>OX369297.1:199661-5654897 GCA_947284805.1 Coleophora flavipennella
CTGTGGTATGGAAGTACCTCGGCGAGTGTGTTGTAGCGCATCGTGGTTATACAGTACTGTGCTATGGAAGTACCTCGGCGAGTGAGTTGTAGCGCATCGTGGTTATACAGTACTGTGGTATGGAAGTACCTCGGCGAGTGAGTTGTAGCGCATCGTGGTTATACAGTACTGTGGTATGGAAGTACCTCGGCGGGTGAGTTGTAGCGCACCTTGGTTATACAGTACTGTGGTATGGAAGTACCTCGGCGAGTGAGTTGTAGCGCACCATGGTTATACAGTACTGTGGTATGGAAGTACCTCGGCGAGTGAGTTGTAGCGCATCGTGGTTATACAGTACTGTGGTATGGAAGTACCTCGGCGGGTGAGTTGTAGCGCACCATGGTTATACAGTACTGTGGTATGGAAGTACCTCGGCGGGTGAGTTGTAGCGCACCATGGTTATACAGTACTGTGGTATGGAAGTACCTCGGCGAGTGAGTTGTAGCGCATCGTGGTTATACAGTACTGTGGTATGGAAGTACCTCAGCGAGTGAGTTGTAGCGCACCATGGTTATACAGTACTGTGGTATGGAAGTACCTCGGCCAGTGAGTTGTAGCGCACCATGGTTATACAGTACTGTGGTATGGAAGTACCTCAGCGAGTGAGTTGTAGCGCATCGTGGTTATACAGTACTGTGGTATGGAAGTACCTCGGCGAGTGAGTTGTAGCGCATCGTGGTTATACAGTACTGTGGTATGGAAGTACCTCGGCGAGTGAGTTGTAGCGCACCATGGTTATACAGTACTGTGGTATGGAAGTACCTCGGCGAGTGAGTTGTAGCGCATCGTGGTTATACAGTACTGTGGTATGGAAGTACCTCGGCGAGTGAGTTGTAGCGCATCATGGTTTTACAGTACTGTGGTATGGAAGTACCTCGGCGAGTGAGTTGTAGCGCACCATGGTTATACAGTACTGTGGTATGGAAGTACCTCGGCGAGTGAGTTGTAGCGCACCATGGTTATACAGTACTGTGGTATGGAAATACCTCGGCGAGTGAGTTGTAGCGCACCATGGTTATACAGTACTGTGGTGTGGAAGTACCTCGGCGAGTGAGTTGTAGCGCACCATGGTTATACAGTACTGTGGTATGGAAGTACCTCGGCGGGTGAGTTGTAGCGCATCATGGTTTTACAGTACTGTGGTATGGAAGTACCTCAGCGGGTGAGTTGTAGCGCATCATGGTTTTACAGTACTGTGGTATGGAAGTACCTCGGCGAGTGAGTTGTAGCGAACCATGGTTATACAGTACTGTGGTATGGAAGTACCTCGGCGAGTGAGTTGTAGCGCACCATGGTTATACAGTACTGTGGTATGGAAGTACCTCGGCGAGTGAGTTGTAGCGCACCATGGTTATACAGTACTGTGGTATGGAAGTACCTCGGCGAGTGAGTTGTAGCGCATCATGGTTTTACAGTACTGTGGTATGGAAGTACCTCGGCGAGTGAGTTGTAGCGCACCATGGTTATACAGTACTGTGGTATGGAAGTACCTCGGCGAGTGAGTTGTAGCGCACCATGGTTATACAGTACTGTGGTATGGAAGTACCTCCGCGAGTGAGTTGTAGCGCACCATGGTTATACAGTACTGTGGTATGGAAGTACCTCGGCGGGTGAGTTGTAGCGCACCATGGTTATACAGTACTGTGGTATGGAAGTACCTCGGCGAGTGAGTTGTAGCGCACCATGGTTATACAGTACTGTGGTATGGAAGTACCTCGGCGAGTGAGTTGTAGCGCACCATGGTTATACAGTACTGTGGTATGGAAGTACCTCGGCGAGTGAGTTGTAGCGCACCATGGTTATACAGTACTGTGGTATGGAAGTACCTCGGCGAGTGAGTTGTAGCGCACCATGGTTATACAGTACTGTGGTATGGAAGTACCTCGGCGAGTGAGTTGTAGCGCACCATGGTTATACAGTACTGTGGTATGGAAGTACCTCGGCGGGTGAGTTGTAGCGCACCGTGGTTATACAGTACTGTGGTATGGAAGTACCTCGGCGAGTGAGTTGTAGCGCACCATGGTTATACAGTACTGTGGTATGGAAGTACCTCGGCGAGTGAGTTGTAGCGCACCATGGTTATAGAGTACTGTGGTATGGAAGTACCTCGGCGAGTGAGTTGTAGCGCACCATGGTTATACAGTACTGTGGTATGGAAGTACCTCGGCGAGTGAGTTGTAGCGCATCATGGTTTTACAGTACTGTGGTATGGAAGTACCTCGGCGAGTGAGTTGTAGCGCACCATGGTTATACAGTACTGTGGTATGGAAGTACCTCGGCGAGTGAGTTATAGCGCACCATGGTTATACAGTACTGTGGTATGGAAGTACCTCGGCGAGTGAGTTGTAGCGCACCATGGTTATACAGTACTGTGGTATGGAAGTACCTCGGCGAGTGAGTTGTAGCGCACCATGGTTATACAGTACTGTGGTATGGAAGTACCTCGGCGAGTGAGTTGTAGCGCACCATGGTTATACAGTACTGTGGTATGGAAGTACCTCGGCGAGTGAGTTGTAGCGCACCATGGTTATACAGTACTGTGGTAAGGAAGTACCTCGGCGAGTGAGTTGTAGCGCATCATGGTTATACAGTACTGTGGTATGGAAGTACCTCGGCGAGTGAGTTGTAGCGCATCGTGGTTATACAGTACTGTGGTATGGAAGTACCTCGGCGAGTGAGTTGTAGCGCATCGTGGTTATACAGTACTGTGGTATGGAAGTACCTCGGCGAGTGAGTTGTAGCGCACCATGGTTATACAGTACTGTGGTATGGAAGTACCTCGGCGGGTGAGTTGTAGCGCATCATGGTTATACAGTACTGTGGTATGGAAGTACCTCGGCGAGTGAGTTGTAGCGCACCATGGTTATACAGTACTGTGGTATGGAAGTACCTCGGCGAGTGAGTTGTAGCGAACCATGGTTATACAGTACTGTGGTATGGAAGTACCTCGGCGAGTGAGTTGTAGCGCACCATGGTTATACAGTACTGTGGTATGGAAGTACCTCGGCGAGTGAGTTGTAGCGCATCGTGGTTATACAGTACTGTGGTATGGAAGTACCTCGGCGAGTGAGTTATAGCGCACCATGGTTATACAGTACTGTGGTATGGAAGTACCTCGGCGAGTGAGTTGTAGCGCACCATGGTTATACAGTACTGTGGTATGGAAGTACCTCGGCGAGTGAGTTGTAGCGCACCATGGTTATACAGTACTGTGGTATGGAAGTACCTCGGCGAGTGAGTTGTAGCGCACCATGGTTATACAGTACTGTGGTATGGAAGTACCTCGGCGAGTGAGTTGTAGCGCACCATGGTTATACAGTACTGTGGTATGGAAGTACCTCGGCGAGTGAGTTGTAGCGCATCATGGTTATACAGTACTGTGGTATGGAAGTACCTCGGCGAGTGAGTTGTAGCGCATCGTGGTTATACAGTACTGTGGTATGGAAGTACCTCGGCGAGTGAGTTGTAGCGCATCGTGGTTATACAGTACTGTGGTATGGAAGTACCTCGGCGAGTGTGTTGTAGCGCATCGTGGTTATACAGTACTGTGGTATGGAAGTACCTCGGCGAGTGAGTTGTAGCGCATCGTGGTTATACAGTACTGTGGTATGGAAGTACCTCGGCGAGTGAGTTGTAGCGCATCGTGGTTATACAGTACTGTGGTATGGAAGTACCTCGGCGGGTGAGTTGTAGCGCACCTTGGTTATACAGTACTGTGGTATGGAAGTACCTCGGCGAGTGAGTTGTAGCGCACCATGGTTATACAGTACTGTGGTATGGAAGTACCTCGGCGAGTGAGTTGTAGCGCATCGTGGTTATACAGTACTGTGGTATGGAAGTACCTCGGCGGGTGAGTTGTAGCGCACCATGGTTATACAGTACTGTGGTATGGAAGTACCTCGGCGGGTGAGTTGTAGCGCACCATGGTTATACAGTACTGTGGTATGGAAGTACCTCGGCGAGTGAGTTGTAGCGCATCGTGGTTATACAGTACTGTGGTATGGAAGTACCTCAGCGAGTGAGTTGTAGCGCACCATGGTTATACAGTACTGTGGTATGGAAGTACCTCGGCCAGTGAGTTGTAGCGCACCATGGTTATACAGTACTGTGGTATGGAAGTACCTCAGCGAGTGAGTTGTAGCGCATCGTGGTTATACAGTACTGTGGTATGGAAGTACCTCGGCGAGTGAGTTGTAGCGCATCGTGGTTATACAGTACTGTGGTATGGAAGTACCTCGGCGAGTGAGTTGTAGCGCACCATGGTTATACAGTACTGTGGTATGGAAGTACCTCGGCGAGTGAGTTGTAGCGCATCGTGGTTATACAGTACTGTGGTATGGAAGTACCTCGGCGAGTGAGTTGTAGCGCATCATGGTTTTACAGTACTGTGGTATGGAAGTACCTCGGCGAGTGAGTTGTAGCGCACCATGGTTATACAGTACTGTGGTATGGAAGTACCTCGGCGAGTGAGTTGTAGCGCACCATGGTTATACAGTACTGTGGTATGGAAGTACCTCGGCGAGTGAGTTGTAGCGCACCATGGTTATACAGTACTGTGGTATGGAAGTACCTCGGCGAGTGAGTTGTAGCGCACCATGGTTATACAGTACTGTGGTATGGAAGTACCTCGGCGAGTGAGTTGTAGCGCACCATGGTTATACAGTACTGTGGTATGGAAGTACCTCGGCGAGTGAGTTGTAGCGCATCGTGGTTATACAGTACTGTGGTATGGAAGTACCTCGGCGAGTGAGTTGTAGCGCATCGTGGTTATACAGTACTGTGGTATGGAAGTACCTCGGCGAGTGAGTTGTAGCGCATCGTGGTTATACAGTACTGTGGTATGGAAGTACCTCGGCGGGTGAGTTGTAGCGCACCATGGTTATACAGTACTGTGGTATGGAAGTACCTCGGCGGGTGAGTTGTAGCGCATCGTGGTTATACAGTACTGTGGTATGGAAGTACCTCGGCGAGTGAGTTGTAGCGCACCATGGTTATACAGTACTGTGGTATGGAAGTACCTCGGCGGGTGAGTTGTAGCGCACCATGGTTTTACAGTACTGTGGTATGGAAGTACCTCGGCGAGTGAGTTGTAGCGCATCGTGGTTATACAGTACTGTGGTATGGAAGTACCTCGGCGGGTGAGTTGTAGCGTACCATGGTTAACAGTACTGTGGTATGGAAGTACCTCGGCGGGTGAGTTGTAGCGCATCGTGGTTATACAGTACTGTGGTATGGAAGTACCTCGGCGAGTGAGTTGTAGCGCATCGTGGTTATACAGTACTGTGGTATGGAAGTACCTCGGCGGGTGAGTTGTAGCGCACCATGGTTATACAGTACTGTGGTATGGAAGTACCTCGGCGGGTGAGTTGTAGCGCATCGTGGTTATACAGTACTGTGGTATGGAAGTACCTCGGCGAGTGAGTTGTAGCGCATCGTGGTTATACAGTACTGTGGTATGGAAGTACCTCGGCGAGTGAGTTGTAGCGCACCATGGTTATACAGTACTGTGGTATGGAAGTACCTCGGCGGGTGAGTTGTAGCGCATCGTGGTTATACAGTACTGTGGTATGGAAGTACCTCGGCGAGTGAGTTGTAGCGCATCGTGGTTATACAGTACTGTGGTATGGAAGTACCTCGGCGGGTGAGTTGTAGCGCACCATGGTTATACAGTACTGTGGTATGGAAGTACCTCGGCGAGTGAGTTGTAGCGCATCGTGGTTATACAGTACTGTGGTATGGAAGTACCTCGGCGAGTGAGTTGTAGCGCATCGTGGTTATACAGTACTGTGGTATGGAAGTACCTCGGCGAGTGAGTTGTAGCGCACCATGGTTTTACAGTACTGTGGTATGGAAGTACCTCGGCGAGTGAGTTGTAGCGCATCGTGGTTATACAGTACTGTGGTATGGAAGTACCTCGGCGAGTGAGTTGTAGCGCACCATGGTTATACAGTACTGTGGTATGGAAGTACCTCGGCGAGTGAGTTGTAGCGCATCATGGTTTTACAGTACTGTGGTATGGAAGTACCTCGGCGAGTGAGTTGTAGCGCACCATGGTTATACAGTACTGTGGTATGGAAGTACCTCGGCGAGTGAGTTATAGCGCACCATGGTTATACAGTACTGTGGTATGGAAGTACCTCGGCGAGTGAGTTGTAGCGCACCATGGTTATACAGTACTGTGGTATGGAAGTACCTCGGCGAGTGAGTTGTAGCGCACCATGGTTATACAGTACTGTGGTATGGAAGTACCTCGGCGAGTGAGTTGTAGCGCACCATGGTTATACAGTACTGTGGTATGGAAGTACCTCGGCGAGTGAGTTGTAGCGCACCATGGTTATACAGTACTGTGGTATGGAAGTACCTCGGCGAGTGAGTTGTAGCGCACCATGGTTATACAGTACTGTGGTATGGAAGTACCTCGGCGAGTGAGTTGTAGCGCACCATGGTTATACAGTACTGTGGTATGGAAGTACCTCGGCGAGTGAGTTGTAGCGCACCATGGTTATACAGTACTGTGGTATGGAAGTACCTCGGCGAGTGAGTTGTAGCGCACCATGGTTATACAGTACTGTGGTATGGAAGTACCTCGGCGAGTGAGTTGTAGCGCACCATGGTTATACAGTACTGTGGTATGGAAGTACCTCGGCGAGTGAGTTGTAGCGCACCATGGTTATACAGTACTGTGGTATGGAAGTACCTCGGCGAGTGAGTTGTAGCGCACCATGGTTATACAGTACTGTGGTATGGAAGTACCTCGGCGAGTGAGTTGTAGCGCACCATGGTTATACAGTACTGTGGTATGGAAGTACCTCGGCGAGTGAGTTGTAGCGCACCATGGTTATACAGTACTGTGGTATGGAAGTACCTCGGCGAGTGAGTTGTAGCGCACCATGGTTATACAGTACTGTGGTATGGAAGTACCTCGGCGAGTGAGTTGTAGCGCATCGTGGTTATACAGTACTGTGGTATGGAAGTACCTCGGCGAGTGAGTTGTAGCGCACCATGGTTATACAGTACTGTGGTATGGAAGTACCTCGGCGAGTGAGTTGTAGCGCATCATGGTTTTACAGTACTGTGGTATGGAAGTACCTCGGCGAGTGAGTTGTAGCGCACCATGGTTATACAGTACTGTGGTATGGAAGTACCTCGGCGAGTGAGTTATAGCGCACCATGGTTATACAGTACTGTGGTATGGAAGTACCTCGGCGAGTGAGTTGTAGCGCACCATGGTTATACAGTACTGTGGTATGGAAGTACCTCGGCGAGTGAGTTGTAGCGCACCATGGTTATACAGTACTGTGGTATGGAAGTACCTCGGCGAGTGAGTTGTAGCGCACCATGGTTATACAGTACTGTGGTATGGAAGTACCTCGGCGAGTGAGTTGTAGCGCACCATGGTTATACAGTACTGTGGTATGGAAGTACCTCGGCGAGTGAGTTGTAGCGCACCATGGTTATACAGTACTGTGGTATGGAAGTACCTCGGCGAGTGAGTTGTAGCGCACCATGGTTATACAGTACTGTGGTATGGAAGTACCTCGGCGAGTGAGTTGTAGCGCACCATGGTTATACAGTACTGTGGTATGGAAGTACCTCGGCGAGTGAGTTGTAGCGCACCATGGTTATACAGTACTGTGGTATGGAAGTACCTCGGCGAGTGAGTTGTAGCGCACCATGGTTATACAGTACTGTGGTATGGAAGTACCTCGGCGAGTGAGTTGTAGCGCACCATGGTTATACAGTACTGTGGTATGGAAGTACCTCGGCGAGTGAGTTGTAGCGCACCATGGTTATACAGTACTGTGGTATGGAAGTACCTCGGCGAGTGAGTTGTAGCGCACCATGGTTATACAGTACTGTGGTATGGAAGTACCTCGGCGAGTGAGTTGTAGCGCACCATGGTTATACAGTACTGTGGTATGGAAGTACCTCGGCGAGTGAGTTGTAGCGCACCATGGTTATACAGTACTGTGGTATGGAAGTACCTCGGCGAGTGAGTTGTAGCGCACCATGGTTATACAGTACTGTGGTATGGAAGTACCTCGGCGAGTGAGTTGTAGCGCACCATGGTTATACAGTACTGTGGTATGGAAGTACCTCGGCGAGTGAGTTGTAGCGCACCATGGTTATACAGTACTGTGGTATGGAAGTACCTCGGCGAGTGAGTTGTAGCGCACCATGGTTATACAGTACTGTGGTATGGAAGTACCTCGGCGAGTGAGTTGTAGCGCACCATGGTTATACAGTACTGTGGTATGGAAGTACCTCGGCGAGTGAGTTGTAGCGCACCATGGTTATACAGTACTGTGGTATGGAAGTACCTCGGCGAGTGAGTTGTAGCGCACCATGGTTATACAGTACTGTGGTATGGAAGTTGGGTGTGTATGAGAGTTTATATTGTTGTATGTGGTGAATGGAGGATTTTTGGAATATTTTGAACTTTTTCGATTATTTTTTTAAAATTTTTGGATTTTGTAAAATATTTAAATTTTTAATTAATGAGTAAGGGGTATGGGGAGTTATGTAAAAAAAACTAATATTTGGTGGATAGTGTGATACATAAATTACTTATTGTAATAAAATTTGAGTGTTCATTTCGTTTATTTCCTTATGCCTGAATTTCATGTTCAATGTCCTAGTAGTTCGTGCTATGCAGGGAATCTGTGCATTTTTCCATTGGGGCGGTGCTGTCGCAGTTGCCCATCAAAAAGACGCTCCATATATTTTCACACATTTTTGCTTCCCCGGCAGCAGGGCCGGTGTCGTGACGACTAGTGGAAAAACGCACATCACCAGCTATAAGGATGTGAATGACCAAAGACATTAGATTGGTGGCCATCCAAACGTGGTTCGCGTGGCGCAGCGCAATGGGATGGGGCAGGTGTGGACTTCTGGACTATGGTAGCGGGTCAGTTAGTGTTGCGACCGTCTGCACCGTCTCGCACGCGCAAAGTAAAAAGTTAAACCGAGTATCATCAAAATCGTTATATCAATTTTTGAGTAAAAAAATAATAAGTTAATTTTTACTATGATGGCAACCTAAAAAATCAAGATAGGAGAAATTTGAAAAAAAGCGGTTGGAAATTTAAAAACAATATTGCCCTTACTCAAATTTCACCCAAATCCGTTCAGTAGTTTGGGAAATAGATCACCGGACGGACGTACACACACTCATATTTTGTTGTTAGTATAAGACAATCGATCCCCATCAAAACCCAACTTCGATTTTTTTGCCATTACAATACCTTTTTCACTCCTTCGTCTCAAAAAAGAACTCTTCATAGAAGTCGATCACAATTTCGTGGAATTTCAATACTCATTACTCAATTGTTTATTGCATACATGAGTTTTTACAGGTGTTAGAGAGAATAAAAGTGCTTTTTGGGCACAACAATATTTCATCAAGCGTCAAATTTTTTTTTAAATTGACTATGGGTTTCTTTGGGAAAGTAGTTCAGTATGATGAGAATCTACACCATTTTTTACATCCTGTATAAACAAAATGAATACCTTACTTTGCCGATTTCTTGTAACAAATCGGAAATAAATCATGAATCGAGGGCCTGGACGATTGGACATCAAACAAATGCGTTTTTTTTTCTACAGCAAATGACATCGGAGCTAATAATAGTCCAGCCGAAAGACCATCTGAGGTTCATGAAGAAGTTTATTGCTAGAAATAATGATACTTCGAAAGACAGTGATCGGGTCATGCTGCTGATTTCACCTGAGGTCATTATTGGTCAGTTCTTCTTCTTCTTATCAGCTCATATACGTCCCCACAGAGGGGCTCAAGCCTACCCTGAATTAGGGCGATCAGGCCGGCGGGTAGTCGATTTCACACACAACCTTCGAGTTTCTTTGCAAGCGTGTGCAGATTTCCTCACGATGTTTTACTTCACCGTAAGAGGTCATTAATTGGTCAGTTACACTCATTTTACCAAAAGTTCTATTATAAGTCATCATATCAGCTCATATACGTCCCCACCTATGGGCTAGAGCCTGTCCTGAATAATAGCAATTGAGCCTAAGTCGACTACGCAGGCCCAGTGCGGGTTGGTCGACACAACCTTCGAGTTTCAACTTAAAAATCAACATAAAAATCAACTGCTGTTCGTTAGTCTTGCTAAAACTCTAATGCGGCTCGACCGACATGAAAGTGAAACTAGTGTATAATTGTATGCACACCAGGGAAGGTTTATAATCAAAAAAATCCACGATCCGCTCGGCTCGTGCACCGCGCCACCTCTATATTCACGCGGGCGGAGCCGCGGGCATTAGCTCGTTTTCAATAAAGTTGGATTAGCACTGAAACTATTCCGGACCGAGGGAGGTACAGAATAATTTTGATTTATTTTGTTTTCAGACACTCAGATACTAGTAAAAGAGATAGTGAAGAGTTTGGGTATCTACGTCATAACCCGTCGCTTAATCTTGGATTGGTATGAAAAGGTAAATTAACTGATGTAACATTTTAGCTGATGGTGTAGTTGAAGGTAGGGAAAGGCTGGGTTGCGCAACCAGGCAACCACTGCGCCCATTTTGCGTGATTGGCCAACATCACTGCCAGCCCAGCTCCTCCAAGAAGTCCAGTAGCCCCCGTAGGTTGCCGACGACTTCCTGGAGTGACCTCGGGTCATCGAAGTACGTTAGTACTAATATATATACTTTGACCGAAGTGCACGTTCCTGTAATATGATAGCTCCTTGCAATCCAGTAGGATGTGGGCAGCAGTCTCCCCAGCCTCCATACACGCTCTGCATAGGGGGCAGTCGGTGATATCTAGAGCGAAAAGGGGTTTATTATAAAATTGCCATATCCAGTAATAGGCGGCTGTTACCTTGCGGAGTTGAGCTCTCCCAAGTCTCAGGGGCCTCCTGGATAGGCTAGGGTTAGTTATCGTAAGGGCCAACCTTGCTGGCCTGCAGGTTTATAGTTGATATTGTAAATCCAAAGAGTAGTAAAGTTCCCTAGCTGCCTTACCGTCTTTAGATGGTGCTGGGTAACACGATGAAAGCCTGCCAAAGTAAAAGAATAGGAAGATGCCTAACGATTATTCAATGTTGGCGAGACAACGCTTGCATGCACAATTTGTTCATATCCTTTTTATTTTACACATTTTTTTAGGATTACTTTTTTCAATAATTTATTTTTTTATTGTTCTATGATATTAAAAATAGTATTTGCAATAGGTAGTTACTTAAGACCTTAAGATGGGTCAAAAGACAATATTCAATGCAAATTATTGAAAGAGTAAAGCTATCACCATGGAAAAATATATAATATACCTAAAGTAATAAAATATCGATTTAATTGAATACAATTAAAAAAAATATTATAGACTAAGAGCGGGCCGTATGCAACCCTGCCTCATCGAGTAGCAAGATACGACCTATCTAGGGTGTTGCATATTAAAAAGGTAAGTCTTAAAGTACAGGGTTGCCTGGGCGTAACCTGGAGCTTTTTGTACAGTAAGCAAAAAAATTATCATTTTTTTGGGTGTAAATTACCTCATCGAGTAGCAAGTGGGTACCTAGTACATCGATAGTACTTATCAAGAAGTACCAAAATGTACAGGGTTGCCTCGCCCAAACCTGGCACTTTCGTGAGTCGGCCTAATTTTAGGGTGGCAAAAAAAAAATTACGTCATCGGGTAGCAAAATGAAACTCATGCCATTCGAAAGTTCTAGTAATACTGTTAATAAAAAAATTGGGACCCATACCTGGAGCTTTTCTTAGTCGGCCGAGTTTTATGTTCGAACTTAAATATTGACTAATGTAAGAATAAGGTAGAAATGAGTCGGATTGAGATTATTTTGATGTGATTATACATTACAGGTATAAATTTGAAGCAACATCACCTTGAAAATTATGTACGGTTAGCAAAAACCACGCCTCAGAAAGTTAAAAAATATATAGATAATTTTGAATGGCGTGTTCGTACAGTAGACCTACGTAATTCAAAAACATAGTAAGAATCACTTCCTATGTTTTCTATGTTTTTTTAGGTAGTTTTTCGTTACTAAACATTTAGTTTTTATCAAAGTCTCAAATAAGAAAGTATGTATAAATTTCGAATCACACACTATATCACCATGCTGGCGCTTGCTAAAACAAAAAACACTCAGAATAATATGTCAACATCACCACCAATTATGTCACTGCTGTGTGGCAAAATGTCACTGCACCTATATGTGAATTTTTATCACCTAAAAGTTGTGGATGCACAACGAAAACAACAAATATATTATCGCGTGGTTCGAAGGAGAACCAACACCACTCCGTATTGATGACGTTTTGTACCCGCACACAATAGTAGATTGTTAATCAAGGGAAGAAAGTGACCCATTTCACTCGAGATATTTCTGGCGCTCGAACGAAGTGAGAGCGCCAATAGTTCGAGGGCGGAATGGGTCATTTCACCCGAGTTAAACACTCTACTTTTCATTTCGACTGTGAGGAAATGAATTATTTAAATGATATTTAGTATTAATTACATATCAATAATTTAAGCTTACCTATACCTAGCCTCCAACCTTTTCGCAATGGCCGCTAGCCACGGCCGACTAGATTGTACCTAATCGAGATGGTCACGACGTGCATCTAGGTGGCCATGGCGAAAATTGAAAAAAAAGTGTCATTTTATCATTGCAATATGGCGCGCAGCAGAATGATTTAATATCAACCTACAGATCTAAAAAAAACACGTCGTTTAATGTTTAGTTGAGTTTAGATATATGAAGACCTCTTATTTTAATGTAATTTAATAATATGATGTAACTCAATTATCTTCGACTCCGTGGCTGGCAATAAAAAAAATTACTTTCCACCCTAGGGATGACAATACTTTCCACCCTAGGGATGACAATACTTTCCTCCCTAGGGATGGAAAAGCAATGTTCCGCCCGGCTATCTACTCATGAAAATTAAACTTTCCGAACAGGAGAGATGAAAAATAATAAAAACATGTAAAAATCGAGAATTGGGCGTTTTGTTTCAACGTGACAGCCGCGTTGAAGCCCGCATTGATTTGAACTTAAAATGAATAACTTACGTTCGAAATATCTATATAATATCTATATTTACTTACTTCTTTTGTAAAGTCTTTTGTTACGGCATGACAATTTTCAACCGAGCTGTATATCACCAGCTCTCATATCCTGAGCTCATTATGTCTGACCTTCAAATAGTAGATTGTTAATCAAGGGAAGAAAGTGACCCATTTCACTCGAGATATTTCTGGCGCTCGAACGAAGTGAGAGCGCCAATAGTTCGAGGGCGGAATGGGTCATTTCACCCGAGTTAAACACTCTACTTTTCATTTCGACTGTGAGGAAATAAATTATTTAAATGATATTTAGTATTAATTAGATATCAATAATTTAAGCTTACCTATACCTAGCCTCCAACCTTTTCGCAATGGCCGCTAGCCACGGCCGACTAGATTGTGCCTAATCGAGATGGTCACGACGTGCATCTAGGTGGCCATGGCGAAAATTGAAAAAAAAGTGTCATTTTATCATTGCAATATGGCGCGCAGCAGAATGATTTAATATCAACCTACAGATCTAAAAAAAACACGTCGTTTAATGTTTAGTTGAGTTTAGATATATGAAGACCTCTTATTTTAATGTAATTTAATAATATGATGTAACTCAATTATCTTCGACTCCGTGGCTGGCAATAAAAAAAAAATACTTTCCACCCTAGGGATGACAATACTTTCCACCCTAGGGATGACAATACTTTCCTCCCTAGGGATGGAAAAGCAATGTTCCGCCCGGCTATCTACTCATGAAAATTAAACTTTCCGAACAGGAGAGATGAAAAAGCTTGTTCAGTCAGCTGGATGGATAATGTATGATATAACTCGTATATCAACCATGAGGTTTGTGTGAACAGTTGTAGATAATTATATAGATTACGTTTGACGTCACTTTTTATTTTCTCATAGATATCGATTGTAATTTTAAACTGAGTTTAATAAAATGTAGTTATAAACTGAATGGACATAATCTTTAAAATATTAATTTAAGTTTTGATGGACGAAGATAAAACTACTTCTCAATTGAGTTACTGCTAGCTTTTGCCCGCGGCTTCGCCCGCGTGGACATCATTTTTATGACTGTCTTTGAGGGTGAGTGGTGCGTGAGCCGCAACCAGATCCCTCAGGAACTCTATCTATTAGCATTCTCTATCTATTAGTATTCTGATTAGCAGTCATGTCACCTCTCACCAATCAACATATACAAAAAAAATCACTTCAATCCGTTGCTCCATTGTGACGTCGATGACGTACGGGAGCGTGGAAATGCGTTTTCCCCAGGTCCCTCAGAAACTATCCCTGATATGCCATTGGTTCGTTGCGATTTAAAGAAATTAACTAAAAAAGGAGTATTTTTTCTAACTGCATCGGAGAAAGCTATTTTCACGGAATAAAACTTGCCTAGGTCCTTTTCCATGACAGAGGCTACATGCATGCCAAATTTCATCAAGATTGGTCTAGGTTTCGAAGCGTGAAAAAGTAACAAACAAACAACTTTTATGTCACTCGTGTGTTCAATTCTTGGTGGAGTCTAACTTTGTAAGACTCGGTTTGGTTGGTGGAAGGGCATTTTATAAGCCCGTTTGTCTAGCTACCACCGTTATATCTACAGCATAGATATGTTCCGTCTTGAAGATAAGATAGCCACTCCTTTATTGCGTTGGAGAACCTTAGTAAGCCCGCTTTCATCATCGGCATCATCGTCACTTATCATCAGGTGAGATGATGCCAAAGGCTTACCAATTGTGAATAAAAAAAAAACATATTTTCACATTTATAATGTTAGTAAGAATGTTTCGAAACAAACCAGTACTAAATAACACCATAATCTTGTTTGATCATATCGGAAGCTTTTTCAGCAATCATAACAACGGGAGCGTTAAGGTTTCCGCTAACGATAGAGGGCATAACACTTGCATCGCACACTCTTAAATTTCTAATGCCTCGTACCATTAATCTTGAGTCGACTACTCCATCCGGGCCCATGGCACAAGTACCAGCAGGGTGATACATAGAGCTTGTTGTAGAAACAATGTAACATTCCAAATATTCACGACTACCAATAACAAACTTGTCACATTCCTTTAGTTTTAAGTCTAAAATTTTTGATCCCACACTTTTTAAATATGTCGAATTCAGAACCTTCAAAACGTCTTCGTAACACATTACAAATTTTTTTAAGTCATTTTTATTGCTGTAGTACTGATGCCTTATTAGAGGAGGATCTTCAGGATTATTGCTTCTCAACTTGAGTTCTCCTCTTGATTCTGGATGTAATAAATTCACGACGAAGAAAACCAATTCTTGCAGTTGACTAGCTTTTGCGTACTCTTCACATACTTCATCTTTGAGACCAAGTGAAAAGGAACAGAATGCGTTGAGAAACAGAGAGGAGGGTGGTAAAGGAAAAAGAATACTTTGATAATCTGGATATTTTTGCGTTTCGATTAAAGCTCCGTAACCCACTAATGAAATTGGAAATTTTCCTAGATTTGTAACCAGTTCAATATTTCTAGAGATTGAATCAAGACTTTTCTTTCCAGTGATAGCCATATGTGCCATAACGTGATCCTGTAAATTTTGACCAACTTTAGGTGAATTAAGGATTATGTCAATGTCATGTTCTTTTAAATGTTCTTTAGGTCCAATTCCAGATAACATAAGTATTTGGGGACTATTGTAGGCTCCAGCAGACAGAATCACGTCTTTATTAGCATAAATATTTAGGACTTTATCATTTGTTAGTTTTACTTCTACTCCTACGGCTTTATTATCATCGATTATGATTTTTCTTGCTAAGGTGTTTGACAATACATGGAGATTTTTACGATTTTTTATAGGTTTCATGAAAGTTTCTCCTGTACTTTGTCTTACACCATTAAAAATAGTGAATTGAGGGAAACTGTATCCCATCTGCTTGGGTCCATTATTGTCTAGCAAAGTGTCAAACCCAACCTCTTCCATGGCTTCAAGATATTTAAGAGGAACGTCAGAAGTTGGTCTCGTTACTCGTAAATAACCCGTCGTGTTATGGTAGCTAAATTCGTCACTATTCAATATAGCAGCGTCCTCTAACTTTTCACTTTTTAAGAAATATGGAAAAACACTTTCCCAACCCCAACCTTTATTTCCTTGTTCTGCCCAATTATCATAGTCATCTTTATTACCTCTTACATATAACATAAAATTGTTTCCGCTGCATCCTGATATCATTTTACCTCTAGGACAAGATAAGTTCCTTGTGTTATAAGCTTGACTTATGGGATAATCGTTGTCCATGCGGTAGTTCCAATTTTGTTTTTTAGAATTTACTAAAGCAAATAATCCAGGTACCTAAAAGAATGTAAAAGTAATAAAATTAGTTAATTCACGTTTTTGAGTGACACACTAAACTGCTGATCAGGTGCTAAGCCCTTTATTTATCATTATCAGACTTTGATGAAATTTAACTCCTTGGATCTGCTAAACATACTTACTTCAGAAGTTATATCTGGTTCTCCTCCTGCCTCTATTACTAGCACAGACCATTTCCTTATTTCTGTTAATCTGTTAGCAAGAACACAACCTGCTGAACCAGCTCCAATAATAATGAAGTCAAAATTTTGTCCATCTGTAAATAAAGCATTAAATTTCGTTCATAACCCGAGTTTTTGTATTTCTGTAAGGTTCTTCTAGATATGGTTTGACTAATATTGTCTTACAGAATTGGTGTATTTTATAAAGGCCTATTCAGGCTTACAATCAGCGCCATATTGATATAAGCCTATAGGGCAACCAAAAAGATCTTATTTACGGAAGTTCAATTTTATTTACCTAATCAGAGTGAATTGAGTGAGTGCACTGGGTCCGCGTGTCGATTAAGGCCCGATCACCCTAATTCAGGGTAGGCTCGAGCCCCTTGGTGGGGACGTATATATGAGCTGATGTGATGTGTGATGAATCCCTCGCTGCTCTCAGGATTTTACTATAGGATCCTTTGCTCCGCTCTGGATTCAAAAAACACTCTCGCCTTTAAATTAGTTGTTTGCTCCCTAGGTAAACAATGTACTATTTTTACATCATATCAGCTCATATACGTCCCCACCGAGGTGCTCGAGCCTACCCTGAATTAGGGCGATCGTGCCTTAGTCGACGTGTTGGTCGACTTCACACACAACCTTCGAGTTTCTTCGCATGTGTGTGCAGGTTTCCTCACGATGTTTTCCTTCACCGTTAAAGCAATCTTTAAGTATAAATGTACGTAAGTTTCAAAAAACTCATTGTTACATTTGCTGTCCGGATTTGAACCCGGGCCCTGTGGTTAGGAGGACCGAGTCGTTACCGGTTAAGCCAACGACGCTTTTTACATATCCAGCCTTTTTTTAATTTTACTCATCTTGATTTTTTAATACAGGTAGACAATCACTTAATATTTTTTTCTCAAAAAAGGCTCTTATGATTTTAATACAACTTTGTATGTCACTACAACTTTATATAACCTTGTTCATTATTCCAGGGAAAATCGGAATAAGGTACTTCCCATAGAAGCCCAGGTTCTTTGACTATTTTAATGAAACTTTGTGAGTTACTAAATGGTCTTTTACACTATATGGCCTTTTACACTATTTGGTCTTTTACACTCCCGACTAGCAACGCGAGAATACACTCGGGGTCACATCAACAGGGTTCCTCACCCAAACTTTAACTTCGAACAGAGCAAGATGTCTCAATACATACTTTGCTCTAGGTAAATAGAGGTCTACTTATTCTGGACTTTAGAAATTTAATTCTTCCTGTGGGAACGGGAGGACTTTAGATTTTCTCATGGTCTTTTACACTTCCGACTAACAACGCAGATTATGCTTAAATCTAATAGCCTGTTAAATATAATATGTAGTCTGTTTTCATTAATATAGATTTTCCTGAAATAAGTTTGATTAAATCTAATTGTTCTAGCCATAATTGGTTTGGATTATGATTGTAAATTATAATAATTAATATTATAATTTTTTATTACAAAATCAATATGGTATCAACTGAAGTCTAATATCTCTTAAGTATATTTACTGCCAATTCATACTTAAGCCAATTCATAAATAACAAATGAATTAATGCTTTCTTAGGAATACCCTAGGCCCTAGGTAACCACAGGGGCAACCAAACATTTGGAGAAATTTTCGAAAAACTAAAAACTTTTAGGTACAAACTTTAATTTGAAAATAATTTTATTTATTTCGTATTGTTCTCAGCAAACCCTTTCATTTGATACCCATATTGGAGGAGTGAATTAAAAATAACTAGTCCGCCATCTTGAGTGTGCCGCTATGTTGGATTTTGAATGACTCAAACAGTTAACCATGCATTGTCATCCAAACTGAACTTGTATACAAAATTTCAGCTCAATAGGTTAAAGATATCTGCTTCAAAATTGCATTGCAAGATTTCACCCGATCAAACATTCATACATTGCAAGTTAATTAAAAGCTTGTAAAAACAGCAGGCCGCGCGTCACAGCTGTACCTAACAGGAACGTTGACGGGTCATTGTTCCACAAACGCACACCTGGAAAAAATCAGCCTGACGATTGACCTGACCTGCAGGGCCTGTGGTGAAAATACAGAATCAATGGAACACTTACTGTGTCACTGCGATGTCCTGGCTAGCAAGCTCCTAGGTACATACTCCTAGGTGATGGCTACCCAAAACCGAAGGACTACAAGCACCTCCCTATCAGCGGAATTGCTGCATATACGCAGCATATCTTCGAGTAGGTTGGGGTGAAAAGATTATATAGACAGAAAAGATCCCATTGGGTCGAAGTGTCGCTGCAAGTGCAGCCCCCACTTATAAATATAAGATAAGATAATGAATACTCTAAAAGCATCAATGACTATTGCAAATTTAGGAGAACTCTGTCTTAAAATTGATTTTTAAGATGCTATATTCAGCAAAAATAGTTTTAAATAAAAAATGCTGTCAAAATATTTTGAATACCATGTGTGCTTAGATCAGTATTGTTACGGTGATTGCGTAGGTAGATAAAAGTAAACTTCTATAAAAGAGATTTGTTTTGCTCACTCTGGAGGCTGAAGTGAATTTGATGCTGACTGTACTACAACCACACCACAAACATAAAGACAACTACATGGGCGGGGGAAAAGTGTGAAAACGGAAGGACCGCTTGTCGGCCCTACAAAAGGTAGGACGGCGTCTGCGTAGAGCCTTTAACATAATACGTACTATATTTTGCTATCCAAAACAATAACGCAGGCGGGGGCAGATTTGTATGAAAACGCATAGTTTTATTCAAGTGTATCTAATCACTAAGGTCGTCGGTGGCGCAACGGTTACGGCCGCTACTTCCTGTCCGGGAGGCCGTGGTTCGAATCCTGCCACGTACCAATGTGTTTTCGAATTTGGATTTCATATGTACGTTTATCCGAGGTTCTTACGGTGAAGGAAAATAAATATAATAAATAAATATTCTGGGACAAATCACACATGGTCATCTGGCCCCAAAGTAGGATTCCCTGTGTTATGGGTTACCAGAGACTGATATACATACTTATATACGTTTAAATACATACATATATAGATATAATTTAACAACCAGACACAGAGCAAACAAATCTGCTCATCACACAAATGCTTGCCCTGGGTGGGGATCGAACCCACGACTCTCGGATCAGTAGTCAAGGGCACTAACCACTGAGCCACAGAGTCAGTCAGAACATCGTGAGGAAACCTGCACACGCCTGCGAAGAAATTCAAAGGCTGTGTGTGAAGTCGACCAACCCGCACTGGGCCCGCGTGATCGACTAAGGCCCGACCGTCCTAATTCAGGGTAGGCTCTAGCCCCTCGGTGGGGACTTGTATGAGCTGATAAGATGAAGAGGATCTAATCACATTTGTCATTGCGATGTGGTGTGGTTGTGGTACGTCTGCATGGGTCATTCATTAGTGTGTTTTATTAATAAACTAAAAATAAAAAGTGTGGCACTCGGGGACTGCCGTGGTAAAGCTATTGCATAGCATTTTTTATCAACTTTTAACTCTAAGAAAGTTACACCAGTAAAATTGACTAAGTCCTTTTGGTACCGCAAATCGTTAATAGATGGCACTGTAAGTTTTTTTAGAACGCGGTAACTTTACGTCACGCTTGGCCGAGCCAGTAAAATTGACTGTCCTTTTAGTACCGCAAATCGCTAACAGATGGCACTGTAAGTTTTTTTAGAACGCGGTAGTGTTAGGTTTTTTCGTTGCGGAACTTCTTGATTCGGTCGCCGCGCTCAAAGCCCGTGATAAAAGCTATGCAATAGCTTAAAAAATATTAGTTCATATTATTGAATCTGCACATCGCGCCTTTGAAAACGAATTTTAGAAATAATAAAAAAAAGTACCAGAAACAATTGCCGGTTTTGGATATTGTTCTCCAACTGGACGTAACGTTGAAATCAGGTTGAGAAACACCTGTAGTAGTGTTAAAGCTGGACTTGTCGATCCTACTTCGGCTGCAGCCAAAGAATCGAGGACAGACATTCTGCAACATTTCGTACAGGTTTATTGATTGACCAATCCTTCGCAAAATTACGGTCGTAATAAAATTGAAAAAGAAAATCCAGCTGGACTTCTAACATTTGAAAAAACTGAATCACTGAACGAGGTTTTACCGCCTACGTGGCGTAATGGCAAAGTATATACAGTGTAAACTCTATATAGCGACACTCAAGGGACCGGGCATTTTGTAGAGTTATTGAGAGTTTTCGTTATACGGAGAGAACTTAGCGTCAAAGTAAACCAACTGGAGCCAGAAAATTTTTACGTTTCAAGGAGTGAATCCTTATATCGAGTGGCGTTTTACAGAGTTTACACTGTATATATATTAGTACTAACATACAGTATGGACACTCCCTGCCGCTCTGAAGATTCCGACCGCACCCCCTCGTCACCGAGATTGATACAGATTGTTTGTTTACAGTTTGGTTCTCGAACGTAAAGGATTGGCCGTGATTTTGTTGCTTCGTCATTTGTTTTTAGAAATGTCATTTCACGACCGTTGTATGCAGTATCCGGAGTTTGGTAACCGTTAGTTCATTAGCTTCAAACCAGGAGGTCGCGGGTTCGATTCCCGTTGAGCTCAACTTGTAAGACTCAGTTTCGTTGGTGGTAGGACATTTTCTAAGCCCGCCTGGCTAGCTACCACCATCTTATTTAAGTCTTGCCGCCAAACATCATTGCTAACAACATTGATGTGTTCGGCTTAAAGATAAAATAGCCAGTTATCCATTGCGTTGGGGAATCTTGGTAAGTCCATCGTCACTTACCATCAGGTGAGATGAAGCCAAGGGCTTACCAATTGTTAATAAAAAAAAAGTTACCTGCAAAAAATTACTTGATTTCTTGATCACCTAAATCTACGATAATTTTGCATCTGCAGGTAACAGAAGTATTATTGGACACGTTCACTGAGATGACATATTGAAACACTAAAATCATTAAATTTTGTGACAAAATTATTTCCACAAAAATAATATATCATAATGTGTTTGCTTATTATAATATATCATAATGTGTTTGCTTATTATAATATATGATAATGTGTTTGCTTATTATAATATATCATAATGTGTTTGCTTATTATAATATATGATAATGTGTTTGCTTATTATATTGACAGTACAAATACGTAACCTAGAATGTTGTGGATTATGAACAACTGAGTCAATAAAGTAAGTTTAGTTTAAAGAACATTTATTCCTTTATGTGTAATTCAATATTATAAACACAGTAATAATCTACTAATTTCAAAGTTGTCTGTATGTAATGTTATCTATATAATATTATAAAGTGGTAAAGTTTGTACGAAAAAGTTTAAAGAAATAAAATAACATAAAAAAATATACTACTTTTTTAAATATTTTGACAGCATTGTTGCTTTAATTTTATGAAGACAGTTTTTTTTCACCCTCAACCAACCAAAAAAAAAACTGTCTTCATAAAATTAACCTAACCTAACCCACCTCCGATTCGCTGATATCGTCATGTGGGCATGGCTGACACTATGGAAGACCTAAGCACAATGCTCAATGGCCTCAGTAAAGTCAATAAGTGGGTCTTAAAATGAACATGGACTAGACGACCCACCCCTCTAAATGTTGGAGACTCTACACTGGAAGTTGTTGACGAATAGACCTGGGACAAATAGTCCAGCTAGGTAGGTCCAACTTCAAGAAAGAGATAAATCGACGAATCCAACTCGGCTTTGTAGCGTTCGGGAAGCTTCGCAATATCTTTACGTTCCAAATACCGCAGTAACTCAAGACTACGGTCTTTGACCAGTGTGTGTTGCCAGTGATGACTTACGGAACTGAGACGTGGTCGCTTACTATGGGCCTCCGAAGGCTCAAGGTCATCCAAAGGGCAATAGATATGCTCGGAGTTTCTCTTCGTGATTGAATCAGAAATGAGGAGATCCGGAGGAGAACCAAAGTAACCGACATAACTCACAAAATCGCTAAACTAAAGTGGCGGTGGGCAGGGCACATAGCTCGTAGAACAGATGACCGTTGGGACAGTAAAGTTCTCGAGTGGTGACTGCGCACCGGAAAACGTAGCGTAGGCAGGCAGGCCTCTCATGCGGTGGACTGACGACCTGGTGAAGATCGCGGAAAGCCGATGGATGCGGCCTGCGCTGCCCGTATTCTCATCATCCGCACCGGTCCTGTTCGTCGTACAAATCGTTGGGAGACTTTGTCCAGCAGTGGACGATTTTCGGCTTATATGGTGATGATGATGTTTTTTTTTAGGGCTACAAGAATCTTTTGCTTGTTCACATACTCGTATACCAGAGATTTCCAATAACCCCATAAGGAAAGGTGTAGACACTGAATCGAAGGATATACTAGGCAACAAAGCGGTATAAGTTATGGAAAAATAACTTAAATAAGGTCAATTTTCATCATATCTGGAGGTCACCACTTAAGCGAAATCATCCTCAGGTCCTAATGGGACGAGTTTAAATAGAATTGTAGTGTTTTAGAAAGAAATATTAGCTGACCTAAATACATCGGATCGGATGGGGGTTTGTGCACTAACACTGGATTTTACCCGCCGGAAATTCGGATTTCGCCATGATCATGACGATTTTTTTATAATTTTAGTTTTCATGGTTTGGATAAAGCCTTTGATGTTACAAAGAGAACACGCTGTGCTGTACATGGTGTTCGTTAAATTACAGGGTGTAACAAAATTGGTATAGGAGCTGTTAATTGGGGATTCTACTCATCATACTAATTAAATTTTCCCCAAGAAAATTCAAGTCAATTTCCCAAAAAAAATTTGACCTTCCATACAAAAATGCACAAAGTTGGTTGATTAGCAGTTATTTTTTTGCGATTTCATCAAAGTCATAGAACAAAAGTTGTTCAGAACGATGAGTAGATGTTTCAGTTAACGGGACTTAAACCAATTTTAGGACAAGTATAGTATAGCGGCCACTCTTTCTTATATCAGGGTGTGGTTTGATGATAATACTATCGAAGAGCCGCGACTGGGTGGCGCATCTGATAGTTATAAAAGAAAGAACGCGGTACTGGTACTGTAACGGGGGAGAAAAATTATCTTGGGCACTACTAAAGAGTCTTTATTACACTCAAAATCGCCGCGTCTTTTAAGAGGCCTGTGTAGTTACCTAAAAGTTATTTTTCAAATTCACAGTTGCAGAAACGTTAATTCATCATCATCATGATCATATCAGTCGAAAAACGTCCACTGCTGCAGAAAGCCTTCCCCTACGGATTTCCACGACGACCGGTACTGCGCTGCCCGCATCCAGTGGCTTTCCGCGATCTTCAACAGATCGTCGGTCCACTGGGTGGGAGGCCTGCCTACGCTACGTTTTCCGATGCGCGGTGGACACTCGAGAACTTTAATGCTCCTACGGCAATCTGTTCTACGAGCTATGTGCCATGCCCACTGCCACTTCAGTTTAGCGATTCTTTGAGCTATGTCGGTTACTTTGGTTCTCCTGCGGATCTCCTCGTTTAAAAGTCATCAGGCAACACACACTGGTCAAAGACCTTAGTCTTGAGACATTGCGGTACTTGGGACGTTAAGATATTGCAAAGATTCCCGAACGCTGCCAGCTGAGTTGGATTCGTCGATTGATTTCTTTCTTGAAGTTGGACCTACCTAGCTGGACTGTTTGTTTCAGGTACATATTCGTTAACAACTTCCAGAGTAGAGTTTCCAACCTTTAGAGGGGTGGGAGCAACACGGACATTTAATTGTTATACTATACTATGAAGTTTAATTTAATAATTATGTGAGCTATGTCGGTAACTTTGGTTCTCCTGCTGTTCTAGTCGTTTCTAATTCTTAACAGCTTTTTTTTTTAAAACTATTTTGACTGAATATAGCATCTTATGTTTCAATTGTTTTTTCTTTAGATATCCTCTCAACTATCAAGCTATAATAACTCCCGCCCTCCCTGTCTGTCGCAACCGCCAGATTGACTGTGACAGACAGGGGTTCTGGGCGCGCTATTTTTTATTTTTAAATAAAATATATTTGATTTGATTGGATTTTCTGCGAATCCAAATGGAATATTGTGTATATAATTGTGTAAAATATTAATCTAAATTAGAGTGTTTATAACATAAAAATAAAAGAACAATAAAGCTTTACTTATAGTTTAGACCATTTAAGTCATCATCATCATATCAGCCACAAATCGTCCACTGCTGAACAAAGGCCTCCCCCAAGGATTTCCACGACGACCGGTCCTGCGCTGCCCGCATCCATCGGCTTCCCGCGACCTTCACCAGGTCATCGGTCCACCGCGTGGGAGGCCTGCCTACGCTACGTTTTCCGGTGCGCGGTCGCCACTCGAGAACTTTACTGCCCCATCGGCCTTCTGTTCTACGAGCTATGTGCCCTGCCCACTGCCACTTCAGTCTAGCGATTCTGTGAGATATGTCGGTTACTTTAGTTCTCCTGCGGATCTCCTCGTTTCTGATTCGATCACGCAGAGAAACTCCGAGCATAGCACGCTCCATTGCCCTTTGGGTGACCTTGAGCCTTCTTATGAGGCCCATAGTAAGCGACCATGTCTCAGTTCCGTAAGTCTTCACTGGCAACACACACTGGTCAAAGACCTTAGTCTTGAGACACTGCGGTATTTGAGACGTGAAGATATTGCGAAGCTTCCCGAACGCTGCCCAGCCGAGTTGGATTCGTCGATTGATCTCTTTCTTGAAGTTGGACCTGCCTAGCTGGACTGTTTGTCCCAGGTATACATATTCGTCAACAACTTCCAGTGTAGAGTCTCCAACCTTTAGAGGAGTGGGTGCGACACGGACATTTAACATTATTTTCGTCTTGTCCATGTTCATTTTAAGACCCACTTGTTGAGAGACCTTACTGAGGCCATCGAGCATTGTGCTTAGGTCTTCCATAGTCTCAGCCATGACCACGATATCGTCAGCGAATCGGAGGTGGGATATGTACTCGCCGTTGATATTGATGCCGAGTCCACCCCAGTCCAGAAGCTTAAAAACATCTTCCAGGGCGGCGGTGAACAGTTTCGGAGATATAACGTCTCCCTGTCTCACCCCTCGCTGCAACTGGATAGGTTTCGAGTTCTGGTCCTGGAGGCGAACCGACATGGTGGCGTTTTCATACAGACACTTCAACACCTCGATGTATCGATGGTCAATTTGGCACCGCTGGAGAGACTGTAGCACAGCCCAGGTTTCGACTGAATCAAAGGCCTTCTCATAGTCCACAAACGCCAAGCATAGTGGCTGATTGTACTCTTCGGTCTTCTGTATAATCTGCCGCAGCGTATGTATGTGGTCTATGGTACTAAAGCCTTTTCGGAAACCGGCTTGTTCGGGAGGCTGGAAGTCGTCAAACCTGCGTGCGAGACGATTCGTAATGACTCTCGAAAACAGCTTGTAGACATGGCTCAGAAGTGAGATGGGTCTGTAGTTCTTCAGCAGAGTGTTGTCACCCTTTTTGAAGAAAAGCACGACCACACTTCTGTGCCATGTCTTAGGTGTTTGTCCCTCGAGTATAACGGAATTAAATAACTTCTGAAGAGCTTTAAGTACCGGTGTTCCACCTGCTTTCAGAAGTTCAGCCGTAATTCCATCATCACCCGGTGCCTTGTTGTTCTTGAGCTGTTTGAGAGCCATTCTAATCTCGTACAGGCTGACGTCCGGGATATCTTCAGTATAGTGTCGGGTTAGTCTGGCTCTTGGGTCTTCAGCCAGATCGCTGACAGGCAAACGTGTGGTCTTGTACAATTGTCCATAGAACTTCTCAACTTCTTCCAGCAACTCAGTCTTAGACGATATGGTCCTGCCGTCCTCAGTCTTCAGCTTGGTCAGTTGGCTTTGTCCAACAGACAGATCTCTCGCGAACACTTTTGAGCCTTTGTTGTGCTCAATCGCCTCTTTAATACAATTTGTATTATATTGGCGTAAATCGCGAGTTAGGGACTTAGAGATCTGCCTGTTTAGTTGCCGATACTGAGTAGCGTCTTCAGAGGACTGCAAAACCAATCTGCGTCTTTCTTCCATGAGGTTGCTGGTGAAGTCGGAGATTTTTTTGGTTCTGTTTGAACGGCGAGTTTTAAAAATCTTAGACCCGACCGTTTGAACAATTTCCACGAACCTGTCATTATAATCGTCCACATTCTCGCAGTCTCCTAGGCATTCGAAACGATTGTGCAACTCGAGCTGAAAGCTCTCGGGGTTTTGGAGCTGGATGGGCGCTGGTCGGAGCGTAGACCATTTAAGTAACAAAAAAAAAAGCCAAAAAAACAGTCGCAAAAAAGGCCATAGTTTGAAGGACAAGTTTTCACAGAAAATCAGAAGTATAAGATATTATATATAATTAAAACAAATGATTACGTACCCTGGCATCATTTTCACCACAAATCTTTTTCAGAAACAAAGAAACAACAACGTAAATTGTGCGCACATTCACTCGCGATTTGAAGTACGAGACATGAATTTTGAGTGAAGTTTCTCTGAATATTTTTGTAATGTAAGTGTGGCTAATGATTGGCCACAGAGGTAGACAACTTCAATCCCATTCATTTCCTAGCTTTCTATTGGTTCATAAGCAACCTTTGATTTAGTTTAGGCGCTAATTTGAACCGCCGTAAATCGTTCCGCCTGGCGACCACCGACAGACACGGGTTTTTTTATTTTGCCGCCTGGCGGAATGCCACAGACGAGAGGTACAAGATTATAAGGTTATCTTGTTTTAGTCGAAGATTGGGTCTAATGTACAAAGTATTGGCACATAATTTAGGCCTCTAAGGCTCAGTGTTTTTTTACAGTTGGATCGAAAATCAAAAATGGCGAATCGGTAACAGTGGCTCGTATCGAAGAAGTACACAGTTGCTCGCGAGCCACTGTGTATTTTGACGAGTCATTGTGTACTGGGTCCGTGTGTAATCTCCGCCACCCTTTCGATCCCCAATAAACCTTCGGGATCCGAGGGGGATAAGAGGTGGGGAAAGCACGCGGGTCCGACTTGAGGGCGGAAAAAAGGTTTCCACTAGCATATTCAATCGAAGGTCACCCATGTCGTGACGATCCGTCTGATTATTACGACGCGTTAATCACGAAGCGAGGCTCTCTACCCAGGTGGCGGATCTGACAGTTACGATGATTAGGTTTATAACAAAATTGGTGTAAGATCTTACAATAAATTAAATGGTATAGTATCGTTAAAGTGGGCTTCGCCAGTCTATTCGCTAAATATTTTTGGATTCATTCAACTTTTATTTTGAAAAAGGGGGCATCCCCTCTCCCACACTTACCTCCCCT
The DNA here is from genome assembly GCA_947284805.1 of Coleophora flavipennella. Classification (NCBI taxonomy): domain Eukaryota; kingdom Metazoa; phylum Arthropoda; class Insecta; order Lepidoptera; family Coleophoridae; genus Coleophora; species Coleophora flavipennella. The sequence goes on from OX369297.1 coordinate 227,568, forward strand.
AAAAGTGTTTTTCTTAACCGTAGGCGCGGAAAGAGGGCATTCCTCGCCCGCCGTAACCTTGAAATGACCTTTACCGATTACCCCCTAGTTGTTGATTGGGGACCCCAAAGTTTTTCCACCCTCAAATCTGGCCCGCGCCCTTTCCCGCCTTGATACTCCCACATCATCCTAGGATCCCGAATTTGTCAGGGTTCGAAATGGATGGCGGTATCAGAAGGCCCCTTCCCCCGCCCTCCCCCTCACCTCTCCCCACTCCACCCCAACCCCCTATCAAGGCGGCACGTTTCAAAATTTTTACCAATTTTGAATATATTGGAAGTAGTTGTACGAGCAAGCGCGTACAACGCAAAAATGCTGCATAAACAGTTTATATTTTAACCCAATTACTCATTATTTCTACAATTCAGTTCGTTTTCGGCCATCAAGCGCGCCGCGCGTACTCCTATCAGTTTCATCAGTTCATTTAGTTTTTAACATTTTTAATATACAGTTATATCAGTATCAGTTTTTTTTTGTTACGGACTCAACCCCGTACATTGGTCCTTCGAGCGAGCCTTTCGGAAAGGCGGGATCTTTCCACGTGTCGTATGAACTGTCGTGAACTTTGTACGTAAACGTGACTGTGGTTCCGCTTTCCGGCCTGTAGAGACATAGTGCATTCGTTCTACGCTTTGACGGAACCGTGAATGTTACTGTGCAATAAAGTGACATAAACTCACCTAGCAGTATCATACTGTACGATCAAGGAGTGCAGTGGGTCCCGAGCGGCAAGGTCTTGCTTGGGTAATCATCAGCTAACAGGGGTAACGACCTAGACATAGTCGTTGCCATTCAGCAGGAAAAGTCGACAAGTAAGATCAGTCCATTTATTTTATTTAAACAATGGCTTAAGTTAGTGATGTACTGGCCAATCAGAACTGGTTGTCTTCGGCAATGGAAACTGTTCTCACCAATTTTAAGAAAGATGGTGCAGATAGGAAGACTGCCGACTACATCAAGAGGAAGTTAGACCTACTCGACAACTATTGGTTCGAGTATGAATCCAATTTTTCTAAATTATCAGCGAGTCAGTTAGAAACAACTCTAATAGAATCAATTAGCAAAGATAGGGAGAGAGTGTACGAAAGGTATGGTCAGGTAAGAGCTTTTATACAAAATTATCAGGCTCCTACAGACGAGAGGCCAAAAACACCCATCATAAAGCCTCCAACCTTCCTTCCAAAGTCAAGCGACACCAACCAGACAACAAACCAGGATATACAAATGACAGAAATCGGCAGCAGTGCTGGAGCCCGTATCAACAGCGTCACGTTAAGCAAAACCGAAGAGATGCTTAGGAAGCAACAGAGCAATTTTATGGCTTTCCATCGCACAGTGAATGCTATCAGTCTTGAATCAGTTTCCGAAAAGTGGGAGTTTGAAGATCTCCTTCACACCATTCAGTGGCGCTGGGCAGCTATTGACTCGTTGCACTGGGACCTGGACAGCCTGCTGGACGGATCCAATCAGGAGTATGAGAAAACATTCGCTTCATACGAATGTAAGTACCTAGAAATTAAATAAATAAATAAATAAATATTCTGGGACAAATCACACATGGTCATCTGGTCCCAAAGTAGGAATCCCTGTGTTATGGGTTACCAGAGACTGATATACATACTTATATACGTTTAAATACATACATATATAGATATATTTAACACCCAGACACAGAGCAAACAAATCTGCTCATCACACAAATGCTTGCCCTGGGTGGGGATCGAACCCACAACCCTCGGATCAGTAGTCAAGGGCACTAACCACTGAGCCACCGAGTCAGTCAATTAAGAAGGCCATCAACAAGAAAATGTGGTCGGTAGCTCATGTAGAAAAATCCACACCTAAAATGGAGATTCCAGCTTTCAGTGGAAATTATAACCATTGGATTTCCTTTAAAGATTTATTTGTCGAAACGATCCATAATAACCAGTCAATGTCTAATGCTCAAAAAATGCAGTATCTTAAATCCAAGGTGAAAGGGGAAGCAGAGAGATTAATTCAGCACCTAAATGTTAGTTCATATAATTACAATGTTTGCTGGGACATACTAAATCAGAGGTATAATAACAAGAAACTAATGTATTTTGAACACAAAATGTATTTTGTATGCGATCTATAAATAATATTCACTTCGCATATGAATATTTTGATGAACCTCCCAGTAATGCAACAACAATCAGTCGCGCTTATAAAACGCATGCATGACACTACGCAAGAGTGTTTGTATGCTATAAAGAACCTGGGAGTCGATATCAGTTCATGGGACCCCATTATAGTGTACCTTTTATCACAGAAGCTAGATACAGCCTCGTTCACCGACTACGTGGAGTCTGTTCAGAACCCCCGGGAGTTGCCTGTACTACAAGAAATGTTAAAGTTTTTAGAAGCTAAATTCACGACTTTAGAGTCATCTCGTAGGAAGCAAGACACTCCTACTCAGAAATCTCCAGCAGTTTTTAAAAATCAGAGTAATGTTCAAAATCAGAGACCGAATTATTACAAAAGTTCATTCACCAGCAATAAGGTTATTTCGCAACCGGACGCTAAGCAAGTTGCGTCTTCATCAAAATACAACTGTTCTTTATGCCACAGTAATGAACATGGCATCTATTTTTGTAGAAAATTTTTAGAGATGCCACCCTATATCAGACTGAAAACAGTAACAAAATTGAGTCTATGCCCAAATTGCGTTTTTAATCATCAGGGAAGACAATGTTTGTCAGAAAAGGTTTGTCGGGAATGTAACAAAGACCATAATAGCCTACTGCACGAGGCGTTTGCGCAACCGCAGTACGCCCGCCCAACGCAACAAGGCACTCGGGGCGGGGAGAGTGCGAGCGCGCGCGGGGCCAGTGTCGCTGACGCAAACACAAATGCAAGCGCAGGGAAACAACTCCGAAGTAGCTCGCACGTGTCACTGTACGATGACCCTATTGAAGTCTTATTACCAACGACTGTGATTAAAGTTCAAGCCCACGATGGTTCGTACCATATCATGCGCGCCCTCCTGGATCAGGACTCACAAGCGTCCTTGATCACAGAACACGCAGCGCAGCGCTTAGAAATACCCAGAAATAAATGTAAGGGAGTTATTTCAGGCGTAGGAGACAAAGAAAGTAACAGTAAGGGCATAATAAGTATAAGATGTTTATCAGCAGTCAGCGATTTTGAATTTAAAACCGATGTAATTATAATGAATCAGCTGATCAAGAATTTACCAACTTACTCATTCACTCAGCCTGACTGGTCATATCTGGATCATATCCAACTAGCGGACCCTGAATTTTATAAATCACGCCCTATAGATATTTTATTTGGTGCCGATGTGTACTCAGTCGTATTAATGAACGGAATATGCAGGGCAAACTTGACCTTACCGACTGCACAACAGACCCGTCTCGGGTGGATTTTGAGTGGAAACGGCAATGCCAAGACTGTTCAATGCAATATAGTGTTGCATAACATGGAGGAGATACAGAAGTTTTGGGAGATTGAAGACATCTCAGAACAATCAGATTTATCAGCAGAAGACAAGCAGTGCATAGATTTTTATCAGTCGACTACAACCAGACGAGATGACGGACGCTATGAAGTTAGGATACCCCTAAAAGAAAATTATCAGGAAAAATTAGGCCACTCAAAATCAAAAGCACAGTTCTACAATTTGGAGAAAAAACTTTCAAAAAATCAGTCTATTGCGAAAGATTATTGTAAATTTATTGATGAGTATTTAGCACTCGGTCATATGACACCCGCGGTCACCGATTGCGACACGAAACTTAAATGTTGTTTACCTCACCACTGCGTGACACGTGAAGATTCCTCTACAACTAAGTTACGTGTTGTTTTCAACGCGTCTAATAAAACATCATCTGGGCTAAGCCTGAATGACGTAATGTGTCGTGGCCCTAATTTACAGCAAGACTTACAGAGTTTAATTATAAAGTGGCGTCAGTTTAAATATGCATTTACAGCAGATATAGAAAAAAATTTCAGGCAGATATGGGTAAACAATGAAGATCAGCATTTACAGATGATTGTATGGAGAGATAATCAGTACAGCAGATTGAAAGATTTTCAGCTCGCGACTGTTACGTATGAAACAAAGGCGGCGCCATTTCTCGCTATGATGACGCTAAAACAGTTCGCTTACGACGAGAAAAGTAACTACCCAGACAGCTGGGCGCCTATGGCCCTTGAGGTGTCCTTTTACATGGACGATCTTATCCATGGGGCAGCCTCTGTACAGTCAGCCAAACAATTACAAAGTGATATGATTAATATATTAAAATCAGGGGGGTTTAATTTAAGAAAGTGAAAGTCAAACTCACCGGAGCTATTAGAAAATGTGGACGTTGACATGCAAGGTCACGAAAACTTCGATTTTAAACAGGCGGAGTCAACTAAAGCCTTGGGACTTGGGTGGAATCCACAGAAGGATTGTTTCATATTTGAGTCAAAAATAGATACAACATCTAAGCCTACGAAGCAGTCACTTTTATCAGACATCTCAAAGATCTTCGACCCTCTAGGCTGGCTCTCTCCTTTGACTATGAAACTAAAAATATTATTTCAGGACGTCTGGAGAGCAAATTTACAGTGGGACGAGCCTGTACCGCAGGACGTCTGTGAAGAATGGAATAAAATCAAGGTCGAAATCAAGTTCTTCAGTCAGTTTCAAGTACCAAGGTGGCTACAAACGCAAGAGAAAGATCATATTGAATTGCATGGCTTTTGCGACGCCAGCACGAAAGCCTATGGCTGCGTTCTGTACTGTAAAATAAATAATTCAGTGACATTGGTAGCAGGAAAAACCAAATTAGTCCCACTAAGTAAAAACTGTTCACTGCCGCGCTTGGAGCTATGTGGTTCAGTTTTACTTTCAAAATTAATGGCAAAAATCAAGAATTGCCTATTAAATCATGAAGTCAAGGTTTACGGATGGTCGTATTCCATGGTGGTACTAGGTTGGCTTAATGGTGAAGTAGATAGATGGAAGCCATTCGTAGCTAACCGTGTGAAACAAGTCACATCAACAATACCGGCTGAATGCTGGCGATATGTACCATCCAAGGAGAACCCTGCTGATTGCGCTAGCAGAGGCCTAACTGCTTCACAGCTTCAGGAGCACTCGTTGTGGTGGGCAGGGCCCACTTGGCTACCTACCTACGAGCCTGAAAAGGCCAAACAACAAAATTATTCTACAAACATAGACATGAAAAATTCAAAGCAAGTAAACGTCATGCTATCAAGTGGCAATGAAATAGTTAAACAGATTATACAAAAGCATAGCTCGTTAGCAAAAGCAATAAGAATACTAGCATGGATACTCCGGTTCAGAACAAAAAATAACCGAAAGCAGTGTTATTTAAATATACAGGAACTAAACAGGGCAAAAACAATCATAATCAAAAGCATTCAACTAGAGGAGTTTACAGAAGAAATAAGTTGCCTAAAAGAATTCAAAAGCGTGAGTAATAAAAGCAAGTTACATTGCTTTAATCCAATATTGGATCCAGACGGGATCCTGAGAATAGGTGGAAGGCTCAGGCACGCCAACATGGATCCTGAAATGAAACATCCCGCTATTATTCCCAGTAACACGAGATTAGCAGACCTCATTATTGATCAGGCGCACGAGCACTCGTTCCATGGAGGTGCGAGGTTAACAGCAGCATTTATACGCAGGAAATATTGGATTCTAGGTGGAAACAACGCTGTCAAAAAACGACTACGCTTGTGCGTCAAATGCAGGAAACAAAACCCTCACCTTCAAAATCAGATAATGGGTGACTTACCTGCTGCGCGAACTAACCCATCGCGTCCGTTTTATCACTGCGGCGTAGACTATACAGGCCACGTGAACGTCAAAGCCAGTAAGGGCCGCGGCATCAAAACCACGAAAGGATACATAGCAGTGTACGTGTGCATGGTGACCAAGGCCGTGCACCTAGAACTCGTTTCCGATTTGACGACCTCGGCTTTCCTAGCATCATTACAAAGAATGGGCGCTAGAAGGGGTATGCCAGGTCATATGTACAGTGACCAAGGTAATAACTTTATAGGAGCAGATAATGTATTGAAACAAGCACTAGCAGAACTACAGAATGAAAACAACCAGGAATTCATGTCACAGATAACAAGTATGGGTATCGAATGGCATTTCAATGCGCCCTCCTGGCCTTCAGCGGGTGGCCTGTGGTAGGCTACTGTAAAAAGCCTGAAACACCACCTAAAAAGAGTTATAGGGGAACAAAACCTTTGTTTCGAGGAATATTCGACACTTCTGAGTGTCCTTGAAGGATGTCTAAATTCTCGCCCTCTTGGAATTTTAACAGAAGATCCCGAGGACCTGGATTTTCTCACGCCTTCCCACTTTTTAGCCAGTGGTCCATCGTTAACCCTGTAAGAAACAGAGAAAGATCTGAGAACGAGGTGGCATCTCACTCAGAAACTAATCAGTGACATCTGTAGCCGCTGGCGAGAGGAGTATCTGAATCAGCTTACAGCTAGAAGCAAATGGAGACAGCCAAAGGCAAATCTAAGATTGAATGATGTCGTCATATCAAGGACTACAACCTTCCGCCGGGGAAGTGGGCCTTAGGTCGCGTAGTGGAACTTCACACAGGTTGTGACGGTCACGTAAGGGTCGTCACTCTAAAAACCAAGAATGGCTTTTTGAAACGCCCGATCGTAAAGTTAGCGATTCTACCCGTCTATCAAGAACAAGAAAATAAGCAAGAAAAAGACAAAAAATCGGAGCAAAAACCACATCAGAAAGAGCAGAAAACAGTTCAGCTCCAAAAAAAGGAAAAAAATGTAGCTTTACAACAATAGCTATTTCCATGTTGTTATTATTTTTCATTACAGTCCCATCAGTACACAGCCAGTATCATACAACCCCATTGCAGGGAAATAATAGTCTTTATTTCGATCGGATTAAAGACATGCATTTGATACGAGACGACTGGAGACTAGTTTTTTTCTACGATACAGAACCTCATAAAGATGGCAATAAAGCTTTGACTATGTATATCAAGTACTTAGACGAGTTGTGTACAAAAATTCAAACAACTTCGCACTGTGAGGGGATCATGTTGCAGCTACGTCACGAGGTGACTGAACTGGAGTATTACAACGATATACTTATGCATCATAATGCGAATACACGTAATATGCGACGCCGACGGGGGCTAATCAATGGGGTCGGATATTTAGCAAACAGCTTATTCGGGGTCCTGGATGAACAGTTCGCCAAAAAATACGAGCAGGACATTAGCCTAATCAAGGAAAACTAAAACCATTTAGCTTCTCTTTGGAAAAACCAAACATCTGTCGTAGAAGCAGAGTTCAATTTATTAAAACGCACAGAAAGCATATTCGACAAACAATACAAAATAATAAACAAGAAAAACACCATACAAAGGGCATTTAATGAAGTATGAACAGAATGTCAAAACGTCGCGCTCATCAATGACTTTCTGTCTACATCTATAATAGCCAATAACATGCTGTCCAGCCTAAAAAATATCCAGCAAACATAACTTGATGCCATCACTAATATTTACAATGGGAAATTTAACTTCCACCTTCTCACTCCCGACCAGTTAAGGAATGAGCTAGGTGTTATATCCGAGCAGCTCCCAAAGGATCTGTCGCTACCAGTAAAGAAATCGGACAGCTTATCAGAAATATATAATTTACTGCAAGTGCGAGCAAGAGTCACGACCAGGTTTATCATATTTGAAATTAAAGTCCCATTGATTGGAGAAGAAAAGTATGAAATCTTAAAGCTACTTCCTATACCCCGCTTATCAGATAGAAATATTGAGATGGTAGTGGTGCCAGTGGCAGAGTATGTCGCCGTCAATCTCTAACAAGATGCTTTTATAAAATTTACAGAAGAAGATTTAAGGACCTGTTTACACAGAAACACAGAATTATACTTGTGTCATGTTAAGAGGCCTATTAATATCATCAAGGACGATCAGTATTTTTGTGAGACGTTGCCTAAAACAAGAAAGTGCAAGACTATCACAAGATTATGCAATAACAGATGGGTGGAATTAAATTATAAATTTAACACATATTTATATTCATGCTGCGAGCAATGTCAGGTGAAACTGGTATGCAATGATCAAATTACACCAGTACAAATAACTAAAACCGGATTTTTTACAGTTGATCAAGGATGCATCATAAAATCAGCTGATTCCTTTATTTATTCTCATAGACAAGACGGGAATAAGATTCAATTAAGCTCCAACATTTCAGCGCCAAAAAATTCTCAAATAAATCATATCATTAACATCTCATTATCAGATTTGTACATACAAAAAAATGAAACGTATGACTTTTTTAACCATACCGTACAGCTCCAAGAAATCGAAAAGAAACTGCAAGTAATGAAACAGAACGAACCACTAGCAAACCGGGTTTCCTACCATGATATCCATCACTATACAGCTGTATACATTTTGTTCGCGATGATGGGACTTGGCGCAGCAGTGTGGGCGTGGAGGTACTGCAGGCGCAGGCAGGCGCCAGCAGACACATCGGCCGCGACGCCGGCGGGGTCTCGTGTATCGGGCGCCCCAGCCGCGCCGCCCACCGCAGCACCGCGGCTGGGAGGTTGCGGCGCTACACCAGTGCCTTCAACTAGTGTCAATTACATTGAACAGTCAAACGCGCGAGTGTTATTGAAGGAAACAGGGTCGTCCCCTGTAGTGTTCAGACCAGTGCTTAGTGTCCCGGACATTAAAGTGGACACCTCTTAGGCATTAAGCAAATAATTTTAAGACAAATCACCATGTATCATCTACTAACCTCATCTTTTCTCCCCCGGGAATATGTACGAGCAAGCGCGTACAACGCAAAATGCTGCATAAACAGTTTATGTTTTAACCCAATTACTCATTATTTCTACAATTCAGTTCGTTTTCGGCCATCAAGCGCGCCGCGCGTACTCCTATCATTTTCATCAATTCATTTAGTTTTTAACATTTTTATACAGTTTTACCAAAAATCAGTATCAGTATTTTTGTTACGGACTCAACCCCGTACAGTAGTTAAGTAGATATTTTATAATAAACGTGGCGGCGTGGCCACACTGTTAATATCTTACCCAAAACGAGTTTTTTGGTGGGATTTGTGGTGAACGCGTTCGTAGTTTTATTTTATTATAATTGCATTGTTTTCTGCTAGAATTTACTTCAAAAAGTGGTTCGTTTTGGATAAAATCGTCTGGTACACGTGAGCAATGTGAAGAACAAGAAAATAAAATGAAAAAGGACGTGAAAACCTAATTTGCACTGGGTGCAGTTTTATAGACGCCCTACTGCAACCGGGTGTTCTACCTCAGAATTAGGCTGCTGCAAATGCTGTCAATCAATGCACCGGCACTAGCATTACAAATCAAAAACAAATGAAGAAAGAAAGTGAAAATGATTTACGAATTCGGCTGAAGGTCATGTTTCCATGGCCAAGAAAAATTCACAACAACTTAACGAAAGCGAATACAATTATTATCGTAACTTATCCTTCATTAATTAGATACTAATTATATAAGTAAAATAGCTGTGCTGTGCGTGATACTTTTATAGGAAACAGTAGATAAGAAAATTTATAATCCAATCGCAATGGAGGACAGAAGCACCATGATTTTTCTAACACTACCGGATACGACGACAGCTCAGGACATGGCCGAGGCTCTGGTGCTGAGGAAATTGGCTGCTGCCATCAACATCGTGCCTGAAATGAAGACTGTGAGGGCGAGTGGGGAAGATGATGTGGAGATGAAGCCCGAGGTGATTATTTGTTTATTGGTGAAACTAATTACTCACTTCGCTCGCTACCTCACCGGCGGCCCAAAGAGGATGTTTGTCTCCGTCACAATTTTTTTTTTGTATATCAGTCAGATCAAAAATAAAAGGTAGTAGTGATAACGCTTTAAAAACGGGGTATAAAAAACTCTGCTCCAATCACGACGGAGCAGAGTCTTGCTTACAGTCACGCGTTGGCAGATTTAGCGTCAACATGCCGAAATGTGCTGTGATATATCTCAAATCCACCTGTCTCAACAGTGAAAGATAGGTCATATCACGTGTCGAAACATTATGCGAGGTCACCATTTTTGTTTTTCTTTCCCCGTGAGATGTGTAGGGGAGGGAGGTGAATGCATTTACGCATACCTGTGCAGCGGTAAAACTGCACCGGTTATGTGGGACTCACAGTCTTCGAACCGCAATACCCACTAACACCCCCCGAAGAACTTTGGCAGCATAAGCCACCCTAAAAGTATATCGGAGCGACGCCCCCCCCTAGGGAGGGGGGGGGGGGGGGGTAATGCTTGTTCTAACGTACATGCATCTTTACCATTTATGGTAAAGATGCATGTACGTTAGAACAAGCATTACCCTACTTTATGTTATAATTGTTGTATGAAACTCAATATTTAAGTATTTTTAATCTGAGATGAAAGTGAATTATTTTTCGAATTGACCATAGAAATACCAAGAATAATATTTACCTTGATCCCTGACTGAAAAACTCGCATCTTTTATTGACGATGCTGTCGCCGTTAGAAACGCCCTAGCTAGAATGTTGCAGTCATACATAAACTATTGAAAACAAAGAAAGAGCCACCTAAGTTTTCACAGTTCCCTTTTTATACAAAGAGATGGCCCAAACAGCTACGATTATTATTATTTTTTAATCAAGAAACTTAAGGAATCTATAAAATGCAGTCATTAGGTTAGATCCCTGGCTACAAATGTGCAAAGAGCACAACATCCTGCAGATCCTCAGAAACTCAGTAATTAGTAGCCTGTCATTGGCGGGTTCAACCATCTTTGTGCAAAAAATCATATTAAGCCATTGCTCCGTTGCCATTATAAAGAAAGCAACGAAAAACAAATGCTGGACTATGCTGTTTTCACTAGATAAAGAGTAGCCTGTGTCCTTCATCGTAATACAGGCTACATGCATGCCATACATAAGGTATTGAAGCAGTGAAGAGGTCACAAACAAACATCAATTTTATAGGATTCTCCTTAAAAATATTGAACCTTAGTTACACCCTATAAGGGTTAGAATTTTCAAAAATTCATTCTTAGCATATGCACAGTACAATAAAGAGTTCTAGGCGTATTGCTATCATTGTGCCAAATTTCAGACCGATCCATCCAGTGGTTTGAGCTGTGCTTTGATAGATTAGTCAGAAGTCAGTCACGGTTTTCTTTCATGATATCATCATCATCATCATATCAGCCGAAGGAAGTCCACTGCTGGACATAGGCCTCCCCCAAGGATCTCCACGACGACCGGTTCTGCGCTGCCCGCATCCAGCGGCTTCCCGCGACCTTCACCAGGTCATCGGTCCACCGAGTGGGAGGCCTGCCTACACTACGCTTTCCGGTGCGTGGTCGCCACTCGAGAACTTCACTGCCCCAACGGCCATCTGTTCTACGAGCAATGTGCCCCGCCCACTGCCACTTAAGTTTAGCGATTCTGAGAGCTATGTCGGTTACTTTGGTTCTCTTACGGATCTCCTCGTTTCTGATTCGATCACGCAGAGAAACTCCGAGCATAGCACGCTCCATTGCCCTTTGGGTGACCTTGAGGCTTCTTATGATATATCTATATAATATATATATATATAAAATTCTCTTGTCACAGTGTTAGTTGCCATACTCCTCCGAAACAGCTGGACGGATTTCCATGAAATTTTCTGTGTATATTTGGTAGGTCTGAGAATTGATATAAAAAAAAAATTGATCTGAGCGGGCGAAGCCGTGGGAAAGAGCTAATTATTATATAGATTTCTTTAGATCCCTTACTACATATTTGCTAAATGAAATTTTGGGAAGTACTTTTTTAGTTTCCTAGCTAATGTTTTTGTGTTTTGATCAGGTTGTGAAATTAAAATGAAAATTTTCAAAATCATCTTACCTATGTCGATCACTATAAAACCATACTCGGCATAAACACATTCTCTTATTTTTATTTCACCGAATTACTGGTAACTAAAAGTTTTGTTATCCTATTTGCAGATAGTTTTGATCATAAAAACTACAAAATCAATGGTTTTGTTATCTTGTTTGCAGGTACTATTGATCATAAAAACTACAAAATCAAAGGTGGATCAACTAATCGCATTTGTGAAATTGAACAGCCCCTATGATGATGAGGAGATGGGCTTAGCAGCAGTTGCTATGGAGGATGTAAACAATACATGTTTAAAAAAAATAACAATAAAATTATCTGATTAGGAAAATCGAATGTTATATTTCTATTACTTTTTCGTGTAGTATTTTTAAGGCAATGAACTGGCTAGAATGGGATCACAGACAACAATGTATGTATGGTCCAGAACCGAGGATAGCGCTACCAATGAGCACTATTTTAAGGGCATTAAAGGAACAGGCCGAGTGAAGACACAGATTGACATGACTATCCAGGGATGGACACAAACACTCTAAGCTCTTCATCGATGAGGTCACCACAGGGGTAACCAAGTACATTTAGAATTACAGCAGGATACGCATCAAGGCTGTAACAGGAGCGATGTGCTACAAACATACACCTGCAAAAAATCGGCCTGATAAATGACCCGACCTGCAGGGCTTGTAGTGAAGATACAGAATCAATGGAACACTTACTGTGTCACTGCGATGTCCTGGCTAGCAAGCGTATGTACCTCCTAGGTGATGGCTTCCCAAAACCGGAGGACTACAAGCACCTCCCTATCAATAGAATTGCTGCATTGATGCAGCACATCTTCGAGTAGGTTGGGGTGCAAAGGTTAAAGGGGTAGACTTTACAAAAATAAGATAAGATAATATAAGTACATGTTTAAAAAAAACAATAAAATTATGTGATTAGGAAAATTAAATGTTATATTTCTACTACTTTTTCGTGTAGTATTTTTACTGGATTTCAGAGCTTTTTCACAAAACCGTTTCCCATACAAACTTAAAATTACTACTTCTTGAAAATAGATGGGCCGATTCTAATGAAACTTACTTAATACACATAGCAAGTTACGAAATTTAAGCGTGTAGATAGATTACAAAAAAAAAATGTGTTGACACATAATAATAATGATTTATTAAGGTTTTCATTGTAATCTTAAAATTCGCAATTTTTTTTAACAAAGTACATCGAAAATATAATCTATCCACAAACTAAAATTATGTGACTTGCTTTTTTATTAAATTTCATTAGAATCAACTCATCTATTTTAAATAAGTAATAATTTTTAATTTTTAGTTTGTATGGGAAACGATTTTGTGAATACGCTTTTAAGGCGAGGCATTTGTAAAACAGTTGTCTCTGTTTTTTCCTTTACGTGTAAAGAGTCAAGACAAAAACCACACTTTGCACTTTTTCTATGTTTAACGTTGTTATTTCTCTTAAGACTTCAATTTTTAAAACTAAAATTTTGCAGGTTCTCTGTAGTACTTAAAAAGAAATAACTCCATTTAAAAACTATGTGCAAATTTAGAAATTTTATTAATAAACAATTCGTTTAGACTTTTTTTAGACGTTTTAGACCTGTTTTTGGGATTTTTTTTTGATCGAGTAAAGTACACACTATCGTGTAACAGATAAGCACATTCCTCAGACAATATGCTTAACTATGTCCAATATTTTTTGCAAGATCGATATTTAGTAGTAATTACCCAAAAAATTGGACCTAGCAAAAGGGTTTCTCCGCTTCTCCACCGGTGCCTCGCCTTAAAGTAAATGTTTTTTTTATACACAATTGGTAAGTCCTGTAAATGATAAAATTTATGTAAAAATGAAACTCATAATATAACCTGAATTCTTTTTTTTTCTGCTTTTGTCAAAATTAAACTTATTCATAACAATTTTACAAAATAAAGGTAAGGTATCTTATGTAGTTAAATGCATTAAAATTAACATATTTTGTACAATCTACAAACAAATTGGAGAAATAAATCAATATCTGTATAGTATCCGCAACATTTTTTAATTTTACAACCATTGCACATACCTGAAGCATATAATATGGCGTCAAAGAGTCAGGTACTTTTACTAAGAGTTCTAGGTCAAAGGAGAGAAAAGGCTAATCCATGACCTTAGATCACCAGTAACGATGCTTTCTTCTCTTCGAGTAGAGTCCGACATGAGTAGGGTTACCATCTGACAGGCATTTGCCGCATTTGACAGGCATTTCGTGGTTTAGACAGGCGTGCGGCCGACGCTAGGCTGAGACAGGCATTTTTGAATTTCGCGGGTCCCAGTGAAATCTAAAAGCTCGCATACGTGTTCCAATCACACAAAATGATGAAACTGACTAAAAATCGCGCCTAATTACCTATCATTGTTCTACGAGCTATGTGCCCTGCCCACTGCAACTCAAGTTTAGCGATTCTATGAGCTATGTCGGTTACTCTGGATGCGGGCAACGTAGGACCGGTCGTCGTGGAAGCCTTTGAGCAGTGGACGTCTTTAGGCTGATATGATGATGACAATGAGTTTCATGTCGCAGTTCCGTGTTGTCGCAGTTTAACATTTCGCAATTTCATGTGTCGCAGTAACGTAGTAGAGTCCTTTTATAGTTCTTAATAAAACCGGTACCTATCGTTTCACAAAGAGATTAAGCGGTATAACATAAATAAGAAAGAATTCAGTATAATATTAGTTATTGTGTTCAGTTTGAAAATAAGTCAAAATTTCTTTATGTCACGTCCTATCTTAAGCCAGATTCCCCTACTGCCCGTTATAACACCCATTTTTTTTTTAATCCTAGTAATAAGAAAGATTAATCACATGCAATTAAAAAAATAGTAATTTCAGGGGTAACTTCGTTAATTACGTTTAATTATTACTTCCTCTTTGACTAGCGATTGGTACCAATTTTATTTAGAAACCAAAAAATGTTATCTATTGTAATTTCTCGAAACACCAAACATAGTTTTAGGGGGGATGCCGATCATTAAAGTATTAGTGCTCGGCTTTTGTTACATAATATCTTTCCTCTCTTGCTTTCCTGCAATCTGTGTGAGTGATTTCATGAAATGGGACGGAATTGTGTAACAGAAAATGCGTTTTTCGTCAGTCACGAAGGCTTAGGAAACATGGCCATGCCGCCTTATTTTTTTTTTCTGTCACAGAATCTAAGGAATTATGCTCCGGAACAGGCCGAGCTCCGCGAAGGGTGTAACCTGGAGCGCGCCCTGCGAGGCCGGAGGAGGCCGGAAGGCCGGTAGTTAGGTTTTTTTTTACTTATGGCAGATCATATTGTCTACTGTAAGGCTCGCTCGTTTTTAGAGTTCCATAACAAAGAGTAAAAACGGGACACTAGTACTAAGACTACGCTGTCCGTCCGTGATAGCTAGAAAGCTGAAATTTTCACCGATGATGTATTTATGTTGCCGCTATAACAACAAATATACCAAAAATTTGTAAAAGTAAAAAAAAATAAGGGGGTCTCCATATAAAAAAAACGTGTTCTAGCGCCATCTAGTGTGATGGTACGGAACCCTATGTGTGCGGTTCTGACTCGCTCTTACACACTATAGATGTCGTTGGTTCCATTAGAAGCATCTACAATTTTCAGCTTTTTAGCGAATAAAAAGTCACTCTCTCTCTCTCTCTCTCTACAGGTGTAACAAAATTGGTGAATGAGCCGTTAAATGGGGCTTTTACTCATCATACTGAACAACTCATCTCAAGAGAAAGACCCATAGAAAATGCACAAAAAAACAATTAGGTTAAAATCTTAAAATTAGGTTACATTAAAAAAATACACGTGAGATTGTGAGTGAGAGGGGGAGGGTAGTCAATAACCACACTAAATATTACCAGGAGAGGGGGAGGGGGGTCAAAAAGTAGCCGAAAAAACCTCGCGTGATTGGTGCACAATGGGCTTTGCGGAAAAAATTAAGAGCAGTTCCAAACTTTAGGTACAAAACTATATTAAGCCTTCGTTTAGCATTGAACTACATAACTACACTACATCGATATGTGTCTACTCAATATATTTGCAAAGTTTGTATTCATTCCGGCATGTAGTTTTTGTAATAAAGCGGAACTACGTTTGTATGGAAACTCGAGCCTCTTGGGGACTCAGTTATTGACTTGTTTCTATTATTACAATACAATATAAAATAATCATGGGATATACATAAAAAAACTCATTTTTTTATTTACACTCGGTAAGCCCTTGGCATCATCTCATCTGACGCTAAGTGACGATGACGCCGAAGATGGAAACGGGCTTATCAAGATTTCCCCAACGAAATGCGGAACCGGCTATCTTATCTTCAAACCGGAACCTCAGACTAAATAAATGATTTAGTCTGAGACCGGAACACAGTTATTAACGTTGTCAACATTGATGTTTGACGGCAAGACTCAGTTAAGATGGTGGTAGCTAGCGAGGCGGGCTTAGAAAATGCCCCTCCACCAACCAAAAGTTTACAAAGTTAGACTCCACCGGGAATCGAACCCACGACCTCTTGATGATATGGACTTAACCATTACGCCATGGAGGCGGTTAGATTAATTCTGTGCATTTTTAACCGACTTCAAAAAAAGGAGGAGGTTTCTCAGTTCGACCGTATATATATATATATATATATATATATATATATATATATATATATATATATATATATTTATTTATTTATGTGTGTTCGCGGATAACTTCGTCATTTATGAACCGATTTTGATGATTCTTTTTTTGTTGGAAAGTAGGAAAGGTACCATAATAAGGAAACCAGGATCTGATGATGGCATCCCAGACAAATCGAGGGGAACCTTAGTTTCCTGTTTGAAGTCGGTTTTTTTTGTACAAAATTATTGTATTGTAAGTGTCGATTTTTATTTAAAAGGATCATGGTAAGTCCAGGTTACGAAGTAACTAGTATCTCATCTGTGGTCCAGTAAACGGACCCTACACCAGAGATATGATATATATAAGGTCTAACAAAATTAGCTGAAACTATTTTAACTGGTGCTTCTACCTATGAAACTGAACAACTTTCCCCATGAAACCCATAGTCAAATCTCAAAAAAAAAATTGAACTTCCCATACTAAATTGGCTGTTCAGCTGATCGAGTTAGTATGGGAGAGCCAAAATTTTTTTTGCGATTTGACTATGGGTTCTATGAGGAAAGTTGTTCAGTTTCATGGGTAGAAGCACCAGTTAAAATAGTTTCAGCTAATTTTGTTACACCTTATATAAGGGGAGGTAGATAGGTTACATGCGTCCAAAAAGTGAAGCAAAAAAGATTATGCCAATTGGCATCTATTTTCTTAGTAGCATTCGGTGCAACTGCAGTGAACTACCTATAATAATGTGTGTGTAAATGGCTTCGATTTTCAAATTTTGTTTGTAAGTGCAACCCATCTATCGTAACAAATCTCTGCCCTACACCACTCCCTGTATTCTTGGCTTCACATCTACTTCTTCCCCAGATGTGTGGCCACACACGAACAGCAACTGGGCACGCGGAACGGCATGTCGAACTTGACGTTGCCGGCGCGATCGATCGCCGTCATGGTGCGTTGTACGTATTTCTGCCGGCAGGTGGCGTTGTAGCTCCGGTTGAAGTACGCTATGTTGTTGGCGCAGGAGCCACCGTCGCGGCTGCAATGGAAACAAACTTGTTTGATAGGCTATAAGCGTGGATATTATGTATATCGTTAGTTAGTATAGTATAGGTTTTTGGGGGAAGCTTTTGTCCAGCAGTGGACGTCTTTCAGCTGATATGATGATTGAGTAGATGACTGAGCGATCTATGGGATCGATAATCAATTAAACAATATTTCTAAAACAAGACAACCAGGATTTTTCTTCTATGTGAATCACTTCTACAGGGTGTAACATAAAGGTGTGGCGATACTTTAAGGCGGGCTTGTACTCATCAAACTGAACCACTTTTGTTTTGCAACTTTGCTGAAATCGCAATTTTTTTAATGATTTTTCGTACATATCGGCCAGCTGATTAAACGGTTTCGTACATATCGGCCAGCTGATTAAACGGTTTCGTACATATCGGCCAGCTGATTAAACGGTTTCGTACATATCGGCCAGCTGATTAAACGGTTTCGTACATATCGGCCAGCTGATTAAACGGTTTCGTACATATCGGCCAGCTGATTAAACGGTTTCGTACATATCGGCCAGCTGATTAAACGGTTTCGTACATATCGGCCAGCTGATTAAACGGTTTCGTACATATCGGCCAGCTGATTAAACGGTTTCGTACATATCGGCCAGCTGATTAAACGGTTTCGTACATATCGGCCAGCTGATTAAACGGTTTCGTACATATCGGCCAGCTGATTAAACGGTTTCGTACATATCGGCCAGCTGATTAAACGGTTTCGTACATATCGGCCAGCTGATTAAACGGTTTCGTACATATCGGCCAGCTGATTAAACGGTTTCGTACATATCGGCCAGCTGATTAAACGGTTTCGTACATATCGGCCAGCTGATTAAACGGTTTCGTACATATCGGCCAGCTGATTAAACGGTTTCGTACATATCGGTCAGCTGATTAAACGGTTTCGTACATATCGGCCAGCTGATTAAACGGTTTCGTACATATCGGCCAGCTGATTAAAAGGTTTTGTATGAAAAACCCAATAAAAGTTTCGCGATTTCAGTAAAGTTACAGAACAAAAGTTGCTCAGTTTAATGAGTACAAGCCCACCTTAAAGTATCACCACACCATTATGTTACACCCTGTAGAAGTGAATCACAGAGAAGAAAAATCCTGGTTGTCTTGTTTTAGAAATATTGTTTTATTGATTGATCGCTCAGTCATCTACTCATAATCATCATCTTAACAGCTGAATGACGTCCACTCCTGGACAACCTCCCCCAAAAAACCTTTACAACGACCGGTCTTGCGCTTCCCGCAACCTTCACCAGGTCGTCGGTCCACCGAGTGGGAGCCCTGCTTACGCTACGTCTTACGTTGCACGGTTGCCACTCAACAACTTTACTGCTCCAATGGCCATCTGTTCCACTAGCTATGTGCCCCGCCTTCTGCCATTTAATTTTAGTGATTTTGTGAGCTAAGCTTTGGATCTCCTCATTTCTGATTCCCAATCGTCCTAATTTATAGGTAGGGTCGAGCCCCTTGGTGGGGAAGGATATATTAGCTGATTGATAGGATGATTTGCTTATACAGGGTGTAAAAAATTGGTGTAGGACCCGTTAACTGGGGGTTCTACTCATCATACTGAACAAATTTCGCCAAAGAACGCTAAAAAAAAATGTGGACCCTCTATGGAGAAAAAAACGCACTAAATTGGTCGATCAGCTGATCGATTTGTATGAAGTGTTAAATATTTTAATTGTGATTTCAGCAAATTCGTAGAACAAAAGTTGTTAAGTATGATGAGTAGGACTACACCAATTTTGTTACACCCTGTATAAGTGTTTTAATACGTATTACTTTCTACGAAGCGTAGTATTTATTTGTTTGTTAGGTATTTAGGAATACGTTATCAAAACTTCTATTGTCTCTTGGTCGATTAGCCGATCGATTTGTATGAAGTGTTAAATATTTTAATTGCGATTTCAGCAAAGTCGTAGAACAAAAGTTGTTCAGTATGATGAGTGGGATCAAGATTCAAGATATTTATTCAAAATAGGTGCAAATTACACTCTTTTTGATAGTCATAAAAAAGTGATTACATAGTTTCATTTGTAAAAAATCAAGAAATAAACAATCAATAGTCAATTACGTCAAAATACAATCCGTCATATAAAAAAAAAATGTCATTAGAACATGAAAACAATATGACACGAGAAGTTATAGGTAGGTACATCAAAATTATTGAATGTCATGAACGCCTTTGACAAGTGTAGGCCAGTTCACACGGACAGCACCCGTCACGAGTATAACGCGAGAGTCAGCCATCGCTCCTCTCAACCATATTAGAGGGAAAGGAACGACCCGGCTCCCGATGCGCCACCATCCGCACGAACATTTAAGCGAGCGTGCACCACTCATGTCAATGCCAAGATAAAAATATTAATTAAAAGAATATTAATCTACATCAATTTTGTTACACCCTACGTATTACTTGCTACGAAGCGTAGTATTTATTTGATTGTTAGGTATTTCATCATTACAGCTCATATACGTCCCCACCGAGGGGCTCGAGCCTACCCTGAATCAGGGCGATTAGGCCTTAGTCGACCACGCGGGCCCAGTGCGGGTTGGTTGACTTCACACACAACCTTCGAGTTTCTTCGCAGGCGTGTGCAGGTTTCCTCACGATGTTTTCCTTCACCGTTAAAGCATTCGGTAAGTATGTACGTAAGTGTTTGAAAGCGTCGGTGGCTCAACCGGTAACGACTCGGTCCATCTAACCAGAGGTACCGGGTTCAAATCTGGACGGCCAATATACCAATGAGTTAGGTATTTAGGAATAAGTTATCAAAATTTCTATTATCTAAAATTGTTGTCTTTTTTATGTTCACATCTTCTGCCAAACTTTCTCTTTCCAGGGTGTCCTGTAAGAAATTTCTTATGCTGTTACCTATTTTATATTTTCATCTTGTATAATATTACTTTGTCCCTATTTCCGTGTACGATATGTTGTATAATAAATAAATCACAGAAACGTGAAGGAGCGTCGGTGGCGCAACGGCAAGGTCCGCTAACTCCTATCCGGGAGGTCGTGGTTCGAGTTCTGCCACGTACCAATGTGTTTTTGAATTTGGATCTCATATTTATTTTTCAACTCGAAGGTTGTGTGTGAAGTTGATCAACCAGCACTGGGCCCGCGTGGTCGACAAAGGCCCGATCGCCCTAATTCAGGGTAGGCTCGAGCCCCTCGGTGGGGACGTATATGAAATGAATACAAAAATAAAATAAATGGCACTCACTCGCATATCTCGACGCGGTATCCTTGCAGGGGATTGCTTTTATCGTTCAATATGAAGTACCATTCACCGTCTTTTGACGGGGCAGCCTCTGGTACCACCACCTGAAATTAATGCATTGAAAAACATTATGTATGATGGCTTTTCACTCGATGGAAAGCGGCAAATGTAGACTCATGAAAGTGAACAACTTTCCTCAAGGAACTAGTACACTATGTAACAAAATTAGTGTACGAGCCGTAAACTGGGGCTAGCTTCTACTTATCATACCGAACAACTTGTCTCAAGAGACTCAGTATTCATACAAATTCATACCGGCTCCGTGGCGTAATGGCGTGATGGTTAGTCCATTCGCTTCCCGGCGGGGTCAACTGGTAAGACTCGGTTTGGTTGGAGGTAGAGCATTTTCTAAGCCCGCCTGGCTAGCTACCACCATATTATCTAAGTCTTGCCGCCAAATATCAGTGTTAACAACATTGATGTGTTCCGGCTTGAAGATGAGATAGTCAGTTCACCATTGCGTTGGGGAATCTTGGTAAACCCACTTCCAATTTCGGCATCTTCGTCACTATCAGCAGGTGAGATGATGCCAAGGGCTTACCAATTGTGAATTTAAAAAAATTGAGCAAATTTTGCGCTTTTCTGTAATGAAGCGTCAAAGTTTTTTTTTTAATTCGACCGTATATATTTCCTCATTTCATCATCATCATATCAGCCAAAGGACGTCCACCGCTGGACATAGGCCTCCCCCAAGGATTTCCATGACGACCCGTTCTGCGCTGCCCGCATCCCGAGGCTTCCAGCGACCTTCACCAAGTCATCGGTCCACCGAGTGGTAGGCCTGCTACGCTACGTTTTCCAGTAGAGAGTGTTACTTTTTATTCGCTAAAAAGCTGATAATTGTAGATGCTTCTAATGGAACCAACGACATCTATAGTGTGTTAATCGCTACGTTTTCCGGTGCGCGGTCGCCACACGAGAACTTTACTGCCCCACCGGCCATCTGTTCTACGAGCTATGTGCCCCGCCCACTGCCACTTAAGTTTAGCAATTCTAACAGCTATTTCGGTTACTTTGGTTCTCCTACGGATCTCCTCGTTTCTGATTTGATCACGCAGAGAAACTCCGAGCATAGCACGCTCATTTCCTCATTTACGATATTATCTATCTATCAATTTATCCGACCGATTTCGGTCATGGCGACCACTTCGACTCCTGGTCGGTTTGCCGCGCGTGCGCTCGAAGATGGTTTATGTAGCCAATCTTCGCAGTGAAACTCCTCGCGCACTGAGAGCATTTAAGTATGCCACCCTCGTAATTGTATGTATATAACATTATATAGTAAGGATGAAGCAATGTAAGGGTTTAAGTTTTACCTTTTCAGTAAATCTGCAAAGCTCAATATTCTGGTCTTGCGCTCCGAGCCGCGAAGTGAATTCTACATCGTCTAGCTGGTCGATAGTGAACCTGTCTTTCTTGTCACCCAACTGCAGATAAAAGTTCATGATACTTTTGAGTATACATCGTAGTATAATCTTGAGATCTTATGAGAACTTGAGTCAACAGCGCTTGTATTAAAACACAGGGTGTAACAAAATTTGGTGTAGGTCCCGTTAACTGGGGCTTATACTGAACAACTTTTGTTCTACAAGTTTGCTGAAATCGCGAAAACAAATGTTGAACTCTTCATACAAAACGATCAGCTTATTGACCGATTTTGTGCATTTTTGTATCGAGCGTCAAATTTATTTTTTGCGAATTGACTATGGGTTCCTTGGGGAAAGTTGTTCAGTATGATGAGTAGAAGCCCCAGTTAACGGGACCTACACCAATTTTGTTACACCGTGTTTATGTCGGTGAATGAGACATTAGATAGTCAATCAATGTATATAATATTAGTACTAACATACAGTATGGACACTCCCTGCCGCTCTCTAGATTGCGACCTCACCCCCACGTCACCCATATTGATACAGATTGGTTACAGTTTGGTTCTCGAACGTATGGGATTTCGCCGTGATTTTGTTTGTTCCGTCATTTGTTTCCGTCATTTCAGGACCGATTGTATGCAGTATCCGGGGTGTGACAGAGGTTACGTAAGCCAGTATTGATGTACAGTGCGACAAGGATCTTTTGGCACGACATATGGAATTCATTGACAGATCGTTCAGTGTGTTTACATACACTAATTGCACACCCACGCCCTCCCGTCAATGTTACCTAAGTGCCAAAAGATCCTTGTCGCACTGTAGTTATGAATGGCGAGCACAGAGTGATCCTGAGGCAGGGTTCGTGGTGATGGGCGCGGATGAATATGTCGCAGCCACATTGTAGATTAGCCATTTTACAAAACGTCGCGTCGCTTTGTAAAATATTGAGTAAAATACTCCGAATAAAGTCGAACCGATGGACGGACAGACGGTTAGGTAAGGTTAGTGTAACATGAAAGTGGTGTCTTTGGATTTGTGCCATTGGATTGTGCTTAACGTTATCAAAAATTATGGCTAGCGACCGCGGCTATTACCCAGATAAAGGGAAAAATCAAGGCTATTCATGTCATTTATTCTCAGGTAACTTAGTACTAGAAGTACAGACCCATACATATATAAAAAAAAGATTTCAAGTGGGAAACTCTTGTTTCCATACTTTTCCGTAGTCGGGTTTTAGTTTTTTTTACTTTTATTTTATTTTCTATCAGGTGAGATAATGCCAAGGGCTTATCAATTTTATGTTACATGACTACAAATTTCATGATTTTAAGTAAACGGATAGTACAGTTTAAGTTTTGGTAAGTGAGTTTGGAAGTTGTTTCACACGTCCTTGGGACCGCGTAGACCGTAGTTGGTGTTAATTTCTACTTAGTTTTATGTCTAATTCTACCGTGAAAAGGAGCTCCGCGATGCGGGGCTCTGTCGGACTCGGTTGTATTCGGAGTTTTTTACTTAGGAGTTTTACAAAGCGGCTAATTTTATGATATGACTGTGAGAGATACGATACGAACTTTCATCCTTTTATGGGTTCAAAGTTAATAAACTGGGCAAGTACGAGTCGGACTAGCACTCCGAGGGTTCCGTACCACCACAGCTCTCCACACAACTATGACAATGATACCTAGAGACATTGCAAACAAAATACATCAAAGCAAATGACAGAAAAATTATGTTTTTTTTTTTCATTCGCTCCTTACCGCGAGTACGACTGATACTTGGCAGGTTTTTATTATTGGTTGTTATTTTTAAAATAATTACTATAACCACACCAAGTTCTGTCACGTGGGATTAAAATCGAAGATCTTGAAAAAAAAAGTTTTTTTCCGGGTTTTTTTTTTCTGCTATATTGAAATAAAATTAATAAAATCAAATTTTACGTCATGAAGCACTAGGTAAACTGTATTAGCCCGTCAACTTCGTGTCCGATAGGTACGCCTGAGCAGCTGAGGCGGGGTCTGCGGGAAGCTTGACAGGGCCTACTATAACATTGTCGGTTAAGGTTCATTAGAGACGCTTAAATCCAAGCGTAAAACGCAATATCAGATTGGTTAAGCTCAATTGCCCATTGGCCAAGATTGGTTAAACGGACAGATTGAAACCAACTTTTTTCCAGCTTCTTGAACTTCAGTTATCAACATAATATCAGCCGAAAGACGTACATTCTTATATATAGACGTTTAGGCGTATAAAATGCTGGACAAAGGCCTCCCCAAGAATTTCTACAACGACCGGTATAGCGCTGCCCGCATCCAGCAGCTTCTCACGATCTTTATGAGGTCGCTGCGTCTTTCGGTGCGCGGTCGCCACTCGAGAACTTTGCTACCCCAAGGGCTCTTTGTTATTTAAATGAGCTAAGTACCCTACCCTTTGTCTCTTAAGTTTAGCGGTTCTGTGAGCTATATCTGTGACCTTGGTTCTCCTACTGATCCTAATTAGACTATGTATATCAATAAAAAGCTTCAAAAAATATTTACATTCGCAATATGCCTGGCGGCAAGCTCCCTCGGGTAATTGGTGACATTGTCACATATCTTCATGGTCTTGCATGCTTCAGGTATCTCTGGCACGTAGAACTTGGGCTCAGAAGTCGGTCCTGGAAAGACAACGCTGTCATCCGATGGATGTCGCTCTTCCAGTTGCCCTGGAAATGTTTTTCGAAATGATTTTATGAATAATTTCACCATCAGGTGAGATGATTTTAAGGGCTTACCAATTGTGAATAAAAAAGGTACAAATTTTGTTTCAGTGTAGGTACCAATACTTCAAGTCCAAGACACGATTATCCGACCGGGCATTATATGGGCTGTATATTCATGGGTCATGCATTATTGGGTCGGAAATTATTGGAACCCTATCCTAATACATACATGTTACCAAAATCAAAAAAGGTGTAGGTACAGTATTTCCGATGACCCTATTGAAAACAATAGACGATCCTGATTTCATCTCCAAAGTTCACCATCAGATAAATTTTGAAATACCATTCGCTTCTTTGTTATAATTAACAGTTATTTATTAACTGCATTTAGCAGATCCCGTTTTTTGTCGTATCTGTGGGAACTTCCCAAAATCCTTATTCAGCGAATACCCACGGCATAATTGTTATCTTTATGCCAACGTCCAGTGGTTTGAGCTTTGTGTTGACAGTCAGGACAAATGATTTTACAAGTACAGATTTCGACTTAATAAGGAATCATAAGGCATGTTACTAACAGAATATCGAGACGCGCTAGTTATCTGGTTCTACCGAAAGTGCATACTAATTACGGTAAAAAATGTTTATACTTTTGAGGGGGCACGACTGTACAACATACTACCTTCACATGTAAAAAATGCGGAGTCACTCAACACATTTAAAGGTAAACTTTACCAAGAAGAGTATAATATCAAATAACGATGTGGTGAATGACCCTGCAAATAAACTATATTATTTTTTATGTTTCCAATACGAGCGAACACATACTTACATATTGTACTTTTCTTTAAGTATAATATTATTTTTCTCATGTAAGTGACTGGTGTCTATATTGGAATAAATATCTTTAAACCTAACCCCTGCTATAGAACCAATTGCAAGATTTGAACCGTAAAAAATATTATAATTTTTACAAATGAAAAATAAATAAAAAGAAAATACTCGTCGCGAAGTAGAATAAAAGCTGCTACTATTGGAAACAACGGAAACTGTATCACCTCTTCTATTTGTAAGACTAGGATATCTCTTCTGATCATTGACGATCTTGCTCGAGCCGTTTTCAGTTCTCAGCACTGTCTCGTCAAATCGCTTTCTGTCCTGGAACCTCTTCCTCTCCTCCTCTTGCACCCTCTGTATCTCACTGTCAACAGCTATAGATCTGAAAACACAACATCATCATCATGTCAGTTCATATACGTCCCTACCGAGGGGCTCGAGCCTACCCTGAATTAGGGCGATCGGGCCTTAGTCGACCACGCGAGCCCAGTGCGGGTTTGTCAACTTCACATACAACCTGCGAGTTTCTTCGCAAGCGTGTGCAGGTTTCCTCACGATGTTTTCCTTCACCGTAAGAGCGTCGGATAAACGTACATATGAAATCTAAATTCGAAATCACATTGGTACGTGGCAGGATTTGAATCACGACCTCCCGGGCAGGAGGTCATTACACCACCGACGCTCTAGCATATGTAAATTGCTAATTTAATATTTTTTGGAGTGTGCCAGATGTTTAGAAACGATATTTAGTAAACCCTACTAATATTATAAACGCGAAACTTTGTATGTATTACGCAAAAAACTACAGAACGTTTCTGGATGAAATTTAGTAGACAGACAGATTATGACCTGGATTAACATATAGGCTACTTTTTTCACTTCTTGCGGCTTCTTGCGGCTCGCGCACTGCGCACCCTCCAAGGCAGTCATAGAAAATATGTTCACGCTAGCGAAGCCGCTGGCAAAATCTAGTTAAATTATAAATAATCATCAAAATCGTAATTATGCCTGAAAAATATATCATTTAGCGTGGTTATAAATACTCGTATATCCAACAATAAATTGGAAAAAAAAGTTTTTGGAGTGTTTGTTAGCTGTTTAAAGACGATTTTAGTAAAGTTTTAAGTGATCATAAGAATCGTCTTTTTACCCGACTGCGCCAGAAGGAGGGTTATGTTTTTCGAGAGTATGTATGTATGTATGTATAATTGTTTGGCACGCTCTGCAGCCTGAACGGCTGGATGGATTTTGGCTTGAGAGGTGTCGTTAGATTCGTATTTACTGTGAGAGCGACACTGGGTATATCAAAATAAAAAAAACAAAATGGCGGGTTTTTTGGCGCCAAATTCAAATGTTTGACACGCTCTGCTGCTTGAATGGCTCGATGAATTATAGCTTGAGGGTTGTCGTTAGATACATTTTAACTGTGAGAATGACACTGGGTATATAAAAATAAAAAAAACAAAATGGCGGATTTTTGGCGCCAAATTCCAATGTTAGGCACGCACTGCAGCCTGAACGGCTCGATGGATTTTAGCTTGAATGGGTCCCGACTGCTACAATTTTTCTTAAGTTAAGTGCAATCGGGTATGACGACTTTCTTGTTTTAGGGTTTTTCATTTCCAAATTACACAGAAACGCAGTCGGGTTTTTTAGTTTTTTAAATTACCGTATTTTTTGTCCATAAAATATGTATATATCACTTATCGCGATCGATCTTGAGTCACATTAATATATCCAGCGGCCTTCTACGATCTTTGATAGACCATCTGGATTGATTGAACGAAGTGAGGACCTAATTCTTTAAGACTAGACAGCCTGCGCGGCCCTGACAAATAATCATGTAATTGTCTTCCAAATTAAACGTGCACGCAAAATTTCAGCTTAATCGGAAACAAGGAAGTGGGTCAAATTTAACTTAAAAATTTTGAAGCGGACAACTTACATATGAACATTGGAAGTTAAATGAAAGCTTCAAATAAGAAACTTAATTTTACTTTAAGGCTTATACGTTTTTGTCTTTTCAATAAAGTTAATAAGTTTAAATTTGTTAAAGTGTTTTCATACAAAATAAATTTCGGCCATTTTTTGTTTATGTCTAATCAGTAATTTAAAAAACGAACGTATAACGAGCCTAGCTTTTATTTTGACTGCCAACCTATCGAAAATTGGTCCAAATCGGTTAACATTTAAGAGGTGAAAATCGTTAACGCCGTTTGTATGAAAAGTCGCAGCTTCACAATTCTCTTAAAATATAAAAAAAACTGCAAGGCAGATTTTTTTATAAATAATTTCTGTCAAATGGTACACTACAATCCAAGATGTTGAATAAAATAAAGTTATTTTCGGATTTATTCTATGCACCTATAGTTTTACATACAACAACGAAATGAAATAAATAAAACCAGACGTTATGACACCAAGCACTAGGTAAACTTTATATTGAACTAACATGACTAAGTTTCACTAGAGACGTTCAAAGTTTAGCGTTTCAGGTTTGTTTTCCCCTTAAGGCCTTAAGATAGGCCAAATGACAATATTCAATTCAGATTATTGAAAGACTGTGTAAAGCTATCACTATGGAAAAAAGTATATTAAAATATACTTAAAGTAATAAAAAAACGATTTAATTGAATACAATTTTAAAAATATTACCACTTTTGATGTAAAAAAATATACTTTAGACCCTGTTCTAGGCGTGTCAGTTCGCCGAAGACCGGCATACTTCATCAAAAAATAATTAATTGACTAGTATTGACTATTCTATTAACTTAAAGTGAAGTATTTTTAAACTAGGTGATTAATTATTTAGTTGACTGCTAAATGACAC
This sequence comes from Coleophora flavipennella, assembly GCA_947284805.1. Classification (NCBI taxonomy): domain Eukaryota; kingdom Metazoa; phylum Arthropoda; class Insecta; order Lepidoptera; family Coleophoridae; genus Coleophora; species Coleophora flavipennella. The sequence goes on from OX369297.1 coordinate 256,281, forward strand.
GGTTAATTAACATGAAAGCCATTGGTTTATGTAGTAAACAGCAGTTTTGAAAACACAGTGCAATAGACGGCCTTAGCTCCCATGTCGGATAAGACTTTTTTTTCTTTTGAATAAATACATTGAATTGAATTGACCGTCTAATGGCGAATATACATGTGTATAGACACAGTGTGAATATCTAACAGCTCAATATGTGCTTTCAAATTTTATAAACAAGGTTTATTATTATTATTATATCAGCTCATATACGTCCCCACCGAGGGGCTCGAGCCTACCCTGAATCAGGGCGATTAGGCCTTAGTCGACCACGCGGGCCCAGTGCGGGTTGGTCGACTTCACACACAACCTTCGAGTTTCTTCGCAGGCGTGTGCAGGTTTCCTCACGATGTTTTCCTTCACCGTTAAAGCAATCGGTAATGATATGTACGTAATAAGGTTTAAAATGCCTAATTTCGCAAAAAGAAATATTTGTCGAGTAAGTTCGGCATACTTCACCATTCAGAGGTGGTAAACATTTACGTAACTTTTAAAAAAAAAAGTTGTTTACCTATTATTTGAAATAAAATTTAAACAAAAAACGTTTACTACATCTGAAAAGGGCGAAGACCGGCATATAACGATCTTGGCCTCCAAAACGTAGACGGACTTCCCGAATACTACATATTGAGGTTAGAATTATTTTCACCAGTAATAAATTCGTGAAACATGTGTTTAATTTTATCGTAATAAAATAATTAGAACAATACAATAACAAAGGATAAACTTACTCGCATAGATCTCAAAAAAAGTTCAGCAAAATATTTTTTTCTGTTTTTTCGTCAACATTATATTATGTGAACAAATGCTAATTGCCAACTGAACTAAATTGAAATGGCAGTATTTTCTCTTTGTTCTACTCGCACCGCCATCTATGTCAGTTCATTAGGACTAAAACTGTTTTAATGTTCCATAGATTGTATTGCTATCCTTCTAGTTTGTTCAGAATACATAGTTATTCTTGCTGTACGGTCTTTACCGATAGACGGTCTTCGGCGAACTGACCATAATTGCAAAATTTCTAGAAAACAAATATTTAGATAATGTTGAATGAAACCAACACACAGAAATCGGTGACTTTAACACCTTTCATTTTAATTGTAAGCATTTTTTAAAAACCCTTGCCGTTCGTTGAAGCCCGCATTGATTTAAACTTAAAGTGAATAGACTTAAGTTCGATATTATTTTAACAATTTTAACCTGCTCGGATTGAGTCACCTTAAAGCCTTAATGTATTGTCACTGTAATTACCTCTCATTTGGTCTCTGTTTCTCGTAAGGGCCGTCTGCGGATCTCTCTATGATCCGCTCATTATCTACCCCAAACATGTGGCTTTCCTGGTCGGACCGTCGCTCCGGTGATCCATAGTTTTCGTGGTCGAACTCGCTGACTGGACTGCTTCCGTGATGCGAGTGGTGATGGAAGAAGTTGTAGCCATGACGTCTGCAATTGTACGATGATATCTGGGAACAAGAAAATTTAAATGAAACAAATGAGAATATAGTTTTTTTTTACCGTCTCAGTCATATCACATATATATACAGGGTGTTAGGTTAAAGACCTGCATCCTTGAAACTGGTAATTCAGTATCATGTTTAGAGGCGAAAACCAATACAGAAATACACCTTTAAATATATTTTTTTTAATAGTAATATTCTAAATATTAATTCACTAAGCGTGTTGGACGTACCTATAAGGCGAATGAACTCGTTACTCGTGACCCGTCATGAACTCTTGGCGACAGCGGGTGTGCGTAAGGGTGGGACGGCGCTCGCTCGGCGAGCGGGGTCAACGGCCATCGACCGCGGCTGACCATTCACGGGTTCATTCGCCTATAGGCACATCCAACAAGCTTATTGAATTACTATTTAGAATATTAATATAAAAAAAAATGTTTAAGGGTGTATTTTTTTATTGGTTTCTACTCTAAATATGATACTGAATTACCAGTTTCAAGGATGCAGGTGTTTAATCTAACACCCTGTATATTAGTACTAGCGTACAGTATGGACACTCCCTGCCGCTCTCTAGATTCGACCTCACCCCAGGGTTGTCAAACACGGGAAAGATATAAGAAATCTTTATCTGACCAGATAGCTTACAATATCGCTCTTCATAGAAATCAATGACTGTACACACACGTAGCCGTTTTTCCCGTGTTTTGCATACAGTTTTTTTTTTCAACAAAATTATAATGAATGAATTCAATGCATTTTTCATACAAAATTAGAAAATTGATTTGGCTGTTACTTGAAAGCCCTTAATTTGCGATCCTAGTTATTTGAACTATATAAGTAAAAAATTAAAATCGGGTTTACAACTTTAAAAGGAACACGTCACATTACCAATAACCCTGTCTGATTCATTTCGTACCGAAGTTGGTAAAATAAATATTCCAAATAACAAGTATACTTTTATTTGTTTTATTGAATTAAGTATACCAAGCTACACATAAATAAGATACTTCTACGCATACAATACAATTAGACTGGGAATAATAAATAAAAAGATTTTTATGCTCAAAAGCCGAATGCTCAAATGAATTTAAAGACACGATTCCAAATTCAAAAAAGGCTGTATTTCCTACGTTTCTATTCTGAGACCATGATTCCACCTCCAAATTTCATCATCAGATGCCACACGATAAGGTAGAGATTACGAAAATACATACATACATACGGAAACCTTTGAATCCGGCTCGCACTTGTCCATACCTGCACCGCAGCGTTTTTTATCCACATTTAAGTGAATTAAGTAATCCTTGGCATTATCTCACCTGATGGTAAGTGGCTGATGTTTGGCTGAAGTCTAAATAAGATGGTGATCCATCACTGATCAGCAAGCCAGGCGGTCATGTAAAATGCCTTCTCAACTTCAACCAATTAACAGCTATGGACCGGCCCAAGCTAACAATGGTTTTGATGCCTACAGCATGTGTGAATTCACTGATTTCGTCTCAGTCGGTCTTTCGGACACAATCGTATACTTTTTTTTTATTCATAATTTGTAAGTCCTTGGCATCATCTCACCTGATGGTAAGTAATTATGCTCCTATATTCATACGAATAAAGGTTTAGGCATCACTTTAATTTCGTTAGTACACGTTTTGTAATACAATTCTAATTATATTTTCCAAAATACTTTTAAAAATTTGCATGCTTTCATGATTATTTGTAAATTTTTTTATGATATTAACGCAGACACGCCTACTATCTGTCGGAAATTTTATTTTTAAGCTTTTGCATAGCTTTTATCGCCGGCTTTGAGCGCGGCAACCGAATCAAGAAATTCCGTAACGAAAATAACCTAACACCCCACGACTTCTAACAACTGACAGTGCCATCTATTAGCGATTTGCGGTACTAAAAGGACTTAGTCAATTTTACTGGTGTAACTTTCTTAGTGTTAATTTATTACATAAACAACCCGCGGCGCCCCAAGGACTATATGGTACTGGTAAATACTGCATAAATAAAAAATAAATGAATAATTATAATTGCATAAGTTGATAAAAAATGCTATGCAATAGCTTTACCGCGGCAGTCCCCGAGTGCCACACGTTTTTTTAATATTTTTTTTTCTAAGCTAGTAGAATGTTACAAATCACATGCAATTATATAAAAAAATAGTAATTTCCGTAGTAAGTTGGTTATTGTATGGGTAGCGCCGGTCCATCCATAGCTGTTATATTGGTCGAAGCTTACCACCAACCTACTGAGCCTTACAAAAACCTCCTGGTGTGAAGTAATTGGACTCACCACTACCAAAGCCATGGAGGCGGTTCATTTTTACAATTCAATATATTTATTTAAAATAGGTGCAAATTACACTCTTTCTGATAGTCATAAAATAATAATAACAATGTCATTTGTGAAGAATCAAGAAATAAACAATAATTAGTTAAAAACGTCAAAATTCAACCCTCGATTTAAAACAGATTATGTCATTAGAACATGAAAACAATATGACACGAAAAGTTATTCATAAACATCTTTAAATGTCACTAATGCCTTTGAGAAGAGTAGGCCAGTTCACACAGACAGCATCCGGTCACGAGTATAACGCGAGAGTCAGCCATCGCTCCCATCAACCATATTAGAGGGAAAGGAACGACCCGGGTCCCGATGCGCCACCATCCGCATTTCTAGCTTATCTTCAGTTTGTTAAACATGAGGTTAAGCACTCTTAATTAAATTAGTTACCAAGCAGTAGGTTACTAGCTGTAAAGTCATTTAAATTAACTACAATATACATAAATCAATTTAAATTAATGAGTATGATAATACTATCGTGTGCTAATAATACTTTGTGAACTTTATTAAACTCTCAGGTTAAAACTCGAAGGTTGTGTGTGAAGTCACAGATGAGATACTAGTTACTTCGTGTGAAGTTGACCAACCCGCACTGGGCCCGCGTGGTAAGGCCCGATCGCCCTAATTCAGGGTAGGCTCGAAACTTTTTTTTACTTTAATTTAATTTTTATTTTTTTTGTGACGTGTACCTATACGTAGCTATGACGCGACAATAGAGTTCATTTTAAAAGTACAAGGGATAGGAAGTTACTATGTTGGTTGATAGTTTGATAGTAACAATTTAATATTACATTTTTATGTGTAAATCAAAAGTTTCATTTTCTTTAATATTTTTTAATTAAGGTTCCGGAGCCAAAGTTGCAAAAAACGGAACTGCCATAAATTCGTCATGTCCATCTGTCCGTCTGTCCGCAGGTATATCACATTCAATTTTCTCTGCCTCTAATAGGACACAGTAAATAAATTTAGAACAAATGCGTAAAATAGTGACCTGAAAGAAAAAAAACCGGCCAAGTGCGAGTCAGAACCGCACACATAGGGTTCCGTACCATCATACTAGATGGCGCTAGTACAAATGGTTCCGTACCATCATACTAAAAGGCGCTAGTTTCTTCACGTTAAAAAACAGGTTTTTTTTGTATGGAGACTTCCTTATTTTAAAATTTTAATTTTTTTTTGTTATAGCGGCAACAGAAATACATCATCTGTGAAAATTTCAATTGTCTAGCTATCACGGTTCATGAAATACAGCCTGGTGACAGACGGACAGACAGACAGACGGACGGACAGCGGAGTGTTAGTAACAGGGTCCCGTTTTTACCCTTTGGGTACGGAACCCTAAAAAACGCTAAATACGTAAAAAACCCACATCCATCTCAACAACATTTTTGCATTATATTTTTGGTTTTTGTTAATTTTCTAATAAAGTACTGCACCGATTTTGATAAAATTTATATGAGACCACACGGAAAGTATACTAGCTTTCAAATAAAAAAAAACATTAAAATCGGTTCACCCAGTCAAAAGTTCTGAGGTAACACCCACAAAAAACATACAGTCGAATTGAGAACCTCCTCCTTTTTGGAAGTTAGAAATGAAATTAATATGAGAAAAAGATTGGGTAGCCTCACCTAAATAAAAGATAGTAAGTATAAAATTTATTTAGTGTGCCCTGGAGTGGCAAATATTGCTGAATAAGGTCTTATAAAATAAATTTAATGTTTCTTTGTACATTTTAAAATTAAAATAGCATTTACAAAATAGTGAGCTCGAAAGTGTCACTTTTCGTCTGTAAATTTTTAATAATGACTAAGAACTTTTTTAAAAATTACACTAGCATTTTAAAAACATTTACTTGCAAAGTGTAACTTTTCGTTGCCCCCCTCTAACATTTTAAATATGGAACTTAATTTTTTTTAAATGAAGAAAAACATTTTTTGCTAATGAATTTTTTTTTACCCGTCCTCCTTTATAGGGTGTAACAAAATTGGTCTAGGATCCGTTAACTGGGGGTTCTACTCATCATATTCAACAACTTTCTCCAAGGAACCCATAGTCAATTCTCAAAAAAATTGGTCTCTCCATTCAAAAATTCACAAAATTGGTCGATCAGCTGATCGATTTGTATGAAGTTAAAAAAAAGTTACACAAAACTTAGAACCGACTTCAAAAAGAAAATCACTCAAAAGTATGAAATAATATTTGTACCTCATAATAATAAATACACAAAATTAACTAACAATAACGAAATCAAAGGTAGGTACGAATCAATTAGGGGCCTACAATTTTCTTGAGGTCGGTACCGACTTACAGTACTTACACAGCTACTTACGAGTACGTAATATCTAATGTTTTAATGGGTTTGCTGGCTGGCACCGACCTCAAAAAAAACTGTAGGCCACTATTTATTTGGTGCCTACTTTTGATTTCGTTATTGTTGGTTAATTTCGTGTATTTATATAAAAATATTTTTTCAGACTTTTGAGTGATTTTCTCTTTGAACTCGGTTTTTAGTTTTTTAAACTATTATTTTTATTATAATAGTTTTTTTTTGTGATAATGCTAATCTAACATCATTAAACCCAACGCACCTCTCGCCAATAGGAACCATCAAATCATAATGCATGTGTTTCAGTAACCGATACAGAGTCCTGTGGCTTCCATCATCATCTCAGCAGCATGAAAGTGAAGGAGTCAAACCTTCCATCATCAGCTCACCTGAATAACCTGAAAGAATACAACTATCGGTCTATACTCTATACGTCCCTGCGTATCTACGTAATAATATTGAAAGAATTATCCTTTAACTTCTAACCGTTAAGGAGTCGTACCTTCCATCATCAGCTCATCAACATGAGATGATGACTACTATACGCAAATACTGTATAATAGCTTTAGAAAATGCATGAAACATGTAATACATCCCTATAAAAATTGGGGGTTGCCCTCGATTTCAATGAGATTTATCATCAGATCGTGACTTGGTGACAATGGGACCGCCTCGGGAGTATATTCTTTCGAATAAAAATATAATTTTTGAAATCGGTTCACAATTGACGGAGAAATCGGTGGATTTAGATAAAAAATATACAGTCGAACATAGAACCTCCTCCTTTTTGAAGTTGTTTAATTATTTTTTTGAGATTTCTACAAAATCATAAAACAAAAGTTCCCAGTTATGGTGGTTATATGATTTTCGTTATTTTTGACGTCAATTACTCCTAGACGATAGAAAATCCAAGGTAGAAAAAAAACCCTTATTTTTGATGATGTTCCTTAAAGTTGAAAGCTATTAGAAACACGATTGAACAGTTTTGGCTAGATAGAAAAAACCCCAAAGATAGGTCTACACCGTTACTTTCAACTCTAGTAAATTTATGACCAATATTTGAAGTATAAATTAAAAAAATATATACTACAATATTTGCTATGAAAATACAAAGTGAGTAATGTTATTATTTTTTATACTTTCAGTTCGTGATTGAAACAAAAAACCATTGAAAAAGTGAAAAAGTGGGGTTATTTTTTTTACTCTTTCAACGTAAAGAAAAAGACAGAGACAACTGTTCCAATCAATACCTCGCCTTAACGGGACCTACACCAATTTTGTTACACCCTGTAAGTGAAAGTTGTTTTTGACTGCACTTCCCTATCTGTATGATCTACAGTTACATTTTTTTAGGTAGAATTTTTACCATAACGCTAAAAGAAAAATTTAGTAGTACCTACTAATTACTTATATTATTTCTCGAACAATTTTTTAGGTCTAAAAATAAAAGCGGCACGATGTGGGTATTGAATTTTTCTTTTTCAACGAATTTTATTTTTGTCAGATTTGCTATTTATAATATTACTATTCTGTGTTTCTTTGTAAACTCTTTATTGACATGTTTGAATACAGAACATAAAACAGATATGTATGGTATCAAGGCGGACTTATTCCTTACGGGATCTCTTCCAGTCAACCTAATAATGACATTTGAATTTAAAACAAAGAAAAAAGGTAAGAGCAAATACAATTAATTATAGTTAAGAAATAAAGTAAGTGTGTGGTTTTATGAAACCACGGTAAAAGTGAAACTTGGCAGCTCTCGCTCATACCGTTGGACGAAAGCGACCGTCACGCGACATGTAACACACAGACGAAAAAATTCGAGACGATGTAATAAAAGTATCACTTAAAAAAAAAGTAAGTGTGTGGTTTTATGAAACCACGGTAAAAGTGAAACTTTACAGAGGACGAAACGATCATACCGTCAGACGAAAGCGACCGTCACGCGACATGCAACACTCAGACGAAAAAATTTGAGACGATGTAATAAAAGTTTCACTTTAAAAAAAAATGTGAAACCACGGTAAAAGTGAAACTTTACAGAGGACGAAACGATCATACCGTCAGACGAAAGCGACCGTCACGCGACATGCAACACACAGACGAAAAAATTTGAGACGATGTAATAAAAGTTTCACTTTAAAAAAAAGTTATGAAACCACGGTAAAAGTGAAACTTTACAGAGGACGAAACGATCATACCGTCAGACAAAAGCGACCGTTACGCGACATGCAACACACAGACGAAAAAATTTGAGACGATGTAATAAAAGTTTCACTTTAAAAAAAAACATGGGACATACATGTTACATAAATTGAGGGTAGGCGTGAGTGAACACTTAAAGTATTTTTACTCCATATTTTTTTAGTTTTAAAAATAGTAAAACTGAATATCTGACTACATATTTGTTATATTATGAAACAGTGAGTGTAAATCTACCTACCAGCAGTTACTTTCCTTTCTAAAGCTGATATCAGCATAGTTCATAACTCCAACCAACATAACCTCAACTAATCACAACAAACATGGAGTCCTTTCGCCAGTCATTGGATGACATGGCTACAATGTTTAAGACCAGAATGGCTCATTTCCAAGACGAGTTACAAAAAGCTGAAAATTCAGCACCGGCAGTTTCCACGACCTCACTTGCAGCTGATTTCACCGATTTCAAGTCCTTCGTAATGGAGGCTCTGAATGCATTGCAAAAACAGGTGGAACTGCTTACCTCTGAGAATGAGAAACGAGAAATGAGGAGCCGACGTAAGTTTCTACTTGTACATGGCATTCCTGAGGCGTCAAATGAAGATACCATGGAGTCATTTTTAAAAAGTGCAGTGAGCAGTATCAACTCCTCTGTGCTTTCGAGTGACCAGATAAGTCGCTGTCATCGTTTGGGAAAGCCATCCAGCAAGAAACCCAGACCTATTCTGGTTAAGTTTAAGGAGTTAGCTGTGCGCGACCAACTGTGGATGATTAAGACTGGTCTGAAGGGCTCAGGTGTTACTCTGTCTGAATTTTTAACAAAATCGCGACACAGTGTGTTTTTAGCAGCCAGGGAACGCTTCGGTATCAAAAGGTGTTGGACACGGGATGGGTACGTGCTCGTGTTAGGTGACGACGAAACGCGGCATCGGATAACTTCAGTCGCTGAGCTGGAGCTAATCCCTACTTCGGAGAAGGTTCCTGTTTCTGCGAAAGCTACTGCTTCTGCAAAGCCCATCGCATCAGCCACAGGATCTAAGGCCGTTGCCCCACCCGCCAAACCTCATGATAAGCCGCGTCGCGCTAGAAATGTGTGATGGTTAGTTTAATGACTTTATGCAGGTACTCGCGTTTGATTTCTTCATTCCAAATCGTTTACGTTCACATTTTCACAAATTACCCTCTTAGGTTTTATTTTCACTTTAATAACTTTACTCACTGTTTATTTTTATATTTTTTTGACCGATTTAGACATTTGTGATTGTGACAGTGACAGCAGTTGGATGTATTCTTGTGCGTTTTATTTGTATAATTCAATGTAAAATAAAATTAGGCTATCTTTGGTAGAACGGCCCCTTGTAAGGATTTAGATTTCGCAAACTTAAGGGCCTGTCCAGTACGTAAAAAATAATTTTTCTTTTTAAAATTTGCGTTTCCGTAAATTTATGTGTTACGGCTTATCTACATGCGTGCATACATTGCATACACGTACATGTTTATTCTATTCTTATCTCTTTCTTTTACCTTAAATGTCATCTTTGTTCGGGATTTATATTTTATTATAAAGATTGTTTATCTTGTTATTTAAGTAGCTTATGCTCTGTTTTTTAGTTTGGATGCTAAAGAAGTTATAATTTCATTTCTTGTTCGTTGAGTGCCTGCTTCTTCTTTTTACATTTCGCTTATCTTTAATGATTTCATTTGTTTATATTGACTGCTGGAAGGTGGAGAAATTATTACATTTAAACTTTTAGGGTACTAGCCATTTTAATATTAGTATTTATTTGATTAATATCTATTTATTTATGTTAAATAATAGTATAGATAACCATAACCAAAGTAACTCATACTTTTCCCTTTCATCCGCCGATGAAGATGATGACAGTTTCCATAGCATCCCCGTTTCTCTTACTGATAATTTTGTGTCGACTTTTTCCGACTGTCCCAAAAATTTCAACGTGGTGCATATAAATGCACAGAGTATACCTGCACACTATGCTGATTTTCTGGCTACCTTCGACAACAAAAATATTCACGCTATTCTAGTGTCTGAAACTTTCTTTCACCCATGTCTTCCAACTACCTCCTATTCCCTTCCTGGCTTCATTCTCGTACGTAATGACCGGACTAACACATCCCATGGCGGTGTAGCCATCTATCTCCGTAGTCACATACCATACACTGTGTTAAGTCGGTCACCTCAACCCCCTCCCCCAAATACAGCAGAACATTTATTTCTTGAGCTTACTCTTTCTCATAATAAAATTCTTTTAGGCGTTTACTATAGCCCGTCTCTTAGAATAAACTATTTTCCAGCTTTTGAAAAGCTACTAGAAGATATAGCTACATCCTACTCGCATACTATTATTATGGGTGATTTTAACACGTGTCTGCATAAAAATGATGCCCGTTCCCGCTCTCTCAATAATATTGTCAACGCTTCTAACTTACATATCCTTCCTTCTAAAGCCACTCACTTTTTTCCGGGCTGTGTCCCCTCTCTCTTAGATTTATCAATTGTGTCTTCTCCTAGCAATGTTTTTAAACACGGTCAGTTGACTGCTGATGCGTTCTCATATCATGATTTAATTTACATTTCGTATAAAATTCGCCCCCCTAAACCCCGACCCCGTGTTCTCTTGCTGCGCAATTTTGATGGTATGGATATTGAACGTCTCCGTGATGATGCCAGAAAAATTGATTGGACAGTTTTTAACAGGGCTGATACAGTAAATGATCAAATAAATATATTTAACTCCTTACTCATTCAACTCTATGACGTTCACGCCCCCATTCGCGCTGTCAAAGTTAAGCATCTGCCTGCCCCCTGGCTTACTGAGGAAATTAAATCACTTATGGTCAAAAAGAACTTCGCCAAGTGTAAGTTTAAAATGGAACCATCAGAAAAAAACAAAAGCAAATACCATCGCCTTAGAAACCGCTGTAACATGATGTGTAGGGATGCTCAAAGACGTCATATCCATCAGTCTGTCGAACAAGGTGACCCTGCCAAAGTTTGGAAATTCCTACGTTCCTTGGGTGTTGGCAAATCTCGTAGCGACACTACACCTCCTAACGTTAATCTCGATTTGCTGAATAATCATTTTTCTTCATCTTCTGACATTGATAGTAGTATCAAAACATGCACACTTAATTATCTTTCGACTCGTCCTACCCCAAACTACCCTCCTTTTTCTTTCGATCCATTCTCGGTAGACGAAGTTGAGAAGAACATTCTCGCTATCACTTCTGGTGCCGTCGGTGGTGATAACATTAGTCGTAATATGGTCTTTCCTTTAATTGATATCCTGTCGCCCATCATAACCAAAATCCTAAACACATGTATCTCATCTGGTTCCTTTCCAAATATCTGGAAAGAGGCCCAAATCATCCCTCTCCCTAAGAAGTCCAATCCATCAAGTCTGTCCGATTACCGTCCTATTTCTATTCTCCCTTTCCTTTCCAAAGTCCTTGAACGCCTTATCCACTGCCAACTTAGTCATTTCCTGGTCAAAAATAGTCTTCTGAACCCGTTCCAATCTGGTTTCCGTCCTGGCCATAGTACGAATACTGCACTTATCAAAATCACTGACGACATTAGATTTGGTATGGAGAATCAACAACTCACAGTACTAACTTTGCTGGACTTCAGCAACGCATTTAATACTATTGATCATGACATACTGCTTGGGTTGTTGAGTTCCCTCAACATGTCGCCGCCGGTAATTGATTGGTTCCGCAGTTACCTGCAAGGACGCCGACAACGCATACGCATTGAAGATTCATTTTCATCTTGGTTATCCACTAGTGCTGGCGTGCCGCAGGGTGGCGTTCTCTCCCCTCTTCTATTCGCTATTTTTATTAATTCTGTTTCCCTTCAGATCTCCTCTTCCTATCATCTATATGCAGATGATCTACAAATTTACACACAGGCGCCTTTAGATGACCTTTCATCTGCCATTAAGACTACTAATGCTAATCTTAACGTCATATCAGAGTGGAGCAAATCTTACGGCTTAAAAGTCAATCCAATGAAGACGCAATGTATCCTGATTGGCAGTCCGTATTTTGTCTCTAGGATAGATTATTTTAATTTGCCTCCTATTACTTTCGACGGTGTTACTGTTCCTTTCAGTACAAAAGTAAAAAATCTAGGAGTTTTCGTTGACCAAACTCTGTCTTGGGTCCCCCAGATTGCTGAGGTTAGTAGGAAGATGTTTGCTTCAACCCGTTCTCTCAATCGACTGCGCAATTTTCTTCCAACAGCCACCAAAATTGCTATAGCCCAATCCATTCTTCTTCCCATTCTAGATTACGCTGACACGTGTTATCTTGATCTCAATGTTGATCTCCTAAATAAGCTAGAACGATTACAAAATCTAGCCATTCGGTTTATTTATGGACTGCGCAAGTATGACCATGTATCCGAGTACCGAAGGGAGCTACAGTGGCTTTCAGTACGTTGTCGAAGGGACGCTCATTCTCTTGCTCTTCTCTATTCAGTGCTTTTTGACCCTCGTACTCCCTTTTATCTTAAAAACCGTTTCCAATACCTCTCCTCCTCTCATAGTCGACCTCTACGATCTGAAAATTCACTTCGCCTTGTTGTACCTACTCATTCTACCAATTTCTACTCTAATTCCTTCACTATACGTTCCATAAGCCTGTGGAACTCTCTCCCTGATTCCATTCGTAATTCCCCTTCCCTTAATATATTTAAATCTAAAGTTAAAGATCACTTTCTAGCGCTATAAATTTCATAAATCTGTTTAATCTCCTACATATTATCTCTAGTTGTTCTCATCATCATCATTAATGTGGTTATGTATGTACTTACTATACTATATATGCTATGTATGTAATATGTTTTATGTAAGGTCCAGCGAGGCTATTGTAACTACCGGGAAAATGTAACTAATCTAAATAGTTTTCATTACAACAGCTTTCCTAAGATAGTGACATCTAAGAACGATAGGTGAACTAATAATCTTTGCAAAAAATAATAGATGGAGCTAGAATCGTATTAACTGTTCTGTCTACAGTGCCATCTAATATCCGCCATTTTTATGTTGGTATTGACAAAACGACCGCTGGCAGAATTTAAATCGAAAAAATAATTTAATACTTAGTTTCTCTACTTGTGTCTTGAGTGGAGAGCAGATTTTATACAAGGTAAGTCCTTTTTATGATTTGTTTCACGAAAATGCTGCATTTAATATGTAATTTAGGTACAGATACATTAGCCTCTCGAAATCGCGTTGAGTGGCTATTGTGACTTTTAGGTTAGCTACAATTACCCCATAAATTTTGTATGAAATTGACTAAAGCTAGTGCTGACCCCGTGGTCGATGTTTTAGTAGGATATGGTAATGACATTTTGTACTATTATAGCTGATTTCTGAGTCATCCGGCCGCTGGCGCTGGTCACAAGCGCGCGTTTTAAAATGAACTAAATAGTTAAAAAATACACTTCACTTACTACAACTAAACACACAATACACTACGCAGACACACACACACACACACTTTCTACTACTATACTTTGGTACATCTCTTTATTTTAAAATAAATGAGTTAATAAATTTTAATGTGTTTTAGATGGTGCGCAACTATAAAAGAAAAAAAGAAACGCAATACACCCAAGAAATACAACTTCTTAGAGCTGTTGAAGAAGTGCGAAGTAAGAAAATTAATAGCTACAGCGCTTCTGAAAAATACGGGATCCCAAGATCCACTATTATTGCTAGAGTATACGGTACCCGAGGAGCTAAAATGCCTAGAGCTGGAAGGCCTGGTGTGTTTCCAATTGAAACGGAGAAAAAAATTGCTTCCTATATTCATATCCTTGAGAAATGTGGATATCCATATACAAAAAAAGAAATAATTGCTATGATTTCTGAATATATTCGACGTAACGGAATTGTAACTCCCTTTACAAACGACATTCCCGGAAAAGAGTGGTTTCTAGCTTTCCGTAAAAGACATAAACTGTCGTACAAAAAGCCACAGTCTGTTGAAATGGCACGAAAAAAGGCCTGTAACCCTTTTATTGTGTATGAATATTTTGATATACTTGAAAAAGTCACACAAGAGTTGGAGCTTACGGATAAGCCCGATCAAATTTTTAATCTAGATGAGACAAGCTTTTGTTCCGACCCATCTAAAAGCAAAATAGTTGGATTAACTGGATACCAATCTACCAGAACAACAAGCGGCCCTGGACGTGAAAATACAACGGTTTTGCTTGCTGCTAGTGCCAGTGGTGTAAAGGTACCACCATTAATAATATTTCAGGGAAAATACCTCTGGAATGAGTGGATGTACCAAAATGAAAAAGTAAATACTGCCTATGCAGTAAGCCAAAAGGGATGGATGGAGACGTCCATTTTTGAAAAATATTTAAAAGATGTTTTCATACCAGCAATTGGTGACATAAGACCTGTGTTACTTATTTACGACGGTCATTCAACCCACGTTGATTTGAACGTGGTGGAACTAGCAGCATCTAACGGGATTACCGTTTTAAAATTACCACCACATTCATCACACGTGCTGCAGCCTTTAGACTGCAGCACGATGAAGCCTATGAAAGACAAATGGGAAGATGCGCTTGTTAAGTGGCAGCGGTTACACGTTGGAATGAAATTACCGAAGGCAGAGTTTGCACGCATTATTACCGAAATTTGGGATTTACTCAATCCCGTTATATTACAAAACGGGTTTAAAAGAACTGGAATTTTCCCTGTTGATCGGCTCGCGATCGATAAAAAAAAGTTTGATTCCTTGTCATGGCAGAAATGGGAGCAACATATTAACCAACAGCACACCTGTGCTAATATCTCCAATACTGAAAATTGTCTTGACGAAGAATGTACCCAAAATATTCCACTCAACCACGTTAAACCATGTCAAGGACAAATTCAATTTCCGGAACAGTTCAATGATACTTTTCCTGATTCTTATATTGAAAGATCCATCCAAGATGAAGCACAAAAATGTGATCTCCAATCGCCTGGCCAAGAAGTATCAAGTCTTTTGAGCTTGGTGATTAATACATTTAATTCATGTATCAATGTAAACAAAGATTCTCATACAAAAAACACGGCGAGTGTTAAACCTGCGATTTCCTTGATATTGAACGAACCAAATGATGATGCAAAAAGCAGTAATAACAAGACTATTCGTATATTAGGGAAAGATTTTGGCGCTTACAAAATACCATTGCTGAATAAACCTACAACTGGTCAAATACCGGCATCTTCTCTAAAAATACTATCTAATGAAGTGGTCAGAAAAGTTCCATTTTCTCATGATTTTCAACAAGATGAACCAAATATATCCTTCGAACAGTTGATTCTGCAGTCCATTTCACGAAATGATATACCTAAGAAAACTAAAAAACGGATAAATACTAAAGGTGCCGAAGTATTAACATACAAAGCCACCATAGACCGCATTAAAAAGGAGAAAAACGAAAAGATTCCATGAAACAGAAGAAAATTCAAGCATCTAAAAAAGATGTAGAATGTGATAAAGAAAACGAAGAAAGGGAGATAAAGAAAAAGATGGTGTCTATAAATAAAAAAATAACAAAAAGACAAAACTCTAAAAGAAAAAAAGGCACTCAACGAAAAGCATTGACAAAAAGACAACCGAAACGATATGACAGTGAATCCAGTTCAGACACCCTACCTTCAAATTGTTCTTTTGAATTAGCTGCCTCAGACTGTTCATATTATGAAACACTTGATGAATGGTTACAAAAAGAGACAGAATTTGAAGTTGATTGCCACGAACCTGAACAAAATGAAAATTTGGAGCCAGAATTTGGTTTTCATGAGATTGAATATGACACTATCATAGAACAAAAATTGAAAGAAAATGACTGGGCTGTAGTCCAATTTTGTACGAAAAAGAGCAAGAAGCATTTTGTTGGTAAAGTTGTGTCTTTGGATGATGCAAAATGCCCCACAGTGAAATTCACAAGAAAAGTTAAAAATTCAAAATCTAAGACGGGCACTGCGTTTAGCTATCCAATTGTAGATGACATTAGTGTTATTAAACACTTAGACGACGTAATATTGGTGTTGCCTGAGCCTAAAATTACTCGACGTGGTCAATTGATATTTAATTTTAATTTTAGTGATTTTAATGTTCAATAAAAGGCTAAAGATTCACGTCAATATATCTTTGACTTAGCCAATATCATTAGATATTATGTGCAAATATTCACAAATAAACATGTTTTCTTAAACAAACATTAGATTCTTAAACAAACATAATTTGGTACTTAGTTGCTTCATAAATATTGAGTCAGCTATTTCGGACAATTAATGTTTATTTGTAAATAATATTTTTTTAAACATTTAACTCTAATTCTAAAATGACTATAAGTTCCTTTTTAAAGGCAGGTATGACTTAAAAATATTTTTACTATGAGTATTTTATAGAAGACTAGGCAATACGTTGAAGTTTTTCTTTTAGACAAGATGTTGTAGGTTTTTACTTTGTTGACTTACAGTCAAGTAACATCTTTATTGTATTTCTTTTTGTGCCATAATAAAAAGTATTTAAAAGTTTTCTCATTTTTCCTTATATCTTCCTTACTAAAAGTCATTGAGCAATCATGTTATTTCATTCACTTATCAACCTTAAAAATCATAGGATTCTGTTGCTTATTCATTTCTATGCATAAAAAAATAAAAATAAGCATTGTACAGTGAACAAAATATACCATTCTTAAATTAACCTGTAATAATATATTGCATATAGCAATACCATAGACTAGGAATGAAGAAGAGGATATAATATTTTTCTCGATAACTTCACCATATTGTCATGTCCCATCACTATTGTCTATGAAAAAAAGTTGCATTAGCCCCTTTAAATTTTTGAGTACAGTTTTCTGTAAATTAAACCATCCTGCCATGGTATAAGGTCCATAACCAGAAAAGAAGTATTAGAATGTATCTTAAATCAATTTAGACTTTGAGCTATATAATTATACGTCACAATTTTCAACTTCAGTTGCATTTACCTCGGCAAGGGGTTATTGCAACTATTTTAGACACTGTTGGGGAAAAACTAGAATTTTAGCTAAATTAAATACTGTTGTGTCTTTTTGATACTTGAGTTGTAATAACTGATATGTATGTTACTTATTTTTAGTTTTTTTATTTATCCAAGATTCTTACAGTCAATGATAGAGCAGTTGCAGTTTTTGATCTCATATTTTTTAGTTACAATAGCCTCGCTGGACCTTATATGTATTTTTTATGTATATGTATTTTAGTTTATATCATTTATATCTACTTATATATTTACGTGTATTACCTAGTTTAAGATTGGATATTTTTTATTTTTTTTCTCTATGAATTTGTTTATTGCCCACTACTACCCCACAATAATGATTTCTCATATTTCCTTCACCTAAAGGTTGTCTGGAAGAGATCGCTTGTTAGCGATAAGACCGCCTATATGTACAACTTCCTTAATCATTGTATCTTTTTTTTTTTCTCTTATGTTGTGCAATAAAGTGTTTTCAATCAATCAATCAATCAATCAATAAATATTACGGACCGACGGCTTGGTGAAAGTCGCGGTAACCCTCTGGATACGGGCAGAGCAGATTCAGTCGTCGTGAAAATCCTTGGAGAAGGTCAGTGAAGTCTTTCAGCTCAAATGATGACGGATGATGATGATGAATGCCTAACTAGTGTGAGAAAACTAAACTTATTTTAACTTATTTTAGGGATATGTGTTTCAAAAATATAATCAGAAATTATAAAATTTTCAGAAATAATTGTATGCCATCGAGGGACGAAGGAGCGAATAGAAGGTTACTCGCATGTATCTCCCAATTTGTAGAAAAACTACGGAACTGATTTTGATGAAATGTTACACACACTGATTCCATACAAAAAAAGAAATCTCAAAAATGGTCCCAAGGATGTTCTTCTAATTCTCGTCATCAACAACACATATTAATATTATCCTACTGATCGTTGAAACGATCAAAATTGCTTGAAAAAAAAAATGTTTACCTTGAGTTTAAAATACTTTTTCCATATCGGGAAAAATAAAACAAATTACATGCAATTATAAAAAACAAAAAAATAATTTCAGGGTAAACCCAAATACATAAAACTTAACCCCTCTTTTTTGGCTGGTCGGGTAAATGTATCCTATGTCAGTGCGAGGTGTCGTTTGGATCGTCTTGATCCCGTGATCAAGACGATCCAAACGACACCTCGCACTCCAAAATACATCAAGCCGTTTAGGCTATATAGCGTGCCAAAGAAATATACATACACACACTCGAAAAACATAACCCCTATTATGGCGCAGTCTGGTAAATATATCAAATCTGGCAAATTCTAAAAATGGTACCTATGGGAGGTTAATTGAAAAATGTTAAACGCTCTTACGAGAAGGTATAATCGTGGACATGACTTTTCTCCAGATCCCTCGGAAACATGTCAGGATATCCTTATTAGTAAACCATGTCATTCCCCAAACCATCTCTGTGCAATAAAACACACAATCCATTGTTCCGTTACGATGATAAAGAAATTAACCAAAAAAAATATACATATATTTTCAGTTCCCTCAGGAACTGCATCGGGCTATGCTATTTTCACGGGATAAAAAGTAGCGTAGATCCTTCCTCGTGACACAGGCTACCTGCATGCCAAATTTTATGAAGATTGGTCAAGGCGTTGAAACATGAAAAGGTAACAAACGAACAAACACATTTTCACATTTATAATATTAGTAAGGATTAGTACTCAGATGTATAAGTGAATCAGATGTATTGAAGGTCTAGCCACTAGTCAATAAATTATTCATGATTCTCAGGAACAGTAGGTACCTACGAAGGTAGGTACTTGTTGTATGTCGTCAATTACGCCCATGAAATGAGTCAATCATAGCCATTGCATGACAAAATACGTGTTGCAACGTAGCCATTCAATTGTACACCTAGCTACGTCATAGGGAATAACAATTAGTTACATATTTAAATGCCGCCTCCTGTCCGGGAAGTCGTGGTTCGAATCCTGCCACGTACCAATGTAATTTCGAATTTAGATTTCATATGTACGTTTATCCGACGCTCTTACTGTGAAGGAAAACATCGTGAGGAAACCTGCACACGCCTCCGGAGAAACTCGCAGGTTGTGTGTGAATTCGACCAACCCGCACTGGGCCCGCGTGGTCTACTAAGGCCCGATCGCCCTAATTCAGGGTAGGCTCGAGCCCCTCTGTGGGGACGTATATGAGCTGATATGATGTGATGACATATTTAAAGATAGAAGCGCTCTTAGTTCAGTGCGATTTGCGTGTGAGCGTCGATCACGCAAGTTAACTGACCCGAAGCACGGTCGTTATCTGGCTGGGTTTGACTGTAAGCTGCATTTTCAAACGTCTCTAAGAAAAAAAGTAGGAGGTTCTAAAGTCCATCCCATTTTTAAGTTTATATCGCGGGCTTTGAGCGCGGCGACCGAATCAAGAAATTCCGTAACGAAAATAAAACCTAACACCCCACGCTCGGGCGAGTTCTAAAACCTTACAGTGCCATCTATTAGCGATTTTGCGGTACTAAAAGGACTTAGTCAATTTTACTGGTGTAACTTTCTTAGTGTTAATTTATTACATAAACATCCCGCGCCCCAAGGACTATATGGTACTGGTAAATACTGCATAATAAATAAAAAATAAATAAATAATTATAATTGCGTTGATAAAAAATGCTATGCAATAGCTTTACCGCGGCAGTCCCCGAGTGCAACACGTTTTTTTATGTATAACCATTGACCACTAAAGCATAACTGTTTAGAGTGTAGTCCGATTTCGATAATTCTTCTTTTTAAAAGCTTATAATTAACTTGCAATGTATGTATGTTTGTTCGAGTGAAATCTTGCAAGTTAAATTTGACCCACTTCTCGGTTTTCGATTCAGCTGAAATTTTGCATGCATATGTATATATCGCGTGACAATGCAATATTAAAAGCTTGTACCTAAAAGTTTTTAGGTATTTCGAAAATTATTATTGGTTATGTTATGTTAGAGGTACTTCCAAGTTGGTCGGATATAAATGTTGTCTGGTAAATAAATAAATAATAATAATAATAATAATAAACTTTGTTAAAATGGGTAAAATACTTTTTGTATAAAATTAACAAAAACAATGATAGCATAAATAAAAACTATTGTTGTTGCGATTGAAATCAGTTGTTTTCAACGTGTTCAGTGTGTTCAGTGTGTTCAGTGTGTTCAGTGTGTTCAGTGTGTTCAATTATTCTCGACCGTTTTAGTGCTTCACAAGACACGTTTAAGACAAGGTATTGATTGGAACAGTTGTCTCTTTCTTTTTCTTTACGTGTAAAGAGTTAAGAAAATAACCACACTTTTTCACTTTTTCAATGGTTTTACGTTTCAATCAAAAACTACAATGAAAGTATAAAAAGTAATAACATTACTCACTTTGTATTATCATAAATATTTTTGTATATTTTTTAAAATTTATACTCCTAAATATTAATCATAACTAGAGTTGAAAGTAACGGTGTAGACCTATCTTCGGGATTTTTTTCTATCGAGCCAAAACTGCTTAATCGTGTTTCTAATAGTTTTTGACTTTAAGGAACATCATCAACTATAGGAGTATTATTTTTCAACCTTGGGTTTTCTATCGTTTAAGAGTAATTGACGTCAAAAATAACGAAAATCTGAAATAATACCGCCTTAACTGTTGGTGCCGGTTGCTATTACTAGAGGATAGTCGTAAAGCCATATCAGATGCATAAAGTCGACTTGAAAAACTTCTGACAGTGGAGTTCGCCACTGCCCCACATCCTCCATCAACCCAGACTTGGCCAGATTATCACGATTTTTTTTTATTCGATAGATTATGCTGCCATGCCAAGTTGGTCTGATATATTTTTGATGTATAACATCTTTGCTCTCGCTTTCCTGCAATAGGCTAGTTGACAATATTTGGAAATTATTTTAAAACTATAGCTAAGCATCTATTTCACCCCAAAAATATATTATATTAAGAAAAATAGGTGTTTTACATTAGTATTTTGAGTTTTTAGAAATGAACTTGAAATTTACCGCGAAAAAGGCCAAGACTGTCATGGCGTCTTGAATGACGTCACACCTCGCGAAACAACCGTGTTTGTATATGTCAGTCAATTGTGTTTTCTAATAAATAATGAATTCCTCGTATTATAAATACTGTATAGTGCCCCAATGTAAAAGTACAACGATAAAACGCCAAACAAATTATTCATATACGTTCCAAACAATAAACAAATACGAAGAAAGTGGTTAAAAATGGCAAGGAGGCAAGATTACGTTAGTACTAATATCTATACTGTGGCAAGATGCTCTTACTTTATCAATTGATTCCACAATTTATTTCTGTGAAGATCATTTTGATGTAAGTATTGAACACAACGTGATGTATCTATTTATAAAATAGGTTTTTGCACCATAACAAATCTACAATACGTAGATTGGGGACTGGGTACTAACATAGGGACTGGTAACTGCTAATTAAATAAGACTTTGTTTGTTCTTCACGTAATACTTACATAGAAGTTTTAACATTGCGAAACTCCGATGAACAAAAGTCGGTGTTCATTGCAAAAAATTTGCCAAGCATAACGGTGTCAATTTTGGGCAAATTACTGCTGTTTGCTTTGTTAAATCCTGATTCCATGGCAAATTATACCTGTCTTTCAAGATGAAACTAAAAACGAACTGTATTAATTTAACAATAATTGCTGAAAACTCGAAATAACCTGTTCACTTTATACGAAAATAACAGATACAACATAGCGTTTCGCGCTCATTTCGCGAGGCGTGACGTCACGTTTTCATGCGCTTCTCTGATTGGCGTTTAATGTCACGTGATTAAACGCCTCATTTCGTCGATTTTATTTTCCAAAAATATTATTAATCTTTTATTATTTTAATAGAAAAGTTGTTTTTTTGTTTACTAATTATGATGGTTAATCATTAGAAACTCAAAGCCATCCGATTTATTCTTAGTGGAAACAAGCCTATTTGTGGGAGTGATTTCGTGAAATGGGACGGAAATGTGTCCCTCTTTAACAGGAAGTCGCGTTTTTTCAGGCTTTAAAAGCGCGGAAAAGGCAAAGGTACCTATGACCATACAGCCTAGTCTGCCGTATCTTTGCCGTCCTTTTATAAAGTATTTTGTCACATGTTACACATCATATGCGAGTACTGTAGGTCTCGCTCGAATTTCTTTTTTTATCAAAATAAGTGTAGTATTTTTTAGACAATTTAATGAAAGCAAATACAGTGTAAAGTCTATATAGCGACACTCAAGGGACCGCGGGCATTTTGTGACGTTATTGAGAGTTTTCTTTAAACAGAGAGAGATTAGCGTCAAAGTAAACCAACTGGAGCCAACAAATTTTGACGGTTCAAAGAGTGAATCGTTATATCGCGTGACGTTTTACAGAGTTTACAGATCATATATATTCTGGGACAAATCACACATGGTCATCTGGCCCCAAAGTAGGATTCCCTGTGTTATGGGTTACCAGAGACTGATATACATACTTATATATATACGTTTAAATACATACATATATAGATATATTTAACACCCAGATACAGAGCAAACAAATCTGCTCATCACACAAATGCTTGCCCTGGGTGGGGATCGAACCCACAACCCTCGGATCAGTAGTCAAGGGCACTAACCACTGAACCACCGAGTCAGTCAAAATATGCATATGTTGTTGCGATGGAAGTCGGTTTTTTGAACGTGTTTAGCGTCTCCAATTGCTTATTACATTGTACAGCCACGCTATGCATACTTACTCGCAAAGCCTTTACTGCCTTACGATGGCGGGCATACACAAATCTATCTATATAAAAATGAATCCCTATTTCCCTTGGTCACGGCATAACGCGTGAACGGCTGGACCGATTTCGCTAATTCTTTTTTTGTCGAGTTCGTTATTGTCAGGAGAAGGTTCTTATGTAGGGTAGGGTAGTGTAGTGTAGGGTAGGGTAGGATAGGAAAGGGTTGCGTAGTGTAGTGTAGTGTAGGGTAGGGTAGGGTAGGGTAGGGTAGTGTAGTGTAGTGTAAGGTGGTACGAAGTTCGCCGGGAATACTATTCAACAATAATCATTAGGTAAGTACTCTTACTTAGTACGTGTACCTATTACGTCATCAGGTATACGAGCTTTAAAAAACATTAAAATTAAGCGGTGATTAAAAAAAATCACAAGTCAAGAAAGTTTTAATAAAAAAAATAAAAAAATGGTTTCTTGTGATATTTACTTAGATACTTACCTAAAATATTTAAAGTTCAATGGAACGTACATCATAGGTGAAAATCACCTTGTTTTAAAACAAAAATAAAAAGAAATGATTTTTTTTCCATATACATCTACACTAATATTATTAAGAGGAAAGATTTGATTGTTTGTTTGTTTGTCTTGAATAGGCTCCGAAACTACTGAGCCGATTTCAAAAATTCTTTCAACGTTAGGAAGCTACACTATCCGCGGTTGCTATAGGCAATATTATATTTTCAAAAAGTTAGGGATCCTTTCTAAAACTTATAAAATGTAACCCAAGGTGTAAAAAAATACCTAAAAACTCCTGCAATATCTACAAAAAGTAGTGTAGTGGTAGTGTAGGGGTAGTGTAGTGGTAGTGGTAGTGGTGGTGGTAGTGGTAGTGTAGTGGTAGTGTAGTAGTGGTAATGGTAGTGGTAGTGTAGTGGTAGACTGGTAGTAGTAGTGGTAGTGGTAGTGTAGTGGTAGACTGGTAGTAGTAGTGGTAGTGTAGTGGTAGTGGTAGTGTTGTGGTAGTGGTAGTGTGTAAAGGTAATGGTAGTGGTAGTGTAGTGGTACTAGTAGTGATAGTGGTAGTGTAGTGGTAGTAGTAGTGGTAGTGATAGTGGTAGTGGTAGTGATAGTGGTAGTGATAGTGATAGTGATATTGATTGTGATATCGATAGTGGTAGTGTAGTGTTAGTATAGTGGTAGTGGCAATGGTAGTGGTAGTGTAGTGGTAGTGTAGTGGTAGACTGGTAGTAGTAGTGGTAGTGTAGTGGTAGTGGTAGTGTTGTGGTAGTGGTAGTGTGTAAAGGTAATGGTAGTGGTAGTGGTAGTGTAGTCGTACTAGTAGTGATAGTGGTAGTGTAGTGGTAGTAGTAGTGGTAGTGATAGTGGTAGTGATAGTGATAGTGATATTGATTGTGATATCGATAGTGGTAGTGTAGTGTTAGTATAGTGGTAGTGGCAATGGTAGTGGTAGTGTAGTGGTAGACTGGTAGTAGTAGTGGTAGTGGTAATGCTAATGTAGTGGTACTGGTAGTGGTAGTGATAGTGGTAGTATAGTGGTAGTAGTAGTGGTAGCGATAGTGATAGTATAGTGGTAGTAGTAGTAGTAGTGGTAGTGATAGTAATAGTGGTAGTGTATTGGTATGTAGTGGTAGTGGTAGTGTAGCAGTAGCGGTAGTGTAGCAGTAGCGGTAGTGTAGCAGTAGCGGTAGTGTAGTGAAGTGTACTGTAGTCTAGTGTAGTGTGAAGTGTAGTGTAGTGTGAGGCGGTACGAAGTTTGCCGGGACAGCTAGTTGTTTAAATAACTAGTATTTTTTTTATCCACGGTAATAGGATCAAGTTAATATTTACTCAGATACCTAAAATATTTATAGGTAAACTAGCTGTTTCCCGCGGCTTCACCCGCGTGGACCACGTTTCTATGACTTTTCGAGGGTGCGCAGTGCGCGAGCCGCAAGCGGCTCGCGAGCGTGGTAAAAAGTAGCCTATGTCTTAATCCAGGTCCTAATCTGTCTACCTACTAAATTTCAGCCAAATCCGTTCAGTAGTTTTTGCGGGAAAGCGTAACAGACAGACAGAGTTACTTTCGCATTTATAATATAAAGTAGGGAAAGTAGGGATGGAACGACAAAAAAACAAAAAAAATGTGTGTATAATTTTAAAATATAATAGAGTTTTTTTTTTATCCACTGTAGTAAAAACAAGAGGCAAATCAACTACTTCGCCTACCCTGCCACGGAAGCATATTACTTAGGCACACTAATATTATACAGAGAAAAGATTTGATTATTTTTTTGTTTGTCTTGAATAGGCTCCGAAACTACTGGACCGATTTCAAAAATTCTTTCACCGTTGGGAAGCTACACTATCCGCGGTTGTTATAAGCTATATAATATTTTCAAAAATTAGGGATCCTTTCTAAAACTTAAAAAATGCAACCTAAGGTGTAAAAAATGCCCTAAAAATTCCTGCAATATCAACAAAAAGTAGTGTAGTGTAGTGGTTGTGTAGGGGTAGTGTAGTGGTAGTGGTTGTGTAGTGGTAGTGGTAGTGGTGGTGGTAGTGGTAGTGTAGTGGTAGTGGCAGTGATAGTGATAGTGATAGTTATAGTGATAGTGGTAGTGATAGTGGTAGTGATAGTGATAGTGATATTGATTGTGATATCGATAGTGGTAGTGTAGTGTTAGTATAGTGGTAGTGGCAATAGTAGTGGTAGTGTAGTGGTAGACTGGTAGTAGTAGTGGTAGTGGTAATGGTAAAGGTAGTGGTAGTGGTAGTGATAGTGGTAGTATAGTGGTAGTAGTAGTGGTAGCGATAGTGATAGTATAGTGGTAGTAGTAGTAGTAGTGGTAGTGATAGTAATAGTGGTAGTGTATTGGTATGTAGTGGTAGTGGTAGTGTAGCAGTAGCGGTAGTGTAGCAGTAGCGGTAGTGTAGCAGTAGCGGTAGTGTAGTGAAGTGTACTGTAGTCTAGTGTAGTGTGAAGTGTAGTGTAGTGTGAGGCGGTACGAAGTTTGCCGGGTAGTGATATTGGTAGTGGTAGTGTAGTGGTAGCGGTAGTAATAGTGATAGTGGTAGTTTATTGATAATGTAGTGGTAGTGTAGCAGTAGCGGTGGTGTAGTGAAGTGTACTGTAGAGTAGTGTCACACCCCGGACACTCCATACAAACGAGCGAGAAATGATATACATAATTATAACTGACGTATCTATAGGCAAGAATGCAGGTAGGGTTGAATCACACCGGCGGTATTGGTCACGAAATGTTTCTTAGTTGTTTACTGCATGCACACTGCAAGATATATATACTATGCTGCAAGCAACAATCAACAGTTATCTTACATGATTAAGTAACTTACATGGATAACATTGTTCATTTGTTCTTCAAACACAAGGAGCTTTTGTCCGTGAAACAATCTCATTTAGCAACCTACAATAATAGTCAATCTCAATCTATAATTCCGAGATCACATTTTATAATATCACACCACTAGATATTTCTATAAAACTCATACTTTCACACCATCTAATCAAATTATTACAATCATCATTTTAAATAAATAAAACGAACAAAATAAGCCACAATAACAAACTGACATCTGACATATGAAAAACATAAAGGAACTACATTTCTAAAAAAAAAGATACAGCTAGTATGAAGATTCATAGGAACTGATTGTTCTTAGATTTAGTCGTATAATATTGGTGGTCAGCCAATCATGATACGAGGCATGCTGAGACGCCGCGGCCGCCTATTGGCGTCGAGCGGTGAGCGGCGCGCAAAGTAAATATAAGTGACGTTAATCGCGCATGCGTAGTTCGTCCTTTACGTTCGATAACTAGTTGCTTTTTATTCCGGTGTACGAAATCACAGCGGCGCGCAAAGTGAATATAAGTGACGTTTATCGCGCTTGCGTAGCTCGTCCTTTACGTTTGGTACCCAATCTACATCCAATCTGAGTGACGGGGGGGTGAGGTCGAATTTAGAGAGCGGCAGGGAGTGTCCATACTGTACGTTAGTACTAATATATATACTGTGGTAGTGTAGTGTGTGGCGGTACGAAGTTCGCTGGGACAGAGCTAGTTGTTTATATAACTAGTATTTTTTTTTATCCACGGTAGTAAAAGCAAGTTAATATTTACTCAGAAACCTAAAATATTTACAGGTTAATGGAACGTACATCCTATGTGACAGTCAACTTGTTTTAAAACAAAAAAATGTATGTACTTTTTTTTCATTGTTTAAATATAAATATATTAGGTTTTTTTTATCCACTGTAGTAAAAACAAGAGGCAATCAACTACTTCGCCTACCCTGCCACTATATCACGGAAGCATATTACTTAGGCACCAACTTCCCTCAAAATAATGATTTTAGTAAGACAAGCACTTAAAGAAGTTGTTTTCAAAAGCAAACCTGTTCAATTTACCTGTCAATTAGCCTTGCAAATTGTGTGTGTATAAGAGAGAGAGAGAGAGATGTCTATAAACAAGAAAAACAAGGTCTTTGGGTGCATTCGAATTTGCAGTTCACAACATCGCACCTTTAGTTGACGTACTTACTAGTTCATTTAAGGCTTTAAGATGACTCAACCCGAGAAGGTGGAGACGTGTTAAAATAATATCGAACGTAAGTCTATTCATTTTAAGTTCAAATCAATATTTCGTTGAAACCGTTCGCCCAATTCTCGGTTTTCAGTGTTCCGTACCCAAAGGGTAAAAACGGGACCCTATTACTAACACTCCGCTGTCCGTCTTTCTGTCCGTCTGTCACCAGGCTGTATATTTCATGAAGCTAGACAGTTGAAATTTTCACAGATGATGTTTTTGTGTTGCCGCTATAACAACAAACAAATACTAAAAATTAGAAAAAGTGAAAGTTCTCATACAAAAAACGTTTTCTTTTTGAAACGTGAAGAAACTAGCGCCATCTAGTATGATGGTCCGAAATCCTTTGTGCGCAGTTCTGACTCGCACTTTACCGGTTTTTACATGTTTTTATTACTTTTCTTCACTTTCAAAAAAGTTTTTAAAAATGTTTTCAATTAAAATGAAAGGTGTTAAAGTCACCGATTTTTGTGTGTTGGTTTCATTCAACATTAACTATTTTTTTTCGAGAAATTTTTGCAATTAATGCCAAAAACAGGGTGTACAGTATTTTTTTAACATCAAAAGTGGTAACATTTTTAAAATTGTATTTCGAAAATCGATTTTTTATTACTTTAAGTATATTGTATATTTTTTTCGGGCTTTACAACATAGTTTTACAATAATTTGAATTTAATATTGTTTAAGGCCTTAATTAGTTCTCCGCGCCATGGCCACGTCTGTAGAACGTGATACCGTTGCTATTTGTTAAGATAAGTACAGTCTGCCGCACGTCTGTGGGTGGTAGCACTTTGATATTGAGCTGATCCTTGGTATTTGGTTCTGGTTAATTTCTGTCTATTTTCAAATCCATTTTACCATTGACCTGTAAAAAGGGAGCGTGATCACTTTATGCCTATTTTACGGGTGTTTTAGATGAATTTGGCGCACCCCTTTGAATGCTGGCCAGGGCAATACCTGCTACATCCTATTACATTAGTAGTGACGATTTGAATCTGAGAGGGACGCCATTACAAGGTTGGTTGGTCAGCTACCATTAATTATTATAGTTACATGCGAATAGGTTAGACTCGCATGCGAGTTGAGTAGTAGGTACTTAACCACTTACAAGTTTATCGCTTGCCACGGAAAGTTTCCTCTTGACTCAGGGACTTGTACCCATTGCCCTCCCAACCCGCCCCGCCCCGCCCCGCCCCTGTATCCGCGCCTTGCTAGGGTTTTATTCCATTCGTGCGCTTTCGTCTTTGACTTTTTTAAGCTTTTATTTAATTTGCAATGTACGAAGGTATGTAAGTTGTCCGCTTAAATATTTGCAAGTAAAATTTGACCCACTTTCGAGTATTCGATTCAGTTGAAATTTTGCATGTACACGTTTAGTTTGGATGTCGCCACACATGGTTAGCGAAGTGAAATCGTAAAGTTTGTTTCATCATTATCATTAAATGGCGGACTCCCAAAAAAGGTGGACCAGTATTTTTAGGGTTTTTTTATTATATCTTTTTATTCACAACTGGTAAGCCCTTGGAATCATGTCACCAGATGGTAAGTGACGATATCGCAGAAGATGGAAGAGAGCTTACCAAGATTCCCCAACACTGTGGTGAACCTATCTTATCTTCAAGCCGGAACACATCAATGTTTTTAACACATATGTTTGGCGGCAACACTTAGATAAGATGGTGGTAGCTAGCCAGGCGGGCTTGGAAAATGCCCTAACACCAACCAAACCGAGTCTTACAAGTTTACCCTACCGGCTCATACTGGAGTGCCAACAAAAACTGACAGAGGTATGTAACCGCGGCGGCGTAACTCTGCAGTGGATTAAGGGGCACAGCGACTCACGCGGCAACGATGCGGCGGATGAGCTTGCCAGGAGAGGGTCAGAGCTAATGGCCGTGGGACCGGAACCTATAATACCCCTCCCATATGGCTGGCTACGGTCCACCCTGAGGAATCGCACAAGAAATGAACACAATTTGTACTGGTCCGGTCTGGAAACCTGCATGCAAGCGAGGATGGCCCTTCCGGTTACTAACCCTGGTCTGTCCAGAAAGCTTCTGAGACTTGGGAGAGCTCAGCTCCGCAAGGTAACAGCCGCTATTACTGGACATGGCCATTTTAACAAACACCTATTCGCTCTAGGTATCACCGACAGCCCCCTATGCAGAGCGTGTATGGAGGCTGAGGAGACTGCTGCCCACATCCTACTGGATTGCGAGGGGCTAGCACAGTACAGGGTCGTGCACCTCGGTGACCCGAGGTCACTCCAGGAAGTCGTCGGCAACCTACGGGGGCTACTGGGCTTCTCGGAGGAGCTGGGCTGGCAGTGATGCCGGCCAATCACGCAAAATGGGCGCAGTGGTCGCCTGGTTGCGGAAATCAGCCCGCCCCTAACTTCAACTTCAACTTCAACCCTACCGGGAATCGAACCCGCGACCTCCTGGTGTGAAGCGAACGGACTAACCATTACGCCACGGAAGCGGTTAAAACTGGTTTCGTAAAAACGGGACCCTATTACTAAAGTATATACAGGGTGTAACATAAAGGTGTGGTGATACTTTAAGGTGGGCTTGTACCCATCAAACTGAGCAACTTTCTCCATGGAACCCATAGTAAAATCGCAAAAAAAAATTTGGCTCTCCCATACTGAGTTGGCTGATCAGCTGATCGAGTTAGTATGGGAGAGCCAAATTTTTTTTTGCGATTTGAATATGGGTTCCATGGAGAAAGTTGTTCAGTTTGATGGGTACAAGCCCACCTTAAAGTATCACCACACCTTTATGTTACACCCTGTATATTAGTTAGTACTAACGTACTATTACTAAGACTCCGCTGTCCGTCCGTCTGTATGTCTGTCTTTCCGTCTGTCACCAGGCTGTATTTCATGAACCGTGATAGCTAGACAGTTGAAATTTTTACAGATGATGTATTTCTGTTGCCGCTATAACAACAAATACAAATAGAAAAAGTGAAAGTCTCCATGCAAAAAAATGTGTTTTGTTTTGAAACGGAAGATACTAGCGCCATCTAGTACGATGGTACGGAACCCTTTGTGAGCGGTTCTGACTCGCACTTTACCGGTTTTTTTTATGCACTCATATCATGGGTATCAAATGAAAGGGTTTGCTGAGAAAAATGGTAATTAATAAAAATTACTTCCAAATAAAAGCTTGATTACCTAAATGTTTTTCGTAAAATATAATGATGATAAATATATGTTTTTTTTTTACTCTGAATCGCAAACAAATAGGAATTTAAAGTTTAACGAACTCTGGTTGTTTACGCCAAATGTGATAATTATTAATATATCAACCGGAACATTAAAATGTAATAAAATTTATAAGGTCCACTATGACTGTCAATATATGATAATCATTTTTGTAATTATAGCCCGACAACTTCGTGCGCGGTACGCCTGCGGTACGGGCGGGTAGGAGGGGGCGAGGTAGCACGACACGACACGATCTCCGCGGGGGAGCTTGAGCCTAGCGGGGACGGGCACGAGGCTCATGCCCTTCCCCGCTAGCCTCAAGCTCCCCCGCGGAGATCTTCCCGCACACCCCGCCTCAGCTGCTCAGGCGTATCGCGTACGAAGTTGACGGGCTATAGCAAACAAGGGCCGGTTAATCAGTATTTATTTATTTTTTATTTAAATATCTACATCAAAGAGTTTCTCGTATTTTTATTAATTGTAAGAAAAGTCCTGACTTACTTACTCATCAACGTTCAGCCCAAACCCTTGGACCTAGAAAGCTGAAATTTTCCACAGAGGTCCCCTTTATGATAGACAAGGAACAAAGCCCGATTTTTCAAAATTCCCACGAGATAGTGATTAAAGCGGGAACAAAGTCGCGGGCAAGATAACGTCTGCGAAAATGACTGGATTATTGTAATCTAATAATATAAAACCTCTAAACGAGCTATTCTTGTATACATATTATAATCTAAATTTATA
This sequence comes from Coleophora flavipennella, assembly GCA_947284805.1. Taxonomy (NCBI): domain Eukaryota; kingdom Metazoa; phylum Arthropoda; class Insecta; order Lepidoptera; family Coleophoridae; genus Coleophora; species Coleophora flavipennella. Next base: position 288,063 of record OX369297.1, read on the forward strand.
TTTAAATAGGTCTCATCTCTGGAAAAACGCTTTTTTATGAGATTTCCGCACTGGAGTACAGTATATATGTCGCAGTCATTCAATGAACGCGCTAGTCATTCAATCAAATAGCAGATTCAACCAGATGACGGCGACATATTATATACTACAACAGGCGTAACTGGAGTATGCCGAGCAAATTATATCACAGGTAGCGTATTTTTAAATGTTTTTAACGGCTCTGGGTACTAAGCCCCAAGCAAAGCTCGGTCGCCTTACAATATATACAAAAGATTAGTTTACTTGCGACTTTGCGACCCCCACACTAGGCGAAGCCTGTCCTGTGGGAGTCAAAGACAGTTTACCAACTTCGCAATCATGTAAGTATTGATAAATATTTTTGTACATCCTTAAAGAAAAAAGGTATTATAACTATAACCTATGGAAAGTCGCAAAACACCCAACTAGTCAAAAAAACTAGTGATTAAGTTGTTATGCAGTCGGGTTTTTATGACCATGTACAAGAGCACTCCTAGAGTCAATGAAAACTAAATGTTACCTGGCTAGGAAATATCTGATCTTTGTAATTAAGGAGCTAAAGATGGATCTGCATCCATTTTATTGCTATTCTAACCACCTCCGTGGCGTAATGGTTAGTCCATTCGCTTCACACCAGGATGTCGCGGGTTCGAATCCTGGTGAGGTCAACTTGTAAGACGGTTTGGTTGGTGGTAGGGCATTTTCTTAGCCCGCCTGGCTAGCTACCTACCACCATCTTATCTAAGTCTTGCCGCCAAACATCAGTGTTAACAACATTGGTGTGTTCTGGCTTGAAGATAAAATAGCCAGTTCTCTCCATTGCGTTGGTGAATCTTAGTAAGCCCGATTCCATCTTCGGCACCATCGTTACTTACTATCAGGTGAGATGATGCCAAGTGCTTACTAATTACGAAAAAAAAAATTGCTTGTCGCGATAGAAGCCGTAGTAAGAAATTTCGTTTAATGTTTTAAGTTACTTATTACGGTAAAGATATACAGCCCTAACTGAGACACCGACAGACGGAACATGCCACATGGGACCCAGTTACTAAGCCTATACACGTTCCGTCTGTCGGTGACTCAGTTTTTTTTTTTTTTTAAACAGCCCTAACTGAGACACCGACAGACGGAACGTGTATAGGCTTAGTAACTGCGTCCCATGTGGTACATTTTGGGTACGAAAACCTAAAAAAAAACGCCAGTTTTTACACCCAGCATATGTATTTTCATTAAAAAAAATCAAGGTTTAGAAAAAACTACTTCAGTACGTTAGTACTAATATATATACTGTGACTTCAGTATGTAATAGGTAGGTAGATACGTAAGTTAATGACTGTTTGTAATCAATTTGTTCCGATCTGGTGATTAGCTAAACAGGTCTACGGTGTGTAGAAGTAAGTACATATGTATTTAGTGCTTTAAACATGGTCATAGTCATATCAGCCGAAGGGCCCTGCTGGACAAAGGATTTCCACGACAACCGGTTCTGCGCTGCCCACATCCAGCGACTTCACCGGACCGGGATCTCGGTCCACCGAGTGGGAACTGCCTACTCTACGTTTTTAGGTGCGCGGTTGCCACTCGAGAACTCTACTGCCCCAACGACCATCTATTCTACGAGCTATGTGTCCCGCCCACTGACACTTAAGTTTAGAGATTCTGAGAGCAATGTCGGTTACTTTGGTTCTCCTAAGGATCTCCTCGGTTCTGTTTCGATCGCGTTGTTAAACTCCGAGCATAGCACGCTCCACTGGGTTACCTTGAGACTTCTTATGAGGCCCATAGTCAGCCACCGTGACTCAGTTCCGTAGCTTATCACAGGCAGATATAAATATGGTACTTATATTGAAAACCGGAAAAATGCGGGTTACACTTACGCACTGAGGGTTCCGTACCAATACACCTCTCCAGTTAGTTTGACTATGAAACCCTAAAACACGTAAACATATTTTGTTTTTCTTGGGCCTACTACAATCAGTTCAGGTTCCCTAATAAACTAGTTTTTCGGGTATACGTATTCATATCAGCTCATATAAGTCCCCACCGAGTTGCTCGAGCCTACCATGAATTAGGGCGATCGGGCCTCAGTCGACCACGCGGGCCCAGTGCGGGTTAGTCGACTTCACACACAACCTTCGAGTTTCTTCGCAAGTATGTGCAGGTTTCCTCGCGATGTTTTCCTTCACCGTAAGAGCGTCGGGTAAACGGAAATCGAAATTCGAAAAGCACATTGGTACGAGGCAAGATTCGAACCTCGACCTTCCGGACTGGAAGCAGCGGCCCTAGCCGTTACATCACCGACGCTCTTATATGTGTGTATGTATGATTCATAATTCATTTATCTATCTAATAAATAAAAATGAATCGCAAAATGTGTTGGTAAGCGCATAACTCGAGAACGGGTGGACCGATTTCGCTAATTTTTTTTTTGTCGAGTTCGTTATTGTCAGAAGAAGGTTTTTAATTTTTATGTAGGGTAGGGTAGGGTAGGGTAGGGAAGTGTAGTGTAAGGTAGTACGAAGTTCGCCGGGACAGCTAGTTCATAACAATAATTATATCTGTTTCTTTGACTGAGCCTGTTGCATTAACGGTTGATAGACTTTGGAGTACCTACGAGGTGTCGTTAAATGCAGCCTGTCCCCCTGAGTGACATAGGTTACATTTTTACCCGAGTGTCCAGAAAAGAGGGTTATGTTTTTTTGCAGTCGGGTTAAATTTTTTTCATAAATTGGTTAGGCTATAAATGCTATTACGCTGGATGCAGGCAGCGCAGGATAGGTCTTCGTGGAATTCCTTGTGGGAGCCTTTGTCCAGCAGTGGACGTCTTTCGGCTGATATGATGATGAGGGTATTATGTTATGTGTTTTTAGGGTTCCAAATCAAAAAGGTATCAACGGGGCCCTATTCAAGGCGGGAAAATTATAGATTTTCGTTATTTTTGACATCAAACGAAAGAAATCCCAAGATTGAAAAAAATACCCTTATTGTTGACTAGCGACCCGCCCCGGCTTCGCACGGGTGCAATGCTGATACTAAATACACTACAGAAAAACTGAGAACGTTGTATATAAAAACATAGCGGCCCGCTCCGGCTTCGCACGGGTATAAAATATATAGCCTATGTGATTAAAATCGATTCAGTAGTTTTGATTTATTCATTACTGCCCGTGGCCCGCACGCGTTAAATTTGGAGTAAAACAATCCCCCTTTCCCTATATCAATTTATTTTATTTTTACAACATATTACAGAATGTCTTTATATACAACGTTCACAGCTTTCTTGTCATTAGACAATACAAACATGTTTTCTCTGGAGGTCACTCTTGAAAGAGCGACATACAGTTGTCCATGTGAAAAACAGTCAACGCTCAAATCTAAGCCTGCAACGTTGAAGGTTTGACCCTGCGATTTATTAATGGTCATTGCAAAAGATGTCTTTACCGGAAACTGTAAACGTTTATTATTAATGGAAGGGTAAATCCGATGGTATCAGAGGGATTCGGGGAATCAATACATCTTCTCCGGTACCACATCCTGTGAGTATTGTGCACTCTATTATGAAAGTTTTCAATGATTTTACCAGCAAACGCGTGCCATTGCAAAGTTTAGATGGATTCAGGTTTCTTAATAAAATAACAGGACAACCTACTTTTAACACCATTTTGTGAGGAGGGAGTCCAGACGGGTTCAAAGAATTTAGAAATTCTGTAGAAAAATGAACAGATTCTTCCAAATCGAGAACAGTATCGACCGAGTAGTATATTTTCGTCGGCGCATCAATCTCTTAAATCATACGGTGTAACGGGCCATATAGATCTATATTAAATGAACAATGTATTCAAGGTATTTAATTGGTTAAGGATTAATGCTGTATTGGTTAAAATCGCTTCGAAAATTAGCCATTATTTGTCGTAAAAAGTAAATGACAAAAAAAAGTTATTGTGGGTTATCCATAAGAGATAGACATATACCATCACGGACTTTTCTGTAGACCTTTTCAATGTGTACAATACTTAGTACATTATTTTGATAAAACTCGTAGGGTTCAGCCTGCGTTTGCAATGTAAGCGGAAAAAATGTAATTATTTACGACATCACATTAGAAACCTCAAAATAACAGTACTTCTCCACTATTTAATGGATGTTATTATACATATAAACCTTCCTCTTGAATCACTCTATCTATTAAAAAAAACCGCATCAAAATCCGTTGCGTAGTTTCAAAGATTTAAGCATACAAAGGGACATAGGGACAGAGAAAGCGACTTTGTTTTATACTATGTAGTGATGATGTTCCTTAAAGTCAAAAGCTATTAGAAACACGATTGAGCACTTTTGGCTCAATAAAAAAAAACCCAAAGATAATAGGTCTACACCGTTGCTTTTAACTCTAGTTAGACTAATATTTTGAAGTATAAATTAAAAAAAATATACAAAAATATTTGTTATGTTAATACAAAGTTAGTAATGTTACTAATTTTGTACTTTTAAAAAGTGAAAAAGTGAGGTTGTTTTCTTTACTGTTTACACGTAAAGACAAAGATAGACAACTGTTCCAATCCCTCGCCTTAAATACATAGTATAAGGGAACTTTGATTTTAGAATTTGTAAGTACTTAAAAACTTGTAATTTAACGTGTAATTAGGAGTTAGGTTCAGTAGGTACTCCAGTAGACTTCATCCAAAATCCGTTTTTTCCAAAACGAAGATACGGACTTAAAAGTACCGTAAAATGCTTCGAGAAATGAATATGGTTGTTTGTTCTTCTTGGCGCTGCTGCCGCGCCATTTGCTAACAATAACAACCAAATAAGATAAGAACACCTCTTGTAAGCTCTTGGAAGCCTAGTACTCAAAATTTATTTAACACACTGTAGTCCGTACGTCTGTCCCTCGGTCCGTCCATTTGTAAGTCCGTTGGTCCGTCAATCCTTCCGTCTGTCTGATTTGAACTTCGTTTATTGATCAGGTTTAATATGCTCGCGTGCACGAGTCCTCCTGTCCATTACATACAACTTTCCTGGAGCAGATTTTTTCTGTACTAATGTGAATAAATAATAATAATAAATAAATGTGACACTTTGAACTTATTGCTTTTTGTTAACCGACTTCCAAATAGGAGGAGGTTCTCAATTCGACTGTTTTTTTTTTGTGTGTTTGTTACGCGATATCTTCGCAGATTGCGAACTGATTTTCATAATTATTCTTTTTTTTGATATAGTATGTTTCCGAGTTAGTTTCGTATAAATTTTATCAAAATCTGTAATGTACTTTTTTAGAAAATTACAATGACTTATATATGAAAATTAACAAAAACCAAAAGTAATACTGCAAAATTTGTACTAAGTTGTTGCGATAGAAGTCGGTTTTTTAACGTATTTAGCGTTTCCAATTTCGTTTCTTGATCATGTATCTGCGCATGTATGAGAAAAATCAATTAAGGCGAGTCATTGATTGAACAGTTGTCTGTGTCTTTTTCTTTACGTGTAAAGAGTAAAGAAAATTACCACACTTTTGCACTTTTTCAATGATTTTTCGTTGAAAAGTTTCGAAAATATGAACTAAATTAAATTTGAATAAACATGGACTACGTAGTTTGAAAAAAAGAAAATTATGATATTAATTTTAAATTGCAAAAAAATATTTTTTCCTACAAATGTTAACAAACAGGCTTTGCTTTACTTTGCTTCAATTTATGATATTTTTGAAAGTCAATTTAATCTAGTTAAGTTAATGTTATCGTGTAATGAACTTACAAGGGCCGAAAAATTAAGCGGCTATAATTTTTTGCTAAGCGCTTCTCACTGGTTATTTGCCAATATGTTACGTGTGTAAGCAAATTGGTAAGCAAATGCGTACTGTCAATGTCATGTATGAAATTTACATGTTCAAGTAAATTATTATGAACCCACACACATAATTTACCTAGCTAGTCGTTTGGAGGTCAATTTTAATTGCCCGCATGTACCTCCATTATACTTACTCATAGTGATATGTTTACACCATACGTTAAGAGACATGCCATTATAAAATGTAAAATTGTATATAATATAATCTGGGGCTTATACAAGTACAATGAAAAAACTTTCTTAAGGATCTAATGGTCAACACGTGGTAGTGGCCCTTATATTTCTCATTTATATAAATGACATAGTTGAAGTTACAAATCATAAATGTATAATGTTTGCAGACGACATCTCTATAATAATAACTACCAAAGGTCAAATTAATAATGACATAATTGTGGGTTCGATCCCCACCCAGGGCAAGCATTTGTGTGATGAACAGATTTGTTTGCTCTGTGTCTAGGTGTTAAATATCTATATATGTATGTATTTAAACGTATATAAGTATTTATATCAGTCTCTGGTTCCCATAACACAGGGAATCCTACTTTGGGGCCAGATGATCATGTGTGATTAATTGTCCCAGAATATTTATTTATTTTATTTTTAATTAAAATCCATGAAACTGACATAAAAAAAAAACTATAAATACAATTATAAATTGCAAATAAACTTGACGAAAACAAATTATAATATTAACTTTAATAACAAAACAATACTATTACAAATCAAATACAAGAATTCTAACATAGACGAGTTAAACGAAACGAAGTTTCTGGGTCTAGTAATTAATAAACAATTGAATTGGGACTCTCATATCAAAAGCATTACTGAAAGATTAACAAATTTGGTTATGCACTAAAATGCTTGCGAAACCTAGCTGATAAACCGACCCTGCTAACTACTTACCACGCTTATGTAGCTTCAACCCTGCGATATGGACTTCTTATCTGGGGGAATAGCACGGACGTAGAGAGAGTTCTATTAGCACAAAAGAAATGCCTACGCGCAATGACCGGAATGTCACCTTTAGATTCGTGTAAACCTTTGTTTGGAGATCTTGGTTTATTACCCCTGCCTTGCCTATATATTTATGAGGCCTGCATTTTCGTGAAACAGTACTCACAATTACTTGTTAAGGCAATTGACGTTAACCCTAGATGTCGACGAAACCCTCACAGACTCCTTTTTTTTGAAACTCCACTGTCAGAAAAATACAACCGGAGTTGTCTATGTATGTGTATTAGACTTTACAATAAAATAACGAATAATATCAAAGATTTACCTATTAAAATATTCAAGACAAAATTGTACAAATGGCTTAACGATAAAAACTATTATAATGTAAAAGAATTCTTGCAATAATGTAATCCATTTTATGTAATACTTTATTATTCGAACTGACAATATTGTTTACAATTTGATTTATATCTACCTGCAGTGACACTATATTGCATGCTCATTTTTATAAGCGAGACATGACGTACCTTACATATATATTTGTTCAACCACCATGTTTCCAGCGAATAAATGATTTGAATTTGAATTTGTAGGAACTGTGTGTTCCTAGTCTTCGAGAGCAAAGAGAGATCTCCGCAGGCGAGATGGTATGGCTGGGACCGGCCGTGGAACAACCGCGGATGGTTGGTACTTGTATATACAGCGTGTACAAAAACTGAGCACTAATACTTTTAGGCGGCATCTATCTACACATCAAACTGAACTACTTTTGTTTTACAACTTTGCTGAAAGCGCAAAATAAATTGGTCCTTTCATATAAATTGGTCAGCTGATTGATCAATTTTGTATGGAGTGGCCAACATTTTCTTTGAGAATCGACTATGTGTTCCTCGGGGAAAGTTAAAGTAGAAAGTGTCAAAGGTATTGAACTCAGAGCGGCACCTTTGACAGAGTGTTTGTCGGGAGCCGTCAAAGATGCGATTAATTGAGCGCACGAAGTATACCCAGGATGAAATTTAAGGGATGCCAAATTCATGTTTAAAAATAAAGCGCCTCGGACCGGTTCTTAAGTGATCGATCATGTTGAAGTTATAGGGTTGCCATCCCCCAATTAGTAATACCATCCCCCAATTAGTAATACCAGGATATTTCTGTTTAACAAACAGGACACAATATAAGAACAATAGTTAATAGCAATGACGCAATGAATATAGGATCAATAAAACTCAACTAATAGCAAAAATTAATCTGTTTTTTCATTTATACACAATTTCAAAGGCTTTAGAAGTCCCTGCCTAAGACTGTAATCGTGTATTTGGCCTTTTTTTGATGCTCTTCAATGTCTATCGCACCTCTACCGGGTATAGATATATACTCGATTCTCAAATAAGACAATTCACCCAAAACACGGACACTACTTAAAACTATCCAGGACACCCCAAAAGCAGGACACGTCCTGGGAAAACAGGACGCTTGGCAACCCTAAGTTAATAACATTCGAACTTTGGTACCTACTTTAAAATTAAAAAAAAATAAAAGATCCCACTCAAAATGCGTTTTATGAATTTTCTGGGGGGAGGGGCGGGCGCCAATGTACAATTTTTGCCCCGGTTCGATTAAATCGTAGATCCGTGGCTTGTGAGTCGTGACTAAGATTGTTTGCGGTGATTCGCGAAAACTTAATCAATTAAAGGCATAAGTAACTAACTAACTATCTACATACGAGCTAAAAAACTTTACTATAATCGCGAAAAAAAAATATTTAACATCGCAACGGAAAATACCCTCTCGTATATCTATCAGATACGCCAAACTACCAGGTTTATGATATAGTGTTCCCACTCACCGAAAGCTAGGTCATATAGTGAGGGCCGCTATTCCGGCCAACACCATAAGGCGAAGGCAAGGACCAGTTGCGGTGGGTCTTGCCGCCAAGACGCTTGTCCTGGTACTCTGCAAGGCGAGTGCCTCGTCGAAGAGAACGACTATCTACTGTCCAGGTAAGTCCCGGAGCTGTGGGCACGCTTACCTACCGCGGTTTTCGCTGCTGGCGGTTCGATCCCCGCTCGGGACGCCAGAGAAGCTGGCTCCCACATACCGGTGTGGTACCAGAGCTGTTGGCGTGCTGAATTCCTGGCGCTTATCATACCTGTCCAGACTTACTCCTACGCGGCTGGATCGGCTGGAGCAGTATTAACTTAGCTCTACTTGCTATCCAGGCAAGTGCCGGAGATGCTTCCCTGCCAGTAAACAAACCAGCAGTTCCGCTTAATGGACAATCACGTGCCAAGCGTTGTTTTTGCACAGAGCCCACGTGGCCGGCTATAACAACACTGGTTGCGTGCGGGGAAGAACGCCTGGACGCAACGTGCTTGCCAGGCAACAAATATTGCCCAACCCCTGCAACTAACCACATAACACTACGAGTCCTTGACCCAGTAGGGGGACCGACAAGCCAGAGTGCCGAAGGCGATAGATCCAACGGCAGGCAAGCGGTAGGCTACCCCTGACCTCGTAGTACTCTGATCCAAACAGCCGGACCCGTAGTTTCGGCTGCGACCTCCACCTAGCCGGGTAGCTCTAGGAAGAGGGAATCGCAAAGGAACAATGGATCGTTGCGATTTTTTGCACAGAGATGGTTGAGGGCTTAGGAAATGACATAATTTACTAATTAGGATATCCTGAGATATTTCCCGTGGGTTCTGGGGAAAACTCATTTCCACGTTCGCGCACGTCGGCGTCGCAACGCATCAGCGAATTAAAGTGATTTTTTATATACAATGGGTTAAAGGGTGGGAAGTGACATCAGACTGCTAATCATAATAATCATAATAAATATAATAACTGCTAACCATAATAGCTCCAGATCTCTCAGGACTATTCCTGAGAGATCTGGACAAAACTCACGTCCACGCTAGCGACCACGCGGCTCGCGCACCATTCCCCCTTAAAGACGTCATAAAAACGATGTCCACGCGGGCGAAGCCACGGGAAAAAGCTAGTAATTTCATATAATGTGTAATGCAGTAGGTAATGCATATACCAGGTAATGTACAATGTGTAATGCAGTTGGCGGTACGCACTTTTCCTCTGATATAATTTTCATCTGAACGAGAAATCACAAAACTTAAATAATAACACATAATAACGGGAATAGAGCAATTAAATTTGGTAAATGTCTTAAATTAGTTTTAAGGGTTCCTTACCATGAAACGGAACCCTATTACTAACTAAGCCATAGTGGTCTGTCCGTTCGTCCGTTCGTTTGTCCGGCCGACCTGTGTCTTATGGCGAGGTATTGATTGGAACAGTTGTCTTTGTCTTTTTCTTTACGTGTAAGGAGTAAAGATAATAACCACACTTTTTCCCTTTTTAATGGTTTTTCGTTTCAATCAAAAACAACAATGAAAGTTTAAAAAATAATAACATTAATCAATTCAATTCAATATATTTATTCAAAATAGGTGCAAATTACACTCTTTCTGATAGCCATAAAATAATAATAACAATGTCATTTGTGAAGAATCAAGAAATAAACAATAATTAGTTAATAACATCAAAATAAAATCCTTGATATAGACCAGATTATGTCATTAGAACATGAAAACAATATGACACGAAAAGTTATACATAAAAATCATTGAAAGCATTTAACAAGAGTAGGCCAGATCCCACGGACAGCACCCGGTCACGAGCATAACGCGAGAGTCATCCATCGCTCCCATCAACCATATTTGAGGGAAAGGAACGACCCGGTTCCCGATGCGCCACCATCCGCACGAACATTTAAGCGAGCATCACTTTGTATAATCATAAAAAATATTGTTGTATTTTTTTTTAAATTTATACTTCAAAATATTAGACAAAACTAGAGTTGAAAGTAACGGTGTATCTATCTTTGGGATTTTTTTTATCGAGCCAAAACTACTCAATTGTTTTTCTAATAGCTTTAGACGACAAGGAACATCATCAACAATAAGGGTATTTTTTTCAATCATGGGTTTGTTATAGTTTTGGAGTAATTGACGGCAAAAATAACGAAAATCAGTAATATTACCGCCTTAATTGTGGCTGATATAATGTATAAACCTTACTAGATACGAGTAGTCGGCCGAAATTTTCACAGAGTTGGCAGCACCTTATTTGATGGTAATAAATAAGTGACAATGCTGCCGAAGTATGCGTATCACAAAACACAAATAGTATTTTCATCTCTCATGTTCGGAAAGTTTAATTTTCATGAGTAGATAGCCGGGTGGAACATTGCTTTTCCATCCCTAGGGTAGAAAGTATTTCCATCCCTAGGGTGGAAAGTATTTTCATCCCTAGGGTGGAAAGTAATTTTTTTTATTGCCAGCCACGGAGTCGAACTAAGAGGTTTTCATATATCTAAACTCAGCTACACATTAAACGACGGGTTTATTACGATCTACAGATTGATATTAAATCATTTTATAGTTGGTCTATATTTTTCACAATTACAGAAGATTAAAATTTAAAATCATTCCTCTATTCTGCTGCGCGCCATAATGCCATGATAACATGACACTTGTTTTTCAATTTTCGGCATGGCCACCTAGATGCACGTCGTGACCAACTCGATTAGTTTCAATCTAGACGGCCGTGGCAAGCGGCCATTGCGAACACGAAACAATTAAATTACAATAAATACATTTCCTCATAGTCGAAATGAAATGTAGAGTGTTTAACTCGGGTGAAATGACCCATTTCACCCTCGAACTATTGGCGCTCTCACTTCGTTCGAGCGCCAGAAATACCTCGAGTGAAATGGGTCACTTTCTTCCCTTGATTAACAATCTACTATTATTCACGCTCGCCTTGTAAAATCCAAAATTATACGCAACGGGGAACACAGACGCTGGCAGGGAATTCCACTCCATAGCTACTAAGATAAACGATGAAGCAAAATGCTTCGTGCGTATTATTGATACATGGAATACTAGCTGTTTCCCGCGGCTTCACCCGTGTGGACAACGTCTCTATGACTTTTCGAGGGCGCCAACGTGAAAAAGAGTAGCCTATGTGTTAATCCAGGTCCTAATCTGTCTACCTACCAAATTTCAGCCAGATCCGTTCAGTATCCGTTAGTGAAAGAGTAACAAACATACATCCATACATTCTTACAAACTTTCACGTTTATAATATTAGTAAGATTTAACGACAAAGGGGTGGAAATCGTTACTGCGCCTGGTCGTCCGATAATGAAATGAAGAAGGGGGTATGAAGTCGTGAAGATAAATGATGACGCAAAACGCTTCGTGGGTATTACAGATAGACGAAATAATTAACGACATAGGGGTCGAAATCGTTACTGCGCCTGGTCGTCCGATAATGAAATGAAGAAGGGGGTATGAAGTCGTGAAGCTAGATAAATGATGAAGTAAAACGCTTCGTGCGTATTACAGATAGATAGAATATTTAATGACAAAGGGGTGGAAACCGTTACTGCGCCTGGTCGTCCGATAATGAAATGAAGAAGGGAGTACGAGGTCGTGAAGCTAGATAAATGATGAAGCAAAACGCTTCGTGCGTATTATAGATAGATGGAATATTTAACGACAAAGAGGTGGAAACAGTTACTGCGCCTGGTCGTCCGATAATGAAATGAAGAAGGGGGTATGAAGTCGTGAAGCTAGATAAATGATGAAGTAAAACGCTTCGTGCGTATTACAGATAGACGAAATAATTAACGACATAGGGGTCGAAATCGTTACTGCGCCTGGTCGTCCGATAATGAAATGAAGAAGGGGGTATGAAGTCGTGAAGCTAGATAAATGATGAAGTAAAACGCTTCGTGCGTATTACAGATAGACGAAATAATTAACGACATAGGGGTCGAAATCGTTACTGCGCCTGGTCGTCCGATAACGAAATAAAGAAGGGGGTATGAGGTCGTGAAGATAGATAAATGATGAAGCAAAACTCTTCGTGGGTATTATAGATAGATAGAATATTTAATGACAAAGGGGTGGAAACCGTTACTGCGCCTGGTCGTCCGATAATGAAATGAAGAAGGGAGTACGAGGTCGTGAAGCTAGATAAATGATGAAGCAAAACGCTTCGTGCGTATTATAGATAGATGGAATATTTAACGACAAAGAGGTGGAAACAGTTACTGCGCCTGGTCGTCCGATAATGGAATGTAGAAGGGGGTATGAGGTCGTGAAGCTAGATAAATGATAAAGCAAAACGCTTCGTGCGTATTATAAATAGATGGAATATTTAACGACAAAGAGGTGGACACAGTTACTGCGCCTGGTCGTCCGATAATGGAATGGAGAAGGGGGTATGAGGTCGTGAAGCTAGATAAATGATGAAGCAAAACGCTTCGTGCGTATAATACATAGATAGATGGAATATTTTACGACAAAGAGGTGGAAACAGTTATGATAATGGAATTAAGAATGGGGTATGAGGTCGTGAAGCTAGATAAATGATGACGCAAAACGCTTCGTGGGTATTATAGATAGAATATTAAACAACAAAGAGGTGGAAACCCTTACTGCGCCTGGTCGTCCCATAATGGGATGAAGAAGGGGGTATGAGGTCTTGTAGCTCTTGGGCACACCCTCCGAAATTAATCCGAGCAGGCGATTACGCGGCGATGCTCGAGGATTCGGAGCTTGTTTGATACAAGTTCCTTGTCGCCAATGAGTCTCTTGGCGCGACAGTCGATAGAGTCCAAGGCATCGATCTGTTTCCTTATTTTTCTTGTAAAATGAACTCATGTATTGTAATGAAAACTAAAAACCATATTGTAAGTACTACCTTTACCTCTCTGGCCTAATGAACGGATGGAAATGAAAATATGTATTACAAAAAATTGTGCTCTACTTTAGTGTCGCGTTATTTTTCTTTAAAAAGCGCTTAGCTCGCTTTTCAATCGACATTAACAAGAAGGAGGTTCTCCAGTCAACCCGTATATATATTCTTTTTTAATATATAATCACGCATAACTTTTCCAAATCGCTTCCATATAAATTTCCACTTCCAAAGTTCATCACTAGATCGACTTCAAAATACCATACCGGATCTGTTGTCACCGGGAATACGGATTCATATCAATTTAATGGGACCTCTGGAAGTCGCTGTAAAATTGATCGCAAGATTTGGAACCTACCGAAACAAACTAACTAACATATACATACAAACATTCCAAGTTAAGTATAAGTTTTTAAAATGTAACCATAATGGCTTAGTCATTGCCTGGCCAGATTTTAAGTAGGTAGCTACTAAAATATAATGGTCCTTATTGTTTATATGTTATCAAAACCGCAGACGGAACGCAGTTGTTAGGTAATACGAGGCCCTCAACTATTCAATTGACCACTACTAAGTGCTATTTACCTAATTAATTACACTAAATACATAAGAAATAATTTTAGCTGCTCATTAAAGAACTAATCACCTATCACTTTATTTTCGTCATTTATTTATGACAATCATATCAAAAATACTGATTGCACATCAAAAATTTCTATCCTACTCAACTGGACTAGAGCACAAACTAGAGTTGAGCGAGCGAAGTGAGTGATAATAGGGTTGGTTAGGTTTAATTGAATATACCGTTGAAAGATAATAATTTCGGTTAGGTTAGGTTATACCGTCAAACGATAATAAGTTCGATTAGGTTTGATTCATTATACCGTCGAAAGATAATAGGTTCGGTTAGGTTTGATTAATTATACCGTCGAACGATAATAAGTTCAGTTAGGTTTAGGTATTTAATTATATTTTGAGGTAAGTATTTTTCTGTGCAATCGGTAAGTTTGATGGGAATTGGGATTCTTTTATTATACATTTAACAACTACCCCGTAACAAACAACTTTTTACCCATCTGCGCCAGAAGGAGGGTTACGTTTTGAGTGTATGTATGTATGTATGTATGTTTATTTAGCACGTCCTGTAGCCTAAACGGCTTGATGTATTTCTGAGTTCGAGGTGTCGTCAGATTTGTCTTGATTCTGTGAGTGACATAGGATACATTTTTACTTGACTAGCCAAAAATAGGGTCAATAGGCGCATTGCTCTTGGCGACATGCTCGCTCAGAATGTTGATATTGACATATTTGCAGATAGTTTTGGGGCATTCGTGCCTATATATATTTGAGTCATAAAAGCCTGCTTATAACTTAGTTTAGTAAACATTCCGTTTTTATGACACATCCATTTGTTTTTTTTTAAAAATTTATTTATTGTATTGTATGTTTGTATTTTTAATTTTAATTTGTATGAAATTTTATTTTATTTATTATGTAACTTTGAATAACAGGTTGGTGATTTGGAAAAATCTGTAAACAAATTATGACTGAATAAATAAATATATAAATTAAGACTAGCCAAAGAAAGGGGAATTTATTTCTTTGGCACGCTCTGTTGCCTACTTGGCTTGATGGATTGTGCGAGGTGTCGTTAGATTCGTCTCAATTCCGTGAGTGACAAAGGATACATTTTTACCCGACTGGCCAAAAAATAGAGGTTGAGTTTTTATTCAGTCGGGTTTTTAATTTTTAATTAATTCCTAAAGTTATTTGTGGAAAAACTTACACAATAACACACACACAGTGTATTTTAATTATCTTCGTTTCGCTATAACAGGAACGTAAAAAAACGTCGTCGTCGACCATAAATTAAATAAATAAGTACTTAATTTTTTTATCTTACTGCACTTTAATTTTATTATTATTAATGTGTATGTTTTTTATATTTAACTAAGTACATGTTTTGATGTTTTTGAGGTGTGTACGGACACACAACGGGTGACCAACGGGACCCTATACTAAGCCTCCGCTGTCTGTCTGTCCGTCTGTCCGTCTGTCCGTCTGTCCGTCTGTCAGCGGGCTGTATTTCATGAACCGTATGGGTTCACGGAATGTGTATTTCTATTGCCGCTATAAGAATAAAAAATACAAAAAAAAATTAGAAAAAGTGAAATAATAAGGGGGGTATACAAAAAACGTGTTTTTATATAGCGCTAGGAGTATTTTTAATTTAGCTGTATCGTAAAAACGGTAATACCTACAAACGTGAAACTTGGTGTGATTATAGTACTAATATAATAATAAAACAACTAATAATAAAAATTGGCAAAGTGCAAGTCTTACTCGCGCTAAGGAGTCCGATCCGAACTGAATGACAAAAAAAGCACATTTTTGTAGCTCGCGTTGATGTCTTTTGTTTGTAATGTGAATATGTATCATTGACATTATACTATGTAGGTGTGTGGAGAGGTGTGGTGGTACAGAACCATCGGAGTACTAATCCGACTCGTACTTGGCCGGTTTTTTAATACTACTATACTTTTTTGTACCGGAAAATAGTTCTCAAAATATTCTTTAAATCTGTTTTCGACAGGTTAAATTCGAGGTTCATCAATGACAAATGCCAATGTTCTAATCTCACGAGCTGCTTGCGGTTTGCGCACCGTACACCATAAAAGACAGTCGTAAATAATTATCCACTGAGCGAAGGCGAAGCTGCGGACAAAGGCTATAGAGAATACATATTCACACTCAGTGTTTATAAATAGACAAGATCGAGATTATAATACAAAGATTCCACTTTTTATGGCTATAATGTTGATGTCTGCTAATCCATTTGAACATGCGACAACGTGTATAAATAAAAACAATGAAATAGTTGTGCGTTATTTTTCTACATTAGGTACAGCGTTCAGATAAGGCATGATGACATTTGTATTTTATGCAATTATTATTACACACATGTGTTATATTATTACACACATGTGTTATATTATTACCTATATTAGTAAAATTATTGTGTTTAGGTACATGTGTATTATGTGCACGGTACTTATATTTTGAAATAATTAAGTTTAACATGTAATTAAGCAATAAAACAAAACTCACTCTGCTGACTCAGCGACTTAACAGTCGTAAACAAATTACCTTAATTAAAAGTACCCAGGCAAGAATGTAATTAGTTAATTATAATGAAATAGACCAACAAAAACTTACCATTGATATCAAAACAACGAACAGTAATATCCAATCCATATTTTATAGTTTGAGACCAAAAACATTGTCATACAACACAAGACCACAACGCTGAGCGAAGTGGTCAAATAATAAAACTATATAGCGTCCGCAGCATTATTTAGGATTGATAACAGTGACGTAAACAGTAAACCATAGCAAAAAGTTATTAATGTCGATGAAATCCGTATCGAGACACGCACATGACGCTCTGGTCGAGAGTAGACTGACCGGCCAGGGCAGGGAAGTACACGTCTTGTTTACTAATGATGACCAGTTTCTCTTGAGCCACGTATCTGATTGTCGGTGTTCCGCAATCGCCTTTAAAGTCTAGGCATATAGGAAGCGAGGAATGCCTATTCAGACTGGACAGGTGGACAACATTCGATTTTCAAATCGCAAATGAATGGCCAATTCACTTTCGAAGTTCAAAGTTTGATCGAATTCACTGTCTGTATTTTATCGATATGTCTAATATGTCGATGAAAAATTGCGCTTCCCTATCGCATAAAATATTAAAATCCTCATAAATAACTTAGTTAACTGAATCATACTGTGGTACTTTAATTATAAATAACAAGCATTTACCCGCGTGCAAAAATATGTAGAAAAGAGTAGGTAAATATTATCTAGACACACGGCAGTGTGTCCGCCAAGTTCGAAAAGAAAAGGCGACACCAGCATCATACACGAACCATTTCGGGCCACTTTTGACCTGCCTCTTACTAAAATTATTTGACCTACCTACACACTTACAATTTTATGTATCTAGTAAGACCCCCTCGATCACCTAGAATCCCAATTATTCTACTAATTGTATATATGTGAAGTTTGTATATGTTTGACTGTTTGTTACTCTTTCACGCAAAAACTACTGAATTTGGTAGGTAGACAGATTAGGACCTGGATTAACAATAGGCTACTTTTTTCCACGCTCAGGAGCCGCTTGCGACTCGCGCTCTGCGCACCCTCGAAGACAGTCATAGAAGCTACGTTCACGAGAGCGAAGCCGCTGGCAAAATCTAGTCATAAATATATCTTTTACCATTTCTGAGATATTGACGTCCGAAAATCACTACTTTTATGACTGACTGACTGCCTGAGTATCAAAATTATAGACCACTTCCAGATAACTTAGAAACTTAAAATTTCGCATGCGTTGAGGTAGATTATTGAACGTGTACAAAGTAAAAGTATTAAAAACGGCCAAGTGTGAGTCGTACTCGTGCACTAAGTTTAGTTTAGTTTTATTTATTTCACGTCACAAATTTATAATTATGCATAATATAAGTCAGATCATAATATAAAATGTCAATGATGATGTTATCCTCACAGAAATCAATACAGAGATTAATCAAATTATATTCACAAAACGTCGAAAAATAGTAGAAAACTACGTTAACACAATAATAAAATTTAAAATAAATATTGGTAACTCAAGTCAGTAAATTTTGAAATATCACAAATATGTCGAAGGGGGTGGTTAGGTTAAGGATGGCCTTATGGTTCACGTGGTTCACTATTTCTGTCGTGGGCGTCGAAATAACAATGCAGCTATATCTCAGAAGTTCTCTTTCAATAGTCTTAATCATTCGGTAATCGAAAGTGTACAGGATGCCTTGGATAACAATGGATGCAAACGCGGTGATCCCAGTGATTGCGTGGCACGTCAGTTTTGCTCACAGATCACCACTACTTGTGTTCTGCTCGACGCTCCGTCAAAAAGTGTCTGCCTCGAGACTGACGTCCAGCTAATATGGCTTCTCCACAGATCTAATAAATTCTCAACTCAGTGCTGCCACCTTAATCACAAACAGCCTTCCGTTAATATGTCATCTTTGCTACCACAAACGATCGTCTCACGAGTACAAGCGATTGTCACGCCACCATCGGTTTCACCCAGGTACTAATACCTGACGTTTGATCCAAATAAAGTTTAACGAATTATGTAAACTTATCTCGAGCTGGTATTGGTCGGGTTTTCAATGACGCTTCGACAATTTTTTTTTTTTAATTCTTCAAAAGAATAAAATTTACTTTCCAACAAGAAGTCTTTCAACCGGCGCCTAAATGTCTCGTCATTGGTTATTTCCCGCAGAGTGGACGGTAGTTTTTCGTATATACTAGGCCCTATGACACGAGGATTTCTCGTGGCCAGTGTAGTGCGTCAGAGCACAAATTTTAATCACCCAGTGTTTCTTAGCAACTGAGTTCCGCCTCGGAGTTAATATTTAGTCGTATGTATATATATCACGATATCAAAAATATATTGGGAAAACATTGTCAATATACCATGTCTCCTGAAATGCGAGCGACACATGGTAACGTATACTCGCGACCACGGCTATCGAAGCATAGTCGAAACGTTGAGGTAAAAACAACATCAATTATATAAAATCACGTTAAGCCCCATTTTCAATTGGTCATTATGAATAATCGTGAAAGTTTAAAGTGTTATGCATGGTACGAGGTTTAGTGCCCGATAATATTCTGTCAGCTCGTTTTTGATCGATAAATACGATGTCGGCATCAGTGGAGTTTCCCCAGAGTATGGTACCATATGACATCAGGGAATGGGAAGGGTTCCATATAAGCACTACTCAGCATAATATATAGACCACTTCCAGGTAACTTATGAACTTGAAATTTGCTATCGAGATAAGTGATTAGACTTCTATAAAAGAAATCTAAAAACTGGACAAGTTCGAGTCGGACTTGCGAAATTAGGGTTTCTCACTACTATACTTTTCATCACCATTTCCAGGTGACTTAGAAACTTGTTTGGCATTTAGGTAGATTATTAGTCGTATACAAAGGAAAAAGAAGCCAGCCAATTGCAAATCAAACTAGCAAATGTTGGGTTCCGAACCACCACTACTCATCGGAATAATTATATAGACCACTTCCATGTGACTTTTTGATTTGAGATTTTGAATTGAAATAGAACAACATAGCGCAACAAGGGTTCCGTACCACCAAAAATATATTATACGATATGGCTATAACTGGAATTAAGACAGGAAATTAATATTATTACTGTACAAAAATTAACAAACATGTAACAAAACATAAATGTGAAAGGGAGAAGTTCGATAGGTACAAGAAATTACAGCGATCTAAATAGGTGGGTATCAAGTACTAGAGTGATTTTTAAATCATAGCTACGGAACTTCAAATATAAATATTTATTTTAGTCTTCAATAAATAATAGAGAATATACAACGGTTTTAAGTTGCTTAGAAGAAATTTTATAATGTTCTGTGGTGCTTTATGGTGTAACTTGACGTGTTTAAATAGTCAAGCCGCCAAGCAAGCAAAGCTTACTATTTAAAATAAAAGACAATATAGAATATAATTGGACAGTGAGAACTTGCCAAGTTGCACCATTAGTAGCACAGAACATAACAAAGTTTCTTTTAGGCAACTGAAAAACGTTAAAATAAATATTCTGTAAGTTTTTTTTTTACAATTGGTAAGCCCTTGACAAAATCTCGCCTGGTAAGTAAGTAAGTCTAAAATAAATATATCTGTTTGAAGTTCCGTAGCTACGATTTAGGAAGCACTAATATAAATAGAACTTGGTACCTACCCATTTAGATCGCTTTAAGTTTTTTGTATCGAACTTGGCTCGCTTTCACATTCATGTTTTGTTGCTACTTATCATTTCAGAAACCATATTTAAAATACATTTTACAAAGTTATTTTGAAATATTTAATTACCACTTAAATAAAATATGACGAGAACAGTAAATGATGCAATAGGGAAAGTTTTTTAGATGTCGAACAGGATTTAAATCTTAAGTAAGTACCTACGTATGTATGATCGATTACATTCGTATGGCTTATTTAAGTACAACTTAAACATTCAGCAAAAGAGTATCCTTCTTACGAACCTTTTTATTATAGTAAGATCATGGTACGTAGCTTTATTTTTAATTGATTACAGGAGAATCGTTTTCTTAAGAGTCGCCAGGAGGATCTAGTTTCCATACGAACGTTTCCATAAACTTTCTAATCAAGTTACAAAATTAGTAACTACATCAATTACCCTGAAAAACAATGACGTATTTCAAATATTGTTTTACTACTTACCCTAATACCCCCACCACCACATTTACCACATCACTCTCTACCACACCAATACCCTCATCCACAATCCCCACATGACCCTTCACCTTTCCAACAACCCCATTTTTATCTCCGACGCCCCACCAATATCCCGTACAGTCATTATACCCGTGAGCCCCTCTCCTCCCTTCCACCGCTTCAATATCCCTCATACTCAAACATTTCTACTTAAGAGCGTAAGGTTATGGCAATATGGGAGGGAAGAAGGGATGGATATTGCAGAGGTGTACGTAAGTAGTATATGGATGTGTGAAAGAGATGAAAAGTACTGTGGCAACCGTGCAAGGGTGTGTGGGGGGACATTGAATAAAGTGTATAGGCTATCGGGGGGAGCATTGGTGTTGAAATGTGGATGCGCGAGGGGGAAGGGGAAGTAGTGGGGTGTCACTGAAGGCATTGGAAGAGTGAATAGGTACGCCGCTTACTCGCTGGGTGGTTTTGCTGTGGGTTTGAGTGTTACAGTGGATATATGAAAGATGAAGAGGGCTGTGTAAAAGTGTTTTCAGTGGGACTGTAAGCGCAGTGTCATTGTGCTTATTAACTGTAGTACTTAATGGAGATTTCTGCGTGTTATAAAATCGACTGTTTAGTATTACGGCGACGCATTGGAAACTTTGGTCGCAGGGATCTCGATTTTTCTCAGCAATTACAAAACATATGAAAGTGATGTTTTGTGACCTGATTCTTCATTTAGTGACTTTATTTTATTAGTTGCAGTAACATGGTTCGTTTACTTGTATAACAGAAAAAAAAGTTGTTAAAGAAACCTCTTTTAAAACAGAGATTTGCATTCTTCAGGCAAACCAGACCGATTTAGTACCTCTACATTTTCTTAGTCGATTAGTCTAAACACACACTTCAAAATGCCAGTTGGTTTTTTTTTTGGTAATTGAAACGAAAAAATATTGAAAAAGTGCCAAAGTGTGGTTATTTTTTTTTGCTCTTTACACGTAAAAAAAAAAGAGAACTATTTCAATCAATGCCTCGCTTCACAGTGAGGTAGACGGTTTTACCGCAGAGAACCTTGTGAACAAAACTTTCAGCAACATGTTTCAATTACACGTATAAATAGCGTCGGTTCGATAGAAAGAAGTTTTAAAACAAATTTGAAGAAATATATGGTTTTTTAAATTGTAATTTACTTATATAACTATCAGTTTAATTAGGGTAACGGGACCCATTGCTACTCTTAAGTCTACACTGTCTGTCCGTCTGTCAAACCTTTAAAAGGTTGAACTGATAAAGGTAGCCGGCTGATTTTTCTACAGATTACGTAATATTATTGTGGTTTAACAAACAAATATCGAATAAAAATTGAAATGTAAAACAAAATAAAGGGGGCCATACATGTATACAAGAAACGCGTTTTTCATTTTTTTTGGCTCCAACCTAAAAACTCAATTTTGTATGGCGACCATCTGGAAAAACGATTAAAGAAAATGGACACTAGGTCCAGCCTCACTATACAAGAAATGAGTTTTTTGTTCCAACGTGAAAACTCAATTTTGTATGGCAGCCATCCTGAAAAACGGTGAAAGAAAATAAACACCAGGTCCAGCCTCACTATACAAGATATGAGTTTTTTTGTTCCAACGTGAAAACTCAGTTTTGTATGGTGGCCATCCGGAAAAACGGTGAAAGAAGATAAACACCAGGTCCAGCCTAATTATACAAGATATGAGTTTTTTTGTTCCAACGTGAAAACTCAATTTTGTATGGCGGCCATCTGGAAAACGGTTAAAGAAAATGGACACTAAGTCCAGCCTCATTATACAAGAAACGAGTTTTTTTGTTCCAACGTGAAAATTCAATTTTGTATGGTGGCCATCTGGAAAAAAGGTGTAAGAAAATGGACACCAGGTCCAGCTTCACTATACAAGAAACGAGTTTTTTTAGAGTTTTTTGTCCCAACGTGAAAACACAATTTTGTGTGGCGGCCATCTGGAAATACGGTGTGACAAAAAGATTCTGACGAATTGAGAACCTCCTCCTTTTTTTGAAGTCGGGTAAAAATGAACACCAGGCCAGGCTCAGCGACCACCGAAACCTTCCAGGATAATTTAATGTTTATTATTACACGCAAAGAGTTCCGTACCATCATACTAGATGGCGCTAGTATAAAGGGGTCCGTACCATCATACTAGATGGCGCTAGTATAAAGGGGTCCGTACCATCATACTAGATGGCGCTAGTATAAAGGGTTTCGTACCAACATACTAGATGGCGCTAGTATAAAGGGGTCCGTACCATCATACTAGATGGCGCTAGTATAAAGGATTCCGTACCATCATACTACATGGCGCTAGTATAAAGGTTTCCATCCAAATCAACATACTAGATGGCGCTAGTATAAAGGGTTCCGTTCCATCGTACTAGATGGCGCTAGTATAAAGGGTTTCGTACCAACATACTAGATGGCGCTAGTATAAAGGGTTCCGTACCTTGGTACTAGATGGCGCTAGTATAAAGGATTCCGTACCATCATACTACATGGCGCTAGTATAAAGGTTTCCATCCAAATCAACATACTAGATGGCGCTAGTATAAAGGGTTCCGTACCATCATACTACATGGCGATAGTATAAAGGTTTCCATCCAAATCAACATACTAGATGGCGCTAGTATAAAGGGTTCCGTACCATCATACTAGATGGCGCTAGTATAAAGGGTTTCGTACCAACATACTAGATGGCGCTAGTATAAAGGGTTCCGTACCTTGGTACTAGATGGCGCTAGTATAAAGGATTCCGTACCATCATACTACATGGCGCTAGTATAAAGGTTTCCATCCAAATCAACACACTAGATGGCGCTAGTATAAAGGGTTCCGTACCATCATACTACATGGCGCTAGTTTCTTCATATTTAGAAAAAAACTGGTTTTTGTATGGACACTCCCCTTATTTTTCACTTTTTTTATTTTATGTATTTGTTGTTATAGCGGCAACAGAAATACATCATTTGTGAAATTTTCAACTGTCTACCTGTCACGGTTCATGAAATACAGCCTGGTGACAGATGGACAGACAGACTGACGGACGGACAGCGAAGTCTTAGTAATAGGGTCCCGTTTTTACCCTTTGGGTACGGAACTATAAAATAGAAGGAAACAACACAGAAGAAATATATAGTAGGCGGCCTTATTGCTAGTTAGCAATTTTTTCCAGGCAACCGTTGGGTAAGAAAACAGCAATAGAATAAGAAAACCTTCAGATACCGATGCCTTTGTATACAGGGTGACTTACAATTAGTTCTTGATAGCAAAGGATACGAATGTACTCGTGATTACAAACAACTTTCCCAAATTAACTATATTATGTTATATATATGAAAAAAATTTTTTGGTGCTTTATACATTTTTGTACTAATGTACTATACATTAATAACTTATAATGTATAGTGTTTTTTTTAGAATTTATTATAAGCTTTTTTTTTTGATTTGACTTAGTTTTTTTGAGAAAGTTGTTTGTAATCACGAGTGCATGCATATCTTTTGTTATCAAGAACTTATTAAAAGTCACCCTATAAATAATCTTTTTTTTTAATATTATTTTACGTGTATATACCTATATTTTGTAGAATTTACAGACAAACGATTTTCATCAATCGGAGCACAGTTTACAATCATCCTTATTTTGGATTCACCATTTAGAATTTATTATAAGCTTTATATTAATAGTATATTATAAGTTATAAAGAATCCATAAACAAAACCAAAGTTTCCAGACCTAGTGATTTTTATCCACTGTTGGTAAGCCCTACCTGATGGTAAGTGGCGATGA
Source organism: Coleophora flavipennella (assembly GCA_947284805.1). NCBI lineage: Eukaryota > Metazoa > Arthropoda > Insecta > Lepidoptera > Coleophoridae > Coleophora > Coleophora flavipennella. Next base: position 312,812 of record OX369297.1, read on the forward strand.
TGCCGAAGATGGGAGCGGCTTACCAAGAATCCCCAACGCATGGGGAACATTGTTAACGCATGTTAACATTGATGATTGCCGGCAAGACTTAGATAAGATGGTAATAGCTAGAAAGAGGGGCTTAGGAAATGACCTTCCACCAATTAAATCGAGTCATACAAAGTTTGACTCCGCCAGGAATCGAAACCGCGACCTCCTGATGTGTACCTAATGGACGTTACCATTACGTCACGGAGGCGGTTCAAATTGAAGTTTGGCCAAATTTAAACCCCCCTTGAGGATAAATTTTGTTAAAGTCTTCCAGTGGATGCGATAAAATTAATCTTCTTCATACAAATTTCAACCCCATACTTAAACCCTCTTGTTGAATTTGTAAAAGTCTTAAAATTTTGTATTAAGCCTTAATTGTAAAGCTTATTTCTTGATTAATAGGCTATTTTACCGTAAAATAAATTAAAAAACACTATTCAATAAATAAAAAGCGTCGGTGGCTCAACCGGTAACGACTCGGTTCTTCTAACCAGAGGTACCGGGTTCAAATCTGGACGGCCAATGTACCAATGAGTTTTTCAAAACTTACGTACATACTTACCGATTGCTTTAACGGTGAAGGAAAAACATCGTGAGGAAACCTGCACACGCCTGCGGAGAAACTCGCAGGTTGTGTGTGAAGTCGACCAACCCGCACTGGGCCCGCGTGGTCGACTAAGGCCCAAATCGCCCTAATTCAGGGTAGGCTCGAGCCCCTCGGTGGGGACGTATATGAGCTGACATGATGATTCAATAAATAGCTTTTCTTCTAGAATAGCAAAAACGTTTGCTCATTTGTAATATTAAACATAATTTAATTTTATATTTATTAAAAACAGTAAATTAGTTCGTTAAAAACTTTTACACTTATGACGTCACTGTGTCAGTAAAGAAAATAAATTGCAGAACAAACTTTCGTCAAAGTATATAATATATTAGTACTAACATACAGTATGGACACTCCCTGCCGCTCTCTAGATTGCGACCTCACCCCCTCGTCTCGTTTACAGTTTGGTTGTCGAACGTATAGGATTTCGCCGCCATTTTGTTTGTTCCGTCATTCCTTTTTTTGAAATGTCATTTCTGGCCCGTTGTATGAAGTTCCAGGGAGTGCTTTCGTTTTTGACAGTTCATAAATAGTTACTCAAATGACTAGTAGTAAAATACAGAAGTATAGAGTTTAGGGATAAACAGGGTGTTGCAAAATTGGTGTAGGTCCCGGTAATTGGGGCTTCTACTGATCATACTGAACAACTTTTGCTCTACGACTTTGCTGAAATCTCAAAAAAATATTTAACACTTCATACAAGCTGATCGACTAATTTTGTGCATTTTTGTATGGAGGATCCAAATTTTTTATGAGAATTGACAATTGGTTCCCTGATGGGGAAAGTTGTTCAGTATGATGAGTAGAAGCCCCAGTTAACGGGTCCTCCACCAATTTTGTTACACCTGTATGTATTAGATACTCTGTGAACTCACACATCACTACAGCACAGTATGTACATTAGTACTAGCGTACAGTACGGACACTCCCTGCCGCTCTCTAGAACCGACCTCACCCCCCTGTCGCGCAGATTAGTTACAGTTTGATTACCGAACGAAAGGGTTGTCACACACGGGAAAGACACTATAAGATATTATCTTTATCTGTCCAGATATCTTACAATATCGCTCTTCATAGAAATACACACACGGTGCCGTTTTTCCTGTGTTTTGCATACAATTTTTTTCAACAGAAATACGAAGAATTAAATCAATGTGTTCTTCATACAAAATTCCAAAATTTTTATTTAGCTGTTACTTGAAAGCCGTTGATTTGCGACTCCTAGTTATTTGTTTTTTTTGTTTATTTTTTCTGTTAGCACAGCAGCAGTTGCGTTGCTGTAATAAATAGCATATCAAGTAAATGACCCCTACGGCTTTACGGGCACTCTTTTTACGCGACTTGGCACAAAAAGGAGTTTATTGTTTTCGAATCTTATATATGTATTTATTTATTTATTTAACAGTTTATTGTACACAGGATACATAAAATACAGATTTTAAATATATCGGTTATACAAAGGGTACAGCTTATTTCTAAAGAAATTTCTTCCAGCAGACCCGGGAAAGAAGAAAGTTTTGACTGAAATGGCAGACGTATACACAACTTAATAAAAAAAAAAGTAATACTTAAAGTAATATTAAATAAATACTAAATTTTAACAAAAATAGTCAACAAATACATAAATATAAGTACTTAAAATATATAGATAACAGATGGTTTATATAAATACATAGTTTAATATATATTAACTAATATAAATACATACTGTAAATAATACATAAAAAATTTCATGGCTAATCAATTAATTCAAGATGACACAGAAATATAGTGCTCTTTTAGTTTCTTTTTAAAAGAGTATAGGCTCTCACAGTCACGAATTATGTATGTTTCTTTATTCCACGGTATCATCTCAACGGCTTGATGGATTTGAGAGTGCGAGGTATCATTAGATTCGTCTTGATCCCGTGACTGACATTTGATATATTTTACCCGATTTCCCAAAAGAGAGGAGTGTTCAGTCATAATTGCTCTACAAATTTCCCCAATTCATCAACCTGGTCATGCAAAGTTACAAATAAATAAGTCAAAATTAAATTTCATACAAATTGAAATTAAAAATACCAACATAAATAGTTAAAAATTAACTGACTCGGTGGCTCAGTGGTCAGTGCTCTTGACTGCTGATCCGAGAGTTGTGGGTTCGATCCCCACCTAGAGCAAACATTTGTATGATGATCAGATTTGTTTGCTCTGTGTCTGGGTGTTAAATATCTATATAATATGTATGTATTTAAACCTATTTAAGTATTTATATCAGAATCTGATTCCCATAACACAGGGAATCCTACTTTGGGGCCAGATAACCTTATGTGATTTGTCCCAGAATATTTATTTATTTTAAATATAAAAATTATTGGAGGTGTCATAAAAATACAATGCTTACTAAAATAAGCAGGCTTTTATAACTTAAATACTTTCGAAACCCACGCAGACGAAGTCGCAGGCATCCTACTAGTTTATTTGTTTTACAGTCTCTCTCAGACCAGTGAAAGTCAGCTAATTGAAGGAAGTATGTCTGAGGTGAGTAAATTGGATTTCTCCGTAATACCTCTGGTGTAAACTAGTAGGTGTGCAGTGCGTGAGCAGCTATTACGCAGCACACTGTTATGTTTTTAGGGTTTCGTATTAAGTAACTCTGCTCTTGGCTAAACACTTTGACGTTAACATCAAAATTCTGAAGGAAATCATCTAAGGCTTGGTAATAAATATCTATATGTCTTCTCCTGAATTCGCTATCACTTTTATAGAATACTAGCTTTTTCCAGCGGCTCCGCCCGAGTAGACATCGTTTTTATGATTGTCTTTAAGGGTGATTAGTAAATTATGTCGTTTCCCACCTACTCAAACATCTCTGTGCAAAAAATCACAACAATCGAGTATTTTTTTTAGTTCCCTCAGGCACTGCATCAGATTATGCTATTTTCCCGGGATAAAAAGTAGCCTATGTCCTTCCCCGTGACACAGGCTACCTGCATGCTAAATTTCATAAAGATTGGTCAAGGCGTTGAAACGTGAAAAGGTAACAAACAAACAAACACATTTTCACATTTATAATATTATAGTAGTTATAGAATATAAATAAAGAAATCATTAACAGGAAGGCGCTGTGGGCGGCACCTTTGACAGTGTTTGTCTGGGGCCGTCAAAGAGTCACTGGCCACAAGTTATGGCTGTAATAGCAAAATTATTTTTAAGATTTTCGTACCGAACCACAAAAGGAAAATGGAAACCCCATAGGATCACTTCGTTATCCGTCTGTCTGTCTGTCTGTCAAGTCCTTTTTTTAGGATTCCGTACCCAAAGGGTAAAACGGGACCCTGTTACTAAGACTCCGCTTTGTCTGCCTGTCCGCCTTTTCATCATATCATCATATCAGCTCATATACGTCCCCACCGAGGGGCTCGAGCCTACCCTGAATTAGGGCGATCAGGCCTTAGTCGACCACGCGGGCCCAGTGCGGGTTGGTCAACTTCACACACAACCTTCGAGTTTCATCGCAGACGTGTGCAGGTTTCCTCACGATGTTTTCCTTCACCGTTAAAGCAATCTGTAAGTATGTACGTTAGTTTTTGAAAAACTCATTGGTACATTGGCCGTCCAGATTTGAACCCGGTACCTCTGGTTAGAAGAACCGAGTCGTTACCGGTTGAGCCACCGACGCTTTTCCGCCTTTTACCAGGCTGTATTTCATGAACCGTGATAGCTAGACAGTAAACATTTTCACAGATGATGTGTTTCTGTTGCCGCTATAGCAACAAATACAAAAAAATTAGAAAAAGTGAAAAAATAAGGTGGGTCTCCATACAAAAAACGAGTTTTTTTGAAACGTGAAGAATCTGGAGCCATCTAGTATGATGGTACGGAACCCTTTGTGTGCGGTTCTGGCTCGCACTTGGTCAGTTTTTTTAGGAACGCGTAGAGGTATCAAGTTAAAATAAATATCTAACACTTAGGTCTACGGTCCTTTAGAGCTGTGAAAAAATCAAGTTTCTGAGTCAACGAAATTGAAAATACGGCCATTTATGCAGCATATTTTGACACTTGCAAATAAATCAAAACCTTAAGGGTACTTCCCGTTGACCTAGACTCATGAAAGGCAAGAAGCAAGGTCTCACATCGCAAGTAAAGAAAACAATTCAGAAATCGTTAAACATTTTTTTTCTTTATTTGCGATTACCAACTTACATTTGCAGTTGGAGAATTAACCGCGACGTATATCGATGTATGCGGGGGAACATTTTGCAACTACAAAATTAAGTTTGTGCCTCAATCAGACTTATTGTTTTGTAAACACACAACACAAATATATTGTGTGGTGATACGGCCACAGATTACTAAATAGTTACTTATACGGCACCCTCGGTAGACGAGCTCGACTCGCACTTGGCCGGTTTTTAAATATAATGGATACACTGCAGGTATTATTATTTTTTATCTGAAATACAAGGCTATACGATAAGAAACAGAGAGATTAAAACGTACCTTCTAGATCATTATGTTCTTTGGTCTATAATCTCTATGACAAAGACACGCATCAGTGATATGTGACACGCATATTGAAAATCACGATTAACGTAGTGTCGTTGGTAGGACTGAATAAATTTTTCAGATTTGAAATCGTCAACTTTCTTTTTCATGTCTGTGTTCTCGACATCAATTGATGCTTTGGCAAGGCAAGGGCAAGGCTATAAGCTACATGTTACCAAACATCTTTGCTACTTAAAAGGAAGTTCAAATTGATCAGTTTACGTTCAAAATATATGTATGGGGTTCCTCTTCTTTATAACAAAGGAAAGAGCATGAAACTTTGCTAGTTGTTTCACCGCTGTTGTTTTTTATCCAAAACTGGTAATCCCTTGGCATCATCTTACCTGATGGTAAGTGACGATTATGCCGAAGATGGAAGCGGGCTTACCAAGATTTCCCAACGCAATTGGGATCTGGCTATTTTATCTTCAAGTCGGAACACATCAATGCTGATAACATGATGTTTGGCGCGGCTGAAGCCAGTTAGCCAGTCTAAATCGCTAGTCTAAATATCGAGTACCAAGTCTAACCCTGAGGGAGTACAATGGAGCAGCTGTTAGTTTCAATGTATTATTTCGACAACTGACCTGCGGTTCGGCTTTTAATCTCTACTCATTCGGCAGTCGCTTACATTTCCGGCCTCGTCTTGCTTGCAGCGCGGCTGAAGCCAGTTATCCAGTCTAAATCGCTAGTCTAAATATCGCGTACCACCTCAGACCCTGAATAGAGTACAATGGAGCAGCTGTTAGTTTCAATGTATTATTTCGACAACTGACCTGCGGTTCGGCTTTTAATCTCTACTCATTCGGCAGTCGCTTACATTTCCGGCCTCGTCTTGCTTGCAGCGCGGCTGAAGCCAGTTATCCAGTCTAAATCGCTAGTCTAAATATCGCGTACCACCTCAGACCCTGAATAGAGTACAATGGAGCAGCTGTTAGTTTCAATGTATTATTTCGACAACTGACCTGCGGTTCGGCTTTTAATCTCTACTCATTCGGCAGTCGCTTACATTTCCGGCCTCGTCTTGCTTGCAGCGCGGCTGAAGCCAGTTATCCAGTCTAAATCGCTAGTCTAAATATCGCGTACCACCTCAGACCCTGAATAGAGTACAATGGAGCAGCTGTTAGTTTCAATGTATTATTTCGATAACTGACCTGCGGTTCGGCTTTTAATCTCTACTCATTCGGCAGTCGCTTACTTTCCCGGCCTCGTCTTGCTTGCAGCGCGGCTGAAGCCAGTTATCCAGTCTAAATCGCTAGTCTAAATATCGCGTACCAAGTCAGACACTGAATGGAGTACAATGGAGCAGCTTTTATTTTCAACTAGCTTTTGCCCGCGGCTTCGCTCGCGTGGACGCTTTTATGACTATCAGGTACCTCAGGAACTGTATCGGGCTATTCGGATTAGCAGTCTTTATCACTTCCCACCCCCTCAACAAATTCTATACAAAAAATAACTTTAATCCGTTGCTCCGTTGCGACGCCACCGACGTGCGCGAGCGTAGAAAACAGTTGTCCCCAGATCCCGCGGGAACTATGTCAGGATATACTTATTAGTAAATTATATCATTTTCCACCTCATTTCTGTGCTAAAAATCACACCAACTCATTTTTTCGTTACGATTTTAAATAACTTAACGAACAAAGAGTATTGTTTTAGTTTCCTCAGGAACTGCATCGGGCTATGATAATTTCCACAGATGTAAAGTTGACTATTTCATTCCCAGTGATACAGGCTACCTGCATGCCAAATTTCATCAAGATTGGTAGAGGTATTGAAGTGTGAATAGGTAACAAACAAACAAATACATTTTCACATTTATAATAATAATAAGTAAGGATTTCTAAATCTTAAATAACATATAGCCGTGGTTCGAATGCTGCCACTTAACAAAATCTATACGAATATCGTTTTCATACTGGTATGTACGTTTATCCGACGCTCTTACGGTGACCAAAACATCGTGAGGAAACCTGCACACGCCTGCGAAGAAACTCGAAGCTTATGTGTGAAGTCAATCAACCCGCGTGATCGTCTAAGGCCTGAGCGCCCTAACTCAGGGCAGGTCGAGTGGTGGGGACGTATATAAACTGATATGATGAAATAACACATATACCTATATTATCGAAAAACTAATTCAAATCATTGTATCAATCTAGTAATAAAACTTCCTAAAAATATTAATACGGGTTAAATCCTCGAGTCGTATCAGCTCCTAAGGAGCCCATGACGTACTTCTCGTTGCCGCGCTGGACGGCAATAGACAACCTTAGCAGCAGGTAGGACCACACGTCACATCTCCTCTCTCGAAGGCAACGGCCAATCTCCTTTGTGAAGGCAAGCAGCCGGTTGTCTCACAGACCAGCGGCACAAAGCAGTAATTTGCCTTCAAGACCGAGTACTTATTATGCTTCTTTCTCGCCGCAAATTGAGCAGCAGTATCGTACGGGTGAGAAGTAAGGCAGAAAAAGTAGAGTCCCAAAGCAGGCACGTTCCTTTCTTCCATAGCACCTGTTTAAACCCTCCGGCCTTTTGCCATCACATCGACTAAAGCCCAGTGGCTGCATCAAAGATGGAATATTCCATCTGGCCGATACCAGTGCCCTCCGACTGAGGTCGTTAAGGAATTGGTGACGTGGGAATCTTTACAAACAACGACCGCAACTCAGTGAGTGATGGCCAATAGCCTCCACCGTGGACCCGCAAATACATTGATGAGGTTCACAGATATTGATATTGCAGGCGTAGAGCAACTGCCACACGCAAATAGTCGCCGTCAGAAGAGTTCCCATATCTGTGCCTCCTGTTAAAAGAAGCTAAACTCGATTTATGTGTTTTTATTTTTTTTACACGATTGCAATCTATAAAAAAATGCCTATCTGTTCGATTATAAAACACATCGCTACGTGCCATAGTTCCAGAGAGTTGTGTAAAAAGCGTATGCTGAAAAATACATAAAAGAAATCCACTCAAAAGTATGAAATAATATTTTAATGTTTTAACACAACTTAAGCGCGTTTTATTACTCCTGCAGTGCCATCTATTGACATTTTGCTGCTATGATTATAATGTGTGGTATGTGTAGCTTATATTATGTTGAAAAAGTACTCTATATTTATTATTATAGAAGCGTCGATGGCTCAACCGGTAACGACTCGGTCCATCTAACCAGAGGTACCGGGTTCAAACCTGGGCGGCCAATGTACCAATAAGTTTTTCAAAAACTTACGTACATATCATTACCGATTGCTTTAACGGTGAAGGAAAAACATCGTGAGGAAACCTGCACAGGCCTGCGAAGAAACTCGAAGGTTGTGTGTGAAGTCGACCAACCCGCACTGGGCCCGCGTGGTCTACTAAGGCCTAATCGCCCTGATTCAGGGTAGGCTCGAGCCCCTCAGTGGGGACGTATATGAGCTGATATAACAATTTATTATTGTAAGTATCGATAGATAATTTCCCACGGGACCTCTTTAGTTTTCCTGGATAAAGAATACCCGACTATACATAGATGTTCAAAACACCCCATCCCAATGTAATGATTTCATATTGTTTATTGTTACGTTGAGTCATTCTAAAGATACAATTTTTTGCATTCCTGCAGGAATCCTAATTTTTTGGGATTCACAATGTCCCAGTTTTAGTTTGCGATATAAAATTTGATTGTAATAGGTCAAGCCACATTTGCGTGGTGAGCCATTCTATAAATGAATACTTTTGATTTTCCCACGGGAACTCTTGAATTTTCCGGGATAAAAAGTATCCTATATGTTAACCCGGGCTATAAGGAACCACCATACAAAATTTCATCAAAATCGGCCTAGTAGTTTTTGCGTGATGCGCGACAGACGGACAGACAGACAAAAATTCCAAAAGTTATTGTTTTGGCCTCTGTATCGTTAGTAATGTCCACCACAGTTATTATTTTCCAAAAATATTTCATGTACAGACACGGCCCCGTTACAGTTTTATTATATTAATAGAATAGATAAGATAGAATAGATGATTTATTTTGACACCTGACCTGCGGTTCGACTTTTAATCTCTACTCATTCGGCAGTCGCTTACATTTCCGGCCTCGTCTTGCTTGCAGCGCGGCTGAAGCCAGTTATCCAGACTAAATAGCTAGTCTAAATATCGCGTACCTAGTCAGACCCTGAATGGAGTACAATGGAGCAGCTGTTATTTTCAATGTTTTACTTTGTCACCTGACCTGCGGTTCGGCTTATAAACTCTACTCATCCAGCAGTCGCTTACTTTCACGGCCTCGACAGTAATATACTATTATATTAATTACTAGCTATGAATAAACGAAAAAAATACTTTTGTTTTGGAAAATTAAGTTGCTATTACAATATGTTTATTTCTTCTTGATAATATTCACTTTTTCACTTTTATTTGTAGGTATGTACGAACTCTTCGCGTCACGCAGCAAGCTCCTCATAAAGACAAAATATAAGCCTAATTATTTTTTCCGTTTGCAAAAAAATATATAAAACCATTATTTGGATTACTATGGGTACGTTCCCCAACATACAAACATTACAAGTAAAACCAAGTAAAACAAAAGCTTGTACCTAAAATATTTAATATGTTCTTGTCGTTCATTGGTCGTACCCCGGTGGCACAATTAATATGGGTCAAGAACAATTTGCTTTCATGACATGTTTCATTTAAGACAATTTGCTATAAGGGAAATTTTAATTGTGGATGATTAACCTCGACCGTAAAAGACTGCGGATGTTTTGCTCCCGAAGCTAATATTTTATTATATAGCGGTCGTTTGGTCAAAAGTTTTAAAAACCCAGCTGATGTTATCCGAAAAGTCTTCACTGTCTCTCTTACTCTTATCTGTCTTTTTAACGTGTGGCACAATAGGGATGACGACAGCATCAAATGATCTTTTGATCACTAAATTGCCCTCCTACTTAAACTCCGGAAAACCTTAGGTACTCGTTTTGTTTCCCATCAAGTCTCCGCTTTTTAATTCATCAAAATCACAAAATAAGTACATACATGACGTTGCAAAACTATGACATCACGCCTAGGTATTTCAAAAATTTTAGAACAAAAGTCATTTTTGACAGATGATATTAAGTAAATCATGACTGGCATTCGTCATCCCTATTAACCGTGCTATCCAACGGATAGACGGCGGTTGCCTTGCACTGAGCGAGAGACCGGGTACAACTGAGCCACTCTAATGCATTTTACGGCTAAACTATGAAATTTAAGGAATAGTAGTATTTACTATTTTGATAGAAAATTCATTCAGCTACGAACACATTATAGTCAATGTTGATGAAAACCTTATAATTTGGGAGTTATGTACTGAAACACGGTCGGGAAAGTTGGCGCAAACGACTCCATATTAGGGTCAATTGGGCCAATTTTTTACTTTTAGTTTAAGTAAGATATTCTTAGGACGATAAGTAGACTGAAGCCGTGGTGTCATCGCCGCCATGGCCGTCATCGCATCATTTTGTGACAATGAAGTGAGGGTAGATGGAGGCGTTCCTGCGATGCGCCGGCCGCGATGACACCGCGGCTTCAGTCTACTCGCGACCTCGGATATCTAAGCATAGTCGAAAAGTTGAGGTAAAAAAACATCAATAACTGCTAGTCCCGTTTTCAATTTGTCATTATCAAAACCGTTGTTCACGTGGGCCGGTCCACAGGTGATAATTGGTCGAAGTTCACCTGTACCTACGAGTATGTATCTTAAACGTGATTTTCACTCACTTCAAGACTTCGGAATCAATCGAAAAATTTTACACGTATTTAGGACCGATGCATGGTAACTTGACCCGATACTGCAGCATCACCTGGAATCTGCAGGATACCCCAACTCCTTACCAACTTACAGGCAGAGATGTCGTGTTTGGGCTCATTGGAATGGTCTCAATTAATAATAGGTTTAGATCATCATATCAGCTGACGGACGTCCACTGCTGGACATAGGCCTCCACCAACAATTTCCATGACGACCGGTTCTACGCTGCCCGCATCCAGCGGCTTCCCGCGATCTTCACCAGGTCATTGGTCCACCGAGTGGGAGGCCTACCTACGCTGAGTTTTCCGGTGCGCGGTCGCCACTCGAGAACTTTACTGCCGCAACGGCCATCTGATCTAGGTTCATAGGTTTATGGTTTTGATAGATGGTAAAAAGAAGGTGTTTGGAAATATATTTTTTTTAATTTATATCGTCATTCGTAAGTGTATCCACATAAACTGTTTTGTCATTTTATCACGATTTTGTATTATCATAACTTTAAACCTTTCTATATTTACAGCTACAACACATAGGCAGAGGGATCTTCGCAGTCTCGTAGGAGTCTCCGAGGGCTACCATCAGCTCCCAGATTACGTCTTTCTGCTCGCAAAACACTTCAAAACCAGGTTCACCAGCGAAGACTTCCTGAAAGCATGGACTTTTGGGCTTCCTGAAAAAAAAAAAACAGTGACTTTAGTAACTTGACTTCAAAGAGTCGGGAGTGCCAGAATGGTCAAACTTGGCACAAAATAAGATGGAGTGGCGCACTTCGGTTCGTTGAGCCAGCGAAGTAGTAGTGTTTTTTTTTTTTAATTCACAATTGGTAATAACCCTTGACAACATCTCACCTGGTGGTAAGTGACGATGTTGCCGAAGATGGAAGCGGGCTTACCAATATTTCCCAACGCAATGGGGAACTGGCTATCTTATCTTCAAGCCGGAACACATCAATGATGTTAACATTGATATTTGGCGGCAAGACTTAGATAAGATGGTGGTAGCTAGCCAGACGGGCTTAGAAAATGCCCTACCACCAACCAAACCGAGTCTTACAATTGACCTCGCCGGGAATCGAACCCCCGACCTCCTGTGTAAAGCCAGTGAACTTTGCCTCTGAGCTACGGAGGCGGTTAGAGTTTAGTGTCATTACAGTGAAAGTTGTTTCAGTTTTTTAGGGTTTCGTAGTCAAACTATTTTGCAGCCGTTCTATGATGTGATGACCGCTCTATGGTTTTATACTATTTCACTATTTTATTGACCCTCAGTTTGTTTTCAGGGTTCCATAAGCAAAGGGTAAAAACCGTAGAGACCCTATTACTAAGACTTTGCTGGCCGTCCGTCATAGCTAGATAGTTGAAATTTACATAGATGGTATATTTTTGTTGCCGCTTTAAACAACTAATACTAAAAATTAGAAAAAAACGAAAAAATAAGGGGATTTCTGTATGGAGGGGGTCCATACAAAAAACCTGTTTTTTTTAATGTGAAAAAACAAGCGCCATCTAGTATGATGGTACGGAACCCCATGTGTGAAGTCCGTGCCCACCTGCGCACCTGGGTACCTTAAGCGGTGGCATCTTTTTGCTTTTGCGTACTAGGTTATACACATAATCCTCTTTATCATCAGCTGAAAGACGTCTACTGCTGAACTAGACCTCCCGAAGGATTTCCAACAACTACCGATCCTGCGCTGTCTGCATCTTCCTGCTAGCTTTACCAGGTTATATGTCCACCGAGTGGGAGAACTGTCTCATCATCATATCAGCTCGTATACGTCCCCACCGAGGGGCTCGAGCCTACCCTGAATTAGGGCGATCGAGCCTTAGTCGACCACGCAGGCCCAATGCGGGTTGGTCGACTTCACACACCACCTGCGAGTATCTTCGCAGGCGTGTGCAGGTTTCCTCACGATGTTTTCCTTCGCCGTAAGAGAACTGTCTAATTCAAATAAATTAAACCGCCTCCGTGGCGTTATGGTAACATCCATTAGCTTCACATCAGGAGGTCGCGGGTTTCATTCTCGGCGGAGTTTTACTTTGTATGACTCGGTTTGGTTAGTGGAAGCCCGCCTGGCTATAGCTACCACCATCTTATCTAAGTCTTGCCGCCAAGCATCAATGTTAACAGCATTGATGTTTTCCGGCATGTAGTTAAGATAGCCAGTTCCCAATTGCGTTGGAGAATCTTGCTAAGCCCGTTTCCATCTTGGCATCATCGTCACTTACCATCAGATAAGATGATGTCAAGGGCTTACCAATCGTGGATAAAAAAATACATAATAATATTAATAATAATACGCTACGTTTTTCAGTGCACGTTCGCTAGTCGAGAGCTTTACTACCCTAACAGCCATACGTCCTTCTAGTTATGTGTCCCGCTCACTGTCACTTTAGTGAAGCGATTTTGTGAGCTACGTCGGTCATTTTGGTACTACTACGGATCCGCAGAGCGTCGTTGGCGTAACAGCTAGGGCCGCTGCCTCGTGTCCGGGAGGTCGTGGTTCGAACCTGCCACGTACCAATGTGATTTCGAATTTAGATTTCATATGTACTTTTATCCGACGTTCTTACGGTGAAGGAAAACATCGTGAGGAAACCTGCACATGCCTGCGAACATCGATTAAATGTCTTTGCCTGCAAAGAAACTCGCAGGTTGTGTGTGAAGTCGACCAACCCGCACTGGGCCCGCGTGGTCGACTAAGGCCCTATCGCCCTAATTCAGTGCAGGCTCGAGCCCCTCGGTGGGGACGTATAAATAGATAGATAGCACATTTATTTGTCACTGCAATCACACACATATTATTATACTGGTACATAATATAAAACAAAACTTTACAAATTAAAAAGAGCAAAGAAATAATACAAAAACTTAAGTGTGTGTGTTGCAGTAGTACAAAAGGGCCGTGACTCAGTGTGTTGATTTGCTCTTGTGAGCAATACACTGGCAATTCTGCCACAGCCCGAGGACTGTGTCGATCACAAGAAAAATAAAAACGAGCAAACAAAACCATAAATAACGTATATGAGCTGATATGTTTTTTTTTTACAATTGGTAAACCCTTGACAACATCTCACCTGGTGGTAAGTGACGATGTTGCCGAATATGGAAGCGGGCTTACCAAGATTCCCCAACGCAATGGGGATCTGGCTATCTTATTTTCATGCTGGAACACACCAATGATATCAACATTGATATTTGGCGGCAAGACTTAGATAAGATGGTGGTAGCTAGCCAGGACCCCGCCGGGAATCCAACCCGCGACCTCTGTGTAAAGCCAGTGAACTTTGCCTCTGAGCTAAGGAGGCGGTTATGGTTATGGATCCTCTATATTTTAAGTATTCCAGTGAAAACACTCACGAGCACTCTTCCAAGCGAACTTTCTGTACGTAATCGTGCTCAGGAGCCTGGATCACGGTTCGCAGGTTATCTGAGATGTCTCGTACTTGATACGGAGCTTTAAACTGAAACGAAAAATAAAGTTAAAAAAAAACTAAAAACCGACTTCTTCTGAAATGGAATTCACTCAAAAGTATGAAATAATATTATTATACTTAAATACACAACATTTACCAACGTGGGTACAAATGAAAAATTAAGGGCTTAATTTTTTTTGAGGTCGGTACAAGCACACAATTACTTACGTATCAAATGTTTAAAAATTCGATGGTTTGCTGACACCGACCTCAAAAAAACCCCTAATTTAATTCGTACCCACCTTTGATTTCGTTATAGTTGGTTAATGTTGTGTAATTTAAGTATAATAATATTATTTCATACTTTTGAGTGAATTTCATGTTGAAGTCGGTTTTTAGTTTATTTTAACTTTTGTTTTATTTTCTTTATTTTTAGTGATAATGCTTATCTATCCAACAACGTTAAACCCATCACCTACTCACCAATAGGAATGATCAAATCATAATAAATGTGTTTCATTAACAGATACAGAGTCCTGTGACTTCCATCATCATCTCAGCAGCATGAAAGTTAAGGAGTTGTACCTTCTTACATCAGCTTATCAACATAAGATGATGACTAACAGACGCAAGTATTTTAATAGGTTTAGAAAACATATGAATCACGTAATAAGTGCTTATAAAAAAAATTTTAGACCCCTAATTTGATTCGTACCTACCTTTGTTTTCGTTGTTGTTGGTTAATGTCGTGTATCCTACCATAATTATAAATGCGAAAGTTAGTATAAATGGATGTACAACTCGACCAAGCTAAGTTTGCACCTTTATAATCATTAATTTTAAAAAACTAAACGTATAAGCCTAGCTTTTGTTCTGACTGAAAACCTATCAAAAATTGGTCCAAATCGGTTAACATTTAAGAGGTGAAAATCGTTAACGCCGTTTGTATGAAAAGTCGCAGCTTCAATTCTCATAACACCTTCAATATTAATGGAACATTTTTTTAAAAAGTGCAAAGTACAACTGTGTTCGCACTTATTGAGGAACCAACCGTCGCTTTTCGAATAGGTGTGGTGAAGAAGTTATTCGTCTCACCCGCATACACTTCACCACATACACGTCACCGCATAATTACCGATATTATAACATCACACCCATCTTGCCCGCTTGTTTCCCCCCAACGATCTGCCAACATTTCGTTGCCTTCCTCCACTATAGCTGGCCGGGGTATCTTTTTCTGAAACAATACGTATATATGTTTTTCCTTATTTGAATCTTTCAACGTTGGCAGTATATTGATCAGAGGAACAGGCCTCGTAAGCATTGGCACAGTATTACGATATGGCTTACAGTAGCGCAACGCCTTTGATGTCGCACGATGCGCCACCGGTGTAGCTACTAGCCTGTAGCACACCCTGGACACGTCATACAACGGTCCAGAAATGACATTTCAAAAAACGAATGACGGAACAAACAAAATGGCGGCGAAATCCTATACGTTCAACAACCAAACTGTAACCAATCTGGGTGCCGAGGGGGTGAGGTCGCAATTTAGAGAGCGGCAGGGGGTGTCATATATTATTATATACTTTGCCTGTAGTCAGCCCGCCGCCCGCTGCCCCGCAAGTACCCTTCCGTTGCTCTGCGTAAGTACAATCGTTGCGCTACTGTAAGCCGCTATATTGTAGTACCGTCGCATAGGTCAGCAACTTGTCTAGGAGAAAGAAAACTCTAAATCCAACCCGGCTGACCTGGCCCTGCTGCTGACCTGGCTTCGTCGTTAGGAGGATTGTGCCCCTAGCGCGCTCCGTAGAAACGAAATTTAGTTTTTATTAGGGTTCTGTAGCCAAAGGGTAAAAACGGGACCCTATTACTAAGACTGCTGTACGTCCGTCTGTCTGTCAGGCTGTATTTTAGGAACCGTGGTACATTGAATTTTCTTTTAAAATTTCTTATTTGTCTCCCAAAATTGCATTTATTCGTAAACACTATGCGTCCATGATTAGGTTATCAAACTCTCTATCATCGCCATCATATCAGCCGAATGATATCCACTGCTGGACAAAGGCCAAGGTGTTTCGACAACGACCGGTCCTGCGCTGCCCGCATCCAGCGGCTTTCCGCGACCTCCACCAGGTCGTCGGTCCTCCGAGTGGGAGCCTTGCTACGCTACGTCTCCCAGTGCGCGATCGCCACTCGGGAACTACTATGTTCCAACGGCCATCTGTACATCGAGTTATGTGCCCTGCCCACTGCCACATTTCTTTGGGGAATCTTGGTAAGCCCGCTTCCATTTCGGCATCATCGTCACTTACCATCAGGTGAGATGATGCCAAGGGCTTACCAACTGTGAAAAAAAAAAGTAGAAGTGAAACTTCAACGGACAAGTGGAAAACCTTTTTTTAATTTTTTTTGGTTACCCAACCCAGGCTAAGTACCTGCCTTATATCTCCATCTCAACTTTTCTCTACATACGAATACAGCCGTTGCACTCTCTCCGCCGCCGCCGCAAGCTTTTCTCTGTCTACCCCCTCCACGCGACCGTAACGCTTCTACGTGACAGAAAATATCATAATACCCCCCGTCTATATAAGGTGTAACGAAATTAACTGAAACTATTTTAACTGGTGCTTGTACCCATGAAACTGAACAACTTTCCCCATGAAACCTATAGTCAAATCGCAAAAAAATGTGACTCTCCCATACTAACTTGATCAGCTGATCAGCAAACTTAGTATGGGAAGTTCAATTTTTTTTTTGAGATTTGACTATGGGTTTTATGGGGAAAGTTGTTCAGTTTCATGGGTAGAAGCATCAGTTAAAATAGTCTCAGCTAATTTTGTTAGACCTTATATAGACGGGAGGTATTAGGATTTTTTATGCCATGAAAAAGCGTTACGGCCGCGTGGAGGGGGTAGACAGAGGCGGAGAGAGTGCAACGCCTGTATTCGTATGTAGAGAAAAGTTGAGATGGAGATATGAAGCAGATACTTCACTTCAATAAATTCCTCCCGATCAAACAAATCTTACCATTCCCTTAAATATATTATTGAACCGTTCTTGAGGGTAGCCCGGCGGTTTGACGTCACAGTACCGCTTGCCTTTGCACGCAGCAGGCTCTTCAATCGTGGCATTGTCTATCCCATACCGGTTGCCGATGTCCTTCACTGGCCCCGGGTACTGGATTGGTGTATGATCTGACTGTGGAGCTTCAAAAAATGATTTATTTAGATCGTGTTTTTTTTTATTTAATCGATAGCCAGTTCTCCATTGCGTTGGTAAGCCCGCTTCCATCTTCGGCATTATCCTCACTTACCATCAGGTGATATTATGCCAAGGACTTACCAATTGTGAATAATAAAAAAAGACTTAAGACATTTATAGTTCGTTCGCTCATTTAATCTCATCTTTGACGGCTCCCGACAAACACTCTGTCAAAGGTGCCCCTCTGAGTTCAATCGTGCCGCCCGCCGCGCTGCCACCGGCAAACGAACTTTATTGATGAGTAGAGAGTGCAGCCCTGTCGCGCCCTCCGACTTGCGACTTTGCTTGCACGATAATAAATAGCAAAATGGAGGGAGGGGCTCAGGATTCAATTAAAGGTGAGATGATGCCAAGGGCTTATCAATTGTGAATAAAAAAAAAAGTAAAGTTACCACCACTAAGGCTCTATTTATAAAAAGAAACAGAAATATAATAAGATGTGAATAAAACAAATAATGATGGAACAGTCAGAATACAACAGGCAAAAGTCAAAATTTAAAAACCTCTTCACAAAAACAAATTAAAAGGCTAGAGTAATATAAAAACAAATTAAAAAAAAATCGAGCGAGACCTACTGTACTCGCATATGATGTGTAACATGTGACAAAATACTTTATAAAAGGACGGCAAAGCTACGGCAGACTAGGCTGTATGGTCATAGATACCTTTGCCTTTTCCGCGCTTTTAAAGCCTGAAAAAAGGACGGCAAAGATACGGCAGACTAGGCTGTATGGTCATAGATACCTTTGCCTTTTCCGCGCTTTTAAAGCCTGAAAAAAGGACGGCAAAGATACGGCAGACTAGGCTGTATGGTCATAGATACCTTTGCCTTTTCCGCGCTTTTAAAGCCTGAAAAAACGCGACTCCCTGGGACACATTTCCGTCCCATGGGACACTTTTCCGTCCCATTTCACGAAATCACTCCCACAAATTGCAGGAAAGCGAGAGCAAAGATGTTACACATCAAAAACGGCCCATTGCAACTAGGGGTCACACAAACAGGGTTCCATACCAAAACTTTAACTACCAACAGAACAAGACCTCTCAGTACATACTCTCTAGGTAAATAGGGGTGTTCTTATTCTGGACTTTGGAAAGGACTTGAGATTTTTTTATGCGTTCAACCTCAAATAATGTGATTTTTTTCAAGATTTTAGGCCCAGTAGTATCGGAGATAAGGGGGGGGGAATGGTAAATTTTCGCCTATTTCTTAAATAACTTCAAAACTATTATCTTACAATAATTCATCATCATATCAGCCGAAGGAAGTCCACTGCTGGACATAGGCCTCCCCCAAGGATCTCCACGACGACCGATTCTGCGCTGCCCGCATCCAGCGGCTTCCCGCGACCTTCACCAGGTCATCGGTCCACCGAGTGGGAGGCCTGCCTACACTACGCTTTCCGGTGCGTGGTCGCCACTCGAGAACTTTACTGCCCCAACGGCCATCTGTTCTACGAGCAATGTGCCCCGCCTACTGCCACTTAAGTTTAGCAATTCTGAGAGCTATGTCGGTTAATTTGGTTCTCTTACGGATCTCCTCGTTTCTGATTCGATCACGCAGAGAAATTCCGAGCATAGCACGCTCCATTGCCCTTTGGGTGATCTTGAGCCTTCTTATGAGGCCCATAGTAAGCGACCATGTCTCAGTTCCGTACAATACAATAATTATTATTTTTAAATAATACAATAAATATTTAAAAAGAATTGAAATTTTCACAACAAGCCCTTTCATTTGTTATAATATATCACACAATATACTTTGCAAAACTTTTATTTAATTTTCTAATTTTCCCCCCCAAAGTTAAAGATTAAAATTTATTTATTTACGTTACACGTTCGTCTTTGGATCACCAATTTACATATGCGAACCTTATTTCAATTTACTGGGTCCCGTAGTTTTCGAGCAACAAGGCTGTAACAGACGGACAGACAGACACACTAGTGATCCTACAATGGTTCCGTTTTTACCTTTTGAGGTACGATACCATAAAAAATCTAAAAGTATGACATCATCACAGTACGACGCAACAACAGTCACCAGCGTTGTTCAGCAGTGGACATCTTTCTAAGATGATGATTAAAGTCTACGAGTATGACCCTACAGCAAAGTATTTATTTCATCGCGCTCCGGAACATTCATCGCTCATTTATAAGTTCCAGCTGGGATAGTAAAGAGAGGAATCAGGTTTTAAGGTTTCATCGTCATATCAGCTCACATACGTCCCCATCGAGGGGCTCGAGCCTACCCTGAATTAGGGCGATCGGGCCTTAGTCGACCACGCGGGCCCAGTGCGGGTTGGTCGACTTCACACACAACCTTCGAGTTTCTTCGCGGGTGTGTGCAGGTTTCCTCACGATGTTTTTCCTTCACCGTTAAAGCAATCGGTGAGTACATGTACTTAAGTTTCGAAAAACTTATTGGTACATTGGCCGTCCGGATGTGAACTCGACGGTTTCGACGCAAGGTGCCAAAACCGCAAAAGGCCAAAGCACACATTTTTGGCCATTCGCGTATTTTAATTATTTTATAAGCAAATTGCCAAATCAGCAAAGTACCGTATTCGCAAAAGGCCAAAATCTAAATTTATGGTCATTTACTTATTTTCAATTTTTTTTTAATTTTTTTTTATTCACAATTGGTAAACCCTTGACAACATCTCACCTGGTGGTATAAGTGACGATGTGGCCGAAGATGGAAGCGGGCAATGGGAAACTGGCTATCTTATCTTCAAGCCGGAACACATCAATGTTGTTAACATTGATATTTGGCGGCAAGACTTAGATAAGATGGTGGTAGCTAGCCAGACGAATCAAAATCAAAAATCGATATCTAAAGGTCCTTGACGTCTCTGATCAATAATCCGTTGTTGGAATCAAATAAGGCCACCATTTTGAACCGATACCTTTGGTTAGGACGACCGAGTCGTTACGGGCTGAGCCACCGACGCTTAAGATTTAGAGTCCTTTCATAAAGTCAAAGTTGAACTCGCGCACCGGGGATCCCTTCATCACACGAGTACCACAATATCATCATCATCATCACAACAATAACACCTATTCAAACAAAAGACATCAACTAGAGCAACAGAAAAATGATTTTTAATCAGTTTGGTATCCTTAGCGCGAGTAGTATCTTGGCCAATTTTGATTAAAGAACATTATGAAGGACTAGCCGTCCGGACGCGGCTACGCCCGCGTTGTTTTCGTTTTTCCCGTAGGAATGAGACGTTTTCCCAGGGTAAAAAGTAGCCTATGTCCTATTCCAGGACCTAACCTATATATGTGCCAAGTTTCATTCTGATACGTCCAGTGGTTGAAGCTTGAAAGAGTAACAAACATCCATACATACAAACTTTCACATTTATAATATTAGTAGGATATCACTTTCTATACCAAGTGTTTGAATCGTTCTTATAACATAATGCATAAATAAATAAATTAAGACCAGTGGCTTTGTGAGCTGAGTAGACCTCGCGAGTTTTTCGAAATGGTTAAAATATGATGTTTTTTTTATGTTTTTACCCACGACGGCACGGAGAAGGGGTATGCGTTAAGAGCGAGAAGTTGTTGGTTTGTTTGTGTGTACAAACGAATGTTCCCATTTATCTCGAAAACTGTTGGGCCGATTTCCTTGCGAATTTTTTCAGTTAGCATTTTAGGACATATTCTTAGACATGATTTATGGCGGTAGACTATCAAGGAGCACTGCAGCAGCCAGGACGGTTGGCGCTAATGATCCCATTTAACTCGAAAACTACTGGGCCGATTTATTTTGCGGTTTTCTTTTTCATTTAAAACATATCGTATCGTATAGACATGTTTTATAGCGGTAGGCCGCCAGGGAGTGCTGCAGCAGCCAGGATTGTTGGCGCTAATGTTGCCATTTATCTCGAACGAAAACTACTGGGCCGATTTATTTTGCGTTTTTTTTTTCATTTAAAACGTATCGTATCGTATAGACATGTTTCATAGCGGTAGACCACCAGGGAGTGCTGCAGCAGCCAGGATTGTTGGCGCTAATGTTGCCATTTATCTCGAACGAAAACTACTGGGCCGATTTATTTTGTGTTTTTTTTTTCATTTTAAACGTATCGTATCGTATAGACATGTTTTATAGCGGTAGACCACCAGGGAGCGCTGCAGCAGCCAGGATTATTGGCGCTTGAGGGCTTTTAAAAGTTTGACTGCCCACGTAATGCTGATTACACGCCAAGGCGTGATGGGCACCCGCCAACGACCCAGCGTCACGCCTTTCGGCGTAATGGGCACTCAAACTGTTAAAGAATTATTCAACCGATTCTGCTGCGGTTTTTATTGCTTTGTATAAGTGTCATTTTTACCAGCCTATCAAAAAAGGATAGTAATGTTTTTCGGGTGTATGTATGTATGTCCATTTCTTTGGGTGAGCCTTAAGCCTAAACGGTTTGATGGATTGTGAAGTGCGAGGTGTCTTTAGATTTTTCTTGATCCCAAAAGTGACATAGGATTCATTTTAACCCGACTGCCCAAAAAAGAGGGTTATTTTTTTTTGCAGTCGAGTTTTTTAATTTTTATTATTTGGTTAGGTTAATCAGACCAATCCGAGATATATTTTACAGTCGTAGACCATCAGGGGGCGCTGCAGCACAATAAAATTAAAAACTAATAATAAAATCCGAGAAAATCCGTCGGGGACTGCCATTCTCTGCTCGGAAATAAATTGAATATAGAAAATTTTCCGAGTTTGATTAATTCAGTAAATGTAGTTTTTATCAATGCAAATTTACTTAATTAAACTGAAATTTGGAGTAAAGAGGGCGATGGCAGACACCGACGGATTTTCTTGGATTTTAAAAATTTATCTTTTGCTTCTTATTTTTATCTGGTCGAGGACTTAAAAAAAACGCTAAACACGTTAATCGCAACAACTTCGTACATTTTTGCATTATTATTTTTGGTTTTTGTTAATTTTCTAATAAAGTACAACACCGATTTTGATAAAATTTTTATGGGACCACACGGAAAGCACTAGCTTTCAACTAAAAAAATAATCATAAAAATCTGTTTACCCAGTCAAAAGTTCTGAGGTAACAACCAGTCGAATTGAGAACCTCCTCTTTTTTTTGGAAGTCGGTTTAAAAGTTATTTAATCTTTTTCCAATATACGTTTTAACACCCGTCGTGGGCATTTTCATTTTTTTTATACCCCTTGCCTTCGCCATTTTGAAAAATTTCCAAAACCGAATCGACAAAAAGTCTATATAATTATCGAAACTGCTCACAAAATTTCACGAGAATCGGTTGAGAAATGCTAGGAGAACAGCCGGATATCCGGACATACGTGATAGCCGTGGCGTAATGGTTAGTCCATTCGCTTTACACCAGGAGGTCGCGGGTTCGATTCCCGGCGGGGTCACCTTGTAAGACTCGGTTTGGTTGGTGGTAGGGCATTGTCTAAGCCCGCCTGGCTAGCTACCACCATCTTATCTAAGTCTTGCCGCCAAACATCGGTGTTAACAACATTGATGTGTTCCGGCTTTAAGATAAGATAGCCAGTTCTCCATTGCGTTGGGGTATCTTGGTAAGCCCGCTTCCATCTTTGGCATCATCGTCACTTACCATAATGCCAAGGGCTTACCAATTGCAAATTAAAAAAAATCTACGAAAACAATTTTGCCCAAGCTGAAACGGAGAAGCTTCGCTCGCGCTTCGTGCTCGCTCAGTCGATTAAGATTATGCCGTCCGTTCGTCTGGCCATACAGTCAGACGGACGGACCAGACAGTCCGACCTTTAAAAGGCTGTATCTTGAACCGTAAGAAGTTGGATAAATTTTTACAGAATATGTGTTATTGTTATTATATTATTACGAATTTACTAATCCTACTTATATTATAAATGTGAAAGTTTATATGCATGTATGGATGTATATGGATGTTTGTTACTCTTTCACAAAACTACTGAACGGATTTGGATGAAATTTGGTAGGAAGACAGATTAGGACCTGGATTAACACATAGTCTATATTTTTCGACGCTCGCGCCCTCGAAAAGTCATAGAAACGTTGTCCACGCGGGTGAAGCCATCCAGTAATCCATAAGCAGCCGCTGACAAAAGCTAGTATGAAATAAAAAAAACAAATAAATAAAAAAACGATGGGATCTTGTAGGATCACTTAGTCTTATTTGTCTGTCTGTCCGCCCGACTGCACTTCCCGGTGACCTAGAATCATGTTATCTGACAAGAAACAAAGTCTTACATCACAAGTAAAGGTAAAATCCGAATATTAAAAATTTTCTCACTTGTTTGTGTTGTTTTGCGATTACTAACTTACATTTGCAGTTGGAAAATTGACCGTGAAGTATATTGTTATGCGGGACAACATTTATTTTCAACCGCAAAGTTATTTTTGTCCTTTGATCTGAGTTATTTTTTTCCTTGAACTGAGTTATTTTTGTCCTTGATCTGAGTAATTTTTGTCCTTTGTGTTTTTTTGTAAATACACAACACAAATTTCTGAGGTGGTAAGTAACCCTATGTACGCGAGTCCGACTCGCACTTCGCCGGTTTTTAAAAATTGTTTTGCATTTGCTCTATCACATAAATTTACTTTCAGTAAAAACTGACAAAATATCTAACGAAAAAATTTACCTTTTTTTATTATTTTGTAGGTACAAGTTTACTATGTAAAGGTCGTTCACTCTTTTATTCATGTGAACACTAAATAATAATAGTTAAGAATCAGAATTTAATTTGAAGAGAGCTCTGTCGAATTTTAAGTTGTCAATGGCTATGACATAAAGTTCAAAATATCGTTCGTAAGGCAACGCATTGGAAACTTTGGTCGCAGGGATCTCGATATTTCTCAGAAATTACAAAACATATGAAAGTAATATTTTGTAAACTGATTATTCATTTCAATGACTTCATTTTGTCAGTTCCAGAAACAAGATTCTTTAACTTCTATAACAGAAAAATATATATCAAAGAAACCTCTTTTAAAACAGAGATTTGCATTCTACAGGCAAACCAGACCGATTTTGTACCTCTAAATTTTGTTAGTCGATTAGTCTTAACTTCTCTAAGCCAGTTGCATTTTTAAAAATTAATTGTAGTTGAAAAGAAAAAAAATAATTGTAAAAGTGTAAAAGTTTGGTTATTTTCTTTACTCTTTACACATAAAGAAAAAAACAGAGACAACTGTTCCAATCAATGCCTCGCCTTATGCTAAATGCAGCATTGGTGGCTCAACCGGTAACGACTCGGTCCTCCTAACCAGAGGTGCCGGGTTCAAATCCGGACGGCCAATGTACCTATGAGTTTTTCGAAACTTACGTACATATACTCACCGATTACTTTAACGGTGAAGGAAAACATCGTGAAGAAACCTGCACACACCTGCGAAGAAACTCGAAGGTTGTGTGTGAAGTCGACCAACCCGCACTGCCCGCGTGGTCGACTAGGGCCCGATCTAACCCTAATTCAGGGTAGGCTCGAGCCCCTCGGTGGGGACGTATGAGTTGATATGATGATGATGGTAAATAAATAACCTATCAGATGGCAAGTAGTTACACTAGATACTCACATTTCTTTGGTGTCCCTCCAAGTGCAATTTGAGAGAGTTGTAAAGTAACCTGAAAAATAGTTATAAAATCGTTTTCAACTCTCCAGATATTTATAGACATAAGAGCGTATTCACAAAATCGTATCCCTACAAATTAAAATTACGTACTTCTTCTTGAAAGTTAAAGAGCGTCGGTGGCGTTACGGCTAGAGCCGAGAGCGGCTGATGTAGAAACTATTTTCATCCTGCAGAAAAGAGCTATCCGCGCAATCTATCAGATGCGATCACGTGAGTCGTTACAGAATAAGTTCAAAGAAATCAATATTTTAACTGTTGCTAGTCAATTTATATATGAAAACATCATGTACGTTCGTAAGAATTTGCATTTATTTCCTAAAAACAGTGACAGGCATAATTTGAATTTAAGAAATGTAAATAAAATAGACATAGCCTTTTCGAGACTGAGTAAGGTTAAAAAGTCATTTGTGGGGCAGTGTATAAGATTCTACAATAAAATTCCAGAAAATGTAACTAGTTTGTCAGAGAATAAATTCAAGACTCATGTCAAAAAAGTTTTGTGCTCTAGAGGATATTATAAAATAATAGATTATGTAAATGACAAAGATATATATGTTGATTCTAAAACAAATACCATTACCTGAGACTGTAATCTGAATCATGACATTATTTGTAATTTTATTTTTATTGTATTTTTTTTGTTTTGACTATTTAAAAGTGTGTGTAAACACCTATTTGAAATAAATTGTTTTTGATTTTGATTTTGATTTTTTGATTTTGCCGCCGCCTCCTGTCCGAGAGGTCGTGGTTAGAATCCTACCACGCACCAATGTGATTTCGAATTTCGATTTCATATGTACGTTTCCGACGTTCTTACGGTGAAGGAAAAACATCGTGAGGAAACCTGTACACGCCTGCGGAGAAACTCGAAGGTTGTGTGTGAAGTCGACCAACCCGCACTGAGCTCGCGTGGTCGACTAAGGCCCGTTCGCCCTAATTCAGGGTAGGCTCGAGCCCCTCGTATATGAGCTGATATGATGATGATGATGACACATAAGCAAGCCGAAATTCTAGTTTGTGGATAATTACGGCTAAAGATCGGTGTGAACATAAACTTAAGATTAGCCGGCTCAACTTCACCCAGGGGGGAAGCCTCTCTTCGCGAGCCTCTTCGACTGTAAAAGCAATCAAACCTGACCGAAACTAATATCGCTCGCTTCGCTCGCTCACCACCCAAAAAAAATTACCCAGCCAGTGTTGGGTAGACCTTGTTGTGTACGGTTAAACGCCGAATACCAACTAATAATCGGACTTTACCCAAACAACTTTAGCCGGCTAATCTTAAGTTTAAGTTCACACCCACCTTTAGCCGTGAAAGATATACCTATAACAAAATTGTGTTGTCACTAAATAATACTGATTTGAGTGGATTTGAGGTTTTCATAATAATCTTAAAATTCGCTAATCGTTTTAAAATAAAGTACTTATTTCAAAAAGGTAATCTATCCTCAAAATAGAATTTAGTGACTTGCTTATGTGTGTAAAGTTTCATCGGAATCAGCGCTTCCATTTTCAAGAAGTAGTAAGAAGTATAGGGTGTAAAATTGGTATAGGACCCATGAACAGGTTAACACGACCTTCACCTTCACCAATTTTGTTACACTCTGTATAGGAAACGATTTTGTTAATACGGTCAACCTACAGTACCTATCCCATAAAAAAAATCATTTTTTTAAATTAATTTATTTATTGTTTATTGTACACAACTACACAGTAAATAAGAAATACTTGAGAAAAAAACAAGTGATTTACATTGTGATATAACATTTGATTGGTACTTATGCTTAACTCTGTAAGAGTTTTCTTCCAACAAACCAGTTAAGTGAGAGAGAAATGAAATACGAACGGGTGTGTACAAAAGTTGTTATTGGGAGTGTAAAAAATACTGTAAATATAAGTACTTAGTGTGACTTATACAGGGTGTAACATAAAGGTGTGGTGATACTTTAAGGTGGGCTTGTACCCATCAAACTGAACAACTTTCTCCATGGAACCCATAGTCAAATCGAAAAAAAAAATTTGGCTCTCCCATACTAACTCGATCAGCTGATCAGCCAACTTAGTATGGGAAGTTCAAATTTTTTTTTTCGATTTGACTATGGGTTCCATGGAGAAAGTTGTTCAGTTTGATGGGTACAAGCCCACCTTAAAGTATCACCACACCTTTATGTTACACCCTGTATAACAAATAAGCGTCGGTGGCTCAACCGGTAACGACTCGGTCCATCTTACCAGAGGTACCGGGTTCAAATCTGGACGGCCAATGTACCAATGAGTTTTTCAAAAACTTACGTACATATCATTACCGATTGCTTTAACGGTGAAGGAAAACATCGTGAGGAAACCTGCACACGCCTGCGATGAAACTCTAAGGTTGTGTGTGAAGTCGACCAACCCGCACTGGGCCCGCGTGGTCGACTAAGGCCTAATCGCCCTGATTCAGGGTAGGCTCGAGCCCCTCGGTGGGGACGTATATGAGCTGATATAATAAAATATAACAAATACCTATAAGTTAATTATAGTATACCTAATGCATACAAACATAAATAATGATTAAAATATTATACTTACTACATATCTACATGAAATAAATAATGAACATTTCAATAAAAAATGACGATATAATATACTGATTTAATAGTGTACTATTATTATAATTTTGTTTATTTTAATATTGTTTTTTAATGGGTTTATTGCCTAAATAAAGAAATTTTTATTATTATAATTATTATTATTATTATTATAATGAAAAAGCTGAAACCATTTTTATCCTACACACCTACCTATACTTTAATAAAATATACCTTTTATCTCTAAATTGCTACAGCTGATACGTTTGTGTATGTGTGTGTGTTACGCAATGATTCCGTTGAACCACAATAAACTTTACTTAAGTGTATTGTGGTTGAACCAATTTTTTTTAAGCTATTGCATAGCTTTTATCGCAGGCTTTGAGCGCGGCGACCGAATCAAGAACTTCCGTAACGAAAATAAAACCTAACACCCCCCACTCCGCGTACCATGTAGCTCGGCCGAGCGTAACGTAACGTTACCGCGTTCAAAAAACTTACAGTGCCATCTATTAGCGATTTGTGGTACTAAAAGGACTTGTCAATTTTACTGGTGTAACTTTCTTAGTGTTAATTTATTACATAAACATCCCGCGCCCCAAGGACTATATGGTACTGGTAAATACTGCATACATAAAAAATAAATAAATAATTATAATTGCATACGTTTTTTTTTTAATTAAGAAGGTATATTCAGGTCTCATATGAATAATGAATTATAATAATATTAAGACATAAGGGTTTCCACCCGCTCTGACACTTGACTGGTGTCTGGACCTGACGTCTCAGTATGCGTCATTTCAGAAATCCCTTTATTTATTATCTATACGTATTATAATAAAACTGTAACGGGCTGCGTCTGTACGTGTAATATTTTTGGAAAATAATAACTGTGGTGGACATTACAAAACAACAACTTTTGGATTTTTTGTATGTCTGTCTGTCTATATTTCTGTATGTTCGCGCATCACGCAAAAACTACTTAGCCGATTTTTATGAAATTTTGTATGGTGGTTCCTTAAAGCCCAAGTTAACATATAGGATACTTTTATCCCGAAAAAATCAAGAGTTCCCGTAGGAAAATTAAAAACCACCACGCGGACGAAGTCAAGGGCACAGCTAGTATTAAATAATTTTATGTTTTGCTTACGTACCTACATATTATTTTTACTTTCGAGAGTCTGCTAATTCTCTTAGTATAAGACTATATATAGATAGATAAGTATACAAAATGAACGGTATGGCAACCAACACGGAAGCACGTATCACCACTTTTATACTTAACTAGCTGTTTCCCGCGGCTTCACCCGCGTGGTCAACGTTTCTATGAATTTTCGAGGGTGCGCAGTACGCGAGCCAAAAGCGGCTAGCGAGCGTGGCAAAAAGTAGCATATGTGTCAATCCAGGTCCTAATCTGTGTACCTACCAAATTTCAGCCAGATCCGTTGAGTAATTTTTGCGTGAAAGAGTAACAAACATACACCCAAACATCCATACATTCTTATAAACTTTCGCGTTTAAAATATTAAAAGGAAGTAGGATTACATGCTTATATAAGCACTAATCAATGTTGTTTATTTATGATAATAATAACAAGATATGCAAAACATACTGTTTATAAACAGACATTTCTTCAAAGGACATTGTATCAGACAGCACTATTTAAGTCTTAAATACCTTAAATAAGTGTACACTTAATGTAGAGTATATAAAGCCGTTAAACCGTTGATAACTCACAATAATTAAAACGCAGAAGCCGGCTTCCATGTTTTCGACGAACACAGGTAAACAATATAAAAAAATGACTAAATGATACTTTTGAAGGAGACACGTGTTGACTGTATGCCAAACAATTTATACTGACCAAGCTAAGGCGCTTCGAGGTAGCAACCTAGATCAGGATCAGTCAAACAAGAAAATACAACGGTATATATAGGAATCTAGACACACGGCAGTGTGTCAGCCATGTTAGAAAAGAAAAAGGCGACACGGGTCGTGGGTTAATTAATATATGGCAGGAACCATTTCGGTCCACTTTCGACCTACCCGTAAATTAAAATCTGTTTACAAACTTGCGATTTTGGTGTCTATTTGGTGTGTATTTCCCGACTCCTACAATTTGGGGATCTTTAAGGCGAGAGTGAATAGGCATTATTTGAGTTTACGTGTACCATCCTCGACTACATCGTCACTTACCATCAGGTGAGATATAGTCAAACGCACTTAAATTTTTAATAATAATAAAAAAAAACCCTAGGGGTAAAATTTTCGTTAATACCTACCTAAATGTTAATATCTTAACTGTTAGTGTCATTAATACCTACCTAAATGCCATTCCTAAAATATTGACGTTCAAAAATTACTATTTTCATGACTCACCGAAATTATAGACATTACTAAATGACTTAGAAATTTGGAATATGGCATCAAGGTAAGTCATTTGACGTTTATAAAGGAAAAAATCTAATAACGGCCAAGTGTGAGTTGTACTCGCACACCAAGGATTCTTAATCAGCATTATTCATCAAAATATATAGAACTTTCAGGTATAAGTAATAAGGCGTTTACAGAGAAAATATTTAATAAACTGGCCAAGTGCAAGTCTGACTTGCAAAAGTAGGGTTCCTTACTGCTGCTATTTATAAAATCTATAGACGATTTCCAGGTTACTTAGAAACTTTTTAGGCATTTAGGTAGGTTACTGGGCACAGAGGAAAAAGAAAAACCGACAAAGTAAGAGTCGCACTCACGAAATTAGCGTTCCGCACTACCACTAATTATCAAAATAATAATACAGGCTGGTCCATAAATACGTTGACAAAATTTAAATGCAAACATTTCGGAATTCCAAAGAAATGCGATCTTTTTGGTTTGACTTTTTAATTGTCACATATTTTCCCGCCGTTTTGGAGTGCAAAATTTGTTAAAATCATTTGCCTTTTTAATTAATTTCGCCATATCTAGACATTGTGAAGCGATAATTTATTTGCATGAGGCTGGAAAAAGGCAGTGTAACATAGTCAAAGCCCTCGGCGTCAGCCGCCAACTGGTTTCTATGACTATCAAATGTTATAACGAGTTGGGCCACACTAGTGACCGTCCAGGAAGAGGCAGAAAGAGGACCATTCACACTTCACTGGTGCGGCACATCATCAAACAAAGGTTAACTCGTAATCCACATGCTAAGGTAAAAAAATATCCACAAAGATAGGAATAAGTCGATCAACAGAGATGCGTATTGTCAAAAGTAAACTAAATCTAAGGGCATACAAGTTGTGAAAAGCCCAACTGCTGGAGGACAACGATAAAAAAATTCTCCAAAAAAGATGCCGTTTGCTGAGGCAGCGCGCCGCAACTGATAATTGGAAAAATGTGCTTTTTACCGACGAAAAAATTTTTTCGATAGAGAAAGCTTATAATCACCAAAATGATAGAATTTACTCTTGTAGTCGTCCTGGATCAAATGCAGTTATTCTTCATCGCCAAAAGGCCAAGTCAGTCATGGTTTGGGGTGGTATTTGTTCTACGGGCAAAACACCCCTTGTTTTCGTCGAAAAGGGGGTGAAAATGAACCAAGATATGTACCGTCGAGATATTCTCGAGTCTGTAGTTCTTCCTAGGAGTTAGCAGCACTCACAATCAGTCATGGATTTTCCAACAGGATTCTGCTCCTGCACATGGGGCTCTGAATGTTCAAAAGTGGTGTCAAGACAATTTTCTGGATTTTATAAGCTCTAAAGAATGGCAACCCTACTCGCCGGATTTAAATCCCATAGATTACAGTGTGTGGTCTGTTTTGGAGGCACGGGCCTGTGCTACAAGGCATAGCAGTATTGAATCGCTGAAGAAGAAACTTCTCGAAGAATGGGAAAAATTACGTACGGAAGAGGTGCAGAGAATAGTCGAAAATTTTGAAAAACGTTTAGTGCTATGTATCAAAGCCAAGGGCTGATATTTTTAAGATAATTAAGAATTATTTTTAGTAAAGAGTTTAATTTTCAGTATAGACCACTATTTATACTTTAAAAGTTATGTTATTTTAATTATTCCATAAAATTTTTGTCAACGTATTTGTGGACCATTCTGTATAGACCACATCCAGTCGACTTATTGAAAATATTTGGGATCAAAATAGGTCATTGCGCGTATTACGGAATAAATAAAAAAAACCGGCCAATTGCAAGTCGGAATCATGCACCGAGGGTTCCATACCACAACCAATGTATTATAAAAATAATATATTTGTTGGTGTAGCTCCTGTTAACTGAAGCTTCTACTCATCATACTCGTATTAAACAAATTTTATTCTATCAATGCTGTAATTTGTATTTTTTTAAAAATCATAAAATTTTCAGCTGTTCGACCAATATTGTGCATTTTTGTATGGAGGGTTCATTTTTTTAAAGAATTTACTATAGGTTCCTTGAGGAAAGTTGTTAAGTATGATGAGTAGAACCCCCAGTTAACAGGTCCTACACCAATTTTTTACACCCTGTGTATGTCTTATAATCATATCAACTCATATACGTCCCCACCGAGGGGTTCAAGCCTACCCGAAGTTGAGGCGATTGGGTCTTACTTAGGGTTGCCACATCAGAAAACTAAATTATCTGGATAATTTTGTAAAATGTCTGGATTTTGGGGTTATTATCTGGAGAAATAAATATTAAGAATCAAAACTTTAATTTTAATCAAACTCGTACTTAATTATTTCCCTTATCAAACTTAATTTTTACATTGCCACGAGTATCTTGTGTTTGATTTTACTGCCTATATCAATTTCTAGCCCTGAGGTGTATTCAGGAAAGATTTAAAATTTAAACAATTTACATCAAAATTCAGCCTAGCTATTAGTTCGGCTTTAATTGAGTCAAAGGCCGTGCGATTCCTTTCATTTGAGTATAAATTGTTCAGAAAGCTTTTCACCCTTTCACAGTAGGCATTGCTCACTGGATCGACAAACCAAATAAAAATCTTTTTTTTTGCCGGCCGGTACTTTACGATAAATTGTTTATCTGGAGGTTTTATATTTTTTCTGAAGTCTGGAGATCATATAAAATATCTTGAGAATCTAGACGAATCCAGACCATCTGGTAACCCTATCCTTACTCGACCACGTGGGCCCAGTACAAGTTGTTCGAAATCACATACAACCTTTGAGTTATATAATATAGGGATATGTCTATTAATTGGATAAAGAGAGAAAATAGATATTATTGCTTTACAAAAATTAATGATATTCCAACAAAACATAAATGTGAAAGAGAAGGAAGCTTTTTTTTTATTCTCTATTGGTAAGCCCTTGGCATCATCTCACCAGATGAGAGAAAGGAGCCATCTTTGACACAAAATATTAACAGAGACCAAATTGGGTAGGCACCGAATTAAGTTCTACAGTAGTTTTTTTTTTAATCATACCTAGGGAACTTTAAATTAAATATTTATCTTAGATTTCTTTAAATTATAGAGAATGTCTAACGGTTTTCAGTTGCTTAAATTGAAATTTATTATGTTTGTAAATATGTTATAAGAAGCACACAACATAACAAATTTTATATAAAACAAATGAAAACCGTTGTACATTCTCTATTATTTGGAGGAGTCTAAGATAAATATTTTAATTTGAAATCCCGTAGCTATTATTTACGAAACCACTATTAGAACTTGGTACCTACTCATTTAGAGCTCTGTTAATTTTGTGTAACTTGTCGAACTTGGCTCCATTTCACATTTATGTTTTGTTGGGATTTAATTATCAACAAGCAGGCACAGTAAGGGATAGGTAAATACTTCTTTGGGTACATGCAGGGGATACATTTTAGAGTCGCGTAGTCGACAGAAGGAAGCGATAATGTAAAAATACCGAAAAAGTTCGATTCGGACTCCTAAACTCCTGCGCTGAGGTTTCCGTAACACCGCAAATATATTTCGTGTTAATTATGTTTTTACCTCATAAGAAGGCTCAAGGTCACCCAAAGGGCAATGGAGTGTGCTCCGATCGGAGTTTCTCTGCGTGATCGAATCAGAAACGAGGAGATCCGTAGGAGAGCCAATGTAACCGTTATAGCCCTCAGAATTGCTTAACTTAAGTGGCAGTGGGCGGGGCACCTAGCTCGTAGAATAGATGGCCGTTGGGGTAATAAAACTTTTGAGTGGCGCCCGCGCACCGGAAACACAAGCCTTCCACTCGGCGGACCGGTGGAAATCCTTGGGGGAGGCCTATGTCCAGAAGTGGACGTCCTTCGACTGATATGATGAAACCCAATTGCTACAAATACGATATAACTTGGAATGAGACCTAACCGTTGAAAATTTATACGAAAAAAAAACAGCAAGAAAAGGTTAGGTTTATAATCAGAAAATATATAAAATTTTAAATAACGTGGTACAAACTTTATCAACACTAGATAATAAAGATAGTACATAGGTTACTAGATAAATTTTGCAACACGACTTTATTTTTTACAATCGCTCAAAGTAATTTCCGTTACAGTTAATACATTTAGTCATGCGTAAAAACCAATCATCAAAAATATCTATCCATTTGTTTTCTGGAAGTACAGCACACTCATGATCCCAAGCTCTCAAAAGTTCCTCGTCGCTGGTAAATTTCCACCCTTTCAGCTTATTTTTGATAATAGGAAATAAAGCAAAGTCACAAGTGGCTTGGTCGGGGCTGTATGGTGGATGCTCAACCATTTTTATCCTAGCAGTTGTCAAAAAATTCACTTTGAGAGCCACTCGATGTGCCGGTGCGTTATCATGGTGAAAATGCCAAGTCCGAGTCTGGAGTTGGGACGCATTTCCTTAAGTTTATCAAGCACCTGAGCTAAACATTCATTAGTGTACCAGTTAGCTGTTACAGTACGCTGACTGTCCAGAACTACTCGATCGATTATACCACGGCTAGTAAAAAATACAGCTATCATCTTCTTTTTAACAGATTTTGATTTGCGGGGTTGTGTTGGCGTAGGCTCATTTTCAAAGAGCCAAACTTTATTTTTAATTTTAGATGGCACGTCATAATAATATAGCCAAGTTTCATCACCAGTGACGATGCTGTTAACATAAGCACTTGACCCGTTTTCAATTTTTTTTATCATTTTTTTACACAATAATACACGAAAGTCCTTTTGCTCCTCCGTTAGGTCGTGAGGTACCCATAGAGTGCAAACTTTTCTTACTCCAAGAATTTCGTGCAAAATTTTGTGAACACTTGGTGCACTGATGCCCAGGGCTTCTTCTATTTGCCTATAGGTCATTCGACGATCAACTCTTAACATTTCTTCTATTTTGGCAACGTTATCTGGAGTACACACGTCACTGGGTCTTCCCGATCTTGGGGCATCAGAAACTTCGAAATTTCCACGTTTAAACTCACAATACCAACGGTAAACAGTCGTACGATGAGGGCAGTTTTGTTTGAATACAGATTGCATTTCCTTGAGACAGTCATCTAACGACAGACCCCTCTCAAAGTTGTAACGAATTACAACTCATAAGTCTTCGCTAGACCACGCCGACATCTTTAAATATTAAATCTATTTTTTTAATAAAAAAATAATAAAAAAAGAAAACTTTTTCCCGCCAAACTTTGTCTATGGAAATATAGTTTTAAAATATATATATGATATGCCACCTCTTTGTTTCATATTTGTGTATTGCAAAACTTATCTAGTAACCTAGGTATAAAAAGGAATGTACACAAATGGGAAAGTGGCAATTGGCATTTCAAATTACAACGATCGGCAAATAAGTAATAGCAAATAACCAGGTAACCCCGTACATACGTGGCTGCTGCTGCCGTATTTAAATAGTAATGCATGCCAAAAAAAATACAATAGAACTGAATTTCATGCTACAGAGTGAACTTAAAATTAGCCTTAGAAACCAAATTTTGGAATCCTGGAGCCGCGATCGAAGAGTGAGCGAAAAGAACATTAATAACGGATACTGCCCTTGCAAAGTATACGACCACTGCACTGGGTGGTCGTGGTGGTTGAGGTGGGCAGGACGGACAGCAAAGCAAACTCGCTCGTGATGGGCTGTTCAACCTCAGAGCGGCCTGGAGAAAGATGTAGTGTGCCGCGGGATCTGAGTATCACTGGCTACAGGTTGTAGCCGTGAGGTCTTTTTTTGCCCCTTTTCGTAGAGTGGGAGGGTTAAAAAATGCTTTTACGCATACCAGACAACCGACCTTAGGCACAGATGAGATACTAGTTACTCCTTAGATCTGGTTATGTGTGGCTAGCATAAGGCACTACCCACTAAAAACCTCCTTGGATTACAAGTCTACTAAGACTTATGAATCCTTCATCCGAGCAACTCTCCCCCCCCCCCCTAGGGAAGGGGGGCAGTGCACAACTGCTGGACAGAGGACTCCCCCAAGGATTGCCCTGCGATCGCGCTGCCCGCATCCATCGGCTTCCCGCCGCGATCGTCACCAGGTCGTCGGTCCACCGCGTGGGAGGCCTACCCCATCGACCATCTGTTCTACGAGCTATGTGCCCTGCCCACTGCCACTTCAGTTTAAAGATTCTGTGAGCTATGTCAGTTACTTTAGTTCTCCTGCGGATCTCCTCGTTTCTGATTCGATCACGCAGAGAAACTCCGAGCATAGCACGCTCCATTGCCCTTTGGGTGACCTTGAGCCTTCTTATGAGGCCCATAGTAAGCGACCATGTCTCAGTTCCATAAGTCATCGCTGGCAACACACACTGGTCAAAGACCTTAGTCTTGAGACACTGCGGTATTTGGGACGTGAAGATATTGCGAAGCTTCCCGAACGCTGCCCAGCCGAGTTGGATTCGTCGATTGATCTCTTTCTTGAAGTTGGACCTTCCTAGCTGGACTGTTTGTCCCAGGTATACATATTCGTCAACAACTTCTAGTGTAGAGTCTCCAACCTAGAAGGGTGGGTGCGACACGGACATTTAACATTACTTTGTACCAATGTACCAATGAGTTTTTCGAAACTTACGTATATATACTTACCGATTGCTTTAACGGTGAAGGAAAACATCGTGAGGAAACCTGCACATCTGATCCCAGATGAGTATGAAGGTCGCGTTGCACACGTCCGTAGGTGTGAATTTAAATGCCCTACACGTGACCGCGGGTGATGCTAAGTGCAACACCAGGCAACCGCCGTCTATCCCTTGGATAGCACGGTTAATTGTGCCACACGATAAGAGAGAGAGAGTCCACAAACGCCAAGCATAGTGGTTGATTATACTCTTCGGTCTTCTGTATGTATGTGGTCTATGGTACTAAAACCTTTTCGGAAACTGGCTTATTCGGGAGGCTGGAAGTCGTCAAACCTGCATGCGAGACGATTCGTAATGACTCTCAAAAAACAGCTTGTAGACATGGCTCAGAAGTGAGATGGGTTTGTAGTTCTTCAGCAGAGTGTTGTCACCCTTTTTGAAGAAAAGCACGACCACACTTCTGTGCCATGCCTTAGGTGTTTGTCCCTCGAGTATAACGGAATTAAATAACTTCTGAAGAGCTTTTAGTCCGGTGATCTACCTTCGTTCAGAAGTTCAGCCGTAATTCCATCATCACCCGGTGCCTTGTTGTTCTTGAGCTGTTTAAGAGCCATTCTAATCTCGTACAGGCTGACGTACGGGATATCTTCGGTATAGTGTCGGGTTAGTTCAGCCAGATCACTGACAGGCAAACGTGTGGTCTTGTACAATTGTCCATAGAACTTCTCAACTTCTTCCAGCAACTCGGTCTTAGACGATATGGTCCTGCCATCCTCAGTCTTCAGCTTGGTCAGTTGGCTTTTTCCAACAGACAGATCTCTCGCGAACACTTTTGAGCCTTTGTTGTGCTCAATCGCCTCTTTAATACAATTTGTATTATATTGGCGTAAATCGCGAGTCAGGGACTTA
The DNA here is from genome assembly GCA_947284805.1 of Coleophora flavipennella. Lineage (NCBI taxonomy): Eukaryota > Metazoa > Arthropoda > Insecta > Lepidoptera > Coleophoridae > Coleophora > Coleophora flavipennella. The sequence goes on from OX369297.1 coordinate 350,517, forward strand.
GAGATCTGCCTGTTTAGTTGCCGATACTGAGTAGCGTCTTCAGAGGACTGCAAAACCAATCTGCGTCTTTCTTCCATGAGGTTGCTGGTGAAGTCAGAGATTTTTTTGGTTCTGTTTGAACAGCGAGTTTTAAAAATCTTAGACCCGACCGTATGAACAATTTCCACGAACCTGTCATTATAATCGTCCACATTCTCGCAGTCTCCTAGGCATTCGAAACGATTGTGCAACTCGAGCTGAAAGCTATCGGGGTTTTGGAGCTGGACGGGCGCCGGTCGGAGCGTAGACTTCATCAGTCGACCTCTTTCTAGCTTGCTCTTTAGATTCAATGTGCCTCTGACCATCCGGTGATCGCTTCCTGTTTTGACTGAATTGATCACGGAGACATCATTGAATATTTGCCTCCTTGTCGACAAGATGAAGTCTATCTCGTTCTTCGTTACGCCATTGGGATGCAACCATGTCCACTTCCGCTGTTTTGACTTTTTGAAGAAGGAGTTCATCATAAAGAGGCTCTCCTTCTCCATAAAGTCTGCCAGCATCTGGCCACGTGCATTTCTTACTCCATATCCAAATTGCCCCACTCTCAGCTCACCATTGCTTCGTTTGCCCAGTTTCGCGTCAAAGTCCCCCATAACAACGGTATAATGGGTCCTGGTGCTATGTAAGGCTGTAAAGATGTCCTCATACATAGTCTCTACCTCGTCATCGGAGTGTTCCTTATTCGGCGCGTATACCTGTATGGCCTTCATTGAATACCGTTTGGTGATTCTGAGTATAAGGTATGCTACCCTTGTCGAAACGCTCACGATTTGGACCACATTGTTAATTAGGGATTTGTGGACGAGAAACCCTACATCAATCTCTGTCTGTTGGTCGCCCTCCCGGAAATAGAGTAGGTTTCCGGATTTAAGGATCATGGTGTCCTCTCCCTCTCTTCGGACTTCACATAAACCTACGATATCCCACCGTAACCTGCTCAATACTTCTTCGAGTTCTGTAAGTTTCTCGTCAGTCCGAAGTGTACGCATGTTGTAAGTTGCCAGGGCCAAAGGTCGTTGGGTTTGGTAGCCTGGCATCTGCCGGGGATTCTTCGCACCCCCCACCCCGCCGTTACCATGACTGCTACCGGAGCCAGGAATAACGGGGTCGCCGGGGACTAGGGGCCGTTTTCTGGGTGTGGATTTTATAGGGGGGTTTTGCCGTAATCGCCACGCTTGGCAGGCGGGTTGGCGATCGCAGTTTGATTGCAGATGTGTTGCAATGCACGGAGAGACGCTGCTGCCCATCCTCCGGTTTTAGGTCTCTTAGTCGTCTCTTATGACACCCATTGGAAGAGATGGGATGGTCCTATTCTTAGCCGGGAATCATACGGCCAATATAAAATCACGTATACGGCTATAATCAGGCAGTCATCTTACCCTATCTAGGAAAGCAGCTAGGGAACTGGTATACGATCAAATCCACAAAATATGATATTACTTACCAGAGATATGCTATACAAATCGCTGATTACTTACACAGAATTTTGGTGTTTTATCCAACAAAACATATCATACATTCTCTCAAGCGTTGACAAATGAATTAAAAATTCATTTTTCTCTGCCTAGACAAATTTCAAAAAATGGAATTTTAGCAAGGAGATTACGGCGAGAGTTATGTAAGGTCCCGCGCGTAAAAAGAACCTATATATTATGTAGCGAATTACGCTATAATACAAAAGTCACCGTAAGATTGTAAATCCCGTTAGATTATAATCTAACGGGATTTATTTCGCGAGATTGTGAACTGTCGAAAGATTGTGAACTGTATAACATATTGTTTACAATTTCACTAGTGACATTTTAATCTCACTAGTGAAATTACAATAACACTAAGCAAAATGAAAAACACTAAATAAATGAGCTCGCAAAGCGAGCGATGTTAGGTTCGGTCAGGTTTGATTGATTTAATAGTCAAAGAGCCTTGCCAAGTCCCTGGGCAGCAGAATGCTTCGCAGCAGAAGAAATCATTGGTTTTATTCGGAGGTACAAGAATAGGTCGTAAAATTGTGATCGGATTCACAATTTACCGTTATATTATATTATAATCTATCTAGTGAGATTTTAATATCGCGGTTTTCATAACATCGCGATTTTCAAAATATCCCGGTGACACATACACCCGAAAAATATTACACTCCTTTTTGGTCAGTAGGTCTGGCAAAAAGTTGGGTCTTTCCATTCAGAGTACAAATCATCATATAACTACAACTTGTACTTGAAATGTCTATGACGCTGTCATTTACTATAGGTGAACTCGTCATTTTACGTGATTGCGTGACGATGACGTTACTACACACATTAGTCTAGATTCGCATAGCGGGGGAAAACCGCTAAATTGACTCACGCACGGCCTACACTTTGGTATTTACCTAAACGCCACTTACTTAAGCGTAACAATACCTGGTCAGGCGTCCGTCACTTACTCAAGGCCACGCGTTATATGCCTACCGCTAAGCGTATCGGAGACGATACAACGGACAGTAGGTTGCCGCACGCCCGCCTGAGTGCTCGCACGTCACATTTACCGCTCTGACTATCGAAATGCCGAAACCACGCAATTATTGTGCAGTGGATGGGTGTCACAGTCAAAAGACAAATAAAAATTTGTCATTTTTTTCATTGCCGAGAGACGAACAAAGGTACCTAAGTTAATAGTATTTTAAATCTTTTGTTTTTTCGAATTCCTTTTTCTCATTCCTTTAGAAATTATCATCATTTCCTTAACTTAGAACAATGGTGGGTAGGTACCTACCAATTGTCGTAAATTAAAGATTTCAGGTATTATTTATGTGTTTTTTTATATAATTAACAGTTACCTACTTAATGTCCTACCTAATTTAATGTTTATGTAGGTACCTAGCGTCGTCGTCGTGATTTAGGTAGGTATGTCATAGAATAGAAGTAATAATGCGCCGGCCACTCGGTAGCTGGGGGGCACTTCTATAGCTGTAAATAAACCGTTTAAAACCAAAATCCAAGGTTTAACTTGTCAAGTACCATTACGTCATCGAAATAACTCCATCAAGCCCCGCCCCCCTCCACCCCCCGCGCGCGCCGCCGACTTTTATTACCAGGACGAATGTAAACGAAAAAATCTCAAGAACATAGCACAGATTACTAAATAGTTACTTCGTAAACTATAGCTTGCGTTCACATGCCGTTTTTTGGTATGAATTGTAGATAGTAACAGAAAAACTATTTTCGTTACGTTTTTACCTAGCTATCATTTAAAATAACAATAATTCAAGCTCACAATGAGGCCCTCTTGGGGAATGTTTTTGTATGAATAGTACGTATGAAATTCTCCGTCAACTCAATTAAAAAGCCAACTTTGATTGATTTTGCTCCTGTTTCCCTTTTGATTATTTGTTAAAATTATTTACGAGGTTTCGAATATTTTCGACATTAAAATTTATTAATCGGGAATTCAGGGAAGGGAAAAAATGCATCTATCATTTATTAAACTCAAACATATTTGATCGACAAATATAAAATAATTGATTTTCTACAACATTCGTTTCATTACCAAAATCATCATAGGTACATTCTACAACCCTAGCACATTCGCTCGATGACGCGCTCGCACGTGGGTCGCGCGGCGGGCAAAACAATGTCAACTCTCTGTATGCGTAGTTATGGCACATTTCTTCTCACTGCAAACAGCTGTTATTATTATTAAGATTTTGTAGGCTAATATAGCGTAGGTATTTAAGCGTTTGTATGGGAGTGATGTATCTGTTACGAAGTAACTACTTAGTAATCTGTGACCTGGTATTATTATTGCAATATGAAACCTTAATAGGATCACTCGTGTGTCTGTCTGTCTGTTCGTCTGTCACAGCCAATTTGCTTGCAAACTACTGGACCGATTGAGTTGAAATTTGGTACACAATATGTTAGTCATACATAAATTTTATAAACATGGGAGCCACTTTTTGGAGTTAAATTAGAACTTTTTAAAAAAATAAGTTTTTCAATGTACATAATTATATTGTGTGACACATCAAATGAAAAGACTTGTTGTGAGAATCTAAACATACTTACTAAGCCTCCGCTGTCCGTCTGTCCGTCTGTCCGTCTGTCACCACACCAGGCTGTATTTCATGAACCATGTTAGCTAGACAGTAGAAATTTTCACAGATGATGTATTTCTGTTGCCGCTTTAACAACAATACTAAAAAACAGAATAAAATAAAATAAAAAGACGTGTGGCACTCGGGGACTGCCGCGGTAAAGCTATTGCATAGCATTTTTTATCAACTTATCCAATTAGAATTATTTATTTATTTTTTATTTAAGCAGTATTTACCAGTACCATTATGGTCCTCGGGGCGCGGGATGTTTAGGTAATAAATTAACACCAAGAAAGTTAATCATCATCATCATCATGATCACTAATCAATCAATCAATCCATCTATCCATCAATCCAATAATCCATCAATCAATTAATCAATCCATCAATCAAACAATCCATCAATCAATCAATCAATCAATCCATCAATCCATCCATCAATCAATCAATCATAATCAATGAATCATCATCAATCAATCAATCCATCCATCAATCCATCAACCAATCCATCAATCAATCAATCATAATCAATCAATCATCATTGATCAATCATCATCAATCAATTATCATCAATCATCATCAATCAATCATCATAATGATGGATAGATAGATGGCACTGTTTTTTAGAACTCAATATATTTTTTGGGTGTCAGGTTTTATTTTCGTTACGAAATTTCTTGATTCGGTCCCCTCAAAGCCCGCGATAAAAGCTATACAATAACTTAATAAATATTTAAGGGGGCAACAAGTGATTTTTTTCTAGTTTTTGCTACAAATTTGGTTACAAATTTGGTTGTCGAACGTATAGGATTTCGCCGCCTTATTGTTTGTTCCGTCATTCCTTTTTTGAAATGACATTCTGGCCCGTTGTATGAAGTGTCCAGGGTGTGCCTGTAGCCTCGCGGAGTTGGCCCGGCTGTGCCCCGTCGCGCCGCCCGCTGCCCCGCAAGTACCCTTCCGTTGCTCTGCATAAGTACATTCGTAGCGCTACTGTAAGCCGCTATATTGTAATACTGTGGCGTTTCCAATGACTTCTATATTACTGGGCGTTTCTGTTTCTGTAACTTTTTTTAAAATTCACAATTGATATGCCCTTGACATCATCTCACCTGATGGTACATCAGGATGATGCCGAAGATGGAAGCGGGCTTACCAAGATTCACCAACGCAATGGGGTTCTGGCTATCTTATCTTCAAGCCGGAACACATCTATGCTGTTAACATTGACATTTGGCGGCAAAACTTAGATAAGATGGTGGTAGCTAGTCAGGCGGGCTATGAAAACGTCCACCAACCAAACCGAGTCTTACAAGGTTGACCCCGCCGGGAATCGAACCCACGTCCTCCTGGTGTGAAGCGAATGGACTAACCATTACATCACGGTGGCGGTTAACTTTAGTTCGGTGTGTTGGTTACTGTAGTTCTCCTACAGATCATGGATCTTCTCATGAGGTATCTGATATGGTCATGTAGAGAAACTTCAAACATAGCTCGCTCCATTGTCTTTTAGATGACCTTGAGCCTGCTTATGAGGCCTATCGTAAGCGTCCATGTCTCAAGTCCGTATGTCATCAATGCTAACACACTGGAGTCAAACAGTCTTGAGACATTTCAGTATTTGGGATGTGATGATGATGATACACGAAGTAACTAGTATCTCATCTGTGATGATACTGCGAAGCCTCCCAGTTGGCAGCTATTGTCGTCTAGCAAATAAACTTACGATCACATTATGAAAAATAAATATAAAAACCGGCCAAGTGCGAGTCGGACTCGCGCAAGGAAGGTTTCCGTAGTCATTTTTAAAGTAAAGTATTTTGAGAATGTAATATATCCACAAATCAGCTTATCCATTTTCCAGAAGTAGTGATTTTAATGGGAATCTATTTTATGAATACACTCATAAGTATCAGATTCAAAGAAGTTGCTTAGAAAAATAAATTATATGAAAAGTAAACGATATTCGTTTCACTTTTACTATGAGAAGAAGTATGTCGGGCGGCATACTTTATGAGGGGCCATGTACTCTAAAATCTATTAACCTGTTTAGAAGATATCGTAGAATGAAGAAACATACATTACTTAGATTAAACCTGAAAACAATAATATATTCCTTTTTTGTGGGCAGTGGTGTAAAAATAAATGGAAGACGATTTAGAGTTTTTCCTTGCCTCAGCCTCAGCCGGGAATCGAACCGGCGGCAGTCTACTAAAAGTAGAATTCTCATTTTAGAAAGTAAGTAAAACTGTATCAAATATTGGTGAATAATCACTTGCCTCAGCTGAGAATTGGAACTGGCAAAAGGTGTTAAAATAATTAATTAATATTTGTTCGTCCTTTCAGGCGAGGTGGTATGCCTTAGGTATAAGACTGGACCCCAGGCATACCACCTCGCCTGGCCGGCGATATCTTCCTTTGCTCTCGAAGAGTAGGAACATACCCTTCCTACAAGGATGATCAGGTCCTTAGGTGAACCATGGTAACATTAGGACACTATGACAGTTTGTGCCACATCGATTACACCTCCGGGATGAAAGAACATCGGGGAGACTCGTTCTATTCTACTAAATCAGCGGTGTTTGTATGACGCAGTCTTCAAGGATTGCACCAATCTCCCCTTGTCAACTGGAAACTCTTACAATATAAATTAAATAAACTTTTTCGTAGTCTCGTTTCCACCTTTGATATATGGCTATAGTTTTCAAGCGCCTATTGGTTTTATTTTAGCAATTGTTCTACAATTTATTAGTGATGGGCATAATTTCACAGGCTTTTCTAACCAAACCTTTTTTATGTGTATTTCTTCTTGCTTTGGGACGGAAGAATGTAACGAAGGCTAAGGTAAAATGACCATGCCGCCTACTGTAAGGCCGAAGGCAAAGATGACCACGGCACGGCGCCCACGCATGTACAACCCGATAATTAATAATTATGAATAACATCTTTCCTCTCAAGTTGTGAGAAAGATTTCGTGAAATGGGACGGAAGAGTGTAACATTGTGGTAACAGCGACTCGAGCGTCCCATGCGTATTTTTTTCCCACCAAAAATGTTCATGTTACCGTTGTCACACGTTTCGCTCATGCCTATATTGCTTGTGTTACTTTAGTCACATAGTCAACCTGGCAGTGTTTTGTTTTCTTTTACCGATTTAGACATTACTAGGAGGTCGCAATAAAAACAGCTTAGACAAGATAGACAAACAGACATAAAGTATGATATGGTAATTTATCATAGTTTATTATTATTAATTGGCAGCACTTTATGTTACTCCTGTATGGAAAAAAAGGATAAAAAGTTAGTTTCTAAATTAGTTAGTTGTAAACTCTGCGCGATTTCGCAGACCGACCTAGAGCAAAGGCTTTTTGTATTGATATTATTTAAGTGGATTTAGTGAGGGCCCGATCGCCCTAATTCAGGGTAGGCTCGAGCCCCTCGGTGGGGACATATGCGAGCTGATAAGAAAAAAAAGTAAGTCATATGTAAAAATAGTCGTAATTCTATGTAGTTTAGAGTAGAACTATGAAACTTGAACCTACAAATATGTAGGACGACAATGGTAGGCACATTTCTCCATATCTAGTTTTTGCGAATGTTTTACAAAGCATACGATTGGTATTGGATTCAATATAAAGTATAGCAATGTAGCTCCAAGAATCTGTTACCTATTAGCAATACCTACCTTTTTCCCTTTTTTATCGTGTTACAACTTCAAAACTATTTGCGCGAACCCGCCATTGAGCCGTGAAGAAAATCTGGCTCTGTTGGTATATTATTTTGATTAATAAAATGAAGTAGGTTTAATGAGTTATATATGACAATAATCGTCAGTTTACGTAGTTTATAGTGAAAATGTAATTTTTTTTTCGTGATAATCCGTTTCAATAAAATTTTTCCTTTACAAATATGGTAGGTGCCTACATTTCGCCATAACTATTTCTTTGCGAATTTTTACGTAATATTGTTCAACGCATACGTTATTACTTATTAGTGTAGCATGAAACTAAAAGTATCTTTATATAGCTGCAAGAATTTGTTACTTATTAGCAATATCTTCTTTATTTATTTACACTTTCTTTCTTTGAGTTATTGTTATCGGTTTTACAAAACCAGGGGCCGCCCAAGACGAGAACCACCCGCCGTGAGTGACACTTCACTTAGACAATTCAGGGGTCGATGCACCAACCAATTGGGGTGCTTGTGTAACGCGAGTCACATAGTTACGAAGTAACTAGTATGTCATCTGTGCACATAGTCACGTTTTTTAACTCACGAAGGCTAAGGTAATATGGCCATGCCGTCTTACGTGAGGCCGAAGGCAAAGATGACCATCTATTCGAAGGCCCAGCCCGTGAATCAACAGTCCGATCTAATTAGGTAATTAATTTGATAAATATTTTATCACAGTATGTTATACATCATATGCGACTACTTTTATTTACAACTGGTAAACCCTAGGCATCATCTCAACTGGTCGTAAGTGACATAATGCCGAATATGGAAGTGGGCTTACCAAGATTCCCCAAAGCAATGGGGAACTGGCTATCTTATCTTGAAGAAAACATCAATGTTGTTAGCGTTGATGTTTGGAGACAAGACTTAAAAAGATGGTAGTAGCTATCCAGGCGGGCTTATAAAATGCTCTTCCACCAACCAAATCGAGTACTACAAAGTTAGACTCCGCCAGAAATCGAACCCGCGACCTCCTCATGTAAAGCTAATGGACTAAAACATTACGGCACGAGGTGGTGATACTGCTGGACTAAGTAAGTAGGTTTAATTTATATGATGTGATCCCGCCATAATACAATTATATGTTCACTAACACCTAATTGAGACATTTTTTTAATAAGACCTTCTAATTCTTTTCGGTCGATCATATTCGCTCTTGCACATAAGGCTCGGTGACAAATTAATATTATAAATGTGAAACTGATGTGTTTGTTTGTTACCATTTCACGCTTCAACGCTTTGACCAATATTAATGAAATTTGGAATGCAGGTAGCTTGTGTCACGAGGAAGGACAAAGGATACTTTTTATCCCGTGAAAATAGCATAGCCCGATGCGATTCCCCAGGGAACAGAAAATATACTCTTTTCTGGCTAATTTCTTTAACATCGCAACGGAACAATGGTTCTTGTGATTTTTTGCACAGAGATGGTTGAGGGGGTGGGAGATGACATGATCTACTAATAAGCATATCCTGACATAGTTCCCGAGGGATCTGGAGAAAATTCACGTCCACGATCGCGAGCCGCTTGCTAGTATTTTATAATTTTGTGTGCACAGTTGTCAAAATATCTCAGTTTTTTAGATATTAAGTCATAGTTCCTGAGTATTGTTGATTTTGTGTAAAAAAATACTATTTTCTTTTGTAAAGAAACATAAATACTTTTATAACTAGAACTGGGTAATGTTATCATTTTACCTCATGTCTCTAATGTTAATTAATATATGACAGTAAGAAGTAGTCATTTTATTTATCAAAATCAACAATTTCTATATATGGGTATGTCACACCCACCTCGCAGTTGGTGTAACTATTTTTCATCTCATTCACGCCGGGTTAATTTCCTAAAATGTAAACGCATGCGAAGCTGTGAGCAAAACTGATGATTTCACCCGCGTAATTAATAGAACTAGAATAATTAATAGAATGGGTGGAAGAGCGTCTAATGGCTAGGGCCGCTACCTCCTGTCCGGGAGGTCGTGGTTCGAACCCTGCCACGTACCAATGTGTTTTCGAATTTCGATTTCATAATTATGTACGTTTATCCGAAGCTCTTACTGTGAAGGAAAACATCGTGAGGAAACCTGCACACATCTGCGCAGAAACTCGAAAGTTGTGTGTGAAGTCGACCAACCCGCACTGGGCTCGCGCGGACGACTAAGGCCCGATTAGGGTAGGCTCGAGCCCCTCGGTGGGGACGTAATTGATGATGATGAATTAATAGAACAAACTAATTTCTAAGGACCTACCCATAGATATAATACATACTCGTAATTGCAGACTTCTTAACTGGTAGGTAATTTTACAAATGGAACTCAACAATTTTACTGAAATAAAATAATGTTGAACAAAAAAAAAGACTTCAAACAGGAAACTAAGGTTCCCCTCGTTTTCTCTGGGATGGCATCATCAGATCCTGGTTTCCTTATTATGGTACTACCCTTGGGATATCTCCTTTCCAACAAAAACAGAATCATCAAAATCGGTTCTAAACGTCCAAGTTATCCGCGACCACACATTAAAAAAATATATATACGGTCGAATTGAGAAACCTCCTCCTTTTTTGAAGTAGGTTAAAAAAAAAGGTTTGGACTATTCATACAAATCAATCGGCTTTTATTCGACCAAATTTTATTTGCGATTCCAGCAAAGTTATTAAACAAAAGTTGTTTATTTCATGAGAGGTTTGCAGTTATATTAACCAACCTGTATAGTAACCTAACAAGCGGCAGGATGATAACTAGTCATCTGAATTACTTTTCAACCGACTTCCAAAAAGGAGGAGGTTTTCAATTCGACTGTATATAAAGATATATTTTTTTAATGTTTGTTACCTCAGATCTTTCCACTGGGTGAACCGATTTTAATGATTCTTTTTTTATTTGAAAGTTAGTGCTTCCCGTGTGGTCTCATATAAATCGGTGTAGTACTTTATTAGATTAGACTACAAAAACGCTAAACACGTTAAAAAACCGACTTCCATCGCAACAGCTTAGTACATTTTGCATTATTATTTTTGGTTTTTGTTAATCTTATATATATAAATCTCGTGTCACAATGTTTGTCCCCAATGGACTCCTAAACCACTTAACCGATTATAATAAAATTCGCACACCGTGTGCAGTTCGATCCAACTTGAGAGATAGGATAGGGTAGGGTAGGGTAGTGTAGGGTAGGGTAGTGTAGGGTAGGGTAGTGTAGTGTAGGGTAGGGTACTGTAGTGTAGGGTAGGGTAGTGTAGTGTAGTGTATGTAGGGTAGGGTAGTGTAGGGTAGGGTAGTGTAGTGTAGTGTAGGGTAGGGCAGGGCAGTGTAATGTAATGTAAGGCGGTACGAAGTTCGCCGGGACAGCTAGTATTCTAATAAATACTACATCAATTTTGATTAAATTTATATGGGACCACACGGAAAGCACTAGCTTTCAAATAAATAAAAAATCAACCAGTCAAAAGTTCTGAGGTAACACATAAAAAAAACATACACTCAAATTGAGAACATCCTCCATTTTGGAATTCGGTTGAAAATAACAATAACCAAAAATATAAATGCAAAATTTTACTTAGTTGTTGCGATGGAAGTCGGTTTTTTAACGTGTTTAGCATTTTCAATTATTATCATTTGCCAAAAACGACATTAAGTTCTAAAAATGTTTGAAATACCCAGGCGTGACGTCATAGCCTCATTTATGTTCACATTTTGTGATTTTGGTGAGTTAAAAATTGATGAATCGATGGAAAACAAAACGAGTAAGGTTTTTCAAAGTTTCAGTAGGAGAGACACTTAGTGATCTAGAGTTCATAATTTATTTTTTATGTTGTCATCATCCCCACTTCAATTTAGCGATTTTGTGCGCTATGTCGGTTAGTTACTTTGGTTCTCCTTCGGATCTCCTCGTTTCTGATTCGATCACGCTGAGAAACTCCGAGTATAGCACGCTCCATTGCCCTTTGGTACGTAGTAACTAATTAGTAATCTGTGCCTTTGGGTGAGCTTAAGCCTACTTATGAGGTCCATAGTAAGCGACCATGTCTCACTTCCGTAAAATATCACTGGCAACACACACAGGTCAAAGACCTTAGTCTTGAGACACTGCGGTATATGGGAAGTGAAGATACGCTGCCCGGCCGCGTTGGATACGTCGATTGATCTCTTTCTTGAATTCTTGGATGCGGGCAGCGCAGGACCGGTCGTCGTGGAAATCCTTGGGGATCCAGCAGTGGACGTTTGTCGGCTGATATGATGATGATGATCATCGCCATTGCCTATAGTCCGACTGATAAAACCACGAGCAAGAAAAAAATGCCCGTGGTTGTACAAGTCGATGGGCTTACCACGGGTAACATACCAAAAAATAATGTCCCAAGTAAATCTACACTAATAACTACATAAAATGATTAAAAATCAAAAACCCGACTGCATAAACACTTAACTCCTCTTTTTTAGCCATTCGGGTAAAAATGTATCCTCTAGTCACTAACGGGATCAAGACGAATCTAACGACACCTCGCACTCCAAAATCCATCAATCCGTTGACGTTGGTACATCGCACACTACAATAATTAAAACTACTTCTTTAGATAACGGGAAGAAGTCGTTCTTATTATTGTAGCGTGCGCGTCAGTAGGCACGCACGCACACTACAATAATTAAAACAACTTCTTTAGATAACGGAAAGAAGTCGTTCTTATTATTGTAGCGTGCGCGTCAGTAGGCACGCACGCACACTACAATAATTAAAACAACTTCTTTAGATAACGGGAAGAAGTCGTTCTTATTATTGTAGCGTGCGCGTCAGTAGGCACGCACGCACACTACAATAATTAAAACAACTTCTTTAGATAACGGAAAGAAGTCGTTCTTATTATTGTGGCGTGCGCGTCAGTAGGCACGCACGCACACTACAATAATTAAAACTACTTCTTTAGATAACGGGAAGAAGTCGTTCTTATTATTGTAGCGTGCGCGTCAGTAGGCACGCACGCACACTACAATAATTAAAACAACTTCTTTAGATAACGGAAAGAAGTCGTTCTTATTATTGTGGCGTGCGCGTCAGTAGGCACGCACGCACACTACAATAATAAAAACAACTTCTTTAGTAAAAGGAAAGAAGTCGTTCTTATTATTGCAGTGTGCGCGTCAGTAGGCACGCACGCACACTACAATAATAAAAACAACTTCTTTAGTAAAAGGAAAGAAGTCGTTCTTATTATTACAGTGTGCGCGTCAGTAGGCACGCACGCACACTACAATAATAAAAACAACTTGTTTAGATAAAGGAAAGAAGTTGTTCTTATTATTGTAGTGTGCGTGCGTGCCTACTGACGCGCACACATACAAACCGCGCGATGTACCATTGTATGACAATAACCAACTATTATTTCTTTTTACTATGCCGTTGAGGTTACTGGGCCTGCCGAAGAAATAAACATACATTCATACTTACATACATACATACACACATACAAAAATACATACATACACTCTTAAAACATAACCCTCCTTCTGGTGCAGTCGGGTAAAAATACTATTGGAGTGATCGTTGCTTCTTTTTACGAAATGAAACACATTAATGCGACATGCAAACTGGCCGATTACGTTCCGTCACACGCAGGTATGTGTGACATATTCGTAATAGTGACAATTTGTGACAAACAGGGCATGGAGCGGACAGATCGCAGACAGAACGCATCATAGTGCAAAATGGACTTTAAATCCAAGATGACAAAGTAGGCATTCTAAAGGAAGCTCGCAGGCGCAGTTTCAAAATCACACGCACTAGTTTTTCTTGCGCTTTGTCTCATTAATTATATGTTTTAGCGGGTTTTATAGAAATGTAAGAATGTAAGTGGTGCATATTTATCACATTATGAACACTCAGTGCAACTTGCGTGGTGGGGCAATTATTCAGGTTAACTTACATGAGGTACGGTCATCACCTGGATGGGTCTGACTGCAAGTGGCTATTTTCCCGCCCGTTTCCGTGCTTCGCAAGGCATGTTAAGCCTTTGGTGTCGGTGGCTATCATTAGATGATTTAGCCGTGTCAGATGCCTTAAAGGCGGCTTGAAATATTTCTGACAGTGAGGTTCGCCACTGGCCCTACGAGTCCTACGACCTTCACCAACGCAGACTTGGTCCCCGTTTATGGAGTTATAGCCTTATACCACACCCCGGACACTTCATACAACGGGCGAAATGACATTTCAAAAATCGATTGACGGAACAAACAAAATTACGGCGAAATCCTATACGTTAGACAACCAAACTGTAACCAATCTGTATGACGATGTGGTTGTGGTCGCAATCTAGAGCGTGGCAGGGAGTGTCCATACTGCTTTGATCCATACTGTATGTCAGTACTAATATATATACTTTGCTTATACCTTCCCGAGTTCAGAAAGAGACCTGTGCCCTACCGAAGGGACGAAAATGACGAGGTATTGATTGGAACAGTTGTCTCTATCTTTTTCTTTACGTGTAAAGAGTAAAGATAATAACCATACTTTTTCAATGGTTTTTCGATTCAATCAAAAACTACAATGAAAGTTTAAAAAACAATAACATTACTCACTTTGTATATTATCATAACAAATATTGTTGTATATTTTTTTAAATTAGTGCTTCAAAATATTAGTCATAACTACAGTTGAAAGTTACGGTGTAGACCTATCTTTGGGATTTTTTCTATCGAGCTAAAACTGCTCAATCGTGTTTTTAATAGCTTTTGACTTTATGAAACATCATCAACAATAAGGGTATTTTTTAAACCTTGGGTTTTCTATCGTTTAGGAGTTTAGGAGTAATTGGCGTCAAAAATAACGAAAATCTGTAATAAAAAAAACGGACGGGGCTGTGTCGGGGCACACGGCCGTTGGTTTTAACGTGAATACGTCTCGTAACGGGTAATATGTAGTTTCTATATAAAATATTATTAATATTATTATCTGCGTAATTTCAACCGTCCCAGCTGCAGATGTACTGGCACCGTCGTTGATCCGCTCGGCCGCATTCATTACTTTACGTTGCCGGCACTGCTTGACTCGATCATATGGTGTTTTATTGGTACCATTCGATTGCTGTTGAGATGCCCTTTCCAACCGTATACGATCTCTGTATTTCGATTTGGCTTTTCGACGCGTATAGGCCGACATTATATATTTTTTGATATTATTTTTTTATTTAAACACCTATAATCACAGTTACAATTTTACACTAATGTTTTATATATAATCGATAGATTTTGACGAGAGCTGACGATTGAAACTTGAATGAACGTCGTAGCTTCACCGAGTCGAAAGTTATACTAAATGGAAATCTCGATACGCAGCAAAATGACCTTCAAAATGGCGGGGCTGCCCCCTCCCCCGCGCGCGATGTGTTACAGTCCTTACTTAGCGTAATAAATTGTTTGATTCTTTAGCTATCAAGTGGTGTAAACGAAATTTGGATGGAGATGATAGATATGTAGCTACAACACTAAACTGCATCCCCCGATTTTGTTATCATTCGTTTTTTTGGATTGCATCCCTATGGAGGTAATTTTAAAGACGTATTCACGTCAAATGGGCATTTTCACTTTCGGTTGCAAAGACAAAAATCTAGCTGTCCCATGACTTTGATCAACTGGTGTTGTAAAACTATTAAACCTGTGCACTAATTATCAGATATTTCTGATAATTTGTATAATTTTCTAACTGTTCAGTAACAATTAATCGTTTCTGATCTTAAAATCAATTAATAAATGCAGTTTTTCGTGTTAAAGATTGGCTTTTTTTTATGTCCCAACCATATTTTTAAAGTTTCAGCGCGAGTTTCAAAATATTTTCGATTTTATAGGCTAAGTTGGTAGCATTTTTTTGGAGGATTATACGCTTAAAAATTCAATTCTGAACCTTAAACATCATAAAATAGGCTATAAAATAGAATAAATTACTTAAATACGTTGTCCCACGAAATAGCATGAAGTGGAATTCCTTAATAACGTCACGGGCTATTTTTGCAACTTCTTCTATGATTTCTACCAAAACATTGTTGTTTTATAATAATGGCAACATTTATATGATCTAGTCAAGCCGCCATTTTGTTCTAGCGCGTTCAGTGTCAAAAATATGTGGTGAAGAGTGCTTGTGTTTCGTCGGGGTCAAAATCTACATTCCACGCATTTACGCAGTTCTTCAAAGTAAGTAGTGCTTAATGCATGTAATACAATATTTTATTACGATGTTGCACTATACAGCATGCAAAACTGTGCAGGCTGACTGTCTATTTTCATGATTTATATATTTAAATCATTTTTCAAAATAATGTGGACTAGTTCGTCACATCCACAACGTCACGTCACTTATATGCGGATAACAAAAAGTGACGTATTGGAATTGTAAGGCATAGTTCACATACATGGATTTCGTATTAAATTAATAATTTGATTAATTATATGACACATAAATTATGTTCTGGACAGGACATAAATATTGAGGGATTTCTTAGTGATCTCAATGTAAACACACAGTATATTTATTCTTCATAATAGTATAGTGAAACATATCACTGGAATGTGTTACTTTTTGACATTGCTGAAATGAGACTGTTTTAGAATCGAGTCTTATTGCCCGACTGCCTCAGAAGGAGGGTTATGTTTTTCGAGAGTATGTATGTATGTGTGTATGAATGTATGTATGTGTGTGTGTGTGTTTGTTTGTGTGTGTGTGTGTTTGTTTGTGTGTTTGTGTGTGTGTGTGTATGTATGTGTATATGTGTGTATGTATGTATGTGGACTATAAATTCTTTTTCACGGGCTACAGCCTAAAGGACTTGTTGGATCTTAACATGTGGGGTATCGTTAGATTCGTCTCAGCAGCGCGAGTGACACTGGCTATACCAAAATTTCAAAAATCCAAAATAGCGGATTAAAAACGCAAAAAACACAACTTTGACATAAAAAAGCAGTCGGGTTTTTTTCTTTTTAATGAATTCAGCTTGTTTGATTTTCTTGTTTACGTATACATAATATATATTTTTGTTTTAGGACACTATGGCTCTCACGCCAGCAGAACGGGCGAAACGGTACCGAGAAAAAGTAAAACAAAATAAGGAAAAATATGAAGCGCAGAAAAAGAACTTAACGTTACTTTGTGTAGATGTATAACATAATTTTAGGTAAGACTGTTTTAGTATAGAAGACTGTTTAAGCTCGTCACAGACGACATTAGTTTCCCACAAAGAAGCATTAAATTATTGATAATTTGTCATGTTAGTCTTCATCTCATTATCATTATATATCATATTTTAAGACTGTTAGTGAGACTCCGATACCTATACATTTTGACCACTATGTAGAACGTGCCTTACCTTTCCACTAACGTAACATAAGATTCCATTAACGTCACTGTCCCAATATTTTAGGGAGTGAAAATTTAACGTGAATGCTTGAGTATTCCAGGTACTTTCATCATTACAGCTCATATACGTCCCCACCGAGGGGCTCGAGCCTACCCCGAATCAGGGCGATTAGGCCTTAGTCGACCACGCGGGCCCAGTGCGGGTTGGTCGACTTCACACACAACCTTTGAGTTTCTTCGCAGGCGTGTGCAGGTTTCCTCACGATGTTTTCCTTCACCGTTAAAGACCAGGTACTTTAAATGTTTCTATTCTATCTGGATTTGCTTTTAATTCTTTATATTTAAAAATTGTAATTGCTTGTGTAAAGTTTGCCGTATAAATAGCGTACAGAAAAACAAGAAGTGGTTTGAATCGAAAAGTGACGTTATGGAACAATTGCACGTAATATTTTCGTACTTAAAATGGTTTTCTTTCATTTGATTATTATTTTAAAATAATGTTTAAGTTTGCATTCTTTTATAATAAATTCTTTGCCTACTTTAAACTCGCCTTATCAATTTACAGCCTAAAACATTTCGTGACGTAACGGAGCAGTAGGTTTCATACTTTCCACAAAAAAAACAGTTTTGTTCAATACTTTAAAATATTTATGCCGACATATATATACAGGGTCTTCGGCAGATGGTTGAAAATACGAAAATGGGGGATAGGTGGGGTCGCCTCCCACCTATTTTGAGAATTAAAAAAAATCTAGGACTTGTAATTTTTTTTACAGGATTTTTTTTCCTTTTTTTAGAAATTTTGCCATTTTTATACCTTTGAACACATGTAACTTTTTGTTTTTTAAAGCTAGCTCCAAAATCTTTTTTTTAATAGACTTTTATAAGATTGTCGGCTCTAAAAAAAAATATGTTTGTTTCAAGTTATTGCTAAAAACAAAAATGTGGGCCCCCGAACTTAAAAAAAAAGTTGAACAAAAATTTAAAACTCAACTTTGCGATGCATTTAAAAAAAAAATAATGGGGCTGGAAGGCTTCTGATTTTTTCAAAACATCTCTAAAGCTTAGGATTTTGAATGGTATGTAATTTGTTTCGGTATCTTTTTTGTAACCGGAGTTGTTAATTTTTTTTACTCAATTGGACCATGTTGACGAAATTCCACTAGTTACATGTTTTGTGAAATGTATCAAATGCAAAGTTGAAAATAATGTAAATACTTACTGTTGGGACGGTTACAAAGAGCACGTACGTTTTTTTACATTCTTGCACACACATAATGGCTATCTTTTGTCATTTATTGGCATATTGGAGTTAGCACTTCCATATGCCAATAAAATGTCCGCATATTCCGCATTGGTAAATTGAGCCATTTTAAACCACAACAAAGTCTTAACAAAACGTCTGATAATAACAAAAAGTGACAAACAACAAAAAAACTTAACAAAATCACAAACACAGCAAAGTGAAATTAACGAAAACAAAAAAAAAACGTTAACGTTATTAACGTTTGTGATGTGATTTTGTTAAGTTTTTTTGTTGTTTGTCACTTTTTGTTATTATCAGACGTTTTGTTAAGACTTTGTTGTGGTTTAAAATGGCTCAATTTACCAATGCGGAATATGCGGACATTTTATTGGCATATGGAAGTGCTAACTCCAATATGCCAATAAATGACAAAAGATAGCCATTATGTGTGTGCAAGAATGTAAAAAAACGTACGTGCTCTTTGTAACCGTCCCAACAGTAAGTATTTACATTATTTTCAACTTTGCATTTGATACATTTCACAAAACATGTAACTAGTGGAATTTCGTCAACATGGTCCAATTGAGTAAAAAAAATTAACAACTCCGGTTACAAAAAAGATACCGAAACAAATTACATACCATTCAAAAGCCTAAGCTTTAGAGATGTTTTAAAAAAATCAGAAGCCTTCCAGCCCCATTATTTTTTTTTTAAATGCATCGCAAAGTTGAGTTTTAAATTTTTGTTCAACTTTTTTTTTAAGTTCGGGGGCCCACATTTTTGTTTTTAGCAATAACTTGAAACAAACATATTTTTTTTAGAGCCGACAATCTTATAAAAGTCTATTAAAAAAAAGATTTTGGAGCTAGCTTTAAAAAACAAAAAGTTACATGTGTTCAAAGGTATAAAAATGGCAAAATTTCTAAAAAAAGGAAAAAAAATCCTGTAAAAAAAATTACAAGTCCTAGATTTTTTTTAATTCTCAAAATAGGTGGGAGGCGACCCCACCTATCCCCCATTTTCGTATTTTCAACCATCTGCCGAAGACCCTGTATATTATGAATCCTACATATATCTTCTACGTTACTATCTATATTTAAGACATAATAAACGATTTTTTATTTCGTCACTTCCATATACGTCACGCTGCAACCGAAAGTGAAAATGCCCCAATACTGCCTTATTAGATTGTTAACTGAATAATGAGGGATTTAATACTTGCTATTATTACGAGAGTGTTTAAATCCACAAGCTGTTGTCCACAGCTTCGCCCGGGTAGATCCCGTTTTTTGCCGTTCCCGTGGGAATTTCCAAAAAATTTTTTTGCGAATAGCTACGTCAGAATTCCTATCTGTATGTCAAATTTCAGCCCGATTCGTTCAGTGATTTGAGCTGTACTGTGATAGATCAGTCAGTCATAGTCAGTAAGTTGCGGTTTCCTTTCCAACGGACTTCAAAAAAGAGGAGGTTCTCAATTCATAGGAATCTTTTTTTCCGAATGTATGTATCCCATATATTTCCCCATCACTCTAAGGTTCCGTACCACCACCGTTGTGATTTATGTAATCTTATTAATAATATAAATGAGAAAGTTTGTATGTATGGATGTATGTTTGGATGTTTGTTACTTTTTCACGCAAAAAATACTGAACGCATATGAATGAAATTTGGTAGGTAGACAGATTAGGATCTGGATTAACATATAGGCTACGTTTTTCCACGAACCCTCGGAGACAATCATAGAAACGATGTTCACGCGGATGGAGCCGCGGGCATCAACTACTGCGTTATTAAAAATAATGTATGTATGTCTATTATTTGAATAAAGAGAGAAAAGAAATAATATTACTTTACAAAAATTAATAATATCCCAACAAAACATAAATGTGAAAGAGAGCCAAGTTCGATACGAAAAAAAATGCAAAGATGTAAATGGTACCAAGTACTATAGTGATTTCTTAAATCATAGCTACGGAACTTCAAATTGAAATATGTATCTTAAACTTCTTTAAATAATGGAGAACGTACAATGGTTTTAGAGCCCGCTGGAGTTCATAAATCCCATACAAACGTAGTATTTGATTCATTTGTTAACCAAAGAACCGATTTTGAAATAAGTTTATATCGATAATCAGATGAAGTATATCTGTGTCGGTATCGTATTCATCATCATCATCATATCAGCCGAAAATCGTTTACTGCTGGGCAAAGGCCTCTCCCAAGGATTTCCACAACGACCGGTCCTGCGCTGCCCACATCCATCGGCTTGCCGCGATCTTCAACAGATCGTCATATCGTATTATTTTTTTTAAAAACGAAACAGGAATCCATTTAATACCAGATAGTTGATACTTTTGATTGTAGGTTCTTGGTGGAACTTTATATCACACATATTGCTATATATCTACACTAACTCCACATAAAATAAATAAAACTGCGTTTTTAATTTGTCAGCGACCGGTTTTGAACACCATCTCTGAGCAGACTTATTATTTCTTTTCTCCCTTTATTCAAGTAATAGACATACAAAAATGAATTTTTATAACACAGTAGTTGATGCCCGCGGCTTCGCCCGCGTGGACATCGTTTCTATGATTATCTCCGAGGGTGCGTAGAAAAACGTAGCCTATTGTTAATCCAGGTCCTAATCTGTCTATCTACCTAATCTCATCCATTTACGTTCAGTAGTTTTTGCGTGAAAAAGTAACAGACATCCATAATACATTAAACCTTGCATTTTTTTGTATCGAACTTGGCTCCATTTCACTTTTATGTTTTGTTGGGATTAAAATTAGTTAATAATTATCACTGGTTTACAAGTTATTTGAAAATTGTGTTAATCACTAAAGGATCAACGTTTTTCCTTAACAAAATTACACTTTTCATTTTTTTTTTATTTCAAAGACCTCCTTTTAATTTAAACATACTGTACACTACCAAGAATGCGACGTTTCTTCGATTCGAATGTTGCGTTTGCGCACCTCGGATATGCTTTAGGATATTGCGTCCTAATTAGTAGGTTAAAGAATTGAATCACCTGTCTAAAAGTACATGGAGGACATGAATTACGTTTTTGAGACTTTTACGTTTTTTAGGATCCCCTGCCTAGTGGTAATAGGACCCTATCACTAACCATAAAAGTGCAACGTCTGTCTGCCTGTCCGTCCGCCTGTCTGTCCAACCTTTAAAGGGCTGTATTTTTTTAACTGTTACAGTTAACCGACTGATCACAGAATATGTGTTATTAATTAATTTAAGTAATTTATTTATAAAAAATAAAAATTTATATATTATTTAAAGGAACATGAAAGATATATATTTTTAGGGTTTTTTTTTGTTTTACTACTCTGTCATAGAAACGGTAAAATGCACAAATTATACTAGGTACTCATTATCATCAAGACGTTCACTGCTGCACAAAGGCCTCCCCTTTTCCACGACGACCGGTCCGCATCCAGCGGCTTCCTGGAACCTTTACCACGTCGTCGTTCCACCGTGTGGGGAGCCTTCCTACGCTACGTTTTCAGGTGCGCGGTCGCCACTCGAAATATTTACTGTCCCAACGGCCATCTGTTCTACGAGCTATGTACCCTTCCCGCTACCACTTAAGTTTAGCGAATTTGTGAGCTATGTCGGCCACTTTAGTTCTCTTACGGATCTCCTTAATTCTGATTCAGAAATCGAATCAGAAATCAGAAATGAGGTAATAATCTGAAATTAAAACTACAAATAATATGCTGTACCCTTAGTATCACCTTAATGTTAAAATCTGTGTTTTATGTATCCTGTGTACACTAAATTATTAAATAAATAAATAACGAAAACCGGCCAAGTGTGAGTCGTACTTGCATAAATTTTTCTGTTGCTCACGTTGATGTCTTTTATTTTAAATGAATAGGTATCGACCACGCGGGCCCAGTGCGGGTTGGTCGACTTCACACATAACCTTCGAGTTTCTTCGCAGGCGTGTGCAGGTTTCCTCACGATGTTTGCGTGGTCGACTAAGGCCCGATCGCCCTAAATTAGGGTAGGCTCGAGCCCCTCGGTGGGGACGTATATGAGCTGTTGTGATGAATAGGTATCATTCTTGTTCTTGTATGGAGACATGTGGCGGTACGAAACCCTCAGAGTCTGATTCGCTGTTGGCTGGTTTTTGGCAGAAATTATGCACAGCAATAATGTACCATAAATAATTCATAAAATTTATTCTAAAACTGACGGAAAAAACTGTGCGGGCCGAACTTATATTTATTAAACATGAATATTCTGCCGTAATCGACATTATTATTTCAGCCAGACCGGAAGAATATAAAACTTCATTTATTTGACCTCCATATCTGCTTTTCTATTTGACATTCCACATCTATGAAAAGTGATTCTGCCATGCTATGAACAGTGCAACCAATGTCTATTGAAAAGAGGAGAGTAATTATTTTAAATTAGGATAACGGATAAAGCGTCGGTGGCTCAAAGCGTCGGTGGCTCAACCGGTAACGACTCGGTCCATCTAACCAGAGGTACCGGGTTCAAATCTGGACGGCCAATGTACCAATAAGTTTTTCAAAAACTTACGTACATATATTATCATTACCGATTGCTTTAACGGTGAAGGAAAACATCGTGAGGAAACCTGCACACGCCTGCGACGAAACTCGAAGGTTGTGTGTGAAGTCGACCAACCCGCACTGGGCCCGCGTGGTCGACTAAGGCCTAATCGCCCTGATTCAGGGTAGGCTCGAGCCCCTCGGTGGGGACGTATATGAGCTGTAATGATGAGGATAACGGCCGGTTCATTGCTCCGTCAGTTATGAAAATGAAAATTTTATTAACAACATGTTGTGTTGCACGCTAATGTATTTAAAATATAATTGAAGTACAAAGTACCTAATTGAAAGTATTAATAATATTATTAATACGCAAACAACTGATATAAAATATTATTAATAGCACAAATTTTATAAATCAATGCCAAAATAGTAACTTAGATTTATCTTGTAACTAGCTGTCCCGGCGAACTACGTACCGCCTTACATTACATTACGCTGCCCTACCCTACACTACCCTACCCTACACTACCCTACCCTACATACACTACACTACACTACCCTACCCTACACTACCCTACACTACTCTACACTACTCTACACTACCCTACACTACACTACACTACTCTACACTACCCTACCCTACCCTCCATAAGAACCTTCTCCTGACAATAACGAACTCGATTAAAAAAGAATTAGCCAAATCGGTCCAGCCGTTCTCGAGTTATGCGCTTACCAACACATTTTGCGATACATTTTTATATTATAGATAAAAATAATAAAAATAAAAATATATAATGACTCGTAACATTGCTGACACTTAACATAGGCTGGAGTTTTGTTTCTAAAACGTACCACCCCCATTTTTGCAGTAGGTATCTATCTTCACGACCCAAATACCACAGTGTCTCAAGACTAATGTCTTTGATCAGTGTGTGTTGCCAGTGATGACATACGGAACTGAGACATGGTCGCTTACTATGGGCCTCATAAGAAAGATCAAGTTAACTCAAAGGGCGATGGAGTAAGCTATGATCGGAGTTTTCCTACTCGATCGAATCAGAAATGAGGAGATCCATAGACAGGAGAACCAAAGTTACCGACATAGCTTACAGAATCGATAAAATTAGTCGGCAGTGGGCAGGGCACATAGCTGGTAGAACAGATACGCTAAAACTACCAAGTTTATGATTTAGCGTCTCCACTGACCAGACCAACCCTTAGGGTATACAGTGAGGGCCGCTATTCCTGCCAACACCGTAAGGCGAAGGCAAAGACCAGTTGCGGTAGGTCTTTCCGCCAAGACGCTATTGGGGCAGCAAATTTCTCGAGTGGCGACCGCGCATGAGTAGACGTAGCGTACGACCTGGTGAAGCAACTAGATGCGGGCAGCGCAGGACCGTTCGTCGTGGAAATCCTTGGGGGAGGCCTTTGTCCATCAGTGGACGTCTTTCGGCTGATTTAATTGATTGATTGACCCTCATTTATCTCACAAGTTGTTTTTGTCTTATTTTATCCATTTATTTGATCTTCATTACTTTTTCTATTTGGGGTTCCAGTTTATGAAGAGTTTTTTTTTATTCACAATTGATAAACCCTTGACAACATCTCACCTGGTGGTAAGTGACGATGTTGCCGAAGATGGAAGCCAAAGTATATTTATTATTACTAACATACAGTATGGACACTCCCTGCCGCTCTCTAGATTGCGACCTCATCCCCTCGTCACCCAGATTGATACACATTGGTTGTCAAACGTATAGGATTTCGCCGCCATTTTGGTTTTTCCATCATTCCTTTTTTGAAATGTCATTTCAGGCTCGTTGTATGACGTGTCCAGGGTGTGGTCTAGCATTTAGCATCTAGCCACCTGCAGTGAAAGATGACTTTATATGAGAAGCAGTCGAAGCTCAATGTGACTTGCGTAGTTGGGTCGAACACGCTGGTTAAAAGACCTGAAGCACGGTCATTATCTAGATAAGTTTGACTGTAAGTGACATTTTTGTCGAACGTTTTCGTGCTTCGCAAGCCACGTAAAGCCGTTGGTGGCGATTTCTTTTACTAGATAGCAGTCTCTAAGCCGTGTAACCTCCAAGCTCTGCCAACTCGGACTTGTTGACTCGTGTGCAGTATGCTACCTTCCCTAGTTCGGGAAGAGAACCAGTGTGCCCCAACAGTGGGGACGTTTATGAGTTTGAGGTTGAGTAAAGTAGGTATAATCATATCAGCCGATAGACGTCCACTGTTGGACACAGGCCTCCCCCAAGGATCTCCACAACGATCGGCCTTTCACTAACCGCATCCAGCGGTTTCCCGCGACCTTCACCAGATCGTCGGTTCATCGAGTGGGAGGTCTGTCTACGCTTCGTCTTCCGGTGCACGCTTACTACTCAAGAAACTTACTGCCCCTACGGCCATCTGTTCTAAATAGGTAGCTATATCACAGTCTAAGAATGGATTCTTAGACTGTGGCTATATTATATGCCTGACCTAGAGCATCGGTGACGTAACATCTAGGGCCGCCGCCTCCTGTCCGGGAGGTCGTGATTCGAATCCTGCCACA
Source organism: Coleophora flavipennella (assembly GCA_947284805.1). Taxonomy (NCBI): domain Eukaryota; kingdom Metazoa; phylum Arthropoda; class Insecta; order Lepidoptera; family Coleophoridae; genus Coleophora; species Coleophora flavipennella. The sequence continues at coordinate 376,057 of OX369297.1, forward strand.
TACCAATGTGATTTCGAATTTTGTTTTCATATGTACGTTTATCCGACGCTCTTACGGTGAAGGAAAACATCGTGAGGTAACCTGCACACGCCTGCGGAGAAACTCGTAGGTTGTGTGTGAAGTTGACCAGCCCGCACTGGTTCCGCGTGGTCGACTAAGGCCCGATCGCCCTTATTCAGGGTAGGTTCAAGCCCCTCGGTGGGGACGTATATAAGCTGATATGACGATTATTTTTGGGCGCATTATTCGATAACATACCTACTAATAAAAGAAGGCATTGAAAAAATACCCATAAAGTGTATATTTTTGCCTAGTTGTTTAAATGTTTGTATATTTTGGTTATAAAATCATTATTAATGGAATGGGTAAAAATTTCGAAATAATTATTTTGGTTATAAAATAGTTAAATCTTTAATTCATCGATGTTCAACTTAAACAAATATGTCGTTTTCCAAAATAATATTAATTACTTACACAAAAAATGTAAATAAGCAGTTTCACATTTATAAAATGATGATCAGCTAATATATCAAATAAGCGTGGACATGTAAAACTTTTTCCAAAATACGTATAAATGATGACTTGACCCAGAAATTCAGTAATTGTGTAATAAGTAATTAACATGATTATGGCTACTGCTGTGCCGGAGTAACTTAATTACAATATTACTAAAATATTTAAAAAAATATTTATTTCTTAAATGGTAACCATGTTTTTGGACACACATTGGGAATATATTATGAGTGATTAAAAGTTTACGCGCATCAAGGTATCCCGTTAGCTACCTAGCGCCACCTTCACAAAAAAAAATTACGATGCTTTTAAAAATACTTACAAAAATACTTAAAAAATAATACTTAGACGAAAATTTTAAACGATGAAAATGAAGATTATATTGTCGCAGCAATCTGGTTAAATCTGACATTTGATTGATAGGCTAACCCGAAGATTGAATGGCGACATTCAATTGAATGACTAAAGTACAACTTGCCAAGTCGTTGAATGCAACGTCCAACGCCAAGGCTAAACGTCATTTCTCCAAGTCGTAACTACGAAACTCCGAATAAAACCGATGATTTCTTCTTCTACGAAGCATTCTTCTTCCCATCTTTGACTGTATAGTCAATCAAACCTGACCGTACCTAATACTGGTCGCTTTGCTCGCTCATTTACAGTTTTTTACTTAGTAGATTTTATTGAATCCACAATTGATTACTACACGCTATATGCTACAAATCCCATACAACGAAAATAGAGTTGGCAAAAATTAGTTATTTCTAAAAAACTGTAAATGAGTGAGCGGAACAGCGATATTAGGTTAGGTCAGGTTTAATTGATTAATGATTATACAGTCCTCCCCCCCAATGGGTAGCAGAATGCTGCACAGAAGAAGAAACGCTACACGCTATACTTTGGAAATCCTACAAGGGAGTTGTCAAAAATTTGTTTTTCTTTAAACTGTAAACGAGCGAGCGAAGCGAAGCGATCGCGTAGATCATTGGGTATTTTATTGTAAAAGTGTTCCACTGCCCCACAAAGGATTTACTTACTTTACTAAGCCGGGAGGCTTCTTATCGTAATATATTCAAGTCCTATAGACGCCGCAGTGTCTCAATTCTAAGGTCTTTGACCAGTGTGTGTTACCAGTGATGATATATGGAACTGTAACATGGTCGCTTACAATATGGGCCTCAAAAGAAAGCTCAAGCACCCAAAGGACGATAGATCGACCTATGCCCGGAGTTTCCCTCGATTGAATCAGAAACGAGGAGATCCGTAGGAAATCCAAGGTAACCGACATAGCTCACAGAATCGCTAATCAGATGACTGTTCGGGAAGTCAAGTTCTCAAGTGGCGACCGCGCACCAAAAGAGGCAGGCCTCCCGCTCGTTGAACCGACGACCTGGTGAAATCATTCATCATCAGATTAACCCTAGAAAAAGGGGATTCCTTAGGAGAAGCTCCGTTAACTTATTAAGATATTTTAAAAGAACCTTTATAGTTACAGAATTTAGTTGTTCGATTAGCACACTAGCACCGTCAATAGCAATATTTTTTTTTACATTATAGGTATCGCGAGTTTAATAGTTTTTTCCCTTCTCAAATACACTTTTTTATATGTTTTGACCCTTCGAGTGTTCCTGGCTGTGTCAGTTACATTACAGGTTACAGTATCGCGAGTTCAATGGTTTTTTCCCATCTCAAAAAATGCTCAACGCGCCTACAGAAGTTTTCACTTCAAAAAAACACCACCCTTGTAAATGCGCAAAAAACTCAGTGATTTAGATTTAAGTCTTAGGAATGAGTAAATTATTTATTTCTATTGGCGGCGCTAGTGTGCTAATCGAACCGCCTTATGAGTGTAATTACTTTAATTATAAAGATCCTCAACTGTAAATAAGTTTCAAACTGTATTACGTTACCTATTCCTAACAATAAAGGAAAGAAAACAGTTAAAACCAATTGCTTAAATCCTATTTTAATATGACCAGCCCCCTGATTCTAATAGCTTCGAGTTCGATTCGTTACACGGAATCGACAAAATAGTCGAACGGATTCCATAAAGACACACCGTATAAAGGAAAAACAATCGAATCCGTTTCATTTTACTATTGTCATTTTACTATCCGTTAGTCTACAGCTGTAAATCATGTCAAAACCTGCTCTAAAATTACAACTAAATGATGCAAAAGCTGCATCGGAATCGGTTGAAAAGTTTCTGAGATGCCTTCAAGCGCCAACCTTCCTAGCTGCTACTGCGCTCCGTGGTGGTCTACCGCCATAAAACATGGCTGAGAACCTGCTCTGAAATGATACCTTTTAAATGCAAAAAACTGCAACAAAATCAGTCCAGAAGTTATCGAGGAAAATGATAACAGACATACATACACACACACACACACACTTACAAAAAACAACCTCTAACCCCAAACGCATATACCGCCTCCGTTCCGTTGCCAACCGTTGCGTCCGTCATGGGTAAAAACAAAGTCCCCCGCCGTGTCTGTCTGTCTTTCTGTCTGAACGCGATTGACTCAAAAACAACGGTTTTCTCCTATAGACGGACTAATTCATGAAGAAGGTTTAAGTGTATAATTCCATTAAAGTTCATTGGGCAAAATCTGACCCGGTTAACTAAAGTTATCCTACAAAAACCAAATTAGTTTTAAATTGTTAAGTATTAACCCACATTTCATTACAAATAGTTTTTTTTATTTTAAACCATGGGAATAAAATGTAAAAAAAATATATAAATGCGTAAATAAAACAATTTTAGTGAAGCACAAATCGATGGAGCCTCTTGCTAGTGAAAAGCAAAGTTGAAGAAATCGATGGAGCCTCTTGCTAGGGAGGAGCAGAGTTGAAAAAATAGATGGAGCCTCTTGCTAGTAAAAAGCAGAGTTGAAAAAATGGATGAAGCCTCTTGCTAGTGAAGACCAGAGTTAAAAAAATCGATGAAGCCTCTTGCTAGTGAAAAGCAGAGTTGAAAAAATGGATGAAGCCTCTTGCTAGTGAAGACCAGAAATAAAAAAATCGATGGAGCCTATTGCTAGTGAAAAGCAGAGTTGTACAAATCGATGGAGCCTCTTGCTAGTAAAGACCAGAGTTGAAAAAATCGATGGAACCTCTTGTTAATGAAAAGCAGAGTTAAAAAAATCGATGGAGCCTCTTGCTAGTAGAGTACGGAGTTGACAAAATAAATGGAGCCTCTTGCTAGTGAAGAGCAGAGTTGAAAAAAAAGATGGAGCCTCTTGCTAGTAAAAAGCAGAGTTGAAAAAATCGATGAAGCTTCTTGTTGATGGACAGCAGAGTGAAAAAAAGCGATGGCGCCTCTTGCTAGTGAAGAGCAGAGTTTAAAAAATCGCTTTTTTTAACTTTGCTTTTCACTAGCAAGAGGCTCCATCGATTTGTACAACTCTGCTTTTCAGTAGCAATAGGCTCCATCGATTTTTTCAACTCTGGTCCTTACTAGCAAGAGGCTCCATCTATTTTTTCAACTCTGCTCCTCACTAGCAAGAGGCTCCATCTATTTTTTTAACTCTGCTCCTCACTAGCAAGAGGCTCCTTCGATTTTTTCAACTCTGCTCTTCACTAGCAAGAGGCTTCATCCATTTTTTCAACTTTGCTTTTCACTAGCAAGAGGCTCCATCGATTTGTACAACTCTGCTTTTCACTAGCAATAGGCTCCATCTATTTTTTTACCTCAAGAACGTTTAAGGACGTTCTGTCACGTTGCTAACACGAAAGTTTTAACCTCAATATTATATTTTTCTTTTTTAAGCTTTTGGCTTGAATCCCATTAACTACGTTAATGCGACATATATATTCGTGAACTAGAGACGTTTATCTAAACATCCTACCTAATTTTTTTTCTGTAGGCCGTGGGTATAGGTTTCATACTATGCTGCCCAATGACCCACGAGACAAACCCTTAGTTTCTTTTGGCTATTTTAGAAGGACTCTATACTTAGCTTGAAACAGATAATTATTTTAAATCCACAATTGGTAAGCCCTTGGCACAGTATATATATTAGTACTAGCGTACCCATGGCATCATTTCGCCTGATGGTAAGTGACGATAATGCCGAAGATGGAAGCGTGCTACCAAGATTCCTCAACGCAATCGGCAACTGGCTATCTTGTCTTAAAACTGGAACACATCAATGCTGTTAACATTTATGTTTGGCGGCAAGAGTTAGATAAGATGGTGGTAGCAGCGAGACGGGCTTTGAAGATGCCCTTCCACCAACCGAGTCATACAAAGTCGAACCCGCGAACTTCCGATGTGAAGCTAATGGACTAACAATTACGCCACGGTGGCGGTTCAAAATGAAACATTCTCTTTGATTATGATTACCCACACATTCACATACAATATTACACCTCACCTCATTAGCTTAGCAAATCTGTGCGCTCTTGATGCAACGGACCTCAAGCCCCGGGCCCCGGTCACTGCCCCAAATCGATATCGATAACGATATTATGCGATAATGCACAACACAGCCGCAGCCGTTAGAGCGGGGATTCCAACTTTAAATAAAAGAAAAATCCGACTCCCGCGCAAGTGAGAGTAAGCGCGTCACAGCAGCAAACGCACGCGTGTTGATCGAGTCACGCGAGTTCGGCGGGAAAAACGAAACACTCAAATTTCGGCGCTAATATTAGAGACGGTACATTCGAATAAGACATTAGTCTAATAATAAAATTATCGATATATCGATAGTGAAATTGAAAGTGGTTGTGACCATTTCACACTTGTGTTTAGTGCTCGAGTGAGTGGGTGACTTTCGCCGTTGATTCAGCAGGATGACAAATATGAGAAGCGTCAAGGTATGTGCTATTGAGTTATTGACAACATAAATCTTGCTAAGCCCGCTTCCATCTTCGGCAACATCGTCACTTACCACCAGGTGAGATGTTGTCAAGGGTTTACCAATTGTAAATAAAAAATAAAATAAAATTCCAGTAAGTTAGATTTTTTTTTTTTACTTGGGATCAACAGCCATGTTATACGAGATTAATTATACAGAATGTAACAAAATTGGTGTGGGACCCGTTAACTGGGAATTAAATTCTACTCATCATACTGGACAACTTTCCCCAAGGAACCCATAGACAATTCTCAAAAAAAAATTGGACAACAAAAATGAATAAAATTAGTAGATCAGCTGATCGATTTGTATAAAGTTTTTTTTCGATTTCAGCATGGCTGCTGAAATCTAGTCTAGTATAATAAAATCTAGTTTAGGACCTGGTAACTGGGCTCTGCAACCCATCCCCAAGAAAACCATAGTTAACATCCAAAAAAAACTCTTCCTTCACCTAATATTACATTTAACCTGGCTGGCGACTTTAAAGAGACGGTCTGAATAATTGATACAGTTACGAATACAACTGCCTCCGTGGAAGTGGTAAGTCCATTAGGTTCACATAATAAGGGAGCGGGTTCGATTCCCGGCGGAGTCTAACTTTAGACTCGGTTTTTTTGGTAGAAGGGCATTTTATAAGCCCGTCTAGCTAACTATCACCATCTTATCTAATTCTAGTCGCCAAACAACAATGTTAACAGCATAGATGTGTTCCGGCTCGAAAATGATAGCCAGTTTCCCATTGCGTTGGGAAATCTTGGTATTAGCACAGTACAATAAAGAGTACTTGCGTAGTATTAGCCCGCTTCCATCTTCGGCATCATCGTCACTTAGAACTGTTTTTGTTAATCCACAATTGATAAGCCCTTGGCATCATCTCACTTGATTGTAAGTGACGATGATGCCGAAGATGGAAGCGGGCTTACCAAGATTCCCCAAACGCAATGGGTATCTGGCTATCTTATCTTTAAGCCGGAACACATCAATGCTGTTAACACTGATGTTTTGGCGGCAAGACAAGAAGATGTTGGTAGCTAGCCAGGCGGTCTATGAATATGTCCTAACACCAACCAAACCGAGTCTTACAAAGTTGGCCCCGCCGGGAATCAAACCCGCGACCTCTGGATGTGAAGCGAATGCAGTGAACATTACGCCACGGAGGCGGTTAAAAGATGATGCCAAGGGCTTACCAATTGTGGATAATAAATCTCTCGTTACTGTAAATTGATTATAGAGACTATTCGAACGGCTTGAAAAGATATATTTAAAAAAAAATTGCATTTCAACTAATTATAATATTGTTTTGATTCATTATGAGATTTTAAAATAAATTATTTCAAATGTCGTGTTTCTAAACGTCAGTTTTGTGAAAGTAAAAATAAAGTGACTAATTAATGTTTTTTTTTTTTGAGATTTAAAATATGTATATGTATACTGGCAAAATATTCACTGCTTAGGTAGGCAGTAGGCACCTACTTACACATATTAAACGGGAAACATTTGCAAGTTGTATTGGTTTGTAATCGAGTTCTCGAAAACAGCTCTCACGATTTCAATCAAATTTGTTTTGCGCATAAGTATTACATTACGGAGTTTTTGGGGATGATAAGATAAATCAGTCTACATACCTAATACCCCATTTATCCCCGAAATGATTATAATTTTTTAACCAACTTTCAAAAAGGAGGAGGTTCTCAATTCACATGTATGTTTTTTTTGTGTGTTACCTCAGAAATATTGACTGGGTGAACCGATTTTTATGATTCTTATTTTATTTGAAAGCTAGTGTTTTCCTTGTAGTCCCATATAAATTTTATCAATATTGGTGAAGTACTTTATTAGAAAATTAACGAAAACCAAAAATAATAATGCAAAAATGTATTGTTTAACGTGTTTAGCGTTTTTTTTAAAATTACACGTGCTAATTCAAGGTAGGCTCGAGTCCCTCGGTGGAGACATATATGCGCAGATATGATGATCATTGGCCCTTTCATATGCACACGGAGGACTTTCAGTTCACGTACGGCCGACAGATGCGATCGATCACTATACTGTTTATGTTAATATGATATTAATTTATTCAATGTTTTCTCTTTTTCATGTTGTCATGCAATAAAGAATATTGTATTGTATTATTTATACCTGGCGACCTGGTGAAGATCGCGGGAAGCCGTTGGATGCGGGCAGCGCAGGACCGGTCGCCGTGGAAATATTTGAGGGAGGCCTTAGTCCAGCAGTAGACGTTACGGCTAATATGATGATGATGAGCGTCAAATGACACGCGTCCCGCGTTGCGGCCGTGTTCATATGAACGATCCCATGCTAGCCAAGCCAATACCAAAGTATATATATTAGTACTAACATACAGTATGGAAACTCCCTGCCGCTCTCTAGATTCCGACCTCACGCCCTCGTCACCCAGATTGGTTACAGTTTGGTTGTCGAACGTATAAGATTTCGCCGCCTTTTTGTTTGTTCCGTTATTCCTTTTTTGAAATTTCTTTTCTGGACTGTTGTATGAAGTGTCCAGGGTGTGCCAATACATTACGGCCGCCGTGCTGAAACCGTGAATTATTTAGTGGACTCGCACGGACGACACACGGTCACGGCACAGTCGCCGTGACCGTGTGAAAGCTCTTATAATAGCTCAAAAATTACTTCTTTATTTGGCACTGCAACCGTGAGCATGTGAAAAGATTGAAATAAAATTAAAGAATTAGATTTTGGGTATATTTTATCCATGTTAATGTGTTCCGGCTTGAAGATGAGATAGCCAGATCCCCATTGCGTTGGGGAATCTTGGTAAGCCCGCTGCCATCTTCGGCATCATCGTCACTTACCAACAGGTGAGATGATGCCAAGGGCTTACCAATTGTGAATACAAAAAAAATGTATCAGATTTAACCGCTGTCGTTAGCTAGATCTGTATGGAAAACCTCTTTCACTATTCCAGAACAATCGTGTAGAAAAACTGTGCGATCAGATCAGTCAGAATCTAAAGAGGTACATTTTAGGGTTCCGTGTACGCAAACCAACGGGACCCATTACTAAGCTTCCGCTGCCTGTCCGTCTGTCCATCTGTCAGCGGGCTGTATTTCATGAACCGTGATAGTTAGACAGTTGAAATTTTCACATAATATGTATTTCTGTTGCCGCAGAACCGGTCGTCGTGGAAATCCTTGGGGGAGTCCTATGTCCAGCAGTGGACGTCCTTCTGCTGATATGATGATGATGATGATGTATTTCTGTTGCCGCTATAACAACAAATACTATAAATTAGAAAAAAATTAAAAGATAAGGAGGATCTCCATACAAAAAACGTGTTTATTTTAAAGGACTAGAAGTATTTTTAACTTAGCTCTATCGTAAAAACGGTAGTACATACAAGCGTGTAACTTGGTGTGATTATAGTATTGATACTAAAATAAAACAACAAATAATAAAAATTGGCAAAGTGTAAGTCTTACTCGCGCTAAGGAATCCGAACTGAATGACAAAAAAACCATAGTTTTGTAGCTCGCGTTGATGTTTTTTGTTTGTAAAGTGTATAGGTATCATTGTCATTATACTATGTCGTTGTGTGGAGAGGTGTGTTGGTACGGAACCCTCGGAGTGCTAGTCCGACTCGCACTTGGCCGGTTTTTTCATCCATTGTTTGTCAGACACAATCACGGATTCAATTGAAGAGTGTCTAGTAAAAGTAACTATTTACGGGATCTGAAACTTTATTGCACCTTTGTTTACTATTATTGTAAAATATTTTATGACTAAAAATCTTCCGCGATTTGCTTAACGGGGATTTTAGTATGTCACGTCCGGGAAAATAAGGAGTATATGCATTTTCTTTTAGATATGTTAGTTATTGTAAGGATTTAAAAAAAAATATTTATGTGATAAATTATTCGTGTGATAAGCGTCGACTAAGGTACGATCGCCCTAATTCAGGGTAGGCTCCAGCCCCTCGGTGGGGACGTATATGAGCTGATATGATGATGATATATTACTTATATAAACACCCTGCTGAAGATCTACAGACCCATCTCACTTCTAAGCCAAGTCTACAAGCTGATAAATCGAAAAGACGTGTTGTATAATTGATGTTGTTTTTACCTCAACGTTTCGACTATGCTTCGATAGCCGTGGTCGCGAGTAGACTGAAGCCGCGGTGTCATCGCCGCCGGCGCATCGCCGGAACACCTTCGTCTAACCTCACTTCATTTTGTGAAGAGTTAGGGTCACCACACATTTCACTTAATAAGTTAGGGTCACGACACACTACACTGACACAGTCCACAGGCCGCACGGGTGTTTGTTCGCAGTTTACTTGTCTACACTTATCAATCACCGGATTCCATGACGAGGAAAGCTTGTATCCTTGATCACGATTGAAATTTCTGTGTTTCTTAATTTCAATCGCTTCACATAAGATCCTTGGGTAGTACCGGCGAACCGTCGACAGGATTTTTGGGTCATGAAGCTCAATCCAGTGATTAGGTACCGCATCTAGCAAGTACTCCGCGATTCCAGATTTATTAATCTGACGGTTTTTGACAGCTGCTATATCGACCCTTCGAGTCTCAAATGTAGTAAAAGCCAAACCTCGACTTTAGGGAAATCGCAAAAAACTTAAAATGAAAAAATAAAAACCACTGTATTTTTTTTATTTTTAGAGCTATATTCGTTCTATTTCTGTATATTACTGAGAACAAAAAAACCTTTAAAACTGTATAAGCATAAAATAGGTAACTCTAATAGTTTAAGAGATAGGGTGGCTTTTACTACACTTTTTTTCTACTAGTACTGGATTTTATGACAAAATTTGCAATTTATGTGACAATCAAATATGATGTAATAACATATTGCTTGAAATAATAGCCTACTTTAATGTAGTAAAATACTAAGTAAGAAATAAAATAAATGCTTTATTGTAGTAAAAAAACTGCGTAGTTAGGTAAGAAACAGTATTTATTTAAACATTACCTTAATTATTTAGAAGTTATATCATTAATTGACATGTTTAATTCTATGTTTAACATCTGGAATGGAATGTAATCATTAGAACGTGATTGATCTTCATGTATGAAGAGTAATAATAAGTATATTATAATCAATGTACCTGTACCTTAAACAAAAAAATAAAAACAAAATTTTAGTTACGGGTTTTGAATTTTTTGTCTCTTTTTAACAAAATTTGGGGAATGTGTTTTTCCTGTGCAACAGAATTTAATTTAATTTCCTGTACTTCAAAATTTTACTAAACTGCAAAGTCAACTAGGTACCTATACTACACTTTTCTACATCTCCGTCTTACCTGCGCAAATTGGTTTGTGCAGTTGGCATGCACAGTTCTTTACTGTATGAAAAACTGCATAAACCTGGGCCTTGGGAAACAGGCTGGTGCAGTTTTCCATACAATAGAGAACTGTGCATGCTAATTGCACAAACCAGTTTGCGCAGGTAAGACGGAGCGTGTAGCCGGGCCTTCAGTCCCTTAGAAATAAATTCAACTTAATCAACAAGAAAAAAAACAAAATTAAAATAAAAACTACTTGTTTTAACAAAACATCAGTCTTAGAAATAAATTCAACTTAAAATAATTAAAGAACACTGGAAAACTGCCTAAACCTGAGCCTTGGGGAACAGGCTTGTGTAGTTTTCCATACACTAGAGAACTGTGCATGCCAACTGCACAAACCAATTTGCGCAGGTAAGACGGAGCATGTTGCCGGGCCTTAAGTCTCTAAGAAATAAATTCAACTTAATCAACAAACAAAAAAAAAACAAAATTAAAACTACTTGTTTCAACCAAACATAAGTCTCTGAGAATTAAATTCAACATAATCAACATCAACAACAACCAAAAGCTCTTTTACTTTCTCTGTTTAAGAAAAACATTACAACAAGAAACATCCTATTTCTTTAGAAAAAAAAATCGTTGCGTTCCGGTAAAACTTATTGCCAAAATTTGGCTAAGTGTTCAATAATATCTTTGGAATGGTTACGTAACATTCGTAACGTACATTCATTGCAAAAGTATTTCAAAAATTTGTAAGTTGTCTATGAAACTATTGGGTCTTCTTCCTCATCTTTATTATAATTGTCTTCCTCGTCTGTTTCAATAAGTGTATCATTTTTTTGGCTATCGTAGGGCATCTCCAAGTAGTCTCTGTGAAACCATTTAGGAATAGTCACAGCTGAACATAATTTTTGTAAATCCCTGTACTTTAGTGTGGATAGTGGTAGTTTTTCTAGATACTTTGGCCGCATATTGAAATCGTTCAAATCTTGCAGATACTCTATTTCTTAGGTCTGACTTGCTACATCTATATCTTCTTTCCTTCTTCCTTTTCCTTTCCATTTTCCTTTTCCCTTTCCCTTTTTACTTGGTTTTTCAAAAATCGTTACTTTTTCAGTAACTGCTTCTGTTTTTATAGAATATTTGATCTCTATTAAATTACAATTCTTCTTTTTGAAAGTAAATTATTAAATAAATTATTGAGTATTGAGTAGCGACTCGAATTTCTTTGAACTTTATATTTTTTGCAGTACCATTAGTAAATGTTTTCACTGCTAATTGTTCCCAATCAATAAAGTCTGAATGCTCCATTACTGTCACATTTTAGGGCTTTGGGTTTTTTCTAGCACTTTCAAAGTATGATGGCCATTGTGAAGGAGCCCACACTATAATTTAATTGATCTCTGCTTCTATGGTTGCGTGAACCGAATCAACAGGCATATAGATGTGCCCAGGGAGTAAGTAATTAATCTGAATTACTTGTACGTTATCAGAGCGATGTAAAAAGAAATTAAGGACTGACAAAACGATTATATTTTTATTTTGCCCTGTGCAAGAATCACAGTACATAAGGACATTCTTTACACCTGCCTTGTCCAGCTCTTATAGATACAAATACAAAAATGATGCAGTTTCAACACTTCCTCTTTTACCATCACACTCTTCCCATTTTTTTTTATTCACAGTTGGTAAACCCTTGACAACATCTCACCTGGTGGTAAGTGACGATGTTGCCGAAGATGGAAGCGGGCTTACCAAGATTCCCCAACGCAGTGGGAAACTTAAGACATTTTGTATGACACTCTCGTAAATAGTGAAATTATATACAGCGTACTTACGGGAGTAATACAAAAGCATACTTTCACCAAAAGGTGTATTTAGCAACTTCTGCAAGTCACAGCTACATGTCACAGTTTCAACGTCTTTCAAAGTTTGATGAGCCTTACATCTTTTGTATGTAGCATTTTTTTCTTCTATATGTATTTTCAAGTTCTCTTTGTCATTTTCAGTCATTTCATTACCAATATTTTCTGATTTAGTGCACAATACACATTTGTCTTTCTTCGGTGTATGGAAACCAAGATCATACTCATTATTGATAATATTTCGAGAAATAGATTCACTCACCGCTTCTTTACGATATTCTTTACAGTCCTTAAGATAAATTCTAAACAGGTTTGAAAAATCTTTTAATTCTTGAGCCAGATACATTGGCTTCGACTTCTTTTGGTTACTGTCAGTTCTTTTTCTTTTAATTGGTATTTCGCGTGCGCAACGAACAAGCCAATCACGTCGCCGTTATACATCAAGCTTCCAGAAAAATGTAAAAAGTGATCTACGTCTCTCCTCGCTTATTTCATAGCAACCTCTTTTGCACTTACCAGCAATACAAGGGTTCTCTAACATAGTCTTGGCTTCAATCACTTTACCTTTTATTGTAGTATTCTCTTCTCCGCTATCTTTTTTTTTTATATTCTTTGTATTTATTTTCTTCTCTCTCTTTTTAATTTTATCATCAGTCATAGATTTTTGTTTATTTTTACTTTTTTATCCTTTTTTTCGTCATTTGATGACTGTGATGAATCTGAATCATCACTACATGACCACAGGTCAGAACTTTCGGCTGAAAAATCTTGAAAATCTTCGTCGGATTGAAAATCCATGCACGATTTATTAAAGACTTTAGTAACATTACGTCGCTTTCGGCGTTTTTGAGATTTAGTCAAATTTGTATGCTCCACGTCAATAGCGAGTGTTTCTGCGGTGTAGAGGTTAGACATTTCTACATCGGAAGTGGCCTCTTCTGTATTTGAAAGTGGGCGGTAAATATTTTCCGTGTCACTAGTAGTAGCAGGTGCAAACGCAGAGGGAGTATTAATGCGTATATTATCTGTCTCCGGTCCTGTTTCAGGGAGTGGACAGTGAGGCGTATCTTCCGCGCCAGCAGTCGGTGCAGGTAAAGGTTGGGTGCAAGCCACCACTACGCTATCTGTTTCCGGTCCTGTTTCAGGGAGTGGGCTGTGAGGCGTTTCTTCCGCGCCACCAGCGGGTGCAGATGAAGGGTGGATACTAGCTGCCGCTACGCCAACTGTCGCAGGTCTTGTTTCAGGGAGCAGGCGGTGAGTATCTTCCGGGCCAGCAGCGGGTACAGATGAAGGGTGGATTCTAGCTGCCGCTACGCCAACTGTCGCAGGTCTTGGTTCAGGGAGCAGGCGGTGAGTATCTTCCGCGCCAGCAGCGGGTACAGATGAAGGGTGGATACTAGCTGCCGCTACGCCAACTGTCGCAGGTCTTGGTTCAGGGAGCAGGCGGTTAGTATCTTCCGCGCCAGCAGCGAGTGCAGATGTAGGGTGGATACTAGTTGCCGCTACGCCAACTGTCGCAGGTCTTGTTTCAGGGAGCAGGCGGTTAGTATCTTTCGCGCCAGCAGCGGGTGCAGATGTAGGGTGAATACTTACTGCCGCTACGCCAACTGTCGCAGGTCTTGTTTCAGGGAGCAGGCGGTGAGTATCTCATAAACAGTAAGATACACTGATACACTTTTTGAATTTAGAACAGGACTAGTATACTCGTAGATCTACTACAACATTATTTCTATATAATTTTACTGTATTAAATTGTGTATATGAGTCATTTACAAAAAAAACCTGTGGTTTACTAGTATGTAATCATAACTTGCAAGTTATGGATATTTCTAGTATTAGTGTCGTAAAAAGTATTTTTTTTAAATTGTTGTCATTACGACAAAATATATTCTGAAATAACTTCAAGCTTTCCATTGGAAATATTTTGTAATAGCAATAATGCAAAATTATTTGTCTTTTACGACAAGTCAAGCGTTTTCACTTTCTTGGTTTTGATAAGAAAAAATGTTGTAAAAGCAATATTCATTCATAGACATAATTTAAGACAGTTGTCCAATGTCAAGAAAGGTGATTACAACAACAAATAGAAAATAATTAGAATGTTGATTCTGAGTTGAATCTGAGTAGTAAAATACTTTTTTTAAATAGCAATTTTTTTTACATAGGTACAAATCGGTAGAGTTCTTTAAATTACATAACTTAGCATTTGAAGTCAATTTTGGACAAAATGACTTTTACAAAATTTGAGACTCGAAGGGGAAAACAATACATTTTACGACAATAACACTAGGTAGTTACAAAAAATATTTGTAATGTTAATGACGTAAAATGTATTATTTTAACTCTTTGTTCATTACGACAAAATATTCTGCAACAACTGCAAGATTCCCACTGAAAATAATGTTGTAATAGCAATAATAAAAAACAGTTTGTCTTTTACGACTAAGTTAAGCGTTTTCACGTTCTTGGTTTTGATAAGAAAAATGTTGTATAAGCCATGTTCATACACAGACGTCGTTTACGACAGTGGTCCAATGTCAAGAAAGGCGGTAACGACAGTAAATTGAAAATAATCAGAATTTTGGTGCTGAAAAATCTGAGTAGTAAAAGACATTTTTTTATAGATAGGAAAATATTAAATATACAGATGGATAGAGCTCGTTAAACTACATAAGATAGCATTTAAAGTCAATTTTGGCCAAAATGGCTTTTACTACATTTGAGACTCGAAGGGTCGATATGTTCTTTGACTCTTTCGGCGATCGTGCGCTTAGTTTGATCCACGTACGACCTACAGCGGTAGGGTATCCTTATGTGTACGTATGTGTCTTGCTATCTTAGCGGGAGGGGTGAGTACGGTCTCAATTGACAATTTTCGTAAATAAGATGCCACCTTATCTGTCACCCCTTTCACGTATTAGGCATAAAAGCCGGCTGTCTACTCACGTCAGGTTTAATATAAATAAGTCTACAAGCTGTTTTTGAGAGTCATTCATTACAAATCGTCTCGCACGTTTGACGACTTTCAGCCTCCGGAGCAAGCCGGTTTCCAAAAAGGCTTTAAGTATACCATAGACCACATACGTACGCTGCGGCAGATTATGCAGAAGTTTGGAGCCTATTACGTAGGATGAACCCTTATTGTCCATTGTAATTAAAGATGCACTTGTGGGAGCTGGGTCGTTCCTTTCCCTCTAATATGGTTGATGGGAGCGACGGCTGACTCTCACGTTATACTCATGACCGGGTACTGTCCGTGTGAACTGACCTTACTCTTGTTCGGGTACTGTCCGTGTGAACTGACCTTACTCTTGTTTAAGGCATTACTGACATGCAATGATTAAAATGTACAACTTCTCGTGTCATATTGTTTTCATGTTCTAATGGCATAATTGGTTTTATGTCAAGGATTGGATTTTGACGTTATTATCTAATGATTATATTTCTTAATATTTCACGAATGACATTTCGTAATTTTTTACTATTTAATAACTATCAGAAAGAGTGTAATTTGCACCTATTTTGAATAAATATCTTGAATCTTGTAAACCCACCTAATCCATTATTATCATACACTAGCTGTCCCGGCGAACTACGTTCCACCTAACACTACACTATACAACCCTACCCTACCCTACACTACACTACCCTAACCTTCCCTAACCTACCCTACACTACCCTACACTACACTACCCTATTTTATTATTATATTATAACAGCTCATATACGTCCCCACCGAGGGGCTCGAGCCTACCCTGAATCAGGGCGATTAGGCCTTAGTCGACCACGCGGGCCCAGTGCGGGTTGGTCGACTTCACACACAACCTGCGAGTTTCTCCGCAGGCGTGTGCAGGTTTCCTCACGATGTTTTCCTTCACCGTTAAAGCAATCGGTAAGTATGTACGTAAGTTTTTGAAAAACTCATTGGTACATTGGCCGTCCAGATTTGAACCCGGTACCTCTGGTTAGATGGACCGAGTCGTTACCGGTTGAGCCACCGACGCTTTACACTACCCTACGTACTCTTTATTATATTGTGACCCTACCCTCGCGTGATAGACACAGTTTTTATGTGTATTTGAGGGTTCGCAAGAGTGCATTTAAGGTTCATTCAGAACCCTCGGAAACTATTAATCAATCCGGGATCATAGTGTCATTGCCACGGATTTCCACAACGACCGTCTTGCGCTGCCCGCATCCAACGACCTTCAACAGGTCGTCGGTTCATCTAGGGAAAAACGCTTCATCTCCCAGTATGTGGTTGCCACTCAATAACTTTACTAACCCAACAGCCATCCGTTCTATGAA
This sequence comes from Coleophora flavipennella, assembly GCA_947284805.1. Lineage (NCBI taxonomy): Eukaryota > Metazoa > Arthropoda > Insecta > Lepidoptera > Coleophoridae > Coleophora > Coleophora flavipennella. The sequence goes on from OX369297.1 coordinate 392,895, forward strand.
CGATGATGCACAAGGAAAATTATCCGATTTAATCAAATAAGTATTATTGCGATATTATCACTTAATTATTTCTATGAGAGCAATCATAGCTGTTTCAGCTTCATCAATGTGTCAACCCTTGATGATAAAGTAACGGCCAAGTTGATGGTAATATGTTTCCCACAATTTACTGTCTTTGTAAAGATTTGCTACTTGATATTAATCTCGATTGTAATGGCACAAAATTGACGTTTATACAAGGTACAACTCCAACTAAAAATAACATGACGCAAGACGGATAAAACACTCCTTTCTCGAGATGATTTTGTTCATGGGAGCTTATAATAATAATTATTTATTTATTCATTCTAGTTTTTTTATTCATAATTGGTAAGCTCTTGGCACCATCTCACCTGATGGTAACTGACGATGATGCCAAAGATGGAAGCGGGCTTACCAAGATTCCCCAACGCAATGGAGAACTGGCTATCTTATCTTCAAACCGGAACATATCAATGTTGTTAACACTGTTGTTTGGCGGCATGACTTAGATAAGATGGTGCTAGCTAGCCAGGCGGGCTTAGAAAATGCCCTCCAAACCGAGTTTTACAAGTTGACCCCACCGGGAATCGAACCCGCGACCTCCTGGTGTGAAGCGAATGGACTAACCGTTACGCCACGGAGGTGGTTAAAACAACCAACAAGTAACAAAGACTTACAATGTGTTAGTAGGTGACTCAACATAGGCGTTAGTGGTTAATTAAATAAAATATGAAAATTATATACACGTGAAGTCCGCAGCAGTGAAGCATATTGCCCCTATATGCTTCACGTCAACCCTGTTTATTTATTTATTCAAGCAACAAAGACTTACAATGTGTTAGAAATTAATTTACCTATGCTTCACGTCAACCTTGCCCCCCCCCCCCCCCCCCCCCCCCTATCATCCTTAGGTCGCTTAGGTCGCTGTTGGGGCTGGCCCGCACCCGACTCACCAGATACGCGCACTTCTTACGCATAGTCATAGATGAGATACTAGTTACTTGGCATAGTTGCGTAAAATCAGTCTACCGGCACAGATTACTAATTAGTTACTTAGTTACTACGTAACAGATACTTCACTCAGTAGTAAATTTTCAATACCTACTGCTATAATAGCCTACTCCATCGCGTCAGCAACGGCAGTGCTTGCTTCACACCGCGCGATCGCAGGGCTGCCTCTTCGATAAAATTAAATTAACATAACTTTTTGTGTCTATGTTATTGAGAACTGTGAATATGTTTTGACTTACAGGTGGTTTAAAATTGTATCATTTATATATATTTTATATATATATATATATATATATATATTCTCGTGTCACAGTGTTAGTAATCATACTTCTCCGAAACGGCTGGACCGATTTTTATGAAATTTTGTGTGCATATCGGGTAGGCCTGAGAATAGGTTCTTATCTATTTTTCATACCCCTACGCGGGCGAAGCCGCGGGCAACATATTTTTTTTTTTTTATAAATTGGTTTTTATATTTTTTTTATCATTTGAAAATCGGTCTGTAAGTTCAGTTACCACATACTATTTAAAACGTTTATTTCAACAACTTCTAGCAACTTTAGACCTATGGTCTCCGTACAATTTTTAGTTTTAAGAAAAAGTCATATCTCCGGAGTACATACTCCAGGAGGACCTATAATTTTTTTTTAAACACGCAATTTTTATTTTCTCTAAAATTGAGATCACGGTTCCTAAGAGCGCTTTGCTCTATCTCTTATAATTTAGAAATTCCTCATAGAAAAAATTCACCATGTATATTTTTTACAAATCGCATAAAACCGAATCACAAGCACAGATTACTAAATAGTTATGTCAAAAGTTTCTGTGTGCGCTAACAGCACGACAAGTTGAGACAGGTCGCCGCGCCTGCGACTCACATATTATCACAATTTTATTTTAATAAAAATAGCTTTTTAAAAGTTGTTAAAATAGTGTTTAAGGTAAGTATGACGTTTCTATGTAACAAAAAAATTAAAATCTGTGTCTGAAAGGCAAGCTAATGCCACAGTGTAATAAAGAGTACTAGCTAATGCTTAGTATACCTAGTATTAAAAATAATTTTAAAACGACAAAAAATAGTAATAGTTTATCACTTACCTTTCTTCATTGACAGGTAAATGGAAAAATTTTAGGTATTTATCTCTTCTTTTGCCTGATTTGCACCCATCTACAGCAGGCACCAGACGGCATCGTAGGTACGCGTACGAACGAACAAAACGATTTAAATTAAACTACGTTCGTGCGCTTCGTTTGTGAAAACCGCACTGAATTGGGTCCGCAAACGGCCCGAGAACGCTCGGCCGGGCGGTAGGTAATTATAGCGCGCAAGTACATGGAGACCGGCGCATGAACACTAGTTTGGTATTAACCAATAGGACAGTAGCGGAACCCAAAACTATATACTATAATATTAATCTATGATCTACGTAACTACGAAACTTAGATACGCTTTTTATTACCCGACTGCACGCAAGAGCTACGTTTTTCGCGAGTATTTGTGTTGTGTATGAGGGATATTAATTCCCATATGGCATCCAAATAACTTGATATGTTTTAACCCCCGAAAAAGAGTGATGTTATAAGTTTAACGTGTGTATCTGTGATTCAGTGTGTCTGTCTGTGGCATCGTAGTTACTAAACGAATGGACGGAATTTGATGCGATTTTTTTTTGTTTGAAAGCTGACGTGAGCGAGGTGGTTCTTAGCTATAGTTTTTTGTCGGGGTTTCTGATCGTTGCATTAGTTGCATACGCGTGGCTATCTACTGGGTCAGTAAAATGTAAAATATACAGAGTGTAAAAAAATTGGTGTAGGACCCGTTAGTTGGAGCTTCTACTCATCATACTGAACAAATTTAGTTCTACGACTTAGCTGAAATCGCAAAAAAAATTTTTACTCTTCATACAAATCGATCAGCTGATCCACCAATTTTGTGCATTTTAGTATGGAGGATCCAATTTTTTTTGAGAATTGACTATGAGTTCCTTGGGGAAAGTTGTTCAGTATAATGAGTAGAACCCCTAGTTAACGGGTCCTACACCAATTTTGTTACACCCTGTATACATTCCAACGATTCGAAAAGAATATGAATCCTTAATTATAATGATCAGTTACCATCGATAACTACGCACTCAGTTACCAAATGCTTAGTACCTGTTTGACGGTAGGAAGTTTGCAAGAAGGATTGCAACAATTTAGGCAAATTAGGCAATTTTAGGTCCAAAGGATGCTGATTATAAATATATTACGTTCTTGCGAATGGGTATTTCAGTATAAAATTAATGACCCTTGACTGCTGTAATAAAACTTCACTTTTGCTTGCTCAAGAGTCAAGATGTACAATGTGGTTTAGGGTTTTTTGTTTCAACAGATGAGTGCGAAGGAGTTTTTAACCGACTCCTAAAAGAAGGAGGTTTCTTAATTCGACCGTATGTTTTTTGTATGTATGTTCGCGGATAACTTCGTCGTTTATGAACCAATTTTGATGATTATTTTTTTGTTGGAAAGGAGATATCCCAGAGGTGGTACCATGATAAGGAAACCAGGATCTGATTATGGCATTCCAGCGAAATCGAGGGGAACCCTAGATTTCTGTTAATTATATGTCCATTAACTATTTCAGGAGGCTCCCATAAAATAAACGTGTTTTTTGTTTTGCTCGTTTTTGCACGATTTTGATATTCATGGAATATTTAGTTACATATTCACTTTAAAAATAAATAATTAATTTAAAATAATACAAATATTTATGGGTGTCCATACAATAAACATGATTCTTTGCTCGTTTTTGCTCGATATTGATAACGGCATCAGGTAGACGCTTGAAATATCCACAGAAAACTGAGTTTTATTATTCACTTTAAAAATAAATAATTAAATTAAAATAATATTAATATTTAAGAGAGGCTCCCATACAACAAAAGTGATTTTTTTGCTCGTTTTTGCTCGATATTGATAACGGCAACAGGAAGATGCTTGAAATATCCACAGAATATTGAGTTATGTTATTCACTTTAAAAATAAATAATTAAATTAAAATAAAATTAATATTAATCAAGTCCATAAGTGAATATGATTTGAAGATTCCCAAATTGTAAGAATCTGGAAACACAGACGCGCCAGCAAGGAGTTCCACTCCATCGCCACACCCCGGACACTTCATAAAACGGGCCAGAAATGACATTTCAAAAAAGAAATGACAGACTCAAAATAAATAAAATGGCAGCGAAATCCTATACGTTTGACAACCAAACTGTAACCAATCTGTATTAATCTGGGTACGAGGGGGTGAGGCCGCAATCTAGAGAGCGGCAGGGAGTGTCCTTACTGTATGTTAGTACTAATATATATACTTTGCCATCGCTGTCCGCATAATAAATGAGAAGTATTGGAAGCACCAACATTTTTGACACTAATGGAGACTTTAAACTTAATATACGTTTATTTAACTCACGTATAACATCTCACTGACACCTCAAGCATTACATCATCAACTTCCGACATCCCTGTCATGGCAGGCAAACCATAGATTACAGGAACTCGAGTTGATCGACACGCCGCGCCGCCGCCGCCGCCGCGACACCATCGAAAGCGACTTCGTTTTGCTTTCTGATTACCATTGACGTATGGGTGATAGGAGTATAGTGGCTATAAGTATACCATGGTTAGTTGGTGTCGTTTGAATTACAACCATTTGTCCAGCTGTTTGCTATGGCGTGCGTGATGTATGACAGGCGTAGAAAGTATGGATTGTTTTCCGTTTTTTTTTTTATTAAATATGATTTCAAGGTTGGCTTTTAGTTGGGTTCCGTAACTGAAAAAGGAAATAAATTGTACGGCAGCCCGCAAACTTTTTCGTCAATTTTTTTTTCAGTATTTTTTTTCATACAATTTTTTTTTTTTTAAATAATTTTGATGAATTCATATTGCATGACCAAATATTATATCCTTATTCATCATATATGTCAATTCAATAGCTATATCAACTTGTTAGTAAATCGCAAGTTTCAAGTTAATTTGTAGGAGAACCGTACAAACACGATTTTTTTCCAGACCAATGGGTATTACTATGTAACAGATAAACGTAAGCAACTCCGACATGCAAAGTTTTATTAAAATCGTTTGAGCAGTTTTTGAGAGAAAAAATCTGTTTCTGTTGTATGACAGCAGCTACTCTTCGATTTGACGGTACGATGAAACTTTTGGTAATCCCAGGATGAAATAATTTAAAACTTAAGAGTTTTAAATTATTTCATCCTGGGATTACCAAAAGTTTGGTCCTAATCGGACTAAAGATATAGCCTCCAGGGCCAAGCGTCGACGGACCGACGAACGGACGCACGTATGGACGGAATTAAATAATTAGGTTTTTCGGAATGTGTCAATGAAATTTTCAGGAAAATTGGAAAAACTTCTTTTTTCGCGATAACAATACTTTGCTCTATCCTATGTACTTACATACCGTACTACGGGCTCGAGAAAGTAATAATTTTGAACAAAAAAAACGACTTCAAACATGAAATTAAGGTTCCCCTCGATTTCTCTGGGATACCTCACCATGGTACCACCCTTAGGATATCTCCTTTTCAACAAGAAAAGAATCATCAAAATCGGTTCATAAATGACGAAGTTAACCGCAAACACTATGTGTGTTCGGGGTTAACTTCGTCATTTATTTACATTTAAAACAAAATAAAAAATATATACGGTCGAATTGAGAAACCTCCTCCTTTTTTTGAAGTCAGTTAAATAAAAAATATATACGGTCGAATTGAGAAACCTCCTCCTTTTTTGAAGTCGGTTAAAAAACCGGTAAAGTGCGAGACAGAACCGCGCACAAAGGGTTCCTTATCATCACACTAACTGGCGCTAGTTTCTTGACGTTTTAAAAAAAACACGTTCTTTAAGGAGACTCATTTTTTATAATTTTTACTAATTGTTGTTAAAGCGACAACAGAAATACATCATCTGTGAAAATTTTCTTACTATCACGGTTCATGTACTGGTGACAGACGGACGGACGGACAGCGAAGTCTTAGTAATAGGGTCCCGTTTTTAGCCTTTGCGCACGGAACCCTAAAAACGGAACCTTTGTTTCATTTATTTATTTTGTTTAGTTTTACCTGTCCCGGTGTTTGTAATCATCAACTCTTGCAAGTTCAATATGATCCACATCCAGTGGTCCGATTGACCTGAAATTTGGTACGAAGCCGTATTCCCGGTGACAATAGATCCTTTTGGTAAGTAGAACTTGATCTGATGTTGATTTTTTGATGTGAAATGAATGCCCCAGGACCGTCTATCGGTTTTAGTATAATCCTACTATGCTCGCCATAGTAGTATTCCAATAATTTGCGACCCGTTAAAGAACGACCTGTGAATGGACAGCCCGATAACTCATGGACTTGAACTGAAATAAAAACTTATGTATCTAAAAATAGTTATTAGAGCGTGATTATTTTAGTAGAAAGTAGCTCGCTCGTCCAGCCGTCCGTCCGTCCGTTCGTCTGCCAAGACCCATTTTCAAACCGACTTCAAAAAGGAGGATGTTCTCAATTCACAAGTATGTTTGTTTGTACGTTACACGATGTCTTTACCAATTATAAACCGATTTTTGCGATTACTTCTTTATTTGATAGGTTATATACATGTATGTATGTAGGTGGCCTTATATACATTTTATCAAAATCAGTTGAGTACTTTTTTTAAAAAAAATAACTAAAACAAAAAAATCATGCAGAATTTTACTAAAGTTATTTCGACTGAAGTCGGTTTTTAGGGTTCCGTACCCAAAGGGTAAAAGCGGGACCCTATCACTAAGACTGCTGTCTGTCCTTCGGTCTGTCTGTCTGTCTTTTTTTTTTATTAATAATTTGAGTGCGTTTGACTGCAACTCACCTGATGGTAAGTGATGATGATGTGTCTGTCTGTCACCAGGCTGTATTTCATGAACCGCGATAGCTAGACTGTTGAAACTTTCACAGATGACGTATTTATGTTGCCGCTATAACAAAAAACACAAAGAAATTAAAAAGTAAAAGTCTCCATACAAAAAACGTGTTTTTTTAAACGTAAAGAAACTAGTGCCATCTAGTATGATGGTACGGAACCCTTTGTGCGCGGTTCTGACTCGCATTTTACCGGTTTTGTTAAATGTATGAAGCATTTTCAATTATCTCACGAATAGTGAGAGGTACCTATACAGTTTAAATTAATATTAACTACCTACTATGGTCTACGGCCCCTAGAAGGTTAAAAATAAATCAAGCTTAAAAGCTATTTAAAAATCAGCGCAACCAAAAGAAGCGAACATTTATTAATAATTTAAACTAATAATCATAAAGAGCTCCCACTTGGTGTACCGATGACCTGGTGAAGGTCGCGGGAAGCCGCTGGATGCGGGTAGCGCAGAACCGGTTGTCATGGAAATCCTTAGGGGAGGCCTTTGTCCAGCAGTGGACGTCCGTCGGCGGATATGATGAGTCATAAAGAAGTAAACTTTGTAGGTTTGTATGAAGAAGGTTATCTTTAAAACTACTCATCCGATTTGAAAAGTTGTTTTACCAATAGTTAGAATGTAATTTCAAGATGGACATAGGCTAAAAACACCGTTCACTCTCTATATCCACAGGGGCGTAGCCGCTGACAACAGCTAGTGTCAAATATTTTGGTACTCGCAAACTCTGTCATAAAATGAATTTAAGACTCACCATTCTTCCTAGTTGCATAAACAAACGTTCACTCTCTATATCCACAGGGGCCTAGCCGCTGACAACAGCTAGTGTCAAATATTTTGGTACTCGCAAACTCTGTCATAAAATGAATTTAAGACTCACCATTCTTCCTAGTTGCATAAACTAAACATAATGTGACCCAAATGAAGACATTCACATCCCCACATTAAGTAACTATCTACAACAATTAGCGAGCAGTAAGTACAATTAAAACTCTCCGTTTTAAAATAGAAATATACGGTTCGTTAAGCTCCTAAATGACCGTCGTGTTTAAGGGTCCCCAGGAGGTTCGAGTTTCCATACAAACGCAGTTCCGCTTTAATATAAAAACTACTTGCTGAATTGAATCCAAACTTTGCAAAAATATTGAGTAAACACATATCGATTTTTGTAGTTTGTTTTGATCGTAGTCAGTTAAAATATAAAGGCAAATACAAACCAAAGGCTTAAATTAGTTTTGTACTGAAATTTTAAAATTGCTCTTTTTTTTCGTTTTATATTCTTCATATCAGCTCATATACGTGCCCACCGAGGGGCTCGAGCCTACCCTGAATTAGGGCGATCAGGTCTTAGTCCACCACGCAGGCCCAGTGCGGGTTGGTCGACTTTACATTCAACCTTCGAGTTTCTTCGCAGGCGTGTGCAGGTTTTCTCACGACGTTTTCCTTCACCGCAAGAGCGTCGGATAAACGTACATAATATGAAATCTAAATTCGAAAACACATTGGTACGTGGCAGGATTCGAACCACGGCCTCCCGGACAGGAGGTAGTGGCCGTCACCGTCAAGCCACCGACGCTCGTTATATATTAGTACATGGAAAACTAATTACAAACGTCGATGTGTCTACTCAATATATTCGCAAAGTTTGGATTCAATTCAGCAAGCAGTTTTCATATTAAAGCGAAACTACGTTTATATGGAAGCTTGAGCATAACTAGTATCTCATCTGTGGCATGTGGCTTGAGCCTCCTGGGGACCCTTAAGCTCGGGTTACTACTGATAACTTATTTCCGTTGGACTTTTTTCTTTGCACTATGAAACACATAATAGGCACGTCGCACGTTTTAACTTGGATGGCCTGTGGTGTATTTCTTTGGCTTAAACTGTGATAACGATATGGTGACACTATTTTTCGCGTCCAATTGAATTAACACTGTAGGAGAACGTCATGTCCTCTTTTAAAAATTTTATTCAGCAACTGTAATTAAGTAAGTAAATATACTTTATTGCACGCCAAAAAACGATACAGGACTTATAATTTGTAACATAGAGTGCAAAGGCAGCCTTATCGCTTTAAGCGATTTCTACCAGACAATCCTAACTTAGGGATAGAAAAACAGGTAAACTAGTACAGGATGGCAGCTAATTTCACTTATTAAAGAAAAAAGAATTTAATAGAAGTGTTAAAAGTAAAAAAAAAGTTTATAAAATATTATTTAAATACTAAAGAAAAATACATAATACAGGTTGTAACAAAGTTGGTGTAGGTCCCCTTAACTGGGGCTTCTAGTCATCATACTAAATAACTTTTGTTCTACAACTTTGCTGACAAAGTAATTTTTTTTTTACTTCATACAAATCGATCAGCTGATCGACCGATTTTGTGCATTTTAGTGTGGAGGGTCCAAATTTTTTTTGAGAATTGACTATGAGTTCCTTGGGGAAAGTTGTTCAGTATGACGAGTAGAACCCCTAGTTAACGGGACCTACACCAGTTTTGTTACATAAGTACTTACTATAACACGCAAAATAATTTAATTTATTTTTAATTGTATTTCCTCCTTTTGCTATACCTATACGTCTTTAATGCGTGCTGAAAAATGTCGTGCGCCGCGCTTGGCCAAAGCTCTATTCCACCACCCAGCGGGGAAACCTCGGCGCTTCGACAGTATCAACATCAAACCTAGCGAACCTATTATCGCTTGCTTCGCTCGCTCAACTCAAATCAGCCCAAATATTTCATGATCTAGACAATTTCAACGATCGATCTGGTCACAAATATATCATATATTAGTGTTAATGTAGTTAAAAAGTGGATATAATGTGGGATTTAGACAGTAACAATTTTCTTTTGTTGCGTGCATCCGTAAAGATGACGACATAATAAACGATTGGGTGTAACTTGTAACCTAATATGACCCATTACATAAGGCCTTCTACCCATAACCCAAAAACATTATACCGCTATGGTTTACGTTATGTAGTTGATTATGAATAGTTACTCGTGTCGTACAAAAGATAAGATCTAAAAACAAGTTCAGAGGAAGTAAGTAGGTTTATCTTTGACTTTTGTAGGTCTATGTTTATGTTACGTATTGTTAAAAAAATGTTGCAAGCGTCATACAAAACAGAGTAAACCGGCTAAGTGTAAATCGAGCTATCTTATTGAGGTTTCCGTATCTTATACAGGACTGTATACAGCATGTAACAAAATTGGTGTAGGTTCCGTTAACTGGGGCTTCTACTCATCATACTGAATAACTTTTGTTCTACGACTTTAATTAAATCGCAAAAATTTTTTTTACTCTTCATACAGATCTATCAGCTGAATGACCAATTTTGCACTCACCGCCATTTTATTCCGACATTCGTTTTTTGAAATTTCATTGTACTTATGAAGTGTCCAGGGTATGCCGCTGGGGAGGTATTAGCTATTTTAGCTGGGTACCTACAGGGTGTAGGTTCATTTCTTTAATTATCCTACGAAGGTGTTGGCAGGAATAGCGGCCCTCACTGTATGCCCAAGGGGTAGGAAAGTGGGAACGCTATATCATAAACCTGGTAGTTATAGCGTATCTGATAGATACACGAGAGGCAATATCTTACGATGGTAAAACGTAAAGAAAAACACTTAACGCGAAAATAAAGGAAAATACAACCTTGTTTCGTCCATACAGGAATAATAATAATAATTATAAGTTTTTAATCATTTGGTTGGAGTGCACTTATCAGGGCTGCTAAACTAACAATTTTCCAGACCTCCCAAAAAAAATAATTGTCAGAGATTTTTTAGTACTTAAGTATGGCAGCCCTGTTATGTGTACCCCAATCTTAATCAAATTTAAAAACAGTAGATAGTATTCTTTACACGAATGATTTTTTCCAAAGATTCAAGCTGTTACAAAAAAAAACTACCTTATTATTTTAAGCAAAAATAACGAAGAATGACATTTAAATTTCACATGCAGCGAGCACGTTTTTTTTTTTTTTTATTAACAATTGGTAAACCCTTGACAACATCTCAAATCAATAATAATAGTAATCGACTCACTGCTTATTTTTTTTTAATAAACCAAAATTTGGGAGCCGGCACTTAGCGCGATGTTGCTGATGCGAGCCGGTTCCGCAGGCAGGACCACTTTCTTTCCTTCTCAGTATACCAGAGAAGTTCTGATTCAAAGATCAATTTTGAAGTATTTCATATATTGACATTAAAATTTAGGGAGTGCCTCCGCTGCCAGCGTGGGCACCCAAAAATATCGCCTTTGGGAACCGACGGCGGTAGATATGTCGCAGCCCTTATGTAAGAGGTGGAAGCGAGGTCTGCGAAGCATTCAGCTACTATCGCTTCTCAAGGCTCTTTGACTGTATAATCAATTAAACCTGACCGAACTTAGTATCGCTCGCTTCGATCGCTCATTTATGATCTACTCTCGATCCTATTATCACTCGCTTTTCTCGCTCAACTCTAGTCAAGTTGAGAATCCATTTGTTTTACTTAATATTGTTGTCAACTTAGTATTTGACCCGCGAGAACCTAAAAGCAAAGTATATATATATTAGTACTAACGTGGTACTAACATACAGTATGGACACTTCCTGCCGCTCTCTAGATTGCGACCTCACCCCCTCGTCACCCAGATTGATATAGATTGGTTACAGTTTGGTTCTTGAACGTATAGGATTTCGTCATTCGTTTTCTGAAATGTCATTTCTGGGCCGTTGTATGAAGTGTCCAGGGTGTGATAAAAATGTGCCGGCGCCGGTAGCGGAGGCATTTCCTATAATTTAATAAGAGAAAGTTTATGTGTCTACTACTATATGTTAAAACGTTAGAAAAATAAATCGGTGAAGTTATATTAGTTTTATTTTATAGAGGATTATAAATACGACACACATAGACGAATAGGTTAGACGTGAATAAAAAACGTATAAAATTCAATTTGTTCAACTTTCAACTATAAATCTTAGTTGAAAAAAGAATAAGTATTCTTAAATTTATTTTTATTTTTATTCATTTAATACTGTCGAATACCGCCAGGCGGCAAAATAAAAAAAAGCCGCGTCTGTCGCTGGTCGCCAGGCGGCACGATTTACGGCGGTTAGCGCCTAAACTAAATCAAAGGTTGCTTAAGATCCAATAGAAAGCTAGGAAGTGAATGGGAGTGAAGTTGGCTACCTCTGTGGCCAATCATTAGCCACCACAGATAAGAAAAAAAAAATCCGTTAGCCACACTTACGATACAAAAATATTCAGAGAAACTTCACTCAAAATTCATGTCTCGTTCTTCAAATCGCGAGTGAAATGTGCGCACAATTTACGTTATTGTTTCTGTGTTTCTGAAAAAGATTTGCGGTGAAAACGATGCCAGGGTACGTAACCATTTATTTTAATTACTTATAATAACGTATACTTCTGATTTTCTGTGAAAACTTTTCCTTCAAATTATGGCCTTTTTTGTGACTGATTTTTTGGCTTTTTTTGTTACTTAAATGGTCTAAATTATAAGTAAAGGATTATTGTTCTTTTATTTTTATTAGATAAATATTTTATATGAAAATACACAATATTCCATTTAGATTTACATAAAATCCAATAAAAGTAAACAATAGCGCGCCCAGAACCCCTGTCTGTCACTGTCCATCTGGCGGTTGCGACAGACAGGGAGGGTGGGAGTTATTATAGCTTGACAGTTGAGAGGCTATCTAAAAATAATAATTAAAAAAATAATTTTATTTGGATGTTTTATTATGTTATTTGTGTGCATTCTCTTTCAAACTAGTGGATTCAAGCGTGCCCCTAAATTATTTTGGACCGTATATATATATATTTTTGTTTCATCTGTGTATTTTTCTCCAAGACAGGGTTGCCAGTGCATCTTCTTGGATGGATGGAATTAGTGGAATAAATATAATATTGCATAAATAATCCTTTAGTTGGTGAAGGTCGCGGGAAGTCACTGGATGCGGGCAGCGCAGAACCAGTCGTATTGGAAATCCTTGGGGGAGGCCTATGACCAGCAGTGGACGTCCTTCGGCTTATATTACGATTATGATGAATTTGTTAAGAAAATATTGCACTTGTATGTTTTGGTCACTGAAACAAATAAGTTAATACGCAGGTAGGTATCCAAAAGCCTTGCAAAACTACAGGCTGATAAAAAAATGTTAGCAAAATTTTAAATACAATGGCTTCTAACCGTAAAATGTAAAAAAAATCATTTTTTCAAATGTATTCAAAGGCAGAGAATAGTTACACTCTTTTTGAGAGTCATAAAATAGTAAATTGCATCACATGATGTCGGGAAAAATTTAGAAATAAACAATCATCATCCTACTAATATTATTAACGCGAATGTTTGTAAGAATGTATGGATGTATGCTTGTTACTCTTTCACGCAAAAAATACTGAATGGAACTGGCTGAAATTTAGTAGATAGGCAGATTAGGACATTTTCTACTGCGCACCCTCGAAAAGTCATAGAAACGTTGTCCACGCGGGTGAAGCCGCGGGAAACAGCTAGTGAGTTCATAAAGTTAAAATAAAATCAAACAAATAATGTCAATAAAACATGACATCAATACGACACGAGAAGTTATACATTAGAAATATCGTATTTATCTTTATAAAGCCTTTCACAAGAGTAGGCCAGTTCACATTGACAGCATTCGGTCACGAGTATAACGCCAGAGTCAGACGGATTTGTCATACAAATTTATCAACAGATTAGCAAAATTTTTATGAGAAGTCCTAATTTTTTGGTGAATTGACTATGGGTTTCTTTGGTAAAGTTGTTCAGTTTTATGAGTAGAAGCCACGGTAAAAAAACCATACAATTTTTATCACCTGGTATGATATATAAGGTCTAACAAAGTTAGCTGAAACTATTTTAACTGGTGCTTCCACCCATGAAACTGAACAACTTTCCCCATGAAACCCATAGTCAAAACTTAAAAAAAAATGTTGAACTTCCCATACTAAGTTGGCTGATCAGCTGATCGAGTTAGTATAGGAGAGCCAAATATTTTTTTTCGGTTCCACGGGGAAAGTTGTTCAGTTTCATGGGTAGAAGCACCAGTTAAAATAGTTTCAGCTAATTTTGTTACACCTTATATAGGTTGTTACAAGATTAATATAGAAGCCGTTAACTTGGGATTTTACTTAATGACGTAAGCGTCAATGACGTAACGGCTAGGACAGCTACCTCCTGTCCGGGACGTCGTGGTTCAAGTCCTGCCACTTACTAAATGTTTTTTTGAATTTAGATTTCATATGTACGAGTACGTTTATCCGACGCTCTTACGGGGAAGGAATACATTGTGAGGAAACCTGCACACGCCTGCTACAAAACTCGAAGGTTGTGTGTGAAGTCGACCAACCAGCGTTGAGTCCACGTGGTCGATTGCGGCCCGATCGCCCTAATTCAGGATAGGCTCGAGCCCCTCGGTGAGGAAGTATATGAGCTGATATGATGACTGAATAACTCTCCCCGAGAGGCTTATAGTCTATTCGCGAAAAAAATTTAAATTGATCAGCTGATTCATTAATTATGGAGCGTCAATTTTTTTTGAGATTTGACTATGGGTTCCTTCGGGAAAGTTGTTCAGTATGACGCGTAGAAGTCTCAATTAACGGACTCCAACACCAAATTTGCTACACCCTGTAAAATATTCATACTCATTTGATTATTACGTAAACCTTTAATACAACACCTACGTTCAACTAAAATTAAAACCTTCACTAGGAAATGGTGCGTCAACCCATCAACAACGCAGAGGTTGCTATTACACGGTGGCTGCCTGTAACCGCTGGGGCGGGCATTGCCTCACGTTGTGTGTTTTTTTAACCACTGTAATGTGTGTATTGTACAGTCTTTGGGCACCTACGTTTCATAAAGAACCAGGACCCTCTTTGCTAGTTTTTTTGATGTGTAATATCTTTACTCTCGCTTTCCTGCAATTTGTGGGAGTGATTTCGTGAAATGGGACGGAAATGTGTAACAGGAAATGCGAACGTTTTTTACCCGACTGCGCCAGAAGGAGGGTTATGTTTTTCGAGAGTATGTATGTATGTATGTATGTATGTATGTATGTTTGTATGTATAATTGTTTGGCACGCTCTGCAGCCTGAACGGCTGGATCGATTTTAGCTTGAGACGTGTCGTTAGATTCGTATTTACTGTGAGAGTGACACTGGGTATATCAAAATAAAAAAAAATGATTTTTGGCGCAAAATTCAAATGTTTGACACGCTCTGCATCCTGAACGGCTCGATGAATTATAGCTTGAGGGTTGTCGTTAGATACGTTTTTACTGTGAGAATGACACTGGGTATATCCAAATAAAAAAACAAAATGGCGGATTTTTGGCGCCAAACTCCAATGTTAGGCACGCACTGCAGCCTGAACGGCTCGATAGATTTTAGTTTGAGGGGTGTCGTTAGATACATATTTACTGTGTGAGTGAAACTGGGTATATCAAAATAAAAATAAAAACAAAATGGCGGATTTTTGTCGCCAAATTCAAATGAACTCATTCAATAATAAAACTAAAAAAATGAATAAAATAAAAAACGGTAATTTAAAAAACTAAAAAACCCGCCTGCGTTTCTGTGTAATTTGGAAATGAAAAACCCTAAAACAAGAAAGTCGTCATACCCGATTGCACTTAACTTAAGAAAAATTGTAGCAGTCGGGACCCATTCTAGAAATGGAGGCATAGTGAATTGAGAGCACATACCTTACATTGCAGATTATTCCACGATTACTGACTAGACGGCTGACTTTCTAGAATGGGTGCCGACTGCTACAATTTTTCTTAAGTTAAGTGCAATCGGGTATGACGACTTTCTTGTTTTAGGGTTTTTCATTTCCAAATTACACAGAAACGCAGGCGGGTTTTTTAGTTTTTTAAATTACCGTTTTTTTTAATTCTCGAAAACTAAGGTTGTCATAGCCATGCAGCCTAGTGTGATGGCAAAGGCAAAGATGACATACTGCTATTCGAAGGGTCGGCCCGTGAATGTACGACCCGATAATTAATTAATTTCATAAGTATTTTGTCACATGTTACACATCATAATGCGAGTACTGTAGGTCTCGTTTTTTTTATCCACAACTAGCTGTTTCCCGCGGCTTCAACCACGTGGACAGCGTTTCTATGACTTTTCGGGGGTGCGCAGTGTGCGAGCCTATGTGTTAATCCAGGTCCTAATCTGTCTACCTACTAAATTTCATCCAGATCCGTTCAGTAGTTTTTGCGTGAAAAAGTAACATATACACTCACAAACTTTCGCCTTTACAATATTAGTGTGATTGGCATCATCTCACCTGATGGTAAAGTGACGATGATGCCGAAGGTGAAGGCGGGCTTATCAATATTCCCCAACGCAATGGGGAACTGGCTATCTTATCTTCAAGCCGGAGCAAATTAATGTTGTTAACATTGATGTTTGGTGGCAATACTTAGATAAGATGGTGGTAGCTGGTCAGGCGGGCTTAAAAATGCCCTTTCACCAACGAACTCATTCTGAGTTCGTTGCCTTTCACCAACCTAACCAAGTCTATAAAGTTAGACTCCGCCGGGATCGAACCCGCGACCCCGTGATGTGAAGCTAATAGATTGAACCATTACGCCACGGAAGCGGTCACTTACGGTTTTTTAATTATTATTTACTTTAAACAGAACGATTCTAGTGTACAAGCTTTGAAGGGTAGGCTACTTATCAAAATGAACAACTTTCCCCAAGTAACCCATACAAGATTCACAAAAAAAAGGATGATGCTTATGAAGCCAATTTTTATGAGTTCAGTATGGGTTTCTTGCGGTAAGTTGTTCAGTTTTATAAGTACGGCTACCATTAAAAGATTGCACACTACGAGTATAAAATATTCTGTAATATAATTTTCTTTTACAAAATTTTCCTGAGTCAGTCTTTTTACGGAATTCGGTAAAAAAGTCGAAAGGACCTTTTTAACCAATAGGGCCTACTAATAGGGTATTTGACAGTGTTTAAAATGAATTAAAAAATATTATTCACTTAATAGCATTTCTCCTACAAAAGCATAAAAACTTATTCATTTAACATTTCATTCTCAATTCAATTTTATATAATATCAAAATCACTAAATTAGTTCGTCAAAGACAATGGTTTGAAGCTCGAACAATTTCAGAACAAAATGTCGTTTTTGACAGTGGATAAAAAGTATGTAACTCAAATGACTAGCAGTCAAATACCGGATTGTGAATAAAAAACTATAGGGTTGCCAATAACCTTGTAACGAATCGAACTCAATGCATTAAAATCGTTTAGCTTATTGACAAATTTTGTGCTTTTGTGTACCTATGGAGAGTCAAATTTTTTTTTGTGACTTGGGGAAAGTTGTTCAGTATGATAAGAAGAAGCGCCACTTAATGGGTGCTACACCAATTTCGTTACATGCTGTATAACCATAGCTTTACTTACCTCTTTACATCAGCCGGAGGACGTCCACTTCTGGAGAAAGGACTCTCCCAAGGATTTCCACGACGACCGGTCCTGCGCTGCCCGCATCCAGCGGCTTCCCATGATCTTCACCAGGTCTTCGGTCCACCGCGTGGGAGGCCTGCCTACGCTACGTTTTCCGGTGCGCGGTCGCTCGAGAACTTTACTACCCCAACGGCCATGTGTTCTACGAGCTATGTGCCCTGCCCACTGCCACTTCAGTTAGCGATTCTGTGAGCTATGTCGATTACTTTGGTTCTCCTGCGGATATCCTCATTTCTGATTCGATCGCGTAGGGAATTCCTACCTTAATGTACCTATCCAGATTTATAAATTATAGTAGGTATGTGAACTTTTTAAATTTCAGAAGGTTAGAACAAAGTATAAATGTATGTACTAACATACAGTATGGATACCCCCAGCCGCTCTCTATATTGCGACCTCACCCCCTCGTCTCCCAGATGGATGCAGATTGGTTACCGTTTGGTTGTCGAACGTATAGGATTTCGCCGCCATTTTGTTTGTTCCGTCATTCAATTTTTGAAATGTCATTTTTGGCTCTTTATATGAAGTGTCCAGGGTGTGGTTAGAGGGTAGGTCTAGACTGCAACCACAGATAATATATTTTTTTGCCGCTTACTGCAACAGTGTTAATTGCATTTGGACGAGAAAAACAGTGTTAACGTGTCTTTAGGTCAGCAATTACAAAATAATTTATTTATGACAGTAACGTTTCTGTATTTTTAAGTACCCTCCTACCTATATACTATAGTAAGAAGCAAATAAGTGGGTATTAATATTTTTATTACCTACCTATACAATATTGGTTAGCACTCAAATAACTCATTTTGTGTTAAAATTTTATGATAGAATTGACTATTGTACAGTGGCCAGCACATCAAGCTAGAAACTTTGGACTTTGTACCGTTCTTATGCCGTATGCGTGTGGATCAGAATCGCACTACAAGTGTCTAGCTTGATGTGCTGGGCGCTGGCCTCTGGCTCTGTACAATGCGTAAATACTTAGCCTCGCGCTCTCGTCATAAAATTTAGTGTTAGACCGTAGAATATTTGCAACACATTTTAATAACGCTGGGTATCCTAAACCACACCCCAGACATTGCATACAACAGTCAAGAAATGACATTACTAAAAACAAATGACGGAGCAAACAAAATCACGGCGAAATCCCATACGTTCGAGAACCAAACTTTAACCAATCTGTATCAATCTAGGTGACGAAGGGGTGAGGTCGGAATCTAGAGAGCGGCAGAGAGTGTCCATACTGTATGTTAGTACTAATATATACTTTGCCTAAATACTTTTATTTGTTATCATACTTTTTGTGTACATTATTAGTGGTCAGGTCGGTAAAATGAACACAAAGAGGTTTAACAATAGTTTTGCTATAATGGACTAAATGTGCTTATCTGTGAAGTGATATTTCAATAGTTTATCGCATCACCATAAAGTATAGACATATAATAATATACGTATTGTGGCAACCCTACGTAAACAGACAGGTATATACAATAAAAAAAAATGAATTTTATACCAGAATGTCCAGACAGTTTGGGTCCATGACACTATGCTATATAGTAGGAAATTTATGCACTTATCAATTTTTACTTTAGAAGATTTGAGTGCTCGACCCATTCTGTAGTAGTCAGTTTAAGCTTTAGGCAAATATCAAATGTAGTCTAATTGGGTTCTAGGCAGTCCAAGACCAACCTCTTCTCCTTGAATACTTGGACAGGTCGAAAGTTTTCAACTTCCGCCGTTTCAACAACCGCCAAACATAAATGTTAATGGCATATGTACATGTATTCCGGCTTGTAGATGAGATAGCCAGTTCCCATTGCGTTGCAGAATCTTGGTAAGCCTGCTTCCATCTTCGGCATTATCGTCACTTAACATCAGGTGAGATGATGCCAATGGCTTACTAAATGTGAATAAAATAAAATTAAAATCGAAAATTAAAATCTTAAGACAAAAAATATTTAGGGGTAGCCCTGGGTCGCTTTCAATGGTATTTTTTTAAAGTCTTTTGTATAAGTATACGAGTTTTAAATTGACATTAGTGTAATTTTAGGGGTAACTCTCGATTTATTTACATCTAGGTAATTATAGAAGCGTCGGTGGCTCAGCCGGTTACGACTCGGTCCTTCTAACCAGAGGTACCGGGTCCAAATCTGGACGGCCAATGTACCAATGAGTTTTTAAAAACTTACGTACATATACTTACCGATTGCTTTTACGGTGAAGGAAAACATCGTGAGGAAACCTGCACACGCCTGCGAAGAAACTCGCAGGTTGTGTGTGAAGTCGACCAACCCGCACTGGGCCCGCGTGGTCGACTAGGGCCTGATTGCCCTAATTCAGGGTAGGCTCGAGCCCCTCGGTGGGGACGTATATGAGCTGATATGATGAATTATAGTATTATAATAGGATATATATTAATAGTATTATATAGTCGGTGGCTCAACCGGTAACGACTCGGTCCATCTAACCAGAGGTACCGGGTTCAAATCTGGACGGCCAATGTACCAATGAGTTTTTCAAAAACTTACGTACATACTTACCGATTGCTTTAACGGTGAAGGAAAACATCGTGAGGAAACCTGCACACGCCTGCGAAGAAACTCGAAGGTTGTGTGTGAAGTCGACCAACCCGCACTGGGCCCGCGTGGTTGACTAAGGCCTAGTCGCCCTGATTCAGGGTAGGCTCGAGCCCCTCGGTGGGGACGTATATGAGCTGTAATGATGAATAGGATAGGATAAGATGGTGGTTGCTAGCCAGGCGAGCTTAGTGAATGCCTTTCCACCAACCAAACCGAGTCTTACAAAGTTAGACTCCGCCTGTAATCAAACCTGTGACCTTCTAATGTGAAGCTAATGGACTTAACCATTACCACAGATGAGATAAGTAGTAGTAGTAGTAGTGTATACTAGTTTGCCATTACGCCACGGAGGCACACGGTGTGATTTCTAAGCTGAATGAAAAGTCAAAAATTTCACGAAGGCGAGAAGCACTACACTTATTACGACTTTTGGTGTAAAAAAATATACTGTAGACCCTGTTTATGGTATTAAGAATTGTAAAATTTCTCGAAAACAAATATTTAATGTTAAATGAAACCAACACACGAAAATCGGTGACTCTAACACGTTTCATTTTAATTAAAATCTTTTTTTTTAACTTTTTCTAAGTGAAAATCGAGAATTGAGCGTTTGGTATCAACTATCAACGCAACAGCCGCGTTAAAGCCCGCATTGATTTGAACTTAAAATGAATAGACTTACGTTCGATATTATTTTAACACGTTTCAACCTGCTCGGATAGAGTCATCTTAAATCCTTAACCTTTAAAATATCCACAAGTTAGATTTAGTTCAGCCACAAAAGTTTAAGTAAATTTAGAAATGAAATTTTAGATTTTCTGTGTAGCATCAATCAGAAACCACACAGTACATGAAATTCTATCGCACGGAAATATTAACTATAAGTAGCTACTCTAACAATAATTACATAACATTGTTACAGTCACGGAATTTATATAATATATGTTTAGCAGATTCAAGTCCCTTTATTTTTCCGGTTAGTTCTCCCTGTTATATCAACATTATATCTGATAGATACAGGTATAAGTAACGTCAAAAAAGATCGGAAGTTAAAGAAAAGTTTTTTTATATTTTTTTATTCACAATTGGAAAGCCCTTAGCATCATGGCTATCATAGGATCTGGCTATCTTATCTGCCGTTAACATTGATTGACCACAGGATGAGATACTAGTTACGCAATACTTACATAAGAAGGTGGTAGCTAGCCAGGCGGGCTTAGAAAACGCCCTACCACCAACCAAACCGAGTCTTACAAGTTTACCCCACCGGGAATCGAACCTGCGACTGTGTGAAGCGAATGGACTAACTATTACGCCACGGAGGCGGTTAGTTACTTTAAATGTCGATGTAGTTTTTTCTTGGTAAGTATAAAAATATATTTAAAAAATCAGATAGATTGTGAAAATAAATTTTGGTATGTCAACTAATTTTAATTTTAAAACTTATGTAGGTACTTATTATAACCCGGCAAAATTGAAGTTTCCGTGACTGTACATAATATGACCTCATAAAATCAAACAAAACCACTCAGCCCACAGTATTGCTTTTATTCCGGAAAACCTACACCACTAAGTAACTAACTAGCTTTTGTCACCGGCTTCGCTCGCGTGAAAATAGTTTCTATGACTGTCTACGAGGTCGCGCAGTGTGCAAACCGCAACCTGCTCGCGAGCGTGGACAAACAAAAGTAGCATTTATGTTAATCCATAGCCTAATCTGTCTACCTAACAAATTTCATCCAGATCCGTTTATCTGTTTCGGCGTGAAAGAGTAACAAACATCCATACATACAAACATTCGCGTTTATAATATAAGTAAGGATGGGCTGTTCATCATCATAATATCAGCCGAAAAACGTCCACTGCTGGACAAAGGCCTCCCCCAAAGATTTCCACGACGACCGGTCCTGCGCTATTATTACTATTATCATCATTACAGCTCATATACGTCCCCACCGAGGGGCTCGAGCCTACCCTGAATCAGGGCGATTTGGCCTTAGTCGACCACGCGGGCCCAGTGCGGGTTGGTCGACTTCACACACAACCTTCGAGTTTCTTCGCAGGCGTGTGCAGGTTTCCTCACGATGTTTTCCTTCACCGTTATCTATCACCGTTATCACCGTTAGCATAGTAAAAATGCCGTTAGCATCTATTATAAATAAATTTAAAAAATCGAAATAATTTTGATAAATTCATATTGGATGACATAATATATACCTATTCGTAATATATATGACAATTCAACAGCTCCAACCATTTGTGAGTAAATCGAAAGTTTCAATTTTATTTGTAGGAGAACTGTACAAACACGATTTTTCCCAGACCAATGGGTACCTATTACTATGTAATAGATAAACATACGTTTATCCGACGCTCTTACGGTGAAGGAAAACATCGTGAGAAACCCGCACTTGCCTGCGAAGAAACTCGCAGGTTGTGTGTGAAGTTGACCAACCCGCACTGGGTCCGCGTGGTCGACTAAGGCCCGTTCGCCCTAGTTCAAGGTAGGGTCGAGCCCCTCGGTGGGGACGTATATGAGCTGATATGATGATGATGACTGTATGGAGAGGTGTGGTGGTACGGACCCTCGGTTTGCGAGTCCGACTTACACTTGACCGGTTCTAGTAAGTATCATAGTTACGATTGTAATACTGTGACGATAGGTATAGCATATTATTAGTAATTATGACTTGAATTATAATTTTAAATTATATATGTATGGTTATATTAAAAATTTAAAAGTCGAAGAAGATTTCCGGCAGAGACTTTTTAATTTGAAAAATATTGGCTGCGCAAAATTTCCATATGGTGTCAAACACATTCAATATGCACATGCATATGTGAGAATTTCCTTTCTCTTTAAATATAACCCACTTTTTGACTTGCTTGTTGACTATCTCGGAAACGATACACCTTGGATAAAAATATACATAAGCACCGCTATCAATTGGTTATGGCTATAATAATTAATTAATAACCGACTTCAATTTTAACAACTACCTAGGCAAAGATTATTTTATATTATCACTAACATACACTCCCTGCCGCTCTCTATATTGCGACCTCACCTCCTCGTCACCCAGATTGACGTATAGGATTTCGCCGCCATTTTGTTTGTTCTGTCATTCTTTTTTTGAAACGTCATATCTGGCCCGTTGAAGTGTCCAGGGTGTGACCTAGGTACAGATTTTTACTATAAATTTGTAGTTTTTGTTAATTTGCTAAAAAACACTGAATTGATTTTAATCAAATTTATGTGCAACCACTCTGAAAGCATAATCTATCAAATAAATAACTAAACGAATTCATTAAAAATTAAAAACCCGACAGCATAAAAACTTAACCTCTCTTTATTGGCCAGTCGGGTAAAAATTTATCCTATGTTACTCACACGATCAAGGCGAATCTCTAACGACACCTCGCTCTTCCAAAATCCATGAAGCCGTATGTATAGGCTACAGACGAGCGTGTTAAAGAAATATACAAACATACACTCGAAAACATAATCCTCCTTTCGGTGCAGTCGGGTAAAAAAGAATGGGTGTCAATTAAATGGTTAGCATAGTATTGTTATTTCTGTGAGCAGAAAAATATAATCGGTCAGCAGAAATAGCTAATCGGTCAGCAGAAATAGCTAATTGGTCAGCAACTCATGGTCAGCAAACATTTCAAAATCAATCAGCAATTTATGTCATTCTGGATGGCTGTAATTATTTTAAACATCCCCGTACTACACTCTTCCTACAGTGATGTTGAGTGGTCGACGGAGCCCCTTCGGGGCTCCTACTTCTGTGTTCTCATGTTAAACCTAACACTACGACTGTGCGGGGAGGCGAGCTTAGCTCGCCTCCCCGCACAGTCTCCGAACCTAACGGATCCGAGTCGGGGTGCTCCGCAAGTCCGAGCTCGCTTCGCTCGCTCCCGCTTCCATTTAGAACTCCCCGTACCACACTCTTCCTACAGTGTTGAGTTGCTGCTTATAGACATGTTTTTCTGCCGCTCAATCATGAAATCTTGCCGTTCAAGTAGTTATTTTGCGGACCGAATGTTTATTATGCCTTTAAAAAATATATATTTCAAAAAGAATAATTCAAATCCTGAGTTCAAATCGGTTGACAACGGTGAAGATATTGAGTCTTCTTTCTTCTCTGTCGTGTCCTCATGTCTTACGGACGTGACCATCGTGGGCAACACGTGCCAGCACACTCTCCAGGACACTCGATCTTAAGCATGGTGAATGCTGGTATGCAGGTGTCATTCTAGTTTTGCCTTGATCACGTCAGCCCACTGCAAAGGCATCTGCGTCCTATGATCTTTTTTCCCTCCATACAGCTAGTTCGGCCAGATACCGCATACACATCTATAATATAATAAAACTGTAACGGGGCCGTGTCTGTACATGAAATATTTTTGGAAAATAATAACTGTGGTGGACATTACTAACGATACAGAGGCCAAAACAACAACTTTTGGAATTTTTGTCTGTCTGTCTGTCTGTCTGTCTGTCTGTATGTTCGCGCATCACGCAAAAACTACCAGGCCGATTTTGATGAAATTTTGTATGGTGGTTCCTTATAGCCCGGGTTAACATATAGGATACTTTTTATCCCGGAAAATTCAAGTGTTCCCGTGGGAAAATCAAAAGTATTCATTTATAGAATGGCTCACCACGCAAATGTGGCTTGACCTATTACCATCAAATTTTACACGTTGATACCGTTATCGCGAACTAAAACTGGGACATTGTAAATCCAAAAAAAAAAGGGTTCCTGCAGGAATGCAAAAAACTGAATCTTTAGAATGGCTCAACGTAACAATATGAAACCATTACATTGGGATGGGGTGTTTTCAACATCATTGTATAGTCGGGTATTCTTTATCCCGTAAAACTAAAGAGGTCCCGTGGGAAATTATCTATCGATACTTACAATAATAAATATAGAGTACTTTTTTTCAACATATAAGCTGCACATACCACACATTATAATCATAGCAGCAAAATGTCAATAGATGGCGCTGCAGGGATACTAAAACGCGCTTAAGTTGTGTTAAAACATTAAAATATTATTTCATACTTTTGAGTGGATTTCTTTTATGTATTTTTCAGCATACGCTTTTTACACAACTCTCTGGAACTATGGTACGTAGCGATGTGTTTCATAGACGAACAGATAGGTATTTTTTTATAGATTGCAATCATGTAAAAAAATTAAAAACACATAAATCGAGTTTAGCTTCGTTTAAAAGGAGGCACAGATATGGGAACTCTTATGACGGCGACTATTTGCGTGTGGCAGTTGCTCTCCGCCTGCAATATCAATATCTGTGAACCTCATCAATGTATTTGCGGGTCCACGGTGGAGGCAATTGGCCATCACTCGCTGAGTTGCGATCGTTGTTAGTGAAGACTCCCACGTCACCAATTCCTTAATGACCTCACTCGGAGGGCACTGGTCTCGGCTGGATGGAATATTCCATCTTTGATGCAGCCGCCGGGCTTTAGTCGATCTGATGGCAAAAGGCCGGAGGGTTTAAACAGGTGCTATGGCAGAGAGGAACGTGTCTGCTTTGGGAAGCCACTTTTTCTGCCTCACTCCTCACCCGTACGGTACTGCTGCTTAATTTGCGGTGAGAAAGAAGCATAATAAGTACTCGGTCTTGGAGGAAAATTACTGCTTTGTGCCGCTGGTCTGTGAGACAATCGGCTGCTGAACCCTCAGATGCCTTTGCCTTCACAAAGAAGATTGGCCTTCGCCTTCGAGAGAGGAGATGTGACGTGAGGTCCTACCTGCTGCTAAGGTTGTCTATTGCCATCCAGCGCGGCAACGAGAAGTGCGTCTTGGGCTCCATTGGAGCTGATACGACTCGAGGATTTGACCCATATTAATATTGTTAGGAAATTTGATTACTAGATTGATATATATTTCATCATATCAGTTTATATATGTCCCCACCAAGGGGCTCGACCTGCCCTGAGTTAGGGCGATCTGGCCTTAGACGATCACGCGGGCCCATTGCGGGTTGATTGACTTCACACATAAGCTTCGAATTTCTTCGCAGGCGTGTGCAGGTTTCCTCACGATGTTTTTCTCACCGTAAGAGCGTCGGATAAACGTACGTACCAGTATGAAATCGATATTCGTATAGATATTGGTAAGTGGCAGGATTCGAACCACGGCCTTCCGGACGGGAGGTAGTGGCCCTAACCGTTTTGCCACCGACGCTCTATATTTTATTTAAGATTTAGAAATCCTTACTTTATATTATAAATGTGAAAATGTGTTTGTTTGTTTGTTACCTATTCACACTTTAACACCTCTACCAATCTCGATGAAATTTGGCATGCAGGTAGCCTGTATCACTGGGAATGAAATAGTCAACCTTTTATCTGTGGAAATTATCATAGTCCGATGCAGTTCCTGAGGAAACTAAAACTATACTCTATGTTCGTTTTATTTAAAATCGTAATGAAAAAATGGATTGGTGTGATTTTTAGCACAGAGATGAGGTGGAAAATGATATAATTTACTAATAAGTATATCCTGACATAGTTCCCGAGGGATCTGGGGACAACTGTTTTCTACGCTCGCGCACGTCGGTGGCGTCGCAACGGAGCAACGGATTAAAGTGATTTTTTGTATAGAATTTGTTGAGGGGGTGGGAAGTGACAAAGACTGCTAATCCGAATAGCCCGTCACAGTTCCTGAGGTACCTGGTAAAAACTCATGTCCACGCTTGCGAGCTGATTGCGGCTCGCGCACCACTCACCCTCAAAAAGAGTCATAAAAGCTATGTCCACGTGGGCGAAGCCGCGGGCAAAAGCTAGTATATAATAAACACGTTAAAAAAACCCGACTTCCATTGCAACAACTTCGAACAATTTTGCATTATTATTTTTGGTTTTTGTTAATTTTCTAATAAAGTACTATACCAGTTTTAATAAAATGTATACGGGACCACACGGGAAACACTAGCTTTCAAATAAAAAAATAATCATCAAAATCGGTTCACCCAGTCAAAAGTTCTGAGGGTTTTCTTATCATGGTACCACCCTTGGGATATCTCCTTTCCAACAAAAAAGAATCATCAAAATCGGTTCATAATTATTATTATAAAGTCTTTGTTTTTATACGTTTTGCTTTTGTATTTTACTAACTCTAGAATTAAGATCTATGTTACTAACAAAACTATGGACTAAGTTGTCTGTAATAAATGTCTAATAATTAATAATTATTATTATTATATCAGCTCATATACGTCCCCACCGAGGGGCTCGAGCCTACCCTGAATCAGGGTGATTAGGCCTTAGTCACAGTATATATATTAGTACTAACGTACCTTAGTCGACCACGCGGGCCCTGTGCGGGTTGGTCGACTTCACACACAACCTTCGAGTTTCTTCGCAGGCTTGTGCAGGTTTTCTCACGATGTTTTCCTTCACCGTTAAAGCAATCGGTAATGATATGTACGTAAGTTTTTGAAAAACTCATTGGTACATTGGCCGTCCAGATTTGAACCCGGTACCTCTGGTTAGAAAGATCGAGTCGTTACCGGTTGAGCCACCGACGCTCCGGCTTCGGTTCATAAACGACGATGTTATCCGCGAACACACATAAAAAATAAAAAAATATGTACGGTCAAATTGAGAACCCTCCTCCTTTTTTGAAGTCGGTTAAAAATAGAATTTGAGGAAATCGAAATCACTGCTCATATCCTGTAAATAAAAAAAAACATTCGATAAAAAAATCCTTAATTTAAGTAAAAAATGGTTACAAAGTTGGTCGTTGGCGGCGGTGTAAGCCATAAGTATCAGAAGCGGTGCGTTGTTTGCCGGCGTTTCTGTGACGTCATCCGGCGTTGGAGTTGCGCGCGCGCACAAAAACTTTCGCTTTTCACTGCCAAGGCTTGCGGGGCTCGGATCGCGCAACACTTTTGACTACCACAAAACATGCTTCTTCTTCTTCTCTTGTTGATGGTATCAAACCACTTCTGTCATTCGCAGGTAAAAGTGGTGGTGCAATTATGTACGTAGGTATAAAGGTAATGTTATAATAATTCTGTAAGCTTGCTCGTCTGATTTTTATTTCTTTTTTTTAGCCAAAACTGGTAAGCCCTTGGCCTCATCTCCTGATAGTAAGGTCTATGATGCCGTAGATAGAAACGGCCTTGCCAAGATTCCTTAACGCAAAGGGGAGATAGTTAATATAATACCTATCTTCATGCCAGATCACGTCAATTGTGTTACACTGATATTGGATGGCATGCCTTTTTGATGGTGGTAGTTAGCCAGGCGGGGCGGGCTTATAAAACGCCGTACCACCAACCAAACTGCATCTTACAAAGTTAAACTTAGACTACGATTTTTTTTATACATAATTGTTAAGCCCTTGACATCATCTCACCTGATGGTAAGTGACGATGATGCCGAAGATTGAAGTGGGCTTACCAAGATCCTGCAACGCAATGGGGAACTGGCTATCTTACCTACAAGCTGACATATCAATGCTGTGAACATTGATACTTGGCGGCAAGACTTGATAATATAGTGGTAGCTAGCCAAGCGGGCTTAGAAAATGCCTTCCACCAACCAAAACGAGTCATATTAAGTTAGACTACGCCGGGAATCGAACTCGCGACCTCCTGATGTGAAGCTAATGGACTTAACCACTACGCCATGAAGGCGGTTACATACAGAGTACGGACTTTTAAGGTTCACTCCTAAGCAGGTATTAAACTAATTTTTGGAATCCGTGCAGTTTTGGGGCTATTTTTTGTCACGTAATTTTCAATGAATTTTGACCGAGTTCCGGTGTCCGATATACAGCATGGTCTGTGGCAGACTTTAACGCTACATCGTCGGTGTAATCTTTAGGCGTTTTGTGGTATTGAGCAATACGAAGTCGTTACAAGAAAAAGTTAAAAAAAGAAAGGAGACTTAGTTGCTGATTAATTTGACGGACAAAAACGTTCTTTTGGCGTTCGTTACTAAAGTTTACGAGTAGTAATGATTTATAGTTTTTTTTCTTTAAAAATTTGAGTGTGTTTGAATATATCTCATCTGATAGTAAGTGACGATTACCTACAAGTACCTAGTAAAACCTAGGTTTTTTTCAATTTGTTTTGTTATAGACTTTTTACTGGGATTTTTAGCGTTAGTTTGTTTGTATTTGTTTGTTTGCAAACTCTTTATTGATCTTTTGTTACAATAGTTTGTCATTACCTAGTTTGTCATTTATCTTTTATGAAAATAACAAAAAAAATTTTTTTTCATGTTTAATATTGATAGCGTATATGTCGCAGTCATTTAGCTTAATTAGCCATTCAATTAATAGCCTGCATAGCCTTTTAACTAAATGGCGCCGTTCCGAATGATTATTCAGCCATTCAATTAAACGCCTAGGTGAAAGACTTGGACCGATAACGTTCAACTTCTGCTAAAATTCACACCGCTAGTTTAATTTCACACCTTCGGGGGAGGAGTGCTTAAGGGGGGAGTTGGGAGGAAAACTTCGGGGCTCCTAGTTCTACACTTTCATGTTCAAACTAACAGTGAGTGAGTGAGGCTCCGAACCTAACCAAATCAGTCGGGGGTTCACCGAAATTCCGAGCTCGCTTCGCTCGCTCCTACTCTAGTTTCGATTGTTCCATTTCTCAGTCGACAGAGCCCCTTCGGAGCTTTTACAACTGTATTCGCTTCGCTCGTTTAATGAATGGCCTAAGCATCAGCCAGCCAAGTTATAAAATGTATTATCATTCAGCCAGTTAGTTAAATGCCGCCATTTAATGAACGAGCTAGGCAGTTATTTCAATAGCTTATTTAACCAGTTGGCTGTGACATATACATTTAGCAAAGTACCGTTTATGTGTGTATTGTGTAGAGTAATAAAATAAAAGTGTGTAAGATGTAAGTGTGTTCGAGGTTCCACCAAAGTCCGTTAAAGCTTCATGCAAGTGACAATAACTGCTTAAAGTATACCTTGCGAAGCACGGAAACGGTCGAGACAAATGCCACATCCAGTTATGACCTTGATCAGTAAACTTGCGTGATCGATACAACCACGCAAGTTGCACTGAGGTGCCACCGGGAATCTTAATTATAAATTAGTAATAAGTACCTCCCTTTAAACCTTTCGAAAGTAGTCATATTATCGTTTAACGCCTCAAAACTAATCGTGAAGTTAACATTATCTTTTTCTTCCTCATCGTGTTCCACTGGCGGAAGCTTACACAGAAGAGAGAGTTCCGATCAACCTGTACAGAATGTTAAGTTAAATTTACTAAGATCTTGATTTTTCTCAGCAATTACAAAACATATATTTTAGTGATATTTTGTAACCTGATTCTTCATTTCAATGACTTTATTTTGTCACTTGCAGAAACACGATTCGTTAACTTTTAAAACAGAAAAAATATATTAAACCTCTTTTAAAACAGAGATTTGCATTCCACAGGCAAAACGGACCGATTTAGTACCTTTAAATTTTCTTAGTCGATTAGTCTAAGCAGACACGTCAATATGCCAGTTGGATTTTTTAAAAATTGTTTGTAGTTTTTAATTGAAACGATAAAACATTGGAAAAGTGCAAAAGTGTGGTTATTTTCTTTACTCTTTACACGTAAAGAAGAAGACAGAGACGACTGTTCCAATCAATGTCTTCTACTCATCAAAACTTATCAACTCTTCTCACGATAATTGACGACGCGATGATAAAAATGTTGGAAAAAACTGACTTCAATCCAATGACTTCTATATTACTGGCGTACTTCAATCCAATGACTTCTACATTACTGGCGTACTACAATCTAATGACTTCAATAGTACTGGCGTACTTCAATCCAATGACTTCTATATTACTGGCCTACTTCAATTCAATGACTTCTATATTACTGGCGTACTTCAATCACAAAGTTGCGCCGACAACGTATTTTCAGTTAATTTAATGAGAATGTACTTAAACTTATAATTTATAATTCAATATTGACATGTAATCTTTTATATGATGTTGACATTATAATAAGAAATATTTGACATTTTGTAACTTTAAAACATAAGTATTTGTGTGCCAATTGTTGGCGAAACACACTGTTTCTTCTAATTATAATTTTAAACTTAAGATTTCATTTAAACTCTTTCGTTTCATTTCATTTTCAGTGATTTGGACACAATAACAGTCCATATATTGAAAACTACTGAACCGACTTTAATAAAAGGTTCACTGTTCCCCAAGTTAAAAGATACGTTATTCAATAAAAAAAATACTTCATTTCAATTTCCAGTTTCTGAGAAATACGTATACAAACATACATTCTTCTTATCAGCTCATATACGCACCACCCAGGGGCTCGAGCCTACCCTGAATTAGGTCGAATTAGATCGGGCCTTAGTCGACCACGCGGGCCCAGTGCGGGTTGGTCGCCTTCACACACAATCTTCGAGTTTCTTCGCAAGCGTGTGCAGGTTTCATCACGATGTTTTCCTTCACCGTAAGAGAGTTCATACATACATACAAACATACTAATACTTATGAAATTTGGCATCCTGCTTATAGAAGCCCACTTATATGAACTGAATCATGAATTTATTCGTAAGTATGAATGAACTCATCAATAAAGACATCATTAGTCGTTTAGCTGTGTCAGAGGCCTTTAAGGTGACTCGAAAACATTTGATAGTAGGGTTCGCCACAAGTCCTTTATCTTCCACCAATCCGGACTTGGCCCCGTGCGTGTAGTATGGCCACACACCAGACACTGCATACAACGGTCGTGAATAGACATTGCTATAAACAAATGAGGGAGCAAACAATATCACGGCGAAATCCCATACGTTCTACAACCAAACTATAACCAATCTGATTAATCTGGGTGACGAGGGGGTGAGGTCGCAATCTAGAGAGCGGCAGGGAGTGTTCATACCGATACCCCACCAGTAGGGACTTTGTGGTGATTAACAATAGAATCTAATCAATTCCATCTTAACAAATACAATTATTTTCTTTCTCAGGTGTGGGTCTGCGTCGCGTGCCTAGCCACGACCCTGGCGGCGCCGGCGCCCCTACAGCCGACATCACTGAACCTCGACTTCATAGACGTAGCAGCGATAAGTAGAATGAGTCCACACCAGCTCGAGATCTTAGCCGAGGGAATAGCTGCTGACGAGATGATGAGGTAAAAGTTATTTAACAAATACATTGAGCAACACACACGCACACACACACACACACATGCGATCATGACTGCAGGACACTTCAAAAATTGTATTAGCGTGTGTGAACTAATACCTTACCGGTTTTATTTTACAAAGTCTCAACGTGTGCTACATTTAACTACACCTACATACGAGTATCATCATATCAGCTCATATACGTCCCCACCGAGGGGCTCGAGCCTACCCTGAATTAGGGCGATCAGGCCATAGTCGACCACGCGGGCCCAGTACGGGTTGGTCGACTTCACACACAACCTTCGAGTTTCTTCGCAGGCGTGTGCAGGTTTCCTCACGATGTTTTCCTTCACCGTTAAAGCAATCGGTAAGTATATGTACGTAAGTTTTTGAAAAACTCATTGGTACATTGGCCGTCCAGATTTGAACACGGTACCTCTGGTTAGAAGGACCGAGTCGTTACCGTTTGAGCCACCGACGCTTTTTTAGGAAATACCATTTTTTAATAGAAGAATTTACACAGTTCGGGTGGGGCTGTCTCGGGGCACACAGTCATTGGTTTTAAAGTGAAATTCCTATTTTAGTTCATAACACCGAGTTGGCTTTATTAACTAAATAAATTCATGTTTCTACGACTAATAGTTTTGTAGATTTAAAGGTAAGACGATATGGACTAACTGCTTATGGTCCATTTTTAAAAGTTTTTAATTAACTTGCAATGTATGTATGTATGTTTGTTCGGGTAAAATCTTGCAAGTTAATTTTGACCCATTTCCCGGTTTCCGATTGAGCTGAAATTTTGCATGCATGTGTACATCGCGTGACAATGCAATATTAAAAGCTTGTACCTAAAAATTTTTTGGTTTTTCGAAAATTATTCTGACTTGGTACACCCGTATTATGATATTATAAACGTTTCACCTCAAAAAAATCGTAATCATGAGAAAATACACTGCGAAATTTTGATTAGTACAAATCTTCCTGACACCAGTTCTATGGATTTGACAGCTGTCATTAGAATCATCATCACCATTCACCTAACACTGTTTTCTTATTGTCACTCGCCCATCATCGGGCTTCCGAAAGTAATCGAAAATTATTATTACGAGTCTATTCTGGATCGTCGAAACTTCTAGTTGGGATTTCTTCAGGTCACTGTTAATGACGGACATCCAAGTTAAGAAAATATAAGCATTGTACATAAATATACACATTATTATATCCCTGTATACTTAGTCATTAAATACCAAGACACAGAACTTGCAAGCTTCTCATTCGAGTGTTTGCCCAGAGGAGAAATCAACCCGCGACCATCGGTCTAGCAGTCGGGAGCAGTCAGGACACGACAATCAGGAAATATATAAGAAAATTTTCTTAGTCACTACAGACCCAGAGAAAGCATACTTAGATGTAATAAATCGGCATAATTATAGTAAATAAAGACACGGTAAAATACCATTTATATTATGGTCAAAAGCATCTCAAGACGATTCCAACAAGCTCAAACACGGCTAGGAATCGTTGTACCGTTATAGAGTATTGTTCGTACCACCCAACTCCATCATCAGATTAGCTCCGTGATACTAAAAATCCACAACAGCTTAAGGAGTTAGACAACAAGATAATGAATGTAAAAAAAAAGTTTATAAAACTTCAACACAAATATTTATTATTTGTGTACAAGGGGAAAAAGTTATATTTTGTTCCTCGAGGGTGTTAGTTTGAATTCAGAGCGAAGAGATAGTGGAATCCTAAGCGTAGCGAGAAATTCAATATACGCGACCCGAAAATAAAATATTTTGGCTCCGAGTGACACACACAATTTTTCATCACAAGGAGAAAAAGAAACTCGTATGTAATAGACATAAAAATGACATCACAAACTGATATAGGTACAATTTAATATCAGTTTGTGATGTTTACATTTTGTATACTTACATTCATCCTTCACTTGAGCAGCTCCAACTTAACTAACTACGGTAATCTTTCAGAAGCACGAATACGAACCAATCAGAAGACAGAAAGCTCCACCTCCCAAAGGAACAAACTTTAATTCGGACCCCGCTATCCTCTAAAGCCAAATGTCGGTTCTGGAATAGGTGTGATGAAACTTGTACTTACTTTCTAACTCATATTTTAAATTCATATTATCATTATGTATTTACTTAGAAGTCTATAAATAGGATGAATATATAGGGTCTAAAGACCTCTCTGAGCCCCACTTATTCCATAGTACCCCAGTTGCACCGATATTTGGCCATGCGCACCCTTCTGTTCTGGCAACTTTGCGCAAAACATTGCTTTATCTAGCCGGAGATGATCTCACACTATGATTGGTAATGCTAAGATTAAGTTTTAGATGTCTTGCAACAGCTTGAAAAGTCAATTGAGATACTCTGGAGAAAATATTGCCAATTGCCCTGAAATGGATACCTGGCCGGAAATTTCTAGGCTTACACAAAGAAAAACAATGGCACTTAGACACTAAAAACAAACAAAGCCTCGTATACTTGATATCATCTAGTTAAACGTGAATGTAGAAATAGGGATGACGAATGCTAGTCATCCGATTTACTTTTTATCATCTTTCAAAAACGACATTTTGTTCTAAAAATTTTTGAAATACCTAGCCGTGACGTCATAGTTTAGCAGCGTCATTTATGTACTCATTTTGTGATTTTGATGAATTAAAAATCAACGACTTGATGAAAAACAAAACAAGTAAGGTTTTCTGAAGTTTAAGTAGGAGGGCAATTTAGTAATCAAGAGTTCATAATTTATTTCTGATGCTGTCGACATCCCTATTGCAGTCGCAGCTGTTATGAGTACAATAAACCCAATTGTAACTACATACTTATGTTATAACTCACAGGACAAAGCGGTCGTCAGCACAGGCGCTCACATCAGTAGTGTCAAAAGCATCATCAGGTCTGCAAAGTAAAGTGGGCCTACTGGGGCAAGCGTCAGCTTTCATCTCGTCAGCATCCAGTAAACATGGTGGTGATGATGAGCATCCTGGATACTCTTATGAGCCGGTGAGATGTTATTTAATGTATTGTACATTAAACCTTATAATATAATCTAACAAAATATGATCGAACAAAACTCGTTACCTAGTTATTTACATAATCGAAAATAACCCGCCAATAACATTGGAAGGTTTTTATTTGTGTCTTATGGGGTAAGCAATGTCTGTCTAAAATAATTAAAAGCTTAATTACAAGCAATTTAAACGTAATTAAAAGAATTAATTATTACGCATTATTAATAATACTATAAATATTTATTATTAAGTATCAAATTAGT
This sequence comes from Coleophora flavipennella, assembly GCA_947284805.1. Classification (NCBI taxonomy): domain Eukaryota; kingdom Metazoa; phylum Arthropoda; class Insecta; order Lepidoptera; family Coleophoridae; genus Coleophora; species Coleophora flavipennella. The sequence continues at coordinate 428,456 of OX369297.1, forward strand.
AATGTTAAATTAATAGAAGTGCTTAATATAATTTCTATTTGAGAAAATATTATGCTTTAATAGTACATAGAGAAGAAATACTCATCATGAATGTTTGACCACCACAAACAAAATCTACACAACACTCCCATAATCGTTAAGATAATTTCAAAGAAATAATTACAAGACACTTCGTAGAATACATTACCAAGTACTCAAATTACTTTGTAATTAATCATATCAGTCGAAGGACGTCCACTGCTGGACATAGGAATTTGAAATTAAATTATTTAAATGGTTGACAAAGTGGTGATGATGGAGATAATTTAGTTAAATTAGGACAAAATCTTGACCTGTGATAGGTCACACACCATATTATTTTCATCGCCATATTCTATTGTTTCCAAATTATGCCAAGGAGGCTGTTAGTCATAATAGTAACACTTAAACGTATCTTTATGGCAGGAGACATCCGTTCGTGGTCTTACATAATTGTTAGACTATTAAAGGAGGTGGCTTGACCACTTCCCTAAGCGTTATGAACTTATGAATTATCATGTACAGAAACTTCTTACTAACACATAGTATTCAAATATTCATTGATTAGTTACTATGTACTTATTAATTTCATAGGACTTTCCGGTAATAATTAACAAATTAAAAGTTTTTTTTTGTTTTCGTTGCAATAGTAGTTTATGCAACTGTTATGTCGAGAATATTTTCGAGAATTAGAGGATCTAAGAAGTAGGAGAATCACAAATTTAACAATATATGGGATACGTTACTCAATCCAGTTGCCGCCTTTTGTCTTTAATTTTATCTCAAAGACAAAAATCTTCTTTTCCCTCAGCACGACGACAAAATAAACTTCTGGGGGCTAAAGAAATCCATCCTCTACACGTTATTCCAAGCTGTAAAGGCCATCACCGGTGGAGTTACTATCCTGAAGGGTCAGCTGATCAAGGGCGGTGGACATCTGGCAACTACCCTGGGGAAGGTGATAGCTGTCAAGGGAGACGCTGTCAGCAACCTTGGAAAGAAGATTGTCAGTTCAGCAGCGTTAGCGAAGAAACCCCACTGTAAGTAACTTTACTAAGGTATAAATTGGTGTAAATAGTCAAACAGGCTTACGGCCTCCAGGTGGAAAGTGGCTGCCTTCAAGTCTAAATAATCCATACAGTCGTCTAACGGAGACGTCTAGACAGGGCAATCGTGCAGGTGCCGAGGAGGGTGAGACAGGGCAGGTCGAGCCCCAGATTTCATTATCAGATCTCGGGACACTTCATACATACAGGAGGCAGCAACCGAGCACATGGGCAGTTTACTAGTGATGTCGGCTTTGACGTTGGACTACTGTATGGATCCTTACACTGTACCAGTGACTGTGGTATGGGAATCTTTGACAAGTGCTCAAATGACAGAGCTTCTGAAACCTTTTTATTATATTCTTCATCATTTACATTAAAACACGTAGTAGTCTTTGAAAACTTCACATGAAAACAAATAATGCAAACAATGATTTTTTTTACCAATTGACAGTCCCTTGGCATTATTTCATCTGATGGTAAGTGACGATGATGCGGAAGATGGAAACAGGCTTATCAAGATTCCCCAGTGCAACTGCAGTGGAACTGGCTATTTTATCTGTATTTCGGAACACAGAAACAATTTTTTTGGGGTGTGGCGACAGCTGTCAGCTAGAACGCGCTATTGACATTTCTTCGCCACTAAAAATATATACAGATTCCAATCATCAACGATTGGTAGCCAGGCACAACATCTCGCCTATCGGAGATATCTATTATTGCTCTCGTCATGTAGGAACACACCGTCCCTACAGCGGCAAGACTTTTAGATAAGATGGTAGTAGTTAGCCAGATGGGCTTAAAAAATGCCCTAGCACCAACCAAACCGAGCTGCCGGGAATGGAACCCGCAATCTCCAGGTGTGAAGCAAATGTACTAACCATTATGCCACGGAGGCAGTTAACATAAAAATAGATAAGTGCATATTCTTTTCATTCTTTCATCAGATCACTCTGCAACTTAGGGCTGTGTCATTTCATTTACGACTAATGAGGGTCTACATTTCGCATCGCATTGAAGTAAATGGTAAAAGCTAGCTAACGATTCCACAGTACGATTCGTAAAACGTTTATGAAACACAAACAAATCATTTGCAATTCCTTCTTTCAAACCATACTGCATGCATTTCATAACTCGCTTTCTGCCACCACTAAATGTGGTATTCAGACTGATCGCTGGTTTTTTTATAACCATTTAGTAAACACTAGGTGGATTCAGACCGCTATCGGTAATGACAGTTAAATTATGCAAGCACACGAGATGTTACACCGAGTATGTGGCAATTATAAGTATCTTTACTAATATAGTTATAATATATTATTAATGCAACAGCAAGTTTGTCTGTTCTACTTTCATGGCTTAGCTGTTGAAATGATTTATACGTCTAGCTACTAAAACTAATATTTACGAAATACCTTATATTATACCAGCAGTCTTACTCTTTTTCTATCTGATTCATATATGTTTTATTCAATTCATGTTGAACTGCTCTATTTAATTACTTTTGCTCATTCACGATATTACCTTTGCTGGTAACCTGTATCAGGATGTTAATTCTACATCCAATATCATTACTTTTATCATCATTATAAATCATAACAATTGTATAATAATCATTGATTATACTTTAACCATCTTCATCATAATCACGACCGTACTCACGCACCCATCAACAATTTCCAGCTACACCAGTATATGGGCCACCACCGCCTTCTCACGTGGAATACTCACCTAGCGCGTACGGCGCACCGACAGCGCCTGCTCACTTCAGTCACACAGCACCATCTGCACCCACGGGATACGCTGCCCACAAGTATCCCGCACATTTAGACGGTAAGCCTGCTGTTTAAGGTACACCTGTGGTGACTTATTTATGTGAGAAGTGTGATAAGTAGGTAAGCAGTTTGTTAGTCGTGAAAATGAGAAAAGAATGTAGTGAAGGCTGAGTGAAGGAGTAAAAAAAGAATGTAGCTATGATGTAGGAAAAAATGAAAATCTGGATAATATAATGGCATGTTAGCGTAATAAAAAAAATTGTGCAAGAACTTAGTTGTTAGGGTCCAGTTTATATAAGGTCCGTTTTAGCGAATTATTGAGGCAATATTTAGTCATTTATATTAAGATTAAATCAGATGTAGCAAACAGTTGAATAGTAAAATTTAGGAAAGCAACAGTCATTAAATTCTGTATTGAATTTTAAATCAATGTATTTATCTATTAAAAAGAAAACAGTAAGAGCAGAAATCATCAACAGCTCTTAATAACACTTTACAAATGTTCCTCTCAGTATAACACAAAATCAGACTACACAATAAAGGACCGTAAGCAATGACGCAACGCAAATAGCAAAGCAACAAACTGGAAAGATGTATCAACCGGCGATCGATATTAGAACTCGTTAGTTTATGTAACAATTCATTATTTTTTCGGCGCACACGCAGACTAACTCAACGTGACACAAACAATGAAATTGGACAGTTTGGAAGCAATAATACAGATGATGAGAAAAGATATAATAATAAATGATAGAATACTATTTTAGGGAATTTGGAAATATTATTTTTTATTCAAGATAAATTAAGTAGGTCAAACATAAAAAAAGTTACAAGTATACACATGTAAAACCAAAAGATTATTTGATAAAATAATTTAAACTTTGTAATTAGAAAAACGCAATTTCAAAGAAACTGAAAATAAAATGAAACTTTAACACACAGTTGGGTAAAAATAGCATAACGTATTAGGGTAAATTTTCAAAATATATCCATAAGTCAATAATGTTTAAAAATTATAGGAAGCTAATATAAATGATTGCAAATGTACAACTATCTCAAATGAAATTTATCCCAAGTAGGTCATATAAATCACATATTTATAAATTTTAATTATTGAGAAGTAAACCACTCAATCTAGTACAGGTTAGTAAAGTTAGACTTAGTATTTTTATAACCGAAAAATATACATCATCTTCTCTGTCGTTTCGCTTTTGGCAGAGCGGTGATAGTCACGTCGAGGTGTCCATATCGGTGGTACAGACAGACACTACTCTCCGCACGGTGATATGATCATTTCATGAACACCAAATTATTTTACCTAATACGGAAGTGTTGTAACAGAACGGAAGGAAACTAGAGAAGAATAATTATAATACTACATAAAATTAGTCGGCTACGGACAGACTGACTTACATAACACGGAGAGAACAGGCCACAGTAATGTAATACCAATGAAAGAAGTGACCTCTGCTCCGGAATATAACAGTAAAAATGTATATGCAAACAAAAATGTGTGAGGTAACCACCGTTTGTCAGTTTTCATGTCAATTATACATTCACACTTAAACAATTTTATTAGTTTATTACACTTTATAAATATATGTACGTTACGATACCCAATAATCAGATAAGTACTATATCTAACAAAATTCAATCAACAAACAAAGACACTGTGACAAAAAATAAAATAATTTTGGATAAAAAAATGTACAAAAAAATCACTAATCATAAAGAAGTCTTTTTCAAGCCTTTATAAATCATGTCACATTTTACTTATAATGTAGGTAAAATTAACCGTATAAAATAAACAAATGCATAAAGAATTTGATGTTATCTCATCTGTGACAAAAGCGTGCACGGTAAGAGCTATTAAGACAATAGAGGCCAATAAAGAAAGACTGACATTTACATTTATTCAGAGTAGCTACTCAATGTGACATCATGATAGAATAGCACTCTAAAGATATTCTAAGTAATAGAGACCAAATGCTATGTAACGGTCACATCTTAATACACTTTACATAGACACTCATTTCAGAATGCGGTAGTAATTTAAATAAACCAACTTCTATGTAAGATCCTTACCAATGAAACAAAAGCAGAATATTATGAACAAACCAATTACAACTTTTTATTATTTTAACACTAAATGTGATATAAAATGTGTTTTAAATCGTGCCGATAAGTGCTTTGAAGATATTACCATGTAGTGTATTATAGAATATTGAAAATCCTAGAAAACAAGACGTAATGTTCTGGTTTCTTTACATTGTGCTCTTTTTTATTGGTATAGACTATAGAACGTTACATCTTGGTCGAAAATTTTTGGTCAAAATCGGTTGAAAATTAAGATTTTTACTGTTAAAAAGTAAAAAACAAAATACGGTTGACACAGCTGATATCGCCTACTTTAACTCAGTTTTATTTCTATGACGAGGATAGATAATGCGATACAGTTACTTACAATATTTATAGAGATTACGAATGGCATTCACTTTGACTGTGAAAAGAATGATTAAGCAAGCGCGGTGAGAAGATAATATAAATAATGCAGTAAAAAATATTTCCTGAAGGTGATGCTTTAGCGAAAGTTAATGAAATTTTATTATGTGTGATGATAGGTTACATAATTGAAAATTTTATAGTTATTATACTGTTAATTAGATAATCCGTTGGATTTTAAAAACTCAAAAAACAACAAATGTCTACTGGTAACTAATGAAGCTAGGCACAAAAATTCGATTGGAAAGAAGCAATATTATAATTTAATATATAATACAGAAATAATTACATAAAATAATGCTTTTGAACGTGTGAATATTTATTGAAATTCCAGAGATGATAGCGATTTCTTCTGTAGTGGATGAGGTGACTGAGTCTGTACCAATGCCTACGCCAGAATTACTATGGCAATACTACTTGCTCGTTAGCGAGCTTTGGTAAGAATTTTTTGGGCATAAACAGACTTGTCTTTTTAAAAATGAATGTGTAGATAATCTAACTTAGTCTGTGCATCTTTCGTAAATTTCTCTCGTTTTCCTTTACATTTGCTCTCTGAGGTATTTTGCTGCACTTTTCCTAGCTATGAAATGCAATTTTCTTTTGAAAAATTCGTTGATTTGCTATGTTTCAACTAAGTAATTATAATTTTGTATACCTAATTATCAAACATGTCATTGACCTTCTTTTACCCTAAACAATCTTGAAAACAATTATATCGAAAATGAGTTGCGATTATTCAGAGATATACCTCTGAATATAAAGAATGGAAGAGAGATATATCTTTTATAAAAGAAGTATAATTATATTTTCCTCGATGATGAAAAATCTATTTTTATTTGAAAACAATTAAAAAAACAACTATTCATTAATACTAGATAGCAATATTGAATAACGCGACGTCGCACTCAACTCCAGCCGATTGTCCTTCTAAATAATAATAATCTAATAATAATAAATAATTTCCCTCAATAATAAATGACCTACCTGTAAACCACATATTGTGGGCAGATACCTCTCTTTTACGTTTTTACAAGCTTTTATTTACCTTGCCATGTATGTATGTTTGTTCGGATTGAGCTGAAATTTTGTATACATATGTATGTCGCATGACAATGCAATATTAAAAGCTTGTACCTAAAAGTTCTTAGGTTTTTTGAAATATTTTTTTTTATTCAGAAAATTCGTCTTGTTTCAAAGTTCGACCTTCACGGCATAAATCTTCCAAGTGGCTGTTACCTACTTACGTACTTTGCATAAATACTAACTTTCGCTTTAAAACAACGGATATAGCCGTTTAGTCATGGGTTCTCGACTTCTAGCGTGTAACGTGTTACTCAATATTGGTGTACTCATTTAAAATTTCATATGTGTAACGATGTTTTAAATAGAATCAGCTAGCTCTTGACCTATTAAGAACGGGACCTTTCATCATCATCATATTAGCTGCAAGACGTCCACTCCTGGTCAAAGGCCTCTATTTTTACGATGACCGGTTCTGCGCGTTCACCAAATCGTCGGTCCATCGAGTAGAAGGCTTGCCTAAGTTATATTTTCCGATGCGCGGTCAACACTTGATAATTTTTCTGCCCCAAAGGTCATCTGTTCTACGAACTATGTACCCTGGCCAGTAAAGTTTTGCGATTCTGTTAGCTGATTCGATCGCGTACGGACAATCCGAGAATAGCTCGCTTTATTATCACCCTTTGGGTGACCTTAAGCCTTCGAAGCTCACATATTCTCTACACACACACTTAGTGTTGGGCAGGACCTTTTGTTAACAACCCATAAACGTCCCCAGTTTCGGGGCACGGGTTTCTTGCTTATCTCGTCGGGTAAGTGAGGACATACTTTATTGTTAGGCTGTAGGGTAAGTCCTCACTGTCAGAAGTTTTTAAGCGGCCTATAAGGCACCTGACACGGCTTGACGACTGCCATCTATTGATCGCTTTCAATGCTTCTTTTTTATAAAAAAAAATGATTTTTAAAAATTATTGATTATAATATTAGTATGAGACTATTTACGGTATTTTATTAGTAACCAGATTCCATTCCCCGGAGCTACATTCATAGTATGTACCATTGAATGGCACAAAGGCCTTTTCTCAGATAGGATAATTTTTTGACGTTAATATTTTTGAATTATCCTGAAAGTGACAAAATCTTATGCGGAGTTTCCTAAATATGATATTACTAACAAAGAAACTGCTGCGAAAACTATAGAGCTTCAAAATTAAAAATATGTATTTTTTTGATTTTTTGTTTTAAAAAATTACGATACATTGAGGAGAAAAACCCCGTTTTCATGGGTTTAAAAGCCGGTGCTCTCAAAACTCTAAACTTGGAATTAATGTACCACCATTTAATTTCCAATAACTTAACTTTCTTTTTACCCGACTGCCTCAAAAGGAGCGTTATGTTTTTCGAGTGTATGTATGTACGTAAGTATGTATGTAGATTTCTATGTTCCCTGCTACAGCCTGAACGGCTTGAAGGATTTTAACGTATGAGGTGTCGTTAGATTCGTCTTGATCCCTTGAGTGACATAAGGTAAAAACCCGACTGGCCAAAAAAGAGAGGTTCAGTACGGTTTTTTAAATTTTTTAATGAACTCCTAGTTATTAAAATCGTTAATTTCCGAGGTAAGTACCTATTACTATAATACAGGTGACTGGGTTAGACGACGGACGCATTTTAGGAGGTAAATCAGAAGACGACACTGAACAACTTTTCCCCGGGCACCAATGGTCAATTCGTAAAAAAAAATTTGGACTTCTCATACAAAGTAAGTTAATGAGCTGACCAATTTGTATGGAAAGTCGATTTTTTTTTAGATTTGACCATAGGTTTCTTTAGAAAAGTTGTTCAGTTCCGTCTTCTGATTCACCTCCTAAAATGCGTCCGTTGTCTTACCAGTCACCCTGTAGTATCTACTAAACTTAACACACGGTGTGTTAATTTTTCCGGTAATCATTCAGTTTTTATCTTTCCCTTCTGTCACACACATAAAAACCAAAAGTCAACAGAAAGTATCACCTGTTTATTGACCTAAGCAACCAACCGGTAAGACGCGACATATCAATCGAGTCCGCCCGCCGCCGCCGCCGCCGGTCACATTCGAGCTGCGCACGCGTCCCCACGTCCCCAGTGAAAGTGCTTACGTCACTACCAGCTGATCCGGTCATGGCTGGCCTGACTTTGCCTTAACTATATAGAGTGGATGCATACGTAATAGTGGACAACTTAGGCGCACCCTGGACACTTCATACAACGGGCCAGAAACTACATATCAAAAAACGAATGACGAAACAAACAAAATGGCGGCGATATCCTATACGTTCGACAACCAAACTGTAACCAATGTGTATCAATTTGGATGACGAGGGGGTGAGGTCGCAATCTAGAGAGCGGCAGGGAGTGTCCATACTGTATGTTAGTACTAATATACATATATACTTTGACTAAGGAGAATTTCCCATGTCGGATCCAGGCGATTGGGGGTGAGCCCTTATTTTGGAGGACAATTTTGACTCTCAATGACAGTGATTATAGTCACGACTATCTCGATGCTATATGCTGGTCGTAAAAAAAAGAAAAATAAAATTGAATTTTGAATTTTCCGAATTATTTTTTTTATTCATTATAATTTTATTTTTGGAAAAATAATTTGGATTTTTTAAATTTTGGATATTTTAATTTCCAATTTTATAATAGATTTGTAGTAGTCAATTCAGGGTCAAGTCAAAATCGTTTTATGTTGTCGGACGTAATTAAAATACTTATTTTAATTACAAGCTTTACATTACCTTGCCTTGTTAGTTATACATAATAATAGTCTTTATGTTAGGTTAGGGACAAATTTTAAAAGCTGAATTAGTACCATTCCCCAGTTTCCGATAAGCTGAAATTTTGCTTACACCTTAAGTTCGGAGAACAATGCATGCTTAGCTAAGTAACGTCATTCTTAATCCGATGTAAAAAACTCCCAAAGATGGAGGATCAACTTTTTTAAATGCACCACCGTGATATATTATGGGTATCAAATGAAAGGGTTTGCTGAGAAGAATACAAAATAATTAAAACTATTTTAAAATTAAGGCTTGTACCGAAAAGTTTTTCTGTTTTCCGTTAATTATTTTTAAAACATATTCCATAAAGTAGCGTAGGCAGGCCTCCCACGCGGTGGACCGACGACCTGGTGAAGATGGGAAGCCGATAGATGCGGGCAGCGCAGGGCCGGTCGTCGTGTAAATCCTTGAGGGAGGCCTTTGTCCAGCAGTGGACGATTTTGCGACTGATATGATCATCATGATGATGATATATTGCAACTAGCTTTTGCCAGCGGTTTCGCTCGCGTGAAGATAGTTTATATGACTGTCTTCGAGGGTGCGCCGCAAGTGGCTCGCGAGCGTGAAAAAAAGTAGCCTATATGTTAATCCAGGTCCTAATCTGTGTACCTACCAAATTTCATCCAGATCCATTTATTTGTTGAGGCGTGAAAGAGTAACAAACATCCATATATACATGCGTTTATAATATTAGATATTAGTGATTTTTTTATACATATTTAGCTCGATTTCAGCCATCGTAATATATTTTCGTCACCAATTTTATATTCACAACAAATATCTGTATCATGGTAATTTAATGAGTGTCGGATCTATAAACATAGAGGTATAAATATAAAACAAAGAAATTTGGTATTAAAACTGTAAATAGGATATATAACAAGAAACTTTAACACTTCAATTGAAAACTTCAATTCTCAATATTCGATCCATGATCGGTTTGTTCTTTCGCCGCCATGCAGCCGTAATGTTTCTCCTCTATTTGTTCACAATGCTATCGGTAACTTAGATCCGATATTTACTCACAGAATAACAGCATACACTAAAATCTCTGTCTACTCAATAGGTTGAGTGCCTATAGGTTGAGTGCCTTATATGTTGAGTTCCTTAATAGGTTGAGTGCCTTCCGCACTCGCCTCCCCTGCCCGGTGAAGTTGTAAAGGCCCCCACGGCCAACAACAAGCATGTCCTTTCGAAAAAAAAAATACTCTGTCTACTCACATAATCAAATCACATACTCAATCTTGATCGTTGACCCACATCCGTCTTGTTTGTCCGATTGAATTGAAATTTAAAAAAACCGGCCAAGTGCGAGTCAGAACCGCACACATAGGGTTCCGTACTATCATACTAGAAGGCGCTAGTTTCTTAACGTTTAAAAAACCCGCAGGGTTTTTATGGAGACCCCCTTATTTTTTCACTTTTTCTAATTTTTTGTATTTGTTGTTATAGTGGCAATTTCAAAATTATAAAAAAAAATATTTTTGGCAGTAGCTACTTAAATTGTTACCTACCTAATTCATAGTTTAAAAATAAACATTTTAATTGTTCTATTAAGCTGAACCAAAATACCTTTACAATGTCTGAACATGAACAGTAAGCCACTGAGTAAGCCACTTAGTGACATGTTAGAAACAAAAAGTTTAACCGCCTCCGTGGCGTAATTCCATTCGTCCATTCGCGTCACACCAGGAGGTCGCGGGTTCGATTCCCGGCTGACTCAATTTTGTAAGACTCGGTTTGGTTGGTGGTAGGGCATTTTCATAGCCCGCCTGGCTAGCTACCACCATCTTATCTAAGTCTTGCCGCCAAGCATAAGTGTTAAGAACATTGATGTGTTCCGGGTTGAAGATAAGATGGCCAGTTCGCCATTGCCAAGAAATGGAATATTGGTCAGCCCGCTTCTATCTTCGGCATCAAACGTAAAATATAACAAGGATGTCACACAATCTCTAAGTCTCGAAATGATGTGCATACCATGTAATTGACATGCGAGAACTGTTTTTTTTTATACTTTTTTTTTAACCTGAACATTGCAATTTAGTGAACTGACTGTACTTGATGCGGTCGTACCACTTTCATTCGACATGAACGGTTCGCCATTCCTTACTAATAGTATAAATGTGAAAATGTGTTTGTTTGTCACCTTTTCACTCTTCAACACCATGACTTATGTTGATGAAATTTGACATGCTACTTCTTATCTTGTGAAAATAGCATAGTCCGAATTAAAATATATAAAAAATATGTCGAAAAAACACCCCTTTTTGATTAATTTATTCCTGTGTCACTGGGAAGGACAAAGTCTACTTTTTATTCCGTTAAAATAGTATAGTCCGATGCAGTTTCTGAGGGAACTGAAAAAATACTCTATTATTGGTTAATTTCTTTAACATTGCAACGGACCAATGGATTGTTATGACAGAGATGGTTGAGGGGGTGAAAAATGACATAATTTACTAACAAGCATATCCTGCCATAGTTCCCGGGGGATCTGGCGAAAACTTATTTCCACGCTAGCGCGTACGTCGGAGTCGCAACGGAGCAACCGATTGAAGTGATTTTTTGTATAAAATTGCTTTGGGGGGTGAGAAGTGACATAGACTACTAATCAGAATAACCCGATATAGTTCCTGAGGGATCTGGAGATAACTGTTTGCTACTCGCGCACAACTCACCCTTAAAGACACTCATAATAAAAACGATATCCAACAAAGAGTTATTTGAATTTGATATCTACGCGGGCGAAGCCGCGGGCGAAAGCTAGTACCTCACATAAATGAAGGGAACCAGGTGCACTTTATTGACATCAAGAAAGGTGCTATTTGCGTTTTATTTGCTAAAATAATTATAAGTGACTGTAGAGAGTAACTGATGTTGATTTTAATAATTAGGTACGGCGAGTAAAATCTATACATATAATAAAACTGTAACGGGGCGTCTGTACATGAAATATTTTGAGAAAATAAAATAATACCCATTGAATAAAAAAAAACATGAAAATTGGTCTACACTTGTAGCACGTCGTAGGTAGGTAGGAAGCGGGGACGTGGGTTAAAAACGAGGGTGAGACGGAATGAAAATTTATTTTTTGAAATAAAAGACCTAGAAAGAAATATATATGAATTACAAAAAGATTTCACACGTTCAATTTATATCACAAATCATAAAAAAAAATATAACTTACCCGAGGTGGGTCTTAAGAAAATATCAGTTTCGAAGATTTAGTTTATTAGTAAAATTAAATTAAATGGTAGTGAAAATATTGAAGGACATCAAATATATATTTTTTTTAATTTTTAAGCACATGTCACAAAGATGACACGTAGATTGCTATGTGCCAGCGCATGCGACATAGAAGAAATAGATCGAAAGGAAGAAGGTTAAATAACAGCGTTACCGCGTTGCACAATCTGCAAAGAAGTCACGTAACACGCTTGTTGCAAAAAAAAAATACAACATGGAGTCGAATTGACAACCTGTCCTTGTTTTTGGAAGTCACTTTAAAATTAATTTCCAGGCTTGTGATATTTATTTTTGCACATCGTCACTTACCATCAGGTGAGATATAGTCAAACGCACACAAATTTTTAATAAAAAATAATAAAAAAAACTATTTATTAGCATAGGATCTTATGTCAACACTCGCAAGCCGCGCACCGCTCACCCTCAGAGACAGTCTTAAAAATGATCTCCACGGGCTATTAAGAAATAATCAAAACTATTTTCAAATAAAAGCTTGTACCTAAAAAAAATTAGTTTTTTCTAAAGAACATATATTAAAGATCTCTTAAAACAAGATTGATTGTCTAAAGAGCTCTCGGGAAAAAAGGGACTTGAATAATTTGCGACAGGAAAAAAGCTACAGGGAAAAAAATCTAATCAGCTCAAACTGATCGCACGGAGGAACAACCTATCTCTTTTAAAATTCTCCTTTCAAAACTCTTAAAGAAGATTCTGTATCTTTGGTTATTATATTTTTTTATTTGCTTGAAATGTCTTGATTCTCAGAGCTAGAAATTTAAAAGTCCCTGTAGCTTACAAGAAAAAAATCGAATGGAAAAAAGCGACTAGAATAATTTGGAAAAGAAAAAACTCCAAAGAAACAATATTTTAGGAAATTGATCTGACAAAGAATATTTCATACCTACATGAACCCCGAACCAGCACTAGACCAGGTCAAGTCTATCTTATTTTGTTCAACTAGTCCTGATGTATGTCAGTCGCCTCGCTTGGTTGGACTTAAAATGGCTTCAAACAATAAACCCGATTCTAGTTTTTACCAGTTTATAAACGGCTGGTTACAAATGATGTTGAAGTTACGCTTCAGATTTTTGAACTGAAATAGTTTTGAAGCTTAATGCCATTCAACTCAAAACACAAACCACTATCTTTATAAAATAAAGGTACTGTGAGTAGGTAAAGTACTAATAGTGTCAAAAGATGTTATTTGGCAAATTGAAAAGCTAAAACTTATTACGGCTCTGAAGTTGGTCGCAAGACGCGTCGCAGTAGCAAATACTTTGGGTGTTAGTAAGACGTAAAAAAGGGACACCTACCTACTACTCACAAGGAAGGGTACCCAACTGTCCGACTCCGATTTGATTTATTTTGATATATGTTATAGAGTAGTCTAAAATAACGGACACGTATTTTTTTTTAGGTGCCCCAACTCGAATGGGGACGTGTTTGACAAAAATGACGTGTTTTGTCATTTCACCACAAACTCATTTTTTATATATTTTTTTTATATAAATAATGTGTTTGTGGTGAAATGACAAAACACGTCCCCATTCTTTATTCATGTTCTCCAACATATAACGAAACCAGTAATTAATTATCAATTATTTTGAACAAATCTGTTGTCAGAAATTAGAAGGTTTGGTCAATTTTCAGTACTTTGAAAGCAATTTTCTCCTAACAGGTTGAGTTTGGGCACCTAAAAAAAAATACGTGTCCGTTATTTTAGACTACTCTATAACATATATCAAAATAAATCTAATCGGAGTCGGACAGTTGGGTACCCTTCCTTGTCAGTTTTACCGGCGCAGTAACACAGTATTCAGATTAGTAATAAAGTTTGGCGCGAGATGTTTTTTTTTCACAATTGGTAAGCCTTTGGCATCATCTCACCTGATGGTAAGTGACGACGATGTCGAAGATGGAAGCGGGCTTACCAAGATTCCTCAACGCAGTGGGAATCTAGGTATCTTATCTTCAAGCCGGAACACATCAACGCTGTTAACACTGATGTACCGTTAGTTTGTTTTTAGTGCAATGGAATCTCCTTATCGCAAGCTCTTTCTTTCATTCAGGCGAAATATACAAAATGAGAAATGTAGCATGATTTGTAGTTGACCTTAGCATTATGTAACGAATCGAGGTGGTCAGTGAAAGAAGACCGATGTTCTAATACCGTGTGAAAGGAACATTTTGGATAGATAATACTACGGTATTATACCCTAGTAATGTGCAAAATATTACGAAACAAAAAGATAGGTAAACATTTTGGCAGTAATTTTGACCCAAGAGTAATGTTTTTAAAATGATTAGACTTTTTTGCCCTTATACATTCATACATTTTTATTGCACACTGACTAAGCTATCCCATGGATTTACCACAGAAGCGTATACTCATGTATACCTACTCACACAAATTGGAATAATGATTTCTGTGCTTATACTAAACTAGCTTTTTCCCGCGGCTTCGCCCGCGTGGACATCATATTTTTTATGAATGTATTTTAGGGTGAGTGGTGCGCGAGCAGCAAACGGCTCGTGAGCGTGACCATGAGTTTTCTCCAGATCCCTCTGGAACTATATTATTGTGATAATCTGAATAGCAGTCTACGTTACTTCCCACCCTCTCAACCAATTCTATACAAAAAATCACTATAATCCGTTGCTCCGTTGCGACTCCGACGTACGCACTAGCGTGGAAATAAGTTTTCGCCAAACTATGGCAACATATGCTTGTTAGTAAACTATGGCAGGATATGCTTGTTAGTACATCATGTCATTTTCCAACCCCTCAACCATCTCTGTGCAAAAAATAATAACAATACATTGGTCCATTGCGATGTTAAAGAAATTAACCAAAAATAGAGTATTAGCCTATATCCTTCCCAGTGACACAGGAATAAATTAACTAAAAAAAAGTGTATTTTTTCTATTTTTTTTTGTTTTTTGGTTCGGACTATGCTATTTTCACAAGATAACAAATAGCATGCTAAATTTCGCGCGGACATAAGTTTTCCTCAGATCCCTCAGGAACGATATCGGGCTATTCTGATTAGAAATCTATGTTACTTCCCGCCCCCTCGACCAATTCTATACAAAAAAACCACTTCAGTCCGTAGCTCCGTATATTATGATACAAGGGTGGTAAACAGGTAAATAACAAACGGGTGATATTTGTAAGCCCGAGGCGCAGGCAAGGGTTTACCATCGTCACGAGTTTTTCATTTCCTTTTACACCCATGTATCATACGACATTTTTCAATACAGTTAGTTGTGAGAAAAAAATTAAAATCAAAAACGACCGTGAGAGAAAAACAAAATACATGGGTACATATCTATCAAGGTATCGGCAACCAAAGTTCATTTTACGCTACTTATGGCTCATTTTAAATGTCCGGGGAGTACTTTGTGTTTTCTTATACATACACATAAGTATATTTTTTAATACACATTGTAGCAAAAATAAATAAAATCGGGTTTAAAATACCTAGTTACCGTTTCGCTACATAATAGGTAGAATTTAGGTTTAGGGCCTAAAAGAGGATATATAAAAAGAAATTATTCGTGGGGTAAAACAGAAATATATTTGAAAAAGAGAAAAATTAAAACTGTGATAAAAATTTGATGGTCGTCATTGTAGAATAATGGTATACTGGACATGCAACATGAAAGTTTTAGTTGAGTTTAGGAACAAATTTAAACTTAACTAAATATGGATTTTGTTGAATACCGAATATATAAACAACGATCGTCACTTTCCCCAGAATCCGAATAAAATCATCAAATATTGTTCAGAACACTTCTTAAAAACTAGTGTTTGACGGAATTACCCCGAGGCAGTCTAGACACAACTTAAAACTTGAGGTTATGTTAATAACCTCAAGTGGTTATTAATATAACCTCAAGGCACTCTAAACAGTTCCTTAATTAATATAAAAAACTTGAAATCACAGGTAAGTTAGTGGCAGAATATTTGATATAGAATTCCGTGTTGTTGTTGTAACGCCGGTCGGTGAAGGTGCCGGAGCTGGAGGTTTGAATGTAGGATAGAATATAAAAGTTCACTTCCCTTAGGGCGGGTGAGACTGGATAATGACTGGCATTACACGGAGATCCAATCGTGGTAATAGGCTGTCCCGTTGCAGTGTTCCACGGCAGGACTACGACCAAAGTATATATATATATATATTAGCACTAACATACATTATGGACACTCCCTGCCGCTCTCTAGATTGCGACCTCACCCCCTCGTCACCCGGATCGATACAGATTGGTTACAGTTTGGTTCTCGAACGTTTTGTTTGTTCCGTCATTCCTTTTTTGAAATGTAATTTCTAGCCCGTTGTATGAAGTATCCAGGGTGTGCTACGACCGGCGGCTAGGTGGTGGTAGATAGATAATTCATGTATTATTTGTAGCCTTAGAATTGGTAGAATCCGGTGGTAGATGCCCTCTAAAATAATTACTTATGATTTCACGACAAAGCCGCACCAAAAACGCTACAGAACAGAAATTAAACCTCTCACCTCTGGCAAAAAGCAAGGGCACTGTTCACAAACTTTTTCACAATTAAAATACAATAAAATATAATTTCAATCAGTAATTTAGTCGTTAAACTCTAAAAATCAGGAAACACAATATCAATCTACGAAGACCATCACTTTTTAAAAATCTCTCTATCAAAACATGACAGAACCCGAATTTAAAAATTTTATAGCACATTCTAAAAAATATAATTCCAGCCAAAAAGCCAGGAAATCGAACCAAAAAGTTTACTCTCGGAGCGAAAAGAGATTTCAGTTTACGTTACAAACTACCCAAGAACCGTAACTGGGTATTTTAATTCAATTTAAATTATTTTCGCTACGTCATATAATTAACTATTCATAATTTTATTCGTTTTTACAACTAAAACATCTCACTTCAGTTTTACGAAAATTGCGGCAAATTTTAGTTAATGCGCATGCGTAAGTTTTCTTTTTATTATTATCATAAACAGACTACAATAAGGCTTGAGTTTATTATAAGCACTAAATCCTCCTTGGAAAACATGGCCTATCCTTTTTTTTTATTCACAATTGGTAAGCCCATGGCACATCCCTTGGTGTAACCTATGTGTTTCATTCATATATATTCTCCTTTCTTCACTAAGATATAACCCAAAGAGAATCTAATCTGCTAGCGTGTACTAACCTCACGGAGGAACAATCAATCTCTTTTAAAATTCTCCTATCAAAAGTCTTAAAGAAGATTCTGTATCTTTAGCTATATTTTTTATTTGTTAGAAATGTGTTGTTACTCCGAGCTAGAAATTAAAAAAGTGGTAAATAAAAGCATGTGTGCGGTAAAATCAATTTTGCGCACACTTGACTGGCATATAAAGGACCACTTTTCGAGCAACTGTATTGAAAATAACTATTTAAGTATGTCGCATTACGTAAACGACGTATAATTGACGTATTCGATACATAAATCCATATTTCATTTCATGCCGCAATTTTGAATCCCAACATGTTTGCCTAATGGCGTTAGCCCAAAACATTACATCACTTGTTTTTAACTTACTCAATTAGAATGTAGACTTTTTTCCATTCACTTGATATCATATCTAATGGATATCATTACTCATCGTGAAATTAGTAGAACAGTGACCCGATTTAAATTTAGTAAGTAGTTCTAGATCAGGCTGTTTGGCAAGAAGGTAATAAAAAAAAATTATATAAATCTCAAACATGTAAACTCGTTTTTTAAACATGTTCCCTACATTTGCTTATTGCGTAAAACATCTCGTAGGCTTTTTGACTGTATAACAGGCATGAAGCGTCGGTGGCGCAACGGCAAGGGCCGCTACGTCCTATCCGGGAGGTCGTGGTTCGAGTCCTGCCACGTACCAATGTGTTATCGAATTGCGATCTCATATTATGTACGTTTATCCGACGCTCTTACGGTGAAGGAAAACATCGTGAGGAAACCTGCACACGCCTGCGAAGAAACTCGCAGGTTGTGTGTGAAGTCGACCAAAACGCACTGGGCCCGCGTGGTCGACTAAGGCCTGATCGCCCTAATTCAGGGTAGGCTCGAGCCCCTCGGTGGGGACGTATAATATATGAGCTGATGTGAACAAGCATTAACAAATTTTGTGTAGGACCTGTTAACTGGGGTTTTAGATACTGAACAACTTTCCCTAAGGCCAATAGGTGTCAATTTACAAAAAAAAAGATTCATTTGGGTCACCCAAAGGGCAATGGACCGTGCTATGCTCGGAGTTTCTCCGCGTGATCGAATCAGAAACGAGGAGATCCGTAGGAGAACCAAAGTAATCTACATAGCTCTCAGAATTGCTAAACTTAAGTGGCAGTGGGCGGGGCACATAGCTCGTAGAACGGATGGAAGTTGGGGCTGTAAAATTCTCTAGTGGCGACCGTGCACCGGAAAACATAGCATAGGCAGGCCTCCCACTCGGTAGACCGATGACCTGGTGAAGGTCGCGGTAAGTCGCTGGATGCGGGTAGCGCAGAACCGGTCGTCGTGGAAATCCTTGGAAGAGGCCCGTGGAGTGGAGTGCATCCAGCAGTGGAGTCCTTCAACTGATATGGTGATGATCAAACCGGTCAGCTGATTAAACTTTTTTAAGATAAGAAACCTTGAAAATACCGCTATTTCAGGACATCTGAAAAAAATGTAAATAGTACGATATAATAAACTTAATGAACTTAAATGTAAATAGTACGATATAATAAACTTAATCAACTTAAAAGGAAAACTATTACGGCTAATTAGGAGGAGAAATCGTCGACCAACTTAATTTGTATGGAATATCTATGAACTTTTTTCAAATCCAACTGCACATCTTAAGTTGGTCGACTCCTAAACTAAGAAAGCCTACTTAGCCGTGGTAGATGTCCTTTCAAATGTATTTTAAGTCCTTATTTTTTATTTTTTTCACATGTCCTAAAATAGCGGTTTAGTTGGTACGGACGGGGGGGGGGGGGGGGGAGGGGGGATACTTAACTCTTAAAATCTTTTAATCTTAACTCTTAACAAAAAATTGCACTTTAAAGCTTAGTATTTCGTAAATGGATCTCTGAATCGAAAATGGTTTCAGTAAAATGGCTTCAGTAGTTTGTAAAGACCTATTTAACGATACCCCATACAAAAGGGTAAGTCGACTACAAAAAAATCACTCTCACTTTACATGTATGGGAGGAAACCTAAAACATTTTTTTGAAGATTTTATTTTGCCACTTTGTCGGCGTGATACATTTGTACACCCATGCTACATTTCAGCTTTCCAGTACTAATAGTCTCAGAGCTAAGCCGTGGACAGACGGACAGACAGACAGACACTCGTGGCGAAACTGTGAGGGTTCCTTGTTGTCTACGGAACCCTAAAATCACGTTTAGCTATAGTAAAGAAAAGAGATGTAGTATCACTACATGAAAAAATTACAAAAAATCTGAATTTGTATTGGAGGTGCCTTATTTGAATTTTCTTAAAATACTACCCTGAATAACTACCTAATGTAGGTAGGTCTAACTAAAATCTAATAACTCACAAAGTTTCATTAAAATCGTAGTAGCCGTTTTTGAGAAAAATAACAAAGAACCTGGATTTGTATATGAAGTACCTTATTCCAAAACTAACTGGAATAAAACACTTAATAATGTATTAGGCCGTATAAATTTGCAGCATAGGTACCTTAGAAGTTTTGTTAAACGCGTTAAAGCCAATCTTGAGACAAAAATAATAATAAGCGATTTTTGTTAAGGTGGCAACTTTAAAAATCCTTACTTAATATTATAAATGTGAAAATGTGTTTGTTTGTTACCTTTTCACGCTTCAACACCTTAACCAATCTTGATGAAATTTGGCATGCCGGTAGACTGTGTCACTGGGCAGGGCATAGGCTACTTTTATCCCGTGAAAATAGCATAGTCCGATGCAGTATCTAAGAAAAGAAACTGAAAATATACTTTTTTTGGTTAGTTTCTTTAACATTGCAACGGAACATCCCCCTCTCATATATCTACCAGATACGCCAAACTACCAGGTTTATGATATAGCGTCCCCACTCACCGACAGCAAGGTCATATAGTGAGGGCCGCTATTCCTGCCAGCACCATAAGGCGAAGACAAGGACCAGTTGCGGTAGGTCTTGCCGCCAAAACGCTTGTCCCGGTACAACGGAACAATGAATTGCTGTGATATTTTGCACAGAGATGGCTGAGGAGGTGGGAAATGACATAATTGACTAATTAGCATATCCTGACATAGTTCCCGAGGGATCTGGGGAAAATTCATTTCCGCGCTCGCGCACGTCAGCGTCGCAACAGAAAAGACAGTCATAAAAACGATGTCCACGCGGGCAAAGCCGCGGAAAAAGCTAGTTAAGTTATAAAACAATAAAAACCGGCTGAAAATATAAAAAACCGATCCAAACCGAGTCATACAAAGTAAGACTCTCTGCAGGGAATCGACCCCGCGACCTTCTGATGTGAAGCCCCAAATTTTACCCAAATCCGTCTGCTGGTTTAAGCGCTAGCTACCGCTCACACATTAGTCACTCGAAAGTAATAACAGTCTTAAAAAACCTCATTACAATACAATATTCTTTATTGCATCACTCAAAGAAATAACCAATATATAAGAAAGCCTATACAATAGGCGGCCTTATTGCTATGTACCAATCTCTTCCAGGCAACCTTTGGGTAGGGAAACAGCGATATAATAAGTTAAGGGGCGGTGCAATAATTAAAAACAGAAAAATTTGCAAATAAACAGTTACATAAAACACTAACATATAAAACATAAATAAAATACTTAAATTTTATAACAATAACATATAAAATAATAAATTTATACATAGACAAATTAAAACATAAATAAATTAAATATTTTATCTATCTATGATAATCTCAATCTCTTTTTCTAGCCATAACCATCTAAAGTGTGATCAAATAACTTTTTTCTTATCTTTTTCAAAATTCATTGTATATTTTTTTTTATCTTTTTTAATCTTCATTAATTTCATTGTATAACTTTTTTCTTATCTTTGTCAAACTTCATTCTATAACTTTTTCTTATCTTTGTCAAACTTCAGTATTAACTTTTTTCTTATCTTTGTCAAACTTCATTATATAACTTTTTTCTTATCTTTGTCAAACTTCATTATATAACTTTTTTCTTATCTTTGTCAAACTTCATTATATAACTTTTTTCTTATCTTTGTCAAACTTCATTATATAACTTTTTTCTTATCTTTGTCAAACTTCATTATATAACTTTTTTCTTATCTTTGTCAAACTTCATTATATAACTTTTTTCTTTTCTTTTTCAAACTTCATTCTAGGGCATGCAGTTTTCAACACTATTCCTGTGCACTTCCGCAGAGTAGACGACATAGGTATTCTATTGAGAAAATTTTGTTACCCTTGGCTTCGGTATTGCAGCACTTATAGTATCTAGAAATTCTTTTATGCACTAGTAAAACAATGACTAAACGGGGATGAACGAAGACGAATGATTTTGACAAACTCCTGGACATTGAATACCTATACCGGGTGTAAGAAAATTGGTGAAGACCCTTTAACTAGAGCTTCTGCTCATCATATCGAACAACTTTCTCCAAGGAACCCACAGACAATTGTCACAAAAACTTTTGGACTCATTATACAAAAATGCAGAAATTAATCAGTCTGCGAGTTGACTTACTAATAGTGGATAAAAAAAAGAATTGACTATCTGTCTCTTAGGAAAAGATGTACATTATGATGTGTAGAGGACAAATTAATGGGTACTACAGCAATTTTGTTAAAGCCTGTATATGTAATGTATATGTCACAGCCAACTGGTTAAATTAGCCATTCAATTAACTGCTTAGCTGGTTCATTTAATAGCGGCATTCAACTTAATGCCTGAATGATAATATATTTAATGATTTGGCTGGCTGATGCTTAGGCCATTTATTAAACGAGCGAAGCGAATACAGAAGTAGGAGCTCCGAAGGGGCTCTGTCGATTGAGAAATGGAACAATAGACACTAGAGCTCGGAGTTTCGGAGAACCTCCGATTCATTTGGTTAGGTTCGGACACTGTGAGGTTGCTCGCTTCCTCCTCACAGTCGTAGTTTAAACATGAAAATATAGAACTAGGTGCCACGAAGGGGTCCTTCTTCTTCCACTTCCCCCTTTAAGCACTTCTTCCCCTGTGGTGGCTAGCAGAAGTTTGAACCTTATCGATCCAAGCCATTTGCATTGGCGTTTAATTGAATGGCTGAATAATCATTCAGGCAGTTAATTAAACGGCACCATTAAGTTAAAAGGCTAGGCAGTTAATTGAATGACTAATTAATTCAGCTAGATAGCTTCGACATATGACTTAATATTAAGACTATAAAAAATGGACTTGATGAATAGGGCTAGCCGTAAATGACAGGTGAGGTAAATGACGATTTTTGAACAAAAGAAAGCACTTAGCTAACTTTTTCTTTACAAACTAAAATCTTTTAGTTAGTTAAGTAGCTACTTTAGACTTTCCATTTAGAGGAAGTTACGTAAAATTCTCTTCCTCTCTGCTGAGAATTGATGTTATTTTACCAAAGACTGATATTTTATGAGGCAATTAACAAACTAGATCGACTACTTACTTAGTGTTACGTAGTTGCACTATTTATGTGCAAAATGAACTATAAATTAACTTTTGTTAAAAAAAGATCTCAAGAATTTTATAAAATCTCCAAGTTTCTTCACAATGTTTTTTTTTGTATCTGACTGTACATACCACAGTTGACCTGACCACCTTTTTGAGACAGGACGAAGCAAGCTGAACGGAGTCCACGCAGGAGTGGTGATCCTCACACCGCTGGGAGATGCAGCTACGAGCGAGACCCGACCCCCCGGCCACACCCCTCACGAACCCCCTTCATCCATTGCCAACTCCGTCTACAGTGCCATTAAGACTGCCTTCACACCAGCATACACCCCAGACCAAACGTACACAGACCACGGTTACCAAACGTACCCAGATTATTATCAACCGCCTCCGCCCCCGCCGGAAACATTCCCAACTTACAAGCCTTCGACTTGGGGAGCTGTCAATTCTTACGGCGGGCCGGCACAAACCGATGCCTACCCAGAGTATGACCCTCGACACCCATACCCTCCTTACGCAGCAGCTAATAAGTTATCCTCCGGTCCTGCTTCAACTTCCGTCGTCAAAAAAGCAACTGGTTTTACTCCAGATAAAATCCAAAAAATAAAACACAATCTTGCGAAAGTTAACGCGCGTATCAAAAATGATCCTCTACAAAGATCTTCTGAGGTCATCTCAAAGTTTAACATATTAGATGTGATCAGAAGCGGGTTCCTTCCCCCCACTCCTGTTGTCTCTGATAATGAGATTGGCGTCCTACCAGCCAAATTTCTTCCTGAAATGCCATCATCCTCAACGACAGAACAGCCAACTTCGACATCGCAGAAACCAACTTCAACGTCACAGCAATCGACTTCGACGGAGAAGACTGAGAGAAAAGATGTGAAATACTACTTGAGAGGGAACAGGATAGTCGTTCATGGTTGAACGGAACTGACTTGACTGACTGGAGGTAGGTGACTATGACTGAGACTTGACTAAATATATAAATACCAGACTTGAAGTATCAAAACTGAGACATACTCTGACTTGATAAAATGATGCAGGGACAAAGCTGTAGGTTAACCATGAATGTACTAAATAACTTAATGCAATAGAATAGAATAGAAACTCTTTTATACAGGTGTAAAAAAATTGGTGTAAAACCCGTTAACTGGGGGTTCTACTCATCATACTGAACAACTTTCCCCAAGGAACCCATAGTCAATTCTCGGAAAAAAATTGCACCCTCCATACTAAAATGCACAAAATTGGTCTATCAGCTGATCGATTTGTATGAAGGGTATACATTTTGCGATTTCAGCAAAGTCGTAGAACAAACGTTGTTCAGTATGATGAGTAGAAGCCCCAGTTAACGGGATCTACACCAATTTTGTTACACCCTGTATAAGAACAAACACAATTCATAACAGATAAATAAATAAAAATTGATATTGTAATAGACAAACAATAAGTATATGTATATGTATATTTAAGTGTAATTAGGGGTAGTTTGTGAGAAGAGCATACGTGACCAGGTGAGCTTTGCAGGTTTTAGCGAAAAGTATCTGACTCATCAGGTGTTTTAGGTAAGAAGGTTTCACAATGCTGGTATTCTTCCAGAACCTATTAGCTTTGTCCTTGTAATTACGTTATTGATCAAGAGTTTGTTTGTGTTGTGACGATGCCTAAATAAGGTAGGTGTGCGGTGCGGGGTGGGAGACAGATGACAAAATTACAAAAAGACTGATGTCTCACTTCATCGCGATAACTAGGGATAAGGGAATTCACTGCCGCTCCAAATTTGGCTTTAACACACCTATCGAGCACCGTGCACGTACCTAAAGGCCAGGCTACACTTGAGCGACAACGGCAGACGAGAACGATATTCGAACTTCGCGGTGTTTAAAAGTCGTGGCCAAGGATATTGCAGCTTACCTAATTATAGGAAGAGGGTATCACGCGTTATAAGAATAAAATTAATTCGCTCCTAATTTAATTGAATTCTTAATGAAAAGTAACATATCTATGGATACTCTGCTAGAAAGAGAAGAAAAGACGACAGGTGTGCCAGAACTCGGACCAACAGAACTACCTATTGTTGCATTGATATTTAAAATATTATTGACAATCATGTTACGGTATGACATTTCGTATATATTTTCTAGATACTTATGAAACTGGTGACAGGAAAGAAATGATCTACAAGTAATCTAATTAAACTACCTATCTAATATTTTTTTGATCACTCTGCTGCCGCTGCTGCTCAAGGTTCTGGTCAGGCCCTAAGATGATGATGATGATGAGGTTTTTCTTCCAGGTGACTTATTGCAACGATGACTAATAATTGTAGTTGACTGTCTGACTTGCTACTTTCCTACTTATGATTTAGCTCTACAAACAAGCAAGTAATTTGCACACCTTACACAGGCATTTCATAAAACATTTAAAATAACAGCACTTTTAAATTAAAAGCAATTTCTTTGAAGTAGTTTAGTATTTAAGGTAGTTAACCATTTAGTTACAAAATGTAGTTTTAGACTTGTAGATGTAACAGTGGTGCTCACAAAGTTATAAGTACAAGGTTTGGCATCTGTTTGTCTACCCACTTGTTGTTCAGGTCAAAAATGGAACAAATGGGTGGTTTACAAGCTTGGATCCTTTTGCATAGCTATCCTAATAATTATAATTACCTTCCTAAGTAAGCTGGAAATTATAGAGGGGCTTGTAAACAAACGATAATACGATTGATGAGTATTTAAATGATTAAAGAAAATTATTGTAATAGGGGTGACGACAGCATCAGAAATAAATTATGAACTCTTGAACACTAAATTGCCCTCCTATTTAAACTTCGGAAAACCTTACTCGTTTTGTTTTCCATCAAGTCTTCGATTTTTAATTCATAAAAATCACAAATTGAGTGCATAAATGACGCTGCAAAACTATGACGTCACGCCTAGGTATTTGAAACATTTTTAGAACATAATTTTGTTTTTGACAAATGATAAAAAGTAAATCAGATGACTAACATTCGTCATCCCTATAACATTTTTAATGCAAAATGGATGAATATTATATTATTTCAGTAAACTCTTTTTTGGTTATTTATACATAATTGTCCTGTGTCATTTTTATGCTGTGTATGACAATTGTGTTATCTACATTTGTTTTATAAATATTGTATATACCTGTTTATTGGTAGAATTTATCTGAACTTTTCTACTACTGTACATTAAATTCGATCGTAAACTTAAATTCCTGCACAGTTATTAAGTTGAACTTGAAACGCAAGAACTTTTGTTATAGCACTTTTCAAATAAACGTTAAAAAAACTACTTTTTATACAAATTGTTTAGCTATACTGATAATATTTGTATGAAGAGTCCACATTTTTTTTAAGTTTATTTAAAAATTGGTAGAACAAACGTTCTTGCCATTGACTTGAACAGCAAGTGGATCAACGTATTTCAGGTCAAAATCAATAAAAGGCCTTTTAATAATGGTATGCAAAAAAGTATATTAACTATTTTTCAATACTTAAAATTAGGTAACTACTTTTTTGCATCGTTAAAAATATTATAATCTCAGCTTTAATTATTATTTTTTCTATTTTCAGAAGTCCCCATGCAAGTAGCCGTATTGGGTCCGGAGGAAATGCAACACTACTACCTTTAGAATAGAGTCCATTACTCAGTATCGGTGATATCTAGCCCAGTGTAATATAAGTAAATTAGTTACAACTAAAACAATTTATTTTAGGACTAAAAATATTATCTGGGAGTAAGTAAGTAGTGAGTTGTTACCTGAGGTGAGTAGGTTCCTAGCTAATAGTGCCCATTACAATTAAAATTAAAGTTTATCTAAGAACAGGGTCTTTTTTGTAAGGCTTTCAATGATTCATGAATCTGAACAATTGAATATATACAGGTGTAACAAAATTGGTGTTAACCGGGGGTTCTACTCGACATACTGAACAACTTTCCACAAGGAACCCATAGTCAATTCTCAAAAAAAACTAAAATGTACAAAATCGGTAGATCAGGTGAATTCAGGTGATCGATTTGATTTTTTTTACGTTTTCAGCAAAGTCGTAGAACAAAAGTTGTTCAGTATGATAAGTAGAAGCCTCAGTTACCGAGACCTACACCAATTTTGCTACACCCTGTATAAATGTTGAGTAACATTTTAAGGAGTCATTCAGAATCGACTGGATGAAGAAGACTTTTTTGGAATTTTTGAGATTGAAAGTTTTTCCTTTACTGTGGTTTGTAGAGTTGATTCTGAAATACCTACTTAAAAAAAATATCGCGAATGATTTTGTTCATAGGCAATAAAAATGGGTTTCCATACAAAATGGTTGGACTTTGCAAATCAGCTGCTTATCAATCTGTTTAAAGATCAGAAATGGGAATTGTTTCTCAGTTGGAGTCGAAGTAATCGATTTCTTCATACAATATCTCTTCTACTATAACACTAGGATTTTAATATAGTGGATTTAGATATTACCGGAAGACATTTTTTGAATTAATAAAATAGTTAATTAAGGATCTGATTTTTTTTTTCAATTTGTAATTATGTAGTTTTGTAAATTTTTTAATCTGAAAAATGAGGCTAACGATCCAAATCGCTAATAAATTGTACATATCGCAATTGTTACATAAATTGTTATGTTTTTTTATCTTTTTTTGTTCATTGGAATGTGTTATTTATCTATTTGTAATACTAGCAAGTAGATATTGTGTAAAGTGTAATATAAATTAGAATGAATTTTTAATATTTATGTAATTATCTATAAGATACTTTGTGAAATGCTCAACTAACGCTTAATTTATGTAGAAATTCTAATTATTATTTTGAAATGTAAATAAAATTATGAGGGATAACAAGAGAAGTTCTTGTTTCATTATATTTTAATTATTACTAATTATCATCATATCAGCCTAAGAATGTCCTCTGCTAGGCAAAGGGCTCCCACGAGGATATCCACAACGACCGGTCCTGCGCGGCACGCATCCAGCGGCTTCCCGCGTCCTTCACCAGGTCGTCGGTCAACCGAGTGGGAGGCCTGCCTACGCTACACTTTCCGGTGTACGGTCACCACGTGTGAACTTTACTACCCCAACGGCCATTTGTACTAAAATTCCTAATTCTAACAAATTCTTGCAGGAACCCTATTTGTAACAGTTCATTTATAAAGGATGTCTCAAAATTAACGCAAGATTTAAATTAAATAGAAAACACAGTTTTTAGTCTTCAGATTGTGATTTTTTTATTGAATCATAAAAAACATAGGATAGGGTTCGATATGGAATAACACATCGGGCAAATGGCCTCCACGGCTTTGCTGGCACATACGCACTCTTTTATCGATAGTGTACACGACTAGGAAATGTCTCATGCAGTAATTGTTTTTTTTTTGGGGTTGCCAACACTTTACTGCACAAATGGCGGCAAATTCAAATCTTGCGTTAATTATGGGTACCCTTTATTAACCCACCTTTTACTAAAAAAAACTTTTTTCGCATAATTTTATATTTTAAACGCATGTCCTACTTAAAATATAGGAAAATAAAAAACCAAATGTAACGCAAATATAGTATTTTCTTATAAAACTTTAATATATGGTTTTGAAATAGTGCCAACGTTAAGTAAAACTAGCTGTCCCGGCGGACTACGTACCGCCTTACATTACATTACACTGCCCTACCCTACCCTAACCTACACTACCCTACACTACCCTACCCTACACTACCCTACCCTACATTACCCTACCCTACACTACTCTACCCTACACTACACTACCCTACACTACCCTACACTACACTACCCTACACTACCCTACCCTACCCTACCCTACACTACCCTACCCTACCCTACCCTACACTACCCTACCCTACACTACACTACACTACCCTACCCTACCCTACCCTACATAAGAACCTTCTCCTGACAATAACGAACTCGACAAAAAAAGAATTAGCGAAATCGGTCCAGCCGTTTAGGAGGAGTTCAATGACTAACACACGGACAGAAGATTTATATATATAAAGATTCCTTAAAACGGAAAAGATTTCCGGTGTCCTATATTTGGTGATCCAATCAAATTCAGTGATAATATGTTACCTACATATTGTGATGTGATTAAGCACTACTTATGGATTAGAAACGAAATGTTAGGGTTGAATAATGGATAGGACCCTTCAGCCAAAGAAAGGCTGATATTGAGAAAAATATTGTCAACTTTTTTGAAACCAAATATGAATTTCGTTTTTCTTTGGTGGCAATTGGATGCGATGCTACTACTGTTAATACTGGTCGGAAAAATGGAGTCATTGTTTTATTAGATAAACATCTGAAGCGCCCTTTGTATTGGTTTGTGTGCTTGTTACATGCAAATGAATTACCACAGCAGGTTAGGAAAACAGCTTGATAAGTTTATTGACTTAAAAATAGAAACGTTCGAACCCATCTCCACCGAATTGCCGGATCTGGATATTGACTTGTTGAGCACCGATCAAAAATAACTTTATCAGATATTATGTTCTGCTATTTCTTCTGGTACAGTTCCACCAAACTTAGCTAACAAAGACCCAGGAAAACTAGCCCATTCTCGATGGTTAACTTGTGCTTATAAGATTCTTCGCTTGTATATTGGCACAGCTAAACCTACAATGAATTTGAAAGAGCTGGCCACTTTCATCATGAAAGTTTACGCACCAAATTGGTTTGATATCAAGTCAAAATCCTATTGTAAATTTGGTCCGATTCACATCTTTAATATGGTCAAAAGAAGTATGTATTTGTGAGATGACTTGAAAAGTGTTGTCATATTATTCAAAGAAGTGCTTTCTTCATGCACCCAGAAAATCTATTGCTGGCTATGTTACAAGATTAGAATCAAAAAGTACGAGAGCTGGCTCTTCGGAGAATTTTAAAAACAAGAAAAGATTCCAAAGGCAAGAAAGTTCGTGAATTCCAGTTACCAGAGCTAAAAATAGATGCGACAAACTATAATGATTTGATAGAATGGGCGAAAGAGAAGATAACGGAACCTCCTGTAACAATGAAATACAGCGACTCGGAAATTACTACAAAAATTGCATCTGGAGGTAAATTGTTAGATATTGAGAAGTACCCTTGCCACACTCAAGCAGTCGAAAGGTGTGTAAAACTTGTAACTAAGACTTCGGCGTCTGTTTGTGGACCCGATGCTAGAGATGGTTTCATTCGTACCTACTAGAATAAAATCCAGGCAAGAAATACCTATTTTTGACACCAAATCTCAGTATTTCCGTCAAAAAGAAGACACTGGGACTTCTGATACTGAACATTAAAATGTTATTTTTATGGTACTTTAATATAGTTATTCATTGTTAGTGCCCTTGACTACTGATCCGAGAGTCGTGGGTTCGATCCCCACCCAGGGCAAGCATTTATGTGATGAGAAGATTTGTTTGCTTTGTGTCTGGGTGTTAAATTATATCTATTTATGTATGTATTTAAACGTATATAAGTATGTATATCAGTCTCTGGTAACCCATAACACAGGGATTACTATTTTGATACCAGATGACCATGTGTGATTTTGTCCCAGAATATTTATGTATTTATTGTACTAGTAGTTTTAAATATAAATTCAGTAAAGTATACAGTATTATTGTCAGAAATAAATTAAAAAAAAAATGAAAAAAATTCAGAAGAAAAAAAAATTCACTCCACCCTAGGTTCACCCTCGAACTATTGGCGCTCGAACAAAGTGAGTATCTCGGGTGAAATCGGTCACTTTCTTCCTATGATTAACAATCTACTATTTTATGTCACTTACAACATTTCTCAAAAAAACAGACATAGGTACTTTTACTCTCGAGCTACGAAGGAGTGAAGAAGGTATTGTGATGGCAAAAAAAACTAAGATGAGTATTGATGGGGATTGATTGTCTTACACTAATGGAGTCGGTGAAAGCGTCGGTGGCTCAACCGGTAACGACTCGGTCCTCCTAACCAGAGGTGCCGGGTTCAACTACGGACGGCCAATGTACCAATGAGTTTTTCGAAACCTATATTCAATATTCAATATATTTATTCAAAATAGGTGCAAATTACATTATTTCTGATAGTCATAAAATAATAATAACAATGTCATTTGTGAAGAATCAAGAAATAAACAATAATTAGTTAATAACATCAAAATAAAATCCTTTATATAGACCAGATTATGTCATAAGAACATGAAAACAATATGACACGAAAAGTTATATACATAAAAATCATAGAAAGCATTAAACAAGAGTCGGCCAGATCCCACGGACAGCACCCGGTCACGAGTATAACGCGAGAGTCAGCCATCGTTCCCATCAACCATATTTGAGGGAAAGGAACGACCCGGCTCCCGATGCGCCACCATCCGCACGAACATTTAAGCGAGCATGCACCACTCATGTCAATGCTATGTTTACAGTTTTAAAATACTCCAAACTCACAATCAATTATGTTACGGATCACTTGAAGTAAGAACGACTGACACATATTATTTTGTTCTTTCGAAATGTTAACAGTTTTCAATAAAAAAAGTAAATGTGTGCTAGGACACATATTAGAAGTGAAAATTTAACGGATAAAAAAAAATATTTCAAAAAAAAATTAAAAAAAAATTATGAAATATTCAGAAAATATTCAAAAAAAAAGTGTGTGTGTCAGCTCCGACGCACGACTGGAGTTTACTTCTTAAGTACGATTGTCTAAACAGGCACAAAACAGGGCTTGACTTTGGTTTTAAGTTTACTCTGCACAGTTTTTATAACTGATGGATGATTCCAATTTCCGGCCTCTTTTCTTAGCTGATGTGTCAGGTGTTTTAGCTCCCATGATCGCAGCTACTAATGATCCATCTGGTGTTTGGCAGCAACTAACCTAATATGCTTTGGATGCGGTTATACAAGCATATCTTAGGTCATACCATAAAGGGCTCTTACATTGATTTCAAGTTGACTCTTCAATTAAATCAAGAGCATTTTTGTTAAGTTTCTCTTGTAATGTTTCTAGTAATTTGTGGACATCATTCTTTATATCATCACTCGCTTGAATAAGGAAATGATGAAGTGAAAACTTTCTAACATCACTGTGTTTAAAGTCGTTCTGATACTTCAACAGTTCACAATTCATAATTTTCTTCTTTTTTGCTTCTTGAAGAAACTCGTGGAAAAGGTCTGTGCTGGTTTCATGATGTGGAGCTGTTTTTTTGCAAATTTGATCTACAGTGACGTATTTTATAGTAGTCCCAGTAGTAGTAGAGGATGGGTTTTTCCAGTAACATTCAACCTCGGTGCAGGAAGACTGCGACGATGGGTCCACATTAAAAATGTCACTGCATGCTTACAACCACCAGTTGAACCTGCACAGTCCAAGCACTGGCAACTGACGATTTCACCTTTAGTCTCGTCTATCACCATAGTGACTCTGTATGAACTAGCCCGCAATTTGTGCTCGGGGCAGATCTTGCAATTGAGTGTGCAAAGTCCTGATCCACGATGTAGTTGCACGTACCCAATAGCATCGTCACCATAAGATTCTCGTGCAGCCCTGAAAATGCAAACTAATTACTTACTGTAAACAAAATTTATTCTTTATAACCTAAAAAACTACAATTGAAAGAAAGACCATTATTTTGCCTTCGCAGGATTAAGGTTACTTACGTAGGTAGTGTTATATTATTTTATAGTACTTACATTGCTGTTTTTACATTTCTCAGCTCTGCAGAATAAAAATCGGGGTTATTTTTGAAGAACATTTCAATCCTTGATTGCGTACACTTTGGGCAAGTTTCTGCTATCTGCTTTCACAAAATTGACATTCATGATGGAGTGGAATACCAAATTATACGATGGAGATTGTAAAATATCACAAATTTTCAGTATATTTATAATCATAAATATTTTATATTTTATATTATAAATATACTGAAATTATATATACAGATCAAAAATAGTAAAGGCGCGTCTCCTCCGACCTGTTTTGCAAAACAATACACAGATACAGTACAATTGTACTCCCCGCGCGGGTGGAGAGGGGAAGGATTTGTTTCATTTTTCTACAACTGCCGTGTCGCGCACATTTTTTGTTTCAGAAACATTTCCCTGTAGCAGGAGACGGCTTGAGTATGAAAACAAATGTTTTTGTTTCATGTTTTCTGTGTAATGTTTCAAAAAAGCAACAATGAAAGAACGTCATCTTGGATTCAGCCTGACTGTTTTGTATCACGTGACAGAGGTGCGCACAATAGGTTGCGCGTAAAAACGTAACGCGCAAAGAGAATATAACAAACTACGTTTTCGCTCACTAGATTTTACTCCTCATATTTTTTTCATACCGGGCGCCTTATATGCAAATCGATTCTTAAGGAGTAAACTCCAAAAATTCAATGCAAATTATTCAAAAAAATATTAAAAAAAAACTTCAAAAAAATATAAAAAAATGAATCAAAATAAAATATTTCAAAAAATATTTCAAAAAAAAAATACAAAAAAATATTTTAATTAAAATTTATTTACTTAACAAAATCTAAATATTATTCAAAAAATATATATATATTTCCACGCGGCCGTAACGCTTTTTCGTTACAGAAAAAATCCCAATACCCCCTGACTTTATAGAAGTTTTACTACAAAAAGGAAAGCATATTTATTCTATGGTTTAATCTCTTAGAACAACAGAGAGATGTAGATTTGTCAAACAGGTAGTTGGTCAAGTCGAATGACAAACACGGTTCCCAAGGGCAATCGACGAAGAAAAAAAAGGGAAGTGTGATTCCTAAAATCAACTGAGTGGTTAGCTCTCTATCTTCATTCAAGGCCTTCCATATTTTTAGCCCGACTTTGGCTATAATATGACCGTATTGTAATTCGTTAATATGTGTGTACCTACCTAATATACTGTAAGTAAACGTTTATAAGTAAAACCTTACACAAACACGCTATGTAGTATTCGCTTTACATTCTTAAAAAGAAGACATTTACATTCTTAAAGATAATTCATTTCGGAGAGTGTGCTCAAGAACTTTACGACCTCATTCCCCCAGCTCCATTCCACCTTCGGTCAACGAGACGCAGGGGGAAGTTTTACCCCTTTGTTGTTGATATTCAGCCTATACGCAAGAAGCGTTACGTTTCCTCATTTATTAAGCGGACAGCGATGGAGCGGAACTCCTTGCCTGCGTCTGTGTTTGCCGACTCCTATAATTTGGAGATCTTCAAGGCGAGAGAGAATAGGTATTATTTGAGTTTGCATGTACCATCCTCGACTACATCGTCACTTACCATCAGGCGAACGCATTCAAATTTTTAATAAAAAAAAAGACAGGAAATACGTGTTTTAAGGATCATCAAAAATTTTAAAAAAATACTAGCAACGAGCCGGGAAGTGGGTATGTACTTTCATGTAGTAGTATTTTTTTTATTGCAATAATCATACAACACACTGAGAGATACAGAACACAAATCACACACAGCCAAGTTACATTATTAAGACAAGTGTCGGATAAATAAAAACTCCTTGGTCTGAGGTTCGCTGGCTGCTTTTTTTAAATTTTGAACGGACCGGCGGCAGTGCGGCGATGGCGGCGCTGTAATAAAAAAATTTAATCAGCGGAAAAAACAAAAGTGTGCGTCACGGAATTCCTACTTTTGGTTTTAAATATATCAAGTGTATTTTACTTAGTATTATATTAATTACTAGCTTTTTCCCGCGGCTTCACTCGCGTGGACTACGTTTCTATGACTGTCTTCGAAGGTGGAAAAAAGTAGCCTTTAAGTTAATATAGGTCTTAATCTGTCTACCTACCAAATTTCATCCAATTTACATTCAGTAGTTTTTCGGTGAAAGAGTATGAAACATCCATGAAGTTTGTATGTAAACTTTCACATTTATAATACTTACATTTATAATACTAGGATTGTTTTAATTTTCTAGCTTTGTTTGAGTAAAACACTGTACGAGCACAGGGCTCGCGCTCGGCCGGACGGAACTGTATATCATATGGCAGATGGACAGTAAAGAGTGGCGACAGCACACCGGAAGACGTAGCGTAGGCAAGTTTCACACTCGGTGTAGCGACTACCTGGTATTTTTTTTTGTAAGCAGGACGTAGTAAAAAAACGCATTTAATCAGTAGTTTTTAAATATTTATCTATTTATTTGAGTTTTAAATTATCTTCACATGAAAATAGATAGCAAAAATAGCGATAGAAAATTGATTTTAAGAAAATGCGTTACATTAATAATGACTGTCTGGTTTACTACCCTATACATACGAGTGGTTAGGCAGTTGAATCTTCAGAATATTATAATTACAAACCATTTTATTTAAGGTATTTTAGGTGTGATTTAAGGCATTTTATTTTAGGTGTAATTTGTAATTAGTTTTATACTATTTTTAGGACTGATTAATTTTTATTCAGGAAATAATATTTTTCACTCAATAAAAATGAATTAAACTATAATATTATCTTTATAAATATAATTCTACTGTACGTGTGTATGTCACTGAACTCCACCTAAACGGCTGAACTGATTTAAATGATTTTTTTTTGTATGCATTTGGGTGGCGTAACATACAGTATGGACACTCCCTGCCGCTCTCTAGATTGCGACCTCAGATTGATTACAGTTTGGTTGTCGAACGTATAGGATTTCGCCGACATTTTGTTTGTTCCGTCATTCCTTTTTTGAAATGTCATTTTGGCCCTTTGTATGAAGTGCCCAGGGTGTGCTATTACTATGCCTCCGCTGTCTGTCCGTCTGTGCATCTGTCCGTCCGTCAGCCGGCTGTACTTCATGAACCGTAATGGGTAGACAGTTGAAATTTTCACAGAATATGTATTTCTGTTGCCACTATAACAGCAAATACCAAAATATACCTGAAAAGTTTCCATTCAAATAAAATTTGACATAGTTCTCATGGTAATGTCATGAAGGTAGTTACAAAATTGATTAGACACTTCTTATGATACAATTTCTTGAAATATGAATTATTTTGGCATAATTACAGTCACTCTTCAATATATTTCCATTGTAAAATAACAAAAACATATTAATATACAGTCGGATTCTACAACTGTTTACGCCACTACTTGAGTGGTCGTGTCGTTGGGAACGTGTCGAGACTTGGATGCTTCTTACTTTTTTCATAGAGGGGTTACGTTTAAATGTAACATATCATTTTAAAGTATTTTTGATGTGTAACATCTTTGCTCTCGCTTTCCTGCAATTTGTGGGAGTGATTTCGTGAAATGGGACGGAAATGTGTAACAGGAAATGCGAACGTTTTTTAATTCTCGAAAACTAAGGTTGTCATAGCCATGCCGCCTAGTGTGATGGCAAAGGCAAAGATGAAATACTACTATTCGAAGGGTCGGCCCGTTAATGTACGACCCGATAATTAATTAATTTCATAAGTATTTTGTCACATGTTACACATCATATGCGAGTACTGTAGGTCTCGTTTTTTTATGTAAAATAACTGCTTATAAAAAATAACCTTTTTTTGGGAAATCAGGTAAAATGTATCCTTCTCATGAAATTAAGATGAATCTAAAGATACCTCGCCCTCTAAAATCCGTCAATCTATTTATAATGTACAAAGGCCAGCACATCAAGCTATACACTCGTAGCGCGATTATGATCCATACCCATTCGGAATAAGAACGGTACAAAGTCCAAAATGTGTAGCTTGATGTGCTGGCCTGTGTACTGGCTTCTGCAAACGGCTTTGCCCACGTATATGTTATTTTTATGACTGTCTTTGAGTGGTGCGCGTAACTTATACTAGATTTAGCAAAATCAATAAGACCCCCGTAGGACTATGCACACTTACGTATAACAAATTATCCGATGATGTCTTAAATTTGTCAAAGAAACTGTTTAAAAAGAACTCTTTGTAAAAAAAGGCTATTAAAAGACATCCGAATACTTAAATGACAAAAATGTTTGGGTAGACAGTGTTTCTTTAATCAACGCAAATCATGTTGAATAATCATAAAATTATGACCCACATAGTCTAAGAATCCAAGAATGGACGTGGAAGCGAAAAGACATGACAAGTGTAGTATTTTTTTTATATATATTTTCAATTTTATCATTTTCGCCTAAATGTTCGTGCAGATGACGGCGCATCGGGAGTCTGTCCTTTCCCTTTAATATGGTCGAGGGAAGTGATGGCTGACTCTCGCGTTTAACTCGGGACTGGGTGCTGTCCGTGTGAACTAGCCTACTCTTGTCAAAGGCTGACATATTCAATGACTAGCTGTTGCCCGCGGCTTCGCCACAGTACCCGATTTTAGCCACTTTCTTAATTTTTTTTCATAAAAACCTTCTCCTGACAGTAAATATACACAACAAAAAAAGAATTAGGAAATCGGTCCCGCCGTTTACGCGTGATGCGATGACCAAGGGAAATAGAGAGTCATTTTTATTTACATACTAGCTGTCCCGGCGAACTACGTACCGCCTCACATTACACTACCCTACCTTACCCTACACTACCCTACCCTACACTACACTACACTACCCTACCCTACCCTACACTACCCTACCCTACACTACTCTACCCTACACTACTCTACCCTACACTACACTACTCTACACTACCCTACACTACACTACCCTACCCTACCCTACCCTACACTACCCTACCCTACACTACCCTACCCTACCCTACCCTACCGTACATAAGAACCTTCTCCTGACAATAACGAACTCGACAAAAAAAGAATTAGCCAAATCGGTCCAGCCGTTCTCGAGTTATGCGCTTACCAACACATTTTGCGATTCATTTTTATATATTAGATATATGTATATAGATGACAATATATAACAACAATATAGGTGACGGAAGAGCTAAACAAATAACAGTTATTTAAACAATAGTTAACATTAAATGGTTAAATTTTTCAATGATAAAAACATGTGTCAATACACGTGGCAGTTAAAGTATCACTCACAAATAACCTAACCAATTTAATTATAAATTTAAAACCCGACTGTTTATAAAAATGTATCCTATGTCACTAAGGGGAACTAGACGAATCTAACGACACCTCAAACGTCACAACACATGGAGCCGTTTAGGCTAAAGGCTCAGAAAAAGAAACAGACATTCATACATGCCGTATACAGGGTGTAATAAAATTGGTGTAGGTCCCGTTAACTGGGGCTTCTACTCATTATACTGAACCACTTTTGTTTTACGACTTTGCTAAAATCGCGATTTTTTTTA
Source organism: Coleophora flavipennella (assembly GCA_947284805.1). Classification (NCBI taxonomy): domain Eukaryota; kingdom Metazoa; phylum Arthropoda; class Insecta; order Lepidoptera; family Coleophoridae; genus Coleophora; species Coleophora flavipennella. The sequence goes on from OX369297.1 coordinate 466,783, forward strand.
CTTTCAGTGTTTTGAGAATTATGGGTTCCTTGGAAAAAGTTGTTCAGTATGATAAGTAGAACCACCAGTTAACGGGTCCTACACCATTTCTTTACACCCTGTATATTTTAAGGTATGTTTTTAATTATTTTTTTTGAGTCGGGTTTAAAAAAACATTATTCTTCTTCTTGGGCAGTCGGGTAATAATGGTGTTGCCGGCAATTTGTTAAACTCATCAGTTAGTAAAAACTGGTCAAGTGCGAATAGGACTCGGTCATGAAGGGTTCCGTACCGTTCAACACCATGTACAGAGGCCAGCACATCAAGCTACACACTCGTAGTGCGATTCTGACCCATACGCATTCGGCATAAGAACAGAACAAAGTCTGAATTGCAATACACATCTGTTGACAAAAGAGCAGTCGTTGGCATTAGTATCAAATCCAATAGATTATATTTGGTTTCTTAGAACGAAATAACAGTGAGTCAGACCGAAAAGGAATTAATTATTAATTAATGAGACTAACTTCCTTTCCACTACACAAAACTCTGAGCCACCAATGACCACAACGACGCTGATAGTGCCGCCATCTGCGAGTCCTCCGAGGAAAAACAAGGAGCATGTGAATAAAAATACTTCGCCTGCAGCAGGACCAGACAAGACTGCGCTTGCGTCTGCGACGGTATCAGCGAAGTGCAAGCCATCAAGAATAGATGGCACCACTGATAATCAAAGAAACACTGGCCGTTCGTTATCTATCAGAGCCGTACTTCAATGGACAATTCCCCAGGAAAAACCCCCAAATACTCCTTCTCGCTGATGAAACAGGCAGAAATATGAGAAAATTATTAGAAAAATTTGCTGGTAATGAGTATACAGTTACGGCTATCTTAAAACCAAATGCCCCTATAGAGCAACTTCTTAAGTCAGGAATGTCAATGCGTGAAGAATTTACCAAGTCTGACTTTATAGTAATATTAGCTGGATCACATGATACAAACCCACTAAGATTTCAATCTTTTCTGTATTATTATCTGAGTCTTTTGACGCAGACAAATGTAATAATTGGTGAAATCTGTAATAATAGATACTTAAATGAATTGGCTAAAATTCCACCCTAAAATATGTAATTTCAAATTTTACTAATGTCAGCATTATAGAACCATATTTGTACTGAGGAAATAAATATAAAATAGATAAAATGGATACTTGTAGATGTATTGTGAGAATGATTGTACGAATGGACTATAAACATAAACAGTTAAAATGTAATTTTAGTAAAAATACTAATGTAATTAAGTCCTACACTGAAAACAGCACACAAACGGAAGAGTTTTTAACTGACCTACATCGGACAAATCCCCAACTGACTCCCCTTATAACTACAAATAATAATTAAGGTTTTTTTTGGTGTTTAATCACATTCACATCAAAATATTAGTGGACTTGTCAATAAATCTAACATTTTTACGGTTGGACTAGACAAACTTGAGACATGTAGAAAAATAGTGGATGTTCTTTGTTTCACCGAACATAATATGATAAAAACTGATATGAAATTGTTGCATATTCCCAACTTTACAATTGCCTCATGTTCCGCTAGGGACAATAGGAAAGGTGGAGCTTGTATTTTAGTAAGGACGGATCACAAGTTTAAAGACATTGACACTGTTTTCAAGCTATGCGTTCCGAACGTGATAGAATGCTGTGCTATAGAGCTCAACGAACATGGTATTATGACATATTTTTAATAAATTAAGTGACATATTAAATTTATTTATTTACAATAATAAAAAGAAAATAGTCATCTGCGGTGATTTTAATACCGATCTCTTAGTACAGACAAAATTTTCAAAGGAGTTTGAGGAATTGGTATTGAGTAATAACTTGAAATTTTCTATAAGGCAGCCAACAAGTCCTTGTAGCAAGATATGTTTGGATAACATAATACATAACATACACGGTAGCAAGGGCGAAATATTTGAGTTCGCTGTATCTGATCATACAGCACAAATATTGAAGTGTCCTGTTAAGAGGACTTGCAAGCTTAAGTACTGGTACTCGTCAAAGCGGGATTTTTCAAAAGACAATATGCTGAAGTTTGGACAATGTTTGGAAAAAAAAAATTCCCAGACGCATACTCCTCAGTGGATCCTAACGATGCTTTTTACAACTTCTATGACATATTTATAATGTTTTATGAGCTATGCTTCCCCATCCTAAGTAAAAAATACATCAAGAAAGTCTCCTAAATGGCTATCAAAAGGCATTAAGAATTGCAGTAGGCGCTGTAGGGATCTACTCTGGAAGTACAGGTCAAATCAAACGTCTGAAAGTAAAAATAAGTTCAAAACGTACTCCAAGCGATTAAAGCATATAATAAAACTAACGCAGAAAGCACAAAATAATTATCACATTTCAAATGCAAGAAACAAATCTAGAGCTACATGGAAAGTAATCAATCAAGCAAAAGACAATCTGTCTAGAGAATATATAACACAAATAAGAGTGAATGATAGACTCATTGAACTTCACGCGAAATAGCGCTAGCTTTTAATAATTACTTTATTGATGAAGTACTACCATCAACACAGACTAACCTAGAAGCATTAATTTAACTGAATTATTCAGCAAACCCAACTCGCAATTCGTGGAACCAAGATGCCCTGAAGAAATCCATCAAATTATTAGAAATTTAAAAAATACAAATAGTACAGGGTATGATAATATAAGTACACGAATTGTAAAGTATGTCTCACTAATAGTTGCGCCAATACTAAGTAATGTCACTAACCTCTGCATCAAATATGGTGTATTTCCACAGAAGCTTAAACTTTCTGTTATAAAACCTATATTTAAAAAAGACGACAAAGACAACATGAAGTTTTATAGACCGGTTGCATTGATTCCCATTATGTCCAAGGTTATAGAGAAAGTAATACACAAAAGACTGTATAAATACTTCGAAACTAATAACATATTCGTGAAGGAACACAATGGATTCAGAAAAAATAAAAAACTTGATGTAGCTATTTATGATTTTTTACAAACAATATATAAAAGGATCGATAATCGATTACCAGTATTCGCACTTTATCTAGATATGACGAGGGCAATTGATTACGTAGACCACAAAATTTTACTTAAGAAACTTGAATCTTATGGTGTAAGAGAAAACATAAACGATTTAATAAAATCTTACTTAAGTGACAGAAATCAGGTTATCAAAATTTAACGCATATGTCCTACGTCCAAAACTTAAAAAAAATAGATTTCTGACCCACGAAGTGTGCAATACGGTGTGCCTCAAGGTAGTGTTCTGGGTCCGTTATTGTTACTTATATACATAAATGATTTACCTAACAGTATCAAAAATCCATTAGTTTTATATGCTGACGATAGTACTGTGATTTGCGAAAATGAAAGTGATATCAACAATGACCTTAACTCAATAGTTACTTGGCTAAAACAAATCAACCTTAAAATTAATATTGAAAAAACTAATATTATGTCTTTCAAACAGAAAAAAATTACAAATCTTACGACTAATGTTCAGTTTGAAGGTAAAGCAGTTCAGGAAGTTATGGTGACTCAATTTTTAGGCTTTCAATTTGATAGTTATTTGAAGTGGGGTACACATATTAGGGACTTAGAGATCTGCCTGTTTAGTTGCCGATACTGAGTAGCGTCTTCAGAGGACTGCAAAACCAATCTGCGTCTTTCTTCCATGAGGTTGCTGGTGAAGTCTGAGATTTTTTTGGTTCTGTTTGAACGGCGAGTTTTAAAAATCTTAGACCCGACCGTTTCAACAATTTCCACGAACCTGTCATTATAGTGATGACTTACGGAACTGAGACATGGTCGCTTACTATGGGCCTCATAAGAAGGCTCAAGGTCACCCAAAGGGCAATGGAGCGTGCTATGCTCGGAGTTTCTCTGCGTGATCGAATCAGAAACGAGGAGATCCGCAGGAGAACTAAAGTAACCGACATAGCTCACAGAATCGCTAAACTGAAGTGGCAGCGGGCAGGGCACATAGCTCGTAGAACAGATGGCCGATGGGGCAGTAAAGTTCTCGAGTGGCGACCGCGCACCGGAAAACGTAGCGTAGGCAGGCTTCCCACGCGGTGGACCGATGACCTGGTGAAGGTCGCGGGAAGCCGATGGATGCGGGCAGCGCAGGACCGGTCGTCGTGGAAATCCTTGGGGGAGGCCTTTGTCCAGCAGTGGACGATTTGTGGCTGATATGATGATGATGACACATATTAATCAAGTATGTAAAAAAGTAACTCAGTTTTCCTATGCTCTTTATATGTTGGATAAAACGGTAGATCGCAAAGCAGTGCTTGCAGTTTATCATGGCTATGTGGTACCAACTTTGAAAAATGGAATAATTTTCTGGGGAAATGCTACTGGCAAGGAGGCGGTACTGAGATCCCAAAAAAGATGCATAAGGGCCATCTGTAGATTACATAAAACGGACACTTGGGTGCCACAATTTAGGCTACTTAAGCTACTTACAGTACCAACTCTGTATATATATATGAAAACAAATGAACAATATTTTCAGTGCAGCACACGAGCGCGACGTTTCGATCGTCTGTGCCACGTACTATGTAAAACTACGCTCTTTCACAGTATTATATTTGCAATGGCTCTTACAATATATAATAAAATACCTAAAGTAATACGTGACTCAAATAACATGAATAGTTTTAAACGACAATTGAGGACTTTTTTGACAGAAAAAGCGTACTATACAATTAATGAATTTTTAAATGATAAATTCATTTGACATGTTTTGCTCAATACATTACATCGATAAATCCATAGATATACTATTTTGAATTTTAGGTTAGGTTTACTATGATATAATAATTTATTTTGACATTACTTTATATTATTTTCTGAAATTTATTGTGTGCCTTTTCATGATTTATCTGGTTTTTATAATTCTTATTTTGTATGTCGTAAAGGACAGGTCATAAAGCACATTATTTTTGTTTAACACCTGTACATTTACTTATGATCACAAATAAATTGTTTTGAATTTGAATTTGAAATAAGTCCATACTTTCGATCAATTAGGTAAGGCAGTTTGTGCGCCGCAAACTTAAGCGCGTTTTAGTATCCCTGCAGCGCCATCTACCGGCAGTTCAGATCTAAAAGGAATTAAGTTCATGCTTTCGATTAATTTGGTAAGGCAATTTGCGCGCCGAAAACTTAAGTGTTTTATTATCCCTGCAGCGCCATCTATCGACAGTATGTTGCTATGATTATAATGTCTTTGGTATGTGTAGGTCATATGGAAAAAAAAATACGTAAGCGCGTTATATCTAATTTTATCACGGGACCTCTTTAGTTTTCCGGGATAAAGAATACCCAACTTTGTAATGCTGGTCAAAACACCACATCTCAATGTAAAGGTTTCATATTGTTACGTTGAGCCATTCTAAAGATACTATTTTGTTGTATTCCTGCAGGAACCCTTAATTTTTTTGGGATTCACAATGTCCCAGTTTTAGTTCGCGATATATTATATAGGTATCCACGTGTAAAATTTGATTGCAAAAAGTCAAGCAACATTTGCGTGGTGAGCCATTCTAGAAATGCATACTTTTGATTTTCCCACGGGAACTCTTGATATGTATTAAAAGTACCCTATAAGTTAACCCGGGCTATAAGGAACCACAACACAAAATTTCATCAAAATCGGTTTCGCAGTTTTTGCGTGATGCGCGAACATACAGACAGACAGACAAAAATTCCAAAAGTTGTTGTTTTGACCTTTATATCGTTATTCGTTATTCGTTATTAATTTCCACCACAGTTATTATTTCCCAAAAATATTTTATGTACAGATACGGCCCCGTTACAGTTTTATTATATTATAGATAAAGGAATAACGAAACATATATAATTACATACATAAATACATGATAAATACATTAGACCTAAAAACAAAACACACGTTTTTGTGCAGTCATGTAAAAATATAACAAATTAAATTCATTAAAAAAGCGGACTAATGCTAGACGGACTCGCGCAAAGTAGGGTCCCGTAATTTCAAAAAATTTAATGTTTATTTTGAAAAACAAAATTATTTTAACAGGTGGTTGCAGAACATTTTGTATGGAAAATCTATGAACTTTTTACAAATCCAACTGCACATCTTAAGTTGGTCAACTCCTAAAAAGAAATCCTACTATATTTGATTATATTTCTTACCATTTTTGTAGATAGAAATAGCGGTTTAGCTGGTCACTGCTAGCAGTGGCTTGACTCTAACAAAAAATATAAACCTTATAACTCAATATTTCGCAAATACATCCCTGAATCGAAAAATAGTTTTCAATACAGTTGCTCGAAAAGTGGTCCTTTACATGCCACTTAAGTGTGCGCAAAATTGATTTTATAGCACGCGTGATTTTATTTTACCATTTTTTTTAAATTTCTTGCTTGGAGGTACAATACATTTTTATAAATTTACAATTTGTAATTTCTATCAAATAAATAAGATACAAAATCTCCTTTAAGACTTGATAGAATTTTATAAGAGATAGGTTGTTCCTCCGCAAGGTTAGTACATAACACTAGCTGATTAGATTCTCTTTGGGTTATATTATTGTGAAGAAAAGAGAATAAATATTATGAATGAAGAGCGTTACACCAAGGAATAGGTAATCTTTTCCAAGGAGGTTTTAATGCATAAAATAATATTATCCCAAGCCTTATTGTAGTCTATTTATGATAATATTTAAAAAAACTTACGCATGCGTACGGGTGCTAGCTAAAATATGGCGCAAACTGAATTGAGATATTTTAGTCGTGAAATCGAATAAAATTATGAATATTTAATATAATATGTGTAATTAAAATATATTTATGTGTATGTATAAGAAATAACAAAGTGAGATTACTCCCCGGACATTTAAAATAAGCTACAAGTCGTGTAAAATGAACTTTGGTTGCCGAAAACTTTTTTAGTATTTTGTTTTTCTGTCAAGGTCGTTTTTTATTTCACCGGTTTTCTCACAACTGTATTGAAAGACGTTGAATGATACATGGGTGTAAAAGAAAATAACAAACTTGTGACGATGGTAAACCCTCGCCTACGGCTGGGGCTTACAAATATCACTTGTTATTGACCTTTTTACCACCCTTGTATCATAAATAACTATTAACGGTTTCCTCAGTAGTTTTGAAAGACCTATTCAACAATACACACAAACTCGGGCACGTCAACGAAATACAATTCACACCCTCTTTACATGTAGGGGAGATACCCAATTTTTTTTATATATTTTACTGTACCACTTTGTCGGCGTGATTAATTTGTAATACGCTCAATTTCATGCTAAATTACAACTTTCTAGTGCCAGTAATCTCTGAACTAAGACGCACGCAGACAGACAGAAATGGCGCTTGTTGACTACGGAACCCTAAAAACATGTTAAAAACTAACACTGATTCTTTCTGAAGAAAAAGTAACACTGATACTTATTTTTAAGAATTTTAGCTAATACCGTTATTTTTTTTATTTTTTATTGGAACAAGTTTTTTATGTATTTTTTAAAAGAACGGATAAGCATGATGTAACATTTAAAAGGATTTTCTTATATATTTTAAGTGTATGTGCTAAACTGAGGTAGTCCAGCATTACGATACCCCAACCGTCATTTAGGGAAATTCGTACAACCCTTGGTTAAAGTAGCAATAAATAATGTAGATTATGTAAAAAAAGCGCAAGCCAGAGTTTTTCGACGAAGTTTTAAACGCTTGTAAAAAATAATCGTTTAACTCTCTTTTTTATTATTTTTTCTCTGTATAAATTGAACATAAAAAATATATTTGTTCTTACTTTACTTCCCAAAATATATATTTTTTAATGCAAGTTGGTTTTCAAAAGACTCAATGCCGTACTTTGCAGCTCAATATTTAAATAAATAAATAAATATTCTGAGACAAATCACACTGGTCATCTGGCCCCAAAGTAGGATTCCCTGTGTTATGGAAAGCAGAGACTAATGATATATATACTTATATACTGAAGCAAAAATGATTCAAATGGGATTAAAATACTAACTACGGCTTCGCTACATAATGCGTAGAATTTGGATTTAGGGCCTAAAAGCGGATGTATGAAAAGAAAATATTTCGTGGGGTAAATCGGTATACATATTTTAGAATAAGATAATGTAAAAACAGGTTATAAAAGGTGATGGTCATATCCTTTTATAACCTGTTTTTACCTTCTCTTTAATCTGAAATATATATACCGATTTACCCCACGAAATATCTTCTTTTCATACATCCGCTTTTAGGCCCTAGATCCAAATTCTACGTGTTATGTAGCGAAGCCATAGCTGGTATTTTAATCACATAAAAATATTTTTTGCTACAATACGTCAAAATACATACTTATATAGGTATTTAACACCCAGACAAAGAGCAAACAAATCTGCTCATCAATATGTAATCAGTTAAATCAACATTTTCCTCGAGGTGCATATGTATTGACGGTAGTGTCTGTTTCAGCGCGTAGTATTGTTATACACCCGGATCGGCCTGTTCAACATGGACAACATTCAAGACAATTATCACTTTGAAGAAAATAACATCAAAAAACTAATTCCGCAAGATGTCAAAAATTTTGTGAACAAAATTATACACAAAGAAAAATATGTGCATTTTGAAACAAAGGTGGGAGTCATTGCATCAGAAAATAATTTCAGTAGTCAACTGTACGATGTCAAGCTGAGAGGAGAAGTGTTAGATAAAAAGGATCAAGAGACATATCTTTTCATAAAATCTCTAAAACCTAACATATTTTCCAATTTTGATACTGAATTATTTGTTTATAAAGAACTGTTTGAGATTTACACGGAATTACAAGACAACGCTAACATTCTTCCTAACGAAAGATTTCAAACTGTTAAGTTCTATGATGTATCTGATACAACAACAATAGTTTTGGAAAATTTGTGCAAAAGAGGTTATGAGGAATTTGACAGAATGGAGACGATGACGCTTTCTTTTGCAGAATCAGCTGTGAAACAACTTGCAAAGTTTCATGCTCTTTCCTTTGTAATAAAGAAGAGGAACCCCATATATTTTGAACGTAAACTGATTAATTTGAACTTCCTTTTAACTAGCAAAGACGTTTGGAAATTTTGGAAACATGTAGCTTATAGCCTTGCCAAAGCATCAATTGAACATGTCGAGAACACAGATACGAAAAAGAAAGTTGAAAATTTCATATCTGAAAAATTTATTCAGACCTTCCACCGGCACTACGTTCATCCTGATTCTCAATATGCGTGTCTATGTCATGGAGATTATAGACCAGAGAACATAATGATCAAGAAGGTACGTTTTAGTATATCTCTCTTAACGTATAGCCTTTTATTTCAGACTAGCTTTTGCCCGCGGCTTCGCCCGCGTGGACATAGCTTTTATTACTCTTTTTGAGGGTGAGTGGTGCGCGAGCCGCAATCAGCTCGCAAGCGTGGACATGAGTTTTCTCAAGGTACCTCAGGAACTATATCGGGCTACTCGGATTAGCAGTCTTTGTCACTTTCCACCCCCTCAACAAATTCTATACAAAAAATCATTTTAATCCGTTGCTCCGTTGCGACGCCACCGACGTACGCGAGCGTAGAAAACAGTTGTCCCCAGATCCCTCGGGAACTATGTCAGGATATACTTATTAGTAAATTATATCATTTTCCACCTCATCTCTGTGCTAAAAATCACACCAATCAATTTTTTCGTTGCGATTTTAAATAACTTAACGAACAAAGAGTATTGTTTTAGTTTCCTCAGGAACTGCATCGGGCTATTAAAATTTCCAGAGATAAAAAGTAGACTATTTCATTCCCAGTGATACAGGCTACCTGCATGCCAATCATCAAGATTGGTAGAGGTGTTGAAGTGTGAATAGGTAACAAACAAACAAACACATTTTCACATTTATAATATTAAGTAAGGATTTCTAAATCTTAAATAACATATAGAGCGTCGGTGGCGTAACGGTTAGGGCCACTACCTCCTGTCCGGAAGGCCGTGGTTCGAATCCTGTCACTTACCAATATCTATACGAATATCGATTTCATACTCGTATGTACGTTTATCCGACGCTCTTACGGTGAGAAAAACATCGTTAGGAAACCTGTACACGCCTGCGAAGAAACTCGAAGCTTATGTGTGAAGTCAATCAACCCGCAATGGGCCCGCGTGATGGTCTAAAGCCTGATCGCCCTAACTCAGGGCAGGTCGAGCCCCTTGGTGGGGACGTATATAAACTGATATGATGAAATAACACATAATATACACTATTATCAAAAAACTAATTCAAATCATTATATCAATCTAGTAATAAAATCTTCTAAAAATATTAATATGGGTCAATTCCTCGAGTCGTATCAGCTCCAAAGGAGCCCATGACGCACTTCTCGTTGCCGCGCTGGATGGCAATAGACAACCTTAGCAGCAGGTAGGACCCGGAACGGGCGTCACGTCTCCTCTCTCGAAGGCGGCGGCCAATCCCCTTAATGAAAGCAAAAGCCTCTTAGGGTTCAGAAGCCGGTTGTCTCACAGGCCAGTGGCACAAAGCAGTAATTTGCCTCCAGACCGAGTACTTATTATGCTTCTTTATCGCTGCTCAATGCAGCAGTACCGTACGGATGAGGTGTGAGGCAGAAAAAGTGGCGTCCCAAAGCAGGCTTCTCTGCCATGGCACCTGTTTAAACCCTCCGGCCTTTTGCCATCAGATCGACTAAAGCCCGGCGGCTGCATCAAAGATGGAATATTCCATCTGGCCGAGACCAGTACCCTCCAAATGAGGTCATTCAGGAATTGGTGAATCTTCACAAACAACGACCTCAACTCAGTGCGTGATGGCGAATTGCCTCCACCATGGACCCGCAAATACATTGATTGAGTGGACCTATCACAGATATTGGTATTACAGGCGGAGAGCAACTGCCACACGCAAATAGTCGCCGTGAGAAGAGTTCCCATATCTGTGCCTCCTGTTAAAAGAGGCTAAACTCGATTTATGTGTTTTTAATTTTTTTACACGATTGGAATCTGTAAAAAAATACCTATCGGTTCGTCTATGAAACACATCGCTACGTGCCATAGTTCCAGAGTTAGAGTTGTGTAAAGTAGCGTATACTGAAAAATACATAAAAGAAATCTAATCAAAAGTAAGAAATAATATTTTAATGTTTTAATACAACTTTTCTTATCCCTGCAGTGCCATCTATTGACATTCTGCTGCAAGGAAAAAAGTACTCTATTGTTATTATTGTAAGAATCGATAGATCTAACTTCCCACGGGACCTCTTTAGTTTTCCAGGATAAAGAATACCCGACTATACAATGATGGTCAAAACACCCCATCCCAATGTAAAGGTTTCATATTGTTACGTTGAGCCATTCTGAAGATAAATTTTTTTGCATCCCTGCAGGAATCCTTAATTTTTTTTGGGATTCACAATGTCCCAGTTTTAGTTCGCGATATAGGGTATCAAAGTGTATAATTAGATTGTAATAGGTCAAGCCACATTTGCGTGGTGAGCTATTCTATAAATGAATACTTTTGATTTTCCCACGGGAACTCTTGAATTTTCCGGGTTAAAAAGTATTCTATATGTTACCCCGGGCTATAAGGTACCACCATACAAAATTTCATCAAAATCGGCCTGGTAGTTTTTGCGTGATGCGCGAACATACAGACAGACAGACAGACAGACAGACAGACAGACAAAAATTCCAAAAGTTGTTGTTTTGGCCTCTGTATCGTTAGTAATGTCCACCACAGTTATTATTTTCCAAAAATATTTCATGTACAGACGCGGCCCCGTTACAGTTTTATTATATTATAGATAAAAAATAATAATACATGTAGTGTAAGCAGAGCTATCATTTATAATATTTAAAAACTGGCTAAGTGCGAGTCGAGCTCACCTATCGAGTATCACCACACACTATATTTGTGTTGTGTGTTTACAAAATAATAAGGCGAATTGAATAACACACTTAACTTTGAAGTTGCAAAATGTTCTCCCACACATAAATATACGTCGCGTTCAATTCTCCAACTGCAAATGTAAGTTGGTGAACGCAAAAAAATATATTTGAATATAGAACGTCGGATAAACGTAATAGAACATTTAATTCAAATAAAAGCAATTATATTTATGAAAGATTTAGGGCATTTATTGCCGTTAACATTTCTTGCTTTTTTTCCTCTTTTCGGAGGGAGGAGGAGAGATGTTCATGCATACCAGTACAGCTCGGCTGGTACTGGTTATGTGGGACTCACTACCCACTAAAACTCCCCTTGAAGTGGATTGCAAGTCTATGAGACTTGTGAATCCTTCATCTGAGCGACCCACAAACCGTGACTTGTATATTTCGCAGGCATACTGTATGATTGTCAAGGGGACTCTCGCTTCGCCATTATACAGGGTGTAAAAAAATTGGTGTAGGTCCCGTTAACTGGGGCTTCTGCTCATCATACTGAACAACTTTTGTTCTACGAGTTTGCTGAAATCGCAAAAAAAATATTTTACTCCTCATACAAATCGATCAGCTGATCGACGATCTTGCAATTGAGTGTGCAAAGTCCTGATCCACGACGTAGTTGCACGGTACCCAATAGCATCGTCACCATAAGATTCTCGTGCAGCCCTGAAAATGCAAACTAATTACTTACTGTAAACAAAATTTATTCTTTATAACCTAAAAAACTACTACTGAAAGAAAGACTATTATTTCGCCTTAGCAGAATTAAGGTTACTTACGTAGGTAGTGTTATATTATTTTATAGTACTTACATTGCTGTTTTTACATTTCTCAGCTCTGCAGAATAAAAATCGGGGTTATTAAATGTTAAAGAACATGATTGCGTCCACTTTGGTCAAGTTTCTGCTTTCACAAAATTGACACCCATGATGGAGTGGAATACCAAATTATATAAAAATCACAAATTTTAAAATCTTATCAGATCAAAAATTGTAAGACTGCAATAATAACAGATCTGATTTGATTACTGTGTTGTGATTTCATTTTAGATTTCGTAGTGACTTTTATTCTTTTTGTCAGATTCAGCCAATCCTGACTGTTTTGTATCACGTGACAGAGGTGCGCACAATAGGTTGCGCGTAAAAAACGTAACGCGCAAAGAGAATATAACAAACTACGTTTTCGATCACTAGATTTTACTCCTCATATTTTTTTCATACCGGGCGCCTTATATGCAAATCGATTCTTAAGGAGTAAACTCCAAAAATTTTTGGGATAAAATGGAATATATTTATTTAAAAAAAACAAAGGGTAAAAAGATTCTTAAAAAAGGGATGACCGTGAAATTATAGATCATAAATTTTCGTTTTAAACTCTATATCTACGAACCTAAGATTTATTTATAAAAATTTAAACTGACTAAATATGTGATTTATGCCTAATTTATATGAGCTGATATGATGAATAAGATCTTGTCTTATAAAACAGCGTCAAAATCTTAGATTAATAATATAGGTCTCACATAGGCATAGACATGTTTATTTGCTTTTAATAATGTTGCCATTACCTTACAAAATTTCAGAAAAAAATTGGTACGATAAAACTATCCATCAGATTTTTTTTATGTCCAAACCCAGAATTAAACTTTTATTTTTATTTTTGAACTAATTCGGCTTCTATATTTGCAGGATAACAATGAAGGACAACTTATTGTGGTAGACTTTCAAACTGTTTATTACAATTATCCTGTAAATGATTTAATTTTCTTCATATTCAGTAAAAGTGACAGCAAATTCAGGAGAAGTCACATGGCTGAGATAAAGGATATTTATTACCAATCCTTAGAAGATTTCCTTCAGAATTTCGATATTGACGTTAAAAGTGTTTATCCAAGGGCAGAGTTTGAAAAGCAGTTCAAAGAGAGAGTAGACCATGGATTGGTGACGGGGCTAATGATGAAGCTTTTGTCATTTGCTGATCAGAAGAGTTTGCTTGCCTTTAAAGAAGCGCTGGAGATGACAGACTTGGATAATTCGATTGAGAGTCCACTACACATAGACCTTCAAAGAGGTGGTGTTGAAATGATACAGGATTTAGTAAATGATTTTTCACAGATGGGATACTTGTAACTTTCCTATGTAAAAATTAACAATTAACTTCCCTTTTGGCATGCGGAAGGATATAAATGAATAATAGTGGGATGTGGGATACGGTGCCTCTCCTCTAGGGTTGCCAACTCACCCAATCAATATTTCGGAATTTAATTGGGAAAAAATCGGGACGGGCAAAAAAAATCGCCACTTCTCGAAAAATATTTAAACATAGTAATATAAAAAAAGGTAGAAATTTTATACACACATAAAACACGTTTAATTTTAGTTCTTCATCATCATTTTAGCAGCTGAAGGACGTCCACTGCTGGACATAGACCTCCCCCAAGGATCTCCACGACGACCGGTTCTGCGCTGCCCGCATCCAGCGGCTTCAAATAATTGTTGGCTTCAATTTTAGTTCTTAAAATAGTATTATTTTGGAATTTGGCGCGTTTTAAAAGATTTTTATTTTTAATTACCTAGTCATAAAATTCAGAACATGTTTCATTAAAATTTACCCTTATTTGCAATTTGGATTTAACATTTTCCGGCGTCAATCTGTTCCTTTCATTAGTCCACATAAGGATAAAACTATTTCTGCGTGGGCGTTTGTTAGCGGAATCGATGCAACGACGTACTGAAATACTTCAATTCATCAAGCTTTTATTCTTAGTAAATAATGTAGAATTAAAAGGGATGACGACAGCATCAGATATAAATTATGAACTCTTGATCACTGAATAGGGGATCGGATTGCATCAAAAATAAATTCGGAAATATGATTTCCTAAATTGCTCTCCTCTTGAAGTTTCAAAAAACCCTATTTGTTTTGTTTTTCCATCACGTCTTTAATTTTTAATTGATCAAATTCACAAAATAAGACGTCAATGACGTTAAAAATCTATGACGTCACTTGTGGGTATTTCAAACATTTTTAGAACAAAATTTCGTTTTTGTCAGATCATAAAAAGTAACTCAAATGACTAGCAGTCCGATCCCCTATTGCCCTCCTACTTAAACTTCGGAAAACCTTAATCGTTTTGTTTTCCATCAAATCTTCGACTTTTAATTCACCAAAATCACAAAATGAGTACGTAAATGAAGCTTCAAAACTATGACGTCACGCCTAGGTATTTCAAACATTTTTAGAACAAAGTGTCGTTTTTGACAGATGATAAAAAGTAAATCAGATGACTAGCATTCGTCATTCCTATTTTAGATGTTACAAATCGGGACATTAGCGTCCCGCCAGTACTGACGCCGGGGCCTAAAATCACGACAACCTGATTAAATCGGGACAGTTGGCAAGCCTACTCTCCGCAGACCATGGCCCTGCGTGTCCTAGCACATGTACGCGCAAGGAGTTTTACAATGCAACAAACATGTAGTCCGGCAGAATGTTGGTCTGGAAAAAAAATGAGCCAAAGGATCGACTCGCTAAGAATAAGAATGAAAAATATTTAACACCCAAAAATGAAACAATTACACTTGTATTTACATAATTAAACATATCATCATAATGTAGAAGAGATTACATCCATTAAATTTGCCTAAATAAAATGTTTTTAAAATCTTAATTATTTTGTGGTTTTATTTCACGGAGTCCTTTTCCTTCAAAGAGAATGTAACCACTTTTTAATTCTTCTTTTTCGTTGCCTTAAAGAAGAGCAGATTAAAAGAACTCTTGTCGGTGAGCAAGAAAAAAATTTAAAAAAATAAAAAAAGTCAAAGTTTTTATGTATGTATATTAGGTCACAGTGGCTTTAAATCCATGAAGCAAAGCCATCGAATCTAAAATATTTGATAGGTAAGTATACTTTTCTCAAGTACTGGTACCGACCTCAAAAAAAAATTAGGCCCCTAATTTGTTTCGTACCCACCTTTGATTTTGTTATTGTTGGTTAATTTTGTGTATTTATATAAAAATATTATTTCTTAATTTTGAGTGAATTTCTTTTTGAAGTTGGTTTTTAAATATTTTTTTTAATTTAGTGATATTCAAATAGATAGATTGTCTTGATCCCGTGAGTGACATACTCTTGGGATACAAAAAAGAGGTTTTTCTTTTTGACCCGCTCTTTAGCCTAAACGGTCTGATGGATTTTGGAGTGCGAGATGTCGTTAGATTCGTCTTAATCCCGTGAGTGACATAGGATACTATTTTACCCGACTGCCGAAAAAAATGGGTGTTAAGTTTTTATATAATCGAGTTTCTATTTAAAAATTTACTATGGATTCCTTGGTCCAGTATGACGAGTACAATCACGAGTTAACTTCTACTCTAATTTTGTTACATTGCGCAATGGGGTGTACGTAGGTATATCAGTCTCTGGTCCCCTTAGTGCAGGGACTCCTAGTCAGAATGTGGTATATTAAGAAAGAGCTGTTTACTAAGTACACAATTTACTTAACATACTGTACACACGGCGCCACATCAAGCTATTCAAAACCAGTATATACGCGGGCCTCGCGTATGTTGAAACGCAAAGACGTCGCGCGACTCGCGCGGCCAGCTTATACTGGTTTTTTATAGCTTGATATGTCGCTGTCCGTACCCAAAATTCCGCAAATAATTATTTTAGGCTACCGCTTACCTGTTTATCCAGCTGAAGTTCAATCAGTTTTCAGTGTTATGATAACGCCTACACAAAAACTAAAAGCAAGGTTGGCGCTAAGCTTTTATTAGTAGGTAGGTACGTTATAGAAAGCAATAAAATAGGAGTAACAAACGCACGATTGGTATCTGGGCACACGAGAGTGCCCCCGCCAAGTCGAACACGGCCGTACCATCCTTTTCTCGAAACAACTCATGGTGCTTTTAAGTCCACTGAGCTTGGCATCATCTCACCTGATCGAAAGTGACAATGGTGCTGAAGATTCCCCAATACAATGGGGAACTGGCTATCTTATCTTCAAGCCGGAACATATCAATGCTGTTAGCATGATATTTGGCGGCAAGACTTAGACAAGATGGTAGTTGCTAGCCAGGCGGGCATAGAAAAGGCTCTTCTACCAACCAAACCGAGTACTACAAAGTTAGACTCCGCCGCCGGGAATCGAATCTTCGACCTTCTGGTGTGAAGGTAGAAGCCTGAAAATTAAGTTACAAATAGTACTTACTGAACCTACGTATACCCCCAAATGACATGTTTGTACTTAATATAGTTTGCGAAAGGTCTTAAGTCAAAGTTCCTTTATTTTGTCAGTGACTTACTCACTCGCCAATCATCAAAAATCTACCCATACATAAGGAAAACTTTCAAAATAAGGATCAGCCCCCGTTTTATTCCTCTTACACCTGAAGTGGAACCATACGGAGAACTGCTTATCCATTGCAATCGCCGTAAAAAGTAATGAGATGAAGAGTCAAATCTAAGTGAATAAAAAAACGAGTGACTTGGCTGTTAAACTTTATCTACGCCTTTTTTTACAAACTTGGCTGACACACTGCCTTATGTCTAGACATCGGTGTTATGACGCCTGCAAAAAAAGTAGAAGCAAAGTTGGCGATACGCTACAAAACAGAAGTACATCCACAGGTACAGATAAAAAGCAATTTAGGAGTAATAAACATAAGGTCGCCACTCGAGAACTTTACTGCCCCAACGGCTATCTGTTCTACAAGCAATGTGCCAAAGTTCTCGAGTGGCGACCACGCACCGGAAAGCGTAGTGTAGGCAGGCCTCCCACTCGGTGGACCGATGACCTGATGAAGGTCGCGGGAAGCCGCTGGATGCGGGCAGCGCAGAACCGGTCGTCGTGGAGATCCTTGGGGGAGGCCTATGTCCAGCAGTGGACTTCCTTCGGCTGATATGATGAAACATAAGGTATTAATTAAATTGAGAGCGTCGGTGGCTTAACGGCAAGGGCCGCTACCTCCTCCTGTCCGGGAGGTCGTGGTTCGAATCCTGCCTCGTACCAATGTTTTTTCGAATTTCGATTTCACATGTACGTTTATCCGACGCTCTTACGGCGAGGGAAAACATCGTGAGGGAACCTGCACACGCCTGCGGAGAAACTCGAAGGTGGTGTGTTAAGTCGACCAACCCGCTCAGAAGAGTAGGTATGACACGGACGTTTGACATAATTTTCGTCTTGTCCATGTACATTCTAAGACCCACTTGTTGAGAGGCTCTAATGAGGCCATCGAGCATTGTCCCTAAGTCCTCCATAGTCTAAGCCATGACCACAATATCGTCAGCGAATCGAAGGTGGGTGATGTACTCGCCGTTGATATTGATGCCGAGTCCACCCCAGTCCAAAAGCTTAAAAACATCTTCCAGGGCGGTGGTGAACAGTTTCGGATATATAACGTCTCTCTGTCTAACCCCTCGCTACAGCTGGATAGGTTCCGAGTTTTGATCCTGGAGGCGAAACGACATGGTGGCGTTTTCATACAAACACTTCAGCACTTCGATATATCGATAGTCAATTTGGCACCTCTGAAGAGACTGTAACACAACCCAAGTTTCGACCGAATCGAAGGCTGTCTCATAGTCCACGAACGCCAAGCTTAGTGGCTGATAATCTGCCGCAGCGTATGTATGTGGTCTATGGTACTAAATCCTTTTCGGAAACCGGCTTGTTCGGGAGGCTGGAAGTCGTCAAACCTACGTGCGAGACGATTCGTAATGACTCTCGAAAACAGTTTGTAGACGTGGCTCAGAAACGAGATGGGTCTGTAGTTCTTCAGCAGGGTATTGTCGCCCTTTTTGAAGAAAAGCACGACCACTCTTCTGTGCCATGCCTTAAGCGTTTGTCTCTCAATTATAACAGAATTAAATAACTTCTGAAGACCTTTAAGTACCGGTGTTCCACCTGCTTTCAAAAGTACAGCCGTAATTCCATCATCACTCGGTTCCTTATTATTTTTAAGCTGTTTAAGAGCCATTCTAATCTTGTACAGGCTGACGTCCGGGATATCTTCGTTATAGTGTCGGGTAAGTCTAGCTCTTGGGTCTTTAGTCAGATCGCTGACAGGCAGACGTGTGGCCGTGTACAATTGTCAGTAGAACTTCTCAACTCCTTCCAGCAACTCAGTCTTAGACGATATGATTCTGCCATCCTCAATCTTCAGCTTGGTCAGTTGGCTTTGTCCAACAGACAGATCTCTCGCGAATACTTTTGAGCCTTTGTTGTTCTCAATCGCCTCTTTAATACAATGTGTATAATGGTGGCGTAAATCGCGAGATAGAGACTAAGAGATCTGCTTGTTTAGTTGCCGATACTGAGTAGCGTCTTCAGAGGACTGCAAAACCATTCTGCGTCTTTCTTCCATGTGGTTGCTGGTGAAGTCCGAGATTTCTTTGGTTCTGTTTGAACGGCGAGTTTAAAAAATCTTAAAACCGACTGTTTGGACAGTTTCCACGAACCTGTCGTTATAATCGTCCACATTTTCGCAGTTTCCTAGGCATTCGAAGCGATCGTGCAACTCGAACTAAAAGTTCTCGGTGTTTTGGAGCTGGATGGGCGCTGGTCAGAGCGTGGACTTCATCAGTCGAAATCTTTCTAGCTTGGTCTTTAGATCGCTTCCTGTTTTTACTGAGTTGATCACAGAGACATCATTGAATATTTGCCTTCTCGTCGACAAGATGAAGTCGATCTCGTTCTTCGTTACGCCATTGGGATGCAACCATGTCCACTTTCGCTGTTTAGGCTTTTTGAAGAAGGAGTTCATCATAAAGCCCCTCTCCATAAAGTTGGCCAGCAGCTGGCCACGTGCATTTCTCTCTCCATATCCAAATGGGCCTCATAAGAAGGCTCAAGGTCACCCAAAGGGCAATGGAGCGTGCTATGCTCGGAGTTTCTCTGCGTGATCGAATCAGAATCGAGGAGATCCGTAAGAGAACCAAAGTAACCGACATAGCTCTCAGAATTGCTAAACTTAAGTGGCAGTGGGCGGGGCACATTGCTCGTAGAACAGATGGCCGTTGGGGTAGTAAAGTTTTCGAGTGTCGACCACTCACCGGAAAGCGTAGTGTAGGCAAGCCTCCCACTCGGTGGACCGATGACCTGGTGAAGGAAGATCCTTGGGGGAGGCCTATGTCCAGCAGTGGACGTCCTTCGGCTGATATAATGATGATGATAAAAGAACTTGGTCACCTATAATCTATTAGCTGGTGCTAGATAAGATATAAATTGTTTGAAAACAATTATACGCATAAAACTGAATAACTTGTATTTTACGTTTTTGGGAAAACTTATAACAATTTTGCGCTTCCCACACAAAGTTAGCGAATCAACAAAACAATTTTGTGAGAACAAATGCTGTCCAATTTCACGAGTAGAATCTCCATTAAATATGTGTACTATTTGATCAATGATCCTGTATTTTAACTGACCCTTAATTATACTTTTTGAGCACGCTGACTGATGTACAAAAAAATACTAAAGTACAATATGTGACAAAGCCACACTATGACCAGCTTATACAATCTCAGTTTAATACCTCAGACTGCGGAAAACAACACTTTATCCGTTCACCGGTAAACGTAGGGATCCGTCCGCTGTGGTCGATTTGAACTGGGTTATTACGAGTAGTTAGCATTGCAAGATGAGCTTGGTAACGATAAGAAGTTGTAAAGCTCAAGATACTTTTATGAGTAGGAAGGCTCCTCCAGAAACAGTTTTCATAGACAAATGCAAAGGTCTAATAGAAAAAAATGTTACAAAGGTAGAATATGATACCAAGGGAATTGTGGACAAAAACAAAATAGAAATAGAAGAGGAATTAAAAAAGGGGATATACACTTTGGACGAGTAGGTCAGTTGTACCACTTTCATAGGTGTAGGTAGATACATAGATATCCCTCCTTACTTATCCTTACTCATAAATGTAAAAATGTGTTTGTTTGATTGTTACCCTTTCACGCTTCAACACCTCAACCAATGTTGACCAAATTTGGCATGGAGGTAGCCTGTGTCACCGGGAAAGACATAGGCTACTTTTTATCCCATAAAAAAATAGCATAGTGCGATGCAGTTCCTGAAAACAAATAAAAAATACTTTTTTGTTGATTGATCTTAACATCGCATTGGAGCAACGGTTTAATGTGATTTTTTGCTCAGAGATTGTTGAAGGTGAGGGAAATGACAAAGACTAATAATTAGCATAGCCTGAGATGGTTCCCGAGAGATCTAGATCCCTAGGGAAAACTCATTTCTAGGCTCGCGCACTTCGGCGTCGCAACGGAGCAACGGACTGACGTGATTTTTTTTTTCACGCTTCAACACCTCAAACAATCTTGATGAAATTAGGCATGCAGGTAGCATGTGTCACTGGAAAGGATATATGCTACTTTTTATCTCGTGAAAATAGCATAGTCAGATACAGTTCCCGAGGGAAATTAAAAAATACTCTCTTTTACTTTAATTTCTTTAACATCGCAACGGAACAATGGATTGTTGTGATTTTTGCACAGAGATGGTTGAGGAGGTGTTAAATGATATAATTTACTAATAATAAATTTATCCTGACGTAATTCCCGAGGGATCTGGGAAATACTCAATACTATGCTCGCGCACGTCAGCGTCGCAACGGACGAACGGATTGAAGTGATTTTTAGGATAGTATTGGTTGAGGGGTCAATGGACCAAGGTTTTCGACCAGTGTGTTGCCAGTGATGACGTACGGAACTGAGACATGGTCGCTTACTATGGGCCTCATAAGGATGCTCAAGGTCACCCAAAGGGCAATGGAGCGTGCTATGCTCGGAGTTTCTCTGCGTGATCGAATCAGAAACAAGCAGATCCGTAGGAGAACCAAAGTAACTGAAGTACGAGTAGCTCTCAGAATTGCTAAATTTAAGTGGCATTGGGCGGGGCACATAGCTCGTAGAACAGATGGCCGCTGGGGCAGTAAGGTTCTCGAATGGCGACCGCGCACCGGAAAACGTAGCATAGGCAGGCCTCCCACTCGGTGGACCGGTGACCTGGTGAAGGTCGTGGGAAGCCGCTGGATGCGGTTAGCGCAGAACCGGTCGTCCTGAAAATCCTTGGAGGAGGCATGTCCAGCATGTCCAGCTGATATGATGATGATGATGGTTGAGGAGGTGGGAAGTGACATAGACTGTTAATCAGAATAGCCCGACGTAATTTCTTGAGGATCTGGAAAAAAATCATATCTACACTCGCGAGATGCTTGCGGCTCACGCATCACTCACCCTCAAAGACAGTCACAAAAACGATGTATAGATGTATGTCTTATATTATTAACTAGCTTTTGCCCGCGGCTTCGCCCGCCTGGACATAGCTTTTATGACTCTTTTTGAGGGTGAGTGGTGCGCGAGCCGCAATCAGCTCGCAAGCGTGGACATGAGTTTTCTCCAGGTACCTCAGGAACTGTATCGGGCTATTCGGATTAGCAGTCTTTGACACTTCCCACCCCCTCAACAAATTCTATACAAAAAAATAACTTTAATCCGTTGCTCCGTTGCGACGCCTCCGACGTGCGCGAGTGTAGAAAACAGTTGTCCCCAGATCCCGCGGCAACTATGTCAGGATATACTTATTAGTAAATTATATCATTTTCCACCTCATCTCTGTGCTAAAAATCACACAAACTCATTTTTTCGTTACGGTTTTAAATAACTTAACGAACAAAGAGTATTGTTTTAATTTCCTCAGGAACTGCATCGGGCTATGATAATTTCCACAAATATAAAGTTGACTATTTCATTCCCAGTGATACAGGCTATTTGCATGCCAAAATTCATCAAGATTGGTAGAGGTGTTGAAGTGTGAA
This sequence comes from Coleophora flavipennella, assembly GCA_947284805.1. Classification (NCBI taxonomy): domain Eukaryota; kingdom Metazoa; phylum Arthropoda; class Insecta; order Lepidoptera; family Coleophoridae; genus Coleophora; species Coleophora flavipennella. The sequence continues at coordinate 489,632 of OX369297.1, forward strand.
TAGGTAACAAACAAACAAACACATTTTCACATTTATAATAGTAAGTAAGGATTTCTAAATCTTAAATAACATATAGAGCGTCGGTGGCAGAACGGTTGGGGCCACTATCTCCTGTCCGGAAGGCCGTGGTTCGAATGCTGCCACTTAACAAAATCTATACGAATATCGATTTCATACTGGTATGTACGTTTATCCGACGCTCTTACGGTGACAAAAACATCGCGAGGAAACCTGCACACGCCTGCGAAGAAACTCGAAGCTTATGTGTGAAGTCAATCAACCCGCAATGGGCCTGCGTGATCGTCTAAGGCCTGATCTCCCTAACTCAGGGCAGGTCGAGCCCCTTGGTGGGGACGTATATAAACTGATATGATGAAATAACACATATACCTATATTATCGAAAAACTAATTCAAATCATTGCATCAATCTAGTAATAAAACTTACTAAAAATATTAATATGGGTCAAATCCTCGAGTGGTATCAGCTCCAAAGTAGCCCATGACGCACTTCTCGTTGCCGTGCTGAATGGCAATAGACAACCTTAGCAGCAGGTAGGATCACACGTCATATCTCCTCTCTCGAAGGCGACGGACAATCTCCTTTGTGAAGGCAAAGGCCTCTGAGGGTTCAGCAGCCGGTTGTCTCACAGACCAGCGGCACAAAGCAGTAATTTGCCTTCAAGACCGAGTACTTATTATGCTTCTTGCTCGCCGAAAATTGAGCAGCAGTACCGTACGGGTGAGAAGTGAGGCAGAAAAAGTAGAGTCCCAAAGCAGGCACGTTCCTCTCTGCCATAGCACCTGTTTAAACCCTCCGGCCTTTTGCCATCACATCGACTAAAGCCCAGTGGCTGCATCGAAGATGGAATATTCCATCTGGCCAATACCAGTGCCCTCCGAGTGAGGTCATTAAGGAATTGGTGACGTGGGAATCTTCACAAACAACGACCGCAACTCAGTGAGTGATGGCCAATTGCCTCCACCGTGGACCCGCAAATACATTGATGAGGTTCACAGACATTGATATTGCGGGCGTAGAGCAACTGCCACACGCAAATATAGTCGCCGTCAGAAGAGTTCCCATATCTGTGCCTCCTGTTAAAAGATGCTAAACTCGATTTATGTGTTTTTAGTTTTTTTACACGACTGCAATCTGTAAAAAAATCCTATCTGTTCGTCTATGAAACACATCGCTACGTGCCATAGTTCCAGAGTAAGAGTTGTGTAAAGTAGCGTATTCTGAAAAATACTTAAAAGAAATCCACTGAAAAGTATGAAATATTAAGTTAATGTTTTAACACAACTTAAGCGCGTTTTATTATTCCTGCAGTGCCATCTATTGACATTTTGCTGCTATGATTATAATGTGTGGTATGTGTAGCTTATATGTTGAAAAAGTACTTTATATTTATTATTGTAAGTATCGATAGATAATTTCCCACGGGACCTCTTTTGTTTTCCTGGATAAAGAATACCCGACTATACATATACAATGATGTTCAAAACACCCCATCTCAATGTAATGGTTTCATATTGTTACGTTGAGTCATTCTAAAGATACATTTTTTTGCATTCCTGCAGAAATCCTTATTTTTTTGGGATTTACAATGTCCCAGTTTTAGTTCGCGATAAGGGTATCAACGTATAAAATTTGATTATAATAGGTCAAGCCGCATTTGCGTGGTGAGCCATTCTATAAATGAATACTTTTGATTTTCCCACGGGAACTCTTGAATTTTCTGGGATAAAAAGTATCCTATATGTTAACCCGGGCTATAAGGAACCACCATACAAAATTTCATCAAAATCGGCCTGATAGTTTTTGCGTGATGCGCGAACATACAGACAGGCAGACAGACGGACAAAAATTCCAAAAGTTGTTGTTTTGGCCTCTGTATCGTTAGTAATTTCCACCACAGTTATTATTTTCCAAAAAGATTTCATGTACAGACACGGCCCCGTTACAGTTTTATTATATTAATAGAATAGAATAGATAGATGTGAACTATTATTTTTAATGTATTATTTTGTTTGTTACCTTTTCACGCTTTATTGCCTCAACTAATCGTGACGAAATTTGGCATGCACGTTATATGAACGTTGTTATGGGGAAGGATATAGGCTACTTTACATTTAGTGAAAAAAGTATAGTGTAAATTTCTCTAGTGGCGACCGCGCACTGGAAGGAAGCGTAGACAGGCCTCCCACGCGGTAGACCGACGACCTGGTGAAGATCGCGGGAAGCCGATAGATGCGGGTAGCGCAGGACCGGACGTTGTGAAAATCCTTGGGGCGGCCTTTGTTGTCCAGCAGTGGACGTTTTTCGGCTGATATGATGATAACGATAATGATGATGAAAGAATAAATATGTATAACCCACAAAAATGGAAAGGAGAACTTACTGAACGTAGGTATTCTTTACAAAAAATGGTTGTCTGTAAAGTCGGTTGACGGACGATAGTTTAACGTGCCAACGTCATAAGGTAACAGGACAATGAGCGTAACGGGACAATGAGTCATTCTTTTTCGTGCATGCAGCCGACGTCCTTCGATTTATTAGACGTTTTCACGTCAAAAAGTTTAAAATAAAAAACGAAATCTAAAATTAATAAAAAAAATCGACGTATTTCAGATATCAATAAATCCTAAACCATTAAAGCTAGATAATGAATACTTGGACTTATCAAAAGTCTGCCAAGGACATCTTATTCTGAAAATTTTAGCTTTCTTTTATCATCCCGACCGAAGCTATGGCGGTTCGAACATACGACGGAATATATCTCTTTATGGCTTATGCAAAGATATGCGCCCCCTTATACGAGGGCTTGGAGGGGGAAATTTTCTGATTTCTTAATTTTTCCGTTGTCTTTATGCAATTCCTAGCCACGCACCAAATTTTAGTCTTCTAGGACATCAGGAAATACCCTAGAGGTTTTGATAATTATCAGTGAGTGAGTGAGTCACGAAATCAACGTTTTTTAGATGTCAATAAATCTGAAACCATAAAAGCCACATAATTGATACTTAGTGTGTTTTATAAGTCTGCTAAGTAAACCTTACACTGAAAATTTCAGCATTCTAGCGTGATACGGACCGAAGCTGTAGCGGTTCGTAAATACGACGAAACTTATTTCTTTATGCACATATTATGTGCCCCGTTGGAAAGTTTCTGATTATTATTATTTTTTTTTGTTGTTTCTGGAGCTTTCTATCATCATCCAGACCGAAGCTATGACGGTTCGAAAATACAACGAAACGCTTCGAGAAAAGGTAGGAAGTGCCTGTTTCCATTGGCTCGTCTTGGCGGGGGCACGACCGTGTCCCCAGATATGCTTTCATACAATTCTAGGAAGAAGTTTCTTCTAAGGCCAACCATACATTTTTCACTGACCATAAGGGACAGTACAAAGGTACAAAATAATAAAGTAATTTTTAATACAAAGCAAAATTGTCACTTAGCAATCCGGAATATAAATCTAAACAAAAATAGCAGTACTATTACTTGAAAAAATACATAAATTAGAATTTTAGCGCTAACAATGGAACTAAACACTAGTATCTCATCTGTGCCTAAACATCGGCCTTACATGGAGCTCGTCTTTGCATGGTTTACCCACCTTACGTTAAAATTCAAAATAAGAATAACGTTAACCGAAAGACCACAGACGGAAATGGAAATAGCTCTAGAAGAAATAAAATGTCTTTTGCGTAAGAGCACAATAATAAAACTAGTTATTACCGGCCAGTGGTTTCCTGTTACGCTTTCCATGTGATTGCAGGGTCTGGAACTAATTGTTTGGTTGGCAGGCTTGGATTCATAATGAGTGCCACAACCATAAGCTTAACATTTATGGTATCTTTGGTATGGTGTTATGATTAAAGTTTAGCGCTGCAATCGACACGGATGTTAAATAATATGCTCAGAGCTTCCTTGTACGGTTAAGACAGATCTTTTTAAAGGAGTTTAGAGGGAAAACTTGTAAGTTGTAACGCTAGTCTTAGATTCCAAACTTAGACAAATAGGAATTGAGGGCCTTGCTTGACGTAAGGATTGGGTAGGTAATTGGAAATGTATGTCATTAGATTATTATTTTTTATCCCGGGGCACGGAAGTACTCCCTCAAGTCGAGCACAGCCGAACAGCCTTTTCTCGAAGCAACTCACGGTATTTTTAGGCCGCCTGTATCTTCGTTTTTGATATAGGTAGAAATCTAAAATTTCAAGTTGCCAATAGAACCCCTAAATGAGAAGTTAGTACGTAATATACTTTGTGAAATAGCTCAAGTCAAAGTTCTCTTATTTTGTCACTGACTTACTCTATGAGATAGAGAAATGCCATCATACCAAAAGTTGTTAATTTTTTAAAGTCCTCCAGAAAATATTATTGTTCGTACAAAAAGAAGTGAAATCCTAACAAATACATTTTGTGTGAAAAAGGGGGAAATTCTCTATTGTCATTTCTTTCTCACAGCCCGCATTGATTTGAACTTAAAATGAATAAACTTACGTTCGATATTATTGAAACACGTATCAACCTATATACTCGGATCGAGTGATCTTAGCGCCTTAATAATGGTAATTGTTTGTGAAGACATTTCAGCCAACAAAGAACCCCGTACCAAAAGTATGGAAAATGTGGTTTCAGTTAAATATTCTGAGATTTAATTGTTTAAATAAATAGTTGGTAATTGCATCTAATTAATGATTTGTTGTCTGATACAAAATCAGTCGTAACTCTGAAAGGGACTCGGCAACAGTGGTAGCCCCCATAGAGACTTTTGTTCAGGACGTTAAAATCTATATTATATCAAAATCTCAGAATATTTAACCTGAAACCACATTTTCCATACTTTTGGTACGGGGTTCTTTGAATAGATTACGAGAAAATAAATCCTTACTTAATATTATAAATATGAAAATGTGTTTGTTTGTTTGTTACCTTTTCACGCTTCTACGCCTTGACCAATCTAAATGAAATTAGGCATGCAGGTAGCCTGTGTCACGATTAAGGATATAGGCTACATTTTATACCGTGAAAATAGCATGGCCCGATGCTCTTACTCTTATTTGGTTAATTTCTTTAACATCGCAACGGAACATTGGATTGTGTGAATTTTTGCACAGAGATGGTTTAGGGGGTGGGAAATAACATGATTACTAATAAGTATATCCTGACATAGTTCCCAAAGAGATCTGGAGAAAATTCATGTCCACAATCTAAGACGGTCATAAAAACGATGTCCACACGGGCGAAGCCGCGGGAAAAAGCTAGTGAAGAATAAATAGTTTTGGTCGTAATAGTATCTTACAGTGAATCGTATAATACCATGGTTGTTAGGGTTCCGGAGTCAACAAGGAACCCTTATAGTTTTGTCGAGTCTGTCGGCCCGCCCGTCTGTCCGCGACTCAGCTTAGAGACTTTTTTTATTCACAATTGGTAAGCCCTTTGAATCATCTCACCTGATGGTAAGTGACGATGATGCCAAAGATGGAAGCGGGCTTACCAAGATTCCCCAACGCAATGGATAACTGGCTATCTAATCTTCAAGCCGGAACACATCAATGTTGTTAACACTATTGTTTGTCGGCAAGGCTTAGATAAGATGGTGGTAGGCGGGCTTAAAAAATGCCCTACCACCAACCAAACCGATTAGTTAGTACTAATATATATACTTTGCTCCGAGACTTTGCTATTAGTTTTAGAAAGCTGTAATTTGGCATAGGTAAGTATAGATACACGCCGACAAAGTGGTACAATAAAACCTTGAAAACAGTTTTTTTAGGGTACGTGTAAAGAGGGGAGAAGAGCGTCGGTGGTGTAACGGCTAGGGCTGCTACCTCCTGTCCGGGAGGTCGTGGTTTGAATCCTGCCGCGTACCAATGTGATTTGAATTACGATTTCATATGCACGTTTATCCGACTCTCTTACGGTGAAGGAAAACATCGTGAGGAAACCTGCACACCCCTGCGCAGAAACTCAAAGGTTGTGTGTGAAGTCGGCCAACCCGCACTGGGCCCACGTGGTTGACGAAGGCCCGACCCGATCGCCCTAATTCAGGGTAAGCTCGAGCCCCTCGGTGGGGGCGTAATATGTGGGGTATCGTTGAATAGGTCTTTTAAAACTATTGAGGGTTTGCAAGAACTATTTTTCTATTCACTGAATGCACATATTTGTTAGAGTCAAGTTAACTCCCCCACATCCTCTACCAGCTAAACTGGTATTTAACATCATTTTTTTATTCACAATTGGTAAGCCCTTGGCATCATCTCACCTAATGGTAAGTGAAGATGATGCCGAAGATGGAAGCGGGCTTACCAATAATATAGTAGGACATACATATAAAAAATATCACGGCTAAGTAGACTTTTTTAGTGTAGGAGTAATAGTCGACTAACTTAAGGTGTGCAGTATAGAATTTGTAAAAATTTCATAGAATTTTCATACAAAAAGTACCGTCAACAACTGTAAATATAATTTTGTTTTCTTTTAATATACATCCGACGCTCTTACGGTGAAGGAAAACATTCTGATTAAACCTGCACACGCCTGCGAAGAAACTCGCAGGTTGTGTGTGAAGTTGACCAACCCGCACTGGTCTCGCGTGGTCGACTATGGCCCGATCACCGTAATTCAGGGTAGGCTCGAACCCCTCGGTGGGGACGTATATGAGCTGATATGATCCAATATACATTATTTTTTGAAAAGAAAACGAAAAAGACAACGAAACCCTTCTTTGCGCGTGTCGGACTCGCACTCGCTCGGTATTTTGTCTCTGTGGTGACGTCAAAATGCACGGGATCTGCAGTGTAGTTGATCCAAAGGTACTATAGTCTAAATAAAGATTAAGAAACTGTAACAAATCTAGAATAAGACTAAAACACCACTGTAACCAAAATTTTTGGAATTAAATGTGTATTATTACCAAAATAAATAAAAAAGCTACCACTAATGGACAACATAGAATAGACGGGAGTCTCACTCGATAATGTAAGAAAGAGAAGAATAAAAGAAAGAAATAGTATGCAGAAAGAAAGTGCGACAGGAATGAAAGTGTGAACTGGCATGAATGTGCTTTTAAGGTGGCTTAGCTGCCAAAGCTTAGGGGGAGTTTAGTTTACTATGGTAGTGTGGTCTTGGCCCTTCGCATATTTATTTATATATACCTTATGTATATAATTAGTATGTATGCATATAGGCGCAGGGCTGTGAGTCCCACAAAACCAGTACAGCCAGCTGTTATTGGTATGCGTAAAAGCATTCTCCTCCCTCCCTCCTCCGCAGTCCGAATGAGAAAAAAAAGAAAGAAGAAACAGCTAAAACAGTCTCCGATCAAGTTGGAGGTGGAAGAAAAAAAAGGTATCATAGTGCCACCGTAAAAAAGGAGCGTTGCTGATCGCTGAGGCGGTTTCCGTGGCGGCAAGACATGAAAAGCTTACATACGGCCGACGAAAGAGATAAACGCTAACAGTTTCCGAAGAATTTAAATTCATTTTCCTGCACAAAAATGCCAATTACATCATCGATACGTATTAAAAACATCAACAGGATGCCGACGATGTTATTCACGTACCTATATCGAGTTCATTGTCTCGTCATTTTCAGTAAATTATCCGAGACATAACGATCCGTCAGTGAGAGTTCTTTTTTCGAATCGTCCAATCACGAGACGAGTCACCGACTCCTGCGCACGCAATCGATCGTGCGCGCGATCCGAATTTCGAACGCTCGCTCGATGCAGCTAAGTTTGATTACAGAATTTCAGTTAACTATTTTTTCTAAAGTACAATTAGTGTTGTGTTCTTTAAGTAGCAAAAATATGATGATAGTGGAAAATTTAAATGACAATAGAAAGGAATGTAGGAAATTATAATGACAATAGATTTTTTTTTAGAAACATGATTAAGTTTTTGTTGAGTTTATTAATCATGCTTACGATGAGATTGGGCTAATTAATTAATTTTGGCTATAGCTGTACTTTAAAATTATATTTTTTTACCTATATACAGGGTGTAAAAAAAATGGTATAGGTCCCGTTAACTGGGGCTTCTACTCATCTTAATGAACAACTTTAGTTCTACAAGTTTGATGAAATCGCAAAAAAAAGGAACTCTTCATACAAAACGATCAGCTGATTGACCAATTTTGTGCATTTTTGTATGGGGCGGGGTGTCGAATTTACTATGGGTTCCTTGGGGAAAGTTGTTCAGTATGATCAGTAGAAGCCCCAGTAAACGGGACCTACACCAATTTTGTTACACCCTGTATATAACGTTTTTAGCAACATTGCTAAGTCTCAAAATGTACGACCCATCCCTAATTCCTTATATAGGATTAGCTATCATTGACATTACACCCAAATGGACAGAATATAATTGTATTATTTCTACAGTATGAGAGAATAAGGAAACTATACTGAGCTTGCAATGTTTTTGGACCTGCCATAACAGAGATCGCTATCAGCTGATCGACTTAGTATGGGAGTCCAAAAATGTTTTCCGAATTGAGTATCGGTTCCATGTGAAAAGATGTAGAACACTTTTTTTGAGGAGGGCTTCCCACTCATAAAATTGTACCACTTGTTCTAAAATTTTAATGATTTCGCAAAAAAATATACTTTCCATACAAATCAATCAGCTGTTTTGCCAACTTTACATACAAGTGAAATTAAAATCGTGAATCAAATTTTAAGTACATACTCCACTCATGAAACCGAACAACTTTCTCCAAGATTACGATAACCCACTTTGTATGGAGAGTCCATATTTTTCCGCTCCGATTGTATGGGTTTGTTGGGGAAAGTTGTTCAGTTTCATGAGTGGAGTTATGTCCTCAAAAGTTGGTTAACGATTATAATTATTTCACCCTGTAAAGGAAGGTAAGATCTTTTGTTTTTGCGATTTCAGCAAAGCTGTAGAATATTTTTTTTCAGTTTTGTATAAGTAGAAACTCCTCTTAAAAAAAATGTGTTCTACTTTACCTTACACCCTGTATAACGAACGCACAATGTGATGTAGGATATCGAATCAAGCGATTCAAAGGCCAGTATCAGTTACAAAGTTAGGATAAAATAAGCTTATTACGTAAATGGTAAAAGCTTTTATTTGAAAAAGAGTTTTCATGTTCAGTGCGCCATATGAAAATGTATTAAAGAAAATACCTGATACCAAATTTCAAAAAGCCGGGCTGAGAGATACTCAGTATTTGTTCAGTATTCTTATGATTTGATTGAAAACAATTTGCGATCCTAGCAGAGATATGCTATATATAAGGGGAGGTAGATAGGTTACATGCGTCTAAAAAGTGAAGCAAAAAAATGCTGCCAATTGGCATCTCTTTTCTTAGTAACATTCGGTGCAATAGAAGGGAACTACCTATAATAATGTGTGTGTAAATGGCTTCGATTTTCAAATTTTCAAATTTTCAAATGATCAACTTCGAAATACCAAAAGGATCTATTATCACCGGCTTCATACCAAAATCTTAATCAGACCTCTGGAACTCGCTCTAAAATCAATAACAAGATTTGAAGCGGACAACATACGAACATTGCGATAAAAAATCTTGTTTTACTACGAATAATAGATATTCTTACATACTATTTTCTTTAAAAAAAAGACAAATAAACATCATGCTAGAGTTGATAACATAAAAAAACTGACAAATTCATTCACACCTCTTTGACCAAAGCCTAGAGGGGGATGGTATAAAGCAAGTGTATTGACCTATTTTGTGCCTCACTGTTGCGTTTGCGCCTGACCACCGTCCGTTAGATCAATCCGCCGTCGACCGCCGAAGAAAACGCGGGAAAACGCTTCGATTTATAAAAAAAAAACTTTTTTTTTTCATATCTATCTATCTTTTTTTAATTTAACTACATAAAGATTTTATTGTTGCACATTTTTTTGTGGTGAAATATGTGATCGAATAAGTGTTCGGAAAACTGTGTAAACACGTGAACAAACTTGATGTTATTGATCTGTGGATAAGTGGCGTTTGGTGACAAGTTACAAAATGTTGAAAGTAAGTTTATCGTTAATTACCTAATCAATAAAATAACAAAACCGACTTTTTAAAATATAGGTATCCTAATATGACACTTAGGGGATCAAGAAAAATCTACGACATCTCGCTTTCGAAAATCCATTCAGCCGTTTAGGCTACAGGTTCAACCAAAGAAACAGACAAAACAAAGACGTAAAAAAACAGCCGAAAATTATTACTACCCCTTTTCAACCAAATTAAAGTAATTGGCATGACCAAACTAGGTAAAAACTACACTTTTTTTTGTTTTTGCTAGTTTTCTAATAGGCACTTAACCAATTTTAGTAAAATATGTATGGAACAAACCTGGAAGCATACACTAAAATAATCATAAAAATCGGTTCACAATTTTTGAAGATATCGCGGAACAAACACAAAATTTACTTTTTTCTTAAATTTCTTAAAAAATATGTTCTTCTCAATATAATTGATAATTTTGACTGTAGGTTCTTGGTGGAACATTATATCTCACATTTTGTTATATAGGGTCTTAACAAAGGTATGCACTTATTTTAACTTATGAAACTGAACAACTTTCCCTAAGAAACCCATGGACAATTCGCAAAAAAAAATTTGGACTTCCATGCAAACTTTGCCCGCCAGCTGATCGATTTTTTTTGAGAATTGACTATGGGTTTCTCAGGGATAGTTGTTCAGTTTTATTAGTGTAAGCTCCAGTTAAAAATAAGTGTATACCTTTGTTAAGACTCTGTATATTTACACTAATTCCACGTAAACCAATAAAACGGTTTCGAACCGGTCGCTCACAACTGATGAGTGAAATTTTTTTGGTTATATTATGAACAACATGTGTGATTTTTTTTAAATTAAAAAATAGTAAACAATCATATTCTACAACATCTCAACATCATCATACCAGCCGAAGGACGTCCACTGCTGGCCATAGGCCTCCCCCAAGGAATTTTACGACGACCGGTTCTGCGCTGCCCGCATCCCAGGTCATCAGTCCACCGAGTGGGATGCCTGCCTACGCTACGTTTTCCAGTGCGCGGTCGCCACTCGAGAACTTTACTGCCCCACCGGCCATCTGTTCTACGAGCAATGTCCCCCGCCCACTGTCACTTAAGTTTAGCAATTCTGTGAGCTATGTCGGTTACTATGGTTCTCCTACGGATCTCCTCGTTTCTACATAAATAAGTCGAATCCGCATGCATAGGCGCGGAACGTCATGCGCTCTACCTATGTAGAGCATTTATTTACCATTTTCATTTTTAGTTCATTCAAAATGTAGCATGACATCATACCGCAAGGTGTTTTTTTGAAATATCAAATAAATTAAAGATCACAGTTTATATTTATTTTCCAAAAAGTTTTGTTCGAAGTTCGAAATCAACTTTTATTTTCATTCACTATTGGTAAGCCCTTGGCACCATCTCACCTGATGGTAAGTGACGATGATGCTGAAGATGGAAGCGGGCTTACCAAGATTCCCCAACGCAATGGGGAGCTGGCTATCTTATCTTCAAGCCGGAACACATCAATGTAGTAAGCATGACTTAGATGAAAAAAGACTGAGATAAAATAATGGTTTAAAGGTTGTCTGGAAGAGATTGCTATTAGCAATAAGACCGCCTACTGTACATTATATACAATATCCCTCTGTATTAGCTTTACGAAATTGTTTTTGGTGTACTATATAAGTGTAAATAAATAAAACAAATAAAATGGTGGTAGCTAGCCTGACGGTCTAGGAAATTCCCTTACACCAACCAAACCAGTTAATTATTGGAATATTTGGAATGACATAAGATTAGATATTAAAATTATTGCTTACTTTATTACTTTTAATTATTATTATTTAAGTTATGTTTAATTTTTAGCACTTATTATAATTTATTACCTACTTTAATATATCCTACACAATTGACATTGTTTCTGGATTGAATAAATGAAATTGAAACCGAAAGTTAGACTCCGCCGAGAATCAAACCTGCGACCTCCTGATGTAAAGCTTAACTTTTTAGAGGATTCAACCATTACACTACGGAGGTGGTTTTTAGGGTTCCGTACCCAAAAGGTAAAACGTGACCCTATTACTAAGACTCCGCTGTCCGTCCGTCTGTCTGTCTGTCTGTCTGTCCGTCTGTCACCAGGCTGTATTCATGAACCGTGATAGCTAGACAGTTGAAATTTTCACAGATGATGTATTTCTGTTGCCGCTACAACAATAAATACTAAAAATTTGAAAAAGTGAAAAAATAAGGGGGTTAACCTGTTTTTTCTAAACGTGAAGAAACTAGCGCCATCTAGTATGATGGTACGGAACGGAACCCTTTGTGTGTGTTTTGTTCAAAACATAAATTTATTTTTTTAAAGAACTTCGGAAACCTATATAGCGCGTGGTTCAAAACTTTGAATTAAATTTCCGAATAAGGTATTTTTAGAGTGAAAAAAAATTGGAAAAGTTGCCAGGAAAATTCAGGAAAAACTGATAAGCAGAATTTTTTCTAAAGAATTTTGAATGAACTAGTAAGTCATCATCATCATTATCATATCAGCCGAAAGACAAAGGCTGGACAAAGGCTTCCCCAAGGATTTCCACGATGACCGGCCCTGCGCTGCCCGCATCCAGCGGCTTCTTGCGACCTTCACCAGGTATTTAAGTAATTTATTGAAATATCGATGTGACACTCGCGATTTTAACGAAAACGACATACATACCTACACGCAGGAAAACCTGCGGGTAAAAAGCAAAAGTATAAGCTATTTAATAAATTAAGACAAATGCCGTTGGGGTAGTAAAGTTCTTGAGTGGCACGTAACGGAGCGTAGGCAGGCCTCTCACTCGGTGGACCGATGACCTGGTCATTCCGCTGGATGCGGGCAGCGCAGAACCGGTCGTCGTGGAAATCCTTGGGGGAGGCCTATGACCAGCAGTGGACGTCCTCCGGCTGATGATGATGAAGGTCAAACTGTAAAACGTCACGTCAGCAATAACTCACTGATATTGTTAAACTAAGATTAACACAAATCATATGAATGACTATATAATGCCATCTTACAAACTTGCAAATATAAACTTTATCTCTACGCTATAAGCACGCGCTAATCGCGCTATATACCAGAAATGCAAGTTTACTATAAACTTAGCTATACAATAATAGCTTCTATAACTGACAAATAAGAGTGCTTCTATGTGCATAAACGACTTGGCTCGGTTAGTCCATTAGAAATGTGTGCAAACGCAAAACTAAATGTAAGTAGGAGAAATTCAATCTCCCTAATGTGCCTGATGTTGCACTGGTATTACTGCATCTGGTTCATTACCATACCAAGGCCGTTCAGTGCTCTCCGTACTGTTTTAGGGTTCCGTGCCTTAAAATGTAAAAACGGAACCATTATAAGATAAGTCAGGTGTCTTCTCTCTGTCCGTCCGTCCGTCGGTCACAGCCAATTAGCACCGAAACTACTGAACCGATTGAGTTGAAATTTGGTACAAATATGTAAGTCGGTGACCCAAAGACAAGCGTGTAACGTAAATGAATTTTAAACATTAGAGCAACCAAAAAAAAGTGCAAACTATATCACGTGTTACATAGCTTGTGAAAATCTGAAATCATTTTTTTTATAATTTTAAGATAAATTGTATAGAAGTTATTTATTGAAATAGGCGAAAATTATCCCTTAACTCCAAAACTACTAGGCCCAAAATCACAGTAATGAGGTTAAATGCATAGAATAGATTATAGGAAAGCCTATGAGAAAAGTTCTTCCGTTCCCACAGGAAAAATAACATTTCTAGTCCAGAATAAGTAGACCTCTATTTACCTGCAGCAAGGTATGTACAGAGAGGTCTTGTTCTGTTGGTTATAGTTTTGGTGAGGAACCCTGTTTGTGTGACCCTAAGTCGCACTTGGCCAATTTTTTATACATTAGAGATAAATGAATTCACTAATTAGTTTTTTTTTATACAGAGCTTATCGAAATTTGTTTTTTTGTTTCTAGTGGCCAAATCATCAATTTGCAAATAACCTAACCAATTTAATCCAATACATATAGTAAAACCCCCTCGGTGAGGTCGCAATCTAGAGAGCGGCAAGGAGTGTCCATTCTGTATGTTAGTACTAATATTTATACTTAGCCCAACGATTAGTAGTACTGAGTAATCGTTGGTTCTCGAACGTATAGGATTTCGGCGCCATTTTGTTTGTTCCGTCATTCCTTTTTTGTAATGTCATTTCTGGCCCGTTGTATGACGTGTCCAGGTTGTGACGGCAGCGTGTCATACCCATTTCACTTCATAATGCAACAAGGCTTGACATTACGCAGTAGGTAGATACTATCCGGGCATTATAGCAATAGAGAGTAAGGTAGCGCACAATCGCTTCGACCGGTCTGTCTAGATTTCTCGTAGCTAATGACAGTAGAAGCGAAGTTAGGCTTCTTGCACATTTAGCAGATCCATGTTTAAGGCGAGATATTGATTGGAACAGTTGTCTCTGTCTTTTTCTTTACGTGTAAAGAGTAAAGAAAATAACCACACTTGTTCATGGGTTTTCGTTTCAATCATATACTACAATGAAAGTATATAAAAAAATGTATTATCATAACATAATATATCAGGTGAGTTGCAGTCAAACGCACTCAAATTTTTAATAAAAAAAAATGTAACATAATAGTATTTTTTTTTTAATTTATAATTCAAAACATTATTAGAACAAAATGTAAATTTTTAGCAGGTGCTAAAAAGTAACTCAAATGACTAGCATTTGTTTACCCCTATTATGATTAAAATACAGGAATGGCTGCACCTCTGAACGCATTCAATTTCTTAAAATTTAACACCTCTGAACGCTTCCGAATCCTTAAAATTTAACCACCTCCATGGCGTCATGGTTAGGATGTGGCGGCAACTGCAGTAACCCGCCACTGAACCTTAACACAAGCGACGAGAGTACAAAATGTAAAAGTCATCTAGAACGCGCTATTAACATTTCTTCAGCACTGAGTATATGTACAAATACTAACCATGACCCCAGATACCGGACCCCAGGCATACCACCTCGCCTGGCGGAGATACCTCCCTTTGCTCTCGAAGAGTAGAAACACACCATTCCTACAAGTCCCTTTGCTTCATAAACCAGGAGGTTGCAGGTTCGATTGCACTGGGTCAAATTTTGTAAGATGTGGTATGGTTGGTGGTAGGCCATTTTCTAAGTTCGCCTGGCTAGTTACGATCATCTTATCTCATCAACGTAAACACCATTGATGTTTTCCAGCATGGACATGAGATAGCCAGTGCCCAATTGCGTTGGGGTATTATGGTAAGCCCGGTTCCATCTTTGGTATCATCGTCACATACAATTAGATGAGATGATGTCAAGAACTTATCATTTGTAGATTTAAAACAAGTCAGCAACAGAGAGCTTTTTTCCGCTACATATGCACCGACCCTTAGCTAGGTACTTCAGCTATGAGGAGTTACGCTTTTTGCTGTAAACAAAGTGTTTTCTACAACCTAACCTAACTGCTTTGAAAAGTTATAAAATCAACCATTTTACAGTTCCTATCATTCAGTTTTATTAGAATCTATGTGAAAGTACTTAGTCAAAAGGTAAAAGTTTTAAATAATTAAACCTTTAAACATATTTGTCCAAATTGGTAACGTTTTACCACGTTTTACCTACCTACAACAATTTTCGAAATGTGAAATGATGGAAGCGGAATGCGCGGCGGTGGGGACACGATTTGGATATTGCCGAACGTACCTGAAATTAATACCAGGAGAAAAAAGAAGTTGCTTCTTTGTTAAATACATAAATTTAGTCATAACAATAACTCTCGTTGCAACATTTTGATTAATTTGTGAAGCACAGAAATTGAGTTTAACAGATGTTCAATATATTTTTTATTGTACACAAATATTTACACGAAATCTCTTACTAATATAGTCATATGATCCTAGATGTAGCCCAATGATCATTTCTGACAGGATACTGTAAAATATGAACCTACATAATGGCAATAAAACGCTGAACACGTTCAAAAACCGACTTCCATCGCGACAAATTAGTACAATTTTGAATTATTATTTTTGGTTTTCGTATTTTTTTTAATAAAGTACTAAACCGATTTTGATAAAATTTATACGGGGTCAACTAGGGAGCATTATCGAATAAAAAGAGAATCATGAAAATCAGTTTACAATCTGCAAAGATATCGCGTAACAAACATACAAAAAAAAACATACAGTCGAATTGAGAACCTCCTGTCAATGTCATTTCACGACTGTTGTATGCAGTGCCCGGGGTTTACCTTAACTGTGTTGTTTAGCTAACTACCCTCTGTCAAACTATTTAGCATTTGTGATATTAAATAATCTACCTACCCAATTCATCTTTGTGTACGACTTTTCTAATGAGGGTATTAAATTATTGTAGATATAATATGATCATATATGATCATATCTGATCTTAGATCTAGTAAATTGCCGCTTTTCAACCGACTTCGAACTTTTTCGAAGTCGGTTGAAAAGTGGCAATTTACTAGATCTAAGATCAGATATGATCATATATGATCATATTATATCTACAATAATTTAATACCCTCATTAGAAAAGTCGTACACAAAGATGAATTGGGTAGGTAGATTATTTAATATCACAAATGATGTTAACAGAGGCACAGATTACTAAATAGTTTGACAGAGGGTAGTCAGCTAAACAACACAGTTAAGGTAAACCCCGGGCACTGCATACAACAGTCGTGAAATAACATTTCTAAAAACAAATGACGGAGCAAACAAAATCGCGGCGAAATCCTATACATTCGAGAACCAAACTATAACCAATATGTATCAATCTGGGTGACGAGGGGGTGAGGTCGGAATCTAGAGAGCGGCAGGGAGTGTCCATACTGTATGTTAGTACATAATTATACATACATACATAATAAAAGTGTAACGGGCCGTGTCTGTACATGTTTTTGAAAAATAATAACTGTGGTGGACATTACTAACGATATGGAGGCCAAAACAACAACTTTTGGATTTTTTGTGTCTGTCTGTCTGTATTTTCACGCATCACGCAAAAACTACCAAGCCAATTTTGATAAAAATTTGTATGGTGGTTCCTTATAGCGCGGGTTAACATATGGGATACTTTTAATCCCGGTAAATTCAATAGTTCCCGCAGGAAAATTTAAAACCTCCACGCGGACGAAGTCGAAGGCACAGCTTGTATATACTAGCATATATTAAATAATGTACCTACCTACTTAACCTTTGTGTCAATCGTTTCTAAGGAGGGACTTTACCAAAATGCCTATAGTCAATTAGACAATGACGACCTGGTGATCGCGGGAGGCCGATGGATGCGGGCAGCGCAGGACCGGTCGTCGTGAAAATCCTTGGGGGAGGCCTTTGTCCAGCAGTGGACGATTTTCGGCTGATATGAAGATGATGATGATGAATTAGTAATACTATACGGTCTAGGGTCTTATGACTAAGTATGAGCCATGACGTAGGTAATAGGCGATTTTCTCTAGCGAACCAGGCAATCATGAACGATGGTGGATGGTCGAACAGTTCCGTTATCCGTTACCGTTCTGGTGTTTAACCCACCTGCCTACATGCGCACTCACTCTGAGATTTACATGCTATGGTCATTTTAATCATGCATTCGTTTTATAAAATGTTTTTAGGGTTCCGTACCAGGCTTTTTAGGGTTCCGTAGTCAACACAAGGAACCCTTATAGTTTCACCATGTCTGTCTGTCTGTCCGCGGCTTATCTCAGAGACTATTACATATTACTTACTAGAAAGCTGTAATTTAGCATATTAATCATAACATCTTGAAAAAATTTTTTGAAGTGAACCTTTTTTAGGCACATTGGGCATTTTTAAGATGGAAAAAAACGATTGAACTCCCCAGCGAAACCGTACCAGGAACACTCGCAGGGTCAAAACTTATAAAACTGTAAAAAGTTTTCACTGCTGTCGGCACTCCCGGAGTGGTTATTTTAAGTTTTTGAAGTGAAAACTTCTTTAGGCGCGTTGAGCGTTTTCGAGATGGAAAAAACGATTGAACTTGCGACACCGTCCAGTAAAACCATACCAGGAACACTCACAGGGTCAAAACTTATAAAACTGTAAAAAGTTTTTACTCCTCTCGGCACTCCCGGAGTGGTTAGGTTAGGTTTTTAAAGTGAAAACTTCTTTAGGCGCGTTGAGCGTTTTTGAGATGGAAAAAAACTATTAAACTCGCGACACCGTCCAATGAAACCATACCAGGAACACTCACAGGGTCAAAACTTATAAAACTGTAAAAAGTTTTCACTTCTGTCGGCACTCTCGGAGTGGTTAGGTTAAGTTTTTGAAGTGAAAACTTCTTTAGGCGCGTTGAGCGTTTTTGAGATGGAAAAAAACTATTGAACTCGCGACACCGTCCAGTAAAACCGTGCCAGGAACACTCACTGGGCCAAAACTGTAAAAAAAATCACTTCTATCGGCACTCCCGTTGTGGTTAGGTTAAGTTTTTGAAGTGAAAACTTCTTTAGGCGCGTTGAGCGTTTTTGAGATGGAAAAAAACTATTGAACTCGCGACACCGTCCAGTAAAACCGTGCCAGGAACACTCACTGGGCCAAAACTGTAAAAAAAATCACTTCTATCGGCACTCCCGTTGTGGTTAGGTTAGGTTTTTGAAGTGAAAACTTCTTTAGGCACGTTGAGCGTTTTTGAGACACTCACAGGGTCAAAACTTATAAAACTGTAAAAAGTTTTCACTTTTAACGGCACTCCCGGAGTGGTTAGGTTATTTTGTGTAGAACCTGTCTCCTCTGGTAAAGAGAGGGTGATTTTTTTCGTTGACTGACACCATCGTGTGGGGTATCGTTAAATTGATTTTTTGTTAGAATCTAGTGCCCCCCCCCCCTCCCCTCCGTTCCTCCCCCACTCCCCACTACTAGCTAAACCGCTATTTCAGGACATATCAAAAAAATTATAAATAGTAGGACATACAACCAATTTTAAAAGAAAAACTATCACGGCTGAGTAAGCTTTCTTATTTTAGGAGTAGCAGTCGACCAACATAAGATGTGCAGTTGGATTTGTAAAAAGTTCATAGATTTTTCACACAAAATGTTCTATTACAAATATTGCAATCTGCAAATATAATTTAGTTTTTTTAAATAAACAATTATTTTTTGAAAAGACTCGCACTTTACCGGTTTTTCCTCACAATTGGTAAGTAACCCTTAGCATTAACTCACCTGAAGGTAAGTGAAGCGGGCTTACCGAGATACCCCCGACGTAATGGACAATCTTATCTTTAAGCTGGAACACATCTGCTGTAAATATTGATATTTGGCGGCAAGACTTTGATTATAGTAAAAGCTAGCCAGGCGGGCTTTGAAAATGCTCTGCCACCAACCAAACCGAGTCTTACAAAGTTACACTCTGCCGGGAATCGAACCCGCGACTTCCTAACCATTAAACCACGGAGGCGGTTAGGTTAAGTTAGAACTCCAATCTTAACGACCCACTGCTTTGTATAAGTTAATATGAAGCACTCGAATACTAGCGACCGGGTCGCGCGATAGTATTTATACATATAATTGAAAACGCTAAACACGATAAAAAACCGACTTCCATCGCAACAACTTCGAAAAATTTTGCATTATTATTTTTAGGTTTTTGTTAATTTTAGAACACTGGCTCAAAGATCATGAAATGCTTTTTAGTTTTGAAAATTATTGTACAGCCAGTGAATTTAATCGAAAGTCCTTACAATGTGGAGGTTCAGTTATATTTACCAAAAATTCTCTAAAGTTAAATGAACGGAAGGACGTTCTTGGCCTTTCGATTGAAAACACTGTGGAATTATCTTGTGTGGAGCTGGAGAACCACATCATTATTTGCGTGTATAGGCCCCCATATGACGATAACTTTGTTAGCTTCGAATCGGCAATGGAGGATGTATTAAATATCGTTAGTAAAAGTCGTAAATCCGTGATGCGAGTATGCGGCGATTTCAATGTTGATTTGTTGAAAAAAAAAACTCTTGACGCACAGAATATATAAGTAATTGTCTTGACGACTAGAATTACTTGTCTCTTCAAGTCATTTGATTTAAATTATGTATTTCTGGAACCCACAAGAATAACAAAAACCTCTGCCACATGTATAGATAACATATTTTGTAATTGCTGTTATTTAAATAAAAAGGTTTTTAATTGTTTGAGGTCAGATCATAGCGGAGTAATGGCTAGCTTTCCCGTAAGTATTTCTGCAGAACACATAAAAATTCAAACGAGACCGGTCACTGCTAGTCGAATAGAAAAGTTTAAAACAGTGCTAGATGAAAAACTGCCCATACCAGATTTTGATAATGAAGTGCAAGCCAACAGTTTTTACAATGATTTTTTTAGAGTACTGGATAGGGAATTCCAAAGTATATTTAAGTCTAAATCCACAATCAGTAACATCAAATTTAAATTCAGTGAATGGGCTACTATAGGTATATACAAAAGTCGCCAAACTTTGTTTGACCTTTATGACAAAAAAACTTACACTTTTGATGAGAACTTTACAAATTATGTGAAACAATATTCAACAATTTTTAAGCAGGTTTGCCACGTAGCAAAATCTAATTATCTGGCTAGAAAAATAAAATTGTCAGATAATAAAATAAAAACTGTTTGGAATATCATTAGCAAACAAACAGGTAAAGTCAGACCTCGCGACAAAGAATATGTTTTGCAAACAGATCAAGGTAAAATTAGTTCGAATGCCGATGTAGCCAAAGAATTCGAAACTTTTTTCACAAATATTCCACTTAAGACTACTGAAGCCCTAAACTCATCACCTATGTATGCTCAAGGGCTGCTAAAGGATAATGTTAATAATTGTGATCAAAAATTCTCCTTCAGAGTAATTGAACCACAATCTATTGTAAAAGCTTTTAAATCTCTTAAAGTGAAAAGAACCGAAGACCTCTGGGGATTATCGGTAAGCTTGATCAGTAATGTAATTGATACTTTAGCGCCATATTTAGCTTGTCTTTTTAATATTAGCATTGATAGTGGCGTCTTTCCAGATCTCATGAAGCTTAGTAAAGTGATACCTTTATATAAATCTGGTTCAAAAACTGATCCAGGCAACTACAGACCAGTTTCTGTGCTGCTAGTTCTTAGTAAAGTGTTTGAAAAGATTATGCTTAACGAAATGCTACAATATTTTACAGAAAACAAACTACTGCATAACCAAAAATTCGGTTTCACTAAAGGACGATCAACAACCGATGCAGGAGTAGCACTCATTCGAAACATATATGATGCCTTCGAGGAATCGCAGAATGCAATTGGAGTGTTTTGTGATTTATCTAAGGCTTTTGATTGTGTTGAACATCAAACATTACTTATGAAATTAAAGCATTATGGTGTAGAGGAAGGGGCTCTCAGTCTTTTAAATTCGTATTTAGACAACAGAACACAAAAAGTACAAGTGAATGGCACGAACTCATCTGGATCTAAAGTGAAAATGGGTGTGCCCCAGGGTTCCATATTAGGACCTTTTCTTTTCCTTGTTTACGTAAATGATTTGCCTTTTATGGTGCAACATCTGTCAAATATTGTGTTGTTTGCGGATGATACATCTCTTATTTTTAAAGTGAATAGGAAAGAAAACGAAATTGACGAAGTAAACAACACTCTTTCAAAGATACTGAACTGGTTCACTGTGAACAACTTATTATTAAATGCTAAGAAAACAAAATGTATAAAATTTTGTTTGCCAAATGTAAAAAAGGTCAACAATAGTGTAATATTAGACAGTAATAAATTAGAATTTGTAAATACCACGGTGTTCCTTGGTATAACTTTGGATGTTTCACTTCAATGGGGACCACACATTGAAACTTTAGCGGGAAGGCTTAGTTCAGCTGCTTATGCCGTTAAGAAAATAAGACAGTTAACGGATGTAGATACTGCGAGACTAGTGCATTTTAGTTACTTCCATAGTATAATGTCTTATGGCATATTACTGCGGCTGATATAGAAGCTATTTTCATCCTGCAGAAAAGAGCTATCCGCGCAATCTATCAGATGCGATCACGTGAGTCGTTACAGAATAAGTTTAAAGAAATCAATATTTTAATTGTTGCTAGTCAATTTATATATGAAAACATCATGTACGTTCGTAAGAATTTGCATTTATTTCCTAAAAACAGTGACAGGCATAATTTGAATTTAAGAAATGTAAATAAAATAGATAATAGCCTTTTCGAGACTGAGTAAGGTTAAGAAGTCATTTGTGGGGCAGTGTATAAGATTCTACAATAAAATTCCAGAAAATGTAACTAGTTTGTTAGAGAATAAATTCAAGACTCATGTCAAAAAAGTTTTGTGCTCTAGAGGATATTATAAAATAATAGATTATGTAAATGACAAAGATATATATGTTGATTCTATATCAAATACCATTACCTGAGACTGTAATCTGAATCATGACATTATTTGTAATATACAGTAATTTTTTTTGTTTAGACTATTTAAAAGTGTGTGTAAACACCTATTTGAAACACCTATTGAAACACCTATTTGAATAAATTGATTTTATTTTGATTTTGAATAAAGTACTACACCGATTTTGATAAAATTTATAAGGGACCACACGGGGAGTACTATCTTTCGAATTAAAAAAGAATTATCAAAATCGGTTCACCCAGTCAAAAGTTCTGAGGTAACACACAAAAAAAAACATACAGTCGAATTGAGAACCTCCTCCTTTTTGGAAGTCGCTTGAAAACTGTGGGACGCGCAACCATGTCGCGTTCGCCTATATAGCCGTCACCAAGATCCGAGACCCTTACACTAGGTGGAGCAAAGTCTGGCAGTACTTTTTGTAAATCAATATTCACAAAATGCAACGTAGTTATCTTTTAAACATACTGAGTAAATAGTTCTGACTTGGCAATCATGTAGGTATTTGGGACAATTTATGGTATCTACGGCCATGAGATTTACTCGGGTTGCGGAATAGCTTTGAGCATAGCAGAATTTAACTGCTACAACATTATTCTGTTAGCTTTTTGACATGATTTTGGCTTTTCCAAATTCAAGTTTTTTATTTAACCCACAGATTACAGAGGTCAGCAAGGTAGTTGAATAGAATCTGTTGTAGTTAATTAAAACACTGAACATAGGTAATTAAATCGACTGTCGTCATATCAGCCGACGAAGGACCTCCACTGCTGGACATAGGTCTCCCCCAAGGTTCTGCGCTGCCCGCATACAGCGGCTTCCCGCGATCTTCACCAGGTCATCGGTCCACCGAGTGGGAGGCCTGCCTAAATGGACTGTTCATTCATGCATTCATATCAGCTCATATACGTTCCCACCGAGGGGCTCGAGCCTACGCTGATTTAGGGCGATCGGGCCTTAGTCGACCACGCGGGCCCAGTGCGCGTTGTTCGACTTCACACACAACCTGCGAGTTTCTTTGCAGGCGTGTGCAGGTTTCCTAGCGATGTTTTCCTTCATCGTAAGAGCGTCGGATAAACGTACTTATGAAATCTAAATTCAGGAGGCGGGCGGCGGCCCTAGCCATTACGCCACAGACGCTCTTAAATCGAAAATGGACTGTATTTTGATTAAATTAGGGCGACTTACAATTAAGTCTAAAAATATGGTAGAAGCTTATAACGGCTAACCTACACCTTCGAGATCCATAGGTAATCTGACTTAATGTCAATTTAACGTTTTTACATACAATTCGCAACATCTTTACATCCCAGCATCTTTGAGTACCGCAATGTCTTAAGGACCAAGGTCTTCGACCAGTGTGTGTTGCCATTGATGACATACGGAACTGAGACATGGTCGCCTCCCATGGGCCTCATAAGAAGGCTCAAGGTACATATCTACTTATCTAAGTCTTGCCTCCAAACATCAGTGTTAACAACATTGATGTGTTCTGGTTTGAAGATAAGATAGCCAGTTCTCCATTGCGTTGGGGAATCTTGGTAAGCCCACTTCCATCATCGGCATCATCGTCACTTACCATCAGGTGAGATGATGCCAAGGGCTTACCAATTGTGAATAAAAAAAGGGTCACCCAAAGGGCAATGGAGCGTGCTATGCTCGGAGTTTCACTGCGTGATCGAATCAGAACGAGGAGATCCGTAGGAGAACCAAAGTAACCGACATAGCTGTCAGAATTACTAAACTTAAGTTAAATTAAATGTTTTCGAGTGGCGACCGCGCACCAGAAAGCGCAGCGTAGGCGGGCCTCCCACTCGGTGGACCGATGACCTGGTGAAGGTGGCGGGAAGCCGCTGGATGCGGGCAGCGCAGAACCGGTCATCATGGAAATCCTTGGGGGAGGCCTATGTCCAGCAGTGGACGTCCGTCGGCTGATGTGATGATAACAACATGACAACATGATGATGATGAATAACAGCGCACCACGTAACAGCACTATTACTTTCAAGATTTTTACGTTTCCTAATCCACTAGAACGAATTTGATGCAGCTAACCTGCAGCATGAAACCAAGCCATGAAAAGACACTGAAAATTGGTTAATGACATTAAATTTCAATTACTATTTGTCATTAATATTATTATGGAGATTTATCATCATTTTAATCATCAAGATCATCATCATATCAGCGGAAAGAAGTCCTAAGCTAGACAAAAATCTCCCCTAAGCTAAGGCTTTCTGCTACCACCGGTCCTACGGCTTCCCGTGACCTTCATCAGGTTGTCGGTCCACTGAGTGGAAGGCCGGCCTACGCTACGTCTACGGTGCGCGATCGCCACTCGAGAACTTGCCCACTGGCCCAACGTCAACCGTCAACCGTAGGTTACTTTGTTTCTCCTACAGATCTCCGCATTCTGATTCGATCGCGTTAGTAAACTCCGAGCATAGTTCCTTTGATATAAAGTTTAAATAATTCCTTGTCGATGCGGTGTGACGGCTAGGGCCGCTACCTCCTGTTCGGGAGGCCGCGGTTCTAATCCAGCCACGTAAGTACCAGAGGCCGTGGTTCTAATCCAGCCACGTAGTCACGTAGCTACCAAAATGTTTCGATTTTCATGGAAGTATATACGTTTATCCGACGCTCTTACGATGATGGAAAACATCACGGATCAGTTAATGTCTCTACATTACAAAGACATCTTTTGAGGACATTACGGGAGAGAACAAAGGATTTACTTTCTGTGTATATTGTACCTAGGTACCTAAGTAAGTACTTAGTATTTCTTCTGGCACAGTCGACTGAACGCGTTTAACGATCCACCCAATCTATCTTATAAGGTTTCACTTTTGTTGCTGGACAAGACCAGAATTAAAGATAATATTAATCGTGTAGATATAATTGAGGCTCGTGTAGCGATTTATCGCCGCAATTGTCACGGGTGGGCGCGATCGAAGTAGAGTGTGAAAATACCTCGGCCTACCTATTAGTTGGGGCTAATATCCATCAGTCTATTGGATGTCGGTTTCTTGAACTTGCATTCAAAGAACTGCTGAGTTTATCGAACTGTATCGTGTTAAATAAAACTAAGAGCATTAAAGGTTGTTCTTGATCATCATCATATCAGCTCATCTCTATCGAGGGTACAGATGAGATAGGTACTAGTTACTTCGTAACAGATATTGCACTTCCTTAAAAAACGAAAATACCTAAGCATTTCTTCAGCTACTCCTTCCCGTACACGGAAACATGGGTATTAAGGCGCTTGACTTAGCGGTTATAACTGCGTACACAGGCAGCGCGAGAATTGCGGCGGCGGTAGTACCTACGGCGCTCTAGCGCTGACGAGCGGAGCGCGGCCTATAGCCTATAGGCCGCGCCAATGTGTATGTACTTATCTCACCATCTCGGCTCGAGCCTACCCTTCGGGCCTTAGTAGACCACGCGGGCCCAGTGTGGGTTGGTCGACTTCACGCACAACCTTGGAGTTTATTCGCAGGCGTGTGCAGGTTTTTTCACGATGTTTTCCTTTACCGTAAGAGCGTCGGATAAACGTACATATGAAATCGAAATTCGAAAACACATTGGTAGGTACGTATAGGATTTGAAACATTTCCTGCCGGACAGGAGGTAGCGGCCGAAACCGTTACGCCACCGACGCTCACAGTATGTACATATATGTTTAGGCACACAAACTTAGTACATTTTCCAAGGAACATTTACAGATAAATAAAGAGTAGATACAAACTACATTTTATGGGAATGTTTGTCGAGAGCGGTTTTCTCAACGTGACGAGTATAAACAACCGGTCACGAGCCGCGAGTCGCGCGACATACGAACCGAACCTGATCAGTATGTTTATGGATTACTCTTGTCGCAATTGAGTAATCGCATCACTCAGATCAAATAAAAGTTCAGATAAATTCCCGTTAATTCAATGTGAAGCCGAAGGACTGTGGCAAGCACTTTTGAAAAAACCAAAATGGTGAGCGACACTTGGCACCCCCTACATAATCATACTTCTGTGCCACAAAGGCTAAAAAGCCGTAAAAACTTTGTACCTACACCGTAACGCCCCCCTGACAGATGACACTCCAGAAACGAGACTTGAATTATGGAAGAATAGTGTTTCTATTACTGGTCCCTTCGTTCCGATCTCCGAGAATCCCTCACCTGGATATAAGTTGCCATGGTGGACCTGGAAATCTCTTATCAGACTCCGGACTCAGGTTGGCCGAAGTAAAGAAAACTTGTTCAGATGGGGATTCATTGGAGATACGAACCTGGAGTGTAGGTGTGGTGCGGTCCCTCAAAGGATGGACCACCTCATTACGTGTCCTTCTTGCCCTGTCACCTGCACGCGGGAGGACTTGATGCAGGCCACTGACAAGGCAATTTGCGTGGCTCGGTTTTGGGATGGGACTATCTGAGTTTGCCGTCGACTCGAAAAGAAGAAGAATGTGAAGCCAATCAAAACTAGGTACTCCAATTCTGTATTTACACTGTTCGCATAAACATCAAAACTGGAGTACTTTTACTCGATTGCTAGTATTTGATAAGACGTCGTTGCCAAGACACGCACACACGCTCACACACCGATACCGCACACATGTTTCTAAAAGTGACAGCAACCCGACAATTCGCAACGAAACTCTTTGATCTGAGTCGCATCAGTGGCGTAAAGTGGTAATTACGATTGAGAACCCTGCAGTGCTTTGCTTGTAAGTACCTACCTTACTACTAACATCGTTAAGAGGAACCTTGGTAGAATAGGTCTATTGAAAATGTTGCTGTCTCCCTCCCCCAAACCTCTCCGTATGCAGCAAGAAAGGGAAAACTGCAGCGCAGACCGATAATCAGCTCTAAAATTGACCAAAACAGCATTTCGTAGTCCCCTATTTCCTCCTCCAAAACTTGAGCAATAATTTTTTTTTTCAAAAATAATTAAAAAAACGCTTTACCTATGCCTCTATGTTTTCATTTTATTGAGAATGCGTATTATTTTTTTGGTGGGTGTCTAAAAAATACGTTTCAGTTGGGCAATTTTCTCAATTTTTGAAGGCTCCTACTTTTTTATTATAATTATTAGAATATGGAAAAAACAAAACATAGGGGCGTGGCCATGGTAGATATAGGTTTGATAGAAAAAAAAACACTCTTGATCTATTGTCATTATCCAGGGAGGACACAGGGGACTACTAAAATGGCGCCCGTGTTTCCTCTTAATTAACTACTTATACAGGTCCCTCGCAAACATGGGGACCGGCAGCGGCAGGGAATGTACACGGGCCAGCACATCAAGCTAGACACTTTGGATTTTGTATCGTTCTTATGGCGTACGCGTATATATCAGAATCGCACTACGAGTGTCTAGCTCCATGTGCTGGCCTTTGTACTTACATTCCCTAGGGTAGGAGAAAAATAAGCATAAAGAAAATAAATATCATTTCAAACACAAAAAATTCCGAGAACAGTTTTAGAGATATTGGGAGTCTTGATTAAATTATTGAAAAATTTTAAGAAAGAAAATACACTGGACAAGTGCGAGTCGGACACGCGCACTGAGTGTTCCGTACCAAAACACTTTTGGGTACGAACACGAACGAAACCTCACAAACATCAACGAGTAGGACGATTGATGTTATTACAAGATTGCTGCAATAAAAAAAATTAAAATACTTTTTATTATATTTGATGATCCTGAATTTTAGAGCATGTCCTGTATGCTCTAAATCCTGAAATAATGTATATTTTGTCTTCTTTTTTCGAATGTAAGGTGCATAATATTTCATAGCGTGTTTGAGTAAAATATTCTGCTACCGGAGCCTCATGCTCGCAACTCAAACAGTGCCTAATTGCCAATACCTGTGCCTAACTATGCATAGAAACCTCCTCATTAACTAGTCGAACACTGTGTGATAGTCCATCAAATCGGGTAGTTCTGATTTTTTTATATGTTGTAGGTATGTGATGAAGTAGTAAAGACAAATATTTTTTTTCCACCTCGAAAGCTCTCCGGATCATTGTTGAATTCTTGAAAAACCATTAAATTTACGAACCTTTTTCAGTTTTTGGTATTTTTTCCATTCTGTCCCAGCTGCTACAGGGGGTGCAATTTTGCTTCTTAATGATAATAATCTATCTAAGACAGGAATGTCTTAATATTTCTTGATAACCCTCATAGTCCATGGAATTGGTACATTTTGCCTTGCATTAAATCGGGCAGTTCTGTTTTTTATATGTTGTACGTGATGAAGTAGTAATGACAAATATTTTTTTTCCACCTCGAAAGCTCTCCGGATCAATGTTAAATTCTTCAAAAACCATTTAAACGAACTTTTTTCAGTTTTTGGTATTTTTACCACCAAGGACGTGTGTGACGGTAGAAGAAGCTATAAATTCTTTTAAAGTAGACTAAATTTGTAACAAAATGAGAATAATCCAGTATCCACTAACTGAATAGTTTCTAAAATACAGCTGTTCAAATGTGTGCAAAATTTAAAAAAAAATGAATATCGGAATTGTTTTAATGTCTTGTCAATTTGGTCAACTATTGACCTATTTTACGACATAAGTTCATATTTGTTATTAAAGGAACACAAATTTTCCAACAAAACGAGACCAATTTGGTCTAAAAAGATTTGATAGTTCCCTAGCTACAACTCGTTAAAGTTGCCGATGTGAGTAAACAAAATGAAATACAACTATAAAATTTAAAAAAAAACATACATAGTAGTAATAAAAATTTAAAGAGTGTGTTATATTATGAAATACCTCATTGTTTAGGGGAGTATTATTCTTAGTTTTTCTTGTATGTCTTTGATGGGCCAGGCTGACCTCTAAATCCACAGTACACCTTTTGGCAGCTTGCTTCCGTAGCATTTCTTCACCCACCTGCTCAGGCAGGTCGAAATTCGTCAATGTCGTCACACATCAGATCTAGTTTGTTCTTGAAAGATTTACCGCTGCAGTGATTGCAAATAGCCCAGCATTTGAGTCCTGCTTTTCTCCAACTACAACTGCTGGAGCACTAGAAGCCCCATTCCTCAACTGATGACGAAACCACCAGCTCCTCAACCCCTGCTAAACATGATTTCCTGCAACTGCAAAGGTTGTACCAAAAGTTGTGGTTGCAGAAATGCAGGACTATAATGCACGGCTGTTTGTAACCACTGCGGCGGCGAATCTTGCGAGAACGAACCAGAGCTGATGTGTGACGACATTTACGAACTATCCATCGATGACCCACCATCAGATGACAATTTTGTAGGTATATGAGCTAGTATGATGAAATTGTACCTACTTAATGACTCTCCAAATAAAAGATGCAACGTAACTACTTTGTTATAAGAGATTTAGAGAAATCTGATGCACAATGCATAATATAATTTATCCAATTTATTTACAAAAGCAAAATGCCGGCCAAGTGAAAGCCGGACTCCCGCAAAGTAGAGTTCCGTTGCCTTTTCAAAAATAAATGTATATTTAAAAAAAAATTTTTTTGCATTTTGTAACATTTTTCAAGATTTTATTTTACTACTTTGTCGGCGTGATTATTAGGTACCAAATTACAGCTTTCTAGTACTAATAGTCTCTGAGCAAGCTGCGGACAGACCGACACAGGCGGACAGACAGACAGACATGGCAAAACTATACGACTTCTTTGTTGACAAGGGAACCCTAAAAACCAGACTGTTTCAAACTTAAAGTGTCTTGATCCCCAAGTGTCATAGGATATCTATATGACACCTAGCACTTCAAATGTACCCATACGTTTGGGTACAGCGAGGGAATAAAGAATTCCTAATCCATAGATTGGTTCTACTCATCAGGACTGGTTGTCGTGGAAATCCTTGGGGAGGCCTTTTTCCAGCAGTGGACATCTTTCGGCTGATAATATTATGATGATGGTGTATAAAAAATTGATTAATCAATATTCAAATAAGAACAAATGTATGCAGCACGCTATAGGGCGGCCCGCAGGGTCGATAGCCTTTAAGATACCTTACGTCATTAATCAACAATAAAAATCTCCTTCTCATTTCCAGCTACACCTCCTTTATTTGACGCTGTGGTCAGCCCAAGCAGCCTACATCAGCCGGATGACAATCAACAGGGCGCGGCCGACCCCCACCGCTTTCAGACCTGGCGTGATGCTGCGGTGGCATCCCAGGGTGGCGCAGGGTTCCCATCGGCCCTATGTTATTTATAGGACTAATCCACAAAGGTGTGTAAAATAGGGGATCGGACTGCATCAAAAATAAATTTTGAATATGATTTCCTAAATTGCTCTCCTCCTGAAGTTTCAAAAAACCTTACTTGTTTTGTTTTTCCACCACGTCTTCAATTTTTAATTGATCAACTTCACAAAATAATTTCGTCAATGACGCTAAAAATCTATGATGTCACTTGTGGGTATTTCAAACATTTTTAGAACAAAATTTCGTTTTTGACAGATCATAAAAAGTAACTCAAATGACTAGCAGTCCGATCCCCTATTGTCGACTTTAAGGTGCTTTGCACACGACGGGGCGAGCCGGTCAATTTCGCCGCCAACGAAATCACAAAGAGAATCCTATACTACCAACTACCAACGCACATGGAGGACAAAAAGACCGCGCCGCCTCCATGTGCGTTGGTAGTATAGGATTCTCTTTGTGCTATCGTTGGCGGCGAAATTGACCGGCCCGCCCCGCTCCGTCGTGTGCAAAGCGCCAAGAGTTAAGGCTTCATTCTGTTTTCTATTGTATACTATTAGACAAAATTATGTTTTTTTATTCACAATTGGTAAGCTCTTCGTTCCCGTAAAGTTCTCGAGTAGCGACCGCGCACCGGAAGACGTAGCGTAGGCCTCCCACACGGTGGACCGACGACTTGGTGAAGGTCGCGGGAAGCCGCTGGATGCGGGCAGCGTAGGACCGGTCGTCGTGGAAATCCTTGGGGGAAGCCTTTGTCCAGCAGTGGACGTCTTTCTGCTGATAGTATGCAGCCCTAAGGTAAAATACCCAGTAGATGACACCTTAATGATTTATTAGTCTGATTATTGACATAGTTTGGTATGAAATCATCTTAGAGGGAACTTCTAATCGGTAACAGTTGCGCAAATTATTCCCCTTCCAGAATGTGACAAGATTTGTAGCAATAAAACTAATGTGAATTTTTATGTTATTTTTTAATAAAATAAAGGTACTATGCTAGTAGTTGACACTTAGTGAAAACAAATATATTTAGTAGTTCACACTTTTTGTTTTCAGTAGTTGACATAGGTATGCTTAGATTAAACTTTTTTGCAGCAGTTTTATACGGAGTTTTATGTAAACGCACATCTTCTACAACCGCTTCCACTAAACAAACTGCACAAGAAAATAACAATAAATATGGCGCGAAGCGTGCGGTTATCATCAGTCGAACGCGGTAACTAGCGATGTTGTTTATGACGCCACTTTAGTTTGTATTGGTGTCGCTAGATGTCTATACTATATCTCAGACACCATCTCGATCTTTGTCTTCCTTTTTTTTCTTAATATATTTAATTTTCTTCGTCAAAGTGTCAACTATTGGTGCATTGTCAACTACTGGTGGTTTTACCTTAAGTAACTATATACATTTATACAAATTTTAGGTATTTTACACTTTTATATCATCATATAACTATGTAATAGCTTCTTTATTTGTGTACATGTCTGCCATCTCATTTGAAACTCACTCTTACCCGGGTTTGTTGGAAGAAATTTCTTATTAGAACTAAATAACATCCATTGTATCATTTTCATTTAGGCCTATCTGTTGTTTTGTATGTATATAATATAAACTGTTAAATAAATATAAAAGGTACCGAATAGACGATTCATAAGACCTTGGGGTCATAATCATAGTTTGATAACGAGGGTTCCAACGACCACGAATTAACAAAACAATAAAAATGGCCTGAAATAATGCTCGGTAGTAGAATATCTAGGTAGTACTTTGTAATTAATTGCTAACTGTTGTGAAGGAAAACATCGTGAGGAAACCTGCACACGCCTGCGAAGAAACTCGAAGGTGGTGTGTGAAGTCGACCAACCCGCACTGGACCCGCGTGGTCGACTAAGGCCCGATCGCCCTAATTCAGGGTAGGCTCGAGCCCCTCGGTGGGGACGACGTATATGAGCTGATATTATGATGCTAACTGTTCTAGAGATTAACAATCTGAAAAACATTTATAGATGTGATAAAATAACACGTTTGCCAAAAAAATCCTACTGTTCAGTACCTATTTGATTTGAACTTATCTTTGTGGTGAATGAATGGGTTACATAGCAGCTGGACAGATTCTCAACTCCGTAAGTACGAGTGAGCGAAGCGAGCGATAATAGGTTAGTTAGATTTAGGGCTTCCATCCGTCCAGGTTTACCCGGATTTGTCCTAGTTCGTAGGGCGTCCGGGTAGCGTCCGGGCGGGGTTCTTAAAAAAAGTTGGACCCCGTAAAAACAGAAGCGAGAAATAGCCAGCCCCTACTACCTATACCGGCATTCAACCATCATTTTCTTCTTCCCAGATATGCCATGCGTCACTTCAGCCCAGTCACGCGAAGCACCTGGCCCTGGAAGTCCACAGTTCACACGCAGACGACCCCTGGGATTGCAGAGTATGAGTTCGTTAGAGCTGCGTCCGCGCCAAGTCGCGCGAAAGTCAATGGTGGGAGAGGTTGATTACACGTGCACTGCACTATTTCTTGTTTCTAGAATGTTCTTGATGTTTCTAGCGATATCGTTTATATTCTAGCGACAAAATTACGGCAAGCTATGGACACAGTTGTCGCTATAGCGTGCTATATTGTCGCTATACCGTGCTGTATTGTAGCAGCACCTGTAATTATGTTTGTCGCTAAAATGTAAAGAACGAAGCTTGTTTCCAGTTAAATTGTTCTATGTAAGTAATTAGACCTAAAACAAATAATAGGTCTTTACCTATGAAATTGGCGATTCAGTTTTTGAAGTTCAATGCCAATTTTTATTAAAAATCAAAAAGTTATTGTTTTTTTTATCGACCTTATAGTGACACTACTTATGGTCTTTTCTTAGTAACTAGTGGCATGTCTTTCATGTTCCAATCCCCTGAGCTATGTATAACATTGAATGGAACAAAGGCGTTTTCTTAGTGGTCAGATGGGGCAATTTTTAGACTAGTTAATTTTCTTAAATTTTCCTGAAAGTGGCGAAATCTTATGCGGGGTATTTCCTAATATAACATTTGTAACGAAGAAACTGCTGCGCTAACTCTAGAGCTTTAAAATTAAAAATGTGTATTTTTGCCTCAATAAAGGCGATTTTTTCAAGTGAAAAAACCCGACTTCATGGGGTTAAAGCCACCGTTATTTCAAAATAACTAAACAATAGGCATATCTTTACCACCGTTTATTTTCTAATAGTCAAATGCTATTTTGATAATAAATTTTGTTTTAATAACTATTGTTCTTAATAGAATACAATAGAATAGAATATTTTTTTATTCAGTGATGATAAGTACCCACAAGTGAAATATTGCGTAGTTTTTAGAATACATAGTTTGTACCTATCACTAAACAGGCAGCAGCTCAGCATATGCTGTCATTAAAGAGATCACAGCGCTGATTTTCAGCTACTACCCCTTCAGGGAAGGGGGGTGGACCTAATATTATTTTTTTATCTTTAAACCATTTTATACAAACGGCAATTTCATAGGTAAAGACCTAATGTCTATTCGCTTTCGTTCCTTAAAGATGTGTTGTTGATAAAATTATCTCGTCCAAGAGGATTTATAAAGCAAAATGTTCAACCTCCCCACTCTTGCAAAACACTTAGAATCATAGAGTTCTTATTGAATAGTGTGACAAAAATAAAGGGAACTGGGGATAAAAACCCTCACGGAATTTGCCACATACGATACGTACGATTTAGAGGTTCAGGCCTAAATGGAGTTTGAAGAAAAAAATTATATGGGGTAAATTAGAATAAATATATTTTATGATTTTTTCCTAAAAAGAAGGAACAATAAACAATAAGACCAACAATATGAACAATATACAATGGTTGACCGTGTAGACAATTAAAAACAATGACCTAATATATTTATGGAGAATTTACGGAAATAAATTTAAGGTTACAATTTTATCTGTATATAAAATGGT
The DNA here is from genome assembly GCA_947284805.1 of Coleophora flavipennella. NCBI lineage: Eukaryota > Metazoa > Arthropoda > Insecta > Lepidoptera > Coleophoridae > Coleophora > Coleophora flavipennella. The sequence goes on from OX369297.1 coordinate 524,259, forward strand.
TATTTTATAGTATGCCGGCAGGCAACGATCGTCACCGTCCCTTTGGTACTTAAATAAGTTACTAAGTTTAAAATTTCAGTTTGATCTGAATTACCCTATCTTTTTAACAAAATATGTATCAGATACAAAACACTTTTAAAATTTAAAATAAATAACTAATGGTCAGAAACTGGAAATAGGAAATCTTCTAGGTCGGCGGAAAGGTCAGAGAGTCAGAGAGTCGCTCGGGATAAAAGATAAAATAAATTCACTTCCCTTATGGCGAGCAGCTAGGCGGGCAGTAGAAAGGAGTGGCTGGTGATCGGCACTGCTCCAACCCGGGATTAATCCTTTATTGTAAAACTTCAGGGACGTCAACCTCGTAGGGGCTGGATGAAACCCTACGGAGATATAACAATGTAATTCGCCGCAGAACCAAAAATACACGCAAAGCGGTTTCCTTATACAAATTACTTACCACAGAATAAAATTGTGGGCCTCAATAACGACTTATAAAACAATTTATCAAAAAAAAATTTAAATTCGCATCTGTAGACGGGATCACGGTCAACCTTTTGTTTTTCTTGTCAAAAAATAACAACAATTTTCAAATTCAAATACCATAGAGCAACGACATCAAAAAAGAATTTAATTATGAAACGCGACAAAAGAGATCGGCTCGAAACGATAGTTAGCGTTTCAAAATACCCACAAACTCACAAAAAAAAGGCGAGAAGTCCAAAAAATTTTTTGAAATTTGGACAACCCTATAGACGTTGGACAGCCCTGAAGAAGAAAAAAATAAAAACTCTCTAAGTAACTAGTTAACTACGAACGTTTACTTGAAGCTGGTAGAAATTGACATTTATACACGAACGTACACATACAAACGGCAAAAACTCCATCTAAAAGTGAACCAACTTAATAACCCCAACAACACACTAGTGTTAAGGGATCGCTATGCACAGCCTAAAATAGTCAACTAATGCCGAAAGAGCATAACTAAACAACTAATTAAAACTAGATAGTATAAAGAGAGAACGAAGAAGGAAAAAAGGAGCACTCCGCACAATAGGCAAGTAGGGCTGTCAAGCTTAACACATCTCGAGGGAAAAAACCCCAGAACTAGTAAAACATTAAAGACCAGTAGGGTTGTCAAAAACTGAAAAAACTTGCGAAACATAGTCGGTTACGCCAGCGAAAATGTGGACAAAAACGGTAAAGGCGGATGCGTGAAAATCCGACTCACGGATAAAATTAACACCGGAAGTCTGAAACGCGATACGCAAGAGTCTAAAGGGACAACTCTACCGAAAAATAGGCCATTTGAGGTAAGACAAGGGCAAGATTAATGAAAGAAATTTGAAAAATGGAAAATTGTTATAAGACCTCAAGAAATCTAAACAATACTGCGGAATACAGAAACGTTGTCACATAAAAGTGAACAGGGTACGCCAAAAATTTAAGGAGTACCTCGCAAAGCAACGCGTAAAAATATTCCAAACAGTAACCCTTAAAGATTTATTCCCTTAAAACAACGTTAAATAATCGTGAACTAAAAGTAAGTCTGTCCCGACTTTCGATTGAAAGAAAACTAGAGTCTGGACATTGACTACTTAAATTAAAAATTCTCTTGGAATCGTAAGGGAATACACAAGCAAAAACAACTCATCAACACGTAAGCAATTATCCGAAAGAGGTATAATGCCATTAAGCCGGGGAAAAAACGACCCGTGTGAAGAGAAGCAAAAAAATACCGTGCATACAAACAAAAAAAACCTTACGTTTCAAAGAAAACAGCACGATTAAATTAAGTAAGGGTCTTGAGGTATTAAAACTTGAACCATAATATCCGGAAAACGGATACACCCACGAACGACAAAAAAACGGGTTCGTTAGGGAAAGATTAAAGGCAGAAAAGGGGATAAAAACATTAGTTCGGGCGCCATAAATATGTGACAAAAATAATGGGAACTGGGGATAAAAACCCTCACGGAATTTGCCACATACGATACGTACGATTTAGAGGTTCAGGCCTAAATGGAGTTTGAAGAAAAAAATATTATGGGGTAAATTAGAATAAATATATTTTATGATTTTTTCCTAAAAAGAAGGAACAATAAACAATAAGACCAACAATATGAACAATATACAATGGTTGACCGTGTAGACAATTAAAAACAATGACCTAATATATTTATGGAGAATTTACGGAAATAAATTTAAGGTTACAATTTTATCTGTATATAAAATGGTTATTTTATAGTATGCCGGCAGGCAACGATCGTCACCGTCCCTTTGGTACTTAAATAAGTTACTAAGTTTAAAATTTCAGTTTGATCTGAATTACCCTATCTTTTTAACAAAATATGTATCAGATACAAAACACTTTTAAAATTTAAAATAAATAACTAATGGTCAGAAACTGGAAACAGGAAATCTTCTAGGTCGGCGGAAAGGTCAGAGAGTCAGAGAGTCGCTCGGGATAAAAGATAAAATAAATTCACTTCCCTTATGGCGAGCAGCTAGGCGGGCAGTAGAAAGGAGTGGCTGGTGATCGGCACTGCTCCAACCCGGGATTAATCCTTTATTGTAAAACTTCAGGGACGTCAACCTCGTAGGGGCTGGATGAAACCCTACGGAGATATAACAATGTAATTCGCCGCAGAACCAAAAATACACGCAAAGCGGTTTCCTTATACAAATTACTTACCACAGAATAAAATTGTGGGCCTCAATAACGACTTATAAAACAATTTATCAAAAAAAAATTTAAATTCGCATCTGTAGACGGGATCACGGTCAACCTTTTGTTTTTCTTGTCAAAAAATAACAACAATTTTCAAATTCAAATACCATAGAGCAACGACATCAAAAAAGAATTTAATTATGAAACGCGACAAAAGAGATCGGCTCGAAACGATAGTTAGCGTTTCAATAGGTAAATATAAAATGAAAAACAAAAAAAAAGCGGCAAAGTGCGAGTCGGACTCGCGCAAGAAGGGTTCCTTAGGCTTTTCAAAAACAAATGTATATTTTAAAAAAACAAAATTATATTTGCAGTTGGTAATAGAACATTTTGTATGGAAAATCTATAAACTTTTGGCAAATCCAACTGCACATCTTAAGTTGGTCGACTATTACTGCTAAACTAAGAAAGTCTACTTAGCCTTGATTGTTTTCCTTTTGAGTAAATCGATTATTAAAAGCGTCGGTGGCTCAACCGGTAACGACTCGGTCCATCTAACCAGAGGTACCGGGTTCAAATCTGGACGGCCAATGTACCAATGAGTTTTTCAAAAACTTACGTACATACTTACCGATTGCTTTAACGGTGAAGGAAAACATCGTGAGAAAACCTGCATACGCCTGCGAAGAAACTCGAAGGTTGTGTGTGAAGTCGACCAACCCGCACTGGGCCCGCGTGGTCGACTAAGACCTAATCGCCCTGATTCAGGCTAGGCTCGAGCCCCTCCGTGGGGACCTATATGAGCTGATACAATACAAAAAAAAAGTGTGTGTGTCAGCTCCGACGCACGACTGGAGTTGACTACTTAAGTACGATTGTCTAAACAGGCACAAAACAGGGCTTGACTTTAGTTTTAAGTTTACTCTGCACAGTTTTTATAACTAATCATTCCAATTTCCGGCCTCTTTTCATAGCTGATGTGTCAGGTGTTTTAGCTCCCATGGTCGCAGCTACTAATGATCCATTTGGTGTTTGGCAGCGACTAACCTCGTATGCTTTAGATGCGGTTATACGAGCATATCTTAGGTCATACCATAAAGGGCTCTAACATTGGTTTTGTGTTGACTCTTCAATTAAATCAAGAGCATTTTTGTTAAGTTTCTCTTGTAATGTTTCTAGTAATTTGTTGACATCTTTCTTTATATCATCACTCACTTGAATAAGGAAATGAAAACTGTCGAACATCACTGTGTTTAAAGTCGTTCTGATACTTTAAAAGTTCACAATTCATAATTTTCTTCTTTTTTGCTTCTTGAAGAAACCCGTGGAAAAGGTCTGTGCTGGTTTCATGATGTGGAGCTGGTTTTTTTTTTCAAATTTGATATACAGTGACGTATTTATTGTATCAGACGACGTATTTAGTGATGTATTTACAAATCCAACTGCACACGTGGTCATTTTAGTGTTTCAGCGCTTTGAATGGCAGTATTGGCCACGGCAGTCAACATCAGTGACAAGTTAATTAAATTTAAAAAGCCCGTTCTTTGAAGGTCAGTCAATCTTGAGTGTGAAAGTGAGAAAAAAAACAATTAAAATTAAAATGGTGGTAATGTGAAGAAGTGTACTTCGACTGATGTGAAGGAGATGAATTTTTTTCTAACTATCACACCAGTGCGTAGTGACAGAGCAGTGTGACAGTGAGTCGGCCGTGACACAATTGACATTAGTGTAATTTGAGCGGTCCCTCGCGAAAATGATAAGCATTCGCGATTTCACCTTAAGTCAGCCCTCAGTCAGATACTCTAATTGAAATTGACCACTTTTTAAAGTTTTCCAAAAAATAACTTGGATTTTTAGTTATAAAATAACAATTAAAAATAATATAGTTGTTGCTCCCTTTTATGTGCAAAATACTCAATAATTTTATTAGGTCCATAAGAATGAATAAATTGTATATTTCTATTGGCGGCGCTAGTGTGCTAATTGAACCTCCTTAGACATAATTCAGATATCATTTCTAGATTGTTCATTTTGCTTTGTACCCTCTTAAGTTTATATTTTCTCGTTATTTTCGTACTTGGAGTCTTTTTTAGGTCTTAAATCTTTTCGTGCACTATTGCAAAATACAAATAATTACAATTCGTCTACAGCGTTGAATGTCACCTCGCCATACTTATTTAAGAATCCTCCACGAAGCAAAAAAACAATATCCGTCATATCCTCTAATAAAGTACTAAACACAGACTTATTACAAGTCTGTGGTACTAAATTAGGTAAGTCCTAGTAAAAAAATGCACTCTTAACTTTGTCAGTAGAAATTTGAAATTACCAAACTAAATTAAGCACAAGATCTGTGGGAATACAAACTAAGAATTCTTCTCCGAATCACCTTAAATCTAATGGGTTCTTTTTATACTTTCGAGCGACGAAAGTAACGAAGAAGGTAGAACTTGTGATGGCAAAAAAAACCGAAGTTGAGATTTTGATGGATGGGAATCGATTGTCTTACATTCATGGGAATCCGCCGTAATTTTGTTTGCTCCGTCATTTGTTATTTACGTATGAACGTTAGAGAACCAAACTGTAACCAATCTGGGTGACGAGGGGGTGAGGTCGCAATCTAAAGAGCGGCAGGGAGTGTCCATACTGTATGTTAGTACTAATATTATATACTTTGCCTCCACCAACCCAGACTTGACCCCCGTGTGTGGACTACGAGTTTGGAAAGAGTACCCTGTGCTCCAGCAATGAGGACATTTATGGGTGGTTGACGAAGGAAGATAAATGGGTTTGAAAATTTTTGTATGGAGACTGGCATATTGGAGTCCGCCATATATATTTTTTTTTCAAAACGACGTCGCACATTGACACCTATACACAGGTTAGATTGTGCGATGCCATTTTGAAAAAAAATCAAAATGGCGAATCTTCAGTATGCCAATAACTTGCAAACCCCTTTGTAGAAGCTCTTTTTACGGTATTGGTGACGTTCAGCTGTGGACGAAGACGAGTTTGTACAGTTTGTGTGACCAGCAGGTGCCATTCACACGATCCCAGCGCCTAACCTGAGCCTCGCCGAGAAGCCAATCGTCGTCGTGGACGCTGATAACGGCATCAAGAACGGTTTAGATGTGGTTAGTACCTACCTACTACTAAAACTACAGCTTGGTTTGGCTGATGCGAAGATTACCATTACAAACATACAAACTTTAACCCTTTATAATATTAGGGTGGGGTGCACCTTTTAACTTTAACGATAACCAAACCGTAACCAGTCGTCAAATCGCCGGTATTTGACCATAACAAAAATAACCGGTCAAAATCGAGCGGTTAATATTAAAGGTAAGTTATGACGTTATTTTAACCGTCGTTAAAACGGTGCAACCCATATATAACCGGCGATTTGACGGCTGGTTACGGTTTGATTATCGTTATAGTTACATGATGCAACCCACCCTTAGTATAGATGTGGTTTTTGTTTTCTAGTCCAAGCAGAAGTATGAGGTGACGGAAAAATTTCAAGATCCATTGTTCCAGGCAAAAATCGAACAGCCTATTGGATTTTCAAAAACAACGGTACGTAAACCATCTACAGGTTGTAACAAAATTGGTCTAGGACCCGTTAACTGGTGGTTCTACCATCATACTGAACAACTTTCCCCAACTTTCAAAAGGAACGCGTAAATAAATGACAAGAAAAAGCCTCGATACAAACTTAAAATTAATCATTTTGTATGGGAGGTCTAAAAAATTGTGTGCGTTATTGACCATAGGTTCCTTAAGTAAAGTTGTTCAGTTTTAACAGTAGGTATGTTCATTCCCTTAAGTTTTATTTACGAATTAAAAGTCACCCTATGTTAAGGTCTATAGTTTTGATTCAACCCTTTAATAAAGTCTAGCTCTATGGTTTTAACTCATTCAACATATCATACATACGAGTATGAAAGGGTAATTTAATAGAAAGGTCCATTCCAATCTGTGACAAAAATAATGGTAACTTGGGATAAAAACCCTTACGGAGTTTGCCACATATGATACGTAAGATTTAGAGGTTCGGGCCTAAACGGAGTTTTAAGAAAAAAAAATGTTATGGGGTAAATTAGATTATATGTATTTTATGATTATTTTAAAAGGAAGGAACAATAAACAATATGAGTATAAAAAAAAGGTGTAATTACATTGGTTGACCGTGTTGAAAATTTAAAACAATGACCTACTTTATTTATGGGCAATTCCCGGAAATAAATTTAAAGTTACAATTTTATTAGTATATAAAAAGGTTATTTTATAGAATGCCGGTAGGCAACGATCGTTACCGTCCCTTTGGTACTTAAATAAGTTACTAAGTTCTAAAATAATTAAATTTCACTTTGGTCTGAATTACCCTATTTTTCTAACATAACACGTATCAGATACAAAACACTTTTAAAATTTAAAATAAATAATTAATGGTTAGAAACTGGAAGCAGGAAATCTTCTAGGATGGCAGAAAAGTCAAAGAGTTAGAGAGACGCTCGGGACAAAAGATAAAATAAATATTCACTTCCCTTGGCAAGCAGCTGGGCGGGCAGTGAAAGGACTGTCTGGTGGTCTGCACAGCTCCATCTCAGGATTAATCCTTAATCAGGTATAGCGTCGGGACGTCAACCTCGCAGGGGGGTGGATGAAACCCTACGGAGATATATAAATGTAGTTCGCCGCAGTACCAAAAATACACGCAAAGCGGTTTCCTTATACAAATTACTTACCACAGAATAAAATTGTGGGCCTCAACAACAACTTATAAAACAATTTACCCAAAAAATTTAAATTCGCATGACTGTAGACGGGATCACGATCAACCTTTGTTTTTCTCTTGTCAAAAAATAACAACTATTTTCAAATTCAAATACCATAGAGCAACGACATCAAAATAGAATTTAATTATGAAACGCGACAAAAGAGATCGGCTCGAAACGATAGTTAGCGTTTCAAAATACCCACAAACTCACAAAAAAAAGGCGAGAAGTCCAAAAAATTTTTGAAATTTGGACAACCCTATAGACGTTGGACAGCCCTGAAGAAGAAAAAAATAAAAACTCTCTAAGTAACTAGTTAACTACGAACGTTTACTTGAAGCTGGTAGAAATTGACATTTATACACGAACGTACACATACAAACGGCAAAAACTCCATCTAAAAGTGAACCAACTTAATAACCCCAACAACACACTAGCGTTAAAGGATCGCTGTGTATTGAGCCTAAAACTAGTCACTTAAGAAAACAGGAGAAATCAAACAACTACTAAAACATTAAAGACCAATAGGGTTGACAAAAACTGAAAAAAACTTGCAAAACATTGTCGGTTACCCCAGCAAAATGTGGACAAAAACGGTAAAGGCGGATGCGTGAAAATCCGACTCACGGATAAAATTAACACCGGAAGTCTGAAACGCGATACGCAAGAGTCTAAAGGGACAACTATACCGAAAAATAGGCCATTTGAGGTAAGACAAGGGCAAGATTAATGAAAGAAATTTGAAAAATGGAAAATTGTTATAAGACCTCAAGAAATCTAAACAATACTGCGGAATACAGAAACGTTGTCACATAAAAGTGAACAGGGTACGCCAAAAATTTAAGGAGTACCTCGCAAAGCAACGCGTAAAAATATTCCAAACAGTAACCCTTAAAGATTTTTCCCTTAAAACAACGTTAAATAATCGTGAACTAAAAGTAAGTCTGTCCCGACTTTCGACTGAAAGAAATCTAGAGTCTGGCCATTGACTACTTAAATTAAAAATTCTCTTGGAATCGTAAGGGAATACACAGGCAAAAACAACTCAACAACACGTAAGCAATTATCCGAAAGAGGTATAATGCCATTAAGCCGGGAAAAAACGACCCGTGTGAAGAGAAGCAAAAAAATACCGTGCATACAAACAAAAAAACCTTACGTTTCAAAGAAAACTGCACGATTAAATTAAGTAAGGGTCTTGAGGTATTAAAACTTGAACCATAATATCCGGAAAACGGATACACCCACGAACGACAAAAAAACGGGTTCGTTAGGGAAAGATTAAAGGCAGAAAAGGGGATAAAACATTAGTTCGGGCGCCATAAATATGTGACAAAAATAATGGTAACTTGGGATAAAAACCCTTACGGAGTTTGCCACATATGATACGTAAGATTTAGAGGTTCGGGCCTAAACGGAGTTTTAAGAAAAAAAAATGTTATGGGGTAAATTAGAATATATGTCTTTTATGATTATTTTAAAAGGAAGGAACAATAAACAATATGAGTATAAAAAAAAGGTGTAATTACATTGGTTGACCGTGTTGAAAATTTAAAACAATGACCTACTTTATTTATGGGCAATTCCCGGAAATAAATTTAAAGTTACAATTTTATTAGTATATAAAAAGGTTATTTTATAGAATGCCGGTAGGCAACGATCGTTACCGTCCCTTTGGTACTTAAATAAGTTACTAAGTTCTAAAATAATTAAATTTCACTTTGGTCTGAATTACCCTATTTTTCTAACATAACACGTATCAGATACAAAACACTTTTAAAATTTAAAATAAATAATTAATGGTTAGAAACTGGAAGCAGGAAATCTTCTAGGATGGCAGAAAAGTCAAAGAGTTAGAGAGACGCTCGGGACAAAAGATAAAATAAATATTCACTTCCCTTGGCAAGCAGCTGGGCGGGCAGTGAAAGGACTGGCTGGTGGTCTGCACAGCTCCATCTCAGGATTAATCCTTAATCAGGTATAGCGTCGGGACGTCAACCTCGCAGGGGGGTGGATGAAACCCTACGGAGATATATAAATGTAGTTCGCCGCAGTACCAAAAATACACGCAAAGCGGTTTCCTTATACAAATTACTTACCACAGAATAAAATTGTGGGCCTCAACAACAACTTATAAAACAATTTACCCAAAAAATTTAAATTCGCATGACTGTAGACGGGATCACGATCAACCTTTGTTTTTCTCTTGTCAAAAAATAACAACTATTTTCAAATTCAAATACCATAGAGCAACGACATCAAAAAAGAATTTAATTATGAAACGCGACAAAAGAGATCGGCTCGAAACGATAGTTAGCGTTTCAAATCATACAAGTAAAATATAAACAAAACCATTTTATTGTTTTAACAATAAGGCGCTTTGTACACGACGGGGCGGGGCGGACCGGTCAATTTCGCCGCCAACGATAGCACAAAGGGAATCCTATACTACCAACGCACATAGAGGACAAAAAGTCCGCGCCGCCCGCGCCGCCTCCGTGTGCATTGGTAAGGATTCCCTTTGTGCTATCATTGGCGGCGAAATTGACCGGCCCGCCCCACCCCGTCGTGTGTAATGCGCCTAAATGTCTAATGAACCGTTGTAAACAATGGACCGGTCGTTGTGGAAATCCTTGGGGGAGGCCTTTGTCCAGCATTGTACGTCCTTCGGTTGATATGATGATGAACTATAAATGTGACGTGAAATAATACGTATGAAAAGTGCCTATACGTGTGCTATGAATGAAGATATTTAAAATTTTAAAAATCCCAGAAAACAATACGTGAAGTGATTTGGTTTCTTTACATTCCGCTTCTATTGGAATGGACTTTAATTACTTATTTACTTTTTCAGACAATAACCACACCAGAATTACAAGCAATAGTTGGTCACGTTGGAAACAGTGCCTCCGTACAGATAACCTCGGACTTTCCACCTGTCAGTCAAGCCAATGTCCAACAGTCGTTCGAACAACAGCCAGTGGTTCAGCAAATCGTCCAGCAACCGCAAATACCTCAAGTAGTGCCTCAGACTTTGATACCGCAACAGTTCGCTTTGCAGGTGGGATAAATTAAAAAAAACATTCAAGAATTAAGGTGTAAGTTAGGTTGCGATGCTTAGGGTTCTATGCAGACCATAAAAAAAATGCAAGTCGGGTATTATTAAAACAAGAAATAAAAACGCTAAACACGTTAAAAAAACCGACTTCAATTGCAACAACTTCGATCAATTTTGCATTATAATTTTTGGTTTTTGTTAATTTTCTAATAAAGTACTACACAGATTTTGATAAAATTTATATGGGACCACACAGGAAGCTCTATCTTTCAAAAATAATCATCAAAATCGGTTCACCCAGTCAAAAGTTCTGAGGTAACACACATAAAAAAAAACATACATTCGAATTGAGAACCTCCTCCTTTTTGGAAGTCGCTTGATAACGGTTAAGATATAGTAATCAATACAATAGTAAACAATTCTGTTTTATAGGTATTAATCTTTCTTCTACACACGAAGTGAAAAATTAAGCAGCACTTGTACGACGACTAGCCTTACAGTAATACTTTATTTTATTGCAGACTTTGAACGGACAAACAAACCCCCAAGACCTAATACACGCAAACTCTGAAGGTATAATTATATCACCGAGCGCACTATACCAGCCAGATCCAGCGTTCTTGCAGAAACTACAAAACCAGCTTCTTCAACGATTTCCGGGCATCGAATTCGTGCCATACGTAGCTGAAGTTCAGGCTGCGCCAAGTCAGCAAATTCAAATTCACGCTCATCCGCTTGAGAATCAAGTACCAAATCATATTCAACAGCACCCGCCACAATTAGTTCAGTATCAACCTCAGCCACAAGCATTCCACATCCAGCAGCAATCACAGCCAACACATCAGCAAATTCAACTTATCCAGTCTCAAAATCATCCGATTCAACCACTCCAGTTTCAACAACAACAAATTCAGCAACATCAATTTCAACAACCGCCTGTGCCACATCCAGCTTTACAACAATTACTTCAACCCCAGCAACAATCACAAACGATACAGTCTGAAACAGATTCCTTTTCAACTCAATCAATCAAACCACAAGCCTTCACTCTACATCATGAGGTAACAAAGCAAACACCGTCGTCTTTTGTGGTGAGTAGTGACAGTCAAAGGAACGTTGTACAGAGAGAAACTCAAGAAGGCGTTGTAACTTTAGTTCCTCAAACTGCGAATAGCGTTACTGAAAAGCAAGTAGAAGTAACATCTGCCCAACCTCAAAATGTAACTGTGGAACTAAATCATGGAGAAAAAAATTCTGCACCTACAACTACAGTGAAAAATGAAGTTACGACTGAAGAACAAAAAGTTTCGCCAGTTTACTACGCTCAGATAGGTCAAAGTCTAGGGGGAATTATAACAAGTGGATTTTACTCGGCTGTTAATGACGTAAAAGCAGCAGCCGATATGGCACAAGTTGAAAAGCCTAATGAAACCACAACAACACAAGACAATGTCACTGCAACCACCACAACGACAATAAATCCTGAACTAAAACCATATTTCGTTCAGAAAACTGAGAAAGATGACAAAAATCAAACTGTAACTGAAATGAAACCGGTGCTTGGAACACCGTTCGCAAAAACGCCAGATTCTATCAATGTGGCGTACACATTAGTTAGAACCGACGATAAAGAGACTAAAGTAGCAAAAGACGGATCTGTTTACGCTGGACAGATAGTAGAAGCTACGATTAGCGAAGACCACGATTTTAACAAACAGCAAGCTAATTTAATATCGAGACGACCGCCTCTTCGTCTGATAGCAGTTGCTGATAAGAAGGAAGTGACAACTACAACGAAAGCACCGCAAAAAATGGCGCTAGTAAAAGCGAGGATACCTCCAAGAAGCAAGTTGACATTCGATGATAAAACAGGAGAGCCAGTTTTGAGGATATATGCCAGTTATATCGACACACCTATGCAAGTAAGTGAAACAATCAGCATAATATAGTTTCCACAAACAATATATAGTTTAAAAATCTGCAGTTTAAAATGTTGTTTTAGCCTAGCATAGTTTATAACGCAATCCCACTATCGGATAGGCATTTGATGCCAAGCTGTCCTGCTAAGGCTCGATTCAGATCGAAATGGCAGCGACCGGCACAGCAAAGCGACGAGCAGTTTCAATGACAGAGCATTAATAATTTAATTACTTCAAGTACAGATTTACTTGATAAAATAGGAGACGTGCGCGCTCGCGGCCAATCGAGGCGGGATACGAGTTCCATGACACTTTGTTCCTCGTGACAAACGCGTCCTCGCGCAAATTGCACGCCTTCTACCTAGATGTGTCTTGAGCAATGAGCAGCGGCCAGAATCCCCGTGCACGTGGCGGCGTCCGACTGGAACCAACCGGATGCCGCACGGAGTAGCGGAAGCCAGTCAGAGCTAACCGAAAACGATTAACAATTGTGAATAAAAAAATAAATATTCGTCACCTCTTGGACACAAGAACATTTATCTAAAAATTATTCGCTATTTTACTTAAAGCTAAAAAGCTACTTTAGGGATAACATAAATAGATTCAAAAAGCATTAAAATTAGGGTACTAAATCTAATTTCATTTAATGCTTTTGGGTCACTAACAGTGAAAGTGAAAGATCCATAATTGTCTGGTTAAAAGTAATCACAATTTTTTGATCCCAAATCTTTAGTGAGTCCACCAGGATCTCTAGCCCGATCCCTCAGGGGAGCCTGGTGAACTAATCAGTTCATTAGAATCCCCCTAAAGCGGATATATAATGTATACTTCCAGAAACAAATGCTTGCCTCAAAGTACGGGAAAGAAGCCGCATCTCGCAGACAGAACACCACAGATAGTATCAAGACCAGTACAGTCAATGCCATAGACAAAACACAGGGCTTCGACAGGAACCAGGTATCGGAGTTTGGACTTAAGTTAAAGTCGAGGAGTGATGAATACATGGAGCTATTTGCGGACTATGAGGAATAAAAGGTTAAAATGAAGGAGAAAGTGTGTTTTTTGCAAGATGGAGTAAAATGACGTTATTTAATCTCAAGAGACGCCAGCACATATATGTAGGTAAGTACAGGTCTAGCCAGAGCAAGGAATCGCCGCCACCCGCTTCCAGCGGCACGGCGGCGGCGATTTCTTGCTTTGTGGCTCTAGGGCTTAAGTCAGTAGGTTTCTGCGGTAGTGAAGCGGTGCGGGAGGGGGTTTTCTGCGGTAGTGAAGCGGTGCGGGAGGGGGTGTGGTGAAGTCACGTGATTGACGCGAGACTTCTCACCCCTCCCCTACCGCAAGAACCTAGTGAGTTAAAACGCTAGACCTATGAATCAAGGACCTGACTGCAGTCACGTGGGACAGTTCGCGTATCGTATGTAGAATTTTTTTCACGCAAGTTTAGTAGGAGTCTTAGTTAAGTATTTTAGACTTGGTGGATATCCCCGCGATCAGGTACATTTTCCAGCATACCGTCATGTTTTTTTTGCATGAAAAAAATTGTGTTGTTCTTCAGAAACCATTCGAATGGGGTATCAAATGAAAGGACTCTGTGAGCAGAGTCCAAAAATATACCACACGATTATATTTCAGCCCGTTGTATCGTAAAAAATAAACATTTTCAAAACACACCAACTTTAGGCTCTTCCTGACAGGAAACGGCAGAATGGATTTTTCTAAAATATACGCCGAATGACATGTTATATCCTCATACCTAACGTAATGAAAAGGATTCGGAAACAATTAATGCATACAATTTTTTTAGATAGTTCTTTAAAAAAACCGGCCAAGTGCGAGTCAGAACCGCACACATAGGGTTCAGTACCATCATACTAGATGGCGCTACTCATGTAAAAAAAAACACCATTTTTTGTATGGAACCCCACCCCCTTTATTTTTTAACTTTTTCTATTTTTTAGTATTTGTTGTTATAGCGGCAACAGAAATACATCATCTGTGAAAATTTTCATTAAATACAGCCTGGTGACAGACGGACGGACAGCGAAGTCCGGGACCCTTTGGGTACGAAACCCTAAAAACTAGCTTTTGTTTTCCATGGACCTGACTGCAAAAAAGGAAAAAAATAGTAAGAATTAATATTTTCCGAATTCTTTTCATTGCGTTAGATATTTTAGGAGAAATCATTCAACCGTTTCCTGTCGGGAAGCTGGCTGAAATGTAATGGTGGGGTATATATTTGGAATCACTTTACGGAGTCTTTTCATTTCCCCACTCGATAGGTTTCTGAAGATATTTTTTTATATTAAAAAATGACGACTTCATAGCCGAAAAAATGTACCAGGTGGCGAATATTCACCCAAACCTAAAATACTTACTATGACTCCTACTAAATTTTCCTGAAAAAAAAAATTACATGCGAACTTTCCCACAGGACTGTAGTCAGGTCCAGGAATATAAACTGAACTACTTTGCAATTGTCTCTTTCTACCATAACCAAGATAAATTAACTTGACTCAAATGAGCGGCGATCAAGTTCAATCTGTACGAAGTTTCTCTATGCGCCAGCATGACAATCTGGTTATTGCAGTCGATAAAACTATTTATCGACAAAATTACCGATAAACAGCAATAGGGGATCGGACTGCATCAAAAATAAAATATAAGTTTCATAAAACCTTAATTGTTTTGTTTTTCCATCACGTCTTCAATTTTTAATTAATCAAATTCACAAAATAAGTTCGTCAATGACGCTTTAAATCTATGACGTCACTTGTGGGTACTTCAAACGTTTTTAGAAAAAAAATTTAGTTTTTGACAGATCCTAAAAAGTAACTCAAATGACTAGCAGTCTGATCCCCTATTCAAGGAAACCAGGTGATCGATCAACCATTCAGCAACACTTACGAATGTCACTTTACAGTTCTCGGAAATGAATGTATGAGCGAACGGTCCGTGTAAAGTGGGCGGGTAGTTTCTACACATACAAGAAGCTTGAAGTATTTTTAGTAAAAATACCTAGTAAGGTAGCATATTGTGTTATATGGTTGAGCATTCCCTTGGATTACATTATGATATGCAAAATATCAATTCTAGATAAGCTGCAATACAATTGATGATTTCGCTGCAGTAAATTTGTTTGTATGTAAAAATGGTTTAGTCCAGGGATGGCGAAACAATGGCACGAATGCCTTAGATGGCACGTAAGAAAATATTTTGGCATGCCACCGATCGAAAGGATTTGCATTTTAGTTCAAAGTAACAATGCAGCTCTGATTGCAGCCGATTGATTTTCAGTCTGGTTCAATATTGATTCAAAAATTTATTGCAACAAGAAAATAGTTGGGATTGATTGAAACGTTATAAGTAAGTATGTCAAGAAGAAAATTGTGAAAACATAGATAGAATTCGATTCCACACATAATTAACTGTTTGAAGAAGCTGACTCGTGGTTAGGCCTGCAAGTCATTATTTTCAAAGATGAATATCATTAAAGACAAGTAACATCTTAGAACCCTTATATATGTTACTTTAATTGGCTAAGTACGTATTACAACAACAAAAAACACATTATATTTTTAATAGTAGTACATGAAGAGTTTTGAGCTGTTTTTCCCAATAGTCACTACAAGTCAAAATTATTTGACGGCACGTCATGCATGACCTCATTAAATACTTCTTTAGAAAAAATGGCACGTGATCCTAAAGGTTAGCTATCCCTGGTTTAGTCAGATTAAAATAAATACTTTGTCTTCAGTTTATTACTCCTAGAGTGATTGTTACCAAAATAGGGTAAATTACTGATAAAGCCATTTAACCGTTTTTCTTCAGGCAGTGAATATAAAGTAAAGCATTCCAGCTGTCAAGCATTTTATGTTAATTGTTATAATAACATTACGTCATAAGCATTTTGTAAATAATGTAGATTAAACTTTAAACTTTAGTTTTAATTTAACTGCATTTAGCAAGAATAAAGCTATTTTTAAAATGATAATAAAATGCTTTGTTTATTTTGTTTTATTTATATAAACACATTGTAATTTACAAAGTATTGAACTAGTGTACATAGTTTACAGATTAAGTAATTTGTTTGTTCTTTTAAGTTTTATTACCAGCACTCCATATAATGTTAATAAAACTTTACTAGAAAACACGAATTTCACAAAAAAATATTAAAGAATAAAACAATAAGTTATTTTAAACACATAGGATGAAGTTTCTTAACAAAAATATAATAATATGTAGTACAAAACACACTTTACTTTTTTTATAAAACCATGTTGGGTCTTGGATGCCGACCTACTTTAAAGTATTTTTACTATTATTTACAAACTCAAATATAATTTTGGAATTTATAAACACGCGATTTAAAACATAGCTAAAACGAAAAAAAAATGCCGTATAAAATGTTTCAAATTATTATGAAAAAAATCAAATTATTTTCCAATTTTTTTTTCACGATTATTGTGTAACTAAACCATTATAAGGGTTTTGTTGACCTCGTACAAAGATTTTCGAACTTGTTTGCGTATGTAATTTATGAAAAAGAAATATTTTTTACCGCGCCCCTTATATTACATTATTTCACGATTATTGTGCAACGAAACCTTTATGAGGGTCTTGTTGCCCTCGTACAAAGAAAATTCATAATGGCCAACGAATTTACGAAACTCCCTATTACAAATTATAATTACATTTTCCAGAGCAGACTACTCTTTTGTAAATATTACGTAAAAAATGTATATTCAACGTTCAAAATAACCAAAAATTTCAAAGCCAATACAAACGAGACCAAGAGGGACAATGTTATAGATTACCAAGTTGAAATAACCAACACGATACCCTGGTGCTATCTCTTGTGTGTTGTGTTATTCCTGCAGGCTTTACTAAATCATCATCATCATCATCATCACCTGATGGCGGGCTGCCAACACTAGCTTTTCATACTACACAACGGCTTTCGGTAAGTGCACACTCTTGTAAGACGTCAGGCAAGACGTTATCAAGTATTATTTCGTGAGAAACTTTTCTGACAAGGTTAAGAAGAGATGTGGGCAGCG
The DNA here is from genome assembly GCA_947284805.1 of Coleophora flavipennella. Lineage (NCBI taxonomy): Eukaryota > Metazoa > Arthropoda > Insecta > Lepidoptera > Coleophoridae > Coleophora > Coleophora flavipennella. Next base: position 541,742 of record OX369297.1, read on the forward strand.
CGGTGACGTCACAGCAAGAGTGACATGCAATGATAGAACGCGACAGAATAAGAAAGCGCTTTAAATGTGATTATCTTTTATGACTTTCCAGTGCTGTTTTTAAATGCGTTATCAGCACTTTTCGGCATAATAAAGGTTTTGCTTTTGAAAAATCAGTTTTCACAGGTATATGACTTGGTTACATACGACCGTCCGAATCGAGAACAGAGGAGGAAAGATGATAGGACACCTAATTTAGAGTTGTTGCGGCTAGAATTGCTTATATAGACCAAGTTAAGAAGAAAGTTAAGGTGGAAACGTATAGAGAAATGAAGGAGATAGTGTGGGAGAGAGAGACCTGGAAAGAGATACACCGAAAAGAGCACGGCTCTTAAATGATGATGATGATGATGACGTACGACTAGTTTAGCGCGGAGTTGTTGCGGCTATTATATGCGCGAAAGTCGCAAATGATCGGCGGACAGTTCTAATATTTTACTTCTTGTGGAGGTACATTTTCTGTATGTAGGTGCGACAGGAATATGAGAAACTTTCCGTCCCACACTCAACTGATCGCTTGAGTAGGTGCGGGAAGAATGCGCAAAAGGTCAGTCAAGTAGAAAGCAACAGTGCAGTCAGTTTATAGGCTAACAACAAGGATAGTAACTAGTTCCTTATCTAACCCATAGCTCTGTCCCTCTCAGTCCGTATGTAAAACTGTAAGTGAATCACCTCAATGGTCTGAACACTGGAGTTACTTTGGAGCACGAGTGGAGTGACACTATGAAGAAGTCTTGTTGAGCTGATCCAGCTGGTCCATGAACCAGGGACGACCGGATGCACGCTTGGTCAATATGTCGACACCGGTCTCGGTCACGAGAAGAGTTTGCTCAAACTGGAACAAAAGGTTACAAAGTGTTAACAGTCTTCGTTTTTGGGACGAGTTGTGGCTGATTATTTGGGTAAGTAGGTTCCCTACGCGATCAAAACAGAAATGTGAAAGATCCGTAGGAGAACGAAGGTAAAAGAAATAGCTTTCAGGATCACTAAACTTAAGTGGCAGTGGGTGGGGCGCATAGCTTGTAGAACCGATAGCTATTGGAGCAGTAAAGTTCTCAAGTCGCACCAGAAGATGCAGCGTAGATAGGCCTTGGGCAAATGAACTGGGAAAGGTCGCGGGAAGCCGCTGGATGCGGGCAGCGCAGGACCGGATTGGGTAAGTATTTTGGATCATGAGAGGCTCTTATTTATCTAGACTATCTTTTAACCGCCTAAGGCGTAATGGTTAGTATATTCGCTTCACACTAGGAGGTCGCGGGTTCGATTCCCGGTGGGGTCAACTTGTAAGACTCGGTTTGGTTGGTGGTACGGCATTTTCTAAGCCCGCCTAGCTAGCTACCACCATCTTATCTAAGACTTGCCGCCAAAACATCAGTGTTAACAGCGTTGATGTGTTCCGGCTTGACGATAAGATAGCCAGTTCTCCATTGGGTTGGGGAATGTTGGTAAGCCCGCTTCCATCTTCGTCATCATCGTCACTTACCATCAGATGAGATGATGCCAAGGGCTTAACAATTGTGAATAAAAAAATAAAACTAGTATCTGGTTATTGATAAGATATGAGCAGCGTCGGTGGCTCCTGTCCTGTCCGGCCACGAGGTGTCGTGGTTCGAATCCTGTCACGTACGTGTTTTCGAATTTCGATTTGAAACTTTAGTTTATCCGACGCTTTTACGGTGAAGGAAAATCATCGTGAGAAAACCTGCACACGCCAGCAAAGATACTTGAAGGTTACGTGCATAAAGTAACTTATACATACCAGAGATGTATAAGAAGTCGACCATCCTGCACTGAACTCGCGTGGTTGACTAAGGCCCGGTCGCCCTGATTCAGGGTATAGGCTCAAGCCCCTCGGTGGGGACAATATATAAGCTGATATGATATGAATATAAGATATGGGACATCTGGTGAATCATTAATCTCATTTCAGACGAAAGAAGTCCACTGCTGGACAAAGGCTTCCCACAAGGCTTCTCGAGACCTTCACCAGTTCGTCGGCCCACTGAGTGGGAGGCCTGCCTATCTAGATTTGTTATGTTACAATCGTTATTCGGAACAATATTGTGAATGGTAATGGTGTGACTATTTCCACAACCAGGCAGCCAGCATTACTGCCAGCTAGCTCCTCCAAGAAATCCAGTAACCCCGTCTCAGAGGTGTTCAATTCAGCCCTGTATGATATAACCGCCTGCATGGCGTAATGGTTAGGTCCATTAGTTCACATCAGGAGGTCGCGGATTCGATTCCCAGCGGAATTTTACTTCGTAAGGCTCGGTTTGGTTGGTGGACGGGAATTTTTGAAGCCCACCTGGCTAGCTACCACCATCTTATCTAAGTGTTCCAGCTTGAAAATAAGATAGCCAGTTCTCCATTGTGTTGGGGTATCTTGGTAAGCTTGCTGCTATCTTCGGCATCATCGTCACTTACCATCAGGTGAGGTAATGCCAAGGGCTTACCAATTGTGGCTTAAAATAACCTCTCTGTAGGATGTGGGCAGCTGGCTCATGTTTGCTCTCTGGAAAGTCAGTAATGTTTACCTGCGCAGAGCGGCTGCCATCAGCAGTGACGGCGGTCCAATGGTCAGGCCACTGCTCGTCGCGCCAGCCGCCCTCGTTGATCATTGGCTCGATGGTGAAGCAGTGGCCTGGCTTCATCACTCCCACTGCTTTGTTCTCTGGAAATATCGAACTAAATGTTGAGAACGTCATGTACTTTTTTCAACGCAATGCTCTTGTCAGTGGAGTCAATTATTATTTAAAAGTATTAAATTAAAGCCTCTCCACTCAATCGGCACGAGGCGAAGTGGTTTTTGAACTATTATAACATACTCTGCGCCGCTGGTACAATACAATGGAACAATACGCGCGGCTCTGAAAGTTAGTCAATACCAAAGATCCCTTTAAAAACTGTCTGCTCACATGGATGGTAGCCATCAGCTGTCTTTTATTTGGTATTTATTATTCACAGACCTTTTCTATTCCTTCCTTACAATTTTACATACCATGCAGGGGCAGGAGTGGTCCTGTCTGCTGCCCCTACACCCTCACAGGACTGAGATTGTCCTTTCGGCCCCCATACTAACTAAGTTTCACAGCCAGTATTGTATAAGATTAATGGACATTATAACATCAGACAAGGAAAAACTTTTTCACTTCTCTTGCTCGTAAGGGCTGCATAAATATCTTTTTTGGTCTGTAGAATTATTGTATTTAAAATTCAAATAATAAAATTGTATGCTGTAGATTTCAATAAGGAAAAAAAAAATTTATTCATCCTCTTTTGTATAAAGTTATTTCTTTTTTTAAGACTAAGGCAATTAGACATTACAGCCAATTATACACCTTTATTTAAGATATTTTTTGAGATTTAGGTTATATCTTAATTTAATTACGACACAAAATAATTATTACTATCTAAATACTTACTATCTAAATACAAATTTAAGTCTAACACGGGCATCCATTTACGTAAAAACAAATAACGCAAATATTAATAACTTAGCATTAGGATCTGACCACAGTCAAACATCACAAGTGGAAAATTAAAAAAATATATATATGGCGGTAAAGTCGGAAAACCAATTATTCGTCAAAACTAGCCAAATTTGTTGTATTGCGGTTGAATATTTGTTATTTCCTTGCAATCGAAGTGAAAAGCAGAGTGTAAAACTAGAGCGTAAATTCCATTTTACCCTCTACTTGACTTTATGAACGTCTCGGGTAAAATGGCTTGTTTTATGTTATTGTAGTACAATCTACTATTTCATCCTGAATAGAAATTTAAACACACAGCTCGTAGAACAGATGGTCGTTGGGGTAGTACAGTTCTCGAGTTGCAACCGCGCACCGGAAAACGTAGCGTAGGCAGACCTCTTACTCGGTGGACCGATGATCTGGTGAAGGTCGCGGGAAGCCGCTGGATGCGGGCAGTGCAGAACCGGTCGTCTTGAAAATCCTTGGGGGAGGCCTATGTCCAGCGGTGGACGTTTTTCAACTCATATGATGAAACTTATAAGCACACTTGTATTTTTTATGACTCTGAGGGTGAGTGGTGATCGAGCCGTAAGCGATTCGTGAGCGTAGACTTGATTCAGATTAGAATAACAATAAAAAAGGATTGTGTGGTGAAACTTTTTTCACATTATAGATATTTACAGAGGACGAAACGATCATGGCTGCTCTCGTCTTGGAGCTACGGTACAGAGGACGAAACGATCATACCGTCACGCGACATGCAACACACAGACGAAAAAGTTTGAGACGATGTAATAAAAGTTTCACTTTAAAAGTCACAAAATAATACTGAAAATTTCTACTCACTGGCATAATGTGGTACATTAGGTGCCGTATGGAACAACCTATGGATCCCGTGACCACAATACGACCGCACCACACTGAAACCGTTCGCTTGAGCGTGTTTCTGAATCACGTTCCCGATCTCCCGATACTTTTCACCAGGCTTCACAATCTCAATGGCTTTCATCAGACATTCGTATGTGACTTGTACGAGCTTGCGGCTAGATTCTGGTACGTTGCCAACTAGGAAGGTCTCATTGAGGTCACCGTGGAAGCCACGGTGGTAAACTGTCACGTCTACATTGCAAAGATCACCATCCTGTAATGAAAAATGTATTTTTAGTTTAATATAAGGAAAGATAATCAGAACGGAGATCTGTGGTAACCAACATAGATCAAAGAACCGCTAAACTTAAGAACGCCATCCATACATATCGTATCCAACAACAAGAAGTTGCTTTATATCCGATCCGTTCAAGATCAGTTTAATTATGTTTGGATAAGAGAAACCTATGTCCGTATAACCCTATCTTTTCCCGTAAGGGAAAGGGTTTTCGAAATAATATAGGGTATAACTTATCATTCTCAGTCGTATTTCACTGGAATTTCTCTTTTAGGATTTTTTTGTATTCTTTTTTTATATTTAAAAACAGCAATGGAAGGAAAACACGGCCAGCAAGCGACCACAACTCACTGTGCGAGCACAGTGTATATAGGTATATTAGTACTTGGTGCGAGTGCGTTGCATTGGCTCGACTTGGGGTTGCAATGCCTAGGAGAAAAATAAAGAATCATGGTTTCTTGGTTTACATTATCTACATCCCTAAACTTTTTGTTTATGCCGATTATCTTAGTATGATAAACTGAATGCACCAATCAGTTTTCGGAAAACTGTCCATTACATCTGGTATATATGTATAAACATAATATATATTATTACTTTTTGAAAAAGACAGCAATATACGGACATAGATTTATTTTATCTGATCTTAAAAACGGATCTATTTATAAAGCAACTTTTTTTTTAATTATCAGTAGACTACGATTTGTATAGACGGCGGCCAAGGACGGCGTTCTTAAGTGGCAGTGTGCAGGACACATAGCTCGCAAAACAGATGGCCGTTGGGGCAGCAAATTTCTCGAGGCGACCGCGTACCGGAAGACGTAGCATATGCAGGCCTCCCACTCGGTGGACCGACAAACTGGTGAAGGTCGCGGTAAGCCTATGGATGCTGGCAGCGCAGGACCGATCGTCGTGGAAACCCTTGGGGAAGGCCTTTGTCCAGCTTTCGACTGATTGAAACAAATGGTTCAAAACCACTCAAGTGTCACACTATCATTGAACCGTGAGTGGTAAAAACACATGGCCAGGGCACTTGAGTAATAGTTATTTATGATACAAGGACGTTTAAAAGGTAATTGACAAAGGAGTGACACTTGTAAGCACGCGCCGTAGTTTTTGTAAAACAAAATTATATTTGCAGTTGGTAATAGAACATTTTGTATGGAAAATCTATGTCGATATGAATTTCAGATCAAATAAAATATCTAATAAGTATGACTGACTTCGTTAATTTTGGGTCTTTTGCAGTCTGTACTGTTTATGTAATTGCATGCAGTTATGGTGGTTTGACACACGCGTTCTGATTGCGACCCCATGGTATGCTTTGTACTTAGCCTTCATCAGTACGTCGGTGATTCTTAATAGTTGGGGCGCTTGTCTAAGAAAAAATCGGCAAACCGTTAGAAATCACGACTATGGCTTGAAACTTAGCACAGGGAGTCAAAAGATTCCGATCGAGATCGGTACCCCACGGGAGCGACACCTCTGGGGCGGGAGGGGGAGGATCAAAGGGACAATCCGACTGGACAAACTCGAAAAATTTAAAACGTTAGACTATAGCTATCAGGTTGAGTTTGATATCATTTTCGTGTAAATTAAGGACGAGGAATTCATTTCCTGCTATCTAAATTGCAGTTTTTGTAAGTAGTTTTTGAAAAAAATAAGAAATGACAAAAATTGAACATTTAAAAATATATTTAAATCGCTATCACTTTGAAACCTTTACGGAAATTTATATTATAAAAATACCTTAATATATACTATATTATATGCAGATTCAGAAAAATATACCTTTTTTATAGGTAATCTTACAAAATTATGCTAAAAAAAACTCTTGAATGTTATACGGCATAATAAAACGAAAGGACGTTTTGAATTTTTAGAAGAGGTAGGTAGGTATATTCATAAATGAGTTGTTTTAATTTAATTCCAATAAGTAAATCATGTCGATTTTTACCTACTGGCCGAATGTGCCGTCGCACGTAAGGTCAACGTCGTGCAGTTCGCGCCCAGTGTGTGCAGGGACGAGGTAGCACGCGGCCCATGCGCAAGGCCACGCCACGACTAGACACGTAGGGATTTGCGATCCAGCTGATATCGGGCTGATCCATCCAATAGGTGAGAACAGTACTTCATACAAGATCGGACTTGTGCTTGATATAATGAAAGAAGCTGTCCAGGTGTGAAGTACCGTCTCACCTTAGATAGAATACCCAGCCTCATTGCAGCAACGTTTGCCTTGAACTCAATGTATCGATCTAAATTCAGATTAGGTGTTAATTCCATGCCAATAAGCTCAAGGTGGTCGGATAGCTTAATGAATTCATTCTGGAAAGTAGGAGTCAAGTTGAAAGGACTCCTTTTAGCGGAAAAGAGACACGCCTGTATCTTAGAGGCATTGAACTTTACGAGGTTGGAATCACCCCAATCAGACACTGCCTGAAGCGATAGGTTCATGCTCTCTATCATGGCCTCTCTCAAAGACAGCGTCTGAGCGCCGTTCGCTCGTGCACTGGATAGATACCTTTCCACAACTGTGCTATCGTCTGCATACCCAATAATACCCGGTGTCAGCAGATCGTATATATGTAGCAGGAAAAGAGTATAGCGGAAAGAACAGATCCCTTAGGTACCCTGGCATCGATTACCAATAGGTCAGAGGAGCAGCCATCAATGAATACTCGAATAGACCGTCCCTCAGGAAATCAGATACCAAGTTACACAAGCCCACAGGCAGTCCGTATGAAGGAAGCTTGCCAATAAGGCTAGCGTGCCAGACTCGGTCAAAGGCCGTCGAGATGTCAAGAGACACGATGAGAGCCTCACCGTATTTCTCGATGGCCTCACCCCATATATGCGTAGCATACACTAGAAGATCTCCAGTGGACCGACATTGACGAAAACCGTATTATCGGTCACTAAAGAGGTCTTTGTCTTCTAGGTATGCCAGAATACGGGTGTTCAATACACGCTCCATAATCTTACAGATTACAGAGGTGATTGATATGGAGCGGTAATAGGCCGGGTAATAGCGGTAATAGTACCTGGCAGACTAGTGATTAGTGCCGGACAAATCGCAAAGCAAAAGGACAGACACTAAATGTGCTACTTTGAAGGTTAATTTATCAATATTATAATTTGAGTGAAAATTGCACATCTCAACGTCAGTAAAATAAATAAATAAAGGTCTTCTAACGTAAACAAGTCTATAAAGTTGTAAACTATTTGTAATATTTGTTTACGTAAACATAAGATGTAGAGTAGACTTTGTAGTTTAAGTTATTCCGTCTGTACCTTTTATTTATTGCTTTCATACTATATGTTGAAAAATAAATGAAACATATCTTATATTTGTCACAACAATATTCAATTTTTTTTATTTTATTTCACCATTTTAATATTTTATTACAGACTGAGTTATAGAGATATACAACACTCTTCAAAGCACTCAATATTGATATTAATCATTGATCAGTAAAAAAATTGTGGTTGTAACAATTATTTTTTATCACAAACTTTAGGTAAACGTAGACCAATTCTGCTGAATAACATTAATTTTTAATGTACGTAAGTCATGTCCCGCATCCCGGGAAACATGTCCCAAAAAAAAATATTATAGTAAGGAAGTTTCTAATTTCGTCTCTGTTCCTCGAAGTTTAGGTAAATAAGCCGTAGCTACCTATTCCTATCTCTACTAAGAAATTAACCCAAAAAAAACAACAAAATCTGTTAGTTACTTCATTCTCATGCATCGAATACGAATTTTTTTTTATTGAATAGAATTTATTAAAAACATTTTTTTAATGTCTGCCTTCTGTCGGCACAAGGCACAAGGTTCAAGATATTTTTTCAGCGTAATTTTATAATATAAGATTACCTATACATTAGGTATATTTTTCTGAATTGACATAAAATATGCTATATTTAAGTATTTTTAAAATACTCATTTATGTATAGGTTTTAAAGTTATACCTGTTTAAATGTATTTTTCCAGGTTTAATTTTTTACGTTTCCATATTTTTTTCGGAAACCACTTGCGCAAAATGAAATAAAGATACCAGAAATGAATTCCCCGTCCTCAATTTATACGAAAATGATACCAAACTTAACCTGCTAGCTATATTCTAGCGTTTAAAATTTTTTGAGTTTGTCCGGTCGGAGTGTCCCTTTGATCCTCCCCCTCCCGCCCCAGAGGGGTCGCTCCCGTGGGGTACCGATCTCGATCAGCCTCTTTTGACCCCATGAGCAACTGAACCAAGTTTCGAGCCATAGTCATGATTTCTAAAGGCTGCTAAGCGCCCTAACTACACGGTTTCGTAGTTAAAATAAGAACCCTTATAGTTTCGCAATGTCCGCCGATAAACGATTAGTTTACGAAATATAAAGTTTTTAAGTGCTGATTTATGTTAGCGCTGATTCAGAAAATCAGAAAACGATGGGGAATCACATATTAATGAATTTACAAGAAAAATTATCACGGCCAAGTAGGCTTTCTTATATTAAAGTGATAATCGCCTAACTTAGGACGTAAAAAGTTAACTTATCCAAATCCAAACTGCAAAATCAACTTTGTTTTTTATTACTTACATTTTTGTAAATGACTACGGAATCCTACTTTGTACATGATCCAACACGCACTTAGCCAGTTTTATTAGATCTATTTTGTATTGAAATAAATAGGTAGTGATTATTTAAATGCCTAAAATGACCCAAGATTTTATTTACCTTTTTTGCGTGCAATATATCCAACCCGACGGCGGCCGGCGGCGCATAAAACTGGTAACGTTGCGCGCGGCTCGTTTGAGCGGTCGGTGGCGGCCCGGCTTGCGAGAGCCTGCCCAAGCGGGCCGGTAAGCGTAGGTATATTTTGCGCAAAGTAACAAAATCGCTCATGTGGAATAATATTTTTTTAATACCTGCAAAGGCCTTAAATCTGGTATGCCATGGCATATGACCTCGTTGACAGATGTGCAACAGCTGTTCGGGAAGTTGTGGTAGTTGAGCGGACTTGGGTAGCACTCGCGCTCAATGCATGCTTCATGCACGACACGGTCTATCTCATCTGTGGTTACTCCCACACCGCAGGCTCTGGAAATGGTGATAAATGCATTATTTGTTGATTGATATAAATGATAATCTGGAGCTTAATATGAATCTCTACTTGAGGGTAGAAATTGCAGAAAAATGATCACATTTGCAGAAAAAGAAAGTGCTGTTCCATCAAGACTATCTCTCAAATCAGCAATCGCAATGGCGAAAATTCATGAATTGCTGTTCGAAATAATTGACCATCTACCGTTTTCATCAGACCTGGCTCCCAGTGACTTTTTCCTATTTCCTGCACTCAAACATTGGCTCCGTGGACAGATATTTTTATGTAATTAAGAGTTCATTACTTCCGTAAATGCCTATTTCACAAAGCAAGATAAAAACTGTTATTTGGAGAGGTTAAATCAATGAGAGCAAAACTGGGAGAAGTGTATACGTTTACAAGATTATATATAGAAAATAAGTCAAAATCTGACTGAAAAAAAAAATGTTCTATGTCAGGCCAGAAACTTTTCAGACGACCCATGTGAGTGGCATTCTAGCTCCTCAAAAATCAAGTAGCAACTTTGGGTCACCAACAACTTCGTGGAGCAACCTAGGGTTGCTCTGTGTTTTATACAAATACAAAAACTAAACCTGTCAATACTTTACTGTTCTTCTACAGTGCTAATATTCTCTCTGTGTTTGTCTGAAAGCCAGTAATTTGCAGACTGAAAAGCAATCAAGTTTGCTTTAGTTTTGCAACCTTTTAAAATAACAATTTAGGATGAATAGTCAGAGTTTACGGAGCCTTTATGCCACTCTAAACCACCTTGGGGTCTAGGGTGGTCCACACTTGAATGAAAAAAAAAAGATAAATTTAACCCACTCCATCATCATCATCATGATCATCATCATCATATCACCCAAAAACCGTCCACTGCTGTACAAAGGACTGCCCCCAAGGATTTCCACGACAACCGGTCCTGTGCTGCCCGCATCCATCCCCTTCCCGCGATTTTCACCAGGTCGTCGGTCCACCGCGTGGGAGGCCTTATGTACGCTACGTTTTCCTGTGCGCTGTTTTAAAGACGCGATGAATTGAAGGAAAAAAATAAATACAGCAAAATTAGCAACTATTTATCTAATGCTGAGGTTTTACAGTAATTATCAATTATGAGTTTGCGAGCTTGCTTAGCCTCACTATAAATGCACGGTCGGGGATTTCTCCACGCATTACACTACACACGCTACTAGGGCTTACTACAGCGATGCAATTCAAATTCAGCAGCAGAGAGGAGTACTTCGAATTACTTAGCCTTTGTCATGTTTTTCTTGGAAGGCCTGAACAAGCTGCTAAATTGGAATTTCGCGCACCTGGTGCCTTCAACCAGGCTTGGTGGACAGCAAAAGCTATTTATTGCCTGAAATATATCTTTTTCAGGAGAAAATCACTCTCAGCGCAGCAGAAAAGTGATCCATCACGGAACTAAGGCCAATTCTGAGTCTCATTTATCGTTTATTAGAACGAGGCTCCATTGGCCGAAAGAGAGAAGCTCTTTTAAAAAAAATATAAATTTAACCCACTCTATCATCATCATCATGATCATCATCATCATATTAGCCAAAAAACGTCCACTGCTGTACAAAGGACTGCCCCCAAGGATTTCCACGACGACCGGTCCTGTGCTGCCCGCATCCATCCGCTTCCCGCGATTTTCACCAGGTCGTCGGTCTACCGCGTGGCAGGCCTTATCTACGCTACGTTTTCCGGTGCGCTGTTTTAAAGAACGCGATGAATTGAGAGAAAAAAATATATACAGCAAAATTAGCAACTATTTATCTAATGCTGAGGTTTTACAGTAATAATCAATTATGAGTTTGCGAGCTTGCTTAGCCTCACTATAAATGCACGGTCGGGGATTTCTCCACGCATTACACTACACACACTACTAGGGCTTACTACAGCGATGCAATTCAAATTCAGCAGTAGAGAGGAGTACTTTGAATTACTTAGCCTTTGTCATATTTTTCTTGGAAGGCCTGAACAAGCTGCTAAATTGAAATTTCGTGCACCTGGTGCCTTCAACCAGGCTTGGTGGACAGCAAAAGCTATTTATTGCCTGAAATATATCTTTTTCAGGAGAAAATCACTCTCAGCGCAGCAGAAAAATGATCCATCACGGAACTAAGGCCAATTCTGAGTCTCATTTATCGTTTATTAGAACGAGGCTCCATTGGCCGAAAGAGCTCCTCTAAACAACGCAACTCTCCTTGCACTAGTAAAAAATTATCCGAGCAGAATTCTTAGTAACACTGCAATTCAAGCATTAAGTCGCCACCTTTGGTATTTTTCGGAACATTTGATCTTTCTTTGTTTGGTTCCAGAGTAAGTATCGAGTCCAAAAGAGAAGTGGTCCAAAATATGCAGAAACCACATAAACAAATGGCTTTAAAGAGACTATATGGCAAAACTTTTGATCCTTATAGCCTGTTACAATCTTTTTTCACACAACAGACCGCGACACTGTTTGACTTATTGTTTAATAAAGAAAAAAAAATCAGCAGCATTTATGAATAAAGATCCCTCAGAATGGCCTACCGATGAAGTTTATATTGAAATGAAGGAGGAAGCTCAACAAATGAAAGTAGTAAATGACTGTGCCAAGCGTGGAATTGTATTAATACTGAAATTCAATGCAAGTATAACAAAAAACTAACAGCAGAAGCAGTATCTCCTTCATGTGGTAAATCTACACAGATAAAAGTCCCCATAACTTCCAAATCAAACATTTTGAACATGTGTTTGAAAATAAAGATTAAAACTGATTTTCTTTACCTAATAATAATAATAATAATTAGGTCTTTACCTATGAAATTGCCGATTGAAACAAGTTTAAAGAAGAAAATTAATATTAAGAACAATAGTTATTAAAACAAAATTTATTCTCAAAATAGCATTAGACTAATTGTTTAGATATTTTGAGAGCATGGTGGATTTAACCCCATGAAGTCGGGTTTTTCACCTGAAAAAATTGCCTTTATTGAGGCAAAAAATACACATAGTTAATTTAAAAGCTCTAGAATTATCGCAGCAGTTTCTTCATTATTAATGTCATATTTTGGAATACCCCACATAAGATTTTGTCACTTTCAGGAAAATTCAAGAAAATTAACTAAGCAGTCTAAAAATTGCCCCATCTGACCACTAAGAAAACTCCTTTGTTCCATTCAATGGTCCATAGCTCAGGGGATTGGAACATGAAAGACATGCTACTAGTCACTAATAAACAGTGTTGCCAACAATAATTTTGAGATTCTGCCGACTTTATTACGAAATTCCGTAAAAAATCCGTTAAATCTCGTATTTACAGACAATTTATATTTTTCTTTTTGTATTACAGAATTATTTTACTACGTAGGCGGGATGATAAATAGCTAGACTAACCCATATTTTGTATGACAATATAAAATCTCCTTAGTATTTTACTTAGAACTCATTGGTTCATTAGCTGCCAGTGTTCCAAATTTAAAATCGATTGTATAGTTTTTCTTTTAAATATTGACATTTCAAAAAGCATTGTTTTGTTTTTTCTGCAAAATGGATAAAATTGAGCTACGAGCTGTGATAAAGTTTTTGCATTTAAAAGGATTAAAAGGTGGAGAGATTTTTTCGGAGATGTAGGATGTTTTGGGAGAAAATGCTCCTTCATATGCGACCATAAAAAATTTGGTGGCTGAATTTAAACGTGGCCGTACCAGCACCCAAGATGAACATCGTCCAGGACGTCCAAAAAGTGCCACTACTCCAGAAATTGCGACCAATTCGTGATGCAGTTTTAGCTGACCGAAGATTGAAACTTTCCGAGATAGCTGATACTGTAGGCATCTCTAAAGAACGGGCGCATTAGATTTTGACTCAAGAATTATGTATGAAAAAATTATCCGCAAGGTGGGTGCTGCGATTGCTTACAGGTGACCAAAAACGTGTCTGTATGCAAATTTCACAAGAGTGTTTGGACCGCTTTAAGAGCAATACAACTGATTTTCTGCGACGGTTTGTTACTACAGACGAGACTTGGGTTCACCACTATATACCTGAATCAAAAATTCAGTCTAAACAATGGACGGAAAAAGGATCCCCCGCTCCAAAGAAAGCTAAAGCCGTGAAATCAGCAGGGAAAGTCATGGCGTCAGTATTTTGGGATTTGAAGGGTATATAGATGATTGATTCTTCCAAAAGGACAAAACATATATGGAGTAATTATGCAGTTCTACTGGATAAATTACAAGTATGTATTTGTGAAAAAAGACCCAGCCTGGCAAAAAAAAAATCATACATCAGGATAATGCGCGCGTTCACACGTGCATCACTGCGATGGCGAAATTCAAAGAATTAAATTATGATTTGCTACCACACCCAGCTTATTCTCCTTATCTGGCACCATCTGACTCATCTATTCCCCAAGCCCAAAAATTTTGTAGGTGGACAAAGATTTGAAAATAATAGCAAGGTGATGTCTGCCGTGGGCAGTTATTTTGAAGGGCTTGAAGAAAACCACTTCAGGGATGGCATCAAGGCTGAAGAGCATAGATGGATGAAGTGCATAGCGCTTCAAGGAGACTATGTCTAAAAATAAATATACTTTTAACACACTAATTAAAGTTTTTCTATGATAGGCTAGCTATTTATCATCCCACCCTCATAGCTAGGGATTCAAGGTCTGATAAAGCCACCTACTCACGATACTGTTGATACAATATTACACTTTCCACAAAGAGTATTTATCGGTTTGTACACTTTTTTCAACCATAAACCGAGCGCGCCAAAAAACGGAACTATAGGTCGCGTAAAAATTATTGAAATATTTGATGTAAAATCTTTTGCTACTAAATTCCGCCAACAAACCTGTTAGCCGTCAAAATAGTATTTCTTCCGTTTCTTTATAACATAATGTGCTAGATATGACGGGAAATCCGTTATGCTGGCAATGCTGCTAATAAAAGACCCTAAAGTAATGTCACTATAAGGTCAATATTATAAAACAAAACTTTTTTTCTTTTTATTCACTTATGGTAAACCCTTGACAACATCTCACCTGATGGTAAGTGACGATGTTGCCGAAGATGGAAGCGGGCTTAGCAAGAATCCCCAAAGCAATGGGGAACTGGCTATCTTATCTTCATGCCGGAACTGATATCAACATTGATATTTGGCGGCAAGACTTAGATAAGATGGTGGTAGCTAGCCAGGCGGGCTTAGAAAATGCCCTACCACCAACCAAATGAGTCTTACAATTGACCCCGCCGGGAATCGAACCCGCGACCTCCTGTGTAAAGCCAGTGAACTTTGCCTCTGAGCTACAGAGGCGGTTAAAACTTTAACTTAACAGTGGTTAAAACTTGTAACTTAACGGTTTAACTTTTTTGTTTTCAATAAAAATTGGCATTGAACTTCAAAAACTGAATCTGCAATTTCATAGGTAAAGACTTATTATAACATCATTATCATATCATATCATAAAAAATTCAATAAAAAATATCAAAGAAATATTTGTTTCCATATAAATCCTATTTAAAAAAGTGTCAAGGAATCACAACCCCTAAATATTAATAGTTTTGGCTCAAATTTTATAGAGAAGTAACTGGGGCAATATGAAACAAAAAGAGCCTTGTGGAGCACTAATAACTAAAACTTTTTCTTTTGGACCATCTTTTGTTTTCAATAAAAATTGGCATTGAACTTCAAAAACTGAATCTGCAATTTCATAAGTAAAGACCTATTATAACATCATTATCATATCATATCATAAAAAAATATCAAAGAAATATTTGTTTCCGTATAAATCCAATTTAAAAAAGTGTCAAGGAATTGCGACCCCTAAATATTATTAGTTTTGGCTCAAATTTTATAGAGATGTACCTGGGGCGATATGAAATAAAAAGAGCCTTGTGGAGCACTAATATCTAAAACTTTTTCTTTTGGACCACCCTATTGGGATTGTTTAAAATAAAATAACAAAAACTTACTTTGCTGCTTCATCCAATACCTCTCTTCCGAGGCGACTAGCAACCCGCACTCCCTCAATCTCCTCATCATCAAGCACTTTGATCTGACCAGATCCCTTGGCTTCATTCTCCGAAGCAGGATAACCAGTAGGATGGTCAGCGTAGTCTGGACGACCGATGTGTGGGGGCACAGTCCTACTCGGACCAGGCGGGTAAGGCCTCAGCTTCCCAGTGAAATTGTATGACGGCCACGGATTATACTCCACGCCCGCCCCATCTGTACTCTCACCCTCTAAAACAAAACGTTACACAATCACAAAATTAATTTCTCAACGGTCAACACAAGGGTAACATAACCTCACTTCTCTTTCCAAACTTACTCGCCAGCGAGTGTATGATTTTGTGTGTCTTCCAAGATTTCTTGAAACAGTCTTGGTTGCAGAAGAAAGAGCCCTGTATACCGAGTTTTATACACGTCGGACATTGTAGCTGTGCAACGGATTTGCAACCGGGAGTTTCGCACATTCCTATCGCGGCCATTTTTTCTTATTTACGCTGTCACTGTCAAGTGTCCACGACAGTCATCCAGGGCTGCCATATTATTTTTGGAGGAGATCGTACTAAAGGGGTAAAAAAATCGTATACCCACACAAAACATAGCAAAAAAAGTCGTACGCCTATACAAAACAAAGAAAACCATTTCATTTAAAAAATCGTAATCCCATACAAATCAACCAAAATTTAAATAGTACGGACTGCTATGTAATCGTACGAATACGATTTAAATCGTACATCTGGCAGCCCTGCAGTCATCCATCCTTATACCCAATGAGTATAGAAAACACTATGCTTATTACCCACCAAAAGTCCAAACGGGTCCATATAATGATTGACACAATAATATGCGTTAGCATATATAATATAACGTACATGATAGTTATCGGCGGCCTTGAATTATCAGGCTTAGTATTACCTGGCCAGCCATTATTGTCAGGAGTAATTATATGCACGGCACGATGTTTGAAATCCTATGTACATGTATTATCATGCTGTGCATTAACGGTTGCGCATTTACATGTCAACCGATATCTGCACGGACTGATAATGTCTGACACGGGAATGCCCGCCCTGATATTGGTTGAGGGACTCCCATCGCTGATTGCTCGATTCCCTTCCAGCGGGGATATCAAACTCGCCGCCCGGGGCTCAAGTGGGGAGACTAATTTGGACGCATAGGTGTCGTTTGGCGCTTTGTCGATATTCAAGGTTTTCTCAGTATTTTTATATTAAACCTATAAAAACTACTTACTGTTCTAGTTATCTAATGAAATCTTCTTTATATCTATATCAATTCAAGCAAGATTCAATTTTTTATGTTTTTTTTGTATACAACTTAATTTTTTATGACATTTGTATGAAGCCTTACACTAAAAAGCTTAGAAACCTTTATTTTGGAAAATATCTTTTAGAATTACATAAAAAATTAATATTGATATAGCAGTCCTTCCACAGTATTATCATTATAATCTCAGAAACTGTTTATGGTAATAAGTCAATGTCAAATCCTCGTTTACATGTATGGAAGGTCGATTTGGGTCGATCAACTTTTAGTTGTCCTTCCTACTTCTTATCCTGTCCCCAAACAAAATTTAGTTTTTATTTTTAAGCTATTGCATAGATTTTATCGCAGGCTTTGAGCGCGGGGACCGAATCCAGAAATTCCGTAACGAAGAAAAACCTCACGCTCGGTTGCCATGGCAAAAATATCGGTTGTCAAAACAAACATATAAGAAGATTTGATCATTTTCGGAGAATAAAAAACTCTTTTCATAAACTGTATATACCTCCATATGACAAAAAAGATTTGATTATTTTTTATTTATCAAAAGCAAAAAGATTTTATTTAAGACACAGCTGTTTGTATTTATAGAGATAGGTACAAAAAGATTTTATTCCATATTTGGCTGTATAGTTCCAACTAAAAACGTAGTTTATTATATTCTCTTTGGTTCCAACTACCATTGCTTAAAAAAAAGTACAAAAAGATTTTATTCCATATTTGGCTGTATAGTTCCAACTACCATTGCTTAAAAAAAACAAAGAAGTAATAAAAGCGCGGTTAAGCGAAAATAAATAATAAATATGAATGAACAAAGTGCATTTATTATTAATGAAGAAAGTAATGAAAGCGCGGTTAAGTGAAAATAAATAATAAATATGAATAAACAAAGTGCATTTATTATTAATGAAGAAAGTCACGAAAAAATAGTGAAAGAAAATTAGTGAGTAATCTATATACATACATTTTATTACTATCACAAATGCAGTATTAATTTTCAGTTATCATAAACCTATAGTTTCAATGATAAATATTCCTAAATAACCAACAGCTACTGTAAGATAATAAAACCCACATGTATTGTAAAATAAAAAAATATTTTAAACAATATTAACTTTTTATTTATTTAATAAAAGAAAAAATTGTTTTCTTATCGGTCACCACGCTCAAAAAGTGTAACTTGAATTAATATCAAAGAAAAAGAAATACTGCATGAATAAAATAAATAAATTATTATAATTGCATAAGTTGATACAAAATGCTATGCAATAGCTTTACCGCGGCAGTCCCCGAGTGCCACACGTCTTTTTTAAATAGTATATTTATTACGTATAAAAGTAGTTTGGCTTATGTTTAATACATAAAATATAATTTTAGTTACAGAAAAAAAATATGTAGTTTTTGTATTTATTCGTATTTTAACAGTTGTCCAATCGACGTCAAAGTCCATTTCATAGTGTTAGAGCTTGTCCCCCAGCAACAGTTATAAACTAAAACTCACGTTCCGAAAAAAAAGTCTATGATGATGTAAATTTTAAATACACACTTTCATAGTAGTATATATAGCTAGTTTTCGATAAACACTCTTGAAATTTTTTTGGTGTGTTATTGCATCAAGTTTTTTCTTTGTTATTCCTGTCCCTGTTTAATTTCACAAAGCGTAAGCCACATAGACAACCACTTATAAATTCAAAGTCTAAGACACAGATGGCGCTGTAAGTATTCAGACAACGAGATGATTGCTTGACGCGCCAAACCCATTCAACCGCCGTTTTGTTTTCGCGGTATTCGCAGCGTCAGTCGCCGGGGTCGCCGGAGATTCCGTTGTGAGAGTGGGTGGCTTAATTGTGTGTCCGCTGAACCACCGCAGTAAAAACGTAAGTAAATAGATTTTTCATTATAAATTATAGTTAAGTAGAATCCTTTTGATCTTGTGTTCACGTAGCAAAGTTGATAAGATATAATAACGGTAGAATATTTAACAAAAAATCTTAAAATTTAATAAATGTCGAACGGACAACCGGTCACTTGGACGACTAAGACGGTTGCCCAAGTGACAGTATTGGTTGCCCAATGGACAATGAAATAAAATCCTATTAATTAAGTTATGAAAAGCACTAGTTTCCCTTGATTACGTGTTCTTTATTTAAAATTTTAAATATAAATCGTTGAGTAATGTAATAAATTCGTAACTGTTATGTGGATTATTAGTATTCTGTGGATTTTTTTTTTCAATGAATAGAAGCACTGTGCTAGACTGCTAGCTATTATTTACTGAAATAATGGCGAACTAAATAATAGTTCTATATAATTCTAAACAACTTTGTGTGAAGCTAATGATTTTATGTATTTTTTAGAATGGGAATGTCATTGAAAGAGAAATCTCGAAGATATCGAGAAAGGCTTAAATCATATCCTGAAAAATATGCAGAGCGGAAGAGGAAAAAAAGAGAGAGCTACTATAAAAACAAGGTTTTAATTTCAAACATGAAACCACAGGATAAAACAAACGCTAGAATGATTTGGAAATTGCGGAAGCAAGCAGAAAGGAAACGCAAAAGTTTTTCGTTTTAAGTTCATTTGATAATTGTTTTGAATACCAGTTTCCTTAAATATATGTTTCTAACAAAACATGGTCTTTTAAATATTTAGTTAACAGCTATGAGTTCTTAATACTCATTGAAAATTAAATTGTGAAGGTATGCAATGTCTATGAGACAACCAATTTTGTCTATTGGACAACCGCATTGTCCCCCTATATTTTAGAGTTATGAAAGCATTGTTTTGTTTATAAATATTAAAATAATTATATTTTAAGTTAAACTGTCAAACATTATCACAAAAAATATTTGAATCTTGTAGTTTTCACAACTAAGCATCTTTACTTGTGGTTTAAATTAAATTTTCCCTGAGTTTTAAGACAACGGTTGTCCAAGAGACTCTTTATATTGAAATATCTGTTAAATTATTACAAAAAAATGTTGTAAAAAAATCGCAAGCTGAAGTGTTTGATATTGTTAATAATGTGGAAAAAGCGATTTTAACTTTCATCTAAGCCTATTCTATTGAATAAAAAATTAAGAAGTTGTCCAAGTGACACATTTTTCTTGAAAGATTACATATTTTCGCTTAAAAATGAACTTAAGGCATAAAAAAGTGCTCTGCTTGATATCGAAACATAAAATATAATTAATATTTTATAATCTAAAATAATTTATAGAGTGAAATTTAAATATTAATAAAAAACTACAAAATATCAGAATCGGGACAAATAAAAGTTGATCGACCCATTTACACATTATCTTGTCTTGCGAGGTAAGTTAATCAGAGGCACGAATGTGAAGGTAGAGTGGGAAGTGTTCTCCCTTCAAAAGGGGGAAGTGCAAAAGCCTCCCAAATTTATTAAATGCGGGGGGAAACAAGCCCCCTATTGAAAGGGGAGAATCCTTCGAACCTCATTAGAAGTGGAAATGCTAGACTCTTATGTGAAACTTAATGAAGGCTCGCCTCTTGCATCACAACCATCAATCTAAAACATCGGAGTTGGGGTGCAAAGAACTCCCCGAACTCGCTTTAATCTCTCTCGTATCAGTGATATTGATTTCTAGTGTTCAAACTAAATATAACCTACAAAACCATTATTTAACTTTGTACAAACAACCTAAATTTCAATTTATTTTTTCTTAAAATTGAGTGTTTTCCGCTCATCTTCCGTCATTCTCGTGTAGAATAATATTTATCGTGTCGCGCATTATTGTCTCCCGTCAAAAAAAAACGAAAATGATCAGTTTGCAACAAAATAAGTAAATAGAGATGAGATACGCATTTGAACGCAAATGTAGAAATCGATATTATTTAGCCTGTTCCACTCCCTAACCGCGACTCTTGTTTGACCATCGATATACATGTACTTTTTTGACAAACTATGGAGATAATTAAACTGCTGAATAAATTGCTTCATAAACTGTGAATAGTATCGAAAAGGGTGCCTAGTAGAGGATGCAGAACCGGTCCGTATCTAAGAACCGGGTTTTTCGGTTCCGGTTCCGCACAGAACCCGGTTCTGTTCGGTTCTTAAAACAAAATCCCTTTAGGACAAAATTAGATATTAATTTTAATGGTGCTAATGCTGATATGTATATAACCACTTGAATGTGTAACAACTTTTTATAATAAATAGTCATCCAATTATATTTCAAAATAATACTAGCTTGTCTTCTCAGCTTCATACATACGAGTACTACATTATTAAGTTTCAGAATCTTTAATAAATCAAAGAGGCAATAAAATAAAATTAGACTTATTTTCTCACAGGTAATAAAACAAATTAACACTTCCTGTCTTTCTTATTTTGATAATAGCAGCGTAAAAATGAGATTACGGCTTTAAGCAAGGAATGTCTTCTTCGTCTTCTTCTACCTGAATTTCTGTAAAACTATGTTCAATTTCATCTTGAATCGTTTTTTTTTTGTACATGATGTCAACTATTGCCAGTTGTGTGGCTTATGCTATGCAAATTAGTTGTGGTTTGATATTCCAAGAAAAATCAGAATAATCACTAGCAAAAAAAGGTAATTAGGTAAGTTTCTATGCAAATATACTCTATTAACAAGAACCGGGTAGAACCGGGTATCTCAATTTTTGACCCGGTTTTTTGAGCTACCTAGGAACCGGGTATACCCGGATTTTTTGGAACTGGGTAGAACCGAGTGCATGCTCTAGTGCCTATAATTAAAAAAAATCAAGATAGTTTATTAACGTTTTTAGAACAGTGTGTCAGAAGTATGTCAGAGTGAGTGTTTCTATGTTATTATGACACAGTCAGGTTTGCAAAACTTTTTTTTTAAAATTTCCTAATTTGTCCCACGAAAATGACCCTTATTTAAAAAAAAAATATTTACTCTGCACATCTGTGTTTGGGTCAAAGGATTACACCATTTTACCAAGGAGCAAATTGGCTGCGACAGACGGGCGGCCAGATAGACAGAACAACGAGTGATCCTGTAAGGGTTAAAAGGGTTCCGTTTTTTGTACGGAACCTAAAAAAAGAGTTTTTTTACTATGGTCATATGGTGGCAACCCTAAAAAATCAAGAAAATTGAAAAAACTGGATGAAGATGTAAAAATAATATTGCCCTAACCTAAATTTCACCCTAATCCATCCATTAGTTTGGGAACTAGAAAACCGGATGGACGTACATATACACACACACACATTTTTTATTTTTTTGTTTTTAAGACTCTGTTAGTGTTAGAAAATCTCAATTTCAATTTTTTTGCCATCAAAAAATAGCTTTGAGTTTTTAGGTTTAGAAAATCTATACTTACATATAATAAAACTGTAACGGGAACGTATCTGTACATGAACTGAATACCTCGCGATGTTAAAATTTAGTTATGGATTTTATTTTATATATCTTTATTGAATTTTCAAATATTCATGTTATACAAGTCCAGTTTGTAACTACCCATTACGTATTCTCTTAGGTTTTCCTTGTCGCTACACGGAAAATAAATGTTTTGTGCAATAATTCAAAAATGTGGTGAAATCATTGGACTAATAATTAAGTTGCGGTAATAAGTTTTGTTCAGTTATAATCTAGAAACTGTCGGAGAATGACCGGAACCATGTTACTAGTAATTGCAGTGATTTTCGTGACTTCAACTTCATGTAAGTATTGTATTTTATTGTCTATATTTTTATAGATTGAATATATGAACCCCCCAAACACAAGTATTAACGCTCACGACACATAAAAATGAATAAAATACAATTTTGTAGTTTTATTCTTCTTTATATATTTCTTCTGTCCGTCTGTATGTCACTGAACTCCTTCTAAACGGCTGGACCGATTTTGATGAAATTTTTTGTGTGTTTAAGGGGATTCGAGAATGGTTGATTTACAACTTGGTCCACTGAGAAATGTTTTTTTAATTAATATTTTATTTGTAAGTATATAGTTGTTGATCTGGGAATCTTTTACGTTAGATCTGACAGGTAGCGCTGTAATCAAGACAACGTCTGTCGGGTCCGCTAGTATTTATAATAAAACTAAAAATAATTTAAATATTAGTAAGTAGAGCGATTCTTTTTTAGGGATCAATATTTTCAAAAGTATTATATTAAATACTTAAGATTTCTTTACCGACCAGTGTAGCCGAGCGGTCTATGGCGCCGGTTGGACGCTTAGACCGGGTAAGGTATTGGGTTCGAATCCCCGCGTGAGCAGGATTTTTTCTCCAGTTTACTGCAGGTACACTAGGATCGGGAGGGGGGCAGCATTTTTCCGGTGCCCAGGGGCAGCATAGGTTTAAATCCGGTCCTGGTGATCAGTATTATTGGTCGTGTTAAACTTTATTATCGGGCCATTAGAGCAATTTTTGATCTTTCCAGGTTATTTTAATTATATGTTTTCTATTATATATTATGACTCACATTACTCAGACAGGTAATAGAACTTCAAGGAAGAAATGGTTCTTAATGCTGTCAGCTAACTCTGATAGACTTTTGCGTTTCTTCTAGCAACTTGTATCAGAGTTAGTGTAGATTGCACCAAGAAAAGATTACAGAGTTTGAAGTTTGGTGATCAAGACCCGAAGAAATGTCTTAGGCTTCATATCTTGGCATCTTTTGTGAGTGATGCTTTTTAATTAATTATTCATCAGAAACACTAGATACCAAAGTATGGCGAAGGCTCATCACAAGAAGAGATTGAATCTTGACTGTTTTAGCTTCTTTTGAAATTGCTTACGTTTTCCATTCGTATAGTTTTGAAAGGAGTTAGAATAGAGCAAGGTATTCTACCAGCAAACAAGAATGATTCACCTAAGGCGCTAATGTCAACGTTCCTCGTTTTCCTTGTTTCAAATTTGTGGTCGCCACATAATAAGTATGCCATAATCTTAGACTCATGTTGCTGTCGACCAGTTCTTTTAGTTTTAACAATAACTTGCCTATTGTTATTTTATTATATATTTAAAAAATCCTTTGAAATTATGCTTTCTTATCATGATTTTCTTACAGGGATAAAAGCGGTACCAGTTTATAACTACTTGAGCGACGAACATCCTACCTCTTGCGACATCAATGAGTACTTCACCTACACTGCGGCAGCTAGCCATGCAACTTGTGCAGATCCCGAGCCTTACTTCTTTATCAAAGTAAGAAACATATTTCGCGTACTATTTTTGTATTTCTCTGTATCCTTTAAAATAAAATAGATGAAAGTTTTGAAGTTAGTCATAGGTTGAAACTCACAAAAAACAGGCTACGGTAGTACCTGAACATGTCGATAATCAAAAGATATCGAAATTCAAAATCATCATAATTTGAATAATTTGATTTCATTATGAATAATAAATATTTACGACCAACAACAAACTTAATCGATAAAGTCACTAATAAGATTACATATATAGCCAGCAGCCGTATATTCAAATCCGATAAACTTTGTCGAAATATTGGTCATCTAGATCGCAAATTTAAAAATTCAACAACCTTAACACTGAATTTTAATTTATTTGACTTAAATACTTTTACAAATTTCGGCGCGCTTTGTAAAATTCTAGTTACTTCATAAGTTTAATGATTGTTTTTTGTATTTCAGATTGGTATGGCAGGCTGCGTCTGCAAGGAAGGCTTCGTGAGGGATTCTAACTGGGCATGCATAAAAAAAGAAGATTGTCCCTTCATACCCGGGAAAAATAAATTAGATCTCTGACCATATCTGATCAGATCTGAAACCATAGAGAGTGCGTTTCAAGGCGTAAACGACATCCATAGCGGTGACTGTTTTGCTCTTGGCGTGCTCGGTGTAGGTCACAACGTCACGGATTACGTTCTCAGATCTGATTATATCTCACCAGATCTCGTCAGATAGAGATAATTTAAACATCTGGTCAGATCTGCTTTGTCAGATCTGATCAGATATGGTCAGATCTAATTCATTTTTCCCGGGAAGGCGTAGACGACATCCATAGCAGTGACTGTTTTCCTCTCGGCGAGCTCGGTGTACGTCACAGTGTCACGGATCACGTTCTCAAGTAAGACCTTAAAGACACCGCAAGTTTCTTCGTAGATGTGCCCAGAGATACGCTTGACTCCACCACGACGGGCTAGACGACCTTTGGGGGTGAAATTTCGTAAAATTCGTTCTTAGTAATTTATATTATGTGTGAAAGAATATATTCTGACCAAGTTTCATATCTATAAAAGGTGTGGTTTAAAAACGTGATTTTTGTTCATTTAACGCTCCCGCAACTCCCCTTCCGGATGGAATTTCATAAAATCCGTTTTTAGCTGACCTTTTGTGATGCCTTGGGTTGCATCTGGCAGGTGACGCTACTTGTCAGAGAAGCGCGAATTCAAATATGTAAAATAATTCTATTTATAATTTAAAATTAAGATTTATATTTAATTTGATCTAAGTCTTGGAGTTGAGTATTTCATTTAATTATTTAATTTAGTTGTTGAGAACACGTACATTTAAGGTAGTTGGGTCACGTCGAGGTATATAGAGATAGATCGTAAGTGTAGTATGAAATCTTCCGTACCACTCAAGTGATGTAAACAGATTTCATACTACACTTACCATCTCTCTATACCTCGACGTGTAAAAGATGCAATTCCAAAAACTAATTACGCAAAAACGGTGTCGTAAATAGATCTGAAATTTTAGTGGTAAGTTACTAATATATTTATCTTTCGATAAAAAAAATTTTATAACTTTCTTAAAATATGCCTTGCGTGTTGCGTGACCCAACTACCTTAAGATGAGAAACTTATGTTTAACCCTTCGTACCTGTTGTGTTTTTTTTTGTCTCACTTGCACTATAGCGCCGCCCTATAAGTTGAATGTTGTTGCGTGAGAGAAATTCTCATAGCAACAGGCTTGAAGGGTTAAAGAAAAAAAAATAATACAAAAGAGCATTGTACTAAGTAGCAACAAATAAGTAAATAAAATTCTACTCGTTAACTTTACTTTTTAATAATAAAGCTTCAAATGGGTAAATAAATATTTTAGATGCTCTTGATAATATTTTTTGGTAAATAATAGATCAATTGAATAATTCATTAGTAAATATTAACCCTTCAAGCCTGTTGAGAATTTCTCTCACGCAACAACATTCAACTTATAGGGTGGCGCTAAAGTCAAGTGACACAGCAAAAAACACAACAGGTACGAAGGGTTAAAATAAATTTAATCGTTAACTGTTAATCAGATAATATATCTTAAAAGTCTTTTAAAAGAACACATTAATTAGTTCTAATTAACATATTTTAATTATAGAATAATATTAAATAAGACAATAATTATTAGGAATAATATCGGATTGATATTTTTTTATATTACTACTGTCTTTACACAGAAAAAACGATTTACTTGAACCAAGTTAAAAGTTCTCTTCAAACTGTTTTTCTTGATCGAAGTAAATTGTTTGTTCTTGAGTCAAGAAAATTTTCTTGTCTCAAGAACCTTTATAGTCTTGGCTCAAGATTTTTTTCGGAAGTAAATAAAATTTTAATTTTTAAAAAATATTATTTTGTGGGCATCCAGAGATCTAAATACTAGTTTTTAAGCATTGCTGCTTTTGAAAAATTTTGACTTCTCTCAGGATTGAACTCACGATCTTCTCAGTATGAAGCAGAGACGCAAGCCACTGCGCTGAGCTATCAAAGATTAAGGCTGATCAGAAAAGAATTTTGAACTTTTGAAAAAGTTTGTAGAACGTGAATTAACGCGGAAGTTTTTTTGCATTGATTGCATCACTGTCAGAATTTATTGTTATTATTGTGTACTTATAAATAAATGGATTGACAAATAATGTTTTGAATATTTATTTATGGTTCCTTACAATCTATTGTCATAGTATGAAAACGTCAAAGAATGTAGTGCAATAAAGCCATAATTTAACATAAATTAATTTATTTAAAATCTACTGCGACTGTAGTTAATTGAAGGCGTAATTGAAATAAGCAGTCTCTTATTATCTGCACGGAAGAAAAAAAACTGTAGCTTCTACAGGTACTAGGCCTGTAGCATCTACAGGAATCAGTCTATCGAATTTATTAGGTTTTTTACTTTACTTTAATATTGATTTTGGACTAAAATATGTGATTGAATGCATTTGGAATTGAAAATATTTTTAAGGAAAAATATATGTAGGGTTCGGCCTTAGAGCGCGAGATGGCACTAACAACATAGCTTCTCGCAAGTGCTCATCATGATGCCTGTTTCAATATATAACAATTTCCATCTCCTACTCCACAGGCGTCTCGGGCCGGGACAGTAACACCAAGGGCCCGACTGATGAGTGTGTGTCACTGTCTACACGAAACGCCTTACCCTACACAAAAATACCTTTTCCTTCTTTCTCCTTCTTTCGCATCTTTCTGACTAACACAGTCAAACACACACAACGCAATATCTTCTGTAGCACCAGTAAGCAATATGAAAGATAGCTTCTATCTTAATATACCGCTTACCGCTACATATATAAAAATCCGGAACTCAAAAAGTTATCTAAAATAAGGGAACGCTTCACCTTAAAATTTGATAAAGAATTTATTTCAAGCCATAAGATGGAGAGTGAACTGGTAGGTTCATTGCAAGATTGCCGTTCTAGCAAACTTAGGTCGTGAAATTTGAGGCGTCAGGTGATTATTCGCCTACCAGGCATGTATCTCGCCTACGGTTCGATTCCCAGTCAGGGCTCAAATTTCTGGATGATTTACTTTCCAAAGTAAATTTGTGTACTGAAAATTCAAACTTTATTTAACCCGCCGTGCGTATACTGGGTCTTTGAGGGAACAGTTGAAAATTAGATTTTCCATTTTTGGGGATATTGTTTTAATTTTTATTAACAACGGTTTTAAACTTTTGACTTTGACGGCTGCTAGAACATGTAGTAGACACTTTAAAGAGTAACTCATAATATTTAAAGACTTTTTGGAACCCTAGAAAACTGTGAAAATAAGCCCGATCCTTAAAAGACACACTGTGTACTAAAAAATATAGTGTACACACGAAGGGTTAATGCCGTAAGATGGACGGCGGAGATAAGTAGATTCATCCCAAGATTGTTCTTCTAACAATCTTTGGTCGCTAGGAAATTGAGATCTGAGACCTGAAATGATAGATCTCAGATCATAGATCATAGACCAGATATCTGAGATCGGAGATCTGAAATTTCAGATCTGAGAATCTGAGAGGGCTACAGGACAGCTCTGTAGCAGTAACAGGATAAGCCTGTTGCTGTTACAGGGCTACCTTGTAGCTGCTACAGGCCTAATACCTGTAGCAGCTACAGTTTTTTTTTTCGTGAGTTTGTTTTGAATGGTTGAAACAATATAGAACACGCCTTGTTTGTTCGAATTGGCATTTCCGTCTGCTATCAGTTGAACATTTGAAAAACAAGTTGAGGAAATTGACCTCTGACGCGGGCTGACTGATAATAGACTATCATAAACAGAACCAGTCTCATGGATCCTCAGTAGAACTTCAGAAGCTCTAGCAACATGTTCGACAAAGCAGCAATTGTGCTCGTGATCCTTGGAACCTCATGTGAGTATTGTCCATCATATGATCTTTTTGAAATGATTTTTAAGTGAAACTTCTTTATCGACGTATGAAAGAAATTTTATAGCAATGTAAAAAAAATCGTCACGTTTTTCTGTTACGCAACATTTTTTTTATCTAAATTCAGTAGAGACGTTAAAAATAATATTTTATTAATAAAATGATTAAATAAAAAGACTTATTCTAATTCAAGTTAATTAATAGTAAAAGTCTGAGTAGTTATATCTTTCTTTTGATAGATCCAACACGTCCAAGTGATTTTACTATTTATTTTAGGTTAAACGTCACTTTTTCATTGTAAGTCTCAGTAAATCTATATAAATCCATTTAAATTACCAAAGATTTATTAATATGACTGTCAATCTAGTAAACATTAATTTATTTTAAAAATAAAAAAACAAATTAAATAATAATTTAAAAATAAAACAATACACAATTAGAAAATGAAAAGATGTACACGTGGATTTTTTTAAATTATTAGTTTTTAATGATTTATCTATTGATTTATAATTCCAAAAATCTCTAGATATCTACTAGATTTCCAGTAATTTTATAATTGTACTACTTTAAATATAATTCTAATTATTTACTGCAAACTTGTATAGTTTAAAAGTTATTGGAATCTACTTTAAGATTTATCATAAACAAGTTTCACTCCTTACATGTGTACACTGGTACAAACACATATTTTTTTCTGAATTGTTTCTAAAAAAAAACATTTCTTCTACAGTGGTTCAGGCGTTTCCAGCAGAAAATAACCTGAATTCGAGATTTACAACTCATCTGAGATGTCCTGAAGGACATTTTACTGAAATGGTTTACGCCAACACCACTTTCTTGTTGATGGACAACCCCTGCAGGCTGACTGCGAAGAACATCTCGTTCATCAACTGCCAATTCATCGGGTTCCCCCAACAATTCCAAATCATCGGCTCCAATGTTACTCTGATCAGAAACGTATTCTCGGGTGAGCACAAAAGTCTTGGTATTATCGCTGATAGGATTGTTTTGGCGAACAATACCTTCTTAGGCAACAACCAAATTCATTTGCTAATGGGAGAATACATCAGTATAACTGGCAACAAATACATCGGAAGTTACCAGAACCATAGGATGACTACACTGACTTTGAAGAGGATCAGCAATATTTATACCGGCGGCATACAGTTACATGAGACACAAGCAGACGACGTTGATGAGCTTGAAAACTATTTTGAGGGTTCAGAACAAACCCACATTTTAAATGCTTTTGACATCACCCAGTTGAGCAACGAGTACTTCGGCGCCAATCAAGACCATAACGCGAATACAACTAATTTATTCCGTGCTCGTAATGAGTATTATGGTTGCGGCCAAACCCATATCACTAAAGCAGATCTTACACTAGATCACTACAACCATTACGTTGGAACTCGACTGATCATTAAGCAATCAGGAGAATCTGGACTGGTTACAGACAAATCTGCAGTTGGTCGAGAAGATATCTGTGCAAGCTTGACTCCATCGGGCCCGAGGTTCAGCGATTTTGAAAATTTTGACTACCCGAAACTCACGGGTATGCGGATGACAATAATACCCGAAGGAAAAAAACCATTAGATCATAGTTATATGTTGAATTATTAGCAATGTATAGAACGAGTGTTAACAACAGAATTTCACTAAATAAAATTGATTGATTTAAATTCATATAAAAAGTTTTCATTGAAAATCCTTGCATCCTTTTCCAGGCTACGAAATCCTTTAGAATTAGTTGAATAAAGAGAATTGCTAATTTAATAATTCACTAGGGTCTAATTGACGTCAAATACTCTGGTAATTGTGTACTGAACAGCAATTATTGTCATGGCATATTTGAAATATATAGTCCACTGAAAAAACAGTATTTTCTACTTGGAATATTTATTGTGCTGGAAAAAAAACTTGGTATAGTTCTGGCAACTATACTTAGTATTCTTCCGATAGCAATATAAGTATTTCTACTAAAACTATACTTATATTTTTCTCTTAGAAAGTTGCTCATTGAACTGAGTCTCGATTTCAAAAACTTCGAATCTTAAAAAAATTTTGCAATGAGATTCACTGAGTTCTAAATTATTTTTAGACATTGTTATGTTCAGCGGAACCATTTCTAAATTTTTAAATTCGCTCGGAATTTCTAGAAGCAAAATTTTTAAGCGTAATGGTAATAAACTTATATAGCTTTTGAATTTTCATGGAGATTTCAGTTATTGATGTGTGATTTTTAGTGATGTATTAATTGCTTCTAGAACATGATTTTTTGATGATTCAGGTCGTGATTAATGTGAGTTTCTTGTAGCTTTTTGAGTAATGAATTTAATGAGTGAACTACTATTGCTAACATAATTTCTAAGACCTCGAAGTTCAATTTAATGCTGGAGATGAAATGAAACAATTATTTAACGGAATATTTTATTAATTTGTTTGTACAAACTATAACAAACTAATTTTTCAAAATTTGAAGTGCCAATTTTTGGATCTCTATCTGTAAAATAAAATTTAGTGAAAGAGTATTGTCTTCTATTAATACAAAACTTCTAGAAGTAGAACCATATATTTTCTTATTAATTGTCGGAACCCGTATAAAAAAAACATTTTTAGAACATATATGTTGTATTCCATAAATGTTCCGGAAATATTCCGCAAAAGTTCCTCAATGATTTTTGGTGCTTTTCGTAAAATTTAAGAGCTAGAATGAAAAATTACACGGAGAGAATTAAATGATTGTATGTACAATGCTAGATTTTTAATTCCAATCATCTAGAATGATAGGAACGTTTTTCAGTGCAAAAATAGTTAACTTTATAATTTTCATGATAGAATGAATGATTATTTGATGATAACTTCTAAAATAAATTTTGTAACAGTTACTATCAGAATGATAACAGTTACTATCAGGATAATAATATCACGGAAAGAAAAATGTAGGAATCGTTTCTATAAGCCATTTAAAACAAATTTTGTAGTGCCCGAGCGTTGAATTTAGACTCTAGCAATAGGATTAATACTATGAAATAATAGTAAAAATGCCGTCTTCGTCCTGATTTTTTCAGAGATTACTCTAAATATGTCTAAGAAGGTACTGAAGAAGGACCAACGTCCTCCGATTGCCGCAAGCCATTAAAACAAAATTTTGAGTGCCCGAGAATTGAATTTAGACTCGAGCAATACGATTGATACTATAAAAAAATAGTAAAAATGCCGTCTTCACTACATGACCATGGAAAACAAAAATAGTTAAATTAAACAAAGTGATTATGCTGAAACTACTTTATTTAATGTCCAATTGTTATAAAAAATTCTACATATGATCAATCTACGTAACGAGAATCTTCAGCATATCTATTCTTCTTATGGTCATCGCTGGAACCAACTAACGACTGGACTTTGGTCTTGACCACTTTTGAACGCTGATAGAATCTTCCCACACTTTTGGTTCTTCGCAAAGCCAGTGTCCTTTAGAGTTTGGGCTTGGCACATACTCAAAAAGGCTTGTCTTGCAAACGAGTTTTCCAGACTCGCATGTTAAACCTGATGGAGGCTTTGGTAGCATCACAGTCGTAGGAGTGAGCTCTGGGTGGTCGAGTGAATTGTAGTTATCTGGGATTGGTTCACCATCAACGGCAGTTGGTAGTCCTGCGCTGCCATCAAAGAACCCTGCAGAAGGAAAAACAGTTTGAGTGGTCGGTAACAAGATCTGGAAAAGCAA
The DNA here is from genome assembly GCA_947284805.1 of Coleophora flavipennella. NCBI lineage: Eukaryota > Metazoa > Arthropoda > Insecta > Lepidoptera > Coleophoridae > Coleophora > Coleophora flavipennella. The sequence continues at coordinate 574,101 of OX369297.1, forward strand.
TTATAGATAGATAGAAAGATAGAAAAACAATTTATTTGATTCTCCAAGGCTCCCTCAGAATCATCAAAAATACAGTATAATAAGTATAGTGAGTACAGTGGTTATAAGGATAATAAATTAAATAATTACAACGTAGTTAATTGTACTTACATATGGATCCAATGATGACCAGGAAAACAAATGTTTGTCCGGCAAACATCTCGAAGTGACTTCTGAGACAAGACTGTGGCAATAACGCACGCTCGGCCTTATATAGTCGCGCTTATCACTAAAGTTAAAAGGTCTTACGTACACGCTGAGTTATTCATAGGAATGATTACTCATTAAAATGTAATTATTTATTCATTTATATGGATTGATTTGTTCAAGTGGGGAGTGTAACGTTTCAAAAAAATAAATTTTCAAGATTAAAGAAAAACAAGTTTATCACTTGTTTTGTTTAGTTAATTTGACCGATGCAACCTTTTTTCAAGTGAACAATGTCAAAAAGCCGCGGGCTGATTGACGTCATTGCGATTTTTATTTAGAACAAAACAAATTTTGATGATCCAATTCAGTGAAAAACAACGTGATCAGGGACCTATTGACCCTCGCAGTTTAATCAACAGGAAAATCAGACCATTTTTGACTCAAATCTCTGTTAAATAACCAATTGTTAATGTAACTTTTATGCACCAAAGTTGACCAATAGGAAACTAACATCTGCATTACCGACAAGGCGTCAGCTGTTGAAGGAGTCATGCGCAGTAGAGTTCACCGCGTAAATCTGGCATTTAGATCAAATTGAGTGTTACATTATGAAGTTAAGTTTTCGATTGTTTGCTCAGGAGTCAAATTTTTGTGCATGCGCATCAATTTATTTAGATAAATATTGCGGTAAATTCTGTGATATTAGGTGAAATCAAACAATATAATTATACTGAAAGTACTTTATTTAATTAAGATTGGCATGGAAGTTCTACATCTGATGGATAACCCAAAGGAAAAAAAAGTCATTAAGTTCATAAAAAAGCTCAAAATTAATCAATACAAATTTTGGATTGCATCAGTGTTACAAATTTATTAAAATTTGGCTTTTTTATATTTTTCTCTGCTCTAATTTCAAATAAATTGATTTTCAATTATTCAATATTGAATTTCTTCATAATAAATAATAATATATATATATACTCCCTCTTTTCTATTACTAATAGAAGACAAAATAAATGGAAATATTTCTTTAGACAAATTTACAATAATTTGTTATCACTACAAACGGCGGATTCATATTTATCAACCTTTAACTTTTGGGCGGAGTTTATTCCAACGAATAGAACTAATTTACATTTGATTAGATTGTTTTCGACACTATCACAATTACTCAAATTACAAACTTCTCGTAGTGAAATAAATAAGGGAAAAATTAGTGAGATATTCGTTGAAGTGTTTCTTTCAGGGGTCCAAGCAAAACCACGCAGATCGCGATGTAATGATTGTGAAAACCATTCGGGAGGTGACCAGATTGGTCTTATTATCGATCAACACGATGTTTCCCTTGAAGGTGATGAAACTACAGGGATAAAAGTAAATCAAAAAAACTAAAAAATGATTAAATGTACCATTGTAACCAAAATAAAAAACCATAGACAACAAATTGTTTCAATCCTGCAATCCTGAATCCAACTGATCACAGAAAATGAATCAATGCAATAAGTATTTAAACATGAAATCAGTTTACATATGACACTACACTGAGAAAAATAAATTATGTGTGTGTACCAGTGTACACATGTAAGAAGTGAAACTTGTTTATGATAAATCTTAAAGTAAATTCCAATAACTTTTTCAACTATACCAGTTTTCAGTAAATAATTGGAATTATCTATTTAAAGTACAATTATTAAATAACTGGAAATCTAGTGGACATCTAGAGATTTTTTGGAATTATAAATCAATAGATAAATCATTGAAAACTAATAATTTTAAAAAATCCACGTCTACATCTTTTCATTTTCTAATTGTGTATTGTTTTATTTTTAAATTATTGTTTAATTTGTTTTTTTATTTTTAAAATAAATTAATGTTTACTAGATTGACAGTCATATTAATTAATCTTTGGTAATTTAAATGGATTTATATACATTTACTGAGACTTACAATGAAAAAGTGACGTTTAACCTAAAATAAATACCAAAATCACTTGGACGTGTTGGATCTATCAAAAGAAAGATATAACTACTCAGACTTTTACTATTAATTAACTTGAATTAGAATAAGTTTTTTTTATTTAATCATTTTATTAACAAAACATTATTTTTAACGGCTACTGAATTTTGCTAAAGAAAATGGCGCGTAACAAAAAGAAGTGACGATTTTTTTACAATGCTATAAAATTCCTCTCATACGTCTATACAGAAGTTTCACTTCAATAACTATCCTCATAATAGCTGTTATCACCCTCTGATGGTAAATATTATCATCAAAAAATTACAAAATCAATTATTTCAATCCTGGAAAATATTCCAAGCATCGTAGATGATTCGAAATAAAAATTTAGCATTGTAGGTACAATTATTTATTTTTCTCCGTGCCCTTTATTAGGTCTAAGATAATATGAAGTATTTAACAATAGTAAAAGAGTTTTGAAACTAAAATCAGTTTGCATATGACACTATACAGAATTTTAATAATAATATGGAAAATATCCAATACCATGGTCTACTAATGGAGATTCTGGTTCTTGATAAACTCCAGTATCGTTGATTGTTGGATCATCGTACGACTCAGAACTCGGGTCTGTAGAATAGTAATCATGAGTCACCGTTTTCGTTACTTTAAAGGTTGTACACGAACTCTCATTACGAGTGCAATCGGGGAAGTATCCCTCGCACATGACTTCCCAGCCGTAATCGTGTGATTTGTGCGTCCCTTCCACCATAGTCCATCCAACAGGACAGTTAGGATCTTCATAATAAGCTGCTTTCATCCATGGCTCCTGTAAGATACTGTAGGACCCTGTAGGACGAAAAACTATTTATGGTACTTGTTTAAGGACATTTCAGATCAAAAGTAATTCACACCACAAGCTGCAAAAACAATTAGTAACAATGTAGTGAATTATACTCACATGCGGTTCCGATTATCACCAGAAAAACTAATGCTTTTCCACAAAACATCTTGACTCTACTAATTCGAGACGACTCTGATATTCTAGAACGCTGTGGATCTTATATAGTCGCGCTTATCACTGAAGCTCACGAGAGAAGGGGTCTCAAGGGAGAAGGGTAGTCTTCCATCACTCAGCTCTTATCAGCTTGTTTTTGAACCAAGCTCTACTTGTAACATCCTAATTATGATATTTTTTGTCAAAACTAAGCTCAATTTTCAGAAGATTGCAATTTTATTCAACTAGAGCTGGGATTTTTTCAAGTGGTGAGGTGTAACGTTTCAAGAAAATGAATTTTCAGTCAAAATTTACAATCTGTCAAATTTTAAATATATTTCAGCATTGAACTTTCTGTTTCCATCTAAAGGATCTGCAGGAGAAAGATTTCCAACAGAATTTGGATTCATCTCTAGTCTTTAGGCTTAAAATAAACTTTTCTAAACTTTCAAGGACGGAAGACTTTTTTAGACTTGAAACTTGAGTTAATGAGTCTCATTTGATCTATAAAAATAGAAAAAAGTTAATCTAAGCCAACAGACATTCAAGTCCATTGAGTTCAAAGATAGCATAAAATTTCCGGATGGTTTAGAAAAGTACCACGTTGCTCTCGTGTGATTTATGATTTCTGTGACGAATCAAAAGCACAAGTTTTGGGTTCTTTGGCCCATTTGATAGATGGAAAAAATTTTTTGAACTTGGTGTAGTGCAAATGCCTCGGTGTTAGATTTTGATCGAGTGAATTTTGCACAATGGTGCATGTAAATTTATAGTGATGATGATTTTGTAGTCATTTAATGAATTAATCTAGTCTAGAGATGTGAAACTACATATGATTTTTATGATTTTCTTTAAAATTTTCTCAAATTCTTTGAAATGGAAGTTTGAAGTTCTCGGAGTACAAATTGTGCATGCGCATCAATTTATTTAGATAAATATTGCGGTAAATTCTGTGATATTAGGTGAAATCAATCAATATTATTAATTATTAATTATAAATCAATCAATATAATTAAGATTGTCATAGGAGTTCTACATGTGACTGATTTATAAAAAATCTTGAAATTCATGAATACTGCGTTACAATTTAATGATTATTTGAAGAAAGTTTTTGCAACCAACAAAATTAGTGGGAAAAAGGACAACCCAAAGGAAAAAAAGTCATTAAACTCATAGGAAACCTCAAAATTAATTAATACAAATTTTGGATTGTATCAGAGTTACAAATTTATTAAAATTTGGCTTTTTTATATTTTTCTCTGCTCTAATTTTAAATAAATTGATTTTCAATTATTCAATATTGAATTTCTTCATAATAAATAATATATATATATATATATATATATATATATACTCCCTCTTTTCTATTACTAATAGAAGACAAAATAAATGGAAATATTTCTTTAGACAAATTTACAATAATTTCTTATCACTACAAACTTCTGCGCCCAACCAGATAACGAATGCTTTTATTTACGTATTGACCATTTCGCAAAATCCATAAGGAAAACCACAAGTTTGACGCATTAATTTAATAATGTTATAAAACAGAATAGTATATAACGGCTTCGAGCTGTAACCAATTCACAGTTGAACTTCAGGAGCTCTGGAATCATGGCCGGGAAAATTGTACTACTGTTCGCTATTCTTGCCGCGACTTTAACTTCATGTGAGTATTGTCTTTTATTGTCTGATTGAAGAAGTATATACGGAAAAAGAATTCTGGGAAAATTTACATTACAACTATTGTAATTCTGGAGTATATTATAATTACTGCTGGCAACTTTCAAATTGAACGAGTTTTCTTCTCTTTTTTATAGTCTCCTGTTCATCAAGACGAATCTATACACCAACCGTTAAAGAACTTCCGTCAAGCCAGCAGGGAAGTTTCGGGATCACCAAAAGAAACGTGTATGCTACCGTAGGTGATACTGTAGAACTGCATTGCTATGGAACTAGAGATTTCATCTACAAGTTACTTTGGTTCAAAGGGGGCCGCAAGATTGGAAATTACGGTAATAAAGTTTATCAAATTATTTTTCTTAATAACAAGTTTGATAATTTAATAATTATTAAATCTTTTCAGGAAGAATATCATTCTGTAATACATCAAATGATGATTATCACGAATCTAAAATTACTATAAAAAATATTACCAAGGACTGGTCAGGTGAATACGTTTGCAAAGTAACTTCTATTCCTGGAGGAACTGCAGAAAATAAAGTTTATCTTCATGTAAAAGGTAAATTTGTGTTTTATTTTTTCCATTGAAATGGATTCATAAGAGTTCACTCTGAGATGTCTGAAATTATTCTGTAGATTTAATTGCAAGGACTCAAAAAATGCCAGGGGACTAATATAATTTATGTTTTATTTTTCAGATGGACAATAAGTAATTGATGCTGGTATTGAAGGAAAATTTACAAAATCTTAAAACTTTGACTACCATTCGAAAAATGCAATCAAAAATAAAATAGCAGATAGAGATTTGAAATTTTGCAATGGCCCTGGACAGTTTGTTGTTGTAACAGATGACGGAATAATTACTAGAAATAATTAAAGATTAGAATAGTTCAATCCACCCACTGCCAGTCTTGTCATCATTAGATTGCCAACTTCCATAGGTTTTAATGAACATATCAACTAGAAACTAATACTGTACCATTGTAACCAAAATAAAAAACCATAGACAAAAAATTGTTTTATTTCTGCAATCCTGAATCCAACTGATCACAGAAAATGAATCAATGCAATAAGTATTTAAACATGAAATCAGTTTGCCTATGACACTACACTGAGAGAAATAAATTACGTGTGTGTATCAGAGCTCACATGTAAGAAGTGAAACTTGCTTATGATAAATCTTAAAGTAAATTCCAATAACTTTTTGAGCTAGTTTATTCAAACAGAATAAAAAATTGAAATTACTAAGAATTTTTCTGTCTTTCGTGACTATACACACCAAGGACCAATAGAAGACTAACATCTGCATTACCAACAAGGCATCAGCTGTTGAAGAAGTCATGCGCAGTAAAGTTCACGGCGTAAATCTGGCATCTAGATCAAATTGAGTGTTACATTATGAGGTTAAGTTTTCGATTGTTTGCTCAGGAGTCAAATTTTGGAAAGTTTTTGCAACCAACAAAATTAGTGGGATAAAGGATAACCCAAAGAAAAAAAAAGTCATTAAACTCATAGGAAACCTCAAAATTAATTAATACAAATTTTAGATTGCATCAATGTTACAAATTTATTAAAATTTGGCTTTTTTATATTTTTCTCTGCTCTAATTTTAAATAAATTGATTTTCAATTATTCAATATTGAATTTCTTCATAATAAATAATATATATATATATATATATATATATATATATATATATATATATATACTCCCTCTTTTCTATTACTAATAGAAGACAAAATAAATGGAAATATTTCTTTAGACAAATTGACAATAATTTCTTATCACTACAAACTTCTGCACGCAACCAGATAACGAATGGCGGATTCATGTTTATCAACCTTTAACCTTTGAGCGGAGTTTGTTTCAACGAATAGAACTAATGTACATTTGATTAGATTGTTTTCGACAGTATCACAGTAACTTCTGATTGGTACTGAACATTGAAGAAAACAAAAATGAGTTTATTATCGTTTTTTGTTCCCAAATTTCGACAACGAACACTTTCCTAGTGAAATACTGTTAAAAAATAATAACTGTGGTGGAGATTACTAATGGTATAGTCAAAACTATAACATTTGGAATTTTTGTCTGTCTGTATGTTCGCGAATCACGCAAAAACTACCAGGCCGATTTTGATGAAGTTTTGTATGGTGGTTCCATATAGCCCGGGTTAACATATAGGATCCTTCTTATTCCGGAAGATTCAAGAGTTCCTACAGTAAAATGAAAAGTATGCATTTTACAGTGGCTCACCCTAAACCTGATGAGTCGCTGGCACAGCTAGTCTCAAAGAAATAGTTAAACTTTATCACACCTACCACTTGCTTCTCCGACTAATTTTACAGTCACAGGAAGTTCCATGTCAACCATTATATTTTTTATAAGTTTCTTAGAAGTGAATTTGATGAACTTGAAGATTTTTATTGCTCTGTAAATTAAAATAATCAATATCCCTGCTCACAAAGTATACCTTTCTTTATAAAAAAACAATAAAAGACTAGATTACAAGACACTAGGATAAAACAAACCTGCTCATCATGGTGCTTGACCTGGGCAGGGATCCATCGAACCCAGGACTCCAATCTGGACAGCACTAACTACACCACGAAGTCAGATTGAAACTGCCCTTACACACATTGTATAAATATGTAGGTATTATACTTTCCAGTAGGTAAGATTTTTAATCTAAAATTTAATATACATGTTGTTTTTCTGGGATGCTATCATCAGATCCTGGTTTCCTTATCATGGTACCACCCTCAATTGGGATATCTCCTTTCTAACAAAAAAGAATCATCAAAATCGGTTCATAAACGGCGAAATTATCCGCGAACACAAATAATAACAAAATATATAATAATATAAGGTGTAATAAAATTAGCTTAAACTATTTTAACTGGTGCTTCTACCCATGATACTGAACAACTTTCCCAATGGAACCCATAGTCAAATCGCAAAAAAAAATTGGCTCTCCCATACGAACTCAATCAGCTGATCAGCAAACTTAGTATGGGAAGTTAAATTTCTTTTTTGAGATTTGACTATGGGTTTCATGGGGAAAGTTGTTCAGTTTCATGGGAAGAGGCATCAGCTAAAATAGTTTCAGCTAATTTTGTTTAAATACGGTCGAATTGAGAAACTTCCTCCTTTTTTGAAGTCGGTTAGAAATGCACAAAATTGGTGGATCAGCTGTATGTGTGAAGAGTATGAAGAGTAAACATATTTTTTTGCGATTTCAGCAAAGACTTAGAACAAAAGTTGTTCAATATGATAATTAGAAGCCCCAGTTAGCGGGACTTACACCAATTTTGTTACACCCTGTATAAGCCCTTGGCAGCACCATCACACCAGACGGTAAGCGACGATGATGAAGATGTAAGCGAGCTTACCAGTATTTCCCAACGCGATAGAGTAACTGCCTATCTTAATGCGCCGGAACACATCAATGCTGTTAACATTGATGTTTGGCGGCAAGCCTTACATAAAATGGCGATAGTTAACCAGGCGGGCTAAGAAAATGCCCTACCATTAGCCAAACCAAATTTCACGAAGTTAGACCCCGCCAGGAATCGAACCCGCACCCTCCTGGTGTTGCCAAATGGCGGCGGTTAAAATTACCTACCTAAATATAGTAGCTATAGCTAAGGTAATAATTTTAGAAAAAAAACGACTTACTTTGATTGTGTCTGATGGCATTTAGCCAACCGCCGGGCAGGTCCCAGGCTCTAATCAGAGCGTTTCTCGTCTGTACGTACAAAAAATTCGACGAAACTACCACATCCATCCAGTCCATGGCATTAATTTCACAATTATTATCAAAACTAAGTGTATGGCTAGACACTGGAAAACTATTAATTTTTAGCTATTTTTAGATTGTTCACTTGTGTGCCTTTACAATGTTACAAGGTACACAAAATTATACCTATTATAATACCTACATAAATTACTGAAAACTGAAAATCATCTGCGCATATTATTAAGTATGTCAGATTGACGACTTTGGTTTGAAACTGCGTTCTATTTATAAAAAGTGTATTTTCTTCCTCCGCCGCGCTGTACGAAGCAGATTCGTTCGGCAGCCATAAACTATTACAGCGCGTTTCAAATTACCAATTTTTCGTGTTTCTCTAAAGTGTAGTTTACACGTATTAAGTAGCGAAGCAGTTAACTTAATTTTAAATAAATAGGGGATTGGACTGCATCAAAAATTAATTTTGTAATATGATTTCCTAAATTGCTCTCCTCTTGAAATTTCAAAAAGCCTTACTTATACTGGTTTTGTTTTTCCATCACGTCTTCAATTTTTATTGATCAAATTCACAAAATAAGTTCGTCAATGACGCTAAAAATCTATGACGTCACTTGTGGGTATTTCACATTTTTAGAACAAAATTTCGTTTTTGACAGATCATAAAAAGTAACTCAAATGACTAGCAGTCCGATCCCCTATTACTGTGTGTAAACAGTTACTAAAGAGTTGTCAACTCATAAGTTGTAAGTTAATAATTTAGTAGATAAGTTGTCAAGTAGAATAGAATCGAATCTATTTTTCGAATAAGTAGCCTCTCCTCCCGCACCGCGCGCATGCCCCGGTGGGCGTGGCCTGCTACTAAATTATCATTTAGTACGTGTAAACGCTATATTCAACTAAATTTTAACTTAAAATTTAGTTTTACTACTAAATCACTACTATTTATTCACTTTACACGTGTAAACGCTCGACCACTTATAATTAACTTACTTTTATTTTAAAATTAACTTGATAACTTCGCTACTTAATACGTGTAAACTAGGCAAAGGTAGTTAGGTACTAAAAATGTTTATTACTTACCCACCTACCTAAAGATTAGTTTGGTTAATATCGGTATTAATCGTTAACAACCCATAAACCAAGGCCTTAACAATTGTTAATTATTGGTAAGCTCGCTTCCATCTTCGGCATCATCGTCACTTATCATCAGGTGAGATGATGCCAAGAGCTTTCCAATTATGAATAAAAAAAAATATATAAAAAATTGTTAATTAAAAAAAAACGTAACCTCGTAATATTGAAAATTATAATATTGATATACCTACAATATCTTTTTTAGTTTTAACTTATCTCTTACAAAATTGTTGTCGGTTTTTAGTTTTACTTTTTTTAAATATGTTTAAATTCTTATTTAGTTTATATATCATCATCATTTATATTCAAATCTGGACGGCTAATGTACCAATGAGTTTTTTAAAACTTACGTACATACTTACCGATTGCTTTATAACGGTGAAGGAAAAACATCATGAGGAAACCTGCACACGCCTGCAATGAAACTCGAAGGTTGTGTGTTAAGTTGATCAACCCGCACTGAGCCCGCGTGGTCGACTAAGGCCCGATCGGCCTAATTCAGGGTAGGCTCGAGCTCCTCGGTGGGGACGTATATAAGCTGATATGATGATGATGATGTATTCTAAAAAATACGCTACATTTCACTTGTGGGGTACTTATCACTGAATAAAAAAAAAACTATTCTATTCTAACCTATAAACTGGTCGGGCACGAATCTCTTACGTAACTTCATGAAAATCAGGCACTCCAGGGTCCAAGTCGGGGTTGGTGGAGGTTGGAGGGCTAGAGTGGCGAACCCCATCATCAGAAATTTTTTCAAGCCGCCTACAAGACGTCTGACACGGCTATAACTACTGCCATCTAGTGATGGCAACCAGCACCAACGGCTTAACGTACCTTGCGAAGCACGGAAACAGTCAGAAGGAAACGAAAATAGGAGGGTGCGGGTTCGATTCCCGGCGGGGTCAACTTTGTAAGACTCGGTTTGGTTGGTCGTAGGGCATTTTCATAACCCGCTTGAGCTACCACCATTTTATCTAAGTCTTGCCACCAAACATCAGTGTTACCAGCATTGATGTGTTCCAGCTTGAAGATAAGATAGCCAGATCTCCATTGCGTTGGGGAATCTTGGTAAGCCCGCTTCCATTTTCGGCATCATGGTCACTTACCATCAGGTGAGATGATGCCAATGGGGTTATCAAAAGTGGATAAAAAAAAGTCGAGAAAAATGACACTTCAGCCACACTCATCCAGGTAATGACCGTGCTTTAGGTTAGTTAACCTACGTGATCGACCTAACCACGGAAGCAAAGTATACAGGGTGTAAAAAAAATGCTGTAGGACCCGTTAACTGGGGGTTCTACTCGTCATACTGAAAAACTTTTCCCATGGAACCTATAGTCAATTCTCAAAAAAAAATTAAGCCCTCCATACTAAAAAGCACAAAATTGGTCGATCAGCTGATCGTTTTGTATGAAAAGCAAAAATTTTTTTTGCGGTTTCAGCAAAGTCGTAGAACAAAAGTTGTTCAGTATGATGAGTAGAAGCCCCAGATAACGGGACCTACACCAATTTTGTTACACCCTGTATATATTAGTACTAACATACAGTATGGACACTCCCTGCCGCTCTCTAGATTGCGACCTCACCCCCTCGTCACCCAGATTGATACTGATTGGTTACAGTTTGGTTGTCGAACGTATAGGATTTCGCCGCCATTTTGTTTGTTCCTTCCTTTTTTGAAATGTCATTTCTGGCCAGTTGTATGAAGTGTCCAGGGTGTGACGGAAGTCACAATGAGCTACGACCGCTTCACACAGACGATTATCTAGCCCTGCAAGACGAAGTTGCCAGAACCAACATTTTCTTTTACGTTTCTAATACTCCTAGCATAAACAATACACAATATTGGTCGACGGTGGTAATATAAGAGATCCAATGTGTCCATAGGAAGACAAAATTGCCAGAACCAATATTTTATTTTACGTTTCTAATACTCTTAGCATATACAATTATGGCTACTTGCTACCATACCCAATATTGGTCGATGGTGGTAATAGAAGGGACCTAATGTGCCCATAGCAAGACAAAGTTGCCAGAACCAACATTTTCTTTTACGTTTCTAATACTCTTAGCATAAAAAGTTATGGCTATTTGCTACCACACACAATATTGGTTGACGGTATGGTAATAGAAGGGACCTAATGTGCCCATAGCAATACAAAGTTGCCAGAACCAACATTTTCTTTTACGTTTCTAATACTCTTAGCATAAACAATTATGACTATTTGCTACCATACTCAATATTGGTCGACGGTGGTAATAGAAGGGACCTAATGTGCCCATAGCAAGACAAAGTTGCTAGAACCAACATTTTCTTTTACTTTTCTAATACTCTTAGCCTATAAAATTATGGCTATTTGCTACCATACACAATATTGGTCGACGGTGGTAATGGAAGGGACATAATGTGCCCATAGCAAGACGAAATTGCTAGAACTAACATTTTCTTTTACTTTGCTAATACTCTTAGCATAAACAGTTATGGCTATTTGCTACCACACACAATATTGGTCGACGGTATGGTAATAGAAGGGACCTAATGTGCCCATAGCAATACAAAGTTGCCAGAACCAACATTTTCATTTACGTTTCTAATACTCTTAGCATAAAAAATTATGACTATTTGCTACCATACTCAATATTGGTCGACGGTGGTACAGATGTTTTATCTCACGAGCGCGGGTTAGCTATACTTGTGTGTGTAATGCGTATAGACACGTGCTCTATTGTTAGTTGTGTCTATTGTGTGCGCAATTGTAAGTACCCGAGCTTACGCACGCAAAGACAATTTGCATGTACATTAACACACACCAGTATGACTAACCCGCGCTCGTGAGATAAAACATCTGTAGTAGAAGAGACCTAATGTGCCCATAGCAAGACAAAGCTGCTAGAACCAACATTTTCTTTTACTTTTCTAATACTCTTAGCATATACAATTATGGCTATTTGCTACCATACACAACATTGGTCGACGGTGGTAATAGAAGGGACCTAATGTGCCCATAGCAAGACAAAGTTGCTAGAACCGACATTTTCTTTTACTTTTCTAATACTCTTAGCATATAAAATTATGGGTATTTGCTACCGTACACAATATTGGTCGACGGTGGTAATAGAAGGGTCCTATTGTGCCCATAGCAAGACAAAGTTGCCAGAACCAACATTTTCTTTTACGTTTCTAATACTCTTAGCGTAAACTATTTTCCGCGAGAGACACAAGACTGTAACTTTCCCTTTTTAGTAGCAAGCTAATGAAAAAGACAGCAATATACGTAGGACGTGGATAACAAACGTGGTCTACGTAATCGTTATACTTAGTAGTTAGACCCTCGGGACCAAAGACATTTAAATGTTTACGCCATTTTGGCTAGACGTTTCTGGCAGACGGGAGGATGTAGACCTCATAACTTCATAAGGCTTCTCTACACAAGAGGCAATCATGGGCCAGCTTAAGAGACAGATAGATAGATAGATCAACGTAGTTACTAGCTAGTGTTGCCCTTGATTTCCCCATCAAATTCATCCTATCATCAGATCCTGGCTTGGTGACAATGGGACCACCTCGGTAGTATTCTCTTTCGAACAATGAAATAATTTTGAAAATCGGTCCGCAATTGACCGAGTAATCGGTAATACATAAAAAAACCGGTCAAGTGCGAGTTGCACTCGCGGTATGAGGGTTTCGTACCATCACACCTCTCCACACAACTATGACAATGATACCATGTGAATAGGCACAAACAAAAGGCACAAACGCGAGCAACAGAAAAATACTACTAGCGCTATCTAGTGGTGTTTTAGTGAACTTACTACTATCCAGTCGCTACTATTTTCCGTAAGTGAACGTATTATATTGAGTTTACTACTTTATTTTCAATTGATATAATACATATAGGTTTTTCTGTAATCTACAAACAAAAGGCACAAACGCGAGCAACAGAAAAATACTACTAGCGCTATCTAGTGGTGTTTTAGTGAACTTACTACTATCCAGTCGCTACTATTTTCCGTAAGTGAACGTTTTATATTGAGTTTACTACTTTATTTTCAATTGATATAATTCTTATAGGTTTTTCTGTAATCTATATTTTGTATTTTTTTTCTAAATTTTAGGCTCAGGAGTTTAGGAGATCAGGGGGGAATGGTTAATTTTGTCTTTCATGAATAAAATCAAAACTATTTATTTTACAATAATAACAAACATATATTTGAGATCCTCATAATGAGCTCTTTTATTTCATATATTATGAAAAAGTAAGGTTTGCACTTTTTTTTTAATTTTCTAAATTCCCCCCCCGAAAATGAATCTTATCTAAAAAAAAATATTTATTAACTTTGCATATCTGTGTTTGGGTCATAGGATTACACCATCCTACCAAATTTCACCTGGTTTGGTCCAGTACATTCGGAGCAAATCGGCTGTGACAGACGGACGAACATACAGACAGACGCACGAGTGATCCTATAAGGGTTCCGTTTTTTGTTGTTGTACGGAACCCTTAAAATACATACAGTGGAACATAGAACCTCCTCCTAGTTTGAAGCCGGTTAAAAATAATAATCTATAATATAATAAAACTGTAACGGGGCCGTGTCTGTACATGAAATATTTTTGGAAAATAATAACTGTGGTGGACATTACTAACGATACAGAGGCCAAAACAACAACTTTTGGAATTTTTGTCTGTCTGTCTGTCTGTCTGTCTGTCTGTATGTTCGCGCATCACGCAAAAACTACCGGGCCGATTTTGATGAAATTTTGTATGGTGGTTCCTTATAGCCCGGGTTAACATATAGGATACTTTTTATCCCAGAAAATTCAAGAGTTCCCGTGGGAAAATCAAAAGTATTCATTTATAGAATGGCTCACCACGCAAATGTGGCTTAACCTATTACAATCAAATTTTACACGTTGATACCCTTATCGCGAACTAAAACTGGGACATTGTGAATCCCAAAAAAATTAGGTTTCCTACAGGAATGCAAAAAATTGTATCTTTAGATTGGCTCAACGTAACAATATGAAACCTTTACATTGAGATGGGGTGTTTTGACCATCATTGTGTAGTCGGGTATTCTTTATCCCGGAAAACTAAAGAGGTCCCGTGGGAAATTATCTATCGATACTAACAATAATAACAATAGAGTACTTTTTTCTATTTATTAGCTACACATACCAAACATTATAAGCGCTGCAGGGACAATAAAACGCGCTTAAGTTGTATTAAAACATTAAAATATTTTTTCATACTTTTGAGTGGATTTCTCTTATGTATTTTTCAGCATAAGCTACTTTAAACAACTCTAACTCTGGAACTATGGCACGTAGCGATGTGTTTCATAGACGAACAGAGAGGTATTTTGTTACAGATTCCAATCATCAATCAATCATGTAAATAAATAAAAACACATAAATCGAGTTCAGCATCTTTTAACAGGAGGCACAGATATGGGAACTCTTCTGACGGCGACTATTTGCGTGTGGCAGTTGCTCTCCGCCTGCAATATCAATATCTGTGAACCTCATCAATGTATTTGCGGGTCCACGGAGGAGGCAATTGTCCATCACTCACTGAGTTGCAGTCGTGTTTGTGAAGATTCGCACGTCACCAATTCCCTAATGACCTCACTCGGAGGGCACTGGTCTCGGCCAGATGAAATATTCCATCTTTGATGCAGCCGCCGGCCGGGCTTTAGTCGATCGGATGGCAAAAGGCCGGAGGTTTTAAACAGGTGCTATGGCAGAGAGGAACGTGTCTGCTTTGGGAAGCCACTTTTTCTGCCTCACTCCTCACCCGTACGGTACTACTGCTCAATTTGCGGCGAGAAAGAAGCATAATAAGTACTCGGTCTTGGAGGCATATTACTGCTTTGTGCCGCTGGTCTGTAAGACAACCGGCTGCTGAACCCTCAGAGGCCTTTGCCTTCACAAAGGAGATTGGCCTCCGCCTTCGAGAGAGGAGATGTGACGTGAGGACCTACCTGCTGCTAAGGTTGTCTATTGCCATCCAGCGCGGCAACGAGAAGTGCGTCTTGGGCTCCTTTGGAGCTGATACGACTCGAGGATTTGACCCATATTAATATTGTTAGGAAATTTTATTACTAGATTGATACCTATAATGATTTGAATTAGTTTTTTGATAATATAGGTAATGTGTTATTTCATCATATCAGTTTGTATACGTCCCCACCAAGGGGCTTGACCTGCCCTGAGTTAGGGCGATCTGGCCTTAGACGATCACGTGGGCCCATTGCGGGTTGATTGACTTCACACATAAGCTTCGAATTTCTTCGCAGGCGTGTGCAGGTTTCCTCACGATATTTTTCTCACCGTAAGAGTGTCGGATAAACGTACATACCAGTATGAAATCGATATTCGTATAGATATTGGTAAGTGGCAGATTCGAACCACGGCCTTCCAGACAGGAGGTAGTGGCCCTAACCGTTTTGCCACCGACGCTCTATATTTTATTTAAGATTTAGAAATCCTTACTTAATATTATAAATGTGAAAATGTGTTTGTTTGTTTGTTACCTATTCACACTTCAACACCTCTACCAGTCTTGATTAAATTTGGCATGCAGGTAGCCTGTATCACTAGGAATGAAATAGTCAACCTTTTATCTGTGGAAATTATCATAGCCCGATGCAGTTCCTGAGGAAACTAAAACAATACTCTTTGTTCGCAAATTTATTTAAAATCGTAATGAAAAAATGGATTGGTGCGATTTTTAGCACAGAGATGAGGTGGAAAATATAATTTACTAATAAGTATATCCTGACATAGTTCCCGAGGGATCTGGGGACAACTGTTTTCTACGCTCGCGCACGTCAGTGGCGTCGCAACGGAGCAACGGATTAAAGTGATTTTTTGTATAGAATTTGTTGGGGGGGTGGGGGGTGGGAAGTGACAAAGACTGCTTATCCGAATAGCCCGATACAGTTCCTGAGGTATCTGGAGAAAACTCATGTCCACGCTTGCGATCTGATTGCGGCTCACGCACCACTCACCCTTAAAAAGAGTCATAAAAGCTATGTCCACGTGGGCGAAGCCGCGGGCAAAAGCTAGTACTTACTATACTAACACAGTGGCGTAACGGCTAGGGCCGCTATACCTACTGTCTGAGAGGTCGTGATTCATATCCTGTTAACCTGCCACGTACAAATGTGTTTTTGAATTTGGATTTAATATTTACGTTTTAACCGACGCTCATAAGGTAAAGGAAAACATCCCTGGACACGCCAGCGGCAGCGAAGGAACTCGAATGTTGTGTGTGAAGTCGACATACCCGCACTAGACCTGCGTCGAAGTAACTATTTAGTAATCTGTGCCTGCGTGGTTGATTAAAGCTCGATCGCCCTAATTTAGGATAGGCTTGAGCCCCTCGGTGGGGACGTAATATGATGATATACTGAAGTTGACAAATGACTGATAGGCATCGTTATTATACTGCTGACAGGTGAAGAATTCAGGCATTTCATTGGTCGACGTAGTCACTGAACCGTTTCCAAATACGGTGTCATCTTTGGAATGCCTCGTCTATTAAAGATAAGGTCTTTGTACTGGCTGTACGCAATGAAATTAGGGTCGTTCCTTTAAGTACCTAGTTACAACGTTTTAATGCGGTGTGTTAAAACGGGGTTGTTTGTCTTTTGATGTTATTTGGTAAAGTAAAAAGTACTTCCCACCCCTGGCCCTGGCAAGGTAGTTGTGTTTGGTATTTAAAGAATCACACTAATATTATAAAGGCGAAAGTTTGTGAGTGTGTATGTATGTTACTTCTTCACGCAAAAACTTCTGAACGGATTTGGCTGAAATTTGGTAGGTAGACAGATTAGGACCTGGATTAACACTTAAGCTACTTTTTTCCACGCTCGCGAGCCGCTTGCGGCTCGCGCCACTGCGCACCCTCGAATAGTCATAGAAACGTTGTCAACCCGGGTGAAGCCGCGGGAAACAGCTAGTGTAACATAAAGGTGCAGTGATACTTTAAGATGGGCTTATCCTAGTGATAAAACTGAACAACTTTTGTCGACCAATCAGCTGCCCGATATGTATGAAAAATCCAAAGAAAAAAATCGCGATTTCAGCAAAGTTGTAGAACAAGAGTTGTTCAGATTGATGAGTACAAGCCCACCTTAAAGTATCACTGCATGTAAAGTATGAATGTTACACCCTGTATACAGGATCATCATCATCATTATATCAGCCGAAAAACATCCACTGCTTGTCAAAGGCCTCCCCAAGGATTTACACGACGAATGCTCCTGCGCTGCGCGCATCCATCGGCTTCCCGCGATCTTCACCAGGTCATCGGTCCACTGCATGGGAGGCCTGTCTACGCTACGTTTTCCGGTGCGCGGTCGCCACTCGAAAACTTTACTACCCCAAATGGCCATCTTTTGTACGAGCTATTGTGCCCACTGCCACTTCAGTTTAGCGATTCTGTGGGCTAAGTCGGTTACTTTGGTTACAGGATGTGTACTAAATATTGGTACCTACCAACAAAAAGTGGGAGTAGATCCGGTATCAGAATTTATAATTTAAAATTATTATAGTAGGACATATAATCGATTTTTTTTTGTATTGTATCAGCTCATATACGTCCCCACCGAGGGGCTCGAGCCTACCCTGAATCATGGCGATTAGGCCTTAGTCGACCACGCGGGCCCAGTGCGGGTTGGTCGACTTCACACACAACCATCGAGTTTCTTCGCAGGCGTATGCAGGTTTCCTCACGATGTTTTCCTTCACCGTTAAAGCAATCGGTAATGATATGTACGTAAGTTTTTGAAAAACTCATTGGTACATTGGCCGCCCAGATTTGAACCCGGTACCTCTGGTTAGATGGACCGAGTCATTACCGGTTGAGCCACCGACGCTTTTAATAATCGATTTACTCAAAAGGAAAACAATCAAGGCTAAGTAGACTTTCTTAGTTTAGCAGTAATAGTCGACCAAATTAAGATGTGCAGTTGGATTTGCCAAAAGTTTATAGATTTTCCATACAGAATGTTCTATTACCAACTGTAAATATAATTTTGTTTTTTTTAAATAAACGTTTATTTTTTTAAAGACTTCGGGACCCTACTTTACGCGAGTCCGACTCGCACTTGGCCGGTTTTTGAGTTTGTTATGGGTTGTCTCCAATTTCTTAAAAAACTATTTTTCTATTTGCAAACTCTGTGGAGCATCATAAAAGACACTCTTTTATCTAGATATACAGGATGTATCAAACTGCAAACCGGAAGACGTAGCGTAGGAAGGCCTCCAACACGGTGGACCGACGACCTGGTGAAGGTAGCGGGAAGCCCCTGGATGTGGGCAGCGCAGGACAGCGGTCTTCGTGGAACTTCTTGGGGGAGGCCTTTGTCCAGCAGTGGACGTCTTTTAGCTGATATAATGATGATGTATCAAAATTGGTGTCGGAGCCCTATAACTGGGGTTTTTCTCATCGTTTTGAACAACTTTTCCCACGAGACTCATAGTCAATACGCAAAAAAAAACCATTTGAACAATCGAACAGCTAAATGACAGATTCAATGCATTTTTACCCGACTGCTTCAGAAAGAGGTTTTTTTATTCTCAACTAGTTGCGCCCCGCGGTGTTACCCATGGTTAAAAAAAAACTGGTTTTTTTTTGACTTACATATAAAAAAAACATCAGAACGCTAAATCTAGTATTAAGATTGTGTGCGCCTGATGGGTCACACTACACACTGAACAGGACCCACCTTCCCACTAAGACCATAGGCCTGTGTCTTAGTGAAAATTTTGGTGATCGTCATTTGTATTATTTTTCCATAAGGGAAAGTGAACCCTGCATTGCCCCTTCATTGGAGGGAAATTGTGGCTATGGAATATAAAGTTCCCACGAGATGCTTTCTAGCTATAAAATCATAACATATCAGTCCATACACGTCCCCATCGTGGGGCTCAATCCTGCTCCATTACCTATTATTTACTTTCGAAGTTGAAAATAGACTATTCAGAAATTACCAAAATGCGAGTTACCTTTCTCTTTTGTTCTAGTTCTTAATAAAGGGAATTCGTAGACTCCCCGTAAAATATCTCAAGGTTGTAAGCAAAGGTAAAAGGAGAGAATAAAATAAAATATCCTGGTTGAGTCTTAATAGAAATTGAAAGTTTATTTGACTCAAATTGTGGAGAAACCTTTCTTTTTTATAGGCGTAAAACTCCACGTTACATCATTTAGTTAGTATTAAAAGTACGGCCATACATTAATTACAGTTCTTTATTTAATAGTGGCCCAAGAAGGTGTCACATTTTCTTCTAGTATTTAACGGTACAAACTTGATATTATATTGAATTATACAACACATCCGGTACGATACCACGTACTTACGTATGGATGTATGTAAATTTGTATTAAATTTGTCTACATAAAGTAAAGTTAAAATTGAACAAAATTGAATAGACTTATGACAGTAACGAAAAGGTAATTTAAATATTACATATTATACATTTCCGTCAAGCAAACAATATTGCAACCACTGTACATTTCTGTAACTCACAGAGAACCCTAAATTTTAAAGAACCTTTCGAGTGCTTCCCTATTTGGGTTTAGTAAAACTTTGGACATTTAAAAGGTGATTCAAGTTAGACCTTAAGACCAAAAATAATACGTACCCAGACACATGTCGCACCTTACAAAACTATTACTTTTCACACCAAAATTCGCACAGAAAAACAAACAATATTTCAGCCTCGTGACACGACCAACTCGTTCCGCCATTCTATCCTCTGTCCCCCTGCTCACGCGCATTTTCAAGAAACAGCCCTGGCTTTCTATCTCCTTCACACAACAACACAAATCCAATTCCTTTACTCTCTCGCTCTCTCCTACCCTATCTTGCGAACATTAAATCGTATTTTATTGGTCCCAAGTGCTAACATTTTACATACTTGAGTTTAGGAATTCGGTGTCAGACCGAACCTTCAAAAAAATAGTTCAGCAACTCAATATTATTATTAGGATTCCATGTGGTTTTACGCAGTAGTTCTATTTCAAAAAGGCCTCGGATGTGCTGAGCATATACTTGTGACCTTTTATTTATTTTATTTTTTATTATTTGTTTAAAACAGAAATATGCTCTCACATGGAGCAGTAGGTGTATATGACTCTGGGGTTAGAGTTCATTTCATTTATTCATTGCTGTGTCACAACTAATGGTGTACAAACATAATAATATGTGTAATAGTAGGTAAGTGTTTTTTTTTCAATTTTTTCGTTTGTTTATAGAAATCAAAAAGATCTCAGTTTACAAAAGAGGTACTAAGCTTTTCTAGAAATAGAGCGGATTTCGGGGCGCAGATGCTGCGAGACCTCGTCCCTAGTCCCAAAAAAGCTGAAATTTGTAATATAATTGATCATTTTAGATCATAGGTGTGGTATGTCCTCCTTATATTCTTGTTCGAATTCCCCGACACCGATTAATGAGAGGCTTGTTACCCATCGAACAGGCCAAATCCTTAACTCAGTGTATGTACGGTGCCAGAAAGTTGCCACTTCGCCTTTCCAAGCCCATATGAAATACCTAGGTTAGGTATTTCTTCTAGATCTAGTTTATTATAGTTTGAATGGATTATATCCATTTGTGTCAAGCTGTCTTTAATACTTGTTGCGTTTTGTTATATAATGTGTATATGTTTTTGTTTTGTTTTGTTATATAGGTGAGCGTCCTCACGCAAAATTTTGTATTTCTATCGGGTATATTTAAATTTGTGTTTATTTGAACCCGATATTTATGTTTGTGTAGATGCATCTATAGACAGTTAGATAGGCCTATTATTTGGTATTTGGGTTGGTGGCTAGGTTTCACCTGGCTAGATTTCCTATTTCAACTCACTTTAGCCTAACAACATTTTTCAAAGCAAAATTAATAATAATAATACATCAATCGATAAGAACTACACACGAAGTCCCGAATTATACTATATCATACCAAATGGTATTGCAAACTAGATTCCACACCACACAAAAGGTAGATAGGTATAAGAATTTTAGATCTGAGACCTTTCATTTTCCATTTATCTAATTTTTCAGATGCCTAGTCAATCTGTTCAAGCTATAGCAGAGACACTGACTAGAACCTTAAGGTCATAAATTATGGAGGTTATTCTATTATTCGCAAGAGCTGTTTCTCTAAGCGAATAAAGTAGATTTTGCAAAACTGCTCCATCATAACCTTGATGTCTATTTATTGCATTAGTAATTGTTAATATCATCAAGTGTTACCATATAATACTTTGTTCAAAGGAATAATTATTTTTAATTAACGTAATTAATTTAGCTAATGATCAAAAGGTGTACCTAATCCATGATATAGAAAGGTATTTGATTGGGTTCTATAAATAGTAAACATTTCCTTACATATGAATCTTTGTATCCCTTTTTCCATTAATGAGTTTTCGTAAACTTTATGCAAGGCATTATTCGACAAAGTACAGTATTTTTGTTTTCTTTCCTGATCTATGGTCGAACAACAAAAAAACCCAATGTAAGTCTATCAATCGGTAGTCGCAAACAGTGAGATAACATCATATATATATTTATATATTTTTTTCTTTAATTAACAGTCCCTTCGATTCTACAGTCTGTGTAAGGCTTTATCGTTCATTTTTTTTTATTATTATTATATCAGCTCATATACGTCCCCACCGAGGGGCTCGGGCTTACCCTGAATCAAGGTGATTAGGCCTTAGTCGACCACGCGGGCCCAGTGCGGGTTGGTCGACTTCACACGCAACCTTCGTGTCTCTTCGCATGCGTGTGCAGGCTTCCTCACGATGTTTTCCCTCACCGTTAAAACAATCGGTAAATATATGTACGTATGTTTTCAAAAAAAAAACTCATTGGTACATTGGCCGTCCAGATTCGAACCCGGTACCTCTGGTTAGATGGACCGAGTCGTTACCGGTTGAGCCACCGACGTTCTTTTTTTTTATATAATTAAATTATTTTCTTTTATAATATCAAAGAAACATATTAAGTATTCCCTTTTTTGTTTGTTTTTTCTTGAATAGTTATATTGATTGCATATGTACTATCAACAATTATTTAGGGATTCTTTGTGTCTTCATCTCTCTCCACTCCGGAAACCGTAAAAGTGTGGAAAAGTGCGTAATGTAAGGCATAGACTACAGTTACTTTAAATAGTTTTGTGTAGTCTTTCAACAATTACTGTTCTAAAGCCGCTAGATACTGGCAGCTGAACACGTGGCTATATGTTGTACCTCACTATATTTTCTTTCGAAGTTGTGGAGTGACGACGTATGGAAATCAGCGAAGCCATTTCGGATGCAACCTTTGCACCAAATTGCACGTGGGAATCTCATGTGCAGGTTTTTTTTTTTTACTCTTATATGGTAACTTCATATTAACATTAATGTGTAAATAATACACCTTCGATGTCGTTGCCTGCCTCAGCTCCCTCAGGCTAAGGGATAAGGTGAACATGTGGAATTGACATTCAGACCATGATGACGGTAAACTGTCTCATTTTACCGCAAATTTCCAGTTTAGCGTAAACAATAGTTACGCTTATGCCTGAAATAAAATAAGGAAACTAGGTGATACTTCTCTGCCATGAGGAACTCCTTCTCTTTCCTGTCCCCCTCTCTCCATGATGTCCTGATAAAGTCCTTCGTCAGCGTTCCGCGTCTAATGTTAGTCAGCTCGAATCCGCCCCGGCTAACCAGCTTTAGTCACGACAAAATGAGCAGGATCACTCTGGAATTATGCAAGTTCAAGTGCGTTTAAATCCATACAGAGTAATTTATCTTTTTATTTTCAAAAATATAAAATTTTTCTCCGTCTAAATATACATAATATTATAGCTAATAATTATTATAACATACAAGTGGATAGCCCTTTGCTGCTCTCGTCTACGAGATTACCTGGGCGCGCTGTTTATTCGCGATGCCCGATGTAAGTGAAATTTTCACGGAAATCAACCGTAAGATCATCAAGCAGTCCCTTCATTCCACCAATTTTTATCGCATATATTCAGCCTTTTCACATATATGTTCTTCATCATAATTTCGTACTAAATAAATATTCCTTCAATATATGTCACCATTCCTTGATTAATTCTCTGCGCGGGAATCGAACCCGCTACCCCGGCTTGAACGCAACCATCTAGAATTGCGCTATGTTGACTAACCTCCATATTGAACTGCTTTGGCTTAATTACATCCATCGATCACGACAAGTGCTCGCTATAAATATGTATGTTTGTTATCTCTATACGCAAAACTACTGAACGAATCTGGCTGAAATTTGGTAGGTAGACAGATTGGGATCTGGACTGACACAGTTTTTTTTTTCTTCTCTCCATCCTTCTTAATTCACGTCGCGAACATATCGTCAAACACATAAAAATAAAACCATATATTTTCTAGTGATGCCTTCCCAATGCAAGTTTTGTGTTTTGTAAGTTCTTCAAAATACATTATCACTTAACTTATTGACGCCTCGGGAGTCGGGACCCGTCGCAAACCCACGCAGGTAGTGAATTTTTTTATTGTCTCCGGCCGGTCAATGCAAAAACCCCCGCATTCCTTCGTCTCGAAATACACAAGGCCTGGATGCACACAAATCCCAAAGCACGCATCTGTAATGTATAAAAAAAACAAGCAGAATCTTTTGCACAGTAACAAATAAATTGACCTGTTCCGATCGCCAGCCATCTTAAGTGGCGAACTTTGTCAAACCAAATGCTTGATTTATACATAACTTATGTTCGTAGGGCGATATTTCAACCCGCGATACAAATTTGGCTAAAACTAGCCTCTGTCAGCTAAGGCAATGCTTGATTTATACATAACTTATGTTCGTAGGGCGATACTCCAACCCACGATACAAAATTGGCTAAACTAGCCTCTGTCAGCTAAGGCAATAAAATTACATTATACCACGCCGATGTTGATTAATGTAGCAAATGATTCGCCACACTGTTACTAACATACATTTCTTAATAGATGGTAAATCGAAAAAAAAAATGCACTCATTAGATACCCGAGGTTACAACCGTCTTTAATTCCAATCCCAACTTTGTGGAATGTGAAAACTGAGAAGTTAAACTAGTTTTTTTTAAAAAAAAAAACCTTAAATCCTATGATTACTGGGTTCTTTCAATATTGTTTCGTCACGGGCCATGCATACGCATGCAAAATTTCAGCTCAATCGGAAACCGTGAACTGGGTCAACGTAACACAATGTTTTAATCATTTACTACGTGGTGACCTCTTATTAAAATGTCTTTATTTTTTTTTTCGACTGCATTGAAGTTAAGAAAATTGGTTATAAGTTTTATATCGAACTCATTAAGTTATTACCTTTTTTTTTTCGATTGTGTACGTACAAAATGAAATTAAAATTGTTTTTGTTTTTCTTTCCTTAAATCAAATTATAACCAGTAATGACAAGCTATGACATGGTCAATATTTAAAATATTAGTAAAATTAAGCCTCATGAGAATAACATAAGTTCTGCAAACCCTTCTGTTCGTTCTTAGGGTTTCGTACTACAAAGGAAATGAAGCGAACCCTTTGTCGGACCACTTTGTTGTCCGTCCGTCCATCCTTCTGGGGACTTTGTGGGATGTTAACGTATTATACGTTTTCGATACAAGAAGAGGGAAACAAACAAGATATATATTTTGTTAATTAGTTATGCAATAATTATGCTTTCTAGTCCTCTGTGTAATAGACGACAGTGATATACAGGAAAAATCTTTTCCTTTGTATTAATCTTGATAGGTACTTATGTACTTATGATATGTTTAGTATTATTATTATTATTTTTATTATTTTTTTCAATGGACCCAATTAGTTACAAACGTTGTGTTATCTTTTTATTCAGATTTCCAAAGGTGCGTTTCTTTTTCCCTATAACTGGGGCTATAAAGGTGCCCTATAACTGGGGTTTTTCTCATCGTTTTGAACAACTTTTCCCACGAGACTCATAGTCAATACACAAAAAAAAACATTTGAACAATCGAACAGCTAAATGACAGATTCAATGCATTTTTACCCGACTGCTTCAGAAAGAGGTTTTTTTATTCTCAACTAGTTGCGCCCCGCGGTGTTACCCATGGTTAAAAAAAAAACTGTTTTTTTTTTACTTACATATAAAAAAAACATCAGAACGCTAAATCTAGTATTAAGATTGTGTGCGCCTGATGGGTCACACTACACACTGAACAGGACCCACCTTCCCACTAAGACCATAGGCCTGTGTCTTAGTGAAAATTTTGGTGATCGTCATTTGTATTATTTTTCCATAAGGGAAAGTGAACCCTGCATTGCCCCTTCATTGGAGGGAAATTGTGGCTATGGAATATAAAGTTCCCACGAGATGCTTTCTAGCTATAAAATCATAACATATCAGTCCATACACGTCCCCATCGTGGGGCTCAATCCTGCTCCATTACCTATTATTTACTTTCGAAGTTGAAAATAGACTATTCAGAAATTACCAAAATGCGAGTTACCTTTCTCTTTTGTTCTAGTTCTTAATAAAGGGAATTCGTAGACTCCCCGTAAATCTCAAGGTTGTAAGCAAAGGTAAAAGGAAAGAATAAAATAAAATATCCTGGTTGAGTCTTAATAGAAATTGAAAGTTTATTTGACTCAAATTGTGGAGAAACCTTTCTTTTTTATAGGCGTAAAACTCCACGTTACATCATTTAGTTAGTATTAAAAGTACGGCCATACATTAATTACAGTTCTTTATTTAATAGTGGCCCAAGAAGGTGTCACATTTTCTTCTAGTATTTAACGGTACAAACTTGATATTATATTGAATTATACAACACATCCGGTACGATACCACGTACTTACGTATGGATGTATGTAAATTTGTATTAAATTTGTCTACATAAAGTAAAGTTAAAATTGAACAAAATTGAATAGACTTATGACAGTAACGAAAAGGTAATTTAAATATTACATATTATACATTTCCGTCAAGCAAACAATATTGCAACCACTGTACATTTCTGTAACTCACAGAGAACCCTAAATTTTAAAGAACCTTTCGAGTGCTTCCCTATTTGGGTTTAGTAAAACTTTGGACATTTAAAAGGTGATTCAAGTTAGACCTTAAGACCAAAAATAATACGTACCCAGACACACGTCGCACCTCACAAAACTATTACTTTTCACACCAAAATTCGCACAGAAAAACAAACAATATTTCAGCCTCGTGACACGACCAACTCGTTCCGCCATTCTATCCTCTGTCCCCCTGCTCACGCGCATTTTCAAGAAACAGCCCTGGCTTTCTATCTCCTTCACACAACAACACAAATCCAATTCCTTTACTCTCTCGCTCTCTCCTACCCTATCTTGCGAACATAAAATCGTATTTTATTGGTCCCAAGTGCTAACATTTTACATACTTGAGTTTAGGAATTCGGTGTCAGACCGAACCTTCAAAAAAATAGTTCAGCAACTCAATATTATTATTAGGACTCCATGTGGTGTTACGCAGTAGTTCTATTTCAAAAGTTATTATTATTAGGGTTCCGTATGGTGTCACGCAGGAACCATCACAACACACGGGTTAACTTAAACACTAAAATAATAATAATAATACGCGTTTATAGCTAATTAGGATACTGCCCGACATCCGCTGATACGGGGGAACTGTCCGGGTGCACCTCCGAACCAAGCAGAAGTAATTTCTTTAGATTATTTCTTATTTAATTAGGGTTTAGAAGTAGCTGATGTGTTAATCCAGGACGTAAGCTACCTACATACCAAGGTTTATCAAAATTGGTCAAGTCACTTGAGCGTGAAGAAGTAACAAACACACACACTCACAAACTTTGGCCTTTATAATATTAGTGTGATTGTTAAGCCCTGCGTTGGCATCATCTCTCCTGATGGTAAGTGACCATGATGCCGAAGATTGAAACGGGCTTACCAAGATTCCCCCATCGCAATGGAGAATTGGCTAGGTATCTTATCTTCAAGCTGGAAGACATCAATGTTTTTATCACGGATGTTTGGCGGCAAGACGTAGATAAGATGGTGGTAGCTAGCCAGGCGGGCTTAGAAAATACCCTACAACCATCCAAACCGTTTCTTGCAAGTTGACCGCACCGGGAATCGAACCCGCAACCTCCTGGTGTGAAGCGAATAGATTAGGCATTACGCCACGGAGGCGGTTGAAATTTTTTGATTGTGCTGTTTTTTAAATGTGTGTATTTATGTATACAGGGTGTAATAAAATTGATGTAGGTTTCGTTAACTGGTGCTTCTACTCATCATACTGAACAACTTTTGTTTTAATGAAATCGCAAAAAAAATATGTTTACTCTTTATACAAATCAATCAGCTGGTCCACCAATTTTGTGCATTTTAGTATGGAGGGTCGAAATTTATTTTTGTAAATTGACTAGGGGTTCCTTGGGGAAAGTTGTTCAGTATGATTAGTAGAATCCCCAGTTAACGGTTCCTACACCATTTTTTTACACCCTGTATACAGTGTATACTTAAACAGGACTATACAGTAGAATCCTTGGGGGAGGCCTTTGTCCAGCAGTGGACGATTTTCGGCTGATATGATGATGATGATAATGATACAGTGTATACAGGGTGAAAAAAATTAAGAATACACCAATTTTTTGACACCGTATACAAAGGTATACAAGGAGAAAAAAATTAAGAAGGACCCGTCAATTGGTGCTTCTCATTATCATACTGTACAATTTTCCCCAAGGAACCCATAGTAATATCTTAAAAAAAAATGTTGGACCCTCCATACAAAAACGCACTAAATTCGTTGATCAGATGAACGATTTGTATGAAGAGTTTTTTTTTTGCGATTCTAGCAAAGTCATAGAACAAAAATTGTTCAGTATGATGAGTAGAACCCGTAAACGTAGCACGTAGCACCGGAAAACATAGCGTAGGACGGCCTCCCACTCGGTGGACCGATGACCTGGTGAAGGTAGCGGGAAGCTGCTGGATGCGGGTAGCGCAGAACCGGTCGTCGTGGAAATCCTTAGGGGAGGCCTTATTTGTCCAGCAGTGGACGTTTTTAGGCTGATATGATAATGATAATCCTGTATACAGGGTGTAACATTCATACTTTACATGCAGTGATACTTTAAGGTGGGCTTGTACTCATCAATCTGAACAACTCTTGTTCTACAACTTTGCTGAAATCGCGATTTTTTTCTTTGGATTTTTCATACATATCGGGCAGCTGATTGGTCGACAAAAGTTGTTCAGTTTTATCACTAGGATAAGCCCATCTTAAAGTATCACTGCACCTTTATGTTACACTAGCTGTTTCCCGCGGCTTCACCCGGGTTGACAAAGTTTCTATGACTTTTCGAGGGTGCGCAGTGGCGCGTCCAGCAGAGGAAGTCCTTCGGCAATATGATGATGTACCTGGTAACGGTGTAGCCCCTGTTAACGGATCCTACACCCATTTTGTTACACTCTGTCGATGGATTACTTGGTTGGATTGATCTGTATATTTATTTATTTATTTGGCACGCTCTGTAGCCTAAACGGCTTGATTGATTAACGGGTGCCGTTAGATTCGCCTTGATCCCGTGAGTGACATAGGATACATTTTTACCCGACTGGCCAAAAAAATGGGTTAATTGTTTATGTAGTCGGGATTTTAATTTTAATTTAATTTGTGTAGTTATTGTATGGAGCGTCGACATTTTTTTTAAAGAAGGACCGGGTGTAGGACCGGTGGTTGTGGAAATCCTTGGAGGCGGCC
This sequence comes from Coleophora flavipennella, assembly GCA_947284805.1. NCBI lineage: Eukaryota > Metazoa > Arthropoda > Insecta > Lepidoptera > Coleophoridae > Coleophora > Coleophora flavipennella. The sequence goes on from OX369297.1 coordinate 603,592, forward strand.
TTTGTCCAGCAGTGGGCGTCTGTCGGCTTATATGATGATGATGTGGAAAGTTGTTGAGTTAAAGCCCCAGATAAAGTGTCCTACACCAATTTAATTACATCCTGTATATCTAGGTACTTACTTACCAAAGAAGATAAGTACTTACCTATTTTTACATCGACTTATCATCGATGTGTGCCCATTAGACTGGAACCAAAAATCTCGATAAGAATGGTCATTTCTCCGTAAAATAAAACACATGATAGGATTTTAGGGATCTTTGCCAAGTAATGTTAACGACACCCTGATCCCCGTTACTAAGCCTTTGCTTCTTTTCTCCTTATCGTGTGGCACAATTAACTGTGCTATCCAAGGGATAGACGTTGGTTGCCTGGTGTTGCACTTAGCATCACCCGCGGTCACGTGTAGGGTATTTAGATGAACACCTACGGACACATCTGGAATCAGATGTGTAGGTTTCCTCACGAGCAAAATATCCTGTGCTGTCTGTCTGTCAGACATTTGAAAGGCTGTATTTTTGGAACCGTAACAAGTAGCTGGCTGAAAGTTATACAGAATATGTGTTATTATGGGGGATTTAATAATAAAAAATAAAAAAGTGAAACATTATGGTTTTTATAGTTTACTAGCTGTTTCCCGCGGCTTCACCCGCGTGGACATCGTTTCTTTGACTTTTCGAGGGTGCGCAGTGCTCGAGCCGCAAGCGGCTCGCAAGCGTAAAAAAAAGGTAGTCTATTTATTAATGTAGGTCCTAATCTGTCTACCTACCAAATTTCAGCCAGATCCGTTCAGTAGTTTTTGCGTGAAGACGTAACAAACATACACACTCACCATCTTTCGCCTTTGTAATATTAGTGTGATTTGTTTTTGCTCTATCGTAATAATTTTAAATTAATAAAATTATAAAAACACGACTGCATAAAAATATCACTCCTCTTTTTTGGGAAGTTGGGTAAAATATTATATCCTATGTCACTCGCGGGTTCAAGAAGAATTAACGATACCTCGCACTCTAAAATTTAGAAGATATCGTGAAATGAAGCAACATACATACATACGTGCATACGTATATTACACCTGAAAACAATACAGTCCTTTTTTGTAGGCAGTCGTGTAAAAAAGGGTAAAAATAAAGCTTGACAACTTGATGTTAACATAGTACTAATCTGTATAATAATTTGAAACAAAAAAAACCGACTTCAAACGCACTACTCCACTACGATTTTCGAAGGTTCCCTTCGATTTCTCTTGGATGTCATCATCAGATCCTGGTTTCCTTATCATGGTACTACCCTTGGGATATCTCCTTTCCAACAAAAAAATAATTATCAAAATCGGTTCATAAATGACGAAGTTATTCGCGAACACACATAAAAAAATGTACAACTGTAAAATGTAAAACTTTTTTTTAAATCGGTTAAAAAAACCGGCTAAGTAGTCTGAACTAATAAAAAAAACCTGCTCGCGTTGATGAATAGATATCATTGTTATAGTTGTGTGGGGATGTGTGGTGGTACGGAACCCTCGGTGCGCGAGTCCAAACCGCACTTGACTGGTTTTTTATAGTCCCCACACAATCAAAAAAGTGCATTACCTACGAAGTGTTAAAAAACGCCGTGATTATAAATATTTACTAGCTTTTGTATCTTCTAATATATAAAATTCCCGTGTCACAGTTTTCGTTCCCTTACTCCTCCGAAACGGCTTGACCGATTCTCATGAAATTTTGTGAGCATATTGAGTAGGTCTGAGAATAGGCCAACATCTATTTTATTTTAGGTTAGGGTAGGGTAGTGTAGTGTAGAGGTAGGGTAGGGTAGGGTAGGGTAGGCTAGGGTAGGGAAGGGTAGTGTAGAGTAGTGTAGTGTAGTGTAGTGTAGTGTAGTGTAGTGTAGTGTAGTGTAGGGTAGGGTACTGTAGAGTACGGTAGGGTAGGGTAATGTAGGGTAGGGTAGGGTAGGGAAGGGTAGGGTAGTGTAGGGTAGTGTAGTGTAGTGTAGTGTAGTGTAGTGTAGTGTAGTGTAGTGTAGGGTAGGGTAGGGCAGTGTAGTGTAGTGTGAGGTAGAACGAAGTTCGCCGGGACAGCTAGTATTATAATATTTATTAGCTCGAATGAACATGTTTCTATGACTGCCTTCGAGGGTGCGCAATGCGCGAGCCGCAAGCGAACCACGAGCGTGGGAAAAGTAGCATATATGTTAATCCAGGTCCTAATCTGTCTACATACCAAATTTCATCCAGATCCGTTTATCTGTAGTGGCGTGAAAAAGTAACAAACATCCGTACATCCATGCATACAAACTGTCTCGTTTATAATATTAGTAAGGATTATCTACTTTTTTCTTTATAATCCCCTAAATTTAGAGGGATATGCCCGGTCGTTTGTCGGGATCGTTAATTGTGGAGCTTATCCTGGTAGGAGGGATGATAAGATTAGGGGCTGAAATGAAATTGCCCAGTCAAGTCAAAGAAATAACTTACATCTTTTTAGGGTTCCGTACTCAAAGGGCGCCAACGGGACCCTATTTACTAGGCCTCCGCTGTCCATCCGTCTGTCCGTCGGTCTGTCTGCCAGTAGGCTGTATTTCATGAACCTTAATAGGTACACAGTTGTTTTTTTACAGAATGTGTATTTCTATTGCAACTATAACAAATAATAATAAGAAATAAATTAAAGAGCCCCTTGACATGATACTAGATTTTTTGAAACGTGAAAATTATTTTAAAACGCCCTTCCGCTCGGACCACAACGACGCGCAGCGTGCAGAAGTGCCTTTGGTTAATAACTGTCTGTGCAAAAAAAAACAATAATCACGTTTTAGTGAATACCAGTTTGCATAGTCTATTTCCGCTAACATATGCTTGTGAAACATAAGTGTGAACAAGACAAAATAAACAGTGTGCGTGTGTAGCGAGTGCGTAGTGAGCAACTGTCCAGTGTCCATTCTTAATCCATCGCATTAAGGCCTAATATCGCGGTCACCGACGGCATATATCTGTATAGAATATATCGCTGCAATCTTCGCCTACCCTCAATAAATCCCAATCTGAATCGGATTAACCACCCCCAAAAACACACCCAACTCCAGTGGACAGGGTTAAAGCAGCAGAGGTTCCCACAAAAACCTAAAACGGAAACTGACTATGACCGTTTTGATGCTCGCCTCGACAGCTTTCGAGATAAGTTGAAGAAAATGATAAGTTCACTCCTTGCAGTCCAAAACTCCCGTATCAACCTAATCGAGACCCATATCTCAGCAATCAAGGAAAAAGAATGAGAAATATCATAAACCATAATCAAATATAGAAATACCAAGTGAATAAATAAATAAAATAAATAAATAGAAAAATCCTTGGATTTCCTCTCTGATAAAAGGATTCCATTTTAGACTACGAATAACACCCTACAGGAGGAGCGTAAGTCACTGTCATCTCAAATCTCTAAGGTTCATGAAAAATGTGACTACCTAGAACGCTTCATGAAGATAATTAGTGACCAAATCCATACCTATTCATAAAAACGGATCAAAACCCGAAGTTAACAATTATCGCCCAATTTCTGTTCTTCCATAAGACACTGTCATCTCAAATCTCTAAGGTTCATGAAAAATGTGACTACCTAGAACGCTTCATGAAGAAAATTAGTGACCAAATCCATACCTATTCATAAAAACGGATCAAAACCCGAAGTTAACAATTATCGCCCAATTTCTGTTCTTCCAGCCCTTTCTAAAATACTAGAGCGCCTACTCTTGTAAAGGCTTGTAAGTTTTCTTGAAAAAGGTAAAATCCTATCCGATAACCAATACGGCTTCCGTAAAGGAATATCTACTTCTGCTGCAGTGATGAATCTTACCGACTTTGTTGTAAGAGCTTTAGACGGTAAAAATATTTTTTTAGGTATATTCCTAGACCTCGCCAAAGCTTTTGAAACGGTCTATATTCCGAAACTTATCAAAGAACTTGAGTCGATAGGTGTTCGGAATCAGCAGTTGAAAATCTACAAGGATTATCTGACTGACAGAACCCAGGTTGTAAGAATCCAAATTAACCTTAGTACTGAGTATCCTGTTACTTTTGGGGTCCCGCAAGGACGCGTTCTTGGACCAATAGGACAGTCATAGCTTACATTTGAAATTACAATAATTGCGGTAAACTTGCTTTTTTGATATGTTACTTGGGTCCGTATTTTTTCAGATTTGCAGCACTTTTACATGTGAGCGCGCTGAGTTATTGCTGAAAAACCGCTATTTTTTACTTTTTTGTTTTGTGCCAAAAAAACACATAGGAAGGCTCTGACGAGGTACGAGTGGGTCACTATTAGTTTTTTGAAGTAGACAAAATTCCTGATAGTTTTAGGCCTAATCCAGTTTTCTAGATCTAATAGCTCCCAAGATACAGGGTTTCAAATATTCGCTATTTTTCTGAAAAACGTTGAAAAATGGGAAATATACAATTATCGACCAAAATATCAGGTATAACGAGGTATCTACAGGGAAATTAATGGGAAAAAAACTGTCTTTTAAAAAACCTTATTGTTTACGCCGTAATAATCTTTTAAAAACTCGCGCGTTATGCTATGTGTGTTCAGGCTTCAATATCCTATAATATTCCTCTCCCTTTCCCACTCACGCATCGAATATGGCGCATCGAGTGAGAAGCATACATAGACGCCGTGTCTGGCGGTGTCGAAACCAAGAACTAACAAGAACAAGATGTCTTCCGCATGACAGTGCAAACGAATGCATGTCGTCCCGCTAATAAAATTATCTAAAATATCTAACCGCCGTGAAAGACCAAAATAACGTGTGTGTGTGCAATCCGAAGTGCTAACCTAAGTACCTGCCACAAGGAGTTCCAACTGGAGAAGGAGGATTTGAGCCAGCGCTGGCTGACCAAGTGCCGCTTTTACTTCGTGATGGTGAGTTCCTTTTCCATATAACTGCTCTGTTTTATATGTCCCCATTTTACCATCCAGGGCGGAGCAGTCTCCTGATTTATGTAAGTTTGGACACACACGTATAAGCCGCAATATTTCATCCGCTAATATCAACCCGCTCCGCAAAAATACAGTCCACTTAATTTATCAAAAACCGCGAACCGGCTACACCATTCTGTTGGTCCATTCGAACCGGATAACTAAATTTCATTGGTGTTAAACTCTGATAGTTTGCACGTAATCTTCCCGCTTCCCACTATATTTTATTGGTGTTAAACTCTGATAGTTAACACGTAATTTCCCGCAATCTCAAACTAGGATTCACCATCTTGAATTTGTAGGTACTTGAATGCCGCATCGAGATATTACTTAAATAATTTACCAAAACCTATTTTACCGCTTACTTACTTCCATTTTAACCAAAATTACTTAATACTTAATCAATTTTCATACGCTGATCGCGTTAGCCACTTATTATAAATAATATTCAGTTAGCCGCTTATTATATTTAGGTACATACCTATATTTCGTTCCGTCTCCATACATACTTATAAATTTATACGAGTACCCGCATAACTCAAACTGACCTATAACATCTAGTTGCGTCGTCTGTGTCAGTAAGCCATAACAATTGCGTGTGTACCTACATAAATATTATCTGCCTAGTACTGCATATAGGTACCTTTATTATTTACGAACGATAAGACAACCTTTCACAATGGAATCTAAGTTGTCCATGTTGGAGGCAAAAAACAGTGCAATATTCGCGCGCTTGACTTGTCTCAATGACACCGCTCAAAAAATACCTATCACATCTACTGCAGATCTTCGTTCCACAGAGACATTTATGGCAGAATCTGAGACGTTAGCAATCATACGTCAAGAATACATTTCAAATTTAGACTCCATTAATGAGTTAGGCTTTCAAATTAATTCTAACTATAAACCAAATTACACGCCGCTTAATACCTTCGAAGACATTTACGCAAGAATTCAAAGAGTCCGGTCTCGTATTATCGATAACGCGACCAAATCAAATTCGAACACGTGCGGAAATAAGGGCGAGTCTCCACGCGTTAAACTCCCTCCAATCAATATCCCGTCGTTCGATGGAAAAATTGAAAACTGGCCTGTTTTTTATGAATCATTTAAGGCGAATATACACTCGAATTAAAATTTAACCGACTCTCAAAGGATTCAATATTTGACCGGCAAATTAACGGGTTCCGCTTTAAAAATAATTGCTGGTATCATTCCCTCAGGTGAAAATTATTTGTCAACTTGGGAAAGTTTAGTTCAAAAATATCAAGACAAAAGTGCTTTAGGGTGTCATTACATGTCCATATTATTTAATATTAAATCCGCAACAAATAATTCCACTTCGTTAAATTCATTTGTGGAAACTTTCGACGCCGCTGTTTCGGCTTTAAAACTTTTGAAGATTGACGACTTAAAAGATTTTATTTTGCTCAACATGGCACTACGTAAAATTGACTCAGCTACCGCTCATGCCTTCGAGACTTTTATAAGAGAAAAAGAGATTCCTTCTTATAAGGATTTCATTGATTTTACTAAAGGTCAGGTAAAAATATTGGACCGCACCGCGCCAACATCGTCACAATCAAAACGCACTGTGGAACACCACCCTAATAGTAATACGAAGCAAAGTCGATCACGTGATACCTACCAATCTCAGACCTTTCTCGCTAATGATGGCGAAGGTCTTGAACCCTGTTCGATGTGCAACAATGTCGAGCATCTGCAATTGTATAGATGTCCCGCGTTCAAAGCGCTTCCCGCCAGAGGTCGTTTCGAGTTTGTTAAATCGAAACGAGGATGTGTAAACTGCTTAAGTTTATCTCACACCGCTTCCAATTGTAATTCAAAATACGCTTGTAAATCATGTTAAAAGCCGCATCACACATTATTACATTTAAATAATGATAATAATACACAACTTGGCTGGAGGCACGGACAGACGGACAGACGGACGCAGCTTGGCTGCACAACTCGGGGCACTACCGTGCCGCGAGACGGCGCCTCGTCACGACAATCACAGCAAGCCCGCGCCCCTGTACTATCTACGAACGCGGCCGCCGTAGGTGACACGATACCGTCGCCTCATTCGCACGCGCAGGCTTCCGATAAGCCCACAGACAGCGCATCAGTCAATGTGTCGCTGTGCGCTCACGCGCGATCTAATGAAACGCAATTTCTTAGTACGGGGCCTTTAAGAAACTCGACTGTACTTCTTTCGACCGCTCAAGTAAATGTTTCAAATAATGATAAACAAAATATTTCCGTGCGATGTTTAATTGATAATGCTTCGCAAAATAATTTGATTACGTCCGCATGCTGTGAACAGCTCAAACTTAAACCTATTCCGCTTTCCAATTCATTTATCAAGGGCATCGGATCCGCTGCACAAACAGTGCGCGGATACGTTCAGCTTCTTGTAACCGCTAAAAATAAGAAATATTCTTATAATATAACCGCTTTGGTTGTAGATAATATAACCGACCACATGCCATCTGAATATGTTGACACTACGATAGTGCGACATTTAGTTAACTTACCGCTCGCCGATCCCTTTTGGCACATTCCAGGTGAAGTCGAGTTGATACTCGGCGCTCAGCTGTTTCCGCATCTATTGCTAGGTGGCAAGGTCGTTGCACCCCCCGCTCCCGCTGCTATTGAAACCGTATTTGGTTATGTTTTGATGGGCGACGCACCTACCACTTCTAACTTTAATAAAAATAACACCGCTTCTAAATGTAAAAATGTGAATTCCGCTACTTTCTTCACCTGTTCGGAGGGTGTAGGGGCGCACGACCGCTTCGATAGCTTACAGCTTGATAAAACTTTAACTAAGTTTTGGTCAATGGAAGAAATGCCTGGTAAGCAGTTTCTTAGCCCCGAGGAAGGTCAGTGTGAGGAAATGTATGCTGCCACTGTGTCACGTGACACGACGGGCCGATATTGTACCGCATTGCCGTTCTGTGGAGATCCTTCCGAGTTGGGTGACTCCCGCTCGACCGCGGTCCGCCGGCTACTGTCGTTGGAGCGCAAGCTACAGGATCCCGAGCTGCGTACCAGCTATAACGAGGTAGTTCGGGACTACATAGAAAATGGTTATCTCTCCGAGGTGCCGCCCGACAGTGAGGACTACTCGCAGGGATATTTTATACCGCATCACGCCGTCGTGCGACGCGACAAAGAGACTACGAAAACTCGTATTGTACTCGACGCTAGTGCTAAATGCCACAATGGCATTTCACTTAATGATACTCTCCATACAGGACCAAATCTCCAAGCAGATATATTTGTCCTGTTATTAAATTTCCGCTTATTTGAGATAGCGTTATCCGCTGATATAAAACAGATGTATCTCAGGATTCTTCTACAACCTGAACACTGCAAATATACCGCTAGTAACTCACCTGAGTTGCTCGACTCTGTACCGCAGTCAAATCGCGCTTCTATTGAGTTTTCGGATAGCGAAAATATGAAAGTTTTAGGCCTAAAATGGCTACCCGCTCAGGATATATTTACCTTTTCCGCTTTTCCTGCTAAGGAAACCTTTACCAAGAGAACAATTCTCTCAACCATCGCTCGCTTATGGGACGTACTCGGTTTTGCCGCTCCTGTCATATTATTCGCTAAACTTTTAATCAAATTAGTTTCGCTGGTACGGCTCGAGTTATGTGCCGCAGTAATGATGTCAAAGCTTGTTCGACTGATTAATGAGACTTATAGTGCTCGTACAAAAATTGATAGTATATTCGCATTCTCTGATTCGAAAATAGCGCTTTCTTGGATCAGTTCTTCACCGCACAGATGAGATATTTATGTTAGTAACCGCGTTGCAAAATGTCAGGAAAACCTTGACCCGCGTCATTTCTATCACGTCAGTGGAATAGAAAATCCCAGTGATTGTTTATCCGGGGGTCTCTTACCGGAACAATTATTATCCCACCCGCTTTGGTGGCACGGCCCTACATGGTTGTCCGCTCCTATAGCAAGTTGGCCTGTCACTCCATTTATTCCAGAGGCTTATGAAACTCTACCTGAATTTAAGAGCAAAACTCTCGTTTGCTCAACTCCTAATACCGCTACTCCTGGTTTTATTTATGACCTAGCACTTATTAATTCAAAACCGCTTTGTATTTTATCAGAGGACTCCTATCCAGAGCCTCTTACTCCCCCCCTTTTTATTATGGCTTCCCCATTAACTTACCTACCTGTCACGCCCGTTTCTGAAGGAACGAAGACCCTGCGTCATCGCAAAGAGCTTCTCGATCAGATGGTTAATAGCTACTGGAAAAGATGGCGTTTAGAATATCTTAATTCTTTACAAATAAGACAGAAATGGCTTACTGATACTGATAACGTTAAGCCAGGTGTTGTCGTATTGATACATCAAGATGATGTTCCCCCGCTCCGCTGGCCGTTAGGCATAATACAAGAGGTTTACCCGGGTAAAGATGGTAGAGTTCGTGTTGCTTTAGTTAAGACCGCGACTACTTCTTTTAAACGTCCTATCGTAAAACTTTGCCCATTGCCTTCTCAATAATTTCTTAATTATAGCTTCCTTAAATTTAATATGTTCTATGGGTAGGTAGTAATAATAATGTCTTATCTCTCTTATTAACTTTTTACTTTAATTTTATATATTGTATTGTAACCGCTTTCTTTGATAATACTATGTATTATCAAGGCCGGGAGGATGTTTACGCCGTAATAATCTTTTAAAAACTCGCGCGTTATGCTATGTTTGTTCAGGCTTCAATATCCTATAATATTCCTCTCCCTTTCCCACTCACGCATCGAATATGGCGCATCGAGTGAGAAGCATACATAGACGCCGTGTCTGGCTGTGTCGAAACCAAGAACTAACAAGAACAAGATGTCTTCCGCATGACAGTGCAAACGAATGCATGTCGTCCCGCTAATAAAATTATCTAAAATATCTAACCGCCGTGAAAGACCAAAATAACGTGTGTGTGTGCAATCCGAAGTGCTAACCTAAGTACCTGCCACAAGGAGTTCCAACTGGAGAAGGAGGATTTGAGCCAGCGCTGGCTGACCAAGTGCCGCTTTTACTTCGTGATGGTGAGTTCCTTTTCCATATAACTGCTCTGTTTTATATGTCCCCATTTTACCATCCAGGGCGGAGCAGTCTCCTGATTTATGTAAGTTTGGACACACACGTATTAGCCGCAATATTTCATCCGCTATATATCAACCCGCTCCGCAAAAATACAGTCCACTTAATTTATCAAAAACCGCGAACCGGCTACACCACTTATATTATTTTACATGGAACTAGGCTCACCAGCGCTGTTGAGCTTTAGTTAACCTACGCGTCTCCTTTCAGGGATCAGTATCAAGGTATCAAGATCAACTTCGACGAGGGGGGGATGTCGATGGGAAGGTTGATTCCCATTTGAAGAGCAGGAGATACATCAAACACTTCTTCAATAGCATCATCGGGGTACCACTCCATCTTCTTCTATAACTTTGATTGGTGGGACATTCGTGCACTTACTCCTCTTAAAATATTTACAGAGCACTGCATACCAGCCCTCCTGCAATAGCAAGACTCAGTACAACCTTTCTTACACTAGCAGGATAGACTTTTAAGAAGTAGCTGGGGGCGTGTATGTCGTAGTTGGCATCAAACCCGAGTCTGTTTGATGCCATCCCCAATCAGTAGGAGTCTTGTACACCCCCAACCACTTCTGAACCTGGTTGTAGCTCCTGAGTGAATGAAACTTGGTTGTGTCTTTGGTAGGTGTCAAGCGAGCTAAATTTATTTTGTTGCTCGCCGAGGCCCTCACAAATAGGGTATAGCGAGTGTTGAGAGCCATAAAGAGCAATTTAAAATGCCTCGCCTGCACTCTCGATCTCATCTGGAAGGGAATCTGGTTGGAGGAACACTTTCAGCTGGTGAACGAGGTCGGGGTTTTGTTTGAGGACATGAATTAATTTCAATTCTCCGTGCCCAAAGAGGGCAGAGGTGGTATCACACCAACCGAATGCATGGAGAAAATCATCATGCCCGGCGGAAGGCCATCAATCATGCTATTGAATGAGGTGAAGGAAAACTGGGTGGGATGTGACCCTCTTCTGCCACTTTCATGAAGACTTACAGTAGCATAGGTGGAGCCTAGTTTATGAAGAATACAGAGTAAATGAATATCCTCTCCAAAAATTATGACATTGGTCAACGCTTTACTTTTTGAAACTGCCGTCTCCACAATCAATACACCGGCATCCTCTTCTGCTTGCTTAGCTTCCACTTCGTGCCTCTGAAATTAATACATCAACATTCTTAAGAGGTGTTCCTTGTTGCTTCCATTGGACAGGAATTTCGCCTGAGGTACTTTGATTATAGTATACTACCTGACAATGATCGTTAGCGGCGAAACCGCTCAGCATTTTTAGTCTTTTTCAAAGCTGCATTGTCAGGGGTACCCATCAAAAACCATGAAAACAGTAGAACGGAACTGGTGGACAACGGAAGTGTATCCAGTGAGAATTGCTTGAATGGAATTGTTGGGATGCCACATAACTTTGTACTTTGTGCAGCAGATACCCACCATCTACCACAATAAAGTTACCACATAATTGGTTCAACGAAATGTTATTACTGACAGGATCAAAGGCAGCTTATAAGGTTAAATTCTTCTTTTTCTTCATTCCATCTTCTGTAAACAACGCCAAAGCGTATAGTGCAAGCTCAAAGTTGAAGTTTTGTTTCAGTTGCTCATCAGATCTTTTGGTTATGCAAACTCTTTGAAAAATCGTGAGAGGATCCACAATTGCCTGCCTGTTCATCACTTTAACCGAGCTGCTATGTGAAGCCAGAGAGGTTACTCTGTCCTTACGTTTAATTTTGACGGTTCCAAACGTTACTCCAATAATTTGCAAATCATTTGTAAATCCACCCATATGAAATCGTATTCCAGTAGGTACCTGCGTCACTTGATTTGTGTAAACTTCTCCTTAAAAAAATCAATTTGGGTTTTTTGTTCATGGTCGTATAAAAGGGTAATAACATTTGCTGCAACTTTATTTCTCATGATTTTCCCCGTAGATACCATATATCTGATATTTTGGTCGAAAATTGGCTATGTCCTATTTTTTAACGTTTTTGAGAAAAATTTCTAATATTGGGAAACCTGTATTTTGGGAGCTATTAGATCTAGAAAATTGAATTAGGGTTCAAATGTCGGAAATTTTGTTTACTTCAAGAAAGTAATAGTGACCATTCTCGTCAGAGCCTTCCTGTGTGTGTGGTTTTTGCATGAAACTAAAAAAAGTAAAAAAAATGTGGTTTTTCAGCAATAACTCAACGCGCTCACATTTTAAGATTGCTGCAAATCTGGAAAAATACTATCTAAGGGGATCCAAATTTAAGGGTTAACTGGAGGGACGAAATCCCATACAAACGTACTTTCGTTTTAATTTCGAAACCATAAAACTCATCGTATTCAAATTTTTTACAAGCATTAAGATGATAAATATCTAGATCTATTAATTAGTTTTGGTTCGAAAATAATAAACAAAAAAAAAGTTATAGCAACTTAAAAAATTTGCCCTTTTTATCGACGAAATCGAGTAATATAAGTAACTTTTCTATATTCTAATATATCTGTGTTAGTGTTACTGCTCTAAACTGGATTGGCTTTGCACCATTTGTTCAGTCAGTCTGTTTTTAAAACTATTCACAGAGGGGGCATCAATAAAATAAAAAAAACATTCTGAGGCAACTTGTTCCAGATGTTAATCACTCTGTTATTTAGTCCCATATTTAGTTTATATACGTCCCATTTTTTATTGTAGTTTACTAGAAACACTATTTTTTTCTTTTGTCCGCAACCTCCCGAGTAACACTTCGCGACTCTCCTGAGGGTCGCAACCCACAGTTTGAAAAACACTGTTCTAGATGATTCCATGAGTTTTAAGATCCACATTATTAAGGAAACCCAAAGAATAGAGAAAACTTATGCCGAACTTCCGTATTATTAGTTACATAGCGGACTCCTCAACAGTAAAAATTCTATACAATGCTCTTTGTCGTTCACTAATAAGTTACTGTATCACCTTTTGGGGAGGGGTCTACAAATCTACTCTTTTGTCCTTAGAAAGAGCTCAAAGAGCAATTCTTGAGGTAGCAAACTTTAAAAGTTACCAGTTCCTCACTGATCATCTTTACAGAGATTGCGAAGTGCTAACAGTGCGTCAGCTCTTCATTCTCGATCTAGTCACAGTTATGGACTATGGAATTATGGACTTTGACTACGCTAGTAATCCTTCCCTAACTCAAAGACTACGTTGGCCGTCAATACAACCATGGCTCAGCACCACTTTTGTTTCTTAGGTGGTTACGAATACCATTCAGTAATAGAATTAATTATAATGTCCCATAATAATGTCCCTTAATTATAATGAAACTGCACTCTTATTAAAAATAATATCATAACAAATACGTTTCATGCGTTTGTCATAAAACACACAAATACACTCTTACACACGCTCACTCACACACATGTACCACACATGCACACACACGCATACCTTTTCTGTTTTTTTTTTGTAAATGTTATGTAACAATCTCACTGATTATTTTTCTGTAATTTGCTTGTACGTAACTTTATTATTTTTATTTTAGTAAACACAAGATATTTTTATCTTAGCATAGGCACCAGTCTCCTACAAACGAATGTTGACTTCATAATTGCTCCTTTTATTTGTGTAAAATTTTGTTGCTTTGTGGTGAAAATTAAATGATTTTTATTATTTATTTAAAAAGTAGTATACATATTTTTAAATCGTGTACAATGGCACGGAAGATGAAGAATGGTGAAGATTACGTGAAGCCGATGGATGCGGGCACCGCAGGACCGGTCGTCGTGTAAATACTTGGGGGAGGCCTTTGTCCAGCAGTGGACGTTTTCCGGCTAATATGATGATGATGATGATGAATGGTACGGAACCCTTCGTGTGCGAGTCCGACTCTAACTTGGCCGGTTTTTTCCACTTCAAGTTTATTTGCTATTTCAAAGAAATTTGCCAGACTACAAATTAATAAGTACCTCTTATCTCACAGCTAGTAATCTTTTTTGACATGACTGGCAACGTGTGGTTTATATTATTAACTTCGTGACTGGCTTCAGAAAGAAGGTTATCATTTCAACAGACTTCCAAAAAAACACGTTTTAAAAAACTGAAAACCGACTTCAAAATAAAATTTAATCAAAAGTATGAAATAAAATTATTATACTTAAATACACGACATTAAACAACAATAACGAAATCAAAGGTGGGTCAGAATTAAATTAGGGTCTTAAATTTAAATTAGAAGTTATCCGCGAACAAACATAAATATATATTATACGGTCGAATTGAGAAACCTCCTCCTTTTTTGAAGTCGTTTAAAAAAAGGAGGAGGTTCTCAATTCGACTGTATGTTTTCTTTTTGAAGTGAAAACTTCTTAAGGCGCGTTGGGCATTTTTGAGATGGGAAAAAACCATTGAACTGGCGACACTGTTACCGACACCTTTAATGTCTCTAGGTACAAGCCCTAATTGTTCAAGTTTTCTGTCGGCACTCCGGAAGTGCTTTTTTTTATTATTATCAATTGGTAAGCCCTTGGCATCATCTCACCCGATGGTAAGTGACGATGATGCCGAAGATGGAAGCGGGCTTAACAAGATTCCCCAATGCAATGGAGAACTGGCTATCTTATCTTCAAGCCGGAACACATCAATTGTTAACACTGATGTTTGGCGGCAAGACTTAGATAAGATGGTGGTAGCTAGCCGGGCGATCTTAGAAAATGCACTACCACCAACCAAACCGAGTCCTACAGGTTGAACCCGCCGGAATTGAACCCGCGACCTCCTAGTGTAAAGCGAATGGACTAACCATTACGCCACGGAGGCGGTTAAAATTGTAAATTGTATGTTTGTTACGCGATATTTTCGCAGATTGTGAACAGATTTTCATGATTCTTATATTATTCTATAGGATATGCTGCCAGGTTGGTCCCATATAAATTTTATCAAAATCGGTGTAGTACTTTTTTAGAAAATAAACCAAAACCAAAAATAATAATGAAAAATTGTACCAAGTGGTTGCGATGGATGTCGGTTTTTTTAACGTGTTTAGCGTTTCAAATTATTGGAGTGACAGGATTCTTGAATCTCCTTCAATTAACTGCCTTCGTGGCGTGGGTCCATCAGCTTCATACCAGCAGGTTACAGGTTCGATTCGAGGCGGATTGTATAACTTTGTATGAAAACAACAACAACGGTGAAGTAAAATTGTATCAAAAACCTAAGTGCGAGTCAGAACCGCACACATACGGTTCCGTACCATCATACTAGATGGCGCTAGTTCCATGTTTAAAACTCATCATACTATGTGGCGCTAGTTTCTTCATGTATAAATAAAACCAGCCAAGTGCGAGTTGATCTCGCGTGGAGAGGGTTCCGTACAATGCCAAAGTCAAATACAAAATATCACATTTGAAATCCTCACAGTAAGATGCGATTTTATTACTAAAAATTTTAATGTGTTTGGCTACACCTCACCTGATAGTAAGTGCCGATGAAGCCGAGGATGTAACACGAAAGCTCAAAAAGTGCGTATTAACTCTCGTCTTGAAGATTCCTAAATTTTACGAATCGGGGAATACAGACGCTGGAAGGGAATTCCACGCCTTGGCCGTTCGCATGATGAACGAAGAAGCAAAACGCTTCATGTGTAAAGGTGGAACATTGACGACAAAGGGCTACGCACTGCTCTCCGCACCTGGTCGTCCGATGGTGAAATAGAGATGGAGAATGAGGTCGTGAAAAGTCCAGGACACACTCTCCGAAATGAATCTTGTAGAACACCGATAGACAGGCGACTTTGTGGAGATGCTCGAGGCTTTGGAGCCTGTTTGATACAAGTTCCTCGTCACCAATGAGTCTCCTAGCGCGTCTCGTATGGCTGGTAACGAGCTGATCCGTCCCACAAGACAGTTAACTACTACTAGCGCAATCTAGTGGTGTTTAAATAAACTTCTTTTTTTTTAAATAAAAAATTTTGTGCGTTTGGCTGCACCTTAACTGATGGTAAGTGCTGATGCAGCCGAGGATGTAACCCGCAAACTCAAAAAGTGCATAATATTCACTCTCGTCTTGAAGATTCCTAAATTATACGAATCGAGGAATACAGACGCCGGCAGGGTATTCCAATCCTTGCCCTTTCACATAATGAACGAAGAAGCAAAACTCTTCGTGCGTAAAGGTGGAAAATCAACGACAAAGGGGTGGAATCGCCCTCCGCACCTGGGACAATAATTAAATGAAGAAATTCTTATAGGTTTTCCTGTAATCTACAAGCAATGAACTGTATTTTTTTTTTCAAAATTTTAAGCTCAGTAGTTTCGCAGATTAGGGGGGGAGGGGGGGGGGGAAATGGACAATTTTCGCCTTCTTTCATGAATAAAATCAAAACTATTTATTTTATAATATAAACAATCTCATCTTATATTTTACAATATTTAAGATCCTGGTAACGAGCCCTTTTATTTGATATGTGACACAATAAGATTTCCTTAACTTTTTTTTTTAATTTCCTAATTTGTCCCCCGAAAATAACACTTATTAAAAAAAAAAATATTTACTTTGCATATCTGTGTTTGGGTCATAGGATCACACTATCCTACCAAATTTCACCTAATTTGGTTCAGTAGATTCGGAGCAAACTGGCTTGGACAGACGGACGGACAGACAATCGCACGAGTGATCCTTTAAAGTTCCGTTTTGTTTTTTTTTGTACCGAACCTAAGAACACGTTTTTAGTATGGAGACCCCCCTTATTTTTTCACTTTTTCTAATTTTTAGTATTTGTTGTTATAGCGGCAACAAAAACACATCTTCTGTGATAATTTCACCTGTGTTGCAATCACGGTTCATGAAATACAGCCTGGTGACAGACGAACAGACAGACGGACAGCGGAGTCTTAGTAATAGGGTCCCTTTTTTACTCTTTTGGTACGGAACCCTAAAAAGTGTGGTGTGTGTGTGCGTGTGATGCAAGAATCACGGTCTGAGCTCAGCATATGCATATGTTTGCTGCAACACAGCGCTGGTTTTCAGCGTGGCCCAGGGCTGCTGAACTGTTCAAGAAACTTTATATTTATTTAACCGCTACCGTGGCGTAATGCTTTAATCTATTAGCTATACCGTCAAATAAAAAAGAAACTGAAAAAGGAAATGAAATCGCGAAGAATAAATATCATAGAAGAAAGCTTAGATAGAGAATGTTCATGGAAAAGAGCTCAAAAGCAACTAGACTTTACAAAGACTTGGATTAGCTCGTTAGAAAATCAACAAGGAGTTGCAACTACAAATAGAGCTGAATTATTGGACCTCTCTACAAAATTTTACAAGCAACTTTATGCCTGTCAAAATGACGAAAACTGTTACCAAAACCCAATTGAAAATAACCAAGTCAAAGACAAAGACCAACCTCCTCTATTCTTAGAATGTGAAGTGAGTCGTGCAATTCAGTCACTAAAATCCCTAAAAAGCCCAGGTGAGGATGGAATTACTAACGATACATTAAAAGCTATCATTGAACCAGTTACCCCACTGCTGACTAAATTATTTAATGAGATTTTAAGGAGTCTACATATACCCCGGGAATGGGAAACTGCAGTTATAAGTCTGCTCTACAAAAAAGGCGATCCAAAGATAATTGGTAATTACAGACCCATAAGTTTGCTACAAACATTATACAAACTTTTTACACAACTATTAATGAAAAGAATGACAAACGTACTCGACTTCAACCAACCAAGGGAGCAAGCCGGATTCAGAGCGGACTATTCCACAGTAGATCATATGTTTACTGTCACACAAATCATAGAAAGATACACTGAATATAACAAGAAACTATACATAGCTTTCGTTGACTATTCCAAAGCTTTCGACTCTATCTCACATAACGCTTTGTGGAGCGCTCTGCATGAACAAGGTGTTAACAGCCATTACATCTTACTATTAAAAACAATATACAATCAGAGCAGGGCTTTGGTAAAACTGGAAAGAAAAGGAGAGAGCTTTCAGATAAAAAGAGGGGTTCGACAAGGCGACCCCATCTCACCTAAGTTATTCACGGCTCTACTTGAAACGATTTTTAGAAAACTAGACTGGGACCACCTTGGCATAAATATAAACGGCGATCTCCTTACTCATCTCAGGTTTGCTGATGATATAGTTATACTGAGCGAAAAGCATGAACATCTGCAGTACATGTTAGAAACTCTGGACCAAGAAAGCAGAAAGTGTGGGTTAGAAATGAACCCCAGCAAAACCTGTGTAATGTCAAATGCAGAAAAAATAATAATACGTATCCAAGGGAAGGAAATTGAATATGTAGAGGACTATGTATACCTGGGACAAATTATATCTTTCTCAAATTGGTCGGTTAAAGAAGTTGAGCGCAGAACAGCTAAGGCGTGGAATAAATATTGGTCAATGAAAGAAGTCTTCAAATCAAGCCTACCAGTCTATTTGAAAAGAAAGGCAATGGACTCAGTGATACTGCCTACACTGCTATACGGCTGTCAAACCTGGCCTCTAACAAAAAAAATAGTTAAGAAAATAAAAGTTTTCCAAAGAGCTACAGAAAGAAGTATGCTGGGCATAAAACTAAGAGACAGAGTTCGAAACGAAGATCTCCGAACGAAAACAAAAGTGATCGACGCAGCTGAAATGGCATGCCGCCTGAAGTGGAGATGGGCAGGTCATGTGGCGCGAAGGACCGACGGGCGCTGGAGCGAACGCGTGCTGCATTGGTACCCGCGAGAGGCGCGGCGCCCGCACGGCCACCCGCGCGGCCGCTGGAGTGACGACATCGCGCAGCTAGCCGGCTGCACCTGGACCCGCCTCACCCTGGACAGAACTACGTGGCAGCGAATGGAGGAGGCCTACGCCCTACAGTGGGTGTCCCAATAATTAGATACCTATACCTATAGCAAATATATAAATATAAACAGATAAATATAAAAAACAATAGACATTTATTGACATAACGTAAATACTGTTGGAATTGATTATTGCCTCATGTAATTAATGTAATAAATTTATTAAAAAAAAAATGTAATCTAAATTAGTAAATTAATGAGTGTAGGTACATAGCAGATTAAAATGCAATCTGATATTTTAATGATATTAATTTACATGTTTTATTATTTAATTTGGTATTGTTAATGAATGAATGTTTTATTTTTAATATTAATGTTTTATAGATCAAATGTAAGTTGATTTGATACAACGTAATGAAATAATTAATATTGCATGTTTGTTGCGCATTAATATATAGGTAATGTAAAATAAATTATTGTAATGTAAAAGAGTAATTAACAAACTTAGTTACTAATAATTTTAAAGTAATACTTTTGCATGCAATACAATGTAAATCAAAAATTTTTGGAATGGGAATAAATGGCTTATATTATTATTATATTATTATGTTCACATCAGGAGGTCGCGGGTTCGATTCCCGGCGGAGTTTAACTTTATAAAACTCGGTTTGGTTAGTGGAAGGGCATTTTCTAAGCCCGCCTGGCCAGCTACCACAATATTATGTAAGTCTTGCCGCCAAACATCAATGTAAACAGAATTTATGTGTTCCGACTTGAATATAATATAGGCAGTTACCCATAGCTTAAGGGAATCTTGGTAAGTCCGCTTCCATCTTCGGTATCATCGTCGCTTACCATCAGGTGAGACGATGCTAAGGCATTACCAAAAAAATCTTTTGAAAACTTATTCGCATCCAGGGTTCCGTGCCACTACACCTCTCCACACAAGTATACAATAATACCTATAAATTTCAAACAAACATATCAACGCGAGCGAAAGAACATGGTGTTTTTAATTTTTATTCCGTTGGGACTCGTAAGCGCGAGTAGGTACGACTCACACTTTGCCGGTTTTTATTATTCACTAGCTTTTAGCCGCGGCTTCCTCCGCGTGGACATCGTTCTTATGACTGTCTTTGTGGGTGAGTGGTGAGCGAGCTTCTTCCAAATCCCTATCCCAGATCGGGCTATTCTGATTAGCAGTCTATGTCACTTCCTACCCCCTCAACCAATATACATTGCCTGCGTCAGTGTTTCCCGCTTCCTATAATTTGAGGATCTTCAAGGAAAGAGTGAATAAGCACTTTTTGAGCTTGCGTGTTACATCCTCGGCTGCATCGGCACTTACGATCAGGTGAGGTGCAGCCAAACACACTTAAATTTTTAATAATAAAAAAAATTAACTCGCGTCTTACTGTGAGGATTTCAAATGTGATATTTTGTATTTGACTTTGGCACTGTACGGAACCCTCTCCACGCGAGTTCAACTCGCACTTGGCCGGTTTTATTTTTTGTTTGAAAGATAACGTGATCGAGGTGTTTCTTAGCTATAATTTATGACGATATGTTCAGCCGTTTGAAGATAATCACCTCTTTCTGATTTCCGATCTGTTCGAAATTTAGTGCCCTGATGATGTAATGATATTGATAAACCTTGGTAACCTTAACCTGACGCTGCAACATCTCCTGGAATCTGCAGGATATCCAACTCCTCACCAACTTACAACAGAGGCATCGTATTTGGGCTCATTGGAATAGTCTCAATGAATAGATGTTAAATAGAACTTAATAACCTTGACCTGACGCTGCAGCATCTCCTGGAATCTGCAGGACACCCAACTCCTCGCAAACTTACAGCAGAGGTATCGTGATTGGGCTACGTAATGTTTGAAAAATCACAAAATAAAAGTGAAATAAAAAAAATCCCCGCCAAAAAACATCTAAAAAGTAGAAAATAATATGTTTTTGCCCTTTAAGTTTAATATAAGTAGTTATTTTGGTCTAAGAGTCGGCGCGTAGGGGGACCGCTAAGTAAATAAAATAAAAACAGAAAACAACTGTTTTACTTTACTAAGAGCGTCGGTGGCGTAATGGCAAGGGCCGCTACCTTCTTTCCGGGAGGTCGTGATTCGAGGTTCGAATCTTGCCACGTACCAATGTGTTTTGGAATTTAGAATTCATATGTACGTATGTCCGACGCTATTCCGGTAAAGGAAAACATCGTAAGGAAACCTCTATACGCCTGCGAAGAAACTCGAAGGTTGTGTGTGATGTTTACCAACCCGCACTGAGCCCGCGTGGTCGACTAAGGCCCGATCGCCCTAATTCAGGGTAGGCTCGAGCCCCTTGGTGAGGACGTTTATGAGCTGAAATTATGACTTTACTACAACGAATTTCTGATAATTTCACAGCTTAGCGGTCCCCCTACGCGACGACTTTTGGATCAAAATATAACTACTTGTATAAAAACATATTACTTTCTATTTTTTAGAGGTTTTTTTTTATAAATTGTTAGTAAACTACCAAATTTCACACGTTTTGTATTATTACCGTCTTACGATAAAGCATAATTGAAAACGCTAAACACGTTAAAAAACCGACTTCCATCGCAACAAATTAGTACATTTTTGCATTATTATTTTTGGTTTTTGTTAATTTTCTACTAAAGTACTACACCGATTTTGATAAAATTTATATGGGACCACACGGGAAGCACTAGCTTTCAAATAAAAAAAGAATCATAAAAATGGGTTTACCCAGTCAAAAGTTCTGAGGTAACAAACATAAAAAAAATAATAAAAAAAAAACATACAGACGAATTGAGAACCTCCTCCTTTTTGGAAGTCGCTTGAAAAACAAAAAAATGGTGGACCCCTTAATTAATCCCTTTTTATGATTTTTTAGTAAATCCCCTATAATAACACAAACGAAATCAAATCAAATCAAAATAATTTATTTTAAATAGATGTTTACACACACCTTAAAAAGTAAAAAAAAACTCATTAAATATTACAAATAATAACACATATTCGAAACTATAATAACACATACCTATTCTGTGAAAATTTCAGCCGGCTACCTTTCACGGTTCAAAAGATACAGCCTTTCAAAAGACGGACAGAAGGACGGATGGATAGCGTAAGTTTAGTAATGGGGTCTAAGGTCCTTCGTATGATATAAACATTTTAAATAATGCACTGATCGGCTCACTTTGTTTACAAAATGTGGACAAATTTTCGTAATGATTTTTAAGTTGACTCTATTTTTACAAGCTTTCATTTAACTTGCAATGTTCGAATTTAAGTATGTAAGTTGTCCACTTCAAAATTTTCAAGTTTAATGTTTTCCATTTCCCGGTTTTCGATTGAGCTGAAATTTTGCATTAACGTTTAGTTTGGAAGACAATGTATTTACCTATGTTGTGATGGTCTTTTTTATTTTTTTTATTTACAATTGATATGCCCTTAAAGCATCATCTCACCTGATGGTAAGTGACGATGATGCCGAAGATGGAAGCGGGCTTACCAAGTTTCCCCAACGCAATGGGGATCTGGCTGCCTTATATTCAAGCCTGTTAATCAATGCTGTTAACACTGATTTTTAGCGGCAAGATTTAGATAAGATGGTGGTAGTTAGCCAGGCGGGCTATGAAAGTGCCCTACCACCAACCAAACCGAGTCTTACAAAGTTGACCCCGCCGGGAATCGAACCCGCGACCTCCTGGTGTGAAGCAAATAGACTAACCATTACGCCACGGAGGCGGTTAAAGATGGTTTCCAAAGATGGAGGACCAGTTATTTTTATGCGACCCCATGATATGGGTATTAAATGAAAGGTATTATGCAATTAAAATCATTTTCCAATAAAAGCTTGTATCCAAATGTTTTTAGTATTTTCGAAATGAGCTTATTCAATAGAATATTACCAAGTTTTTTTTATTCACAATTGGTAAGCCCTTGGCATTATCTCACCTGATGGTAAGTGATGATGATACCGAAGAAGGAAGCGGGCTTACCAAGATTCCCCAATGCAATGGGGAGCTGGCTATCTTATCTTCTAGTATTGAAACAGAGTCACTACGCTGTGGAACGAACGAATTAAACCTTTAGAAGATTGTGAAGCTGCGACTTTTCATACAAACGGCGTTTGTTTGTTTGTTTGTAAAATCTTTATTGCTTTTAAAACAAATACATTAAAAACCATAACAATATATATGTCAAGATACGAATAATAAATGGCAATATAAACTTAAAAAAAAACCATAAAAATTTATAAATTAAATAATTAATTATAGCGTTAACCATTTTCACCTCTTAAATGTTAACCGATTTTGACCAATTCTTGATAGGTGGTCAGCAAAAAAAAAAGCTAGGCTTAAACGTTTCGTTTTTTAAATTACTAATTAAAAATAAACAAAAAAAAAAGACATGGAAGAATTGCGACTCTCAGGTTACGATTCGAACGTATGTCGAGCGCAGCTGCGCATCATGCAGCAGCAATACTGAAATACTAGTACGGATAGGTCCGTTATGAAAAAATAGTTTTATGAGGATAGGTATTTAGTCGAGCAGCAAAGTCATTCATCTGTGTACCGACTAGTATAAGGGTCATCATCACTTTTCAAGCGACTTCCAAAAAGGAGGAGGTTCTCAATTCGTCTGTATGTTTTTTTTTTATGTTTGTTACCTCAGAACTTTTGACTGGGTGAACCGATTTTTATGATTCTTTTTTGTTTGAAAGCTAGTGCTTCCCGTGTGGTCCCATATAAATTTTATCAAAATCGGTGTAGTACTTTAGTAGAAAATTAACAAAAATCAAAAATAATAATGCAAAAATGTACTAATTTGTTGCGATGGAAGTCGGTTTTTTAACGTGTTTAGCGTTTTCAATTATAACAAAACAAAAAACCATACACCCCAATACCTTTAATCGCTTTCTCATTCAGTGTATGCACTTGCAAGTACCACCTTTAATATGCCTATCGGTATAAATTTGCACCAACGCTTCCGCTTTTTACTTGAAAGATGAATTTTTATTACGAAAGACATCCCTTATAATTATTCCGTAATTTGGAAACAATCTTCCTTACAAACACACTCACCTGTACAGTTTGCAATAATTCGTTACTTTCACACATGTACACTATGGGGGTCTGGTACACTAATTTTAATTTAAAACAATTTTTAAGTTGTTGAATGCCCATTTAATGTGTATCTAAATTGATAAAACATTAGGTAGGTATGCCAATAGATATTATTAAGGTGGCTTATCAATTCAACCCTGGCAGGGTTTTAAACAGCAGCCTCGGGTAAATGAAGGTTACCTTCCTAGCAATTAGTGTTCGGACCATTACTAAAGAAATCCCTTAACTCCTTCCCCCCCCCTTTCTCACCTTGAAAGGGGGTAATACAGCAAAATTATTATAAACGTATTTCTTTCTTTCTTTCAAAATTCACATTTTTGAAATGATTTATTTGAATCATTCTTTTTTTTTCTTTAAAAAAGTTCTACTCGTGCAAAGAAGGGTTCCGTACGTAATTTTTTTTTTTAAAAGGCTACGTAGCCTTTTAAAAAAAATGTATATTTTCAAAAAGTGTGTGTGTCAGTTCCGACGCACGACTGGAGTTTACTCCTTATTAATGACTAGCTTTTTCCCGCGGCTCTGCCCGCGTGGACATCGTTTTTATGACTGTATTTAAGGGTAATTAGTAAATTGTGTCATTTCCCACCTACTCAACCATCTCTGTGAAAATCGAGTATTTTTTTAGTTCCCTCAGGAACTGCGTCAAATTATGCTATTTTCACGGGAGAAAAAGTAGCCTATGTCCTTCCCCGTGACACAGGCTACCTGCATGCCAAATTTCATAAAGATTGGTCAAGGCGTTGAAGCGTGAAAAGGTAACAAACAAACAAACACATTTTCACATTTATAATATTAGTAAGGATTATAAATGTGTTTGGGGGTGGCGGCAACGGATTCGTGATAAAGATCTCAGGGACACTCAGATATCGATTTTGGAAGCAATCGGTCCAGTAAGTAAAAAATCAAAATGGCGGCCACTTTTGTCAATTCTGACAACGGATTCGTTAAAAGGGACTCAGAACCCTCAGATATCCATTTTGGAAGCATTCCGTCCAGTAACTAAAATTTTCAAAATGGCGGCCACTTTTTTCAATTCTGACAAGACAAATCAAACGACACCTCACACTCCAAAATCCGTCTAGCCGTTTAGGTTATAGGATGAGCCAAAGAAATAAACATACAAACATACATACATACGTACGTACATGCGTACACGCATATACACACACACACACACACACAAATATTACACATACATTGCCCACACATGTAACACACATAACACACACATTTCACACATAAGACACACATTAAACACACCCTACACACACACACATTACACGCATTACACACACATTAATTAAACACATTACACACATAACATACACATTACACACACATTACACATAAATAACACACACACATTAGCACATTACACACACATTACATATAAACTTCACACATTACACACATAACACACGCATTACACACATTACACACACATTACATACACATTACACAAATACACACATTTCACACATACAGACATACACACATACGAGTACATACATACACCCAAATAAGTTGCGCACCTAATTAATAACTATAATATGCTATACAACCAAAGCATAACGCATAACGTCTGATTTTATTCCTCATAAATTTTCATACCCCAGGCTTATATATGAAAATCAGTTCTTAAGGAGTAAACTCCAAAAAATTGCCGAAATTAGTATTGTATTGTAACAAGTGAACGACAATACAATTAAACTTATTAACTTTATCGAAAAAACAAAAACGTATAAGACAGGCTTTTGTTCTGACTGACAACCTATCAAAAATTGATCCAAATTGGTTAACATTCAAGACATGAAAATCATTAGCGGCGTTTGTACGAAAAGTCGCAGCCTCTTAATCTCTACAACATAAGCCATATTTCTCATTCCATATCCTTGCTGACCCTTTGCACACAAACGTATTCGTGCTACTCCACATTTCCGGTCCCGCGGCGGGCGCCAACGGCAGAGCGTTTCGGACTGCCGCGTAGGACGCGCGTGTTTTGTCGGCATACGTACCCTCCTTTGGAAAACCGCGTCGCGATCTAAGTTGTTCGCTGATTTTGTGTGCTGCCGCTTTGTCTTTTTGGTAAGTTTCTTTGGATTTGGTTATTTTGTAATAAGTTTATTGCAGAAAGGTAATACTTATCTAAATAATTCTAAATCAAGTACAATAATTGGCAATTAAAAAACGGACTTCAATCGCAAAAACCTTTGAAAACTTTACCGTTTTTTTTGTTTTTGTTTATTTTCTAAAAAGGTACGTAATCGATTTTGGAAAAAAAATTATAAGACAAAGATAGGAAGCATTACCTATCATTAAAAACCGGCCAAGTGCGAGTCGGACTCGTGCACTGAGGGTTCCGAACCAAAACACCTTCGGGTACGAAACCCTATAAACATCAACGAGTACAAAAATTGGATAAAGGCTTTAAGATCACTTAATCCGAGCAGGTTGGTACGTGTTTAAATAATATCGAACGTAGGTCTTTTTATTTTAAGTTCCAATCAATGCGGGTTTCAACGCGGCTGTTACGTTGAAACCGAATGCCCAATTCTCGATTTTTACATGTTTTGATTACTCTTCATCACTTTCAAATTTATTTTTTGAAAAGATTACCGGTTTTTATTTTTTTTATCAAGGAAACTATGCTTACCAGCTGACCGACGTTCAGTATGATGAGTACGAGTAGAACTCCTCCGTCAACGGGTCCTTCACGAATTTGTTACACCCTGTATAAAAGAAATTATTTTTTATACTGTCTTTTGAGTGATTTTCTTTTTTTTATTAAAAAAATGTTTGAGTTTGGCTGCACCTTACCGGATAGTAAGTGCCTATTCACTCTCATCTCGAAGTCGATTTTTTAGATTTTTAAACTTTTTGGACTGTCGGGTAAAATAAAGTTCTACGATCCATATAAGTCTAATAAAGTCATAATTATTATTTAGTATTAATTTAAGTAATATAATTGATTGTGAGTTTTTTTCATTTTCCATCATTAATTAATTACACATTTAATGTAAAAACCAACAAGACAAGCGACGTTGGCTCAACGGTAACGACTCGGTCCTCCTAACCAAAATCGAATTTCGATTCGATTTCAAGTTTGAATCCAGACTGCCAATGTACCAATGAGTTTTTACAATCTAGCTAAACTTACCTACATTTACTTACCGGTGAAGGATAACATAGTGAGGAAACCTGCACACGTGATTCCAGATGTGTGAATAAATCTAAATACCCTACACGTGACCGCGGGTGATGCTAAGTGCAACACCATGCAACCGCTCCGCTGCAGTTAACCGCCTCCGTAGCTCAGAGGTAAAGTTCACTGGCTTAACACAGGAGGTCGCGGGTTCGATTCCCGGCGGGGTCAATTGTAAGACTCGGTTTGGTTGGTGGTAGGGCATTTTCTAAGCCCGCCTGGCTAGCTACCACCATCTTATCTAAGTCTTGCCGCCAAATATCAATGTTGATATCATTGGTGTGTTTCGGCATGAAGATAAGATAGCCAGCTCTCCATTGCGTTGGGGAATCTTGGTAAGCCCGCTTCCATCTTCGGAAACATCGTCACTTACCACCAGGTGAGATGTTGTCAAGGGTTAACCAATTGTGAATTAAAAAAAAAAACCGCATTGTATCTCTTAGATTGCGCTTTTAATTGTGCCAAACTATAAGAAAAAGAACAGCAAACAATACTAAGTGATATTCCACGTTTAGGTAAGCATAGTTTCCTTGATTGAACAAGTTCAAACTCAAATAATGCCTATTCACTCTTGCCTTGAAGATCCCCAAATTATAGGAATCGGGAAACACTGACGCAGGCAAGGAGTTCCACTCCTGCGCTGTTCGCATAATAAATGAAGAAGCGTAACGATTCGTGCGAAAGTTCCAAAAAAACCCGGCTTAAATCTATGTGACCCACAACGGAAATCGAACCAGATAGATTACCGGATTATATTTATTTTCCTTTTGATCAAGGAGGGTAGTACGAGATTTTCCACAGTGGAGAGAAGTAACATTGGAGTAACTGAAATTATGTTTTTAAAGTGAAAACTTCTTTAGGCGCTTTGGGCATTTTTGAGATGTGAAAACACCATTGAACTCGCGACACATGTAACCAGATAACGTAACCGACACATTACCAGGAACACTCGCAGGATGAAAAAAAACTTTGTTAACCTAGTCGTTCGCCAGGAACACTCGGAGGGTAAAAATTTCACGACGACAAAGACGACAACCACGACGACCGGTCTTGCGCTGCCCGCATCCATCGGCTTTACCAGGTCGTCGGTCCACCGCGTGGGAGGCCTGCCTGCGCTACGTTTTCCAGTGCGTGGTTGCCACTCAAGAACTTTACTTCCCTAACGGCCGTCTGTTCTACGAGCTATGTGCTCCGCCCTTTGCCACTTAAGTTTAGCAATTCCGAGAGCCATGTTGGTAACTTTGGTTCTCCTACGGATCTCCTCGTTTATGATTCAATCACGTAGAGAAGCTCCGCGAATTGCAATTATCCAAAATAAATATTTATGCTAAATTTCAGCACAATCGGAAGCCGGGAAGTGGTTCTAATTCAGCTTGAAAGGTTTGACCTAAAAAAACATTGCAAGTAAAATAAAGATTAAAAAAACCGTCGGACTCGCGCAAAGTAGGTTCCGTAATCTTTTCAAAACTAAATGTATATATTTATAAACAAAATTAAATTTTCAGTTAGTAATTGAACATTTTGAATGGAAATTATATTAACTATTTACAAATTCAACTGCATATCTTAGATTGGTCGACTATTACTCCTAAACCACACCCTGGACACTTTATAAAACGGGCCAGAAATGACATTTAAAAAAAGGAACGACAGAACAAACAAAATGGCGGCGAAGTCCTACACCACAGTATAATAAAGAGTACTAGCGTACCTATACGTTCGACAACCAAACTGTGACCAATATGCATCAATGTGCAGGGAGTGTCCATACTGTATGTTAGTACTAATATATATATATATATATATATACTTTTCCTAAACTAAGAAAGCCTACTTAGCCGTGATAGTTTATCTTTTAAATTGATTACAATTTAATGTCCTACTTTTTAATATTTTTTTAGAAAGTGACTTAATTATCCTACGGTTACAATAGTCAATTTAAATTTTAAGAAATCGTGTGTTGCTGGGCACACTGCCGTTGGTTTAACGTGATACAATTTCAATTTTCCTCCGTGAGTGGATAACTAATGAGGTTTTCTTGTTTCAGAAATGAGGTTGTTATACTATTGACCGTTTCTACCGGAAATAGATTTAAATCTCATTCGTCCCGTTGCGTTTCAGTTTTGTAACCCTTGTACCTACGCCGTATGTGATTATAAAGACGTTTTACGTCAAAACACGTTAATAAGTTGTTAGCTAATCAATCGAACGGTTAAACATTTTGTGAATTTATCACCGATTGCTAGCAAGTAATTTAACTTTGTAAGCAAAAGCGGTAGTTATTCGATAAAATGAAATAATAGTGATGATATATTCTCTTTGGTTAAAATGTTTAATCCTATAAAACTGAAACGATCATAGACAATCGCAAAGATGAACTTTCAAATAAAGTTTCAGATGAGAAATGCTCTGAATGTAACACGGTTGATTAAAGATTTCGTCGAATTAGATTTTCCATTTCGTGATTTTTGTAAATTACTGAAATTTAAGCTTGAATCTTCCGAGTTACTGAAAGGTTTATATTAAACCATAAACGATTTTAGTTACTGTCTCATCCAATTCCATTCATCATCTTCATATCAGCGCCGAAGGACGCCCACTGTTGGACAAGGACCTCCCCCAAGGATTTCAACGACGACTGGTTCGCGCTGTCCGCATCCAGCGGCTTCCCGTGACCTTCACCAGGTCATTTTTCGGTGCGCGGTCGCCACTCTAGAAATTTACTACCCCAACGGCCACCTGTTCTACGAGCTATGTGCCTCGCCCACTGCCACTTAAGTTTTGTAATTCTGAGAGCTATGTTGGTTACTTTGGCTCTCCTACGGTTCTCCTCGTTTCTGATTCAAACACGCAGGAAAACTGCGAGCATAGCCCGCTCCATTGCCCTTTGGGTGACCTTGAGCCTTCTTATGAGCGTTTCTTGTAAGCGATCATTACTGGCAGTATACAATAATCAAAGACCTGGATATTTTCGACGTGAATATATTGCGAAGCTTCCCGAACGCTGCTCAGCCGTTCTCTGTCCATCAGTGAGAACTAACATACAACGTGTCAATTAAATGTTATAAGAATATATATACTTTGGTATAAATATTTGGTATTAATTTCTACTCTTTACATTGAACTTTAGATCAGAAATCGCACAACGATCTTTTTATCACGCTTTTATTAGCTTCATCTCTATGTATGACTCCTTTGCACTCGATTTTTACCCACTTTAAACGAAGAGATTCTATTCAAACTGTACATTTATCAAGAATCTGTGAGAATACAATAATGTCATGAGTTTATCTCATTATCCTAATCCGGATCGCCAGGATTCAATGCACATCAAACTAAAAATTGAAAAATAAATATAGTTAAAAAAAACTAAAAAACACGCCTTTAAAACACATCAAACTAAAAAGTGAAAAACAATTCATAATATAAGCTGAAAACGTGATGAATAATGAATGAAAAATATTAGTTTTATTGTGAAAAAAGCGTGGATGCTCTTTGTGCCATATTTTTCGTATATCGAGCACCCCACGCTTTTTTCACAATAACACTAGTATTTTTCGTTCATTATTGTTTTTAGCTTATATTAAGAATTATTTTTTACTTTTTAGTTTGGTGTGCTTTAAAAGTATGTTTTTTAGTTTTTTTTAAAGTATATTTTTATATAAGAGCTTCGGTGGCGTAATGCCTAGGGCCACCGCCTCCTGTTCGGGAGGTCGTGGTTCAAACCTGCCACGTACCAATGTGATTTCGAATTTAGATTTCATATGTAGGTTAACCGACGCTCTTAAGGTGAAGGAAAACATCGTGAGGAAACCTGCACACTCCTGCGAAGAAATTCGAAGGTTGTGTGTGAAGTCGACCAACCCGCACTGGGCCCGCGTGGTCGACTAAGGCCCGATCACCCTAACTCAGGGTAGGCTCGAGCCCCTCGGTGGGGACGTTTATGAGCTGGTATGAATGATTTTTTATATAAAGCAAAGTTAAATAAAGTGTAGAATGTTTTTATGCGCTTTATATTAGCTTCACTTGTTTTTATGTATGTAACGGAATCTTTAAAAGTGATTTTTACTCATTTCAAGACGTCGGATTAAATCAAAAGTGATAGCAACTAGGTATAAAAATAATTTTCGAAAAAGCTAAAATTTTTAGGTAGGTACAGGCAGAGGCGTATTGACCCTATATCCAGGGGGAGCACTTGGCCCGGGGCGGCAAGAGGTCGCCCCTTTTTCGGTTGTTCTTTCGCCAGTCGTAGTAGAAAAAATACAGAAAATTTGGAATTAGGTAGTCGATAATTTCTTATAGATTTTTTAATAGACAAAGAGTTACCAATATATCAAGTAGCAGAAAAATATTTTACGCGAGTTTTACAAGTAGGTAGCACTAGGTAGGTATTTCAGTGTTTTCATTGTTACTAAGCGCGCGATCGCACCAGCGCGGGCGGCGTGGTTGCTCGGCTCGGGATTTTTAGTAACACAATAAGTATTGTGCTAATAATTCGAATAATAACAAGCGATTCTATAATCGTACCTATGTACGAACATTTATTTTGGTGTTCAATTAAAAGTTTTAATCATCTGAATATTTTTTTCCTTTTTTAGGGATCCGTTTGGTTCACCGAAAAATAATAAAGCTAGCCAAGTGTGAGTCGGACTAGCGGTAATAAGGGTGACGACGAACCACTACCAACATGCAAACAATAGGTTACAGTAAGTTGACGTTTATCGTGTGGCAGTACGGAAACCTTATCGCACGTGGCCGTTTTTTTGTCACTTAGAGGGGCGTTTTTTTATTGTGCCCGGGGCATCGGATTCTTAAATATGTCTCTGGGTACAAAACTTTTTTTTGAAAAGAGTTTTTATGCTCAAAAAGCCTGTGCCTAATATGAATATACGGGGTGTAACAAAATTGTGTAGGTCCCGTTAACTGGAGCTTTTACTCATCATACTAAACAACTTTTTGTTCTACGACTTTGCTGAAATCGCAAAAAAATATTTAACTCTTCATACAAATCGATCAGGTGATCTACCAATTTTGTGCATTTTAGTATGGAGGGTCCATTTTTTTTTTAATTTGACTATAGGTTCCATAGGGAAAGTTGTTCAGTATGAGTAGAACCCCCAATTAACGGGTCCTACAACAATTTTGTTACACCCTGTATAAGTACACGACGTTTCCAAAAAAAGCGAGCACAGTATTTCCTACTATTCTGTTGAAAATAAAAGATGGTCCTGGGATCTTGATTCCACCTCCAATGTTCATCATCAGATCAACTTCAAAATACCAAAAGGATCTATTGTCACCGAGAATACGGCTTCATTTTAGCTCAATCGGATTTCTGGAAGTCGTTCTAAAATCTTTTGCTAAATTGGAACTTAACAAATTAACTTACCTAGATACATACATACAAAGTACAGGTACATATTGTAAAATAAATTAAAGCTGTTAAGAAAAAGGTCGTTTTTTTTAAAAATTAATAATTTAAGTGCGTTTGACTGCAACTCACCTGATGGTAAGTGATGATGAATTCAAGGATGGTACACGCAAACTCAAATAATGCCTGTTCACTCTTGCCTTGAAGATCCCCATACTATAGTAATCGGAAACTCTGACGCATTAAAGCATATTTCAGTTTTTTTAAACAGCCAAATATTAGAATAGACTAGTTACCCTTTGGGAAAATTATTTATGTTCAATATGATGAGTAGAGTCTGAAACGAATTTAGTAACACCTGTATACAGGACGTAACAAAATTGGTTTCAGTCTCGTTAACTGGGGATTCTACTTATCATAGTGAATAACTTTCCCCAATGAACCCCTAGTCAATTTCCAAAAAAATTGAATCCTCCCTACAAAAATGCACTAAATCGGTTGATCAGCTGATCGATTTGTATGAAGAGTTTAAAAAAAAAATGCTATTTTAGCTAAGTCAAACTATATATATTAGTACTAACATACAGTATGGACACTCCCTGCCGCTCTCTAGATTGCGACCTCACCCCCTCGTCACCCAGATTGATACAGATTGTTTACAGTTTAGAACGTATAGGATTTCACCGCCATTTGGTTTGTTCTGTCATTCCTTTTTTGAAATGTCATGTCTGGCCCGTTGTATGAAGTGTCCAGGGTGGGGCTAAGTTATAGAACAAAATTTGTTCAGTATGATGAGAAGCCCTAGTTAACGAGACCTATAGAATTTTTTACACCCTGTATAAGCCTTTGTAAAGATATTTTGCAGTCTTTCCTTACAGCACGTCACACACAACATACATTTTGCGAACAAAAAATCGTTTTACCCTACAATCCCAATTCAATTTCCAAACTATTTTCGGCTGAATCACACCTACGCAGGGAATGATAGGTATCTCTGCGACGACCTTAAAAGGTCTCTGCAAAATGGATTGCAAATTGACATTAAAGATGTGAGATGTGGGAGGTGGGTACAAAGAGTTCTGTACCACTACTTACTATATCGTCGGTGGCGCAACGGCAAGGGCCGCTACCTCCTATCCGGGAAGTCGTGGTTCGAGTCCTGCCACGTACTTTCGAATTTCGATCTCATATGTACGTACGAAACCTGCACACATCTGCGAGTAAACAGGTTGTGTGTGAAGTTGACCAACCCGCACTGGGCCCTCGTGGTCGATTAAGGCCCGATCGCCCTCATTCAGGGTAGGCTCGAGCCCCTCGGTGGTGACGTATATATGAACTGATGTGATGATGACTTACTATATATTGTTACTAGCTGTTGCTGGCGGCTTCGCCCGCGCAGATCCCGTTTTTGCCGTTCTCGTGGGAATCTTCTAAATTCCTTTCTTAGTTGATACCTACGTCATAGTTGCTATTTGTTTGCTAAATTTCAACCTGATTTGTCTAGTGATTTGAGCTGTGCGTTGATAGATCAGTCAGTCTGTCAGCAGTGCACATCACTTGATACCGACTAGACCACTTTGGTTTTTTTTTTTTATGTTTGTATTAGTCCGAATAAGATTTCTAGGGAAATAAAAATTGGAAAAGTTCCTAGAAAATTTAAAAATTCCGGAAAATCTTGTGTGGTTTTTGAGCTGTGCCTTGATTGATCAGTCAGTCTGTCAGCAGTGTACATCACTTAAGAACAGCAAGATCATTTAGGTTTTTTTATGTTTGATTTAGTCCGAATAAGATTTCTAGGGAAATAAAAATTTGAAAAATTCCTAGAAAATTTAAAAATTCCGGAAAAACCTGTGTGGTTTTTTTAGGATTTTTTTATAAACTCAAGGCGATAGTTTATTTCTGCACTATTCACAAAAACGATGCCACGCGGGCGAAGCTGTGGGCATAAGCTAATAGTAGATAATAATGTATAATAATAATATTAATGCTCTTACATTATTTATAACTTTTTTTATTTTTCGCCTGGAAGAAATCGCTAAAAGCGATAAGGCCGCCTTTGAACTGTACATGTTTAAATTAAGTTTCTATAATGCTTTTTCTGGTATGAATTAAAGGGTATTTATTATTATTATAACTCTATATCAAAATCGAAATGCAGAACTTACAAATGCTAGACGAAATAGGAAGCTGTACGAAGGGCGGAAGTTGCGCCCCTCCCAGCCCAAATTAATGGCATGTCAAAGGCAGTTTTGATGCAAAGGTCCACGCTTGGTTATAGTTCGTTTAACTCTGGTATGGAGCCTTTGGAGGCAATTTTATGCTGGAATAGAATAGTCCAACCATTCATGTTAAATGGGTAATGAGGGTGGGGTCAAATTGCTCCTAATTCTTCAACAACCCTAAATTGGTCTCAATCCCCGCCAAACGCTTGCGGCTCGCCCACCGCGCACCCTTCAGAATCAAATAAAGGTCTGTCCGGCCGTTCTATCTAACCGATTTTGCATTTTTACAAGCTTTATACATATTAGTTTCACCTGTCCCGATGTCTGTAATGAAATATTGCAAGTTAAATTTGACCCACTTCCCTGTTTCCGATTGAGATAAAATTTTCCATACATACGTATATCGCGTGAAAATGCAATATTAAAAGCTTGTACCTAAAACTATGTAGGTTGTTATTTTTGGGGTTTCGTACTACAAAAAAAACGAACCCTTATAGGATCACTCGTGCGTCTGTCTGTCTGCCCATCCGTCTGTCACAGCCAATTTGCTCCGAATCTACTCAACCAAATCAGGTAAGATTGGGTAGGATGGTGTAACCCTATGACCCAAACACAGATGTGCAAAGTAAATAAATATATTTTTTTAAATGAGTTTCATTTTCGGGGGAAAAATTAGGAAATTTAAAATTTGTGTGGAGAGGTGAGGTAGTACGGAACCCTTATACCGCGAGTCCAACTTGCACTTGGCTAGTTTTTCATAAAATTAAATGTATTGATGCACAGATTTGTCATCAAACATGGGAAATCACCTTACTTTCTTCGCCCTTCTCAAATATATTGAAAAAAATAATTAAATCTTATGCGGGTCCATAAGGCCGTTCTCTCTAACTGATTTTCTTATTTTTTCAAGTGAAAGGGATTGACACACCAGTTTGTCATCAAGCATTGAAAATCACCTAACTTTCGTCCTTCTCAAAAACATTAAAAAAACTGGCTAAGTGCGAGCCAGAACCGCACACATAGGGTTTTTACATTTTTTTAAAGTGATGAAAAGTAATAAAAATCGTGAATTGGGCGGTCGGAGAATTTAACAGCCGCGTTGAAGCCCGCATTGGTTTGGACTTAAAATGAGTAGACTTACGTTCGACAATATTGAAACACGTATCAACCTGCTCTGATTAAGTGATCTTAGCGCCTTAAATCTCCAATTTATCTTCCATTTATTTATATCCCATCTTTTCATTTCAATCGGGATCAAGTATTGAATTCTTTCCCCTTAAAATTGAATCTTTAATCTGAAGTCACTATATATCTAATCCTTTAAGTAGGTTTTTTACCCATCTTTCATCTGGTAGTGACTTGACCCACACCAGGATCTATAGAGGAGAGAGAAGTAGGGTGGGTGCCTGGATAAATATTATTGGAATTCCTCTATCGGGATTATCTTGCGACATTGCGACATTGTGCCCATCCACTTGAACGGATTCCGACTTCCGACCTCTGTCCTTTACTATACGGGATGCTGCAGGGTAATTATGTACAGTGTGATTTTTTTGATGTGTATCATATTTGCTATCGCTTTTTTGCAATCTGTGGGAGTGATTTCTGTTGGAGTGATTGCGTGGAAAGGGACGGAAGTATGTAACAGGAAGTGCGTCTTTTGTCAGTAACGAAGGCTAAGGAAACATGGCCATGCTGCCTAATGCGAGTCTGGAGGCCGCAAGACACATCATATACAACTACTGTGAGGCTAGCTTTTTATTATCATATCAGCCGAAAAACGTCCACTGCTGGACAAAGGCCTCCCCCAAGGATTTCCACGACGACCGGTCCTGCGCTGCCCGCATCCCAGTGGCTTCACCACCTTCACCTTCACCGACCTTCACCAGGTCGTCGGTCCACGGCGTGCCTATGCTATGTCTTCCGGTGCGCGGTCGCCACTAGAGCACTTTACGTTACTCGAGAAAGATTTTTTGATCTAGTCTATATAGGGTGACTTTTAATTAGTTCTTGATAACAAAAGATATGCGATGCGTGTATACTCGTGATTACAAACAACTTTCCCGAAGAAACTATATGTCAAATCAGAAAAAAAATTTGGTCCTCGTTACATAATAAGTTATCAAATCGGCAAAAATGTATGAATGACCAAAATTATTTTTCATTTTTGACATATAGTTTCTTTGGGAAAGTTGTTTGTGATCACGAGCACATTCATATCCTATGCTATCAAGAACTAATTAAAAGTCACCCTATATATAGGCCGAGCCGAGCATATATTGTGTCACTCACGGGATCAAGACGAATCTAACGACACCTCGCACTTCAAAATACTTTACTTTACTTGACCCCTCTTTTTTGGGCCAGTCGGATAAAAAGTATATACTGTGTCACTCACGGGATCGAGACGAATCTAACGACACCTCGCACTTCAAAATACTTTACTTTACTTGACCCCTCTTTTTTGGGCCAGTCGGATAAAAAGTATATACTGTGTCACTCACGGGATCGAGACGAATCTAACGACACCTCGCACTTCAAAATACTTTACTTTACTTGACCCCTCTTTTTTGGGCCAGTCGGATAAAAAGTATATACTGTGTCACTCACGGGATCGAGACGAATCTAACGACACCTCGCACTTCAAAATACTTTACTTTACTTGACCCCTCTTTTTTGGGCCAGTCGGATAAAAAGTATATACTGTGTCACTCACGGGATCGAGACGAATCTAACGACACCTCGCACTTCAAAATACTTTACTTTACTTGACCCCTCTTTTTTGGGCCAGTCGGATAAAAAGTATATACTGTGTCACTCACGGGATCGAGACGAATCTAACGACACCTCGCACTTCAAAATACTTTACTTTACTTGACCCCTCTTTTTTGGGCCAGTCGGATAAAAAGTATATACTGTGTCACTCACGGGATCGAGACGAATCTAACGACACCTCGCACTTCAAAATACTTTACTTTACTTGACCCCTCTTTTTTGGGCCAGTCGGATAAAAAGTATATACTGTGTCACTCACGGGATCGAGACGAATCTAACGACACCTCGCACTTCAAAATACTTTACTTTACTTGACCCCTCTTTTTTGGGCCAGTCGGATAAAAAGTATATACTGTGTCACTCACGGGATCGAGACGAATCTAACGACACCTCGCACTTCAAAATACTTTACTTTACTTGACCCCTCTTTTTTGGGCCAGTCGGATAAAAAGTATATACTGTGTCACTCACGGGATCGAGACGAATCTAACGACACCTCGCACTTCAAAATACTTTACTTTACTTGACCCCTCTTTTTTGGGCCAGTCGGATAAAAAGTATATACTGTGTCACTCACGGGATCGAGACGAATCTAACGACACCTCGCACTTCAAAATACTTTACTTTACTTGACCCCTCTTTTTTGGGCCAGTCGGATAAAAAGTATATACTGTGTCACTCACGGGATCGAGACGAATCTAACGACACCTCGCACTTCAAAATACTTTACTTTACTTGACCCCTCTTTTTTGGGCCAGTCGGATAAAAAGTATATACTGTGTCACTCACGGGATCGAGACGAATCTAACGACACCTCGCACTTCAAAATACTTTACTTTACTTGACCCCTCTTTTTTGGGCCAGTCGGATAAAAAGTATATACTGTGTCACTCACGGGATCGAGACGAATCTAACGACACCTCGCACTTCAAAATACTTTACTTTACTTGACCCCTCTTTTTTGGGCCAGTCGGATAAAAAGTATATACTGTGTCACTCACGGGATCGAGACGAATCTAACGACACCTCGCACTTCAAAATACTTTACTTTACTTGACCCCTCTTTTTTGGGCCAGTCGGATAAAAAGTATATACTGTGTCACTCACGGGATCGAGACGAATCTAACGACACCTCGCACTTCAAAATACTTTACTTTACTTGACCCCTCTTTTTTGGGCCAGTCGGATAAAAAGTATACTGTGTCACCTACGGGATCAAGACGAATCTAACGACACCTTGCACGCCAAAATCCATCAAGCCGTTTAGGCTACAGAACGTGTCAAAGTAGTAAATAGACATACATACATATATAAGGTGTAACAAAATTAGCTGAAACTATTTTAACTGGTGCTTCTACCTATGAAACTGAACAACTTTCTCCATGAAACCCAGTCAATCGCAAAAAAAATTTGGCCCTCCCATACTAACTTGATCAGCTGATCAGCCAACTTAGTATGGGAAGTTCAAATTTTTTTTGAGATCTGACTATGGGTTTCATGGGGAAAGTTGTTCAATTTCATGGGTAGAAGCACCAGTTAAA
Source organism: Coleophora flavipennella (assembly GCA_947284805.1). Classification (NCBI taxonomy): domain Eukaryota; kingdom Metazoa; phylum Arthropoda; class Insecta; order Lepidoptera; family Coleophoridae; genus Coleophora; species Coleophora flavipennella. Next base: position 642,716 of record OX369297.1, read on the forward strand.
ATAGTTTCAGCTAATTTTGTTACACCTTATATACACTTGAAAAACACAACCGTTCTTCTGGCACAGTCGGGTAAAAAATAAAACTTTAATTGCAATACTAATTTAAGCATTTGTTTTGTTGTGTTTAAATTTACAACGATGATAACTTTTATCAACCGATACGAGAACGTGTCTATTCAATGTATTTGCAAAGTTCTGATTAAATCTGGCATGTAACAGTAGCAATAACTGTTATTGTTGTAAATCGGACCTACGTTTGTATGGAAACTCGAGCCTCTAGGGCAGTGTTTTTTAAACTGCGGATCGCGACCTTAACGGGGGTCGGGGAGCCTTACTCGGGGGGTCGTGGGCGAAAAAAAACCGGCCAAGTGCGAGTCGGAACCACACACATAGGGTTCCGTACCATCATATCTAGATGGCGCTAGTTTCTTCATGTTTAAAAAAAACACGTTTTTCGTATGGATACCTCCCTTATTTTTCACTTTTTTATTTTTTAGTAATTGCTGTTATAGCGGCAACAGAAATACATTATCTGTGAAAATTTCAACTGTCTCGCTATCACAGTTCATGAAATACAGCCTGATGACAAATGGACGGATGGACAGCGGAGGCTTAGTAAGTAATAGGGTCCCGTATTTACCCATTGGGTACGGAACCCTAAAAAGATGAGTGTTTCCAGTAAAAGATTTTTTTATTAATATAGGTCCCAAAAGAAAAAAAAATATAGACATAGTCTTTCAAACCACTAAAATTATGTTTTTTTTATGGCCTTAGGAAGTCGCTAGAATTTTCTAACTTTTACAGGGGTCGCATTTTTAAAACGGTAGTAAAACACTATTCTAGGAGACATATTCATATATTCATATATATTCATATATAGGTGCTTTATTTCACGCCACAGCTCTAAAACTACTAGACCTAAATCTCTTTAGAAAATTAACAAAAGGTGGATTTTAGGACTTCTCTCCTTTTACAATGGAGCCTGAAGTGTTGTAGGATATTTTAAGTCTGTAGAGAGGATTACGAGTTTTTCTACTCGTTGAAGTTAACAGCTAAAATGTTTGAAGAGGCGTATATACTTATGGCTCAAAAGAGGATTACTTTATTATGGTGAGTTTTATTTTACTAAAAGTTACATAAACAGTTGAAATATCAGGCTAAAAGCAAGTTGGATCAAACGTTAGCTGTAAATATGAAATCGATATCATCTATCTATACTATAGTAGTTCGCACCGAACTGCGAACTCGCGATGTACTCGTTTTAAAACTAGGAATCAATTAAATTAAAAACCCGACAGCATAAAACTTAATTCTCTCTTTTGTTGGTCAGTTGGATATGTCACTAATGAGATCAAGACAAATCTAACGACATCTCGCACTCCAAAAAAAAAACATAAAAAAAGAAAAAGAAAATTGGCGTTATTGCGATTAAAGTCGGTTGTTTTTAACGTATTTAGCGTTGTCAATGGTGTCGATTCGTTGTAACAGATAATTTTAATACTGATCTGTATTTAATTGCTGCATGTGATGAATATTTTTGTAAACTTTTTTTGGTCAATAAATAAATTATTATTAATTAACTCATTTGGCAGGACTAAATTAAATTTAAGCATTTTGTCTCTTTCTTTCTGGAGAAGGCAAGGACAGAATGCTTAAATTTAGTTTAGTTCTGTCAAATAAGTTGATTCGTGTTACAACGAATCGAAAATACGATAAAAACAACCAACTTCAATCGTAACAACTAAAAAAAAATTTTTTTTTTCGCTTTTGATAATTTGCTATGAGTACTACAGTTATTTATGCCACTGCCAAGTAATGATAACCATTGTGAAATGAGTGCTAGTTTGTGCCACGAAGCGAAACTGAGTGGCACAATAGACAGCACGAGTGTTATAATGGCTAATTGCGTGCAGTGGTATACAAAACTTTTTCTACGACCATAAAAATATTTAAAAAGTTTAATTGTAGTACAGTTGTGTCGTTTTGAAATGATCATTGTAAAACGACTTGTAGGAATGAATATTTTTGTGATACGATTTGAGGTTATCATTAAATTAGCCGAAAAACTTTCACAGCTGGACAAAGGCCCCCCTCAAGGATTTCCACGACGACCGGTCCTGCGCTGCCCGCAACCATCGGCTTCGCACGATCTTCACCAGGTCATTTGTCCACTGCGTGAGAGGCCTGCCTACGCTACGTTACTTAATTTGAAGTTATGTATTAAGCAAATTACCAAACGGGAGTAGAAAAAACTAATTTTAATAGAATTTTTATTTGTATTGGTGTCGCTTTGTCAATTAAAATACTAGTACTAGTCTCAGTATAATGTGCTTTCACACGGAGAAAAACGGAAAGTAAAACTTTTTTCATCTCATCTGGCTGACGTGACGATAGAGTAGATACTTATAAAATATTAAATTCTTTTCCACAGAGTAACAACATGGAAAGGAATAAGTTAAAGGAAAAGTTATTTAGTAACTCGACAAAGAGGGTCTTTTTAAGTTACGAAAGTATTTGTCATACGAACCAGAGATACAGAAGTACGTATGTCGGTGTATACCTTTGTAAATAAAATGAGTAGGTACCTGTATGAAAATAAGTTTTCAATTCATCATCATCCATATCAGCTGAAGGACGTCCACTGCTGGACATAGGCCTCCCCCACGGAATTCTACGACGATCGGTTCTGCGTTGCCCGCATCCAGTGGCTTCCCGCGACCCTCACCAGTCTACGCTACGTTTTCTGGTGCGCGGTCGTCACTCGAGAACTCTACTGCTCCAACGGCTATCTGTTCTACGAGCTATATGCCCCGCCCAATAACACTTGAGTTTAGCAATTCTGAGAGCTATGACTCAATTACTTTTCAATTACATGGTAGGTATGTTATTACAAGTTATAGTAAAAAGTTTAGTATTCTGTAAAAAAAAACAAGTGGCTACGAGTAACGGAGATACATCCCTAAATGGACAGATTTGCAGTCACATAAGGGACTCGGCTCGTTACCAGCTAGATGCCTTGGATTCTATAGACCGACGCGCTAGGAGACTCATTGGCGACGAGGAACTTGTATCAAACAGGCTCCAACAGATTCGCCGAGCATCGCCAAAGAGTCGCCTGTCTATCGGCACAGTATTACGATATGGCTTACAGTAGCGCAACGCCTTTGACGTCGCACGACGCCGCCACGGAAAAGGGAATTGCAAGACTAGCCTGTTGCCCGCCTGGCAAACTTGCGGAGTTTGCTAGGCTGTGCCCTGCCGCCCGCTGCCCTGCAAGTAACCTTCCGTTGCTCTGCGTAAGTACATTCGTTGCACTACTGTAAGCCGTTATATTGTAATACTGTGCTATCGGTGTTCTACACCATTCATTTCAGAGAGTGTGCCCTAGAGCTTCACGACCTCATTCCCCCTTCTCCATTTTATCATCGGACGACCAGGCACGTTAATGTTCCACCTTTACGCACGAAGCGTTTTGCTTTTTCGTTCATTATGCGAACCGCCAAGGAGTAGAATTCCCTGCCGGCGTCTGTATTCCCCGATTCGTATGATTTAGAAATCTTTAAGGCGAGAGTGAATAGGCACTACTTGAGCTTGCGTGTACATCCTCGCGGCTGCATCGGCACTTACCATCAGGTGAAGTGCAGTCAATCGCACTGAAATTTTTAAAAAATAAAAAAAAAGGATGGATTGCGTAATAATAAAAATGGTTTGAGGCTTACTTTGAATCGTTCATAATAACACATTAAGTAAAACTTTCAGCCGGCTAAACCCAGACAGTGTAGTCAAAGTATATATATTAGTACTAACATACAGCTGGACACTCCCTGGCGCTCTTTAGGTTGCGACCTCACCCCCTCGTCACCCAGATTGATACAGATTGGTTGTCGAACGTATGGGATTTAGCCGCCATTTTGTTTGTTCCGTCATTCCTTTTTGTCATTTAAATGTCATTTCTGACCCGTTGTATGAATAGTCCAAGGTGTGTAGTCTTAGTAATAGCAAAGAATACTAAAGTAATAGGGTCCCGTTGACAACAAGTAACCGGTACGGTTGGGTTGTCCGGCCAACCGGACCAAAAAAAAAACGACGGGTTGCACTCCGGGAGTGCCGGCAGAAGTCAAAACTTGAATATTAACGTTGTGCATTTATATTACATTAAAAAGTTTTTATCTCAGAAAAATCAACAAAAAATCAACTCCATCCGTCTTACGAATTTTCGATCAGTTCACGTGTCCTGACGCGAGTTTAACATTTTTTACCCATTACAAAAAAAGTGCACAACGCCGCTAAAGAAGTTTTCACTTCAAAAATCCGTGGCACAGTTGGCCGGTCCATGGGTAATATTTTTTTTCCATTGTCCGGTCAACCGGACTTCGGAAGATTATATGTATATAGTTTTATTATCAAAGCATACTCTCTTTGTTTCCACTAGAATCCCTTTGTTTCCACTTATTGTGAAGTTTATGAAAAGTATATTTATTGACATTTGTGTCTGTTTACATTCTTATTTTTTACAGCGATAAACTTTATGCATTTGTGCTACATAAAGTACTTATTTTTAATCTATGGTTTAGTTCCAACTCAGATTAAAAAAGGCCATTCTTAGCGCGGTTAAAGGATATGGACCGTCTTTGTATGGTAGTTGGACCAACAGCTGCCCAGAGTGAACACATAGTACATTATCTGGTAAGCTCGCTTCCATCTTTGGCATCATCGTCACATACCATCAGGTGAGATTATGTCAAGGGCTTACCAATGTAGATAAAAAAAAATCGTCAAGCTAACACTAGATTGTAAGCCAAGATTGATAGATTGTAGGATCAGATGAATCATGAGAAGATAGACTTTTTGTTGTGAGCTATTTAATGGCGAGAATAGAACTTAATAATAGGGATGACGAATGCTAGTCTTCTGATTCACTTTTTATCATCCGTCAAAGCCAATATTTTGTTCTAAAAAATTTTGTAATACCTATATGTGACGTCATAGTTTAGCAGCGTCATTAATGTAAGTACTCATTTTGTAATTTTGGTGAATTAAAAATCGAAGTCTTGATGGAAAGTAAAACGAGTAAGGTTTTACGAAGTTTAAGTAGGAGGGCAATTTAGTGATCAAGAGTTATAACTTATTTCTCGTCATCCTAATTATTCAAAAACTAATCTATTACAATAAATGGAAAATTACTGGAGATACTCTCACTTTAGAGCAGCATTTGGTCCAAATCCTGTAAATGTCCTATAAATACGAAATCTAAACATTAACTAAAGATTTTTAAACTTTTCAATAAAAACGTCCACAATACCCTCTTTGATTTAAGCTAAAAGCATTAAATAATAAATCCTTAATTATGCGAACCATTAACGGGTTTAGGAAACATAAACCTTTCATTTTATAAAACACGCGTCACGATGAATCTGTAATTTTCCGGTATTTTAGGCTTTGGACGTTAATTTCAGTGAGGCCTGACCTAATGATGAAGAGAAAGTTGGACCACGTTATTTAAATAGTTCGTAACAAGCACAGTAAATTGGGCAATAGAATTTAATTATTAAGCTGCCGTAGCTCAGTGCAACTTGCGTGGTTGGGTCGATCACGAAGGTTAACTGACCTGAAGCACGGTCATTACGTGAATGGGTTTGACTAATAGTAGCATTTTTTCTTGACCGTTTCCGTGCTTCGCAAGGCGCGTTAAGCCTTTGGTGTTGGTTGATATTACTAAATTGTCGTCGTTTAGTCGTGTCAGGTATGTGGAGAAATGCCTAACCTCTCCGAGTTTGGGGAGAGATCTAGAAAAACCCGCAGCAATAATGTTGTTCTTTTTATTAAAAAAAAATGAGTGCGTTTCGCTGCACCTCACCTGATGGTAAGTACCGATGCAGCCGATGATTTAACACGCAAGTTAAAATAGTGCCTATTCACTCTCGTCTTAAAAATTCCTAGATTATACAAATTGGGGAATACAGAAACCGGCAGGGAATTCTACTCCTTGGCCGTTCGCAAATTGAGCGAAGAAGCAAAACGCTTCGTGCGTAAAGGTGGAACATTAACGACAAAGGGGTGGAGTCGCCCTCCGCTCCTGGTCGTCCAATGATGAAATGGAAAGGATGAATGAGGTCGTGAAGCTCCAATGCACTCTTTCCGAAATTAATCCTGTAGAACACCGATAGACAGGTGACTTTGTGGTGATGCCCGCAGCCCGAGGCTTTAGAGCTTGGTTGATACAATTTCCTCGTCGCGAATGAGTCTCCTAGCGCGTTTGTTATAGAACAAGTCAGACTAGATTTTAGAAATACGTTCTGTATATTTATGATAAAACCAATCAAACTAAGTAAGATTCTTACGCCTTAGTCGTCACTTGATATTATAAATAATGAAGTTTGTCTGTCTGTTAGTGGGAAAATCATCATCATCATATCAGCCGAAGGACGTCCACTGCTGGACATCTTATCTTATCTTTGTAAGTGGGGGCTGCAGTTGCAGCGACACTTCGACCCAATGGGATCTTTTGTGTCAACCCATATAACCTTTTCACGGGAACGGTCTATTTGAGTGGTCGTTGACGGCTTTTCCTCAGACCTATTGGCGATTGATGCCAGGGTACCTCAGGGATCTGTTCTTTCCGCAACACTATTCCTGCTCTACATAAATGATTGCTGAAACCCGGTATAATTATAATTGGTTATGCGGACGATAGCATGGTTGTGGAAATATACCTGTCCAGTGCAAGAGCTAACACCGCTGATACACTGTTTCTGTGAGAGGCCATGAAAGAGCGTATAAACCTATCACTTCAGGCAGTGTCTGACTAGAGTGATTCCAACCTCGTAAGGTTTAATGCCTCTAAGACACAGGCGTGTCTTTTTTCCGCCAAAAGGAGTCCATTCACCTTAACTCCAAGTCTCCGAGATGAATCGATTCAGATATCTGATCACCTGGAACTCCTCAGCGTGGATTTATCACCCAATCTTAATTTCGGTCGTTACATTGAGTCTAAGGCAAAAGTTGCTGCAATGAAGCTGGGCGGGCATTCTCTCTAAGGTGAGACGGTATTTCACACCTGGACAGCTGCAGTGCTTACCTTATATCAAGCACAGGTCCGCTCATGTATGGAGTACTTTTCACACTTATGGGCTGGATCAGCCCGCTATCAGCTGGATACCTTACACGCCATCGACTGACGTGCACGGAGACTGGTGATGACAATCTAGTCAATGACAAGCTCCAAAGCCTTACAGAACTGGCAGTGGGCAGGGTACATAGCTCGTAGAACAGATGACCGTTGGGGCAGTGAAGTTCTCGAGTGGCGACTGCGCACTGGAAAACGTAGCGTAGGCAGGCCTCTCATGCGGTGGACCGACGACCTGGTGAAGATCGAGGGAAGCTTATGGATGCGGTCAGCGCAGGACCGATCGTCGTGGAAATCCTTAGGGGCGGCCTTTGTTCAGCAGTGGACGTTTTTCAGCTGATATTATTATGATGAAAGACTATAGTAAAAAAAAAGACGAGTTGCACACCGGGAGTGCCGGCAGAAGTGAAAACTTGAATATTAACGTTGTGCATTTATATTACATTAAAAAGTTTATATCTCAGAAAAATCAACTAAAAAATCAACTCCATCCATCTTACGAATTGTGGATCAGGTCACGTGTCCTGACGCGAGTTTAACATTTTTTACCCATTACAAAAAAAGTGCACAACGCCGCTAAAGAAGTTTTCACTTCAAAAACGAATGACAGAACAAACAAAATGGCGGCGAAATCCTATACGTTCGACAACCAAACTATTACCAATCTGTATCAATCTGGGTGACGAGGGGGTGAGGTCGCAATCTAGAGAGCGGCAGGGAGTGTCCATACTGTATGTTAGTACTAATAAAGGTATATAATTTGACATAGGCCTCCTTGGCAGGCGGGTTAGCGATCTCAGTATGCCTTGTGGTGGTACAGTACCTACGCGGAAAGGACGCTGCTGCCCTCATCCGGTTTTTAATCGCCTCCTACGACAAAGAGACAGGGTACTAAGAGCCAAACAAACGTTTACCAGCTTTTAAACTCTTTATTGCATTAAATTAAAGCTTATCTTCTATTCTTTGCAGTTTAATGTCAAACTTACAAATTCAAAAATAAATGTTAAATTTCTACAGCTAAAATAAACCACCCCTGAGCATCCCCGGCACAAAGGTGCCCATAACCACAGTATTACGATATGGCTTACAGTAGCGCAACGCCTTTGATGTCGCACGATGCGCCACCGGCGTAGGTACTACCATACTAGCCTGTAGTCAGCCTAGTTTGCCAGGCTTTACACCGCCGCCCGCTGCACTGCAAGTACCCTTCCTTCGCTCTGCGTAAGTACATTCGTTGCGCTACTGTAAGCCGCTATATTGTAATATTGTGCCATAACGCTCGCAGCGTTGCCGTGTTGTATGGCTATAGACAGCCTTTGTATTTACCAGGAAGGCCTCGGGGTCAAATCCTTCGTCCCGCAGAAGGCGCACAATGTCTCAACGTTTACTTTTGACTCAGAATAAAAAATAAATTATCAAATGAAAACTGTCGGATTTTCCATCTACGGTTGGTAAGCTTGGTAATAATGAATTTAAATAGGCAACATGCAATATTTTTATTTTTCGCTTTTTTTGCTTGCATTTTAAATAACTCCATGCCGAATAAACCAGGAGTTTATAAAAAAAATAAAAAAACTTGTTTTTTTTTTAAATTTAAATGCGGTTTTAAAGTAACCGTTTAAATTTGCGCGCGCAAACGGACGTATAGTTCCGATGACGTCACTCCTGTCTGTCACTCAGACCAAAGATAATATAATACATTGTAATTGTTATGTATTATATTCTCTTTGGTCTGAGTGACAGACAGGAGTGACGACCAAAGAGAATATAATACATTGTAATTGTAATGTATTATATTCTCTTTGGTCTGAGTGACAGACAGGAGTGACGTCATCGGAACTATACGTCCGTTTGCGCGCGCAAATTTGAACGGTTACTTTAAAACCGCATTTAGAATTAAAAAAACAAGTTTTTTTATTTCTTTTAATATACTCCTGGTTTATTCTGCATGGAGTTCTTTAAAATGAAAGCAAAAATAAAAATATTGCAATGCGAGTTTATTAGGTACCTATGTGTTATTATAAGAGCGTCGCTGTCGTAACGGCTAGGGCCGCCGCCTCCTGTCCGGGAGGTCGTGGTTCAAATCGTGCCACGTACCAATGTGATTTCGAATTTAGATTTCATATGTACGTTTATCCGACGTTCTTACGGTAAAGGAAAACATCGTGAGGAAACCTGCACAAGCCTGCGAAGAAACTCGCAGGTTGTGTGTGAAGTCGACCAACCCGTAATATGGCTAAGGCCCGATCGCCCTAATTCAGGGTAGGCTCGAGCCCCTCGGTGGGGACGTATATGAGCTGTTATGATGGTGATGTGTTATTATAGAGCTTACTAACGTTGTTATATAACAACAGTTTTTATAGAAATATTATAAATGTGAAAGTTTTTATATATAAATGTATGGATGTACGTATGGATGTTTGTTACTCTGTCACGATTTAACCGCTGGACGGATTGAGATGAAACTTGGCACACATATAGGTTAAGTCCTGAAATAGGACATAGGCTACTTTTTACCCCGGAAAAACGTCTTATTTCCACGGGAAAATCGAAAACAACACGGGCGTAGCCGCGGGCGGACGGCTAGTAGCTAATATTATTGCAGAATGTGTAAAAAGCCCAAAGCCCGTTCGCTTAGATATTGTCACTCGTCCTTTGTTAATACCGACACAGCGCGTGCCGCCGCGTGTCAAAGAACGCCGTATTGACATCAAAAAATGCTGACACATGTGTTTTAGGTACTTGATTTGCATCTGTATTCTGTAAATTATATATTAAAGTAGGTTTAATTCTGGCATTTTGGCTTTACATATTACTTACGTCAAGTACCTACACTTACAATAAAATAGCAACACACTCACACACACACACACACAGCCAGCAAACGTGATATCGACATATAAATTAATGGTACGTCACAGGCAGGCCGCTTCGATATCGAAGCCGAAGCTCGATACAAAATGTTTGAACTGAACTGTAGAGTTGTATGTACCTATAGAATCTGTTTACACTCGACTGTTTCGTTTTCTATCGATAGCACTCGTACTTAGAGCATACTGAAAGTTTCTGGAACTGGCCACTTACAAAAAATAAAATAAGAAAGGACTAACAGAATTTGAAAATGGAACTCTCTCTAGGAACATATTACTTTTTAATTTTCGAGACTGTCTTTTGTTTTTCAACTTGGCGGGGTTCAGAGAATTGTGTGTCGCTATTTTAATGAAATTAAATCGTAAAAATTTTCGCTCAATTATTTTTTACGATTTTTGCTGCGGCTTAATTCAACAAGAGAGTTGCCAGAGACTTCAACTAGCATTTGGAGATGAAGCGCCATCTCGTAGCTCTGTGTATTCGTGGTTCGGAGAATTTAGACGTGGACGAGATCATCTCCATGACGATGTACGTGAAGGTCGGTGGGCGACTGCGGTTACTGAATCTAATATCGATACCGTACGACAACTAATTAAGATTGACAAAAAAATTCCTGTCAGCAAATCCGTACTGAATGAGGCGTTGGGATGAGTCAAATGCAAAAGATTTTGCATGAGCAACTGAAGGTTCTGAAGCTTTGCACTCGATAGATACCGCATAATTTAACGGAAGACCAGAAACAACTGCGTGTAGAGTGGTGTCGAAAAATTATATAGGTATAAGTGTAACGGAGGAGAGTCATTGGCTGTCTATAATATCGTGACAGGTGAAGAAACCTGGGTGTATTGTTTCGAACCGGAAAGAAAAAGCTAGTCAGCAGAATGGGTCTTTCCTTTTGAAGAGTTGCCAACAAAAGTTGAGAAAAAGGAGCACCAGTGCAATAAAATGGTTGCATCTTTCTTCGGGAAAACTGGATATTATGTAACAGTGTTGCTTGAAAATCAAAGGACAGTCACTGCTTAGCACGTTCGACCGCGTTGCCCAGGTCGGCGACATTCACTAAGAGTCACTGCTTAGCACGTTCGACCGCGTTGCCCAGGTCGGCGACATTCACTAAGAGTCACTGCTTAGCACGTTCGACCGCGTTGCCCAGGTCGGCGACATTCACTAAGAGTCACTGCTTAGCACGTTCGACCGCGTTGCCCAGGTCAGCGACATTCACTAAGAGTCACTGCTTAGCACGTTCGACCGCGTTGCCCAGGTCGGCGACATTCACTAAGAGTCACTGCTTAGCACGTTCGACCGCGTTGCCCAGGTCGGCGACATTCACTAAGAGTCACTGCTTAGCACGTTCGACCGCGTTGCCCAGGTCGGCGACATTCACTAAGAGTCACTGCTTAGCACGTTCGACCGCGTTGCCCAGGTCGGCGACATTCACTAAGAGTCACTGCTTAGCACGTTCGACCGCGTTGCCCAGGTCGGCGACATTCACTAAGAGTCACTGCTTAGCACGTTCGACCGCGTTGCCCAGGTCGGCGACATTCACTAAGAGTCACTGCTTAGCACGTTCGACCGCGTTGCCCAGGTCGGCGACATTCACTAAGAGTCACTGCTTAGCACGTTCGACCGCGTTGCCCAGGTCAGCGACATTCACTAAGAGTCACTGCTTAGCACGTTCGACCGCGTTGCCCAGGTCGGCGACATTCACTAAGAGTCACTGCTTAGCACGTTCGACCGCGTTGCCCAGGTCGGCGACATTCACTAAGAGTCACTGCTTAGCACGTTCGACCGCGTTGCCCAGGTCGGCGACATTCACTAAGAGTCACTGCTTAGCACGTTCGACCGCGTTGCCCAGGTCGGCGACATTCACTAAGAGTCACTGCTTAGCACGTTCGACCGCGTTGCCCAGGTCGGCGACATTCACTAAGAGTCACTGCTTAGCACGTTCGACCGCGTTGCCCAGGTCGGCGACATTCACTAAGAGTCACTGCTTAGCACGTTCGACCGCGTTGCCCAGGTCGGCGACATTCACTAAGAGTCACTGCTTAGCACGTTCGACCGCGTTGCCCAGGTCGGCGACATTCACTAAGAGTCACTGCTTAGCACGTTCGACCGCGTTGCCCAGGTCGGCGACATTCACTAAGAGTCACTGCTTAGCACGTTCGACCGCGTTGCCCAGGTCGGCGACATTCACTAAGAGTCACTGCTTAGCACGTTCGACCGCGTTGCCCAGGTCGGCGACATTCACTAAGAGTCACTGCTTAGCACGTTCGACCGCGTTGCCCAGGTCGGCGACATTCACTAAGAGTCACTGCTTAGCACGTTCGACCGCGTTGCCCAGGTCGGCGACATTCACTAAGAGTCACTGCTTAGCACGTTCGACCGCGTTGCCCAGGTCGGCGACATTCACTAAGAGTCACTGCTTAGCACGTTCGACCGCGTTGCCCAGGTCGGCGACATTCACTAAGAGTCACTGCTTAGCACGTTCGACCGCGTTGCCCAGGTCGGCGACATTCACTAAGAGTCACTGCTTAGCACGTTCGACCGCGTTGCCCAGGTCGGCGACATTCACTAAGAGTCACTGCTTAGCACGTTCGACCGCGTTGCCCAGGTCGGCGACATTCACTAAGAGTCACTGCTTAGCACGTTCGACCGCGTTGCCCAGGTCGGCGACATTCACTAAGAGTCACTAGTTTTTCCATAGAAATACATAACCGTACTTACTGTCGTGTTTTATTTGCAGACAGTTTCATAGGTAAGTAGCTGTGTGCTGGTACCGACCTAAAAAAAATGATTTCACTATTGTTGGTTCATCATCATCATCATATCAGCCGGAAATCGTCCACTGCTGGACAAAGGCCTCCCCCAAGGATTTCCACGACGACCGGTCCTGCTATTGTTAGTTAATATCGTGTATTTATTTGTAAAATATTTTTTCATACTTTTGAATATTTTCTTTTCGAAGTCGGTTTTAGTTTTTTAACCTTTTTCTCGTGCATCGAGTTTAAACATTATTAATTTTCAATACCTATTTAGTTTTGTAAATTTGAAGTACCTTGATACTTTTATTTTCTTTCCCCGCATCTTTCAATTCTAGTTCTTCTCTCGTTGGTAAGCTTAGCCTATTTATTTCAACCCCGTTTCATTTCCTCGACTTCGTAAACAAGTAAGTACACCTATAAGGACTGCTGAAAGCTATTTTCTAGCTATTTTGTCCTCCGGGCATTGTTTCAGGAGGAAAACTCGGTTTAACAAGACCAAGATAGGATATTGGAATGTATTTTCGGGTTTCATTACTTCTGCCTACTAATAAAAACCTAATATCCTACCCATAATAACATTATAAATTTGATAAGGTCGAGTTGTTTTACGAGTAGCTATACAGACAGATGCTTAATGAAATCCTTACTAATATTATAAATGTGAGACTGTGTTTGTTTGTTTCTTTGTTACCTTTTCACGCTTGAATGCCCTGACCAATCTTATTGAAATTTGGCATGCAGGTAGCCTGTGTCACGTGGGAGGACATAGGCCACTTTTTATCCCGTGAAAATAGCATCATCCTAAGGGAACTGAAAATATACTGTTTTTTTGGTTAATTTCTTTAACATCGCAACGGAACAATGGATTGTGTGATTTTTTGCACAGCTATGGTTGACGGGATAGGAAATTACATGATTTACTAATAAGCATAACCTGACACAGTTCCCGAGGGATCTGGAGAAAATTCACGTCCATGCTCGCGAGCCGCATGCGGCTCGCGCACCACGCACCCTCTACGACAGTCATAACAACGTTGTCCACGCGGGCGAAGCCGCAGGCAAAAGCTATAGAACATATTTTTTAAGGCTCATAAAGCAGAAAACTTTTTTTTATAATAACTTGGTTTTCTCATACAAATCATTCAGCTGATCGGCCAAGTTTGTATGGGATGGTTCTCATACAAATCATTCAGCTGATCGGCCAAGTTCGTATGGGATGGTTCTCATACAAATCATTCAGCTGATCGGCCAAGTTTGTATGGGACGGTTCTCATACAAATCATTTAGCTGTATGTATGGGATAGGAAGCCCAATTTTTACTTTTGAGCGACCAAGCGCAGCGAAACTATTCTCTTCATAAAAAAAACCAAAACCCTCATTAGTAAGTAAAATAATTCTCGACAAACGTCAAAAAACTTTTAGGTACAAGCTTTTAAAAATAGCGTAAGCGTGGCGTCGGTGGCGTAACGGCTACGGCCGCCGCCTCCTGCTCGGGAGGTCGAGGTTCGAATCCTGTCATGTACCAATGTGATTTCGAATTTAGATTTCATATGTAGGGTAGACCGGGGGCAATAGTAGCACGTGGCAATAGTAACATCGTCCATATTTTGACAACTACACCCAAATATGCATGTGTTTGTATACACGGGCGTTCCTTGAACGTGTTTCGACCTGCTCACCAGTCGGCGGCTTAGTGCCACGCGAGACGGAAGTGCTAGAGGACAATTTTTGTTTTCAATTGACCAAAGTAAGTAATTACAAATAACTTTTTGTCTTATTATTTACCATTAAATAGCCGTGATGTCAAAGTGTTACTGTATTATGATTTGTTAGTTATTAACGTTTATTATGTGCCACAGTGTGGGGCTCAGTCAGGCATAGGAATCGATATTTTTGCAATTTATGTGATTTTGGGTATTAAGGCACAATAGTACCATAACAATCGGGGTCATTTGTAGCGTTACATTTGACCCCGTGTTACTATTGACCCAGATGACATATTTCTTTATTAATTTTATTTTCTGTCCTATTTCTTAAAAGTTGTGTAGGGAAACTAATATGCATTTTAACTAACCCGCATTTATTTATGCCTTTTTTAGATGCCGCGAAAGAGACCGAGAAAAACCGATCGCGGTACGAAAGATCTTCTGATTTATGAACAAGCATATGAAGAAATATTAAAAGGCCGATCTGTAAGAGCTGCTGCATCCATGTTCGATCTTTGCCATGTGTCTTTGTTAAGGTACAAAATAAAAAATTAAAAGACCCTCTTAGTCACCCGACAATGGGTTATAATCCAGCGACTAAAGTGTTTTCCGAGGAGCAGGAAAAGAGCATGGTGAAATACGTGATCAAATCAGCTGACATTTACTTTGGCCTTACTCCCAAAGAGGTGAAACGACTTGCATATGACCTGGCGATTAAGCACGACTTAAAGAGGCCAGAATCATGGGATCGAGAAAAGATGGCGGGCGCAGAGTGGTTTTCCGCATTTCTTAAAAGAAACCCGGAACTTGCGATTCGGTGTGCTCAAGCCACCAGCTTATCACGGGCCACCAGTTTTAACCCCACAAACGTCAATGCATTTTTTGACAACTTACAAAAAGTTTTGGACAGGGATGGTTTTGAACCACAAAACATTTACAATATGGATGAGACCGGGATTACGACGGTTCAAAAACCGGACCGTATAGTTACAAAGAGAGGAACACGTCAAGTAGGGGCACTAACATCTGCAGAGCGCGGTACACTAGTTACCGTGGCAGCGGCGGTAAATGCGCTTGGAAATGCATTGCCACCTATGTTTGTATTTCCTCGCCTGAGATACCAAAACCACTTCGTGAGAGACGGGCCACCTGGCTGTATAGGTAGTGGTAATGCATGTGGGTGGATGGAAGAAGCCCAGTTTTTGGAATTCCTCCAGCATTTCCAACGCCACACAAAATCTACTCGAGACAGTAAAGTTTTGCTGCTGTTAGACAACCATGTGTCTCATATATCGATCAAGGCTTTGGACTACTGCAAAGACAATGGGGTCGTAGTTCTTTCGTTTCCGCCGCACTGTTCGCACAAGCTACAGCCGCTTGACCGATCTGTCTATGATCCATTAAAAAAGTTTGTTAACACAGCCTGTGATGCGTGGATGAGATCCAATCCTGGCCAGACCATGACAATTTATAATATACCATCGATAGTGGCATCTGCTTTTCCACTCGCATTCACTCCCCGGAATATACAGGCAGGTTTCAGAGTAGCGGGGATTTATCCATACAACCGCAACATCTTTGACGAAAGTGACTTTGGGCCATCGTTTGTTACCGACCGCCCCTTACCGAACGTGACCACCGCCCGTCAAGATCCACAAGAACCAATCGCTACGCCAACTACTCAAAACTCACCACATATACCAGAATATTCACCCGAGGTTACACCACGACAACCTAACAACCCACCATCAGCCTCAGAATTGGAAATACATCAAGTACAACCTAGTGCGGAACATATCTTGGTTCCCGGAGAAAATTCCCCGCTTTCTGCTGAGTCAGAATCAAACCCACTACTACCATTTGTGGCAGAAAATATAATACCAGAGAATACCGCGGATGTCGAGCCCTTCCATATTCCATCTCAGCCAATGTTCGATCCTCTGGAATGCCGATCAGATACTGCGGAGTTAACCTCTATTACACTGAGGTGTGTAACACCACCGTTGCGTCGGCCGACTATTAATTCAGATGAACAACCTTCGACATCTAAAGGTGGGAATTCGATTAATTTCTGCCCTGAAGAAGCTCGCCCATTGCCGAAAGCACCACCCCGTAAAACGAATAATCGTGGACGAAGAACCAGAAAATCAACCATATATACTGATACTCCGGAGAAGACTATCATACAGGAAGAAACTGCAGAACGAGAGAGAAAACAGAAGGCTAAAAATATAAACAAAGAGGTCAAGACTTTGGGAAAAACTAAAGAGAAAGGAAAAAACAAAGGAAAAGGTAATGTGAAAGGAAACGGAAAGGCAAAGGGAAAAGGTAAGCAGACGAAGAATAAACATATTACCAATAGAAATTCTGATGCTGAAGAAGAGAAAGAAGATTGGTATTGTCTAGTTTGCGCAGAACCTTATAGTGAGAGTAGATCTAATGAAACGTGGGTTCAGTGTGAAAAATGTAAATTTTGGGCCCACTGGGAGTGTACTGAACAAGAATTTAGATACACTTGCCAAAATTGTGAGTAGGTATAGCCCTTTTGCAGAGCATTTGCGATCAGCAGGCCTATTACGTAACTCACTCGCAATCATTTGGCAATCACGATCGTTTTCATTTTGACAGTCCGAAAGTCATTTTGTATGCAGACATGCCTTCGATGAAAATGAAAACGATCGTGATTGCCAAATGATGGCTAGTGAGTTACGCAATAAGCCTGCCGGTTTGGAATTGATTATTATTTAGTCAACAATGATCACTACCTCTATTTTTATAAAAATATTATTTTTGTTTCGATGATCGGGGTTGATTGTACCAGGGGACAGTAGTAACTGTATAGGATTTGTAATTGTTGAATAATTTAATTATTTTGTAGTTTTAAGAACTGATTAATGCTCAACAGGAATGCTATGAGCATCCTTTAGGTGTTTTATATGATGAGTCGATATTAACTGTTGTTAAAAGCTGAGATAATTTGGTTAGTATAAGTTCAATTTAAGTGTTGGCCTTTTTTATTCTAAGTATAAATCCTAGCACTTGAGACTGATATAACTCAAAGGACTGATTAAGTTAAAGACATAAATAATAAAAACTGTTTGATTAATACATTATTTTGAGTTTTATTTACTAGTGAATTTCTGGTACAAATGACCCATACAATGGGTCAATTGTAACACAAGGAGTCGATGAACAAAAACTCAATTTTGCGGTGTACTGATACTTCTACATTATAATTATTTTCAAAAATCTATAGTGCACAAACCTAGAATGCTATATCCAATAGAGATTTTCACTAGATACTTTTAGATTCTGAACTATGAGCCGTTATTTCAAAAGTGGTTCTATTGCCCCCGGTCTACCCTACGTTTATCCGACACTCTTAGGGTGAAGGAAAACATCGTGAGGAAACCTGCACACGCCTGCAAAGAAACTCTCAGGTTGTGTGTGAAGTCGACCAACCCGCACTGGGCCTGCGTGGTCGACTACGGCCCTATCGCCCTAATTCAGGGTATGCTCGAGCCCCTCGGTGGGGACGTATATGAGCTGATATGATGATGATAATTAAAAATAAACATGTTTGCCTAAAACGTCCGTCCTTCCATCGAGCCATTCGATACTTACGCTTACGCTTAGGCAGATTTAGAAATTCAGCTTATTACTTTTTAATTTTATGAAAAAAGCGATTCAGTTGAATCAAAAAAAGATGAAATCACGCACAACCAGAAGCACTAATTGATGAGCAAACTGTACGGCGTAATAGAAGAATGGTGTAAAGCTAGTTTGAAAAAATAATAATAATAAAACGGTTAATTAACTACGCGACTTAAGTTAATAATTATTACATACTAGTTTTTGACCGCGGGTTCTACCTCGTTGTTTTTATTACTGTAATTGAGGGTGCATGCATCGTTCAAATCGTGAGTTTCGGCACACCCCGGACACTCCATACAAACGAGCGAGAAATGATATACATATATATAACTGACGTATCTATAGGCAAGAATGCAGGTAGGGTTGAATCACACCGGCGGTATTGGTCACGAAATGTTTGTTAGTTATTTACTGAATGCAACAGTGTGAATACTAAACTCTTTTTTTTTATACTTTTCGTTGTAAACAAACACCGCTCGAACAAAAAACACCACTTTTCGAATACACCATACACATTACGAGACTAACAAACATTGTAAATGGTAACTGCGATTTGGACGTATAAATTAACACTGAAAACTGCTATTATTTTGTTTGTACATCTTTAAACACTTTTTCCATAAAATTGCGAAATTGATAAAGGATTTTGTCACAGATTAAAAATCAACATGATAGTTTTGTTTCTTTGGTGTAGAGATGGGACGAAGTGAATGACTGAATGAATGATTTTGAACTGTTGTTGCGAGGTAAAAATTGGGTCATATTTGATAATTTCTGGCTCAACTGTACAAAAGGTTAGGAAACCAGCGGTTTTTGAATTTAAAAAAATTGTATTTTTAGGTACTCTTTGGTCTTTGGGAAGCACTTTAGAACATGCAACACCACAAAAAGGGGGGAATTTGGAGGGTGAGGGGAGGGGGGTTAGGGGGACCCAATGGAGTCACTCCCCCCCGCGGAGCCCCCTTTTTTGAGAAAATGAATTTTGAAATTGGGATTTGTGAGGTAGTCTTTGGTCGGAAAATCGCCATGCAACACCACAAAAAGTGTGGATTGGGGGGAGGAGGGTAGGAGAGTTAGGGGGACACTCTGGTGTCACTCCCCCCCTGCGGAGCCCCCTCCTTTTTGAGAAAATGAATTTTGAAATTGGGATTTGTAAGGTAGTCTTTGGTCGGAAAATCGCCACCGCTTATTATCACTGACTTTATTGAGTTACGAAAAAAAGCTCACCGACTTTTACGCCTTACGAAAAGCTCTTCTTCTTTCCAGCGTGTCCATTCCATTATCGCTACAGCTTAATAAAAACAAGACTTATCTACTTTCCAGTCTTAAGATAGGTTTCGGAGTCGCTTTTAATTTTGACTGATTACGCCCTAGTTAAAGCTCATTTACTTTCCAGTGTTGAGATAAGTTTCTAAGTCGACGGAGCCCCTTCGGGGCTCCTACTTCTGCGTTCTCATGTTCAACCTAACACTACGACTGTGCGGGGAGGCGAGCGTACGCTCTCCGAACCTAACGCATCCGAGTCGCGTTGCTCCGAAAGTCCGAGCTCGCTTCGCTCGCTCCCGCTTCTATTTTCAGGTTTGTTGGGTTACGATATGGGCGGCGGGGGCTAAGCCCTTATTATGAATCTTTGGGTTCAAATTGACTTTAACCTTGATAATCAGTTGAGTCCCCCTAGTTTTCGATTTGTTACCGTCAAGTTTGTCCGCCATCAAGTCGGACCCGCGTGCTTTTCCCATACTCCCACACCCCCCTCGGCTCCCGAAGGTTGGTAGGGGTTCAAAAACCATAAACAGTATAATTATAGGTCATCTTTGTTCGTACATAACCACAAAACTTCAATTTTTTTTTCTCAAAATAGAGGAGGCTCCGCGCATCCTTCTTCATAGGGGTCCACTTCAGTCCCCCCCTCCCCCCACCCAATATCAATCCAATTTGAGGTGTTTCAGATTCTAAAGATGAGCTGGTCTTTGTTTTGTGAGTTTATAAAGGACCAAAGATGACTTATTACTGATTGTATAATTAGATTCCAAAGATTCATAATATGGGGTCCGCGAAGCGGGAAAAGCACGCGGGGCCGACTTGAGGGCGGGCAAACTTGGGGGTGACAAATCGAAAACTAGGGGATGATCTTTTTTGTTAGTTAGTCTAAAAGGTCATCTACTTCTATGACGCCGAAAACCGCTGCTCAAAAAATAAAAAAAAAATAACGCTTAATAAAAAAAAGGTCATCCACTTCTCTGACGGCGAAAATCGCTACCGCTTATTCCAAAAAACGTGTAAGTCAATTTGATTACCAAGATTCATGATATGGGGTCCAGAAGCCCAGCCCCCTCCACTCATTTAAAACCCCCAACAATCTTCGGGATCCGAGGGGGATGTGGGAGTATCAGGGCGGGGAAAGCACGCGGGGCCCATACCCCTAACGTCCGGGCCCCGCCCCCGTTAGGGGTCCGGGCCCCGTGTGCTTTCCCCGCCCTGATACTCCCACATCCCCCTCGGATCCCGAAGGTTTGTTGGGGGTTTTAGATGGGTGGCGCCGGGCCCCGCGTGCTTTCCCCGCCCTGATACTCCCACATCCCCCTCGGATCCCGAAGGTTTGTTGGGGGTTTTAAATGGGTGGCGGGGGCTACGCCCCCATTAGGGGTCCAGGCCCCGCGTGCTTTCCCCGCCCTGATACTCCCACATCCCCCTCGGATCCCGAAGGTTTGTTGGGGGTTTTAAATAGGTGGCGCCGGGCCCCGCGTGCTTTCCCCGCCCTGATACTCCCACATCCCCCTCGGATCCTGAAGGATGTTGGGGGTTTTAAATGGGTGGCGGGGTTTACGCCCCCGTTAGGGGTCCGGGCCCCGCGTGCTTTCCCCACCCTGATACTCCCACATCCCCCTCGGATCCCGAAGGTTTGTTGGGGGTTTAACCCCATATTATGAATCTTTGGAATCAAATTATACAATCAGTAATAAGTCATCTTTGGTCCTACATAAACTCACAAAACAAGGACCAAAGAGTACCTAAAAATACAATTTTTAAAAATTCATAACTCAAAAACCGCTGGTTTCCTAACCTTGAAATTTGGTAAAGATGTTCAGCTAAAGCCTATCTCTTACCAAAAAATCGCGGACTGCCAAATCGATGTACCCTATTGTACAGTTGAGCCCAAAGATGACCCAATTTTAACCTCGCAACAACAGTTCAAAATCATTCATTCAGTCATTCACTTCGTCCCATCTCTACACCAAAGCAACAAAACTATCAAGTCGATTTTTAATCTGTGACAAAATCCTTTATCAATTTCGCAATTTTATGGAAAATGTGTTAAAAGATGTATAAAATAATAGCAGTTTTCAGTGTTAATTCATACGTCCACGTCGCAGTTACCATTTACAATGTTTTATAGTCTCATAATGTGTATGGTGTATTCGGAAAGTGGTGTTTTTTGTTCGAGCGGTGTTTGTTTGCAACATAAGACAAGTATGAAAAAAAAAGAGTTTAGTTGGGCCTTTACGTTCGCTAACTGGTTGGTTTTTATGCTTGTGAACGAAATAACAGCGGCGCGCAAAGTGAATATAGTGAATAAAAGTGCTTGCGTAGCCGTAGCTCGTCCTTTACGTTTGGTACTCAATCTACACCCAATCTGAGTGACGGGGGGGTGAGGTCGAATCTAGAGAGCGGCAGGGAGTGTCCATACTGTACGTTAGTACTAATATATATACTGTGGTTTCGGTTCAAGACCATACAAAGTTCCCATAGAAAAACATTTTTACTTGTTCCCGAATTTGATAATTATCCGGGCAACTTTTTCAGTTTTTATTTACTTTAAACTTTATTATGACTATAAGAGAACATTTCAAACGGAATTGTCAATGTGTTTTACCAAGGAACAACTTTTAATTTTTAATCATAAATATTGTAGAAAATCTTCGCAAGTATTTATGACATACGTTAAGCCATACAGGTAGCAAGTGGTAGTAGGTTAGTATCACACTGCAAGTGAATCTCACCGATCCGCGAACCTAATCATAAAAAACCTCTAGCCCAAGTATTAGGAGACTGGTTTAGAAAATGAAGGATTGAGGTAAACCCACAGAAAAGCGCAGCGATTCTGTTTACCTTCAAACAGCTCAGTTCTATTAATAACCCCATTGACCGCAACATTACCATGTTCGGTAGCCCTATATCCCTTGGGAACGCTCAGTCAAGTACAAGTACAAGTAACCATAGATAATCGACTGACGTTCAAGGACTACATAGAACGAGTACGTAAAAAGACAGCGTTCGTACTAGGCCGTCTCTACCCCATGATTAACAAGCGGAGTAAACTGTCCCTTAGAAATAAGATGACACTTTACAAAACATGCGTCCGCCCCATCCTCACCTACGCCGGTGTAGCTTTCGCTCACACCAGTCCCCGCCTCATACACCGACTTCAGGTCATTTAAATTCGCTTCATGCGTAAATCCAAGGGCTGTCCGTGGTTCCTACGACATGAAAATCTTCATTGCGATTTAAAGCTCCCCACCATAGACAATACCTGAAGCAGGCCTCCATCCGCTACATTAAGTCTGCTAAACACCACCCCAACCCCTACTCGTAAACGCCGACGTTTAAGAGCTACCCGCGAACCTCATTCGCGTAATCCGACGCCTCAGATATGTACACACTGACCCCGACGACGCGACCACGCTAGCCATAGCTGCCCTGACCCCACCCCCCAACCCACAGAGAAACACCGCACCGACATTCTGCCCTCGAGAAGGGTGGCGTCACCCCACTTCTGACGCTTACCAGCACTACCGGCACATACCAGGCCGCTTCTCTCCGATCTTCCCCCGTCCAAGCAACGACCTAAGCCGAAGTCCAAGCCCACCTGGGCGCCCTTAGGCAGTTGCATCTTTTTGCTTTGCTTTTAGGTTGAGTGCCCTCCGCACTCGCCTCCCCTACCCAGTGAAGTTGTAAAGCCAACCACGGCCACGGCCAACAACAAGCTTATCCTATCTAAAAAAAAAACTGCAAGTGTTCGTATTGCTGGACAATACTTTACATCATCAATATACTTTTCTTAAAGATACGTGGAAAAAGTATAATTTAAATGAAAAACACAAATGGTTAAAAACAGTATACTTACACTTCTTTATAAGCAGTCGGGTGGAAATTTATTATATGTCCCTGAGGGATTAAAGATAAATCACACGACCCCTCGTACTTCAAAATTCATTAAGCCGTTTAAGCTACAGGCTCAGCCAAAGTAACATACATATACACAGCCGAAAACACTACCTTCCTTCTTGGACAGGATGGTAAAAAGAATACGCAGTGTGATATTTACGTACAGAGTAAAACTACTCCATCCAAGTTGAATGAAATGACGTCTCTTTTGAATTTGATAAAATCAGGGTCCATCCAAGTTAATTCAATGAAATGGTGTTGTTTTTTTTTCACAAAATTTATTATTGGCATTAAAGCAAAAGTTGGTCTGACTTCACTAGTCTCTGTTAAAAAAAGTGCGAGAACACAACAGTTCGTTTCTGTTTTGTTCCAAGGTATTTCTAAATATCTATATTAGATAATATATAATATAGAAATTCCTTGGTCTGTACCAGTGACATGTAACCCTTTTATCATCTGTGTCGTGGCAGTGAGATGAAAAAATCTTTGTTTGAAGTGCACGTATTTAAGTTTTCTTTATTTTATTGTGTCAAGGTATGACTTAAAAACGCTTCAGGGGTTAAAACGTTTCCAAATGTATAATGTATATGTGATTCAGAATAGCCTTTTTTTATGTCACTGCGATACACGTATTTTTTGTATTCGTATTATTTTATATCCTTGAGAAAAGCACTGCCTATAATGTATTGGTAGAAATTGCAGTTTCAGGTGTCGTAGTAATTTATTACCTGCAGCTCGGGCTTCAAACTCATACTCGGCTTTCATCATATCAGCCGAAAGACGTCCACTGATGGAGAAAGGCCTCCTCCAAGGATTTCCATGACGACCGGTCATGCGCAGCTTCCGTCGACCTTCACCAGGTCGTTGGCCCACCGAGTGGGAGGCTATGCTATGTCTCCCGGTGCGTGATTGCCACGCGAGAACTTTCCTACCCCAACAGCCATCTGTTCTACTAGTTTGGTGCCCCGTCAACTGCCACTTAAGTTCGATTCGCTGATGATTGAGACTATGGAAGACCTACGCACAATGCTCGATGGCCTCAGTAGAGTCGCATTACAAGTGGGTCTTAAAATGAACACGGACAAGACGAAAATAATGTTAAATATCGGTGTCGCACCCACTCCTCTGAATGTTGGATACTCTACACTTGAATTTGTTGACGAATATTGTATACCTGGGACAAACAATCCAGTTAGGTATTCCAAGTAAAAAGTCAATGATGCCAAGAGCATATCTATTGTAGATAAAAAATCAACGGATCCGACTCGGCTGGGCTCAGCTATAATGTATTTTTTTATGCTAGAGACTCTTATACGCAAAAATATTGCGACAGATGTATTCCAAGTACACTACGAAAATTATTGACAATATTTCTTTCACCAGTTGTATGGATCTGAAAGCTGTCATTTTCGTCATCATACAATTCACCTGGGTAATGTGTAAGTACTACATAGGTAACTCTGCCCTGTTTACCATACCTATCTACTATTTAATTTTTAATGGTTTTGAGTTACGCACATTTTGCCTCGAAACCCTTGTGTTGCCAGGCCTGCCACCTGCCATTAACTGCACCTGATTGTAAAGCCAAAATTAATCGTCACGTTCGCTGAATACTGGCAAACCCTCGATAGCCTTTTATTTTGGCATGAAATTAAGGGGGTGAGACGGCCTGCGTGTGACAGAGACAAATTAATAATTTATTTTATAGAGCGTTAATTGGTTTGGAAGTTTGGCACGAAGGGTTGACCTTGATTCCATTTAGTTTGAACCTTTTGAACGAAGATTAGATTTGAATTGTGATTCGGTTTTGTCTTTAGGAGGCTGTTTGATTATTCTGGTGAGGCGATGCATTGGAAACTTTGGTCGCAGGGATCTCGATTTTTCTCAGCAATTACGAAACATATGAAAGTAATATTTTGCAACCTGATTCTTGTTTTTAGTGACTTCACTTTGTCAGTTGCAGTAACACGGTTCGTAAACCTTTATAACAGAAAAAAAATATATGTATCAAAGAAACCTCTTTTAAAACAGAGATTTGCATTCTAAAGGGAAACCAGACCTATTTAATACCTCTTTAATTTCTTAGTCGATTACTCTAAACACAAACATAAAAAAAATCAAAAGTGTGGTTATTTTCTTTACTCTTTACACGTAAAGAAAAAGACAGAGACAACCATTCCAATCAACGCCTCTTAAAAATGCTAGAAAATTACTTTATAATAATTCAGACCATATTATATCCTGCAAAGTGAACTTTTCCGATATACCATGTATTGTTTTGCAAGGAATAAAAAAAAAATAAGAACTCCACGGTTGGATTTTTTTCAATTTGTATGGGTGGTGGGAGGTAACTTTTGTAGGGTTTTACTAGACATATCACTCATAATTACACTAGTAAGTTTTCTTGGTTACGTAAATTTGACAAATGACTAATTCGTCATTTATGAGAAAAAAGAAACTTTTTTTGTATGACAGGTCAAATTTTACGAGTTTTGCCAGATATAACATATTTTAGGTATAAATAAGTAGGGATGCATCGATACGCCTTTTTGCCGATACGATACCAATAACCATACTCTGAATTTTATTTTCTTGTGTTTAATGTCTTGTCTGAGTTATAATTTTTAAAATGGATGCCACGGGACATGTTTTGAAGTTGAAATTATTTTGCTATTTATTTTATTTTATTCAACCGACTAGTTATAAAAATACTCACAAGCAAATTACGTATTAATTATGTACGTTAAGTAAATAATTTTTATTTTATGTTAGCATGGAAAAAGTAAAAACAAAAGCCAATAGAGACTTCACTTCGTGCCTCGTTTACAAGGAAATAGACGAAACAAGAGGCGCGTTAACATAACTTTTTTAAAAGCGCCAGTTGAGTTATAGTTGTATCGGCAATAAAAATATTGCCGATGCCATTATTACGGCAAACCCAAAATATCACCGATATATCGGTATCGGTATCGGATGCATCTATGTTTAAAAGGGTTGTTGATAACGAAAGTTGGTAAACATCTTTAGCGCCATATTCGGGAAAATATTTGTTTTTACTTGTTTATATGGGAGGTCCCCTTACATTTTGAAATTAAAAAATTCAAAGTTACACCTGGAAAATAATGTTGAATAGATATTCACACGTAGATACGTGCGAAATTTCATCATAATTGGTCTCTTCAAATCAAAGATACGGATTATACATACAAAAGAATGCAAAAAAGATGCCTGTTGCAGAAAAAAATCCTCATAGTTACGAAAACTAGTATCTCATCCGTTTCCATAGTTACAACGTGTTGATTTTTATTCAAAATCTGATGTTTCTGTCAATTGTTCATCTTTTGGGGGTTTTTACTTTTTTTTTACAACGCAAGCAAATAAATTCAACTTTTAATTTTCGCATCCGCGTCCTTCCACTTTGAGGTTACAATCTGGCTCAAATTTCACCCGCTAATGGTCTCGTTTGTGAAGTTAACTTCGCTTCTGAACCTCGATATAATCATAAAAGATGAGATGAGGTTTTTTTTGTACTTCATCGCGATTGGAGCTCTTTATTTTCAATTCCAAAATGTGATTCATTTCGATCCGCAGTCCTAATAGGCGCAGGGGGATCAAATCAATTTGCTCTCTCGTTCGCATTTAGAATTTCAATACGACACGAAATAAAATTATTGGATTTCAAGCCTAAAACTCTAGCAAAGTATATAATTATAATATTAGTACTAACCTACAGTATGGACACTTCTAGATTCCGACTTCAACTACACCCTGGATATTCATACAACGGGCCAGAAATGACATTTCAAAAAAGGAATGACGGAACCAACAAAATGGCGGCGAAATCCCATACGTTCGACAAACAAACTGTAACCAATCTGTATCAATCTGGGTGACGAGGGGGTGAGGTCGCAATCTAGAGAGCGGCAGGGAGTGTCCATACTGTATTTTAGTACTAATATATATACTTTGCCTCAACCCCTCGTCAACCAGATTGATACAGATTGGTTATAGTTTGGTTCTCGAACGTATGGGATTTCGCCGTGATTTTGTTTGCTCTGTTATTTGTTTTTAGAAATGTCATTTCACGACCTTTGTATGCAGTGTCCAGGGTGTGACTCTAGTAACCATAGTTTATACAGGTTTTGTCTTTAAACTGTATTGTTTTGCTGTGCAATGTGTACCTATTTTTCTCACTTACTTATTAGTATTTTAAGTTTTTTGCTGTTTTCATACATTTCTATTTAGAAATAGATAATTTAGATAATAGGTATATGCCGACATTGTTAACAGAATATTAATGTTTTTGACGTGTAATAATGTACACTCAGCGGCACAATTAACCGCCCCCTAAGTTATCACAGTACATTTTCATACAGAGAAGTGGTTTATGAAGCCATGTTTTTTTTAAATCTAGAAACCCGAGGAAACTTCAAAGTGCAGTCATTAAGTTCCCTGACTACAAATGTGTCAAAGAGCATAACATTCTGCAGATCCTCGGAAACCCCGTAGACTGCTCTGAAGAGTACACAGTAAATTGCCAATTTTTCTATGCATTTTGCGGAAAAAATACGATATGATATGATAGATACACTGTTTTATTTTTATCTTTCAGATACTACACACACGTGATAAATTGAAAATAGAAAACATGAAACATAGAATTTACGAAAACCTAACAATGTAAAAACAAAATAATTATTGTTATTATTTATTATTATTGAAGTGAATATTCTATATAGGCGGGGGGTATTAGGAGTTTTTCTGTCACGAAATAGCGTCACGGCCACGTGGAGGGGGTATACAGAGAAAGGCTGGCAGCGGAGAGGGCAATGGCTGTATTCTTAGATAGAGAAAAGTTGAGATGGAGATATAAAGCAGGTCCACTTGTCCGTTGAAGATGCACTTCTACTATGTGTCACAGCACACATTTCGATTTTTAGTTATTTATTATCAGTTAACTTAGTAGGTACTAAAAGTACAGACCCATAGATATATAAAAACTTATAAAAATAACATAACTTAAAAAAATAATAATAAATAATACAGAGCATTGTGGGTGTGCTCTTTGTTAAGAGCCATATACTGAGTTCCGAAGGATCCGCAGAATTTTGTGATCTTCGACACATTTCTATCACCACTATGACTGTATTTTGTAATTTCCTTAATTTTCTTGATTTAAAAAAAATATCGTGTCTGTATGGAACACCTCTGTATGAAAATGTGGGGCGGTTAATTGTGCTGCTCAGTGTACATTTGTACACGTCAAAGATATTAATATTCTGTTAAAAATGTCAGTACATACCTATTATCTAGTAATCTCAACTTTTCTCTATCTACGAATACAGCTATTGCCCTCTCTCCACCGCCGCCGCCGTCGCCGTCGCCGCCAGCCTTTCGTGACAAAAAAAACCAATCCCCCCGTATCAGGATTTTTTCTGTGGTACAAAGCAGATATAAAGCAGGTCCACTTGTCCGTTGAAGTTTCACTTCTACTATGTGTCCCAGCAAACATTTAGATTTTTAGTTATTTATTCTCAGGTAACTTAGTAGGTACTAAAACAACAGACCCATAGATATATAAAAACTTATAAAAGTAACATAACTTAAAAAATAAAAACAATAAAAAGTAAAGAGCATTGTGGGTGTGCTCTTTGTTATGAGCCGTCTACCGAGTTCTGTAGGATCCGCACAATTTTGTGATCTTCGACACATTTATAGCCACCTCTAACCTAATGACTGCACTTTGTGATTTCCTTACTTTTCTTGATTAAAAAAAATATAACACTTTAAACTTTGACGATTATTCATAGTGACAAATTAGTGAAATTAGTAATTATTTAAATTTCGTGAGGTGTTCCTGCGATGCGCCGGCGGCGATGACACCGCGGCTTCAGTCTACTCGCGACCACGGCTATCGAGTCATAGTCGAAACATTGAGGTAAAAACAACATCAATACCTGCTCTTATGTTAAATAAAATCACATCAAGTGCCGCTTTCAATTTGTCATAAAAAAATATCGTTGCTGTATGGACCATTGCACCTCTCTGTATGAAAATATGGGGCGGTTAATTGTGCAGCTGAGTGTAAATTTTTACACGTCAAAGATATTAATATTCTATTGACAATGTTACCTATTATCTAGTAATAAATGTATGAAAACAGCAAAACACTTAAAAAACCTGTAGTAAGTAAATGAGAAAAATATACATTGCACACTCGTATATATATAAGGTGTAACAAAATTTGCTGAAACCATTTTAACTGGTGCTTCTACCCATGAAACTGAACAACTTTCCCTATAGAACCCATAGTTAAATCGCAAAAAAAATTGTCTCCCACACTAACTCGATCAGCTGATCAGTCAGCTTAGTATGGGAAGTTCAAATTTTTTTTGAGATTTGACTATGGGTTTCATGGGGAAAGTTGTTCAGTTTCATGGGTAGAAGCACCAGTTAAAATAGTTTCAGCTAATTTTGTTAGACCTTATATTACTAAGGTCCAGGTTAGGTAGGTCCAATTTCGAGAAAGAGATCAATCGTCGAATCCAACTCTTCTGGGCAGCGTTTGGGAAACTTCGCAATATATTTACATCCCAGATAGCGCAGTGTCTTAAGACCAAGTTCTTCGACCAGTGAGTGTTGCCAGTGATGACATACGGAACTGAGACATGGTCGCTTACTATGGGCCTCATAAGAAGGCTCAAGGTCACCCAAAGGGCCATTGCTATGCTCGGAGTTTCCCTGCGTGATCGAATCAGAAACGAGGAGATCCGTAGGCGAACCAAAGTAACCGACATAGCTCTCAGAATTGCTAAACTTAAGTGGAAGTGGGTGGGGCACATTGCTCGTAGAACAGATGGCCGTTGGGGCAGTAAAGTTCTCGAATGGCGACCACGTACCGGAAACGGTATAGTGTGTAGGTAGGCCTCCCACTCGGTGGACCGATGACCTGGTGAAGGTCGCGGGAAGCCGCTGGTTGCGGGCAGCGCAGAACCGTCGTCGTGGAAATCCTTGGGAGAGGCCTTTGTCCAGCAGTGGACGTCCTTTGGCTGATATGATGATGATGATGATGATATTACTAAGGTACGTAGTACTAGTACCTCTATCAATTTGGCATTACGTTATTATATTTAAGTTAGGACAGGTATCTTCACTAATTTGGCAGGAATTCATGAAATTACATTTTTGAGATGAAAGATATCCCAATAGCAATTTGCAAATTGTCTGCAGCCGTTATCCAGTAACGAGTGCTATCATCGCGTCTATTTTTCAAAATTGAAATCAATCTAATTAAAGCCATTCATAAAGCCAAAAATATTGCATTTAAAGACGAATCACCTATGCTGTCACCTTGATGCCTGGAATTTATCACCTAATTGTTAGGGATGGCTGGTTTCGTATTTCTTATATCCGAAAACTCTAATCAAATTTTGGTCCGTAAGGGCGACCCGAATTCAATTCAATGAATATTTATTCCATTTTGATCATACCAATTACGGTTTTTTAAAGTGGATAAATATTACACAGAAGTGTTTAAACAAATGTGGATTAGAACGAAAAACGGATCATGGCCTGGGGCTGAAATGGAACTACTCATGGTAATATTCTATCGAACTAGCATGTGTCGAACTTCCATGCGTCGAACTGAAGTTGTGAAGTCATTATCGAAATAAGAAAATATCTTTAGCCATTTTAGATCACTCATACACCCCTCGCCATAACACTCTAGTTGTCTTTTACAGCTTTTAAGGCCTAAAAATAGGTCAAATGACAATATTAAATTCAAATTATTGAAAGGCTGTGTAAAGCTATCAACATGGAAAAAATATATAACATATTTATTTATTTATTTATTTATATATTTATTGTACACACACAGTTGAGTTAAACAGTTGCTTACAAACTAAATGTACAAATGGCATGAATAACTCTGTAAGAGTTTTCTTCCTACATACCATAGGCGATGAGAAATGAGATGTGAGGGTTGAATGGCGTGTACATAGATAATTACACAATATATAACAGAGATAATGTATACCTAATATATACCTAATATAAATATAATATGGAATACATAATATATACCTTTATACTTATAAATAATACATAAACCTACGTAATTAGGAAAGATTATTAGTAATTTTATGTTACACAAATAAATATAATATAACTAAACAGAAAGGTAATGTTCTTTTACTCTTCTTTTGAAGACATTCAGTGATGGGCTATCACAGACGTAATGTGGGAGGGAGTTCCACAGTCTCACTGCATGTACAGTGAAGGAGCTGCCGACAACATACTGAAAGTAATAAATAAAAAAAGATTTAATTGAGTACAATTCTAAAAAAATACCACTTTTGATGTAAAAATATACTGTAAAACTACAGTACCATATCATTGAACTACTCTTGGTAATATTCTATTGAACCTAAGGTTTGTATTTCAGTTCTGTGTTATCGAACTAGCGTGTGTCGAACTTCCATGCATCGAACTGAAGTTGTGAAGTCATTAACGAAATAAGAAAATATCTTTAGCCGTTTCAGATCACTCATACACCCCTCGCCACAACACTCTAGTTGTCTTTACAGCTTTTAAGGCCTAAAAATATGTCAAATGACAATATTAAATTCAAATTGTGTAAAGCTATCAACATGGAAAAAATATATAACATACTGAAAGTAATAAATAAAAAAAGATTTAATTGAATACAATAAAAAAAATAACCACTTTTGATGTAAAAATATACTGTAGTTTTTGGCATCAATTGCAAAATTTCTCGAAAACAAATAGTTACTGTTATACGAAACCAACACACAAGAATCAGTGACTTTAAGACCTTTCATTTTAATTGAAAACATTTTTTTAAACCTATTTGAAAGTATCGAAAAGTAATAAAAACATGTAAAAATCTCATATGAGCTGCTGTGTTTTTGTAAAAAAAAAACATGAAAACTCATGGAATGGTTTATTTTGGATTACTGGTTTTCCGGATATTTTGTTTCGGATATGTGCTCACCTGACTCTATCATCCCTATTCATCACACGGCGAACTCTACTTATAACGATTCACTGTATGGTAGAAACTTTAAGATGCATAAGAGAAATGATGGACAGAGATGAAATTAGGTTAGTAACGTAATTTATTGCTAAGTAGCTCTTTCCCGCGGCTTCGCCCGCGTGGTATTAGTTGTTATGATTGTATTTGAGGGTGAGTGGTGCGCGAGCCGCAAGAAGCTCGTGAGCTTGAAAATGAATATTTTCCAGATCCCTCAAGAACCATATTCCGGGCTATTTCGAGTAGCAGTCTATGTCACTTCCCACCCCCTCAATAATTAGTAAATTATGTAATTTCCTACCCGCTCATCTATACATACGCAAAAAATCATCACAATCCATTGTTCCGTTGCGATGTTAAAGAAATTAAACAAAATAAAAGAGATTTTTTTTCAAGTCCTTCAGAAACTGCATCGGACTAAAGTATGCTATTTTCACGGTATAAAAGTAGCCTATGTCCTTCCGTGTAACACTATATATACCTGCTTGCTTTATTCATCAATATTGGTCGAGGTGTTGAAGCGTGAGAAGGTAACAAACAAACACATTTATTAAAATATTAGGCGCATCGGGAGCCGGGTCGTTCCTTTCCCTCTAATAAGATTGAGTGGAGCGATGGCTGACTCTCGCGTTAAACTCGTGACCGGGTGCTGTCAGGCGGTAACAAAACTAGTGTAGGTCCCGTTAACTGGGGCTTCTACTCATTATACTGAACGACTTTTGTTCTACGACTTTGCTGAAAACGTAAGAATTGTTTTTACCCTTCATACAAATCGATCAGCTGATCGACCAATTTTGTTCATTTAATATGGAGGGTCCAAAGATTTGACTATGGGTTCCTTGGGAAAAGTTGTTCAGTATGGTGAGTTCAACCCCCAGTTAACGGGGCCTACACCAATTTTTTTACAGCCTGTATAGATTTAAGAAATACCTTTTGCCTTCACCTTCGCCCGCGTGGACATCGCTTTTGCCCGCAACTTCGTTCTCGCTTTATGTTTTTATTCTCGAGACATAAAAATGCAATAGTTATTTGTTATACAATAGCACAAAGTTGCTTTCCACGTGCTCAATTTTGATGACCGAGCAAGCGAAGGAGTCCTGAGCGTTAGCGAGGGAATCAAAAGAGCACGAGGTGAAAAATCTTTGCACTCGACTGCTACACGTAACTTTTCATTCCACCTCAGCGAGAAAGTGACTAAATGCAAAAAATATAACATTTGCGCATTACAAACAGTGTCAGTCAATTCTGTTGGCGTCAAATAAACTTCCTCGTCGCTATAATCACTCATTTTAGGTTTTTCACTTGTTTTCAAGTTTCTTGTTTTTAACCTTAGGTTTTAACAATATGACGTGAAAAGAAAATTGCGCGAGCAAAGCTAATAAAAAAAAGTACACCAAGAAGGTTCCAAGTCTGAGTTTTTAACAAATTAAAAAAGGTTGTATGATAAATTCGGCACAATGGAGGTAGAAGTAAATAGGTTTAATGATGTTTTGAATTCACAAACTTAGTGTACACGATGTTATAAATGCAATTTACTTTATCCTCTAGCGAATAAAAACGGCTTTTGCACTCAGATATCGAAAAGCAAAAATACAATTTCTGAGATGGGGGGATGAAAAATATATAAATAAAAGGATTTTTCACAGGGACGAATTAAGGTTAAATCAATAATCAGTTAAAAATTTGAAAAAAAATACTTATTTATTTTGACTGATTTTGATCACCATAATTTAGTTTGGTTGGTGGTATGGCATATTTATAGCCCGCCTAGCTAGCTACCACCATCTTATCTAAGTCTTGCCGCCAAACATCAACGCGTAAGCGTAAGCAAAGCATTGATGTATTCGGCTTGAAGATAAGATAGCCAGATCTCCATTGCGTCGAGGAATCTTGGTAAGCCCGCCCCGGCATCATCGCCATTTACCATCAGGTGAGATGATGCCAAGGGCATTTCAATTGTAGATAAAAAAATCCGTCCTTGTGGAAAAAAATCTTCCATTTATTTATTTTCATCATCATCATCATCTCAGCCACAAATCGTCCACTGCTGGACAAAGGCCTCCCCCAAGGATTTCAACGACGACCGGTTCTGCACTGCCCGCATCCATCGGCTTCCCGCGACCTTCACCAGGTCATCGGTCCACCGCTTATTTTACATAAGCAGAAAAACATAGGACATACGATAGACTTTAGTTAGACCTCCTTGATTCGGCCCTGTCGCAAAATCTGTTCTAAGCTGATCTAACTATAAACTACCTACCTGTCAAAAATATATCAAAGAAACCTCTTAAAACAGAGATTTGCATTCTACAGGTATACCAGTCCGATTTAGTACCTCAAAATTCTCTTAGTATATTAGTCTAATTACAGTTCAATATGCCAGTTGGATTTTTTAAATTAATTTAGTTTTTAATTGAAACGAAATACGTTGAAAAAGTGCAAAAATGTGATTATTTTCTTTATTCTTTACGCTTAAAAAAATAGACAGAGACAACTGTTCCAATCAATGCAAGTTTCCCTGAGAAATCCAAAGGTCTTTTAAATGTTTTTCGAAAAACATGAATGTTTTTAGGTACGTATTAGATTTGATTTGAAAAGAGTTTAAATGCTCAAAAAGCCAAATGATCAGTGTGCCAAATGTGAATATAAAATATACACTTTTCCAAATTCAAAAAAGGCGAGCACAAGCACAGAACAGAAACAAATTTTTTTCTTATCTGTCAGCACAAGTATCTCCTACGATTGTATAAAAATAAAAAAAACGATCCTGGGACCTTGAATCCACTTCCAAAGTTCATCATCAGATCACTTTCAAAATACGAAGAGGATCTATTGTCACCGGGAACACGGTTTCATACCAAATTTCAGCTCAATCGGATTTCTGGAAGTCGCTCTAAAATCGTTTGCAAAATTTGACCTAAACAAACTAACTACCTACATACATACAAATTATTTAAAAGCTTCAAAATAAGTCTCCCTCCATACTAAAATGTTTAAAATTGGACCATTAGCTGACCATCATATTGTATGGGAGACTTTTTTACGAATTGTCTAAAGTTTCTCCGTTAAAAGCGCTAAGTAACGACTTAGGGCGCTGCATCTAAACGTAGTTTGGTTCTCAATTGAATACTATTCAATCAAAGTTATTAAAATTTGTTACATTCTTTATACCTAGAATAATGACTTAAGGGTTAACTGGAGGGACGAAATCCCATACAAACGTACTTTCGTTTTAATTTCGAAACCATAAAACTCATCGTATTCAAATTTTTTACAAGCATTAAGATGATAAATATCTAGATCTGTAATTAGTTTTGGTTCGAAAATAATAAACAAAAAAAAAGTTATAGCAACTTAAAAAAATTGCCCTTTTTATCGACGAAATAGAGTAATATAAGTAACTTTTTTTTGGTTTATTATTTTCGAACCAAAACTAATTACAGATCTAGATATTTATCATCTTAATGCTTGTAAAAAATTTGAATACGATGAGTTTTATGGTTTCGAAATTAAAACGAAAGTACGTTTGTATGGGATTTCGTCCCTCCAGTTAACCCTTAAAACACTTTATTTTCCATTTGGCCATTTGTCTTAATTTTAACTGTTAAGGCTAGTGTCACTGAGGGGCGCCCTAGGGCGCTGCATATAAACGTAGTTTGGTTCTCAATTGAATACTATTCAATCAAAGTTATTTAAATTTTGTAAACACCTTCTAGGATCTAGACACTGATATCTGTGTCGGTAATCCGTCAGATTTCCGAAAAAAAATGACATTAGTTTTAATTCTGAAAAGTTTTTTCAATAAGAACAAAAATGCTAAACACGTTTAAAAACCGACTTCTATCGCAACAACTTAGTATATTATTGCATTATTATTTTTGTTTTTTTTTTATTTTCTAATAAAGTATTATACCTATTTTGATAAAATTTATAGTGGACCACACGAAAAGCACTGGCTTTCAAATAAAAAAAATCATAAAAATCGGTTCATCCAGTCAAAAGTTCTGAGGTAACACACATAAAAAACACAGAAGAATTGAGAACCTCCTCCTTTTTGAAAGTCGCTTGAAAATCAGACAAACCACCGACACACAATATATTGTGTCTAGAACTTGTTTACAAAATTTCAATAACTTGAATAAAAAGTGAATGATATTCAAATATGGACCTTACTACCGTTTGTATGCCTGTATGGTGCGTGCGTGAATACACTCGTCTTAAGACCAAGACTAGTGAGGACAGTGACTGTTCAAACAAATGGGTAGGAAAGTGCAACTTAAATGTAAATCCTGGGAGTTCCAGACGTCTGGGATGACTCACTGTACTATTTGTCTAAGGTACAGTCGGCCGCCTACTAAAACATATTAACTGAATTTGACAGTTACTTCTCCTCTTTACTACCTCCTCCGTGGCGTATTGGTTAGTCCATTCGTTTCCCACAAGGAGGTCGCGGGTTCGATTCAATACAATTTCCGGCGGGGTCAACTTTGTTTTGGTTTGGTTGGTGGACTGGACATTTCTTAAGCCCACTTGGCTAGCTACCACTATATTATCTTACTCGTAATCGTAAGTATTGCCGCCAAACATCAGTGTTAACAGCATTGATGTGTTACGGCTTATCAATTGTTATTTTTTTTTTAAATACTAGATTATCAGATCACCGGAGCGGATGTATTTTGTAGACTTTTTAAAATCCACAATTGGCATTCTACAAAAAAAACATTGTTTTAAAAAAAAATTAAACGATAAACACGTTAAAACATCGACTTCAATCATACCTACATTTAAAAAATATAATTATATACAGGCTGTAACAAAATTGGTGTTGGTTCCGTTAACTGGGCTTCTACTCATCAAACTGAACAACTTTTGTTCTACAAGTTTGCTGAAATCGCTAAAATAAATTTGAACTCTTCATACAAAATGATCAGCTTGACTTGATTGACTTGAATTTTGTGCTTTTTTGTACGGAGCGTCAAATATATTTTTTTCGAATTGGCTATGGGTTCCTTGGGGAAAGTTGTTCAGTACGATCAGTAAAAGCCCCAGTTAACGGGAGTTACCATGTCACACAATATCATCCTACATATTTTTTTACATCCAAAATTGTTACAAAATTTGTGTAGGTCCCTTTAACTGGGCCTTCTACTCATAACACTGAACAACTTTTGTTATACGACTTTTCTGAAAACGCAAAAAAATAATTTATTTCCTCATACAAATCGATCAGTTGATCGACCAATTTTATGCAGTTTAGTATGGCGGGTTAATTTTTTTTTGAGAATTGAATACGAGTTCCTTGAGGAAAGTTGTTCAGTATAATCAGTAGAAGCCCCAGTTAACGGGTCCTACATCATTTTTTTACAGCCTGTATATAAGGTGTAACGAAGTTAGCTGAAACTATTTTAACTGGTGCTTCTTCCCATGAAACTGAAAAACTTTACCATGAAACCCATAGTCAAATCTCAAAAAAAAATTTGAACTTCCCATTCTAAGTTGACTGATGAGCTGATCGAGTTAGTATGGGAGAGCCAATTTTTTTTTGCGATTTGACTATTGATTCCATGGGGAAAGTTGTTCAGTTTCATGGGTAAAAGCACCAGTTGAAATATTTTCAGCTAATTTTGTTACACCTTATATATGTATACTCGTATATATATTTATACAATCCTGGAGGCTTAATACAATTTAGTTATTCACATAGCTCTATAAAGTATATATAGCTTAAAAAATAGGAAGAAACTTTTTCCTCGAACTATTACAACAATAAGCGATTACTCATTGAAGCGAAACATGATAAAACCAAAGTAAATATATATGCTTTGGTTCTATCATGTTTCGCTTCAATGGGTCTTGTATTGTTGTAATAGTTCGAGGAAAAAGTTTCTTCCTATTTTTTAAGTATTAACTTGTAATCAAATATTTTTGCTTGTTTTATTTGTATCTGTGTGGTTATAATAAAATTTAAAAGGTGACCGTTCGATTTTTTTAAATTCCGCCATTTTTAATTGTTTTTTCTGTAAGTATATGGAAATGAGTGAATGTAACAAAAAAAAATCCTACATTTGAATTTTATTTAGTAAACTGCGTATTTGACAGTGTTTAAAATAAAAAAATAATTATAGTAAGTTAACTTTCAGTAATTGTCTCGCCACAATTTTTAATTATTAACACTTTCATACAAAAATTAAATAAAAAAAATTGAAATAATTTGGTGAATATATGTTGCGTGAAACGTAGGCAGGCCTCTCACGCGGTGGACCGACGACCTGATGAAGATGATGACCTGATGACGACGGGCAGCGCAGGACCGGTCGTCGTGGAAATCCTTGGGGGAGGCCTTTGTCCAGCAGTAGACGATTTTCGGCTGATATGATGATGGTGATGATGATGATGATGTTCGATGACTTACACTTATTCGTAATACATTTAATAGCTCCAACCATTTGTGAGTAAATCATAAGTTTCAATTTCATTTGTAGGAGAACCATAAAATTTTTCCACAGTCTTGATAAGGAGGCCATTTTTTTGATATACTCTTTTTATTCCAAAAAATGATTGTTCCATTCATTTAAAATGCTAGACTAAAACTCCCGGGTAGCAAATATGCTTAGTCACAAAGAAACAAATATAAATATATTTTTCCGGAAAATAATGAAAAAAATTCCTACTCTGAAACTAAAAATAATTTGAATACATAAAATACATAGTCCAAAAGTACCTTTTAAGCTTCACGTTTAAGACCAATTAGGAGCCTTGTATTTTTTTTAAAACTAGATATATATTTTTTTCAATAATACGTTTTCTGTTTTTCTCTCCGTAGGGCGAAGGCTGTTATATGCGGTTAACAGATTTATAGATACGACGTAAAAAATGTATTTTGATTATAGATTGGTACTCTCTTCTTAGTGATGCACGAGTAGTAAACTGTATGAAAAATAAATTATTTTTATTTAAATTGGCCTCCTTCTGAAAGTACAATTATGTGACCGCGTATGTATTCTCCGATTCGTCTAATTTAGGAATCTTCAAGATGAGAGTGAATTGACACTATTTTCTACCGACTTCCAAAAAGGAGGAGGTTCTCAATTCGACGGTATGTTTTTTTTTGTGTTACCTCAGAACTTTTGACTGGGTCTACCGATTTTGATGATTCTTTTTATATTTGAAAGCTAGTGCTTTCCGTATGGTCCCGTATTAATTTTATCAAAATCGATATAGTACTTTATTAGAAAATTAACAAAAACTAAAAACAATAATGTAAAATGGTACTAAGTTGCTGCGATGGAAGTCGGTTTTTTAACGTGTTTAGCATTTTCAATTATAACTTACCTACCACCATGTGAGTTTTAACCAAACGCACTTAAATTTTCAATAATAAAAACTTACTTGCCTCGTTTTCCATCATACCATGAACTGAACATTTATAATTAATCAAAATAACAAATTTAGTTCTTAATGACGCTGAAAAAAACTGTGACGTCACGCCATGCTATTTCAAACATTTCATGAAAAAAAATATCGTTTTATGGCAGATGATAATAGTAGCTTATGCAACTGTTATGTAATGAATGACAGGTCTTAAAACATGAGTGTGTTTTAACAAAATGAGGCGAAGTCGAATTTCATTAAGAATCACACGAGTGTTTAAAGACATAATTGAAACAGTTGCATATTTTATGTACTCTTGGGTTCAGAAGTCGTTGGGAAAATACCTGCATTGCTGCTAGTGCTACCTGTAAAATATCTATAGTCTATAGATATTGAAATAATGCAGTAAAAATAAATTTGAACAAATACAGAAACAAAACATTTATTGTAATAGTTGTACTTGACATTTATTTATACATTGGAACAATGGTATGGTCCTGGTTGCATTGTAGTCGGAGGGTCTTGGAAGATACCCACTTGAGTTTTGAAAGCTGTTCCAAATTTAACTCATAACGTTACAAAAATCGATACTGTAATAACATTAAAGTACAGATTTTAGCTAAAGTTCTCACAGCAAAATTGGTTGCTGTTGTGGAATTTTGAACGCATTTTATAGAACTTAAGATATGTGTGATGATAAAGAGTACTTCAAATGACTACCTACTTATTTTGTAGGAAGTGGTACTTAATTTTAGTTACTTTACATCATCTTTGGCCATATAATTAAAACTTCAAACATGAAAAGGTTCCGTTAATTATTTACCTAAACTCAACTTTCATTCCGGGTCGTCGTTGCCCTGAGGATTTCTATTTAAATCCGGGGTTATAAAATAAAATGCCACAAGGGTCGCATCTTTGAAAGGCAACGTAGTGAGGGCAATGAATAAAAGTAAGCGGTCTGTCTGTCAAACAGAATTAGTTAGGTACCAGCTTCTGACGTAGATTGCGTTCATTCTAAGTTCCTTTCTTAAGGCGGTATTATTACAGATTTTCGTTATTTTTGACTTCAATTACTCCTAAACGATAGTAAACCCACAGTCGAAAAAAAATCCCCTATTATTGATGATTTTCCTTAAAGTCAAAAGCTGCACGAAACAAGATTGAGCCGTTTCGGCTCGATACAAAAAAATCCCAAAGATAGGTCTACACCGTTACTTTCAACTCTAGTTAAGAGTAATATTTTGAAGTATAAATTTTAAAAAATATACAAAATATTTGTTATGATACTACCAAGTGAGTAATGTTATTATTTTTTATACTGTCATCGTATTATATTTTTGATTGAAACGAAAAAGTGGGGTTATTTTCTTTACTCTTTACACGTAAAGAAAAATACAGAGACAACTGTTCCAATCAACACCTCGCCTTAAGAGTCGTGCACTATTGACAACAGTCTTATCTGAGCATTATAATTGAAAACGCTAAACACGTTAAAAAACCGAAATCCATCGCAACAAATTAGTACATTTTTGCATTATTATTTTTGGTTTTTGTTAATTTTCTACTAAAGTACTACACCGATTTTGATAAAATTTATAAGAGACCACACGGGAAGCACTAGCTTTCAAATAAAAAAAGAATCGTAAAAATCGGTTCACCCAGTCAAAAGTTCTGAGGTAACAAATATAAAAAAAAACATACAGACGAATTGAGAACCTCCTCCTTTTTGGAAGTCGCTTGAAAAATCTAGTTTGTAATTTATACAAAATGTGAAAGTACCAAAACGTATGTACACTAATCAAATAAAACGAGGACTTTTTAACCGCTTCCGTGGAGTAATATTTAGTCCAGTTGGGGTTCGATTCTTGGCGGGGTCAACTTTGTAAAACTCGGTTTTTTTGGTGGTAGGGCATTTTCATAGCCCGCTTGGCTAGCTACCACCATCTTATCTAAGTCTTGCCGCCGAACATCAGTGTTAACAACATTGATGTATTTGCATTGGGGAATCTCGGTAAACCCGCTTCCTTTTTCGGCATCATCATGAGATGATGCCAAGGGCTTATCAATTGAACATGTATATGTTTTTTTTTCTTTCATTCTTTAAAAACTTAGTAATACGCAGTAGTTGACCTGACGGAAAGTGGCATAAGTATCTGCATAAGTATATTTATGAGCAATAATGCTTGTATATAACTGGATTCCCGGAAACGGTTTTAACAATTTGGGTGAAATACTGTATTAGGTAATGTATTACATTTCAAGTCTATCTAGATAGGTGTCATCTCTAGAAAAAAACAATTTTCACACATACAGTGGTTAATCAGACATCGCTTTAAAAGTATATGGTCATTATAAAGATATTTAAACCTTATTGAACAATATTGACTATACTGCTGGCTAGTACATTTATAAGGCCAACATAATCAAAAAATAAAACTAGGAAAATATAATATTTAATATTCAATTTAATTAGCTGTTGTTTAGGTATTGTTCACATAGGATTAGGCGAGAGGCTGGACAAATAATTAAGAACGAGTTAAAACTTTATAATAGGAGTAACAATAACTTTATAATTTAAGTTATTTATTAATTTAAAGTGAATGTAACAGCGTTTTTATTGATGAATTCAACTTGTTTTGTAACGTTAGTACTTAGTTGCATGTCTGCTACCGTGGATAACTGCCTGACAGCCGCGGCGGCGCGGAATTGATGTGCTATGCTATGAACCTTTGGCAGATTTCAACTAAAAAACAAATGCATTGTAAAGTTCATTCATGTTACCACACACTCTGTTCGACAATTGCTTAT
Organism: Coleophora flavipennella; assembly: GCA_947284805.1. Taxonomy (NCBI): domain Eukaryota; kingdom Metazoa; phylum Arthropoda; class Insecta; order Lepidoptera; family Coleophoridae; genus Coleophora; species Coleophora flavipennella. The sequence goes on from OX369297.1 coordinate 685,235, forward strand.
TAACTTGATACCACAGAATTTCTATAGGATTAAGATTGGGCTATTTGGTGGCCAGTCTAATACAGTTACCATTTGCCTATTGAGGAATGTTTTTACAGAGTTGGCATGGCAGTGTGTTTGAGTCATAATCGTGCTGGAATATCCAAATTACCGGGAGGTTATCGTCAGCGTATGGCAGCATACATTCTTCCGAGTAATCTGTTTACATTGCTATTGATCCATGTTACCTTGTATCAGACATGTATAAGGTCCCATGCCATAACCGGCAAAGCAACCCCACATTTTGACGTTTCCACCGCCATGCTTTACCATATTTTTGTGTATTTTGGGTCGAATTCCTTATTTGCAGGTCGGCGTACCTACTGCTTGCCATGAAAGCATATTCTATTTATTTTGGTTTCGTTAGAAAAAAGTACATTCTTCCATTGCTGTTCTGTCCAGTTTACATAATTCCTTGCAAACGCAACTCGGGCCTGTCTATGGCATGGTGTCAGCATGGGTACCTCTCTGGTTCATCTCCCAAATAACTGTGCCTCCACCAAACGTCTTTGAACAGTGCGCGCCGACACTGTTTGAGGGTTAATTTCAATAAAAACTTCATTTTTATCTGATTAGAGCCTTTAAATGGGTCCTGCTTAGCAAAGTGAACTATTCTTAAATCGTGTCGAGGAGACATTTTTCTTGGTTTTCGTTTGCGGGGATTATTAGAAGTAGCTTTATGGGTATTAAAATGTATCACAGCCTGGTACACCATCGTTTTAGAGCAGGCCAAATAATCCACATTTTTTTTGTAAGACCTATTACGACCACGCAACTTTATTATTAGTTCTCTAGTAGCAGAGTCGCAATTTTTTTTTTCCAATGGTTTTTGACGAATAGTTGCAAAAAACGAGAAAGGAAACAATAACTGCGCAAAACTGCAATAAAAATAGTAAAGAAGAGCATCGCATTCCATTTTCAATCTGATGAAAAAATAAAAAAAATATTTCGTTCTTAATTATTTGTCCAGCTAGTGTTCCTGTAAATAAATGAGTTCTTGTGATTTAATAAATAAGTAAATAAACATGCAAACTGTTTTGACAATATTGTGATACTAAATAAAACAGGATAGTCATAGCAATATTCTACAACAATAATAAATAATTTTTATAAACTTATTGTACAATTTATTCTGGTGACAAAACTGAATTGGCCTTGTATCTTTTATCGTTCTTAATTATGTGGCCACCACTGTATGTAAATAAATATTTTTAGTTTAGTTTAGCTACTTCACAGTAGATGGCGCCACATGCCTACGAGATTTCCGAACAACGCTCGTTTCGCCAAGGTATTTATTTTTAACTCCAGTGATGTTAACAACGCTTTGTCAATCCTTGAAGGCAACGAGGGAATGCCTCCGGAACGTAAGGGGGCTGCTTTGCGGTAGCAGAGCGAGAAGTGGTACCCACCCACACAGTCGCACCCTGCCGAGTAATAATAAAAACCGGCTGAAGCGAGTAGGTACAACAATGATATCTATTAATTTCAAACAAAAGTCTTTAACCAGAACACCAGAAAAATATTTTTGAAGTGAAAACTTCTTTAGCGGCGTTGTGCACTTTTTTTGTAATGGGTAAAAATCTTTAAACTCGCGTCAATCGAAAATTCATAAGACGGATGGAGATTAGACAGCCGGAAGTTATGGATGAAAGTTGATTTTTCTGAGATATAAACTTTTTAATGTAATATAAATTGTCATGTTTGAGTACGATAGCGCAATAAATAAATATTGTATTCTACCACATAAATGATAGTAGTTTTACGCTGATAATCAAAGCAATTCGTGCAAAATTATTCCCTAACTATTCCAAAATATCAAAAATGCACAACGTTAATATTCAAGTTTTCACTTCTGCCGGCACTCCCGGAGTGCAACCCGTTCTTTTTTTTTCTTATTTCATTGAGTTGGGAATCCTTAGCACGGAGTACTTACAACTCACACTTGGCAGGTTTTTATTATTGTTTGTTTTACTTTACAACTTTTAATAGAAATAATGAGGTACACCAAGTTTCACGATTGTGTGCATTACCGTTTTTACGATAGAGCAAAAAGATAAAAAAAAAACTATAAGAAATTACTTTCTTAATTTTTTAGGATTCCCCTAAAACCTGATAAGTGAAATTTCAAGCTGGCCTCTTACGGTCCAAGAGATACACATTTTCATATTTTTATTAGACTTCAGATGATATATACATCACACTAATTTTTATTTCATCTCAATACATTAATTATTATTAAAAGATATGACTGCGAGAAGTTCAAGCTACTATTTTAAATTTCCGAGTTTGCGCGCGCTCGCGGCACACCCTGGACACTTCATACAACGGGCCAAAATGACATTTTTAAAAAGCAATGACTGAACAAACAAAATGGCGGCGAAATCCTTTACGTTCGACAACCAAACTGTAACCAATCTGTATCAATCTGGGTGACGAGGAGGTGAGGTCACAATTTAGAGAGCGGCAGGGATTCCGCGGTAGTATAAGAGCTCGAACGCGGACCAATTAGAAGAGAGAAACCAAACTCCCTGCAGGGAGCAAAGTAGAATTAACTTTGTTCGCACTTATTGAGGAGCTATTAATTGTTTTTAGGGTTCCGTACCCAAAGGGTAAAATCGGGACCCTATTACTAAGACTCCGCTGTCCGTCCGTCTGTTTGTCTGTCCGTCTGTCACCAGGCTGTATTTCATGAACCGTGATAGCTAGACAGTTGAAATTTTCACAATTGGTGTATACTTATGTTGCCGTTATAACAAAAAATACTAAAAATTAGAAAAAGTGAAAGTCTCCAAAAACGGAACCCTTTGTGCGCGGCTGTGACTTACACTTTACCGGTTTTTTGATATAGGGGTGATAAAAAAAGTATTTTAGCTAACTTACACTTGGATACAATGTAAAGTAAAGCACTATCATCCCCACTTGCCCAACATTTTCTTATTTAATTTCAGCCCCCAATGACAGGAGAGGGTACGTAAGTCTTAAATCACTGGCTTCACTCTACTTATCTTTCATTGTGTCATTCAAACAATTCCCAGCTTATTAGCTAGCAGCATATATATTTGTACTAAGTAACGTTACTTTACTATAAGTTACTTAGTTAGTAAATTGACTTTTTGAAGTGAAAGTTTTTGAGATGGGAAAAAACCATTGAACTCGTGATACTGTAACTATGTAAGCATATAACGTAACCGACACCTTACCAGGAGCACTCGCAGGGTCAAAACTTATAAAACTGTAAAAAAAAAACTTCCGGAGTGGTTAGGTTATTTTTCAGGGTTGCGGACCAGGTAACGGGATCCTATTACTAAGCTTCTAAGCCATCTGTCTGTCCGACCTTTAAAATAATGTATCTCTTGGACCGTAGTAGGAGGCCTGCTTGAATTTTCACATAATAGGTTTAAGAGGAATTAAAAAAAACTAAAGGAAGTATTTTTTATAGTATTTTTAATGTTTATGGTCTATTGTATAAACGGTTATGCACAAAATCGTGAAACTTGGTGTACCTCATTAATTCTATTACGAGTTCTAAAGTAAAACAAACAATAATAAAAACTTGCCAAGTGTGAGTTGTAGGTACTCCGTGCTAAGGCAGACCCTAGACACTTCATACAACGGGCCAGAAATGACATTTCAAAAAAGGAATGACGGAACAAACAAAATAGCAGAGAAATCCTATACGTTCGACAACCAAGCTGTAACTAATCTGTATCAATCAATCAATGTGTGTTTCTGTTAATGACTTTTGTTTAAAATTAATAGATATCATTTTTGTACCTAATCGCCTTAGCTGGTTTTTAATATTACTCGGCAGGGTGCGACTGTGTGGGTGGGTACCACTTCTCGCGCTGCCACCGCAAAGCAACCTCCTCACGTTCCGGAGGCATTCCCTCGTTGCCTTCAAGGACTGACAAAGCGTTGTTAACATCACTGGAGTTAAAGATAAATACCTTGGTGAAACGAGCGTTGTTCGGGAATCTCGTAGGCATGTAGCGCCATCTACTGTGAAGATTACACCTATCTAGATAGACTTGAAATGTAAAACATTACCGAAATACAGTATTACATCCAAATCGTTAGAGCCGTTTCCAGGAATCCAAATATATACAAGCATTATTGCTTATTAATAATATACTTATGCAGATACTAATGCCAGTTTAAATCAGGTGGGGTATCAACTGCAGCGTTTCACTACGTTTTTAAGGAATAAAAAAAACATATACAGTCATGTTCAATTAATAAGCTCTTGTCATCATTTCACCTGATGGTAAGTGACGTTGATGCCGAAGATGGAAGCGGGCTTACCAATATTCCCCAACGCAATGGGGATTTGCCTATCTTATAATCAAGCCGTAACACATCAATGCTTTTAACACTGATGTTTGGCGGCAAGATAAGATGGTGGTAGCTAGCCAGGCGGGCTATGAAAATGCCCTACCACCAACCAAACCTTGTCTTACGAAATTGACCTCGCCGAGGATTGAACCCTAACTGGACTAACCATTATTCCACGGAGGCGGTTTAAATGTATTCGTTTTAATTAATGATTAGTGTACGTTTTAGTACATTTTACATTTTCTATAAAATATAAACTAGATTTTTAATGCTCCGATAAGTCTATTGTCAATAGTGCACGACTCTTATGGGGCTCCAGGAGGCTCGAGTTCGAAACTGCATGCCGGATTGAATCCAAACTTTGCGAATATAATATTGAGTAGACAAGACACATATCGATGTTTGTAATTAGTTTTCGATGTACTAATATAAAACGGAAAAAAATAAAAGCAGTTTCAAACTTTCAGTACAAAACTAATTTTAGCCTTTGTTTAGTTATGTTTTAATATACTACGATAAAAAAATAACTAACTAACTAACATCGATATGTGTCTACTCAACATATTAGCAAAGTTTGGATTCAAACCGGCATGCAGTTTTTGTATGAAATCGGAACTACATTTGTATGGAAACGCGAGCCTCCTGCAGACTCTTTAGAAAGGAACTTAGAATGAACGCAATCTACGTCACAAGCTGGTACCTAACTAATTCTGTTTGACAGACAGACCGCTTACTTTTATTCATTGCCCTCACTACGTTGCCTTTCAAAGATGCGACCCTTGTGGCATTTTATTTTATAACCCCGGATTTAAATAGAATTCCACAGGGCAACGACGACCCGGAATGAAAGTTGAGTTTAGGTAAATAATTAACGGAACCTTTTCATGTTTGAAGTTTTAATTAGATGGCCAAAGCTGATATAAAGTAACTTAAAATTAAGTACCACTTCCTACAAAATAAGTAGGTTGTCATTTAAATTACTCTTTATCACCTGACAAAAAACGATTTTTTTTTCATAAAATGTTTGAAATAGCAAGGCGTGGCGTTACAGTTTTTAGCGTCTTTAATGTACTAATTTTGTTATATTGATTAATTATAAATATTCAGTTCATGGTGTGATGGAAAACGAGGCAAGAAAGTTTTTATTATTGAAAATTTGAATGCGTTTGGTTGCACCTTACATAATGGTAAGTTAAAATAGTGTCTATTCAATCTCGTCTTGAAGATTCGTAAATTATACGAATCGGAGAATACAGACACAGATATAGATAATGTTACTTTCAGAAGGAGGGCAATATAATCAAAAATAATTTATTTTTCATTCGGTTTACTACATCACTAAGAAGAGAGTACCAATCTACAATCAAAATGTATTTTTATGTCGTTTCTATCATTTTATTAACCGCATAATACAGCCTACTCGCTACACAGTCGGACCCCGTATCATAGGTAGGTCGCGTAAAAAGGTTTTTAACCCCTTGGCATCATCTCACCTGATGGCAAGTGACGTTAACGCCGAAGACGGAAGCGGGCTTACAAAGAATCTTTGTATTTTCTTCACTGTCATTGTGTATGTCTGTTCGTCTATCTGTCACAGCCGACTTTCTCAGAAACTACTGGACCGATTGAGTTGAAATTCGGTACACAAAAGACGGACGTGCAACGTAAACTAATTAATTTTAAACATGGGGCTACTCCTGGAAGTAAATAAAAAAATTGAAAAAAATATGTTTGAAAACTAAAACATGTGATATGTGACATGTGTGTAAGAATCTCAAATATATTTTTGATATAATTTTTAGAAAGTTTTTAAGTTATTTAAGAAAATAGGCAAAAATTTAGTATCCCCTTCCCCCCAAGAAAAAATAAAAATTTCCAAGGTCCAGAATGAGTAGTAAGTAGAATAGTATTTATCTAGAGCATAGTATGTACTGAGAGGCCTTGTTATGTTGGTAAATAACCCCCTCAAGTCGCACTTGGCCAGTTTTTTTGATAAATCTAGACACACGGCAGTGTGTCCGCCAAGTTCGAAAAGAAAAAGGCGACACCGGCCGTAGGTTACATTACACGAACCATTTCGGGCCACTTTCGACCTACCTGTAACTTACACACTTGCGATTTTGTTTGTCTAGTAAAACCCCCTGGGTCACCTAGAATCCCAATTTTCATAAATGTATCTTTTACCATTTCTGAGATATTAACGTCCAAAAATCAATATTTTTACGACTCACTGACTCATCAAAATTATAGATTACTTCCAGGTGACTCAGAAACTTGAAATTTGGTACCGAGGTAGGTGATTGGACGTATACAAAGAAAAAAATCAAAAAACGGCCAAATATCTGTCGTACTCGCGCACCAAGGGTTCCGTATTACCATTACTATAGCAAAATATAAAGAACACTTCTAGGTAACTTATAAACTTGAAATTTGGCATCGAGGTATTTTATTAGACGTATACAAAGGGAAAAATGGCCAAGTGTGAGTCGTACTAGCGCACTGAGGGTTCCGTATCACCACTAATCAGCAAAATATGTGGACGACTTCCAAGTAACTAATAAACTTGACATTTGGCAACGAGGTAGGTTATTGAACGTATACAAAGGAAAAAATCAAAAAACGGCCAAGTGTGAGTCGTACTCGCGCACTAAGGGTTCCGTATCATCACTACTCAGCAAAATATAAAGACCACTTCCAGCTATCTAATAAACTTGAAATCTGCCATCGTGATAAGTTATTAGGCGTATACGACGAAAAAAAATAAAAAACTGGCCAAGTGCGAGTCGGACTTGTGAAATTAGGGTTCTTTAATCCGTACCACTACAAAAAATCAATACTATAAACTATTTCCAGGTGACTTAGAAACTGGTTTACATTTAGGTAGGTTAACAGGCGTATACAAAGAAAAAAGCAAAAACGGCCTGGTGCGAGTCAGACTCACAAAATTTGGGTTTCGTACCACCACTACTCATTGGAATAATTAAATAGACCACTTCCAGGTTACTTTTTAATTTGAGATTTGGAATCTAAATAGGTTAATTGGGCGTATTAAGTAAAAATAAAAATAAAAACTAGCTAAGTGCGACTCCGGCTTACGCACCGAGGGTTCGGTACAACTAAAAATATCTTATAAGTATGTCTATTACTTGAATAAGGATAGGAAATTAATATTAGTACTTATCAAAAATATATGATATCTCAACAAAACATAAATATGAAATGGGGCCAAGTTTAATGTAAAAAAATTTAGCGATCTAAATGGGTAAGTACCAAGTTTTATAGTGGTTCCTAAATTATAGTTACGGAACTTAATAGAAATATTTATTTTAGACTTCTCCGAATAATGGAAAATGTACAATGGTTTTCAGTTGCTTAAAAAAATTATGTTCTGTGCTACTAAATGGTGTAACTTGGCAAGTTTAAATAGTCAAGCAAGTTTTACTTTTTAAAAGTAAATATCGATATAGAAAAAAATGGATAGTAAATACTTGCCAAGTTATACCATGTAGGTAGTAGCTCAGAACATTACATTTATTTAAGCATCTGAAAACCGTTATACATTTTCTATTATTTGGAGAAGTCTAAAATAAATATTTCTATTTTAAGTTTCGTAGCTATGATTTAGGAACCACTATTATAGTGGTTCAGCGATAAAATTCAATTTCAGAAATCTAAATGGGTAGGTACCAAGTTCTATAATAGAACTTGGTACCTACCCGTTTAGATCGATGAATTTTTTTATATCGAACTTGACCCCATTTTACATTAATGTTATGTTGGGATTTCTTTAACATCGCAAAGGAATAATGGATTGTTATGATTTTCTGCACAGAGATAGTTGAGGAGGTTGGAAATGATATAATTTACTAATTTGCATATCCTGACATAGTTCCCGAGGGGGAAAACTAATTACACACGCACACGTTTTTTGTATAGAATTGGTTGAGGCGGTGGGACAAGACATAGACTGCTAATCAGAATAGCCCGATATAGTTCCCGAGGGATCTGGAATAAACTCATGTCTACGCTCGCACCACTCACCCTCGAAAACAGTTATAAAAACGATGTTCACGCGGGTGAAGCCGCAGGCAAAGCTAGCAAATCTATACATTAAAATAGGTTTCATTTTTTTTTTAAATAAGGAAGAAGATATTTGATAGGTACTCTGAAAACGCTCAACATTATATCAGTAATTAGATTCAGATTCAAACATTTACGATAAAACCAAATGCCGCTCTCTAGATTGCGACCTCACCCCCTCGTCACCCATATTGATACAGATTGGTTACAGTTTGGTTCTCGAACGTATGGGATATCGCCGTGATTTTGTTTGCTCCATCATTTGTTTTTAGAATTGTCATTTCACGACCATTTGTATGCAGTGTCCGGGTGTGATAAAACATTGCAATAATTTATGTTCATAATGTCATTAAAATAAAGCTATCTGCGCTGTAAGTCGGTTTAGCTGTTATTGTTATTGTTGTAGCAATTAAACCTTGTTTACAGATACAGATGCAGATAAACTTTAACATCGTAATGAACTCGTGATGATGAATGGTCGGCCATATTGTGCAGAGTTTTGACAGAAGTTTAAATAAAGAACGTGTGTATTGTACTGTTGTAGAGAAAAGCATTTTCCGATTAGAAATACTTAGTCAGTAATTGAGGTACTAGCGTGTTTAATGTGTTTTGTTTTCATCACGTTCGCATTGTAATTAAGACGGGTTGAGAAATTTACTTTGTGACAAAAAAACTGTTACAAACTCAAGCCACTTAAAACGTTTGAATATTTAATTTCTATGAGATTCTTATTGTTAACAACGCATAAAGTCCCCAAGTTGGTGGAGGCTCTAGGCACACCCAGGACACTGCATACAAATGGTCGTGAAATGACATTTCTAAAAACAAATGACAGAGCAAATAAAATCACGGCGAAATCCCATACGTTCGAGAACCAAACTGTAACCAATCTGTATCAACATGGGTGACGTGGGGGTGAGGTCGCAATCTAGAGAGCGGCACGGAGTGTCCATACTGTATGTTAGTACCTACTAATATATATACTTTGCTCTAGGGCTAGCAAGCAGCATACCCCACTGTTAGAAGATTTTCAAGCCGCCTAGTATAGCCGTATAGTACTGTCGTCCGTGGATATTTAAACTACATAAATAGTTCTCGATTACAGAACCATGAACCATGGTGAACACGAAAACCCAAGTCATAAGGGTTGCAACCCGATGTATCATATACAGAGTGATTCAAGATTCAAGATTTAAAACAGGTGCAAATTACACTCTTTCTGATAGTCATAAAATAATGCATAATTTCATTTATGAAAAATCAAGAAAGAAACAATCATTAGTTGATAATATCAAAATGCAATCCTTGAAATAAACAAGATTATGTCATTAGAACATGAAAACAATATGACACGAAAAGTTATAAGTTGAATGTCAATGATACCTTTGACAAGAGTAGGGCAGTTCACACGGACAGCAGCACAGAACACTATTACTCCACAAGGGAGGGACAGCAGTCAGCACCCGGTCGCGAGTATAACGCGAGAGTCAGCCATGTGACATAAAAACGGCTCAGTGTGAAAAATCTGAATCTATTGAGAGTAGAGAAATTTAAAATAAGTATGGAAACCTGTCGTCAATTTAGGAGTACAGAAAAACTACCTTAAAATATTTCGAAAAATTGATACACAACCTGGAAATCAAACCCAATCGTTTATTTTAAAATAGTGAAATACAGAGTTTTCTGCTCATTTTAGAAACAGGGTTTCTAAGTAGCTTACATTTATTCCTTACAAACTATGCTATTAATTACTATAATAAAACAAAAAACACTAACAACGACCGGTTACGATTTACAGCTAACTTATTAGTTTTTTAAATATTTCAATACAGTTTTTCTGTACTAAAAATTATCGTGTTCGAATATTACAAATTTCTCTACTCCCAATACTTTCTGATTTTTCGTAGAGATTTTTTTTGTAGCACTTTGTAGCACGACTTAAGTAGGTAGGTATGGTAAGGGCGTGAGTTTAAAGATGCTTGTTCGTGCTGACAGGATTTAATTAGAAGTAAAAGAACCTTTAAAAGGTCTTTAAAAGGTATCAAGGTATGAACTTATTAACTTTTTTATAATACGAGCTGATGATGATGGTGATGGATTTTTTGGTTTTTGAATCAAAAGTCACATTTGCAACGCATGCGCAGAAAAGAAATAAATGGAATGAAAAGAAGGTCGAATATAAAAAAGAACGCATAACAGCGTGCCGCGTTACAACTTGTCTATGATACCACGTGTTGCGGTCTTTAAGGCCATAAGAGCACTCAATCCGAGCAGGTTGAAACGTGTTCAAATAATATCGAACGTAAGTCTATTCATTTTAAGTTCAAATCAATGCGAGCTTGAACGCGGTTGTTACGTTAAAACCTGTGACGAGCAACCCTAGCTGCCAGCGGAGAAGCAACAACCCTACGACAATCCACGCATCACTCAGCCACCGGCCCCGCGCTCCGCACCCCGCATGAACAGCCAGACCTTATATAAGCGAGAACGCGCCTCAGTACGGTAGCACTCGTCCGCGGGCTCTCGCGCCAACAAGGCAGCTAGCATCGTATTGACAGTGCTCACTCTCTCGGCCAGCGCACGCAGGTTTGTGGCGTTTGTCCGGATATGCTAGTGCAGCAGGTCGAGAGTGGTTTTCAGTTCAGTAGGGCCTTCACAGAGGAACGCTCCGCATTCCGAGCGCACGCATCCTTAGGGATCTGCTGTGCGACGTTACGGAGTTGTCCTCCAGTGAAGGCACATCAGTTATCAGCAGGACCTTCATAGGGGAACGTCCCGCATTCTGAGCGCACGCAGGTTTGTGGCGTTTGTCCGGATATGCAGTTGCGACGTTACGGGACTCTCCCCCATTGAAGGAATATCAGTTATCAGTAGGACTTTCACAGAGGAACGTCCCGCATTCCGAGCGCACGCATCCTTAGGGATCTGCTGTGCGACGTTACGGGATTGTCTTCCAGTGAAAGGACGTCAGGTCTCAGTAGGCCCATCTCCGAGGAACGTCCCGCATTCCGAGCGCACGCAGGTCCCGAGGGATCTGCTGTGCGACGTTACGGGACTGTCCTCCGGCGAAGGAACATTAGTTTCCGCTAGGTCCCTCACAGAGGAACGCCTCGCATTCTCGGCGCACGCAGACCCTCAGGGATCCGCTGCTGCGACGCCGCGAGGTTGTCCTCCAGTGAAGGAAGGTCAGGGCACCCGTAGGCTTGTTGCTAGGGAGCGCCACGTACTCTGAGCGCACGCAGGTTTGTGGCGTTTGTCCGGATATGCAGTTGCGACGTTACTGGACAGCTCCCTAGTAACCATACGTTCAGTAGGTACTCTTGGATAGGTTCAGTATCGCACGCGTAGTGTATTCAGGTGGTATAATCCGTGAATTAGGTGTATCTAGTATATAAGTAAATAGGATACAGTGAATCTAGATTTAAGGAATCTATGTTAAACAGAAATAAACGTTGTTGCTTTTGTATTACCTAGTGACCGATCGTTTCCATGGTAAACTCCCTAACCCTGAAACCCCCAGTAAACCGTCACGAGATCCTATCAAGTGCTAGCGAAGTGCTCAGGCTAGCCGGCCCGAAGAGCATTCCGTTACAAACCTAACGCCCAATTCTCGATTTTTACATGTTTTTATTACTTTTCATCACTTTCCAATAAGTTTAAAAAAAATGTGTTCAACTAAAATGAAAGGTCTTAAAGTCACCGATTTTTGTGTGTTGGTTTCATTCAACATTAACATTTGTTTTCGATAAATTTTGCAATTAATGCCAAAAACAGGGTCTACAGTATATATTTTTTTTGACCTCAAAAGTGGTAATATTTTTAAAATTGTATTCAATTAAATCGACTTTAAGTGTATTATATATTTTTTCCATGGTGATAACTTTACACAATCTTTCAATAATTTGAATTGAATATTGACATTTGACCCATCTTAGGGCTTTAAGATTTGGGTTTTCTTGTTCACCTTGGATCAATCTATAAAGAAATCACAAAATCAAACTGAGTATAAACTTTTTTGTAATAAAAATGTTCACGAGCGACAGTACTACTACCAATAATTAAAAAAATCATAGCTTGGTGACTGATATTGATACAAAATTGTTCCATTAAATAAAAGATAAAAAATATATATCAAATGTGTATCGCTTTTCTCAGCGTCTGTACTTAACAGATCTCTGGACTGTGACGGCGTCCCGTGTCAGTTTACGACGGGACTCTGACTGAGTTTGACCGTAATATGTGGATAAATGCACTAAAGTTTATTTCAAATACATTATTATGAAGTGTGACAGATAGTGAAATAATTGTTAAATTATTATTTTTAATTAGTGATTACATTATTAAAAAAAATAAAAAATAGGTTTACATTTCTGTTTTATAAATCTAGCTCCATTTTTTTTTCAAAATTTCATACATTTAGTGATAGCTTTTTAGTAACGTTTTAGTAAAAACTTTTGAATTACTAAATTTGAACCTATTTATGATATAACACGATTAACGTCATATTTGAAATAACTATAGAACCAATCCACAGCTTATTCAGCAGAAGTCTCGAAGTAGTGTGCGAACGCAGCAGGGGTCATAATGCCGATTAATTAATAAGAGTGTGCAATGCAATATAATTAGAAATATATCGTTCATTTTGTGCGCGATTGTACGTTGTGAGAGTAGTGCAGTGGTACTAGTGATGTGACTGTCCTTTTCGAAAATAAGAAATATTGTAAGTTTTAACCACAGATAAGTGAATTTACTGTAAAGTTTAATACTGTTGTTGAATAGAAATTGAAAATCCCTGTGTTGTAACTAAAATAACGGACGAATGTTTTTTACCGCCTCCGTGAAGTTGTAGTTAATACACTCGCTTCACATTAGGAGGTCTCGGGTTCTTTTCTCAGTAAACTTTGTAAAACTCGCTTTGGTTGGTGGTAAGGCATTTTCTAAGCCCGCCTGGCTAGCTAACTTTTTTATCCACTATTGATACGCCCTTAACATCATCTCACCTGATAGTATGTGACGCTGATGTCGAAGATGGAAGCGGCATTATCAACATTCCCCAACGCAATGGGGAACTGGCTATCTTAACTTCATGCCAGAATACATAAATGCTATCAACATTGATATTTTTCGCCAAGACTTAGATAAGACGGTGGTAGCTAGCCAGGCAGGCTTAGACAATGCCCTTCCTGCACCAACCAAACCGAGTGTTACAAAGTTAGACCCCGGCGGGAATCGAACCCGCGAAGGAGTGACCATTAAGCCACGGAGGCGGTCTTATCTACCTATTATTATTATTAGCATTGAATTGATATGTTCAGGCATTAAGATAAGATAGCCAGTTCCCCATTGCGTTGGGGAATCTTGGTAAGCACGATTCCATCTTCGGCATCATCGTCACATACTATCACGTTAGATGATGCCAAAGGCATACCAATTGTGAATAATTTAAAAAAAAAAGACCTTTCATAAACAAAAGGCCTAAAACAGTAGTATCTACCTACCAATAGAATTATTGAACACAAGCATTTTGCCGTCCGTACCTGGGTTGATGATGTAAATCGAAATGAGTGTATAAATTCCAGGGCCGTTTATAGTTTAAATTAGGTATCAAAACATATTTTTCATCACACCTGTTCAATTTTGTTCCCTGGGGAGTTCGAGGTTTTTCTCTTCTGATTGGTTTACTTTCGTGCTGGGGGTTTGAGTAAAGTCGGTCCCATCAATAGGTTTAAGAAAAAATGTACAGTTACTTTATTGGAGACATTCCACATGGCTTAAAATTGACTAATTCGTACAAAATGTACGTTTTTAACCGACTGAAAAAAAAGGATATTAATTGGACTCGTAGTTATGTATGTATTACTACACAATTTTCAATATCAGTATGACAGAAGACGCCAGTAAAAAGAAATGTAATTTCTATAGTGCCAGTATTTTTGCGCCACCCCGTATATTCGTATATGTTAGTCTATGTAGTCTAATGTTCTAAACAGGTGTGCAAAATATCATAATTATGTATATTTGTCCACGTATTTTTCATAAACTGTAAATCGAAATGCAATAGGTTTTTTTTATTGAAGCAAGCATCTTTTAACTTAAGAAACAGTGAAATTTTCATCAAAATTGGCTCTGTAGTTTTGAAGATATGGACTAATCACTGAACTAATACGTCGTTTAACGCCGCAATTTTTTAAAAGAAGTCGGTTATGTTTTAACGTTTTTATCTTTTTTAATTGTTTGACTAATAAAGGGCTAGTAGTCAAACAATTGAAAAAGCTAAAAATTATGCTATAGGGATAGCATTCAGCAAGTAAGCATTACGTTTGACAGCAGATATTTCAAGTCACCCGGGCCAGGTTTTGGTGTGATCACCACCAGTCTATAGCCACTAAACGGCTTTTACATTTGATATAGGTACTACTTATCTGTGGCGGTTCTTCAACCTGTTCTGCCTATCATCATATCAGCCGAAGGACGTCAACTGCTGGACAAAGGCCTCCCCCAAGTATTTCCACTGCGACTGGTCCTTCGCTGCCCGCATCCAGCGGCTTCCCAAGACCTTCACTAGGTCGTCGGTCCACCGAGTGGGAGGCTTGCGTATGTTAATGTGGTATTGACGATTTGTCAATGTCAGTATGTAATGTCAGTATTTCTATTAAATAAATGAAATGAAATATTTCGTCTTGCGGTGCGCGATCATCACCCGAGAACTTAACTACCCCAACAGCCATCCGTGATATGAAATATGTATCCCACCCGCTATTTCCACTTAAGTTTAACTATTCTGTGAGCTATAGCGGTTGACTTGGTTCTCCTAAGGATCTGATTTATTTATTTATATCACACACAGTTGAGGTAAACAGTTGCTTACAAACTAAATGTACAAATGGCATGAATAACTCTGTAAGAGTTTTCTTCCTACATACCATAGGCGATGAAAAATGAGATGTGAGGGTTGAATTGGCGTGTACACAGATAATTAATCAATATATAACAGACATAATGTATAACTAATATATACCTAATATAAATAAAATATGGAATACATAATATATACCTTTATACTTATAAATAGATTATTAGTAATTTTATGTTACACAAATCTTCTCGTTTTGCCTATCATATCTAAATATATGTAACTCAAAGGTGACTGACTGACTGACTAACATAGTGCTCTATCAACGCACAGCCCAAACCACTGGACGGATCGGGCTGAAATTTGGCATGCAGGTAGATGTTATGACGTAGGCATCCGCTAAGAAATGATTTTGGGAAATTCCCACGGAAACCGCAAAAATCGGGATCTGCGCGGGCGAAGCTGCGGGCATCCACTAGTTATTGCATAAAATTCAATATTATAATAACTCTTTTCTTCATGGTGGTTATTTTTGGTGGTAACCGATTTTTTTATGTTCATATATAATATTAAAGAGTACTAAATCGGAAAAAAAATAATTAAATTTTTTCCACCTACTTTTTATTACTTTTTTTACTAATAAAAAAAGATGAAAAAAAGGTTAGCAAGTAACCACAATAAAGAAAAAAAATTGGTTAGGCTTACTAAACTCGTGAATGGCCTCCTTCGTCATTACCTGAATGCGGCCCTGTCACGTAACGTCATTCGCCTAAAATTTATGGACGGGAATTATACGCAAAATGTTTCGTTGTTGTCGTTAAAATCTACGTGTCGAGATGTTAGTATTAATTTTGTCAAAACGTTAAATTAAACTGCGGGTACGTGTGTCGTGCGTGTTCCCGGGAAGATAAATTGAATGTGTGGCATTGATGTTGATAATTAATTTGCGAAAATTAAATTCTCAGGTCTATTGTTTTGTACTATTACCTACTGAATTCTTAAAGTTGAGTTTATATTGGTTAGTGAGCTTATTTAGTAGATTTAGAAAAACGAAAAAAAAATGTGTGTGTCAGCTCCGACGCACGACTGGAGTTTACTACTTACTAACGATTATAAATGTGTTTAGGAAAGGCGGCTATTTTTTTCAATTCTGAAAACGGACTCGTCATTAGGAACCTCAGGGACCCTCGGATGTCGATTTTGGAAGCAATCGGTCCAGTAACTAAAAAGTTCAAAATGGCGGCCACTTATCTTCAATTCTGACAAGGGATTCGTGATAAAAGACCTCTGGGATCCTCAGATTTTGGAAGCAATCGGTCCAGTAACTAAAAAGTTCAAAATGGCGGCCACTTATCTTCAATTCTGACAAGGGATTCGTGATAAAAGACCTCTGGGATCCTCAGATTTTGGAAGCAAGCGGTCCAGTAACTAAAAAGTTAAAAATTGCGACCACTTTTTTCAAGTTTTCAATTCTGACAAGACAAATCTAACGACACCTCACACTACAAAATCCATCTAGCCGTTTAGGCTATAGGACGAGCCAAAGAAATAAACATACATACACACATACGTACGTACGTACACACACACACACATTACATACACAATACACACACATTACACCCACATTATACACACAAATTACACACACATTACAGACAAATTACACACATAACACAAACATAACACACATTACACACATATTAAACACACATTACAGACAAATTACACACATTAGTATAACAAAAAACACATAGGTATATCAAAAAACGTGACACGATCACTAGATTTTACTCCTCATATTTTTTTCATACCGGGCGCCTTATATGAAAATCGATTCCTAAGGAGTGAACTCCAAACAAATTCGTCTGTGTTGCGCGTGACGGTCGCTTTCGTCTGACGATATGAACGAGTCGTCCTCTGTACTGTAGCAGAGCAACCATGATCGTTTCGTCCTCTGTAAAATTTCACTTTTACCGTGGTTTTATAAAACCACACACTTACTTTTTTTGAAATGTGTTTTTATGTTCAGTGTGCCATATCTATATCTTTTATACAGTGCATCCCACGGCTATGCCACATGGAGGGAAAGTACCTTAAATATTGTAAATGGAACATTTTACATGAAAGAAGACATTATTTTAATTTAAAAAACAATTTCTTCTTTCAGCAGGGAGGGGTTGCACCCCTTTGTTGTTGATGTTCCACCTTTTCGCACGAAACATTACGCTTCTTCATTTATTATGCGTACAGCGCAGGAGTGGAACTGCTTGCCTGCGTCAGTGTTTCCCGATTCCTATAGTTTGGGGATCTTCAAGGCAAGAGTGAATAGGCATTATTTGAGTTTGCGTGTACCATCCTCGACTGCATCATCACTTACCATTAGGTGAGTTGCAGTCAAACGCACTCAAATTTTTAATAATAAAAAAAAATGTTCCATCTACAATATTCAAGGTATTTTCCCTCCATGTGGCATAGCCGTGGGAGGTCCTGTATATCTATATTATATAAAATTCTCGTGTCACACTGTTAGTTCCCATACTCCTCCGAAACGACTGGACGGATTACCATAAAATTTTCTGTGTATATTCAGTAGGTGTGAGAATAGGTTACAGAAAAATTTTCATCGGGATCTGAGTGGGAAACAGCTAGTCTATATACATAAAATTCAAGTGTCACAGTGTAAGTTGCACTACTCCTCCGAAACGGCTGGATGGATTTCCATTAAATTTTCTGTGTATGTTCGGTAGGTCTGAGAATAAGTATAAAACATTTTTCACGGGGATTTGAGCGGGCGAAGCCGCGGGAAACAGCTAGTAATATATATATAAAAAATTATTTCATCTATTTGAATATTTTAATAATTTTTCTTTTGTGTAAGTAAACTTCACCTATTTGAATTTTAATAATTTTACCTTTGTGTGAGTAAATTTCAAATATTTAAATTTTAATAATTTTCGAAAAACTTAATAGCTTTTGGTACCAGCTTTTATTTGAAAAAGTTTGTACGAGTATGCTCAAAAAGCCAAATGCTCAAATGAATATAAATAAAACCAGCTAAGTGCGAGTCAGAACCACACACATAGGATTTCGCACCATCATACTAGATGGCGCTAGTTTCTTCACGTTTAAAAAAAAAGTTTTTTGTAATGGAGACTTTTACTTTTTCTATTTTTTTTTTATTAAAAATTTGAGTGCGTTTGACTGCAACTCAACTGATGGTAAATGATGATGCAGTCGAGGATGGTACACGCAAACTCAAATAATGCCTATTCACTCTTGCCTTGAAGATCCCCAAATTATAGGAATCGGGAAACACTGACGCAGGCAAGGAGTTCCACTCCTGCGCTGTACGCATAATAAATGAAGAAGCGTAACGATTCGTGCGAAAAGGTGGAACATCAACAACAAAGGGGTGCAACCCCTCCCTGCGTCTCGTTGACCGACGGTGGAATGGAGCAGGGGGAATGAGGTCGTGAAGTTCTTGCGCGCACTCTCCGAAATGAATTCGATAGAATACCGATAGACAGGCGACTTTGCGGCGATGATCAAGGCTTTGGAGCTTGTCATTGACTAGCTCGTCGTCACCAATGAGTCTCCTTGCGCGTCGGTCGATGGCGTCCAAGGTATCCAGCTGATAGCGGGCTGATCCATCCCATAAGTATGAACAGTACTCCATACATGAGCGGACCTGTGCTTGATACAAGGTAAGCAGCTGTCCAGGTGTGAAGTACCGTCTCACCTATAGATAGAATGCCCAGCTTCATTGCAGCAACTTTTGCCTTGGACTCAATGTAACGACCGAAGTTAAGATTGGGTGTTAAATCCACGCCGAGGAGTTCCAGGTGGTCAGATATCTGAATCGGTTCATTCCGGAGAGTTGGAGTCAAGGTGAATGGACTCCTTTTGGCGGAAAAAAGACACGCCTGTGTTTTAGAGGCATTAAACCTTACGAGGTTGGAATCACCCCATTCAGACACTGCCTGAAGTGATAGGTTAATGCGCTCTATCATGGCCTCTCTCAGAAACAGCGTATCAGCGCTGTTAGCTCGTGCACTGGACAGGTATCTTTCTACAACCGTGCTATCGTCTGCATAACCAATTATTTTAATATTTGTTGTTATGGCGGCAACATAAATACATCAGCCGTGAAAATTTCAGCTGTCTAGCTATCACGGTTCACTGGTGACAGACGGACGGACGGACATCGAAGGCTTAGTAATAGGTTCCCTTTTTTACCCTTTGGGCACGGAACCCTAAAAATACACCGTTCCAATTTCAAAAGAGGTCAGGACAGTATTGTATTTACTACTATTCTATTGAAACATAAAAGACGATTCTGGGACCTTGATTCCACCTCCAATGTTCATCATCAGATCAACTTCAAAATACCACAAGGATCTATTGTCACCGGGAATACGGCTTCATCCCATCGGACCCCCGGAAGTCGCTTTAAAATTGACCGCAAGATTTGAACTAAACAAACATACTCTTACATACGTCCATACAAATATTGCCAATTGAATAAAAGCTTTTGGCTACTGGGATATTAATCACTAAGGTACCTACTCGTAGTTTGTTCAAACTAATCCGGTATTCATTTGAGTTACTTTTTTATCAACTGTCAACGAAATTTTGTTCTGAAATTGTTCGTGTTACAAACTTGTGACGTCATTGTCTATTTAGTGATTTTGATAAATATAAAATTATAATAAAATGATAAATGAATTTGAGTTTTTATGCTTTTGTTGGAGAAATGCTATTAAGTTATTTATTTAGAATTTTATAAAATCGTAAACTGATTTCATTTCATCACAGGCTTAGATACTTAAATAACTATAGTTTCTCCTGTAGCCTTCACTGTCTGTCATAGTCACAAATGAACAACAAAAAACATTACATTTGGGTGGGTATAGCAAACTGGATAAAAAAATTACAAATAATTTGGATTTGTATGGAAGATACCAATAATTGGAAAAAATAATAATTAACTACCCAGTGCAGTAGGCCTTATTAAGTCTTAGTTATTCACAAAGTTGCATTAAAACCCTTAGATCCATTTTTGAGAAAAAGTAATGAACAACCTGGATTTGTATGGGATTTTTCTTGAAATAATGATCTATCACGTGTTGTAGGCCATGTAAAGTTATGTAACGCACCGAGTTTCATCAAAATCTCTACAGCAGTTTTTGGGTAAAAAAGTGTGTTTTTCTATAATTATAGTAGTAACCCTTAAGAACAAGGGAAATTTAAAAAAAAACACGGCTGAAGATTCTATTACCTTAACCCAAATCTGTTCAATATTTTAGGAAATAGAGCACCGGATGCATATAGACAGACACACACAGACCCACACTAGTGTGAGACAATCGATCCTTATCAAAATTTCAACTTCGATTTTTTTTTGCGATTAATATTACTGCTGATGAGGATTCCTCTAATACGAAAGTTCCACATTTTTTAGCGTTCCTCAACCGTTACCGCTTCTCTATAAAAGAAAGATAAATAATTATTACGTCCTTGATTGAACAAATTCTATAATATTTTCAAATTTTTTGTCCATTAGATTCGAAGTGAGAAAATCGGGCATGACAGTCGGGGTTGGATGGACGGACAGACTCATGAGTGATCTTATAAGGGTTAAACATACAAACAAAGCACCTAATTAATGTCCATACATAGGCCACGCGCTCCACAGCTGCCAGCATATCAGTACGATCAAAAGCATTAAGAGGAAACGCGGTCCTAAGACTAGGTATTTTAATAAAACGTTGCTATCTTCTTCCCCCAAACCTCTCCGAATACAGCAAAAAAGGGAGAACTGGAGCGCAGACCGACAATAGGCACTAAAATTGACCAAAACAGCATTTCATCATCATCATCATATCGGCCACAAATCGTCCACTGCTGGAAAAAGGCCTCCCCAAACAAACAAACAAACAAACAAACAAAAAAACAAAAACAAAAACAAAACAGCATTTAGTTGTCCCCTATTTCCTCCTCCAAAGCTTGAGTAATAATAACATTTTTTCCAAAAATAATAAAAAAAAATATTTATCTATGCCTCTATTTTTGGAAAATAATTTGAAATTTATTAAAAATTAATTAATAACAAAATGTTTATATTATCAAATTACTTATTTTAAGAATGTTATATATCCACCCGAAGGCTTCGTTAGTCTGAAGGGTCTTCCCTGGGCGTTCCCGACGGGAAGGTGCCCATCACGCTTGCAGCGTTGCCGCGCTGGATCGCAATAGCCAACCTCTGCGTCAGGAAGGCCCCGGAGCGAGGGTCACCCCCTGTTTGCCTGATACGACACCCAATTTCTCGAATGAATTTTCTTGCCTCCGATCCCCAGCATCCTGTGGCCTCAACTGCAAAGGGTACGAAAAGGTAAGCCGTCTTCAAGGGCGCATACTTATCGTGTTTTAACTTTGCTGCGCGTTCAGCAGCAGAGCCAGCACTCCTAATCGTACTTTTCAGGTAGCTTGGGGCAAATGTACTAACGCACGTGGCGTCCCATAAAAGACACCTCTACCCCTCTGCCAGGGGACCAAAGTAAGACCATCGGGCCTTTTCCCATCGGTGCGACTGAGACCTGGTGGTTCTCCCCGGCACGGAATATTGGCTGAAATCAGTGCTCTGCGTATAATATCGTTCAGAGCGTGGTGCCGCGGAAATCTACCTGAGCATCTGGTGCAGCTCAACGCATGGTGGCCGTTGGCTTCCACCCTGGTGCCGCAAATGCATATGTGGGGTTCGCACACATTGCAGCCCAGACGGAGTGCCACAGCCACCCGCATCGAATCATTATCAAGAAGAGTGCCCAGGTGAGGCGATGGTAAAGCATGCAACCACGCCCCGGATTCCGCTGTAGACACTGCCTTCAGCCTGGCCAGGTCTGCCCCAGACGCACTATTAATGAGGTGAGCAAGTGTCCTTTTAGATCCGCTTTCGTCCCACGACCGTTGACTTTGTGGATTTTCCGGCACGTCAGCATTTAAATTTACAGAGGACCAAATTGCCTCAGCATTCGACGCATAGGGGATAGTTAAACTGTCGCCATCTACGGATAGAATTTTGGCGACTAATTCAGAAACCCCATTGACAGATGCCAAGAACGCTGGGACACTAACGTCACGAGCGCGCCTTATGCCCAAGCCACCGTGTTATTGTTAATATGCTTAATAGTTTTTTGGTGGGTGTCTGAAAATGACGTTTTAAATGGGCAATTTTCTCAGGTTTTGGAGGCTCCTACTTCCTATTATAATAGGGATGACGAATGCTAGTCATCTGAGTTACTTTTTATCATCTGTCAAAAACGACATTTTGTTCTAAAAATGTTTGAAATACCTAGGCGTGACGTCACAGTTTAGCAAAGTCATTTAAGTACTCATTTTGTGATTTTGGTGAATTAAACATTCAGGACTTGATGGAAAACCAAACGAGTAAGGTTTTCCGAAGTTTAATTGGGTTAATTATCCGTTGTAATTATTAAATAAATAAATAGAATATGGGTAAAAATCAAAGCATAGCGGCATGGCCATGGTAGATGTTGGTTTTATGGAAAACATATTTTTGCTGTATTGTCATTATCCAGGGAGGAAACAGAGGAATGGCGCCCGCGTTTCCTCTTAAGTGGCATCATGAATAGACCTTTCACAGACATTTCCTGCTATCTAACTACCTAGAAAGCAACCCAATCTATCACCACACCAGTTACCGTTAAATGACTCTATCAATCTGCAACATAATATAGCCACTTACAGAGAAAGCATTTATTATTGGAACGTATCTCCCTTATCACTTACTGATAACAATTCTGACCGGCACCATCTGCCGTGGAACGCAAAACAGCGTAACCGACAATTGCTGGTAATTGTAATGTAACTACATATGAGAGGAGTAAGGTTGAATGTTGGGTGGATGGTTAGTAAAATATGCTTCGCGAATGGATGTTAGGGTCAAAGAACAAGAGGGAATGATAAATAGGTTCATTAAAAAATACGGTGCATGCAGTCTATTAAAAACAAACATTATGCTAGGAAAAACTTTTTTAATAAATTTTATAAATAACTACCTACACACCATTCATGTGATCAAAGCAAGGCTAAACAAAGTTAAAAAAAAAGAGAAGATCCGGCTGTTATTATGATTGATTTTATCCACCTCCGTGCGACCCTCTCGTAACAAAATTGGTGTAGGTCCCGTTAACTGGGGGTTCCACTCGTCATACTGAACATCCTTCTCCAAGGAACCCAGATAATTAAAAAATAATAATTTGGACTCTCCATACTAAAATGCACAAAATCGGTCGATCAGCTGATCGATTTGTATGAAGAGTAAAATTTTTTTTACGTTTTCAGCAAAGTCGTAGAACAAAAGTTGTTCAGTATGATGAGTAAGAAGCCCCAGTAAACGGAAGCTACACCAATTTTGTTACACTCTGTATAGGTGAATCCATTTGCTTTACACCAGGAGGTCGCGCATCCGATTACCATAATATATAAGTCTTGCCGCCAAACATCAATATTAACAGGATTGATGGGTTCCGGCATGATTAAAGGATAGCCAGTTCCCCATAACATTGGGGAAAATTGGTAAGCCCGCTTCTATCTTCGGCATCATCGTCTCTTGCCATCAGGTGAGATGATGTCAAGAGTTTATCAATCGTAGATAAAAAAAAACAATAAGTATCACACAAAATAAGGAAATAAATTGTACGGCAGCCCGCACTAAAATTTCTCGACATTTTTTTTATGCAAAAATTTAATTAAAGACTGAAATAATTTTGATAAATTTATATTGCATGACCAAATATTATATACTTATTCTTAATACATGACAATTTCATAGCTCTTACCATTTGTGAGTAAATCGCAAGTTTCAATTTCATTTGTAGGAGAACCATACAAACACGATTTATTCCAGACCAATGGGTTCCATGTAATGGATAAACGTAAGCAATTCCAACATTCAAATTTTCATCAAAATCGTTGAAGCCGTTTTTGAGAAGAAAAAAAAAACAGTTTTTGACGGTACGAAGAAACTTTTGATTATCCCTCTATAAAATAATTTGAAACTCTAAAGTTCCAAATTTGGTCCCAATTGGACCAGGTATTTAGCCTCCGGAGCAAGCGTGCTGGATGAATGCACGCACGCACGCACACTCGCACACTCGCACGCACGGACGGAATTGAGATGTTCGGTGTCAATGATAATTATAGAACACATATTTACGAAAATTAGTAAAACTTTTTTTTCGATATTAATACTTCCTCTACCCTATGTTCGTACGCACCGTAATTACTATGGGGTCGAGAAAGTAATAATTGAATATTCTATGCAAACATCCAACACATTCGTAGAAATGAAATATTGTATGTAAGTAATTTACTTAATTCTATAATTATTCAGTAAGAACTCATAACTAATACAAGTAAAGCCAAAACACGATATAGTTCTTGTGTCATATCACATTATCATATCTGTGGAGTGAGTGAAGGAAAAAATACCGCAGTGTCAAAAGGATCCTTTTTATCTGGCCGTGACCCGGGTTCATATCACTGAAGTTCATTCTAGTGAAATGAAAAAATAAATGAGAAAGATTCGGGTACTAAAATGTTTTAAGAAGACTTACAATTATTCTGAATACGAGGTTGTCTGTGTTTATTTATATCAAAAATTGTAAGTCTTAATGAAACTGCGTAAAGTCTTAATAAGACTTTATATGACCTACACTACAAGAGATAAATTATATAAAAAACACTTAATTCAGGAAAATTATGCGAATCGGTACAACTAAAACAAAATAACTAATAAAAAAAAAGATCTTAGTCTATTAGGATCCCCGGCCAGAATCCGAATCTAAAGTGCCCTTTACACAGCGGCTGAGTTTCCGCGCTGTACGTCTAGTGAAATCTGTTGAACCAGGTACAAGCCGGCTCAAAGATTCAAGTCGGGGTTCCTAAAGCGGCGACCGATGTCTTTTGCGAAACACTTAACCGCAGCGTCACATAATACACCTAAGGTCTCAACGCCGAAAGGGACGAAATCGTATGCCTGCATCAAATCGACATACCTCAAAGTCACGCATAGCTTCGCAAAAGATAAATTATAAAAAAACACTTAATTCACGAAAATTATGCGAATCGGTACAACTAAAACAAAATAACTAACAAAAAAAAAGATCTTAGTCTATTAGGATCCCCGGCCAGAATCCGAATCTAAAGTGCCCTTTACACAGCGGCTGAGTTTCCGCGCTGCACGTCTAGTGAAATCTGTTGAACCAGGTACAAGCCGGCTCAAAGATTCAAGTCGGGGTTCCTAAAGCGGCGACCGATGTCTTTTGCGAAACACTTAACCGCAGCGTCACATAATACACCTAAGGTCTCAACGCCGAAAGGGACGAAATCGTATGCCTGCATCAAATCGACATACCTCAAAGTCACGCATAGCTTCGCAAAAGATAAATTATAAAAAAACACTTAGTTCAGGAAAATTATGCGAATCGGTACAACTAAAACAAAATAACTAACAAAAAAAAAGATCTTAGTCTATTAGGATCCCCGGCCAGAATCCGAATCTAAAGTGCCCTTTACACAGCGGCTGAGTTTCCGCGCTGTACGTCTAGTGAAATCTGTTGAACCAGGTACAAGCCGGCTCAAAGATTCAAGTCGGGGTTCCTAAAGCGGCGACCGATGTCTTTTGCGAAACACTTAACCGCAGCGTCACATAATACACCTAAGGTCTCAACGCCGAAAGGGACGAAATCGTATGCCTGCATCAAATCGACATACCTCAAAGTCACGCATAGCTTCGCAAAAGATAAATTATAAAAAAACATTTAATTCAGGAAAATTATGCGAATCGGTATAACTAAAACAAAATAACTAACAAAAAAAAAGATCTTAGTCTATTAGGATCCCCGGCCAGAATCCGAATCTAAAGTGCCCTTTACACAGCGGCTGAGTTTCCGCGCTGTACGTCTAGTGAAATCGAACCAGCTACAAGCCGGCTCGAAAATTCAAGTCGGGGTTCCTAAAGCGGCGACCGATGTCTTTTACAAAACACTTAACCGCAGCGTCACATAATACACCTAAGGTCTCAACGCCGAAAGGGACGAAATCGTATGCCTGCATCAAATCGACATACCTCAAAGTCACGCATAGCTTCGCAAAAGATAAATTATAAAAAAACATTTAATTCAGGAAAATTATGCGAATCGGTATAACTAAAACAAAATAACTAACAAAAAAAAAGATCTTAGTCTATTAGGATCCCCGGCCAGAATCCGAATCTAAAGTGCCCTTTACACAGCGGCTGAGTTTCCGCGCTGTACGTCTAGTGAAATCTGTTGAACCAGCTACAAGCCGGCTCGAAGATTCAAGTCGGGGTTCCTAAAGCGGCGACCGATGTCTTTTACAAAACACTTAACCGCAGCGTCACATAATACACCTAAGGTCTCAACGCCGAAAGGGACGAAATCGTATGCCTGCATCAAATCGACATACCTCAAAGTCACGCATAGCTTCGCAAAAGATAAATTATAAAAAAACATTTAATTCAGGAAAATTATGCGAATCGGTATAACTAAAACAAAATAACTAACAAAAAAAAAGATCTTAGTCTATTAGGATCCCCGGCCAGAATCCGAATCTAAAGTGCCCTTTACACAGCGGCTGAGTTTCCGCGCTGTACGTCTAGTGAAATCTGTTGAACCAGCTACAAGCCGGCTCGAAGATTCAAGTCGGGGTTCCTAAAGCGGCGACCGATGTCTTTTACAAAACACTTAACCGCAGCGTCACATAATACACCTAAGGTCTCAACGCCGAAAGGGACGAAATCGTATGCCTGCATCAAATCGACAAACCTCAAAATCACGCATCGTTGCGGCTATCTAGTGTAAACTGACTTCAAAATTACGCATAGCTTCGCATGCTAAGCCTATTAAACAAACCTCAAAATCACGCATAGTGTCGCGGCTACCTCAAACAGACCTTAAAATCACGCATAGCATCGCTTGACCTGCCTAGTAAACAAACCTCAAATTCACGCATAGCGTCGGGTATGGTCGCGTGGCCAGCTTATGCTGGCAATGTATAGCTTGATGCGATCTCCACTGAGCAAATAACTAGCGAGGATTTTCTTCGTTATCCCTTTATAAGTTAGCAACCTGAGGTAGCAAACAAATTGGCAACTTAACGAAGTTTTCCTCAGTCGATGTTTTGCCCTCAACCCTTATAATCCGGTCAATATTTTAAGTCTTATTATCGAGAAAATGTTATCTAAGAAGGCTCGAGCGAGACGCTTCTAATGGCAGATACCACATCCTGCGGTGAACTATCGCGCGTCTCGGCTTGTGAGGGTCACCACACTATTTGTCTGTATTTTAGTTTATCCGTGTTCACGAAATTTAACCCCTTTTTAGTTATATGTAGGAATTATTTGTTTAAATCGTTTTCAATCAATCAGTCAATAAAATACCTATGCTTTATTGTAAAATAAATAAAAAAAATAGAGAATCGTACACAATATAGAGTAGAAAAAATTTTAATTGCACAATTTAGGCGGCCTTATTGTTTTCAAGTGGGATGGCCACTTCTTGTGTTTTTAGGGATCCGTACTAGGTAACTGTACTAAGCCTACGCTGTATGTATGTCCGTCCGTCAGTCTGAAATTTGCTCCGGGATCGGGGTATTTTATGAACCGTAATTAAATGAGGTAGCTGGTAATTTGTGTTATTATAAAGGGAGTTACTAAAAAAAAAAAAAAATTCATCATGATCATCATCATCATATCAGCCGAAGGACGTCCACTGCTGGACATAGGCCTCCCCCAAGGATCTCCACGACGACCGGTTCTGCGCTGCCCGCATCCAGCGGCTTCCCGCGACCTTCACCAGGTCATCAGTCCACCGAGTGGGAGTCCTGCCTACACTACGCTTTCCGGTGCGTGGTCGCCACTCGAGAACTTTACTGCCCCAACGGCCATCTGTTCTACGAGCAATGTGCCCCGCCCACTGCCACTTAAGTTTAGCAATTCTGAGAGCTATGTCGGTTACTTTGGTTCTCCTACGGATCTCCTCGTTTCTGATTCGATCACGCAGAGAAACTCCGAGCATAGTACGCTCCATTGCCCTTTGGGTTACCTTGAGCCTTCTTATGAGGCCCATAGTAAGCGACCATGTCTCAGTTTCGTATGTCATCACTGGCAACACACACTGGTCGAAGAATAAAAATTACAAAAAGTAAAAAGAAGGGGGTCGCCAATCGAGAAACGTGTTTTTACTAAGTTTTTAATGTTTTTTCCACTGCTGTAAAAACGGTAATACGTTCAATCGAGGAACTTGGTTTGATTACATTACTAATCCTTAATTTAAACAGTCGCAGCTTAGTTGTGATTTATGTGGTTGGGTTGATCACGCAGGTTAACTGACCTAAAGCGCGGTCATTACCTGGATGGGTTTGATTTTCAGTGGCATTTTTCCAACAGTTTTCGTGCTTGCAAGTCGTGGTGCTGGTTGCTATCATTAGATAGAAGCCTTCCACTCACTCACAAAAAAATTGTCACTCCACTCGATGACTTTTGTTTGAATAAATGTATCATTTTTGTTCTTGTGTGGAGAGGTGTGGAACCCTCGGTACGCGATTTGACTTGCACTAATCTGGTTTTTAGTGTTAGAGACTGTAGGTTACATAATATAATTTAAAAAATGCAGTTATCAGTGTTATCACCGAGCGAGCGATTCATTGTAATTGTTCAAGCTGTTAACTAAGTCCATTCTTATAACTCTGCTTTTCCCAAAACATTTAAATATTTTAAATACTGTATCTGGTAATCTGATCACTAATTTGCGGCAACGCTATAATGTTGGCCTCCGTTGTAGACGGCGCCTTGTTTTCCGGTAATGCGCTGTTTTTTGCCGATCGGCTATCTACTCATACAATTTACTTAGTTTCTTCTCAACTTTATACTATAACGATACTTCTGGAATGTCCAGCTGGGCGTTTCTCAAAATTTTCGATGATGATTGAACAACTTTTCCGAAGAGATCCATCGCCTTTCACACAGATCAGCTCTCAGCTAATTGAGTAATTTTGTGCATGTTTGGAAGGATTATCATTTTTTTTTTGAGAATTGACTGTCGTTCCGTGGGTAAATTTGTTCAATACGTTGAGTACAGTTTGGTTACACCCTATGCATGGTGACGTGATACTTTAAAGTAGACTTTTACTCATCAAACTGAACAACTTATGTTTCACAACTTTGCTGAAATCGCGTTTTGTTTTAATATTTCATACAAAACCGGTTAATCAGCTGATCGATATGTATGAAGAATCCAAAAAAATAATTGTAATATCAGCAAAGTTGTAGAACAAAAGTTGTTCAGTTTGATGAGTAAAAGACGTATCACTGCGCTTTTATGTTGCACCCTGTATACGTAGGTACTCACAAATATTTTTTTTGTTACAGGTCATACAAGAATCCAAAGAATGTTATAGTGAATTGTTTGTGTGAAAATGTTGACCAGAATGACAGTGCGCTACGGACGTCCGTCCAAGCCGGCGGTCAGAGTGATACTGACATTTTTATTGTCTGCACTATTACAAATCACCTCGGCCAAAGGGAGAGAGGAGCCACATAAGTTTACAATAGATGAAATCCTGAACACAAATTTTGAATATAAGGAATCAGATGACATTGGATTGGATCCTTGCAAAGCCGGTAAGTTATAAACCTCTTTGACTGAATAATGGAGCTCGTTGTGATGGATATTATATTAACTTGAAAAGGGTTGGAAAAGAGTACCATTAATTTATCAGCTGCCATTTCTTTCCCCATTTACAAAGTAGGAATACCAATGCGGAGCAAATACTCCATCTATCTCGTTTGACATTTAATTATACTTATTCCCAAACTGTTTTTTTAAATTAGAGCCATAAAATTATAATAAAAAGTTACCTCAGTATAACCTTTGAATAGATACGACGTTTTTTACGAGGCCATTCAATTCCCTGTTATCGCGTGTTCGTGTTTAAAACAATGTTTATTTTATCGTTATTTAGAGAAAGGTTCTTTGAGATATGTCACCAATTTTTAATAAAGTATCATTTAGATACATTTTACCGCTTCACTCCATCAGCTTCACATCAGGAGGTCGCGGGTTCGATTCCTGGCGGAGTCTTACCTTTGGTTGGTGGAAGGGCAGTTTCTAAGCCCGCCTGGCTTGGTACCACCATCTTGTCTAAGTCTTGCCGCTAAGCATCAATGTTAACATCATTGATGTGTTCCGGCTTGAAGATAAGATAGTCAGCTGCCCATTGCGTTGGAGAATTTTGGTAAGCCCGCTTTCATCTTCGGCATCATCATCACATACCATCAAGTGATATGATGCCAAGGGCGGAACCCTAATTTGCTTAGGGTTCCGTACTTTAAAAGTAAAAAGAACCCTTAAAGGATTACTTTTGTTGTCCGTCTATGAGTCTGTCAATACATATTTTTTTCAGGAATGCGTGGAAGGATCTAGTTGAAATTGTTATCCAGCGAGTACTTAGGTCTACGGTCCCTTGGAATCAGAGTTAAGCAATATATAAGGGGAGGTAGATAGGTTACATGCGTCCAAAAAGTGAAGCAAATAAAATGATGCCAGTTGGCATCTCTTTTCTTAGTAACATTCGGTGCAACTGAAGTGAACTACCTATAACATTGTGTGTGTAAATGGGTTCGATTTTCAAATGTTGTTTGTTAGTGCATCACCCATCTATGGTAACAAATCTCTGCTTGGAATAGTAAAAAAAAACGAAAAAGTTTTTTTAATAAGTACCCTACAATTTCCTGTTTTTCTTACGTGTTTTATCACTTCATTGGAATCTGCCTATTCCCTAACAAGATATTTCAACAATAAGTTTTTTGAGAGTGGACTTTTTGTAGGGGCTCTCTTTTGTGAATCTAGTTGTTGCCCACGGCTTCGCCCACACTGATTCCGTGTTTTGCCTTTCTCGTAGGAATTCATTAAAATCCTTTCTTAGCGGATGCCTCCCTTATAATTTTATTTTATGCCAAATTTCAACCAATCCGTCCAATGGTTTGAGCTGTGCGTTGATAGACCAGTCAGTCAGTCAGTCAGTCACGGTTTCCTTATATATATAGACTAGTTGTTGCCTGCGGTTTCGCCTGCGCAGATTCCGTTTTTGCTCTTCCCGTGGGAATTTCCGAAAATTCTGTCGTAGATGATAGATCAGTCAGTCAGTCACGAGTTCCTTTTATATATATATGGACTAGCTGTTTCTTGCGTCTTCGCCCATGCAGATCCCGTTTTTTCCGTTCCTGTGGGATTTCCTAAAATATATTCTAAACGGATGTCTACGTCATAATTACTATCTGTATGCCAAATTTCAACCCGACTCGTCCAGTGGCTTAAGCTGTGCGTTGATAGAACAGTCAGTCAGTCAGTCACAGTTTCCTTTTATCTTTACAGATAAGATAAGATTAGTTACTGATGTATACTGTCAAAATAGTACCTAAGTAGCTTGGTCAGGCCCCCGTCACTCGGTGGAGCAGGCGAGGTAAGTACCTACACATTGGCACGGCCTAGCCTCGCTCGTCAGCGCTAGGACGCCGCGCGCCGCCGCCCGTACAGTACGAAGTATCTCTTCTGTGGTACAGTCGCCGCCGCAATCCACGCGCCGCTCGTGTACGCAGTTATAACCGCAAAGTCGAGCGCCTTAATACCCACATTTTTGTATATTGTCTGACAGTGGGAAGGAGTAGATGAATAAATGCGTAGGTATTTTCGTTTTATAAGGAAGTGTAATATCTGTTACGAATTATCTAGTATTTTATCTGTGGCTTGGTAGCCATATTAGAATAACTCACAGTTGACTGAACGACGCGACGAGTATGTAGCAGACAGTTGCAAAGGAGACAAAGGTTATCAACCAGTTCCGCAGAACACAAAGGAATCTAAGTAGGTCGCTAAACATAGACTGGAGATTTTTACCCGACTGCCCATAAAGGAGGGTACCTAATTTTTTTCGGGTGTATGTAAACACAAAACATTTATTTCGACATCTCGACTGATAATATAGGAATGTTTGTGAAGCTTCGTAAAGCTTCCGTACCTCAATAAATTATTCAACATTGTGGTCAAAGTATAGCGACTTGGCGTTTCTCTCGGGGAGAATTCATTATGATACCGGTCGATTGCCAATGTTTGGTTCCTGTTACATCTCAATAAATCATTTTTTTCGGAATTTGACAAAGATTGAGGCATTTTACCTATTTAGTTCACCATTGAATTCACAGCACAACTAATTAATTGACTAAATTATGCATTTAATGAATGACAGAAACACATTTGTTTTTTTTAAGTCTGAATGTTTTTTGTTTTATTCCTTTTTCATTTGAAAATCGACCAGTAAGTTTAGTTTCCACATAACTATTAAAGAAAACTAAAACGTTAATTTCAACAACTTCTAGCAACTTTAGACCTATGGTTTCTGTACAATTTTTGGTTTGTATAGTGATATACAACCGCCTCTGTAGCTCAGAGGCAAAGTTCACTGGCTTTACACAGGAGGTCGCGGGTTCGATTCCCAGCGGGGTCAATTGTAAGACTCGGTTTGGTTGATGGTAGGGCATTTTCTAAGCCGGCCTGGCTAGCTACCACCATCTTATCTAAGTGTTGCCGCCAAATATCAATGTTGATATCATTGGTGTGTTCCGGCATGAAGATAAGATAGCCAGTTCCCCATTGCGTTGGGGAATCTTGGTAAGCCCGCTTCCATCTTCGGCAACATCGTCACTTACCACCAGGTGAGATGTTGTCAAGGGTTTACCAATTGTGAATAAAAAAAAACGAAAAAAAAACATTTTTAATTTTTTCATCATGGTTAAAAAAACCCTTAAACAAACTCACCCTGTATGTGCCCGTTTCTTTGGCTGAGCATACTTCAATAGGTTTTGGAATACGAGGTGTTCGTCTTGATCCCCTGAGTGATTGGATACATTTTTACTTCCTCAAACGAAGGGTGATATTTTAATGCATTTGGGTTCTTAATTCAGAAATTAGGAGATCTGCAGGAGAACGAAAGTAACCGACGTAGCTCACAGAATCGCTAAACTGAAGTGGCAGCGCGCAGGGCACATAGCTCTTAGAACAGATGGCCGTATGGCGTATGCCGGAATCCCACGCGGTGGACCGACGAACTGGTGAAGATCGCGGGAAGCCACTAGATGCGGGCAGCGCAGGACCGGTCATCGTGGAAATCCTTGGAGGAGGCCTTTGTCCAGCAGTAGACGGCTGATATGATGATGATGATGATGGGTTCTAATTATATTGGTTAAAGTAGTTTTGGTTAATTTATTTTTTTATTTTACAGTGTTTAAACATTTAATAGTTTGCAAGCGATTAGGAGCAGTGTTGCCAACCAATTTCTAGTAAAAACTCTGACTGAATGTCTTATAATAAAATTACCATATTTTCTCATTTAGTATGAAAAAAAAATTTGTAATCCCACTAGATGAAGCTCATTAAATAAGCCACTAGATTTACTTATTTAGTATGAAAAGTTTTTGTAATCCCATTAGATTAAGCTCATTTAGCCACAAGATTTACCGATTTAGTATGAAAAAGTTTTTGTAATCCCATTAGATGAAGCTCATTATGACACTAGATTAAGCCACTAGATTTACTCATTTTGTATTAAAATAAGTTTTTATAATCCCACTAGATGAAGCTCATTAAGCCATGAGATTTACTCATTTAGTATGAAATAGTTTTTGTAATCCCACTAGATGAAGCTCATTATGACACTAGATTTAATAATTTTGTATGAAAAAGTTTTTATAATTCCACTAGATGAAGCTCCTTAAGCCACAAGATTTACTTATTTTGTATGAAAAAGTTTACGTAATTCCACTAGATGAAGTTTATTAGCAATTCATACAAAATGAGTAAATGTAGTTTACTCATTTTGTATGAAAAGATTGAAATTTTACCTACCAGTAAAAAATATCAAAACCATCAGTTTTAGTGCCTTAGCACTGTTCAGGAGTGGAATCTAATCATGGAACTGAAAAATGAACTCATACTGAATTCGAAATTAAAAACATATATATGCTCCCCACGCAAAGTTGGCTGAATCAGCTGATCGATTTGTGTTAAAAGTCGAAATCTTATTTTTTTTTAAATTATGGTATGGATTTCTTGGGGAAAATTCAGTTCCATAAGTAGAGCCACAGATGAGATACTAGTTACTTCGTAAGTAGAGCCTTCGCTACAATGATAAACTAGCTTTTCTCGCGGCTTCGCTCGCGTGGACATCGTTTTTATGACTGTCTCTGAAGGGTGAGTATACTCGTCATGAAAGATTATTTTTTTCATGACGAGTTTACTTACTTTTTACTCCCTTGCAGCGCTCGGTTGGTCTCTGGATAGTACATAACACCCTGTAGTGAAGGGATTTTTTTTAATTAGGGTGTAATTATATTAATTATTCACTATACCCAATTGAATATATCATAGCCCTTTACATATCATATGGTTAGTCTATTCGCTTTATACCACGAGGTCACGGGTTCGATTCCCGGGCGGAGTCAACTATGTAAGACTTTGCAAAACAATTTTTTACTCTTCATACAAATCGATCAGCTGATCGACCAATTTTGTGCATTATAGTATGGAGGGTCCAATTTTTTTTTTAAGAATTGACTATGGGTTCGTTGGAGAAAGTTGTTCAGTATGATGAGTAGATCCCCCAGTTAACGGGTCCTACAAATTTTTTTTACAACCGCTATACAAAAATTGTCCTGATAATAAACACGTTAAAAAACCGACTTCCATCGCAACAACTTAGTACATTTTTGCATTATTATTTTTTATTTTTGTTAATTTTGTAATAAAGTACTACACGGATTTCGATAAAATTTATATGGGACCACATGGAAAGCACTAGCTTTCAAATAAAAAAAGAATCATAAAAATCGGTTCACCCAGTTCAAAGTTATAAGGTAACATACATAAAAAAAAACATACAGACGAATTGAGAACCTCCTCCTTTTTGGAAGTCGCTTGAAAACAAAAAGACCGGCCAAGCGCGAGTCGGTCTCGCATACGAAGGGTTCCCTCCATACCATCGTACAAGTCATGTTTCTTGTATGGTTTTCTGTGTACCCCTTTCATATTTTTATGGTTTGTAATTCATATTATTTGTTTTTATAGCGTTTAAAAATAGGCGTCGGTGGCTCAACCGGTAACGACTCGGTCCATCTAACCACAGGGTACCGGGTTCAAATCTGGACGGCCAATGTACCAATGAGTTTTTCAAAAACTTACGTACATATACTTACCGATTGCTTTAAAGGTGAAGGAAAACATCGTGAGGAAACCTGCACAGGCCTGCGAAGAAACTCGAAGGTTGTGTGTAAAGTCGACCAACCCGCACTGGGCCCGCGTGGTTGACTAAGGCCTGATCGCCCTAATTCGGGGTAGGCTCGAGCCCCTCGGTGAGGACGTATATGAGCTGATATAATAGCGGCAAAAGAAATACACATTATGTGAAAATTTCAACGGTCAGCCTTTTACGGTTTTTTTTAAATTTATTTTTTAGTCTCAATTGGTAAGTCCATGGACATCATCTCACCTGATGAAATACAGCCCGCTGACAGACAGACGGACGGGCAATGGAGGTTTAGTAATAGGGTCCCATTGGTCACTCTTTGGGTGCACTGATCCCTAAATATCAACCAAATCAGTGGAGCCGTTCTCAAGTAACCATCTTTCATACATGTGGCAATTGAATTTTATTTATACAGGGTGTAACAAAATTGGTGTAGGACCCGTTAAATGGAGGTTCTTCTCATCATACTGAACACCTTTCCCCAAGGGACCCATATACAATAAAAAAAAAAATCGAGCGAGACCTACAGTACTCGCATATGATGCGTAACATGTGACAAAATACTTTATAAAAGGACGGCAAAGATACGGCAGACTAGGCTGTATGGTCATAGAGACCTTTGCCTTTTCCGCGCTTTTAAAGCCTGAAAAAACGCGACTCCCTGTTACATATTTCCGTCACATGGGTCACTTTTCTGTCCCATTTCACGAAATCACTCCCACAAATTGCATGAAAGCGAGAGCAAAGATGTTACACATCAAAAATGTATACTCCGTACTAACATTTATAAAATTGGTCCATCAGCTGATCGATTTGTATGAAGAGTAAAAATTTTTTTTGCGATTTCAGCAAAGTAATACCAATTGTTAATAATAATAAAAAAAATTAAAAAAACGTAGAACGATATTTGTTCAGTGTGAAGAGTAGAAGCCCCAGTTAACTGAACCTACACCAATTTTGTAACATCCTGTAAAGATTTTGTTAAAATTATTCAACAGTAAATGTAAGTAGCATTCGAAAGCTGAAGTTCTTAAGTACATAACGTATCAGCAAATCTTATTTCAATTATATGAAAAAACTTATAAAAAGCCTAAGTACCAACCTACTAAGATGGTTGATAAGAATTTAAGGCTGAGCGCTCGAAAACTTTCCGCCACCACTCACGGCTTAAGCCGTATTATTAAAATTGGAATGGAACAGCGAGTGTTTCTATCGCCGCCCGTTGATTCCTGTTTTAGCACTTTTTAATGGTTCCGTACTTGGCGAGGGACGAACGCTGGCGTAAATTTTAATCGCCCGGCGTAAACTGTCCTTTTTTAAAAAGTTTTGTATCATCGCGTCGTGTCGTGTTACAGTTTCAACGTAAATTGTTTTTTTTTTTTAAAGTAAGTAGTAAAAGTTTGTAGAACCATTTGTTATAAATATTGTAAAACGGGGTTTTTAACTCTTTCACAGCTGACTTTGTAATCTGGCGTAGTGTGTAGTAGTAACTGTTGATTTAAATAAATAACATATCTATATATCTATCATTTATTTTTATTCGCTGCTAGCTCTGTGCCGCATGGACTTTATGGGTAGGCATTTCCACGTCTACGCCGCAGGCTTTTTACCCATTACGCAACTGGAAGGTAGGTATTGGCCCTGAGGGTTGGCTTTTTTTAAAGCTCTGAAAGTTTGTTGAACCATTTATTATAAATATTGTAAAACGGGCTTTTTAACACTTTCACAGCTAAATTTGTAATCGAGCGTAGTGTGTAGTACTATCTATTGATTTAAATAAATGACGTATTATTTACTTATTCGCCGCTACCTCTGTGCCGCGTGGATTTTATGGGGAGGCATTTCCACGTCTACGCCGCAGGCTTTTTACCCATTACGCAACTGAAAGGTAGGTATATATCCGTTTGGCCTAAGAGGTGAGTGTGTGTGTGTGTGTGTGTGTGTGTGTGTGTGTGTGTGAGGGGGGGTTGTTTGTTTGTCTGTGATGATTAAAAACACGAGTGCTTCAAAATAGATTTAATGTTACTTAGGGGATCATGACGAATTTAACGGCACCTCGCACTCTAAAATTCATCATGCCGTTTAGCTCAGCGTACTTCTTGGGCAGTCGGGTAATTATGGCAGCCGACCAGCTCTAAAATTAGTATCAGCTGCCCTGGCCGAGGGTTAGGGCACACCCTGGACACTTCATACAACGGGCCAGAAATGACGGAACAAATAAAATGTAGGCGAAATCCTATACGTTTGACAACCAAACTGTAACCAATCTGTATCAATATGGCTGACGAGGGGGTGAGAGCACAATCTAGAGAGCGGCAGGGAGTGTCCATACTGTATGTTAGTACTAACATATATACTTTGGTTAGCGTCAGACGATAAGTCAGCATTTCTGAAAGTTAAATTGCCTCCGTGGCCTAATAATTAATCCATTCGCTTTACATAAGGAGGTCGCGGGTTCGATTCCCGGCGGGGTCTAACATTGCAAGACTCTGTTTGGTTGGT
Organism: Coleophora flavipennella; assembly: GCA_947284805.1. Classification (NCBI taxonomy): domain Eukaryota; kingdom Metazoa; phylum Arthropoda; class Insecta; order Lepidoptera; family Coleophoridae; genus Coleophora; species Coleophora flavipennella. The sequence continues at coordinate 723,444 of OX369297.1, forward strand.
GGTAGGGCATTTTCGAAGCCCGCGTGCCTATAGCATCATTTAAATCTTTCCGCCAAATATCAGTTCAAAATTCATGTTACAGCATTAATGTATTCTAGATTGAAGTTAAGATAGCCGTTCCCTAATGCGTTGGGGAATCTTGGTAAGGCCGCTTCCATTTTTAAACTCATCTAGACTCTTCTTGTGAGGTACCTGCCTACAAAGTGGCTTGCTAATCTTAATACTTTAAGTATGCAATGTTTATATAATTATGTACAAAACACTATTTATTGCAACTATTTTATTCTGAAAATTAGTTTTCACACAAAATTAATATTTTTAGTTCACATGCCTAGGAGACTCTGAGCATCGCTCGGCCGCCCAGGTAGTGTTTTAATGAAGACGCTTATAAATACCCTATGCCTTAGAATAACTAAGACCTACGGCGATCAATTAGGGCAGATCACATAAAATAGTTTCCTTTTAAATGTTTAAAGCGACAAGAAAAGCATATACAGGGTGCCCTTACGCCGTAAACCAAACCGACAATATGTGATTTTTTTAACCAAGTTCGAGAAATCGTCACGCGACACGTCACGAATATCGCCTACAAAGAAGCACTCGACCAAAACGTCGTAAGCGCCAGGAATTTCATGGCGCTTACACGTTTCGTTCAACGTATAACGCGCATTATGGGGTAATTGTTTAATTTATGACACTACCTCCAGAAGAAATGGATCTTTTAGATCGACACTTAAATTGGTGTTATAAAATTGGACGCTCTCTAGTGCCTTACCAGGGAACTAGGCCTACGTTGGCAGTGCATCCGTCTGTTAAAAAGGCTGAATCTTCTGAACCGTAATCTGGCTAAGATTTTCACAAATCATCATCATCATATCAGCCGGAAATCGTCCACTGCTAGACAAGGCCTCCCCCAAGGATTTCCACGACGACCGGTCCTGCGCTGCCCGCATCCATCGGCTTCCCGCGATCTTCACCAGGTCGTCGGTCCACCGCGAAACAAATATGTTTTACTAACTTTTTCCCGCAGCTTCGCCCGCGTGGACATCGTTTTTATGACTGCCTTTGAGAGTGAGTGGTGCGTGGAAATGAGTTTTCTCCAAATCCGTATCCCAGTTCGCGCTATTATGATTAGCAATCTATGACACTCCTCAACCATCTGTGCAAAAAAATCACAAAAATCCATTGTCCCATTGCGATTTTGAAGAAATTAGCCAAAAAAATTTTTTTTTTGTTCCCTTAGGAACTGCATTGAACTATGCTATTTTCACGAGATAAAAAGTAGCCTATGTCTTTCCTCGTAACATAGGCTACCTGCGTGCCAAATTTCATCAAGATTGGTTAAGGTGTTGAAGCGTGAAAAGGTAACAAACAAACACATTTTCAAATTTATAATATTAGTAAGGATATTACAGGAAAGAAATATTTAAGAATATCAGAACCGTCGCCATAGAAGAAACGTGTGTTTTAAGGTTTTTGATATTGCTCCATCGTTAAACGGTAATAAATGCAAAAGTCAAAACTGTATGATTATAGTAATAATATACAAAAAAAAAAAAAAAAATATCCGACAAGTGTGAGTATTCGCGCCAAGGATCCCGAACGGAATTAAAAAAGCAGTTTTTTTCTACTCCCATTTGGTAATTTGTAAGTTTTATTTGTAAGTATTCATTCCTACAAGTCGTTTTACAATGATCTTTTCAAAACGAGACAACTGTAATGATAATAAAACATATTCTTATGGCTTTGGCTTCAAAAATTCAATATATGACTATGACAAAATTTCAATGTATTTTATTTATTTCATGGTCGTATAAAAAGTATTGTATTCCACTGCACTCAATTAGCCATTGTAACCTGAGTGCTGTCTATTGTGCCACTCAGCCTCACTTCGTGGCACAAGCTAGCGATAATTTTACAATGGCTTTCATTACTTGGCAGTGGCATAAATAACTATTATGCCGCACTGGTTGATCTTTTTATCGAAAATAATACGTATCATTATATTGTGCTCGTGTGGAGAGGTCTGGTGGTATGAAACCTTCGGTCTGCGAGTCCAACTTGATTTAAAAAAAACCGGCTCGATTTCCGTCGCAAATAATACAAGCAATCTCTCTTAAATCTTCATATGCAGTTCTACAAATAACTCCTTTTTAAACTTCATTTTTTTCTCTGATTTTGCCAGATCGATTCCTGTCTACCAAATTTCATACAGTTCCGTCCAGTTGTTTTGGCGTGTTTGATAACAAACATCCATCAATCCATCCATCCATCCAAACTTTCACATTTATAATATAATTAGGATAGGACTGGGGCAACACATGGTAACACCCTGTATTTAAAAGCTTGCGTGAGCCACTACTGACCGCATCAGTTCATCACTTACCCTCATTAGTACACGGAGCAACAGTCAATATTCGTTAGCGTAAGTAACTACCTCCAAACACGACAACATAACTACTTAACCATGTATGAATACACCATTCCACCATCCTACCATTTATATTATTTCCCAACTGCGCTAGAAGAAGGGTTATGTTTTTCTAGTGTATGTATGTAGGTATATTTCTTTGGCACGCTCTGTAGCCATAACGGCTAGATGAATTTTGGAGTGCGATATGTCGTTAAATTCTTCTTGATCCCGTGAGTGACATCACACTAATATTATAAAGGCGATAGTTTGTGAGTGTGTATCTTTGTTACTTCTTCACGCAAAAACTACTGAACGGATCTGGCTGAAATTTGGTAGGTAGACAGATTAGGACCTGAATTAACACACAGGCTACAATTTTCACACTTTCGGCTCGCGTACTGCGCACCCTCGAAAAGTCATTGAAACGTAGTCCACGCGGGTGAAGCCGCGGGAAACAGCTAGTATTATATTTTTTTTACCCTGCTGGCCTAAAAAGAAGGGTTAAGTTTTTACGCAGTCGGGTTTCATTTTTTATTTAATTCGTTTTTATTATGGTTCTCACCAAGTACTTAGATTTATGGGTCTCATACGATATTAATGGCAGAAAATATCCGCAATGTTATGTTCATATCTGAAGTTGTAGTTTGAAATCATTTTTTGATTTTTCCTTGCAATGTATGTATGTGTGTTCGGGTGAAATCTTGCAAGTTAAATTTGACCCACTTCCCGGTTTCCGATTGAGCTGAAATTTTGCATGCATATGTATATCGCGTGACAATGCAATATAAAAAGCTTGTACCTAAAAGTTTTTACGTTTTTAGAAAATTATTTTGAATAACAGCATCGAGGCGTTAGACAAACAATCACCATTTCATTCAACTTCGATGGACACTGATTTGTTCCAAATTCAAAAGAGCCGACACCATTTCGTTCTACGGCGTTTGTTTTATAAGGACGTAAATATCATATTTTGCGCATTTTTTAATTAATAAAAAGTATTTCCGCGCATTTTTAAGTTACCCGCGTAGACAACGTCTCTATGACTTTTTGAGGGTGCGCAGTGCGCGAGCCGCAAGCGGTTCGAGCGTGAAAAAAAGTAGCCTATGTGTTGATCTAGGTCCTAATCTGTCGAACTTCCAAATTTCAGCTAGATCCGTTCTGTTTTTGCGTGAAGAAGTAACAAACATACACACTCACAAACTTTCGCCTTTATAATATGGGTGTCAATTAAATGGTTAGCATAGTATTGTTATTTCTGTGAGCAGAAAAATATAATCGGTGAGCAGAAATAGCTAATTGGTCAGCAGAAATAGCTAATTGGTCAGCAACTCATGGTCAGCAAACATTTCAAAATCAATCAGCAATTTATGTCATTCTGGATGGCTGTAATTATTTTAAACATCCCCGTACTACACTCTTCCTACAGTGTTGAGTGGTCGACGGAGCCCCTTCGGGGCTCCTACTTCTGTGTTCTCATGTTAAACCTAACACTACGAGCTTAGCTCGCCTCCCCGCACAGTCTCCGAACCTAACGGATCCGAGTCGGGGTGCTCCGCAAGTCCGAGCTCGCTTCGCTCGCTCCCGCTTCCATTTAGCACTCCCCGTACCACACTCTTCCTACAGTGTTGAGTTGTCGACGAAGTCGGACCCGCGTGCTTTCCCCGCCCTGATACTCCCACATCCCCCTGGGATCCCGAAGGTTTGTTGGGGGTTTAAATGGGTGGCGGGGGCTACGCCCCTTTTTCAACAAAAACGCAATCCAAGTAGTTATTTTGCTCACCATGTTTTAAATATGCATACCAATCAAATATACTGCTTATAGACATGTTTTTCTGCCGCTCAATCATGAAATCTTGCCGCTCAAGTAGTTATTTTGCGGACTGAATGTTTATTATGCAGTTACATTATATTTATTCCTTATAATATTAGTGTGATTACTTACGTTACTTCATCGACAATCAATTGTTATTCGTGTTATGTAAGTATTTCATCTTATCAGCTCATACACGTCCCCACCGAGGGGCTCGAGCCTACTCTGAATTAGGGCGATCGGGCATTAGTCGACCACGCGGGCCCAGTGCGGGTTGGTCGACTTCTCTCACAACCTTCGAGTTTCTTCGCACGTAAGAGCGTCAGATAAACGTACATATGAAATCAAAATTCGATAACACATGGGTACGTGGGAGGATTCGAACCACGCTCTCGGACATGAGGTAGCGGCCGTAACCGTTACGCCACATACATGTAAGTATTTAATTATTTATTTAATAATAATAATAATAATAATCTCAGACAAATCACACATGGTCATCTGGCCCCAAAGTAGGATTCCCTGTGTTATGGGAACCAGAGACTGATAAACATACTTATATACGTTTAAATACATACATATATAGATATTTAACACCCAGACACAGAGCAAACAAATCTGCTCATCACACAAATGCTTGCCCTGGGTGGGGTCGAACCCTTGATCGAAATATATTTTTTTTTGTAAATTTTTGTTGGTCTTATTTGTTTTTTTTTCTGTTTCTATATGTTTTACTTCTTTTTTATGTTGTGTGATCGGTGTGTTTGTGTCAAATAAAAATCTGTCTATTGTCTAAATAATAAAGATTTTGAAATGACCTCGCAAGCGACTGCCCCTAAGAAGTATCCTTTAGGGTTGTATCTTGGACACAAAATCAATTATTATTATAACAGCTCATATACGTCCCCACCGAGGGGCTCGAGCCTACCCTGAATCAGGGCGATTAGGCCTTAGTCGACCACACACAACCTTAGAGTTTCTTCGCAGGCGTGTGCACTGTGCAGGTTTCCTCACGATGTTTTCCTTCACCGTTAAAGCAATCGGTAAGTATATGTACGTAAGTTTTTTGAAAAACCCATTGGTACATTGGCCGTCCAGATTTGAACCCGGTACCTCTGGTTAGATGGACCGATTCGTTACCGGTTGAGCCACCGACGCTTTCACAAAATCAATACATTTAAATTATTTGCAGTTATTTTCCATTTGAGACAAGGAAAGAATCACGTTTTACCGACAATAACTTGAAACGATTTTATCTGACTCTTCGTGAACTTTTAAAGTCAATAAAAAGCGACCCCTCTGCGGCTGTTTCGCCGTAAAATAAAATCTGGTAGGCACGATTTACACCTTGTAATGAGCACAACCTTCGCAGTAAATAATTTTGAACAAAAAAAAAACGACTTCAAACAGGAAACTAAGGTTTCCCTCCATTTCTCTGGGATGCCATCATCAGATCCTAGTTTCCTTGTCATGGTACCACCCTTGAGACATCTCCTTTCCAACAAAAAAATAATCATCAAAATCGGTTCATAAACGACGAAGTTATCCGCGAACAAACATATAAAAAAAAATATATAGTCGAATTGAGAAACCTCCTCCTTTTTTTGAAGTCGGTTATAAATACGAAGACCAGTTAGTAGTTCCACCCGATAAATTAAAAAAATCAATAATTAACTTTTAGGTACAGTCAAGGAATTAAATACCCTACCCATTTCGTTTAAATGTCGTTAGACATTCGCCATGCATGAAGGTCGAAAATTCTATTTCAGTAATAGTATTGAAATGTCAGTATACGTATTATTTGTCACTTTAAATTACAGATAACCTCTTGGCGAAAAGTCATCATTTGCATTTGCTATGTGTCAGTGGCAATCGAAAATAGCTCTTATGGTGACAGTTTGCTATACGATGTTGAACCTTAGGTGGGTTGGAAATTAAATTCCTTGACTGTACAAGCTTTCATTTGAAAATAATTTCAATTAGTTCGTAATCTTAACAGCAGATTCTTTCATTTGATAGCCATGTCATGTGAGTGCATAAAAAACCGGTTTCTTCACGTTAAAAAAAAATACTTTTTTGTATAGAGACTTTAACTTTTTCTAATTTTTAGAATTTGTTTTTATAGCGGCAATAGAAATACGTCATCTGTTAAAATTTCAACTACTAGCTCACGGTTCATGAAATATAGCCTGGTGACAGACAGGCAGACGGACGGACAGCGAAGTCTTAGTGAACGGTCCCGTTTTTACCCTTTGGGTACGGAACCCTCGAAATATCTGATCCGCCCTCTGTGGAAGTATGCCATATTGGATTTAGAATGACGTCACTTAGCTAACCACGTATTGTTATCCAAAGTAAACGTGAAGGTTTGTTAAATTTCAGCTAAATCGGAAACTAGGAAGTGGCTCTTAATGAACTTGCAAGATTATTTGACCTAAACAAACATCCTTACTTAATATTATAAATGTGAAAATGGGTTTGTTTGTTTGTTACCTTTTCTCGCTTGAACGCCTTGACCAATCTTAATGACATTGGGCGTGCAGGTAGCCTGTGTCACGAGGAAGGATATAAGCGACTTTTTATCTCGTGAAAATAGCATAGCCCTATGCAGTTCTTGAGGGAACTGAAAAAAATTCTCTTTTTTTGGGTTAATTTCTTTAACATCGCAACGGAACAATGGATTGTTGTGATTTTTTGCACAGAGATGGTTGAGGGGGTGGGAAATGACATGATTTAGTAACAGGCATATCCTGACATAGTTCCCGAGGGATCTGTAAAAAAAATCATGTCTACGCTCGCGAGCCACCTGCGGCTCGCGCACCGCGCACCCTTTAAGACAGTCATTACAACGATGTCCACGCGAGTGAAGCTGTGGGCAAAAGCTAGTAATTACATACATACAAAACATTGCAAGTTGCATAAAATCTTTTAAAATAGGATCAGTTTGTATGTCAATAACAGAATACCTTCGTCCGTAAAAATGCAGCTTCTACATATTCGTTAAAATGTCTAGGGGACTTGATGAGCAAGGATCTATATTTTATGATTTCACGAATATTTTTTTTGAAAAATTACTTATATTGTATAATTATCGTATGACATACAGATTACACACTGGTTATAATAAACTTAAATTTTAGAAACATTTAAAATATGAAATTTAAAAATCTAAAAAATAAAAACTTAACTTATATTGTAATTAGACGTACGTACATAGCTGGTGTACTATTTATATAGTATTATCATATCCGGTCGTCGTGGAGATCCTTGGGGGAGGCCTATGTCCAGCAGTGGACTTCCTTCGGCTGATATGATGATGATGATCATATCAGCTCATATACGTCCCCACCGAGGGGCTCGAGCCTACCCTGAATTACGGCGATTAAATGAGTGAAATCTGAATCCATGCCTACGCTGTCCGTCTATCTGTTTGACTTTAAAAGCCTACTGTTATACGTCGACCTAGTGACAGAGACGGAAAGTATTCCAAGACCCACGGTTGCCAGAAGTGATCCCCCAGTCTAAGCGCTTTTTTCTATCCACTCCGGATGCATAGGTTCGTATCCCATTTGCCGCTTTTTATACTAAGCCTACGCCGTCTGTCTGTCTGTCTGTCCAACTAAGGACTGTTTAAGGACTGTATCTTTTGAACTGTGATAGGTACCTATAACCCGCACAGATAAAGAATAGATCTGAAAATAGCGTCCGATCGCATGCTATCACGCTTACACTCTATCGATGTCTATACTCACACAGTGAAGTACGCGCTGCAAAAAAATAATGATAAATAATCAGTCCGGATTAGTCATGGGAACAATGCATCACTTTAAAGAGCAGAGCGATTTGAATCTTACCTTACCTTTTTCTATTCTTTATTTTAATGTGCTATAGGTAGGCAAAGCTAAGCCAAATAATGTAATTCTTTTTCAAAAAGGTTTTCTATTATAAAACCTAGTCAATGAAATCTAAGATAATAACCTATAGTCAATTAAGTCACATTTCGACTTTATAAGTTATATTTGTGCATGCAATTATGATACTTAAGGTGGTTAACATTTTATATATTATTTTTTGTAATCTGATTCTGATGCAAATTATAACAAATAATAAAGACAAATTAAAAAAATCACTGTTATATTTACCCTTGCTTCTTATTTTTTCTATTAATATTTTTTTCATTATTATTAGTATCATCTATTAATAATAATAAAAATAATAATTTATACCCTAAAAAGTCAGTAGGAAAAAGGTAGGTAGACCTCTGGGGGGCCACTGATAATGGCATACGCGTGGCTACCTATTGGGCCAATAAGATATAAAACAACAACAGTCAATATTCAAACCATCGATTCGAAAAGAAGAAGAAGTAGAAAAAATAAAAATCGATTTTTGAGAACTTGTTTTGCCAGCCGTACAATAAGTACCCGCCGCCATTTTCAGATCTATTCTTTATCTGCGCGGTAGCTGGCTAATTTTAACCAAAAAATAATAAAATATTAATTAAAATTAAAGACACGAGTTTCTTAAATTTTTTTGCTCTATCTTGAAGAGTCAAACAAATGTAAAACTTAATGCGATTATAGTACTAATCCTAAAGTAAAACCATCATCATCATTATATCAGCCGAAGGACGTCCACTGCTGGACATAAGCCTCCCCCAAGGATTTCCACGACGACCGGTTATGCGCTGCTCGCCATCCAGCGGCTTCCCGCGACCTTTACCAGTTCATCGGTCCACCGAGTGGAAGGCCTTCCTATGCTACGTTATCCGGTGCGCGGTCGCGTCTCGAGTACTTTACTGCACCAATGGCCATCTGTTCTACGAGCTATGTTCTAACTGCCACTTATGTTTAGAAATTCTGAGAGCTATGTCGGTTACTTTGATTCTCCTACGGATCTCTTCGGTTCTGATCAGAAAGTAAAATAACAAATCATAAAAACCGGCCAAGTGTGAGTCGCACTCACGCTAAGCAGTCCGAACTGAACAATAAAAAAAAATCATTATTGTATCGTTCATTGATATCGTTTATTTGAAATGAATAGCTATCATTGTTGTACTCATGTGAAAAGCCCTGGGTCACAGCCTGGACACTTCATACAACGGACCCGAAATTACATTTCAAAAAAGGAACAAAATGACGGCGAAATCCTATACGTTCGAGAACCAAACTATAACCAATCTGCATCAATTTGTATTAATTAACAAATTATTTATAAATGGAATATGAATATGAATATATCAATCTGGGTGACAAGGGGGTGAGGTCGCAATCTAGAGAGCGGCAGGGAGTGTCCATACTGTATGTTTCCGACTCGCACTTGGCCTGTTTAATTTCACTTAAAAATCGCCCTGCATTAAGCATGACAGACGTGACATTGCGCAGGTTGCCGTAACGTTTACCAGCGACGACGGCGCGGCGTAATGTTACACAATCCGATCCGAATGCGATAAAATTATTGTTAAAATTATCCAGTACGATAAATAAAAACGAAAGCTATCCTTTGTTTAATGACAAGTTGTATTTTGACACGCGGAATTTAGAGCTGTTAGAATTTGATTTCATATCTCAGTTTTGCCTGTGAACATACGGATTTACAGTGCACATGGCAAGCACCGGTCGTGGAAATCCTTGGGGGAGGCCTTGGTGCAGCAGTGGACGTTTTTCGGTTGATATTGTAGCGCGGTGCGCAGTTATTCGTTCTCCTTTCATCAGATCTTCTTTTCAATCCATCTATTTATTTTCCACGCATGCGCTGACATTTCATTCGAAAATAAAATCATCTTTCAATAGCTTTTAACATTTCGTTTGTTTTATCATAATAATTTAACTTGTATTTAAACCTGTTTCATCCTATTAAGACCCTCTCGGGTAAGATTAATTTATATTTCTGTGATTTCTATTTTAAATTTAAGTGTGTATCGTTTTATAATTATTACATTCTATTTTCGGTAAAAAAAAAAAAAAAAAACACCCGTAAGCACGCATTTATTTCGAAACCCACGCCCTACTGCATCTACTCCGACTATAAGTCGTGCTACAATATGATGATGTTCCACCATAGTTACTGAGGTATATAAAGAGCCTTGTAAAACCTTCCAATGCTAATACACGCCTCCTGGTTTGTTTACAGCCGAGCCGAAATATGACGAAAATACGGCAACGCAACACCGCAAAAATAATTTGCGGAACAAACATGCTAATTCCATTTCTCTCTTTCTCGGTATTGTGGCAATTCCGTTTCCACGCTAAGTGTTTTTTGATAATAGCAGGTTTAGGGAAACAGGTTGGAAAATTGGATGTGTTGAGGGTATGAAATATGAGAGCCCGTTTTATTTATTAACAACACCTACCTACCATTGCAGCTCTTTTTACCAGAGATTTTTGAAGAGCCTCCCTCACAACGTTATCAAAGTATATATGTCACCGGGATATTGTGAAAACCGCGATATTACAATCTCACTAGTTAGATTATGATATAACGGTAAATCGGATCACAATATCACGGCCTATTCTTGTACCTCCGAATAAAACCGATGATTTCTTCTGCTGCGAAGCATTCTGCTACCCAGGAGGGGAGGGGGGGGGAAACTCGCTTCGCGATATCTTGTTATTGTAATGTCACTAGTGAGTTTACAATGTCACTAGTGAATTGTAAACAATATGTTACAGTTCACAATCTCGCGAAATAAATCCCGTTAGATTATAATCTAACGGAATTTACAATCTTACGGTGACATATATATATATATATATATATATATATATATATATATATATATATATATATATTAGTACTAACATACAATATGGACACTCCCTGCCGCTCTCTAAATTCCGACCCCACCCCCTCGTCACCCAGATTGATACAGATTGGTTAGTTTGGTTCACGAACGTATAGGGTGATCCATGATTTTGTTTGCTCCGTCATTTGTTTTTAGGAATGTAATATTCACGATCGTTGTATGCAGTGTCCGGGGTGTGACGTTACAGTGCTGAGTATAAAGTATGATAATTGATGAATACATGGCAATTCTTTGGACAACACCGTATTGGAAACTTCATTATTTATGACATGCGCCTATGCAGGGTTATTGATTGATTGAAAACACTTTATTGCACAACATAAGAGAAAAAAAAAGATGCAATGATTAAAGAAGTTGTACATATAGGCGGTCTTATCGCTAACAAGCAATCTCTTCTAGACAGTTAATTGATTCCAGTTATTGATGATTGGACAAGGTGATAAACCACACAAAAATCCAATACTTCAATACAAAAGCTAGGGGCGAAAATAAACGGTTTTCGAGCTATGATCTATATAATTTTTATTAAGGTTCTGTACCCAAGGGGTGCCAACGGAACCCTATCATTATGCTTCCGCTGTCCGTCCGTCCGTCTGTCTGTGAGCGGGATGTATTTTATGAACCTTAATAGGTAGACAGTTAGAAATTTCACAGAGTATGTTTTTCTATTGCCACTATTATAACAACAAATAATAAAAATAAAATTAAATTAAAAATTTAAGGGAGTTCCCATACAAGAAACGTAAAAATTAAATAAATGACTATAAATGACTAAATCTTGCTACTGCGAATCCGACTCCGATTTTTTCAATTTTAATCAATCAGTTGAAATCAATGCAAAAGGTTCATGTATCAGTTTCAAGAATTTTATAAATAAATAAATTTTATATATAAAAAATAAATAATTTTTTTGCGATCGCCTTCAAGTATTGAAACCAAATGAAAAATGCGAAGAAGCGGTGTTTTCCCAACTTGTAGACCGAATAAACCGGTAAAGTGCGAGTCAGAATCGCGCACAAAGGGTTCCGTACCCATCATACTAGATAAACACGTTTTTTGAATGGATACTTTACTTTTTCTAATTTTTATTATTTGTTGTTATAGCGTCAACAGAAATACATCATCTGTAAAAACTGTATACTTCATCTGGGGTAATAGCTGTAGTCGCAAGCCCTATCTTAATCAACATTTTTATCATAAGTACCTATCATTACGGCTTGCGACCACGGCTAATACCCCAGATGAGAGGAAAAATAAAGGCTATGATTTCAGGCGGAAAAGTCTTGTTTCATAGTTAGGTCATCATAGCTTGTGACCACGGCTATGACCCCAGATGAAGGGAAAAAAGGCAATGATTTAAGGCGGAACATTCTTGTTTCATACTTTTTAGTAAAGATTTTTCCTAGTCGGGTTTTAGTTTTTTTAACTTTTATTTTATTTCTATCGAGCCAAAACTGCTCACTCGTGTTTCTAATAGCTTTTGACTTTAAGGAAAATCATCAAAAATAAGGGTATTTTTTTCAACATTGGGTTTTCTATCGTTTAGGAGTAACTGACGTCAAAAATAAGGAAAATCTGTAATATTAACGCCTTAATTGATAGCGAAGAAAAATTTATTTATTAAGTTTTTCTCCTCTCATATCTTCAGTAATCCAAAACGAATCATTATTTGCCGCTGCAATTTATTTTTTTGCCGTCGTAAATTTTGTTCTGATAATACAATTTTTGTATTTATTTCTTTCATTGTTTGCGATAGAACGTTTCATTTTCAGATTTTAACGATATCCTTATACTTTTTGCACGACATAGATGTTGGAATTCTACCTTTGCCGCTTTATTATGCCGAATTTAATTGTTAAGTATCAATATTTTGACATAGTTAAAACGACTTTTTCATTGGATGAAACAAAACATTCAAAATAAAAAAACGGTATGATTTTATCGATTGTCAATTAAATAGCTTCGATCACTAAATAAAAAAAATGAAATTTCATAAATAATATAGTTTGTACTCAAAATAGTAGATCTGTCACCAAATAAATGCCTAAAATTACTAACAAAGGTAACCTACAGATACTCCCACATCCTCTTCGGATCCCGAAAGTTTGTTGATGTTCGAAACGGGCGGCGGGGGCTACGCCCCCGTTAGGGGTCATCTTCCGATGATTTCTTCTGCTGCGAAGTAATTTTGTACTCAGGGTGGGGAGCCTCTTTGACTGTTAAATCAATCAAACCTGACCGAACCTAACATCGCTCGCTTCGCTCGCTCATTTATTTATTGTTTTTGACCGATTACCCCCTAGTTTTCGATTTGTTACCATGCAATAGCTTTACCGCGGCAGTCCCCGAGTGCCACACGTATTTTTAATGACAGATCTATCAATTTGATGACAGATCTATCAATTTGGTGACAGATCTATCAATTTGAGAACGAAAATATTGAATAGAGATGAATCTATTTAACTGGGGACGAAAAATATAATTTGATGACAGATCTATCAATTTGGTGACAGATCTCTATCAATTTGAGAACGAAAATATTAAATAGAGATGAATCTATTTAACTGGGGACGAAAAATATAATTCCCATAAAAAAAGCCATGTGTCTTATATTTTTATAAATTTTTAGTTGTTGAATGTTTGTAAATTGTTTCAAGATTTTAAATTCTTCATCATCATCATATCAGCTCATATACATCGCCACCGAGCCTACCCTGAATTAGGGCGATCGGGCCTTAGTCGACCACGCGGGCCCAGTGTGGATTGGTCGACTTCACACACAACCTTCGAGTCCCTTTGCAGGTGTATGCAGGTTTCCTTGCGATGTTTTTCTTCACCGTTAAATAAATCGGTGAGTATATGTACGTAAATTTCGAAAAACTCATTGGTACATTGGCCGTCTGGATTTGAACCCGGCAACTCTGGTTAGGATGACCGAGTTATTACCGGTGGAGCCACCGAGACGCTTAATTGTTCAAGTCTTTTAAAATATTTTACGAGGGCACCTAATTTTCAGATGTCACTTGCGCGGTTTATGACATCCTCGCTGGGCGATGTACATCAAATGCAAATATGTACTTTTGTACTTGTATTGTCGTCAGATGGATCTTATTGGCGGTATAATTATTATTTTACTATCAGCTATAGTTTATCCGTACGAAGCTCTCAAAAGTACACGTTTTGCATAACGCTTTTTTTTGGAATGCTCGTTTGGAACTAGAGGATAAAATAAAAAACGTTAATTGAATTTACTTCAAAAAACTGAAAGTCGCTGTGAGCACAAGGACTTCTCCATATGTGGCATGTGTTAAATTCTTTTCAGTTTCAACAATTTGCATTTTAAACTGTCCAATTATTATTCAAAGGCAGGTTTGGTCCACGCATTCAGGTTCCCCCCCATATTAGCAAGCATGTCCTATCTACTATCAGAGGCTATTATAAGTACTGTCGCCGAACCAACTAGTAACTTTTCGGCCTTATTATGTGAGGATAAGGTGAAAATCAGCAAAATGGTTCGGGCATTTAACTGATTGTACCTACCTCGCAGAGAAAGGTTGTTCCTGGCCATATTTGCCTGACCCTATTAGGCCTTTCCTGAAGAAACGAGGTGTAACAGAAAATGTAAAGGATGTAAGCCTTATTAAATTTTCTCGAGCTTTGGGAATTACGTACAAAGTTGTTCAATTTCTATTACAGTGTTAGTATGATGATGATGTACGCAGATGATCTTTGTTTTGTAGCGAAATCTCCAAGAGGTCTACAATAGCTTATATCGAGTCTTGGCAAGTCATGTCGTAGGTTCAGCCTAAAATTCAGTGTTAAAAAGACTGAAGTCATGTCTCTAGATACGCTGATCAACGCCCCAACTGACATCAGACTTGGCATATGAACTTACTTAAGCATGTAGGAAAATTCAGATACCTGGGGAGCACATTAACATCCAAGTGCCATCTTGATGACTAAGTCAACAGCAGAATAGGGGCGACTGCTGCAGCCTTCGGCAAACCACGACACAAAGTATTTCGCTCACACGACCTGAAGCTCCGCACAAAGGTTTCTGTGTCCATGGCTGTCGTTCTGCCTAATCTCCTGTATGCTTCCGAAACGTGGTGCCCATACCGCCCACATATCCGTAGATAAGATAGGTTTCACCTTAAATGCCTACGCGACATTCTTAAAATTCATTGGTTAGACCGTGTTAGTATCACGGAAATTCTGAAACAAGCATATGTCGGAAGAATAGAGGCGAATCTAATCTCTCTTTCTTTTCGTGTGGCACAATTAACCGTGCTATCCAAGGGGCGGCGGTTGCTTGATGTTACACTTAGCATCACCCGCGGTCACTGATAGGGCATTTTAGATTTACACCTATGGACGTGTGCAACGCGACCTTAATATACATCTGGAATCAGATGGGCAGGTTTCCTCACGATGTTTTCCTTCACCGTTAAAGCAATCGGTAAGTACGTAAGTTTTTAATAACTCATTGGTACATTGGCCTTCCGGATTTGTACCCGCGACCTCTGGTTAGGAGGTTGTTACCGGTTGAGTCACTGATGCTTCTGGCGAATCTAATGAGAAGACAACTGCGGTGGTGCGGGCCCGTATGCTCAGAGCTACAGGTCCTTCAAAGGCGGCTAACTTCTGCGGTATTAAGGTGTGCTAAAGCGACACATGAAGAGATATGTGATATAGATACATCTCTATGGGAAACTCTGGCAGAAGATCGGTCACAATGTAGGCAAAGTATATATATTAGTACTAACATACAGTATGGACACTCTCTGCCGATCTCTAGATTGCGACCTCACCCCCTCGTCACCCAGGTTGATACAGATTGGTTACAGTTTGGTTGTTGAACGTATAGAATTTCGCCGCCATTTTGTTTGTTTCGTCATTCGTTTTTTGAAATGTCATTTCTGGTCCGTTGTATGAAGTGTCCAGGGTGTGATGGAGGCATACAGTGAACGCAAAGGTGTTTGACTTTGAAGCTCAGCCACGCGCAGAGCTTGATGCCAAGCGCCACAAGCTAAATGCCCGACCACCAGCGGCCAGTGATAATGTGTTTGTTTGTTATCTTTTCACGCTTCAAAGCCTGGACCAATCTTAATGAAATTTGGCATACAGGTAGCCTGTGTCACGAGAAAAGACATAGGCTACTTTTCATCCCGTGAAAATAGCATAGCCCTTTGCAGTTCCTGAGGGAACTGAAAATATACTCTTTTTTGGTTAATTTCTTTAACATCGCAACGGAACAATAGATTGTGTGATTTTTTGCACAGAGATGGTTTAGGGGGTAGGAAATGACATGATTTACTAATAAGCATATCCTGATATAGTTCCCGAGGGGTCTGGAGAAAATTCATGTCACGCTCGCGAGCCGCTTGCGATGTCATTTGTAAAGAATCAAGAAATAAACAATAATTAGTTAATAATGTCAAAATTCAAACCTTGATATAAACCAGATTATGTCATTAGAACATGAAAACAATATGACACGAAAAATTATACACATAAAAATCATTGAATGCCTTTAACAAGAGTAGACGAGTATAACGCGAGAGTCAGCCATCGCTCCCATCAACCATATTAGAGGGAAAGGAACGACCCGGCTCCCGATGCGCCACCATCCGCACGATCATTTGAGCGAGCATGCACCACCCATGTCAATAATAAGATAAAAATATTTATTATACAAAATTTTACTCAAATCCGTCTGGGCACTAAATACATACATACATTTCTTATTATATAGTTTTTAGATTCTCTTTTCTCTGCGTGATCGAATCAGAAACGAGATCCGTAGGAGAACCAAAGTAACCGACATAGCTCTCAGAATTGCTAAATTGAAGTGGCAGTGGGTGGGGCACATAGCTCGTAGACAAGATTAGGGCAGTCAAGTTCTCGAGTGGCGACCGCGCACCAGAAAACGTAGGCTGGCCTCCCACTCGGTGGACCGATGACCTGGTGAAGGTTGCGGGAAGCCGCTGGATGCGGGCAGAGCAGAACCAGTCGTCGTGCAAATCCTATGTACGGCCAAAGTATACATATTAGTACTAACACTATGGACTATGGACACTCCCTACCGCTGTCTAGATTCCAACCTTACCCCTCATCACTCACATTTGAAATAGATTGGTTATAGTTTGGTTCTCGAACGTATAGGATTTCGCCGTGATTTTGTTTACTCCGTCATTTGTTTTTAGAAATGTCGTTTCGCGCCCGTTTTATAAAGTGTACGGCCGTGGACGTCCTTCGGCTGAGAGATACGATGATGATGATGATAATGATGAGGCTCTATTAGTGTAAGACCATCGATTCCTATCAAAATCTCAACTTGTTTTTTTTTTCCATCACAGTACCTAATAACTTTAGAAAATCCTGAAAACGTTTAGGTGCAAGCTTTTAATATTGCGATATTACATATACATACGCATGCAACATTTCAGCTTAATCGGATACCGGGAAATAGGCAAAATTTAACCTGCAAGATTTTAATGGAGACACCGGGACAGGTGAAACTAAATAAAAGCTTGTAAATAATAATATGGACCCCGTTTGTCGCTCGCTAACGCTCTAATCGCTTGAAATTATTAATTAGAATTTAAAGACTACTATAATTAACAAATTTTACTTCAATTTAATGACAAATTTTTTTTCAACCGACTTCCAAAAAGGAGGGGGAGGTTCTTAATTCGGCTGTATTTTCTTTTTGTATGTTTGTTACGCAGATTGTGAACCGATTTTTATGATTCTTATTGTATTCGATAGGATGTGCTGCCAGGTTGGTCCCAAACCTACAATTTTGGTCAAAATCGGTGTAGTACTTTTTAAAAAATTAACAAAAATCAAAAACAATAATAATAATGCAAAATTGTATACTAAATTATTGCGATGGAAGTCGTTTTTAGGATTCCGTAAAAACGGTAAAAACGGAACCCTATTAGATATTAAGACTCCGCTGTCTGTCCGTCTATCTGTCTGTCCGTCTGTCATCATATCAGCTCATATATTTGTCCCCACCAATGGCTCGAGCCTACCCTGAATTAGGGCGATCGGGCCTTAGTCGACCACGCGGGCCCAGTGCGGGTTGGTCAACTTCACATACAACCTTCGAGTTTCTTTGCAGGTGTGTGCAGGTTTCCACACTATGTTTTCCTTCACCGTATGTCCGTCTGTCACCAGGCTGTATTTCATGAACCGTGATAGATATACATTTGAAATTTTCACAAATGATGTATTTCTGTTGCTGCTATAACAACAAACACAAAAAATTTGAAAAAGCGAAAAAATAAGGGGGTTCTCCATACAAAAAACGTGTTTTTTTAAACGATTTTTTTACGTAACCCTTTGTACTAGCGTCATCTAGTATGATGGTACGGAACTCTATATTTGCGGTTTTTTTTAACGTGTTAGCGTTTTCAATTATTCTTAAAAGTAATCCGCCTATTAGTTTTATTGAAGTTTAAGTGTTAGTTTGTATGTTGTATGGGAGTGGACTTTCGGAAAGGCCTTTTAAAAACCTCGCTCAATTTTATAAGCCTCCCTTTCATTAAAGAAAATTGAATTTAAGCCGTCGCCCGCCGTCAGCCGGCTTGTAAAAAATGCTCTAGGCTTAACTGTGAGCCATGAGATGACTGTTTAGCATTTTTTCTGTTACTCTCGAAAATGTCCACCGTTATTTTGTTTTACCCACCGTTGCTAAGAATGACAGATTTATTTGAATTTTTACCGTAGTTTTTTTACTTATTCATTTATTTTTTTTATTTTATTTATTATAGGTAATCAACGGCTTACATTAAAAACGGTGTGATACGATACAGTGTGGTAAAAGTGAAGCAAATAACAGGTATAAATTAAACTGACAATTGCCAACTTAAACTATGATGTAACATTATTAATGAATAATGAATAACGCGCCCATGGTGCTGATGGGGCAGCCGCGCTACTGCTCTGCGGTATTGCTCACAGACACGCGCTTATAATTGGTCCTTTATTACTTCTTCTCTGTGTTATGTATAAAGATAAAAAAACCGGACAAGTTCGAGTCAGTCTCGTTCACTGAGGGTTCCATACAATTTTTTAGGATTATGATTTAATTACTAATGTTTAGTTTCAGATTTTCCCCTATATTTGTAGTGTAAGACGGTATCACTTGCCAAATTTGATAGTTCTAGGTCAATGGAAAATACCCGTTAAATTTTGATTCCCTAGAGAGTGTCGAAATATACGTTTTTACGGCATAAACGGCCGTATCCTTTTTTTACGTTAACTCAGAAGTTTGATTTTTTCACAGCTTCAAGGCAATAGAAAACACAATCCGTGAAAATAACAACTGTTTACCTATTACAGTTCATGAAATACTGCCAGCTAACAGACAAACGGCCGGACGGCCAGCGAAGACTTAGTAATACTCGTAGGTCCCCTTTGGCATCTTTACGGAGCCATAAAAACTAAACTAACAATAAAATGGTATCATAACGGGAAATGGAGCTAACTCAATTTGGTCACTACGCTCATTTATTTTCAGATAATTGAAACATTATTTCTTCTGTATCCTACGCTGTTTGCCACTTGTTTGAGCCGTGTGTCACACACAGTGTTCCGACGCTATAAAGATGCTCATATCCTGCCTAAAGGACAAGATAGTGACTCTACACAGTATAACCTTCTTTTTTTCCTGTTCAAATCTTTTTTTTCTTTTTTAACTTTTTTTGAAATGACACTGATAACACTAGTCAGACCTTTTGGCTTTAAGTTTTCGGAAAAAAGATAACCTTTTAGAGCAAAGTTGTGACTTGGGACACACTCATCTAGCCTCAAACAAAAGGGATTTAGTGCCCCAACCACTATGGCACTACAGGGACCTGCAAGTTGCGGCAGCTCAGAGTTGTGACTTGGGACACACTCATCTAGCCTCAAACAAAAGGGATTTAGTGCCCCAACCACTATGGCACTACAGGGACCTGCAAGTTGCGGCAGCTCAGAGTTGTGACTTGGGACACACTCATCTAGCCTCAAACAAAAGGGATTTAGTGCCCCAACCACTATGGCACTACAGGGACCTGCAAGTTGCGGCAGCTCAGAGTTGTGACTTGGGACACACTCATCTAGCCTCAAACAAAAGGGATTTAGTGCCCCAACCACTATGGCACTACAGGGACCTGCAAGTTGCGGCAGCTCAGAGTTGTGACTTGGGACACACTCATCTAGCCTCAAACAAAAGGGATTTAGTGCCCCAACCACTATGGCACTACAGGGACCTGCAAGTTGCGGCAGCTCAGAGTTGTGACTTGGGACACACTCATCTAGCCTCAAACAAAAGGGATTTAGTGCCCCAACCACTATGGCACTACAGGGACCTGCAAGTTGCGGCAGCTCAGAGTTGTGACTTGGGACACACTCATCTAGCCTCAAACAAAAGGGATTTAGTGCCCCAACCACTATGGCACTACAGGGACCTGCAAGTTGCGGCAGCTCAGAGTTGTGACTTGGGACACACTCATCTAGCCTCAAACAAAAGGGATTTAGTGCCCCAACCACTATGGCACTACAGGGACCTGCAAGTTGCGGCAGCTCAGAGTTGTGACTTGGGAAACACTCATCTAGCCTCAAACAAAAGGGATTTAGTGCCCCAACCACTATGGCACTACAGGGACCTGCAAGTTGCGGCAGCTCAGAGTTGTGACTTGGGACACACTCATCTAGCCTCAAACAAAAGGGATTTAGTGCCCCAACCACTATGGCACTACAGGGACCTGCAAGTTGCGGCAGCTCAGAGTTGTGACTTGGGACACACTCATCTAGCCTCAAACAAAAGGGATTTAGTGCCCCAACCACTATGGCACTACAGGGACCTGCAAGTTGCGGCAGCTCAGAGTTGTGACTTGGGACACACTCATCTAGCCTCAAACAAAAGGGATTTAGTGCCCCAACCACTATAGCACTACAGGGACCTGCAAGTTGCGGCAGCTCAGAGTTGTGACTTGGGACACACTCATCTAGCCTCAAACAAAAGGGATTTAGTGCCCCAACCACTATGGCACTACAGGGACCTGCAAGTTGCGGCAGCTCAGAGTTGTGACTTGGGACACACTCATCTAGCCTCAAACAAAAGGGATTTATTGCCCCAACCACTATGGCACTACAGGGACCTGCAAGTTGCGGCAGCTCAGAGTTGTGACTTGGGACACACTCATCTAGCCTCAAACAAAAGGGATTTAGTGCCCCAACCACTATGGCACTACAGGGACCTGCAAGTTGCGGCAGCTCAGAGTTGTGACTTGGGACACACTCATCTAGCCTCAAACAAAAGGGATTTAGTGCCCCAACCACTATGGCACTACAGGGACCTGCAAGTTGCGGCAGCTCAGAGTTGTGACTTGGGACACACTCATCTAGCCTCAAACAAAAGGGATTTAGTGCCCCAACCACTATGGCACTACAGGGACCTGCAAGTTGCGGCAGCTCAGAGTTGTGACTTGGGACACACTCATCTAGCCTCAAACAAAAGGGATTTAGTGCCCCAACCACTATGGCACTACAGGGACCTGCAAGTTGCGGCAGCTCAGAGTTGTGACTTGGGACACACTCATCTAGCCTCAAACAAAAGGGATTTAGTGCCCCAACCACTATGGCACTACAGGGACCTGCAAGTTGCGGCAGCTCAGAGTTGTGACTTGGGACACACTCATCTAGCCTCAAACAAAAGGGATTTAGTGCCCCAACCACTATGGCACTACAGGGACCTGCAAGTTGCGGCAGCTCAGAGTTGTGACTTGGGACACACTCATCTAGCCTCAAACAAAAGGGATTTAGTGCCCCAACCACTATGGCACTACAGGGACCTGCAAGTTGCGGCAGCTCAGAGTTGTGACTTGGGACACACTCATCTAGCCTCAAACAAAAGGGATTTAGTGCCCCAACCACTATGGCACTACAGGGACCTGCAAGTTGCGGCAGCTCAGAGTTGTGACTTGGGACACACTCATCTAGCCTCAAACAAAAGGGATTTAGTGCCCCAACCACTATGGCACTACAGGGACCTGCAAGTTGCGGCAGCTCAGAGTTGTGACTTGGGACACACTCATCTAGCCTCAAACAAAAGGGATTTAGTGCCCCAACCACTATGGCACTACAGGGACCTGCAAGTTGCGGCAGCTCAGAGTTGTGACTTGGGACACACTCATCTAGCCTCAAACAAAAGGGATTTAGTGCCCCAACCACTATGGCACTACAGGGACCTGCAAGTTGCGGCAGCTCAGAGTTGTGACTTGGGATACACTCATCTAGCCTCAAACAAAAGGGATTTAGTGCCCCAACCACTATGGTACTACAGGGACCTGCAAGTTGCGGCAGCTCAGAGGTAGGCAGGCACTGGTGGGGGGAATTAATTCCAATAGGAGAATAAACACAAAGTATATTACTTTGTTATTGTTTATTATCTTGAGGTCAATTAAAACACTTTATAGTGTTTCTCTACTCAACCAGTTGATTAATCAGACAATCACGGAACTCTTTAATCATTTCTCAAGGAAACCAATAGAAAATTACAATTACAAAAGTACTGAATAAACACGTGGCGTAATGGTAAAGACCATAAGATTCACATCAGGAGGTCGCGGGTTCGATTCCCGGCGGAGTCTGACTTTGTATGACTCGGTGTGGTTGTGGAAGAGCATTTTCTAAGCCCGCCTGGCTAGTTTCTACCATATTATCTCAGTCTTGCCGCCAAGCATCAATGTTAACAGCATTGATGTGTTCCGTAAAATTAATGTAAAAGATAGCCAGTTTCACATTGCATCGGGTAATTTTTATAAGCCCGCACCATCTTCGACATCATCGTCGCTTACCATGATGTCAAGGGCTTACCAATGGTGGATAAAAAAGGGCAGTTCTATGATAACCACAAGGACATGACACTATTCCACTATTTTAGTACACACTCAGTTTTTTAGGGTTCTGTAGAATGAAACTCTGTTAATAACTACACTTAGGCCTTATTAAGTCAAATTAACAAGGTTTCATTAAAAGCGTCATAGCCATTTTTGAGAAAAAGTAACAAACTACCTGGAGGTAACTTATTGCGATTTTTCTTGGAATAACAAACTTCTGCGTGCTACAGGCAATGTTTTATTCTACCGAGTTTCAAGTAACAAAATAATAAAAAACCAAAACAGGGAAAATTTGAAAAAAAAAATATGACTTGAGATCATCATCATCATCATCATATCAGCCGAAGGACGTCCACTGCTGGACATAGGCCTCCCCCAAGGATTTCCACGCTGCCCGCATCCAGGGGCTTCCCGCGACCTTCACCAGGTCATCGGTCCACCGAGTGGGAGGCCTGCCTACGCTACGTTTCCCGGTGCGCGGTCGCCACTCGAAAAAAAAATGGTTGGAGATATAAAAATAATATTATTATTCTATTCTAATATTCCAGGAAAAGTCGGAGTAATGTACCTCCCATACAAATCGTAATTATTTGGAAATATTTCATCAAGTCTGATATACCTTGCTGTATTCTTGGCTACGCCGCCTCCTGTCCGGGAGGTCTTGGTTCGAATCCTACCACGTACCAATATGATTTCGAATTTAGATTTCATATGTACGTTTATCCGACGCTCTTACGGTGAAGGAAAACATCGTGAGGAAACCTGCACACGCCTGCGAAGAAACTCGAAGCTTATGTGTGAAGTCGCCCAACCCGCACTGGGCCCGCGTGGTAGACTATGGCCCGATCGCCCTAATTCAGGGTAGGCTCGTGTCCCTCGGTGGGGACGTGTATATGAACTTATATGATGATTCTTTGCTACTAAGTAAATGGAATGTTTATAGTTGATTTGTGTATTCAATACTAGCTTTTGCCCGCGGCTTCGCCCGCGTGGCATCGTTGTAATGACTGTCTTAGAGGGTGCGCGGTGCGCGAGCCGCAAGCAGCTCGCGAGCGTGACGTGATTTTTTTCCAGATCCCTCGAGGACTATGTCAGGATATGGATATTAGTAAATCATGTCATTTCCCACCCACTCAACCATCTCTTTGCAAAAAATCACTTTTCCGTTGCGATGTTAAAGAAATAACGAAAAAAGAGTATATTTTCAGTTCCCTCAGGAACTGCATCGGGCTATGCTATTTTCACGGGATAAAAAGTAGCCTATGTCCTTCCTCGTGACACAGGCTACCTGCATACCAAATTTCATTAAGATTGGTCAAGGCGTTGAAGCGTGAAAAGGTAACAAACAAACAATCAAACAAACAATTTTTCACATTTATAATATTAGTAGATTGTTTTATTTTCCTTTTCCTTTATTTCCTTATAGTAACCAAAAATACAGAATCTTCTTTAAGGCTTTTGAAAGGAGATTTTTTTAAAATAGATTGCTCCTTCGTGAGGTTAGTACATACCGCTAGCTCATTAGATTCTCTTTGGGTTATATTTTTATGAAGAAAGAAGTTGAAATATGAATGAAGCGCATAGGTTACACCAAGGAATGGGTCATCTTTTCCAAGAAGGTTTTAATGCTTGCAATAATAATATCCCAAGTCCTATTATAATCTATATTATGGTAATATTTAAAGAACTTACGCGTGCGTTCGTGTGCCTATCTAAATGAAATATGGCGCAATTTTCGTAAAGGAAACTGAATATTGAGTTGTTTTAGTTGTGAAAACGAATGAAATAATGAATACGTAATATACGTGTAATATAAAATATACTTATTTGTTTGTATAGGAAAAAACAAAGTGAGATTACTCCCCGGACATTTAAAATGAGCCACAAGTCGGTCGTGTAAAATTAACTTTGGTTGTCGAAACCTTGATAGGTATGTACCCCAGTATTTTGGTTTTCTGTCACGGTCGTTTTTTATTGTATCTGTTTTCTTACAACTATTGAAAAATATCGTATGATGCATGAGTGTAAAAGGCAATGACAAACTCGTGATAATTGTAAAACCTCGCCTGCGGATCGGGCTTACAAATGTCATTCGTTTGTTATTTACCCTTTTACCACCCTTGTATCATAAATAACTATTGTGTGGGACCGGGGCAGTTACCGATTTCCCAGGAAACCCACAGTCAATACTCAAACAAAATCAACGCACCATACAAAAATTCACATTAGTAGGTACGTAAATCAGTTGATCTATTTGTATAATCATATCAGCCGAAAGACGTCCACTGCTAGACAAAGGCTTCCCCCAAGGATTTCCACGATGACCGATCCTGCGCTGCCCGCATCCAGCGGCGTCCCGTGACCTTCACCAGGTCATCGGTCTACCGAGTGGGAGGCCTGCCTACGCTACGTTTTCCGGTGCGCGGTGGCCACTCGAGAACTTTACTGCCCCAACGGCCATCTGTTCTGCGAGTTATGTGCCCCGCCCACTGCCACATAAGTTTAGCAATTCTGAGAGCTATATCGGTCCTCCTACAGATCTCCTTGTTTCTGATTCGATCACGCAGAGTAACTCCGAGCATAGCACGCTCCATTGCCTTTTGGGTGACCTTGAGCCTTCTTATGAGGCTCATTTCTCAGTTCCGTATGTCATCACTGACAACACACACTGGTCAAAGACCATAGTCTTGTAAGAGTTAATTTTTTTTTGAGAATCGACTATGTCTTGTTTTGGGAAAGATGTTCAGTATGATGAGTAATAGAAGCCCCGGTTAACGGCGCCTACACCAATTTTGTTACAACCTGTATATTATATTCCAAAACTACACTACATACAATAAACATCCTATTAAATCGGATACTGGCATTATTGATATCTTGGTGAAGTAGATGTTATATGATATTATGTGTACCGAAATAGAGAGACCCATAGTCGTAATAGGGTTAACCGCTAACCCTTTCAGCTTGATTTGTGCTACCTATTTGTAAGCCCTTTAAACGCTGACCTTCGTTCGGCGGGCGATGATAGATCGCTTGCTCAACTTAAAACATTTTGCCCTTAGAACCTCTCTAATTGTTTTTAGTTAAATTAAATTTGTTGTAGATGTATAGAAATTAACTCTCAATATTTAATATCTTCATTAAAATTGATTTGTTTTAAGAGATTTATTCAAGCGACTCCGTAGCTCAGAGGCAAAGTTCACTGGCTTTACAGAGGAGGTCGCGGGTTCGATTCACGGTGGGGTCAATTATAAGAATCGGTTTGGTTGGTGGTAGGGCATTTTCTAAGCCCGTCTGGCTAGTTACCACCATCTTATCTAAGTCTTGCCGCCAAATATCAATGTTGATATCGTTGGTAGCCAGTTCCCCATTGCGTTGGGGAATCTTGGTAAGCCCGCTTCCATCTTCGGCAACATCGTCACTTACCACCAGGTTAGATGTTGTCAAGGGTTTACCAATTGTGAATAAAAAAAAAAGATTAAACTTTCATAATAAATATCGATACTACTAAAATATAAATATAATATAATGCGTCACATGTACTAAAATTATGACTTACGCATCTATTTTACGCAGCTATTTATTGATTGTAAGTGATGCAGAAATGATCTAAGAATCTATACTAAAATTTCCAAATACAGCGGTTTAGTTGTTAGGGGGTGGGGACACTAAATTTAGCACTTTCAAGCCTATTTTTTCGAAAACGGAACCCTAAATTTAAAAAAAAATAGTCTTACAAGACACACAATAATTTTTTAAGCTCTAACCAACGATACCCCACACGACTGGGTTTGACGAGAAAAAAAATCATCCGCACTTTACTTGGTAAAGCTTTTTTTCAAAAAAATATTCTCATTTCTTTTGCGTTATTATTATATATATATATATATATATATCTTTGCCAAATTTCAGCTCTTAATTACTAATAGTCTAGGAGCTAGGCCGCGGACAGATAGACGGACAGACAGACATGACGAAACTATAAGGCTTCCTTTTTGTACTACGGAACCCTAAAAAGTAGACTTTTTAAGTTTAAATGTAGGATGTTGTCACTGACACTACTTCATCCTACTTCAAAAATTATTTCACAAATATTAAGAATGGAACTCTAGGATGAACATAGGTTAAATAACCTAACCAATTTTATTATAAATAAAAACCCGACTGCATTTAAACATTATTATACTCTTTTTGGACAATTGCGTAAAAAATTATCTTGCATACATACGTATAAACATACACACACTGCATTTAAACAATATCTTACTTTTTTGGACAATTGGGTAAAAATGTATCTTTATGTCACTAGGGAATCAAGACTAATGTAACGACACCACGCACTACAAAATCTACCAAGCCGTCTACACATGCATACATACGTATAAACATACACACACTGCATTTAAACAATATCCTACTTTTTTGGACAATTGGGTAAAAATGTATCATTATGTCACTAGGGAATCGAGACTAATCTAACGACACCATGCACGCACTACAAAATCTATCAAGCCGTCTACACATGCATACATACGTATAAACATACACACACTGCATTCGATTCATATTATAATTTATTAATATTTAAGACTAGAACGAAAGTATATATTAAATTACTAAAAACTGTAATAGAGAATTCCTCGGCAGGATCGTCACTTAAGCAAAGTTTAATATACAGGGTCTTCGGCAGATGGTTGAAAATACGAAAATGGGGGATAGGTGGGGTCGCCTCCCACCTATTTTGAGAATTAAAAAAAATCTAGGACTTGTAATTTTTTTTACAGGTTTTTTTTTCCTTTTTTTAGAAATTTTGCCATTTTTATACCTTTGAACACATGTAACTTTTTGTTTTTAAAGCTAGCTCCAAAATCTTTTTTTTAATAGACTTTTATAAGATTGTCGGCTCTAAAAAAATTATGTTTGTTTCAAGTTACTGCTAAAAACAAAAATGTGGGCCCCCGAACTTAAAAAAAAAGTTGAACAAAAATTTAAAAGTCAACTTTGCGATGCATTTAAAAAAAAAATAATGGGGCTGGAAGGCTTCTGTTTTTTTTAAAACATCTCTAAAGCTTAGGCTTTTGAATGGTATGTAATTTGTTTCGGTATCTTTTTTGTAACCGGAGTTGTTAATTTTTTTTACTCAATTGGACCATGTTGACGAAATTCCACTAGTTACATGTTTTGTGAAATGTATCAAATGCAAAGTTGAAAATAATGTAAATACTTACTGTTGGGACGGTTACAAAGAGCAGGTACGTTTTTTTACATTAATAACGTTAATAACGTTAACGTTTTTTTTTTGTTTTCGTTAATTTCACTTTGCTGTGTTTGTGATTTTGTTAAGTTTTTTTGTTGTTTGTCACTTTTTGTTATTATCAGACGTTTTGTTAAGACTTTGTTGTGGTTTAAAATGGCTCAATTTACCAATGCGGAATATGCGGACATTTTATTGGCATATGGAAGTGCTAACTCCAATATGCCAATAAATGACAAAAGATAGCCATTATGTGTGTGCAAGAATGTAAAAAAACGTACCTGCTCTTTGTAACCGTCCCAACAGTAAGTATTTACATTATTTTCAACTTTGCATTTGATACATTTCACAAAACATGTAACTAGTGGAATTTCGTCAACATGGTCCAATTGAGTAAAAAAAATTAACAACTCCGGTTACAAAAAAGATACCGAAACAAATTACATACCATTCAAAATCCTAAGCTTTAGAGATGTTTTAAAAAAATCAGAAGCCTTCCAGCCCCATTATTTTTTTTTAAATGCATCGCAAAGTTGAGTTTTAAATTTTTGTTCAACTTTTTTTTTAAGTTCGGGGGCCCACATTTTTGTTTTTAGCAATAACTTGAAACAAACATAATTTTTTTTAGAGCCGACAATCTTATAAAAGTCTATTAAAAAAAAGATTTTGGAGCTAGCTTTAAAAAACAAAAAGTTACATGTGTTCAAAGGTATAAAAATGGCAAAATTTCTAAAAAAAGGAAAAAAAATCCTGTAAAAA
This sequence comes from Coleophora flavipennella, assembly GCA_947284805.1. NCBI lineage: Eukaryota > Metazoa > Arthropoda > Insecta > Lepidoptera > Coleophoridae > Coleophora > Coleophora flavipennella. The sequence goes on from OX369297.1 coordinate 752,379, forward strand.
AAATTACAAGTCCTAGATTTTTTTTAATTCTCACAATAGGTGGGAGGCGACCCCACCTATCCCCCATTTGCGTATTTTCAACCATCTACCGAAGACCCTGTATATTAGTACTAACATACAATATGGACACTCCCTGCCGCTCTCTAGATTGCGACCTCACCCCCTCGTCACCCAGATTGATACAGATTGGTTACAGTTTGGTTCTCTAACGTATGGGATTTTGCCGTGATTTTGTTTGCACGTCATTTGTTTTTAGAAATGTCATTTCACAACCTTTAGTGTCAGCGGTGTGCTTACGGCGAGGTGCTGCCAAATGCACTCAAATTTTAGTTTCAAATATTTTGTTTACCTTTTTGGTTCCTAACTAAAAAATTATGTATATTCTATTCAAAGCTTACGTCATAAATAATACATCCTTGGCGGCATTGTCACTTATCATTAGACGTGGTGCTGCCAAATGCACTCAGATTCTTATTTAAAATATTTTGTTCTCTTTTTTGGTATCTACAAATACAAATATATTCTTAGTAAAGTACTAAGTACATTATTACTCAAAGATTCAACGAAATAGTTATTTACGATACACGGGTGGTTAAAAGGTCAATAACAAAAGAGTGGCATTTGTGAGTCCCAGCCTGCAGGCGAGGGTTTATCATCGTCACGAGTTTGTTATTTTCTTTTTTCGATGCAGTTGTGAAAAAACAGGTAAAATAAAATAAAAACCGGCCAAGTGCGAGTCAGAACCGCACACATAGGGTTCCGTACCATGATACTAGATGGCGCTAGTTTCTTCATGTGTAAAAAAACACGGGTTTTTGTATGAAAACCCCCCTTATTTTTACACTTTTTTGTAATTTTTAGTATTTGTTGTGAAACACATCATATGTGAAAATTTCAGCTGTATAGCTATCACGGTTCATGAAATACAGCCTGGTGATAGGCAAGTAACCTATGCGTTTCATTCATATTTATTGTCTTTTCTTCACAAAAATATAACCCAAAGAGAATCTAATCAGCTAGCATTATGTATAAACCTCACGGAGGAACAACCCATCTCCTTTAAAATTCTCCTTTCTAATTTTTATTGATGATTCTGTATCTTTGTTTTTTTTGCTAGAAATGACTTTTTCCTCCGAGCTAGAAATAAAAAAAAAGTGGTAAACTAAAAGCACATGTGCGGTAAAATCAATTTTGCGCACACTTGACTTGGCATATAAAGGACGACTTTTCGAGCAACTGTATTGAAAATAATATAAGGATACCTACATGACATTGTAAACACTCGATCTCCACACTAGGCGAAGGCAGAGCCTGTATAGTTATTGGAGATTTCCATGGAAATATAAATTGTTATTATTATGTAATGTCATATGTCATGTCCTTACAAGTGCGCACGTGTGTATTGAAGTGTGCGTGTGAGTATCTACAAAATGAATTTTCTATTTTATATCAAGAAGGAAAAAATCACTTAACAACATTCGTTTATTTTTGTCCAACTCCATGGACATCTCAATTTCGTAGGACCTTGGACACTTAACGAATTCTCAGTAATACGAGCTAAAGCTTCAAAGCCCTTTCTAAATGTTATTCGGGTAAATCCCTTTTAGGGGTTTGATTTTATTTTCTATCGCAATTAGGGCACGACTCACGAAGGTAGAATTTTTGCAATTCCATCAACTAGGTAGGTGTGGCGTGCAAAATTATTTTTTTGGTCAAATCTTAGAAGTAGCTATGTTATACATACTTAGGTATTTTTAACCGTATTCAAAAAAAGGAGGAGTTTTCTCAATTCGACCGTATGTGTTATGTGTATTCGCGGATAACTTGCAAATCTCAAAAAATTCCCAACGCGCCTGAAGAAGTTTTTACTTCAAAAATCTATGAAAGAAAAATAGCGTCCGTGGCGTAACGGCTAGGGCAGCCACCTCCAGTCCGGTTAATCGTTGGTCGAATCTTGCCACGTACCGATTAGTTTTCGAATTTCGATTTCATATGTTCGTTTAACCGACGCTCTTACGGTGAAGGTAAACATCGTGAGGAAACCTGCACACGCCTGCGAAGAAACCGGAAGTTGTGTGTGAAGCGGACCAACCCGCACTTGGTCTGCGCCCGATCGTCCTAATTCAGGGTAGGCTCGGGCCCCTCGGTGCAGAGACGTATATGCATGAGCTTATAGAGGAGATTCATTTCAGAACTTGACTATTCCACTTTTGATGTAACTGATTTATTTTTTAGGTTCCGTACAAAAAAAAACAAAACGGAACCTTATAGGATCACTCGTGCGTCTGTCTGTCAGTCCGTCCGTCTGTCCAAGCCAATTTGCTCCGAATCTACTGGACCAAATCAGCTGTAATTTGGTAGGATAGTGTGATCCTATGACCCAAACACAGATGTGCAAAGTAAATACACATTTTTTTAAATAAGGGTTATTTTCGGGGGACAAATTAGGAAGTTAAAAAAAAAGTTTTGGAAACCTCATTGTGTCATATATCTAATGAAAGGACTCATTATCAGGATCTTAAATATATTTTTGTATAATTTGTAAAAATATCTAAATAGTTTTGGTTTTATTCATGAAAGAAGACGAAAATTGACCATCCCCCCCTCCCCCTGTTCTCCGAAACTACTGAGCCTAAAATTTAAAAAAAAATACAAAATATAGTTCATTGATTGTAGATTACAGGAAAACCTGTAAGAATTCTATCAATTTAAAAAAGTGGTAAACTCAATATAATACGTTCATTTACGGAAGATAGTTCTAGTCATAATAGAAAATAGTCTATCGGTGTTCTACAGGATTTATTTCGGAAAGCGTGTCGTGGGGCTTCACGACCTAATTCCCCCTCTTCATTTCATCATCGAATGACCAGGTGCGGAGGGCGATTCCACCCCTTTGTCGATGATGTTCCACCTTCACGCACGAAGCGTTTTGCTTCTTCGTTCATCATGCGAACGGCCAAGGGGTGGAATTCCCTTCCGGCGTCTGTATTCCCCGATTCGTATAATTTAGGAATCTTCAAGACGAGAGTGAATAGACACTTTTGAGCTTGTGAGTTACATCCTCGGCTGCATCGGCACTTACCATCAGGTGAGGTGCAGCCAAACACACTCAAATTTTTAATAATAAAAAAAAGTAAATCGCATCTTACTGTGAGGATTTCTAAGATGATATTTTGTATTGACTTTGGTATTGTACGGAACCCTCTCCACGCGAGTTCAACTCGCACTTGGCCGGTTTTATTTTTGATTGGCAACACTAAATTTTACACTCCGCTAAAATAAAATTCGGTCAAAACTTGATAACTACACCAGAAGAAAAAGATGAAAATGCATGATTTCGTCAAAAATAGATTATTTCAGTACAAAATTACAAACATACAAAACTGTTTTCTCAGATTGTGGAAAAACAGAAAAAGTGGAATAGTCAAGTTTTGAAATGAACCTCCTCTAGTTTTATGACCTATGTTTGTAGGTACAGACTATTAAAAGGTTTACTTTTTAAAAGCGCCTCAACTGATCCGTAATTAATTATTACTCACGGGTGTCGTTTTTCACAGCTTGCATCACAGGGTGTAAGCAATTAGCAAAATGAAAAAGGGAATATTTATTACCGCTCACCCCTTCACCATTTAACGATTACACCATAGCTCAGAGTTAAGGTCATGGACTTAGCAAGTTTGCTTGTTGTTTTGATTTCCGGCTTCATAAAATTAAGAATATTACTTGTAATTCAGATCTTCTTGATCTGAGACCTACTCGTTTACTTAACTGTCACTCTTTAATTAGCCCTTAGGTAAAGAATACCTATAAAGTAAATGTGAAAACGGCCAAATGCGACTCGGGTTCACTGAGAGTTCCGTGCCACCACACCTCTTCTCATCGGTATAACAGTGACCCCTATCAATAATAAATTTTGAACAAAAAAAAAACAACTTCAAACAGGAAACAGGTTCCCCTCGATTTCTCTGGGATGCTATCATCAGATCCTGGTTTCTTTATTATGGTACTACTCTTGGGATATCTCCTTTCCAACAAAAAAATTAATCATCAAAATCTATTCCTAAACGACGAAGTTATCCACGAACACACATAAAAAAAATATACGGTCGTATTGAGAATCCTGCTTTTTTGAAGTCGGTTAAAAAGAGACAGCAACGTAAGCGACAGTAAAATGCTTTTTTTCACTAGGTTTGCACGTTCGGACGATGGCGAGTTGGACGCATTAGATTATAATTACACTAATTTTACGCTTGTATGTGTTACCTTTTAAACGAAAGAGCAAAAACAAAAGTGTAATAAATGGGGACCCCCTTATTTTTTAACTTTTTTAATAAATATTTTTTAGTAAATTTCCAATAATAACAATTAGTTTCAACCAGTTACTTATTATGGTTAAGAGGATACAGTCTTTTAAAAGACAGACATACGGACGGACAGTTTAGGCTTAGTAATAGGGTTCCGTTACCTGACCCTAAAAACAAGCAAATCTACATTTTATGAGTTCTCAATGCTTCTATGGATATTATTGTACCTCTGTTGATATTACTGTAGCTAAGCTGTTATTAAGTCTATTTTATTTACATATTGTCTAAGTACTTTACTTGTTGATAAATCTACTATCCAAAACTTCGAAGTAAAATGTTGAACTGAGAATTAAATTTAAACAAGTATCTTCGCAGCTCGAAATCTTTGAACTAAGATTGCCAAAGTTATGAACCAAAGTTGGGGTGTCTCTAGAGTTTGTAATCAATGTTGATTTTGTTCATTACAACTGGGTTTGGGCGCTTTCTATTTCAAGCTTTTCATCGCATAGTGAAAAGGGTTAAGTTTCGAACGGAGTTTTAGTTGTTCGATTACAATCCGTTCGGATGCGTGAGCACTCTTATATACATGTTTAACTATCATGTTTTTTTACAAACGATTAAGTGACAGAGGCTCTTATCAGTAAATCCGCATTCCTCAGCCGCGGCAGTCAGCGCGAAACCGGTATGAACCAGATTGAGCACCTTGCGCTGACGCAGTGACACGCAAATTTAGTCGGTGAGAATAGATAATACGGCGTGCGACGCAGCGGAGCGCCATCAAACACGTGGTGCCGCCGTGGGTAGGCGAGTTTGTTGTAAATGAACAACTGTTCAGTTTGTTGTTCAGTATTACGGAGGACAGTTTATTAATGACGCGACGGCGCGTTTATCTGGTCAAAGTTTCACATTCGTACCACAAGGGAGGTACGTACTTGTATGCGATAAGTAATTTGGTCCTCGCATGCATCAGCGGTACTTACGGAAGTGAGAACTTACTAACTACCGAGCTAGGTTTGTGTTTTAGTGTAAAACGAATAGATACGGATAGATACCATAAGTAGAACAATCTTTACACGACGTTGCGAAACCTTATTTGTGGTGAAGAATTTTAGTTCTTGTATAATATACCTACGGAAGCTTAACTTGCGTTGGGCAAGTCTCGGAGTACGTTCGGCTGGAAGTACGGAAGAAACTTAGCAAGGAGCATCGGTGGATCCTACAACGGAGCTGGGGTATCTCACACAATATTCGACATACACATTTGTCATACAAACTATACATGTAGCTAGGTATTTTGAACCCCAATCACAACTACCCCTTCAGGCAAGCCGGACATCGGTAAGTGAGAAGTTGTAATTAATTTCTGTGATCTTACTTTGTAGCTGTTGAAATCTTAACCCCCCGACGCGTGTGGGCATTTAGTACCACGAGTACTTGGGCGTTGGACATTTGATTAAATAAGTGAGGCGTCGGGAAGGGATAGTATAATGTCCGAGATGTCATTTGGACCATGTATGAGAATGTCTGTTTTGTAGGTTGAGACATTGGACATCGTACGAATTTAGTTGTTAGGGACTTTTTAGACTAAGTTTGCTCGGTGTTACTACTTGCGCTTCGATGAGCCTTCCTCTGTTCCGGCGACTCTGGTCCCTATGACAGCTGTAAACCACTCTTTAAAACTTTAAGAATACTGACACTGCCCTCCATGTATGTCTTGGAAGTATGTAAGTTTGTGAAGCAGCATCCATTTCTTTTTAAAACTGTGTCAGAAGTCAACCCAGGGGCAGTGAGGCACCCATTAAAATTAGCTCTAGGCCATTATCCAAGGACATCACTTTATCTAAAGAACAGTTATAGTATGTGTGTTAAAATATATAACAAGGTACCAGACCAATTCAAAACAATGAATCTTAATCAAATGTGTAATAAGTTATTTAAGCGGCTTCTAGATATGAATTTTTATAGTATTAATGATTTTTTTGTGTACAATCAATTTAAACTTTAATCAATTTTCAGCTTATTAATCGATAATTTTTTTACTGTATATTTAGTCATTATTTAATGACATCCTTAGATAAAATTGTGCCAATATTGTCTTAATTTTTATTTTTTTTATATTTTTATTATTTTAATTTGTATGCTGTACTCAGCTAGACATGAGAGCTCCTATGTTATTAACATCTAAAATCACCATGTTTACCACGAATAAAGATTTTTGAATTTTTGAATTTTTAATTTGACGTAAATCAAACAGTAAATGTTGCAGCCATCTTGATAAATCCGCCATTTGATTAAAAGGCTAGCCCGTTAATTGAATGGCAACATTCAATTGAATGACTATAAGAAAACTGGCCAAGTTGTTGAATGTAACGTTCAACTAATTTGCTGAACATCATTTAGCCAAATCGCTAAATGGGATATTCCGAATATACTGCGAATAAAAAAACCGATGATTTCTTCTTCTGAGAAGCATTCTGCTACCCATTGGGGGAAGCCTCGATTCGCTAGGCTCTTTGACTGTACAATCAATCAAACTTGACTGAACTTAATATCACTCGCATCGCTCACTCATTTACAGTATTTTTAGAAAAACTAATTTTTGCCAACTCCCTTTTCGTTGTATGGGATTTTACGTCCGACATGTTCAAACGACTAGCTTACAATCCACCAACTAGTTGAACGTTGAGTGACGCTTTTTCAATCAACGTCCGGCCTAGCTTACAATCAGCCAACTAGTTGAACGTTGAGTGATGCCTGTTCAATCAACGTTGGGCTTAGTCATTCAATTGAATGTCGCCATTCAATCAGCAGGCTAGCCTTTCCATCAAATGACAGATTTAACTAGGTGGCTGCGATATCACTATACAAAAGAAGTGGCAAGTCATCTGGGAACCGGGTCGTTCCTTTTACTCTTATATAGGTACCGTGACTCTTATATAGGTTATATCGTGACCGGATTCTGTCCGTGTGAACTGGCCTACTCTTGTCAAAGGCATTAAAGACGAATTCAATAATTTTAATTTCATATTGCTTTCTCATGTTATATTGTTTTCATGTCTTAATGACATTACTTATCAATGATTTTATTTTGACATTATTAACTAATGATTACATAAGTTAAGTAATGACTCTTTTATGACCATCGGAAAGAGTGCAATATTATGCATGGATAAACATTTTGAAATTAAAATTTAAAAAGTTTTTTAATAGCGTTTTCAAATTTTCGGATTTGAAAAGCATGTCACCTACACTAATTTATTTACTGTTTACATGCTATAACTAGTGACTGCCCGCGGTTTTGTACTTGCAAATTGAATAATCGTTAAAATGACAACTACATGACGAATTAAAATTGATGTCAACAAGATGTTTATTTACACACATATCATAAGTCCTCTCAAATGCGTTCAAAATCCGTAGGCAATGACCAGCATTATGATAACTAATTTTACTATGAGAACTTTCTTGTCTGCGATAGTAGTTAAAATCTGTACTTTAATGTTATTACAGTATCGATTTTGTGTAACGTTAGGAGTTAACAGCTGTCAAAACTCAAGTGGGTCTCAACCAAGACCCTCCCACTACAATACAACTAGGACCATTAAATATATACCTTTGTTCTAATGTAAATGTCAATTAAAACTATTACAACAAATACTTCGTCTCTGTATTTGTTCAAATTTATTTTTATTGCATTATATTATCTATAATCTATAGATATTTTACAGGGAGCACTAGTAGCAATGCTGGTCATTTCCCTACGGCTTCTGAACCCATCTTAGAGCACTTATAATATAATGTAGATAAAATAATGTAAGCAACTGTTACAATTAGGTCTTAAAACACTCATGTGATTCTATATCGAAATTCGGCTTCGCCTCATCTGTTTTAAGACCTGTCACTAACTATGTAATTAATAATAGTGGCATAAACTACTATTATAACTAGTATCAGAGATATCTTTCTCTTTTCAATATTCCTTTGTATCGAAAAAAAATTACGTAATTGTTACAACACTTGAGAATTTTACAACATTCCAATTCTTATTATCAAACTATTCGCCTAACATTGTAAGTATTACACTCCAATGGGACCCTATTACTAAGACTTCGCTGTTCGTCCGTCTGTCTGTCTTTCTGTCTGTCTGTCTGTCCGTTCGTCTGTCACCAGGCTGTATTTAATGAACTGTGATAGCTAGACAGTTGAAATTTTCACAGATGATGCCGCTATAACAACAAATACTAAAAATTAGCAAAATGAAAAAATAAGTGGAGTTTCCACAGAAAAAATGTGTTTTTTTAAACATGAAGAAACTAGCGCCATCTAGTATGATGGTACGGAACCCTTTGTACTAGCGCCATCTAGTATGATGGTACGAAACCCTTTGTACTAGCGCCAACTAGTATGATGGTACGGAACCCTTTGTACTAGCGCCATCTAGTATGATGGTACGGAACCCTTTGTACTAGCGCCATCTAGTATGATGGTACGAAACCCTTTGTACTAGCGCCAACTAGTATGATGGTACGGAACCCTTTGTACTAGCGCCATCTAGTATGATGGTACGGAACCCTTTGTACTAGCGCCATCTAGTATGATGGTACGGAACCCTTTGTACTAGCGCCATCTAGTATGATGGTACGGAACCCTTTGTACTAGCGCCATCTAGTATGATGGTACGGAACCCTTTGTACTAGCGCCAACTAGTATGATGGTACAGAACCCTTTATGACTCGCATTTGGCCGTTTTTTTTTATTTGGACTAAGGGGAGGATTTTGTATGATATAATAAATATTTTTTAGAACCCCCTATTTCGACCTCTTCTGATTAGACTTATTGACCTCATTGCTGTGATATTCTTTTTATTCTTTTAAATTCCTCTTTTTAGGGTTCCGATGTCAACAAGGAAACCTTACAGTTTCGCCATGTCTGTCTGTCATTCCGTCTGACCGTGGCTTAGCTTAGAGACTATTAGTACTAGAAAGCTGTAATTTGAAATGCATACATAGTCGTACATATTAATCACGCCGACAAAGCGGTACAATATTGTTTCCCCTACGTGTAAAGAGAAGGTGAATTTTTTTAGTTGATGTGTCCCATCGTGTGGGTGACGTTAAATAGTTCTCTCAAAACTACTGAAATTGTGCTAAAACTTTTTTCTATTCAGGTATCGGTTTGTGAAATATTAAGCTTTAAAGTGAAATTTTAAATTATGAATGAATAAATGAAATTTTAATGATTTTTTGATGTGTAACATCTTTGCTCTCGCTTTCCTGCAATTTGTGGGAGTGATTTCGTGAAATGGGACGGAAATGTGTCCCATTTTAACAGGAAGTCGCGTTTTTTCAGGCTTTAAAAGCGCGGAAAAGGCAAAGGTATCTATGACCATACAGCCTAGTCTGCCGTATCTTTGCCGTCCTTTTTTCAGGCTTCAAAAGCGCGGAAAAGGCAAAGGTACCTATGACCATACAGCCTAGTCTGCCGTATCTTTGCCGTCCTTTTATAAAGTATTTTGTCACATGTTACACATCATATGCGAGTACTGTAGGTCTCGCTCGATTTTTTTTGGAGTTTACTCCTTAAGAATCGATTTGCATATAAGGCGCCCGGTATGAAAAAAATATGAGGAGTAAAATCTAGTGATCGAAAACGTAGTTTGTTATATTCTCTTTGCGCGTTACGTTTTTACGCGCAACCTATTGTGCGCACCTCTGTTACGTGATACAAAACAGTCAGGCTGAATCTAAGATGACGTTCTGTCATTGTTGCAGTCTTAACCCGTGGAGCGTAATTCGATTTTTTCCGCTAAAGTGCCTTGAGCGTGTTGAGTCATGGATGACGTCATTCAGACTCGGCTAGGACCAATTTTTTTAAGTTTTTTGTAAATATATAATTAAGTTATATACTATTGTTATATACCGTTGTAAAGATTAATAAATTTCCTAGCTATTAAAAGTAAAAACTAATTAGAAATAACTCACCTGATGACGACATTTTGTGGTTTTCATCATCATTTTCAAAAAAATCTTGATTTTTGCACTTTTAGTCGCTGAATGCACCCACTTACACAACCTTATTACACATTTTCGCAAAAACTAAAAGTATCATAGTATACTACACTTTCATAAGTGTATATAAACTAAATATTTCACTTCGAATCGCAATAGTTTTACTACAAAATTAGGATAAGTTTTCAACGATAAAAAACGGAGTTTATCACTTTGCCGTTCTGCACAGTACTTCGTACTTTTCACAAATTATTTTTGCAAGTATTTGAAAAACTAATCACTTCCACATAATTTCCGAGTATTTTGATATAAGATTTATATAACAAAACATACTATTTACGTCCGAAATTAATTTTCATTTGTTCAAAAAAATAAAATTCGCCATTTTGCCGTTACTAAAACTTGGTCTCAGTTTTAACTAATTACTTTGCAATTATTTCAAAAACTAAATTACAAGAGAAACTTAACAAAAATGCTCTTGATTTCATTGAAGAGTCAACTTGAAATCAATGTAAGAGCCCTTTATGGTATGACCTAAGATATGCTTGTATAACCGCATCCAAAGCATATTAGGTCAGTTGCTGCCAAACACCAGATGGATCATTAGTAGCTGCGATCATGGGAGCTAAAACACCTGACACATCAGCTAAGAAAAGAGGCCGGAAATTGGAATCATCCATCAGTTATAAAAACTGTGCAGAGTAAACTTAAAACCAAAGTCAAGCCCTGTTTTGTGCCTGTTTAGACAATCGTACTTAAGAAGTAAACTCCAGTCGTGCGTCGGAGCTGACACACACACTTTTTTTTTAAAGTAGGATATCCAATCAATCAAGAAAACCTGAGTAGACTTCATAGTTTAGAGTAACAGTCGACCAACTTATGGTATGCAGTTGGATTTGAAACAGATTTTCCATACAAAATGTTCTATTACCAACTGCAAATATAATTTTGTTTTTTAAAATACACATTTATTTTTTTAAAGACTACGGAACCCTATTTGCGCGAGTCCGACTCGCACTTCGCCTGTTTTTTCACTGCATATTACCCAAAAAAAGAGAACAGATTCCGTTTCAACGTGAAAACTCAAAGGGATGCCTGAAATTCCGCCAGTCGTTTGTTATTGTTTGCGAAATTAAAAGTTATTTATGAGGCAAACTCAGCGTTAATTTGGACGTGCCGTATATTTTTATTTTAGTGTCACTTGTTCTGACTAGAATGTACTTCTCGCTTTTTATATCTTACTTTCGCTGCTTTTAATTATGAAACGGGCAGCTCAGAATCGGTCCTAATAGTTTAGTGCCTCTTCGGGGCGTAATGGTTAGTCCATTCGCTTTATACCAAGAGCACGCACACCCTGGACACTTCATACAACGGGCCAGAAATGACATTTCAAAAAACGAATGACGGAACAAACAAAATGGCCGCGAAATCCTATACGTTCCACAACCAAACTGTCACCAAACTAAATCAATCTGGAAGACGAGGGGGTGAGGTCGCAATCTAGAGAGCGGCAGGGAGTGCCCATACTGTATGTTAGTACTTACTAATATATATAATACTAGCTGTTTCCCACGGCTTCACCCGCGTGGACTACGTTTCTATGACTTTTCGAGGGTGCGCAGTGCGCGAGCCGCAGCGTGTTAAAAAGTAGTCTATGTCTTAATCCTAGTCCTAATCTGTCTACTTACCAAATTTCAACCAAATCCGTTCAGTAGTTTTTGCGGGAAAGCGTAACAGACAGACAGAGTTACTTTCACATTTATAATATTATTAAAATTAAAATTAAAATTAAAATATTAAATTAAATTAAATATTAAATTATATTATAGTAGGGAAGTAGGGATATACTTTGCCAAGAGGTCACGGTTCGACTTTGTTGTGTTGTTATGGTAGGGTAGGGTAGTGTAGGGTAGGGTAGGGTAGCGTAGGGTAGGGTTAGGTGGTGCAGTGTAGGGTAGGGTAGTGTATGGTAGGGTAGTGTAGTGTAGGGTAGGGTAGTGTAGTGTAGGGTAGGGTAATGTAGTGTAGGTGTAGTGTAGTTAGGGTAGGGTAGTGTAGGGTAGGGTAGTATAGGGTAGGGTAGTGTAGTGTAGGGTAGTGTAGTGTAGGTGTAGTGTTGTTATGGTAGTGTAGGGTAGTGTAGTGTGGGGTAGGGTAGTGTAGGGTAGGGTAGGGTAGGGTAATGTAGTGTAGGTAAGGGTAGTGTAGTGTAAGGTGGAACAAAGTTCGCCGGTACAGCTAGTCTATATATATAAAAATAAATTGCTGTTCGTTAGTCTCGCTAAAACTCGAGAACGGCTGGACCGATTTGGCTAATTTTGGTATTGAATTATTTGTGGAAGTCCAGAGAAGGTTTAAAAGGTGAATAAATATAAAAACGCTCGGAATTAAATAAAAAAATAAAAATTTTGGTTGACTTCACACACAACCTTCGAGTTTTTATACTTACACTTAAGTATATTTTTGGCTGTTCGTTTGTCTCGCTAAAACTCGAGAACGGCTGGACCGATTTGGCTAATTTGTGAAAATTTGTGGTGGTAGGGCATTTTCTAAGACCGCCTGGCTAGCTTGATGGCTATCATAATTAAATCTTTATCCCTGAGCAACAATGTTGACGGCATTGGTGTGTTCCGGCGTGAAGATAAGATAGCCAGTTCACCATTGCTTTGGAGAATATTGGTGAGCCCGCTTCTACCTTCGACATCGTCGTCACTTTCCATAAGGTTCCATCATGTCAAAGGCTCATCGATTGTGGATAAATAAAAAAATGTTTGAATAAAAAAGAAACGAGTGAGTTGGCCGTTAAATATTTCACAAGAGTTGCTGCAGTATACTGTTTGCACTTCCGCGGTTCTGCAACGCATCTAGAAAGTTTGCAATTTTTTTTTTCGATTGGTCATACAAATCGGATATCGGTTAGCTAATTGGCCAGTTTTGTATAAAAATAAATACCAAAAAAAAATCGCGGTTTTAGCAAAGTTGCAGAACAAAAGTGGTTTAGTTTGATGAGTACAAGCCCACCTTGAAGTATTACGGCACCTTTACGTTACACCCTGTATAAAACACTTTAATGAGCTGTTTCCGAACGAAATATAAAACGTACCTACCTTATCAAGACGTGTTTTCTATCTCTTGGCATAGTAAAAGGAAATAATCTTTTACTATGTTCTTGGTCCCCAATTCTACACTATAATTGGCTTTCGGTTGGTGGTTAAACAAACAGGTATTAGAGTGGCATTCGAGATTCTCAAGATTTTTTTGGAAGTTGGCTGTTATCATATCCTCCAAAGTAATAATGGATGCGAGTTCACAGCATCTGTGCTTAAAGAAATTACCAGATTCCCTCTTGGTCCCCAATTCTACAATTTAATTGGGTTTAGTAATGTTGCCGAGAAAACTGAATGACCCTACAATTATAACATCTTAGACTTTCTACGACTTTTCTGTTAGCTAAAACTTGTACAATAAAATATAGTCCGTAAGTTAATAGGTTCCCAATTAGGACCTATTTTCCGGTAATATATCCCTGAAGTGTTTGTTACCTAAGTGCACAGTCATTACGAGACTCCGCTCGGGGCCCTATAAACATGTTATTTGGGTCCCTTATCCCGAAAAAAGGGTCTTTCTCAAATAAGGCGGAAATAGTTAGATGTAATCCACCCTTCCAATCAAAGTCGGTACAGTTGGGGACACGAAAAGTAATTATTTTATTCCGACCAATAAGGGGAGGTTGTCAAGACAACCGGTTTTTAAAAACTTTTATTTAACTTGCAATGTTTATATGTATGTACGTTACCTAGTCAGTTTGTTAGGTCAAATCTAGCAAATATTTTAGAGCGACTTCCAGAAATCTGATTGAGCTGAAATTTGGCATAAAGCCGTAGGTATTCCTTGTGACAATAAATCATTTTAACCTAAATACGGTGAAGCAAAAAGAAAGTAATAATTTTGACCGGTATGTATGTATTTGAGTATGTGGGTATGTATGTATGTTCTTCTATTCCCTCATCACTTCTAAACTACTTATCATAATTTGACAAATGAGGTATCGTTGAAAGCGTCTTGATCGTCCTCCGATTAAAGGTTATGTGACGTCATATTAAATTGAATATGGCGCCCTGTAGACGACACTGTCAACTTTTTTTTATGATGCCATGTTAGATATCAAATGACAGTGTTTAATTAGCAAATTAAAAAAAAATCTAGACACACGGCAGTGTGTCAGCCAAGTTTGTAAAGAAAAGAACGATACCGGCCGTGGGTTGTACCTATTACATAAACCATTTCGGGCCACTTGCGACCTACCCGTAACTCAATATTATATGTTTGAACAACACACTTGCGATTTTGTGTGTCTAGTAAGACCCACTCGATCACCTAAAATTCCAATTTTCATAAATATATCTATTACCATTTCGACGTCCAAAAATCACCATTTTTATGACTGACTGACTCATCTAAATTATAAATTTTGTGTGTCTAGTAAGACCCACTCAATCACCTAGAATTCCAATTTTCATAAATATGTCCACAAATCACCATTTTTATGACTTCCAGGTGACTTAGAAACTTAAAATTTAGCATCAAGGTACGTTATTGGACGTATGATCATCATCATATCAACCGAAGGACATCCACTGCTAGACATAGGCCTCCTCCAAGAATTTCCACGACGACCGGTTCTGCGCTACCCGCATCCAACGGCTTCCCGCGAACTTAACTAAGTCATCGATCCACCGAGTGGGGCTGATTTCGCTACGTTTTCTGGTGCGCGGTCGCAACTCAAGAACTTTACTGCCCAAACGGCCATCTGTTCTACGAGCTGTGTGTCCCGCCCACGCCACTTAAGTTTAGCAATTCTGAGAACTATATCGGATACTTTAGTTCTTCTACGGTTTATTGGACGTATATAAAGGAAAAAATCAAAAAATGGCCAAGCGTGAGTTGTACTCGCGCACCAAGGGTTCTGTAACACCACTTCTCATACAAAATATAGTTACACTATTAGTGGCACAGAATATAACAAATTTTCTTTTAAACAACTGAAAACCGTCGTACATTCTCTTTTAATTGGAGAAGTCTTTAATAAATATTTTAATTTGAAGTACCGTAGCTATGATTTCAGAAATCGCTATAGAACTTGTACTCACTCAATTATTTAAAAAAAAAACCTACGCATGTAGATCTCCATATTATTTTTGTATCAAACTAGTCTCCCTTTCAAATTTATGTTTTATTGGGATATACTATTAGCTGTTGCTCGCGGCTTTGCTTTCATGTACCCGAATATTGAGAATAATTTCTTAAATCACGCCTCAGATGTGACCTAAACATATTTTCTCCCCAAACCTATCCAAAATGTAAAGCTGCTTTGCAATACTTTATCACGAAATCATAACTCCAAAACATAAAGCTGCTTTGCAATACTTTATCACGAAATCATAACTCCAAAATGTAAAGCTGCTTTGCAATACATTATTACGAAATCATAACTCCAAAATGTAAAGATACTTTGCAATACTTTATCACGAAATCATAACTCCAAAATGTAAAGCAGCTTTGCAATACTTTATCACGAAATCATAACTCCAAAATGTAAAGCTGCTTTGCAATACTTTATCATGAAATCATAACTCCAAAATAAAATAAAAAGTAAGTTCGAAAACTAAAACTCGACTACTGGAAAATCACGCTCTAAAAAGTATAAAACAAGAAAATATTCTCATCTACAATTTTTATGTATAAACTGTTCAATATTTATCGTGTATTAAATAAACAACTTATATCGTAATATATTTGAATGTATTTAATACATATTCCTAATGATGTTCAGAGGATAGCCGTGGTCAAATGTTCAGAATATAGCCGAGGTCATATTTTCAGAGGATAGCAGTGGTCATATTATCAGAGGATAGCCGTAGTCATATGTTCAGAGGATAGCCGTGGTCATATGCCACCTATCCTCACGAAACAATTCAATCAAACAGTAGTAAGCGATCATAAACTTTAGGGCAAAATGGCACGTAAACACGGTTTGCCTCTGAACATCACCTTTTTTTTAAATTCACAATTGGTAAGCCCTTGGCATCATCTCACATGATGGTAAGTGACGATGATGCCGAAGATGGAAGCGGGCTTACCAAGATTCCCCAACGCAATGGAGAACTGGCTATCTTATCTTCCAGCCGGAACACATCAATGTTATGTTATCAATGAAACATGAATAATATTTATTAAATACATTAAAACGTATTACAATTAAGTTGTTATTTTAATAGTCAATACATATACAGGCTGTAACAAAATTGGTGAAGGTCCCGTTAACTGGGGCTTCTACTCATCATACTGAACAACTTTTGTTCTACGACTTTGCTGAAATAACAAAATAAATGTTTTTTTTCTTTATACAAATCGATCAGATGATCGACCAATTTTGTGTACTTTATTATGGAAGGTCCAAATTTTTTCTTAAGAATTCACTTCTCGTTTTTATTGTCATTCTACATTTTTTTTTGCTATTTCAGCAAAGTCGTATAACAAAAGTTGTTCAGTATGATGAGTAGAAGCCCCAGTTAACGGGACCTACACCAATTTTGTTACACCCTGTATATTTAACAGTTAGTACATAACATTTTTAGATAAGCATATTTTTATGTATCATACTTATTAGAGCGTAATTTTTCAATTTTCAGGTTTTAGTTTTTGAACTTACTTTTTATCTGATGTTGTACACGTATTTCGTGTGATTTTAAAGTAGTTCCATGTCAAAAAACTAAGGCTGGTCTCACAGCTAGGAGACCCGTACGGCAAGCTCGCATACGGCGCCGGCCGTACACGCATACGCATACGCAGCGCCCGGATACCTGTGAAATTATGAATGACAGGAGTCTGGGTGCGTGTTACGTTCGGGCACACCCCGGACAATGCATACAAATGGTCGTGAAATGACATTTCTAAAAACAAATGACGGAGCAAACAAAATCACGGCGAAATCCCATACGTTAGAGAACCAAACTGTAACCAATCTGTATCAGACTGGGTGACGAAGGGGTGAGGTCGCAATCTAGAGAGCGGCAGGGAGTGTCCATATTGTATGTTAGTACTAATATATTATGTACTTTGGTACGGGAGCTATCCGCGTCGCAGTGAAACGATGTTCTATCGCCTCTCTTGTGTCTCCACTTAGATAGCTGTGAAACCAACCTAAGAAAACAATACATAAGGTAACAGAAATTTATACACAGGCGAGCTTGTTTATTGATTTGTATTCGATTGTTATCGCATTAACTTTTATCTTAGGGAAAGTTGTTCAGTATGATAAAAATTATTCCGTTAAACGTTTCCTACACCGGTTTTGTTCCTGATAGTTTTTAATACAGCGACTCAGCATAATAGGTGCACTCACTGGTTTATTGAACATATAATCCCAGCTAGCTGTCTATAGGTAAGGAAATAACATAAACATTATTCACCTAATGTGAAAGTACTCTTAGTGATGTATGTAAGTAAAGTACCTTTCATTAGAATTTTCCAACAATGTAAACAATAACCTAACCTAAAAATTGAATTTTTTCTTTATAAAATAGTTCTGACACCAATGATGTTACATTATTAATTTGTTACATTAATAACCGAAAACATTGGTATCAGAATTGTTTTATAAAGAAATAATTTAATTTTTAGGTTAGGTTATTGTTTAGGTACATTGTTGGGAAATTCTAATGAAAGGTATCTACTTTCCCTATAGATAGAACACGTGGAGTGAAAGTGGTTAAATCCTAAAGCATTCCGAGACGACCAAACAAGTAGGTAGATTTCGGCCTACGACATCGGTTAATGGGTTTGTCGAACCAGCTACGTGCTTGAATCCTCGGGGCGTTTGTTGGATGTATCCATAGAATTTCTATATCTCTAACGGGATATTATACAGTACAAAAAAAACGGAACCCTTATAAGATCACTCGTGCGTCTGTCTGTCCGTCCGTCAGTCACAGCTAATTTGTTCCGAATCTACTTGACCGAATCAGGTGAAATTTGGTAAGATGGTGTAATCCTATGACCCAAACACAGATGTGCAATTTTTTTTTAATTAAGGCTCATTTTCGGAGGACAAATAAGGAAATTTAAAAAAGTTTTGCAAACCTTACTGTGTCATATCATATGAAAGGGATCGTTATTAAGATCTCAAATATATTTTTGTTATTATTGTAAAATAAATAGTTTTGATTGTATTCATGAAAGGAGACGAAAATTGACCATTCACACCCCCCCCCCTGATCTCGGAAACTATTGAGCCTAAAATTTGTAAAAAAAAACATAAAATATAGTTCATTACTTGTAGATTACAGGAAAACCTATAAGAATTCTATCAATTGAAAATAAAGTGGTAAACTCAATATAATAGTAAGCTTCACCAGGTCATCGGTCCACCGCGTGGGAGGCCTGCCTATGCTACGATTTCCGGTGTGCAGTCGCCACTCGAGAACTTTGCTGCCCCAACAGCCATCTGCTCTATGACCTATGTGCCCTGCTCACTGCCACTTCAGTTTAGCGATTCTGTGAGCAATTTTCAAGGGTCCAAGCTATTTTTTGAGAATTGACTATGGGTTCCTTGGAGAAAGTTGTTCAGTATGATGAGTAGAACCCCCAGTTAACGGATCCTCAACCAATTTTGTTACACCTGTATAGTTTTATGGTTGTCACTAGACAATAAAATAGTATTATATAACCAATTAACGATACTGTAGCCGAGAGTCGTAGGTTCTATTCCCACTTAGGGCAAACATGGAATGAATGAATTAAACTCAAAGGGCCAATACATAGGTATTATATTTTACTTTTTAGAGGTTTTTGTTGGGGTATTTTAAATTTTAAATTTAATTTTTATTTCGTGCTTTTTAAACTTTACATACCACAACATACAATGGAAACTCTATTACCACATTTACAGAAATAGTTTCCGGGACGAAACACGACATTGCGACACAAAATCTAGCCTATTTTGAAAGTTGCTCACCTCCCTTGTTTAAAGCTGCATGAATGTGTTATAACTGTAAACTTACATTAATTGGGCTTGTCGAAGTTTTTAACTTTTTTTACCTCTGCCTCAGTAGTTTCCAGGATATGCTGCAGCATCAGGTCAAGGTTACCATAATTATTATATCTAACACCTATTCATTGACACTATTCTAATAAGCCCAAACACGATACTTCTACTGTAAGTTGTTGAGGAGTTGGGTATTCTGCCGATTCCAGGAGATGCTGCATCATCAGGTCATCATGTTCTATGTTACACGTATTCGTTGAGACTATTCCAATAAACCCAAACACGATACCTCCTCTGTAAGTTGGTAAGAAGTTGGGTATCCTGCAGATTACAGGAGATGCTGCAACATCAGGTCAAGGTTACTATAGTATACCTGAAACCTATTCATTGAGACTATTCCAATGAGCCCTAATACGATATTTCTGCCAAAAGTTGTTGAGGAGTTGGGTATTCTGCCGATTCTAGGAGATGCCGCAGCATCAGGTCAAGGTTTCCACCATGTTCTATGTAACACGTATTCGTTGAAACTATTCCAATAAACCCAAACACGATACCTCCTCTGTAAGTTGGTAAGAAGTTGGGTATCCTGCAGATTACAGGAGATGCTGCAGCATCAGGTCAAGGTTACTATAGTATACCTAAAACCTATTCATTGAGACTATTCCAACGAGCCCTAATACGATACTTCTGCCAAAAGTTGTTGAGGAGTTGGGTATTCTGCCGATTCTAGGAGATGCCGCAGCATCAGGTCAAGGTTACCACCATGTTCTATGTAACACGTATTCGTTGAAACTATTCCAATAAACCCAAACACGATACCTCCTCTGTAAGTTGGTAAGAAGTTGGGTATCCTACAGATTACAGGAGATGCTGCAGCATCAGGTCAAGGTTACTATAGTATACCTGAAACCTATTCATTGAGACTATTCCAACGAGCCCTAATACGATACTTCTGCCAAAAGTTGTTGAGGAGTTAGGTATTCTGCCGATTCTAGGAGATGCCGCAGCATCAGGTCAAGGTTTCCACCATGTTCTATGTAACATGTATTCGTTGAAACTATTCCAATAAACCCAAACACGATACCTCCTCTGTAAGTTGGTAAAAAGTTGTGTATCCTGCAGATTACAGGAGATGCTGTAGCATCAGGTCAAGGTTACTATAGTATACCTGAAACCTATTCCAATGAGCCCTAATACGATACTTCAGCTAAAAATTGTTAAGAGTTTGGTATTCTGCCAATTCTAGGAGATACTGCAGCATCAGGACAAGGTTACCACGTTCTATCTAACACCTATTCATTGAGATTATTCCAATGAGCCCAAATACGATGCCTCTGCTGTAAGTTGGTGAGGAGTTAAGTATCCTGCAGATTCCAAGAGATGCTGCAGCATCAGGTCAAGGTAACAATGGTTTTGCAATATTATTACAGTAACAGGGCACTAAATTTCGAATCGATCAGACCTGTTTAAGTTGCTCACATCACTTCATAATTTAGACAAGAGCTGATGATCCTCAAACGGCTAAACAGATCTTCATCAATTATAGCTAAGAACCACCGCAAGGAAATTTGCTTTCACTTAAAAAACCGCATCAAAATCGGTCCATCTGTTCTAGACTACGATGCCTCAGACAGACACACACAGACATTGGTGTTAAACTTATAGCACCCCTCTTTTTGCTTCGGGGGTAAAAAAGGTTTTTATCGCCGTGATTACAGGATGACACTCTTTTCTTAATCCATAATTGTTGACATCATGACATCATAATATCATAAGCTCTATCTAGAGAGTAAATAATCAAAGATAATATCTACTCTTGGTTTTGAGGAGATTTAGGAAACTGTCAACGTGACAAAAGCCCCCGTGCCACAGATGATTTCAATAGTCCGTGCGGCCACTCTAATGAATGATAGAATATTTTTTCTCAGATGCTCAAAATTTTTTTTTTCTGGCACTTTTATTACAAACAGACACGCGCAAAGAGTTTTTATTTAGAAAAACAAAAACAACAACTCCCAAAAAAATAAAACTTTAAAAGCACTAAAAACTGTCTTCAGAATGAAATTCACTCCTCACTTCACTGAAGTACCAGACGCAAATACTTTGAGAATTTTATAAAATACATGAAACACGTAAAACGTGCCTATAAAATTTGAGGGTTGTCCTCGATTTCCCTGGGATCCCATCATCAGATCCTGACTTGGTAACAATGGGTTTCCCTCAGAATAAAAAAGAACACAATCGGCGGAGATATCAAACATACAAACATACAAAAAAACAACATACAGCCGAATTGAGAACCTCCTCCTTTTTGAAGTCGGTTGAAAATTAACCTTGGTATTTTATTGCTAGCCAGTGTAGCGGAGCCCGAGTTAAACCTCTTTCGATTTACAGAAAACAATTTAAAGCCCATCGCAACGCATGAGAGAGTTGTAAAATTACGCCGTAACAATCAAAGGAAATGTGTTAGGCTATTTATGTAGCCGGGTTTTATTTCTCTTTGCTGATGGGAGTTAAATAGATTGGAGATAGATTGACGCCCCCTTTTACCCGAATATCCAAAAAGGTGGGGATTGTTTTTTGGATGTATGTAACTACGAGTATGTCTGTTTCTTTGTCTGAGTCTGTAGCCTAAACAGTTTGATGGATTTAGGAGGGCAAGGAAGGCGAATTTCATAACAATTAAATACGTCTTGCCCTCTGAGTTACATAGGATACATTTCAGGCAGTCGGGTTTTTTTTTGGTTATTAAAAAAGGTCAGTTAGAATGTTGTGAACTGTCAAGATGAAGCCACTGTTTGAATGTGTGCAATATCGGTGTGTTCTATGTGTGTGCGTGCCTTCGACGTTTTAGCACACAGTATCGGGTATTTTGGATGGTTTTAATGTCTTATGTGTGCGTGTATAGTGTAGTGCTTTTGATGGCTTCACATTTAATTTACGTAAAATTCTATCTGAACGATGTGATGATAAGAGCGGACGCTAGCTGAGAGACATTTGGAAAATAGGTATTTAAAACAACTGTTGCTGTTGCGCTTTGACTAAACCGCCTCTAAATACCGTGCGATAAGGACAACTGCAGCTTCCGGTGAATACTTCAATTAAAAATTGCAAAATTAGAGGTCTTGCTCTCGACAATTTTCTCCTCCAAAATGAGAGCTATGTTGAAGAAATTGTTCACATAGAATAATCATTAGTTGTGCTAGGCCCATATGTTTAGCTTTTTTTGTTAATACTTTTTTAATCTCCACTCTAGACGCCTTTAGTGGTGATAAAAATTAGGTATAATTCTAGCATTTTTAAAGGCTTCTGGTTGCTCGAAAAAAAAGGTTATCGAAAAAAGGAAGACATAGGCATAGAAGAAATTAATATTTATTTTATATATAAAAATCATTTCTTTTGTGTTAAAAATCAATGAGAAAACTGTAGAGAACGTTTGTATGGAAAAAACAGTGCCCGCCTCCCCTCTTAAATTCAAATGCCGACAACAAGTACATATAAATACAATAATATTTAAGTATGTGTAGTGTGATGGTTGTCACTAGACGGTATAAGCAGCGAAATTAAAAAAATCATCAATTAGTTTAATAAACTAAAAAACACGCTTTTAGTAAACGCGTTAAGTAGTTATCTTGGATGTCCGCCATGTTGAATTTAAGTCACGTGACTATTTTTTTCGTATTCCTGACAGCAAACCCTTTCATTTGATACCATTTGATATCATGGGGGTGCATTTCAAATAGCCTGTCCGCCATCTTGGACGTCCGCCATAATGGATTTAAGTCACGTGACTATTTTTTTCGTATTCCTGACAGCAAACCCTTTCATTTGATACCATTTGATATCATGGGGGTGCATTTCAAATAGCCTGTCCGCCATCTTGGACGTCCGCCATAATGGATTTAAGTCACGTGACTATTTTTTTCGTATTCCTGACAGCAAACCCTTTCATTTGATACCATTTGATATCATGGGGGTGCATTTCAAATAGCCTGTCCGCCATCTTGGATGTCCGCCATAATGGATTTAAGTCACGTGACTATTTTTTTCGTATTCCTGACAGCAAACCCTTTCATTTGATACCATTTGATATCATGGGGGTGCATTTCAAATAGCCTGTCCGCCATCTTGGACGT
The DNA here is from genome assembly GCA_947284805.1 of Coleophora flavipennella. Taxonomy (NCBI): domain Eukaryota; kingdom Metazoa; phylum Arthropoda; class Insecta; order Lepidoptera; family Coleophoridae; genus Coleophora; species Coleophora flavipennella. The sequence continues at coordinate 775,874 of OX369297.1, forward strand.
CCGCCATAATGGATTTAAGTCACGTGACTATTTTTTTCGTATTCCTGACAGCAAACCCTTTCATTTGATACCATTTGATATCATGGGGGTGCATTTCAAATAGCCTGTCCGCCATCTTGGATGTCCGCCATAATGGATTTAAGTCACGTGACTATTTTTTTCGTATTCCTGACAGCAAACCCTTTCATTTGATACCATTTGATATCATGGGGGTGCATTTCAAATAGCCTGTCCGCCATCTTGGACGTCCGCCATAATGGATTTAAGTCACGTGACTATTTTTTTCGTATTCCTGACAGCAAACCCTTTCATTTGATACCATTTGATATCATGGGGGTGCATTTCAAATAGCCTGTCCGCCATCTTGGATGTCCGCCATAATGGATTTAAGTCACGTGACTATTTTTTTCGTATTCCTGACAGCAAACCCTTTCATTTGATACCATTTGATATCATGGGGGTGCATTTCAAATAGCCTGTCCGCCATCTTGGATGTCCGCCATAATGGATTTAAGTCACGTGACTATTTTTTTCGTATTCCTGGCAGCAAACCCTTTCATTTGATACCCATATCATGGGGATGGATTTCAAACAGCCAGTCCGCCATCTTGGGGAGGCCGCCATATTGGATTAGTAATGACTTTTCTTAGCTAGTCATGTATTGTCATCAGAACTCAGAGCGTGTGCAAAATTTCATCCTAATCGAAGACCGGCACGTGGGTCAAATTAAGATTCTAAGATTTTCTTACATAGTTAGTTACAAGTGAAGCTAATACAAGCGTGTTAAAAAAATAAAAAGCTCACGGCGGTTGTTAGAACGTAATTTAAAAAGGATGAAATATATTTTTTAAGTCCCCTGGCGAATGAAAGATAAATTTTAAAAATCCAAGAAAATCTGTACAAAATCCGGAAAAAATCTGTTCCAAATTTTAGTCTTATATGTCAATTTATATTGGTCATAAACTACATTAATTTACATACTGAATTAGTCATACTTATAAAATTGCGTTTTTTTTTTATAAGTTAGTTAATTGCGTTCGATTCGGTCGAAACTTGGGCTGTGTTAGTCTCTCCAGAGGTGCCAAATTGACTATCGATATATCGAAGTGCTGAAGTGTTTTGTATGAAAACGCCACCATGTCGGTTCGCCTCCAGGTTCAAAACTCGGTACCTATCCAGCTGTGGAGAGGGCTGAGACAGGGAGACGTTATATCTCCGAAACTGTTCACCGCCGCCCTGGAAGATGTTTTTAAGCTTTTGGACTGAGGTAGACTGGGCATCAATATCAACGCCGAGTACATCACCCACCTTCGATTCGCTGACGATATCGTGGTCATGGCTGAGACTATGGACGACTTAGGCACAATGCTCGATGGCCTTAGTAAAGCCTCTCAACAAGTAGGTCTTAGAATGAACATGGACAATACGAAAATTATGTCAAACGTCCGTGTCATACCTACGCCTCTGAAGGTTGGAGGCTCTACACTCTACACTCGAAGTTGTTACCGAATATGTATACCTGGGACAAACAGTCCAGTTAGTTAGGTCCAACTTCGAGAAAGAGATTAATCGTCGAATCCAACTCGGCTGGGCAGCGTTCGGGAAGCTTCGCAATATCTTTACGTCCCAGATACCGCAGTGTCTTAAGACCAAGGTCTTCGACCAATGTGTGTTGCCAGTGATGACGTACGGAACTGAGACATGGTCGCTTACTATGGGCCTCATAAGAAGGCTCAAGGTCACCCAAAGGGCAATGGAGCGTGCCATGCTCGGGGTTTCTCTGCGTGATCGAATCAGAAACGAGGAGATCCGTAGGAGAACCAAAGTAACCGACATAGCTCTCAGAATTGCTAAACTTAAGTGGCAGTGGGCGGGGCACATTGCTCGTAGAACAGATGGCCGTCGGGGAAGTAAAGTTCTCGAGTGGCGACCACGCACCGGAAAACGTACTGTAGGCAGGTGTCCCACTCGGTGGACCGATGACCTGGTGAAGGTCGCGGGAAGCCGCTGGATGCGGGCAGCGCAGAACCGGTCGTCGTGGAATTCCTTGGGGGAGGCCTATATCCAGCAGTGGACGTCCTTCGGCTGATATGATGATGATGATGATAAAATTGCGTATATTCAATTTATTTGAGAGCAGAAAACGGCAGACCCTGACGGATTTTCTTGGATTTTCAAAAGTTTATATTTCGTTACCTTTTTCTCTCTAGTCGGGGGACTTTAAAAAAGTTATTTAATCCTTTTTCAATTACTTTAACACCCGACGTGGGCTTTCTCGAATTCGGCTGAATAGTTTCACGCGACAACCAGCCTGGCTGCTGCAGCGCTCCGTGGTGGTCTACCGGCATAAAACAGGTCTAAGAACCTGCTCTGAAATGATACTTTTAAAATGTAAAAAACCGCAAGGAAGTGGGCCCAGTAGTTTTCGAGATAAATGGCAACATTAGCGCCAACCATCCTGGCTGCTGCAGGGCTCTCTGGTGGTCTATCGCCATAAAACTTATCTAAGAACATGCCCTGAAATTACACCCTTTAAATGCAATAAACCGCAGGGAAATCAGCCTTGTAGTTTTTGAGATTAATGGGAACATTTGTTGGAACACACAAACAAACCAAAAACCTCTTACCCTATACGCATACCCTTCTCCATTCCGTCGTGGGTAAAAAAAGTACCATTAGATACATTAGTACTAATATATAAAGTGTGTAGCAAAATTGGTGTCGAACCCGTTAACTGGGGATTCTATCATCATACTGAACAACTTTCTCCAAGGAACCTATAGGCAATTCGCAAAAAAAAATCGGCGCTCCATATAAAAATGCACAAAATCGGTCAATCAGCTGATCGTTTTGTATGAAGAGTTAATTTTTTTTTGCGATTTCTGCAAACTTGCAGAACAAAAGTTGTTCAGTATGATGAGTAGAAGCCCCAGTTACCGGGACGTACACCAATTTTGTTACACCCTGTATATTTTGACGATACTTTACCCGAGAGTCGTGGATTCGATCCCCTCTTAGGGCCAACATTCGTGTGATAAATAGGTGTATTTGCTCTGTGTCTGGGTATTTACTATCTTTATTTGTATATTTAAACGTTTATAAGTATGTATATCAGTCTCTGACATAGTACAGAGAATCCTAGGTCGAGGCCAGGGACCGCGTGTGATTTGTCCCTGAATATAATTATCCGAACAAGCCGGTTTCCGAAAAGACTTTAGTACCATAGACCTCATACATACGCTGCGGCAGATTATACAGAAAACCGAAGAGTACAATCAGCCACTATGCTTGGCGTTCGTGGACTATGAGAAAGCCTTCGATTCGGTCGAAACTTGGGATGTGTTACAGCCTCTCCAGTGGTGCCAAATTGACTATCGATATATCGAGGTGCTGAAGTGTTTGTATGAAAACGCCACCATGTCGGTTTGCCTCCAGGATCAAAATCGGAACCTATCCGACTGCAGCGAGGGGTGAGACAGGGAGACGTGATATCTCCGAAACTGTTTACCGCCGACCTGGAAGATGTTTTTAAGCTTTTGGACTGGGGTTGACTCGGCATCAATACTGTAGAGATCGTATGTCTCTACATTTCTACACTGTCAACTCCTTTGCTTATTTTCTTGCCAGCGCGAATCGAAATTAGAATATTAGTTTAAATTTGAATTTGTAAGTCATTCGAAAGCTTTTTGAAACAATGGATATGGATTCTATGGCGGACCGTGAGCCAGGACAGAGGTTCATTTTCAATAAGTATATTTTCATTATCCGCGCGTCTGGTCTGAGTTCCCTAAAGTCATGGCAAGAAAGTGAGAGGAATCAATGAAGCTATAATAATCAGTCAGCCGACAGAGCCTTCTACCTTTTTTTTACGTGTTAAATATATGATCATCTCTGATGATTCTTTAATACGTATCTGAATCTTTCCTTTCGAAGTATCAATTTAGCTATACCCCCAGCGTCCCGTAGACGACGTCACATTTGGTGGAGGTGAGGACGGACAAGCAGTATCCTTCCAGGAACAGGCAGCATAGTTGCCAGGATGTTGGCAAAACAATAGCTGATCTGACCAGTTTGAAGAGGAGAGGAGATCCAATAATCTTAAAATTTGAATTTGAATTTCGTGTTTAACTTTGTTCTAAGAGAATATGGGTATGAGTTATAGCTATATCGCTATGGGGAGCTTAGTGTTAGCCATACGCTATCTAAGAGCTCTGATTTGGAGTTTATTCCCCTGGTGCTTGGCTATGGTTCGTATTGCAAAATTTCTTTGAGCCATTAGGCTCATATTATTAACATTGATTTCTGAAGGATTTAAGTTGATGATTAATTTCTCCTCTGACATCTGGTATTGATTTCGAAATATTGGTGCTTAGAAATTTTTTTATTTGAATCTGAGATGACCACAGATTATCCGGGAACTTTTATGGTCAGACCAATAAATATTTTTTATCTCGTAATTAATACCACTTTTAAGATAGTCTTTGCATGGTTTAAACTTTTATAGGCCCCAGATAATATTATGGTCATTAATTATTTTTGTTTGATTCTTGTTAAAGGTGGTTTAAGCGACTTAAAGAAAATATTTTTGGGATAGTTGAGTTAAGTCAGGTGTAGGGAATCAGGCTAAATTTGTTTTATGTTCCTTAAGATAGGGAGGAATTAGTTTTGAAATGTATACATGTTAGACAGAGAGCAGTAGGGGTTTAAGGGGTTTAACCTGCTGGGGCAATGGGCGGTTTCAACATTAACGCGGTGTATATGTGTAGTTGGTCTGCACATATACTTTTCCAAATTTATCTCCCATTGTCGGATCAATATCGAAAGATCTCTCTCTGACGACGTCTTCCCCTATAGGTAGGCGCCAAGAGACGTTGGCACTTATAGGTAGGTGTAGACAGGAGGTGGAGAAAAGCATCGCTTCACGGTGCGTTTCTCAATTGGCGGTGGGTGATGTAGAGATCGTATGTCTCTACATACATCTACTCTCAGCCTCTTTGCTTAGTTTCTTGCCAGCGCGAATCGAAATTAGAATATTAGTTTAAATTTGAATTTGTAAGTCATTCGAAAGCTTTTTGAAACAATGGATATCATCTATATAATATTTCCTTTCGAAATATCAATTTAGGTATACCCCCAGCGTCCCGTAGACGACGTCACAATACTGACCACGCACCGGATAACGTAGCGTAGGCAGGCCTCCCACTAGGTGGACAGATGACCTGATAAAGGTCGCAGGAATCCGCTGGATGCGGGCAGCGCAAAACCGGTCGTCATGTAAATCCTTGGGGGAGGCCTATGTCCAGCAGTGGACGACCTTCGGCTCATAACATGATGATAATAATAATAATTAATATTACATTAATTTTCAACTCATAGTGGATTCTACTCATAATGCAATAAAATATCCGTAAAAACTAAAATAGGCTGACAATAAGCACACCCTGGACACTTCATACAACGGGACAGAAATTACATTTCAAAAAAGGAATGACGGAATAAACAAAATGGCGGCGAAATCCTATACGTTAGACAACCAAAGTAACCAATCTGGGTGATGAGGGGGTGAGGTCGCAATCTGGAGAGCGGCAGGGAGTGTCCATACTGTATGTTAGTACTAATTTACATACTTTGCAATAAGTAAGTATACAATAAATAATACTAGAATTGAAAACCGCACTCAAAGCGACGACAATGTAACGCCCACCAATGCTTGTCTATGTAAATCGATGCCCACTCAATTCAACATCATGTCCAACCTTGTCGTATCCAGACCACTGTGCGGTGGAGAGTACGTAGTCCAGTGTGCCTCATTTAGGACCTGAATGAATACTGATGCCGCGCCCATATCCGCCTACTGGTGCGATCTGATTTAAAGAGATGTGATTTAAGTTGTCGATGTAAATATTTTTTAATTTATTGTGTGTAATTTATTGTTTCAATGGAGCGTGCTATGCTTGGAGTTTCTCTGCGTGATCGAATCAGAAACGAGGAGATCCGTAGGAGAACCAAAGTTACCGACATAGCTCTCAGAATTGCTTAACTTAAGTGACAGTGGGCGGGGCACATAGCTCGTAGAACGGATGGCCGTTGGGGCAGAAAAGTTCTCGACAGGCGATTACACACCGGAAAACGTACCGTAGGCAGGCCTCCCACTCGGTGAACCGATGACCTGGTGAAGGTCGCGGGAAGCCGGTGGAAGCGGGTAGTGCAGAACCGGTCGTCGTGGAAATCCTCGTGGGAGGCCTATGTCCAGCAATGGACGTCCTTCGGCTGATATGATGATGATGTGTAAACTGAAAGTCCGTCTGCGCTTAGTTCTAGAAGATTTCGGCAAATTGATTAAATTGTAAAAAAAAAACGATTTATCTACTTATAAAGAAAGTTCTTAGAGAGAATGTTAGAATTATTCGCCTAAATTTACTATTTAATCTGTGCACAAACTATCAAACCAACCATTAAATACAAAAAACAGTTAGTTGAGTGACGAAGTGTTCTTTTTAGTTTATTTTCGACTTGTTTTAATATTAATTTCTTTTTTATGTTTTGTTTTGGTTTTGTTATGATTTTTTCAAATTTTTTGACTTTTCACTTCTGTTTTATTGCTTTTTTCCGTATAATCATTTTTCTAATCCTTTTTAACTTTTTTATGTTTTATAGTGTTTTCAAGTTATAATTTTGAGTTTGTTCATTAAAAAATTAGTGGTGCTATAAGTAAGTGGTATAACAAGTTGATGGCTCTTTTTCTACATTTGGTCTCCTTGCCCTCCAAGACCTTCTCATATTCACACTTTACTTGTGCGAGCTTAGACGCGGTACGGAGGGCGCGTCGATGCTGTAGTTAAAAACCTATTGATATTTTTTTCTTTACATTGTGATTTATTGATTGATATTTTATTGGTTTCGTTCCCACAACATAGTTGTCTGCTTCAATTAGAATAGTCATATCGAATCGTTTTAAAAGCACAATATTAATTTTTATTTTTAACCGACTTCACAAAAAGGAGGAGTTCTTAATTAGCTTTTTTATGTTTGTAACCTCAAAACTCCGTCATTTATTAATTGATTTAAAAAAGTTTTTATTCCATAGAGTATGCTACTAGATAAGTTACTTGTAGCTAAATTTTATCAAAATTGATTTAGTGTTTTTTTAGAAAATTAACTAAAAGTGTAACAAAATTGTACTTGGTTTTTGTGCTTGAAGTCGGTTTTCTTAAGTTTTTGCAATTCTTATTATTTTTAAAATTCTTTAGACATGTCTCACGAAGCCGCGGGATACGAGCAGCGCAGTTATAGTCGTTTTTGAAATCCTTGGGGAAGGGCTTCGTCCAGCAGTGGAAGTATTTCGGCTGTTATGACGAGTATAGTTCACTTTGCAGGATACGTATATTTTGTGTTAATTTTAAAATGGACTCCACAGTTCGATAGAACTACTAAAAAAATCTACTTACGAGACGGGTGGCCACGGGAACGAAACTAACAAAATATTTCTTTGTTTAATTTTTGATAAAATATCGATAAATGACACATCACTACTGGACAATACGGAATCTGAATCAATGACATCACATCCCTTCATGTTTGCTTGGTTCTCGAATGCAATCGATTCATTGTTAACTGCACGACCGTAGGTACCTATTGTATTATACATACTAACCATACTTAGGCAAAACATTTCTAATTTGAAGTTATACGTTTAACTAAATTTCGTGAATTCACGACTGTATAAAAACATTAGGTAACCCTTTTTTTGGGAAGTCGAGTAAAATGTATTCTATGTCACTCATGAGATCAAGACGAATCTAATGATAGCTCGCACTCTACTCGTAATATCCATCAAAACGTTTAGCAGATATCGTGGAATAAAGAAACATACTTACATTAGATTTTAACCGCCTCCGTAGCTCAGAGGCAAAGTTCACTGGCATTACACAGGAGGTCGCGGGTTCGATTCCCGGCGGGGTCAATTGTAAGACTCGGTTTGGTTGGTGGTAGGGTATTTTCTAAGCCCGCCTTGGCTAGCTACCACCATCTTATCTAAGTCTTGCCGCCAAATATCAATGTTGATATCATTGGTGTGTTCCGGCATGAAGATAAGATAGCCAGTTTCCCCATTGCGTTGAGGAATCTTGGTAAGCCCGCTTCCATCTTCGGCAACATCGTCACTTACCACCAGGTGAGATGTTGTCAAGGGCTTACCAATAATGAATAAAAAAAAAAACTGAAAACTATATGTTACGGATAATTAATGTGGCACTGGTACATTACCAAAATAATGAGGATCTTGCACAGCGGTCCGAGGTAGGTAGGTCGTCCGAATTGTCAGGCAGCATGATTTTCACAGCAATCACTCACTTTTAGTTTATTAATACACCACAGGTATTTCCTAATGCCCCGGGGCTGGGCTTGACCCTTTTAATGAAATTTAAGACGAAGAAAACATTATATTTTATAGAAGAATATGCGGAGCACGTATTCGATGATCCATGAGACCAAAAGTTCTAATCTCGCACGCAAGAGGCGCTGTTGTCCTTGCAAAGGAAAAGATTCCTCGGCTCGCCATTGGTTATATCAAATTTCGGTTCCAAAGATAAGTAAATACCAGGCCAATAAAAAAAAAAGGGCAAATATATGAAAAGAAACCTTCCTATCTTCCAAATTGTGTTTTTCGCGTTACATTTATATAATATATATATATATATAAAAAAAAAGAGAACATTACCTAATACTAAACATGCCGCTCACCTTAAAAGAATGTAGAACTTTTAACTTAAGTAATATTTACAATTTCAATAAAACTATTACTATTATTATTTTTTATTTTATTTTTTAGTAACTACTTTTCAATGGGTAGGGGACAAATTTTGACTACGGGCCGTTTGAACAAACTTTTGCCATGTTGTAACGTGACTACCCGTACAATGTTGTCAGAGCCAGGATGCAGAGAATGAACACGAGCTATTTTCCACTGGAGAGGCGGAAGGTTGTCATCACATACCACTACAATAGCACCTTCTTGAATGTCAGAGCCACGGTTCTGAAACCATTTGCTGCGTTGTTGAATTTCGTGTAAATACTCTTTGCTCCAACGTTTCCAGAAGTGCTGGACACTGTGTTGTATCCACCGCCATCTACTCAATCTATTGGGACAGACATCAATCAATGACGTGTCCGGAATGGTATTTATGGGTGACCCAATCAGGAAGTGAGCTGGTGTTAAAGGAAGAGGATCAGAGGCGTCTGCGCTAAGCACACAAAGAGGGCGTGAGTTAATAACGGCCTCTATCTGACACAAAAGTGTGTGCATCTCGTCATATGTTTGTGTACGAGTTCCCACCACACGTTGCAAATGATGTTTGAAGCTCTTTACACCAGCTTCAAATAAACCCCCGAAATGTGGACCGTACGGTGGTGAGAAGTGCCATGTTATACCTTGCTGAAGGATTTTGTTATTAATTTCACTTTGAATTTCAGTGTTTCGCAAAAAAATGTATAAATCTTTGAGATGATTATTACAACCGACAAAATTCTTTCCGTTATCTGAATAAATGTCCGAACAAAGACCACGACGCGAAATAAAACGTCGTAATGCCGCTAAGAAGGCTTCCGTAGACAGTTCCGAAACCAATTCGAGATGAATAGCTTTAACTGTCATGCATACAAATACAGACACGTAACACTTTACAATTTTTGCGTTTCGGACCTTGTTTGCTCGTACAAAAAATGGACCTGCGTAATCCACCGCTGTCTTTAAAAAGGGACGCTTAGGCGTTACTCTATCCGAGGGGAGAGGCGCCATACTAGGCTGCAAGCGTACTGGGCGCGCTCGAAAGCACGGTACACAACGATGTATACGTTGGCGTATTATGTCACGACTTGAAAGGATCCAATACTTGTGTAAGAGCAAGTATTGAACGGCCTGAGCACCAGCATGCAGATTACATCTATGCATATCATCAATCAGTAGCGTCGTTAAAGGATTTTTTTTAGGTAAAATTAACTGATGTTTGGAGTCATAAGGTAGCATAGACTTTTGTATTCTACCTCCTACGCGCAAGCACATTTCGGTATCTAAAAATGGATTTAGCCGCCTTAATTGATTGGAGGGATACTTTCCTTGTGAGATATTTTGTATATCTTCCGTGAAAACAGAATGCTGGACTATCTTAATAAGTCTATGCAGACAGAAATTATATTCGTGGACTGTCACATGTTTATGAAGAGAAGATAACTTCCTGCATTTATTGTAGAAACGGAACAATAGTGCCGTAACCCGGATGAGTTTTCCTAGAGTGGAAAATCGCGAAATGATATCAATACCATCGTAAATGGGTGCAGCCGTGGCTGGATTGGATTGAATCCCAGATAAGTCCGATCTCTTCTCTTCCTTAGTGTGGGGTATGGCCTTTCGTATAGGCCAAGACGACTCTGGCATCGAAAGCCACGACGGTCCATAAAACCATAAGTCATGGAGTAGGAACGTGGTTGGCAACATTCCTCGTGATGCACAATCAGCTGGGTTGTCAGAGGATGGAACGTGACGCCAACAGCTTGCTGGCACGCGTGACAGAATTTCACTAGTACGATTGGAGACGAAAACTTTCCATTCATGTGGTGGAGAATGTACCCACGCAAGCACGATTGAGGAATCTGACCACGCATAAACATTTTCTAAGTTTATGCGGGTATTGTAAGTACGCATCACCTTCTCTAATAACTTAGATAATAACAGAGCAGCCATCAACTCTAACCGTGGTATAGTAAGTCGTGGTTTTAAAGAAGCTACTCTAGTTTTCCCTAGTAATAGGTAAGTATGACCTTCATCGTTGTTGTCGATGAAACGAATGTAAACACAAGCAGCGTAAGCCTTCTCGGACGCGTCAGAAAAGCCGTGAAGCTGTATAGCACCTGTGTTTGGAAACACATGACGCGGAATAAGTACTTGCGATAAAACATGCAGTTCTTTTATAAAATTATTCCAGGCATTAACTATATCGACGGGCGGAGTTTCATCCCAGTCGACTCCTGAAAGCCAGAGCAATTGTATCAAATGTTTGGCATATAAGGTTACAGGCGAGAGCCATCCTACTGGATCGTATATTTTAGCGATCTCTGAAAGAATTGAACGCTTTGTGCAATTTTCTGTCGAAATATGTACGGTGAACGTAAATTCATCAGTTTGAGGGTTCCACTGAAGTCCTAACACCTTTGTTTTGCTATCATTTTCCATTTTAGCGAATTGTACATTTTCCAACCGCTCACCGTTAGATTCAATAGGCGTTACTGCTCTAAGTATCGCTGGCGAATTACTGTGCCATTTACGGAGTTCAAATCCTGCGGTTGCACATATTGCTATGAGTTGGTTTTGCAACACCAGAGCATCTGGTTCTGAATTCGCACCTGAGACAACATCATCGACAAATACATTATTAGACAAAACCTGAGCAGCAAGTGGGTAATGGTCTTGTTCATCATGAGCAAGCTGTTGTATGGTGCGTAATGCGAGATAGGGTGATGAATTGACGCCAAACGGAACCGTGCAAAGACGAAAATCTTGAATAGGCTCGTTGGGTGAAGAACGCCACACAAGACGTAAGAAATCTCTATCAGATTCTCGAACTAAAATGTTTCTATACATTTGTTTTATATCAGCCGTAAAGGCTATGGAATGCATTCTAAATTTTAATAAGACATCTACAATGTCTTGGTGAAGCTTCGGACCGGTGAGAAGGATATCATTGAGGGATTTACCATTAGTGGTTTTGCTACCAGCATCAAACACGACTCGTGTCTTAGTAGTTTCACTGGATTCTTTGATCACACAGTGGTGAGGAATGTAATAGTTATTAGGTGAAATCTTATTAATATCTACTAGCTCCATGTGTTTTAGCTGTACATATTCTTGAAGACACGCGTGATAATCAACTCTGAGGTTCGGATTTTGTTCTAACCGATGTTCTAATTTACGCAATCTAGAGATAGCTATTTCTCGTGATTCTCCCAAGGGAGTAACGTTGGTTTTGAATGGAAGAGCTACTACGTATCGCCCTGACCTGTCACGAGTATGTGTATTTTCGAAAATTGATTCACATAGTTGTTCATCGCGCGTTAGTGTCTTGGTTTCAATCAACGATTCTAGTTCCCAAAATTTTTGAAGATCCATATCCGATTGGAACGTACTAAAACAAACCTGCAATGAAGTTTGCTGTGAAGCCTGAACCGTAGATTCAAAAGAAACTTTCCCCATCAATAAATAGCCGAAGATACTATCCATTGCGATTGGTGAACCAGGCGACCCTGTTATTACATTTCCTAATAATACGTGGGAAAGTATATCCGCACCTAAAAGCATTTCTACGGGTTGCGGTGAGTAGAAATAGGGGTCCGCTAACATTAAATTTTGAATGTGAGACCACCCTGTACGTGGCAAAGGTACAGTAGGCATTTGTGAAACAAGCTTCGGTAACACTAGAGCATCAACATGTATGGACGGAGCAACCTTATTTTTAGGTGTTATGCAACACGATACTATACCCTTCGGATGTACAGGTTTATTGTCTCCTATACCGTATACAGGTACGTTCACATTACGACGCGCTAGGCCCAACCGCTGCGCACAATCTTCTGTTATAAAGGTAGCTTGACTTCCCGAATCAACTAAACAACGAACGGTGCTTACCTTTTGCCCATCTAAGCAAATATCGACAATAGCGGTCGATAACAACACGGTACTTGTACGTAGTTCAGCACCAATCCCACTAGATGTCGCACATAATTCGGTATGTGTAGGAGCGACATTTACTGACGTCATAACGTGCTGAGTATCAGCAGCTGGACTATCCTTAAAATTCTCCGTAGGAGGGACAGAAACCTCGCTATAATCATTATTAGTTTCACTTATTACCGGAAAGCTCTGCGTTTGGAAATGAATCAAACTATGGTGTCGTTTATGGCAAGAGCGACAGACAAAGTTTGACCTACATTGTTTAACATCATGTCCAACATTTAAACAATTATAACATACATTACTATTCTGCACTAATGAGTATCTATCTTGCGGAGATAAATTCAAAAACTTAGCGCATCTCGTTAACGAGTGCGGTGCTTCACAACATACGCAATTTTTTGTCCTACTTCCGTGCTCATAATGTGAATCGGAATCAGGTGTTGCGTTCGCGACGAATGACCGGCGCGGGCCGGCGGTGGCGGGGGAGCTCGGACCGGCCGCGGCCGCGCCCCCGCCGCCTCCGCGGGACGGCGGCGGCGGCGCGCGTGAACCTGCGATATTTGAAATCTCACATGCACTAAGTTCCCGCTCGAGAAATGTCATTAAATCTGACATTTTAGGTATATCGTTAGGATTGTCTAAAGACAACTCGAAACGCTTTCTAGTAGCAGAAGGTATTTTACGAAGTAAAATGTGCAACAATAGAAAGCTCCACTCATCGACGGGAAATCTCATCATTTCTAGCGCCTTTATGTTCTCTTGGTACTTATTAAGCAAATTACGTAAACTAGACGACTTGTCCGAACATATTTCTATATCTAGAATTTTATCTAAGTGTTTGGATGCGATTAATCGTTTGTTTTCGTACCGGGCGATTAAGATGTCTAAGGCCACTGAGTAGTTTTCATCTGTGATAGGTATGGACTTTATGAGATTGAGTGGTTCGTTATGCAATGTCAACAATAAATAACGGAATTTTTCCGCGTCCGTGTAAGCGTTGTTGTTATGAACTACAGAGTGGAAAAGGTCGTAGTACGACGGCCAGTCCGTGGATTCTCCCGAGAAAGATGGCAAGGGTAAGGTGGGTAACTTGTTTATGCAACTGACAACTGTAGGTATATTTATGTCGCTTAAGTTAGAACGACTTCGACGTTTACTCTATGCATCCTCCCTTTTTAGTTTATCTAAGTGAACTTGAATTGAATAGTAACACTCATTAAATTCCTTACGAATTTTCAACTGCTCGTCTTTATTTAAAGATTTATTTTTAATCAGATTTTTTTCGATTTTAGTTTGCAGGCGAATGAAATTCTTTTGAAGCGAACTTAAATCTTTACATCTTATGCGAAATTGTTGTTCATCTTTGGATGCGTACTCTTTGATATTCTCCAATTCACCAATAATTATATCTCTTTCGAAAATATCATGTTCGGCGGCGTCAGACATTTTGCGTAGCAAAGATGGGTAGGACGCGCAAAGAAGCTAAGAATTGAAAGGGCTATCAAAGCAAAAACACAACCTGGAAGTAGCAGATCCGGCTCGAAGGACCAAATTTTGTTACGGATAATTAATGTGGCACTGGTACATTACCAAAATAATGAGGATCTTGCACAGCGGTCCGAGGTAGGTAGGTCGTCCGAATTGTCAGGCAGCATGATTTTCACAGCAATCACTCACTTTTAGTTTATTAATACACCACAGGTATTTCCTAATGTCCCGGGGCTGGGCTTGACCCTTTTAATGAAATTTAAGACGAATAAAACATTATATTTTATAGAAGAATATGCGGAGCACGTATTCGATGATCCATGAGACCAAAAGTTCTAATCTCGCACGCAAGAGGCGCTGTTGTCCTTGCAAAGGAAAAGATTCCTCGGCTCGCCATTGGTTATATCAAATTTCGGTTCCAAAGATAAGTAAATACCAGGCCAATAAAAAAAAGGGCAAATATATGAAAAGAAACCTTCCTATCTTCCAAATTGTGTTTTTCGCGTTACATTTATATTATATATAATATATATATATATAAAAAAAAGAGAACATTACCTAATACTAAACACTATACATGGTCACTTTTTGATAAGTGGTTGATATTATAATGATGGGTGTAAAATAAATTACACCCTTTACACTGCGGCGTATTTTAGGGAGCCGACAGGTAGAAAAAAGGAACGTGAGTGTAAAAAACCTTGCTTGGGTTCCGTACAATGAAAAAAATAGTATTCAATTAAATAAATTTATTCAAAATAGGTGCAAATTACACTCTTTATGATAGTCATAAAATAATAACAACAATGTCATTTGTGAAGAATCAAGAAATAAATAATAATTACTTAATAACATCAAAATTAAATCCTCGTATAAACCAGATTATGTCATTAGAACATGAAAACAATATGACACGAAAAGTTATAGACAAAAATCAATGAATGCCTCTAACAAGAGTAGGCCAGTTCACACGGACAGCACCCGGTCACGAGTATAACGCGAGACTCAGCCTTCGATCCCATCAACCATATTAGAGGGAAAGGAACGACCCGGCTCCCTATATACACAAATACAAACAACCTCTAACCCTAAACACAAAATAAGACACACTCGTATATCGCCTCTGCCGCCATTCCGTTTTGTCCGACGTGGGTAATAAGAAACTTCACATATTAAACAGTGAACGATATAGCCAAAGTATATATTATATTAATAGTATATATATTATAACGGCCAGGGCCACCACCTCCTGTCAGGGAGGTCGTAGTTTGAATCCTGCCACGTACCAATGTAATTTCGAATTTAGATTTTATATGTACGTTTATCCGACGCTCTTGCGGTGAATGAAAACATCGTGAGGAAACCTGCACACGCCTGTGGAGAAAGTCGCAGGTTAATTGTGTGTGAAGTCGACCAACTCGCACTGAGCTCGCGTGGTCGACTAAGGCCCGATCACCCTAATTCAGGGTAGGTTTGAGCCCATCGATGGGGACGTATATGAGCTGATATGATGATGATATATATTAGTACAAACATACAGTATGGACATTCCCTGCCGCTCTCTAGATTCCGACCTCACTCCCTCGTCACTCAGATTGATACAGATTGCTTACAGTTTGGTTCTCGAACGTACAGGATTTCACGGTGATTTGGTTTGCTCCGTCATTTGTTTTTAGAAATGTCAATTCACGACCTTTGTATGCAGTGTCCAGTGATATAGCGATGTAAAGCTAGCATCGACACCTCTAGCGTTGTAATTTGTTGCTCAGAAATTACTCGAGCAACAAAATTCTCATTAGGGCAACTAATTAGCATTAAAAAGCACTAAACTTATCACTACAAATAAATGTCGTAGCTTGAATATCAACCGAGCATTAAATTAAATTGCTAGACGGTGTCAATGCTAGCTTTACAGACGTGTTAAATATTGTTCGGGAGGTAAGGTCAGGTATTACGGGAAATAACTACCCGTTGGATACAAAAAAATCATAATATCAGCTCATTTACGTCCCCACCGAGGAGCTCGAGCCCAGTGTGGGTTGTTCGACTTCGCATACAACCTTCGAGATACATTCTTCGAGGGACGTAAATGAGTCCTCACCAGGGGGCTCGAGCCTACCCTGAATTAGGACGATCGGGCCTTAGTCGACCAAGCGGGCCCAGTGCGGTTTGGTGAACTTCACACACAACCTTCCTTTCTGAGTTTCTACGCAGGCATGTGCAGGTTTACTCACGATTTTTTCACGGTAATAAGAGCGTCAGATAAACGTACATCATCATCATCATATAAGCCGAAGGACGTCCACTGCTGGACATAGGTCTCTCCAAGGATTTCAATCACGACCCAGTTCTGTGCTGCCCGCATTCAGCGGCTTCCCGAGCCCTTCACCAAGTCATCGGTCCACCGAGTGGAATGCCTACCTACCCTACGTTTTCCGGTGCGCGGTCGCCACTCGAGCACTTTACTTTCCCAACGGCCACCTGTTCTACGAGCTATTTGCCCCGCTCACTGCCACTTAAGTTTAGCAATTCTGAGAGCTATGTTGGTTACTTTGCTTCTCCTACGGTTCCTCTCGTTCCTGATTCGATCACGCAGAGAAACTCCGAGCATAACACGCTCTTTTGCCCTTTGGGTGACCTTGAGCCTTCTTACTTATGAGGCCTATACGTACATATGAAATCGAAATTCGAAAACAGATTGCTACGTGGCAGAGTTCGATCCACAACCTCCCGGACAGGAGGTAGCGGCTATAACCGTTACACCATCGGCGCTCTTAAATATAAAAAACCGGACAAGTGCGAGTCAGACTCGTCTGTCCAGGGTTCCGCACAAATTTGTAGGTACATATTATTATTATTATTATTATTTGTTTATTTGCCAGGAAAAAATACAAAACAAGTAAATTTATAGAACGGTGGTCTCTACACTAGGCTAAGCCTGTATAGTAGGGGCCGTGAGTGCAAAAAATTTCCATGCTTAAGGTAAGCCGACAGTAAAGAATAAAACTAAAATTTTAAATTTAAACTTAATAAACATAGTCATGCATAATAGAAAGTGAGTGAGTAGTGTTTGTGTGTGTGTGTGATGTGTGTGTGTGTTATAAATCATAACAGTGCATTTTATTTTTATATTTGAGTTGATTGAATGAAAGGTAAATTGCGGTTTACGATTTATGATGTATTAAAAAAAATTACTCACTAGATCTCGTTCAAACCAATTTTCGGTAGAAGTTTGCATAGTAATGTACATCATATATTTTTTTTAGTTTTATCTTTCTATTATTTTAGAAGTTGTAGGGGTGGGGGGGGGGGGGGGGGGGGAACACAAATTTTACCATTTTGGAAGTGTCTCTCACGCAAACTATTCAGTTTAGAAAAAAAATGGAGAAACCTCAATATAATTTTTGAAGACCTCTCCATAGATACCCCACATGTATGGGTTTGATGAAAAACAATTTTTGAGTTTCAGTTCTAAGTATGAAAACCCTCAAAATTTATTGTTTTATATTTTTGTGCTATTCACAGAATACGAGTACATCTACTTACCAAGTTTCAGCAGTATAGTTCTTATTGTGTCGGAAAAATGTGGCTGTGACGTTACGGACGGACAGACAGACATGAGAAATTCATAAGGGTTTCGTTTTTGCCATTTGGCTACGGAACCCTAAAAATGATATACAAAATTTTTCAAAGATTATATCAGTACTTTGTGTTTACATCAGTACACAGTGGTTAGAAGATGATTAATTGCGGCATAATGTTACATTTGGGGCTCATATTGTGCCTAAAGCTTCTCTGAGTCAGGAGACTATTCATGTGGACCTATTTCAGGGCCATTGTTCCCTTCATTGTAACAATGTTTAATTGTAAGGAACTAAGGACAGACGTAGTGCCTTTATACGAGCCTGTTCACAACAGACAGACATTATACACAGGTACCTTTTTAGGTTCCGTACCAGATAATGGGACCCTATTGCTAAGCCTACGCTGTCTGTCTGTCCGTGCGTCTGGCCCTTAGTTTGCGTGTGTTCCGACATACACTTGGTCACTTCTTTTTTATTAGATAGGTTAAAATCGGTGTAATACTTGTTTAGAAAATTAACAAAAACTAAAAAAAGAAGAAAAAAAAATATTCTTGTTGCAGCGATTGAAATCGATCTTTCTAAAGTTTCTAATTTCGGAGAATTAGCTGCAGTACACCCGAACAGAGTTCAGGAAATGTGTTGAAGATTAAATAATTTTACAAAAATAATTAAATTGGTATTTTTTTATTTTGAATTTATCGTTAATTTTAATCACTTTCACTACAAGACGAAGTCTCTTCAGAATCGTCGCCTACATTAATAATTAAAGACTGTACAAGATACGCGCGACCCCGTGCGGGTGTAACGTCGGCGGCACCGCGATTAAACTCAGGGCGGCCCCTTTGTCGCTACCGTTTGACGCGAGCCGGCAGCGGCGAACGGCACCTGTCAAAGGTGCAACTAATAAAGTTTTCAACGTGGTCAATTAATCACTAATTTTATCAGCATTATGTGAACGCAACCTTGCATAATTTTCAGTGCTTCAATTAAAGGAGATTCGAGTGAACTCAAGTGCTTTTCTGATAGCGTTGAGTTCTTTGAGTTACATCGTCGTTGATTTATTTGAGTTACTGCAGGGGCATTCCCTCTCGTTAATCTGCCAGATACGCTAAAACTACCAAGTTTATGATATAGCGTCCCCACTTACCTACCCTTAGGCATAACAGTGAGGGCCGCTATTCCTGCCAACATCATAAGGCAAAGGCAAGGATTAGTTGCGGTAGGTCTTGCCGCCAAGACGCTTGTCCTGGTACTCTGCAAGGCGAAGAGAACCACTACCTACTGTCCAGGTAGGTCCCGGAGCTGTAGGCACGCTCACCTCCCGCGGCTTTCGCTGCTGGCGGTTTGATTCCCGCTCGGGACGCCAGAGAAGCTGGGTCTCACATCACCGGCGTGGTACCGGAGCTGTTGGCGCGCTCACTTCCGGGCGCTTATCACACCTGTCCAGACTTACTCCTACGCGGCTGGATCAGCCGGAGCAGTATCAGCTTAGCTCTACTTGCTCTATTAACTATACTTCAGGGGCAGGTTCTATGAGCTATGTCGAATTTATTATTTTATTTCCTTCTTTTTAGGGTTCCCTAGTCAATAAGGAACCCTTATAGTTTCGCACCGTCCGTCGGTCTGTCTGTCCCCGGCTTAGCTCAGAGAGTCTTAGTACTATAGTACTAGAAAGCATTAATTTGGTATTTATTTATTTTATTTATTTTTCATTTATTTATTAAAGGAAAAACATCAGTTTTGAAAAAAAATAACATAGAAAAAAAATATCTTAATATAACACTAGTTAACTTATAACAGGTTTATGTTATGTGTGATATAGTGCTAAAATAAAATCTTGAAAAAAAAATTAGGATATTTCCCCTACATGAAAAGAGGGAGTGATTTATTTTTCGTTGACGTAACCTATCGTGTAGGTATCTTTCAATAGTTCTCTTAAAACTACTAAGGGTTTACAAGAACTATTTTTTAATTTACGGATTCGCTTTCAAAATATAATAAGTTTAATTTTTATTAAAGTCAAAGTGTCGTCGTTTCCCGCTCCCCATACCAGCTAAACCGCTAATTCAGGAAATCTGAAAAAAATATGAATTGTATTATCCAGTTCAAATGCTGTTAGAACACGACCTTTTGGAGTTGCGTTACGCGACAGTGATGACTTGTAGGGAAATAAGAATAAGAATAAATTAAATAAAAGAAATACTTCCGATGAAGTTGTATTCGTCACTCACATGTCACGCACTTTCTCGACAGAGTTGCTAATGGTACTGACAGGCATCAGTTGACGTCATATGCCGCTCCTCTCCAAAAGGCCGTATCCTAACAGCATTTGAACTGGATAATAAGACATAATCTAATCAATTTAAAAGGAAACCAATCAAGACTAAGTAGGCGTTCTTAGTTTAGGAGTAATCATCATATCAGCTCATATACGTTCCCACCGAAGTGCTCGAGCTTACCCTAAATTAGGGCGATCGGGCCTTAGTCGATCACGAGGGCTCAGTGCGGGATGGTCGACTTCACACACAACCTTCGCGTTTCTTCGCAGGCGTGTGCCGGTTTCCTGATATTTACCATTTTAAGATGTGCAATTTGATTCGTAAAAATTTCATAGATTTTCCATACAAAATGTTCCATTACCAACTGCAAAAATAGTTTTTTTTTTATTCACAATTGGTAAAAAATCCTTGACAACATCTCACCAGTAAAATTGCATTTTAAAATCTAAATTTTTACTTTGAAAAGATTAAAGCGAGGCAAGGATGGGAACAACTGTCTCCGTCTTTTTCTTTACGTGTAAAGAGTAAAGAAAATAACCACACTTTTGCACTTTTTCAATGTTTATTCGCTTTAATTCAAAACTACAATTAATTTCTAAAAATCCAACTGGCGTATTGAAGTGTGTGTTTAGACTAATCGACGAAGGAAATTAAGAGTTACTAAATCGGTCTGGCTTGCCTGTAGAACGCAAATGTCTGTTTGAAAAGAAGTTTCTTTGTTATATTTTTTTCTGCTATAAATCGTGTTTCTGCAACTGACAAAATGAAGTAATTGAAATGAAGAATCAGGTTACAAAATATCACTTTCAAATGTTTTGTGATTGCTGAGAAAAATCGAGATCCCTGCGACCAAAGTTTCCAATGCGTCGCCTTAGAGAACTCTACTTTGCGCTAGTCCGACTCGCAGTCGGTCAGTTTTTTTTATTACCTTTTTTTAAGGAAGTCCGCCATAATGACCCATATTCTGCGAAAATTTTAGCCGGCCAGCTATTATGGTTAAAAGAATGCTGTTTTAAAGGTAGGACAGACCGACAGACAGATAGGCAGCCGGACGGCGTATGCTAGGTAATAGCAAAGTATTAGTACTAACATACAGTATGGACACTCCCTGCCGCTCTCTAGATTTCTACCTCACAGATTTCATCACACAGATTGAAACAGATTGGTTACAGTTTGGTTGTCAAATGTATAGGATTTGGCCACCATTTTGTTTGTTCCGTCATTCCCTTTTTGAAATGTCATTTCTGGCGCGTTGTATGAAGTGTAAGGGTGTGGTAATAGGGTCCATTTGGCAGTTTGTCCTAACGAACCCTAAAAGTAACTGAGATAACTGTAATGCTATCCTTATTCACGTTCACATCTTCATACCGCAGTGTCTTAAGACCAAGGTCTTCGACCAGTGTGTGTTGCCAGTAATAAGATACGCAACTGAGTCATGGTCACTTACTATGGGCCTCATAAGATGGCTCAAAGTCACCCAAAGGGCAATGAAGCGTTCTATGCTCGGAGTTTCTCTGCGTGATCGAATCAGAAACGAGGATATTCGTAGGAGAACCAAAGTAACCGATATAACTCTCAGAATTGCTAAACTTAAGTGGCAGTGGGCGGGGCACATAGATCGTAGAACGGATGGCCTTTGGAGCAGTAAAGTTCTCGTGGGGCGACCGCGCACCGGAAAAAGTAGCGTGGGCAGGCCTCCCACTCGGTGGACCGATGACCTGATGAAGGTCGCGGGAAGCCGCTGAATGCGGGTAGTGCAGAACCGGTCGTCGTGGAAATCCTTGGGGAGACCTATGTCCAGCAGCGGACGTCCTTCGGCTGATATGATGGTCCTTAAGCACAATCCGCAACGGGAACCCTAAAACTAGAAGACTATAGAAACCAGATACAAATTGGAACGCATCCCATCTTTCTGTTTACTGTACGAGGCTGTGCATACATAATACCACCCGCGACTTCGTTCGTGCTTACAAAGCCTGCCGCAGCTGCTCAAAGGCTTTTGTTCGAGTTGACGGGTCGCGTCGATGCAGCGAGGTGGAAAATGCAGAATTATTTTTTTCTCATGTGTAGAGGAATATACTTTGTTGTGTCTATTGCCTGCCAGCAACATTTTTTTCTTCCTGAACTTTAAAGAGTTAGAACATGTTTGTGTGGATACTGTTATAGTAACTGTACAGTCAAGGAATTTAATTCCCTACTCATTTCGTTGAAATGTCAGACGTTTGCAATGCATAAAGGTCGAAAATTCTATTTCAGTAATAGTATGGACATGTCAATACATATTATTGGTCACTTCACATAACAGATAACCTCTTTGCAAAAAGTTATCATTTTTTCTATGTGTCAGTGTCAATCGAAAATAGCTCTTATGGTGACAGTTTTCTATACGATGTTGAACCTTAGGTGGGTTGGAAATTAAATTCCTTGCCTGAACAATATAGTTTTTCCGAATAGGTCGCGCACGATTTAACCTATAAACAATACGACATGAAGATTTTTTTTTTCAATTCACAATTGGTAAGCCCTTGGCATCATCTCATCTGATGGTAAGTGACGATGTATCATCGTCCGAAGATGGAAGCGGGCTTACCAAGATTCCCCAACGCAATGGAGAACTGGCTACCTTATATTCAAGCCGGAACACATCAATGTTGTTAACACTGATGTTTGGCGGCAAGACTTAGATAAGATGGTGGTAGCTAGCCAGGCGGGCTTAGAAAATGCCCTACCACCAACCAAACCGAGTCTTACAACTTGACCCCGCCGGAATCGAACCCGCGACCTCCTAGTGTGAAGCGAATGGACTAACCATTACGCCACGGAGGCGGTCATAAGATAATCAAGTATTAAAAGCCTTATACAAGCTTTATTCTAGCTTGCAATGTTCGTTTATTATCCGATTGCGGCAAAGCCCAAAATGAGGGTTATGTGTTTGACCTGTATGTATGCCCGACTATATGTTCCCTCGTAACTACTAAATGGCAAAACAAATTTTAATAAATTGTACGTGTTTAGATTCGTCTGAACCACCAGAATGTCATAGGCTATATTAAAATTAATGTAAATCGATGGCGGATTTTTGCGCCAAATTGTGAAAAATCTTTTCTTTTTAAAACCTATCTCACTAGATATCAAAATAAAGAATTTTAAAAGGATAATTTAAAATTATTATAATCTATATATAAGGTCTAACAAAATTAGCTGAAACTGGTGCTTCTAACCATGAAACTGAACAACTTTCCCCGTGAAACCCATAGTCAAATTTCAAAAAAAAATTGAACTTCCCGTACTAAGTTGGGTGATCAAGTTGTTCAGTTTCATGGGTAGAAGCACCAGTTAAAATAGTTTTAGCTAATTTTGTTACACCTTATATAAGGTAATAGTGAAACTGATCGAGTTAGTATGGGAGAGCCAAATTTTTATCAACTACCGTCCACTCTGCTGGAAATAACCAATGACGAGACATTTAGGCGCCGGTTAAAAGACTTCTTGTTGGAAAGTTACTTTTATTCTGTTAAAGAATTTTATGAAAGAATTTTATAATAGTTGTGACTTTTTAAAATTTAGTAACATGAGTTACCAATACGTATTTTATTATTTTATTACTGTGTGTAGTTTTCGAATTTATTTTGTCATTTTTTAAAATTTAATTTGATCATTTTCTATATTGCTTTCTTTGACGATCACATCACTATTGACATTTTATATTATGACCTGATATGTATAATTATGCATTTTTGATGTGAATTAAATAAAACTAAAACTAAGTTAAACTGAATAATTTGTTTAGTATTTATTAAGTTAGTGTTGTTTTAGTTTAATATACGTATAATATAAGTATTTCATAGGTATAAGTTGCAAAACATTAATATTTAATCAGATGTAGGTAGATCGATTTTTGTGGTTTAAAATAATAAGTTTGGTGATAAATAATAATAGAGGTTTAGTTAATGGTGTCATGGGAGTTGTCAGAGATATGGAATGGCCTGCATTGCGTAAAGATCAAAATATGGAGATTAGGGAGTTACCAAGTGCAGTATTTTCAGAGTTTGACGATTCTACGATAAAAGATAATATACCATGTGTTGGTTTAAGAATAGAGCCAACGACAGTGGATTTTGATGCTTTAAGAGGTCAGGGAAAAGTAGAACGACGAATGCTTTCGCTTATATTGTGCTGGGTGGTAACAATACATAAATTACAGGGTACAACTCTGGATAGAGCTGTTGTGGACTTAAGTACACATTTGTTCGCTAAAGGCCAACCATATGTTGCTTTAAGTCGTGTCAGAACGCTTGAAGGATTGGCTATGTGTGCTCTAGACACGAGAAAGCTTTTAAATAACCCTCATGAACCCAACTCTTTTACAAGAGTTAAATCGTCTGGGAAGTCTTGTGCAAGTTAATATGTCACAATGAAGAATGGGGCCTATAGACTGATTTGACTCTTGTAACGAGTCTTGCTCATATAGTCTTCCATACGCGAACTAAAAAGCTAAAAATAAAAAAGTAGGGAATTTTAAAAAAAAAACCCGACTGCGGATTAAAAAATAAAAGGTAATCTTAGTAACTGAAAAGCAAAAAAAAAGATAGTAAGTTAATATGTCTTAAGAATGGTTACATTGTTCAAGCATAGTGGCAAAGTATATATTATATTAGTACTAACATACAGTATGGACACTCCCTGCCGCTCTCTAGATTGCGACCTCACCCCCTCTTCAGTATCAATACAGATTGGTTACAGTTTGATTCTCGAACGTATGGGATTTCGCCGTGATTTTGTTTGCTCCGTCATTTGTTTTTAGAAATGTCATTTCACGACCGTGGTATGCAGTGTGCAGTGTCCGGGGTGTGGTAGTGCTAAGGACAGAGGACAGAACTGCAGCGACTAGTGGAAATGTGATAGTTTACGTTATAGTTAGACAGTGGATTTGCTACACATCTTGTCACCTAACTTAAGGCTTTAATATGACTCAATCCGTGCAGGTTGATACGTGTTAAAATAATATCAAAGGCAAATCAATAATGAATATTTTAAGTTCAAATCAATGCGGGCTTCAACTCGGCTGTTACGTTGAAACCGGACGCCCAATTCTCGAATTTTACATGTTTTTATTGCTTTTCTTCACTTTCAAAAAGTTTTAAAAATGTTTTTAAATTAAAAGAAAGGTGTTAAAGTCACCGACTTTTGTGTGTTAGTTTCATTCAACATTAACTATTTGTTTTCGAGAAATTTTGCGATTAATGCCAAAAACAGGATCTACAGCATTTTTTTTTACATCAAAAGTGATAATATTTTTAAAATTGTATTAAATTAAATCGATTTTTTATTACTTTAACTATATTACATATTTTTTGCATAGTAATAGCTTTATACAGTCTTTCAATAATTTGAATTGAATATTGTCATTTGACCCATCTTAAGGCCT
This sequence comes from Coleophora flavipennella, assembly GCA_947284805.1. Classification (NCBI taxonomy): domain Eukaryota; kingdom Metazoa; phylum Arthropoda; class Insecta; order Lepidoptera; family Coleophoridae; genus Coleophora; species Coleophora flavipennella. The sequence goes on from OX369297.1 coordinate 801,377, forward strand.
TAACTTGCCATTAAGGCGAGGTATTGATTGGAACAGTTGTCTCTGTCTTTTTCTTTACTTGTAAAGAGTAAAGGAAATAACCACATTTTTTCAATTGTTTTTTTTTTCAATCAAAAACTACAATGAAAGTATAAAAAATAAAAACATTACTCACTTTGTATTATCATAACAAATATTGTGGTATATTTTTTTTTATTTATACTTCAGAATATTAAGTCATAGCTAGAGTTGAAAGTAACGGTGTAGACCTATCTTTGGGATTTTTTTCTATCTAACTAAAACTGTTCAATCGTGTTTCTAATAACTTTTTGACTTTAAGGAACATCATTAAGAATAAGGTTTTTTTTGTCAAGCTTGGATTTTCTGTCGTTTAAGAGTAATTGACGTCAATAATAACGAAAATCTGTAATATTACCGCCTTAACCAATTCATTTATACCGTTGTGCCTATTCACTCATTGTTCTCACTCACCAATAGACCAATCAATCTGCCTTAAGACTAACTGAAATTAATGTATAATGTTCATTGTATAACATAAATACTATAGTAAAATATGATGCTGAACCATGTTATTTCGTATGTCTTAAAAATATTATATGTATGTCTTAAAAAGTATCTTTTAAAGTAATAAAAAATTTGAAGCAGGCGGGGCCCATTCTATACTCCTCTATACATGTTTTGAACAAAGACACTCATTTGTTTAGAACATGATGAGTAGAACCCCCAGTTAACGGGACCTACGCCAATTTTGTTACACTCTGTATAATAGGTTTTTTGACAGTTTCCTCACAACTTTTACCATTTATCTGAAACATAAACTAAAAAACAGCCAAGTGCGAGTCGGACTCACACACAGAAATACAAACTGAAAATGTTTTACAACGTTTTGACCTTAAGGTGTCCACAACGCTTAGATATTTTGTGAGATTACGGGAAAATTTAGTATCCTGCATAATAATGTATAGGTCTAATGGTGTGCGGAAATTTCAAAACAAAAATTTTTTTTTTTATTAATTAAATGTATGTTATGTATAGGTGTTTAAACGTATTAATTTAAATAAGTACTCCTTTCTCATCTGTTGTTTAGCTACAGATGAGCGAAAGAGTTTTACATAATACCCACAAAATGTTACGTCTCCTTACCTTATACCATGATTAAACTAAACTTAATGCCCAAAGAAAATAGAATTTTAGAGGAGCTCGTTAATAGCGCGGTAGAGTTGTTGTCAACGGCAGACAAAAGTGCAATTTATTCCGAGTATTCTATGTAAGAAGTTTTATACGAGGATCTCTATTTTTATCCTAAGTTACTGAATTCTATTTGCTTTACTCTTTAAATAAAAACTCATATGTAAAAATTTCTTAACATACTGACAGTACGACCTTGATCTGATAGTACCGAAATAAGTGCAAAGCAACTGAGGGTAAGGTGTTAGAGCCACCTAACTTCACTCAGTTTGTCCTACCGGGTTATTTGATAAATGTGCCGAATTAATACGATACACCGATCCTTAAAATTCACAGAAAATTATCCAAGCCGATTCTGAGAAATAAAAAAAAATATCTGATCGTATTTTGTCTGCCAGATTAAATGCAATCTGAGCATGGAATCGTTAATTTGTAAGTTCAATTATTAACTAAACCAAATGTCGTGATGCATATTTTTCTCATACAAATATGCAAACATCGTTCTGCTTTATCTTATTTATTTCATGCAACGAGTAATGACATTGACGTTAATGCACGTCAACGTTCATCGCAACCCATGCACGAAAAGCCGTATATAAACGTTGTTTGTCAAACAGAGAACGGGATTGTGTGTGTGTTTAGTGTTAACATAGCGCTATGAAATTTCGATGTTGCGTGACGCTAAAGATTGTGGCGCAATGACGTCACCAATAGGATATAGTATTACAATCTGTCGTTTATCTAAGTTCTCAAAGTAAATCAGGTATATTGAGCGTTGTATTCATGCGTTGTTATATATACATTTTTTTCCAGTATTATGGCCGTAGTTTACGCGAATGTGTTAAAAGGAGATTAAAAGAGGAGATGACCTTTATTATTGCTTTTATATTATAATGTGGATATAAATTACAACTTTATGCCAGTCTTAACATCATCATTCCACTCGTAATCAAAGTCCTTTAGGTAACCATTGACTTTCACTCAGAGATCGGTTGTAACTCGAGAATTTTTGGTAATCCGGTACGCTTCACTTATAAAAATCACTTAATTTTTATTATCTGTTGATAGGGCATTTTGTGAAAAAAAAAATATTACATACATATTGCTCCTAAATGTGTTGCGCTGTAAAAAAACATATTTTGTGGTTTTTAAAATTTGAAATTAATTTTATAAAATGTTAAAAAGAGTAAGGTTTTCAGTTATATAAGAGGGACTGCTATTTAATAAATAAATTTTCATTCAACTTAAAAAAGGAGGAGGTTCTCAATTCGAATGTATGTTTTTTGTATGTATGTTAGGCGATTTCTTCGCAAATCGTAAACCAATTTTCACGATTTTTTTTATATTGATACATCTTTAGTGTACATGTACATTTTATTAAAAATCTGTTGAGCACATTTTATTATTATTTTTCATTTTATTAGATCGCATACAATATATATTTGTTTTCTATTCAATTACATTGAAAAATAAAAATTAAAAATCTATATAATAACGTAATGTCTACTCTAAATGAAAACAAAATAGACCAGATACATTTCTGAACACAATACAATAGTTACATGAAAACTAAGAAAATCACTATCAGTAAATAATAATCATAATGAATAATATAAAATATAATAAGTAATCAAAATAATTTTAAAAAGTAAAAATTTCATTAATAAGTAGGTGTATACTGATGTGATTAGAAATCCTCCATTGTATAACAGCATTTTAGCAAAAGATCTTTGATCTTAGTTTTAATAATGATATGGGATTTCACCGTTTTTAGGTCATTGGGAAGTTTATTAAAGTATTTAACTGCCTGATAATTTTCACTGTGAGACACTATATTTAGTTGTGGAATCAATTTATTGTCCAAGTCTTAAGTCTTAAGTTTAGCAATTCTGAGAGGTATGTCGGTTACTTTGGTCCTCCTACGGATCTCCCCATTTCTGATTCGATCACGCAGAGAAACTCCGAGATTAGTACGCTCCATTACCCTTTGGGTGACCTTGAGCCTTCTTATGAGGCCCATAGTAAGCGACCATATCTCAGTTCCATATGTTATCACTGGCATCACACACAGGTCGAAGACCTTGGTCTGAAGATACTGAAGACTTGTCCTATGTTGTTAATTTCTTTAGACTTGGTACTGTCAAAATTTTTAACTACTCGAAATATGGCCTACACTACTCCCAAGGTGGTATACGTTTTATAATGCGAATAGCCCTTTTCTGCGCAATAACAGCTTTTTGTGTATTATAATTATATTTAGTTGTTTCGATTGAAGTCGGTTTTTTTAAACGTGTTAAGCATTGTTAATTATGCAATTTATTTTGAACAGTTACTATAAAATAAACGTAACTGTGACTTAGAACAATTATAAAGATCTACGCCCACCAAGTTTCACAACATCTTACCCCAGTTTCCGGAGCAGCAGGCAAGTTGTAAATTTAACTTTAACCGCCTTTCACACATCTTTTAAGTACCTACGTGCAGTATACAGTATGTTAGGTAAGTATTTTTGAGAGGGACATCTACTTATGAAACAGAACAAGTTTTTCTCTTCATGATTTTGTCAAAATCGTTAAAAAAATCTTGCGGCTGGCGCACCATTCACCCTCAAAGACAGTCATAAAAACGATGCCCTACATGGGCATCGAGCAAGCCGCGGGCAAACGCTAGTAAAAATATGTTATGTATGTATAATACTTGAATACAGAGAGGAAATAAATATTATTAACTTTAAAAAATAAATGATATCCCAACAAAATATAAAATGTCAAGGCAGCCAAGTTCGATTAAAAAAAATTACAAAGATCTAAATGGTACCATGTTCTATAGTGTTTTCTTAAATTATAGCTACGGGACTTTCAATTCAAATTTTTATCTTAATTTTCTCCGAATAATCTCATCGTAAGATAGCCAGCTCCCCATTGCGTTGGGCAATCTTGGTAAGCTAGCTTGAATCAGGCTTATCAAAGAATTAAAAATAAAGTACCCAAAGATTTTTTATTGAATCGCATGTGTATTTAACCATGTCAAAAAAGAAAAATTTTGTTAGGTAGGTACTTAAACCGCACGGCGGTACTCGCTGGGCATTTTTAAACGCGAATACTCGCTACCTAGTGATACATACCACAGTGTTTGATTGGCGTTATTTAAGAAAATAAGTTTGTATTCAAAGTATAACAATGCATTGTGGTTTCTGAAATTACTGTCCTTATATTTAAACGGAAAATAGAAGTTGTAATATCGATTTATTACAAATGAGAGCTTGTCCTATTAATAAAAGGTATTTAAGGTGTGATTTTAGGTATTTTATTTTAGGTGTAATTTGTAAATAGTGTGATATTATTTTTAGGACTGATTAATTTTTCGAATAAATAATTTACATTAAAAAAAGCTTGTCCTATCAAAGTATCGAAATTGGTAAAACATAGTTTGTACCATCCGTCAGTTGAAAGCCATAGAAAATAAGCGTAGACATTCGCTTTAGTCGACCGTTATCGTCAAGCGTCACTTGCGAACTGACTGATTGCCCCGCGGTATGCGTGTGTATTAACTATCGATTAGAAGGTACCTAAAATCCTGTGTTGCCAGGGGGCTTAGAAAAATTATAGTAATCTAACTTAGGAACTCTGTGGTATTTTTATCCAGTGGCAAGTTTAAAGAAACTGAACGTAAATTGTAGGCCGATTAAATTTGCTATTATTCGGCCCTCCTAAAACTTGGCACAGAAACGGCTTCGTAAGCGAAACCTTAAATAGGAGATTTAAATGCACATTTCCTATTATAACTGGAATCTGGATGAAACCTGATTATACGAGTACCAGACCAGACGAGTTTTTGCACTCCCAACTTTGAAACTAAGTCAATGTATTAAGGCACTATATATAAATTAATAATTTTCCTTTTATTTCTTCTTTGTTTTTACACGACTGCCCACAAAAAAGAAGTGTTCTCAGGTCCAATGTATGTATGTTCGTATGCTTCTTTATTCCACGCTATCTTCTCAATGGCTTGATTGATTGATTGAAAACACTTTATTGCACAACATAAGAGAAAAAAAAAAGATACAATGATTAAGGAAGATGTACATATAGGCGGTCTTATCGCTAACAAGCGATCTCTTCCAGACAACCTTTAGGTGAAGGAAATATGAGAAATCATTATTGTGGGGTAGTAGTGGGCAATAAACAAATTCATAGAGACAAAAATAAAAAATATATATCTAATCTTAAACTACGTAATACACGTAAATATATAAGTAGATATAAATGATATAAACTAAAATACATATACATAAAACATACATACATAACATATATAGTATAGTAAGTACATACATAACCACATTAATGATGATGATGAGAACAACTAGAGATAATGTGTAGTAGATTATACAGATTTGTGAAATTTATAGCGCTAAAAAGTGATCTTTAACTTTAGATTTAAATATATTAAGGGAAGGAGAATTACGAATTGAATCAGGGAGAGAGTTCCACAGGCTTATGGAACGTATAGTGAAGGAATCAGAGTAGAAATTGGTAGAATGAGTAGGTACAACAAGGCGAAGTGAATTTTCAGATCGTAGAGGTCGACTATGAGAGGAGGAGAGGTATTGGAAACGGTTTTTAAGATAAAAGGGAGTACGAGGGTCAAAAAGCACTGAATAGAGAAGAGCAAGAGAATGGGCCTCCCTTCGACAACGTACTGAAAGCCACTGTAGGTCCCTTCGGTACTCGGATATATGGCCATATTTGCGCAGTCCATAAATAAACCGAATGGCTGGATTTTGTAATCGTTCTAGCTTATTTAGGAGATCAACATTGAGATCAAGATAACACGTGTCAGCGTAATCTAGAATGGGAAGAAGAATGGATTGGGCTATAGCAATTTTGGTGGCTGTTGGAAGAAAATTGCGCAGTCGATTGAGAGAACGGGTTAAAGCAAACATCTTCCTACTAACCTCTTGATAGGTTTTAGAGTGCAAGGTATCATTAGGTTTGGCTAGATTTCGTGAGTGACATAGAATACATTATACCCGAATTCCTAAAAAAGAGGAATCATGTTTTTAAGCAGTCTTGTTTTTATTAATATTAAGTTATAACAGAATGAAACTATGTATCAGGTATCTACTTTTAACACATTCGCTGTCCTGATAGCACATTTTTTTTTCTACTACGGCCCAGAATCGAAATTATTAAAGTTAGTTCTTATCAAGAAAAAAACATAGTATAAACACACCACATCTGGCTTCACAGCTGATTTTCTAGGTTTTTAACTAAACATTAAAATTAACATGCTAATGTTTTTGCAATTCCTATTAGCACCATTTAATATACTTTAGTAAATTTTATATTTGTTTTTTCTGTTAATGTGACCCAAAAGTACTTCTTCGAAATCATCATCATCATATCAGCCGACGGACGTCCACTGCTGCACATAGGCCTCCCCCAAGGATTTCCATGATGACCGGTTCTGCACTGCCCGCAGCCAGCGGCTTCCCGCGACCTTCACCAGGTCTTCGCTACGAGTGGGAGGCCTACCTACGCTACGTTTTCCGGTGCGCGGTCGCCACTCGAGAACTTGTTCCAAATACCTGTTGTTAAATGACAGTGGTCAAAATTAAAGCTCAATTCCAATTCCAAAATATTTAGTTTAAGTGTTTACACACACGTTTAAATTGCCAAAAAAAACCTTATATTAATGTGTATTACAAATAATGTCATAATTCAAATCGCAGTCTCAGGTCATAGTATTTGTTGGAGGACTGATACTTATCCATATATGCCTGTTATTTACAAATCTATTATTTTATGTTTTTCTCTAGAGCACAGGATTTTTTGATATGACTCTCGCGTTATACTCGTGACCGGGTGCTGTCCGTGCGAACTGGCCTACTCTTGTCAAAGGCATTAATGACATTCAATAATTTTAATATATAACTTCTCGTGGTATTATATCTAGAATTGGATTTTGACGTTATTAACTAATTATTGTTTATTTCTTTATTTTTCACAAATGACATTATGTAATTACTATTTTATGACTATCAGAAACAGTGTAATTTGGACCTATTTTGAATAAGTATCTTGAATCTTAAAGTATTTAATTTATTCTCTGGCAAACTCCTTACATTTTTGGGAATTTTATTATAGGATCTTAAGCAATCAAATCAAATCATTTATTTCAAGTCATATTATATCATGTACACACATGTAAAGTAACAAATTTAGTTATAAAAAAATGACATGATAAATGCCCCACAAATGACTTTTTTACGTTATTCAGTCTCGAAATAGGCTATATCCGTTTATTTACATATCTTAAGTTAAATTGATGTCTTTCACTGTTTTAGGTATTATATGCAAATTCTTACGAACGTACATAATGTTTTCATATATGAATTTCTTTGAACTTATTCTTAACGACTCACGTGATCGCATCTGATAGGTTGCGCGGATAGCTCCTTTCTGCAAGATGAAAATAGTTTCTATATCAGTCGCATGCCTCCACAGTAAGATGCCATAAGACATTATACTATGGAAGTAACTAAAATACTCGCAGTCTCGCAGTATCTACATCCGATAACTGTCTTATTTTCTTAACGGCTTATGTAGCTGAACTAAGCCTTCCCGCTAAAGTTTCAATGTGGGTCCCCAATAGAAGTGAAACATTCGTACTACTTATTTACAAATTATAATTTATTACTATCTAGTACTTATTACACTATTATTGAACTTTTATAATTTATATATTATATTTTGTTTTCTTAGCATTTAATAATAAGTTGTTAATTCACTTTGTATATTCCATTTAGGTGCAATTAAGTGACAAACATTTAAACATCTAAGATTCTGCATTAAAGCAAATCGAATCAGATAACGTTACAGTATCAACGCATAATGTGCCCACGGCTGGGGCACGGGCAAACTCGGGAAGGTTGGGCCATAATCCGTACATGAAGGGCAAAGACTGGATTGAATAAGGTTGTGTGACAGCGGTAAGCTCCTCCCCCCACTGTCAGCAGTTTTCAAGCTGCATAAAGCCTCTTACACGGAATAACTGCCATCTAATAATAGCAACCGGCATCAACAACTTAGCGTGCCTGAAAGTACGGAAACGGTCGAGATAATTGCTACTAACAGTCAAACCCATCCAGTACTATGACCGTGCATATGGCCAGTTAACATACGTAATCGACGCAACCACGCAATTCACACTGAGCTACCGACTGATTGGCTTATTAACCTAATTTGAAAATAATTTTCGAAAAACCTTAAATATTTTAGGTACAAGCTTTAATTGATTTGTATTTATCTTAGTAACCCTTTCATTTGATACCAATATCATGGAGGTGCATTAAAAAATAACTGGTTTATCATTTTTGGGAGTCCGCCATATTCATATCATGCATTGTGCACCAAACTTAACGTGTATGTAAAATTTCAGCTCAATAGAAAACCGGGAAGTGGTTCTAATTTAGCTTCCAAGATTTGTCACTAATTAACACGTAAAGTTAATATAAAGCTTGTAATTATGGAAACCTGCACACGCCTGCGAAGAAACTCGCAGAATGTTTGTGAAGTCGACCAACCCGCACCTGGCCCGCGTAGTCTACTAAGGCCCGATCGCCCTAATTCAGGGTAGGCTCGAGCCTCTCGGTGGGGACGTATATGAGCTGACATGATGAATCCAAAGATAGAAGCCTTTTAATGGTCGGACAAACAGGCGGACAGCGTAGGCTTAGTAATTTGACACGTTCAATAGCAAAACTCGTTTGTTTGTTTGTTTGTAAACTCTTTATTGTACAACAAGATATACAATTATTGATACATAATAGCAGTAGCATGCACAAAGGCGAACTTATCCCAAAAAGTGATCTCTTCCATCCAACCCTTAATGTTCCCTGGTTATGTCGACTCTACAAATTTATCAGCCCGTACAAAAGTATCAGTATTTAGTACTCATAGTAATGTATACTAATGTATACTCATCTTCATCATCATCATATCAGCCCAAACACCCGTCGTGGAAATCCATAAAGCCTCATGGATTTCCACGACTACCGGTCCTGCTCTGCCTGCATCCAGTGGCTTTCCGCGACTTTCACCAAATTGTCCGTCCATCGAGACGCTAAGTCTTCCGGTGCATAGTTGCCACTCGAGCACTTTACTACCCCAACAGCACACTGCCACTTAAGTTTGCGGCCTCGACGCGCCCTCCGAGTCGCGCCTAAGCCGAAGTAAAATGAGAAATGGAGGGGGGTCAGAGTCCAATTAACTTATAGAGTATGCTTTCATTACCATCAGGTGAGATAATGCCAAGGGCTTCTCAGTTGTGGATTTAAAAAAGCTTTTTAAATTAATACACTTAAAAATATAATTAAAAAACAATATAAAACATGGAAGGTTGAAAAACGGATTGGAAAAATGATAGCCGAAAATAACGCAGGCAGAAGTAAAAGTTCAAATTTTAAAAGTTTGAAAAAAAAACGATACAAATCAAAAAGGAGATAATATGAAAACACCTTTTTCCACTTCGCAACAAGTTTAACGATTCTGTGGGCTATGTCAGGTACCTTGGTTCTCCTACGTCACTTTGAAATTGTATCAAAATAACTTAATTAGACACGTACTCGAAACTATTTCGAGACGTGTGCTAATCTCAGACAATCCTTCGCTTGAAGCTAAGTTGCTAACTTGGAACAAACATAACTTAAATTGCTTATTAATGAATGACAAACAGCGAATTCCGGTGCGAATTTCAACAAAGAAATATAATATCACTTCAGTAATTAATCCTTCAGGAAGTTTTTAATTGAAGCCTACCTTTGAAGTAGAAATTGGGATTCAAACAATGTTTTTAGAGAATTATAAATTTGATAAGGGTTAGTAGTTTTATTCAGAAATAAATGGTTTGTGAAATGATAATTGGTGGCAGTAACTTAACCACAAGTCACTCAAGTGTTAAAAAATATATTTCCACTCAAGTGTAAAAAAATATATTTCACACTACTGCCTCCGTGGCGTAATAGCACACCCTAGACACTTCATACAACGGGTCAGAAATGACATTTCAAAACAGGAATGACGGAACAAACAAAATGGCGGCGAAATCCTATACGTTCGACAACCAAACTGTAACCAATCTGTATCAATCTGGGTGACGTGGGGGTTAGGTCGCAATCTAGAGAGCGGCAGGGAGTGTCAATACTGTATGTTAGTACTAATATATTATAAAGTATATACTTTGGTAATGGTTAAGTCCATTAGCTTCACACCAGGAAGACGCGGGTTCGATTCCCGGCGGAGGCTAACTTTGTATGACTCGGTTTGGTTGGTGGGTGGGCATTTTCTAAGGCCGCGGCCGCCTGACTTGCTACCGCCATCTTATCTAAGTCTTACCGTCAAGCATCGATGTTAACAGCATTGATGTGTTCCGGCTTGAAAGATAGCCATGTACACATTGTGTTGGGGAATCTTGGTTAGCTCGGTTCCATCTTCAGAATCATCTTCAATTAACATCAGTTGAGCTGAGGTCAAGGGCTCACCAATTGTCAATTAAAAAAAACGATTTAATTGTGTTATTCGTAGCTATATGTAGATTAAACATAAAAATAACAATATTATTATTATCGTATTGTTTCATTAAGTTCCTAAAATATAAACTACAAATTAATATCAAGATTTTATCAGGATACAGTTTTTGGCCTCCGGGGTGAGTTTGTTCAGATCCTCCCAGCCGATTCACCGAAAGCCTGAATCACCGACTCGGACACTCCACTACCGCTAGTACTCTTTATTATACTGTGCCACTACGATGTTCCACGTCTGGTCGTCTGCTCGGCAGCCCCACAGTAGCAGCTAGGGGAACTCTTAATAGTTGTAGTCTACTTGTACTCTAGTAGTTGCACCTGGCTTGGCCAGTTCTTATGGAGTGGGGGTGGAGTTTGTCGGAAAGTACCTCCTAGTGGTCCACCCCGGGCAACGGATTCGCTCTCAAGTAGAACATTGCTAAAGCTTTCTGACACCATTGGCCCGCTGGACTTGCTCCTTAAGAGCCTCCCACCTTTTTTTCTGCTATCTTTCGAATGCGAAAATAACAATATATAGGAAGAAAACCTTAAAATAAGATAAAATTTCAATTATAATTTTTAAAAATCTAGATAAGTGCGAGTCGGACTCGTGCTCCAATGTTTCCTGGAAGAAATTGCTACGTAGCAATAAGGACGCCTATTGTATACGCTTTCTTGTATATTGTTAATTCCTTTTTTATGTTGTGATGCAATAAAAAATATTGTATTGTATTGCTCGAGCGACAAAAAATGCTCTTCTTTTTATTCGGTTCGGACTCAACGCGCGGCGCGAGTACAACCTACACTTGACCAGTTTTTATTGTTAGTTGTTTTATTTCATTATTAGTTCACGCTTGTATGTATTAACGTTTAAACGATAGAGCTAAATGAAAAATACATATAAAACACGTTTTGGTAACCTTTTAATTTTTCACATTTTACCCGACTTAAAAAAAGGTGAGGTTCTATTTTTGCCTGTTTATTTTTCTATTTTTATAATTTGTTGAGTAGCAATAGAGAAACACATTCTGTAGAAAATATATTAACGGTCTACCTATCATGGTTTTTGGAATACAGTCCGCTGAAATACAGAAAGCCACCTTTTGAGTTAACGGAACCCTATCAGCTCCAGGGTGAATAAATTATTTAATTTGAATTAAAAACATATTATTAATTGACTTCTACTTAAGAAACTAGACAACTTTGTCCAAGAAAATTATGGTCGATTTTTTTTTTATAATTTATTCCAAATCGATCGGCCTTAGCCAATTTTGTATTAGAAGACTGAACATTTTTTTTTCAGAATTGCGTCTCTTGAGGAAAGTTGTTCTATTTTATGATTAGATGCCTTTTATAAATATTTTGAGGGGAAAATAATCATATTATGACAACCTTTTACTTCAAATATCGCAGTAACGTGACGCTTTAAGTAAAACTGTCGTAGTATATTTTGTATTTGTATCGAAACACATAGGTCTAACTGTGTGCAAAAGATTAAAAAAAAATTACAATTGTACATAATTTGTCACTAGGCCACGCTACATATAAATATGTTTCAATCCCTTTGGGGCCATGATTAAAATTTCACCCTAGTACTCGTTCTCGTAAAAGACTCGGTCCATCTAACCAGAGGTACCGGGTTCAAATCTGGACGGCCAATGTACCAATAAGTTTTTCAAAAACTTACGTACATATACTTACTGATTGCTTTAACGGTGAAGGAAAAACATCGTGAGGAAACCTGCACACGCCTGCGAAGAAACTCGAAGGTTGTGTGTGAAGTCGACCAACCTGCACTGGGCCCGCGTGGTCGACTAAGGCCTAATCGCCCTGATTCAGGGTAGGCTCGAGCTCCTCGGTGGGGACGTATATGAGCTGTTATAATAATAATTATAATATAACTCGTTCTCGTATATATCGAGAACTGCGCAAGGTGCTACAAGGACATCGCACCGTTACGTAGCAAGCTACGGACATGCGTAGCACAAGCTACGGCCATGCGTAGCAAGCTGTAGGCTTCGCTGCATAAGTAAGTTATTATGTAATGTAAAAGTTTTAGTACTAACATACAGTATGGACACTCCCTGCCGCTCTTTAGATTGCGACCTCACCCCCTCGTCACCCAAATTGATACATATTGGTTACAGTTTGGTTGTCGAACGTATAGGATTTCGCCGTGATTTTGTTTGCTCCGTCATTTTTTTGAAATGTCATTTTACGACCGTTGTATGAAGTGTCCAGGTTGTGGTAATGTTATGGACCATACTAAGGGTATGCTCGAGCCCCTCGGTGGGGACGTATATGAGCTGATAAGATAAGATGAAGGTAACTATGACGATAACCAAACCGTAACCAGCCGTCAAATTGCCGTTATTTGACCATAACAATAACGCTAACGTAAGCGTTAAGTTATGACGTCATTTTAACCGTTACAAAAACAGTTGTTAAAATGATGTAACCCATTATTAACGGCGATTAGATGGCTGGTTACGGTTTGGTTATCGTTATACTCGTAGTTACATGGTGCAACGCACCCTAAGAATAAACAGATTTTAACCATATTTACATATAATATTTTTAGAGTGTAAGAATGTAAGTGTAAGAATCAATTTCCACATGTATGACGAAATATTACTTGAAAACGGCTCAACCGATTTAATTTTTTTTTGTTGTGTTATTAGTATCAGGACAAGGTGTGCGTATAACAGCCGCCACTTGCAGCTCTCGCACCGCGCAACGGGGGCAATGCCAAGGACAATAACTTATAAAAAAATCAGAAAGTTTGGGTTTTTGTGTTTAATCACCCAAAACGTCTGGATGGATGTTGATGAAATTTGGCATACAGGTAAAATAAACCGATTGAACCACGTGAAAGAAGGGAAATAAATGACAGAGATTGACATAGGATACGTACGTTTAATTCCGGAAAATGCATAGTTTTACAGAAGTTTTACTTTTCTCGGGGCATAGTACCCAGAGCCGGAAAAAAACATTTAAAAATAAGCTACCTACGATACACATAGAGCGGCACATTTCGTTTCGCGCCCGACTCCAGTGCGAAAGTCTCGGAAAATAAGCAAAGACTCCTTTTTTTAATTAATCACGAGAGCTCTCTACTTTCAGAATCATAAAAAAGATGCTCTAGGTATTTTCTTAAAGTATTTTTTCTGAAAATGCAAAGGACTTTTGTGAAAGTTTTTGGGTTTCATTTTGCGTTTACAAAATAATTTTAAACAAAAAAAAGTCTTCAAGGTTCCCTTCGATTTCTATTGGATGCTATCATCAGATCCTGGTTTCCTTATCATGATATCTCCTTTCCAACAAAAAAAAAATTATCAAAATCGGTTCATAAACAACGAAGTTATCCGCAAACACACATAAAAAATATATATACGGTCGACTTAAAAAAAACTCCTTCTTTTTTTAAGTCCGTTAAAAATGGACCTTAAGATTCTTAATTTTGCAGTGTCCATTTCCTTTAAAGACATGTCTAGCCCAGATTTCGTGTTTAAATCCCCTCCCTACATAATGCGTTACACTTATGTCCTAATAGTTTTGGTCACACAATGAGGGTAGAAACAAAACTATTTGGTCGGGTCGTCCAAGAAAGTTTGGTCCTCCAACAATCTTTGTTGTGCAAGTTGGTTTAACTGCCCGCAAGATTACTTAGTAAATATATATCTAGGGGTGCTCAAACTTACAGTAGCGGCGATCTGCCACAAAATATTGTTCCCATCAGGTGAGTATGCAGTCAAGCGCGCTCAAACTTTGAATAAAAAAAGTGGCAAGCGATCAACACAAGACTAGGACAAGGACATAATCAATACTAATATTATAGATAAAGTTTACATGTTTGTATGTAGGAGGTAATCTTCGAAACTAAATAAACCGATTTAAAAAAAAACACCATGAACTAGCTGTTAGAATGGAATTTTAGGATGGACCAAAAAACTAACTCAAGCTCACTCTTGATTTCCACGGCTCGAAGTCGGCAATAACACTAGCTTTTGCCCGCTGCTTCGCCCGCGTGACTACTTCGTTTCATGACTGTAATCAAGGGTGCATCGTTCGAATTGTGAGTTAATGACTCGTCGTTTCAAGTTAATGCAAAAATCCCATAGGAAAAAAGCACTCCCACTTTTTCCCTTCCCTTATTTTCCGGGCAAGATTTCAATATTTCAACATGTTTATTCAAAATAGATGCAAATCACACTCTTTCTGATAGTCGTAAAATTGTCATTTGTGAAAAATAAAAAAATAAACAATCATTAGTTAATGAAGGCAATTGAAATGAAATCTTATTTGGGCTATTACATAAAATTTAAAAAAATAAACCAAATCGGTCCTGCCGTTCTTAAATGATGCGCATACTTACGTACAATATTTATTATCACACGTTTATTAGTTTCACCTGCATGTATGTTTGTAACCGACTCCTTTTTGTAAACGGTTTTGACAGAAGGATCCGCCCGTCTCCATATTTGACTCAGATTTTCTTGATACAAGCAAAAAGTAGCGCCATCTAACATAACTCGTACGAACTAGCGTGGGCGAGAGTTGACGTCAGTGCCGCGTTAAAAGAACCTTGGTAGAATTGTCGCTTTGAAATTCGTTTATTTAATTTGTTTTCAAGAAAAAATACAATGTAAGGTTACTTAACGATGATACAACATCCCATGTTTCTTTTTAGCCTTTCTTTCATGATTTTTACAGCCTCTAACAACACAATAAGGCATTTTTATATGGAATATGTTTCCACCGCACTGTACAATTTCCCGCAGACGACTGAGTCGCGAGTGTGCGAAACTTTCGATTTTCGCACCAATTCGCTGGGACCATTAGTCGCGCGCGTTGGCCGGGTCCTTACGACAGTAATATATAAGTCACTGGTTTTGACCCACTTTAAACAAACGGACAGATTTAATTCAAACTTTGTACTCGTACGTTTATCAAGAATCAGTGACAATATAATAATTTTATATCTCATTATCCTGAACTAAAAATTGAAAAATAAATGAAGTTTAAAAAAACTCAAGCTTTTAAAACACATAAATTTAAAAGGTGAAAAATAATTCTTAAGCTGAAAAAAATAATGAACAAAAAATACAAAAAATAGAACAATACTAGTATTTTTGTATCCGAAACTACACATCCGAATTCAAAAACTATTGCACCAATTTTTAAAATAGACTATTAGGATCAAAATAGGTTAAAAAATAATGTTAGAACATTACGGCTAAAAAGCAAAGCAAAGTAAAAATGCGTAAAAATGGTCGTATATAAATAAAAAATAAATAAAGAAAAAAAAACACGCTTTTAAAGCACATTAAACTAAAAAGTGAAAAATAATTCTAAATGTAAGCTGAAAACAATAATGAACAAACAATACTAGTATTGTTGTGAAAAAGCTGAGGGCGCTGTGCCATATTTTTCGTATATCGAGCAACCCACGCTTTTTTCACAATAATACTAGTATTGTTTGTTCATTATTGTTTTCAGCTTACATTTAGAATTATTTTTTACTTTTTAGTTTAATGTGCTTTAAAAGCGTGTTTTTTTTTCTTTATTTATTTTTTATTTATATACGACCATTTTTACGCATTTTTACTTTGCTTTGCTTTTTAGCCGTAATGTTCTAACATTATTTTTTAACCTATTTTGATCCTAATAGTCTATTTTAAAAATTGGTGCAATAGTTTTTGAATTCGGATGTGTAGTTTCGGATACAAAAATACCTACAAACTTAATAATATTAGTAAAGGTTATTCACTAAAGAAAAACATGCAATAGAAATAGATAGTATATTGTATACGCTTAACTTGAGAACGGCTGGACCGAAATCTCTTTTTTTTTTTGTTGAGTTCGTTCGTTATTGTCAGGAGAAGGTTTTTATGTAGGGTAGGGTAGTGCATAGTAGTGTAGTGTAGGGTATCATAGTGTAGGGTAGTGTAGTGTATTGTAGTTTAGGGTAGGGTAGGGTAGTGTAGGGTAGGGTAAGGTAGGTTAGTGTAGGTTAGGGTAGGGTAGTGTAGTTTAGTGTACTGTAAGGTAGTACGAAGTTCACCGGGACAGTTAGTACTCGTATAAAATGTACTAAGGTCACTTTTGGACGTGGATGCATGGCACTGCATACCCTTCACGCATTTATCCGACAAATCTCGTTTACTTTGTAGTCTTTTAAGAAAATGTAGATCCCTTTCAACCGACTTCCAAAACGGAGGAGGTTCTCAGTTCGACTGTATGATTTTTTGTGTGTTTGTTACGCCATATTTTCGCAGACTGTGAACTGATTTTCATATTTCTTATCGATTAATGACTTTAATACGATAGAATATGCTCCCAAGTTAGTACCAAATCCGTGAAGTACGTATTAAGAAAATTAATTAAAAAAGATACAAAAATATAATAATACAAAATTTTAATTTACAAATACCTACAAAAGTCCCGATCGCCCTATTTCAGGGTAGGCTCGAGCCTCTCGGTGGGGACGTATATGAGCTGACATGACATGATGATGATGATGACAAAATTTTATTAAGTAGTTGCGATGGGCGTTGGTTTTTAACTTTGTTTTAACGATCCACTCTAACTGTGGACCGTGAACGACAGTTTGGGCACCCCTGACTACGAGGTAAACTTTATCAATGACATCAAATTGTTACATTGAAGTAGTTCCAGAATTTCAAGTATGGTGTACCGATAATGTGACTTACGTGATAGTGTCATCACCCAGGTTAACTGACCATTAGCACGGCTATTACTCGGATTGGTTTAACTATAAGTGGGTGGATATTAATCTATACTGCTGCAGCTTGGTCCCAGCCATATTATATTATTCCGATTTCTGTGGTCCCAGCCTATTGCTATAACAGGTAGGTAGTCGGTAAGACGGGTCAGACGGCTTGAAAACTTAGTAACGTGACAGTGTGTGTGATAACCGCCTCCGTGGCGTATTGGTCAGTTTATCACACACACTGTCACATTAAGTTTTCAAGCCGTCTGACCCGTCTTACCGACGAGAAAGTGCCCCATGGTCGACCAAACCTAGTCCTAAAAAGTTGACTCCGCCGGGAATCGAACCAGTAATCGCCACGGCGGTGTTTATAGTATATCTAGTCCAAATGCGGAAAAATTTGTCGCTCCCGTATTTTATTTTAAAGCCACAGATATGCCATCGTCTGCGGTAAGACGAACGAAATGGATAAAGCTAAAAACATCCCAAGTAGTTGATAAATGACATCAACGCTTATAATGCAAACAACCGACTTCAATTTTCAATCCACTACAAAAAATTCAGGGGTTCTCAATCCGATTTTGTTTTTAATAGTTTGATACGCGATTTATTCGCCGATTTTGAACCAATTTAATGATAGGTAATGCCTCCAGGGTGATCTCATATAAATTTTATGAAAATCGGTTAAGTGCTTTTTTAGAGAATTAACGAAAACAAAAAACAAATTTACCAAAATTGTCCTTGGTGGTTGCAATTGAATTCGGTTTTCATCTTGTTTATCGTGGTCAGTTAAGGCACACCCTGGACACTTCAAAGGTACAACATGACATTTCAAAAAACGAATGACGGAACAAACGAAATGGCGGCGAAAACCTATACGTTCGACAATCAAACTGTTACCAATCTGAATCAATTTGGGTGACGAGGGGGTGAGGTCGGAATCTAGAGAGCGGCAGGGAGTGTCCATACTGTATGTTAGTACGAATATACAAGGTGTAACAAAATTGGTGTAGGTCCCATTAACTGGGGGTTCTACTCATCATACTCCCTGCCGCTCTCTAGATTGCGACCTCACCCCCTCGACACCCAGGTTGACACAGATTGGTTATAGTTTGGTACTCGAACGTATACGATTTCGAAGTGATTTTGTTGACTCCGTCATTTGTTTTTAGAAATGTCATTTCACGACCGTTGTATACAGTGTCCGTGGTGTGGTAGCGGTCTCCGTTTCATCTTGGGCAAAAATGCGTATGTCTGTCCGGCGGATGTCCGGCTGCTCTGTGTCTACAGGTTCGTATGTCTACAGGTCCCATTTCTCAACCGATTTTTTGTATTTTTTTTGTGCAGGTTCAATAATAGTATGAGAATTTTTGACGATTCAGTTTTTGGAAAAGATTCAAAATGGGTAAAAACAGGTAAAAAATATCATATTTCAGTCATTTTGAAAAATTCGCAGCTCATAGAGCCACTAGTAGAATTAGTTTATAATATTAGTGTTATACATATCATATAGTATTATATTAGTATTTTTTAAATATATTTTTTAATTATTGATTCGTGGCTATAAATTCTGTAGATGATGCCTTGTGTGTCTAGTTCTTCGCGTAGGTATAGAGGATTTTATTTCACCCAGTAAGTTAGCACTTAGTTCAAAATATGAAGGAAGCTTAAAATCTACATACTCGTAGAAACTGTGCTGAATAATTATGCAAATCGGAACGGCAATCGATCGCATGCAATGCAGTGCCTAGTGAAACCTATTACGATATAGCTTACAGTAGCGCAACGCCTTTGATGGCGCACGATGCCGCCACGGCGTACGCACTAGCAGTACTAGCACAGATGAGATACTAGTTACTTCGTGTACTAGTCTGTAGCCAGCCTGTCAAACTCGCGGATTTTGGCAGGCTGTGCCCCGCCGCCCGCCGCCCCGCCGCCCGCTGCCCCGCAAATACCCTTCCGTTGCTCTGCGTAAGTACATTCGTTGCGCTACTGTAAGCCGCTATATTGTAATACTGTGCTAGTGATCCAGTTATAGTTGCTCTAGACACCATAATTCGATTCACAAATTCAAATTTGGATTAATCTAAGCGTTGGTTTAGGCTAAACTTCTACATAACAAGATGTATATGTTGCAGCCGTGTGGTTAAATCTGCCATTCAATTGAACGGCTAGCCCGTTGATTGAATTGCGACATTCAACTGAACGACTAAAGGAAAACTGGTGAAGTCGTTGAATGCAACGTTCAACGACTTTTCTAAAAGTCATTGAGCCAAGTCGTAACTTTGAAAATCCGAATAAAACCGATGATTTATTCTTCTGCAAGGCGTTCTTCTACCCGTGGGGAGATACAAAGTGAAGCGAGGCTCCCCCCCCCCCCCATAGGTAGCAGAATTGTGAGCAGAAGAAGAAACGCTACACGCTATACGCTGAACCCACGCGCTACGCGCTATACGCTAAACCTACGAGCTACGGGTTATACGCTAACGCTATGTGCTACACGTTAAACCTTCGTGCTATACGCTATGCGCTACACGCTACGCACTAACCCTACGCGCTAACCTACTAAATTTTACATGTGTATGCTGGACATAGGCCGCCCCCAAGGATTTCCACGATGACCGGTTCTGCGCTACCCGCATCTAGCGGCTTCCCGCGACCTTCACCAGGTCATCGGTCCACCGAGTGGGCGGCCTGCCTACGCTACGTTTTCCGGTACGCGGTCGCCACTCGAGAACTTTACTGCCCCAACGGCCATCTGTTCTACAAGCTAAAATATGCCCTACCCACTACCCCTTAAGTTTAGAAATTTTGAGAGCTGTGTCGGTTACTTTGGTTTTCCTACAGATTCGATTCGACAGTTTCTGATTCGATCATTCAGAGAAACTCCGAGCATAGCTCCATTGCCCTTTGTGACCTTGAGCGTCGATTTTCGTCGGTTAAAAACTACAGTTAGCAACACTTTTTATGACACCAATCGATCCTGTTTTTCGTAAGGATATAAATTCGACCAACTAAGCTGTAACACAGCCCAAGTTTCGACCAAATCAAAGGCTTTCTCATAGTCCACGAACGCCAAGCACAGTAGCTGTTTGTACTCTTCGGTCTTCTGTATAATCGGCCGCAGCGTATGTATGTGATCTATGGTTTTTCGGAAACCGGCTTGTTCGGGAGGCTGCATGGAAGTCGTCAAACCTGCGTGCGAGACTATTCGTAATGACTCTCGAAAACAGGCACACATCATTCAGCAGTATTTTAGGTACTAGTAACATTGTAAAATAGTAACATTTTAGGTACTAGTAACATTGTAAAATAGTAACATTTTAGGTACTAGTAACATTGTAAAATAGTAACATTTTAGGTACTAGTAACATTGTAAAATAGTAACATTTTGCAAAAAAAATACAAAACACCTAAAAAAAATTAGGTAAAACAAGCTTTAACTACAAAACAATTTTAATTATTTCGTATTTTTCTCTCTCATTTCATACCCATATCATGGGGGTGCATAAAAAATAACTGGTCCGCCATCTTTGAGAGTTCGCCATATTAGATTTAGAATGACTTAGCTAACTAAGCATTTTTCTTCGAATTAAACGTGCATTCCAAATTTCAGTTCAATCAATTGCGAATTAATTCTAATTTAGCTTCCAAGATTTGTCCCAAACTAACTAACTATCACGGCAAGATAGTATAAAGCTTGTAATAAATAATGTCAATAAATAATGTAATGAGAGCGTCGGTGGCGTAGTGGCTAGGCCCGCCGCCTCCTATCCGAGAGGTCGTGGTTCGAGTCCTGCCACGTACCAATGTGTTTTCGAATTCCGATTTCATATGTACGTTTATCCGACGCTCTTACGATGAAGGAAAAACATCGTGAGGAAACCTGCACACGCCTGCGGAGAAACTCGCAGGTTGTTTGTAAAGTCGACCAACCCGCACTGGGCCCGCGGGGTCGACTGAGGCCCGATCGCCCTAATTCAGGGTAGGCTCGAGCCCCTCGGTGGGGACGTATATAAGCTGATATGAATGAATAAATAATTTATGTATTATTTTTTGAAGTGAAAACTTCTTTAGCGGCGATGTGCACTTGTTTTGTAATGGGTAAAAAATGTTAAACTCGCGTCAGGACACGTGACCTGATCGAGCATTCGTAAGACGGATGGAGTAGTGAAAACTTCTTTAGCGGCGTTGTGCACTTGTTTTGTAATGGGTAAAAAATGTTAAACTCGCGTCAGGACACGTGACCTGATCGAAAATTCGTAAGACGGATGGAGTTGATTTTTTGTTGATTTTTCTGAGATATAAACTTTTTAATGTAATATAAATTGTCATCTTTGTGTACGATGGCGCAATAAATAAATATTGTATTCTACCACATAAATGATAGTACTTTTATACTAATAATCAAAGCAATTCGTGCAAAATTATTCCCTAACCATTCCAAAATATCAAAAATGCACAACGTTAATATTCAAGTTTTCACTTCTGCCGGCACTCCCGGAGTGCAACCCGTTTTTTTTGTTAAAGTAGCGTTGATATACTAACAAACATGTATTTACTCTCTTCGAACCAAAGAAATCAAGAAATTCAAAACAATTCTCAAAGGAGTTCCTTATGGACTAATTTAGAGAACTTTTTTGACAAAGCTACAATCAAAGAGCAAAGGCACGTACGTACAATATGACAGATAGCCAAACAATAATTTCTTTGCCCATTCAACTAGAAGACAAATCGAACAGACACGAAATTCAAACGCTTGGCTCGGCAAAGGCTTGAATATTCATACAGCCAAACAAGAGATGTATTGTACACATACATGTCCATTACTGCGCGCGTAAGCGAATGTAGGATTAATTAGTTGGCAGCAAGCAATGGACGCAGATGGTGCCAAAATGGACCGTAAAATTTTATGGCTCCAGCCAGATACACGGCGTCAATTCGTGCAGGCGCACCAATTTGAATACAAAATTAGAGCTGTTACCACAGATTCGCAAAATTAATTAGGCGATTCGAAATTTTCGCCGGATTTCATGCAAATTTAATTTTGCACAATATTTGTACCAACTGGTTAGGTACGCACAATAAAGAACGTAAAATAAGTTTAATAAGAACTTAAGTAAATTAAGAAAAGAAAACGGCAAGTGTCAGTCGAACTCGCGCTATGAATATTCCGTACCACCATAAAATACATTTGTGTTATGAAGACAAAAACGAGAAAACACATCAACGAGACCTTACACTAAAGTTTGACGTTTGTATATCAATAGAGCAAAAACAAAAAAAAAACTAAAGAATACGTATCTTTTATGGGGATTTACCTTTTTTGACCGAGCGAGCGCGAAGCAAAAATGCGAT
Organism: Coleophora flavipennella; assembly: GCA_947284805.1. Taxonomy (NCBI): domain Eukaryota; kingdom Metazoa; phylum Arthropoda; class Insecta; order Lepidoptera; family Coleophoridae; genus Coleophora; species Coleophora flavipennella. Next base: position 824,224 of record OX369297.1, read on the forward strand.
CTTCATGGCAAGAGTGAATAGACATTATTTGAGTTTGCGTCTACCATCCTCGACTGCATCATCACTTATCATCAGGTGAGTTGCAGTCAAACGCACTCAGATTAAAAAAAAGAAGCGTCTCCGTTACAGCTTGAGCAAAAAAGAATTCGTATGTCTGTCTGGATGTCTGCCTGTTCTCCTCTACATGTCGCATTTCTCACCCGATTCTCGTAAAATTTTGTGAGCAGGTTCGATAATTATACAGATTTTTTTCTCGATACAACTTTTGGTTTTTTCAAAATAGGGGGTTGGAAACGTAAAAATATTATATGTCATTTATTATATTATATGTAATCTTGGTAAGCCCACTTCCATCTTCGGCATCATCGTCACTTACCATCAGGTGAGATGATGCCAAGGGCTTACCAATTGTGAATAAAAAAAATACAGTCATTTCGAAAAACTGCCGAGGTTTACAGCTCACAGAACCAGTAGTTACTCTTTGTTAGGAAATCCATTATAATATCACATACAGCGGTCCGTCCTGGCTTCGCACGGGTGAATATTTATTTTTCAAACATTTTGGGATAATCGTAGAGTAAATGTATCTATATGCAGGACATAAGTAGTTTTTTTTGACATTTTACTGTTCATATTTTTCTTTATAAATTTTATATTTAATTTAAAAGTAGTTCTAAAAAGAACTTTTTAACTGGAACAAAAAATTGTGCTACGAAAAAAGTTAAAATATTAATGTCGGTTGCTTCTTATGTGTAGGGAGCCGACCGCGCGTCTAAGCCCCGCGCGGCTACCTATTTCTTAGATATGCACGACCCTCTCACTCGCCGCGTTGCCGCTGCGCTGCGTGTGGCGCGGCGGCGTTTATTTTTTTTAATATTGACATTTTTTAAATTCGTAATATCTTTTGAATGGAATGTATGATTTTAAAAATTTAAAAAGCCATCTACAGGCACAGTGAGAAACCATACAGTCGTCCAACGGAGGGAGACGTCTAGGCAGGGCAATCGTGAACCATTCTAGAAAACAAATTCGCGTTTAAAATATAGAACTAAAAGGTCAAATATGTGGTCTTACGGATAAAAAATTATCTCTGATTTATGGGAAAACAAATATTTATGTATAGGTACATAGTCTTAAATGAAATTTAAGTAGATCACTTTTTAAAACACCGACATATAACCGCCTCCGTGGCGTGATGGTTTATTCCATTAGCTTCTCATCAGGAGGTCGTGGGTTCGATTCCCCGTGGAGTCTAACTTTGTAAGACTCGTTTTGGTTGGTGTAAGGGCATTTTATAAGCCTGACTGGCTAGTTACCACCATCTTATCTAAGTCTTGTCGCTAAACATCAATGTTAACAGTATAGATGTGTTCCGGATTGAAGAGAAGAGCCAGTTCCCCATTGTGTTGCCCGTTTTAATCTTCGGCATCATCGTCACTTACCATCAGGTGAGATGATGGCAAGGGCTTGCCAATGGTGAATTGAAAAAAAAACTTAACAAGAATATTATTAAGAAAAGTTCCGGATGTACCCCAAATATCTCCCTCTACTCTCACCAAAAAAGATAAAATTATTTTTATCAATTGTTACAGAAAACTTTCAAGGCGATATTGCGATACCAGACATCGACTACAAGTACAAACCTGTGAAGAGCGCTCCCACAGTATCCAAAATCAACAAGTCACTTCAGGAGGAAGTGGAAAGGCTGAAAAAAGAAGTTCTCCTTGAAGGCTTGCAGGTAGAAGAAGAAGGTTTACCAGACATCCTGAGGAAGAGAACAAAACAACCAGTGCCATTGTCACAGGAGAAGTCAATGAAGTATAATGAAGCTTCGTTGATGACTAAGGTAAGAAATTAATATGAAAATACAAACTCAAAATATTATACTCAGTTTTAAAATTATTAGTAGTTTGAACTATTTACTTAGGTACTGAAAACTTGTTCGTATTACATTGCAGGTAATACCATCTGGTTTGGACAAATCAATTTTGCTAAAAAATGGCAAAATACCACCTGGTGAAACCATTGATGTTCTAAAAAACGATAAAACACCAAGCAAACTAGAAAATATGAATCAAACATCTATTTCGGATAATCTGACCGACTCTGAGAGTTTAGAGCAAGATGGAGTTCTAGTAGTTAACATTTCTTCGGATAATATTCTTAATTTGGATGAGTTTTACCCCAATATACAAATAGGAAATATTTCTAACAAAATGGATGAAGTGACTAATAAAATCCAGAGCAACAGTAGGGAAATCAATGGTAACACTAACAATAATCTTAAATTTAAAGAAATGCCTGAAAATGTAACTGTAGCTCCAGCGCCAACGAATGGATTTTTGTCTACAAATGAAGAAGAGTATCAAAATGTTAACAAACAAGTCAGTAGTGATAAAAATGAAGTTAAAAGTAGAAAAAACAAAGAGGTGGATAAAATGAATATTGAAGCTAATGATTTATTGAAACCAACGGAAAGCTTGCAGACTTTGATTGAAGAACCGACAGAAAAACATAAGAGGAGAAGAAGAAGGCATGGTAACGGACGACGGTATGATACTTTTCATATAACTTTACCTTTAATAATTGTTTTAGAGAATTATTGTAGTTTTAGAATGTATCTGAAGTTCAGAAACATGTTATAAATATTTCGAACACATGTATACAGTACACATGGCATCATAAATATTTATATGCTTTTTTAAATATGTTTCATAAAACAGAACTAAATAACAGCTATTTTATGAAACAGAAATTCAGTTTCAAAAGCCATTTGCTAATCCGCTCACCTCGGCGAAAAACGGATAAAATTAACATTTGAAATTGCAGTTTGAAAAGATAGTCGCTCTTGGGCCATAATTGGATTTCCTGGTGGTGACCACTTCGCTGGATCTATTTAACGAAAGAATTAAAATTGAAATGCGACTTCAGTAAAATATGGAAATGAAAATTCCTTATCTTTCTTAACATTTTTTTTTTGAACTGTTTTATAATTTCTTTCTATACAAAAATAAAAGTCACAAAATAACGTCCAGACACGATTCCTAAATGTGTGGGATAATGAATTGAACAAAAGATATGATATTCTCTCAACACTTGAATAAAACTAGATTTCCGCAGAAAATTTTTCAGTACACAAGTTTAACGTTCACGCTAGAGTACGCTGACAACGTTCGATTCGTTGTTCATTCCTACGATATTTTTCTGCCACGGAATTTCAAGCTCGAATTCCAATAGTCCTTATGGTGAATAAGGCTGGTCTTCACCGTAATTGTACCACTGAAAAGCCTTTGCAACCCTCACTATTGACTTTAGAACTAAAACTTTGAGTCCTCAATTCCTAACTCAATATGGCGAGACCTTTGTTAGAAGTTAAATAAGTTAGTTAAACACCTAATAATAAATTAGTTTCTAGTGAAAGGTTGATTCGTCAAGTCATTAAAATTAATTGAAAAAACGCTTTAAAATGAAATTTTTATTTGGGCAGATTTTGCTTGCAGTTATACAGAGACTTAGGTTATTGATTGTACGTGGTACTTACAGCCTTTGTTCAAATGTGGAATATTATAAAACTAGATTTTGCTAGCGGCTTCGCTCGCTTGAAATTAGTTTTATGACTTAGTAGTCAATTCGTTAATCAGTATTAATTAGCACGTAAATCCTTCGCTTCATTGCGAAGTGACAGAAATTACCAAAAAAGAGAGAGTTAACAGCTATCCCACTAGAACCACTTAAGAAATCTGGATAAAAATTAGCCTATATGTTAATGCAGGATCTAACCTATATGTGTGCCAAGTTTCATTCCGATCCGCCCATTGGTTGAAGCGTGAAAGAGTAACAAACATACATTCATACATACAAACTTTCGCGTTTATAATATTAAGTAGGATGAAATGTATGAGAAGTTGAACTATGATATGCAAAGGGGTGTTGTGTTATTTTCTGTAAATGTATGCTTATGAGATGAAAGATAAAATGTTTTAAATTACAAACCCAACTGATAAGACAAGAGTTTTAACATATAATGATGATTTTGAATCTTTTAAATTTTATTCTGTATAAAAAAAACTTGTGAATCCATGATGTTCTTTTTAGACTTAAGATCTTCCCGAGTTGAGGTTTGATAGGTTTTGACAGAGATATGATGTGTCAGAAAACAGCGCTAATATTTTAAGGTGGATATTTACTCATTAAACTAAACAACTATTGTTTTACAATTTGGCTAAAATCGTATTTAAAAAATCGCACTTTTCATACAAATCGATCAGCTGGTTTACCAATTTTGTATGGAGAAGCCAAAGTTTTCTTTGAGAATCGACTATAGGTACCTCGGGGAAAGTGGTTCAGTTTGATGAGTAGATGCCCGCCTTTAAATATTAGTGCCCGGTTTTTTACACGCTGTATATTAGAAGAGGAAGTAGATACGTTACATGCTTTCTAAGGGCGTCCGCTAAGTTAAGCGTGTTTGTTATGAAATCAGTGGCAACTCTAAAAATAGTATAAAATTTAAAGAAATGCCTGAAAATGTAACTGTAGCTCCAGCGCATAGCCAAACCCGTCGCGCGTGCCCACGTCAGTTAGCGCTACCCATACTTTTCGAAACAGGCACGCGAGGCGGGCGTCCGCCGCGTGCGGCCGCTTAATTTAGCGAACCCACTCAAAGTGAAGCAAATATAATTTTGAACAATAAAAACCGACTTCAAGCAGAAAACTAAGGTTCGCCTGGATTTCTTTGGGATGCCATCATCAGATCCTGGTTTCCTTATCATGGTTGGGATATCTCCTTTCCAACAAAAAAAGAATCCTCCAAATCGGTTCATAAACGACAAAGTTATCCGCGAACACACACAAAAAAATATACGGTCGAACTGAGAAACCTGCTCCTTTTTTGAAGTCGGTTAAAAAAGAAGCCCAATTGGAATCTCTTTTCAAGTGACTTCCAAAAAGGAGGAGGTTCTTAAGACTACTTAATTCGACTGTATGTTTTTTTTATGTGTGTTACCTCAGAACTTTTGACTGGGTGAACCGGTTTTTATGATTCTTTTTTTATTTGAAAGCTAGTGCTTCCCGTGTGGTCCCATATAAATTTTATCAAAATCCAAAAATGAGGAGGTTTTCAATTCGACTGTATGTTTTTTTTATGTATGTTACAGAACTTTTTTATGATTCTTTTTTTATTTGAAAGCTAGTGCTTCCCGTGTGGTCTCATATAAATTTTATCAAAATCGGTGTAGTGCTTTATTATAAAATTAACAAAAACCAAAAATAATAATGCAAAAATGTACTAAGTTGTTGCGATGGAAGTCGATTTTTTAACGTGTTTAGCGTTTTCAATTATCTTAGTAGCATTTGATGCAACAAAGGCGAACTATATTGTGTGTGTAAATGGGTTCGATTTTCAAAAATCGTTTGTTGGTGCATAGCCCATCTAGTGTAACAAATTGCTGGGTTTTGAATATGCACTTTTCGCTTACAAACGTAACAGGTCACATATTTGACTTTAAAGCGAGGTACTGATTCGAACAGTTTTCTCTGTCTTTTTCTTTACGTGTAAAGAGTAAAGAAAATAACCACACTTTCAATTTTTCTATGTTTTTTCGTTTCAATCGAAAACTACACTGAAAGCAGTGGACACTTCATACAACGGGCCAGAAATGACATTTCAATAAAGGAATGACGGAATAAACAAAATGGCGGCGAAATCCTATACGTTCGACAACCAAACTGTAACCAATCTGTATCAATCTGGGATACGAGGGGGTGAGGTCGCAATCTAGAGAGCGGCAGGGAGTGTCCATACTGTATGTTATTACTTATGTATATACTTTGCTGAAAGTATAAAAAATAATAACATTACTCACTTTGTATTATCTTAACAAATATTTTTGTATATTTTTTAAATTTACACTTCAGAATACTAGTCATATCTAGAGTTGAAAGTATTGGAGTAGACCTACCTTTGGGTTTTTTTCTATCGAGCCAAAACTGCTCAATCGTGTTTCTAATAGACTTTAAGGAACATCGTCAACAATAAGGGTATTTTTTTCAACCTTGGATTTTCTATCGTTTACGAGTAATTGACGACAAAAATAACGAAAATCTGTAATATTACCGCCTTAAGTTTGCTTAAAGCACTAATTCAGTTGCTGAAAAATTACTACGAGTAGTTATATTTATTTTATTTGGAATTAGTGTAAATATATACCAAAATGTGTGATATAATGTTCCACCAAGAATCTACAATCAAAAGTATCAACTAGCCGTTAAAAGTCTAAAATCGGCGTCATGTAATAACTAACTGAATAACTTTTAACGACTTTATTTTGAACATTCGATACATCGTAGGCAAAGTATATATTAGTACTAATATACAGTATGGACACTCCCTGCCGCTCTCTAGATTCCGACCTCACCCCCTCGTCACACAAATTGATTAAGATTGGTTACAGTTTGGTTCTTGAACGTATAGGATTTAACCGCCATTTTGTTTGTTCCGTCATTCGTTTTTTGAAATGTTATTTCTGACCCGTTGTATGAAGTGTCCAGGGTGTGTCGTAGATAACTAGTGACACCGAGTATAATAGCCTCATGAGCGTGGTAGGCATTCAGCCGCACATTCGACTAATACCTGCATGGGAATAATTGACTAAGATATGTACTATTAAAACGCTTATATATTATTGGGCAATAATTCGCAAATCTCTACGCAACTTTTGAATTAATTACTCTCGCTAGCAAAATCGGTATGACCATTTCGTAAACAACTTGTTATGTTGAATGTAGAAGCGAGTTTGGATAACCATTGACATGGGATGCCTCTGCAAGAAAAATCGTTATGATCATTTCGTAAATAACTTGTTAAGTTGAATTTAAAAGCGTGTTTGGGTAACCTTTGACATGGGACGCCCCTGCTGAGAAAATTGGTATGACCGTTTCGTAAACAACTTGTTAGGTTGAATATAGAAGCATGTTTGGATAACCTTTGACATGGGAAGCACCTGCTGGGAAAATCGGTATGGCGGTTTCGTAAACAACTTGTTAGGTTGAATATAGAAGCATGTTTGGATAACCTTTGACATGGGAAGCACCTGCTGGGAAAATCGGTATGGCGGTTTCGTAAACAACTTGTTAGGTTGAATATAGAAGCATGTTTGGATAACCTTTGACATGGGAAGCACCTGCTGGGAAAATCGGTATGGCGGTTTCGTAAACAACTTGTTGCATTATATCCAATAGGCAGTGACTCAACTTTCACACTTGAGGAGAGTTTTTTCTACTCCCATTTGTTAATTTGCTTAATTACATAACCTCAAATCATATCACAATAGTTATTTATGCCACTGCCAAGTAATGAGAGCCATTGTAGCATGAGTGCTAGTTTGTGCCACGAAGCGAAGCCGAGTTGCACAATAGATAGCACGAGTTTTACAATGACTAATTGCGTGCAGTGGCATACAATACTTTTTCTACGACCATAAAATAAATAAATAAATATTTTAAACCGTCAAAAATTCATCCATACAGCCTAATCACACGCGATGTTTAGCCATGGCGCAGGTACGCACGCTTCTTTAAATGGCCTCGGCATATTGCACAAATGCATTGAAATTTTGTCTTAATCATGTATTGAGTTTTTGAAGCCAAAGCCATAAAAATATTTAAAAAGTTTTTTTTGTAGTACAGTTGTCTCGTTTTGAAATGATCATTTTAAATGAATGAATAAATGAATACTTTTTTCTACTCTCATTTGGTATTTTAAAAGCGCGTTTAGACAAACAACATATCATGTTCACACAATATACTGGTAAACGCCCCATCTACATCTGCGCCGCCGCAATTAATTTCACCTTCCGTTCATTAGCTCTATTCAATTGCAAACGAACATTTTGCATTCAATAACCCAGCTCTACTATTTTAGACAGGTACGTTAAATATAGCATTTGCAGTCCACTTTCTAGAAATTCATGACATTTATGTTTGACTATATCGGTAAATAAAACAATTAGTATATGAAAATTATTAGAATAAAACGCATTAGAATAATCAACCGACTTCAAAAATAAATTACTAAAAATAAGAAAAATAAAAATAAAAGTTTAAAAAACTAAAAACCGAATTCAAAATGAAATTCACTCAAAAGTATAAAATAATATTATTATACTTAGATACACGACCTTAACCAACAATAACGAAATCAAAGGTAGGTACGAATTAAAAAAGGGGCCTAAATTTTTTTTTGTGTTCGGTGTCAGCAATGCCATCGAATCTAAAACATTTGATACGTAAGTAGCTGTGTGCTGGTACCGACCTCAAAAATAAATTTAGGCCCCTTCTTTAATTCGTACCTACCTTTAAGTTAATGTCGTGTATCTAAGTATAATAATATTATTTCATGCTTTTGAGTGAATTTCATTTTAAAGTCGGTTTTCAAGTTTTTTAAACTTTTTTTTTATTGTCAAGACATACATGCAGATGACAAGAAAAGTAAATTAGCTTCACAAATAAATCATGAACTCTTGATTACTTAATTGCCCTCCTACTTAAGCTTCGGAAAACCTTACTCGTTTTGTTTTCAATCAAGTCTTCGATTTTTAACTTACTAAAATCACAAAATGAGTACATAAATGACGCTGCTAAACTATGACGTGACGCCTAGCTAGTTCAAACATTTTTAGAACAAAATTTCGTTTTTGACAGATGATGAAAAGGAAATCAGATGACTAGCATTCGTCATCCCTATTAAACTGGCATAAGTCTGCCATCCGTGCAATTCTAATTAGGTGCGTACCCACTTTGCCGTTCTTCTTTGGGATTGGTAAATATTATTTTTATATCGCTAGCCGTTTTTGACTTTTAGGGTTGCCACCATAGTATTTTTTTTTTCTCTCAAAATTGAATAACGATTCTAATTTAAAAAAAGTTGTAAGATAATACAACTGTGTACATACAACCTACACACTGTAATGTTCACTATTCCCGCAAAATCAGGATAAGGTCCTTCCCATACAAGGTCTTTGTTATTTTCTCTCAAAAACGGCTCTGACAATTTTAATGAAACTATGTGAGTTACTAGAATTTAATAAAACCTACTACGCTTGGTAGTTAATTATTCAATAAAATATCGTAATACGGTACCTTCCATACAAACCTACATTCGATTTTGTTTTTTTTAAGTCTGATACATTTTTTGCCACTAGGTAAGCTTGTTGATGATGATGAATGTTGTTAAGGTATGCCAAAGGGTGAAGGCTACGCGAGATAGTATACACAGCGTGGCTTCACAATTAATTTATAATAGTTTGTAAAATATGTCATGGGATTGATTTGTAATAATTAAAGAATTATTAATAATTTTTTAATTATTTGTAATAATTAAAGGTTGTGTGTGAAGTCGACCAACCCGCACTGGGCCCGCGTGGTCGACTAAGGCCTAATCGCCCTGATTCAGGGTAGGCTCGAGCCCCTCGGTGGGGACGAATATGAGCTGTTATAATAATAATAATAATTAAAGAATTAACTAATATTTTTTTATTACAGCCTGAGAAACATACATTCTAGCGAAAGAATCGGCCAAAACGATTTTAAATCAACATCAGTAGATGAAGAAAACAACTCTCGAGGTTCGAGGAGAAAGTTTTTTCGTCATCAAAAGAAGCTACACGGAAAAAACCACAGAACAGATGAGACCAAATTTGAAATCCCAGAACACGAGTTTGAAGAAAATTTTGAAGTGAAACCTCCTCCCAAGGATAAGAAAGAAACGTCCACAGAACGAACACAAAATTTCGAAGGCTGGTTTTTTCGAGACACGTCTGAGGATTTAGAAGCGGCCGAGAGCAAATTTTACAACATTACCGAGGTAAATGTAGCTGAAAAGAATATTCATGCACCTGGTGCACTCGCTGTTTGATTATTCTGATGGAAAAAGGAGTACTAAGTAAACAATTTAATGGTAGCATTACTATCAGACTAAGTACATATCTTGCTAGGAAAACTTATATGTCCTTTATTGTACACAAACATTTAAATGACAAAAACTTAGAGAGGACTTACGTAAATAACCACACGAATAAAAATAAAAATTAGAAACCCGACTGCATAAAAACTGAACACCTGTTTTCTGGCCAGAATGGTAAAAATGTATAAGAAATAAAGACGAATATAATGACACCTCGCACGTCAATATTATAAACTCAATCCCTATTTTTTGGTAGTCGGGTAAAAATGTATTCTATGTCACTCACGGTATCTAGATGAATCTCTCAAAATCTGATGGATTAAGGCTACAGAGCGTACCAAAGAAATAAGTAAACAAACATACATACATGCACTTGAAAAACATAACTCTCCTTCTGGCGCAGTCGGGTAGAAAATGAATCTTGAATGACCTATGGATAGGGTGATAATTTTTTCTTAATCGTGAAACAATAAGCAGTAAAGGCCCATTCAGACGTACCACAACCACATCGCAACGTGAATAAAACTATGCGTATTTCTATAAATCTGCCCCCACCTACATAGTTGATTTGGACGGCAAAATGTGGTCTGTGTAAATAAAACTCTGAGCTTCATATAAATCTGCCCCCATTCACATAGTTTGTTTTTGTCACATGTAATCCATGTAAATAATGTAAATAAAAATCCATTTATTTACAATTTTTAGTTGTTTTGGACGGCAAAATATGGTCCTATATGGTTTATTATACTGTGCTTAAACTGAGTATTTATACAAAACTGCCCCCACCCATGTAGTTGTTGTTGTGGTTGTGGTGTGACTGTAGCAGGTCTGAATGGGCCATAAATGTATGAATTTCAGTTCACATCAGTTCAGTTCATTTATTCAGAAACAATGTAACATTGTGTTTGAAATTATGGAAATAAAACAGTAAAAAAACAAAATTACGATCTTATGCCTATTTATCTTGACTAACTTCTTGACTGAATACAATTTCATCAGATAGAAAGTCATAATATCCTGCTGTACTTTCACTAGTACGAATTTTATACAAAGTTTTGTTTATTCTGTTTTTCAATATTTCCCTAAATGGTCCCTACCTATACAATGTAGGCGTTATATCCACGCCATGTCAACCCAAAAACATAAAATTTTTACAGACGATAAAGCGTCACCGTTCAATTCGTGCGGCAACGAACCGCAAGGAGAGGATATGGGAAAACGGGGTGATACCGTACGAGATCGATGGGAACTTCAGCGGGGCTCATAAGTCGTTGTTCAAACAAGCCATGAGGCATTGGGAGAACTTCACGTGCGTCAAGTTCGTGGAGAAGGACGCTGATTTGCATAAGGATTACATTGTGTTCACTGAGCGACCTTGCGGGTGAGTGGAAGGATTCCGTTTTTTTTATCCAAAATTAGTAAGCCCTTGGATATCATCTCAACATCATCATATCAGCTAAAAACGTCCACTGCTGGACAAAAGCCTCCACCAAAGACTTCCACGACGACCGGTCCTGCGCCGTTCAAGTAGTTGTAAAAGTTATTCAGCAGTATGAGTAGAAGCCCCAGTTAACGGGACCTACACCAATTTTGTTACACCCTGTATTTAGCATTTCAATATACCAATTTAAAATTAATAAGGTAAAAATTCGTAAAAGATCCGCGAGAAAAGTAACGGATACGGATCTTTCTTCTCCCTCGGATATCCGCGGACACGGATCATCAAACATCACTAATACTTACATGCATACACTTCAAAAACATTTCTTACCCTCCTTTTTGGACAATCGAGTAACACACAGCTATGCTATGAGTGTGTTGACTCTATTAAAAATTATAGTGTAAAACTTAAAAAGGTGTAGAGACGGAAACACTAGGTTCTTTTATAGTTTATTCCGTTACAAAATAAAACACAAACAAACATACAAGTAACAAAACGCGAGATACGCCAAGTGCGGGCGGCGAACGGAGCTGGACGACTGACGCGCATGGCACCCGCTTTTGGCGTGCTCTCAGCCAGCAGGTAGATCTGGGCGTGCGTTACCATGGCAACGGAGCCCGAGGGTCCAATAACAGACGTAGCGTTGCATGCTACACAGTACATACTTCACACTCTCTGTTCGATGACCTAAAACGGATGGCTGTTAGGACAGTAAAGTTCTCGAGTGGCGACCGCGCACCGGAAAACGTATCGTAGGCAGGCCTTCCACGCGGTGGACCGATGACCTGGTGAAGGCCGCAGGAAGCCACTGGATGCGGGTGGCACAAAACCGGTTGTCGAGGAAATCCTTGGGGAGGCCTATGTCTAACAATGGATGTCCTTCGGCTGATAGGATGATGGTGATAGTGATGACCTAGATTGTGACATAAAATTGTTTTTCTCAACAGCTGCTGCTCTTTCGTCGGCAAACGCGGTGGAGGTGCTCAGGCCATCTCTATCGGGAAGAACTGTGACAAATTTGGCATTGTGGTCCATGAGCTGGGCCACGTAGTTGGCTTCTGGCACGAGCACACGAGACCTGATCGGGACCACCACGTGCAAATCATCAGGGACAACATTATGCCTGGTAAGTTTATTCTTTTTTTTTCGAAATTTTAAGTTTGTTGTTAGCCGTGGGAGGCGGAGGGGGGGGGGGAGCTTTATAACTTCACCGGACAGGTGGAGGCGAATGCGGAGGGCACTCAACTGCCTGGTAAGTGGATAGGCGACACACTTTTTACTCTCTAGCGACGGAGGAGTATAAACAGAAACTTATAATGATCGTTCGAAAAAATATTTCGAGATTTTGGTGCAAATTATTAATCACTTATAGGCACCAAAAAAGTGGTCGAGTAAAATTTGCATGGGTATGTATGTGTTTCCGTATCTCTGTTTTGCAGAGAAATTGCTATACCGATTTAGATGAAATTTTAAACATAATTATAATGGTAAGTGACGATGCTATATTTATCAGTACCTTCTCGGTTCTTATCAACATGGGTTCTACTAATTTTACACAATCTGTGCCATCCTTCTATAACAATATAAAACACATATTTCATTTTCCGTGCGTTTTTACAAAAACTACTAAACACTAAATTAATTTATAAGAAGTAAGAGGGTAAATTCAGCACTTACTCATCTAGAAAGTTTCGACCAGCCATGTCCTAAGTAATTTTTAGTAGATCTTAAAAAAAAACATGTTTTGTGTGAAAAGTCTAAAAATATCCCTAGGCAAAGTTGATGTGTGTAGATGTTCAATTTATATTTTACTTCGAAAAGGGCTCTAAGGATGTTACTCAAATTTTTATCTTATGTAACAACTAACATTGAAAATATGGCTTAAAAGGTATATCCAGGAAAACTTAAGAATGTGACGTTAGAAGACATCACAAAAGAAAAACATTTAAAACATATTTTTAATAAAAAATGGCGCTCAAATTTTCATCAACTCATACAATGTGCTAAAAGTAAAATATTTCAGAAAAGTCTATAAAAATACCTGCCATACAAATTGAATTTAGCTCCCCAGAGAAAATGATATTTTCCGTTAGTTTATTGTTTTTATTTAAAACTAGCAGTTTCCTGTGGCTTCACCCGTGTGGTCTATGTTTCTATGACTTTTCGAGGGTGCGCAGTGCGCGAGCTGCAAGCGGCTCGCGAGCGTGGAAAAAAGTAGCCTATTGTTAATCCAAGTCCTAAACTGTCTACCTACCAAGTTTCAGTCAGATCCGTTCAGTAGTTTTTGCGTGAAAGAGTCACAAACATACATCCATACATTCTTATAAACTTTCGCGTTTATAATATTAGTAGGATTTGAGTGTATTTGGCTGCTTCTCACCTGATGATAAGTGTTGGTGCAGCCAAGGATGTAACCGTAAGCTCTAATAGTGTCTATTAACTCTCATCTTTTAGATTCCTTAATTATACCACCGCTATATTATAATACTGTGATTATATCATCATCATATCAGCTCATATACGTCTCCACCAAGGGGCTCGAGCCTACCCTAAATTAGGGCGATCGGGCCTTAGTCGACCACGCGCGCCCAGGGCAGGTTGATCGACTTCACACACCACCTGCGAGTTTCTTCGCAGGCGTGTGCAGGTTTCCTCACGATGTTTTCCTTCGCCGTAAGAGTCTCGGATAAACGTACATATGAAATCTAAATTCGATATCACATTGGTAGGTGGCGGGATTTGAACCACGACCTCCCGGACAGGAGGCGGCGGGCCTAGCCGTTACGCTACCGACCCTCTTACTGTGGTAATACGAATCAAAAACAAGGACGCTGACAGGGAAACGATGAAGCAAAACGCTTCGTGTGTATAGGTTGAATATCAACGCTCCCTACGTCTCATTTCCTTGCTCAAAATTGCCCGCAACGTGTTTGAATGACAACCTGCCGATAATAAATGAAATTAAGATCAAATCAAACAAGCTGTGAGCATTCAATAAATTAGGGCTATAAGGCGGCCGTTGGGGCAGTAAAGTTCTCGAGTGACGTCTGCGCAACGGAAAACGTAGAAAAGGCAGGCCTCCCACGCGGTGGACCGACAACCTGGTGAAGATTATAAGAAACCGTTGAATGCGGGCATCGCAGGACCGGTCGTCGTGGAAATCCTTGGGGGAGGCCTTTGTCCAGCACTGAACGTCTTTCGGCTGATATTATGATGGTGATGATAAGGCGGCGGACATATCCTGTAGCTGCGGATAGATAGATCTTATCTTATCATTGCGGTTGGGGGCTGCAATCGCAGCGACACTTCGGCCCAATGGGATCTTTTGTGTCTACTCCCCTAAACCTTTGCACTCTAGCCTACTCGAAAACGAGCTGTACCAATGCAGCAATTCCGCTGAGAAGAAAGTGCCTGTAGTCCTCCGGTTTTGGATAACCATTATCAAGGTGGCACATACATACGCTTGCTAGCCAGGACATCACAGTGACACAGTATGTTTTCCTTTGATTCTGTATCTTCATCTCAGGACAGGCGTCCCAAGGTATCCCAGGACCTTCTTTTTATTTATTCACAATTGGCAAAGGGCTTACCCTTGGCATCATATCACCTGATGGTAATAGTGACGATGTTGCCGAAGATGGAAGCGGGCTTACCAAGATTCGCCAACGCAATGGGGATCTGGTTATATTGTTTATATTTTTATTAAAAATTTGAGTGCGTTTGGCTGCACCTCACCTGATGGTAAGTGCCGATTCAGTCGAGCTCAAATAGTGCCTATTCACTCTCGTCTTGAAGATTCCTAAATTATACGAATCGGGGAATACAGACGCATATTATCTTCAAGCCAGAACACATCAATGCTGTTAACACTGATGTTTGACGACAAGACTTAGATAAGATGGTGGTAGCTAAAGTTGACCCCGCCAGGAATCGAACCCGCGACCTACTTGTGTGAAGCGAATGGACTAACCATTACGCCACCAAGGCGGAAAAACCCTGAGAGAAGAAGGAGAAGTGAAATTATAAGGCTGTCTTCATAGGAAACTTCGATATTTTGGTATCGTGTTTTAGGGCCTTATCACACTAGCGAGTTGCGAGCGAGTGGAAAGCGAGGCGATTGCGCAGCGAGCTCGCAACGTGTGCGTGGCAAACACGCCGCGGGTGCGCAGCGAGTTCGCGACGATCGATCCGCGTTTTGTTCATTCAGTGCCAGAAGGGAATGCAAGTTTACTAAATGGCGTCGACAGCGCTGTTCGCCACGCATACGTTGCGAATTTGCAGCGAGTTCGCTGCGCACTCACCCCGTTTTCACACGCTCGCAACTCGTTATTGTGATAAGGCCCTAATGAGTTATCTTGTGACCGATTCGGGTATCATCGGTTGTCGGCCTTTGGCACAAGATTGTACTTAAGTGGCATCATAACTTTATAATTAAGTGACTGATCGACTGATCATTTGTTATCTTTAAATTACCGTCTCATTTGTATATTTTCGTCTACTCTGAATTATTTATTTATAGAATTATTTATGATGACCCAAATACCGCAGTGTCTCAAGACTAAGTTCTTTGACCAGTGTTTGTTGCCAGTGATGACTTACGGAACTAAGACATGGTCGCTTACTATGGGCCTCCTAAGAAGGGTCAAGGTCACCCAAAGGGCGATGGAGCGAGCTTTGTTCGGAGTTTGCCTACACGATCGAATCAGAAATGACGAGATCCGTAGGAGAACCAAGTTTACCGACATAGCTCACAGAATCGCCAAACTTAAGTGGCGGTGGGCAGGGTACAATGGTACATAGATCGTAGAACTTAACCTCTCGTATATCTACCAGATACGCTAAACTACCAGGTTTATGATATAGCGTCCCAACTGGTCATATAGTGAGGGCCGCTATTCCTGCCAGCACCATAAGGCGAAGTCAAGGATCAGTTGCGGTAGGTCTTGCCGCCAAGACGCTTGTCCTGGTACTCTGCAAGCCGAGTGCCTCGTGGAAGAGAACCACTACCTACTGTCTAGGTAGGTCCCGGAGCTGTAGGCACGCTCATCTCCCGCGGCTTTCGCTGCTGGCGGTTCGAGCCCCGCTCGGGACGCCAGAGAAGCTGGCTCCCACATCACATCATAGATGACCTAGTTTATGACATGGCCATTAGGGTATTAAAGTTCTCGAGTGTCGACCGTGTACCGGAAGACGGTAGACCGACAACCTGGCGAAGGTTGCGGGAAGCCACTGGATGCGGTCAGCGCAGTACCGGTCGTCTTGGAAATCCTTGGGGGAGGCCTTTGTCCAGCAGTGGACTTCTTTCCGCTGATAATATGATGAACCGAACCGGTGGCATCTGGTGGCGTAGTGGTCAGTGCAAACATTCGAGTGACGAACAGGTTTTTTACTATGTTTATACATCATCACATCAGCTCATATATACGTCCCCACCGAGGGGCTCGAGCCTACCCCGAAATAGGGCGATCGGGCCTTAGTCGACTATGCGGGCCCAGTGCGGGTTGGTCAACTTCACACACAACCTTCGAGTTTCTTCGCAGATGTGTGAATATACTGTAGACCCTGTTTTTGGCATTAATTGCAAAAATTTCTCGAATAAAAAGTTAATATTGAATGAAATCACACACAAAAATCGGTGACTTTAAGACCTTTCATTTTAATTGAACACATTTTTTTAAACTTATTTGAAAGTTATGAAAAGTAATAAAAAAATGTAAAAATCAAGAAATGGGCGTTCGGTTTCAACGTAACAGCCGCGTTGAAGCCCGCATTGATTTGAACTTTAAATGAATAGACTTACGTTCGATATTATTGAAACATGTAGCAACCTGCTCGGATTGAGTGTGGAGAAGTTTGGTCACGTTTGGTGGTACGAATTACGGAACCCTCGGAGTGATAGTCTAACTCACAGTTGGCCGGTTTTTTAATGCACCCTCATGATACGAATATCAAATGAATGGGTTGGCTGAGAAGAATACAAAATAATTAAAATTCTTTTCAATTATTTTAAAGCTTGTATGTACCTAAAAGTTTTTGGGCCTTTGAAAACTATTATCTAGACGATTTTCCAAAATTTTAGAGTCAATCGCACGATCTCATAATTTTCGCCGCGTTGCACAGATAGTCTTTTTTCGAGGAATAAAAGGTAGGTTTATATTATTTTTTTTATTTACAATTGGTAAGCCCTTGGCATCATCTCACCTGATGGTAAGTGACGATGATGCCGAAGATGGAAGCGGGCTTACCAAGATTCCCCAACGCAATGGAGAACTGGCTATCGTATTTTCAAGCCGGAACACATCAATGTTGTTAACACTGATGTTTGGCGGCAAGACTTAGACAAGATGGTGGTAGCTAGCCAGGTGGGCTTAGAAAATACCCTTCCACCAACCAACCCGAGTCTTACAAAGTTAGACTCCGCCGGGAATAGAACCCGCGACCTCTTGATGTGAAGCTAATGGCCTAAACCATTACGCCACGGAGGCGGTTATTTACTGCTACTAAGGCAACAGAAACATTTCTTATGACTTCGTTGCATCATTCATTAGAAAGATAAAGGCCAATAATCTCACACATCCACCACAAATAGGACATCAAGATTAGATGTACAATGGGCTATTCAAAGTGCCATAAATTAATCTGAGTTTTAGCGCCAGTGCACAGCGGAATGTGTCGCTTTACACACAAGGCCGGCCATGTGTTAAACTCTTCCAGTCATTCATCTTTTCAATTTCTAGCATCCCGGATAGTGCAACCTCGACCTAATACGGATATAAGGATTAATATTTTGAGTAAAAAATGACTAAATTGAGATAATTCTGTAAGTCTTAGAAAACCAAAAATTCCGAGTGCTTAAAAAAGAAGTTCCTAGTAGGTATGAAAAGTTCCTCTGGACACGAAAAGACAAAAAACTTAAATAAACGGCCAATTGCGAGTCGGACTTACGCACCGAGGGTTGCGTACCGATTTTAGATTCCCCAAGGTATTTGGGGAAACTTAAAACATCAACGAGTATTTACAACAATGATTTAATCATTGCATTCATTTAAAAAGACGAGACTAACACAGTTAAAACTGTTTTTCTTTCATTCAGTTCGGGATCTGTAGCGTGAGTCCGACTCACTCTTGGCCGGTTTTTAGTAATTGTTATTTCATTGTAGGTACTTGTACTAGTGAGTTTGCCCAACCAAGTCATCATCATGTCAGCTCATATACGTCCCCACCGAGGGGCTCGAGCCTACCCTGAATTAGGGCGATCGGGCCTTAGTCGACCACGCGGGCCCAGTGCGGGTTGGTCGACTTCACACACAATCTTCGAGTTTCTTCGCAGGTGTGTTGTGGTACATTGGCCGTCCGGATTTGAACCCGGCACCTCTGGTTAGGACGACCGAGTCGTTACCGGTTGAGCCACCGACGCCAACCAAGTATTACCGTTTTAACGATAGTGCAAAAACAAAAACTTTTAAAAGAATACGTTTCTTGTATCCCATAATTTTATACTTTTTGTTACTTTTTATTAAGTTTTTTTTTTGCGAGATTCGCTGTAATGTTAATAATATTCAATGAAAATGCCGGCTTCTTATTATGGTCCAAAAGTACAGCCCGTTATAAGTCAAACATACGGCCAGACGAGCAGACGGACGGACGGACGCCGTAGTCTTAGTAATAGGGTCCCGTTCCATTGAGTACAGAACCCTAAAAAACTCGTCTTACAAGAAAAAAACCATTTAAAGAACTTTTGCAACAATCTGAAAAGAAGACGATAAAAAAGCCTGTCTGGATACAAAATACACTTTGATAGCAAGTTTTTTAAGGTTTCGTAAACAACAAGAACCCTTACAGTTTCGCTACGTCTCATCATGTACCCCTCTTTTTTGTGCAGTTGGGTAAAAATGTATCCTATGTTACTTTCGGATTCAATATGAATCTAACATCACCTCGCATTCCAAAATCCATGCTCAGCCAAAAAAACAGACATACAATGTAAAAATAAAAACCCGACCGCATAAAACAAGCCAAAATTTGCGTCCAACAGCAATAAGTAATACATATATAGCGTCGGTGGCTCAACCGGTAACGACTCGGTCCATCTAACCAGAGGTACCGGGTTCAAATCTGGACGGCCAATGTACCAATGAGTTTTTCAAAAACTTACGTACATACTTACCGATTGCTGTAACGGTGAAGGAAAACATCGTGAGGAAACCTGCACACGGCTGCGAAGAAACTCGAAGGTTGTGTGTGAAGTCGACCAACCCGCACTGGGCCCGCGTGGTCGACTAAGGCCTAATCGCCCTGATTCAGGGTAGGATCGAGCCCCTCGGTGGGGACGTATATGAGCTGTAATGATTTATTTGATGATGAATACATACATACATACACTCGAAAAATATTGCCCTCTTTTTGGGAGTAATCTAAATTACAACCGCGGCGATTAAAAAAATAAAAAAATAAAATTTAAACTGTTTATTTCAATAAAAAAAATCGATTCGCGCTTTATTCAACATTCAGTTAAATGGAAAAGAAGGTATTGATGTTTTTAATAATCTCTTTGTATGTTCTTCCATTTTTAGGACCCATAGTCTTACTTTTGATGATTTTTACGTATGCTTGCGCACGTTGTTTGACTATATACGGTAAAAAAATAACGGCATTACTATGCTATCTTCAAACAATTATCTGCTTCTAAGAAATTTTATTTTTAATGTTTTGATCCCTTCTAACTACCACGCCATGCAGACGATTAACCTTTTAACCAAACTTTCAGTGTCATTAACAATATCCACAACGTTCCACGTTAAATAG
This sequence comes from Coleophora flavipennella, assembly GCA_947284805.1. Lineage (NCBI taxonomy): Eukaryota > Metazoa > Arthropoda > Insecta > Lepidoptera > Coleophoridae > Coleophora > Coleophora flavipennella. The sequence goes on from OX369297.1 coordinate 844,428, forward strand.
TAAGTAGGTAGGTATTTGAGTTAACATAATCTAATTCAATTCACGTCACGTTCCTCGAGGACACCCTATCAACTCCAGAAATGTAAATTGCTGTAACATTCAGATAAATTATGTGTTATTAATAATTGGTATTAAGAGCTTCGGTTTAAAAAGATTAATCTGTCGTCTGCTGTCGTTCGCTTTCTAGATTAGTCCAGACACTATTAAAAAAAACGGTCAAATGCAACTCAGTGTTTCGCACCAAAACTTCAACTACAAACGTACATACATACTGTACATCATCATCATCATCATCATTACAGCTCATATACATATATACTGTACATGCTTCAGGCAAATTATATATATTAGTACTAAAAATTTAACCGCCTCCGTGGCGTAATGGTTAGTTCATTCGCTTTACACCAGGAGGTCACCGGTTCGATTCCCGGTGGGGTCATCTTGTGAGACTCGGTTTGGTTGGTGGTAGGGCATTTTCTAAGCCCGCCTGGCTAGCTACCACCATCTTATCTAAGTCTTGCCGCCAAACATCAGTGTTACCAACACTGCTGATGTGTTCCGGCTTGAAGATAAGATAGCCAGTTCTCCATTGCGTTGGAGAATCTTGGTAAGTCCGTTTCCATCGTCGGCATCATCGTCACTTACCATCAGGTGAGATGATGCCAAGGGCTTACTAATTATGAAACATACAGTATGGACACTCCCTGCCGCTCTCTAGATTGCGACCTCACCCCCTCGTCACCAAGATTTATACAGATTGGTTACAGTTTGGTTGTCGAACGTATAGCATTTCGCCGCCATTTTGTTTGATCCGTCATTCCTTTTTTGAAATGTCATTTCTGGCGCGTTGTATGAAGTGTCCAGGGTGTGCTTTAAGGTAACTTATAGTAACGACTCCCAGCTATTTTCACACTTCATGCATGTACTACTGGTTAGGTAGGGTTCTCATGCCTTCTTCATACTATCAGCTCATATACGTCCCCTTCGACTAGGGGCTCGAGCCTGCCCTGAATTAGGGCGATCGGACCTTAGCCAGCACGCGTGCCCAGTGCGGGTTGGTCGACTTCCCACACACAACCTAAGAGTTTCTTCGCAGGCGTGTGTAGGTTTCCTCACAATGTTTTCCTTTACCGTAAGAGCGTCGGATAAACGTACGAGTATACATGTGAAATCATATCATCATCTCATGCCTACTGTGGTTAAAATGTGTGAAGTGTGAAAATGGTTTTTTCTCAAACATGCCCGGTTTGAGAATTATTTTGACAACCATCTTCGAGATTTTTTTTTTATTTAAAATTTTAGTGCGTTTGACTGCAACTCACCTGATGGTAAGTGATGATGCAGTCGAGGATGGTACACGCAAACTCAAATAAATCGAAATTGATGTACTGGCCAAATACATGCGAGCAGCGGCCGGCAAATATGAAAATCCATATCGGTCGTGTTTAGCGGCCAAATAAATTACTATGTAAACACATATCTGCCGTGTAATTTAAAAATGGAACTATATTTTACTCCGAAACATGGCAACCAAGGAGGTAACTTGTTAAAGGTTTTGTGTACCAAACAACTCAATCGGTCAAGTGAATCGGAGCAAATCGGCTGTGACAGACAGACGGACAGGCGGACACACCAGTGATCTAAAAAAGTTCCGTTTTTACCATTTGAGTACGGAACCCTAAATACTGGCAAAGTTCGAGTTGGACTCGCGCACTTTACGAATAATTATAGGCATTTTTGTTTAGCACTAGCTTTATCCCGCGGCTTCGCACGCGTGGACATCGTTTTTATGACTTTCTTAAAGGGTGCGGGTGGACATTAATTCTCTCCAGATCAGGATATGTTTATCAGTAAATCATGTCATTTCCCACCCCCTCAACCATATCTGTGCAAAAAATCACACAATCCATTGTTCCGTTGCGTTGTTATAGAAATTAATCAAAAAAAAAAAGTATATTTTCAGTTCCCTCGGGAACTGCATCGGGCTACGCTATTTTCACGGGATAAAAAGTAGCCTATGCCCTTCCACGTGACACAGGCTATCTGCATGCCAAATTTCATAAGGATTGGTCAAGGCGTTGACGCGTGAAAAGGTAACAAACAAACACATTTTCACATTAATAATATTAGTGAGGATTATTAATCCAAATTCATTAGCTGATTAAGGCGAGATATTGATTGGAACAGTTGCCTCTGTCCTTTTCTTTAAGTGGTAAGAGTAAAGAAAATAACCACACTTTTGCAGTTTTTCAATAGGGGATCGGACTGCTAGTCATTTGAGTTACTTTTTATGACCTGTCAAAAACGAAATTTTGTTCTAAAAATGTTCGAAATACCCACAATTGACGTCATAGATTTTCAGCGTCATTGAAGAACTTATTATGTGAATTTGATCAATTAAAAATAGAAGACGTGATGGAAAAACAAAATAAGTAAGGTTTTCTTTAAACTTCAAGAGGAGAGCAATTCAGGAAATCATATTTTAGATTTTATTTTTGATGCAGTCCGATCCCCTATTATAATCTATTATCCCCTATTATATATAATATAATCTACATTATGGTTTTGAAAATCCAACTGGTATATTAAAGTGTGTATTTAGACTAATCGACTAAGAAAATTTATAGGTACGAGTATTAAGTCGGTCTGGTTTGCCCTAAGTGCCCATAGGATGCAAATCTCTGTTTTGAAAGAGGTTTATTTGATTATTTTTTTCTGGTTTAAAAGTAAATTAATCGTGTTTCTGCAACTGATGAAATGAATTCATTGAAATGAAGAATCAGGGTACCAAATTTCACTTTCATATGTTTTGTAATTGCTGAGTAAAATCGAGATTGCTGCGACCAAAGTTTCCAATGCGTCGCCTTAAGGCTTTAAGATGCCTCAATCCAAGCAGGTTGTTCCGTGTTAAAATTATATCAAACGTAAGTCTATTTAATTTAAGTTCAATTAAATGCGGGCTTCAACGCGGCTGTTACGCGATTTTTATATGTTTTTATTACTTTTCTATACTTTTAAATAAGTTTTAAAAAAAATGTGTTCAATTAAAATGAAAGGTTTTAAAGTCACCGATTTTTGTGTGTTGGTTTCATTTAACATTAACTATTTGTTTTCGAGAAATTTTGCAATTAATGCCAAAAACAGTGTCTACAGTATATTTTTTTACATCAAAAGGTGTAACAGTTTTAAAATTTTATTCAATTTTATAAATTTTTATTACTTTATATATATAATATATTTTTTCCACAGTGACAGCTTTACACAGACTTTCAATAATTTTAATTAAATATTGTCATTTAATCTTTTTGTTATTTAATTTAATTTAATAATAGGCTTAGTTTCTAAATACATTCATACGCACAAAACTAATGCAACGTTAACTGTAATTATTTTTAAACGTTTTACTTCTGTGCTATCTCCATATACGTAGTGTTATCTCATGCACAGGATTATACAGAAGGCTCTTTTATTACAGTCGCATAACAGTGTAAAGGCAGCCAGTGTCACGTAATGATGACCCACATTCGTCACGTCAGAGTGACGCATAATCCGCCCCGGAAGGATTTGAATGCCCTTCCTGCGCATTGTGTCTGCGCCTTTATATTAGACACTTTTTGTAGGTATACTTCTCTTGATGGAGACTAAAATCTCTTTTGCAAAGACCTGACATTACTTCGTATGGACGGACTCATAGGCTTAAAAAATTGGCCCGCTGTAGTGAAGCTTAACTGGAGTGCACAGTCATAGTGTATGATAATAACACACAGAGTGGTCCAACGCCTTTGACGTTGCGTCAAAGCCACCATCGCCCCAGCCCTGGAATTAATTGTCCCAAACAGCTGAACAACACAGAACGACAGTTTAGGCTCTAATTCTCCCGTCTTGTTCCGCATTCCCCGCACAATTTTCCTGTCTAGATGTATCTTTACGTTTAAGCCAACAACGGTATGGATTCTTAAGACTGTGCCAATAGTGACATAGACAGCATTTATTTTCGGCACCAAAAAATAGTATAAATAACATCATTATCATCATATCAGCTCATATACGTCCCCACCGAGGGGCTCGAACCTACTCTGAATTAGGGCAATCGAGCTTTAGTCGACCACGCTGGCCCAACAACAACATAACAATAACATGAAATTAAACAAAAATGATAAAAGAGAATTTAATAAAATAAGCAGCTAATTAAAAATATGAAAAAAAAAACGGTAATTTAAAAAACTAAAAAACCCGCCTGCGTTATTGTGTAATTTGGAAATGAAAAACCCTAAAACAAGAAAGTCGTCATACCCGATTGCACTTAACTTAAGAAAAATTTTAGCAGTCGGGACCCATTCTAGAAAGTCAGCCGTCTATAATATAGTCAGTATATTGGAGTAATCTGCAATGTAATATAGGTATGTGCTCTGAATTCACTATGCCTCCATTTCTAGAATGGGTCCCGACTGCTACAATTTTTCTTAAGTTAAGTGCAATCGGGTATGACGACTTTCTTGTTTTAGGGTTTTTCATTTCCAAATTACACAAAAACGCAGGCGGGTTTTTTAGTTTTTTAAATTACCGTTTTTTATTTTATTCATTTTTTAAGTTTTATTATTGAATGAGTTCATTTGAATTTGGCGCCAAAAATACGCCATTTTGTTTTTTTTATTTGATATACCCAGTGTCACTCACACAGTAAATATGTATCTAACGACACCCCTCAAACTAAAATCTATCAAGCCGTTCAGGCTGCAGTGCGTGCCTAACATTGGAATTTGGCGCCAAAAATCCGCCATTTTGTTTTTTTATTTGGATATACCCAGTGTTATTCTCACAGTAAAAACGTATCTAACGACAACCCTCAAGCTATAATTCATCGAGCCGTTTAGGCTGCAGAGCGTGTCAAACATTTGAATTTTGCGCCAAAAATCCGCCATTTTGTTTTTTTTATTTTGATATACCCAGTGTCACTCTCACAGTAAATACGAATCTAACGACACGTCTCAAGCTAAAATCCATCTAGCCGTTCAGGCTGCAGAGCGTGCCAAACAATTATACATACAAACATACATACATACATACATACATACATACTCTCGAAAACATAACCCTCCTTCTGGCGCAGTCGGGTAATAAACTAGCAATGTATTTATGTTGCCCAATGACTAAGGAGATGACAGAGGGGTTTAGACCCTAATTTTGTTGGCAGTTACTGTCTATGAGGATCATTTCCTACAAGATTGACTCTAGTATGAGAACTTTTACAAACAAAATGTTCGGAGGGCAGGTCCGGGAGACAAGTTCAATGTTTTTTCCTCGTTTCTATGGTAAGTACGTATATACTTGCTTTACTTACTTGTTGAGTGTATCCTGGCTTGTTGCTGGTTCTGTTTCAATCTAAACTAGATTCTTAGATTATTGATGAGTTACCAACCTCCTCCGTGGCGTTATGGTTAAGTCCAATAACTGTACATCAGAAGGTCGCGGGTTCGATTCCCGGCGAAGTCTAATTTTGTATGACTGGGTTTGGTTGGTGGAAGGGCATTTCCTAAGCCCGCCTGGCCAGTTATCACAATCTTATCTAAGTCTTGCCGCCAAGCATCAAAGGCAACAGCATTTATGTGATTCGGCTTGAAGATAAGATAGCCAGATCCCTATTCCATTACGGCCCTTTGAAAAGAACATAGAGTCAAATTGAAAACCTCCTTCATTTTTGAATGCTTTTGAACGAAGTTGAAGACTGTATAGGTATATTTACGAAAATTAATTTCAAAATTTAACGCTCGTTTAATTATTCTGTGGTCAAGAACAAGACGATAGCTCAGTCCTGTCAAATTGAGAACCTCCTTCTTTTTAAGTCGGTTGAAGATTGTATAATATTTATGAAAATAATTTCAAAATTTAACACTCGTTCAAATATTCTGTGGCCAAGATGTTAGCTCAGTGCTATCAAATTGAGAACCACCTCCTTTTTAAGTCAGTTGAAGATTGTATTTTATGTATATTTTTAAATGTATTAAGCCCTTTTAATTATTATGTGTCCAAGATGTTAGCTCAGCGCTGTTAGATCATCGCGTTATCAAGTGGACCATCTCACACTTTAATCATACTAAAGTGGTCCAGACCATTAACCAACCCCATACGTTACTATTAGTAGTGCTTACCTACATTTGAAGGATTACGAATAACAGTTTCTCAAATTAAATGACAAAAACGTATATGACAGTGTTTCTTCTATCAACGCTGCTTATCATGTCTAATAGTAATAAAATTATAACCAATCTAAGAATTGACGCGGAAGCGACAAGATATGACAAGTCTAGTAGAAATACTAGACTTTTAATCAATAAATTTTTAATTAATATTTTTATCTTAGCATTGACATGAGTGGTGCATGCTCGCTTAAATGTTCGCGCGTATGGTGGCGCATCGGGAGCCGGGACGTTGCTTTCCCTCTAATATGGTTAAAGGGAGCGATGGCTGACTCTCGCGTTATACTTGTGACCAGGTGCTGTCCGTGTGTACTGGCCTTCAAAGGCATTAATGTCATTCAATGATTTTAATGTATAACTTCTCGTGTCATGTTCATGTTGTTTTCATGTTCTAATGACATACTTAGTTTTATATCAAGGATTGGATTTTGACGTTATGAACTAATGATTGTTTATTTCTTAATATTTCACAAATGACATTATGTAATTTTTTACTATTTTATGTCTATCCGAAAGAGTGTAATTCGCATCTATTTTAAATAAATATCTTGAAAAACTATAGAACTAAATCTGCAAAAAAACTAGCAGTTGAATTAAAGAAAGACTTAGAATATATATATAGTATTGTGTTAACGTTTTAACTTGTTATAATAAATACTTTCTCAGCCTATAACTTTAAATTTGAAACATTAAATAACATTTTAGTATATTTTATTGTCTTTTTGCACTATTTGTCGAAATGGCGGAAAAAAAAATGTTTTCCATCTATAAAGATTTTTTTTAAATAATCTCTTGGAGCTGGCCGTGATTTTCAAACCAACTTAATCAGATAGCAACTTCACTGAAATTCATATCCAACTCAGAAGATGGCTTTTCAGAACAATATATCGAGAATATCAGTAAACAGAATATTGAAGTATGACCTCAAGGTAAGGGCCTAAATTCGAAGAAAAGTTCACAACTTAAAGAATACCTACAAAAATTGAGGCATATTCGATGCCAGGAGTTGTTAATAATGAGACACGATCCGTTATTGAAACCATTATCCAATAACCTTTTAAAAAAATAAGAATGGGTGTTCCAGCAAGATTGTGCGTCTTCACATAAGGCCAAGTTCACACAAAAATACTCAATGCGAGCAGTTCGATAAGTGATAAAATAATATCGAACGAAACTATTTCATTGAATTAAAAGCTTTTATTTACCTTACAATGTTCATATGCATGTATTTATGTTTATCTTGAGATTGATTTAAAGCGACTTCCTAGGAGTCCGATTAAGCCGAAATTTGGTATGAAGCCGTATTCCCGGTAACAACCCGGTAATAACTATTGTTCTTAATATTAATTTTCATCTTTAAACTTTTTTATACAATCGGAAATTTCATAGGCAAAGACCTTATATTGAAATATTTAATTTTAGGATGTCTCCAATCTTATAAGACACACAAGACAATAGTAATAAAATATCAAACGATATTTGAAAACTTAATTAAGTCCCATCAAAAACACACTTTGTATATATAAATAAAGTTGTGAGAGCTTAAGTAAAGATGCGCCGCCAGATTATGAAAGCAAGTAAAGTTTATTTGTTTGGAAATGGCCAGAAATGTAAACAAAATATTTTATTATTTTTGCTTAAGGGTCTCCAGGAGGCTCGAGTTTTTCATACAAACGTAGTTCCGCTTTAATACTAAAACTACATACCGCGTTGAATCCAAACTTTGCGAATATATTGAGTATACACATATCAATGTTTGTAATAAGTTTTAACCGTAGTAAATTGGAACATAACTTAATAAAAGCTTAAATTAGTTTTGTACTGAATGTTTGAAACTTCTCTTATTTTTTCCTTTTTTTAATAGTACTCTTACATCGGAAACTAATTACAAACATCGATATGTGTCTACTCAATATATTTTCAAAGTTTTGATTTAATCTGGCATGTAGATTTTGTATTAAAGCAAAACTACTTTTGTATGGAAACTCGAGCCTCCTGGGAACACTTACATTTGGACATCAAACATATGTTCCTACAAGTATTCTAATCACTTAGAAATCACTTAGTAAGTTAAATTAAGTCTTAAATACCAATTAAAACTACTTTATTTTTAAGAAAACACTTCATGAAATGTTTACATGGTTGGCCATTTCCATACAAATAGTTTTTAGATAACTATTTTATTTGAAATACTACATTTTGGCACATAAAAAACCCTGGATGATTTTTTAAGGCTGATAGAAGCCATATTTATTATCTTCAATGCAAAGGAAACACGCATTAACCCATTCAATAGAAAAGCATTTCAGAGAACACAGGAACCTATTATAAGGTAGCGATGCACTTTATGCAACTGTGGTGGTTTGTGTTAAATGGGTTAGAAATGTTTAATGTTCAGTAAAGTGCATAGTTTTTGTAGTTTCCGCCGCCCTACATGAATCACTAAAATTTTGTTATAGAAACGACGAAAATGTAACTCATCAGTATTGTAAAAAATACTTACAGATTTAAACCACTCCAAATTCACAACAAACTTCTCGAACACTTGAAGTAAAAGCACTGACACTTTTTTTGAAGTTGGCATTGACTGGGCGTGTTTTATTTTGTTAGAAATGATAACAGTCATTCAATTAGAAAAGGATAGCACATTCATATTGTGGTCTAATTAATTAATTAACAACAGAGAGAGGTAGATTTATCAAACAGATGGTTGGCTAAGTCCGATGGGAATCACAGTTCCCAGGGGCAATCTACGCAGAAAAAAATCTTGGAATTGTGGTTTCCAAGGTCAACGGAGCGGGTAGGTACATGAAATAACCAATAGCTTTAAGGCAAATAATTATGCACCAAAGTAATATTTGACAACGCTATTAAAAACAACCCACTTCAATCGCTACAACTAAATACAGTTTTGCTATATTTTTGTTTTTGTTTATTTTCTTTAAAAAAGTTGGTATCTACTAAATCGTTTTTGACACAATTTTTATGAGACCACACTGCAGGCATAATCTATCATATCAAATAAAGAAAATCGATTCACAATCGGCGAATATTCTTAAAGTCGATTTAAAAATCTCCTCCTTTTTTGAAGTCATTTAAAAACATTTTTTTAGCCCTACGCTTACGGCGCTAAAAATGTCACACCCACAGATCACACCCCTTTGTAATCGCATACGCACTTTGGACGTCAACGTCAAAAATCAAAACAAACGATCCGAAAGCTCCGATAACGCTCTCGTGGGGGGGGGAAAACGATTGGCACTCAAAGTGAAAAGGCCTGTGCAGTGATTCTAAGTAACATAGTCATAGAGACTAGATTTTGATTCGATACACAGAATCGGCAGTAACATACTTCAATCCGTGGACGGCTTATGCACCGATGAGTTTGTCTACGCACGCAGGTACTTGCATTGATTTGCTGATTGCACTAAAACCTAAACATCTTCAGTTTTGCGCATAAATCTCTGAACTTATTCTAAGTTGCTTACAGCCAACATGAGTCTAAATCAGTTCAGTAGCTGTTCAAAACATAAATGTCGAGGATTTTATTCCCAGGTGCCAGGGAGATTTCAAAGTCAAAGACTTAGTTTAGTAGCTCATGCTAAAACACGATATTTGGCGGGAACGGATATTCGAATTTTCAACAGAACACTATCACTGACATGAAGAACTTAGTTAAATGGCCATATAATATTTTTCAGAGAAAAATTTCTAAAACAGATTTCGTGGTGCATAGAAACAACAATTCAAGTCACATAGAATAATCACAAACATCCATACTTACTCACTCCATATTTTGACGGGTTTTCATCGCGTTTTTCCCTTATATAATAATCCTTTACGGGAATTACGAGCCATTCCCCTTCTCCCTGAGGCCCAAAGGGTAGGTTAGGTTAGGCCCTTGAATGGATGGGTCCATCAACTATTATTGTTGAGGGTGTCCTTTCTGTAATAGACGCGATTCGCTTAGTTCTTCACCTACCTACGCATATATGCGTAGTCGTACTACAAGATGCTAGTTGCCTATGTAAGTACTTATGTGACATATTATATGGGACTATTGTCGTAGTAACTTTTTTTATTAAAAATTTGAGTGCGTTTGACTACATCTCACCTGAATATGGTAAGTGACGATTTAGTCGAGGATGGTACACGAAAACTTAAATAATGCCTATTCACTCTCACCTTGAAGATCCCCAAATTGTAGGAGTCGGGAACACAGACGCAGGCAAGGAGTTTCACTCCATCGTTGTCTGCATAATAAATGAGGAAGCGTAACGCTTCGTGCGTATAGCCTGAATGACAGCAAGAAAAGGGTGGAACCTCTCCCAGCGTCTCGTTGACCGAAGGTGGAGTAGAGCTGGGGAAATTGGGTCGTGCAGTTCTTGCGCACAGTCTCCGAAAAGAATTTTATAGAATACCGAAAGACAGGCAACTTTGCGGCGATGCTCAAGGCCTTGGAGCTTATTTTTGACAAGCTCATCGTCGTCAATGAGTCTGCGAGCGCGTCGGTCGATGGCGTTCAAGGTATCCAGCTAATAGCGGGCTGATCCATCCCATAGGTGAGAACAATACTCCATACAAGATCGTAATTGAGCTTGATTTAAGAAAGAAGCTGTCTAGATGAGAAGTACCGTCTCACCTTAGAGAGAATACCCAGCTTCATTGCAGCAACTTTTGCCTTGGACTCAATGTCAATCAAATCAATAAAACTTATATAATCTATAGCTGTGCCCGCGACTTCGTCCGCGTTAAGGTATTGAATTATCCCACGGGAAGTCTTGGATTTTCCGAGATAAAAGTATCCTATATGTTAACCCGGGCTATAAGGAACCACCATACACAAATTCATCAAAATCAGCCTAGTAGTTTTTGCTTGATGCGCGAACATACAGACAGACAGACGAAAAAATACAAAAAATGTTATTTTGTACTCTATATCGTTAGTAATGTCCACCAGAGTTATTATTTTCAAAAAATATTTCATGTACAGACACGCCCCCTTACAGTTTTATTATATGTATATAGATGTTTGTATAACTATTATATTAATCTCTTCATCAAATCAGCTCATATACGTCCCCACTGAGGAGCTCGAGCCTACCCTAAATTAGGGCGATCGGGCCTTAGTCGACCACGCGGGCCCAGTGCGGGTTGGTCGACTTTACACACAACCTTCGAGTTTCTTCGCAGGCGTGTGCAGGTTTCCTCACGATGTTTTCCTTCACCATAAGAGCGTCAGATAAACGTACATATGAAATCAAAATTCGAAAACACATTGGTACGTGGCTGGATTCGAACCACGACCTTCCCGTACAGGAGGTAGCGGCTCTTGCCATCACGCATTAATCTCTTGTTGACTAAAAACTTCTTTAATCACATTTTTATATCAAGCACAAGTCCGATCTTGTATGGTATGAAGTACTGTTCTCACCTATGGGATGGATCAGCCCGCTATCAGCCTTACCTTGGACGCTATCGACCGGCGCGCTCGGAGACTCATTTAACAACAAGCTCCAAAGCCTTAAGCATCGCCGCAAAGTTGCCTGTCTTTCGGTTTTATATCGAATTCATTTTAGAGAGTGTGCTCAAGAACTTTACCACCTCATTCCCCCAGCTCCATTCCACCTTCGGTCAACGAGACGCAGGGGGAGGTAGATATTCAGCCTATGCGCACGAAGCGTTACGCTTCCTCATTTATTATTCGGACAGCGATGGAGTGGAACTCCATGCCTGCGTCTGTGTTTCCCGACTCCTACAATTTGGGGATCTTCAAGGCGAGAGTGAATAGGCACTATTTCAGTTTACGTGTACCATCCTCGGCTACAACGTCACTTACCATCAGGTGAGATATAGTCAAACGCACTCAAATTTTTAATAAAAAAAAAACATTATTGGTTAGCAGGTCAGAAAACTGAAATGCAACGTAATTAACGAAAGAGACTTAGACTTCGATACCTCATTTCTTGGAACAAGCAAACCTTGTGAGTAATCCACTCACGGAGTAAAATAAAGGTTGGTTCAAGTTAATTCACGGCTATGTACCCCAACACAACCCCACCGGATTTTTTAAAATCTTTTGCCTATCTTTTTGTGTTATTTTATTTGGTAAGCCAACATCATCTCACCTGAAGAAAAAGACGATGATGCCAAAGATGAAAGCGGGCTTACCAAGATTCTCCAACGCAATGGGGACTGTCTATCTATTTTCAAGCCAATCAACAAGACAATTCAAGGCGGCAAGGCTTAGATGAGATGGTGATTGATGGTAGCTGGAATCAGAAACGAGGAGATCCGTAGGAGAATCAAAGTAACCGACATAGCTCTCAAAATTGCTAAACTTAAGTGCCAGTGGGCGGGGCACATTGCTCGCATAACAGATGGCCGTTGGGTCAGTAAAGTTCTCGAGTGGCGACCACGCACCGGAAAACGTAGTGTAGGCAGGCATCCCACTCGGTGGACCGATGACCTGGTGAAGGTCGCGGGAAGCCGCTGGATGCGGGCAGCGCAGAACCGGTCATCGTGGAAATCCTTGGGGGAGACCTATGTCCAGCAGTGGACGTCCTTCGGCTGTTATGATGATGATGATTATGGTGGTAGTTAGCCAGGCGGTCTTAGGAAATTCCCTTCCACCAACCAAACCGACTTTTACAAAGTTAAACACCGCCAGGAATCGAACTCGCGACCTCCTGATGTGATGCTAATCGACTTAAAAATTACGCCACGGAGGCGGTTAAATCATAAAATGCGTAATTAGAAAAACTCATTGGTAAAACTCATTAGCCGTTTTTGGATTGGAGTTTTGGACTTCCGAATCTGTGTATCAAATCGAAATCTAGTTTAACTGTTACTATGGCGGCTATTAAGTGATCAAGTTGTGTCCGTCTTGCTTAGAGCGAGGTATTATTGATTAGAAAATTTGTGTCTTTTTTTTACGTGTAAAGAGTAAAGAAAATAACCACACTTTTTCACTTTTTTTTTTTTCGTTTCAATAAAAAACTACAATGGAAGCATAAAATAATAATATTACCACTTTGTATATCATAACAAATATTTTTGTATATTTTTTGAAATTTATACTTCAAAATATTAGCCATAACTAGAGTTGAAAGTAATGGCGTAGATTGTTTTTTTTTTACTCTCGAGCCAAAACTGCTCAATCGTTTTTCTAATAGCTTTTGACTTTAAGGCACATGATCAACAATAAGGGTATTTTTTTTCAAACCTTGGTTTTTCTATCGTTTAGGAGTAATTGACGTCAAAAATAACAAAAATCTGTAATATTGCAGTCTTAGACAGTAAGGTATTCAAATTTCATAAACGAAATATTTCAGACGCGAAGGTGGACAATAATTTTGTATTTATTCAGGTACCTTATGTACTCTGTATAACAAAGGTCTTTCAAATTTACAGTCTGTTCATCAGTGATAAATCATTTGAATGATTTGTCTGGGTTTTTTCTATTTCTATCTTTACTATCCTTACTAATCCTACTAATATTATAAATAATATTAGTAGGATTAGTAAGGATAGTATTGTAGTATGGATGTATGTACTTTCACGCAAAAACTCCTGAACGTATCTGGCTTAAATTTGGTAAGTAGACAGAACAGGACCTGGATTCACACATAGGCCTCTTTTTTCACGCTTGCGAGCCGCGCGGCTCGCGCACTGTGCACCCTCGAAGACAGTCACAGAAACTATGTTCACGCGAGCGAAGCCGCTGGCAAAATCTAAGTTGCTAAGTTTTTGTGGCTAAGTTTTTTTTTATTCACAATTGGTAAACCCTTGACAACATTTCACCTGGTGGTAAGTAACGATGTTGCCGAAGATGGAAGTAGGCTTACCAAGATTCTCCAACGCAATGGGGAACTGGCTATCTCATCTTCGGAACACACCAATAATATCAACATTGATATTTGGCGGCAAGACTTAGATAAGATGGTGGTAGCTAGCCAGGCGGGCTTAGAAAATGCCTTACCACCAACCAAACCGAGTCTTACAATTGACCCCGCCGGGAATCGAACCCGCGACCTCCTGTGTAAAGCCAGTGAACTTTGCCTCTGAGCTACGGAGGCGGTTAAAATTAATATTTTAATGTGAAAATGTGTTTTTTTCTTTGTTCGTTACCTTTTCACCCTTCAACACCTTGACCAATCTTTATGAAATTTGGCATGCAGGTAGCCTGTGTCACGGGGAAGGACATATGCTACTTTTTATCCTATGAAAAAAACATCTCCGATGCAGTTCCTGTGGGAACTGAGAAAAACCTAGCCACTGCGGAATTGCCAACAGAGGTGAAAACTTTATACAGTTTTATAAGTTTTGACCCTGCGAGTGTTCCTCTCTTTTTTGGTTATTTATTTTTAAACATAGCAACTTTAATATTGTGATTTTTCTCACAGAGGTGGTTGAAGAGGTAGGATATAACGTAATTTACTAATTAGCATATCCTGACATTAGTTCCCGAAGGGTCTGAGGAAAAATTATTTCCACGCTAGCGCACATCGGCGTCGTAACGCAGCAATGGATTGGAAGTGATTTTTTATACAGAATTGGTTGAAGGGGTGGGAAGTGACATAGACTGCTTATCAGAATAGCCTGATATAGTTCCTGAGGGATCTGAAGAAAACTAATGTCCACGCTTGCGAGCCGCTTGTGGCTCGCGCACCACTCTCCCTCAATGACTGTCATAAAATGATGTCCACGCGGGCGAAGCCGCGGGCAAAAGTTATTGAAGTTATAGAACAAATAAAAACTTTGTTCCATTCTATGAGTAATATGACCAGTTAAGTAACAGGTCCCCCTTGTATAATTTGTTCTATGGGTAAGTTACTCGTAGCTCAGTGCGACTTGTATGGTTACATCTATCACGTAGGTTAACAGACCTGAAGCGCGGTCATGACCTGGATGGGTTCGACTGTTATTAACATTTTTCTCCATGGCGTGTCCATTAGCTTCACACCAGGAGGTCGCGGGTTCGATTCCCGGCGGGGTCAACTTTGTAAGACTCGGTTTGGTTGGTGGTAGGGCATTTTCATAGCCCGCCTGGCTAGCTACCACCATCTTATCTAAGTCTTGCCGCCAAACATCAGCGTTAACAGCAGTAATGTGTTCCGGCTTGAAGATAAGATAGCCAGATCCCCATTGCGTTAGGGATTCAAGATTCCAAGGTTCCCTAACGCGAATCTTGGTAAGCTCAGGTGAGATGATGCCAAGGGCGTACCAATTGTGAATAAAAAGAAATTTAAAAAAGTTTCCGTGCTTCGCAAGCCACGTTAAGCCGTTGGTGATGGTTGCTATCACTAAATGTGTAATCATTAAGCCTTCTCATGCCTAATAGGCGGCTTGAAAAACTTCTGGCAGTAGGGTCCTCCTTGCCTTCACCAACCCGGACTAGGCCTTCGTGTTAGGAGTATGTCAAACCACACCCCGGACACTGCATACAACGGGCGCGAAACGACATTTCTAAAAACAAATGATGGAGCAAACAAATCACGGCGAAATCCTATTACGTTCGAAAACCAAACTGTAACCAATCTGCATCAATCTGGGTGACGAGGGGGTGAGGTCATAATCTAGAGAGTGGCAGGGAGTGTCCATACTGTATGTTACTACTAATAAATATACTTTGGTCAAACCTTCCCGAAGAGTTGTTAACGAACGATTTTTTTTTACTCAAAATGCTTTTACCAAATTACATGATGTGCATTTTATAAACGTAAGCACTTATACAAACTCGGGTATAAAGCTCTTTGAAAGCTCAATATTAAAATTTCTCGCTGGCCTTTTACAGAAAATTGCTTTGCTCAAGAAATCAAAGCCATTGATTTGGATAAGACTTTCGGGTAAACGTTTACACAAATTTCGACCTTATATAGGATGTAGCAAAATGTTAGTGCAGAAACTGAGGGTGCTTATCTCATGGAACTAATATCTGATATTTTCTCTCTTATCGTGTGGCTCAAGGTTACTTACCCAAAGGTCAATGGAGCGAGCTATGCTCGGAATTTCCCTTCTCGATCTAATCAGAAATGAGGAGATCCGCAGGAGGACCAAAGTAATCGACTTAGTTCACAGAATAGATAAACTGAAGTGGCAGTAGGCAGGGCCCATAGCTCGTAGAACATATGGCCGTTGGGGTAGTAAAGCTCTCGAGTGGCGACCGCGCACCGAAAAACGTAGGGTAGGCAGGCCTCCCACGCGGTGACCGACGACCTGGTGAAGATCGCGGGAAGCCACTGGATGCGGGCAGCGCATGACCGGTCGTCGTGGAAATCCTTGGGGGAGGCCTTTTTCCAGCAGTAGACGTTTTTCGGCTGATATGATGGGGCCGTCCATAAGCTATCTAGTGATAGTAATCGGCACCAAAGCCTTAAAAAGTGTCTTGCGAGGCACGGAAACGATGGAGATAAATGCCACTAACAGTCAAACCCGTCCAGGTAATGACCGTGTTTTAAGTCAGTTAACCTGCGTGATTGACTCAGAGAAGTATTTTTGTGAAGTGACCTCACTATTCTTACTGGGCAAAGTTATCAGTCAGTACCTATCACTTTGCAAGCAGTTAGGAAGTTGTAATGCTACAACCTGTATAAGCTTTGCGGACCAGGCTTGGATGCTAATTAATTTCCGGGTTTAAGTGGGTCGGGTGGCAAGGAAATATATTTTATTTAGTACTTTCAATAGCATTTCCAATGCTAAGGTCGTTCCCTGCTTATGTTTAGTTAATGTGAACAGTGATTTTTACTGTTTTGTGTTTTCTTTTTTACCTGAACTTGATTTCTTGGTACGTTTCGTATTCCACAGTTATTGTTCCACATTTCTACATAACACAAAGTTACTTCTCCTGTAATTTAAAAACTTTATCACAGACATAACTTTTAAAAATAGTCATAAATTTTTATTATATCTTAATTTGGACTCATTGAAAAATATAATTAGGTTTTTTAGAGGTACCAACTTTCACGAGTACCTTTTTCGATGTGGGTAACAACCTCCCCCTCCCCCCGCCCCTCTCTTGTGAGGCATTGTTAAATAGGTCTTTTTAAATGTAGTGATGTTTATTTTATTTTTAATTTATATATTTATTGAATTTGATGTTTCTTAATAGAAGAGTATCTGGAACCTAAAAACCTATAACGAGAACACACAGCAAGTGCAATACAATTTTCTTAGTATAGTTATATTTTTTAATTACTTTGTAGAGCGTCGGTGGCGTAACGGTTACGGCTTTTACCTCCAGTCCGGGAGGCCGTGGTTCGAATCCTGCCACGTACGTACCAATGTGTTTTCGAATTTCGATTTCATATGTACGTTTATCCGACGCTCTTGCAGTGAAGAAAAACATCGTGAGAAAACCTGCACACGCCTGCGAATAAACTCGAAGGTTGTGTGTGAAGTTGACCAACCCGCACTGGGCCCGCGTGGTCGACTAAGGCCCGATCGTCTAATTCAGGGTAGGGTCGAGCCCCTCGGTAGGGACGTATATGAGCTGAAAAGATGAAGAAGAAATTACTTTGACAATGAAATAACAATAGACATTACTTACTAGAACATACTAGTACAAACTGTGAGTCTGTAGGTTGTAACAGTTATTACTTACACGTTGTTGAACCTTAACATAACAAACACCATACGAACAATCCTAACAACAATATCTTATGTTAAATTCTGTGCCAACAAACAAAGTTAATTTCGTATTTCCCTTTCATAGTTGAGGATTAAGATAGCATGAGGACCAGGTGTTAGCTCCAATGGTGTAATACTGTCTAAGCTAGTCTCACAAATCAACTAGCATTATAAACTAGGACCTCTTAGGATAGCTTAAAATCGACACTTTGGCTATTACCTAGTCTGTGACTTTGGTAGGTACGTTAGGTAATTTAGAATCAATAAATTTAAGGCGATAGATTTGTCGTGTGGTATTTTTTCAGGTTAAATCTGCAAAAGTAATTTTGTACGGAGTCTATTTTTCTAATCAAACATCACCACCACCAAAAATTCATCGTCGAGATCGATCAAACCCTTGCCGTGCCGTCACGGAGTAATACCAGTGTCAAAGAGTAGGGAATACTAAAGTAAAGAGGTCGTACTCACAAAAGATGTAAAATTAATAATGTACTCTACCTGCGCAGCGATAAAGTGCAGTGTAGCTTACCTACCGCTAAATGTCTTTTATTTTATATAAGGTGTAACGAAATTAGCTGAAACTATTTTAACTGCTGCTTCTACCTATGAAACTGAACAACTTTCCCCATGAAACCCATAGTCAAATCGCAAAAAAAAATTTGGCTCTCCCATACTAACTAGATCAGCTGATCAGCCAACTTTTTTTTGAGATATGACTATGGGTTTCATGGGGAAAGTTGTTCAGTTTCATAGGTAGAAGCAGCAGTTAAAATAGTTTCAGCTTATTTTGTTATACCTGCCACGTATAGACAACAATGTACCAAATTAACTAAATCGCTAGAGTTGCGTTTTACGCTGGTCATCTCAATGTTGTTTCTCACTTTTACGCTCGCTAAGGTTGCAACTTGCAACGAATTTGAATTTCAACTTTTTTATATTGTGCTATAAAAACATAGGGAATTAATGTCACATTTTTAAACCCTCGAATTGTATACACGAGTGAGGCTTGTCAACTTTTTTGAACTGTCAGAAGTTGTGACAATAATAATTTTAGTCAGAGTAGATTCTTTATCAAAACCCTAAATGGATACGAATTTTGTCTTCCAGGTCAAGAGTACAATTTCAACAAGCTAACAGACGAAGAAGTCAACTCTCTCGGTCAAACATACGACTATGACTCCATCATGCACTACGCTAGAAATACCTTCAGTAAGGGAACCTACCTGGACACGATTCTACCTTTAGAAGTTCACGGCAAGAAGAGACCAGAGATCGGTCAGAGGGTGCGGTTGAGTGCTAGCGATATAGCGCAGACGAATCTCCTTTACAAGTGTGCAAGTAAGTGGAAAACTTAGGTGATTCTAAAAAAAACTTTCGTGATATGCATGGAAGTTGTCGCGTTGATTACGCAGTTAACTGGCTACGAACACGGTCATAACCTGGATGGGTTTGACGGTTACTGGCATTCACAAGGCACGTTTAACCGTTCAAACCGGTTGCTATCAATAGAGGGAGTCTATTAGGCAGCATAAAAAAATCTGATGATGTAATTGCCACTAGCCTTACATCATAGCTTCCATGTATGGAGTATGGCTTTAATCTCCCGAGTTTGGGAAGAGACCCATGATTCAGCAATCGGGACGTAATGGGTTCCTAACAACGAACGATATGCCATAAAATTCGTTGCCACGAGAATGGGGAATGTGCATGAAAGTTTTTATTTTGCTTTAATAAAAACTCATTCATATAAGAAACGGTATACAAATAAATATGTTTGAACAACTATAAAAATAACCAAGATATAAGCCATTAAAGATTTATCTCTATCTCTTTCTAGCAAAACAGAATGTAGCATAGAGTTTATACATGAACCGTGTGTTTTATGTAGTTAAATTTACATATCGGATCTCTCTGTCTAATTAGTAGTTGAAAATGCTTATATCTTCCGTATTTTCTGGCCGATTTAAATTTTCATTTCACTTTATGACATAGTTTTTACGGAATTTCCATATTTTGTTAATAAATGCGATAAAAAACATTCATACATAATACACCCTATTGCTCGTTACGTGTTCTATTGGTAACTTGCAAGTAAACGACCCGAAGATTAAGCTGAGACTGTTCTCTAAATTTAGTGTTTAAGACGGCCGATGTGTCTTGGAGAACGTAAAGTTTTCAGCCGCGGATAGGTCACAGTCTGAAAATCTAAGCTCTGCATTCACCTAAGGTGTTTCAAGACCTAAGGAAGAAGATACAGGGAAAACTAAAAGAATGTTCGAGAAGCAATAAAATTTTCTGACAAGTTTCATATAAAGATTGTTGGCGCTATTCTGTGAAATGTTGTCAGTCAACTATATTTTATGGGTGGCTGGAAAAGCACTGATTGAAAGCTTAGCCAGGCCTTGTTAACTTTTTACTGAGCCGACATGACTTGAATTACCCATGAGATGGGGAGACTTTGTTGAATAATGAGTGTACATAATTTGCTACAAGTTCCACCAAAATATAAGAGGGTATAGAGGGGTTTAAGATTTGGATTTAAGCAAGGATGATTAAGGAAAGGATTAAGATCGTGAGGGCAAGGAATTCGGAAAAGAGAGTGGGGAAATGAAGGAGAAAAGATAGTGTGAGATTTAAAAAGTAAATCGGATGTATCCCAAATGCTACGTTCTCAAAGTTGTGGGCAAGAACTACATATTGTTACATAAATCTATAATCAGGTATTTTTACATCTTTTCACAGAATGCGGCAGAACCCTTCTAGCCAACTCAGGCTGGTTCAGCTCCCCAGGTTGGGGTACAGAAACAGACCCAGTGACATCTGAGCGATGTGAATGGAGAATCGTCGCCACCCACGGTGTTCGAGTTGTGCTGAATATTACTGGTAAGATTATTTTTTATACACTTTTGGCAGCCCTTGGCATTATCTCATCTGACGACAAGCGACGACGATGTTGAAGGTAGAAAGAAGTGGTTATACCAAGAATCCCCAACACAATGATAAACTGGCTTTCTTATCTGTAATGCCAGATCAAAATGCTATGAACATTGATGCTTGGATGATTGTAGCTAGCGAGATGGGCTTAGAAATCCTCCTGCCAACCAAGTCAGGACCCAAATACTTCTCATTTCGCTTGGGTGCACGTTTGTGCCGATCCCGGTAAATAGTATCTATATCTTTAACCGCACAAGAAGTAAGTGTTGGTACTATAACGTACCCCGGGAATCGAATCCGCAATACTCTCATTTTGTAGTCGGTGTAATAAAGAGAGCGTCACAGAGACGATAAAAGTACTTGATCAGGCATGGATTCTGATAGTATCTATCCTGTATTTAATTTAGTCAAAATGAACCACGATGACAGCTGAAGCTGTGGCCGAAGTGAGAAAAGCCACCTTATTTGTAGCAAGTCGTATATGTAGGTATTTACGTACAAGTGGTTAACATTTTTATGCTGAATTTTTGTTAGAATTTTGTATTATCGACTAAACCTTTAAAGCTAACGTCAGAAACAAAAACAGAAAAATCCTAAAAGTAAATAGGTGGTTTAGTTTTATAGGACAAAATGATTAAATTACTTTTCCATAACTTTGTTTACGACTGTAATTATTTTCTCTTGAATGTATGGAATTTCCTTATTTGTAGTCCAAGATGTAGGCGCAGTATTTCTATTCGTTAATTAAGTTTCCCATCACTTAAAATACTTACTCACCGAGTATTGACTTTAATTGATCCTCAAAATTCTCCAATTTATAATTTACCACTCTAAACACGTTAAAGAAACCGTCCTTGCTATTATTTTCTAAAAAAAGTACATAAGCAGTTTTGATAAAATTTATATGGAATTACTATATTTATAATATTTTGAATAAAAAAAGGTTTTCAAAATAGGTCCACAATTGATCTAGAAATCGATGGACATACTCAAAAAAATGTACAGTCGAATATAGAATCTCTACCTTTTTTGAAGTCTGTTAAAAATTGACCCAAATGTCTACCATTTACTTAGCTACTTTTCCATTAATGGCGTTCAAAGTGGACTATGCTCGGCACAATGGCAGTGTATTGTACAAGGTCCATAAAGTAGCATCGTCAGACCCTCGATGTGTTTGCTAAGAGCCTAAGGGGTCCCAATTTTGTGCTGAGTGGCCCTTATCTGCTGAAATCGTTGAGACAACCCCAATTTCTATTGTTCCAATAAGGGATGTGTAATTTTAGACCCTTTATCGAATCGATGATATCGAAAAGTAACATTTAGCCCTTATATCTGAATCGTTAAAATTATTAAAGACTAGCTTTTTCCCGCGGCTTCGCCCGCGATGACATCGTTTTCATTACTGTCTTTGAGGGTGAGTTGTGCGCGAACCGCAAGCGGCTCGCGAGCGTGGAAATGAGTTTTCTCCAGATTTTTCAGGAACTATATCGGGCTATTTTGATTAGCAAAATATGTCACTTCCCACCCCCTCAACCAATTCTATACAAACGATAACGATATGTTAATTAGTGAATCATGTCATTTTCCACCCCTTCAACCGTCTCTGAGCAAAAAATCTCAACAATCCATTGTTCCGTTGGGATGTTGAAGAAATTAATAAAAAAGTGTATTTTTTCAGCTCCCTCAGGAAATGCATCGGACTATGCTATTTTCACGGGATAAAAAGTAGCTTATGTCCTTCCCAGTGACAGAGGCTACCTGAATGCCAAATTTGAATCCTGAATTAATGGTGAACCACACTGTCAGAATTTTTTCAACATCTTACTTGGCTTAACAAATACCATCCAGTGATAGCAACACGCAACAACTGCTCAAGGTAGCTTACATAGCACTCAAATGGTCGAGGAAAACGGTCAAACCTATCCACACAATGACCTTGCTTCAGGTCAGTTAACCTGCATGATCGGCCCAACCACTAAAGGCCGGTATACACTTTGATTAGTGCGAGTGCAGGTTTAAAGTGAAAATAGAAGTACATTGCTTGCTTCACTGCAGTGCTGAACTACACCACAAAGCAACCAAGCAATGTAGTTAGTCGCAGTGAGCTAAGTCCGTTTCTCGATCAACCGACTCGGGAGCCGGGTCATTCCTTTTCTTCTAATAATTGGTTGATGGGAGCGATGGCTGACTCTCGCGTTATACTCATGACCGGGTCGTGCTGTCCGTGTGCACTGGCCTACTCTTGTTAAAGGCATTAATTACTATCAATGATTTTTATGTTCGTTAGGATTGAATTTTGACGTTACTGTGACGCGACCAACGTACCTTGAGGTGCGCAAAGCAAACTTAACTAATTATTGTTTAATTCTTGATTTTTCACAAATGATTTTATAACTATCAGAAAGAGTGTAATTTGCACCTATTCTGAATAATTATATTGAATATTTGAATCCTTACTTAATATTATAAATGTAAAAATGTGTTTGTTTGTTTGTAACCTTTTCACACTTCAACGCCTTGACCAATCTAAATGAAATTTGGCATGCAGGTAGCCTGTGTCACGAGGAAGGACATAGGCTACTTCTATCCAGTAAAAATAACACAACCCGATTCAGTTCCTGAGGGAACTGAAAATACTCTCTTTTTTGTTTTTTTTTTTTGTTTTTTTTTATTCACAATTGGTAAACCCTTGACAACATCTCACCTGGTGGTAATTTCTTTAACATCGCAACGGAATAATGGATTGTGTGATTTTTTGCACAGAGATGATTGAAGGGGTGGGAAATGACATGATTTACTAATAAGCATATCCTGACATAGTTCCCGCGGGATCTGGAGAAAATTCATGTCCACGCTCGCGAGCCGCGGGCAAAAGCTATAATATTATTGAATATTGAACAGTAGACTTATTCTGGCTGATATTATGATGAAAGGCCACAATAACAACCTGCTACAATTAATAAAATACGTCAAGGCCTCACCTGTCATAAGACTGGAGGACAATCCTTCGTCTTGTTGGTACGGTCAGCGTGACAAGCCGCTTGACAACGGTCATGTTGTTAGCCTTTGGACGGCAGCTCAGAGACAAATGGCTGTTTTGACAACCGTACATAACCGTTTGATCTATCAACTGTGAGGAATGATGGGATGTTGTTATAGGAAGCTTAGGGGACCGGGAAAGTAAGGGATGAATCACCAAGCGTAGAAGCGTCGGTGGCTCAACCGGTAACGACTCGGTCCTCTTAACCAGTGGTGCCGGGTTCAAATCCGGACGGCCAATGTACCAATGAGTTTTTCGAAACTTACGTACATATACTCACCGATTGCTTTAACGGTGAAGGAAAACATCGTGAAGAAACCTGCACACACCTGCGAAGAAACTCGAAGGTTGTGTGTGAAGTCGACCAACCCGCCCTGGGCCCGCGTGGTCGACTAAGGCCCGTAATTCAGGGTAGCCTCAAGCCCCTTGGTGGGGACGTATATGAGCTGATATGATGAATCACCAAGACCACACCCTGGACACTTCATTCAACGGGCCAGAAAAGACATTTCAAAAAAGGAATGACGGAACAAACAAAATGGCGGCGAAATCCTATACGTTCGACAAGCAAACTGTAACCAATCTGTATGAATCTGGGTAACGAGAGGGTGAGGTCGCAATCTAGAGAGCGGCAGGGAGTGTCCATACTGTATGTTAGTACTAATATAATATACTTTGCCAAGACACATCGGTTAGTTTACATTCAAATTAATATGTTTTTATCGACTGTTGGTAAGCCTTTGGCATCATCTCATTATCATCATCATCATTATATCAGCCGAAAGACGTCCAATGCTGGATAAAGGCGTCCCTCAAGGATTTCTACGATGACCGGTCCTGCGCTGCCCGTATCCAGCAGCTTCTCGCGACCTTCACCAGGTCTACGCTGTCATCTTTTATATCAAGATTTGCGTTTTTTGTGTGGCATCAAGTGTTTTTTTTTATTGAAATAAACAGTTTATTTTATTTTATTTTTTCCGGTGCGCAGTCGCCACTCGAGAACTTGACCGCGCCAATGGCCACCTGTTCTACGAGCTATGGGCCCTGCCCACAGCCACTTTAGTTTCGCGATTCCGTGAGCTATGTCGGTTAAATCGGTTCTCCTACAGATCTCCCCATTTGTGATTCGATCGCGTAGGGAAATTCCGAGCATAGCTCACTCCATTGCCCTTTGGATGACATTGAGCCTTCTTATGGCATCATCTCACCTGATGGTAAGTGACGATGATGCTGAAGATGAAAGAGGGCTTACCAAGAATCCCCAACGCAATAGAGAACTGGCTATCCTATATGTATGACGGAAAACATCAATGCTCTTAACATGGCTACAGACATCAATGTTAAAACAAGACTTAGATAAGATGGTGGTAGCTAGCCAGATGGGATTAGAGAATGCCCTAGCAGCAACCAAACCGAATCTTACCGTTGAACGCCGCCGGGAATCGAACCCGCAACCTTCTGGTGTAAAGCGAGTAGACTAAGCACTACTATACGGAGAGGTTAAACCAATTTTTTTGTTAATAAAGTTGGCTGATGATAATAACTTGTTAATAATGGTAACTATTTGTTAATCAGTAAACCTACTCATTTATTTCAATGTCACTCCATAACAAGTAATTTATTTTAAAAGCTTTTATTAACTTGCAATGTTTAAATGTTTGTTTATTTTACTTTTGCAATCGATTTAAGAGCGACTTCCAGGGGTCCGATTAAGCTGAAGTTTGGAATGAAGCCGTATTCAACTGACAATAGATCCTTTTGTTATTTTGAAGTTGATCTGTTAATGAACTTTGGAGAAGGAATCCAGGTCCCAGAATCGAAGTAACTAGCAACTCATCTGTGCCAGAATCGTCTTTTATTTTTGTTATATTTTTCATTACTGTGCTCACCTTTTTTGAATTTGGAACCGTGTATTTTTTATATTCATTTGAGCATTTGGCTTTATGAGCATAAAAACTCTTTTCAAATAATAGCTTGTACTAAAAAGCTTTTAGGTTTTTCGAAAATTATTTTTGATGATTTTCATTTAAAAGTGTATTTTCGTAAGCAGGTACCTACTTAAATAATTGCTAGGTAGGTACTTAAAAGGCATACCTATCTCAACTACCATGTAGGTATGTAGGTGCCTACTTAAAGGCAATAACAGTGTGTTACATAAATTAATACTTAACCCGGCGAGCATGAGCCAGGGTATCTGATACCCTGGTAGTATTAAAAAAGTGTCGGTTTTTTTTATTTTTTGTCTGGCAACTCTAGCTCGCTCAGTAGCTGGAGCCAGTGGTGTGCGGGAGGGGATAGTGGCGTGATCGCAGTGTGGCGTGAGGCGCCGGCCGGAATATTCGTGTACGAACCTGTTTCGGGTATGTCACACCCTGCCTCATTTTTGATGTATTATTTTTTAAATTATTTTATCAAGTTGTTATTATTGTTTATTCTTATTTATAATTTATTTTGGTTGACATTGTGTTATTCTTTTCAGTTTTTCATCAGTTTGGAGCACGCAAAATTTAGGTGCCAAAATTGTACAATTAAAAAAATTAAAAAAATATATAATTAAGTTTTTAAGAAGAGGATCTCATTATCTTTCAGTTTAGATTTGATTTATAGTACAAATAATTACTTTTTTGTTATAATTGTTGATTTTTGTAAACCTCTAAACTTTTGTTCCTATTATTTCATAGTATAAGAAAAACATGAATAAATAAAAATAATTTCATAAATAAAACTTCTCTTTCATTTAATTCTATTAAATAATTCATTATTTAACAACATACAATCGACAAAATAAAATAAAATTTAAATCAACTATATTATGGTAAATTAAATTTTGGGTATGTCATACCCTGCCACACGCTTGATGTAATTTTTTTCCACCTCATGCTCGCCGGGTTAAATGCGATTCATATATAATTTTCTACTTACCCTTAACTATAAATTCAAGAAACTTGAAGCTAGGTAACTTTCTACGCAAGTTGCATTGTCATACAATTTAGATTTCTTTAAAATTGAAAGGAATATGATATATATAAGGTCTAACAAAATTAGCTGAAACTATTTTAACTGGTGCTTCAACCCATGAAACTGAACAACTTTCCCCATGAAACCCATATTCAAATCTCAAAAAAATTTTGAACTTCCCATACTAAGTTGGCTGATCAACTGATCGAGTTAGTATGGGAGAGCCAATTTTTTTGCGATTTGACTATGGGTTCTATGGGGAAAGTTGTAAAATAGTTTCAGTTAATTTTGTTAGACCTTTTATATATAAATCACGAATTCCATGCGATGGGGACGATCTCCCAACGGACTGCTTTGAGAAAAAAACAAGAATAGAATAGAATACATTTTTTATCAGTGATAAGTACCCACAAGTGAAATATTGCGTAGTTTTAAGAATACATAGTTTGTACCTATCACTAAACAGGCAGCAGCTCAGCATATGCTGTCATCAAAGAGATCACAGCGCTGATTTTCAGCTACTACCCCCTCAGGGAAGGAGATAAAAAGAAGAAGAAGGTAATGTGTTCCTTTGAGCCATTCGTACGGAAAAACTTTCCCCGGGGAACCCATACTAAATTCCCAAAAAAACTACGTTTGAATTCCATACAAAAGTACTACAAATTCGACTGATCGATCGGTATGATGAGTATTCAATTCAATTCAATATATTTATTTAAAATAGGTGCAAATTATACTCTTTCTGATATAATAATAATAATAATAATAATACCAATGTCATTTGTGAAGAATCAAGAAATAAACAATACTTAAAAACGTCAAAATTCAATCCTTAATAATATATACCAGATTATGTCATTAGAACATGAAAACAATATGACACGAAAAGTTATAGGTAAAAATCAGTGAATGCCTTTAACAAGAGTAGGTCATTTCACACTGACAGCGCCCGGTCACGAGTATAACGCGAGAGTCAGCCATCGCTCCCATATTTTTTTTAACAACGAGACAAAAAGTTTATCTTAAGGAAATTTGTTAGTAGAAGGAATTAGATAAGTAGAAGGTCCAATTAACGGTTCCTACAATCTAATCTTATTACACCCTGTATCACTCCAAGGAAAGCCTTCGACCTAAACCACTTCTCCCGTAATAGATTATAAGCTGGTCACAATCCGTTGCCCGAGCGATAATGTTTTCCCCGTTTCGCGGACTCCATAACCCGGGCGTGAAATCCCGAACCCCTGGGCACAGTATTACGATATGGCTTACAGTAGCGCAACACGCGAAATGGGCGCACTGGTCGCCTGGTTGCGGAAATCAGCCCGCCCGCGCCCCTAACTTCAACTACAGTAGCGCAACGCCTTTGATGTCGTACTAGCCCATACTGGCCTCGATACGCGCCCCGCCGCCCGCTGCCCCGCAAGTACCCTTCCCTTGCTCTGCGTAAGTACATACATTCGTTGCGCTACTGTAAGCCGCTATATTGTAATACTGTGCCCGGGTCCGGAGTCCGGACAGCACTTCCCGTGGAATTAATGAATTTATCGGCTCCCCCTAAGAGCCTTATGTCCGGTCACATGAACACTATAAATCTTGCGAACCGCCATTCCTGGCTTCGAAGGATACTGCGCTACAACTTGGACGGGGGGGGGGGGAGGGGGGCAGGTAAACGGCCAGTAAGATGAGTCGTTGATATTATAGTTAGAATAGAATATAAAATGTTTTATTTACGAACCAACACAACAAAGAACTCACAACAGATAAATAAAGTTCGAATTTTTACCATATAATAAATTGTACAGCCACGCTGAGCATACTTTATCGCGAAGCCCTCACCATCTATCATAGTCGGACACAAATTAACAATAAATGTTACACTTACTTAGTCATCATCATCATATCAGCCGATAATCGTCCAATGCTGGACAAAGCCCTCCCCCAAGGATTTCCACGACGACCGGTCCTACGCTGCCCGCATCTACTTCAACAGGTCGTACTTACTTAGTAGCAAAAAATAAAGCTGATAAAAAATTTACATATAATTTGGGTTTTTACGGGACGTATCTTACTCAGATTTTTTCTGGAATTATAAAGTACCCAGTGCAGTTGGTCTTATTGAGACCTAATTAATAACAAAGTTTCATAAAGATCGTTAGAGCCATTTTTGACTAAAAAAATAATAAATGATTTTTTACTATATTGGCAACCCTAAAAATCAAGATAGGGGAAATAAAAAAAAGCCTGAATATTAAAAAAAAATATTACCCTTACCCGAATTTCACCCAAATTCGTCAAGTAGTTTGGGAACTAGAGCACCGGACGGACGGACACACACACTTACTCACACATTTTTTTAATTTATTTTTTTGTTTTTTAGACTATTAGCGTAAGACAATCTATCCCCAACTTCGATTTTTTTTTATCATACAATACCTTCTTCACTGCTTCGTCGCTCGAAATAAATAAAACCGCTAAAGTGCGAGTCAGAACCGCGCGCAATCCGTGTATGGAGACTTTCACTTTTTCCAAGTTTTAATATCTGTTGTTATAGCGGCAACGAAATATATCATTTGTGAAAATTTCAACTGTCTAGCTATCACGGTTCATGAAATACAACCTGGTGACAGACGGTCAGACAGACAGACGAACGGACAGCGGAGTCTTAGTAATAGGGTTCCGTTTCTACCCTTTGGGTACGGAACCCTAAAAACGATACCCACGCGAGCGAAAGCGCGGGCAAAAGCTAGTAAAAATATAATTTAAAATATACATACATACCATCGTATAAATACCTACATACCCACCTACCTATATATTCAGTCTACGACATTAATTTAAACGAATAAGTCATTAACGTCTCTAATCAAATCGTCAGTTAAAGTAAATCGTAACATATTTTAAATGAGCGAGCGAAGCGAGCGATGTTAGGCTTGTTCAGGTTAGATTGATTTATACATCCCTCCCCGGATAGCAAAAAAACTTCGTGTTGGAAACTGACATGTCATAACCCGACTCTCTGAAATTGACGAATTAACGAATTACATGCAACTGACGAGTGTTGGGAACTGACTAGTTACGGAAACTGGCGAGTTCTGTAAACTGACCAGTCGTAACCCGAGTCCTACTAGTATTAGTCATGCCTAGATAGGTACTTTTGAAAACCAACGATCAAAGGGAAAAGCGTCTAATTCGAAGTCCTTCTTTGAATAGTATATGGAAACAATAAAATATACCTACAATTTAAACTAGGTAAGAATGAATAGAATCTATTGTTATCGATATCTTTCCAATCGGTATCGTTTGCACAAAATTCTCCTCAACAAAAGAAAATGCTTTCACGAAAAAAAATCGTGTCATTTCGTAACGTAACAAATGAAATAAAAATCAACATTGCAAACGTCAATACTGGCTTCAAAAGGATGTTGTAGTCTGTAATGGAAAAAGGAGCGTCGCAAATAACGCCAGGCTTGGTATTGTTGCGTTGAAAAGCTGGGAATGGGGTGCCTTGTGTAAAGGAGGTCTCGTGTTTTTTTTTGTAAATGTACCTATGCTGCAATAGCTATGGCTACCACTATTATGTACCTGTGCGGTTTGTAAGATTACATTTGAGTAAGTTAGGTATGTTGGTATTGTAGTGGTCCCTCGGGGACCTCTAACTACGGGCAGCGTAGCTTAGACTTTAAGGCAGTATATTGGAAAATAATCAGTGAGAAGCGCTTAGCAAAAAAATAAGGAAAATAATTCCCGCTCAATTTATCGCCTGAAAAAAATGTTATTTTATGTATGTGTTATGTTCAAGGATATGACCTAGGGCCCTTGTAAGTTTCTTATACGATTAGATTAACTTGACTCGATCATAAAAAAATCCCAAACATAGCATAAATTGAAACAAAGTGAAGCAAAGCCTGTAAAAATTTGTAGGAAAAAACATTTATTTTAAATTTGAAATTTATATCATAGTTTTCTTCCTTTACGTAGTCTATGTTTATTCAAATTTAATTAAGTTAACTTTTTTCGAAATTTTGAACTAAAAAACATTGAAAATGTGCAAAAGTGTGGTTGTTTTCTTTACTCTTTACATGTAATGAAAAAGACAAAGACAACTGTTCAGTCAATGCCTCGTCTTAAAACAAAACTGATTTAACTTTTGATATATTTAATTCATTTTGTTACTTCGTTTAAGGCTGTGCAGGCTGGTTTATTACTGATTCGATTATAAACTGGTTTTTGGCGAGACTTCTGGCTGATGCTGTATATAGAATCTGAGGAGTTTAGAGATAGTTTCTAAGCATGGTCTGAACCAGGAATACATCTAAAGAAAAAGGGTGACGACAGCATCAGAAATAAATTATGAACTCTTGATCACTAAATTGCCCTCCTACTTAAACTTCGGAAAACCTTACTCGTTTTATTTTCCATCAAGTCGTCGATTTTTAATTTACCAAAATCACAAAATAAGTACTTAAATGACGCTGCAAAACTATGACGTCATGCCTAGGTATTTCAAACATTTTTAGAACATAATGTCGTTTATGAAATATGATAAAAAGTAACTCAGATGACTAGAATTCGTCATCCCTATTCTGGAGAGATTTCCAATCATTTTTTTTTATTCAAACGTAGCTTTTTAAATAACGCGCGGCCAGAACACAATGAGGTTCGATGGACGATTGTAAGGAGATCCTTATAGTATATTGGTGGTATGAGGGTAGTGCTGTGAGGAAGTCATACCTACTTTTTAGTTTCTTTTCCATTTGATATTATCTTCTTTTTACTTATCATGTTTTTGAAATTTTGGCTTTTCACGTCTCTCTGCTTTTTTTCTGACTAATCATCCTTCCGAATTCACAAACTACTCGTCACCAACTTTTTAATCTGTGAACTTAAAAATATTACTAGAACACGTTATAAAATACGTAGCGTAGCTTCACGACCCGGTGAAGGTTGCGGGAAGCCGATGGATGCGGGCGGCGCAGGACCGGTCGTCGTGGAAATCCTTGGGGGAGGCCTTTGTCCAGCAGTGGGCGTCTTTCGGCTGATATGATAATATGATTATGACATTATAATGTATAGAAAAATAAAAAGGGGAGTCCTCTTTATATGGGATGACTTTTAATTAGTTCTTGAAAGCAAAGGATATGAATGTACTCGTGATTACTAACAACTTTCCCAAAAACTATATGTCAAATATTAAAAAAAAAATTGATCCTTTATACATTTTTAAGTTACGGTGGAAACGTATAAAGAAATGAAAGAGATAGTGTGGGAGAGAGAGACCTGGAAAGAGCTACACCGACAAGAGCACGACTCTTAAATTATGATGATTATGATGATGATATTTTTTTTTTGTTTTATAATATTTTATTAATTTAAAAATCTTTACAGTAAATACGTAGTTTGCTCTTCACGTTTGGAATTAAATTGTACTTAAAATATAGGAAACTATTTAAGATTTTTTTTTTTAAAGAATAAGTAAAAGAAATAAGTATTATAATTATTAAAGTTTGAATGTGCAGTTGGATTTGTCGAAAGTTCATAGATTTTCCATACAAAATGTTCTATTACCAACTGTAAATAAAAATTTGTTATATTTTAAAATAAACATTTATTTTTTGAAAAAACTTCTGAACTCTAGTTTGCGCGAGTCCAACTCGCACTTGACCGGTTTTATGATATAGGTAGGAATTCCAAAACCGGAGATGAGAGCTCAAAGTATTCTAGTGGTTTCACATTCGAGGGCCATAAATTTTATCGCTCCCATTCAATGCCTTTACGACTTGTGTAGCCTGTAGCTTTCAGGTTTAGTGTCATTAATCGTGCAGTGGACAAAAGTAACGTAAAATTGGTTTTAGTTTTAGTGAGGTCAAAAGATATCGACGATTTTGAAGATTGAATAATTTGTTTTAGTAATAAAATCACAGTTTTAAAAACTAAAACAACAGGCTATTATTGCCAAACCGAACTAATTCGTATATTTTTGTGAACAAATAGTAGTGTATGAAGTTGGTCTTTTAGTTGTCTCCTTAGTCTGTTGCATGATGAGGGGTATTAAAACACGAGTAATCAGTTTAAAAACCGAGCCTTGGCGAGGCATACGAGTGTTTTAATACCCAGATAAGTGCAGTTTCATACACTACTTTATCTAATCTCATACATTGGGATTGAATCAACTAAACAACAAAGATCAAAGTTAAAAGAGTAAGAAAAAAAATCCCACGAAATTCAGTACCTACAACAAAACGATCCCAGCACATCACCGCGCTTGTGCTGAAGCGGACGCTGTCACAGACAGGTAAAAACAATATGCTTTCACTGATCTCAGACATTTTTAGGCAAGAATGAAAACTATCCACGAAATTCAGTAACTACAACAAAACGTATTCAATGAATGCCGCCAAAACCTAGCACATCACTGCGCATGCGTTAAAGCGGGCGCTGTCACAGACAAGTGAAAATTGAAAAGAAAACTTTTTTTAATGCTGTAAAAATGGCGCGAACCGCATGTGCGTTCCAAAAAAAAATATAGAACTTCGTTGGTGATATTAACTTTTTGGAATAACTTGTATCTTACTGGAAAAAAATACTTTATAACATTATTTTGTCAGAGAAATAATGTTATAAAGTGGTTTTTTTTTCGGTATTGTGTTTATAAAGTATGCCAATATAAATTAGTTTTGAAGTTTATAATTTGAATGTTACGATAGGAGAGTAGATAAAAGCTATTTATATCACTATTTTGGTGTTAGAACACACCAATATATTCGACCTCGCATCTCAGCTATAAACCTCCTTGCTTAAAAAATACTCGATACAAACTCTTTGACAAATATTTGACATACAAACTTCTTGTGCAAATAATTCCTCGAGATTTGATTGTTCAATATTATGTTCTTTGCCGTCATTTCATTAGTAAATTGGCGCTACTTTGAATAACTATAAGTTTACGAACACTAAGT
This sequence comes from Coleophora flavipennella, assembly GCA_947284805.1. Classification (NCBI taxonomy): domain Eukaryota; kingdom Metazoa; phylum Arthropoda; class Insecta; order Lepidoptera; family Coleophoridae; genus Coleophora; species Coleophora flavipennella. Next base: position 878,141 of record OX369297.1, read on the forward strand.
AAATTACTCTTAATTTTAGTAATTGTTCCAATTTTAATGAACATTTTAATTAATTTAACATTACTGTTATCTTTATTAAATGTCTATTTTCGCTTAAATGTTTCTTTTTCTCGGATTCATGGTATAAAATATAAGTAAGCAACTCTTGAATAAAACGGATTTATATCGAGAGCCATGTATCACTCACGTCGCTCAGGGTTCTAATACTTGAATCACTCCCTACGTTCGTGATTCAGTCATTAGAGCCCTTCACTTGCTCGTGATTCATCTATGCCCTCGCTTTAGATCCGTCCTTTATTTAATAATAGTTGCATTATATACTTTTATACCATTGCTTCTCTAAAAAGTTTATTTTATTCACTGAAAACAGTGAATAAAAAGCTCTTTTAATCACTATTTTAGTATTAGAATTTAGAACACACCAATATATTCGACCTCGCATCTTAGCTACACAACCTCCTTGCGCAAAAATACTCGATACAAACTCCTAATCCAAAGAATATTTGAAATACAAACTCCTTGTGCAAATTATTCCTCGAGATTTGATTGTTCGATATTTTCGAAAAGGAGTTTAGCATTAGAATAAAAACTGTTTTGTGTTCTTTGTTGTCATTTTATAGTAAATTGGCGCTATTTTTAAACGACTTCAAAAAAGGAGGAGGTTTCTCAATTGGACCGTATATATTTTTTTATTTTTTTATGTTTGTTCGCGGATAACTTCGTCGTTTATGAACCGATTTTGATGATTCTTTTTTTGTTGGAAAGAAGATATCCCAAGGGATATTAAGAAAATCAGGGTCTGATGATGGAATCACAGGGAAATCGAGGGCAACCCTCAAATTTTATAGGCAAGTATTACGTGTTTTATATGTTTTCTAAAGCTATTAAAGTATTTGCATTTGGCAGTTATTATCTTACGATGATGAGCTGATTAAGAAATGTACAACTCATTATCGGTATGAGTTAGAGGATAATTCTTTAAATATAGATAGATACGTAGGTACGCATAGACCGATAGTTGTATTCTTTCAGGTTATTCAGATGAGCTGATGATGGAAGTATCTTTTAATGAAACACATGCATGCATTATGATTTGATAATTCCTATTGGCGAGTAGGTGATTGGGTTGAACCTTGTTAGATAGACAGCATTATCACTAAAAATAAAGGAAATTAAAAAAAAGTTTAAAAAAACGAATTAAATTAGAGGCTTAAATTTTTTTTGAGGTCGGTGTCAGCAAACCATTGAATCTAAAACATTTTATACGTAAGTAGTGTTGTAATTTAATTCGTACCCACCTTTTATTTTGTATTGTTGGTTAATGTCGTGTATTTAAGTATAATAATATTATTTCATTTTAATTTTATTTTTTATTATTTCCTTGGGGGAGGCCTTTGTTCAGCAGTGGACGATTTGTGGCTGATATGATGAATATTATTTCATACTTTTGAGTAAATATCATTTTGAAGTTGTTTTTCAGCTTTTTTAAACTTTTTTATGAATACTATAATTTGTACGGACACAAAGCAAATTACTCTTTATTTTAGTATGTAAATATTTTAATTATTTTAAGATTATTTTTTCTTCATTAAATGTCTATTTTCGCCTTAATGTTTCTTTTCTCGGAGTCATGGTATAAAGTAGGTATAGTATGCAACTCTTGAATAAAACGGATTTATATCGGGGGCCATGAATCACTCGCGTCGCTCACGGTTCTAATACTTGAATCACTCGCTACGCTCATGATTCAATCATCATAAATCACTCCCTGCGGTCGTGACTCAGTCATTAGAACCCTTCACTTGCTCGTGATTCATCTATGGCCCTCGCTTTTAATCCGTCCTTTATTCACTAGTTGCATAATATACTATTTTACCCGACTGCGCCAGAAGGATGGATATATTTTTCTAGTATATGTATGTTAATTTATTTGGCACTCTCTGTTGCCTAAACGGTTTGATGGGTCGGGTTTTTAGAGTGCGAGGTGTCGTTAGATACGTCTTGATCCCGCGAGTGACATAGGATACCTACGTTTTTACCCGACTGGCCAAAAAAAGGTGTTAAGTTTTTATGTAGTCGGGTTTTGAATTTTTATTAATTCGTGTAGTTATTTATTTATTTACCCTCATTATTGTATTGTCATAGGTAAATTTTCGAACTAATCTGACGTCTTGAAGTGGGTTAAAATAACGTTCAATGATTCCGGTAATAGCTAATACAGCGGTCAGTGGTGATTTGCGTGGTTGGGTTGATCACGCAGGGTAACTGGCCTGAATCACGGTCATTAACAACCTCCACCAACCCGGACTTGGCTCTCGTGTGTGGAGTAAAGCCCAACGTTCCTGAGCTTAGGAAGCCCTTTTTTCCCAGCAGTGGACACGTATTATTATTATTATTATCTTTATTTGTCAGACAACATGGTCATTTTTTGTTAGTAAAACAAACGTCTTATTACATTAATGTTAGTAAAACACATAATAGGGTATTTGACAGTCTTTAAAATAAATTTAAAAATATTATTCACTAAATAGCATTTCTCCTACAAAAGCATAAAAACTTATTCATTTAACATTTTATTGTAATTCCAATTTTATATTTATCAGAATCACTAAATTAGTTCGTCAAAGACAATGACGTCACAAGTTTGTAATAGGAAGGAAGCATAGGGCCTAGTACATGCATCAAGTGCGAAAAGAGTTGGGAATCGTATCTGTCAGCTATCCCCTTCAGTATTTGTTTGTTATCGAAGCTTATATCATACCGAACGATGGAAATTAATAAACTGAATTTCTCTTTACAGAAATCGACATCCACAAATCAGAAGACTGCCGCTCCGAGTGGGTCGAGGTTCGAGATGGTTATATGCCCGACGCCCCCGTTTTAGGCCGCATCTGTGGGTCCGGAAAGGGCCCTATGATGAGGTCCACGGGCTCTAGACTGACGGTGATCTACCAGCCGGGGCCTAAGCCGAAACCAAACAAAGGATTCAAAGCTCATTACGAAGGTGAAGGTTTAAAGTTTAAATCCTACTTAATATTATAAACGCGAAAGTTTGTAAGAATGTATGGATGTATGTTTGTTACTCTTTCACGCAAAAACTACTTAACGTATCTGGCAGAAATTTGGTAGGTAGACATATTAGAACCTGGATTAACACATTGGCTACTTTTTTCCACGCTCGCGAGCCGCTTGCGGCTCGCGCACTGCGCGCCCTCAAGAAGTCATAGATACGTTGTCCACGCAGGTGAAGCCGCGAGAAAGAGCTTGTTACAAATAAAATTATCTTCGAATATAACAGGTCTTATCAGGTAACGACTCGGTCCTCCTAACCAGAGGTACTGGGTTTAAATCCGGATGGCCAATGTATCAATGAGTTTTTCGAAATTTACGTACATATACTCACCGATTGCTTTAACGGTGAAGGAAAACTTCGTGAGGAAACCTGGACATATGATTCCAGATGTGTATGAAAGTCGCGTTGCACAGTGCTCACGTCCTTAGGTGTAAATCTAAAAGCCCTACACATGACCGCGGGTGATTCTTAGTGAAACAACAGGCAAACACCCTCTATCCCTTGGGTACCACGGTTAATTGTGCCACACGAGAAGAGAGAGGGAGAGACAGCTATCAAAATTGCTTATTCAGTTTTTAAAGTAGAATGCCAATTATAGTTTCAAAAAACATAGGTAAAGCCCTGTTATACTTGGTTTTACTAAGTAGTACAAATATGTATCAATGTATGGCTGTGTCGTACCTGGAGCAGTCATCGTATCAGCCGAGAGACATCCATCACTACTTTAAAAAGGCCTACCCAAAGGATTCTTACAACGGCCGGTCGTGCGGTGCCCTCATCCAGCGGCTTCCCGCGACCCTCACCAGGTCGTCGGTCCACCGAGTAGGAGGCCTTCCTCCGCTACGTCTTCCAGTGCGCGGTCGCCATTCGAGGACTTTGCTGCCCCAACGGCTATCTGTTCTACGAGCCACTGCCACTTAAGTTTAGCAATTCTGAAAGCTATGTCGGTTACTTTGGATCTCCTACGGATCTCCTCGTTTCTGATTTGATCACGCAGCGAAATTTCAAGCATAGCACGCTTCATTGCCCTTTGAGTGACCTTGGACCTTCTTATAAGACTCATAGTAAGCGACCATATTTTAGTTCCTGGAGCAGTGTCCAGAAGCAATTATTAAGTCTTTGCTTGATTTTGCAGCTGTATGTGGAGGTGACATTGAAGTAGACAGTAATGGCCACTTAGAATCTCCGAATTATCCTGACTTCTATCAGCCAAACAAACTCTGTGTTTGGAGACTTTCTGTTCCACCGGTAAGGATTCACACAACTATCATGCATGTTATAGAAAACATTTTTTCAATACAATTGCTCGAAAGTGGTCCTTTATATACCAGTCAAGTATGCGCAAAATAAATTTTACCGCACACGTGCTTTTAGTTTACCTTTTTTTAATTTCTAGACCACATCTCTGGCTGTCAATATTTTCAGTCTTTACAGTAAATTAAGCCTAACTTGCTATATTTCAAGTTTAATTTCGCATACATGCTTCTTGTACATCTTAGGTCATCTTTGTCTCTTGTTTGTGAATTTCTTATAATAACCACCCAACTAAATTGAATTCGATATTTAAATTGAACAAGTGGAGTAAGACATATTTGTAAGTTTGATGTTTAGTTTTTTTTTAATATCACCAGCCATTTTTTTTATTTTTCCTAACTAAGTTTTTTTGGGTTTTCTACCCCATAGGAAAAAACACCTTTTTTCATAAATGGTTTCAACGATTTTGATGAAACTGTGTAAGTTACTATTACTTTTATATAGCCTTTATACGCCTTAGTTCCTTATTTCAGGAAAAATCTTAATTTTGTATAAGAAGTACCTGGTTCATTGTTACTGTTTCTCAAAACTAGATCTAACGATTTTAATAAAACTTTGTCAATAACTAGGAATTTGTAAGTTCTACTACACTGTTCATTATTTCAGGATCTATCTGAATAAGGGACCCCATATACAAAATTAAATTCAGTTTAATTCAAATATAATTCATGCCTTGGAGCTTCACGACCTCATTCCCCCCTCTCCATTTCATCATCGGGCGACCAGGCGCGGAGGGCGATTCCACCTCTTTGTCGTTAATTTTCCACCTTTATGTAAGACGCTTTTTGCTTCTTCGTTCATTATGCTAACGGCTAAGGAGTGGAATTCCCTGCCGGCGTCTGTATTCCCCGATTCGTATAATTTAGGAATCTTCAAGTCGAGAGTGAATAGGCACTATTTGAGCTTGCGTGTCACATCCTTGGCTGCATCGCCACTTACCATCAGGTGAGGTGCAGCCAAACGCTTTCAAATTTTTTATTTCATTTTTTTTGTGTTGTTTCTTCAAGTTTGAAATACTCACTTTTATTCTTTGGTACTAAGTAAGTATATGTAGTGCACCAGACGGTGAAGGCTTTGCGAGAAAGTGTGTACATCGTAGCTGTACATTTTATTTTGTTAAATATTGCTCGCTAATGTCTTGTCTCTGTTATGTTCTTAATATCCAATACTCATCATTAAACTCTTACAGGATTACCAAGTGGCTCTCAGATTCCACTCTTTTGAGGTGGAGAACCACGATACCTGCTCCTATGATAAGGTGAAGGTCAGAGATGGAGATTCGATGGACAGTCCACTGATTGGAATGTTCTGCGGACATAAGATTCCTCCGGATATCAGGTACAACCTTTGGGAGCTTTTTAGCAACTTTTGCTTTAGCTTTTAGTTCCATGGTTTCTCAAATTCAGGAATACAACGGGAAAAACCCAGGCTCTGACGGTTTATCGAGGCATCCAGATTATAGTCAGAATTTTTTTTTCTAGTTAAATACACACTTTTGAATACAGAATCATATATTAGGTCATATGACTGACTCGGTGGCTCAGTGGTTATGCCCTTGACTACTGATCCGAGGGTTGTGGGTTCGATCCCCACCCAGGGCAAGCATTTGTGTGATGAGCAGATTTGTTTGCTCTGTGTCTGGGTGTTAAATATCTATATATGTATGTATTTAAACGTATATAAGTATGTATATCAGTCTCTGGTAACCCATAACACAGGGAATCCTACTTTGGGGCCAGATGACCATGTGTGATTTGTCCCAGAATATTTATTTATTTATTTTATTTATATATTACCTATGAAATTTCCGTATGTACAAAAAAGTTTAAGAACAATAGTTATTAAAACAAAATTTATTCTCAAAATAGCATTAGACTATTAGAACATATGCCTATTGTTTAGATATTTTGAGAGCACGGTGGCTTTAAGCCTATGTAGTCGGGATTTTTCACCAGAAAAAATCGCCTTTATTGCGGCAAAAATTACACATTTTTTAATTTTCAAGCTCAAGAGTTATCGCAGCAGTTTCTTCGTTACTATAACGTCATATTTGGGAATACCCCGCATAGGATTTCGTCACTTTCAGGAAAATTCAAGAAAATTAACTAGTCTAAAAAATTGCCCCATTTGACCACTAATAAAACGCCTTTGTTCCATTCCATGGTACATAGCTCGGGGGATTGGAACATGAAAGACATGCCACTCGTTACTAATAAAAGACCATAAGTATAGTGTCACCATAAGGTCAATAAAATAAAACAATAACTTATTTATTACTAATTTATTTATATTTATCGGCATTGACCTTCAAAAACTGAACCGGCAATTTCATAGGTAAATACCTATTATGTAATATCAATTGACTGACGGTAAGAGCGTCGGTGACGTAACGGCTAGGGTCGCTACGTCCTGTCCTGGAGGTCGTGATTCGAATCTTGCCACACACCAATTTGTTTTCGAATTTGGATGTTATATGTACGTTTATCCGATGCTTTTACGATGAAGAAAAACATCTTAAGGAAAGGTGTGCAGGTGCACACGCCTGCGAAAAACTCAAAGGTTGTGTCTGAAATCGACCAACCTGTACTGGGCCCGCGTGCTCGATTAAAGCCCGATCGCTCTAATTCAGGGTAATCTTGAGCCCACCTATATGAGCTGACATGATGACTGACAGTTAGGGGCAACAAGCAAAAATTTTAATGAAGAAGTATAAAAAGTCCGTAATTTTCAGCAAATTTTAATCGGAAAATGGCCTAGGTAGTATGCAACACTCCGTTTCCACCCGTCCTTGCTGCGGCCCTGGCGGCCGCACGAACTGTCCGGATTAGGGCTTTTGGACCCCCATCTCCCCTCTCTCCTGGTGATATTTGTAAGGTTTTTGGCTACCCTACCCCCCCTACCTCTCACAACCTCACGTTTGTTTTTTTTAATTCAACCTAATTTTAAGATTAATAGTATTGTATATAGCGGGTGGAGTCAATCGCGGTCAAACGCGCGCCAAAATTTCGTAAAATATACTCGCTATTTTGAAGTATTTAACAAGTGAAGATTTAAGAAAACCGAGAAAAATGATCTACTCATGTGGTAGATTTTTTCTTTGTTCATTCAATGTAGTAAAATACACGTGAGGTCTCCTTATACCTCCTTCCCCAACGGGATCTGTCGTGGTTTTTTCGTGACCCGCCCTCCCCCTATCGAACCTCACGTGATTTGTGCACAAGCCCTTACCGAGATCACTGGATTACAGTGGGTCCGGAATTATCGATGCCCTCCTGCAATTCAAACTAAAGTTGCATTTTTCAACTTCCAGGTCAACCTCCAATAAGCTGCTCGTGATATTCGAGTCAGACAGCACGGTTCAGAAGGCTGGATTCTCAGCCACTTTCATGAAAGAGTTCGACGAATGTGCCTCCATAGAGCACGGCTGCAGCCACTCCTGCGTCAACACTCTTGGTGGATACGAGTGTGCTTGCGAGATTGGGTATGAGCTACATTCTGATGGGAAGAAGTGCGAAAGTGAGTTGGTTTTTACTACTGCTAACCATAGCCACACCCTGGACACTTCATACAACGGGCCAGAAATGACAAAAAAGGAATGACGGAACAAACAAAATTGCGGCGAAATCCTATCTATGCGTTCGACAACCAAACTGTAACCAATCTGTATCAATCTGGGTGATGATGGGATGAGGTCGCAATCTAGAGAGCGGCAGTGAGTGTCCATACTGCATGTTAGTAGTAATATATTATACTTTGCCCAATCTGCAGAGGCGCCATTTTAACCGCCTCCGTGGCGTAATGATAACGACCATTAGCTTTACATCAGGAGGACGCGCGTTCGATTCCCGGTGGAGTCTAACTTTGTATGACTTGGTTTGGTTGGTTGGAAGGGCATTTTCTAAGCGCGCCTGGCTAGCTACCACCGTCTTATCTAAGTCTTGCTGCCAAACATCAATGTTAACAGCATTGATATGTTCCGACTTGTAGATAAGATAGCCACAGTTCCTCATTGCGTTGGGGAACCTTGGTAAGCCTGCATCCAACTTCGGCATCATCGTCAATTACCATGATTGCAAACAGATCAAGGTAATATTAGTTCGAATGCCGATGTAGCCAAAGAATTCGAAACTTTTTTCACAAATATTCCACTTAAGACTACTGAAGCCCTAAACTCATCACCTATGTATGCTCAACGGCTGCTAAAGGATAATGTTAGTAATTGTGATCAAAAATTCTCCTTCAGAGTAATTGAACCACAATCTATTGTAAAAACGTTTAAATCTCTTAAAGTGAAAAGAACCGAAGACCTCTGGGGATTATCGGTAAGCTTGATCAGTAATGTAATTGATACTTTAGCGCCATATTTAGCTTGTCTTTTTAATATTAGCATTGATAGTGGCGTCTTTCCAGATCTCATGAAGCTTAGTAAAGTGATACCTTTATATAAATCTGGTTCAAAAACTGATCCAGGCAACTTCAGACCAGTTTCTGTGCTGCCAGTTCTTAGTAAAGTGTTTGAAAAGATTATACAATATTTTACAGAAAACAAACTACTGCATAACCAACAATTCGGTTTCACTAAAGGACGATCAACAACCGATGCAGGAGTAGCACTCATTCGAAACATATATGATGCCTTCGAGGAATCGCAGAATGCAATTAAAGTGTTTTGTGATTTATCTAAGGCTTTTGATTGTGTTGAACACCAAACATTACTTATGAAATTAAAGCATTATGGTGTAGAGGAAGGGGCTCTCAGTCTTTTAAATTCGTATTTAGACAACATTATACAAAAAGTACAAGTGAATGGCACGAACTCATCTGGATCTAAAGTGAAAATGGGTGTGCCCCAGGGTTCCATATTAGGGCCTTTTCTTTTCCTTGTTTACGTAAATGATTTACCTTTTATTGTGCAACATCTGTCAAATATTGTGTTGTTTGCGGATGACACTTCTCTTATTTTTAAAGTGAATAGAAAAGAAAACGAAATTGACGAAGTAAACAACACTCTTTCAAAGATACTGAACTGGTTCACTGTGAACAACTTATTATTAAATGCTAAGAAAACAAAATGTATAAAACTTTGTTTGCCAAATGTAAAAAAGGTCAATAGTAGTGTAATATAAGACAGTAATAAATTAGAATTTGTAAATACCACGGTGTTCCTTGGTATAACTTTGGATGTTTCACTTCAATGGGGACCACACATTGAAACTTTAGCGGGAAGGCTTAGTTCAGCTGCTTATGCCGTTAAGAAAATAAGACAGTTAACGGATGAAGATACTGCGAGACTAGTGTATTTTAGTTACTTCCATAGTATAATGTCTTATGGCATATTACTGTGGGGGCATGCGGCTGATATAGAAACTATTTTTATCCTGCAGAAAAGAGCTATCCGCGCAATCTATCAGATGCGATCACGTGACTCGTTACAGAATAAGTTCAAAGAAATCAATATTTTAACTGTTGCTAGTCAATTTATATATGAAAACATCATGTACGTTCGTAAGAATTTGCATTTATTTCCTAAAAACAGTGACAGGCATAATTTGAATTTAAGAAATGTAAAAAAAATAGATATAGCCTTTTCGAGACTGAGTAAGGTTAAAAAGTCATTTGTGGGGCAGTGTATAAGATTCTACAATAAAATTCCAGAAAATGTAACTAGTTTGTCAGAGAATAAATTCAAGACTCATGTCAAAAAAGTTTTTTGCTCTAGAGGATATTATAAAATAATAGATTATGTAAATGACAAAGATATATATGTTGATTCTATAACAAATACCATTACCTGAGACTGTAATCTGAATCATGACATTATTTGTAATATACAATAATTATTTTTTTGACTATTTAAAAGTGTGTGTAAACACCTATTTGAAATAAATTGTTTTGAATTTTGAATTTTTGACCATTAGGTGAGATGACGTCAATATGCATTTTACAGCAGAATCCATTGACGGATACCAGAAAACAAAGGAAGGCAGTCGGTACAACTAAGAGTTAAAAACATAACAACTTTAAAAAACCAGCCAAGTGCGAGTCGGTCTAGCACTCCAAGGGTTTCGTACAAAAGACATCAACGCGAGCGACAAAAGCATGCTTTTTGGTCATTCGGTTCGGACTCTTTAGCGCGAGTACAACTCATACTTGGCCGATTTTTATAATTTGTTGTTTTACATCAGTATTATTAGTTGAAGCACACCAAGTTTCACGCTTGTATGTTTTATCGTTTTTACCACACAGCCAAATTAAAAATACTTCTAAAGACCTATAAAAACAAGTTTTTTGTATGGAGACCCCTCTTATTTTTCACTTTTTCTATTTTTTTTGTATTTCGTGCAATAGCGGCAACATAAATACATATTTTGTGAAAATTTCAACTATCTTCCTATTACGGTTCATGAAATACAGCCCGCTGACAGACAGACACACAGCGGAGGCTTAATAATAGGGTCCCGTTGGTGTCCCGTTGGTCACCCGTTGGGTTTACGGAATCGTAATAATTAAAAATGTTAAACTCATTAAAAAACTGACTTCCATCGCAACAACTTAGTACATTTTTTATTATTTTTGATTTTTGTTAATTTTCTAATAAAGTATTACACCGATTTTGATAAAATTTATATGGCACCACACGGGAAGCACTAGCTTTCAAATAAAAAAAGAATGATAAAAATCGGTTCACCCAGTTAAAAGTTCTAAGGTAACACACATAAAAAATTTAAAAAAAACATACAGTCGAATTGAAAACCTCCTCCTTTTTGGAAGTCTGCTGAAAAAACTAATTCAGTTAATCTTTAGCAATCGGTTTAAAAGGGATTCTGGATTGTCAATTTCGATTTTGTCCTTCCCCAGATGCATGCGGAGGCGTGCTGTATGCACCAAACGGGACGATAACATCGCCATCCTTCCCCGACCTGTACCCACCGTCCAAAAACTGTTTGTGGGAGATAGTAGCACCACCTCAACACAGAATCACATTGAACTTCACACATTTCAACTTAGAAGGCAATAATATGTACCAACAGGTAAAATACCAAATAAAGCTTAACCACCTCTGTGGTGTAATGATTAAGTCCATTAGCTTGTGGGTTCGATTCCCGGCTTTGTAAGACTTGGTTTGGTTAATGGATGGAAATTTTCTAAGCCCGTCTGGCTAGCTACCACTAATATTGTCTTGCCGCTGTGGTTCGAACCCTGCTACGTACCAATGCGTTTTCGTATTTCGATTTCATATGTAAGTTTATCCGACGCTTTTACGATGAAGTAAAATATCGTGAGGAAACCTGCACACGCCTGCGAAGAAACTCGAAGGTTGTGTGTGAGGTCGACCAACCCGCAATGGGCCCTCGTGGTCGACTAATAAGGCACGATCGACCTAATTCAGGGTAGGCTCGAGCCTCTCGGTGGGGACGTATGTATATGAGCTGATATGATTGATTGCTATGCTGATCGTTCTCCCTAGCAAATTGAAAAGGTAATAAATGCTAATAGCGTAAAGATCTATAGTGAGTCTTTTTGGGACACGACACTGTGTTTCACCGCATGCTAAGGCTCTCTGGCGCTTATTTTGATACCTCGAACTTTTTTTTGGTGATGGTATAAGTGTCTAATAGGTACTTTTTCTGTACTAATACTATAATGTGAAAATGTGTTTTTTAACATCGCAATGGAACAAAGGATTGTTGTGATTTTTTGCATGTCTGTGCAGGTTTCCTCACGATGTTTTCCTTCACCGTAAGAGCGTCGAATAAACGTTAATATGAAATAGAAATGGTACATGCAGGGTTCAAACCACGATCTCCCGGACAAGAGGTAATGGTCTTAACCATTACGCAACCGACGCTCTCTACCTACGCATAATCAAGTTTAAGCTGTTTAAGTACCTAATGGTTTAAATAAAAATAAACAGTTTTATATAAAGTTCCAATAGTTTAACACCAATAGTATCTTTACGTCAATAGTTATAAGTAACATAAATACTTAATTCTTTGATCTGTATAAGCTTGTTTGGTTCTACAGGAATGTGAATATGACAGTGTGACAGTCCATTCAAGACTTGGAGCAGACGTATTGAGACGTCATGGGGCCTTCTGTGGATCAACCTTGCCCTCTTCGGTCACTTCTGATGGATCTGTTCTGAGAGTACAGGTTAGTTTCAACCTTAACTTTTATCGAGAAGAAAGTATCAACAATACCAATATGACAATCGCTTAGTTAGATAATATCAACCTTGCCCTCTTCGGTCACTTTTGATGGATCTGTTCTGAGAGTACAGGTAAGTTACAACCTTAACTTTTATCGAGAAGGAAGTGTCAACAATACGAAAATCGCTTAGATAATATCAACCGTGCCCTCTTCGGTCACTTCCGATGGATCTGTTCTGAGAGTGCAGGTTAGTTTCAACCTTAACTTTTATCTAGAAGGAAGAATCAACAATATCGCTTAGATAATATAAGCTCAGTTAGAAAAACGCAAAAACTTTTAGGTACAAACATTAGGTTAAGCTTTAGCTTGTATTGAGACGTCATGGGGCCTTCTGTGGATCAACCTTGCCCTCTTCGGTCACTTCTGATGGATTTGTTCTGAGAGTGCAGGTAAGTTTTAACCTTAGCTTTTACTGAGAAGGAAGTATCAACAATACGACAATCGCTTAGATAGTATAAGCTCAGATAAAAAAAAACTTAAAAACTTTTAAGTACAACCTTTATTTCCCGCGGCTTCACCCGCGTGGACAACGTTTCTAAGACTTCTCGAGGGTGCGCAGTGCGCGAGCCGCAAGCGGCTCGCGAGTGTGGAAAAAAGTAGCCTATGTATTAATCCAGGTCCTAATCTGTCTACGTACCAAATTTCAGCCAGTTCCGTTCAATAGTTTTTGCGTGAAAGAGTAACAAACATACATTCTTACAAACTTTCGCGTTTATAATATTTATACTTATTTAATCCTACTGGATTGAAAACGCTAAACACGTTAAAAACTGCCTTCCATCGCAACAACTTAGTACAATTTTGCAATATTATTTTTAGTTTGTGTTCATTTTCTAATAAACTACTACACCGATTGTGATAAAATTTATATGGGACTAACTCGGGAGCATACCCTATCGATAAAAAAAGAATCATGATGATGGGTTTAAAATTGCCTTGGATTCTATCGACCGACGCGCCAGGAGACAAAGCCTCGAACATCGCCAGTAAGTCGCCTGTCTATCGGTGTTCTACAGGATTCATTTCGGAGAGTGTGCCTTGGAGCTTCACGACCTCATTCCCCCTCTCCATTTCATCATCGGACGACCAGGTGCGGAGGGCGATTCCACCCCTTTGTGTTAATTTTCCACCTTTACGCAAGAAGCGTTTTGCTTCTTTCTTCATTATGCGAACGGCCAAGGAATGGAATTCCCTGCCGGCGTCTGTATTCCCCGATTCGTATAATTTAGGAATCTTCAAGTCTAGAGTAAATAGGCACTCACTTCACTCAAATCTTTAATAAAAATAATAACAATCTGCGAAGATATCACGTAACACACACACATAAAAAAACATACAATCGAATTGTAAACCTCCTACTTTATGGAAGTCGGTTGTAAAGAGTATGCTTTTTTCCACATTTAAAATATCCGAATTGAGGGGTACAGTATTTTCCTATGATTTCATTGAAAACAATAAAAGATCCTGCGACCTTGATTCCACTTTCGTAGTACATCATCATTACATTACTTTTAACGTGGTCTGTACTAATTTTAACTGTATATTGAAGCAAAGAAGTACAGTACGTGCACAAGAGCTTCCACGTAAACAGCTGTACCTCGGAAAGAAATGCTCGTATAATATCAATATCAACGGCATTTCACTTGGGAGGGTGCATTTTAAAATACTTATTGGTACTCTTTCAGTTCACTTCAGATGGCTCAGTCCAGCGCTCAGGCTTCGCAGCAGCCTACTACATCGATGTGGATGAATGTGCTGATAACAACGGCGGATGTCAACACGAGTGCCACAACACCCTCGGCGGATACGAGTGCGCTTGCCACAGTGGATTTATGCTGCATCCGAATAAGCATGACTGCAAGGAAGGCGGTTGCAAGCATGATGTCACACAGCCACATGGGACTATTGTTAGGTAAGAAAAAAGTAAAAATTATAACAATAACATTGAGCTGTATAAAAAAATCATCATCATATCAGCTCATAGACGTCCCCATCGAGGGGTTCGAGCTTACCCTGAATTAGGGCAATCGGGCCATAGTCGACCACGTGGGCCCAGTGGCAGGATTCGAACCACGACCTCCCGGACAGGAGGCGGCGGCCCTAGCCGTTACGCCACCGACGCTATTACTACATAATATTATCATTTTTACTTTCGAGCGATTTAGGGGCGAGCTTGAGCAAGCCATTATTATTTCCATCTATCACCACTTACTCTCTACAGCAGACTTGAGCGACCAGTGTAGTTGATGCTCATATTTGAAAAAAAAATATTTTACAGTCCAAACTATCCTGATCTCTACCCACCTCGAAAAGACTGTGTGTGGCAGTTCTCAACGACACCTGGTCACCGCATCAAGCTGATCTTCAACGAGTTTGAGTTGGAGCCTCATCAGGTACTTACCAGTAACCTAATCAATTTATTTCAAAATTAAAAACCCGACTGCATAAAAACAGACGGGTAAAAATGTATCCTGTGAAATGTCTTCAAGATTACTGGCGTGCCGCGTGCCAACGCGTGCGACTATTGCTCTCAGCGAATTGGTGCGAAAATCGAAAGTTTCGCACACTCGCGACTCAGTCGTCTGCGGGAAATTGTAGGGGGTGGTAGAAAGATATTCGATATAGATATTGTGGATAAGATATAGTGTTTTTAGAGGCTGTAAAAATCACAAAAGAAAAGCTAAAAAGAAACATGGAATATCGTATCACCGTTAGGTAACTTTACATTGTATTTTATTTCTTGTAAACAAATTAAATAAACGCATTTTTAAAGCGACAATACTACCAAGGTCCTTTTAGCGCGGCATTGACGTCAACTCTCGCCCGCGCTAGTTCGTACGAGTTATGTTAGATGGCGCTACTTTTTGCTCGTATGAAGATAATCTAAGAAAAAATATGAAGACGGCGGATCCTTCTGTTCAAATCTGTGATCCTGGGTCACTCAGAAGATCAAGACGAATATAACGACACCAATCCAACCAATCTCAATCCAAAATCCATCAAGCCGCCCAGGCTGGAGGCTCAGCCAAAGAAGCAGACCTAAATACATACCCAGGCTACCAGCTTAGCCAAAGAAACAAAAATACACCTCCTCACCATAGTTTAATACCTGAAGCAGGCCTCCATCCGATACTTCAAGTCTGCCGAACACCACCCCAACCCCCCACTCGTAAACGCCACCGTTTACGAGCTACCCGCGAACCCCATTCGCGTAATCTGACGCCCCAGACATTTACTCACTGACTCCGACGACCCGACCACGCTAGCCGTAGCTGCCCTGACCCCGCCCCCTAACCCACAGAGAAATAGTGTTTCTCTGTGGGTTAGGGGGCGGGGTCGTTTCGACACTACACTGCACCGACATTCTGCTCTCGCCGGCGAGGACGGCGTCCCCCCGCTTCTGGCGCTTACCAGCGCTACCGGCACGTACCAGGCCGCTTCTTTCCGACCCTCCCTCGTCTGAGCAACGACCTAAGCCGAGGTCCGTGCCCTTAGGCAGTTGCAAAAAAAAACGTTTCGACACGTGATAGGTCCTATCCTTTCACTGTAATTGAGATAGGTGCATTTGAGACATGTCACATGTTCGACATTTTGACGGTAAGTCTGCCAACGCGTGACTATAAGTAAAACTCAGATCCGTCGTGATTGGAGCAGAGTTTTGTACACCCCGTTTTCAAAGCGCTAACATTAAATCTACCTTTTATTTTTGATCTGAGGTTTCATACGATTCTGTTGAAAATAAAAGACGATCCTGGGATCTTGATTCCACCTCCAAAGTTCATCATCAGATCAACTTTAAAATACCAAAAGGATCTATTGTCACACCGGGAATACGGCTTCATTCCAAATGTCAGCTCAATCAGCCCCCCGGAAGTCGCTCTAAAATCGATTGCAAGATTTGAACTAAACAAACATACATACATAAAAAAAACATTGGAAGTTAAATAAAAGCTTTTAAAAATATAGCGTCTTCCATTTTTGTCGCATTCTATTAATTAACTTATCTAAAGGTACTACTAATATTATAAAGAGGGAAAATTCGTATTTAGGAGGTAATCTTCGAGAATTCTCTTCCGATTTAAAAAAAATATTTTACCCATAGTTAAAATAGAATTTCAGGATGGTTAAAGACTAAAAAACACCTGCTGACTCTCGATATCCACGGGGGCGAAGCCGTAGACAACGGCTAGTATTAAATATACAAGCTGAGGCATGTGTCTTAATTTAAATTCAACGTACTTTTATTTACCAGGAATGCGCATACGACCACGTATCCATCTACGATGGAGCGTCAGCAGACGACAAGACCCTGGGAAGGTTCTGTGGCAACAAACTGCCTCATCCAGTGGTGGCCAATCAGAACCAGATGTACGTGGTGTTCAAGTCTGACGCTTCAGTGCAGAGAAAGGGATTCTTGGCTACTCATTCTACTGGTAAGTCTAACAAGGATTGCCGATCATGTAATATGAGAATGAGGAGTCTCGTAGCAATTAATCATCATCATCATATCAGCCGAAAGTCGTCTAGTGATGGACAAACACCTCCCCCAAGAATTTCGACAACGACCGGTCTTGCGGGGCTCGCATCCAGTGACTTCCCGTGACCTTCAACAGTCTACCGAGGGGGAGGCCTACTTACGTTATGTCTTCAGTGCGCGGTTGCCACTCAAACTTTACTGCCCGAACGATATCTCTCTGCCTAGAGCTACCCGGCTAGGTGGAGGTCGCAGCCGGAACTACGGGTCCGGCTGTTTGGATCAGGTACTACGGGGTCGGGGTTAGCCCACCGCTTGCCTGCCGTTGGATCTATCGCCTTTGGCACTCTGGCTTGTCAGTCCCCCGACTGGGTCGAGGACTCGTAGTGGTATGTGGTCAGTTGCAGGGGTTGGACAATGTGTGTTGCCTGGCACGTTGCGTTCAGGCGTCCTTCCCCGCGCGCAACTAGTGTTGTTGAAGCGGGCTACGTGAGGCACGTGACCATTTAGCGCAACTGCTAGTTCGGAAGCGTCTTGGCGGTAAGACCTACCGTAACTGGTCCTTGTCTTCACCTTATGGTGTTGGCAGGAATAGCGGCCCTCACTGTTAAGCCCAAGGGCAGGTAAGTGGGGACGCTATATCATAAACGTGGTAGTTTTAGCGTATCTGGTAGATATACGAGAGGGAATGGCCTAAAGATCATCTGTTCTACGAAGGGCAAGGCGCATAGCTCGTCACGATTACCCAGGTTTATTTAAGTAGATACTGTTAAGTATTTCCAATACAAAGCATGGAGAGAATGTCTACTATGAAATAAGAATACAATAACATGACCTACTTACATAAAAAAGGCATAATAGGTATTTGTGTTAAGCACAAAGTAATATTTTGTTCCTGCGCCCTGTTTAATTTGAATTCTGAGCGAAACGAAGGATTCTATAGTAGAATCACGACAGCAGTGGGGGATTCTAAAGTAGTAACGCCCAAGAATAAAATGTTTTAGCCCCAAGTGATAAAAACAATTTTTCATCACAACCTATAAGAAAAAGAAAGTCGTATCTACGAGTATAGATATCAGAAATCAGTTCATCATCATAGATAATTTAATGTCAGTTTGTGATATTTTAATACATTTTTTCTACTTCCATTTGGTAATTTGCCTAATAAATAACCTCAACTCATATCACAAAAATATTCATTCCCACAAGTCGTTTTACAATGATAATTTCAAGACAACTATGCTACAATGAAACTTTTTAAATATTTTTATGGCTTTGGCTTCAAAAATAAGTATTCATTCCTACAAGTCGTTGTATAAAACGAGACAACTGTACTACAATGAAACTTTTAAATAATTTTTATGGCTTTGGCTCCAAAAGTTCAATATATAATTATGACAAAATTTCAATGTATTTTATTTATTTTATGGTTTTAGAAAAAGTATTGTATGCCACTACATACAATTAATATATTGTAACGTGAGTGATAGTTTGTGCCACGAAGCGGAGCTGAGTGGCACAATAGACAGCACGAGTGTTACAATGGCTCTCATTACTTGGCAGTGGCTTATATAACTATTTTACATTCTACCTTCACGTAATCTATCAGAAGCACTAAATAAAAATTAATAGTTATCATTATTACACTTATGAAGAGGAGTGTGGTGTTCGAGTCCAACTCGCACTTGGCCCGTGGCCGGGTTTTTCTCAACTTTTTTTTTTATTCACAATTGGTAAACCCTTGACAACTTCTCACCTGGTGGTAAGTGACGATGTTGCCGAAGATGGAAGCGGGCTTACCAAGATTCCCCAACGCAATGGGGAATTTTATGATTTTTATAAATTGAATTTCTGTCTTTCCAGCTTGCGGAGGATACCTAGCAGCAAAAGACACAGTGAAACATCTCTACTCGCACGCCCGTTACGGGGACGATTCATACGAGTCTCGCGCAAACTGTGACTGGAGTATAGTGGCCCCACCTGACCACTTCGTCAAGCTCACTTTCCTCACCTTCGAGTTGGAGCCAGAGACCAAGTGTGACTACGACTTCGTGCAAGTTTTCGGGGGATTGGAGGGTAGCGGTGGAGATTATGGGAAGTTCTGTGGTACTAAGGTGGGTAATCCATTTTAATATTTAGGGTCACTTAAAGTTTTCTAAAAACTTTCTAAAAACTTACGCACATATACTTACCGATTGCTTTAACGGTGAAGGCAAAACATCGTGAGGAAACCTGCATACGCCTGCAAAGAAACTCGCAGGTTGTGTGTGAAGTCGACCAACCCGCACTGGGCCCGCGTGGTCGACTAAGGTCTGATCGCCCTAATTCGGGGTAGGCTCGAGCCCTTCGGTGGGGACGTATATGAGCTGATATGATGATGATGAAAGTTTTCTAAAGACGTGTGATAAGTATAATATTTCAGGTGAAATTTAGACAAAAACAAAATATTTCAAGGAAACTTAAATTTTTAATCTTATTTTTAATTAAATACAAGTCTTATAAGTATAAGTCAAACGTCATACATAACGTCAAAAACTTTTTGTGTCTTCTATGAGTGAAAAGGAATACTTTTTATACAACTCCTTCGGAGAGACAATAGGGGATCGGACTGCATCAAAAATAAATTCTGAAATATGATTTTCTAAATTGCTCTTCTCTTAAAGTTTCAAAAAACCTTACTTGTTTTGTTTTTCCATTACGTCTTTAATTTTTAATTGATCCAATTCACAAAATAAGTTCGTCAATGACGCTAAAAATCTATGACATCACTTGTGGGTAACAAAATTTCGTTTTTGACAGATCATAAATAGTAACTCAAATGACTAGCAGTCCGATCCCCTATTTTTCGTCGCTGTTGGTAAAGTTGAGTGGTTGGTCGGCTGACCGCGCGCCGGGCGCCCCGCGCCGGCTGCACCCGGCTGCCCCCCGGCGCGGGGCGCGGGGCGCGGGGCGCCGGCAGTCTTTGCAGTGTCTAAAGTATTTTTAAAAGCTTTTATTTAACTATGTTTGTATGTATGTTCTTGCAATCAATTTAAGAGCGACTTCCAGGACCCCGATTGGGCTGAAATTTTGTATGACGTATTCGCGGTGACAATAGATCCTTTTGGTATTTTGAAGTTGATCTAATGATGAACTTTGGAGGTGGAATCAAGATCCCAGGATCGCCTTTTGATTCACATTTGGCATCTTTGAGCATTTCTTTTTTATATAGAACGTAGGTAACATGCCTAAAAGTTTTTAGGTTTTCAAATTTTTTTTACAAGCTTGCAATAACTTGCAATGTTTGTAAGTACATACTGTCTTCAAATCTTGCGATCGATTTAAGAGCGACTTCCAGGGGTCCGATTGAGCTGAAATTTGGTATGAGGCCGTATTACCGGTGACAATAGATCATTTTGGTTACAACTTCAAAAAGTTGCTCAGATGATGAACTACGAAGCTATAATCAAGGTCGGATGATCATCAATTGTTTTCAATCATGTCATAAGAAACACTGTACCTCTCAGCCCGGCTTTTTAAATGGGGATTATGTTTTTCGTCCTCAATTAAGTAAATAGATTCATCTCTATTCAATATCCTCGTTGTAAAATATTATTAGTATCCAAACGCTTTTCATGTTAAAATAACGTTTTGTTCTTATGTCATCTGATGTGATTACATTCTCTTTGTTAATAAAAAAAATATAGATGAACCGTATTGCACGTCGATTTTTAATTTGGTCTAATCTTTCTGAATCTCCATTTAAAAAACAAATATAAAAACAGGATTAATGCAAAATAAATCCAAACTTTCACAACTGGCGACCCGTTGAACAATTTCTGATGAAGAACGATGGAAAGTGATCTCAAAAAGGTTAGGTCTGTTTCGAGACGGCAATTCTCCAAATCATTATCACAGCTAGAAAAATTGATTGAAACGGCTATAGCAGACGAAACAAAAAGAGTAGAGGCTGGAGCACACCACAAAGTGGCGCTAAGATTATATAGTGAGCTATCCAATCTCGACTTCAAAATTCGCGAAGCCATTACTAGTACTGCAGATTGGGAGGAGGAAACTCTCGAAAAAGAATTGGAAGAAGCCGAAAAATATGAAAGGAGATGGGCTCTTTTAGATACACAGTACTTGTCAATAAACAAAAAAGAAGAAATAAAAACAGAAAAGACTACTACCGAGAAAAAATTCAAACTGCCCATGCTGGAAATCAAAAAGTTTGATGGTAATATAAAAAATTGGCTGACATTCTGGGGGCAATTCAAAAAAATTGATGTCGACTCCAGCATTGAGGAGACGGATAAACTACAATATTTGGCACAGTGTATGGAGCAAAAAACTGAGGTAAGAGGCTTTGTAGAAGGTTTCCCCATATCGAAAGAAAGTTACAGTTTATGCCTCAGTGAATTAAAATCCCGGTATGCCAGAGAAGACATGCTTATTCAAATATATGTTCGTGAACTTCTGTCCCTAATTTTAAATAAAGACAAAAATTTTGACCTTATGTTTTTATATGACAACATAAGTAGCCACTTAAGAGCGTTGGAAGTATTAAAAGTAACAAAAGAGAAATACTCCGCTTTTCTTCTACCGATGGTTGAGTCAGCCCTTCCCACAGAAATATTGAAGGCATGGGAGAGAGGAAGACCCGTAGGAGTTAAAGATGAACTGAACTGCCTTTTGGATTTTTTGAAAAAAGAAGTTGAAAGTAATCAAAGGATTACTCTGGCCACAGAATTTAAAATAGAAAACAAAATCAAGCAAATCGAACCAGCAGCGACCTGTCTTGCAGTTAATTATACAAGTAGCCGTAAAGAAACACAATGTATTTGGTGCGATAAAGCCCATCCAAGCACAGAATGCTTTAGAATTGCAAAGATGACACTTGAAGAGAGGAGAGAACATCTGAAAAAGAAAAAAGCTTGTGCTTTGTGTTTGAGAATAGGCCACCATGCAAAAATCTGTAAGAGCTACATCAAATGCTACGTATGCAGCCAACGTCATTCTCCAGTACTGTGTCCTGGCATACCGATTTCCAGCAACAATGTCAAGACTGTACCAGAGAAGAAGAATAATGCACCTGCTATTCAGAGCTACTCTTCACAAACTCCTGCATCATCAACCTCAACTACATTACTGCAGACGGTCACGGTGAGAATATGCCATGGACAACAAGCAACGACAGTTAGAGCTATGTTTGACAGCGGCTCCCAACGTTCATATGTAAAAGAGGAAATCATGGAGAAGCTCGGCATAAAACCAGCTGGCTCTGAAGGTTTAAGTCATTCATTGTTTGGAGGAGCAACTGTATCCTTTAAAAATTATAATACATATGATATAACTGTTCAACACTTAGATAAGTCATTTGAATTTGTAATGAATGCTTTGGGTCAATCGATCATTTGTAAAAATGTACCTAGAATTAATAGAAACAGTAAGTCTCTCTCAGAACTGCTAAATAAAAACCAGATCAAGTTGACAGACACAGACAGTGAGGGTTCTGATATAGGTCTCTTGATAGGTGCCGATTATTCAGGCTTTTTGCTTAACAACACATTTGTTCAGCTAGAAACAGGTTTGACTGCTATTAAAACTAGTCTGGGATGGACACTACAAGGTAAAGCTAATGATGCAAAAATAAATAGTAACATGGTAGCATCTTTATTTTGTTTACAAAGTGTAACCGATTTTTGGAATCTCGAGATATTAGGTATTCAAGATCCAGTCCAGGTGCAGTCAAAACAACAGAAGGAAGAAGACGTGATGATGAGTTTTGAAGAAAACATTCAAGTTAATGATGAAGGTAGGTATGAAGTTCATCTCCCATGGAAGACTGGACATGATGATATACTGAGCAACCGTGAACTGGCACTACGTAGGCTGGAATCTGCAACAAATAAGCTAGTATCATGTGGTAAGTTTCAAGATTATAATAATATTTTACAGGAGTGGGAACATACAGGAATCATTGAATTTGTACCTGAACCTGACTCCAGTGAGAAAGTCCACTACTTACCTCATAGAGCCGTGTTTAAGGAATCCAGTCTTACTACAAAGCTACGACCAGTATATGACGCATCTGCAAAAGATAAAAATGGTAAATCACTGAATGCATGTCTAGACAAGGGGATCAATTTTTTAGACAAGATACCTGATTTATTGATAGGGTTTCGTAAGGGGTGCATAGGGATATCAGCTGACATTGCAAAAGCTTTTTTACAGATATCGGTCTGCCCAAATGATAGAAACTATTTGAGATTTTTCTGGTGGAAAGATGAGACGCGAAGCGATATCATGGAGTACAGGCACTGCCGAGTTGTCTTCGGTTTAACGTCGAGTCCATTCTTGCTGTCTGCAACCATACAACACCACCTGGAACAAACAAAGGGTGAGCGGAAAAATACAGCAGATATATTAGCCAGCTCTTTTTATGTTGACAACCTGGTAACAAGCCTAGACTCTGAAGAAGCCACACAACAATTTATACAAGAGGCTAAAAGCATAATGCATGAAGGAAAGTTTAATTTAAGACAGTGGGTAACATCCCCCTTAAAAATCAATGAAACTGAAGACACTGTTATTTCAGTATTGGGGTTATTGTGGGATACTGTGTCAGACGAAATTTTGTGCAATTTAAATGCATTACCTCATTCATCAGAGATAGGTAAAATAAATAAGAGAAACCTCCTATCACTGACTCAAAAAATATTTGACCCCGTGGGAATATTGTGCCCAGCAACACTTTTTCCAAGATTGATTTTACAGGAAATTTGGAATAGAAAAATTAACTGGGACGAAGAATTACCCACTGATATAGAAAAACAATTTCATGACTGGTATGATAACATACATTTACTAGGAAATTGCAGGATTCCTAGACGACTGTCCAGTGAGGCACTGCAGAACTGCACTACGAGTCTACACATGTTCTGTGATGCTAGTAAGAATGGATACGCAGCATGCGTATTTCTCAGGACTGAAGACAGTCAAGGTAATGTGACTATTCGATTAATATCTGCCAAGTCAAGAATATCACCACCTGAAAAAGTAACCATACCACGCCTTGAATTATTAGCAGCGCTTATAGGCTCCAGGTTGTTAATGGCGGTGAGAAAACGATTACAAGCAAACTATGAGCTACAAGAGTTCTGTTGGAGTGATTCGGCAGTGGCACTATGCTGGATAAAACGACAGCTAGATTGGAATACCTATATAGGAAATAGAGTGAAAGAAATTCGACAAAATAGCGACATAAACAATTGGTACCACATTCCAGGCTCTGAAAACTGGGCAGATCTGCCGTCAAGAGGTTGTACTCCACGTCAGCTGCTTGAAGCTAGATGGTGGGAAGGTCCGCTGTGGCTGCTCCAACGACCTGAACTGTGGCCGCACTCCACACTGGTAGTTGATGAGAAAGAAGCCCACAAAGAGCTGAAGAAAACAACATGCATGAATACTTGCTGTGAAAATCCTATAGTACACAATTTGTCCTATTTTTCAAAGTACACAAAGATTTTGAGAATGACAGCATGGATGTTACGATTTGCCCATAATACTCTCAACAAAGATAACATATGAAGAGTGCGAAGAGGCTGAAAAGAAAAAATCCTGAAAAGTTCGAATCCTGTCCGCAGCGCCAATTGTAAGGTGTACATTGAAAGTCAGGACGACATTTTTGACTATCGTTTTATTACCAACACCAAAAAAATGTCATCTTTGACAGTTGCGTTCCAATTATACAAATAGTTAGACTACTTTATTTTATTTCCTTACATAGTGAAAATTATACAAGAAGAAAATAAAGAATTAATTGAAAAACAAACTGGGAAATTAACAAAGTTTTATGACTGTAATAATATACTAAGAATAAAGACTAAATTATTACTTACAAATTTGCCCGAAAATATGAAGACTCCTATGGTCCTTCTCGCTAAGAATAACATCATACGAAAAATGGTAGAAGAGAGACATGAACAGTTGTTACATGCAGGCACCAGTATGATGATAGCAGATTTAAGAAAACGATTTTGGATCATTGGCATTAGAAAGTTAGTAAAGTCGGTCATTGACAAATGCATAATCTGTAAGAGACACAGAGCAAAGCCTACACAGGTTACAACAGCACCATTACCCATAGAACGTGTCCAAGCAAGCGCGCCCTTCGAAGTGACTGGAGTCGACCTAGCCGGCCCAATATTCTTACGTGAAGGTATGAAGAGCTGGATCGTAGTTTATACATGTGCTGTCTATAGAGCTGTACATTTGGAGCTTACAAAATCCCTCTCTACAGAGGCATTTTTGATGACGTTACGTCGTTTCATAGCACGTAGAGGACGTGTACATTTAATGATATCTGATAATGGAACTAACTTCACCGGAGCCAAGAATTTACTGTCAAGCCTTGACTGGGATGAAGTACAACGCCAATCCACTATAATGCGCATTAGATGGAAGCTCAATGCCCCCACAGCAGCCTGGTGGGGCGGTTTCTTCGAGCGAATGATAAAGATAATAAAAAACTTATTGAGACGTGTTTTAGGTATGTCCTCTTTATCATACGAGGAAATGGAAACTCTGCTCTGTGACTGCGAGATGGTTGTAAATGACCGTCCACTCACATATGTTGAAGGAGATAACGCCAACTCACTCGAGCCGTTGAAACCATCTTGCTTCACACAAGCACTACCACACTCACAGGTAACCGATTTAGATCATATTGATGCAACAAGTCTCAACAAGCGGTTGAAGTATTTACAAAGGCTGAGAGAAGACTTTCGCCAACGTTTTAAGAATGAGTATCTGACAGAACTAGTACAGAAAGGGAAAGAAAAAACGTCAGGTATAAAAATAGGTGATGTAGTTCTAGTAGAATCCGAAGATAAAAGAGTGAAATGGCCACTGGGACTAGTAGTAGAGATTTACAAAGGTAGAGATGGCGTAGACAGGACAGCTAAGGTGAAGACGTCGGCTGGCTATAAAACACGACCATTCCAACGTTTGTATCAGTTAGAACTTTCTTCTTCAGAGGTGGAAGGGAGGAAAGGGTCAGGAACTGGAGTCTGTGAGGATCCTGTAGGTAAGAAATTTCAAATTATTTTAAATCCAAGTAGTACAATAGTGGTCGAAAGGAGGGTTGCTGAGGAGCCGCCTGCAACAACAGAGGATAGACTGAGATTGACGAGACATGGGAGAGTCGTCAGAGTTCCGAGTAAATATAAAATTTAATTTTTTATTTCAGAATAATAAATATTCTCATTTTTGTGTTGGGATATAATTTCAAATTTAATTGTTAAACTGTCTGATCTGTCTTATTGAAGGATAGGCTTATAATAAGCTCGATTTATGTAGTTAGATGCTAGATTACTAACTTGATGTTATTAAGTTATGTTTAAGGATGACATTAAGTATGTTGATTTTTTGTGTAAAATGTTTGTATTTTAGATCTGTGAAATTTTTAAGTTCGCTTCTTAATTTGCTAATATTGATAAAATTTATTATAAGAATACCTACCTATGTAGGTTATCGATAAAAATGAATGTATGTTCGGATACTTAAGATATATTTTTTTAATGCTTAGATTTCTTTCTGGCTGTGGAGGATGTAAAATATTATTAGTATCCAAACGCTTTTCATGTTAAAATAACGTTTTGTTCTTATGTCATCTGATGTGATTACATTCTCTTTGTTAATAAAAAAAATATAGATGAACCGTATTGCACGTCGATTTTTAATTTGGTCTAATCTTTCTGAATCTCCATTTAAAAAACAAATATAAAAACAGGATTAATGCAAAATAAATCCAAACTTTCACACTCGTTGTCAAATTGATAGACCAGTCAGCATATAAAATTTGGGTCAAGATAAAAGTCAACATGGACTTTGTGGTTGAGTTAGGTTAGATCCTTTCGACGCGCAGTACCAAATTTACACATTGCCATATGACGTTACGCGAAATGTATTTTTTTACACGCAAAGCACCAGATTTTAAGAATACCAAATGCGCTTAGTGCCACTAAACATAATGCCAAATTCTGAAAGTACCATTCTCTGCTACCTTTGCGAGGCTCTTTGACTGTATAAAGATCAATCAAACTTGACCGAACCTAATATCGCTTGCTTCGCTCGCTCATTTACAGTTTTTTTAAAACTCATTTTTGCAAACTCTCTTTTTGGTAACAGTTTTGGTAACTAGCGTATTTAGTACTATGCGTATTACAGGTTTTTAACTAACGTAGATGGTGTCTTGCGAGTTTGTCACTTTACAAACTTGGTACTTTGCCAAATTGGAGTTTTGCGTGCGTTGCCAATTTGCGAATTTGGTACTAGGCGTCTGAACTGGTTAGGTAAGTTATGTCAGCTTATATTATGTGGTTAGGTAGCGAGGAGCGAAGCGACCAGCTGTTAGGCTTGACTTGAAAGAAAACGCGCGAGCCGAGCGAGCGAAGCGAGTGTCCCGTGGTAGCGGCCGGCGAAGCTTCAGAGGCAACTTCGGTCATATTGCTAATATTTATTTATTATTTTGGTGATAATTCTTTTGTGAATTGTTTTGGTGTTGTTTTCTGAATTTTGTTGGTGATAAATCTTATCCTTTTTAGTATTGTTCTGGTGTTGTTTGCTGACCTTACTTTGGCGACAGATCTACTATTTTGAGTACAAACTAGAGGATTGGGGAATTTCATATTTTGTGTTTAGTGATTAAATGATTTTAATTGGTGATCGTTAAATCACACCCTTTTTAGGGTTCCGAAGGTTTACTTAAACCCTTATATTTTCGCCTAGTCTCTGTCCATCTGTCCGCGGTTTAGCTCATAGACTTAATAGTCTAATAATGTAATGTACTCATGTACTAGAAAGCTGTAATTTGGCATAGCTGTACATATTAATTACGCCGACAAAGTGATACAATAGAATCTTGATCTTTTGGGCTATCGTTTAATAGGTCTTTCAAAATAACTGAGGGTTTGCTTAAGTGCAAATATTTGTTAGTCAAGTGCCTCCTTGCCCTCCCTCCCCCCCCTCCCCTAAACCGCTATTTCTTAGTTTAGAAGTAGTAGTCGACCAACTTAACGTATGCAGTTGGATTTGAAAATAGTTCATAGATTTTCCAAATAAAAATACTCTACCAACTGCAAATATAATTTCGTATTTTTTAATATCCATATTTTTTTTAAGACTGCGGAACCCTACTTTCCGCGAGTCCAACTCAATATATTCTCTTTATCAACAGATGCCACCGGAAATAGTGTCCACCTCCGAAGCGCTCATCGTGCGATTCCGCACCGATGACTCCATTGTCTTCAAAGGCTTCTCAGCATCGTACCAAGCAGTCAAGGCCGAGGTATGGAGTGGAGAAGACAGCTCCGAAGGCGGCGAAGACGAGGAAGAAGAAGAAGATGAACGCATACCCTCGCTAGTGGTGGGCAGGCGGGGAATTCGCACATCCCTACGTTTCGTCCGAAGACCCACGTGACAGTGGCAGCCTCCGCGGCATCCCAGACACAGAAGACCGCATCGCCACACCAATATTAACCGGTTTTAATGTATTTGCCGGTTATTAATGACATTTATACGGCTATAACCTATCAATAAAAAAAAATACTCACAATTTTGCGCAGAAATCACGTAACATACCGCCAAAAAGTAACCTTTCGTGTTGCCATATTGTAATTTTTTATTTATACCTTGCCATTTTAAATTTTTCAATGTACCTACCGAACTTAGCGACTTTTTAAACCACGTACCTACACTTTCCAGTGTAAGTATATTTTAAAGCATATTGTTATTTTTCTACAAGAGTTAATTTTTAACAATTTCATCTTGTACATCAGAATATTTCTCAAGTAGGTACAGTACACCATATAAATTTTTATTATCAAGTTAAGAGAAATTGCGGTGATATACTTTAATATCATAATTATTTTAGGACTGATTGAAAACAATATGTAAATAAATTATTTCAGTAAGCGTAGGAATTTTAAGCCTAAGATGGTGATTTTAAAGGAAACAAGTAGGCACAGTCGATTATCTAAGTCAAGTGTTCAGGGTCGCAGATTAGGTTTATTTTGTCTCAAACAGAGATCAAGTTTTTTAACCGACTTCAAAAAAGGAGGAGGTACTATGTTCGATTGTATATATATATATATATATATATTATTAACAATTGGTAAACCCTTGACAACATCTCACCTGGTGGTAAGTGAAGATGTTGCCGAAGATGGAAGCGGGCTTACCAAGATTCCCACAACGCAATGGGGAAACTGGCTATCTTATCTTCATGCCGGAGATGGTGGTAGCTAGCCAGGCGGGCCCTACCACCAACTAAACCGAGTCTTACAATTGACCCCGCCGGGAATCGATCCCGCGACCTCCTGTGTAAAGCAAGTGAACTTTTCCTCTGAGCTACGGAGGTGGTTAAAATATGTATATATTTTAATGTATGTTCACCGATTTTTCCGTCAATTGTGGACCGATTTTAAAAAATCTTTTTTCATTCAAAACTTCCAAGGGGGTCCCATTGTCACCAAGTCAGGATCTGATGATGGGACCCCAGGGAAATGGAGAGCAACCCTCAAATAACTCATTACGTAAGCACGTATTACGTGATTCATATGTTTTCTAAAGCTATTAAAATACTTGCGTCTGTTAGTCATCATCTCATGTTGATAAGCTGATGAAGACGGGTACAATTCCTTAACGGTTAGGAGTTGGAGGATTTTTTTTTTCAATATTATACATAGATATATACGTAGGTATGCATAGACGGGATGCGGGCAGCGCAGAACCGGTCGTCGTGGAGATCCTTGGGGGAGGCCTATGTCCAGCAGTGGACTTCCTTCGGCTGATATGATGATGCATAGACCGATAGGTTGTATTCTTTCAGGTTATTCAGATGAGCTGATGATGGATGATTAACTCCATAACTTTCATGTTATGGAGTTAAATCGTCCATCATCATCTACTGAGATGATGATGAAATAAAAATAAAAGTTTAAAAAAACTAAAAACCGACTTCAAAATGAAATTCACTCAAAAGTATGAAATAATATTATTATACTTAAATACACAACATTAACCAACAATAACGAAATCAAAGATGGGTACGAATTTAATTAAGGGGTCTAAAATTTTTTTTGAGGTCGGTGTCAGCAAACCATCTAAAAATCTAAAACATTTGATACGTAAGTAACTGTGTGCTGGTACCAACCTCAAAAAAAATTTAAAGCCCCTAATTTAATTCGTACCCACCTTTGATTTCATTATTGTTGGATAATGTTGTTAATATTATTTCATACTTTTGAGTGAATTTCATTTTGAAGTCGGTTTTTAGTTTTTTTAACTTTTATTTTTTTAATAGATCACGTTTATTAACCAAGTGAGCGCTTAGCGCGAGCGAAGCATCTTCATTTCAGCTAGGGCAAAAATGATTTTGTACGAGTATGTCTGTTCGGCGGATGTCACTATCCGATTCTCGTGAAATTTTGTGAGCAGGTTCGATAATAATTAAAATTATGAATTTTATTTCTCTATTCAGTTTTTGGAAATTTATCAAAATGACGCAGCCATGGGGGATTTATTAACCGAGCGAGCGCGAAGCATCTCCGTTTCAGCTTCGGCAAAAATTATTTTGTGTGTCTGTCCGGCGGATGTCCGGATCCGATTCTCGTGAAAATTTATATGGATTTTATTTGTCGATTCAGTTTTTGGACTTTTTTTTCAGAATAACGCAGCCATGAGGGTTGTAAACGTAAAAAATATCCTATTTTAGCCATTTTGAAAAACTCGCGAGGTGTACAGATCACAGAACCACAATTTTAAAAAGATATCCGAATAATCTGCAAATGTCAAGGATGATGCCAAGGGCTTACGAGTACCAATTGTGATTAAAAAACCGGTCAAGTGCGAATCAGAACCGCACACATAGGGTTCCTTACCACCATACTAGACGGCGCTAGTTTCTTCACGTTTTTAAAAAAAACATTTTTTTTTTAAACTTTACTTTTTCTTTATATGGAGATTTTCACTTTTTATATTTTTTTGTATTTGTTGTTATAGCGGCAACAGAAGTACATCATCTGTGAAAATTTCATCTGTCTAGCTATCACGGTTCATAAAATACAGCCTGGTGGCAGACGGACAGACAGACGGACGGACAGCGTTCCGTTGGGTAAGGAACCTTATAAAATAAAATAAATGTATAAAAAACTAAATTAATCTTGTCAGGACTTTGTGAGATAATAAGCTTATCCTTATTTTGTGAAGCTGGATAATTATCTAAGGGAATCGTCTGTTCCTACTCAATTAGTCGTTAATTAGACAGAATAAATATTTTTACCTACCTAATTATAAATAACCAAAGAGCTCTAGTGCCATAAATATAGGAACGCAATTAGTACATACATCATGGAAATACGTACTTACTTACCTATTTAGTAGGTTCTCTACTCTATGGTAGGTGTGCATTATTTTGTTAATGTTAATGACATTAACTTGTACTTAAGTCATAGTATATTATTAGTACTAACATACAATATGGACACTCCCTGCCGCTCTCTCTAGATTCCGACCTCACCTTCTCGTCACCCAGATTGATACAGATTGGTTAAAGTTTAGTTCTCGAACGTATAGGATTTATCCTTGATTTAGTTTGTTCCGTCATTTGTTTTTAGAAATGTCATTTCACGACCTAACCAGTCAAAATTTTAACTGTTAATTTTTTTTTATTTTTTATATAAAAATTTAAACTTTTTGAAGAAACTAATTGGAATATTTATTTTTAATCACTGGTAATAAAAATATTTTATTTAACTTTTACATGTGTATTCTTTTAGGTCAAATCGTGCAAGCTAAATTTCACTCACTTCCCTGTTTTCGATTATACTTACTGAAATTATGCATATACGTTTAGTTTGGATATAAATGCATAGTAAGCTAATTGACGTCATTCTAAATCCAAAATGGCGGACTCCTAAGATGGAGGACCAGTTAATTTTTATGCACAGCCATGAAATTGATATCAAATGAATGAATGCTGAGAATAATTCAAAATAATTAAAATTCCCTTCAAATAAAAGCTTGTTCCTCAAATTTTAAGGTTTTCAAAAAAAACTAATAATTTTGCACGTCATTATGAAAAAAAAAACGGCCCCAGTACTAATTTCATTTGATGATTATTACATGAATTTGGATATCGAGTGTTATTAAATAACTTTTTGTAGTATAAAATTTGTACCTATATCTCCAAACGGTTTTTTTATACAGAATGCAACAAAATTGGTGTAGGTCCCGTTAACCGGGGCTTCTACTTATGATACTGAACAAATTTTATTTTACGACTTTACTGAAATCGGGAAAAAAATTCTCTTCATACAAATCGATCATATTATCGACCGATTTTGTGAATTTTAGTATGGAGGGTCCAAGTTTTTGGGGAATGTTGTTCAGTATGATGAGGAGAACCCCTAGTTAACGGTCCTACTCCAATTTTGTTGTACCCTGTATAAGTACACACGGCGCCACATCAAGCTATGGAAAACCAGTATACGCGGGCCTCGCGTATGCTGAAACGCAAAGGCGTCGCGCGGCCAGCTTATACTGGTGTTGTATAGCTTGATGTGTCGCTGTCCGTACATACAATTTTGTTACACCCTGAATGAGTACATGCATTATAAAAACTGAATAACGCCAATTGTAGAGAAATACTCTGATATACAGGTGTAACAAAATTAGTGTAGGTCCCGTTAACTGGAGGTTCTACTCGTCATACTGAACAACTTTCTCCAAGGAACCCATAGTCAATTCTGAAAATAAAATTTGAATTTGGATTGAGTTTTTTTTTTACTGTTCATACAAATCGATCAACTGATCGACCGATTTGTATGAAGAGTAAATTTTTTTTTACGTTTTCAACAAAGTCTTAGAACAAAAGTTGTTCAGTACCTCCAGTTAACGGGACCTACACCAATTTTGTTACACCTGTATATAACAGTTACTTACTAGCACGGATCAGATAAATAAGGTATATTATTATTTATTTATCTTATTTATCTTATCCGTGTTTACTAGTATAAAATCACAAATATTGGTCCCTAATTAATAAGCTCTATCAAGACAATATCGTAAAAATAAGATTACCTATCTTGTAATTAAGTTATAAGAACGTTATAAGTAAGTAGTCAAGCAGTGTTATATCGAAAACGATTTGGCAAAACTTTATAATACCCACAAACAATGTATTTATTAGTCAAAAATACACAGATAGGTACGAGAAGCCACTAGGTATTTTCGTCACTCGCCCCATGTTTATCTGCCACCCACTGGCCCCATGTCTGTCTACTCTCTAACTAAAACCGTAAAAATAATGATTTTTTTAATGTTTTTTTTTAAATTACAGATATTATATATTGTAGCATAATTTGATTTAAGAGGGGTTAAATAATATAATAGAGATGCTACATGATACGTAGAATTTTTACTCCTGGCCTAAATAAGAATTTCGGAAAGAAAATAAATTTTAGGGTAATATGGAATACTTTTATTTTATAAGCTTAGAAATATTTGGGTAAAGATAAAAACCAGTGGATAAATAAAGATGTAAAGAGTGAATGACCGTGGAAATAACCTAGATATAAAAGCAACACATTACATAATTTTAAAATATAAAAAAAAAGGTTAGGTAACGATCGATCGTCCCCCCGGGTATATAAAATGATCTGATAAATTCCTAAAAAAGTAAATCAAGTTCAATTATCAGCTGTCGAAATTACCCTTCAACGTTATACGTAAAAAAACTTTGGGTGTACCATACTCTTAATAAATTATTGTTATTAAGTATTATTAGGACGACAGCAGAAATTTGTCGGGCAGGTCGTAATGCTTGATCACCAGTAAGAATCAAGTCCAATGGGCCTTAAATTAGATATGAACAAAAGTTTCACTTCCCTTTTGGCAAGCAGCAGGCAGTTGCTGATCGGCGTAGTTAGCAATACTCCGGGGTATAGTGGTAGTATGCTGATATGTTCGGTCCGTGTGGAAGACCCTCGTTCGGACCGTGTGGAAGACCCTACAACGATGAAATAAAATTTAGTTCGCAACGGCACTAAATAAAATTGGACAGCTATCTCTAAGCATAAATCACTTACCCCAGTTAAAAATAGGAGGTCTTGATAATAATAATAATATTTATATTGAAAAAACCTATTTCGACGGTCAACACTCCTCGCAATTGTTTTCACTCTTTGTCAAAAGCTCGCCATCATTTCCAAATTCTATTTTTATAGACGAACAAGATCAATTAAAGAGATTTTAATTATGAAACGCAAGAAAGAAGATCGGCTCGAAACGATAGTTTGCGTTTCAATATTTTTTGACTGACGCGGTGGCTCAGTGGTTAGCGCTCTTGACTGCTGATCCGAGAGTTGTGGGTTTGATTCCCACCCAGGGCAAACATTTGTGTGATGAGCGGATTTGTTTGCTCTGTGTCTGGGTGTTAAATATATATATGTATGTATTTAAACGTATAGAAGTATGTATATAAGTCTCTGGTTCCCATAACACAGGGTATCCTACTTTGGGGCCAGGTGACCATGTGTGATTTGTCCCAAGAATATTTATTTATTTTTATTTTAAAAGATTTTTTAAACCTCACTATTAACGGTTTTAGAAGAGGGTGACAAAAATTAAACGAGCGACCACATTGGGGTGGCTTCCCGAGTCTAATTTACCTTTAATCAAACATTAAAAAGTACTGTGCCAAAAATTTAAAACCGCAGATTTTAATTGTAAACTTATCTATGTGTTATAGTAGAATGTTATCTATCGTAATTTTTAATAAAACTAATGAAATGCCAGAACTATTTTTATTTTAGATCCGAATTTGGAAACGTACATCCCGATAATGCACGACCCATGAATGCATAGCCCAATAATGGCCAGCCAATAACGCTTATCAGGGACTCGAACTGAAATAAAAGCTTGTACATAGAGAAATTGGTTGTCTGTAAAGTCGGTTTACGGACGATAGTTTAACGTGACAAAGTCATAACGTAACGGGACAACGAGTCATCCTTTTTCGTGCGTGCAGGCGGCGTCCATCGATTTATTAGACGTTTTCACGTCAAAATAGTTTAGAGCGTGATTGATTCATGGAAGTAATAAGTACTAGTTGTACGTTAGTACTTATTACTTCCATGGATTGATTATACATAATATACGTATTTTTGACGTGAAACATTTTTCGTTCGGTAATTAGTGGATCTTTGCACACGTCCGTAGGTGTAAATCTTAATGCCCTACACGTGACCGCGGGTGATGCTAAGTGCAACACCAGGCAGCCGCCGTCTATCACTTGGATGGCACGGTTAATTATGCCGCACGATAAGAGAGAGAAAGAAAGAGAGACACAGAGAGAGAGAGAGAGAGAGAGAGAGAGAGAGTGGATCGTTTGCTAAAACCAAATGTTTCGCTAACGCCCGGTTGCGCTACGTTCCATCCTAACGCTCTAGGCTTTCACAGGGGGAGGAAGTTAGTATGTAAATATTATTTAATGCACACCAAAAAAAAAATGTATAACAAACACGCGCCAGTCGTTAGTTTGGAGGTCGCGCAGGTCCGCGTTCACCACATCGCGCCATCGATACCTGAGGCGACCGACCGGGAGTCGACCTGTTGGTTGACCCTGATAGGTTCTCTTCACTTAACGCACAAGACCGGGACAAGTGGCGAGTTCTCGTATCGGAAGCCAGGACACACTTTAGGTCGTTGAGCCAGCGGAGTAGTAGCTACTCAGGGGGGCTTAGAAAATGCCCCCCCACCTACCATACCAAGTCTACAAAGTTATACTCCGCTGGAAATACAAACCCACGACCTCCTGATGCGAAGCTGATGGACAGATCCATTACGCCACGGAGGCGGTAGCTACTCAGGCGGGCTTAGTAAATGCCCTTCCACCAACCAAACCAAGTCTACAAAATAAGACTCCTTTGGGAATCGATCTCGTGACCTCCTGATGTGAAGCTAATGGACTGGACCATTACACCACGAAATGAAATGAAAATGAAAGCGAATTAGGTTCAATTAACGATGTGTATGAAAAGCCAAATCGAAAAAAACCAGTAAAGTGCGAGTCAGAACCGCGCACAAAGGGTTCCGTTCCATCATACTAGATGGCGCTAGTTTCTTCACGTTTCAAAAATAAACACGTTTTGTGTATGAAGACTTTCACTTTTTCAAATTTTTAGTGTTTTTTGTTATAGCTGCAACAGAAATACATCATTTGTGAAAATTTCAACTGTCTAGCTATCACGGTTCATGAAATATGTACAGCCTGGTGACAGACAGACGGACTGACAGTGAAGTCCTAGTAATAGGGTCCCGTTTTTACCCTTTAGGTACGGAACCCTAAAATCCGGCCAAGTGCAAGTTAGATTCGCGCACTGAGGGCTCCGTACCACAACATCTTTATAAATCAACTATATAAGGTCTTAACAAAGCTATGCATTTATTTTTAACTAGAGCTTGTACTTATGAAACTGAAAAACTTTCCCCAAGAAACCCATGGATAGTTTGCAAAAAAAATTTTTGGACTTCCCATGCAAATCGATCAGCTGGCGCGCAAACTTTGTTTATGGAAGTCACAAAATGTTTTTTGCGAATTGTCCATGGGTTTCTTGGGGAAAGTCGTTCAGTTTCATGAGTACAAGCTCCAGTTAAAAATAAGTGCATACCTATATAGAAGATACTAACTAGATCCTACTGGATATCGCTAGTTTCTTCACGTTTCCATAAAATCATGTTTCTGTATGGGGCCTCCTTAATTTTTTATAAAGTTTTTATTACTTGTTATAGCGGCAATACAAATAGGGACAAACAATGTGAAAATTTCAACTGTCTGCCTTTTACGATTCATGAAATACAGCCCGCTTCCTCACAGAGACGGACAGGCAAGCAACGGAGGCTTAGGCTGGATTTAGTGCCACACGTACGGAGGACCGTTGTCCAGATTTATCGTTTATAAATCAACTATTGCTTTCCATAGAACACGGCCCGCGGACCGTTCGGTCCGTCCATCTGGAGGAAAACCGTCCGTCGAGCGCGTCCGTGCTCCGGACGTCCGTATCAGCACGCGCTAGGCATCAGTGTAGAATTCTGTAGTATAATTATACTATTTGTACCATATTTTCATGATGCGTAGTATACAGGGTCTTAACAAAGGTATGCACTTATTTTTAACTGGAGCTTGTACTCATTAAAACTGAACAACTTTCCCTTAGAAACCCATGGTCAATTCGCAAAAAAAGTTTGGACTTCCCATGCAAATCGATCAGCTGGCGCGCAAACTTTGTATGGAAGTAAAAAAAATGCGAATTGTCCATGGTTTTCTTAGGAAAGTTGTTCTGTTTCATGAGTACAAGCTCCAGTTAAAAATAAGTGCATACCTTTGTTAAGACCCTATATAGTATCGTAATGGTATATAGGATTGCACGCGAAAATACTATAATTGTTGAAACCCAATTATTTAATGCTATTTTCTTATCATTTACCCCTCAATGCAAGGATTTTATGCCCCCGACGACATACTTCGTCGTATTTAATGCTAAGGACAATGAAGTTCCCATTAAAGAATTAAGTGATACAGATATTCTCATTTAATTAAGTAGTTTTCAAAACTTATTTCGATTCATATGATTATGTATGTTAAAATAAAAATTCAATCACAAATGATTTTATTGAATCTAAAATGAAATCAACGCAAAAACAAAACATAGTGTTTTTTTTTGGTAAAAAGTATGTTTTTAATTTCCATAAAAAATAATTTTGTGAGAGCCTGATTCCAACGCTGCTAGGCATCTAATCGAAGCGTTATATAAGTCACTGGTAACTCGGGTAAAGTGGTTCAGTAACATATAAGTGGTAACCTGAGGTGGTAACCCTGTTTATATTTGCGGGAGAGGTGCTTCTTAAAATGATTAGCTGATTCGCCAACATTGCACGGAAAGTACAAAAATGTTTTAACTTTTATACTAACTTCAAAAAAAGAGGAGGTTTCTCAATCCGACCGTTTAAATATATATTTTTTTATGTGTTTTCGCGGATAATTTCGTCATTTATGAACCGATTTTGATGATTCTTTTTTTGTTGGAAAGGAGATATCCCAGGGGTGGTGCCATGATAAGTAAACCAGGATCTGATGATGGCATCCTAGAGAAATCCAGGGGAACCTTAGTTTCCTGTTTGAAGTCGGTTTTTTTGTTCAAAATTATCTGCTAAGTGATAGAACAAAATGTTGTTCAGTTTCATGAGTCCTCCTCGAAAACAATTATCTATTTTACCTAACATTCGCTACATTAGGCTGTACAGTCAAGGCGACGCATTTATTGGAACAGTTGGCTCTTTTTTTTCGGGTCGAGCCCCTCGGTGGGGACGTATATGAGCTGATATGATGATGATGATGATTCAAAATAGGTGCAAATTACGTCAAAATTCAATCCTTGATATAAACCAGACTATTTAATTAAAACATGAAAACATTATGACACCAAAAGTTATATACATAAAAATCATTGAATGCATTTAACAAGAGTAGGTCAGTTCACACGGACAGCACCCGGTCACGAGTATAACGCGAGAGTCAGACAAAAAGTTAACGCATTGTGTTCCTGCAACTGACAAAATGAAGTCATTGAAATAAAGAATCAGGTTACAAAATGTAACATTTTCATGTGTTTTGTAATTGCTAAGAAAAATCGAGATCCCTGTGACCAAAGTTTCCAATACTTTGCCTTAAAATAAGTATCGTCACGTTTTATACACAATTCATACACTTTTAGTTTTGCTGTTATATAATCAAATGACTGATAACTTTGCCGAGAGTAAGGTAGATACATAAGTAGAAAAATATAATTGCAATCTTCATAAAAATAATAATAAATATATTATTGTCTATTAATGTATTGTTGACAATAAAATGAGAGTTACCCCAATCAATCAAGCGTTTAATTAAGAGCCCACTGGAGTTCATAAATCCCTTACAAACGTAATCTTTGATTTATTTGCTAACCAAAGAACCGATTTTGATATCATTTTATATCGATAATAGGTCGGTATTGAATTATTTTTTTGAAAAACGAAACAGGAATCCATTATAAATCAATAAACTTGTTTTTAAGGTTTAAGACGGAAAACAAGTTTATTGGTATTAAATGGATTCCTGTTTCGTTTTTCAAAAAAGTTATGCGGTACAGACACAGTTATATATATCATCCGATTATCGATATAAAATTATTTCAAAATCGGTTGATTGGTTAACATAGGGTTAACAAATGAATCAAAGACTACGTTTATATGGGATTTATGAACTCCAGCGGACTCTTAATGCCTTAATTGTGAACTTTTCCGTTCCGTTTTAGCATTCCAGATTTCAAAATTTTAAAATATTTAAGTATTCAAAAAAGGGTGCAGATTATACCTTTTCTAATGTTTTTAATATACTTTTTTCCATTTGTGAAAAATGTTAAAAATAAACATTAATCACTAGATAATAATGTCAAACTAAAATCATTGATATATAAAACAAACAATGTCTTAAAGATATGAAAATAATATGACACGAGAAATTATACATTACAATTATTGAATATTATGTCAATAATAGTGTGTGAAGTCGACCAACCCGCAGTGGGCCCGCGTGGTCGACTAAGGCCCGATCGCCCTAATTCAGGGTAGGCTCGAGCCCCTCGGTGGGGACGTATATGAGCTGATATGATGATGACAATAATGTCTTTAAAAAGAGAGGGTCAGTTCGCGGACAGCACTTAGTCACGAGTATATAACACTTACTTTTAAGTTAAAATTAACTTGATTACTTCGCTACTTAATATGTGTTAACTAGGAGACGCAGCAGGCTTCGATTACATTAGGTTATCAAGTTGACACTTATCAGGAATTTTGTACCTATACATACCTTGATATCTTTCTCGCAATATATACGAATCGCGTTGGTTCATTTGATTCACTTTCAGATTCCTAAGCCGACACTTGTGTAAAGTTATTTCATTTCGTTTAATAAAAAATATTCAAGAGAAATGGACGCGCAAAAACATTTCTTTTTTCTTGTGGTTTTGAGCATTTTATTTAGCGCGTGTGCTGGAATCTCAAGAAGGGTATGTATGTTTACTTCTTTGGCACGCCCTGTAGCCTAAACGGCTTGATGGATTTTGGAGACTTTGGACAAATTATATATTATATTAGTACTAACATACAGTATGGACACTCCCTGCCGCTCTCTAGATTGCGACCTCACCCCCTCGTCACCCAGATTGATACAGATTGGTTACAGTTTGGTTATCGAACGTATATGATTTCGCCGAATTTTGTTTGTTCCGTCATTCCTTTTTGTCACTGTCAAATTTCACTTCCGGGCCCGTTGTATGAAGTTGCTGGGTGTGCATTTTACTTCCTCCTCCCTGAAATATTTCTAACTAACAGGAGCGGCGCTCATGACTTTTTGTTTTGTTACTTCTACCCTTTTATTTTACTCGCGACCCCAAATTATATTTATAATAAGTCTCTTCGTGCCTCCACCATTTGTTACGCTTCTACGGTCGTCCGGGGGGTAAACTCATAGGAATCAAGCTATTAATTGAAAATGCTTTTCTTTGGTTAGAGAAATCGATGCACGGTGACAAGAAATTATTTTAATCTTTAAATTTAGGAAAACTTGAATGTCTTCAGTCTATTTCGAATGCTTACGTGGTGAAATATAAGTAAATATTTCTTCCATGCGCATTAAAAAAAATCCAATAAATCATCATACAAATTCCTAGAAATTATCAAGTTATAGTTAGTTTTTTTCGAATGGAATTTTATGAAGAGACTTTCATTGTTTAGTTGAATTGAAATAATAAACAAATTGCGATTATTCAATGTATTATGAGGGTGTTGATAGAATACTTTTATGATATTCTAAAGAGCTTTTCAAAAACCGAACAGAATGACTGAACAAATAACAGCCAGTTAATATTAATGGCATTATGTATAAGAGAACTGAATCAACATTCATAAACTATGAGCAGTCATTAACGTAAAGTTATATGTAAGAGGTATTTAAGTATTGATCAGCAAGTCAAAGATTTAAACAGTTTTAGTCATTCAATGTATAAGTTCAATGAACGAAGATTTAATTGTTTTTATTTTTTTATTTAGCGAAACAAACTATTTTTCCAATAAATTGATGTGGATTGTCCCCTTAAATGACAATTATTTTTGGTATCGCATATAGCGTGCGGTAGCCGTACAGAGTTTGAGTCTGTCTAGACACTGCTGGGCATTCAGTCCTGTTTTTGCAAAACGTTCCAGTGAATTGAAATCAAAATGATACGAAGTATAAGTATACACTACTTTTTTTTTTCATAAAAGTGTTTCACA
Source organism: Coleophora flavipennella (assembly GCA_947284805.1). Taxonomy (NCBI): domain Eukaryota; kingdom Metazoa; phylum Arthropoda; class Insecta; order Lepidoptera; family Coleophoridae; genus Coleophora; species Coleophora flavipennella. Next base: position 919,624 of record OX369297.1, read on the forward strand.
GATTTAGCTGTTTCATCCATACCGAGTTTGTAAATATATTGATCACCATCTTCCCGGAAGTAAAATTGAAATTTTTGATTTAGGCTACAGAGAGATTTATTTTTTCTTGGTTCAACAAATGTTAATTTTTTTTCCAGCCATTTCCACCTGGTCGACTCACTGGAGCTCAGCGCCGTCAAATAGAAGTGTTCCGAGACAGGATCTATGTGTTGAGCCAAAAAAAGGATAAATTGTTTCAGCAGACGGATTCCGCAAGTAGAAGGAATGAGATAAGTCAAATCGACCGTGACATTGAAAGTTATAAACAATCGCTGATTAGGATTTACAGTAGCAGTAATTTCTTTCCCATGGATATTCATTTGTTGTGACTCAGTTTTTTAATTATTAAATGTTTAAGAACACTTATTTGAGTTTTACTTTCCATATCATTAATAAGCAGCTATTTTATAAGTCGAATATAAAATTACCTGAAAAAAAGCAATTCTGACCCCTTCGATGATATCCGATAACTAGGTCATGAATATTTTTGATAACTAGTTCAGTCATCTTATCTTCACCCAGCAACTGCCAGTTATAAACGAATTTTCTCAAAGAAACGACGTGTGTTGATAAGAAATCAAGTGACTATTGTTATCGACACCTTCCAAAAATCACAATGGCACAAAATGTAAGCATACTAATTTTATTTTTTCGTCAGTTCAGCTTGAAGTTTTTTTATGAACATGCACTCAAGAACCTGTTTCTTTCTACAGCAAAATATGGAATACATGACATCACTCACAAAAACAGAAATAAAAGTGCGCCTTCAGAGAATTGAAGGTTTAAAACGAATTAAGGAGCAGATGATGAACTTACCCCGTTCTTCTGCTGTTCAAGAAGAAATAATTAGAATCGACTCCGAAATTGCCCAACAAAAGCGCCTTATCCTGGAAATCTATCATCGATTCGGTTTCCATCCCTTAGATATTCATCTCTTGTAATGTAAGTTTTTATAAATAAATCTTTTCAAACCACGAAGGCTAGATAGAAGGAGGACGCATGAATATGTACCTGTAGTTCCGAACGTTCAGTTGAACGAAATTATCTAGATAACGAAGAAAATTATCTAGATTGTTAAAATGGCTGACTGGCCTAGAAAATGACGCAGTGAGGTATCTCGGGACTTCTGAGATTGGGAATAACAATTTCGGTACAGATAATACTCACCCCTCGATATTCCACCCTTATGCATATAATTACAGTTAAAATATTCAATTATATTTATAACAATATGGGAAAATGAAAAATATTACTCAAAAATATCACATACGATATTGCGGCCAAATCTTTAATACCGTTTTTGACTTGCGGACTAACCCCCAAGTCCCACCCTCAATTTTTAAAATTCAATTCCACCTATCCTACGCTCTTTAAAAATTCTTAAAAATATTCATATAATCTTTTTTTTTCATCCTTAAGACGACCGAGACATTTTTGACTTGCGGACACACCCCCAAGTCCCATCATTATACTTTGCGATTTAATTCCACCGATCCTCCACTCTTTACAAATTCTTAAAAATATTCATAAAATCTTTTTTTTTCATCCTTAAGACGACCCATACATTTTTGACTTGCGGACTCACTCCCAAGTCCCACCCTTATTCTTTGCAATTTAATTCCACCGATCCTCCACTCTTTAAAAATTCTAAAAAACTTCATATAATCTTCTTTTTTTATTACATGCATATGAACGCCAAAGTAACTTAAAGCTCATTCATAATAGCTTTACATACTTCTGAAATTTCAAACAAGTAGTGTATAAACTGGGGCACGTTCCTGTTTACAGAGCGGAAAGATATATCACGTTAACTCGGTTACACACGGTGTTAAAAAATGTTTTCACGTTTAGTTAGCGTATTTTGATGAGGAAAGTAAACCAAAATTAATGTTCTAGACTAGACAGTGCGGCGCCGCCGGTAGCGTGCGCCGCCTAGAGTTCAGGTTATGACGACACATAGATAAAAACATATGAATTGTCGTCCGTCTTCATAATAATTTAATAGTTTAATTTGTCTTTTAACTATTACGAAATGTATAAGATATTAACAGAGTTGATTTTTGACTATTCTGAGTTAATATTCTACATAACTTTTAAGCTGTCTATTTATAGACTAAGAAAACTTCAATGATATTCAATTTACTATTATAAAACTTTTATTATAAAAATACTGATTACATACAGAAAGCAACTTATTATACCTTAGAGATAATTTTATAAAATTAACAATAACAATTACCAATATCTGTGGAATAGCCTAATATAACGATCCAAAATAGAATAGCAAAATACATAGTGGTTAACGTTAGACAAACAGTTGTATCTTTCACGTCTTAGCTTACAAACGGTGGAAAATAGGTTTACCTTACCCGTTTCTAAAAATGAAGATATACAGATGTCAACTGCACAAAACACCATTGATTTATTCAACCCACTATTGCAATGAATCACTATTGGTCGTCTTGGATACATGCAGCTCCCACTGGGTGACTCTTGGTTGGCCATCCATCGACCACACATCCTTGTCGTCATTACCAACTCCAGAAAGTCAGACTCTACTGCAGAAATATCATGCTCTTGCCATTTGTCAAAAAGAAGATGAGTAACTTTCAGGGAGCCTCCAGCTTCGTGTGTCACATGAAGGTGTGTTATTTGAAAGTTCGATCGTTGCGAATAAGTTTCAAGCGTTTCTATCTTAAGCCTTCCAAATTCCACAGCTGTTCCTTCTACTGGACTCCAGTACTGGTAGCATTGGTTCACTCCATTTTCAACAGGCTTGCATAGCATGATGATGAGCTCGCTCTGATGATCCCATATGGCCCTCCAGAAGGTACTAGTTGTCTTCTCTGAGGGTGCCGAAGAGCATATATATTTTTTCGGGTGTTTGAAGCCATTAATATAGCTCGCGTTTAAGGAGGCCTCGGAGCTTTCGTCTTCTGATATCACCACGCGGTTGTGGTCATAACACGGTGCGTCTTCGAATCCGTTGTTTTTAACGATTTCCAATGCTGGACCCCACGTTTCTTTGATTTTCTTCTTCATGATTTTGTTGTGCTCTTTGCAAAAAATTGTGGTGGCTTTGTCGTCATTAATTAATTTAATAAAATTTTTCAGGCTCAGCGCTTTCGAATTTTCAGCCCCCATTTTAATGTTCAGTGTACTTACTGATGTATGTACAGAAACTTAATGTAATATTACTGTTACTGTGCCTCGATTTATAGTTAGTCTTTTTCCTTATGACTTGACGCATACGAGATTATTTTTGTGGCTTAATTATTGTTATAATCCTATATTCGCTATGAATACGTGACCTACCCGGTTTTACGTCATGGAAAATACCATGGTTGCTAACTGTTACAATATTGTTGCTAACCACTGAAAAACAGTATTTTTAGGTATCTGCGGCTTTTAGGTTTATTAAAACAATTGCACAATGTTAACTAATTTACAGCAACTAGCGAATAGTAGCTTACATAGATTTTATAGTAGTTAACTGAATTAGGATTAGCACAGTGCGCTAATCTAATTAGCCAGCCGAGGTCTCAAGCTTAAGAGAAAGAAAATACCTTCGCCTGTCTACGAATGTCAGTTAAAAAAAAACAGAACAGCGTGTAAGGAAAACTGAATGCTTATCTCGTAGTCTGTTTGTTGTTGTTTATGTTAAGCCGCCACTAGCAAATGATCAAGTAATTCATAAACTTATGATAAGGGAAGCAATAAAAAGCATCGGCATGTCGAGATGTATTAGGTATCGATTAAACGGCCGTTATACATATTTATTTTCTATCATGTAATGAAAGGGCATAACTTACGTTATTTCAGTAAATACAGAATCTAAATATATAGCTAGATAAGTGTTATAATATATATAGATAGATCAGTATTTTATTTATTTTACCTTAAGCTTACCCTTAAATACTATGTATTGTGCTTACGCACTTACCTACAACTTCAATACTTATGTTTGCGTATTCGCAGTACCTACGTTTCAGATCCTTTATTTACCTGAATTACATTCTATTAAGGCCTAATGGATAGACTCAATATAATTTATAATTGATGTCGTTCAATCATAGTAAGAAACAACGATATGCAGTGTAGTTCTATAAGCTTACGTTAGAAAGGTAGAAATAACGGTGAACGTGACCTTCAAAGATTAGTATTCCCGAAAATCATTTTAGTGCGTTCCAACTTTCAAGATGTTATGGAAAGTGAGCATGAGTTCATCAACCGCATATCGTTCGAGGATGAAGGTCTATGGGAAAATAGACCTAGAAAAAGGAGGCGCCAATCGGTCGTCATGAGCACCAGGTTCGACATATTTTCCGCGAATTGTGTGGATGGATACCATGTGAAAAGAAAGTTTATGATAGTCAGCAGCCTAGTAGCTGAAGTTGATTCCTCCAATTTTTGGAGCTTTGTATGGGAGAGTGGTTGTAAAGTGATTGTGAGGTTCGACAAGAAGAAATTAAAAAGTTATAATTGGCTTAGTAATTCACAAGTCTTCGAGTATTTTGTGAGTGAATTTTTCATTTTGAAGAAGATTATTACTGATAAATACTACACGCAGCTTGTGTTATATTTAAGAAACACAATGGAAAGGAAATCAAGGACACTCACGCACTACCAGTACCACGACTTTCCAGATCGCAACGCCCCTTTCAACTCTACTCAGTTTATCTACTTTTTGAAGATAGTAAACAAAGAACAAGGCTACGGCACAATAAGAACAGATTGCAAAAAGCGTGCAGTCAGTCCAATAATGATCCATAGCATAGATTGCTTCGAAAGAGCGGTGTCGGTCTGTGTGTTAGATAACTGTTTGGACCAATTGATAAAGAAGAGTACATATTCATTAACAAGACCTTGCTGCATAGCATATGCACGTTAGATTCAGGAAGGAAAAAATCTAAAGACAGTGACCTCGAAAATATTACTTTCAGAAGTCGCGTTAGGAAATATTGCTCGCTTTTTAAACGCATGTCTGTTCCCTGAGTGTATCGAAAAAGATAGGGTTGGCACCATCGTCAAAATAAGACATTTTAGTGTTAGTGCTTATATAGGTATAAGGCTGGTGTTATAGAATAAATGAGAACTAACATTAAACTATAATGTATAAGCTTTAATTATGTCATAAATTTTTTTTAAGCGACATATGTGTGTAATTCATCCTACCTAAATAATACCATTTAAGTAGTAAGTAGGCTACACTAATCACAATGATTTTACCGCAATGATATTCGCGTGCATCATAAGCACGCAGGAACAAACGGATAACATATAATAGGATCGGTTTCCAGACATGTGTTGAATATATATTTTTTTGCGTCCTTACGCATTTTATAAACACAACTCTTAATGCACCTGACAATCAATTACTATTCTTATATGCAAACATAAATCCTGTATAATTGAATTGGCCTACTGCCAAAGTTAAGGGAGCAATATTTTTATTGTATACGTTTCAACCCTATTTGATAACTCACAGTATTATAAAGCAGTTATATAGTAAACTGTATTGAGACTGCAAGCAGATTAAATTTTATTGATGTACCAGTTTGATGTACCAGTCACGTGAATTTCGTTATCACGTTGCAACACTTGGTTACATCACAAGTTACGCAATCTTATAAATTAACGTAACGCGCAAAATAGACGTTTGGATATTGTTCTATTGCTTCACATGACCAAGTTTTCGTTTGAAAATAAATGTCCTTTTGGAGTAACGGTAATAGATTCGCTGAAAATGATTTTATTGGTAACATTTTTGGGTAAAGTTTTTTTTTTTTAATTTTGAGCTCTAATTCTTTGTAAATTTTAATTTGAAAACTATGCCTATTGACATTCGGGCTCAGCCGGCTGGCTTATTATTGGATCGAAATTATAACGAATAATTTATCTACTTACAATCTTTCTTTTTTATAAGAAACACTTCGGTAGTGGTATTCTCTAGTAGAATGAATCTCAACTATTTAAAGGAAAAATCTAACTGAAGCTAAGTTTGAATTTGGTGTTTATTCAAACTTAGCTTTTTAAAATAACTCGCAGTTAGAAAGATGGCAAAGGAGGCGTAAATGAGTAAACGTAGAGCCATACGATCTCTACAGTACCTACCCTATTTTTCTGATTTAGGATAAGAAAATCATAATCCAAATTTTAAGGTGCTTATTTCACTTATATTGGGCTTGATATAGAACTTTACTTATGGAAAGAAGTCGTTCATTTGGGGAGCAGTGTGTTAAGTCCACCCCTGCGAGCTGAGTAAGTAGTGCAACATATTTACCGAGGAGTTTTGAAAAGTACTTAATTTTGCATAAGAATCAAGCACTAAATCAATCCTTCCTAGAAACAAAAAAAGTTGTGACAGGTTATGTACAAAAACTTTCTTCTTTTGCTTATCCTGTAAACTTAGTCATATGTGACATGATACAGTTAACCTCTGAGGTACAGATATTATTTGAGTGCGTTTGGCTGCACACCGCACCTGATGGTAAGTGTCGATGCAGCCGAAGATGTAACACGCACGATCAAATAGTATATTTTCACTATCGCCTTAAAGATTCCTAAGTTATACGAATCGGGAAACACAGACAACGTTACTTTCATCCTTGTTCCATTACTTAGCCGTTGGCATGATGAACGATGAAGATAAACGCTTCGTGCGCATAGGTGGAATCACCCCCGCGGCCTGCTCGTCCGATAATGCAATGAAGAAAGGGGTATAAGGTCGAAAAAAACCGTATAGAACACCGATGGACAGGTGTTCGACTGGGGAGCACAGGTCATTAACATCTAATAACAATAATAAAGATTTTGCTTTCTGATCTTCAAAAACTTCCTTTTTAGGTTTCTGTATCCAAAGGGTAATACGGGACCCTATTACTAAGACTCCGCTGCCCGTCCGTCTGTCTGTCTGTCTGTATGTCCGTCTGTCACCTGTCATTCATGAACGGTGACAGTTGAAGTTATCACAGACGATGTATTTCTGTTGCCGCTATAACATCAAATACTAAAAATTAGAAAAAGTTAAAGTCTCCATACAAAAAACGTTTTTTTTAAAACGTGAAGAAACTAGCGCCATCTACCTGTTGTGCGCAGTTCTGACTCGCACTTTACCGTTTTTTTTGTAGAAACCACCACCTGCCATGAGTAATTCAAGGATAAGAAGAGATATAGGTAAGTGCCATTGGCGCTGGAAACCATACTCAGTACAATACAATGATTAAGGTCGAGGTCGACAATGACACTCCGTACTTTGGACTAGAGATAAGTACCTACACTTTTACACGTTTGCATATGTTTGCATGTGTGAAGCGTCGATGGCTCAATCGGTAACGACTCGGTCCTCCTAAGCAGGTCAGTGGGGTTCGCACTGGCCTTACAACCTCGATCAACCCGGACTTGACGCCCCCCACCCCCCCTTGTGACGAGTATGGCCTAACCTTCCTGAGTTTTGGAAGAGACACGTGTCCCAACAGTGGGCACGTTTATGTGCTGTTAACGATATTAACGAATATTCAATATTTATCATCATCATCATCATATCAACCGAAGGACGTTCAATGCTGGACATAGGCCTCCCCCAAGGATTTCCACGACGACCGTTTCTGCGCTGCCCGCATCCAGCGGCTTCCCGTATTCCCGTAGCTCTCAGAATTGCTAAACTTAAGTGGCAGTGGGCAGGGCACATTGCTCGTAGAACAGATGACCGTTGGGGTAGTAAAGTTCTCGAGTGGTAACCACGCACCTGAAAACGTAGTATAGGCAGGCCTCCCACTCGGTGGACCGATGACATGGTGATTCAATATTATCTGTCTTAAATCTTCAGATCCATCGACCCGAGGCAACAAAAAGTACGGGGATCCTTGCTCAACTGTCTTGGACTGCGGCTTCGAGCATTCGGTCTGCGACTCCGTCATGAAGACCTGCCAGTGCCATAAGGACTATGTCACCAATCATGTCGACAAGTGTAGAAGAAGTAAGTTATTATTATTCATTATTATCTTTTGGCATGAAGCTTTTATTTAATACTAGCTTTTACCAGCAGCTTCGCTCGCGTGAACATAGTTTCTATGACTGTCTTCGAGGGTGCGCAGTGTGCGAGCCGCCAGCGACTCGCAAGCATGGCTAAAAGTAGCCTATATGTTAATCCAGGTTTAGGAGTTAATAGATTTTAACCAACTGCAAATATAATTTTGTTTAAAAACAAAAAAAAACTATTGTACACGCTTTAAATAAAATGCACGAAAATAAAATGAAAAAATAATAACATGCATTTATTTTTTTAAAGAATATCCGATTCGCACTTGACCAGTTTTTTCAAAAGAGTTTTAGCATGCCCAATGCAAGTCTCAAGGTAAAAATACAACAATACTGGTAAATACCTACGTTTCGGGTATTAAAACATTATGATACCAAAAATTTTTAATTCAAAATAGTTTGTATAAAATGTGTCACTGTCGCAAAGTTACAGTGGCATCAGTGTTTATAGGGTTCCGTATCTGAAAAGGTAAAAATGAAACCATTATAGGAACACACGTGTGTCTGTCTGTCCGTCCGTCTGTCACAGCCAATTTGCTCAGAAACTACTGGACCGCTTGAGTTGAAATTTGGTACACATATGTGAGTGACCCAAACACGTAACGTAAATAAATGAATTTTAACATGGGGGGCCACTTTTGGTGGGTAAATAAGAAAATTTTAAAAAACAAAACAAATTGTAAACTATATTATGTGACATACAAAATGAAAAGGCTTGTTGTGAGAATCTCAAATACATATTTTTGTTAATTTTAAAATAAACAGTTTTTAAGTTACATATTTAAAAAAAAAGCGATAATTGACCATTCCCGCCCTCCCCTTATCTCAGAAACTACTAGGCCTAAAATATTGAAAAAATCTTAGTACATGAGATTAGATTCCCTCCTCCGGTCACAACCACACATAGACCTGTTTGCACATGCATGGTCGATTATCGATAGGTAGGGAAAGCCTGAAGTACTGCGAGCGAGTGTGACGAAAGAATGAAATATTTATTTTTATAATTGACTATATAATTTTTATGCAAATTTTAAAGATTTGGAAGTATCTGTTATTTCAATTTTTTTTATTAATAAAATATGAGATTGAATGCCTAGATTACAGGAAAATCTGTGAGAAAATCTAGAGTCTTTGCGTTCTTACAGGAACATCAAATTTCCAAAAACCGGATTAAGTAAACCCCTATTTACCTAAGACATAGTATGTACTGAGCGGCCTTGTTGTGTTGATAGTTAAAGATTTGGTGCAGAACCCTGTTTGTGTGACCCCGAGTCGCACTTGGCCAGTTTTGTCTGTACTAATGTACCAGTGTCGCATGGCATGTAGAAAGCAGACTGTAGTGATATAATTTTTAAGTAGACATGAAGCGACCAAGCGAAATCACCAAAAGATTCCATTTACGTCTCTCAAATATTTCTCTTATCAATTTCCATCTTTCCATTTTAGCTTGCTGTGGCTACCTAGCAGCAACAGATACAGTAAAACATTTCAACTCACACGCCCGTTACGGAGTCGATTCATATGAGTCCCAAGTTAACTGTGACTGGAGTATCGTGGCCCCTGATGGCCATTTTGTTAGGTCTCTCAAATATTTCTCTTATCAATTTCCAACTTTCCATTTTAGCTTGCGGCGGCTACCTAGCAGCAACAGATACAGTAAAACATTTCAACTCACACGCCCGTTACGGAGTCGATTCATATGAGTCCCAAGTTAACTGTGACTGGAGTATCGTGGCCCCTGATGGCCATTTTGTTAGGTCTCTCAAATATTTCTCTTATCAATTTCCAACTTTCCATTTTAGCTTGCTGTGGCTACCTAGCAGCAACAGATACAGTAAAACATTTCAACTCACACGCCCGTTACGGAGTCGATTCATATGAGTCCCAAGTTAACTGTGACTGGAGTATCGTGGCCCCTGATGGCCATTTTGTTAGGTCTCTCAAATATTTCTCTTATCAATTTCCAACTTTCCATTTTAGCTTGCTGTGGCTACCTAGCAGCAACAGATACAGTACAACATTTCAACTCACACGCCCGTTACGGAGTCGATTCATATGAGTCCCAAGTTAACTGTGACTGGAGTATCGTGGCCCCTGATGGCCATTTTGTTAGGTCTCTCAAATATTTCTCTTATCAATTTCCAACTTTCCATTTTAGCTTGCTGTGGCTACCTAGCAGCAACAGATACAGTAAAACATTTCAACTCACACGCCCGTTACGGAGTCGATTCATATGAGTCCCAAGTTAACTGTGACTGGAGTATCGTGGCCCCTGATGGCCATTTTGTCAGGTCTCTCAAATATTTCTCTTATCAATTTCTAACTTTCCATTTTAGCTTGCGGCGGCTACCTAGCAACAATAGATTCAGTAAAACATTTTAACTCACACGCCCGTTAAGGAGTCGATTCATATGAGTCCCAAGTTAACCGTGATTTAAGTATCGTGGCCCCTGATGGCCACTTTGTCAGGTCTCTCAAATATTTTTCTTATCAATTTCCAACTTTCCATTTTAGCTTGCTGTGGCTACCTAGCAGCAACAGATACAGTACAACATTTCAACTCACACGCCCGTTACGGAGTCGATTCATATGAGTCCCAAGTTAACTGTGACTGGAGTATCGTGGCCCCTGATGGCCATTTTGTTAGGTCTCTCAAATATTTCTCTTATCAATTTCCAACTTTCCATTTTAGCTTGCTGTGGCTACCTAGCAGCAACAGATACAGTAAAACATTTCAACTCACACGCCCGTTACGGAGTCGATTCATATGAGTCCCAAGTTAACTGTGACTGGAGTATCGTGGCCCCTGATGGCCATTTTGTCAGGTCTCTCAAATATTTCTCTTATCAATTTCTAACTTTCCATTTTAGCTTGCGGCGGCTACCTAGCAACAATAGATTCAGTAAAACATTTTAACTCACACGCCCGTTAAGGAGTCGATTCATATGAGTCCCAAGTTAACCGTGATTTAAGTATCGTGGCCCCTGATGGCCACTTTGTCAGGTCTCTCAAATATTTCTCTTATCAATTTCTAACTTTCCATTTTAGCTTGCGGCGGCTACCTAGCAACAATAGATTCAGTAAAACATTTTAACTCACACGCCCGTTAAGGAGTCGATTCATATGAGTCCCAAGTTAACCGTGATTTAAGTATCGTGGCCCCTGATGGCCACTTTGTCAGGTCTCTCAAATATTTTTCTTATCAATTTCCAACTTTCCATTTTAGCTTGCGGCGGCTACCTAGCAGCAACAGATACAGTACAACATTTCAACTCACACGCCCGTTACGGAGTCGATTCATATGAGTCCCAAGCTAACTGCGACTGGAGTATCGTGGCCCCTCCTGGCCATTTTGTCAGGCTCACTTTCCTCACATTTGAGTTGGAGAGACAACATGACTGTGGCTATGACTTCGTGCAAGTTTTCAATAAGTTGGAAGGTATTGATGAACTTCTCGGGAAGTTCTGTGGTAAAGAGGTGGGTAAGATACTCTTTTAATACCTAGTTAGTTATAAACACTAAATGTTCATTTTCCGATAAAGTTGAATAAACGAATAGATATGTCACTGCTGCCCCGATGAATCCTAGGGCAATAAGACCATTCTACTTTTTAAAGAAAACAACTTCGTCAAGAAGTCTTTGTTTCGTTTCCGGTAGGATCCTAATTTTCAACCGACTTCAAAAAAGGAGGAGGTTCTGAATTCGACTGTATTTCTTTTGTGTTTGTAACCTTAGAACTTTTGACTGGTTGAACCGATTTTGATTTTATTTCAAAGCTAGTCCTTCCCGTGTGGTTCCATATAAATTTTATCAAAATTTATGTATTATTTTATTAGAAAAATAACAAAAACCAAAAACATTAATGCAAAATTGTGCTAAGTTGTTGCGATGGAAGTCGGTTTTTTAACGTGTTTAACGTTTTCAATTATATATCGTGTGATGCTTCGAACCAAAAAAGTAATACTGCTACTGGAAATTTTAATCTGTAAACATCAGGTCTGCAGTCTGTCAAAATTGTGTTACAATCACAGAGTTTGTATAATTCCTCTGGAGACGAAATGTCTTTTCACAGCTCGACGGAGAAGTGGAGTCAATTACCCTCTGGAAAATTATTGGAAACACTTTTATTATATACAGGTAACTGTAGCATATTATTAACTTTATATTCGTCAACAGGTGCTAACACCAATAATGTCCACCTCGAGAGAGCTCATCGTTCAATTCCGCACCGACCTTACCTCTAACTACAAAGGCTTCTCGGCATCGTACGAAGCAGTAAAGTCCGAACAAAACAAGGATGAAAATCAAGGCCAACATAAGTGTCGAGGTAATAAATATCTGGGGGCACGGCAGTGCCCCCGCCAAGTCGAGAAAAAAAAGCGGCACGGCCGTACCATCCTTTTCTCGAAGCAGTTCAGGCCATTTTCGACCCCCACAACTTCGTTGTAGATAGACCTAGGAGCTTGAATTTTCTGTACCCAAGCAGGCATCATATAAGCACGTTATATTTCAAATTTCATTCAATTTGAACCAGTACTTTAAGAATAATAACTAGTCAAAATTTCCTAATTTGTCACTCACTGACTGACAGATCATCAAAATTCCAAGACACTTCTAGCCGACATAGAAGATTCAAATTTAGAATACAATTAGTCTTTAGTGTATAAAGCAAGGAAAAACTCAAACAATTTGCAATTTCAGTCCAGTTTTCTAGTTACACAAACTACATAAATAACTTTGTAATCCCATATAAAATATATAGGATTACAAAGTTATTTATGCAGTCGCAGGACCGAACTCCTTGATTTACTAGTTTTTAAGGCGCAGTTCATGAATCAATGTAGTTTTCTACAAAAATAAGTGAAATCCCACCAAAAACATCCTGTAAAAACTAGCCAAGTCTCGATTGAGCTGCTTGTTTTTCTATAAAAAGTAATGAAATCTCTAAGCAAAGCCAAGCCTAGTCTAGGGTTCTTTACTGCGATTTCTTTATTATTATGGTTAGATTTTATGTGACTTGGCCGTTGACTTGGATGTCTCAAGGAGTAAATATGCATAAAGAATGTTCAACGGCAGGTCACATAAAATCTAACCATAATAATAAAGAAATCGCAGTAAAGAACCCTAGACTAGGCTTGGCTTTGCTTAGAGATTTCATTACTTTTTATAGAAAAACAAGCAGCTCAATCGAGACTTGGCTAGTTTTTACAGGATGTTTTTGGTGGGATAATAATATACTGGTAAGCAGTAAGCACCTACCTTTCGGGTATTAAAAGATTATAATAATACCAAAAATTTGTAATAGATAACAGTTTGTGTAAAGGAGATTGCCCATTTTTCAATGGAGATCCGTTGCGGAACGTTTGAATTTGTATGACATCTATATGACATCCAAATTTATACACTGTCGCAAACTCGCATCACATTAGCGTTAGTGTTGATAGCGTTAAGGTACCAGTATCGCCTTACATGTAGACAGCAGATTGTGGTTATATATAAGTTTTTAGATGTGTTTTGCTGTCTCCTTATTATGGCGGCAGCAGGTTATTGTGCTGTGAGATTTCGTTGTGTATTTTTGTTGGCAATAAAATCCCATCATATGATGGTGATTCTCAGAGGAGAGTTTATCTTCGGATTCGCTGATAATTATAGAGTTTTTATGTTTGTTTTTGATTAATGTACTCCTTTGCCCAGTACAGGAGAAAACAGTTCCGTGTCGGTGATATGGTGCTAGTAGTCGACTTACATTTAACCGATTCTTTCTACCAACACCTAAAGAAAATCGAATAAATGAGAACTTTTACCACGGGACTGATGGCAGACTAGGAGTAGTAGATATGATAATTATGTACCAAGACTGGTGCGATGAAGCAACCAAACAAATCTTTCTCTAACTCATTCCCATCTTTCCATTTTAGCTTGCGGCGGCTACCTAGCAGCAGCAGATACAGTAAAATATTTTTACTCACATGCCAGTTACGGTGTTGATTCATATGAGTCTCAAACTAACTGTGACTGGAGTATCATAGCCCCTCCTGACCATTTTGTCATGCTCACTTTCCTCAACTTTGAGTTAGAGGCAGAAGCTGGCTGTGACAACGACTTCGTGCATGTTTTCGATAAGATGGAAGGAATTGATATACTTACCGGGATGTTCTGTGGTAAAGAGGTGGGTAAGATACTGTTTTGGTACATAGTACGTTAAAAACATGAAATAGTTAAAAGAATAGACATGTCAGGGACTGACATGTCTATTCTTTTAATTATTTCGTTGAGTAAACTTTGAGTTGGAGAGTCAAACTAGCTGTAGCTACGACTTCGTGCAAGTTTTCGATAAGTTGGAAGGAATTGATAGACTTCTCGGGAAGTTCTGTGGTAATGAGGTGGGTACGATACTGTTTTGATACATAGTACGTTAAAAATACGAAATAATTAAAAGAATAGACATTTCAGTCCTCCAGATAAATGCTATGCAAATATTAGTTCTGACCTAGACGAAATTATTTTTTTACTGTCCATTTCGTTGCGTACTTTCGTAAGTACCAGTTTACTGATTTTAATTTGTGTAGCTGTCTAGAAACTAACTTCGTCTAGAGGTCTTTATCTCGTTTCCGACAGGATTTAAATTGTAAGAACACAGTTTACATGATGGAATGCATCTAATTAAAAATCTAAAACCCGACCGCGTAGAAACTGAGCTTAAGTGAACCCCGTAAATACACCAAGCCGAGATCCGTGACCATTGGCTAGTTGTCCCTTATCTTAGTCTGCAGAGATGACCATTCATAGTCGCCTACTCGCCAAAGGGATATGGGATTTTTTTTATTCACAATTGTAAGTCCTTGGCATCATCTCACCTGATGGTAAGACACAATTACGTTATATTGTTTCCTTATTAAAATTTATTTATTTTTTATTATTTTACACTTTTTAGTAAGGGTTACAAGACAGTAAATTTCGCAATTTTGTCATTTCGTTGAGCACGTTAATATAGTGAGGATTATTTACTAGCTTGCGTTGATCAGAACTGCAACAGCTGTATAACGCTTTAGGTAACGGTCGTCAAAGCAGAAAAAAATCTAGGTTAGTAATTCGATTAATTGTATTGAATTATCGACTCGCCTCACGGCGACGCCCACAGGACCTCCGCCTGAAAATTTCATCAAAATCGCTCCAGCTATTTTTGAAACTAGGGGGGCATACATACATACCCACATACACACATCATGCATTACAATATTATATACAGGTGTAAAAAAACTGGTGTAGGATCCCCTAATCTTCTCATCATACTAAAAAATTTACCCCAAGGAACCCATAGTCAATTCTATAAAAATGGCGGCGCTCCATGCAAAACTGTTTAAAATCGGTCTATAAGCTGATCGTTTTGTATGAAGAGTTCAAAAGAGTTTGCTCGATTTCAGCAAAATTTTGTTCTTTACTGTAGAAAAATAACTTCAGGGACCTTCAGATATCGATTTTCAAAAACTAAAAAGTTAAAAATGGCGGCCATTTTTTTGATACTGACAACGGATTTGTGATCAGACTCGTCAGGCACCTTCAAATATCGATTTAACACAATTGAAGTCATTTTACTACGTATTTTTCTTTCTTTTATTTTATAGCAAGTATTGTGATTGAACCTTGGTACTGGGAACCTGTAGTGATGTCTGCGTTGTTGACGCAATTATCAATGGTATTGGACGACTGTATGGATTCTAGACTGTACTTAAGTACTTACTGTTACGCTGTAAACATCAAGTCCATAGACTGTCGAGTTATTAATTGTATTACAGGTAAAAGTAGAACTAATTAGTAATAGTAAGTAACTGTATCAAAGCGAAGGTGGCGTAACGGTTAGGGCCGCTGACTGGGTCCTGACGGGAGGTCCTGGTCCGATTCCTGCCACGTACCAATGTGTTTTCGATTTCATATTAAGTACCGACATAGCTCACAGAATCGCTAAACTGAAGTGGCAGTGGGCAGGGCACATAGCTCGTAGAACAGATGGCCGATGGGGTAGTAAAGTTCTCGAGTGGCGACATTTAGGGGAGAATGGGGGAAACGCGAACGCAGGGTAATCTCGAATCCAATAGTTCTAATGAGTTAGAAAGAGATAGCCATATTTTACTTGTGGCCATTTCGGAGATCACGCCACCACTAGTGCCAGTCAACAACACGGGAGACGTGGACGCACGTACTTGTCAAGGTATGCATTTTTCAACATTTTGCTTGTTTTTTAATGTAATTTTTTTGGTAAATTCAAGTTGGTGTTTCTAGTGCTTTTTGGTGCTTTATTTCTATCTACAATAGTAATTTAACTTTTACATAGTGGAATACTCACATATTAATCAGCTAAATGACAATGACGCAAACTGCAAAAGAAATATAACCTAATTTTATTTTCTATTTTTATTGTTTTTGATCCAGCGGGGTAAAGGCAAACACTTCATTTCGGGCAATTTCGAACGTTCGGCGTTACCCCTCCCTTTTGTTGGTTCCCCGTTCATATTTTGTTATTATTGTTTCAGATGCCTCGTAATTACAAAAGAAAGACCTAAACGAAGTATAGTCTTAAAGATCTCAAAAAGGCTATTAACTATGTTTAAACCAAAAATTCAGCATCGTCAGAGCAGCAGAAACTAATAATGTTCCAAAGACAACCATTTATATCACCAACTAAAAAAGTATTAAAGAATTTCAAGTATATAAGACTAAATATAAAAAAAACAAAGAGAAAAAGAAAAAGGCGAAAAGGAAAATGAAGACTACATTTGTATTTTTTGTTGAGATAAATATATAGATCCCCCCGTTGAAGACTGGATTATGTGCTACTTGTGTAAAAAATGGGCTCACGAGAATTGTACTGGCGGACAGTCAACATCGTTGTGTTATAAAAAAAATGTGAGTACTGTCATTATTAATGATAGTACGTAATTACCCCACTGTATAATTAAACAATAAAGAAACTCTGTGATCAAACTCCACTGTTTTATTTAAGTTTTCCCTTAGGTGTTCGTGTTTCCCCCTTTTTCCCCTGCGGTGAAAAAAAAACATGCACAGGCTTGCGAAGAAACTCGAAAGTTGTGTGTGACGTCGACAAACCCTCACTTGAACCAGGTTGTCATCTAAAGTCCGTTCACCCTAATTCAGGGTAAGCTCGAGCCCCTTGGTGGGGACGTTTCTGAGCTGATATGATGAATAGTAGAACATTATTTAATACCTCTGTTTATCAACAGGTACCACGAGTAATATTCTCAATTTCCGGAGCGCTCAGAGTTCAATTCCGCACTAACAATTCCATCAACTTGAAAGGCTTCTCTGCATCGTACCAAGCGGTGAAGCTGAAGCACGAGGTACGGAGCGAAACGAGTACGAAGATCACTCCCACCCAAGGCGTGAAAGAGGAGACGAACGCATAAGGCCCAATAGGCCTTGGAACAGTTATCTCTGTCTTTTTCTTTACGTGTAAAGAGTAAAGAAATAACCCAGTTTTGCACTTTTTCAATGTTTTTCCTTTTAACTTAGATATAGGCATTTTTTCAATAAAAGTGAGTCCGACAATATATTAGGATTTTATTGAAGAAAATATAATTTTGAAAAATAAGGTGCTATGTCTAACTGTAGTAAAGTAAAACTGGTTTTTATGGGATACTTTCAATGAAAAATTATTTTTCCAAACCCTGATTTCGGGGTTTGCATTATTTTCTGAAAGGGTTTCGCCATAAGTTTAAGTCACTAAAAGTCAGATTTTTCTGCGCTTTGTAGATCTGTGGCGCTTTGGAAGCTTTTTAAAGTTTTTGTTTCTTGACAACCATGATCCTAATGAATATATCTGTTAATTTTTGACAACAAAATAAAGTTCAGCCACAAACTTTGTTTTGCACGAAACGTATTCATAGTTGCAAAATATCTACCTATTTTTCCTTAACTATCCTTATTCCTTACTACCTATTTTTCCTTAACTATCCTTATTCCTTACTAATATAAATGTGAAAATGTGTTTGTTTGTAATCTTTTTACGTTTCAACACTTAATGAAATTTGGCATGCAGGTAGCCTGTGTCATTGGGAAGGACATAGGCTACTTTTTATCTCATGAAAATACCATAGTCCGATACAGTTCCTGAGGGAACTGAAAAAATACTCTTTTTTTGTTAATTTCTTTAACATCGCAACGGAACAATGGATTATTATTATTTTTTGCACAGAGATGTTGAGGAGGTTAATAATGTCATGACTTACTTACTTACTAATTGAATCTTTACTATGCTCTCACGTAATGGGTCACCTGGAAAAGAATGATGTTATAAGTGATCGGCAGTTTGCAAAGAAAAGAACAGTCGACAACTCAAGCAGCTCAGAAGGTAGTAGATTCTATAATGGCGGGCCTTGATGATAGGTACAAGGTTGCAGGTGTTTTCTGTGACCTAACGAAGGTTTTTGACGTTATCGAAACTAATTACTGCTGGAGAAATTTACATAAATAATAATAATAAATAAATAATAAATATTCTGGGACAAATCACACATGGTCATCTGGCCCCAAAGTAGGATTCCCTGTGTTATGTATGGGTTACCAGAGACTGATATACATACTTATATACGTTTAAATACATACATATATAGATATATTTAACACCCAGACACAGAGCAAACAAATCTGCTCATCACACAAATGCTTGCCCTGGGTGGGGATCGAAACCACAACCCTCGGATCAGTAGTCAAGGGCACCAACCACTGAGCCACCGAGTCATGTTATGTTATAAGAAATATCATAATCATCATTTCTATCGGACCGTAAGCAAACAGTTGAAGTGTCAGTAGATGGTTGCAAACATAGATCTCAACCAGGTAATGTAAATGTAGGAATACCACAGGGATCAGCGCTAGTTTTAGTATTGGCTAGTAGTTCAAGAGCTGGCACTGCAGTTGCTACCCAACATTGCGCAAGCCATAAAGTACCCAGGCGCCCTGTCAGCATTTCAAGTATTCCACAGGATGCAACCCGATCTAACTGTTTACCGGATTAATGCATTGTTATAATTACGATTGTATAATTAATTTATTACGTATCTAGCACCGAGCTGAATTAGACTAAGTTTTATTTGTAACTCTGTAGGTACTTATAAATAAAATTAGTTTAAAGTCATTGATTTTTTTGGGAAGTTACTACGATTTTGTAAGTACATCACATTTAATTCCTCTTGCACAAATTGTAATGCTTTTTGGATACTATCTGGGCGCATACACCTGATTTGAGAGCCCAGGGGCTCCTTTAGACCTCAAACTAATGCTTGTTTAGCTAACTTCTTATAAAGGTATCTTTGGCTTCAATGGTGGTCTGAATGGTCTCTTGAAGGCCTACGTACGTCATGATAGTACTAAATAGATTTTGGCAGTGATCATAGAACTCCTGTGGGGTGCGATTACCTTGGGTAGCAAGAGAGAGGTCATTATAAAGAGCTGTCTCATCTCTTTGATCAGCAAAATTATTTACTAAAGCGTTTCTGATGCCAATTCAATTCTGTGATATACCGTTAGAGTTTATGGTTTATGGCCCGGACGTCAGCCTGTACGAGATTAGAATGGCTCTCAAACAACTCAAGAAAAACAAGGCACCGGGTGATGATGGAATTACGGCTGAACTTCTAAAAGCAGGTGGATGCGGGTACTAAAAGCACTTTAGAAGTTATTTAATTCCGTTATACTCGAGGGACAAACGCCTAAGGTATGGCACAGCAGTGTGGTCGTGATATTCTTCAAAAAGAGTGACAACAACCTGCTGAAGAACTACAGACCCATCTCACTTCTGAGCCATGTCTACAAGCTGTTTTCGAGTCATTACGAATCGTCTCGCACGCAGTTTTGATGACTTCCAGCCTCCCGAACAAGCCGGTTTCCGAAAAGGCTTTAGTACCATAGACTGCGGCAGATTATACAGAAGACTGAAAAATACAAGCAGCCACTTTGCTTGGCGTTTGTGGACCCTCATAAAGTCTTTGATTCAGTCGAAACCTGGGCTGTGCTATAGTCTATCCAGCCGTTCCTAATTGACTATCGATACATCGAGATGTTGAAGTATCTGTATGAAAACGCCACCATGTCAGTTCGCCTTCAGGACCCGAACTCGAAACCTACCAGTTGCAGCGAGGAGTGAGACAGGGAGACGTGATATCTTCGAAACTATTCACCACCGCCCTGGAAGATGTTTTCAATCTAATGGACTGGGGTGGATTCGGCATCAATATCAACGGCGAGTACATAACCCACCTCCGATTCGCTGACGATATCGTGGTCATGGCTGAGACTATGAAAGACCTAAGCACAATGCTCGATGGCCTCAGTAAATTTTCTCAACAAGTGGGTCTTAAAATGAACATGGACAAAACGAAAATAATGTTAAATGTCCGTGTCACACTCACCCATCTAAAGGTTGGAGACTCTACACTGTAATTTGGTAACGAATATGTATAACCTGGGACAAACAGTCCAGCTAGGTAGGTTCAACTTCATGAAAGAGATCAATCGACGTATCCAACTCGGCTGGGCAGCGTTCGCGAAGCTTTGCAACATCTTCACGTCCATAATACCGCAGTGGCTCAAGACGTAGGTCTTTGTGACCAGTGTGTGATGCCAGTGATTACTTACGAAATTGAGACATGGTCGCTTATTATGAGCCTCATAAGAAGGCTAAGGTCAAAGAGTAATGGACCGTGCTATGCTTGGAGTTTCTCTGCGTGATCGAATCAGAAACGATGAACCAAACCAAAGTAATTGACATAGCTCACAGAATCGCGATTCGTGGCAGTGGGCAGGGCACATAGCCCGTAGCACAGATGGCTGTTGGGGCAGCAAAGTTCTCGAGTGGCGATCGCGCACCGGAAAACTTAATGTAGGAAGGCCTCCCACGTGGTGGAACGACGACCTGGTAAAGATTGCGAGAAGCCGATGAATGCGGGCAGCGCAGGATCGTTCGTCGTGGAAATCCTTGGGGGAGGCTTTTGTCCAGCAGTGGACGTTTTGAGGCTGGTATGATGATGATGATGATATAAAAACACCATAGCCAAAATTCTGTGGGACTGTGTCGGGCGTTAGGACTGGAGGCATACTTGAGGCATACGCAGTTTGTTGTGAAATGTGTAGTTTTGACATCCCTGACACTTATTTTTACCTCGTACCTCGTGGTTTAGGCTGTATGGTCATGGATCCTTAGCCTTCCTGATATAAGAGGTGACTGACTTGGTTGCTATTAAGCTGCGGTTTGTTTCTTGGTATATAGCTATGGAGGAAACAGATTCATTGGTCACTTCCGCTACACTGTTTCGTCACTTCAGTTACAGTCCAGGTTTTTGACTTGGTAACCCTGTTTGTGATTTTAAAGACGTAGAATTCGCGTCAAAAACATTCGAGCTAATGTTAAGAGTAACATATAGATAGGTAGGTAACTTAATTTTCCAGAAATTCCACGTGATGTAGCATGGGCAGAAAATTTCTGCCAGAAATACATTTCTCTAGGGTTCCGAAGTCAAAGTCAGAAGTTCTTGCGGATAGTGGCGCATCGGGAGCAGGTTCGTTCCTTTCCCTCTAATATGGTTGAGAGGAGCGATGACTGACTCTCGCGTTATACTCGTTACCGGGTCGTGCTGTCCGTGTGAACTGGCCTACACTTGTCAAAAGCGTTCATGACATTCAACAATTTTATATAACTTCTCGTGTCATATTGTTTTCATGTTCTAATGACATTATTTGTTTTTTTTATATAACGGATTGGATTTTGACGTTAATTACTAATGATTGTTTATTTCTTGATTTTTTACAAATGAAATTATGTAATCACTATTTTATGACTAACAGAAACAGTGAAATTTGCACCTATTTTTAATAAATATCTTGAATCAAAATGGCAAAAATGGAACCCTTAAGATTTCGTCATGTGCATCAGTCCGTCTGTCCGTTTGTAACAGTTAATATACTAGGAAATAGCGACAAATTTGATAACGATAACGGAAATGGATAAACTTGGTTGAGAGGATAAATGGCAACCCTCTGATGTAAAATACTTATATCGTTCTGCCTGCGCAAAGTTGTTGCGTTACGTACTTATAGCGCCTGAAAAACTAGTTATCGTGACAAAAAAAACGACAAGGGAAATTGCTGAGTAAGATATAAAATGAAAGTACTAGTTTTACACACTCATGACAATTATGCAAAAACTGACCAAAATATATTCGGTTGCTTTTTAGAGCAACGCCCGTTAGTGTACTGGAAAGTTATCGATCTCCAATGTTAGTGACTTAGTAAAAATTTGGCACCGATGTATACATATATAAATATATATATACTAGCTTTTGCCCGCGGCTTCGGCCGCGTGGACATATCTTTTATTTATATTATAAATGTGAAAATGTGTTTGTTTATTTGTTACCTATTGACACTTCAACACCTCTACCAATCTTGATGTTTGTCATGCAGGTAGCCTTTGTCACTGGGAAGGAAATAGTCTACTTTTTATCTCTTGGAATTAGCATAGCCCGATGCAGTTCTTGAGGGAACTAAAACAATACTCTTTTTTCGTTAATTTCTTTAAAATCGCAACGGAAAAATGGATTGGTGTGATTTTTAGCACAGAGATGGTAGATGAGGTGGAATATTATCTAATTTACTAACATAGTTTATCCTGACATAGTTCCCGAGGCGTCTGGGGAAAACTGTTTTATACGCTCGCGCACGTCGTCGGCGGCGTCTTAGCGGAGCAACGGATTAAAGTGATTTTTGTATAGAATTTGTTGATGGAGTGGTAAGTGAAAAAGACTGCTAATCAGAATAGCCCGATATAGTTCCTGAGGAACCTGGAGAAAGCTCATGTCAACGCTTGCGAGCCGATTGAGGCTCGCGCACAACTCACCCTCCAAAAGAGTCGTAAAACGCGGTCGGAGCCGTGGGCAAAAGCTAGTCTAGTAATAAAATTTCCTAAAAATATTAATATGGGTCAAATCCCCGAGTCGTATCAGCTCCAAAAGAGCCAATAACGCACTTCTTGTTGCCTCGCTGGATCGCAATAAACAACATTAGCAGCAGCTAGGACCCGGAGCGGGCGACACATCCCCTCTCTCGAAGGCGACGGCCAATCTCTATAATGAAAGCAAAGGCCTCTGAGGGTTCAGCAGCCAGTTGTCTCACAGACCAGCGGCACAAAGCAGTAATTTTCGTAAAGAAACTCACTCAAAAGTATGAAATTTTAAATCGATACTATTATATGTATGGATGGATCTAATTTCCCATGGGACCTATTTAGTTTTCCGGGATATAAAATATCCAACTATGTAATTATGGTCAAAACACCACATCTCAATGTAAAGGTTTCATATTGTTACGTTGAGCCATTCTAAAGATACATTTTTTTCCATTCCTGCAGGAACCATTAATTTTTTTTGGATTTACAGTGTCCCAGTTTGAGTTCGCGATATATATGTATTAACGTGTTAAACTTAATTGCGGTCAAGCAACATTTGCCTGGTGAGCTATTCTAGAAATGCGTACTTTTGAGTTTCCTACGGGAACTCTTGAATTTTCTTGGATAAATAGTATCCTATATGTTAACCCGGGCTAAAAGGAACCACCATACAAAATTTCATCAAAATCGGCCCGATAGTTTTTGCGTGATGCGTGTACATACAGACAGACAGACAGACAAAAATTCTAATTCTAATTTTTGTCTGTCTGTCTGTCTGTACGTACGCGCATCACGCATATATATATAATATTATATATAATATAATATTATATTACAAATCAGTGAACATATTATAATATATATATATATATAATTCTCGTGTCACAGTGTTAGTTGCCATACTCCTCCGAAACGGATGGACGGATTTCCAGGAAATTTTCTGTGTATGTTCGGTAGGTCTGAGAATAGGTGTAGATAATTTATATGAAACAGCTAGTTTCATATAAATTACATGACGGATACGTAATCCATGTTCCATGAACCAAATTCATAAAAATTAACCCTGGCAATTTTTAACCGATTACATAATTAACCGATTACCAAAGTATGAATGTACACCTTAAAACATTATTCTCCTTGTTAGGCATTTAGTAGTGTAAAAATACAATTCATTGCACAAGTCAACATAAACGAGATTGCACGTGTGTATGTATATGGGCCGTAACACACGGTGTTGCCATACACAATTAAAACTTGTCTCATTATTAACTGGAGATGTAGGTCGGGCCCGGCGCGGCTGAGCGAGGTGACGTCGGGTACCCGTCACCCGTATATGCATCACTTGCTAAATTATTTTGAAAATAGAATCATAATAAAAAAGTTGTTAAGAAAAATAAATTTTATGAATATTTAATTAATTTTTAAGTGGTTTCAGTGGTAACATTATGTCCTAAATCTATAGTTTCTTTATTTTCATAGAAATATAATTGAGTTTGTAAACCTTCAGATTATAATGACAGTTGCAAATCTCATTACAAAATCTTATTTATTAGGGTTCCGTACCCAAATTATAAAAACGGGTCCGTCCGTCTGTCTGTCTGTCTGTCCGCGTTCAGTGATAGCTAGATAGTAGAAATTTTCATAGATGATGTATGTATTTCTGTTGCCGCTATAACAGCAAATAAAAAAAAATTGAAAAAGTGAAAAAATAAGAGGGGTCTCCATAAAAAAACGTGTTTTTTTTAAAAGTAAAGAAACTATCGCCATCTAGTATAATGTTACGGATACGGACCCCTTTGTACTAGCGCCATTTAGTATGATGGTACGGAACCCTATGTGTGCGGTTCCGACTCGCACATAGCCAGTTTTTTAACTAGCAGCACTGGACGCAGTTTTTTTTTTCAAAAAAAAATATCTGGCGTGCCCACAACATCTAAACAAAATTTCAAATTAATCGATGACAAAGTTTCGGAGATTTAACATTTGTAACAAACAAACAATTATTGATATGAATATAAAAGTGTGTGAAGCGTATAAATATAAAATCTCTATATCGAAAAACCTAAAACCTTTTTGGTACAAGCTTAAAGTTAAGCTTAAGTTTTTATGCTCACAAAGCCAAATGCTAAAATGAATGTAAAAATACACAGTTCCAATTTCAAAAAAGGTGAGCACAGTAATTTATTTCCTATGATCCAATAAAAACAAAAGAAGATTCTGGGACTTTGATTCCACCTCTCAAGTTCATCGTCAGATCAACTTCAAAACAACAAAAGGATCTATTGTCACCGGCAATACGGCTTTATTCCAAATTTCAGCTTACTCGGACCCCCTTGGAAGTCGCTCTAAAATCGATCGCAAGATTTGAACTAAACAAACAAATAAACATAGATATATGTTCTGCTAGTTAAATAAAAGCTTTTAAAAACGTTAAAGCGTAATTAATACATGTGGCTGTTGCTCCCCTACATGTAGAGTGCGGCTGATGTTGTTTTAGTCACATACCTCCATCAAATGGGGTATTGTTTAAAGATTTTTTATTTTTTATTCACAATTGGTAAGCCTTTGGCATCATCTCACCTGATGGTAAGTGACGATGATGCCGAAGATGGAAGCGGGCTTACCAATATTGCCCGAAGCAATGGAGAACTGGCTATCTTCTCTTCAAGCCGGAACACATCAATGTTGTTAACACTGATGTTTGGCGGCAACACTTAGATAAGATGGTGGTAGCTAGAAAGGCAGGCTTAGAAAATGCCCTACCACCAACGAAACCGAGTCTTACCGAACCCGCGACCTCCTGGTGTGAAGCGAATAAACTAACCATTACGCCACGGAGGTGGTTAAAATGGCCTTCTAAAACTATTGGAGATTCGAGAAGACTAATTCCCGATAAATGATTCGTATATCTCTCTCTGTCTTATCGTGTGACACAATGAACGGTTGCCTGGTATTTCACTTAGCATCACCCGCGGTCACTTGTAGGGCATTTAGATATACACCTACGGACGTGTGCAACGCGACCTTCATACATATCTGGAATCAGATGTGCAGTTTTCCTCACGATGTTTTCCTTCATCGTTAAAGCAATCGGTAAGTGTTTGTACGTAAGTTTCGAATAACTCTTTTGTACATTGGCCATCCGAATTGGAACCCAGGACCTCTGGTTAGGAGGACCGAGTCAATACCCGTTCAGCTACCGACGCTTTTTTTAAAGCGGGTATGATGTATTTCATTCACATACCCCATTAAGTGAGGTATTGTTTAATGGTCTTTCAAAATTATTCGGGATACAAGAAGAACAATTTTCCGATAAATCATTCGTTTATGAAATACTAGTGAATGCCCGCAGCTTCGCCCGCGCAGATCCCGTGTTTTGCCGTTCCGGTAGGAATTTCCCAAAAACCTTTCTTAGCGGATGCTTACGTCCTCATTGCTATCTGTATTCCAAATTTTAGAGAAATCCGTTCAGTGGTGTCGGCTGTTTGTTGATATACCAGTCAGTCACCTGTTTCTTTTATATATGTCGCAGGATAATCGCAAAATCAGTCGTTTCGCGAAAATACTAGGAATATTGAATACTATGGAGTAGAAAACTCCTAATAAAACCAAGTCTGATGGAGCCCCGCATAGCGGGGCTCCGTTCGATTTGGTTTTATTCGGAGTTTTCTACTCCGGTTGAGCCACCGACGCTTTTAAAAAGCGTCGGTGGCTCAACCGGTAACGACTCGGTCCATCTAACCAGAGGTACCGGGTTCAAATCTGGACGGCCAATGTACCAATGAGTTTTTCACAAACTTACGTACATATCATTACCGATTGAGTGAGGAAACCTGCACAGGCCTGCGAAGAAACTCGAAGGTTGTGTGTGAAGTCGACCAACCCGCACTAGGCCCGCGTGGTCGACTAAGGCCTAATCACCCTGATTCAGGGTGATTCTGAGCCCCTCGGTGGGGACGTATATGAGCTGATATAATTTCTACTCCACAGTGTGCAATATTCCTAGGATTTTCGCGAAACGACGGATTTTGTTATTATCCTGCGACATATATATGTTACGGCTTAAGGTGGGTGTTAACATAAAGTTAACATTAGCTGGCTAAAGTTAAGATTAGCCGTCTAAACTTCACCCATCTTCGACAGTAAAATCAATCAAACCTGACCGAACCTAATATCGCTCGCTTCGCTCACTCACCACCCAAAAAACATTACCCAGTCAGTGTTGGGTAGACCTTGCTATGTACGGTTAAACGCCGAATACCAACTAATTAATCGGACTTTACACAAACAACTTGAGCCGGCTAATCTTAAGTTTATGTTCACATCTACCTTTAGCCATGACATATATATGTCGGAGCGCAAGGACGTGGCGCCATCTATGCATCCGTCGAAGCACCGTGTGTTTTATCTTGAAACGTCAAACGGTTAGCTAGGGTAGTAATAATAGTCATCTTTGGCCAAGGCGTGGTCTGTGCGAGACCGGAACCCGGAAGTTGGTAGTGTTGGTACTTGTTAGTTAGCCAATCAGAATCGTTGTGATTATCGAACCATTAAAGACAATGCAGCCTACCTACAGAGGCTACAACAGAGGCGCCAATTATTTTACGAGCACTTTTGATCGAGCAGCTGAACTGTCAACTTGGGAAGCCAGCCCCGTGCCGAACTCATCGCAGTCTATAAAATAATCGGTTTTCATCCGAATCATCGTTAAGCCTCGTGCTGCAAACGTGTGTGAATATTGATTGTACACTCCAAAACTTCTCAAAGACGAGTTTATTTCTTAGATACGGCCAAAACCCTTCTGATGATCCGAAATCAGAATTGGGATAGGATATGGACGCCCCACGTGTTCCAGATAGTGATGTGAGCAACACAAAATAGAAAGTGCTTCTGGAACAACGAAATCAGAATTTTCTGACGCTGATACTAGCCACGCGGACGCCATCGTCGTCCCATGAATTGAGGTTACCAGATTTTAACCCCTTTAGATTGGATGTGATGTGTTGTGCATGGATTGCTACTACGGATCTGTGTATCTACGACCAATATCGGCAAGGGGCAGGGCCACTACGTCTAGCTGCTTGAAGCGAAGCACCTGCGAAGCTGCCCCAGTGATGGAGAAGAGAGTCAACCTTTGCGTAGTTGATGCACAATACTGGAATTCCATCGGGTGAGCAGTTTTCATTAAAGAGAAATCTGTTGTTATCTGTTGCATCAGTGCAAGTTAAGAGGCACTGAGTAGTTACACGACTACCATTGACAATGCTACAGACTGACGACAGCTGGTTGTCCGACTCTTTAGTCTGACGACTCAATGTCCGCACGAAGCCGACACGACACCTTGGTTCGGAACCATCATAGACTAACTGACCATAAACTAACTACTTAACCATAAGCTATAACAAAGAAAAAGATGGTGCCGACCGTATGATTTGGTCGTTTCCGTGTAGATTTGTTTACAGCCAGTGTTGTTTGGTCAGGTTTCCTGATAATACTTGTAGTGACGACTGTAAACTATTTCACATTTTTACCGTCATTCCTTTTCCTCTGTGTACCACGGCGTACAAGACCGCCCAGAGCACAGCATCGAACTTTCCTTTTTTTTAGGGCCCCTGTGTACCACGGAGCAAATGGAAATATGCGCCTAGAGCACAGCATCGACCTGACCTTTATCATTTTAGAGCCTCTGTGTGTCACACAGCATCGACCTCTACGTATTCCCATTATTTTTATGAGCTTTGCCCTGTGGAAGGGGAGTTCAAGTACCTACCTTTTTTTTGTGAGCTTTGCCCTGTGGAAGGGGAGTTCAAGTACCTACACAGCTCATCGTCATCATATCAGCCAGGCACCTTTCACTGCTGTACAAAGGCGCAATCGCTTGGCAGGCAGGTGGGCGATCGTGGTGTGTGGCATGGTACGCAGAAAAGACGCTGCTGCCCATCCTCCGGTCTTTGATCCATTAGTCACCTCTTACCACACCCTCGGGAAGAGATGGGTGGTACTATTCTAGGGCCACACCACAGGCCTACTTATCTGTAGTAGATTTATGATAAGTTAGGTAATCTAACTTAAACACACATCCACTCCTCATTACTGATTATGGCAGCTGCTGGGCACGCATCGCCGTCAGGATGGCCGTGTCGGAGCGCAAGGACGTGGCGCCATCTATGCATCCGTCGAAGCATCTTGAAACGTCAAACGGTTAGCTAGGGTAGTAATAATAGTCATCTTTGGCCAAGGCGTGGTCTGTGCGAGACCGGAACCCGGAATTTGGTAGTGTTGGTACTTGTTAGTTAGCCAATCAGAATCGTTGTGATTATCGAACCATTAAAGACAATGCAGCCTACCTACAGAGGCTACGACAGAGGCGCCAATTATTTTACGAGCACTTTTGATCGAGCAGCTGAACTGTCAACTTGGGAAGCCAGCCCCGTGCCGAACTCATCGCAGTCTATAAAATAATCGGTTTTCATCCGAATCATCGTTAAGCATCGTGCTGCAAACGTGTGTGAATATTGATTGTACACTTCAAAACTTCTCAAAGACGAGTTTATTTCTTAGATACGGCCAAAACCCTTCTGATGATCCGAAATATAGATTAAGTTTTGAAAATTTAAAAAATATTATAATTTAGCCTTTTTGAAAAATTCAAGAGGTCCACAGCTTACAGCACCACTAATAATTATTCCATTATCTTCACATCAGTATGTCACGGGATCAATTCCCGGCAGAGTCTAACTTTTTAAGACTCGGTTTGGTTATTTGAAGGGTATTGATAAGACCGCCTGGCTAGCTACCATTATCATTGAACCACTGTGAACCAATGTCAACAACATTAATGTGTTCCGGCTTGAAGATAAAATAGCCAGTTCATATGTATGTGAACATATGTAGCCCATTATACTCCATATAAGGGGAGGTATTCAAAGAACAACAGCAGAGTAGGTAAAGAAAATATAAACCCGATAAACCCATAAATAAAATAATTAACCTTTCAACTAATGACTACTGGGAGTTTTGGAGTGATAGGTTCGTTATCAATTGTTGATTGACGTATGTGTTCTTAATTAAACAAATAATTCTAGGCCGCCCAGTAATGAGATTGCTTTAGTTGATTTTATTTCCAAAAAGTAATAAAGATAACGAGACTTGTTAACTTTAAATATCGTTGGTATCTACAAATTCCGATCAACAGTGTATCTACGTGACTATCAGTCAACGTTGACTTATATGAACTAGGTTTTACCCTTAAAGTCTCAATGACATTCCCAAGGTTTTAAGAATAGGCACTAATTTATGACCCAACATGGTCCTCTTTTACCCAGTAAAATAGATCTATGGTCACTACAGGAAAAATAAAATCCATTATTCATACAATACCGTTTTCACACCCAGTCTCGAGTCACAACAACCTATTGTGGGTGAATATTTTTGTGCTAGGGGATAAACTATAAACTCTGTATTCGCTAACTATTTATCCGCTATACTGGGTTTGTTATCGTTTTTTGAGGTCAATTGATATTGTTCAAACTTAATTTAATATTTTGAATTGCAAGGTTTGATGCTGAAAAGTGTGTAAAAGGGGATAATAATAAAAAATTATTATTATTTTAATGAAATAACTTTTATTTAAGGTAAAACACTTTTAATAATAATTTTGATACTAAAAAACTAGTCTTAAAAATAAATTACAATATCAACACTACGTCTCCTTAGCAGCTAATTTAACATATTCTAAAATCGTTAGATAACAAAATGTATAGTACATAGGTATAGATAAGCAGTTTCTTCTCTGCTCGCGGAGATTCCTTACTACTGTTGCTAGGTCGTCGCGCTCTCATCATATTTTGATATGCTGATGTCTAGAGCGCAAAAGAACCCCGTGCGATTTACTCCAGCAGAACAGTGGGTCACCATAGGAGGGAACTTAGAGCTCCTGCCGTCCAACTCCGCATATGCTTGAGCTTTTCTGGCTTTGAGGACAAATTTGAGAAATTCTGATCGGCTCTGAGGCACGCTTTTATGAGACCAGTCAGTGTAGGCAAAGTGTGTGAGGTCCAATGAGTCTCCACTGTCGTCTGTCACCCGCAGCTTGGTCACTATGTGGTCACGAAAGGTCTTTACTTTCTTTGTTTCAATGGTGAAGTCGCCGAAGAACGATTTTAACATATACAAGCGTGGCTGTTCAAACCTGACACTACGACGGATATGGTGCTGCACTTTTTGAATATGGTAGCTGAATCGAAGGACTATACTGTTGAGAAAAGAATAATCAAAACAGACCGA
Source organism: Coleophora flavipennella (assembly GCA_947284805.1). NCBI lineage: Eukaryota > Metazoa > Arthropoda > Insecta > Lepidoptera > Coleophoridae > Coleophora > Coleophora flavipennella. The sequence goes on from OX369297.1 coordinate 950,945, forward strand.
CACGCATGCTTTGTTATTGGTATCCCAGAAAGTTTATACAACCAGATCAACTCGCCAACGGTGTGGCCACACGGTGTGCGCTTCACCGACTGGTTTCGCGCCCGTCCCCGTGCGGAGCGGGAATAAGAACGAGAGCGACGGCAACGGCGACGGCATCCCCGGCACTTCATCATCGGTCCCACTGTTCGCGACCGCGCCTGCACCCGCAGTATCATCACTCGAGCCACTGCCTCGTTTATCATTAACGACGTCACACAGCGCGACAGTTAATAATGCACCGCTTATTATTTGCCATCAGAATGTTCAATCATTGAACAATAAAACTGAGAAATTAGCCGTGCTACTTACGTCAGAACTGGAATGTGACGTGCTCGCGGTAACCGAGCACTGGCTTACTGACGATAAATTAAAGTGTATTAACTTCGACAATTATTTGCTAATATCTGCTTTCTGCAGAAAACAAGCTATTCACGGTGGGTCGTGTCTATATGTCAAAAGTAATATTAAAGCAATTGAGCTTCCGCATGTATGTAAACTATCTAAAAAACTACTTTGTGAAATAGCAGCAATTAAGTTAATTGAACTGGACTTGACTATTATTTGTATTTACCGAACAAACTCAGCCATTGTTAAGGATTTTTTGACCCACCTGGAAGGTGTGCTCGAGAGAGCTAGCGAATGTAGTCAAGAGATAGTCATAGTGGGAGATATAAATATTAACTGCATCGGGGTACGAACGTTAGAACAGAAGAACCTTTCAGAAATGTTGTATACTAATAATTTTTGTAATAAAGTTGATTTCCCCACTCGGGTGACTGCACACTCGGCGACTGCACTCGATCATGTGTACACCAACACGCCTCCTGGCGTGGCGTGCACTTCTCCTGTTGCCTCTAACGTGGGCGACCACCGCGCTGTGCGTGTGGAGGTCGCCTGCCAGCGACGGGCGCCGACTGCGCTCTTCCGGATGGGAAGAGATTACTCTCCGATGAACCGCGCCAATTTCGTTCTTTCTATAGAAAGCGTAGACTGGGCAGCTGTGCAAGAGCGTAATGGCCACTGTGCCGCGAGTATGGCAAGGAGACGTACTTAATAATAAAATTGACAATAGCTTCCCGCTGAAACAAAAGTCTATAAATAAAAAAAATGACACGTGGGTTACAGATGACATTTTAAATTTAAAATTATTATTATTTGACTTTATTCAACTCGGACATAAATTCCCTCTAAATTTTGAAATTATGAATTGGATTGACATTTTAAATAACAGATATAACATCTTGCTTAAACAAAGCAAATCCAATTACTATTCCAAAATACTTAGTAATACTCAGAACGCTAGTAGAACTATGTGGCAGGTCGTAAACAAGGAGAGAGGTAAGGTCAGTCAATCCTCAACCGACTTTACTGAAATAGTAGCAGACTCTAACGGAGTTCGTTTTGGGTGAAAAAAGGACGCAGTCAATGCGATGAACTCTAAGTTCGTAGGGGCGGCAGCAGCTTGTGGGGCCCCTCGCGCCGACCTGCCACTCGCGTACCGCGCGCTGGTGGCGGCCCGAGCGCCTGCAGATCGCTCAATGTGGCTGCAGCGGTTTAGTGCAGAGGAGGTGTACCGCATTATTACTGCGCGTATACCACATAAGCCGACGAAAGATATTTATAATATCTCAATGGATCTTCTGTATCAAACGGCAGCGGCTATTTCACCGACATTGGCAGACCTATTTAATTTATGCATTAAACAGGGAATTTTTCCGGTTGCTTTTAAAATAAGAAAAATCTCTCCGCTTTTTAAAGGAAAAGGCAAGCGTGATAACATCGATGGATACAGGCCTGTCTCCATCATACCGGCTGTGGCTAAAATACTGGAGAACGGACTGAGCACACGCCTGAGCAACAACCTCGCCTCTACGAAGGCATTGTCGGAGCGCCAGTTCGCGTACCGGGCGGGCCGTTCCACAACTTCGCTTGCTCGTGAAGTGGTGCGACGGGTGATGACTGCCTGCGAACAAGGTCTGCAGGTAGCTGTGCTATGCTGCGATCTTTCGAAGGCGTTTGACGTTGCTGATCACTTCATACTTGAACAAAAATGGCATCGGAGGCAGCGCGTTAAAACTTCTTAGCGATATCTTGCGTGACAGATCGCAGATAGTAGTGGGAGACGGAGGACAGGTGCGTTCGGATCCTCTGACGAAGACAATGGGAGTTGCTCAGGGATCATCAGTCTCTAATATACTTTTCACCATACTGCTCAATGATCTGCCCCAATGTGTTTCGGCTGGCGACATATACATATATGCCGACGATGTCGCCTGCATTGTGAGTGCGCCGACCCATGACGAGCTAGAATATAATCTTAATGTTACCGCTGGCCAGTTGCATAGGTGGTTCCAGCTGAATGTTTTGGCTCTGAACCTTAAGAAGACGCACTTCTTACACTTTTTTCTCGGAGGAAAATTACCGAAAAAAATGACGCTTCTCGCGGGAGGAACTAAGATAGAGCAGGTTGAGGCGACCAGCTTCCTTGGTTTCGAGCTCGATCGCGGCCTTACATGGGCATCCCACATTGACAAGCTGTGTGGGAAGCTGGGAAGTGCATGCTTCGCGCTGCGTCGACTTGCAAGGGTCGTGCCTCGGAAGGTGGCTCGCTCATGTTACTTCGCCACTGTACATTTGCTTTTACAATACGGCGCTGAGCTGTGGGGGCGCGCCGCCGACTGCGAACGCGCCTTCCGCATGCAGAAAAGAGCTGTACGAGCGATTGTACAAGTGCCACAAGATGCTCCCGCGAAGCCGTTGTTTGTAGATCTTTGAATTCTGACCTTGCCGTCAGTATTAATCCTTCAGGTTGCCATTTACGTATATAGTCACCTCCATGACTATACACGACCGGGCGATGTTCATGGGCGTAATCTTCGCAACATGAGTAAACTCCTGCCCGTGCCGCGGCGGCTCGCTAAATCGGACAAGCTCGTCCACGTGATGGGCCTTACCGTTTACAACAAGCTGCCCGAGCGCGTCATCGCAGCCCCTTCTCTGAGCTGTTTTAAGAGTAGACTTAAACGCTGGCTACTCGAGCACGCTTTCTATAGCTATACAGAGTTTGTAAATTATAATTTGACTTAAAGTACTAACTAGTAAATACAATTTGATTATTTTATTTTCTCTGACATTTGTGACTCAATTATTATTTTTTTATTGTTAAATTTTATTATTTTGTAGTGTTTCTTTTTTATTATAATAATTATAATAATTAAACTCTTTGACATGTAATATTTGAAAATATCTATCTATAATATAATAAAACTGTAACGGGGCCGTTCATGAAATATTTTTGGAAAATAATAACTGTGGTGGACATTACTAATTACGATCCAGAGGCCAAAACAACAACTTTTGGAATTTTTGTCTGTCTGTCTGTCTGTCTGTCTGTATGTTCGCGCATCACGCAAAAACTACCAGGCCGATTTTGATGAAATTTTGTATGGTGGTTCCTTATAGCCCGGGTTAACATATAGGATACTTTTTATCCCGGAAAATTCAAGATTTCCCGTGGGAAAATCAAAAGTATTCATTTATATCATGGCTCACCACCACGCAAATGTGGCTTGACCTATTACAATCAAATTTTACACGTTGATACCCTTATCGCGAACTAAAACTGGGACATTGTGAATCCCAAAAAAATTAAGGGTTCCTTCAGGAATTCAAAAAAAATTATCTTTAGAATGGCTCAACGTAACAATATGAAACCTTTACATTGGGATGGAGTATTTTAACCATCATTGTATAGTCGGGTATTCTTTATCCCGGAAAACTAAAGAGGTCCCGTGGGAAATTATCTATCGATACTTACAATAATAACAATAGAGTACTTTTTTCCACATATTAGCTACACATACCACACATTATAATCATAGCAGCAGAATGTCAATAGATGGCACTGCAGGGATAATAAAACGCGCTTAAGTTGTATTAAAACATTAAAATATTATTTCATACTTTTGAGTGGATTTCTTTTATGTATTTTTCAGCATACGCTACTTTACACAACTGGAACTATGGCACGTAGCGATGTGTTTCATAGACGAAAAGATAGGTATTTTTTTACAGATTGCAAATAGTGTAAAAAAATTAAAAAGACATAAATCGAGTTTAGTATCTTTTAACAGGAGGCACAGATATGGGAACTCTTCTGACGGCGATTATTGTTGTATGGCAGTTGCTCTCCGCCTGCAATATCAATATCTTTGAACCTCATCAATGTATTTGCGGGTCCACGGTGGAGGCAATTGGCCATCACTCACTGAGTTGCGGTCGTTGTTTGTGAAGATTCCCACGTCACCAATTCCTTAATGACCTCATTCGGGGGGCACTGGTCTCGGCCAGATGGAATATTTCATCTTTGATGCAGCCGCCGGGCTTTAGTCGATCTGATGGCAAAAGGCCGGAGGGTTTAAACAGGTGCTATGGCAGAGAGGAACGTGTCTGCTTTGGGACGCCACTTTTTCTGCCTCACTCCTCACCCGTACGGTACTGCTGCTCAATTTGCGGCGAGAAAGAAGCATAATAAGTACTCGATCTTGGAGGCAAATTACTGCTTTGTGCCACTGGTCTGTAAGACAACCGGCTGCTGAACCCTCAGAGGCCTTTGCCTTTACAAAGGAGATTGGCTGTCGCCTTCGAGAGAGGAGATGTGACGTGAGGCCCTACCTGCTGCTAAGGTTGTCTATTGCCATCCAGCGCGGCAAAGAGAAGTGCGTCATGGGCTCCTTTGGAGCTAATACGACTCGAGGATTTGACCCATATTAATATTTTTAGGAAATTTTATTACTCCTCCCCACCAAGGGGATCGATCTGCCCTGAGTTAGGGCGATCAGGCCTTAGACTTCACTCAAAGCTTATGTGTGAAGTCAATCAACCCGCAATGGGCCCGCGTGATCGTCTAAGGCTTAGACGATCACGCGGGCCCATTGCGGGTTGATTGACTTCACACATAAGCTTTGAGTTTCTTCGCAGGCGTGTGCAGGTTTCATCACGATGTTTTTCTCACCGTAAGAGCGTCGGATAAATGTACATACCAGTATGAAATCGATATTCGTATAGATATTACTAAGTGGCAGCATTCGAACCATGGCCTTGCGGACAGGAGATAGTGGCCCTAACCGTTCTGCCACCGACGCTCTATATGTTATTTAAGATTTAGAAATCCTTACTTATATTATTATAAATTTGAAAATATGTTTGTTTGTTTGTTACCTATTCACACTTCAATACGTCTACCAATCTTGAAGAAATTTGGCATTTAGGTACCCTGTATCACTGGGAATGAAATAGTCAGCTTTATATCTGTGGAAAACATCATAGCCCGATGCAGTTCCTGAGGAAACTAAAACAATACTATTTGTTCGTTAAGTTATTTAAAATCGTAACAAAAAATGAGTTGGTGTGATTTTTAGCACAGAGATGAGGTGGAAAATGATATAATTTACTAATAAGTATATCCTGACATAGTTCCCGCGGGATCTTGGGACAACTGTTTTCTACGCTCGCGCACGTCGGTGGCGTCGCAACGGAGCTACGGATTAAAGTTATTTTTTGTATATAATTTGTTGAGGGGGTGGGAAGTGACAAAGACTGCTAATCCGAATAGCCCGATACAGTTCCTGAGGTACCTGGAGAAAACTCATGTCCACGCTTGCGAGCTGATTGCGGCTCGCGCACCACTCACCCTCAAAAAGAGTCATAAAAGCTATGTCCACGCGGGCGAAGCCGCGGGCAAAAGCTAGTTTCAATAATAAAGTTATTACTTCAACTTAGACTTCTAATTTGACTCCCAGAAGCCTGTTTAATGTTTAAGGTCTTTGAAATAATGAAAACAGGGTTACATAATATTAAATTCTTAATTTTATTAGGCGTTTTAAAAAAAAACTACAAATTCCTTAGAAACTTTGGTATCTTTGATTTGCTTATAAATTACAACCTCACTTTAAATCACATAAATCTTATACTAACTTATTTATGACTAAATTTATTATAGAAAAAACTTTAATACTAACGTGTATCTAAAAAAATTACTTGAAATTTGTTACAAAATAAAAAACACTTGTTTTATTCTTTAGGATAAGTTATAAAATAACAATACAAAACCAAGTGACTAAAAATCAAATAGTTTACATCTTCCAAGCTATCAAAGCTGTTAAGCCTACTTTTTTTCAGTTAAACCTACGTTTTTTTGCACTAAATATTTATTAGTTTAAGTTATTTCATTACTTTTTATTTAACTATCAAGTGACAGTTTCTCCAAATCACTTAGCGCTAATACACATATGAGTAATTTGATTTTTCAAGAAATATTTGCACGTAAAAAATACAAATCAACTCATTATTTCATTACTCAAAATCAAAAATTTATTCAATACACACACGGGAGATCACTGTTTAAAGAATTAGAATTCTGAGTTCAAATACTCTAGGTAAGGACCATATGTTACCGAATATGTATACCTGGGACAAACAGTCCAGTTAGGTAGGTCCAACTTCGAGAAACTGATCAATCGTCGAATCCAACTCGGCTGGGTAGCGTTCGGGAAGCATCGCAATATCTTTACGTCCCAGATACCGCAGTGTCTTAAGACCAAGGTCTTCGACCAATGTGTGTTGCCAGTGATGACGTACGGAACTGAGACATGGTCGCTTACTATGGGCCTCATAAGAAGGTTCAAGGTCACCCAAAGGGCAATGGAGCGTGCTATGCACGGAATTTCTCTGCGTGATCGAATCAGAAACGAGGAGATCCGTAAGAGAACCAAAGTAACCGACATAGCTCTCAGAATTGCTAAACTTAAGTGGCAGTGGGCGGGGCACATTGCTCGTAGAACAGATTGCCGTTGGGGCAGTAAAGTTCTCGAGTGGCAACCACGCACCGGAAAGCGTAGTGTAGGCAGGCCTCCCACTCGGTGGACCGATGACCTGGTGAAGGTCGCGGGAAGCCGCTGGATGCGGGCAGCGCAGAACCGGTCGTCGTGGAGATCCTTGGGGGAGGCCTATGTCCAGCAGTGGACTTCATTCGGCTGATATGATGATGATGATGAAGGACCATAAGTCCTTAGTCATAATTTACGCGAGCACTAAGCTCAAATGTGATATCGATTTTAGAAAATTATGGCAGGAAAAAGACTCAAATAACTTATAAATAGTTCGATTTAAAAGATCTTATTTTTGCGCTACCGACTGGAGATAAAGAGATAATGTTTGACCTAAGTCTGATCCCGGTGAGGGAAAATCCCAATCGTTCAATAATATGAAGATAAAAATGTTACTAAGCAGCAATTATCTTGAAGAAAAGAACATTAAAAACATCACATTTCAAGTATTTTGAGCGTGCTGATTAACACACAATTATGTAGTTTAAAAAACTTTTTTTTAATTTTAAATTTTTTTTGGTTTGTTATTTCAACTTTTCATATCAAATTCATCCCTGTTTATCCACAATTGTTTAGCCCTTGACATCATCTCACCTGATGGTAAGTGGACTATGATGCCGAAGGTGTAAGCGGACTTACCAAGAATCCTCAACCTAATGGATCTTATTTTCAAGCCTTGTTAACATTGATGTTTGGCGGCAAAACTTAGATAAGATGGTCTGGGTAGGCGGGCTTAGGAAATGCACTTTAACCAACCAAACCGAGTCGACAAAGTTATAGTCCGCTGGAAATCGAACCCGCGACCTCCTGATGCGAAGCTGATGGACTGATCCATTACGCCACGGAGGTGGTAGCTACTCAGGCGGGCTTAAAAATGCCCTTCCGCCAACCAAACCAAGTCTAAAATGTAAGACTCCGCCGGGAATCGATCCCGTGACCTCCTGATGTGAAGCTAATGAACTGAACCATTACACCACGAAATGAAATGAAAATAAAAGCGTATTAGGCTCAATTAACGATGTGTATGAAAAGCCGAATCGAAAAAAACCGGTAAAGTGCGAGTCAGAACCGCGCACAAAGGGTTCCGTTCCATCATACTAGATGACTCTAGTTTCTTCACGTTTCAAAAAAAAACACGTTTTGTTGGAGATTTACTTTTTCAAATTTTGTAGTAGTTGATAAAGCTGGACTGTGTCTACGTGAATCACTGTTGTAAGGTTCACGTAGCACCAAACATAAACAACAAAACCCTCACCAAGGCAAACTAATTAATTTTCAAAATTAAAATTTTATTTTATTTTAATTTTTCTATTTATTTATAGTATGTATAGTAATAGAATGACATAATAGAATGTGACTTACAATAAATAATTTGATTAGATTTGATGTAAAATGAAGTTACCGTCAATTTTTAGTATATACTCTCTGTTGACTATTAATTATTGACATAGTATTATTTATAATTAAAAAATAATAATAATAATAACTAACATAGGCTAAGTCTTATTAACAAATTCTGGATCGTTGTTGTCAGAAAAATAAATGATAATAATAATAATAGCGGCAACAGAAATACATCATCTGTGAAAATTTCAACTATCACGGTTCATGAAATACAGCCTGGTGACAGACGGATGGACGGACAGCGAAGTCTTAGGACTAAGGTCCTGTTTTTACCCTTTGCGTACGGACCCCGAAAAACCGGCCAAGTACGAGTTGGACACGCGCACTGAGGGCTCCGTACAAAAACATCTTCATAAATCAACTATATAAAAGATACTAACTAGATCATACTGGATGTCGCTAGTTTCTTCACGTTTCCATAAAATCACGTTTCTGTATGAGGCCTCCTTATTTTTTTTTATTATTACATGTTATAGCGGTAATAGAAATATAATGTCACTAGACATACAATGTGAAAGTTTCAACTACCTAGCTTTTACGATTCATGAAAAACAGCCCGCTTCCTAGCACAAACAGACAACGGAGGCTTAGTAATAGGTTCCTGTAGATCAAATTGTTGGAAAAGTGCTTTTATTCAGTAAATGACCACCTGTGACTTATGGGTTATAGATTTTTATTGACATTATGTTTTTTTTTTATTCACAATTGGTAAGCCCTTGGCATCATCTCATCTGATGGTAAGTGATGATGATGCCGAAGATGGAAACTTTGACTTATTTATTTTAATTTGTATTTATCTATCCATATTTTTTTTTCTTAATGACAATTTAATCTATTTTACATGTTTTTTTTTTTATTGTAGTTTTAGTGTCTTTTTATTATTTGATATTATTAATGTTTTTAATGACATCTTAATCTATTTGACAAATATGTTTATTGAATTATAATTGTTTTAGTGCTTTATTAATACTTGATATTGTTTAATGTTTTTAATAATTCACCTTTTTTTTATTAAAAATTTTAGTGCCTTTGACTGCAACTCACCTTTTTTTTATTTACAATTGGTAAACCCTTGACAACATCTCATCTGGTGGTAAGTGACGATATTACGGAAGATGGAAGCGGGCTTACCAAGATTCCCCAACGCAATGGGAAACTGGCTATCTTATCTTCATGCCGGAACACACCAATGATATCAACATTGATATTTGGCGGCAAGACTTGATAAGATGGTGGTAGCTAGCCAGGCGGGCTTAGAAAATGCCCTACCACCAACCAAACCGAGTCTTACAATTGACCCCGCCGGGAATCGAACCCGCGACCTCCTGTTTAAAGCCAGTGAACTTTGCCTCTGAGCTACGGAGGCGGATAAACCTGATGGTAAGTGATAATGCAGTCGAGGATGGTACACGCAAACTCAAATAATGCCTATTCACTCTTGCCTTGAAGATCCCCAAATTATAGGAATCGGGAAACACCTAATGTGATATGATTTGATTTAAATGTTTGTTTATATTAATGTCCAGCACAATTTATATTGTAAACAGGAAATAAACAATGAAACTATTGGGTGTACAGAACCCTAAAAATTACGAACCGAACCTAATATGAGTCACTCGGGTAAAGTGGTTCAGTACCATTAGTGTTAACCCTGTTCATGTTTCCGGCAGAGGTATTAGGTAAGTATAATGATTAGCTGATTCTCCAACTTCGCATGGAAAGTCCAAAATGTCTTTACTTTTTTAACCGCCTTCAAAAAAGGAGGAGGTTTCTCAATTCGACCGTATATTTTTTTTTTATGTGTGTTCGCGGATTATTATTTTATATTATTATTTAGGTATGTGTCGTTTATGAACCGATTTTGATGATTCTTTTTTTGTTGGAAAGGAGATATCCCAAGGGTGGTACCATGATAAGGAAACCAGGATCTGATGATGGCATCCCAGAGAAATTGAGGGCAACCTTAGTTTCCTGTTTGAAGTCGGTTTTTTTATTCAAAATTATCTACTAAGTGATACAACCGAATGTTGTTCAGTTTCATGAGCCCTCTGCGAAAACAATTATCTATTTTACTTAACATCCTCTTTAATATTAGGTTGTATAGTCAAGGCACTACTACCTACTCTTGCACTTCTTCACTGGTGTTTCGTTTCAATTAAAAACTACAATTATTTTTTAAAAATCCAACTGACATAATGAAGTGTGTGTTTAGAATAATCAACTAAGAAAATTTAGAGGTTTAAATCGGTCTGGTTTGCCTGTAGAAAGCAAATCTCTGTTTTAAAAGACGTTTCTTTGATATATTTTTTTGTCAAATTCAAATGCAATATCATCATCATCATTACAGCTCATATACGTCCCCACCGAGGGGCTCGAGCCTACCCTGAATCAGGGCGATTAGGCCTTAGTCGACCACGCGGGCCCACTGCGTGTTGGTCGACTTCACACACAACCTTCGAGTTTCTTCGCAGGCGTGTGCAGGTTTCCTCGCGATGTTTTCCTTCACCGTTAAAGCAATCGGTAAGTATGTACGTAAGTTTTTGAAAAACTCATTGGTACATTGGCCGTCCAGATTTGAACCCGGTACCTCTGGTTAGATGGACAGAGTCGTTACCGGTTGAGCCACCGACGCTTTTTTTATTCAAAATAGCAAATGCAATATATTTATTCAAAATAGTTGCAAATTACACTCTTTCTGATAGTTTTAATTTATAAAAATCACAATATGAGTACATAAATGACGCTGCAAAACTATGACGTCACGCCTAGTTATTTCAAACATTTTTAGAACAAAATGTCATTTTTGACAGATGATAAAAAGTAACTCAGATGACTAGCATTCGTCATCCCTAATTGTCCTGCGACGCCAGCCTTAAGCTCCAATACGACAAACAAAAACTGCTTGAATTTTGCAGCTTAGTTTTTCCACGATTATCGTGCCATCAGTACTGCAGCACTGAGGGTTCTATCACCATTCGCGACATCGCACTAGTGCGAAACAGGCTTTTCTGCAGTTGCAATAAAAAACAAGAATAGGTCGAAAATGAATGTAGAGAAAGATATGAGAGTGGAATTTCCAAACTTGAGCCGCGTTTTGAGAACCTATTCCCATAAAATCAAGCACATCTTTCTGATGAATAGCCAGCCAAGAAGACAAAAGAAAATAATTCTAGAAAAACCTAAAAACTTAGGTACAAGCTTTAATTTGAAAATAATTTTAATTATTTCATATTCTTCTCATCAAACCCTTTCATTCGATAACCATATCTTAAAGTATAAAAAACTGGTCCGCCCTATTGGATTTAGAATGACGTCATTTAGCTAACCATGCGTTGCTGTCTAAACTCAACATGTATGCAAAATTTTAGCTCAACCGGGAACCGGGAAGTGGTTCTAGTTTAGCTTCCAAGATTTGTCCCAAACCAAAAGACAGATAGACAGACTAACTAACTAATTAACACTAATATAAAGTTTGTAATATTGTACATATATATATATATATATATATATATATATATATATATATATATATATATATATATATTTACATTTATGTATTTGTAAGCAACCCGCACTGGGCCCGCGTGGTCGACTAAGGCCCAATCGCCCTAATTCAGGGTAGGCTTGAGCCCCTCGGTGGGGACGTATATGAGCTGATATGATTTGTAAGATAGCATGTTTTGTTTTTGCTCTAAGTTTGTGATAAAAATTATAAATTTTAATTGGAGTTTTTTGATAACTTGTTCTAACCCGCGCAGATGGGTTCTGATGGGGGTCCCAGGCCAAGATATTGAACAAAATCTTTGCTGCTAGTGGCACCGCATGACTGAAGCCTGAGAGGTTACTTCTTATGGTTCACAGGAGGCATTAGGTGGTTATTAGGGTTCCGTACCTCAAAAGTAAAAAAATGTAGCCTTACAGGATCACTCTTGTGTCTGTCCGTCCGTCTGTCACAGCCAATTTGCTCAGAAACTACTGGACTTTGGTACACATATGTAAGTTGGTGACCCAAAGACGGACATGTAACGTAAATAAAATAATTTCAAACATGGAGGCCACTTTTGGGAGGTACTCGTAAATTAGAAAATATGAATAAAAAACTTTTTTTAACTATATCGTGTGACATATCAAATAAAAGGACTTGTTGTGAGAATTTCTATTTTTTTATAGTTTTGAAGTTATTTAAGAAAATAGACGAAAATTATAAGACTGACTCGGTGGCTCAGTGGTTAGTGCCCTTGACTACTGATCCGAGAGTCGTGGGTTCGATCCCCACCCAGGGCAAGCATTTGTGTGATGAGCAGATTTGTTTGCTCTGTGTCTGGGTGTTAAATTATATCTATATATGTATGTATTTAAACGTATGTAAGTATGTATATCAGTCTCTGGTAACCCATAACACAGGGAATCCTACTTTGGGGCCAGATGACCATGTGTGATTTGTCCCAGAATATATATAGGTATATATATATTAAATATCTATGTATATTTATAGATGGCGCTGTAGATGAAAATTAGTTTTTGTTACGGAACTCTTAGTGTCCGAGTTTGATTCGCACTTGGCTGGTTTTTTTAAACAACGGAACCTTCACTGTGCGTGCTCCTACACGCACTTGCCCAGTTCTTTTTTAACACGCTTATATTAGCTTCACCTGTATGTATGTATGTTTCTATGTGTTTGTAAATATATTTATATGTATGTTTGTATGTATGTTTGTGTGTATGATTGTATGTATGTTTGTAACCGACTCCTTTGCACTTGATTTTGACCCACTAAATGGACAGATTTAATTCAAACTTTGCACATTTATAAAGAATCAGTGGCAATACAATAATTTCGTAAGTTTATCTCAATAAAAACTAAAATATAAATACATATCGTTTAAAAAAACACTCTTTTTAAGTATATCAAACTAAAAAGTGAAAATAATGTCGCCGTCATCTGGTTGAATCTGCTATTTGATTGAATGACTAGCGCGTTCATTGAATGACGACATTTAATTGAATGCCTAAAGGACAACTCTTCAAGTTGTTTAATGTAACGTTCAACGTCTTGACTGAACGTCATTTAGCCAAGTTGTTAAATGGGATATTCCGAATAAAAACCGACGATTTCTACTTCTGCGAAGCATTCTGCTTCGCGAGGCTCTTTGACTGTACATGTGCAATCAATCAAACCTGACCGAACCTAATATCGCTCGCTTCGCTCGCTCATTTACAGTTTTTTTAGGAAAATCAAATTTTTGCCAACTCCCTTTTCGTTGTATGGAATTTTACGGTCACAATGTGAACAAGAAAGCCCTAATACAAAGCCAAAAAAATATTACAAAGCCCTAATTCTCACAAACTAAACAATAACTATGAACTTAATTTCAATCACCTGACTGATTTTACGTCCGCTCTGTTCAAAGGGCTATATACGAGGGCTGTTTGATAAGTACCCGTTTATGGCAAAAAAAAAACATTTTTTTATGTACATATGCATTTATTTTTCTACGTAGTCACCTTTTAACTCTATACACTTGTTCCACCTATACTCAAGCTTCAATAAACCATCCAAAAAGTATGATTTTGGAAAGTCATTAAAATAGGCCTCTGTGGCGGCAATGACTTCGTCATTTGATCCAAGTCGCTTACCACCGAGCAATTTTTTTAGGTTGGGAAACAAAAAAAAATCGCATGGGGCCAAATCTGCAGAATATGGGGGATGAGGCAATAGTTCGTATCGTAACTGTGCTAATTTAGCCGTCACAACTCTGGACGAATGAGCCGGGGCGTTGTCGTGATGAAACAGTACTATTTTCTTTTTTGAATGGGGTCGTTTGTCCTTCAAGACGGCGTCAAATTTATCCAATAAATTGGCATAGTACAACAGGGCAGCTGTTATCGTTTTCCCCTTTTCTAAGTAGTCAATATGTATAATACCCTGCGAATCCCAAAAACAGTCGCCATGACCTTTCCAGCCGATGGGACGGTTTTTGCTTTCTTTGGAGCAGGTTCATCCGGTAAAATCCACTGCTTCGACTGCTCTTTCATTTCCGGGGTGTAGTGGTGAACCCACGTTTCGTCCACGGTCACGAAACGACGCAGAAACTCCTTCCGGTTACGTTTGAACACGGCCAAACACTGCTCCGAAGTAGTCAGTCGGTTCCGTTTTTGCTCCTCCGTGAGTAAACGCGGCACCCATCTCGCCGATACTTTCTTCATGCCCAATTTTTCTTCTAATATGTATTGTACCCTCTCGATTGAAACGTTTACACCATCAACGATTTCTCGAAGTTTAAGTCAGCGGTCGGCTAAAACGATATTTTTAATTTTCTTAACCATATCGTCTGTATAGTCACCTCAATTGACCGGTCTGGGCGATCCCCATTAAAGACGGTTGTTTTCCCCTGCTTAAACTCGTTATACCAATATCTCACGGTTGTTATAGAAGGAGCACATTCATGGTAAACCGATTGCATTCTTACTTTTATTTCGTCACATGTTTTTCCTTCCAAAAACAAGAATCTAATTACAGATCGATACTGTTCTTTCTCCATTTTAACAATTTTAAGTTTACACTTTCACTAAATCGCTGTCAAATGAAAAAAATAACAAAAGAATACCATTTTCTTTTTTTTTTGCCTCTGAAAAATGGCTTAAAAAGGTGGTATACTTATTTTCGGCCAGTGATATTAATATATTTAGTAAACGGGTACTTATCAAACAGCCTAGGTAGATAACACGTTGAGTGACGCTTGTTCAATCAACGTTCGGCCTAGTCATTCAATTGAATGTCGTCATTCAATGAAGGCACTAGTCATTCAATCAAATAGTAGATTCAACCAGATCATCATCATCATCATATCAGCCACAAATCGTCCACTGCTGGACAAACGCCTCCCCCAAGGATTTCCACGACGACCGGTCCTGCGCTGCCCGCATCCATCGGCTTCCCGCGATCTTCACCAGGTCATCGGTCCACCGCGTGGGAGGCCTGCCTACGCTACGTTTTTCGGTGCGCGGTCGCCACTCGAGAACTTTACTGCCCCATCGGCCATCTGTTCTACGAGCTATGTGCCCTGCCCACTGCCACTTCAGTTTAGCAATTCTGTGAGCTATGTCGGTTACTTTAGTTCTCCTGCGGATCTCCTCGTTTCTGATTCGATCACGCAGAGAAACTCCGAGCATAGCACGCTCCATTGCCCTTTGGGTGACCTTGAGCCTTCAAACGAGGCCCATAGTAAGCGACCATGTCTCAGTTCCGTAAGTCATCACTGGCAACACACACTGGTCAAAGACCTTAGTCTTGAGACACTGCGGAATTTGGGACGTGAAGATATTGCGAAGCTTCCCGAACGCTGCCCAGCCGAGTTGGATTCGTCGATTGATCTCTTTCTTGAAGTTGGACCTGCCTAGCTGGACTGTTTGTCCCAGGTATACATATTCGTCAACAACTTCCAGTGTAGAGTCTCCAACCTTTAGAGGAGTGGGTGCGACACGGACATTTAACATTATTTTCGTCTTGTCCATGTTCATTTTAAGACCCACTTGTTGAGAGACTTTACTGAGGCCATCGAGCATTGTGCTTAGGGCTTCCATAGTCTCAGCCATGACCACGATATCGTCAGCGAATCGGAGGTGGGATATGTACTCGCCGCTGATATTGGTGCCAAGTCCACCCCAGTCCAGAAGCTTAAAAACATCTTCCAGGGCGGCGGTGAACAGTTTCGCAGATATAACGTCTCCCTGTCTCACCCCTCGCTGCAACTGGATAGGTTTTCGAGTTCTGGTCCTGGAGGCGAACCGACATGGTGGCGTTTTCATACAGACACTTCAACACCTCGATGTATCGATGGTCAATTTGGCACCGCTGGAAAGACTGTAGCACAGCCCAGGTTTCGACTGAATCAAAGGCCTTCTCATAGTCCACAAACGCCAAGCATAGTGGCTAATTGTACTCTTCGGTCTTCTGTATAATCTGCCGCAGCGTATGTATGTGGTCTATGGTACTAAAGCCTTTTCGGAAACCGGCTTGTTCGGGAGGCTGGAAGTCGTCAAACCTGCGTGCGAGACGATTCGTAATGACTCTCGAAAACAGCTTGTAGACATGGCTCAGAAGTGAGATGGGTCTGTAGTTCTTCAGCAGGGTGTTTTCACCCTTTTTGAAGAAAAGCACGACCACACTTCTGTGCCATGCCTTTGGCGTTTGTCCCTCGAGTATAACGGAATTAAATAACGTCTGAAGAGCTTTTAGTACCGGTGATCCACCTGCTTTCAAAAGTTCAGCCGTAATTCCATCATCACCCGGTGCCTTGTTGTTCTTGAGCTGTTTGAGAGCCATTCTAATCTCGTACAGGCTGACGTTCGGGATATCTTCGGTATAGTGTCGGGTTAGTCTGGCTCTTGGGTCCTCAGCCAGATCGCTGACAGGCAAACGTGTGGTCTTGTACAATTGTCCATAGAACTTCTCAACTTCTTCCAGCAACTCAGTCTTAGACGATATGTTCCTGCCATCCTCAGTCTTTAGCTTGGTCAGTTGGCTTTGTCCAACAGACATATCTCTCGCGAACACTTTTGAGCCTTTGTTGTGCTCAATCGCCTCTTTAATGCAATTTGTATTATATTGGCGTAAATCGTGAGTTAGGGACTTAGAGATCTGCCTGTTTAGTTGCCGATACTGAGTTGCGACTTCAGAGGACTGCAAAACCAATCTACGTCTTTCTTCCATGAGGTTGCTGGTGAAGTCGGAGATTTTTTTGGTTCTGTTTGAACGGCGAGTTTTAAAAATCTTAGACCCGACCGTTTGAACAATTTCCACGAACCTGTCATTATAATCGTCCACATTCTCGCAGTCTCCTAGGCATTCGAAACGATTGTGCAACTCGAGCTGAAAGCTCTCGGGGTTTTGGAGCTGGATGGGCGCCGGTCGGAGCGTAGACTTCATCAGTCGACATCTTTCTAGCTTGGTCTTTAGATTCAATGTGCCTCTGACCATCCGGTGATCGCTTCCTGTTTTAACTGAATTGATCACGAAGACATCATAGAATATTTGCCTCCTTGTCGACAAGATGAAGTCTATCTCGTTTTTTGTTACGCCATTGGGATGCAACCATGTCCACTTCCGCTGTTTTGACTTTTTGAAGAAGGAGTTCATCATAAAGAGGCTCTCCTTCTCCATAAAGTCGGCCAGCATCTGGCCACGTGCATTTCTTACTCCATATCCAAATTTCCCCACTCTCAGCTCACCATCGCTTTGTTTGCCCAGTTTCGCGTTAAAGTCCCCCATAACAACGGTATAATGGGTCCTGGTGCTATGTAAGGCTGTAGATATGTCCTCATACATAGTCTCTACCTCGTCGTCGGAGTGTTCCGTAGTCGGCGCGTATACTTGTATGACCTTCATCGAATACCGTTTGGTGATTCTTAGTATAAGGTATGCTACCCTTGTCGAAACGCTCACGATTTGGACCACATTGTTAATCAGGGACGTGTGGACGAGAAACCCGACACCACCCTGGGACTGTTGGTCGCCCTCCCGGAAATAGAGCAGGTTTCCGGATTTAAAGATCATGGTGTCCTCTCCCTCTCTTCGGACTTCACATAAACAACCTGCACTTGTAACCTGCTCAATACTTCTTCGAGTTCTGTAAGTTTCTCGTCAGTCCGCAGTGTACGCGTGTTGTAAGTTGCCAGGGCCAAAGGTCGTTGGGTTTGGTAGCTTGGCATCTGCCGGGAATTCTTCGCACCCCCCACCCCGCCGTTACCATGACTGCTACCGGAGCCAGGAATAGCGGGGCCGCCGGGGACTAGGGGCCGTTTTCTGGGTGTGAATTTCATAGGGGGGGTTTTGCCGTAATCGCCACGCTTGGCAGGCGGGTTGGCGATCGCAGTTTGATTGCAGGTGTGTTGCAATGTACGGAAAGACGCTGCTGCCCATCCTCCGGTTTTAAGTCCCTTAGTCGCCTCTTACGACACCCATTGGAAGAGATGGGATGGTCCTATTCTTAGCCGGGAACCATACGGACATTCAACCAGATGACTGCGACATATATAAGCTGAAAACAATAATAAACGAAACATACTAGTATTATTGTGTAAAAAGCGTAGGTTGCTCGATATAAGAAAAATATGGCACAGCGCCCTCAGCTTTTATTACAATAATACTAGTATTTTTCGTTCATTATTGTTTTCAGCTTATATTAAGAATTATTTTTCACTTTTTAGTTTGATGTAGGTACTTTATGCGTGTTTTTTTAGTTTTTTTCACTATATTTATATACGTATCGGACAAGCTATTAAGATGCAGCAGGCACCAGCAGGCTCTCGATTTTTTCATTCATATCAGCTCATATACGTCCCCACCGAGGGGCTTGAGCCTATCCTGAATGTAGGGCGATCGGGCCTTAGTCTACCACGCGGGCCCAGTGCGGGTTGGTCGACTTCACACACAACCTGCGAGTTTCTTCGCAGGCGTGTGCAGGTTTCCTCACGATGTTTTCCTTCACCGTAAGAGCGTCGGATAAAAGTACTACATATGAAATCTAATTCGAAATCACATTGGTACGTGGCAGGTTCGAATCACGACCCCCCGGACAGGAGGCGGCGGCCCTAGCCATGACGCCACCGACGCTCTTACCCAAGGCTCTCGATTACATTAGGTGATCACATTGAATTACTAATACTAATGGGTTATCAAGTTGGCCCTTATCAGGAATTTTGTACCTACAAACCTTGTTATTTTTCTCGCAATATTAATGAATCGCGTTGGTTAATTTAATTCAAGTTCGGACTCCTAGGCCGACACTTGTGTAAAGTTATTTCATTTCGTTTAATAAAAATTATTCAAGAGAAATGAACGCGCCAAAACATTTCTTTTTTCTTGTGGTTTTGAGCATTTTATTTAGCGCCTGTGCTGGACTCTCAAGAAGGGTATGTATGTAACACGCTCTGAAGTCTAAACGGTTTGATGGATTGGGGAGTTCGACATGTCGTTAGATTTGTCTTGATCCCGTGAGTGACAGGACACATTTTTACCCGACTCGCCAAAAAAATAAGGTTTATTATTTCTTTAGCACGCTCTGTATCCTAAACGTTTGAGGGATTTTTGGAGGTGTCGTTAGATTGAGTGACATAGGAAACATTTTTAACCGACTGGCCAAAAACAGGGGTTAAGTTTTTATGCGGTCGGCTCTTTAATTTTCAAATTATTCCTAAAGCTATTCACATGCTGTATTCACAGAGAACTTACTAAGAATAAAAAACACTACAATTTTAATAGTGGCCAAATGTGATATACTAATTCATCATTGTTATACAGGGTGTAACTAAATTCCCGTTAATTGGGGCTTCTACTCATCATACTGAACAACTTTCCCCAAGGAACCAATAGTAAATTCTCAAAAAAACAATTCGACGCTCCATACAAAAATGCACAAAATTTGTAAATCAGCTGATCGTTTTGTATTAAGAGTTCATATTTTTCCCCGCGATTTCAGCAAACTTCTACAACAGCAAAACAAAAGTTGTTCAGTACGATGAGTAGAAGCCCCAGTTAACGGGACCTTCAGCAAATTTTTTACACCCTGTATTGTATGATGAGAAAAACCGACATGATCAATAATAGGTACTTGCAATGGTGTTTTCAATTGGTGTCGATTTTGTTTTACACGATTTAACTTACCTACGAGTATATGAGAAGATTAAACTAAATTTATACATACTGTCATTGTCATTTCGATACTGAAAGAAAATAAAAAAATTCGAGCGAGACCTACAGTACTCGCATATGATATGTAACATGTGACAAAATACTTTATAAAAGGACGGCAAAGATACGGCAGACTAGGCTGTATGGTCATATATACCTTTACCTTTTCCGCGCTTTTAAAGCCTGAAAAAAGGACGGCAAAGATACGGCAGACTAGGCTGTATGGTCATAGATACCTTTGCCTTTTCCGCGCTTTTAAAGCCTAAAAAAACGCGACTTCCTGTTACAATGGGACACGTTTCCGTCCCATTTCACGAAATCACTCCCATAAATTGCAGGAAAGCGAGAGCAAAGATGTTACACATCAAAAAACAGAATGCGTAAATTTAGATTAGTCCTGTAAATTAAGTTAAATCTTGTTACATGAATTGACACCAACGTTATCTCTATCATTCATTAGATTAGTAAGATTACTTTATAAGGATTAAATAGATAAGAACCTGATACGGAATCCTAAAAAGTATATTTTACACATTTACACAGAATCGATACGAAATCCTCACACCTAGTTTTCACTTTTAATCGACCTGAATGAAACTAACTGGCGTAAGGCGTTGTCTCAATTTAAAACGAAATTTGGCCCTACGATCATCAATATAAATGTCGTAGAAGGGCCGTGAAATACCGAGGGACAGACAGATAGACAGACGGACATGGCGAAATCAAAAGGGTACCTACATAAGTGGTTTTACTACATAAGATAGAAACGTTAACAAGCTCAGCAGCGCCCTCAAATTTGAGTTATGTCGTTTTCAGTTGAAACTGGATGGATAAAAAAAACTGTTTTGGTTTTGGTCATAAAATTTCGAACACTAGTCATCTTTTTATTCATCATCATCATCATATCAGCTGAAGGACGTCCACTGCTGGACATAGGCCTCCCCCAAGGATCTCCACGACGACCGGTATGCGCTGCCCGCATCCAGCGGCTTTACGCGACCTTTACCAAGTCATCGGTCCACCGAGTGGGAGGTCTGCCTACACTACGTTTTCCACAACCCAACGGCCATCTGTTCTACGAGCAATGTGCCCCGCCCACTGCCACTTACACTCTTTTATTATTTTATTATTAAATATATGTCGAAGGGGGGGGTGGTTAGGTTATGGATAGATCCGTCAAAAAGTGTCTGCCTCGAGACTGACGTCCAGCTAATATGGCTTCTCCACAGATCTAATAAATTCTCAACTCAGTGTGTCAGCACAAACAGCCTCCCGTTAATACGTCATATTTGCTACCACAAACGATCGTCTCACGAGTACAAGCGAATGTCACGCCACCACCGGTTTCACCCAGGTACTAATACCTGACGTTTGATCCAAAAAAAGTTTAACGATCTAAGTAAACTTATCTCGAGCTGGTATTGGGCGTGTTTTCAATGACGCTCCGACATATATTATTTGAGTGACTTTGGCTGCACACCGCACCTGATGGTAAATGCCGATGCAGCCAAAGATGTAACACGCACGATCAAATAGTGCATTTTCACTATCGTCTTGAAGATTCCTAAATTATACGAATCGGGGAACACAGACAACGTTTCATCCTTGTTCCATCCCTTTGCCGTTCGCATGATTAACGATGAAGATAAAAGCTTCGTGCGTATAGGTGGAACATCAACGACAAAGGGGTGGAATCACCCCCGCGCCTGCTCGTCTGATAATGTAATGGAGAAAGGGCTATAAGGTCGTGAAGCTCCTGGGCACACTCTCCGAAATAAATCCTGTAGAACACCGATGGACAGGTGATGACCTGGCTAGCACAGGACATTAACATCTAACAATTTGCGTAAACGAAAATGATATAAATAGTGGCCTAAACTCAATTGTTGACTGGCTGAAACAAAATAACCACAAAATTAATATCGACAAAACAAATATCATGTCTTTCAAACAAAGAAACTTAAAAAATCTTACGACTTATGTCCACTTTGGAAGAAAAAAAATTAAAGAAATTACGTTTACAAAATTTGTAGGCCTACAGATTGACAATAATCTGAAATGGAGCTCACACATTGATCAAGTTTGTACAAAAGTAACCCAGTTTTCTTAAGCCCTATATATGTTGGGAAAAACGGTCAATAGTAAAGCAGTGCTCGCTGCTTATCATGGCTATATGTGGTACCAACCTTGAAATATGGAATAATATTTTGGGGTAATGCTACTGGTAAGGAGGTGGTACTGAGATCTCAAAAAAGATGCATTAGGGCCATCTGTAGGCTACAAAAAACAAATGTTCGCTGTCACATACTAAGCAGAGCTGAGCAAGCCATGTGACGAAGCTTCTATAACCGTCATCTGCCACAGCATGCACTGTCATTTGTCAAGATACATTGAGCACGTAATGTGACGCCACCTCTGTGGCAGATCTAAATTTTCTATACCAATTATTGTGTCAAAGTGCTGTCACGTTTACTATTCCAAGCATCCATGAACGTGTTAATTTATCAGTAGTTAGGTATAAGGTTTGGACATGTTTTGCTTATTATAAAAAAACATCTTATCTTATACATTGACATTATGATGAATGACTCGTTGTTTTTAATCAGTTATGTAATATTGATTTTCATTTTGAAGACTTCACTGATTATGTTTTTATTACTATTATATTATTATTTTTAAATTAGTACGTCAAAAGGAAAATTATTGAAGATCCGAAAACAAAGAACTTTATTATTGTTACAATTCAAATTCAAATTTCATTTATTTGTGATTATATTTTACAATAGATGTTAAGTTAAAATTATGTCCTATAATACAGGTGTAACAAAATTGGTGTAGGTCCCGTGAACTGGTGCTTCTACTGATCATACAGAGCAACTTTTGTTCTACGACTTTGTTGAAAACGTAAAAAAATTTTTTACTCTTCATACAAATCGACCAGCATTCGTGTATTTAAGTATGGATTTTTTTTGGAGAATTGACTATGGGTTCCTTGGAGAAAGTTGTTCAGTGTGATGGGTGGAACCCCCAGTTAACGGGACCTACACCAATTTTGTTACACCTGTATCATAGGACATAATTTTAACTTAACATCTATTGTAAAATATAATCACAAATAATTGAAATTTGAATTGTAACAATAATTAAGTTCTTTGTTTTCTGATCTTCAAAAATTTTCCGTTTTAGGGTTCCGTACCCAAAGGGTAAAAACGGGACCCTAATACTAAGACTTCGCTGCCCGTCCGTCTGTCTGTCTGTCCGTCTGTCACCAGGCTGTTTTTAATGAACCGTGACAGTTGAAATTATAACAGACGATGTAGGGGAAGTACGGACAAAATGACATAGACGGACAAAATGACATAGTGGGCTTATTTGAAAATTGGCGCGGTTTGGAACATCAAAAACCAGCCAATCGCAGTCTTTGTGTCGCTATTACCAACCTAGGAAAATACTAGACCAATCCGGGCGCGCGTCGTTTCGGCACAACTTCATGTTTGTTTTCACCAACCTCAAGTTTGTTTTGTGTTGTGACAACTTATAGGTTTTTGGTAAGTTTTTCTTTAAATCTTCGCTGTTTGTTGATTTTATTTGCATAAGTATATCACAACTTATGAGGGAATGATATTTAGTTTCGATTCTTTTATACATTTTAGAAAATACGAAGTTAAAAATATTCAATCTCATTGGTGGACAAAATGACATACATACCCAGGAATGACATAGGTATGTCATTTTGTCCGTAGTCTTTTTTTGTTAATATATAAAGTACTTAGGTAATTTGAACGGGTGATAAAACATCTATGATTATCCCCATAGATGTTATATCACCCGTTCCACAAGGCGCATACGTAGCAGGGCAAGGAAAACGCAAACCGAGAAAGCGCCAAGTCAATCTATTGTTGACCTCTACTCCGAATACGGAAGATGTTAAAGCAAAGATAGAGATGAAGAAACCCTAGCGTGAAAGAAAAAGGAAAGCATCCAAGGTTCTCTTTGATAGCGATTCTGAAGAAGAAAACATTAATTCTCAAGTAGAGGATGATGAGGACGATTGCGCTTGCATTTATTGCAATTATTTGTACTCCCGATCAAAACCCGGAGAATGTTGGCTTAGATGTATGCAGTGCTTCCGTTGGGTGCATGCTGCCTGTGCTGATCTACCGAAGAAAACAATGAAATTTGTGTGTGAACTATGCATTTAATTGCACTTTATTTAGTATGTCATTTTGTCCATATAGGGTATGTCATTTTGTCCATGAGTATGGAATGAATGAATCTTCTGTGATCTTATTTTAAAAGAAGATATTTTTTTTTTCTATAAGAGTTAAGTGTTACTGCTCTAGTTTATTTTGTAGCTGATACATCAAAGAAGTTACTGATACGTAAATTTTGTTCCTGAAGCTTTTAAATAAATGTTTATAGTGAAAAAACGGGAGGGTATGTCATTTTGTCCGTACTTCCCCTATTTCTTTTGCCGCTATAGCCACAAATACTAAAAATTTGAAAAAGTGAAAGTCTCCATACAAATAACTTTTTTTTTAAACGTGAAGAAACTAGCGCCATCTAGTATGATGGTACGGAAACTGTTGTGCGCAGTTCTGACTCGCACTTTACCTTTTTTTTTGTAGAAACCACCACCTGCCATGAGTCATTCAAGGATAAGAAGAGGTACAAGTAAGTGTCATTAGCGCTGGAAACCATACTCAGTACAATACAATGATTAAGGTCGAGGTCGACAATGACAATCCATACTTTGGACTAGAGATAAGTACCTACACTTTTACACGTTTGCATGTGTGAAGCGTCGGTGGCTCAATCGGTAACGACTCGGTCCTCCTATGCAGTGATGCCGGGTTCAAATACGGACGGCCAATGTATCAATGAGGTTTTCGAAACTTACGTACATATACTCACCGTTTGCTTCAACGGTGAAGGAAAACATCGTGAAGAAACCTGCACACACCTGCGAAGAAACTCGAAGGTTGTGTGTAAAGTCAACCGACCCGCAATGGGCCCCCGTGGTCGACTAAGGCCTGATCGCCCTAATTCAGGGTAGGCTCGATTCCCTTAGCGGCGACGTGTGTGAGCTGATGTGATGATGATGTGTGTGTAAATTTACTGTAGGGTTGTCAGTCGTAAAGGGATCACGGCGCAAAATTCAAATGTTTTCGAGTTTGCGTTTCTGTTAAAAATGTATTTTGAACATACATGTGGAATTTTTAAGCTATTGCATAGATTTTATCGCAGGCTTTGAGCGCGGGGACCGAATCCAGAAATTCCGTAACGAAGAAAAACCTGACGCTCGGTTGCCATGGCAACAATATCGGTTGTCAAAACAAACATATAAGAAGATTTGATCATTTTCGGAGAATAATAAAACTCTTTTCATAAACTGTATATACCTCCATATGACAAAGAAGATTTGATTATTTTTTATTTATCAAATGCAAAAAGATTTTATTTAAGACACAGCTGTTTGTAATTATAGAGATAGGTACAAAAAGATTTTATTCCATATTTGGCTGTATAGTTCCAACTACCATTGCTTAAAAAAAAAGAACAAAAAGATTTTATTCCATATTTGGCTGTATAGTTCCAACTACCATTGCTTAAAAAAAAACAAAGATGTAAAAAAGCGCGGTTAAGCGAAAATAAATAATAAATATGAATGAACAAAGTGCATTTATTATTAATGAAGAAAGTCACGAAAAAATAGTGAAAGAAAATGAGTGAGTACTCTATATACATACATTTTATTATTATCACAAATGCAGTATTAATTTTGAATTGAAAATATAATACTGCTATAAAGGTGACCTAAATTTTTGATATTAAAATGAGCGATATTAAAAGTAGCCCTCTTTTATACACACAAACACACACACGCGTATAGTTTAAAAAATCAATTTAGATTCTCAATATATATATATAAATAAATTCATTCTTCATTATGTATATAACAGAAACCATCAAACCAAGCACGTGTACTATTCAGTACCTTTGTTTTTGGTGTATAGATAATGCACATGAATGCCGCGCAGAGAAAGTATATATGATATTATATCCATATAAATGTACATCGCGCGAAATTCGATAATCACTTCTAAATATTGTTATTTATTTAATAAAAGAAAAAATTGTTTTCTTATCGGTCACCACGCTCAAAAAGTGTAACTTGAATTAATATCAAAGAAAAAGAAATACTGCATGAATAAAATAAATAAATAATTTTAATTGCATAAGTTGATACAAAATGCTATTTTTTATATTAAATCATTATTACTTATTTATTTAAAAACAACAGGGACAGATAATGTGTAACTCGTGCATGATGTTGGTAATTACGGGTAAGTTAGGGGGCTTCCATTAATTACGTGAGGTGATTTTGGCGATTTTTCAACCCTCACTACCCCTTTGGTGAGATGTCGTGAGATTTGGCTCGACTCCCTCCCCTCCCGCCTAACCTCGTGTGATATTTTTCAAAATGCGTATTTTTAGTGTAAATACGTTAATCTGTGCTTGATTGCGTTGGCTTTACTTGAAAAAATATAATTTAATAATAATAAAATAATAATAATAATTTTTTATTTCATTACCAAAAACACAGTTAAACGATAACAGAGTAAGTAGTATTTGCTTAAATACTTTTATACAGGGTGTAAAAAAATCGGTGTAGGACCCGTTAACTGGGGGTTCTACTCATCACACTGAACAACTTTCCCCAAGGAACCCATAGTCAATTCTCAAAAATAAATTTGGACCCTACATACTAAAATGCACAAAATTAGTCAATCAGCTGATTGATTTGTATGAAAAGCAACACATTTTTTTTGCGATTTTAGCAAAGTCGTAGAACAAATGTGGTTCAGTATAATGAGTAGAAGCCCCAGTTAACGGGACCTACACCAATTTCGTTACACCATGTTAAGACTACTAGGAATATAGTCTAGAATCACAGTGAGAAAATCAAACAACAAAATATATTAATAGGATATTCATTAAAAAATATATTCATTCTATTCTAATTCAGTTCAAACTCATGTCATAGTACTAATATATTATATACTTTGCTCATGTGATTTTTTCAAGAGTGACTGCTGGGACATAGAGTTTTCTCGCAAATTACATTGTTTCTTGAGGAAATAAAAATTACGTGATATTTGCTGAGACCCCCCCTCTCTCCCACGTGACCCCTCCACCCCTTAAACGCCTCACGTAATTAATGGACGCCCCCTAAGTACCTTGATGTGACGCAAAGAGTACCAAAGAAGGCTAAACATGTTCATGGCGTTAGCATGATCACCGCTCTGTTAGGGGGGGGGGGGGGGGGGTAGGTGAGTGTCGCATCAATACGCTATAAATATTAGGCTTTCTTTGACGGTAGCCATACACTTTGACCCCATTCGCGTAATCCGACGCCCCAGACATGTACTCACTGACCCCGACGACCCGACCACGCTAGCCATAGCTGCCCTGACCCCGCCCCCTAAGTCACAGAGAAACACTGCACCGACATTCTGCCCTCGCCGGCGAGGGCGGCGTCCCCCCGCTTCTGGCGCTTACCAGCGCTACCGGCATATACCAGGCCGCTTCTCTCCGATCCTCCCACGTCCAAGCAACGACCTAAGCCGAGGTCCGTGCCCACCTGGGCGCCCTTAGGCAGTTGCATCTTTTTGCTTTGCACTAGGTTGAGTGCCTTCCGTACTCGCCTCCCCATGCCCGGTAAAGTTGTAAATGCTGGATCATTAACTTTCAAACAAGACCAAGGTAAGGCAAAATTAGAACAAAATAAATATTAAAATGAAGGCCTAAATAAATCACAAGCAACTAATATATTTATACTTTGTCTCAAGGTTAAAAATATAACAATACTTGATACGAGTTTTGTAAGATTCAACCGCGTAGACATCGTTTTTATGACTATACAGTAAATATCTAAAATATAATTATAGAATTTTACATTTGACAAATTAATTGAAATTGCCAGAAAATAATGTAAGACTGTCGCAAAACACCTTAAATTAAACATGGTGTCATGATTCACAAAAAACTTTGAAAAAATTTTTATTTCGCGCCATAACTAAAACGAACCACCATACATAATCGAGAGAACCCAACCTCCACGTGAAGTTGTTGGCACCAGCTATACAGCTGGTTAAGTTTAAGGTGTTTTGCGACAGTCTTACATTCATCATCATCATATCAGCCGAAGGATGTCCACTGCTGGACATAGGCCTTCCCCAAGGATTTCCAAGACGACCGGTTCCGCGCTGCCTGCATCCAGCGGCTTCCCGCGACCTTCACCGGGTCATCGGTCCACCGAGTGGGAGGCCTGCCTACACTTCGTTTTCCGGTGCGTGGTCGCCACTCGAGAACTTAAATGCCCCTAAAGGCCATATGTTTTACGAGTTATGTGCCCTGCCCACTGCCACTTAAGTTTAGCAATTCTAAGAGCTATAACAGTTACTTTGCTTCTCCTACGGATCTCCTCGTTTCTGATTCGATCACGCGGAGAAACTCCGAGCATAGCACGCTCTATTGCCCTTTGGGTGACCTTGAGCCTTCTTATGAGGCCCATAGTAAGCGACCATGTCTCAGTTCCGTATGTCATCACTGGCAACACACACTGGTCGAAGACCTTGGTCTTAAGACACTGCGGTATCTGGGACGTAAAGATATTGCGAAGCTTCATAAACCATTCCCGCCCTCCCCTTATCTCAAAAACTACTGGGCCAAAAATCTTGAAAAAAATCACAGTGCATGAGATCACCCAAAGGGCAATGGAGCGTGCTATGCTCGTAGTTTCTCTGCGTGATCGAATCAGAAACGAGGAGATCCGTAAGAGAACCAAAGTAACCGACATAGATCTCAGAATTGCTAAACTAAAGTGGCAGTGGGCGGGGCACATTGCTCGTAGAACAGATGGCCGTTGGGGCAGTAAAGTTATCGAGTGGCGACCACGCACCAGAAAGCGTAGTGTAGGCAGGCCTCCCACTCGGTGAACCGATGACCTGGTGAAGGTCGCGGGAAGCCGCTGGATGCGGACAGCGCAGGGGGAGGCCTATGTCCAGCAGTGGACTTCCTTCGGCTGATATGATGATGATGAGATGAGATTCCCTCCTCCGGTCACAACCACACATAGACCTGTTTGCACATGCATGGTCGATTATCGATAGGTAGGGAAAGCCTGAAGTACTGCGAGCGAGTGTAACGAAAGAATGAAATATTAATTTTTATAATTGATTATTTAATTTTAATGCAAATTTTAAAGATATAGATGTACCTGTTATTTTAACATTTTTTTTTAATAATGAAATTTGAGATTGGATACATAGATTACAGGAAAATCTGTGAGAAAATCTAAAGTCATTCCGTCCCTACAGGAACAATGAATTTCCAAAGTCCAGACTAAGTAGAACCCTATTCACCTAAGACATAGTATGTACTGAGCAGTCTTGTTGTGTTGATAGTTCAAGATTTTGTGCTTCCTGTTTGTGTGACCCCAAGTCGCACTTGGCCAGTTTTGTCTATACTTAGGTACCAGTGTCGCATGGCATGTAGAAAGCAGACTGTGGTGATATAATTTTTTTGTAGACATGAAGCGACCAAGAGAAATGTTCACCAAAAGATTCCATTTAGGTCTCTCAAACCTTTCTCTAATCAATTTCCAACTTTCCATTTTAGCTTGCGGTGGCTACCACAAAGCAGCAACAGATAGAGAAATAACTTTATACTCACACGACGGTTACGGAGAAAATCCATATAAGTCTGATACTTACTGTGAATGGCGTATAATGGCCCCTACTGGCTATTCTGTCAGGCTCACTTTCCTCACCTTTGAGTTGCAGACAGCAACTGACTGTTACTACGACTTCGTGCAAGTTTTCGATAAGTTGGAAGGTATTGATGAACTTCTCGGGAAGTTCTGTGGTAAAGAGGTGGGTAAGATACTCTTTTAATACCTAGTTAGTTATAAACACTAAATTTTAATTATCCGATAAAGTTGAATAAACGAATAGATATGTCACAGCCCCGATGAATCCTAGGGCAATAAGACCATTCTACTTTTCTAAGAAAACAACTTCGTCAAGAAGTCTTCATTTCGTTTAAAGTAAAATCCCAATTTTAAACCTACTTCCAAAAAGGAGGAGGTGCTCAAGTATTTTTTTTATGTTTGTTTCCTCAGAACTTTTGACTGGGTGAACCGATTTGATGATTCTTTTTTATTTGAAAGCTAGTTCTTTCCGTGCGGTCCCATATAAATTTTATCTAAATCGGTGTAGTTCTTTATTAGAAAATTTACATAAACCAAAAATAGTAATGCAAAATTGTACTAAGTTGTTGCGAAGTTTCTATAATTCCTCTGAAGACGAAATGTTTTTCACAGCTCGACGGAGAAGTGGACACAAATACTCTCTGGAAAAATAATAGAAACTCTTTTATTACAGGTACCTAACTGTAGCATGTTACCTTTCTATTCATCAACAGGTGCCAGCGCCAATAATGTCCACCTCGACAGAGCTCATCGTTCAATTCCGCACCGACCTTACCTCTAACTACAAAGGCTTCTCGGCATCGTACGAAGCAGTAAAGTCCGAACAAAACAAGGACGAAAATCAAGGCCAACATAAGGGTCAAGGTAATAAATATAAAAATATACTGGTAAGCACCTACCTTTCGGGTATTAAAAGATTATAATGATACCAAAAATTTATCATCATTACAGCTCATATACGTCCCCACCGAGGGGCTCGAGCCTACCCTGAATCAGGGCGATTAGGCCTTAGTCGACCACGCGGGCCCAGTGCGGGTTGGTTGACTTCACACACAACCTTCGAGTTTCTTCGCAGGCGTGTGCAGGTTTCCTCGCGATGTTTTCCTTCACCGTTAAAGCAATCGGTAAGTATGTACGTAAGTTTTTGAAAAAACTCATTGGTACATTGGCCGTCCAGATTTGAACCCGGTACCTCTGGTTAGATGGACCGAGTCGTTACCGGTTGAGCCACCGACGCTTTAAAATTTATAATTGAAAACAATTTGTGTAAATTTTGTCTCTGTCGCAAACTCGCATTACTGTGGCGTCAGTGTTGATAGCGATGAAAGCTTTTTTCTGTATTAAGAGGAAACGCGGCCTGCAGACAAGGTATTTGAATAAAAGATGCTGTCTCCCTCTTCCAAACCTCTCCGTATACAGCAAGAAAGGGAGAACTGCAGCGCAGTCCCCTATTTTCTTCTCCAAAACTTGGGCAATAAGCATATTTTTTTCAAAAATAATTAAAAAAAAACGCTTTACCTATGCCTCTGTTTTCATTTTATTGTTAATACGTGTATTATTTTTTTGGTTGTCTGAAATGGCGTTTCAATTGGGTAATTTTCTCTGTTTGAAGGCTCCTACTTCCTATTATAATTACAATATGGAAAAAAAACAAAACGTAGGGCATGTTAGATATAGGTTTGACAGAAAAAACATTATTGCTTTATTGTCATTATTCAGGGAGGAAACAGAGGACTGCGTTTGTATGGAAAAAATTGAGACCGCGTTTTTTCTTAAGGTAACAATATCGCCTTACTGTAGACAGCAGATTGTGATTTGTGGTGATATAAGTTTTTGGTTGTGTTTTGTTGTCGCCTTCCTATGGCGGCAGCAGGTTTTTGTGCTGTGAGATTTCGTTGTGTATTGTTGTTGCCATAAAATCGCATCAGGTGATGGTGATTCTCAGAGGAGAGTTTATCTACGGATTCGCTGATATTAAAGAGTTTTAATGTTTGTTTTTAAGTAATGTACTCCCTTCCCTCCTCCGTAAGGAAAAGCTGCGAGCGAGTGTGACGAAAGAATGAAATATTAATTTTTATAATTGACTATTTAATTTTAATGCAAATTTTAAAGATTTAGATGCACCTGTTATTTTAGCGCTTTATTTTATTTATAAAATTTGAGATTTGAATATATTACGGGAAAATCTAAAGTTTTTCCGTTCCTACAGGAACAATGAATTTCCAAATTCCAGACTAAGTAGACCCCTATTCACCTAAGACATAGTAATCTACTGAGCAGTCTTGTTGTGTTGATAGTTCAAGATTTTGTGCTTCCTGTTTGTGTGACCCCAAGTTGCGCTTGGTCAGTTTTGTCTATACTTAGGTACCAGTGTCGCATAGCATGTAGAAAGCAGACTTTGGTGATATAATTTTTTAGTAGACATGAAGCGACCAAGAAAAATGTTCACCAAAAGATTCCATTTAAAACCTTTCTCTAATCAATTTCCTACTTTCCATTTTAGATTGCAGCGTCTACCTAGCAGCAAGAGATAAAGTAAAACATTTCAACTCACACGACGGTTACGGAGTCGATACATATAAGTCTGAAACTTACTGTGTATGGAATATCGCGGCCCCTCGTGGCCATTCTGTCAGGCTCACTTTCCTCACCTTTGAGTTGCAGACAGAAACTGACTGTGACTACGACTTCGTGCAAGTTTTCGATAAGTTGGAAGGTATTGATGAACTTCTCGGGAAGTTCTGTGGTAAAAAGGTGGGTAAGATACTCTTTTAATACCTAGTTAGTTATAAACACTAAATTTTAATTATCCGATAAAGTTGAATAAACGAATAGTTATGTCACTGCCCCGATGAATCCTAGGGCAATAAGACCATTCTACTTTTCTAAGAAAACAACTTCGTCAAGAAGTCTTCATTTCGTTTACAGTAAAATCCCAATTTTAAACCTACTTCCAAAAAGGAGGAGGTTCTCAAGTATTTTTTTTATGTTTGATACCTCAGATATTTTGACTGGGTGAACCGATTTGATGATTCTTTTTTTATTTGGAAGCTAGTTCTTTCCGTGTGGTCCCATATAAATTTTATCTAAATCGGTGTAGTTCTTTATTAGAAAATTTACATAAACCAAAAAAGTTGTTGCGATGGAAGTCAGTTTTTTAACGTGTTTAGCGTTTTTAATTATATATTTATATATCGTGTGATGCTTCGAACCAAAAAAGTAATACCGGTACTGGAAATTTTAATCTTTAAACATCTAGTCTGCAGTCTGTCTAAATTGTGTTACAATCACAGAGTTTCTATAATTCCTCTGAAGACGAAATGTTTTTCACAGCTCGACGGAGAAGTGGACACAAATACTCTCTGGAAAAATAATAGAAACTCTTTTATTACAGGTACCTAACTGTAGCATATTATTACCTTTCTATTCATCAACAGGTGCCAGCACCAATAATGTCCACCTCGAGAGAGCTCATCGTTATATTCCGCACCGACCTTACCTCTAACTACAAAGGCTTCTCGGCATCGTACGAAGCAGTAAAGTACGAACAAAACAAGGACGAAAATCAAGGCCAACATAAGGGTCAAGGTAATAAATATAACAATATACTGGTAAACACCTACCTTTCGGGTATAAAAAGATTATAATGATACCAGAAATGTAAATTGAAAACAGTTTGTGTAAATTTTGTCATCGCAAACTCGCATTACTGTGGCTGTGGCGTCAGTGTTGATAGCGATGAAAGCTATTTTATGTATTAAGACGAAACGCGGCCTAAAGACAAGGTATTTGAATAAAAGTTGCTGTCTCGCTATTCCAAACCTCTCCTTATACAGCAAGAAAGGGAGAACTGCAGGGCAGTCCCCTATTTTCTCCTCAAAAACTTGAGCAATAATAAAAAATAAATAAAAAAAAAACGCTTAACCTATGCCTCTGTTTTCATTTTATTGTTAATACGTGTATTATATTTTTTTTTGGTGAGTGTCTGAAAATGACATTTCAATTGGGTAATTTTCTCAGTTTTTGGAGGCTCCTACTTCCAAATAAAATTACTATATGGAAAAAAACAAAACATAAAGGCATATGGTAGATATAGGTTTGAAGAAAAAAACATTATTGCTTTATTGTCATTATTCAGGGAGGAAACAGAGGACTGCGTTTGTATGGAAAAAATGGTGCCCGCGTTTCCTTATATGGTACCAATGTCCCCTTACTGTAGACAGCCGATAGTTTTTATGTTTGTTTTTGAGTAATGTACTCCCTTGCCCAGTACAAGAGAAAATGGACCAATAAAGGTGCACAGCTCCGTGTCGGTGATCTGGTGCTAGTAGTTGACTTATATTTAACCGATTCTTTCTACCAACACCTAACAAAATGGTATAAATAAGAACTTTTACCACGGGACTGATGGCAGACTAGGAGTAGTAGATAATATCTGGTGCAACCGAACAAATCTTTCTCTAACTCATTCCCAACTTTCCATTTTAGCTTGCGGTGGCTACCTATCAGCAGCAGATACAGTAAAATATTTTTACTCACATGGCAGTTACGACGTCGATTCATATGAGCCCCAAACTAACTGTGAATGGAGTATCGTAGCCCCTCCTGACCATTTTGTCAGGCTCACTTTCCTCACCTTTGAGTTGGAGATAGACACTGACTGTGGCAACGACTTCGTGCAAGTTTTCGATAAGTTGGAAGGTATTGATAGACTTCTCGGGAAGTTCTGTGGTAAAGAGGTGGGTAAAATACTGTTTTCATACCTAGTAAGTTAAAAACTCGAAATAATTTAAAGAATATACATGTCACTCTCCAATATAAATGCTATGCAAATATTAATTCTGACCTAGACGAAATTATTTTTTTACTGTCTACTTGCGTACTTTCTTTTACTGATTTTAATTTGTGTAGCTATCAAGAAACTTACTTCGTCTAGAGGTCTTTTATCTCGTTTCCGATAGGATTTAAATTGTAAGAACACAGCTTACATCGTGGAATGCATCGAATTTAAAATATCTTGACTGCGTAAAAAGTGAACTTAAGTGAACCCTGTAAATACCGAGATTCGTGTCCATTGGCTAGTTGTCCCTTTTCTTATTCTGCAGAGATTCGAGCCGCCCTCTCGCCAACGGGATGTGGGATTTTTTAAAAATTCACAGTTGGTAAGCCCCTGGCATCATATCACCTGATGGACTCAATTACGTCATATTGTTTCCTTCCTTTTAAAATGTTTTCTTTTTTTTACTTTTTTATAAGGGTTACAAGACGGTAAATTTCGCAATTTTGTCATTTCATTGAGCAAGTTAATAATAGTGAAGATTATTTACTAGCTTGCGTTGAACAGAACTGCAACAGCTGTATAACGCTTAGGTAACGGTCGTCACAGCAGTAAAATTCTAGTAATTCGATTTTAAGACTTGTGCTGAACTAGCGACCCGCCTCGCGGCAACGCCCACGTTTTTTGTTCACAGGACATACATACCCACATACACACATCATACATCACAATATTATATACAGGTGTAAAAAAACTGGTGTAGGACCATATAATATACGCATCTTCTCATCATACTGAACAATTTCCTCCAAGGAACTCATAGTCAACTCTAAAAATAATTGCGCTGCTCCATGCAAAAATGCTCAGAGTAAGTATGTAGGTATAGAGCGCGTCTACCGCAATACATCGTAGGCAAGTGAGCTATAGTAAACTATATAGGGTGACCTCAAATTAGTTCTTGATACCAAAGGGTATGCATGTGTTCATGATAACAAACATCTTTCCCTAAGAAACATATATTTTTAAATTCATTTTTTTTATTTTACATAAATTAAATTAAATAATAAGCTGTTACGGTGTAAGCGCCGGTCGGCCGCAGTTCAATCATATTTAAATTTTGATCGTTTCGCACGCCTACCATCTCTCTCACACCGGCCGCCCTTATTGAATGATACCTACTAAAATGTTTGTAAGTATAGCCAACTACCGCGAAGAGTGAAGACATAGTATGTGTAGTTACCTACTTGAATGCATGTAAATTCTCGTCATTTCTTGTGGTCGGCAAACCGCGCCAGTACAAGAGAACACCGAACTCGTCCTCCGACAACACGAGTGAACTTCACAAGAAAAATGAGTTGGTAGTTTCTAGGACGTCAACAAAAAAAATCTTCAGCAAGCTTAAATTTCAACAAATGTACATACCTTTTGATAATTGAATTGTTGATAAAGGAAATCAATTAAACTTACATCAGTCTTGCTTGTCACTGGAGTAGAGAACTTTAGTATTCCCTACCTTTAGATGTAACAACATGTGACCGAACTTTCTGTCACAGTTCGCATTTTATCGTATTCACAAACACAAATTTTATTTACTATCTTCCACACACAAACACACACAACTCTCTTCTTTCCACTGTAGCAACAATGCAACATTTTTATTTTTGTTTGCAAATTAGTAACGAACGAATATTTATCCTAGATACTATCAGCTGGTTGCAACTTGTCAGTGCGTCGGCGCTCCTCGTCTTGCGCCGGGCGACTTGGTATGGCAAAAAGAGATAGGAAATCAGTGCGGAAAGAACAATAAATATGGGTCGGGTTTTCCGTGAATTCGGTAGGGTTGCAAACGATACCTACGATGTTTCGGGAATATCGATGTTTTTAGCTACCTGTAACTCCATACTATCTCGGTACTTTGATCGTATTTTTTACTTACCTACGAGTACTGACGATTAGAGCGTCGGTGGCGTAACGGCTAGGGCCGCCGCCTCCTGTCCAGGAGGTGGTGGTTCGAATCCTGCCACGTACCAATGTGATTTCGAATTTAGATTTCACTAGCTGTTTCCCGCGGCTTCACCCGCGTAGACAACGTTTCTATGACTTGGTTCGAATCCTGCCACGTACCAATGTGATTTCGAATTTAGATTTCACTAGCTGTTTCCCGCGGCTTCACCCGCGTGGACAACGTTTCTATGACTTTTGGAGGGTGCACAGTGCGCGAGCGTGAAAAAGTAGCCTATGTGTTAATCCAGGTCCTAAACTGTCTACCTAACAAATTTCAGCCAGATCCGTTCAGTAGTTTTTGCATGAAGAAGTAACAAACATACACACTCACAAACTTTCGCCTTTAAAATGTTAGTGTGATATGTACGTTTATCCGACGCTCTTACGGTGAAGAAAAACATCGTGAGGAAACCTGCACACGCCTATGAAGAAACTCTCAGGGTGTGTGTGAAGTCGACCAACCCGCTCTGGGCCCGCGTGGTCGACTAAGGCCCGATCACCCTAATTCAGGGTAGGGTTTAGCCCCTCGGTGGGGACGTAAATGAGCTGGTATGATAATCTACTGATGATTTAAAAGTTATTTAGGTTAAATTACTTACTTATTATTGAATAAAGATTATCACTTACCATACGATTTTTTAACCCCCGATGTAAACAGAGTAGTGTTATTAGCTTAACGTGTTTATCTGTGTGTCTGTCTGTCTGCATCGCAGCTACGACTATATGGACCGATTTTGATTTAGTTTTCTTTATTGTTGAAAGGTGAATTCATCAAGAGTGTCCGTAGCTATGAATGAAACAAAAACTATTTAGCCCCTTTCAAGATCATCAGCTCTTATCATATGATTTTTTTACTATGGAAGTTATTTATTTTCTTTTAGTATTTATTTCATTGTTTCTTAATAACATTGAAAGAAAAATAAAAACATTGATGTTTTAACATCAAAACTTCTACAACGTCGATGTGTCGATAAAGCGTTGTAACAAGAGTATCAAAAACAAAAGTATCGATACTGTAGTCATGAGCAATATTGCAACTAAAGTAATCGATAATTGTGTTTAATTGTAAAGTATCTAGTTAATTAGGTGTCGAGTACTTTTTTGTTTAGCTAATTACAGTTAATAAAAACACAAAAATATTGTGACCCTAGCTAATTATTTAATAAAATGATTACGACATATGTTTATTCCCCAGAAATACCGTTTTCATATCTTCCCGTTGCTAGCTGGTAGAAAAGTATTCAGTAATGTGAAAAGTATTGATTCCCACTCAGTATCGTACTAAAAAGTATCAAGTAACAAAATACTTGGTATTGTAATAAAAGTATCGAGTAAACTCAGGTATCGATACTTTTCTCGGATCCCACGTCACGCAGTCACCCCTATGCAAGTAATAATGGAGGTCACTCACCGTCGTCCGTCAGTGCCCCCGCGTTCCCGCAACCTTCCTGGATGCGTAATGCGTATACGCCATATGATCGTGATTTTGTTTGTTTGTGATTTAGTAAGTAGAAATTCGATACAATAATGTCGTGTGGTGCTACCTTCTACGTTGAAGATGGAAACAGTGCAGCAGCTAGGCGACTTTTTTGAAACATGCCAGTCATACCTACCGCAGGTACTTTAGTAGCTTGATAGTTTTTCTGTGATTTCTGGGATACTGATATTTCTTTTTAATTTTCTTATTTTTAACTTCTGATATCAACTAAATTACTTAATATGTAGTCCGTGCTTGTCTGAAGTCTAAAAAATTATGGTAGAAAAGTTGGAATCTAGCGAAAAAGAGAGTGGCTAACAGGTGTGGTATTTCCAGGCAGGGGTGACACACTCACACCGTTAGTAGGAAATTTTTGTTTATTTTTTATTAAGATGAAAAAGTTTTTTTTTAATATAGTTTCTTTGGGAAAATTGTTCTTTGTCATGAGCACATGCATACCCTTTGGTATCAAGAACTAATTTGAGGTCACCCTATATAGATGTATACGTGACAAATAGGGATGGGCTGCAGTGCACTATCGCCTTAGCAGATTATCGATAACCAAGGATAAACAGCAGCATAATATAGTAGGTAATTTTAAGAATTTATGTTTGTTTTATGGATTATATAATGTTTATTTCCTAATACATACAAAAATAAAACATTTGTACCTACAAGTATATAATCACACATAGATGTAGGTACTGTTTGGGGTAGGTAAGTCAATTAACAATAAAACCAATTTCAGTATAATATACAGAGTGTAACATAAAGGTGCAATGATAATTTAAGGTGGGCCTTTACTGATTAATCTGAATAACTTTTTTTTCTACAACTTTGCTAAAGTCGCGATTTTTTTAAAGTTTTTTCAAACAAAGCCGGCCAAGCTGACCAATTTGTATAAAAATATAAAAAAATCGCGAATTCAGCAAATTTGTTCAGTTTGATGAGTTTAAACCCACCTTAAAGTGTCACCTTTATTAACGTTCCCTGTATAGAGAAATGAAAAATCACTACATATTCACTTAACGTAAATTTTTATTACGCCATTTCAAAGATTCTTAGACTGTGATTGTACTATAGAATAAAAGTTTTATTCTTGTCGGGTATTCCTAAGTAGAATTTAAATCGTATTAAAAAAGTTTTTATTCTTGTTAGGTATTACAAAGTAACAATTTAAATTGTATTAAAAAAGATTTTATTCTAATTAGGTATTCCAAGGGAGCGAGCTATGCTCAAAATTTCACTACGCGATTGAATCGGAAATGCGGAGATCCGTAAGGGAACCAAAGTAACCGACATAGCTCACAGAATCGCTAAACTGAAGTGGCAGTGGACAGGGCACATGCTCGTAGAACAGATGGCCATTGGGGTAGTAAAATTCTCGAGTGGCCATCGCGCACCGGAAGACGTAGCGTAGGCAAGCCTTCCACTAGGTGGACCGACAACCTGGTGAAGGTCGCAGGAAGCCGCTAGATGAGGGCAGGACCGGTCGTCATGGAAATCTTTGAGGGAGGCCTTTGTCCAGCAGTGGACGTCTTTCGACTGATATGATGAGTTATTCCAAAATAATAATTCAAAAACCTTCCTCGTGAACCAGTCCGCCCACTGGTGAAAACCGTATGAAAATCCGTTAGGTAGGTTGAATATTCACCCTACCCTACCTAACATCAATTTAGTACGACTTTCAGTTAAATGACTACGACAAACTCTATCATTGTGTTGAAATAACAAACAGGGTGCAAGGTATAGATTTTCATAAACTGATACGGTGGTAACCGATGCAAGCCAGTTTTGAGGGTTAGAATAACATTTCAGAAATAATTTTATGTGCCGTTCGTCTTAGAATAACATATCAAATAACGGGTTTATTTCTAAGATGAACGGCACATACAATTATTTCCTTTTTAATATTCAGTTTGGAGAAAGCTGTTCTTTTACAGCATATTTGGATATCACGTTTCGATTTTATAATAAACCTATTGGAAAATTATTTAAATAACAATATATAAATAAAACCTGAAACCTGCACACGCCTGCGAAGAAACTCGAAGGTTGTGTGTGAAGTCAACCAACCCGCTCTGGGCCCGCGTGGTCGACTAAGGCCTAATCGCCCTGATTCAGGGTAGGCTCGATCCCCTCGGTGGGGACGTATATGAGCTGTAATGATGATATAAATAAAACTCAATATTTGTTCGGTGCACGGGCACCAAACACCCTGTATCGCGCCGCCGTCACCGCCCGTGCGGCATAGCATTAACAGTGCATTTTTGAGCAGCGCGCGGTTCGGGTGCATTCACTGTTAGCATATATAATAAGCATTTAATTAAGAATATTATCGTCTGTTTGAGCCAAATAATATACTTTCTCTATCAAAGACTCGAGTTTCCTTCACATCCTAATCACGCACCCTACATAATGGTCCTTCGAGCATTGGACCTCGCGTATCGGTTATAAAAAATCGGTTAGTGAGGACTGTGAACTAGCATTTGGTGAAGCGGTGTGTGATTAACTGTGGTGTGGAAGAGCTACGTGCCTAGCAGGAACTTGGCTTGTGGTCTGTAAGCATCAGATCGAAGTCAACTAGCAGCAATTAGCAGAGTTGGTTGGCCAGCCAACTGACGCAGCAGCAGCGGCAGCGGGGTTGGTTTCATCCAGCCAGCAACAGCAGCATCGTAAGAAGAGTAGTTGTTCTGTTTGGCAGTCAGCGTCAATACTGTCAGACATCACAGCACAGCACAGCAGAGGAAATATCGAGTAAGAGCTTTCCTTTTTACTTCCTAAATCATGACTTCTTCAATGGAAAATGTTTTAATCCGTCAGCAAGAGATCATAGCAGCAATTGAACAGCAATATGTTAACTTTAAAAAGGATAGCGATGACAGAAAAACTGTCGACAACCTCCGTCGGAGAGTTGAAACACTGGATGATTACTGGAAAGAATTTCATAATAATCACCAAAAATTAGTAGCATCAGGAGTCACAACTGATCAATATTTTACGAGAAATATGTATGAGCAAACTGAGGAAAGGTATAACGAGATCAGGGGAATAATTCAGAATTATCAACCTAAGGGTACTCGGCCTAAGACTCCAACTATCAAGCAACCGACACTAGAAGTGTTGAACCAGCAGCAGGGAACACCTGACCCTAACGCACCAACTGTGGAGTCCAGGGCTACCAGTAGCAAAACTGATGAAATGTACAAAAAACAGAGCAGTAACTTCAAAGCATTTCAACGTACAATTCAGAATATTGACTTACAATCAGTATCTGAAAAATGGGAGTTTGAGGATTTACTTCATACCCTGCAGGCTCGGTGGTCCGCTATCGATTCTTTACATTGGGAACTAGATAGCGAATTAAACGGTTCAGATAAAAATTATGAGCAGAATTTCACAGCATACGAAAAGCAATTTATTGAGATGAAAAGAGCAATAAATAGTAAGTTATGGTCGGTATGTCACAGGGAAAAGTCAACACCAAAATTAGAGATACCAGAATTCAGTGGAAATTTTCATCAATGGGTCTCCTTTAAAGACCTGTTTACGGAAGCTGTACATAGCAATCCATCATTATCAAGCGCCCAAAAGATGCAATTTTTGAAAGGGAAAATCAAGGGCGAAGCAGAGCGCCTTATACAGCACCTACCTATAAGTTCCGAGAACTACAGCGTGTGTTGGGAAATTTTAAACCATCGTTACGATAACAAAAAGCTAATTTTCTCATCCCATATGAACATTCTTTTAGGCCTACCTAATATGCAACAGCAATCGTTAGGACAAATCAAAAAGATGCATGACGTCACACTTGAAAGTCTGCATGCCATCAAGAACCTTGGGGTCGACATATCATCGTGGGATCCTGTTATGGTTCATATTTTGTCTCTGAAATTGGATTCTGATTCTTATGGAGAGTACCTAGAGTCGTTAAAAAATTCTCGGGAGCTCCCTGTTTTGAAGGAATTCCTTAATTTCTTAGAAAGCAAATTCACCGTTTTGGAAACGGCTCGTCGCAAGCAAGATGGGGTACAGAGATCAATGCAGCATAGCAACCAGAACTATAATTATCAAGCAAATTCAAAAAAACCCAATCAAAAGGCGTACAATAATTATCATCATAATGAAAAGTCATTCCACGTGTCAGAATTAAAATGTCCAATTTGCAATCGAGGTCACGGTATCTACAATTGCAACACATTCTTGGAAATGGCAAACGACTTGAAACTAAAAACCGTGCATAAATTGAAGTTGTGTATAAACTGTTTATTCAATCACGGCGGCAACCAATGCATATCATCAAAGCGGTGCCGCACATGTTCACGGAAACATAACACCCTGCTACATGAGGCATGCGCTAAGCAATACACAAGCCCGGTTGCGAAACCTTCTAGCTCCAGCTTAGCAACGTCAAACGGTTCTACTAGGAACCAAAATGAACACGTGAATAAAACCGCGCACGTGTCCCAATCACAAGAAAACTTGTCCGAAATTTTGTTAACAACCGCAGAGGTTAAGGTCATGTCTAATGATGGAACAGAACACGTGATGAGAGCACTCGTCGATCAAGGATCTCAGATATCACTCATCACAGAGAAAGCAGCTCAAATTTTGGGTATCAAACGTCAAAAATGTAAGGGCGTTATTTTTGGATTAGGTCAAAAAGAAAATAATTGTAAAGGAATGCTCAATATAACATGTAAATCAATGTATAGTGACTTTACATTCAGTGCGGAAGTACTTATAATGAATAATCTTATAAAAAAATTGCCAAACAAATCCTTCAGCAGACCGGAATAGTCCTTCATAGAGAACATTAATTTGGCAGACCCTGAATTTTATATCAGTAAGCCAGTAGATCTGTTATTAGGGGCAGATATCTACTCCATCATTTTGATGGGAGGAATCTTGAGAGGAGAAGATCTATCTCAACCGATAGCACAGCAAACACACCTAGGTTGGTTATTATGCGGTAGCGTTAAAACGTTTCAATGTAATGTGATACTAAACAACATTGACGATTTGAAAAAAATCTGGGAAATAGAGGAAATTCATGAAGACTCTAAATTATCAGTAGAAGAGCAAAAATGTATGGAGTTCTACTCTAAAACAACAACACGTTTGGAAAATGGCCGCTACGAGGTTAGAATACCATTAAAAGATAATTTTGAGCAGGACCTAGGGTCATCAAAACAGATGGCTGTAGCTCAGTTCAAAAATTTGGAAAGAAAATTCGAAAGACGAGAATATTTCGCAAAGGAGTACAGAAAATTTATGAGTGAGTATCAAGAATTAAACCACATGGTACCAGCAGTTTGTAACAGAAAACCTGAGTGCTACCTACCGCACCATGGGGTCGAACGCGCTGAGTCAACAACCACCAAACTTCGAGTGGTTTTTAACGCATCAGCAAAAACT
Organism: Coleophora flavipennella; assembly: GCA_947284805.1. Taxonomy (NCBI): domain Eukaryota; kingdom Metazoa; phylum Arthropoda; class Insecta; order Lepidoptera; family Coleophoridae; genus Coleophora; species Coleophora flavipennella. The sequence goes on from OX369297.1 coordinate 994,418, forward strand.
TCATCTTCAAAAAGCCTCAATGACCTTATGTACAAAGGTCCCAGTCTACAACAAGACATACAATCCCTTTTATTAAAATGGAGACAGTATAAATACGCATATACAGCTGACATAGAAAAAATGTACCGTCAGATCTTCTTACATCCAGATGATCAGCAGCTTCTGAAAGTGATCTGGAGATCATCACCAGAACAGCCATTACAGCCTTTCCAGCTCACTACTGTGACATACGGTACAAAGTCAGCACCGTTTTTAGCAATGATGACTTTGAAGAGATTAGCAGAAGACGAACGCGCCAACTATCCGGAAGCAGCAAGGGTTGTAGATGAGTTTTTTTACGTTGATGACGTAGTACATGGTTTTCACAAAATTCCAGCAGGAAATAAAATCATTTCTGACCTAGATTTATTAATGAAATCCGGAGGCTTCACATTAAGAAAGTGGTCATCAAATAAACCAGATATATTAGAAAATATAAAAAATATGAGAACAAAAAGCATGAAATATTTAATTTTAAAACTGAAAATAAATCAAAAACTTTAGGGATTTGCTGGGACCCTAACGAAGACACGTTGACATTTAACTGCACCATATCAAAGCAAAAATTAAAACAAACAAAAAGAAATCTTTTATCAGAGATTTCTAAGTTATACGATCCGCTGGGTTGGATGGCACCTATCACAACCAAATTAAAAATATTATTCCAAAAAGTATGGAAACTAAATTTAGAGTGGGACGACAATATCCCAGATGACGTCATCACGGAGTGGTCAAAAATACGAGCAGATATGGAAAACATTAACACTTTTCAAATTCCAAGATGGATCGGATATCAAGAGCAAGATGTCATACAGTTGCATGGGTTCTGCGACGCCTCACAGCAAGCATATGCAGCAGTAGTTTACGCAAGAGTCAGCAATCAGCACACAGATGACGTCAAGGTCATGCTATTAGCAGCAAAAACAAAATTGGTACCTAGCAAAAAAGCGGTATCTTTACCAAGATTAGAATTAAGTGGAGCTCACTTACTTTCAAAATTAATAAATAAAATCATTAAATGCTTAGATCAGCATAAAATTGAGATATATGGCTGGAGTGATTCAATGGTAACATTGGGATGGATTCAGGGCGATCCAAGTCGCTGGAAAGCCTTTGTCTCTAATAGAGTGACCAACATAACTAAAACAATGCCCAAGCAGTGTTGGAGATACGTAAATACAAGCGAAAATCCAGCTGACGCGGCGAGTCGGGGCATAAGCGTAACTCAATTAAAAGAGCACGCATTGTGGTGGCAAGGACCAACGTGGCTCCGAGCATTTGAAAATAAAAATAAAGGGCAGATTTTTACTACGGAATTAGAGGTCAAAACAAAGCAAACAAATGTGGTCCAAAAAGAAACCCACAAAAGTATTGTTTCTGAGTTATTGGAAAAATATAGCTCAGTCACAAAAATTACTCGCGTATTAGCGTGGGTGTTACGTGCATGCGCACCGCACAGCGGTAAACAAAAGCCGAGTTATCTCACGTTACGCGAGCTACAGCAAGCAAAAAACGTCCTTATTAAACATGTGCAAAGCGTGGAGTTTAAAATGGACATAGAGCAACTAAATAAGAATGGTAAAGTCAATTCAAAAAGTAAAATATTGAATTTAAATCCTTATCTCGATCAGGAAGGAATTTTGCGAGCTCGGGGAAGGCTCAGCAACGCGAATTTGGACCCCGAGATGAAAAATCCAAAAATAATACCGCATAACAGTCGACTAACGCAGCTTTTAATAGATAAGGCTCATCTACTTACCTTTCACGGGGGACCAAGATTAACATTAGCTAACCTCCGAAAACAGTATTGGATTTTAGGGGGAAACAACGCTACTAAAAAGCAAATAAGGAAGTGTGTCACGTGTAGAAAATACGACACCAGCAAAAATTATCAGTTGATGGGGGACCTTCCAGAGGCAAGGTGTAACAGCGCCAGTCCGTTCTATCACACTGGAGTGGATTATACTGGTTTCCTGCAAATCAAAACCAACAAAGGTCGTGGGTCCAAAACAAGCAAAGGATATGTGGCTATATTCGTCTGTATGGTCACTAAAGCAGTGCACCTCGAACTCGTCTCAGACCTGACTAGTTCAGCATTTATAGCAGCTCTTAGAAGAATGGCAGCCAGGCGAGGATGTCCACGTCACCTATATAGTGACAACGGGACGAACTTCGTGGGAGCGAATAAGATCCTACAGGAAGAGTATCTGGAAATTCAACAGATTTTTAATGAAAACATAATGATTGACGTCACAGACATGAACATAGAGTGGCATTTCAATTGTCCGTCGTGGCCTAGCGCCGGAGGTTTATGGGAACGAGCAGTAAGAAGTTTGAAACACCATTTAAAACGTGTGATTGGCGATCAAAAGCTAACATTTGAGGAGATTTCAAGTTTTTTGGCAATGACAGAATGTTCGATGAATGCACGTCCTCTTTGTGCCATCTCCGAAGACATCGATGACCTCGATTTTCTAACTCCATCACACTTCTTAACAGGAAGGCCGGGAACAAGCATCATTCAAACTGAAAAGGACGCCAGAACAAGGTGGTATTTAACAAGAAAAATATTTGAAGATCTATGGAAAAGATGGAAATCTGAATATCTGTGTCAACTGAACACAAGAAGCAAGTGGATGCGACCTCAACCAAATTTAAAAAATGGCGATTTGGTTGTTATACACGAAGATAACATTCCAGCAGGTAAATGGGCCCTGGGGAGGGTAGTAGACCTTCATCCTGGCAAAGATGGATTGATCAGGGTAGTCACCCTAAAAACAAAAAATGGTTATTTGAAGCGACCAGTTGTCAAATTATCAGTTCTGCCTCTAAATAACAGCAAGCAAGAAAGTGACGGGAGCGAGCGAGAGAGCAAGATAGCAAGCAGTAATGAGAGTAAAAAGGAGAACGCATCAGCAAAAATAAATGAAAATAATATAGACAAGGAATCAAGTAACATAAGAACTTTGAGACCAAGAAAACCAAAACTGAGCTCTATTGCTATGGCGTTAATATAGTAATGACATGACAATCGTTGGGCAAGTTCATGGCGGTTACAACATTACAGAATTCGGAACCAATAAGTCATTATACTTTGATCCCCTGGCGAAAATGCAGTTAATAAGGGATAAATGGACCTTAGTTGTGTACTACGACATGGCACCGTATTGGGAAGGGATTGCAGCATTAAACAAAATATCTTCTTATTTAGATAAATCTTGCAATAACATTCATATGAACTTGCATTGTAACATGATCTTATCTCAGCTACGTCACGAGCACAAGGAACTCCAATACTATAACCAGCTGTTGCTTACGCAAAATTATAGTGAGCACGTCACAAGGCAACGGAGAGGCCTTATCAACGGAATAGGGTATATAGCTAGCACATTGTTTGGCGTATTGGACGAGCGATTCGCAGAAAAGTATGCACAGGATATTGACCTAATAAATCAAAATCAAAGGCATTTAGAAGTCTTGTGGAGAAATCAAACATCATCGATAGTGGAATCAGAATTAAATTTATTGAAAAGAACAGAAGAAATAATGACTAAGCAGCATAAAACTATCAACAATCATCTTAACTATTTAGCAAAAGAAACGGGTAAGCTACAGATGGAGATGGACATCGTGTCTCAGACTCAGGAATTTACATTATCAGCTATAACAGCAATGAGTATGTTAGAAAATCTGAAACGGATACAAGATACATTGCTAGACACCATTACAGATGTCTACCGCGGACAATTTAACCTTCATCTCCTAACTCCTGGACAACTTCGTAAAGAGTTAAACGTTATTTCGGGCCAATTATCCACTGAATTAAAATTACCAGTTGATAATTTACAAGCAGAATTAAAAAATATTTATCATCTTTTGAAGGTCAAAGCAAGAGTTACTGAAAAATATTTTATATTTGAGGTGACTTTTCCACTTTTAAGCAGAGATAGCTACAAACTATACCGACTGATCTCAATACCGCATAAAGTAGAAAATAAAATATTGAAAATCATACCGTTATCCGAGTTAGCAGCCATTAATCTAAGAAGAGATTCATATTTTCCAATCACAACCGATGAACTAAGATCATGCAATAATAGAGGCACGGAATATCTATGTGAAATTCAGCAACCAATTTATAGCATCCGGAGCGATAATAATTTTTGTCAATTTAATCCAGATGAAAATCAATGCAAGACTGAAAAAACACCATGTATAAACGTTTGGATTTCATTAGCAGAGCCTTCGATGTACTTTTATTTCTACTGCTACAAAAAGGCAATCAGGATTATTTGTGAAGAGCAAGTCAGAATGGCCGAGTTGAGTGGAGCTGGTATCATTTTTTTAGAGCAAGGGTGCATGATAAAAGATAATGATTTCACAATTCATTCAAGACAAACTCATCTAAATTCCATGGAACTAAAATCAAATTTTGATATTTCTATTGATCAGATCAATCACATTATACAGATTCTCCCAAAAACTGAGAAATCAATCAACCAGTTTAATATGAGTGACTCAGATGAGTTGCCTAACACTATTCAAAAATTAAAACAACAAATACAAAAAATTAAGGAAAGTAGCATCGTCGATTTGGGATCGACTTTATCAGCACACCATGTGCATCATTACAGCATCAGCTACATATTGTTGGCGGCGGTGGTAGTGCTCGCGGCGGTGGGCGCGTGGCGCTGGCGAACGCAGCGGCGCCGCCGGCGCGCTGTCATCTCTCCTGACATCGAGCTACAATCGATCAACAGTAAAGTGAGTGCTAGTGCGCGAAAGCAGAGTAACGCTGACCGTATTCAGCCTAGTGATAGTGTAAGCAGTGCGCGAGTCCAGAACAAGGCTGACCGTATTCAGCCAAGTGTAAGTGCGTGTGACATGGCTACGTCGCCTATTTTTCAAAAACATTTATTTTAGACACTGAGCATTTTTCGAATCATTACGTATTAGGCACATCTTTCTCTTCCGCCCTCGGGAGCATGTTCGGTGCACGGGCACCAAACACCCTGTATCGCGCCGCCGTCACCGCCCGTGCGGCATAGCATTAACAGTGCATTTTTGAGCAGCGCGCGGTTCGGGTGCATTCACTGTTAGCATATATAATAAGCATTTAATTAAGAATATTATCGTCTGTTTGAGCAAAATAATATACTTTCTCTATCAAAGACTCGAGTTTCCTTCACATCCTAATCACGCACCCTACAATATTTGAATCAATATCTTCATTAAAAGTTATTTGTTCAAAGAGATTAAACTTTCATAATAAATATCGAAAGTATGTATACTATTACCGAACGCGTCACATCACTAATTAGACATTAAGGCCGAAGCGGCGGTGCGGGGTAGTGCGCGCGGAACACCTAGTTCCCGCCCCACACGTCTCCTTCACCCCCGCAATGCGTGATTAATTTTTAGCATAAAAGAATAAAAAAATAACTAACCGGTGAAATGTAATACTCGATTTATGTTTCGTGTGTTTTCGAGTATCGTTTTTACATGATTTCACTGCACATTTGACCATTTTGATAGGTAATTTACTCGAAAATACTGCTAGGAATATCCCACGCACGCACTCCTATAGCAGTCGATTATGACCGATAGCGCTTGCGCGTGGAACGTCGCTTTGTTCCCACCCGTGCCTAAAGGACGTGCTCCGTACCTACATAATTACTCTGAGCAAAAATGTTTAAAATCGGTCTATAAGCTGATCGATTTGTATGAAGAGTTCAAAAATGTAAAAAGCAAATTTTTTTTCTTTATTATAGATAAAGAACTTCAGGGAGCTTCAGATATCGAGTTTGGAAGCAATTGGTTCAAAAACTAAAAAGTGGCGGCCATTTTTGATACTGACAACGGATTTGTGATCGGACTAGTCAGGCACCTTCAAATATCGATTTAACACTATTGAAGTCATTTTACTACGTATTTTTCTTTATTTTATTTTATTGTCAATTATGATCTTGTAGTGATGTCTGCGTTGTTGACGCAATTATCAAAGGTATTGGATGACTGTATGGATTCTTAGACTGTACTTAGGAGTAATATATAAGTCATTGACTTAGGTACTGTTACGCTGTAAACATCAAGTCCATAGACTGTCGAATTATTAATTGTATTACAGGTAAAAGTAGAACTAATTAGTAATAGCATGTAATAGTGAGTAATTGTATGAGAGCGACGGTGGCGTAACGGTTAGGGCCGCTACCTCCTGACTGGGAGGCCTTGGTCCGAATCCTGCCACGTACCAATGTGTTTTCGAATTTCGATTTCATATTAACTACATTTACGGTGAAGAAAAAACATGCACAGGCTTGCAAAGAAACTCGAAAGTTGTTTGTGAAGTCGTCAAACCCGCACTTGAATCACGAAAGTCCGTTCACCCTAATTCAGGGTAAGCTCGAGTTCTTCGGTAGGGACGTTTTTGAGCTGATATGATGAATAGAGAACATTATTTATTTCCTTTCTGTTTATCAACAGGTACCACCAGTGATAGTCTCAACTTCCGGAGCGCTCAGCGTTCAATTCCACACTGACAGTTCCATCCAATTGAAAGGCTTCTCAGCATCGTACGAAGCGGTGAAGCTGAAGCACGAGGTACAGAGCGGAACGAGTACGAAGATCACTCCCACCCAAGGCGTGAAAGAGGAGACGAACGCATAAGGCCCAGTACGCCTTGGAATAGTTATCTCTGTCTTTTTCTTTACGTGTACAGAGTAAATAAAATAACCCCACTTTTGCACTTTTTCAATGTTTTTCCTTTTGACTTAGATATAGGCATTTTTTCAAAAAAAGTGAGTCCGACAATATATTAGGATTTTATTGAGGAATAAGAGAGAAAAAAAATAAGGTGCTATGTCTAACTGTAGTGAAGTAAAACTAGTTTTTGTGGGATACTTGCAATGAAAAAATATTTTTTCCAACCCCTGATTTCGGGGTTTGCATTATTTTCTGAAAGGGTTTCGCCATAAGTTTAAGTCACTAAAAGTCATTGAATTACTACTACTATAGTTGTAATTCAATGCCAAAAGTCAGATTTTTGTGCGCTTTGTAGATCTGTGGCGCTTTGGAACCTTTTTAAAGTTTTTGTTTCTTGACAACCATGTTCCTAATGAATATTGCTGTTAATTTTTGACAACAAAATAAAGTTCAACCTACGCCAGTAATATAGAAGTCATTGGTTCAACCACAAATTTTGTTTTGCACGAAACGCATTCATAGTTGCAAAATATCTACCTATTTTTACCTACCATATACATATATGCCAAATGCCATAAAAATAGGTAGCCATATACCATATCCTTACTGATATAAATGAGAAAATGTGTTTGTAATCTTTTTACGCTTCAACACTTCGACCAATCTTAATGAAATTTGGCATACAGGTAGCCTGTGTCATTGGGAAGGATATAGGCTACTTTTTATCCCATGAAAATAGCATAGTCCGAAACAGTTCCTGAGGGAACTGAAAAAATACTCTTTTTTTGTTAATATCTTTAACATCGCAACGGAACAATGGATTATTATGATTTTTTGCACAGAGATGTTGAGGAGGTTAATAATGTCATGACTTACTTACTTACTAATTCAATATTTAATATGCTCTCACGTTATGGGTCACCTGGAAAAGAATAATCTTTTGCGTATAGAAAAGAACGGTCGACAACTCAGGCAGCTCAGAAGGTAGTAGATTCTATAATTGCGGGCCTTGATTAGGTACAAGGTTGCAGGTGTTTTCTGTGACCTAACGAAGGCTTTTGACGATATCGAAAATAAATTACTGCTGGAGAAATTAACATATTATGGTATAAGAAATACCTAATCCTCACCAACTTAATCATTTCTATCGGACTGTAAGCAAACAGTTGAAGTGTCAGTAGATGGTTGCAAACATAGATGTAATGTAAATATAGGAATACCACAGGGATCTGCGCTAGGTAATACTATGTTTTTAACGTTCATTAATGACCTACCTTGTCACATAACCGAAAGTTTTACCGTGCTGTTCGCTGACGATACCACAGTTAAAGTGTGCGCAAAAACATACGAACCACTTCATACTAAAATAAAGAACATATGTGAAATGTTACAACACTGGTTTACATGCAATGGACTTATTCGAAATATGACCAGGTCTAACATTATACTCTTTACAGGCAAAACGGTCTCCAGACCCCTATGTTTTAATTGTCCGATGCCGCTGGTCAATAGCTATAGATTCCGTGGCCTCTGTCTTGATCAAAACCTCAACTAGAAAATTCATATTGACCAATTATGCGAAAAACTGAGCGGAGCTGCATACGCACTCCGGAAACTCCGCCCACTGGTTTCAATAGACGTGCTGCGTCAAACATATTTTGCCTATTTTCATTCAATGATCGCTTATGGTGTTATACTTTGGAGAAAATCCACAGACGCTAATCGAGTTTTTGTTTACCAAAAACGAGCAATAATACAGTTAACTGGCACTAAACCACAGATGAGATACTAGTTACTTCGTAAACTAAACCACGAACCACGTGTCGTTCTCTTTTCTCCAAAAATCAAATCCTGACTTTGAGTTCTCAATACTTATTTGAAGTGATTTTGTACGTGAGGCGAAATATGTCTCAATATAAAGTACGGGCAGGGAATCGCGTATTGAAGAATACTAGCAGGTTGCAAGCTGTGCCCCGGCGCACTACACTTGAACGATCCGCGCGTAATTGGGCCAACATTTTATAAACGGCTACTAACCCTTCTCACTGCGGGAAATATCAGATGACAAAACAGTTAGGCGCCATTTAAAAACTTCTTGTTTGTTATGAAATACTGATCAATTGACGAATTTAAAAAAATGAAATACTGACATTCTTCAATGTATTAATTTATATTTATTTACTAATTGTTCAGTTTACTTTTTGAAATTTTAATTTTTGTAATTTGACATTTTGTTTTTGTTACTTTGTAAATTTACTTTTTTAGAATCACCTCACCATTGACATATTTTATAATTTGACATGTATACTTTATAAATTTGTGTCTTGTGATGAATAAATCTAATCTAATCTAATAAGCATATCCTGAGATAGTTCCCGAGGGATCTGGGAAAACTCATTTCCACACTCGGACGCGTCGGCGTCGCAACGGAGCAAGCGTTTTTTTATGTATAGAATTGGTTGAGGAAGGGGGTGGGAAGTGGCATAGACTGTGCTAATCAGAATAGCCCGATATAGTTCCTGAGGGACCTAGAGAAAACTCGTGTCCACGCTCGTGAGCCGCTTGCGGCTCGCGCACCATTCACTTTCAAAGAGAGTCATAAAAACGATGTCCACGCGGGCGAGGCCTTGGGCAAATGCTAGTAGTTATATATAAAGGACCCATTATACCGTCATTATGGGGGACTTAAACGCGAAACTGGGCAAACGAAACGATGGTGAGCTGAGAGTGGGCAATTTGAATACGGAGTAAGAAATACAAGTGGTCAGATGCTGGCCGACTTTATGGAGAAGGAGAGCCTCTTTATGTTGAAATCCTTTTTCAAAAAGGAAAAACAGCGGAAGTGGACGTGGTTGCATCCCAATGGCGTAGCGAAGAACGAGATTGACTTCATCTTGTCGACAAGGAAGCAAAATATATTCTATGATGTCTATGTGATCAATTCAGTCAAAACAGGAAGCGATCACCGAAGGTAAGAGGCACATTTAATCTCAAGATCAAGCTAGAAAGATGTCGACTGATGAAGTCTACGCTCTGACCAGCGCCCATCCAGCTCCAAAACCCCGAGAGCTTTCAGCTCGAGTTGCACAATCGTTTCGAATGCCTAGGAGACTGCGAGAATGTGGACGATTATAACGACAGATTGGTGAATATTGTCCAAAACGGTCGGGCCTAATATTTTTAACTCACCGTTCAAACAGAACCAAAAAAATCTCAGACTTCACCAGCAGCCTCTTGGAAGAAAGACGCAGATTGGGTTTGCAGTCCTCTGAAGATGCTACTCACTCACTAAGTCCCTGACTCGCGATTTGCGCCAGTATAATACAAATTGTATTAAAGAGGTGATTGAGCACAACAAAGGCTCAAAAGTGTTCGTCAGAGATTTGTCTGTTAGACAAAGTCAATTGACCAAGCTGTCTAAAACTGAGTTGCTGGAAGAAGTTGAGAAGTTATACGGACAATTGTATAAGACCACACGTCTGCCTCTCAGCGATCTGACTAAAGACCCAAGAGCCAGACTTACCCGCCCCTATACCGAAGATATCCCGGACGTGAGGCTGTACGAGATTAGAATGGGCTCTCAAACAGCTCAAGAACAACAAGGCACCGGGTGATGATAGAATTATGGCTGAACTTCTGAAAGCAGGTGGATCACCGGTTCAGAAGTTATTTAATTCCGTTATACTCGAGGGACAAACGCCTACTGCATGGCAAGAAATGTGGTCGTGCTTACCTTCAAAAAGGGTGACAACACTCTGCTGAAGAACTACAGACCCATCTCACTTTTGAGCCATGTCTACAATCTGTTTTCGAGAGTCATTACGAATCGTCCCGCACACAGGTTTGACGACTTCCAGCCTCCCGAACAAGCCGGTTTCCGAAAAGGCTTTAGTACCATATACCACATACATACGCTGCGGCAGATTATACAGAAAACTGAAGAGTACAATCAGCCACTATGCTTTGTGGACTATGAGAAAGCCTTCGATTCAGTCGAAACCTGGACTGTGCTACAGTCTCTCCAGCGGTGCTTAATTGACTATCGATACATCGATTTGTTGAAGTGTCTATATGAAAACGCCACCGTGTCGGTTCGCCTCCATGACCAGAACTCGAAACCTATCCAGTTGCAGCGAGGGGTGAGACAGGGAGACTTTATATCTCCGAAACCGTTCACCGCCGCCCTGGAAGATGTTTCAAGCTTATGGACTGGGTTGGATTCGGCATCAATATCAACGGCGAGTACATAACCCACCTCCGATTCGCTGACGATATCGTGGTCATGGCTGAGACTATGGAAGACCTAAGCACAATGCTCGATGGCCTCAGTAAAGTCTCTCAACAAGTGGGTCTTGAAATGAACATAGATAAGACGAAAATAATGTTAAATGCCCGTGTCGCACCCACCCATTTAAAGGTTGGAGGCTCTACACTGGAAGTTGTTGACGAATACCTATAATATTATACCTGGGACAAACAGTCCAGCTAGGTAGGTTCAACTTCAAGAAAGAGATCAATCGACGTATCCAACTCGGCTTGGCAGCGTTCGGGAAGCTTCGCAATATCTTCACGTCCCAAATACCGCAGTGTCTCAAGACTAAGGTCTTTTACCAGTGTGTGTTGCCAGTGATGACTTACGGAACTGAGACATGGTCGCTTACGTAATGGAGCGTGCTATGCTCGGAGTTTCTCTGGATTGAGGGTATTTTGAGACAGTTTTCAAGTACTAAATGGCTCTGGAACCCTTCACTATGTTAAAAAAAATACTTTTATTTTCTCTTATAATGTTAATTGACCTGCATGTGTGTTTCATAACTACCAAGGTGTGAATGAGTAAGACGTGATAGTTCAAACTTTATTTACAGGGTGACTTTTAATTAGTTCTTGATAGCAAACGATATCATGTAGCCTGTGGATGCCCCTAATAAATAGCAGCCTTTTCGCCTTTCTTCTTAAATAATAAGTTTTCTAATGGCAATACCTACCAGTGAAAAGTACCAAAAAAACCTAATATTCTGCACAAAATACGTATCGAAAATGGTCACACTGGCATTAATAAGCTAGTGTCAGTTTAGGATCAAACCCGAGAAGAGGTGCATATTGGCCATTTTGTTATTTTTTTGCTAAGTTCTAGAGCTCCTAAAACATGGCATTTCTTACGATTCTTCAACTCTACATTTCGTGATTAGTTTGATTATGGATACAGACATATGCATGGATTTCTGAAAAAAAAAAAAAACATTTTCAATTTGCTTTGAGTTAAAATTTGGGGGAGCTGCAATTAGAAACCTAAAATGTATGGGGCACAAAATGGCAGCACAGGGGGTCTGCTATTTGGTTCGATAGAGTACCTAAAAACAGCCACGCTTTAAATTCAACATGACACAAACATGTCACAAACATGAATATATACGTAAAAAAATTGAATGAGATTTTATTTTGGATTGCACAAAGATTTGACTTTTTTTATTATAACTTTTTAATCTGTTGAAGAATTTTATTGTAATATTGATATTTGATAATTTATCACTACCAACCCATTGTTTTTCTTTTAAATTTGATATAGGTTCATAAGGGAATGTTGGTCATGATAATATACTCCCTTGTACATAAAAACATACATTTTAGTTAATATACAGAGTGTTACAAAAGTGGCGTAAGAGGCGTTAAATGGAGCTTCCAAAACAATCTTTCCCAAGGACACCGTGGTCAATTGTAAAAAAAATAATTACGTGCAGCTAACTGAATGTCAGCAAACTTTTAGAATAAAAGTTGTTAAGTTCAATGAATGAAATCCCCAGTCAACGGGTACTACACTACTCTTGTTACATACTACATAAATTAAAAACTAAAATAAATTATCCGTCTGCTTACGTCGACTAAAGTAAGGTTTTGAATCTTATTGGTAGTGAAAATGTTTTTTTTTTATATTATACAGGATTATTTTAAAACACCTTCCTTTAAAAACTTTGTTTTAAAAGTACTTATGATCGAGGAAATTTCAAAAATTGTAAATCATGTGTTAGATTTTTTTTTGTGTTTTACCTTTTGACAAAGAAGAGTAAAAGGGTTGCAAAAGAATCTAAATTATAACGACTGATTAATTTTACTGATTACCTACTAAGTAATAACGACTGAATAATTTTACTGATTATTTGATAGTAACTACTGATCAATTTTACTTTTTATTTTATTTATTCATTCAAACAAACAATTAAACACAAAAAATCCATGGGCATAACCCTACCCTAGGCTGTTATTAGGTACACCAAAAGCTGGCTTTGGGTACAAAGGGGCTGGCAATAGAGCCATAGGGTATCTGTTAGTCTTTTTTTTTCATGGACTTTATGATTAATTACGGTTTTAATTGTTATTTCGAGATAAAAACTACTACGTACCTACTCGTGATTACAAACAACTTTCCCAAAAAAAACTATTTAATGTCAAATATGAAAAAAAGATTTGGACTTTTATACATTTTTGCCGATTTGATAACTTGTTATGTATCGAGGACCAAAAGTTTTTTTTCTTATCTTCTTCTTAATATATATAATCTTCTTAATATATATAAATCTCGTGTCACAATGTTTGTCCTCAATGGACTCCTAAACCACTTAACCGATTATAATAAAATTCGCACACCATGTGCGGTTCGATCCAACTTGAGAGATAGGATAGTTTAAATCTCAAATTATAGTCGGTAGTGTAGGGTAGGGTAGGGTAGTGTAGGGTAGGGTAGTGTAGGGTAGGGTAGGGTAGTGTAGTGTAGGGTAGTGTAGAGTAGTGTAGGGTAGTGTAGGGTAGTGTAGGGTAGGGTAGTGTAGTGTAGTGTATGTAGGGTAGGGTAGGGTAGTGTAGGGTAGGGTAGTGTAGTGTAGTGTAGGGTAGGGTAGGGTAGAGCAGTGTAATGTAATGTAAGGCGGTACGAAGTTCGCCGGGACAGCTAGTTGATTTATAATTTCTTTGGGAAAGTTGTTTGTAATTACGAGTTCGTGCATATCTTTTGTTATCAAGAACTAATTATAAGTCACCCTGTATAGGTACTCTTACTACAGACACAGTCTAAGAATCCATAATATACAGATGTACCTACTATTAAAGCTGTCACACACGGGCGCTATTTTATCTTAAGATACTCGCAGATACTCGCGAGTATCTTAAGATCAAAACTTATAGCATGGCAAGGTATCACACACGGGCGCTATACGTAACTAGTATCTCATCTGTGGCTAATGACTACTATAATATATGAAAACCCCACATTCTGTTACGAGTCTTTGAATGAGCTACACCTAAAACGCTTTATACAGGCTGATTAAGAAAATGAGTTCGCGTATGTTGCTATTGGACTTACTAGACAGTTCGTCAGAAAACGAAGCCGACTTTGACGAAGTGACGATAGTGCCGAAGATGGGAGCGGGCTTACCAAGATTCCCCAACGCAATGGGGATCTGGCTATCTTATCTTTAAGCCGAAACACATCAATGCTGTAAACCGCCTCCGTGGCATAATGGTTAGTCCATTCGCTTCACACCAGGAGGCCGCGGGTTCGATTCCCGGCGGGGTCAACTTTGTAAGACTCGGTTTGGTTGGTGATAGGGCATTTTCATAGCCCGCCTGGCCTAGCTACCACTATCTTATCTAATTCATGCCGCCAAACATCAGTTTTAACAACATTGATGTGTTCCGGCTTGAAGATAAAATAGTCAGTTCTTGGTAAGCCCGCTTCTTCGGCATCATCGTCACTTACCATCAGGTGAGATGATGCCAAGGGCTTAACAATTGTAAATAAAAAATAAAAACAGATGTTTGGCGGCAACACTTAGATAAGATAGCTAGCCAGGCGGGCTATGAACATGCCCTGCCTGCCACCAACCAAACCGAGTCTTATAAAGTTGACCTCGCCGGGAATCGAACCCGAGACCTCCTGGTGTGAACAAACGGACTAACCATTACGCCACGCAGGCGGTTAAAAACTATTTTTAATCATGCTGTATTTATTAAGATAAATATAGCGAGCTAGCGCGGTATTGCTCGGTATTTGCAGATAGACGGCGATGAAATATACAGTAGTGGACATATAATTAGAAACACTTCCAACGGATCTTAACATTATACAATATACTTTTCTGTAACACTTTTAATTTAGAAATAAAACCACAAATAGCATAAAATATGTTCAATGACTTATAATTTACTAGAAAAACACAAAAAATCCGACTAAACAACTGCCGGTTAAATATTAGTTTCGTACAAACAACCAAACAACTTTTAAGGAATCAACAATAATGGACAACTAATTAGAAACAACAGAAAAATACCGTGAAAATTTAAATAGTTTATGAGTATATGTAATCAGAATTATATTATTTACGTGATATTATTCGCAGGCTACTAAATATAGTTATAATTAATATTTAGTTGCGTAGCCTTTGTTGTCAATGACAGCTCTGCAACGACGTGGCATTGATTCAAGCAATTTCAGACATTCTTCGAGTGGGATTGAGTTCCATGCTTCGACAAAAGATCCGTAAAGTTCATTTTGACTAGTGTTGCGTTTGTTGGAGACTTTTTTTTTAACGATTTACCACAGATTTTCTATAGGATTTAAATCCGGGCTATTTACAGGCCAGTCCTAAACGGAAATATGCTGTTCCCTAAGAAAATATTTGACACTGTTGGCCGTGTGTTTAGGGTCATTGTCTTGCTGAAAGATCCAGGTTACAGGCAAATGGTCGTCAGACTAGGGAATCATTGTCTCCTCTAAGATGTTTTTGTACTGATACTGATCCATTGTACCTTCAATCTTTCGAACGGGTCCAACACCACATCCGGAAAAACATCCCCATACTTTGATATTTCCACCGCCGTGCTTGACTATGCTCCTTGTGTATTTATAATCGAAAGCATGGTTTATTGGACGTCTAACATAGCGCTTTCCGTCTGAATTTACCATGTTTATTTTTGTTTCATCTGAGAATAACACATTTTTCCATTCTCGTACCGTCCAGTTAACATATTTTTTCGCGAATAACAACCGCTTCTCTCGGTGTTGCTTGGTAAGAAGTGGTACTTTTCGAGAAACCCTCCCAAACAATTTAGCTTCCACTAATCTTCGGCGTACCAGTTTTGACGAGACGTTTCTAGGGTCATCAGGCGAAAAAACTTCATTTCTAATCTGGTTGGAACCTTTAAATGGGTCTTGTTTAGCAACACGTACGATTCGCATATCTTCTCTGGGCGATGTTTTCCTCGGTCGAGTCTTTCTCAGAACATTTTCAATGGTTCCGTGTCTTTTATAATGGTCAATAGCATTAAAAACTTTCTTTACAGAACATTTCAAATGGTCAGCTATTGTTTTATATGTCCACTTTTCATCGAAATGCAAATTAACAATTATTTGCCTAGTTGACGCGTCACAACTTTTATTTTTACCCATTTTCAACAAAACTTATTAACCACAAAATTCGAAATTGATGTTTAATTGCCGCCAAAGCGGTAGAAAAGGCGAAGAAAGAAGATTTTTTTTTCAATTTCAAAAATGGAACGATTCATGGATGCTTTTCTAAAGTGTTTCTAATTAGGCGTCCAAGCGGCCAGTAATTGAAAATAGACCTAAATAAGGTTTAAATTCTTTTTGTGATCAAAGGTTAAATAGGTATTTTTTTTTAAATATATTATGAGTAATTTAACTGTGTGGCTATACTCTTGCGTGATTATTAGTTATTGAATCTACATATTTTTCATATTATGGCCAGTTGATTTTATACTTCCATAATTCATATGAAGTTTTTCTAATTATATGTCCACCACTGTATGTAAGTAGGTATATTATCTGCCCCGTGTGTGTACTCTCATTGATTTCTATGAAGAACGATATTGTAGATATCTGTTACGTTAAATATTTATCTTATAGTATAGCGCCCGTGTGTGACAACCTTTAGGTTTACTACTTACCAGGTAGGAACGCAACTCCTAAAGTTCGTTCTCTCATTTAATGCCAACTTTGATGAATTCCGCGAGCCGGCAGTGGCGAAAGTCAAACAATCCGACAAAGAGGCCGCGCTGACTTTAATCGTGACGCCGACAATGATGGCGGCGGCGAGGCGGGCGGCACGATTAAGCTAGGAGCGGCACCTTTGACGGAGTGTTTGTCGGGAGATGCGGTTGAATAAAACAAACTATACCTACTAATTTTATTTATTTATTTGTTAGGTGAAAAAGTACAGACCCATAAGATAGACGCCCCTAACTGTTCCTAGTTGCAGCCTTTTCGCCTTTCTGCCTAAATAATTAAGTTTCTACTGGCAATACCACGGATCAGATAAATTATCTTATCCGTGGGCAATACCTATCAGTGAATACTATCGAAAAAACTAATTATTCTGCACAAAATACCTAGCAAAAATGGTAAATTATTTATTAAGTCATAATTGGTTAACAGATTTCTCCAAATCATCGTAATACTGGTATGTGTCAGTTTAGGATTGAACCCGAACACAGACTTTTGCTATTTTTTTGTTAAGTTGAGAGCTCCTAAAACTAGGTAAGTACTTGTAAAGGATCCACGGGCTTCTTCAAAACTTCTTCGATAGCTCCGCCCGCGGATTCTTTATTTACATTTGAAACCATGGACTGTGTCGGCGTCCGAATCCGTTCGGGATACCTCGTGCGAGGGGCAAGTCCGAAATTACCAGGCGAACAACACCTCACGAGTACCTCGGCCAGCGGCCGCTCGTTTCCACCTCAGTACCAGCGTTTCTTTCTTCCAAGACAGCTTACAACCTTCGCCGCTCGTTTGCGCCACTCGATTCGGGAAGCTTCGCACTATATCGTGCAGCAGGGACCGAAGCAGGAACTTGCATTTGAAACGGCAGGAAATAGCTTCTATACACGCTCTTCAACGTAGAACTGTCTTCTCGCACTGGTTCTGTGCTGTCCGCTCTGCTGGCTTGTCTGTGAATGACTGAACTCGACTGAACACTTTTTTTTTCTAAAGGACAAGCTTGTAGTTGGCCGTTGGGGCATTTACAACTTCACCGGGCAGGGGAGGCGAGTACGGAAGGCACTCAACCTAGTGTAAAGCAAAAAGATGCAACTGCCTAAGGGCGCCCAGGTGGGCATGGACCTCGGCTTAGGTCGTTGCTTGGACGTGGGAGGATCGGAGAGAAGCGGGCTGGTATATGCCGGTAGCGCTGGTAAGCGCCAGAAAGAATGTCGGTGCAGTGTTTCTCTGTGGGTTAGGGGGCGGGGTCAGGGCAGCTACGGCTAGCGTGGTCGGGTCGTCGGGGTCAGTGAGTACATGTCTGGGGCGTCGGATTACGCGAATGGGGTTCGCGGGTAGCTCATAAACGGCGGCGTTTACGAGTAGCGGGTTGGGGTGGTTTTCGGCAGACTTAAAGTATCGGATGGATGCCTGCTTCAGGTATTGAGCTATGGTGGGGAGCTCTAAATCGCAATGGAGATTTTCATTCCGTAGAAACCACGGGCAGCCCGTGGCTCTACGCATGAAGCGATTTTGGATTAACTGAAGTCGGTGAATGAGACGGGGACTGGTGTGAGCGAAAGCTACACCGGCATAGGTGAGTATGGGGCTGATGCAAGATTTGTAAAGTGTCACCTTATTTATAAGGGACAGTTTACTCCGCTTGTTGGTCATGGGGTAAAAACGGCCTAGTACGAACGCGGCCTTGTTGCGAACTCGTTCTATGTGATCCTTGAACGTCAGTCGACTATCTAGAGTTACCCCCAAATACTTGACCGAGCGTTCCCAAGGGATAGGGCTACCGAACATAGTAATGTTGCGGTTGATGGGGTTGTTGATAGAACTGAGCCATTTGAAGGTAAACAGAATCGCTGCGCTCTTCTGTGGGTTTACCTCGATCCTCCATTTTCTAAACCAGTCTCCTAAGACTTGGGCTGAGGATTGGAGGCTTTTGAATATAAGAGTCGCGGATTGGCTGGACAGATAAAGCGCGGTGTCATCTGCGAAAAGCGCGAGATTGACGCTGGGGAATCGGGGCATGTCGCTGATGTAAAGCGAGAAGAGCGTGGGAGCAAGTACGGAGCCTTGGGGGACTCCAGCTCTGATGGGTCGGGGGGATCAGAAGACTCCTTCTAGGCGGTAGCGGAAGCTCCGATTCCTGAGGAAGTCTCGTAGGATGAGTACGAGGCGGTCTGGCAGTCCCAGCTGATATAGCTTGTATATCAAGCCGTTGTGCCAGACTTTATCGAAGGCTTTCGCTACATCAACGAAGAGGGCTCCTGTATACTGTTTGCGGGCGAAACCGCTTATTATGTGCTCCGTTAGGCGGTGCACCTGTTGTACGCACGAGTGTTTGGCTCTGAAGCCAAACTGCTCGTTGGGGAGTTAGTTTTTAGACTGCACTACGTCGTTAAGTCGGGTTAAAAGGATACGCTCATATAGCTTGCCAAGAGCCTTGAGCAGGCTGATGGGTCTATAGCTGGAGGGTTCTGAGGGGTGTTTGTTAGGTTTCCTAAAGCCTATTACATCTGCACCTTTCCACGCGTCGGGAAAGGAGCAGTTTTCCATGGCTGCATTGAATATGCTAACCAGGAGTAAAATGAGGTTGGGGGAGAAGCATTAGAGGACTCTGTTGGTGATGCCGTCAGAGCGGGGGGCTTTTCGGGGTTTGAGTTTCTTAATGGCCGTCTCTACCTCATGGGGTGTAACTGGGGGGAGAGGGTCGGTCGGAGGGATGGTGGCTCGCATGTCGACCTCCTCGTCCACCTCGCGCAGGTGGGACGGGTCGGCAGGGAAAGTGCTGGGGGAGCATTGTGCCTCTAGACTGTAGGCCAGGCATTCAGCCTTCTTGGTGTCGTCAAAGGCATCTGGTTGGTTGGGACGTTTGAGAGGGGGCATCGGTGATTCGCAGTCCTTCTTGAGGGCTCTCGCCAGCTTCCAGTACACGAGATGGCAGGGCGCGATTCCCTCAAAAAGGTTATCCCAGAAATTCGACCGCAGCTCTTTCATGGTCTGCTTGACGTTCCTCTATAAAGCTTGCATGCAAGTGCGGTTTTCGGCGCTGGGAAAACTGTCGTAAGCGCGGATGGCCGCATTCTTTGCCGTCAGCAGTCTTCTCACGTCTTCCGGCAGGTTCCAGCGGTGCTCGGGTAACACTGGGACCTGTCAGGAGCATTCTTTGACGGCTGTCTGTGTGTGGCTACTGAGGGCATCGATTGCACCGCGGACGTCATCTGGTGTCCTGATTAAGTCGGGTATCGTGTCGAGGTCGGGTGAGGTGATAGCTTGGAGATTTTCCTCGAGTCTGTCCCAGTCAACTATCGTCCGAGTGGGCGGGGCGGTGGGGGGGCCTAGCTGTAAGACGACCGGCCGATGGTCAGAAGTGAGGGCGTGATGCACTTCTAAGGAACATAACCGGAGGCAAATTTTCCTTAGAAGTGATATATCTAAAATGTCGGGGGTGTACTCCGCTTGATACGGAAAGTGAGTCGGGGTCATGGGGGCTATGACGTCGAAGTTGTGTCGGTCGATGAGTCTGTCTAGTGCCCTATCTTTGGTGTTCGTGGCTGTGAAATTCCACCTTACGTGTTTGCTGTTTAGGTCGCCAGCCAGAATGACTGCGCCTCCTAGCTTGAAGAGGGTCTCGATGTCGCTCTCCAGCAGTGGCTTATCGCTACTGGGGGAGAGATACACCGAGGCAAGGGATGGGTTGGTGTCCTGTCATGGCTAGCCGACAGACCGAGGCGATGTGTGTTAAAGGGGGGGTGTTGATGATCATTACGCACTAAGTCATAGTTAGGGATCCTTGGCCTTTGATGGCAAGATTTAAGGTGGGTCTCTTGCACTAAAAACACATCGACTTGGTGTTCGCGGAGGATATCAATGATTTCCTGCCGCTGGGGGCGGATACCGTCGGCATTGAAGAACGCGACGGAAATGGACCGGGGTTTAAGTCTACCTTTATTGGGGCTTAAATCTATTATGGGGAGATAGCGTTAAATTCGGAGATGGTCGCGATGAGACGCGAGTGCTTAAGCATTGCGATGCAACGCTTTTCTATATTATTTTGGGAAGCGCGGAGTTCCCTAGCAAAGTCATGTACCTGCGCCATGTCGATGGAGCAGGCAAACCTGGCGAGCAGACTAAGGTTGTCTTCCTCCACCGTGGCTGTGGGGGGAGAGACCTTTGCAGCCTTCGCTGGTTTAGGCGCGGGTTGTGGGGTTGGCCTAGCGGTGGGAGGCTTGGGGACCGGTGTCTCCATAAGGGGGCGCGGGGGGGGCCGCGAACGACTCCACTTTCTTCCTCCACGCAGGCTGTAGGTCCTGGGAGGCTTGGGCTATGGGCTTAAATCCAAGGGGCTTGCTGGGGCGTAGAGAGGGAAAGTCCTCTCTGCGCGGGACGGGACGGCTAGCGGGCCGATTTTGCGAGGCGGAGGGCGCGGCGCCTTTGAATTGGGGCCTACGGTTAGAACGTGGTGCCTTGGGGCATCCGCGATAGCTCGCTGGGTGTCCCAGGGAACCGCAGAGCACGCAACCCGGGGGTTCCGTGCATTCGTTCCTATCTTTAGGACGGGGACAATCTACTGTGCCGTGATTGCCTAAGCACTTGACGCACCTAGGCGTGGCGTAGCAGTTACGCGCTGAGTGTCCATAGAGTTGGCATCTATGGCACTGACCGGGGGGACCTTTCTTATAGGGCATTTCGATTGTAATGCCGGAGAGGTTGCAGACCGTTGTAAGCGTATTGATAATACGCTTACCGGCGGGGAACAAGTCGGACACGACCAAAACCATGTCGTAGGGAGCTTTGGTTCGGCCGTTGTGCATGCGGTGTACCTCATGCACGGGGTAGCCATGGGACTTAAGGTTCTCAAGGACATCTGTAGAGGGAAGCTCTTTAGGCACACCTCGAATAACAACGCATAGGACGCGTTCCTCTTCGAGGGCGTATGTGTGAAAGCCGATTTTCTCGGCTTTCAGGTTGTTAGATGACGGTGGTCTTCGGAGGTCGGTACTTGGACCTTAATCCCTTGTTGGGTGGTCCGGGCTGAGGTAAACGCGATACGGCGTTCCTTAAGGAGAGATGAAATATTGTTCCATCTCGCCTTGTCTTGGATGAAAAGGGGCGGGGGCCGCGAGTTGCGAGGCTGCTGTGGGGCAGCGGGGGCGGTGCCTACTTGCGAGGGGGACGGGGCGGGGGCGCTGTCTACGGCTGCAACCTTCTTAGTGTTTTGGGAGTCCGAGGATGTCGCGTTCCGCTTGCGACCGCGCTTCTCGACGAGTGTGAAACCATCGTTGTCAGTAGCGCCGTCGGAAGCGGTAGGGACATCCTGTGTGTCCATGGCGTCTTTGTTGTCGGTCCGAGTGACGTCGGTCGAGTGGTCAAACACCAGCGACGATGAGTCATCGCCGGTGTTAATTATCACGGGTGGCGGTGTGGAGTCGTCCGCGGGCAGAGGGCTGGCGGGGGACGCGGGCTCCGGAGCCGGGCATGGAAAATATTGGGCCAAGATGGTCAGGGGAATGCTTAGAATAAGCTTGTAGGTAGCGCGAATCTTCCGTGATGGCCGAGAAAAACGCGCGGTGAACGGGGGACAGATCCTCCGGCTGGGTGAGGCCGGCGGGGGTGTGTTGGGTAGCATGTGAACCTGCCATGTATGTGTAGATAGTGTGTCCCGAGCCAGTCTTATTGCTGCAGGGTGAGTCAGCCTAGGTGTGCCCTATCCGTCTCCCTTGGGCAAGCCCAGTGCAATGGGAGCGACTGAACACCCCGACCGCCCTTTATTTATATGATGCCGGAGATTGTCGGGCGGGAGGGGTAGGGGGGAGCGCCCCTCCGCAGTTGCGGGGAAGACAGTTAGCGTCTCAGAGCTTCTTTATTGTTTCTCTAAAAATCCCACAGTTATTTGACAAAGATTAATTAGAATCTAACTTAATTTTAAGTACTAACTAGAATTTACAGTTTATTCCAGTAAATTTCAGGTATAAAATCGGGAATCTTTATTTTTGTATCTTGAGTCAGTTTTATGCAGGATTCTTACCTAATATCTAGATTTTAACATTATAACAGCTTAATGTACATGGTTAACTACATTTTCGCAAAGTTTTATGAAAATCTGATACAAAACAATGAAGCTAGGACTTATAGAAATTCTATAATTTTCAACGAGTAAATCTAGGACTTAAACCAATGACTTATATGTTACTGGCGTAAGGACCCAGCCAACACGCGCGACTAATGCTCCCAGCGAATTGGTGCGAAAATCGAAACTTTCGCACACTCGCGACTCAGTCGTCTGCGGGAAATCGTACAGTGCGGTGGAAAGATATTCAATATAAAAATACCTTATTGTGTTGTTAGAGGCTGCAAAAATCATGAAAGAAAGACTAAAAAGAAACATGGGATGTCGAATCATCGTTAAGTTACCTCACATTGTATTTTTTCTTGTAAACAAATTAAATAAACGATTTTTTAAAGCGACAATTCTACCAAGATTCATTTAACGCGGCACTGACGTTAACTCTCGTCCACTCTAGTTCGTACGAGTTTTATCAGATGGCGCTACTTTTTGCTTGTATGAAGAAAATCTGAGTAAAATATGGAGACGGGCGGATCCTTCTGTTCAAATCTGTGACTTAAACCCTGAGATTTTTATCTGTGTTATATCTCAGTTTATACATAAAGGTATCATATTGGATTTTATATGTATTCAAGAAATTTCACCATTATTTAAAGAAATAAGGATAAATACAGAATTCAACACAATAATAATAATTTTGGTGAACTCATCTTAGGGTCCACTAGTTGCGAGCCATTCATTAGTCAGTTGCAAAAAACTTTAAGATTCACGCTTCGGGTAATTACAGTAATAAAGAGGAATATAAACGTAAGTATAACAAAAGTAATGGATTAAACCTAACCTAAAGCCTAACCTAACTATGTACATGGGAGTCGATCGCCGACAGTACCTACCTAATTTCTTACGATTCTTCAACTTTAGATTTCGTGATTAGTTTGATTATGAATACAGACATATGAATGCATGCATTTCTGACAAAATAAACATATTTTAACTTGGCTATCAGTAAAAATTTGCAGGGGCTGAAATTAGAAACATAAAATGTATGAGATATATGTCACTGTAAAATTGTACAAACCGTTAGATTATAATCTAACGGGATCTTTCTCGCGAGATTGTGAATGGTCGAAAGACTGTGAACCGTAATATACTGCTTAAAATTTAACTAGTGTCATTGTAATCTCACTAGTGACATTACAATTACACTAAGCGAAGTAAATAACATTAAATAAATGAGCAAGCGAAGTGAGCAATGTTAGGTTCGGTCAGGTTTGATAAATTTAACAGTGCCATGGCACAGTATATATATTAGTACTAACGTACCCATGGGTAGCAGAATGCTCCGCAGAAGAAGAAATCATGTGTTTTATTCGGAGATACAAGAATGGGCCGTGAAATTGTAAGCAGATTGACAATTTACCGTCATATTATAATCTAACCGAATTTAGTGTAGTGAGATTGTGATATCGCGGTTTTGACAATATCCCGGCGACATATACAATGGCAGCACGGGAGGCTAATTTGTGGACTTATTGGAGAAAACGACAATAATCCTGATGACGTCATATATGTAAGTACTGCATTCGGTTTTGAAACACTAAGAGAGATCAAATGTAACTATACTTCGGTACACAACAATAGATTCCTTAACGAATTAAAACTAAAGAATACGCTAAAAACGATATATAATAACTTCAAACACTTTTTTGTCTCCTGGGGCTGGCAAAATAATGATAAAAAGAATTCATAATATACAGATTTACTATTAGGATTACTACTTACCAGGTAGGTATGCAACTCCTAAAGTTCTTTTTTCTCATTTAACGCCATCTTTGATGAATTCCGCGAGCTGGCAGTGGCGACACAGTCAAACAAACCGACAAAGAGGCCGCGCTGACTTTAATCGCGACGTCGAAAATGATGGCGGCAGCGTGGCGGGCGGCACGATTGAGCTCGGAGTGGCACCTTTGACGGAGTGTTTGTAGGGAGCCGTCAAAGATGGAACGGCTATGTAAAAAGATAAACTTGCTACTTGATTCCAATAATAATGATAGGAATTTCTTACCTCATATCATCCTTATACTCATATTATAATTGTGAAAATGTGTTTGTTTGTTTGTTACATTTTCACGCTTCAACGCCTTGACCAATCTTAATAAAATTTGGCACGCTGGTGGCCTGTGTCACGAGGAAGGACTTAGGCTACTTTTTATCCCATGAAAATAGCATAGTCCGATGCAGTTCCTGAGGGAACTGAAAATATACTTTTTTTGGTTAATTTCTTTAACATCGCAACGAAACAATTCGATGGGTGCCTGGAACAAAGCTGCAATAGCCAAAACGGCAGTCTTTCGATTAAGCCATTTTCGTAATCTATGGACCTGAATACACCTTGTGAATTTTTTTTACATTTCTATTATGAAAACTCCCCGATTTAGCAAAACCACTATGGATTATATCTCGTTATTCTTGGCTCAAAGTCACAATTTTGTGTACTGGAATATTAGGACTATGGCGAATGATTAAAAGTATTTTTAACCTCATTACCGTACATGCTATTACAACTTTATTCCACGAAATAAAATAAATACGTTGATCAACAATAAGCGTTGCTGTAAAAATTTTTTAAAGTTTTAAAAGTAACAGTTATAGTGTTTCTTCTCATGAAAATAATTGGTATTGATTTTGTATTTAATTTTTGTATATAAAATTTTAAAACTGAGTTGTTGTTTAATAAGAGAATATTTACAGGAATAACAAAGTTATCAATGCAGTTTGATGAAATAATTTAAAAATTTTATGAAATTAGTAAACAACTTTACTTGTTTCAGACTTTTACTTTTGTATTAACCCAACTAAGTATTGTATATCAACGAGTGTTACAATCATAATTACTCCATCTTATTTTACAACTATCTTAAACCTAAGTACAGACTACAGCCATACCGCTGTAGGTAATTTACCAAAATAGTGACGCAAATTACCGCACTGTATTTCACTTTACTGGTTTGAAATTAAATTCAAAGGTAATATTCTTTGCGATGATATACTGTAAACATTACCTGTAACATTGTGTATTACTGTTAATTACTTCAAAAATAAAATAAAGTAGTATTCAATGCTGCATCTTCCAAATTAATGCTAGAACGACTTTGGTTATTGCGGTTTTATTCCAGGAAAAGTTTTGATAATGTCGCACACGCAATGGATATTATTTCTCTCTCGCCTTCACGTGTTGCTGTCATTATCGCACTCATTCCGTAGCCGTAATAGCTAATAGCTATCCTTTTCACGTGGAACGATTATGCAGCACGTTGTTGACAAATCATTTTACTAATCAGTGCGTCTTTGGAAGCCGGTAAACAAATAAGTGCTTGCGTGAATAATTGATTAGTGCTATCCATAATGAAGAAACGCGTTTTAAACAATCCCCATGTAAGAAGAAAACTGTCTAACTACTTCGGTGAAGGTAAGTTTTCTCATATTTTTAACTACATACCTACCTAACTGACAGTAATCTATTTAAACAAAATGCCGATCATTTTGTTAATTAGGTATAAGTACATAATTTAGATTTGATCACACTACAAGTTTATTCAACTAGGTAGTAATAGAAATGTTTGTAGGTAGGTAGTTATTACAGGTGCATAGGTAGGTAGGTTCAATGATATTTAACTGAGTAAGTAAGTAGGCATGATTGGTTGAGTTCTCGATATTTTTTGCCTAAAATAAGTAAGTATGTACTTGTCATATTTATTACATAGGTACACAAATAAAGTACTTTAGGGCACAGTTCAATTACCTACTTACCCAAAACCAGAATTAACAAAACTGGCGCGCTGAGCATTTGCATGAATAGTTGCCTACTAAGTAAGACAGTTTTCGGTGACTTGATTTGGGTTGTGTATACAATGTTATTAAACTATACTGTAATATCTTCATAAACTGGTGCACTTAGTTACCTATTTGATTAAAAATAGGTAATATAATATAAGTTAGGTTCCTACCTAGGTGTGTTAATGTAAATTATACTACCTATATAGAATACTTACCTCATATTATTCCGGTTTTCTGCTATTTCAGATTCGTATGATGTTAAATCAAACAGCACGGAAAAATAAACATATCACGACGAAAGGACATCAAGAAGCGAGTACAATCTTCGAGGTTAGTAGATACTTCTTTTAAACTGGCCTTTCACCCAAAGAGGGAGGCCTTCGCCCAGCAGTGAGACATATCAGGTTAGATAAAAAGAAGCCTTTCGCCTGCGGCTTCCCCCGCATGGACTACAGGTTATGCCCAGCATTGGGATAAAAAGTAACCTATGTGTTATTCTTATGTCTAAACCAAGAAAAACCAAGAGTATACCCCGTCAACTAGCCTTGGAGGTGATTCAGAATGTTTAGAAGCTCTTGAAGCAAAATTTTCGCGTAGTCCCTCCATAAATTCAAATATTTCAACAATCCTCAATCAAATGGAGTGTTCCCCGTCAGAAACACTCATAGATGGCAATGTAGATATAACATTGAAACCTCCTGCAGAACTTCACAATTACCAGACTCATTATGACCCTGACAAGCCAAAATTCTAGTTCAGATAGTTAACCAGGAGCTTGTGTTGTTACTATAACAATAGAACCAATGATTCATGCGGTTAATACACTTTTGAATTCCTCTGAACCCCAACATGCCGAGAGCGCAAAAGATTTGAAGGTTTCAGAATTCGATACAACTTTAAAGCCAGATGATGTAACAACCTCGGATTCGAATCAAACATTGTGTTGCAGTTCAGATGAAAACAATTGTACACTTCGCTACCCATTCAACCTACACAAGTTGCAACGGAAAATGCTGTCTCGTCTAATTTGGAACAAAATGCCACAATGCTGCAAGTTATTAATCCCTCTGCAGATGTTGTCTTTTTTAGCTCTGAAAAAAATATATCTTCTCCTATACGACTTATAGAGCAATGCACTGTGGATGTTGTAAAAGTTTTTGCACCCAGAAATGATGAACCTGAACGTGAAAAAACTATTGTTACAAACAAGTACGTCGTCTTCTTCTGCTGAAATTCTCATAATTCCATCGCTAAACATCGTGCCGCCCACACCACCAGAAAGAAATGTACTATCACTTATTCAGCCGTATGATGTAATTGAATGTGTTGATGATGAATTTGTTGTTGATAACGATCCTTCGCCTTCTCCTCAAACTGTTATACCTGAAAATAACTTACCTGAGTTAATAAATGAGACAGAAAACAAAAAAACGAGGAAAAGAAAAAGAAACGAAAAGGAGTGGGAAAGCAACAGAAATAAAACACTTAAAGATTCAGGTCTGGCTTTCAAAGGGAAACGTTCAAAAAAAGAGTAGACTACAACTACTCGACTAAAAGCGTTGGGTCTGTTTGCAATTGTAAAAAGAAGTGTGGTGAACGTATCACTCCTGAAAAGCACGAAAATATATTTATGAACTATTATAAATTGGCGAATCATGAGCATCAATGGCAATATATAGCAAGAAACGTAAAAGTTTAAAAAAAACAAAAGAACAACAATAGACCGCAAATGCAACCGAACACAGACATTGAAGTACTATTTTCCAGATAAAGCAAAAAAAATACAAGTATGCAAGAAGTATTTTCTTAATACTTTGAGTATTTCTGACACTGTAGTTTATACTGCTTTAGAAAAACTACAGAATTAAGAGCCTTTGACTGATCAGCATGGTCGCCATAAAAATAGACCCCATAAAACAAATTCATTATCTGAAGAGAGCGCAATAAAACACATAAAGTTATTCCCTACGGTAGAAGCCCATTATGTGAGAAAAGATTCCCAAAAGTTATATTAAGAAGAGGATCTCAATATTTCAAAAATGTGTCGCTTATATAAGGAATGGTTTGCAGCTGATAATTTAAATTGTGAAATGGCGAGTGCACGTCAATACAGGAAAATCTTTAATACAAAATTTAATTACTCGTTACTCGTGTGTGCCTTATGTACACGTTATCAACAAGCACACGAAGAAATTAAGAATAATCTGCCAAGCCGTTATGAAAAGCACATAAGAAGCAAAGAGATGGTGCGCGAATTAAAAGATACGGAAAAAGAAAACATTGAAACGTTTCAGACGATAGCCATATTCGACTTTCAAAAAGTGATTTATGTCCCTAAGTCAGAAGTAGGAACTTTTTACTACAAGCGCAAGTATCCCGTTTACAATTTCACTGTGTTCGATGCAGGGTGTAAGGTAGGCTACTGTTTTATGTGGCATTTGACAATAGCGAAGAGAGGAGCTATTGAAGTCGGAAGTTGTTTACTAAAGTTTTTCAAAAACGAACATGAACGCTCAATAAGTAACATATCATTGTATTCAGACGGTTGTGTAGGGCAAAACAAGAACCGATTTGTATTTGCCCTGCATTTGTATGCAAGTATAAAGTATAGGTTAACGATCACCCATAGATTTTTTGAAACTGGACACAGCCCAAATTAGGGCGACTCGATGCATGCGTGCATTGAGCGTGAGCTAAAGAAAAATAAAGTTCTTTACACGCCAGAACAAGTTTACTCAATTGCGATGAATGCCAAAGTTAGTGGAGAGAAATATAATGTTATAGAGATGGATCGGACTGATTTTTTCAATATAAAACTGCTCAATTGAAATTCAGAACTGGGTGCATGACTCAAACAGAAATAAAGTAGTGTGGTCCAATATTATGGAAGTAGAAGCAAGCCACACTCATGAGGGGATATTAAAATTTAAATATAATTTTGACGACGAGTACCTGTACTTAAATACACGTGACCTACACACCAGATCCGCTAACCCGTCAAGGGGTGTCCGGGTACGAGGTGGACACTCACGACGAGGTATCCGAGTACGAGGGCGTCATACACTTCGTCCGACTGCTAATCTTACTTCGGAAAATTCAGTCGTTTCCGAGTTGCAAAGAGCTTACATTCAACCACATCCTGTGCCTAAAGCCTTGCACTCAGACTTATTAAGTCTTTGTAAAAGACAAGACATTCCACGTCACTATCATGGCTTTTATGAGTCCTTAATATGCGAAACTAATGACAATGTAGCGGCAGTACAAAACTCATCAAATTTTGACGATAACCCTCCATGTCCTGATGATTTATGTGATATGTTTTATTTTTGATAATTACCTTTATTGTTTGTTAATTTAGAAGGCTAATGCAGATTTTTTATTTCAGCACCAAAACATTTGAGTTAATTATAAGTTTCTGTTCAATGTTTTCTGATAATTTCTTTATGGTGTCAAGTTTTATTTACTTACTTTGTTTATATATCGTACCTCCGGTGCAAAACTGACTTAACTAACAAAAAATTAACATTACATGACAAAATTTAACATAATTGTGTCTTTGTTGCTTCGAAGAGATGCGTATTTGAATTAAAAAGTAATCCCAATATCAAATTTTTTGCAGTTAATTCACTGTTGCACCGGAGGTGCGATATTTATTTTTGATAGTTCTCGGTCATCAGTTAACATTAATAATTCAATTAAAGTATAAAAAAATGTGATGCACATTGTTTATGAATAAAAAAAAATTTTGATTGTAAAAAAATCGTTTTAATTATTTTAAATTTTGTGTCATATACCTGGATAAAGAACATTAGTCTTTTTCTTTCCCAGCTCAGCATAGATTAAGCATTTACTTAACATTTATACGTAATACTGTTTTTTTTTATTAAAACTGCAATCATTTGAATACTATAAAAATACACAGTATTAACAAATACGTTTTCTATGGCAGTCACTAAGTTCAGGTAATATAAAAGCAATAGACTATTACAATATTACCGTATATCTTTTATAACAGTTTAAAAAGTTGTAAGTAACTATTGCTGATCGCCTGATTTTGCATTTTTTCTGGAATAAAGCCGCAATAGGCTTTGACGATAACGACTTTTAATGCATGAAGTGGCAATATCGTTTTTCCAGGTTTTTACCGTCTTCCTTATTTTCTATACACTTTTTGACATTTATGATACATTAGAAAAAAAATAACGCTTCATTTGACATACAAATTATTTTTCTCCTCCGCGTAGTTCAGGTGTTATTCAACATTTCACTAAATTCTTCCTCCTGTAAAGTTGCATTTTTACGATTGCGGCTTTGTTCCAGGCACCCATCGAATTGATTGTTTGATTTTTTGCACAGGGATGGTTGAGGGGGTGGAAAATAGCATGATTTACTAATAAGCATATCCTGACATAGTTCCCGAGGGATCTGGAGAAAATCCATGTCCACGCTCGTGAGCCGCTTGCGGCTCGCGCACCGCGCACCCTCTAAGACAGACATAAAAACAAATTCCACGCGGGCGAAGCCGCGGGCAAAAGCTAGTAACCGATATTTTATGAGCTGTATCAGTTTGTCCGGCAAACCATTGGCTGATAGTAGTAAGCACAAAAAGGCACTATAATACCGTGTTATTTTCCTGTAATAAAAAAAACAACAACATCAGATCAGTGCCTAAAGGGGAAATACAAAACTCTACATTTTTCCCTTCCTCACAGTAATGATAACGAGTGCTTTGCACCGGAGACAAAATTCATTTCCGGTTTGGTTTTACCGGAAAATCAGCCATCGATACGTCTGCCGGCATAGTGCGGGGAAGACCATACGGCGGTGTAGCGTTATTATGGCGCAAAAGTGCATTTAGTTCTGTAACGGTGATACCCTGTAGTAGTACGCGTCTAACGGCTATTAAGGCAGTCGCATGTGATCGCACTTTTCTATTGTTCTCAGTATATATGCCTGTGGACTCTAACGAAAATCTAATAGAATTTACCGACTGTCTTAGCGAAATAAGTGCTATTATCGATAACTCTGAAGTTGCATCTGTATATGTATTAGGAGATTTCAATGCTAGCCCTGAACAGCTATTTGGGAAAGAAATGTTGAAGTTCTGCCGCGATCAGAACTGGATTTGTGCAGATATCGAAAAATTAGGCATTGACTCGGGCACCTTTACATACATTAGCGATGCCCACGGTAGCACCAGCTGGCTTGACCATTGCCTGGTGACGGAATCCGCATGGCAGTCGGTGATGGATGTGAAGGTGCATTATGACTGTGTCTGGTCTGACCATTTGCCAATAGAAGTAATTTGTCAAATTTCTGTTATTCAGCCCCAGTTACTCCAGCGCGATAAAACTATAAATAAAATACTATGGGGAGAGAGAGACTGCGCACAAGTAGAGCAGTATCACAAAATTTGTAACGATGGGTTCAGACTCGTCGACTTTCCATCAGAAATGTCTGCATGTTGTGACAGTATGTGCAATAATTCGGATCACAGACTAGTTTTAGACCGAATGTACAAAACTATTGTAAACATTATGTGCGAAGCAGCTGTGACTACGTCGGAATTAAAAAACAGTGTAAAAATGAGGAAGCCTATAGTGGGCTGGAATAGGCACGTTAGCACTGCTCACAAGGTAGCTCGGTTGGATTTTCAAGCCTGGTTGCTACATAGTAGGCCGTCAAGCGGACCTATGTATGAGAAGATGTCAGAGTCTCGTCGATTATTTAAATCCAAACTTAAATGGTGCCAGAAAAATGCAGAGCAAATTAAAATGGATATTCTTGCGTCACTTCACGCAAAACAGAACTTCAAAAACTTTTGGAAAAGCACCAAAAAGTTGAATCCGAGACCTACTGTCCCGCTTACTGTAGATGGCGTGACCGAGCCGTGTGAGATTGCTAACGTGTTTAGAACTCATTTCCTAGTGGACCCGTTACCCCGCACCGGTGCGCCGCCGGTGCTCAGTACTGAGAACCACACGTCGTCTCTTTTGCCAATAAAATTTACTGCAAAAGAGGTCTACTCTGTTATAAAACAAATGACAAGGGGAAAATCCCCGGGACATGATGGACTCAGTATTGAGCACCTGCAGCATGCAGGTGTTCACCTGCCGAGGGTACTTGCGATGTTTTACACGTTATGTGTAAGGCATTCGTACTTACCCGATGATTGTATGAAAACGGTGGTTGTACCAATAATCAAAAACAAAACCGGTGATATCCCTCTGAAAGCCTTTGATTTGGTGTCCTATGATGTGCTCTGGCACAAAATGAGGACAGAAACTGGCCTCCCAGAAGAGGTAGTCAAACTTTTTGATTATTGGTACAACAACCAAATAAATGTTGTAAAGTGGGCAGACACTGTCTCCGATGCGTACAGGCTGAAGTGTGGTGTGAGGCAAGGGGGTTTGACCTCTCCTTGACTGTTTAGCCTGTACGTAAACGGGCTTGTTGAGGAACTAGGCAACACTGGAGTCGGCTGTTCCATAGATGGTAAATTTATCAACAACATCAGCTACGCTGACGATATGGTGTTACTGGGTCCCTCAATAAGCGCTTTACGTAAATTATTACTGGTATGTGAGAGGTACGCCGGGGCCTGTGGACTCAGGTACAATGTGAAGAAAAGTGAACTTTTAGTGTTTCAATCTCGTGGTCACAAAATCACTACAGTTCCACCCGTTTTCCTAGACGGAGTCGCTTTGCCGAGAGTTTCTCATTTCAAGTACCTGGGTCACTGGGTCTCGGAGGATCTCTCTGATGATGAGGATATAGAGAGGGAGCGCCGGGCGTTGGCTGTCAGATGTAATATGTTGGCTCGCAGATTTGCACGTTGCACCAAAGCTGTTAAAGTTGTTTTATTTAAAGCTTTCTGCCAATCTTTTTATACGTGCAGTCTGTGGGTCAACTACACGCAGAAGACAATCAACGCCTTGCGCGTTCAGTATAACAACGCATTCAGGATGCTGTTGGGCCTGCCAAGGTACTGCAGCGCATCAGGCATGTTTGCTGAAGCTCGAACGGATGGCTTTCATGCCATCTTAAGAAAGAGAGCCGCCTCGTTGCTAAGCCGTGTTCGTGGCAGCAGCAACGGCATCCTGAGCGTTGTGGCTAGCCGACCCGACTGCCCTATCTTGTGGCAATTGGTACGGCTGCATGTAAAGTAATTTTATTATTTTTAATTTGTGTAACCTTACTAACCCTAATTTTGTTTTATTTATAATATTTTCTTGTACTAACACTCTATGTTGTCTACGTTGTCCGAAATAAATGTTTTGATTTGATTTGATTTGATTTAAAACCGGTTTTATGAAAAAACCGGAGAGTCTCCGGAGAAATGTCAAGTTTGTGTACCTTTTTGATTTTAAGTTTTTTGAGTATAATGGAGAGCAATAACGTCATCATAGAATATACATATATCGTCCAACAGATCGTCTAACGTCTCGTCGAAAAACCTTAATGTCTTACAAATAATGTCACGAATTAAAATTAAACTCTCAGGTTTATGGTGTTCGCTGAAAGATCAATACATAACCATATTATATTCTTTTCCTTTGCATAATCTATTATTTTAATATCTTCTAGAGCTTAAACATTTTTCAACATACTTACTTACTTCACTGACTCAGCAACTCAAAGAGGATCTTAGCCTCCGACATCAAGTCACCACTCGTTTTAACATGAGTCTTCAATAATTATATTCTTTGTCAAACTAGTTACATTTTCTGGAATTATATTGTTTAATCTTAAACACTGCCCCACAAATGACATATTAACTTTACTTAGTCTCAAATAGGCACATCTATTTCATTTGAATTTCTCAAATTGAAATAATTAAACTTAGTACTAAAAGAAATCTAAATTAGTCTTTACGTGTCCTTTTATCCTATAAATACAATTTTTTATTTGTCAGATAATCAGTTCTCGTAATTTCGTCCAGTTTCATATGCTGGCCACTGTAATTATTACATAATACATGATTCTAAACCAAAAACCCGAAATAACTATAGAACTATCTCACTCATTTCACATGCCAGCAAAGTCCTTTTACGCATCCTGATCAAGCTGCTGGAAGCCTACATCAATAGACAAATACCCAAAGAGCAGGCGGGATTCGTAAGAGGCTGAGGTACGAGAGAACAGATTCTGAACATAAGACAATTAATATTAAAAAGGCAGGAAGCATAACATCGCTTTAGCGATGTGTTTTAACCACTAATCCAAGGCCTTCGATTGCATTGACTGACAGAAAATACTCATGTTATGAGTGAAATGGGAATATCGCAAATTCAAACTTTTCTTTTGCGAAACCTGTACCTGAACAGCAAGTCAAGAGTGAGACTGGAGGATAGCCTGTCACATCCTTTCAAGCCTGAAAAAGGAGTATATCAGGGATGCATTTTGTCACCGTTACTCTTCAGTCTTAGAGGTGAAACATAATGAGGATGGCTGATGCGAACACCTTTCTCTACAAACTCCGATTAGCACATAACACCACTATCATAAGCGCCTCTGAGTATGAATTGGCTAAGCTCTTATCAACAATAGAGCACTTCAGCATTATATTTTTTTGGAACTGGTCGTTTACATAAAAAAAAACGGTTTTCTCCGGTTTTCACAATCTCTGGTTTTTTATCGGTTTTTCCAGAACCGGAGTAAAGCACTAGATAACGACAATGTAACTATAAGATTTATACATCAAAATATACAAGAACTACATAACGGGTTAGAATTACTAGAGCTGTGTATGAATGAACTTAGTAAAATAGAATTTATAGACGTATTATGTCTTTCCGAAACCTTTGTCAAGCGTGGTAGTGAGGCAGATAAGTCCTAAATGCTTTAACGTTGCTTCAACATTTTGCAGGTGTAAAAAACGCGGTGTAGTTTGCATCCTAGTTCGCAGGTCTTTCGATTTTAAAGCCATTGCACTATGTTCAGATTTTCTGAAGAAAAATATTTGAGTGCTGTGGAATTGATATTCCTTCACTTCAATGTACTATGTTCAGATATTGCTGAAGAAAAAATATTTAAGTGTTGTGGAATTGATATTCCTTCACTACAATGTATCATATTCATATATTTCTGAAAAAAAAATATTTGAGTGCTGTGGAAGCGACGAAACAACTAAAAAGTTTACATTCAAACTTCAACATTACACTAAATATAAACGAACCTACTAGGAAAAATCTTGTCTTGGATAATTTGCAACTAATATCGAGGATTCAAAAGTTCAAGTGCACACATACTAGCTATCAGACCACGATACTTGTCAAACTTTAGAATACTTGGTAAAAGTTAAAAACCTCGATTGCAATACAGGTATGTGAAATAAAAAGATTATAAAATATAAAAAATATAAGTAGCCTAAGTAACAAATCTTGGAAATAAGTTATAAGAGAACCCGACTTCAATAAGGCGTTTTTAGAATTTTACGATGAATTCTGTCTTTTTTACAAAATATTTTTTCCTGTTATACGTATAAAAGTCAGTGCAAATATAAGTAAACCAAAGTGGATGTCTAAAGGCATACAAGTATTATGTGCGACCAAACGGATTCATGGATCCCGATTCCCGGTGTTATAAAAATAAGAGAAAAACAGTGAACAGTTTCAGAGATATAACGTCTCCCGGTCTCACCCCTCGCTGCAGCCGTATAGGTTCGGAGTTTTGATCCTGGAGGCGAACCGACATGTTGGCGTTTTCATACAAACACTTCATTACCTCGATATATCGATAGTCAATTTGGCACCGCTGGAGAGACTGTAACACAGCCCCAGTTTCGACCGAATCGAAGGCTTCATCATAGTCCATGAACGCCAAGCATAGTGGCTGATTGTTCGGTCTTCTGTATAATCTTCCACAGCGTATGTATGTTGTGGTCTATGGTACTAAATCCTTTTTGGAAACCGGCTTGTTTGAGAGGCTGGAAGTCGTCAAACCTGCGTGCGCGACGATTCGTAATGACTCTCAAAAACAGCTTGTAGACATGGCTCAGAAGTGAGATGGGTCTGTAGTTCTTCAGCAAGGTATTGTGCCATGCCTTAGGCGTTTGTCCTTAAAACATAACGGAATTTAATAATTTCTGAAGAGCTTTAAATACCGGTGTTCCACCCGCTTTCAGAAGTTCAGCCGTAATTCATCATCACCCGGTGCCTTATTGTTTTTGAGCTGTTTAAGAGTCAT
The DNA here is from genome assembly GCA_947284805.1 of Coleophora flavipennella. Lineage (NCBI taxonomy): Eukaryota > Metazoa > Arthropoda > Insecta > Lepidoptera > Coleophoridae > Coleophora > Coleophora flavipennella. The sequence continues at coordinate 1,031,248 of OX369297.1, forward strand.
TTTAATCTCTTACAGGATGACGCCCGGGATAGCTTCAGTATAGTGTCGGGTAAGTCTAGCTCTTGGGTCTTTAGGCAGATCGCTGACAGGCAGACTGTGGTAATGTACAATTGTCCGTAGAACTTCTCAACTTCTTCCAGCAACTCAGTCTTAGACGATATGATCCTGCCATCCTCAGTCTTCAGCTTGGTCATTTGGCTTTGTCCAACAGATAGATCTCTCGCGAACACTTTTGAGCATTTGTTGTTCTCAATCGCCTTCTTAATACAATTCGATTTATACTGGCGCACATCGCGAATAAGAGACTTAGATATCTGCTTGTTAAGTTGCCGAGACTGCAAAACCAATCTGCTTCTTTCTTCCATGAGGTTTGTGGTGAAGTCCGAGATGTTTTTGGTTCTGTTTGAACGGCGAGTTTTAAAAATCTAGGAACTGACCGTTTGAACAATTTCCACAAACCTGTCATTATAATCGTCCACATTTTCGCAGTCTCCTAGGCATTTGAAGCGATTGTGCAGCTCGAGCTAAAAGCTATCGGGGTTTTGAAGCTCGATAGGCGCTGGTCAACGCGTAGACTTCTTCAGTCGACATCTTTCTAGCTTGGTCTTTAGATTCAATGTGCCTCTTACCATTCGGTGATCGCTTCCTGTAAAAACAGTTGATCACAGAGACATAATTGAATATTTGCCTTCTCGTTGACACGATGATGTCAATCTCGTTCTTCGTTACGCCATTGGGATGCAACCATGTCCACTTTCGTTGTTTAGTCTTTTTGAAGATGAAGGTCATCATAAAGAGGCCCTCCCTCTCCATAAAGTGGGCCAGCAGCTGGCTACGTGCATTTCTCTCTCCATAACCAAATTGCCCCACTCTCAGCTCACCATCGCTTCGTTTGCCCAGTTTCGCGTTAAAGTCCTCCATAACAACGCTGCCCTCGACGAAACTCTCACGATCCGGACCACATTATTAATGAGGGACTTGTGGATTAGAAACCCGACACCACCCTCGGACAGTTGGTCACCCTCCCGGAAACAGAGCAGGTTTCCGGATTTAAGGATTATATCTGCCGAGGATTCTTCGCACCCCATGCCCTGCCGTTTGCTTGACCGCTACCGGAGCCAGGAATATCGGGACCTCCGGGGACTAGGTTCCGTTTTTTGTTTGTGACAATCATTGGGGGGTGTTGCCGTAATCGCCACGCTTTGCAGGCGGTTTGGCGATTGCAATGTTGTTGCAGATTGACTGCAAGTTACGGAAAGACACTGCTGCCCATCCTCTAGTTTCAGTCCCTTAATCGACTCTTACGATACCTATTGGATTTGGAAGAAATAGGATTGATAATTCTAAGCCGGGAGCCATACGGCTATACAAAGAAAAAAACTCGGTAGACTGGTCGCTCTATTAGTCGGTTGACTAGTAGTCGATCGACTTCTTGGTCGACTGGTCGCTCGACTAGCCGGCCAACTAGATGACCGACGGGTCGGTTGGTCGGTCGATCGGTCACTTAATTAGTCTCTCGATTGGTTGGTAGACTGGGCGGTTGACTGGTCGGTCGACTGTTAGGTCGACTGGTCGTTTAAGTGGACGGGCGACTCGTTTGTAAATTCTTTGCTCTATTGGTCAGCAGATAGCACACGGTGGTAGCTGCATCTTCGCACGCTCCGGTACTAAAATAGCGAGTAGGAAGGACTACTGTGATTTATCGCAGGAACAGGTTTTCGACGTATGCGCGGCACAGCTGGCCGACGACTACTTGTTGATCGTAGGTATATACCATTCTAATCTTACCAGCAACGCCGACTACCTGTTATTGTTTGAAAAGTTATTAAATAAAATCAATGATGAATCGTTACCTGCATTGATCATGGGCGATATTAACATTAATTATTTAGAGAATTCGTCAGCCAAGAAACACCTCCAAGACATACTGTCGGTCCATGGCTTCGCACAGCTGATAGATTTCCCCACTAGGCCCAAAAGCGGTACGCTCCTGGACCACGCCTACACAAACGTACCTACGGAATGTGTAACTTCGGTGACCGGCGTTGACACTCGGCTGAGCGACCACGATGCGCAGCGCGTGAGTCTGGTACGTAACTCGGCCTCGAGTGAAGCGACCAGCAAACACATGCGAATATTTAGCGTAGCTAACAAATTGAACTTTAACACTGCATTACAGTCGATCGATTGGAACGAGACAATTTTAAATTGTAAGGATGATTGTCAAAAACTAACGGAGGTACTAATTAATATTTTATGCAACAAGTTTGAACTCTGTTTTCTGGAAAAAATGGTGCGATATAAATCAAACTTGTATAATAAATGGATAGATGAAGAAGTCATTAATTTTAAATACCTGGTGTTTGACATTCTAAAAATAAAGTCAGTTTTCCCCCAAAACCCCGACATAAATAAAATAGCAGACGAATACAAACATAAATATAATGCGTTATTACGTCAAAAACGTACGAACTTCTATTCCGCATTAGTTAATGAAAACCCGAATAAGAGCAAGTGCATGTGGAACATAATTAATACTGAGATTGGCCGCGGCAATAGGGAGCGAGTGGATTATACCGATAGTGTACGCGATAGCAACGGACAGCAGTACCCCTCTAAGCAGGAGCTGGTAGACTCCATGAACCGGGAGTTCGTATCGGCAGCAAGTACATGCGGCGCGCCTCCAATAGCCGCACTATGTGTCAATACGGAACCCAGTGACGTATCACTCAGACTGTCAGCCTTCACCCCTGACGAGATCGTTAAAATAGTACAACTGTCTATCGCACCCAAAAAGAGCACGGACGTGTATGGCTTGTCTGCTGACCTGTTGAAGTCTTCCGTTATATCTATTGCTTTTGTGATCTGTCACCTCTTCAACTTATCCATTTGTAGTGGTACCTACCCGTCGCTACTTAAAAAGGTTAAAATATCCCCTCTATACAAAGGGAAAGGTAAAAAAACTGATTTAAAATCATACCGGCCGATATCGCTAGTCCCAGCCATCAGCAAAATTCTTGAGGTCGGGTTAAACAAAAGGCTGCTGTCATTTGTGAGCAGCCGCGGCATACTGTCCGATAGGCAATACGCTTACCGCGCCGGGCGTGCCACCGCGGACCTCGTGCGCGAGGTGGTGTGGCGCGTGCTGGAGGCGCGCGAGGCAGGCCGGCATGTCGCGCTCGTTTTCTGCGACCTTTCGCGCGCCTTCGACACCGCTAACCACACGCTGATTGCCTACAAGCTCCACCACTACGGGATACAGGGTCCACCCTTGGAACTCATTATATCTTTCATGTCCGGAAGAAAGCAAGTAGTGGTCGGAGACAAAGGAAACATAAGGTCTGCTGAACTGGAAAATGCGATGGGTGTCCCCCAAGGTTCGTGCCTTTCAAATAGTCTTTTCAGTCTGCTACTTAACGACCTGCCCGGCACAGTTGAGGGAGCTGAAATTTACATGTATGCAGATCACGTTGCTGCGGTGGTAACCGCGACTACACACGCAGAACTCGAGAAAGGACTCAACGAGACAGTGAGGCGCCTCGACTGGTGGTTTAGATCTAATGGCGTTGCACTAAATCGCGAAAAAACTTGTTTCCTGGCCTTTAGCTTGAACGGCAAAGCGCCACTACCGGTAAAACTATGCGTTGGGGATACACACCTTCAACAGGTCCGCACTACCAGGTTGTTGGGCTTCCAGGTAGACGACGCTCTAACGTGGGAGACTCACATAGACGGTCTCTGTGCTAGCTTAGGTCGCGCGTGTTTCGCCTTACGCCGACTGACGGCCACCGCATCCATCGAGGCTGTGCGAACGTGTTACTACGCTACAGTCCACTCCAGGTTGACCTATGGACTCGAGCTGTGGGGTTGCGCTGCCGATATCCAGCGAGCGTTCGTCATGCAGAAGCGCGCTGTACGAGCTATGGCAACGATAGCCGATGACGAGTCGTGTCGGCCGTTCTTCACTAAGTACAACATCTTGCCAATCCCTTGCGAATACATCTGCCAGGTGGCCCTATACGTGCACGCGAACTTAAAAACATATAAACGCAAGGGTACAAACCCAAGGCACGACTTACGTAGCAACGCCAACAAGGACCAGCTAGTGACACCGTTTCACAAGCTGAAAAAATCGGAACAATCGGAATCGGAACTGATCGGTCGGCTTGTCGTTTGACTGGTTAGTCGATTGCTCGCTCGATTGGTCGGTCGACTGGTCATTATTCATTTTATCACCAGTTATAATAACAGCATCATCATCATCATCATCATATCAGCCACAAATCGTCCACTGCTGGACAAAGGCCTCTCCCAAGGATTTCCACGACGACCGGTCCTGCGCTGCCCGCATCCATCGGCTTCCCGCGACCTTCACCAGGTCATCGGTCCACCGCGTGGGAGGCCTGCCTACGCTACGTTTTCCGGTGCGCGGTCGCCACTCGAGAACTTTACTGCCCCATCGGCCATCTGTTCTACGAGCTATGTGCCCTGCCCACTGCCACTTCAGTTTAGCGATTCTGTGAGCTATGTCGGTTACTTTAGTTCTCCTGCGGATCTCCTCGTTTCTGATTCGATCACGCAGAGAAACTCCGAGCATAGCACGCTCCATTGCCCTTTGGGTGACCTTGAGCCTTCTTATGAGGCCCATAGTAAGCGACCATGTCTCAGTTCCGTAAGTCATCACTGGCAACACACACTGGTCAAAGACCTTAGTCTTGAGACACTGCGGTATTTGGGACGTGAAGATATTGCGAAGCTTCCCGAACGCTGCCCAGCCGAGTTGGATTCGTCGATTGATCTCTTTCTTGAAGTTGGACCTACCTAACTGGACTGTTTGTCCCAGGTATACATATTCGTCAACAACTTCCAGTGTAGAGTCTCCAACCTTTAGAGGAGTGGGTGCGACACGGACATTTAACATTATTTTCGTCTTGTCCATGTTCATTTTAAGACCCACTTGTTGAGAGACCTTACTGAGGCCATCGAGCATTGTGCGTAGGTCTTCCATAGTCTCAGCCATGACCACGATATCATCAGCGAATCGGAGGTGGGATATGTACTCGCCGTTGATATTGATGCCGAGCACTAACAGCATAGAACACTAGGTACTACGCTCGAGCGCGACTGAGCCGAGATTGAGGCAATAGCACTACTCACGATTCAACACGTAAGACTTGTGGTTGGCAAATTGTGGTTGAAATTGAATGTTGAGGAGGCTAAGATTTGTCAAAACAACAGGAAATGGTATTAGAAACGCTAGCTTATAGACGGAAATTACTGCTTTTGGTCCACTATTTGCGTATTATGTATAATAGGATGGAAGATGCAACAATACTAGGGAGGCTTGATCTCCAGGTACCTACCCGAATAGGGAGAGACGAGGTGGAAGCGGTCGCGCGCACCCGGTATGCGCGACATGCGCCCACCGCACGAGCGCTCACGATGGTCGGTGATATGCTCGCTTAGCAATACGATGTCGACATATTCGCTGACAGCGTTGGCACTGTGTGTAAAATTGCCGAAATTTACTTAGATTTTAATTTTAGTAATAATTTAAGTGTGACGAACATCTAAAATTAGATATAACGTTTTTCTTGTGTTATTTTAACTTGCAGACGATTTGGGTCAACTGTTAGCCTGTTAGATGTTTTATTGAATAAATAAATAAAACAAAATAAATTTAAACATATCAGGAAGTAATAATCAGACTTCTTGAAAAACTTACAATAATTTGTCAAAATTTTAACTCTTTATATTCCAAGCGTATATATTCACGTAGCGTAGGCAGGCCTCCCACGCGGTGGACCGATGACCTGGTGAAGGTCGTGGGAAGCCGATGGATGCGGGCAGCGCAGGACCGGTCGTCGTGGAAATCCTTGGGGGAGGCCTTTGTCCAGCAGTGGACGATTTGTGGCTGATATGATGATGATGATATTCCAATGCTTGTTTTTTTTAGAAACGTGTGTCATCCTCCTCTATATCTACATTTTTTTCTGTAGTCAGGACACAAAAAATGTAGATATGGAGGTGGATGATCTGGACAAATCCTCTGTGAGAATATCATCGTCAGATTCTGCGTCTGATGTAGGAGCGCTACATACTTTTTTACTTTTGTACAAATTCACTTTTGGAGCGAAATCTCTGGCGTGCGGCCGCGTTGGTTGCCGCAAGCGCATTAATCTAAATATATATAACTCAAAGGTGACTGACATAGTAATCTATCAACGCACAGCCCAAGCCACTGGACGGATCGGGCTGAAATTTGGCATGCAGGTAGATGTTATGACGTAGGCATCCGCTAAGAAAGGATTTTGAGAAATTCCCACGGGAACCGCAAAAATCGGGATCTGCGCGGGCGAAGCTGCGGGCATCCACTAATTATGATCTGTTAGTAAGTGTTTGTAAGGCTGCAGTGTTTGTGAAACCCACGTATGCACTTGCGGTTCAATGGTAGAGGCTAACGGTCATCACGCCCTGAGTTGCCAAAAGTGTTCAGGCAGATTCCCGCGCCATCATGCACTTAACGATATCTTACGGCGTGCTCTGGTACTGGAGCCGCCAGGACTTAGTCGTAGCGACGGGAAGCGACCCGATGGCCTAACGCTGGTGCCATGGCAGAAGGGGAGGAGTCTTCTCTGGGATGCCACCTGTTCCAGCACTTTCGCACCCTCTCACCTACCGCATACATCAAGGGCAGCAGGTTCCGCTGCTGAGGCAGCCGCTCGGTCGAAGCACTCAAAATATGCTGCATTGAAACAAACCTACATGTTTGTTCCATTTACCGTCGAAACGGCTGGCTCATAGGGAACCGAGGCTAAGGGTTTTGTGCGGGACATTGGGCGCCTTCTGCGGGACAAGGGATTTGACCCCGCTTTGGGGTCTTCCTGGTGCAAAGGCTGTCTATAGTCATACAACGCGGCAACGCTGCGAGCGTTATGGGCACCTTTGCCCGGGGATGCTCAGGGGTGGGTTATTTTAGTTTTAGAAATTTTATAATTTGTATGTTTGACAACTGTAATTGACATGATTAAATAAATTCTGTTTTATTTAATGACTTAATTGAGTAATTCTGTGGTGTTTTTCGAATGCCGCTAAATTAAAGCCCTAGATTTACTTAAAAAAAATAAAAGTTAGTAATAGTGAGATGTGTGCGTAAGTAACCATCAATTTGCGCTCCAATTCCATGTAATACATGTACGTTCTACAATGATAGAACCCGCGACTACTGAAGTGTTAATTTTAATGTTTCTACATTGTTTTCCACTAGAATTTTGCTTCAAATAATGGTGCTTTTTGGAGAGAATTGTCTTGTGCACGTGAGTAACAACAAAATAAAATGAAGAAAGGAACGCGAAGACCCGATTTGCACATACACTGGGTGCAGTCTTATAGATGCGACTCGGGTGCGGGTGTTTTACCTCAGAATGAGGTCGCTATAAATACTGTCAGCAACTCCAGTGAAGATTTGTAATGCACCGGCACACTAGCATTGCAAATAAAAAAAGGATACCAATAAATGAAGACTGTCTCAAAAGGGCTTCTATCTAGAGACGTAATTATATTTAAACAAAAAAATTACATGACATTACAAATACTAAAATAGTGAATAAAATGTTCTTTGATTACATTACATGCTATGCTATGCCAAAATTCTCAAAACTTGATGGTTTTCTGTAAATTGTAAATTGTGGCGTTTTATCGTTAAAAAGTCAATAAAAATAAAAATATTTCCAGTGGTTTTAAGTTTACCATCAAAAATGTCTGCCGTGGCGTTCAAAGTGAAAAGTAAGAATGGTCAGCAAGTTTTGAAAGACTTGACCTCTAATAGCACAGTTGGTGAACTAAAAGCATTTTTGTGCAGTATATCTGATATTGGCTTCGAAAAGATTAGTGTGCTGAGTGGTTTCCCACCAAAACCACTGGATATTACCGACGACGATAAGACAATAGGTGAGATAGGGCTGAAAACTGGTGAGACGCTGATTGTTGAGGAGAAGCCAGCATCTGCCGGCTGCAGTAAAGTACAACGTAGTGGAAAGGATTCAAAGGAACTGGAACCAAAGCCAGTTGAAAATGGTGTAGTGTCCCACGAGACCATAGGCCCAATTAGGCCTGGGATTTTAATGAAAAAAGTGGTTCCGTCAGATAATTCCTGCCTTTTCACTAGTATAGGTAAGAATTTGACATAAAAGTCCGTTTTGTATTTTATTTATTGATTGCTGTGGGTGTTACATAAATGGCATTATGGAAAAAGGGTTTGAAATTTGAGATACTAGGGTCAACACATTAGTTACGCAACCACCCCCAGTTTGCGACCACGAGGCACATTTTAAAAGAAACGAAATTTGGCAAAGCGTAACCTTTCTAAATTATAGACAGTTAAATCTATAAGTAAACTTTTGTTGATCGCAGTCAGTCAAGTCCAGGATCTGTGTTAAAATTATAAGAAAAATGCTTCGAGAGCAAGTTTCAAGTGAATATTTGGGTTTATTGCTTACATCCCTTTACGAGTATGTGAGGAACTAGTTAGATTTTACTGTAAAATCTATAACAAATATTTTTGTCTTCAAATTCATGCTAGTCGCAAACTGGTAGCCTAATTCTTTAGAAATTTAGTTCTCGAACATGTGGTTGCCTACTGGTTTTATTTTCAATATATTATTATGTGTTTTATTCTTAAACTGCGAATTCAATATGAAAAATTTCTGAACTTACGGGTGACTTGGAGTTTTTATTATTAATCAGCTAATTTACGGCCACCAAATTATTGATGTTGAAAAAAATACAGCTTCCTGAAATGTTGGGTCTTAGCAGTGGCCATTAAATAGCTTTAATGTAACCAGTTGGAGGCCTTTTGTATGGTACACTGTTCTTTGGAAATAAATATATTTGTATTCTACCAATCTGCATGAAGCGTTACACAAATCGGAATCTGGCGTTTGGTCTCAACATAACCACTGTGTCAAAGCTCGCATTGATTTGAAATTTAAATGAACAATCTTTGTAACAATCCATACCATCTTCACTGCTTGAGCATGGGTCTCTTCCTAAACTTGGGAAGGTTAGGTAATACTTCACATACGGGGGCCAAGTCTGGATTAGTGGAAGTTGTAGGGCTAGTGACGAACCCCACTGTCAGGAGTTTTTCCAGCTGCCTGTAAGGCATCTGCCAAAAAGGCCATTAACAGTCAAACCTATCCAGGTACTGACTGTGCTAAGTCAGTAAACCTGCATGATTGACACAAGTTATCGAAGATAGAGATCCACTCTAACATTTCATTTGCAAAATTGGGCCTTGAAGTGCCTTGAACCAAAGTTGGATTCTACCCATTCTATGTTTTCAGTGATACGAGCAGACCCTGCACACCTTTGACATTTTAGGCTGGACTCACACAGCTGGAATTCCTCTCTGAATTCAGAAAACCCGGATTTGAGTATAATTTGATTATGCTTCACTCTTAATGTGACTTTTTCTAAATCCGGGTTTTCTGAATTCAGTTTCAGCTGGTCTTATTGTTAGTGTTGATCCTGTTGCCTCGGATTTGACCACCCATTGTTTGAATTTTGTGTTTGGAAACTCAAATATATTGCTTAATATGAACTGAAGTCGAAAATGCCAGCGAACAGTCACATAACATTCTTTGTTTTCGAAAAAGGCGCGGATGCTACACGCGCGCAGCTCTCCTACGCAAGGCGCCATTTTGATTGGAAATTAAAAAGTCAAGCTGCCAAATGATGCCATTCCCATGTGTCTAGATTTTTTATTTCATGAAGAAAATTGAGGTGAAAAGATAATTTATCACCGGCCCATTCTGTACTATGTACCTATTGTCCATACAATAGGATATAAAACTTATAGGTCATTGTTAACAGCATTCACATGTTGACTACACATAAAGGTCACATGTTGTTATTGTGACCATTCACACCACAATCACATATGTGTCTAACACACACTTTGTTCTACTAAGATTACTTTTATAATAGTGTTTTAATATTACATCGTGACGTTTTTAGTCATGAAAAAGCTTATGGGAGATAAATAAACTATCACAGCAGTTTATTTAGACACAAGAAAGTAGAAAGTCGAATCTCAGAATAGAGTTGCCACAAGCTGCAAATTTTACATGCTATTCACGAACCTGAGCAACTTTCTCTGAGGAATGTTTGACTTAGACAAAAACGATTTGCAAATTTGTGTGAACCTCTGTGGCATAGTAATGATTTATAATGTGTAAGCATAGGAACATCTTTTTTCGAAGTCTTGCACATGGTATCATCATCATCATCATCATATCGGCTCATATATGTCCCCACCGAGGGGCACGAGCCTACCCTGAATTAGGGCAATACGATATAACCTATTATATTATATTTTGATAGGTAATGCAAATACAAAATGGGACATTTTGACCTAAACCCATTACTGAGATAATTTGGGAGATAGAGAGAAATTAGTGTTTTGACCATACATTTGGTACAATAACTAAATGCTTTACTTCTGTCAAAATGTTCTAAAATAGTTTCAGTTTGTAATCCTACCAAAATAGTATAGACTATAATATGTTAAATCATGTGCGGAAGATTTTGAAAAAAAATGTATACATAAGTATTTATTGTCACTATGCCATGCATGCTCCATGCAAAAATGTTCGAATCCCTTTGAATGGAAATATATTAATTTTTGCTTGCTCTAATTCTACAAGATCCATGAGGATAGTAATTCACGAGTACCCTAAAAATTACCCTATGAATTTATTTGAAATACAACAATAGACATTATAAGGTTGAGTGAGACTTCTTCATAAGAATGAAAATTCAAAATACCATTTCAGGTTTCGTATTAAACGGCAACATAGATACATCGGTGCATACTTTAATGAGACAGATAATAGCAATGGAGGTGGCCAGTGATCATGACACATACAACGAAGGTGTGCTCGGAAGGCCCAATGCAGAGTACTGTGCGTGGATACAGCACCCCAGTTCGTGGGGTGGCGCTATTGAGGTATGAATAATAAAATAAATCTAGTTCTCAAGTGGCAACCGCGCACCGATAGAGCGTAGGAAGACCTTCCACTCGGTGGATTGACGACCTGAGAAGGACGCTCTATGGGAAAGGAAAACATTGTGAGGACCTGCACACACCTACAAAGAAACTCGAAGGTTCTGTGTAAAGTCGACCAACCCGCACTCAGTGCGCGTGGTCAAACCCCTTTGGTAGGGACGTATATGAGCTGATATGATGAAGATATTTAAAACCTGTGGCCTGTGGTGCTGCCCTAGAATAGTCCTAAGAGATGACTAATGCATCAAAAGCTGGAGGATGGACAGCAGTGACCTTTTCGTGTACTGTGCCACTATACTGCACACTACAATCGCCAACTCGCCTGCCAAGTGTAGCAATTATGGCAAACCCCCCCCTCCCAACTCGGCCTATTCTTTTTAGATTTTAGAGGACGTCTTTTGACTGATGTGACGATTTTCACCATAATCACACGCCAAAGTTGGCATAGCATGTTTAGAACAAGAATGTTAAATGAAAAGGCAACTTTTTGAAGTAAAACTTCTCTACGCACGCTTGACTTGGGGAGTAAGCTGGTAAATGCGTTACGCGAATGGTGATTAAGTTTTACTTCAGTCATGTGGTCTACTCGTTTTTTTTCAAGAATTTTCAGCCTTCACAAAAGTGTTCCTAATGGATGTCTTGATTTTCTGTTGTCAATTTTGTAATTTTTTTTAAATTCACTTTTGGTAAATTCACGTAAAGTTCGTCTCGATTTTATTTCCTTACATGTTTTTGTTAAAACCTATAGATATATGACTCGGCAAAAGTGGCAATTAGTTCTAACTCACACTCGCGTAATATTGCCCCTTTTCCTTACCTCTTCAATTATGTACTATTGCCTTATAACTACAAAATCCATCCTCCAAAGAAAATATACCTCATATATTTCCAGGTCGCGATTCTCTCCAGGTTCTACGGACTTGAGATGGCAGTGGTAGACACACTGAATGCCATCATCAATCGCTTTGGGGAGGACAGGAACTATGGGCAGCGGGTCTTCTTGCTGTTTGATGGTGTGCATTATGATCCCTTGTATTTGGAACAGTCTGATGTGAGTAGAATATTCTAATTATTTATTTATTTATTTAATAGTTTTTGTACGCAGGATGCATAGAATACAGATTTTAAACAGTAAGGTCACACAAGGGTACAGCTTATTTCTAAAGATATTTCTTAGAATTAGTATTGAGTATTAGTCCTATTTTTATTTTGAGATGATGTGCGTTTTACTAGTCGAGACGACTGTGGCTAAAGACGAAATAATTTATTCTATGAAATACATAAATTAGCGTTTACGCCAACGTTACAAAAATTATGACAAGCGTCTATGCTATGTCACACCGATGCTGCCAATATAACAAAATAGGCATGCACATAGTTTATTTCTAAAAATATCTTAGAAAATTAAACCAACCGGAGACGCCTTGAGCGCAATGGTCTAAACAAAACAGTCTGTCACTTTTAATGGGCCCCCCATGGAGTGCACACAAATCAAATACACGCACACGATGAAATAACAAACACTAGCCTGAACTCTACGCACACAATCACATTCGCACACAAATGGACGTCTGTACACGATTACATGGCGTCAGTTACGTAAACGAGTAAGTGCTTGACAGTATCGATATTGAAACATCGATTACGTTACTGACCAGTTAAAATAATATCGACTGTTCCAAATGAATGGGTTACTTAGAGAAAGAACCCTGTAATATTTGAAATAATTCAAATTTTTTACAAGATGTTACCCTATCGCCTTAAGACTCTATTATTATTATTATATCAGCTCATATACGTCCCCACCGAGGGGCTCGAGCCTACCCTGAATCAGGGCGATTAGGCCTTAGTCGACCACGCGGGCCCAGTGCGGGTTGGTCGACTTCACACACAACCTTCGAGTTTCTTCGCAGGCGTGTGCAGGTTTCCTGACGATGTTTTCCTTCACCGTTAAAGCAATCGGTAATTATATGTACGTAAGTTTTTGAATAACTCATTGGACCGAGTCGTTACCGGTTGAGCCACCGACGCTTTCACGCTTCGCTTTCGACGCTTTCAAGACTCTATAACCTACACAATATTATCATTGTAGGATTTTTCGACTTGCATGGGATGAGATACAGTTGTTGAATGCTGTGTATTTTATTTACTCTTCGTTAAACGTGTAGGAAACATAAAAAAAAAAAAAAAACAAGCACCTAAAAAGTTTTTTTTTATGTTATATACTTAAATCCATGTCTTAGTGCCTCAGTAGTCTTATGCCTAATAATAACTTAAGATTAACGATATCTATGCTAAAAGAGTTGCATGACTACTTTAATACATATATATAACAGTATAACAAGGGAAAATATGCTAATACTTACACTATGACAATGGAATATGTCCAATATCAGTAAGATTTAAGTTTCAAAATGTTGTTAACAAATTGTGCCAGTACGTTTAGGAACCCACGTAAAATGATTCCCACAAGCTTGGATCCAGACAGCCCAAATCGCTGGTTCTTTTGGAAATCTACAAAACAAAATAATAATCTTATACAGTACATAGGTACATACTGAAAATATCGATATATTCGGGACCGGGATTGCGGAACAACACTAATTTTGTTGCGGTGTGGCCAAGTTTTTAAAATAAATACGTACAGATTTTCGAATAAATAACGACACAACCGTTTTTAATTATAAAGTAAACCAAATTTTAACGTACAGTTTCGTCACGATATTCTTTATTTTAAAGAGTTTAGTCTTAAAATAGTTATGTAAGTAATAATATGTGCTTTGCTGAAGAAAATATGAGTAATAAAAAAATAAAAATGCAAACGGTTAAAATAACAGCAAGTTACAATACTAAAGTATATTAAAAGTATAAGTAAAATTTTAGTGAGTAGCTTTAATCTACATCAGAATATTCAGAATATTATCCCTAAATTAGGCCTAGTATATTTTAGTGGCAACACTTTCAGTAGACAATATTTCTTTCAGTTTTTGCTAATTTAGTACATTATTTGATATTATTTAATGAAAAAAACACTTACAGGTGGAAAGAAGTGTTGTCTTTTTGTAAACTAGATGTTCCTGATTTTTTTTTTACACCAAAACACACTGCAAGTCGGCATTTTTGTCGGAGTTCATTCCACGCGCACTATATTGGAATGACTGGCGCGGGATGTGCGTCAACTAGTTTTATTTAAACGGTATGCCTGCCGGGCTTGTACCTTTGGCAGAGGGGCATGCTCGTTGTGCCCCCTCCGGTTGGTTTAATGCTCTAAGATAAATATACACAAAATTACAATTTTTATTTGAAACTATTTTTTTTTACTATTCTCATAGACTTAAAAAATAATACCAGAGTAAGAAGATCACAGCTCAGGCAAGGACAAAAGGCACATTACTCAAAATTTTTAAGCATTCCATGGTTTAGCTACTGTTATTCTGCAATCTGGAACATTTTTTATTATTATATCAGCTCGCATACGTTCCCACCACGGGCTCGAGCCTACCCTGAATTAGGGTGATCGGGCCTTAGTCGACCATGCGGGCCCAGTGTGGGTTGGTCGACTTCACACAACCTTCGAGTTTCTTCGGAGGCATGTGCAGGTTTCCTCACGATGTTTTCCTCCACCGTAAGAGCGTCCTTCTCAGGTCGTCGATCCACCGAGTGAAGCTGGAACATATAAAGCAAATCCTGTATATCAGACATAAGTGTAAATATACTAAAATTGAAGAAGAACGTAAGAAAAACTTACTAGTTATCCGTAGGATGCAACTGTCGTTTGCGGCGCGTTTGAGCATCGGCTCCAGTTTTCTGAGCACAATCCGCTTGCTCAGAAAATACTGGACCGATTAGTTTAAAATTTGCTATTTATAATGTAAGTCGTTGACTCAAAGCCGGACGTGTTACGTAAATAAATTATTTTTAACTTTTGGGGGTAAATTAGAATTAAAAAAATGCAAACTCTATCGAGTGACATTCTAATGAAACTAATTCTAATGTGAGAAACTCAAATACATTTCTTCATGGTTTAAAGATAAATAGTTTTGAAGTTATTTGAAAAAATAGGCTAAAACTGACTATCTCCCTCTTTATCTCCGAAACTACTGGGCCTCAAATCTTGAAAAAAACACAGTAAATGAGGTTGAATGCATAGATTAAATAAAGTAGACCTCTATCCACCTAGAGCAAAGTATGTACTGAGAATTGTTCTGTTGGTAGTAAAAGGCGGAATCCTGTTTCTGTGACCCCGATTCACACTTTGCCTGTTTTTTGTTATCAAACCAACTTGTCCTTATGCCACACATTTGGCTTGTTTCCAGGGTGGCATCCAAACAATATTCGCAGCTGAGGATTTGGACATCTTTAGAGAAGCAGAGCAGTTAGCCAAAGAAGCGAAATCCTCGAGACAATTTACAGACCTAAACAAATTTACGCTCAAGTGTATGATTTGCGACAAACTGCTGACCGGGCAAGCGGAGGCACAAAAACACGCGAAAGAGACCCAGCACACGAATTTTGGGGAAGTGTAGCGCTCAATGTGTTTAGGTGTATATTGGAATTTTAAAGGGATTCGTTTGTTTCTAAACATCACCGTACTTGTAAGTATTTTTGCCTTTTAAATGGGATTATGAATATCTTTGGGTTCCTTTGATGTTGTGGCAAAGTCTTCTGACTATTTGGATTTGTTTTGTCAAATGTCATCGTAGATAGTCAGAATAAAAATTGAACTAAAGAGTACATAAATCACTACGTTTAAATTGGACCAACAAAGAGATACCGAATATTGTTTTTTTTTTTACGAGTCCGATATTAACTAATATGGGGGAAGGCGCGGATTGCGGTGTGCGAAATCACTTTCGTCAACTGTATAAGGGTCATATGATCTTACAAATACGGCAGTGTTGTAAATCTAAGATCAAATATATTTTATGATAATGTAATACCAGCCAAAACAAATCACTGTATTCCCATATCACAACTATCATACTTGTTCCAGAAACGGTTACTTTTAACTATCAGTTTACGGAATATGTTACGTCTTGGAAAATAGTCTTCTTATTGTTTTTTTTTTAATTAATAGTTTGAGTGCGTTTGACTGCAGCTCACCTGATGGAAAGTGATGATGAACCAGCTCTTTGCAGGATGAAGTGTAAACACTTGTTGCAAATAAATAACTTGAATTAAGACACTTGAATACAATGTGCTAAAGCGATACTGACAAATGTGTCGCCATTAACTAAATTGTATTGAGAGAAAAATACGGTAAACAAGTCATCAATAAACGAAAATTGCAAACAAAAATTGCCCCTCTATGGGGGCCTGCCTTTAATCAACGAATTTTGCCAGAGTTACAAATACGGCCACTTGATAATATGTTTCAATAATTTTAGAAAAACCTAAAAGATTGTATTTGATAATAGTTTTTATGCACAAAAAGCCAAATGCTCCAATGAATATAAAACTAAAGGGTTCATTTTTTTTCTATAGTTCCAGTAAAGTCTAGTTGTTTGGAAATGATCCAACAAAAGATATTGGATTTCCCTCTCGAATTTTCAAATCTGTGGGTCCAACATGTAAACAAAAAATTTGATCATTCATTATGTTTCATCATAATCACATAACATTTTGGACATTGAGCATGTTCTTACGAGCATTTTATTAATTACTCTGTGTTTAGTTTATTTAAGACTTAAATAGTTATTAACTGAAAATGTTTTTTTTAAACACTTAATGTATTGCTTATTTTTTTTGGTCATTTCCAAACAACTAGACTGTATTTCCTACGATTCTGTTGAAAATTAAAGAGGATTCTGAAACCGTGATGCCACCTCTAAATTTCATCATTAGATCAATTTCAAAGTACCAATAGGGTCTATTGTCACCGGGAATACAGCTTCATACCAAACTTTTTAGCTCAATTGTACCCCTGGAAGTGTCTCTAAAACGAAAGATTTGACCTAAACAAACCAAACGTTGCAAGTTAAATAAAAGCTTTTAAAATAATTACTAGGTACTTGCGAAGTTCATTAAAATCTCGTTTGAACCATTACCTAATCTTACTGTTCAGAATCCTTCTAAAAATTTTCATATAAATCTTCATGACGGACGGATGTACTGACGCAATGTTGTTCTATCTAGGAAACGATATTCTGACTTGCGAGTACCTACTGCAACAGCTGACCGACCGATTAACAATTGTTCCAACTTGCACGCTATTCTAATCCGACTTCTTCATTTAATCTTGTCTACACAATCTATATTTGAAAATCGCTATACTTAAGTCAAAGTATACATTATATTAGTACTAACATACAGTATGGACACTCCCTGCCGCTCTCTAGATTGCGACCTCACCCCCTCGTCACCCAGATTGATGCAGATTGGTTACCGTTTCGTTGTCGAACGTATAGGATTTCGCCGCCATTTTGTTTGTTCCGTCATTCTTTTTTTGAAATGTTTTTTCTGGCCCGTTGTATGAAGTGTCCAGGGTGTGCTCAAGTGGCAGTGGGCGGGGCACATAGCTCGTACAACAGATGGCCCTTGGAACAGTAAAATTCTCGAATTGCGACCGCGCACCGGAGGCCTTTGCGGACTTGGTTTTGGAAATCCTTGATGGACGTTTTTCGGCTGATATGATAATAATGATGAAACTAATTTAAGGCAAGGTATTGATTGGAACAGTTGTCTCTGTCTTTTTCTTAACGTCTAAAGAGTAAAGAAAATAACCACACTTTTTCAATGGTTTTTCGTTTGAATCAAAAACTACAATGAAAGTATAAAAAATAACAACAGTGCTCATTTTGTATTATCAAAACAAATATTGTTGTATATTTTTTATACTTCAAAATATTAGTCATAACTAGAGTTGAAAGTAACGGTGTAGGTAGACCTATCTTTGGGTTTTTTTTTCCATCGAGCAAAAACTGCTCAGTCGTGTTTCTAATAGCTTTTAACATTATGAAACCTCATCAACAATAAGGGATTTTTTTCAACCTTGGGTTTTCTATCGTTTAGGAGTAATTGACCTCAAAAATCAAGAAAATATGTAATATTACCGCCTTAAGTTAGACAGTTTTTTATTTAAATTCATAATTGGTAAGCCCTTGGCATCATCTCATCTGATGGTAAGTGACGATGATACCGCAGATGGAAGCGGGCTTACCAAGATTCCCCAACTCAATGGAGAACCTGTGTGTGTATGTGCGTACTGTTAGCGCTGACTATGACTGATTTTCACTACCCCCGCGTACCTGGTGGGGCGCGTGCCCTGGGCGCCATTCGAACGGAGGCGCATAATCCACCTAAAATTCTAATAGAAATGGACATAAAATGAGGTCATCTTTGTATAAAGTTCAAAAATTTCGGATTCGCTTCTCTCGCATTTTTCCTCTATACTGCTGTTCTCTCCCCTGCCTAATAAAATGCAACAAAATTAAAACTAAGTAACAAAAATCCGCTTCGCGCTCGCTGTAAAGTGTGTTGTTTTTTCTGCCTTGTCATTATTTATTTAAAAAAAAATTACTGGCTCCGCTCGCGCCTTTTCCATACCTTCATTTTCCATTGGGTAGGTAAAACTGAATCAAAATTGCTCTTCTTCCTCCCTTCCTAATTCCTCCAAAATGTAATCTTGGGATTCGCGCCCGCGATGAGATAAAAAGGGCGAAGTGATTTTCACCCTAATTCTATATAAACAAAATGACTTAAATAACAATGAGTATTCCACGAACAGCACCGATTTGATTAGCACCACGCGAATAGCACACATCATTATTCCAATCAGTTGTTTCACAAAACTGTATTACCAAAGATTGATGATTAATGATTAAGTAATTCATGATTGGTTTATTAATTCTATATTTTAGGTAGGTGCTATTCGGAGAATACTTCAGTCTGAGTAGTCAGAAGACAGCTATTATTTTTCATGTTGAAGCAAAAAGTCCCCTAAAATGAAGGCAAACTAATTTTAAGTATATCGTTTTTTGTTGTTTCCGTTCTATACCTACCTTGTTGAAAATAATTACTCAGTACTCAAATATGCGTGGAAATATTTATTATTAAAAAAAATTACGAATACGCAAAGTATCTATGAAATTAACGCACAGTGCAGAGGAGTTTTTTGGCGGAATTTGTGGTGAACGCATTCGTAGTTTTATTTTATTTTTTGCATTGTGTTCTGCTAGAATTTGCTTCAAAAAGTGGTGTCTTTTGGAGAAAATCGTCTGGTGCAAGTGAGCAATGTGAAGGACAATAAAATAAAATGAAGGAGGGCGTGAAAACCCAATTTGCACTAGGTGCAGTTTTATAGACAACCGGTTTATAGTTTTACTGCAACCAGGTGTTCCACCTCAGAATGAGGCTGCTCCAATGCTGTCAAGAACTCCAGAGAAGATTTTTAATGCACCGGTACTAGCATTGCAAATCAAAAAACAAATGAAGATTAATTAGGTATATGAAGACTGTCTCAAACGAGATTTTGTACCCAGAGACGTTAACACATTCATAAAAAAACGCTCAGTGCAGAACCACTGCATTCAAGTTTAATGAAATGGTGTCTTTTGAATTTGGAACAAAACAGTGTCCATTCAAGTTGAATGAAAATCTGTGCCCATCAATGTAGTTTTTTAAGAATTGGCTCGAGTTTCCATACAAACACGAAGGATTAAATTAGTTTTGTACTAAAACTTTGAAACTGCTCTTATTTTTTCCGTTTTATATTAGTACATCGATATATTCGCAAAGTTTGGATTTAATCCGCCATACAGTTTTTGTATTAAAGCGTTTGTATGGAAATTCGAGACTCCTGGGACCCTTAAAGTAAATGTTTGTCTGACGTCTTGATTCTCTGTTATTAAATGCGGCAACAACCGTTAGTTTCGATTCTGATACAAGAAGTTTCTATATCTTTGTATTGTGTCTGTATGTGACATGTCATTTGTACCTACTCCTTTTTCATCTGTGCCGGTGACGTTAAAAAAGATCTTTGCTTGATCTGCTTGTACTACCACTGACCTTATTAGAAAGAATGAAAACAAAAATCTAAAATATGTCACCTATTTGCACTATGAGAGTCACGTACCACAGTTCAAGGCCAAAGGTCAATTAAATTATTAAACAATAAGTGACTCTGTGAGTAAATACATTAGGGCTATTTCTAATTAATGACTGAGATTGAATTATTTCGCTTCCCGCCTGCGCCGCGCCTGTGCATAAGAGAGCCGATCCTCTATCTCGTTTACTCTTCCGTTTCGGTTCGAATGAGATCGTTTGTTGATCAATAAATAGTTTCGTCGGATAAACAGTTTTTGCAGAAGCCAATACATAGTTTTCGGTATTACAGCAATACACAGTTTCTGTAACTATTTACGGTTTGCAACACTCATCTCTAGTATGAAGTCCAGCGTAATAGGGTGGGTATATACATGAAATTTTTTTACCGCATTTCTTAACCAAATATGCAAATTCCGTAAAAACAATGTCAAAATCCTTACTAAAATTATAAATGTGAAAATGTGTTTGTTTGTTAGTTTGTTTGTTACTTTGTTTGTTACCTTTTCACGCTTCAACGCCTTTACCAATCTTAATGAAATTTGGCATGCAGGTAGCCTGTGTCACAAGGAAGGACATAGGCTACTTTTTATCCCGTGAAAATAGCATAGCCCGATGCAATTCCCGAGGGAACTGAAAATAAACTCTTTTATGGTTAATTAACATCGCAACGGAACAATGGATTGTGTGATTTTTACACCGAGATGGTTGAGGGGGTGGGAAATGACACGATTTACTAATAAGCATATCCTGACATAGTTCCCGAGGGATGTGGAGAAAATCTATGTCCACGCTCGCGAGCCGCGCTCCCCCTCTAAGTCAGTTACAAAAACGATGTCCACGCGGGCGAAGCCGCGGGCAAAAGCTAGTGTAAAATAAAAAATTAAATTGGCCTAGAAATACGAATGATATAAGCATTTTGAACTACTAATTAGACAAAGAGATCCAATATGTAAATGTGACGACATAAAACACACGGTCCATACAAACTATGCTACATTCTGTTTTGCAAGAAAGAGATAGAGATCAATCTTTAATGGCTTGGTTATTTTTATAGTTATACAAAAATATTTTTTGTGTACCGTTTCTTATATGAATGAGCTTTTATTAAAGCAAAAAAACAACGCGTATTCCCCATCGTATAATGGAGGTCAGTGGCTTGCACCTATTTAAATCTTCTGTGAGAAATTTCTATATGGTTTAAATGTGATTCAGAATGGTCTTTTTTCACGTCACTGTGATTTGTTAATTATTCTTCGTATTTTTTATTTGTAAGTATTTATTATTTTCTTTGTACGCTCCGGTAATAATTGTAATTTCAGGTCTTGTATTAAAATTGCTTCATTTCGACCTGCAGCAGTAATGTACTATTAATGTGATTGTATTGTTCTCTTTATTTATGATATTATGTACTTTGCTAGCACAAAAACTATTGTAATTACACGGACATTGTAATAAAATAGGACACAAATATTAAACTACTTTGTTTTTTTTTCCAAGACGGAGTGATAAATGACATTTTGTAAATACATAAATTTATTAATTAAAATAAATTTAAATTATTTACTAGTTACTAGACGTGGGTCGTTACGTGATTTTCGTGAAACGTAACGTCACTTGTTTCGTGAAACGTAACGTCACTTGTTTCGTGAAACGTAACGTCACTTGTTTCGTGGAAGGCGTCACCTGTTTTGAAAACACGTTATTTTAGTAACTCGTTTTTTTCTACTCGGTTACAGCGACGACGACAGTAGCATTCTCTTAGTAACTATCCTAACTTTTAACAGGTTACTTACGAAGCGAAAATATACTACGTAAAGTATCTAAAGCTAGGTTTTTAAGGTAACTACGTCATACTACGTGCAAATGAACTTACCTTAATACTTTATTCAGGCTTAGGACTGACTGCATTAAATGCACCTATTTGTGTTTATAACGATACTTACTAAAAATAACTTTTATTATTAATTTATTTTATTACAAATGCAGGCGTATGTATTTAGAAGTTAATTTTAATGTATTTCGCTTTTCTTTTCATTGTCTTTTTTTTAAATCTCCCTCAGGATAGGTAATACTAGAGTAACATCTGGACATTATGACACGGAATAACATTTGATTTTCATTCTCAAATTCTATCAAGAAAGTACTTCTAAATACAACAAACAATTTGTGTCTCTTCGAGCTGTCCAACTTAACCATTCAGATTATTTAAAGACAAGCTCCAATCTCTAGTCTCGTAAGTTTACGGCAAAACGTATGAAAATCATAGGCATGGGCATTATAATATAACTCTGTTTTATTTTTGGTAGACGGAAACGTGCGCGATCGTATCTATCTACAAGGGGTCCAATGAATCTTTAAGAGACCTAAGCCAAACTCACCTACTTTACCAGCTTTAAAGTGCTAATTTGTTCGAGTCAAGTTAACCTGTTTACCTCCATGTTTGCCGAATATTTACGTCTAGATACAGCGATACCACCACAGTTACGTCCGTGCGGTTCTACTATGCCCCCTATTCGTATCCGCCATAAGAAGGTTCTCAAAACAATTCGTAATATATGGGGTGGGACCATCGAGAAATACGGTGAGCCTCAAATCGTGTCATCATCTCGAAGACCGAGTCTGGCACGCTAGCCTTATTGGCAAGCTTCCTTCATATGGACTGCCTGTGGGCTTGTGTAACTGGACATCTGATTTCCTGAGGGCACGGTCTATTCGAGTAGTCATTGATGGCTGCAATGCTCGTCTGACCAATTGGTAATCGAATCCGGGGTACCTAAGGGATCTGTTCTTTCCGCTATATTTTTTTCCTGCTACATATATACGATCTGCTGACACCGGGTATTATTGGGTATGCAGACGATAGCACTGTTGTGAAAAGGTATCTATCCAGTGCACGAGCGAACGGCGCTGAGACGCTGTCTTTGAGAGAGGTCATGATAGAGCGCATGAACCTATCCCTTCTGTCTGATTGGGGTGATTCCAACCTCTTAAGGTTCAATGCCTCTAAGATACAGGCGTGTCTCTTTTCCGTTAAAAAGAGTCCTTTCAACTTGACTCCTACTTTCCGGAATGAATTCATTAAGCTATCCGACCACCTTGAGCTTATTGACATGGAATTAACACCTAATCTCAATTTCGGTCGATACATTGAGTTCAATGCAAAAGTTGCTGCAATAAGGCTGGGTATTCTATCTAAGGTGAGACGGTACTTCACACCTGAACAGCTTCTTTCATTATATCAAGCACAAGTCCAATTTTGTATGAAGTACTGTTCTCACTTATTGGATGGATCAGCCCGCTATCAGCTGGATCGTAAATCCCTACGTGTCTAGTCGTGGCCTTGCGCATGGACCGCTTGCTACCTCGTCCCTGCACACACTGGGCGCGACTGCACGACGTTGACGGCCTTATGTGCGACGGGACATTCGGCCAGTAGATTAAAATCAACATGATTTACTTATTGGAATTAAATTAAAACAACTCATTTGGGCAACAACTCATGATGGCTTCCATGCTATTATGCGCAAGAAAGCTGCATCCTTGCTGCGACGCCTACGCAGCGGTCACAACAGTATCCTGGAGACTATCGCTGCTAGGTTTGACTGTCCTATTCAAAAACATTGGGTGGGGTTAGTCACAGGAAGAATAAAATAAATATGTACTCCAAATAAAATCTCTGTCGCTCTGCTAACAATAAAATAAGAACTAACATAGATAATAAGCCAATATTGTTACTAATACACTAATATACTATGGATATTATTTTTCCGAAATAAAGCTTATTTATTATTTTATTTTATTTATTTATGAATATACCTACGTGTCTAGTCGTGGCCTTGCGCATGGGCCGCTTGCTACCTCGTCCCTGCACACACTGGGCGCGACTGCACGACGTTGACGGCCTTATGTGCGACGGGACATTCGGCCAGTAGATTAAAATCAACATGATTTACTTATTGGAATTAAATTAAAACAACTCATTTATGAATATACCTACCTACCTCTTCTAAAAATTCAAAACGTCCTTTCGTTTTATTGTGCCGTATAACGTTCAAGATTATTTTTTCAACATAATTTTGTAAGATTACCTATTGCAGCATAATTTAATTAAAATGGGTTAAATAATATAACAATGCAGTATTACTTTCGCCACATTATACGTAGAATTTTCACTCGCAGCCTAAATATGAATTTCGGAAAGAAAATAAATTTTGGGGTAATATGGAATACTTTTATTTTATAATATTTAAAAAATAGGTAAAGATGTAAACAAATAGACTAATAAAAAAATAACTCATTTACATAATTTTAAAATACAAAAAAAAAGGTTAGGTAACGATCGATCGTCCCCCCAGGTATAAAAAATGATCGAATAAATACCTAAAACATAAAAGGAGTAAATTTATTTGGTGTCGGAATTACCCCCCAAAGTTGTATGAAACACTTTGGGTATACGATACTCTTAATAATTTTAAATTAAATGCTAAATTGTTAAAGTAAACGGAAATAGGAAGTTATGCAGGCCAGCAGCTGCGCTTGGAGGCAGGTAGTAGAATTTTGCAGGGCAGTAGTAGTGCTTGGTCACCAATGATAACCAATTGGCGTGGCAGGTCGTAATGCTTGGTCACCAATGTAACGCAATATCGATGGGCCTTACAATTAGATAGAAGTAAAGGTTCTACTTCCCTTTGGGTAAGCGGCAGGTAGTGCAGAGAGGCGAAATAAATGCCGGTGGAAGACTCAGCAGTGACTCAGGGTTATAATGATTCGGAGTACGGGCAGGGTGGAAGACCCTACGAACATAAATAAAAATTTAGTTCGCAACAGCAACAAATAAAAACGGATAGCTGTCTCTAAACATAAATCACTTACCCCTGATAAATATAGGAGGTCTTGTTAACAAAAGGAAAAAATTACAGCACTTTAAAATATTTTTGTCCAACCACACGTTTCGACGGTCATCAATTGTTTTCCTCTCGTCAAAAGCTAACAATCATTTTCAAATTAAATTTTCATAGACGAACAAAACAAAAAAAGAATTTAATCATGAAACGCAAGAAAAAAGATCGGCTTGAATCGATACTTTGCGTTTCACTATATAAAAGGTATATTTTTCTGAATCTGCATAAAATAATATATATGAGGATATTTTTATAATATTAATTTCCGTAAAGGTTTCAAAGCAATAGCAGTTTTAATATATTTTTATATGTTAAATTTTCGTCATTTTTTATTTTTTTTAAACTACTTACAAAAACTGCAATTTAGATAGCAAAAATGAATTCCTCGTCCTTAATTTACACGAAAATGATACCAAACTTAACCTGATAGCTATATTCTAACGTTTTAAATTTTTCGAGTTTGTCCAGTCGGAGTGTCCCTTTGATCCTCCCCCTCCCCCCCTAAGAGAGGTCGCTCCCGTGGGGTACCGATCTCGATCGGCCTCTTTTAACTCCCTGAGCAACTTTGCCAAGTTTCAAGCTATAGTCATGATTTCTAAAGGTTTGCCGTTTTTTTCTTAGACAAGCGCCCCAACCAGAAACAAAAGCAACCGCCAAATATTTTTCTATTTAGGGTAACACCTTTGTTTACAATTTTACTGTGGGAATAAAAATTCGGATTTATACTCGCCGCCCATTTCAAATCTAGATATTTATGGAAAAATAAAAAGATTGAATTGTAGATTTTATTCAATTTATTTTTAACACAAAAAACGTACAATATCAATAAATATAATCGTCACATTATCGGTTTTTTTTATCACTGTCGTCTTTATTCCTATGATTCACATATGCGATGTTGTCATACAACATTTTAAATCTTACTTAATAATACATAGATTGTACAAGATAGAATTTTTAAAATTGTGCATTTTGTATAGGGCCCTCCATAAGTTTTGTATTGCTGAGTATAAAAAACATATAAGTAAAGGTATCATAATTAGATTAAAATACAGTAAATAAATTGAAACATACAGTATTGCGTATAAATTGCTTTTTTAAAATTTGTTACACAAAATAGTGAGTTTGTAGGTGTAAATCTTACCTTAATATGATATTGATAGTTTAAAAATTGAAACAGAGAAAATTTGAAGACTAGATTTAGTTAAGTTAAACTTTACAAAGAAACCTGACCATCTTTGTTCACTTTCGCTCGCACGGCTAAAACATCTATCGATTAGCAAGAGAAAGTAAGAGACATTCCATGCTTGGTTGGTACACACAGCGCCTCATCAAGTAACTGGTTTATAAAATGATTCCGACGAATACCTCCTACTTTTTTGAAGTCTGTTTAAAACGTTGCGCGCACGCGACACCGGCGGCAACCCACTGACGGCAGAGTCACTCAAAAGTGTAGGTTTTGGTTGGTGGTAGGGCATTTCCTAAGCCCGCCTGGCAAGCTACCACCATCTTATCTAAGTCTTGCCGCCAAACATCAGTGTTAACAATATTTATGTGTTCCGGTTTGAAGATAAGATAGCCAGTTCTCCATTGCGTTGGGGAATCTTAGTAAGCCCGTTTCCATCTTCGGCATCATCGTCACTTACCATCAGGTCACAGTATATATATTAGTACTAAATCAGGTGAGATGATACCAAGGGCTTACCAAATTGAATAAAAATAAAATAAAAAGTTATCGCGGCGCGGTGGACATGGTCGAGTGGTGGAGGAATGGTTAAGTTAGTTCGTTCCTGCAGGAACTATTTGGTAAACTGTAGTTAAGTTACGTCACATGGACGGTTGTCTCTTCACACTGACGGCAAAGTATACATATTGTACTAACAATACAGTATGGAAACTCCCCTGCCGCTCTCTAGATTACGACCTCACCCCCTTGTCACTCAGATTGGTCACAGTTTGGTCATCGAACGTATAGGATTTCGCCACCATTTTGTTTGTTCCGTCATTCCTTTTTTGAAATGACATTCTGGCCCGTTGTATGAAGTGAACAGGGTGTGCTGTCGGTGTGCAGTGCACTCACATAAAAAAACACACAAAAGTGCCAACAGAAGTGAAAACTTGAACAATTAGGCCTTGTGCTCAGAGACATTAAAGGTGTCGGCCTTGTACTCAGAGACATTAAGGTGTCGGTACCCGGTTAGGTGACAGTGTCCCGAGTTCAATGGTTTTTCCTCATCTCAAAAAATGCCCAACGCGCCTGAAGAAGTTTTAACAAGTGTCTCGCTGATTGCCGTAATAGGTACTTTTGCTAAAACCAGTGTCACCTAAAATAATTCGTTAGAAATTCCTAGGCTTTGCCATATTTTTTAATAATCATGATTATTTGATTTTGACTCCTACTATCTAACGTAGCATAATAACTCACTGTTCATCTTAACTACAAATCTTTATTGCTTATAAGTAGGTACTACAACTTCTATGGACGAGCCCCTAATTTTAAATAGAGTAAACAACCACGATCTTGCCCCACCGCCGTTGTTGTCACCCCCCCTCAAAAAAGCCCAATATTATAGGATTATTATTATATCTTTTTTCGAAAATCTTATGTTACAACGAAACAAGTATAATGATAATTATCGAAAAAAGTTAAAACATAATAAATTAAGCTATTTTATTTATGAGTTCTTTTTTGTCGTAGGTTTTAGGGGGATGACAACAATTTTTTTCAAGTACTATACATTTTTTATACAAGTACTTATAAGTAATGTAAAGTATAAACGTTCGAAGAATTATACATCTCTCTATCTACGGAATACCAAAAATAATGTCGATTTATTTATTTCAAAGTGTATAAAAACAAGATTGAGTTACACTAGGTTCTCAGGTAGCATTAGTTTTGACATTTATACAATCTCACTATTACAAAGGGAATTCCCCACAAAATCAAAATACACTCGAATTCTCTGCCTGTTTCATATTTATATATTTAAAAGCAAAAATGGCAGTAACTAAACGCACTCCGAAAAATTACAATTTCCTTAAATATAACAAAAAAATATAAAACAGACATCGATATTGTTGAAATCAGCATCACAATAAAATCATACAAAAATAATAATTATTAATTAACAATTAAAAACAAATAACAAATATTAGATTTTTTTAATTACAAGTTAAGTTTCGCTTACCTAAAGTATAATATATTTTTAATATAGGAAACCACCAATCTAAAAAATGCTGCGAGGCTCGGAAAATTATCGCTTATTTGTTGTAGGTACTGAGATTAGCATTCATAAGTACTGTTATAGGTTGTTAGGTCGGGAAAAATGGTTCTTCGTTATTTTGTACGCAAATTTAAACAGGGGGAACAAAACTGCATGAGGTCCATAAACAGCACAATCTTTAAATAAGTGTTCAAAATGAAGCGAATTTCTCGTTACTTTCATCCATTTTCGTAGACATAATTGTTTTTTTTTCTATATTTTTTTAGTTTCGAATTTTGAACCTTTTTAATTTTATCACATCCGGCTAGGTATACAAATAATACAAGTGAAGAGATTTAATTACAAATGTATACCTATAAAATACGAAGAAAATTTCTCCGACCTATTATATTCGATTTAAACGTTGTAAAAACCACAGAAAATACTTTGATGATATAGGTAACTCCTTTGGCGAAATTATAAGGATTTTATTATTCACCTTTTACAGTACACTCAACAACCTTTTCTTTACACATAAGTATTTTTTAATCTGAAGTAATTTGATATAATAAACAGTACTAGATGACGCTACTGATTAAAAATGGCGAAGCCCAAAACTGTTTTCATTAATATTATTTAACAATTTTTCTCCGTACATTCAAATTCTATTTTCACTCCGAGGAGTACTTCTTTTACAATCTCTTATCAACACAGTAGCGCCATTTAGTGTGAACTCCTAAAATTTTCTTCTACTTACCTACTGAGCGGGCGCGGGTTTCGCAAAAGAGAATCTCGGCAAGGAGATTCCAAACTTGGTTTCTAGACCGGTTAGAACCGGTATCGCGACTTGGTAGCCCCCGATGTGGTGTGGCTTCTTCTTGGTTTCCTCTAAGATGGATGTGGCCACGTGGAGCTCTGAGCCGGCTGGTCGACTGTAAAGCGAATTGGTGTGAGAAATCAGGTACGTCAATTACGTAAGTACAGTTTGACCCTTGATTATTTACTTTCTAGACAATGTGCCACCCTGTGATTACTGCGATAAAAACGGGCCAGATTTTTTATGCTTGTGTGCGTGACAAGTGACAACCATTGTCTTACACCTTCGCCTGTCATACAACTTGTCTCGCTGTGCGTAGATTACGAACAGTATTAGAACAGTTCTCCGGTACTTTTTCTGACGCATCTGCGCCGCTGCGCTATATCTAGTCTAGACAGTAAATAATCAAAGACTTAGATAGAATATAATTGGTATGATGACTGCATCAAAATTAAATTATGAACGTTCCCTCCGACTGAAATTGTAAAAACCTAACTCGCTTTGCTTTCCATCAAGTCTTCAACTTTTAATTCATAAAAAATACAGAATGAGTACATAAATGATGCTGAAAAACTATGACGTCACGACAAACTTTAGAAGCACGGCAAATGTCTATCTACCAATAATTACTCAGCAGCGTGTTGCACAAGCTTGCATCGTGATTGGTTGATTGAGTTCGCGGCACAATCATAGCTTTTCGTGCGCCATCTTATTGAATCGTGCGAGAGGGACAAAGTTAGGATAGCATAACAAGAAAAACTTAACCATCAGCGTATACACATAAAGCGCCATAAAAATTGTTCATAATATATGGGGTGACTTTTAATTAGTTCTTGACAGCATAGGATATGCATGTACTCATGATATCAACTTACAAAGAAAAAAAGAAAATAAAGAAAAGAAAATATACTAAAGAAAGAAAAAAAAAGAAAGAAAGTATATGTCAAATATGAAAAAAAAATTGGTCCTTTATACATTTTTGCCGATTTGATAACTTACCTATTCTGTATCGAGGAAATTTTTTTTTTTCTGATTTGACATACAGTTTCTTTGGAAAGTTGTTTGTAATCACGAGTACATGCATATCTTTAATTATCAAGAATTAATTAAAAGTCAACCTTTTTATTTGTGGTTCGGCTAATATAGGTGTGCGCTTTTCTGTGCAAATGCGAATCATATATTTTATTTTTATTTTTTTAATTCACAATTGGTAAGCCCTTGGCATCATGTCACCTGATGGTAAGTGACGATGATGCCGAAGATGGAAGAGGGCTTACCAAGATTCCCCAATGCAATGGAGAACTGGCTATCTTATCTTAGTTGTGCCAAAATGTTCTCTTAGTTGTGCCAAAATGTTCAATCGCGTTACCGAGCCACGGTTTTTGATAGGCCTGATTGAGGACAGGGAACAAAGGGCGGAGTGCGGTGAGTGCAGCACGTGCAGCACAGGGGCAACATAGGTGGGATAGTAAGTTACTATACGCGCGCCACAGAATGACAAGTCAACACTATCGATATTGCTACTCCCACAAACGCGAAAAAATGTCTGGCTTATTTGAATGTAAGCACCTAATAATACTGTGACGAAGTCATATTTATTTTCAATTTGTTTTTATATCATGTACTTTTAATTTGTTTTTGTTGCTTATTTGTTCCTTTTTTATGTTTTTTAACGTTATTATTCCGGATAAGATTCTGACCGTCACCCTATCACCTTTTTTCTGCAATTTTTGTAATTAACGACCTACAGTTATAAGTAGATCAATATAAATAAAAAAAACGTGTGGCACTCGGGGACTGCCACGGTAAAGCTATTGCATAGCACTTTTTATCAACTTATGCAATTATAATTATTTATTTATTTTTTATTTATGCAGTATTTACCAGTACCATATAGTCCTTGGGGCGTGGGATGTTTTTATGTAATAAATTAACACTAAGAAAGTTACACCAGTAAAATTGACTTAGTGCTTTTAGTACTGCCAATCGCTAATAAATGGCACTGTAAGTTTTTTAGAACTCGGCCGAGCGTGGGGTGTTAGGTTTTATTTTCGTTACGGAATTTCTTGATTCGGTCGCCGCGCTCAAAGCCCGCGATAAAAGCTATGCAATAGCTTAATAAAGAAATAGAAACAGTGCTTTGGTGGCAATCATTTCTTTTTATTAAATCGGACCCTGCCCCTGCTTCAAACTACACTTCTACATTCCTTTTCTACGTCAAGGCTGCAATTTAAAAAGTTTTCTCGTTGTAAAAATCAAATAAATGAATACTCACGATCCTCCAAAGTCGACGTAGAAAAGACGCTGCAAGATTTCATAGGTGACCAGCGTGACACCGAACTGAGGCGATGAACGGAACACTCGTGCTGCAAATCAAATAAATAATATAAATAAATATTCATCATATCAGCTCATATACGTCTTCTCACAGAGGCCTACCCTGTCTCAGCGCGATCGGGTCTTGGTCGACGTCGAAATAAATACATATTATAACGTTTAAATTGGTACCGAAAGTTGATATAAACCGGACAAGTGCGAGTCGGATTTTCGCACCGCGGGTTTCGTACCAACGAGACTGACAGTATTTTTTTTTCATTCAGTTCGGGATCACACGACTCACACTTAGCCGGTTTTTATTATTAACCGACGAAAAAACGGAGTCAAACTCAAGTCAACAAGTATACTCTTTATTTTTAGGGATGACCACGCAATCTAGGTATATATGCATTTACAGTATAGTCCGATTTCGACTTATTCCAGTTATTTTTCTACGTATATGTGTTTACAGAGTAGTCCGACTTTAATGCCCCACTTAATCCAAAGTTATTCACCCACAGATTCAGATTTCACTCAAGATTTCAAAAATGTATTACTCACCCACAGCTCCTTTCCAAAAGGCTCTCACTTTAATGCCCCACTTAATCCAAAGTTATTCACCCACAGATTCAGATTTCACTCAAGATTTCAAAAATGTATTACTCACCCACAGCTCCTTTCCAAAAGGCTCTCACTTTAATGCCCCACTTAATCCAAAGTTATTCACCCACAGATTCAGATTTCACTCAAGATTTCAAAAATGTATTACTCACCCACAGCTCCTTTCCAAAAGGCTCTCACTTTAATGCCCCACTTAATCCAAAGTTATTCACCCACAGATTCAGATTTCACTCAAGATTTCAAAAATGTATTACTCACCCACAGCTCCTTTCCAAAAGGCTCTCACGCCTTCCTCGGCGTATATCTTTCTCGTCGCATCAATCACGCCGTTGTATGTGGTCTGCCCCGTTCGCGCCACAACCTAATTGATCAAAAACAACATAAGTAAAGTTTTTATTTTATAATGTCTACCATATAAGAGTATCATACCACAGAAGCCTAATTATTTTATAGTGAAGTAACAAAATACCTAATAGTAATTTTAATTACTTTTTATCAACTGTCAAAAACTAAATTTTGGTTGAAATAGCAAGGCGTGACGTCATAGTTTTCAGCGTATTTAACGGGTAGTATTTAAACGCAAATCAAAAAATATCCTTTTTCTATGCAATAAGATTCCAAATTCCCATCAAAATTACTGATTGCACAGCATAATATTCAACTCAAAATATCACTAAACACACTACAATTTATTTTCGCAGCGTAGAGCAATTTTTCCTAAAGCAAAAGCTTTTTCATCAATGCACAGCTAATAATCTTAATGCACAATATACCTGTTAACTCTTTTTCTTTTAAATATAGCTTCTATTTTTATATTATTTACTGCAGTTTTTCTAAATAAAACAGCATTTTATTAGTCACAGTCGTCTTAATTTTTTTTGTGACAGAATTTGTATACATGAGCGATGTCCCTTCTGGCGCTTCGCCGCCCGCTGCCGCGGCACGCTCGCTCCGCTCGCTCGGCTCGCGCGCTGTGACCGAACCCAACTTACAGTTTTTATGACGGCCATTTACATGTACGTACACGCAGCGGAAAATTTGCTGTGCAGTCAGTATTTATGCTATGTATGTAGTATTTTTGTACAAAAATAAATTTAACTGTATTGCATTATGAGGAAAAAAGTAATGTCATATTGATGTATAATTTCGAATTATCTGCAGTTTGAGTTTTGTTAAACAATTAGTTTATTTGTAGTGAAGTAAGTTATTTGATGTAAAAAAGAATATAAATGATGAGTATGTATTGATAGGCGATTATTTATTTGATATGCAATTTATAATATCCCGTATTTAACGTACTAATTATGTGACTTTGAAGACGTAGCGTAGGCAGGACATCCACCTAACATGAGAAGTTAGCAACCGTATTTCAGCTCGAATGTTGGCCTTCAGCTGCTCGATTGTCCTGGGTTTATTAATGAACACCTTGTCTTTTAAATAGAAAATAATCTGGCGCTGTTAAATCAGGGGAATGAGAGGGCCTGTTAAATGTTAAAAATCTCGAGATTAAACGCTCACCGAACGTCTCTCTTGGGATGGTCATTGTGGCTCGAGCCGTATGCGCTGTGGCTCCATCTTGTTGGATTTTATTAAATTATAATTATATTAAATTGCGGTATCTCATGCCATTTACAGTTACAGCGTTTCCGCCGTTGTCTTCAAAAAATAGGGCCCATAGGGATTGAATTATCGACTGATGATGTTGAAAATAAAATTCTATGATTTTGGTACGCTGGATAACGGTAAAATTATCCATGCTGAATCTCCAAAATGTATTTTATAATTTGTGAAATCAAAAAAATTTGTAAATGACAGTGCAAATGTCAGTTTTTTTAAAACCCCGTCGTGACTTTTGCGCCACCTAGTAGTTGTTTAACCTGCGAGTTTGAATTAATTTTTATTCATTTCAATTCTATTGTAACTGCTGACATATATGGGATCCATCGAAGTGCTCCCACTTTCAATGCCGATGGCCTCTCCTTAAGATCCCGCTGGAATTCGTAAATTCCATACAAACATAGTATTTGATTCATTTGTTAACCAAACAACCGATTTTGAAATAATTTTATATCTATAATCGGATGACATATATCTGTATCGGTATCGTATTACTTTTTTGAAAAACCTTACAGGAATCCGTTATTAACCAATGAATTAAATACTACGTTTGTATGGGATTTATGAATTCCAGTGGGCTCTTAAGAATAAGTATTTTAGGTTTTTGGTGAACTACTTTGGTTTGAACCTGCAAACTCGTTTTAATGACGTCAACGGGTGTAAAGCTTAGGCGGCAGG
Organism: Coleophora flavipennella; assembly: GCA_947284805.1. NCBI lineage: Eukaryota > Metazoa > Arthropoda > Insecta > Lepidoptera > Coleophoridae > Coleophora > Coleophora flavipennella. The sequence goes on from OX369297.1 coordinate 1,065,514, forward strand.
GATATAAGCTACATAATCAGCTGCCATCAATATTAGTGGATGGTTTCATCAGTTTTCCTTTGCGACTTTATCTCCAGAAACAAACATGACGTCACAGATCTGCAGTCTTGTATTGACGTCAGCGTGTGTGACCAGGGAGGCGGTGGGGATATCACCTATAGCACCAGCTGCCAGCTGCCTTAGTGGGTGGTTTAGCCATTTTTATCAGCAAGTTTGTCCCAAAAACAAATATGACGTCACAGATCTGCAGTCTCGTATTGATGACGTCAGCGGGTGTGTCCAGGGACGCGACGGTTATACCATCAATAGCACCAGCTGCCAGTAGCGTTCGTGGGTGGTTTATCCATTTTTATCTGCAAATTTGTCCCGAGAAACAAATATGACGTCACAGACCTGCAACCTCGTCTTGATGACGTCAGCGGGTGTGACCAGGGACGCGGCGGGGATACCAGCTATAGCACCAGCGGCCAGCAACGTAAGGGGGTGGTTGTAGCCGTTTTCATCTGCGAATTTGGCCTGTGGAATATTTTTTTTAAAAATATATACAAATACGATACATCAGGAAACTATTTCAAATGTATGTATCTTATACCTTAAGATATAACACTCAGGGGATAAAGACAAATCTAGCGACACCTAGTTTTTTATTTAAATCTATCAAGCCATTCAAGCCACATATGTTCGCCCGAAAAAGGCAAAAAAAACAGAATATACCTATAGATACTTTAGCAATTATTTAACAAGCACAGAAGAATTTTTCTCAACTTTGGTCCTATTTCTAAAATTGCTACAGATCCCTTATTAAGGCTTGTTTTATGAATGGATCACAAGTTATAAATCCTTCGACATTAGTATACTCATCAGATGAAACTAATATTATTTTGAAAAATCGCAGAAATTGACAAAATCACTTAACTCAACGAAATTCAAGCCTGTAGAAAAAGCCATTTACATACAATAGCTAGTCGTGTTAAGAGCCCCACGAGAACTTGGGACTTTCATACAAACAGCGTTAGCGATTTTCACCTCTTAAAATTTAACTTATTTAGACCAGTTTTTGATAGGTTGTCAGTGAAAACAAAAGCTAGATTTATAGGTTTTTGTTTTTCAATACAATTAATAAGTTCGATTAGGATAAGACCTGGCCATTATTTGTATATTTTTAATTAACGATATAAAAAACGAAACAAATAACCTTAGGTTTTATTCTGACTGTACCTATCAAAAATTGGTCAAAATCAGTTAACTTCGCTATTGCCGTTTGTATGAAAAGTCCAATTTTCGCCGCAGGTTCACAATCCTATTAAAAAAGAACATTAAAAGCTACTTTAAAATCTCCATAACAAAGTTCCCTTTAAAAAACGCGCCCCATTAAATGACTAAATTTGCCTGTTTTGAAATCAATTGGTTTTTTTAATGTTAAGTTATCTCTAAACCCGAAAATATTAAAATTACTTACATAATATATATTTTTTATACATAATATTTCGAAATTATAAAGCAACAACGTATTACGAAACACATTATAATAATAAAAAAAATAGTATTATTTATGGTTTTAGAAATGACATAAAAGAGACAAATGACAACAAGATAACAGAACAAGAATACCCTAGGGATATTACACGAACTAAAATATAAGCAATTTTTGCCTAAAAATAGGTTACCAACGCGAAATTGAGCGTGCTTGCTCGGAATTTCGGTGCGTGATCGTATCAGAAACGAGGAGATCCGTTTAGGAGAACCAAAGCACAGTCTTACGATATGGCTTACAGTAGTACAACGCCTTTGATGTCGCACGATGCCGCCACGGCTTAGATACTAGCAGTACTAGCCTTCTCAAAAAATTCGTGTCTATGGAGACTCAAAATTCAATTTTGTATGGACAAAAATGTCAGCTGATCGCTTTGCATGAAGAGTATGCAGCGACAGCAGATATCTTGACAGCACACTATGGAAATATGTATATCAGTCTCTGGTTCCCATAGTACATGCATATTATTAGCCATATGCTTCAGTAGTGCAACGCCTTTGATGTCGCACGATGCCGCCACGGCGTAGGTCTAGGTACTAGCAGTACTAGCCTGTAGCCAGCCTAGCAAACTCACGGAGTTTGCTAGGCTGTGCTCTGCCGCCCGCTGCCCCGCAAGTACCCTTCCGTTGCTCTGCGTAAGTACATTCGTTGCACTACTGTAAGTCGCGTTATTGTAATACTGTAACCAAAGTAACCGACATTGCTCTCAGAACGAACATAGGTGGCAGTGGGCGGGGCACATAACTCGTAATACAGATGGCCGTCGGGGTAGTAAAGTTCTCGAGTGGCGTCCACGCACAGGAAGACATAGCGTAGTAAGGCCTTTCACTCGTTAGAACAACGACCTGGTGAAGGTCGGTGCAAGCCGCTGGATGAGGGCAGCGCAGGACCGGTCGTTGTAAAAATCTTTTGGTGAGGACTTTGTCCAACAGTGACGTCTCTCGGCTGTTACTATGAGGTTACTAACCTTCACATGGGCATAAGCCGGGAAGTAAATAGCACTGAACGGCACATCTCTTAGCAGACAGGCCTTAGCGCCTTTATACAGACCAAACAGGCCTAGGTCCTTGACCACACTCCACGCGCGGACTTTGCCTCCACCGGCGATTTCTCCAGCCACTTGCAGACGGATCTTGACGATCTCTAGTGGGTTTGTGAACACCACTTGGGAACCTCCCGCCTGGAATAAAGGTTTATGATAAAATGTCATGATTACAAGGAAATATATTGGCATTAAACACGTTCGTTGGAAGAATTGAGTTAAGAAAAAAGAAATTATGATTGATCAGTAAATTGCCCTCCTAGCCTACTAAAATGCCAAAAAACTTTACTTGCTTTGTTTTCAATGTCTTTTTTTATTAAAAACTTAAGTGCGTTTGACTGTAAGTCACCTGATGGGTCAGTGATTAAAATAACAAAATTCAAGGGACTGTAGACCGGAGTATACGGTTTAAATTTCAACTCGATACCTCCACGTGTTCTTGAGATAAAGGGTCTTGACAGACAGACGGACAACAAAGTGATCCTATAAGGGTTCCGTTTTTTCCATTTTAGGTACGGGACCCTAAAAACGAAACCCATAAACCTTGCTTTAGTTCTGAGTTCTGACTGACAACCTATCAAAAACTGGTTAACTTTCAAGAGATAAAAATCGCTATTGCCGTTTGTATGATCTCAAATTTTCGCCGTAGCATAGATTCACAAACTTGTTAAAAAGTTAACTGGAAGAACTGGTAATCTATGATGGACCATGAGAGTCAAACAAACAAAAAAAAAGAATTAGCATGAATATTCAGAGGAATTAGGTACATACTTTCTACACAAAATGTCCTTTTTTCTAAAAATATCTTTGCTTTAATAAAGAAATCTAAAGTTTTCGGTTTTTTTTATATTTTTGCCCTTGGCATCATGTCACCTGATTGTAGTGACGATGATGCCGAAGATGGAAGCGGGCTTACCAAGATGCCTCAACGCAATGGGGATATGGCTAACATCAATGCTGTCAACATTGATGTTTGACGGCAAGACTTAGATAAGATGGTGGTAGCTAGCCAGGCGGGCTAAGAAAATGCCCTAACCAAACCGAGTCTCAAAAGTCGACCCCACAGGGAATCGAACCCGCGATCTTTAAGTTTTATGAGGGATGAGATAAAAGGGGTGAGTGCTAACATTTGGATGGCTTACCCTATTTATTTAAGGAACTTACACATGCTCCCGCCAGGATTTCACCGTAAATTGAAATGTTCCCATTTTTGTCGCTTAATTTGTCACGAACCAAGTCGTTCATCTGAAATAAACACAAAAGATTCATTTTTATTTCTCTGTTATTATTGAAAACGCTAAACAAGTTAAATAAAAGTGACTTCCTTAGCAACAACTCGGTACAATTTTGTATTAGTATTTTTCATTCCAGGGCAGAACAGTCTCCTACCGCATATATGATAGACTGGACGTGGACACACATGTACAAGAAGTATTTGATAAACCGCCATATTCCACCCGCTTCCGCCAAATATAGCCCACTATTTTCAAAAATTGAACCGGCTCACATACCATTTGTTGTTAGTGTTTTGTTAATTTTCTAAACAAACTACATCCGATTTTGATAAAAAAAAACATATGGGACCAATTTGGCTTGGAATTTAAAGTTTTTTTTTTAATTCACTATTGGTAAGCCTTTGGCATTATCTCACCTGATGGTAAGTGACGATGATGCCGAAGATGGAAGCGGGCTTACCAAGATTCCCTAACGCAATGGGGATCTGGCTATCTTATCTTCAAGCCGGAACACATCAATGCTGTTAACACTGATATTTGGCGACAAAACTTAAATAAGATAGTGGTAGCTAGCCAGGCGGGCTATGAAAATGCCCTACCACCAACCAAACCGAGTCTTACAAAGTTGATCCCGCCTGGAATCGAACCCGCGACCTCCTGGTTTGAAGCGAATGGACTAACCAATACGCCACGGAGGCGATTAATAATGAAAATCGGCCCACAATCTGCGACGATATCGCGTAACAAACATACAAAAAACAACAACATACAGTCGATTTGAAAACTTCCTCCTTTATGGAAGTCGTTTGAAAAGTGGCAGAACGAGTGACAGCCCACCTTATGGGAAGTGGCTACCACCGCTTATACTCACCTTAATCTCATATATATTTGGATTAATGTCTTAACGTTTTAATTCTCTTAACTAAAGTTTTAAAACTGCCAACTTATCACAGAGTCCTGACTTATTTATTTACTTACCTTTATATCGAGATAATTCGAAAGACACCGTTAACAATCGTGCATTATAACGATAAAACTAAGGCGACGCATTGGAAACTTTGGTCGCAGCAATTACAAAACATTTGAAAGTGATATTTTGTAACCTGATTATTCATTTCAATGACTTCATTTTGTCAGTTGCAGAAACACGATTCGTTAACTTTTAAAACAGAAAAAATATATCAAAGAAACCTCTTTTTAAACAGAGATTTGCATTCTACAGGCAAACCAGACCGATTTAAACCTCTAAATGTTCTTAGTCGATTAGTCTAAGCACCAATGCCAGTTAGATTTTTTAAAATTAATTGTAGTTTTTAATTGAAACGGAAAAACATTGTAGGAGTGCAAAAGTGTAGTTATTTGTTTTAATCTTTACACGTAAAGAAAAAGACAGAGATAACTGTTCCAATAAATGCCACCTTAAGTCTTTTTATCCAGCCTTTTCAGTTGCTACTCCGATCAGCTGTGGCACCAAACCCCTATACAATCCGAAAAACCCTTCATGCCGGATCACTCTCATTATGCAATATTAGGTCTTCTGTAACCTTCCGATCGCTGCGTCAATTGTCGTGGATTAAAAAGAGACTCATCGTCAACTTAATAGCCTTCTCAGGCACTATTCCGATCAGCTGTACCACCAGTCCCATGTTCAATCAGAAGAACTCTGTGTGCCGAATGACTTTCTTGAAGTCATTTCAGGACTTCGTAAAGCTTCGAGTATTTTCGGCAACAACTGTTTAATAGAAAGAGAAAGGCTTACCGTCAATTTGATAGCCTTCTCAGGCACTATTCCGATCAGCTGTACCACCAGTCCCATGTAAAAACCGAAGAACTCTGTATGCCGAATGGCTTTCTTGAAGCCATTTCAGGAGTTCGTAAAGCTTCGAGTATCTTCGGCAACAACTGTTTAGTAAAAAGAGAAAGGCTTACCGTCAATTTGATAGCCTTCTCAGGCGCTACTCCGATCAGCTGTGGCACCAGTCCCCTATACAGTCCGGAGAACCCTTCATGCCGGATGACTTTCTTGAAGCAATCCCAGGAGTTCCGGTACGCCACTTCCCCGATGAACGAGCCGGTCCTTTGGTTTTGCATTCGAGTCTTGACTAAGTCGATCGGGTATACTGCTGATGCTCCTACGGCTGGAGAGGGAGTTGAATTGGTTGAATATACAGGTGTAAAAAAATCACAAGTGATATTTGCATCTAGTGTACTAGAGTACAGGAAAAAACAATCTTTAAAAAAAACCCTTTTCATACAAATCGTCTTCGGAATTCATTCTGCACAAAAGGTGAATGCCCGTCCGTCCGTTGACCCGTTAGGTAGTAGGCATAAAAACAAGGAATACGTGTAAATCCGAAGGACGGAATCGTAGATATACCTCATACTTGTATCGGACGCACGGGCGGGCAAGCAACCTTACAATGCGCCTTAGTAATTTATCGGTTTGTATGGCAGATTTTTTTTAGCGCGCGGATTTTAAGCGCCGCAGTTCGTAAGTAGCGCATGTATACGGACTCGATTTATTTATATAGAAAATAGCTGTTTATACTTTGTCTTAAATAAAAATAAATTTATGATATTTGAGAAAAAAAAATTGCCTGAGTTCATTTTCAATCATGGATCTGTGATTTTTATTTTTTATAATAGGTACCCTTAATATTTTGAAAATAATCTTTATATATAAAAATGAATCTCTATTTCCCTTGGTCATCGCATCACACGTGAACGGCTGGACCGATTTCGCTAATTCTTTTTTTGTTGAGTTCGTTATTGTCAGGAGCAGGTTCTTATGAAGGGTAGGGTACGGTGGTGTAGTGTAGGGTAGGGTAGGGTGTGTAGTGTAGTGTAAGGTGGTACGAAGTTCGCCGGGACAGTTAGTAATCTTAAAAAATACCCTTAGCAAATAACTTAAAATTTACGTGTGCACAATTTTAGCAAAATCAGTCCAACAGTTTCCCCACGAAACAGGTGGACGGATATACGTACATATACATATACACACACATTTTTTTTCACTTTTTTAAAACACTTTTTTAGTGTCTTAATGATTCTTATAGAACATATTTTCATCAATATCTTAAAGTCCGTTTTTTTTACGATCACATAACCTTATATTTCCTCCTTCGTCGCTCGAAGATATAAATAAGATTTGTGTATAACTACTCTATTTGGGAGCATTTGACTCCAAATTCACCTGATGCTAAGTGACGATCGAGTCGAAGGCCGAACACGAACCCAAAATAAAACCTAGTCACTTTTGTCCTGAATAACCCCAGGATCAGCACATCAGCTCATATATACGTCCCCACTGAGGGGCTCGAGCCTACCATGAATTAGGGCGATCGGGCCTTAGTCGACCACGCAGGCCCAGTGCGGGTTGGTCAACTTCACCCACAACCGTCGAGTTTACTTCGCAGATGTGTGGTGCAGGTTTCCTCACGATGTTTTCCTTCACCGTAAGAACGTCGGATAAACGTACATATGAGATCGGAATTCGAAAACACATTGGTACGTGGCAGGACTCTATCTAACCACGACCTCCCGGATAGGACTTAGCGGCCCTTGCCGTTGCGCCACCGACGCTCTCTTGACCCCAGGATATTTAATGATATTGAATAGTGTACTTACCACCAGCAATCGAACCAAGTGTGAATCTGTAAGTGCTCTCCAATATTTGAATCAAGAAACCTCGCTCTTCCGGACTCTAGAACAAAAATAATTCACGTATTTACCTTTGTATGCAAGGACTTAAAAAATTAGACATACTACCTCTATACAGGTTGACTTTTAATTAGTTCTTGATAACAAAAAATATGCATGTACTCGTGATTACAAACAACTTTCCCAAAGAAACTATATGTGAAATCAGATAATCAATTTATGGTCCTCGATATCAAATCGGCAAGACAAAATATTTTTTTTCATATTTGACATATAGTTTCTTTGAGAAAGTTGTTTGTAATCACGAGTACAATCATATCCTTTGCTATCAAGAAATAATTAAAAGTCACCCTATATACAGGTTGTAACAAAATTAGTGTAGGAGCCGTTGACTGGAGCTTTTACTCATTACGATCAATTAGCAAAAAAAATTCTTCATACAATTCGATCAGCTGACTAATTTTGTGCATTTTTGCTCGAAGCGTCGAATTTTTTTTTTAGAGATTCGACTATGGGTTTCTTGGGGAAAGTTGTCAGTATGATGAGTAGAAGCCCCAATTAAAAGTTCCCATAATATGAGTGTTAGGAAAATAGGATTAGGGCCGATATCGAATGTAGTGGAGTGATACAGTGCTCAGTGTACTATGAAGGCAATTATCAAAATGTGGTATGTTGCCACTGTAACGCTTTTTTTACAAACTCAAAAACTATCCCCGAAGAACCTATGGTCGGTTCACAAAGTAAAATGGATTACACATAGCTAGCTAATAACCTGATCAATGAGAGTTCTTCCCGAACTTCTCCTTTGCACCACAAGATGGCGCCACGGATTGTGTTTTCTAATTTTACTATTGAGTTTTTTTTAATAGAGACCACAGACCATTCAAATGTAGTAAACTTTAATATGGAGTGACATACACTGCAATCTTTTGATTTTCAAAACCTCAAGTTTTTCAAATTAATTGTACAGTTATAACGCTGCATATACTTTTTCGCGAAAATGTAAAGTCGATACATGTCAAAACTAATAGTAGGTTTTATAGTTTAAAGTAGGCAAGCAACAAAGAGAAGCGGATTGATTCATAAAGAAAATCGCAAACAAAAAATGACGTTGTATGACCTTGCCTTTAAAGAATTTTGCCAGAATAACCAAAACTGTCACTTGACAGAACATAGTAGTTACTAAGTAGGGCTGTTCTATGATGCACGCTAAGACATTATACTCTTTGACAATCAGTTTTATTTTTGCTGTGTGAAAGGTGATTCTCGAAAAGGAGAATACTCTTTTGCTCGCATTATTTTAGCAAAAAAAAAAACAAACTGAGTGAAACATTTCTGAAATAGTGTAAATCCATAGCGGTCATCTCATAGAACGGCCGCACTATTTGGTACTTGGAAAGTTTCATCAAATTAATTACAACCATTTTGAGATTAATGAATTATTATTTTTTCGTTGTAAGGCACCTACCCAGCCAGAAGCAGCTCAGAAGACTTCGACAAATTATCCCAAAACACTTAATTTCAAAATTTCATGTCCATCCTACTATTGGTTTTGCCGCTATTGACAAAACTGACATTTTTGGTTTTGTCAAACACGATTTTTTTGTTTATACTGGTGATATAGAAATAAATATTTAAAAAAAATACTATACTTCTAATAGCTTCTTCGCTGCGCTCGATCATATTTTGATGGTAATAAGAAACGTTTTTTTTACGGATAAATTTTAGTTATAAGTACCCGGGGTAACCTTTTGTTTCTTATGAAGAAGTTCTCATTATTTTTCATCACATCTCTTTGAAAAACAACGATTGGTTTTTAAAAAATGTGCGAAAAAAATTCTACTTTCGTGCTTTGATACGAACCAATCAGAAGACAGAACGCTCAAACTAATGTATATACATACTAGTTTTTTTTTTCGCCTAGGTTGTGATGAAAAATTGTCACTCGGCACCAAAATCCTACTAATATTATAAACGCGAAAGTTTGCATGAATGTATGGATGTATGTTACTCTTTCACGCAAAAACTACTGAACGGATCTGGCAGAAATTTGGTAGGTAGACAGATTAGGTTCGAATTAACGCATAGGCTACTTTTTTCCACCCTCGAAAAGTGATAGAAACGTTGTCCACGCCAGTGAAGCCGCGGGAAACAGCTAGTATTTTATACGACGTACATTGAATTCCTTCCAAAGCTCAGGATTCTACTTCAGACCTTTTCGCTTAGCCCAAGGAACTCCTTGATAAGCTCAGGATTCTACTTCAGACCTCTTCGCTTAGCCCAAGGAACTCCTTGCTAAGCTCAGGATTCTACTTCAGACCTCTTCGCTTAGCCCAAGGAACTCCTTGCTAAACTCAGGATTCTACTTCAGACCTCTTCGCTTAGCCCAAGGAACTCCTTGCTAGGCTCAGGATTCTACTTCAGACCTCTTCGCTTAGCCCAAGAAACTCCTTGCTAAGCTCAGGATTCTACTTCAGACCCCTTCGCTTAGCTCAGAAATTCAAACTGACGCTCTTGTTACAAAATATTGCTTTGTCTCCTTGTTACACAAATAACTATTTCCAGCTCTTTTAGAAGTTTAACATGAACATTATTACGTTTAAATAAATAAAAACAAACAAAGGAATGTCGATGAATTTAATTCTAAATATGTTATTAATGATGAGTAATGAAGTATTATTCGAATTGAGTTAGTGTCTTCCTTGTTATGGGTTCGTTTAACGATTAATAAAAAAAGTATTACCAGCTCTTTTATAAGTATACCATGAACATTATTTCGTTTAAATAAATAAAAACAAACAAAGGAATGTCGATGAATTTAATTCTAAATATGTTATTAACGATGAGTAAAGAAGTATTATTCAAATTGAGTTAGTGTCTTCCTTGATAAGAGTTCGTTTAAAGATTAATAAACAAAGTTTAGTGAGATTTTAGCTACAGCCTTTGCACTATAAAGAAGAAATATATATATTTTTTTAACAACGCGATGAGAACTAAGTTGACCTCATCAAAATTGTCAGCCAAATAAAATGTTTCTCAATTTTTACCCGACTGACTACTAAATAGGAAGATAATGTTTCGGGTATGTGTTTACGTCTGTTTCTTTGGCTGAGCCAAAATCCCACCAAAATTCAATAGCATGAAGGTTACGAAATAGGAATTCGAAACATCAAAAACTTCGATCGGACTTACCCAAACGAAACTGTACCATATTTACCTCATCCTTCAAAGCAATGCGAAAGAAAGAGAAAAAACACAAAGCTTTAAGTTAGTGATGTTTCCAACAACTGTAATGGCATAAGGTCTAAAATACTCTAATATAAACATACATTTGTTAAACCACAACATCAGCTGTCCTGCTCCTGTAAGAATTTTCGATGAGTCGTGTTAGAGTGAGATGAGTATATGAGTTAATGTAGGTGGGAGTGAGAGGAAGATACTTACAGATACGGCTTTGATTTCTGCTACGCGTCGGGTTACTTGTTTGAAGTACTGTTCTGGTGTTATCGAATTGAGGTCGTTGTACACGATTCGTCTGTAAAAAAAAAGAATAAACATTTTTGCCACGCTGAAAAAAAAACAAAAGTAAAGCACATACTAAAAGGGAATGACTTTGGTAACAAAAAGAACACGGTGAAGTAGCAAAGAGAATGCCATTATTTGATAGGCATCCGAAAAAGTTACAGCAAAAGACGAATTATATTATTATTGCATTGCTTTTAGTGTGTTCTAGGGTTCTTTTATCCCTCAAAAATGCGTACATTCGTATGCCAATCAGGTTTGTTTGCTCTGTGACTGAATGTTCAATAACTACGTATGTATGTATTAACTTATACAGGGTGACTGGTAGGTACTGCAAAAACCTTTTAAGGGGATACCTAAAAAAAAGTTATTGATTAAATAATGGATTCCTGTTTCGTTTTTCAAAAAAGTAATACGATACCAACACAGATATACGTCGTCCGATTATAAATATAAAATTATTTCAAAATCGGTGTTTTGGTTAACAAATGAATCAAATACTACGTTTGTATGGGATTTATGAACTAAGCAGGCTCTTAAAGCCCACTTAATTTTTAATTTTGTATGAAAAACGCATTTGTTCAAATGTTTTGTGATTAAAAAAAAGTTATTATACAGATGGCGTGCAAAATACGGTAAAAACTCTCTCATTTTATCAGCTTTTCGACAAAGTAAAAAAAAAGATAAAAAAATACAAATTCATTGCAACAAAAAACAAGGGCTTGAGGCAGCCTTTTGATAACAATACGAGGGTTTTCAAAGTTTTTTTGTATTAAATCCAGGGATATGGTTTTATCCTTGTTATTCAAATCTGGACGGCCAATGTACCAATGAGTTTTTCAAAAACTTACGTACATACTTACCGATTGCTTTAACGGTGAAGGAAAACATCGTGAGGAAACCTGCACACGCCTGCGAATAAACTCGAAGGTTGTGTGTGAAGTCGACCAACCCGCACTGGGCCCGCGTGGTCGACTAAGGCCTAATCGCCCTGATTCAGGGTAGGCTCGAGCCCCTCGGTGGGGACGTATATGAGCTGTAATGATGATATTGATCAGTATTTGATTAAAACATGGACAAAGATTTCAGACAAAGATTTGACGAATGTAAAACCAACCAAAGCATTCTAGTCCCTCAGTCTAGAGTGAATTTCGGATTTATCGCCATGCACTGAATGACATAATATCAGAGATAATTGACCGTTTGAGACATATACAGGGTGTAACAAAATTGGCGTAGGTCCCGTTGACTGGGGCTTCTACTCATCATACTGAACAACTTTTGTTCTCTGACTGCTGAAATCGCAACAATTTTTTTTAACCCTAAATAGGGCCAAATGTCCGGTCGACCAATTTTGTGTATTTTGTATGGAGGGTCCAATTTATTTTTGAGAATTGATTGGGTTCCTTGGGGATAGTTGTTCAATATGACATAGTGTCGGGGAACCGGAAGGATGACGCTGACATGGAGCGGCAGCGAAGGGGGCTATCCATATGAAGACAAGAAAATTTTACAAATATGCACCAGATGTAAAAATCTTACAATTTAAGAACTATTGCCAGTCGATGTATACCTGCCAGCTATGAACGTTGTACACTAAGAGATTCCACGCCGGCATTAGAGTGCAATACAATAATACCGTTATACACCTCATGGGTTTAAAGCCCTGGTGCAGTGCCTCAAATATGTTCTTAGGGGCACGCGTTAACACTTTAAATGCCACTCATGAGACGCAGGATCGCGTCATTTTTATCTTCCCTCCAGCGGTCCCTGAACACAGTTGCGTCAGGCATATATCAGGGAGCTAAAATGTTAGAACATTGGCTTACAATAGCTGCCTGAGCTATGATGTGTTTCTTAAGGCTTTCTGTATCTACATATTTTTTTCTGTTTTTTTGTATGTGTGTACACCATATACTATGGATTTTGTCTGAAATAAATACTATTTATCTATTTATATTATTATGATGAGTAGTTACTGGTCCCATCTTTTTACAACCTGCATGTTGTGTTTACTGGTTTCAAAGCTACTATTGGCAAACACAAGCGTTACAGCAAGGCAATACACTATTTTCGAAATGATAAATATTTGAGGTCGTGGCATACAAAGCGTCGGTGGCGTAATAGCAAGGGCCGCTACCTCCTGTCCGGGAGGTCGTTGTTTGAATCCTATCACGTACCAATCAATGTGTTATCGAATTTCGATTTCATATGTACGTTTATCCGACGCTCTTACGGTGAAGGAAAACATCTTGAGGAAACCTGCACACGCCTGCGAAAAAACTCGAAGGTTGTGTGTGAAGTCGACCAACCTGCACTGGGCCCGCGTGGTCGACTAAGGCCCGATAGCCCTAATTCAGGTTAGGCTCGACCCCTCGGTGGGGACGTATAGGAGCTGATATAATGACATTTTTGAGATGGCGTAATTTCGAAACGTCGCCAAAAATCGAAAAAGGACAGTCAGTAGAACTTTTTTCTGATATGTCATTCAGGGTAAGGCAATTAATCTGAAATCCACCCTGAGATGACGGTCTATACCATATTTTAGGATCTCATTCAGCAGGAATTCATTTCGGAGAGTGCTCACGAGAACTACACGACCTCATTCCCCCAGCTCCATTCCACCTTCGGTCAACGAGACGCAGGGAGAGGTTCCAACCCTTTGTTATTGATATTCTGCCTATTCGCACGGAGCGTTACGCTTCCTCATTTATTATGCGGACAGCGATGGAGTTCAACTCTTTGCCTGCGTCTGTGTTTCCCGACTCTTACAATTTGGGGATCTTCAAGGCGAGAGTGTACAGGCATTATTTGAGTTTGCGTGTACCATCCTCGACTATCGTCACTTTCCATCAGGTGAGATGTAGTCAAACGCACTCAAATATTCAATAATAAAAGAAAATTGTAGATACCTGCCACATGATAATCAAATCAATGACATACAAAATAGAGTAGGTCCACAAAAAGTCACGATGTTTGCTTGTTTATCGTAACACTGATTACCTACATTTACTGATCCAAGGTTGTCATTCAAAATATATCATATAGACTAACGTAATACTCGGAAGTTTTATACGGATAAAACATTCGTTGACAAAATTGATGTTTGTATGGGGGAGGATACTTATATTTTATTCTAATTTAATGTGTAATAAAAAAAACATTTTTAATCTTAATTATTCTAAGTTTAAACGTTTCCATTAATATGTAAGTATCTACATAGAATTTGGACTACATGCCAGGTGCAAAGTTGCAGTTTCGATACTATTTGCGACCATTTAGCACACTCTATTTGTTAGAACTACACGCCGACTGCAAGCGGACTGCAAATTTGCAGCTAGACCCTAAAAGCACACAACATTGAAGATCAAAATATTTAAAATCAAAAAACCTCTTCAGAACTATCTAATCAGTATTGTTAATAAAGTTACTACAAAAACTCGAAACCAACTCACCCGTTCGAATGATGTATTACGTCGCACAAAGTGAATAGAATATCGACTTCTAACGGTGTGATTTGGCTCATCATCTGGGCTGAGTGAAGAAACTCCTCCTTAGTCACTTCCTGGCTTCGAGAACCGTTGGTAGCGTTGAGGTAAACTCGTTTGATGAGTTCCATGTTGTTTAAGAGTGAGTTGAACGCCATGTAGTAGGGGAAACTGATTTTTCGCTCGCCCTGGGTTAGCGCTGATGTCTGAAAATCAATTGAAATGTTTAGAAGCTGTTTTTAAGGTTTTTTTGACTGGTGTGAAGCTAATGGCAACTCTGTGGCTTAACAGTTAGTCCAATTGTTTTACACTAAGAGATCGCGTTCGGATTCCCGGCGGGGTCTAACTTCTCGGGGTCTCGGTTTGGTTGGTGGAAGGGTATTTTCTAAGCCCGCCTAGCGAGCTAACACCATCTTATCGAAGATCTAAGTCTAGCCGCCAAACTTCAATGTTAATAGCATTGATGTATTCCAGGAAAGATAATGAGTTGGGCAAGTCATGACCAAAAAAATTTAATTGCTTTGGATCACATACTGAACTTAGTGTCTGGTCTGGACTTCGAAAACCTTATACAAATATATTTTTTTGGGATTCGCAAAAATATTGCGTTATACTTGAAATAGAAAGTATGATAAATAACTGACCGTTATAACTTTACTCTTCATATCCTTGGTCAATAAATGACTTTTCACCGACAACATGATTTCCCTAAAATCACCCACAGTTATAAAGCCGGAGCCATCATTGTCACACTTCTTGAATGCCTCCACGCCATACTCCTCGTGGAAATCGTGTAAGAACTGACTGAACTCGGGGTAAGTGACGAGTCTCTTCTTATCCTTGCCGAAGTAGAGGCGTACGAAAGTGCTCTCCATGTTGAAAGGGAGTTTCTTGTGGAGCACCGTCTTGCGCATGACTTCCGCGAATTCATCTGTAAAAAAAAACGGAACTAGATTACATTAACATCCCGTATTGTCTCAGAAACGAGGAGATAACCGACATAGCTCACAGAATAGCTAAATTGAAGTGGCTGTGGGCAGGACACATAGCTCGTAGAACAGAAGGCCGTGGTAGTAAAGTTCTCGAGTGGCGACCGCGCACCGGAAAACCGTGGACCGACGACCTGGTGAAGATCGCGGGAAGCCGATGGATGCGGGCAGCGCAGGACCGGCCATCGTGGATATCCTTGGGGGAGGCCTTTGTCTAGCAGTGGACGTTTTTCGGCTGATATGATGATGATAATGAATGTCTTCTCAGATTTAAGAGCTCAGTTATTGTCTTCTGTACCAGTTCCTCGAACTCCTGGTACGACACGACACCAGCCGGCTCCATTATTTGGTCCATAAGAAAATAAATGTGAAGATATGCTTTTGATAACAAAAGATATGCATGTACTCGTGATTACAAACAACTTTCCCAAAGAAACTATATGTCAAATAAGAAAAAAAAATGTTGGTCCTCGATACATAATTAAGTTACTTATAAATCTGGCAAAAATGTACAAAGAACCAACATTTCTATTTCATATTTGCCATATAGTTTCTTTGGGAAAGTTGTTCAAGAACTAATTAAAAGTCACCCTATATTATATAGGGTGTAACAAAATTGGTGTAGGTCTCGTTAACTGGGGGTTCTACTCGTCATACTGAACAAGTTTCTTCAAGGAACCCAAAGTCAATTCTAAAAAAAAAATTGGACCCTCCTGCACAAAATCGGTCGATTTTTAACATTTTCAGCAAAGTCGTAGAACAAAAGTTGTTCAGTATGATGAGTAGAAGCCCCAGTTAACGGGACCTACGCCAATTTTGTTACAACCTGTATAGCTGGAAGCCAACTTAACTGTATATGGCTATACTTTGCGGTTAATTATAACTGAGGTGATAACAAACTACAAGTCCTTATTCTTACTAGTATTATATTTAACTTCGAATTAGCAAAACTTATTTGTATTGAACTACTTTTTCAACAAGTTATATTTTACCAGCACGTGATTGTATTTATTTTTTTTATTTATAAATATATTGTTGTTTGCGTATACAATTAGTAACAAATTATGTTATAATAAATGTTATGTTTACGAGTCGTGGCTTGAATCCTGCCACATACCAATGTGTTTTCTAATTTCAATTTCATATGTACGTTTATCCGACGCTCTTACGGTGAAGGAAAAACATCGTGAGGAAACCTGCACACGCCTGCGAATAAACTCGCAGGTTGTGTGTGAAATCGATCGACCCGCAGTGGGTCCGCGTGGTCGACTAAGGCCCGATTGCCCTGATTCAGGGTAGGCTCGAGCATCTCGGTGGGGACGTAAATAAGCTGATATGATGAAATGTTATGTTTACGAATACCTGAAATAAATATAATGTGTATAATGATGAACTTGTTTTATTAATTTGTTTCATATCTACCTTTGATTTCGTTATTGTTGGTTAAAGTGTATTTATAAAAATATCGCCCTGATTCAGGGTAGGCTCGAGCCCCTCGGTGGGGACGTATATGAGCTGTAATGATGATGATGATGATGAAAAATATTATTTCATAATTTGGAGTGAATTTCTTTTTAAAGTCAGTTTTTAGTGTTTTAAAAGTTTTATTTTTATCAAAGTTCCGTGTGCTTGATTCCAAATTTAAAAATGCCGGGCTGAGAGGTACATTTCCTATGATTTGATTGAAAACAATAGACGATCGTAAGACTTTGATTCCACCTTCGTAGTTCATCATCAGATCAACTTCAAAATACAAAAAGGATCTATTATCACCAGGAATACGGCTTCATACTAAATGTCAGCTTAATCGGACCTTTAAATTAATGAACTATTGTTGCGAACAAAATTTATCGTGTATAGATGTAAGTAAGCAAATTAACTTTGTCTTCAGATACATACACATTTATAAGTGATCTCTATGGGAGTAGGCGATGGCTCGACCATTGTCTTGTCACGTAAGCTGCTGTTAGTTCAGTATATAATGTATATGTAAAATATGGTACGTTATGGTCTGACCACTTTTCCCTCTGCTAGCCGAGTGTAATCTAAACTTACTTTAGGTTGTACCTAAAGTACCTATAAATAACCTTGTACCTATAGTTAACTCTGTTATTTGGGGGGAACGAACAAAAGATCAAATATCGATGTATGCCACTGAGTGCCATTAAAGACTACGGCTGATTGATTTTCCCACGGAATTTATGACCTGTGCTGATTGTTATTGTAACGATAATAAACATAAAAAGGTTATAGATAAGCTATTATTATTTATTATTATTATTTATTTTACTTCAGATAACATAATCCATATTGTGTTAGTAACAGTCTTAAAATTAATGTTAGTATAATTTAAATCTATGTATATCTTGAGGTATGTGATGTAATTCTAATTACAATTTAATATCACTGAACTACATTAACGTTAAATTAAAATGTTGATGCCGATCAGGTAAACAATTCACCTGACCAACATCCTAATAATTATTTTTATTATAGGAGAGGTATGCCTCTCCGCCACAGTGATTAGTATACTGTTGGAGCTGCCCCGCACTCTGCTCAGCAGAGATGCTGCTTTTTTGCGCATGATGGCATGAAAGCCATCCGTTTGTGCCTGTGCAAACATCTCTGAAGCACTGCAGAAGCGGGGCAGACCCAACAGCACTCTAAAAGCATTATTATATTGGACGCGTAGGGCATCCAGCGCTTTTTTGGTGTAGTTGACCCATAGGCTGCTCGTATAAAAACTCTGACAGTAGGCTTTAAAAAGTGTTATTTTCACTTGGTCAGTGCAGCGAGCAAACCTACGGGTCAACATATTACACCTAACTGCTAATGCCCTACGCTCCCTTTCAATGTCTACCTGATCCTTAAGGTCGCTAGTCACGTAATGCCCTAGGTATTTATATTGATAAACTCTTTTGAGTTCAGTACCATCTAAATATATGCTTGGCACTGATTTTGGGCATTTACCAGCGGCCTCAAAGACCAGGTATTCACTTTTTTGGACATTATATTGCAAACCGTGGGCAGCAGCATAGGTCTCACAATTCTTTAACAACTCCCTGATTGCACCTACAGTCGGACCCAGCAGCACCATGTCGTCCGCGTAGCTGATATTATTAATACTAACATCATCCACGCGGCACCCGACACGCATACTACTGAGACCAACTATCAGGTCGTTAACGTACAGGTTGAAGAGCTTGGGAGACGTCAAACCACCTTGTCTTACCCCGCACTCCAACCTGTACGATTCCGAGAGAGTGTTTGCCCATCTCACAAGGTTTACCTGATTTGCGTACCAGTATTTAAAAATGTTAAGGAGTACAGATGGTATATTCCTCTCTTTCATCTTATTCCAAAGCACATCGTAAGATACCAAGTCGAATGCTTTGGAGAGGTCCAGAAAACAGGCGTATATTGGCGTCTTTCTTTCAGTGTAATACTGAACAGCGTGCTTGAGACTTAAAATGGCACTCTCGGTCGACAGTCCGTGTCGAAACCCGAACTGTGAGTCGTGGAAGTGTAAGTACGTATCCAAACGAGAATCAAGCACACTGTCCAGCACTTTAGCTATTACCGTGGCAAGCGAAATTGGACGATAATTATTCCTATCATCAATATCTCCCGTTTTGTTTTTGATGATGGGCACTACGATAGTCTTCATCAAGTCAGCGGGTAGGTATGAATGACTCAGACACATGGAGTAAAACATCGATAGTACTCTCGGCAAGTGTACACCCGCTAATTTCAAATGCTCGATGCTAAGCTCATCATGCCCTGGTGATTTCCCTCTACTCATTTTGTTAATGATATTACTTATTTGCTTTGCAGATATATGAATTAAATTTGTCTCACTTTGATTGGACTCAGCATCAACCATTAGTGCAGATGGACCAAGGGGAGACTGCACCTTAAAATGTTCCTTAAATAGGTTTGCTATGATTTTAGGGTCACTTTCCCCACTCACGCTCACCGGCAGGCCAGGCCTAACATCTAGCCTGTTTGTTGCCTTCCAGAATTTACTAAAGTTTTTGGATTCCCTATGCGTAGCCAATACATCCATCTTTAGCTGATCCTGATGGTCTTGACACCATTTTAGGCGACTCTTAAAAATTTTACGAGATACCTTCATTTCTTCGTAGATGATCCCAGATATTGGTTTAGCGTACAAGAGCCACATCTGATACTTAAGCCTGGCCTCTCCGTGAGCTTCACGAACATGTTTATTCCAGCCGCATATACGCCCGTTTCCCCTGGGTCTTACGTCATGTTTGGTTTCTATGGCAGCCTCACTCAAGATTGTTACAATTTTATTGTATAAATTATCCAGAATTATTTTGTGTTCACTCAAATTACATGTTCCATAACTACATCTCCGAAATTCAACGGGAAAATCGACATACTTTAATTTATTATGACATAGAGCCTGATATTCATTCATTCGAGTTATATCCCTATCACCCCATATTACCGGCTATAATATGAAATTGTGCTACCTCTGTCTGAGTCGGCTATCATCGGAGACTGTAGGTCTTTAAGTGATAGTGTTGTAAGTTTATATCTGTAAATGACTGTTTGTCTCTAATAAAATAAAATAAAATAAAAATCATCAGTAAGTCCAAGGCTGGACGTAAAATCAGGGTTGGAATAAGCACTTCGGAAAGGCTCATAGGGTGGCTAGAGCGAGGTTTCAGTCCTGGTTATGGTGTGGTAAACCTTCCACTGGTCCGATTTATAATGAAAAGTAAGAAAGCAGAAAAATATTGAAGTCTCGTTTGAAATGGTGCCAGGACCACCAAAACCAAATTAAAATGAATAATTTAGCTTACCATTGTGACAAAAAAGACTTTCGTGCATTTTGGAAGAGCACCAACAAACTGAAGAGTCGGCCTTGTCTCCCTGTGAGCGTCAGCGGTGTCAATGACAATAATGACATAGAAAATCTCTTCAGGGAGCATTTTCTTTGTACAGTCTTTGTTAGGACCGGCTAAGGAGACGGTCAATGCTGAGACTGGGAATGAAATTATGGGGATTACAGTTACGGCCACAGAGATCAGTAAAATCATTAGATCAATTTCAAGAGGGAAATCCCCTGGTCATGACAGTCTCAGCATTGAGCACCTACAACATGCCGGTCCCCATATGTCAAGAGTTCTGGCTATGTTGTTTTCGCTGTGCATAAGTCATTCGTATCTGCCGACTGAATTAATGCAAAAAATTGTAGTACCTGTAGTAAAAACAAGACAGGACACACCATTGACAAAAATAACTACAGGCCTATCTCACTGGCAACCATAATCGCCAAGGTGTTTGACGCTGTGCTTAGTAATCAACTTAATAAATATGTACAACTGCACGATAATCAGTTCGGGTTTAGGCCTGGATTTTCTACTGAAAGTGCCATATTGAGTTTTAAGCACTCCGTTAGATATTATCTTAACCGAGGAACTCCTGAACTTGTAACATCTTTAAGTATTGGTATGGAAGCCAGGTCAATTTTGTTGATGGGCGAGCTCATTATCGGATAAGTTGGAGTGCGGAGTGAGAGACGGGGGATTGAGCTCTCCGACGCTCTTCAACCTGTACATCAACGGGCTGATCGGTGAGCTAAGTAGCACACATGTCGGCTGCCACATCGATGGTACTTGTGTTAGTAATTTAAGTTAAGCAGACAACATGGTGCTGCTGAGTGCATCGGTCTGCGGGCTCAGGAGGCTGTTGTGTATATGTGAGGCATATGCTCAAAGTCACGGCCTCAAGTATAATGTGACGAAAAGTTAAGTCATGCTATTTGAAGACGGTTCTAAACGTCGCTCAAATGTGCTGCCAATATGGCTAAACAATGCACCGCTACAGATAGTAGATAAATTCAAATACCTCGGGCATTTAATTAAATCCGGCCTCAAAGACGATGATGACATTGAAAGGTAACGGAGTGCCTTATGTGTAAGAGCGAATATGATCGCCCGCAGGTTTGCACGATGCTCAACGGAATTTAAAAAATCCATATTCCGAGCCTACTATACATCTTTTTATACGTGCAAACTGTGGGTGAACTAAACTCAAAAATCGTATGGGGCTCTCCAGGTCCAATATAACAATGCGCTTAGGGTGATGTTGGGGCTACAACGCCTCGGGCATATTCGCGGAGGCGCGCATCGACTGTTTTTATGCAGTAATGCGCAAGAAATGCGCGTCTCTAGTGCGCAGGGTGCGTGCCAGCTCCAACACGTCCTAATGATGATTGCGGTCAGGGTAGACTGTCCGATTATATTGAAATGCTGTGACCGACAGTATTTGTATCTCCATTTTAATATTTTACTAACATAGTCTATAAGTCTACTAACGCACTATGAGTTTTTGTAACTGGAATTAAATTTGAAAATATAGAACCGTTTTAGTTTTGTTTGCATAATTTCCGGTTTTTATCGTAGTTATTGGTTGAAAATGGACATGGAAATAGCAGAGAGGCCATGTTGAAGGAAGTTATGGACGATTCTTCGGACGAATCTAACTCTGATATTGAACCAGACCACTACAAATTGACTGCTAAATTTCTTAAGGTGTTCTAAAATAAAAACTATATATTTTTGAGCAATATAATAATTTAGAGCGTCTTTTTTGAGCAATATAATAATTTAGAGCGTCTTTTTTCAATAATTCAAAGTTTTTATACAGTTACATGTGTTTATTTTTATTTTTTGGCTAATTTAAAAGTGCCTATGTTTTGGTTTCAAAAATTTACTGATAAATGTTTATTCAAATTACTAATACAAAAATATTTCATATTTGACTGAATATATGTTATGAAATATTACGTAAGTACAGCCATTTTTAAATATGGGCATCATATACCCTACCGCACACTCCGTGTTACAATTCTTCACCAGAATCTCGCCGGGTTAATATGTTATGAACTTTGAAATAAGCATACGACAGATTTTTATAACTTTGATATCGGCTTAAATCAGTTTTGGTAAAAATACTGTAAGTGTAAACTGCATTCAATTAAACCGACAGTAGACTAAATACGCTTATAATTGGTGCCAAAATGCAGGCTTATAGGATGATATAGGAGAGTGATAAGCGCAAAAATAGTAGTCTTGAGACTATTACAAGCCAAATTTTTGCCTGTTGGGTGATAACATATCATCGCGTTATGGTGTGATGGTGTATTAAGTGTGATTGTTGTTAATTTGTGTAATTGAGAATTTTGTGCACCCATTCCGCCACGGATTTTCTTCCACGGAACTACAGGCAATAAGCCAATTTTTTATTGCCAACTTAAGACAGTCGTTACAATCTTACCGAAAGCGACGAGCCCGTTCCCGTTGGTGTCAAACAGCTGGAAGGCGGTCTTGTAGAGCGCGTCTGGCACGCAAAGCAATCCTTCGAACGCCTGGAACTCCGGGAACGAGATAAACCCGTCCTTATCCATGTCCACGATGCCCGCGACGAGCTTGACTGTCTCTTTGTTGTAGTCATCTGGAACATTGTAATTATACATCAGAAAAATGTTTAAGTACAGTCCAATCATACAGAAACGGTTTTTGGCACATGTGTGAGTGCACAACACACCTACACAGTGCACATTGAGGGTGAAAAACAGTAACCATTTCGTCGCGTGCGCCATAGTAGCTCAGTGTCTTATCTGTGGCTCAGGACTCGCACTCACCACATTTAACCCTCTATTCCTTCGACCAAACATAATGGACCGGCCTTATCCAACATCTTATAAAAAAAATCGGCCAAGTGGGAGTCGGACTCGCGCAAAGTAGGGTTGCAGTTGGTAATAGAACATTTTGTATGGAAAATCTATGAACTTTTTCCAACTGCACTCCTTAAGTTGGTAGATTATTACTCCTAAACTAAGAAAGCCTACTTAGCTGTGATAGTTTTCCTTTTAAATTGAATATATGTTTTACTGTTCCAATTTTTAACAGATGTCCTATTTTTGTCAGATAACAAAAAATAGTACTTAAAGCTCTTTTCATGTAAGGGAGGTACCCTAAAAAATATTTTTCCAAGATTTTATTGTACCACTTTGTCGGCGTGATTAATATGTATACCCATGCCAAGTAACAGCTTTCTAGTATTAATAGTCTCTGAGCTAAGCCGCGGACAGACGGACGGACAGACAGACATGGCGAAACTATAAGGGTTCCTTGTTGACTTCGGAACCCTAAAAATGAGTCAACACGCAATGACACTGACACTATAAATGACGCAAGACACTATAATTTACCGAGTCTAATATAAACAATGACAGAGATAGAGAGACATAATCAGAATGTAGCGCGAGTGAGATAACAAATTTCACTCACTTCGACCTTTAACCGATTTAACATTTACTTATCGACCGAGACGGAATGAGCGAATTCGATCATTCTGTAGGCATCAAAACCGCTGTACGCGTAGGCCGGTTCATAGCTGTTTTATTGGTCTAACTAATCTCTATTCCCTGTGAACTTAATGTCCCTTCCTGTGGGGGTAATAGGCATCAAATACTTTGAACAATTCTTAATTATAACACTTATTCCGATTGTGACATAATTAAATTGTTTTCTCGGAAACGACTCTGACGATTTGGAGTTTAAATATTGTATTTAGGTAATGTTTTACATTTCAAGTCTATCTAGGCAGAATTCATCCCTGAGAGAATCCTTCATTACACGATGAAAATATTTTTAGATTAGCTATTCGACAACAGATGGCGCTTCATAATTAGACGCCGAGCAAAGTTCTGTCGCCTAGATAATGTGTATTTAAGCCTAACACAAATTCAAGAACGGTTGTGCAAAGGCTTCTTATACTAGGTATTTATTTTGTGGTTACTGTTTGACGCTCTACCTTTTGTTCATCGAATTTTAATTCACCTTCGTCAAATAATCCAAGGAACTTCACCACAAAATCTTCACTGGTGATATGCTTCTCGCCGTTTTTCTCGACGGTGGCGTACTTCAGGAATATCTCATGGAGTTTATCCGGGTCCGCCCGTTTCAGGTAACCAGCCCCCTGGAATAACAATAAATTATTTATTATACAGGTGTAATACATTAGGCGTAGCACCCGTTAACTGGGCTTTACTTTTTTTTTGAATTGTTCATATAACTTGCACTTCTACTCATCACACTGAACAACTTTCCCCAAGGAACCCATATTCATTTTTAAAACAATTTGGACCTTCGATACAAAATGTTAACTGAGGCTTCTATTCATCATAATGAACAATTTTCTTCAAGTAAACCATAGTCCATTCACAAACAAAAAATTGGACTATCCATACTACGCCAACTCGATGGAATGATCAGATAAAGGAAGGCACCACATCTAAAAGCTTTTATCAAGCGGTGAAGGAGACCATGGACCGTAGTCGATGAAGACAAATTACGCGTATCAAGGCCAATTGGGACCAGGATCCTCAGTAATGAGGGACTGACCAGAGAGAGATACTCTCGAGTCAAATTCACTTTTTTATCAGTGTACATACATTGTATCCCAGGTGTTCATATTACATTCTCTGATAGTGATACCAGTCTGCTTTAAGTTTTGACAATAGAGGCGTTACCAAAGCCTCAGGTAGACGTAACATTCAGTTATCAAGATTGGGAGTGTACTCTGTTTTCGTACATGGCACCTTCGTAGCCTGCGGTGCGGCTCTAGAATGGTACCACCCCATCTCTCCCCGAGGGTGTCGTAAGAGGCGACTGAGCGAACAAAAACCGGAAGGCAGTAGCACACCTTGGACACTTCGTACAACGAGCGAAAAAATACATTTCTAAAAACAAATGACGGAACAAAAGAAATCACGGCGAAATCCTTTACGTTCGAAAACCAAACTAGCAATACAATTGATAGTACCATGTAGATTCTATCTCTTGGGGAGCGTAGTAGACTAGCAAGTGTTGCAGGATACTCTGGGAGAGTGATTAAGGGGATCCTAGAGGAAGGAGCGGCATCAATATGTATAAATCTTGGTGACAAGAGGGTGAGGTCGGAATCTAGAGAGCGGCAGTAAGTGGCCATACTGTATGTTAAGTGAGTTTTTTTAAGGGTCAGTGTGGGGAAATTCTCAACGATAAGATATAGAGATAAACGCTCTTAGGAACTGTGATCTCAATTTTAGAGATTATAAAAATGGCGTTTTAAAAAATAAAAAAATCTTGATAGGTACGGAGATATGACTTTTTTAAAAATATTTTTTTTGTTTTTATGTTTTGATTTGATGTCAAACCAAAAATTGTACGGAAACCATAGGTCTAAAGTTGCTAGAAGTTGTTGAAATTAACGTTTTAGTTTCTTCAACAGTTATGTGGAAACTAAACTCACTGGTCGATTTTCAAATGAAAAAGGAAAAAAAGAAAAAACTTTTATACAAAAAAACAAGCTGTGTGTTTCTGTCATTCATTAAATGCATAATTTAGTCAATATACTTTATCAATAGCGTCTTTTTAGCGTACTGTACCACCACACTCACACTGCGTTCGCCAAACCACCTGCCAAGCCTAGCGATTATGTCAAAATCCCCCAACTCGGGAGAGGCCTATATTTAGCTGTGGACGTCTCGTCTTTCGGCTGATGTGATGACGGTCATCATCATCACATGTCAAAACAGGCTGATTAGCCACCTCCATGGCACAAAAATTATGGTCATACTCAATTTACTTCAAAAAGTTAAAAAAAGGTTCAATTAATATTAGGTCCTTACATATGAAATCGGCGTTTTGTCGAACTGGCCACTTTGATCATAAATATCTGGCGTTTGATTAGGAATTCCAAATTCAAATTTATTTCTTATTTAGACTTGTGTATTTGGGTTTCAAATTTAGTGATTCATTTTTTTTCCGCGCCATTTCATTATTCTTAGACATCGGTCTGTTTACAATACGGAAAACTTAAAATATCGCGTTATTTACGAATATGAGTTCCACCGGGGTACAATTGCTGCGGAAACAGCTCGAAGGATTAATGCTGTGTATGGGGTATAAAAAAAATGGGGTAGGTACTGTAAAAGAAAACACGGTATATACGTTTATGGTTTCAACGTTTCCGTTCTGGAAATTTTTACCTACAGAACAAACCCCGTGGACGGCCGGAGACCCAATTTGTCAATGAAGAATCAAAAGTGATCGTGCAAGCGGATCCATCGCAAACCATGTCGGAGTTAGCAGCAGGCTTCGGTGTGAGTGATAAAACAATTTTAATTCACTTGAAACTAATTGGAAAAGTGAAAAATCTCGAAAAATGGCTACCGCATGAATTAAGTGAAGCAAACCAAACAACACGCGTCGAGTGCTGCGTTACATTACTCAATCGTCAAGATTTTGAATCGTATCGTTACTTGTGATGAAAAATGGATCCTATACGGTAATCGAAAACGCTCATCACAATGGTTGAACCCAGGAGAACCGACAAAACTGTGCCCCAAGCGAAAGTTGACCAAGAAAAAGGTACTGGTGAGTGTCTGGTGGACCAGTCCTGGTGTCATCCACTACAGCTTCCTAAGATCTGGCTTGACGATTACAGCAGAGCTGTATTATCAACAACTGCAAACTAGATGGAAAAGCTAGCCGTTAAACAACCAAGACTGGTAAATTGCTCGAGCCCACTGCTGCTTCAGGACAACGCTAGACCACACACTGCGCAAGAGAAGGTCGCTTAATTAGTGGAGCTGCGATTGGAATGTCTCAAAAATTCAATTCCGATGAGGCAGTCCAAACCACCTTCAAATATTTTATCGATTCTCGCTCCCACAATTTTTCAGCAAAGGAATCAATGAACTACCTACAAAATGGCGAAAGTGCATATTGATAACAATGGTACATACTTCGATTGATTAAATATAAAATTTCATAAAAAAAATGGTTCTGCTTCTTCCATATAAAACGCCAATTTCATGACAAAATTAGCTGAAACTATTTTAACTGGTGCTTCTACCCATGAAACTGAAAAACTTTCCCCATGGAACCCAGTCAAATTGCAAAAAAAAAATTGGCTCTCCCATACTAACTTGATCAGCTGATCATCCCGCTTAGTATGGGAAGTTCAAATATTTTTTTGGAGATTTGACTATGGGTTCCATGGGGAAAGTTGTTCAGTTTCATGGGTAAAAGCACCAGTTAAAATAGTTTCAGCTAATTTAGTTAGACCTAATATTACCTAAAGAAACAAATTTCACAGATTCATCTCAACACATTGTTTGCTTATCTCATTTTCATTCAATTGTGGTAGATAATGTTACAAACAACAATTAATCATCATCATATCAGCTGAAAGATGTTCACTGCTGATCAAAGGTCTTGATAAATGACAAATATAACATTTTGTGCTGTCTTTGATCAAAATAATAATGCTTAGAATCTGGATTAAGACAGGTTGAAATTTAGAATTCATTCTAAATGTACTCTAATATCGCGCTAATTCAGGGTAGACTCGAGCCCCTCGGTGGGGACATATATGAGCTGATATGGACGTACTCTAATATGTATGTATTCTAATGTACTCTTTAATACCTATGTATTAATGAGTACATTATTCACCGAGGCAAGAAAGTTACCGATTACCAACGAGAGGTTTGTGAACCAGCGACTTTTCATACAAACGACGATAGCGATTTACAACTCATAAAAGTTAAGGCTTAAGATGCTTCAATCGGAGCAGGTTGATACGTGTTAAAATAAAATCGAACGTAAGTCTAGAAGTTGAAGAAGTTGAAGTTAGGGGCGGGCTGATTTCCGCAACCAGGCGACCACTGCGCCCATTTTGCGTGATTGGCCGGCATCACTGCCAGCCCAGCTCCTCCAAGAAGCCCAGTAGCCCCCGTAGGTTGCCGACGACTTCCTGGAGTGACCTCGGGTCACCGAGGTGCACGACCCTGTACTGTGCCAGCCCCTCGCAATCAAGTAGGATGTGGGCAGCAGTCTCCTCAACCTCCATACATGCTCTGCATAGGGGGCTGTCGGTGATACCTAGAGCGAATAGGTGTTTATTAAAATGGCCATGTCCTGTAATAGCGGCTGTTACCTTGCGGAGCTGAGCTCTTCCAAGTCTCAGAAGCTTTCTGGATAGACCAGGGTTAGTTGCCGGAAGGGCCACCCTTGCTTGCCTGCAGGTTTCCAAACCGGACCAGTACAAATTGTGTTCATTTCTTGTGCGATTCCTCAGGGTGGACCGTAGCCAGCCATATGGGAGGGGTATTATAGGTTCCGGTCCCACGGCTATTAGCTCTGACCCTCTCCTGGCAAGCTCATCCGCCGCATCATTGCCGCGTGAGTTGCTGTGCCCTTTAATCCACTGCAGAGTTACGCCGCCGCGGTTACATACCTCTGTCAATTTTTGTTGGCACTCCAGTATGAGCCCCGATGTGATCATGCTGCTCTGCAGGGCCTGTAGTACGGCTCTGCTGTCAGAGAGGATGCGGATGGGGTACTCACGCACCTCCCTTGCAGCAATCGCCTCAGCTGCCTCGATGATGCCCATACACTCAGCCTGAAAGACCGTGTTATGCGCACCCAGGGGATTGGCTATCCTGATGTTCAGATCCTCAGAGAAGACCCCATACCCGGTGCCAGTGCCTGTTTTGGAACCATCGGTAAATACCCGTAGTTCTTTCAGGTTCTGACCCTCCCAGGGCTCCTCATGTAGCTGTACCTTGTATTTCATGTCAAAGACATACCGTTTAGGGATTCTATCATTCGTCGCCGCGAACAATGGCTCCTCCGCGATGATATCGTGCAGAAGCTCAGTGTGCGGGATCTTGTTTGTGCTCCAAAGAGACAGCAATTTTAGACGGGCTGCAGCACTAGCTGCTTCCTGTTGGATAAACAGGTGCAGAGGCGGCAGGTCCAGGATGGTTTCAAGGGCTGCAGTGGGAGTTGTCCGCATGCAGCCTGTCACAGCCATGCATGCCATTCTTTGAAAGCGTTGCAGTTTACTCACGACCGTAGATAGCTTCGTTCGTGGCCACCAGACTACTGCGCCGTAGCTTATCATTGGACGTATTACCGCTGTGTATAGCCATAGCATTATCTTTGGGGTAAGGCCCCATTTCCTACCTACCATTCTACGGCACTGCCACAGGGCAATAGTTGCCTTCTCTATTTTCTTGGTGAGATGGCTGCTCCAGTTTAGTTTGCTGTCGAGTGTGACACCTAAGTACTTGATCTCCGTTGATAGGCGGAGCTCTGTTTTGAAAAGTTTAGGTAGTAGGTAGTTACCTAAGTTGCGTTTGTTGGTGAACAGTACTAGTTCAGTTGAACGTAAGTCTAATCATTTTAAGTTCAAATCAATGCGGGCTTCAGCGCGGCTGTTACGTTGAAACCGATCGCCCAATTCTCGATTTTTACATGTGTTTAAAATAAGTTTGAAAAAAATGTGTTCAATTCAAATGAAAGGTCTGAAAGTCACCAGTTTTAGTGTGTTGAATTTATTCAACATTAACTATTTGTTTTCGAGAAATTTTGCAATTAATGCCAAAAACAGGGTATATATTTTTTTACAAAAAAAGTGGTAATATTTTTAAAATTGTATTCAATTAAATCGATTTTTTATTACTTTAAGTAGGTATATATCTTTTTTCATAGTGACAGCTATACACAGTCATTCAATAGTTTGAATTGAATATTGTCATTTGACCTATCTTAAGGCCTTAAGCGATTTTGATTTTTTTTGTCAGCAGAAAAAAAGCTAGGTTGATAACAGCACTTTCACATTCGATTATTGATTTGTAGAGCGGGCAGAAAAGTATATGAAATTTGAATTTTCCTACACTTTTACCACCTGCAAATAGGACGTAGGTACTTTCCGAGCAGTGTAGTATATAAAAAAATGTTATGTCTATAGTCTTGTCTTTAGAGTTAACCTACAAGAGAATGCCCGCTGAGTCGGTAAACAAGTCTATCACGGGTCTAATTGTTTATCTTCTGCGAAGAATTTGAACTTCTTAATTATTGGATACCAGCCAACTATAAAATGGAAAGTACATTTTATTTCAGTGTTCTGCACAGATTGCTCGCAATAAGGTCTTCTTTAGTACCTGTATGACATGAATTATTAAAAAATAATTAATAAAATATTTTGAAATTCTGAGAGCTATGTCGGTTATTTTTGTTCTCCTACGGATCTCCTCGTTACTGATTCGATCACGCAGAGAAACTCCGAG
This sequence comes from Coleophora flavipennella, assembly GCA_947284805.1. NCBI lineage: Eukaryota > Metazoa > Arthropoda > Insecta > Lepidoptera > Coleophoridae > Coleophora > Coleophora flavipennella. Next base: position 1,096,147 of record OX369297.1, read on the forward strand.
CATGGCACGCTCCATTGCCCTTTGGGTGACCTTGAGCCTTGCTAAACTGAAGTGGCAGTGGGCGGGGAACGTAGTTCGTAGACCAGATGGCCGTTGGGACAGTAAAGTTCTCGAGTGGAGACCGCGCACCGGAAAACGTAGCGTAGGAAGGACCCCCACTCGGTGGACCGATGACCTGGTGAAGTTCGCGGAAAGCCGCTGGATGCGGGCAACGCAGAACCGGTCGTTGTGGCAATCCTTGGGGGAGGCTTTTATGCAGCAGTGGACGTCCTTCGTGTGATATGAATAAGTGAATGAATAAAACATTTTATTTAAGTTTTAAAGAAGCCGGAAGCGGGAAGCTGCTGGATGCGGGCAGCGCAGGCCCGGTCGTCGTGGAAATCCTTGGGGGAAGCCTTTGTCCAGCAGTGGACGTCTTTCGGCTGATATGATGACGATGATGATGAAGGTTTCAATAGAAGCGGACCTGAAGCACGGTCATTTCCTGCCTGAGTTTGACTGTTAGTGGCATACTTCACGACCGTTTTCGTGGTCACTATAATTGGCAGTCGTTAAAGCCGTGTCAGATGCCTTAAAGGCGACTTGTAAAACTTCTGACAGTTGGATTCTCCACTGGCTCTACAACCTCCACAAAACCGGACCTAGGCCGCCGTGTGGAGTATGGCCTAACCTACCTGCCTACGCTACGTTTTCCGGTGCGCGGTCGCCACTCGAGAATTTTACTGTCCCAACGGCCATCTGTTCTACGAGCTATGTACCCTGCCCATTGCCACTTCAGTTTAGCGATTCTGTGAGCTATGTCGGTTGCTTTTGTTCTCCTGTGGATCTCCTCGTTTCTGAGCAGTGGGGACGTTTATGGGTTACTAGCTGTTTCCCGCGGTTTCACCCGCGTTGACAACGTTTCTATGACTTTGCAAGCGGCTCGCGAGCGTGGTAAAAAGTAGCCTATGTCTGAATCCAGGTCCTAATCTGTCTACCTACCAAATTTCAGCCAAATCCGTTCAGTAGTTTTTGCGGGAAAGCGTAACAGACAGACAGAGTTACTTTCACATTTATAATATTAGTAGGGATAAACGACGTAAATTAAAAATGCCCTGCACGTGACCGCGGGTGATGCCAAGTGCAACTCCAGGCAACCGTCGTCTATCCTTTGGATAGCGCAGTTTGTATTCGTGAATTAGCTGCAATTTTGACGTCTGGCGTCAAACACTCCGTCAAAGGGGCCGCCTTGAGTTCAATTGCACCGCCCGCCGCGCCGTCGAAGTTGTCGGCACCGCAGTTGAAATCGGGGCGGCCCCTTTGACGGAGTGTTTGACAGGAGCCGGTAGCGACAAGTGGCGTTTATCAAAGGCGCAGCTAATTCAGCGAACGAACTATACACAATGAAAGAGATAGATATATAGCTGTCATCCTATTCATGGGTTTTACGCGTGATTCGAAACTACTTTTCCCAGCGAAACTATGGTCAATGGGGATGATTACTTTGAGTTACTTTTAACGTGAAACTTCATTATATTCACATACGGGTTATTAAGTCAAAACCTGGACTGTAACAGAAGTGACGAAAGAGTGTAACGGAAATGACGACAGTGTAACGGAAGTGGCGAGAGAATCTTTTTCTTCCATAGCACCAAGTAATAAACAGCGGCTCCATAACAACCAAGTCAGTCACCTTTTATATCAGGTAGGCTAAGGCTCCATGGCCATACATCCTAAACCGAGCCGCATAAAGCCTATAAGTATAGGGCAAAGCCCGGAGTGCTCCCTGCGAGGCCAGAGGAAAAAAAAGTGACAGGGTCGTGAATACTAGACATTTTGTTTCATTCATTTGCTGAATTTTGTTCTAAAAATGTTTGAAATATCTAGGCTTGAGTCATCATAGTTTTTAGCTTCATTATTGTACCTAATCATTTAGTGTTTTTGGTAAGTTGAAAATTGAAGTTTTGATGAAAAAAACAAGTCAGGTTTTTTAAAAATTCAGTAGGAGGGTTCATCATTTATTTGGATGCAGTTGTCGTCCAATTGACCTTTTTTTTATTCACAATTGGTAAGCCTTTGGCATCATCTTAGCTTATGGTAAGTGACGATGATGCCAAAGATGGAAGCGGGTGTGCCAAGATTCCCCAACGCAATGGGGAACTGACCTGTCAACTGAATAATTTAAACAGATAATGTTTTGTGAATTGGTCCAAGATTCCCCAAGGGAAAAGGAAAGTCGTACAGAATCAGTAGAACTTCTGATAAAAAATTTGATACCTAATTAAATAATTTTTGTCCATCATCATCATCATATCAACGTACAGATGTTCACCGCTGGACAAAGCCTTGCTCTAAGGATTCCCCAACGATCGTTCCTGCACTGCCCGAATCTAGCGGCTTCCGGCCACCTTCACCAGATCGTCGGTCCTCCCAATGGGAACTTTGTCTACGCTACGTCATCCGGTGCGCGGTATCTACTCGATAACTTTACTACCCCAACAGAAATATTATGTTCATCCATATTACCAAATGACTATATCAAGTATCATCCACAGGAAAAAAACTATAAGCGAAGTAACTATTTAGTAATCTGTGCTATAAGTAGGTATGTAGCAACATTGGCAATGTACTAACACATCATATGTGTTAGGAATAATAAACCTGCCTACTTACTAACCTATCTTTATACTGAAATATAAAATACAACATAGATAACTGCTACTACCGACCTATGTGATTATTATGCAACTTTCCACAACACTAATTCCATACCAGAGTTAAAAAGATTTCGCTTCAAGGAAATCGAATGTCTTTGTTCCATACATATCATCCATACATAACAGGACTTATTATGTAAGCATCACCACAGTATATCTTATTATGGCATCATATACAAGTACAGATCAAAAAACTTTCATTGGAATCTGATAAGTATATTAGATAACTCTAATAGATACCTTGGGCAATATATTTGTTAGTAATGTAACAAAAATAAATCACTTCCATTTTTTAAACCTTATCAGTATTGTTACTATAACCTTATAAGTTAGGCAAACCCAACAGATGAAAACACAAAATCTTCATCTCAAACTTCCATAACAAATCACTGGTTACACACAAAACTGAAACTACACAAGTTCGAAATTAGAACTGTAAAAAACAAAAACTCTTGAAACCAACTTATTTCATTTACGAAGGAGATTTGTTAAAAAGAATATGTATTACCCGACCAGACGTCATTTTGTCAAAAACACTCAAATTAAACTGAACAGCAGTTGATTGGAGGCTTGACGTAGCAGATAGTGGAGTTATCATATGTGAACTAGTTATAGTACACAAGTAACTGTTATCTTGAAATATATGTGACATTGCAGTACACTCTGTCAGTCTTTGATGAAATGTTGCTTTGTTACAAGTATCCATATCATTTCGAATTGGTAAGTAAAGCAAGATTGATTTAAAAAAAAAACATTTAAAATATAAGTTTGATGCATGATGGATAGTTGAGTCAATTTTCTGTTGCATGCCTATTAAGTTTTAGAATTTGACCTAAATTTAATTTTGTTTTTATAAGATCATGGTAATAAGATAACGTGACCATACGTCCCACTTTGGGCGGGACAGTACAGCTTTCAGGCTGTCTGTCCCGCTGTCCCGATTTCGCAAATAGACCAAGGGATAAATTAAGTATATACCTATTATTTTATGTACTAAAAACTCTACTAATTATTCAGTGTTCATCATATCAGCTCATATTATACGTACCCACCAAGGGGCTCAAGCCTACCCTTAATTAGGACGATCGGGCCTTAGTCGACCACGCAGGCCCAGTGCGGGTTGTTAAACCTATTCAGTTACTAATAAACGCTAGTAAAATATATAAAAGTTCTTTTTACATAACTCCGATGGTGTCCCGCTCTGACTAAATAAATAAATGGTCACGTTATAATAAGATGAATAAATACTCTTTTTGCACACACTGGTCGCAGCTCAGTGCAACTTGCATGGTAGGTTCTATAACCCAAGTTCACTGACCTGAAGCACAGTCATTGATGGTTTTCACTGTTAGTTCCATTATTCTTGACCGTGTTCATGCTTAGCAAGCCACGTTAAGCTATTGGCGCTAGTTGCTATTTCTATATGGCAGTTATTAGGCCTTGTCAGATACCTTAAAGGTGGTTAGAAAAACTACTGACAGTGGTGTTAGCCCATACAATCTTCACCAACCTTTTTTTTTTATTCACAATTGGTAAGTGTCGGAACACATCAATGTTTTTAACACTGATGTTTGGTGGCAAGACATAGATAAGATGGTAGTAGCTAGCCAGGCAGACTTATAAAATGCCCTACCACCAACCAAACGGAGTCTTACAAGTTGACCCCACCGGGAATCGAACCCGCGACCTCCTGGTGTGAAGCGAATGGACTAACCATTACGTCACGGAGGCGGTTAAAACCTGAACTTCGCCCTAGTGTGTGAAGAATAGCATAACCTTCCTCAGTTTGGAAGACATGTGCCCCAGCAGTGGGGCCGTTATTAGGTTGTTAATATTGCACACACCATCTATACATATAATAAAACTGTAATGGGGCCGTGTCTGTACATGAAATATTTTTGGAAAAATAATAACTGTGGTGGACACTGGACATTCAACTAATTTAGGAATTTTTGTCTGTCTGTCTGTATGTATGTTCATGGATCACGCAAAAACTACCACGTCGATTTTAATAAAATTTTGTATGGTGGTTAACCCGGTTAACCGGTAGCCCGGGTTAACAGGATACTTTTTATCCCGGAAAATTCAAGAGTTCCCGTGGGAAAATTTAAAACCTCCACGCGGACGAAGTCGCAGGCACAGCTAGTATAAAATAATATCAATACAGTAGAGGCTCACTAATCTGGCATTAAAGTACATCAGCACGTTCACTAGTTTGGGGTCCTGCATCCCACTCTTTTTGCCCCCGCTCTCCAATAATTCGGCAGCCCTCCCCCATTTTTAATAGTGCCAGATTAGTGAAACTACTGTACATCTAATTACTTACGAGTATATGTATTATTATTTTGAATTTTAGTGATTAACAGAGCATAGTAAAAGTTGGACCCATATACCTTTATTATTTTTAACAGACTTCCAGAAAGGAGGAGATCCTCAAATCAACTGCCTGTTTTTTGTGTCTTTACTCCATATCTTTGCAGGTTGTGAACCAAACTTCATGATTTTTGACTGTATATGTATTTTTTTTATGTGTGTTCACGGATAACATCGTCGTTTATGAACCAATATTAATGATTATTTTTTTGTTGGAAAGGAAATATCCCAAGGGTGGTATTTATGATAAGGAAACCAGGATCTGATGATACCATCCCAGAGAATCGAGGGAAACGTTAGTTTCCTGTTTGATGTCGGTTTTTTTTTGTTCAAAATTATATTTGATAGGGTTGCTCCCGAGTTGGTTCCATATACTTAAAAGTTAAATTGTATCATAGAAAATAAACAAAAACCAAAAAAAATGTTGCAAAATATTACTAAAAGTTGTTGTGATGGAAGTTGTTTTTTAACATGTTTATTATTATTATGAACCTACACAAATATAGTAGATTATTCTTTACTAGTTTTTTTCACGAGAATGTGTGAAATCTATACACGTGCATACTAACATATATACCGTGGTTTCAGTCAACTATAATTATGGACAGAGAGAACACTAAGCAATATTAATGGTTTATGTGTCTTTAGAGTCAACCAAAATAGATATCACTGTCTGTTACTTTGTAGTGATAATAAATTATAAAATACTCTAGCTAAAAATACATAATTAATGAAAAATAAAAAACTTACTAACCCTATTAAAACTTTAATCAAATCACCTGAATCAATAGATCAGTCTACATAGGACATAATTTTTTTTTATTCTTAATTCAAAATTGTAAAAAGTAATAAGTTTTATTATGCGAGTTAGTAATTTTGACACCATTCTCAAAAGCAATATTAAGTACTATCGTGTGAGTTATAAACGCAGCAACTAATTGAAAATATGGGTCAAAAAAAGAGTTGTGATACACACAACAATGCAGAAAGTGATATATTATTATTTACCAATGTGGATGGCCATACAAGGACATTGCACGTAACCTCAACTGTTCCAAAAATATGATTTGTAATGCAGCGATATATTTTAAAGCCCACAATACAGCTGCAAGTGTTTCTAGAAAGAAGAGTCCAAGAAAAACAACGCCACAAGATGATCGCAGGATGGCCAATCTTGCGAAAAGAGACTGCTTTATAAGTTCCGTTTTGATTAAGAATGAAGTTTTACAAGAAATATTAGAGGAAAAACGCACTCAAATTTTTAATAAAATTCAGTCAGTGTCATGGACGTTTCAACATGATATTGACCCAAAACATACAGCGCAGTCTGTCAAGTCGACATTACAACACATTCAAGGTGTTTGGACAAATATTTCCTTAGACACCTGCAAGAATTTGATTGCATCGATGACACGCCGGTGTCAAATGGTGCACATCGCATAGTGGGGGCAAAGCCACGGGCAACAGCTATTATCCCGAAATTCTCAAGGGATTGACAGTAAAAACCTAGCTGTTGCCAGCACCTTCGCACGCCTGAACTACAATAAGTTTGACCATTTAGAATTTTGACAAGGAATAATTCAAAATTCCCATGGGATCTATCGTATTCCTGTTACGTAGAGTAAATTGAGAATGGGAACGAAGTAGCAAGCAACTTTTATTTAATAGAACGCCAGTTGAAGTGTGCTTGAAACACTTGTGCACTCTTTAGAAACTTTACTCTTTTTTAAAACCAGCCAAGTGCGAGTCAGACTTGCACAAAGCTCTGAAGTCTTTTAAAAAAAAATTTTTATTTTAAAAAACAACATTATATTTACAGTCTGTAATAGAACATTTTGTCCGGAAATCTATGAACTTTGTACAAAGCCAACTGCACATCTTAAGTTGGTCGACTATTACTCCTAAACTAAGAAAGCCTACTTAGCCGTGATAGTTTTTCTTTTAAATTGATTATATGTACTACTATTTACTTTTTTTTCAGATGTCCTGAAATAGCGGTTTACCTTGCAGGAGCGGTGGGTCACTTGACTAGAACAAAAATTTGCACTTGAAAGTTTAATATTTCGCAAACCAATTCCTGATCAAAGTTTGAAGACGATATTCAACGATACCCTACATAATAGGGTACAATAGCAAAAAAAATCACCCCCTGTATACATGTAGGGGAGGTGTCCGTAAAAAATATTTTTTTTCAAGATTTTATTGTAATACTGCCGGTGTGATTAATATATATAACCATGCCAAATTACAGCTTTCTAGTATTAATAGTCTCTGAGCTAAGCTGCGGACAGATGGACAGACATACATGGCAAAACTATAAGGGTTCCTTGTTAATTTCGGAACCCTTAAAATTGCTGAAAGAATCAGTCATAATAACACTTGAGGTTAGGTTTGATTATCTAACAATGGATTATTTGAGTAAAATGGTCATAATTTTTATATCAAGGTGTACAAGAAGCTTTGTTGCAATGTGGCTTGAGATCCAGCCAGTTAAACAGATGACAGATGGTTTTAGAGTACAAATTAGCTAAAAGACCGCATTAGCTGACATTAGCACTAGTTCAAGGGCGGACGACACAAGGGCATCCCTACTACACCGATATCCAATAGGTGCGTAAGACATCCGCATAACAACAAAATACTCCTTGCAGATAAATATGACAACATTTTCAGCCAGTAATCCCATCAAAATATCCACAAAAACTTACCCACCTCTTGACAGCTGGCCTGAGTTAGCAAACTGCTAAGCAAAGACTTAAACATTACAGAGTTTTTCGGGGGTTTCGTCTGTTTTTTCCAAAGAAAAACCTGTAATGTTTAGCCCGACGACGGCGTGTGAAGTTCTGTTGATCTGATAACACGTCACAATATTAGTAAAAATATCACAAATTCTATTTTTGTTAACCACGCACAGAGCTCATCATCACTTTTTATCTATATCCCGCCCGGCTGTGAATAATCCTGACGTTTGCAGGTGACCTTTACTTTGTTCGAGTTTATTAACAACACGCAGCCTCTGTAATTTACTCTATAATACTTTACTTTTTTGTTTGAATTTTGTCATGCCACAGATGAAAATTCTTAATGTCAAATTATGTAACGTGTTTAGTAACTCCTCAGAGTAAGTAAGTAACTCAATAGATGGGGCTGTCCTGTGTGGTTCAAGTAAAGGATAAAAAAATTGCTATCATATCAAGTAAAGGAGTAAAATTCAAAAAAGTAATACTACCTATGTTATCATTAGTAGGTAGGTTACGGAGTTAAAAAATATCGATTCAAGTAATTTATTTAAGTATTACCAGAAAACAAAACAATTGAAGTCGACAGTTATGTCAATGTCACACCAAAGCAAAGTTTAATTAAATAATACTGAGTTTATTTAATAAGTTTTTTTAGAATCATTGATTTTTCGTTACAAACCATAGAAAAAGCTTATAAATAATAAATGCCGTCCAGTGCATCCCCACAAGGCATGGTACCCAGCATATTGGCAGCGTTTCCGCGCTGGGTTGCGATGCTTATGCGTTGCCCTAAAAAGCTGCCACCAGTAGTCTCGCTGAGACGCATGGAAAGTTCATTTACATTTTTTTTGGCAGCGGGTCCCCAAGGACCGAAAGTCTCGAACCTTAACTCAAACTCAAATATTTTATTGCTGATTATTGGTTTACATTAGGTCTTAAATAAATTGTACTATGTTCGCAATAACCTGCCTAAAAAAAGCATGCAATATTATATGTTAAATAATTATAGATAATGTCAAAGAATTAAATTAATCAAAATAATCTGCTAACTATGTCGAGTCAGTTTTTACAAAATCGGTCCACTTTTTCTTTCATAAATTCATCGATACTGTAATAACATTTTTCAATCAGTAAATTGTAAACACTTGTTTTAAACCTAGGCAAAGACAGCATTTTGATATTTCCTGGTAGCGCATTGTATAAGGATACACTCATATAGATTACATTTTTGTGGAATAACGCAGATTTAGACCTTGGCAAAACTAAATCACAAGCATATCTAGAGGAAAATTTAGTAGTTGATTGTTTTGATTTGAACATACTTAGGTTATTTTTCACAAACATACAAACCTCGAAAATATACAAACACGGCAATGTTAATATTTTGTTCTCCTTAAAGTAAGGACGACATGATTATATTTGTTGGAGATTAAAAATAGCCCGAATACAGCGCTTTTGAAGTTTGAAAACCAGATCTTTGTTAGTGGAATTACCCCAAAGTAATATTCCATATCGAAGGTTGGACATAATATAAGAGTGAAATGCAAGAATAGCGGTTTTCCTCGTGGAGACATCAGATAGTCGTTTTAGAGCATACACAAAATTACTTAGTTTATTAACGATGTACTCAATATGATCTTTCCAATCTGTAAAACGATCGACAACAATTCCAAGGAACTTAGTGTTACTGGCACATTCAATTTTTTCACCCTTATAGCATAATTCAATATCCAACGGATTACCTTGTGGAGCATAAAATTGTATGTACTTCGTCTTTGTAAGATTGACTTTTAAATTATTTATCTCGAGCCATTTATTTAAATCATTGAAAACTTTATTTATTTCATATTTATAATCAGATGTATTGTCTTTGCGAATAACAACTGAACAGTCATCAGCAAAAAGTATTACTTTATGTTTTGTTATAAAAGGCAAGTCGTTAATATACAGTAAAAACAATAGGGGCCCTAGGATACTGCCCTGTGGTACACCATAGTTAGTCACGCGATACTCTGATCTGTACTCTTTTAAAGATTTGTTCTTAGAACAATATGATGATACCAACGTACATTGTTTACGTCCTTGGAGATACGATTTCAGCCAGTTGTAACAATTTCCACGTATGCCGTAATTAATAAGCTTAGATAAAAGTCTTTCATGACATACTCTATCAAACGCTTTAGACATATCCATGAATATCGCAGCTACAGGTACCGTGTTATCTCTACAAGTGGTCACTATTTTTATAAGTTCATATACAGCCATTGACGTAGATTTATTTTTTCTAAAGCCAAACTGAGAGTTGGTGATAATTTTTTGTTTGTCAAGAAAATCAATGACACGCGAGTACATCATCTTTTCAAGTATTTTAGAAAATATCGATATAAGAGAAATTGGTCTGTAGTTATCGATATCAAGCCTGCTTCCTTTTTTATGAATTGGTTTTATTAATACATACTTTAGTTTTTCAGGAAAGATTCCTTGTTCAAAGGAGAGATTTAGGATATGTGTTAATGGATAAGAAAGTACGATGCTATTGTCCTTAATAACGTCAGTAGTTATGTTGTCGTAGCCGGTTGAATTAGTATTTTTCAATGTCATAGTTGTTTTCCATACTTCTGTGGAAGTAACAGGTCTGAGAAATATTGTAGATTCTGATATTGGGATAGAATTGGTAAAGTCATTGTTAAGATTAGAATTAGGATTAGAATTTATTTTAAATTGATTCAAAAATTTATCGTTAAAAGCAGTCGAGATTAATTTAGGTTCATGTATTAGTTGATTTTTATCAGTTATTTTATCTATACTAATGTAGTTACTTGTAGATTCTTTATACTCCTTAATTACTTTCCATGTAGCTTTAACGACATTTTTAGAGACAAGAATACGTCTAGTATTTGTTACTTTGTGAGATCGTCTTATACATTTCTTTAGGGTTTTAGAGTATGTTCTATACGTTTGCTTATTTGAGTCTGTAGGATTAGTTATGTATTTTTTGTATAAAGTCCTTTTATTTTTTGATGCTGTTTTAATACCCCTTGTGACCCATTTAGTTTTCCTGTATCGCTGAATTTTTATCTTAACCACCGGGAAACATAAATTGAAAAATAGAGTCACCAGATCATGAAAGCATACAAAAGCTTCATTTGTATCAGTGCTTGTATACACTTCATTGAAACTAAGGCTATCCATACATTCTTTAAATTTAACTCTGTTTGAAAACGACATATCCCTCTTCCAAGTATACCAATATTTAATATGTTTTTTAGAGTTTACAGGCACTGAAATTGTTTGAGCCGTATGATCTGATAGGTGAATGTCGTGAACAATAGCAGTGCCAGTTGCAAGTCTGAAGTTGACAGCAATATTGTCAATGCATGTAGCTGAAGTAGCCGTTACTCTAGTTGGTTGGGATATTGTTAAGTGAAAGTTATAAGATTTAAGGATAATTTCAAATTCATTCCTAACTTTTGTCTGCTTTAGTCTATCAATATTAAAGTCACCACATAGTATGACTTTCTGCTTGTTTTTCTTTACAAGTTCAGAAAGTAATTCATTAATTTTAATGAAAAATAAATCTATATTATGAGCATCAGGAATTCTATAAATACAGATAAGCGTTATATTATGCTCTTTAATGTCTTTAATGGTGAGAACATGTAACTGCCGGCTAAACCCACGTATTTACGGGCCTTAAACACCTCAGCGCTATCCGCAGCTGCTCCAGACCGCCCACTAGTGGATCGAACATATGACGGTGCCAACGTATCCACACAGGTGACATCCCATACCAAGCACCTTCCGTGTTGCCAGGGAATGAGTGTCAACCCCTCGGCCCTCTTGCCGTCAGTGCGAACAATCCCGTGTGGTTCTAACTTTACCGGGATGTTCACCGAGGCAAGGGCCCGACGAATGACATCATTCAGGGCCGCGTGTCGTGGAATACGGCCGGCACTTCGCCGGCACGAAAGCCCGTGATGACCCAAATTGTCGACCTCTGCGTCACATCTACATTGGTGCGGTTGATTTGTTTTAAGGCCCAACCGGAGGCTTATCGCTAAAGACAGCGTATTGTTATCTAACAAGGTGCCGATGTTCGGTGATGGGAGGGCGTTCAACCAAAAACCTGACTCCTTCTCAAACACCGCATGAAGACGCGCCCGCTCTGTCGTATTTGAAGAGGCAGCCAAGAGCCCCCGCTGCCACCTCCCCGCCAAGTGGCTCGTCCCATTGTCTCTGTGAGTGCAAAGACGTAGGGATATCGCTGCCGCACAGAGTTCTCCACCTGTCGAGTGCCTCTATTTTGTGGGCGATTTCAGCGGTGTCCAAAGACGAACGGACAATGTCAGCAAAGAGATCACTGCATCTAAAGGCAGATGCCAGAAATGCGGGCAGAGCAACGGAAGACACCTTGCGTATGCCGAGACCTCCAAAACGAACCGGAAGCGATGCCTGGATCCACGCTTTAGATGTAAGCTGACGATTTAGTATCTTTGTCAGAAGATTAGATTATATTAGTACTAACGTAAGAGTAGGAAATATTACTAAAGTAGTAGCACTGAGAACCATTTCACTATCGATTGGAGCTCAGACCAATTTATTATTGTAGGAATATTATTGAACAAACAAGATTTAGGCAAGGTATATATACCTATATTAAATCTATGGGCTAAAGGACGCTCTTTTCCTAATTTTAGCTGTCAGAAAATCCCTCATTTACAATGCCTGCCATCTGTTATTAACTAATATGAACATAGCTTAACTTATACATACCAAAAAAATATAAAGTAGTAGGTGGATCGGTCGGTCGGCGGAGCATACCAAAAAGTAGTATGAGGTGCTTCCGTACACGACACACGATGACACGACACGACACACGATGACACGACACGACACACGATGACACGACACGACACACGATGACACGTCACGACACACGATGACACGACACGACACCGACTGTGCGACCGACGATATCGTAGCAAGGCAAGCATAGAGTAGGTACAATAAAAAACTCACAGATGTCACTTTTCCCGTGCTGTACACATACTAGTTTTTACCCGACTAGGGCGAAGCAAAAGGAGTGTTATGGTTTTGAGGACACAGGTCATGAATAAAAAAATAATGCCGTGTTAGGTATCAATTCAAAAATATGTTAAGTAATGTTAGCTGTCGCTCGCGGCATTGCTTGCATGCACCTGATAATCCTTACTAATATTATAAATGTGAAAATGTGTTTGTTTACTTGTTACCTTTTCACGCCTCTACACCTCGACCAATCTTAATGAAATTTGGCTTGCAGGTAGCCTATGTCAGGCTATTTTTAATCCCGTGAAAACAGCATAGTCCGATACAGTTCCTCAGGGAACTGAAAAAATACTATGTTTTTCGTTAATTTCTTCAACATCGCAACTGAATAATGGATTATTGTGTTTTTTTTTGCAGAGATAGTTGATGGATCCATAATGACATAATTTACTACTTAATTAGCATATCATGACATAGTTTCCTAGGGATCTGGGGAAAACTCATTTCCACGCTCGCGCCCATCGGCATTTTTGTATAAATTTGGTTGAGTGGGTGGGAGCTATTCAGAATAGCTCGATATAGTTCCTGAGCACCACTCACCCTCAAAGACAGCCATTAAAACGATGTCCACGCGGGCGAAGCCGCGAGCAAAAGCTAGTTTGTTTGTTAGTTTGTGGGGGAGGCCTATGTCCAGCAGTGGACGTCCTTCGGCTGATATGATGATAGTTCGTAATATTGTTGAAATTTCCAGGTACCTTTTTAATTAGAGGAGGATCATTTTAAGGAAAATCCATCTGACTAGATATTACTTATTGTGCAAGCAATGGCACTAAAGCGTGCTTTTGGAAACAATACCATATTCTTTAAATCTAATGGGAATATTATTTTTTTACCCAAATACTCAATTTTTAAAGCAAATTTAAAATAACATCTATAGGTAGGAAATATCTAGTTGATTCCTGCGGCTTCACCCGCTTCCTGCGGCTTCTAAAGTCACACCTTAGAATATGTGAGCCTACATGTTTTCTCTGCACTAAAAATATAAAGCGTCTCTGCAAACTACTTATCAAATTGTAACCGTTCCACAAAACAGGTAAATGAAACAAAAACAGTGATTTATTTTGCTTATTTATTTATTCATTATATTTATTTCAACATTCCATGCTTATTTGCTATTTACTTAAATTATGTAACCTAGTTTTACTTTAAAAAAAATGTTTTAGGAGGGAGGCACTGCGGGGAGGGGGGGGGGTGTTTATTTTGAAATTAAAAAAAGAGTATTTTTAATTCTTGTATGTCTATTGTTGTATATTAATGTCACTTGTGACTAAATGTGCTGATCTTTGTCACGTTCTCTTTGTTTTTTTAACATCTTATTTGTACCAACTTTTCAATAGTTATCGTCTAAAATAAATAACTTATAGGTACGTAATACATTATATAATAAAACATATATTCATAGTGATGTACAGAGGGTAGGCATTGGTTTTATGCCACCCTAACAAAAACAATACATACAGTAACCATTACGCGATCTATATTATAATATTCAATGACTTATCGTCTATTAAATAAACAACTAATAGGTACGTAATACAATAAAAGACGATAAATATTAAATAGTTTGTAAATGGTACATGAAAACTAATGAGAATATTTTCTTGTTTCATACTTTTTAAAGCGTGATTTTCAGCAGTCGGGTTTTAGTTTTTAACTTACTTTTTGTAACTTGACTGCTGTTGCCTACGATCATACATAACTGTATGGATAAACATTAATTTATGTAAGACTAACTAGTCTTTTATTTCGTCACTGTAAAGAAATATTGTTACGTAAATAATTTTCGTTAACGCGGATAGCAAATTCGCGACCACTCACGTCCCGTAGATTGCCATTCGAATTTCGAATAATAAGTTCGTTAGTGGATTCGCCATGCTGTGGTTGCGAGGACAAACAAAGTGCTGTTATGTAGGAACACCATCATGAGTGAAATCGAGAGAAGTAGTTAAAAATTGTTAAAATAACTTCGAGAGTTAGACAATCAGTCGAAATAGGATTTGTTGAGGCATAGTTAGCAAGGTGCGCGCTTGCTGTGCATTGTGTAATTATTGTGAGTTCTTCACAAAAAGTTAAAACATGTAAAATGATGATACAAGTGAAAACAGATAATACTCTCAAATAAACACTCAATTAAATTAACACTCAAATAAATAATAAAAATCTTATTAAAGAAGGCAAAATTTATGAAGAAACAAAAAATGACATTAGAAATGAGATGAAGGATTAGCAAGTTGAAGAAGTCAAAAAATTTTCACCGAAAGGGATAATTTTGAACAAAAAAAAACCGACTTCAAACAGAAAACTAAGGTTCCCCTCGATTTCTCTGGAATGCCATTATTAGATCCTGCCCTGGGGATATCTCCTTTCCAAAAAAAAATCATCAAAATCGGTTCATAAATGACGAAGTTAACTGCGAACACACACATAAATATATATAGTCGTTTAGAAACCTCCTCCTTTTTTGAAGTCGATTAAAAATTACAGAACGCCTATTACTACCAGTATCTAAACTACGCGATAATATGCCAGTTCAGCCGGCAGCGAAAGTTTTTTAGAATATAAGCTTATTTCAAAAAACCTTTTTTTCATCCACAATTGATAACTTGATAAGCCCTTGACATCATATCACCTAATAACTTTTAGGTAAAAGCTTTTACTTTAAAGGGTTTGTATATTCAGTGTAGGTACTAAATGAAAATGTAGGTAATAAATGAAAATGTAGGTTATAAAGTAAATGCGGGATTCCAAATTTAAAAACGCCGTGCTGAGAGTTAGAGTATTTCCTATGATTTGATTGAAAACAGTAGACAATCATGGGGCTTGATTGATTCCACCTTCGTAGTTCATCATCAGATCAACTTCAAAATACCAAAACGAGCTATTGTTACCGGGAATGCGGCTATATACCAAATTTTAGCTCAATCGGACCTGACCCTTGGAAGTCGCTATAAAAACGATAGCAAGATTTGAAGCGGACAACTTAAAAACATTCGAAGCTTTTTAAAAAGTCGCTTCTTGCAGGAGTCAACATGCGTCACCACAGTACCTGCGAGGAGCGTCTGTTAACTATTAACAGACGAATTCAGACGATTCACCACACAGTGTACCTTGGAAGCAACGTTTTCACCCAACTACCTTCTGCATCATCGTCACTTACCATTAGACGAGATCACGTCAAGGGCTCACCAATTGTGAACAGAAAAAACTACTCAAGAAGAAAAATAATGTTTTTGGGGTGTATGTATGGCTATTTTTTTGGCTGAGATTGTCGCCTAAATGGCTTGATGGATTTTGAAGTGCGAAGTGTCATTAGATTTGTTTCGATCCTTGAGTGACATAACACTTAAAGCAATCGGGTTGGTTAAATTATTAGTGGTTTGATAATCCGGTGCAAGACTGACAAACTCGATTGGCAAAGTTTGTGCTAGAGTACCTGCTAAAACCGCTCTGGTGGCACTTTCCCCCCCTTTTTTGGCAACTAGCGCTCCAAACTACGCCTCATTGTACATCCGGACAACGACGATTCTATATCAATATCAGGTCAGATCAAGGGCTAATCGCGGTTATAGATCGCGGCATCTAAGTTGAACCAGTGCGCAGTATATTATGAACCCTGACGCAAAAAGAGGGGTGTAACAAGTTTAACATGTGTATCTTTTTGTCTGTCTGCGTCATCGTAGTTCCTTAGTGAATGACCCAATTTTAATTAGACTTTTTGTTTGAAAGCTTGACCTGGTTGAGATGGTTTTTTAGCTAACTTATGAAGATCTGTTCAGTCGTTTGAAGATCATCAGCTTTTTTCTAGGTGATGAAGGGATGTGGACAACTTACACCAGTCTAATCGAATCGAAATTTGGTGTCTTGTTACTAAGAACAGGGCAACCTTGACCTGATGCTGCAGCATCTTCTGGAATCTGCAGGATACACAACTCCTCACCAACTTACAGCAGAGGTCTAGGCAGAAGTAAAAAAATAAATAATCGTCAGCTCTTTTTCTAGCCCATTAAGGTTCATTCATTAGATCATTCATTAGGTCTTAGTAACTTCCACAGGTCCAAATGATATGAAAATTAAAGTTATGACACACATTTAATTGCAACTGAAAATAAAGGAGATGAGCAACTACCACAGGTCTGATAGATTTGAAATTTCGTATTTCGTTGCTAAAAGTATTTGTTGTGAATGCGGAGAAAGAGTTTCGATTGTAACGTGTCTACTTTACTTCTTCTTAGCAAGTCAATTCTTTGGCTAAATTATTTTCAGACCAGAACTCTGCTACTACAGGTTTCTACCGTCTACTAATAATACATAAAAAATAAAAATCATGAAATAAAATTTAAATATAAAATATTTAAAAACCCTCGACAATAAACCTCTAAAAAGTAAAAAAAAAACACTATGTATTGGTCCTTCAAATTTAATATTAGGTCTTTACCTATGAAACTGCCGATTTTATAAAAAGGTTAAAGATGAAAAATAATATTAAGAACATTAGTTATTAAAACTAAAATTTACTCCTCAAATAGCACTGTACTATTAGAAATTAAATGGTGGTAAACATGTGACTATTGTTTAGATATTTAGAGAACACGGTGGCTTTAACCCCATGAAGTCGAGTTTTTCACCTGACAAAATCGCCTTTATTAAAGCAAAAAATACTCATTTTTAATTTTAAAGCTATAGAGTTATCGCAGAAGTTTCTTTATTACTAATTTCATATTTGGGAATATCCCGCATAAGATTTCGTCACTTTCAGAAAAAAATCAGAAAATTAACTAGTCTAAAAAATTGCCCCATCTGACCACTAAAAAAACGCCTTTGTTCCATTCAATGGTACGTAGCTCAGGGGATTGGAACATGAAAGACATGCCAATAGTTATTAATAAAAGACTATAAGTAGTGTCTCGTTAATGCTAAATAATAAAAAACAATAACTTTATTATTTTCAATAAAAATTGGCATTGAACTTCAAAAACTGAATCGGCAATTTCATATTGTAGGTAGTAATATTTTGATCCAAGAGTTGTCGCACAGGGGGACCGATATGGCGACGAGTAAATAAAATAAAAACAGAATACAAATTATTTACTTTACTACAACCAATTTAACTAACTAATTTACTATAATACACTGCTGTCATACGGAGAAAGGCCATAACTACATTTTTTGTCTACCATAAGTGAAGTACCTATTGATCTAGAAGGAGTGAAAAACACCTTTCTTTTGATCTATGAATAATAAAGTCTGATTCAGCTAATCACCAAAGAATAAAGATACATAGATAAGAAGACTTAATTCCTAAACTACACCCCCCCAACTTTGAAATGAAATAGTTTATTTGTGGAAACACAGTAATAAGGATCTTATTTTAAATTATAGTTAAATGGAACAGTGTGTTTCGCCAACAAATGGCATACAAAATACTTATAATTCTAATTATAATGTCAATAAAAAAAATGCTAAAAAATAATAAGTACCTTCTCATAAAATTATTGATTAAAAAATTCATTTAAGTCATAAAAGCATTTGTCTGTCAGCCAACTAGAAAGTTTGTTTTTAAAATATTTTTGTGGGAGCTCCCTGAAGTCGCGAGATAAAAGCAATCACTTTTAAATTAGGGCATTTCGTGTTCGTCAAAGGTATCATTTTTTATAGTAATTCACAATTACGCCCTATTAAAATAGCATGCTTTAAGGAAAAACTATTATAAATATGACCATAATTTCCAATTATGGCTTTTCTTAGTATTTTTTCTGGTCACATTATAAAGTTATGCTTTAGAGACTTAGTAATACCACAGTATTACGATATGGTTTACAGTAGCGCAAGGCCTTTGATGTCGCACGATGCGCCACCTGCGTAGGTACTGGCCAATACTAGCCTGTAGTCAGTCTGGAAAATTTGCGGAGATTGCACGGCTGTCCCCCGCCTCCCGCTGCCCCGCAAGTACCCTTCCGTTGCTCTGCGTAAGCGTAGTAACTAATTAGTAATCTGTGGCGTAAGTACATTCGTTGCGCTACTGTAAGCCGCTATATTGTAATACTGTGGTAATACCACAGATGAGATACTAGTGCGTACTAATATAATTAATATACTTTGCTAGTGCTAATACAGTTCAAATAAACTTATTTGTATGTGAGAGGGGGGGGGGGGGGGGATCACGCCACCCACTGAAGAAGTTTATAGAGGTAACTGTGACGCCACCACACCGACCGGTTCTATGTGGCACGTGCACGTGCATGGCCAATGGCCATCAAGGCAGTTTATAGTAGCTCATCGACCGGCGAGCATGATTAACGTATGTGCATTTTGTTGTGTCGATTCTTAGTGGTAACTTGGATTGCGAAATAAGTGTAAATAACTTATAAATCTGTACGTAAGCTCTAATTTTATTGTATACAGCTAATTAATAACCCACAAAAATGCTACCTATTAACTCTTTTTTATAATGTAAAAACTTCTAATTTCACAACTTACTCGTAGCTAGGTCGTCGGGCGACGACTCGTGGATCAAAATATTATTACTTATATTAAACTTAATTACGGGGCATACATTTATTATTTTTACAAGCTTTATTTATACTTATTAGCTTGGAGTGTTAGTTTGTCTGTTAGTTACTTTGGGACAAATCTTGGAAGCTTCCAAACTTGCAAACCCGGAAGTGAAACCACTTTGGTTTGCTGAGAGTAATACGAAATACCTAATTAAAAATATTTTCAAATTGAAGCTTTTAGGTATCTTAAAGCTTTTAGGTTTTTCGAAAATTATTTAATTTTTCGAGTTTTTTGTCGAGGGTTTTTTCAATATGTAATATAATTTTCATGTCTCAATTGAACTGCGGGACGAGCGGGTCACGCGCACCAAGGCACGCAATCCCCCCGCGTAACCCGTGCTACACCCGCGCGCTCCCCCCTACCTGCGCAAACGACTGCCATTTGTGTTCAACTTATACGCCGCGAATTGTACCTCTTTATGCTTTTTTATCTATGAAAACATTTGTAAGTAAAAAATTTGAGTGTGTTTGACTGCAAGTCACCTGATGGGAAGTAACAAAACTACCTATGTTCCGTTATAATTGGAGCAGAGTTTTTTATACCCCGTTTTCAAAGCGCCAACACAAATTTTTGATCTGAGCCTACCGTTGATCGCTCATAAGTAGCCAACTCCTCTTACTTTAGATTTTTAGAACTTTTAGCGATCTTGCAACCCAAGGTGCAATTTACCTAACTAAGTATGAGCTTAACAATCGGCTCCTCTTTCAGAGTTTCCTAAGCTCTTGTGTCAAAGATTCCACCTTTTGCCTTTTCTTCTTGCTATCTACCTCTAAAACTGACTGAAGCTATTCGGAATTTCTTAGAAGGCAAGTTCCTGGATTCGTTTTAGTTCGCAATCGATTCTCTTGTTAGGG
The DNA here is from genome assembly GCA_947284805.1 of Coleophora flavipennella. NCBI lineage: Eukaryota > Metazoa > Arthropoda > Insecta > Lepidoptera > Coleophoridae > Coleophora > Coleophora flavipennella. The sequence goes on from OX369297.1 coordinate 1,116,454, forward strand.
TTTGCTGGACGTTATGTAAATACTAAGATCTCGTCTAGTCTAGTCAGATAGGTATCCACTTTACATAAATACCTACTTACATAAATTAAGTAGGTAGGTAGTTATATATTTTTTTACTTCGCCTTGGTGGTTTATGGTTTCCTATATCCGATGAAAAAAGGAACCAAGATCAGTCATGCAAGTGTCTGTCTGTGCGTCTATCCCTCTATCTGTCACTGATTTTTTCGAATCTACTGGACGAAAAATTTTGAAATTTGGTAATTAAATAAAGTTACCTAGACAGTCGTCTACTCGTCTGATTGCGTCTTAAATCTAACGCAATCAGAAGGGATTATATAGAAAGTTTTTTTTTTCAAGGGCGTCATGTTACGGCTATTGTCAGGGCTTGTTTTAAGGAATTCAAACATTATGTTTTTAAAATTTTAAAATGCATTAATAATCACGAAAATCGACCAGCAATTGTTTTGCGAAACTACAAAGTTATTTTTTTTTACAAAATAGGAAATGTGCTTATAGTTTACAGAAAAAAACAATAATTTTGAAGATTCATTTTTGGAGACAAATTAGTAATTATTTTTTTTCGAGTGCGTCATAACAGGTGTCAAATAAAAGTGCTCGTTATAAGAAATAAAAACATGTTATCTTTTTGATCCTTAAATTCATAGTTTCACAGCTGTGAAGGCCAATATATGAAAATCGAGCATTCCTCCACCTTTTCTCCATAACTAGTCTACAGTTTTAAACAAAATATATAATATAGGGTATCTTTATATACACAGGAAAAACCAAAACTAAAATCGCAATTAAGGTTCTAACGGAAAAGAGGATGGCACGGGACCCTCTCTATGCTAATGCTATCTATCTCTAATTCGACTCGTACTTGACCGATTTTTTTTTATTTTATTTTATGCACAATTGGTAAACCCTTAACAAACAACCTACTTTGTTTGAATACCTACATAGTTATTGTAAGTAACAATTTATTTATCTACTTTACCTGCTGCAAAGGTTGCATCTTACACAAATAAAAAAAAACAGTTAACACAATAGAACTAAATATGAATAGAAGGATTTCATAGGGGGGTTTTGCCGTAATCGCCACGCTTGGCAGGCGGGTTGGCGATCGCAGTTTGATTGCAGGTGTGTTGCAATGCACGGAAAGACGCTGCTGCCCATCCTCCGGTTTTTAGTCCCTTAGTCGCCTCTTACGACATCCATTGGAAGAGATGGGATGGTCCTACTCTTAGCCGGGAACCATACGGACTATGGGCCTCATAAGAAGGCTCAAGGTCACCCAAAGGGCAATGGAGCGTGCTATGCTCGGAGTTTCTCTGCGTGATCGAATCAGAAACGAGGAGATCCGCAGGAGGACTAAAGTAACCGACATAGCTCACAGAATCGCTAAACTGAAGTGGCAGTGGGCAGGGCACATAGCTCGTAGAACAGATGGCCGATGGGGCAGTTCTCGAGTGGCGACCTTGCACCGGAAAACGTAGCGTAGGCAGGCCTCCCACTCGGTGGACCGATGACCTGGTGAAGATCGCGGGAAGCCGATGGATGCGGGTAGCGCAGGACCGGTCGTCGTGGAAATCCTTGGGGGAGGCCTTTGTCCAGCAGTGGACAATTTGTGGCTGATATGATGATGATGATGATGAATAGAAGGATCTTGAGTCAACCTTAAGGTGCTGAAAGGACTTTAGAGTTCAATGTCCTACGAAAAATTGTAAGAAAACTTAAAAGTACCTATTTATCATACTTCATCACATCAGCTCATATATACGTCCCCGCCGAGGGGCTCCAGCCTACCCTGAATTAGGGTGATCGGGTCTTAGTAGACCACGCGGGCCCAGTGCGGGTTGGTAAAGTTCACACACAACCTACGAGTTTCTTCGCAGATGTGTGCAGGTTTCCTCACGATGTTTTCCTTCAACGTAAGAGCGTCGGATAAACGTACAAATGAAATCGAAATTCTAAAACACACTTGTACGTGGCAGGACTCGAACCACGACTTCCCAGATAGGAGGGAGCGGCCCTTGCCGTTGCGCCACCAACGCACCTTCTACGCTCATCAATCACCCCTACCCTAAAACTAATATAGTTTTATTTTTTTTAACAGAACAAGTACCTACTGAAATAAAGGAAAATGGAAACAAGAAATATAGCTCCAAGAGCAATGGCAGTTACTCCTCACCATCTAGCAACACAGAGCGCTTTAGCTATACTCAGAGACGGTGGAACGGCTATTGAAGCGACAGTAGCAGCGGCAGCTACCCTTGCCGTGGTCTACCCCCATATGAACAGTATTGGTGGTGATAGTTTCTGGCTTATAACACCACCTACTGGTGATCCAATAGTTATAGAAGCTTGTGGTCCAGCAGGAAGTTTGGCTACCATAGATTATTATAAAACCCACAACACTATCCCTAAGAAAGGACCAAAATCAGCTAATACTGTAGCCGGAACAGTAGGTGGTTGGCAAGAGGCTTTAGATTACGTCACTGAATGTGGATATCAGAGATTGTCTGCAGCAAAGTTACTGGCAGATGCTATTTCGTATGCTGAAAATGGTTTCCCAGTTTCTCTATCCTTGGAATGTGGATTAAAAGAGTATATAAACGGAGAAACTGTTTTAGAACATTTTGAAGCAGTATTTTTGAAAAACGGAAAAGTGCCACAAGTTGGTGAAAAATTTTGTCAAAATGGTTTAGGCATGACGTTGAAACTTTTGGCAAGAAACGGTTTAAGTGATTTCTATAAAGGTAAAGTGGCAAATTTAATTAAAGAAGATATGGAATCACTTGGAATGCCTGTAACAGAATCTGATCTTAAAAACTATACTGCGATTAGAAGAACTCCTTTGCGACTCAAACTTCAATGTGGAGAAATATTTAACACTCCACCACCAACCCAAGGATTAGCATCTCTAGCTATTCTCGGTATACTGGATAACCTAGACGTCAGTGGTCAATATGATGGAGTATTTATACACACTACAGTAGAAGCGACGAAAGAAGTTTTCAAATTACGCGACAAATACGTAACGGATCCATATTACATGAAACTTGATCCTCAAAAATTGTTATCGCGCCAAAATATTTCTAATATGGCGCAAAATATTGATTTGGATAAAGCATCAATTTATGAGAAAATCATAGGTGATGGAGACACAGTCTGGATGGGAGTTATGGACAATAAAGGATTTTCTGTATCTTTCATTCAAAGTACGTACCAGAGCTTTGGTAGTGGGGTTATTTTGCCTCAAACTGGTATATTATGGCATAACAGAGGAATATCTTTTTCTCTAGACCAAACTAGTATACTGTCTTTAAAACCGGGTAAGAAGCCTCTTCACACTTTAAACCCCGCTACAGCAAAGTTGAATGATGGTAGAGTCGTTGTTTATGGAACTAGAGGAGGCGATGGACAGCCTCAAACACAAGCTGCTATCTTTCACAGATACGTATATCAGAATATTCCACTGCAAAGATCTGTCTCAGCTCCTAGATGGTTGTATGGACGTACTACTGGTGATGACGATAATAAGTTAAAATTAGAAGGTCGATTTTCCAATGCCACTGTAACATATTTGAAGAACAAAGGACATGATGTAGAGATTTTGCCTGAATTTAGTGAGGTGGTTGGTCATGCTGGGATGATAGTGAGACATGTTGATGGTATGATGGAAGGAGCTTTTGATCCACGCAGTGATGGTAGTGCCGCTGGCTTTTAAGGCGATAGGTAATGTTAAATATTTAGGCTCACAGGCTGATCAAACAACCTTTATAATTTGGAAAGCCATGGGTTCATTACAGATAGTTTTTTAGTTTTATAGGTTTTACTTCTATGACCTCTACAGTACTTTAGAAAAAACACCCTCAGTAATTATTTCTTTCTGTTATACTGACATGTACTATAAGTACTGGACGATAACAGTAGCGTGAACCGTGTTGCTGTTTTTAGCTTTTTTTATTATTAATTAGTTTTATCTCTAGTTTTTATACACAATTTTTTTCTGGATCTGAAATAAAGTATTTTTATTAATTCTTTTTTAAATCCTATTTTTTAGCTAATTATTTCTTGAATTTTCACTATAGGTACAGGTAAAAGCTTTTTCCAATCCTAACTTATACATTTTAAAGTCACATTATTCAAATGGATTCCATTAAGTTTGTTTCACTACTTTTAGTCCTATCGTAAGTCCAGGATTTGGACGCGGGAATGCATACCCTATTCGCGTCACCGTTGCCGTCGGCTGCAAAATACTGCGGGATCGTCCGTCGCCGCCTCAATGCGTTTTCAACTCTGCTTGACGGTTTTTAAGGTTCAAAATAGATTCAGATAAGAACACCAAAAATTTATTTCCCTTTATCGGATCAGCATAGGTGTGCTACTACATGGTAAATCGCACTGAAGTACGAACGACTGCATTCCGTATGAATTTACAATTCCGCTCTGTGATGGACACAGTATTTTCAATGGAAATATCTTTGTACAAGTTCTCGTTTCTGTACGTTACTTGGAGCTTAGAGTGTAATAAGACGGTGAGCTACTTACGTGGATAAGTACGGGTATGTAATGTTGTGGTTAGCTTAAATTGTTGTAATAGCATTGCGACAGCTTTGCATTTTTATTTAGTTTGTTACTGAGCAGGGAGAGAGTTTACTGTTCGTTTTCTATTATTAAATTTATATAAAAATGAACCCCTATTTCTTCTGGTCATCGCATCGCGCGTGAACGCCTGGACCGATTTCGCTAATTATTTTTTTGTTGAGTTCGATAATGTTAGGAAAAGGTTCTTATGTAGGGTAGTGTAGGGTAGGGTAGTGTAGTGTAGGGTAGTGTAGCGTAGGGTAGTGTAGTGTAGTGTAGGGTAGGGTAAGGTAGGGTAGTACAGTGTAGTGTAGGGTAGGGTAAGGTAGTGTAAGGTAGGGTAGGGTAGTGAAGTGTAGTGTAAGGTAGTACGAAGTTCGACGGGACAGCTAGTATTTAAGTAAAAATACTACGAGTAGTATGTGGAGATAAAAAGAAACCACCTTTAAAAATGATTTAATTCTAAAGACGGCCAATGTAACAATGAGTTTTTCGAAACTTACGTACATATACTTACCGATTGCTTTGACGGTAAAGGAGAACATCGTGAGGAAACCTGCACATCCGACTCCAGATGTGTATGAAGGTCGCGTTGCACATGTCCGTAGGTGTAAATCTAAATGCCCTACACGTGAGTGATGCTAAGTGCAACAACAGATAATCGCCGTTTATCCCTTGGACAAGTAGCACGGTTAATTGTGCCACACGATAAGAAAGACGAAGAATTCTAAAGAGCTAAAAGAAATTGTAGCGACCTTACTAATGGATTATTGACCCCAATCTCAAGGCTTTGGAGCTTGTCATTGACTAGCTCGTCGTCACCAATGAGTCTCCGTGCGCGTCGGTCGATACTGCTAAAATTTGATAAAAAAAACTATCAAAGATGACCTAACTTTTAATTAATTTTTAGTCAGAGACTAACAAGGGGATACTTTATAGTCTATGCTAAGGTATATTGCCACTTGTCTACTAAACTTCTTTAGCTGAATTAGCTGCACCTTTGATACATACAACCGCCATTGAACTCAGGGCGGCCCTTTTGATGGAAGTGTTTGACGCTGTGAGCGGCATGTATCCATTCTTTAAACCCAAGTTATAGACTCTTTTTTTTAGTCTATCTAATCCTTACTTAATATTATAAATGTGAAAATATGTTTGTTTGTTACCTTTTCACGCTTCAACATTTCTACCAATCTAGGTGAAAGATAGCCCGCGTCACTGAAAAGGACGTAGGCTACTTTTTATCCCGTGAACATAGCATGTGTGAGGCAGTTCCTGTGGGAACTTAAAAATATCCTACACAGAGATGGTTGAGGGGGTGGGAAATTACATAATTAGCTTATTAGCATATTACTTAGCATATCCTGACATAGTTCCCGAGAGATCTGGGGAAAACTTATTTCCACGCCCGCGCACGTTGGCGTCACAACAGATAATTTTTGAAGTGAAAACTTCTTTAGTCGCGTTGGACATTTTTGATATGAGAAAAAACTATTAACTCGCGACACTGACACCGACACCGAAACCTTACCAGGAACACTCGGAGGGTCAAAACTTATAAAACTGTAAAAAGTTTTTACTTAGGTTTTTTATATAGAATTGGTTTATGGGAAGTGAATAGTCTGCTAATCAAAATTACCCGATATAAGTTCCTGAGGGATCCGGAGAAAACTCATGTCCACGCACGCGAGCTGCTTGCGGCTCACGCACCACTCACCCCCAGAGACAGTCACAAAGAAGCCGCGGACAAGGTAGTACCTACTAAATGCAAGTATTTTCATATCCCATGGGTAAGCTTATGTAGGACACCGAGGATGTATGTAATCTCACCATTTTTTTATTTTTTTTTATTAAAAATTTGAGTGCGTTTGACTGCAACTCACCTGATGGTAAGTGATGATGCAGTCGAGGATGGTACACGAAAATGAAAAAATTAAGAATAATTTTTGAATTATTCTTTTGATAAAGCAGTTTCTTTTAAAATTCACAATTGGTAAGCCATTGGCATCATCTCACCTTTTGGTAAATAAATAAATTAATATTCTGAGACAAATCACATATGGTCATCTGGCCCCAAAGTAGGATTCCCTGTGTTATGGGAAACCAGAAACTGATAAAAATACTTATATACGTTTAAATACATACCTAAATAGATATTTACCAATCCAGACACAGAACAAACAAATGTGCTCTTCACACAAATGTTTGCCCTGGGTGGGGATCGAACCCACGACTCTCGGATCAGTAGTCAAGAGCACTAACCACTGAGCCGCCGAGTCAGTCACGATGACGAAGGTAAGTGACGATGATGCCGAAGATGAAAGATTAAGAGGAAACGCGGGCCCCATTTTTTCCATACAAACGTAATCCCCTGTTTCCTCCCTGGATAATGACAATAGAGCAAAAATGTTTTTGCCATCAAAACTTTATCTACCATGGCCATGCCCCTATGTTTTGTTTTTTCCCATATTCTAATTATAATAGGAAGTATAAGTCTTCAAAACCTCAGAAAATTGCCCAATTGAAACGTAATTTTCAATCCCTCACCAAAAAAATAATACGCATATTAACAATAAAATAAAAACATAAAGGCGTAGGTAAGTTATTTATATAATTATTTTTGAAAAAAATATTATCATTGCGCAAGTTTTGAAGGAGGAAATAGGGGACTACGAAATGCTGTTTTGGTCAATTTTAGTGCCTATTATTGGTCTGCGCTGCAGTTCACCCTTTCTTGCTGTATACGGAGAGGTTTGGGGGAGGGAGAAAGCAACATTTTATCCAAATACCTATTCTTAAGACCGCGTTTCCTCTTAACAAGAAAGATTATAGAATGTTTGTTTATTTCCATACCCGTAAAACATTACAAAAACAACACCCCGCTCAACTCCGCCGTGATCGTGTAACCACGTAGTATCATAGCGTGCGATTTTATTAAAATTTAACACACAACGTACTCGTACGTACAAACTAAAGTGCATTCCACATGGTGCGCGGATACGAGCCGGTTCCGTATGCAATTTCCATAATAATGTTACGTAAACGCTCACGGCGTAGTAGACTTAGTATGCTACATGTGTGCTCATACGGTTTTGCATCTTATAAAGCGGTCAATAGAGAATTTGTGAAGCTTAAGAACGTTACATTTTATTAATTTTATTTGCAAGAATGGGAACATGAGTAGGCATCAACGTAAGTGAGTCACGATTGGAAACGGTAAACACGTTAATAAAAATGTAACGTGAAAAAGCGGTCAATAGAGAATTTGTGAAGCTTAAGAACGTTATAATTTATTAATTTTATTTGCAAGATTGGGAACATGAGTAGGCATCAACGTAAGTGAGTCATGATTGGAAACGGTAAACACGTTAGTAAAAACTTAAAGTGATAAAGCGGTCAATAGAGAATTTGTGAAGCATAAGAACGTTATATTTTATAAATTTTATTTGCAAGAATGGGAATGTCAACTTGTTTACCGTTTCCAATCATGACTCACTTACGTTGATGCCTACTCATGTGAGTAGGAAACAATAGGGTACCTACCTTCCATACATGTAAAGAAGGGGTGAATTTGTTTAGGGTTCCGAAGTCAATAAGGTACCTTTATAGTTTCGCCATGTCTGTCTGTCAGTCCGTCTGTCCGCGGTTTAACTCAGAGACATTAGTACTAGAAAAGAAAGCTGTAATTTGGCATGAGTAAACATATTATTCACGCCAACAAAGTGATACTATCAAATTTTATGTAAATAAATAACCTCCCGTACGTGTAAAGAAGGTATGAATTTTTTTTGAGCTCCGAAGTCAACAAGGAACCCTTATAGTTTCGCCATGTCTGTCTGTCCATCTGTCCGCGGCTTAGCTCAGAGACTATTAATACTAGAAAGCTGTAATTTGGCATGTTTATACATATTAATTACGTCGACAAAGTGGTATAATAAAATAAAAATTTTTTTAGGGTACCTCCGTACATGTAGAGGGGGTGAATTTTTTTTCGTCGACGTACCCTATCGTGTGGGGTATCGTTGAATAGGTCTTTTAAAACTACTGAGAGTTTGCAAAAAACTATTTTTCGATTAAGGCATCTTTTTGTGAAATATTAAGCTTTATAATGCTAGTTTTTGTAAGAGTGAAGTGTCCCCCCCACTCTACCGGTTAAACTGCTATTTAAGGACATCTGAAAAAAATTGTGAATAGTTCATACGAGTAGGACATATAATCAACTCATCAGGAAAACTATGAGGGCTTTGTAGACTTTCTTAGTTTAGGAGTAGAAGTCGATCAACTTAAGGTGTGCAGTTGGAACTTCCCAAGTGTCTTGTTACCAAGTCAGGATCTGATAATGGGATCCCAGGGAAATCAAAGGCAATCCTTAAATTTTATGGGCACGTATTACGTGTTTAATATATTTTCTAAGTCTATTCAAGTAGGTGTTTGGGTCTGGTAGTCATCATTTCATGGTTGTTTGTTATTTTTTTGTTTATTACCTTTTTACGCTTCAACACCTCTACCAATCATGATGAAATTTGGCATGCAGGTAGCTTGTGTCAGTGGAAAGGATATTGGCTACTTTTTATCCCGTGAAAATAGCATGGTCCGAGACAGTTCCTGAGGGAACCGAAAAAGAGTCTTTTTACAAGCTTTTATTTAAATTGCAATGTATGAATATTGTTCGGGTGGAATGTTGCAAGTTAAATTTGACCCATTTCCCGGTTTCCGATTTAGCTGAAATTTTGCATGCATATGGATATTGCGTGATAATGCAATATTAAAAGTTTGCATCTGTAAGTTTTAAGGTCTTTTGAAAATTATTTGGTTCATATCTTTAACATCGCAACGGAACAATGAATTGTTGTGATTTTTTGCAAAGATGGTTGAGTGGGTGGGAAATGACATAAATTACTAATAAGCATATCCTGACATAGTTTCCGAGGGATCTGGCGAAAACTCGTTTCCACGCTCGCACACATCGGCGTCGCAACGAAGCAACGGATTTAAGTTTTTTATTTTATTTTTTTATTCACAATTGGTAAACCCTTGACAACATCTCACCTGGTGGTAAGTGACGATGTTGCTGAAGGTGGAAGCGGGCTTACCAAGATTCCCCAACGCAATGGGGAACTGGCTATCTTATCTTCATGCCGGAACACACCAATGTTATCAACATTGATATTTGGCGGCAAGACTTAGATAAGATGGTGGTAGCTAGCCAGGCGGGCTTAGAAAATGCCCTACGACCAACCAAACCGAGTCTTACAATTGACCCCGCCGGGAATCGAACCCGCGACCTCCTGTGTAAAGCCAGTGAACTTTGCCTCTGAGCTACGGAGGCGGTTAAATTGTTAAAATTGTATGAAATTAGTTGAGGGACTGCTAATCAGAATTGCCCAATTTAACTCCTGAGGGATCTAGAGAAAACTCACGCACCACTCACCCTCAAAGACAGTCTTAAAAACGATGTCAAACTGGGCGAAGCCGCGGGCAAAAGTTGCTTTGTAATAATCCTAGATTTAGGAAGATAAGTAGTATCATGCACCTAATATGTACCTATATGTAAAACATCATTGTTGTGTTAGGGGCAGTTAAGTATGTTTAGAATTGCCTTGTGCATTAATGAGCTTACTGCAACCAAGTACATAAGTCCCTAATGTTTGTCAAAACACCTGCCTCCTCTCTTGGGCGGAGTCGCTTATTAAAGGAATTTGTCCTCTATTAAGGCGAGGCACCGGTGGACAAGCGGAGAAACCCTTTTGCTAGATCAATTTTTTGGGGTAATTAATACTAAATGTCGGTCTTGCAAAAAATATTGGACATACTTAAGGACATTGTCTGAGGAATGTGCAATATGTTACACGATAGTGTGTACTTTACTCGATTATAAAAAATCCCAAAAACAGATCTAAAACGTCTAAAAAAAAGTCTAAAACGATTTTTTTATTAATGAAATTTCTAAATTTGCACATTGTTTTTATATGGAGATATTCCTTTATAAGTACTACAGAGAACCTGCTAAATTTTAGTTTTTAAATTGAAGTCTTAAGAAAAATAACAACTTAAAACATTGAAAAAGTGCAAAAGTGTGTCTATTGTCTTGACTCTTTACACGTAAAGGAAAAAACAGAGACAACTGTTTTACAAATGCCTCGCCTTAACTCTAAGGCAATGGCCACTAGAGGATCCATAATTTTGTTAAGTTTATTGTAGTGTGTCAAGAGAGGATTGCATAGAATTTTCTCAACTGACAATCAGCTGAGTCGGCTTTTTTTTTTGCCTAACATAATCTACAATTCATATCAGCTCATATAAGTCCTCACCGTGAGCACCCGAGAGGCTCGAGCCTACCCTGCATTAGGGCGATATTATGCAGAAAGCAGGTTTTATGATGATGAATTAGGTACTTACTAGTTATACTTATATTTACGTAAAAATGTATATCTACAAATATTGTAGTAAAACTGGCCGTATTTATACATGCAGTATAGTATGTATTTTATGAAATAACCGTTGGGGACATGTCAATTACGATATAGTAACCAATTTTTTTCGGAGATTATCGTCTTTTTGTCTGTCTGTTCACGCATCACGCAAAAACAGATGAACCGATTTGAGCGAACCTTTGCAAGAATATACCTTATATTTTGGAGTAACATCTGATATACTTTATATATCGAAAAAATCACGAGTTTCCGGAGAAAAATAATAAAAATGAATTTATAGAATGCCAAGCGAAAACCACTAAACCGATTTTAGTGATATTTGGCTTGACGATTATTATACATCATAAGTAAACCACCATTAGGCGTAATGTGGATTTAATGATTCGGCTTGATACTAGACATGATATGAATGTCTAAAAAATTTTTTTGGGTTGTATGATTCACTTATAAAATCAGCTATGTTGATAACACGCCGAGCGCTGGCACGAATCCAAAGACACCACATTTGTCAAGATCGGTTAAGTGGTTTAGGAAATAAAAGGGAACAGATGAATATACATACATACATACATACATACATACATACATACATACATATATATACATATGTTGTATGAGTTCGTTATTGTCAGGACAAGGTTTATATGTAGGGTAGGGTAGGGTAGTTTAGTGTAGGGTAGGATAGGGTAGTGTAGTGTAGGGTAGGGTAGGGTAGTGTAGTATAGGTAGGGTAGTGTAGTGTAGGGTAGTGTAGTGTGGTGTAGGGGTAGGGTAGGGTAGGATAGGGAAGGGTGGGGTAGTGTAGTGTAGTGTGGTTTAGTGTAGGGTAGTGTAGGGTCGGGTAGGGTATGGTAGTGTAGTGTAGAAGTTTGCTGGGAATACCAGTACTTATATAAAAATACTACACCGATTTTATTAAAAATTTATATGGAACTACGCGGGAAGCACTGTCTTTCAAATAAAAAAGAAATCATCAAAATCGGTTCACCCAGTCAAAAGTTCTGAGGTAACACGCACAAAAAAAATAAAAAAATACAGTCGAATTGAGAACCTCCTCCTTTTTGAAATTCGGTTAATAAGCCTCAGTCAAATAGCCCGCCTCGAAACGCCCCCGATGCAAGGGTACCCAGAACGCTGGCAGCGTTGCTACGCTGAATCGCCAGCGAAATGCGCTGCATCAGGTACGAATAAGTACTACAAAAGCCTCGATCGAAGCCAGTTTCGAAACTCCGGTTTCGTAGACGGCCGAAGGGGAGCCGGAGCGGGGCTCTCCGCTGTTGATGGTCACACGCTTAGGGAGCTGGGGCGCTCATGTGCAAATTTCTTATCCTCTGCGCACCAAACGCATAAATTAAATATTTAATAACACGACTGCCTAAAAACAATGCCCCCTTTTTTTTTGAGAAGTCAGGTACAATGTATCCTATGACATCACGGGATCAAGACGAATCTAACAATAACTTGCAATGAAAAATCTATCAAGCCGTTTAGGATATACCTATATTTATACTCTATACTAATCTACACTAATATTATAAAGAGGAAAGATTTGTATTTTTGTGTGTGTATGTTTGTAATGAATAAACTTAAAAGCTACGGAACCGATTTTAAAAGTTCTTTTACCATTGTAATTCTACATTATTGCTGAGTAACATCCCTACTAATATATAATATATAATATAATATTATAAATGTGAAAGTAACTCTGTCTGTCTGTTACGCTTTCCCGCAAAAACTACTGAACGGATTTGGCTGAAATTTGGTAGGTAGACAGATTAGGACCTGGATTCAGACATAGGCTACTTTTTACCACGCTCGCGAGCCGCTTGCGGCTCGCGCACTGCGCACCCTCGAAAAGTCATAGAAACGTTGTCCACGCGGGTGAAACCGCGGGAAACAGCTAGTAGGCTATATTTATTACTAGAAAAAATAAGGGATCCTTGATAAAACTTCAGTAACGTGAACCAAGGTGTAAAAAAAATTACTAAAAAAAATTTTTTTCATCGCATACGCTACGGAAACTATTGATGATAGAACAACACAATGTTCTACAATATAAAAGAACATAACAATACCCAAATTAAAATCCTATGTCCAACTATTGTAGTTATTTCACTATAACAATTTTTTACATTTTAAAAGTTAATAAAAAACTGACCAAAATCAGACAATGATAACCATACCTTAGTATTAACCCTTATACAAATAAATCATTTCATAATAAAAAATGTTTTGATACCTACAGATAACTTTTTGACTTACTTAAATCGGACATTCAATTCATAAGATATTAAGAATTTATGTAAAAATAAACACCGCCGCCGCGCAATGACCAGTGTGGCCCCAAGCAATGCTGTTGTAGCGTACTAATAATAATATTATAAAGAGGACGGATTTTTTTGGTTGCATTGAACAGGCTCCGAAACTACTGGACTGATTTGAAAAATTCTTTCACTGTTGGGAAGCTATACTTTCCGCGGTTGCTATAGGCTATATAATATTTTCAATTCTAAAACTGTAACCCAAGGTGTGAAAAAATTACCTAAAACATTCCTGCATTATCAACAAAAAGTAGTGTAGTGTGAAGTGTGTAGTGTGAAGTTTCTAGTGTGAGGGGGGTAGGGGTAGGGTGTAGGGTGAAAGGTGAAGGGTGTAGTGTATAGTGTGTAGTGTATTGAAATGTAGTGTATTGAAATGTAGTGTATTGTAGTGTAGAATAGTGCAATGTAGTGGAGTGCAGTGTAGTGCAGTGGAGTGCAGTGCAGTGCAGTGCAGTGTAGTGTAGTGTAGTGTAGTGTATTGCAGTGTAGTGTAATATAAGGCGGTACGAAGCTCGCCGGGACAGCTGGTCTTAATATATAAAAATTAATCTTCAAATGAAACCTAAAAATTAGTCATTGAATCACGCGTGAACGGCTGGACCGATTTCACTAATTCTTTTTTTGTTGTGTTTATTATTGTCAGTAGAAGGTTCTTATAAAAGAAAAAAAATAAGAAAGTGGCACAAAACGGGTTCTGCGCGGGCGAAGCCGCGGGCAACAGCTAGTAATATTATAAAAAGGAAAGACTTGATTGTTTGCTTGTTTGTTAGGCTCCGAAACTTCTAGACCGATTTGAAAAATGCTTTCACCTTTAGGAAGCTACACTCTCCGCGGTTGCTGTAGGCTTTATTATATTTTCAAAAAATTAGGGATACTTACTACAACTCAAATAGTGTATAACCCAGGGTGTAAAAAATGTCCTTAAAATTCCGGCAATATCTACAAAAAGTAGTGTAGTGGTAGTGGTAGCGGTAGTGATAGTGGTATTGGCAGTGGTAGTGGTAGTTTAGTGGTAGTGGTAGTTGTAGTGGCTGTGGCAGTCGTAGTGGTGGTGGTAGTGGTAGTGGTAGTAGCAGTGGTAGGGTTAGTGGTAATGGTAGTGGTAGTAGTAGTGGTAGTGGTAGTGGTTGTGGTAGTGGTAGTGGTAGTGGCAGTGGCAGTGGCAGTGGTAGTGGTAGTGGTAGTGGTAGGGTTAGTGGTAGTGGTAGTAGTAGTAGTAGTGGTAGTGGTAGAGGCAGTGGTAGTGGTAGTGGTAGTGGTAGTGGTAGAGGCAGTGGTAGTGGTAGTGATAGTGGTAGTGGTAGTGTAGCTGTAGTGGTAGTGGTAGCGGTAGTGGTAGTGGTAGTGGCAGTAGTATAGTGTGAGGCGGTACGAAGTTCGCCGGGACAGCTTGTTGAGGTACAAAGAAAAATACATATATTTACATCATACATTAGATCTAAAAATAATTTTCGTAAAACCTAAAAGCTTTTAAGCACAAGTTTTCACAATCAAAGTACTCGTCAATACGAAACAAACGAGGCCAAACTCGATGAGGTTGTGTCGTTTCATTGCGAAGTTCCTATGGCCACCTTCCAGCTCCATCATCAGATCAGCACCATGTCATCATAATATTGCATTGTCACGCGATTTACACATGTATGCAAAGTTTCAGCTCAATCGGTAGGTAACCGGGAAGTGGATCAAACTTCATTTGCAAGATTTGATGACAAACATCGGGACTGGTGAAGCTAAATAAAATCATGTAAAATAAATTTATTTTATGTGGGCATAAGTGTAAATACTTAAGCATATTAGCTCATATACGTCCCCACCGAGGGGCTCAAACCTACCGTAAATTAGAGCGATCGGGCCTTAGTCGACCACGGAGGACCAGTGCGGGTTGATCGACTTCACACACAACCTTCGAGTTTCTTCGCAGGTGTGTGCAGGTTTCTTCACGATGTTTTCCTACACCATTTAAGTAATCGGTGAGTATATGTACGTAAGCTTCGAAAAACTGATTGGTACATTGGCCGTCCGGATTTTAACCCGGCACCTGTGGTTAGGAGGACCGAGTCGTTACCGGTTGAGCCACCAACGCTTGTAATACAATTCTCTTCAAACCTATCAGCTCATGAACGTCCCCACCGAGGGGCTCGAGCCTACCCTGAATTAAGGCGATCGGGCCTTAGTCGACCACGTGGGCCTAGTGTGTAATACAATACGACGCTTGTAATATAAATACTTGAGAATATTTTATTTCTTTGGTTGCACAAGTTCACAACACACATCGGACACAAACCACAAGTCGCATTCACCTACTTACCAACAAAGTTACATTTCTCACGAGAATAAAAGACAAGTTTCAAAACCAATTTCACTATATCCAATAAAATATTAAAAGCAATAACTTGGCTGACCGCGCAGCACTAGTTCCCAGTTTCCCCCCTGTTATTGTAGAGTGCTGTAGTTGGAATTCAAGAAATTTAAGTTAGTGGGGAAACGTCGTCGACTTGCGAACTTTGGGAATAAGTTCTGTGCAGGTGCTGGCTCTACTTTAAGAAATAAGGAATTTATTTGCGTCTCCTTTGTGTAAAGTCGCTTGTGACTGGCTCTTGGATGGGCGTTTTTAATTAGAGATTTGGAGTCAAAGACTTAAATTGAATAGCTACACTGTGCGTCGGTGGCTTAATGGCAAGGGCAGCCACCTCCTTCCGGGAGGTCGTGGTTCGATCCTACCACCAACTACCAATGTGTTTTCTAATTTCGATTTCATATTTTCGTTTATCCGACGACCCTCTTACGGTGAAGGAACACATCGTGAGGGAACCTGCACACGCCTGCGAAGAAATTCGAAGGTTGTGTGTGAAGTCGACCAACCCGCACTGGGCCCGCGTGCTCGACTAAGGCCTGATCGCCCTGATTCAGGGTAGACTCGAGCCCCTCGGTAGGGACGTATATGAGCTGATGTGATGACTGTGCGTACTTTTTCACGTAGCATTCAACATCTGGTATGGTAGGGTATATCACTAATCTACAATTTGAACATTAAATTGCGTTACCATAAAGATAGATGAAAAAAAAATGATCTAGGTTTGTATGGAGAGAACCTTATTCAGATTTTACGTAGGTATGCATAGACCGATATTTGTTGCTACACTACACTACCTTTTGTAGATAATGCAAAATTTTAGGATTTTTTTTTACCTTTGGTTACATTATTAGAGTTTTAGTAAGGATCCCTCTTTTTTTTGAAAATATAATATAGCCTCTAGCAACCGCGGATAGTGGAGCTTTCCAACGGTGAAAGGATTTTTCAAATCTGTCCAGCAGTTTCTGAGCCTCTTCAATGAAAATGTGGCGACATCTGCAGTACCCGCCACATACAACTACATAACCTCAACTCAAGACTGAACCATCGATCATACTATATGGAATTACATCTTCATCTCGATAGATGGCATCTAGAACGCGCTATTAGAATTTCTTCAGCGCTAAGCATATATACAAGCACCAGCCATATACGGTTGGTCCACGGCCGGACCCCAGGCACACAACACCTCGCCTGGCGGAGATATCTCCCTTTGTTCTCGAGAGTAGGAACACATCCATTCCTTCAAAAACAAACAAACAATCAAATCTTTCCACTTTATAATATTAGTATAGACTAACGAACTAATCATTATTAATATGGAATTTAAGTTTTATAGTTTTAAAAAAGGGTTTTTGAAATATAATTAACTAATAAAATTTTAATCATCGACGTAGTTTATTATCAATAGCTAGATATAGACAATTAATGTTTGCAAAAAATATAAATTTCCGTCCAAGCCTTAAAGTTCTTGAGATTTTCAAACATTAAGGTTCCTAACTAAGCAAATTATAAAAATAAGAAACCGGCCAAGTGCGAGTCAGAACCACACACAAAGGGTTTCGTACCATCATACTAGATGGCGCTAGTACATAGGGATCCGTACCATCATACTAGATGGCGCTAGTACAAAGGGATCCGTACCATCATACTAGATGGCGCTAGTACATAGGGATACGTACCATCATACTAGATGGCGCTAGTACATAGGGATCCGTACCATCATACTAGATGGCGCTAGTACAAAGGGATCCGTACCATCATACTAGATGGCGCTAGTACATAGGGATCCGTACCATCATACTAGATGGCGCTAGTACAAAGGGATCCGTACCATCATACTAGATGGCGCTAGTACATAGGGATCCGTACCATCATACTAGATGGCGCTAGTACAAAGGGATCCGTACCATCATACTAGATGGCGCTAGTACAAAGGGATCCGTACCATCATACTAGATGGCGCTAGTACATAGGGATCCGTACCATCATACTAGATGGCGCTAGTACAAAGGGATCCGTACCATCATACTAGATGGCGCTAGTACATAGGGATCCGTACCATCATACTAGATGGCGCTAGTACAAAGGGATCCGTACCATCATACTAGATGGCGCTAGTACAAAGGGATCCGTACCATCATACTAGATGGCGCTAGTACAAAGGGATCCGTACCATCATACTAGATGGCGCTAGTACAAAGGGATCTTTACCATCATACTAGATGGCGCTAGTACAAAGGGATCCGTACCATCATACTAGACGGCGCCAGTTTCTTCTTTTTTCAAAAAACACTTTTTTTGTATGGATTCCCTTATTTTTTCACTTTTTCTAATTTCTTGTATTTGTTGTTATAGCGGCAACACAAATACATCATCTGTGAAAATTCCAACTGTCTAGCTATCACGGTTCCTGAAATACAGCCTGGCGACAGACGGACAGACAGACAGACAGACAGACAGACGGACGGACAGCGAAGTAGTAATAGGGTCCCGTTTTTACCTTTTTATATTGAATAAATTATTATTTATTCTACTTATGAGACTAAACGACTTTCAGTAGATAAGTTCGGTCAATTCGCAAAAGTTTTTTACCAACTTCAAATAAATGAGGTATTCAATTCGACACGTTGTTCGTATCACATGTTAGTATATTTTGTGGGCTTCTAAACAGGTGTGCCAAATTCCATAAGTGTATGTTTGTATGTTGATATAAGCGTCTGTGGCTCAACCGGTAACGACTCGGTCCTCCTAACCAGAGGTGCCGGGTTCAAATCCGGACGGCCAATGTACCAATGAGTTTTTCGAAACTTACGTACATATACTCACCGATTGCTTTAACGGTGAAGGAAAACATCGTGAGGAGACCTGGACACGCTGGAAGGTGGCCATAGGAACTTCGCAAAGAAACGACAAAACCTCATCGAGTTTGGCCTCGTTTGATTCGTATTGAAGAGTACTTTGATTGTGAAATCTTGTGCTTAAAAGCTTTTAGGTTTTACGAAAATTATTTTTAGATCTAATGTATGATGTAAATATATGTATTTTTCTTTGTACCTCAACAAGCTGTCCCGGCGAACTTCGTACCGCCTCACACTATACTACACTACACTACCGCTACTGCTACCGCTACACTACCACTTTCACTACCACTACAACTACCACTACCACTACCACTACCACTAACACTACCACTACCACTACCACTACCACTACCACTACCACTAAACTACCACTACCACTGCCACTACCACTACCACTACCGCTACCACTACAACTACTACTACCACTGCCACTACCACTACCACTACCACTACCACCACCACTACCACTGCCACTGCCACTACAACTACCACTACCACTAAACTACCACTACCACTACCACTACCACTACCACCACCACTACCACTGCCACTGCCACCACAACTACCACTACCACTAAACTACCACTACCACTGCCACTACCACTACCACTGCCACTACCACTACCACTACCACTAACACTACCACTACCACTACCACTACCACTAAACTACCACTACCACTGCCACTACCACTACCACTACCGCTACCACTACAACTACTACTACCACTGCCACTACCACTACCACTACCACTACCACCACCACTACCACTGCCACTGCCACTACAACTACCACTACCACTAAACTACCACTACCACTGCCACTACCACTACCACTACCACTACCACTACCACCACCACTACCACTGCCACTGCCACTACAACTACCACTACCACTAAACTACCACTACCACTGCCACTACCACTACCACTACCGCTACGACTACCACTACACTACTTTTTGTAGATATTGCAGGAATTTTAAGGCCATTTTTTACACCTTGGGTTATACACTATTTGAGTTTTAGTAAGTATCCCTAATTTTTTGAAAATATAATAAAGCCTACAGCAACCGCGGATAGTGTAGCTTCCTAAAGGTGAAAGCATTTTTCAAATCGGTCAAGAAGTTTCGGAGCCTAACAAACAAACAAACAATCAAATCTTTCCTTTTTATAATATTACTAGCTGTTGCCCGCGGCTTTGCCCGCGCAGAACCCGTTTTTTGGCCACTTTCTTATTATTTTCTTTTATAAGAACCTTCTACTGACAATAATAAACACAACAAAAAAGAATTAGCGAAATCGGTTAAGCCGTTCACGCGTGATTCGATGACCAAGGAAAATAAAGATTCATTTTTATATATTATGCACTGCACTGCACTGCACTCCACTGCACTCCACTGCACTCCATTGGGCCCGCGTGTTAGACTAAGGCCCGATCGTCCTAATTCAAGGTAGGCTCGAGCCCCTCGGTGGGGACGTATATGAGCTGATAATATGATGTTTGTATGTTTGTCCACGTATTTATCACTCACTAAAAACAAAATGCAATAATTCTTTTTTTATTGGATTAAGTATCTTTCAACTTAGGGAACAGTGCAAGTCTCATCAAAATCGGTCTAGTTGTTTCCAGGTTATGGACTGTTAAGTGTGTAAAAATCACTGGAACAACACGTCGTCGGTAAAACAGCAATTTTGTGATTGAAGTAGGTTGACCTTTCACGTTTTTAGGGTTCCGTAACCAAAGGGTAAAAACGGGACCCTATTACTAAGACTCCGCTGTCCGTCCGTCTGTCTGTATGTCCGTCTGTCACCAGGCTGTATTTCATGAACCGTGATAGCTAGACAGTAGAAATTTTCACAGATGATGTATTTCTGTTGCCAAAAACAAATATTAAAAATAAGAAAAGTGAAAGTCTCCATACAAACAGTTCTTTTTTGAAACTTGAAGAAACTAGCGCCATCTAGTATGTAGGTACGTTCCGAGCGAAGATTGGCTACAACAGCCACATGCGGCCGCACGAGAAGGCGGAGCAGCGGGATGCTTGCAGCTGAGCCGGACAACTCTGCGGTCGCTGTAGCCGAAAACGGCTAGGACCATTATCATCATCATCATCAGGTACGGAACTCTTTGTGCGCGGTTCTGACTCGCACTTTACTGGTTTTTTTAGCGTTGTCAAATATTTTGTACAGTTTTCTTTCCATACAAAGTTAAAGAATAAACTGAACAATTGATCTAATAGATCCAGAGATATGCTATATATAACGGGAGGTAGATAGGTTACATGCATCCTAAAAGTGAAGCAAAAAAAAAGATGCCAATTGGCATCTCTTTTCATAGTAGCATTCGGTAGGTACCTATTATAATGAGTGTGTAAATGGATTCGATTTTCAAATGTGGTTTGTTAGTGCATAACCCAACTATGGTAACAAATCTCTGAATAGATCGCATTTCTTGATTCCGGAATCTATTTTTAGTACTTCCAGCAGTTTCTGTAACAAGAGTGTGTTCTGTAGTTTGGTTCTGATTTGAGTACCATTCAATCAGACTTATTGAAAATTTCTAAAAAAAGTTATTGAAACTTATATCTGTTTTTGTGTTTTGTGTGATTTTAGTAAAAATTTATATTTATGTTTATTGGTATGAAATGAAATATAATTGACTGGCTGTTTCCCGCGTCTTCACCCGCGTGGACAATGTTTTTATGACTTTTCGAGGGTGCGCTATGCGTGGAAATCAGTATCATATGTGTTAATTCAGGGCCTAATCTGTCTACCTACTAAATTTTAGACAGATCCTTTCAGTAGTTTTTGCGTGAAAGAGTAACAAACATACATTCTTATAAACTTTCGCGTTTATAATATTAGTAGGATTTGCTTAGTTTTGGGTACAAATTTGGTGTAAAAATTAATAAAAAAAGTAAATTAGTTTTCAGAACCTTTTAGAACCTGCTCATAATTTAAGCGTGCAAATATTTAACGTGAAGCCGATGGATAAGGGCAGCCCAGGACCGGTCGTCGTGGAAATCCTTGGGGGAGGCCTTTATGACAATGGACGTTTTTCGGCTGATATGATGATGATGATGATGAGTTAATAATTCTTTCATTGATTCATTCATTCATATCAGCTCATATACGTCCCCACCGAGGGGTTCGAGCCTACCCTGAATTAGGGCGATTAGGCCTTAGTCGACCACGCGGGCCCAGTGCGGGTTGGTCGACTTCACACACAACCTTCGAGTTTCTTCGCAGGCGTGTGCAGGTTTCCTCACAATGTTTTTCCTTCACCGTTAAAGCAATCGATAAGTATATGTACGTAAGTATTTGAAAAACTCATTGGTACATTGGCCGTCCAGATTTGAACCCGGTACCTCTGGTTAGAAGATCCGAGTCGTTACCGGTTGAGCCACCGACGCTTTTCATTGATTAAAAAAAACTTATTTATTGGAAATCTATAAGTCTGTGTCTCTTTTAAACTACATATTTTACGGAAAGCTGACAAACTACAAATCCAGATATTGTACGTATTTACAAAATTTCAATAACTTTCATTGATATTTAAATAAGAACCTGACTACATAATTTGTATAACCGCCTCCGTGGCGTAATGGTTAGTCTATTCGCTTCAGACCAGGAGGTCGCGGGTTCGATTCCGGCGAGGTCAACTTGTAAGACTCGGTTTGGTTGGTGGTAGGGCATTTTCTAATCCCGCCTGCCTGGCTAGCTACCACCGTCTTATCTAAGTCTTGCCGCCAAATTTCAGTGTTAACAACATTTATGTGTTCCGGCTTCAAGATAAGATCAGCCAGTTCTCCATTGCATTGGGGAATCTTGGTAAGCCCGCTTCCATCTTCGGCATCATCGTAACTTACCATTGGTGCCTAGGGCTTACCAATTGTGAATAAAAAAAAATGAAGCACGCTAGGGAAACACCCCTCTTAAAGAAATTATCTAATATATGTTGTTTATTCTCTAAAACCTTAAATTTTCTCCTTTTACTGTAGAGCTACGCCACAGTATATATATTAGTACGCCACGCTCTATTTCAACCTGTTCGTCGCCAAACTAAATACGATGCTTTTACGCTCACGGAGTCAAGTATAAAATATCCATGGATAGCGTCGCAAAAAAAGATATAGAAAGTCTCTCAAAGGAATAAGTGTTCGATAGTCGCCCCCAGAAAATCTGCCGCCACTTCCGCCCGTAAAACCTTTAATGCATACAAAAAACGTCATTTTCAATACTATGTTAAAGGGACGTAACCTGCCTTCTGACATTTTGCGGATTCACTGCAGAAGTAGTATAAAGACGTTACCCTAGAACTTTATTATTGCCTATTAACCTGTGTGCAATACTAAGATGCATTCTGTTAAGGTTCCCCAGGAGCACACCTTGGACACTTCATACAACGCGCAACGCGGGTCAGAAATTACATTTCGAAAAAGGAATGACGGAACAAATAAAATGGTGGCGGCATTTTGTTTGTTCCGTCATTCCTTTTTTGAAATGACATTTCTGGCCCCTTGTATGAAGTGTCCAGGGTGTGATTGGGGCCAGGGTAGTGGCCTGCCAGCGCTGCATATTTTTAATGAATTCTCGTTATTTTTGTATTAAAACTACATTAATTTAATAATGATCTAGTTAACTAGTAAAACTTTCTATATAACATTTTTTTTTACATTTATTTGACAAGAAACATTGAATAAAACATGACATTTAGACTGCTGCCCACATCCTACTGGATTGCGAGGGGCTGGCACAGTACAGGGTCGTGCACCTCGGTGACCCGAGGTCACTCCAGGAAGTCGTCGGCAACCTACGGGGGCTACTGGGCTTCTTGGAGGAGCTGGGCTGGCAGTGATGCCGGCCAACCACGCAAAATGGGCGCAGTGGTCGCCTGGTTGCGGAAATCAGCCCGCCCCTAACTTCAACTTCAACTTCAACATGACATTGAATCCGCAATATAACTTAACACTAATGCCCTACACGTGACCGCGGGTAATGCTAAGTGCAACACCAAGCAACCGCCGTCTATCCCTTGGATAGCACGGTAAATTGTGCCATACGATAAGAAAGAAGACTTAACATTGTATGTGATCCTACCCGAAATATCTCGCAAACTTCCAAAACGAGCCGATGCGATGCCACCGCAAATTCGGATATATGTTGTGGAATTCCGAATATAGAAAATCGAGATTCGGATTTGAGCGTCATTAACATCCCTATTCAATATCAACGCTCGAACGGCAATATGTCCTTCGGGTCGGGATGGCTCTAAAACATATTTTACGGGTTGGCCTACGATGGAGGGTCATAGGATACTTTATGTGCTGAATCCTGACCATCGTGTTAGGCCTGTATGACCTAATTCGAGCTTGACGAAATTCAGAGGTAATCGCTTTCTGAATAGTTGAGGTTTAATCTTAGACTAGTAGGTATTAAGTCCTTACCTATGAAATGGACGATTCATTTTTGAAGCCCAATGCCAATTTTTATCGATTTTTGAAGTGAAAACTTCTTTAGGCGCGTTGAGCACCAGGAACAAAACTTATGAAACTGTATTTGTGACAGGAAAAAGCCATTGAACTGGCGACACCTTACCGACCCCTATTACTTGTTACCAAAACTTTAAAACTGTATTTAAGATGTGAAAAAAGCATTGAACTGGCGACACTTTACTAAAACTTGTAAAACTGTATTTGATAAACTAAATATACTAAGAAGTCGGTTGAAAACTTTGAAAGACTGTATTTTTTATATGATGCGATGCGATGCAATGTGTAGTATCATCGCTACACAGCCAGTCTTCGCTTGACTATCGCATCAACGCGACTTCACGTTCACGCTGTCATGGAGCAAATAGACCATGACGCTGCTTACCTCATCTTTCCGGCGCTTTGCTTTATATTCAACTAGCTGTTGCCCGCGGCTTCGCCCGCGCAGAACCCGTTTTTTGCCACTTTCTTATTTTTTTCTTTTATAAGAACCTTCTCCTGACAATAATAAACAGAACAAAAAAGAATTAGCGAAATTGGTCCAGCCGTTCACGCGTGATCCGATGACCAAGGAAAATAAAGATTATTTTTTTATATATTAAATAAGATTTACGTTAGCTTCTATTTCCTCATAATAATCTTGCTTTCTTTCTATGCTAAGTATCTACTATTTTCTTGTGTGACTTTCGTGTGTTCCTACTCTTGTGTATTTTGTGAACGACATTATATATTTTATGTTCAGTTTTTACTGAATTTTGGACTATACGTGGGACACTCAGAAAGTTTTGAGAAACTAAAAAACTGACTTCTATGGATAAATTAATGTTTTAATTAAATCTTTTCGAACAACTCTCCACCAGCCTCTATACAAAGTTTCATGTATCTAAACCAATTTTCGAAAGATTTTAAAATGAGACCCAATAATTGAATTTGGCTCCCGATAAAATGTGGAGGGAAATTCGAAATTTGAATAATGGTATTTTTACTTTTAAATAACCAAATTTTTCAAAATAATTACAAGTGGCCACGTGCCTTAAAGATAAAAACTTTTTTTCGCAAAACTTTCTGAGTGCCCTGGTAATTGAAGTTCCCGATATGCACCCATATAACCAGAAGGTTGCGTGTTCAGATCACATCGATCGGGGTCACCAATAGGGATGACGACAGCATCAGAAATAAATTATGAACTCTGGATCACTAAATTGTACTCCTACTTAAACTTCGGAAAACCTTACTCGTTTTGTTTTCCATCAAGTCTTAGATTTTTAATTCACCAAAATCACAAAATGAGTACATAGATGACGCTCCTAAACTATGACGTCACAACTAGGTATTTCTAAAATTTTTAGAACAAAATGTCGTTTTTGACAGATTAATAAAAGTAACTCAGATGACTAGCATTCGTCATCCCTATTATGTTGGTGGCTACCGGAAACATAATAGTCCAAACTTCAGTAAACACTCAACATAAATATATTGTCTTTCACAATATACACAAGAGTAGGAATACACGAAAGTCATACAAGAAAATAGTAGATAGCACCGAAAGTAAGCAGATTGTTATGAGGAAATAGAAGCTAACGTAAATCCCTATCCCTACTTATATATATATTATATACTAGCTTTTGCCCGCGGCTTCGCCCACGTGGACATAGCTTTTATGACTCTTTTTGAGGGTGAGTGGTGCGCGAGCCGCAATCAGCTCGCAAGCGTGGACATGAGTTTTCACCAGGTACCTCAGGAACTGTATCGGGCTATTCGGATTAACAGTCTTTGTCACTTCCCACCCCCTCAACAAATTCTATACAAAAAATCACTTTAATCCGTTGCTCCATTGCGACGCCACCGACGTGCGCGAGCGTAGAAAACAGTTGTCCCCAGATCCCTCGAGAACTATGTCAGGATATACTTATTAGTAAATTATATCATTTTCCACCTCATCTCTGTGATAAAAATCACACCAATCCATTTTTTCGTTACGATTTTAAATAAAACGAACAAAGAGTATTGTTTTAGTTTCCTCAGGAACTGCATCGGACTATGACAATTTCCACAGATAAAAGGTTGACTATTTCATTCCTAGTGATACAGGCTACCTGCATGCCAAATTTAATCAAGATTGGTAGAGGTGTTGAAGTGTGAATAGGTAACAAACAAACAAACACATTTTCACATTTATAATATTAAGTAAGGATTTCTAAATCTTAAATAAAATATAGAGCGTCGGTGGCAAAACGGTTAGGGCCACTACCTCCTGTCCGGAAGGCCGTGGTTCGAATCCTGCCACTTACCAATATCTATACGAATATCAATTTCATACTGGTATGTACGTTTATCCGACGCTCTTACGGTGAGAAAAACATCGTGAGGAAACCTGCACACGCCTGCGAAGAAATTCGAAGCTTATGTGTGAAGTCAATCAACCCGCAATGGGCCCACGTGATCGTCTAAGGCCAGATCGCCCTAACTCAGGGCAGGTCGAGCCCCTTGGTGGGGACGTATATAAACTGATATGATGAAATATTATCAAAAAACTAATTCAAATCATTATAGGTATCAATCTAGTAATAAAATTTCCTAACAATATTAATATGCTTCCCAAAGCAGACACGTTCCTCTCTGCCATAGCACCTGTTTAAACCCTCCGGCCTTTTGCCATCAGATCGACTAAAGCCCGGCCGGCGGCTGCATCAAAGATGGAATATTCCATCTGGCCGAGACCAGTGCCCTCCGAGTGAGGTCATTAAGGAATTGGTGACGTGGTAATCTTCACAAACACGACTGCAACTCAGTGAGTGATGGCCAATTGCCTCCACCGAGGACCCGCAAATACATTGATGAGGTTCACAGGTATTGATATTGCAGGCGGAGAGCAACTGCCACACGCAAATAGTCGCCGTCAGAAGAGTTCCCATATCTGTGCCTCCTGTTAAAAGATATTAAACTCGATTTATGTGTTTTTATTTTTTTACACGATTGGAATCTGTAAAAAAATACCTCTCTGTTCGTTTATGAAACACATCGCTACGTCCCATAGATCCAGAGTTTAAAGTAGCGTATGCTGAAAAATACATAAAAGAAATCCACTCAAAAGTATGAAATAATATTTTAATGTTTTAATACAACTTAAGCGCGTTTTATTATCCCTGCAGTGCCTTCTATTGACATTCTGCAACTATGATTATAATGTTTGTTATGTGTAGCTAATATATAGAAAAAAGTACTCTTTTGTTATTATTGTATGTATCGATAGATAATTTCCCACGGGACCTCTTTAGTTTTCCGGGATAAAGAATACCGACTATACAATGATGGTCAAAACACCCCATCCCAATGTAAAGGTTTCATATTGTTACGTTGAGTCATTCTAAAGATACAATTTTTTGCATTCCTGTAGGAACCCTAATTTTTTTGGGATTCACAATGTCCCAGTTTTAGTTCGCGATAAGGGTATCAACGTGTAAAATTTGATTAAAATAGGTCAAGCCACATTTGCGTGGTGAGCCACTCTATAAATGAATACTTTTGATTTTCCCACGGGAACTCTTGAATTTTCTGGGATAAAAAGTATCCTATATGTTAACCCGGGCTATAAAGAACCACCATACAAAATTTCATCAAAATCGGCCTGGTAGTTTTTGCGTGATGCGCGAACATACAGACAGACAGACAGACAGACAGACAGACAAAAATTCCAAAAGTTGTTGTTTTGGCCTCTGTATCGTTAGTAATGTCCACCACAGTTATTATTTTCCAAAAATATTTCATGTACAGACACGGCCCCGTTACAGTTTTAAATATTTCATGTACAGACACGGCCCCGTTACAGTTTTATTATATTATATAGATTACCTACTAATTATTAATATTATAAATGCGAAAGTAACTCTGTCTGTCTGTCTGTTACGCTTTCCCGCTTAAACCTCTCAACCGATTTTGATGAAATTTGGCACAGACAATCTTTAGACCCTGAGAAAAGACATAGGCTACCTTTTATTGTGAAAAAAAGGGATGAAGAGGTTCAAAGAGAGGTTGAAAGTTTGTATGGGATTTCATAATTTTAAAAGATAAAACCATGAAACTTTATATTTAAGCACTTGATAAGAAATAATTAAACATGTGTTCTAGCGTTTTTGAAATTTCGACCTGAAAGCGCTGGAAAGATGAGCTACAATAAGCAAGCGTGAAGTCACATCGATGCAATAGTCAAGCGAAGATTGTCTGTAACGATGAGACGGAGTGGCGCAAGCCGCGCAAACATGACCATGTAAGGTGATGTGCCGTCCACTCGCCGGGCCGGGCAGCGCGCACAATTGAAATGGATATGTCACCGTAAAGTTGTAAAAAACCGTTAGATTATAATATAACGGGATCTATCTCGCGAGATTGTGAACTGTCGAAAGATTGTGAACCGTACCTAACATACTGCTTAAAATTTCACTAGTGTCATTGTAATCTCACCAGTGACATTATAATAACACTAAGCGAAGTGAATAACATTAAATATTATATATATAATATTATATTATTATATTATTTTTGGGTACAATAAAACAATACTAGTATTTAAATCAGGTAAAAGACAACCAAATCATGTACCTCCAGTCCTCCTCGATGGCGTTGCATTGAAGCTGGTGGACAGATTCAAATACCTTGGGCATGTTGTGACGAGCGATCTCAGGGACGACGAGGATATTGAGCGTGAGCGTAGGGCGTTGTCGGTGAGGAGCAATATGCTCGCTCGCAGATTCACTCGATGTACAAAAGAAGTAAAAATAACACTCTTCAAAGCGTATTGTCAATCATTTTACTCGAATGGTCTGTGGGTGAGATATTCGCGCCGAGCCTACAGCGTCCTACGAGTCCAATATAATAATGCCTTCAGGATGCTGTTGGGACTGCCGTGGCGCTGCAGCGCATCAGGAATGTTCGCGGAAGCACATACAGATGGCTTCCATGCTATTATGCGCAAGAAAGCTGCATCCTTGCTGCGACGCCTACGCAGCGGTCACAACAGTATCCTGGAGACTATCGCTGCTAGGTTTGACTGCCCTATTCAAAAACATTGGCTGGGGTTAGTCACAGGAAAAATAAAATAAATATGTATGTACTGCAAATAAAATCTCTGTCGTTCTACTAACAATAAAATAGGAACTAACATCTATAATATAATAAAACTGTAACGGAGCCGTGTCTGTACATGAAATATTTTTGGAAAATAATAACTGTAGTGGACATTACTAACGATACAGAGGCCAAAACAACAACTTTTGGAATTTTTGTCTGTCTGTCTGTCTGTCTGTCTGTCTGTCTGTATGTTCGCGCATCACGCAAAAACTACCAGGCCGATTTTGATGAAATTTTGTATGGTGGTTCCTTATAGCCCGGGTTAACATATAGGATACTATTGATCCCGGAAAATTCAGGAGTTCCAGTGGGAAAATCAAAAGTATTCATTTATGGAATGGCTCACCACGAAAATGTGGCTTGACCTATTACAATCAAATTTTACACGTTGATACCCTTATCGCGAACTAAAACTGCGACATTGCGAACCCAAAAAAAAAAGAGTTCCTGCAGGAATGCAAAAAATTGTATCTTTAGAATGGCTCCACGTAACAATATGAAACCTTTACATTGGGATGGGGTGTTTTGATCATCATTGTATAGTCGGGTATTCTTTATCCCGGAAAACTAAAGTGGTCCCGTGGGATATTATCTATCGTTTCTTACATTATTAACAATAGAGTACTTTTTTCCACAAATTAGCTACACATACCACACATTATAAACATAGCAGCAGAATGTCAATAGATGGCACTGCAGGGATAATAAAACGCGCTTAAGTTGTATTAAAACATTAAAATATTATTTCATACTTTTGAGTGGATTTCTTTTATGTATTTTTCAGCATACGCTAATTTACACAACTCTAACTCTGGAACTATGGCACGAAGCGATGTGTTTCATAGACGAACAGATAGGTATTTTTTTACAGATTCCAATCGTTTAAAAAAAATTAAAAACACATAAATCGAGTTTAGCATCTTTTAACAGGAGGCACAGATATGGGAACTCTTCTGACTATTTGCGTGTGGCAGTTGCTCTCCGCCTGCAATATTAATATCTGTGAACCTCATCAATGTATTTGCGGGTCCACGGTGGAGGCAATTGGCCATCACTCACTGAGTTGCGGTCGTTGTTTGTGAAGATTCCCACGTCACCAATTCCTTAATGACCTCACTCGGAGGGCACTGGTCTCGGCCAGATGGAATTTTCCATCTTTGATGCAGCCGCTGGGCTTTAGTCGATCTGATAGCAAAAAGCCGGAAGGTTTAAACAGGTGCCATGGCAGAGAGGAACGTGCCTGCTTTGGGACGCCACTTTTTCTGCCACACACCTCACCCGTACGGTACTGCTGCTCAATTTTCGGCGAGAAAAAAGCATAGTAAGTACTCGGTCTTGGAGACAAATTACTGCTTTTTGCCGCTGGTCTGTGAGACAACCGGCTGCTGAACCCTCAGAGGCCTTTGCCTTCATTAAGGAGATTGGCCGTCGCCTTCGAAAGAGGAGATGTGACGTGAGGTCCTACCTGCTGCTAAGGTTGTCTATTGCCATCCAGAGCGGCAACGAGAAGTGCGTCATGGGCTCCTTTGGAGCTGATACGACTAGAGGATTTAACCGATATTAATATTTTTAGGGAATTTTATTACTAGATTGATATAATGATTTGAATTAGGTTTTTGATAATAAAGGTATATGTGTTATTTCATCATATCAGTTTATATACGTCCCCACCAAGGGGCTCGACCTGCCCTGAGTTAGGGCGATCAGGCCTTAGACGATCACGTGGGCCCATTGCGGGTTGATTGACTTCACACATAAGCTTCGAGTTTCTTCGCAGGCGTGTGCAGGTTTCCTCACGATGTTTTTCTCACCGTAAGAGCGTCGGATAAACGTACATACCAGTATGAAATCGATATTCGTATAGATATTGGGAATTGACAGGATTCGAACCACGGCCTTCCGGACAGGAGGTAGTGGCTCTAACCGTTCTGCCACCGACGCTCTATATGTTATTTAAGATTTAGAAATCCTTACTTAATATAATAAATATGAAAATGTGTTTGTTTGTTTGTTACCTATTCACACTTCAACACCTCTACCAATCTTGATGAAATATGGCATGCCTGTATCACTGGGAATGAAATAGTTTATTTTTTATCTGTGAAATTATCATAGCCCTATGCAGTTCCTGAGCAAACAAAAACAATACTCTTTGTTCGTTAAGTTATTAAAAATCGTAACGAAGAAATGGGGTGGTGTGATTTTTAGCACGGATTAAAGTGATTTTTTGTATAGAATTTGTTGAGGGGGGGGGGGGGGGGGGGGGGAAGTGACAAAGACTGCTAATCCGAATAGCGCGATACAGTTCCTGACGTACCTGGAAAAAACTCATGTCCACGCTTGCGAGCTGATTGCGGCTCGCGCACCACTCACCCTCAAAAAGAGTCATAAAAGCTGCTATCAAGTCATAAAAGTCATGCGGGCGAAGCCGCGGGCAAAAGCTAGTAGATAATAAGTCAATATTGTTACTAATACACTAATATACTATGGATATTGTTTTTCCGAAATAAAGCTTATTTATTTATTTTATTTAAAGAGTATTTATCTTATCTTATAAATGAGCGAGCGAAGTGAGCTATGTTAGGTTCGGTCTGGTTTGATTGATTAAACAGTCAATGACCTTCGCGAAGCGTGGCTATGCTTCGCTGGAGAAGAAATCATCGGTTTTATTCGGATGGGCCGTGTTATTGTAAGCCGATTGACAATTTACCGTCATATATAATCTAACTGAATTTAGTCTAATGAGATTGTAATATCGCGGTTTTGACAATATCCCGGCGACAGATATAACTTTGAAGACTGGTGAGGTGTTTTGAACTTAACTGTACATAAATTGTACTCAACACTAACCAACTATGTTTATTTTAATTGTAGTATAAACTCAAATCAGTTAAATGGTGTTGGGATAAACGTACAGAAACATAAGAACATAGAATGAACCTTCGGAAGATAGAAGCTTGTTTTAACCATAGATTCAGTGTAATTAATGAACTTATTTCAAATAATTATTTAATTTAGTCGTTTATTTTACTTATTAGATAAATATTATTTGTAGGTATTCTTTGAAAATATTAATTGCAAATATCAAAAGGGGCCGTCCATATATTACGTCATTCGAAATTGAGTAAGGGGTCTAGTCTGCGGATGACGGTAAACTGTTTTAATGTCAAACCTATTTTTTTGTAGAATTTGCAATTAATTGAAATCTCTCAACAAATCCTGGAAATGACGTCAGTTTAGATAATAACTATAGGATGATTGTAGGGAGGGGGGGTCGAAAATCACCAAAAATCTATGACGTAATTTTTTGAACGGCCCCAAAGAACTGTTATAGCAACAACTTCAAAACTGTTTCTTTTGCTTGTGATCTTTAGCGGTCAATACTAATAATAATAATAGCGCTAATACAATTTTGTAATAATTCAAAATATTAGGTTTTTCAGTCAGGGCAGGTTTTCCTTATATTTTAGGCATTTTTTTTTCAACGTGCCCTGGGTCGAATAATTTTTCAGTTGTACTATCACAGCTTCATTAATTTTGGGCCTACTGCATCAAATTTAAGCTCAAATGGCTTTAACCAGTTACGATTGACTGCTTCCTCGTCCTAAAAATAAATGAAATCTAATCCAATAGTCATTTTAGAAGTAAATAAAACGCGATTTAAATTTTATGACTCTATCTCTGGTTTTTTTTCTTTTGTCATTACACTACTTCCACTATTTTCCTCTTGATTCTTTATTATTATTATTATTATCATTTATTTCAGACAACAACGATCCAGAACTTGTTAATAAGACTTAGCCTATGTTAGTTATGAAATTATTTTTTAAATATTATATCTACGTCTGCATACTTACTGAGATTCTCCGAAGATAGGCATTCTAGACGATTTAAGCTTTCAATGTCGTGAGTATTTTCCGCAGTAGGTAAGTTAGGCATTCTAGACGATTTAAGCTTTCCATGTCGTAAGTATTTTCCGCAGTAGGTAAGAAAGACATTCTAGACGATTTAAGCTTTCCATGTCGTAAGTATTTTCCGCAGTAGGTAAGTTAGGCATTCTAGACGATTTATGATTTCCATGTCGTAAGTATTTTCCGCAGTAGGTAAGTTAGGCATTCTAGACGATTTAAGCTTTCTATGTCGTAAGTATTTTCCGCAGTAGGTAAGTTAGGCATTCTAGACGATTTATGATTTCCATGTCGTAAGTATTTTCCGCAGTAGGTAAGTTAGGCATTCTAGACGATTTAAGTTTTTCATGTCGTAAGAATTTTCCGCAGTAGGTAAGTTAGGCATTCTAGACGATTTAAGCTTTCCATATTGTAAGTATTTTCCGCAGTAGGTAAGTAAGGCATTCTAGACGATTTAAGCTTTCCATGTCGTGAGTATTTTCCGCAGTAGGTAAGTTAGGCATTCTAGACGATTTAAGCTTTTCATGTCGTAAGTATTTTCCGCAGTAGGTAAGTTAGGCATTCTAGACGATTTAAGCTTTCCATGTCGTAAGTATTTTCCGCAGTAGGTAAGTTAGGTCATCGAGACTACATTCATGCGACCTAGGTACCATCACACAATGGGTACAGTATGCGACCAAGGCACAGAGTAGATTGCCTATCTTCTTTGTGACAAGGGTTCGTGTACGGCATACAAGCTTCGGCACACGGATTTGCTTGCGAGTTTTTGTAGTTGAGAAGGTGGTTCCCACAACTTTAACGCGATTTTAATAGCTTTCTCTCTCAATATGTCCGGTTGTAGCTGAAGGACCTCGTAGTTTTAGTTCAATAAGACTCGCTGGAACGTGCTCTTTCATTTGTGATATTGCCTACTTAAATTAGTATGACCATGGCTAAATAATGGTTCATCATAATCAGCTCATATACGTCTCCACGGAGAGGCTTGAGCCTAACCCTGAATTTAGTCGACCACGCGGGCCCAGTGTGGATTGGTCGACTTCACTTACAACCTGCGAGTTTCTCCGCAAACGTGTGCAGGTTTCCTCACGATGTTTTCCTTCACCCTAAGAGTAGCAGATAAACGGAAATATGATACCTGGCAGGATTCGAACCACGACCTCCAGGACAGGAGGCGGCGGCCCTAGCCGTTACGCCACCGACGCTCAAATATATAATACCATTACTTTCCAATATATTTTTATATTGGAAAATAATGGTTAAATACATTAAAAATATATTACGTGTAAGTTGTCTTTATATTAGACGATAAATATTGAATAGTTTGTTTATAACAATCTTAGTGAGAATATTTTATCGTTTCATTCTTTTTACAGCGCAATTTTTTTGTAGTCGGATTTAAGTTTTAGAACTCACTTTTTATTTGAATTATTTTGGCGTTATAATGTCGTGATAAAGTATTTGCAGATCATTTTGGGT
Source organism: Coleophora flavipennella (assembly GCA_947284805.1). NCBI lineage: Eukaryota > Metazoa > Arthropoda > Insecta > Lepidoptera > Coleophoridae > Coleophora > Coleophora flavipennella. The sequence goes on from OX369297.1 coordinate 1,151,020, forward strand.
TGGTTTGGAGAGAAAATATGTTTGAGGTAATTTTATGGAAATTATACTCAATTAATGGATACAAACATTTTTTTGAAATAATTCGGCCTTTTAATTGATACCCAACAGGGCATCATTAAAAATAAATATTTCATTACTTTATCTCCTCTAGAGGGCGCCATAGTAAATTATTATTAACTCCCACTCGTTGGACCGATGACCTGGTGAAGGTCGCGGAAAGCCTCTGGATGCGGGCAGCGCAGAACCGGTCGTCGTGGAAATCCTTGTGAGAGGCCTATGTCCAGCAGTGGACGTCCTTCGGCTGATATGATGATGTTGTGGTGAACCTATAACTAGTGGACGAACAAGACGCTTCCAACGATACCTCATTTGTCAAAATATGATAAGTAGTCTAAAGTAACCGACATAGCTCACAGAATCGCTATACTGAAGTGGCAGTGGGCAGGGCACATAGCTCATAGAATGGCCGATGGGGCAGTAAAGTTCTCGAGTGGCGACCGCGCACCGGAAAACGTAGCGTAGGCAGGCCTCCCACGCGGTGGACCGATGACCTGGTGAAGATCGCGGGAAGCCGATGGATGCGGGCAGCGCAGGACCGGTCGTCGTGGAAATCCTTGGGGGAGGCCTTTGTCCAGCAGTGGACGATTTGTGGCTGATATGATGATAAGTTGTTTATAAGTTACCAGGTGGGCTTCGCTCAGGGAGTAGCTCCACCCACAAAAAAGGCTTTGAATGGTCCAAACTGTTCCAGAATACTCCACAACATTCGAGAGTGTTCTGGAATGTTCCATAATGATCTGCGATGTTGTTGGGGAATGCTGTCGAATGTTTTGGGCTGTTCTAGAAATTTCCAGAGGGCGAAACTTCCAGTGAGCATATCTTCAAAAGTACTCCCTTCAGGTAAAAACGGGAACCTTATTCATGGATGGGAGATAGAGGGCTACCACACCATATAACTTCCTTGATCATACCGGGACTCGTTTCTGAGTTTTAGCGGCACGCACATTGTACACTGTCTTTTATAATATACTAGCTTTTGCCAGCTGCTTCGCTCGCGTGAACATAGTTTCTATGACTGTCTATGAAGGTGAGCAGTGCGCGAGCCGCAAGCGGCTCGCAAGCGTGAGAAAAAGTAGCCTCTGTGTTAATCCAGATCCTAATGTGTCTACCTACCAAATTTCATCCAGAGCAGTTCACCTGTTATGGCGTGAAAGAATAACAAACATCCATACGTACAAACTTTCGCGTTTATAATATTAGTAAGGATATTGATGAGGGAACAGATGAACATACTTAAAGATATGCCTACATACATACAAACCGGTCAAAAACATAACCCTCCTTTTTGATTCGCCGTTGTCAGGTGAAATAGTAAAATGGTATGGTTAAAATCATAACCCTCTTTTTTGCTTCGCTGTTGTCAGGTAAAATAGTAAAATAGTCCGGTCAAAATCATAACCCTCCTTTTTGCTTCGCTGTTGTCAGGTGAAATAGTAAAATAGTCCGGTCAAAATCATAACTCTCCTTTTTGTGCTTCGCCGTTGTCAGGTGAAATAGTAAAATAGTCCGGTCAAAATCATAACCCTCCTTTTTGCTTCGACGTTGTCATGTGAAATAGTAAAATAGTCCGGTCAAAATCATAACCCTCCTTTTTGCTTCGACGTTGTCAGGTGAAATAGTAAAATAGTCCGGTCAAAATCATAACCCTCCTTTTTGCTTCGACGTTGTCATGTGAAATAGTAAAATAGTCCGGTCAAAATCATAACCCTCCTTTTTGCTTCGACGTTGTCAGGTGAAATAGTAAAATAGTCCGGTCAAAATCATAACCCTCCTTTTTGCTTCGACGTTGTCATGTGAAATAGTAATATAGTCTGGTCAAAATCATAACCCTCCTTTTTGCTTCGACATTGTCAGGTGAAATAGTAAAATAGTCTGGTCAAAATCATAACCCTCCTTTTTGCTTCGACGTTGTCAGGTGAAATAGTAAAATAGTCTGGTCAAAATCATAACCCTCCTTTTTGCTTCGACGTTGTCATGTGAAATAGTAATATAGTCTGGTCAAAATCATAACCCTCCTTTTTGCTTCGACATTGTCAGGTGAAATAGTAAAATAGTCTGGTCAAAATCATAACCCTCCTTTTTGCTTCGACATTGTCAGGTGAAATAGTAAAATAGTCTGGTCAAAATCATAACCCCCCCTTTTGTGCTTCGCCGTTGTCAGGTGAAATAGTAAAATAGTCCGGTCAAAATCATAACTCTCCTTTTTGCTTCGCCGTGGTAAAATAGTGTCTGCCTAACTAAAGTTACATAATATTATTTTTAAAATATTTATGAAATTTGTGGTTCCAATCTCCAATCGTGCTTATAAAACACAGGATACCTAATTTTCTTGAAACAAAGTGGCCCAAAGCGAACATATATAACCGCAGCCGTTCTTATCTTTATTATAAGTATTTTATCTATGTTATTGACAACACTTTATGGCCGATCCCTTGAGCGAAATTTTGATCTTCAGAGCCGGATTCAGGCTCTTTGTGGGCCCTGCAATTAGTAAAAATTAACCTGATATCATTTATTATAGCGGGGGATTTCACAAATTATGTTATAGTACTATTCGCTTACTATTAAATTTAGTAAGATTTTATAGTCATTACAGATGGATAACATACACACGAGTACCTGTCTAAAAAAGCTACTTTTAGCACCAAGTCGACTTAGAAGCCAAAAGCGCTAAGAAAAAAAAAGTTATTACGATATTGTCTAACAAAATTTATTTCAGACTTGGAACACTTTTTTTTTATATCACAATTGGTAAGCCCTTGGCATCATCTCACCTGATGGTAAGTGACGATGATGCCGAAGATGGAAGCGGGAATCGAACCCGCGAATTGACTAACCATATAAGCCACGGAGGCGGTTAAAGCTGTACGTGGGGCTTCTACAGCAAAAAAAAAGGAACTTGAAAAGTGACCACGTATATATTACTCAAATATAATAACATTGTCGTAACAGCATTGATGTGTCAGCTTGAATTATAAGCTAGTCAGTTCCCCCTTGCTTTGGGAAATTTTGGTAAGCCCGCTTCCATCTTCGGCATCATCGTCACTTACCATCAGGTGAGTCTATGCCAAGGGATTATAATAAAAAGTCTTAGTTTATAGTTATGATGACTACATAAAATACTAAAACATCCCTTCTAAAACAATACCCATAGAGAATCAGATCTACAAGAACTAGGTACCTAGCCAACAGAAACACTATCAACTGTAGGTATACTAACTATTGAAGTTAACCCGCGGTCGGTCGCGTGGCGTCTTTAAAAGCCCGACGTTTACGAAAACTGCTATATTTTGTTCCATATTAAAGATACCAATTTTTACCTCAGGATAGCTTCCTAAAACATACTTAACTATCAATTAGTACAAAAAAAATATTTAAAAAATAAATTATTATTATTTGTTAAAAATATTTCCTATCAATAAAGTGATTTAAAACTACACTATAGATTTCATTTAAAACTTTATTATGCTACTAAAAATAATAAAAAAAATAAAAATAGTAAAAATATCTATTTAAAGACCCCATGTGACCGATGGTGTCACAAAAAAAGCGCGACCGACCGAGGGTTAATTAAACAAGGAGCCTATTCGAAGACCAGCCCTGTTCTTAACTGCCATCGTCCCATATTTACGACGAACAGCTTAGGAACTATAGCGGTTAAATTTATATTACGAACGCTACATGCTTCGGATTTTAGCTAAGACCTCCTTCTATGAGAGATTGGTTCGATGAAGTATTGTTCTGAATAGTAATGAAAGTCTGGTCGTTGACTTCAGTGTCTCATCTTTACTTACTCGTATAATATTATAAATGTGAAAATGTGTTTGTTTGTTTGTTACATTTTCACTCTTCAACACCTCGACCAATTTTGATAAAATTTGGCATGCAGGTAGCCTGTGTCACTGGGAAGGACATAGGCTTCTTTACATCTCGTGAAAATAAATTGTTATTGTATTTTTTTCGCTTAATTTCTTTAACATCGCAACGGTACAATGGATTGTTGTGATTTTTTGCACAGATGATCGAGAAGGTGGGAAATGTCATATTTTACTATTTATTATATCCTGACAAAGTTTCTGAGGGATCTGAGGAAAACTCATTTTCACGGGTGGGAAGTGACATAGACTGTTAATCAGAATAGCCCAATCTATATCTATCTATATCTAGGAACTATTTCCTGAAGGATCTGGAAAAAAGTCATGTCGACGCTTGCGAGTCGCTGCGGTTCGCGCAGCATTTACCATCAGAGACAGTCATAAAAACGATATCTACGCGGGCAAAGCTGCGGGCAAAATCTAGTTAATAATATTGTCAAAATATCCAGGTACCTTTTTAATTAGAGGAGGATCATTTTATTGAAAATCCATCTGACTAGATATTAAATCTAAAGCGTGGTTTTGGAACCAATCTTCTTATCAGCTGATATACTGTTGTGTGCTGATATAATGTTGATATCATTGGTGTGTTCCGGCATGAAGATAAGATAGCCAGTTCCCCATTGCGTTGGGGAATCTTGGTATGCCCGCTTCCATCTTCGGCAACGTCATCACTTACCACCAGGTGAGATGTTGTCAAGGGTTTACCAATTGTTAATAAAAAAAATAAAAAAAAATACGTCCCCATCGAGGGGCTCGAGCCTACCCTGAATTAAGGCGATCGGGCCTTAGCCGACCACGTAAGCCCAGTGCGGGTTGAAATACGTACATATGAAATCGAAATTCGAAAACACATTTGTATGTGGCAGGATTTGAACCACGGCCTACCGGACAGGAGGTAGCGGGCGTAACCGTTACGCCACCGACCGTTTGGAACCAAAACCATCCTTTAAATCTAAAGGCAATATTTTTTTTTACTAAAATACTAAATTTTTTAAGCAATTTAAAAATAACATTTCTGTTTAGGAAATATCTAGTTGATTCCTGCGGCTTCTCCCGCAGGATCTCGACAACAGCACCACCTAATGCGTCCAACTATAGCTAGGTAAGAAGTATAAAAACCATTAGGTAGAAATAAAAAAATCGTCAAAATCGTTCAAGCGACGCACATCAGCATTTTGTGTAGAAAAATAGGTCTTGTCAAGTAAGTATTTTATTCATCTATTTACGTATTTTATTTAGATTTCGACGATTTTTTATTTGTACCTAACACAATTTTATACATTTTGTTTTCTTAGCATTTAACAATAAGTTATTTACAATAAGTTGTTCACAGTGAACCAGTCCAGTATCTTTGAAAGTATCTTTTTTCAGTATCTTTTACTTCGTCAATTTCGTTTTCTTTCCTAGTCATTTTAAAAATAAGAGAAGTATCATCCACAAACTATACAATACAAAGGTTATCCCGCCGGGAATCGAACCCGCGACCTCCTACGGAGGCGTATTTCGAAAATTTTATCTATATCCACAAACTAGAATTTTGTGACTTGCTTATGAGTTAAAGTTTCATTAGAATCGGCGCAGCAATTTTTAAGAAGTATGAAGTGATTTTCATTTCGTCCCTTTGGGAAACGAGTTTGTGAATACGCTCTTAATCCAATTCTTTCTTAATCACATTGTTGCTGAAAACTTTATAAAATTTGAACTACGCTACGCTAAGTAACTAGTATCTCACCTGTATTACGCTTATTTATTTATTTTTTCCTACTATAATCGGGTAGTCCGGCTGAAGCGCGTAGTAGCTCATTGTAGCACAGCTCAATGTGTTCAGCCCTCGGTGCAACCGGCTATTTAGATAAGATAATCGCGTAGTCCAGCTAAAGCGCGTATTACCTCATTATAGCGCAACTCAACGTACTCAGCCCTCGGTGCAACCGGCTATTTAAATAAGATAATTGCGTAGTCCGGCTGAAGTGCGTAGTAGCTCATTGTAGCGCAACTCAATGTGTTCAGCCCTCGGTGCAACCGGCTATTTAGATAAGATAATCGCGTAGTCCAGCTAAAGCGCGTATTACCTCATTATAGCGCAACTCAACGTACTCAGCCCTCGGTGCAACCGGCTATTTAGATAAGATAATTGCGTAGTCCGGCTGAAGTGCGTAGTAGCTCATTGTAGCGCAACTCAATGTACTCAACCCTCGGTGCAACCGGCTATTTAGATAAGATAATTGGGTAGTAGCTTATTGTAGCGCAACTCAATGTGTTCAGCCCTCGGTGCAACCGGCCATTTAGATAAGATAATCGCGTAGTCCAGCTGAAGCGCGTAGTAGCTCATTGTAGCGCAACTCAACGTAATCAGCCCTCGGTGCCACCGGCTATTTAGATAAGATAATCGCGTAGTCCGGCTGAAGCGCGTAGTAGCTCATTGTAGCGTAACTCAACGTACTCAGTTCTCAATGCAACCGGCTATTTAGATAAGATAATCGCGTAGTCCGGCTGAAGCGCGTAGTAGCTCATTGTAGCTCAACTAAACGTACTCAGCCCTCGGTGCAACCGGCTATTTAGATAAGATAATTGCGTAGTCCGGCTGAAGTGCGTAGTAGCTCATTGTAGCGCAACTCAATGTACTCAACCCTCGGTGCAACCGGCTATTTAGATAAGATAATTGGGTAGTAGCTTATTGTAGCGCAACTCAATGTGTTCAGCCCTCGGTGCAACCGGCCATTTAGATAAGATAATCGCGTAGTCCAGCTGAAGCGCGTAGTAGCTCATTGTAGCGCAACTCAACGTAATCAGCCCTCGGTGCCACCGGCTATTTAGATAAGATAATCGCGTAGTCCGGCTGAAGCGCGTAGTAGCTCATTGTAGCGTAACTCAACGTACTCAGTTCTCAATGCAACCGGCTATTTAGATAAGATAATCGCGTAGTCCGGCTGAAGCGCGTAGTAGCTCATTGTAGCTCAACTAAACGTACTCAGCCCTCGGTGCAACCGGCTATTTAGATAAGATAATTGCGTAGTCCGGCTGAAGTGCGTAGTAGCTCATTGTAGCGCAACTCAATGTACTCAACCCTCGGTGCAACCGGCTATTTAGATAAGATAATTGGGTAGTAGCTTATTGTAGCGCAACTCAATGTGTTCAGCCCTCGGTGCAACCGGCCATTTAGATAAGATAATCGCGTAGTCCAGCTGAAGCGCGTATTACCTCATTATAGCGCAACTCAACGTACTCAGCCCTCGGTGCAACCGGCTATTTAGATAAGATAATTGCGTAGTCCGGCTGAAGTGCGTAGTAGCTCATTGTAGCGCAACTCAATGTACTCAACCCTCGGTGCAACCGGCTATTTAGATAAGATAATTGGGTAGTAGCTTATTGTAGCGCAACTCAATGTGTTCAGCCCTGCAACCTGGTGCAACCGGCCATTTAGATAAGATAATCGCGTAATCCGGCTGTAGCGCGTAGTAGCTCCTTGTAGCGCAACTCAACGTACTCAGCCCTTGGTTCAACCGGTTATTTAGATAAGTTTGTTTGTTTGTAAGTTATTTTATTGAATCTTACATAAAAATAACCATAAAACTAAATATCTACAAGCGAACTCACTCCTTTCAGGATCTTGTTCAGTGAATCTTAAGATAGTCAAAGGAACTTCAAAGTTCAAAGCTAATTTTCAGTATGACAAAAATCATACTTATAACCCAAACGCAACAAAACATTCTCTTTGTTGTTTGGTGCTGTGGTGAGTTGAGTATGGGTTTTTCAGGTAATCGTTAGTTCAGTTAGACTTCTGGTTGTAAGATAGAATGATTATCTATACATATAATAAAACTGTAACGGGGCCGTGTCTGTAATAATAACTGTGGTGGCCATTACTAACGATATAGAGGCCAAAACAACAACTTTTGGAATTTTTGTCTGTCTTTCTGTTTGTTTGTATGTTCGCGCATCACGCAAAAACTTTCAGGCCGATTTTTATGAAAATTTGTATGCTGGTTCCTTACAGCCCGCGTTAGCATATAAGATACTTTTTATCCCGGAAAATTAAAGAGTTCCCATGGGAAAATTCAAAACCTCCACACGTACGAAGTCGTGGGCACAGCTAGTACACAATAAAGTTTGATTGTTACAGAGATATTATATGAATTAAGTAAAGACAAGACAAGGCATCTATTACTCAGGTCATCTTTGACACAATAGACTAAATACAATATGAGAGGCTAGTACGTGACATTTGTGACAGGACTACTGCTCAAACAAGACAAAATGGAAAGAAGAACTGTAGCTAATAGAGAAATGACGTTAAAACTGTAGACAAGAAGCAGTTTAAATGATTTCTATAAAGTTATAATGGCAAAGTTAATTGAAGGATATATGAAATCACTTAGGATGCCTGTTACACCACCTGATCTAAAAGACTATAGTGCAATTTATAAAAACTCCTTTGCAACTGAAACTTAAGTGTGGAGAAATATTCAACACTCCACCGCCAACCCAAGTATTGCTTGCCATTCTTTGCTTAATATAACACGAACTAGACGTCAGTATCAATATGACGGAATATCTCTTTGTACACATTACTGTAGAAGCGATAATAGTTATTTATGATACAAGGGTAGTAAAAAGGTCAATTACAATCGAGGGACATTTGTGAGCCCGAGCCGCAGGTGAGGGTTTACCATCGTCACGAGTTTGTTATTTTTTTACACCCACGTATCATACCACATTTTACAATACAGTTGTGAGAGAACCGGTAAAATAAAAAACGACCGTGCCAGAAAAATTAAATACATGGGTACATACCTATAAAGGTTTCGGCAACCAAAGTTAATTTAAAAGAACTTTAAGAGGTCCCCGTTATCTGGCACGGAACCCTAAAAACGCTTTTTATCGCTCTTTGAAACAAAATACGAACGAGTAAACAGAAATTAAATTACAACGTTCCATTTTTCCTATCGAAAATCTCATAAATGAATATCAAATTTCATAAACGGTCTGTCACCTAAAAAAAATTCGTTAGCGAAACACCAAAAAAACACTTCAGTCCCACTAATTGAATCTTTTGTGTTTCCAAGCCGCGTGTTGTCGGAGGGAGAAATCTTCGGAAAGTAATTTTGCGGAGGTGAAATTAACAGAGACCGACCAGTTTTAAATTAGACAATCTTTTTGAAATATACTCTGTGGTTCGAACAGCGGTGGCTAATAATTCACTTTTATTGGAAAGATAAGACCGAACAAAGAACCAGAGGTATAAACGTTATAAATCAAATCCGTCGGGTAAAATCAAACCTCAGATAGGGAATGGGCATTCTAATGAATTTTGGGTGAATTTTGATTAATTGGATATTTTGTATTTTAGAAACAGTGTTTATTTATGGCTAGGGTAATGTAAATTATTGTATTTTACAAATACTTTGTTGGTAAAATACTGGGTCAATTAGGTAGTTAGTTTTATAAGTGAACTAGCTGCTTCCCGCGGCTTCGCCAGCTCAGATCCCGGTAAAAGATTTTCTATAGGTACTTACCTATTCTAGACCTACCGAATATACACAGAATTCATGGAAATCGGTCCAGCCGTTTCCGAGGAGTATGGCAACTAACACTGTGACACGAGAATTTTATATACAGGCTGTAAAAAATGGGTGTAGGACCCATTACCTGGGGTTCTCATCATACTAAACATCTTTCCCTGAGGAACCCATAGTCAATTCTCAAAAAAAAAATTGGACCCTCCATACTAAAATGCATGAAATTGGTCGATCAGCTGATCGATTTGTATGAAGAGTAAAAAGTTTTTTTGTGATTTCAGCAAACTCGTAGAAAAAATGTTGTTCAGTATGATCAGTGGAAGCCCCAGTTAACGGGACCTACACCAATTTTGTTACAACCTGCATAAATTTAAAAAATATGAAACGTATCTTATGTACCTATATAGATAAATTTAGGTACATACCACTAATGGTGCCTAATTTAATTACCTTAACTTATTCGTACTCACCTGCAAGAAGGCTTTTAGTGTTTTTAACGTATTTAAAAAAAAAGAAATAGATAAATATTCTGGGACAAATCAAACATGGTCATCTGGCCCCAAAGTAGGATTCCCTGTGTTATGGGAACCAGAGACTTATATACATACTTATATACGTTTAAATAAGGTCTAACAAAATTAGCTGAAACAACTTTAACTAGTGCTTCTACCCATGAAACTGAACAACTTTCCCCATGGACCCATAGTCAAATCTCAAAAAAAAATTGGAACTTTCCATACTAAATTGGCTGATCAGCTGATCGAGTTAGTATGGGAGAGCCAATTTTTTTTTGCGATTTGACTATGGGTTCCATGGTGAAAGTTGTTCAGTTTCATGGGTAGAAGCAACAGTTAAAATAGTTTTAGCTAATTTTGTTAACCCAGACACAGAGCAAACAAATCTGCTCATCGCACAAATGTTTGCTCTAGGTGGGGATCGAACCCACAACTCTCGGATCAGCAGCCAAGAGCACTAAAAGCCTCGCTCCGCTTTATGAGCTAATGTGTTGATGGTGGTGAAGAGAATTTGGCTTTTTTGACATAAAAACTATTTTCAAATAAAAGCTTGTAACTAAAACATTTTAGGTGCTGTGCAAATTTTCACTTGTTTCTTACGATGTGTTTGAAGAACTGACGAATGTATTGTGATGGCCAATAAGCTCATTTTGAGAAACCTAAAAATTTGAGGAATGTACAAGCTTTTATTTGAGAATAATTTTAATTAAATATTGTTTGTTTGTTTGTAAACTCTTTAATAACAATTTTGAATACAGAACATAAAACAGATATGTATGATATATATGTATGGCAACCTAATAATGACATTTGGATTAAAAAATAAAGAAGAATGTAAGAGCAAAAGTTACAAACACGACTTAACATATAAAGTGTACATAGTTTTAAAATTAATTATAGTTAAGAAAAAAAAACTCATGGGACATAATGTTACTTATACTACTAATATAAACAGTAATATATACAATAAATATTATATAAATAAATAAATAATAAATACATAAATATACGAGCTCAGGTTTTAGTTTTGGGACTCCACATTTTCTTAATAGATGCCTTGAAGGTGGCTAAGGAAGGACCTAGCCTAACGTCGACCGGGAGAGCGTTCCAGAGACGCGCGGCTTGAACAGTGAACGACTTGGTGTAGGTATCCGTGGTGTGGGAGGGGATCGCGAGGGCATAGATTTCGCTGGAGCGCAACCTGGAGTTCGCAGAGGTACGGAAGTTAAACCTCTCCCGGAGATAACGAGGAGCAGCAGGGTTGAACAAAACATTATGAAGAAGAGCTAAAATATTGGAGTGTCTGCGTTGGCAGACAATTAAGCCTCACACGATATTCCGAGATATGGTCGTACTTCCGAAGGCCAAAAATATATCGGATGCATAAATTGTGCAGGCGCTCCAGCTTTAGGAGCAACTCTACAGTGGAGTCCAAGAAGGCAACGTCACTGTTATCTAAAAGTGGTAGAAGAAGAGTACCAGCAAGCAAGACTTTTGTTTTGAAAGGTAGGAAATTCTGCAGGCATTTTAAACTGTGACAGGAGGCAAACATCTTTCTACTCACTTCATTATTGTATGCAGTCCAAAACAAAGTACGGTCCATGATGATGCCAAGATTCTTAACGGTGGAGGATAAGGTTATTGGTGTGTTATTAAACACGAGATCCGGCATCATCATCTTATGGAACTTTGGAATATTTCGTATTCTTTTCAGCAAACCCTTTCATTTGGTTCCCGTATCATAAAAATAACTGTTCCGTCATATTTGGTAGTCCGCCATATTAGATTAAGACTGACGTCACCTAGCTTACCATGCATTGTCACCAAAACTAAACGTGTATGAAACCTGGAAGTGCACCAAATTTAACTTGAAGCGGACATCTAGCATACAAACGAAAATACAGCATTTTTGTCTCCGTATTTTTCAATAAAAGCACATATTTTACTTTTTTTAATCAAAGCTTCCACAAAATAGTGTTTCAAATAAAAAGATCGCCGATATTTCGCAGGAGCGTATTATAAAAAGCTATAAATCTGCTAATTTGTCTCCGGCCTGCTAATGTGGATGAATGGACCAAACATTCCACCTCGAAATTAAACTCTAGAACAGGACCGCACTCAGGTATTTATAGTAAGGGCCCATACATTTGGCATTAAAATATTTTACATATATAAAACTAGGAAGTAATAGTTTACTAATACTTCTTGGTAAGTTCACTCTTGGGAGAATGATGATGATCATCATCATATCAGCTTATATTCATCCCCACCGAGGGGCTCTAGCCTATCCTGAATTGGGGCGATCGGGGCCTTAGTCGATCACGTGGGCCTAGTGCGAGTCGGTCGACTTCACACTTGGTAATTCTTCATAGGAGTGTGCAGGTATCCTCACGATATTTTTCCTTTACCGCATAGGTTCGGCTAAACGGACAAATGAAAACGAAATTTGAAAACCCATATGTACGTGGCAGGATTCGAACCACGAACTCCCGGACTGGAGGTAGCAGCCCTATCCGTTACGCCGTGGTCATCATCTGGTCTGACAGTCATAGAGGTTGCAGTGATGGGAGACCTGCGGCGTGCCCTCGACTTTCTGATTACTAATATCTATGGTATGAAGTAATTAATAACTTACCTACCTACAAAGGTTTTATCAGATGTTTATTGCACTCTCAACCATATTTAGCAATATAAAAACAAAGAATAATATAAAAGGATCGTAAAACAATGACATTCAGTAAAAGAACTTTACTTTCATTCGAACTAAGCCAGCTCTCCATTGCGTTGGGGAATCTTGGTAAGCTCGCTTCTATCTTCGGCATGATCGTCACTTACCATCAGGTGAGATAATGCCAAGGGCTTCATCATCATCATCATATCAGCCGAAAAACGTCCATTGCTGGACAAAGGCGTCCCCCAAGGATTTCCACGACGATCGGTCCTGCGGTGCCCGCATCCAGTAGCTTCCCGCGATCTTCACGAGGTCGTCGGTCTGCAAATGGCTTACCAATTGTGAATAAAAAAAAAACTAGTAACTAATACGAGTTCAAAGGCTGTAAAATATTTTAAAATTCCTTGAAGTCATCGCCAAAAGATTCAAGCCTATCGCCAATTCGCAATTTTAAATCCTCTATGAAAATTACAGAGTTCAAGTATGATCCTGGCCATGAAAATGCGTTGTTTTATCAAATCAAATCAAAATAATTTATTTTAAATAGGTGTTCACACACACTTTTAATAAGTAAAAAAAACTTATTTATATTACAAATAATGTCATGATTCAGATTACAGTCTCAGGTAATGGTATTTATTATAGAATCCACATACGAGTATATATCTTTGTCGCTTACTTAATCTATTATTTTATAATATCCTCAAGAGCAGAAGCATTTTTACTTTTTTTGGAATTTTATTGTAGAATCTTATACACTGCCCCACAAATGTATTTTTAACCTTACTCAGTTTAGAAAAGGCTATATCTATTTTATTTACATTTCTTAAATTAAAAATATGCCTGTCATTGTTTTTAGCAAATAAACGCAAATTTTTGCGAATGTACATGATGTTATCATATATAAATTGACTAGCAACAGTTAAAATATTGATTTCTTTGAACTTATTCTGTAACGACTCACTTGACCGCATCTGATAGATTGCGCGAATAGCTCTTTTCTGCAAAATGAAAATAGTTTATATATCAGCCGCATGCCCCCACAGTAAGATGCTATAAGACATTATACTATGGAAATAACTAAAATACACTAGTCTCGCAGTACTCACATCCGTTAACTGTCATATTTTCTTAACGGCATAAGCAGCTGAACTAAGCCTTCCCGCCAATGTTTCAATGTGTGGTCCCCATTGAAGTGAAACATCCAAAGTTATACCTAGAAACACTGCAGTATTTACAAATTCTAATTTAATATTGTCTAATATACACTATTATCGACCTTTTTTACATTTGGCAAACAAAAATTTATACATTTTATTTTCTTAACATTTAAGTTGTTCACAGTAAACCAGTTCAGTGTCTTTGAAATAGTGTTGTTTACTTCCTCAATTTAGTTTTCTTTCCTATTCACTTTAAAGATAAGAAAAGTGTAATCCGAAATTAACACAATATTTGACAGATGTTGCACCATAAAAGGCAAATGATTGACGTAAACAAGGAAAAGAAAAGGCCCTAATATGGAACCCTGGGGCACACCCATTTTCACTCTAGATCCAGATGAGTTCGTGCCTTTCAATTGTACTTGTTGGGTTCTGTTGTCTAAATACGAATTTAAAAGACTGAGAGCCCCATCCTCTACACCATAATGCTTTAAATTTATAAATAATGTTTGGTGTTCAACACAATCAAATGCCTTATATAAATCACAAAAGGTTTAGGGTTTCGTACACTCAAAGGGGGACCCACGGGGACCTATAATTAAACCTCCGTATGTCCATCTATCGGCGGGCTTTATTTCATGAACCTTAATAGGGCGACAGTTGAAATTTTCACAAAGTGTGGATTTTTATTGCAGCTACAAAAGCAATACCTAATGTAAATTAAAAATATTGTAAAGTTAAGGAGATCCCAATACAAAAAAACTTACCTTTTGCAGGTTTTTTTACACTCCCAATAACAACAATATTTTTAATTCAGCTCTAACATACAGTAATATATACAAACGTGAAACGATAAAGATTAAAGCAGTAATGCTGAAATAAACCAACAAATAATTGAAACTGGCCAAGTGTAAGTCGTACTGCTGCTGGTGCGAAGGAGCGAACTCCGAACAGTTCGGAAACTGAAATAAAAAAAAAATGTTTCTGTCGCTCGTGTTGATGTCTGTTATATGTAATGTAATTATTTTTTTTGTAATATGGGTATTATTCGTAGCGTAGGCAGGCCTCCCACGCCAAGAACCGACGACCTGGTGAATATCGTGGGAAGCTAATGAATGTGGGCAGCGCAGGGGCGTCATCGTGGAAATTCTTGGGGGAGGCCTCTGTCCAGCAGTGGACTTTTTTCGGCAGATATGATGATGATGATGATGATGGGTGTCATTGTGTGGAGAGTAGTGGTAGTACTCGAACTAAGCTGACTTGCGCTTTTCCTGTTTTAAACATTAGTCATTTCTAGTTGTCTTAAGTGTTACTTTGAGTAATCAATACAGTTCATATCAATTAATAAAGCTTTTTATGTGAAATATTTAGTACACAGGTAATACTACCATCGGTGGGTGGCGCAACGGTTAGGGCCACTACCTCCTGTCCGGGATGTCGTGGTTCGAATCCTACCACATACTAATGTGTTTTCGAATTTCGTTTTCAAATGTACGCTCTTACGGTGAAGGAAATTATCGTGAGGAAAACGTGCAAAAACGTGCGAGGAAACTCGAAGGTTATGTGTGAAGTCAACAAAGCCCGATCACCCTAATTTAGGGTAGGCTCGATCCCCTCGGTATATGAGCTGATATTAGGTCTATATATGAAAAGTTTAAAGACGAAAATTAAGGGCTGCCAGGAGGCTCGAGTTTCCATACAAACGTAGTTTCGCTTTGATACATAAACTATACACGTCAGATTGAATCCAAACTTTGCAAATATATTGAGGAGACACATATCGATGTTTGTAATTAGTTTTCGACGTACTAATATAAAAAGGAAAAAAAATAGAGCAGTTTCAAACTTTTAGTACAAAACTAATTTAAGCCTTCGTTTAGTTACGTTAAAATTTACTACGATGGAAACTAATTACCAACATCGATATGTGTCTACTCAATATATTTACAAAGTTTGGATTCAATCCGGTATCTAGTTTTTGTATTAAAGCGGAACTACGTTTGTATGGAAACTCGAGCCTCCTGAATACTCTTAATATTAAGAACAATAGTTATTAAAACAAAATTAATTATCTAAATAGCATTAGACTCTTAGAAATTAAATAGTAGTAAACATACGCCTATTGTTTAGATATTTTGAGAGCACGGTGGCTTTAACCCCAGAAAGTCGGGTTTTTTAGTTCAATAAAATTAACTAGTCAAAAAAATTGCCCGATCTGACCACTAAGAAAACGCCTTTGTTCCATTCCAATGGTACATAGCTCAGGGGATTGTAACATGAAAGACATGCCTATAGTTACTTAATATAACAGACCATAAGTAGTGTCATCATAAGGTCAATAATAAAAAAAACTATAACTTTTTTTATTTTTAATAAAAATTTTCATTGAACTTCAAAAACTGAATCGGAAGTTTCATAGGTAAAGACCTGTTATGGTGAATACTACCATACATATTATGTTAAACGTCAAATTACCTGTCATCTTATAACTGCCATTTCACTAGAGGAAATAAATCATTTTCGACTACTCTGTGACGTCATTGTAGTATATAACAATAGCACAGTACGATACATAAATACCAAAAAACTATTTAAAAGTTTTTTTTGTTCTTTTAGATTATTATTTCTAAATAAGTAGATGTTTTAAAGATACCGCTGCCATTTAACTACTTAACCGCGTCCGTGTGGCGTAATGGTTATAGTCTACTCGCTTCGCACCCGGCATTCGCGGATTCGATTTCCGGCGAAGTCTAACTTTTTATGACTCGGTTTGGTTGGTGTAGGGCATTTTCTAAGCCCACCTGGCTAGCTACTACCATCTTACCCAAGTCTTGCCGACAAACATCAATGTTATCAGTATACATGTGTTTCTGGCATTAAGTTAAGATAGCCAGTTCTCCATTGCGTTGGGGAAAATTGGTGAACCCCCTACGATCTGCGGCATTATTGTCACTTACAGTCAGGTACCAGATGGCTTAAAGGCTTAGTGGCTTCATCATATCATATCAGCTCATAAACGTGCCCACCGAGTGGCTCGAGCCTACCCTGAATTAGATTGATCGGGCCTTAGTGGACCTCAGTCGACTTAAAAACCTTTCACAAACTTTACATAGTTAAGAATTATAAGAAAAAAACACATTATTTTAGAAAAATCTTGACTTGATGTCAACTTTTACCATAACTTACATAAACTTTCGCGTAAGCCAAAAAATAGTTAAGTTAGTTAGGGCCCTCTTTCTTCTCTTTTTTAAGGCCCAAGAGACGATGGGGCCCCTTTCGCTTTCAAATCCATTTCACCGCCTAAGAAACCTCATTTCTTCTCCAGGAATAATGAAGTGGACTCATTTGTCTTAATTTAGGACAAACTGTTTATTAGATACGTATTAAGTTGTATATCCGAAAAGTTTTCGGCCTAAATTTTCGGATGAGGTTGAGGTTCACTGTCAGTTGTTTCCAACTTATTGCGTTAATAATTCCAAGTTTAACTTTCTGGAGAAGGGTGTGTCATGGTACAAGGATTAATTTTGAAAGTTCAAGTGTTGTATTATCGAACAGTGTCAGTAGGAACATATATATATTAAAGTATATATATTAGTACAAACATACAGTATGGACACTCCCTGCCGCTCTTTAGATTCCGACCTCACCCCCTTGTCGCCCAGATTGATACAGATTGGTTACAATTTGGTACTCGAACGTATGGAATTTTACCGTGATTTTGTTTGCTCCGTCATTTGTTTTTTATAAATGTCATTTCACGACCGTTGCATGCAGTGTCCGGGTGCAGTATGGACCCTCCCTGCCACTCTATAGATTCCGACCTCACCCCTTCGTCACCCAAATTGATACAGATTGGATTTAGTTTGGTTCTCGAACGTTTGGGATTTCACCGTGATTTTGTTTGCTCCGTCATTTGTTTTTTATAAATGTCATTTCACGACCGTTGCATGCAGTGTCCGGGTGCAGTATGGACTCTCCCTGCCACTCTCTAGATTCCGACCTCACCCGTCGGCCAGATTGGTTACAGTTTGGTACTCGAATGTATGGGATTTTACCGTTTGGAAATGTCATTTCACGACCGTTGTGTGCAGTGTCCGGGGTGTTATAGGAGGCATAGGAGCATGGTGTTTAATTGTTATATTGAACAAAGTATTGGCTGTCAGTGTGTATTGCCAGTGATGACTTACGGAACTAAAACATGGTCGCTTACTATGGGCCTCATAAGAAGGCTCAAGGTCACCCAAAGGGCAATGGAGCGTGCTATGCTCGGAGTTTCTAAACTGAAGTGGCAGTGGGCAGGGCACATTGCTCGTAGAACAGATGGCCGATGGGGCAGTAAAGTTCTCGAGTGGCGACCGCGCACCGGAAAACGTAGCGTAGGCAGGCCTCCCACGC
Source organism: Coleophora flavipennella (assembly GCA_947284805.1). Classification (NCBI taxonomy): domain Eukaryota; kingdom Metazoa; phylum Arthropoda; class Insecta; order Lepidoptera; family Coleophoridae; genus Coleophora; species Coleophora flavipennella. The sequence goes on from OX369297.1 coordinate 1,169,218, forward strand.
GGTGGACCGATGACCTGGTGAAGATCGCGGGAAGCCGATGGATGCGGGTAGCGCAGGATCGGTCGTCGTGGAAATCCTTGGGGGAGGCCTTTGTCCAGCAGTGGACGATTTGTGGCTGATATGATGATGATGATTGGCTGTCAGTTGTTGAATATATGTTACCAATAAATATGTTACCAATAATAACACAAACTATCGTGACTTAACTGCCTATGTAGTCATTATGTATTCTCTGCTATAGTTTGAACTTTGATTTGGTTCGTCTGCCTGCCAATTATATTTCGTGCCCCGATTTCTAAATCAAATTTGTGGTTGTATCCTTGTCAAATACTCGTATCGTCCTGGATTGCATAAGATATTTATTGGATTCCCATAATTTTTAAATCATTCTTAATTGGGAAAATAAATAATCATTCTTAATCATTTTCGTTTCAAGTTATATAATAAGTTTTATAATCTAACGGGATCTATCGATGTGAATAAAATTAAATAAATGAACCAGTCGTCGTGGAAATCCTTGGGGGAGGCCTATGTCCAGCAGTGGACGTCCTTCGGCTGACATGATGATGATGATGAAGGTTCGGTCAGGTTTGACTCGAGTCTCCACGCCCCTACCCCCCCCCCCCCCCCCGATAACAAAATGCTTCGCAGAAGAACAAATCATCGGTTTTATTCGGAGAACCAAGAATGGGCCGTGAAACTATAAGTCGATTGACTGAAAACTAAACTTCACTGCAGAGCTAAAATATTAGTTATGTCGTCCAATCAAACTAATAAAATATGCATTGCTAAATCGCCAGCCTGTACGAGATTAGAATGTCTCTCAGCTACAGTCTCTCCAGCGGCGCCCAATTGACCATCGATTATCGAGGTGTTGAAGTTTCTGTATGAAAACGCTACCATGTCGGTTCGCCTCCAGGACCAGAACTCGAGACCTATCCAGTTGCAGCGAGGGGTGAGACAGGGAGACGTTATATCTCCGAAATTGTTCACCGCCGCCCTGGAAGATGTTTTCAAGCTTCTGGACTGGGGTGGGTTCGGCATCAATATCAACGGCGAGTACATAACTCACCTCCGATTCGCTGACGATATCGTAGTCATGGCTGAGACTTTAAAAGACCTAAGCACAATGCTCAAAGGCCTCAGTAAAGTCTCTCAACAAGTGGGTCTTAAAATGAAGATGGACAAGACGAAAATAATGTTAAACGTCCGTGTCGCACCCACCCCTCTAAAGGTTGGAGACTCTACACTGGAAGTTTTTGACGAATATGTATATCTGGGACAATCAGTCCAGTTAGGTAGGACCAACTTCAAGAAAGAGACCAATCGACGAATCCACTCGGCTGGGCAGCGTTCGGGAAGCTTCGCAATATCTCACGTCCCAAATACCGCACTGTCTCAAGACTAAGGTCTTTGACCAGTGTGTGTTGCCATTGATGACTTACGGAACTGAGACATGGTCGCTTACTATAGTCACCCAAAGTGCAATGGAGCGTGCTATGATTGGAGTTTCTCTGTTTGATCGAATCAGAAACGAGGCAATCCGCCGGAGAACCAAATTAACCGACATAGCTCACAGAATCGATAAACTGAAATGGCAGTAGGCAGGGCACATAGCTCGTAGAATAGATGGCCGTTGGGTCAGTAAAGTTCTCGAGCGGAAAACGTAGCGTAAGCAGACTTCCCACGCGGTGGACAGACGACCTGGTGAAGATCACGGGAAGCCGATAGATGCGGGCAGCGCAGGACCAGTCGTCGTGGAAATCCTTGGGGGAGGCCCTTTGTCCAGCAGTGGACGTTTTTCGGCTGATATGATGATGAAATCGCCTACACAGTACCCACAGTTTTCTCGTGACTAAAACGTCGTAAGCACCTGGAATTTCATTGCGCTTACGCACGTTCAATGTATAATATGCATTATGGAGTATATCAGATTACGCGACTTGATAACGCAAGATCTCTAATTAATGTACAGCTCGATAACTGGTGTCATGGACTTTAACTGAAATAAATATTGTATAATGCATGACCCGATAATGCATGACATAATATGAATGTCGATAGCTTACAGATGTATTTGAACTGAAACAAAAGCTTGTAGAGGAAGGGGGGGCAAGACGGGGTAGCGGGCAAGACGGGGTACCCGTGTTAGTAGGCAAACTAATAAACCAATCACGATCATTCTATCGCGTGACGCAGCGCGGCCATGATGGCTTCTAGTTGGCAGTGCGACTGAGCGGCGAAACTACGTGCTTTAATTGTTTTCCGAAAAAATATTTTTTTTTGGCAGTTTGCTTGTTATTTTTGTACCGCAGTTAAGTCGTGTTTCTTCCTTGAATAACAACTATTCAAACTGAGTGCTAAGTTATTCCCGTGTACCAATGATTACGCCAACAGGTAAGAACTTGTTTACATCTGTACTTTGTAGTGTTATTTATTAAGACATTTTTAGACTGAAATAGGCATGAAGGGGCAAGATGGGGTATGAGGGTACCCCATCTTAGCCTCCAAGTTTTTGTCTGCATTTTTTTTATTATAATTATATAAATACGTAACATTTTATGTTTTTCGGGTGTATGTGTGTATTGTGATGAACTTCCTCAAGTATAAATTCTGTAATTTTGGATTAGGAAGTTTACTTTTCTGTTTACGTGTTATAATTTTAAAATATTTTTTGTTATAGAATGGTGAAAAATTATAAAAGAAAGACGGTCAGAGGAAGTTGGTCTGAAGAGAGTATGCAGAATGCGGTAAAGTCTGTGATAGAAGGGAAAATGGGATGTAAGCTAGCTGCAAGAACGTTTTCTGTACCTCAGACAACTCTGGAAAGAAAAGTAAAGGTATTTCGTGAAAGTTTACTAGACAATGAGTCCACTTCGAAACCACTGAAGGTCCAGTTAGGCCAAAAGGTGCAAGTTTTTTCTGCTGACGAAGAGCAAGAATTGAGCAAAAAGTAAATATAGAAATAGACAAACGGCCATGTACTCCACAACAATCGGTATTTTCTGTTATTAGCCCCAAACAATTAATGCCCCATCCAGCAACACGAAAAACTTCTCGCACAATAAGAAAACGTGGAAAAACTGCTATCATTACTTCATCTCCCTTTAAAAATGAACTGGAAGAGACTATAAAAAGAAAAAAGCTTGAAGAAGAAAATAAAAAGAAAAGGAAAGATATGAGGGATCTAAAAAAACTTTGAAAACAGCAATTAAAAAGAAGAGAGTGACAAAAAAAAATGTCCAAGACCTCATCGGCAAGAGAGAACAGCGACAGTGATGTTGAAAATACTCCTTGTCCGTACTGCAGTGGTCGTTACTTGGATTCAATCGAAGGTTGGGCTGCTTGTACAGCATGCGGCAAATGGGCAAAAGGATGAGGATGAAGATTCAACCTTTACGTGCGAATTTTGTGAGCAATAATGGGTTAATTTTAGCATACCCCATCTTGCCCCAAGGGGTACCCCATCTTGCCCTCCCTAGGGGGCAAGATGGGGTGATTCGCCTTTTTTACTTATTGATTTTTTATTTCTTTATTATAATACATAAGTTCCTAAAAGTACTTAAATACGACAGACTGATTACCAAGGAAGATTATTAAAATAAACCAGATCTCATGAGTCAAATATTGTCAGTTTTATTACTCCGCAAACGTTAAGGACCCCATCTTGCCCCCCCTTCCCCTACCTACATTGAAAACGAGACGTTAAAACACGACCCAACAACTTAGTACAATTTTGCATTTTAAAGTGAAACTTTTATTACACCGTCTCACATTTTTTCGTCTGTGTGTTGCATGTCGCGTGACGGTCGCTTTCGTCTGACGGTATGATCGTTTCGTCCTCTGTACCGTAGCGAGAGCAGCCATGATCATTTCGTCCTCTGTAAAGTTTCACTTTTACCGTGGTTTCATAAAACCACACACTTACTTTTTCGTCCGTGTGTTGCATGTCGCGTGACGGTCGCTTTCGTCTGACGGTATGATCGTTTCGTCATCTGTACCGTAACGAGAGCAGCCATGATCGTTTCGTCCTCTGTAAAGTTTCACTTTTACCGTGGTTTCATAAACACACACTTAATTATTTTATTTCGGGTTTTTGTTAATTTTCTTCAAAAATGCTACACCGATTTCGATTAAATTTATAATGGAACAACTCGAAAGCATGCCCTATTAATTAAAAAGCCTCATGAAAATCGGTTCATAGTCTGCGAAGATATCGCTGAACAAAGAAAAAAAACATACAGTCGAATTGAGAACTTACTCATTTTTCGAATTCGATTAAAAAGCACTTCGTTCCTGACGAGGGTCTTCCGACTGCATCAGTATTTTTTCTGAATTGACTATGCGTTTCTTTAGGAAAGTTGTTTAATACCTATGATACGTAGAAGCCCCAGTGCACGGGTCCTTTATTTTTTATTTTTTATGCACAGTTGGTAAACCCTTGACAACATCTCACCTGGTGGTAAGTGACGATGTTGCCGAAGATGGAAGCGGGCTTACCAAGATTCTAGATCCAAGGTCCTACACTAATTTTGTCACATCCTGTATAACAAGTAGCAGATACACACAAACATAATTCAGTCCGAGTCAATCTCGAGGGATAATACCTTGGTTTATATTGCGGGCAATATTATATACAACATTCTGCCATTAATCCCCAATGTCCACTTAAGTGACGAAAGCTACATACCCAGTTTATCAGTCCTGACACATGCCAGAAATGCGGTCACCCCACACACTTAACCTATGGTCACCATACACGATGCATGGCGTCGTAACAGATAGCAGTGGAGCCTGAATTTAGTGTCCTTGTTGCTATTGTGGCTCTTGGCTGTTCAATGACTGAATAGTAGCTGTATAATAGTGTTGTACTTACGTTAGAATATGCTGTGGTAGAATTAAAGTTGTATTTTCTCCAAAAGAAAAAACATTCAACCGCCTCCGTGGCGTATAATGGTTAGTCCATTTGCTGTGAAGCAAGCCAGGAGGTTGCCGGTTCGATTCCCGGTGGGGTCACCTTGTAAGACTCGGTTTGGTTGGTGGTAGGGCATTTTTTAAGCCCGCCTGGCTAGCTACCACCATCTTATCTAAGTCTTGCCGCCAAACATCAGTGTTATCAACATTGATGTGTTCCGGCTTCAAGATAAGATAGCCAGCTCTCCATTGCGTTGGGGAATCTTGACAAGCTTCAACTTCGGCATCATCGTCACTTACCATCAGATGAGATGATGCCAAGGGCTTACCTATTGAGAATTGAAAAAAAAACCCGATTTTTTCTTGATCTATTAATTATGAATCAGCAGTATACGGCAAACTTTGTATTTAGCCCAAAATTTTTTTTCTGATTATTTTTAGCATCAATTCTCAATTCGACTGTATGTTTTCTTTCGTATTTATTAATTTACTAACAGTGTGCCCCGACCCGACAAAGCCCAACCCCATTTTTTTAACAACTTTGGAACCCTACTTAGCGCGGGGCCCAACTCGCACATGGCCACTTTATTTATTTATTTTATTAATTTAGGAAACAAACACTCTTATATATAGTATTACTTAAATTAAAAACGACCTGGAATTCCACTTAATAAAAATAAAACTTGAAATATACGAGCCCTGAGATAATATTAATTTTACAACAATGTTTGCTTTAAAAGTTTATTTTATTTCTAATCTCACTTTTAAAGGCACCCAAAGTAGTATTAAAAATGTCTACATTAGAAAAGTCATTATTGAAATTGAGTGTAGATCGTCTGAAGAAACTATTTTTGGCAGAATTTGTCGAAAAAAGAGATACTGAAAAGGTGGTTTTTGTGCGAGAGGATATGCGGGGTGGTATCCTAAAGTTAATTTCAGCTAATAGTGCAGGAGAGTCAATATTGTCATTTATTATTTTAAATAAGCACACTTGATCATGATGAACCCTCCTAGACTTTAGAGAGGCGAAGTTATATCTTTTGGCAGCTGTTTTTTAGTCGGAGAACCATGTACAAGTGCGAAAGTCGAGATTTAAAAAAAACTTATTTTGTTTCTTTTCTATTCTGTTAATATGGACATTATAACTAGGATTCCACACAACAAATCCATTTGGATTTGTCCATTTGGAGTCCTTGAATTTTCAAGGAGGCTACGAACAAAGGAGAAATATAAATTATTTTTCAATACATTTGCTCGAAAAGTGGTCCTTTATATGCCAGCCAAGTGTGCGCAAAATTGATTTTACCGCACACGTGCTTTTACTTTACCAGTTTTTTAATTTCTAGCTCGGAGGAACAAGAAATTTCTAGCAAATAAAAGATATAATTACCAAACATACAGAATCTTCTTTTAGACTTTTGAAAGGAGAATTTTAAAAGAGATAGGTAGTTCCTCCGTAAGGTTAGTACATAACGCTAGCTGTTTAGATTCTCTTTGGGTTATATCTTTGTGAAGAAAAGAGAAAAAAATATGAATGAAGTGGAACTGGTTACACCTGTGGGTTACACCAAGAAATAGGTAATCTTTTTCAAAGAGGGTTAGTATCCCAAGCCTTATTGTAGTATTTATGGTAATAAAAAAAAAACTTGCGCATGCGTACGTTTGCTAGCTAAAATATGGCGCAATATTCGTAAAACGGAATTGAGATGTTTAAGTTGTGAAAACTAATAAAATTATGAATAGTTAAAATACATGTAATGAAAATATAGGTACTGTGTATGTATAAGAAAAAACAAAGTGAGATTACTCCCCGGACATTTAAAATAAGCCACAAGTCGTGTAAATGAACTTCGGTTGCTGAAGCCTTGATAGGTATGTACCTACCCATGTATTTTGTTTTTCTGTCACCGTCGTTTTTTTATTTTATCTATTTTCTAACAACTGTATTGAAAAACGTCGTATGATAAAAATAAATAACAAACTCGTGACGATGGTAAACCCTCGCCAGCGGCTCGGGCTCACAAATGTTACTTTTTTGTTATAGACATTTTTACTACCCTTGTATCATAAATAACTATAAAGTGGTAGCATTGTGAAATGGTTGGGAAAACCCTTAAAATAAAACCAAGATGTTTACAAGATTTGGCTACTATATGGTCTGTGTGTTTGTTATAGCGTAATTTGGAGTCAAGGATCACTCCTAAATCCCGAATATGGTCAACCAATTGTGAATAAAAAAAATAAAAAAAAAACCTTTTAATTAACCTGTCACCGAGATAATAGTTGGTAACTATGGTATGATGTTTGCATGTGAAAGTAATGGTATAACACTTGTCTATATTTAAACTTAAACTTTACTTTTTTATTTAAATAGATTACAAATTACCTTATAGGTAATTTCTGTGCCCACCTCACTGGGCTCAAAGACATCAGTCCTTGCCATATCTTAGAAAACGAAAAATTTCAGTACCATACTAAATGATACCACAGTATATATATTAGTACTAACATACAGTATGGACACTCCTTGCCAGTCTCTAGATTGCATCCTCACCTCCTCGTCACCCAGATTGATACAGATTGGTTACAGTTTGGTTGTCGAACGTATAGGATTTTGCCGCCATTTTGTTTGTTCCGTCATACCTTTTTTGAAATGCCGTTTCTGGCCCGTTGTATGAAGTGTCCAGGGCGTGATTTGATACTATCTTCACTTGCGGTATCCTTCGCTTATCGCGTTGCTTTGTACGTCGCAGTGTGTGTTTGTCATAAACAAACGAAAAAAAACATAACTTAACCATTCGGGGAGTGCCAACAGAAATGAAAACTTTTTACAATTGCATAAGTTTTGGCCATACGAGTGTACCTAGTTCGGTGTCGGTGTCGTAAGTTCAATGGATTTTTCCCATCTCAAAAAAGGTTGACAAAGTAATTTTACTGCGAGTGTTCAAAAATCTCAAAAATTTCCAACGTGCCTAAAGAGGTTTTCACTTCAAAAATATAAACAATACAGCCATAAACCTGTAAGGCAATTCCACTTAAGAAACTATGTACCTACTAAACTAGACACTACTTGTACTAACAGATTTTTTAAATAAACTGAAAATCTGTTAGTTATGTCTCTTAAAGTGGGGTAGGGGGGTTTTAGCCCATTACTGGTAGTACTTTGTAGTCTTAATACTGTGCCACGGAATACATCAGTGCTTTCTGAACCCCTTAAGACAAAGATGGATTGCCTCGTTTACAGGTAATCTTGCCCCACCCGCTAGTACACAACAAGCTGCTGCAGGCAGGGTATATAATGATCAGTGTGTGTTCTCTGTGTTCTTGGCCAATTTAAAAAGCTTTAAGCAAAGATAAGATAAATACTCTTTATTGTACCCAAAAATATAAAAATATATAAAAAAAAAGCTTTTTGATAGCACAGGCTTATTAACCCTTCCAGTGGGGACATCAACCGCGTCGATGGGGTTCATTCGGGGGGAGTAATTTCGCCGCGCATGGCCGCCTCGCCCGCGCTGCAGATTTACGAAGTTTTCTCAGTGTTTTTGTATGAAACCTATAAAAACTAATTAGAAAGGTGATAAAATTTACTTTTTAATTACATTTATTTTTTATGTCTTTTGTTACAAACAAAAAAAATACAACACGATTAATTTGAAAATGTTTTTTTTGTTTTTTTTATGTTTTTTTACTTTTTATATTTATGTACTACATTTAAACAGTCTAAATGATCTTTTCTAATGGTTAGGTAAATGTATCTATATGATATAAAACAAAAAAATATTTTCTAGTGCAAAAAAAAAACTCTATACGGCGTAATGGCGGACTGAAATGTGAAATAACGCGTCATTTTACGTAAAATGTCTATGGAATGATTCAAATCAACGATGCAGAATGGTGCCTCAGTCCCTCCCTAGTATTATGGTACAGTTTGAGTGAGATCGAGAATTTTTAATTGTTTTGAAAAATAAAATACTGTAATAACAGCGAAATGAATTATAACATTTAATTAGGTTAAAAATATATATATTAACTAATTTTTGACTATTATTATGTTTAAAATGACTTTTAATTTGCTTTAAATTATTATTAAAAATTAAAATTGAAATTGAAAGTGATAACTACGAATGCAGAAATTGCATTAAATATCCTACCACCAGGTCTTTATCTGTCCCGTGTCTTCTATCTTATTGACTTATCCCACATCAATAATTTACTAACGTACATAAGCAGGAAGAGTTTCCTCGTTATAATGTTTTCTTATATAGCCGGTTAAAGTCGAGGCTTATTAAGAAACCATCTGTGGATACACGTCGGTCTAAGTGGAGTTAAACTGCACTGCTACTTGATATAAGTTTTAGCACAGCAAAGTTATATGTACAGAGGTGGAGTCAGTTATTTACGCAAGGGGGTCAGAATAATTGTTTGTTTGTTTGTAAACTCTTTATTAACATGTTTGAATACAGAACATAAAACTGATATGTATGGTATAAAGGCGGACTTATCACTTACTTGATCTCTTCCAGTCAACCTAATAATGACATTAGGATTTAAAAAAAAAAGGTAAGATCAAAAGTTACAAACACGACTTTAAATATAGTGTAATTTTAAAATTAATTATAGTTAAGAAAAAAAACTTATAGGACATAATGTTACTTACATATTAATATTAATATAATTCTATGTGTGGCGGCAACTGCAGTAACCCGCCACTGAACATTAACACAAGCGACGAGAGAACAAAAGAAATACGACACCTAGAACGCGCTATTAGAATTTCTTCAGCGCTGAGTATATATACAGATACCGATCATCAACGATTGGTCCACGGCCGGACCCCAGGCATACCACCTCGCCTGGTGGAGATATCTCCCTTTGCTCTCGTCGAGTAGGAACGCACCGTTCCTAAATATGTAATAAAAATGAATCGCTCAATGTGTTGCTGACCGCAAAATTCGAAAATTGTTCGACCGATTACTAAACTTTGGCGAATCGTTGTACACATGCCACGAAAGGTTTGTAACAAAAAAAAGTCAATCGAGGTCTCCCTCCGCGCTCCAAAGATGGCAAGCCGTTTGAAGCTAGCCCACCGCGCAACATCCCACGGCTCGCCCACTGCACACCATCCACGCGAGCCGCTTTTGGCTCACGCACCACACACCCTCTATGTCCACTCGGGCGGAAACGTGGGCATCAACTAGTGATGAATAATAATGGGGCGATAAATAAAATCATTAAACCTTATTTGTGAAAATCAGTTTCACTCAAGGAAAATTATGATGCCCTCAGAAAAAAATACTACATTGTTAAACACTGCATTAACAACATAGGCTGCTGCCTCGCATCATCAATATCATTGGTAAATTAGCTGAAAGAAAAAGTAAATAGAAGAGGTTCTGTGTTACTGATGTATCCTTCTGATATTTTTTTATATTTTTTTTAATTCACAATTGGTAAACCCTTTACAACATCTCACCTGATGGTAAGTGACGATGTTGCCAAAGATGGAAGCGGGCTTACCAAGATTACCCAACGCAATGGAGAACTGGCTATCTTATCTTCATGCCGGAACACACCAATGAAATCAACATTGATGTTTGGCGGCAAGACTTAGATAAGATGGTGGTAGCTAGCCAGGCGGGCTTAGAAAATGCCCTACCACCAACCAAACCGAGTCTTGCAATTGACCCCGCCGGAAATCGAACCCGCGACCTCCTGTGTAAAGCCAGTAAACTTTGCCTCTGAGCTATGGAGGTGGTTAGAAGCTATGCTGATAGAAGCTATGCATATAGAAGATATGCTGAGCACTCGGTGATTTGTTTATATTGATTGTTGCGATAGTCCAGTGGTCAGGTCCTGTGAGCTGAGCCGAGGATCGTGGGTTTGATGCAACCTGAACTCTTAGGCAAACTTTCGTGTGATGAACAGGTTTGTTTTTTTTCTGTCTGGGTGTTTAACATCTATCTATCTATGTACACACATGAACTTTACCTCGGGACATTTTCAGAATTTTCATACAAAACATGTTTTTTTTATCAGGAATTATAAAAAATACTTTAGAAATGTGTAAACTACTTTTGAAACGAGCAAGTGCTATATTTAACTCCTCAGTTCTATTAAGTCAGCTAAGTTTTAAGTTCGCGCGGAAAATTAAAAATGTGTTTTTATATTGTCATAGAAGGATGGTATTGTTTGTATGAAATTAGTAGAACTCATGTTAATAAGAATTGAGAAGTTACTTGTAAATATAGCACTTGCCCATCTTCAAAATTTTTGTACCCTGTACTGTACATGTGACATTTCATAAGTAATTTTTAATAGCTTTTCAAGAAAGAATGTTTTGCATGTAAATTTTTAAAATATCCCTAGGAAATGATAAGCAATGTATATTTAAAAAATATTAAAGTATGTATATCTAGTTTCCATAGTACAGGGAATCTTAGTTAGGACCAGATGTCCATGCGTGATTTGTCACTGAATAAAAAAGTTTAAGAAAATTACACATGTCGAGCACTTGGTGAAGAGAACTGTCTCGCCTCACCACGGTACTCTTTACGTTTAATCAAAGCCTATTGATAAAACACTGTTTTGAATGATTTTAAGGATACCAATGATTTCCCCCGTTAAAGTAGGAGGTTCATTATTATTACACCGACTGAGTACGTCCCTGTAAAGTTACAGACTTACGGAACGGATTGAAGTTTGTGAGACACGCAAACAAAGTTAATAAATTCCGTAGGTAGGTACCTAGAATTTTTCAAGCCACAAGCCGCAGCTCGTATTATAACTTCTAACATATTTTTGGTTGGGTATCATCAATTTTATTAGCGATTATTAATTTTAATTATATTTAGATAGGACCTATCTTGTATAATTAAACATGATTATGCTTGAAAAGTATTGAAGGAAGGAGTTTGTGTATGAAAGGGTTCCTCTGTGATATAAATGGTGCAAAAGCGGTTTTAGGGTTCCGTACATCCGTTTATAAAAAGAACCCTTATAAGATCACTCATTGCTGGCACCGACCTCAAAAAAAATTTAGGCCCTAATTTGTTTCATACCTACCTTTGATTTCGTAATTGTTGGTTAATTTCGTGTATTTTAAATAAAAAAGTATTATTTCATAATTTTGAGCGATTTTTTTTTGAAGTTGGTTTTTAGGTTTTTTAAACTTTTTTATTATTATTTTTAGTGGTAATGCTATTTAACAACGTAAAATCCAGTCACCCATTCGCTAATAGGATATCATTAAATCATAATGAATGTGTTTCATTAACAGATACAGAGTCGTACAGCTTTCATCCTCATCTCAGCAGTATAAAATTTAGTCAAAACTTCCATCATCAGCTCACCTGAATAACCTGAAAGATTACAACTACCGTTCTATACGTATCTATAATATTTAAAGAATTATTCTCTAACTCCTATCCATTAACCGTTAAGGAGTTGTACCTTCCATTACCAGCTCACCAACATGAGATGATTACTAACTAACAGACGCTAATACTTGAATAGCTTTAGAAAATATATGAAACACGTAACTATCATAAATACATATTTGTTTATTCATAAAATATATTGCACCATAACAGAGCAGCCCGATATCTGATCCTTACTAATATAATATTGTGTTATAAATGTAAAAAGTGTTTTTTGTTTGTTACCTTTTCACGCTTCAATACCTTCACCAATCTTGATGAAATTTGGCACGCAGGTAGACTGTCTCACGAGGAAGCACGTAGGCTACTTTTTATCCCGTGAAAATAGCATAGTCCGATGCAGTTAATGAGGGAACTGAAAAATAGTCTTTTTTGGTTAATTTCTTTATTAACATCGCAACGGAACAATGGATTGTTGTGACTTCGTATGTTTTAACAATTTTGTTCTTGGCATACTTACTTATATTTTTTCAATTAATCCCAACTATTTCCTTGTTACAAAAAATTTTTGAATCAATATTGAGCTAGACTAAAAATCAATCAGCTGCAATCTCAAAGCTGCATTTTTACTTTGAACTGAAATGCAAATCGTTTCGTTCGGTGGGGTGCCCAAGTATGGTAAGGGCGTGGCTTAAAAACCGTACCTACGTGCACACATAAATTGTTTAATGGTGAAATAAAAGACCTGGAGAGAACATACGAATTACAAAAAACATTAAACACTTAAATTTTAAACAAAAATCACAAAACATAAATGAATCTTACCCGACATGGGTTTTTTAAAGAGAATAAGTTTAAGATAGGTAATTTAAAAGCATAATTTTCAGATTTAAAATTATTCAAATCACTCCATTAGTTACTTTAAAAAATCACAAAATTAATATTACATAATGTCAAAAAATTATAATTAATAAATTTAAATTATTTTTTTAATGAGATATGATGGTGAATGATAGAATTGATTTTTTAATTGAATAGAATGGATTGTTTTGTGCCAGCGCATGCGTAATAGAACAAATGGATGAAATGAAATAGGTCGAATGAAAAAAGATCGAATATCAGCAACGCGTTGCCGCGTTATAGTATACTTACCGAATTTTAAGAATAAAATTGATTTCTGTTAGAAATTCCGACCGATAGACGCGTTCGATCCATGCGCGTTCCAGCGGTAGGTGACATCACGTCTGCGTATTAAAGCTTAACCGTAGTAACACACAAACTCAGATCATATACGTCCCCACTGAGGGGCTCGAGCCTACCCTAAATTAGGGCTATCGAGCACTAGTCGACCACGCGGGCCCAGTGCGGGTTGGTCAACTTCACACACAACCTGCGAGTTTCTTCGCAGGCGTGTGCAGGTTTCCTCAAGATGTTTTCCTTCACCGTAAGAGCGTCCAAAAAATGTACATATAATATCTAAATTCGAAATCACATTGGTACGTGGCAGGATTGAAACCACGACCTCCCGGACAGAAGGCGGCGGGCCGTTACGCCACGGTTTAGGACGTGATAAGTAAAAAAATATATAGTACTTATGATGACTTGCAAGGCGCGTGAGATTTTTGTTATCATTTTGTGACTGAAATGTCCGGATTTTTTGGAAATTCCTGGACTTTTGTCACAACTTTTCAAAGTATTGAAATGGTAACCCTAGTTACGAGTTAAGTCAATTTGCTTCAGTTCACTCATACAGTATGTATTTGTACCAAGCTCTACGTTAGATAAAGTTTTGTATCGGAACAAAATAAGCGTTTACTTGTTTACTTGTTGCATTGCAGCTAACAAACAGGACAAACAAACATATCCCGTTACGGCCAGATAAATACAAAATGGGTCTTATTCTGTTAGAAATAGTGAACTCAACTTAAAAATAATTACTAAACTATACCGCTGATTTCTGTACCTTTGTGCTCAATAAATTCTGCCTGAGTGTAGGTACCTGTATGTTTTTGGTTTCGTACCCAATGGGTAAAAACGGGACCCTATTACTAAGATTTCGCTGTCCGTCCGTCCCTCTGTCTGTCTGTCTTTACGTCTGTCACCAGGCTGTATTTCATGAACCGTGATAGCTAGACAGATGAAATTTTCACAGATGATGTATTCCTGTTGCCGCTGTAACAACAAATACAAAAAAAAATTGAAAAAGTGAAAAAATAAGGGGGGTCTCCATACAAAAAATGTGATTTTTTGATACATGAAGAAACTAGCTCCATCTAGTATGATGGAACCCTTTGTGTGCGGTTCTTTCTAGCACTTGGCCGGTTTTTTATATATTAAAATTATAAAATTTGAACCCAATCGGACTAAAGATTTAACCTCCAGAGCCACGCGTGACGGACGGACGCACGAACGCACGGGCGCGCGAACGGAAGTAATTGAGATGTTCGGTTTTTCGGTATGAGTTAATAAAAGAACACATTTACACGAAAATTGGAAAAACTTTTTTTTCGCGATAAAAACACTACGTACTACGAGGTCGAGAAAGTAGTGATAATGAAACTTTTTACTCATCATCATCATCATATCAGCCGAAGGACGACCACTGCTGGACATAGGCCTCCCCCAAGGATCTCCACGACGACCGGTTCTGCGCTGCCCGCATCCAGCGGCTTCCCGCGACCTTCACCAGGTCATTTTCTCATAGAGGGTGATAAAAAGTAGAGTGGCCACCTCGGGAGCGACACTATTTTAAACTCGAGTGAAGTACTTTGAATCCCTCACTGCGCTCAGGATTCTAGTTTAAAACAAAAGTTTTTAATTTGAGAGTAGAATCACCAGTCAAAGGGTTAGAAGTACCCTTCACTACAACTTAAACATATTATGTCGGAGATTTTAGTTTATGAGGAGTGTATTCCTAGCCAGCATAGTATGCTTCTAATTTAAATACTAGCTTTTGCCCGCGGCTTCACTCGCATGGATATCGATGCTGTTTTATTGCCTATAACATTCCCGGGCGTGCGCGCAACAAGGTTTAACGCAAATGGATGAACGGTATGGCAGCGCATAAAAAACGATCAAACAAATAATTATTTTTATATAAAAGATTAGCCAACAGAAAGTATTGAAAATTTGTAAACAGGTTCAAGAAACCAATATCTGTGCCTATGGTTTGTAAGATTTTCGTAAAAAAATTAAAATTTTCTTATAAAACATATTTGTAAGCAACAATAAATATTTAGGTAATTCAAAAAAGTCATTTTTTAACAAAATTCTGACAAACTGCAGACGCAGATATAACAAAAAAAACTTAAAAACCACAGACAGAGATACCCACTTACTACGGAAATTACTATAACTAGCTTAGAAAAAAATAAGTAAAAAATATTAAAAAAATAAAATTTCCGGTGTTGTAACAGCTGGTAGGCGTTTCTGCAAAAAAGCGTAAAACCACAGACGCAGAGATATTAAACCTTAAAAAAACCAGTTTTCATTTTAGTTAATGTAAAACCTGTTCTCTCCCAGAATTAGACCCTTCAGGTAGGTACTTAGCTTTTACTGAGAAAGTTGTTTGCACTATCATACTCACACAGAACAGCGTACTCGTATATGTGAACGAAAGCGCCTTTGCTCTGCCCTCTCTTTGTGCAGAAAGTCTGAGAACTTACAGTGTTGCCACAGCAACACTCCCGTACCAATAGACTCCTATCGCTTCTTCATTCCTTAGATCTTCATTCCCTTCCTCTTCAAGCAACCCACTTTCCCCATAACGGACCTCCTTCTCTTTTAGACTTGATAATCACATCCTCTCCTAACCTAGTTTCCACCCATGGTCAGTTTCATGCAGCCGGCTTTTCTGCTCACAATCTAATATACGCTTCTTTTAAATTTAAAAGTCCAAAGAGGAAACATAAAGTCTTATGGATACGCGACTTTAATGCGATTAACCAACAAGCATTCTTGGAGGACTTCTACGGCGCTGACTGGGATTTAGTTTTCTCTGCGACTGATGTGAACATTAAGTTACATAATTTCAATCAGATTCTTCTGAAGCTGTATGATAAGCACGCGCCTCTTAAGCCAATTCGTATTAAGCACTATCCGGCACCTTGGCTCACTCCTGATATCAAACGACAAATGGCCAAACGCAACAAAGCTCGCGTGAAATTACGTCACCATCCTACCGAAACGAATAAAGAAGTGTATATGCAACTGCGTAACCGCTGCAACAAGCTGTGTAGGAATGCTAGACGACAGCACATCCATGACTCTATCGAACACTGTCCACCTAACAAATTATGGAAATATTTGAAATCCCTAGGTGTAGGTAAACCTCAGCCTACTGCATCTGCTGGTATCAATATTGATGAATTGAATAAGCATTTCAGCACATCGCCGGTCAGTCTTGATCGTACTACAAAGCAAAAGTCTCTTTCTCATCTCTTCCATGCTAACCGCCCCATTTGCTCTCCACTGGAACTAGGAGAGGTAACTGCTGATAATGTCCTTACAATCCTTAAATCTATCAAGACTAAAGCTATCGGTAACGATGGTTTAAGTGTTGATATGATTAATCCCATCCAAGAACACCTTGCTCCTATCCTCGCCAATATCATTAACTGCTCACTATCTACTGGTATCTTCCCTTCCCCATGGAAAATGGCTCACATCATTCCTCTTCCAAAAAAACCTAATCCATCTTTGTTGACCGATTTCCGACCCATCTCCATCCTTCCCGTGCTGTCGAAAGTCCTCGAACATTTTGTACACCAACGTCTGTCAGATCACATCCGAAGTAATTCTCTTCTGTCACAGTTTCAGTCAGGGTTCCGACCAGGACACAGTACCGTGACAGCGTTGGTGAAAATTGCAGATGATATTCGACACAATATTGAAAATAAGGAACTCACGCTACTAATCCTCCTGGATTTTAGCAGTGCATTTAACACGGTTGACTTCGATATCCTTTTAGGCGTCCTTGATTCCCTCAACCTGTCCTCAACAGCCCTGTCCTGGTTCCGGTCATATCTCTCTGATCGTTCGCAATTAGTTAAGATGGATGACAAGTCTTCCAACTGGTGTACGATTGAATCTGGTGTCCCTCAGGGAGGCGTACTCTCCCCTATTTTATTTTCTATTTTCATTAATAGCATCACCAGCTCTCTTCGGTCTTCTTACCATCTTTATGCTGATGATCTCCAAATTTATTCTTCCGCCCCTTTGTTTAACTTTTCTGAGGCCATCAGCATAGTCAACGCTGACCTTCGCACTATCGCTGAATGGTCGAAAAACTTTGGACTCCTTGTCAATGCTTCCAAGACCCAGGCAATAGTGATCGGGGGCAATCACTTTGTTTCCAAGTTTCGGGACATGGTGATGCCTAACCTAGTATTTAATAACACTATTCTTCCTTTGTCTCCCACTGTCAAAAATCTAGGCATCATCATGGACCAAACCTTATCCTGGTCTCCACAAATTTGCGAAGTGAGCCGGAAAGTGTTTGCCTCCCTCCACTCTTTAAAGCGCCTACAGAACTTCCTTCCTTTTGAGACCAAGCTTTTGCTAGTTCGCTCACTTTTGCTTCCCCTTCATGACTACGGCGATGTCGCTTATCTCGATCCATCTGTTGAACTCGTTCTGAAGTTAGAGCGTCTCCAGAATCAATGCATCAGATACATTTTTGGACTGCGCAAGTTTGATCACATCTCGGAATACCGTAATAAACTTAATTGGCTACCTGTCCGCCAGCGCAGGAACATCCATATCCTTTCTCTTCTATTCAATGCGCTGTTTAATCCTGCGGCTCCCGAGTATCTCCGAGAGAGGTTCAACTTCTGTACGTCAATGGAATGCCGTCTCCGATCCAGCAAGAATCGTGCGCTCGTTATTCCTTCTCACTGCTCGAAGACGTACACCAATTCTTTTACTGTCCAAGCTGCGCGCCTTTGGAATTCATTACCAGTGGATATCAGAATGTGCTCCTCGCTCCTTGCATTTAAGGCTGCACTCAAAAAACATTACCTTAATCCTCCTCCCTTAAGCTAAATATATTATAATATGTAAGTAGAGTATGTATTTATTATATATAAGTATATATTTTGTATTGATATAGTTATCTATGTATATATTAATATAAGTACTAGAGACGATTCTATGATAGTTAAATATATTATTTTTTACTCGTAAACTTTACCTGACCGTATGCTCTGAAGTCCTTTCAGCATTCCAAGGTTGACTGGAAGAGATCCCGAAAGGGATAAGTCCGCCTTTGCTAAATGTATTTCCTTTTGTTTAAATATTTAATGTATTTATTTTAAAAGCAATAAAGAGTTTACAAACAAACAAACAAACAAAGCAACTAGAGGATAATTGGAAACGGGAAAAATTGACTTCTATCGAAACAACTTTGTACAATTTGGCATTATTATTATAGAAGTATATAAAATCTAAGCTACTCTGCTCACTTGGCACGAGGCAGGAGCACCTCCAGCGGAAGCACAGTCGGCTGGAGTATAGTGCGACGGGGAGAGAAAGCGTCGGACTATCCGGGCATTGTCGAGGAGGACTGCTTTCTGCATTGCTGCAATTATTGGTCTGCCTCGGAGATCCAGCCGCCTTAGGTGACGTTATTTTAATTATTTAAATTTATAAAACCTAAGCTACTCTGCTCACTTGGCACGAGGCAGGAGCACCTCCAGCGGAAGCACAGTCGGCTGGAGTATAGTGCGACGGGGAGAGAAAGCGTCGGACTATCCGGGCATTGTCGAGGAGGACTGCTTTCTGCATTGCTGCAATTATTGGTCTGCCTCGGAGATCCAGCCGCCTTAGGTGACGTTATTTTAATTATTTAAATTTATAAAACCTAAGCTACTCTGCTCACTTGGCACGAGGCGAAGTGGCAGGAGCACCTCCAGCGGAAGCACAGTCGGCTGAGTTCAGTGCAACAGGGAGAGAAAGCGTCGACCTATCCGGGCATTGTAGATGAGGACTGCTTTCTGCATTGCTGCAATTATTGGTCTGCCTCGGAGATCCAGCCGCCTTAGGTGACGTTATTTTAATTATTTAAATTTATAAAACCTAAGCTACTCTGCTCACTTGGCACGAGGCGAAGTGGCAGGAGCACCTCCAGCGGAAGCACAGTCGGCTGAGTTCAGTGCAACAGGGAGAGAAAGCGTCGACCTATCCGGGCATTGTAGAGGAGGACTGCTTTCTGCATTGCTGCAATTATTGGTCTGCCTCGGAGATCCAGCCGCCTTAGGTGACGTTATTTTAATTATTTAAATTTATAAAACCTAAGCTACTCTGCTCACTTGGCACGAGGCGAAGTGGCAGGAGCACCTCCAGCGGAAGCACAGTCGGCTGAGTTCAGTGCAACAGGGAGAGAAAGCGTCGACCTATCCGGGCATTGTAGAGGAGGACTGCTTTCTGCATTGCTGCAATTATTGGTCTGCCTCGGAGATCCAGCCGTCTTAGGTGACGTTATTATAATTAATTTTCAAATAAAAGTACTACACAGATTTCAATAAAATTTATACAAAACCAACTCAGGAGCATACCCTGGAGGGTATTCGACATGTCGAATAAAAAAAGGGTCATAAAAATATGTTCACAATCTGCGAAGATAACGCGTAAAGGTTGTCACACACTGGCGCTATACAATAAGATATATTTAACGTATTAGATATCTATCTTATAATATCGTTCTTCATAGAACAATGAGGGTACACACAAGCAGTCGCCGTCTATCTTAAGATACCGAGTGATACCACGCAAGCTCGCTATATTTATCTTAAGGTAAAATATACAGCATGATTAAAATAAGTTTTTAGCCGCCTGCGTGGCGTAATGGTTAGTCCACTCGCTTCATACCAGGAAGTCGCGGGTTCGACTCCCGGCGAAGTCAACTTTATAAGACTCGGTTTGGTTAGTGGCAGGGCATATTGATAGCCCGCCTGGCTAGCTACCACCATCTTATCTAAGTGTTACCGCTAAACATATTTTTCATTATTTTTTATTCACAATTGGTAAGCCCTTAGCATCATCTTACCTGATGGTAAGTGACGACTATGCCGAAGATGGAAATGGAAATAACAGCTAAAAAAAATTTTTAAAATAAATATAATTTTATCACAGACCTGGAAGCGAAATATATGTCTTATATCTTTTCCTGAAGCCTTCATCCATCAGACTAAAATAAAACCGTAGGACGCATTAAATATTAACTTTATTTGTTAGAGCTAGGAAATAAATTTGTGACTAGCGTTTGGCCGCGGCTTTACGTTTTCGAGGGTGCGCAATGCGCGAGCTACAAGCGGCTCGCGAGTGTGGATAAAAGTAGCCTATATGTTAATACAGGTCTTAATCTGTATACCTACCAAATTTCATCCAGATCCATTTATCTGTTGTGCCGTGAAAGTGTAACAAACATCCATACATACAAACTTTCGAGTTTATAATATTATAGTGAGGATGTATATTATAACAACAGTGGTTTAACAACAGTATAATATATAGTATTAAATTCTACTAAAATGGCTTGTAGCATAGGTAAGTACAGGATAATTTTTTTTGCGCCCCATGATATAATTTTAGTTTTATGAAAATTGGTTAAGGAAAACAAGAAAAAAGACATTTACAAGATTTAATTCAAATATACGGAACGTGAAGCTTATTAAATTAAGACAGACAAATAGACGGACAACAAAGTTTAGTGATCCTATGAGGGTTTTTTTTTTTTGAGGTACAGAACCATAAAACATTAAAGTGTGGAAATTTTCAACATTTTTTGCCAAAATTCTCACCCTGACAACACTGCCACCCTCGTCTCTGGAGGTTGTTTTATATTGACTTTGTATGAGCTTGAGCACAGCAAAGTTCACGACTTAAACTTTACTATAAACTCCATCCAGAATTTCTCATGTAGATAAAATGATTACAATTAATACTTAGTCCATTGTTTAACTATTTAATTGTTTTAAAAGCAGTAATAAAAGGACATCACATTATTACATCAGCTCATACATACGATTCCACCGAGGGGCTCGAGCCTACCCTGAATTAGGGCGATCAGGCCTTAGTCAACCACGCGGGCCCAGTGCGGGTTGGTCAACTTCACACACAACCTTCGAGTTTCTTCGCAGATGTGTGCAGGTTTCCTCATGATGTTTTCCTTCACCGTAAGACCGTCGTTAAACGTACATATGAGATCGAAATTGGAAAACACATTGGTACGTGGCAGCACTAGAACCACGACCTCCCGGATAGGAGGTAGCAGCCCTTGCTATGCGCCACCAACGTTTTGCGCCACCGACGTCGTAAAAGGACAATGTGAAAAAATGTTCCCACCCTTGTTGCGCTTTCTGATCTCATCATCATAATAACCGAATTACATCCTCTGCTGAACAAATGCATCTTTCAAGGATATCCATAACGACAGGCCTGTGCCCGCATCCAGTGATTTCCCACGACCTTTTTCGGGTTGTCGGTCTACCAAGTGTGAGGTTAGCCTACGCTACGTCATCCAAATAACGGTCGCCACTCGAGAAATTTACTACCCCAACGGCCAAGTGTTAAACGAGTTGTGTGCCACACCCACTGTCACTTAAGAGGAAACGCGGGCGCCATTTCGTAGTCCCCTGTTTCCTCCCTGGATAATGATAATAGAGCAAAAATTATTTTTCCATCAAACCTATATCTATCATGGTCATGCCTCTATGTTTTGTTTTTTCTCTACTTGTAATTATAATAGGAAGTAGGAGCCTTCAAAAACTGAGAAAATTGCCCAATTGAAACGTCATTTTCAGACACCCACCAAAAAATGAATACGTATAATAACAATAAAATGAAAACATAGAGTCATAGGTAATGCGTTTTTTTATTTAATTTAATAATATATACATTATTGCTCAAGTTTTGGAGAAGAAAATAGGGTTGGTCAATTTTAGTGCCTATTATCAGTCTGCGCTGTAGTTCTCCCTTTCTTGCTATATACGGAGAGGTTTGGGGAAGGGAGACATCAACATTTTACTGAATCGCCTATTTTTTAAGACCGCGTCTCCTCTCAAGTTTAGCGATTTTGTGAACTGTTTGGTCTACGGATCTCCTGAATTGATCGCGTAGGGAAATTCCGAGCTTAGCTCGTGCTACGCCTTTTGGGTGACCTTGAGTCTTCTTACAAAGGCTAAGCGGCTATGTCTCAGTTCCGTATGTCATCACTGGTAATACAAACTGATCTTAAGTCCTTATTGAGTTTTTTGGCGGGATTTGTGGTGAACGCATTCGTAGTTTTAATTTGTTGTTTTTGCATTATATTATGCTAGGATTTTGTTCAATAAGTGG
Organism: Coleophora flavipennella; assembly: GCA_947284805.1. Lineage (NCBI taxonomy): Eukaryota > Metazoa > Arthropoda > Insecta > Lepidoptera > Coleophoridae > Coleophora > Coleophora flavipennella. The sequence continues at coordinate 1,191,846 of OX369297.1, forward strand.
TGCATGTTGGAGAAAATTGTCTAGTGCACGTGAGTAATGTGGAAAACAGAAAAATAAAACGAAGGAGGACGTGAGAACCCAACTTGCACTGGGTGCAGTTTTATAGACGCCCTACAGCCACTGGGTGTTCCACCTCAGAATAAGGCTGCTGCAAATGCTGTCAAGAACTTCAGAGAAGATTTGTAATGCACCGGGGTACTAGCATTACAAATCCAAAATCAAATGAAGAAAGTGAAAATTATTTACGAATTCGGCTGAAGAACTAGTTTCCATGGCCAAGAAAAATTCTTAACAAACAAATTAAGTCCTTATTGTTGAGACAATGCACTATTTGGGACGTGGGGATGTTGAAAAGCTTCCCGAACGATGCCGAACCGGTTTAGATTCGACTATTGATCTTTTTCTCTTTATAATGGACAGGTTATAATGTAGATACGCCCCATGATTTTATAATATAGCAGCACAACGGGTCAATACTTAATTTTCGTCTTTGTATAACTTTTTTATTACGAGTCACATTTTTGTTTCAAACCTAAGTCTTCAGAAACCTTTTTATCGGGGTACGTGGGTGGAACTGAAAATTTCGGGAATCAAGGAAGTGATACAACATTACTAGTGGAAAATATATTTTTTTTTTCGAAGTATTCTCCTTAAAACTTGACACATTTTCCATTCGATGGAACCAATTATTAAAGCATTCATTCCATTTTGAAATTGGGGTATTCAAAATGGCCGTTTTGTAGGCGTCTACAGCTTCTTAGGGTAGTGAAAATCGTTGACCACGCAATTTGTTCTTAGTTATGGGGAAAGTATAAAAATTATTCGGGCTTAGGTCAGGGCTGTACGGAGGATGGTCTAATAATTCAATGTTTTCTTGCTCCAAAAACTCTTTTGTCTGTGGACGGTATGAGAGCCTGCATTGTCGTGATGGAGGATGAGGCGGCGCGGCGGTTGCGGTTCTCTTTACGGAGTTTAGAGACGACCTGCGGCAAACAAATGCTAGCATACCATTCTGCATTGGCCGTTCTTTGTCCCTCAAGAAAATACTCTGCCTAGAGCTACTATACTCTGCCTAGAGCTACCCGGCTAGGTGGAGTTCGCAGCCGGAACTACGGGTCCGGCTGTTTGGATCAGGGTACTACGGGGTCGGGGGTAGCCCACCGCTTGCCTGCCGTTGGTCTATCGCCTTCGGCACTCTGGCTTGTCGGTCCCCCGACTGGGTCATGGACTCGTAGTGGTATGTGGTTAGTTGCAGGGGTTGGGCAATGTTTGTTGCCTGGCAAGCACGTTGCGTCCAGGCGTCCTTCCCCGCGCGCAACTAGTGTTGTCGTAGCCGGCCACGTGGGCTATGGGCGAAAACAACGCGGGGCACGTGAGTTGTCCATTAAGCGGAACTGCTGGTTTAACTACTGGCAGGGAAGCATCTCCGGCACTTGCCTGGTCAGCAAGTAGAGCTAAGCTGGTACTGCTCCGGCCGATCCAGCCGCGTAGGAGTAAGTCTGGACAGGTGCGATAAGCGCCGGGAAGTGAGCGTGCCTACAGCTCCGGTACCACACCGGATATGTGGGAGCCAGCTTCTCTGGCGTCCCGAGCGGGGATCGAACCGCCAGCAGCGAAAGCCGCGGGAGGTGAGCGCGCCTACAGCTCCGGGACCTACCTGGACAGTAGGTAGTGGTTCTCTTCCACGAGGCACTCGCCTTGCAGAGTACCAGGACAAGCGTCTTGGCGGCAAGACCTACCGTAACTGGTCCTTGTCTTCACCTTATGGTGTTGGCAGGAATAGCGGCCCCCACTGTTATGCCCTAGGGTCGGTAAGTGGGGACGCTATATCATAAACCTGGTAGTCTAGCGTATCTGGTAGATGTGCGAGAGGGCTTGTCCCTCAAGAGGGACCTGTTTATTTTAAATAAGTGTGTACAATGAAGAGTCTATATCTTATAATCACATGTGGATATATTTACGTTTTCCTATGATTTGACTTACTAGCGCCATCTAGTTCTGTGTGTTTTACCCACTATTCAATTAATTCGACACATAATATGTACATACATATTATGTATGTATGTATTATTGATGGAATTGCACAATTTCTGTATATGTTATTTGACCTTCTAAACAGGTGTGCCAAATTTAAATTTACCTATGATTGTATGTATGTATTTATAAGTTTGTCCACGTATCTCTTAGATACTGGAAATCAAAATGCAATAATTCTTTTTTTTAATATTTTATCAAGTATCTTTTTACTTAGGTAACAGTCCAAATTTCATCAAAATCTGTTAACTAGTTTCTAAAATATCCCTCGCTTCTCTTACATCCATCAAACTTTTAATACATAACCTTTTATTCTTCTCGCTACATTTAAATAAAAGTTCTGAGTTCGGCCCTGTATGACCGAAAACATTCCGATCTCTACTCATAATACTTGACATGGTGCGTATACGCATCAGCCAATAGCGGACGGGTTTGTTCGCGGGTTTGCATGGCGCGCTATGTTTGGCAGAGATATTTTCGCGCCATGCAAAAATTTGATTTCTGCGTAGGTACATCGTTAAACTTATATAATTGGTTGCAGTGTAAGTGTGTACTAATCGCTGAAAAAGCACGTAGTTGGTTTAACATAGCAATATTGTGATTGAAGTCGATTTTGTTCTTTACGTTTACAGCATTTTCAATTATTTGAGTTACTAGAGTTATGTACTCAAAAAAAATATTCATTTCCTTCTCAGCAATAATGTAGTACTTACTATAATTTTAGAACCCAAGAAAAAAATACCAACTCAGTTTTTATAAAATTTTGGTAAGAAGCCTATGTAATGATCTCCCTTGATGGCAAGTGTTAAGCCCGGGGGTCTAGTGGCAAAGTATACTATATGAGTAACTTACGTACAGAATAGACACTCCCTTCCGCTCTCTAGATTATGACCTCACCTCCCCGTCACTCAGATGGATACAGACTGATGCTAGTTTAGCTCTCGAACTCAAAGGATTTCGCCGTGATTTCGTTTGTTCTGGTGTGTTGAATGAAGTGTGTTAGTGGTCAGCGCTCCTGTCTCTATGCCTAGGAGCGAGGGTTCAGTTACCACCCAGGGTAAACGCATTCGATACCAGGTTTAGTTGCTCGCTGGCTATTTAAATGTTGACAAATTTTGTTGCCAAACACCACAATATCTATTCAATGGGTCTTAGAAAATGTCCTCCTACCACACAAACCGTGGGTCCTATATTGTTTGAACTGCCACCGCCGGGAATCAAAGCCGGGACCTTTCATTATGAAGACAGTGTTCTAGCCACTCCACTGGTGATTCTACACGTTATAAAGAATAACACTTCCTACATGGTCATAAAAACTAATCATCCTACCAGCTGAAAGATGTTCACTGCTGGACAAAGTCCTTCCCCAAGGATTTCTACGACGACCGGTGCTGCTCTGCCCTCATTCAGCAGCTACTTTCACCAGATCGACGGTCCACCGATTGGAAGGCCTGCCTACGCTGCGTCTCTAGGTGCCCGGTTGCCACTCGAAAACTTTACTGCCCCAACGGCCATCTGTTCTACGAGCTATGTCCATCGCCCACTGCCACTTAAGTTTAACGCCACTGAAACCAATATTCAATACAAATTAGTCACATTTATTACAGGCACCAATTTATTTTTCAGCCTAAAGCTTTGATTATCATTACGATAATATTATTGGCACTACAAAGCTTCATCAAAGTAGAAGATAACACAAAGGATTCCACGCTGTGTGCACAAAATCACAAGGGCCCTACACAGGGACCAAACCTAGACTTTAGAAACTCCATGCACATCTAGCTGAATAATACCTGATTACGCTTATCCGATTTGTCTTTACCACAAGAAATTATAATCTTCATCGGAGATTGAAAATAAATTTAAAATTAGGACTGAATTTAAAAATTTGCTTGATACAAGCTGTTTGTTGAACCTTGACTCGCCTCTGCTTCATAGTCTTCGTGGTTTTATTTTGACATAACAGACAACTTAGAGGAGCCCCGCGCGGGACTTCCTCAACTCAAATCATGGTAATCGTCGGTGGCTCACCTGAAACGACTCGGTCCTTAGGAGGAACAGAGGTCCCGAGTTCAAATCCGGACGGCCAATGTAGAAATGAGTTTTTTGAAACTTTCCGGACGGCCAATGCCTGCTACGCGTTTCAATCGCAACCCGCTGATGGTAAAATGAGTTCAAGCAATGGCAACCTGGAAACACTCACTAAATAAAGAGTTTGTAGCTGCTGATATGTACGAATGGAAAAATGTACGAGTAGTCCCAGCACTCGATTATACACATAACAGGCTCAAAAGTATGGAATTCTGTAGAATTCTTGGGAAAATTGTGTAATCATCTCAAATTAGGGTAGCCCTGATTTGGGCGACTACGCGAGCCCAGTGCGAACCTTCGAGTTTCTTCGCAGGCGTGTGCGGATTTCCTCACGATGTACTTATTCCTACAACGTAATTGTGTAATAAATTACAGGTTTTCATACTTTGCAGTGGGCATTCTATTAAGTGTCAATGCATAATTTTGAACAAAAAAACCGACTTCAAACAGCAAACTAAGGTTCCCCTCGATTTTTCTGGGATGCCATCATTAGATCCTGGTTTCCTTATCATGGTACCACTCTTGAGATATCTCCTTTCCAACAAAAAATAATCATCAAAATCGGTTTATAAACGACGAAGTTATCCGCGAACACACATAAAAAAATTAAATATATATACAGTCGAATTGAGAAACCTCCTCCTTTTTTGAAGTCGGTTAAAGACAGTTTTAAATGTCGCGCATCGACCTATAATGTCGCGATTTCCTCACCACATGTTCATGAACCCTTATACACTAGCCACTCAGCTAGTCAAAGTTCGCCGTCCAGATTAGCATAAGCAAGATCTCTACATTTAAATATCCCGGTAGAGATCTCGTCGGCTAGGGAACTAATGCATAGATCAGTGTCGCGGACTGCATTTTGTGAATTGACATAAATAGGATTTGGATCGGAATGCTTTATAAGATTTGTTTGAAGCTAAGCTAAGCATTAACTTGATGGTTATTGTTTGTGGTATTCATAATCATCATCATATCAGCTCATATACGTCCCAACCGAGGAACTCGAGCCTACATAACACGCGGGCCCAGTGCGGGTTGGTCGACTTCACATACAACCTACGAATTTATTCGCAGGCGTGTACAGGATTCGTCACGATGTTTTCCTTCACCGTTAGAGCGTCGGATAAACGTACATATGAAATTGAAATTCGAAACCCTATTAGTACGTGACAGGATTAGAACCACGACCTCACGGATAGGAGGTAGCGGCCCTAGCCGTATACCACTGATGCTCCAAAATATAATAATGGAATTTAACCCTAATAGTCCCATAACGTTATGACTGCTTTAGGGAACGGATCATATGTTAGGCCTTTCATTTAGGAGGGCCTGGTTTGAATCGGTGAGTAGGGCTGTGGTACGCCTAGCCCACAGACGATGTTTTATTGACTCACGTTTTCAGATCACATATTTTACAGACAGAAAATAAATGGTGATAAATTAGGCTGAAAAACTGACAGATAACCATAACATCCAAGGTATCAAAACGGTAGAGGAGTTAACCTACCAGGGCTCTCAGATTTGCAATGACAAGAACTGGCACTCCGGAGATTAAACGTCAAATAGCCATGTCCAAGATTCAATAACAAGGCTTCAGAACAATTGGAAAAACTGAGACATCAGTTTTAAAACCAAGGCCAGATTAGTGACAGCTGTGATCTTTCCCATATTTACATACGGAGTAAAAATATGAACGTTACGATTCATAGAAAGACAAGGAATAATGCATGCAATTGAAGCTCCAAAGCCTTGAGCATCGCCGCAAAGTCGCCTGTCTATCGGTATTCTATCGAATTCATTTCGGAGAGTGCGCGCAAGAACTTCACGACCTCATTCCCCCTGCTCCATTCCACCGTCGGTCAACGAGACGCAGGGAGGGGTTGCACCCCTTTGTTGTTGATGTTCCACCTTTTCGCACGAATCGTTACGCTTCTTCATTTATTATGCGTACAGCGCAGGAGTGGAACTCCTTGCCTGCGTCAGTGTTTCCCGATTCCTATAATTTGGGTATCTTCAAGGCAAGAGTGAATAGGCATTATTTGAGTTTGCGTGTACCATCCTCGACTGCATCATCACTTACTATCAGGTGAGTTGCAGTCAAACGCACTCAAATTTTTAATAAAAAAAAAATTGGTATACTGGAGGTGGATGATAAGAATTCCTTACAAATGTGTGTACTCACAATTAAAAATTCAATCTAGGTTGTATACCATATGCGTATAATGCGTACTGACCTATTTCTCGACCATTAATGAGAAGATGGGTTAAAAATATAGAAAAATGGATCGATGTTGGCAACGTTGAAGGGGAAAAAACAAAGAGGTCGATTCCCAACACGATGGAGTGATCAGGTCAAAGAAGGCACCACCTCTAAAACTTTTTGTCAGGTGGTGAGGGTGACTGTGGGCCGAAACGAAATGGAGATAGTCACACGGATTTAAACAAAAGACCACAAACCCCAGTAATAAAGGCCCGACACTAGGCGTACGACAGCCCCACTAGCGGCTTACAGTAGCGCAAAGAATGTCGCAGAGCAACCCCTTCCGTTGCTGGGCAGTGGGCGGCGGGGCACAGCCTGGCAAACTCCGTGAGTTTGCCAGGCTGACTTCAGGCTAGTATGGACTAGTACCTACGTCGGTGGCGCATCGTGCGACATCAAAGGCGTTGCGGTATTGTAAGTCATATCTTAATACTGTGGCCCTACTCACCTATTGAAACCAGGCGCTCCTAAGTGAAAGGCCTAACATATTAAATCTGTTCCTTAAAGCAGTCATGACATTATGGGACTATTTGGGTTAAATTCTATTCTTATATTTTGGAGCGTCGGTGGCGTAACGGCTAAAGCTGCTACCTCCTGTCCGGAAGGTCGCGGTTCGAATCCTGCCACGTACCAATTGTTTTCGAATTTCAATTTCATATGTAACCGACGCTCTAACGGTGAAGGAAAACATAGTGACGATACCTGCACACGCATGTGAGGAAACTCGAAGGTTAGTTGCCTTCGTGGCGTTATGGTTAAGTCTATTAGCTTCACATTAGTAGGTCGCGGGTTCGATTCCCGGCGGAGTCTAACTTTGTAAGACTCGGTTTGGTTGGTGGGAGGGCATTTTCCAAGCCTGCTTGGCTAGCCGCCAACATCTTATCTAAGTCTTGCCGCTAAACATCAATGTTGACAGCACTGATGTGTTCCGGCTTGAAGATAAGATAGACAGTTACCCATTGCGTTGGGTAATCTTCGTAAGTCCGCTTTCATCTTAGCTTTGGCATCATTGTCACTTACCATCAGGTGAGATGATGCCTAGGGGTTACCAATTATGGAAAAAAAAACTAGAAAGAGAGATTCTATAGATAGCCCCTCAAAGCGCAATGGAAATATGCCCAAAGGAACTATGCCTTAAGCAAAGTATACATATTAGTACTAACATACAATATGGACACTCCCTGTCGCTCTCTAGATTGCGACCTCACCTCCTCGTCACCAAGATTGATACAGATTGGTTATAGTTTTGTTCTCGAACGTACGAGTGTGGGATTTCGCCGTGATTTTGTTTGCTCCGACATTTGTTTTTAGATATGTGTATTCATGACCGTTGTATGCAGTGTCCGGGGTGTGCCTTAAGTATGTTTTACTATCTTAACTATTATAAATATATCTATTTATAATCAAAGCGTTTATTATAACTCTCTTTCAGGGTGTTAAAATTATTTTTTTCCAAGTCCCTCGGGGACTATGACAGAATATGCTAATTTTACGGTATGAAATGTAATATATGTCACGTATCCCACCCCGTCTATTATCTCTGTGTAAAAAGATCACGTCGTCCCGTTGCTCGAAAGAACTTAGCTTTTTTCAGATTACTTCGGGGGTGTACCCCAACTCTTTACTAACTTACAGTAGAGTTATCGTGTTCGGGCACATTGAAATGATCTCAATTAATAGGTTGTAGATATATGGTAGAACGTCGGTGGCGTAACGGCTAGGGCCGCCGCCTCCTGTCCGGGAGGTCGTGATTCGAATCCTGCCACGTACCAATGTGATTTCAAATTTAGATTTCACATGTACGTTTATCCGACGCTCTTATACGGTGAAGAAAAACATCGTGAGGAAACCTGCACACGCCTGCGGAGAAACTCGCAGGTTGTGTGTGAAGTCGACCAACCCGCACTGGGCCCACGTGGTCGACTAAGGTCCGATCGCCCCAATTCAGGGTAGGCTCGAACCCCTCGGTGGGGACTTATATGAGCTGATATGATGGTGAATTAGGAAATTATTAAAATTAAAATTCGACTGCAAAAAACTTAATCTAACGACACCTCGATCTCCAAAATCCATCAAGCCGTGTAGGCTATAGGGCCTGCCAAAGAAATAAACATACATAAATACATACATACATACACTCGAAAAACATAACCCTTCTTCTGGCGCAGTCGGTTAAAAAGGGTTTTGGTTTTTTTTATATTTTTTAATTTTTTTACAGGCTGTAACAAAATTGGTGTAGGTCCCGTTAACTGGGGCTTCTACTCATCATACCGAACAACTTTTGTTCTACGACTTTGCTGAAATCGCAAAAAAAAAATTTTTCTTCACACAAATCCATCAGCTGATTGACCATTTTTTTGCATTTAAGTATGGAGGATCCAAATTTTTTTTCGAGAATTTACTATAGGTTCCTTGGGGAAAGTTGTATGATGAGTAGAACCCCCAGTCGTTAACCAATTTTTTTAGACCCTGTATAACTAATTTTTACGATTTCAGTGAATCTGTACATCAAAACGACTGGAAGAGATCCCTCTAACGGATAAGTCCGCCGTTGTACTTAACCTTTTTTAAAAATAATATTTTAAGTGTATATTTTGTACAATAAAGAGTTTACAAACAAAAGTTGTTCACATTCATTAGTAAAAGCCTTTCAATAAACATAGTGTATATAGTACCTATTATTATTATAACAGCTCATATACGTCCCCACCGAGGGGCTCGAGCCTACCCTGAATCAGTACCTATTAACAAAGTACATATACTTGTATTAGTACTAACGTTGTATTAGTTAGGATTAGGATATTTATAGTAATAAACCCATCTCAATTTTAACCGTGCTCCTCGTCTCTCAACTTTCAAACAAACTTCACCCTAAACCCATTATTCCTCGGCCACTAACCTAATATGGAGCCAGACTTAAAACTATTCCATCTTGTCACAACTGCACTAAAGTTCTCGCTTGATGGCTCTATGGAGATCCAGTGAGTTACGTGCCACTGCCACCTCGTTACGGAGAGGCTGTCATGTAAGCTCTTTAAGTAACGCAGTTGTAGGTATCTATATGCTTATGTTTATGCTAAGTCCATGTTTGTTTTAAGTTAATTTCAGTTTAGAATAATCAAACAAATTTAATCCAAAAAAAATCTCCACTGCTTCAAATTTATTTTATGACACTCAAGGGGTTAAGACAAATATAACGATATCTCACAGTCTTATATCTATCAAGCCAGTAAGACAGGCATAACCAAAATATTAGACATAGGATACATTAAATGTTATTTTTTTCCGGCTGCCCCATTTTAAAACACAGTATCTAAAAAAATTGTATACCTGTTCTTTTTGGTATTATTGCATTTTTCATTTTTAGAACTTAATTTCAAGCATTTTTCCCCAAATATTTTTATTGCAGTGTTTTCTGTTCATAAATTTTTTTTTTTATCAACCTGACAATTATTAGTAACTGTGTTTTGAAATTGGGCAGCCGAATTTACTTACATACATTCGTTTTTTTAATGGGCAGTTCAGTAAAAAAAATCAATTTTGATTAATATTTTGATATAACTCCAATCCTAATAATTCTATATTTTACATCAGAATGAACAAATACATCTAGAAAATTAATAACTAAGAGACGTACAATTTGGGCGGTCTTATCGCTGAGAGCGATTTCTACTAGACAACCCAGTGATCGGAGAAAAAGCAAAGAGACATGTAGTAAGCGAGCAACAACAGAAAAAATAAATTGGATGATAATTTTAAACTTAAACTAAAATAAATCACATCAGCTCATATATACGTCCCCACCGAGGAGCTCGAGCCTACCCTGAATTAGGGCGATCGAGCCTTAGTCGACCACGCGGGCCCAGCGCGGGTTGGTCGACTTCACACACAACCTTCGAGTTTTTTCGCAGGCGTGTGCAGGTTTCCTCATGATGTTTTTCCTTTACCGTAAGAGCGTCGGATAAACGTACATATGAAATCGAAATCCGAAAACACATTGGTAAGTGGCAGGACTCGAACCACGACCTCCTGGACGGGAGGTTGCGGCCCTATTCGTTACGCCACCGAGGCTCTCTGGTGACTTTTATTTTAATTTAATTTATTTTAGGGACAAATCAGGCATCTATCCTTCTCACTCCAGGGGATCAAGCCAATTGTAACAATACCTAGCACTCCAAAATCAATCAAGCCGTTTATGCTACAGGCTCAGCCAACAAAACAGATATACAAACACATAAAAATATACACCTCAATCTTGGGCAGCTGAGTGATGAGGAGATGATTGTTTAATTAAACTTAAATATTTAAAAATGTTTCTGATTCGATAACGCAAAAAAAACTTAGCATGCTCCTTTGGCCTTTGGGTGGTCTTGACCTGCGTGATCGAATCAGAAACGAGGAGATCCGTAGGGAACCAAAGTAACCAAATTGCTCTCAGAATTGCTAAACAATGTGCGGGGCACATAGCTCGTAAAACAGATGGGGCATTAAAGTTCTTGAGTGGCGATCGTGCACCGGAAAACGTAGCGTAGGTAGGCCTCGCACTCATTGGACCGATGACCTGGTTTATCAACGGCTTATATCGGCTGATATAATGATGATATCATAATGGTTTAATAATATCAATGAACTTTTTCGATGATCAAAAATCTTGACTTGTGTGTATTAAATTTCAGTCTCATAAATTATTACGGGAAAATTATAAGGCAACCTAAATTATATCTACGAGTATAACAGTTTTTCGTCGCTTCCATTAACACCAAACATATTAAAAAGTTAAAAACTGAACGATCGCAGTAATTGATCCATACATTTAATTATCTAATTAAGAAAAGGGCGAGCTGTTAATAACGGAACCCTCCAAGCACTTTAGAGATTAAAGCACTGAATTTTTGGGCAATTGCCTGCGTAAAAGAGACAAATTAAGATTGATGATGATGTAAAATGAATCGCTACTAATTAGTGTTTATTTTTTTTTACAAATTAAACTTACTCGTCATTTATACTTGGTACTTAAGTTTATGGCACACTCCCACAAACAGGTTGCTGTACTAAGAGTGAAATAATTTTAAATTATGAGAAGAAAAAAAAGAATAAAAAAAAAGTTTATTTGTAAAAAAAAAAAATAATGAGATTAGTTTCCTGAGGGTTTTGTGAGAGTCAGAGACAGGTTGCAAGCTCCGCGATCATCAAATTTAATAAAAAAAAAGGAAAGAGAAAAATCATGTAAGTATTAAATATTTTGTACATCCTTAAAAAATAAAAATGTATTTATTTTTTGTGTGTATTTTCATACACTTACAAATACACATTTTTCTTAGTTACGTCAAACTGTCACTGACATCACTTTTCCGCTGAGACGTGAGAAAACAATTCTTCTCTATTATAAATTAAGGTGATTAGCCATTGTGTTCGGGAAGTCCTATATTTTGATCTATTATCAATATATTCTTTAAAGAAAGTACTTTAGTTTTAAGAACAAAACACTATTTCTTTTTTATTTATTTCAGAAACACCATTATACGCAAATGCTACTATTCATGCGTGCACGAACAGCACCCTTCTATCTCATTTTCCCAAGCGGTTATTTATTTCCCGCACAAAATAAGTTGCAAAAAGCGAAAACGTTGCACCAACTATAATTTAAGGGGAACATACAACCTACTTGTATCATAAATTGCACAAGTACCGACTACGTCACACTATAATACATCTTCGTGATGTATTTTACGTAAAGTTCCCCTATTCCCACGTCTCATTTTCAATGTGTACTTTTATATTACGTTTTTAAACGGTCTCGTTTGCTAGATGGAATATTTTTCAACGAAAAGCAAATGAAAATCAACTTTATTTGGGGTGCGTTTGGAAACTAGTAGACAAAAGTGAAGACATAGTTTAATTATCCGAAGCTTTAAAAATTGTCCCGTGTAAACCGGAGGTACAAACTCTTTAGGCTGATCCGTTGGTTCAATGGTCAGCTTTTGCTTGCTGGGCCAAGGGTCGTGGGTTCGATCCCCACCCAGTACAAATATTTATATGACGAACTGGTTTGATTGCTGTATGTCTGGGTGTTTATATATTTAAACGTATATCAGTATCTGGTTCCAATAGTATAGGGAATCATAATTTTGGGGCTAGATGAATTATTATAAATAGGTGTTTACACACACTTTTATGTAATAAAAAATCTTAATGTGTATTACAAATAATGCCATGATTTATATTTGCTGCAGAATGAACACAAACATTTTCCTTTTTATTAACATAATCTAATATTTCATAATATCCTATAGAGCACAAGCTTTTTCACACTTTTATTAGCTTCACCTTGTACGTTTGTAACGACTCCTTTGCACTTGATTTTAGCCCATTTTAAACGGACAGAGTTATTACAAACTTTGTAAATTTATCAATAATCAGTGACAGTGCAATAATTTCATAAGCTTATCTCATTATCCTGTACTAAAAATTGAAAAATAAATATAGTTTAAAAAAAAAACGTAAAGCACATCAAACTAAAAAAGTAAAAAAAATCCTTAATATACGCTAAAAACAATAATGAACGAAAAATACTAGTATTATTATGAAAAAAGCGTGGGGCGCTTTGTGCCATATTTTTCTGATATCGAGCAACCCACACTTTTTTCACAATAATACTTGTATTTTTCATCATTATTTTTTCAAGAACTATTTTTCACTTTTTAGTTTTATGTGCTTTAATAGCGTGTTTTTTAGTTTTTTGATACTATTTTTTTTGTATAAGTCTTAAATTTATTCTCTGGAAAAACTATAGTTACATTTTCTAGTATTTTATAATTAAATCTTATTCACTGCCCCCTATATTAATTTTTAACCTATTACAGTTGGTCAGATCCTCTCATCAGCAAAAAACGAACTGATGATCTTCGAACGGCTGAACTGATTTTCATGAATCATAGCTAAGAACACTCTGGATCAATTAACCTTTCAAACAAAAACAAACTAAGCCATAGTTGGTTTATCCGTTTGGGAGCTACGATGCCACATACAGGCACACACAGATATACACATACGTCAAACTTATACTCGTACCACCCCTAATTTTTCGCCGGAGGTTAAAAAAGTCGTAAGTCAGAACCAATTTTTTTTTAATGATCGTGTCGAGTTACTACAACTAAAATACGTAACTTATGGAGGGTTAAAATGTAATAGAAGAAAATAACAAATACCACGTGGACAAAGCATCAGCTAGTAATAATATATTTTTTGTATCGGCAGTTCTTAAACATACGGCTTCTTACTATAATTCAGTGTTTTAGTGTAGCGTGGCCATTTTTAGCAGCGTTGATATAAAAATAATAAATTCACAGTGTCATTAGATCAGGTGAACGCAACGATAGCGCTTTTTTATACTACTAGTGACAAGTTAATACACTTCTCGTTCGAACAAGGATACAGGAGGAAATGGAAAACAATATTAAGGTATCCGGAAGAAGCAGATAAAAAAAACGAGTGTGCACAACAGCCTTTGATTAACATGAGATTTTTTAATATTATTTTACGCTCTAATTTGTTTGAGCGTTTTAATTGGAAATTTTGCGAAAAACACTCACACTTTTCGTAACGTTACAAATCACCGTTCGCGTACCGCATTCACCAGCTTGCTCCCCAAGCCAAGTGAGCGTAAGGAAGTTTTACTAGAATGTACCCTTAGTATTTTCTCTTCGACACGAAGTAGCTACGTACTAGACTGCTGACCGAAATGAAAACGGAATGAAACGAGAACGCTAGGAATTAGAACAGCTTTAGATTAACATGAGCTTTTTAATATTATTTTACGCTGTAATTTGTTTGAGCGTTTTAATTGAAAATTTTGCGAAAAACACTTGTTTTTAATGAGTTTTTGCATTTAAGTATAATCGAGGTCAAGATTATTATGTTAAATATCACTTCCATGGTTATATAATTGAAACCATCAGTGAGATCACACTAAGAGCACATAGATAAAAAATCGCCATGTGCGTGCCGTACCACGCGCAAAGTATATTATATTCTTTATTGCACACAAATATTTACATAAAAAACATTTAGAAAGGAAAAAGATGGACTTATCTCTATAAGAGATCTCTGCCACCCAACCTTACCGGGTGTTATGAGAAATTAAAGGACGGGGGAAAATCTATGTGTACCTAAAATTATACCATATAAAATACTAATATATAATTATAAAATAAACTTACCTAATCTACTCACATAAATAATACATATCTGTAATTAATAAATTAATGGTATAGATAATACATACCTAATAATTGAAAACGCTAAACACGTTAAAAAACTGACTGTTGCGATGGCAACAACTAAGTACATTTTTCATTATTGTTTTTGGTTTTTGTTAATTTTCTAATAAAGTACTACACCGATTTTGATAAAATTTATATGAAACTACACGGGAAGCACTATCTTTCAAATAAAAAAATAATCATAAAAATTGGTTCACTCTGTCAAAAGTTCTGAGGTAACACACATAAAAAAAACATACAGTCGAATTGAGAACCTCCTTCTTTTTGGAAGTCGGTTGAAAATATAATACTTACTATTCTTACTAAAATGAATGTATACAAATAAACTTACACGTTTTGTAGGGAAAGGAGATGCTCTATAAGTTTGATTTTGAAAGAGTTAACAGAGTTTGGTTCCATGAACTTTTCAAGAAATATACATACGGGTACCTATGTTTTAAAAAAGCAAAGTCATTTTCGCAGTTGGTTTAAAACATTTTGTATGGATAATCTTTGAACTTTTAATAAATTCAACTGCACATCTTAAGTTGGTTGAATCATCATTACAGCTCATATACGTCCCCACCGAGGGGCTCGAGCCTACCCTGAATCAGGGCGATTAGGCCTTAGTCGACCACGCGGGCCCAGTGCGGGTTGGTCGACTTCACACACAACAACACAAAAGCTTCCTCACGATGCTTTCCTTCAACGTTAAAGCAATCGGTAAGTATATGTACGTAAGTTTGATAAAATCATTGGTACATTGGCCGTCCGGGTTTGAACCCGATACCTCTGGTTAGAAGGACCGAGTCGTTACTGGTTGAGCCACCGACGCTTTTGATCAAAGTATGTATGTAGGCTTATTCGACGCTCGTAGGAAAACATCGTGAGGAAACCAGCTCTTACCTGTGAAGAAGGTTGTGTGAAGTCAAACAACCCGCACTGGACCCGCATGGTCGACAAAGGCTCGATCGCCCTAATTAAGGTGGGGACGTATGTCGATGATGTATGTAGGCAGGCCTCCCACACGGTTACCTGGTAAAGGTCGCTGGAAGCCGCTGGATGCAGGCAGCGTAGGACCGGTCGTTATGGGAATCCTTGGGGGAGGCCTTTGTTTAGCAAGTGGAGGACTTGCGGCTGATATGATGATGATGTACACAGCGAGTAATATTTTTTTAACTAATGGTGGCAAAAGTTAGCTAGGGGGAGCCACTTAAGGATCTCCAGGAGGCTCGAGTTTCCAAATATAAATAGTTCCGTTTAAAAACTATATACAACTCTTGTTAATATGCTGAGAAGACATTCTCGTATTATCAAATGGTCAATGTTTGAGTTTTGTTTCCGAAGTACTTAATAATATTATTTTCTAAAAAGCTCAAAATTTTTAGCTACAAGCTTTTATTTGAAAATAGTTTTTATGCTTAAAAAGCCAATTGATAAGTGTGCCAAATGTGAATAAAAATACTCGTTTCCAAATTCAAAAAAGACAAGGACAGCATTTCCTTGATTTCACCTTTAAAGTTCATCATCAGATCAAATTCACCGGGAATACGGCTTCTTACCAAATTTCAGCTCAATCGGATTTCTAGAAGTCGCTCTGAAATTGTTAGCTCAATTTGAACTAAAAAAACTAACTAAATTACATAACATATAATACAATCATATCAAGTTACTTAAAAGCCTTTAATAAAACGAAACAAAATACGAGCGAGTTGAAGATTTAAAAAAAGTGTACGTGTCAGCTCCGACGCGCGACATGAGTTTACTCATCCTATTTTTTTTAAATGCGAAGTTCGACCTGCAATCGCATGGTTTAGGCTGTATGACCATGGAGTCTTAACCTTCTCGATATAAAAAAAGACTGACATAACACGTGAATAAACAACGCGAAGTAAACAAAGTTAACACTCGATTTCACTCCCCATCTATAAATCGTTTCTTATGGAGTGAAATCTAAAAAAAATGCTTTTATGTAGTTTTGTTTAAATTTAACAATGAATGAAAATTAAAGACATCGTTATGTATCTATTTAATATATTTGGAAAGTTTCGATTCAGTCCGGCATGTGTTTTTTTTTATTAAAACAATTGAGTGCGTGTGGCTGCACCTCACCTGATGTTAAGTGTCGATGCCGCCGAGGATGTAACACGCAAGCTCAAACAGTGCCTATTTACTCTCGTCTTGAAGATCCCTAAATTATACGAATCGGGGAATACAGACACCGGCAGGGAATTCCACTCCTTGGCCGTTCGCATAACGAACGAAGAAGCAAAACGCTTCGTCCGTAAAGGTGCAACATTAACGACAAAGGGGTGGAATCGCCCTCCGCGCCTGGTCGTCGGATGATGAAATGGTGAGGGGGAATGAGGTCGTGAAGCGGTATTAAAGCAAAATTAGAACTAATTTTTTACTAAATTTTAATCTCCTGACTTAAGTAGACGAACTGAACTTTTTAACAGGTTTTGCTGTCAATGTAATCCATCTGTAGGTACAGAAACATGCAGCCTATCAAACTCCCATTCAACGCTAACAACGGACCACAAAATCATATGCAAATTGAAGCTTTACTTAACGCGATTAGGAATACCTCAGATTGACCGTTATTATGCAATGTTGACCTATCGGAACCCTAATGGACTAAAGCCACTTAGGATTGTGTTTACTGAAACCACAGCACGTAACTCAAATAAGAGCATTATTAACGTGTCTTAAGATTAAGGAGAAGCATACCATATAATAATTTAGTTAGTGTTTCCAATCTTTTACAATTTGGGTACCTTCAAATCGAGAGTAAATAGACATTATTTGTGTTTGCGTATACCATTCTCGACTGCATCGTTACTTTTCATCAGGTGGGATGCATTCAAATGCACAAACATTTTGGATTAAAATAAAACCGTACTATTTGATTTGAGAGTAAGTCGTTAAATCAAGGCTGTAAAAGGAAAGAAAAATTTAGTGAAAAATTTAGAGTATACCTCTAAAATGTTAATTTTGAAAAAGCCCTTGCCATTGAGTGATAAAAATTAGTTGTATAAAATTTAAATAACTTATAATTAAAAAAGGAAATAAGAAACAAAAGTTAAAATATTTAAAAAAGCAAGAAAATCGTTTAAGGACTGCCATTATCTGCTTTGAAATAAATTGAATATACGCAATTTTATAAGTTTAACTATGTCAGTATGTAAATTAATTTAGTTTTTGTTCAATATAAATGGCTATATTTAAACTTACATTTAAAACAGAGAGAGCGATGGCAGCCCCCGACGGATCTTCTTGGATTTGTAAAAAAATATCTATCATTTCTTATTTCCCACAATTCGGGGGACTTTAAAAATCTGTAATCTGTGCAATATTATCTAAAGAGTTTTTAAATGACATAAGTATTTTTAGTTTGACCCTATTGGATAGACGTCCGAACGCTGTGAGAGGTTGCTTGTGACTGACTGATGTGTCACATAAACTATTGAACTTCTACGCGCTTTCAATGATATGGCGAGTTTGTTGGATTGCACCAAATATAAATTTCTTTTAAAAACAATGCGTGCTGGTTTAAAACTCAAGTGAACTTATGTTAAAATCTAGTTAACCCTTTCACGACCATTGAAAATATGTTTGCCAGGGATGCTGTGTCAATATTGATCTGTATTGACCTAAGAGCGTCGGTGGCGTAATGACTATAGGGCCGCCTCCTGTCCGGGAGGTCGTGGTTCGAATCCTGCCACGTACCAATGTGATTTCGAACTTAGATTTCATATGTACGTTTATCCGACGCTCTAACGGTGAAGGAAAACATCGTGAGGAAACCTGCACACGCCTGCGGAGAAACTCGCAGGTTGTGTGTGAAGTCGACCAACCTGCACTGGGCCCGCGTGGTCGACTAAGGCCCGATCGCCCCAATTCAGGGTAGGCTCGAGCCCCTCGGTGGGGACGTATATGAGCTGAAATGATGATGAATGATGACCTCGATTATTTTCAGTTTTCTCTTGTTCGCCGTAGTTGCGTTGCTAGTGAAAGGGTTAAAGCTTGTTAGTTGTTACAACTAGCAAAACTAAAATGCTACAAGTCACCATTACTTGAAGTCACTTGGACAAGTTGTTTAAATAATAAACACTTGAGTGTTTGAGTCACGAGCATGAGTTTACCTACATTGATATGAAGCTTTTAATTTTATAGATTGGTAATTGATCAGAAATGCATATGTCGCAGGCATACTGTTTAATTCGACATTATACATACGGTTGGGCAAATGTCAGGCAAATTATATAATGTCGTGGGCGGGGAGCTTCGCTTCGCGAGTCTCTTTGACAGTTAAATCAATCAAACTTGACCGAACTTAACATCGCTCACTTCGCGAGCTCATTTACAATCTGCCGTACGGCATTTTGACAATTTGCCTGACTCGGCATTAACCGTACGAATTATACGGACGAATTATTACAATTTGCCTGGCTCGGCATTTTACAATCAACGTACAGCATTTCACATTTCACCTGACCGTTTACATACGGACGAATTATAAAATTTGCTTGACCGTAGGTATGTAAAATGACTAATCATACAATTTGCCTGCCACACATGCACGCTGTTGTTGGCTTCTATGTTATATTATATTTGACTTTGAAAAAGGAACTAATTAGACATTTACGACAGTTTTATTAGGCACAATAATATAATTACAAAGCAATATCAAATAAAACTAAGGATATACAAAATAAACCAGCAAAGTTGTGGTGCTTCCTAGACTACTCCACACTTGCTATGTTGCCCGGGGCTCATATTGCACTTATGAAGATCTAATGAAGACAACACCTGAAACGATCGAAGTGACACGGTTCTGATTCTTCTCTAATAGAATAAGGAATGACACTTTGAATGACACATTAAGAAAAATGAAAAAAAAATAGACCAAAAAAAGACAATTCGTTGAATTCATCATATCAGCTCATATACGTCCCCACCAAAGGGGCTAGAGCCTACCCTGAATTAGGGCGATCGGGCCTTAGTCGACCACGAGGGCCCAATTGAACATACATATGAAATCGAAATTCGAAAACTCATTCGTACGTGGCAGGATTCGAACCATGACCACCTGGACAGGAAGCAGCAGCCTTATCCGTTACGCCACCGACGCTATAATCATCAATTAGTTTCAAAAACTAAAAAAACACGCTTTTAGTAAACACGTTAAGTAGTTATCTTGGATGTCCGCCATGTTGGATTTAAGTCACGTGACTATTTTTTCGTATTCCTGACAGCAAACCCTTTCATTTGATACCCATATCATGGGGGTGCATTTTAAATAGCCTGTCCGCCATCTTGGACGTCCGCCACATTGGATTTAAGTCACGTGACTATTTTTTCGTATTCCTGACAGCAAACCCTTTCATTTGATACCCATATCATGGGGGTGCATTTTAAATAGCCTGTCCGCCATCTTGGACGTCCGCCACATTGGATTTAAGTCACGTGACTATTTTTTTCGTATTCCTGACAGCAAACCCTTTCATTTTATACCCATATCATGGGGGTGGATTTCAAACAGCCAGTCCGCCATCTTGGGGAGGCCGCCATATTGGATTTGTAATGACTTTCTTAGCTAGTCATGTATTGTCATCAGAACTCAGAGCGTGTGTAAAATTTTATCCTAATCGAAGACCGACAAGTGGGTCAAATTAAGATTCTAAGATTTTCTTACATAGTTACAAGTGAAGCTAATAAAAAGCGTGTTGAAAATAATCAACCAGGAGTTCGTATAAGGATTGAACCATTTACGATAGACACTCGGTTTGACACTTGTGGACCTCGGCTCACATATATTTGTCAAATTAAGATTCCAAGATTTTGTTACTTGCTAATATAAAAGCGTGATAATAAAGGACATCAATTTCTATAACTCAAGAATGTATTAAGGAAATTGATGTACTTTATTATGAACTAGCTTTTGCCCGCGGCTTCGCCCGCGTAGACATAGCTTTAATGACTCTTTTTGAGGGTGAGCGGTGCGCGAGCCGCAATCAGCTCGCAAGCGTAGACATGAGTTTTCTCCAGGTACCTCAGGAACTATATCGAGCTATTCGGATTAGCAGTTTTTGTCACTTCCCACCCCCTCAACAAATTCTATACAAAAAATCATTTTAATCCGTTGCTCCGTTGCGACGCCACCGACGTACGCGAGCGTAGAAATCAGTTGTCCCCAGATCCCTCGGGAACTATGTCAGGATATACTTATTAGTAAATTATATCATTTTCCACCTCATGTCTGTGCTAAAAATCACACCAATCCATTTTTTCGTTGCGATTTTAAATAACTTAACGAACAAAGAGTATTGTTTTAGTTTCCTCAGGAACTGAATCGGGCTATGATAATTTCCAGAGATAAAAAGTAGATTATTTCATTCCCAGTGATACAGGCTACATGCATACCAAATTTCATCAAGATTGGTAGAGGTGTTGAAGTGTGAATAGGTAACAAACAAACAAACACATTTTCACATTTATAATATTAAGTAAGGATTTCTAAATCTTAAATAACATATAGAGCGTCGGTGGCGTAACGGTTAAGGGCCACTACCTCCTGTCCGGAATGCCGTGGTTCGAATCCTGTCACTTACCAATATCTATACGAATATCGATTTCATACTCGTATGTACGTTTATCCGACGCTCTTACGGCGAGAAAAACATCGTGAGGAAACCTGCGCACGCCTGCGAAGAAACTCGAAGCTTATGTGTGAAGTCAATCAACCCGCAATGGGCCCGCGTGATCGTCTAAGGCCTGATCGCCCTAACTCAGGGCAGATCGAGCCCCTTGGTGGGGACGTATATAAACTGATATGATGAAATAACACATATACCTATATTATCAAAAAACTAATTCATATCATTATATCAATCTAGTAAGAAAATTTCCTTAAAAATATTAATATGGGTCAAATCCTCGAGTCGTATCAGCTCCAAAGGAGCCCATAACGCACTTCTCGTTGCCGCGCTGGATGGCAATAGACAACCTTAGCAGCAGGTAGGACCCGGAGCGGGCGTCACGTCTCCTCTCTCGAAGGCGGCGGCCAATCTCCTTAATGAAGTCAAAGGCCTCTAAGGGTTCAGCAGCCGGTTGTCTCACAGACCAGCGGCACAAAGCAGTAATTTGCCTCCAAGACCGAGTACTTATTATGCTTCTTTCTCGCTGCTCAATGCAGCAGTACGGTACGGGTGAGGTGTGAGGCAGTAAAAGTGGCGTCCCAAAGCAGGCACGTTCCTCTCTGCCATGGCACCTGTTTAAACCCTCCGGCCTTTTGCCATCAGATCGACTAAAGCCCGGCGGCTGCATCAAAGATGGAATACCTATCGGTTCGTCTATGAAACACATCGCTACGTGCCATAGTTCCAGAGTTAGAGTTGTGTAAAGTAGCGTATGCTGAAAAATACATAAAAGAAATCCAATTAAAAGTATGAAATAATATTTCAATGTTTTAATACAACTTGAGCGCGTTTTATTATACCTGCAGTGCCATCTATTGACATTCTGCAGCTATGATTATAATATGTGGTATGTGTATCTATTATGGGGAAAAAAGTTCTCTATTTTTATTATTGTAAGAATCGATAGATCTAACTTCCCACGGGACCTCTTTAGTTTTCTGGGATAAAGAATACCCGACTATACAATGATGGTCAAAACACCCCATCCCAATGAAAAGGTTTCATATTGTTACGTTGAGCCATTCTAAAGATATATTTTTTTGCATTCCTGCGGGAACCCTTAATTTTTTTGGATTCAAAATGTCCCAGTTTTAGTTCGCGATATAGGGTATCAAAGTCTATAATTAGATTGTAATAGGTTAAGCCACATTTGCGTGGTGAGCCATTCTATAAATGAATCTTTTGATTTTCCTACGGGAACTCTTGAATTTTCCGGGATAAAAAGTATCCTATATGTTAACCCGGGCTATAAGGAACCACCATACAAAATTTCATCAAAATCGGCCCGGTAGTTTTTGCGTGATGCGCGAACATACAGACAGACAGACAGACAGACAGACAGACAAAAATTCCAAAAGTTGTTGTTTTGGCCTCTGTATCGTTAGTAATGTCCACCACAGTTATTATTTTCCAAAAATATTTCATGTACAGACGCGGCCCCGTTACAGTTTTATTATATTACATAGATAGATATAGATTGTACTGCAAGACTAATTATACAGCCTTTTAAAGATCAGACTGAAAGACAGACGGACAGCGTTAGGCTTGGTGATAGTTACTGTTAACGTTACTGGGTTAATGAGAAGCTAGCTGATTTTTTTTACACAATATGTGTCATTATGGGGGATTTCTTAATTATAAAAATTAAGAAGAGTGAAAAATTAGGGGAGCCCCATACAAGAAACTAGTTTTTTTTAGGTTTTGGTTTTTGCTCTAATTTTTTTTAAGTTCTTTGAAATGAGCGCATTTATGTTCAAACAACACATACCACTTGCAATTCAAACCACTTAATTTCTACAATACCAAACTGTACCTCCATGTTTTATTGTTACGAACATAGTATCGTATCTAGGGTTACCATCTATGTACACGGAGATGCCTGTATAGGATACACAGAATGCCTGATTTTTCAGAAAAATGCCTGTCTACAGTAACAAAATTGTAAGTCTCAAAACAACACAAAGTTTTAATGATGATAGGTAATTAATTTAACTCGTTTTTCGCACGCAGCGCAGCGCTTTGCCCGCGCGGCGCGATTTTCAGTCAGTTTCATCATCTTGTGCGATTGGACGTATGCGAGCTTTTAGATTTCACTGAGACCCGCGAAATTCAAAAATGTCTGTCTCAGCCTAGCGCCGGCCGCACGATTGTCTAAACCACAAAATACCTGTGAAATACGGCAAATGCCTGTCAGATGGTAACTCTAATCGTATCAGACAATAGGTTGTCTTGTCGTGTTCACTACATCGTATCGCCGAGGGCGAGTAGGTATAGCGTTCTACTGAAGGTTGTATGTATAGTGTCTGCGTTGATGGGTACATGACCACTGTGTAATGAGAAGGCTGGGTTGTTCGGGTACGATTTCGGATAAAGCTATGGATATTTGTCTAAAAGGGATCTTATAACTGTCTGAAAAGGAAGACCTGGCTCAAAAAACAGAAAGTAGAACACAGCTGTGTGATACCCGGTAACGTGAGCCATTACCAAGCCTAACGCTGTCCGTCTGTCTGTCAGTCCGATCTTTAAAAGGCTGTATCCTTGGACCCGCAATGGGAAGCTAGATGATTTTCTTTACAGATTGTGTGTTATTATGGGGGATTTACCTACAAATTATAAAAATAAAGAAGAGTGAAAAATTAGAGGGTCCCCATTCATAAAACGTGTATTTTCAGGTTTTTGTTTTATGTTCAAAAAAGATTTTTTCGAAATTAGCGCATTTATGTTTAGGCCCGATCGCCCTAATTCAGGGTAGGCTCGAGCCCCTCGGTGGGGACGTATATGAGCTGATATGATGATGTTTACCAATATTTTCGTCGATTCAGAACCGATTTTAATAATCCTGTTGTCAAGGGTTTACCAATTATGAATAATAAAAAAAAAAACCCCTTTTCTTTAAATTGATACATTATACGTATGTCTTCAAGGTGATCCCATATAAATTGTATCAAAATCGGTAACCGCTTATTACAAAATTAACTAAAAACCTATCACAAAATTGAGATAAAATTGTTGTTGCGACTGAAATCGATTTTTACGGTTCCGTACGCAAAGGGTAAAAATAAGACCCTTTTACTTAGACCGTCCGTCCGTCTGTCCGTCTGTCACCGGGCTTTCTTTTATGAACCGTGATTGAAGTTGATGAGAGTTGAAATTTTTACAGATGATGTATTTCTGTTGCCGTTATAACAACAATTACTAAAAATTAGAACAAGTGAAAGTCTCCATACAAAGAACGTGTTTTTTTAAACGTGAAGAAACTAGCGCCATCTGATGTGATTGTACGGAACTGAACTAACTAGCGCCATCTAGTATGATGGTACGGAATTGACTCGCACTTGGCCGGTTTTTTAACTTGTTTCAGCTTAGTCTATTATAGTGTACCTAGCGGCCTGCCCCGCGGCCTCGACCGCGTTTTTTTGCCCAGAATCACCCGCCGGGATAATCTGAAAATTTCCCTAAAAGTCTTTGAAAAACACACATACATACACACATTGACTTTTATTTATGTAGATATAGATATGAATCATCATATCAGCCGAAGGACGTCCACTGCTGGACAAAGGCATCTCCCAAGGATCTCCACGACGACCGGTTCTGCGCTGCCCCCATCCAGCGGCTTCCCGCGACCTTCACCAGGTCGTGGGAGGCTTGCCTACACTTCGTTTTCCGGTGCGTGGTCGCCACTCGAGAACTTTACTGCCCCATCGGCCATCTGTTCTACGATATATGTGTACCGCCCACTGCCACTTAAGTTTAGAAATTCTGACAGCTATATCGGTTACTTTGGTTCTCCTATGGATCTCCTCGTTTCTGATTCGATCACGCAGAGAAACTCCGAGCAAAGCACGCTCCATTGCCCTTTGGGTGATCTTCAGCCTTCTTAACGAAGCTCATAGTAACCGTCCATGTCTCAGTTCCGTCTGTCGTCACTGGCAAAATACACTGGTCGAAGATCTTGGTCTTAAGACACTGCGTTATCTGGGACGTAAAGACATTGCGAAGCTTCCCGAACGCTGCCCAGCCGAGTTGGATTCGACGATGGATATCTGTCTCGAAGTTGGACCTATCTAAATGGATTGTTTTTCGCAGGTACACATATTTGGCAACAACTTCGAGATTTAGCGAGTTTTTTTAAGCCTATGTCTACCTTGAATTTCTATTCTAACAATTTATTAAAATATTTATTGTGAAAACTTTTTTAAGCGCGTTGGACACTTTTGAGATGGGAAAAAACCATTGAACTCGCGACACTGCTATGTAACGTAACCGCCACCGTACCAGGAACACTCGCAGTGTCAAAACTTATAAAAATGTAAAAAAAACTTCTTTTGGCACTCCCGGAGTGGTTTTTATATCAGATGTGTAGTTTCGAAGATTAGGTCTTACATACAAACATACTAAATTTACCTTTTTATATATAAACTGTGACTGGCATCCACGGTGACCTCTACAGATGGTTTTGCTCGTATGTAGGCAATTGTACTCAGTCTGTTGTGTTGAATGGCTTTGCGTCTGACTGGACATGTATACCGTCTGGAGTACCCCAAGGCTCATTATTGGGGCCTCTTCTCTTTATTATTGGGGACGACAGGCACTGGCCGCTTATCTAGTTAAGTTTAGAATTCCAGTGTTTTTGTTCTGTTTGTAAATATGAAAATAAACCAGTTATCGTATCACAAATATTAGTAGCAACGATGTTTTGTAAAAAAAAATCTAGTTTTGTGACTTATGTTTTTTAGTGTTTCAAACATTGGTGGCAATGCAAAGGTGTTTTGAAAAATTAATATTTATAGTTTTGTGCATTAAGTTTTTTAGTGTTGTTTGTTATATTTTCCAGTAGTGTGTATCTTATTAGTTACGCGCTGTGCGTGAGCGCACTTTGGCCGCCGAACGCGCTGTTGCAGAAGCCGAGCGCAATACAAAATTCGAAGCCAAAAAGGCTAGATTAAGTAGCCGCTCATCTTCCCGCTATAGTCGTACGTCCAAATGAGTAGATGAAAATATTACCTTTACCAATGCAGTGAATTTCTTGCTTCAGGACCCAGTTACGCTGCCCGGTTCGGCGCTAGGCCAAGGCAGTCTCACCGGGCACCACACAAAGCCGGGACCAGTGGGGCCCGACGCTTCCGCTGTTGAGGCGAGAGGCCATCCCTCCGCCCACTTCACAGCTTCGCTGCAGCCATTAGCGCCTCTGTGCAGGCCTTTGCGGCACCTCCGCTGGTACATCGACAAGGGAGCTTTTGGGACCCCATGCTCACTTACACACACACTTAGGTACACAAGAACATGAAATCGTAAACAGAAATAAAAGTTTAGAATACAACAACACGAACCTCTAAGAAGTCGGAGCAGTTCAGCGCCTTGCACAGCCTGCTCCGTGGAGGCCGTGGAAGGCAAAAGTAAGTGACATGCCTCCTCTATCTACCTATACAGGTTTGCCATCAGAGTGGTTCAGCTTTTTCGGCAGTATGAGCGCTGCAAGGGTTACTTCGACGATGTAGGGAACCTAATCCGGTTGTTAACTGCCCTCAAGGATGCGGCGCACGCGGCAGTCGCATCGCTTCTCATTTCAGCGGACCACTCAACGTAAAATCGATATGCTGGATTTTCAAGCGACTTCCAAAAAGGAGGAGGTTCTCAATTCGACTGTATTTTTTTTATGTGTGTTACCTCAGAACTTTTGACTGGGTGAACCGATTTTTATGATTCTTTTTTATTTAAAAGCTAGTGCTTCCCGTGTGGTCTCATATAAATTTTATCAAAATCGGTGTAGCACTTTATTAGAAATGAACAAAAACCAAAAATAATAATGCAAAAATATACTAAGTTGTTAATGAAATGAAATGAAATGAAATGAATGAAATGAAATGAAAATTTATTTGCATAAAACATGGTTATAAAGCTGTTAACATTATATAGGAAGTTCTCATATTTCACCAGATTTGGCATGCAAATATTAATCTTATCATAATTATTACTTTTAAAATTCACACACAGTCACAAAAAAAAATAAAAAAATACTACAAAATAATTAAATAAAACGCAATTGTCATAGTCAATGTTAATTGTCAAAAATGTCTATCTAGGAGTTCATTTACGGAATAAAATATTTTTTCTTTTAGAAATGTCACAAGTTTGCGTTTAAATGGTATAATATTAGGTATTGATTTTATATCAGTAGGTAAAGCATTATAAATTTTTACACACATTACTACACACTGTCTATTGTAATGAGTCAGTTTGGGTATACTGTTTAAAACTAATTTGTTTGGGTCTCTTACAGTCCTTTTGTGCACATCTTTCGTCTTTTTAAATATATGTAAGTTATTTTTTACGAAAGTAGCGACCTCTAAAATATACATACAGGGCAAGGGTAACAGTCCTAACGTCTTAAATAATGGCCTGCATGACTCGCGGGATGTTTTGCCACACATAGCTCGTATGCATTTCTTCTGTGCAATGAAAACATTATTAAAATGAACAGAATTTCCCCATATTAACAAGCCGTACTTCAGAATAGACGCTACGTAACCATGGTATGCCGAAAGCATAGTCTCAACCGTTGAAATATTTCTTAATCTGCTTAAGACATACACATAGCGATTCAGTTTTTCTCTCAAAGTCTCTGTATGTTTTTCCCAGCTACAACTATCGTCCAATACAACACCTAGAAATTTTGTATTAGTAACCTCTTGTATATGTGATTCATTGCTACGTATGTTAAGTTTTAATTTGTTATGTCTATTTGTGCCGAATTGTATATAATTAGTTTTATTTATATTTACAATTAAGTTATTTTGGTCCATCCAATCAATTACCTCCTTAATTTTATTATTTATGTGAGTTTCATAACTATGCGATTTAATATTATACGGTATTATGATGGAAATATCGTCAGCAAATAAGATACTTTTTTGTGGTGTTACCTCAGGAAGGTCATTAACGTATAGCAAAAACAACAATGGACCAAGTACACTTCCTTGAGGCACACCACATTTATTTACCATAAATTCAGATTTGGTTGAAGTAACACAATTTTTTTCATCCAAATGTCTTATTTCCACAGCCTGAATTCTATTGCTTAAATAAGATTGAAACCAATCAAGCGCTAAGCCTCTTATACCTAAGTTGCTCAGCTTTTCGATCAGTAGGTCATGTGATACAAAATCGAAGGCACGAGTCATGTCAAAGAATACAGCTACAGTAGGGATTTTGGCATTGATATTCTCCACAACTTCACGAACTAAATAGAACATTGCCAAAGTTGTGGACTTTTTTGCTTGAAATCCAAACTGTTGTTGGCTTATAATGTTATATTTGTTGCAAAAATCAACTAACCTTATCTTCATGGCTTTTTCAAAAGCGATGAAAGTCGGTGTTGAGCGTTTTCAATTATACAGGTCAATTAGACAACTCAATTTTATATATCCTTGCTAATATTGTAAATGTGAAAATGAGTTTGTTTGTTTGTTAACTTTTCACGCTTAAACACCTTGACCGCTTTTGATGAAATTTCGCTTGCAGGTAGCCTTAGTCACGGGGAAGGCCATATACTACTTTTAATTCCGTTAACATAGCATAGAACGATGCAGTTTCTGAGGAAACTGAAAAAATACTCTTTTTTGGTTAATTTCTTTAACATCGCAACGGCACAATGGACTGTTGTGATTTTTCGTACAGTGATGGTTGAGAGGGTGGGAAATGACACAATTTACTAATAAGCATATCTTGACATAGTTCCCGAGGGATCTGGGGAAACCTCGTTTCCACGCACGCGCACTTCGGCTTGGAAAGTGGCAACGGAAAACGGATTGAAGTGATTTTTAACCCCCACCCCAAAAGAAGGGTGTTATAAGTTTAAAGTGTGTATCTGTGTGTCTGTCTGTGGCATCGTAGTTCTTAAACGAATGGATCGATTTTGATGCGGTTTTTTTTAAGCTGACGTGATTGAGGTAGTCCTTAGCTACAATTTATGAAGATCAGTTCAGCCGTTTGAGGATCATCAGCTCTTATCTAGGTGATGAAGGGATGTGGGCAACTTATTCAGGTCTGATCAATTCAAAATTTGGTGTCCTGTACTCCCGTTACCATAATAATATTGAAAATCATGATAACCTTGACCTTATGCTGCAGCGTCTCCTGGAATCTGCAGGATACCCGAATCCTCGCCAACCTACAGCAGAGGTATCGTGTTTGGTCTCATCGGAATAGTTTCAATGATTATGTGTTAGAAAGAACATGGTAACCTTGGTATCTTTAATCTGCAGGATACCCAACTCCTCACCAATTTACTAATAATTTCACAACTTAGTGGTCCCCTACAAGACGACTCTTAGATCAAAATATAACTTACTTATATTAAACTTTAAGGACCAAGACATATTATTTTCTGCTTTTTAGCGGCTTTTTGTCGGGGTTTTAAAAAATAAAAAAAATTACGTATAGAATTGGTTGAGGGGGTTGGAAGTGACATAGACTGCTAATAATTCCCGAGAAACCTAAAATCTTTTAGATACAAGCTTTTAATATTGCATTATCACGCAATATACATATGCATGCAAAATTTCAGCTCAATCGGAAACCGGAAAGTGTGTCAAATTAACTTGCAAAATATCACCTGATCAAACATATTTATGTACATTGCAAGTTAAATAAAAGCTTGTAATAAAAAACACAGCCTGATCTGGGATAGCGATCTGGAGAAAACTCACCACTCACCCTCAAAGACAGTCATAAAAACGAAATCCACGCAGTCGAAGCTGCGGACAAAAGCTAGTAATGTAATAAGATATAATAGCCATTGATAGGTGACATAAATTTTTATAACGATAGGGCTTGCTACCACGGCTATTACCCCGGATGACGGGAAAAATAGAGGCTATGATTTCATGCAGGAAAATATTGTGTTTGTGCTTTTCTGTAGTCGGGTTTCAGTGTTTTGATCAGACTTTTGACCGCGTTACCGTGAATATAGTTTTTTTGGGATCCGTGCCTTAAAAGGTAAAAACAGAACCATTATAGGATCGTGTCTGTCCGTCTGTCCATTCGTCCATCCGTTTGTCACAGCCAATTTTCTCAGAAACTACTAAAACGATTTAGTTTAAATTTGGTACACATATTATGTAAATCGATAACCCGAAGACGAACGTATAACGAAAATAAATAAATTTTAAATTTGGGGGCCACTTTGACGTTAAAAAAAATTTTGCAAACTATGTCGTGTCACGTGTGGCATATCAAATGCCATAGCTAGCTTGTTGTGGGAATTTCAAATAGGTTTTAATTTATAATTTTAAGATAAATATGTTTGAAGTTATTTAAGAAAATAGGTGAAAATTGATCATTAAGGGGGCTTTTTCTCCAAAACTACTGGGTCTAAAATCTTGAAAAAAAAATCAAAGTTTATGAAGTTGAATGCATAGATTTCTGAAAATCCCATGAAAAATATCTACAGCTCTTCCATTGCCACAGCAAAAATAAAAATTCCAAAGTCCAGAATAAATAGACCCCTAATTACCTATAGCAAAGTATTTACTGATAGGTCTTGTTCTGTTGGTAGATACAGTTTTGGTAGGTACCTAAACTTAACTGCGTAAAAAGTGAACGTTTCAACCTACATAAAAATTATTAATGAATAATTTTAAACAAAAAAAACCGACTTCAAATAGGACACTAAGGTTCCCCTCGATTTCTCTGGAGTACCATCATCAGATCCTCGTTTCCTTTTCATGTACCCCCTTGGAATATCTCCTTTCCAACAAAAAAAACGGGTGGGGCTGTGTCGGGGCACACGGCCGTTGGTTTTAACGTGAATACGTCTCGTAACGGGTAATATGTAGTTTCTATATAAAATATTATTATTTATGTATGTCATAATCATAGATAATATAATATAATCGATAGATTTTGTCGAGAGCTGACGATTGAAACTTGAATGAACGTCGTAGCTTCACCGAGTCGAAAGTTATACTAAATGGAAATCTTGATACGCAGCAAAATGACCTTCAAAATGGCGGGGCTGCCCCCTCCCCCGCGCGCGATGTGTTACAGTCCTTACTTAGCGTAATAAATTGTTTGATTCTTTAGCTATCAAGTGGTGTAAACGAAATTTGGATGGAGATGATAGATATGTAGCTACAACACTAAACTGTATCCCCCGATTTTGTTATCATTCGTTTTTTTGGATTGCATCCCTATGGAGGTAATTTTAAAGACGTATTCAAAACTGTATCCCCCGATTTTGTTATCATTCGTTTTTTTGGATTGCATCCCTATGGAGGTAATTTTAAAGACGTATTCACGTCAAAATAATCATCAAAATCGGTTCATAAACGACAAAGTTATCCGCGAACACACATAAAAAATATATAGAAATATGTACGGTCGAATTGAGTACCCTTCTCCTTTTTTTGAAATCGGTAAAAAGATACAAATAAGATGACCTATTTGTGTTTCTTGTACTAACTTAGTACTAACATACAGTACGGACACTCCCTGGCGCTCTCTCTAGATTGCGACCTCTGCCCCTCGTCACCCAGAATGATACTGATTGGTTATATTTTGGTTCTTGAAAGTATAGGATTTTGCCGTGATTTTGTTTGCTCCGTCATTTGTTTTTAGAAATTAAATTTCACGGCTTTTGTATGCAGTGTCCGGTGTGTGCTTAAGGCTTATACCGCCGCCAACGACCAACTTTGTAACCACTTTTTACTTCAATTAAGGGTTTTTTTATATCGAAAAAAATATGTTTTGTTATTTACAGGGTATGAGGAATGATTTTGATTTCCTCGAATTCTATTTAATACACAGAACTAAAGAAAAAAATATCCTAATGCAACCTTTTTTTTCTACTTGTAACCATTGCTGTAGTTTTAATCGACACATTATGATAATTTATGAACTTCTTAACAAAACAATATAAAACGATTCTGTTTTCTTACTTTTTGGAAAATTATCTTATTTAAGTTATAATGAACTAGCCGTTTGCCTGCGGCTACGCCCGCTTCGTTTTCGATTTTCTCGTGGGAAGAAGACTTTTTCCCAGGGTTCGAAAATATCCGATATTTATAATTAATATCAAAATATCGGATATTTATGATGTATATCCGATATATATCAAAAATTGATATATATCGGATAAATATTTAAATTAATAATAATTTTTATCCTTTTTACTGTTTTTAATCTATTTTATGTTAATTTTATTACTTTTATTGCTATTTTAAAAAAAAAACAAGGTTGCATTTTTTCTGTTTATTAGGTTTTCGTATAGAGTTTGCCTATAGGATACACTCGTATCTCAGTAATTTTAAAATCTAAAATAAATTAATAATCATTAACTATTAATTTACAAGTAGGCACACTAGTAGCTTTAAAGAAATTAAATCAGCCTAGTAATAATTCTTTCAATTATTAATTATTACCAGTAATAATCAGTCTCACAGAAATTCAAAGAGCAACACCATACCTCAGTATAACTATATATCCACAGTATCCAATAAACATAAGTAATAAACGCCATGTAGTGTTTATACTAAGTAAAAGTAAAAGAGCTAAAATTTTTAGTACGATTAAAGTTTATTTTGATATTCATCACTAAAAGCAATCGGTAAGTATGTACGTAAGTTTTTGAAAAACTCATTGGTACATTGGCCGTCCAGATTTGAACCCGGTACCTGTGGTTAGATGGACCGAGTCGTTACCGGTTGAGCCACCGACGCTTTACATACTTACCGATTGCTTTAACGGTGAAGGAAAACATCGTGAGGAAACCTGCACACGCCTGCAAAGAAACTCGAAGGTTGTGTGTGAGTGAAGTTGACCAACCCGCACTGGGCCCGCGTGGTCGACTAAGGCCTAATCGCCCTGATTTAGGGTAGGCTCGAGCCCCTCGGTGGGGTCGTATATGAGCTGTAATGATGATATCACTAAAAATGACTTGATATATATCGGATATATATCTCGATATATATCAATTGATAAATATCCTCGAACCCTGCTTTTTCCGGGATAAAAAGTAGCCTATGTCCTATTCCAGGACCTAAACTATATGTGTGCTAAGTTTCATCCCGATCCGTCCAGTGGTTGAAGCGTGAAAGATTAACAAACATCCATACATATAAACTTTCACATTAATTATAGTATTAGTAGGATTAAAAACCACAATTTTCGCAAGATTTGTCCGCAGCGATTGACTTAACAGCCACGTAGCAGTGCGAGCTGACAAGAACTTAATTTCCAAGCTATTTCGTTCGATGTTTGAAACATCCTGAATCGAGTTGCTCATTTTAGGGTCGGAGGAGCCTTAAACGCAACTGTTGCAAAGTTATTGTTTTTACGCAATTGGGTTTTTGTTTTTTTTATTTAATTTTTTCATCATATCAGCTCATATACGTCCCCACCGAGGGGCTCGAGCCTACCCTGAAACCCTGGGCCCAGTGCGGGTTGGTCGACTTCACACACAACCTTCGAGTTTCTTCGCAGGCGTATGCAGGTTTCCTCACAATGTTTTTCCCTCATCGTAAGAGCGTCGGATAAACGTACATATGAAATCAAAATTCGAAAACACGTTAGTACGTGGCAGGATTCAAACCACGACTTCCCAGACAGGAGGTAGTGGTCCTTGCTATTAAGCCATTAAGCATGTACTCTTTTTTTCAATTTTTTTTAAATTGCGATCTAAGTTTTTAACGTATTCCCAAGTAGGTAAACATTTTGTAATTTCTTTTTTATGTTGTGATGCAACAAAGAATATTGTATTGTATTGTATTGTAAACAGCATTGGCAAGGCAAGAGGTCAAAAGCTGAAAACAATAGCGAACTGCACAAGCGCAGTTACAATTCAACACCACTGGGGCATGCACTATGTATCAACATCAACCCCATAGACGGTACTCGCGTTAAGGTAATGTCATTAGTTCTTAATTGTTTTCTGTCGTTTAGTGTTAGCCTGAGAAAGCACCTCCGTGGCGTAATTGTTGAGGCCTTCAGATGAGTCAAATGACAATATTCAATTCAAATTATTGATAGACTGTGTAAAGCTATCACTATGAAAAAATATGTATAATATATTTTTTTTTTTTGTTTATTTCTTTACAGAGGACAGCACATCAAGCTAGACACTTTTGACTTTGTATTGTTCTTATGCCGTACGCGTATGGATCAGAATCGCACTACGAGTGTCTAGCTGTACAATTGTCTGTATAATGGTCATACTTGTGTGGATAGTTGGTGAAGTACATAACCCTCAGTGCACGAGTCCGACTCACACTTAACCGCACATACAGGTCACACAGATATTGTCACGGGATTTTTTTATAATCAGAAATACTTCCCTGTAACAGGAGACATCTTGTGTATGAAATTTTTAAGCACAAGGTTTCACTTTTTTCATGTGAAAAGTAAAAAGCAAATTGATTTATCTACTCTCGTATTGTAAAGTTCGAATTATAAAATTCAAAACGAATTTATAATGGCATACTTTATAAACGCAATACCGAAATAAAAAAAAAAAAAAGACGTGTGGCACTCGGGGACTGCCGCGGTAAAGCTATTACATAGCATTTTTTATCAACTTATGCAATTATAATTATTTACCATCGCGACCACCATCGCGACCACCATTGCGATCACCATCGCGACCATCATTGCGACCACCATCGCGACCACCATCGCGACCACCATCGCTACCACCATCGCAACCACCATCACCACCACCATCACCATCATCATGATGGATAGATAGATGGCACTGTAAGTTTTTTAGAACTCAATATTTTTTTTTTTGGGGTGTCTGGTTTTTTTCAGTCCCCTCAAAGCCCGCGATAAAAGCTATACTTACAATAGCTTAAAATACGAGTGTGCTTTAGACCACACGACTGAAGTAAAACTTCTTTAGCTCCATCAATATATGTTTGAAAGTAAATACTTAGTCTTCAGAAAATAATCAAATCTTTTTTGTCATATGGAGGTATATACAGTTTATGAAAAGAGTTTTATTATTCTCCGAAAATGATCAAATCTTCTTATATGTTTATTTTGACAACCGATATTGTTGCCATGGCAACCATTCTTATATGTTTGTTTTGACAACCGATATTGTTGCCATGGAAACCGAGCGTGATGTTTTTCTTCGTTACGGAATTTCTGGATTCGGTCCCCGCGCTCAAAGCCTGCGATAAAATCTATGCAATAGCTTAAAAACACTTTATAATATTATTTCTCTAACAAAATAATGTTATAAAGTATTTTTTTTTGCCATTACGGTACAAGTTAATCCAAAAAGTTAAAATCACCTACGAAGTTTTTTTTATTACTCTTTTAACTTTGTTTTTTGTTGTTTAGTTGATTCAATCCCAATGTATGATATTAGATAAAGTAGTGTATGAAACTGCACATAACTAGGTATTAAAACACGATTATGACACTTTTAAAAACTCTTACTCGTGTTTTAATACCCCTCATTATGTAACAGTTTCATAAACTGCATTGCTATTGCATCGCGTCTGGGAATGTCGGCAAGCTAGACGTGCAGAGAACCCATTACGCTGTCAGCAATAAGCAACTACAATACGACCAGCCCAAGGCAAGTATGAAAGCGTCAACTACCACCGCGAAGTGTCCATTTGTAAAGGACTCGTGACTCGTGAAGGGAACTTAGGAACTATGTTACAACAAGCAGTGGCATGACAAAGAGCCCATTGTGTTGAGACTGACGCTTTGCACTGACGCTGGGTTATTCTCGTCATAAAATATTAGGGCCCCGTTGGTTTTTAGGGTTCCGAACTTCAAAAGGTACAAACGGAACCATTATATTATCACTCCTGTATCTGTCTGTCCGTCTGACACAGCCAATATGTTTGGAAACTACTGGATCGATTGAGTTGAAATTTAGTACACATATGTAAGTAGGTGAACCAAAAATAGACGTGTAACGTAAATAAATAAATTTTAATTACGGGGGCCACTTTTGGGCGGTAAATTAAAAGATTTAAAAAAAGTTTTTCATTTTATTTATTTATTGCAGTGTACAAACATAATAATATGTGTAATAGTAGGTATGTGTTTTTCAATTAATTATGACGCCCCGTGAGGGCATAGTGGCATAGCAATGTGTGAGGGCTTAAGAGCCTGCTGGAGTTCATAAATCTCATACAAACGTAGTATTTGATTAATTTGTTAACGAAATAACCAATTTTGAAATAATTTTATATCGATAATCGGATGATGTATATCTGTGTCTGTACCGCATTACTTTTTCGAAAAACGAAACAGGAATCCATTTAATACCAATAAACTTGTTTTCCGTCTTTTACCTTAAAAACAAATTTATTGATTATTATAGGATTCCTGTTTCGTTTTTCACAAAAGTAATGCGGTACAGACACAGATATAAGTCATCCGATTATCGATATAAATAAAATTATTTCAAAATCGGTTCTTTGGTATAACAAATGATTCAAATATTACGTTTGTATGGGATTTATGAAGTCCAGCAGGCTCTTAAGTGCTTCAATTATAAGACCTAAGCAACAGTAAATTAATAGAATACATTATCTATTACATGCATATTCTAAGAAGCAAAATTTGAACATTTAAAAAAAAAACAATTTTTATAAGAAGAAGATTTTGAACAATTTTTATGAAAAAAACGTTAACTATTCACAGTTTTATGTATATACTCTCAATAATATATATACCTAATTAATTTATAATGCTACAGGTGATTTATACCCAAGGAAAGTAATATTATTGTAAAGATGTCGAAATTGGGGAGTCAAGCTAGTACGAAAAGTGGATCTTTTATTAATTGATTTGATTTCTATCGCCGACAAAAATCTTTAAGGTCATAATAACAGTTTTGGATAAGGAAGTTTTTTAGTTTTTTTAATAAATAAATTATTTGATTCTATACTTTTTATATCATTTAGAATATAATTATATATTTTAATAACCATCGGATGGGGGACTTGATGCGAATATGTTTAGTTTTGAGAAAGGTAAAATCAAAATATATTTTGAGAATCTCAAATATTTTTTTAAAATATTTTAAGATAGGTAAATAGTTTTAATGTTATTTAGGAAAATAGCTGACAATTGACCATCTTGAAAAAATCACAGTATATGAGATTGAATGTATAGATTACAGGAAAATCTATGAGAAAATCTAAAGTTCTTCCGTTCCTATAGAAAAAATGAATATTCAGAAGTCCAGCATAAGTAGACCCCTGTTTACCTGGAGCAAAGTGTATACTGAGAGGTCTTGTTCTGTTGGTAATTAAAGCTTTGGTGCGGAACCCTGTTTGTGTGACACCGAGTCACACTTGTCCGGTTTTTTCTCAAGGAATTTATCACGGATCCAGTGTTTTCAAAGGGATACCGAAAACTTCGCTGAATCTTTTATGCCTGTCTGGTGTTTATAAAATGCTATGATTTTTTTGTGTGATTTTGCTCGTAATATGAACCCGTGTCAAATTTTTAGGGTTCCGTATCCAAAGGGTCAAAACGGGACCCTATTACTAAGACTTCACTGTCCGTCTGTCTGTCTGTCGCCAGGCTGTATTTCATGAGCCGTGATAGCTAGACAGTTGAAATTTTCACAGATGATGTATTTCTGTTGCCAAATATTTAAAATTAGAAAAAACGAAAAGTAAGGAGGGTCTCCATACAAAAAACGTGTTTTTTAAACGTGAAGAAACTGGCGCCATCTAGTATGATGATACGGAAACCTATGTGTGCGGTTCTGACTCGCACTTGGCCGCTTTTTTTACTACGCCTATCATAATTAAAATCTATATCTTTCTATGATAGAAACGTGCGACTGATGGATTAACGCTTAACTGAGTATGTATGTATGTACGCTTCGTAGGTTTCGTGGTAAGGGAGTGGTGCGGGAGGTCACGTACGGTGTGGTGCGGTCACGTGATTGACGCGAGACTCAGTAAAGCCAATCGGACACCGGCATCAAAGTTGAGTCAAATGTTACCCTCCCGCACCTCTCTTATA
The DNA here is from genome assembly GCA_947284805.1 of Coleophora flavipennella. Classification (NCBI taxonomy): domain Eukaryota; kingdom Metazoa; phylum Arthropoda; class Insecta; order Lepidoptera; family Coleophoridae; genus Coleophora; species Coleophora flavipennella. Next base: position 1,230,200 of record OX369297.1, read on the forward strand.
CCACAGAAACCTACCTGAGTTAAGCGTTTACACCGAGGTTGTACCTTCACGTTAAGGTGTGGTCAGGTCACGTGATTGTCCCGAGACTCAGTCAAGCCAATCAGACACCGGCATCAAAGTTAAGTCAAATGTTACCCTCCCGCACCACTTTTATACCTCAGGAACCTACTGAGTTAAGCGTTTACACCGAGGTTGTACCTTAACGTTAAGGTGTGGTGAGGTCATGTGATTGTCGCGAGACTCAGTCAAGCCAATCGGACACCGGCATCAAAGTTGAGACAAATGTAACCCTCCCGCACCGCTCCTATACCACAGGAACCTACTGATTTACACGTTTGTACCAAGGTTTTTGACGTGGATTTTTTTGTGATTTGTAAAAAAAGTGAGTCTTTTTAATGCTCGGAGTTTTTTTCTCACTTCGCTTCATTTGACTCGGTGTTTCGCTTGATAGAAACAATGATTAAGTTTTAATTAGTCTACGAGTACGTTGATCAAAAATACTTTAGAGTTTTAAATTTGTTAACCGATTTAACCACGATTTAACCAATAAGTTATTTCAAGCAATGTGTACCTACTACATAACGAAAAGATTTTTAGAAAAGTAACTTGAATAATTTGAATTTGCTGCCATCCAGTACTAGTTTGCATGTCTTTTCATTACTTACTAAAGGTAGGGATCGCTCAAAGCGATAAGGCTGCCTTAGCACTTCATGTACATTGTGCACTATTAATCGTATCTCCTGCATTGTTTTTATCGTGCAATAATGTATATTTACTTACTGACTTACTTAAAAGACGTAACATTGAAATATATTATTGTGGCAGTTAGCAGGGCATATAGCTCGTAGAACAGATACCCATTGTGGTAGCAAAGTTCTCGAGTGGTGAGCGCACACCGGAAGATGTAACGTTGCAGGCCTCCCACACGGTGGACCGACGACCAGGTGAAGGTCGTGGGAAGCCGTCGGATGCGTACCACTAACCCTAAAAAAGTAATAAAAACGATGTCCACGCGGACGAAGCCGCAGGTAAAAGGTAGTCTACTATAAAAACGATAATTTTAAACAAAAAAAACCGACTTCAAACAGGAAATTAAGGTTCTCCTCGATTTCTCTGGGATGCCATTATCAGATCCTGGATTCCTTATCATGGGATATTTCCTTTCCAATAAAAAAGAATCATCAAAATCTGTTCATAAACGACGAACATACTTATATAAAATTTAAAAAAATATATGTATAATATATATATTACTTAAGTATTGTATTAGTTGGATACTCGTGCACTACCAGTTTTTGTGCTTTTGTCTCCAAACACCGGGTCGTCTGGAAGAAATCGCTTTAAGCGATAAGACCGCCCAAATTGTACCTCTATAGTACGCTTATAAGATTGTGTTTAAAGTTGTGTTTTTATTTAAATTTTAAAGTTATAGTTTCTAAGTTTTACATTGTGTTTATTTTTTAATTTTTGTGTACAATATAGAGTATTTATCTTATCTTATCTCATACAGTCGAATTGAGAAACCTTTTCCTTTTTTTTGAAGTCGGTTAAAAATAAGAATGAGAATGACCTCTCGTATGAAGTTGATCTCATAAAACGTCGATGCAAATTGCGAATGTGAATAGTTTGCAAGCAACTTTCTGAAGCGGCCGTACAGTCCAGCCCAGTCCGGTCAGAGGTAAAAGACAGTCACAGGTAAAGTTGGGAGTTCTAAAACTGAATGACATAAGCAACTTTGCTTAAGGCTTTAAAATGCCTCAATCCGAGCAAGTTGATAAGTGTTAAAATAATATCGAACATAAGTCTATTCATTTTAAGTTCCAAACAAAGCGGGCTTCAGCGCGACTGTTTCGTTGAAACCGAACGCCCAATTCTCGATTTTTACATGTTTTTATTAGTTTTCTTCATTTTCAAAAATAGTTTTCAATTAAAAATGAAAGGTCTTAAAATCACCGATTTTTGTGTGTTGGTTTTATTCAACATTAACTATTTGTTTTCGAGAAATTTTGCTATTAATGCCAAAAACAGGGTCTACAGTATATTTTTTTACATCAAAAGTGGTACTATTTTTAAAATTGTATTCAATTAAATCGATATTTTATTAATTTAAGTATATTATATATTTTTTCCATAGTGATAGCTTTACACAATCTTTCAATAATTTAATTGAATATTGTCGTTTGACCTATCTTAAGGCCTTAAAGTTCAAGAACTATGGGAAAGGGTTGTATTTTATCTGAACTGGACAGAAACAAAAAGGAAGACAGATTTGTGAGAAGTTTGCGACCCGTGACTTAGATTTCGTGTTCACGTTCAAAGTAAGAGACGTTTAAAAAGATTTATGTATAAATTGATAGTTATGATTCTACAATGTGACCAACCCTCACTGAGCCCTCGTAGTCGACTAATGCCCAGACGCTCTAATTTAGGGTAGGCTCGAGCCCCTCGGTGGAGACTTATATGAGCTGATATCATGAATGGGATCGGAAAGAAAATTTTGAAATACTTAAATGGCATTCCATGGTCCTCAAGGGAACTGAAGTTGATATACAAGAACAAGTACCATATCATCATCATCGTATCAGCAAAAAGACGTCCCCCAAGTATTTCCACTACTAACGGTCTTCGCTGCCCTCATCCAGCGGCTCCCCACAACCTTTATTAGGTCATTGGTCCACCAAGTTGGAGGCCTGCCTACACTACGTCTCCCAGCGCGCGGTCGCCACTCGTGAACTTTACTACCCCAACGGCCGAGTACGAGAAGAAAAATAAAACAAAACTGTTTATTACTAGAATACTTGTTTGTCCTGAAAAGGAATCGAGTCCATACGATTCTTAAACCAGTAGGGTTCTCATACTTTTTATGAAACCAAGAGTGAGAGTTTATTTACATTTTATTAAGCAAACTTAATTAGGGTTATGGTCGTACTTTTCCAAGGTGACCAGACGGGTTGGAAGATCATGTATGTTTCTTAATTTTATTTGTATGTTTATTTACTCCAAACTCAGTCACCGCAGTAATAATTAACAAAAACAAAAATAAAATCCCCTCAAGAAAAAAAAAGGAAAGAAAGACAAAAAAAAAGTCGCTGGCCCAAACTGTAGGCCAATAGCACAGGATAGAGAGAAGTGGGAATCTTTGGAGGAGGCCTTTACCCAACCTGGGGACCTAGCTTAAGGCGGTAATATTTCCCATTATTTTTGACGTCAATTACTCCTAAATAATGGAAAACCCAAGGTTGAAAAAAATACCCTTATTTTTGATAATCTTCCTAGAAGTCAAAAGCTTTTAGAAACAATATTGAGCAGTTTTGGCTTGATAGAAAAAAATCCTAAAGATAGGTCTACACCGTTACTTTCAACTCCAGTTATGACTAATATTTTGAAGTATAAATAAAAAAAATACAACAATATTTTTTATGATAATAAAAAGTGAGTAATGTTTTTATTTTTTATACTCTCATTGAAGTTTTTGATTGAAACGAAAAACCATTGAAAAAGTGTGGTTATTTTCTTTACACGACGTAAAGAAAAAGACAGAGAAAACTGTGCCAATTTATACCTCGCCTTAATGATTTTTTTAACTAGAAATAAGTCATTTAGTACTACTAAGAAGAGAAATTTAAGTTTGTAGGCCTAGAAATTAGCAAGTAAAGAAATTTAATCAACTAAGATGAAATGTATAAATGTAGCTTGGTCAAATAAAAGGCTTTTTTATTTTAATTTTATTTAAGTAAACTTAAAAAGAAATTCGGATGTCCGCTAGAAATCCTTAGTGTATGTAGTATAAAACTGTTAAAAAGTATACACAGGAAAATTTTCCAACTGATCAGATAACAACAAAAGAAATAAACAGTATTTAAACTGCAACGTTTGTAAACCCAAAAGAGTTGTACAAAATTAAATGCACTTTTTTTCAAGTTTAAAAACGACCCAGAAAGACATATCGCTAACCAAAAAATAGTGACATGCTGGTTTCGCATCGTTCCGGTTGCAGGAAGGGTATGGGCATGTTAAAATAGCACAAAATGTTCCGTCTGTTGTCACTAAAAATATCGATGTCAAAATTGTACTTCACACCTGCTGGACAGCTGCTTATCTTATATCAAGCACAGGTCCGCTAATGTATGGAGTACTGTTCACAGTTATGGGATGGATCAGCCCGCTATCAGCTAGATACCTTGGACGCCATCGACCGACGCTCCCAGAGACTCATTAGTGATGACGTGCTAGTCATCGAAAAGCTTCAAAGCCTTGAGCATCGCCGCAAAGTCGCCTGTCTATCTGTAATATGTCAGGTTCATTTCGGAGAGTGTGCGCAAGAACTTCACGACCTCATTCCCCCGGTTCCATTCCACCGTCGGTCAACGAGATGCAGGAAGGGGTTGCACCCCTTTGTTGTTGATGGTCCACTCTTCCACACGAAGCGATATGCTTCATTTATTATGCGGACAACAAAGCAGTGGAACTCCTTGCCTGCGTCAATGTTTTTTTTTCGATTCCTATAATTTGGAGATCTTCAAAGCAAGAGTGAATAGGGATTATTTGAGTTTTCCTGTACTATCCTCGACTACATCATAACTTTCCATCAGATGATATGCAGTCGAACGCACTCAAATTTTTAATAACAAAAAAAAGACTTCATGGTTATAGTATGACTTTAACCGTTTTGTAGCTTGTTGGTTAGACCATTCGTTTCACTCCAAAAGGTCGAGGGTTTGATTCCTAGAAGAGTTTGACTTTGTGAAGCTCAGTTTAGTTCGTGATAGTTTTCTAAGCCCGCCTAGCTAGCTACCGCCATACAAAATATCCAAGTCTTGCTGCCAAACATCAATTTTAACAGCATTGATGTGTTCCGGCTTGAAGATAAGATAGCCAGTTTCTTATTGCGTAGGTAAGCTCGCTTATATTTTTTGCATCATAGTCGCTTATCATCAGGTTTATTTAATCGTATGGCGATTTGTCGAACAGGTAATTCTCAAATGTCAATGTTCAGGCCACACAGTCATGTATATGCATCAGTACTAAGGTCGAAGAGGTCTTAAGCGGGGCCGTGGTATCGCCGCAGTGGGCCACGCTCGACGATATGTTCCATCGTTTGGTCTTCCACACAGCAGTCGCAGCAGGCAGACTGCCTCCATCCCCACTTGTGCCGAAAGTAATTGCACTTTCCGTGGCCAGTTCTTAATCTGTTTAGTCGACTCCACTGTTTAAGCGGTAGATGGAAGCCTTTTGGTTTTACGGTTGGGTCTAAACCAGGTGAATTGGTTTGTGCTTGGTGCGTGGCCCACTCGTTCTTCCAACAATCACTAATGTCAAACTGAACGGAGATCAGCTTGCCCCCGGTTACACAAGCCGGCCGTCGGGACTTGAGGCGCCGTGGTGGGGGGTTGCAGAACTCCTCATGGATGGGCAGAGAAGGGGCCGCCCAGATCTTCTTAGATTCTCTCATTAACGCGTGCTGTCTTCTGAGATGGGGCGGTGGAATATGACTCAGCACAAGTAGCCAGTGAGAAGGGTGTGGATTTAATAGTGCCCATGATGCATCTCAATGTGTCGTTGAGCTTTGAGTCGACCAGGTACACATGCGCGTATTCCAGCCAAACAGGAGCGCAGTACTCTGCTGCGGAGTAAACTAAAGAGATCCCTGTTGTGCGGAGGAAGTCAGCAGATGCTCCCCACAGCTTTTGCAAAATGTTATTCCTAGTCGAGACTTTGAGAGATTGTTTACTCGCGTGTTCTTTGTAAGTGAGGGCCCGATCAAGAGTAACGCCAAGGTATTTATTATCAGTCAGGGTTGTAATCCTGGCGCCATCGAGCCGAATGAAAAGTGCCTTTGTCTTTGGCGTACCAGATGCACATCAGATATTTCCACCCATTGCATCAACGCCTCACCATTATCATCAACAGCCGCATACCGCCAGTTAGTATTATTATTATTATATCAGCTCATATACGTCCCCACCGAGGGGCTTGAGCCTACCCTGAATCAGGGCGATTAGGCCTTAGTCGACCACGCGGGCCCAGTGCGGGTTGGTAGACTTCACACACAACCTTCGAGTTTCTTCGCAGGCGTGTGCAGGTTTCCTCACGATGTTTTCCTTCACCGTTAAAGCAATCGGTAAGTATGTACGTAAGTTTAGTATGGTGGCTATTGAAATCACCCAGGTAGATGCAGGGATGCTCATAGGTAGGCAGAACATTTCCCGGCCATTTGACTAGAGGGGGTTTGTAGATGTTTACTATGGTCAGTGCTCTAAATCTGGTAGTGATTGTGAAAATGAGTTCTGCATCGCTTGATTCTACTGCAAAGACGTCCGACAAATTCGATCTGGCATAGGTGGCAATGCCATATTTTGGGTGGTGAAGAGCCTTGATTAGGCTATACCCCGCAATATGGCCTCTCCTCTCAATATCGCTTGGTTTCCTGAAGATTGACGATATCAATTTTGTTATCTCACAGGAAGTTCTGCAAGTAGTCACATTTAGCTAAACTTATTCCTTCTACATTAAGTTGTAGGATGCGGACTGATGGTCCTACATCTTTTGTCATAGGGTTCTGTAAAGAACCTTTTTTCTTCACATGCGTATATATGCTGCCTCATATTTCAATATAACTCCTGATTTTTGCTGAATATTATTTGTATTTTATCTGTTTCGCCTAGTGTTTGTTGATCGTTTAGCACCACCCAGGGGACACGTGCAGGGCTGTGGCGGTAACTCCTGCGGACGTGAGCAACATTCGTCCCCCATTATTATCAGGTGAGATGATGCCAAAGAGCTTTTCATTAAAAAAAAGATTTATAGGGTTCCGTAGTCAAATTCTCTTTGAATTGCGAGCAAAGTGTGGTGTGACGAGATACCCTCGTGAATGAAAAAACAATGACGGACATTGGAAAAGTGCACAAAAATGAAAGCACTTACCGCATAGGTATGTAACTCGTACCTACTTACTTTGTAGAAGTTTTAGAATTTGAACACAATATAGGAAAAACAATCTTTTTTTTCGTAAATCGCTTCCGCTCATCGCCATATTACCACCCGAAGCGCAGAACGACTCGATTGCAAGTTCCCTCGTTAGCCAGCGGCCGAAGTGAAGCATCACATCGTTGACTCAAGCGTTTCATACAGGTTTTAAACTTTTGAATGCTCTGGAATAGCACTTTAATATGTAATACAAGTCTATCATGTACAGAGGCCAGCACATCAAGCTAGACACTCGTAGTGCGATTCTGATCGTTACGCATACGGTATAAGTACGGTACAAAAACAAAAGTATCTAGCTTGATGAGCTGGTCTCTGTACGTACCTTGACAACCCATAGGGTATAGTCACAGTGCAAGAATCCACACAGTGGTCCAACGCGTTTGATGTTTGCATCAAAGCTGACATCACAACTCACTGTTCACTAGCTGTAGCTACATGAGTACCATCGAAAAGTGTGTCCCGAGGTGCCGAACAACGGTGACTAGGGCAGCAGGGGCTCGACATCCCTCGTCTCGCAAGAATCCATACAGTGGTCCAACGCGCTTGATGTTTGCATCAAAGCCGACATCACTAGTCACTGGTCACTAGCTGTAGTTACACGAGTACCATCGAACATCGTGTCCTAAGTTGCTAAACAACGGTGACTAGGGAAGCTGAGGCTCGACATCCCCCGTCTCGCAAGAATCCATACAGTGGTCCAACGCACTTGATGTTTGCATCAAAGCCGACATCACTAGTCACTGGTCACTAGCTGTAGTTACACGAGTACCATCGAACATCGTGTCCTAAGTTGCTAAACAACGGTGACTAGGGAAGCTGAGGCTTGACATCCCTCGTCTCGCAAGAATCCATACAGTGGTCCAACGCGCTTGATGTTTGCATCAAAGCCGACATCACTAGTCACTGGTCACTAGCTGTAGTTACACGAGTACCATCGAACATCGTGTCCTAAGTTGCTAAACAACGGTGACTAGGGAAGCTGAGGCTCGACATCCCCCGTCTCGCAAGAATCCATACAGTGGTCCAACGCACTTGATGTTTGCATCAAAGCCGACATCACTAGTCACTGGTCACTAGCTGTAGTTACACGAGTACCATCGAACATCGTGTCCTAAGTTGCTAAACAACGGTGACTAGGGAAGCTGAGGCTTGACATCCCTCGTCTCGCAAGAATCCATACAGTGGTCCAACGCACTTGATGTTTGCATCAAAGCCGACATCACTAGTCACTGGTCACTAGCTGTAGTTACACGAGTACCATCGAACATCGTGTCCTAAGTTGCTAAACAACGGTGACTAGGGAAGATGAGGCTCGACATCCCCCGTCTCGCAAGAATCCATACAGTGGTCCAACGCACTTGATGTTTGAATCAAAGCCGACATCACGACTCACTGGCCACTAGCTGTAGCTAAACGAGTACCATCGAACATTGTGTCCTAAGTTGCTAAACAACGGTGACTAGGGAAGCTGAGGCTCGACATCCCCCGACTCGCAAGAATCCATACAGTGGTCCAACGCGCTTGATGTTTGCATCAAAGCCGACATCACGACTCACTGGCCACTAGCTGTAGCTAAACGAGTACCATCGAACATTGTGTCCTAAGTTGCTAAACAACGGTGACTAGGGAAGCTGAGGCTCGACATCCCCCGACTCGCAAGAATCCATACAGTGGTCCAACGCGCTTGATGTTTGCATCAAAGCCGACATCACGACTCACTGGCCACTAGCTGTAGCTAAACGAGTACCATCGAACATTGTGTCCTAAGTTGCTAAACAACGGTGACTAGGGAAGCTGAGGCTCGACATCCCCCGACTCGCAAGAATCCATACAGTGGTCCAACGCGCTTGATGTTTGCATCAAAGCCGACATCACGACTCACTGGCCACTAGCTGTAGCTAAACGAGTACCATCGAACATTGTGTCCTAAGTTGCTAAACAACGGTGACTAGGGAAGCTGAGGCTCGACATCCCCCGACTCGCAAGAATCCATACAGTGGTCCAACGCGCTTGATGTTTGCATCAAAGCCGACATCACGACTCACTGGCCACTAGCTGTAGCTAAACGAGTACCATCGAACATTGTGTCCTAAGTTGCTAAACAACGGTGACTAGGGAAGCTGAGGCTCGACATCCCCCGACTCGCAAGAATCCATACAGTGGTCCAACGCGCTTGATGTTTGCATCAAAGCCGACATCACGACTCACTGGCCACTAGCTGTAGCTAAACGAGTACCATCGAACATTGTGTCCTAAGTTGCTAAACAACGGTGACTAGGGAAGCTGAGGCTCGACATCCCCCGACTCGCAAGAATCCATACAGTGGTCCAACGCGCTTGATGTTTGCATCAAAGCCGACATCACGACTCACTGGCCACTAGCTGTAGCTAAACGAGTACCATCGAACAGTGTGTCCCAAGTTGCTGAACAACTTTTAGCCGCCTCCATAGCGTAATGGTTAGTCCATTCGCTTCACACCAGGAGGTCGAGGGTTCGATTTCCAGTGGGGTCAATTTGAAAGACTCGGTTTGGTTGGTGGTAGGGCATTTTCTAAGCCCGCCTGGCTAGCTACCACCATCTTATCTAAGTCTTGCCGCCAAACATCAGTGTTTAACATTGATGTGTTCCTGCTTGAAGATAAGATAGCCAGTTCTGCATTGCGTTGGGGAATCTTGGTTAGCCCGCTTCAACAATTGTAAACAAAAAAAAACTAAAAAAAAACTGAATAGCGCAGCTGGGGCTCGTCATACCCCGTCTTGCCCCTTGGCCCGGCTCGATGCTCTGTCTCCACGTCTCCTTTAGACGACTGTATGAATTCTTCATGCCGTGCCATAGCGTCCCCACAGCTGGGGCACGAGTCTCTTCCGCTTGACAGTTGTTTATCTTTGTGAAAAACTTGCGAAATGAAGGAAATTGCTTGCAAACTGTTCTGGAACGCAAATTACCAAGATAAAATGTTGTTTTGTAAGCAAATTGAAAGTTTCTAGACTCCCAGCTCTTGGTTTGCGTTTCTATTACTCTTTTTAAGGTTCCTTAGTATACAAGGAACCCTTATAGTTTCGCCATGTCTGTCTGTTAGCTCAGAGATTATTAGTACTAGAAAGTTGTAATGTGGCATGTATACATATTAATCACCCTGACTAAGTGGTACAAATCTTGAAATTTTTTTTTTGTGTACCTACATGGAAAAAAGGGGTTTTTTTTGTTGACGTCGCCTATCGTGTGGGATATCGCTGGATAGGTCTTTTAAAATAACTGAGGGATTTCTAAAACCATTTTAAAATTAAGAAAGCTTAAACAATTTAATAGGAAAGCTTAAGCAATTTTATTTTGACGTTATTTATAATATAATATTATTGACTTTTATTTTTTAAATTATGATACAAGTGTGGTAAAAAGGTTATTAATAAATTTTATCTATCATATTAAAAAAAATTAATAGGATAACTATCACGGTTATGTAGGCTTTCTTAGTTTAGGAGTAATAGTCGACCAACTTAAGATGTGCAGTAAACGTAAAGGATTTGTAAAAAGTTAAAAGATTTCCCATACAAAATGTTCAATCACCAACTGCAGAAGGAATTTGTTTTTTTAAAATCTACATTTATTTTTTGAAAGGACTATGGAACCCTGCTTTCCGCGAGTCCGACTCGCACTTGGCCCGTTTTTTTTGTCCGCTTTCATCTTAGGAATTATTGTTGTATTGTGTTTTTTGGCCTATATAATTCTCGTATCTAACTTTGTTCCTTTTGATGATTCTTACGTCCATCGATTCGTCATAACCTTCCGAGTGTCACTAAAGAATGACCGCTTATGATTTACAACAGTTTTTTTGGTAAGCAACCATCCTAACTAAAATTTTCGATTTTTTTTGGTTTCAAATATGTACTGTATGGGTACTATTAGGTACTTTTGATGTTTTTTTTATTAAATTATGTTTTAGTTAATTTTAATACAAAGTATATCAAATAAAAAAAGAACACATAAATTTTACATTTAGATGTTACATTTTTTAAAATATTTTATTGGAAACTAAATTAACCGTTTTTAAATGCAACTTAAAAGTTTAAAATAAGTGTATTTTTAAGTTGATCTGATGATGAACTTTCGAGGTGGAATATAGGGCCCAGGATCGTCTGTTGTTTTCAATAGATTGCTACTGTGCTTGCCTTTTATTGAATTTGGAAACACGCATTATATGGTCCCAATAATGCCCGATCCGATAATGCATGACCCATGAATGTACAGACCGACAATGGCCGGCCGATAACTCGTGCCATAGACTTGAACTAAATAAAAGCTTGAAACTAAAAAAAAATTCAAGCGTGATAATTTATTGTGTCTTAGCTGACTGTGTCCTTCTTTAAAAAATATCAAATGAAATGCTAGATGAAGGCTTTAATTTCTATGAACTACCATCGTCACCCAGATTGATACAGATTGGTTACAGTTTGGTTGTCGAACGTATAGGATTTCGCCGTCATTTTGTTTGTTCTATCATTCTTTTTTTGAAATGTCATTTCTGGCCCGTTGTATGAAGTGTCCAGGGTGTGGTAGTGTCCTGTTCCAGATCCTATGGGTCCTTTTCAGGGTTCCGAAGCTTAAAAGGAAAACTATTTCGATTAAGTAGGCTTTCTCATTTTAGGAGTAATAGTCGACCAACTTAAGGTGTGCAGTTGGATTTGTAAAAAGTTCATAGATTTTCCATACAAAATGTTCTATTACTAACTGAAAATATACTTTAATTTTTCGAATATACCACAAAACCGTACTTTGCGTGACTTCAACCCGTACTTGACCGGTTTTATTAGCAATTCCTGGCTCATTGGCAAACTTCAACTTTATGAATGATTGATGTATGAAACAATAATCCTTTCACCAATGCAAGGTTATTACCTATAACGCACTCAGTCCGATTAATATGCCTAAATAATGCAAAAGTGCGGAACAATATTTTGAAACTTTTTAAATATTCCATCAAGGTAGGGTTGCCAAGCGTCTTATTTTCCCAGGATGTGTCCTGCTTTATGGGATGTCCTGGATAGTTTTAAGGTAGTGTCCTGGGTTTTGGTTACATCGTCTTATTTGAGAATCGTGTATATCTTTACCCAGTAGAGGTGCGATAGACATTGAAGAGCACCAAAAAACGGTCAAACACAAGATTACAGTCTTAGGCAGGGAAATCTAAAGCCTTAGACACTATCTCTAAGAATAAATGAGAAAACAGTACCTAGCATATGAAGGGACTGCAGCTTAATGTCCATAATTTGCTATTAGTTGAGTTTCATTAATCCTATATTCATTGCTATTAACTATTGTTCTTATATTGCGTCCTGTTTTTAAACAGAAATGTCCTGGTATTTCGAATTTGGTGATGGCAACCCTACATCAAGGCCATGTAATTTTTCATACGTGTTTATTAATGGACAGTATGTAGTTTGTTATGTATGACTATGCATTGGCAGGCATGTTAAATTTTATGGCCTACTAGGTTTATCCCGAGGCTTTGCCCGCCTGGGTACGTTTTTACACGACTATTCAAAAATGAGGGTCATGTTTTTCGGGTGTATATGTTATGAACAAAGTGATAAATTGGGCATAATACATAATGCCTGGTCATTATAAAAAAAAGGCAACTTGATAATAATTATTCTTCGTCATCTTTGCTACCACATGCGATCGGATCACGAGTACAAGCGATTGTCACGCCACCACCGGTTACACCCAGGTACTAATAAATATCTAACATTTGATCCAAATAAAGTTTAACGATCTATTTAAACGTATCCCAAGCTTGTATTTGGTCGAGTTTTCAATGACGCTTCGACATATATTTGTTATATTTTATTCTGTAATAGATTTCTTTAATGTAAAACCTTAACTAGTTCACTATTTGCATGCTGTGCATTCAACTGAATAGAGAAACGGTTTATTGCAAAACAACTTTTTGTAGCCTATTTCACCGCAAATAAATAATCATTTCATTGTTTTATTGAAGTTTTGACATATTATTATTAAACATAAAATAAACTAAAGTTTAAGCAATCAGACACGTTACTTGGTATAATTAGAATCTAATAGTTTTCAGCACTTTAAACTTAATAAAAGACAAATGCAAATATATTATAAGTAAAATATAACATAAAATCGAAAACAATAATTATATAATATGTGTCAAGTAACAGATTTATTTATTAGAACAACTGCCGCTATGATGGTAATTTGAGGTTCACAAATGTTTGCCTTTGAGACAAATTCATTTATCAGACTTGCAACCACTTTTACAACGACATCTACTAAGTATAACTTTGCCCTCCGCATTCAGAGGACATTCTACAACACTCTCTCAGCGAAATCTCTGTCCCTGGCACATCTTCCGGCGAAATAAATCTTTCTATGCAGACTTTAAATTGGTTTCTTGAATATAGTTGATTTGAAACACCTTGTTTTGTTCCCATTTTAAAAAGGTTAGAGACTGTTACTTTAATAACGGTAGCAAGCATATTTCTTCCAACGCTACGAGCGCGATCAACATCAGGAACTCGGACTCTTACAGTGTTACCAATTGCAGCCATTGGATATTTAGCGTTTGATACATCCAACATTTTATTTGCTTGTTTTTGAAAATTTAAGCCATTTTCCTAACTGCGATAAGATTTTCTTTTTTGCGCTCCAGGTTTTTGTTTTCATTTGTGGGTAGGTATTGGGTTTGAATCTGTATCTGAAGTTTTCTCAGACTCCTCATCTACGGTAAAAGTTAGCTAAAATCGACTTGGGCTAGCTGAAAATAAATTCATATCATTTTGAGTAGACTCTACGCAGTGAGTTTTTATGGGTTCTAGTTGATCATTCTTGGCGGACTCTACTTGATCATTTTTGGCAGACTCCATTTGATCATTTTTGGAAGACTCTACTTGATCATGCTTGGCGGACTTTTCGTGATCATTTTCGGTGAAATCTACTAGATTCCTTTCAGTAATAATGCTCTCAGTAGATAATAGTTTCTCCAAGTCTTCTTCTAAATTAATATCAAGCAGAGCCTCATGTGGTATAGAATTACTTTTAAGTCATACTTTCAACTTGGTAAACATGGCTTATAGTTAATGTCTGTGTGGTTGGCTCTATTTTTCATTAATTGTACAAAACGTAATCCCTTCGAACATTTATTAGTGTTGTTACCCTCCAACCACCATCACCATATTCTCTATGTCCTGGTTTGTTCTGTGTACTGTCCCTTCGCTTTGAGAGTGTCTCGGTTTACCATGCAGTTTTCTATTAAGGCCACATTTCACAAGCTTCCTGAACAATTTTACTAACAAACTCTTTGCCATTATCGCTTTGAAGAATGCTTGGTGCACCGAATATTGTTAAATATCAATTAGTACAAATGTAACTTTTTCAGCAGTTTTGGTCTTAGCAGACGGAGTTGTGAGATGATCTTGGTATACAAGTATAAATGTATACTGATTATCTCCTTGTGACTGCATGTCAACAAGGTCTACTTGATATCTTTCAATTATTTTGCCGATATGAATAGGTTTAACAACCAATCATTTTTTTTAAACGCTGCGTTTCTTTTCGCAGCTCTCACATAGGTTTAAATAAATGGCAATATTTTAAGCGAAAATTTAGCTCCGCTGTATGGCGATCTCTGATTGGTCAAAGCGAGTCACGTCCCTCTCCACACCGCGTCAAATTTAGCTTTATTATCAAATTGCCCAATTGTCACCTAGCAATATAATAATGACCGTGCAATGTGATAAATAATGAAGTTTAGATAGTAATTAATCACTTAGCCTGATAGAGCTAGACATTATTCACAATGCTCGCACATTATTAATAATGCCCGCAACAATAAATCTTCACAACAAAATCTTCTATAGGTACTAATAGTGTAATATAATTTGGGCGGTTTTATCGCTCAAAGCGATTTCTCCCAGACAACCCGGCATATATATGCATGTATGTATATATGAACGATTGTATGTTTGTATGTTTTGATGAGCATTTGTTTGTTTGTTTGTAAACTCTTTATTGTACAAAATATACAATTAAAATAATGTATTAAAAAAAACCTTAAGTACAAAGGCGGACTTATCCCTTAGAGGGATCTCTTCCAGTCAACCTTTGCAATATTAAACAGAGGACTTAGTAGGACAAAGAAACACGTAATTAAGTACAAGCTAGTTAAAACACATCAATACAACTAATATTACATTTAAACCTACGTAGCCTAATTTTAATAAATACAAACTCAATTTAATAAATGTAACATAAATAAATATTATACATAATATATACATAATATATATTATAAGCTCAAGACAAATGGGAAGATCTCATATATTGTCCTTTAGACAGGCCTTGAAGGCGGTAAGGGTAGGAGACATCCTAATGTCAGCTGGCAGACTGTTCCAGAGGCGGGCTGCGTGCACCGTGAACGACTTAGTGTAAGTGTCGGTGCTGTGGGTGGGAATCGCGAGAGTTAGGTTCTTGCTAGAGCGCAAACGGTTCTCCATAGCCGTACAGAAGTGCATTTAGTCTTAACGGCTTGATGGATTTTGGAGTGCGAGTCGTTAGATTTGTCTTGATCCTGTGAGTGAGTGTACCTGTAGTGACTAAACTTTACCCGACTGCTGAAAACTGAGAGGTAGTGAGATTTGATGCAGTAGGGATTGTAATTTTAAATTAAAATTGGTTAGATTATTAACGATTGTATAGCTGAAGCGATCACAGCTCAGTGTGATTTGCGTGGTTGGGTTGATTACGCAGGTTAACTGACTTGAAGCACGGTCATTACCTAAATGGGTTTGATGGTTAGTAACATTATCCCGTATTTTGCAAGGCACGTTAAGCTAGTGGTGCCGGTTGCTATTACTTAGTCGGTTGTCAAGGATTCGCCACTAGCCCTACAACCTCCACTAACCCGGACTTCGCCCCCCGAGTGTGGAATATGGCCTAACGTTCCCGAGCTTGGGAAGACACCATCGTCCCAGCATGTTTTTCATTTCTGTATATTTGGTGTGCAATAAAGGATTATATTGGACATTCTAAAACATTTTTGAATAATTGAAAACGCTGAACACGTTAGAAAACCGACTTCCATCGCAACAACTTAGTACAATTTTGCATTATAATTTTTGGTGATTGTTAATTTTCTAATAAAGAACTGCACTGGTTTTGATAAAATTTATATGAGACCAACTAGGGTTAGAGTATGCTATCGAATAAAAAAAGAATCATAAAAATCAGATAACAATCTGCGAAGATATTGCGTAACAAACATACAAAAATAATTGTCGAAAAACCTAAAAACTTTTAGGTACTCGCTTTTAATAATGAATTGTCACGCGATAAACATATGCGTGCAAAATTTCAGCTCAATCGGAAACCGGAAAGTGGGTCAAATTTAACTTGCAATAGTCCACCCGAACAAACATACATACATTGCAAGTAAAATAAAAGCTTGTAAAAACATTTAGTCGAATTGAAAACCTCATAATTTTTGGAAGTCGGTTGAAAATTACCGTCCACAAATGTTCAAACGGTATTTTTTCAAAAGATTTTGAACATGCCCAGTTGTCGAGAAATCTATCTACCTACGATATTCTACACAATCAGTTGAAGGAAATCAAAGGGTTATTTCTATTCCCTTGGGAACCCCTCGGATTTCTGGGTCAAAATTAAACTTTGGTTACTATTCTTAATTTTGAAACTCAATTTTCTTCCTTTCCTTTGGGAATCTTTTCTTTGTTCGGGATCAAATATATGAAGTCACGTAAAGAGAAAGTATAGAATTCGACATGCCTAATCTAACAATGAAGATATTCATCTTAATAAAATAAGCCATCCCAAAGATTACAATTATAAGAATGCTTTCCTGTAGAAACACATCGTTTATCCCGGATCAAAGAATTTGGAATGCTTACTCATTAAATTAAATATCTTCATGCCTAACATCACTGTAGTTTTCGCTTGATTATGATTAAGCATTTTATAAATTATTTTTTTGATATTTCTCCAGGAACACTTGTCTTTTCCGGGATAAAAAATATCTCAAATGTTATTTCCGGAATGTAAGATAAAATCGCACTGTTTTTCTAAAATTAGTGCAGCCGTTTTTGCGTAATGCGTGAAAAAATACACAGAAGCAAATGAGAGAAAAATTTAAAAAGTTTTGGTATCTTTTTAAACAGACATGTTCTGTAGCTATTATACTCGTACTTTCTATCTTTTTATGTGCAGAAACGGCTTCATTACTGTTTTTTTTTATATGTATAGACTACTACTGCCTGCTAGTGGCTTCATTTGCGTGGGGTTTGTGGTGCGCCTCCTGTTGGCAATATATTTTCCGGATAAATTTATAAAGGCTACTGTAGTTTTTATTTTATCCGTTTTTTGATGTGAAATATCTATAGCCGCACGTAAAACTGATTTCTGGCGTGGCGACGCGTCGCCACGCTATACGATGGTATATATAATATATACACAGTCTATATGTAGTAGTGTGTGTTTCACATCTGCCAGGCGTCCCGTGACGGCTTATTTTTTCATTATTTTTTTTATTCATAATTGGTAAGCCCTTTGCATCATCTCACCTGATGGTAAGTGGAAGCGGGCTTACCGAGATTCCCCAACGCAATGGAGAACTGGCTATCTTATCTTCAAGCCGGAACACATAAATGTTGTTAACACTGATGTTTGGCGGCAAGACTGAGATAAGATGGTGGTAGCTAGCCAGGCGGGCTTAGAAAATGCTCTACCACCAACCAAACCGAGTCTTACAAGTTGAACCCACCCGGAATCGAAGCCGCGACCTCCTGCTGTGAAGCGATTGGACTAACCATTACGCCACGGAGGCGGTTAAACAATGCTGCAATATACAGGGTGTAAAAAATGATGCAGGTAGATCTCGTTAATTAGGGCTTCTACGCATCATACTGAACAACTTTTTTTCTATGAATTTGCTGAAATCGCAAAAAAAAACCTCATCATAAAAAATCGATTAGCTGATCGACCATTATTGTGCAATTCGTAGGGAGGTTCCAATTTATTTTCTGAGAATTGACTACGGGTTCCTTGGGGAAAGTTGTTCAGTATGATGAGAAGAACCCCCAGTTAACGGGTCCTTAAACAATTTTGGTTATATCCTGTGTATTTAATAAGCGAGGGGTTAAGATTCCTAGCACTAGATACTATGCATTAAGAAATAAACGAACTATTTATTTCTTATAACTCTTTCGCTCTCATTAGCTTCAACTTATCATGTGAAATGTAACTAAGATTCCCCAACGCAATGGGGAACTGGCTATCTTATCTTCATGCCGGAACACACCAATGATATCAACATTGGTATATGGCGGCAAGACTAATTAGTTAAGATAGGGCGTGGGTTTGAAAGGAAGACGAAGAAGATGCGAGCTACAATTTAGTTTATTTAAATATGAAATAAAGACCTAGAAAGAAATAAATAAGAATTATAAAAGGATTACACACGTTATTAATTTATATCACAAATCTTAAAAAACTTAATATAACTTATCCGAAATGGGTCTTGGGAAAGTATTAATTTCGTAAATTTTATTTTTCTTATATGATAGATATAATTATGTATGAATGGATTGGAAGAATTTGATTTTTTTAATAATAATGTCAGATGGATGCGTGAAAAAGAAGAAATAGATGGAATGAAAAGAAGATCGGATGAAAGGAGAACGAATAACTGCGCACCGCGCTAGAAACTTTCCTCAAAGAACCCAAAGTCAAGTCTCAAAAAAATGGTCACTGCATGTAATGATGCACAAAATGGTTACTGCATGTAATGATGCACAAAATGGTCACTGCATGTAATGATGCACAAAATGGTCACTGCATGTAATGATGCACAAAATGGTCACTGCATGTAATGATGCACAAAATGGTCACTGCATGTAATGATGCACAAAATGGTCACTGCATGTAATGATGCACAAAATGGTCACTGCATGTAATGATACACAAAATTGGTCAATCAGTTGACTGATTTGTATACAGTTCAATCTTTTTGTGAATTGACTATGAGTTCCTTGGGGAAAATTGTTTAGTATGACGAGTAGAAGCCCCAGTTAACGGTTCCTACACCAATTTTGTTATATACCCTGTATGTCAATGTTTCACTACTTATTCCCATTTTCTTTTATCTACAATTGGTAAGCCCTTGGCACCATCTCACCAAATGGTAAGTGACTATGATGCAGAAGATGGAAACGGGCTTACCAAGATTCCCAATAAACACACTGGCTATCTTATCTTCAAGTCGGAACACCTCAATGCTGTTAACACTGATATTTGGCGGCAAGACTTAGATAAGATGGTAGTAGCTAGCCAGGCGGGCTTAGAAAATGCCCTACAACCAACCAAACCGAGTCTTACAAAGACCGCGCCGGGAATCGAACCCGCGACATCCTGGTGTGAAGCGAATGAACTAACCATTACGCCACTGAGACGGTTAAATTGTTGGAAGAGTTGGTTAAATTCACAAATTCCTAGTTGGGATCAAATGCTGTGTGTGCACATTGTCCCTACTTGGTCCCTACATATTAATTAATAAACATTCACTCTCTCGTCAAGTACCTAAATAGTGCCAGAACGAACGGTTTACGATCAATTTGGTACCGACCACGTCTCAGAGGGTCTGACGTCACGAGGGCATGTCCAAGTTAAATTGTTTGAGAACAATGTGGGACAAGTAGTGCGTTATTTATAAGTAGGGTTGTCGCATAAGATTTGAACTAAACAAACAGTGAAATAAAAACTTTTAAAAACATTGCAAGCTAAATAAGTTTTTTTAAAAATAAGAGGACTCTTCCTTACAAGAAATAGTTTTTGTTTTAACTCTGTTGTTATTGGTAAAAACGGTTACACATACAAGCGTCAAATTTGGTATGATTATTATGAAAACCCCAAAGTAAAACTTAAAATAATAGGAACTGGTAAGAAGTGAGTCTAAAAAACAGGATGTAAGGGATAAGTTTCCGAAAACTGAAGGGGGTATACAGTTCATCATACTAATTGATTCAGAATGAACAAAAAGTTTCGGAATGTTAAGGTAACCCGCGAAACCGAGTTCCTTTTATTTTCTCTAACGCAAGGTAACGTGAACTGTAAGTGACCGTGGTGCGGGGGTGTGACGTCGACGGCGGCCGGCGCAGCACGTAATATTACAGATTTTCAAAAGTGGTTATATTTTTAAATTTGTATTCAATTAAATAGATTTTTTATTACTTTAAGTACATTATTTTTTTTTTATGATGATAGCTTTACACAGTTTTTCAATAATTTGAATTGAAAAATGACATTTTACCCATCTTAAGGCCTCAAAAAAGCTAGCTAAATTCTTAAAACTTTATCTTTAAAAATATTTTAATAAGCGTTAAAATGTAAGCTACACTTCTTTTTCTTATCGTGTGGCACAATTAACCGTGCTATCCAAGGGATAGGCGGCAGTTGCCTGGTGTTGCACTTAGCATCACCCGCGGTCACGTGTAGGGCATTTAGATTTACACCTACGGCCGAGTGCAACGCGACCTTCATACACATCTGGAATCAGATGTGCAGGTTTCCTCACAATGTTTTCCTTCACCGTTAAAGCAATCGGTAAGTATACTCGTATGTACGCAAGTTTTTTGAAAAACTCATTGGTAGGTTTGCCGTCCGGATTTGAACCCGACACCTCTGGTTAGGAGGGTCGAGTCGTTACCGGTTGAGCCACCGACGCTTCTACACCTACACTGAAATAATTATATTCAAATTGAAATTAAATTAAAAAAAAAATAACTATAATAGCAACCCTATCCCGAGATCTTCGCTGTAATGACAAGGTATTAGTCTCGTGATACCCCTCTGAAGGCACTAGCGTAGACGCCCTGTTCTGTTTGGTAGATTACTTAGGGGTGGAATGTTTTGGTTTCGGGTAGGTACAATTACAGTCATCATATCAGCCGGAGGACGTCCACTGCTGGACATAGGCCTCCCCCAAGGATTTCCACGACGACCGGTTCTGCGGTGCCCGCATCCAGCGGCTTCCCGCGACCTTCACCAGGTCATCGGTCCACTGAGTGGGAGGCCCGCCTACGTTTCATTGTCCGGTGCGCGGTCGCTACTCGAGAACTTTACTACCCCAACGGCCATCTGTTCTGCGAGGTATGTGCCCCGCCCACTGCCGCCTAAGTTTAGCAATTCTAAGAGCTATGTCGGTTGCTTTGGTTCTCCTATGGATCTCCTCGTTTCTGATTCGATCACGCAGAGAAACTCCGAGCATAGCACGCTCCATTGACCTTTGGATGACCTTGAGCCTTCTTATGAGGCCCATAGTAAGCGACCATGTCTGAGTTCCGTATGTCATCACTGGAAATACACACTTAAGACACTGCGGTATTGGGATGTAGATATTGCGAAGCTTTACGAACGCTGCTACAATTACAGTAGCCATAACGAAAACATAAGTTTAGGTGACTACCATTAGGTGAGATGATGCCATAAGGGCTTACCAATTGTGAATAAAAAAAAATTAAATTCGGTGCGCGGTTTCCACTTGAGAACTTTACTGTCCCAACGGCCATCTGTTCTACGAGCTAGGTGCCCCGCCCACTTTCACTTAAGTTTAGCGATTCTGCGAGCTATGTCTGTTACCTTGGTTCTCCTACAGATCTCTTTCTTTCTGATTCGATCGCGTAAGGAAACTTCGAGCATATCTCGTTCCATTGCCTTTTAGGTTACCTTGAGCATTCTAATAAGTAGGTACCGTTATGCTGCATTAAGAATTCTAATAAAATGTAGGATTAGTAAAAACTCTATAGTCGAGGGTGTAAAAAAATTGGTATAGGACCAGTTATCTGGAGGTTCTACTCATCATACTAAACAACTTTCCCCAAGGAACCAATAGTCAATTCTCAAAAAAAATGCAACTTCCATACTAAATTGCACTAAATTGGTCGATCAGCTGATCGATTTGTATGAAGAGTACATTTTTTTTGCGATATCAGCAAGGTCCATACCGGGACCTACGCCAATTACACCCAATTTGTATATGTATATGAAAATGAACGCCTATTTCTTCTGGTCATCGCATCACGCGTGTAAGGCTGGACCGATTTCGCTAATTCTTTTTTTGTTGAGTTCGTTATTGTCAGGAGAAGGTTCTTATATAGTGTAGGGTAGAGTAAGGTAGGGTAAAGTAGTGTAGTGTAGTGTAGGTTTGGGTAGTGTAGGGTAGTGTAGTGTAGTGTGAGGTGGAACGAAGTTCGCCGGGATAGCTAGTACATTTATAATTATCAGAATTGAGACAAAAACTTTACATACATAGACTACTAAACTCATAACCATCTTTTGTGCCGTAGTCAGATAACAATACTACTCATAAAAATGAATAAGCTGATTGACCAGTTTTGTGCATTTTAACAATCTTTTAATTACCTTGCAACGTTCGTATGTATGTGTGTAAGTTGTCCGCTTCAAAATTTGCAAGTTAAATTTGATCCACTTTTTGGTTTCCGATCGAGCTGAAATTTTGCATACACGTTTAGTTTGGATGAAGCTAGGTGATGTCATTATTTATCCAATATGGCGGACTACCAAAGATGCGGACCAGCTATTTTTATGCCCCACGACAACACGGGTGTCAAATGAAAGGGTTGCAAAAAATACAGAACAATGAGACTTCTATTCAAGTTTTTATTTGCTTGTACCTAAAGATTTTAGGTTTCTGAAATCAGCTTATTGTAAGAATAGTTTTTTTTAGACTTTACAAGCCTTGCGAAAATTTGCTCAGTAGGTATAAGCTATAAGCTATATAGGTATAAATTAGAAGCTCCAATTAAGTTAAATTGTTATTAGAAAAATTTTTATCACAGTTTATTTTGGTGGCAAGCCTAGAAAATCAAGATAAGTTTTCCCTAAATTTTGAAAAAGATATACAGGGTGTTAGGTTAAACACCTTCAACCTTGAAACTGAGGCTTAGTAACTTCTAATTAGAAAATATTGTATTTTTTTTTTAAAAAAACAGACACGTTTTGTAGGTTTTTATTTAGTTGTCAACCGCAAGAAAATTCAAATATACATTATGCAGTCTAAGTGCCCAAGTCTTCAGATCAACGAGCCACAACGAACAACGACTGCCAGCCGAAATAAAACTAAAAGAGGTTTATAGGCTAGCATGGTTTAACCGCCTTTGTGGCGTAATGGTTAGTCAATTCGCTTCACACCAGGATGCTGCGAGTTCGATTCCCGGTGGGGTCAACTTGTAAGTCTTGTCTGTTTGGCGGCAGGTCACCGCAGGTCAGCGGCGGTCGTAGGCGCGAGCGCCGCCCCACCCTTCCGCACGCCGTCTCTCGCCAAGAAGGTTCATGGCGAGTCACGTATCAAGGGTTCATTTACCTAGACACGTCCTACATGCATAACGAAGTACTATTTAGAATATTACTTTCAAAAAAAAAATTTGTAAATTTTTTATTGGTTTTCGACACTATACATAATACTGAATTACCAGTTTCAAGGATGCAGGTGTTTAACCTAACACCCCGTATAAATATTATTGCCCTAATCCAAATTGCGCCCAAATCCGTCCAGTAGTTTGGGAACTACAGCACCAGACGGACGTACACACACACATACTCAACACAATCGGTCCCCATCAAAATCTCATCTTCTACTTTTTTGCCATTACAAGACCTTCTTCACTTCTTCGTCGCTTGAAATTAAAAAGAAGTAGGGTTATAAAGTGGTATTTTATTAATTTTACACGTAGGCACGGTCGTTATTAACTACAGCATTCCAACGATCTGGAAGCTTCTGCATATATTGAAACAAGCCCCTTACAGAACCTTCCCTTAAAGCAGCTTCAAGAGCTTCCTAAAGCTGATTCGAGTTAGCCTAACGAGGACCTTTGAACTGGCGTTTAAGAGAACCGAAGCAGCTGAAATCACTCGGATTAAAGTCCGGTGAATAAGGGATTATCCTCATATCGTCATGCTTTGAGAAATACAAAAGTAGGACTGCTTTGGATGATATAAAATGACAAAACGTAACCTATAAATTAATTTCGTCCTCAAAATACATATATTAAATATTTATTAATAAAGATAGCGAAAAATACCTTAAAAGGGTACATATTATTGATTTAACTAAAAGTATCTGGGCGACCAAGCTTTAAAAAAGCAAAAAAAAAAGATTTGATAAGACCAAGGACCGAACTCTTCATCTCGAGAAGGATGTCCAACGCTTTAACCACTCGCCTAGGACTAACTTATCCGATGCAGTGAAATTACGGATCCTATTACTGCGCGAAAAAAACGATATGCGTAAAAACTCCGAAAAACGCGTTTTCCCAGAGATGAGACAAATATGGCAAATATCGAGTGGGAATCGAATTCACGAACCTTGGCTCAACCAGCAGAAAAGCTTAGCACTGGACCAGTAGGTCCTGAAATTCCATGCAATACCTTTAAAAACAATAGACACCGTATAATATAATTTTAAACAAAAAAAAACGACTTTAAACAGGTAACTAAGGTTCCCCTCGATTTCTCTGGCATGCCATCATTTAATCCTGGTTTCCTTATCATGGTACCACCATTGGGATATCTCTTTTGCAACAAAAAAAGAATCATTAAAATCGGTTCATAAATGACGAAGTTATCCGCGAACACATAATATATATACAGGTTGGGAAGGAGTATACCGACAGATTTTAACCAAAGATTCTAATGCCTATTTAGACAAAAAAAGTAATATAAACATGGGCCAGTAAAGCCTAATTTTAGAGATATTAATTTTTTAAATAATTCACAAGTTCAAAAAATCTCAAGGGTAACACGCCCTAATAACTTTCTTATTCTTCTTAATCTTATCTGACGTTTGTTGCCTCAAAGTATCATACTGACGTTGACTTCACTCGTCGTTTATCGTATGTTGTCGGAGTCGTTC
The DNA here is from genome assembly GCA_947284805.1 of Coleophora flavipennella. NCBI lineage: Eukaryota > Metazoa > Arthropoda > Insecta > Lepidoptera > Coleophoridae > Coleophora > Coleophora flavipennella. Next base: position 1,255,149 of record OX369297.1, read on the forward strand.
GTGAAGTGCGTAGTTTTCTTTTTCACTCTTTAGACTAAGGTTTCGTTCAGAAGGGATTACTATCGTTAATTGATTTTTTTGTTCCAGAAATTAAAAAAGTTAATAAGGCAGTTTTAGACCCATGTATAACATTATTTACTTATAATACCACCAGGAATCCATGGTTAAAATCTGTCGGTATACTCCTTCCCATCCTGTATATACGGTCAAATTGAGAAACAATCTTCATCAATCCTTTTCTGAAGTCTTTAAAAAATCACATACAATAGATATTAAATAGCCAGATATACAGGGTGTAACATAAAGGTGCAGTGATACTTTAAGGTGAGCTTTTACTAATCAAAGTGAATAATTTTTGTTCTACAACTTTGCGATTTTTTTTGAGTTTTCTATACAAATCGGTATTGTATGCAAAATAAAATATTTTTTTGCGATAAAGACATAATTGTAGAACAAAAGTTGTTCAGTTTGATGACTGAAAACCCACCTTGGAAGTATCACTCCACCTTAATGTTACATCCTATACACAGATCAAACACACCTGCTTGTCATACAAATGTTTGCATTGAGTGGGAATCGAACCCACGAACCTTGGCCCAACCAGCAGGAGCGCTGAGCACTGGACCAGTTAGGTCAAGAAAGTTCATGCAATACCTAGCCAACATGGACATCTACCAGATACGCTAAACTACTAGGTTTATGATATGATATATGTGGTGTCCCCACTCACCGACAGCTAGGTCATATAGTGAGGGCCGCTATTCCTGCCAACGCCGTGAGGCGAGGGCAAGGACCAACTACGGTAGGTCTTGCCGCGAAGACGCTTATCCTGGTACTCTGCAAGGCCAGTGCCTCGTGGAAGAGAATCACTACCTATTCTCCAGGTAGGTCCCAGAGCTGTAGGCACGCTCACCTCCGTCGGCTTTCACTGCTGGCGGTTCGATCCCCTCTCGAGACGCCAAAGCAGCTGGCTCCCACATATCCGGTGTGGTACCGGAGCTGTTGGCGCGGTCACTTCCCGGTTGTTTTCGCCCAGAGGCCACGTGGCCGGCTACGGCAACACTAGTTGCAAGCGGGGAAGGATGCCTGAATGCCACGTGCTTGCCAGGCAACGGACATCTCCTAACCCCTGCAATTAACCACATACCACTACGAGTCCTTGACCCAGTCGGGGGACCGACAAGTCAGAGTGCCGTATGCGATAGATCCAATGGCAGGCAAGCGGTGGGCTACCCCCGCCCCGTAGTACCCTGATCCAAACAGCCGGACCCGTAGTTCCGGCTGCGACCTCCACCTAGCCGGGTAGCTCTAGGCACAGGGAGGCTCTAGGCAGAGAGAAACTACTGTCCGTATAAGTATGAGAATATTTTAAGCAAAATATTTCTAAAGGCAGATCTTGAGTTAGACGTCAACGTTAGACAACTATTTATCTATGCCAAAGCGTAAACTGGAACTATTGTAATGAGATCAAGGAAAACACCGCTGGTGGGGCTACAGCTGGGATAGCACATCAAGTGTGGTGCCTCTCCCCAGACAATGGCACACGTTTTGTCCTGCCCTGCGTATCCTAGCACCAGTGAAAAGAAATAATTATTTAAGTGGTTTTATACTGTGGCGGCAACTGTCATCTAGAACGCGCTGTTTCTTCGCCACTTCGTTTCTTATATACGAGCACACTAATATTAAAAAGGCAAAAGTTTGTGAGTGTGTATGTTTGTAACTTCTTCACGCAAAAACTTCTGAACGGATCTGGCAAAAATTTGGTAGGTAGACAAATTAGGAACTGGATTAATACATAGGCTACTTTTGTTTAACGCTCGCGAGCCGCTTGCGGTCGGTCGGTCCACGGCCGGAACTCAGGCACACCACCTCGCCTGGCGGGGATATCTCCTATTGCTCCCGTCATGTAAGAACACCCGTACCTACATTTGGTAACCCCGACGTAATGCATCGACACAACGCAAGCAAGCAAGCAACACGCAACGCAGCGCAAGCAACCCAACGCAAGCAACGCAACACAAGAAACGCAACGCTACTCAAATAATAAATGGATCGACCTCCAGTCTGAAAGGGGAGTAATGTGGTAGCAGCTGAAATCTAGAACGCACTATTGAAGTTTCTTCGCCACTGACATATACAACTACCAACCATCAACAGTCGGTCCACGAACGGACCCCAGGCACACCAACTCGCCTGGCGGGGATATCTCCTATTGCTCCCGTCATTAAGCTCATTTCGAAAAACTTAAAAAGTTTTACACATACATGTTTTTTAAAAACTAATTTTAATTATTTCGTGTTTATCTCAGCAAACCCTTTACTTTCATACCTATATCATGGTGGTGCATAAAAACAACGGGTCCGACATCTTTGGGAGTCCGTCATTCATATTGTATGAAGTAACTTAGCAAACCATGCATTTCATCCAAACTAAACGTGTACCTATGCAAAATTTGAGCTCCATCGGCAACCGCGAAATGGGTCAAATTTAACTTGACAATTTTGGATCGGATAACTTACTTACAAACATACATACGAACATTACAAGTTAAATAATAGCTTGATAAATTCAACTACTCATTTTGTCAAATAATCTTGGACCTTGAAACTAATATTGGATCTTATAACAGACACCACCTTACTAAGAAAACAAAGATATTTTTCTTATCCATTGGCTACCCCGATCGCACTTAACCAACGAAGCACAGAATGGTAAAACACATATCGACCGAGCACAGAAGTGTTCCACAACGAAATCCTTGGGCTAGGCCTTGTCCAGCAGTGGCCGTCTTTCGTCCGATATGATGATGATAGAATTGTTAAAACACAAAAAAAAACAAGATCTCATATTTCTTCTCGGCTTAGAAAGCGTCTTAGTCTAAAAACAAAGAGACGATGATTTACTGACTATTTCAAAAAGTTAAAGCCACTCTTGATTTATATCCTTACAACAATGGATAGAACAAAGGCATCCTTTCAAAGAACTTTACCATATCACTTAAAGTACAAAAACACATAACTCAATACACCATATTCATGCCAGCACAGATAAGTTTGAAAACTAGATTTATTGATATTTCCCAAGATGCGTGCGTATGTCCAAAAGTTTTGAGGTGATACTGTGTGTGGTACAAGTTAAAAGCGGAAGTGAATAGAGTGAACGCGAATAATCGCACATTGTTACTACCGTGATTGTCAAAATGTGAAGTTTGATAATTTAATAATTTGATTACACTTTAACTGCGTATCGAAAAGCAATGAATTTAAAGGTATTGTGATGACTATCTATGTAATCTTTTTACGAAAATTTTAGCTTGACATCTTGCAACTGTTAGCAAGTTGAATTGCCAATAGAAAGGCCATAGAGCTCATCAAACGGATTGGCGATGGTTTTCGAATGGCGAAAGTGGGTCAGAAGACTTGGTATTGCCCCCTTCACCAGATTTTTCAAATTTAATGTAGAATTTGGTAGTTACTGCAACATATGAAGACGACTTCGTCGGTAGCGATCTAATCTAAGCGATGATGGAGTTCAACATGAAGAGCGTAATCACAAACAATGTTTATTTATTCTCGCCTTAAAGATCCCCATATAAAAGGTCTCGGGAAACACAGAAGCTGGCAAAAAATCAAAGCACTTTTAGCGATGTGAATAATGAACGAGGAAGCAAACCGATTTATGCGGAAAGATGGAATATTTCGTAGGAGAATCTTTATTTTCATCTTCGGTATCAGCGTCACTTACTACCATGGGAGATGATGCCAAGGGTTTACAAATTAAGGATTAAAATAAATAGTAGAAAAAGTCTACCATGTAGAGTAAATGAAGAATGAATGAATCTTAAAAAAAAATCAAGACAAAACTTAATGCATGAGGTTCACAAAGAATAGCAACAACAGTAGATAAATGGGGGAGGGACATCTTGAAAAGTGGTCGTTTAACACCTCCAATGCTTATAATGTTATGATGATGATCTTGGAAAAAAAGGAGTACTTAGTAGCCGCTATTGTTTGCTACGTGTTGTGCTTTAAACCACACATCGGGGTCTTAAGGGACCCTCATACATTATAGTTACGAATAAGCCGTCTCCAATGTTGAAATTTTAAGTGTTCTGCCGATGTTGTTGAAACACTCAGTTATAATTTAGCTGTACTGTCATGTCACTACGATGGGCTCTGGTTAATTAAGCTACAATTAAGGAGTTAACTTTGGTTGTAAAAACTTCGTCGCCCTTGTTAGCTTTAGTAGTAGGTACCAACGTAAAAGCTTTTTGTTTGATGTTTTTCTTTACAGCCCAAAAATGAGGATAAAGATTTTTTAAGTAAATACCAGTTGTGACAAAATTGGTGTCGGTCCCGTTAACTGGGGCTCATACTCATCATAGTGAACAACTTTTGTTCTACAACTCTGCTGAAATCGCAAAAAAAAAATTACTCTTTATACAAATCGATCAGCTGAGCATTTTTTGAGAATTGACTATGGATTCTTCGGGAAAAGTTGTCCAGTATGATGAGTAGAATCCCCAGTTAACGGGTCCTACACCAATTTTTTTACACCCTGTATATAGGGTGACTTTTGATTACTTTTTAATTAGTTTGGCGGCAAGGATATGAATGTACTCGTGATTACAAACAATTTTCGCAAAGAAACTATATGTCAAATAAAAAAAATTTTTTTGGTCCTTTATACATTTTTGCCGATTTGATAACTTACTATGTATCGAGTACCAACATTTTTTTTTCTGATTTGTCATATAGTTTCTTTGGGAAATTTGTTTGTAGACACGAGTACATTCATATCCTTTGCTATCAAGAACTAATTAATAGTCACCCTGTATACATATTATTATGTCCGTTTTTTTTTAGTTTAGCCTGTAGTTCGATGAATTGTAGAGAACGATGTGTTGTTGACTATAAAGCTTATGATCGCTTACTACTGTTCCAATGTATTATTTTGTTAGAATAGGTGGCATATCTTTTTTTTTATTCAAAATTGGTAAGCCCTTGGCATCATCTGACCTGATGGTAAGTGACATTTCCCAAGCTTAAACGGGTTTACCAAGATTCCTCAACGCAATGGAGAACTGGCTATCTTATCTTCATGCCGGAACACATCAATGTTTTTAACACTGAAGTTTGGCGGCAAGACTTAGATAAGATGGTGGTAGCTAGTCAGGCGGGCTTAGAAAATGCCCTACCACCAACCAAACCAAGTCTTACAAGTTGAGCCCACCGGTAATCGAACCCGCGACCTCCTGGTGTGAAGCAGATGGACTAACCATTACGCCACGGAGGGGGTCAAAATATCACCATGGCCACAGTATATATATTAGTACTCCATGGCTATCCTCTGAAAATTACTATGAATATGTGTTCAATACATTAAAATTTACATTTAACGTGTAATGTAAGTTGTTTATTTAATAAATGATAAATATTGAATAGAATGTATAGGCAAATAACAATTCACATTCTATCCGTGATTTTATTCGAAATACTCTTTCTCTTAATATTTTTAAATCTAGAGTTAAAGAGCACTTTCAAGCGCTTTAATTTTATATGTTATCTGTATAATCTGCTACAAAAGTCTTTTGTTATCACCGTCTGTCGTTAGATTTGTCTTGATCCCCTGAGTGACATAGGATACATTTTTACCCGGCTGGTTATCTTTAATCTGGTCTTTGTACCGCCTCAAACTACACTACCAATACATTACCAATACACTACCACTACCACTACACTACCAATACCACTAACATATTTATTTATAAGTTCTATGATTTTTGTTTATTACTACTAAATCAGAATACAGAGCGTCGGTGGCGTAACGGTTAGGGCCGCCGCCTCCTGTCCGGGAGGTCGTGGTTTGATTCCCGCCACGTGCCAATATGATTTCGAATTTAGATTTCATATGTACGTTTATCCGACGCTCTTACGGTGAAGAAAACATCGTGAGGAAACCTGCACACGCCTGCGAGGAAACTCGCAGGTTGTGTGTGAAGTCGACCAACCCGCACTGGGCCCGTATGGTCGACTAAGGCCCGATCGCCTTAATTCAGGGTAGGCTCGAGCCCCTCGGTGGGGACGTATATGAGCGATATGATGACTTCACAATAATGCTTTTTCACGTTTTCCTTCACCTAAAGGTTTTCTAAAAGGGATCGCTTGTCAGCGATAAAATCGCCTAAATGTGCAACTTCCTCAATTATTGTTTCTGTATTTTCCTCTTACATTGTTCAATAAAGTGTTTTCAATCAACCAATCAACAACTTTATATGAGTAAATTTTCTTTTCTCATACTTTATGGATCGTGATTTTTTTTCCAAGCTTTTTTTTCTTGCAATGTTTGTTCGGTTGATGCACTTCTCGATTTCCGATTTAGATTAAATTTTGCATGCATGTGTATATCGCGTGACAATGCAATATTAAAAGCTTGTAACTAAAAGTTTTTACGTTTTTGGAAACTTTAATAGTAGTTGCGTTTAAGTTTTTGAACTTACTTTATATTTTCCTGTACTTTTATTCAAACTGTCAATCTATGGCTATGGTTGTATATGAACGTCAGGCCCTACAGATGGACAGTCCCTGCTAACTGACAACTATGGAACAGTCTAAAGAATCCATACAGTCGTCCAATGGAGATGAATTCAAAAAATCTATAGTAAACGACCTCAGTGAAAGGTTAGGCAGATCCTTAGAGCACACATGCTCCAAGGGGCGAATTTGTATCAACTAGTAGCTTTTTGCAACTTCATGTAGATTTAAACATACTCATTTTATTTTGATTAATATGCTTATTGAACTATATTGATCCATATTGAACTAGCTTAATTGAAATATGAAACAATATACACCAATTTAGGCATGTACACGAAACACGTTCACATAGAAGCACATACACATACACACCCACATACTCTCACACACACACGCACAAAACTCGCAACGTAATGTACTACCTTATAGACTTTTAATTTAATTCGTGGATAGCGTTGTTGGTTGTTTACATAACTATATATAAGTATTTAAGACCTCATGCTAACATTGTGTATTTAACTGTTTGCTTTTTCCTTTTTTTTATTAAAAATTTGAGTGCGTTAGGCTGCACCTTACCTAATGGTAAATGCCGATGCAGCCGAGGATGTAACACGCAAGCTCAAACAGTGCCTATTCACTCTCGTCTTGAAGATTTCTAAATTATACGAATCGGGTAATACAGACGTCGGCTGGGAATTCCACTCCTTGGCTTCAGGCAACAAGGACCAGTGACAAAGTATTAGCACTAACATACAGTATGGATACTCCTTGACGCTCTCTAGATTGCGAACTCACCCCCTCTTCACCCAGATTGATACAGATTGGTTACAGTTAAGTTGTCGAACGTATAGGATTTCGCCGCAATTTTGTTTGTTCCGTCATTCGTTTTTTGAAATGTCATTTCTGGCCCGTTGTATGGACTTTGTATTGGACACTTGTCCAAGGTGCGCCAGTGACTAGTGATGTCGGCTTTGACGTAAACATCAGAGACGTTGAACTACTGTATGTGTTGTTACACTGTGTTACTATCCTTTAGAATAGTCTGTCTTATGTGTTGTTGTGGATAGATGTTTTAGATTAACATAAAAACCAGTCAAATGCGAGTCGGACTAGCATTCTGAGGGTTCCGTACCACCACACCTATACACACCACTACATAGTAAAATGACAATGATACCTATCCACATTACCTATACACATTACAAAAGACATCAACGCAAGCGACAAAAATATGTTTTGTCATTCCGTTCGGACTTGTTAGAGCGAGTACGACTCATATTTGTTCAATTTTAATTATTTGTTTTTTTACTTCAGTATTAGCACTATAATCACACCAAGTTTCACGCTTTTATGTATTGCTGTTTTTACCATAGAGCTAAATCAAAAATACTTCTAAAGAGCTATTAAAACAGGTTTCTTTTGTATTGAGAAGCCCTTTTTTTACTTTTTCTAATTTTAAGTACTTACTGTAATAGCGGCTGTAAGATGTAATGGCAAAGGATGCTACCATCTGTCCGGGACATAGGATTTATTTGATGACAAAACTTGTCTGAAATCTGACCATTTTTTTAAATAAATAATTTCCATTCAAAATAGATGATCCCTAACCTAGTCAAATAATATGCTAATTTTATGTCTATCAAACACCCACTAGCTTCTTAGCTTCTAGCTTCTTGGTACCCAAAATACGTGAACTGGTTGAGATAGATCAGTTGAGATAGATCAGTTGGTTGATGGTGACTGTACTTACAATCCGTGGATGACAGAACTTTGGGATTTTCCCTACGCTCAAAACAATATGTTTTTCTGTCAGATAACGACTGTAACACACACATTATATTAGTCATGTGAATTCCCGAACTAAAAATATGTAAACATAAAACTTTTTAGATAAGAGTGGTCGGCATAGGTACATCGCATTTATTAAGGAAAACCAGACTTCAATAACAAGAGATAAATAACTTACGTGGACATTTGATAGTTGTTTGAAAAACGGTCTTAAAAATATGCAATTTAAAAGTAAAAAGGACCCTAGGTCAGTCGGGCCAATGGAGAAAGAAAAGATAAGCGAGAGAGAGGACCTACTTGGAATCTGAAGATTGTCTGAAAATTTCATCGAAATCGGTCCAGCCGTTTTGGAGTCTATAAGGAACATTTTTTTTTCCTTCACATAACACAGAGATAGACTGGATTCAAGTGCTAATAACTACAGCCTCCCTGATATAATAAAAGGATTTGAATGTAAATCACATGTTAAACGCTCATAAGAATTAGAAATGATTTGAACGATTAAAAATTATTCAAAATGATTACAAATCAAATCATTTTTAATCCTTTTTAATGATTTTGTTTAATCAGGGCTGTGATTAAAATAACTAAAAAAGAGATTATAAGGTTTTCTTATTTGTTTACTTAGCTTAAGTAATAAAAATATGTATCGTTTATTTAAGTAAATAAACTTTAAACAAAAAAAAATGTTATGAGAAAGTGGTAGCCCTAGTTTTGATAAGCATTGCTATTTAAACGGAGACGGAGGGTCGAAATGATTCATATTGTTGCAACCATTCCGGTCAAATGGAGTCCCAAAAAAAAATATGTATCAATTGTGGCCGAAGTTACGACTTTAGCCCTTTTTGGAGGTGGTGCAGAGACTGCGGAATAAATAAATTTATCGAGGAGGAGAAGAAAAAAAAAAAAAAAAAAGTGTTAATCTTCCGTTCACACATCATGAATTTCGTGTCTAACATTTTTTTTGGTGTTTGTCTAAACGTACTATCCTCATAGATAGCAGTGAGAAGCCAGTGCTGTCGTTAGCTGGTAAAGATATTGAGTAAGTTAGTATTCTCAAGAACCTGGAAGCTATTATCGATCCGACTCTGCAATGATCTGAGAACAACCGGACTATACGCTGTTATCGCCGATTCCGGGTACATCAATGTACAAGAGCTCTTTTCTTGTCCTTGGAGTTGCTTTCTGGAACTTTGTGCCACCTGCTGTTTCAACTGCTGCTTCCCTGGATGAATTCAAGACGATGCTACAACCACTTACTTGCTATTGAGCAAGCTAAGTCGCGAGTGCATAGTTTCTGGTGTGTGATGTGCTGGTAGGGCTGTCAAGTGTTATATGATACAATACTTTTTGTAAATCGTTTTGTTTCTGTTTTTTTAAATGCCATGAGTTTTATATTATTTTTGTCTTTATTTTAAAAAAAAAGGTTGAGCTAAAGCTTTTGTATTTTGTAATGATAAAGCCTACTCGAGGGTAAGCAGGCTAAAATCTTAAAATATTAAAAATTTTAAATACAGAACATAATTATAAAAAGCGTCTGATTATGGAATCTATGTAAATGGAGAGGCATCAAGATTTAATTAATAAAAGGTAAGATACAGAAACCATAGATAAGATCTACCATGATTTAATTAAATTAAAATAATCTTTAAAAAGTACCGTTGTTACACTTTCTTGGTTAATTAGTTGGAAATTTAAATTTGCGTTTGTATTCATGTAATTTCAAAATTTGTAATTGTAAGTGTCTTTTAAACTTTATGATTATATTTATGTAGTTCAAAATTGACAACCCTGGTTATCTGGGTAGGTGATTTGAATGACTGACTGTATAATTTGTAATATTACCAACTGTACATAAGACCAGTGTTAGCACACGGTTTTGGCTGTCAGTTGACCAATAATAAGATTTATGAACGCATTGTTCATGTGACTTTATAATTTCTTAATATTATAGTGTTTTTTAACTAACGTTAAGATAATTAAAGTTAATGAATTAATTAATTAAGTTACATAGTTGGACTCACATGAGTTTATTTATTTTAATATGGTTCCAAATTTAACGGACAAAACAGGTTATAAGTATTCACCGCTATAACCTGTCCTCAGAACATTTTTTTTTGTTTAAAGTTTATTTACTTAAATAAACGATACATATTTTTATTACTTAAGCTAAGTAAACAAATAAGAAAACCTTATAATCTCTTTTTTAGTTATTTTAATCACAGCCCTGATTAAACAAAATCATTAAAAAGGATTAAAAATGATTTGATTTGTAATCATTTTGAATAATTTTTAATCGTTCAAATCATTTCTAATTCTTATGAGCGTTTAACATGTGATTTACATTCAAATCCTTTTATTATATCAGGGAGGCTGTAGTTATTAGCACTTGAATCCAGTCTATCTCTGTGTTATGTGAAGGAAAAAAAAATGTTCCTCATAGACTCCAAAACGGCTGGACCGATTTCGATGAAATTTTCAGACAATCTTCAGATTCCAAGACGGTCCTCTCTCTCTCTTATCTTTTCTTTCTCCATTGGCCCGACTGACCTAGGGTGCACGGAGAAAAAAATATCGTCAGAATAACTATTCAAAGTTTATAGTTAAATTAGTTAAAAGACGTATCGTTAATATAGCCAACTGTTTCGTCAAACTAAGGATCTGTATCGCTGAATTGGCTATACAGATCCTCAATTCTAGAAAACAGTTGACTACATCAACGATACGTCATTTAACTAATTTAACTATAACTTTGAATAGTTATTCTGACTATATTTTTTTCTCCGTGTGCTTTTTATATTAATAATATGTATGTTGCAGTCGTTATCTAACAGGACAAAGTATTATTTTGAGAGTAGGGAAATTCCGACGGAAGTACGGTACTGCTATTGGTATCTGGCAATTGCATGACACCACCTCGTGGTCAAATAATATAAGTAAAATAGTCTTTTTCTTTCTAATTTAGAGGTAAGGGTTAATTTTAAGGGTCTTAGGAAATGAAAATGTAAAAAAAAATACATAAAAGTTATGCAAATTTAAAATATGCGACATTAATACCGTAGATAAGTTTATATAGTTCAGGATCGTGTATAAAGATATGCATAGAGCTACTGTTTCGTAATTAATGTTTTACTTAAGAAGAAATAGGTCATAGATATAATTATAGAGTAATTTAGGTTTCTTCTTTGTTTGCTAGTGAAAACTGCCAATGTTTTTATGTTATTATTTATTATCTCGAGTTGTAAAAAGATTTCTTTGTTTCTGAAACTTTATATGTGTAATTAGACATTATCTTCATTAAGTTTTTATAGAGTGTATAGACTTCATTTGTGACATTTGATGTGTATTTTCGTTCATTCTCTAAAAAGCTACAAAATTTGCGAACTAGTCACAGATTTGTAAGCTCTCAGATACCATAAAATTCACTATTTATCAACCATTATGATTCAGCATAGAACGATAGCCATCCAACACATTAAATGGTCATTCTTTAGCGCCTACATGTTTTAGAATATCAAAATCCACTGAATATATGTTATGAACCTGATGTGATGTCTTGTTTACGAAAATGCCATTACTCAGCCATAATAAATCATTTCGGATAACATCTGTGTTTCATTTAACGCTCCCTGTACAATTATAAACAGTGCGCATGGTTAAATTTTTTATAAGAATTTTCTAGTTGTTTTCTTCTAATCTTTTGATGCGCACTCACAGAAAATCTCGTCGAGTTTAGTTAAGTCCTTACTTTTGGATCCGAATAAATTCTGAGGGAGGTCGTGGTTCGAATCCTGCTACGTAAAAATGTGTTTTCGAATTTCGATTTTATATGTACGTTTACCCAACGCTCTTACGGTGAAGAAAAACATCGTGAGGAAACCTGTACATGCCTGCGAAGAAACTCGAAGGTTGTGTGTGAAGTCTACCAACCCGCACTGGGCCCGTGTGGTCTACTAAGGCCCGATCGCCCTAATTCAGGGTAGGCTCGAGCCCTTCGGTGAGGACATATATGATGATAATGTTATAGCGGCAACTGAAATACACATTCTGTGAAAATTTCAACGGTCTCCCTTAAATTATAATTTCATGAAATGGAGCCCGCCGACAGACGGACAGACAGCGGAGACTTAGTAATTAGTTACCCATTGGGTTTACAGAACCCTAAAAAAGGAAACCACCAAAAGTAACCATCATGAAAAAAAGAGAAAAAACATATTTACTTACTTAGCCTCCACAATGTAGAATAACAATGTATTAGAGCTCGCTAGAAGACGTTGGATGCATGTGGTAAGCCATGGTGGAGGGCCGTGCAACATTACTGCAAACCACAGATAAGAAAAAAAAACTTCTAATCTGACGATCTGAAATTTAATTCGAAATAAATGCTTTTTAATGAATTGCACAACATTACATATTATTTCTTTACTTCTAAATAATCACATTATTTTTTGATTTTTTAAGCTCAACAATTAAACTGGGCAGTTTTAATATCCTGGTATCACTTACCATTGTCATTTTGTCAATTTTAACAAACTCAATCTTATGTTATACAGTTTTAAGTCTATTTTTAATTATTGATTTTATAGGTTTGTTTTTTTTGTTTTTGGGGAGGTTACTTTAAAAAATACCCAATAGCATCAATTTGTTTGTAGTGTGCTGTATGTGTAATGGTTCGCTCGGTGCTAGTACTAAAAAATCAACATCAGCGTTCTATAGAATTCTTACATTCTGTGCTTCAAACAAACAACATAGCATCTATCCACATCAACACATAAGACAGACATTCCAAACCAAACAGCTACAAAGACAAATTACACAAGCGAATTCTATACAAATCAGCGGATTCCTAAGCTTGTACATAGCAAACGGAAGTCGAAGTTAGACGGTGGAAGCGGTTTATCCGTGGAACAGTCACACCTATGCAGGGAACTAAAGTGGCCCCCATAAATTTTGCCGGGTAAGTTTAAGCGGTAGACGAAGGGTTAAGTTGGAACTGGAAGAGGTTAAGTTTGAAGTTGAGGCAATGAAGAAAAATGTGGTGAAACTTGTGAAGTAGATCGTCACGCAAGTCTCGGATGTGATTGTTACCTTCGTGAGCGTCGTAAGGGTTGAAACTAAAGCCGTTCACTAGGGCACTTTAATAGTGAAACTTACGTATTAAGTTGAAGTAAAACCTAAAAACTTTTAGGTAAGTCAAGCTTTTACTTGAAGAGAGTGTTTGGTGCCAAATGTGATTATAAATACCTACATGTTTCCAAATTCAAAAAAATCCGAGCACAGCATTTCCTACGATTCTATTTAAAATTGAAAAACGATCCTTGGACCTTGATTTCAACCTCCGCCTCCATAGTTCATCATTAGATCAACTTCAAAATACCAAAAGGATTTATATTGTGTATTGTTTATTATGGCAAACCGAGTGGAAATAATTATTTATTTTGTTAGTATATTAACCTTAATATGTAACTTCTACCTTGCATTCTTCTCTGAAATTTTAACATTACATTTTGTACACGTATTAACCGTTATTAAGAAATTACAGTATACACAGCTTTTAGATGGCTTTTACACCAACTACACATATCATCGTTCATCCCAGATTTTACCCACACAATCACAACAAACAAAACTTATAATCCCACGTCAAAAAGATTTAGTAAAAAACAAACAAGGCAGTAGATATTTTTATATCACAATTGTAGGTACTTTCTTATTAACAAAAACGACGAACAAATTAAATACCTACCTCGATTTTTTCACTTTGCTCTCGCACACGACTCCGCTCCAAAATTTTAAATTATTTATTAAAATTCGATCCTATAAAAAATTTAATATCCAAGATCTTAACGAAGACAATATACGTTGCTGAAACATAAAAAACTTGGACGATCTAAATAATATTCTTTACCCTATATCGAAAACATCAACTTTGACCATCCTAAATTTGAACATTCGAAGTATTAACCGAAATTTTGATTCCCTATCAGTTCTGCTGGCACAGATAAAGTCAGAAATTGATATTATTGTCTTAACTGAATGTTGGACTAATAATGACTTTACACCGCCAACTCTTCTGGGCTACAAAACATATTACACTAAAACCTTTATAAACCAAAACATCGGAGTAGTAGCTTATGTTCAAGACTCACTTAATAGTATGGCTTTTGAACCTACATTTTCAGATGGGAATTGTCTAGTCCTGTCAATAAATAACGATTATCATATTATTTGTTCTTACTGACCCCCCAAGTTCTGAAATCCAACAGTGTACCTTGAATCCCTAAATTCAGTTCTTAGCGGAATCAGATCACGGCATGTCATACTGACAGGAGATATTAACTTAAATACACTAATCAGTGACACCTCAGAATATGTTTCGTGTTACTAATGCCTAATGGCTGAGTACGGCCTACATCAGGGTATCAATAAGCCCACAAGGATGGACTCATGTTTGGACCATTTCATGATCAAGTCCGACAGTGAATGGGAAACATTCATTCTTGACCCTGTAATAACTGATCACAGCCCAATTCTTCTGCTAATGAATAGCAATCCTAGCAGAAAACCTGAAATGAATATAAAACAAAGTAAAATGAATTATGAAGCTATCGGTAAAACATTAAGTTTGATATCATGGGACCACCTTTACTCAATAGAGGAAGTAAATCTTGCAGTAATTACTCTTAGTTGCACACTGCAGTCGATTATAAAAGGACAATACAATTCACAAAACCTTTACTAGAAAAACTCGACCGATTAAACCGTGGATTACAGTGAGCATGGTAAAGGCGCTAAAGAAAAAAGATAAACTACACAAAAAGGCAAGAAAAGCACCGTCTGACATTGAACTGCAACGTTAATACACAGTATATAGGAATACTTGTTACAAGAATAATCAAAAACCTTAAAAAACAATACTACCAACTGAAGTTGCGAGAATCTCATGGAAATTCTAAGGATACATGGAATATTATCAAAGAAATATGCAACACCACTAAAATTAAAACGACTACTGACCACCTGTTAAAAATAAAAGAGTCGCCAAAGGAAGCATTAAATGAAGTAAATAGCTACTTTATCACGATAGGCAGTAATTTAGCAGATAAAATGCTCAAAAAGATGAACCAATCCGATTCAGACCTGACCATTAGAACTACTAATTCTAAAGATCCTGTTCAGTTAATGCTTCTCCAACCCACCGACCCTTTAGAAATAAACAAGATAATAAGTAAATTAAAAAGTCACAGTGCCCCAGGTTATTATCAGATTCCCACAAATATTTTTAAAACATCCACGAGTACATTCATATCCTTTGCTATCAAGAACTAATTACAAGTCACCCTATATGTATAGGTAAATGATTTTCTAAAAATCTAAAAACTTTTAAGAATTAGCTTAATTTGGAAATAATTTTGATTATTTCGTATTCTTCTCAGCAAACCCTTTTATTTGATACCCATATCATGGGGATGCATAAAAATTACTGGTCCTTCATCTTTGGGAGTCCGCCATATTGGATTTAGAATGACGTCACTTGGCTTATCATGCATTGTGCTTCAAATTGAAAGTGAATTCAAGAATTAAGCCTAATCGAAAACCAGGAAGTGATTGTAATTTAGCTTCCAAGATTTTTCCAAAACTAACTTGCACGGCAAGATATAAAGCTTGTAAAAATAGAACCCATAAGCTATTAGCACACCCCGGACACTGCATACAAACCGGCTTGAAATGACATTTCTAAAAACAAGTGACGGAGCGAACAAAATCACGGCGAAATCCTTTACGTTCGAGGACCAAATTATAACCAATCTGTATCAATTTGGGTGACGAGGGAGTGAGGTCGGAATCTAGTGAGCGACAGGGAGTGTACATACTGTACGTTAATACTAATATGTATACTTTGCTATTAGCCTAGCAAAAATTATCATTATTCACTGAACGACTAAGTCTGTTGGTAGGTCTGTGGAAGTCATATCCAGCTTCGCTATCCGCGAAGAGAAAGTTTTCCCCAAAGGCGTATATTTCTCTATACAGGGTGTCCCAGTAGCTAATAAAGTGGTCACAGTCGAAGCAAGATTAACAGCGTCTCTTTATTATTGTTTGTATAAGGTCGAGTGTACATTGAAACTTTTTTATTGGCAACCTTTTTCAGAGGTAAAGTCATGGTAAAGGTAATCTCAGTTATTTTCCTGGGAAAATTGGTTTTCGACTGTAAAAAGATAAAAAATTAAGAAAGCTATTTAGGTACAGACTTTAATTTCAGTTCAAGTCACGAGTTATCGGGCTGTACATTCAAAGGTCGTGCATTATTGAGTCGTGTATTATGGTACATCTAATAATACATGTTATACGTTGAACCAAACGCGTAAGGGGCATGAAATTCCTGGCGCTTACGACGTTTCGGTCGCGAGAAAACTATACTTTATAAGTGATTTAGCATTTAGCGCTGCATGTTTCAATAGTTTGATTAGACGCATACTATAATATACAGCGAACTTTCAAAGTAAATATATGTATTTGTACTAACATACAGTATGGACACTCCCTGCCGCTCTCTAGATTGCGACCTCACCCCCTCGTCACCCATATTGATGCAGATTGGTTACCGTTTGGTTGTCGAAAGTATAGGATTTCTCCGCCATTTTGTTTATTCCGTCATTCGTTTTTTGAAATGTCATTTCTGGCTCGTTGTATGAAGTGTCCAGGGTGTGGCAGCGTTTTGTTACCCGTAGCGAAGATCCTTAACGCGGCGATAAGGAACTTCTTTCTAAAAAAGTAAAAGGTAATTAAAGTATCTAGCAAGATTTGATTAATGTAAAGTTTTTGGTTATGACTAACTTCGATTTCACCGTCGACTTTTTACTCTCAGCTACTGTATCATACTTAAAATACAGGGTGTAACAAAAATACCGCTTTATGAAATTAAAACATGGCGGGGAACTACTTATGAGACGGAGGAAAGGGATCGGAATATAATGTATAAACTAATATATTTTTAACCGACTTACCTTCCAGAATTGCTAAGCTTAAGTGGCAGTGGGCGGGGCACATAGCTCGTAGAACAGATGGCCATTGGGGCAGTAAAGTTTACGAGTGGACACCGCGCACCGGGAAACATAGCGTAGACAGGCCTCCAACTCGGTGGACCGATGCCCTGGTAAAGGTGGCGGGAAGCCGCTGGATGCGGGTAGCGCAGAACTGGTCGTCCTGGAAATCCTTGGAGGAGGCCTATGTCCAGCAATTGATGTCCTTCGGCTGATATGATGATATAGTAACTTTATTTCTAGATTTTTTCTCAAATCGTCTGTGAACGATTTAAAACCTTCATAATTAATAAATAAATAAATATTCTTGGACAAATCACACATGGTCATCTAGCCCCAAAGTAGGATTCCCTGTGTTATGGGTTACCAGAGACTGATATACATACTTATATACGTTTAAATACATACATATATAGATATTTTTAACACCCAGAAAATTACTCGTAAAATTTGATATAATATAAAAATACAAACCAGAAATCTAGGTGCTTAGACCCCGGATGATGATTATCTATCATATTATTTACTAAATGGATAAGAAGAATTGATGTATACCTTGGTTTCGACTAGCTTAAATACCTCGATTAAATTATCCTTCTTGTTAATAAAACAATTTTAAACAAATAAAAAACGCATGTCATAAAAATACCGTAGGCTGTATAGACATGGACTTTAAAATCTATAAGTCCGGGTTTTTTATTTGATTCATCTTATTATTATCAGCTGAAAGACGTCTACTGCTGGATATAGGCCTCCCCCAAGGATTTCCACGACGACCGGTTCTGCGCTGCCCTCATCTAGCGGCTTCCCGTGACCTTCACCAGGTCATCGGTCCATCGAGTGGGAGGCCTGCCTACACTACGTTTTCCGGTGCCACTGCCACTTACGTTTAGCAATTCTGAGAGCTATTTCGGTTACATTGGTTCTTCTACGGATCTCCTCGGATCTTTTATTTTATTATTTTTAATATTTAAATTTTTGTCATTGAAGGAGGCAAATTCAGAGGTAACTGGGTAAAAACAACAGATAACTACATAAGCGTAACATTTATGTACTCTTATATGGCGAAATTGATCCCAACTCAATCGAACAGCACAATTCCATTTCTGATCACTTTTATCGCCCCATCGAGAGCTATTACAGTTGAAACATCACGTTCCATTGTTTGTTCACGACTTTTTTGACACTTTTTAAAATTAAAGTATTACGCATTTGTCATGGAATGCTTCCACAGCTTTGTGTGAAATGCAGATGAAACGAAAATAGGTACATGAAAACAAGTTTTTTCGCTTTAATTATCCAAAAATTTAGGATTTGTAAACCAGCTAGTGAAGGTCGCGGGAAGCCGCTGGATGCGGGCAGCGCAGAACCTGTTGTCGTGAAAATCCTTGCGCGAGGCCTTTGCCCAGCAGTGGACGTATTACGGCTGATACGATATGATGAAAGTAAATATAAAAAATATGTTTTAATAACAAATTAGTGTTTAAGGTATGATATGAATTAAAATTAAAAGCTATTTTCATTTTCGGAAATTTTAAAGTTAATTCACAATCCCATGTAAAGTCAGGGCACACCTTGGACACTTCATACAACGGGCCAGAAATGACATTTCAAAAAACGAATGACGGAACAAACAAAACTGTTCTACAACCAAACTGTAACCAATCTATATCAATCTGGGTGACGAGGGGGTAGGTCGCAATCTAGAGAGCGGCAGGGAGTATCCATACTGTATGTTAGTACTAATATAATATACTCTGGTCAGGGGGTAAATATATAACAAGTTATTAATAATAATAATAACAAAGAGTGCCATTGTGATCACAGCTTTTCCGCAGCCAATAGCACGCGGTAAGTCTTTGTATAAATTAAGTGAGAACACGACAAATACTGAAAATATATCACCATGAACGTGAGGCGAGCCTTATTGCACCGTTTCTTTGTAAGCTTAATATCGTACAGACATCCCTCTGAGAGAAGTATGGCTTCACTTAAACGTATTTTTTACATGTTTCACTGGTGCCTTCACCGGGGTTAGAGTCTTTCTGAAGGTGACATTCCTTCCAAACTAAAGGTGTTGAGATACCTACCTGTACTACGCGGTAAGTCTTTGTATAATTTAAGTGAGAACTCGACAAATACTGAAAATATACCTAAACATTCGTCTGAGAAAATAATTATGATATCGTAATGTTCAAATATTTTGTTGATGCCTTCGTGGCAGCCAATGAGTTTGATGGGCTCACATCTGTGACACGACAGGTAGGTATGGTAAGGACGTGGGTAAAAGATGCGTGTTCGTGCTCACAGAATTTAATTAGAAGTAAAAGACCTAAAAAGAACATAAGAATTAGAAAAACATTGTACACTTAAATTGAAAACAAAAATCACCAAAACATAAATGAGTCTTTCCAGAAATGGGTCTTTTTGAGAGTAAGTATTAAATAAATATTTTAAAAACAATTTGTGATGGTTATAGTATATGAAAAGGTGATCGAATTTTGGTTTTTGAATGATTATTGTCACATAGATGACAGCGCATGCGTAAAAGAACAAATAGATGGAATGAAAAAAGGTCGAATGAAATAAAAACTAATAACAGCGTACCACGTTACACATCTTATGTTTAGTAACAAACTTTATAATTAACTATCAGTGTGAGTTAGTTTATAAGTTTGGGACAAATCTTGGAAGCTAAATAAGAAACACTTCCCGATTTACGATTGAGCTGAAATTTTGCATACAGGTTAAAGTTTATTAACTAAGTGACACCAAATTCCTTTATACCAAATTTAAGTTCAATCGGAGCCCTGGAAGTCGCTTTAAAATCAATTGCAAGATTTGACCTAAAAAACATAGTACACAATTAAATAAATATATACGCATATACATACTTCCTTGAGGGAGGCCTTTGCCCAGCAGTGGACTTTTTTCGGCTGACATGATGATGATGATAATGATGCAAACGTTGAAAGTTAAATAAAAGCTTTTCATAAAAACTAATATTATTTTATGACGTTGCGCTTACATAAATTACAGTAGTAGAGCTCAATTATTACTACCTAAGTTATTAGCGTGTTTAAAAACTAATAAACACGTTAAAAAAACCGACTTCCATCGCAAAAATTTTCAATTTTTGTTAATTTTCTAAAAAATCTACTTCATCGAATTTAATTAAATTTATACAGAACCAATTCGGGAGCATCATATCGAATAAAAAATAATCATGAAAATCGGTTTACAATCTGCGAAGATATCGCGTAACAAACACACAACACTTAAATCGAGAACCTTCTCCTTTTTGAAAGTCCGTTGAAAGATTAGTTTTCCTAGAGGCCACATTCCTTCCAAACCAAATATTTTATTTATAGTACTTTATTGAGGGGAAAGCGGTAGCATCGTTCTGTTAGTATATATATTGTACTGACATACAGTATGGACACTCCCTGCCACTCTCTAGATTCCGAACTCACCCCATCGTTACCCAGATTGATACAGATTGGTTATACTTTGGTTCTCGAACGTATAGGACATCGCCATCATTTTATTTGCTCCGTCATTTGTTTTTAGAAATGTCATTTCAGGACCGTTGTATGCAGTGTCCGGTGTGTGACCTAAGAAAACCATGTAAGATAAAATTATTATGTATTTTCTTTTACAATGTACTACGATTCTGTAATGAAAATACACAATTAATAAAAATAACAATAAAAATAATTAATTAAAAAATGTGTTAAAAAAAACAATCAATTGGTTCTCCACAAACATATGGCTTCAAAAAGGTAATTATCGTTCGTTAAATCTTACCATGTGGTTCTCAAAATAGTTCTCTAAAGTTTCCTATGGATAACTCAATTTAATATTTTTTTAAAATTTACTTTAATAGTCTCTTCAGCAGCGTTTTTTTCAAATTTACAATTGGTAATCCCTTGGTTTCATTTCACCTGATGGTGCCGAAGATGGAAGTCGGGCTTACTAACAAAAACGTTTTTAAAATAAGTACCTCTTTTGAAGGTTCCGTACCCAAAGAGTAAAAACGGGACTCTATTACTAAGACTTCGCTGTCCGTCCGTCCGTGTGTCTGTTTGTCTGTCCGTCTGTCACCAGGCTGTATTTCATGAACCGTGTTAGCTAGACAGTTGAAATTTTCACAGATGGTGTATTTCTGTTGCCGCTATAACAAATAAAACCGGCCAAGTGCGAGTTGAACTCGCGTGGAGAGGGTTCCGTACAATGCCAAAGTCAAATAAAAAATATCACATTTTAAATCCTCACAGTAAGATGAGAGTTATTTTTTTTTATTATAAAAAAAATGAGTGTGTTTGGCTGCACCTCACCTGATGGTAAGTGTCGATGCAGCCGAGGATCTAACACGCACGCTCAAAAAGTGCCTATTCACTCTCGTTTTGCAGATTCCTAAATTTTACTAATCGGGGAATACAGACGCCCAAAGCGAATTCCACCCCTTGTCCGTTCGCATGATGAACGAAGAAGCAAAACGCTTCATGTGTAAAGGTGAAACACCATCATCATCACATCAGTCGAAAATCTTCCACTGCTGGACAAAGCCCTCCCCCAAGGATTTCCACGACGACCGGTCCTGCGCTGCCGGCATCCATCGGCTTCCCGCGATCTTCACCAGGTCGTCGGTCCACTGCGTGGGAGGCCTGCCTACGTTACGTTTTCCGGTGCGCGGTCGTCACTCGAGAACTTTACTGCCCCATTGGCCATCTGTTCTACGAGATATGTGCCCTGCCCATTGCCACTTCACACACTGGTCAAAAACTTTAGTCTTGAGACACTGCGGTATTTGGGACGTGAAGATATTTCGAAGCTTCTCGAACGCTGCCCAGCCGACTTGGATTCGTCGATTGATCTCTTTCTTGAAGTTGGACCTACCTAGCTGTACTGTTTGTCCCAGGTATACATATTCGTCAACAACTTCCAGTGTAGAGTCTCCAACCTTTAGAGGGTCGGGTACATTTAACATTATATTCGTCTTGTCCATGTTCATTTTAAGACCCACTTGTTGAGAGACGTTACTGAGGCCATCGAGCATTGTGCTTAGGTCTTCCATTGTCTCAGCCATGACCACGATATCGTCAGCGAATCGGACGTGGGTTATGTACTCGCCATTGATATTGATGCCGAGTCCACCCCAGTCCAGAAGCTTAAAAAAATCTTTCAGGCCGGCGGTAAACAGTTTCGGAGATATAACGTCTCCCTGTCTCACCCCTCGCTGCAACTGGATAGGTTTCAAGTTCTGATCCTGAAAGCGAACCGACATGGTGGCGTTTTCATACAGACACTTCAACAACTGGATGTATCGATGGTCAA
Organism: Coleophora flavipennella; assembly: GCA_947284805.1. Classification (NCBI taxonomy): domain Eukaryota; kingdom Metazoa; phylum Arthropoda; class Insecta; order Lepidoptera; family Coleophoridae; genus Coleophora; species Coleophora flavipennella. The sequence continues at coordinate 1,277,854 of OX369297.1, forward strand.
TTTAGCACCGCTGGAGAGACTGTAGCACAGCCCAGGTTTCGACTGAATCAAAGGTTTTCTCTTAGTCCACAAACGCCAAGCATAGTGGCTGGTTGTACTCTTCGGTCTTCTGTATAATTTGCCGCAGCGTATGTATGTGGTCTATGGTGCTAAAGCGTTTTTGGGAAACCGGCTTGTTCTGGAGGCTGGAAGTCGTCAAATCTGCGTGCGAGACGATTCGTAATGACTCTCGAACAAGGAACATTGACGACAAAAGGGTGGAACTGCCCTCCGCACCTGGTCGTCCGATGATGAAATGGAGAGGGGGAAAGAGGTCGTGAAGCTCTAGGACACATTCTGCGAAATTAATCCTGTAGAACACCGATAGACAGGCGACTTTGTGGAGATGTTCGAGGCTTTTGAGCCTGTTTGATACAAGTTCCTCGTTGCCAATGAGTTCTCTAGCGCGTGGGTCGATAGAATTCAAGGCATACAGCTGGTAACGAGCCGTTCCGTCCCACAAGTGAGAGCAGTACTCCATACAGTTAACTACTACTAGCGCAATCTAGTGGTGTTTTAGTGAACTTCTTTTTTTTTAAATAAAAATTTTAGCGCGTTTGGATGCACCTCACCTGATGCTAAGTGCCAATGAAGCCGAGGATGTAACACGCAAGCTCAAAAAGTGCCCATTCACTCTCGTTTTGAAGATTCCTAAATTATACGAATCGGGGAATACAGACGCCGGCAGGGAATTCCACTCCTTGCCCGTTCGCATAATGAACGAAGAATCAAAACGCTTTGTACGTTAAGGTGGAACATCAACGACAAAGGGGTGGAAGCGCCCTCCGCACCTGGTCGTTCGATGATAAAATGAAGAGGGGGAATGAGGTCGTGAAGCTCCAGGACACACTTTCCCAAATGAATCCTGTAGAACACCGATAGACTTTTTTTATTATGACTAGAACTTTATTCCGTAGGTGAACGTATTACATTGAGTTTACCACTTTGTTTTCAAAAATTTAGGCTTAGTAGTTTTGGAGAACAGGGGGGGGGGGGGGGGAATGGTCAATTTTCATCTTCTTTCATGAATAAAATCAAAACTATTTATTTCACAATTTAAACAAAAATATATTTAAGATCCTAATAACAAGCCCTTTCATTTGGTATGTAACACAATAAGGTTTCCGAAACTTTTTTTAAAAATAACCCTTTTTTAAAATACTTTGCACAGCTGTGTTTGGGTCATAGGATTACACTATCCTACCAAATTTCACCTGATTTGCTCCGAATCTACTTGACCATATAAGGTTCCGTTTTTTTTGTACGGAACCTAAAAATACAAAAAATTAGAAAAAGTGAAACTCTCCATACAAAAAAACGATTTTTATTTTAAACGTGAAGAGCGTCATCTAGTATGATGGTACGGAACCCTTTGTGTGCGGTTCTGACTCTCACTTTACAGATTTTTATTATATCCCGAGAATAATAGGTAATCTGTTTTTTTTAATTCCGTTATTGGTGAATGTAACAAAATTAAATTCACTTAAAATTATGAAAGTGTTATTCCGTTATCTGTTAAGACTTCCATATGTGATGCCTTCTCAATATATTTGCAAAGTTTGGATTCGATTCGGTATGATCACAGAAATTGGAATAATATGGTATGATAGATGGATAGATAGGCAAACAGATAACTCGTTTATTTCTATATGAAAACAGAACCATACATAAAAAAGCAATAAAAACATTATGCGCTTCACAGACTCAGATCAAATAAAGAACACACCTAAAATTAAGGGGAAGGATAACAAAACAGGACCTGGCCAGAGAAAAAGGCCCAGGCTCAGCATAATGTATGTATAACCACAGCTTCGTGTTGTTGCATCACAAGCCGAAAAGACCTGCCCACGGCACGATGGGCCCTAACGCTTCGTCTACCTAGGTACGTCCTTGGCTGACCAGTAATTAATGTAAGAAGTGAGTGCAGTGAAAAAAACTCCCTTTGTTAAGTGAAACTTCACCTCCCAATAAATCTGAAAAAACACTTAGTAATCTAGTACGAGCACACGTTTTACAGTTTTGTTGAATTTTTAAATTTAAAATAACATTATCTTTTGATAAGTATATTTTATTTTATAATATGACATATTATTATTAATTTTGTATTGACTGACTGTTTTACAATCTAGTATTTTAATTAATTTTGACATCTTGTATTTTAATTTAATGTTTAAATCGAAATTGATGTGTAAACATTGTTTATCAATAAATGATTATTATTATTATTCTTGTGACAAACAGGATTGTTTGCTGTGTGTCTAATCAAAGTATATATTATTACTACTGATATTAGCACTAACATACAGTATGGACACTCCTTGCCGCTCTCTAGATTCCGACCTCACCCCCTCGTCTCCCAGATTGATTCAGATTGGTTACAGTTTGGTTGTCGAAGATTAGGAGTTCGCCGCCATTTTGTTTGTTTTGTTTGTTTTTAAAATTTCATTTCTGACCCGTTGTATGAAGTGTCCAGGCTGTGGTCTGATATAAATATTTATACAGGATGATCGGTCATGAGTGGAAGACTTTAAGGAGGTATAGAAGAGTAAAATTTCGGTCGATTTAACTATACATCCTTCTATCCAAAAGTGAACCGTTTCCAAGATATTTCAAATTCTTTTTTAAAGTTTTTTTAAATGTTTTTTTTATTAAGTCTTAAGTATCATTTAAAAAAAATCATAAATTAGAAGAAATAAAAAAATTGGGTTTAAGTAATAAACATTCCCATAAATGCGTTATATTTTATACAAGTGGACTCAATTAACACAAACTTAAGCACTGCGACTAAAAAAACATTTGAAAATCAAGAAATTTACACAAAAAGTTATTTTTATACAAAAACTCACAAAGACAATTTTTGTGCAATTTGGCGTTATTGATTATTTTATTAAAATTAAAAATTTGAGTGCGTTTGCCTGTACCTCACCTGATGGTAAGTGCCGATGCAGCCTAAGATGTAACACGCAAGCTCAAACAGTGTATATTAACTCTCGTCTTGAAGATTCCTAAATTATACGAATCGGGGAATACAGACGCCGGCAGGGAATTTCACTCCTTGGCCGTTTGCATGATGAAGGAAGAAGCAAAACGCTTCGTGCGTAAAGGTAGAACATTAACGACAGAGGGGTGGAACCGCCTTCCGCTCCTGGTCGTCCGATGATGAAATGCAGAGGGGGAAATAAGGTTGTGAAGCTTCAGGGCACACTCTCCGAAACGAATCCTGTAGAACACTGATAGACAGGTGACTTTGCGGCAATGCTCGAGGCTTTGAAGCCTTTCGAATGAAGTAAAAGTGGATCTAACGATTTTGATGAAACTTTGCACGTCGTAGTTGCTTACGTTTGTCTATTATCTGGAAAAAATCGTGTTTGTATGGTTATCCTACAAATGAAATGGAAACTTGCGATTTACTCACATATAGTAAGAAGAAGTTGGAGCTATTGAATTATCATGTATTATGAATAAGTATATATTTGGTCATGCAACATGAATTCATCAAAATTATTCAAATTTTTTTAGTTATATTTTTGGACGAAAAAAGATTAATAAAAAAAATTTCGAGAAAGTGCGGGCTGCCGAACAATTTTAAGACGTATTTTAGGTTGACACAAGATATAAAAAAAAACGTAAAATCACGTTTGGACCGTACATTATAAAGTTAAATCGACTGGACTGTACCTTTAAACACACACTTTAAAGGTTTGCCACTCATTAAGAATCATCCCTGTATAACATTTTAATTTGGGACCAGATGACTTTGTGTGATTTGTCCCTGGATTATTATTGTTATTCAAACGAAACAACGTTTTTATGAAAGCTTTAACCTTCTGACGGCCACTCAAAAATATAATTCTACCTTTTTTCTCTGCTTTAAGTAATTTCTGATTCAATTTACCAATTTAATCGCATAAAACAAACTTTTCCTCAAAGTATACATACTTGCAATTTACAAAAAAAGATATAAATACACAGTTATTTACACTGTAACTTTATAGAATACTGTCCTCTTTTTTCCAAAATACTCGTCTTAAACCTCCTAGAAGTTCTCAAGTTAATCTCTCAAAAATAAAAATAATTTATTTGCAACATGGAATATGTACATATAACATAGAACTCTTGTTTTAGCTAGTGTTTCAAATGGTAAATCAATAATGTCATGATTTAAATTACAGTCTCAGATAATGGTATTTTGTTATAGAATCAACATAATATATATCTTTGTAATGTACACAAAATATTATTTATATTTATTTTTGGTATGCAAAATAATCTTATTCTTCGCCCAAAGTAATCTGAATATTTAAAAAATGTTCAATATTATAACAGTTTGTATAATAGGCCACTCATGTAATATGATTTAAATTTGTCTAACGTTTAAATCCTTAATTTCGTTTAATATTTTGTATATCTGCAAATGCACATTTTCAGGCTGCTTTTATCATAGCCTCATACAAATGACCTGGTAATTTAGGGCTTTAAGATGACTCAATCCGAGCAGGTTGAAACGTGTTAAAATAATATCGAACGTAAGTCTATTTATTTTAAGTTCAAATTAATGTGGGCTTTAACGCGGCTGTAACGTTGAAACCGAATGCCCAATTCTCGACTTTTACATGTTTTGATTACTTTTCTTCACTTTCAAAAAAGTTTAAAAAAATGTTTTCAATTAAAATGAAAGGTGTTAAACTTACCGATTTTTGTGTGTTAGTTTCATTTAACATTAACTATTTGTTTTCGAGAAATATTGCAATTCATGCCAAAAACAGGGTCTACCATATATTTTTTTTACATCAAAAGTGGTAATATTTCTAAAATAGTACTCATTTAAATAGATTTTTTATAACTTTAAGTATATTATATATTTTTTCCATAATGATAGCTTTACACAGTCTTTCAATAATACGAATTAAATATTGTCATTTGACCCATCTTAAGGCCTTAAGGAAAAACTAGATTTTCTGGATCCCTAACGAAAATCTAAACTCTAAAGAGTTACAGCACAGTTTAATCGGATCGGGTAATAACCCGGCAGAGTAAAAATGTACTCCTACGTAGATTAATCCTTTAAAATGCGAAGCCACGCATCCAAAGTGGAGTAATAAATCAAGCTCGAAGCAATCCGGCCATGAGGCCTACCTAATTAATTTAGTTTAATTAAACTTGACTCCTCCCCTTAACGTTATAATTTAATTACACGATAAGATTATTATTTTTCGGGTAGACAGGTAATTAACAGGGAACCTAGGAAATCTTAGGAATTCAAATTGTAATCTCAGCAGGTTAACCTACTGTAAAGTAATAGGTACTTAATAAAATATTGATTGACTGTGATCATTTTCTCTCATATTATGTGCTATCCAAGGGATAGACGGCGGTTGCCTGTTGTTGCACTTAGCATCACCCGCGGTCACGTTTAGGGCATTTAGATTTACACCTAAGGCCGTGTGCAACGCCGCCTCCATACACATCTGGAATCAGATGTGCAGGTTTCCTCACGATGTTTTCCTAAGGCAATCGGTAAGTACATGTACGTAAGTTTCGAAAAACTCATTGCTACATTGGCCGTCCGGATTTGAACCCGGCACCTCTGGTTAGGACGACTGTGTCGTAACCGGTTGAGCCACCCATGCTTTTTTGAATTGACAGATCATGAAATTTATTTTCATCTTGACTGACCTGGTGGTCCACTCGATTTGGTCAGAGCTCCTGTTTATTGGGTCATGGGTACGCCCGTAAACCCCGCCCAATGCAACATTCGTGTGACAAACAGGTTTTTTGTTCTAAGGCTGAGTGCTTATATCTATTTATGTATGTATATAAACATATATAGGGTGACCTTAAATTAGTTCTTGATAGCAAAGGATATGAATGTACTCGTGATTACAAACAACTTTCCCAAAGAAACTATATGTCGAATCAGAAAAAAATTTTAGGTCCTCGGTACTTAACAAGTTATCAAATCGACAAAAATGTATGAAGGACCAATTTTTTTTTCATATTTGACATATAGTTTCTTTGGGAAAGTTGTTTGTAATCACGAGTACTTTCATATCCTTTGCTATCAAGAACTAATTAAAAGTCATCCTATATACAAGTCTCTGGTTTCCCTAATACAGTCACAGTATTACGACCATATTGTAATTCTGTAATACAGTGCTAGAGCCAGATGACCGTATGTTATTTGCCCTTTATAATACACTAGCTTTTGCCCGCGGCTACGCCCGCGTGGACTTCGTTTTTATGACTGGCTTTGAGGGTGAATCGTGCTGCTGCGGTCTTCTTTCTTCTCCGTCATCTCGCTCTCTCTTCCTTGCTCGCGTCCATTACAGTTCCTCTACTTACCTCTAAAATGGCAAGACCTTACAGCGACAATCTTTTAAGTAGGTATAATGGGTTCGCTAATCGGTCTGTTTTGGCTTGTGATATTGATGACCATTCAAAAGTTCAGTCAAAAGATGTCCACTGCTGGACATAAGCCTCCCCAGAGTTGGGAGGGTTTTGCCGTAATCACCACGATTGGCAGGCGGATCGAATTGGTTTGATTCAGTGTGCAGTGTGGTGGTACACGGAGAGGACGCCGCTGCCCATCCTCCGGTTTTAATCGATGCTTCTTACCCACCCATCTCTTTTCGAAGGTATTGTAAGAGGCGTACAAATACAAGTACTAATAGTACCCTATTCTAGGGTCGCACCATAGGGCAAATTATGGGTCCTCCATTAAATTTTAACAATCGTCAATTTGACCACAATATTTCACGTACTTTATTTTTCTTGTTTTATTCTTTTTAGCCTTAGTCGACCACGCGGGCCCAGTGCGGGTTGGTTAGGCCCGATCACCCTAATTCAGGGTAGGCTCAAGCCCCTCAGTGGGGAGGTATATGAGCTGATATGATGATGATGATTCTTTTGAGCACCTACACTGAAATAATAGCTTGTACCTTAAAGTTTATTGTTATTTAATCCCTACTAATATTATAAATGTGAAAGTAACTCTGTCTGTCTGTTACGCTTTCCCGCAAAAACTACTGAACAGATTTGGCTGAAATTTGGTAGGTAGACAGATTAGGACCTGGATTCAGACATAGGCTACTTTTTACCATGCTCGCGAGCCGCTTGCGGCTCGCGCACTGCGCACCCTCGAAAAGTCATAGAAACGTTATCCACGCGGGTGAAACCGCGGGAAACAGCTAGTTTTATTATAAAATAAAAAGTAGCCAATATCACTTACCACCTCTTCAACTATCTCTGTGCTAAAAATCACGTTGATCTGTTGCTCCGTTGCTCCGTTGCGACGTGAAAGAAGGACAAACAAACAAATAAACACTTTCAGATTTTCATTTTAGGTAAGGTCTAGGTTAAGGATAACACCGATCGAATCAGAAATGAGGAGATCGGTAGGAGACCTAACCGAAATAGCTCAAAGAATCGCTAAACTTAAGTGACAGTAGGCGGGGCATATAGCTCGTAGAATCGATGGCCGTTGGGGTAGTAAAGTTCTCGAGTAGTGACCGTGAACCGGAAGATGTAGCGTAGGAAGGCCTCCCTTTCAGTGGACTGACGACCTAGTATTATATAAATAATTTGTCTATTGTCTAGTTTCGTTTTGCTCGTCTGCCCAAAATGTAGGGTATCTATTGTTTTTCGTATGTTGTATGTATATATCTATTTGTATGTATATATTTATTTTTTCGAGCAACCCGCACTGGGCCCGCGTGGTCGACCAAGACCCGATCGTCCTAATTCAGGGTAGGCTCGAGCCCCTCGGTGGGGACGTATATGAGCTGACATGATCATGTATTTTGTATGAATGTATGTAGGTATGTATGTATGTATGTCCGTTTCTTCGGCTGAGCTTGATAGATAGAGTACGATTATTCCCTATGTGACAAAGGATACATTTTAAACACTTGGTTTTTAATTTTTAATTGAATAAGTTATTGTTATACACCTCATACTCATCACCAAGCAAAGTTATTTTTGAACCTAAAAGTAGGTACATGAAACCCAAGACATAATTTATTCAAATTTTCCTTGCAAAGCTTGGATGGGCATCCATCGGTTAAGGGTAGCCAGTGCTTGTTGATTTCGCCAAAGCCGCTATTTTTGCCTTCTCATCTCCTTGCGGGCCTACGTGGACGGCGGTATTTTACATGAAAAAGGAACCCTCTTGTATGGAAAAAGCAATATCGTGTTAGTGATAGAGTTATTTTGTGGTCTAAGCTACAAACCGTCAGCGGTTTTCTAAGCTACTTATTTTTCTGAACGTGATAATATCACCGAGGCGAACGACGCTTCTGCCTTCAGTGATCTATGGAATTGGCATTTAGTGAGTTTGATAATTTATTCTATTTTAATGTAATTGGAAGATTAAGAATAAAATTAAAATTAAATTATTATTTGGTCCAGTAATTTCGGAGATACGATTAAGTGGGGAGAATGGTTAATTTTCGGCCTATTTTCTTAAAAAACATTTATCATAACATTATCATTTAATAAACATTATAATAAAAATATTAAAATATTATATCGTGTGACATATCAAATGAAAGGGATGGTTATGATATATGTTTTTGAAGTTATGATAATGTTTATATAAATGATAATGTTATGATAAATGTTTTTTAAGAAAATAGGCCGAAAATTAACCATTCTCCCCACTTAATCGTATCTCCGAAATTACTGGACCAAATAATAATTTATATAATATAAATAATTTATATATTTAAATACAGCCAATTGGAAAGATCACAGCAACGCGCAAGTACTAGTAGCGACAAAAGTAATTTAAAGAACAGAAAACAGGTAAATATTTAAAACCGGCCAAGTGCGGCTCGGGGTCACACAAACAGGGTTCCGCTCCAAAAACCTCTCAATACATATATACTTTGTAAAAAAGGTTTTGCAAACAATTTATATCGTGTGACATATCAAATGAAAGGGATGGTTATGATATATGTTTTTGAAGTTATGATAATGTATATATAAATGATAATGTTATGATAAATGTTTTTTAAGAAAATAGGCCGAAAATTAACCATTCTCCCCACTTAATCGTATCTCCGAAATTACTGGACCAAAATTCTTGAAAAAAATACAGTGTATGAGGTTGAATGCATAGATTACAGGAAAACCTATAAAAAAATCTAAAGTCCTTCCATTCCCATAGTAAAAAGTTATATCCCAATTTCTGGTACAGAGCGAGCGAGGTGGTTTCAGGGGCATCTCAAAACTGCCAAGACACGCTTAGTAAATGACGCCGACTCCGTAAGAACCTCTACTAGACATAGACGTTTCACGTCAAACTAACGTCCGTGTGCCCCAATACAGCCCCACCTGATTTTTTTTACTTGTTCTAAATTAAGTATCGCAGTCGACATTATGCAGTTTATCTACTACGTGCTCGTCACGAATTCTATGATTTAAGGGTCCCCAGGAAGCTCGGGTCTCCATACAATCGAAGTTCCGCTTTATTGTCAAAACCACAAGCTGGATTTAATCCAAACTTTAAAAATATATTGAGTAGACACATATCGATGTTTGTAATTAGTTTTCATCGTAGTAAATTGAAACATAACTAAACAAAGGCTTTTAGTTTTGTACTGAAAGTTTAAATCTGCTCTTATTTTTTCCCTTGTTACATTAGTAAATATTTACAAATATATTAAGTAGACACATATCGATTTTTGTAATTAGTTTTCATCGTAGTAAATTGAAACATAACTAAAAAAAGGCTTAAATTAGTATTGTACTGAAATTTTAAAACTGCTCTTATTTTTTCTCGTTTTATATAAGTATATCGAAAACTAATTACAAACATCGATATATGTCTATTCATTATATTCGCAAAGTTTGGATTAAATCCAGCATGTAGTTTTTATATTAAAGCGGAACTACGTTTTTATGGAAACTCGATCCTTCTAGGGAATCTTAAACAATTTTTTTTTTAATAATAAACTCGGCTACATTCATCCATACTGTTCAATTGCAGTGGCATCGAGGCTTCTTCTCTTCGTTTACCAATTAAAATGTAGAAATTGAACTATTTTTTTTCAGCCAACCTGCGCTTAAAGATCATTACTAACGAAAGTGTATTCAAAATCTCTTCAGCCCGTAACTTGACACAGTGTGCTGAAGGGCCGTATGAAACAAACATACTCCTAAACACAGCGGTATGCACTCCACACTAAAGAGTTCTCTTGCGGTAGAAAAGTGTTAAAAAGAAAAGTGCCAAGGTGCGGAAGTCGTAAAGTATATATGTATTCAACATACTCAAGTCATTTTTGTGGAATTATGTTTTTATTGTGAGTTTAGTATAAAAAAAGGGATTTTGAAAAAAATATATTTTATAAACAAAGTAACAGGCGCAAATTATATTTAGGCGGGATCAAACTGTATGAATAACCAAATATGTAACTATACTCGTACTTAAAATACAAGCCAGTAACCTTCTTTTAAGAGCGCAGCATCCAGAATCCTTGTTGATGTACGTACACTATTTATAACTGGCTATCTTCTTCTTTTATTCTGGAACATCGGAATGACATTTGTGCCCCTTTACCCTCATTTACGCGGCTAAAGTCCGGCTAGTTGTCAGACAGTTTTTAGGGTTCCTTAATACAACAAGGAACCCTTGGAAGTTACGTCATGTCTGTCTGTCCGCGGCCCAGCTCTTAGCTAGACTATTAGTAGTTAAGAGCTGAAATTTGGCAAAGAAATATATAAAAATAACGCGGAGAGAACTGTAAAAAATTTTTTGGAGTCTTGGCAGTATGGGATCTTGTACTTAGCTGTCCTTACTGAACTATCTCAAACTTCCCCCCTGTACATTTTCAAGTTCTTAAAATAATTTTACCTTACATATTAGTATTCCAGACATTATACACAAACATACAGCTTCTCTGAACCCCCGACACGTCTTGGTATGTAAATATTGAAGCTTACGCTTGTAATAAGTACCTACATATCTAATTATTTAGATATAGATGAACATATATTACCGGTATATTGTCAAAGCCGAGATATTATTATTTCACTAGACAAAATTTAGTGAGATTATAACATCACGGTAAATTGTCAATTGGCTTACAATTTCACGGCCTATTCTTGTATCTTAGAATAAAAGCGATGATTTCTTCTTCTACGAAGCATTCTGCTACCCAGGGGGGAGCCTCGCTTCGTGAGGCTCTTTGACTGTATAATCAATCAAACCTGATCGAACCTAACATCGTTCGCTTCGCTCGCTCATTTTTTGTGTTATTCACTTCGCTTAATGTTATTTTAATATCACTAGTGAAATTACAATGACTTGTAAGCAGGATGTTACGGTTTACAATCTTTCGACAGTTCACAATCTCACGAGATTGATACCGTTAGATCAATATAATCTAACGGTATTTACAATTTTACGGAGACATTATATATTGCGTAAAATTAAAAGACATTAACACAAGTAATCCTAGATTTAGTCACAAAAAGGAATTTGTAGTAGACAAGGAAAGATACTTATCTATATTTTTACCCGTCGGCCTAACAAAGAGGGTAATAGTTTTCGGGTTTAGGTATGAATGTATGTATTTATGTAATGTAAGTATGTCTGTTTCTTTGGCTGAGCCTGTAGCCTAAACGGTTTGACGGATTTTGGATTGCAAGGTGTCGTTAGACTCGTCTTGACCCCCTCAGTGACACAGGATACATTTATACCCAACTACCAAAAAATTAGGTTAAAGTTTCCATGCTGTCAGGTTTTAAATATATTTTTTTAATTAGTTAGGTAGTGCAAGAATCTGATAGCAAGGTATTTTCCAAAACGCAAAGAAACAATAAACCACGGTCTAAACTTAATGTATAAATAGATATATTTTAAATATAAATAAGAGTAGATAGAAAATAATAATTTTATTTTATATAATATACATAGTATATACCTACAATATACTGCAATATATGAACAAGTACCTATAAATAAACATATATACTAGTAGTATTAGTAAATTTTGTAAATAATCTATGGTGTCTCCATTGCTGAACCACTGATTTCTTGCCATCCACTCCACACACGGGGGCTTAGTCCGGATTGGTGGAAGTGTAGGGCTAGTGACGAACCTCTTAATGCGAGTATACTTTGTAAACAATCTATGGTGTCTCCATTGCTGAACCACTGATTTCTTGTCATCCACTCCACGCACGGGGGCTTAGTCTGGATTGGTGGAAGTGTAGGGCTAGTGACGAACCCCTTAATGCGAGTAGTATACTTTGTAAACAATCTATGGTGTCTCCATTGCTGAACCACTGATTTCTTACCATCCACTCCACACACGGGGGCTAAGTCCTGATTGGTGGAGGTTTAGGGCTAGTGACGAACCCCATTGTCAGAAGTTTTTGAATTCGGACACAAGGCCTGGCCTAACGACATACACATGGCTTAACAAATGACATCTAGAGAAATATTAGTTGTTTACACCCAATAAACGTCTCCACTGCTGGAGAACAGGTCTGAAATCTGTAAGGTTACTCTACACATGTGGACCAAGTCCGGTATAGTGGAGATTGTAGACCTTAATGGCATACTCCATGGCATACCATCTACAACCAGCCATGCAACCAACCTGACCTGAAGCACGGGAACGGCCTAGAAAAGAGTAGGGACTGTTTGCTTACAGTCAAACCCATCCAGACAATGACCACGGTTCAGGTCAGTTAACCTACGTGATCAAAGCTACCACAAAAGTCGCTCTGAGCTAAGATCGCTTCCTATTTTCGACTTCTAACAGCAGGGTTCGCCACCTTCCCCGAGTTGGCCTCCGTGTGTGGAGTTTAGAGGCCTAACCATCCCGAGGTGGGGAGAGATGTTTTAAGTTTTCCCAACGTATGCTAATTTATTACCCGACTATAAAAAAGGAGGGTTATATTTTTACAGTCTATGTATGTATGTATATGTTTATCTGTTCCGACGTTTTTCCTAAACCACTTAACCGATCTTAACAAATGTGGTGTATTTGGGTTCGTGCCATCACTCCGCGTGTTATAGGTTATATAGCAGTAATAACAATCAACATGGCGGATTTTAAAGCTGAATTACATAACAAAAAAAAAAGAGTTTCCAGCTTAAAATCGTAGCCTTTATTTTCCCTTTCATCTTGGATAAGCCTCGGTCGCAAGCCCTATCGTAATATTTTTTTTATCATATCTACCTATCATTATGGTTTGCAAACGAAGCTATCACCCCAGACTAAGAAAATAATAAAGGTCATGATTTCAGGCGGGTAACCCTTGGTTTCCTACTTTTCCGTAGTCGGGTTTTATTTTTTTTTAACTTTAATTTTATATCTGCATTAATATTTTTCATGACTATCGATAGTTCTAATGGCTTACTACAACATTGCTTCAACACAGGTTGTTAAGGCATTTGCGATGGAATGAACGTGGTTAAAAGGCTAGCTTGGGACACTGCCTGGCAACCGCAACCATTTGGGAACATGCCTTAAATAGTTGAGTGATCACATTGTTTAGATGGTACAAAATTTTGCTTTTCAAAATAAACATTCATTATTATTGCAGAACCGGTCGTCGTGGAAATCCTTGGGGGAGGCTTATGTCCAGTAGTGGACGTCCTTCGGCTGATATGATGATGATTATTATTGCATGGGACGAGACTAGCCCCACTGATACTGGGATCTTAGTGGAGAACACAGTCCATCAAAATATTTTGTTAACCTATTTTTTTATTATTCATTGGTAAGCACATGGTATTATCTCACCTGATGGTAAGTGACAATGATGCCGAAGGTAAAAGCGGGCTTACCAAGACTCCCCATCGCAATAGAGAATTAGCTATCTTATCTGCAAGCCAGAACACCAGCATTGATGTTTGGCGGTAAGACTTAGATAAGATGGTGATAGCTTGCCAGGCGGGCGTAGAAAATGCTCTCCACCAACCAAACCGTTTTATAAATTATGACTCCGCCGGGAAACGAACCCGCGAACTCCTGATGTCAAGCTAATGGACTTAACCATTACGCCATGGAGGATGTTAATTTTCATCATATCAGCTCATATACGTCCCCACCGCGAGGCTCAAGCCTATTCTGAATTAGGGTGATCGTGCCTAGTAGAACACGCGGGCCCAGTGCGGGTTGGTCGATATCACACACAACCTTCGAGTTTCTTCGCAGGCGTGTGCAGGTATCCTCACGATGTTTTCCTTCTCCATAAGAGCGTTGGATAAATGTACATAAGAAATCGAAATTCGAAAACTCATTGATACCTGACCGGATTGGAACCACGATCTCCGGGACAGGAGGCAGAGGCCCTAGCCGTTAGGCCACCAATGCTATAAAATTAGTGGTAACCAATTTAATTTTTATGCGTCTGTACAAAAAAAAAACCACTTAAAACGGAATTCATTTATAATTAAAGCACTTGCCCATCTTAAAAGTTTCTACTCTACATAATAGACATGTCCTAAGTATTTTTTGTATGAAATTTTTTTTAAATATCGTGATGTAAAGAACATTCAAAAAAACTTAGTATAAGTTGATATTTGCCGAATAGACCCTGTTCATTCAGAAGGATATTTAGCTTTTGAACATAACTTTCCCTCACAGATAAATCTAAATTTCCCTTGTAAGTACTTTCCTACAATAAAAAGTTCGAGATGAAAAATTTCAGTCTCCTCTTTTGTATAAATCACTCCTTATTAGCTAGTGTTCTGTGTGTTTTGAACGAAATTGAAACAGACCGAGATTGGGTTTGTTATCCCAATTTTCTTTTGTAGCTACTCGGATTGTCTATTTAACAAAATTAAATGTCACTCACACGTTGTGAAGGGCCCGTGGAGGCCCATGATGCCCTTAGGGTAAGTCAAATATATTAGCTTGATAAATAGAGCCAACTGTGACTGTTAGTTCGAAGGTAAAGCCGAATTCGGTTAAGCCGAATTCAGCTTAGCCGAATTCATCATCATCATATCAGCCGAATGATGTTCACTGCTGGACAAAGGCCTCCCCGAAGCCCGCATCCAGTAGCTTCCCGCGTCTTTCACCAGGTCATCGCTCCACCGAGTGGGAGGCCTGCCTACGGTACGGTGGCAACCGCACACCGGGAAACGTAGCGTAGGCAGGCCTTTCACTCGGCGGACCGATGACTTGGTGAACGTGGGAAGCTACTGGGTGCGATCTTTGGGGAGGCCTTTGACCAGCAGTGAACGTCCTTCGCCTGATATGATGATGATGAACTTTACTGCCCCAACGCACATCTGTTCTATGAGCTATGTGCCTCGCCCACTGCCACTTAGCAGAATTATCCTAAACTAATTCGCGAACTTTACTGCTCAAACGGCCATCCGTTCTCCGAGCTATGAGTCCCGTACACCTGCTGCATGAGTTTGCGATTCGGTGAGCTATGTAGGTTACTTTAATTATTATAATATGGATCCCTTCATTTCTGATTCAAGGCGATAGTGATAGGTTTTATTAAACGCACTTCCTTGTGTGAGATATCATTGAACTGGATCACGGATTAGATTATTTATCATCTATGAATTGGATGATGATGATGATCTATCGGACCGATTTCGGTCACGGCGACCACTTCGACTCCTAGTCGGTTTGCCGCGCGTGCGCTCGAAGATGGTTTATGTAGCCAATCTTCGCAGCGAAACTCCTCGCGCACTGAGGGCATTTAAGTATTCCACCCTCGTAATTGTATGTGAAAATTCGTAATCGGATATATCAATTCAAAAAGGCAACTCTTGCGCCATGGTACACAGTGAAACTTCCTGTGGTCTGCAATACTTAAGTAGCTGTATCAAAGTATTATTTTTTCACTATATGGCAATAAATATGATAGTTTATTGATAGATGTTCAGAAATATTGTTTGGATACCAACATTTTCGGCGAAAATATCTAGCCGAAAATTGAAAGCCTATCCCATGTTACCCTAGGATATAACCTAAATTTTACTTATCCACCGGAAACCTACATTACATTACGCCAGAAACAAATCCGACTTCTGATGTAGGAATGACATAATAATAATCTCTGTTACAGGTCTTCAGGCTAAAATCTAGAAGTTAGGTATATTATTTTGTTGGCTTTCCATACATTCGGTTAATTCAGTTCAGTTAATAATACTGGGTGAGCGGTGCACAAGACGAATCTGAAAAACTTAAATTAGAGAAGAGTTTTCACTTCTGATATGAATTAGAAAACGTTCAAGTTAAGTTCTTTTTAGGGTTCCGTATCCAAAGAGTTCGCTGTCCGTTCGTCTGTCACTACGTTGTATTTCATGAACCGTGATAGCTAGACAGTTGTATTTTTTTACAGATGATTTATTTTTGTTGCCGCTTTAACAAAAAAATACTAAAAACTAGAAAAAGTGAAAAAATAAGGAGAGTCTCCATACAAAAAACGTGTTTTTTTTTAAACGTGAAGAATCTAACCCTTTGTACTAGCGGCATCTAGTATGATGGTACGGAACCCTATGTGTGCGGCTCTGACTCGCACTTGGCCGGTTTTTTTTTAATTGAACGTGCCTTATTTCTTTTAAAAATCATTAAGAAGATTATGTGTCCGTCGCTCAAACTGGAACACTTTATTTGTAATTTGTGTAAAACAACTCAAACTTTAACATATATTTTATAATTTTAGTTTTCTCTCTATCTCTCACATATTCTTTCTCGTATCGTTACTGAATTGCTATAATATTAATTGACCGTCGGTGGCGTAGTGGCTAGAGCTGCTACCTCCTGTCCGGGAGTTTGTGGTTCCAATGGCAGAATTCGAATTTATTTGAATTTATTTTTAAAGTTCGATTTTATATGTACGTCCATGTACGAGTAGGTTCGTGAAGTTCGTGAGGAAATCTGTATACGCCTGCGAGGAAACTCGAAGGTTCTGTGGAAGTCGACTAACCCGTACTGGGCTCACGTGGTTTCATCATATCAGCTCATATACGTCCCCACCGAGGGGCTCGAGCCTACCCTGAATTAGGGCGATCGGGCCTTAGTCGACCACGCAGGCCCAGTGCGGGTTGGTCGACTTCACACACAACCTTCGAGTTTCTTTGCAGGCGTGTGCAGGGTTTTCTAACGATGTTTTCCTTCACCATTAAAGCAATCGGTGAGTGTAGTTTCTAAAAACTCATCGGTACATTGGCCGTCCGGATTTGAACCCGGCACCTCTGGTTAGAAGGACCGAGTCGTTACCGGTGGAGCCACCGACGCTCTCACGTTGTTTACTAAGGCCCAATTGCTCTTATTCAGGGTACGCTCGAGAAACACTTGTAGGAACGGTGTGTTCCTACATGAGGAAAACAATAGGAGATATCTCCGCCAGGCGAGGTGTTGTGCCTAGGGTCCGGCCGTGGACCAACCGTATATAGTTGGTACTTGTATATATGCTTATGAGCTTCTTATGAGCAAGGAAATGTTGATAGTGCGTTGTAGATGCCATCTATCGAAATTAAGATGCAACTCTCCATATAGTTTGATCGATGGTTCAGTCGTGAGCTGTGGCAACGTAGTTGTTAGTGGCGGGTACTGCAGATGTCGCCACATTACTCCCCCTCCGAGACCGGAGGTCGATATCCATATTGAGTTGGCAGTCCAATGTTGCGGTGCGGTGGAGCGACGATACGCGTCGCGATGCGACGTCTGCGGTGAGTCGAGACGCCAGGCCAATGTTGCTCTACTCGAGTCCACGGTGAGTCGGGACGAGGAGGTGGTTCAGGCGTACGGTGCAAGGGAAGCAGGTTACGTGGAGCGCGTGCTCTACAGCGTGAGCTGCCGACAACTTGCTGCCTGAAGAGTGAAGCTGCAGGTCCGTTTTGATGCTGCGTCGACGGCTGCGAACCTGATGAGGCTTCGGAGTGAAGTGCAGGGCCAGGAAGCTCGATATGACGGCTGCGATGGTCCTGGTAAACTTCGCATTGGACTGCTATGCTGCTGTTGGCTTGCTTTACCGGCTGGAGGGCTGTTGAGGAGTTGTTGCCGAAGGTGCGTCAATGTTCAGCGTCGGGTCACCAATGTAGGAACGGTGTGTTCCTACATGAGGAGAACAATAGGAGATATCTCCGCCAGGCGAGGTGTTGTGCCTGGGGTCCGGCCGTGGACCAACCGTATATAGTTGGTACTTGTATATATGCTTATGAGCAAGGAAATGTTGATAGTGCGTTGTAGATGCCATCTATCGAGGTTAAGATGCAACTCTCCATATAGTTTGATCGATGGTTCAGTCTTGAGCTGTGGCAACGTAGTTGTTAGTGGCGGGTACTGCAGATGTCGCCACACACTCCACTGGAAGCGATAAATATGTTTTATATGGTAGGTAGCTTGCCGATAGACGCGAATGACAAAGTCTGGTAAAGACTGATTGGAAATAGCAACTGAAGCTACGGTAGACTTCATCTGTGATCCTGCGGTGAAATTTACGAACAGTGACGTGTGTTCTTCCATTCATTTTTAGGGTTTTGACCCAAAAGGTTTCACCGAGGCCCCCTATAACTATTTCTTTCTTTGTAAATTATAAACATTATTTGAAAATGGCCAGAGAAAAGTCGAAAAAAGGACCCGTAGAATCCAAGAAAGTCAGTAACCCCCTATAAAGGGTAATTTTTAGGGTCCTCAGAAACTATTCCTACTGTATTCATCGTCATATCCGCTCATATACGTCCCCACTGAGAGAGTCGAGCCTACCCTGAATTAGGACGATCGGACCTTAGTCGACCATGCAGGCCCAGTGCGGGTTGGTCGACTTCACAGAAAACCTTTGACTTTCTTTGCAGGCATGTGCAGGTTTCTTCAAGATGTTTTCTTTACCGTTAGAGCGTCGGATAATCGTAAATATAAAAATTAAAATTTGAAAACACATTGGTACGTAGCAGGATTCGAACCATGACTTCCCGAACAGGAGTTAACAGCCTGAGCTGTTACTCCACCGACGCTCTATATTAAGGACATAAAAAATTTAATGAACTTGAAAAAAATAAAATATAGTTGAATTAAGTGCAAACAAGTTAAGTAATTTTACTGCGGCGGCAACTTAAACATCAAGCTAGTCCTAGCTGACAAGCGATAGACCAATGAACGTGGAAGAGCCTGTACGTACATTCAGAAAATGTCCAGATTGATGCTCCAAATGTCCACATTGATGCTCCAAATGTTCACATTGATGCTCTAAATGTCCACATTAATGCTCCAAATGTCCACATTGATTCTCCAAACGTCCACATTGATGCTTCTCATATACTTCGTTTACGAAATGTGGATGGGTCCCCCAATATCAGCATCACTAAACAATTTGCGCGTTGTGAGTGACTTTCTGTGTATGCGGTGTGTGAAAGGCAATTTGTAAAGACATTCGTGGACAAATACGAAGATAATAGATATCTTGGTAAGCCCGCTTCCATCTTCGGCATCATCGTCACTTACCATCAGGTGAGATTATACCAAAGGCTTATCAATTAGGCATAAAAAACAAACAAAAAACCGTCAAGATCTTCATTTTTAAACGACTTCAAAAAAGGAGGTGGTTTCTCAATTCGACCGTATATATATTTTTTATGTGTGTTCGTGCATAACTTCTTCGTTTATGAACCGATTTTGATGATTCTTTTTTTGTTGGAAAGGAGATATACGCCATAACTCGTAAAATATTGATCCTGGACTACTAGTTTTGAAAGGTAAATCACAGATCTCTTCGAGGTCTTCGTTTTGGATGACGGCTATCAAACTTAAAACCGTCTTAGCTCGGAATCTATTGTTCCTAGGCTACTAGTTATATGAGACAAATGTCAAGATCTTCACATGAATGACACCTGTTAAACTTACAACCACCATAACTCGTAAAATAATGATAATCGAATTGACAAATCATCATGTTGTTGAGCTGTGATAAAAGATATAACTCCTTAAGTTTCATGCTGCTGATCCAAAAATGTAAAAGTCACGAGTTTGTGGCGGACAGACAGGCAAACAGAACGACCTTTTACGGGTTTCTCGTAGAGACAACGAAACTATAAAAAAAAAATTGGTGGTGGGCTGTGTCGTAGCCACGGTCGCGTTACCATTAAAGTTTGTGATTTTGATGCCGCAAATTAATGTATGTTTATTTTTTTGGGATTTCAGACAACCAAATACAAAGGTTACATATTTTACGAATAATATTTATCTAGCCATCGGTCCACCGCGTGGGAGGCCTGCCTACGCTACGTTTTCCGGTGCGCGGTCGCCACTCGAGAACTTTACTGCCCCATCGGCCATCTGTTCTACGAGCTATGTGCCCTGCCCACTGCCACTTCAGTTTAGCGATTCTGTGAGCTATGTCGGTTACTTTAGTTCTCCTGCGGATCTCCTCGTTTCTGATTCGATCACGCAGAGAAACTCCGAGCATAGCACGCTCCATTGCCCTTTGGGTGACCTTGAGCTTTCTTATGAGGCCCATAGTAAGCGATCATGTCTCAGTTCCGTAAGTCATCACTGGCAACACACACTGGTCAAAGACCTTAGTCTTGAGACACTGCGGTATTTGGGACGTGAAGATATTGCGAAGCTTCCCGAACGCTGCCCAGCCGAGTTGGATTCGTCGATTGATCTCTTTCTTGAAGTTGGAACTACCTAGCTGGACTGTTTGTCCCAGGTATACATATTCGTCAACAACTTCCAGTGTAGAGTCTCCAACCTTTAGAGGAGTGGGTGCGACACGGACATTTAACATTATTTTCGTCTTGTCCATGTTCATTTTAAGACCCACTTGTTGAGAGACCTTACTGAGGCCATCGAGCATTGTGCTTAGGTCTTCCATAGTCTCAGCCATCTCACCGATGACCGATGACCTGGTGAAGGTCGCGGGAAGCCGATGGATGCGGGCAGCGCAGGACCGGTCGTCGTGGAAATCCTTGGGGGAGGCCTTTGTCCAGCAGTGGACGATTTGTGGCTGATATGATGATTTATCTAGCCAGGGCTCGTATCCAGGAAAATTAGTTTTTACGAAACATAGATATAGCTGGGTCTCGTATTTGAGAAAATTAATTTTTCCGTGTTTGTACGCACACGGCCTTTTGCGCGCAATAATGAGATCTGTAATTTTACTGCACCAGATTGTAAGCAATAGATCAGTGATCACAACGTTGGACTTACTACTCGTAGATAATTCATAGGTTTACCTATGAAATTGCCAATTGTATAAAAAAGTTGAAAGATGAAAATTAATATCAAGAAATAATCATTAAAACAAAATTTATCCTTAAAATAGCATTAGACTATTGGAAATTAAATGGTCGTAAACATATGCCTATTGATAAGATATTTTGAAAGCACGGTGGCTTTAACCCCATGAAGTCGGATTTTTTCACCTGAAAATATCGCCTTTATTGAGGCAAAAAATACTCATTTTTTATTTTTAAAGCTCTAGAGTTATCAAAGCAGTTTCTTCGTAACTAAATGTAATATTTGAGAAAACCCAGCATAAGATTTCGTCACTTTCAGGAAAATTTAATGAAAATTAACTAGTCTAAAAATGGTCCCATCTGACCACTACGAAAACTCCTTTGTTCCATTCCATGGTACATAGCTCAGGGGCTTGGAACATGAAAGACATGCCACTAGTTACTAATAAAATACCATAAGTTGTGTCAATAATAAAAAACAAAAAGTTTTGATTTTCAATAAAAATTGGCATTGAACTTCAAAAACAGACCGCCTCCGTGGCGTAATGTTTAGTCCATTCGCTTTACACCAGGAGGTCGCGGGTTCAATTCCCGGTGGGATCAACTTGTAAGACTCGGTTTGGTTTGTGGTAGGGCATTTTCTAAGCCCGCCTGGCTAGTACCACCATCTTATCTAAGTCTTGCCGCCAAACATCAATGTTGATAGCATTGATGGGTTTCCGGCATAAAGATAAGATAGCCAGATCCCCATTGCGTTGGGGAATCTTGGTGAGCCCGTTTTCATCTTCGGCATCATCGTCACTTACCATATGGTGAGATGATGCCAAGGGTTTACCAATTGCGAATAAAAAAAACCGAATTGTCAATTTCATAGACCTATAAATAGATTTTTTCGTGGTAACTATACGTAAATGAGGGGGAAGAAATCATTTTTTTCCAGTGCACCTCCTTGTGTTCTCCTTGAATATGTCTTTAATAATGACCCAATAATCAGGTGTAATTTTTTAATTTTATAGGTCGCTAAAATCTTTACCCCCTTTTAAAAAGCAGTGACTGCGGAACCTTACACCAAAGTATATACATATGTACATTAGTACTAACATACAGTATGGACACTCCTTGCCGCTCTCGAGATTGCGACCTCACCCCCTCGTCACCCAGATTGTCGAACGTATAGGATTTCGCCGCCATTTTGTTTGTTCCGTCATTCCTTTTTTTAAATGTAATTTCTGGCCCGTTGTATGAAGTGTCCAGGGTGTGCTTACACTATGCGTGGTCTGACATGCATTTTCCCGGTCTTTTGATATTTGTATTTCGGATCCGTTTGCGTTCAATTCAGATGCTGGCGCATATAAATCCAGTTATAATTGTTATTTTCCAATATTTTGTAACTATAGCATCGCGCATCGGCTCCAACGAATTGTTTAGTTTTTAACTCGGCTTTTTAGAGGTGTTAGATTAGATTAGATTAGATTAGATTAGATTAGATTATTTATTTTATGTTACCAATTACATAATTATTAAAAATAAAAAATGTCAAAGTGTAATATAATCGTTAAAGTTCATAAAATCAATGTCACAATAAAAATAATGTGACAAAACAAAGTTAAATAAGAAGTCAAAATAAAATAAAATGAAATAGAATGTCAAAACAAAATAGTAAATCCATCGTAATGATAATTAACATTTCTTTTGTTGAAATTCGTCGACATTGTAAAATTCATTATTTAACAAAAGGTTTTTTAGTCGGAGATAGAACAAATCGTCATTTGTGACATTCCTTAGATCCGCAGGAAGGTGCTCGTAGTGGGTGGGTCCGATAACGCGCGGGTTTTTCGTGGCGAGTTCAGTTCGCCGCGGCACGGCCACGAGCCGGCCCACGCTGCGCAGTGCGTGCCCGCCGCCCGTGCGACACTCGAACGTGGACAAGTTCCGCCGTACATATGCTCCGTTAGCGCCACAAGCTACAAGAGGAGAAGTTCTGTCGTATACAGACCTAAATAATTATTTATTCATAACAGGGACCGAACATAATTGCGATTTGTATTTACAATTAATATTTTTTTAATACATACAGCGTCGGTGGCGTAACGGCAAGCGTTGCTACCTCCTGTCCGGGAGGTCGTGGTGCAATCCTGCCACGTACCAATGTGTTTTTGAATTTCGATATCATATGTATGTTTATCCGACGCACTTATACGGTGAAGGAAAACATCGTGAGAAAACCTGCATACGCCTGCGAAGAAACTCAAAGGTTGTCTATGAAGTCGACCAACCCGCACTGGGCCAGTGTTCGCGACTAAGGCCCGATCGCCTTAATTCAGGGTAGGCTCAAGCCCCTCGGCGGGGAAGTATATGAGCTGATATGATGAGTCTTGATGATCGTGACAAATTTAGTAATATCAACATTGACATCGTAAAAATCAGATTATTCCACAAAAATAAAATTCAATAATTCGAAAAACTGAACACTTTAATAAAACCGACTTTCATCGCTACAACTGAGTACGAGTACAAATTTACATTTTTATTCATGTTTTTGTTAATTTTCTAAAAAATATGCTAAAAATTATATTGGACCAACCTGGAAGAATACCAATCGAATAAAAAAAAATCATGATAATCGGTCCACAATATGAGAAGATATCGCGTAACAAACATACAGTCGAGTTTAGAACCTCCTCCTTTTTGGAAGTCGGTTCAAAACATGCACCACAACATAACCACTCCAATCTACAACTGTCAATGGCCATAACATGCCGACAACTACCGAAAATGGCCGAACTGCCGCGCAAATTTTACGGCAAGCAGGAAAATTAGCAACGAATTCAAATTTGTGGTGGCGGTCGGCGGTGGTCCGCGCGGCGACCGCGTCATTTGCAATGCCACTCGTCTATTTGTGTGGTATATTTGCTGTGGGAACATTTCAAATATCGGATTGTGAAATGGCAATTGGGATGACGAATACTAGTCATCTGATTTACTTTTTATCATCTGTCAAAAACTACATTTTGTTCTAAAAATGTAAGAAATACATGACATCATAGTTTAGCAGCGTCATATATGTACTCTTTTTGTGATTTTGATGAATTAAAAATCTAAGACTTGATGGAGAACAAAACGATTAGGGTTTTCT
Organism: Coleophora flavipennella; assembly: GCA_947284805.1. Taxonomy (NCBI): domain Eukaryota; kingdom Metazoa; phylum Arthropoda; class Insecta; order Lepidoptera; family Coleophoridae; genus Coleophora; species Coleophora flavipennella. The sequence continues at coordinate 1,302,192 of OX369297.1, forward strand.
GAAGTTTAAGTGATCAAGAGTTCATAATTTATTTCTGATGCTGTCGTCATCCCTAATTGAAATGTTATTTTGGTGTGAGGCAAAATACTTTTAATGAGTAAGTAAGTAGATATACTTTATTGCATGCCAAAAAAACAATATAGGACTTATAATCTATACATCTATAAGAAAGAAAAGAAAGTCGTGTTAGTTACACCATTTATAACTCAAGAACGGCTGCACCGACTTCACTAATTCTTTTTATGTTGAGTTTGTTATTGTCAGGAGTAGGTTTTAGGTTAGGGAAGGGTAGGGTAGGGTGGTGTAGTGTAGGGTAGGGTAGTGTATGGGGGCAGGGTAGGGTAGTGTATGGTAATGTAGGGTAGGGTAGGGTAGGGTCGTATAGTGTAGGGTAGTGTAGTTTAGTGTAGTGTAGTGTAAGGTGGAACGAGATTCGCCGGGACAGCTAGTTATTAATATACATAAAACGCAAAGGCGGCCTTATCGCTTTAAGACACTGTTTGGCCACGTATGCTAAAGAGAAAAGGAGCTTGTGACATGGTGAAGGGGTAAAGAGATGTAAGAAGAGGAAGAAGAAAGAAGCGATGGTCACATGAAGATAAGAGGGATATGGAATAGTACGATACAAGAACGAACAGCAATGGGATTACCTCACCAAATTACAGCGAAGATATCGTGTTAAGGCTTATTGAAATGGTGTCAATTAAAAGAAAATTTAAAAATAAAAGATGTCGGGGATTTTTGAATTTTAATTTTTAGTCAATATCCTTACTCTTTTTTTTATTTAATGGATACATTTTTTGAAGTTTAATCCTTTAGATTAGATTCATATTCATCATGTAGAGCCCGATATAATAAAATATGAGAGGTAAAATCATTTGTTGATGGGTAACGCGTTACCGTTACTTTGGTATCCTTACGTTTTTTCAGTCACAAAGGCTAAGGAAACATGGCTAGGCCCCTTTTGCGAGGCTGGAGGCCAAAAAAATTGTTTATGAGTAAACACCTGTCGCGCGTCAGAACTGACACACACAGTTTTTTGTTCTTTGGATTATTTAACCTTTTACTATTTTCCCATTACTTACCGCTACAGCTACATACATTAGTTACAGGCTCCAATATTTACGTGCTTTGCTCGATTGTTACTCGTTGCGGTATGTGGTCAAAGTTAGATTTATTTGACGTTCAGTTTTATTATCAACTTCTGATAAAGCAATGGACAATTTTTATACTTATACTAGCTGTTTCCCGCGGCTTCGCCCTCTCAAATCCTGGTAAAAAAAATTATATACCTATTCAAAATTTCATGGAAATCCGTATTTTAAGTCATCATACTTAACAAAGGTAATCATCTGATTGCCTGACAAGGCACCGAGCGAAGTGCTTTGCAGCTGTTTCGGCATCTTTCTAGCTTTTTCCCTCGGCTTTGCTCGCGTAGGCATTGTTTTTATGACTGTCTTTGAGGGAGAGTGGTACGTGAACCACACTCGGTTATATTCTTTACCTCAGCTCTAGTATGTACTAGTGGTTTGATTTTCACCTCAGCTTTAGGATGTACTAACCGTCTGTTTTTTTATCTTAGCTCTAGGATACCAATAGTCTGATTTTTCACCTTAGCTGTAGGATGTACTAGCGGTATCATTCTAGACCTCAGCTCTAGAATAAGCCCATCTGTTTTTTTTATCTCAGGTCTATAATGTCCTAGCAGTTTGATTTTTATCTCAGCTCTAAGATGTACAAGTGGTCTTATTTTCACATTAGCTCTAGAATGTACTAGCGGTCCGATTTTCGACCTTAGCTCTACGATTTATCAGCGGTGTGATTTTTTACCTCAGTTCTGGGATATACTAGCGGTTTGATTTTTTACCTCAGCTCTAGGATGTATACTAATGTTCAGATTTTTACGTCAGCTCTGGGATGTACAGGAGCGTTCATCGTGGAAATCCTTGGGGGAGGCCTTTGTCCAGCAGTGGACGTCTTTCGACTGATATGATGATGATGATGATGAATAATTATTATGGTAAGTTAGGTGGATACTTTTGAGTGTTTTTCAATTATTGGCTTTTACGAAGTTCATTATTTTATTTTCTATCTCCATTTCCAATCAAATACCTACAAGTACGTGCCTTAGATTCGGGGCTTTTGTATTTAAACCTTTATCAGCTTTTTAGAGAGATTTATTGATCTACGGACTGTTGCAAAAATAAAACGTAAACAGCGGGATCTTCATTTACATATCCGGGAAGGGGTTGCTTGATTTTTTAATTAAAATGTCCCGTTTTATATAGCAACACATAAAGTGATGCCTAACATCTCAGAGATTATACGGTAATGCGGGGGTTAATTAGGAATGCTTTTAATCTTTGCTCAAGCAAAAATGTAAGTAGAGACATTAATGTAAGACAGGGCAAGACAGGGTAGCGGGCAAGACAGGGTGGCGGGCAAAACGGAGAAGCCCATGTTTCTCGAAACCTAATGGACCCATGGCGATCATTCTACCAAGTAAATATGCGCTTTCATATTGTATATCAGTTCGCACGGTGATCTGCCTGACAGAGAAAGCAAAAAAAAATGTTGTTGAGGTATTTGTATCCATTTTGGTCATTTGTATTGTAAGTGGATTTGCCGTGAATAACAGCAGTTGAGATTATTCTTATTTTGTTCTTAGTGCACCAATGATTAAGCAAACAGGTGAGAATGCGTTTTTTTGTATAATATATGAGACGTAAGGGGGCAAGATGGGAGAGTTACCCCGTCTTGCTCCCATAGATTTCTGCTTTCAAGTTACTCATATGAAGGCTTTTGTTTTTAATAGTTTACGATGGTAAACATATAAAAAAAGAAAGATAAATAGAAGAGAACCGTCAATGGAAAGTATGAAAAATTCAGTGGATAATGTATATTAGAATGAAAACTTGGGTAGATGTTTTATCAAGAACTAGTAGAAGAGGGTAACTTTAATTCACAGGCTCATTCAAAAATTTTACTTGATATTTTCCATAATTTTTTTTTAAAAAATTTGTATGGGATTTGATGCACCCTTTTGTTAACAATCATTGGTTTATGTTCGAACTAACTCGTATTTTTTTAACTGTTTTACTTTGTTGAATAGCTGATAAAATAAGGAAGTTTTTACCCTATTGGGCACTCCAACTGCAATATAACTTTTTTCTCGAAAATCACAAAGCATTTAAACAAATGCGTTTTTCATATAAAATTTTAAAAAACAAATGTGAATATCTCGAAAATGGTGAGACTTTTACAATACTTTAATTTTAGCATGTAATACTACTATCATCACTTCCACTACACTACCACTACCACTACTCTACTACCTTTACCATTACTACTACCACCACAATACCACTACTACTACACTACAACTACACTACCACTACACTAAAACTACACTACCACTACCACCACCACTAACACCACCACTAACACTACCACTACATTACCACTATACTACCACAACCACTTCCACTACCACTACACTACACTACTTTTTGTAGATATTGCAGGTATTTTTAGGTCAATTTTTACACCTTGGGTTACATTTCTTAAGTTTTAGACAGGATCCCTAATTTTTTGATAATATTATATAGCCTATAGCATCCGCAGATAGTGTAGCTTCCCAACGGTGAAAGAATTTTTCAAATCGGACCAGTAGTTTCCCGGGCCTATTCAGGACAAACAAACAAACAATCAAATCTTTCCTCTTTATAATATTAGTGTATATAACTGGTTCGCCATCTTTGGGAGCCCGCCATATCGGATTTGGAATGACGACACTTAGCTAACCATGCATTAGCTTTCCAACTAAACGTGTATGCAAAATTTCAGCTCAATCGGGACAACGGAAAGTGGTTCTAATTCAGTTTCCAAGAATTGACCCCAACCACACCCCGGAAACTGCATACAAATGGTCGTGAAATGACATTTCTAAAAACAATTACGGAGCAAACAAAATCACGGCAAAATCCCATACGTTCGAAAGCCAACTGTAACCAAACTGTATCGATCTGGGTGACGAGGGTGTGAGGTTGCAATCTAGAGAGCGGCAGGAAGTGTCTATACTGTGTGTCAGTACTTATATATATACTTTGCCCAAACTAACAAGCTAACACGGCAGTTTCAGTAAAAGCTTATAAAAATTCATAAAAACTAAGTACAAAAAAATCCTGACTTTTTGCACAGAAGTCGAAAACTATTAAACATTTTGAAGGCAAGTGTTACCAAAATTATAAGTAGGTACTTATATTTAAGTTACTTTTAAGTTATTTCAGTTATCGCTAGAGCTGCCTTAAACACCACAAAACAGCACGACGATGACTCTTCTATCTTACTTAATAAAAACTTATTCAAAAAATCATTTAACATACAATCTTAAAATCACTACTGCTTAAAAATAGATGGACTGATTTAGTTTAACTTTTTGATGTTAAACATCAAAACCGATTTCTGGCGTGGCGATGCATGCCGTTGCGACGCGTCGGCACGCTATATGATGGTGTATATATACAGTCTATATGTAGTAGTGTGTGTTTCACATCTGCCAGGCGTCCCGTGAAAGCTCATTTTTTAATATGAAACATCTATAGCCGCACGTAAAACCGATTTCTGGCATGGCGACGCATGCCGTGGCGACGCGTCGCCACCCTATATGATGGTATATATATATATATATATACAGTCTATATGTAGTAGTGTGTTTTTCACATCTGCCAGGCGTCCCTTGACGGCTTAAATTTTTTTTACCCATAAGCAAGTCACGAAATTCTAGCTGGTGGATAGATTATTTTAAAAAAGATTAGCGAATTTTAAGTTTACTATGAAAATTTTAAATCTATATTATTCAGTGTAAACTCCTTTTTTTGATTATGTAATCTTTTCACAAATTACAATTTCTTAACTTGCTATTGTGTACTAGAATGTGTCACTAGAGTGAGTCCATCCATTTTCAAGAAGTAGTAATTTTAAGTTTGTATGGGGAACGATTTTGTGAATACGCTCTTACAAAGTAGCGTATAATGGCAAGAACAATACAAAGTGCTATTGAATATTCAGAACATAAAAGGTCTTCGAAACACGACAGCGGGAGATAGAGCTCCTTATCTGAGCTAAGAACATGAGACGTCGGGATATACTTCCAAGATTAAAGTGTCCGTTCTTATTCCGTTTCTCTACAGCACGGGTCTTGTTAGCTGCTTGACTGTTTTCCAGTTTAAAGGTAGTGTATCTAATATACTCGTAAAACTGCTGGACAGTGGTTCCCAAACATTGGACTTGAACAAAGTTCTTTGTAACGCCAATGAAAGGAAAGTTTTAATTAGTTTGGTTTGCAAATTGATTACTTTATTTTTAAAGTTGACGCTCGTATTTGACAAAAAAACTAACCATATATTATATTACTAGATTTTGTATACGGTTTTGCCCGCGCTTGACATCGTTTTTATGACTGTCTTTGAGGTCGAGCGTAGTGATGAGTTTTCTTCAAATTTATCGGGCTATTATGTTAGCAGTCTATGTCACTTAGAAAATTTAATCGCGTCAATCCGTTGCGACGCCGACGAGCGTGAGCGTGAAAAAATGAGTTTTCCGCAGATCCCTCTTGGACTATGTCGGGTTTTGCTGATTAGTAGTCTATGTCATTCCACTCCCTCAACTACCTCTGTCAACAATCCGTTGGTCTGTTGCGATGTTAAATAAATCAACAAAAAATATTTTTTCAGTTCCTTCAGGAATTGAATCGGACTATGCTATTGTCGCGGCATAAAACGTAGCCTTTTACTAGTGCAACAAAGATAACTATTAATTTAAATAAAAATTCATCGCTTTCCTGCACTCTGTTGGAATGATTTCGTTAAAAGGAACCAAAGTGTGTAACAAGAAATACGTTTTTTAAGTCACGAAGGTTACAAAAACATGGCCATGCCACCTAATGCGAGACCGGAGACCTAGGTCCGTTTAGGGCGAAGCGAAGCCCGGAGCGCGCTCTGCGAGGCCGGAGGTCGGAAAGCCGGTAGGTTTTTTACTTATGTCAGATGTTACACATCACATACGGCTACTGTAAGGCTAGCTCGTTTTTGTTTTACTTAGTTATTGCGAGTACCACTCACACTTGGCCGATTTCACACTCAGCCGGAAGTCGTATCGTAGGAAGCCTCTGGATGTGGGCAGCACAGGACTGGTCGTTTTGAAAATCATTGGGTGAGGGTGATCCTTTTATTCAGCAGTAAACGTCTTTCCACTTATATGATGATGATGACAGTTCACTGAATCTTAGAGTAAAAAGTGCTGATCTCGGGCAAAGTTTGAGAACCTTAAGCCCACCTAACCTCTCCAAGACTCTCCGTTAACGACGTGCTAATGTTTTAACTAAGGCAATAACCTGGCGAAGTTAGTCGCTTACGCCTCCTCCTGCATGCTTGGGGTTAATAATAATACAGGATGGTAAGTATAACTGCAGTCTTATTTGTAACAGCCTCCGTGGCTCAATGGTTAGTCTATTCGCTTCACATCAGGAGGTCGCAGGTTCGATTCCCGGAGGAGTCAACTTGTAAGACTCGGTTTGTTTGGTGGTAGGTCATTTTCTAAGCCCGCCTGGCTGGCTACCACCATCTTATCTAAGTCTTGCCTCCAAACATCAGTATTAACATCATTGATGTGTTCCGGTTTGAATATAAGATAGCCAGTAATCTCTATTGCTTTGGGGAATCCTGGTAAGCCCGCTTCCATCTTCGGCATCATCGTCACTTACCATCAGGTGAGATGATTCCAAGGGCTTACCAACTGTGAATAAAGAAAAGAGCTCGACAACTTTGAACAACTGTCTCTAAGGCTCACATGGTCAATTAAAAATACTGTGTCTTCTTGGTAGAGGGAGGTATCGAAAAAAACTGTTTCCGAATTGGAACCGGAGGCCCAGCTACAGTAGGTATACCTAATTCAAATAAAAAAACTGTGTCTTCTTGATAGAGGGAGGTATCGAAAGAAATTGTTTCCGAATTTTAACCGGAGGCCCAGCTATATTAAACCTAATTAAAATGTTTAAATATTGTGTCTTCTTGATAGAGGGAGGTATCGAAAGAATCTGTTTCCGAATTTTAACCGGAGGCCAAGCTATATTATACTTAATTCAAATTAAAAATATTGTGTCTTCTTGATAGAGGGAGGTATCGAATGAATCTGTTTCCGAATTTGAACCAGAGACCCAGTCATAGTATCCTCCTGTGTATTTTTGTACTAAATTTAGAACATCGAGAAGAAAAAAATATTTAGTTTAACTGTGTGAGCACATCATTATTTTTTGTTCGAAACGGAACGGAAAGTTAGGTTAGTGAAAAAAAAGGTGGCAGGTAGTACGTCACTTCTGTCAAACCAAACATGGCGTCAAAACAACTACGACACCGTGCTCCGAGAAAGCGAGGTAAGTTAATCCATTGTAATCATTATTTTTATAAAAAAGCGTCGGTGGCTCAACCGGTAACGACTCGGTCCATCTAACCAGAGGTACCGGGTTCAAATCTGGACGGCCAATGTACCAATGAGTTTTTCAAATACTTACGTACATACGACTTACCGATTGCTTTAACGGTGAAGGAAAACATCGTGAGGAAACCTGCACACGCCTGCGAAGAAACTCGAAGGTTGTGTGTGAAGTCGACCAACCCGCACTGGGCCCGCGTGGTCGACTAAGGCCTAATCGCCCTGATTCAGGGTAGGCTCGAGCCCCTCGGTGGGGACGTATATGAGCTGTTATAATAATCATTATTTTACAAACTACATTTCAAGTTTTTATGTTTGTAATACAATAATTGATATTTGGACAGTAATTACAAACAATAATTTTTATTGCTAGAAATAAAAAACCTAACATTATTTGCATGATTCATTTGATGTCCTTAATTTAGTACAAAAGTTCCCTGCACAGTAACATTTGCTTTTTTGATGTGCTTATTTTAGGTCATGCGTTCTTAACTATGATATCTTTTATTTTTTTAGTCTTGAATGAATATGGAATTCTACGTGGATTGAATGATAGTGAGGGTGATTTTAGTGCATCTGACGATGCTGATGATGAGACATAACTGCCGCCCCAACAGCGCGACAACTCTGATACAGATCGGTCCAATACTTCTGATTCAGAGGAATCATACTTGGAATTGATGGAAACTATGATTTACCATCACCTCATTTTTCATCAGAAGCATCAGTGTCACCCTCACCTTCGTCACCAGCGCTGTCATCATCATCGGTGATTAGTGGAAGAGCCAGACTACGTGGACTACGTACTAGCAGAGCCACAAGGAGCTAGGGGACGCTCAGCAAGAGTGCGCGGTAGAGGAAGAGGTTCTGCACCACACAATCGCATACTTCCGACAAGTAACACTTGGACGGGAACATTTATTCCAGTCATACATAACCTGCATTCACATAGCTATGTGCAAAGAGATTTCAGTAGTTTTGAAATGTTTAATTATTTTAAGATTTTAAATTCAAATGGCCAAATATGCGATATGAAAGTTTACGAAGGCAGCACAACCTTTCACAGGATGATGGTTTCAATTTAGGAGAATCAGCCGTTTTTACTTCTCGACCAAGAAGTTGATGCAAGAATTAAGGGTAGGCATTGAATCAAAATACCTATTTTTAAACCACGCCTCTAATCATTCTACGGGGATGCTCCCCTTGAGGGGATGCGACATCTAGCGAAAACTTGAAGAAACATTTCGGTTAGCAATTCGTCACTTCGAACAAAGCAAGGAGTGCAGTCGATATGCGTTTTATTGATTTGAAATCAATAATCCTACTAATATTATAAATGTGAAAGTTTGTATGTATGGATGTTTGTTACTCTTTCACGCTTCAACCACTGGACTGCCTATGCTATGTTTTCCAGTGCGCGGTCGCCACTCGAGAACTTTATTGCCCCAATGTCCATCTGTTCTACGAGCTATGTGCCCCGCCCACTAAAAATAATAAAAAAGATAATATAAAGTATGTATAATAAAAAATAATTTTAAATATTTTGACATATTTATTTACGACACATAAAAACATAAAAAGTAGGTAGATTTATTTATTTATGCAAGACTGTGACAAAAAAACCACAGCAAAGTGCCACTCCAGCAATTAGGTTTCCAGGTTTTTTTTATGTTTAAACAGTTCTAGAAATTGTTATGCTCCATTAATTCATTGGTATACTGCTGACTCAGAGTCAGAATAATTATTTTATGACCTCTATACAATGACTGTGCGACTGATTTAAATTAAGAATTAAGTTGTATTTGAAAAGTTAATTTTTTTCAGATTCTAATTACATTTTGTAAGTTTTTCTTTTGTTTTCGTGTAAATAGCCAAAGTTGCATTTTTTTTGTTCATTTAATAAAAATTATGTAAAAATAAAGAAATAAAAAAAGATATTTTCAATAAATATGTGATTAAAAACTAATTATTTTATTTTGTTTAGAGAACAGACATCCTGAATTAAGTACATTAAAAACATAAATCTATTGTACTAGGAAACACATGTCCCATATTTAGGACATCGAGAAAAACCAGTTTTTCACAGGCAATTTTTTTACTATTTTTTGAGATTACTGTATGATAAAAATATACAATATACAAAATTTCAAGAAAAAACAACAAAAAAACATACCCTTGGACTCAGGAGGGTACCTAATTCAAATTTATTTATAAGTCCCTAATGAATGACTCAATAACTTAACTATCGGGGGTTAGGTTAAGTTAGATCTTCTAAGATTGGCACCCGTTGGGACAGTGAAGTTCTCGTGTGGTGACCAGGCATCGGTAGATATAGGTAAAGACATCTCACTCACTTGGACCACGGTAGTGTATATATTCTTTGCTCGGACGGAGATGTATATAAAACACTAGCTTTTGCCTGTGGCTTCGCTTGCGTGGGTATCTTTTCAGGGTTCCGTACCTAAAGGGTAAAAAAGGGACCCTATTACTAAGAATTCGCTGTCCATCTGTCTGTTCGTCTGTATTTTCACAGATGATATATTTCTGTTGCCACTATAACAACAAATACAAAAATTTTAGAAAAATTGAATAAAATAGAGGGGCCTCCATACAAAAAACGTATTTTTTTAAAACATGAAGAAACTAGCTTGTATGATGGTACGGAACCCTTTGTGTGAGGTTTTTTTACGACTGTCTTTGAGGGTGAGTGATGCGCGAGCCGCACGGGCTCGCGCGCGTTGACAGGAGTTTATTCCAGATCCTTCGGGAACTTTATCGGGCTATTCTGATTAGCAGTCTATGTCACTTCCCACCTTCTAAACTATCTCTATGCTGAAACTCACGTAAATTCGTTGCTCCGTTGCGAAGCCAACGTGCGCCAGGCCAGAAATTAGTTATCCCCAGATCCCTCGAGAACTATCTCGAGCTATCCTTATTAGTAGTCTTTGTCATTTCTCACCAACTAAAACATTCCTGAGCATAAATCACAATAATCCGTTGCTCCGATGAAATAAAAGAAATCAATCAAAAAAGAGTATTTTTTCCAGATTATGCTATTTTCACGGGAGAAAAAGTAGCCTAAGTCCTTCTCCATGACACAGAGGCTACCTCATAGCCCATACAGATTGATTCACGTATTAGACCGTCAAATCAATCAGCATAAATCAGTTACAAACAAACAAACGTAATATTTTCTCATTTATAATATTAGTAAAGATTATTTATGAAAGAGACAAGCAGACAGTATTCTCACGTGAGGGAGACCCCACACTATACCGCGTGGAATGGGGTTGAGCCTAAGAACAATCCTTAATATCAACGAAATAAGACGTTTACGACGTGTCGGCCACGAGAAAAGTCTGAAGCGGGCCAGCCCGAGGTGGATTATAGAAGTAACGCTCTTATTGCATTGACATAAAGGTTTTTTCTACCGGCTCAAGCCAATTCCACTCGGTATAGTATGGGGGCTCCCTCACGCGAGAAAATAGTCTGCTTGTTTCTTTCATCAGCTATGTTGGAACTTACTCGAGGCAGATTAGTCTACGCGTGCTGATGAAGGTCGCGAATAGCCGTTAGAATTGGGTATCGCTGGAAACCCTTGGGAAAGGTCTTTGTCCTTTCAAGGAAAAGGGAAGAACCTCCGCTGGACTGTAGTTCAACTATGTATGCTTGGTAGTGGTATATAATTATATATACTGACTGACTAGAAATCTTTGATTCGCGTTTCAGACGTGTGCAATCTGATTGGTCGACTCCAGTGACGCGAGTGACGTAGATAGGCATGCTCTACGAGGCCATGTGTTTTCATTGTTATCTTCGTCGGGTGTCAGTCATCATTTTGTAAGAAATCTTTGCGTTACTCGTTGTGTCGCTATGGTTCACCAGTGAACGTTTTTCGGCTGTTAAGATGTTCAGATCTTTTAGGTCACTCGACCTTGAGCACAACTAGGGCACGATTCATTGCCATAACGAAATCTTTGCGCTGTTTATTGATGTATGAGTATTTATGAGAATTATGTTTTTTGGAGATTCATCATCATCATCATCATATCAACCGAAAAAAGTCCACTGCTGGAAAAAAGCCTCCCTCAAGGATTTCCACGACGGCCGATCCTGCGCTGCCCGCATCCATCGTCTTCCCGCGATCTTCACAGGGTCGTCGGTCCACCACGTGGGAGGCCTGCCTACGCTAGGTTTTCCGGTGTGCGGTTGCCACTCGAGAACTTTACTGCCCCAACGGCCATTTGTTCTACGAGCTATGTGCCCTGGCCACTGCCACTTCAGTTGAGCGATTCTGTGAGCTATGTCGGTTACTTTGGTTCTCCTGCGGCACTCCTTGTTTTTGATTCGATCACGCAGAAAAACTCCGAGCATAGTACTCTCCATTGCCCTTTTGGTGACCTTGAGCCTTCTTATGAGACCCATAGTAAGCGACCATGTCTTAGTTCCGTAAGTCATCACTGGCAACACACACTGGTCAAAGACCTTAGTCTTCAAACACTGTGGTATTTGGGACGAAAAGATATTGCGAAGCTTCCCTAACGCTTTTTGGTGATAACTCCTTAAGAATTATTTTTTATTATTTAGCACGCGGTAAAATATATCGAAATCGAATGCACCAAAAGGCGTGTCACGTTTTAACGTCAGTCACCTTTTACATCATGAAGGCTAAGGCTCCACGGTCTAAACCGCGAGGCCGGAGGCCGAGTTTCGCATAGGGCCAAGCCCGGTGTGTCCCTCCTGTAAGTTCTTCTTCTTCTTCTTGATCGTAACCTCATGGCTGAGGAACGTGACCATCGTGGGTCGCACGTGCCACCGCAGCTCTCCAGGCTACTCGATTTTGAGCTCTGTGTATATTAGCCTGCAGTGTCATCCCGGTAACTTCTTTTATCGCATCGACCCATCGCATAGGCATTCGTCCTCTACTCCTCTTTTCGTCCATTCGGCCAGTGATGATATACTTTTCCGAGCTGTTTCATCCACTCTTGACCGTGTGACCAAAGAATTTAAGGGTTCATTGCATGCAGGTGGAGGAGAGCATGTAAGTTCAGGAACATCTAAATTAGAAGTTTCACTATGAGTAAACTCCAGTCGCGCGTCGAAGCTGACACGCATATTTATTTTTTCAGTTGGAGTGGTCGTAGCTCAGGGCGACTTGCGTTATTGGGTTGTACGTCAAGCCGCTGGTGCCGGTTGCTATCACTAGATGGCATTCGTTAAGCCGAGTATATATCTTGCAAGTGGCTTGATAAACTTCTGACAGTGGAGTTTGTGACTAACCCCACATCCTCACTCTTTTTGACGTAACAACGTCTAATAAATCGATGGACGCCGGCTGCACGCACGAAAAAGTATGACTCATTGTCCCATTACGCTCACTGTAACGTTATGTATGCAATCATTTCATCAAAGTTTTGTTATGACGTTGTCACGTTAAACTATCGTCCGTAAACCGACTTTACAGACAACCAGTTTATTTATTTATTCACAATTGGTGAACCCTTGGCATCATCTCACTTGATGGTAAGTGACGATGATGCCGAAGATAGAAACTGGCTTACCAAGATTTTCTAACGCAATGGAGAACTGGTTATCTTATTTTTAAGCCGGAACAAACCATTGTTGTTAACACTGATGTTTGGCGGCAAGACTTAGATAAGATGATGGTTACTAGCCAGGCGGGCTTATAAAATGCCCTAACACCAACCAAACCGAGTGTTACAAGTTGACCCCACCGAGAATCGAACCCGCGACGTCCTGGTGTAAAGCGAATGGACGGAGGCTGTTAAAACCTGTATGGCCTAACTTTCCCGAGTTTGGGAAAAGACTCATGCCACACCCGTGGGGTTGTTTACAGGTTGGTAGTGAATGTTTTTTTATATGACTGGTTTTTTTGATTGAAAATAGATATTAGGTATTATGAGTATAAGCCGCAGTATTAACGATTTTTTCACCAATTTATGAATCATCCTGTATGAACAGTAATTTTACCACCTGTTGCCTGTTTTGTTCCCGTAGCGCCTGCTTATGAAGATAATATTTTACCCATTTTACTAAGCAAACTCACATAATGCGTAATAGCGTTATATGCTTGTTAAAAAGAATAATTATAGGGTAAAAGCCGGATAGTTGCCACACTTTTTTAAATCACTCTATATAAAAAAAAAATATTTTTTGTTTATAAAACTAGCCGGTACTTTAATTTTTTACCTACAAATTTATGAAGAGTAAAAAATATGTTTAATATTTCCAGAGTACTAGCGATTTTTGCGAACCTCTACATTTTTGGACATCTATCCCATATAGGGGATAGTTGCCTCATCCATGTAAATTACGTTTAGGATAGATATACTCGAAACAGGTTATCTATCCCGCAAAAACTTTGATCGCATTTCGCCTTTCCATGCAATCGCACAGAGACATGAGACATGGTAAACTTAGTGGTATTTGGAGTTTCTTTCGACAGATTAATAAAATACGAGTAATATGCGTTTCATCCGCGAAACTACATTAATTACAATCGGGGCAACTTTAGCCTTGGGGCAACTTTCCTGGTTTTACCCTAATCAAATATGAACGAACACAATCGACGATGGAGTTATCAGTGAGTTCGTTTAAGGCGGTATTATAACAGATTTTAGTTATTTTTGACGTCAATTACTCCTAAACGATAAAAAACACAAGGTTGAAAGAAATACCCCTATTGTTAATGATGTTCCTTAAAGTCAAAAGCTATTAGAAACACGATTGAGCAGTTTTGGCTCGATAGAAACAAATCCCAAAGATAGGTCTACACCATTACTTTCAACTCTAGTTATGCCTAATATTTGAAATATAAATTATAAAAATATGTACATAAATATTTGTAATAATAATACAAAGTGAGTCATCATATGAGCCGAAGGACGTCCACTGCTGGACATAGGCCTCCCCCAAGGATTTCCACAACGACCGGTTCTGCGCTACATGCATCCAGCGGCTTCCCGCATCTTCACCAGGTCATCGGTCCACCGCGTTAAAAGTGAGTTATGTTATTATTTTTTATAGTCTTATAGTAATTTTTGATTTAAACGAAAAACCATTGAAAAGTGAACAAGTGTGGTTATTTTCTTTACTCTTTACACCAAGAGAAAAAGACAGAGACAACTGTCCCAATCAATACTTCGCCTTAAACCATACATATAGATTCTATTCGTGTAGTAAGTTTATGGTTGAAACAGTTTTGTGGATTTTCACGTTATAAGTCATAAGTTGATTTTTAAAATTTTTTGGAATCACCTTACAAATAACATCGAAAAATCTAAAAAAAAATAAGGAACAAGCTTATAAATGAAAAGAGTTAAAAAGCTTAAAAAATTAAATTCTCAAATGTGAATATAAATACATCATTCCAAATTAAAAAAAGGATCCTATGAGCTTGATTTCTCCTCTTAAATTCATCATTAGATAGACTTCAAAATAAAAATAGGATCTATAGTCACCGGGAATACGGCTTCATACCAAATTTTGACTCAATAGGACTTTTAGAAGTCACTTCAAAATCGTTTGCACCTTACTTACATACAAATCATCATCGTCATCATCACCTTATCAACACATATACGTCCCCACCAAAGGGCTCGAGCCTACCCTGGGGATTAAGGCGATTGGATCTTTGTCGACCACGCGGGTCCAGTAGGGTTGGTCGATTCACACACAACCTTAGAGTTTCTTAGCAGACATGTGCAGGTTTCCTCACGTTATTTCCTTCACGTTCAGAGCATCGGATAAACGAACATATGAAATCGCAATTCAAAAACATATTGGTACGTGGCAGTACCCGAACCATGATCTCTCGTACAGAAGGTAGCGGCCCTAGCCGGTACGCCAGCGACGCTCATACATACGAATTGCTAGAATGAAACACTGGAGAACACGCGCGGGCTACCAGTATAGCACATGATAAAGATATCAATGGTCAATGAGCTGGTTAATTTTTATGGAGCAATGACTAAGGAGTAAGAAGGGTTTAGAACTCAATGGTATGGAGAGACAAATTTATATTTTGACGTTAACTAAAAAAAGCCGGCCAAGTGCAGTCGGACTCGAGGACCGAGGGTTCTGTACAAACCTGTAGGTATTTAAGTAAAAGTAATGGTATTTTTATGGCTAAATGAAATCCATAACATTAAAATGTAGAAAGCTTTAATTTTTGATTCCCTTGCGGGTAGTTGAGAGTTTCAATATGCGGTATAAATGGCTGGAACTTTGCGTTTTGCGTTTTTGAGTTGACTTAGAAATTTGTTTGTTTTTCACAGGCAATTAAATGTAAGTATTTTATATGAATTTCAACTTGATACCTCTACGACTTCACGAGGAAAAGGGTAATCCTTACTAATATTATAAATGTGAAAATGTGTTTGTTTGCTTGTTTGTTTGTTACCTTTTCACGCTTGAACGCCTTGACCAATCTGAATGAAATTTGGCATGCAGGTAGCCTGTATTACGAGAAAGGACATAGGCTACTTTTTATCCCGTGGAAATAGCATAGGGAACTGAAAAAATGCTTTTTTATTGGTTAATTTCTTTAACATCGCAACGAAACAATGGATTGTTGTGATTTTTTGCACAGAGATGGTTGAGGGTGTGATTTACTAATAAGAATATCCTGACATAGTTTCCGAGGGATCTGGAGAAAATTCATGTACACGGTTGCGAGCAGCTTGCGGCTCGCGCACCGCGCACCCTCTCAGACAGTCATAAAAAAGCCGTCGGTTAAAGCAAGTAAGTTTATAGTTATTTAAAAAAATATTTGATGTAACTAAAAAATTTAAGGTTTTAGGATTTTTTCCTTTATGTGTGTAATAAAACCTTGCTTCTTGACAAATTTCAAGATTCTAGGTCGACTGGAACTATCCTTTAGGTATTGATTCCCTTGCGAGTAGTTGCGAGTTTCGAAATATGCGTCTTAAATTGTTGTTGCTTTTGATTGCGTTGACATAGAAGTTTGATTTTTTTTGCAGCTTAAAGATATTATAGACTTGAATGTTTCATATGAATTTAAATTGAATAACTATACGCGTTTAGGAGTTAAGGGGTAGTAAGTTTAAAATTATTAAAAATATTTTTATTATATGATATAAATAAAAATTTATGCTTTTCGCAATTTTTTCTTTATCTGTGCCATAAGACGTTGCTTCGTACCAAATTTAAGTTTCTGAGTTCACGGGAAGGACCCTATAGGTTTTAATTCCCTTGCGAGTGTCGAAAATTTACGGCATAAACGGCTGTATCTTTTAATTGCGTTGGCTAAGAAGTTTGATTTTTTCACAGCTCTAAGTTACAATAGTCCTAAGTATTTGATATGAATTTAAACTTGATATCTCCACGCGTTTCTGAGAAAAAGGGTCTTAACAGATAGACAGACGGACAATAAAGTCATCCTATAAGGGTTACGTTTTCTTCGTTATAAGGTACGGAACTCTAAAAATGAGGAATTAAAGTTTTTACATTTCATTCGAATTAAAATGCGGAATAGATTTAGGTTCATTAAAAAAATCAACTTATATAAAAAGTAAAGAAACAAGCCATTTAAAAGGCACTTCTTAGTTATAAAAACATTTTGAATTAAAGGTAAATCTATATAAGTAAATCTATATAAGATGAGTCACTATCTATAAATTAAAATAACTGAAAATATTGTCTTCATCCAGTCGAACAAAAAACAGATCTCGCGTATTTTATTCATAAATCAATGATTTACAGATAAGAAAAAATAAGTAATCCACAAAAAGGCAAATAAGTAGCAATCTAACGTTTATTTGCCGTGATTTAAATTCATCTTTACGGATTTTCCGGACGGTTGATCATGCCCCCTTTTTACTCCCATCAGCCCCTTTCACCCCCCTCGGGGCCTTAATCTTACGGAGTAGGATCAAAGCTGTAGCAACAAGGGATTTGTCTTAATGTGCTCTTGTATGAACGTGTTTATTCCATCTCGTTATTTTTACAATTTAATTCTATGTATTTTTTTCCCTTCAATTATTAGTTTATTTTTATCCATAATTGTTCAGCCTCCATGTTGTAAGTGACGATGATGCCAAAAATTAAAGCGAGCTTACCAAGATTCCCCAACGCAATGGGGAACTGGCTTTCTTATCTTCAAGCCAGAATACGTAAATGATATATTAACATTGATGTTTGGAGGCAAGACTTAGGTAAGATGGTGGTAGCTATCCAGGTGGGTTAGAAAATGCCCTTCCACCAACAAAATAGAGTCTTACAAAGTTAGTCCCCTCTGGGAATTGAACCCTCGACCTCCTGATGTGAAGCTACTGGACTTCACCGTTACGCCACGGTGGCGGTTAAGAGATTCAAAGCAGATTAACTGGGTAAAAAGAGTTTGGCTAGGACATCGAGGACTGAAAATACTGCTGTAACATCATCATCATCATCATCATATCAGCCAAAGGACGTCAACTGCTGGGCATAGGCCTCCCCCAAGGATTTCCAAGACGACGACGACGACTACCGGTACCCAGCGGCTTCCCGCGACCTTCACAAGGTCATCGGTCCACCTTGTGGGAGGTCTGCCTATGCTACGTAGGTTTTTTGGTTTGGTAGCCTGGCATCTGTCGGGGATTCTTCGAACCCTATGCCCCGCCGTTACCTTGACCGCTACCAAAGCAAGGTATAGCGGGGCCGCCAGGGAATAGGGGCCGTTTTTTTGTTGTGTATATCATTGGAGGGTGTTGCCGTAATCGCCACGCTCGGCAGGCGGGTTGGCGAACGCAGTGTTGTTGCAGTCGACTGCATGTCACGGAAAGGGCGCTGCTGCCCATTCTCCGTTTTAAGATTTTCTCAGATTTTCAACCGACTTCAAAAAGGAGGAGGTTTTCTATTCGACTGTATGTTTTTTTTGTATGTTAAGCGATATCTCCGCCGATTGTGAACCGATTTTCAAAATTCTTTTTTTATATGAAAGAGTTTACTCCCGAGGGTGTATTTCGTAAAACTACCCAAGTTTTGGCGTCTGTTAGTCATCATCTCATTATCATCATCAGATGAGCTCATGAAGAAAGGTAGAACTCCTACTTAACTCCTATAATACTTTAAAAATTTTACGTAGACCGACAGTTGTATTCTTTCAGGTTATTCAGATGAGCTGATGATAGAAGATTTAACTCCTTAATTTTGATGCTGTTGAGATGATGATGATGGAAGCCACAGGAATCTGTATCTGTTAATGAAACAAATCATGCGGCAATGCCATCGAAACTAAAACATTTGATACGTAAGTGGCCGTATGCTGATACTGACCTCAAAAACAAATTTAGGCCCCTAATTTAATTCCTAGCCACATTTGATTTCGTTATTGTTGGTTAATGCCGTGTATCAAGTATAATAATATTATTTCATACTTTTGAGTGAATTTCTTTTTGAAGTCGGTTTTTAAGTTTTTTAAACTTTTAATCTGACATAACTCGAACTAGCATGGGCGAGAGTTGACGTCAGTACCACTCTAAAAGGACCTTGGTAGAATTGTCGCTTAAAAATGCGTTTATAAGAAAAAATACAATGTAAGGTTATATAACGATGATACGTTTCCAGCCTTTCTTTCGTAATTTGTACAGCTTCTAACAAAACAAAAATGCATTTTTATATGTAATATCTTTCCACCGCACTCTAGAATTTCCAGCAGATGACTGAGTCGCGAGTGTGCGAAACTTTTGATTTTCGCACCAATTCGCTGGGAGCATTAGTCGCGCGCGTTGGCCAGGTCCTTACGCCAGTATTAAAGAAGTAATTAGTACGCGGTTTGTTTTGGTCTAAGTACCCTAGCTGGAATGAGCTCTTTTATTTTAGATATTGCCGACTTAAATTGGTCGACTTAAGTTGAAGGGAAGCTTGGTGTGAACATTCAATGCGACCATTCGCGCACACCCTCAATGTCCATATTGAGGAGCTATGGGTAAAAACCTAGTATTCCGTAAAAATATCAACCCGCTACTTATCACGGTTTAAATGATACAATGCTTTAAAGATAGTATAGTCAGGTGGACAGATGGCAGAAGCGTAGGCTACCATTGGGTGGAACACGTTAGGTATATTTTGAGCTAAATCAATAATACAACTAAAACACATGTAAAAATGTCGAGCGTCGGTGGCGAAACGGTCAGAGCCGCTACCACCTGTCCAGGAGGTCGTGGTTCAAATCGTGCCACGTACCAATGTGTTTTCGAATTTCGATTTTATATATTTTTTTAAATAAAAAAATTTAGCTCTTTTGGCTGCACTTCATCTGATGGTAAGTGCCGATGCAGCCAAGGATGTAACACGCAAGCTCAAATAGTACCTAATCACTCTCGTCTTGAAGATTCCTAAATTATACGAATCGGGGAATACAGACGCCGGGTAGGGAGTTCCACTCCTTGGACGTTCGCATGATGAAGGAAGAAGCAAAACGCTTATAGTACGTTAATCCAACACAAAGGAAAAAAAAGTGAGAAAAACCTGCACATGTCTGCGAAGAAACTCGATGGTTGTGTGACCAACCCGATTGGACCCGCATGGCCGACAAAGGTCCGATCGCGCTAATTCAGGGTAGGCTCGAGCCCCTCGTTGGGGACGTATGTAAGCTGATATGATGATATGATAACATATAATTATTCTTTTATTGCGACGCCTCTTAACTTTTAATTTGCCATTTTTAATATTTTTTGTTAGTGGTAATAAAACACAGATTGAAAATTTCAACTGTCTACATGATGCAATTCATAAAATACAGGCCGATGACAAACAGACAGACGGACGGACAGCGGAATCTTAGTAATGGAGTCCCGTTGGTCATTCTTTGGGTGTAGGGAACCCTAAAACAAATAGATCCTGTTTCTATGGAAAGTAACTTATTTCGACTTTTCCGGGAATAATGAACATCACAATATTAGTTGTAGTATTATAGAAAGTTTTAATAAAATTGTTCGAGCCATTTTTGAGTCCTATTACTAAGACTTCGCTGTCCGTCCTTCTGTCTCTGTCTGTCCCCTGGCTGTATTTCATGAACCGTGATAGTTAGACAGTTGAAATTTTCACAGATGATGTATTTCTGTTGCCGCTATAATAACAAATACAAAAAAAAGGGAAAAATCCCGGTCTTTATACAAAAAACATGCTTTTTTAACTTGAAGAAACTAGCGCCATCTAGTATGATGGTACTGAACCCTATGTGTACGGTTCAGACTCGCACTTGGCTGTATTTAGCAATGCAAGAGCGATTTTATAATAAAGTGTCAACCCTAGAAAATCAAGATAGGAACACTTTTGGAAAAACCGCTGGAATAAAAGTTATATTTCACTTACCCAAATTTCATTCAAATCCGATCAGTAGCTTTGGATCTAGAGCCTAGACAGACACACACACATAATCACATTTTTTTGTTGTTTGGACTTTGTTTGTAAAAGACAATCAATCTCCATCAAAATCTAATTTTTTTTGCTGTTAATATATTTACAATACCTTTTTCACTCTTTAGTCTCTTGAAAGTAAAAACGATCTATTATAGTAACAGTGTCGCGAGTTCAATGGTTTTTCTCATCTCAAAAAAAGTCCAATGCGCCTAAAGAAGTTTTCACTTCAAAAATATGGGTACACTTTGTTTATCGTCACAAAATAAAAACTGTTTGGTTCGATTTCCTGGCTTTTTGCTGGACGTATATTTTTAGAACCTACTTAACTACACATTTCATTACTTCTTTCTATGGGTGCGTATAATAGGGATGACGACGGCATCAGAAATAATCGTACTTAAACTTCGGAAAACCTTACTCGTTTTGTTTTCCATCAAGTCTTCGATTTTTAATTATTCACCAAAATCACCAAATGAGTACATAAACGACGCTGCAAATCTATAACGTCACGCCTAGGTATTTCAAACATTTTTAGAACAAAATGTAGTTTTTGACAGATGATAAAAAGTAAATCAGATGACTAGCATTCGTCATCCCTATTCACGCAAAGGCAACGTGTTTTAATATTGAAGTTGAAGTTGAAGTTAGGGGCGGGCTGATTTCCGCAACCAGGCGACCACTGCGCCCATTTTGCGTGATTGGCCGGCATCACTGCCAGCCCAGCTCCTCCAAGAAGCCCAGTAGCCCCCGTAGGTTGCCGACGACTTCCTGGAGTGACCTCGGGTCACCGAGGTGCACGACCCTGTACTGTGCCAGCCCCTCGCAATCAAGTAGGATGTGGGCAGCAGTCTCCTCAGCCTCCATACATGCTCTGCATAGGGGGCTGTCGGTGATACCTAGAGCGAATAGGTGTTTATTAAAATGGCCATGTCCTGTAATAGCGGCTGTTACCTTGCGGAGCTGAGCTCTCCCAAGTCTCAGAAGCTTTCTGGATAGACCAGGGTTAGTTGCCGGAAGGGCCACCCTTGCTTGCCTGCAGGTTTCCAAACCGGACCAGTACAAATTGTGTTCATGTGTTTAATATTGTTACTATGCTTATTGATTTTTTTGGTTCCGTAAGTTTTTCTTAACTCACAATTTATCAATACCAAGTCTCTTTGGGACTTCGGGACTATCCGTCTTACCAATATCGATAGTAATAAGGGATGGAACGGTTTTTCCCTGTGGGAGTCTCCCCATATCAAGTGTGGTGAAAGCGACCCCCGTCGCGGGATCGCTTAATGAATTCCGACCAGTGTTGAGCGTTTGAGCGAATTGAAAATGTTGCAAAATATTTTGTTTTCTTCTACTTTGATCACATCATCATATCAGCTCATATACGTCCCCATCGAGGGGCTCGAGACTACCCTGAATTAGGGCGATCAGGCCTTAGTCGACCCCGTGTGCCCAGTGCGGGTTGGTCGACTTCACACACAACCTGCGAGTTTCTCCGCAGGCGTGTTCAGGTTTCCTCACGATGTTTTCCTTCACCGTTAAAGCAGGGTAGGCTCGAGCCCTTCGGTGGGGACAAATATGAGTTGATATCATCATCTAATTATTGTTTATTTCTTGATTCTTCGTAAATGACATTGTTATTATTATTTTATGACTATCAGAAAGAGTGTAATTAGCACCTATTTTGAAAAAACATATTGAATTGAATTGACATAAATCTAGACATGTTACTTTTAGCTGTTAATTTTGATAATGACTTGTCTTTTTATAACATGTTTACTAGCAACACCCATCTAGTTGTACCGGTCCCAGTTCTGGCTAAATTTATGTATATTGAATTATTAAAAACAATTTATTGCTTGCGCTCGTTAAGTTTCATAACTTTGAACTATTCAGACAAG
Organism: Coleophora flavipennella; assembly: GCA_947284805.1. NCBI lineage: Eukaryota > Metazoa > Arthropoda > Insecta > Lepidoptera > Coleophoridae > Coleophora > Coleophora flavipennella. The sequence goes on from OX369297.1 coordinate 1,324,964, forward strand.
AACCGGATTGAAAGCCAGGATCCGCTTCTCATCGTATTCCGTGGTGTGATTTTAGTGTTGCTGTGATTTCAGGGTGGCAGCCCCTGAGTGTCCCTCCCTGGACAATGGAGACAGCTTCACGCAGCCGGAGTTCCTTTCGCGGCTGGCTAACGAGTGCCGCTGCGACCGGCCACTGTTGCCCACGTATCAGAGCGGCGAGGTGGTCTACGTGCACGCCAGCGCTTATATCTACTTTATACAGCCCGCTGAAGCTGAAGATCTGGTAATCTACTTATTAAACGGACTAGGAGTTACCTTTCAAGCTCTTGAGAAAAGGTTTTTAATTTACTACAGTGTTTAGGGTATAAGGGGTCTTAAACTTCACCTTATAAGACCCAAGCCAACCTCACCTGCCCGCGGTATATCCTGCTGTATAACGAACGAGGCTCTGGCATTTTTACTGGTGGTAGGCTCCGGCCGTGTTTAATGTTTACAAATTACACCTAAAATAAAATGCCTAAAATACATAAAATAAAACACCTTAAATCACACCTAAAATAAATTTGCACAGGGGATGACGAGGGACGGGTTATTTATTTAGCTGTTTATATAAGTTATTTTAGGTGTGCTTTAAGGTATATTAGGTGTGATTTTAGGTACTTTAGGTGTAATTCAAGGTGTTTTATTTTAAGTGTTTTAGGCATTTTATTTCATCAAATTAACATTGTGTTATCAACAAAGTGTTATAAATAAAAATATATTTAGTTATTTAACCAAACATCCAGAAGCGCTCGTAACTCACTGCAACTTGCGTCTTTGGGTCGATCACGCACGTCAACTGACCTGAAGCACGGTCATTGCCTGGATGGGTTTGACAATTAGTGACATTTTTCTCGACCGTGCCCGTGGTTCGCAAAGTACGTTAAGCCGTTGGTTGGTGACGTTGCTATCACTAGAAGCACACCCTGGACACTTTATACAACGGGCCAGAAATGACATTTCAAAAACAGAATGACGGAAAAAAACAAAATGGCGGCGAAATCCTATACCAATCTAGGTGACGAGGGGGTGAGGTAGCAATCTAGAGAGCGGCAGGGAGTGTCCATACTGTATGTTAGTACTAATAATTGTATACTTTGCTAGAAGGCAGTCGTTTAACCGTGTCATATGCTTTATATGTGGCTTGAAAAACTTCTGGCAGTTGGGTATCGCCACTAGGCTAGGTGGAGCCTCACTTTCCCCAGTTTGGTAGAGACCCTTCTACCCCAGCAGTGGGGACGGACCTTTATGGGTTGCTAACAACAAAAGATCCTAAGTATCAACCTCCTTTGATAGTGAAACAGTGAAAATAAATTCGTGAACCATTTTTATTTGCAAACGTCATGTAAGAAGATCTATACAAGGTATACGTAACCACTTATTTGTCAAAACATTGTTTTGTGATATTTGATATTTCTTTCCTCGCAAGTGTGTGAAAAAACGTCATATGTAACTAGTGAACAATGGTATCTATGTCGTAGCAATATCAAAAAAAATATGATTTAATGAAATGGTTGACCATGAAATTGACAAATTTCATGAAATCGTCACCTAAAACTGACCATATCATTCAAATTTCAACGTTTAATAGTATTTCAATCCACGTTTGGCCAGATCATGTAATGCACTACTATTTTATGAAATGGATGACCAGATCATGGAATGTACGACTATTTCATAAAATGAATTACAAGATCATGAAACGAATATATTACGAAATGGATGACTAGATCATGAAATGCACGACTTGCACGAAATGAATGACCGGATCATGAAATGCATGACTGTTTCATAAAATGGATGACCAGATCATGAAATGCACGAATATTTCACGTAATGCATGATCAGATCATGAAATGCATGACTATTTCATAAAATGGATGACCAAATCATGAAATGCACGACTATTTCATGAAATGGATGACCAGATCATGAAATGGCTGACCATATTATGATTCTACAAGGACTTAACCTGAAAATGCATTCCGCCACCCCTAGAGGCTCTGCAAGGCTCTCCGACAACACCATCATTACACCTAAAGACCCTATTATCACTCGCTTCGCTCGCTCAAAGTGTTTCATTTCACTTTTATTTTAAATCTCTATCTCTCTCTTATCGTGTGGTAAAAATAACCGTGCTACCCAAGGGATAGACGGCGGTTGCCTGGTGTTGCACTTAGCATCACCCTATATAGCGTATATATATGTGCTGGTTTCTTTACGATGTTTTCCTTCAGTGTTCAAGCATTCGGTAAGTATATGTACGAATTTACGAAAAACTCATTGGCACATTTGCCGCCCGTATTTGAACCCCGGATCTCTGGTTAGGAGGACCAAGTCGTTATTGGTTGAGCTACCGATGCTTTTAATCTTCAATATAATCAGCAAATTTATCTGCCGCCATGTTGCGTCACACAAAACATAACGATATTAGTGCCTCTAACGGTGTATAATGTAACTATTTTACGAATATGATCACTAATGTTTGACCATATCGTCACCTTTTTGGTAAACTTGGGAATCTGCCATTTTTACGAAAATGACTTTTTTGAAGTTTTGTATGACAAATAAAGTAATACACGTTGTGACAAATTTTCAGAAAATTATCTTTTGTAGATCCAAAGTTAAGGTCGTTGTAAAAATGCGAAACTGCTGATTTTCCAAATAAATGGCCACAGTAAACTTACAAAAGCAAGATAAGTGATTTTAGCGTTACTAATTGGTTCGCACTTAAAAAATGAACATCTGGTAAACTAGCGAAACTGATAGATTCACAAATTTACTATGACTTAATTTGATTGGTTAACGCACGGCTACTTCATGATATTATCATGACTTAGTCGTGCGTTTTGCTGTTCATATAGTTAAACGCTGATTCATTCTTTGATCTAGCCAGACATCATGATGTGGGCAGCGGGTATTAAAAGTATATTGAAAGAAAGAAAGAAATAAAATAAATATTTCAAAAATCTGGTTTACCATTTCATAAAATGGTAAATACTGTGATGTTGTTTACATTTAGCACGACTACTTTGTGAAATGGATGACCAGATCGTGAAATGGCCGACCATAATATGATTCTACATGGACTTAACCTCAAAATGCATTCCGCCACCCCTGGGGCTCCGCGAGACTCTTCGAAAACACCATCATCACACCTAAAGAATAAACTCTTGGCTCTATGATAACAGCCCTTGCTTTCGGCTCGAGTTGCAATTTAGTCGCGAGTATAATAATAAAGTTACAGACATAGCTCTCAGAATTGCTAAACTTAAGTGGCGGTGGGCGGGGCTCATAGCTCGTAATACGGATGGCAGTTGGAATATAAAAGTTCTGGAGTGGCGACCACGCACCGGAAAATATACCGTAGGCAGGCCTCCCACTCGGTGGACCGATGACCTGGTGAAGGTCGCGGGAAGCCGATGGATGTAGGAAGCGCAGGACGGGTCGTCGTGGAAATCCTTGGGGGAGTCCTTTGTCTAGCAAGGAAGTTTTTCGGCTGACATGATGATGATAAAATAAACAAAATTATATATTATATCTCACTTATAATATAAAGTAGTATTAAAGGCTGAAAATTATTTTTTAAAACTTATTGACACTACCAAAAAATAAAGATATCACTGATTTAACATGAATAAGTTTTGAAAGATTAGTCAGTGAAAACCCCCTAGTTAGATAGACTTGGTCTTAGAAGTCATTATAACTTTCTTTGAAATTTTTATTGGATGTTTTGTCATCGTACCGTAAAATTCGTCTGAAATCACCTCGTATTCACGTAAATCGTTAGTAATATCGTTTTGTGACGTAAGGGCTGTTAGTGGAACTAGTGGCGACCCCGCGACTTTGACTGCCTGGAGTAAAGGATATGCCCAGTTTTTGTTGCACTCCAATCGCAAATGAGTTTTAGATCCTTAGTGGCACCAAGTCAGGAAACTGTACAAGATCGCAAAATACTATGTTTTTTTTTATATAACGGGTGGCCGTTTGGTCTTCGAAGCTCTTGAGTGGCAACCGCACATCGGTAGACGTAGCGTAGGAGGTCCGAGAACCTGGTGAAGGTCGCGGGAGGCTGCTAGATACGGGCAGCACAGGATCGGTCTTTGGGGAATCCTATCTTCAGCAGTGGACGTCTTTCAGCTGATTTCATAATGATCGTTTTGAAGTGAAACGTTTCTAAAATCACACCGTACCAGGTCGGAAAAGTGGACAGTTACGAATTGGAATATACAATCTTTAATTTATAACTGCAAATCTGTTAGTCTTAGAAACATCAATCAAGTATCATTATTTTGTTTATAGCTCGCTGCTATGACCTAGAGTTTCCGTCGGAGCTGGGAGGGGGTGCGGGGGAAGGGCACTGCTTAAAATGACAGAAACCGACGCACTCGCTCCTTTCTTTTCAGTTTAACTCCCGACTCAGACGTGATAGTGCGGTGATTTTTTCGTGTAGTTATATTAATTATTTAAACAAATTGATTAAAAAAAATGATAATGTTTATAGTTAAATATAAACATGAAATGTAAAAAATAAATATGTTTTTTTAGTTCCAATTGGTTAGCCCTAAAATTTATTAAAATTCAATATATCAGCCTCAGCCTGTGAATATAAAGCACGGCGGTTTTCGGAAAGAGAGGGTCATAATCTACGCATGAGGTAGCCCAAAAACCGGCGCCAAGTGAGCAAGGTGGTTTTGGGAGCGTCTCAAAATTGCCAAGGCGCAATTGACACATTATATTGCGGTAATTCTTTGTTGTTTATATAAAGTTTATTTAGAACGAATAATAGACATAAGAAAATCATAATTTGAAAAATAAAAAAAATACAATAAAAAAATGCATCAGAAATAACAAAAAACTGCAAGGTCAGAGGTCGAGCTCCGCGTAGGGCAAAGCCCAGAACGTCTCTCCTGCAAGGTCACTGACGTCAAAACTTTACATGCCAATATCTCTGTAACTATCCATCTTAGATCCTTCGAGTTTAGACTCTTAAGAATTGTCTCAATCAGAGCGTTTGGGGGGTCAAAAAGCAACTCGCTGACATAGACGTTTGACGTACCAACGGCTGTGTGGGTCGACATAGCTTCAACAGATTTTTTGTATGTTCAGCTAAGGACGTATTTCGGCTGATATATGAGTAATAATGATTTTTTTAGAGTTCTTTACTTCAAGGTAAAAACGGAACCATTATAGGATCACCCTGTCACAGACAATTTGCTCGAAAAATACTCGACCGATGGAGTTGAAATTTGGTACACATATGTAAGTTGCTGGCTCAAAGACGGATGTCTAACGTAAATAAATGAATTTTGAACATGGGGCTACTTTTCGGGGATAAACTAGAAAATAAAAAAGTTTTTCAAAATATATTGTGTGATCATATGAAAGGACTTATTGTTAGAAGATAAATAATTTTATTTAAATTAAACTTTTAAGTCATTTCAAAGTTAATTAATCTAATAAGGCGAAAATTGAGCATTCCATCCTAATCTCCGAAACCACTGGGCCTAAAATCTTAAAAAAACTCATTTTTTGACGCAGAATGCTTTACAGGAATATCTATAAGTAATCTAAAGTCCTTCCGTTCCCACAGGAAAAAAAAAATTTCCTAAGTCCAGAATAAGAAGACCCCTATTTACCTAGAGAAAAGTTTGTACTGAGAGGTCTTGTTCTGTTGGTAGTTAAGTTTTGGTGCGGGACCCTGTTTGTGTGACTCCGAGTTGCACTTGGCTGGTTTTTTAGTATGAACAAATCCTGTAGGCATATTTTAAGAATCCATAGGTATACCTATGCTTCTAACTCGTAGTTCTCTTTTAACCTTCCATTTTTCCCTTTATGCAAACTTCATTCTCTTTGGCCACTTTAGAATTATTTTTTTTTTAACAAAGTGCCAAAACCTTTTTAATAGTGCTTGTAAGTATAACCAAAGAATATAATATACGAGTAAGTATAAAATACAGTATGGACACTCCCTTCCGCTCTCTAGATTGCGACCTCACCCCCTCGTCACCCGTATTGATACAGATTGGATACAGTTTGGTTGTCGAACGTACAGGATTTCGCCGCCATTTTGTTTGTTGCGTCATTCCTTTTTTGAAATATCATTTCTGTCCCGTTGTATAAAGTGTCCAGGGTGAGGTCTAACTCTAGGGCTAACCAGCTACATTTTATATTAAATTGTTAAGTCCTAGATATACTTATTTAAAGTCAAAAACGAGACCCTAGTACTAAGACTCTGCCGTCCGTCCGTCTGACCGTCTGTCACCAGGCTGTATTTCATGAGAACCGTCGTAGCTAGACAGTTAATATTTTCACAGATAATAATAGCAAGACAGTTGAAATTTTCACAAATTAGAAAAAGTGAAAGTCTCCATACAAAAAACGTGTATTTTTTGGAAAAGTGAAGAAACTAGCGCCATCTAGTATGATGATACGTAACCCTTTGTGCGCGGTTCTGTCTCGCACTTTGCCGGTTTTTTAAACTTAATCTTTACAGAAATAGTAGCTAATTACATTACTATAAACTATTTTACTTTTCATATCAAAAAGTTTAGCAGTTACTTCAAAAAATCATACAATATTTGTAACAAACAGACTGAACAAAACCTGAATATCCAAGAAAAATAAACTTCAAAGTTTTTCGACTAGATAACTATAATATTATTTTATCCTAGGCCTAGACTAAACATAAATCAGATATTCGCCATTTTCAAGCAATTTAATGTTATAAATCATTAAACATGATTAAAGAAGTTGATATTCAGAAATATTTGATCTAACCTAGCATTTAAGTGAGCACGTTTTACTGTGCAGTTAAAGTTATAGCAATTTAATCTTCACTACTGCTATTTTTATTTTATTAATACTTAAGATTTGGTATAAACTAAAGTGGTAATGGGCGGGCCACATAGCTCATAGGACAGATGGCTGTTGGGGCAGTAAAGTTCTTAAATGGTTACCGCGCATGGTAAGACGTAACGTAGGAAGGCCCCTGTGGATAGACGACCTGGAGAAGGTCACGGAAAGCCGCTGGATGCAGGCAGCGTAGGATCGGTCTTTGTGGAAATTTTTGGGGGAAGCCTTTGTCCAGCAGTGGAAATCTTTCGGCTGATATAATGATGATGAAGAAAATTAACGTTTTACAAGTAAATTCATTTTTTAAAAACGTGAGGTAATTATATCAAAAATATAAGTATGAATATGACACTGGGGTTGGAATGAGCATAATCCGAATTTCATCTTTTTTCGTTAAACAGTCTCTAAAAAAGGACAAGACAGACAGACAGACGGACGCACGAAAATGTGAGTGACCCCATACGAGTTTAGTTTTTTTCTTTGAAAATAGAACCCATATAAAATAAGGAAAACAAAAATATTGTTAAAAACAAAGTTTTTATGTGTAATGTTTGTATTTAAGCATAAAAAACAGAGATAACATAAAACACATTACATTACAGAGGAGCTTGATACAATTTCACAGACGCTTTTCTGTAACCACATCCATAATGGTGTACATTATGTGTATCTTCTTTCAAATTACATACATATTTTTCGCGTATCTGAATCCTTAGTCTCAACTTTCAAATCGCAGTGTTTAGTAGCACCATGTCTATACATTTCTTCTAAATAACTTGTTAGCAGCATTTTTTTTCAGTCAATTTTTCTTTGTTGGAGGTAATTACTATGTATTTGGTGGCTTTATATCAAAGCTAGTCAAAATAATTCGCAGTTTTCCTGGTGTATGGATTTAGAGAGGCCCTCCCACTGCAGGCCTAATCTATCCACGCCACTAGAGATTTACCGCATTCTCTGGTTCCGTTGACTTTGCTCTGAAATAACTCGATACTCTCTGGATATGTAATGTGTAGATATGTAATATTTACTCTATGGAAAAAAGTCTCATAAACGTCTTATAGACGTTACAAACTTGACATCAGATTCAGTATATTTAAAGGATCGCCTGCTTTGGGTATGAGGCTGCTATCAGACGGATCGTATGTCTGCAGTTGACATTTTCAGCTGCGTGCAGTTGAAGTATTTCGTCGGCTTACTGCAAGACATCATTAGCTGCAAAAAAGTGATTTCGAGATAATCGCAGTTTTATATTTTTCATTATCTTTGCAATAACTTCAAAAGTTGAGGACATAGAAAAAAAAATTAAACACCACCTTAAAGGTGAGCATCTTCTTTATACGATTTCAATATGGAATACATCCCTAATGCTGCACTTTTTTTTAAAAAGCCGGAAAAAAAGATAAGGACTTCTTGCGTTTGAGCAATACAAGCAAAACGTGAAAATAATGATTTCTGTATGAAAATCGTTCAAAAAAAATCAATTATTACCATAAAAACAATGAAAATAGTGTTCTTTTTTTATTATTATCAAATTAGAAGCTTTTACAATATTATTTTTGATATTTTCGGGTGACCTAAATCTAATTTAACAACTTAAATGAAAGTCGCTTAAATTTTTGGCGAAAAAATAACAAGTGATAATAAAGGTATAAGATCTACTTATTGTAGACAGTAAAAACATATCATCTAATCAGCCGAAAGAAGTCCACTGCTGGACAAAGGCCTTTCACAAGGAATTCCACAACGACCGGTCTTGCGCTACACGCATCCAGCGGCTTCCCGCGATCTACACCAGGTCGTCGGTTCAACGCGTGGGAGACCTTCCTACGATACGTTTTCCGGTGCGCGGTCGCCAGTCAAGAACTTTACTACCCCAAAAGCCATCTGTTCTACGAGCTATGTGCCCTGCCCACTGCCACTTCAGTTTAGCCATTCTGTGAGCTATGTCGGTTAATTTGGTTCTTCTGCGGATCACCTTATTTCTGATTCGATCGCGTAGGGAAATTCCAAGCATAGCTCGCTCCATTACCTTTTGGGTGACCTTGACCCTTCTTATGAGGCCCATAGTAGGCGACCATGTCTCAGTTCTGTATGTCATCCATCACTGTAAACACACACTGGTCAAAGACCTAAGTCTTGAGACACTGCGGTATTTGGGATGTGAAGATATTGCGATGCTTCCCGAACGCTGCTCAGCCGAGTTGTATTCGTCGATTGTTCTCTTTCTTGAAGTTGGACCCACCTAGCTGGACTCTTTGTCCATAGTTTACATATTCGTCAATAACTTCCAGTGTAGAGTCTCCAACCTTTAGAGGGGTGGGTGCAACACGGACATATTTTCGTCTTGTCCATGTGCATTTTAAGACCCACTTGTTGAGAGACTTTACTGAGGCTATCGAGCATTACACTTAGGTCTTCCATAGTCTCAGCCATGACCACGATATCGTCAGCAAATCGATGGTGGGTTATGTACTCGCCGTTGATACTGATGCCGAGTCCCCCCCAGTCTAGAAGTTTGAAAACATGTTCCAGGGCGGCGGTGAACAGTTTCGGAGATATAATCTCTGTCTCACCCCTCGCTGCAATTGGGAGGTTTCGAGTTCTGGTGTGGAGGTGAACTAAAATAGTGGCGTTTTCATACAGATACTTCAACACCGTAATGTATCGATAGTCAATTTAGCACCGCTGGAGAGCCTGTAGCACAGCCCAGTTTTCGACTGAATCAAAGGTTTTCTCATAGTCCAGAAACGCCAAGCATAGTGGCTGATTGTACTCTTCAGTCTTCTGTATAATCTGCCGCAGCATATGTATGTGGTCTATGGTACCAAAGCCTTTTCGGAAACCGACTTGTTCGGGAGGCTGGAAGTCGTCAAACCTTCGTGCGAGACGATTCGTAATGAATCTCGAAAACAGTTTATAGACATAGCTCAGAAGTGAGATGGGTCTGTACTTCTTTAGCAAGGTGTTGTCACCCTTTTTGAAGAAAAGCAGGATCGACCAAACTTCTGTGCCATTCGTTAGGCGTTTGTCCCTCGAGTATAACGGAATTCAATAACTTCTGAAGAGCTTTGAGTACCGGTGATTCACCTGCTTTCAGAAATACAGCCGTAATTCCATCGTCACTCGGTGCCTTGTTGTTCTTAAGCTGTTTGAAAGCCATTCCAGTCTCGTACAGGCTGACTTTCGGGATATTTTTTATTTATTTATTAACTTGTCGCCAATTTTATAGACCATTACACACATGAATTTTACAATTATTGGTTTTACATTTTAAAAAGCAAATTATGAAATTCGACTAATTGAAATTTAAAAAAAGACAAAGTAGGATTAAACGTAAATTATGTAATAGAAAATAATATTTATAAAGTAAAAATATATAAAACAAACAAAAAAAGTACAATTAAAGAAATAAGAACAAGAAGTTTGAAATGGGCAGCGCAAAGTGTTATACGTTATGTATGTAGTGTGTTTGTGGCATGTGTAAATGTTGTGTGTGTATTGTGAGTGTTTGTATGAAGTCGTATAAAAATTAATTTCATGAATTGGTTACGTCGGGGGAAGAATATGTCGAATATCTATATAGCTTCGGTAAAGTGTCGGGTTAGTCTGGCTCTTGAGTCTTTAGCCAGATCGCTGACAGGCAAACGTGTGATCTTGTACAATTGTCCGTAGAACTTTTTAACTTCTTCCAGCAACTCAATCTTAGAATTCTCAGACTATATGATCATGCCACCTCAGTTTTCGGCTTGGTCAGTTAGCTTTGTCCTCTCGTTGGTTTGATGTCTCGCGAACACTTTTGAGCCTTTGTTGTGCTCAATCGCTTCTTTAATACAATTTGTATTATACTCGCGCTAATCGCGAGCCAGGGACTTAAGAGATCTGCCTGTTTAGTTGTCGATATTAAGTAGCATCTTCAGAGGACTGCAAAACCAATCTGCGTCTTTCTTCCATGAGGTTGCTGGTGAAGTCTGAATTTTTTCTGTTCTGTTTGAACGGCGAGTTTTAAGAATCTCAGACCCGACCTTTTGGACCATTTCCACTAATTTTTCATTATAATCGTCCATATTCTCGCAGTATCCTAGGCATTCGAAGCGATTTTGCAAATCGAGCTGAATGCTCTCGGGGTTTTGGAGCTGTATGGGTGCAGGTCGGAACGTAGACTTCATCAGTCGGCATCTTTCTAGCTTAATCTTTAGATTCAGTGTGCCTCTTACCATTCGGTGATCGCTTCCTGTTTTTACTAAAATTGATCACAAAGACATCATTGAATATTTGTCTTCTCGTCGATAAGATGAAATCAATCTCGTTCTTCGCTATGCCATTGGGATGCAACTATGTCCACTTCCGCTGTTGTGACTCTTTCAAGAAGAAGTTCATTATAAAGAGGCTCTCTTTTTTCATAAAGTCGGCCAGCATCTGACCACGTGCATTTATTACTCCATATCCAAATTGCCCTACTCTCAGCTCACCATCGCCTCGTTTGCCCAGTTGCACGTTGAAGTCCTCCATAACAATGGTATAATGGGTCTTGGTTCTACGTTTGGTTGTAGAGATTTCCTCATACATTATCTCTACCTCATCGTCGGAGTGTTGCGTGGTCGGCGCGTATACCCGTATGACTTATCGAATACCGTTTTGTGATTCCGAGTATAAAGTATGCTACCCTTGTCGAAAAGATCATGATCTGGACCACTTTGTTAATGAGGGACTTGTGGACGAGAAACCCGACACCACCCTGGGACAGTTGGTCATCCTCCCGGAATGAGAGCAGGTTTCCGGATTAAAGGATCATGGTGTCCTCTCCCTTTATTTGGACTTCACATAAACGTACGATATCCCACCGTAACCTGCTCAATCCTTCTTCGAGTTCTGTAAGCTTCTGGTCAGTCCGCAGTGTACGCGTGTTGTAAATTGCCAGGGCCAAAGGTCGTTGGGTTTGGTAGCCTGGCATCTCCTGGAGATTCTTTGCATTTCCCACCCCATCGTTACCAGGTCTGTTACCGGAGCCAGGAATAGCAGTGTCGCCGGGGACAAGGGGCCGTTTCCTGGGTGTGTAAGCAAGAAGTAGAATTCTTATTTTTAATTCGTGGCTCTAGTTAGCAGATTATAAATTAATATGATGGTTTATAGTAGCTTGTAGCTCTAAGGGTTAATATTTATTGTAAATAAAATAATAGATTATAAATTAATGAAGCAGAAACATACCGGGAGATTTAGATCAACTTCGAAACAAAAGTTGTATTCTGGTCTTAATGTAGAAAGCAAACTGCGGCATCGGTTCCGCTCGCGGCTCGCTTCACCTCTCCCCCTCGCTCGCCCACCGCCTTACAGCCAGCCTTCGCGCATCATAGTGACAAATAAATCGAGTTTCTATTATCCTAATTACTGTTCCCTATATTTTAATCTACAAATATCTACTCTATGAACTTCCGTTTAGTGTCATAAGGTAATTATCCGATAAGAAGAATGGAATTTGTTTGTCAGGACCAACAAAATTCATATTACTTTTGTATCCAGTTTAAGCAAAAAACTAATTAATATGATTATAAAACCTTTTTATATTGTGCAGAACTAACTAAGTACTTTTAGACCTTACATTTTTTGGTGTGTAGATTTGACAGAAATCATTATTGTGTAATTATTAGATTGAATCCATATAGTGCTGCTACTCACGCTCCCAGAATTCATTAAAATTATATAATTTTATACAACAAAAACACTTAATAACGTCTAAAAAAATAAATCACAAAACTTTGTTTTTGTCAGATCTCATTAAGTATTAATTCAAGTGACCATTTTCTATTAAAAGTCATTTAAGTTTTATAATTAGTTTAATAGACAAGTATAATGTGACTAAAAGACAATTAAAGGCATGTAATTATTTTTAACAAAATCATAACTTATATGCATTTCTGTCGTTCGTCGTGGCTCAGACGTCATTGAAATAATATAATGACTTTTAGCAAAACGTTATACGACAATTTAAGTACTCTAGGTGTCACTTATGAACTTTATCAACTTAATACAAAATGTAAAGATGTAGTAAGCGATATATTCGTGAAACCTCCTTAAGTAACAAAAATAATTTAATTATTTATAACGAAAATTGTAAGTAGTGAATCATACATTTTCAAATTTCAGATGAAGACACTAAGTATCATTAGTGTGTAGTTGTAACGAAAAAAATCTTAATACTCAATATAAGGTACTGTAATGATTGTGAAAACTGAAAATTGAAATCACTATCTTTTTGCCTTAGACATAATGTTCAATTTCTTTAAAAGTATAACACATAGAGAAATAATGATTTCTGATTATTGTAGAGCGTAGCGCGGCCTATACACTGGTATCACAAATGCAGTTAATGAATTTTGGTGAATAATGACTTCTTGCAGTAAGCCGACGATTTGCTGCACCCAACTTCGTACTGTTAAAATCATGACTGCATACAACTGCGTGCAGTCGAGCTATAACAGCAGTTAACTACATCTTATGTTTATGGAGCTGTAACTACACTACTACAGCTGATGGCGTGCACTTGGGATCAAGGGTTAAACGTGACAATACGCACATATATGCGGTTCAATTCGCAGCCTAAGGATAAACTTACTTTAAGGCACATAGAATAAATATTAAGACACATAGTTAACTCCTACTTTCCTTACAAAACGAGAAGAAACTGATACTATGCCATGAGATACCACTAAAGGTTAACCAGTTAGCGCAGAGAGAGAGACGTGGATTTGTCAATGTCTGCCGTCAAATAGGTACCATTAACATTGCTTGGAGACGGGCTGTGACGACTGGTGCGTGCTAGGGGTTACGAAAAAGGAGAGCTAGTACTGGGTGAAGATAATTTCATGACGAGATTACTCATATTATTTTGAAAAATTGTTAAATACATTTCGAAGGTTCAACTTGGATATTTTCATCGATATCCAACGTACCAAAATTATAAAATTTTATTTTGAGCAACTTCGGTGGATTAATCTAACCCAGTGAGAATGTTCTATGAATATATTTCAGGAATTCTTTGCAAAATATAAGATTTTTGTTTTTTATTAAATTCTTTATCATTATTTCAGCTTTTAGGTGGTGGAGTAATTTTTTTAAAATTTCTTCATTGATAAGCCCTTAGCATGATCTCACCTGATGGTAAGTGATGATGATGTCGAAGATGGAAGCGGGCTTACCAAGATTCCCCTAACGCAATGGGAAACTGGCTATCTTAAAGGCTGGCTATCTTATCTTAAAGTTTTTAGGTTTTTCGAATATTTGTTTATCTACAATTGATATTAGTGAAATATGCATCTATGGATAAGTTAGACTTTTGCAGTCTAGGTGGTTAGCAGTTCAAACCACCTAAAATCTACCGTTTTTTTACGTTTTATTTTAAAAGCAACAGAATAAAAGGAAATAATTATTATAAAAAAGTCCAAAAATGTTAAAAGGTAGTATTTCTGGAAACTTATTATATTTGACTAAGAGCACGGCTCTTAAATTATGATGACGATGATTTTATTTTTATTTTTAATTTATTTTAGGTTTAAATGTTAAATATAAACCAAATTATGTCATTATCACTGCCAATAAAAATCCGTGACGCAAAGAGTTAAAAAGTTGTTAAATCCAAACATGTTCACCAAACTTACCGGCTGTATGTTACACCGTGTTGTAATGTGCGTAACGACTCCATTCCAGCACAATCCGCGGAACGATCGCCCTATATGAAATTATGTGTTTGTTTGACAGCAACATTTGACATCGCACAGCATTATCTGACGACAGGCAGCAACATTTTACACCAGACTCGCTTCGAGCTTCATTAGAGTGAAACGGGCTTACGCCATTGTACATAATTTTGGGCATTTCAAAGTAAAGGAGTGAAATTAACGATGTCATTTTGCTAAAATTGGCACTGTGCGAAATAGCTTGTACGTATGTCTTTATTTCAGGAGTAACACTTGTGCGTATATATGTATATTTATACTTGTTTAAATATTGGTATATATTGGTATACATATAATACAGTTATTATTATCTTTCTAGTCTTTATATTTAAAACATATATATTTATCGTGGATTATTATTTCTTTGCCTTTTGGAAAATAGGTACTTTGCTATCAGATTCTTGCGCTATCGTTGTTATACATAATATATTTGAATATATCTCATCTGCCAAGGGTTGTCTGGAAGAGATCGGTTTTAGCGATAAGACTGACTTTGTACACTTAAGTTTGATAAAACCATTTTATGATTATGCCTTGTGTGCAATAAAGAATTTATACATACACTTGTCCTAACATAACACAGGAACATAATTGAGATCATTGAGAACAGAAGAGGAAAGATACCTAATTAAATTAAAAACGATAAATTTATCAAGAAGATAATAGAAGGAAACATCGAAGGAAAACGCGGAAGGGGAAGACCTAGAATTGCTTAATCAGTGGTTCTTAACCTTTTAGTCATGAGGGACCATTTTACCAAATGTTTGTCTTGCCGGGGACCACCCAGCTGGTTTACCTAAAATACCTAAATTAAGGGTTATGTGATAAAGAAAACAAACACAATTTTATAAAAATTACTCGGTATTTATTATTTTCCAAAAATCGAAAAGTTAAAGATTTTAATTTAACGAGATTTTTGTGACTGCATTACACTTAACTAACTTCTGTATTCTCGGTTCCGTGTTACTTAAAGCTAAACGCATGTCAGCAGTGGCATCTAACCGATTGCGATGCTTGTTTTTAATAATTAGAAGCGTCGAAAACCCCTGCTTGCACAGATACGTTGAAGAAAATAAAGTTAGGTAACGTATAGCAATGTCTCGAATCTTCGGGAAAGAAATTGCTTTTTGGCTCCAAAAATCTTCAATATTTATTTCTGATTCGAAGGTATCTTTCAAGTTCGTGTCATGTTGCAATTCAATCACCTCTTCTTGAATTTCATCAGAGACTTCGGAAACGTTAACAATGAAAGCACATCGTTGACGATCAAGGGACAAGTGACGATCGGCAACCCGCGCTTCCGCGCTGCCACCCCCGCTCTCGTGTTTTATCATTAACAGTGATATACCTCTAATTTGGTTTCAATTAATAAATAAGGAGTATTATTAAACTCTTCTTTTAAGTCGAAATTAAATGCAAATTGCTTCTTATTTTATTACAGCGTTTCGCCTTCGCACTCGTGCCGCGCCGCGCGGCTCGCGTTGTTTCGACTCGACTCATCACGTCACGTCAGATATTAGTAGGATGGCTTCGCGCACCACTTAGAATGCCTCCAGGGACCACCAGTGGTCCGCGGACCACCGGTTAAGAACCAATGGCTTAAATAGACCAAGTTAAGAAGAAATTTAAGGTGGAAACGTATAGAGAAATGAAGGAGATAGTGTGGGAGAGAGAGACCTGGAAAGAGCTACACCGACAAGAGCACACGGCTCTTAAATTATGAGGATGATGACTTGTCCTCAAGGAACCCATATTAAACACTCATTTTTCAAAAATGGAATAAGAGTAGTCGTATTTTATTCATATCAATATTTTTGTTAACCGTTGGTTAGCTGTACTGATAAAGTCCATTAGCTTTACATCAGAAGGTCGCAGGTTCAATTCCCGGTGGAGACTAACTTTGTATGACTCGGTTTGGTTGGTGGAAGGGAATTTTCCACCACCATCTTATCGAAGTCATGCCGCCAAGCATCAACGTTAACAGCATTGATGTGTCACAGCAAGATAGCCAGTACCTTTTTGCGTTGAGGAACCTTGGTAAGCCCGCTTTCATCTTTGACATCATCGTCACTTACGATCAGATGACATTATGTCAATTGGTAACAAAGGTGGATAAAAAAATCTAGCGTGGTTGTGTTTGTATCCGCATTAAAAAATCATCTTGTATCAAATTTGACTTTGAATGAATGACATAGATAGGTTTACTAAATAATAAATTATACGGCAGCCCACATTAAACTTTTTTGACAGTTGATTTCAAAAATATACATACAAATTTTAAAATGAAAAAAATTGTAGGTAATGATTTTGATGATTGCATTTTACATGAACAAATGTATACTTATTCGTAATACATGACAATTTAATAGCTCCAACCATTTGTGAGTAAATCGTAAGTTTTAATTTCAGTTGTAAGAGAACCCCCAGACCAATAATACCATGTAATAGATAAACATAAGCAACTCTGACATGAAAAGTTTTATTAAAATCGTTTCAGCCGTTAATGATAAAAAAATCTGTTTTTGTTGTATAACAGCTACTATACGGTTTCACGGTTTGAAGAAACTTTTAATAATCTCTCGATGAAATAATTTAAAACTCTAACGTTCAAAATTTGGTCCCAATCGGACTAAAGATATTGCCTCCAGAGCCAATCGTGATGGACAGACGCACAAACGGACGGACGGAAGGAATTCAGATGTTCGGTTTTTCGGTACCTACGTTTTAATAATATAGAACACATTTATACGAAAATGAGATTATTTTCAAGATATAAATGCTTTTTATCGTATCACGGGGTCGAGAAAGTAAAAATTGATTGATTTTGAATGTTTTTTTTTAATTAAGTACTCTCATCACACCAAGTTTCACGCTTGTTAGTATTACCGTCGTTTGAAAAGAGCAAACTCAAAAACAACTCTAAAATAAACAAATGTTTTGTATGGGGACTTTTAATGCAAATCGATTAGGAAACGAATTTGATAAATATTCTAAAATATTTGAGTTGGGCGTTGTTGACCAAAACCATGCCTGCACCCCAGACACTGCATACAACGGTCGTGAAATGACATTTCTAAAAACAAATGACCGAGCAAACAAAAACACGGCGAAATCATATACGTTCGAGAACCAAACTATAACCAATCTGTATCGATCTGGATGACGCGGGGGTGAGGTCGCAATCTACAGAGCGGCAGGGATTGTCCATACTGTACGTAGGCTGTTTGATAAGTACCAGTTTACTAAATATATTAATATCACTGGCCGAAAATAAGTATACCACCTTTTTAAGCCATTTTTCAGAGGCGGGAAAAAGAAAAAAAAATTGCATTCTTTTGTTTTTTTTCTCATTTGACAGCGATTTAGTGAAAGCGTGAACTTAAAATTGTTAAAATGGAGAAAGACCAGTATCGGTCTGTAATTAGATTCTTGTTTTTGGAAGGAAAAACATGTGATGAAATAAAAGTAAGAATGCAAGCGGTTTACCATGAATGTGCTCCTTCTATGACAACCGTCAGATATTGGTATAACGAGTTTAAGCGGGGGAGAACAACCGTCTTTGATGAGGATCGCCGAGGCCGGCCAATTGAGGTGACTACAGACGATATGGTTAAGAAAATTGAAAATATCGTTTTAGCCGACCGCCGAATTAAACTTCGAGAAATCGTTGATGGTGTAAACGTTTCAATCGAGAGGGTACAACACATATTAGAAGAAAAATTGGGTACGAAGAAAGTATCGGCGAGATGGGTGCCGCGTTTACTCACGGAGGAGCAAAAACGGAACCGACTGTCTACTTCGGAGCAGTGTTTGGCCGTGTTCAAACGTAACCCGAAGGAGTTTCTGCGTCGTTTCGTAACCGTGGACGAAACGTGGGTTCACCACTACACCCCGAAAATGAAAGAGCAGTCGAAGCAGTGGATTTTACCGGGTGAACCTGCTCCAAAGAAAGCAAAAACCGTCCCATCGGCTGGAAAGGTCATGGCGACTATTTTTTTTTCATTCGCAGGTTATTATACATATTGACTACTTAGAAAAGGGGAAAACGATAACAGGGCAGTGCTATGCTAATTTTATGGATGAATTTGACGCCGTCTTAAAGGACAAACGACCCCATTTAAAAAAGAAAAAAGTACTGTTTCATCACAACAACGCCCCGGCTCATTCGTCCAGAGTTGTGACGGCTCACCCCCCGTATTCTCCAGATTTGGCCCCATGCGATTTCTTTTTGTTTCCCAACCTAAAAAAATGGCTCGGTGGTAAGCGATTTGGATCAAATGACGAAGTTATTGCCGCCACAGAGGCCTATTTTAATGAAATTCCAAAATCATACTTTTTGGATGGTTTATTGAAGCTTCAGTATAGGTGGAACAAGTGTACAGAGTTAAAAGGTGACTACGTAGAAAAATAAATGCATATATACAAAAAAAAATGTTTTTTTGCCATAAGCGGGTACTTATCAAACAGCTCTCGTACGTCAGTAGTTTAGTACTAATATTATATACTTTGACATTACCCAAAGCTACGCACTACGAGTACTACGGTTTTATCGTAGCCAGCTACGCTAACACGTAGTACGCAGTTCAACGCTTTGTTAAAAATCTTGATATGAGTATATAAATGAGTACTAACTTATAGTATGGACACATCCTGCTGCTCTCCGACCTCACCCCCTTGTCACCCATATTGATACAGATTGGTTATAGTTTGGTTCTCGAACGTATAGGATTTCGCCGAGATTTTGAAATTTCCGTCATTTGTTTTTACAAATGTCATTTCACGACCGTTGTACGCAGTGTCCATGGTGTGTCTACAGGGTCATTCTAAAATACATGAAAATAATTTAAGGGAAAGTTCTTTTCATGACACTGAACAAATACCCCAAGGAACCTATATCAAATTCGAAAAAAATTTATGGACCTACAAAATTTGCTACCAGCTGACCAATTATTTTGCATAACAAGTCTGAAAATATTTTGCGAATTGAGTGGAGATTGTTTCGTGTAAATTGTTCAGTTTCATGAGCTGAATCCCCCCTTGGTTATTTTTAGTAATTTCAGAAGGAACCTATTTATTATAAACATAAAATAAAAGTGGCTTAATGCGTGTCGGACCACGAGCAAGGTAGGGTTATGTAATCTTTTTAGGGTTCCATACTAAAAGGGTGAAAACGGGACCCTATTACTTAGACACCGCTGTCCGTCTGTCTGTCCGTCTGTCACCAGGCTGTATTTCATGAACCGTGCTAGCTAGACAGTTGAAATTTTTATAATTGATGTATTTCTGTTGCCGCTATAAAAACAAATACTAAAAATTTGTAAAAGTGAAAAAATAAGAGGGGGTCTCCATACAAAAAACGTATTTTCATTCAACATGAAGAAACTAGCGCCATCTTCTATGATGGTTTTAGAAACATGAAACTAGCGTTCATCTGGTATGGTCTGACTCGAACTTGGCCGGTTTTTTAAATATGTTATATATTTTAGAAACAAATTAATTTCTGCAGTTGGTAAAGAACGATTTGTATGAAAAACCAAAGTTTTTTTTTACAAACCCTACCGCACATTTCAAGTTTTTCGACAACTAAGAAAGCCTATTCAGCTATGATTATTATTACTTAAAATTATTTAAATGTCCTAATATTTCCAATTCTTTTCAGATTTCTTGGAGTTGCGGTTAAAATAAAACACTTAAAACTTTTTTGAATCCAAAATTGGTAAGCCCTTGACATCGTTTCACCTGATAATAAGTGATGATTATACCAAAGATGGAAGAGGGCTTACCAAGATTCCCCTAACGCAATGGGAAACTGGCTATCTAAAAGGCTGGCTACCTTAACTTCAAGCCGGAACACATTAATGTTGTTAACATTGGTTCACAGTGGTTTAATGACAATGGTAGTTAGCTAGGCGGTCTTATCAATACCCTTCAAATAACCAAACCGAGTCTTAGAAAGTTAGTCTCTGCCGGGAATTGATCCCGTGATATACTGATGTGAAGATAATGGACTAATTATTAGTGGCGCTGTAAGCTGTGGACCTCTTGAATTTTTCGAAACGGCTAAATTATAATATTTATAAAATTTTCAAAACTTAATCTATATATGTCACGGCTAAAGGTAGGTGTGAACATAAACTTAAGATTAGCTGGCTCAAGTTGTTTGAGTAAAGTCCGATTAATTAGTTGGTATTCGGCGTTTAACCGTATATAGCAAGGTCTACCCAACACTGGCTGGGTAATGTTTTTTGGGTGGTGAGTGAGCGAAGCGAGCGATATTAGGTTTGGTCAGGTTTGATTGATTTTACTGTCCTGTATGAAGTTTAGGCGGCTAATCTTAACTTTAGCCGGCTAATGTTAAGTTTATGTTCACACCCACCTTAAGCCGTAATATATATATAAAAGAAAAAGGTGACTGGGACGTAAGCATCCGCTAAGAAAGGTTTTTGGGAAATTCCTACCGGAACGGCAAAACACGGGATCTGCGCGGGCGAAGCTGCGGGCATCCACTAGTATTTCATAACTGAATGATTTATCGGAAAATTGTTCTTCTTGTATCCTGAATAATTTTAAAAGACCATTAAACAATACCCCACTTAATGGGGTATGTGAATGAAATACATCATACCCGCTTTAAAAAAAGCGTCGGTAGCTGAACGGGTATTGACTCGGTCCTCCTAACCAGAGGTCCTGGGTTCCAATTCGGATGGCCAATGTATACCAATGAGTTATTCGAAACTTACGTACAAACACTTACAGATTGCTTTAACGATGAAGGAAAACATCGTGAGGAAAACTGCACATCTGATACCAGATATGTTTGAAGGTCGCGTTGCACACGTCCGTAGGTGTATATCTAAATGCCCTACACGTGACCGCGGGTGATGCTAAGTGAAATACCAGGCAACCGTTCATTGTGTCACACGATAAGACAGAGAGAGATATACGAATCATTTATCGGGAATTAGTCTTCTCGAATCTCCAATAGTTTTAGAAGGCCATTTTAACCACCTCCGTGGCGTAATGGTTAGTTTATTCGCTTCACACCAGGAGGTCGCGGGTTCGGTAAGACTCGGTATGGTTGGTGGTAGGGCATTTTCTAAGCCCGCCTTTCTAGCTACCACCATCTTATCTAAGTGTTGCCGCCAAACATCAGTGTTAACAACATTGATGTGTTCCGGCTTGAAGGCAAGATAGCCAGTTCTCCATTGCGTTGGGGAATATTGGTAAGCCCGCTTCCATCTTCGGCATCATCGTCACTTACCATCAGGTGAAATGATGCCAAAGGCTTACCAATTGTGAATAAAAAAGCAAAAATCTTTAAACAATACCCCACTTGATGGGGGTATGTGACTAAAATAACATCAGCCCCACTCTACATGAGAGGAGCAACAGCTACATGTATTAATTACGCTTTAACGTTTTTAAAAGCCTTTATTTTACTAGCAATGTTTGTATATATATCTATGTTTATTTGTTTGTTTAGTTCCAATCTTGCGATCGATTTTAGAGCGACTTCCAAGGGGGTCCGAGTAAGCTGAAATTTGGAATAAAGCCGTATTGCCGGTGACAATAGATCCTTTTGTTGTTTTGAAGTTGATCTGACGATGAACTTCAGAGGTGGAATCAAAGTCCTAGAATGTTCTTTTGTTTTTATTGGATCATAGGAAATAAATTACTGTGCTCACCTTTTTTGAAATTGGAACTGTGTATTTTTTACATTTATTTTAGCATTTGGCTTTGTGAGCATAAAAACTCTTTCAAGTAAAAGCTTGTACCAAAAAGGTTTTAGGTTTTTCGATATAGAGATTTTATATTTATACGCTTCACACACTTTTATATTCATATCAATAATTGTTTGTTTGTTACAAATGTTAAATCTCCGAAACTTTGTCATCGATTAATTTGAAATTTTGTTTCGTAGATGTTGTGGGCACGCCAGATTTTATTTTTGAAAAAAAAAACTGCGTCCAGAGCTGCTAGTTCAAAAACTGGCCAAGTGCGAGTCGGAACCGCACACATAGGGTTCCGTACCATCATACTAAATGGCGCTAGTACAAAGGGGTCCGTAACATTATACTAGATGGCGATAGTTTCTTCACGTTTAAAAAAAACACGTTTTTTTTATGGAGACCCCTCTTATTTTTTCACTTTTTCAATTTTTTTGTATTTGTTGTTATAGCGGCAACAGAAATATATCATCTATGAAAATTTCTAATATCTAGCTATCAATGAACGGGAAACGCGGACAAACAGACAGACAGACGGACGGACCCGTTTTTATAATTTGGGTACGGAACCCTAATAAATAAGATTTTGTAATGAGATTTGCAACTGTCATTATAATCTGAAGGTTTACAAACTCAATTATATTTCCATGAAAATAAAGAAGCTATAGATTCAGGACATATTGTTGCCACTGAAACCACTTAAAAATTAATTAAATATTCATAAACTTTATTTTTCTCAACAACTTTTTTATTAAGATTCTATTTTCAAAATAATTTAGCAAGTGACGCATATACGGGTGACGGGTAGCCGACGTCACCTCGCTCAGCCGCGCCGGGCCCGACCTACATCTCCAGTTATTAATGAGACAAGTTTTAATTGTGTATGGCAACACCGTGTGTTACGGCCCATATACACACGTGCAATCTCGTTTATGTTGACTTGTGCAATGAATTGTATTTTTACACTACTAAATGCCTAACAAGGAGAATAATGTTTTAAGGTGTACATTTATACTTAGGTAATCGGTTAATTATGTAATCGGTTGAAAATTGCCAGGGTTTATTTTTATGAATTTGGTTCATGGAACATGGTTTCATCATTACAGCTCATATACGTCCCCACCGAGGGGCTCGAGCCTACCCTGAATCAGGGCGATTAGGCCTTAGTCGACCACGCGGGCCCAGTGCGGGTTGGTCGACTTCACACACAACCTTCGAGTTTCTTCGCAGGCGTGTGCAGGTTTCCTCACGATGTTTTCCTTCACCGTTAAAGCAATCGGTAAGTATGTACGTAAGTTTTTGAAAACTCATTGGTACATTGGCCTTCCAGATTTGAACCCGGTACCTCTGGTTAGATGGACCGAGTCGTTACCGGTTGAGCCACCGACGCTTTTTATTTATTTAGGATAGCAACATGGTTTACGTGTCCGTCATGTAATTTATATGAAACTAGCTGTTTCATATAAATTATCTACACCTATTCTCAGTCCTACCGAATATACACAGAAAAAGCCAATTCGTTTCGGAGGAGTATGGCAACTAACACTGTGACACGAGATTATATATATAATCAATTCGATTGCAGATAAATCGTAATTTAAAAACCTCTGGGAATATTATTACAAATCAGTGAACATATAAAAACTTAGTATTAAATATATTATGTAATTGTATTTTATTTATTTTAGGTAAGTATAGTGATTTCAAGCTTGACAGCTGCTATCCTAAATAAAGATCGAGACGACATCTATGATTAACCCTTAACCACTGACGTGTATTTACTTGCAGTAACTCTGACGTACGTCTAACAGACGTATGCTTATTTTGTGGTTAATAGCTATCCATGGATCACAGTTTTTTAAATACACAAAATTACTTCACCATCTAAGGTATCTGTGAAATAAAATAATTACAGCATAAGTGTTTAACATATTTATTTAAGACACAAACTCAAAAATTTAAGAAAGTCATCGAAACTTAAATAACCTTCTTTCTAATGACACAAAAACTTAATTTACCAATTTAAAATGATCACAAAACTAATCTTTTTTTCCAAATCTAAATAATTCAATTTTAAAAAGTTGTAGGAAAAATGAAGTTTATTAGTAAAAAAAAATCTTAATGAACTTCAACGGTCTCACAGACCCTATGAGGTAAATATTTACCTATCTTAGGTGTACCGCACATCCGCACACCTCCGCTGCGTGCGCGTCACTATATTCTAGGAAGGTACAGAATGACAAGTCCATGCGTGTACGATGTAAATACGATTGTTTTAAATGTGCGCCTACGTCAATATGACGTACGTCAGTGGTTGAGGGTTGGGATATTAACACTGTTAACAACATTGATGTGTTCCGGCTTGAAGATAAGATAGCCAGTTCTCCATTGCGTTGGGGAATCTTGGTAAGCCCGCTTCCATCTTTGGCATCATCGTCACTTTACCATCAGGTGAGATGATGCCAAGGATAAAAAAAATAATTTATGAACCAGGAGTCTAGGATCAATAAAATCATTATCATCATATCAGCCGACGGACGTCCACTGCTGGACATAGGCCTCCCCTAAGGATTTCCATGATGACCGGTTCTGCGCTGCCCTCATCCAGCGGCTTCCTGCGACCTTCACCAGGTCATCGGTCCATTGAGTGGGAGGCCTACCTACGCTACGTTTTTCGGTACGCGGTCGCCACTCGAGAACTTTACTGTCCCAACGGCGAGCTATGAGCTACGAGCTATGTAAAAACAATATACAACAAAAACACGCGATAAATTTACTTCTCCAAGCTTTTATGTAGGCGCCTGTATACGATGTTCGTTAATTAACGTAGCCATGCTGCTAAATGAGAATTTAAGATTGAAAATATTGTTATGGGGGTAGGAGGGGGGGGGGGGGGGGGTGGGGCGAAGGAAACTGCGTTCAATTGGGTATTGTTCGGTCAAATAATCGTAAAATATTTATTCTTGAAAATAATGTCTAGGAAGTAATTATTCTTAGATTGGATCTGAAAATTAATTATTCTGGCAAATTTAAGTAAGATTTGTTAACTGAGCCTTTTTAGGGTATCGTACCCATAGGGTAAAAACGGAACCCTATTACTTCGCTGTCCGTTCGTCTGTCCGTCTGTCATCAGGCTGTATTTCAAGAACCGTGATAGCTACACAGTTAAAATTTTCACAGATGATGTATTTTTGTTGCCGCTATAATAACAAATACTAGAAATTAGAAAAAGTGAAAGTCTCCATTCAAAAAACGTATGTTTTTGAAACTTGAAGAAACTAGCACCATCTAGTGTGATAGTAAGGAACTAAAGAATCTAGCGCCATCTAGTATGATAGTATGGAACCCTATGTGTGCGGATCTGACTCGAACTTAGCCGGTTTTTTATTATTACACTGAAAATCTTTTTATAGATACCATTAGTCATTAAAAAAATCCCGAATAATTGATCGCTATGTTTTATTTATCCACAATAAGGAAGCCGCTATATGCGGGCAGCGCAGGTTTGGTTGATGGAAGGGGATTTTCTAAGCCCGCGCAATTCACGCGCCGCCCGTGTACGCAGTTATAACCGCTAAGTCAAGCGCCTTAATACCCATGTTCCCGTGTATGGGAAGGAGTAGGTGAATAAATGCGTAGGTATTTTCGTTTTATAAGGAAGTGCAATATCTGTTACGAAATAGTATCTCATCTGTGGAAGTAACTAGTATCACATCTGTGACCTGGCTAGCTACCATTACCTTATCAAAGTCTTGCCGCCAAACATCAATGTTAACAATATTGTTGTGTTTCGGTGTAAAGATAGACCTTCAAGTGGGGACATCAAACGCGCCGACGATGGCACACGCGGGGAGAGTCTGCCTCGCCCGCGCTGCATATTTTCAAGGATTTCTCAGTTTTTTTGTATGAAACCTATAAAAACGAATTACTGATGTAGGAAGCTTATAAAATTTCCTTTTTAATTATATTTATTTTTAATGTCTTGTATTACAAACAAATAAAATAGTACGCAATTAATTTGAAACTTTTGTTTTTTTTTTCATTTATTTTACTATTTCTATTCATGTACTACATAATATACAGGTTGTAACAAAATTGGTGTAGGTCCTGTTAACTGGGGTTTTTACTCATCATACTGAGAAACATTTGTTCTGCGACTTTGCTGAAATCGCAAAAGAATGTTTTACTCTTCATACAAATCCAATTTCGTATTATTTAAGTATGGAGGGTCAAATTTTTTTTAAATAAATGACTAGGGGTTCCTTGGGGAAAGTTCTTTAGTATGATGAGAAGAACCCCTAGTTAACGGGTCCTACACCAGTTTTTATACACCTGTATACAGTTAAAATAATTAATTGATTAGCTTACCAATTATGAATAAAAAAAAATAGAACTCCTAACTTTTGGACTAAAAAATAAGAAAGATCTCTTACCAACAGATAACCCAGTTAGTTAACTCTCAACTACTTCAACTTTAATATATCGATATTATCTCCTTTCCAAACTATTACCTTCTTCGAAAACCATTTAGCAAACTATTAAATTTAATAGTGACTGAGAAATACTTCAACGTTATCACAGTATTACGATATGGCTTATAGTAGCGCAACGTCTTTGATGTCGCAAGATGCCGCCACCCGCGTAGGTACTAGCATACTAGCGTGTAGCCAGACTGGCAAATCGCGGAGTTTACCAGGCTGTGCCCCGCCGCCCGCTGCCCCGCATACCCTTCCGTTGCTCTGCGTAAGTACATTCGTTGCGCTACTGGAAGCCGTTATATTGTAATTCTGTGACGTTAGTGAGGTATTCCCACCTGGGCTGTTAATACTACACAATTTTCCCGCAAAGTCGTAAAGGGTAAACATTTATAACAATATATACTTTATGGGTTAACACCAAAGGCGTAGTAAGGACGAGCCCATCGGAACAGAAAGTGGGGCTATCTTGTTGGAACGCAAGTGGAGCCCACGGGGTCAAGTCACGTTAGGGGTATTTAACCGCCTCCGTGGCGTAATGGTTAGTCCATTCGCTTCACACCAGGAGGTCGCGGGTTCCATTCCCGGCGGGGTCAACTTTGTGAGACTCGGTTTGGTTGGTGGTAGGGCATTTTCATAGCCCGCCTGACTAGCTACCACCATCTTATCTAAGCCTTGTCGCCAAACATCATTGTCAGTATTGATGTATTCCGGCTTGAAGATAGAATAGAATAGAATAGAATGCTTTATTTGCTTTTAAATAAGGTAAGTATAAAAGATCTTACAATAGTTATAGAATCACTTATTTAGCTATTTAAATGTTATTAGCATGCAAATATTATTTATAAGTACAAAAATAATAAAATAAAATAAAGTAGGTCCAAGTAATTATTCAACATTTTCCAAATTCATAATTCAAATAAAATAATGATACTACAGATTAATACTACAGATTAACATTGCTTATGTTTTAGAAAATCCTCAACGGAATAAAACATGTTCTGAAGAAGCCAATCATGCAATGTTGCCTTAAACTTGTTAAAGGGCAATTCCCGAATCGATTGCGGTATTTTATTATATATTATGTGGCCCATCCAGTAACAATTTTTCTGAAACCGCGTTGTTTTGGGAATCTCATCCGTTACTAACCTGTCAGGATTCCTCTTATTTCGAACTGATACGTCACTAACTTTTTTGTAGAACACATGTTGATTTTGTTGAACTACTTTTGCCATTTCTTGTATATAAAGACAAGGTAGTGGCAGTATTTTTAGGTTTCTAAATAGGGGCCTACATGAAATATCTTGTGAAACACCGAATATGGCACGGACACACTTTTTTTGATAAGATAGCCAGATCGCAATTGCGTTGGGGAATCTTGGTAAGCCCGCTTCCACCTTCGGCATCATCGTCACTTACCATCAGGTGAGATGATGCCGGGCTTATCAATTATGGATTTAAAAAAATATAGGAGGCGAATTATTTTCCCTCATGGCGAGAATGTTATTGACTGGCATCAAAGTACATATATTAGTTAACATACAGTATGGACACTCCCTGCCACTCTCTAGATTGCGACCCCACTTCCTCGTCAACCAGATTGATACAGATTGGTTACAGTTCGGTTGTCGAACGTTTAGGATTTCTCCACCATTTCGTTTGTTTCGTCATTCCTTTTTTGGAATGTCATTTTTGGCCCGTTGTATGAAGTGTCCAGGGTGTAGCTGGCGTTTGGGCATCGCACTGCACCACCTCACTTCACCGGGGAATTGTTTTTTTTTTTTAAGTTTTTGACGGATAAAATGAAATCTTCTATTTTATGATATCGCTACTATATCTACAAAAAAAAAGAGATTTTAAATACATTAAATCACCCACAGAAACAAATAAAGTCTTTTCCGTAAAAATTAGCTTGAAATTTACAGGGACAGAATACTACAATATCAAATCCGGCCGCCATGTTGGATGAGCGGTGACATCATAAATCCATGTCACTTCTGAGACTGACGCAGCTCCTTCTCGCGATATCTTACTCAGTGAAAATCTACTGAGTCATACTATATGTAAGGGAATAAAGACATCTACCTATTCCCGAAAAACTTGTGTTTATAGACCTCTAAACCGGACAGAAAAAATCCAAAAATTTTGCTTAAAGAGGAATGTATCTCTGGCGTGCTACATACAATCATAGTTTGGGCACACACTGGACACTTCATGCAACGGGCCAGAAATGATATTTCAAAAAAGGAATGACGGAACAAACAAAAAAAAATTCTATACGTTCGACAACCAAACTGTAACCAATATGTATCAATCTGGGTGACGAAGGGGTGAGGTTGAAATCTAGAGAGCGGCAGGGAGTGTCCATACTCTATGTTAGTACTAATATAAGAAGTATATACTTTGGTTTGGGTGTTATTTGAATCCTTATCAATCAAAGTTATAAAAAGTAACTAGAAGCTGATGTTTGTGTCTGTGGTTTATTAGATTACCGTAAAATGTTATCGGAATTCCGTAAGAATTTCGTAAAGATACAAATTGGCTAATATGAAAATAAAAACCAAACTACAAGATAAGGTAAATAATCTTTATTATAAACACTTATTAAAAATAAACACAATATAAAAATTAAAAACTTAAACTTAAGAGGGAAGAATAGTACGTGCTCGTCCATACAAAAAGAGAAAACGTTTTTCCACTTCTAAATATTTTCCAATCATCATGATTTTTTAGTATGTTATTGACACAATGAATTACTAGGTTTATAGCTTTTGCTTTTTTCAAAATTTGCTATAGATTCAAACTTATAGGCAGCTCAAGTAACGTAATTTTTGTGATTAAAACTGTGTTGAATTAAGCCGTTTTTTGAACAAAATCAATGTATTTTTTTAAAAAAAGCGAAACCTATAAACCTAGAATATATTGTGCTGAAACGATCGACATCAAAATCAAAGAGGTTTGTTAAGATTTAGTTAGTGAAAACCGTTTTCTCCCGAAATGGGAATTTCGTCCAGTAAAGTACCTATTGTCAGTTGCGAGCTGCAACGCTCTCTATCGCACGATTGGGGGTCGGGGGGAAAGCAAAGCACACGTACAATAGAGATGTCGATGGTAAAGTCGATAGTAGAGATGGGATCCCACCCACGTTATCGATATCGATCTGTTTAAAAAATTCTGGGAGTGGGAAAAGTTAATATTAGTAGGTTTTCAAGAAAAAGATTGACCAGTGATTATTGTTTTATTTCTTCCTAACTCAAAATGGATTACATTGCTTTTTTTTGTAAACGATTGTGTGTTTGTACTTTGCTGTTCCAAGACGTTACAGCAGCTAAACATGTTCGTGAATGTAGCCGAATTTGCCATCGTCGCATTTGGACGAATAAGACGAATACGCGAACACGAATAGCGATGCGATGTGCTAGCATTAGAGTTCGTTGTTTTGCTTCAGAGCCCTTATCTTTTTGCTTTGCACTAGGTTGAGTGGCTTCCATACTCGCCTCCCCTGCCCGGTGAAGTTGTAAAGGCCGCCCCGGCCAACAACAAGCTTGTCATTAAAAAAAAAAAATTCAGAGCCCTAATAAAACCAAAACCCTAATGTGGCTTATCCACCTACTCATTACAACGGTCCACGAATAAGAATAAAAAAAATAAAAATACGGTACCTATACTAAACGTGACCATAGTCCCTTTTTCAGGCTGTTCGTCCCGCTGTCCCCAGCGAGGGAAAAAACGTCCCACTTTCGCAAACAGACCAAACAATAAATTAATTGAAGTATCTACCTATTATTTTTTCACTCGCAAACAACTGCTTAGATATTAGAAGTCATGTTACTTACTAAGGCATAAGTAGCTCAACTTATGTGAACTAAAAAAAACGAGCAAGTGCGAGTTGAACTCGCGTAGAGAGGGTTCCGTACAATTGCAAAGACATTTGGGTGATTTTTAAATAATTAAAAATATCACATTTGAAATCGTCACATTAAGATGCACTAGCGCTATCTAGTGGTGTTTTAGTGAACTACTAGCTGTCCCGGCGAACTACGTACCGCCTTACAATACATTACACTGCCTTACCCTACCCTAACCTACACTACACTACCCTACCCTACACTACCCTACCCTACACTACTCTACCCTACACTACACTACCCTACACTACACTACCCTACACTACCCTACCCTACCCTACACTACACTACCCTACCCTACCCTACACTACCCTACCCTACCCTACACTACACTACACTACACTACCCTACCCTACCCTACCCTACCCTACCCTACCCTATATAAGATCCTTCTCCTGACAATAACGAACTCGACAAAAAAAGAATTAGTGAAATCGGTCCAGCCGTTTAGGAGGAGTTCAATGACTAACACACGGACAGAAGATTTATATATAGTGAACTATTTTCCGTAAATTTACGTAATAAATTGAGTTTACCACGTTATTTAGATGACGATGTGTGATTTGTCCCAGAATAATTTTTTTTTATTTTTTTTATTTTATTTATTTACAATTGATAGAACTATTATAGGTTTTCCTGTAATCTACAAGCAATAAACTATATTTTGTAGTTTCGGAGTAATCACCTAATGGGGGGAATGGTCAATTTTCTTCTTTTTCCAAGCGATTTCCAAAAAGGAGGAGGTTCTCAATTCGACTGTATGTTACCTCAGAACTTTTATTGGGTGAACCGATTTCGATGATTCTTTTTTTCTTCGAAAGCTAGTGCTTCCCATGTGGTCCCATATAAATTTTATCAAAATCGGTGTAGTGCTTTATAAGAAAATTAACAAAAACCAAAAATAATAATGCAAAATTGTTCGAAGTTGTTCATTTGATATATGACACAGTAAGGTCTGCAAAACTTTTTTTAAAATTTCCTAATTGGTCCCCCAAAAATACCCTTAATTTTTAAAAATATTTATTGACTGCACATCTGTGTTTGGGTGATAGTAAGACACACAGGCGCACGAGTGATCCTGTAAGGGTTCCGTTTTTTTTGTACGGAACCCATAAAACCTACTTATTATTTAGATGGTCACGTTAGGTATACTCGTATAATTATTATAGTATCACATTAGTAGTTTCGTTCACAATAACTAGCATAATATTTTATCACGCTTTTATTATCAGGTGAGGTGCAGCCAAACGCACTCAAATTTTTAATAAAAAAAATGCTTCACCTGTATGTTTGTATGTAACCGACTCCTTTACTCGATTCTGACCCACTTTAAACGGACAAATTTAATTCAAACTTTGTAGACTTATAAAGAATCAGCGCCAATATAATAATCTCATAAGTTTGAATTAAAATATAAATAGAGTTTAAAAAACTAAAAAACACGCTTTTAAAGTACATCAGACTAAAAAGTAAAAAATAATTCTTAGATATAAGTTGAAAATAATAATTAACAAAAAATACTAGTCTTATTTGTGAAAAAGTGTGGGTTGCTCGATAGACGAAAAATATGGCACAGAGCGCCCCACGCTTTTTCACAATAATCTAGTATTATTTTAGTAATTCTAGTTATATTTTTCGTTAATTATTATTTTCGACTTATATTAAGAATTATTTTTTACTTTTTAGTCTGATGTACTTTAAAAGCGTGTTTTTTAGTTTTTTTTTAACTTTATTTATTTTAGATACACTGCAAGTACCTAAATAACCTTACAATACAAAATTTCAGTCATTTAGGGCGCATATCGTCAACAAGCCGATTTATCAAAAATCAATTTAGTTTATACTCCTTGCTAATTACTATTATCTACATAACAAAATACTCACTCGAAATTATCACTATTCCCTACTGCTATTACCTTCAATGTCTCTGTAGCGGAGTGTCGGGGACGCCACAACAATCACTATCCGTAGGTACCAAGTAAGAAAACACTCCGCCTTTCGTCGCAACTTCTCGCCAACTGGCAGCGTCCGTCGATGTGTGCGTGAGGCTCTTTGTATGTGCTGTGCGCGATGCCCGGGGGCATGAGCGCACGAGCGATAGCAAATGTTTTCCCAAATACCTATTTAGTTAGGATCGCGAAGCTATTCTTCCCTCTTAAAAAGT
Source organism: Coleophora flavipennella (assembly GCA_947284805.1). Classification (NCBI taxonomy): domain Eukaryota; kingdom Metazoa; phylum Arthropoda; class Insecta; order Lepidoptera; family Coleophoridae; genus Coleophora; species Coleophora flavipennella. The sequence goes on from OX369297.1 coordinate 1,357,841, forward strand.
TAACAAAACACAATATAAAAACAAAATCTTATGTAGATACAATTTGGGCGGTCTTATCGCTCAAAGCGATTTCTTCCAGACCACGCGCTGTTTGGAGACAAAAGCATAAATCAGGTAGTGCACGAGTATCCAACTATAACAATATAATATATTATGCTTGTGCGCAGCCTAATAGGGTGGACCGCGGGGACACTAGTCTTAATTTATATTTTTTTTGCTTCCACATCATTGTCTCTCTTATCGTTTGGGACATCTAATGTGATAGACGGTGGTTGTCTGGTTTTACACGTGGCATCACCCGCGGTCACGTGTACTTAGGGCATTAAGATTCACACCTACACACGTGTGTGCGACCTTCATACACACTTGGAATCGAATGTGCAGGTTTCCTCACGATGTTTTCCTTCACTGTTATTGCAATCGTTAATTAAATGCAGGTACGTGAATTTCAAAATACTCAGTGGAACATTGGCCGTCCGGATTCGAAAACAGGAACTTAGGTTATAAGGACCAAGTCGAAACCGTTGTGCCACTGATGCTTTTTAAAGTTCCGTACCAAGCCCGTTTTTTTTTTTTATTCACAATTGGTAAACCCTTGACAACATCTCACCTGGTGGTAAGTGACGATGTTGCCAAAGATGGAAGCGGGCTTACCAAGATTCCCCAACGCAATGGGGAACTGGCTATCTTATCTTCATGCCGGAACACACCAATGATATCAACATTGATATTTGGCGGCAAGACTTAGATAAGATGGTGGTAGCTAGCCAGGCGGGCTTAGAAAATGCCCTACCACCAACCAAACCGAGTCTTACAATTGACCCCGCCGGGAATCGAACCCGCGACCTCCTGTGTAAAGCCAGTTTTACTTTTGCCTCTGAGCTACGGAGGCGGTTAAATCACTGACAGAGAGACGGATGGACTGATAGACAGACAGACGATTCTGACCTTTCAAGGCTGCAGAAGGACGAAGCCGGCAGATTTTTTTTACAAAATATGTGTAAGGTATTAGGGATTAACTAAAAATAAAAAAAGAAGAAAATAAGGGGTTCCCAATACAAGAAACGTACTTTCTTATGTTTAGCTCTATCGTGAAACTTGGTGTGATTATAGCATTTATCCTGAAGTAAAAAAAACGGCTAAGTGCGTGTCGGCCCACGCGCAATGTAAGGATCCGTAGTTGCTATTATCGCGTCCATATTTAATTTTCAAATTCCCAAATACAGTGGTTTAGCTGTTAGGGGATGGGGACACTCGACTCCAACAAAATTTGGCACTTTCAAGCCTATTTTTTCGAAAACGGAACCCTAAATTATAAAATGGTTTTAGGAGACTCACAACTATATTTTAAGCTCCAACCAAAGATATCCCACAAAACTTGACGAGAAAAAAAATCATCCCCACTTTTTTCAAAAATTTTTTACAATTCTCTCCACGTTATTATTTTATATATATTTGCTAAATTTCAGCTCTTAACTACTAAAAAATTAATGAAAATCGGCCACTTGTGAGTCGCACCTGCGATAACAAGCGGGAACTAAATGACAAAATAGAAAAAAATGTGCTACACACGATCTCTTTTATTTGAAATAATTGGTATCATCGTTGTACTCATGTGGATAGGTGCGCTATTCTGACTCACACTTGGCTAGTTTTTTTAGAGTGATTTATCCAATATCGAGTAAAGAACAAGTATTAGAGAGATATCAATATTTGATGGTGTGAGCGCCAACGTCAAGTAAGATGGCGGATCTTAACGTCTTTTTACGTGGCCCGTAGCCAGAACTCGGTACCGAGAAATCACCGATTAAATTCTCTTATCTTGGCCTATGGTTGCGCCTTAATAGAATGGCACCCCACCACCACTCTTCCCGAGGGTGTCGTAAGAGGCGACTGACGCAGGCCCCCGTCATTTGGCCGAGAGCGCGAGATAAGTATCTACACAACGGCGCGGCCTGCAGGCCGCGCTCGTCAGTCGGTTGTCAACTCGTGCAGAAATCGGAGCGATTATCGAGCAAACGAAAGCCCAAGTTGAAACATGTTCGTCGCGCGGTCTCACAACCCTGCGACAACACTAGCCCGGCCAGCGTAAAATAATCTCTCACGCGCATTGATTCGGTTCATTCTTGCGTAAAATCGTGATTGTTATTGGTGTATTTATAGGTACGTTGAAGTAAAACTGGAGGCACTAAGCGCGGTTGCGAACTAGACTGTTCTTTATTACCGCGTAGCGAGAGTTGCTATTTATTTAAAGCGTCATTGCGAGTACTTCATCTGTACTTGTACTATTATCATCATCTGGGACTGAGGGAAAAACTGTTGCCCACATTGCAAATTGCGATCGCCATCTCCAAGTTCTGCAGATGCCAAGCGTGGTGATTTTTACAACATGCTGCCTCCTCTAACTTGAGGTTGGTTTATATGCAGCAGTGGCCGACTTTAGGCTGATGATCATCATTAAATCATCTAAAGCAGGCTGATTTTCAATCCTCTTCTTATAAACGCTTCTCAATTAATCATAGCTACTTTCCGGTCAAAATTAAGTTTAAATACAGACATATTGTGCTCTGTTGAAATACCTGAAAGTGGCCTAAATTTTGATTTAAATACATGATAATATCAGAAACAAGAAGATCCGCGGGAGAACCAAAGTAACCGCCATAGCTCACAGAATCGCTAAACTGAAGTTTCAGTGGGCAGGGCACATAGCTCCCAGAACAGATGGCCGTTGGGGCAATAAATTTCTCGAGTAGTGACCGCGCACGCGGGCAGCGCAGAACCGGTTGTCGTGGAAATCCTTTGTACTACAGTGGACGTTTCTCGGCTGATAATACATATATTTCGTTAGTACCCACACATTTTGTAAATAAGTAGTCTACCTGAAGATGGTATTCGAAACCGGTCGCTGACAACTTATTAAATTTGTTCTATTTGTTTTATGGAATAAGTGTGAATAGTAAATATATACCAAAATGAATGACTTAATCTTCCACCAAGAACCTACAGTCAAAAGTATCAAGAATGTAAATGGTTCAATACAGCGCCGGTAAATTATTTTGCCATTTGTCCTTGCTCCGGTCATTTTGGTTGTGATTTAAGTGAAAATCAGTACCAGATCGCGCAATGAATTAAGAGCGCTCGGAAGAAGTGGAAGGGGTTACTCGCGTATACTTTGTCTCACTTACTCATTCAGAAATGCGAGAAATGCGTATACTCGAGTATCCCCCACCACTTTTACCTAGCGCTCAGAAGCCGTTGCGAAGAACGAATAAGTGTGAATAGTATATACCAAAATGAGTGGCATAATATTCCACGGTAAGAACCTACAATTAAAAGTATCAAGAATGTAAATGGTTCAATATGGCATCAGTAAATTATAGTGCCGTTTGTCCTTGGTCAGGACATTTTGGTTGTGATTTAAGTGAAAATCAGTGCAAAATCGCGCAATGATTTAAGAGCGCTCGCAAATAGTCGAAGGGGTTCCTCGCGTATACTTTGTCTCACTTACTCATTCAGAAATGCGAGAAATGCGTATACTCGAGTATCTCCCTTACACTTTTACCTAGCGCTTATAAGCCGTTGCGCGATCCTGTACATTTATATAAATAAAAAATCTTAAATTTCTGAGAAAGCGTGCGTTACTCCAGTTAAACGAACATATATTCTTCTACTTTACACTTTACTTACAATATACGTACTTAATTGACCGAGCGAGCGCGAAGCGTCTCCATTTCAGCTTGAGCGAAAATTGCTTTCGTATGTCTGTCCGCCGACGACTGTTCTACTCTGACCTGTAGGTCGCATTTCTCAACTGATTCTCGTGAAATTTTGTGAGCAGGTTCGATAATTATAAAGGGTGTAAAAAATGGTGTAGGTCCCGTAAACTGGGGCTTCTACTCATCATACTGAATAACTTTTGTTCTACGACTTTGCTGAAATCGCAAAAATTTTTTTTACTGTTCATACAAATCAACCGACCAATTTTGTGCATTTTGGTACGGAGGGTCCAAATTTTTTTTTGAGAATTAACTATGGGTTCCTTGGGGAAAGTTGTTCATTACGATGAGTAGAACCCCCAGTTAACGGGTTCTACACTAATTTTGTTATGGATTTTTTGTCGATTCAGTTTTTGGATTTTTTTTTAAAATAGAAGAGCCTTAGTGATCAGAATCGTTTTAAAAAAACCGTCCAAGTGCGAGTTAAACTCGAGTACTAAGGGTTTCGTACCAAAAAACTAATTTTCATCTGCAGCGCTATCTATAGATATAGTTAAAGGATATAGGTAGTTGCTGTTGTCATATTACTACGTAAATTAACTAGGTATGTAGAATATACTACTAGATCCCTCTAGATGTCGCTAGTTTATAAACAATCAGACTGAAAATTTTATTTTTCTTGAAATAACAGAAGGACTTTATATTTTACCATAGAATTTCCTATAATCTATGCATTTAACCTCATATAATGTAAATTAAAAAAAATCTAAGCACAGTAGTTTTTTAAAAAAAAGGGGGAGGGGGTAAAAAGGTAAATTTTCGCCAATTTTCTTAAATAACTTTAAAAAGATTTATTTTAAAATTAAAATAAAAAAAAATTAAATTGTCACAATAAGCCTTTTTACTAGATATATCACAGGATATAATTTGCAAAACTTTTTCAAAATTTTCTGATTTACGCCCCAAAAGTAGCCCTCATGTTTATAATTGATTTATTTACGTTGCATGCCATCTTTGGGTCACCGACTTACATAGTTGTAACAAATCTCAACTCAATCAGTCCAGTAGTTTCTGAACTTATAGACTGTAACAGACGAACGGACCGATAGACACACGAGTGATCCTATTAGGGCTTCATTTTTTTCTTTTAAGGTACAGAATCCTAAAAATATCATATTTCAGTCATTTCCAAAAACTTGCGAGGTCTATAGTTCACAGAGCCACTAGTTTATGTGGGCTTACCAATTCTAAATAAAAAAAAAAATGTTAATCATCATCTTTGGCATCATTGTCACTTACCATCAGGTGAGATGATACCAAGGGCTTACTAATTGTAAATCAAAAAAATAATTAAATCATCATCTTTGACATCATTGTCACTTACCATCAGGTGAGATGATACCAAGGGCTTACCAATTGTAATTAAAAAAAAATAAAAAAATTGTAAATCATAATATTCGGCATCATTGTCACTTACCATCAGGTGAGATGATACCAAGGGATTACCAATTGTAAATAAAAAAATTGAAAAAAAAGTGTAAATCATCATCTTTGGCATCATTCTCACTGCGATTTCAAAATGCGAAATAACAGCATGTCCTTACCTGGTAGCTCCTACTGGATCCTATGCCTGAAACCTAGTACATTGAAAATATTTTACTTACAAACTTCTAAATTATTTTTAAAATTTTTGACTCAAACATGATATTGTTTATCTATTCATAAAAATACAAAAAAATATGTCCCACTAGATGCGTCCCTGTAAAGAGCGCCATGGTGTATAAATAAAAATTTCGAAGGGCCCTCCACTGTCTTGACTGGAGTGCCCTTGGAATATTATTTTTAGGAAAGGTTTTTTACGGAGACCTATAAATACTCATTCGTCGAGAAACGTACATACAGTGCTTAATAAGGCGTAAGATATTTTTTTTAAATCAGCTCTTATTTCAAGCGTACAAGGTGCCTGGTATGACGCTTGATGTGGCGCCGGGCATACATAACCGATGATATGACCGCCTCCGTGGCGTAATGGTTAAGTCCATTAGCTTTACATCAGGAGGTCGCATGTTCCCTTCCCGGCGGTGTCTGACTTTGGAAGGCTCGGTTTGATTGAGGAAGAGCATTTTCTACACCCGCCTGGCTAGCTACCACCATTTTATCTAAGTCTTGCCAACAAACATCAATGTCAACACTGTAAGTTGGTGAGGAGTTGTGTATCCTGCAGATTCCAGGAGATGCTGCAGCATCAGGTTAAGGTTACCATGGTTTTGCAATATTATTACAGTAACAGGGCACAAAATTTTTAATCGATAAGACTTGTATAAGTTGGCCACATCCCTTCATCACCTAGATAAAAGCTGATGATCCTCAAACGGCTGAACTGATCTTCATCAATTATATCTTCATGATGGCATTGCTAACACCGACCTCAAAAATAAATTTAGGCCCCTAATTTAATTCGTACCCACCTTTGATTTCGTTATTGTTGGTAAATGTCGTGTATTTAAGTATATTCATATTATTTCATACTTTTGAGTGAATTTCATTTTGAAGTCGGTTTTTAGTTTTTTAAACTTTTATTTTTTCTAAACCAACATCAATTCAGCTCACCGCTTACTATGTCAAAATTTTGTACTTTTTATTACACATTTGTTTTTTTAATTGTGTTATGTTGCTTTGGGATACCTTGAAATATTTACAGGGTTAACAAAAAGGAAACTATAGTCAATTCTCAAAAAAAATCGAAATGTGTGCTGGGACACTTAGTAGAAGTGAAACTTCAACGGACAAGTGGAAATTGTAACCCAGGCTAAGTACCTGCTTTATATCTCCATCTCAACTTTTCTTTATCTACGAATATAGCTGTTGCCCTCTCTCCGCCTTCGCTACCGCCAGCCTTTCTCGGTCTACCCTCTCCATGAGGCCGTAATGCTTTTTCGTGACAGAAAACATTCTAATACCCCCGTCTTTATAGAAGTTTCACTTCAAAAAATTTGACCCGCCATACAAAAATACACAAAATTGGTCGATCAGCTGATTGATTTGTATGAAAGGATAAAAAAATATTGGCGATTTCAGCAATGTCATAGAACAAAAGATGTTCAGTTTTATGAGTAGAAGCCCCAGTTAACGGCACCTATACCCTTTTTTTGCACCCTTATATATCTCTACTATATCTAAACTATTTCACCCGCGTGGACAACGTTTCTATGACTTTTCGAGGGTGCGCAGTGCGCGAGCCGCAAGCGGCTCGCGAGCGTAGTACAGATTAGCCTGCATGTTAATACAGGTCCTAATCTGTCTACCTACCAAATTTCAGCCAGATCCGTTGAGTAGTTTTTGCGTGAAGAAGTAACAAACATACACACTCACAAACTTTCGCCTTTATCCTTACTAATATTATAAATATGAAAATTTGTTTGTTTTTTTGTTACCTTTTCACGCTTCAACGCCTTGACCAATCTTTATGAAATTTGGCACGCAGGTAGCCTGTGTCACGGGGAAGGACATAAGCTACTTTTTATTCCGGGAAAATAGCATAATCTGATGCAGTTCCTGAGGGAACAAAAAAATAATCAATTGTTGTGATTTTTTGCACAGAGATGGTTGAGTAGGTGGGAAACGACGTAATTTACTAATCACCCTTAAAGACAGTCAAAAAACGATGTCCACGCGGGGTGTGATGTGTGACGCTACCGCTGGACTGTCTGTGAACGAATAAAAGGGCAGAACGACATAACAAGCATAAACAACCTATAAACGTCCTCACTGTTGGGACACGGGACTTTTACCAAACTCGGGAAGGTTAGGCCGTACTCTACACGGGGGCCTAGTCCGGGCTGAAGCAGGTTATACACCAGTAGCGAACCCCACTATCGGAAGTTCCTCAAGCCGACTACCATCTAGTGATAGTGATCGAGAGAAAAACAAAGAAATACGTTTATTGGTACACGTAACACCACACCAAAATACATAATATAATACCATCATATCAGCTCATTTACGTCCCCACCGAGGAGCTCGAGTCTACCCTGAATTAGGGCGATCGGGCCTTAGTCGACCACGCGGGCCCAGTGTGGGTTGGTCGACTTCACACACAACCTTCGAGTTTCTTCGTAGGCGTGTGCAGTTTTCCTCACTATGTTTTTCTTCACCGTATCAGTATCATCATTACAGCTCATATACGTCCCCACCGAGGGGCTCGAGCCTACCCTGAATCAGGGCGATTAGGCCTTAGTCGACCACGCGGGCCCAGTGCGGGTTGGTCAACTTCACACACAACCTTCGAGTTTCTTCGCAGGCGTGTGCAGGTTTCCTCACGATGTTTTCCTTCACCGTTATCAGTATATCACACTAATATTATAAAGGCGAAAGTTTGTGAGTATGTATGTTTGTTACTTCTTCACGCAAAAACTACTTAACGGATCTGACTGAAATTTGGTAGGTAGATAGACTAGGACCTGTTTTAACATATAGGCTAATTTTTACTACGCTCGCGAGCCGCTTGCGGCTCGCGCACTGTACACCATCTAAAAGTCATAGAAACGTTGTCCACGCGGGTGAAGCCGCAGTGAACAGCTAGTTAGTAATAAATATTAAAATAGAAACATATATTCATGAGGTGCCACTGCAACCACACAGGGTCCCAACTCAGCATATACTAGACTCGGAAGCGAAGGGCTAGTATTCTGTTGGTACCCGTGGCTGTGTGAAAAGTCGAGGTAATGACCGTGCTTCAGGTTAGTTTACCTACGTTATTGGCCTGATTCATGATATGTATGAAGGTCACGTGGCACATGTCCGTATAGGTGACCGCGGGTGATGCTAGTGCAACACCAGGCAACCGCCGTCTGTCCCTTGGATAGCACGGAGAATAGTGCCACACGATAAGAGAGTCAGCTATGACCGCTTCCTAGTTTTAGCACAATGTTAACTTACTGTATTACAGGAGCAACTATGTAATATTACTTGGGTGTTTATGGATTAAGTCAATGTCTTCCAATCCTAAAGGCTTATATAATAACCAACTTCATTAACAGGATGTTACCAAATATAATATGATAAAATGTGTATAAAAAGTGTAAATAAACACATATATACGTATACATCTATATCTATATTAATATAATAAAACTGTAACGGGGCCGTGTCTGTACATGAAATATTTTTGGAAAATAATAACTGTGGTGGACATTACTAACGATACAGAGGCCAAAACAACAACTTTTGGAATTTTTGTCTGTCTGTCTGTCTGTCTGTCTGTCTGTATGTTCGCGCATCACGCAAAAACTACCAGGCCGATTTTGATGAAATTTTGTATGGTGGTTCTTTATAGCCCGGGTTAACATATAGGATACTTTTTATCCCAGAAAATTCAAGAGTTCCCGTGGGAAAATCAAAAGTATTCATTTATAGAGTGGCTCACCACGCAAATGTGGCTTGACCTATTTTAATCAAATTTTACACGTTGATACCCTTATCGCGAACTAAAACTGGGACATTGTGAATCCCAAAAAAATTAGGGTTCCTACAGGAATGCAAAAAATTGTATCTTTAGAATGACTCAACGTAACAATATGAAACCTTTACATTGGGATGGGGTGTTTTGACCATCATTGTATAGTCGGTATTCTTTATCCCGGAAAACTAAAGAGGTCCCGTGGGAAATTATCTATCGATACATACAATAATAACAAAAGAGTACTTTTTTCTATATATTAGCTACACATACCAAATATTATAATCATAGTAGCAGAATGTCAATAGATGGCACTGCAGGGATAATAAAACGCGCTTAAGTTCTATTAAAACATTAAAATATTATTTCATACTTTTGAGTGGATTTCTTTTATGTATTTTTCAGCATACGCTTCTTTAAACTCTGGAACTATGGTACGTAGCGATGTGTTTCATAAACGAACAGAGAGGTATTTTTTTACAGATTCCAATCGTGTAAAAAAATAAAAACACATAAATCGAGTTTAATATCTTTTAACAGGAGGCACAGATATGGGAACTCTTCTGACGGCGACTATTTGCGTGTGGCAGTTGCTCTCCGCCTGCAATATCAATACCTGTGAACCTCATCAATGTATTTGCGGGTCCTCGGTGGAGGCAATTGGCCATCACTCACTGAGTTGCAGTCGTGTTTGTGAAGATTACCACGTCACCAATTCCTTAATGACCTCACTCGGAGGGCACTGGTCTCGGCCAGATGGAATATTCCATCTTTGATGCAGCCGCCGGCCGGGCTTTAGTCGATCTGATGGCAAAAGGCCGGAGGGTTTAAACAGGTGCTATGGCAGAGAGAAAAGTGTCTGCTTTGGGAAGCATATTAATATTGTTAGGAAATTTTATTACTAGATTGATACCTATAATGATTTGAATTAGTTTTTTGATAATATTTCATCATATCAGTTTATATACGTCCCCACCAAGGGGCTCGACCTGCCCTGAGTTAGGGCGATCTGGCCTTAGACGATCACGTGGGCCCATTGCGGGTTGATTGACTTCACACATAAGCTTCGAATTTCTTCGCAGGCGTGTGCAGGTTTCCTCACGATGTTTTTCTCACCGTAAGAGCGTCGGATAAACGTACATACCAGTATGAAATTGATATTCGTATAGATATTGGTAAGTGGCAGGATTCGAACCACGGCCTTCCGGACAGGAGGTAGTGGCCCTAACCGTTTTGCCACCGACGCTCTATATTTTATTTAAGATTTAGAAATCCTTACTTAATATTATAAATGTGAAAATGTGTTTGTTTGTTTGTTACCTATTCACACTTCAACACCTCTACCAATCTTGATTAAATTTGGCATGCAGGTAGCCTGTATCACTAGGAATGAAATAGTCAACCTTTTATCTGTGGAAATTGTCATAGTCCGATGCAGTTCCTGAGGAAACTAAAACAATACTCTTTGTTCGTTTTATTTAAAATCGTAACGAAAAAATGGATTGGTGTGATTTTTATCACAGAGATGAGGTGGAAAATGATATAATTTACTAATAAGTATATCCTGACATAGTTCTCGAGGGATCTGGGGACAACTGTTTTCTACGCTCGCGCACGTCGGTGGCGTCGCAATGGAGCAACGGATTAAAGTGATTTTTTGTATAGAATTTGTTGAGGGGGTGGGAAGTGACAAAGACTGTTAATCCGAATAGCCCGATACAGTTCCTGAGGTACCTGGTGAAAACTCATGTCCACGCTTGCGAGCTGATTGCGGCTCGCGCACCACTCACCCTCAAAAAGAGTCATAAAAGCTATGTCCACGTGGGCGAAGCCGCGGGCAAAAGCTAGTATTAAATAAAAAACAGATGAAGGAACACATCGTGAGGAAACCTGCACAACACACCTGCGAAGAAACTCGAAGGTTGTGTGTGAAGTCGACCAACCCGCACTGGGCCCGCGTGGTCGACTAAGAACCGATCGCCCTAATTCAGGGTAGGCTCGAGCCCCTCGGTGGGGAAGTGTATGAGCTGACATGTTGACTAAATACTTTGGATCATTATATCTCAGCATATGTAAGTTTTTTTTTAAATTACAGAGACTATGGACAGGTTATTATTTTAAAATTATCAGGAGACTACGATTTGTATTGACAGCGGCCAAGGACGGCGTTCTTAAACAATTTGACTTTCACTTAATTAGATTTAAAAATGTAAAACTTATGACGCTGTGACCGCTTGTGATTGACAGACGGGGACAGACGTACAGAAAGATTTTCAAGGGTTCCTCGTAAATACTACGTAACACTGAAAAAAAATTGATACATAAATTACGTGTGTAAGTACATTTTGAAGAATTAGTGATCATTCACACTGACGATTACAATTTAATCTCCTAACAGAAAAACAAGTTTTGTCATTTTTAAATTGAAACAAAAAAATACGCCCCGTAGTGTTACCATCGTCGACGTAGGCTATCTTTAAAAATCAAAAAAAAATACATGTGCTGAGATATAATGATCATCAGTAGACTGATTTATACAGACGTAGACGGCGGCCAAGGACGGCGTTCTTAAACAATTTTTTTGACTTTCACCTAGTTCGATTGTAAAATGTGTAGGGACACAGTGGTGTCAGAATTTTTGTAGCAAGGCGAGGCTCGCCCGTTTCACATACAGAGCCGGCAGTTGCGTCCCGTCCGCGCTCAAGTTAACCGGTGATCAGTACTCTAAATAGGCTATTTGACTGCTACTGGAAAATAGTTTTGTATTATTTGTTATTGCATAAAATGCAAACCATTTTAATATTTCCTGGAGATCTGTCGTATATACGGAGTAAATCAATGTTAAAGTTTGAATTAAAAAAAAAAAAGCGCCAAAACGCAATGTTCGCTATGGCGCCTGGTTGCTCGACAGATGACGTCACACATAAGTATACAACAAACTGGTGTAATAGTGAAAGCACGCACTGAAACTAATGTTTACTTCTGTGTGGCGTCATCAGAGTTGCAACCAATCACAGAGCGTTTTCAAACACGTGATCAAACCACAAAAAAACTTAAATTTCATTTATGTTTTTTATACAGAAAATGACCTTATTTTTTTCAGAACATTAATAAAATATGCTTTTTACATTACATTTTATTAGGATGACAACAAATTGTTACATATTTTAAACATAGTCAAAATGCCTATTGTATAACTAGTACCTATCTAGTACAATTAAAACAGACATTTTATTTGTGTAACAATACAAGGTAAAAACGTAAATCCTGTTTCACTGAACACCCGCCTCTGACCCTAAGGAGTGATAGAAATCGTTAGGTAGATCAGGACCTTGGATTTACCTACGTACGGACAGTGTACTTATACCGTACAGTTAGTGGTGATATACAGACCCCCCATAAATCTTAAACTTATGACGCTGTGACCATTTGTGACGGACAGATGGGGACGGTTGACAGAAAGTTTTTTAACCCTGCAGTGGTCGCGCGGATTACGTAATCCATGGAAATTAAAAATATTTTTTTTGTAAACAGTTCAATCTCGGTTCTCGGATGGCGCCACTTGCAACGTTAACATCGTCTGCGCATCAATTTTGCTGTTTTAAATGTTAAAAGAGAAGTTTTATAATTGTGTGTACAATAAAAACATTCGATAAGTGTCAGGGAGCATCTATAAGTGTTTGCAACAAAAATAGTTATCTAATTATTAGAATAAATATAAAGTGATTGGTGGACATAAAAAATACAAATAAATACGATTTGTGAAATCTTTTTAAAAAACATTTTTCGTGTTACATACTGTACTATAATTAATACTCAAAAGTGCATAATTAAATCAGTATAAAGTTTCGTGTTAAGGTGCTTAATTTCAAATTTAGATGAATAACGGCCATTTAGATCAGAGTGAGTAATAAATAAGCTAATTGAGTGATCTTTGGACCTACCTTGGAAGTTGACTCAAACAAGTTTGTAAGCAGTGAATACCAATATACTAAATCACTATTTCGACCAACTGTTAGCTAACATTGATAGCTCATTCTGTGATCTCGTTAGATCTTGAAGTAGTAGACACAGGTTCGAATCTGCAAAGCAGCTTTTCTCTTTTTTTTTTCTTTTTTGTTTCTTTTCTTTCTGTTCTTGCAAGTTGAAAAATGTCCAACTTAAAAATTGATATACTTTGTAACGCATGTAACAAGAAAATTACTTCACGAGAATATCTCAAATGTACTTTATGTAAAAAGCACTACGATGTTACATGTACAAAAACAATCAGTGTTCAGTTCTTCCGTATCATGACTTCTAAATCAAAAGGTAAATGGCAGTGTCATTTATGTGCGGGTGGAAGTGGTGCTGCTTTTACAAAAAAATCTCCTATTACTGTACCTAGTACGCCTAAGCCCAAATTGAAAAACAAATCCTCTGAGGTCTTGAATAGCCAAACAGAGGAATCACCTTATGCATCGCCAATAAATAAGAGCCAAACTGAGAAGTCACTTCATGCATCACCTGTAAACGAAGGCCAAACTGAGCGGTCACCTCATATATCACAAGATGACCATAACGAATATGACAATGTTACCACTAGGAGAAATTATAAGATAAATGTTCCAACTGATAATTCTTTTCAATACTTGTCTGAGGACGAAATGCTAAGCAGCACAGTGGCATTGGATACAAGTAAGAACAATAGGAGTTGCCCTAATAAAATCCATGATACCAGTGAAGAAATCAGTTACATGAAGAGAAAAACTGGCAGTTTGGAAAGTAGGCTACAAAGCGCTGAACATGAAATTGAAATTTTGATATCTGAAAATTATTCGCTTAAAGGAAAAATTACAGAATACGAAAAGAAAGTACGTTACTTAACAGAAATTTGCAAATCACCTAACCGAAGTGTTACTAAAAAATGCAAACGGAAAAGTTTTTCTAATAAAATTCTCTCACCAATAGTAGGTACGAGTACTTTGATAGATACTAACTCCACTCAACAAGAAGAAGTAATCTCAGATAAACAACAAACACACCCCTCAAAGACGGGTACATTGGACTTGCTGCATGAAATATCAGTAAATAATGGAAATGTACTTCAGGAAGGAAAAACTTGTCAAAATGCCCATACCAAAAAACATAAAGTGCTACTTCTAGGTGACGAGACAGGACGAAAAATGCGTGATATGCTAGAAAACAGACTTGGAGAAGAGTATAGTGTTAAATCTATCCTAAAACCGTATGCAAAATTAGATCAAATTTTATTAAATAATCTATCTGAATGTGAAAAATTTACAAAATCAGATTTTGTCATAGTATTAGCAGGGAACCACGACAACAATCTAGTAACATTTCAGTCTGTCTTGTATTATTGCTTAAATGTATTGACCAAGACTAATGTTTTGTTGGGAGCCACTTGCTACGATAGGTATCTTAATGAATATAATCTTAATGATATGCTCGAAATGATAAGTTTGAATATTGAACATGTTCACTACTTTAAGCTATGTACCTACAGAAACCAAAGATTAGATAGATTAAATACCTGCAGATCGCTGATCTTAGATATAATTATGCTGGGTTACAAGAATAAAGTCTTTCCAAGTTCGCTTAATTGCAGCACGGTGGAATGTAATACTAACGTCTCTTCACAAATGGAAAATGTTTTTTTTCGTGACCAACGTGAGTAACAATGAAAATTGCTTAGCCGATAACAACAGTAACTGTTTGAGTTCAAATGATCATTTTTTAGACTTTAATTTAAATATTTTTCATCAGAATGTATGTGGTATTAATTCGAAGAGAGACGAAATAGATTTGTATCTTAACACTCTTTGTAACAGACCTCAATATGTGTGTATTACAGAACATTTCTTGAACAAAAACAATATTGCGTTGCTAAATCTGACAGATTACAAATTGGTTTCGCATAACACAAGGACAAACAAAAAAAGGGGCGGTAGCTTAATACTTGGTACTTGTGACTCTAACTGTGATAAGTTAACTGTTTGCGATTCTCTGTACAAATCGGAGTATTTTGAGATTTGTGGTATCAAAGACAATGACAGTAGTCTAAATGTATTTTGTATATACAGAAATGATAAAAGAAAATGCTTTGATGAGTTTTTGCTTGAAAAGTTGTTAGAGCATTTTTTCGACAAAAAGTGCATCATTTGCGGAGATTTTAATGTAAACCTATTGACTGATGATAGATACAAATCTGAGTTCCTGTCCTTATTGACATGCTATAATTTTAGACCACTGATATTCTCAGAAACTTATATTGGTGGGGGGAGTGTACATTCGTGTCTCGACAATTTCCTCACTAACGTACCTGAAGAAAATGTAGTCGCTTGTAGCATCGATCATAACGGCCTATCAGACGGGCATGCAGGTCTATTTTGTAAATTACGTTTACCAGATTACAAAAAAAATAATAGGAGTAACAAATTTATAACTAAAAAGCAAAGAAGATTCAATAAAATCAACAACAACATATTTAGGCAGAATTTAACTAAGCATAACTGGAAAAATACCGGAATTAATGGATTTTTAAATAAATTTAATGACGACTTTAAAAACAGCTTTAGAGAAGTAAATAAAAAAAGTAAGAAAACAGCAGATAGAAAAATAGCTTGGCAAACAAAAGGTATTAAAATAGCAAGTAGAATGAAAAGATTTTTAATTTCAGCCCGTAAGTCTGCATGTGACCAAACGCTCTTAATCTACAAAAATACGTATATACGGGTATTTAGACGAGTAGTGCGTTGCGCTCGAAAGCTTGCAGTGCAGACTGCAATAAAAAGATCAATAAATTGTGCTAAAGCAATATGGGGAGTTGTAAATAAACATAGAAACAAATCCACTAATCAGTGTTATAGTAAGCTTACCCTTAAAAATAATGAAAGATTTGTAGTCGAACCTTTGGATGTTGTTGAAATCTTTGCAAAAACCTTTGAGAGTGTGCAGTATACTAACACATGTGACAAAAATTTGGCCTCATGTATGTCAATTTTAGAGGAAAGTACACCACAAGTTGCTGATAGCATGGACTGGAAACGTATAACTGTAGTCGAGGTGTTTAATATTGTAAAGAAGATGGCATTAAAGCAATCATCGGGGTACGATGAAATACCCATTTCGGTCATTAAGGACAACATGGATATTTTAGCGGAGCCCTTAACAGATTTCTTCAATTTATGTATGGATAAAGCTGTATTTCCAGAACAGTTAAAGATAGCCAAAGTACTCCCAGTTTATAAAAAAGGCATTAAAAGTGATCCAAAAAATTACAGACCAATATCATTGCTACCGGTTTTCTCAAAGATATTTGAAAAAATAATAAAGTTACGCCTGGTTCAGCATCTTAACTCGAACAAAATTATAAGCAACAGACAATTTGGATACCAAAAAAATATCGGAGTTACTGAGGCTATCACTACATTAATTGATGATGTAATACTAAATCTAAATAACAAGAGGAAAGTAGTAGGTATGTTCTTGGATCTTAGTTCAGCTTTTGACTTGGTTGATCATAAAATTTTATTGAATAAGCTCTATCACTACGGAGTTCGTGGTAATGTACTGAAATTTCTCAAGTCTTATTTGCAAAATAGATATCAGTTTGTGTAAATGAAATACACAGAGAATGGAATGGAGAAAACTTGCAAGTCTAAATTTATTAAGATTAAAAGAGGGGTGCCACAAGGCTCAATATTGGGACCGGTATTGTTCATTTTGTTTACTAATGACTTGATCAATTATACATACAGATGTGTAGCAAACAATATCAGTCTGGTAGTCTTTGCTGATGACACCAATGCAGTAGTTTCAGCAGATAACTCAAAGGAACTCGAAAAAATAACTCAACAGTCTCTTTTAGTTTTTCATAAATGGTTCACTATTAATAATCTCTTGCTTAACATTGGCAAAACAAATGTTATGTTATTTAGAACAACAACAAAAAATAATGAGACCATTCGAGCTTGTTTGAATGGAGTTGAGATGGAGCTTGTGAAGTCAGTTAAGTTTCTCGGTGTACACATTGACTCCTCTCTAAACTGGAAAGACGAACTTAGTAAAATAGAGGGCAAAATCAGCTCAGCATGTTACGCCCTCAGAAGTTTAAGAGATGTGATTACCTTAGAACAACTTCGTTCCATTTATTTTGCACTGGTAGAATCTCATCTCAGGTACAGTATTTTGCTGTGGGGCAATAGTTATGATTATAATATAAGGAAAGCCTTCGTTATGCAAAAAAGAGCAATTAGGACTATCGTTCGTATTCCCCAGTGGGAGTCCTGTAAAGACCATTTTCGTAGGCTGAAAATTCTAACTGTACCTAGTCTGTATATCCTTGTGCTGCTCACATATTTAGTAAAATGGCCGGAAAAATATGAAACACCAGAGGATAGGCGATCTCGTTTGGCGACGCGTCGATGTGATATTCCCCACACAATAATTCCAAGACTGAGAATAGTAACACACTGTACCCGACATCAGGCGGTAAAGATGTTCAATTGTCTCCCATCCAACTTGAAGGCGATTAGTAATGTGCATGTATTCCAAAGACTTTTAAAGCGCTTTTTGTTGGAAAAATGCTATTATAGTATTGATGAGTTTTGTGAGAGTAAGTGACTGTATTGTTATTTTATACTTTTGTGATTGTTTTATGATTTATTGAAATGTGATGTATTGCGATATGTGTGATAATTTTTAATATTGTTTTCCTACACAAAGTATTTTGTTAATGGAATAAAATTGAATTGAATTGAATTGAATATTTTGTGTTGTAAATTTTATAATTGACTTTAACTTGTTTTAATGTTAGCTTAGGTTATTTCAAACACAATTTGTAAATTGTTTATGAATAAATGAACTATGAACTATGAACTAATTGTGTTACACAGGACTACGTGTACTTGAAGTATGATAATCCGCACCCCCACTCTATTCATTCCAAATATGTATGTAGTTCCTGTTTTTAAAATAATAATTGATTTGTTTTCGCAATAAGCGTTTTAAGGTCTCATATAATCTAAAGTAAATTTTTAAAGACTATTTATTAGAAATTTGTGATTTGGTTTATTCTGACAAAACTGTTAATTATTCTGTTCAATTTCTTAATATAATTTAATTTCAGATAAGACAACTTGCCATTTTCCAATAAAATAGTTATAACATAAATGAATTTTATTTAAAAAAACTAGTACATTTTGAAGAATTGGTGATTGGAGTGACAATTGCAATTTCATCTCTTAAGAGAAAAAACAAGTTTTATAATTTTTAAATTGAAACTAAAAAACACGCCCCGTAGTTACCATTCGTCGACGTAGGCTGCAGTAACTCTTAGCACACAATAGGATTTCCTATAGCTATATCTATAGTTTTGTAGCTACGTTATAGCTAAGCCACATTCACTCTGTTAGGTCAACATGTTTCATGTTCCGATACTGCGTAAATCTTTGGTTTTTGGCCACGAAACTCGAGATAGATTTTGCATAGCATTTTTTTCATTATTTATTATTGTTACTTTGAAACCGGCACCTCTGGTTGGGAGGACCGAGTCATTACAGGTTGAGCCACCGACGCTTCACGGACGGCCAATGTACCAATGAGTTTTTCGAAACTTACGCACATATAATCACCGGTGAAGGAAAACATCGTTAGGAAACCTGCACACACCTGCGAAGAAACTCGCAGGTTGTGTGTGAAGTCAACCAACCCGCACTGGGCCCGCGTGGTAGACTAAAGCCCGATCGCCCTAATTCAGGGTAGGCTCGAACCACTCGGTGGGGACGTCTAGAGCTGATATGATATTGTTACTAAGAAAAGTAACAATAATTTTTAACGCTAAACACTTTCAAAACAACAGACTTCAATCACAACAAACCCAATCGCAATTTTGCTATATTTTCACAGAGCCAAAAGGATGGTTATGTTTTTTTTTTTTTTTGCACATTTCTTTGGCATGCACTATAGCCTAAACAGCTTGATAGATTTTTGAGTGCGAGGTGATGTTAGATTTGTCATAATCCTGTGAGTGACTAGAATATTTTTTTACCCGACTGGCCAAAAAAGAGGGGGTTAAGTTTTATTCAGTTGAGTATTTTTTTAAAGTAATTTGTTGAGTTATGTTGTTTTCATTTATATTTCATTAAATAATACTGAATCAATTTTATTATAAATTTAACGAGACCATCCTAGAGGCACAACCTATCAAATAAAATAAAAAATATTATTCACATCGGTTCACGTCACGACGGGTAAAGTTGTCGCTAGAGTTTTTTTTTTTAATGCATAATTGGTAAACCCTTGACAACATCTCACCTGGTGGTAAGTGACGATGTTGCCGAAGATGGAAGCGGGCTTACCAAGATTCCCCAACGCAATGGGGAACTGGCTATCTTATCTTTATGCCGGAACACACCAATGATATCAACATTGATATTTGGCGGCAAGACTTAGATAAGATGGTGGTAGCTAGCCAGGCGGGCTTAGAAAATGCCCTACCACCAACCAAACCGAGTCTTACAATTGACCCCGCCGGGAATCGATCCCGCGACCTCCTGTGTAAAGCCAGTGAACTTTGACTCTGAGCTACGGAAGCGGTTAAAAGATAACAAAGGTTCGTAAACTAAAATAAAACAAACAGTCGAATTTCGAACCTCCTCCTGTTTTGAAGTCAGTTAAAAAGGGCGACAGCACACATTACGGAAATATAGCTATTCCATAGGAAAAGGCTTTAGGCATTTACAATCATTGAACTACGTTACTAGCGTATTTAGAGCTTTTATCAACATTGTGATTCAAGTTTTACTTCGCTTTTCCTTTCCTCTTTTTAAATCTTTTCTTCTATTATGTTTTTAGGAAACTGTAGTGTTTAAGTATTTTTTCTGTTGTATTCAAGCTCTATATTTTACCGAGCTTCACACAAAATAATAATAAAAATTAAAATCATTAGGTCATGATAAGATAATTTAAATCCAAAAATTGTAAAGTCTCTGTAGAAGAGTTTGTAGCCACAGAGTTGTTATTTATTTTATTTTTATTCACAATTGGTAAACCCTTGACAACATCTCACCTGGTGGTAAGTTAAAAAAAATCGCTAGGGAAATGCAATCTCTTTAAACGTAGCTATTAGGATTATCTCATATTCGCTAATTTCATGGCCCCAAAACCTCAACGGCAACAATAAATACAGGCCCAATCCTGACGTCGTCGCGTGCCGCGGCAACCTAATGGACTATTAACCGGATACGGCCTTATGTGCGACGATTGGCCCCTAATGGCACAGGCCCAATCAAGCCTTCGATGTAGCCATTTAGCCACATTTTGCACAGTCTAAATAATAAATAGTATCAAGTATTCTATTTAGCCATTTATTCACTTTTTGAACAATCCAAATAAATAATAGTATCAAGTATTTGATTTAGCCATTTATTCACATTTTGCACAGTCCAAATAATAAATAGTATAAAGTATTCAATTAAGCCATTTACTCACATTTTGCACATTGCAAATAATAAATAGTATCAAGTATTTGATTTAGTCATTATTTCACATTTTGCACAGTCCAAATAATAAATAGTATCAAGTATTCGATTTATCCATTTATTCACATTTTCAAAGTTCAAATAATTAATAGTATCAAGTATTCGATTTAGCCATCTATTCATATTTTGCACAGTCCAAAATATAATAATTAGTATCAAGTATTCGATTTAGCCATTTATTCACATTTTGCACAGTCCAAATGATAAATAGTATCAAGTATTCTATTTAGCCATTTATTCACATTTTGCACACTCCAAATAATATATAGTTACAAGTATTTGATTTAGCCATTTATTCACATTCTGCACAGTCCAAATAATAAATAGTATAAAGTATTCAATTAAGCCATTTACTCACATTTTGCACATTGCAAATAATAAATAGTATCAAGTATTTGATTTAGTCATTATTTCACATTTTGCACAGTCCAAATAATAAATAGTATCAAGTATTCGATTTATCCATTTATTCACATTTTCAAAGTTCAAATAATTAATAGTATCAAGTATTCGATTTAGCCATCTATTCATATTATGCACAGTCCAAAATATAATAATTAGTATCAAGTATTCGATTTAGCCATTTATTCACATTTTGCACAGTCCAAATGATAAATAGTATCAAGTATTCTATTTAGCCATTTATTCACATTTTGCACATTCCAAATAATAAATAGTTACAAGTATTTGATTTAGCCATTTATTCACATTCTGCACAGTCCAAATAAAAAATAGTATCAAGTATTCTATTTAGCCATTTATTCACATTTTGCACAGTCCAAATAATAAATAGTATCAATTATTCTATTTAGCCATTTATTCACATTTTGCACAGTCCAAATAATATTATTATGACTATTGTGAACCTGCGACTCTTCATACAGACGGCGTTAGTGGTTTTCACCTCACAAAAGTTAATCAAATTTAGAGCAATTTTTGTTTTTTGAATACAATTACATAGCAAGTTAAATTTTATTTGTCGTTCAGTGTTTTTGTACAAAAGTAATTTGGGCCATGATTTGCGTATTTAAGTCAATGATTAAAAAACCTAGCTTTTGTTCTGACTGACAACCTTAGAAAAATTTACCAAAATCGGTTAACTTCTAAGAGTTAAAAATCGCTATCGCAGTTTGTATGGATAATAATAATGTCCGGATAGTTCGACGCTTTCTCTCCCCGTCGCACTGAACTCCAGCCGACTGTGCTTCCGCTGGAGGTGCTCCTGCCACTTCGCCTCGTGCCAAGTGAGCAGCGTAGCTTAAATTTTATATATTGAATAATAATAATATAATTTTTGCCATAGGTACACAGTCTTCTTTAATTGTCGTTGCTCATGTTAGTAGTTTATCAATTCAGACGCTCTTACGGTGAAGGAAAACATCGTGAGGAAACCTGCACACATCTGCGAAGAAACTCAAAGGTTGTGTGTGAGTGAAGTTGACCAAACCGCACTGGGCCCGCGTGGTCGACTAAGGCCCGATCGCTCTAATTCAGGGTAGGCTTGAGCCCCTCGGTGGGGACGTATATATGAGCTGATATGATGATGTTAGGGCCAAATACAAAATAGTTTATTGTTTTTTTTATACTTGTTTGATGTTTTTTGTTTTATTGGTCTGATAGTCTGCTGGCTGGTAGTTTGCTTGCGTTGTGTTGCTTTTGCGTTTGTGTTGCTTGCTTGCATTGCGTCGATGAAATCACGTTGGGGTTACCAAATTAAAAGTATATAGTATATTAGTACCTACGTAACCAAATGTAGAAACCGATGTGTTCCTACTTGTCCAGAGCAATAGGAGATATCTTCGCCTGGCGAGGTAGTGTGCTTGGGCAATACTAGTTACTTCGTAACAGATATTGCATTTCCTTATAAAACGAAAACGTCCGGCCGTGGACCAACCACGGTTTTTTTTTAAAGGACAAGCTTGTTGTTTGCCGTGGGGGGAGGGGGGGGGGCTTTACAACTTTACTGCGCACGGGAGGCGAGTATTCGGAAGGCATTCAACCTACTGCTAACCGCTGATGGTTGATAGTTGTATATATACTCAGTGGTGAAAAATCTTTAATAGCGTGCTCTAGATGACAACTGCCGGCCGCCACAAACTGTTCACAGTGCATGAACAACGGTGACTAAGGCTACCGGGGCTCGTCCTCCACCGTCTCGCCCCTCGCGCTCCGCACTGTTGCCCTGTCTAGACGTCTTCGTTGGACGACTGTATCCACTCCGATGGCGCGCCATTTTGGCAGATTATGCGGATCTGTCTTTGACCATTATCGGGCGGGGCGGGAATTTGACGCATATGGGAAACGCCTGAATCTGCGCGGGTCTCTTTACGCGGGAAGCGACTCACTTCATACCTGAGTAGGGAGCGAAAACTATCGCTGCGTCTGTCTTACTTTTGCTAAAGCTCCTTGATAAGACAAGGATAGAGTTAGGAATGAGTGCAAACCCAACGGTGAATGATTTTCGATAGAAATCTCCTTCGAATCAGTCAGTGCTTTCAGCTGCGCCCGTACGCGCGCGTACGTGTTGTTTAAAGTGATTGTTTAGTGATTGTTTTGTTGTTTTGCATAAAAAAACTCGGTGTTGTTGAAATTCCCAATAAACCGGGAGGGCAATACAATGTTATTATATTATCTACTGTTATTGTAGCATTCACAATTCACGTTTTTTTACGTTTAAGTGCAATACCTACTTACCCTATCTTTGGCTGAGACTGTTGAATTATATTTCACAAAGTTTAATACACAAATATTTTAGTGAGATAGTCAGTTTATGACTATTTCACCGTTATAAGTTTTATATATAGTGTCCATACAAAAACATTGAGAAATAATTGTTTTTGTAACCCTTGACAATAATGGCGACCACCCACGAAGAGCCCCGCCAGTTGAAACAAAATGGCGCGGCTGGCAGCGCCAGCTGATTCGTCCTCGCCGCGGACCATATTCAGGCATTTGCCAGTGGAGTTTGCTTATTGGCTGTTTGGCTAAAGAGTTTTAAATTGCTGTGTTAAACCGACAACGTGTGCTAGTGATTGGTACACACTTAACAGTTAATATCTTGAAAAGTACTAAACCAATTTAGATATAGCTAGGCACTGTTTCCTAATTTGAAATTTACAATAAAAATAATTATTGCATTTTGATTTCTAGTATCTGAGAAATACGTGGAGAGACATACCTACATACACTTATTAAATTTGGCACATCTGTTTTGAAGCCCACAGTATACGAAAATTCTGAAATTCAAACGTTCATAAATTAAAACCATAAAGTTCGTTTATAGAATTATCTGCACCTTTCACGGCTCGCATCAAACACTCCGTCAAAGGGGCCGCCCTGAAATCAACGTTGTCGGCGCCGCGATTGGACTCATGGCGGCCACTTTGACGGAATGTTTGACCCAAGCTGGCAGCGGCGAGCGGCATTTTTGAAAGGTGCTGTTAATTTAGCGAACGAACGTGTTGAATAAAATATCTTGTTTTTATGAAGTCAGTAAAAATCTCACTGATGATTGTATAAGTTTCATTGGAAAAGTTTTTCTGCTGAATGAGTAGCTGCTAAGTTTAAAAGCAGTTGGCTAGACCACTGCCCCAAGCATTATGAATTATCATTTATAGAAACTTCTTACTAACACATAGTATTAAAATATTCATTGATTAATTACTACTATTTACTTATTAATCTCATAGGTCTTAAGCAAATAATTAACAAATTAAAAGTTTTTTTCGTTTTCATTGCAAAGTCTTTTATGTTGTACTTTGTGCACGTACTATAGTGTGGTTCTACTATTTATTTGTCAAAATTATGAAGTAACCAAAAGTTCGTGAAAGTTTTTTCATGCGGACTACTGATTCAGCGTCACATCTTAGTAGTTACAGTGTTTATAGAAGAATAGAATAATTTTTATTTCAAATCATAACAAATTTATAATTACATGGGTTAGTAAAAAAAACACAAATTATAGGTTAGTAACACTTAGGCAAATTAAAGTTTTCCAAGCTTACGGTTTGGGACAAGATGGACAATTACCCAGTGCCTTACCATAGGGTTATCAATCCTGTCCCCAACAATAGATAGAAGACTGTTGGCGCTTATACATTGCTGGGGCAGCCGCCCATCATACTTCATCGAGCCATGTCCTTTGGGCGTTTATTTTAATTTCACCTCCCGTTAACATAACAACTCATCACGCCCTCTCTGGTGGGGCGTGGGTCCCTCCCTTAATTCAGGAAGGTTAAACCATACTCCACACGGGGGCTAAATCGCGTTGGTAGAAGCTAGTGGCAAACTCCACTGTCAAAAATTTTTCAAGCTGCATTTTTTTTATTCACGATCGGTAAGCCCTTGGCATCATCTCACCTGATGGTAAGTGACAATGATGCCGAAGATGGAAGCGGTCTTACCAAGATTCCCCAACGCAATGGAGAACTGACTATCTTATCTTCATGCCAGAACACATCAATGTTGTTAACACTGATGTTTGACGGCAAGACTTAGATAAGATGGTGGTAGCTAGCCAGGCGGGCTTAGAAAATACCCTACCACCAACCAAACCGAGTCTTAAAAGTTGACCCCACCGGGAATCGAACCCGCGACCTCCTGGTGTGAAGCGAATGGACTAACCATTACGCCACGGAGGCGGTTAAGCTATAAGGCACCTGACCAGATTTCACGATTTTCATCTATAATAGCAACCGGCTCCATCGGCTTATGGCACATTTACACTCTGCCCTAATAACCCTAGAACCGTACCCTGGGGTACAAATTAAAAAAAAATAATCGTTTATATCTTTTTATTATTCGATGGTTTTTTTTCGCACATCCGTGTATTTACGTGGGTCGGGGGGACGCGCGTAATTTCCAGTCCGACGGCGGTCCTGCTTGCGAGTGGACGTAGCATGCTGATTGTGGGGTACTCAAACGTGGGGTATTGCCAACGTCCCTACAAATAAGTATTGGAGATATATTAAGGAAAAAGTGACCATCATGAGGAAACCTGCACTCGCCTGCGGAGTAACTCGCAGGTTGTGTGTGAAGTCGACGAACCCGCACTAGGTCCGCGTGGTCGACTAAGGCCCGATCGCCCTATATTCAGGATAGGCTGGAACCCCTCGACGGGAACGTATATGAGCTGATATGATGATGATGACCAATACTTACAGCAAATTCTTCTAATCCAAAATTCGGAAGGTATTCTTCTGTCCGAGGTCCAAAGACCTCAAATCACGCACACAATGTGCAAGATACAAAGTTTTCATTTGTTGATCAGAAAAAAATATGCCAAAATTGTTTGAAGTTCCTAACTAGTGTGAACTAATTGTGTTCAATAAGTCTGAAATATGTTTAAAATAGTCTATGTAAGTTGATTAATTAATATGTTATTTGTTGTTATTATTGAGGGGTACACCTGCACCCCGGGGTACTGTCAGTCAAATTTCAAGATGGTTACGGTTCTAGGGTTAAGCAGGAAAGTAAGAACGGAAGTGGGCAGAGCGAGAATGTATAAAGTCACTCGCGTTGTCACTGCTCATGCCTCTGCCGTTGCCATTGCCGCGATTGCCGGCTTTCTTGCGGAAGTCAAAAGAATCAGCTGAGTGTGAACACTCACTAGCGTTGACGCTGCCGCAGAAGTATTTAGGGCAATGTTTCCGGCAGTGGCAGGAGCAGTAGCAGTGGCTGAGTGTAAATCCGGGGTTAGCGTGTCTTGCTAAGCACGCAAGCGGTCAGGGTTTATCCCCCTCATCTAGATATTGACCATATTTTTGCTCAGTTAACTTGTGTGATTGATGCAATCAGGCCAGTCGCACTGAGTTATAACCATTTTCCCTGAGCTGAGCAACTTTCAACCCTACAATCTGGGCAAAAAAAATAATTGTCAGCTGTATTACAATTTAATGAACAATTAGATAGGTACAGTCATGGAATATAAATGTTTAGCAGATTCAAATCTCTAAATTAGCCGGGTTATAAAATTAGTTAGACGTGTCATCGTCATCAGTCGTATGATCTCGAAAATCATCATCATCATCATATCAGCCAAAACAAGTCTACTGCTGGACAAAGGCCTTCCCCAAGGATTTCCATGACGACCGGTCCTGCGCTGCCCGCATCCAGTGGCTTCCCGCGATCTTCACCAGGTTGTCGGTCCATCGCGTAAGAGGCCTGCCTACTCTACGTTTTCCGGTGCGCGGTCGCCACTTTAAGATCGTTACTACCCCAATCTGTCCTACAACTTATGTGCCCTGCTCACTGCCATTTCAGATTCCGTGAGCTATATCGGTTACTTTGCTTCTCCCGCGGATGACCTCGTTTCTGATTCGATCGCGTAGGGAAATTCCGAGCACTTGTAACTAGGTACTTATACGAGTACCCGGCAAAATTAAAGTTTCGTGAATCTGCTAAACAATTAAATTCCGTGACCGTACTAGCCCTTTTGACAGATGATGAGAAGTAGCTCATTTGATGAGCAGTTAATTACGGATCAAATAATTAATTGACTTTCAAAGCCTTTATAGAAATATTTCTTAAATGTCGCTCTGCTCGTTTCATTATGCCATCAGATCAAATTCTGAGCTCCTGGAAGCCTGTTTGATATAATTTTAATTGTAAATTTAATAATTCATAGGATCGAGTGTTGATCTCGGAGATTATTCCTTATAATCCAGCCATTTTAGAATGCCTTTACATTTAAGGCTGCGGTGGAAAGCGATTAAGATCTGCAACTCAAAAAGGATGTTATTAAGCGTCTGCGAATGCGAAATGTTTACGACATTTATTGAATAGGTTTAAAGATATATCTTATTGAATAGCAACCAATTGAGGAAAATAAGATTAAACGCAATTGGTGGATCTTATTTCGCAATAAAAAGTTGTTTTTTGACATTTAGAAACAAGTACAGTGCTCCCTTGCTATTATTATCCTCTTAATAATTTTTAGATACACTGCTCCCTTCTATTATTATCCTCTTAATAATTTTTAACTACACTACTCCCTTCTCTTATTATACTCTTAATATTTTTAACTACACTGCTCCCTTCCTATTATTATACTCTTAATAATTTTTAACTACACTGCTCCCTTGTTATTATTATACTCTTAACATTTTTTAACTTCACTGCTCCCTTGCTATTATTATCTTCTTAATATTTTTTAACTACACTGCTCCCTTGTTATTATTATACTCTTAATAATTTTTAACTACACTGCTCCCTTCTATTATTATACTTTTAATATTTTTAACTACACTGCTCCCTCCCTATTATTATACTCTTAATATCTTTTGACTACACTACTCTCTTGTTATTATTATACTCTTAATAATTTTTGATAAACCTAAAACCTTTAAGGTGCAAACTTTAATTAAAAAATATTTTTTTATTTCTTAAAATTTAAGGGCTTAACCAATTTGTTAAAAAAAATATTTCGTATTTATTAAGATAAAAAATAAACCCTTTCATTCATTACCAATACTCATATCATGGGGGTGCATAAAAATAACTTATCCGTCATCTTTAGGAGTCCACCGTATTGGATTTAGAATGACGTCATTTAGCCAACCATGCCTTGTTTTCCAAACTTAACATGTTTAAAAAATTTCAGCTCAATCGGAAACCGAAAAATTAGAATGATGATTTTTTTTATGAAAAATTTGAGTGCGTTTGGCTGCACCTCACCTGATGGTAAGTGCCGATGCAGCCGAGGATGTAACACGCAAGCTCAAATAGTGCATATTCACTCTCATCTTGAAGGTTCCTAAATTATACGAATCGGGGAATACGAATACGGCAGGGAATTCCACTCCATGATTTAGTTTCCGAGATTTGTCCCAAAATAATAGACATACTAACTAACAAGGCAAGCTAGTATACGAGTAAAGCTTGTGAAATGTAGGGCAAATAAAAACAACCAGTGACAAGGCAAAAGGAAACCAGGCAAAACCTGAAGTAAAACGAACAAGCAAACTATACAAAAACTTTCTTAGAAACTTAACCTCCATTTACGCTATGGGAATACCCGTCTTTGATGCTTCACGGTAAATTTCCCGTTGCGATAACGTATCGAATTCATGACCTGTGAAAACCAATGAAAAGGATGGAATCGGCCCCCGTGGGAACATTGAAAAATGATGTTTTTTATTAATGTGTGTCCGCGAAGGGACATTTTGGATAACGTCGAGTATATTTACGGTACTGACGCTGGTTTTGTGTGATAAATTGTTGAAATTATCATGTGGCACTTATCAAAATTTATGCTCGGAATTTCCCCACGCGATCGAATCAGAAATGAGGGGATCCGTTGGAGAACCAAACTTACCGACATAGCTCACAGAATCCGTTTTTTTAATTATTTTTTTTCATTATTGGTAAGCCCTTGGCATCATCTCACCTGATGGAAAGTGACGATGATGCCGAAGATGGAAGCGGGCTTACCAAGATTCCCCAACGCAATGGAGAACTGACTATCTTATCTTCAAGCCGGAAAACATCAATGTTACTAACACTGATGTTTGGCGGCAAGACTTAGATAAGATGGTGGTAGCTAGCCAGGCGGGCTTAGAAAATGCCCTACCACCAACCAAACCGAGTCTTTCAAGTTGATCCCACCGGGAATCGAACTCGCGACCTCATGGTGTGAAGCGAATGGACTAAGCATTACGCTACGGAGGCAGTTAACTTAAGTGGAAGTGGGGAGAGCACATATCTTGCAGAACAGATGGCCGTTGGGCAGCAAAGTTCTCGAGAGGCAACCGCGCACCGGAAGACGTAACATTGGCAGGCCTCCCACACGGTGGACCGACGACCTGGTGAAGGTGACAGGAAGCAGCTGGATGACGGCAGTGCAGGACCGGTAGTCGTGGAAAACCTTGGGGGAGGTCTTTGCCCAGTAGTGGACATCTTTCGGCTGATATGATGACTTATAAAAATGTAGTTGACTTTATAAGTGTTACAATTTCACACCTCAATATTTATTTGATTTACCGCGGCAGTGATTTACCATAAGAGCGTCGGTGGCGTAACGGCTACGGCCGCTACTTCCTGTCCGGGATGTAGTGGTTCGAATCCTGCCACGTGCCAACGTGTTTTCGAATTTTGATTTTATATGTACGTTTATCCGACGCTCTTACGGTGAAGAAAAACATCGTGAGGAAACCTGCACACGCCTGCGAAGGAACTCAAAGGTTGTGTGTGAAATCGACCAACCCGCACTGGGCCCACGTGGTCGACTAAGGCCTGATCTCCCTAATTCAGTTTAGGCTCGAGCCCCTTGGTGGGGACATACATGAGCTATTGAATTCAATTTGTTTATTTTCTCACCACAAACTTGTCTCAAAATTGTAAATTTTTCGTTCATAATATTATAACGTAGTTTGTGGGGGAGACTGGAGCCTAAACTAGGAAAATAAAATTTTCTGTATTTTAGGTCTCCAAGCTTATAGGTAAATATATTAGTGGTTCGATGTAGCAGACGTTGAGAAATTAAAACACATATTGTAAAATAAAACTAGTGAGGTATAGTTCTTAACTGCACGTTATTAAAATAAAGAAATGTAATGTAAAAAAATAAAATATAAAAAAATGTGTATGTAAGTGTGTGTGTAAGTGTGTGTGTAAGTGTATGTGTGTGTGTGTGTGTGTCGTACTTTTAGATTATGATACTGCTTGTTATAGTTTTTCGTTTTGTTTATAGTCACGAGTCATCAAACATTTAAAGACAGCTTTTTTACATTTAGATGTGCCTTGACACTCTATTGTAGATGAAATTTCCCAGGAAATGATCAAATTTTTGCTCAAAGGTTTTGTGATGAAGTATTTTGGCATAAAGTGGTCGTAGCTCAGTGCTACTTGCGTGTTTAAGTTGATCACGCAGGTTAACTGACATAAAACACGGTCATTACCTGGATAGGTTTCAATGTTAGTGAATGTTTTCTCGACTGTTTCCGTGTTTTGGCAAGACACGATATGCGGTATTGCTATGTTTAAAAAATATTTAAATATTATTCGATTACTTCGAAATATACGAAAAGTGGTAAAATAAAATCTTGAAAAAATATTTTTTCTACCATACTCTCCCATACTACTAAGAGATGGTCCATTCCTTGGATAGCATGGTTAATTGTGCCATACGATGAAACAGAGAGTGGGTTATTTTTTTTGTTGACGTACCCTTATTGTGTGGGGCGGGGTATCGTTGAATAAGTCCTTTAAAATTTCTGAGGGTCTGCTAAAACAATTCAAATGAAATTACGAAATGTCAAGCTTTAAAGTGGTAATTTTTGTTAGAGTCAAATGTACCACCCCTACCAGTCAAACTGCTATTTCAGGACATGTGAAAAAATGTAAACAGCAGGAAATATAATCAATTTAAAAGCAAAACTATCACGGCTAAGTAGATTTTCTTAGTTTAGGAGTAAAAGTCAAACAACTTAAGATGTGCAGTTGGATTTCTTAAAAGTTCATAGATTTTCCATACTTAATGTCGTATTATCAACTGCAAAAACAATTTTGTTTTTTAAAATAAAGTTTTTTTTGGAAAAAGTCTACGGAACACTACTTTTTGCTCTTGATTTTTAACTTTGGAACAATGTACATTATGCAAAATTTTCGACGAACGAATGAATTTCTGAATGATCGAGTAGAAGAAAAGGCTCAAAGATATTTCCTTTTACCACAGTCTCACATAAGTTGGGACCTCACCAGCTACCTAATATGTATTATTCAAAGCTACGGTGAGTGTAAGAAGTTTCAGGCATGAATGACTTTGATTTGTCTGACAACGGTGTCGATTCGGTGTAACATGGTTTAACTTAATTGACAGGACTAAACTAAATGTATGCATTCTGTCTGTTTCTCTCTGTATCGAAAAGACAAGGTCTGACAATGGTGTCGATTCGGTTTAACACGGTTTAACTTAATTGGCAGGACGAAACTAAATGTATGCATTCTGTCTTTTTCTCTCTGTATCGAAAAAAAAAGGTCTGACAATGGTGTCGATTCGGTGTAACACGATTTAACTTAATTGGCAGGACTAAACTAAATGTATGCATTCTGTCTTTTTCTCTCTGTATTGAAAAGACAAGGTCTGACAATGGTGTCGATTCGGTGTAACACGATTTAACTTAATTGGCAGGACGAAATTAAATGTATGCAATCTGTCTTTTTCTCTCTGTATCGAAAAGACAAGGTCTGACAATTGTATCGATTCGGTGTAACACGATTTAACTTAATTGGCAGGAATAAACTAAATGTATGCATTTTGTCTTTTTCTCTCTGTATCGAAAAGACAAGGACAGAATGTTTAAATTTAGTTTAGTCCTGTCAAATAATCTAAATCGTGTTACACCGAATCGACACCATTGTCTTTTAGTACAGTTTGCTTCCCATACATTGTAGATGTGAATCTTGCTCTTCATGATAAAGCAATGCCACATGGATTTCCGCTAAGTTGTTTACCCAAATCCACCTCCCTCGTGGCGTCTCTTTTCCTCCTTGAAATATCGCACGCCGCGGTTATTTCTATTTTACAAAGAAATGGTATTAGTTTGGAGAAAACTCTTGAAAGACCAAGTACTACATTAAATTCCCTTAACAAGAACATAAAATTCGTGTTGATACAATGTACGAGTAATCATCATCATGACCATATCAGCTCATATACGTCCCCACCGAGGGGCTAGAGTCTACCCTGAATTAAGGCGATCGGGTCTTAGTCGATCACGTGGACCCAGTGCGGGTTGGTCAACTTCACACACAACCTTCGAGTTTCTTCGCAAGTGTGCGCAGGTTTCCTCACGATGTTCACCGTTAGAGCGTCGGATAAACGTACTTATGAAATCGAAATTCGAATTCACATTGGTATGAGGCAGGATTCGAACCATGACCTTCCGGACAGTAATAGGGCTGTCTACGTAATACGAAATTTCAAAGCAACATTAATAACACCATCTTATTTAGTTCTTGATGCCACACATCAGTGGTAAAGTATTCCGCCACAGATGAGATACTATGATTCCGCTATGTAGATATGATTTCCAGTTTCCATTGCGTTGGAAAATCTTGCCAAGCCTGTTTTCATATCCCTCACCATCATGTGAGATAACTCCAAAGGAATACCAATTTTGTAATAAATAAAGTGGCGAAGTGCGTGTCGTACTAACACGCGCAAATGAATTTTCCACAGAATTTTCAAAAATAAACGCAAGTTTTAAAAAAATAATTGCAGTAAGTATATTATGATTGGAAAATCTATAAACATTTATCAAATCCAACTGAACATTTTAAGTTGGTCGAATATCACTCCTTAAAAATAAGCCAAGTGCGTGTCGAGCCACGCGAAAAGTAGGGTTCCATAGTCGTTACAAAATATAAATGTCTATTTAAAAATATTTTTGCAGTTAAATATGGAAAATCTATGAACATTTGAAAAGCATCGGTGGCTCAACCGGTAACGACTCGGTCCATCTAACCAGAGGTACCGGGTTCAAATCTGGACGGCCAATGTACCAATGAGTTTTTCAAAAAACTTACGTACATACTTACCGATTGCTTTAACGGTGAAGGAAAAACATCGTGAGGAAACCTGCACACGCCTGCGAAGAAACTCGAAGGTTGTGTGTGAAGTCGACCAACCCGCACTAGGCCCGCGTGGTCGACAAAGGCCTAATCGCCCTGATTCAGGGTAGGCTCGAGCCCCTCGGTGGGAACGTATATGAGCTGTAATGATGAACATTTTACGAATCCAACTGCACATTTTAAGTTGGTCGACTATTACTTCTAAACTAAAAAACTTTTAAATTGATTAAATGTCCCACTTTTTACTACTTTGCTACATATTCCTAAAATGGCAGTTTAGCTGGCAAGTATACATGATGTAGCAATCCTAGACTCTAACATGAATGAGCACTTTAAAGCTTGATATTTCGCTAACTGATCCCTGAAAAAAAATTCACTAACCTGCAATATTTTTGAACGACCTATGTAGCAATACCCACAGCATGGGCAAAGTATATATATTAGTACTAGCATACAGTATAGACACTCCCTGCCGCTCTCTAGATTGCGACCTCACCCAGATTGATACAGATTGGTTACGGTTTGGTTGTCGAACGTATAGGATTTCACCGCCATTTTGTTTATTCCGTCATTACTTTTTTGAAATGTCATTTCTGGCCCGTTGCATGAAGTGTGCAGGGCGTGGCATGGGATAGACGAGAAAAAAAAACACCCCCACTTTAACGTGTTAAGGAGGTATCCTATTTTTTGAGATTGTTCACCACTTTGAGTCGTAATTAATGTAAATACCTACGCATATTAAAGTACAGCTTTCTAGTACTAAGGCTCTCTGAGTTAAACCGCGGACAGACAGACTGACATGGCGAACTAGTTTACTAAGGAACCCTAATAAAAAGCCTACTTTACGTTGATAATTTTCCTTTTTAACATAACGTGAAAGAATAAAATATCTGATAATAATCATACCTAACGATCAAAAAACCTATTCTACGATACGTCACACTATATGTGGTATGCGAATAATAAATCACCCCCACCTTAACGCCACTCAAAAAAAATTATAGATTTTTTCCATGTGTAATACGATAAGATAAGTCATAAGATATTCAGAGCCCACACAAGCAAAAAAAAAGCAGGTAATACAATGCAAGAAAAAAAAAATGAAAAATACTTAATTTAAAGTTTTAATAACTATTAAATATAATAAGGCCTAATATAATAACTTTTGTAACCATACTAACCAAGATGATGCGGCGCACTTAAATCTACACTTAATATTATAAAGAGAAAATATTTGTTTGTTTGTTTGTTTGTTCTAAATAGGCTCCGAAACTAATGGTCCGATTTGATAAAATCTTTCACCGTTGGGAAGCTACACTATCCGCGGATGCTATAGGCTTTATAATATTTTCAAAAAATAGGGATCTTTTCTAAAACTTAAAAAATGTAACCCAAGGTGTAAAAAATGACCAAAAAACTCCTGAAATACCTAAAAAAAAGAAGTTTTGTGGTAGTGGTAGTGGTAGTGGTGATGGTAGTGGTAGTGGTAGTGTAGTGGTAGTGGTAATGGTAGTGGTAGTGGTAGTGGTGGTGGTGGTGGTTGTGGTGGTGGTGACAGTGGTATTGCTATTGGTAGTGGTAGTGATAGTGGTTGTGTAGTGGAAGTGGTAGTGGAAGTGGTAGTGGAAGTGGTAGTGGAAGTGGTAGTGGTAATGAAGAGGTAGTGTTAGTGGTAGTGGTAGTGTAGTTTTGTGTAGTGTTTGTGTAGTGGTAGTGTGGTGGTAGTGGTAATGGTAGTGGTAATGTAGTGATAGTAGTAGTGTAGTGGTAGTGGTAGTGTAGTGGTAATGTAGTGATAGTGTTAGTGTAGTGGTAGTGGTAGTGTTGTAGTAGTGATAGTGTTAGTGTAGTGGTAGTGGTAGTTTAAGTGTTGTGGTAGTGGTAGTGGTAATGTTAGTGGTAGTGGTAGTGTAGTGGTAGTGGTTATGGTAGTGGTAATAGTTGTGGTAATGGTAGTGATAATGGTAGTGGTAGTTTAGTGGTATTACTAGTGGTAGTGGTAATGGTAGTGGTAGTGATAGTGGTAGTGGTAATGTGGTGGTAGTGGTAGTGTAGTGTTAGTGGTAGTGTTAGTGGTAGTATTAGTGGTAGTGGTAGTGGTGGTGGTAGTGTATGATCTATGATCTATCCGACCGATTTCGGTAATGGCGACCACTTCGACTCCTAGTCGGTTTGCCGCGCGTGCGCTCGAAGATGGTTTATGTAGCCAATCTTTGCAGCGAAACTCCTCGCGCACTGAGGGCATTTAAGTATGTGTATATGTAGTGGTACAGGTAGTGGTAGTGCAGCGGTAGTGTCGTGTTAGTGGTAATGGTAGTAGTAGTGGTAGTGGAATTGGTAGTGGTAGTTGTAGTGGTAGTGTAGTGGTGCAGGTAGTGGTACAGGTAGTGGTAGTGTAGTGGTAGTAGTAATGGTAGTTTTAGTGGTAGTGGTAGTTTAGTGGTAGTAGTAATGGTAGTGGTAAAGTAGTGGTAGTATAGTGTTAGTGGTAGTGGTAGTGTTGTGGTAGTGGTAGTGGTAGTGGTTGTGTTGTGTTAGTGGTTGTGTTGTGGTAGTGGTAGTGGTAATAGTAATGGTAGTGTAGTGTAGTGTAAGTGTAGTGGTAGTGGTAGTGTAGTGTAGTGGTAATGGTAGTTTTAGTGGTAGTGGTAGTTTAGTGGTAGTGGTAATGGTAGTGGTAAAGTAGTGGTAGTATAGTAGTAGTGGTAGTGGTTTTGTTGTGGTAGTGGTAATGGTAGTGGTGGTGTAGTGTAGTGGTAGTGTAGTGTAAGTGTAGTGGTAGTGTAGTGTAAGTGTAGTGTAGTGGTAGTGGTAGTGATTGGTAGTGGTAGTGGTAGTGGTAGTGTAATGGTATTAGTAGTGTAATGGTAGTAGTAGTGGTAGTAGTAGTGGTAGTGATAGTGGTAGTGTAGTGGTAGTGGTAGTGTAGTAGTAGTGGTAGTGTAGTGGTAGAGTAGTGGTAGTGGTAGTGTAATGGTATTAGTAGTGTAATGGTAGTAGTAGTGGTAGTGATAGTGGTAGTGTAGTGGTAGTGGTAGTGTAGTAGTAGTGGTAGTGTAGTGGTAGAGTAGTGGTAGAGTAGTGGTAGTGTAGTGATAGTGTGGCGGTACCGGTAGTGGTAGTGTAGTGAAGTGTAATGTAGTGTAGTGTAGTGTGAGGCGGTACAAAGTTCGCCGGGACAGCTAGTAACATATAAAGAGGATTAAAAGCTCATTACTGCCCGCTAAAAGTTTCTTATAGAAAACACCACCTTTGGGTGCACTTAAAGGCGAATCGATTCGTCCTTTTCGAATAGATACGATGAAAAAAATTTTAAAAGCCCACGCCGGGTATTAAAACGTAATTAAAAAAGGGTTTAATGTCTCGTTTCTTGTTTCCCTCTAGTTGGGGGACTTTAAAAAAGTTATTTAATCCTTTCTCCTTTTTGGGCATTCTGGTGATAATGATACAAATACAAAACAAAAAACCGCAGCGGAATCGGTTGAATAGTTCCTAAAAAGCCCTCAAGCGCCAGACTGCTGAAGCGCTCCCTGGAGGTCTAACTCCAATAAACATGTCTTAGAACGTGCTCTGAAATAATACCCTTTAAATACAAAAAAAAACCGCAAGGAAATCGGCTCAGTAGTTTTAGAGGTAAATGGCGACATTCGTTTGCACGCACACACAAACAAACACACAACCTCTCACCCTAAACGCATATCCCTTCTCCGTTCCGTCGTGGTAATGAAATAAGACCACAAACCGAACATACATATTTTGATGCCAATAAAAACAGGGCCCAGGCACAGTATTACAGTATGGCTTACAGTAGCGCAACTCTTTTGATGTCGCAAGATGCGCCACCGGCGTAGGTACTAGCCCATACTAGCCTGTAGTCAACCTGGCAAACTCCGCGATAAATGGTAACATTCGTTTGCACGCACAAACAAACAAACACACAACCTCTCACCCTAAACGCATATCCTTTCTCCGTTCCGTCGTGGGTAAAAAGTAATGAAATAAGACCACGTACCGACCATACAAATTTTGATGCCAATAAAAACAGGGCCCCGGCACAGTATTACAATATGGCTTACAGTAGCGCAACGCCTTTGATAACGCACCATGCCCATACTAGCCTGTAGTCAGCCTGGCAAACTCGCGAAGTTTTCCAGGCTTTGCCCCGCCCCTCGCTGCCCCGCAAGTACCCTTCCCTTGCTCTGCGTAAGTACATTTCATGCACTACTGTAAGCCGCTATATTGTAATACTGTGACTCCGGCCACGCCATATTGCAATAATTTAACTTTCCGGTCGCATAAAGTGGGTACGTCATAAATTGCGGGATGGAGCCAATGATGACGATTTGTTACCAGTCACGTGGTTTGTACTAATTGCCTTGTTATATTACCACTAGCTGTTGCCCGCGGGTTTGCGTTTATTTCGGGTTTCGTTGATTTAATTACTTTTATAGTTATTTTTTTAACCCAACATAGAGCTATACAATTTTCCATTAACAGGTTTTTACGAATGAAATTTCCGATTGAATGGAAAGTTTAAAGAAGAACATTTATATGAAAATAATTATTTATTAAAACAAAGTTTCTCAAAACTTTGTGATACTATTCTTAACTTAATGGTGCTACATCATCATCATCATCATATCAGCCGAAGGACGTCCACTGCTGGACATAGGCACACCCTGGACACTTCATACGGGCCAGAAATGACATTTCAAAAAAGGCCAGATGGAACAAACAAAATGGCGGCGACAACTTAACTGTAACCAATCTGTATCAATCTGGGTAACGGAGGGGTGAGCTCGCAATCTAGAGAGAGGCAGGGAGTGTCCATACTGTATGTTAATACTAATATATTATACTTTGACATAGGCTTCCCCCAAGGTTTTCCATAACGATCGGTTCTGCGTTGCCCGGATCCAGCGGCTTTCCGCGACCTTCACCAGATCATCGGTCCACCGAGTGGGAGGCCTGCCTACGCTACGTTTTCCGGTGGTACATAAATCAAGGAAATTCTACATGGGAGTACCTAATATATCTAGAAAAGTTACTTTCTAACTAATTCCTTACCAGTTCTTTACCCATAAACGGTTAAATCCAGAAAACTTTGGCTCCATTCGTTCTTTTCGTACGACTGCCATCCTTACTTTATATTATAAATGTGAAAATGTGTTTGTTTGTTACATTTAACGCTTCAACGCCTTGACCAATCTTAATAAAATTTGGCATGCAGGTAGCGTATGTCACAAGGAATGACATAAGCTACTTTTTAGCCCGTGAAAATAGATGAAATTCCCGAGAGAACTGAAAATATACTCGTTTTTGGTTAATTAACATCGCAACGGAACAATGGATTGTGTGATTTTTAGCACCGAGATGGTTGAGGGGGTGGGAAATGACACGATTTACTAATAAGCATATCCTGACATAGTTCCCGAGGGATCTGGAGAAAATTCATGTCCACGCTCGCGAGCCGCTTACCCTCTAAGTTAGTTACAAAAACGATGTCCACGCGGGCGAAGCCGCGGGCAAAAGTTAGTATAAAATAAATATAAAACGTTGGCAGGAATATTATAAGTGATGCCGAAGATGGAAGCGGGCTTACCAAGTTTCCCCAACGCGATTGAGAACTGACTATCTTATCGTCAAGCCGGAACATATCAATGCACACAATCAATTGATATTTGGTGGCAAGACTTAGATAAGATGATAGTATTAACTAGCCAAGCGGGCTTAGAAAATGCCCTTCCACCAACTAAACCGAGTCTTACAGTGTTAGACTCCACCGGTGATTGAACCAGCAACCTCCTGACGTGAAACTAATGTACTTAACAATTACGCCGCCGAGGAGAATTTGTTTTCATTAATGCTGCGACTTTATATGATGACTAGTGGATGCCCGCAGCTTCGCCCTCGCAGATCCCGATAATTGCGGTTCCCGTGGGAATTTCCCAAAATCCTTTCTTAGCGGATGCCTACGTCATAACATCTACCTGCATGCCAAATTTCAGCCCGATCCATCCAGTAGTTTGGGCTGTGCGTTGATAGATCACTATGTCAGTCAGTCAGTCACCTTTAAGTTATATATATTCAGATAAATCTTGAATTATTA
The DNA here is from genome assembly GCA_947284805.1 of Coleophora flavipennella. Lineage (NCBI taxonomy): Eukaryota > Metazoa > Arthropoda > Insecta > Lepidoptera > Coleophoridae > Coleophora > Coleophora flavipennella. The sequence goes on from OX369297.1 coordinate 1,397,237, forward strand.
TGAAGAGATCAAACGTAGTATTTCCACATATTAATCGTAGAGTCACTTAAATAGATGCCTCGTGAAGTCGTTGTATAAATATTTCTCCTTATCCTCATTTTATACCATATTTTAATAGATTTATACGATTATACGTCGAGGAACAATCAAGTATTATTAGCGAGGGGTCGTTCTTTCGGCTTGTTCCAGGGATAGATATAATCTTTTTTGTCGCCTACCCGGCGCTTTACAAAAAACGTTATTAATTTCACCGCCGTTTCTGTCACGAGGCGTTTTGAGTAGATTTGATGATAACTAATGTCGAAATCTTGTAAGGGAGGATAAAAATGTCTTTGTTAGAAAATCGGCTAAGTGCGTGTCGGACTACGCGTAGTATTGGGTTCCGGAGTCGATTGTTTATCTCATTACAATCATTAAACATTTTCCTAGGTACAACTGTCTACTTTAGAAACGCCAGAAAATTCGATAAGCTAAAGGGTGGCCTGCAGATAATTTTCTTTTTGTTTGCTTCCCTTTTAACTGTCACGCTGTTATTAGGCCACACCCCCTTGTCTGTCGCACCCGGGAGCCGGAAATTCGACAGACAGGATTTTTTCCAGCAGCCGGAATTTGACAGACAGGGTTATGGGCGTGTTTAATGGATTTTCTGTAAATCTTAATGTGTTTTACTTATTTCTTTTCGTTGTTTTTACTTTTATATTATGATAATTGATATTGTGATGTCGTCTACGAGACGCCGTGGGGATGTCATCATGTCAGCTTATATACGTCTCCACCGAGGGGCTCGAGCCTACCCTGAATTAGGGCGATCGGGCCTTAGTCGACCACGCGGGCCCAGTGCGGGTTGGTCGACTTCACACACAGCCTTCGAGTTTCTTCGCAGGTGTGTTGTGCAGGTTTCCTCACGATGTTTTCCTTCACCGTCAAAGCAATCGGAGAGTATATGTACGTAAGTTACGAAAAACTCATTGGTACGTGGCGATGTAGCACTAGCTTATTATTTCAAAATGAAAGATTCATATACGTATTAAATCTCATCGAAGATGAGTTTTATTTTATACCTAAAAACAGTGAGTTAGCTCTGTCGGCTGACTGATTATTATTTCTGCATTGAAACTAATGATATCACTTTCTTGACATTTTTAGGGATCTTCGCCCTGACGCGTGGATAACAAATATTACACACTTGGAAAAAGGACCTCTGTACTGGCTCACGGTCCACCAGAGAATGAATATCTATTGTTTTGGAAAGCTTTCGAACGACTTACCAATTCAAATTTAAATTAATATTCTTAATTCGACTCGCGCTGGCAAGAAAATAACTAAAGGAGTTGCAAGTGTGGAAATGTACAGATATACGATCTTTACAATATTATTGGCGCTAGTTTGACCCTCCCTTATTTTTCCGGCTTCCGGTAGGTCGACAGATAGGGAATTTGTTTTTTTTTAGGGTCCCGGAAATTGACAGACAAGTGGTTAACTTTTGAACGCGTGGAGGGAGAAGCACGCTGTTGGCATCAATCGGTAGCTTCGTTCATAAAATTTTGTTCGCCATGAGTCAGTCCACGGGTGCGCAGGGTGCTTTCGCTGTGCATAAACCTTTTTGAAAACAATAATTTGTGTGTAAATGTTAGAATTTCAATATCAAATGCATATTGTTCAGCAGTGTCAAAGTGTCCTTTTGATTAAGCACTGGATAAATAAACTTCAAAGAGACTAGTCCTGCCTCAAAGAGACGTCGCCGCCCAGCTCCCACACGTACTGCTTGGACCGAAAAAAGTGCACACTGTGCAAATAATACCGAACTCTTAATAAATTACACACGAATTATTGCGTCGAGGGCGTAACGGCTAGGGCCGCCGTCTTCTGTCCGAAGGTCACGGAGGTGCTGGGAGGTCGTGGTGCGAATCCCGCCACGTACCAATGTGATTTCGAATTTAGATTTCATATGTACGTTTATCCGACGCTCTTACGGTGAAGGAAAACATCGTGAGGAAACCTGCACACGCTTGCGAAGAACCTTGAAGGTTGTGTGTGAAGTCGACCAACCCGCACTGGATCCGCGTGGTCGACTAAGGCCCGATCACCCTAATTTAGGGTAGGCTCGAGCCGCTCGGTGGGGACGTATACGAGCTGATATGATATTGTTTTCGTAAGGTTTATGCTTTTTCGCTGGAAAGCACCTTGCTCACCCGTGAACTGGCTCATGGCGAACAACATTTCAAGAACCAAGCTTCCGATTAATACCAACAGCGCCCTTCCCCCTCCACGCGTTCAAAAGTTACGAAGCAAACAAAAAGAAAATTTCCTGCGGGCCACCCTGTATATCTTGGAAACAGAACATCTGATAAAATTAAGACGTTAGAATGCATTACTTCTTTAAAAAGAAAAAATTCGTACCACTTTTACTGGTACCAAAATGTTTAATCAACAAAAAGACATTTTTTTTTAATGTGTTATAAGTTTAAAATGTACCACAAAATGCTGTAAATGTTAATTTCATAAACCAAGAGGAATAGACTAAAATAACTTCCTTTTGTATGATGGGTAATTTTTAATTAACTGCCGTAATAATTTTTGTTTGCTCATTTTGTAAAGCCTTGTACAGTCAAGGAATTTAATTTCCAACCCACCTAAGGTTCAACATCGTATAGCAAACTGTCACCATAAGAGCTATTTTCGATTAACACGTACACATAGAATAGCAAATGATAACTTTTTGCAAAGAGGTTATATGTAATGTGAAGTGACAAATAATACGTATTGACATTTCAATACTATTACTGAAATAGAATTTTCGACCTTAATGCATTGCGAATGTCTAACGACATTTCAACAAAATGGGTAGGGAATTAAATTCCTTGACTGTACCTATCTGTACTTTTTTTTAGAAGTTTAAATCCTATTGTTATAAAGTTTAAGGGAAAAATCGTAACTTTGGAGCTCAATATTTTATAAACGCTACTTTAATTTAAAAAGTGTTCAAATAAATCTTGAATAATATAATATATTGATTTCATTTTCCATTTCATTTTTAACCCCCGACGCAAAAAGAGGGGTGTTATAAGTTTGACCCCTATGTGTGTGTGTGTGTCTGTGTGTCTGTGTATCTGTTTGTCTGTGTATCTGTGTGTCTGTGTGTCTGTCTGTGGCACCGTAGCTCTCAAACGGGTGAACCGATTTGGATGCGTTTTTTTTTATTTACAAGCAGGTTTTTTGGCGATGGTTCTTAGATACGTTTTATCAAAATCGGTTCAGCCGTTTCAAGGTCATCAGCTCTTTTGTTAGCTGCGGTAGGGTTCTTAGACTCTTAATGTGTATTTACTTTACTTTCAAACATACATGTGACCTAAAACTTGAAACACTCATGTATGCTTAATAACTATGCAGGATTATGGAACTCTTGGTCTGATGCTGCAGCCAGGATATCCAGAACACTAGCACACTCTTAAAAAAAAAATAGCAGATATGTCGTGTTTGGACTCGTTTTGTTCAGTATTTGATTCTGCATACAATGCAATGGTAGCAACACGGTGAGCTGATGCTGCGGCCAGGATATCCAGAACACTAGCACATCCTTGAAAAAATAATAGCAGATATGTCGTGTTTGGACTCGTTTTGATCAGTATTTGATTCTGCATACAATGCAATGGTGGCAACACGGTGAGCTGATGCTGCGGCCAGGATATCCAGCACACTAGTACACTCTTAAAAAAAGCGGACATTTAAAAAGTAAAAAATAATACCTTTCGTTGAGCCATCAAATTCATTTCAGAAATACCTATATATATTTTAATTATCGAAATCGATGGATGGCACGATAGGGTTTGCTCATTAAAATGGCGCTATAATGTCGCGTCGGGGTACCGCTTTAGTGAATCAGACCCTTCATTTGATTGACTATCTATTATTACATTTGTGTTCTAAATTTTACTATTGTAGGTCAAATAATGGCGGAGAAAATTAACTATGACATACGGACAAAAAGATGAATTAGAAGGGTTCCCTTTTTGCGATTTTGCCTCAGGAACCCTAGAGAGATGGGAATGTGTAGGTTTGTTTTTAATCACAGTTGCCTTAAAAAGTTTGGATTGGTCTAAGGTTTTGCTGCGATAAGCTTTTTCGCAGGAAAGCTCCTAAATAGCTGCTTTATAAAATATTGACTTGCCAAACTTAGAAAACGAAGGGTGGGGCTCGGCTTCCCAATTTCGAAACACAGTAACTGGCAATTATCAGATTTTTTATAAAATTTGCCTTATAGAAAAAGGTTTGCTCGCTGAATTGATAAAAAATAGATTTATGAATAGAAGATACTTCTGAAAAAAAAAATTATCAGAAAAAATACTTCAAATTAAGTCATAAAAGTAAAAAAAAATGCAAAAAAACTAAAAAAAGTTAATAAAAAAAGATTGCAGTTTCTGTGTTTTCAAATAGGGCAGCTGGGCTGTGTGGGACACACTGCCGTTGGTTTAACATGAAACATCTAGTATAGACATCTCGACATAGCTTGTAGAACGGATTGCCATTGGGGTAGTAATGTTCTCGAGTGGCGACCGTGCACCGGAAAATAGAGCGTAGGCAGGCAGGCCTCCCACTCGATGGACCGATCACTTGGTGAAGGTCGCGGGAAGCCGCTGGATGCGGGTAGCGCTGAAACGGTCGTCGTGGAAATCCTTGGAGGAGGCCTATGTCCAGCAGTGGACGTCCTGTGGCTGATATGATGAGACATATTGACACTCCAGCTTCGCAGCGAGCATTCCGGGCTCGGCCTCCGGTCTCGCAGCTTAATTATAAGGCCTGATATTAAAGGCACTGACTTGGTTGCTATGGAGCCGTGGTTAGTTATTTGGTTGCTATGCAGGAATAAAATATTTCACCACTTCCGTTAAAATCTTTAATCACTTCCGTTACAGTCCTGGTTTCTGAATTAACACATGCTTTGTACCCCGTATGTTATGTCAAAGAAGTTTCACATCAAAAATTAGATTCAGGTTAAAAAATCAAGTCCGTTGATTTCAATTATATTTGGTAGACCTGACCAAATGGAATGCTCAAATCAATTAATTAACAGATTAAAATAATAATGTTTGCTCAATATGTCACCCGTGATTGCGGTCAATTAATATTTTATAGTTTATATCAATACCCATAGGAACTGACCTCATACAATTTTTGTTTGTATTAACTTTAATATAATTCTGATAAATTATCGTATCAGTCATGCAATCACACCATGTATTATGCCAGCAAATTATAATGATCTCAACCAATAGGAAATTTTAATATCAAAGCAGATGATTTAGTTACATAATTTCGAATGTCGATTCGTCGATTAACAGCAAAAAACGGTCGTCACATGCATAATATTAAAAGTATGTCTTAAAAAATAATTATAACAGGACATTAAATTTATGATACTTAAGTAGTGCTTTATCATTATTACTAGCGAAATTAAACCTTACGTTACACTTTGCTTCAATCCCCACAGTAATAAAATTATCCGTTCGCCATGGACTTGAATTTTGCAGTCCGCCATGTACTTGATTTTTGCCGACAGAAATTTAAAATGACACAGTATGACAAATATAATACACATTTTTTCCTACTCATGAAATTGAACATTTTTTTCTACAGATTTCCTAAAATAAAAATAAAAATGTTTTACTTGTCACACGAACTCAGCTAATTGATTTGTACTAAAAATAAAAAAAATTCTTAAAATTTGTTTAGTTTTATACGAAAATGCACTTCCAAAAACATACTTTAGTTATTATTGCACAATTGTGCCATCCAACTTTTACTATATTTTTCGAGGTTAATTTGCTTAATGCAGAGTCTATTTCTTGGCTTTAAAGTTTTTTTAAACAGCAACCATTTGAGGAGAAGTTTTCGATGCAACGTTCATATAATGTTAAATATTCGATAACTTTATTTTATAACATTTTATTTTATTTTGGAACCTTACAGCCTAATTTAGAAAACAAACAAATTCTTAACACTAAACCATCCAATACAAACTTCTTTAGTTGGAATTATACGGCAAATTATTGTAAAGTGAGACCTTAAGGTGTAAGGACTGAGGCCGACAACATTCTATTTAGAGACCGTTAGATACAAAGTTTTCGATGCAGTAACATTCGATGTAAAGTTTTCGATACACCGGGTGAACATCCGCGTTTCTACTGGTTAATGAAATGCTGCTGTGTCATTAAATATTCTGAGTATTATATGTTGGAGGGATGCGGTGACACGATAATGGGTTTTGTTGCAGGATTTTGATACAGATAAGAGATATGATTAGATAAGATTATGTTAATTATACTTTTATAATAATCATCAATATCCTACTAATATTATAATTGCGAAAGTTTGTTAGAATGTATAGATGTATGCCATAACGGTGAAGGAAAACATCGTAAGGAAACCTGCACATGCCTGCGAAGAAACCGAAGGTTGTGTGTGGAGTTGACCAACCCGCACTGGGCCCGCGTGGTCGAGTAAGGCCCGATCGCCCTAATTCAGGGTAGGCTCGAGCCCCTCGGTGGGGACGTATATGAGCTGATATGATGGTGGATGTATGGACGTATGATAGTTACTCTTTCACACAAAAACTACAAAACGGATTTGGCTGTAATTTGATAGGTAGATAGATTACGAGCTGGATTAACACACAGGCAACTTTTTTCTACTCTCGCGAGCCGCTTGTGACTCGCGCACTGCGCACTCTTGGAAAGTCATAGGAATGTTGTCCACGTGGGTGAAGCCGCGGGAAACAGCTAGTATATTATAAAATAAAGTGTATAATGAGCGTTCCGCTAAAACTCAGAAACGAGTCCTGGTACGATCAAGGACTAGCTGTCTGGCTATATGGCGTGGTAGCTCTCCCTCCCCCATACACGAAAAACGTTTCCGTTTTTACCTGATGGGCGTACTTTTGAACATTTGGAAGTTTCGCCCTCTAGAAATTTATACAACAGTCTAGAAAATATTTGAGAGTATTCGAGAGAATTCCACAACAACATCCCTGCTCTTTGTTGAACATTCCAGAACACCCTCGAATGTTGTGGAATGTTCTGGAATATTGTCACCAATATAAGAAGATACAAGGAAGACTATAGCAACTTCACTGTTAAACTGTACAATGCACACTGAGACTGTATTATGTGTTATCAGAGATACACCACGAACAGGCAGTAATTTAAAAAAAACTTATATAAATAACTAGTTTTTGCCCGCGGCTTCGCCCGCGTGGACATCGTTTTTGTAACTGTTTCATAGGGTCAGTGGTGCGTACGCCGCCAGCGGCTCTCGAGCGCAGACATGAGTTTTCCTCAGATCCCTCAGGAATGATATCGGGCTATTCTGATTAGAAGTATATGTCACGTTCCACCCCCTCAACCAAAATTCTATACAATAAAAACGTGTTGTACTCGGGAACTGCCGCGGTAAAGCTATTGCATAGCATTTTTTATCAACTTATGCAATTATAATTATTTATTTATTTTTTATTTATGCAGTATTTACCAGTACCATATAGTCCTTGGGGCGCGGGATGTTTATGTAATAAATTAACACTAAGAAAGTTACACCAGTGAAATTGACTAAGTCATTTTAGTACCGCAAATCGCTAATAGATGGCACTGTAAGTTTTTACAACGCGGTAACGTTACGTTACGCTCGGCCGAGCTACATGGTAGGCGGAGTGGGGAGTGTGAGGTTTTATTTTCGGTACGGAATTACTTGATTCGGTCGCCGCGCTCTAAGCCCGCGATAAAAGCTATGCAATAGCTTAAAACCACTTCAGTACGTAGCTCCGTTGAGACGCCGACGTGCGCAAACGCGGAAATGAGTTTTCCCCAGATCCCTCGGGAACCATGTCAGGATATGCTAATTAGTAAATTATGTCATTTCCCACCCCCTCAGCCATCTATGTGCAAAAATCACATAAATCCATTGTTCCGTTGTAATATTAAAGAAACTAACCAAAAAAGAGTATATTTCCAGTTCCCTCAGGAACTGTATCGGACTATGCTATTTTCACAGGATAAAAAGTAGCTTTGTCCTTTTCAGTGACACAGGCTACCTGCATGTCAAATTTCATCAAGATTGGTTAAGGCGTTGAAGCGTGAAAAGGTAACAAATAAAAAAACAAACAAACACATTTTGACATTTATAATATTAGTAAGGATAGCTTTTGTCCGCGGATCCTCTCGCGTGGGCATCGTTTTTATTACTGTCTTTGAGAGTGAGTGGTGAGTGGCGCTTTCGGCTCGTGAGCGAAAATATAGTCTATGTCACTCAGGAATAATGTAGCTTTCTACTGGTGAAAGAATTTTTTAAATCGGTTCAGTGATTCCAGAGATTACTTTCTACAAACAAACTTCAACTCTTTATAATGTTAGTTTAAAGAGTGTCGATAGATTGAGTCCTACTATGAAAAATATACACATCTCTTTTGCTTTCTTTTACACTGAACTTGTCAGTCAAAATTTATTTTTATAACGAGCGATATTTCTTTAGGGTGTCAATTAAATGGTTAGCATAGTATTGTTATTTCTGTGAGCAGAAAAATATAATCGGTGAGCAGAAATAGCTAATTGGTCAGCAACTCATGGTCAGCAAACATTTCAAAATCAATCAGCAATTTATGTCATTCTGGATGGCTGTAATTATTTTAAACATCCCCGTACTACACTCTTCCTACAGTGTTGAGTGGTCGACGGAGCCCCTTCGGGGCTCCTACTTCTGTGTTCTCATGTTAAACCTAACACTAACGGATCCGAGTCGGGGTGCTCCGCAAGTCCAAACTCGCTTCGCTCGCTCCCGCTTCCATTTAGAACTCCCCGTACCACACTCTTCCTACAGTGTTGAGTTGTCGACGAAGTCGGACCCGCGTGCTTTCCCCGCCCTGATACTCCCACATCCCCCTGGGATCCCGAAGGTTTGTTGGGGGTTTAAATGGGTGGCGGGGGCTACGCCCCTTTTTCAACAAAAACGCAATCCAAGTAGTTATTTTGCTCACCATGTTTCAAATATGCATAGCAATCAAATATACTGCTTATAGACATGTTTTTCTGCCGCTCAATCATGAAATCTTGCCGCTCAAGTAGTTATTTTGCGGACTGAATGTTTATTATGCTTTCTGCCGCTCAATCATGAAATCTTGCCGCTCAAGTAGTTATTTTGCGGACTGAATGTTTATTATGCTTTCTGCCGCTCAATCATGAAATCTTGCCGCTCAAGTAGTTATTTTGCGGACTGAATGTTTATTATGCATTTCAAATATATATGTATCATTTCTTTATACCTGCCCCTTTTATGTCATAATTTTAAAGACAAACTATAATTAGTATATTAACATGTTAATAGTTATTAACTATAAAATATAAATAAAACTAATGATTATTGTGAGTTTTTCATTTGTTTTATTTATCAGCTGATTTAAAATTTCTACCATTTTTAGGGTTCTATAGTCAACAACGAACCCTTAGAGTTTCGCCATGTCTGTCCGCGGCTTAGCTCAGATACTGTAATTTGGCATGGGTATACATATTATTACTAAGGTCACGGGAAGCCGCTGGATGTGGGCAGCGCAGAACTGGTCTTCGTGGAAATCCTTGGGGCAGCAGTGAACGTCCTTCGGCTGATATGATGATGATGGTGATGATACATATTACTTACACCGACAAAGTGGTAAAATAAAATGTTAAATAAAGATTTAAAAAAAAAACCATTTATTAATTTGTTGACGTTATGTAATATTATATATAAGTTTAACATGTGAAAAAAAAAATTGTGAATATATCCCTAGTTTCCTAGAAATTAGAAAAAAAAAAAAAAGATTTTTTATGGTACCTCCCTTATATGTAAAAAGGGGGTGATTTATTGTTGACTTACCTTATCGTGTGGGGTAGGTACCGTTAAATAGGTCTTTGGTAACTACTGTGGGTTTGAAAATACCATTTTTCGATTCAGGGTTCCGTTTGCGAAATATTAAGCCTTAGGGAATCTTGGTAAGCCCGCTTCCATCTTCGGCAACATCGTCACTTACCACCAGGTCAGATGTTGTCAAGGGTTTACCAATTGTGAATAAAAAAAAATATATATATAGGGCCGCGAGCCAAAAATTAACAAAGTACGCGGACCTAATGCGGACTCACGACTTTGTGCCTTTTGCCGTCGAAACTTCGGGTGTGTGGTGCTCGTCGGCCAAAGAATTTATAATGAAAATAGGCAGGCGTTTGAGAAACCGCGGTAGTGATCCCCGCACCGGCTCGTACCTGGTTCAACAGATATCCCTGGCTATAGAGCGCGGCAACGCGGCCAGTATAATGGGCACTTTTGAGCCGGGTACGAGGCGATGCGACTTAAACTAAGAACCTAATTTCAGGTACCAAGTACATTATTTTATTTTGACGTTATTTATAAGTAATATAATATTTTTAAGCCTTAAACTGATAATTTTTGTAACGCCTAAACTGAAAACTCTTATACAATAGTATTCGCATAAAAATATTTTAAACAATCTCAAACCAAACGTAGAGATACATTCAATCAGCGCTCAATACAATTACACTGAACCACAAAATAGCAACGTGTTGACTTTGCTTTTTAAAACGCCGGCTATGGCTCAATAAAATGAAAATGTTCGACGGAAAAAAAGATAACACACCCTTCGGAAATACGGAACGTGACTGGGATGCCACATTCTCTGGGGTTTTTAAAGCTTTTTCAGAGATAAATGTAACACAGTTAATTGTAGCTACAGATAGATGACATTTTGTACATTCTGCTCCGTCGGGTGCAAGCTTTGCCCGAAGAAGGGGTTATGTATTTCGAGTGTACGTCGACTCTCGTTAATTCGAAACTCGAGGGACTCTTAAAATATTACGAATTATAGAGTGTTTGAAATATCAAATGGTTTGAAATTTTCTCGGGTATCATTATATTCAATTCAATTCAAAATCTTTATTTAAAGTAGGTACCTTAGATAACTTAGTTTTTAAAAGTCAATCTTAAGAACAATTTACACTGGTTGTAGTATATAAATACAATAAAAAATAATTCAGTGCTTGGTGTGTGCTAGAGAGCCATAATTATTCCAAGCGTTTCTATCATTGAATAAATCATTAATTTTATAGTAAGCTTTATTATAAAGATTATTCTTAATAAAGGTCTAAAACTGCCTATCTGTAAGATCTTGAACGGCTGGAAGGTAGGTTTTTGTACAACTTAACACCCAGCACTTGAAAGGATTTGTTAGTTTTACTCAGTCTTGAAAACACAAGAGAGAGCTTAATCCTATTTCTTAAATTAAAATTATATCTTTCACTATTTGGTTGGAAAAGGTTTTCAATCAAAGTCAGTGCCAATCTAAGCAAACCAAAGGCTCGTGTACGATGATACAAGTTTGAACTTGTCTCAAGATGTACTTACCTCTGCAAGTTCTGCAATCTTTCTGTCTCTTTCTCTCTGCAACTTTGAATAGGAATGACGACAGCATCACAAATAAATTATGAAATATTGATCTATAAATTGCCCCCCAACTTAAACTTCGAAAAACCTTACTCGTTTTGTTTTCCATCTAGTCTTCAATTTTTAATTCACCAAAATCACAAAATGAGAACATAAATGACGCTGCAAAACTATGACGTCACGCCTATGTATTTCAAACATTTTTAGAACGAAATGTCGTTTTTGACAGATGATAAAAAGTATCTCAGCTGACTAGCATTCGTCATCCCTATTGTTTATCGCGTCGTTTTGTTACGTAGCAATGATTTTTTCGTTCACTTTACCAAGTACATAAAAAAGTATTGATTTATTTTGAAATATAAAGAGATTTTCTAGGGGACTCGCGATACGTTGAATTATAGAGAGGTTCCAAATATCGCAGGTTTGAATTAAAGAGAGTCGACTGTATGTAATTTTTTTGGCACGCCCCGTTAGCCTTAGCGGTTTGATAGATTTTGGATTTTCGAGGTGTCGTTAGTTTTGTCTTGATCCCGTCTTTTTCCTATCGTGTAGCAAAATTAACCGTGCTATCCAAGGGACCTACATACACATCTAGTATCAGAAGTGCAGGTTTCCTCACGATGTTTTCCTTCACCAATAAAGCAATCCGTAAGTACGTATATGTACGTAAGTTTCGAAAAACTCATTGGTATATTGGTGACGTCTTGCTCCCGTGAGTGACGTAGGATACGTTTGGTTGGTGGAAAAGGATTTTCTTAGCCCGCCTGTCTAGCTACCACCAAATTATCTAAGTCTTGCTGACAAACATCAATGCTAACAACATTGATGTTCCGGCTTGAAGACAAGATAGTCAGTTCCCTATTGCGTTGGGGAATCTTGGTAAGCCCGCTTCCATATTCGGCATCACTTCGACATTTACCTTCAGGTGAGTAGGTACCAAGGGCTTACCAATTGTAAATAAATGAAAAATAGTAACATAGGATACATTTTTATCCGAGTAGCAAAAAAGAGGTTATATATTTATTTGGCATGCTCTTTAGCCTCAACGACTTGATGGATTTGTCGTTAGATAGTGACGTAGAATACAAATTTACCTGACTGGCCAAAAAAATAGGATTTAAGTTAAGTTTAAGTTTTTATGCAGTATATAGTTGTCTTAAACCTTTTGTAGATAAAATATTCTGAAGCACGTAACTCATATTATATGATTTTGCGTGTTTTTAGGTTACCGGAGCCAAAATGGTAAAAAAGGAACCCTTATAATTTCATCATATCCGTCCGTATGTCATAGTCAATTTTCTCTGCTACTATCAGACCTACTGTAATGAAATTTAGTTCACAGATGTAAATTATGATCCGAGATGGAAAATGAAGGCAACATGTCAAAAATGTTTTTAGGGTAGCATCTCCTGTCCCCTTCGAGTGAGGTATCGTTGAATAGATCTCACAAAATGAATTAAAGTTTTTGTGAATTCTCAAAGTTAAAGTAGCATTTACAAGATATTGGACACCAAAGTGACACTTTTCGTATATGTTTATGTCGCCCTCTAACTTTTAAACTAAATAAATAAATATTCTGGGACAAATTACACATGGTCATCTGGCGCCAAAGTGGATTCATACTTATATACATACTTATATACGTATAAATACATACATATATAGATATTTAACACCCAGAAAAAGAGCAAATAAATCTGCTCATCACACAAATGTTTGCCCTGATTGAACCCACAACCCTCGGATCAGTAGTCAAGAGCACTAACCACTGAGCCACCGAGTCAGTCACTAGGTAAATATTTGACTTAAAATTCTTAAAATAATACAGAAACTAGATAGATATTGCTAAAATCAGACTCGAATTCGTTTATTTGCCCTTGAGTTGGGTACATAGTATTAGGTGTTAAAAAAATTATAATCGAAACGCCAAACTCAGCCATAAAAAATGATGACAAAACTAGCTACATTTTTTCATTCATATCAGCTCCCCGACGAGGGCAGCCTACTCTGAATTAGGGCGATCGAGCCTTAGTCGACCACGCGGGCCCAGTGCGGGTTGGTCGACTTCACACACACCCTGCGAGTTTCTTCGCAGGCGTGTGCAGGTTTCCTCACGATGTTTTCCTTCACCGTAAGAGCGGCGGATAAACGTACATAGAAATGTGAATTCGAAATCACATTGGTACGTGGCAGGTTCGAACCACGACCTCTCGGACAGTAGGTGCCAGCCCTAGCCATTACGCCACCGACGCTCTACATTACAAATAATTAATTAAATAAACTTCAAATTGTACTTAGTCATTAATAAATTTATAATCCAAAAATTCCTTGACCGAGTAAAATGTATTTAGTAGAAGCTATCTGTTCAGTTCCACCTTAAATCAGTTTATTGGGAGTTCTTTAACAAATTGTGCTATCTTATAATAGATTATTCTGCACATCCAGAAACAGTTTTTTTTTGGTACCTCGTGCTTTTTGCTACCACATCATAAACATGCTGCATGTGAAGTAATTTTAATTTTTAATTTGTGTTACCTTACTAACCCTAATTTTATTTATAATATTTTCTTGTACTAACACTCTATGGATTACGTTGTCCGAAATAAATGTTTTGATTGATTGATTGATATAAACTAGTATATCTGGGTATCTTCTACTCCTAGTGCTAGTTGTTGCGTCTTTAGCCTCAATGTAGTATTAATTTTGATGCATCTTTACGAATGTGGCTGCTTCAATAATTTACAAACACGGAAGGGGTAGAATATGTAGGATTTTGAAAAATGGTTTGCGCGACACCACATCAGTGAACAAAAAATATTTTACTAATGAAAAACAAAATTAAAAACCCTCTCATACAAGTGAAAGATGTTTTTGTCTGCACCTCTTCATCTATAAGATCTAAAGTTATACAATTTTGTCGGTTTAAATTGTGAACTTTTTTAAATATAACGAAAATGAAAATTCGAGTCCTTTTGTCAAATAAAAATAAGGGGTGCCTCCCGCACACGTGAAAGCAGCACGAATAAAAATATTTTTGAATCCATTCGTGTTGGAAATATGTAATTGTATCGGTTTTTTACTCGTAAGTACTGTGACTTCGTCTACGGGACGCCGTTGGGATATAGCTAGCTTAATAATTTAAAATGAAAGATGGAAGTACGTATTCAATATCATCAGAGATAAATAAATAAATAAATATTCTGGGACAAATCACACATTGTCATCTGGCCCCAAAGTAGGATTCCCTGTGTTATGGGAACCAGAGACTGATATACATACTTATATACGTTTAAATACATACATATATAGATATTTAACACCCAGACACAGAGCAAACAAATCTGCTCATCACACAAATGCTTGCCCTGGGTGGGGATCGAACCCACAACCCTCGAATCAGTAGTCAAGGGCACTAACCACTGAGCCACCGAGTCAGTCAATTACAATTGTTAACACGTAAAAAAACGGAGAAGGCTCTGTCGGCTGACTGATTATTATTTCTGCATAGATTCTGATCACTTTCTAGCCATTTTTAGGGACCTCTGCCCTGACGCGCGGTTAATAAATATTATACTCTTGGAAAAAGGACCTCTGTCCTGGCTCACGGTCCACCATAGAATGAACATCTATTGTTTTGAAAAGCTTTCGAACGACATATCAATTCAAATTTAAATTAATATTCTTAATTCGACTCGCGCTGGCAAGAAAATAACTAAAGGAGTTGCAAGTGTAGAAATGTAGAGATATACGATCTCTACAGTACTTACGTAAATCTTAAAGCAAATCTGAGAATTCCCAATCTCTGTGCACGGCAGACTATCACATCAGCCGAAAAACGTCCGCTGCTGGACAATCCCCTAAGGATTTCTACGACGACCAGTCCTGCGCTGCCCGCATCCAGTGGCTTTCGCATTCAGTGGCAGACTTTCTTTCTATTCAATCATTTGTTGCCAAAACTAGTATTCGAACCCACTGCCTGCGCGCTGTAAATGTAGCCCAGCCGATTGAAGAGCCACGTACAATTTATGCTGAAATCCGACTGGACGAAAGGGCTGCACTCAGAGAAATGTAAATGGGGATAAAATAACAGGACACTACTAACCACCTCCATGGCGTAACGGTAAGTACATTCGCTTCACACCAGGAGGTCGCGGGTTTGGTTGGTGGTAGGACATTTTGGCTACCACTATCTTATCTTAGTCTTACCGCCAAAACATCAATGTTGACAGATATGCATGAAGATAAGATAGCCAGTTCCCCATTGCGTTGAGGAATGTTGGTAAGCCCGCTTCTATCTTCAACATCATTGTTACTTACCATCAGATGAAATGATGTCAAGGGCTTATCAATTGTGAAATAAAAAAAAACAAATTCGTACTCCAATCCGTTAATTCGAGCGGCAGCGGACTAGACCCCGCCATTCGGACTATCTAGGTACATGGTCCGAAGACCAAGACACGTACTGTCTGATCCTCTTGATTAAATTTCAGCCGACCTGAATTGCTTCCTGGCGGCTTAGGGAAGAACCGAAAGTGTCACTCTTCGGATGACATAACCCCCCCTCACTAGCACAACAAATGCAACCCCCTAAGCGGTAACTCCCATCAGGAGCGCCGCTCGCTCCCCCAGGGAGGTCGTCGTGAAAATCCTTGAGGGAGGCCTTTATCCAGCAGTGGAGCAATGGATTGCTCTCTTATAGTATAAGGCTGTCCCTCCACCGTGTCTGTCTGGTCTGTCATTCCGAACAAGGTTGTATTTAGGGAAATTAAGGCCTTTTTAAAGTGGGGCTTGAGAAGTGTTTCCTGTGAAAAAAAATTAGAAAATAGTTTATTTTCACCTCAGGTATTATATATTCCATGGCTGAGACCTCCTTTTAGGTACAAAAGTACCTGTGTTAAGGGATCTCGCTCCTCCATTACTTAATCTATGGTATATTAAAGGTAAAAACGAACTGCTTTGTTTATTAGTTGGTTTGTTAATTAGTTTTTTGTAAAAATCTTGGAATCTAAATCAGAATCACTTCACGGTTTCCGATTGAGCTAAAATTTGCATATACGTTCAGTTTGAAGCACAATAGTAGTAAGCTCCCAAAGATGGCGGAAGAGTTATTTTTTATGCAACCCCATGATATTGGTTTCAAATGAAAGGGTTTGCTGAGAAGAATACGAAAAAAAATACATTTTTTCATTTAAAACTTATACCTTACAGTTTTTAGGTTTTTAGAAGATTGTTTTTTTTTTATTTGACAGTGTTTAAAATAAATTTAAAAATATTATTCAGTAAATGGCACTAGAACCGATGGAAGTAAAGTTCTCGAGTGGCGACCGCGGACCGGAAAACGTAGCGTAGGCAATCCTCCGACCGCCGTGGACCGCCGACTTGGTGAAGATCGCGGGAAGCCGATGGATGCGGGCAGCGCAAGACCGGTCGTCGTGGAAATCCTTGGGGGAGGCCTTTGTCCAGCAGTGGACGATTTCCGGCTGATATGATGATTCACTAAATATCATTTCTCATACAAAAGCATAAAAAAACTTATTTATTTAATATTTTAATCTTATTTCAATTTTATATTTATCAAAATCACTTAATTAGTTCGTCAAAGACAATGACGTCACAAGTTTGTAACAATTTCAGAACAACGTGTTTTTTTAAGACAGTTAATAAAAAGTAACTCAAATGACTAGCAGTCAAACACCGGATTCCTTCGCTAAGTCCAACCCTGTATGTCAGTCAAAGTGCACGCTAGTTTGGTTTATTAGCCATCTAATTTGATTACGCGTCCGTTGGCGGCTCCATCCAGTGCCGGCAAAAGTAAATAGCTCCCCATTCAGTATCGGCCGGCCAATCAATTGCAATTGTTGTGCCTGGCGTAGATGTCGAGACGAACTGTGACGCGGCCCGGCAAACGAGAATTAAGGTTTTAGGTCAGTTGGAAAAGCGAAAAACATTGTCCTGCATGTGATGTTTTTAGGGTTCCGTACAAAAAAATGGAACCCTTATAGGACCACTCGTGCGTTTATCTGTCTGTCCGTCCGTCTGTCACAGCCAATTTGCTACAAATCTACTGGACCAAATCAGGTAAAATTTGGTAGGATGGTGTAATCCCATAACCCAAACACAGATGTGCAAATTGTTTTTTTTTTAAATAAGGGTAATTTTCTGGGGAAAAATTAGGAAATTTAAAATAAAAAAGGTTTTGCCTTACTGTGTCATATATCAAATAAAAGAGCTCGTCATGAGAATCTCAAATATATTTTCGTTATTATTGTAAAATAAATATTTTTGATATTATTCATGAAAGAAGACGAAAATTGACCATTCCGCCTCCCTGATCTCCGAAACTACTGAGTCTAAAATTTTCAAAAATATACAAAATATAGTTCATTGCTTGTAGATTTCAGTAAAACCTATAAGAATTCTATCAATTGAAAATAAAGAGTAAACTCAGTATAATACTTACGGAAAATAGTTTACTAAAACAAAATTTTGTTCAGGATGATGTTGAGGTTGCCCAGGTTTTGCAGCGCTTCAGGCATGTTTGCCGCAGCCCAAGTAGACGGATTTCACACATTAAGGCGCAAAAAAATAGACTCGGTCCGCAGTAGAATGCTGGGCGGCAACAATACCATCCTGAGGGTGCTGGCAGACAGACCCGACAGTGTGCTGCAGAAGCACTGGGTGACAGCCCTGATTCACCCACACGCTGGGCAGATTTATTATATTAATTGATTTCTTTATTTTTCATGTTTTACTAACATAGTCAGTAAGATTTCTACTAATATATCATGGGCCCATATTGTCTGGTAAATAAATAAATAAAATAAAATTAAATTTAAACACCACTAGATAGCGCTAGTAGTAGTTAACTCGCGTCTAACTGTGAGGATTTCAAATGTGATGTTTTGTATTTGACTTTGGCATTGTACGGAACCCTCTCCACGCGAGTTCAACTCGCACTTGGCCGGTTTTTTTATGCTGTAAGTTAATAATAAATAACATTTAGGAACAAATCACATACGGTCATTTGGCCTTAAATTACCTACACTATTGGAACCAGACACATACTTTAATACGTTTGAAAATATAGGTTTATAAACCCAGACACATATCAAACAAATCTTCGTCACACAAATATTTACTCTGGTTGGTAATTGAACCCACGACCCTCGGTACAGCAGATAGGAGCGCTGCCGCTGGACCAACGGGTCAGTCGAGTCTTTACTTTTATTTATTTTCTTTTTAAGGTTCCGTACAAAAAACACAAAATGGAACCTCATAGGATCACTCGTGCGTCTGTCTGTCCGTCCGTCTGTCTGTCCAAGCCCATTTTCTCCGAATCTAGTGGACCAAATTAGGTGAAATTTGGTAGGATAGTGTAATCCTATGACCCAAACACAGGTGAGCAAAGTAAATTCATATTTTTTTAAATAAGGGTTATTTTCGGGGGACAAATTAGAAAATTAAAAAAAGTTTTGTAAACCTTATTGTGTCTTATAAAATGAAAGGGCTTGTTATCAGGATCTTAAATATATTTTTGTTTATATTTTAAAATAGTTTTGATTTTATTCATGAAATAAGACGAAAATGGACCATTCCCCCCAGTTCTCCGAAACTACTGATACTAAAATTAAAAAAAAAAAAAAAAATATACTTCATGGCTTGTAGATTACAAGAAAACCTATAAAAATTCTATCAATTGAAAAAAAAGTGGTAAACTCAATTTAATACGTTCACCTACGGAATAAAGTTCTAGTCATAATAGAAAATAGTCTATCGGTGTTCTACAGGATTCATTTCGGAAAGTGTGTCCTGGAACTTCACGACCTCATTCCCCCTCTTCATTTCATCATCGAACGACCAGGTGCGGAGGGCAATTCCACCCCTTTGTCGTTTATGTTCCACCTTTACGTACAAAGCGTTTTGCTTCTTCGTTCATTATTCTAACGGGCAAGGAGTGGAATTCCCTGCCGGCGTCTGTATTCCCCGATTCGTTTTATTTAGGAATCTTCAAAAAGAGAGTGAATAAGGACTTTTTGAGCTTGCGTGGTACATTCTCGGCTGCATCGGTACTTACGTGAGGTGCAGCCAAACGCACTAAAATTTTTATTGAAAAAAAAAAGGAGTTCACTAAAACACCACTAGATTACGCTAGTAGTAGTTAACTGTATGGAGTACAGCTCTCACTTGTGGGACAGATCGGCTCGTTATCAGCTATATGCCTTGGATTCTATCGACCGACGCGCTAGGAGACTCATTGGCGACGAGGAACTTTTATCAAACTGGCTCCAAAGCCTCGAGCGTCTCCACAAAGTCGCCTGTCTATCGGTGTTCTACAGGATTCATTTGGAGAGTGTGTCCTGGAGCTTCACGACCTTATTCCCTCTCTCCATTTCATCATCGGACGATCAGATGTGGAGGGCGGTTCCACCCCTTTGTCGTCAATGTTCCTTGTTCGAGAGTCATTACGAATCGTCTCGCACGCAGGTTTGACGACTTCCAGCCTCCCAAACAACATATACAGAAGACCGAAGAGTACAATCAGCCACTATGCTTGGCGTTTGTAGACTATGAGAAGGCCTTTGATTCAGTCGAAACCTGGGCTGTACTACAGTCTCTCCAGTGGTGCCAAATTGACCATCGATACATCGAGGTGTTGAAGTGTCTGTATGAAAATGCAACCATGTCGGTTTGCCTCCAGGATCAGAACTAGAAACCTATCCAGTTGCAGCGAGGGGTGAGAAAGGGAGACGTTTTATCTCCGAAACTGTTCACCGCCGCCCTGGAAGATGTTTTTAAGCTTCTGGACTGGGGTGGACCCGGCATCAATATCAACGGCGAGTACATAACCCACCTTCAATTCGCTGACGATATATTGGAAGCCCCAAGCACAATGCTCGATGGCCTCAGTAACGTCTCTCAACAAGAGGGTCTTAAAATGAACATGGTCAAGACAAAAATAATGTTAAATGTCCGTGTCGCACCCACCCCTCTAGACTCTACACTGGAAGTTGTTGACGAATATATATACATGGGACAAACAGTCCATCTAGGTAGGTCCAACTTCAAGAAAGAGATCAATCGACGAAACCAACTCGGCTGGGCAGCGTTCGAGAAGCTTCGAAATATCTTCACGTCCCAAAGACCGCAGTGTCTCAAGACTAAGGTCTTTGACCAGTGTGTGTTGCCAGTGATGACTTACGGAACTAAGACATGGTCGCTTACTATGGGCCTCATAAGAAGGCTCAAGGTCAACCAAAGGGCAATGGAGCGTGCTATGCTCGGAGTTTTTCTGCGTGATCGAATCAGAAACGAGGAGATCCGCAGGATAACTAAAGTAACCGTCATAGCTCACAGAAACGTTAAACTGAAGTGGCAGTGGGCAGGGCACATAGCTCGTAGAACAGATGGCCGATGGGACAGTAAAGTTCTCGAGTGGCGATCACGCACCGGAAAACGTAACGTAGGCAGGCCTCCCACGCGGTGGACTGACGACCTTGTGAAGATCGCGGGAAGCCGATGGATGCGGGCAGCGCAGGACCGGTCGTCGTGGAAATCCTTGGGGGAAGCCTTTGTCTAGCAGAGGACGATTTTCGGTTGATATGATGACGATGATGGTGATGTTCCACCTTTACACACGAAGCGTTTTGCTTCTTCGTTTATCATGCGAACGGCCAAGGGGTGGAATTCCCTTCCGGCGTCTGTATTCTCCGATTCGTAAAATTTAGGAATCTTCAAGACGAGAGTTAATAGGCACTTTTTGAGCTTGCGTGTTACATCCTCGGCTGCATCGGCACTTACAATCAGGTGATGTGCAGCTAAACACACTCAAATTTTTAATAATAAAAAAAACTCACATCTTACTGTGAGGAATTCAAATGTGATATTTTGTATTTGACTTTGGCATTGTACGGAACCCTCTCCACGCGAGTTCAACTCGCACTTGGCCGGTTTTATTTTATCACTAGTGGCTTCCTGTGGAAAGTACAAATTTCCCATGTTACTTTAAATAAAGTTTTTTTTTTTAATTAACAAACTTCTGTTAAAATCTGTAAGTTTTTTGGGTTATGTAATTCATTCTTATGTGTAGGACTCAACAGAGTCTGTGAAATTACACTATAAACGATGCGCAGTTATCTTTATTACCTAAAATCAAAATCTATACACGAACTTTCAATCGAAAATCATACACAGATTTAAAATCCGTGATCTGGGTAAAAATAAAACTAAGACAACAGCTAGAAAACACGTTTTCTCAATATGAAATTTAGGTTTGAAAATTTCGGCTGTGAATTAATGGAATATTACTTTTGTTACAAGAATATATTGTCTACATCGCTCAACTCTTTTGTTTACCGTGTAAAATAAACTCTCCTCGTGGGAGCCTCCAACATTATTCAATTGATATAAGAGGTACCTTTTTTAGTACTTTCTTATGCGAATTAATAAATTTATATTTTTGTTAGAAGAATGTATTGTCTACAACGCGCAACTCCTTTGTTAAGCGAGTAAAATAAACTCTCCTCGTAGGAGCGTATTCAATTGATATGAGGGGTACCTTTGATAGGACTTTCAGTTGCGAATTAATAGAAGGTAATTTTTGTTAGAAGAATATATTGTCTACAGCGCACAACTCTTTTGTTTACCGAGTAAAATAAACTCTCATCGTAGAAACGTATTCAATTGATATGAGGGGTACCTTTGATAGGACTTTCAGCTGCGAATTAATAGAAGGTAATTTTTGTTAGAAGAATATATTGTCTACAGCGCACAACTCTTTTGTTTACCGAGTAAAATAAACTCTCCTCGTAGGAGCGTATTCAATTGATATGAGGGGTACCTTTGATAGGACTTTCAGTTGCGAATTAATAGAAGGTAATTTTTGTTAGAAGAATATATTGTCTACAGCGCACAACTCTTTTGTTTACCGAGTAAAATAAACTCTCATCGTAGGAGCGTATTCAATTGATATGAGGGGTACCTTTGATAGGACTTTCAGCTGCGAATTAACAGAAGGTAATTTTTGTTAGAAGAATATATTGTCTACAGCGCACAACTCTTTTAATTAACGAGTAAAAAAAACTCTCCTTTTAGGAGCGTCTCATCATCATATCAGCTTATAAACGTCCCGACCAAGCCTACTCTGAATTAGGGCGATCAGGCCTTTGTCGACCACGCGAGCCCAGTGCGGGTTGGTCGACTTCATACACAACCTTCGAGTTTCTTCGCAGGCGTGTGCAGGTTTTCTCACGATGTTTTCCTTCACCGTAAGAGCGTCTAACATTATTCAATTTATATGAGAGGTACAGGACTTTCGGCTGCGAATTAATAGAATATCACTTTTTAGAAGAATATAATAATATTGTCTACAACGCACTACTATTTTGTTTTACCGAGTAAAATAAACTCTCCTCGTAGGAGCGTCTAACATTATTCAATCGATATGAGAGGGTTTAGCTGGATATACTACAGATTTTATATTATAGCTGCTTGTTAGATTTAACGAATGTGCAAATTTTATTTATAAACTTAGGCCCATTTCGGAGAAAAAAAAATATGAAACCGTTTTTGTGCTGCAGGTACCATTTTTTTAGGGTTCCCAAGTCGCCATGTCTGTCTGTTTGTCCTTCTGTCCGCGGCTTAGCTCAGAGACTATTAATACTAGAAAACTGTAATTTGGCATATGTATACAATACAATATACATATTAGTTACGCCGACAAAGTGGTACAAAAGGGGGTAATTTTTTTCGTTGACGTATCCTATCGTTTGGAGTATCGTTGAGTAGATCTTTTAAAATTACTGAGGATTTGCTCAAATCAATTGAATTATTAAGCTTTAAAGTGCTAATTTTTGTTAGAGTCAAGTGCACAGAGCCAGTTATACCGTTATTTCAACACACCTGAACAAAAAAGGTAGTAGGACATATCATCAATTTAAAAGGAAAACTATCACAGCTAAGAAGGCTTTCTCAGTTAAGGTGTAATAGTTGACCAACTTAAGATGTGCAGTTGGATTCGTAAAATGTCCATAGATTTTTCATACAAAATGTTCTATGATCAACTGCAAATATAATTTTGTTTTTTAAAACAATTATTTTTGAAATACTTCGGAACCCTACTATGCTCGAGTCCAACCCGCACTTGGTAGGTTTTATTAGTGTTTTCCTAGGTATACCACATAGGTGTTAATAAGTGTTGTATATAATAAAAAATTGGTCAAAATCATTTGGGTCATTTTTGATACACACACACACATATTTTTAGAATATTTTTTGGCGGCTATAATTAACGAGATCCGCAGGAGAACTAAAGTAACCGACATAGCTCACAGAATCGCTAAACTGAAGTGGCAGTGGGCAGGGCACATAGCTCGTAGAACAGATGGCCGATGGGGCAGTAAAGTTCTCGAGTGGCGACCGCGCACCGGAAAACGTAGCGTAGGCAGACCTCCCACGCGGTGGACCGATGACCTGGTGAAGGTCGCGGGAAGCCGATGGATGCGGGCAGCGCAGGACCGGTCGTCGTGGAAATCCTTGGGGGAGGCCTTTGTCCAGCAGTGGACGATTTGTGGCTGATATGATGATGATGATGAATTAATGTAGAGTACATTATTTCATTGTCTCTCAGCGATAAGACCGCCTAAATTATACATCTCTTAGTTGATGATAAAATTTTGTATATGTATTTATTTATTTTGATGTACAATAAATAGTTATTTGAGTTTGAGTCTTTTAGTCTTTATTTCGGACGATCACATAACCTTCAGTTTGCTCCTTCGTCGCTCAAAGGTAAAAATAATTTCTAATTGGTTATTTTATTTTAGTCTCCGAAGTGTTTTGTTTTTTTTCGTATTAAAAAAAACTCTTACCCATAGCTAATTTCCATTTCATTATCATCATATCAACCGAACGATATTTTGGACTTTTGGTTTTGTAACTACTACTGAAAAGTCATAGAACATTTCGCGTCAAACAAGGAACTCAGAAAAAAACTTATGTAAAATATCCTTTTCCAAAATTTAAAAACTTATGTAAAATATCCTTTTCCAAAATTTAAAAACTTATGTAAAATATCCTTTTCCAAAATTTACTATAGGGTGGCGTCTTATTTTATCATTTTTTTAATAAACCCATACAGTGCAGCAGTGGTTCTCTGAGGCAGCAGTCGCCACTGGTAGTTATACATAACCCACAAATCATAAGTTAGATATAACGTTATCATTAAGATGAATTAATAATCCCAAACATAAGCCTAAAAGTATCATTGTAACTAATTATATGTGCCAAGTTTCAACAGAATCGTTTCACAGATGAAAATTCAGTGGGTGAACAATCAATCATTCCCCATTTTTCTACTCTTAGGAGTGAAATTTTCTTCTGAAATTTAAACGGAACCAGCTTCGAAGTATACTCTATCCAGTAAAAAACGGGTGGGGCTGTGTCGGGGCACACGGCCGTTGGTTTTAACGTGAATACGTCTCGTAACGGGTAATATGTAGTTTCTATATAAAATATTATTATTATTAATATTATTATCTGCGTAATTTCAACCGTCCCAGCTGCAGATGTACTGGCACCGTCGTTGATCCGCTCGGCCGCATTCATTACTTAACGTTGCCGGCACTGCTTGACTCGATCATATGGTGTTTTATTGGTACCATTCGATTGCTGTTGAGATGCTCTTTCCAACCGTATACGATCTCTGTATTTTGATTTGGCTTTTCGACGCGTATAGGCCGACATTATATATTTTTTGATATTATTTTTTTATTTAAACACCTTATTACAATTACAATTACAATTTTACAATTTTACACTAATGTTTTATATATGACGATTGAAACTTGAATGAACGTCGTAGCTTCACCGAGTCGAAAGTTATACTAAATGGAAATCTCGATACGCAGCAAAATGACCTTCAAAATGGCGGGGCTGCCCCCTCCCCCGCGCGCGATGTGTTACAGTCGTTACTTAGCGTAATAAATTCTTTGATTCTTTAGCTATCAAGTGGTGTAAACGAAATTTGGATGGAGATGATAGATATGTAGCTACAACACTAAACTGTATCCCCCGATTTTGTTATCATTCGTTTTTTTGGATTGCATCCATATGGAAGTAATTTTAAAGACGTATTCACGTCAAAAAGAAGTACTGAAATCGGACTACTCCGTAAAAAGATATCGTGATCATTCCTAAAAAAAAAATATACTTGAAAACCTCCTCGGTTTTTTCGTCGGTTTTATTTTTGCTCTATCGTTAAGAGGGAACGCGGTCTAAAGAATAGGTATTTGAATAACATATTGCTGTCTCCCTCCACCAAACCTCTCCGTACACAGCAAGAAAGGGAGAACTGCAGCGCAGACCAATAATAGGCGGTAAAATTGACCAAAACAGCATCTCGTAGTCCCCTATTTCCTCCTCCAAAACTTGAACAATAATAATATTTTTTGGTGGGTGTCTGAAAATGACGTTTCTATTGCGCAATTTTCTCAGTTTTTGAAGGCTCCTAATTTATATTATAATGAGAATATGGGAAAAAACAAAACATAGGGGCATACATGGCCATGGTAGATATAGATTTGATGGAAAAAACATTTTTACTCTATTTTAATTATCCAGGGAGGAAACGTAGTCCCCAAGTTTGTATGGAAAAAAGCATATAAGCGTGAAATTTCGTGTAGCTATAGTACTAATCAGGTCTGGTAGTAAGGTGGGAAACGGACGAAATCAAAGTATATTTATTATAAGTTGTTACTAACATACAGTATGGACATTCCCTGCCGCTCTCTAGATTCCGATCTCACCCCCTCGTCACCTAGATCGATACAGATTGGATATAGTTTGGTTCTCGAAAGTATGGGATTTCGCCGTGATTTTGTTTGCTCCATCATTTGTTTTAAGAAATTTCATTTCACGACCGTTGTATGGAGTGTCCGGGGTGTGACTAAATGTAAAACAACACACCTAGTCGTACCTCATCATATCATCATATCAGCCGAAGGAAGTCCACTGCTGGACATATGCCTCCCCCAAGGATCTCCACGACGACCGGTTCTGCGCTGCCCGCATCCAGCGGCTTCCCGCGACCTTCACCAGTCGTACCTACTCCCGCTAATTACCACAACTTTAAAAAAAAACTGTCGCTCTCATTGTTGTCATTGTAAAATTTGTTGTCCTTTAATATGTCATTGTTGTAGGTACTCGTATTGAGAGATGAATTATGTCACCGGGATATTGTAAAAACTGCGATATTACAATCTCACTACTTAGATTATGATATAACGGTAAATTATGAATCGGATCACATTATCACGGTCTATTCTTATACCTCCGAATAAAACCGATGATTTCTTCTGCTGCGAAGCATTCTGCTACCCAGGGGGGGAGCCTCGATTCGCGAGGCTCTTTGACTGTTAAATCAATCAATCTCGCGAAATAAATCACAGATTATAATCTAACGGAATTTACAATCTTACGGTGACATATATAATACCACCACATGGAACCCACAGTGTGTATATTACTTGAAAAATAACGTCTCTATCAGACTACTAAATAAAATGAGAACAGAAAAAATATGCTTCCTTCCCATTAACAACAAGATCGTTCCACAAATTATTGAGTTTATAACTATCAAATGTCTCCATGCATTACTGTTTTTCTTGCGGTTTTCGAACTTCGCTTATAAGTAAAACTATCAATGTATACCGAATCTGCAGAAATTTTCGTCAAAACAATATTATTGTTGTGCAAATTCACAGGTATGAAAAATGGCGACCAAAACCTTTCGAGGTCGTCCCCTGGGGGCTTATTGCAGAGGTATGACACCTTTTCACCTTCGTTAGAAGTCGTGTCAATGGCAAGGAAGGACGTATTGTTATCGTTAAAAATTCAACGATATTTGATGAAATTCACAAATTTCTTGAGTGAAATCGTCTGAAGTATTTCGCTTGTTTGGACAAGCAAGGAGAGTAGGCATATTTTGTACTAAGTGGATTTAAAAAAAATGCTTGGTATTTTGTAGGTTATACTTGTGTCAAGTATCCATTGTTTTCTGAAAAACGCTGCTACGACTTACAAAAAAGTCAATAATGCAAAAAGTTACAATTTATGCAGTAGAATGTTTTACTTTTATCATCATCATCATTGAAAATCTTCCACTGCTGGACAAAGGCTTCCCCTAAGGATTTCCACGACGACCGGTCCTGCGCTGCTCGCATCCACCGGCTTCCCGCGATCTTTACTAGGTCGTCGGTCTACCTCGTGTAAGGCCTGCCTACGCTACGTTTTCCGGTGCGCGATCGCCACTCGAGAACTTTAGTACCCCATCGGCCATCTATTCTACGAGCTATGTGCCCTGCCCACTGCCACTTCAGTTTTACTACTCTACTATTGTATTATATTTTATTCTTCTGAGTGTATGTACAGTATCAAATGCTTCAAATAAAGATTAAATTTAACTGTTATCCTATAAGTATGTATTTTATTGCTGTTTTTTTTTATTCACCATCGGATTCTATTAGTAAGAGTGTGAAAGTGCTATGCCTTATATAATCAATCATAATTTAAAGATTTTATTATTGAAGTGAAACTTCTATACAGACGGGGGTGTTAGGATTTTTTCTGTCAACGAAAGATTTTATTAATTATTTCAGTTGTAAATGGCGTTTGTTTGAAATAAATAATTTATTCGTCGGTGGCGTAACGGCTAGGGCCACTGCTTCCTGTCCGGTCGTGGTTCGAATCCTGCCACGTACCAATGTGATTTCGAATTTAGATTTCATATATACATTTATCCGACGCTTTTACGGTGAAGGCAAACATCGTGAGGAAACCTGCACACGCCTGTGGAGAAACTAGCAGGTTGTGTGTGAAGTCGACCAACCCGTACTGGGCCCGAGTGGTCGAATAAGGCCCAATCGCCCTAGTTCAGGGTAGGCTCGAGTCCCTCGGTAGGGACGTATATGAGCTGATATGATGAAATTATTTATTTATTCAATCTGTAGTTTGAACGAGAAGAACATAATGATTTAATTCAATTTAATTTATTTATTCATAAACAATCTTAATATTGTAATTGTAGTGAAGGTAATATAAATGAAAAAAGTAACATAATACATTAATAACTTGTTAAAATAATAATATATAAACAAGAGATATCCGAACAAAGCTAACATTACAAATTAAAAATAACGTGTCATAAATAATTAAAATTTTAACAATAAAACATCAAAGCGGTACGTTATAGTTTTTCACAACCTCTGTTTCATCATATCAGCCGAAGGACGTCCACTGCTGGACAAAAACGACGACCGGTTCTGCGCTGCCGGCATCCAGTTTATGGGTTATATAAAATTCACATACGTTAAAATAATACAGGCAAAACGCTTCACATTATCTTTTGTAGATTACATAAAACATTACATCATACTTTGTAACTGGGAGGAATAAACATGTTTTTAATATTTCATAACAGACTCCTGACGGCATCCATGAATTTATTATTATATTTTGGTCCTTTAAAATGTTGATTACCCCAGAGTTATTGGATTACGTTACCTGTCTGTCTTCATATTCTTTTTTATGGGTGATTTTATAATGTTAATTTCACTTTTATGGCTTATTCATGAGGCAATGGTAGTACGCATATTTTTACAATGTAAAGGTATAATATGTTTTTGGTCGCTTAGTATCTCATTGTATCGATAAAATTACTACATATTGTACTGTTTAGTGTGTATTCTCTACACTTAGTTCTATTTTTGTATATTTTTATCATATTTTTTCTGTTTAAATGACTGATGCTTTTTTGAATATTTTTTTACTTTTTAGGGCTCCCAAGTCTAGAAGGAATCCTTATAATTTCGCCATGTCTGTCTGTCCGTCTGTCCGTCTCTCCGCTACTAGAAAGCTGTAATTTGGCATGGTTATACATAATAATCACACTGACAAAGTTGTACACAATAAAATTTGATTTTTTTTTGCTAACGTACCCTATCGTGTAGTTGAAAAAGTGAGGCTAAAAACATTATTTGATTCAGGGATCGGTTTACAAAATATTAAGCTTTAAGGTGCAAATTTTTGTTCGAATCAAGTGTCCCCCCTCCCCCTACAAACTAAACTGCTGAAAGGACGTCTGAAAAAAATTTAAAATAGTAGGACATATAATCATTTCAAAAGGAAAACTATTACGGCTAAGAAGGCTTTCTTAGTTTAAAAGTTTAATAGTCGACCAACTTAAGGTGTGCGGTTGGATTCGTCAAAAGTTCATAGATTTTCCACACAAAATGTTCTATTACCAACTGTTAATATAATTTTGATTTTTAGCATAAACCTTAATTTTTTGAATAGACTTCAGAACCCAATAGTTCGAGTCGCAATTGGCCCGTTTTTATTTCTTTATTTTTTAAGATAAAAAGTGTTCTGTATAAAAAAAAATAGATATGGTAAGAAAAAGGTAATTTTATGTCATCATCATATCAGCCGAAGGACGTCCACTGCTGGACATAGGCCTCCCCCAAGGATTTTTACGACTACCGGTTCTGCGCTACCGTCATCCAGCGGCTTCCTGCGACCTTCACCAGGTCATCGGTCCACCGAGTGGGAGGCCTGCCTACGGTACGTTTTTCGCTGCGTGGTCACCACTCGAGAACTTTACTGCCCCAACGGCCATCCGTCAGAAATTTATGTAAAAATTTGTAATGCAGCCTCCGAGTCTATTCCCGCGTGCTTCATACTAAGCACATGTGGTTTAACCTAAGTAAATAGATTTATATGCCTCAGTGGTTAGTGCTCTTGACTGCTGATCCGTGAGTTGTGGGTTCGATCCCCAACCAGGAAAAACATTTATGTGATGAGCAGATTTGTTTGCTCTGTGTCTGGGTGTTAAATATCTATATATGTATGTATTTAAACGTATATAAGTATGTATATCAGTCTCTGGTTTCCATAACACAGGGAATCCTACTTTGGGGCCATATGAATATGTACGATTTGTCCCAGAATATTACATTATTATTATAATAAAATTGTGCAAATTAAATAAACGTAAACATGAAGGAAAAAAAATGCGGTGCCCTATCTTACGCACAGTTTTTTTTTCGTAAATAAACATTTTTAATCTCTTAAAATGACATAATTTTGTCCAGAGGTAAACATTAATTTGTGATATGAATACAAATAATTTAGTAAGCATTTATTTTAAAGGAGGTTGCACTCCTTTAAAATAAGAGCAAAGTCCATCTTTCCATACATTCAAAGTGTATGTAAAGCCCGTTCGCTTCGATAGTGTCGCTCGCCCTTTGTAAACACCGACACAGCGCGTGCCGCCGCCGTTACGTGTCAAAGTGTATGTAAAGCCCGTTCGCTTCGATAGTGTCGCTCGCCCTTTGTAAACACCGACACAGCGCGTGCCGCCGCCGTTACGTGTCAAAGTGTATGTAAAGCCCGTTCGCTTCGATAGTGTCGCTCGCCCTTTGTAAACACCGACACAGCGCGTGCCGCCGCCGTTACGTGTCAAAGTGTATGTAAAGCCCGTTCGCTTCGATAGTGTCGCTCGCCCTTTGTAAACACCGACACAGCGCGTGCCGCCGCCGTTACGTGTCAAAGTGTATGTAAAGCCCGTTCGCTTCGATAGTGTCGCTCGCCCTTTGTAAACACCGACACAGCGCGTGCCGCCGCCGTTACGTGTCAAAGTGTATGTAAAGCCCGTTCGCTTCGATAGTGTCGCTCGCCCTTTGTAAACACCGACACAGCGCGTGCCGCCGCCGTTACGTGTCAAAGTGTATGTAAAGCCCGTTCGCTTCGATAGTGTCGCTCGCCCTTTGTAAACACCGACACAGCGCGCGCCGCCGCCGTTACGTGTCAAAGTGTATGTAAAGCCCGTTCGCTTCGATAGTGTCGCTCGCCCTTTGTAAACACCGACACAGCGCGTGCCGCCGCCGTTACGTGTCAAAGTGTATGTAAAGCCCGTTCGCTTCGATAGTGTCGCTCGCCCTTTGTAAACACCGACACAGCGCGTGCCGCCGCCGTTACGTGTCAAAGTGTATGTAAAGCCCGTTCGCTTCGATAGTGTCGCTCGCCCTTTGTAAACACCGACACAGCGCGTGCCGCCGCCGTTACGTGTCAAAGAACGCTACCTTGACGTCAAAGAATGCTGACACATGTATATTACACACTAGCTGTTTCCCGCTGTTTCACCCGCGTGGACAACGTTTCTATGACTTTTCGAGGGTGCGCAGTGCGTGGTAAAAAGTAGCCTATGTCTGAATCCAGGTCCTAATCTGTCTACCTACCAAATTTCAGCCAAATCCGTTCAGTAGTTTTTGCGGGAAAGCGTAACAGACAGACAGAGTTACTTTCACATTTATAATATTAGTAGGGATTATTATTTTTTTGTTATTTTTAATTTGGAATTATTTTTAAAAAAAGTTTTTGAAATTTCATTTCTTATTTCCCTTAAAAGTGTGTTGAAAAACGTCGTACTCTCAGTAGACACTCATGAGCATTTGCAATCCTGCCTCGAGTGTAATGACCAACTTAAGTCACTGGTTCCTATTAAAGAGTGTCTTGTCAGTTTCCACCAAAAGGTAGTTCATTGAAACAAACTAAATAAATTTGTACAGCCACGCTGTGCATGCTTTCTCTGGAAGCCTTCACCGTCTGTAGTAGTCGGGCATACACAAATCACACTAATATTAAAAAGGCTAAAGTTTGTGAGTGTGTATGTTTGTTACTTCTTCACGCAAAAACTACTGAACGGATCTAGCTGAAATTTGGTAGGTAGACAGATTAGGACATGGATTAACACATAGGCTCCTTTTTCTCAGGCTCGCTGTGCACCCTCGAAACGTTGTCCACGCGGGTGAAGCCGCGAGAATCAGCTAGTCAACAATGAACATTACACTTAGTAGCAAAGAATAAAGCTAGGTATATCAGACTTGATGAATTTTCAAATAATTTGAGTTTGTATGGGAGGTAGCTTACTCATTTTTTTCCTGGAATAATGAAGTACTGAGTGCAGTAGGCCTTATGGCCTCCTAATAATTTACAAAGTTTCATTAAAATCGTTAATATAGTTTTTGAGAAAAAGTAAAAAACAACCTGTATTTTTATGGGAGGTACCTTATTCCAATTTTTTTTGGAAGAACGGACTAACGGTTACTATAGTCTATATTATACAGTTATAATAACATACCAAGTTTCATCAAAAACGTAAAAGCCATTTTTGAGTAATAACCGCAACCCTAAAAAATCTAGATAAGGGAATTAAAACGATGCCTGGAGTTAAAAATAATATTGCCCTTACCCAAATTTCACCCAAATCCGTCAAGTAGCTTAGGAACTAGAGCACCGGACGGACGTATAGACAAACACATACATTTTTTAAATTTTTTTTCGTTCTGTTAGTGACAATCGATTTCCATCAAAATCACAAATTTGATTTTTTTGCCAATACACCACCTTCTTCATTCCTTCGTTGCTCGAAAGTATATAGAGAATTAACAATCAGTCAAAAACAAAAGCGCAGCAATAAACATTCAACAATAAAGCTGACGCAAAAAAAGAAACACGTACCGCTAAAAGCAAAAAGCAAAAAAAAAACAACAAAAACAAAAGACCGAGAATGACCTGCAATTTTTTATACTTACATTTTTTTCCTGGCAATTACACCGTTTCAAATGGGAGCTCCGTTGCTAATCCTTCTTGGTCCCTCTCTTACCGCAATGCTGCAATTAGGGATGCTAAGGCTGGCCACCGATCATGCTAAATTTATCAATTCCAAATCAAAAGTCTTTTAACATTGAAAATAACACCTTTTTTGGGGCATGCATCGACCAATCAGTTATGTCAATCAAGGCCAAAACAACAACTTTTGGAATAATTGACTGTATGTTCGCGCATCACGCAAAAACTACGAGGCCGATTTTGATGAAATTTAGTGTGGTGGTTCCTTATAGCCCGGTTAACATACAAGATACTTTTTATCCCGGAAAATTTAAGAGGTCCCGTGGGAAAATTCAATACCTCCACGCGGATGAATTCACGGGCACAGCTAGTCGTAGAATACATTTGCCCGAAGAAGTACCTATCCGGTGAAGTTATATAAAAGTGCGCGGTTAATTTTAATCTTAAAACACTCGCTAGAATGAGCTCTTTCATTTGAGCTATTGCCCTTTAGTATTTTATAAATGCAATATCTTTTATATTTTATAAAAGAAAGTCGTGTTAGTCAGAAAATAACTCTAGAACGGCTGGACCGATTTCGCCAATTCTTTTGTTGAGTTCATTATTGTCAGGAGAAGGTTTTAGGGTAGGCTAGGGTAGAGTAGTGTAGTGTTTTATAGTGTAGTGTATTGTAGGGTAGGGTAAGGCAGTGTAGTGTAAGGTAGGGTAGGGTAAGGTAGGGTAAGGTAGGGTAGGGTATGTAGGGTAGGGTAAGGTAGTGTAAGGTAGAACGAAGTTCACCGGGACACTTAGTTAGTAATAAAAATAATAATGCTTCGGTCCTCCTGGTTTGAAACTTTTTTTAACCACCACTGGTCATTTTTGTCCAGCAGTGGACCTCAATTGTCTGATATGATGATGGTTATTTTTTATGATTTTTATGACGACACAAAGTAATGATGTCACAGGTTTAAATACTTTTAATTAGTTATTACTATTAATTTTCTATTTACAGTATAAAATCAAAATCTTCCTAAAAGGTTTTTGTATTTTATTATATCAGCTCATATACGTCCCCACCGAGAGGCTCGAGCCTACCCTGAATTAGGGCGATCGGGCCTTAATCGACCACGCGGGCCCAGTGCTGATTGGTAGACTTCACACACCTCCTTCGAGTTTCTTTGCAGGCGTGTGCAGGTTTCCTTACGGAGTTTTCCTTCACTGTAAGAACATCGAATAAACGTACTTAAGAAATTGAAATTCGAAAACACATTGGTATGAGGCAGGATTTGAACCACGACCTTCTGGATAGGAGGAAGCAGCCCTAGCCATTGCGTCACGTTAATGTCTTATAAATAATTGAACAATGCCAATTGTATCCGTATATACTTGTCGCCAAAATCTATTTTCGCTTAGCAGTTCCTGGCAGCTATTGGCGCCACAGCAGTGTTTGCGCCTTGCGCGGGGGAGTTGTGTTTATTTACGATGCGTCTATTGTTACGAAAAATAGCTGTTATACTCGTATTAAAAAAAAAGAATATCCCATAGCCTGTCATAAAATTCGCCACTCTTCCGACTCTTAAGTATTTTTTTATCGTTTTATAGTAAATCAATTAAACACATATTTATCGTAATTTGTGATGGTTGTTAGCATTAAGATAAGAAATGACTTTGCATCACGCGGAGTCGCGTGTTGATTAATTGAATTACTTTGTGCGACTATTGAAGCACAACTACATTTAAATAAGATCGATCTACTAGAGATGCCCGCAGCTTCGCCCGCGCAGATCCCGATTTTTGCGGTTCCCTTGAGAATTTCCCAAAATCCTTTCTTAGCTGATGCTTACGTCATAACATCTACCTGCATGCCAAATTTCAGCCCGATCCGGCCAGTGATTTGGGCTGTGCGTTGATAGATCACTATTTCAGTCAGT
Source organism: Coleophora flavipennella (assembly GCA_947284805.1). NCBI lineage: Eukaryota > Metazoa > Arthropoda > Insecta > Lepidoptera > Coleophoridae > Coleophora > Coleophora flavipennella. The sequence continues at coordinate 1,432,309 of OX369297.1, forward strand.
CAGTTAGTCACCTTTGAGTTATATATATTTAGATGGTGTAAATCATTCACTTAATTGAAGGGAGGACCTAATAGAATATAACATAATTATTATCAGACTGAATTTAATATTTACATTAGTATCTACTTTGTTTTTCACGTGAAACGTCTTTAAAATCACATACGGGGTACCAGATCAGCAAATTAAAATGCAACGGATATAAATAATTATTTGCAGTCTGAATTTTTTTTGATGTGTAACATCTTTGCTCTCGCTTTCCTGCAATTTGTGGGAGTGATTTCGTGAAATGGGACGGAAAAGTGTCCCATGGGAAGGAAATGTGTCCCAGGGAGTCGCGTTTTTTCAGGCTTTAAAAGCGCGGAAAAGGCAAAGGTATCTATGACCATACAGGCTAGTCTGCCGTATCTTTGCCGTTCTTTTATAAAGTATTTTGTCACATGTTACAATTTTTTTAAGGTAAAACGTCTTTAAAATCACATACGAGTTACCAGGTCAGAAAATTAAAATGCAACGGATATAAGAAAAGAGACTTAGATCTGTTTCCGGTAGAACCAGCCAATTAAGTAACGGCCCCATTTCTTGGAACAAGCAAACCTCATTAGTTATCAACTCACGGAGGAAAATTGAAATTGTTTCACGTTAAACCAACAGCAGTGTTCCCCGACACAGGCCCATCCGATTTTTGAAGTAAAACTTCTTTACGCTAGACTTGCTGGATAAGCTGGTGGATGTGTGACGAGAGCGTTACGGAAGTGAGATCGGGCAAGGCAAACGGAAGTTGAAATTTATTTTTGTTTACCAACAATATCGGTTGTCAAGGCAACAATATCGGTTGTCCAAACAAACATATAAGAGAAAAAAAGATCTGATCATTTTCAGAGGATAATAAAACTATTTTCATAAACTGTCTATACCTCCATATGACAAAAAAGATTTGATTGTTGAGAAAAAACATATAAAGATGGAGCTAATGAAGTTTTACTTCAGTCGTGTGGTCTAAAGCACACTTGTATTTTTTTATTGTTAACCAGTTTCCTTAACGGAAACGAAGACAAAAACTGCTATTGCAAATAAGGCGATTCAAAGTTTAGTTGCAAGGTTTTTTTATTTTTCCCCTTTAAAACTACACCCAGTGTGAGTCAGGTTTTCACGTCTTCTTTTTAATTTCTTGATGTCCACATTGCTCACGCGTACCTGAGTATTTTCTCCAAAATGCATCGCTTTTCAAAGCAAATTCTAGTAGAAAACAATGGAAAAACAATAAAATTAAATTAAAATCGTGATGACCACAAATCTCGCTAAATATTCTGGAACTTCAGCGTCATCTATTTGTGACCAGCGTAACTCTCTAGTGTTGCCAGAATATGGCTCGAGACTGATGTATATTGGCTTTAAATCAGGAAAAAGTCCGATTTTTGGGGATCCACAGCACTTTGTTTGGCAAGTGATTCAGTGGAGCTGGCGCGGTCACGCCGCTTAAGCAAGTACTAAATACGTAAGTATTTGTAGACTGCCAGTATAAAAAGGCCTCGCGTTGGCTAAATCACGTATAGCGTCGTGTGGGCATCTTATGCTGGCAGTGTCTAACCTGATATGGTCTGATCCGTCAGGTTGCTGTGTATGTGTACAACCATCGTCACGAGTACGTGACACCGAGGGATGTAAACACTCGCAACCACCGCCACGTGGACAGGCTCCTGCCGGTGCGGTGTAGACTCGCTAAGTCCGGTAAGACGACTCGTGTGTTGGGGCCAACAGTCTACAACAAACTGCCGACTCATGTCACTGAAGCTGTGGGACACAGGCAAGCTTTAAACCAAAGTTAAAGAGTTGGCTTCTCGAGCACACGTTTTACAGATTTAATGAATTTTTAAATTTAAAATAACAATATCTTTTGAAAAGTAATTTTTATTTTATAATATGACATATTATTATTATTTTTGTGTCGACTGACTGTTTTACAATCTAGTATTTTAATTAAGTGTTGACATCTATTATTTACCCGACTGCGCCAGAAGGAGGGTTATGTTTTTCGAGAGTATGTATGTATGTTTGTATGTATAATTGTTTGGCACGCTCTGCAGCCTGAACGGCTGGATGGATTTTAGCTTGAGACCTGTCGTTAGATTCGTATTTACTGTGAGAGTGACACTGGGTATATCAAAATAAAAAAAAAACAAAATGGCGGATTTTTGGCGCAAAATTCAAATGTTTGACACGCTCTGCAGCCTGAGCGGCTCGATTAATTATAGCTTGAGGGTTGTCGTTAGATACGTTTTTACTGTGAGAATGACACTGAGTATATCAAAATAAATAAAAACAAAATGGCGGATTTTTGGCGCCAAATTCAAATGAACTCATTCAATAATAAAACTAAAAAAATGAATAAAATAAAAAACGGTAATTTAAAAAACTAAAAAACCCGCCTGCGTTTCTGTGTAATTTGGAAATGAAAAACCCTAAAACAAGAAAGTCGTCATACCCGATTGCACTTAACTTAAGAAAAATTGTAGCAGTAGGGACCCATTCTACAAATGGAGGCATAGTGAATTGAGAGCACATACCTATATTACATTGCAGATTACTCCAATATACTGACTAGACGGCTGACTTTCTAGAATGGGTCCCGACTGCTACAATTTTTCTTAAGTTAAGTGCAATCGGGTATGACGACTTTCTTGTTTTAGGGTTTTTCATTTCCAAATTACACAGAAACGCAGGCGGGTTTTTTAGTTTTTTAAATTACCGTTTTTTTTAATTTATTGTTTAAATCGAAATTGACGTTTAAATTGACATTGTTTATTAATAAATGATTATGATTATGATTTGTATAGTAGGTACACTCCTTTCTTGTATAGGTCTTACTATCGTGTCTCCGTACTCTGCAAAGTACTTTTAGAGTTATCTATCACTAGAGGCATTATTCGCTTTTATTTAAGCTTTAGAAATAAATTCGCCACTATGAACAACTTCATCATATCAGCTCACATACGTCCCCACCGAGGGGCATGAGCCTACCCTAAATTAGGGCGATGAGGCCTAACGTACATCTTATGTCCATCTACCGGCCTAATGTGCTTCTATCGGCCTTATGTACTTCTATCGGCCTTATGTACATCTGACGGGAGAAAAGTCAAATTTACCTAGTCTTAAATTACTCATATGCCTTATTCATTAGAGACAGATCTCTCAGATCATTAAACGGCTAATTTAATTGTTATCCCGAATCCAGTGGTAAGAGAGAAGAATTGCAACGAATTAAATTAGTAAGTCCGTTTTAATTATAATATATTTACAACTAGCTTTTGCCCGCGGCTTCGCCCACGTGGACATAGCTTTTATGACTCTTTTTGAGGGTGAGTGGTGCGCGAGCCGCAATCAGCTCGCAAGCGTGGACATGAGTTTTCTCCAGGTACCTCAGGAACTGTATCGGGCTATTCGGATCAGCAGTCTTTGTCACTTCGCACCCACTCAACAAATTCTATACAAAAAATAACTTTAAACCGTAGCTCCGTTGCGACGCCACCGACGTGCGCGAGCGTAGAAAACCGTTGTCCTCAGATCCCTCGGGAACTATGTCAGGATATACTTATTAGTAAATTATATCATTTTCCACCTCATCTCTGTACTAAAAATCACACCAACCCATTTTTTCGTTACGATTTTAAATAACTTAACGAACAAAGAGTATTGTTTTAGTTTCCTCAGGAACTGCATTGGGCTATGATAATTTCCACAGATAAAAAGTAGCCTATTTCATTCCCAGTGATACAGGCTACCTGCATGCCAAATTTCATCAATATTGGTAGAAGTGTTGAAGTGTGAATAGGTAACAAACAAACAAACACATTTTCACATTTATAATATTAAGTAAGGATTTCTAAATCTTAAATAACATATAGAGCGTCGGTATCAGAACGGTTAGGGCCACTACCTCCTGTCCGGAAGGCCGTGGTTCGAATCCTGCCACTTACCAATATCTATACGAATATCGATATCATACTGGTATGTACGTTTATCCAACGCTCTTACGGTGAGAAAAACATCATGAGGAAACCTGCACACGCCTGCGAAGAAACTCGAAGCTTATGTGTGAAATCAATCAACCCGCAATGGGCCCATGTGATCGTCTAAGGCCTGATCGCCCTAAATCAGGCCAGGTCGAGCCCCTTGGTGGGGACGTATATAAACTGATATGATGAAACAACACATATACCTATATTATCAAAAAACTAATTAAAATCATTATATCCATTTAGTAATAGAATTTCCTAAAAATATTAATATGGGTCAAATCCTTGAGTCGTATCAGCTCCAAAGGAGCCCATGACGCACTTCTCGTTGCCGCGCTGGATGGCAATAGACAACCTTAGAAGCAGGTAGGACCTCACGTCACATCCCTCTCTCGAAGGCGACGGCCAATCTCCTTTGTGAAGGCAAAGGCCTCTGAGGGTTCAGCAGCCGGTTGTCTCACAGACCAGCGGCACAAAGCAGTAATTTGCCTCCAAGACCGAGTACTTATTATGCTTCTTTCTCGCCGTAAATTGAGCAGCAGTTACCGTACGGGTTAGGTGTGAGGCAGAAAAAGTGGCGTCACATAGCAGACACGTTCCTCTCTGCCATAGCACCTGTTTAAACCCTCCGGCCTTTTGCCATCAGATCGACTAAAGCCCGGCGGCTGCATCAAAGATGGAATATTCCATCTGACCGAGACCAGTGCCCTGAGGTCATTAAGGAATTGGTGACGTGGGAATCTTCACAAACACCGTGGAACCGAAAATACATTGATGAGGTTCACAGATATTGATATTGCAGGCGGAGAGCAACTGCCACACGCAAATAGTCGCCGTTTGAAAAGTTCCCAAATCTGTGCCCCCTGTTAAAAGATGCTAAACTCGATTTATGTGTTTTTAATTTTTTTACACGATTGGAATCTGTAAAAAATACCTATCTGTTCGTCTATGAAACACATCGCTTCGTGCCATAGTTCCAGAGTTAGAGTTGTGTAAAGTAGCTTATACTGAAAAATACATAAAAGAAATCCACTCAAAAGTATGAAATAATATTTTAATGTTTTAATACAACTTAAGCGCGTTTTATTATCCCTGCAGTGCCATCTATTGACATTCTGCTGCTATGATTATAATGTGTAGTATGTGTAGCTAATATGTGGAAAAATTACTCTGCTGTTATTATTTTAAGTATCGATAGATAATTTCCCACGGGACCTGATTAGTTTTCCGGGATAAAGAATACCCGAATACAATGATGGTCAAAACACTCCATCCCAATGTAAAGGTTTCATATTGTTACGTTGAGCCATTCTAAAGATACAATTTTTTGCATTCCTGCAGGAACCCTTATTTTTTTTGGGATTCACAATGTCCCAGTTTTAGTTTGCGATAAGGGTATCAACGTGTAAAATATGATTGTAATAGGTCAAGCCACATTTGCGTGTTGAGCCATTCTATAAATGATAACTTTTGATTTTCCCACGGGAACTCTTGAATTTTCCGGGATAAAAAGTATCCTATATGTTAACCCGGGCTATAAGGAACCACCATATAAAATTTCATCAAAATCGGCCTGGTAGTTTTTGCGTGATGCGCGAACATACAGACAGACAGACAGACAGACAGACAGACAAAAATTCCAAAAGTTGTTGTTTTGGCCCCTGTATCGTTCGTAATGTCTACCACAGTTATTATTTTCCAAAAATATTTCATGTACAGACACGACCCCGTTACAGTTTTATTATATTATAGATTATTATTATGTAAACAATAGTATCAAGCGTCGGTGGCTCAACCGGTAACGACTCGGTCCATCTAACCAGAGGTACCGGGTTCAAATCTGGACGGCCAATGTACCAATGAGTTTTTCAAAAACTTACGTACATACTTACCGATTGCTTTAACGGTGAAGGAAAAACATCGTGAGGAAACCTGCACACGCCTGCGAAGAAACTCGAAGGTTGTGTGTGAAGTCGACCAACCCGCACTGGGCCCGCGTGGTCGACTAAGGCCTAATCTCCCTGATTCAGGGTAGGCTCGAGCCCCTCGGTGGGGACGTATATTAGCTGTAATGATGAAACAATAGTAACTACCTGTATATTATGAGTAAAAAACATAAAAAAGTTGTTTCCAGTTACATCACTATTCGTATCTTTGTATCATCCTGGCTGCTCTGCCCCTTTAACCTTTACATCTCAAGTGGTTACAAACAAACCAGCCAAGTTTGACAAACGGGGCCTCTCTCAGATCATTAGACGGCTAATTTAATTGTTGTCCCGAATCCAGTGGTACGAGAGAGGAATTCTCATTAATTTTGCAACGAATTAAATTAGTAAGTCCCGGGGTCAGTTGGATAAACGTATGTAATGTGATTAACTCGGTTAGGGGTTGTATGAGTACATGGTGTGATAGAATAGCCTTTTGTATTTTGTGTCCCTAGAAAGCGCATTTAAATTTATATTTCTCAAACGAGCTTGGAAATTTGAGCATTATTTTGACAACCTTCTTCGAGATAAATTGAAATTGCTGTACTAGTCAAATACATGCAAGCAGCGGCCGGCAAAAGTTGTATGAAAATCCATATCTTTCGTGCTAAGTGGCCAAATAAATTAATATGAAACTCATATCTGTCGTGTAATTTAAAATTTGAACTATATTTAACTCCGAAAATCCCAATTTTTTGTATTTTTAGGTTTTTCCTCAGTTTTAGTACTTTATTCACACCAAGGTTCACAATTGTATGTGTTACTGTTTTTACGATAGATCTAAATCGAAAACAATTCTACAGACCTATAAAAGAACACGTTTTTTTATTATTTTTTCACTTTTTCTAATTTTTAGTATTTGTTGTTATAGCGGCACGGCAACAGACGTACATATTCTGTGAAAATTTGAACTATTAAGGTTCATGAAATACATCCCGCTGACAGATGGACTTACGGACAGACAGCGGAGGCTTAGTAATAGGGTCCTGGTTGGTCACCAGTTGGGTATACATAACCTTAAAAACAAATCGGCAAGGTTTATTATTGAAAATATAGGGTGAATTTAAAGGTCATTTTTGTTCATAATTTAGTTTTGTTGCAGTCATAATTCAGATACAGCAAAAAAGGTCAAAATATTATAGCCCGCAACAACTTTCCCAAAAAACTTCCATTCCATTCCATTATACTAAAGCATTTTTGACGCAATCCCGAGATGAGTAAACCACCCATATCCCTACAAAAATATTCTTATGAAAATGGGGATATGAATGTTTCGTTTTGGATATTGGGCGTTCAATAAAGGATATTTACAATATGAACATCGGGGAACGCTTTGCCTCATTGTTGGCATGTAAAAATATTATGAAGCGAGCTTTGTATGCGTTATTTAGCAGCGTAGGTAATATTGACAGTATCAAATCGTCTGGAGAGTTAAGGATCAATGTAGAGATAATATAGGGTGAAATATTCTTTTCGTTTCCGCAGCATTGTGGCTCTGTTTCTACAGAAAAAAAATAGAGTTCATTTTGTGAATTTGAACAGTGCATTCACATTTTAAGGAAAAAATAGCTATTTTAAAATGAACTCTATTTTTTTTGCAATGAAAACAGAGTCACTAATCTGCGGGAATGAATCGAATTTAATTAACGACTTCCCGTTTCCATCTTTGGCATCATCATTATTTACCATCAGGAGAGACGATGTTAAGGGCTTACCAATTATGAATAAAAAAAACCGGCCAAGTGCGAATCTGAACCGCACACGGGTTCCGTACCATAATACTAGATGGCGCTAGTTTCTTCACCTTAAAAAAAACGTTTTTTTAGAAAAAAAGTGAAAAAATAAGTGATGATAATAATTTTTTCACTTTTTCAAATTTTTAGTATTTATTGTTATAGCGGCAATAGAAATTCATCATCTGTAAAAATTTAAACTGTCTACTTATCACGGCTCATATAAAAATACAGCCTGGTGACAGACGGACTGACAGCGAAGTCTTAGTAGTAGGGTCCCGTTTTTACCCTTTGGGTACGAAACCCTAAAAAGAGCAAGGGTTCAATCGAGATGCGGGCAATTTTTTAATATTTTTCAAGTAGGACGCCACCTAGTAAATTAAGCTAGAGATCTGTATCAATCTTAAATCTACAATTTAATCACAAAAAAATCGACAGCTTATCTTAGAATATGTTAAAGTTCGCTTGTAAATGAATAAGCTAAAGAAATAAAAACAGTTCTTTTCCTTGAACTCTCCCATTGTCTTAGTGACTTGTCCCGGGAACTTATTAAAATGGAAATACGTACTTCTTTGATCAGGAAATATCTTACGTTCGTGGTCCTATAAATTTATTCTAAGTTCACTGGATATCTAAAACGGCAACATCGCCATGCAAAAAAAATCTATAACGGATAGCGTCCACACTGGTGACTCATTTCCCATTCCTTTCCTAAAGTTAAACAAAATTTGCGTGATTTCTCCATTTATAGGGTTTCGCAGTAAAACTTAAAACTCTTATAAATTCGCTATGTCCTGTCTGTCCATCGGTATCACAGCCGTTTTACTCAAAGAAGCTCTAAAGCTAAAATTTTGTGTATAATATTATTAAAAATCTGTGACGCATAGGCGTTCATAGGAACTGGGTAAATAAAATCTGTAACAAAATAAATAACAACATATAAAGTGGGGATGTTTTTCCCGTGCCCCATCAGGTACAGTTGAATAGGTCTTTTATTACAATTGAGGGTTTGCGAATTTTTTTTTAATAAATGATTCCCTTACGACCTATAGTGCAGAAGGATTTGATTAAAAAAGTTCTTAAATATTTTATACGAAATGTTCTATCAAAAATGCAATAAAATCTTTTTTAAATATAAATAAACATTTACTTTTTTGAAAGATTACTGAACCCTATTTTGCACTTTATACTGGCCCAAGTTTGCTGAAAAAAGTTAAACTACAAATTATCGCAATTTATGTTTGTGGGTTTACAAAAGTCTAAATACTGCATATTTTTTTCGGTACTATATTTCATAGATCTTAAATGTGAAATTGTAGGTAATTTAAAAAGTACAAATCTTACATATCACATTTCTGTACGTTTGCAGTGCCTGTACAAAATTCCTCTTTTTAAACTAATTAAATTATTTCAAATATATACATATACACGGTGGACCGACGACCTGGTGAAGGTCACGGGAAGCCGCTGGATGCAGGCAGCGCAGGACTGGTCATCATGGAAATCTTTGGGAGAGCAGTGTGCAGCTGTTGACGTCTTTAGGCTGATATGATGATGATGATGATGATAATGATTAAATAACTCATAGGTTCACTTTTATGGAAAGTGTCATCCAAAGAAGAAAGAAACGTTTGGACTCATTTTTTAAAAAAAATATTGTTTTCGTTTCATTTTTAAGTGCCTAAGTGCTCACTCTCTTTGTTACTATTCTTGACATCCTATGGTACTTATCCCAGTGACACGAAGACGTTTGTGAGTCAACGCTATCCTTTCTTGTCCTGCACCTCCGGCACTGCTCCAACCAATGTAATCCGGCTGCTTGCATTTCGGCCTCGACGCTGCACTACCACATGTAGGCTGGGCGACTTGAGCACCTACTTCCTCCTGACTTCCACGTGAACAAAACCTTTTACTCTTAGTATTCTTAATAACCCGTAACTTCGTCCTGACAAACTCCACAGTCAATTGTTTTTCAAGGTGCCAATAAGGTAATCCGATTCGGTTTAACGACTACCATTTAGTGATAGCAACTGGCACCAACGGATTAAAGTGCTATGGAGGTACGGAAACGATCGAGATAAATGCCATAAAAGTTAAACCCATCTAGGTAGTGGCCGTGATTCAGGTCAGTTAACTTATCTGATTGACCCAATCACGCAAGTTGCACTGAGCTACAACTGTTTTAACAACTATTTGTGTGATGTCATAACAAGAGTTGAAAATAACGGTGTAGACCTATCTTTGAGATTTTTTTCTTTCAAGCCAAAACTGCTCAATCGTGTTTCTAATAGCTTTTGACTTTAAGGAACATCATCCACAATAAGAGTATTTATTTTAGTTAGTTTTATTTAGTTATTTTTCGATTATCTTATCACAACTTTCGAAGCAAAAATTTTAAAAAAAAGAACATTCGTTCAGTCACATAGAACAATTTTAGAGACCTATCCTATACTCTCTTTCAACGTCCCGTTGTTGTCCCACATTTTCTCTTATTTTTATTTTTAGTTCATTCAGAAAGACGATCTCTTCAAACCTTGTGTTTGAAACTGTGCTAACAAGAAACTATTGAGATCAAGTCTTTTCTTGGAACAAAATACGTTCTTTTTATTTAAGGGTGCTCGATACTGGTAATGAGGCAAATGCTATTTGTAAGAAAGTCATACTTGTTTTTTTAGGGATCCGTACACCCACATGGGACCCTACAACTAAGCCTCCGCTGTCTGTCTGTATGTCTGTCAGCGAGCTGTACCTATTTTATGAACCGTAATAGGTAGACAATTGAAATTTTCACTGAATATGTACATTGTTATAACAATAAATTCAAAAAGAACGTGTTTTTATAGTTATTTTTGAAACTTAGTGTGATTTTAGTACTAATTCGGAAGTAAAACAAATAAAATTAAAATTGGCCAAGTGTGAGTCGTACTTTCGCTTTTTAGCGCTCCTCAGTCCGAACATACATAAAAAACGACGGGTTGCACTCCGGGAGTGCCGGCAGAAGTGAAAACTTGAATATTAACTTGTGCATTTTTGATATTTTGGAATGGTGAGGGAATAATTTTGCACGAATTGCTTTGATTATCAGTATAAAAGTACTATCATTTATGTGGTAGAATACAATATTTATTTATTGCGCTATCGTACACAAACATGACAATTTATATTACATTAAAAAGTTTATATCTCAGAAAAATCAACAAAAAATCAACTCCATCCATCTTACGAATTTTCGATCAGGTCACGTGTCCTGACGCGAGTTTAACATTTTTTACCCATTACAAAACAAGTGCACAACGCCGCTAAAGAAGTTTTCACTACTCCATCCGTCTTACGAATTTTCGATCAGGTCACGTGTCCTGACGCGAGTTTAACATTTTTTACCCATTACAAAACAAGTGCACAACGCCGCTAAAGAAGTTTTCGCTTCAAAAAAGCTCATTTTTGTCGCTCGCGTTGATGTTTTTTGTTTGTAATGTTCATAGGTATTATTATCATAGTTGTGTGAAAGGTGTGGTGCTTCCTTTCCCTCTAATATGGTTGATGGGAGCGATGGCTGACTCTCGCGTTATACTCGTGACCGGGTGCTGTCCGTGTGAACTGGCCTACTCTTGTTAAATGCATTCAATGATTTATAAGTTTAACTTTTCGTGTCATATTGTTTTCATGTTCTAATGACATAATCTGGTTTATATCAAGGATTTAATTTTGAAGTTAAACTAATTATTGTTTATTTCTTGATTCTTCACAAATGACACTGATATTATTATTTTATGACTATCAGAAAGAGTGTAATTTGCACCTGTTTTGATTAAATATATTTAATTGAATAGAATTGAAAAAATAAAATAGATATATCCTTTTCGAGACTGAGTAAGGTTAAAAAGTCATTTGTGAGGCAGTGTATAAAATTCTACATTAAAATTCCCGAAAATGTAACTAGTTTATCAGAGAATCAATTCAAGACTCGTGTCAAAAAATGCTTGTGCTCTAGAGGATATTATAAAATAATAGATTATGTAAATAACAAAGGTATATTATGTTGATTCTATAACAAATACAATTACCTGAAACTGTAATCTGAATCATGACATTATGTTAATAGACAATAAATTTTTTGTTTTGACTATTTAAAAGTGTGTGTAAGCACCTATTTAAAATAAATTATTTTGATTGATTTGATTCATTGATTGACGGAGCCCTCGGAGTGCTATTTCTTTATAAAAAATGATAACCCTTGGTATCATCTCACCTAATTGGTATGTGACCTTGATGTCGAAGATGATACCAAATTTCCCCAACGCAACGGAGAACTGGCTATCTTATCTGCATGCCAGAATACATCTATACTGTCAACGTTGATGTTTGGCGGCAAAGCTTAGATAAAATGATGGTAATTAGAGGCTGACTTATTTACTGGACTTATAGAGGACATTTTTTACCACCAACAAAACCGAGTCTTACAAAGTCAGTCCTTGTCGGAAGTCGAACCCGCAACCTCCTGGTCTGAAGCAAATAGATCAATCATTACGCCGCGGAGGCAGTTAGGGCTTGTGCACAAATCACGAGAGGTTAGATAGAGGGGAACGAAATATCACGACAGATCACATTATATAAGGTATAAGGGGACCTCACGTGTATTTTACCTTATCAATAGATAGTTTTTCTCGGTTTAATTAAAAATAAATATTCACTTGTCAAATACTTCAAAATAGCGAGTCTATTTTATGAAATTTTGGCGCGCGTGGCCTTGACCGCGCTTGACCCCGCCCGTTATATATAATACTATTAATCTTTAAATTAGTTTGATTTAAAAAAATACACGTAAGGTTGTGAGGGTCAAAAAGTATCCGAAAAAACCTCGCGTGATTTGTGCACAAGCCCATAAATGTAATTTTAATGCAGTAAAAACATATTTTTAAAAGGAAAGTCTAATAATCACAAATAAACACTTCGTGGCCAGTGTGTACCTTAACCTGCGCAAGCGAGGATCTGCTTACAGCAACTCAAAGTGCTGTTCGCGTCGCAGAGAACTGATGTAAGAAAATAAAAATTAAATTTCTTCGAAACGATAGAAGAAGAAGATTAGAAGGAAGTATGGTCGTAGAAAGTGCGACTGGGAGTTCGCGTGGACCATACACGTTAGCTGACCATAGGTACGATCATAAACTGGATGGGTTTGACTGTAATTGGTAGGTATACATATCGACCGGCCACCCTGGAGCACTCCACAGTGTGGGAAGCCTGCCTATGCTACGTTTTCCGGTGCGCGGTCGCCACACGAGTACTTAACTACCCCAACGGCATCTGCTCTTAGAGCTATGCGCCCTGCCCACTGCTACTTCAATTTAGCGATTTTAGCGATTCTGTGAGCAATGTCGATTTTTTTTTAATCTGACAATTTTTTTACGGAAATCCAACAATTCACGGACACAGACATAAATTTATGTAAAGTGTCTACAAAATATTATTAAATTTAATTGATTGACTGAAATAACACCTAACCGAAGTTTGTTTGTGTCTCAGAAATAAGAATTGGCCATTTCATGAATGGATTGAACGTTTATTCGACGCTCTTATAGTAAAGGAGAAAATCATGAGAAAACCTGTACACGCCTGCGAAGAAACTTGTAGGTAGTGTGAGAAGTCGACCAACCCACACTGGGTCCACGTCGACTTAGGCCCGAGGCTCAGGGTAGGCTCGAGCTCCTTGGTGTGGACGTATATGAGCTGATATGATTCTTATCAGCAATCCCGTTCATTTTCTATACCCATTATATCATGGGCGTGCTTAAAAAATAACAGATTCGCCATCTTTGAGAGTCCAGTGTCCACCATAATGGATTTAGAATGTCGTCGCTGTGATAACCATGTATTGCAATTAAAACTAAACGTGTATGCAAAATTTTAGCTCAATCAGAAACCAGGAAGTGGATCATATTCAACTTGCAACTTTTGAAGTGGACATCTAAGATACATACTTACGCACGTTGTAAGTTAAATAAAACCTTTGTAAGACGTTTTTTTGAACTTAAAACTGTTAGGCAGGGTAAAATCTTTTATCCTCAAGTCAATTCAAACGAGCCCAAACTCGACACTATTGTATTGTTTTAGAACTGAGTTCCATGACCTCTTCCGGCTGCATCATAAGACCATGGATACCATCTACGATCAGAGCACTTGTCAAGACAAATCATGCGAGCCCCTGTTCGATGTTATTGCATTGTTTTAGTGCTGAGTTCCAGTGGTCACCAACCGGCTCCATCATGGAACCATCTACCATCTGAGACCTGAGTACTCGTCAAGATAATTCAAACGAGACCAAACTTGATGTTATTGAATTTTTGAAGTATACTGAGTTCTTGTAGCCACTTTCAGGCTCCATTATTAGATCAGTATTGCATTGTCACTGACTTTCCATACGGGTGGCAAATTTCAGCTCAATCGAACACCGAGAAGTAGTTCAAATTTCATTTGCAATGGTCGTATGGTGTATGTAACTTGTCCGCTTCAAAATAAGAAAGTTAAATTTGAACCACTTATCGGTGTTTGATTAAGCTAAAATTTGGCACACGTATTTAGAGTCGGTGACAATGCAATACTTTGGTACAATTTTGAAGCGGACAATTTACATACCTACATTCATTAGCTTCATCATCAGATCAAAGCGATGGTACCAAAGTATTGCATTGTCACCGACTGTACGTGTGCCAAATTTCAGCTTAATCAAACACCGAAAAGTGGGTGAAATTTAACTTTCAAATTTTAAAGCGGACAATTTAGATACATCATATGGCCATTGCAAGTTAAATAAAAATAAAATGAAAAGCAAAAATTTTTCTTCAATAATACCTACCATTTTATTTAACTTTACACAGACTTTTGTCTTATATTTTATATACAAAATTTCAGTTAATTACTTTTATCACAATCAAAGTAGCGACGAGAAGATACAAAAAGTTAATACTGAAAAAAATCTGTAGCATTTTTCCTGCTTTTACTCATAAAATGTTTTTTTTTTCCACGGAACCTAATTTCAATTGCAAGCAATTTTTTATCGTTTATTTATATAGTTAGCTAGTAGTAGTAAGCTAGTTATTGCAATCCAAACTTAACGTGTTTGCAAAATTTTAGCTCAATCGGAAACTGGTAGTAAGCTAGTTAGCTACCTATTAGATTTTAATGCAAGGTTTAGCTAATTTTTAAAAACCAGAAAATTTAGGTACAAGCTTTTATTTGGAAATAATTTTAATTATTTCTCATTCTTCTTAGAAAACCATTTCACTTGATACCCATATCATGGGGGTGCATAAAAAAAACTAAGACGTCTTTGGGAGTCCGCCATATTGATTTAGAATGACGTCACTTAGCTAATCATGCATTTTCTTTATAACTAGTCATGACGTACACAAAAAGTTGCTGAAATAGCAATAATTGCGGTAAACTTGTTTTTTGATGTGTAACATCTTTGCTCTCGCTTTCCTGCAATTTGTGGGAGTGATTTCGTGAAATGGGACGGAAATGTGTAACAACGAGAGTCCGACTCGCACTTGGTCGGTTTTTTTCGTTACTGTCAGATCCGCCACCCAGGTACAATATCGTCATCAAATCTAACTAACCTAAAGTATTTTGTCACATGTTACACATCATATGCGAGTACTGTAGGTCTCGCTCGAATTTTTTTAAATATTTTGTTTGGGTAGTTAGTTTTGTTAGATAGTATTTTTCCAGAGTTATTGCTGAAAAAGCGATTTTTTTTTACTTTTTTAGTTTTTGCAAAAAAAAACCCACAGGAAGGTTTTGACGAGAAATTTTACTTTAACTTTTTTGAAGTAGACAAAATTTACAAAATTTTGAGCCCTAATTAAATTTTCTAAGTCTTATAGCTCCCAAGATAAAGGGTTCCTAATATTCGCTATTTTTCCCGAAAGCGTTGAAAAATGGGAATTTTTGACCAAAATATCAGCTATAATAAGGTATCTATGGGGAAAATCATAAGAAATGAAGTTGTAGTAAATTTTATTACCTTCATATACGACCATGAACAAAAAACCCAAATTGAATTTTGAGGGGTAGTTACACAAATCAATTGACGCAGGTACCTACTAGAATACGATTTAATGTGGGTAGATTTACAAACTATAGCATTCAAACTGGCTACATATGAGAAAAATAGCAAATATTGGTTAAGGGGTTTCGGGAGCTACTAATAGCTCTAAACCTAGAAAATTGGATTAGGACTCAAACTGTCAGGAACTTTGTCTACTTCAAAAAATTAATAGTGACCTTTTTCGTCAGAGCCTTTTCTATGTGGTTTTTTTGGTACAAAACTAAAAAAAGTAAAAGTCATTGCGGTCTTTCAGTAATAACTTAACGTGCTCACATTTAAAAGTGCTGCAATCTAAGGGGACCCAAGCAACATATCAAAAAAGCAAGTTTACCGCAATTATTGCAATTTCAAATGTAAGCTATGACTGGCCTAAAACATGTATGTAATATTTCAGTTCAATCGGAAACCGCGATGTGGGTCAAGTTTAACTTTTAAATTTCGAAGCGGACAACTTACTGAAATACATAGGTACATACAAACATTGCAAGTTTAATAAAAGCCTTTAAATATAGAAATTAACTAATGACTGTTGCGGGGAACATTGTTCAGTTTTATGAGGAAAGGCAGGCGACATAGGTTGTTTAAATTTTGCCAAAGATTTTTTATCACCATGTGTACCAACTTAATTATTTTAGACAATTTATTTACTTAAAGTACCTACTTAATCATTACTTAATTAAAATAGTTACATTAACATTTTTAGTATTTCTTAAAGTAACGTTACGATAACTGAAGCTTAAATACTCATACGACAAACAATTTTTTTCGAAATTCATCTTAAAGTGAATGAAGAAATTCTGTTCTTATAACAATATTAATTCTTAATCGTCATCATTATAATGAAGAAGTCCATTACTAAACAGTTGATGTTTAACACAAAAAAAAACCTTATTCACTCTTTAAATGCTTACCGCCCTACACTGCATCGTCGTTCGTACGTTACTTTCGATAAGGTAAAATATAATAAAAGGCGATTAAATCAGTAAGAACATATGTATTTTCAATGGTTTGCCGTCCAGTACTACAGAGTGTCCAGAAAGAGTTAACAATGGATTTTGTTCGAACTACAATAAATTTTTAATTGTTAGCTCCGAATTCTGAATACTCATTTGTTGAATATGATCGGATGTTGCCATTTTGGAACGAACAGCATTCTGTTTTTGGAAAGACTCTACGTCTTCAATTACAATACATTACCCAGTAAATAATATAAAATTGTGTTTTACACCTACCAAACTGAATATTTGAATATTTTATTAATATGTTACAGACAATTATTATGGGCTATAATTACATAGCATTGAAACAAAATTACTTAAACCTAATAAAATTTTAACCACCTCTTAGGTGTCATGTGTAGGTCGCAGGTTTGATTTCAGGCGGAGAACAACTTTGTAAGACCCGCCTGGTTAGCTACCACCATATTACCTACGTCTTGCCGCCAAACATCAATGTTAACAACATGAATGTGTTCCGTCTTGAAGATAAGATAGCCAGTTCCCCATTGCGTTGGGGAATCTTGATAAGCCTGCTTACATCTTCGGCATCATCGTTACTTATACTTACCATCAGGTGAGATGTATCTCATCTGTGGCCAATTGTGGATAAAAAAATCAGGGTGTCAAAAGTATATTATTTGAAACTATAATAGAGTAGATATCAATCTACCTTCTGGAAAACGAAAAATTTAAAAAAAATGTAAAAAAATGATTTCTAAAAAAAAATAAGAACATCATTATTTTATAAAAGCCGATTAAAAATTTTCAGAATGCATTTCATACATATTTTTTTTGTTTTACGAAAGATGTTCTGATCACCAATTAAAAAAATCAAACTTTTATTTATAACAGCCAGTTAATGAGTTTAAAAAAGGTATGAAACGAGAAACAAATTATTAGTCTCAAGGAATTGTCGATCTTAACATTATATTATTAATTTAAGTCTATGATGGAGTTAAATACCTATCTATACAGCATGACATTTAAGACACATTTTTAAAAATTAGAACTTAATTATTTAGGTCAGTTTTGCTTTATAATGATCCCAGTTTATAAATATTATTTAATCGAGACCGTCCTCTTTATTTATAACTAGCTGATTCCCGCGGCTTCACCCGCGTGGAACACATTTCTATGACTTTTCGAGGGTGCGCAGTGCGCGAGCCGCAAGCGGCTCGCGAGCGTGGTAAAAAGTAGCCTATGTCTTAACCCAGGTCCTAATCTGTCTACCTACCAAATTTCAGCCAAACCCGTTCAGTAGTTTTTGCGGGAAAGCGTAACAGACAGACAGAGTTACTTTCACATTTATAATATTAAGTAGGGATAATAACAAAGAAAACAACACATTACATCCCCCATCGATATATGCAGCGTTTCCATATACAGGGTGTTTTTTAACACCGATCTAACCGTTAAGGGTGGGCTCCAGTCATAACAACTTTCCCCTAGAAACCCATACTAAATTCGCAATTTTTTATAGACTTTTCATAGAAATCGATCATTCCGATTAGCCAAGTTTGTATGGAGTCAATTTTTTTTGCGATTTCCGTATGGGTTTCTTAGGGGTTTCATGAGTAGAGTCCACCTTTAACGGTTTTCTCGGTGTAAAAAGAACATCCTATAGATGACATCCCCACTGCTGAGGCACGACTTTCTTCCCAATCTTGGGAAAGTTAGGCTATGGTCCACACACAGAGTCGTGGTGGAGTTCAGGTCTAGTGATGAACCCCATTGTCAATAGTTTTCGAGCCGCATATAAGGCCTTTGATACGGCTTCCGTGAGCCGGTTATTCCCGAATGCACCGTACAAGATCTAACTCTCAAGACAAACGCTGATATTTGTAGCCGTGCAATTTTTTTTTTAATATTGATGCTCCTACCTTTGATAAGACAGCCGCCTATAACACGATGTATAATAAATTCTTCACTCGATAAGACCGTGAATGTGGATCTTAAAACAAACTTAACTCTACTTAAACACAGGATGTAAAAAAATGGTGTAGGATCTGTTGACTGGGGATTCTACTCGTCATACTGAACAACTTTCCCCAAGGAACCCTTAGTTAATTCTCTAAAAAGAATTTAGACCCTTCATACTAACATTTACAAAATTGGCCGATCAGCTGATCGATTTGTATGAAGAGTAACAAACTTTTTTGCAATCAATCGCATAAAATATTTAACAAGACCTACACCAATTTTTTTACACCCTGTATAAATATAAAAAGGTAGGATGAAAAATCAATGGTTACTTTAATATTAATTTCACAGCTATAAAGTTTCGATATCATATGCAAATAATTTTTAATGAACTAACTCAAATATAAAGCGCAGAACATTCGTTATGGCGCGCTATAGAATAGAATAGAATAATATTTATTTCAGATCATTACAAATCCATAGAATTGTTAGTGAAATTATCCTTATCCTATGTTAGTAAGTATGTTTCAGAAAATTATTTAACTCTTGTCAAAAAATTGGATGTCAAGAGATTGGAACAGTTGTCTCTGTATTTTTCTTTAAGTGTAAATAGTAAAAAAATAACCACAATTTTTTCACTTGGTTTTTCGTTTCAATCAAAAACTACGATGAAAGTACAAAAAATAATAACATAACTCGCTTCGTAATAAAACAAATATAAAAAAAAAAAAGTATATAACTTATTATTTATTCTTATCAGTGTACTTAGGTATGATAAAAGGGGAGGGCTGAGGCACTGAAAACAAACCATTTGTGTCACATATTTTGATACTTGCAATTAAATTAAAACTTAAAGTGTGTTCCCCGTTGACCTAGAATCATAAAATTGGAAAGAAGCGCAAGAAAAGGGAAAATTCTAAAACTGTGATATTCAGGTAATAAACACATATTTGAAGAAAAAACTCCTTTGGGCGCGTTGAGAATTTTAAACTTGGGAAAAACCATTGAAGTCTCGACACTGTTACCGTTACTGACACCTTGCCAGGAACACTCGCAGGGTCAAAACCTTGTCAACCTAGTCGTTCGCCAGAAACACTCGGAGGGTCAAAACTTATAAAACTAAAGTTTTCACTGCTGTCGGCACTCTCGGAGTGTTTAGGTTTTTCTTTTGCGGTACGAGCTTACATTTATTGCAGTTGGTAAATTGACCGTGACGTATATCGATGTATGGGAGAATATTTTTTCAACTACAAAGTTAAATTTGTCCTTCAATTATGATTCTTGTACTCGTTTATATTTGTAAGATTTCGTACCCAAATGTGTTTTAGTACGGTACCCCCGGTGCGCCAGTCCGACTCGCACTTGGCCGTTTTTTTACCAACGTCTATTTCAAAAACTAATACTTGATTTCTCCCTTTATATTAGTTTCAATGAAATCGAGCGACTGTGTTTTGATAAACAAATTAAATGGCATTGTTTTCTTAAGGTGAGGTATTGATTGGAACAGTTGTCTCTGTATTTTTCTTTAAGTGTAAATAGTAAAAAAATAACCACATTTTTTTCACTTTTTCAATGGTTTTTTGTTTCAATCAAAAACTACGATGAAAGTAAAAAAAATAATAACATAACTCGCTTCGTAATAAAAAAAAAAAATATTTTTCAAAATTAGTAGTCATAACTAGAGTTGAAAGTAACGGCGTAGACCTATCTTTATTATTACTTTTATATCGAGCTAAAACTGCTCAATCGTGTTTCTAAAAGCTTTTGACTTCAAGGAACAACATCAAAGATAAGGGTATTTTTTTCAAACTCAGGTTTTCTATCGTTTACGAGTAATTGACGTCAAAAATTACGAAACTCTGTAATATTACCGCCTTAACAAAATGCGTAATTGTAACGCTTCATAGTGCTTACATCCTGAAAGTTATAATAAGGTTATGAAGGACATACATACACACACACGGGGCGCAGACGAAGGTTACTACCAGTAATGTTATATATTCAATAATATTTGTAGGTACGACAGAGCCAGAGTTAGATTAAATAAACAGTTTGGTATCGGTTTCTAGAAGAAACGGTTTCGAAGCGGTAGGTAACATAATTATGACACACCCCGGACACTACATACGAGACAATGGTCGTGAAATGACATTTCTAAAAACAAATGACTGAGGAAACACAATCACGGCGAAATCCTATACGTTCGAGAACCAAGCTATAACCAAACTATAACGAAGCCTTCGGGTGGATATATAACATACTTAAACTTTTTGACATTGTTTTTTGTATTATTTAGTGATTTTGATAAAGGTTATCAAACTTATATCTAAAGATACTTAATTCGATTTTCGTCAAACTATAACCAATCTGTTTTAGTATAAATAAAATCGTTATTTTAAAAGTTTAAATAAAATTTACTGTAATTATTAATAAAAATTATTGTAGTTTCTGGTATCGGTCTCAATAAAACAATCATAGATTAGACTCTATGGTTACGTAAGGATAACTTGTGAGATCCTGGCAAGATTCTGATAACCTGGTTACACCGCGTAGAATGATTTTCACTTGATTTGTTATTTGCTATAATTGAAGTTGTTATTTGCTATAATTGAAGTTGTTATTTGCTATACTTGAAGTTGTTATTTGCTATACTTGAAGTTGTTATTTGCTATACTTGAAGCTGTACTAATTGGTTATGTATTTATAAATTATTATTGCGTATTCAATTTCGTTACTAGTACTATTACTTAGGAGAATGTTATGATGAACAAACCATTATCTGACTAAAAGGGAGTGAATTGCGTTCATTAATGGTTTTATAAAAGGATACATTTAAATGCATAATAGTTTGTAAGGGCCGCCGGGAGGCTCGAGTTTCCATACAAACGTTGTTCCGCTTTGATACAAAAACTACATGCTGGATTGAATCCAAACTTTGCGAATATATTGAGGAGACACATACCGATGTTTGTAATTAGTTTTCGATGTACTAATATAAAACGGAAAAATAAGAGTAGTTTCAAACTTTCAGTACAAAACTAATTTAAGCCTTCGTTTAGTTACGTTAAAATTTACTACTAAGAAAACTAATTACAAACATCGATATGTGTCCACTCAATATATTTACAAAGTTTGGATTCAATCCGGCATTTAGTTTTTGTATTAAAGCTGAACTACGTTTGTATGAAAACTCGAGCTTCCTGGAGACTCTTAAGATGAGATAAATACTCTTTATTGTACACACTAGTAAAAAAATATAAACAAATTATAAAAAATTTAAAAAACTTGACTAAAAAAAACAATATAAAAAAAGAAACTTATATAGGTACTATATCGGTACAATTTGGGCGGTCTTATCGCTCAAAGCGATTTCTTCCAGACAACCCGGTGTTTGGAGACAAAAGCATAAAAACAGGTAGGTTTTTATTTACCTATCTTCTGAACATTTAGCTTAAATTATCACTTTTTTTTAATATGACATACTTTACCAACTTAAATTATCGTACCTAGATGAAATGTTTTTTCACTGTTGGACTTTTTTTTCTATTTCAAAATATCAGAAAATCATTGATACAATAAAACAATCACCACACTCTCTGTCTGTCATGCTGTCCTGGTAACTTTTTCTCCTCGTCACTCCAATAGGCGCATCGTCAGCGGTAACATTGAAAGAACGTAGGTCTTAGTCTTTCATGGCATCTGTTCACCTCATTTGTGGTCTTCGTCTGTGCCCCTGGATGTTTACACGATCCCCATTCAAAAAGAAATCAACATCAAGATGGCGTACAGAAATGTATTCGAAGGAGCAGAGGTGTAGGATTAATACGTGAGGTTCCGTACAAAGTAATTAACTATATATGTTTAGTTAAACATTTTGAGTTATGTATGATGTTCATGTCATTAACACTAGTTACTCACAAATTTAAGTTAAGAAGAAATCAAAATCAAAATGGCGTACAGCAAGATGGCAGCGGAATTTGTGGGTGCGCGAGACGCGAGCGCCGATGCGGGGTTCCGCACACATATGCGAAACTCGTGGTAGTCGGCCCGTGTTATTGCGCAATAGTGAACGTGTGCGCAAGTGACGTCACACTCCGATGCGTCCGTCGCATGACGCACTCGAAGGGCCGATAGGTATCTGTAACAAAATATCGAGTGTTGAAAACGGAAAATTGTAACAAAAATAACAGACTGTAAATATGCTGATGAAAAAGCGTCGGTGGCTCAACCGGTAACGACACGGTCCATCTAACCAGAAGTACCGGGTTCAAATCTGGACGGCCAATGTACCAATGAGTTTTTCAAAAACTACGTACATACTTACCGATTGCTTTAACGGTGAAGGAAAACATCGTGAGGAAACCTGCACACGCCTGCGAAGAAACTCGAAGGTTGTGTGTGAAGTCGACCAACCCCCACTGGGCCCGCGTGATTGACTAAGGCCTAATCGCCCTGATTCAGGGTAGGCTTGAGCCCCTCGGTGGGGACGTATATGAGCTGATAAATATATATATATATATCTATATATATGATAGTGGCTTAATTATAAAAAGACAGCCAGGTCCAAGAGCTACCAAATGTGTGTGGTGTAAGAGCTAAAAGTAAGGACGTACTCCCATAAATAAATATAACATGGTAGTTAACTACATAATTACAAAATGTTATTTCCTAAATCAACATGCTCATGGAATTTCAAAAAACTTAACTGGTTTTTTTTCATCAACTCTTGCATTTTTTAATTTGAACCAGCGAGAGAAGCGATCGAAGTTCTCAGAACCTATGAAACAATCTGGCGTTTGTTTGTATGTATGTTTATTCGACGATAACTCGAGTATCGTTGATTGGAACGTCATGAAATTTGGTAGGCAAATTAGTGAGACAAAAATATTTGTTAAGTTCGAAAATAAGCTATGAAACTTCGAACATGAGCCAAATTAATCAAGGGGTTGCCGGGATATATGCGGTTATAAATGATTAAAACATGGTTCATCTAAGTACCACTAGATGGCGCTGAACGGATCCTACATCACGCAAGCTTTAGTTAGCTTGCCTATTTTTAAAACGAGTATATCGCTAGTTCTTAGTTCGGGGCGAACGACTGATTAATAAAATTTACAAAATGAGTACGTCAATGATGCTGAAAAACTACCACGTTACACGTTCCTATTTCAATCATTTTTAAGAACAACATTTTGTTTGTGACGTAGGATAAAAAGTAACTTAAATGACTAGCAGTCATCATCCCCATTTTTCATTTGCGGCACATCACTGGACAATAAATTGTTAAACCGGTCCAAAGTTGACGTTTTAGGCCAATAATCCTGTAGCATTTAGCAAGGAAAAAGTTTAACAGCAGATATCTCAAGTCTCCCGGGTCAGATGGATCCACTGAAGTACTTCTTCATTCGATATACCGTCATACTACGTAGCTATAAATTGTGCAACCGGTTCAAAACTGACGTTTAAGGCCAATAATCCTCTAGCATTTAACATTTAACAAGTTTGACAGTAGATATCCCAAGTCTCCTGGGTCAGATGCATCCACCGAGTGCTTTTACTTTCGGTATACCGCCATTCCAATACGGCTAATCTATTACGGATAAAAAATAAAAATAGTACGTAGCCATAAATTGTAAACCGGTTCATAGTTTACGTTTAAGGCCAATAATCCTCTAGCATTTAGCATGTAACAAGTTTCACAACAGATATCCCAAGTCTCTCGGGTCAGATGCATCCACTGAGTGCTTTTACTTTCGGAATACCGCCATTCCAATACGGCTAATCTATTACGGATAAAAAATAAAAATAGCACATAGTCATAAATTGTAAACCGGTTCATAGTTGACGTTTAAGGCCAATAATCCTCTAGCATTTAGCATGTAACAAGTTTGACAACAGATATCCCAAGTCTCCCGGGTCAGATGCATCCACTGAGTGCTTTTACTTTCGGTATACC
The DNA here is from genome assembly GCA_947284805.1 of Coleophora flavipennella. Classification (NCBI taxonomy): domain Eukaryota; kingdom Metazoa; phylum Arthropoda; class Insecta; order Lepidoptera; family Coleophoridae; genus Coleophora; species Coleophora flavipennella. The sequence goes on from OX369297.1 coordinate 1,457,021, forward strand.
GCCATTCCAATACGGTTAATCTATTACGGATAAAAAATAAAAATAGCACGTAGTCATAAATTGTAAACCGGTTCATAGTTGACGTTTAAGGCCAATAATCCTCTAGCATTTAGCATGTAACAAGTTTGACAACAGATATCCCAAGTCTCCCGGGTCAGATGCATCCACTTAGTGCTTTTACTTTCGGTATACCGCCATTCCAAATAGGACTAATCCATTAAGGATAAAAAAAATAGCACGCAGCTATAAATTGTTAAACCCGTCAGGTCCAAAGTTGACGTTTTTCAACCGACTTCCAAAATGGAGGAGATTCTCAATTCGATTCGTGTTACCTCAGAACTTTGACTGGGTGAACCGATTTTTATGACTTTTTTTATTTGAAAGCTAGTGCTTTCCGTGTGGTCCTATATAAATTTTATCAAAATCGGTGGTTTAAAGAACTTTATTAGAAAATTAACAAAAAACCAAAAATAATAATGCAAAAATGTACTAAGTTGTTGCGATGGAAGTCGGTTTTTTAACGTGTTTAGCGTTTTTAATTACATGGGAGTTAATCAATGAACGGACACCACCAGGAACAAAACTAAAATCATCCAGAATTAAAGATTTAGATTTAAAGAAAATGGGCCTATGCCCTATATATTTGTACTAAAATATACAGTCGAACATAGAACCTCCTCCTTTTTTGAAGTCGTTTAAAAATAGGACCTAACATTCGAAAAGTAAAGTGATAAGCTAATATTCGTTGAGGCTTCAAAATGGCTCGTATCACTCGTAATACAATCTATAATCTATATAATATAATAAAACTGTAACGGAGCCGTGTCTGTACATGAAATATTTTTGGAAAATAATAACTGTGGTGGACATTACTAACGATACAGAGGCCAAAACAACAACTTTTGGAATTTTTGTCTGTCTGTCTGTCTGTCTGTCTGTCTGTATGTTCGCGCATCACGCAAAAACTACCAGGCCGATTTTGATGAAATTTTGTATGGTGGTTCCTTATAGCCCGGGTTAACATATAGGATACTTTTTATCCCAGAAAATTCAAGAGTTCCCGTGGGAAAATCAAAAGTATTCATTTATAGAATGGGTCACCACGCATATGTGGCTTGACCTATTACAATCAAATTTTACATGTTGATACCCTTATCGCGAACTAAAACTGGGACATTGAATCCCAAAAAAATTAAGGGTTCCTTCAGGAATGCAAAAAAATGTATCTTTAGAATGGCTCAACGTAACAATATGAAAACTTTACATTGGGATGGGGTGTTTTGATCATCATTGTATAGTCGGGTATTCTTTATCCCGGAAAAATCCCGTGGGAAATTATCTATCGTTTCTTACATTATTAACAATAGAGTACTTTTTTCCACAAATTAGCTACACATACCACACATTATAAACATAGCAGCAGAATGTCAATAGATGGCACTGCAGGGATAATAAAACGCGCTTAAGTTGTATTAAAACATTAAAATATTATTTCATACTTTTGAGTGGATTTCTTTTATGTATTTTTCAGCATACGCTAATTTACACAACTCTAACTCTGGAACTATGGCACGAAGCGATGTGTTTCATAGACGAACAGATAGGTATTTTTTTACAGATTCCAATCGTTTAAAAAAAATTAAAAACACATAAATCGAGTTTAGCATCTTTTAACAGGAGGCACAGATATGGGAACTCTTCTGACTATTTGCGTGTGGCAGTTGCTCTCCGCCTGCAATATTAATATCTGTGAACCTCATCAATGTATTTGCGGGTCCACGGTGGAGGCAATTGGCCATCACTCACTGAGTTGCGGTCGTTGTTTGTGAAGATTCCCACGTCACCAATTCCTTAATGACCTCACTCGGAGGGCACTGGTCTCGGCCAGATGGAATTTTCCATCTTTGATGCAGCCGCTGGGCTTTAGTCGATCTGATAGCAAAAAGCCGGAAGGTTTAAACAGGTGCCATGGCAGAGAGGAACGTGCCTGCTTTGGGACGCCACTTTTTCTGCCACACACCTCACCCGTACGGTACTGCTGCTCAATTTTCGGCGAGAAAAAAGCATAGTAAGTACTCGGTCTTGGAGACAAATTACTGCTTTTTGCCGCTGGTCTGTGAGACAACCGGCTGCTGAACCCTCAGAGGCCTTTGCCTTCATTAAGGAGATTGGCCGTCGCCTTCGAAAGAGGAGATGTGACGTGAGGTCCTACCTGCTGCTAAGGTTGTCTATTGCCATCCAGAGCGGCAACGAGAAGTGCGTCATGGGCTCCTTTGGAGCTGATACGACTAGAGGATTTAACCGATATTAATATTTTTAGGGAATTTTATTACTAGATTGATATAATGATTTGAATTAGGTTTTTGATAATAAAGGTATATGTGTTATTTCATCATATCAGTTTATAAACGTCCCCACCAAGGGGCTCGACCTGCCCTGAGTTAGGGCGATCAGGCCTTAGACGATCACGTGGGCCCATTGCGGGTTGATTGACTTCACACATAAGCTTCGAGTTTCTTCGCAGGCGTGTGCAGGTTTCCTCATGATGTTTTTCTCACCGTAAGAGCGTCGGATAAACGTACATACCAGTATGAAATCGATATTCGTATAGATATTGGGAATTGACAGGATTCGAACCACGGCCTTCCGGACAGGAGGTAGTGGCTCTAACCGTTCTGCCACCGACGCTCTATATGTTATTTAAGATTTAGAAATCCTTACTTAATATAATAAATATGAAAATGTGTTTGTTTGTTTGTTACCTATTCACACTTCAACACCTCTACCAATCTTGATGAAATATGGCATGCCTGTATCACTGGGAATGAAATAGTTTATTTTTTATCTGTGAAATTATCATAGCCCTATGCAGTTCCTGAGCAAACAAAAACAATACTCTTTGTTCGTTAAGTTATTAAAAATCGTAACGAAGAAATGGGGTGGTGTGATTTTTAGCACGGATTAAAGTGATTTTTTGTATAGAATTTGTTGAGGGGGTGGGGGGGGGGGGGAAGTGACAAAGACTGCTTATCCGAATAGCCCGATACAGTTCCTGACGTACCTGGAAAAAACTCATGTCCACGCTTGCGAGCTGATTGCGGCTCGCGCACCACTCACCCTCAAAAAGAGTCATAAAAGCTGCTATCAAGTCATAAAAGTCATGCGGGCGAAGCCGCGGGCAAAAGCTAGTTTATAAATAAGTCAAATTTTCTCAAGGTGAAAGCGAGGCAATTTGGGGCTAACGTCATTTGGCCAATAATTGGGTTACCGAGGGGCGAAAATTCATTATTAAAATTAACCAAACACGCAGGGAATGCGTCGAATTTTGTGAAGTGTGGACGTGAGTTGGTTCTTACTTTAGTTTACATTATTGTAAGAACATGATTACTTTCTAGGTATAACAAAAGTGCATGTGTAAGTTTTTTTTTTAATAAAAAAAGGCTTGAGATAATAAGGTGAGGATAAAACCTCCTTGGTGTGACTTATGCGCTTCATGTGTCATTAGTCTCCTTGTGATAGAGGCCACCGTGGTATTGAATCTCCTTCCTTGACAAAGATAAGAATCGATAAGAATCATTTCATGACATCGTCACACTGCACTATAAACATACTTAAATGTTGTAGTCATTGTAGCGGTTGGTCAGCGTATCCATTCCAAGCAGGTAGGTAGGTACATCCGTAAACATGTCGATAGGTACCTAAGGGACAACTGACCTAACAAAAAGTGTCCCACGTCCGTCTACAAGACACAAGCTGTTCATATGGTAATTTTACGTAAAATCGATAATAATCATTTCATGACATCGTCACACTGCACTATAAACATACACAAAATGTTGTAGTCATTGTAGCGGTTGGTCAGCGTATCCATTCCACGCAGGTAGGTAGGTACATCCGTAAACATGTCGATAGGTACCTAAGGGACAACTGACCTAACAAAAAGTGTCCCACGTCCGTCTACAAGACACAAGCTGTTCATATGGTAATTTTACGTAAAATCGATAAGAATCCGAGGTTTGTAGGCGTGAATAGAACAATAAACGAACGTTCTTTCTGACCTGCCTATACGTTGTAGTTTGTTGTAAGACTTGTAACAAAAGATTGGGATTTACAAAGAATGAATTTTATATATTGTTGTAGTATTTGAGGGTGTTTACCGACAGATTTTTAGTATGTACCTTTAAGGGTACTCATAGATTTATAGTGAGTCTGCTGTCAGCTGACGAGATGATTAAATACCTCGTGTTTTATTGATTAAACACTATAATTGTTACGCATAAAAAAGATTGTGACTGTTGTTTTGAACTATTGTGTTTTGTTAAACTATTTTGATCATCGTCATTTTGTGGCGTTTTTGTGAGGGGCCACATATATTAAGGAACTTTTAAAAAGGCTAATCATCATCATCATGTCAGCCGAAGGAGGTCCACTGCTGGACATAGGCCTACCCCACGGATTTCCACGACAACCGGTTCTGCGCTGCCCGCATCCAGCGGCTTCCCGCGTCCTTCTCCCAGGTCTGCGTATGCTACGCTTTCCGGTGCGCGGACGCCACTCGATAACTTTACTGCCCCAACGGCCATCAATTTAACGAGCTATGTACCCCGCCGACTGCCACTTAAGTTTAGTAATTCTGAGAGATATGTCGGTTACTTTGGTTCTCCTACGGATCTCCTCGTTTCTGATTCGATCACGCAGAGAAACTCCGAGCATAGCACCCTCCATTGCCCTTTGGGTGATCTTAAGGAAGGCTAATAACCTAACCAATTTAAAAAAAACTGAGAACACGTCTGCATGAAAACATAACCCATTCTTTTTAGACAGTCTAGTTACAATGTATCCTACGTCCAAGTGATGCTAGCTTTCTTAGCTTCTTTATCTTAATTTTTTTGTCTTTATCTTTACAGATAAGTTGTCCTCGGTAAACTTATCAAATATAACAAGTAGCATTTAGCGTTTGATCTCAGATTTAGTGACATCGATTTCGTGACTTCACTGATGATCACAAAAACCTCTAGGCTACTTCTTGAAGTCCTACAAGACTGAAATTTGGAACGTAGGCCAAAGTATATATATTAGTACTAACATACATTATGGACACTCCCTGCCGCTCTCTAGATTCCGACCTTTCCCCCTCGTCCCCCAGATTGATACATATGGGTTACAGTTTGGTTGTCGAACGAATAGGATTTCGCCGTCATTTTGTTTGTTCCGTCATTCCTTTTTTGAAATGTAATTTCTGGCCCGTTGTATGAAGTGTCCAGGGTGTGCGTAGGCTAGGATTTGTATACCAACAACGGAAGAAATAAGAAATCGGAAACTTTCCCCTCCAGCCCCTTGTATAGGGGGTGCGTTACTGTACAGTCTGTAGCCTGTACTTAAAGAACCAGTACCTAGGTGATCGAGCGATCGTTGATACCGTTTCCGAGATTCAGATTATACTATATACAAGAATTGCCCGTTTAAAGGTGTTATTATTCATCATCATCATCATATCAGCCGAAAATCGTCCACTGCTCGACAAAGGCCTCCCCCAAGGATTTCAAAGACGACCGGTCCTGCGCTGCCCGCATCCATCGGCTTACCGCGATCTTCACCAGGTCGTTGGTCCAAAATAGTGTAAAACTATTTTCGAAAAACCTGAAAGATTTTTAGGCACAAGCTGTTTACGAAGCTTTTGAAGAATAAAACGAGTCCAAACTCGATGAGGTTGTGTCGTTTCATTGCGAAGTTCCTATGGCCAGCTTCCAGCTCCATCATCAGATCAGCAACATGTCATCATAATATTGCTTTGTCACGCGATTTACACGTGTATGCATAATTTCAGCTCAATCGGTAACCGGGAAGTGGATTTGATGACAATCATCGGGACAGGTGAAACTAAATAAAAGCTTGTAAAAAATTATGAATTTTCAAAGAGAACAACGTTCATTTTAAATATGAGAATAACTTATTGAATTTACGAAATATGAAATTAATAAAGATTCTTTTTGAAACACCTGCTTTCATTTATAAGTAGTTCTCACCTAATTACTTTTCATCATACAATATCAGCCGAAGGACGTCCACTGCTGGATATAGACCTCCCCCAAGGATTACTTATTACACAATTTTAATTAAATAAGTATATAGGGTGACTTGTAATTAGTTCTTGATTACAAAGTATATGAATGTACTCGTGATTACAAACAACTTTTCCAAAGAAACTATATGTCAAATACGAAAAAAAAATTTTGGTCCTTTATAAATTTAGCCGATTTGATAACTTATTAAGTATCGAGGACCAAATTTTTTTTTTCTGATTTGACATATACTCGTAGTTTCTTTGGGAAAGTTGTTTGTAAACACGAGTACATGCATATCATTTATTAAGAACTGATTAAATGTCACCCTAAAATTTCTTTCGTAATACATTTAAATCTCTTCTCTCAAGACGGAGTATTATTGATAAAGGGTTTCATGCCATCATACTAGATGGCACTAGTTTCTTTACGTATGAGAAAACATTTTTTTAATTTTTAGTATTTGTTGTTATAGCGGCAACAGAAATACATCATCTGTAAAAAAATTAACTGTATAGCTATCTCGGTTCATGAAATACAGCCTGGTGACAGACAAACAGACAGATGGACGGACAGCAGAGTCTTAGTAATAGGGTCCCGTTTTTACCCTTTGGGTACGGAACCCTAAAAATAAAAGTTGATTTTTTTTAAATTAAAAATTTGAGTGCGTTTGATTGCAACTCATTTGATGGTAAGTGATGATGCAGTCGAGGATGGTACACGCAAACTCAAATAATGCTTATTCACTCTTGCCTTGAAGATATTTGATTTTTTTTTTTTATATATTGATATTTTGATGTCGATCGATTGTCTTATACTATTGTCTCTAACAATGAATTACTAACTTTATATAGTCTACTATACGCTGTAGTTCGTTATTTTGGAAAAGAATCGGTTTATGGTACCTCACATAAAAATCCATGTTGTTTGTTACTTTTTCTCAAAAATTACTTAAACGATTTCAAAGAAACTTAGTGGTTTACAAAGACTTAATACCATACACTGCACTGGAAAGTTAATTATTCAAACAAAAAAAATCTTAATAAGGTACCACCCATACAAACCCAAACTATTTGTAAAAATTTCGTCAAATCTAATAAACCTCTTTTTATTGTTACTGGGTAAGCAAAATGTTCAATGTTGTTTTGTATACTCCCGACTACGCCAGATCACACCCTGGACACTTCATACAACAGGCTAGAAATGACATTTCAAAAAACGAATGACGGAACAAACAAAATGGCGGCGAAATCCTATACGTTCACAACCAAACTGTAACAAATCTGTATCAATCTGAGTGACGAGGGGTTGAGGTTGCAATTTAGAGAGCGGCAGGGAGTGTCCATACTGTATGTTAGTACTAATATATATATACTTTGGTCAGACGGTGAAGGCTTTGCGAGGAAGGAATCAAGCATTTATTAGATTTTCGTTGGACACACTGAACTTGATAACTTTTTTTAAGTTTTTCGAAATGAACTTACTGAACTTAACTACATAAAATTTGGCACAAAAATGGGTTAAGACATAGATCTAAATTAAGATTATTTAATAAAATAATAATAAAAATGTGATTTCGTTTTTCGATTTCTTATGTACGTTCATCCGACGCTCTTACGGTGAAGGAAAACATTGTGAGGAAACCTGCATACGCCTGCGAAGACACTCGCAGGTTGTGTGTGAAGTCGACCAACCCGCACTGGGCCCGCGTGGTTGACTAAGGACCGATCGCCCTAATTCAGGGTAGGCTCTAGCCCCTCGGTGGGGACGTATATGAGCTGATATGATGATGATGCACGTAACCAGGGAAGGATTTTTAAAGCATCTCTTCGCGTACGGTATCGTTAGTGGTAGGGACAGTTCTTAATTCTTATAAAATAAAAAGGTGTTTTTAGGGATCCGACCCAAAGGGTTAAAACGGGACCCTAAGACTCCGCTGTCGGTCCGTCTGTCCGTCTGTCACCAGGCTATATTTCATGAACCGTAATACCTAGATAGTTTAAATTTTTACAGATGATGTATTTCTGTTACCGCTATATCAACAAATACTAAAAATTAGAAAAAGCAAAAGTCTTCATACAAAAAATGAGTTTTTTAACGTGAAGAAACTAGCGCCATCTAGTATGATTGTACGGAACACTTTGTGCGCGGTTCTGACTCGCACTTATCCGGTTTTTTTAAAACACTTTTGTCAGGGGTACTGGTATAGGCCGCCAAAGTCGTTAACAAAATGTTCCTCTTCTTGGCGTTTTTGTTTGATCAAAGACTTTCGAGTTCGTTGAGTGGAGCTTTTTTTTACCTCTGACTATTTGGCCTACAAACTTGAAGTGTAAGTTGGCCTTAGCAGGAGCTCTCGCTCTCAACAAAACTATGTAGCGGCAGCTGTCTGCTAGAACGCGCTATTGACATTTCTTCGCCACTGAGTATATATACAGATTCCAGTCATCAATGATTTTAGGTAGAGTGCCCTTCGCACTCGCCTCCCCTGTCCGGTGAAGTTGTAAAGGCCCTCACGGCCAGCAACAAGCTTGTCCTTTCGAAAAAAAAATGATTGATCCACGGCCACAACCTCGCCTGGCGGAGATATCTCCCTATGCTCTCGACAAGTTAGAACTCACCATTCCTAAAGCTGTTCTAGTGAAAAGCAGTTTTGAAATTACTAAGAAATGATTGCAGAACCCTAAAAAATGCGTGGTTCGACACGTATTTGGCAGGTTTTTCTTCCGTCCCCCTGTGAATACAATAGTCATCACTAACGGAACCCACGTTCCGACGAAACATTTGATGGGATCAGAACTTCTGACATTCAGCGCAAGCGGAGATATCGTCTGTCAGAACTTTTTTCATAACACAATGCCCTATGGGAGTATCCTATGGTATGGGATGGGCTCTGAAGACGCCATTTTTATCTTATTTATATACAGGGTCGGTGGCGTAACGGCTAGGGTCGCCGCCTTCTGTCCGGGAGGTCGTCGTTCGAATCCTGCCTCGTACCAATATGATTTCGAATTTAGATTTCATATGAACGTTTATCCGACGCTCTTACGGTGAAGGAAAATCTAGAGGAAACCTGCACACGCCTGCGGAGAAACTCGCAGGTTATGTGTGAAGTCGACCAACCCGCAGTAGGCCCCCGTGGTCGAGTAAGGCCCGATCGCCCTAATTCAGGATAGGCTCGAGCCCCTCGGTGGGGACGTATATGAGTTGATATCAAAGGAAGGGTAATTTTAATAAGTCGAAAATAAAGAGTTTAAAAATACAAGAAACTATTTTGAATCGTACAATCCGAACACATTGGCAATGTTTTTTTTAAATTATTTTATATCTTAATTTAAAAAAAGTTTAACTTTTTTAAGAAATTATGATTCATACTAATTGACCACTTTTATACGTTAAGGTGAATCCAATTTTTGTACTCGTATATTCGGTGGGTTGTATGAAGAAATTTATTAAGTTTCATGAGTGAGCAGTCTTTTTACACCCTTTATTTCCGGTCTTATTACACACTGTATATATTTTTACACCCTGTATTATCGGTTTTATTTTACTCTAAAAATTAAATATCGGTCTTTTACACCTTGTATTAACGGTATTTTTACAGCCTGTATTAATTAACGGTTTTTTACACCCTCTATTATCGGTCTTTTAACATCTGTATTATCGATCTTTTTACTTCCTATATTATCGATCTTTTTACATCTTGTATTATCGATCTTTTTACACCCTGTTTTATTTTAAGAGCACAGTTTGTAGTCCATCAGGCGCTCCTATTTTGACGTGATTAATAAGCTAAATGTGACGATGGTGTTTCTAATACTCACTTTGCAAATGTTCCTCGATCGTGATGACCCGTCATCCTCTCAGCCAGGCCTTCCAAGGAGGTCACACTGACCTCTCGCAGGCCGTAATACTGAGTCAGGTTGTATTCTATTGACCAATGGAGCTCCCCATTCTTTTGATTTGATACGTCTAAGTAATACTGCGTGTAGTCCAACACCTGTTGACGAAGAAGCGAGTGATGATGTTTTACATACTAGGAGGTTGTCTAAGCATCATCTTCATATCAGCCGAAAAACGTCCACTGCTGGACAAAAGCCTCAACCAAGAATTTTCACAACGATCGGTCTAGCGCTCCTCGCATGCAGTGGCTTTCCGCAACCTTCACCAGGTCGTCGGTCCACCGAGAGGAAGGCCTTCTACCTCAAAGTCTCTCGGTGCGCGGTTGCCTCTCAAGACCTTTACAGTCCCTACCGCCCTGTTCTATGAGCTATGTGCATGCACCGACCACTGTCATTTAACGATTTTGAGGGCTATGTTGGTTATTTTGGTTCTCCTACTTTGATCTCCTCATTTCTGATTCGATCACGTAAGAAAACTGTAAGCATTGCAAGCAACGCTCTATCGCCCTTTATTTCCACTCATTCCATTTTTTTAAATTAAATTAAAGTAAATTAATCATTGTTCACCTGGTTTTGGAGAACTAATTCTTTTATCGTTATGGTGTTACCTACCTTTCCGGTATTGGAATCGAATTTATACAGCCTCAACCCTGGGTTGGAGATACCGTTGGGTCCTCGAGGAGTCAGCGACGGAGCCAGCAGTGCCCAGGACACTGACCGACCTGGTGGTAAGAACACACAATTTTAACTTCCTAGATAAAACAATTTTATTATCAGCATAACAAAGAGAAGTAGAAGGAGGACCATAATAAGTTATTTAGAGAATGTCTGTAACGCGGCAATTGATTTCAACGTGAGACTTTTTTTTGACCCCTCTCGGTAATGTAACGCAGCAACGCGTTGCTGATATTCGTTATTATTCCAATTGATCTATTTCATCTTATTCGCATGCGCTGGAACAAAACAATCCGTATGTCACATTTGGAAAACAAAGTGCGAAATATAATTTAAAAACCAAAATCAATATTTTCGAAACCGACTTTAAACAGGAAACTAAGGTTCCCCTCGATTTCTCTGGGATGCCATCATCAGATCCTGGATTCCTTATCACAGTACTACCTTTGGGATATCTCCTTTCCAACAAAAAAAAATAATCAAAATCTGTTCATAAACGACGAAGTTTTCCGCGAACACACATAAAAAAATAAAAAATATATACGGTCGAATTGAGAAACCTCCTCCTTTTTTTGAAGTCTGTAAAAATTCATTCAAATTGGTTTAAATCTGGACGGCCAATGTACCAATGAGTTTTTCAAAAACTTACGTACATACTTACCGATTGCTTTAACGGTGAAGGAAAACATCGTGAGGAAACCTGCACACACCTGCGAAGAAACTCGAAGGTTGTGTGTGAAGTCGACCAACCCGCACTGGGCCCGCGTGGTCGACTAAGGCCTAATCGCCCTGATTCGGGGTAGGCTCGAGCCCCTCGGTGGGGACGTATATGAGCTGTAATGATGATTGCTCAAAGTAATAAGATTTGCAAAAGCCAAAGAAAAACAATCTTCAAACTCTTTGCCAAAGTTTTGAAATGTCCCAACATACGATAGGCTATCATGAAGTCACTCACAATGAAGAGAAGCTCACTCAGATTTATCGAGATCGTATCAAAAGAAAGTTGTTGAAGAGACCCTTTTCAATATAAGCGATTAATATCATCCGATACGTTTTACATGAAGAAATAAAAATAAGTGCTTACAAAGTGCATGAAGCACAAAGGGTAATGCGGAGTGCTTTGGAAGCGAAGCGTCCCATCTCATCTCGCGACTTTCATATCATTTTCAAATATCTATTCAATGACACTCTTGCTTGAGACGTGTCTGTGCAAAATTATACTTTAAAGGTGTAGTGGAATTGGTGTAGGACCTATCAACTACGAGTTTTACTTATATTAAAGAAGTTTCTCCAAAATATTCATAGTCAAAAGTTTGTATGCATCATAAAAATCGTTATATGTGCTAAAAGTCACACCAATCCATTTTTTCGTTGCGATTTTAAAGAAATTAACGAAAAAAGAGTATTGTTTTATTTCCCTCAAGAACTGCATCGGGCTATGCTGATTTCAAGAGATAAAAAGTAGACTATTTCCTTCTCAGTGACAAAGGCTACCTGCATGCCAAATTTCATCAAGATTGGTAGAGGTGTTGAAGTGTTAATAGGTAACAAATAAACAAACATATTTTCACATTTATAATATAAATAAAAGCTATGTCCACGCGGGCGAAGCCGCGGGCAAAAGCTAGTATGTAATATGTATACAGAGTGTAACAAAACTGCTGTGGGCTTCTACTCATCATACTGAACAACTTTTGTTCTATGACTTTGCTGTAATCGCAAGAAAAAAAATTTGCTCCTCATACAAATTGATCAGCTGATCGACAATTTTTTTTTTGAGAATTGACTATAGGTCCCTTTAGAAAAGTTGTTCAGTATGATGAGTAGAAGCCCCAGTTAACGGGTCCTACACCAATTTTATTACATCCTTTAAATTTATATTTATAATTGTTTATTTATATTAGTGTATATAAAATTACGACGTACGGAGGGAGGGGTTCAAAAATTCGCGGAATAAAATGATAGTAATGTTAATAAAACAAAAGAAGTATGTATAGGTGTATATGTCACCTTAAAATTGTAAAAACCGTTATATTATAATTTAACGGGATCTATCTCGCGAGATTGTGAACCGTATCATACCGCTTACAATTTCACAAGTATTATTGTAATTATTACAATATTACTAAGACATTAAATAAATGAGCGAGCAAAGCGAGTGATATTAGGATCGGTCAGGTTTGATTGATTAAACAGTAAAAATGCTTCGCAGAAAAAAAAACGTCGTTTTTATTCGGAGATACAAGAATGGGCCGTGAAATTGTAAGCCGATAGACAATTTATCGTTATATTATAATCTAGCCGAATTTACTGTAGTAGGATTGTAATAACGCGGTTTTGACAATATATATATATATATATATATATATAATATATTTATTAAGTTTAGACCGTGGATTATTATTTCTTTGCCTTTTGGATATTTATTAGATTTTTGCGCTATCGTTGTATTACTTATATTTGAATATAATTAGTATTTTTTTTATATTACTTTTTTTTTACTTTTATTTTTACTTTATTTTACTTTTATTTACTTTACTTATATTTGAATTTTTCTCATTTGCCAAGGGTTGTCTGGAAGAGATCGCTTTTAGCGATAAGACCGCATTTGTTCACTGAAGTCCGATAAAATCATTTTGTAATTATTCCTTGTGTGCAATAAAGCATATATACACACATATATACAAAAATCGATCAGCAAATTTATTAATTTTTAAGAAATTAACGAAAACCAAAAAATGTACCAAAATTGAACTTGGCTGCTAAGACCAGGCCTCCGTCACTCCATGTACTTGCGCGCTATAATTATCTACCGCCCGGCCGAGCGTTCTCGGGCCGTTTGCGGACCCAATTCAGTGCGGTTTTCACAAACGAAGCGCACGCAGTACGCACGTAGTTTAATTTAAATCGTTTTGTTCGTTCGTACGCGTACCTACGATGCCGTCTGGTGCCTTACGTGCTGTAGATGGGTGCAAATCAAGCAAAAGAAGAGATAAACACCTAAAATTTTTCCATTTACCTCTCAATGAAGAAAGGTAAGTGATAAACTATTACTATTCCTTTTTTTTCGTTTTAAAATTATTTTTAATACTAGGTATACTAAGCAATAGCTAGTACTCTTTATTACACTGTGGCATTAGCTTGCCTTTCAGACACAGATTTTCATTTTTTTGTTACATAGAAACGTCATACTTACCTTAAACACTATTTTAACAACGTTTAAAAAGCTATTTTTATTAAAATAAAATTGTGATAATATGTGAGTCGCAGGTGCGGCGACCTGTCTCAACTTGTCGTGCTGTTAGCGCACACAAAAACTTTTGACATAACTATTTAGTAATCTGTGCTTGTGATTCGGTTTTATGCGATTTGTAAAAAATATACATGGTGAATTTTTTCTATGAGGAATTTCTAAATTACTTATAAGAGATAGAGCAAAGCGCTCTTAAGAACCGTAATCTCAATTTTAGAGAAAATAAAAGTTGCGTGTTAAAAAATAAAAAAAATTATAGGTCCTGGAGATGTCCTGGTATGTACTCCGGAGATATGACATTTTCTTAAAATTTTTTTTTGTTATTTCGGTTGTATATCACTATACAAACTAAAAATTGTACGGAGACCATAGGTCTAAAGTTGCTAGAAGTTGTTGAAATAAACGTTTTAAATAGTATGTGGAAACTGAACTTAGAGACCGATTTTCAAATGATAAAAAAAATATAAAAACCAATTTATAAAAAAAATATATATGTTGCCCGCGGCTTCGCCCACGTAGGGGTATGAAAAATAGATAAAAACCTATTCTCAGGCCTACCCGATATGCACTATAAATAAATAAAATAAAATAAATAAATAAATATATAGATAGATAAATGATACAATTTTAAACTACCACCTATAAGTCAAAACATATTCACAGTTCTCAATAACATAGACACAAAAATTATGTTAATTTAATTTTATCGAAGAGGCAGCCCTGCGATCGCGCGGTGTGAAGCAAGCACTGCGGTTGCTGACGCGATGGAGTAGGCTATTATAGCAGTAGGTATTGGAAATTTACTACTGAGTGAAGTATCTGTTACGTAGTAACTAATTAGTAATCTGTGCTAAGACTGAGTCGGTTTTTAAACGTGTTCATCGTTTTTAATTATTTGATGATTTTGTTTTATTTAACATTAAATTTGCAGTGCAAAACAAAATGAGTTAGATTTTTTGTAATTTCGAAGTGAGGGCAATTCAGGGAATTATATTTCATTTTTTTATTCACATTTGGTAAGCCCTTGGCATCATCTCAGCTGATAGTAAGTGACGAAGATGGAAGCGGTCTTATGAAGATTCCCTAACGAAATGGAGAACTGGCTATCACTGATGTTTGGTAGCTAGCCAGGCGGGCTTAGAAAATTCCCTACCACCAATCAAACAGGGTCTTACAAGTTAAACCCATCGGGAGCTTAACCCGCGACCTCCTGGTGTAAAGCGAATGGACTAACCATTGCGCCAAGGAGGCGGTTAAATTATATTTGTTCATTAATTTTTGACGAAGTCAACTACCCCATTCATTGCTGTTAGTGTATACCCAATTGCTGTTTCTTGACCAGAAAAAAATTACTAATTAAAGTGTAACTTATTACATCGTCTCAATTTTTTTCGTCTTTGTGTTGCATGTCGCGTGACGGTCGCTTTCGTCTGACGGTATGATCGTTTCGTCCTCTGTACCGTAGCGAGAGCAGCCATGATCGTTTCGTCCTCTGTAAAGTTTCACTTTTACCGTGGTTTCATAAAACCACACACTTACTATTTATAAATATGCGTCTCCTTTTTACCCGACTGTGCCAAAAGGAGGGTTATGTTTTTTTTTAAATGAATGTATGTGTATTTAGTTTCTTTGCTCTGTAGCCTAAATAACTTGATGGATTTAGGAGTGCGAGGTGTCGTAAGGTTTGTCTTGATCCCTTGAGTGACATAAAATACACTTTAACCCGACTTACCAAAAAGAGCCTTAGCCTTCCTATATAAGAGCCATATTACACTAGCGAGTTGCGAGCGAGTGGAAAGAGGGGCGAATGCGCAGCGAGCTCCCAACGTGTGCGTGGCGAACACGCCGCGAGTGCGCAGCGAGTTCGCTGCGCATTCGCCCCACTTTCCACTCGATCGCAACTCGCTAGTTTGATATGGCACTAAAAGGTGACTGACTTGGTTGCTATGGAGCCGCACTTTGTTACTTGGTTGCTATGAATAAAACGGATTCTTTCGAAACTTCCCTTACACTCTTCTGTTACAGTCGAATTTTCACGTCAAAAGTATATAATTCGTCCCCACCGAGGGGCTCGAACCTACCCTAAATTAGGGCGATCGGGCCATAGTCGACCACGCGGGCCCAGTGCGGGTTGGTCGACTTCACACACAACCTACGAGTTTCTTCGCAGGCAGGTTTCCTCACGATGTTTTCCTTCACCGTAAGAGCGTCGGATAAACGAACATATGAAATGTGAATTCGAAATCACATTGATACGTGGCAGGTTCGAACCACGACCTCCCAGACAGGAGGCGGTGGCCCTAGCCATTACGCCACCGACGCTCTTAGTCTAGTAGACTAGTAATATAAGTACATGTATGTATGGCTGGTAAATTGTATGATTAGTCATTTTACATTTATCTAAAATAACCATGGTAGTACACCCTATCGAATAAAAAAATAATCATGAAAATTAGTTCACAATCTGCAAAGATATCACGTAACAAAAAAAAAAACAACATACAGTCGAAATGAGAAAATACTCTTTTTTGGAGACGGTTGATTAGTAATGAGTTGATGCTAAAAAACTAAGACGTAAAATTTTTTTTTTGCCACATTATAAAACGCTAAACACGTTAAAAAACCGACCTCCATCGCAACAACTTATACATTTTTGCATTATTATTTTTGGTTTTTGTTAATTTTCTAATAAAGTACTACACCAATTTTGATAAAAAAATTATGGGACCACACGGAAAGCACTAGCTTTCAAATAAGAAAAAGAATCATAAAAATTGGTTCACCCAGTCAAAAGTTCTAAGGTAACACACATAATAAAAAAAAACATACAGTCGAATTGAGAACTTTTTGGAAGTTGGTTTAAAAAGTAACTCAAAAGACTAGCAGTTAACTAGCCTATTCAGGCAGATTAATTATAAAACAACAGCCTCCTATCCTATCACAAGTTAACAAATTTTCCATTCAATTTCATTTCTTTAAAGAACTTGACTGCAGATATCTTAGCAAAGAGTTAAGAGAAGATCGACGCCACCCCCCTCAAGGTCTCGGTCAAACTTTTGCAATCACAGAAATTTAATTTCATAGCCTAACTTTTGCCGCAATATAAATTGATACCAGTATTATTATAACTCGCTAAGTTTTAAAATAAAATAATAGAGGCGGAAGGATGAAATTATTGTTATAGCTGTTTTAAAAAACCGGCTAAGTGCGAGTCAGAACCGTATCATCATACTAGATGGCGCTAGTTTCATGTTTCTAAAACTGTCATACTAGATGGCTATCATCATCATCATATCAGCTCATATACGTCCCCACCGAGGGGCTCGAGCCTACCCTGAATTAGGGCGATCAGGCCTTAGTCGACCACGCGGGCCCAGTGCGGGTTGGTAGGCTTCACACACAACCTGCGAGTTTCTTCGCAGGTGTGTGCAGGTTTCCTCACGATGTTTTCCTTCATCGTTATAGCAATCGGTAAGTACATTGGCCGTCCAGATTTGAACCCGGTGCCTCTGGTTAGAAGGACCGAGTCGTTACCGGTTGGGCCACCGACACTTTTTTATGATGGCTATACTATACTAGATTTCTTCATGTTAAAAAACACGTTATTTGAATGGAAACCCTTCTTATTTTTTCACTTTTTCTCATTTTTAGTATTTATTGTTATAGGAGCAACAGAAATACTTCATCTGTGAAAATTTCAGCTGTCTAGCTATCAGATGGGCAGACAGACAGACAGACGGACGGATAGCGGACGGTCCTGTTTTGAACCTTCAGGTACGGAACCCTAATAAAAATGTGCAGTAAATAAATAATAATTACTTTCTCGACGTGAGCACTAACAATAAAAGGGGGAATAAAAATATTCAACGATTGTGAAGAACATTGTTTGTGAAGAAATTTTGCTGAAATTTTTAATTCTATCGTAATTTTAATTGGCAGTAAAAAATAATTTTAGTGGCACACCGGCTGACCTAATTTTTAGGGATAAAGGAAGGAAGGACATTAAGCTACTGAGAAATTATAATAAGATTAGTTTGACGGCTATAAGAATAATTAAACCATTTAACTTGGAGAAGTTTATGTTCATAGTTTAAGTACTTACTCTAAGAACGTAGGTAATAAAAAATATTGAATTGACGTCCTTTAACCTGTCTTGATATTAATGGTTTTTAGGGTTCCATGCTAGTTAACGGGAGCCTATTACCAAAGTATATGTATTAGTACTAACATACAGTATGGACACTCCCTGCCGCTCTCTAGATTGCGACCTCACTCCCTCGTCACCCTGATTGATACAGATTGGTAGCAGTTTGGTTGTCGAACTTTAGGATATCGCCACAATTTTGTTTGTTCCGTCATTCATTTTTTGAAATGCCATTTTTGGCCCGTTGTATGACACTTCATGACACTTCTGGACACTTCCAGAGTGTGCTATTTATTACTAAGCCTGCACTATCTGTCTGTCCACCTGATCGTGTGTCTGTGTGTCCAACTTTTAACAGGCAGTATTTCTTGAATCGTATTAGGTAGCTGGCTGAAATTTTCACAGAATATGTGCTATTATAAAGCATTTACTAACAAATTAAAAAGTAAGTTTCTAAGAGGAGTCCCCATAGAAGAAACGTGTTTTAAAAGGTTATTTGATTTTGCTTTATCGTAAAAACGGTAAAACATAAAAGCGTGAAACTTGGTGTGATTGTAGTACTAATTCATTATAACGCCGGCCCGAGTTGGTCGACTTTACATACGACCTTTGAATTTCTTTGCAGGCGTGTGCAGGTTGCCTCACGATGTTTTTTCGAATTTCGATTTCATATGTACGTTTATCCGACGCTCTTACGGTGAAGGAAAACACTTTGAGGAAACCTGCACACGCCTACGAAGAAACTCCAAGGTTATGTGTAAAGTAGACCTCTTAGTATAGTAGTATCTAGGTACGTATTAAATAATAAACAAAAAAATACGGTTGTCTGTAAAGTCGGTTTACTGACGATAGTTAAACGTGACAACGTCATAAGAAAATACTGATGGAATGGTTTCATAATATCGAAAGAATCATTATTATCATTAATATCTTCAAGCCTTAAACGGAACGCCTCACGGAACGCCTCAGAGCGAGGTAACGACGCGTTCACGGAACGCCTCAGAGCGAGGTAACGACGCATTTTTTCGTGCGTGCAGCCGGCTCCATCGAATTATAAGACGTTATCACGTCAAAAAAAAATCTTCGCTCTCGTTGAGTCCTTTTGTTTGATATGAAGAGGTTTGACTGTTTTAAAAAGTTAATTACTCGTATGGAAAGAAGTGGTGGTAGGGAACCCTCGGTGCACAATTCCAACTCGTAGTTGGCCGGTTTTTATTAAAACTGAATCCAAAAGTTTAGTCATGGTTTGATAAATAAAAAATGACTTACTTATTTACCTGTTGTTTACTATTAGCATATTATTTACTCTGAGCAAGTAACTTATAAGGTAAGGTAAGTTAACACTAGAAAGACTAAGGCCGTCAATTTGACCGCACGGCGATTTCATTCTCAAATATTTTACAAACTATATTTTTGTTTCTTTTCATATTTTATGACTTTTCCTAATTTGCTATTGTTAGGCTTAATCTATATAAAAAAATATAAAACTATATGTTGTATATGAGATTCCTTTACAAATACCTACTAAGACCGCATACCGTCAAAGAGCTAAAAGAAAATAGTAAATAACGATTTCTTCAAACTAATGAAGGTACCTACTTTTGTTTTTACTTGAATTTCAACTTGAAAACTAATGGTCGAAAAGACTAGTATTGTTGGAACAATGCGGCGTGCAAGACGAGAAATACAGCCGATTTGTAGAAGTATTAGGGATACGAAAGATATGAAATTTTTATAATGAAAACTGAGACCGATACAATCCTTACTGTCTATCAAGGAAAACCAGGGAAAAATGATATTGTTTTGAGTACTCTGCACCCCCACGTGAGCATAGGTACTGATCAGAAAAAAGCTGCTTGAGACAATTTAATTTTATAATGAAACAAAATTTGGTGTAGACATCATCGATCAAATGGCACGCAAGTACACCGTAAGAGCTGAAAGTCGGAGATGGCCTGTTCACGTTTTTTACAATATACTTGTTTTAGCAGCTATAAACTCGTGGATTCTATACCGAAAAGTCACAGGAATAAAAATTTCTCGGCATGATTTTATCCTTCAACTAGTGTAACAGGTACAGATATTAGTTATTGTATTTTACATAACAGTTATATATATTAGCCACTAGTGCTGCAAGTTGCAAAGAGGATATAAAACTACTACGTTGTCCATCCAGCCCGGAGCGCTGTCTGAGTCTTCGTCAGAGTTTAGTTTTTGATATGGCACTGCGTGCCTTTCGCTGTGGATATTATAATATTTAAGATCGATGGAATAAAACAATGTGAAGAGGATTCCACGACTTTTATTGGAGTAAATCCCTGAAGGTTACAACTTTCAGAAGCGGGGATAACACACCCACACTGGAATTTAAAGGTACGAATTATAAATTTTATATGTATTGCTGGAGTTCTATTCCTAATCATTATTCTTTTAGTATAAACAAACAGTTTAGAAATTAGAATAACCTCTTGTTGTACGACGCGATGGTGTCCGTACAGATGTTATAGAAAAAAATGATAAAAGAATTGAATAAACTTATTGCTACTGAATTTAATTCATATTATCGTGGCCGTCACGTAAGACTTTTTTTTGTCTTGAGTTTTTTTTTTTTGCCCGGTTTGTTCTGCATTCTGAGTTTTTCCATAAGAAAATCTATCGTAGGTAAATTCTGATTAAAAAAAACTGTACCTTTACCGTATATTTGCGTGATTTTATGTTTGTAGATTGAAATGTTAGCTTAGGCATAGATTACTAAATAGTTACTTCGGGTTGGGAGATATTTTGTCTCAATTGGATTGTTAGGCCACAGTATGAATTGCTGCCCGAATTAGAAAATGTGTGATTACTTACCTATTTTATGATAAAATATCTTACATAGTTATAAACTACCCTCGACTTAAATTATCACAAATTATTATTTTTGGGGCCAGAATTATATTACATTAGATATAGTAGGTACTTGCTTTATTTGTTGAGTGTAATACTTTACAAAAGGTACATTTTTACTGCAAATATTTACTGTGGTTTTATGAAAAGAAATAAAGAAACGGTCACATCGTGTTATTCATTACATTTTATATTTTGGTTACTTACATTTCTAAGTCGATGTTATTAACACTTATTATTATTTTTTTGTTTCGAGTTTCAATGGGCTCCAGTGATGAAATGGACGTAGTGGCACAGTTGCAGCCGCAATAGAAACCAAATTCCTACGATTCGTCAGGAAAGATACTTAACCAGATCACAACACACAACGCCGTAGCCAAATTGACGTCATATTCGAGATGGTAGCCGGCTTATTCTCGAATCACTTAAAGTCTGTTTCAAAGCTTGCTATCTTCTATTTTATAGAAGATGAACTGGAGTAGAAATGGAGGCTAGAGCAATGGAAAAACAGCTATGACTCAGTATCAGTCTTATTTAGTAAGTATTTGATATACTGTATTAAAGGTAGACCCAGTGAACGCTAAAACTTTTTGCTACTGTGCAATCCCGAATTCCGTCCCCTGATAAAAGAACAAACAATTGACGTTTGACAAGACAAAACAGATATAAAACGATAAGCAGACTACCCACTACGCTTTGCGCAGACTGGTGGTAAAATATAAAATACAGTATGAGGACTTGCCGTAGAAATAAACATACATGGGTGGAATTGGAAGCAGCTTTTATAAAATATTCCTTTTAATTAACCAAAAAAAATCTGTAATTGTGTTGATATTTTAATCATCTCAAAGTACCTATGCTAAAAAAATGGACTAATTATTGAAGTTGACTAATTTGAGATGCTGTAAATTGGTCGTGCTAAGCTCCTTCCATATTCAAATGTGATATTTGTTATTATTTGACTTTGATACTACACATTTTATCTGTGTCCAATGAGCAAAAAGCCTAAAATCTAAACACTGACAAAAAGTGAAACTGGAGACTTCAATGTAAAAACTATCAATTCTAGGTCATATCTACTAATTTGAGTGTTGTGAAAAAAAACTGTATAATTATGGTAGTTGACTGCTAATCACTTGAGTTACTTTTTATTGTCTGTCAAAAAAAAAGGGAGTTTTGTTCTATAAATATTTTGTAATAACAAGGCACGAGGTGATAGTTTTTGTCATCATTGAATTGATGCGCTTACATACTGTATAAAATAAAATCAAATAGGTGGTTTTTCTTTAAACTAAACAAGAGTTCATAATTAATTTTTGATGCAGTTAACTACACGATTATCATACCTGCTACAGAGGCTAAAGAAAAAAAAAACAATTTAAAGAAGTTGTTAAGAGTAACTGTGTAACATTAACTTTACATTGAAAAAAAGTCATAGTCATCTTTGCCCGACATGGCGTTCCTTATACAATAGTTTCCGAAAATGATCCCCCATTTAATTGCCAAGAATTCAAAGTATTCTGTAAAGGCTGGTATATATAAAACATACAATGTCTAGCCCATAGTATAGCCAGTCCAATGGATTGGTAGAAAGATAAATTGAAACAACTAAAAATATGTTATACAAATGTCACAAGGATGGTTCAGACCCTTACCTAGAACTTTTACAGTTAAGAAATACCCCAAAAATATACTTTTGTCCCCAGGACTACTTTGTTTTTCTAGACATCTTAGAACAAGAATTTCTGTGACAGTTAAACATCGAAACCAAAACTAGTAAATTACAAGGATTTGGGAAATAAAATACAAGATTATAAGGAATAACAAAATTAAAATTTATTATGATAAAAATAGTAAAAACTTGCACTACATGTTGCTGGATACTATACAAAAAAAACTCCCATATGTAACTGGTTTCCGGTTGCCGTAACGAGCCAGAACCACGTAGTTATGTAGTTCAAGGATCCGAAGGATCAAACCGCAGAAATCGTAAACACTTAATTGTTCGTAAACCAGACATACATACTAAATATGTTCCCAAAACAATATCTGAAAGCGTTTCACATTCACATCAGCAGTTCATGTCAAACTCTGTAAATAAAAACAACAGACAATCACCAAATATGGTCGAGAAGTCCGTTCGCCAAAACGCTACTATGGTTTTAAGTGATTAATTTTGGTTTTTTTTAAACTATAATTAATATAGGTAGGTTGCATTTAGAAGGTCTATAATTGTTTACAATTTACATACATAGGTACTACGAGATAAAATGAGTACCCTTTGTATGCGTCAGATGACAGTATTTCTTTAATACGTAGTGAGTTCCTTTATACGCATACCTACTTTGCCAATAGTCAAGATTGCTGTGTTTCAAATTGTACTTATGTAAAATTGTTTTGCGAAGGAGAGAAGAGTACTAGATTTAAATGTCAATATTTTGAAAACACTGTTTTCCAAAAAGAGGAAAGGACCTATTGTAGGTCATCTTTGTTTATGACAACTGATTAATAATAGGTCATCTTTGACTGACTTTTTCTCACACCAGGTGGCGCACGATCGACTGTACTATACCTTCATTTGACATAACTGTCAAATCGCATGGATTTTTTTGTGTTTATTTGCGAAAAATTGTTGTGTTTTCAAAAATGCCTCAATGCAGTGCTTTAAATTGTAAAAACAAGGGAGTACACTTGTTTCCCAATGATGTAAAACGAAAGAAACAGTGGGAAATTGTTCTCTCTCTCTTTTCGTCCTAGCCTCGACAAGCACAGCGATTTCGCAGACACTTTTGTGTGAGTCAATACAAAAATAATTAATAGAAGGTTCTCTTGCCAAGGCACCTCAGTACCCACAACCCAACGTAACAGATACAAACAATGTACATAATATAATGTTACTAGTAAATTATTGATAACATGATCCTAATTGTGTTTAGGTAGTAAAGCTGCTTTGATACGTGAGATGCTGGAAAGTGAAAGAATAGAGTAGAATAGAAAGCTGCAATGGAAGAGCGTTGATGGTCTATTCTTTCAATGATTAGGTAACGTAGGTACCATGCCAGTTGGTCTCGCAAAACTTGTTTTAGAGGTAGGTACATGGTTCTCATGAAAAAGAAGTAGAATTTTATGTTGTAGATATTCAAATTCAAATCATTTTATTATCAAGTCAGCTATACAGAGCATATCCCCATTTGCGAATTATTAAAACTACGACAGGCCTCTTAATTAAGTTTCCCTGGGCAATACTACAATCTCAGTGAATCATTTGTCCGCCACTTTCAATGATGGAAATATTTATGTGGCTAAGCCACTGAGGGATGAATTTGGTAGTGAGAATTATTTATTACCTGATTAATGTCTTAATCATGTATTTGACATAAAAGAAATTTAATTACTCGGAGAATGTTATTTGCTATATTGCTATAGTTCATGGCTTAGGAATTAAAACTACTTTCTTGCTAGAAGTAACTCTCTTCACATTAGATCTATTATGATTAAAAGTAATTTTCTATTAACACATTCCCTGCCACGATGATGATGATAATTAGATGGCACTGATTATGATAACTAGAGTGGACAGGCACCAAAATAATTAAATATGAATTTGTTAAAAAGAAATTAAATTACTGCAGTAGATATATAAGAGCAAAACAGCAAGATATAGATAAAACTGAGATATAAAATTTGCTTCACATGGGAAAATATTTCCCAGTATTACAGTTTAATTACGTAAATTCCGCAAATGCTGGAAATAGCACAAACACGAACGAGCGATGAATTGAATTTATATTAGCCTAGTAAAGTTGTTCACAGCAAATCTTAGCAGAATGACACATAGCCAGCATAGTTTTATATGCTTAAACTGACAATAGCCCTAACTTTCGTTGATTGCACGTTCACTGGCTACTTCTTTTGCTATAATATACTTTGCATAGATGATTGTTACTGGTACTCAGTCATTGCAGTCATTAGAGATGACACTGAAAAGTAGGTGCATTCTTTTTGTCATTTGAGATGGCACAGTAAAGTAATATCGTCATTTGAGATGACATCGATTTGGAATGTTGTCATTTGAGATGGCACAGTAAAGTTAAATGGTCATTTGAGATGACATGGATTTGAAATGTTGTCATTTGAGATGGCACAGTAAAATAATGTGGTCATTTGAGATGACATGGATTTAAAATGTTGTCATTTGAGATGGCACAGTAAAGTAATATGGTCATTTGAGATGACCGGAAGAGGAAGACCTGGAACTACTTATATAGACCAAGTTAAGAAGAAAGTTAAGGTGGAAGAAGGAGATTGTGTGGGAGAGAGAGACCTGGAAAGAGCTACACCAACAAGAGCACGGCTCTTGAATGATGATGATGATGAGATGACATGGATTTGAAATGTTGTCATTTGAGATGGCACAGGTAAGTTACTATGGTCATTTGAGATGACATGGTTTTAAAATATTGTCATTTGAGATGGCACAGTAAAGTAATATGGTCATTTGAGATGACATGGATTTCGAATTTTGTCATTTGAGATGGCACAGTAAAGTAATATAGTCATTTGAGATGACGTAGGTTTGAAATGTTGTCATTTGAGATGACACAGTAAAGTAATATGGTCATTTGAGATGACATGGAGTTGAAACTACAGTAATCAATTTGAACCGGTGTCATAACCAAAGGTGATCAACGGTAAGCACAATTGTCTCATTGCCAGTCACTGGAGGGCAATCTTTGTAGGTTATTTCTTTAAATTTTTATCTTAAGTTAATGCATTTTTTATTTAGTTTGACGTTTATTTTGCTTAAGATTTTTTTAAATTATGATACTGCTGGCATTTAACTAATTAATTATTTTTTTTGACGGGTTGAAACATGATTGAATTGTATAATTTACTACTATGAAAATTAATTTCCTGAAATAAAATGTTTGGATTAAATTGAATTAGACATGAACAGATTTAAAAATTTGAAAAATCAACATTACAGATGACAATTTTATAAGTAAAACTTGTCATTCGAGATGACACAGTAAGTTTTAGTCATTTGAGATGACAAAATATTACGTATGGATTATTTGATTTTTATTTAAAGTAAATAAATAGTGTTACATAAATTTGTACGTATCTAATATTACAATCTAATGATGAGCTATAAATTAAAGTACCAAGTGTCGTTAGAGATAGATAACTTGTGGATTTAGGTTTTGCATTGAATAAAGAAATCATGGTTACAATAGTGTCATTTTCGATGGCAAAGTTCTTAATTAGATATTATACAGATATGTTTATCATAAGATGTTTTCAAGGGTTTACCAATTGTGAATAAAAAAAAAAAGAGATGACAAAGTTTTAACAAGATGATAGACTAAAGCGTTTAGAATTACTGGTCAAAAAAGGATTTAAGGTGAAAGATGTTAGATGTAATTGCAGCACTAATTATGTATCAATGTTAAGTAACAAGAAAATAACAAATAATAGAAAATATATTTGATATACAACAACACAGTAAATGAAAAAAATTAAAATCACAATTATGGTTTAAATATAGAATGTTACAGTTAATTAGTGCAAAGCAATGATTCAAGTATTATTAAGTCTAAGTTCAAATAATGAAATGTTTAACATTGTATTATATTTTAAAAAGAGTAGATAATATTCACTGTATGTTTAAAATAAGTACTGTTGTTATTAATTAAATAAAATATTTTTTATTTAATATACATAATAATAGAACAAACGAGAGGACTCGTTCTAGGAAGGATGGCCGACTGTAACAGGTACAGATATTAGTTATTGTATTTTACATAACAGTTATATATATTAGCCACTAGTGCTGCAAGTTGCAAAGAGGATATAAAACTACTACGTTGTCCATCCAGCCCGGAGCGCTGTCTGAGTCTTCGTCAGAGTTTAGTTTTTGATATGGCACTGCGTGCCTTTCGCTGTGGATATTATAATATTTAAGATCGATGGAATAAAACAATGTGAAGAGGATTCCACGACTTTTATTGGAGTAAATCCCTGAAGGTTACACTAGTAAACGATCTACCTGCAGACTCAGACTAAATCCTACAGAGTATGTGAAAAAAAAATCTACTTCAACTGCGACTCAAAGACAAGCAACCAAGTGAACGATGTACTACAAACAATACTCTTATTGTCAAGTCAATCGTAATTGTAAAAAAAATAAAACACGTGAAAACTGCACAATCTGTAAAAAAGCTGTTTGTGGAAAATGTATAAAAAACGATTACTTGTGACCAATTTTTGAGTGCTAAAACTATTTATTATTAATAAAAAAATGATATTTTTTTAATTTTTTTTTAAATGCAAAATACGGAATAATTTCCTAGGTATTCTGACTGAATCTCTAGTACCGTCAAATTGACCGCTGCGGTCCTTGAAGGTAGTATGAAGCCCGGCCGGTGTTAAAGTACTTTTTTTAAAAAAAAACGTAGTAAAATTGTATAATGTTTGCGGTAGATGTCGATTTTTTAACGTTATTAGCATTGTCAAATATTACAAAAAAAAAAAGAGATGTAATTCTCACCTTCACTATAAATAAGACGGAAAGTGTCTGAGTGTCTGTGCCCATAGAACTGTCCAGCGATCACATCGCTGAAAGCTCTTATCACATGCAGCAGCCTGGCGTTCGCTGTTGGGGTGAGCTCGCCCCCTCCAGCCGCTGTGGAGCTGCCGGTGTTTAGACGCTCCTCTACACCGGGACCGGCGTGGGCTACTAGGTAAACCTGGAGACAGAACGATTTATTAGAACCTTTGAGATTACACAAAAAAATGATTTACGTGAACTCATTGCTCGACGCTCTTACGGTGAAGGAAAACATCGTGAGAAAACCTGCACACGCCTGCGGAGAAACTGGCAGGTTGTGTGTGAAGTCAACCAACCCGCACTGGGCCCACGTGGTCGACTAAGGCCCGATCGCCCTAATTCACGGTAGGCTCAAGCCCCTCGGTGGGGACGTATATGAGCTGATATGAAGAACTCATTGCAAAGTGGGCGTGTCTCTAGTGAAACTTGCTTGGTTGGGTCGGTCACCAGGTTAACTGGCCTGAACAACGGTCATTATCTGGATGGGTTTGACTGTTAGTAGATTTTTTTTGTTCATTTCTGTGCTTCGCAAGGCACTTGAAGCCGTTGGTGCCCTTTTGCTATTACTAGATGGCAGTCTTTAAGCCGTGTTAGATGTATAGGTGGCTTGAATACTTCTGTCAGTGGGAGTCGCTACCCTTACAACCTCCACCTGCCTGGTCATGGTCTCCATATGTGGAGATGGTCTTTCCGAGTTTGTGAAGAGCCCCTGCCCTAGCAATGGGGACGTTTATTTAAATCAAATCAATACATTTATTTCGGTCAACATAATCCATAGTTAGTACAAGAAAATATTATACAGACATTAGGATTAGTAAGGTTACACAAATTAAAATTACTTAACAAGCAGCCGTACCAATTGCCACATGATAAGGCAGTCGGGTCGGCTAGCCACAACGCTCAGGATGCCGTTGCCGCTGCCACGAACACGGTTCAGCAACGAGGCGGCTCTCTTTCTTAAGATGGCATGAATGCCATCCGTACAAGCTTTAGCAAACATGCCTGATGCGCTGCAGTACCTTAGAAGCCCCAACAGCATCCTGAATGCGCGTTATACTGAACGCGCAAGGCGTCGATTGTCTTCTGCGTTTAGTTGACCCACAAACTGCACGTATAAAAAGATTGGCAGAAAGATTTAAATAAAACAACTTTAACAGCTTTGGTGCAACGTGAAAATCTGCGAACCAACATATTACATCTGACAGCCAACGCCCGGCGCTCCCTCTCTATATCCTCATCATCAGAGAGATCCTCCTAAACCCATTGACCCAGGTAGTTGTAACGAGAAATTTTCGGCAACGACGGGCATTGTTTACAAACTAAATGCGTTCGTGATGGTGAGACTTAAACTCATCTCCTATTATCTCGGAAAGATTGGGTCGTACTTGGTCTTGGGGGAGGGGCGGGTTAGTGGCTAGTCCTAATTGCTCGCGGTTGCATACCTAGTGGCATTTCTTTTCAACTATCCGCAATTTGGGTTCTTTCCCTATGTACACTCAATAGTGAACCTACTCTTAGCCGTTTTTAAGATAGGTAAAGTGTGCCTTATTTCATTTCAATTCCTTTAAAAACTGTAACCACTGACCATCCTACGTTTCATCCTAGATTTACTGAGCACCTTTTCGAGTCAGTTTCCCAATGCGCTTAAGTCTTTTAAAGGGCTGTCGTACTATCCAACTAAGTGTCTACAACCATAGCTTTGTATCCTTTTATCATAAACTTACCAATTTACTATCTCATTTTTTCTCCCAGCTTTACTGAACATCTATTCAAGTCATTCCACCTCAGGATTTGGTCCTTAGGATGGCCATTGACACAAGATATTAATCTAGTGTCTATAACTACAGTACATTGTGTAGTTTAATTCTATGACATAATAACACTTTTCCTCCTAGATTTACTGAACAACTGTTCGAGGCACCCGCCCCATTGTCTTGGGCCTTGGTAGAGCTGTCAGCATCACAAGCCATTAAACCACCTAGTCCATTACTATAGCTATATAAGGTCTAACAAAATTAGCTGAAACTATTTTAACTGGTGCTTCTACCCATGAAACTGAACAACTTTATATATATTCTTTATTGCACACAGATATTTACATGAAAAACAATTAGAAAGGACATATACAAAGGGGAACTTTCCCCATGAAACCTATAAAAAAAAATGTTAACTTCCCATACTAAGTTGGCTGATCAGCTGGTCGAGTTAGTATGGGAGAGCCATTTTTTTTGCGATTTGATTATGGGTTCCATGGGGAAATTTGTTCAGTTTCATGGGTTAAAACAGTTTCAGCTAATTTTGTTACACCTTATATATTATGTAGTTTTTTAGGGTTCGGTACCTCAAAAGGTCAAAACGGAACTATTATAGGATCACTCGTGTGTCTGTCTGTCCGTTCGTCTGTCACAGCCAATTTGCTAGGATATTACTAGATCGATTAATTTAAAGTTTGGTACACATATGCAAGTCAGTGACCCAAAGATGGACGTGTAACGTTAATAAATAAATTTTAAACTTGGGAGCAACTATATTTAAATGTAAACTATATGTAAATTAGAAAATGAAAAAAAAAAGTTTTCAAAATATATTGTGTGACTGAAAGGAATTGTGAAAATTTAAAATATAGTTTAAGAAAACAGGCAAAAATTTACCTTGCCCCCCCCTATCTTATCTCCGAAACTACTAGGTTCTAAAATCTTAAAACATCACAGTATATTAATGAGATTAATTTAATAGAATAAAGGAAAATATATAATACACACTCACACACACCTACGCAACCCGTACTCATCCACACACACGCGTGCGCACACGCACTCACACTCAAATATATGCACAAACCGCCAGTAATATATAAGTCATTGGCACAAACTTAATCTTACCCCGGGCACGGCACGCCATACTTTTGACTACATACTCTGTAAATTTAGTAGCTAATCCAAGTGCCTTTAAGCGAGTTTTAAAGCAGCGGCAGCGAAACCTTTTGTTGTTATAGTATGTCGTGCGTGCCTCAATAACACGTAGGTACAAGTTAACAAAAGACTGGACACTAATTATATATCTACCCACATTTTTATTTATTTTTTATAGACGAGATTAAAGCATTAAAACTTACCTTTTGTTCTTAAATTAGGGAAGAGACTGGTTACCCACAACACAGGGAATCCTAGTGTTACTTACTGTGCTTTAGCTATAAGTCTCTTTTTGGTGCAATAAAATATTTTTAATTTTTTTTTTTTAATTTTAATTTTAATTTTTAATCTATGAGAAAATCTAAAATCCTTCCGGTCCTACAGGTAGTTAAAGTTTTGTGTGACCCCGAGACGCACTTGGGCGGTTTTTTTTCAAATGGAACACTTACCATCTCACTTTTCCTCCTAGCCTTACTGAGCACCTGTTCGAGCCACTCCCACTGGGCTCGTCCCTTGTGTGGGGCGTCGCCGCGGACTGCCCCCCCCGCCCAAAGAACAC
This sequence comes from Coleophora flavipennella, assembly GCA_947284805.1. Lineage (NCBI taxonomy): Eukaryota > Metazoa > Arthropoda > Insecta > Lepidoptera > Coleophoridae > Coleophora > Coleophora flavipennella. Next base: position 1,488,021 of record OX369297.1, read on the forward strand.
TGTTGAGCACCACGATACGGAGCTTGCTGTGGGATTGCTCTATCGTGTAGTATCCACCTGCGAAAAATCAAGATTTAAACAAATTATATATTTTAGTACTAACATACAGTATGGACAGTCCCTGCCGCTCTCTAGATTGCGACCTCACCCCCTCGTCACCCATATTGATACAGGTTAATTTCAGTTTGGTTCTCGACCGAATCGGATTTCGCCGTGATTTTGTTTGCTTCGTCATTTGTTTTTAGAAATGTCATTTCTTTTATTATTTTTTATTCACAGCCGTTGGCATCATCTCACCTGATGGTAAGTGACGATGATGCCGAAGATGGAAGCGGGCTTACCGAGATTCGCCAACGCAATGGAGAACTGGCTATCTTATCTTCAAGTCGGAACACATCAGTCTTGTCATCACTGACGTTTGGCGGCAAGACTTAGATAAGATGGTGGTAGCTAGCCAGGTGGGCTATGAAAATGCCCTACCACCAACAAAACCGAGACTTACAAGTTGACCCCACCGGGAATTGATCCCGCAAACTCCTGGTGTGAAGCGAATGGGCTAACCATAACGCCACAGAGACGGTTAAATTTTGAAGGTATGCTTCTTTCTGTTAATTTTCATTGTCTTGAGGAATGTATACAGGTTTCAACACATCATGCCGAACATTTTTTGCTCAGAAGACCCATCAGGAAGATAAAATATAAAAAAAAAGATTCATGTAAACATGCACGAAATTGCTCAATAAGCTGATCGTTAAGGTAAGTTAAAGATAAATATCCTTTTGTTTATATCGTTTTTGTTGTTACATTTTTCATTGAGTCAATGTTTGGTATCAAATAGCGCTACTAGAGGGCACTGTCTACTTTTAGTCCGCGCTATCGTTTTGTTCACACGATTTAGTTACTTAAGCATGTAATTTGTACTACAAGTTTTGCGAGTTTGACAATAAACAACTCACTATCGATTTCGTTTCGTCTGTTTTTGGGAGGACCTTTCAGTTAGTTATATTTGCACACCAAATATACAGAAAAAAACATATTAACATAATATACAATGATGTGCAAAGGCGGATTTATCGCTATAAGCGGTTTCTTCCATCCAACCTTTGGTGAATGGAGGAGACTAGAAAGTGAAACAATAACGGGTGAAGGCATGTGCAACTAAAAAATTACAAATATATATTGCACAGTGAAGGATTTACTGTAGAAATTAGTTCGAGAGATAGGAGAGGGCAATATGAGTTCGTTACACGGACGCGGTAGACGATGGCGGCCATGAACATTATCCCTCAATTAAATCGATTTGTGTGAAGAATTCAAATTTTTTGACTGTCTTTTGAATAAAAATCAATATGGCTTGCTATTTTTTCTGAAAGCTGACAGTGAAAACATCAAATGAAACAACTAGCTAGTTCGTTAGCTGAATTTACTGCATCTTTGACGGCTCACGTCAAGCACTCCGTCAAAGAGGCCGCCCTGAGTTCAATCGCACCGCCCCCCGCACCGCCGACGTTGTTGGCGCAGCGATTGAACTCAGAGTGGCCCCTTTGACGGACTGTTTGACGCAAGCCGGCAGCGGTGAGCGGCATTTATCAAAGGTGCAGAATATTACAGCGAACGAACTATATTGTGGAATCGATATAGAAGAACGCTGACGCCCTATTGTAGGTAGGTATTTGTATAAACACAATTGATACCTCATAATTACCTACGCTACATCCAAAATATATCTATACATGACATTAGTGACAAAATTGTAACAACTACCTAGGTTGTTCCGAAAATTGTTGGCAACAGAGTAAATACAATCTCTTTTGGCCTGAAACTATTTTGAATTGACCGCTACTTTCAATACACATCTCCTTGGTGTAAATCATTGACCACCTAAACGTAGTTATTTTTTAAAATGTTTTGAAAGCTGGTTCACCCGAGTGCAAAAGTGTATAATTAGGGGTTGGAGGAGAATATTTCGAAAAGTTCTATATTATAAAGTTTTTCCATATTCTAACTATTTTTGGAACAGCCCACGTATAAGTTTACTGTCGCCTCCGTGGCGTTATGGTTAAGTACATTAGCTTACATTAAGAAGTCGCAGGTTCTATTCCTGGTGGAGTCTAACTTTGTAAGGCTCGGTTTGGTTGGTGGACAGGAATTTTTTAAGCACGCCTGACAAGCTATCACCATCTTATTTAAAAGAAGCCGCTTAACATCAATGTTAACAGCATAGATTTGTTCCAGCTTAAGGATAAAAGAGCCAGTTCCCCTTGCATTGGGGATTCATGGTAAGCCCACTTTCATCTTCAGCATCATCGTCACTTACCATCAGGTGAGATTGATGCCAAGTGCTTACCAATTGAAAATTTAATAAAAACTAGACAGTTGGATCGTTCTAAACATACATTCATAATACAACATCATATCAGCCGAAAATCGGTCACTGCTGGACAAACGCCTCCCCCAAAGATTTCCACGACGACCGGTCCTGCGCTGCCCGCATCCATCGGCTTCCCGCGATCTTCACCAGCTCGTCGGTCCACCGCGTGGGAGACCTGCCTACGCTACGTTTTCTGGTACGCGGTCGCCACTCGAGACATTTACTGCCCCATCGGCCATCTGTTCTACGAGCTATGTGCCTAAATTAATTCATAAGAAACTAGCTGTCCGGCGAACTTCGTTCCAACTTACACTACACTACCCTACCCTACACTACACTACCCTACCCTACCCTACACTACCCTACCCTACCCTACACTACCCTTTTGTGAATCTAAACCATCCAGGGCGCCACACAAACGTATAAAAAAAATTAATTCAAATCGGTCCAGCTGTTTAGGAGTTCTGTGACATACATACGTACAGTAGAATTATATATATATAAAGATGAGAGGGTAAAAATATCAAAAAAAAATCCTACAAATATCCCTGGGCAATGTTGATGTGTATAGCTTTATATCGTTTTCAATACGGTCTATGAGGCAGTGCAGTGCGCGAGCCGCTTCCTGTTATAACGGGACGAATTTAATTTTTAAACTAGCTATTTCCCGCAGCTTCGCACACGTGAGTATCGTTTTCAATACTGTCTAAGAGTGCGGTGCGCGAGCAGCTTGCTGTTACAGTGGGACGAACTGTAGTGAGCAAAAAAAAAACAGGCCAAGTGCGAGTCAGAATCGCACACAGGGTTTCGTACCAATGTACTAGATGTCGGTAGTTTCTCCACGTTTCAAAAAAAAACACGTGGCTTGCATGGAGGTCGCGGGTTCGATTCCCGGCGGGGTCAATTGTAAGACTCGGTTTTGTTGGTGGTAGGGCATTTTCTAAGCCCGCCTGGCTAGCCACCACTATCTTATCTAAGTCTTGCCGCCAAATATGAGTGTTAACAACATTGATGTGTTCTGGCATGAAGATAAGATAGCCAGTTCCCCATTGCGTTGGGGATTCTTGGTAAGCTCTCTTTCATCTTACCAATAGTGAATAAAAAAAAATTAAAAATACACACTCTGTGAAATTCACCTACTACGGTTCATGAAATACAACCCGTTGACAGACAGGCCGAAGAACCAACAGGTGAGCCTTCGATAGCTCTTGAAATAGGTAGGTAGGGTCGCAATTTCTTCGAATTATAAAATGGGTACTTGACAATCCAAAAAACACTGTCAGACCGCCCAAAACTGACAGCTGTTACTTCTACAGATAAAACTTGTTTTTTAAATTAATGGGTTGTTCACATACCCCCTCCCTGGCACTATCAAAAGATATCTTAAGTGCCACAAATAAGGACACACTTAACATTTAAGGAGACAGATAGTCAGAAAGCGGAAGCTTAGTAATAAGGTCCCGTTGGAACTATTTGGGTACGGAACCCTAAAAAAATATTTTTGTCTTCATTATCTTGCACACCATGTAGAAGTAAATATACTCAAACATCTTGTTCCTATAGTTCCACGTGAACTCTCGTGCAGAGGTAGGCAGGAACAATACGGGTAGTTGTAAATTACACAAAGCCCACTGTCCTAAACTTGCCACTTTGTTCGGTAGTCGCAAGTTGTAGTATTGTTACTTTAACTCAATGTGCGAGTTGCTATAGATAAGATGTAAGTCGCTTCGTAAATTTAGTCGTTTGCTATATGGCAAGACACCCAAGTTTTAGCTATTGGGTATTCCATTGCCCAACTATTTATTTATTTATATCAGTAGGTAACAAAGTACAGACCCATACTGAAATGAACATGAAATACTTTGTAAATTAAGTCGTTTGCCGTAGGGGAATAAACCCAAGTTTTACCTGTTGGGTATTCCATTGCCCAACTATTTATTTGTTTATATCAGAAGTTAAAAAAGTATGAAGTGCAGACCCATACTACACATAAAAACAATACACAGAATAAAATTGTAAATCATTTAAATTATTTTTCACGACGTAACAAAGTACCTACTGTATCAGCGTTAGTGATCGGCAAGCTCCCGCGGAATATCCAAAACCCACACCTTTCGGCCCGACCTTCTCCCTGGTCACACCCTGGACACTTCATACAACGGGCCAGAAATGACATTTCAAAAAACGAATGACAGAACAAACAAAATTGCGGCGAAATCCTATACGTTCGACAACCAAATTGTTACCAATCTGTATCAATCTGGGTGTTGAGGGGGTGAGGTCGCAATATAGAGAGCGGCAGGGAGTGTCCATACTGTACGTTAGTACTAATATTTATACTTTGCCCTGGTGAAGGACTCAATCTGCTCTTGGTATAATACTACCGCTACTTCCCGCGTGGTCGACTAAGGCCCGATCGCCCTAAATCAGGGAAGGCTCGAGCCCCTCGTTGGGGACGTATATGAGCTGATATGATGATGACGGGTATACACTGCTGGGGCACGACTCTCTTCCCAAACTCGGGAAGGATAGGCCAAGGGCCAAGTTCGGATTGGTGGTGGTTGTAGGACTAGTGAAGGACCATACTGTCAGAAGCCATACGGCTAAACGAATGCCATCTAGTGATAGCATCTGACACCAACGGCTAAACGTGCCTTCTGAAGCACTTAAATGGTCAAGATAACAAACAAACCCATCCAGTTAATGACCGTGGTTCTGGTCAGTTAACCTACGTGATCGACCCAACAACGCAAATCGCAGTGAGCTACGACCGCAATCAACCTTTCTTACCTGACTACGCCAGAAGGAGGGTTATGTTTTTCGAGTGTATGTGTGTATGTGTCACCGTAAGATTGTAAATTCCGTTACATTACAATCTTACAAGAATTATTTTGCGAAACTGTGAACTGTCGAAAGATTGTGAACAGTAACATATTGTTTACAATTTCACTAGTGACATTGTAAACTCACTAGTGACATTACAATAACACTAAACGAAGTGAAAAACACTACATAAATGAGCTGAAATGTTAGGTTCGGTCAGGTTTGAGGCTCCCCCCCTGGGTAGCAGAATGCTTCGCAGCAGAAGAAATCATCGCTTTTATTCGGAGGTACAAGAATAGGCCGTGGTATTGTGATCCGATTTACCGTTATATCATAATCTAACTAGTGAGATTGTAATATCGCGGTTTTCACAATATCCCGGTGACATATGCATGTATGTATGTTTATTAATTTATATATTTATTTCTTTGGCACGCTTTTTAGCCTTATCGGTTTGATGGATTTTTGAATGCAATATGCGATATGTCGTTAGGTTCGTTTTGATTCCGTGACTGACACAGGATACATTTTTACAAGACTGGGCCTTAAGAGGGGTTAAGTTTTTAATTTAAGAGTGCGAGGTGTTGACAGATTCAGTTGCGATTTCAAAGAAATTAACCAAAAAAGAGTATTCGTTTCAGTTCCCTCAGGAACTCTTTATAAGTAAGGATATAGAGGATCCAAGCCACTTTGTTCCCACTTTGATTGATCTCGACAACAGCGCCACCAACTGGGTCTAACTATACCTAAGAACCATCTAGGTGATCCCGTAAGTACTAAAAAAAATTCATCCAAATTAGCCAATCCCTTTAGGAGAAATATTCAGATTCTATGCTATTTTCATGGAATAAAAGTAGCCTATGTCTTTCCCAGTGACATAGGCTACCTGCATGCCAAATTTCATTAAGATTGGTAGAAATATTGAAGCGTGAAAAGGTAATAAATAACCAAACATAATTTCACATTAAGAGTATAATAAGTAAGGATATAGTGGATCCGCGCCACTTTGTTCCCACTTTGATTGATCTTGACAACATCGCCAACAACCGGGTCTAACTATACCTAAGAACCGTCCAGGTGATCCCGTAAGTACCAAAACAAAATTCATTCAAATCTGTCAAGCCCTTTAGGAAAAATATAATACGACCACACGCACACCAGAATTTTACAAATTTACAAAGATTGATTTGCTCGCTTCATATAATGGATGAATTTAGTTTGTTTGTTATTTCATCTCAATGTTACCTACCTGATTCAGAGACAGCAGAAATTTTTATTCTATTCTAATCCTACCAATATTATAAATGTGAAAGTTTATATGTATGGGTGGATGTTTGTTACTCTTTCACGCTTCAACCACGAGGCGAATCGGGATGAAACTTGGCACACATATAGTTTAGGTCCTGGATTAACATATAGGCTACTTTTTATCCCGATTTCTTAAGTAGTTTCCGTAGGATAGCTATTAACTTTCTCTTCTTTGTTAATTTATGTCACGTCGCAATGAAGAGAAGGATTGACGTGCTAATTAATACTGATTATCTAATTGACTACTAATTAGCATAGCCCGACATAGTTCCCAAGGGATCTAGAATTGACTCAGTTCCCACGCTCGACAGCACGCCAGACATAAAAACTATGTTCACGCGAAAACTAACTAACTACTAAACGTATCTGGCTAAAATTTGGTAGGTAGACAGCTTAGGACCTGGATTAACATATAGGCTACTTTTTTCCACGCTCGCCCTCAAAGACAGTCATAGAAACTACGTTCAAGCGAGCGAAGCCGCTGGCAAAATCTAGGTTATTATAGGTATTCTAAATACTTACCTGCATAGTAGCACAAAACTTTAAACTCCCAGTACTGCAGGAGCCACAAAACCTAATGCAATTAAAACAACGATTGTTACTTCAACTTACAAAGCCTAAGCTTCGAGTTTCTGATAACGTGCAGACCAGAACTCCTGCACCAACTTCTGGAAGTTCGATACCAAAGGGAAACTAACTAGTGCTGGCTTAGCTGAAGCGGTCGCAGCTCAATACAACTTGCGTAGTCACTTCGATCACGCTAATTAACCGACTATAAGCAGAATATAGGAGATTTGTAGGAGAGCCAAGGTAACAAGGTAACATCTAATGATAGCAACTGACATGCCCTAAAGACTGCCAACTAATGATAGCAACTGACACGGCCTAACGACAGCCATCTAATGATAGCAACTGACACGCCCTAACGACTGCCATCTAATGGTAGCAACTGACACGGCCTAACGACTGCCATCTAATGATAGCAACTGACACGCCCTAACGACAGTCATCTAATGATAGCAACTGACACGCCCTAACGACTGCCATGTAATTATAGCAACTGACACGGCCTAACGACAGCCATCTAATGATAGCAACTGCGAGCCCTAACGACTGCCATCTAATGATAGCAACTGACACGCCCTAACGACATAGCTTTCAGAATTGGTATTTTTTTTAATTCATAATTGGTAAACCCTTGGCATCATCTCACCTGATGGTAAGTGACGATGATGCCGAAGATAGAAGCGGGCTTACCAAGATTCCCCAACACAATGGAGAACTGGCTATCTTATATTCAAGTCGGAACACATCAATGATGTAAACACTGATGTTTGGCTGCAAGACTTAGATAAGATGGTGGTAGCTAGCCAGGCGGGTTATGAACATGCCCTACCAACAACCAAACCAAGTCTTACAAGTTGGCCTCACCGGGAATCGAACCCGCGACCTCCTGGTGTGAAGCGAATGGACTAACCATTACGCCACGGAGGTGGTTATTATAGGAGGCGGTATACTTAAGTGGCAGTGGGCAGGGTATAGACCTCGTAGAACAGAGGGCCGATGGGGCAGTAACGTTTACGAGTGGCGTCAGTGCACCGAAAGCTAGTATGGGCAGGCCTCCAACACGATTGACCAACGACTTGGTAAAGTTCGCGGGAGGCAGCTGGATGCGGGCAGCACAGCACCGGTCGTCGTGTAAATCCTTGTCCAATAGTGGGCGTCTTTTGTTCGGCTGACATGTCGATGATAATGATGATGGTGATGATGAAGCAAGGTCATGAAGCAAGGGTTAGATTCCCTATTGGTATTTATCTCGACCGCATCCGTGCTTCGCAAGGCATCAGGTTAAGCCGTTGGTGTGGTTTGCTATCACTAATAGATTGCAGTCATGAAGCCAGTGGCTTTAATATTTGGCTTGAAATTTTCTGGCAATGGAGTCGAGCTCTAAAACTTTTACCAATCTGGACTGGCCCTCGTGTGCGGAGTAGGGCCACACCCCGGACACTTCATGCAACGGGCAAGAAATGACATTTCTAAAAACAAATGACGGAGCACACAAAATCACGGCGAAATCCTATACGATCGAGAACCAGGAACACCACACTTTGGACACTTCATACAACGAGCCAGAAATGACATTTCAAAAAACGAATGACGGAAAAAACAAAATGGCGGCGAAATTCTATATGTTCGACAACCAAACTGTAACCAATCTGCATCAATCTGGGTGACGAGGGGGTGAGGTCGCAATCTAGAGTGCGGCAGGGAGTGCCCATACTGTATGTTAGTACTAATATATTTATACTTTGGAACGGGCAAGAAATGACATTTCTAAAAAAAAATAAGGAGGAAACAAAATCACGGCGAGATCCTATACGTTCGAGAATCAAACTATAAGCAACCTGTATCAATCCGGGTGACGACAGGGTGAGGTCGGAATCTAGAGAGTGGCAGGTAGTGTCCACACTGTATGTTAGTACTAAAATGACATCTATACTTTGGTAAGGCCCTACATTTCCAAGTTCGGGGAGAGGTATGTCCCCAGTAGGTAGTTATGGGTTGTTAACTGACTTAGCTAAGCTGTGAGAAAATACCAGGTGTATACCTCACTACGTAGTTTAAATTAAAGACGAATTAATTACATCTATTGTCGAGTAGAGAGCGTTAGAAATATATGAGTACTATGCATACTAGTAGGTGCGTTGTGCGGCAGCAGCACGAATATTGTGTTTGGGCTGTTAATAAATTGATCAGAAATAAATTATTCTCTTAATATGCACTTTAAAAAAAAGAATAGATAATATATTTTTGGGAAATGATTATTTTCACTAAGATTTCGCTGTCCGTCCGTCTGTCTATCTGTCAGTAGGCTGTATTTCATGAACCGTGATAGCTATATAGATAGTTGATATTTTCACAGATGATGTATTTCTGTAGTCGTTATAATAACAAATAAAATAAAAAATAATGAAAATTAGAAAAAGTGAAAAAACAAGGGGGAGGTCTCCATACAAATAAGTGTTTTTTTCTAAACATGAAGAATCCACCGCCATCTAGTATGATTGTACGGAACCCTTTGTACTAGTGCCATCTTGCATGAAAGTACGGAAACCTCTGTGTTCGGTTCTGACTCGCAATAGGCCTTTTTTTTGTTCACAGATACGGAACTTACATACTCGTAGTCCTATTTTATCAGAGAAAAATATTTTCAGTAATTATCAGCGAAAAAAAAACCTATGGATTGTAAACCTGATCCGACCTGCGGGATAGCCCATATGCCTGACGTGGACCCTACTCCTAATCCTTCTAAGCTTCGCAAACCTCCCCCTCCCTCTCTATCCTCCACTCAACATTGTCCCTCACTCCAAGATAGAGAAATAGAAGCAGAGTGGGTGAGAAAAAAACACCCATACACACACAACTACATACAGAGTGGAGGGAGAGAAAGAGCGAGGTCGATAAAGAGTAAGAAATAAGGAAAGAGAAAGAGAGAATGCTTACCAGTCTCAAAGGTTTGCAGCGCCTCCGTCGGCAGCCACTGCATCCACATGTCTACCAGCCGTCGCGAAGGCGGGGGGTCATTATGCCCCAGCGCTGGAAATACGAACTGGCTGCTGAAGGTCCTGCTCAGAACGTCCGTGACGTTCCTCACGGCTTCCAGTTGAGCTTCTTCGGGGAGGTGCTCCATGGACGATGAGAGGATGTCTCTGTAAAAGAAGAGGATGTTGAGAACATGACAGAATAGGTTAGGTCATAGAGCTTGACTAGTTATAGTGATGTAAGGATTGGCCGATCCGCTTCGTGTGGGGCATTGATGGACATCATCATATCAGCTTATATACGTCCCCACCAAGGGGCTCGAGCCTACCCTGAATTAAGGCGATCGGGCCTTAGTCGACGACGCGGGCTCAATGCGGGTTTGTCGACTTCACACACAACCTTCGAGTTTATTCGCAGGTGTTTGAAGGTTTCCTCACGATGTTTTCCTTTACCGTTAAAGCAATCGGTGAGTATATTATGTACGTAAATTTCGAAAAACTCATTGGTAAATTGGCCGTCCGGATTTGAACCCGGCACCTCTGGTTAGGAGGACCGAGTCGTTACCGGTTGAGCCACCGACGCTTATATTGTTGGACAAGTCATTCAAAAATATTGCGGGTGTGTGAAAACCGATTCACTGACCCGATATTATTGTTAGAGACAAGTGCTCCACCCAGCCTTTTTTTATCCACAATTGAGAAGCCCTTGGCATCATCTCACCTAATGGTAAGTGACGATGGTGCCGAAGATGGAAGCGGGCTTACCAAGATTCCCCAACGCAATGTAGATCTGGCTATCTTATTTTCAAGCCGGAACACATCAATGATGTTAACACTGATGTTTGGCGGCAAGACTTAGATAAGATGGTGGTAGATAGCCAGGCGGGCTATGAAAATGCCCTACCACCAACCAAATCGAGTCTTACAAAGTTGACACCGCCGGGAATCGAACTCGCGACCTCATGGTGTGAAGCGAATGGACTATCTATTACGTCACGAAGCCTGCCAGTTATATCGCTATTATAAAACATCGAAAAAATATAATAAATAGTAGGACATACAGGGTGAACAAAATTGCTAAAGGACCTGTTAACTGGGGATTCTACTTTCCATACTTAACAACTTTCGCCAAGGAACCTATAGTCAATTCTCAAAAAATACAGGAACCTACATACAAAAAAACACAAAATTAGTCGATCAGATCGATTTGTATGAAGAGTTTTTTTTTTCGATTTCAGCAAAGACTTGGAACAAAAGTTGTTCAGTATGATGAATAGAAGCCTCAGTTATAGGACCTACACCAATTTCAATTCTCAAAAAATTGACCCCTCATAGAAAAAAGCACAAAATGAATCGATCAGCTGATCGATTTGTATGAAGAGTTTTTTGCTATTTCAGCAAAGTCATAGATCAAAAGTTGTTCAGTATGATGCGTAGAAGCCTCAGTCAACGGGACCTGCACCAATTTTGATACACCCGTATAAACGGACATTTAAAAGGAAAACTACCTGGTTTTTTCAAGTTTAAGAGTAATATGCGACCAACTTAAGATGAGCAGTTGGATTTGTAAAAAGTTCATAGATTTTCTATACAAAATGCTCTATTAATATCGTACTAACTGCAAAAAAAAAATTGGTTATTTTAAATATCCATTCAATTTTTAAAAATACTACGGAATCCTACTTGGAGCGTTGTTCTAGACGCACATGGCCGCTTTTCTCAACTTATATGATTCCACTAATGTGTTTTTTTGTTTATAATCTTTTTAAGCTTCATCGCCTTGACCAATCGTGATGAAATTTGGCTTGCAGGAAGTATGTATCACGGGGAAGGACATAGGCTACTTTTCATCCCTTGAAAATAGCATAGTCCGATGCAGTTCCTGAGGGAACTGAAAAAATAGTCTTTTTTTTGGTTCATTTTCTTAGCATCGCAATAGAACAATAAATTGTTGTTATTTTTTTTTTGTAAAAAATGACATAGACTGCTAATGATAATAGCCTGAACTGGGATAGGGATTTGGAGAAAATTAATATCCACGTTTGCGAGCCTTTTGCGGCTCGTGCACCACTCACCCTCAAAGACAGTCATAAAAACGATGTCCAAGTGGGCGAATCCGCGGGCAAAAGCTAGTTTTTTATAATTCTTCAAAAAAACATGTTTTCTATGAAAAGTATAAAAATATCTCTAGGCAAAGTTGATGTGTGTATACTTACATGAAACCTTTTTAATGTGTCAATAATTTTTTTTTGTCGCAACAACTTATTCTGGACTTTCCGAACTAAAGCTTTCTGCTTCTATTAAATGTACATTAGATGCAAGAGATAATTAGTCAGCCAATCAGACTCGGCGAGACGGTATGCGGTCTCCTTGGTTTAGTTTCAGATAAATGCCTACTACGCCTTTTCGCTGTAGCAAACTAATATATTGCTGATTTCTCCTTTTAATGGAGACCGTCCTATGGCAGTAAAAGGCAACGCTTGTTAAAGTGTTTCCCCACTTTGAGATAGTTGATACTTTTGATAGTAGTTTTATGGTGGAACATTATATAACTAACATTGGGTACATATAATTGTAGTTTCATGGTGGAACATTATATTTCTCACATTTGGTATATATAATTTTAGCTTCATGGCGGAACATTATATCACTCACATTTGGTACATATTTTTACGGGATAAAAACTATCCTATATCCTTCCCAGTAACACAGGCTACCTGCATGACAAATTTCATCAAGATTGGTCAAAGTGTTGAAGCGTGAAAAGGTAACAAATAAACATACAAATATTATAAATGTATTATCTATAATATAATAAAACTGTAACGGGGCCGTGTCTGTACATGAAATATTTTTGGAAAATAATAACTGTGGTGGACATTACTAACGATACAGAGGCCAAAACAACAACTTTTGGAATTTTTGTCTGTCTGTCTGTCTGTCTGTCTGTCTGTATGTTCGCGCATCACGCAAAAACTACCAGGCCGATTTTGATGAAATTTTGTATGGTAGTTCCTTATAGCCTGGGTTAACATATAGGATACTTTTTATCCCGGAAAATTCAAGAGTTCCCGTGGGAAAATCAAAAGTGTTCATTTATGGAATGGCTCACTACGCAATTTTTTTTTTTTTTTAATTTTTTTTTTAATTAATAATTTGAGTGCGTTTGACTGCAACTCACCTGATGGTAAGTGATGATGCAGTCGAGGATGGTACACGCAAACTCAAATAATGCCTATTCACTCTTGCCTTGAAGATCCCCAAATTATAGGAATCGGGAAACACTGACGCAGGCAAGGAGTTCCACTCCTGCGCTGTACGCATAATAAATGAAGAAGCGTAACGATTCGTGCGAAAAGGTGGAACATCAACAACAAAGGGGTGCAACCCCTCCCTGCGTCTCGTTGACCGACGGTGGAATGGAGCAGGGGGAATGAGGTCGTGAAGTTCTTGCGCGCACTCTCCGAAATGAATTCGATAGAATACCGATAGACAGGCGACTTTGCGGCGATGCTCAAGGCTTTGGAGCTTGTCATTGACTAGCTCGTCGTCACCAATGAGTCTCCATGCGCGTCGGTCGATGGCGTCCAAGGTATCCAGCTGATAGCGGGCTGATCCATCCCATAAGTGTGAACAGTACTCCATACATGAGCGGACCTGTGCTTGATACAAGGTAAGCAGCTGTCCAGGTGTGAAGTACCGTCTCACTTTAGAGAGAATGCCCAGCTTCATTGCAGCAACTTTTGCCTTGGACTCAATGTAACGACCGAAGTTAAGATTGGGTGTTAAATCCACGCCGAGGAGTTCCAGTTGGTCAGATATCTGAATCGGTTCATTCCGGAGAGTTGGAGTCAAGGTGAATGGACTCCTTTTGGCGGAAAAAAGACACGCCTGTGTTTTAGAAGCATTAAACCTTACGAGGTTGGAATCACCCCATTCAGACACTGCCTGAAGTGATAGGTTTATGCGCTCTATCATTGCCTCTCTTAGAAACAGCGTATCAGCGCTGTTAGCTCGTGCACTGGACAGGTATCTTTCTACAACCGTGCTATCGTCTGCATAACCAATTATACCGGGTTTCAGCAGATCGTTTATGTGAAGCAGAAATAGTGTTGCGGAAAGAACAGATCCCTGAGGTACCCCGGCATCAATCGCCAATAGGTCTGAGGAACAGCCATCAACGACCACTCGAATAGACCGTTCCCTCAGGAAATCAGCTACCCAGTTACACAATCCCAAATGAAGACCATAAGAAGGAAGCTTGCCAATAAGGCTAGCGTGCCAGACCCTATCAAAAGCCTTTGAGATGTCGAGTGACACAGCGAGAGCTTCGCCATGCTTCTCGATGGCCTCGCCCCATATATGCGTTGCATACACTAGAAGATCTCCAGTAGATAGACCTCGGCGAAAACCGTATTGTCGATCGCTAAGGAGGTCATCGTCTTCTAGGTATGCCAGAATGCGGGTGTTCAATACACGCTCCATAATCTTACAGATTACGGAGGTGATTGCTATAGGGCGGTAGTTTGCGGGATCGGCACGACTGCCTTTTTTGGGCACCGGCTGCACGTTGGCCAGCTTCCAGGACTTTGGGACTATACCTGTTTCAAGAGAGAGGCGGTACAGACGTGTCAGAACAGGAGACAACTCAGGAGCGCAGTTTTTTAGCACTATAGCTGGTATACCGTCAGGTCCACTGGCTTTGTTCACGTCAAGATTGCGAAGTGTTTTGAGAACCTCCTTTTGCTTGATACGAATAGGGGGCATTGTAGTATCGCAAGGTAATAACAGGGGTGGTATTCTATTCGCTGTATCGAGACGTGAATTTTCGGCAAACATAGAGGCAAACCGATTAGCCTTCTCAGTTGCCGTGTGAGCCAATGATCCATCAGGTTTCAGCAGTGGAGGCAAAGACGAGCGGCAAAAGTTCGCCTCGACCGATTTAGCCAAGGACCAAAACGCCTTACTCCCTGAAGGGTAGGAGGCAAGTTTTGATCCGATACGGCTTATATGGTCGAGGCGTGCCCTACGCAGCGTCTTTTTGAAGGACTTGGCGGCTTTATTAAAAGCTTTCTTTTTAACTCGCGTGTCCGGAGCTTTACGATTTCGAGCATCTGCCCAAGCCTGGTAAGCTGAATGCTTTAGTGCTTCGGCCACTGAGCAATCAGCATTAAACCACGGGCGAGCTTTGCTCTCGAGAGGAATGTCAGAAAACGGGATATAATATTCCATCGCCTGACATATGACCCTCGAGATTTCTATCGCACAGCTCGACGGATCACTAGAAGAAAAACACATTCGCCGCCAAGGATAAGATGCTAAGAAGTGGCGCATCTCATCCCAATCTGCTGACTTGTACTGCCATACCCGTCTAGAACCCCTAGGGCTGGGATCAGGTGGTGAACAAGACAGTACAGACTTCACCAGACAATGATCGGACGTACCCAAAGGTGACGATACTGACACGTTATATCGGTCTGGTTCTGTTGTCAGCAGAAGGTCCAAACAATTTTCCGTTTCGCCTTCAACGTCCGGCACACGCGTCGCCTGGTCTACCAGCTGGGTAAGATTTAGCGACAAAGCGAGTTTGAGCGCTTCTCTCCCAGCATGGTCGGTCTTCTGGTATGGGAACAGCCACTCCTTATGGTGAGCATTGAAGTCCCCCAGAAGGACCAGTTGTGCTGACGGGTACCTTAGTTGAGCCTCATCGGCGGCCTCACACAGATGTTCAATTAACCTGGTTGTCTCCTGATCTCCGCTGTGCGATCGGTATACACAAGCGTAGACTATTTTGTCTTCGCCGGTGTCGACTAATACCCAGAGCGTCGAAAATGAGGAGTTTTCAAGGTTACGGAGACGCCGGCAGCAGATGTTGTCGCTGACATAGACACAGACACCGGCGCGCGCTTTGAAATTGTGCTCCAGGGTGTACCCTGGGTACTGCAAGTAAGTCGCGTCTGCCGGGCGTCTGATTTGCGTCTCCGTAAGAAAGAGTAGCTGCGGCTTATCGGTCTCTAGATGGTAGTGGACCGCATCGAGATTTGAGTGCAACCCTCTGATGTTGTCGAGGTGCACTTTTAATGGGAGGAAGTGCCGCCGCTGTAAAACTCTATTTCTTTTCTTGACTTTTTTCATGTTTTTTTTAAAGATGTGAATAGGCAAGGAAGGCGGAAGTTGTACGAGGCGCCGGTCAGAAACTAGTGGTGAACACAGAATCGCTGCACTGAAGGATAGACTAGTCTGGAGACTGCGGGGACGCCCGAACCCCCCCGGAGATGGCCATCGGGTCCTCCCGTCCAATCGCCAATTGGCACGATGGAGCATTCCGGGATTTTTCGTGAGGTGGCGGGGCAGCCTTTCATAGGTGGCTAACCCACTACTTGGGCCCCCTACTTCCTACGGTCGGCAAATGCACCTTGACCTATTACAATCAAATTTTACACGTTGATACCCTATATCGCGAACTAAAACTGGGACATTATGATTCCAAAAAAAATTAAGGGTTCCTGCAGGAATGCAAAAAAAAATATCTTTAGAATGGCGCGACGTAACAATATGATACCTTTACATTGGGATGGGGTGTTTTGACCATCATTGTATAGTCGGGTATTCTTTATCCCGGAAAACAAAAGAGGTCCCGGGGGAAAGTAGATCTATTGATACTTACAATAATAACAATCGAGTACTTTTATCCCCATATTAGCTACACACCACACATTATAATCATAGCAGCAGAATGTTAATAGATGGCACTGCAGGGATAATAAAACGCGCTTAAGTTGTATTAAAACATTATTTCAACTTTTGAGTGGATTTCTTTTATGTATTTTTCAGCATACGCTACTTTACACAACTCTAACTCTGGAACTATGGCACGTAGCGATGTGTTTCATAGACGAACAGATAGGTATTTTTTACAGATTCCAATCGTGTAAAAAAATTTAAAACGAGTTTAACATTTTATAACAGGAGGCACCTATATGGAACTCTTCTGACGGCGACTATTTGCGTGTGGCAGTTGCTCTCCGCCTGCAATATCAATATCTGTGAACCTAATCAATGTATTTGCGGGTCCACTGTGGAGGCAATTGACCATCACGCACTGAGTTGCGGTCGTTGTTTGTGAAGATTCCCACGTCACCGTTTCCTTAATGACCTCACTCGGAGGACACTGGTCTCGGCCAGATGAAATATTCCAGGCTTTAGTCCATCTGATGGCAAAAGGCCGAAGGGTTTAAACAGGTGCCTGCTATGTGACGCCTCTTTTTTTGCCTCACACCTCACCCGTACCGGTACTGCTACTTAATTTGCGACGAGAAAGAAGAATAATAAATACTCGGTCTTGGAGGCAAATTACTGCTTTGTGCCGCTGGTCTGTGAGACAACCGGCTGCTGAACCCTCAGAAGCCTTTGCCTTCATGAAGGAGATTGGCCGTCGCCTTCGAGAGAGGAGATGTGACGCCCGCTCCTAAGGTTGTCTATTGCCATCCAGCGCGGCAACGAGAAGTGTGTCATGGGCTCCTTTGGAGCTGATACGACTCGAGGATTTGACCCATATTAATATTTTTAGGAAATTTTATTACTAGATTGTTATAATGATTTGAATTAGTTTTTTGATAATATAGGTATATGTGTTATTTCATCATATCAGTTTATATACGTCCCCACCAAGGGGCTCGATCTGCCTTGAGTTAGGGCGATCAGGCCATAGACGATCACGCGGGTTTCTTCGCAGGCGTGTGCAGGTTTCCTCACGATGTTTTCCTTCACCCTAACAGCGTCGGATAAACGTACATACGAATATGAAATCGATATTCGTATAGATATTGGTAAGTGGCAGGATTCGAACCATGGCCTACCGGACAGGAGGTAGTGGCCCTAACCGTTACGCCACCGACGCTCTTAGATATGTTATTTAAGATTTATAAATCCTTACTTAATATTATAAATGTGAAAATGTGTTTGTTTGTTTGTTACCTATTCACACTTCAACAACTCTACCAAGCGAATTAAATAGTCTACTTTTTATCTCTGGAAATTATCATAGCCCGATGCAGTTCCTGAGGAAACTAAAACCATACTCTTTGTTCGTTAAGATATTTAAAATCGCAACGAAAAAATGTATTGGTGTGATTTTTCGCACAGAGATGAGGTGAAAAATGATATAATTTACTAATAAGTATATCCTGACATAGTTTCCGAGGGATCTGGGGACAACTGTTTTCTACTCTCGCGCACGTCGGTGGCGTCGCAACGGAGCAACGGATTAAAGTGTTCTTTGTATAGAATTTGTTGAGGGGGTGGGAAGTGACAAAGACTGCCAATCCGAATAGCCCGATACAGTTCCTGAGGTACCTGGAGAAAACTCATGTCCACGCTTGCGAGCTGATTGCGGCTCGCGCACCACTCACCCTCAAAAAGATATATAAAAGCTATGTCCACGCGGGCGAAGCCGCGGGCAAAAGCTAGTATATTATAAATGTAAAAAGTGTTTTTTGTTTGTTACCTTTTCACGCTTCAATACCTTGACCAATCTTGATGAAATTTGGCACGCAGGTAGACTGTGTCACGAGGAAGCACATAGGCTACTTTTTATCCCGTGAAAATACCATAGTCCGATGCAGTTAATGAGAGAACTGAAAAAAGTCTTTTTTTAGTTAATTTCTTTATTAACATCGCAACGGAACAATGGATTGTTGTGACTTCGTATGTTTTAACAATTTTGTTCTTGGCATACTTACTTATATTGCTTGGCATACTTCCTTATATTTTTTCAATTAATCCCAACTATTTCCTTGTTACAATAAATTATTGAATCAATATTGAACTAGACTAAAAATCAATCAGCTGCAATCTGAAAGCTGCATTTTTACTTTAACCTGAAATGCAAATCGTTTCGTTCGTTGGGGTGCCCAAGTATGGTAAGGGCGTGGCTTAAAAACCGTACCTACTTGCACACATAAATTGTTTAATGGTGAAATAAAGAGAACATAAGAATTACAAAAAACATTATACACTTAAATTTTAAACAAAAATAACAAAACATAAATGAATCTTACCCGACATGGGTCTTTTAAAGAGAATAAGTTTAAGATAGGTAATTTAAAAGCATAATTTTCAGATTTAAAATTATTTAAATCACTCCACTAGTTACTTCAAAAAATCACAAAATTAATATTACATAATGTCAAAAAAATTTTCTATCTATAATATAATAAAACTGTAACGGGGCCGCGTCTGTACATGAAATATTTTTGGAAAATAATAACTGTGGTGGACATTACTAACGATATAGAGGCCAAAACAACAACTTTTGGAATTTTTGTCTGTCTGTCTGTCTGTCTGTCTGTCTGTCTGTATGTTCGCGCATCACGCAAAAACTACCAGGCCGATGTTGATGAAATTTTGTATGGTAGTACCTTATAGCCCGGGGTAACATATAGGATACTTTTTATCTCGGAAAATTGAAGAGTTCCCGTGGGAAAATCAAAAGTATTCATTTATAGAATGGCTCACCACGCAAATGTGGCTTGACCTATTTACAGTCTAATTATACACTTTGATACCCTATATCGCGAACTAAAACTGGGACATTGTAAATCCCAAAAAAATTAAGGGTTCCTGCAGGGATGCAAAAAATTGTATCTTTAGAATGGCTCAACGTAACAATATGAAACCTTTACATTGGGATGGGGTGTTTTGACCATCATTGTATAGTCGGGTATTCTTTATCCTGGAAAACTAAAGAGGTCCCGTGGGAAGTTAGATATATGGATTCTTACAATAATAACAATACTATATACACATAGAGTACTTTTTTCCCCATATTAGCTACACATAACACACATTATAATCATAGCAGCAGAATGTCAATAGATGGCACTGCAGGGATAATAAAATGCGCTCAAGTTGTATTAAAACATTAAAATATTATTTCATACTTTTGATTGGATTTCTTTTATGTATTTTTCAGTATACGCTACTTTACACAACTCTAACTCTGGAACTATGGCACGTAGCGATGTGTTTCATAGACGAACCGATAGGTATTTTTTTACAGATTCCAATCGTGTAAGAAAATTAAAAACACATAAATCGAGTTAAGCATCTTTTAACAGGAGGAACAGATATGAGAACTCTTCTCACGGCGACTATTTGCGTGTGGCAGTTGCTCTCCGCCTGCAATATCAATATCTGTGATAGGTTCACTCAATCAATGTATTTGCGGGTCTATGGTGGAGGCAATTGACCATCACGCACTGAGTTGCGGTCGTTGTTTGTGAAGATTCCCACGTCACCAATTCCTGAATGACCTCATTCGGAGGGTACTGGTCTCGGCCAGATGGAATATTCCATCTTTGATGCAGCCGCCGGGCTTTAGTCGATCTGATGGCAAAAGGCCGGAGGGTTTAAACAGGTGCCATGGCAGAGAGGAACGTGCCTGCTTTGGGACGCCACTTTTTCTGCCTCACACCTCACCCGTACGGTACTGGTGCATTGAGCAGCGAGAAAGAAGCATAATAAGTACTCGGTCTTGGAGGCAAATTACTGCTTTGTGCCGCTGGTCTGTGATACAACCGGCTGCTGAACCCTCAGAGGCCTTTGCCTTCATTAAGGGGATTGGCCGCCGCCTTCGAGGAGGAGACGTGACGCCCGCTCCGGGTCCTACCTGCTGCAAGGTTGTCTATTGCCATCCAGCGCGGCAACGAGAAGTGCGTTATGGGCTCCTTTGGAGCTGATACGACTCGAGGAATTGACCCATGTTAATATTTTTAGGAAATTTTATTACTAGATTTATATAATGATTTGAATTAGTTTTTTTATAATAGTGTATATGTGTAATTTCATCATATCAGTTTATATACGTCCCCACCAAGGGGCTCGACCTGCCTTGAGTTAGGGCCTTAGACGATCACGCGGGTCCATTGCGGGTTGATTGACTTCACACATAAGCTTCGAGTTTCTTCGCAGGCGTGTGCAGGTTTCCTCACGATGTTTTTCTCACCGTAAGAGCGTCGGATAAACGTACATACGAGTATGAAATCGATATTCGTATAGATATTGGTAAGTGACAGGAGTCGAACCACGGCCTTCCGGACAGGAGGTAGTTGCCCTAACCGTTACGCCACCGACGCTCTATTATAAATGTGAAAATGTGTTTGTTTGTTTGTTACCTATTCACACTTCAACACCTCTACCAATCTTGATGAAATTTGGCATGCAGGTAGCATGTATCACTGGGAATGAAATAGTCTACTTTTTATCTCTGGAAATTTTCATAGCCCGATGCAGTTCCTGAGGAAACTAAAACAATACTCTTTGTTCGTTAAGTTATTTAAAAGCGCAACGAAACAATGGATTGGTGTGATTTTTAGCACAGAGATGAGGTGGAAAATGATATAATTTACTAATTAGTATATCCTGACATAGTTCCCGAGGGATCTGGGGACAACTGTTTTCTACGCTCGCGTACGTCGGTGGCGTCGCAACGGAGCAACGGATTAAAATGATTTTTTGTATAGAATTTGTTGAGGGGGTGGAAAGTGACAAAGACTGCTAATCCGAATAGCCCGATATAGTTCCTGAGGTACCTGGAGAAAACTCATGTCCACGCTTGCGAGCTGATTGCGGCTCGCGCACCACTCACCCTCAAAAAGAGTAATAAAAGCTATGTCCACGCGGGCGAAGCCGCGGGCAAAAGCTAGTACTATAATAAAACTGTAACGGGGCCGTATATGTACATGAAATATTTTTGGAAAATAATAACTGTGGTGGACATTACTAACGATATAGAGGCCAAAACAACAACTTTTGGAATTTTTGTCTGTCTGTCTGTCTGTATGTTCGCGCATCACGCAAAAACTACCGGGCCGATTTTGATGAAATTTTGTATGGTGGTTTCTTTTAGCCCGGGTTAACATATAGGATACTGTTTATCCAAGAAAATTCAAGAGCTCCCGTAGGAAACCCAAAGGTACGCATTTCTAGAATGGCTCACCAGGCAAATGTTGCTTGACCGCAATTTAGTTTAACACTTTAATACATATATATCGCGTACTAAAACTGGGGCATTGTAAATCCCAAAAAAATTAATGGTTCCTGCAGGAATGGAAAAAAATGTATCTTTAGAATGCCTCAACGTAACAATATGAAACCTTTACATTGAGATGTGGTGTTTTGACCATAATTACGTAGATGGATATTTTATATCCCGGAAAACTAAATAGGTCCCGTGGGAAATTAGATCTATCTATACATATAATAGTATCGATTTAAAATTTCATACTTTTGAGTGAATTTCTTTAAGTATTTTTCAGCATACGCTACTTTACACAACTCTAATTCTGGAACTAAGGCACATAGCGATATGTTTCATAGACTAACAGATAGGTTTTTTTTTGATTCCAACCGTGTAAAAAAATTAAAAACGCATAAGTTGAGTTGTGCATCTTTTAACAAGAGGCACAGATATGGGAACCCTTCTGACGGCTACTATTTGCGTGTGGCAGTTGCTCTCCGCCTGGGCTGCAACGTCTGTGAACCTCATCAATGTATTTGCGAATCCAGGGTGGAGGCAATTGGCCATCACGCACCGAGTTGCGGTCATTGTTTGTGAAGATTTCCATGTCGCCATGCCCTTAATGACCTCACTCGGAAGGCACTGGTCTCGGCCAGATGAAATATTCCATCTTTGATGCAGCCGACCGGGCTTTATTCGATGTGATAGCAAAAGGTCGGATGGTTTAAACAGGTGCCATGGCAGAGAGGAAAGTGCCTGCTTTGGGACGCTACGTGCGTCAGCACTTTTTGTGCCTCACACCTCCATCTTGGAGGAAAATTATTGCTTTGTGCCGCTGGTCTGTGAGACAACCGGCTGCTGAACCCTCAGAGGCCTTTGCCTTCATTATGGAGATTGACCGTCGCCTTCGAGAGAGGGGATGTGACGCCCGCTCCGGGTCCTAGCTGCTGCTAAGGTTGTTTATTACGATCCAGCACGGCAACAAGAAGTGCGTTATTGGCTCTTTTGGAGCTGATACGACTCGGGGATTTGACCCATATTAATATTTTTAGGAAATTTTATTACTAGACTAGCTTTTGCCCACGGCTCCGACCGCGTTTTACAACTCTTTTTGAGGGTGAGTTGTGCGCGAGCCTCAATCGGCTCGCAAGCGTGGACATGAGTTTTCTTCAGGTTCCACAGGAACTATATCGGGCTATTCTGATTAGCAGTCTTTTTCACTTCCCACCCCCTCAACAAATTCTATACAAAAAATCACTTTAATCCGTTGCTCCGTTGCGACGCCGCCGACGACGTGCGCGAGCGTATAAAACAGTTTTCCCCAGGCCCCTCGGGAACTATGTAAGGATATACTATGTTAGTAAATTATATAATTTTCCACCTCATCTACCATCTCTGCTAAAAATCACACCAATCCATTTTTCCGTTGCGATTTTAAAGAAATTAACGAAAAAAGAGTATTGTTTTAGTTCCTTCAAGAACTGCATCGGGCTATGCTAATTTCAAGAGATAAAAAGTAGACTATTTCCTTCCCAGTGACAATGGCTACCTGCATGCCAAATTTCATCAAGATTGGTAGAGGTGTTGAAGTGTTAATAGGTAACAAATAAGCAAACACATTTTCACATTTATAATATAAATAAAAGCTACGTCCACGCGGGCGAAGCCGCAGGCAAAAGCTAGTATTATATATAGGGTAGAAACTTTCGAGATAAGCTAGTGCTATATTTAATCTCTCAGTTCTTATAAATTAATTTAGTTTTAAGTGGTTTGAAATTGTGTTTTTAAATTTTCATAGAATGATAGCATAGATTGTAAAATGTTTATAAGAACTGAGAATGTACTTGTAAACATAGAACATGCCCATCTTGAAAGATTTTATACCCTGTACTGCACATGTCTTAAGTATTTTTAATAGCTTTTCAAGAAACCATATTTGCATGAAAAATTTTAAAATATCCTTAACCTTTTCAGCGCCGTGTCAAATGCATAAGTCGCCACTGACGCTAAGCATGACAAGCAACACGAATTTCAATCATACGATAGCGTGTGTTCACTCACACGCCAAACATGTTCGAAAATCAACATGAATTTCAACTTTACGATTACGTGTTTAGGTCTTTTTTCCTCTTTATGTCAGGACAGATACATCTGTCATTGGAGGTGAACCTGTAGTGCGGATATATCCATCATTGGCGTTGAAAGGTTAAGCAACGTTGAGAAGTGTAGATCTCAGAAAGCTTTATTATGCTAAGTAGATTATTTTGGTACAATTTGAAACCGAAAATAAAACGGAAGCAGTTGACCATATTATAAACTAAGGAGTCTTCAAGTTAAACTAAAAAAATACATTTTATTATTTATTATTTTCATAGTCTATACCATTTTTTTTTCATATTTGACATATAGTTTCTTTGGGAAAGTTGTTTGTAATCACGAGTACATTCATATCCTCTGATATCAAGAACTAATTTAAAGTCACCCCATATACTAAAAAAAAAAAAATTATTGAGGACCATTTTTTCATGATTTCACTTAAAGTGTCTTTGGGAAAGTTGTTTGTAATAACGAGTGCATATCGTATCTTTTGTTATCAGGAACTAATAAAAAGTCAGCCTGTATATTTTGTACAATAAAGGGTTTTTTTTATCCAAAATTGGTAAGCCCTTGGCATCATCTCACCTGATGGTAAGTGATGATGATGCCGAAGATGAAAGCGAGCTTACCATGATTCCCCAACGCAATGGAGAAAACAGAAGTATATAACGCCACTTGCATGATATAATAAAGACAGGGTAGAAGGAGGATCTCATAATGGCAAAAATGACATCTTTGGCTGACACATCGTCGCGTCGGCGACGCAGCGAGAAAACGGTAGCGAAATAGCACGGGCGCACCGTGCCCGCGGACGCACAATGCGCGCCAAGCAGTGCAGCGCGAAACATGATCTCCAAAGTTTGCAGCATATCCCATCGATATAGGTTTCCCTTATCAGGGCAGTGTCGATATGGCACCCTAACCACAGTAGACTAAAGTGCCCTAACAGCCTCGTAGCTATCTTGTTGAATACAGCTGTCGCCTGCACGGACAGTCAAACGATGCAAGTTAAAGCCCTAAGCGCACCTCAGTCCGAGCAGGTTGGAACGTGTTTAAATTATATCGAACGTAAGTCTATTCGTTTTAAGTTCAAATCAATGCGAGCTTCAACGCGGCTGTTACGTTGAAACTGAATGCCCAATTCTCGATTTTTACATGTTTTTATTACTTTTCATCACTTTTAAATAAAAAGTTTAAAAAAAAGTGTTCAATTAAAATGAATTGTCATATTATGGTCACCGATTTTTGTGTGTTGGTTTCATTTAACATTAACTATTAATTTTTTGAGAAATTTTGCAATAAATGCCAAAAACAGGGTCTCCAGTATATTTACATCAAAAGTGGTTTATTTTTAACATTTTTTTAATTTAAATCGATTTTTTATTACTTTAAGAAAATTATATATTTTTTCCATGGTGAAACCTACAGTCTTTCAATAATTTAAATTGAATATTGTCATTTGACCTATCTTAGGGCCTTATCCACATTTAGTAAAACTTTGACATGATATTACAAGTTGATGATTCTATTTTTATTTAACAGTTTATTGTGTACAAGAAAGATAACATAACAGGCATAAAATAAAATTATACAGCAGGTAATACTTATTTCTAATTAGAAATTTCTTCCAGCAACCCCGGGAATGAGTAAGTTTTAGTTGAGAGGACAGTGACAGTGATGATGGTAAGTGACTTACCAATATTCCCCAACGCGATGAGGAACTGCCTATCATATCTTCAAGCCAAAACACATAAATGCTAAGGCGAAAAGACTTAGATAAGACTGTGGTAGATAGCCGGGTGGACTTAGCAAATTCCTCAACTAATTCAAATAAGTTAGTCATAAAACTAGGCAACTCAGTCAACTAAGTCATAAAATAATATATTCCGCTGGGAATCGAACCCACGACCTCCTGATTTGAAGTTAATGAACTTAACCCGGCGTGAATGAGGTCGGGTATCTCATACCCATCTATTAATAAAACACTCAATATTTCTGAACTGCGCGGTTCCTGGAACTCGGCTGGCTCGGTAGCTGGAGGGGGTGCCGCGATGAGTGATTTTAAGTGATATTTTAATTATTTTTTTAAAATCTAGTGAACTACACTTGCGCAAACACACAGCGGGTACGTAATGTCCGACCTCATTTAAGAAGATATTTGAATGATTTATGTTGATTTAATGTTATCTAGAAGCTAAATTATATGATAGATATATTTTTGAATCTTTTGTGCACAGTTGTCAAAATATCTCAGTTTTTTTTAGATATTAAGTCATAGTTCCTAAATATTATTGATTTTTGTCTAAAAAATACTACTTTGATTTTTTATAGAAATATAAATACTATTATAACTAGGACTGGGTAATTTTATCATTTTACATCATGTCCCTAATGTTAATTAATGTAAAGTAATAAATAGTTATTTCAGTTATCAGAATCGACAATTTCTTTATTAGGGTATGTCACACCCACCTCGTAGTTGGTGTAACTATTTTTTTACTTTATTCACGCCGGGTTAACTATAACGCCACTGAGGTGGTTAAATGTAACAAACAGATATGACCAACGGCTTTAACTTCATTATGTATAACACTAACACAGTTACAGCAGAGCAAATCACTCAAAAAAGATTATATTCAGTAGGAAATTTTAATACCAGATATTGCTACCAACCCGGGGACCCACAATATTTGGTTACCAGAAAAAGATGTTTGCCATCGTCGAAGCGATTGAATTAAGAAACGCCTACGCTGTAGTAATAATATCTGTTGGGAAAATCGATATACCGACCTATGAAACATAGACAGAAATATGACATCGTTTTTATTTGGGTTCCGTAGCAGGTAACAGGACCCTACTACTAAGCCTACGCTGTCCGTCCGTCTGTCTGTCCAACCTATAAAAGGCTTTATCTTTGGAACCGTAATAGGTAGACAGCTGAAATTTTCACACAATTATTATAACAGCTCATATACGTCCCCACCGAGGGGCTCTAGCCTACCCTGAATCAGGGCGATTAGGCCTTAGTCGACCACGCGGGCCCAGTGCGGGTTAGTCGACTTCACACACAACCTTCGAGTTTCTTCGCAGGCGTGTGCAGGTTTCCTCACGATGTTTTCCTTCACCGTTAAAGCAATCAGTAAGTATATGTACGTAAGTTTTTAAAAAACTCATTGGTACATTGGCCGTCCAGATTTGAACCCGGTACCTCTGGTTAGATGGACCGAGTCGTTACCGGTTGAGCCACCGACGCTTCGACTCTTTCACACAATATTATAGTATTATTATGCTGGATTTATAATCAAAAATTAAATTTTTAAAAAGTAAAAAATTAAGGAGGGCTCCCTTAACATACAAGAAACGTGTTTTTGTATAGGTCTATTGTTTATTTTTGCTCAATTGTAAAAACATTTTTTTTATTTATTCACATTTGATAAGCCCATACAAAAGAAATAATAAAAAAATAGTAGCAAAAAAACTAAATGTGATGATTACAACACTAATCCTGATGTAGAACAAAAATTAACAAAAACTGCCACATGTTAGTTGTACTCGCGCTAAGGAGGTGGAACTGAACAAAAAAATATCATTTTTTTGTCGCTCGCGTTGATGTCTTTTGTTTGTTATGAATAGATATCATTGACATACTTGTGTGGAGAGTTATTGGTAGTACAAAACCCTCAGTACGCTAGCCCGACTCGCACATAACTGTTTTTTTGCCAAAGACGTATATATAAGAAACGTATATAAGCTCTTTGATTGAAATACCTAACAGACTTTGCATGACTTCTGTCCGTCCGTCTGTCAACAGACTGTATTTCATGACCCGTGATAGCTACACAGCTCAAATTTTCACATATGATGTACATATTGCTGTTGCTGCTATAACAAAAAGTACTGAAAATTTTTAAAAAATAAATAATAATAAGCGGGGTATCCATACAAAAATCTATTGTTTTAAACATGAAGAAGCTAGGGTCATCTATTATGATGGTTTTTGAAACATTAAACTAGCGCCATCTAGTATGATGGTACGGAGCCCTACGTGTGCGATTCTGACCGTACACTTAGTTAAATTTCTTTGTTTCTGTATTGTTATAATATATTGAGCCTTGTTTAGCGAAATAGAGTTTCTATATATCTATAATTTAGAATGTTATAGTAGGATTTACTAATTAAATAGTAAATAGTAACTGTAATTTCCTGATGAATTAACATCCTTAAGTTATGTTAGTATTTATTAATATTTAAACTTTGCTTTACTCTTTGAACGAAATCATTTTCGAAATACTTAAAAACTTTTAGATACAAGCTTTTAATATTGCATTGTCACGCGTTATACAAATGCAAGCAAAATTTCAGCTGCATCGAAAACCGGAAAGTGGGTCAAATTTAACTTGCAAGATTTCACCCGAACAAACAAACATACATTGCATGTTAAATAAAAGCTTACAAAAAGAGAGATTGTGTATTCTTATTCCCAACTACGAGTATTAGCCTGAAGATGGTGTTCAAAACCGGTCGCTGACAAATTATAACGTGTATTTTTTTATGTGGAACTAGCTGTCCCGGCGAACTTCGTTCCACCCTACACTACACTGCCCTAACCTACACTACATTACCCTACACTACCCTACACTACCCTACCCTACACTACCCTACCCTACACTACCCTACCCTACCCTACCCTACCCTACCCTATCCTACCCTACATTACCCTACCCTGCACTACACTACCCATCTCTACACTACCCTACCCTACACTACACTACCCTAACCTACCCTACATACACTACTCTACACTACCCTACCGTACACTACACTACACTACCCTACCCAACCCTACACTACACTACCCAACCCTACCCTACCCTACACTACCCTACACTACCCTACACCTACACTACACTACCCTACCCTAAAACCAATTAATTTTTGACAGATTTTTATTTTTGGATTTTTTTTTATTTAATTCCGACCATTTTCATATTTTTTCACCTTTTAAACCTTCTCTGGACTTCCACAAATAATTCAATACCAAAATTAGCCAAATCGGTCCAGCCGTTTTTGAGTTTTAGCGAGACTAAAGAACAGCAAAAAAATATACTTAAGTGTATGTATAAAAACTCGAAGGTTGTGTGACGTGTGTGAAGTCAACCAAAAGTATTATTTTTTAATTTAATTCCGAGCGTTTTCATATTTATTCACCTTTTAAACCTTCCCTGGACTTCCACAAATAATTCAATACCAAAATTAGCTAAATCGGTCCAGCCGTTCTCAAGTTTTAGCAAAACTAACGAACAGCAATTCATTTTTATATATATAGATTAGTGTAAATATATATACCAAAATGTGTGATATAATGTTCCACCAAGAACTAACCATCAAAAGTATCAACTATCTTATTCCCAGCTGTTTGTCCCTTATCACTCTGCCAACATATTGCGTTATCTCATATGTCAAGTCCTATGTCCCGTGAAATTGTAACATCAAGACTAAGTAAGTATGTGATCAACAGAATTATAACAAATACAAAAAAATTTGAATTGGGTTTATCGTAGTCATTTTCTCCTTTGAAACTACTGTGTGGATTGCCATTGGATTTATCACTGATGGAAAGCTTGGATTTTTAGGTAGATGTCGGCCAATATTTTTTGAAGTAAAACCTATTTTAGGTATCAGTCAATCAAAGTTTTTTGTATCAGCCGTATTTTTGCGAAATAAATAAACAATTATTATTATTACTTTAGGCGTGTTGGGCAGAAGGAACAAAATGTATAAAACTGTGTAATTGAGATGGGAAAAAACCAATTAACTCGAGACACCTTACCATTACCTGTTAACGAAACCTTCAACCGACTTCCAAAAAGGAGGTGGTTTTCAATGCGACTGTATGTTTTTTTTCTGTGCGTGTGTGTGTTAGGTTCGCGATATCTTTGCAAATTGAGAACCGATTTTTATGATTTATTTTTATTCGATAAAGTTGGCTTTTGAGTTGGTTCCATATAAATATTATTAAAATCGGTGTAATACTGTTGACAAAAACTAAAAATAATAATGCAAAATTGTACTAAGTTTTTTGTTTGTTTGTAAACTTTTTATTGAATTTTAGTTACAAAACATAAAAAAGTTAAAATATAAAGGCGGACTTATCCCTTACGGAAGATCTTCCAGTCAACCTAATGATGATATTTAAGATTTGAAACAAGGAAAAAAGGCAAGTGCAAAATTTACAAATATGACTTTACAGTATATAAACACACCCGCTAATTTTACATTTATAATATACAGGATAATTTAAAAGTTGTTATAATAGAAGTCCGTTTTTATAATGTGTTCGACGTTTCCACTTAACAAATTGAGGTTTGCGATATTCATGTTCTTAGTACCTTCCAATTATCAGTCAGTTCGCGTCAATGTCAAATAATAGGTATGACGCATGCTAGTCGTCTGAGTTACTTTTTATTATCTGTCAAAAACGACATTTTGTTTTTAAAATGTTAGAAATACCTAGTTGTGACGTCATAGTTTTGCAGCATCATTTATGTACTCATTTTGTTATTTTGGTAAATTAAAAATCGAAAATATGATGGAAAACAAAACAAGTAAGGTTTTCCGAAGTTCAAGTGAGATTGAATAGGCATTATTTGAGTTTGCGTGTATCATCCTCGACTACACCGTCACTTACCATCAGGTGAGATATAGTCAAAGGCACTCAAACTTTTAATTAAAAAAAGTAGGAGGGCAATTTAATGATCAAGAGTTCAAAATTTATTTCTGATGCTTTCGTCATCCCTAATGTAAACGTCGTCAACGATGAAGAATCGAAAAAATAATGATTGACCTGTTTTTGTGTTTTAGTTAATCATTAAATGCAAACCGTATTCAACGCAAATCAAAAACATAACTTTTTGTATAATGGAAAAATCAACAATTTAGGTTCGTGGCGCAACACTATTTAACTCCAAGTATAGCGTTTTTCTGGTTTAAGCAAAACTGTTTTATTATTTAGTAAGTCAGGTCCGCCACCCAGGAGGGGGGAGCTTCGCTTAGCGAAGCCCCTTGACGGTATATTTAATCAAACCTAACCGAACCTATTATCGCTCGCCTCGCTCGCTCAACTCTAGTCCAGTTGAGAAGGATTGATAAAGTTTATGTGCAATCAGTATTTTACAAGCTTTTAATTAACTTGCAATCTATGTATGTTTGTTCGGGTAAAATCTTGCAAGTTAAATATGACCCACTTTCCAATTTCCGATTAAGCTAAAATTTCGCATGCATATGTATAACGCGTGACAATGCAATATTAAAAGCTTTTACCTAAAACTTTAAAAGGTTTTTCGAAAATTATATGATATGATTTTCATAACTAAATGATGAAAATATATTGATAGGTGATGATAAGTTGTTAAATTGATATGACTAAATGATATTACTAAAAATATTTCAATTACTGTTACATATTTTACTGGCACCTCACTTAAAGGCAAGACACTATACTTTCCTTATGTTCCAGCGGAAACACGCTTCAGTTTGTGCCCTGGACAAAGAGAATCAAGCTCGCCTTTCGCAAGACACCCCGGAAATTACAAATGGCGAGCGAACACGGGACCAGATTGAAAAATGTAAAGCCACAAAGCAATAAATAACTATAGCCTGCACACAGCGATCGAAATAGTGGCCGAGCGAAACCCTTTCACACCAGTTTCATGAAAATGCGACACAAAACCTTTTGTTGTGTAGTTTTATTTTTTGTTAGTGACTCTTTGTAGTTTTGTAGGTGGGAAATATTTTTGAAAGTGGAACAGTTTCATTGGATTGATTTGGTGTTGCTAGGTTTTTGATTTTTGGCCGGTGGTAGATGATGACATTGGTTTTTTGCGCTTTAAATATTCTCGCTCAGTAGTTGGTACTTGGGATATAGGCATTGAGATGCTATATATAACTAGAGCGTCGGTGGCGTAATGGCAAGGGCCGATACCTCCTGTACAGGAGGTCGTGGTTCGAATTCTGCCACGTACCAATGTGTTTTCTTATTTCGATTTCATATGTACGTTTATCCGACGCTCTATACATTGAAGGAAAACATCGTAAGGAAACCTGCACATACCTGCGAAGAAATTCAAAAGTTGTGTGTGAAGTCCACGTGGTCGACTAAGTCCCGATCAACCCAATTTAGGGTAGGCTCGAGCCCCTCGGTGGGGATGTATATGAGCTGATATAATGATATAACCAGAAGTAGATAGGTTTTATGCTCGGTAAAAGTGAAGCAAATAAAAAGAAGCCTATTGACATCTCTTTTCTTAGTAGCATTCGGCGTGACGGAATCTATAATATTGTGTGTGTGATCGGGTACGATTTAAAAATGTTGTTTGTTAGTGTATAATCCCTGGATATAAGTACTTTTACTTACTAAAGTATGTCATGACATGTTAGTACACTCAGTGATCTCTTTTTTTGTTTGAAGGCCAAGTCGCAGATAAAATGTGCGTTATTTTAACAAACAAAGAGCAGTTATACAAAAATAAGAATAATAATAATGTCATTAAACTGATTCCGGTGATGTCGTCATACCACAGAACAGCCAATAATAAGAAAAATGGTAAAATCAAAGTAAAATAGTATAATGTCATTGCGGTTATCATAGAACGGCCCGATTAAGGGGCTACCCCAAGTTATCAACTCTGTGAAATGTAGTTCGCTGTAGTGACTGATAGCATAAGTGCTAAAAGATGCCATTTCTGGCATCTGTCACTACAGCAAAATATTACGCAGAGTTTATATTTGATAATTCAACTACAGTACCCGTTCTTAAAAATCATCGTTTCAAATTTTCGTAAAAAAAAATATTCAGGTAATTATTTTTTATTGATGGTTAATTAGTTATGGTATCCCTTAATATGCAAGATCCAACTGAGTAGCTACATAAATACCTAGAAAATCGTTTTACCTACATACTTTAAAAGTAAAGTTTATTTTCTATTTTTTTTTAATTAAAATATTGAGTGCGTTTGGCTGCACCTCACCTGATGGTAAGTGCCGATGTAGCCGAGGATGTGACACGCAAGCTCAAAAAGTGCCTATTCACTCTCGTCTTGAAGATACGAATCGGAGAATACAGACGCCGGAAGGGAATTCCACTCCTCGGCCGTTCGTTATTTCTAGATTGTACTACGTATTCATCATCATCAGGTGAGTTACAGTCAAACGCACTCAAATTTTTAATTTAAAAAAAATCATCACCATACCAGCCGAAAGACGGCCACTGCTGGACAAAGGCCTCCCCCAAGGATTTCAACAACGATCGCTTCTGCGCTGCCCGCATCCAGCGGTTTCCCCGCGACTATTACCAGGTCGTCCGACAACCGAGTGGGAGACCTCCCTATGCTTCGTCCTCCGGTGCTCGGTTATCATTTAAGAACTTGACTACTTCACTACTATCGCCTTTCATGGTGAGTTAAATATTCAATGTAAAAAAAAAACTTATTTGAATATTTCTTTTAGTAGTGTGCAAATAAATTTTAAATACATTTTTTAATATTTCGCTGTTAAGACGTCACAATATTTTGAGATATGTACCATATGCGTTCTGCAAACTACGTTGTGACGTGAGATTTGTTTTAGGTATTTAAATAACATGTTTTTTTAAAAAAAATAGAATAATTAAGCTAATAAACAATCTTTGATTTTTTTCTGTTTAAATGTCGCAGCCATCTGGTTAAATCTGCCATTCAATTGAAAGGCTAGCCCGTTGATTGAATGGCGACATTCAATTGAACGCTCAACGACTTTTCTGAACTTCATTTAGCCATGTCGTTGAATGTGATATTCCGAATATGCTCCGAATAAAACACCGATTTTTTTTTCTGCGAAGCAATCTTTTACCCATGGGGATCCTCGCTTCGCGCGGCTCTTTGACTGTATAATCAATCAAACCTGACCAAACTTAACATCGCCCGCTTCGCTCGCTCATTTAATTTTTTTCAGAAAAAAATATTTTTTGTCAACTCTCTTTTCGTTGTATGGGATTTTACGTCCGCCATGTTCTAAGGGCTAGCTTACAATCAGCCACTTAGTTAACGTTCAGTGATGCTTGTTCGTTTTGCCTAGTCTTTCAATTGAATGTCGCCTTTCAATGAACCGGCTAGGCAGTTAATTGAATGGCTAATTTAACCAGTTGGCTGCGACAAATACAGAGTTGCCTAGCAACCTAGTTGGAGCGAGAGAAGACTCCAAGACATACTTATCCAGAGAAATTGGCCTTGTTCAAAAAAATTTTGTATTTATTTTAAAATGTAGACTATTTTAAGAAACTAATTTCACTTATTTAATTTTAATTAGAATTTCGCCCTAATTCAGGGCAGGCTTGAGCCTCTCAGTGGGAACGTAGATTAGCTGATATGATGAATTAGAGTATTTTTCTTTAAAATGTTTTTTTTTATTTAAGCCCGCTTCCATCTTCGGCAACATCGTCACTTACCATCAGGTGAGATGATGCCAAGGGCTTACCAATTGTGAATAAAAAAAATAAAAAAATATGCCTTATAAAAAAATGGTTAAGTGTGAGTCAGAACCGCGCACAAAGGGTTCCGTACCATCATACTAGATGGCGCTAGTTTCATCACGGTAAAAAAAGATGTTTTTGTTCGGAAACTTTCACTTTTTCTAATTTTTAGTATTTATTATTATAGCAGCAATAGAAATACATCATCTGTGAAAATTTATACTTTCTAGCTATCACGGTTCATGAAATACAGCCTGGTGACAGACGGACAAACAAACGGACAAACAGCGGAGTCTTAGTAATAGGGTCCCGTTTTTACCCTTTGGGTACAGAATCCTAAAAATTGAACAATGCCACACCCCGGACACTGCATACAACGGTCGTAAAATAACATTTCTAAAAACAAATGACGGAGCAAACAAAATCACGGCGTAATCTTATACGTTCGAAAAACAAACTTGAACCAATCCGTATCAATGTGGGTGACGAGGGGGTTAGGTCAGAATTTAGAGAGCGGCAAGAAGTGTTCATACTGTATGTTAGTACTAATATAGTATATACTTTGACAAAGCCAATCGGCAGCATTCCGTTAGTAGCGGAACGAAGTCGTCGTGAAAATGTGTTCTATATCAATATTACATACCGAAAACTCGAACATCTCAATAGGGGTGACGACAGCATCAGAAATAAATTATGAACTCTTGATCACTAAATTGCCCTTCTACTTAAACTTCGGAAAACATTACGCATTTTTTTTTTCATCAGGTCTTCGATTTTTAATTCAACAAAATCACAAAATGAGTACATAAATGACGCTGAAAAACTATGACGTCACGCATTGGTATTTCAAACATTTTTAGATAAAAAACGTGTGGCACTCGGGGACTGCCGCGGTAAAGCTATTGCATAGCATTTTTCATTAATTTATGCAATTATTATTATTTATTTATGCAGTATTTACCAGTACCATATAGTCCTTGGGGAGCGGGATGTGTAATAAATTAACACAAAGTTACACCAGTAAAATTGACTAAGTCCTTTTAATACCACAAATCGCTAATAGATGGCACTGTAAGTTTTTTAGAACTCGTTAGGTTATTTTCATTACGGAATTTCTTGATTCGGTCGCCGCGCTCAAAGCCCGCGATAAAAGCTATGCAATAGCTTAAAAGTAAATTTGAGCTAGTCAACATTCGTCATCCCTATTCCTTCCGTCCGTTTATCCGTGCGTCCATGCGTCCGTCCGCCACGCTTAGTCCGATTGGGACCACATTTGAACTTAGGAGTTTAAAATTATTTCATCGAGAGATTATCAAAAGTTTCTTTGAACCTTCAAACCAGAGAGTAGCGGTCATATAACAAAAAACGTTTTTTTTTCTCAAACGGCTTTAACGATTTTGATAAAACTTTGCACGTCGTAGTTCCTTAAGTTTGTCTATTACATAGACCCATTGGTCAGAAAAAAATCGTGTTTGTACAGTTCTCCTATAAATGAAATTGAAACTTGCGATTTACTCACAAATAGTTAATATTACAAATAAGTATGAAAAAAAATAATTTAAAAAAAAATCGAGGAAGTTTAGTTTGGCAGCCCTACAATTTATTTCTTTGACAGTTGACGTAGACAAGTAAGTAGGTACTAACTTTTGCCCGCGGCTTCGCCCGCGTGGACATCGTTTTTATGACTACCTTAGAGGTTGAGGGGTGCGCGTGCCGCAAGCGGCTCGCGAGTGTGGACATTAGTAGATCGGGCTATTCTGATTAGCAATCTATGTCATTTCCTACTCTTTCAACCATCTCTGTACAAAAAATCATAAAAATCCGTTGTTCCGTTGCGATGTTATAGAAATTAACCAATGAAGCTGTTGAAGTAGCCTATGACTTTTCCCGTGACACAGGCTACCTGCAAGCCAAATTTCATCAAGATTGGTCAAGGTGTTGAAGCGTAAAAAGGTAACAAACTAACAATCACATTTTCACATTTATAATAATATTATAGTAAGGATTACTTGATAGGTACTCATTTATCACTGTATAATCGCTTAGATTATTATTCACAAAAAAAATGGTTCATATAATCACTCATTAAAATTGCGTGTAGGTATAATGGGGGCGGGCGCCGTGTCGTCGACTCGAAAAATATCGAGACAAAGGAGCCGCACTTTGACATGTAGAATCATGCATGTTGAAGTAATTTAGAGTCTAATTTATAGATTATCTCAGAGCACTTATGCATTCACCTATTGACTGTTTGATGCATAACGCGATTTCAATGAATTACCCGATCCTGTAATGACATTAAGGACGTCCACTGCTGGACATAGGCTTCCCCCAAGGATTTCCACGACGACCGGTTCTGCACTACCTGCATCCAACGGCTTCCCGCGACGTACACCAGATCATCGGTCCACCGAGTGGGAGGCCTGCCTACGCCACGTTTTCTGGTGCGCGGTCGCTACTCGAGAACTTAACTATCCCAATTCTTCTTCTTGTCGTGTGGCT
Source organism: Coleophora flavipennella (assembly GCA_947284805.1). NCBI lineage: Eukaryota > Metazoa > Arthropoda > Insecta > Lepidoptera > Coleophoridae > Coleophora > Coleophora flavipennella. The sequence continues at coordinate 1,525,187 of OX369297.1, forward strand.
TAATTAACCGTGTTATCCAAGGGATAGACGGCGGTTGTTTGGTGTTGCACTTAGCATCACCCGCGGTCACGTGTAGGGCATTTAAGGTTTACACCTACGGACGTGTGCAACGCTACCTATTTCATTGATAAAAGTACGTACATAACATATCTACCTACGTAGGCACCTACCTACTTGAACCTTGTTTTGTTTCTATGTAGGGATCACAGAAATCGAAATAATATAATTACACAGGAGGTCGCGGGTTCGATTCCCGGCGGGGTCAATTGTAAGACTCGGTTTGGTTGATGGTAGGGCATTTTCTAAGCCCGCCTGGCTAGCTACCACCATCTAAGTCTTGCCGCCAAATATCAATGTTGATATCATTGGTGTGTTCCGGCATGAAGATAAGATAGCCAGTTCCCCATTGCGTTGGGGAATCTTGGTAAGCCCGCTTCCATCTTCGGCAACATCGTCACTTACCACCAGGTTAGATGTTGTCAAAGGGTTTACTAATTGTGCATAAAAAAAAAAATATAAGTCACGTAGGTACGTACTTTTTACATACCTCAGCCCTGGCGCTATCACAAGTAAAAAATCCGGCCAAGTGCGAGTCAGAACCGAATACATAGGTTTCCGTACCATCATACTAGATGGTGATAGATTCTTCATGTTTCAAAAAAAGCCTTTTTTTATGGAGACCCCTCTTATATTTTCACTTTTTCTAAATTTTAGTATTTGTTGTTATAGCGGCAACAGAAATACATCATCTGTGAAAATTTCAACTGTCTAGCTGTCACGGGTCATTAATACAGTCTGGTGACAGACGGACGGACGCGATGTCTTAGTAATAGGGTCCCGTTTTTACCCTTTGGGTAAGGAACCCTAAAAATCGGTACATTCATGATCGGCCTGTCTGTTACCTATCTACTTTATAGGTACTCATAGCCAACATACTGTTTAACTTCTCCTAAACATCCTATGAAAAAAGACATGATTCTGTAAAAAAAGACCAACCGCCTCCGTAGCTCAGAGGCAAAGTTCACTGACTTTACACAGGAGGTCGCGGGTTCGATTCCCGGTGGGGTCAATTGTAAGACTCGGTTTGGTTGGTGGTAGGGTATTTTCTAAGCCCGCCTGGCCAGCTACCACCATCTTATCTAAGTCTTGCCGCCAAACATCAGTGTACATTGATGTGTTCCGGCTTGAAGATAAGATAGCCAGTTCTCCATTGCATTGGGGAATGTTAGTAAGCCCGCTTCCATCTTCGGCATCATCGTCACTTACCATCAGGTGAGATGATGCCAAGGGCTTACCAATTGTGAAAAAAAATAAAAAAAAGACCAATTTTTAGCAATTGGGGATTTTAGATCACATGTCATATTAGTCTGTTATTCTGTTCTTGGAATTGACTACGGGTTCCTTACTGTTTAGCAGTATGAATAGAATTCTCAGTTAAAATCTATGTAAGTTTGAACCACCTGTTTAATTATTAAGCCTGCGAAATAAACAAAGTATTCAGGATTTTTCATAATGTTTTCGGGTCGCAGATATTTTGCACATTCATAAAAAACCTTGCCATTCATCCTTATAGGATGTATAGCGTCATTTACCGCGTTTTGGCGTGGGTTGAAATCCAATGAAGCTTAAATGTATCAAACAAAGTCACAGTGTTACGATATGGCTTACAGTAGCGCAACGCCTTTGAATTCGCACGATGCGCCACCGTGAAGGTACTAGCTCCTACTAGCCTACAGTCTATAGTCTGACTGGCAAACTCGCGGAGTTTGCTAGGCTGTGCCCCGCCGCCCGCTGCCCCGCAAGTACCCTTCCGTTGCTCTGCGTAAGTATATTCGTTGCGATACTGCAAGCCGCTATTTATTTATTTATTTATTTTTTTAACCGCCTCCGTAGCTCAGAGGCAAAGTTCACTGGCTTTACACAGGAGGTCGCGGGTTCGATTCCCGGCGGGGTCAATTGTAAGACTCGGTTTGGTTGGTGGTAGGGCATTTTCTAAGCCCGCCTGGCTAGCTACCACCATCTTATCTAAGTCTTGCCGCCAAATATCAATGTTGATATCATTGGTGTGTTTCGGCATGAAGATAAGATAGCCAGTTTCCCCATTGCGTTGGGGAATCTTGGTAAGCCCGCTTCCATCTTCGGCAACATCGTCACTTACCACCAGGTGAGATGTTGTCAAGGGTTTACCAATTGTGATTTAAAAAAAAAATTAAAAAAAAATTTATTTATTTATTTTTTGAATAAGGCACACCAACGGCATAAATATTACACGTTTCCATAACATAGTTAGGTGTTATTCTAATACAAATTCTTATTTTAGGTGTAAACAACATTGACATAAAATTATTGTTATAACAACATGGAGAATACTAACTAAGAAATTAATGAAACATTACTTTTAAATTTTGGCAAGGAGTTAGAAAATATATCAATTTTGGATAGTTCAGAGTTAATGGTATACAGAAAGGAGAATTCTTACCTATATTGGTAAATATATTGTAATACTGTGACAAAGTTTATAGCCTCAATTCGATTTCGCTGCAATGGATCTAAGAAAACAGACAAAAGGAATTGCGAAATTCAAGAAATTCTAAACACTGCACTGCAAAAAACAAACAAACATCGCAAGTGGCTGTCAAATCAAAGGATGCAATTTCGGATCCGTCTCCATCAACAGCACTAAATTCCTACACAGTCATGGACTCATGAATATTAATCAATTGTCTAGCGCAAATAAATCAAGTTGAGTTGTAGAGAGATTGTGTGCATGCTCAAGATGTTATCCACCCTCAAATAGTCTATCAATCGGGTCGGAAGTAGGCCCCACACTGCATTTACCGGTGCGTGAGTGATCACACGATAACATTTGTAATGCAAAGATATCTCTTGTAAATTATATAGTACTGCTTCTTGAATTAACATCGTCACTTCAGATTAATTAAGTGCACTGTTTTTACACGACTGCCCACAAAAAGCAGTGTAATTTTTTCAGGTCTAATTTGTCTATGTATGTATCTTCCCTTAAGTCGTCTACTAATCAGGTCGGGAGTAGGCCCACAATGCATTTACCGGTGCGTGAGTGATAACTCGATAACATTTGTAATGCAAAGATATCTCCTGTAAATTTTAAAGTGCTATTTCTTGAATTAACATCGTCACTTCAGATTTATTTAGTGTACTGGTTTTACACGACTGCCCACAAAAAGGAGTGTGTATGTATGTATATTCCCTTAAGTCGTCTATCAATTGGGTCTGAAGTATATATATATATAATACATACATAATGTATGTATCTTTATTCTACGATATCTTCTATACGGCTTTATAGATTTTAGAGCGCAAGGTATCGTTAGACTAGTCCTGATCCCGTGATTGACATAGGATTGAACACAATTTACCCGACTTCCCACGAAAAAGGATTAATGTTTTATTGCAGTCATGTTTATTAAATTTTTAGTTTAAAGTTATTCGTATTTGAGTAACTGTCTGTCCATCCGACCTTTAAAAGGCTGTATCTTTGGATTCACACTTACCTGGTTTTTAATAAGAGTACTTAAGGCCTTAAGATGGGTCAAATGACAATCATCATCACATCACATCAGCCGAAAAATCTCCACTGCTGGATGGAGTGATCTTAAAGCCTTAATAGCGTTATCACATCTCTTGTAGTGTCTTTTAAAATATCCGTATATTCTAAAGGTATATTTTTACTCGTTTTAGTGGCACAAAGCAGAAAGGGTTCTTTTGTGCTAATGGTTTTTTAAGGTTCCAAAGTCAACAAAGAACACTTATAGTTCGCCATGTAAGTCTGCCCGCGGCTTAGCTCAGAGAGTATTAGTACTAGAAAGCTGTTTTTAACATGGGTATACATATTCACGCTGGCAGCAGTACAATAAAATCTTGAAAAAAATTTAGGGTACCTCCCCCTACATGTAAAGAGAGGGTGATTTTTTTTTTCGTTGACATGCCCTATCGTGTGAAGTATCACATTGGACCACACATTGAAACTTTAGCGGGAAGGCATAGTTCAGCTGCTTATGCCGTTAAGAAAATAAGACAGTTAACGGATGTAGATACTGCGAGACTAGTTTATTTTAGTTACTTCCATAGTATAATGTCTTATGGCATATTACTGTGGAGGCATGCGGCTGATATAGAAACTATATTCATCCTGCAGAAAAGAGCTATCCGCGCAATCTATCGGATGCGATCACGTGAGTCGTTACAGAATAAGTTCAAAGAAATCAATATTTTAACTGTTGCTAGTCAATTTATATATGAAAACATCATGTACGTTCGTAAGAATTTGCATTTATTTCCTAAAAACAGTGACAGGCATAATTTGAATTTAAGAAATGTAAATAAAATAGATATAGCCTTTTCGAGACTGAGTAAGGTTAAAAAGTCATATGTGGCAGTGTATAAGATTCTACAATAAAATTCCAGAAAATGTAACTAGTTTGTCAGAGAATAAATTCAAGACTCACGTCAAAAAAGTTTTGTGCTCTAGAGGATATTATAAAATAATAGATTATGTAAATGACAAAGATATATATATGTTGATTCTATAACAAATACCATTACCTGAGACTGTAATCTGAATCATGACATTATTTGTAATATACAATTTTTTTCTTTTTTTTTGTTTTGACTATTTAAAAGTGTGTGTAAACACCTATTTGAAATAAATTGTTTTGAATTTGAATTGAATTATCGTTGAATAGGTATTTTTAAACTATTGAGGGTTTTCTTGAAACAATTTTTCGATTTAGACATCGATTTGCGAAATAAATATTAAGCTTTAAAGTACAAATTTTTGTAAGAGTCAAGTGACATCTAAAAAAAAATCCTAGGATATAGTACAATCCATTTGAAAGAAAAACTACCAAATATAGCTTTCTTAATTTAGGAGTAATAGTCGACAAACTAAAGGTGTGCAGTAGGATTTGTAAATGGTTCAAAGGTTTTCCATACAAAATGTTCTATTACCAACTGCAAATATATTTTTGTTTTTTATAATATGCATTCTTTTTTTTAAAAGACTACGGAACTCTACTTTGAGCGAGTCCGACTCGCACTTGGCCGTTTTTTTTCTCAACTAACCGAAATATTTTTGAAATTGTATTTTTTTGTTGGGAAGTATGATTTTGTTTTTTTTTTGATAAACCGCTTTGTCTTCGGGTAATCTTAGGCAGTAGGTAGAGGGTTTTTGATAATATCGTTTTTGATTAAAATGTCTGTTTTATTGAACAGTGTAATATAGGAATGTCTTTTTTAGTTTGGTGGTAGCTAGAAGTTTCCTTCAAACAGAAATAACTTTTGAGAAAGCTTCTAATGTGGAATCAGTGTCTCATCATTTTTTTAAACATAATTTTTGTGAAATGTCTCTAAAGATGGAACTGAGGTGACAATTTATAAATAGATAGCTGTCGCACATGGTGATCATAGTGGCGAGATTTTTTTAAAAAGGAAAAAAGGTAACCATTGTAGGATCACTTGCGTGTCTGATTGTCATACCCGATTTGCTCCGAAACTACTGGATTAATTGAAATAAAATTTGGTACACATGTGTAATTTGGTACACATGTGTAATTTGGTACACATGTGTAATTTGGTACACATGTGTAATTTGGTACACATGTGTAATTTGGTACACATGTGTAATTTGGTACACATGTGTAATTTGGTTACCCAAAGACGAACGTGTAACGTAAAATATGAATTTAAAACATGGAGGCCACTTTCGGGGATAAATTGGAAAAAAGTTTAACAAATTATATCAAGTGACATATTAAATGAAAGGGCTTGTTGTACGAAATTAATCATACTTAAAAAAATAAGTATTTGAAGTAATTTCAGAAAATAGATGAAAACTGACCATCATTCCTTATCTCCAAAACTATAGAGGCTAAAATTTTGAAAAAAATCAGATAAAAGTTTTCTAACCTTTAGATTACAGGAAAACATGTGAAAAGTATTAGATATTTAAAGTAACATAGGAGATTCCTTAGCTCACAGAATCGCTAAACTGAAGTGGCAGTGGGCAGGGCACATAGCTCGTAGAACAGATGGCCGATGGGGTAGTAAAGTTCTCGAGTGGCGACCGCGCACCGGAAAACGTAGCGTAGGCAGGCCTCCCACGTGGTGGACCGATGACCTGGTGAAGATCGCGGGAAGCCGTTGGATGCGGGCAGCGCAGGACCGGTCGTCGTGGAAATCCTTGGGGGAGGCCTTTGTCCAGCAGTGGACGATTTGTGGCTGATATGATGATGATGATGATGAGGAGATGTCTCAATCAACGTGCCGAAACCTCTCTGCGCGAGTTAAACTCGCACTTGGCCGGTTTTGTAGCTGTAGTCATAATGTCTTTGGTATAAGCGGCTTTTAGTAGAAATGCCTTTAATGTTATTCTAGAAAGTAGTGACTTAAGTAGAACTATTTTGTAAAGGTATTTTGGTGACGTCTTTAAAAGAAGTATCTTTATAAGAAGAGTTTGCTCGTATAAGTGTGATGACAGGTAATTTTAAAGAGAAGGGCCTTCGGTTAAGTTGTTTTTATATATAGAATTTAAGTATAGTTAATTATATTGCTTTATCAATAACTAGCTGTCCCGGCGAACTTCGTTCCACCTTACACTACCCTCCACTACCCTACTCTACCCTACCTTAAAATCTTCTCCTGACAATAACGAACTCAACAAAAAAAGAATTAGCGAAATCGATTCAGACGTTCTTGAGTTATAAATTGTGTAACTAACGAGACTTTCTTTTATATACATAGAGATACTAGCTTTTGCCCGAAGCTTGCCCGGACATCGTTGTAATGACAGTCTTAGAGGGTGCGCGGTGCGCGATCTGCAAGCGCCTCGCGAGCGTGGACATGGTTTTTTCCAGATCCCTCGGGAACTATGTCAAGATATGTTTATTAGTAAATCATGTCACTTCCCACCCTCTCAACCATCTCTGTGCAAAAAATCACAACCATCCATTGTTCCGTTGCGATATTAAAGAAATTCCCTCAGGAACTGCATCGAGCTATGCTATTTTCACGGGATTAAAAGTAGCCTATGTCCTTCCGCGTGACACAGGCTACCTGCATGCGAAATTTCATTAAGATTGGTCAAGGCGTTAAAGCGTGAAAAGGTAACAAACAAACAAACACATTTTCACATTTATAATATTATTATAGTAAGGATAAAGATAGTGCTTTACCCAGTTTTGAGAATACACAAGTGGAGGTGTCAAGTGTCAGGGTGTCATTCCGCCATGAAAGTGGCGGCACTCTGTATCAGGGAATACGACTGTCACACGTATTCTATAGGTATACATTCTATAGCTGCGGCCATTTTATCTTCAGCAGAAGTGACTGTTGGTAAAAATCCCATGGTAGTATTAGTATCCTCGAAAGTAGTGTCCTTAGTAGAGCTCTTTTTGATACCGATCTCTTTAAAACAAGTATATTTGGTAACTTTACATATTTGTGTTTTTGTAAGATGATTCGTGAGAAGAGCTTTCGGCTTTTAAACTAATATTCCTTACTCTTTGCTTTAGGTAAAACATTTTTTTTAAATATGAAATTTTTCTTCTTCTTATCGTGTGCCAATTAACCATACTATCGATGGAATCACAAAAGCGCCCGCGATTTTTTTCTTATCTGTGGATGGAATAGAGGATAGTTACCTGGTAGTTATTGCACTTAGCATTATCCCCAATATGCTTGATACTATTGCTTATTGCTTTATCAATAATAAAGAGACATTGTAGTGATCTGTGGTGCGATCCTAGAATAGTCCACCCCATCTCTGCCCCGCCCCAACAACCTAGAGTACCAAATCATGACGAGAAATGTAGAGGGCAAAAGAGCTCGGAGAAGACCACCTGCCAAGTGGTGCATCCAAGTCACCAGCACCACCGCTCTGCAGCTACACGAAGCAGTGCACGCAGCGAGTGACAGAGCCCGGTGGAGAGCAATCTGCGCCCCCTCGATGACATGACCGTCACGATCCTCAGCATTGGGGGAACGACTGATTGGATTGGATTGGATCTCCGTAGTGCCGTAAAAGGCATCTAAGGGATCAAAAACAGCAGCGTCCTTTCAGCGGACTATGCCATCAGACTACCAAGCGTGGTGATTACGGCGATCTCCTACCCTCAAAGTAGGGGAAGCCTATGTCCAGCACTGGACGTCTTTTAGTTGATAAGAAATATTATAGTTGTCTTACCCAGTCCACAGCACAAACTCCAGGGTGTCAGGGTGTCGCTCCGCCATGAAAGAGGCGGCGCTCTGTATCAGGGAATACGAGCTGTCACAAGTGTGGTCACGGTGCCGACCATTTCTGTGGCTGTGGTCGTTGTTGTGGTGGCGGCAACCTGGTGGAAAAGTGTTTTTTTTACTTAACGAAATCATGAATAAATCGGTGATCTAGTGTTTAGTGCTCCCGACTGCTTGGGTGAGGGTAGTGTGTACTTTTTGTGACGAGCATGTGTGTTTGATATGTGCTTAGTTCCTAGGCTAGGTACAGGATATCAAAGTTTGCACTCAGATACCCGTGGGTGATTTGCCCCTGGATATTCCTACATTATGACCTTATTACCACCTCTTACTTCTAATTTAAAACTGAGTTAAAAGCCAATTTGGCTACGCCAATCACTTATTTGTTGCAAACTCACCAATGGGTCCCATCAGGCCAGGTATAGGATATCAAAGTTTGTAATCAGATAACCGTGGGTGATATGCCCCTGGATATTTTTCTACATTAGGACGTCGATACCACCTCTTGTTTCTATATTTCAAACTGAGTGTAAAGCCAATTTGGCTACGCTATTTATTGCAAATTCACCAATTCGTTGGAAACTCTTATTGTAACTTAAATATAAACTTTATAATACATATACTCGTAATTACGAGATTTTACCAACTACATTGAGTATAAGTATATAAATCAATTAAATCGTATCTCAATGTAACTTGCGTGATAACGCAGGTTAAATGACTACAAACACGGTTATCCGTATAATTTGGATATCATCCGGATCCCAATGAGTTCGACTGTTAATGGCATTTATGTCAAACATGTTCGTGCTTCGCAAAGCACGTCAAGCCTTTGGTGCTAGTTGATGTTACTAGATGCCATTCGTTGAGCCGTGTCGGGGGCCTTATCATCACATCACATCAGCTCATATATACGTCCCCACCAAGGGGCTCGAGCCTACACTAAATTATCTGATCGGGCCTTAGTTGACCACGCGGGCCCAGTGCGGGTTGGTCAACTTAACACACAACCTTTGAGTTTCTTCGCAGATGTGTGCAGGTTTCCTCACGATGTTTTCCTTCACCGTAAGAGTGTCGGATAAACGTACATATGAGATCGAAATTCGAAAACACATTGGTACGCAGCAGGACTCGAACCACTACTTCCCGGATAGGATGTAGTGGCCCTTGCCGATGCGCCACCGACGCTCTTATACGTCGGGGGCCTTATAAACAGCTTGAAATCTTCGGGTAGCAGTTAAAATCTAGCCCTACAAACTCTATCAGTCCAGACTTGCTCCTCGTGTGTGGAGTATGACCCCACCTACCCGAGTTTGGAAAGAAACACATAAGAGCAGTGTTAACGAGATAAATCGATGTTCATTTGTATTCTTTGTTATTACCTATATAAACCCTCTCTTTCATTTGAACCAGATTTTTAATTTTCTCTATTTAATTTACAGGGGTATTTTCTTAACTATTTTTAAAATTATTAAAATTTTACCTTTGTGTATTTCCGCAGAGTTGTGAAAAGGATCGTAATGTACATCTGTGATGTGCCAAAAATAACCTGCAACAATGAAATATAACAAATTTAATGCTAATTCTAAATTAAACCTTATTTAAACGGGCAACATTGCTCGTAGAACAGATGGCCGTTTAGGCAGTAAAGTTCTCGAGTGGCGACCACGCACCGGAAAACGTAGTGGACCGAGGACCTGGTGAAGGTCGCGGGAAGCCGCTGGATGCGGGCAGCGCAGAACCGGTCGTCGTGGAGATCTTCAGGGGAGGCCTATGTCCAGCAGTGGACTTCCTTCGGCTGATATGATGAAACGGGCAAGTGCGAGTCTGACTCACGCCTTAAAGGTTTCGTAGTTTCGTCGCTCTAACAATACGTACCCACCTTTTTTTTTTATTTGTCATGATAGAAGATAAGACTTACTACAGTAAAACGTGTTCTGTTAAAAATTCAACTGCCAACAGTTTTTTTTTATTCACAATTGGTAAGCCCTTGGCATCATCTCACCTGATGGTGAGTCCGGGCTTTCCAAGATTCCCCAACGCAATGGGGATGTGGCAGTTAAAAAAATCACCCAAGGGCAAGTTGGACTTGCGCTAAGTAGGGTAGTTTAAAAAAAAAAGTATACTTGCAGTTGGTAGCAGAACATTTTGTATGGAAAATCTATGAACTGCACATCTTAAGTTGGTCGATTATTACTCTTAAACTAAGAAAGCCTACTTAGCCGTGGTTGTTTTCCTTTTGAATTAATTATATATCCTACTACATAATTTTTTTCAGATGTCCTGAAATAGCGCTTTAGCTGGTGGGGGCATAGTTGACTCAGTGGCACGTCACGAGGTAGATAGGGTACGGTAGGGCGTGGGTAAAAACCCATCTCGGGTCTTATATTTCTACTAATAAATTTATCTGTGAGCACGAACAGTTTTTACCCACGCCCTCATCATCGTCATCATCATATCAGCCAAAGGACGTCCACTGCTGGACATAGGCCTTCCCCAAGGATCTCCACGATAACCTTCACCAGGTCATCGGTCCACCGAGTGGGAGGCCTGCCTACACTACGCTTTCCGGTGCTCGGTCGCCACTCGAGAACTTTACTGCCCCGCCCGTTGCCACTTAAGTTTAGCAATTCTGAGAGCTACGCCCTACCCACGCACTACCATTCCCTATCTACACCGTGACGTGCTACACTGGCGCCCCACGTTGGGTGCCAGTGGAGCACGATGTTGGGCTGATAAGGTATGGGCGTGGGTTAAAATAGCCGTACATGCATACAGTCAAATTCATTACAGAAAAATTAACCCTAAAAAGAACATAAGAATTAGAAAAACATTACGCACTGAAATTATAATCACAAATACAAAAAAACATAAACGTATCTTACCCGAGATGGGTCGTTTAGAAAGAATCAGGTTCTTTATATAAAGTACTGTCATCATCATACCAGCTCATATACGTCCCCACCGAGGGGCTCGATCGGGCCTTAGTCGACCACGCGGGCCCAGTGTGGGTTGGTCGACTTCACACACAACCTTCGAGTTTCTTCGCAGGTGTGTGCAATTTTCCTCACGACGTTTACCTTCACCGTTAAGTTTCGAAAAACTCATTGGTAATTTGGCCATACGGATTCGAACCCGGTACCTCTGGTTAGGAGGACCGAGTCGTAACCGTTTCAAATTATCCGGTATCCGGTATCCAAAGTATTTTATTTTAATTTAATTCAGTGGTGGAAAATATTGATGGATAGCAAAGAATTTTGATTTTGAAAACACATATGTCACACTTAATTTCAAAATGTGACACATGGATTGTTAGGTGCCAGCGCATGAGAAATAGATGAGATAGATCGTAACAAAGAAGAATAACTCGTTACAACAACAAAAACTAGCAATCTAAAGCTTATTTTTTATTATTTGACAGTATCTAAAAAAAATATTATTCAATAAATGGCATTTCTTCTACAAAAGCATAAAAATTTATTTATTTCATATTTTAATCAAATTCAATTCTATCACTAAAAATCAATAAATTAGTTCGTCAAAGACAATGACGTCATAAGTTTGTAACATGAACAATTTCAGAACAAATGTTATTTTTGACAGTTATTAAAAAGTAGCTCAAATGGCTAGTAGTCAAATACCGGATTAGTGAATCCTATATTGGTAATATTTCGCAAACAAATCCCTGGAGCGAAAAATGGTTTTAGCAAAATGTCAATAGTTTTCAACCGACTTCCAAAAAGGAGGAGGTTCTCAATTCGACTGTATTTTTTATGTTACCTCAGAACTTTCGACTGGGTGAACCGATTTTGATGATTCTTTTTTTAATGGAAGCTTGTACTTTCCGTGTGGTCTCGTATAAATTATACCAAAATCTGTGTAGTACTTTTTAAAAAAATTAACAAAAACCAAAAATAATAATGCAAAATTGTACTACGTTGTTGCTATGGAAGTCGGTTTTTTAACGTGTTAAGTGTTTTGTATTATATAAGACCTATTCAGCGATACTTCTCAAGATGTGGTATGCCAATGAAAAAAAAAATCATCCCCGCTTTACATGTAGGGCAGGAACCCTAAAAAATATTTTTCAATATTTTATTATACATCATTGAATATTCAATGATGTCTCCGTGATCAATTCAGTCAAAACAGGAAGCGATCACCGGATGGTCAGAGTCACATTGAATCTAAAGACCAAGCTAGAAAGATGTCGACTGATGAAGTCTACGCTCCGACCGGCGCATATCCAGCTCCAAAACCCCGAGAGCTTTCAGCTCGAGTTGCACAATCGTTTCGAATGCCTAGGATACCATATCGTCTAAGACTGAGTTGCTGGAAGAAGTTGAGAAGTTCTATGGACAATTGTACAAGACCACACGTTTGCCTGTCAGCGATCTGGCTGAAGACCCAAGAGCCAGACTAATCCGACACTATACCGAAGATATCCCGGACGTCAGCCTGAACGAGATTAGAATGGCTCTCAAACAGCTCAAGAACAACAAGGCACCGGGTGATGATGGAATTACGGCTGAACTTCTGAAAGCAGGTGGATCACCGTTACTAAAAGCTCTTCAGAAGTTATTTAATTCCGTTATACTCGAGGGACAAACGCCTAAGGCATGGCACAGAAGTGTAGTCGTGCTTTTCTTCACCCTGCTGAAGAACTACAGACCCATCTCACTTTTGAGCCATGTCTACAAGCTGTTTTCGAGAGTCATTACGAATCGTCTCGCACGGAGGTTTGACGACTTCTAGCCTCCCGCACAAGCCGGTTTTCGAAAAGGCTTTAGTACCATAGACCACTTACATACGCTGCAGCAGATTATACAGAAGACCGAAGAGTACAATCAGCCACTATGCTTGGCGTTTGTGGACTATGAGAAGGCCTTTGATTCAGTCGAAACCTGGGCTGTGCTACAATCTCTCCAACGGTGCCAAATTGACCATCGATACATCGAGGTGTTGAAGTGTCTGTATGAAAACGCCACCATGTCTGTTCGCCTCCAGGACCAGAACTCGAAACCTATCCAGTTGCAGCGAGGGGTGAGAAAGGGAGACGTTATATCTCCCAAACTGTTCACCGCCGCCCTGGAAGATGTTTTTAAGCTTCTGGACTGGGGTGGACTCGGCATCAATATCAACGGCGAGTACATATCCCACCTCCGATTCGCTTAATTTATCGTGGTCATGGCTGAGACTATGGAAGACCTAAACACAATGCTCGATGGCCTCAGTAAAGTCTCTTAACAAGTGGGTCTTAAAATGAACATGGAAAAGACGAAAATAATGTTAAATGTCCGTGTCGCACCCACTCCTCTAAAGGTTGGAGACTCTACACTGGAAGTTGTTGACGAATATGTATACCTGGGACAAACAGTCCAGCTAGGTAGTTCCAACTTCAAGAAAGAGATCAATTGACGAATCCAACTCGGCTGGGCAGCTTTCGGGAAGCTTTGCAATATCTTCACGTCCTAAATACCGCAGTGTCTCAAGACCAAGGTCTTTGACCAGTGTGTGTTGCCAGTGATGACTTACGGAACTGAGACATGGTCGCTTACTATGGACCTCATAAGAATGCTCAAGGTTCCTAAAGGGCAATGGAGCGTGCTATGCTCGGAGTTTCTCTGCGTGATCGAATCAGAAACGAGGAGAACTAAAGTAACCACCGACATATCTCACAGAATCGCTAAACTGAAGTGGCAGTGGGCAGGGCACATAGCTCGTAGAACAGATGGCCGATGGGTCTCTAAAGTTCTCGAGTGGCAACCGCGCACCGGAAAACAGCGTAGGCAGGCCTCCCACGCGGTGGACCGATGAACTGGTGAAGATCGCGGGAAGTCGATAGATGAGGGCAGCGCAGGACCGGTCGTCGTAGAAATCCTTGGGGGAAGCCTTTGTCCAGCAGTGGACGATTTGTGGCTGATATGATGATTTTATTATACCAGTTTGAAGGCTTAATTAATATGTATACTCATGCCAAATTTCAGCTTTCTTGTACTAATAGAGAAGTACTATATACTTTATAGTACTAATCTGAGTTAAGCCGCGGATAGTCAGACATGTCGAAAATATGAGGATTCCTTGTTGACTTCAAAAAGCTAAAAAAAAATTATCTTGTAAACCACTACCATACATACATTAGGACTACCTAGGCTTAGAAATGGTGTCTCGATGGCATCTTTTCAAAATGAGCAAATTTTTTAACAATATTTAAGAATTGTTGATGAAGAGAAATGAGTATATTCTTGTTACATAATCTGAATCACTCCGAACTGTCTCAGTGGAGTGTACTAATATATAAACTTTGGTGGAGTATTGATTAGTCCATCCACTTCATAATTGGAGGTCACGGGCACGATTCCCGGCGGGATTTAACTTTGTAAGACTCGGTTTGGTTCGTGATAAGGAATTTTAAAGTACACCTGGCTAAAACCACCATCTTTTCTAAACTGCGAAACCCTTTTAAAAAATAATGCAAACCCCGAAATCGAGGGTTGGAAAAAGTATTTTTTCTGCGGTTGAAACTGCAATAAATTTATCAATTTTTAAAATAAATTTATTACTATGTCTGCTACAAAGTAAAGGAGGCTTAAACACGATTTGATAAAATTTTCTAGATAGGAAAAAATTGCAAAGTTCGCTTAAATTTTGTAAATTTTTGATGTTTTGTAACTACAGTTAGACATAGCTCCTATTTATTTTCTCTGTTATTCCTCAATAAAATCCTGACATATTGTCGGGTTCACTTTTATGCAACAATGCCTGTATCTAAGTTAAAAAAATAAAACATTAGAGATTATAGAAAAAAGTACATAAAAGTGTGGTTATTTTCAATACTCCTAACACTTAAAGAATATAACAAACACAAATATTTTGAAAAATACCTCGCCTTAAGAACATTAGTATGTTCTATCAAGATGGCCAGTTCCCCATCGCATATGGGGAATGTAAATAAGCGTGCTTCTATCTTTACTTGCTATCACCGTCACTTATGACTAAATGAGATGGTGCCGAGGGCTTACCTATTGCAAGAAAAAAAATTACATCACAAAATTAAATTGAATATTTCTAAGAAAACAAAATTCTAAAGAAAACTTTATACGACTTCAGACCAAAATTTAAAGCACAAAACAACTTTGCGCATACAAAATTTTTGTCGCGCCAACATGAAACAAACTTAAAAATTGTTCTTAAGACTTCTTGAATATTAAAATATTGAATTAAAACATAATATTCGAAAAATATTTAGGTATAAAGTGTATGCGGGAACTTTGTGAATCAACTTTGATGTCTGCGTAGGTAACATTAAATATTCATACAGTTTCATGAAAAATCTGAAGGCAAATGGTTTTTTACTGATTTCCAATGCAAATAAACTGAGGACTCGAGAGTTTATTGTGTAAGTTTTGTACGAGGGTTTTACTAATTTTACTTTCTTGTAATATTATTTTTTTGGCAGTATTTGCTACAGTGTCCCTGGCGCGCTCAAGTTCGGTTTTTATTTGAATATGTCAAAGTTACTGAAATTTTGTAAACACGTTCTGGAAATAAATATTAGTGTTTGTTGTTTGTCAGATTTCCTTAAAAATGTGTAGTTTCAAAGTGGTTGTCAAGTAAGTCCATTCCACCTTCGGTCAACGAGACGCAGGGGGAGGTTCCACCCCTTTGTTGTTGATATTCAGCCTATACGCACGAAGCGTTACGCTTCCTCATTTATTATGCAGACAGCGATGGAGTGGAACTCCTTGCCTGTGTCTGTTTTTCCCTACTCCTATAATTTCGGGACCTTCAAGGCGAGAGTGAATAGGCATTATTTGAGTTTGCGTGTACCATCCTCGACTACATCGTCACTTACCATCAGGTGAGATATAGTCAAACACACTCAAATTTTTAATAAAAAAAAGTGGTTTAGACTCTTGTAAGCAAATGGTTAAAGTTGAATTTGAATTTGTATACCAACATATTTGCACGGAAATGTGAAAAACCACTAACATGGGTATTTTTATTTTTTGGAAAATGTCTTTTTTAGTTTTTGAAGTTATACTTCTTTATGCGCATTATGAAAAAATGATAAGAGTGAAATTTTAAGATGCGCGCGCATCACTGTAACACAAAAGTAACAGATTGAAGTTGGCGCGTTATGAAAAAATGAGACTGAAATTTTAAGATGCGCGCAAATCACGTTGAAGTTGGCGCGTTATGAAACGCCTTGTGATTGGTTGCAGCTCTGGTGACATTTCAGAACCCTACTTAGTCTGTGGTGACATTACAAGCAAGTAAACATGGCTTTCTAGTTCGCGTTTTGTGTATTCTGGGTGTTATATTTGATTTCCTAGCAATTTCTGAAGCAGTTTTCTGATAATTTTTGATAAATATAATACTGGCATACTTAAATATTCCTTTCAAATCACAAAATGGAGACAAATTTTGTGCGAGCTGATAACAGCAACCTACAACTCAGCAACAAATAAAAACAGAAATGGACGACGTTTATGGGGACACTTGCCCTTTATTATCCACTGTTCAAAAGTGTTTAAGTAAATTTAAGCGTGGAAGAGAGATCATACAAGACGACCTCCGCCCTGATCGAAGTGTGGTGGCGACTACGCAGGAAAATATCAATAAAGTCGAAAAATTGATATTGGAAGATGCTCGAATTTCTATAAAATCATTAGCAGAGAAAACCAGCTTTTCCGTCGGTACCATACATACAATTATTAATAACCATCTCAATATGTCAAAAGTCTCTGCAAGATGGGTGCCGCCACAGAAAGCGGAGCGGCAAAAAATTTTTCTTATCTGTGGGTGCCGCAAATGCTTACTCCGGTTCAAAAACAAACGAGTGTGGCTTGCTGTAAAGAGTTTTTAGAGTTGTGTGGCGGAGAAACCGATAACATTTTCAAAAGAATGGTGACTGGAGATGAAACTTGGGTTCATTATTATGATCCGGAAAGTAAACAAGAGTATGCAATGGCATATTAAGGGTACAGCCTCCCCAAAAAAATTCAAGGTCATTCCTTCAGCTGGAAAGATAATGGCCACTGTATTTTGGGATTACGAAGGAATCATTCTAATTGATTATAAAAAAATAAAGTCAATATTACCGGAGAATATTATGCTTCTCTATTGCATCAATTACGGGAAGCTATTAAACAAAAAAGACGTGAAAAGCTAGCCAAAGGTTTATTGCTTCTACACGACAATGCACCTGTTTACACGTCCCGAGTTGCGAAGGCTGCTATACAGGACTGCGGGTTTCAAGAAATTAATCACCCACCGTACAGTCCAGACCTGGCTTCTAGCGACTATTTTCTTTTCCAAACCTTAAAAAATACCTGCGTGGGAACCGATATGAGGACGATGAATCTCTGAAGGCTGCAGTAAACGAACATTGTGAGGACAAACAGAAGGAATATTTTTTTGAGGGTTTATCAAAGTTAACTCAGCAATCAAATAAATGCATATCGATTATGGGACACTATGGTGAAAAATAAAATAATTTTAAGACTGTAAACTTTTTTTTTCATACCCATACCGAGAATATATTGAACTCCCCTCGTAGTTATGATCTTTCAGATGTTTTGTGGTATGATATGCGATATGTTTATTTAATTTTTTAAATTTAAACTGAACTTTATTAACTGTGTTGACTATCTTTTTCCAGTCCTTTTATTATTTTATTGTAATTATTTATTTGCATGCAATCAAAAACTAGTTTTGAAGTTATACTTCTTTAGGCGCGTTATTTTAATGATGCCAAAGAAGTATAACTTCTCACGCGCGTACATAAGTACACGCAACCATTTTTTAAAATTAAAAATTGGAGTGCGTTCAGCTGCACCTCACCTGATGAAGCCGATAAAGTAACATGCAAGCTCAAATAGTGCCTATTCACTCTCATCTTGAAGATTCCCAATTTATTCGAATCGGGGAATAAAGACGCTGGCAGGGAATTTTTCTCCTTGGCAGTTATTTTTTTTATTCACAATTGGTAAGCCCTTGACATCACCTCACCTGATAGTAAGTGGCGATGACGCCAAAGATGAAAGCGGGCTTACCAAAATTCCCCAATGCAATGGAGAACTGGGTATCTTCTCAGGCTAACACATCAATGCTATTAACATTGATGCTTGGCGGCAAGACTTAGATAAGATGGTGGTAGCCAGCCAGGTGGTCTTAGAAATTGCCCTTCTACTAACCAAACCGAGTCATCCAAAGACTCCGCCGAGAATCGAACCCACGACAACCTGATGTGAAGCTATTGGACGTTACCATTGCGCCACGGGGCGGTTAAAAATTTTGCGTGATCAACAATGAAGCAAAACGCTTTGTGTATAGAGGAGTAACATACACGGCAAAGGGGTTGAAGTGCTAAAAATTTCAAGAATTTGATTGATTCAATTAGTTGAATAGTTAGTTGAATCAATCAAATTATTGAAATTTTTAGCGCTTCAACCTTTTTTGCCGTGTATGTTCCGCCTATATAGTGTGACATTTAATTAGTTCTTGATAGCAATGGATATGAATGTACTCGTGATTACAAACAACTTTCCCAAAGAAACTATAATTCAAATATGAAAAAAAAAAAGTTCTTTATACAATTTTGCCGATTTGATAACTTATTATGTATCGTGGACCAAATTTTTTTTTCTGTTTTGACAGAGTCTTTGGAAAAGTTGTTTGTAATCACGAGTACATTCATATCTTTTGTTATCAAGAACTAATTAAAAGTCACCCTGTATACACGAAGCGTTTTGCTAATAAACTTCGTTTTTATATGGAACATGTTAGCGATACACTTCTCTTAAAAGGAGAAATAATGTTTAGAATTATATGGTTAAGTTACAAATAGTTTTGTACCTAGACCACCGTTACAAATTGAAAATTTAAAACGACATATAAAGCCAATTTAAGAAAAAAAACTAAAACACATTCTTTATGATTTTTTTTGTCAAATATGTATTTTTTCAGATTTTTTTATATTCCTAAACTGTAATACGCTACTTTTGAAAAAAAAAACTTTTAGGTTAGTACAAGCATTTATTTGAAAATGATTTTATATCGTTTTCTTTTGGGCAAGCCCTTTTATTTAAGATAAAAAAATCTTCTAATAAATATTTTCGAAAACCTAAAAACGTTTAGGTACAAGCTTTTAATATTGCATAGTCACACGATATACACATATTGTGTATTTTAAATTTAAGCTGAATCGGAAACCGGGAAATGGGTCAAATTTAACTTGCAGGATTTCATTACAGACACTGGGACAGGTGACACTAAAAAAATTCGAAAAACCAAAAAAAAATACGTACAAGCTTTTAATATTGCATTGTCACGGATACGTATGCGTGCAAAATTACAGATCCCTCGAAAACCGGGAAAAGCGTTAAATTTAACTTGCAAGATTTCATTACAGACAATGGGACAGATGAATCTAAGAAAATTCGAAAAACTAAAAACTTTTAGGTACAAGCTTTAGAAATTTCATTTTCACGCAATATACATGTGCATGCAAAATCTCAGCTCAATTGGAAAACGAGAAGTACCTAGGTCAAATTTAACTTGCAAGATTTCATTACAGACACTGGGACAGGTGACACTAAAAATTTTGGAAAACCTAAAAAAAATACTTACAAGCTTTTAATTTAATTTGCGTGCAAAATTTCAGATTAATCGAAAACCGGGAAGAGGGTCAAATTTAACTTGCAAAATTTCATTACAGACACCGGGACAGGTGAAAATAAAAAAAAAATAAAAACAAAAAAAATAAGGTAGAAGATTTTTATAATGCATTGTCACACAATATACATTATGCATGAAAAATTTTAGATCAATCGGAAACCGGAAAGTGGGCCAAATTTAACTTCCAAGATTTCATAACCGGAAACTAAAAAAACTGGAAAAAATAAAAACTTTTAGGTACAAGCTCTTAGTATTTCATTTTCACGTAATATACATGTGCATGCAAAATTTCAGTTTAATCACAAACCGGAAAGTAGATCAAATTTAACTTGCAAAATTTTATTACAGACACCGGGACAGGTGAAAGTAAAAAAAATCGAAAAACTAAAAACTTTTAGGTACAAGCTTTTAATATTTCATTTTCACGCAATATACATGTGCATGCAAAATTTCAGCTCAATCGGAAACCGGAAAGTAGTTTAAATTTAACTTGCAAAATTTTATTACAGATACCGGGACAGGTAAAACTGAATAAAAGCTTGTAAAGTATAATGAAAATGCAATTTATAAACCTTTTTCAATTTTTAGACAAAAATAATTACGTTAAAAGTTTTCTAAAATAAATTATAATATTATGTTCTAGATATAATTTACAAGTTACAAACTCATCACCGCTAGAGGAGTAATTAACATTTTGGTACATCCCTTTCTAAACTTAAGTGGCAGTGGGCGGGGACATATCTAGTAGAACAGATGGCCCTTGGGTAAAATTCTCGAGTGGCGACCGCGCTTTGGAAAACGTATTGTAGACAGGACTTCCACTTGGTGGACCGATGATTTGGTGAAGGTCGCGGGAAGCCGCTGGATGTGAGCAGCGCAGAACCCGTCGACGTGGAAATCCAATGTTTTAACCGCCTCCGTGGCGTATTGGTTAGTCCATCCGCTTCACACCAGGAGGTCGCGGGTTCAATTCCCAGCGGAGTCAACTTTGTAAGATTCGGTTTGGTAGGTGGTAGGGCATTTTCATAACCCGCCTGGCTAGCTACCACCATCTTATCTAAGTCTTGCCGCCAAACATCAGTGTTAACAGCATTGATATGTTCCGTCTTGAAAATGAGATATTTGGGGAATCTTGGTAAGCTTCCTTCCATCTTCGGGCTTCATTGTTACTTACCACCAGGTGAGATGATGCCAAGGGCTTACCAATTGTGAATAAAAAAAATGTCTAGCAGTGATGGACGTCCTTCGACTGATATGATGACATCCCTTTAGAAAATAGCACTTTTCGTTTATTTTTACTGGATTTAAAACTGTGTAGGTTAGGCACCAACGTTTCGTTACAATGTTCAAATGTAGCAAAGTGACGTGCGAAAGCTGATTGAAAACATTTGATTAAAGCAAATGGACCTTTGAAGTTCAGTACAGTGAGGCTTTATTAGTTTTGCTATCAAGAACTGAATTTTCCAAGCTTTTCAATCAGACTAAGCTTTACACTTTTTAGGGTTCCGTAATGAATAACGGGACTTTACGTCTCAAGGTCACCCAAAGGGCAATGGGGCGTGATATGCTCGGAGTTCCTCTACTTGATTGAATCAGACAGAAACGAGAAGATTCGTAGGAGAAACGAAATAACAAACATAGCTCTCTGAATTGTTATCATTAAGTGGCAGTGGGCGGGGTACATAGCTCGTAGAACAGATAGCCAACATAGTAAACTTCTCGAATGGCGACCGTGTATTATAAAACGTAGCGTAGGTAGGTCTTCCACTCGGTGGAGTGATGACCTGCTGGATGTGGTCAGCGCAGAACCGCTCGTCGTGGAAATCCTTGGGGTAGGCCTTTGTCCAGCAGTGGACATCCTTTGGCTGATGTAATGAACGGGAACCTATTACTAAGCCTACGCTCTATGTCTGTGTGTCTTTCCATCTCCCTTTCTCTGTCAGTCTGACGTACTTTTATTTTTTAAATTAAATATTTTTAACCGTAATAAGTGGGTGAGAGAAAAAGATCAGAAAAACTCTCAGTTAACGGATTCTACATCAATTTTGTCCCAACTTGTACAGTTTCAGTTTAAACTCACCAATTTTTGCGTCGGTGAGTTGAAGCCACAACAGGCTGAGGTACACGACCAGGTTGCTCGGCGTCATGGTGTTAGGCGCAAGCGCATGGTCGGTCCACTCGGCTTGTTACTGTCATACTGTATCACCTGCGGACAAAGCAACAAAGAGTTTAGATTTTAATCATCATCGTATAGGGTAAAACCAGGATAGTTGCCCCAGGGGTATAGTTGCCCCGATTGTAATTACTGTAGTTTCGCGGATGAATCGCATACTATTTTACTAATTCATCTAAAGATTCTTCCATTACCACTAAAGTTGATCGTGTCTCATGTCTCTGTGCGATCGCATAGGGAGGCAAAATGCGATCAAAGTTTTTGCAGGGTAGATGTCCTGTTACTTGGTGGGGCATCTACCCTAAACATAATTTACATGGATAAGGCAACTATCCCCTATGTGGGATAGATGCCCCAAAATATAGAGGTCCGCAAAAATCGCTAATACTCTAAAAATATTAAAGATAATGTTTTTTTTCTCATCATAAATTTGTAGATAAAAAGTCAACGTACCGGTCTGTTTTACAAATAAAGTATTTTGTTTTTTGTACTGGGAGATATAGAGTGATTTCAAAAAGTGTGGCAACTATCAGGCTTAAACCTAAGCTGAAAGACTTCCTGTCTCCCTCAAGGATCTCCACAACGACCCGTCCTGTATCGCCCGCATCCAGCGGCTTCCCGCGACATTTACCAGGTCATCAGTCCTCCGAGTGGGAGATCTCTACTAGTGCACACCCTGGACACTTCATACAACGGTACAGAAAAAAGAATGACGGAACAAACGAAATGGCGGCGACATCCTATACGTTCCAACGTTAACTGTAACCAATCTGTATCAATCTGGGTGTCGAGAGGGTGAGGTCGCAAACTAGAGAGCGGCAGGGAGTGTCCATACTGTATGTTGTAGATATTCTTTGACTAGTGTGTGTTTCCTGTGATGACGTATGGAACTGAGACATGGTTCAGTTGATTTTAAAGATCATTTATTCTCTTTTAAAAGCTTAAAAAAGTCACTTAAGTACATGAGAAGAAATATACTAATGTATGCTAACATTATTTGAAACATTAGCGTGAAGGCTTAGTTCAGCTGCTTATGCCGTTAAGAAAATAAAACAGTTAACGGATGTAAGTACTGCGGCACTAGTGTATTATAGTACAATGTCTTATGGCATCTTGCGGCTGATATAGAAACTATTTTCATCTTGCAGAAAAGAGCTATCCGCGCAATTTATCAGATGCGATCACGTTAGTCGTTAAAGAATAAGTTCAAAGAAATCAATATTTTAACTGTTGCTAGTCAATTTATATATGAAAACATCATGTACGTTCGTAAGAATTTGCATTTATTTCCTAAAAAAAGTGACAGGCATAATATGAGTTTAAGAAATGTATATAAAATACATATAACCAATTCGACACTGAGTAAGGTAAAAAAGTCATTTGTAGGGCAGTGTATAAGATTCTACAATACAATTTCAGAAAATGTAACTTGTTTGTCAGAGAAGAAAATTCAAGACTCATGTCAAAAAATGCTTGTGCTCTAGAGGGTATATATATATATATATGTTTATTCTATTACAAATACAATTACCTGAGACTGTAATCTGAATCATGACATTATGCAATAGACAATAAGTTTTGTTTTGACTATTTAAAAGTGTGTGAAAACACCGATTTAAAACAAATTATTTTGATTTGATTTGACTATTATATATATGAGCATCGCAAATTCACACAAAGAGCGATAGAGTGAGCTATGTTTGAAGGTACTCCTATGTGATTGAATCAGAAATGACGAGATCCATAGAAGAACCAAGGTTACCAATATAGCTCAAAGAATTGCTAAACTTAGAAGATTGTGAAGCTGCGACTGTTCATACAAACGGCGTTAACGATTTTCACCGATTTTAATGAATCTTAACCGATTTTGGATCAATTTTTAAAATATCAGTCAGAACAGAATCAGTTTCTGTTGTTTCGATAAAGTTGAAAAGCTTCATTTTATTGCCGTTGACGTGTTTTCATACAAAACTAATTTCGGCTATTTTTTGTTTATTTATAATCAGTAATTTAAAAAACCGGTCAAGTGCGAGTCGGACTCGCACACGAAGGGTTCCGTACCATTTAAAATCACGTTTGTTGTATGAGAGCGCCCCCTTAAATATCAATTTTATTTTAATTTAATTGTTGTGGTTATCAATATCAAGCAAAGATGAGCAAATAAAATCACGTTTGTTGTATGGGAGTCCCCTTAAATATTTGTTTTATTTTATTTTAATCATTTATTTTTAGAGTTAATATATAACTAAATATTCTAAAATATTTGTTTTATTTTATTTTAATTAATTATTTTTAAATTTAATATATAACTAAATATTCTGCGAATAGTGCAAGCGTCTACCTGTTGCCGTTATCAAATATCGAGCAAAAACGAACAACAAAATCACGTTTGATGTGTGGAAGCCCTCTTAAATATTTATTTTATTATTTTTTTAATATGTAATAGCGGCAACAGAAATAAATCATCTGTAAAATAGTTCAACTGTCTAGCTATCACAGTTCATGAAATACAGCCTGGTGACAGACGGACGGAAAGCGGAGTCTTAGTAATAGGGTCCCGTTTTTACCCTTTGGGTACGGAACCCTAACGACCAAATTCCGACGGAACAACTAAGTTCAATTTTCATAAAATTGCCGATATATCTACCCTAAAGGCATAAATAAATAAATAAATATTCTGGGACAAATCACACATGGTCATCTGGCCCCAAAGTAGGATTCTCTGTGTTATGGGTTACCAGAGACTGATATACATACTTATATACGTTTAAATATATACATATATAGATATATTTAACACCCAGACACAGAGCAAACAAATCTGCTCATCACACAAATGCTCTCCCTGGGTGGGGATCGAACCCACAACCCTCGGATCAGTAGTCAAGTGCACTAACCACTGAGCCACCGAGTCAAACGTCAAACTATGAAATAAAAAAAATGCGGGAAGAAATCCTTACGTACAAAAAAATATTACATACAAAGAAACAGACATATTGAGAAACACCTCCTTTTTTAAAAATCCTTAGTCCTATCCATGAACGGGCTTATTTTAACCGACCTTCAACGTCACCTAAGGCGGCTGGATCTCCGAATGCAGAAAGCAGTCCTCCTCGATAATGCCCGGATAGTCCGACGCTTTCTCTCCCCGTCTCATTGAAATCCAGCCGACTGTGCTTCCACTGGAGGTACTTCTGCCACTTCGCCTCATGCCAAGAGAGCAGAGAGGCTTTAATTTTATATTCGAAAATAATAATAATAATATAATAATTCATTATTTGTCAGACTGTAAAAATACATAAGGTACAAAGTTCAAAAATTACTTTACATAAAACAATTGAAAAAATATAAAAAAGATCACATTCATTCAATAATAAAAAATAAGTCAAGTTAAAAACGAATGAATGAAAATAAAAAAAAAATGAAAAGAAAATAAAAAGCATCGGTGGCTCAACCGGTAACGACTCGGTCGTCCTAACCAGAGGTGCCGTGTTCAAATCCGGACGGCCAATGTACCAATGAGTTTCTCGAAACTTACGTACATATACTTTCCGATTGCTTTAACGGTGAAGGAAAACATCGTGAGGAAACCTGCAACACACGTGCGAAGAAACTCGAAGGTTATGTGTGAAGTCAACCAACCCGCACTGGGCCCGCGTGGTCAACTAAGGCCCGATCGCCCTAATTCAGGGTAGGCTCGAGCCCCTCGGTGGGGACGTACTATATGAGCTGACTTGCATTGAAACTCGAAGCATCAACATGAATGCAAATGTCAATGTCAATTCCGAACAATAACGTTTCCTTCTGACCAGTCTCGAACAGTCATTTACAGAGTGGTATTTAGGTGATAAGATGGCAATCGCCCTCAGTACAATTTTCATATCAAAAAATAACACTCAACTTGAGAAACTCCTCCTCTTTAAAAGTAGTTTAAAAATAATCAATTATGTCCAAGTGTCCAAATTCCTTATGATGAAGTTGAATTGATACTCGATGCATCAATATAAATGCAATTGTTAATGTCAATAGGAATGACGAATACCAGTCATCTTAGTTACTTTTTAGCATCTGTCAAGAACGAAAATTTGTTCTAAAAATGTTTGAAATACCTAGGCGTGACGTCATAGTTTAGCAGCATCATATATTTTACTCATTTTGTGATTTTGGTGAATTTAAATTCGAAGACTTGATGGAAAACAAAACGAGTAAGGTTTTCCGAAGTTTAAGTAAGAGGGCAATTTAGTGATCAAGAGTTCATAATTTATTTCTGATGCTGTTGTCATCCCTATTCCGATCCTCAGATCCTACAAACCGGAACCTGCGTACGGCGATAAAAATGAGGCAACATGTACGTACTTGAATGAAACTACTCTAATTTAAAGTAGTCTTGATGTTTTGGCCCTTCTAAATCCTGCATGCAAGTGGTTAATTTTTGTGGGTTTATAACAATCAGTGGTTTTTTCTTACTTATTTAAAATAAAAAGTTTATAAATCCTACTTAAAATATCAATATAAAGTATGGCTTTAAATAGTATTGTACTGAAGAATTTAAACTGCTCTCATTTTTTTCCGTATTATATGAGTACATCGAAAACTAATTACAAACATTGTTATGTGTCTACTTGATATATTTGCAAACTTTGGATTCAATCCGGCTTGTAGTTTTTGTATTAAAGCGGAACTACGTTTGTATGGAAACTCGAGCCTCCTGGGGACCCTTAAAGTATCACTGCACCTTTATGCCACACCCTGTTCGTACATTAATTTATACATAGAGTACGGCCCACCCATACCGAGTTTGGAAAGAGACCTGTGCCTCAGCACTAGGGACGTTATGGACTATTAAAGATACAAACAGAGCGATCGAAATATAAAAAGCGTCCAAGGCGCAGAACTGAGTGCCTAGATACGGCCCTGACTGGTAATAGAACCTGAACACGTTCTCAAGCCAAGCTGTCGGGCCGTTTCCCTTGAATACACGGAGCTGGCACCTGACAGCCGCAACGTGGTACCACTTGGCTGAACGTGCCGGCAGGGCTGCCAACCGAATGTGTTTAAATCAAATAAGGACAGTTTAAATAGTCAGAAGGTAATATTTTTACACTTTTTTAAAGTCTTACAGCCCCTTACCAATTAAAACAAAATATAAACTCTACTACCTCCATGGCGTAATGGTTAGTCCATATTAGATTCAGATAAGGAGGTCGCGAGTTCGATTCCTGGCGCAGTCTAACTTTGTAAGACTTGGTTTGTTTAGTGGAAGGGCATATTCTATGTCCGTCTGACTAGCTGCCACCATCTTATATAAGTCTGGCCGCCAAACATCAATATTAATAGTATTGATATGTTCCGGCTGTGGATAATGTAGCCAATTCCCCGTTGCGTTGGGTAATCTTGGTAAGCCCGCTTCCATCTTCGTCATCACCGTCACATACCATCATGTGAGATAATGCCAAGGGCTTACAAATTGCTGATAAGAAAACTTATGGTCTACTTACAAAACTGAACAAACTAAAAAAGCGTCGGTGGCTCAACCGGTAACAACTCAGTCCTCCTAACCAGAAGTCCCGCGTTCAAATCCGGACGGCCAATGTACCAATGAGTCTTTCTAAACTATCGTACATATACCTACCGATTGCTTTAACGGTGAAGGAAAACATCGTGAGGAAACCTACACATCTGATTCCAGATGTGTACGAAGGTCGCGTTGCACACGTCCGTGGGTGTTAATCTAAATACCCTACACGTGACCGCGGGTGATGCTTAGTGCAACACCAGGCAACCACCGTCTATCCCTTAGATAGCACGGTTAATTTTAACAGGATAAGAAGAACAACAACAACAATCTTGTGATATTCTTTCAAAGCTGAACCAAATTGTGATACTAGTTACTAATCTGATTAAATTTGTGAAACTACTAACAAAACTGAACAATACTTGAAATTCTACAAAGTGATATTATTCTACTGTTATTTTAAAATAAAACAATGTTAAATTGTACCCTGTTTGTACCTCGAGTGTTATCACGTGAACACTTATATTCTTAAGTAGAATATATCATCATGTTAAACCGTTATGTTTTCAAAATAAATACTACCTGCTATTCGTTATGATTAAGAAATAAATAAATAAATAAATAAATATTCTGGGACAAATCACACGTAGGAATCCAAAGTAGGATTCCCTGTGTTATGGGTTACCAGAGACTGATATACATACTTATATACGTTTAAATACATACATATATAGATGCTAGCTGTTTCCCGCGGCTTCACCCGCGTGGACCACGTTTCTATGACTTTTCGAGGGTGCGCAGTGCGCGAGCCGCAAGCGGCTCGCGAGCGTGGTAAAAAGTAGCCTATGTCTTAATCCAGGTCCTAATCTGTCTACCTACCAAATTTCAGCTAAATCCGTTCAGTAGTTTTTGCGGGAAAGCGTAACAGACAGACAGAGTTACTTTCGCATTTATAATATTAGTAGGGATTTAACACCCAGACACAGAGCAAACAAATCTGCTCATCACACAAATGCTTGCCCTGGGTGGGGATCGAACCCACAACCCTCGGATCAGTAGTCAAGGGCACTAACCACTGAGCCACCGAGTCAGTCAAAAATATTAAAAGTTAGTCAAATTATTTTTTAAATTCTTTTGAATTTCTTCAAATCAGCTCATATATACGTCCCCACCGAGGGGCACGAGCTTACCCTGAATTAGGGCGATCGGGCCTTAGTCGACCAAGCGGTGCGGGTTGGTTGACTTCACACACAACCTTCGAGTTTCTTCGCTGATGTCTGCAGGATTCCTCACAATCTTTTCCTTCACCGTAAGAGCGTCGGATAAACGTACATATGAAATCGAAATTCGATAACACATTGGTACGTGGCAGGATTCTAACCACGACCTCTCGGATAGGAGGTAGCGGCCCTTGCCGTTGCGCTACCGACGCTCTTTTGTTTTTATCGCCTAGTTACTCGCTTGCTCGCTAGCTGTCAATAGAAGCACCCTAAACCAACAAAACAATATTAAAGTTCCTGTGCAGTTTCTGTGAAGCGTGAAATGTTAAAACTGATTACCATGGACTTTTCCTGCCGATTTTATGGGGCGTACCGTTCGGCTATTGCCAGACTTTGAACCTCAGTTACCGGTAACTTGTTACCACGGCATTACTCTTTGAAACTGTCCTTATCTTATCTTATCTTTGTAAGTGGGGGCTGCAGTTGCAGCGACACTTCGACCCAATGGGATCTTTTGTGTCTACCCCTATAACCTTTGCACCCCAACCTACTCGAAGATGTGCTGCATTAACGCAGCAATTCCGCTGATTGGAAGGTGCTTGTAGTCCTCCGGTTTTGGATAGCCATCACCTAGGAGGTACATACGCTTACTAGCCAGGACATCGCAGTGACACAGTAAGTGTTCCATTGATTCTATATCTTCACCACAGGCCCTGCAGGTCGGGTCGTGCGTCAGGCCGATTTTTGCAGGTGTGCGTTTGTAAAACTGTCCTTGTTTCGTGTTTTAACTGTGGAGAGTGGCAACGCAATTCTTTTTAGGGTTCCTTACTGAAAGAGCAACAGCGGGGCCCTATTACCACACTCTGGACACTTCATACAACGGGCCAGAAATGACATTTCAAAAAAGGAATGACGGAACAAACAAAATGGCGGTGAAATCCTATACGTTCGACAACCAAACTGTAACCAATCTGTATCAATCTGGGTGACGAGGGGGTGAGGAAATCTAGAGAGCGGCAGGGAGTGTCCATACTGTATGTTAGTACTAATATATATACTTTTCCACAGCATTACTCTTTGAAACTGTCCTTGTTTTGTATTTTAACTATGAAGAGCGGCAATTTTTTAGGGTTCCGTACAAAAACGGGCCTTATTACTAAGCCAACACAATCCATCTGTCTGTCCATCGGTACGTCCGTCCGACTGTCCGACCTTTAAAGGCCGTAAACAGTGTTTTAAGAATCTTTTGAACTATAATAGATAGTCCCTTGAATTTACTGCAGAATAGGATAAGATAAGATAAGATAAGCATTTATTCAGAGCCCACACAAGCAAAAAAAAACAGTTAGTACAATGCTAGAAAAAAACAATTAAAACTACTTATTTTAAAATCTTAATAACTTTTAAAAATAAGGTGGGCTAGGAAAATAACCAGGCTCAGCTTGAATGCTGCGAAACCCTAGATTCGCAGCGCTGATGATTCTGCCAGTATTATTATATGTATTACTAGCTTTTGCCCGCGGCTTCGCCCGCGTGGACATAGCTTTTATGACTCTTTTTGTGGGTGAGTGGTGCGCGAGCCGCAATCAGCTCGCAAGCGTGGACATGACTTTTCTCCCGGTACCTCAGGAACTGCATCGGGCTATTCGGATTAGCAGTCTTTGTCACTTCCCACCCCTTCAACAAATTCTATACAAAAAATACTTTAATCCGTTGCTCCGTTGCGACGCCACCAACGTGCGCAAGCGTAGAAAACAGTTGTCCCCAGATCCCTCGGGAACTATGTCAGGATATACTTATTTGTAATTCATATCATTTTCTACCTCATCTCTGTGCTAAAAATCACACCAACCCATTTTTTCGTTACGATTTTAAATAACTTAACGAACAAAGAGTATTGTTTTAGTTTCCTCAGGAACTGCATCGGGCTGTGATAATTTCCATAGATAAAAAGTAGACTATTTCATTCCCAGTGATACAGGCTACCTGCATGCCAAATTTTATCAAGATTGGTAGAGGTGTTGAAGTGTGAATAGGTAACAAACAAACAAACACATTTTCATATTTATGATATTAAGTAAGGATTTCTAAATCTTAAATAACATATAGAGCGTCTGTGGCATAACGGTTAGGGCCACTACCTCCTGTCCGGAAGGCCGTGGTTCGAATCCTGCCACTTACCAATACCTATACGAATATCGATTTCATACTGGTATGTACGTTTATCCGACGCTCTTACGGTGAGAAAAACATCGTGAGGAAACCTGCACACGCCTGCGAAGAAACGCGAAGCTTATGTGTGAAGTCAATCAACCCGCCCATTGCCCCCATGATCGTCTAAGGCCTGATCGCCCTAACTCAGGGCAGGTCGAGCCTCTTGGTGGGGACGTATATAAATTGATATTGATGAAATAAAACATATACCTATGCTATCAAAAAACTAAATCAAATCATATCAATCTAGTAAAAAAAAATCCTAATAATATTAATATGGGTCAAATCCGAGAGTCGTATCAACTCCAAAGGAGCCCATAACGCACTTCTCGTTGCCGCGCTGGATGGCAATAGACAACCTTAGCAACACGTAGGACCTCACGTCACATCTCCTCTCTCGAAGGCGACGGCCAATCTCTTTTGTGAAGGCAAAGGTCTCTGAGGGTTCAGCAGCCGGTTGTCTCACAGACCAGCGGCACAAAGCAGTAATTTGCCTCTAAGACCGAGTACTTATTATGCTTCTTTCTTGCAGCAAATTGAGCAGCAGTACCCTATGAGTGAGGAGTGAGGCAGAAAAAGTGGCGTCCCAAAGCAGGCACATTCCTCTCTGCCATAGCACCTGTTTAAACCCTCCGGCCTTTTGCCATCAGATCGACTAAAGCCCGGCGGCTGCATCAAAGATGGAATATTCCATCTGGCTGAGACCAGTGCCCTCCGAGTGTGGTCATTATGGAATTGGTGACGTGAATCTTCACAAACAACGACCGCAACTCAGTGAGTGATGGCCAGTTGCCTCCACCGTGGACCCGCAAATACATTGATGAGGTTCACAGATATTGATATTGCAGGCGGAGAGCAACTGCCACACGCAAATAGTCGTCGTCAGAAGAGGTCCCGTATCTGTGCCTCCTGATAAAAGATGCTAAACTCGATTTATGTGTTCTTAATTTTTTTAAACGATTGGAATCTGTAAAAAAATACCTATCTGTTCGTTTATGAAACACATTGCTACGTGCCACAGTTCCAGAGTTAGAGTTGTGTAAAGTAGCGTATGCTGAAAACTACATAAAAGAAATCCACTCAAAAGTATGAAATAATCTTTTAATGTTTTAATAAAACTTAAGCGCGTTTT
This sequence comes from Coleophora flavipennella, assembly GCA_947284805.1. Classification (NCBI taxonomy): domain Eukaryota; kingdom Metazoa; phylum Arthropoda; class Insecta; order Lepidoptera; family Coleophoridae; genus Coleophora; species Coleophora flavipennella. The sequence goes on from OX369297.1 coordinate 1,557,394, forward strand.
ATTATCCCTGCAGTGCCATCTATTGACATTCTGCTGCCAAGATTATAATGTGTGGTATGTGTGTTCTATCTATCTAGTAAGTATCGATGGATAATTTCCCACGGGACCTCTTTAGTTTTCCGGGATAGAGAATACCCGACTACACAATGATGGTCAAAACACCCCATCCCAATGTAAAGGTTTCATATTGTTACGTTGAGCCATTCTAAAGATACAAATTATTTTTATTTTTTTGGGATTCACATTGTCCCAGTTTTAGTTCGCGATAAGGGTATCATCATGTAAAATTTGATTGTAATAGGTCAAGCCACGTATGCGTGGTGATCCATTCTATAAATGAATACTTTTGATTTTCCCACGGGAACTCTTGAATTTTCTGGGATAAAAAGTATCCTATATGTTAACCCGGGCTATAAGGAACCACCATACAAAATTTCATCAAAATCGGCCTGGTAGTTTTTGCGTGATGCGCGAACATACAGACAGACAGACAGACAGACAAAAATTCCAAAAGTTGTTGTTTTGGCCTCTGTATCGTTAGTAATGTCCACCACAGTTATTATTTTCCAAAAATATTTCATGTACAGACACGGCCCCGTTACAGTTTTATTATATTAATAGATTATTATTTTCCAAAAATATTTCATGTACAGACACGGCCCCGTTACAGTTTTATTATATTATATAGATTATAATGGGTTTACTAGTTGAAAAAAAAATCGTGTTTACTTTAAAAAAATATTTTGTGTTTTTCTCTATCGTAAAAACGCTAAGCGACAAATTTATTGTGATTATAAGATAGCCAGTTCTCCATTGCGTTGGGGAATCTTGGTAAGCCCGCTTCCAACTTCGGCATCATCGTCACTTACCATCAGGTGAAATGATGCCAAGGGCTTACCAATTGTGAATAAAAAAAAACCTAAAATAAAATAACATAACAATAAAACCAGTCAAGAGTGAGTCGTACTCGCGCTTAGGATCGCAGGTCCTTTATGGATTAAGTATTTAAGGAAAATATATTCCACCCTTCGAGTATATAGTATAAACAGCTGTTTCCCGCGGCTTCACCCGCGTGGACAACTTTGACTTTGTTCTATGACTTTTCGAGGGTGCCCAGTGCGGCTCGCGAGCATGAAAAAAAGTAGCCTTTGTATTAATCCAGGTCCTAAACTATCTACCCACCTAGTTTTTGTGTGAAGAAGTAACAAACATACACTCTCACACACTCACAAACTTTCGCCTTTATAATATTAGTGTGATGATGCCTTTTGGATCCTGATGAAGCTGCCGCGCTGCAGCTGGTGTAGCGCGTCGACTGTGTTCTCCGGGGGGCCCAGGGTCCTGGACTTCGTGAGGTGTATGTAGGACTGTCCTTTTTATTGAACCCTAGCTTCGCTCGCGTTCAAATAGTTTCTGTAACTTTTTCCGAGGGTGCACAGTGCGCTAGCTGCAAGCGACTCGCGAGCGCGGAAAAAAGTAGCCTATGTGTTAATCCAGGTCCTAATCTGTCTACCTACCAAATTTCATTCAGATCCGTTTATGCGATGTGGGGTGATAGAGTAACAAATATGCATACATACAAACTGACTTACTGCGTGTAAAAAGCACGTATCTTTTTACCCGACTGCGTCAGAAGGAAGGTTATGTTTTTCAAGCGTATGTGTGTATGTAGGTTTATTTAATTATTTGACACGCACTGTAGTCTTGATGTATTCTGGAGTTCCAGGTGTCGTTAGATTTTTCTTGATCCTGTGGGTGACATAGGATACATTCATACCCGACTAGCCAAAAAACGAGGTTGTTTATTTCTTTGGCACGCTCTGTAACCTAAACGGCTTGATGGATTTAAAAGAACACGGTGTCCTTATTTTAATTTCGTGAGTGACATAGAATACATTTTTACCCGACTGGACAAAAATAGGGGTTAAGTTTTTATGCATTTGGTTTTTTTGGCAATGGTTTCTTGACACATCGGACCAGGGTGCTAATAAGAAATAATTTGCTAATGGAACGCAACCCCATATATCCGCAGGAGCGTAGCCAGTAGGTTCACAGGTCTAAGACTTATGTGGTTATACTCCACCCCATGTATAAATACTCCTCTGTTCCTCGAAGGCTTAAGAGCCGCAATAGCTTTTTCAAACGCCCGATGAACCCGTTGACGGTGCGGCCGCCTAAGTAAGATAAAAATAAGACGTGTGGCACTCGGGGACTGTCGCGATAAAGCTATTGCATAGCATTTTTTATCAACTTTTAACACTAAGAAAGTTACACCAGTAAAATTGACTAAGTCCTTTTAGTAACGCAAATCACTAATAGATGGCACTGTAAGTTTTTTTAGAACGCTGTGACTTTACGTCACGCTCGGCCGTGCCAGTAAAATTGACTGTCCTGTTTTTTTAGAACGCAGTAGCGTTAGGTTTTTTTCGTTACGGAATTTCTTGATTCGGTCGCCGCTATCAAAGCCCGCGATAAAAGCTATGCAATAGCTTAAAAATTAAAAATAAATAAATTGCTTTGAGCGATAAGACCGCCCAAATTGTACCGCTACAGTACCTATATAAGTTTCTTTGTTTATATCGTGTTTGTTTTTTTTATATTTTTTGAGTTAAATTGTCTAATTGTCTGAATAACCTGAAATAAAGATTTATTTATTTATTTATTTACGCGTCAATCTCTCTCTCTCTTAACGTGTGGCACAATAAACCGTGCTATCCAAGGGTAGACGACGGCGGTTGCCTGGTGTTGCACTTAGCATCACAGAGGTCACGTCCAGGGCATTTAGATTTACACTTACGAACGTGTGCAACGCGACCTTTATACATATCTGGAATCAGATGTGCAGGTTCCCTCACGATGTTTTTCTTCACCGTTAAAGTAAACGGTAGTATATGTACGTAAGTTTCGAAAAACTCATTGGTACATTGGCCGTCCGGATTTGAACCCGGAATTTTCGGTTATGAGGACCGAGTCGTTACCGGTTGAGCCACGGAAAGTAGGAAATCAGCTAAAATGTTTTCGTTGAATACTTTTGACGTCTGGAATTAAATTTATTATTTTACATTATTTCCATTAAGTTCAGAGAAAAGTGCCTCTCAAAAGGAATAAATTAACTCTCGGACCCAAGGAAAAGGCTTATTTTTGTAAAGTTAAAAAGTTTAATTGAAACGGAGTAGGTAGGCACCGATACTATTTGTTTTAGCTCAGAGTAGCCTCAAAGAAAATACCTGTGTAATAGGGATGACCACAGCATGAGAAATAAATTATGAACTCTTGATCAATAAAACTCCTAATGAACTGCGTGAATTATATCAGTTCATAAATACCTACTCTAATGATATTATAACTGCCTGTGCTACCAAACGTATCTCATGGAAATTCTTACCAGTCTATACTCCTCATATGGGTGGTTTACATGAAGCATAGGTATTAGGTCAAGCGTTGTTAACATACGAAGATTTTTTTGACCGCGTTATGCCAAGTGGAAGGAATTTTGAATAAATATCACGTCGGGGTCACCATAAAGAATTGGGACCAAGAGATGGAAACACTTCTTGAAATACAGATACGTTTTTATATTTTGTTGGGTAGGTACAGATTGAGAATCGACGAACAACTCAGTACAGTGTTTTTATGTATTAATGTTGATAAGGCGCCCTCTGTGGTATTTATGTGAAAGAAAAATGAAATTTACATATTGTATCGATAGTAATATAGGCGTTACGAGATGAACGTAGAAAATGAGTTACAGGTTAGATGGCGCTGTAACACCTACTTAACCCTGCAGTGGCCGCGTGGATTACATAATGTAATCCATGGTAATTAAAAATGAAATTATTCGTAAACAGTTCAAGTGTGTTACACAGGACTCCGTGTACTTAAAGTATGATAATCCATCCCCATCCCCGCTCTGTTCATTTCAAATATGTATGTAGTTCCTGCTTAGAAAATAATAGTTGATTTGTTTTCGCAATAAACGCTAACGCATATTAAGTTCTCATATAATCCAAAGTAATATTTCAAAGACGATTTATAACAAGTTTGTAATTTGATTAATTTTGACAAAACTGTTCATTATTCTGTTGAGTTTCCAATTATAATTTAATTTTAGGTAAGTATACTGGCCAATTTACAAAAAAATAACATAAATGAAGTACATATATGATGCTGTTAAACTGTGATGTCACGCCTAGGTATTTCTAACATTTCTAGAACAAAATTTAGTTTTTGACAGATGATAAAAAGTAACTCAGATGAATAGCATTCGTCATCCCTGTTGCGAGTTGAAATCGTATACACTAAGCTTTCCGTAGCATGAAATCCTAAAATACATGTAAGGATTTTTACTAGCGAAAGACCCTCTCTACTTTCAAGCGACGAAGGAATTAAAAAGACAATGTTAAGGCAAAAAAAGGAAGTAGAGATTTTGATGGGGATCGATTGTCTTACACTCATATCAGCTCATATACGTCCCCACCGAGGGGCTTGAGCCTACCCTGAATTAGGGCGATCGGGCCTTAGTCGACCACGCGGGCCTAGTGCGGGTTGGTCGACTTCTCACACAACCTTCGAGTTTCTTCGCAGGCATATACAGGTTTCCTCACGACGTTTCCTTCACCGAAAGAGCGTCGGATAAATGTACAAATGAAATCTAAATTCGAAAACACATTGTTACGTGTCCCTTGCCATTACCCCACCGACGATGCTGTTACACTAATAGTCTAAAAAAAACGACGGGTTGCACTCCGGGAGTGCCGGCAGAAGTGAAAACTTGAATATTAACGTTGTGCATTTTTGATATTTTGGAATGGTTAGGGAATAATTTTGCACGAATTGCTTTGATTATCAGTATAAAAGTACTACCATTTATGTGGTAGAATACAATATTTATTTATTGCGCTATCGTACACAAACATGACAATTTATATTACATTAAAAAGTTTATATCTCAGAAAAATCAACAAAAAATCAACTCCATCCGTCTTACGAATTTTCGATCAGGTCACGTGTCCTGACGCGAGTTTAACATTTTTTACCCATTACAAAACAAGTGCACAACGCCGCTAAAGAAGTTTTCACTACTCCATCCGTCTTACGAATTTTCGATCAGGTCACGTGTCCTGACGCGAGTTTAACATTTTTTACCCATTACAAAAGAAGTGCACAACGCCGCTAAAGAAGTTTCATTTCAAAAATAATGGCTCTATAGCCATACCGCCTAATTCCATACAATCAAGCAACAAACTGCGAAGCCGCAGGTCTTGCTCCACGTGGGGCTAAGCCCGGAGCGCCCTGCATACGTTTCTCGTTAAACCAATGACAGTATGCCACAACACAACACAGCCCCACCAGATTTTTCTAACAAAGCCATTTATGAGTCGATTTGCAAACTATAGACTAATGCGCTTCTGGAAACCGCCTTACCCAAGGCCGCACGTGCTAAATTGCCACTGGGTACTACTGTTACCAAAAGCGCTGCGTTGATATATTCGCATATTTCTCTTTCATAACCGGTTTCTAATAGGAAATGTGTGGGAGCGTCTTATAGAAGAACAAAATGACAACACTTACGCTTGATTTAAAAAGTTAAAGATTCCCTAGTGAAAGGTGTTCTACTACTGGTCATTTGAGTAACTTTTTATTAACTGTCAAAAACGAAAGTTTGTTCTGCAATTATTCGCGTCACTGAAACAGTGATGTCATAAGTTTCATAGTCTTTAACGAACAAATTAACTAGTTTTTGATGTGTAACATCTTTGCTCTCGCTTTCCTGCAATTTGTGGGAGTGATTTCGTGAAATGGGACGGAAATGTGTCCCATGGGACGGAAATGTGTCCTATTGTAAAAGGAAGTCGCGTTTTTTCAGGCTTTAAAAGCGCGAAAAAGGCAAAGGTACCTATGACCATACAGCCTAGTCTGCCGTATCTTTGCCGTCCTTTTTTCAGGCTTCAAAAGCGCGGAAAAGGCAAAGGTATCTATGACCATACAGCCTAGTCTGCCGTATCTTTGCCGTCCTTTTATAAAGTATTTTGTCACATGTTACACATCATATGCAAGTACTGTAGGTCTCGCTAGAACTTTTTTTTTAATATTTCAAATTAGCTAATGCGCATTTGCTATTCTAGAAGAAAAGCTCTTTAATGAATAGTGTTTTTTAATTTATTTTTCATACGGTAAAATAGCCTATTGGTCGCTTTTCGAAGAATAAAAAGTCAACCTGTATTTAAAGGAGATTTCATATTTCTGGAAATAGCTCATTAATTACTGAACGTCAGCATCAACTTCGTTGGTAAACTTTTCTTTGGTTTGGCTTCTTGTCTGCGTAGTCCGGAGAATTTTCGTATATTTTTTTTGGTCTCATTTATTTGTTTGGTAAGTGTGTCTACCTACGTAGGAAATATGGCTATTAATAGGAGTATATTCCTAGAGCGCTCTATAATACTTAGTCTGGTCCTTAAATAAAAACTTTTATATAAGAGGATTATGAAGCGGCCACGGCTTTAACGACTTTCACCTCAAATCAAATTAATTGAAAACGCTAAACACGTTAAAAAACCGACTTCCATCACAACAACTTAGTACATTTTTGCATTATTATTTTTGGTTTTTGTTAATTTTCTAATAAAGTACTGCACTGATTTTGATAAAATTTATATAAGACTACACGAGAAGTACTTACTAGCTTTCAAATAAAAAAAGAATCATAAAAATCGGTTCACTCAGTCACCAGTTATGAGGTAACACACATAAAAAAAAAACAGAGACGAATTGAGAATTCGAAAGTTTGTAAGAATGTATGGATGTATGTTTGTTACTGTTTTACACAAAAACGACCTAAAAAACCTTTAGAGCACAAGCGTTTTTTTTGACATGAGTCTTGAATTTATTCTCTGACAAAAATGATAACCGATTTAGACCAATTTTTGATAAGTTGTCAGTCAGAAAAAAAGCTATGCTACGTTTATGTTTTTTCTATAAATTAAAAAAGTTTAATTTTATTGTCGTTATGTGTTCATACAAAACTAATTTTGGAAATTTCTTGTTTCTTCATCGACAAAACGAAATGTCTAAGCCTAGGTTTTGTTCTGACTGACTACGTATCAAAAATTGGTCCAAATCGGTTATCATTTAAGAGGTGATAATCGTTAACGCCGATTGTACGAAAAGACGCAGCTTCACAATCCTCTTATTTGCAAAGTTCGTATGTATGTAAGTTGTCCGACGCTTGCGCTCTTATGGTGAAGGAAAACATCGTGAGGAAACCTGCACACGCCTGCGGAGAAACTCGCAGGTAGTGGGCGAAGTCGACCAACCCGCACTGGGCCTGCCCTCATCCAGGGTAGGCTCGAGCCCCTCGGTGGGAACGTTATTGCGCTTCTCACTAAGGTCAGGTGTAATGACTCACGTCGCGTATAGAAATGAAAGTTCAGAAATTCAGGTGAAACTGATAACTGTATAATATCAGAAAACACAAAATATAACACGGAAAATACAAGTAGGTACAGAAATTCGGTATGCTAAGTTAGTCCCTAGGAGAACGTCCGATCTATATCGTGGCTGAGAGTTGACTCTTTTTGGTGTGTCTCGTAACATTTAATAACGACTAGTTACCGGAGATCGGGGGGTGCTCCTAACGGTACTAAGTTACCAAGAAATATTAAAAACATTCGTAGGAAAACAGAGGTACAGTACAGCAATAACAAACAGGGATACAATACATAATAAAACTATAAAATTTAGCTAGGTAGAAACTAATAAACGTCGGCGTGTCTTTTGCACAAATTACGTTTCTCATAGCGGCGTCTGATACATTCTATTGTCTCTATGTAGACCGTAATAACAGAGCCGAAAGCGATTAGCAATCCTCTATAGTGTGCAACACCGCCAAAACGTAACCGGGATGTACCTCAATAAAACTTTAGTTACATGAAGTCATATAAAAATATAAAATGTCCGTGTTTACAAATACAAATACAAATATATTTATTACCAAAGAATGGTGTACGGTACAGTATAAAGTTTACCTTGTGACCCCACACTAGGCAGAGCCCGTATCGTGGTGGTCACGCCAAAAATACATTTACCAACCAACCAGTTTAAAGATAATTTACAAAGTTATATTAAATTAAGTCTAAACAACAAAAGAAAAACTATGATTTATATTACTTAAGTTAATAATAGATTATATACCATGGAGTTATAGTGTAAGAAATATAAACATAAACAATAGTTAAATAAAAAGAAAAAAGTACAAGCTAATTAAAATTAAATTAAAATTACAATTACACTGCTAATGGTGAATTTCTAAAAGATTTTCAGTGTCCAGATAAGTTAAGCTACATAGCCAGCACTTAACTTTGTTTTTTGCGAGATATGTACTTAAAAGTTTAATATTGCACACTTTTACAACTTTGTTATAAACAAAGGGATGAAGAAAATTTTTGAATCTCTGAGCAAACGAAGTATTAACGCGAGGTTGTGGCAATCTAAAAACTCTCCTTCTTATCAAATCTTCAAACCTGGGCGATGAAATTACCGACCTATGCATGGTGATCGTTACCTTGTAGATAAAGAGCTGTCTAACTGTCAAAACACCACATTCCTTGTACAGGCAGTCAGTAGGATATCTAAAAGGCTTACATGTCATCACTTTCAAAACCGAGCGCTGGGCTCTCTCTAAGCGAATCATGAGTGTTTTATGTGTTCCACCTCAAACAGTGATGCAGTACGATAAAATGCTTTCACACAAACTTGTGTAGACCAACTTTAAAACTGAGGGAGGTGCTGCTAAGCGAAGAGATTTCATAACGCCTATCAATCTTCTCACTCTACCAGACAAAGCCTCAAGGTGAGGACCAAAGGTTAGCCGGTCGTCCAAAACAACGCCAAGATATTTTAAATTACTTACCCTGGAAATCTGTTCACACTGACAGTTTGTGTTAATGTTTACGGCTTCAAAATCCAAGAACTGGTATTAGTTGTGTCTCAACAAAAAATAAAAACTTTTTATTTAGGGTTCCGTGGGACCAGGAAATGTGGTCGCCACACGTGTATGAGCTGATATGGTGATGTAAGTTGTCCACTTCAAAATTATCAAGTTAAATTTGACTCCGTTTCACAAACCGGGCGTTTGTGATTGAGTTTAAATATTGTATACCCGTTTAGTTTGAATGACAATCTATGGTTTGCTAAGTGACGTCATTCTAAATCCAATATGGTGGACTCCTAAAGATGGCGGATTAGTTATTTTTTATCTTCTTCTTGATCTATGGTTTGCTAAGTGACGTCATTCTAAATCCAATATGGCGGACTCCTAAAGATGGCGGATTAGTTATTTTTTATCTTCTTCTTGATCTATGGTTTGCTAAGTGACGTCATTCTAAATCCAATATGGCGGACTCCTAAAGATGGCGGATTAGTTATTTTTTATCTTCTTCTTGATCTATGGTTTGCTAAGTGACGTCATTCTAAATCCAATATGGCGGACTCCTAAAGATGGCGGATTAGTTATTTTTTATCTTCTTCTTGACGTGTAGTACATTTAAACGTGCTATCCAGGGGATAGATGGTAGTTACCTGGTGTTGCACTTAGCATAACCCGCGGTCACGTGTAGGGCATTTAACTTGCACTGCGACCTTCATACACATCTGGACTCAGATGTGCAGGTTTTCTCACGATGTTTTCCTTCACCGTTAAAGCAATCGGTAAGTTTATGTATGAAAGTTTTGAAAAACTCATTGGTCCATTGGCCGTCCGGATTTGAACCCGGGACCTTGGTTAGGAGGACCGAGTCGTTACCGATTGAGCCACCGACCCTTTTTTTATATGCCCCCATGATATAAGTATCAAATGAAAGTGTTTGCTGAGAAGAATACAAAATAACTAAAATTCATCATATCATCATCAATCAGCTCGTATACGTCCCCACCGAGGGGCTCGAGCCTACCCTGAGTTAGGGCGATCAGGCCTTAGTCGACCACGCTGGCCCAGTGCGGGTTGGTCAACTTCACACACAACCTTCGAGTTTCATCGCAGGCGTGTGCAGGTTTCCTCACGATGTTTTCCTTCACCGTTAAAGCAATCGGTAAGTATGTACGTAAGTTTTGAAAAACTCATTGGTGCATTGGCCGTCCAGATTTGAACCCGGTACCTCTGGTTAGAAGAACCGAGTCGTTACCGGCTGAGCCACCGACGCTTTTAACTAAAATTATTTTCAAATTAAAGCTAAAAGTGCGAAATGAGCTCATATTAAAATTAATAAATTAAAGTTATTATAATATTGTAAACACGTTATAGAATAGTTATTTATGTCACTGCCAAGAAATGAGAGCCATTATAACATGAGTGCTAGTTTGTGCCACGAAGCGCAGCTGAGTGGCACAATATAATGAAATAAATAAAAATGCATTACCATTTTGTTATTAATCATTAAATTTTTGAAGACAAAGCCAAAAAAATATTTAATAACTTTCATTGTAGTACAGTTGTATCGTTTTGAAATGAAAGCCATAAAAATATTAAAAAAGTTTAATTGTAGTACATTTGTCTCGTTTTGAAATGATCATTGTAAAACGACTTTTATAAATGTATACTTTTGTGATATGATTTGAGGTTATCATCATCATGATCATCATATCAGCCGAAAATCGTCCACTGCTGGACAATTTGAGGTTATTTATTAAGCAAATTACCAAATGACAGTAGAAAAACGAATATCTGTGTTTGCAATTTGTCAGATTTCCGTAAAAATGATGAATTTTGCTTGACAACCAACAAGTAAAAATACGTAAAAACGTTTTCAGGCTAGCCTAAGACGACCTCATTTGAAACCTTTAGAAACGTTCCTATTTCGACACTCCACTTCGTTCAAAGCAATCTCGGTACTCTTTGTACTTTACACAACCTCTCACTTGGTTTTCAGTTCTCACTTTGTATTTTCACTTTGTATATTTCAAACTGTTCCTGCAAACACCCAAACCGCTGGCGTGCAGAGTAATGTACCTTTAGCAAACAAAGATATTCTAGAGTTGTTGCAAATCTCTTCCACCCTGTAGCAATTCTTGCTGGGATAAACATGTTTTCTTTTACTTTATATCGCCACCTTATGACCTCAACGTCTTTCATTATTATATTTTTAGGGTTCCGTACATAAAGAGTGATAAATGGGACTTTGTATTAAGCCTATACCGTCTGTTTGTTCGTCCGACTGGCACAGAGAAGTATCTTTTCAGAGAGGTATCTTTCATCTTTTTTTAACCACCTCCGTGGCCATTACGCCTTAGTCCGCATTAGTCCATTCGCTTCCCACCAGGAGGTCGCGGGTTCAATTTCCGGTGGGGTCAACTTGTATGACTCGGTTTGGTTGATGGTAGGGCATTTTCAAAGCCCGCCTGGCTAGCTAGCACCGGCACAACCTTGATGTGTTCCGGCTTGAAGATAAGATAGCCAGTTCTCCATTGCGTTGGGGAATCTTGGTATGGTATCTACCATCTTCGACATCATCGTCACTTACTATCAGGTGAGATGATGCCAAGGGCTTACCAATTACGAATAAAAAAAAGCTGTTTAAAATCAGCACAAAAAAAATTACAGACCTACGTTTATATAAAAAAATATACAAGTATTATACAAAACTACTGATAATATGCTTTAAGATACTCTACTGGGCCCGTGTGGTCTACTAAGGCCCGATCACTCTACTTCAGGGTAGGCTCGAGCCCCTCGATGGGGACGCATAATTATGAGCTGATAATATGATGATGTTGATGTCTTATAGATAACTATTTATCAAGTAAAATTAAAGGGTTGTCAAATAAAAACCACTATCGTCCTATTTTTCCGTGGGCAGGTTATAAAACACAGACAACTTATTATACACTATTAATCCTTACTTAATATTATAAATTTGAAAGTGTGCTTGTTTGTTTGTTACTTCTTCAACGAAGCGCTTGCGGCTCGCACACCACTCACCCTCAAATACAATCATAAAAATGATGCCAATGCGAGCGAAGCCGCGGGAAAAAGCTAGTAAGAGTCAATAATAGTTTAATTATATTAATAAGAGCCAATTTTCCTAATCCCTAAGTACAGTCATCAACAAAAACAAATTATCAAATTGAACTACTCAAAGTTACTTGATAATGACATTCCTAAACGTACCCTTATTATCTATCTCAGCTGGGTGTTATAACTGTATTATGTTTATTTATCTTGTTGGCAGCCTCGCTAAGGTACCTCACTGCGGCTTTGAGGCAGATCCGTTAAGACGACTACACGCTACCGCCACGGAAATCCAATATTCGTTTGTGAGCCTCGCAAACATTCCGTGATAAATCGGTTAAGCCTGTTAAGTGCTTACCACCACAACACGCGTTTGTAGCACGTTTGGTTATTCATTTAAGGCTCAATAAATTGGTCTTAAGACGAGTATTTTTTTTTATATATATTTTGCTCCGGTCGGTAAGCGTCGGTGGCTCAACCGGTAACGACTCGGTCCATCTAACTAGAGGTACCGGGTTCAAATCTGGATGGCCAATGTACCAATGAGTTTTTCAAAAAAACTTACGTACATACTTACCGATTGCTTTAACGGTGAAGGAAAACATCTTGAGGAAACCTGCACACGCCTGCGAAGAAACATGAAGGTTGTGTGTGAAGTCGACCAACCCGCACTGGGCCCGCGTGGTCGTCTAAGGCCTAATCGCCCTGATTCAGGGTAGGCTCGAGCCCCTCGGTGGGGACGTATATGAGCTGTAATGATGATATTTTGCTCCAACTGTTGAATACAATAGAACAGTTTTTTTTTCACAACATTCACAATTTGTAAACCCTTGACTCTCACCTGGTGGTAAGTGACGGTGTTTCCGAAGATGGAACCGGACTTACCAACATTCCCTAACGCAATGAGGAACTGGCTATCTTATCTTCATGCCGGAACACACCAATGATATCAACATTCATATTTAGCGGCAAGACTTAGATGAGATAGTGGTAGCTAGCCAGGCGGACTTAGAAAATACCCTACCACCAACTAAACTAAGTCTTACAATTGACCCCGCCGGGAATCGAACCCGAGACGTCCTGCGTAAAGCCAGTGAACTTTGCCTCTGAGCTACGGAGGCGGCCAATAGAATAGAATAATTTTTTATTCAGTGATAAGTACGCACAAATGAAATATAGCGTAGTTTTTAGAATACATAGTTTGTACCTATCGATGAAAAGATAGCAGCTCAGCAAATGCTGTTATCAAAGAGATCAAAGCGCTGATTTTCAGCCACTACCCCTTCAGGGAATGGACCTAGATAAAGTACAGACATCATATATTTTAAAATTCAAACTAAGTAAAAAAAAATAATTGAAACATATAAAAAAATTAAAACTTAACACGTACAACAATGACGTACGACACTTTACGAGTAAGCAACCGCTGAAATTTTGCATACATGTTAAGTGTGGAGCACAATACATGGTTAACTAAGATACGTCATTCTAAATCCAATATGACGGACTTCCAAAGATGGCAGACCAGTTATTTATTTATTTAATAGTTTATTGTACACAGGATACATAAAAAACAGATTTTAAACAGTAAGGTGACACAAAGGGTACAGCTTATTTCTAAAGAAATTTCCAGTTTAGGTATTTTTAGGCACCTTCATGATATGGGTATAATATTCAAAAAGGCTTACAGATGAACCTATTCCCCTACAAGTTAAAAATGACATGAAAGCGTCATTTCTAATTTTAGATGTTAGTTAAATGAAAGGGTTTGTTAAAAGCCAAACACGAAACTATTAAAATTATTTCCTAAAAGTTTTTTTAAGTTTTTGAAAATCATTTATTAGTAAGTAATTTGAGCGTCAGTGGCGTTATGACAAGGGCCGCTACCTCCTAATAATTATTAATATTCGTGAAAGTGATAGTGATTTTATTAATGATTATTAATAATAAAATAACTTCTGTAAATAAACAACTTTATTAGCATTATAAAAAATAATGACAGTAAAGTCTGAACCCCCCCCCCCCCCCCCCCCCCCCACGTGCCCTCACAAGTTTTAAATAAGTTATTTTTATTTGATTGACGGCGGCGTAACTCTGCAGTGGATTAAAGGGCACAGCAACTCACGCGGCAACGATGCGGCGGATGAGCTTGCCAGGAGAGGGTCAGAGCTAATGGCCGTGGGACCGGAACCTATAATACCCCTCCCATATGGCTGGCTACGGTCCACCCTGAGGAATCGCACAAGAAATGAACACAATTTGTACTGGTCCGGTCTGGAAACCTGCATGCAAGCGAGGATGGCCCTTCCGGCTACTAACCCTGGTCTGTCCAGAAAGCTTCTGAGACTTGGGAGAGCTCAGCTCCGCAAGGAAAAAGCCGCTATTACTGGACATGGCCATTATATTAAACACCTATTTGCTCTAGGTATCACCGACAGCCCCCTATGCAGAGCGTGTATGGAGGCTGAGGAGACTGCTGCCCACATATTACTGGATTGCGAGGGGCTGGCACAGTACAGGGTCGTGCACCTCGGTGACCCGAGGTCACTCCAGGAAGTCGTCGGCAACCTACGGAGGGTACTGGGCTTTTTGGAGGAGCTGGGCTGGCAGTGGTGCCGGCCAAACACGCAAAATGGGCGCAGTGGTCGCCTGGTTGCGGAAATCAGCGCGCCCCTAACTTCAACTTCAACTTGATTGACGTTCTCGAGAGCTTTGTGGACCGATGACCTGGTGAAGCCGCTGGATGCGGGCAGCGCAGAACCGGTCGTCGTGGAAATCCTTGGGGGAGGCCTATGTCCAGCAGTGGACGTCCTTCAGCTGATATGATGATTTTATTGACGTAATATTTTCGAGCGGAAATTCATAGTGTTTTTTTAGATATTCTAATTTAAAAACTACAAGTTAGTATCAAAACCGATTTTCCTGACTATTTTTTGGGTGATCAATGCTAGAATTTTCATGTTTGCCGCGTTTTTTATATTATCATGTTTCTCTTGCCAGACTCTAGTAATTACAAGCTTTTATTTCATTTGAAATGTATGTATGTTTGTTCGGGTGGAATCTTGTAAGTTAAATTTGAACCATTTCCCGGTTTCCGATTGAGCTGAAATGTTGCATTCATGTGTATCAAGTTCAAAGTTTTTCGAAAATTATTAATATTCGTCTAAGTATTAATTTTAGTTTTTACGTTCTCCTATTGTTCCTATACCTTTCAAATTATTAACATTGTTGATATTGTATTGTAAATAGCTGTCTGTTTGTGTTCTATAACGGTTGTTTTTGTTAGCTTTAGCTGTTTGCAATCCGACTTCGTGATCACGATCAGTATCGATAAATAAACTAAGCTTTAAAACTAAAAATTAAATTCTGTAATATTTTGAAACTAAGTTTAAGTCATCATTACAGCTCATATACGTCCCCACCGAGGGGCTCGAGCCTACCCTGAATCAGGGCGATTAGGCCTTAGTCGACCACGCGGGCCCAGTGCGGGTTGGTCGACTTCACACACAACCTTCGAGTTTCTTCGCAGGCGTGTGCAGGTTTCCTCACGATGTTTTCCTTCACCGTTAAAGTAATCGGTAAGTATGTACGTAAGTTTTTTTTTGAAAAACTCATTGGTACATTGGTCGTCCAGATTTGAACCCGGTACCTCTGGTTAGATGGACCGAGTCGTTACCGGTTGAACCACCGACGCTTTTTAAGCTTTTGAAGTTTAAGTAAAGTAGTAGTATTTTTTAATAAAATTTATGAAAAACAGAGAGAAAGAGAGTACTCACTGAAAAATATATTTTGTCAATAAAATTTTTGGTCAGAAAAATAAATTAAGTTAAATGTTAAGTAAGAAAAATAAAAGATAAATGGAAGTATGTTAACATTTTAATAACTGAATATTTGAATATAAAAAAGACAGCGAAATATTATGAATGATCTCAAAAAATATCGAGGAAAGTCGTGAAAACTTTAAAACAGAAATCGAAAAAACTTTTTTGTTTTTAAAATGATGAATAGGCGTTCCAAACTTTCATACGATTTACATTTTGAAAAACATTGACAATTTGTCTGCGGTTCTAAAACTGGTGTCCGCTGTGGCAATAAGAGTGTATATTGCGAAAAGTTTTATGGTTGGCAATAAATGTCTGAACATAACATGTTTTGATTAACTGCGTTTTGATAAAATGTTTTACTTTTTAAAAGCTTTTAACTTGCAATGTCGATTAGTTCCGATAAAATTTAATTTGGTATGCAATCATGTTCCCGGTCAATAGATCCTTTTGGTATTTTGATGTTGATCTGACGATGAAATTAGGATGTGGAATCAAAGTCCAAAAATCGTATTTGGAATTTTACTTTATTTCTATTTTAATGACATATTTTATAGCCTGTATATTTTAACTATCAGCTATAAATTGTTCATGTACTCGTACTCTTAAACCTTTTTTTTGGTTCGATAGCATAGGTCATAGGAGAAAAGTCACTCATTTGCTGATTTGTCACTTCTCATCGAATGATAGGTATATTTTATATTTATATTTTAATTATATATTTTATAACCTGTTTAATATAACTTACAACTATCAAATTTCAATGTAATCGTACTTTAAAACCTTTTTTGTTTCGATAGCATAGGCCATGTGAGGAAAGTTCACTAATTTCCTGTTTTTCTACTACTCGTCAAAAAAAAACCAGCCTGTATATGATAATGTACTCCTACTTATAAACCTTTTTTTGGTTTTCATAGTATAAGGTCATCTGAGGCAAGTTCACTATTTTCCTGATTTTACACTTTTCATGGAAAAAAAAACAGCATGTATCTTATAACTGTGTTTATACTTATATAGTGTACACAAAAGACAGTTTCTTGCTTTACTCACTCGCATACAGCACTCCACTGAAAGATAAAACACAGCGCCCAGAAAATAAAGCACCTGACCGTGGCTCATGTTGGTAATAGCAGTAATTCATTGCACTCCACTTCCGTTGATAGCGCTGGCCAATGTGTAACAGATAGTCTTACAGACCGCCGCTAGCTTCCCAGTTGACAACAATGATTTTTGGACGTACTGTTTGTAAATGCTTATAATTGCAGTATTCAGCAGTGTTCACAAAGTTAACCACCTCCATGGCGAATTTGTTAGTCTATAAATTGTTGCACACGTCCGTAGGTGTAAATCTAAATGCCCTACACGTGACCGCGGGTGATGCTAATTGCAACACCATCAGGCAACCGCCTTCTATCCCTTCTATCACGGTCAATTGTGCCACACGATAAGAGAGAGAAAGCTTTAAATAAGAAGGTCACAGGTTTGTTTCGCGTCCAACTTTGTAAGATTCGTTTTGGATTGAAAATGGCATTTTGTAAGACCACCTGAATACTACCACCATCTTATTAAATTTTTCATAAGTTATAAAAATTTAAAAAAATGTTGAAGATAGAAGAGCCAATAATGAGTTGCCTAGATCCATAGTGCATCTTGTCCAACTTTGAAAAAAAAAGTAATAATGTCAAAAGTTTATGGATATAAGACGCCATCTTCTACACTAACTTGTTTGTTCAAATCCCATCTTGTCCAATAGAAAAACAACTTTAAAATTGCTTTTACTTCCAAAAGCCCCTTTGTCCATATACGTAGTATGAAAACGGGTATCGTCCATTTTGTTTTTATGACAATATGTCAGTCATTGCCACTTGTTGTTCAAATTAGCTCGTTTTTCGCCAGATTTGTTATTTTACCTAGTTAAATAGGGAAAACGAAGAAGGCAATTTATAAGAAATGTTGGCCTGGTGACTGATCTTATTATTTTTAGCCCTTCTTGTCCAAACTTTTCTTTTAAATTTAGTCTAATTATGGCCAATATAATTTATATTATTATGGTTAAAAATAGATGCATAAAGCACAACTTGATTGCTAACAACTTTGGATTTATACAAGGACAGTTTTTTATCAATAACTCCTTTTCAGCTCAAATGGACAAGATGCACTATGGAACTAATAAACTCCAGTTCCCAACGCGTTGGGGGATCTTGGTAAGCCCACTTTAGTTTTCGGCATCGTCGTCACTTACCATCAGGTAAGATGATGCCAAGGGCTTTCAAATCGTGGATAAAAAGTTTCTTGAAGGCACTAACTTCCAAAATGTTTTTTTTTACTTTGTTGATAAATAGGCCTATGTCCAGCAGAGGACTTCCTTCGGCTGATATGATGTTGATGATAAATAGGAGAAAAAAAAGTATTAAATTTTACACAGAACATCTAACAAGACTTTCAAGTGAATGAATTATATTAGGGATTTTATTTAGAATAGAGCGTCGGTGGCGTAAAGGGCGTCGGTGGCGTAACGGCTAGGGCCGCCGCCTCCTGTCCGGGAGGTCGTGGTTCGAATTCTGATACGTACCAATGTGATTTCGAATTTAGATTTCATATGAACGTTTATCCGACGCTCATAATGTGAAGCAGAAACATCGTGAGGAAACCTGCACATGCCTGAGGAGAAACTCGCAGGTTGTGTGTGAAGTCGACCAACACGCACTGGGCCCGCGTGGTCGTCTAAAGCCCTATTGCCTTAATTCAGGGTAGGCCCGAGCCCCTCGGCGAGCTGATATGATGATTTAGAATTCACAAAGTGGTTCCAAATCTCAGTATAACAGGAGTTCAACAGAAAACAAGAGTCTCCCGCCTAAAATCGCAGTCTTTTTTCTTCCCTTTATCTTTATCTTTTTTCTTTGGTTGTTTAATTCACCTATAAAATCTGCCATATTGATTTTTTAAACGCTGTATAACCCATGACACGCGGAGTGACGGCACGAATCCAAAAACACCTCATTCGTTAAGATCGGATAAGTGGTTTAGGAAATACGAGGGATCGGATGGACATCGATACATACATAAATACATACATACATAGACCGTCTAAAACATAACCCTCCTTTCTACGTAGTCGGCTAAAATACACAAACTTCTCTAAAACGGTGCTTACATGCAGAATTGATATGTCAAGTTAATAGTTTCAATTCGTATTTATTTTTATTACCTCCTGTCCGGGAGGTCGTGGTTAGAACTCTGCCACGTACCAACGTGTTTTTGAATTTCGATTTTATATGTGCGTTTATCCGACGCTCTTACGGTGTAGGAAAATATCGGGAGGAAACCAGCACACTCCTGCGAAGAAACTCGAAGGTTGTGTGTGAAGTCGACCAACCCGCACTGGGCCAGAGGCCCGATCACCCTAGTTCAGGGTAGGCTCGAGCCCCTCGGTAAGGACGTATATGAGCTGATAAGATGATGAAGAAGAAGAAGAAGTTAGAAAGAACCACTGCTTATTTACTCACAAAAATAAATCACTCGCATGCAGGATTTAGAAGGGCCAAAACGTCTAAACTACACCGATTTAGAGTAATTTCATTAATTCACAGTTTGCCTCACTTTTATCGCTGTACGCGTGTTCTGGTTTAATCGGTATTCTAAGCGTTTAAAGTGTGTTTTGTTAAGGCGGTAATATTACAGATTTTCGTTATTTTTGACGTCAATCACTCCTAAACGATAGAAAACCAAAAGCTGAAAAAAATACCCTTATTGTTGATGATGTTCCATAAAGTCAATAACTATTAGAAACACGATTGAGCAGTTTTTGCTCGATAAAAAAATCCCAAAGATAGGTCTACATCGTTACTTTTAACTCTAGTTATGAATAATATTCTGAATTATAAATAAAAAAAATATACAAAAATATTTGTTAAGATAGTACAAAGTGAGTAATGTTTATAATATTTTTTATACTTTCATTGTAGTTTTTGATTGAAACAAAAAACCAATGAAAACGTGTGGTTATTTTTTTACTCTTTACTCGTAAAGAAAAAGACAGAGACAACTATTCCAATCAATACCTCGCCTTAATGAATAATGAAATTTATTCTTGTTTGTCAAAAGTATGGCCAACCGATGTAGGTAACTGGGAACATTGCCCGTAAATTCACGTGAAAATACCAATGCAGTATCTATCGGCCATTGTGAATTTTGTCGCAAATAAGTCGGCACCATCTGCTAAAAAAGCGATTATCTTTTTCTTGTAGTTTTTCATCTTCTATTTTCGTTTTCTTATTGAGATAATTAAAAAAGCTAAACACGTTAAAAAACCGACTTCCATCTCAACAACTTAGTACACTTTTGCATTATTGTTTTTGGTTTTTGTTAATTTTCTAATAAAGTACTACACCGATTTTGATAAAATTTATATGGGACCACATGGGAAGTACTAGCTTTCAAATAAAAAATAATCATATCAGATGAAGAAGAAAAAGAAGTTACGAAGAACCACTGCTTGTAACTCACAAAAATAAATCACTCGCATGTATTCTGAGCATTTATAGTGTATTTTTGTCAAGGCGGTAATATTACATTATTTTCGTTATTTTTGACGTCAATCACTCCTTAACGATAGAATACCCAACCAAGGTTGAAACCAAAAACCAAAATGGTTGCACAACAGAAAACATATTGAAAATTAAATACAGATAGTATTGTGATGAATCTTTTTGTCTTTTATTTTTTTTTAACCTGCTTTTGTATCATCTTCTTGTCTTTTGTCTTATTTGAAATTGTCAATCCTATCATTACTTTTTCTTTGGTCTATTCGTCTTTTAACATTTATTCTTGTCATCTTTATTAATCTTGTATTGGTGGTAAAATTGAACCCCTCAGAACCTATTCTTTTTTTTCATGCGCGCAACGGCGCATTTGGAGGGTGCGTCGACGCCGCACTGGCGCCCGAACAGTTTTCATACCACCTGCACCGAACAACCAGAAGTACATATAAACCCATTATACGCCAACAAAACGAAGCCACAACACGAAAGAAACAATATCCTTGAACCTACCCTGGACGTGGTCTGCCGCCGCGGAGAGATGCTACTGCCTACAGAGGTTCCAGAAGGCCTTCCTGCGATAGGCACTTTAACGCGACTTTTTCTGCTGTTCAACATCTTATCAATTCCAGAATCCTTTGTCTCGTGAGAAGAAGTCGCTGTAAGGACAATCTGTGCTACATAGACGATGAAAACAACATCTGTGAATGTGGCGCATCCCCAAAAAGTATGACGCACTTACTATCGTCACACCCTGGACACTTCATATAACGGGCCAGAAATTAAATTTCAAAAACGAATGACGGAACAAACAAAATGGCGGCGAAATCCTATACGCCCGACAACCAAACGGTAACCAATCTGCATCTATCTGGGTGACGAGGGGGTGAGGTCGCAATCTCTGTAGATACGTAGATCGTATCCATACTGCATAAATAGTATTAATATATTATATACATAATTTGGTATCGTGCCCAGCATGTCACCTGCACAGCTTGTAGCAACACAAAACGCTATTCACGACGCGGGAGTACTGATACAACGAAATATGCTGACCGACCCGTTGGACCAGCGGTATTGCTCCCGCTTGCTGGACCTAAGGTCGTGGGTTCGATCCTCACCCATAGCACATTTGTGTGAAGAACAGGTTTATTTGTTCTGTTATTGATTGTGATAATATCTACATCATTATCATCATCATCGTATCAGCTGAAAAATATCCACTGCTGGACAAAGGCCTCCCCAAGGATTTGGGGACGACCGGTCCTGTGCTGCCCGCATCCATCGGCTTCCCGCGATCTTCACCATGTTGTCGGTCCACCGCGTGGGAGGCCTGCCTACGCTACGATTTCCGGTGCGCGGTGGCCACTCGAAAACTTTACTATAATTTACTAAAGTATAATATCTATATGTATGTATTTAAAAACGTACATTAGTATGTATATCAGTCTGATTCCCTTAGTACAGGGATTCCTAGTTTGGGGCCGGATGACCGTGTGTGATTTGTCCCTATCTTATCTTATCTTATCTTTGTAAGTGGGGGCTGCAGTTGCAGCGACACTTCGACCCAATGGGATCTTTTGTGTCTACCCCTATAACCTTTGCACCCCAACCTACTCGAAGATGTGCTGCATTAGTGCAGCAATTCCGCTGATTGGAAGGTGCTTGTAGTCCTCCGGTGTTGGGTAGCCATCACCTAGGAGGTACATACGCTTACTAGCCAGGACATCGCAGTGACACAGTAGGTGTTCCATTGATTCTATATCTTCACCACAGGCCCTGCAGGTCGGGTCGTGCGTCAGGCCGATTTTTTGCAGGTGTGCATTTGTGGCAAAGTGGCCCGTCAACGCTCCTGTTATCGCCCTGACTCGCGTCCTGCTGTTATTCCAAATGTACTTGGTTGCCCCTGTGGTGACCTCGCCGATGAAGAGCTTAGAGTGTTTATGTCCATCTCTGGATAGACATGTCAATCTGTGTCTTCCCTCGGCCTGTTCCTTTAATGCCCTTATAATAGTGCTCCTTGGTAGCCCTATCCTCGGTTCTGGACCACACATTGTTGTTTGTGATCCCATTCTAGCCAGTTTGTCTGCTTCTTCATTGCCTTCCACTCCTACGTGTCCAGGGACCCAGACCAGTTGCAGTTTGTTGTGTCGGCCCACCTTATTGAGGACCTTTACACAATTTAGCACTAGCCCGGAGTCAACCTTGAAGGAGTCAAGAGCTTTAAGAACAGCTTGGCTATCGCTGAGAATATAGATGGTTTTGTCTTTGACTTCCTTGTCTATAATCTCATGTGCGCATGCAATGATAGCATAAGTCTCCGCCTGGAAGACTGTTGCATATTGCCCTAGACTAATACTCGCTGAGTAATCCTTAGCATAAACGCCTGCACCAGCACCAGACTCCATTTTCGATCCGTCTGTATACCATGTAAGAGTGTTTGGTCCTTGTTGTTTAAGTCCTTTACTCCATTCTTCCCTCGTAGGAACATAGATTTTATATTCTTTTTTGAATATGTGCACAGTCCGTATTTTGTCACATCCCATGCGCATAAGCCTTTCCATACCTGTGTCTAGTTGTAGATTGGTATGTCTGGTTTTGGGCATGTCAAAATTCCACATGCCATTTAACGATAACCTGTGTAGGGCCTTGGCCGCCTCTGTTTGAATGTGTATTTGAAGTGGCTTTAGATTTAGCAGCATTTCCATGGATGCAGTAGGTGTTGTACGAAATGCTCCGGTAATTGCCAGGCAGGCCAACCGCTGAAGTTTTGTCAGTGTTTGCCTGCACGTGCCTAGCTCCGTTCTAGGCCACCACACAATGCTGCCATAAGTAATAATGGGTCTTACTATCATTGTGTATAGCCAATAAATGACTCTGGGTTTCAGGCCCCAGGTCTTCCCGTACGCAGATCTTAGCATACAAAAGATTTTTGTGGCCTTGACCATGATCCTTTCTGTGTGCAGACTCCACGTTAGTTCTTTATCCAAGGTCATGCCTAGATATTTGACGCTCGTGGACCAGTTTAGTTCTGTACCATACAGTTTGAGAGTTTGTAAACCTTGTAGGTTTCTTTTCCTTGTGAATGGTACAACCGTTGTCTTGCTAGGGTTAATCGACAGGTGATTTTCACCACACCACCTTTCAACTTTTCGCAAGGCCTTTTGCATTATTTCCGATACTATGTTTGGAAATTTGCCGCTGATTAGTATAGCTAGATCGTCAGCATAACCAATCGTGTAAAGAGGTCCGGTGTTCAGCTCCTGTAGGAGCGAGTTGACCACTAGGCTCCAAAGTGTTGGTGACAGAACGCCACCTTGTGGGCATCCTTTTGTAGTGGTGGCAGTAACCTCGTCCCCCATTAGTGAAGATGTTATAATTCTCTTCCTAAGCATGATATCTATCCATTTGCATAACGTTTGGTCTATGCCATGGGAGATAGCTGCATTCTTGATTGCCCCGAAAGTAGTGCGATCGAAGGCTCCTTCTATGTCAAGGAAGGCAGCAGCACATACTTCCTGGTTCTCCAACGCTCTTTCAGCACGTGATACTACAAGGTGAAGTGCTGTTTCAGTCGACTTGCCAGACTGATATGCACATTGTAGTCCATGAAGTGGTTTTTTCCGCATTTGTCCCTAAATATATTGATATGATTGTGATTAAGAGCGTCGGCGGCGTAACGGCTAGGGCCGCCGCCTCCTGTCCGGGAGGTCATGGTTCGAATCCAGCCACGCACCAATGTGATTTCGAATTAAGATTTCATATTTACGTTTATCCGACGCTCTTACGGTGAAGGAAAACATCGTGAGGAAACCTGAACACGCTTGCGGAGAAACTCGCAGGTTGTGTGTGAAGTCGACCAACCCGCACTGGGCCCGCGTGGTCGACTAAGGCCCAATCGCCCTAATTCAGAGTAGGCTCGAGCCCCTCGGTGGGGACGTATATGAGCTGTTACGATGATGATGATTGTGATTACCATTAACACGATAGAAGAAGATTGAAGAAACAAACCGCGGAAGGTTTCGAAGACAATTTGAAACGCTAAAAAAACCAACTTAAATCACAAAAACCAAGTAAAATTTTTCGTTTTTAGTGTTTTGTACCTCAAAAGGAAAAAATGGAACCCTTATAGAATCACTTTGTTGTCCGTCCGTCAGTCTATCAAGACCGTTTATCTCGAGAACGCGTAGAAGTATTGAGTTGAAATTAAAACCATATACTTCGGTCTACAGTCTCTGGAAGTTGTGAAAAAATCAAACTTTTAATTTATTGTTAAAAAAACGATACAGCTGTTTTTGCCGCAAAAATGTATGTTTCGACATTCTCAGGAGAATCAAAATTAATAAGGTATTTTTTCATACCAAAAAGGAAAACGTTTTTTTTATTCTTCGTCATTAATTTTAAACTAAAAAAATAATTAAAAATCTGTTTAAGCTCGTGCCAAAGAAGCCCCTTCTACACCCCACAAACATAACTCAATTCAAAATTTAGACCGCCGTTCCTTGCATAATTGATTAAGTACTTTAAATGAAGACTATTGTTTTAATTATTTAATTACAAATGTACAGTTTTAAGATTTTTCGTTATTACTTGCCAAATTTCATCGTTCTTGGTCAACGAAAAACACTCTATGAATTTTGTTTCCCTTGAGAGTGTCGAAATATACATTTTTTTAACTTAGAAAACTTAAGCGTCGGTGGCTCAATCGGTATAACGACTCGGTTCTTCTAACCAGAGGTACCGGGTTCAAATCTGGACGGCCAATGTACCAATGAGTTTTTCAAAACTTACGTTCATACTTACCGATTGCTTTAACGGTGAAGGAAAACATCGTGAGGAAACCTGCACACGCCTGCGGAGAAACTCGCAGGTTGTGTGTGAAGTCGACCAACCCGCACTGGGCCCGCGTGGTTGACTAAGGCCCTAACGCTCTAATTCAGGGTAGGCTCGAGCCACTCGGTGGGGACGTATATGAGCTGATATGATGAACTTAGAAGACTTAGTTTTTCACAGCTTCAGTGGACTGTAGATTGAAGTATATGGTTTTAATTTCAACTCGATACCTCCACGCGTTCCCGAGATAAACAGTCTTGACAGACATACAGACGGACAGATAACAAAATGATCCTTTAGGGGCTCCGTTTTTTCCTTTTTAGGTACTGAACTCTAAAAAAGAATTCTCCAAATCGGTTGATAAATGACGGAGTACTAAGGTAACAAACTTAAAAAAAACCAACCAAATCGAGAACCTCTGACTTTTTAAAATCTTTTGATAATTTAATTTTTTATGTATATACTAGCTGATTCCCGCGGCTTCACCCGCGTGGACCACATTTCTATGACTTTTCGAGGGTGCGCAGTGCGCGAGCCGCAAGCGGCTCGCGAGCGTGGTAAAAAGTAGCCTACGTCTTAACCCAGGTCCTAATCTGTCTACCTACCAAATTTCAGCCAAATCCGTTCAGTAGTTTTTGCGGGAAAGCGTAACAGACAGACAGAGTTACTTTCACATTTATAATATTAGTAATAAGTAATATAATATTAGTAATGTACGAGTATGTTACATACATACTTAGTTAGTTAAATTTTGAAGGGTAGGTCAAGTCTTGCAATTGATTTTAGAGCGACTCCCAGAATTCCGATTGAGTTGAAATTTGGCATAAAGAGTATTCCCGGTGACCATAGATACTTTTGATATTATTTTAGAAGTTGATCTGATGATGAACTTTGAGGTGGAATTATGGTCCCAAGCTGTGCTCACTTTTTTGAATTTGAAACGTATTTACATTCGGCATTTGGCTTTTCAGCATAAAAACTATTTTCAAACTAAATTTTGTTATCATCATATCAGCCGAAGGACGTCCACTGCTGGACATAGACCTCCCCCGAGGAATTCTATGACGACTGGTTCTGCGCTGCCCGCATCCAGCGGCTTCCCGCGACCTTCACCAGGTAATCGGTCCACCGAGTGGGAGGCCTGCCTACACTACGTTTTCCGGTGCGTGGTCGCCACTCGAGAACTTTACTGACCCAACGGCCATCTGTTTTACGAGCAGTGTGCCCCGCCCACTGCCACTTAAGTTAAAAGCTTGTACCTAAAAGCTTTTAGGTTTAAATTATTTTGAAGTCTGTTGAAAATTACCTATTCCACACCATACCTAGTCAAACAAGGTGGCGTAATAAAGGAAAAGCAATTTGTAGGTACAGAGGCCAAGCTATACACTCGTGTAGTGCGATTGTGATCCATACGCATTCGGCATAAGAACGGTACAAAGTCCAAAGTGTGTAGCTTGATGTGCTGGCCTGTGTACATCTACGGAAAGTCCTAAAGGCCTAAACAAGCGACACGACTTTCGAGTGGGCCGCTCTCGTGACGGACAAATGGACACTCGACGCGGGTCGAGTTCGTAGCCTGCCTACGTGGTGTAAGTCATAAGAGGTTTGCTCACCTATGGTGGTGCAGCAAGTATTTTTTTTAATGAGTTTTATCAATTTATTTGACTAGTTTAGTAAAATACATATAAAGCCAATGTCTAACCCTTATCATTAAAAATCCAATTTAAACCCTAACTTAACCTAACAATAAACATAATAATAAAAATATCGAAAACCCGAGTCGAACCAGCCGCAAAGGGGCCCATAACACACATCGCGTTGCCGCGCTGGATGGCAATAGACAACCTTTGCAGCAGGTAGGACCCGGGGCGGGTGTCACACCCCTCATTAAATTAATAAATACATGCAAATTCTACAGTTATATATTTTTTGGAGTTTACTCCTTAAGAATCGATTTGCATATAAGGCGCCCGGTATAAAAAAAAATATGAGGAGTAAAATCTAGTGATCGAAAACGTAGTTTGTTATATTCTCTTTGCGCGTTACGTTTTTTACGCGCAACCTATTGTGCGCACCTCTGTCACGTGATACAAAACAGTCAGGATTGGCTGAATCTGACAAAAAGAATATAAGTCACTACGAAATCTAAAATGAAGTCACAACACAGTAATCGAATCAGTTGCAGTCTTACAATTTTTGATCTGATAAGATTTTAAAATTTGTGATTTTTATATAATTTGGTATCATGGGTGTCAATTTTGTGAAAGCAGATAGCAGAAACTTGCCCAAAGTGGACCCAATCATGTTCTTTAAAAATAACCCCGATTTTTATTCTGCAGAGCTGAGAAAAGTAAAAACAGCAATGTAAGTACTATAAAATAATATAACACTACCTACGTAAGTAACCTTAATTCTGCTAAGGCGAAATAATAGTCTTTCTTTCAGTAGTAGTTTTTTAGGTTATAAAGAATAAATTTTGTTTACAGTAAGTAATTAGTTTGCATTTTCAGGGCTACACGAGAATCTTATGGTGACGATGCTATTGGGTACGTGCAACTACGTCGTGAATCAGGACTTTGCACACTCAATTGCAAGATCTGCCCCGAGCACTAAGTGAGGGCTAGTTTATACAAATTCACTATGGTGATAGACGAGACTAAAGGTGAAATCGTCAGTTGCCAGTGCTTGGAATGTGCAGCTTTAGCTGGTGGTTGTAAGCATGCAGTGGCATTTTTGATGTGGACCCATCGTCGCAGTGAAGAACCTTCCTTGCGTGAATGTTACTGGAAAAAACCCGTCCTCTCGAGAGTAGGGACTACTATGAAATACGTCACTGTATATCAAATTTGAACCAGCTCCACATCATGAAACCAGCACAGACCTTTTCCACGGGTTTCTTCAAGAAGCAAAAAAGAAGAAAATTATGAATTGTGAACTTTTAAAGTATCAGAACGACTTTAAACACAGTGATGTTCGACAGTTTTCATTTCCTTATTTAAGTGAGTGATGATATAAAGAAAGATGTCAACAAATTACTAGAAACATTACAAGAGAAACTTAACAAAAATGCTCTTGATTTAATTGAAGAGTCAACACAAAACCAATGTTAGATCCCTTTAAGGTATGACCTAAGATATGCTCGTATAACCGCATCTAAAGCATACGAGGTTAGTCGCTGCCAAACACCAAATGGATCATTAGTAGCTGCTACCATGGGAGCTAAAACACCTGACACATCAGCTATGAAAAGAGGCCGGAAATTGGAATGATTAGTTATAAAAACTGTGCAGAGTAAACTTAAAACTAAAGTCAAGCCCTGTTTTGTGCCTGTTTAGACAATCGTACTTAAGTAGTAAACTCCAGTCGTGCGTCGGAGCTGACACACACACTTTTTTTTCTCTCACTTAAGTGTAAAATAAAGTAAATTAAATGTTTTTTTAACGAATATTAAGATGTCTTAACTACCAACGAAAATCTTGACATTTAGTCCCACAGTCAATCGAGAATCGTTTTTCTATCAGGATTTTATTTATTTTTTTGTTTCGAGCAACCAAGCACAACGATGAATTATCGTCGTGAAAAAAAGATTTTCTATTTTTACCTGAAATGTGTTACATATAACCAGCAGAAACAAAAAAAAATGTTTGCTAAAAAGTCCGTCTGTTGGTCCGTCCATCACGCGACTAAATCAATGATCCAATCAACGTATTATTTTAAGATAGAGTTTTGCTATATTTAGCATAAGACTTTTGAGCGGTTTTTGACTGGATTGCCTTTTAACCAAATCGCACTATAAAAAATGCAAAAATAAAAAAAGGTTCTAACGATTTAAAAAAATCCTTGCAAGTAGTAACTATTATTGACGTTCTATTAAGTGGCCGTATTGATTATTCTGGCAAAATTCGTTAAGGACAGGCCCCCATAAAATATTTGTTTTAACCCTTTAAACTTTCACGATTATTCATGATGATAAAAACAAACAAGAAATAAGAACAAATACCCGTGTGGCATGTGGGTTATGTTAGTGTAGTGTGTCGTGACTCTAACTCCTCAAGTAAAATGTGTCGTAACCCTAACGCTTCACAAAATTTAGTGAGGGTAGTAGCAAAATTTAGTGAGGGTAGTAGCAAAGTAGTAGAGTTTGACCCTCACTAAATTTTGTGAAGCGTTAGGGTTACGACACATTTTACTTGAGGAGTTAGAATCACGACACACTACACTAACATAACCCACATGCCACACGGGTATTTGTTCTTATTTCTTGTTTATTTTTATCATCATGAATAATCGTGAAAGTTTAAAGGGTTAAAACAAATATTAGAGGTGGCGATGACACCACGGCTTCAGTCTGCTTGCGATCACGGCTATCGAAGCATAGTCGAAAATTTGAGATAAAAAGAACATCAATACCTATGTTCTATAAAATCACGTCAGTTCCCGCTTTAAATTTATCATAATGAAATTTTTGTTTGTAATTTTTTTAATGAATATTCCTTTTTTTGCAGTGGATTGCCGCTTCCTATTTTTGCTTGCCTACTTTCAGTTGTAAAATAAATTACTGCCAGCTTCTATAGTTTCAACGTGTTATTGATTGTACGTTTTCGCTTTACAATTTATTAACTTTTTTTTAGAATAATTTGAAAAATTTAATCACCACGGTAGTTGAGCATGCCTTCATTTGGTTTTACTTATTAGTTAACTAAGGGCATGACAAAGGACGATATTGGCAATTTCGTTCGATTTGTGCATAAATTGAGAAAAACAATTATTCAGCGGAGACAGTTTTGTTCAAAACAACATAATGTTTCCCCTCGTAAAACGATGTCTCATATTACATTTTCGTTTAAAACTTCATTAAAAGGCTATATAAGAATTGTATACCTAGATAACGTAGTCACTATTATTATGTTTTTTTCGGTTTCTGACTTATTGTAAATAGTGTATATGTTGTGGTTTTTATCCTAGGCTCCTCAATTATGTTAGTTTTAGGCCAGATAAGTAGGATACCAATTGAAAGAAACAAATAGTATAACCTACTTGAAAATCATCTTAACCTGGTACTCCTAAGCAGGTGATAGACAAAAAGATTGTATTGTACTTCCATCTTCATTATTCCCCGCTACCGCTCATGCCTTCCACTGCTCTTAACTCGCTCTACTTGACTGGTAATCGTTGTTCTGCGAGATTGACGGCACAACTGTTGTTCTGTATGGCTCGGTGCAAATGAGCTTTTTTGTTGACCCTACTTTGTTATTGTTGCTGCTGGTAGTTGGGTTAATTTAGTTAGGTTAAGGGTCGAGGCCTCAGTTGCTAGCTAAGTAATGAATGGTAATCATTTGTCTCTGAAAACAGTAGTTTTTGAGCGTTTAGTTGTACAGTCGACATCAGAAATACGAGAATTTTTTGCGTAAATATTCCTATCGTATTTTGGCGAAAGCGTAATTTGGAAACAAATGTTACGTTATCAGTCTAGATATTTCTGAAGTACCTACCTCGCCCAAGCCCATTAATCTACCCTCTCATTAAAAATAATAACGTTTACCTTAAGTCTTTTGGTCCAAAAATGTAATTTTATTTTCAGTTATTTTATTTCAATTAGGGCCTCCATCTCACCCTAGGGACTCGGTTACGAGTCTGGGGCTAAGGTCGCTTTAAAAGGTTAACCTTTAAGGTAAGGTTAATGTTGTTATATAACGGCAGTTAATTGGGGACTTATGTGAAAATATCAACATTTTGAACATACCTTTAAATATTTTGAAGGAACACACCTATGTTGGGATTTAGGTTTTGTTTTTTATATACGAACTAAATAAAAAACATTTCAATATACCATGCTTTATTTTATACAACGTGATTTTAAATAGTGACCGAAGATAACGAAAAAGATTAAAGATCTAAGCGTTAAAAAAAAGACTTCCATCGCAACTACTTCGTACAATTTACAGTAATATTTTTGATTTTGTTAATTTGTTAAAAAAAGTAGTAGGCACACCGATTTTAATAAAATTTATATGGGACTAACTTCTCAGCAAACCCTATCGAACAAAAAAAAATCATGAAAATCAGTTCACAATCTGCGGAGACATCGCGTAACAAACATACATAAAAAACAGTCAAATTGATAACCTCCTCCATTTTAGAAGTCAGTTGAAAATTAATAATTGTTGCAGAGCAGTCATACTTATTTTTTTACAATAATACTTTTATTATACGTTTATTTGATGCAATAAATTTAATTTTATAATGTTTAGAAAATGATATCTGATAGGTGGCCGCCATCAGAGTTGATGCAAATTTCGGCTCTTTTTTAACCGACTTCAAAAAAAAATAAAAAAATTATGTGTGTTCGCAGATAACTTCGTCGTTTATGAACCGATTATTAAGGAAACCAGGATCTGATGATGGCATCCCAGAGAAATTGAGGGGAATCTTAGTTTCCTGTTTAAAGTCGGTTTTCTTTTGTTCAAAATTATGTTACATTTTGCATCACCTTCGTCACGATTTCCGGCGTTAGATTGTCGATTTTACGAGTATGACGAATGTTTGTTTTGAGGGCCTGGAGAGTCTACGGCTTGTTAACGTAGACCAGATCCCTTAAGTGACCCAACAGAAAAAAAGTCTGGAGCCGTCAGATCGGCTGATCTCGCTAGCCAACCGCCTCCGTAGCCCAGCGGCAAAGTTCACTGGCTTTACACAGGAGGTCGCGGGTTCGATTCCCGGGCGGGGTCAATTGTAAGACTCGGTTTGGTTGGTGAAAGGGCATTTTCTAAGCCCGCCTGGCTAGCTACCACCATTTTATCTAAGTCTTGCCGCCAAATATCAATGTTAATATCATTGGTGGTGGCATGAAGACAAGATAGCCAGTTCCCCATTGCGTTGGGGAATCTTGGTAAGCCCGCTTCCGTCTTCGGCAACATCGTCACTTACCACCAGGTGAGATGATGCCAAGGGTTTACCAATTGTGAATAAAAAAAAAAATATCCCCAAATCGAGAAATCAAACGGCCTGGAAAAGTATTCCTTAAAATGTCCATGGTATCGCGCGCTGTGTAGGCGGTGGTACAATCTTGCTGTAACCACATGTCCTCCAACTCCAATTCATCCAGTTGTGGTATCAAAAATTCGTCCAACATGGTCCGGTACCGTTCGCCAGTGATGGTTACCGCGTTTCCATTGTTGTCTTCAAAAAAGTATGAATCAAACACATGTTGTGAGTAAACAGCGCACCATACGGTCACTGTTTTTGGAGGAAGTAGTATCTCATGGAGAACACGAGGATTATGGTTTGCTCAAAACCGGGCATTTTGTTTGTTTACATGTCCAGAGAGGTGGAAATGCGCCTCGTTGCTCATCATCAGTTTCTCGAAAAAATCAGGCATTTCGTTATTCAGCTGCAACAAACTCTGACTGTACGCCATACGGGTTTGGTGATCTACTGGCAGCAGCTGTTGAACAATTAGAATTTTTTACTGATAAATTTTTAAATCTTCGGTCAAAATTCTCTGAAGAGACCGCTGTGATATGGTCAATTGCATCGCGCGTTTTCGCGTCAATGTTGATGGCTCCTCCTCAACACTATCCCTCATAACTTGGATGTTCTCAGGTGTCCGGCTTGTTCGAGGACGTCCTAGTGATTTCCGATCTCGGGTTGACCCAGTCTCTTCAAGTCGAGATGCCAGGCGTTGAAATGTTTGAGCAGTAGGCGCCGCACGGTTCGGACATTTGTTCCGAAATTCGCGATGACTTAAAATCACTGACGAATTATTTCGCAAAAACATTGAAACAGTTATACCGGGTTCTGGTAGCGTATACCTCTCCATTTTGCAACACAGTAATTTTCGTGACTGTCGTCTGTCAAACGTAAAAAAAGTAATGGAAATTAACCGTCTAACAAAAAAATTTAAGCGTCTTCCAATAGGGTGATACTTTTTGCGCCACCGTGTATGGATGTATGATGTTTGTTACTCCATTACGGTTCAACCATTGAACGGATTGGGATGAAACTTGGCACACATATAGGTTAGGTCCTGAAATAGAACATAGGCATATAGGAACATATTTTTACTCCGAGAAAACGTTTATTCCCACGGGAAAATCGAAAACAATGCGGGCGTAGCCGCGAGCGGACGGCTAGTATATAATATATTCACATCAACTCATATACGTCCCCATCGAGGGGTTCGAGCCTACCCAGAATTAGGGCGATCGGGCCTTAGCCGACCACGCGGGCCAGTGCGGGTTAATCAACTGCACTCACAACCTCCGATTTTCTTTGCAGATGAGTGCAGGTTTCCTGAGTTCACGATAAGAGCGTCGGATAAACGTACATATGAGATCAAAATTCGAAAACACATTGGTACGTGGCAGGATTCGAACGACGACTTCCCGAGTAGAAGTTAGCGGCCCTTGCCGTTGCGCCACCGACATAATATATTAGTAACAAAAAAGTTAAGGTAAATTAAAAAATTACGCTGAGTGTACGAAATAAACCCTTCATCATGTCGAGTACCTGACGAGCCAGCGTTGACTGAGAGGTCAACTTATTTTAGTCGGCGGTTCTAATTTAGATCTGTCTGTTGTGGGTACGTATAGTTTTGTCTGGGATCAGAACGTTTGTCAAGTTTTCGACGTTATTAGACTGTCAATCGAACGGAGATAAAGCCAAAAGTGTGAATTGCTTTAATAAGTTAGTCAGTAGCAATAAATGGGGCAAATATCTCGTTGAACAAATAACCTTTGGGGCAGTAAAGCTCTCGAGAAGCAACCGCACACTGTAAAACGTAGCATAGGCAAGCCACAAGCCGCTGGACGCAGGCTGCGCAGGGCGGTCCTTGTGTAAATCTTTGGGGGAGGCCGTTGTCCAGTAGTGGACTTTAACTACCAAGATGCATGTGTATCTATGTACGTACATACTTATATACAGAAGTGTCGGTTACGGTAACGGTAACAGTGTCGCCAGTTCAATGGTTTATTCCCATCTTAACAATGCCCAACGCGCCTAAAGAAGTTTAGACGAGCTGAGGGTACCTAGGTGCAGGCTAAGTCGCAAAAATGTATACAATTCATGGGTCCCAAAATCTATAATTCAATTTCGGCTGTCATTAGAGACGCACCGAGCAACTCTGTGTTCTTGGCCAAACTAAAAAGCTTTTTGATAGCACAGGCTTATTATACTGTTGACGAATTTTTTTTGTATAAAATACTGTAATAACAGCGAAATGCTTTATAACATTTAATTAGGTTAAAATAAAATTTATCTAACTCATGACTAATCTTATGTTATATATATATATATTCATCTATTACATCAACCTCCTTGTCACTCAGATATATATAAAAGAAATATTTATAATATGAGTGTCGCACTGTTTAATAAGCTTCCAGTTGAAATTAAAACGTTAGAAGGTAATCTATATAAAAATAAGTTGACAGGTTGGCTCTTAAATCACTGTTTTTATAGTGTTAAAGAATTTTTAGAATTTAAAATTTAATTTTAATTTCCTGTTGAAATATTTGCATTCTTTCTTGACGGCTGAATACAGTACTACCTATTAATTATGTTAAGACCTAATTGTAAAGTATTCTTGCAAATAAACAATTATCTTATCTTATCTTATGTTTAAAATGACTTGTAATTTGCTGTCAATTATTAATAAATATTGAAATTGAAGACTTTAAAAATCATCATCAGCTGAAAAACGTTTACTGCTGGACAAAGGCCTCCCCCAAGGATTTCCACGACGAATCTAAGATTTAAATATTCGAATATCGTTTAATAATATTTTATACAAAGAGTTCTATTAACAATTTTTTTTAACTGTTTTTCTGACAAATCTAAGACATCATCGGATAAATTGTTACACATGAGCACACACACCCCGTACACTGCATACAAATGGTCGTGAAATGACATTTCTAAAAAAAAATGACATGGCAAACAAAATCACGGCGAAATCCCATACGTTCGAGAACCAAACTGTAACCAATCTGTATCAATCTGGGTGACGAGGCGTGAGGTCGCAATCTAGAGAGCGGCAGAGAGAATCCGTACTGTGTGTTAGTACTAATATATATACTTTGACATGAGTGTGCATTGTCCCACAATAATAGACTTATTGATTTTGCTAAGTCTGGTATAAGTTACTCAAGTTTATTTTTATTCCAAAGATTATAACCGTGTCTGTCACTATTCAGTGAAAAGAGAGGCAGATTTTTGCGAACATACCTACATTATATTTTTATAAATTTACTGACAGGGGAAATTAATTATATTAATATCGACTCACGAGAACGCATTCAATAAATCGCGCGAACCGCTCTTTCAGGTAGAACTTTAAACTCACTAAGCTTCTGTGGACGGTTGCCTTAACTCTTTAGTCCCTTTCCAGTCATTCTATTTCAATTCACTCGCCAAATTTTCCATTTATCTAAATATATATAACTTAAAGGTGACAGACTGACTGACATAGTGATCTATCAACGCAATTTAATACATAATATGTTCAACGTATGTTCCCAAACCACTGGACGGATCGGGCTGAAATTTGACATGCAGGTAGATGTTATGACGTAGGCATCCGCTAAGAAAGGATTTTGGGAAATTCCCACGGGAACCGCAAAAATCGGGATCTGCGAGGGCGAAGCTGCGGGCATCCACTAGTTCATTCCATAAACGCATTTCATAAATCACGCAAACCGCTTTTTCAGGTTGAACTTTAAACTCACTAAGCTTCTGTGGACTGTTGCCTTAACTCTCTAGTCCCTTTCCAGTCATCCTATTTTAATTCATTCGCCACATTTTCCATTCAATTATTCCATAAACGCATTTCAAAAATCGCGCGAACCGCTTTTTCCGGTTGAACTTTAAACTCACTAAGCTTCTGTGGACGGTTGCTTTAACTCTCTAGTCCCTTTCCAGCCATTCAATTTCAATTCACTTGCCACATTTTCCATTCGTTCATTCCATAAACGCATTCCATAAATCGCGCGAACCGCTCTTTCAGGTTGAACTTTAAACTCACTAAGCTTCTGTGGACGGTTGCCTTAACTCTCTAGTCCCTTTCCAGCCATTCCATTTCAATTCACTCGCCACATTTTCCATTCATAAGTGCATTCCCGTTTTGCAGGGAAAATGGACTGGTAGGTATAACTGACTCAATTTTCAAACACTTACAGGATGTAACAAAACCGCAATTAATATTAGGATAATTTTTAACAAAAAAAAAACGACTTCAAACAGGAATATAGGGTTCCCCTCGATTTCTCTAGGATGCCATCATCAGATCCTGGTTGACTTATATGGATATCTCCTTTCCAACAAAAAAAGAATCATCAAAATCGGTTCCTGAACGACGAAGTTATCCGCCAACACACCTAAAAAAATATACGGTCAAATTGAGAAACCTCCTCCTTTTTTGAAGTCGTTTAAAAATGGAATATACTTAATAATTATACTTACTTATACATTTTTGGAGTTTACTTCAGAAATGATTCATATATAGAGCTCGATGTCAAAAATATATGAGGGGTGAAATTGAGTGTTGAGCACTAACGCGCTACCGTTACTTTTAGTGTCATTACGTTTTTCAGTCACGAAGGTTAAGGAAACGTGGCCATACTGCACAATGCGAGACCGAAGTTTCAATAAATAACTGTGTAAGCGTCTGTCCTCTCAGATTTAAAATCAATGCCAATGTAAACAATCAAAGAATCTGTAATTCAACAAAATTAACTTTTTATACAGAGGAAAATGCACTGGAAAAAAAAACATCTTGTTAGACCTCAATTTAAAAAAATATATACCCTACCAGAAAGAACTCTCCCTGTGTCGCATAGTCCGCAAATTTCTACAAACAGAAAAAGATTAACCCATCGTTTCAACTGTTACGAACTCTTTTGTCCACTTGGCCTAGGGCTACCAGTATGACCGGTTTTTGAAACCGAGACATGTAAATCTAAAAAAAAATATATGTTGTCTTGCTGCGCTGTTATTCGCACTCATTAAGAGGATTGTGAAGCTGCTAATTTTCATACAAACGGCGTTAATGATTTTCACCTCATACATTTTAACTGATCTGGACAATTTTTTTATAGGTTGTCAGTCAGAACAAAAGCTAGGCTTATACGTTCCGTATGATTGATTAAAAATAAACAAAAAATGAACGCAATTAGTATTGTATGAAAACATGTGAGTGACAATAAAATTAAACTTTTTAACTTTATCGAAGAAACAAAAACGTGCATTTTTTCTGAGTGACAACCTATCAAAAATTGATCCAAATCGGTTAACATTTAAGAAGTGAAAATCATTAACGCCATTTGTATGGGAAGTCGCAGATTCACAATCCTCTTAAAATTCTAGTAAAATAAGTAAATTTTCAAATACAAATTACAAATATTCTTTATTTGCCATTAAACAAGGTACAAAATTGATGTTAGTTTAAAGACCGTAGACTCTCTTGTTTAGCCATATTATTTTATAGCATGCAAATTTATAACTAGAAACATAAAAAAAGCAAAAAAAAAGAATAGATTAACAAACAAACAATTAATTTCACTCCACATATAGAATACGAAAACATGTCAATATTTTAAACTAATTTACATCATGTCATGTTTAAATATAGTTGTAACAATAATTTCTATTAGGGTTATTTGTGTGTCAAAAATTCATTGACTGAATAAAACATATTATTTTGAAGCAGTCACGCATGCAATTGGTTCTTAAATTTATTAAATGGTAATAATGTAATAACATCAGGTACTTTGTTAAATATTATTTTTCAAGTCTTAAATACCTACCTACCTACTGTCCCTGCTGTATATTTAAATCAATCAAAAATAATTAATTCTGCTAGACATTCAGTAAAAATCATATGCAGTCATTTCAGTGTGGAGTTCCCCATAATAATTTAGTTACCCCTGTATAAGCAAGGATGATAGGTACCTCGTAATAGCCGTTAAGGAAAATCGTCAATCACTCAAACGGGGCTTTCAACCTAATGAGATCGATTTGACGAAATCGATGGGCTAATGACTTGCGGCGCGATGGTAGGTAAACTTTTATTTTATATTCGTCTCCGAAAATGGTAGCACGATTAAATTGGCCCTTTGAAATCTATTTCCGTTTAAATACAAAAACCGAACATGTGCGAGTCGGAATTGAACACCAAGGGTTGCGTAACGATCGTACAAGGGTTAATTTACACGTTTCAGAAAATCACATTTCTTCCCCTTAAATTTTTTTTATATCCGCAATCCTTAGTTAATATTATAAATGTGAAAATGTGTTTCTTTATTTATTTGTTTGTTACCTTTTCACGCTTCAACACTTTAACTAATCTCAATGAAATTTGGCGTGCAGGTAGCCTGTGTCACTGGGAAGGACAAAGGCTACTTTTTATCTCGTGAAACTAGCATAGTCCGATGCAGTTCCTGAGGGAACTGAAAATATAGGTACTCCTTTTTTTGGTTAGTTTCTTTAACATTGCAACGGAACAATGGATTTCTGTGATTTTTTTGCACAGAGATGGCTGAGAGGGTGGTGAAAACTTATTTCCGCGCTCGCGCACGTCAGCGTCGCAACGGAGCTACGGACTGAAGTGTTTTTTGTATAGAATTGGTTGAGGGGGTGGGAAGTGACATAGACTTCTAATCAGAATAGGTCGATATCAATCCTGAGAGATCTGAGGAAAACTCATGATCGCGCACCACTCACCCTAAAAGACAGTCATAAAAACGAAGTCCATGTGGGCGAAACTGCGGGCAAAAGCTAGTAGATACATAATGTGTGATACGTTTAACTGTCTACATTTTACGGTTCATGAAATACAGCTCGCTGATAAGCAAACGGACGGACAGCCGAGGCTTAGTAATAGGGATGACGACAGCATCACAAATAAATTATGAACTCTTGATCACTAAATTGCCCTCCTACTTAAACTTCGGAAAACCCTACTCGTTTTGTTTTCCATCAAGTCATCGATTTTTAATTCAACAAAATCAAAAAATGAGTACATAAATGACGCTGCAAAACTATGAAGTCACGCCTAGGTATTTCAAACATTTTTAGAACAAAATGTCGTTTTTGACAGATGATAAAAAGTAACTCAGATGACTAGCATTCGTCACCCTATTGGCACCCTTTGCAGGGAAGTAATGATTGAAAAAAGGTTTTTAAAACACGTTTTTGTTTCGTAGAGTAGTAGTGATTGGATCAGGAATAAGGAGATCCGGTTGGAGAACCAAGGTAATCGACATAGCTCACAAAATCGCTAAACTTAAGTAGCAGTAGGCTGGGAACATAGCTAGTAGAACAGATGGCTGTTGCGGTAGTAAAGTTCTCGAGTGGCGGCTGCGCACCGAAAGACGAAGCGTAGACAGGCCTCCCACTCAGTAGACCGACAACCTGATGAAGCTCGCTAAAAGCAGCTGGATGCGGGCAGCGCAGTACCGGTCGTTGTGGAAATCCTTTATTGTTTCACATTGAACGTTTTTCAGCAGTCATGATGAATAAGGGGTAAAAATCGTTACTAAATCAGCTCAAGCCGTTAAGAACTTATCCTTATCATCATCTTACGCCGTTACGCCGTGTTAGATATTTTAGGTGGCTTGAAAAACTTCCGACAGTGGAGTATAATACCACTAGCACATTATTATAATATAGTGGTTTACAGTAGTGCAACGAATTTACTTACGCAGAGCAACGGAAGGATAAGTGCGAGGCGACGAGCGGTGGGGCACAGCCTGGCAGGCTACAGGCTAGTACAGCTAGTACCTACGCCGTGGCGGCATCATGCGACATCAAAGGCGTTGCGCTACTGTAAGCCATATCGTAATACTGTGCCACTAGTCCACAACCTCCACCCACCCGGACTTGACCCTCGTTCAGAATAGTTAAAAAGTTTCAAATGTTCCTGTATCAACAATAACTACCCATACTGTCCCATTGCTAGGGCACAGGTTTCTTCATTGATGTGTTCCGGCTAAAAGATAAGATAGCCAGATTCCCATCGCAATGGGGAATCTTGGTAAGCCCGCTTCCATCTTTGGCATGATCGTCACCTACCATCAGGTGGGATGATGCCAAAGTTTTACCAATTGTGAATAAAAAAAAATACGACTGTCCTTTGGACCACACCATTGAATTAAAACTTTATTAGCTCCATGTATATGTATTAAAATAAATACTTAGGCTTCAGAAAGTAATCGAATCTTTTTTGTCATATGGAGGTATAGACATTTATAAAAAAAAAATATGAGAAATATATTTACGAAAAGAGTTTTTTATCCTCGAAAATGATCAAATAATTTTTACCTTACATGTTTGTTTTGATTGTTTTGACAACCGATATTGTTGGTAAACAAAAATAAATAGTATCTCTCTTTCTATCTTCACTAATTTATATATCCCTCTCAACTTCCGTTCACCTCGCCCGAACACACTTCCGTAACGCTCTCATCACGCATCCACCAGCTTAGTGCCCAATTCAAGCGTGCGCAAAGAAGTTTTACTTCAAAAAGAAGCGCGGAAACAGTTGATAATGACCGTGAAGAGTTCAGTCAACGCAAGTTGCAGTGAGACACAACCGCTACGGCTTTCTGAATCCGATATGAGTAAATGAAAAAGTTATATTACATATACCTATATCATCATCATCATCATTACAGCTCATATACGTCCCCACCGAGGGGCTCGAGCCTACCCTGAATCAGGGCGATTAGGCCTTAGTCGACCACGCGGGCCCAGTGCGGGTTGGTCGACTTCACACACAACCTTCGAGTTTCTTCGCAGGCGTGTGCAGGTTTCCTCACGATGTTTTCCTTCACCGTTAAAGCAATTGGTAAGTATGTACGTAAGTTTTTGAAAAACTCATTGGTACATTGGCCGTCCAGATTTGAACCCGGTACCTCTGGTTAGGTGGACCGAGTCGTTACCGGTTGAGCCAGCGATGCTTTTTGTTTGGTACATGTATGTATGTGAGTATAAACAAATAACCATACATCAGAAAAGCCTACATTCGGCACAAATATTTGTCCATCCGTCGTCGCACGAAATACAATTCTGGGCCACAGATGCTTTATACGAGTTTGTTTGGTAACTTCTGCGCAGAGGTTATTTTTACTTGAAATGTAGGCATATTATATACCTACATACATATTATATCGTTAGATTGTGATCATATACAAAATAATATCCGTCATTAGCATATTATCCTACTAATAATTTAAACGCGACAGTTTGTAACAATGTATGGATGTATGTTTGTTACTCTTTCACACAAAAACTACTGAACGGATCTGGCTGAAATTTAGTAAGTTGATAGATTGGGACCTGGATTAACACATAGGCTACTTTTTTACACGCACTACGTACCCTTGAAAAGTCATAGAAACGTTGACCACGTGGGTGAAGCCGTCAGATACTACGTAATAATATCCGTCAATAAAAGTTAGATTACTTCAATAAGTATTATTATTACCTGCCTTGGCGACCAAAATTTGCCCAGAAGAGGCAAAAAAATAAAATAATAAATGATCGACTGAAACGACGATGAATGAATACGAGAAGAAAATCTGATATTTTAACCGCTGGCCTAGCGCTTATATATCTGGAGCAGCGAATTATTGATCACATTGTTGCGATCAAAAGACGACAATATGCGTAAAAACGAATTTTCATATACATGAGACATAGCTAGATCTAATTTTCTGCCCCGTAATCCTCTATATTGCAAATTTCATCAAAATCGTTAAAACTGTTTACGAGAACGTGATGACCAGTGATATATATGATACGTTTTACGTGATTAAAAATAATGCTCGTTTAATAATTTATGGATTTACATACCAATATATTATATATTATTTTCGTGATATCCCAACAAGGGCTTACCAGTTGTGAATAATAAAAAAAGGCGGCTATGTACAAATACATTTTGGGAAAGACCAAGTAAGCTATCAGAAGGGCTCCAGTAATAAAATCAAAAAGTGATGTATATTCATCAAATACTTCAATTGGATTGTCTTTTTTTTTTTGTACAAAAACCTTCAATGGGATTATTTATCCGCTTTTTGAGTACCTGAACCAGCGAGGTACGTAGGTAGTTTTTCCTTTAAATACTTTTTCACCTTTTGCAATAAAAACCAGCCAAGTGCGAGTGAGACTCACGCACTGAGAGTTCCGTAACAAATCAACTCATTAATCGTACTAATATTATAAACGCGAAAGTTTGTAATTTTTTTAAGATCGTTGGGGAACAAATTAAGAAATTTAAAAAAAGTTTTGGAAACCTTATAGTGTCATGTATCAAATGAAAGGGCTCGTTATCAGGATCTTAAATACATTTCTGTTTTTATTGTAAAATAAATATTTTTGATTTTATTCATGAAAGAAGACAAAAATTTACCATTCCCCCCTGATCTCCTAAACAACTGAGCCTAAAATTTTGAAAAAAATACAATATAGTTCATTGCTTGTAGATTACAGCAAAACCTATAAGAATTCAATCAATCACACTTATATTATAAAGGCGAAAGTTTGTGAGTGTGTATGTTTGTTACTCTTTCACGCAAAAACTACTAAACGGATCTGGCTGAAATTTGGTAGGTAGACAGATTAGGATCTGGATTAAGACATAGGCTACTTTTTTCTACGCATGCAAGCCGCTTGCGACTCGCCCAATGCTTCCCTCGAAAAGACATAGAAACATTGTCCACGCGGATGAAGCAGCGGGAAACAGCTAGTCAACCATATAGAAGATACTACTGGATCCTACTAGACGTCGCTAGTTTCCTCAAGTTTCCAATAAATCAAGTTTCATGTATCGGAGTCCTCCTTTCATTTATTTTTGTTATTTTTTGTTATAGTGGCAACAGAAATTACACCGGTTCAATTAAAACGGTTCATAATATATAGCCAAACAGACAAGACAAACGGACAGACGGAGAGTGGAGGTTTAGTAATAGGGTCCCGATGGTCATCCTTTGGGTGTACGGAACTCTTAACAGTTAAGTTTTCGAGTGGCGACCGCACACCAGAAGACATAGCGTAGAGCAGGTCTCCCCACTCGGTGAAACAACGACCTGGTGCAGGTTGCAAGCAGCCGCTGGATGCGGGCAGCACAAGGAAGGTGGTTGTGGAAATCCTTGAAGCAGATATTTGTCCAGTCAAAGTATATAAATATTAGTACTAACATAGAGTATGGACACTCCCTGCCACTCTCTAGACTGCGACCTCACCCCCTCGTCACCCAGATTGATACAGATTGGTTACAGTTTGGTTGTCGAACGTATAGGATTTCGCGCGCATTTTTGTTTGTTCCGTCATTTCTTTTTTGAAATGTCATTTCTAGCCCGTTGTATGAAGTCTCCAGGGTGTGGTCCAGTAGTGGACGTCTTGGTTTATATGGTTATGGTAATCATGACGATAGTGGAAAACTTATCAACAGACTTAAAAAAAGAGAAGGAGATTTTCAATTCTTACCTTAAGCTACATGATTTATAAAACGATTTAGAAAATTCTTTTTTTTTTCAATTTATTAAAAATAAATTTAAATTTTATTTTTATCAAAATGGATCCGTACATTTTTTTAAACACAATTGGTAAACTCGTGACATGATCTAACACGATGGTAAGTGACGATGATACCGAAAGTGGAAACGAGCTAGGAAATTAACAAAAACATAAAAAAAATTGTACTTGGTTGTTGTGATTGAAGTATGTTTTAAGAGGATTGTGAAGCTGCGACTTCTCATACAAACGGCGTTAACGATTTTGATCTCTTAAATGTTGACCAATTTGCACCAATTTTTGATAAGTTGTCAGTCAGAACAAAAGCTAGGCTTATGCGTTTCGTTTTTGTCAAATTACTCATTATAAATAAACAAAATATGGCAGAAATTAGTTTTAACACGTGGGCGACAGTAAAATTAAACTTTTTTACTTGATCGAAAACCAAAAACGTTGTTAAGTCAACCTACAACCTATCAAAAATTGGTCCATATCAGTTAACATTTAAGAGGTGAAAATCGTTAACGCCGTTTGTATGAGAAGTCGTCGCTTCAGAATCCTCGTAACGTGTTCAAAGTTCCCAATTATTTAAATGAGATAAGTATCTCTCTTTCCGACATAAAAAGTTTTTTATAACAATGTACTTCGCAGGTCCACCTACATTGTGACAAAAGTCGATACTAGCTGAAGCAATTTGAAGTAGGTCGCTATTGAGAACTTACTGAATGTTTTCTTTGACGGGGACCTTCGAGACATAATAGACTGTCGTCGTAATAATCTTTAGTCAGTCAAGAATAAAACAAGTCAAAATAGGTAGGGAGGGATATACAGGTGTAAAAAAAATGGTGTGGGACCCGTTAACTGGGGGTTCTACTCATCATACTGAACAACTTATTCCGAGTAACCCATACCTAAATCTCAAAAAAGACCCTCCATACAAAATTGGTCGATCTGCTGATTGATTTGTATAAGGAGTTTAATTTTTTTTGTGATTTCAGCAAAGTCATGAAAGAAAAGTAGATCTGTTTGATGATTAGAAGCTTTTGCCAACTTTGTCACAACCTGTATACGAGTACATTAAAATTATAATCATCATCATCATATCAGCCGAAGGACGTCCACTGCTGGACATAGGCCTACC
Source organism: Coleophora flavipennella (assembly GCA_947284805.1). Lineage (NCBI taxonomy): Eukaryota > Metazoa > Arthropoda > Insecta > Lepidoptera > Coleophoridae > Coleophora > Coleophora flavipennella. The sequence continues at coordinate 1,602,238 of OX369297.1, forward strand.
CCAAGATAATAATTATTGGGGAATCTTGGTAAGCCCGCTTCCATCTTAGGCATCATCGTCACTTACCATCAGGTGAAATGATGCCAAGGGCTTACCAATTGTGAATAAAAAAAAAGGATTTCCACGACGAATGGTTCTGCGCTACCCGCCAGGTCATCGATCTACCGAGTAGGAGTAAGAGTACCTGCCTACGCTATGATTTCCGGTGCGCGGTCGTAACTCGAGAATTTAACTGCCTCAACGACCTACGACCTACCGTAACTGGTCCTTGTCTTCACCTTATGGTGTTGGCAGGAATAGCGGCCCCCACTGTTATGCCCTAGGGTAGGTAGGTAAGTGGGGACGCTATATCATAAACCTGGAAGTCTAGCGTATCTGGTAGATATACGAGAGGGGATGCCCCAACGACCATTCGTTCTACGAGCTATGTGCCCCGCCCACTGCCACTTAAGTTTAGCAATTCTGAGAGCTATGTCGGTTACTTTGGTTCTCCTACGTTGTCGAAAATTAAATCATCAGTCGATATTAAGACATCAGTTTTATTTTCAACTAAGTAGGTGTACATTTTTGTCCACTGAAAATGGTTATATCTAATTGTTTTGTCACTGTTTTTTTTTGAGCGACAGAGAGTATTAAAAACATCGATATGTGTCTACTCAATATATTCGCAAAGTTTGGATTTAATCCGGCATGTAGTTTTTGTATTTATGCGGAACTACGTTTGTATGAAAACTCGAGCCTTCTGGGGACCCTTAAGTTTAACGGTTCTGAGAGCTTTATCTGTTACTATGATTCTCTTACGGATCTCCTCGTTCCTCCTGTAAAGTCTGTTCAGTAATTAAATCTATTTTTCAACTCGTTTTGGTATATATTTACACTAATTCCACAGAATTCCCCGCTTCCATCTTCGGCATCATCGTCATATACCACCAAGTGAGATGATGCCAAGAGCTTACCAATTGAGAATAAAAAAAAACAAAAAAAACTACACATTAATATTATAATTTGTCAGCGACCGGTTTCAAACACCATCTTTAGGCAGACTATTTGTTTACACTATGTGTGGGTACATACGAAATAAATTTTAGGGTTACCATTTAATTAAAATATCTTCAGATTTGGTAAAAAATACCAATGTCAGGAAAATTAATACAGTAACGTAACAAACAACAGTAAAATTCAAAAAATGAATTGTAAACTGTCAAAAGCATGAAATTAAATGTCAATTATTTAAAAATTAGTGACCAAGAATCTTCAATTAAAAATACATCGATATAGTCCTCGACTACATTTTCACTTACCATCAGGTGATATAAAATCAAACGCGCTCAAATTTTTAACAAAAAAAAGTAAATCAACTATCTATTTTTCAAGCCAAAAACATTGTCTAAAAGCTGGAAGGAAATTCAATTTAGTGTAAGATCTATCGTTTCAGTAGACTTAACATGTAGTGAAGAATTACTTTGTTATTCTAAGACCCTTATTTATTAGGGCTAATGGTCCGCTCGTGTAATATCTCAGAGACCTTTCTAAAATTAGCCTATTTTGTTGTAAGAATGAATATAGAAAATAAAACACACAATTTCCCAAATTTTGTTAAATCGAGACACACGGCAGTGTGATCGCCAAGTTCGAAAAGAAAAAGGCGACACCGGCCCGCAGGACACGAACCATTTCGGGCCAGTTTCAACCTACCTGTTACAATCTGTTTGACTTATACAATTGCGATTTTGTGTGTCTAGTAAGACCCCTTCGATCACCTAGAATCCCATTTTCCAAAAATATATCTTTTACCATTTCTGAGATATTAATGTCAGAAAATCACTATTTTTGCGACTCAATTTTTGTTGGGATTTACTTTTCATCATCATCATCATCATATCAGCCGAAAGACGTCCACTGCTAATGAAAGGCCTACTCAAAGATTTCCACGACAACCGGTCCCGCGCTGCCCACATCTAGCGGCTTCCCGCACCTTCATCAGGTTGTGGGTCTACCAAGTGGAATACCTGTAGAGCGTGTTCCGGTGTGCGTTCGCCACTTGAGAACTTTACAACCCCAACGGCCAAATTTACTTTTAGCTGTATTAAAAACCATAGGCGTTTCAAGTGTTCAATCGATTTAAAGATTTTATTTTAAGTAGTTTATGGACTTTTTATGATCGAGTGAAGTAAATCTAAGTTATATTGTTCTGATAATATGATTTCTTTGGGAAAAGTTTTAAGTATATATATAAAAAAACGGCTAATTGCTAGTCAGAACAGCACACAAAGGGTTCCGTACAATCATACTAGATGGCGCTAGTTTCTTCATGTTAAAAAAACAAGATTTTTGTATGAAGACCCTCTTATTTTTTAACTTTTTTCTAATTTTTGTATTTGTTAGCGGCAACAGAAATACATAATCTGTGAAAACTTCAACTGTCTAGTTATCACGATTCATGAAATGCAACCTAGTGACAGACAGACAGACGCACGAACATTGAAGTCTTTACCCTTTAAGCACAGAACCCTAAAAACGAGATCATTACTTGATATTTACCTTTTAAAAATAGAACTAAACAGAGTGGTTGGGATGTTTTTTTTTAGAACCTCGCCTTAACCACTAATAGGGTGCCATACTCATGTAAGTAATATTGACACTCAAGTAAACATTAAAATTAATGGATGTTTCTTGGAAACTCACAATTAGTCGTCCAAAATCAACTCAAATTTACGTAAGTATTTGTACGAATACTTTGTGTGTACCTTTCATAACATCCTGTATACTTCGTCAAAATAACTTTGTTTGTTTGTTTGTGAGCTCTTTATTGTAGAACTGTCTAATGCCATCAGGGGCTCCACATATTAAAAATTGTTACTTCTAACAAAGATGTTCTAATAATGTTCAAAATAAAGTACTCTACTCACCATTTAATTTCAACCTTAATTTTCAGAATCAATCTGCTGAGAACAGACAGATTGAATCGTGAATAGGGGTGTTGTGAGCGTGGCCTAGCATGCTGCGTGTTGTATTATTCGCGCTAGCTATCTGCAAATTGTCTCAACAGATTGTGTGCGTGTGAATGATGAGTAGTGTGATTGCCTCTATCTCGGCTCAGTCGTGATCGTGCCATCACTGTGAGTAGTAGTGTTTTGTGCTGTAATATAACTGGTAAAAAAAATATCTTTAGATTCCAAATAATACATATTGTTCATATGCCAGATTTTATTTCTTGATAAAAGCCACGTATAAACTCATTATCGTTTTTTTTGTATCATAGTTTCGGCGGATCCATTATAATTGACGAGTACATGTACACGCTGTGGCGTCCAATCTCACAATGAAAATTGTGGACGCTGCTGAATCGTGAGTAGAGCACGGCCAACGGCGACTTAAGCAGATTGAGCCGGCAAATTGTGTTTTTAAGGCTGAATCGTGAGCAGCCATATTTGTCTTTAAATTCGATAAGTAAATATTATGTCATCTTTGGTGTTGCAGCGGCGAATAGCCCAAGTAAACTTTATATTCTCTTTGGTTAAACTTTTTAATCTGTCTCTGATACGTGTTGGTCTGAAAAAATTAAACCATTTATCTTTGTCTTCCGAAATCATAAGCTCGATCATAACCTGGATGGGTTTAACTGGTAGTGGAATTTATTTATCTAGATTAAAAAAAACATTAGAGAGATGAGACATATTTCGAACTGACTAGCTAGATCCTTTGTCAGAAGACGATTATATAAGAAATTTATTGCAATACTTGATACATTATTCTAAAAGATTGATTTTGTGAGGAATCACGTGGTGCAAATAAGGAAACTAGGATCTTAAACTGTGCTGATGGCAATTAAAAAAATTGAAAAACAGCGTTATTTATAGCGTTATTTCTGAGACCAATACTTTTTTTTTTAATTCACAATTGGTAAGCGCTTGGCATCATCTCACCTGATGGTAAGTGAAGAATTTTATTCACATTTTATTAGCAACTAACACTTTTATAAACATATTTTTTTAAACCACTTATGGGTCCAATATAGGCAACTTTACCCTAAATATAAGGAAGGTAAGTAATACAACAACATGGACCACAAACATCCAAATTCGATAGTTTATTTCAACTTCCAAACAAACTATCCGTATCCCCCAAAACACCCCAAATTAAGATCATCCATTTCAATTACAAATGAACCCAAAACTTTCCCTCGCCAGCCCCACTGTGCAGTCCGCTACGGCGGGACTTCCGGAAGAGTTGGAAGTTGATGTAAAATAAACATAAGCATTATTATGATGGGAAGTCCGGCCAGGTGCGGTGTCCTCTTTATTCATAATTCAAGTCCACCCTTCTTTTGGTCCAAGTCTTGAGAGGAAAGCGGAGGGAAAATTACATGATCAATCAAAATGCCACCACGCAAGTTTTAATGAGCAGTGACCGCGGGCACATGACAGAGATGAATAAAATGAACTGAATTAAAAAAAAACTACACACATTGCAACCGTTCATCTAGACGCCTCAGGAAACTATTCTGTTAATTAGTTTAGCAGTACACATTATAGGAGATTTAAAGTAGTCGAAATTAAGTAAAAAAAAATTAATACAATTTATAGACTTTCATCTTCAGGTTGGTAGGTTTCAAGAGAAAGAATTGCCAATAAGCTGGCATCTAAATGTGAATATTTTGTATCCTTAGTAAAAAAATCGTATATTTTGATCAAAAATTTGAAAAATCAAGCTTTTTTGTAGTTCGCATTATCGGTCTCAAGAGGGTGGAGAGTAGAAGGCAGGGTCCCTAATAGATAAAGTGGCAAAAAAGAAGGATTATGAGTTGAAGGGAGTGAAGACATGAAAAGTAACGAAAAATATAGGAGAGGAAAGAGTCGTAAATGGGGTAGGCAAAAAAGGGGAATACGTAATATATTTCTGAATTGCTATATTAAGCGTGCCATCTAGCATAGCAATGCGGCGAGTGTCATGAGCACTTTTGGATGCTGTAGGCTCCTGCAGGTGGAGCCCTCCGCTCTAAGATAAGATTTCATTTTATGATATTTTTTGTATTTTTGACTTTTATTTTGTATTAATTCTTAATAAATTAAATGATTTTTTATAAGAACCAAATTAATCAACAAAGGTACTTAGACATTTATAGCTAAAAGTCTGTGGTAGCATCCAGCTGAGGAATGTGATGTAGTTGGTAAATCCGATGAAATAGTAAAAGTCGGGAGTCTAAGGGAGTCACCAAAACCGCTACCTCTCATAACACAGACCGTCCCATTACCGCGGAGCGAAGTCCCCTCGGCAGCACTCTCTGTATAATCGTAAAAATGAGAACTCCGAACAAGGACGGCTAATGGCGAGAAGTGTCGTATTTACTTTGTTTTTTTTTTTGAGCCACGGGAAATTTATGTGCGGAAACTAGCCTTTGTGCTTTGATACGGACGGACTAGTAATTTGTATGGGAGGTATTTTTCTGAATTATTACTATTTAATGACCATTTACCCGACTGCCTAAAAATGTGAGTAATATTCCGCGGGTGTACGTTTGTACGTCCGTTTTTTTGGCAGATTTTGGAGTGCGAAGTGAGCATTGGATCCGTCTTGGTACCGTGAACGCAGGTGAGCATAATAGTGCTACCCGTGAGTCGATAATATTATATGTTTTGACCCGACTGTCCAAAAAAAGGGTTATGTTTTAATGCAGTCGGGTTTTTATTTAAAAACTAGCCGTTTCCCGCGGCTTCACCCGCGTGCACAACATTTCTATGACTTTTCCAGGGTAAAAAAGTAGCCTATGTGTTAATCCAGGTCCTAATCTGTCTACCTACCAAATTTCAGCCAGATCTGTTCAGTAGTTTAAAAAAAAATATTACTTGGATTTGATTGTAATCAGATCTGAAGGGCGTTGAGTTCTTTTTTGACTTCATCTTTCCATCTGGGTCGTACAACCGGGCGTTTGCCGCTCGGACGCCCCACATACGTATTTTTAACGGCGCGATCCTTTCCTATCCTCTCACCCTCCAGATAGCCAGCTAGCAAGAAGTATTATAAAATAATAGATTATGTAAATGACAAAGATATATATATGTTGATTCTATATCAAATACCATTATCTGAGACTGTAATCTGAATCATGACATTATTTGTAATATACAGTATTTTTTTTGTTTTGACTATTTAAAAGTGTGTGTAAACACCTATTTGAAATAAATTGTTTTGAGTTTTTGAGTTTGAGTGGCGCAGAAAGGGTCAGAGGCCAAGATCCTCTTCGGGTCACTGATACAGTGCAATAATTAAGTATTGTAATCGGATAATGATTCCCATAGCACAGGGAGACCTAGTTTAGGGCATAAAATGACAGTGTAAATGGGTCTCTAGATTACATTATTATAATAACCAGATATAAATCCTTTTGCTGTGGGTAGCCACACCCATCGTACTCAGTGACCTTACCCAAAGTCACTCTTAATGTAAAAATCCTATTTCCTTTTTTGTTTTCACTTTGAGCCACGGTAAAATTTATGTACGTGCAAAGCCTTTGTTCCCGTGTTGTTTGAGGAAGGATATTGAATCGACCTGGGGAATGGTTCGCGTAATCGGTTCAGGTGCTAAATGTCCGTATTTAAAAATGTCAGACATAAGTGTGTGCTTTTATGAAACCACGGTAAAAGTGAAACTTTACAGAGGACGAAACGATCATGGCTGTTCTCACTACGGTACAGAAGATGGAACAATCATACCGTCAGACAAAAGCGACCGTCACGCGACATGCAACACACAGACGAAAAAATGTGAGACGATGTAATAAAAGTTTCACTTTAAAATGTCAGACGTTTATCATTTAATTTTTAGGGTTACACAAAGGGTGCCAAAAGGATCCTATTAGGTATACTTAGCCTACGCCGTCCGTCCGTCCATCTATCTGCCTGTCTGCCTTACCTATATAGACTGTATCGTTTCAACCTTGATTCAGCCAGTTGACATTTTAAAAAAATATGTTTAATTATGGCAAGTTACAAATACTAATATTGAAAGAAGTACAAATAAGGGAGTTACTATACGAGAAAGTTGTTGGCCTGTAGTTCTACAGAGGCCAATGAAACAGTCTGTCCCAGGCAGGCAGCTGCAAAAATCTGGCACTAGTGCCAGAAATGGCACGCAACATAGTGCAATTTATCAACATCTTATTCGGTATAGTCCAGTGTTGGATATAGAGCATCTCCAAAGTGCCAGTTGTTCAGATCTGCAGCCTAACACATCAAGATTTCTTCAGCAACCTGGCGTAGACCTTCCTTCACTCTACGATTATGATTTGCAAAATGTCCAATTCTTTTGAGAAAATTAAAGCAGGTACAAATTACATTCACTCCATGGTGTGTTGGCATGATGTGATTTTTTTTTACGTTTTCGGTGAGCACCGTGAAAACGAGAAATATAGATTTTTGGAAGAAAAGTAAGCTGACAGATGCGCTACAGTACACCCTGAGACAAAAATGGAAATGGGCAGGACATGTGGCAAGATACAAGGACAAAAGGTGGACTAAACAAGTAACCAAATAGCAGGGACCGCTAGGAAAAAGAAACGTTGGCAGGCAAAGAAAAAGATGGGCAGACGATATAATACAGGCGGCAGGAAGAGAATGGATGAGCGTCGCCACGGATAGGAGGAGATGGCTAAAGATGGAGGAGGCTTTCACCTAAAAAGGGACCGTGTAGTTAAAAATAAAACAACTAAATAAACCTAAATAGAAATACAAAATGTATTTGGCATCATACGGGAAATAAAGCTTAATAATAATCAATTACATTTACCAGTACTGTAGCAAAGCAATCAATCCTTTTAAATCCTTTTGGTTTCTGTACTGAAGGAACCTATATTTTAGTCCTTTCGCTAACTAGTGTGAAACGTAAAGATCCCTTTTTTAAAATTCTTTTGCATTTTTATGCTTCTGATGTAGTGGAACGCGACGTTACAAAATTTTACAAAAAAACTTCTTCACTTTTTCTGTACTTTTGAAAACTATAAGAATATATTTCAAGTTGCATTTTGTAAGAATAAGATGTAACATTGAGTTTAGACTTTTTGCATCTGGTAGTCATTTTGCGTTACGGACAACATGCGCCCAAGTCTAATCTCAACGAAAAATCATATGGTTTCCCTTTGTTTGTCTGGCTTTTATAAGAAACTATTTTCAATTTCAACTATTAATCTGTGAACAAGAAAGTCTCCAGCTAAGCTAGCTGGTTTTTGATTGTTCCAGATTTTGTTTGCTCAGTAAACGATATTGTGATAAAACCTAAGTTTAGTAAGTCTGATCAAAATAACTTGTGTTTGTGTGGTGTTAGGTCAAATAAAATATATGTAGAGGGGGGAGGGGGAGTTGCAATCAAACTGAACAACTATTGTTCAGCAAATATAATTAACTAGCTTGAGCCCGCGGCTATAACCGCGTGGATATCGTTTTTATGAATGTCTTCGAGGGTTAGTGGTGAGCGAGCCGCAAGCGACTCTCGTGCGTGGACATGAGTTTTCTCCAGTTCCCTCAGGAACTCTTTGTCACTTCCCACCCACTCAAACAATTCTATACAAAACAAACTATTTCAATCGGTTGCTCCGTTGCGACGCGCACGTGCGAGCGTGGAAATGAGTTTTCCCCAGATCCCTCGGGAACTATATCAGAATATGCTAATTAGTAAATTATGTCATTTCCCACCTCCTCAACCACCTCTGTGTAAATAATCGTAAAAATTCATTGCTTCGTTACCATGTTAAAGAAATTAACCAAAAAAAGAGTATTTTTTTAGTTTCCTCGGAAACTGCATCGGACTCTGCTATTTTCACGGAATAAAAAGTAGCCTAGTCCTTCCCCTACACAGGCTACCTGCATGCCAAATTTCATCAAGATTAGTCAAGGTGTTGAAGCATGAAAAGGTAACAAACAAAAAACTCATTTTTACATTTATAATAATTAGTAAGGATTGCTGAAATCGTAAATTATTTTTCGACTTAATTACCTATACAAATAAATCAAAATTGGCCTTTGTACGGCTAAAAATAAGTCATTTTTTTTAACTTATCAGCATAAACATTACCTACCATTAGTTGATATGGTGACATCAGTCAAGGGCTTACCAAATGTGCATAAAAAAGTTATAGAATAGAAGTAATTGTTTCATCATCATATTAGCTCACATACGTCCCCACCGAGGGGCTCGAGCCTACCCTGAATTAGGGCGATCGGGCCTTAGTCGACCACGCGGGACCAATGCGGGTCGGTCGACTTCACACACAACCTTCGAGTTTCTTCGCCGGTGTTTGCAGGTTTCCTCACGATGTTTTCCTTCACCGTTATAGCAATTGGTGAGTATATGTAGGTACGTAAGTTTCGAAAAACTCATTGGTACATTGGCCGTCCGGATTTAAACCCTGCATCTCTGGTTAGCCACCGACGCTGATATTTGTTTACTTGTTTTTAATAATTTTTAAAAAACCTGAATACTTCTGAGTATGTACAAGATTTTTTTTTTTTTTTTTTATTCTTCTTAGCAAACCCTTTAATTTGATACCCATACCATGGGAGTGCATAAAAAATAACTAGTCTGCTATCTTTGGGAGTCCGATATATCATTGTCAACCAAACTAAGTGAGACAAGGCCGCCTTTGTATTGTATATATTTATAATTACGTTTACTTAATATTTTTTCTGGTGTGCAATAAAAATATTTACTTACTTACACACTAAATATTTAAGAAAAATTTCAATTCAATCGGAAACCGGGAAGTGGCTCAAATAGCGGACAACGAATACTGCAAGTTAAATAAAAGCTCGAAGCAGGAAATATTATTTTTTTTACAATTGGTAAAGCCTAAGCATCATCTCACCTGGTGGTAAGTGACGATGATGCCGAAGATGGAAGGGGGCTTACCAAGATTCCCCAACGCAATGAGGAAACTGGCTATCTTATCTTCAAGCCGGAACACATCAATGTTGTTAACAATGATGTTTGGTGGCAATACTTAGATAAGATGGTGGTAGCTAGCCAGGCGGACTTAGAATATGCCCTACCACCAACCAAACCGAGTCTTACAAGTTGACTCCACCGGGAATCGAACCCGCGACCTCCTGGTGTGAAGCGAATGGACTAACCATTACGCCACGGGGGCGGTTAAAGTTTTTAACTATAACACCATGTATACTCGTTTTGATTCTAGCAACTGAATCAAATATTGAGTTTCTGAAAACAGGTTCTAGGTTCAGGCGATGATTACAACTAAGGAATTAAGTTGTAGTTTAGTTCTAGTTCAGTTTAGTTCAGATTAGAACACCCTTGGTTGAACAATCTCCTCTTATTTATAATACGTACAGGCTTTTATTCTACTTCACGACGGTTTTTTTTATTTACTAGCTGTTTCTCGCGGCTTCACCCGCGTGGACAACGTTTCTATGACTTTTCGAGGATGCGCAGTGCACGAACCGCAAGCGGCTCGCGAGCGTAGAATAAAGTAGCCTATGTGTTAATCCAGGTCTTACTCTGTCTACCTACCAAATTTCAGCCAGATTCGTTCTGTAGTTTTTGCGTGAATACATCCATACATTCTTAAAAACTTTCGCGTTTATAATATTGTAGGATTTTTTTTGGTATGGTTTAAATCTTGCAATTGATCTAAGAACGACTTTTAGGAGTCAAATTGAGCTAAAATTTGGTATAAAGTCATGACATATAGTTTGTGTTGTTATTAAAATTAAATAACTATTTCTAAATATTAGAAATTAATCTGATGATGAAATTTAGAGGTGTTATCAAGTTCCCGGGAGTGTATATTGTTTTCAGTAGATTTCTAACTGTGCTGCGCTTTTTTTAAAATTTGGAAACATACAATATGGGGTCCCAATAATGCCCGACTTGATATTGCTCAACCTATGAATGTACAGATGCTAGCACATCGAGCTCGATTCTCGTAGTGCGATTCTGATCCATAAAGTATAATGTATAAAGTTCAAAGTGTCTAACTTGATGTGCTGACCTCTGTACATTCCCATAGTGGGCAGCCAACAACTCGTGTCATTGACTTGAATTGAAAAAAAACCTTCTAAATATTTTTTTTGAGCTTGATTATAGTGAGCAGTGACAGAACTCATTATTTATTAATTATAAAACCTTATTGTCTCCACTGCTTTGAAAGGTCAAACTAGGAAAGGTCAGGCCATACTTCTCACACGGGGACCAAGTTCGGGTTGATAGAGTTTGTACAACTGCGCCAAATGCTCGCGCACGTGCTCCTTGGTGACTGTTTGCTCAGAATGCTGATCATCATCATCATATCAGCTTATACACGTCCCCACCGAGGGTCTCAAGTCTACCTTGAATTAGAGTGATCGCGTCTTAGTCGACCACGCAGGCCCAGTGCGGGTCGGTCGACTTCACACACAACCTTCGAGTTTCTTCGCAGGCGTGTGCAGGTTTCCTGTTTTTCCTTCACCGTAAGAGCGTCGGATAAACGAATGAAATCAAAATTTGAAAACACATGGTGCGTGGCAGGATTCGAACCACGACCTCCCGGACAGGAGATAACGGTGCCGTTACGCCATCGACGCAGAATGCTGATATACAAATATTTATAGACTGTTCTGGAGCATTCATTACAATAGAAATGGCTTAGTATATTAGAGTAATAAAAGCCTGTTTATTACTAACAAAGTATGCCTTTTTTATGACACCTCCATTTGAATTTTTGAATTTACGTACTTATATATTTATATTTTTAATTTTAATTAATTGTGTGACATTTAATTTTGACTTATTTATATGTAATTTAGAATGACAGCTTGGTGATTTAGAGAAATCTGGAAAGCAATTTTGACCGAGTAAATTAATAGGACTAGTGGCCAATCCCACTGCAAGAAGCTTTCGAGCCGCCTTTGGCACGGCTTAGCTACTGCAAACTAAATGATATCATATGACGGCTTAAAATTTATTGCGAAGTATGGATAGGTCAAGATAAGATAGAAGTTGAACCCATTCAGATACTTGCCATGGTTATGGTCAGTTGACCTGAGTGACATTATTAATGTTACGTTAATAAATACCTAAATAATTTTCTTATTTAATTATTTTTGTAGACATATTATTATAGGTAGGTCTTAATATAACGTTGAAAGTTTTGTCTTTTTAAGTGTCCGTCGGATTTTTGTTATTTACGATGTAAAGTTTTATTTTAACTCAAAACATTCTAAAAATATCATAATAATTAGTTATGTTATGATTAATTACACTGGCACTAACGTTTTCAGCCATAATATCATTTTATCGATTCCGCGTCAATCACCGGCTGTCAGCCGAGCCTATAAAGGATTTCAACCGTCGCGTCGCGTCGCTCGAACCTTATTTGATTATGCTTTGAATAGTGATGTACCTACCGAATGATTTTTTTTTATCGACCGTTTCTTCCTCTAAAAGACCCTGAGACAACCAAGTGGGGACATCCAGTTGGTCGCTCCAGGGATCTGGATGGATGAAATAAATACCGTCGTAAACCTAAGGTCAGTCAGAGTCGACGCAAAGCCTTATTAGTGGCGTTTCTAGTATAGGAGGTCAAGATCCATTTTTGACAGGTCCTGTACAACTTTGTCATCTACAGGCAGTGATATTTATTAAGGTGGGCTTTTACTCATCAAACTGAACAACTTTTGTGAAAAATACTTTGTTGAAATCGCGATTTTATTTTGGATTGTTCATACAAATCGGTCAGCTGAAATGTTTTTTTTTCTGAAAAAACCAAAAACAAATTCGCGATTTCAGCAAAGTTGTAGAACAAAAGTTGTTTAGTTTCATGAGTATGAGCACATCTTCAAGTATCAATGAACCTGTATGAATATATTATGGGGTGAAACATAAAGTATCTATTCTTGAAACTCAAACATAACCAAAGAAAGTCATACTAAGAAGCAAAAAAATATATGTTATGTAATTACCACTTTAGCCCGCGGCCTCCCTCGTCATTTTTATGATTTTCATTGAGGGCGAGCGTAGACAGGAGTTTACTCCAGATCCCTAAATCAGGCTATTCTGTTTGGCAGTTAATGTCACTTTCCTTAACCATTGCTGATGTGCGCGAGACCAGAAATGTGTTTTGGACAAGGCAAATAATGATCGCAGTATATTTGAATATAAAAATTAATTTATAATTCGATACAGAAAAGTTCTGAGAAATGATAAGTTTTTTATCCATCCAGAGCAAAATTTCGAAATCAAAGAACTCGTCCAGAGGGATATGGAGCGTTGTAAACAAAGTTAAGAAAAACAAAGACACAATTCGGAAAGAAAAACTAATACTGAAAGTTGATAGTAAAGTTATATGCGATCCTAAGGATATTGTTGTATTATTCTCTAAAAGGTTTAATCATGGAAAGAAGGAAACAACAAGTGAACTAGATAAAGTAATTAATATCCTTCATAAATACTCACCCAACCCAGGGGTAAGCCTATGTTGCAGGTATACCACTGCACTAGAAATAACAAAGATTGTTACCAGAAGTAATAACATGAAATCATGTGGATACGATAACATGCCGATTGGGATATTTAAGGATAATATTGCTATTTTGGCACAGACATTAGCTCAACTTTTTAATAAATGGGCTTATCGAATGTGGATTAAAAAAAGTGCTTGAAACAAGGTTGGTTCCCGATCAGTTAAATATAGTAAAAGTTCTACCGATCCACAAAAATATCAGCAATTTCCACCCTATTCCTCTACTACCTTATCAAAAATATATGAAAACCTTATTAAAGACAAAATTGTATGCCACCTGCAAAATTCTAAACTATTACACCAAAGACAGTTTGGATTCCAACGAGGTGTAGGCACTTCGGAGGCTATCGATACTCTGTTGGATGATATAAAGCAAAGGCTTATCAGAAAGGATAACGTTGGTGGAGTATTCCTGGACTTAAGTGAAGCTAGAACACTACGGGGTTAGGAATATGGAACTGAAGCTTTTTACAGCTTATTTGACAAACAGACAGCAATTTGTTAAGATCAAGGACATTGATGACAGTGGTAATGAGCAATGTATACATCTAAAAAATAAAAGTTTAAAGTACCTTAAAACCGACTTCAAAAAGAAAATCACTCAAAAGTATGAAATAATATTTTTTATAAGTGAATACACGAAATTAACCAACAATAACGAAATTAAAGGTGGGTATGAATGAAATTAGGGGCTTCAATTTTTTTAATTGGTGCCAGCACACAGCTACTTACCTATCAAATGTTTTATATTCGATGGCTTTACTGGAGCCGACCTCAAAACAAATTTTAGGCCCCCAATTTGATTCGTACCTACCTTTTATTTCGTTATTGTCGGTTAATTTCGTGTATTCCTTTATAAAAATGTTACGTCATACTTTTGAGTGAATTTATTTTTTAAGTCGGTTTATAGATTTTTTAAACTTTTATTTTTATTTTTCAATTTCTACTGATAGTGCTATGTTATAACATTGAACCCAATCACCTACTCTCCAATAGGAATCATCGTAATATGTAATATTATCACAATGCATGTGTTTCAATAACCGATACAGAGTCCTGTTTCTTCCATTATAAAGTTAAGGAGTCAAACCTTCCATCATCAGCTCACCTGAATAATCTGAAACAATACAAACAATACAATCATCAGATCCTGACTTAGTGACAAATACAACTATCGGTCTATACGTACTAACGTATCTACGAATAATATTTAAGGAATTTCCCTCTAACTTCTAACCGTTAAGGAGTTCTAACTTCCATCATCAGCTCATCAGCTCATAAACATGAGATGATGACTATCAGACGTAAATACCCTAATAGCTTTAGAAAATACATGAAACTTGTATTACGTGCCTATTAAATTTGAGAGTTGCCCTCGATTTCCCTGGTATCCCGTCATCAGATTATATTGATCGGAAGTATATTGTTTCAAACAAAAAAAGAATTTTGAAAATCGGTCCACAATTGACGGAGAAATCGGTGAACATACAAAAAAAAATACAGTCGAACATAGAACCTCCTCCTTTTTTGAAGTCGGTTAAAAATGCTTAAAGTTTCCAGGGGTGTACCTTAAGGATCAGTCCTGGTCCAATTTTCTTTATTATATTTATGAATGATATGCGGAATAGAATCGGAATAGTATTATTTGCAGATGATACCAATGATATTTTATCTAGCAAAACGACAGAAGATCTTGAAAATGTATACAATGAAACGATTTCTTTATTTGAGCGGTGGTTGTCGGTCAATGATTTTCAATCAAAACTTTAATAAAACAAATGCTGGGTTGTGTTTAATACAACTGCAAAAATAAAAAAGAACACTTACATATATCAACAATGAATGAAACGTTGGTTCAGGCAGACGTTGTAAAATTTCTCGGCGTCCACGTGGATTCTTTATTGAACTGGAAGGTTGAAGTTACCGCAATTGAAAATCATATAAGTTCAGCTTGCTATACTTTGCGCACTTTAAAAAATTAATTGAGAACTGATCTCTTAATACTGGTTTACTATGCTCTGGTTGAGTCAAAGATGAGGTACAGCGTAAGGTTCTGGGCGACAGCTATAAATATAACATACATAGAGCATTTTTTATTCAAAAAAGGGCAATAAGAACTATAGCACGTATTCCTCCATGGTATTCTTGTAAGGAGTACTTTAAAATATTCAAAATACTAACAGTTCCCAGTCTTTATATTTTAGTCCTTCTGACAGACGTTTTAAAAAATATACAGAATTATCATACTGAATTTGAAATGCAGGCCAAGTTGGAAACAATAAGAAAAGACAATAAGAACAAATTTAAACTGAATCACAAAAAATCAAGCATTATTACTTTTTAATAAGTTGCCTATTGAATTACAATTGGAGTTATACATTCTAGTTTTTAAAAGCGAACTAAAAGCTCTTCTTTTGGACAAAAATGTTGCTATTGCATTGAAGATTTTACGTTTTCGTAACAAGATCGTACAATGTAATACTTCATTGGGATTGGTTTATCTAGGAACTTTAGTTTCGTTTAGTTTTTGAATTGTTTTTATGCTTTGTTGTTTTTGTTATGTAATTCGTACACAATTTAAAATGTTTTCGAATAAACTTGAATTAATTTTATTTTTCCCAGATCCCTCGGGAACTCTTTCGGCCTATGCTCATTAGTAGTATATTATGTAATTTTTTACCCCCTCAAACATCTCTGTGCATAAAGTCACAACAATTCGTTGCACAGTTTTGATGCTTTAGAAATCAAACAAAAAAAAACTATTATACTAGATTGCTCCAGTTTCTTCACGTTTAAAAAACACTTTTTTTGTATAGAGACTCACTTTTTCTAATTTTTTGTATTTGTTGTTATAGCGGCAACAGAAATACATCATCTGTGAATATTTCAACTGTCATGAAATATAGCCTGGTGGCAGACGGACAGACGGACGGAAAGCAAGTCTTAGAAATAGGGTCCTATGCTAATTTCACGGGATAAAGCGTAGCTAATGTCTTTCCCTATTACACAGGCTACCTCAATGCCAAATTTTGTCAAGATTGGTTGAGGTTTTGAAGCGTGAAGGGGTAACAAACAAACAGACACATTTTCACGTTTATAATATAAGTTAGAATTGTGAAAAATCGAGAAAATGACCCCATTCTTCCACACTTAAGACACACAGATAAGCTTTGCTCACACTTTTCCTGCTCGTGTAAGAACTATTTTTAAATTAGCTAAATCATGACTATCAAAATACCGACCTACTCTATGCCCCACTTCAGCAAAAAATAATGGCTACACGACGTATGACAGGATTAAAAGTTTCATCGACTAATTGAAAGCTTTACTTGCAGGCACACCACTAGCTTGGCTATTGTATAATTCATGAGCTCTAAACACCATAACGATGGGATTTTAAGGAGCGATCCGTTTTTACGGTCTATGCAAAAATGTCGTTTCTCAAAGACGGAGGCACAATGGCGTATAAAATAGCGATTTTGTGTCAAAAGGACACATTCAGTTGAAGAGTCTCAAGATGAGATAATCGTAAGATTATAATATTACGAGGCAGTAAGCAGAAAAGTGTTATTTTATTAATTCTAGACTCACAATCCATTGGAAGAAGAGCAAATTCAAGTTTTATGTATATAAGGTTCAAATAGATGGGTAAAAGCACAAAAAATTAAAACGCACTTAATAAAGAAAAAAAAGTAAATAATTCTTGCTCAGTCTACTTTGACTCTTACAATACTATAAATATTTAATCGCATTTTCTTAGATGTATTAGTTTTTAAGGTATCCGTACCTCAAAAGTAGAAAAACGGAACCATTATCATCACCATCTGTCAAAGCCAACTTTCTCCAAAACTACCGGAACGATTGAGTTAAACTTTGATACACTTATTATGTAAGTCAGTGCCCCAAAGAGGGATGTGTCACAAAAATAAATGAATTTTGAACTCTTTGGGGGAGGGGGGGTACTCTAAAAAAAATGTTTGCAAACTATATCTTCTGACATATGAAACTAAAGGGTTTGTTATGAGAATCTTTTTTTTTAAATAATAAAGATGAATAGTTTTAAAATTACTTAAGAAAATAAGCAAAAATTGACCATTCCCCCCTTATTTGAAACATTTTGAAAATATAGAAAATAGTTCTTTACCTAAAGATAACAGGAAAACCTATAAGAAGTCTACGGTATTTGGAAATTTCTCAATCAGGTTACGGAACCCTCTCCACGCGAGTTTAATTAGCACTTAAGCCGCAATGGTACTTAAAAATCTGTCTTTGTCTTTTTCTATACGTGTAAAGAGGGAAGAAAATAACCACACTTTTGCACTTTTTCGATGTTTTTCGTTTTTATTTTCATCATATTTATCTTAAATAAAAATCCAGTCAATGTTTTCCCTTCAGTCACCTATGAACTTTATTTCAGTAAATAAATCATATTATCAAATTACTTATTTTAAGAATAAAACCGAAAATAGACGATAAAATGGCTCGAAAAGAGGTACGGGGTTGTCCACAAATTACGTAACGCAAAATTCTTAATTTTTTTACCCCCCCCTCCCCTCATGTAACAGGTCACGCTTAGCTGGGGACCCCCCCCCCTCAATACCGTTACGTAACAAGTGCTTTGTAAAAATCTTTAGGGTTAATATTCAGAAAAGAAAGATGCCAGTATTTTCTCAGTACCCGCAAATTAGGGATGTGAAAAACATTTTTTTTTAATGTATACTTTTATAAAATCGTGCGTGACGTAACGCAAACCTTGACACCCCCCTCCCCCAATGTAACAGGACCGTAACGCTTGGCCGGACCCCCCCCCCCCCCTCCCTCCAATTTGCGTTACGTAATTTGTGGACGACCCCTACCTTTGCGAAATTATTCTATTGAGCCAACTTTATTAAATAGTGTTTTTAGTCGATATAGTCCCTCGTAACTATTATCAATAATACCATTAGGTTTTCCTAGAATTTAAATTTACTGTAAACTACTTCAAAAATGAATTTTTAAAACCTGTTTATGTGGATTTTTAGGTACCACGGGGCCTTAACCGGTTTTATACTGATCAATCAAATTTAAAAACAATGTGTTGAAAGAGCTGCTGTATTTTTCTAAATTTTGTATCTGAAAAACACACCACCATACATACGTAATAGTTCGCTTTAAAGATTATGCTTGTACGTTATAGCCTACAACAAAACTGGCTGGAATTAAATACGGTATTTTACCACTAGTAATTTGAATAACTTTTTATCAACTGTCAAAAACGAAAGTTTGTTCTGAAATTTCGCGTTACTGTCATAGTGACGCCATAGTCTTTAGCGAACTAAATTGCTGATTAAATAAATATAAAATTAAAAATTGTTTATTATTTCAAATGAGCAAAAATCTTTGCAATTCTAGAAGAAATACTATTTTTGAATATGTTTTTTTCATTTATTTTCTGAACAGTAAAACAGTCTATTGTGAAAAAACTTAAACACTTACTTACTTAAAAGTTCGTGTCGAATTATGTGAAAAGTACTGTTCCGTAGTCTGATGAAAAATAAAAGTATATTATTAAAAACAAAACTGTCTTTGCAGTTGGTATAGAACAAATTGTATAAAAGTTCATATAAGTATAGCTACGAACTTCCTATTCCAAATGCACGTCTTAAGTTGGTCTACTTATTAATTCTAAACTTAGAAAGTCTACTTGGTTGTTATAATTTTGGAGTAGATAGATAAATAGCGTAATTAGATAGCGTACCTAGTTTCTATGCTTATTTAGAATACTTTGTTAGCATCTGCCATATTATAGGTCCTATTATAAATATAAAGGTTTTTTTTGACGTTATAACGTCTTATAAATTGATGACACGGGCTGCATTCACGAAAAAGTGTGAATTAATTATCACGTTACGACAGTGTGACGTCATTGTCGCTTTACGCCCATTGTCGCGTTACGCCAGAATGACGTCATTGACGCGTTACACCAGTGTGACGTCATTGTCGCGTTATGTCTGAGCCGAGCGTGCAAGCGAGAGTTGTACTTGTACTTATACAAGTACTTGTACTTGTACTTGGATGGACGAAAGAACCGTCAAACAAGTGTATGAATGGATTAAAAATACTAAGCTTCCAGGACCTAACAATGTTCCAATGCGGTCGATTCTCCGTGAGGAAAACACGTATTTGTGTGGGTCAATAGATTAAAAGTACTAGGCTTCCAGGACTTAACAGGAGGTGTTCTAATGCGGTCGATTCTCTGTAAGGATATGCCAAAGAGTTCACTCACCCGACTATTGGCGGTATTTTGAATCTTCTTAAAGATGGAGCTAAAGAAGTTTTACTCAGTTGTGTGGTCTAAAGCAAAGCGTTCGGCTTGTGACACGTTATCACGTAAAATTAAAATCGTCCGTAAATCGACTTCACAGACAACATCGGTTTTTTTATTTACAATGGTAAGTGACGATAATGCCGAAGATGAGCTTACCAAGATTCCCCAACGCAATGGAAAATTGCTTATCTTATGTTCGGGCCGGAACACATAAATTTTATCAGGTATGTTTGTTTGTGGAATGCTGGTCCTTCAATTAACTTACGAACGGTTGGACGGAATTAAATGTAACTTAATGGCACAGAAGTTGAAAATAACGTAGAATAGGTAATAAGATACTATTCAAAACGTACCAAACACCGACTATATCCACGCGGGTGAAGCCACAGGCAGTTAATACTTACATAATATTATATTTAAAAACTATACCGAATTACAGATTTAATGACTAAAAAACTTGGATAGAAAGGCTGTGGCATATCAACAGATAGATATACAGACGGAAAAGGTAAAATCATAAGAGTTCCTTAGTTAAAAGTGAAAATGTAAAAGTATTTCCCAAAAGGCAGTACTCGTAACTAAAAAAGTGCTGTTTATTTACCAGTGTATGAATGTCGACGGAAACAGACGAAATAGGTCGTTCCAGATTCTCAACGCTTCATACAGCTCTTTTGATGAGTTTCCTCAGATTGACCTGGATTTGCGTCGGACACAAAATGAGAGAGGAAAGGCGACAATTTGGACTTTCGATTCGGTAAGACTTGAAAATTAAACTGATCAAGACACAGTTTTCAAATATTACTTTAAAACGAGTTTGAAACTTATTTCAATTATTTTTTGTGTTTGTCATGTAGAAACCGAACCGCCTTCGTGGCGTGATGGTTAGTCCATTTGCTTCATACTAGGAGGTCGAGGGTTCGATTCCCGGCGGGGTCAAGTTTGTAAGACTTGGTTTGGATGGTGGTAGGGCATTTTCTTTGCCCGCCTGGCTAGCTACCACCATCTTATCTAAATCTAGCCGCCAAATATCAGTGTTCATAGCGTTGATGTGTTCCGGCTTGAATATAAGATAAACAGATCCATCCCCATTGCGTTGGTTGATCTCGGTAAGCCCGCTTCTATCTTCGGCATCATCGTAACTTACCATCAGGTGAGATGATGCCAAGGATTTATCAATTGCGGATTAAAAAAAACAAATTGGAGATTCTTTTTTAGGGTTCCGTAACCAAAGGGTAAAAACGAGACCCTATTATTAATACTTCGCTGTCCGTCTATCCATCTGTCTGTCCGTCTGTCACCAGGCTGTATTTTTTGAACCGTGATAGCTAGACTGTTGAAATTTTCACAGATGATGTATTTCTGTTGCCGCTATAAACAATAAATACTAAAAATTAGAAAAAGTGAAAAAATAAGAGCGGCCACTATACATAAAACGTGTTTTTTAAACGTGAAGAAACTAGCGCCATCTAGTATGATGGAACGGAACCCTTTATACTAGCGCCATCTAGTATGATGGTACGGAATCCTTTATGTGTGGTTCTGATAAGTTTCCAGGAAGTCGAGTAGGATTTTATGATTGATCTCTTTTCTGAAGTTGGACCTACCTAACTAAACTGTTTGTCCCAGGTATAACATATTGGTCAACAACTTTGAGTGTAGAGCGTCTAACCTTCTAGTTCAGAAGGGTTTTGTTAGTACTAATACTTATACTTTGGTTTCGGCGTGAAACCGTCGGTGCCTCGTCCGGTAACGACTCGGTCCTCCTAACCAGAGGTCTGGGGTTCAAATCCGGACGGCCAATGTAGCAATGAGTTTTTCTAAACTTACGTACACATGCTTACTGATTGATTTAACGGTGAAGAAAAACCTCTTGAGGAAACCTGTACATCTAATTCAAGATGTGTACGAAGGTCGCGTTGCACACGTCCGTAGGTGTAAATTTAAATACCCTACACGTGACCGTGGGTGATTCTAAGTGCCAGGATCCCCTTGGATAGCACGGTTAATTGTGCCACATGATAAGAAGGAGAAGAGAAGAAGAAGAGGCGTGAAAGAAGGACAAACAAACAAAGACACAAACAAATATACTTTCACATAGAATATTAGTGAAGATATATGGAATAGTAGCCCGCATTAAACGGGATAAATTAATATTCACTATAAAGCGGTAAATTTATAAAGAATTATTTATTAATAAAAAAATCCACCGAGTGGGAGGCCTGCCTACACTACGCTTTCCGGTGCGTGGTTGCCACTCGAGAACTTTACCTGGTGAAGGTCGCGGGAAGCCGCTGGATGCGGGCAGCGCAGAACCGGTCGTCATGGAGATCCTTGGGGGAGGTCTATGTCCAGCAGTGGACTTCCTTTGGCTGATATGATGATGATGATGATGAAAAAAAAAATTGTCCTAAAACTTATATCTCACTAAGTAATTACAAGTTACACCTAAAATAAAATTCCTAAAATACCTAAAATAAAACACCTAAAACACCTAAAATGGAACACCTAATACACCTAAAATCACCCGCTCCGGATTTTTCCATAGCCATTCAGCGCGGTAATGCAGCAAGTGTTATATTGGGTACCTTTGCACCGGGGATGACGAGGGACGGGTTATTTTAGGTGTTTTATGCAAGTTATTTCAGGTGTGATTTTAGATATTTTAGGTGTGTTATAGGTGTGATTTAAAGTATTTTAGGTGTGATTTTAGATATTTGAGGTGTTATTTAAAGTATTTTAGGTGTTCCATTTTAGGTATTTTAGGTGGTATTTTAGGCATTTTATTTTAGGTTTAATTTGTAATTAGTGAGATATTATTTTTAGTACCTACTGATTATTCTGTTATTAATAAATAATTTATTAGTGTCTGAGGAGTGATTTAATTAATTTAACATTTAAATGTTATTAGAGAATTTTACGTTCCTAGAGTTATCTTCGAATACCATTTTACTTTGAAGCTAACAAAATTATCAAAATTTCTAAAGAAATTCATAGTAAATTACATAAGTTCAGTAATTATGTCTCATTATGTGCGACTTTCAATGGCAGGCGTGAATAAATTGGATTTGCTACCCTCATTTATGTTATAATTTCAATTTAAGCTCTCAATGGGTATTAGAGCTCCTCGAAATTATTAAATTTTTTAGAAGCTTCAGATATTACATGTTAATATTTTTTTTTTTCACAAATCGTTAGTATATTAGTACATCGAAAACTATATATACAAACATCGATATTTGTCTCTTAATATATACGCAAAGTTTGGATTCAATACAATATGCAGTTGTTGTATTAAAGCGGAACTACGTTTGTATGGAAACTAAGGCCTCCTGGGGACCCTCAAATTATACTATTTGGAGAAATTTAATGAAGCGAGACTTTCCGCACCAATTTGCAAAAGGTAAGCTATTATAGTTTCTACGTAATAGCTACTCATTAATCCTTGTGCCGACATAAATTCTAATAACAATAATAAACAAGTCTACTTTGCTACATAAAAGGACCTTCAGTCACTCATTAAGCAAGGTAATTGTCCAGAAGTTTATTTGACTTTAAACTATTTACATAAAGTTAAGCTTTATAGGGGCAATTAAAGTGCCCGATCCCGCGTTGTTCTCTCTGCTGCACCCGTTTGACCCCTCAATACACCGCTTTGCCCGGTGTAACCATTCTTGCCCCGATAATGACAAGGCACGTGACGCCTGTGGAATTACTGTCAAAATAGTGCAGCAGTGATGTTATTTTGGTATCGAATCGAATTAAAGTGTTATCAAAAAGTACTTAAAACATATAATTGCGAAAGAAATGGAAAGTTACTACATACTATAAGTTTTACTAACATACTATGGATCGCAGTTATCTGAAATAAACAATTTTAATTTAATTTAATTTAAATATAGGAAACTAGCTTTAGCCCGCGGCTCCGCCTGCGTGGACATTGTTTTCATGAGTTTCTTTGAGGGTGGGTGGTGCGCGAGCGTGGACATAAGTTTTCTCCAGATCCCTTAGGAACTATATATCGGGCTATTCTGAATAGCAGTCTATGTCACTTTTCACCCTCTTAACCAGTTTTGTACAAAAAAATACTTCAATCCGTTGCTCCTTTGTGACGCCGACGTGCGCGAGTAAATGAGTTATCCCCAAATCCCTCGGGAACTATGTCAGGTTATGAAAATTATTATTAATTATAATATTAATATTAATTATTTCCCACTCTCTCAATCATCTCTGTGCAAAAAAATTACAACACTCCATTGTTCCTTTGCGATGATAAAGATATAATTCAAAAAAAATATTTCACGGGATAAAAAATAGCCTATGTCCTTTCTCGTGACACAGGCTACATGCGTTCCAAATTTCATCGAGATTGGTCGCGCTGTTGAAGCATGAAAAGGTAAAAAACAAACACATTTTTACATTTATAATATAACTAGCTTTTGCCTGCGGTTCGCCAGCGTTGAAATTGTTTTTAGGACTGTCTTTGAGGTTAAGTGGTGCGCAAGCCGCAAGCGGCTCGCGAGCGTGGGCATTATTTTTCTTCGGATCCCTATCTCAGATCGGGCTATTCTGATAAGTAGTCTTAGTCATTTCGTACTCGCTCAACCATCTCTGTACAAAAAATAACAACAATCCATTGTTCCGTTGGGATGTTATGGATATGAAAAAGACAATTTTTTTCAGTTCCCTTAGGAACTGCATCGGACTATGCTATTTTCAAGGGATAAAAAGTAGCCTATGTCCTTTGCAGTGACACAAGCTACCTACATGCCAAATTTCATCAAGATTGGTCGCGGTGTTGAAAGATAAAAAAGTAACAAACAGACACATTTTTACTTTTGTTATTTGACATTTTGCTTTTAGGTTCTATACACCATCTTATTAAGTCTTGCCGCCAAACATCAATGTTAACAGCATTGATGAGTTCCAGTTCGAATATAAGATAGCCGGTTCCCTATTACGTTAGGGAATCTTGGTAAGCCTGCTTCCGCCTTCAGCATCGTAGTCACTTACCATCAGGTGAGATGATGCCAAGGGCTTATCAAATGCGAATAAAAAAAGTAATTAAAAAAAAGGTCAAAAATTATTTTTTCTCATTTTTACATTTAAAATACAATTTTAAGATAGAAGGGATATTACATAGAAAAGGGTATTAACACATTAACAGTCCCCATACAATTGTTCTGAAACCCGCCATGTGTTCATACGTGTGAGCCCGTAGAGTAATACAGGGCACACGAGCCTCATAAGGTACACGAACTCGGCGGAGCCGCTCCCAGTGAACCGTGTATTGTTAACGTGGTATTGGTAATAAGGCGCCAATTATCTTTATTTATATAAATCTTCTGTCCGTGTGTTAGTCATTGAACTCCTCCTAAACGGCTGGACCGATTTCGCTAATTCTTTTTTTGTCGAGTTAGTTATTGTCAGGAGAAGGTTCTTATGTAGGGTAGGGTAGGGTAGGGTAGGGTAGGGTAGGGTAGTTTAGTGTAGTGTAGGGTAGGGTAGTGTAGGGTAGTGTAGAGTAGTGTAGAGTAGTGTAGTGTAGGGTAGAGTAGTATAGGGTAGGTGATTGAATCCAAGGCATCTAGCTGGTAACGAGCCGATCCGTCCCATAAGTTAGAGCAGTACTCCATACACGACCGAACTTGAGCTTGGTATAATATTAGAAGCTGCTCTGGTGTGAAGTAAAGTCTCACCTTCGAGAGGATACCAAGCTTTTTGGCTGCCGTTTTTGCCTTGGATTCAATGTATCTCCTGAAATTCAGATCGGATGTTAAATCTACGCCAAGGAGCTCAAGATGGTGGGAGATCTGGATAAATTCATCTCGGAAAGTAGGAGTCAGGGTAAAAGGACTCCTTTTTGCAGTAAATAGACACGCCTGCGTTTAAGAGGCATTAAACCTAACACGATTGGCATCGCCCCAGTCAGAGACTGCCTTGAGTGTTAGGTTCACGCGCTCAATCATGGCCTCTCTCTGAGATTGTATATCCGGACTCCTAGCTCGAGCACTAGACAAGTATCTCTCCGCAACCGTGCTGTCGTCCGCGTACCCAAATATACCGGGTTTCAGCAGATCGTTTATGTGCAGCAAAAACAAAGTTGCGGAGAGAACTGAGCCCTGAGGTACCCCGGCATCAATAGCCAATAGGTCAGACGAGCAGCCATCAACGACCACTCGAATGAACCGTTCCCTCAGGAAGTCAGATATCCAGTTGCACAAACCAGTAGGTATTCCGTAGGAAGGAAGCTTACCAATAAGGCTAGCATGCCAGACCCTATCAAATGCCTTAGAGACATCGAGAGATACGGCAAGAGCTTCACCGTGCTTCTGTACGTGAGACTGTACTTAGGATCCCGAACTTTATAAAATATGATTTTTTATTTTGACGTTTGTAACACAATTATGTATATTGTGTGATGGATGGTAGAGAGGAAACCGTCGATGCGCGAGTCTGACTGTTTTATTCAACTGACTTCCAAAAAGGAGGAGGTTCTCAATTCGACTGTATAATATGTTGTTATTTTAAAATTTTTAATTAAAAATTTGAATGCGTTTGGCTGCACCTCACCTGATGGTAAGTGCCGATGCAGTCGAGGATATAACACGCAAGCTCCTATTCACTCTCGTCTTAAAGAATCCTAAATTATACAAATCAGGTAATACAGACGTCACCGGCAGGAAATTTTATTTTGTTTGTTTGTTACGCGATTTATTTACAGATTGTGAACCGATTCATGTTTTTTTTTTATTTGATAGGTCCAATATAAATTTTATTAAAATCAGTGTACTACTGCATTAGAAAATTAACAAAAACTAAAAATAATAATGCAAAATTGTACTTAAATGGTTGCGATGTAAGTCGCAGTTTTAACGTGTTTAGCGTTTTCAATTATTATTTTTTGTTTACAAATGATCCAAACTCTCGAGTTTTTTTTTGTTAATAATCAAAGAATTTTAAAAACAAGGAGCTTTATAAAATGGCCACCTAATGAATTTAACGCTTACCTATAGATAGTTTATCGATTACAATTTTAGAATCTTGTACATCACTAAAGCGTAACTCAAAGTTTACTAAGGTGTGCCAATTACGTAGTTTGGGATCGAAGTTAAGCTTGGTAAACATTATGCTGCCTACAGTATATTATTATTTTGAATTAAACTATTTTACTGTAGGAATTGTTGGTTTGCAATTAACACTAAGAACTTGTAAACTTGTATTCGAACTTTACAAGTCACCCATACTATATCTGACGTTAGCAATATTCATCACTATATTAATACTAATATTTATTATTTGTAGTGGAGAAATAAATTTTTATAAACTAGCTTTTGCCCTCGGCTCCGCCATTACGCGGTTTGCGAGAATCTGCACGTTGAATGTTCACACCTAGCGTCCCTCCAACTCAACCAATTTAAATGAGCAATAGCTCAAATGAAAGAACTTGTTCCAGTGAGTGTTTTCAGATCAATACAAACCGCGTATTTCAATTTGAACCGAAGATATATAGAAAGAAAGCTATGAACATATGATTTGAGTATAACTTGAGAATTGTGAAAGTTAGGTGAGTTCCAATGTTTGATGACAAATCTGTGCATCAAAACCTTTCATTGAAAAAAATGGAAAATCGGTTGGATAGAACGGCGGGACGGATGGACTCGCATTAGATTTAATTTTTTTAAATTTAGATTTTTTTCTGTAGCAGAGACGTACTGAATGATAAAATAGTGAAGATGTGGACCTGATTTTCAATACCTTTTTCTTTGAAATCGAAGCTGAGAGAATACTCTCAATTTTTTTTTAACTTAGTGTTTAATTAAACCTTTTCAACACATTTGCTCGTGATATGACTTTAGTTCCACTGGTTTCAGGTTTATAATGCTTTTTATTAAACACGTGTTCTTAAAATTTATTATAATAGATCTTTATTAATCTTACCATAAGCTGGTTTTTAATTGATGACCGTAATTATAGTACTACTTATGGTCTTATTACTTTAGGTCATAGCACATCATCATTACAGCTCATATACGTCCCCACCGAGGGGCTCGAGCCTACCCTGAATCAGGGCGATTTGGCCTTAGTCGACCACGCGGGCCCAGTGCGGGTTGGTCGACTTCACACACAACCTTCGAGTTTCTTCGCAGGCGTGTGCAGGTTTCCTCACGATGTTTTCCTTCACCGTTAAAGCAATCGGTAAGTATGTACGTAAGTTTTGAAAAACTCATTGGTACATTGGCCTTCCGGATTTGAACCCGGTACGTCTGGTTAGATGGACCGTGTCGTTACCGGTTGAGCCACCGACGCTTTTTAATATAGCACATACTATCGAGTATTTTGGAGTAGTCATGATGTCTATGTGTGCGTTTACAGTGTACTTGCAGGTTTTGGAGTGGTTTTAATTGGCTTCAAATTGAGTTTACGTGAGGATCTATCTCTATTTTTATTTGGGTTATGATTATTTTCTTTATCCACAATTGATAAGCCCTTGGCATCATCTCACCTGATGGTAAGTGACCATGATGCCGAAGATGGAAGTGGGCTTACCAAGATTCCCTAACGCATTGGGGATCTGGCTATCTTATCTTCAAGCCGGAACATATTAATGTTGTTAACAATGATGTTTGGCGGCAAGACTTAGATAAAATGGTGGTAGCTAGCCAGGCGGGCTATGAAAATGCCCTACCACCAACCAAACCTAGTCTTACAAAGTTGACCCCGTCAGAAATCGAACCCGCGACCTCCTGGTGTGAAGCGAATGAACTAACCATTACACCACGGAAGTGGTCTCTCGAAACGAATGCCTTTTTAGGAGTATGCATTTTACAATACTGAAACTTAGTGGTATTTTCGTGATGGTAAATTTCGCTCCGGACTGGAATATCTCAACTCTTTGTGACGCAGTGTCTGTAAAAAAAACCGTTGGCAACACTGCCTAAATCGTCTATTATAGACGCCTAAAAAAACAATGAAAACGCGTAAACAAAGATCGTAAGTAGCAAACAAATCCAACGCCATCCTTAAATTTACAGCTATCACAATCATTCTCTGTCACTATCGTAAAAAAAACTAGTAGGCACCGAAACACAGACACAATGTGGGCACAATAAACTTTTTATAGGACGCGCTACTCGACAGTTTCGGGATTCGGCAAAATAAAAGCTTGGTACAAACTTTTAGGACGGAACTTTTTTGATGTAACTCCGTCTTGAGCGCGACACCGCGGCAGAATTTAGTTTACGAGTTGGACTCGAATGTACTGTTTTTTTAGGGTTCCGTACTCAAAGGGTGCCAATGGGACCTCCTACTAGTATTACTTAGCCTACGCTGTCCGTCTGCCCGTTTTTTAAAAGGCCTAATAGATGGATAGTTAAAACTTTTACAGAATATGTGTTTTTTATTATTATTTTTTCTTAATAAAAAAAAAGAAAAATAAATACTAAAAATATAAGGGTAGGTACTCTTGACAAGTAACCTTTTTTTTCTCTTTGTTTTGTTTTGTCATGAAAACTGTAACAGACACATAAAAATATGTTGTGTGCCAAATAAGGGAAAATTAAAACACAGGACTGGAGATCCAAATTTTTCTCAAATCCGTCCAGTAGATTGCGCACTAGAGCACCGGACGGACGCACAGATAGACACCCACGCAGAAACGCCAAAAACCAAATGTTTACAAAAATAGACCATTATGAAGAACTAATGTTTTGATTTTTTTAATGATTATTACTTAAGATTTACTAGATTTGTAAATTGTTGATAAAATAGGCCCAAACACAATGAAAATAAAACGCTTTCGTGCTATTTTAATTTGAAAATTTAGAAGTAATTCAGATTATCTTTTATTTATTATTACAGTATGAATACCTATGAGTATTAATAGGGCCTCACTATCACAATAATTTGTTATTTACGTTGAGTATTACTGGGAACCATCGGTCCTGTAAAAAAACACGCGACTGTATGCTCTAAAGTAAACAAACATAGTAAAAACTGCGCCGAAACTGCTTTGGGTTGATTCGTGAACTTAAGTCCTTACTAAATTCCGCTTCTAGCGCCATACGAAGTTCATGATAAAATCATAGACAAACTTTTCATAATTTGTCAATTTTCTTATCAACTTCTGCCATTTTTAGGGTTCCGTAAAACGGGACTCTATTACTAAGACTTCGCTGTCCGTCTGTCTGTCCGCCTGTCACAAGACTGTATTTCATGAACCGTGATAGCTACACAGATGAAATTTTCACAGAATATGTATTTCTGTTGCCGCTATAACTGCAAATACAAAAAAAAAGTGAAAGACTGTGAAACGTGTTTTTTTTTTAAACATGAAGAAACTAGCGCCATCTACATCACTTTACCGGTTCTTTTCCATTTTCTGCCATTTTGGAAAATGGCAGATCGGCCTGAAGGAAGGCAACGTCAATATTGGTTAATCAAAATACGAGTATCTCCAATAATATTTACTTTCATGACTCTTACATAAAAGACTTAAAAATGCCAATAGGGAAAGCACAGGCACACCCTGGACACTTCAAATGACGGGTCAGAAATGACATTTCAAAAAAGGAATGATGGAACAAACAAAATGGCGGCGAAATCCTATACGTTCGAAAACCAAGCTGTAACCAATCTGTATCAATCTGGGTGACGAGGGGGTGAGATCACAATCTAGAGAGCGGCAGGGAGTATCCATACTGTATATTAGTACTAATATATATACTTTGGCACATGTTTGACAGAAAAATACCGATAAAGAAAACCATTGTTCAAACTATCTACAAAAGCAATTTGAATAAATTAAACAGTAAATTCTACCGGATATAAGTTACGGCCTTCTACAAACTTAAGTACTAAAATATACAGACACTATTTATTAATATATACTCTAAACTCCAGGAAAGCGATACTCTGGTCGGTAAAATAATTATAATAACCGACAAAATAAAAGAGGTCTACTCGGCTAACCTCATTAATGATGGGAAGGTACATTTTAAGTTAATCGGGTAATACAACCCTTAGGGAGCCGGTTAGTGTCTGTGTTGTTGGTAGAGTGATATTATCGTATATGTTGGAAAGTGTCTTGTTAAATTTCAGCAACTAATTCGGTGGCGTTCATTTTTAAGGGTTCCGTACCCAAAAGGTAAACACGGGACCCTATTACTAAGACTTCGCTGTCCGTCCGTCTGTCTGTCCGCCTGTCACCAGGCTGAATTTCATGAACTGTGATAGCGAGACAGTTGAAATTTTTTCACATGATGTATTTCTGCCGCTGTAACAACTAATACTAAAAATTAGAAAAAGTAAAAAAATATGGGGGTCTTCATACAAAAAACATGTTTCTTTTTAAACGCTATTTTCCGAGTTTTTCGTACTGGAAATATGCAGCGCAAAGTGTGTCATAAAGTAGCGTATGTTTAAAAGTTTCTGCTCTAAACGGCTCTGGGTACTATTCCCCGAGCAATCCCGGTCGCCCATGCACTTAAACATAAAACAAGGTACTGGGCTTTTACTAAAATATAACATTTCGCACTTTAGCAACCGCTCTCTAATAACAATTTCCGTTTTCTAATTTTCCTTATTATCTTGCCCTCAAATAAAAACAAATTGTATGTTTTGTAAGGAGACAAACCTTGTTTTCTTTAGGAAGCACTCATTTCCTTTCTTAATAGGCGGGCTCCACGGAAACAAGGTGGGTTATAGTTAAAAAAAATAAAAGGTAAATACTTAGTTTAACTTTTAATATTTTTTGGTTAGTTACTCAAACAAATAATTTAACAAGTCATCCTTACTGCAATCCTATTAATATTATAAATGCGAAATTTTGTATGTTTGGATGTTTGTTACTCTTTCACGCTTAGACCACTGGACGGATCGGGATGAAACTTGGCAAACATATAGGTTAGGTCCTGAAATAGGACATATGCTTCTTTTTACCCCGGGAAAATGTATTATTCCCACGGGAAAATCGAAAACAACGCGGGCCTAGACGCGGACGGATGGCTAGTAACATTGTAAATGTAAAAGTGTGTTTTTTTGATTGTTTGATTTTTACCTTTTCACCTTGACCAACTTGATTAAATTTGGTATGCGGGTAGCCTGTATCATTGGGAAGGACATAGGCTACTTTTTATCCCGTGACAATAGCACAGTCCAATGCAGTTCCTGAGGGAACTGAAAAAGAAAAAAGAATAAAGTAGTTACAAGATTATAAATGTAATTCAATAAACTGTTTATCATTTTAGAAAATAGCGAAATGGAGTAGGATCTAGTAGTATCTTTTATTACAGAACCCTCAGTGTGCTTCTCTGAATCGCACTTGGTCGGTTTTTATTACTCCTCCTATGTTTTACAATCTTGTATCTTTTCATCATATCAGCCGAAGGACGTCCACTGCTGGACATAGGCCTCCCCCAAGGATTTCCACGAAGACCCGTTCTGCGCTTCCCGCGACTTTCTCCAGGTCATCGGTCCACCTAGTGGGAGGCCTGCCTACACTACGTTTTCCGGTGCGAGGACGCCACTCGAGAACTTTACTGCCCCAACGGCAATCTCTTCTATTCCAATCTTGTATCTATTTTAATTTGTCTATCAATCTAGAACATAATCGACACGAATAAACGAGTTCATCAAAGAAAACTCTCACAAAAGCGATCCACAAATTTAATAGGATAATTCCACACTAACACACCCTTGGAAACCCTTTGAAACTTCAAATGGTTTGTTCGGTAAAAGCCACACTCAGCTGTAAATAGCAGCCTTTTAAACTCAGCCCCGAAACGGTCAACCGTTTAGCCGGGTGGTTGGAACCGAAAAAAGTTTTAAATTAACAGAAGTTACAAGAGCTGTAATGTTACAAGTTACAGACTGAGATCGAATTCAGTGACGTGGTGATTAATTACGTTACTTCGAATGCCACTGCATCTACTATACCAAAGTATATAAATATAAGGTCTAACAAAATTAGCTGAAACTATTTCAACTGGTGCTTCTACCCATGAAACTGAACAACTTTCCTCATGAAACCCATAGTCAAATCTCAAAAAAAAAATGAACTTCCCATACTAAGTTGGCTGATTGAGTTGGTATGGGAGAGCCAAATTTTTTTTTGCGCTACTAGTACTAACATACAGTATGGACACTGCCTGCCGCTCTCTAGATTGCGACCTCACCCCCTCGTCACCCAGATTGATACATATTGGTTACAGTATGGTTGTCGAACGTATAGGATTTTGCCGCCATTTTGTTTGTTGCGTCATTCCTTTTTTTTTGAAATGTCATTTCTGGCCCGTCGTCATATGGCCCGGGTGGACTAAATACTTTAAAACAAGCAATAATTGTACCTTTGTAATCAATCACGTTCTCGAAAACAGGTCTAACGATCTCGATTGCTGTATAGGGTTTTTTGGGATCAAATGTCGATGAAGCTATGTCTCATATCTGGTAAAAAATAAACCCTTGTTTTTACGCACATCGTCTTTTGCGCGCAATAATAATATCGGTAATTTCACTGCACCAAATATGTGGGCGATAGGCCAGTGGTCAAAGCGTTGGACTTCCTAATATTAGATAATGAGTTCGATCCTCGGTCCGATCGAATCTTGTTTAATTTTTAGGGTTCCGTACCCGAAGGGCAAAAACGGGACCTTATTATACTAAGACTTCGCTGTCCGTCCGTCTGTCTGTCTGTCCGTCTGTCACCAGGCTGTATTTCATGAACAGTGATAGCTAGACAGTTGAAATTATCACAGATAATGTATTTCTGTTGCCGCTATAACAACAAATACTCAAAATTAGAAAAAGTGAAAAATAAGGGGGATCTCCATACAAAAAACGTGTTTTTTTAAACGTGAAGAAACTAGCGCCATCTAGTATGATAGTTCGGAACCTTATGTACTGGCACCATCATAATGACCGTATCTTCATTATGATGGCGCTAAAGTTCCGTACCATCCTTTGTGTGCGGTTCTGACTCGCACTTGGCCGGTTTTTTAACCGACTTTAAAAAGGAGGAGGTTCTCAATTCGACTGTATGTTTTTTTTGTATGTTTGTTTTAAGTTATGGTTTCCATTTTTACACAAGAAATGTTTAAAGCTCACATTGCGTCACTCGTTTGCACTCGTTCGTTTACTAATACTCGTATGTAAAATGACAACCACATCTGACAGTTTTGGTTCTCTACGCTGACCATCATACTGCAGGTTTTCGTTAACAACTCATCCCCCACTGATGGGGCACGGGTTTCTTCCCAAAATACTCCACACTCGTGGGTCAAGTCCAGGTAGGTGGAGTGTTGTAGGGCAAGTGATGATGCCAAGGGCTTGTGCCAGCGTGAACATCAAAAGTTTTCTGTGTTATTGTAAACCTTCCCTGGAGTGCTCACATCAATTCACTAAACTTTCATCGTAATTGGTCAAGCCGTTCGCGAGTTTTAACGAGACGTTCATTTTTATATTTTAAAAAAAGATGTTCATCAATATTTTCGCTGATTGTAATCTGATTATACCCTTTTAACCGATAGGTTGTATTTTCAGGGTAGTCTTATATAAATTGTATTAAAATTGGTTAAGTATTTTTTTAATAACAAAATAAAAAAATTTAGCATAATTTTAAATAGATTTGAGATTAAGTTCGTCTTTTGAAGTGTTTTGCGTTATTAATTATGTTTTTGACACTAAACAAATGATTACCTAATGCAGCATAGTAAAATTCGACTTAAAAGTGTTTCATGACACGAGATTCGACACAACGTACAAAATCAATTTTTACTGGTTACAACAAAAACAGAACGGAATTAGTATTGTTCTGGTGCGGAAAACTTGCGAAAATTGAAATGTAAACTAAAATTTCTGCTGGGTATTAAAACTCGTCGGAGCTCCTGCTCTGTGCAGTGAAATGTTCAGCGCAAGAAAATGTCTTTTGTTGCAAGCAGTAATTTTACTCTCACCGATTCATAAGGAACAGATGAAACTAACTACTAAGTTGCAGTCGCAAAGTACAGAAAATAACTTAAATGTTATATCGAAAATTACTTTGTTTATGTCACCACTGCCAACAAATTACAGAAGTCACATGTGATGTGTCACATGTTTCAAAATATTTATAAAATTATTAATATGAAAGAATTTGCCCGGGCCTTCGGCTAACAGGTCATCTTAGCCTTCGGGCTAACATTAGGCGGAATGGCCATGTTACCTGAGCCTTCACTGAGAAAAAAAAATATCGATGAATTCAGCTAACAAAACGATGATTTCACGTAAAGTAGGGAGCATACGGATATCACAATAAAGTACGATGAAACCAGTATTGCTGCTACTCACGATATAATATGGTGACTTATCACCATGCGCTTTGTAGGAAGCGCACAACATTATGCGTTCTTTACCACAGTTTTATGATGACAGTAATCACATCGCAGTGTGATGTTCCTTGATAGTTTTGATGAGAGAAGGACAAGTAATACTTCAGTCACCATATTTTTAGATGTTTTTCTATTAATTTGAGTGCTCTCTTTTCACTTCAGTTTATTTCCTACTATTAAACTATGATATCCTTTTATTTTCGATGATTTCCTACTAAAGGTTTGTGCTTTCCTCCTATTTTAGCCTATTTCATAATATTTTTAGATTATTTCCTATTAATTTGTGTGCTATCCTCTTATTATAAATTATGTCTTACTAGAAAGCTATGATTTCTTTATATTTTCGATGTTTTCCTACTAATTTGTGTGCTATCCTCTTATTGTAGTTTATTTCTTACTAAAAAGCTATGATTTGCTCAAATTTTCGATGTTCTCATACTAAAGGTTTGTGTTTTCCTCTTATTTCAGTCTATTTCCTACTATATAGCTGTGATTTCGTCATATCTTCAGATACTGTCGCATTTTTTTAGACATTTAGTCGCATTTGGTCTAATGGCCAAAAAGGCCCAATTCGCGAAAGGTCCAATTTACGGAACGATTTCACGAAACTTTAAATCCGCGTAACGTCCTATCCGCGAAACGTCCAATTTACATTACGAAATTTAAAAGCTTTTACTGTTGATAGTTATCATATTTTTTCTTAAAAACCCTACAAGTGCATATTATGAGAAGTTAGAGAGGGGCTTAAAATTTAAGATCTGTATGCACATTTTGTATTTAAAAATTCTTACATTCAAACAAACACACTTTTCATGCAAACGCAAAATGGTTTCTTAGGAAAAGTTATTAAGTACTAACTATAAGGGCTTTTTAACTTCTTAATGTAAATTGGACGTTTCGTAAATTGGACGCTCCGCGGATGGGACGTTTCACGAATTGGGACGTTTCGCAAATTGGACCTTTCGCGAATTGTAGATTTCGCGAATTGGTCCTTTCTCCAATTGGACCAAATGCGACAATCACAGATAACTAACAAAAATATGAAATAAAAAGAAATAAACGAAAAAAGGGTACAGTTACTAAAGAAAAGATAAAATATGAATAGTAAACATACTTGTATTATTTAAATATTTACAATGTATTTTAATTTCACTTTTATTACTTAAATATATACAATGTATTTCAATGATTAAACTGTTAATTAACAACCTTGAAGCATAATGCTTGACGTATAATGAAGTTGGTCTCTTTGTATCAATCAACTTACCGGCGAATCTGTCGATATAGTGCGCCAGGTTCCATCTGCTTAATAAATCACAAGTAGCCTGTTTCATGTATAGTTTTAAATGTAGTTTTCTCTGGGCACTGAATATAATCCTGATACCATCCCTACGGTTATCTCTGGGCTTTTACAATGTATTTCAATGAATAAACCTGTAAAATAACAACCTTGAAACATGATGCTTGACTTATAATGAAGTTGGTCTCTTTGTATCAATCAACTTACCGGCGGATCTGTCGATATAGTGCGCCAGGTTCCATCTGCTCAATAAATCACAAGTAGCCTGATCCACGTATAGTTTTTGATTTAGTTTTCTCTGGGCACTGAATATAATCCTGATATAATCCCTACGGTTATCTCTGGGCTTGCGAGCGTGCGTACACTGCGGTGGCGGACTGGCGGCGAAACAATGAAAGAGGCTGAACTCCGCCAGGGCTTCGGTCGGTCCAACTGCAACTTCACTTCCGTTCGTCCACAATAATAATATGATGATAATCATCATAACTTTGTGTGCGTCATACTATTTTATTCTGCTGTCTCTCGAAATTCTTAAACTCATCATGGTAGTTTTGTATGAAAGTTATAATATGAGTTTCACCGTATTTTTGTGTGCATCTAATCTAATATTGTTAGGAAGTCATAACATATTAATGTTATCAATCTTCAAGCAAACAAGTGCTTCCGACAAAAATTCGATGGTAAAGAACAACAATATTCATGGTTTCATTAAATATTATCATAAAGTTAGTTTATAATATAGAGAAAAGCTTTATAATAAGGTGATCATAAGTTTATATTATGCAGTTATGCCGTTGCTAGGGTAAGTACGACTATATTATGATACTTTAATGTAATTCCCAGTTGTCATCCTTTAATTATACTCAGAAGTACGTCGTACTATTAAATGGTGACGTTTCCTCTCATAGATTAATTATAACCTAAATTCTAAGTATCATAGAATTAAATGAAGAAACTGGGTTTTTTAAGTTACTTAACGTAATTTTGTCATGACGAAATAAAAAAATAACAAAATCATAATTCTATATTTGTTGACCAGTTTCTGCTATAATGATCATTGTAATATTATCGTACGAACTATAAAAACTCTAATATTTCATGATATTTACTTCAGATAACATTATTGTAGAACGAAACACTGTATATTAGGGAACTGTAATAATATTTTACAATGAAGCCTTTAGGGCATTTTTCTCAGTGTTCGCGACTTAAAAAATGTTCGCATTTCCTTTAACACTCTTCCGTCTCATTTTACGAAATCACTCAAACTAATTGCAGGAAAGCGATAGGAAAGATATTACACATCAAAAAGGAGTGTTTTTTTATCTACAATTAATCATCTCACCTGGTGGTAAGTGGCGATGATGCCCAAGACGGAAGCGGGCTTACCAAGATTCCCCAAAGCAATGGGGATCTGGCTATCTTATCTTCAAGCCGGAACACATCAATGCTGTTAACACTGATGTTTGGCGGCAAGGCTGAGATAAGATGGTGGTAGCTAGCCAGGCGGGTTATGAAAATGCCCTACCACCAACCAAAACGAGTCTCACCGCCGGGAGTCGAACCCGCGATCTCGTGATGTGACCATTAGGCTACGGAGGCAGTTATAAGTGTATTGTTTTCAGGTCTAACGTAATGTATGTTTCTTTTCTCCATGATATCTCCTAAACGGCTTGATGGATTTTACAGTGCGAGGTATCGTTAGATTCGTTTAAAAAACAATGTTTGATTTAACCGACTTCCCAAAAAAGAGTGATATTATCCGTATTTTTGACGTGTAACATGTTTGCTCTCGCTTTCCTGCAATTTGTGGGAGTGATTTCGTGAAATGGGACGGAAATGTGTTACAGGAAATGCGAACGTTTTTTAATTCTCGAAAACTAAGGTTGTCATAGTCATGCCGCCTAGTGTGATGGCAAAGGCAAAGATGACATACTACTATTCGAAGGGTCGGCCCGTGAATGTACGACCTGATTAATTTCATAAGTATTTTGTCACATGTTACACATCATATGCAAGTACTGTAGGTCTCGTTTTTTTTTACTTTTTTAATATGTATAATGAACTAGTATCTGTGTGTGTATTTGCAGTGATAAATAAACGTGTTGTCTATATATCTATCTATCTATGTCTGTTTCTTTGGCTGAGCCTGTAGCATCAACGGCTACATTGATTTTGAAGTGCGAGCTGTCATTAAATTCGTCTCGATCCATTGAGTTGGCATATAGGATTAATTTGTGGTCGGGTTTTATTAATCCTTACTCATATTATGAATTTTAAGGCCTCCCACGCGGTGGACCGACGACCTGGTGAATATCGCGGGAAGCCGATGGATGTGGGCAGCGCAGGACCGCGGTCGTCGTGGAAATCCTTGGGGGAAGCCTTTGTTCAGCAGTGGATGATTTTCGGCTGATATGATGATGATGATTATTATACATGTTGAAATGTGTTCATTTGTTACTTTGTTTGCTACTTTTTCACGCTTTAATGCCTCAACCAATCTTGACGAAATTTGGCGTGCACTTAGCCTGTGGCATGGAGAAAGACATAGGTTTTTTGGGAGTAAGGGGTCCAATCATATCACAAGAGACCCAAGCCAACCTCACCTGCACGTGGTACTCCCTGCTAAACAACTAACGAGGCTCTGGCGTCACTTCAGGTGGTAGGCTCCGGCCGAGGCTTGTCACCACCCTCAATGCAAAGTCGTGCCGCCAAGCGTCCCAGACGTGTTCCGGTATGGTGCATTGAGAAGCCATTAGTGAAGGCGGGTCTGTACAGTTGCGCTGAGTCTGTATGCTGTTTTGATGTCAGAGTGTCGCTGCACTTGGCGGCTAGTCTTGGAGGGTAGCGGGATCCGAAGCACGGTGCACCGCTGGCCGACCGTAGGAAGTAGGGGGCCCAAGTAGTGGGTTAGCCACCTATGAAAGGCTGCCCCGCCACCTCACGAAAAATCCCGGAATGCTCCATCGTGCCAATTGGCGATTGGACGGGAGGACCCGATGGCCATCTCCGGGGGGGTTCGGGCGTCCCCGCAGTCTCCAGACTAGTCTATCCTTCAGTGCAGCGATTCTGTGTTCACCACTAGTTTCTGACCGGCGCCTCGTACAACTTCCGCCTTCCTTGCCTATTCACATCTTTAAAAAAACATGAAAAAAGTCAAGAAAAGAAATAGAGTTTTACAGCGGCGGCACTTCCTCCCATTAAAAGTGCACCTCGACAACATCAGAGGGTTGCACTCAAATCTCGATGCGGTCCACTACCATCTAGAGACCGATAAGCCGCAGCTACTCTTTCTTACGGAGACGCAAATCAGACGCCCGGCAGACGCGACTTACTTGCAGTACCCAGGGTACACCCTGGAGCACAATTTCAAAGCGCGCGCCGGTGTCTGTGTCTATGTCAGCGACAACATCTGCTGCCGGCGTCTCCGTAACCTTGAAAACTCCTCATTTTCGACGCTCTGGGTATTGGTCGACACCGGTGAAGACAAAATAGTCTACGCTTGTGTATACCGATCGCACAGCGGAGATCAGGAGACAACCAGGTTAATTGAACATCTGTGTGAGGCCGCCGATGAGGCTCAACTAAGGTACCCGTCAGCACAACTGGTCCTTCTGGGGGACTTCAATGCTCACCATAAGGAGTGGCTGTTCCCATACCAGAAGACCGACCATGCTGGGAGAGAAGCGCTCAAACTCGCTTTGTCGCTAAATCTTACCCAGCTGGTAGACCAGGCGACGCGTGTGCCGGACGTTGAAGGCGAAACGGAAAATTGTTTGGACCTTCTGCTGACAACAGAACCAGACCGATATAACGTGTCAGTATCGTCACCTTTGGGTACGTCCGATCATTGTCTGGTGAAGTCTGTACTGTCTTGTTCACCACCTGATCCCAGCCCTAGGGGTTCTAGACGGGTATGGCAGTACAAGTCAGCAGATTGGGATGAGATGCGCCACTTCTACGCATCTTATCCTTGGCGGCGAATGTGCTTTTCTTCTAGTGATCCGTCGAGCTGTGCGACAGAAATCTCGAGGGTCATATGTCAGGCGATGGAATATTATATCCCGTTTTCTGACATTCCTCTCGAGAGCAAAGCTCGCCCGTGGTTTAATGCTGATTGCTCAGTGGCCGAAGCACTAAAGCATTCAGCTTACCAGGCTTGGGCAGATGCTCGAAATCGTAAAGCTCCGGACACGCGAGTTAAAAAGAAAGCTTTTAATAAAGCCGCCAAGTCCTTCAAAAAGACACTGCGTATGGCACGCCTCGACCATATAAGCCGTATCGGATCAAAACTTGCCTCCTACCCTTCTGGGAGTAAGGCGTTTTGGTCCTTGGCTAAATCGGTCGAGGCGAACTTTTGCCGCTCGTCTTTGCCTCCACTGCTGAAACTCACACGGCAACTGAGAAGGCTAATCTGTTTGCCTCTATGTTTGCCGAAAATTTACGTCTCGATACAGCGAATAGAATACCACCCCAGTTATCTCCTTGCGATACTACAATGCCCCCTATTCGTATCAAGCAAAAGGAGGTTCTCAAAACACTTCGCAATCTTGACGTGAACAAAGCCAGTGGACCTGACGGTATACCAGCTATAGTGCTAAAGAACTGCGCTCCTGAGTTGTCTCCTGTTCTGACACGTCTGTACCGCCTCTCTCTTGAAACAGGTATAGTCCCAAAGTCCTGGAAGCTGGCCAACGTGCAGCCGCTGCCCAAAAAAGGCAGTCGTGCCGATCCCGCAAACTACCGCCCTATAGCAATCACCTCCGTAATCTGTAAGATTATGGAGCGTGTATTGAACACCCGCATTCTGGCATACCTAGAAGACAATGACCTCCTTAGCGATCGACAATACGGATTTCGCCGAGGTCGATCTACTGGAGATCTTCTAGTGTATGCAACGCATATATGGGGCGAGGCCATCGAGAAGCATGGCGAAGCTCTCGCTGTGTCACTCGACATCTCAAAGGCTTTTGATAGGGTCTGGCACGCTAGCCTTATTGGCAAGCTTCCTTCTTATGGTCTTCATTTGGGATTGTGTAACTGGGTAGCTGATTTCCTGAGGGAACGGTCTATTCGAGTGGTCGTTGATGGCTGTTCCTCAGACCTATTGGCGATTGATGCCGGGGTACCTCAGGGATCTGTTCTTTCCGCAACACTATTTCTGCTTCACATAAACGATCTGCTGAAACCCGGCATAATTGGTTATGCAGACGATAGCACGGTTGTAGAAAGATACCTGTCCAGTGCACGAGCTAACAGCGCTGATACGCTGTTTCTAAGAGAGGCAATGATAGAGCGCATAAACCTATCACTTCAGGCAGTGTCTGAATGGGGTGATTCCAACCTCGTAAGGTTCAATGCCTCTAAAACACAGGCGTGTCTTTTTTCCGCCAAAAGGAGTCCATTCACCTTGACTCCAACTCTCCGGAATGAACCGATTCAGATATCTGACCACCTGGAACTCCTCGGCGTGGATTTAACACCCAATCTTAACTTCGGTCGCTACATTGAGTCCAAGGCAAAAGTTGCTGCAATGAAGCTGGGCATTCTCTCTAAAGTGAGACGGTACTTCACACCTGGACAGCTGCTTACCTTGTATCAAGCACAGGTCCGCTCATGTATGGAGTACTGTTCACACTTATGGGATGGATCAGCCCGCTATCAGCTGGATACCTTGGACGCCATCGACCGACGCGCACGGAGACTCATTGGTGACTACGAGCTAGTCAATGACAAGCTCCAAAGCCTTGAGCATCGCCGCAAAGTCGCCTGTCTATCGGTATTCTATCGAATTCATTTCGGAGAGTGCGCGCAAGAACTTCACGACCTCATTCCCCCGCTCCATTCCACCGTCGGTCAACGAGACGGGAGGGGTTGCACCCCTTTGTTGTTGATGTTCCACCTTTTCGCACGAATCGTTACGCTTCTTCATTTATTATGCGTACAGCGCAGGAGTGGAACTCCTTGCCTGCGTCAGTGTTTCCCGATTCCTATAATTTGGGGATCTTCAAGGCAAGAGTGAATAGGCATTATTTGAGTTTGCGTGTACCATCCTCGACTGCATCATCACTTACCATCAGGTGAGTTGCAGTCAAACGCACTCAAATTATTAATTAAAAAAAAAAAAAAAAAAAGGTTATCTTTTATTCCGATTTCTTAATATCACGTTGGAACACTATTTGTTTTTAGGGTTCCGTACCCAAAGGGTAAAAACGGGACCCTATTACTAAGCCTTCGCTGTCCGTCAGTCTGTCTGTCACCAGGCTGTATTTCATGAACCGTGATGCTAGACAGATAAAATTTTCACAGATGATGTATTTTTGTTGCCGCTATAACAACATATTATTATACTAAAAATTTGAAAAAGCGAAAGTCTCCATATAAATAACAAGTTTTTTTTTGAAACGTGATAAAACTAGCGCCATCTAGTATGATGGTACGGAATCATTTGTGTGCGGTTCTGACTCGCGCTTGGCCAGTTTTAATTAAATTGCTAAGGTTTTTATTTTTATGAGTCTCACAACGTACACAACGGAATTCTGAAACTTATCCATACCTACAATGTAGTGCCTTGTTTAATTTGTGTGAAAAAAATATCTTTGTGAACGTATCCAAAATACAACGATATTACATTACAACGATATTTACATTTTGCCATGTTTTTACCCGTTTTCTTTGCCAGAACAGCAATTATTTTAGGTCTATACGTTCTTGTTGTGTGGTAGAGAATTCATTTTTCAGTGTGTTGATTTGCGTTGTTCAGTATAATCTACTAAATGAAACGTCGGTGGCTCAACCGGTGACGACTCGGTCCTCCTAACTAGAGGTCTTGGGTTCCAATCCGGACGGCCAATGTAACAATGAGTTGCTCTAAACTTACGTACGTATATTTACCGATTGCTTTAACGGTGAAGGAAAATATCGTGAGGAAACCTGCACTTCTGATTACAGATGTGTATGAAGGTCGCGTAGCACACGTCCGTAGGTGTAAACCTTAAACGCCCTACACGTGCCCGCGGGTGATGCTTAGTGCAACAACAGGCAACTACCGTCTTTCCCTTGGATATCACGGTTAATTGTGCCACACGATAAGAGAAATAGATCTACTAAATCTATTTCATAAATTAAAAAGCCCTGTGGTTTAT
The DNA here is from genome assembly GCA_947284805.1 of Coleophora flavipennella. Classification (NCBI taxonomy): domain Eukaryota; kingdom Metazoa; phylum Arthropoda; class Insecta; order Lepidoptera; family Coleophoridae; genus Coleophora; species Coleophora flavipennella. The sequence continues at coordinate 1,645,859 of OX369297.1, forward strand.
CTTAATTTAAAAGTAAATAAAAGTGTGTGTGACTCGAGACTGGAGCAAAATACACATATTAGTACTAACATACGTATGGACACACCCTACCGCTCTCTAGATTGTGACCTCACCCCTTCGTTACCCAGGTTGATTCAGATTGGTTACAGTTTCGTTCTCGAACGTATGAGATTTCGCCTTTGTCATTTGTTATTAGGAATGTCATTTCACGACCGTTTGTATGCAGTTTCCGGGGTGTGACTAGAGTTCACTTATCATAAAACGTGTAGTTTTGACGTCCCTGACCTTGCAGGAGCTCGGCCTTCGGTCTTTCGGTAAAGGCAGTATGGCCATGGAGCCTTAGCCTTCCCGATATAAAAGGTGACTGACATAAAACTTGACACATTTTTTGTTGCACTTTAACTCCTCATATATTTTTGTACCGCGGGCTATCTATGAAGAACAATTTCTATGTGACGTTGCGACAAATAAAAAGCAGATATATTACTGTCACAGGAAGATTTTTTTCATCATCATCACATCAGCCGAATGATGTGTACTGTATAGCAAAAAAAATCGAGGCCCATATAAAATGCACAAAACTGATCAATCAGCTGATCTTTTTGTGTATAATGAGTTCAAAAATGTTTTTGCGATTTCAGCAAACTTGTAGAACAAATGTTGTTCAGTGTAATTAGTAGAACCCTTGTTAACGGGACCTGCACCAGTTTTGTTACACACTGTTTACAGACATAAATATTTTAGTAAAAGCCCAGTACCTTGATTTATGTCAAAGTACCTGGGCAACTGAGCTTTGCTCGGGGAATGGTACCCAGAGCCGTTAAAAAAATTTAAACATATACTACCTATGATACACTTTTCGCTGCATATTTCCAGTGCAAAAATCTCGGAAAATAGCGTTTTCCCAGAGATGAGACCTATCTTAATTAAATATTCATCATATCAGCTCATATACGTCCCCACCGAGGGGCTCGAGCATACCCTGAATCAGGGCAATCGGGCCTTAGTCGACCACGCGAGCCCGGTGTGGGTTGGTCGGCTTCACACACAACCTTCAAGTTTTATCGCAGGCGTATGTTGGTTTCCTCACGATGTTTTCCTTCGCCGTAAGAGCGTCGGATTAACGTACATATGAAATCGAAATTCAAAAACATATTGGTACGTGGCAGGATTCGAACCACAACCTACGGTACAGGAGGTAGCGGCCCTTGCCATTGCGCCACCGACGCTTACTTAATTATACACGCTTACGCTCATTTAATGTTAGGTATTAATACTCGTAGTATAGGCTGAGAATGAAAAATACGTTTCCATGGAGCGCGCTAAGACTACACTCCTCTTAAAACTTTGCAAGTAAACCAGTCCCCTTCTAATTTATAAACAGGACAAAAGTCAGTTTAACGTACCAATTGTTTAAAATGGCAGCCAAGTTTACAGGAAGTTGTTCGGAGTTACCCAATTAATTAGGTGAGGGGACTTTACAGTTTACTTTTAAATTTTTTGCTTGGCAACACTGTTTTTCGACTGCTTACTTAGATTTTCTTGGAGAGTTAACTTTGTGATGACGTAGTCATTATACTTCTTGCTTTACCTGTTATCTTTTTTACCCGACTACCTAAAAAAGAGGTGTTTTGTTTTTATGCATTTGGGGGTGTAATTTTTATTTAAATTTGTTAGGTAATCTTCTTCATTTTTGACAACATTTTTGTATTGTTAAAATTTTTAACATTTCAACTAGAGATGAAACGGATAGTGGTTTATTCGTCCGCCGGATATCCGGACGAACATTGCCGTTTGGTGCATCGCAAGAAGCTTGCTTGTGTAGGTGGCGTACAAACGATCGGGTTAACTCGGTCGATCTTTTCGTACAGCGAAAGAATGTTTTCTGAAGCTAGCCTTGTTTATGAAAACAAGCGGAACCGCTTGTTGCCTCTTAATGGAGAGAAATTAGTATTCATTCACCATAATTTGCCCTTAGTGCAGTACGAGTACTAATTAATTAAATTAATTTTCTAAGTTGTCAAATGAAAATTTTGTGCTTGTTTTTGTAAAGTATTAAATAAGTATAAATAAAGTACTTGCCAAAATTTAATATTGCGTATTTTTTTAATATGCGGTATCCGGCCGAACCGGATAGTGTCCTGTTATCCGGTATTCGGCCGGATGGTAAAATATGGCCGGATAGGCCGGATACCGGATAGTAACTGGATATCCGTTTCATCTCTAATTTAAACAGAGGTTTAGTATTCTCGTATACTTAAGTTTGTCTTTTTGTTTGTTTAGTTTTTGATTAATTTAATTTATATCAGATTTTCATCGAATACTGTATGCCTGATACAATTTTTTCTACCTTTTTTTTATCACATAAGCTTATATATACGTCCCCACTGAGGGGCTCGAGCCTACCCTGAATTGGGGCGATCGGGCTTTAGTCCGTAAGAGCGTCGAATAAACGTACATGAAATCTAAATTCGAAAGCACATTGGTACTTGGCAGGTTCGAACCACGACCTCCCGGACAGGAGGCGGTGGCTCTAGCCATTACGCCACAGACGCGACGATTTTTTAATTCTATTTTTAGTTTAAAATTATTGATTGTTTTAATCACTGCCATCGCAAATGTATACTATTCCGTGTTCGCTGCAAATGATTAAAAGTTGGACTTTAAATGTATTTGGCACGCAATCCACGTTTTAGTACCAGACAATGCCGAATCGTGTTTTGGTTTCATTGGTTAAGGCGATGTTTCCTTTGAATTTAAATTTCCCAGTTGGATTAGATGTACAGACAGCGACACATTAAGCTATACAAACCAGTATAAGCTGGCCGCGCGACGCCTTTGCGTTTCAACATACGCGAGGCCCACGTACACTGGTTTTGTATAGCTTGATGTGGCGCCGTGTGTACTGTGTTTAAAGGTTTCACTAATATTCGACTTTGGCGAACTTTTCAATCGACTTCAAATAAGTCTCGAAAAACTTTGAAAGTTTTAGGCACAAGATTAGGTTTCGAAAGCGTTTTTCAGCTTATATATATATGAATTTAAATACACGCTTCCAAATTTAAAAAATGCGATTTTTTTTATTATTCACAATAAGTAAGCCTTTGGCATCATCTCACCTGATGGTAAGTGACAACGATGCCAAAGATGGAAGCGGGCTTACCAAGATTCTCCAATGCAATGGAGAACTGGCTTTCTTATCTTCAAGCCGGAATACATCAATGTTGTTAACACTGATGTTTGGCGGCAAGACTTAGATAAGATTGTGGTAGCTAGACAGGCGGGCCTAGAAAATGCCATACCACCAACCAAACATAGTCTTACAAGTTAACCCCACCGGAAATCGAACCTGCGACCTCCTAGTGTGAAGTGAATGAACTAACCAATACGGCACGGAGGCGGTTATTTCATATGATTCAACTAAAAACGATCGTGGGACCCTGATTCCACCTGGAAAGTTAATCATCAGATCAACTTCAAAACACCAGATGGATCTAATGTCACCGAGAATACGGCTTCATACCAAATTTCAGCTCAATTAGATTTCTGGAATTCGCTCAAAAATTGATAAAATCAACTAACATACGAGTATGCACACAAACATTGCAAGTAAAATAAAATCTTTTAAAAAGTAGGAGCTTCTTAATTCAGTGTTTTTTCCGTCCGTCCGTCCGTCTGTCTGTCTGTCTGTCAGTCTGTCACCAGGCTGTATTTCAGGAACCGTGATAGCTAGACAGATGAAATTTTAACAGATGTTAAGAAACTAGCGCCATCTAGTATGATGGTACGGAACCCTGTGTGTGCGGTTCGTACTCGCACTTGGCCGGTTTTTATTATAGCTCATACTCGCTGTCACAAGGAACCACAATTTAAATTAAATTAAAAAAGTTAAAAAATAAGGGTTTCTATACAAAAAAGGTGTTTTTTTTAAACATGAAGAAACTAGCGCCATCTAGTATGATGGTAAGGAACCCTTTGGCCGGTTTTTTTTGTCGTTGAGCTCCTACTTTTTTTTTAAGCAGCACATTATTTTTCGGTAAATCAGTATTTTTTTGGAATTTTAATATTTTTTCGGCAGTTTACGTACATTTATAAGAACCAAAAGTTGTCGCTAACTATATATTTAAAGCGAATTTTTAATTTATTTTAATGTGGTTTGTCTAGTGTAAGTAAATTGTTTATTTTTAACATAATAGTAACTATGTACTATTAACTGTATACTATGTGCCTGGTGTCTCAATAAACTATTTTATTGTTGCCGCTATAACAATAAAAATAATAATAAGTGAAAGTCTCCATACAAAAAAAGTGTTTTTTTAAACGTGAAGAAACTAGCGCCAACTCATATGATGGTACGGAACCCTTTGTGTGCGGTTCTGACTCGCACTTTACCGGTTTTTTTATGTTTTTTTTACCTCAGAACGCCGCCGTCATTTATAAACCGATTTAAAATTCTTATTTTATTTAAAAGGATATACTTTTAGATTGGTCCCATACAAATCAGTTCAGTACTAAAAAAAAATTTGAAAAAAATTGCAAAATAGTAGTTGGTTGTTGTGATTGAAGTTGGTTTTTTAACGTGTTTATTTAGCGTTTCCAATTACTTTAGTACCATTAAATAAGTAAATTATTTATTGATAAAATCTTTGTATGTTTGACCAATTGTTTTTAGGGTTACGTACCCAAAGGGTAAAAACGGGAGCCTATTACTAAGCTTTCGCTGCCCGTCCGTCCGTCTGTCACCAGGCTGTATTTCATGAACCGTGATAACTAGACAGCTGAAATTTTCACAGATGATGTATTTCCGAACACATAGGGTTTCGTACCATCATACAAGATTGTGCTAGTTTCTTAATGTTTAAAAAAAACTCATTTTTTATGGGAACCCCCCTTATTTTTTTACTTTTTCTAATTTTTAGTATTTGTTGTTATAGCGGCAACAGAAATACATCATCTGTGAAAATTTCAACTGTCTACAGAGATTTGTTACCATAGATGGGTTATGCACTAACAAACAACATTTGAAAATCGAAGCCATTTACACACACAATGTTATAGGTATTTCCCTTCGATTGCACCGAATGTTACTAAGAAAAGAGATGCCAATTGGCATCTTTTTTTTGCTTCACTTTTTAGACGCATGTAACCTATCTACCTCCCCTTATATATAGCATATCTCTGACTGTCTAGCTATCACGGTTCATGAAACACAGCCTGGTGACAGACGGACAGATGGACGGACAGCGAAGTCTTAGTAATAGGGTCCCGTTTTCACCGTTTGGGTACGGGACCCTAAAAATCGGCAAAGAGCAAGTCTTACCCGCGCTCCAAGGGCTTCGTACCACCCCATGTCTCCACACAACTTTTTTAATAATACATTTTCACATTACAAACAAAAGACATCAACGCGAGAGACAGAAAAATGATGTATTATTCATTCAATTCAGACTCCTTAGCTAGAATATTACTTAAACTTGGCCAGTTTTTTTTGTATACTTTAAGATAATTACTATAACCACATCAAGTTTTACGCTTGTATATATAACCATTTTGATTATAGAGAAAAAACAAAAAGAAAAGCCTTTAAAATATGTTTCTTGTATGGGAGCCCCCTTTTTTATTTGTTGTTATAGCGGCCATAGATATACACGCTATGTAAAATTTTCAACTATTTACCCACTGACATACAAACAGACAGTTGAGGCTGTAATAGGGTCCTGTTGGTTACCCTTTGGATGTACGGATTCCTAAAAATCTGTCGTTTGAGGTCTTTCTCTTCCCCTTTTGTTTGAAGCCATAGAAAGGCACTTCTTCACAACATAACTGTCGGGTCTTCTCATCACGTGACTGTACCGTCTCAATTATCTTATCTTAACTACCCTACAAACTAATTAACCTTAAAATGCTTTAAGTGCTTATTATTCTTTTTTTACAAATCTGTGTTAAACATTTCATTATTTTGTATAAATGCACTTTTTAATTTTGAATGTTTCTCAACGATAACTTAAATGTAACTGTGGCTTATGTGTATTTAAGTTGTATTATAATACAGATTGTTTAACTGTTTATTAGTCCTTAAATTAAAAGCTGATACCACGTTGATATACCCATCTTTTTTTATAAAATAATTAATTAAGTGGCCAGTTCCACTTATTTCCTTAATTAAAATCTTAGATCTTTTTTCAGTAAGACGATATCGATTTTCTTCTTTTTTTTATCAAAGCATCCTTATTTTGCGTTCTCCAGTTTCCTCTATAATTCAAGAAGCACTAATTAACTAATCGAATTAATTAAACGTTAGACGATGCGCGAGGCTGCGCCTTAAGGGAAGACTGCTTTAATGACAAGACCCCTCGTGGGGAAGGTAAGATTGTATTTATAACATTCTATGATTTATGTGGCCTAATGATGATGATAAGATAATGCTCCAGTGGCGTTTATTAGTGAGGGTAGGCGCATGAAATTGGGTATTTCCATGTGCCTTACCATTTCAATGGTGATAAATGATAAGTTGTCTCAATTACTATAATACTTGGTAGGTCGAACAATGTTGAAAATTGTTGTTACCGCCTCCGTGGCGTAATGACTAGTCCTTTCTCGACTACATCGTCACTAACCATCAGGTGAGATATAGTCAAACGAATTCAAATTTTTAATTAAAAAAATCGCTTTACACCAAAAGGTCGTGGGTTCGATTCCCGGTGGGTTCAACTTGTAAGATTCGGTTTGGTCGGTGGTAGGGCATTTTCATAGCTCGCCTGGCTAGCTACCACCGTCTTATATAAGTCTTGCCGCCAAACATCAATTTTAACAGCATTGATATGTTCCGGCTTGAAGATAATTAGCCAGTTCTCCATTGCATTTGGGAATCTTGGTAAGCCCGCTTTCATCTTCAGTATCATCGTCACTTACCATCAGGTGAGATGACGCCAAGGGCTTACCAATTGAGAATAAAAAAAAAGTAATAAAATAGTAGACCCGAAAAACAAATTTTGAATAAGAATAGAATAGAATAAGCTTATTGAGACACCAGGCACATATTATACAGTTAATGGTACATAGTTACTATTATGTTAAAAATAAACATTTAACTTACTCTAGGCAAACCACATTAAAATAAATTAAAAATTCGCTTTAAATATATAGTTAGCGACAACTTTTGGTTCTTATAAACGTACGTAAACTGCCAAAAAAATATTTAAATTCCAAAATAATACTGCTTTACCGAAAAATAATGTGCTGCTTTTAAAAATTTTATGGGGATCAAAGTGGGAGCTCAAGGAAAAAGGTTTGTTATGAAAAAAAACCGGCCATAGGGTTCCTTACCAACATACTCGATGGCGCTAGTTTCTTCATGTTTAAAAAAAACACGTTTTATGTATAGAAACCCTTATTTTTAACTTTTTTAATTTAATTTAAATTGCGGTTCCTTGTAACAGCGAGTATGACCTATAATAAAAACCGGACAAGTGCGAATCCGAACCGCACACAGAGGGTTCCGTACCATCATACTAGATGGCGCTAGTTTCTTTATGTTTAAAAAAAACTTTTTTGTATGGAGACTTTAACTTTTCCTAATTTTAAGTATTTGTTGTTATAGCGGCAACAAAAATACATCATCTGTGAAAATTTCAACTCTCTAGCTATCACGGTTCACGAAATATAGCCTTGTGATAGACGGACAGACCCACGGGCGGACAGCGAAGTTTTAGTAATAGGGTCCCGTTTTTATCCTTTGGGTATGGAACCCTAAAAAAGAGCGAAGATAGCGAAAATGGGTTCCTTAGGTTTGATGATGATACTGTCACGCAACACTTTGTTTTACCTCAGTATTAGTACTATAATCAGACCAAGTTTTACGCTTGTATGTATGTATTACCGTTTTTAAGATGGAGCTAAATCAAAAATACCTTTACAGACCTTTAAAACCTTATTTTTTATTTTTTTTATTTTTCTGTATTTTAGATATAGCGGCAAGAGAAATACATATGCTCTTGCCGCTATATCTAAAATATTTAGGTTGGTTCAAAATCATATGTGCTTATTTCCTGAAATGTAATCATACAAAAACTCGATTCCAGTCTGTGTTTCCTCAAGCAGGAACAATGGTCATTTGTATTTGCCACAATCAGAAATCGTTTACCAATCATATGGATCATTGGCCTTAAGGACTTCTGCCTCTTACGCTTGTAGCCACATGCCATTACCACAGTATCAAAGTATATATATATCGCAGGCGTATTGTATGTTTAGTCATATTACATTACCGCTAGCTGTTTTACAATACGGAGCTGCATTGCAATACTGCGGGCCGATGTTAAAGCAGATTGCATTACCGCTGGCATTGTGTCACAAGCATACTGTATGATTCGTCATTTTACATGCGGTCAGGCAAATTATATAATGGCGAGGGCGGGGAGCCTCGCTTCGCGAGGCTGTTTGACAGTTAAATCAATCAAACCTGACTGTACCTAACATAGCCCGCTTCGCGAGCTCATTTACAATCTGCCGTACGGCATTTTGGCAATTTGCCTGGCTCGGAATTTTGCAATCTGCGTACAGAATTTTACAATTTGCCTGACCGTTTACATAAGGACGAATTATACAATTTGCCTGACCGTATGTAAAATGACTAATCATACAATTTTCCTGCCACATATGTCGCGATGACGATGCAGCGTATCATCGACACGGTGTATCGCAATGTGCCTCCGTATTGTAAAACAGCTAGTGGTATTGTAATATGACTAAATATACAATCTGCCTACGATATATATATTAGTACTATCATACAGTATGTACACTCCCTGCCGCTCTGTAGATTGCGACCTCACCCCCTCGTCACCCGGATTGATACAGATTGGTTACAGTTTGGTTGTCGAACGTATAGGATTTCGCCACCATTTTGTTTTGGTATGTCATTTCTGGCCTGTTGTATGAAGTTTCCAGGGTGCGGTTTTACAATATGGCGGCTTACAGTAGGGCAACGAATGTACTTACGCAGAGCAACGGAAGGGTACTTGCGGGGCAGCGGGCGGCGGGGCACAGTCTTGTAAACTCTGCGAGTTTGCCAGGCTGGCTACAGGCTAATACTGCTATTACCTACGCCATAGTGGCATCGTGCGACATGAAAGGCGTTGCGCTACTGTAAGCCATGCCGTAATACGGTGCCATTACACATCAGGTTACAAAATTGTTTCCCATACAAACTTATAATTACTACTTCTTGAAAATGGATGGGCCGAATCTAATAAAATCTTAAACACAAAAGCAAGTCACGAAATTCTAGTTTGTGGATAGGATCTACATCTAAAAAAAGTGTCACAAAAAATGGTGAGTAAAGGTTTTCATAGTACTCGCAAAATACGCTAATCTTTTTTAAAATAATGTATTTCGAAAATGTTTTTATATCCCAAAACTAGAATTTCGTGACTTTCTTATGTATACTATAAAGTTTCATTTAAATCAAACCATATTTTTTCAAGAAGTAGTAATTTTAACCCGACGACGTGCGTAAGGTTAAAATTTGTAGTGCATGAGGTGTGTGGACGTGACAAACCCATATGATACCAATCATGTCTTTACGGGTTAGTATTAATTTTGATTATTATTTATTCATTATTGTTATTATAATATACAATAGTTCGAAAACTGATTGAGAGGGTAAAATTAAAAACATTTGTAAATTTTTATATTTACTTACGAAATTAACACACAAATAAAAATAAAATGACAAAAACTAAATTAAATAACATACCTCCCCCCGCGCAGCTACGAGTACTCAGACGCTTTAAATAAAAATCGTGCGATTTATTAGCTTAAGGGTGTATTACACCCAACCTTACGATCGCCGGATTAAGTTTATATGGGAAACGATTTTTTGAATACGCTCTTGATGCTTCGTTTCCGCGTGGTTTGATACTCAGAAACTATGTTTTTATTCAATTTATTATTTATATTTTATTACTAATAATTTATACTTTATTATTAATAATTTATAGTTTATTATTAATATTCAATTTTATACACGCTATGGGCAAAATAGTTGAACTGATTCAACTTGTTTGCCTTTGTCCCTATCCAAGCAGTTGACCGCGACTTTGCCTGCGTGGATATCGCGGGTGCGGCTCGCTATGTTTTTTTAGCCTATGGTTAGTCCTTAAGGTTTAATGTTAATATTAGGGATTTTATTTGCGATCGGATGGCTAGACATCTACACTTGCATACATACATACTTATAAACTTTACCTACCTCTTAACAACACAGTAATTACCCCGCGGGTTTGCTCGCGTGGAAATCGGGAGTACATTGAAATAGAAGGTACGCAGCGTGCGTGCCGCAAGTGCCTCGCGGTATTTTTTAGCCTATGGTCACCTTAAAGGTCCGTTATATATACTGATGTTTTTTTTAAAACAAATGAGTAGTTCGGGAGATTACCTCCTATATACAAACCTACAAACCTCTTTGTAATCTATATACTTAAAAAATTGTTTATTCTGACTGACTATCAACGCACAGATCAAACCACTGGACGGATCGGGCTAAAATTTGTCATAGAGATAGAAATTATGAAGATACTATCCGCAAAGAAGGAATTTTGAAAAAAGGGAACGGCAAAGAACTGGAACAGCGTGGGTTAAGTTCGCACCTTTGATTAATTCCGCTCGCCGCTGCTGGCTCGCGCCAAACGGTTGAGTCAAAGGGGCCGCCCTGAGTTCAGTCACGGTGCCGCCGACGTTACACCCTCACAGGGTCGCGAGAATCTTATCCGGTCTTTTATTATTAATGTAGGCGAATATTCTGCAGATACTTCGTCCATTAGGTGAAAGTGATTAAAATTAATGATAAAAATTTATATGTTTTTTGTTAATTTTATTCATCCTTCAACATATTTCCAGAACTCTGTTCGGGTGTACTGCAACTAATTCCGAGAACGTACTTTAACGCGCATACAATAACTTCACATTTACACAACAGCTGATGAACGCATTGGCCAAAAGCTCGTGCGACAGCGATGTCGTTAAAATTATCACACACATGTATGAGAAAATGCGATAGTCGCATTGATATTCGCGCGATCTTGTGATAGTAGCATCATCACATCAGCTCATATAAACGTCCCCACTGAGGGGCTCGAGCCTACCCTGAATTAGGGCGATTGGGCCTTAGTCGACCACGCGGGCCCAGTGCGGGTTGGTCCACTTCACAAACAACCTTAGAATTTCTTCGCAGGTGTGTGCAGGTTTCCTCACGATGTTTTCCTTCACCGTTAAAGCAATCGGTGAATATATGTACGTAAGTTTCGAAAAACTCATTGGTACATTGGCCGTCCAGATTTGAACTCGGCACCTCTGCTTAGGGGGACCGAGTCGTTACCGGTTGAGTCACCGACGGTTTTTTAGATAGTAGCATGTATCTACTTAAGTGACGTAAGTGACGAAATACTGTAACGAAAGTGACCAGGTAATCTGTTTCTTCCATAGCAACCAAGTAACAAACCGCGAGGCCGGAGGCCGAGCTTTACGTAGGACAAAGCCCGGAGCACACCCTGCGGGGCCGGAGGCCGAGCTTCGCGTAGGGCGAAGCCCGGAGCTCACCCTGCGGGGTCAGAGGCAAAAAAAAATGAAAATACGTTAGGCGCGTCAAAACTACAAGTTTCACATTAAATCAACTGTAATGGCTGTATTCTTTGATTGCATTGACTTTAAATCTTGAATTTTTTAAAGATTAATGGGATCATACACCTGAGTATTTCATGATACTTTCAACTTGATACTCCACGTGTTCCTGAGGAAAATGTTTTTGACAGACAGACAGACAGACGGGTAACGAATTGATTCTATTAGGGTTCCTTTTATTACTTTTGAGTAACGGAACCCTGATAAGACTTGTGACTTCTGAAACAACACTTTTTACCGATTAATCTAGGCAATACAAATAAAATGCATCAAACAGGGTCGAATCGCCTTCGGGTCCTGAATAAATAACAACTGGCCATCAGGCCATCAGCCGTTGCAGACCATAACACAGCCACGCTCTTACTAGGGAACGAACCATTTCAAAATATCCGTAATCTATCTCATAATTTCGCACCCGAATGAAGATATATAACCTTTGAAGCGCGTTGAATGCCGCTAGGCATTCATAGCGGCCAACGCTAAAGCGGGTGACTCATTTGTAATTAGTTGGTTCATTGACTTTTGAAAATAGTATACAAAAACTATTTAGATCTCGTTCAAACTATACCATAATACTGTGGAGGGACTGAGACACCATTATGCATAGTTTATTTGACTCATTCTATAGATGTTTTTCCAGGGTGAAGGTTTCTATATAAACTCTTTCGGTGTCAGGTTTCATACAAATATTAAAACCTGACACCGTTATTTAACAAAAAATTTCAAAAATTATATATAAAAAACAATGAAATCTTGTTTAAATTGACTAAGATAGGTAGAAGTAACTTTAGGAAACACTTTATTAATCATATTAAATACTAATATGTACTTTGATTCCTTAAAAAAAACTGTAAAAGAAACAAATTCATCCATCATGGTTGATGTACCTTAAGAATACAATTTGTTAATCATAATACGTAGCGTAGGCAGGCCTCCCACGCGGTGGACCGTTGACCTGGTGAAGGTCGCGGGAAGCCGATCGATGCGGGCAGCGCAGGACCGGTCGTCGTGGAAATCCTTGGGGGAGGCCTTTGCCCAGCAGTGGACGATTTGTGGCTGATATGATGATGATGATGAATCATTATCTTACGTAACAATACATATACAGTCGTGCCCTTTAAAACAATTTAATCCTAAAGTGATTAATTTATGTCTGCTGTAAAATATATTAAACAGTATATTACAGTATATACAGTATATACAAGATTGTGAAATACTAATAGATCAACTTAGGAAATCTAGTCATTAAAATTAACACAGTCAAGCGAACGGAACTCTAGTTCTTCTAAGTCATTAAATTGACCTTTAAGGATATGTTCGGTTCGAAATGTATTCGGATTTCGGATACCTACCTAAACATATGTACCACATCCCTATTCCTAACCGTATTGAACACGTGATTGTGCATGTTGCAAAAGTGGGTTAACTGCCGTGAAAACTGCATCGTTTCCTCACCCCTTTTCTACCCCCCATTTCAACCCCCCTAAGTTTTTAATAAGGGTTGTTACCGCTGTTCTGTTTACTATCGGACCTGACTTTAATAGTGCGATGGTCGGATTAGGACTTATATTGAAGGCGCTTTTATGGTGGCGAAATAACCATTCATTTTATCTACTTGTGGCTTAGTATTTTTAGAATTCTTACCACGTAACAGGACCCTATTACTAAGCCTAAGCCGTGTGTCCGTCCATCGGTCTAGCCAAATTTCAAAAGGCTGTAACTTCTCAACAGTAATAGGTAGCCGACCTTTAATTTCACAGAATATATCTTATATCTTATCTTATATACTGGTGCCGGGTTCAAATCCGGACGGCCAATGTACCAATGAGTTTTTATGAGAAACTTACGTACATATACTCATCGATTGCTTTAACGGTGAAGGAAAGCATCGTGAGGAAACCTGCACACACCTGCGAAGAAATTCCAAGGTTGTGTGTGAAGTCGACCAACCCGCACTGGGCCCGCGTGGTCGACTAAGGCCCGATCGCCCTAATTCAGGGTAGGCTCGAGACCCTTGGTGGGGACGTATATAAGCTGATATGATGATATCTTATTTTTGCAGTATTACTAACAAAAAATAAAAATGAAAAGAAGTAAAAAAGGGAACCCTTTAGAGAAACGTGCTTGTTTTTTTTGTTTTTTTTGTCCTAATCGTAAAAACGGTAATATATAGCGAGCGAGAAATTTAACGAAATTATAGTACGTATTCAAAAGTAGAACAACAAACAATGAAAACCCGCCAAGTGTGAGTCGTACTCGCTCCAAGGAGTTCAAACTGAATGAAAAAGAAAATCATTTTTCTGTCGCTCGCGTTGATGTCTTTTGTTTGAAATGAATAGACCTCATTTTTGTGGTACGGAACCATCGGTGCGTGATTCTGACTCGCATTTTTCCAGTTTTGTTTTCTATTCTATTATCTAGTTCGATCGAGTTAACAATTAAAATTAATAATCTCTTAAATATGAACTAGAAATGAGTAGGCCTCTCAAAGGCATTAATGGAAAATTCAATAATTTTAACTAGGTAGGTAATAGAGCGTCGGTGGCGTAACGGCTAGGGCCGCCGCCTCCTGTCCCGAAGGTCGTGGTTTGAATCCTGCCACGTACTAACGTAATTTCGAATTTAGATTTCATATGTACGTTTATGCGACGTTCTTTCGGTAAAGAAACACCGTGAGGAAACCTGAACACGCCAGCAGAGAAACTCGCAGGTTGTTTGTAAAGTCGACCAACCCGCACTGGGCCCGCGTGGTCGACTAAGGCCCGATCGCCCTAATTCAGGGTAGGCTCGAGACCCTTGGTGGGGACGTTTATGAGCTGATATGATGATATCTTATTTTTGCAGTATTACTAACACAAAAAAAATGAAAAGAAGTAAAAAAGGGAACCCCTTTAGAGAAACGTGCTTGTTTTTTTTGTTTTTTTTTGTCCTAATCGTATTAACGGTAATATATAGCGAGCGAGAAACTTAACGTAATCATAGTACTTATTCAAAAGTAGAACAACAAATAATGAAAACCCGCCAAGTGTGAGTCGTACTCGCTCCAAGGAGTTCAAACTGAATGAAAAAGAAAATCATTTTTCTGTCGCTCGCGTTGATGTATTTTGTTTGAAATGAATAGACCTCATTTTTGTGGTACGGAACCCTCGGTGCGTGATTCTGACTCGCATTTTTCCAGTTTTGTTTTCTATTCTATTATCTAGTTCGATCGAGTTAATAATTAAAATTAATAATCTCTTAAAGCCTCTCAAAGGCATTAATGGAAAATTCAATAATTTTAACTAGGTAGGTAATAGAGCGTCGGTGGCGTAACGGCTAGGGCCGCCGCCTCCTGTCCCGAAGGTCGTGGTTTGAATCCTGCCACGTACTAACGTAATTTCGAATTTAGATTTCATATGTACGTTTAAGCGACGTTCTTTCGGTAAAAAAAACATCGGTGGGGACGTATATGAGCTGACATGATGATGATGATGATATATATAAGGTCTAACAAAATTAGCTGAAACTATTTTAAGGGCAAGTTCAGTAAACGAAACTGAACAACTTTTTCTTCAGTGACCATACCGAATTCTAAAAAAAAATTGCCACATTCCATTATTGCCCACTATAATATTCTCGTGTTGTAGTACGGTCCTTTCTTTTCGCTGGATTCGTGCCTTGCCGCAACGAAACTGCGCTGTGCCTGGCCGTTGACCTTTGGTAGTTCTCTCAATCAATTCTTATTTAAAAACGAATATTACCTATTTAAAACCTTATAGTTCCCCTTTTAGATGTAGGTAGTAAAATACAACCCAACAGGTATTTACACTTTTCGAAAAATAAGAAATTGAGCGGCTTCTTAGAAGCGTTGAGGCCATTGACCTATTTTGCTGCTCGCTCGTAGGTACATTTCGCCTACAAACAAGTGCGATGCGTGCGCGAAAAAAATATCTCAGTTACTCTCGCGCACTCATTGAGTTACGTTCTCAAAGCCTAACCTACAGATTGTGACCTAAGTGCCTAAGTTAAGTGTTTTATTGTGAAAATGCCATGTACAAATATTTGGACATGGCGGTGTGATATGAAGTTTGTAACCACAACCTAATAGACACCAGGAACATGTTTCAAGATTTTCATAGCCGTAGACCCCATCTACATGCCATCTACACACAATACTATAGGTGCTTTGCAGCGATTCCGGGATTACGGTACTTTTACGAGTATGCCACGACCTGTAGATGCCGGTCAACCAAGAAAATCACCGGAGACATAAGAAGCAAGTAGGTAGGTAGTTCGCCTTAGCCTGTTTGCGGACAAGTCACATTAAAGAAAAATCTATTTGTTTGGAAAATCAAGGATTTTATTGACATAAATACTGTGTTTTAGTTCATTTAAGACTTGAAAACCAATTGAAACTAGTTTATTTATGAAGTTCATGTTTTGTTTACATGTCTGGCTATTTCCAAACAAATAGGGTTTAGATACCTACCCAATATGTGTCCGACGCGACGGAAGACACGGCTTGTACTATCACCTGTGGCGGAGCCCGGCGGAGGCGCGTCAGCGCGTGGACTGCTACGGTACGATGGCCAGTGCCGGATTTATAAAGATTTCTTTTTTTTTATTGTAGATTTTTTTTCTAAGATTTCAGTATGGTCGCTGAAGAAAAAGTTGTTCAGTTTCGTTTACTGAACTTGCCCTTAAAATAGTTTCAGCTAATTTTATTAGACCTTATATATATTTTTACAATTGGTTAGCCATATACATATACAGTGTGTATAGTATAGGGTTACCGGTATTTTAAGGGCATATACTATACCACATTTAATCGAAGAAAAACCCCCCATTAGGGGGTCGCATCCTTCTCCCCCTCCTAAATGGCAGCCATTTTTATTTTCAATTGTTTTTCGTAGCTGGTCATTAAAAATATGTTTTCTCTTCAATTAGCAGCAGTAAAGATTTTAAAATAATCTCATTTGAAAGGTTATTTAATTTCTCTGGTGATCCACACATAAAATTAAGCTAAACATTTGAGAAATGAAACACAAAAAATGTAAAAGAAAAAAATGTAAATTAAAAATATATTATTTTATTTTATTCACAATTGGTAAGCCCTTGGCATCATCTCACTTGATGGTAAGTGACAATGATGGCAAAGATGGAAGCGGGCTTACCAAGATTCCCCAACGCAATAGAGAACTGGCTATCTTATCTTCAAGCCGGTACACATCAATGTTGTTAACACTAATGATTGGCTAGCTACCACCATCTTATCTAAGTCTTGCTGACTTAGATAAGATGGTGGTAGCTAGCCGGGCGGGATTAGAAAATGCCCTACCACCAACCAAACCGAGTCTTACAAGTTTACTATGCCTGGAATAAGACCTCCTGGTGTGAAGCGAATGAAAGTTTGTTTACCAATAAAATTTCGGGCGCTGTTGTTCCGTAAATTTTTAAAGTGTTCCGTAATTTTTTTATTTTTTCCGTAGCGTAATGGTTAGCTACGGAAAAAATAAAAAAATTACGGAACACTTTAAAAATTTACGGAACAACAGCGCCCGAAATTTTATTGGTAAACAAACTTTCATATTGATCCAATTTTGTAAACTTAAACAGTTTACTTCTGTTGCTGTTCAATTATTTGTTACTTAACTTCGAATTCTGGAACTTTGTAGGTTTATACTTGACTAGCTTTTGCCCGCGGCTTCACTTGCGTGGGATTTTTTTTATGAATGTCTATGAGGGTGAGTGGTGCGTGAGCCGCTGCGTAGGCAGGAGTTTACTCTAGATCCCACGGGAACTATATCAGGCTGTTTTGATTAGCATTCCATGTCACTTCCCATCCCCTGAACTATTAATATGCAAAAAATCACGTCAATACATTGTTTCTTTGTGTCGCTGACGTACGTGAGTCTTATTAGTTTTCCCTAGATCCTTCGTGAATTATATTGGGCTATACTAATTAGTGAAGCTATTGGGCTATACTAGTTAGTGAAGCGTCGGTGGCTCAACTCGGTGGGGACGTATATGAGCTGCAATGATGATGATGATGAAGGATGGAAGGTGATGGGAACATTTATCGAATAAGTATCATACATAAATTCATAAAGGAAAAAAAACCAACTAAGTGCGAGTCGGACTCGAGCACAACGGGTTCCGTACCATTATTTATAAAAATCATGTATGTTGTATGGGAGCCCCCCTTAAATATTAATTTTATTTTAATTTAATTATTTATATTTAAAGTGAAAAATACAACTCAATATTCTGTGAATATTTCCAGCATCTATCTGTAGCCGTTATCAATATCGAGCAAAAATGAGCAAAATAATCACGTTTGTTGTATGGGAGCCCCCTTAAATATTTATTTAATTCTGTTTTTTTTTGGCATTAGTTAACGGCGGCAAAAGAAATACATCATTTGTGAAAATTTCAACTGTCTAGCTATCACGGTTCATGAAATACAGCCTGGCGACAGACAGACAGACGGACAGACGGACAGCAAAGTCTCAGTAACAGGGTTCCGTTTTTCTCTTATAATTACGGCGCTCTATACAGGATGTTTATGCAAACTGAAGAAACCTTTAAGAAGGTGAATAAGTAACCGAAACCACAGAACAATTACTATGCCAAAACTGAACAACTTTCTCTAAGAAACCTTTAGACAATTCCAAAAAAAAATTTGGAGTTCCATACAAATGGATCAGCTGGCAAGCCAAGTTTCTATAGGAAGTCCAAAAATTTCTTTAAGAATTGACCATACGTTTCTTGGGAAAAATTGATTGATTGATTGATTGAAAACACTTTATAGCACAACATAAGAGGAAAAAAAGATACGATAATTGAGAAAGTTTGTAAAGTTTTTTTTTTTGTACAGTTTTAGTTTCTTATTTACCTCCTTAAAGGTTTATTGGGTTTGCTTAAACACCCTGTATAGGGGCTTTTTTTTCTTTCATGCATAATTTGGTTAAGATCAGTTTACTGGGACAGTTAATTGATGTTTTTTTTTTTTATTGGGTTTGACAAATGAAACGCTACCAATACTAAGTACAATACAAATCAGTGTACTACTTCCAGTTGAAATCATAATCGTCTGGATTCATAAATAATCATCATTACATCAGCTCATATATACGTACCAATGGTTTTTCTAATTTCAATCTCATATTTATTTTTATTCGACGCTCTTACGGTGAAGGAAAACATCGTGAGGAAACCTGCACACGCCTGCGAAGAAACTTCAAGGTTGTGTGTGAAGTCAACCACCCCGCACTGGGCCCGCGTGGTCGACTAAGGCCCGATCGCCCTAATTCAGGTTAGACTCGAGCCCCTCAGCGGGGACATATATGAGCGGATATGATGACTTACATATTTACTTAATAATAAATAAGATCTTTATTGGTTTAAGATGTAGTTACATAATTTTGTACAAAAAAAGCGACTTCAAATAATACTAAGGCACCCCTCGATTTCTCTAGGATCCCATCATCAGATCCTAGTTTCCTTATCATGATACCACACTTGGGATATCTTCTTTCCAAAAAAAAAAAAAATCATCAAAATAGGTTAATAAACGATAAAGTAATCCGCGAACACACATAAAAAAATAAAAAAATATATTCGGTCGAATAGAGAAAACTCCTCCTTTTCAAGCGACTTACAAAAAGAAGGAGGTTCTCAATTCGTCTGTATGTTTTTATTTTATTTTATGTTTGTTACCGCATAACTTTTGAAGCGACTTCCAAAAAGGAGGAGGTTCTCAATTCGACTGTATGTTTTTTTTTTATTGTTACCGCATACTGGGTGAATCGATTTTATGATTCTTTTTTTATTTGAAAGCTAGTGCTTTCCGTGTGGTCCCATATAAATTTTATCAAAATCGGTGTAGTACTTTATCAGAAAATTAACAAAAACCAAAAATAATGCAAAAATGTACTAAGTTGTTGCAATGGAAGTCGGTTTTTTAACGTGTTTAGCGTTTTCAATTATTTTGAAGTCGATTAAAAAGCGGATGGAAACCCTGTTACTCGTGGTAGTTAGAGACTGTTTTACAGATACACATACAACCGACACCCTAAAAAGGAATCGCCATCATAACAAGTCTTTCCATTTCCAATTAAAATTCGTATTTACGTTTAAAATGTGTTGTTTTCATACACTTTTGCTAGCCACTGAGCAAAATAATTTTAACGAAATGTACAATATCAACTGGAAACTTGATTAGTTCTCTTTGTACTAGTTTGTAAAGGTTTGAGTTTGTTCGACCTAGAGCAGGCAAAGAAAATTAGGTACTACTGTTAAAACCAATCTGAAGTTTGGATTTGTTACTTTCTTGCGAAGGAACATAAGGTTCACATTGTACAGGGATACAACAACAATTTTAGAGCTTTTTCGAAGTTATCACTAGTGGCTCTGGGAGCTGTGGAACTCGCGAGTTTTTCTAAATATTAGGTACAACTGATAAAACCAATCTGAAATTTAGATTTTTTACTTTCTTGCGAAGGAACATAAGGTTCAAATTGTACAGGGATTCAACAAAAATTTTAGAGCTTTTACGAAGTTATCACTAGTGGCTCTGGGAGCTGTAGACCACGCGGGTTTTTCGAAATGGCTTAGTCATGATATTTTTCACGTTTTTAATCACTATGGCAGCGCCATTTTTAAAAAAAAACGACGACGAAAGAATTCCGTATATGAACCAATGAAAACTTCACGATATTCTGTTAAGATATGCGACCTATAGAGGAGAACAACCGGACATCCGCCGTACAGACATCATCATCATCATTATTTCAGCCAAAAACGTCCACTGCTGTACAAAGGCCTCCCCCAAGGATTTCCACGACGACCGGTCTTGCGCTACCCGTATCCATCGGCTTCTCGTAATCTTCACCAGTTCGTCGGTCCACCGCATGGAAGGCCTGCCTACGCTAATCTTTCTGGTGCGCGGTCGCCACACGGACAGACATACGAAAGATTTTTTGCCCAAGCTGAGACGGAGACGCTTCGCTCGCTCTTCGCGCTCTCTCGGCCAATCAACAACCCATAATATCCCCACAGAGGGGGCTCAAGTGTATTTCAAAGCTCTGGAAACTCAATACTCCTCACATACGTTCCAAATCCGTAACGGTGGATGTTGTGGTGATGAACCCCGCCACAGACACAAGTTTTCAAACAGATTTCAGAGTGGCATACTTAAATGCCCTCAGTGCGCGAGGAGTTTCGCTGCGAAGATTGGCTACATAAACCATCTTCAAGCGCACGCGCGGCAAACCGACTAGGAGTCGAAATGGTCGCCATTACTAAAAGGAATAAATATAATGTAACTGCATAATAAACATTCAGTCCGCAAAATAACTACTTGAGCGGCAAGATTTCATGATTGAGCGGCAGAAAAACATGTCTATAAGCAGCAACTCAACACTGTAGGAAGAGTGTGGTACGGGGAGTTCTAAATTGAAGCGGGAGCGAGCGAAGCGAGCTCGGACTTGCGGAGCACCCCGACTCGGATCCGTTAGGTTCGGAGACTGTGCGGGGAGGCGAGCTAAGCTCGCCTCCCCGCACAGTCGTAGTGTTAGGTTTAACATGAGAACACAGAAGTAGGAGCCCCGAAGGGGCTCCGTCGACCACTCAACACTGTAGGAAGAGTGTAGTACGGGGATGTTTAAAATAATTACAGCCATCCAGAATGACATAAATTGCTGATTGATTTTGAAATGTTTGCTGACCATGAGTTGCTGACCAATTAGCTATTTCTGCTAACCATTAGCTATTTCTGCTCACCGATTATATTTTTCTGCTCACAGAAATAACAATACTATGCTAACCATTAAATTGACACCCCTACTAAAATCTGTCGGATAGATCATCATCATTATATGAAAAAGCTGAATAACTGCCATCTAGTGAAAGTAACCAACACTAACAGCTTGCATGGCTTGCGATTTTTTCTCTGTTCAGTTTTTTTTTGTAATTGTTTCGCCTTTTTAACCGCCTTAAAAAAAGAGGAGGTTTCTCAATTCGACCGTATACATATATATAGTAACCAACACTAACAGCTTGCATGGCTTCCGATTTTTTCTCTGTTCAGTTTTTTTTGTAATTGTTTCGCCTTTTTAACCGCCTTAAAAAAGGAGGAGGTTTCTCAATTCGACCGTATACATATATATAGTAACCAACACTAACAGCTTGCATGGCTTCCGATTTTTTCTTTGTTGAGTTTTTTTTTGTAATTGTTTCGCCTTTTTAACCGCCTTAAAAAAGGGGGAGGTTTCTCAATTCGACTGTATACATATATATAGTAACCAACACTAACAGCTTGCATGGCTTGCGATTTTTTCTCTGTTCAGTTTTTTTTTTGTAATTGTTTCGCCTTTTTAACCGCCTTAAAAAGGAGGAGGCTTCTCAATTCGACCGTATACATATATATAGTAACCAACACTAACAGCTTGCATGGCTTGTGATTTTTTCTCCGTTCAGTTTTTTTTGTAATTGAATCGCCTTTTTAACCGTCTTAAAAAAAGGAGGAGGTTTCTCAATTCGACCGTATACATATATATTTTTTTATGTGTGTTTATGAACCGATTTTAATGATTCTTTTTTTGTTGGAAAGGAGCTGTGTCAAGGGTGGTACCAAGATTAAGAAACCAGGATCTGGTGATGGCATCTCAGAGAAATCGAGGGGAACCTTAGTTTCCTGTTTGAAGTCGGTTTTTGTTTTGTTCAAAGTTATATGAGAGGTACTGTAGGTTTGTCATATCAGCTCATATACATCCCCACTGAGAGGCTCGAGCCTACCCTGAATCAGGGAGATAAAATAGTTAAAGATAAGTTTAAGTAACTTTATTTAGGTCGGAGAGTGAAAAGAAACAGTATTTAAGAAAAATTAACAGTACTTGTGCCACCCCCCCGCCCGCCTTCGTGGCTTCATTCTTTTTAACAGCGGTAGCCTTAAAATGATTGTAAGGACAACTTTTTGTACACATTTTATCTTCACAGTCACAACTTTATCGACAATATTGACAGCCACAATCTTATGACCCATAAAAATATACTAGTGTCGTTTTTACTTACATTTACCTCAAAACTTTCATTGTGATATGTTGTGAGCTGGCATGAAAAAGGTCATAAAAAGTAGCCAAGTTTTTGTTGAACCACGCGCAAAGTAGGATTCCGTAGTCTTTACAATTAATCATTATATCAACTCATATATGTCCCCACCGAGGGGCTCAAGCCTACCCTGAATTAGGGCGATCGGGCCTAATCGACCACGCGGGCCCAGTGCTGGTTGGTCGACTTCACGCACAACCTGCGAGTTCTCCGCAGGCGTGTGCAGGTTTCCTCACGATGTTTTCCTTCACCGTAAGAGCGTCGGATAAATGTACATATGAAATCCAAATTCGAAATCACATTGGTACGTGGCAGGATTCGAACCGCAACCTCCCGGACAGGAGGCGGCGGCCCTAGCCGTTACGCCATCGACGTTTCAATTAATCAATGTATAACTATTTATAGTATTTATCTACAGTTGGTATAGAACTATTTATATGGAAAATCTATGAACTTTTTATAAATCCAACTGTACATCTTAAGATGGTCGACTATTACTCCTAAACTAGAAAAGCTTATTTGCCGTAATAATTTTTGTTTTAAATTGAATATAGGTAGGCCTCCTACGCGGTGGGCCGACGACCTGTTGAAGATCGCGGGAATCCTATGGATCTGGGCATCGCAGGACCGATCGTCGTGGAAATCCTTGGGAGAGGCCTTTGTCCAGCAGTGGACGATTTTCGGCTGACACGATGATGATGATGATGATGCCCTACTATTTCCAATACTTTTCAGATTTCGATAAATAGAGATTTAGCTGGTAGGGAAAGGAGAAATGCATCTCTGATAAAAATCACCACTTTAAAATTTTACATTTAAGCAAACGAATCATTTATAGACAGAAAACCCCTTATTTATTTTTAAAGACGTTACGATAGAACACATTAAATGGTAAATGAACAAAAAAAAACCGCCCAAGTGAGAGTCAGAACCGCACACAAAGGTTTCCGTACCATCATACTAGATGGCGCTAGTTCCTTCATGTTTAAAAAAAATACGTTTTTTCCCTAATTTTTTAAATTTTTAGTTTTCTTGTTATAGCGGCAACAAAAATACATCATGTGTTAAAATTTTAACTGTCTAGCTATTACGGTTCATGAAATACAGTCTGGTGACAGAAAATCGGACGTACAGTGAAGTCTTAGTAATAGGATCCCGTTTTTACCCTTTGGGTATGGTACCCTTAAAATACCCCTAGCAATATTTTTTTACAGATTCTATTTCATATCTTTATAGGGGTCACAAATTTGTAAAACTTCGTGTAGTCTGCCTATGCAATCCTTATAAGCATAAAAAGGCACTGCATACCTAACTTCACGAGTACAACCTGTTATGCATCAACGAACTCAGTGCAATTCCGAAATCACTACAAATTTGTATAACGACGACGTGTTTTTTGACTACGGAATCCTAAAAAGCATTAACAGGCACTGCGTACCTAGCTTCACGAGTACAACCCGATAGGCATCAACGAACTCAGCGCTATTCCCAAATCACGACAGCAAAATTGGCCGAAAAAATTCGTAAACCTTTCGACCGGTGACTTTCCGAAAACGCGGCGCTTCCAAATTAAACCTTATTCAAATGAATTTAACGTACTATTCGCTTAAACAAGATTCTAATCGTATTTTATACCCCTGTGTGTTGTTAGCCGTACCTATAGCTTTTTTAATCTATTAAAAAATTATCGTCATTTAGCAATGTCAAAGGAGGGTTCGCAAATTCATCAGTGAGAGTCTTGATTCTTTGAATTATACCTTTGTGCTTCGTTATTATTTTGCATTGACAGTCCCTTTTATTTAGTACCGCATCATTTTGATGATCTCGTGTCGGGGTGGCGTTAAGGTGAACAAATGCGGCCACAAGAAACACTTGTGAAGCCATTTGTGAATTAAGTCTCATTTGAAGAAATTGACGTCGTTTTTGGTGTCTTTTTATGGTGTTCTTTTTTCGTAAGGTGTTCATTATAGATAGAAACCGGCCTAGTGCAACTCTGGGTCACACAAACAGGGTTCTGCAAATTCATCAATGGGAGTCTTGTTTCTTACAATTAGACCGTTGTGCTTTGTTATTATTCTGAACTAGATTTTGCCAGCGGCTTCGCTCGCATGAACATAGTTTCTATGACTGTCTTCGAGGGCGCGGAGTGCGCGAGCCGCAAGCGGCTCGCGACCATGGAAATAAAGAGCCTATAAGTTAATCCATGTCATAAGTTGTCTTCCTACCAAATTTCAGCCAGATGTGTTCAGTGGTTAGTTAGTTTTCGCGTGAACATAGTTTTTATGTCTGTCGTGCTGTTGGGAACTATGTCGGGCTGTACTAACAAGTAGTCCATTAGATAATCAGTATTAATTCGTCAATCCTTCGCTTCATTGCGACTTAACATAACTAAACAAAGAAGAGAGAGTTAATAGCTATCCCACAGGAACCACTTAAGAAATCGGGATAAAAAGTAGCCTATATGTTAATCCACGACCTAACCTATATGTGTGCCAAGTTTCATCCCGATCCGCCCAGTGGTTGAAGCGTGAAAGAGTAACAAACATCCATCCATACATACAAACTTTCACATTTATATTATTATAGTAGGATTGGCAGTCCCTTTTCTTTACTAGTAAATAACTCATCATTTTGATGATCACGTGTCAGGATGGCGTTAAGGTGAATAAACACCCAAGAACCACTCGTGAATCTATTTGTGAATTTAGGCTCATTGAAGAAATTGACGCAATTTTTGGTGCCTTCTTATCCGACTGCGCCAGAAGTATGTTTTTCGAGTGTGTATCTATGCATATTTATTTATTGCTTTGGCACGCTCTGTAGTCTAAACGACTTAATTTTGGAATAGATGGGTGTGAAGTACTAGGTGGTGGGGAGGTTACGTATTTCGATCTGAAAACGATATTTAATGTCTCACTAGCGATAGAGAAACAATTATATATGTTTATTATTATTGAATGATACCATTTAGCTTTATCTTCTTGTTTTACATTAAAACTGCAACTAAAAATGAATTAAAGAAACCCTGAAATATTCAAAATAAAACACACTTTTTGAATACATTTTACTTACCTCATTTGATTTGAATGACCAAAAATGATTTTACAACCCTTTCTCCACACAAATCAAGGTATCACAATTATTTTGGAAATAAATAAATAGATAATTTTGGATTATAATAATATTATGTCACAATGTCGTGATTAAATGTCAAAACGACAGAGCTACCAAAGTTGCGGACGCTAGGTGGCGCTTAACTCGTGCACAGAGCCAATAGGTGTCGTAATTTTTTTTTCTCTGAGATTTTTTTTCTTTTTTATGGCCAGAAGTGTAGTTTAAATTATTTCTGATTCTTGATAATCATATGAATATTACAACGAAACATAGCTCGTAGAACAGATGTTTGTTCAATGTAATTCGCGATTGGCGACCGCGCACCTCAAGACGTAGCGTAGGCAGGCGCCTATACGCGTAGGCAGGCGCCTATATACGTAGAGCCGACGACCCGATAAAGGTGGCGAGAAACCGCTAGATGCGATAGTGGGAAATCTTGAGGTAAGGCCTATGTCCAGCAGTGGACGTCTTTCGACTAATATGATGATGATGATGACTATAACGGTACCTTATCATTAATTCCCTTTATATTTCCATGTACTACTTGTAAATTGAGTTGAGTAATGTTTCATGTAACTACACGTGGACGTAAAATTGCTACATACTGTAATATTTAAAGCTTTAGCTTTACTTATTTTGACATGTCTGTTGATACTAACTTAGTTTTATAAGATGTCTGTTACTAACACAATATTATGGATTGACTATCTGAAATAAATAATTTGAAATTTGAAATTATAAATTTATATGACATTATTATTATTGTTTTTTGAAATTGTAAATTGTTATAATGTGTAATGCGATTTATTTACCTACTGACGTGTGTTTCCATTATGATTATTGACATTCCTAAATATTGTTATCAATTTTATTTTATCCTTTTTTAGATTTTTAAAATGTGATTTTGACCTGTAATTTACAAATTATGAACAAATTGATTATGGATTATGGATTGTAGTTAATCTGTCACACATGTTTCGTATTAAATGTGAAAATCTAAGCATGCCAGTTATCGGTAACTAACAATAGCCACCAAATTACAGCTAGGACCTTGAATGGTAACTAACTTCGCTAGAATGTCCACAACCACCTCCGTGGCGTAATGGTTAGTCCATTTGCTTCACACCAGGATGTTGCGGGGTCAACTTTGTAAGACTCGGTTTGGTTGATGGTAGGGCATTTTCGTAGCCCGCCTGGTAAGCTACCATTATCTTATCTAAGTCTTGCCGCCAAATCTCAGCGTTAACAGAATTGATGTGTTCCGGCTTGAAGATAAGATAGCCAGATCCCCATTGCGTTGGGAAATCTTGGTAAGCCCGCTTCCACCTTTGGCATCATCGTCACTTACTATAAGGTGAGCTGATGCCAAGGGCTTATCAAATGTGGATAAAAAAAAGGTCGAGTCAGGTGTGGAGAATAATTGGTCTAAGGCCTGCCTACGCTATGTTTTCTGTGCAAGGTCGCCACTCGAACACTTTACTGATCTAGCAGCCATCTATCTATTCTGCAAGCTATGTGTCCCACCCATTGCCACTTAATTATCATCATATCAACCAAATGACGTCCATCGCTGGACAAAGGTCTCTCCCAAGGATTTCGACAACGAACGGTGGTGCGCTGCCTGTATCCAGCGGCTTCCCGCGACCATCACAAGGTCGTCGATTCACCGAGTTCGAGGCCTACCTACGCTACGTATATACTGTGCGCAGTGACCACTCGAGAACTTAGCGGACTATATGCCCTGCAAACAGCTAGTTAAAATTTAGAGATTCTGTGAGCTATGTCAGTTACCATAATAGCCTTTTTAACCCAAGATCTACTTAGAAAGCGTGGTCAAACACTCCTATTCCTATGACCATTTTTTTGGTATTATACCTTAGAATTAGTAATATTATCATACAAAATTGCATGCTTGTACCTTGTATGTATACATACATACTCGAAATATGTTCACGTCCCAAGTACTGCCAGTGATGACATACGGAACTGAGTTATTATAGTCGCTTATAAGAAGAAGAAGAAGAAAGAGCGATAGAGCAAGCTATGCTCGAAATTTCCCTACGCGATCGAATCAGAAATGAGGAGATCCGTTGAAGAACCAAAGTAACCGACATAGCTCACAGAATCGCTAAACTTATGTGACAGTAGGCGGGGCACATAGCTCGTAGAAAAGATGGCCTTTAGGGTAGTAAAGTTCTCGAGTGGTGACCGCGCACCGGAAGACGTGACGTAGGAAGGCCTTCCACACGGTGCACCCACGACCTGGTGAAGGTCGCGGGAAGCCACTAGGTGAGGGCAGCGCAGGACCCGTCATCGTGGAAATCCTTGGGGGAGGCCTTTGTCCAATAGTGGACGACTTTCGGCTGGTATGATGATGATGATGACCTATATATTGTAGATGTTATTATTTGATTTTGTTTATTTTTTACGTTAGAGCCATAAAAACAACCTCTGAATAACACTTTCCTTGTATTTGTCTCCTGAGTTTTACTTTATTTTATTACTTAACATTAAATCCACTATTATAAGCCAGGTACCTGTAACAGTTCAGAAGATATAGCTTTTTAAAGGTCAGACGGACGGACGGACGAACAGCGTACGTTTATTAGTAGGATCCCGTTACCTTGTACGGAACCCTAAAAATAAAATAAAAACATAAGGAGTAACAACTTACTAAGAATTTAAATTTCAGGCAAACATGTACATTTCAATTTTCGTGTCGATTGGATCGGATGTTCGGAGTTAGTAGAAAATTGGTACAAAATTGAGTAGCAGGATTGCTTCTGACGAAACATGCTGAACTTACTTACCTGCTACTTTATAGTAGGTATATTATGACTGACTCGGTGGCTCAGTGGTTAGTGCTCTTGACTACTGATCCGAGAGTTGTGGGTTCGATCCCCACCAAGGGCAAACATTTGTGTGATGAGCAGATTTGTTTGCTCTGTGTCTGGGTGTTAAATATTTATTTAAGTATGTATTTAAACGTATATAAGTATGTATATCAGTCTCTGGTTCCCATAACACAGGGAATCCTACTTTGGGGCCAGATTTGTCCCTGATTATTTATTTATTTATTTATTTTTTATATTGGTATAAACGTGCTGTATTTTTACTTTTTATTTTTTTTAACCTTTATTATTATTAAATTTTTTTTATTCACAATTGGTAAACCCTTGACAACATCTCACCTGGTGGTAAGTGACGATGTTGCCGAAGATGGAAGCGGGCTTACCAAGATTCCCCAACGCAATGGGGAACTGGCTATCTTATCTTCATGCCGAAACACACCAATGATATCAACATTTATATTTGACCGCTTTTTCACGACATCTACAAAATAATAATAGTAGGACATATAATAAATTTAAAAGGAAAACTATCACGGCTGAGTAGGCATTTTTTTATTCACAATTTGTAAGCCCTTGCCGTCATCTCACCTGTTGGTAAGTAACGATGATGCTGAGAATGGAAGCAGGCTTACCAAAATTCCCCAATGCAATCAAAAACTACCTATCTTATCTTCAAGCCGGAACACATCAATGTTGTTAACACTGATGTTTGGCGGCAAGACTTAGATAAGATGGTGGTAGTTAGCCAGGCGGGCTTGGAAAACGCCCTACCACCAACCAAACCGAGTCTTACAATTGACCCCGCCGGGAATCGAACCCGCAACCTCCTGTGTAAAGCCAGTGAACTTTGCCTCTGGGCTACGGAGGTGGTTCTGACTCACACTTTAACGGGTTTTATTCGTAAATCCGATGATTTTCAGAGGTCACTTGCGTGGTCTATGACGTTCTCCGCGGAAAACAGGGTGGGTACATGTTTATGTATTAAGGTCAGATGGATCTTTAGGCGTTTAATTATTATTTTTCTATGGGCTATATAGTTTAGTGTGTTTTTTTTATATGTTTTTTAAGAATGCCCTCCGAAGTAAAACCTAGACGTTCATAAAATTCATGTCAAAACGTCTGAAAATATTCTACTATTATTTTTAAAAAACGTAGTATCAATTTAATTGTCGATTATTCAGTGTGAATCTTCGTTATGAGGGAATGAAAAAATGCTCTATGACCAACCAAACCGAGTCTTTCAAGTTGATCGAACCGGGAATCGAACCACAGACCTCCTGGTGTGAAGCAAATGGACTAACCATCACGCCACGGAGGCGACAGACTAAGGCAATAAAATCGAAGTTGCGATTTTGATAGGGATCGATTTGTTTTACACAAGTAGGTAGAGTAAAAAAAAAACAAAAAATGTATGTGTGTTCGTATGTGTGTGTCCGTCTGTGTGTCCGTCCGATTCTCTAGTTCCTATACTACTGGACGGATTTGAAAAAAATGGTAAAGGGCAATATTGTTTTTATATCTATAGCCGGTTTTTTTAATTTCCCCTATATTTTTTTTAAATATTTAAAATTTGAGTGCGTTTGGCTGCATCTCACCTGATGGTAAGTGCCGATGCAGCCGAGGATGTAACATGCAAGCTCAAATAGTGCCCATTCACTGTCGTCTTCAATATTCCTAAAATACGATTTTTATAAGTTGCTACCATAGTAATACTTTGTTATATTTACTCAAAAATGGCTATAATGGTTTAGATGAAACTCGGTACTTCGACGGTATTTCGATGAATCTTCACATGGCCTACAGCATGAGGTAGTTAATTTTTCCATAAAAAATCGGTATACAAATAAAAAAAATAAATAAATAAATAATTGTTCCTTTTTCTCAAAAATGGCTCAAAGGATTTTAATGATACATTGTATACTGCACTGGGTAGCTATTATTATTTATTATTGTGATTTCTGTGGTACCTCCTAACTAAACCCAAATTATTTGTATTTTTTTCCTCAAGTCGGTTAAATGTAAAGTAAAGGTAATGTTTATTGTTGATTTGTGTACGAGAGACTGTGAAGGCTTTACAAGAAAGTATGTACAGCATAGCTGTACAATTTATTTCGTGTTCTCTAAATTAAATCAATACTAATAAGGGTATTTTACCGTATAAAAGTAAATTAATAAATACTATTTAATAAATAGCATTTCTTCTAGAATTTTTATTTTATGTTTAATTAGCTGTTTCCCGCGGCTTCACCCGCGTGGACAACGTTTCCATGACTTTTCGAGGGTGCGCAGTGCGCGAGCCGCAAACGGCTCGTGAGCGTGAAAATAGCCTATGTGTTAACCCAGATCCTATTCTGTCCACCCACCAAATTTCAGCCAGATCCGTTAAGTAGTTTTTGCGTGAAGAAGTAAAAAACATATACACTCACACTTACAATCTTTCGCCTATAAAATATGAATGGGATTAAAAAAGCAAATTAGTTAGTTAAAGACTATGGTACCTATAACTCACTGTGTCACAAACGCGACTTATTGCAGAACAAACTTACGTTTTTGACATGTGATAAAAAGTCACTTAAATGACTAGTAGTAAAATACCGTATTTACTAACTATTATTAGAAGGTGGGCTCCCAGTCGGTGGACCGTCTACCTGGTGAAGGTCGCGGGAAGCCGCTGGAAGAGGGCAGCGCACGACCGGTAGTTGTGGAAATCCTTAGGGAAGCCTTTGTCCAATAGTGGACGTCTTTTGGCTAATAAAATGATGATGATTAGAAGGTGGAATTAATCATCAGGTAGCAAAAAACTCCACAGAAATAATTAATGAATATTATAAAGAATGAATATAACGGTACTCAGTAGATTCAAACAAATGGGACTTGAATAAATACTCGTTACAGTTAAAGTACTTTCTCTTTCTCTAAAAATCACTTAAGGGACTTGATATGATCCCTCTTAATCCCTAATGCCCCGAAGCTATAAGGTTTCTGAACAAAACAAAGAATATTGAACCCTATGTGCAAACCTGTTAAATCAGTTTCATTTAACTGACTGAAATGAAATCTTTGATTAAACAACCCGGAATTGGCCCCATGTAAGGGTTATTTCAAATATAGCACCGTAACCTCCACAATATAAGCAATTTTTAAGGTTCTTCTGATATCAGCTCATATATGTCCCCACCGAGGGGCTCGAGCCTACCCTGAATTAGGGCGATCGGGCCTTAGTCGACCACGCGGGTCCAGTGCGGGTTGGTCGACTTCACACACAACCTGCGAGTTTCTTCGCAGGCGTGTGCAGGTTTCCTCACGATGTTTTCCTTCACCGTAAGAGCGTCGGATAAACGTACATATGAAATCTAAATTCAAAATCACATTAGTACGTGGCAGGTTCGAACCATGACCTTGCGGACAGGAGGCGATGGCCCTAGCCATTACGCCACCGACGCTCTAAGGTTCTTAACCAGGCGCTATTATTAAGCCTACTAATCAACCTTTGAAACAAAAAAAAAAACATATTATTATTCTGATTTATTATTATTATAATTTTAACAAATGGGAATTGAATAAACACTCATTACTGGTAAAGTACTTTCTCTTTCTCTAAAAATCACTTAAGGGACTGGATATGATCTCTCTTAATCCCTAATGTCCCGAAGCTATAAGGTTTCTGAACAAAACGAAGAATATTGAACCCTACGTGCAAACTTATTAAATGAGTTTCATGTTACTGACTGTAATGAAACTCTATTATCAAACAACCCGGACGTGGCCCCCGTCATATCAGCTCATATACGTCCCCACTGAGGGGCTCGAGCCTACCCTGAAATAGGGTGGTCAGGCCTAAGTCTACCACGGGGCCCAGTGCGGGTCGATCGACTTCACACAGAACATTTGAATTTCTTCGCAGGCGTGTACAGGTTTCCTCACGATGTTTTGGACTTGGCCCCCATGTAAGGGTTATTCCAAATAAAGCGATGGATGCGGGCAGCGCAGGACCGGTCGTCGTGGAAATCCTTGGGGGAGGCCTTTGTCCAGCAGTGGACGTTTTTCAGCTGATATCATGATGATGACGATGAACCTTCCCGAGGTAAGCGATTTTTAAGGTTTTTTAGCAGACCCCATTGCTAAGCCTACTATTCAACCTTTGAAACTAAATAAAATAACAGATATTTTAACCATTATTGGTAAGCCCTTGGCATCATCTCACCTGATGAAAGTAATAACAATGCCGAAGATGGAAGCGGGCTTACCAAGATTTTTTAACGCAATAGGGAACTTAACAATGTTGTTAACTTTGATGTTTGGCGGCAAGACTTAGATAAGATGCTGGTAACTAGCCAGGAAGGATTAGAAAAGCTCATTAGCCAACCAAACCGAGTCTTACAACTTTAGACTCCGCCAGGAATTGAATCCGCGACCTCTGCACGTGCAGCTAATGGACTTAACCACTACGCTACAGTGGCGGTCAAAAAATAAAATTTACAATATCTGTTATCAGCGAGACCTGCTTTGGAGTTCTAGAGCATCGCGGCGCTGCTTCATCAGACAAATACACCAAAAACTCACAAAAAAAGATTGTGTACATGCTATTAATCTATACATATAATAAAATATTACATAAAAAATATAAAAAAAAAACTGTAACGGAGCCGTGTCTGTCCAAAAAATATTTTTGGAAAATAATAACTGTGGTGGACAATAATAGCTGAAAAAAGTTGACAAATTCAAGTACCTCGGCTCAACCATCTTGAACGACGGCGCTATCGACGCCGACGTTACCCACCGCATCAAGACCGGTTGGATGAAGTGGAGGGAGCTTTCTGGTGTATTGTGTGACAAGCGAATGCCGATACGCGTGAAAGGGAAAGCGTATACAACCGCGGTCCGTCCCGCCCTCATTTACGGCGCTGAATGCTGGCCTCTGAGAAAGGTTCATACCGATCAAATGCACACTACCGAGATGAGGATGTTGAGATGGGCGGGAGGAGTCACCCTGATGGACGGAGTGAAGAACAATCTTATTCTTGGCAGCTTTAAAGTCCGCCCTATCGAAGACAAGCTATCTGAGACACGGTTGAGGTGGTATGGGCATGTTATGCGGCGGCCAGAGGATCATATGACCAGGAAGGTTCTGACGCTTGATACCGGCCCAGAAAGGCGAGGACGACCCCTACTTACTTGGCAGTCAGTCATCAACAACGACCTGAAGAAGACCCAAGCAGATGACTCGATGACCCAGGACAGACGTGCCTGGCGAAAGATGACAAGGAGAGCCGACCCCAAATGAAATGGGATAAGGCTAGGCAAAGAGAGAATAACTGTGGTGGACATTACTACCGATCATCATATCAGCTCATATACGTTCCCACCATGGTGCTCGAGCCTAGCCTGAATTAGATCGAGCGATTGGGCCTTACTGGACCACACGGGCCCAGTGCGTGTTGGTCGACTTTCTTTTTGACGAGTTTTTCCGCAAGCGTGTGCACGTTAACTAACGACATAGAGGCCAAAACGACAACTTCTGTCATTTTTTCTGTCCGTTAGTCTATGTGTATGTTTGCGCATCACGCAAAAACTACTAAAATTATTTTTATGAAATTTTGTATGATGTTTCCTTTTTTTTTATTCACATTTGGTAAACCCTTGGCAACTTCTCACCTGGTGGTAAGTGACGATGTTGCCGACGATGAAAGCGGGCTTACCAAGATTCCCCAACGCAATGGGGAACTGGCTATCTTATAGCCTATCCTAATAGCCCGGGTTAACATATAGGATACTTTTTATCCCGGAAAATTCAAGAGTTCCCGTAGGAAAATTCAAAACCTCTACGTGGACAAAGTCGCGGCCACAGCTAGTTTTGAATAAACAGTTTCAGCTTTTTAAATTAGTTTTCGAAAAACCTAAAAACATATCGGTACAAGATTTAATTTGAAAATATTTTTAATTATTTCGTATTCTACTCAGGAAACCCTTTTCATTTGATACCCATATCTTAGGGGTGCATAAAAAATTACTAGTACACCATCTTTGTAAGTCTGCCATATTGGATTTAGAATGACGTCACTTAGCTTACTGTGCATTGCTCTCCAAACCGGGAAGTGGTTCTAATTTAGCTTCTAATATTTGTCCCAAACTAACAGATTATTTAACACGACAAGCCAATATGAATATTTTGAAAAAAACTAATTTGACCAAGTTTTGACCATAACACGCCTTCTCTCACTTGCTCTAAGAGCTTTTCAGCCGGCCAGCGCAGACCTTTTTCTAGACATTTTATAGGTAACGTTCCAAAACGATTAAAAATCACTCGAATTGATGCAAATATCAACCGAAATAACTCTAAATAACTCCGAGTAAAACCAATCGCTTGTCCTACAGTTCTCTGACAGCGTGTTGGAATAGCGTCATGATTAATGATGATTGTAATAGTTTGTCTCTTTCCTTTTCATCAGTTAAATTTGAACTGGTTTTTTAATGGCCTTTTAATTAACAATGTGAGTCTCTTGATATGTGGGTTAGTCAATTGGGTTTGTTTCCCAGAACTTATTTGTTAGAATCTCAACCACACACATAGCATCTAAGATTCGCTCTTCTTTTAGCCTTTTTGTTCCAAAAATAGTTATTATTTTTAAAAATTAAAGGCTTCACTCTTAAAATAGCCTAACCTAGCCTAAATCAAAGACCAAAAATCCAACATGAACTGAAAAACCATGAAGAAAAAACGTTCATATTAATTATTTTTTTTAACTAACGCACATCTCACATTAAAATATATCCAGTGGTTTAGATGCTATACAAGAGGAAAAAAATCCCACATACATAATTCTATATCTAAGCGCTGTATATAATTCATCTTTGCAATCGGGTAATAATTTTAAACACTAAACACGTTGAAATGCAACTTAAATCGTAACAACTAATTACAATTTATATTTTTTTTTGTTTTTGTTAATTTTATTTAAGAAAAAGGACGCAAAAAAAAAATCGATAAAACTTGTATAAGAATAATCTGGAGTCATTAACCTATCGAATAAAAATGGGTCACGAAAATTTGTTCACAATTTGCGATGAAAATACGTAACACAAAAAAAACAAACAAACAGTGTAATTGATAACATAATATATTATATAAAAAAACATTCGTTATTGAATAAATATCTGTGACTTCACTTGAGGCAATCAAGTGTTTTTGTCACTGTGTCATAAAACATGAAATGTGGGAGTAAAAAGTTTGTAAGGCTATTCGTTTGTGGCGATAATAAGGTAGGGTTTTGTTGACCTTCGTGACCGGACGTACGAGTAAAGGTTCATCGTGGGTTCAACCCAAAACTTAGATAATTAACTTATTGGTTAGTTTATTTTTTGTCTGCGTTGACATTAATTATATGTATACGACGCTGAAAGTAATGAATAAAGGTGATCTACGGTTGAGTTCGCAATTAGAGAGAACCATCCGAGTGCGAGGCAGAACCGCACACAAAGGGTTCCGTACCATCAGACTAGATGGCGCTACTTTCTTCGTGTTTAAAAAAACACGTTTTTTTGTGTGGAGACCCCGTTATTTATTCATTTTTTCTAGTTTTTAGTATTTGTTGTTATAGCGGCAACAGAAATATATCATTTGTGAAAATTTCAACTGTCTAGCTATCACGGTCCATGAAATACGCGGAACTCATGTAAAAATGGGTCGTTCCTCGTGCTCCACCTGCGTTCTCCACCTGGGTGGAGCATGAGGAATTGTAAGTCCTCGTACTCCAACTGGTACGTGCTCCACCTAAGTACTCCACCTGGGTGGAACATGAGGAATGGAGTCGTTCCTCGTGCTCCACCTGCGTTTTCCACCTGGGTGGAGCATGAGGAATTGTAAGTCCTCGTACTCCAACATAACTTTTGTTCAATCTTTAACAACCCGTAAACCTCCCCACTACTGGAGCTGGGTCTCTTCTCAAACATGAGAAGGTTGGGCCATACTCCACATGTGGGGGCCTCGTCCGGGTTAGTGGAGGTTGAACGGTTAGTGGCGGAGCCCGCTAACGTAAGTTTCTCAAGCCCCCTATAATTAGGCATCTGACACGGCTTAGCGACTGCCATCTAGTGATAGCAACCGGCACCAACGACTTAATGAGCCCAGTACCTGGTGTATTATAAATCATTTTTAGGGTTCCTTACCCAAAAGGTAAAAACGGGACCCTATTACTAAGAATTCGCTGTCCGTCTGTCTGTCTGTCTGTCCGTCTGTCACCAGGCTATATTTCATGAACCGTGATAGCTATACAGTTAAAATTTTCACAGATGGTGTATTTTTGTTGCTGTTATAAAAACAAAATTTACAAAAAAAAATTTAATAGTGAATAAATAAGGGGGTCTCCATACAAAAAAACGTGTTTTTTTGAAATGTAAAGAAACTAGTACCATATGGTATGATGGTACGGAACCCTTTGTGTGCTGTTCTGACTCGCACTTGACCGGTTTTAATGTGTTATAATATTATGTATGTACGTATTTTAACGTATACAGTGTGTAACAAAATTGATGTAGGTCCCATTACCTGGGGCTTCTACTGATCATACTGAACAACTTTTAATCTGTGAATTTTCTGAAATTGCAAAAAAATTAAATAAATTCATACTTATCGTACAGCTGATTGACCATTTTTGTATGAAGATTCCATTTTTTTTAAAGATTCAGTGTGATGAATAGAAACCCTAGTCAACGGATCCTACTCCAATTTTTTTATATCCTGTATATGTAATATAGTCTCTTGTTTTAATATTATAGGGAATTCTTATTTGGGGCCATATGGCCCTCAATATTGTTTTTATTATTATGCATGATTATAACTCTATCAACTTTACCTATAAATACCTATGTTTTAACAAGTTTTTTACATTTACAGTTTTTTACATTACGCTTTTATATGGCAGGTTAAGCGACTTTTAGCTCGGTCAAGGTATCGATACTGTAGATCACATTAAGGGCCCCCAGGAGGCTCGAGTTTCCATACAAACGTAGTTCCACTTTAATATAAAAACTACATGCTGGATTAAATCCAAACTTTGCGAGTATATTGACTAGACACATATCGTTGTTTGTAATTAATTACCGTTGTACTAATAAAAAACGGAAAAAAATAAGAGAAGTTTCAAACTTTCAGTACAAAACTAATTTAAGCCTCTGTTTCAGTTTGCTACCATGAAGACTAATTACAAACATCGATATATGTCTACTCTTTGAACATGGCGGGCGTAAAATCCCATACAACGAAAAGGGAGTTGACAAAAATTAGTTTTTTCTATGAACTGTAATTTTTACTCTATGGTTTGGTTTTTCAATTTACTACAATGAAAACTAATTACAAACATTAATATATGTCTACTCAATATATTTGCAAAGTTTGGATTCAATCCGGCATGTAGTTTTTGTATTAAAGCGGAACTACGGTTGTATGGAAACTGGAGCCTCCTGGGGACCCTTAGTGTAGCTAACCGGGAAAGCTTTACCAGTTTTATTAAAAACCTGACTGCATAAAAAGATTACCCCTCACTTTAAAAAAAAATGTAATTAAAAAAAAATCTGTAAACAAAAATTTTGCGACTCGCACTACAAAATCCATCAAGTTTAGGCTACAGGCTCAGCCAAAGAAACAAATATACATACATACATAAACTCGAAAAAAAATTACCCTCCTTTTAGGGTAGTGGGGTAAAAAACCTAGAAAAGTAGAAAAGGCAAAAATATATTTCACAATATGCAGGGTTACGAGCCAATTCCACCGTTTATACACCCTGTATAACTCATATAAT
Source organism: Coleophora flavipennella (assembly GCA_947284805.1). Lineage (NCBI taxonomy): Eukaryota > Metazoa > Arthropoda > Insecta > Lepidoptera > Coleophoridae > Coleophora > Coleophora flavipennella. Next base: position 1,684,392 of record OX369297.1, read on the forward strand.
TTTATCACTATACAGTATGTTCCACTAATGCTTCGACCATATCAATAACGACTTATCTATGTTACGTTCCGTTACTGGCAATTATCCATTGTTGGCTATACAGGGTGCTAAGTAAATATAGAACTGGATAATGGGCTTACTATCTCCCTCATACAATGCAAAGAACTCTCCCCAAGGAACCTATTGTGAAATCAAGAATGCGCCTCCAAAACGGCTAGAGCGATGTTGATAAAATTTTCAGGGAATCTCCAAATTAGCAAGGAGGGTGGTCTTGTGAAAAAAAAACAGGCAAAGCTGCGAGGCAGGTCGCTAGTTCTTCATTAAAATTAAAATAATCATGCAAAGTTATGGATCACGCACGAGAGATTAGATTTTTTTGTAACGCCGTTTTATTTTCGGAAAAAATATTTAGTTTGTAATGTATCATCATATCAGCTGAAAGACTTAATGTAATAAGTTTACAATGTATAATAATAAATATTTAGTTAGTCAGTTTTGTAACACCCTGTAAGTATATGTTATGGGTTACGTGACTATAGTGAGAGAGGAAATGTGCAGCAATAGCATTTGAAACTTCGTGGTAGGAATCGTTATTATTATTATTATTAAGTCTTTGGAGTATTTCCGTGATTTTATGCATAAAAGGAGGAGTTCTGGAACGTTTTAATTTATTTATGATTATGTTTGTTTATTTATATATTTGTTATTTTATATATTATCGTTATTATATTTAAATATTTTATATATGTATTTTATATATCTGTTTATTTGCAAATTTTTCTGTTTTTAATTATTGCTTCGCCCCTTAACTTATTCTATCGCTGTTTCTCTACCCAACGGTTGCCTGGAAGAAATTGCTATCTAGCAATAAGGGCGCCTATTGCATAGGCTTTCTTCTATATTCTTAATTTCTTTTTTTTATGTTGTTATGCAATAAAGAATATTGTATTGTATTGTATTGTTTATTTTGATTTCCTATAAGAAATAAAAGATGGGGATACTAAAGTTCTCGAGTGGTGATCGCGCACCGGAAAACGTAGTGTAGGCAGGCCTCCCACTCGGTGGACCAATTACCTTGTGAAGGACGCGGTAAGCCGCTGCATGCGGGTAGCGCAGAACCGGTCGTCTTGGAAATCCAGCAGTGGACGTCCTTAGGCTGATATAATGATGATAAGAAATAATATCCGAATTATAATTATAGCAAGTTTTCCTATAATATTTTTGCAACTTGACCATAGGTTAACTAAACCTTTACATATAATTTCAATGTAATTTCAATAAATATATATAAAATAAATAGGTTTCTTTGGAAAAGTTGTTCAGAATCGCCAAGCATCAACGTCCCCACAGCTGGAGCATGGGTCTGTTCCCAAATTTGGGAAGGCTAGGCCATACTACACCTATGGGGCCAAGTCCGGGTTGGTGAGGGTTTTACGGCTACTGGCACTCCCCACTATCAGAAAATTTTCAAGCCTGTAAAGCATCTGAGGCTCGATCGCATTAATTCAGGGTAGGCTCAAGCCCCTTGGTGGGGATGTATATCAGCTGATATGATGATGATATAATTAAACCATCTGACACGGCTTAACGACTGCTGTCCATTCAGTGATCGCAACTAGAAGCTTAAAGTGCCTGGCGAAACACGGAAATATTCGATTAAATTTATTTTATTTATTTATTTACACGACTTCATACAAACAAACTCAAGACACACACACAACATTTACACATTCCTTAAACACACTACACACATAACGTATAACACCATTATTATAATTGAAACATTGGGTGAAAATGAGAACCTCCTCTTCATTGGAAGTCGGTTGAAAAGATGCATACTATTACCAAAATTAAACCAAATAATTAATTTTGATTCAGTTAAGTTAATTTAATTTATTTTATTTACTGTCGCAAATTTCACAGCTTATTACACATAAATATTAAAGAATAAAGTGCGACCTGGTGAAGGTCGCGGGAAGCCGATGGATGCGGGCAGCGCAGGACCGGTCGTCGTGGAAATCCTTGGGGGAGGCCTTTGTTCAGCAGTGGACGATTTGTGGCTGATATGATGATGATGATGAAAGTGCAAAAATAAAAATTATTTATACATACATACATCATCATATCAGCTCATATACGTCCCCACCGAAGGGTCGAGCTTACCCTGAATTAGGGCGATCGGGCCTTAGTCAACCACGCGGGCCCAGTGCGGGTTGATCGACTTCACACACAACCTGCGATTTTCTTCGCAGGCGTGTGCAGGTTTCCTCACGATGTTTTCCTTCACTGTATAAGAGCGTCAGATAAACGAACATATTATGAAATCTAAATTCGAAAACACATTGGTACGTGGCAGGATCGAACCACGACCGTAGCGGCCCTTGCCATTACGCCACCGACGCTAACATACTTACATCATCATATTATCAGCTCATTTACGTCCCCACCGAGGGGCTCGAGCCTATCGTGAATTAGGGCGATTGGGTCTTAGTCGACCACGCGGGCCCAGTGCGGCTTGGTCGACTTCACACACAACCTTCGAGTTTCTCCGAAGGTGTGTGCAGGTTTCCTCAAAATGTTATTCCTTCACCGTTAAAGCAATCGGTGAGTATATGTACGTAAGTTTGGAAAAACTCATTGGTACATTGGCAGTCCGGATTTGATCCGGCACCTCTGGTTAAGAGGACTGAGTCGTTACCGGACGAGCCACCAATGCTTTTTTATGTCAGGTATATAGCCTGCGTGATCCCAACCATGCCAGTCACGCTGAGCTACGACTTGTTCAGAAACTATTAAAAGGACCTAGTGAAATAAGAACTTAGGTCATTATTTTTATCAATAATAACGGGTCTTAATATTATGAAACTGTGGCAAAATACGTTTAAAAAAAGCGCAAGCTCAAATAGTTCCTATTGACTCCCGAATTGAAGATTATTATCTATTCGATTCATCGTGAAAATTAATCAAAAATCATGAAAATCAGTTTACAACGTGCGAAGGCATCGCGTAAAAAAACATACATATAAAAACTTTCAGTGGAAATGAAAACCTCCTCTTCTTTGGAAGTCGGTTGAAAAGATGCATACTATTACCAAAATTTAACCAAATTATTACTATTGATTCGTATAATTTAGGGATCTTCAAGTCAAGAGTGAATAGGTTGCCAGGTTAAGTTTCATTTAAATTTTATCAAAATCGATGTAGTAATGTTTAAAAAATTTAAAAAAAACAAGTTGTTGCTATGGAAGTCGGTTTTATAAACGGGTTTAACGTTATTAGCTTTGTTGCCAAATAGCTGACCAAAATTAATAGCAAATAAATAAATAAATAAATAAAAATAAATAAATATTCTGGGACAAATCACACATGGTCATCTGGCCCCAAAGTAGGATTCCCTGTGTTATGGGTTACCAGAGACTGATATACATACTTATATACGTTTAAATACATACATATATAGATATTTAACACCCAGACACAGAGCAAACAAATCTGCTTATCACACAAATGCTTGCCCTGGGTGGGGATCGAACCCACAACCCTCGGATCAGTAGTCAAGGGCACTAACCACTAAGCCACCGAGTCAGTCACTTTAACATCACGAGGTCGCGGGTTCGATTCCCGGTGGAGTCTAACTTTAAAGGACTTGGTCTGATTTGCGGAAGGGCATTTTCTAAGCCCGCCTGGCTAGCTATCACCTTCTTTCTTGCTTGGTAACAACATTGATGTGTACCGGTTTGAAGATAATATAGCCAGTTCCCCATTGCGTTGGGGAATCTCGGTAAGCTTGCTTCTATCTTTGGCAACATCGCCACTCACCATCAAGTGAGATGATGCCAAGGACTTACCATCATCATATCAGCCGAAAAACGTCCACTGCTGGACAAAGGCCTCCCCCAAGGATTTCCACGACGACCGGTCCTGCGCTGCCCGCATCCATCGGCTTCTCGCAATATTCACCAGGTCGTCAATCCACCGCGTGGGAAGCCTGCCTACGCTTCGTTTTTTTAAGGACTTACCAATTGTGAATAATAAAAAAACAACGACTTTTTTAAGTTAATAACTTAATTAATGTAGGCCTGTAGGCACAGTAACAAGACTTTTAGGAGGGCTAATAGTCTTATAATACTATAGCGTAGGTATTAACAAAAGGTACAGGAGCTTAGTTTATAAAAGCATAGAGGATTTAATCCTCCCTGAATATAAAAAAAATATTTGCTGTTGGCGTAGTAACTTGCTACGAGGAGCTACGGCGTAGGCCTTACATTAATTCGCTAAAGGAAATTGAATAATGTAGCTAAAAGAAAAAATATACAGTAAGATTAATTTACCTACTAGGATTATTTTTGGAAAAACAAAATAGGGTAATCATCTTTAATCTTGCCACTCCCATTTTATGCCATTTCCCCTCTAAAACTGAAAATTTTAAAAATGTGATAATCTTAGGCAAGAACGGAGGAATATACAAAAAAATTACGATAACTGTTCTTAAATAATTTAAAAATTTAGAAAGAATAAGACTGTTTAAATAACAATAACCTCCTTTTTTAGGAAGCGGGGCAAAACGTTTCTACGTCACTCACGGGATCAAGACAAATCTTACGATATCTCGCAATCTAAAATCCATCAAGCCGTATAGGAGATATTGTGGAACAAATAAACATACATACGCACGTTAGACCTATAAAGAATACACTCCTTGTTTGTGGACAGTCTTTTAATTAATAGTTTATTTATTAAAGATGAATAAAATTAATGAGTTATTATTTAATGATTTATTACAACTGGACTATTTTTAGTATCTTCATGACTTAATAAATGACAAGTTCGTTGGTAAAAATCTAAATGCCCTACACGTGATCGCGGGTGATGCTAAGTGCCACACCAGACAACTACTGCCTATCCCTTAGATAGCACGGTTATTTGTACCACACGATAAGAGAGAGAATAAGTCAGGTGAGATGATTCCAAATTTTGTGTACGCATACAGCGTTCACCCGATTACTTACCAACAGAAAAATATTTAGTACAATACACAGTAATTATGTATTTTGTATATACTATTAATTTAATAATTATAAGTATGTGTTATTTATGTAAGTAGATTAGGTTAGTTTAAACTTAGTGGTGTTTAATTACCCGACTGCGCCAGAAGGAGGGTTATGTTTTTCGAGAGTATGTATGTATGTATGTATGTTTGTATGTATAATTGTTTGGCACGCTCTGCAGCCTGAACGGCTGGATGGATTTTAGCTTGAGACGTGTCGTTAGATTCGTATTTACTGTGAGAGTGACACTGGGTATATCAAAATAAAAAAAACAAAATGGCGGATTTTTGGCGCAAAATTCAAATGTTTGACACGCTCTGCAGCCTAAACGGCTCGATGAATTATAGTTTGAGGGTTGTCATTAAATACGTTTTTACTGTGAGAATGACACTGGGTATATCCAAATAAAAAAACAAAATGGCGGATTTTTGGCGCCAAATTCCAATGTTAGGCACGCACTGCAGCCTGAACGGCTCGATAGATTTTAGTTTGAGGGGTGTCATTAGATACAAATTTACTGTGTGAGTGACACTGGGTATATCAAAATAAAAAAAAACAAAATGGCGTATTTTTGGCGCCAAATTCAAATGAACTCATTCAATAATAAAACTTAAAAAATGAATAAAATAAAAAACGGTAATTTAAAAAACTAAAAAACCCGCCTGCGTTTCTGTGTAATTTGGAAATGAAAAACCCTAAAACAAGAAAGTCGTCATACCCGATTGCACTTAACTTAAGAAAAATTGTAGCTGTCGGGACCCATTCTAGAAATGGAGACTTAGTGAATTGAGAGCACATACCTATATTACATTGCAGATTACTCCAATATACTGACTAGACGGCTGACTTTCTAGAATGGGTCCCGACTGCTACAATTTTTCTTAAGTTAAGTGCAATCGGGTATGACGACTTTCTTGTTTTAGGGTTTTTCATTTCCAAATTACACAGAAACGCAGGCGGGTTTTTTAGTTTTTTAAATTACCGTTTTTTTTATGATGAGGTTTGCCACCCTTACTTTCTTAACTCCCGGTAAGGTTGGCTGGAAGATACCTCTTATAGAGATAAGTTCACCTTTGTACACGTCCACTCTAAGTTCTTATCATTTACATGTTTGTGTACTATAAAGAATATATATACATAGAATAAACCGTTGCCAAGTGGTGCACCCAAGTCACCAGCACCACCGCTCTGCAGCTACACGAAGCAGTGCACGCAGCGAGTGACAGAGCCCGGTGGAGAGCAATCTGCGTCCCCTCGATGACATGACGGTCACGATCCCCAGCATTGGGGGAACGACTGATTGGATTGGATTGGAAACCCATATTATTATCATTCTCATTATCTTTGTATTTCCCATTTTTTTGAACTACTAAATATAATTGCGATCAAAAACAACGTCATAATTATCATGTCTTCCTAAAAATAATATTTTGAACGCAAAGTAAGAAGTTGATTGTTATCATTCCCTTATACAGCCAGAGAGCGTTCCAAAAACAGTACCAAAAAGTTTTTAAGCGAATCCCGACAAAGGAAACGGATGGAAATGGAAAACATTCGTATTAAACCAAACAATCAGCGAGTTTCTCTCGTTAAGCACAAAACATTTGCATAAATTCAGAGAAGGCTAAATATAATACGACGAATAAACAACGAAACTGTTTCACATTTATATAATGCCAGAAAAAACATTGACAAACCGACACCAATTTGTGGTTTATTTAACCATTATCTTTAACAACGATTATCTTTAAATAAAAAAAAAACACGAACACTCACATATTACGCATTCAGCTCACGCTGTCGCAGCATATTAGCCGTAACTTCACGAAAAAGCGGTCCAAATAGAATTGGATGAATCACGGGTTTTAGAACGCACGGTAAAGGTGTTCGAAATTCGAATAGTCTTTCACTCGCGGCGCAGGGCAATCGGAGGCACGTCCGCTCTCGACGGCGGTCCGGAGAGGAATGAGACGGCAGGTGCCTTGACAGACATAGCGACACACGACTGTTACATATAATAGAGATATTGGGTTAAACTTGACCGGGAAAATCTCGCCAGGGGTACGGAGGAAATAATTTTCCTGTCCTAGAATATATTTGGGGAGATTTATGGAGTAATTCTGTGCCTACAGAGATTACTTTGGGGGGCGGATGTCTTCATTTGTTCTGTTTGCTTTTGTGCTTGTACTTACAATTTGTCACTACTATAAAGACGATGGTAATTCAATTAAAATTTAAAATTCTCTGTCTCCGTGGCGTAATTGTCAGTCCATTTGCTTCACACCAGGAGTCGCGGATTCGATTTAACAATATAATCTAAATCTTGCTGTTATCAACGTTATCAGTATACATGTGCCCCGGGTTGACGATAAGATAGCCAGGTCCCTGATGCTGATGGAATTCTGATAAGCCCGCATCTGAGATGATGCTAAGGGTTTTTTAATCGGCTAGCTACCACAATCTTATCTAAGTCTTATATAATACCATTAGTTATAACATTGATGTATTCCGGCGTGAAGATAAGATATCCAGATCCCCATTGCATTGGGGAATCTTGGTAAGCCCACTTCCATCTTTGGCATCATCGTCACTTACCATCAGGTGAGATGATGCCAAGGGCTTACAAATTGAGAATAAAAAAAATGAGTTACAAGCTGTTTTTCATGAATTTTCTCGCATATAGATTATCAATAGCCTTTGAAGTATTTAATTTATGCTTTGTATTTTTTGGAGTTTACTATTTTACAATTGATTTACATATAAAGTACGCGGCACGAAAAATGTTACGGGACGTGAAATCAAGTGTTAACTTCGTTAATTTGCGTTTTATGTCAATCAGATTTTTTAGGAGGAAGGCGAAGACTCCATGATCATACAGCCTAAACCGCGAGGCCGGAGGCCGAGCTCAACGCAGGTTAACAAACAACGGCCAAGTGCTAGTCGGATTTGCGTAAAGTGGGGTTCCGTAGTCTTTTAATCATATTTGCAGTTGGTAATATTTGATTTGTATGGAAAATATGGGAACTTTTTACAAATCCGACTGCACATATTTAGTTGGTTGACTATTACTCCTAAACTGTGAAAGCACCGCCTCCGTGGCGTAATGGTAGTCCATTCGCTTCACACTACGAGGTCGCGGGTACGATTCCGCCGGGGTCAACTTGTAAGACTCGGTTCGGTTGGTAGTAGGGCATTTTCTATGCCCGCCTGGCTAGCTACCACCATCTTATCTAAGTCTTGCCCCCAAACATCAGTGTTAACAACATTGATGTGTTCCGGCTTGAAGATAAGATAGTCAGTTCTTCATTGCATTGGGGAATCTTGGTAAGCCCGCTTCTATCTTCAGCATCATTGTCACTTACCAACAGGTGAGATGATGCCAAGGGCTTACAAATTGTGAATAAAAAGAAATTCCTACTCAGCCGTGATAGTTTTCCTTTTAAATTTTTTATATGTCCTACTATTATTATTTTGTAGATGTCGTGAAAAAGCGGTTTAGCTTTTAGCGGGGCGGGAGGGGGGAGGGACACTTGATTCTAACAAAAAATAACTCTTTAAAGCGTAATATTTCGAAAACCTATCCCTGGATCGAAACATAGTTTTTGCAAACCCTCAGTTGTTTTAATTAAAAGACCTATTCAACGATACCCCACACTATAGGGTACGTCAACCCTTTACACAAAGGGGAGTTACCCTTATTAATTTTTTTCAAGATTTTATTATACAACTTTGTCGGCGTGATAAATATGTATACCCATGCTTAATTTCAGCTTTCTAGTATTAGTAGTCCCTGAGCTAAGCCGCGGACAGACGGACATACAGACAAGGCAAAACTGTAAGGTTTCTCGTTGAGTTCGGAACCTTGCCTTAAAAATCAACGTTACACGATGAGTAAATTTCTGTCGCGCATCAGAGTTGACACGTACAGATTTTTAGGGTTGCGTATAAAAAAAACTGAACCCTTATAGGATCACTCGTGCGTCTGTCGGTCCGTCCATCGGTCACAGCCAATTTGCTCCGAATCTACTTGACCAAATCAGGTGAAATTTGGATTTCCTATGTCCTACACACAGATGTGCAAAGTAAATTAATATTTTTTTTAAATAAGGGTCATTTTCGGGAAAAAATGTGGAAATTTTAAAAAAAAGTTTAGGAAACCTTATTCTGTCACAATATATTAAAGAAAAGGGCAAGGATCTCAAAAATATTTTTGTTATTGTTGTAAAATTCACGAAAGAAGACGATAATTGACCATTCCCCCCCTGATCTCCAGAACTATTGAGCCTAAAATTTAAAAAAAAAACAAAATATAGTTTATTGCTTGTAGATTACAGGAAAACCTTTAAGAATATTAAACGTTCACTTACGGAAAATAGTTCACTAAAACACTACTAGATAGCGCTAGTAGTATTTTTCTGTTGATCGCGTTTGTGCCTTTTGTATGTCATGAAAATTGGTATCATTGTCATAGTTGTGTGGAGAGGTGTGTGGTATGGAACCCTCATACCGCGAGTCCAACTCGCACATGGCCGGTTTTTTATAACAATCAAGTTACAGTAGCAGATTATAAAAGACAAAAAATAACAGATAAATAATTACTTCGTAATTTTGAAGACCTCTAAACTTTTAGGTACAAGCCTTTAATATTGCATTGTCACGCGATATACAATATACAATAGAATGCATAATTTCAGCTCAATCGGAAACCGGTAAGTGGGTCAAATTTAACTTGCAAGATTTCATTACAGACACCGGGACAGGTGAAACTAAATAAAAGTTTTAATAAAACGAAATTTTTAATTTGCAACTTTTTTGTAATTTGTAGTTCTGACAAACAAGACATTTCTAGCAAATAAAAAAATATAAATAAACAAAGATACAGAATCTCCTTTAAGACCTTTGAAAGAAGATTTTTTTTAAAAAGAGATAGGTTGTTCCTCCGTGAGGTTAGGTACATAACGCTAGCTGATTAGATTCTCTTTGGGTTATATCTTTGTGAAGAAATGAGAATGAATATAAATAAAGCGCTGTTACACACATGAATAGGTCATCTTATCCAAGGAGGTTTAATGTTTACAATAATATCATCTCAAGCCTTATTGTTATCTATTCATAGTAATATTTAAAAAAAACTTACGTATGCATTCTACTCAGCTCATACACGTCCCCACCGAGGGGCTGGAGCCTACCCTGAATTAGGGCGATCATGCCTTAGTCGACCACGCGGGCCCAGTGCGGGTTCGTCGACTTCACACACAACCTTTGAGTTTCTTCGCAGGCGTGTGCAGGTTTCCTCACGATGTTTTTCCTTCACCGTTAAAGCAATCGGTAAGTATGTACGTAAGTTTTGAAAAACTCATTGGTACATTGGCCGTCCAGATTTGAACCCGGTACCTCTGGTTAGAAGGACCGAGTCCAAGATACGCTTGTGTGTATTACCGTATTATACAATAAAGTAAAAAGCAACTTTAAAAAAGACGTTTTTTTATCTATTTTTATTATTTCAAAATTCGCTATAATGACACATATTTTATGAAAAATTTTAATCGTTCCGTATTGCGGTTCAAAAGTTACAGTCCTTATACATAGGACAGACCACAGATAAGAAAAAATCGCTTGAATTATTCTATTCTGTGGGACAGATAGACATAGGGTTCTGTCGGCACCCTTTGGGCACGAAACCCTTATAAGTATCATCATCATATCAGCCGAAGGACGTCCATTGCTGGACATAGGCCTCCCACAAGGATTTCCACGACGACCGGTTCTGCGCTGTCCGCATCCAGCGGCTTCCCACGACCTTCACCTGGTCATTGGTCCACCGAGTGGGAGGCTTGTCTACACTTAGTTTTCCCGTGCTTGGTCGCCACTCGAAAACTTTACTGTCCCAACGGGCATCTGTTCTACGAGCAATTCATTAACTAATACATAAACATACGTAAACCAATGTTGCAGTTATTGTTATAATAAAGAAATACTGTAAACAAGAGTTATTTCCAGTGAAGCCTTATGAATGTTTCTGCCTTAAAAATAAATAAATTAAATTAAATTTTAGACGGAACATTCCTTAGGGAAAATGTCTGGAGCCTACCGCTCTGAAATTGGATACTTCTTAATAATAATCATTTTGATGGTTTTTTTCCGACGTTCGGTAAGGATTGTAATTTACTCGCTTTTGCTCCTTCCCACGTTATACTCATGTGTACGTCATTGCAATATCCTTATCCTTACTAATAGTATAATATGTGAAAATGTGTTGGTTGGTTTGTTACCTTTTCACGCTTCAAAAACTCAACCGATCTTAACGAAATTTCAGTACTAGTCTACATCAGGAATCATCATCATCATCATATCAGCCACAAATCGTCCACTGCTGGACAAAGGCCTCCCCCAAGGATTTACACGACGACCGGTCCTGCGCTGCCCGCATCCATCGGCTTCCCGCGACCTTCACCAGGTCATCGGTCCACCGCGTGGGAGGCCTGCCTACGCTACGTTTTCCGGTGCGCGGTCACCACTCGAGAAATTTACTGCCCCATCGGCCATCTGTTCTACGAGCTATGTGCATAGTATAGTATATGTATAGTAGTGGTAATAGTAGTAGTGGTAGTGTAGTGGTAGTGTAGTGGTAGTGTAGTTGTAGTGTAGTGGTAGTTTAGTGGTAGCGTAGTGGTAGTGGTGGTGGTAGTGGTGGTGGTAGTGGTAGTGGTGGTGGTAGTGGTGGTGGTAGTGCTAGTGTAGTGGTGGTGTAGTAGTGAAATACTGGTGGGGGTGGTGGTAGTGTAGTCGTATTGGTTATGGTAGTGGTAGTGGTAGTGTATTGGTAGTAGTAGTGGTAGTGGTAATGGTAATGGTAGTGGTAGTGTAGTGGTAATGGTAATGGTAGTGTAGTGGTAGTGAAATGGTAGTAGTAGTAGTAGTGGTAGTGGTATATTAGTGGTAGTAGTAGTGGTAGTGGTGTGGTAGTGGTAGTGTATGTTGTAGTGTAGTGGTATTGGTAATGATATTGGTACGGTTGTGGTAGTGGTAGTGATAGTGGTAGTATATTGATAATGTAGTGGTAGCGTAGTGGTAGTGTAGTGGTAGTGTAGTGGTAGTGTAGTGGTAGCGTAGTGTTAGTGTAGTGGTAGTGTAGTGGTAGTGTAGTGGTATTGTAGTGGTAGTGGTAGTGTAGTGGTTGTATAGCGGTAGTGTAGTGAAGTGTACTGTAGTGTAGTGTGAGGCGGTACGAAGTTCGCCGGGACAGCTAGTCAAAGATAAACTGGCTCATCAAATATGGACAGATTTTGAGACATTCTGCCAGTAATGTGCGAGACGGACATTAGGTGTATCCAAAGGCAACCTCACCACTGCAGACACCACGTGGTGGAATATTCACATTAAAGAATTTGTTAAGGCTAAAAGAAAAGCGTTTAAGCTCTGGCAAAAATCTGGAATTGATGTAAACCGGGATGACTACAAATATTTTAAATCTGTTACTTAATTTGCAATTGTAAAGGCTAGAGCAGAGTCACGACATATTTTTTATTACCGTTTAGAAAATGCTCCTGATGAACATACCATATTTAATAAAATAGCCAAACATCGACATTAGATATCAAGTGCAACAATTACATAAACAATGACCAGGGTATGTTTTACAGAGATAACGTAGTTAAAAACAACAGATAGAAGCAATATTACGAACTGTTTATGAACAAAGAAAACGAGAGTGAACCAATAGCCGAGTTACCTCTCTGCGAGGGACCAATGGACTGTGTAACTACAACAAAAATAATACTTACATTGCGACAAATGAAGTATCATAAATTACTCGGCATAGATAAAGACTCAGCTGACATCCGGAGAGCCCTCCCATGACTCACGGATCAGTTGAACTAAATACTGATACTAGGCGAAATACCTCCCTCATGGCGAAAAAGCTACCTATGTCAAATTTCCAAGAACAAGGACGACGTTGCCAATTTTAATAATTACAGAGGTTTAAAATTGACATCCCACATGCTCAAATTATGGGAAAGAGTACTTTGGGAGGGCTTCATTACGAAGAATTCTCCGGATGTCAGCTGAGTCTTTATCTATGCCGAGTAATTTATGATACTTCATTTGTCATGAAGTATCATAAATTACTCGGCATAGATAAAGACTCAGCTGACATCCGGAGAATTCTTCGTAATGAAGCCCTCCCATGACTCACGGATCAGTTGAACTAAATACTGATACTAGGCGAAATACCTCCCTCATGGCGAAAAAGCTACCTATGTCAAATTTCCAAGAACAAGGACGACGTTGCCAATTTTAATAATTACAGAGGTTTAAAATTGACATCCCACACGCTCAAATTATGGGAAAGAGTACTTTGTGCACTATTAACAGCGATGACCAAAACCACTAACAACCAGTTCGGTTTCACTCAAGGCATGTCCAGAACAGAAGCCATACACACCCTTAGAATACTTTTGGTAAATTACAGGATAAATAAAGAAAACTTGTACATGGTCTTCATCGACCTTGAAAAGGCTTTAGATCAAGTCTCAAGAAAACTTGTATGGCAGTTGCTAAGAGCGCAAAGAGTACCATATTATAACATCTTTTTTGGTCAGGGTTGGAGTGCATCAAGGCTTGACCCTTAGCCCGCTGTTGTTTACTCTAGCTATGGACTACATAACGCTGCAGGTGCAAAAAGTTTTATCCCGAGAAAATAGAACAGTCCCATTCAGGTCCTGAGCGAACTAAAAAAATACTCTTTTCTGGTTAATTTCTGTACAATCGCAACGGGACAATTGATTGTTGTGATTTTTTGCACAGAGATAGTTGAGAAGGTGGAAAATATAATATTTACTAATGAGCATAACCTGACTTAGTTCCCGAGTGATCCGGGGAAAACTCATTTTCACTCTCACACAACGGTGCAACGGATTGAAGTGATTTTTTTTATAGAATTAGTTGAAGAGGTGGGAAGTGACATACGAGTAGATTGCTAATCAGAATAGCCCGATATAGTTCCTGAGCAATCTGGAGAAAACTCATGACCAAGCTTGCGAGCCGCTAGCGGCTCGCGCACCACTCACCCTCAAATAGAGTCATAAAAACGATGTCAATGCGGGCGAAGCCGCGAGCAAATACTAGTAATAGTAATAATAGATAATCTTCGAGTACAGTAACACAGGTTCATCATCATCATCATATCAGCCACAAATCGTCCACTGCTGGACAAAGGCCTCCCCCAAGGATTTCCACGACGACCGGTCCTGCGCTGCCCGCATCCATCGGCTTCCCGCGACCTTCACCAGGTCATCGGTCCACCGCGTGGGAGGCCTGCCTACGCTACGTTTTCCGGTGCGCGGTCGCCACTCGAGAACTTTACTGCCCCATCGGCCATCTGTTCTACGAGCTATGTGCCCTGCCCACTGCCACTTCAGTTTAGCGATTCTGTGAGCTATGTCGGTTACTTTAGTTCTCCTGCGGATCTCCTCGTTTCTGATTCGATCACGCAGAGAAACTCCGAGCATAGCACGCTCCATTGCCCTTTGGGTGACCTTGAGCCTTCTTATGAGGCCCATAGTAAGCGACCATGTCTCAGTTCCGTAAGTCATCACTGGCAACACACACTGGTCAAAGACCTTAGTCTTGAGACACTGCGGTATTTGGGACGTGAAGATATTGCGAAGCTTCCCGAACGCTGCCCAGCCGAGTTGGATTCGTCGATTGATCTCTTTCTTGAAGTTGGACCTACCTAACTGGACTGTTTGTCCCAGGTATACATATTCGTCAACAACTTCCAGTGTAGAGTCTCCAACCTTTAGAGGAGTGGGTGCGACACGGACATTTAACATTATTTTCGTCTTGTCCATGTTCATTTTAAGACCCACTTGTTGAGAGACCTTACTGAGGCCATCGAGCATTGTGCTTAGGTCTTCCATAGTCTCAGCCATGACCACGATATCATCAGCGAATCGGAGGTGGGATATGTACTCGCCGTTGATATTGATGCCGAGTCCACCCCAGTCCAGAAGCTTAAAAACATCTTCCAGGGCGGCGGTGAACAGTTTCGGAGATATAACGTCTCCCTGTCTCACCCCTCGCTGCAACTGGATAGGTTTCGAGTTCTGGTCCTGGAGGCGAACCGACATGGTGGCGTTTTCATACAGACACTTCAACACCTCGATGTATCGATGGTCAATTTGGCACCGCTGGAGAGACTGTAGCACAGCCCAGGTTTCGACTGAATCAAAGGCCTTCTCATAGTCCACAAACGCCAAGCATAGTGGCTGATTGTACTCTTCGGTCTTCTGTATAATCTGCCGCAGCGTATGTATGTGGTCTATGGTACTAAAGCCTTTTCGGAAACCGGCTTGTTCGGGAGGCTGGAAGTCGTCAAACCTGCGTGCGACATCATCGACAGATCGATCAGCGACAGGTTCATCAGGCCCCAAACAACGTTTTCTTGTATTATGGAAACAAGAAACTGGTACACATATCCTTACATACGTTTCAATACATACTCGTACATGTTACATTAAAAAAAATATTCAGACACAGAGTAAACAAACTTGTTTGTTATTTATTATTCTTTCAACGTTTCCGTCTTCCCTTGAGACCTTGTATATTTAGGGCATTAAAACTGTGTGTGTGTGCGTGCTTGCATGCGTGCGTGTGTGCGTGTGAGGGGAAATGCATGTGCGTGTGTGTGGAACCCATATTATTATATTAAATTGATTTAATATTGAGCTGAAGTAGCTCAGCTACTTCAGCTACGTAGTCGACCAACCCGAACTGGGCCCGCGTGGTCGACTAAGGCCTAATCGCCCTGATTCAGGGTAGGCTCGAGCCCCTCGGTGGGGACGTATATGAGCTGTAATAATAATATTGAGCTGAAGTAGGTGACGAAGAAATACGATTGAAAAATTAAGCAGCGAGTGGGGTTTAAATCTAAGAACTACTTACCCTATACATGTTTTTAATTAATTTGCTTTTTTTTATTTCAAAACTGGCTTTTGGATGCTGATTAGCAGGCGAGGTTATCTTTTTATGACTGTCATCAAGAGTGAATCGTTTGAATCGTGTGTTTTAGTCTTGAGTCCATACAAAAATATTGTAGAAAAAAAGGACTTTATTGTTTCCTAATTCCAATTTTCCGGGCAACATTTGTTTTCCATTATGTACCTTATTTGGTCTATTACAAGTATTTAAAAATGATAAGTCCATTAAAGTACAAATTAGTCCAGCCGTTCTCAAGTGATGCGCTTACCAAAGAACAGCATTTAATTTGTTATTGAAATAAATTTGAATCGCCACTCTAGAAGTTTACTGCCCCGACGACCACCTGTTCTACGCGCTATGTGCCCTGCCCACTGCTACTTAAGTTTAGCGATTCTGTGAGCTATGTCGTTTACCTTGGTTCTCCTATGGATCTCCTCATTTCTGATTCGATCGCGTAGGAAAACTCCGGACATAGCTCGCTCCATCGCTCTTTGGGTCACCTTGAGCATCGGAAGATGTAGCGTAGGCAAACCTCCCACAAGGTGGACTAACGACCCGGTGAAGGTCGTGGGGAGCCACTGGATGCGGGCAAAGCAGGACCAGCCTTCGTGAAAATCCTTAAGCGAGGCCTTTGTCCAGCAGTGAACGTCTTACAGCTGATATGTTAACGATGATGATGATATTTGAATGCGTGAGTTATATGACGAAAATTAAGAAAGGTATGGTATAAATATGGTCATCACTATTTTAACCGCCTCCGTGGCGTAATGGTAACCCCATTCGCTTCACACCAGTAGGTCGCGGGTTCGATTCCCGGTGGGGTCAATTTGTAAGACTCAGTTTGGGTGGTGGTAGGGCATTTTCTAAGCCCGTCTAGCTAGCTACCACCATCTTATCTAAGTCTTGCCGCCAAACATCACCAAACATCAGTGTTACCAACATTAATGTGTCCCGGCTTGAAGATAAGATAGCCAGTTCTCCATTGCGTTGGAGAATCTTGGTAAGCCCGCTTCCATCTTCATTATCATCGTCACTTACCATCAGGTGAGATCAAGGGCTTACTAATTGTGTATAAAAAAAGGATATTTTTGACTGATAATTAAATTTATCTTGACCATTTTCGTGCTGATCGAGGCACGCTATGCCGCAGGTGCCACTCGCTGTCACTAGATGGCAGTAACTAAGTATGAGAGGCCTTGTAGGCGGCTTGATTACTTCTGACAGTAGGGCTTGCTATGTAACGCGTTGTTAATATTCGTTCTTCTTTCATTCGATCTATTTTATCTATTTCGCATGCGCTGGCACAAAACAATCCATGGGTCACATTTTGGAAAACAAAGTGGGACACAAGTGATCCAAAACCCAAATTCGATCATCCATCGATATTTTTCAGCACCAAACTTTCGCTATCAAAATAAAATAAAATACTTTGCATATGATAAACCTGATATTCTCTTAAAATACCCATCTTGGGTCTTTTATCTCTGTTATAAATGTATGTGTGCACCAACGGAGTTTTACCCACGCCCTACCATACCTATTCCTACCACCGACGTGCTATACTGGCGCCCAACGTGGAGCAAACTCCAAGGCCTCTGCCAACCCGGACTTGATCCCATGTGTGAAGTATGACCTAACCGTCTCGAGTTTGAAAAGAGACCTGTGCCCCACCAGTGGGACTTTATGAGTTTTTAACGAACGACCTGTTATGCAGCCTCGATGCGCCCTCCAATTCGCGACGTTACTGGCACAAGTAAATTAGAAGACTTGGAGGGCAGGGATAGAGTCTTAAAAATACAAAAATATGATACCGCCAAAATATAATTTAATAAAAAAGAAAATAAAAAAAAAACTTAAAGATGGGTTCACAATCTGCGAAGATATCGCGTAACACACAGACACACACACACACACACACACCTACAGAAACTCTTTTTTTTATTTATGAATAATTATGATATTAATGAATAATTAACAAGTGAATCTTCTTCTTCCTCTTCAGGCTTTGCCCCATTTCTATTTTGTCCCATTGGGGTCGGCTCTCCTAATCGTTCTTCTCCAGAGATATCGTTCGTGGGTTGTGAGTGGGTCTATGCTATCTGTGGCGAGGTGTTTTTTAATAACTGGCATCCATGTTAGTCGGGGCCTACCGCTAATTCTCGGTACTGAGTTAATGAAATCAATTAACAAGTGAATAAAATCAATAATAAAGAACAAACAGTTGAAATGGCAGCAGTCACAATCATATTATGAATAACACAAATAAAAAACACAGTTTTTTTAAAGAATAAATTGAAAAATAGGGACATAAAAACCAATCGAATACATACTTAAAAAGGTGACTTCGTCAGAGTTTAATAACCTTGTCTGCGAACGTCGAACCCCTACAAATTCAGGCAAAATCCAGATTTACTAAAAAATGTAAACTTACGCACCAAATCGAACGTAACTTGATAACGTAAACAGACTCGCACTCCTATTCGATATCTCATGACCACGCTACCTTTTCACTCGCCATGACCTTTAAATGTCAATTGACAAGGGTTATTTTGGAACGCCCCACGACATGGGGTGCTTGTATACTTTGATGTATGGACGGGGCGATTAATCAATGGATTAGTCGCGAGATCAATTACCAGATATAGGGCGAGCTGAATTGATAAGGTGTTTTAGAGTTTACGATTATAATCGTGTCGTGTTGAAGTCAGAAGAAATGTGCACTAGATATTCTTTTATATCATTAGACAATCACATCTTATTTATTACTTAATTCTAATAAAAAAATGATCACCGATGGAGCGGTACAGTAATCAAGTGGAGACCACACATTAGAGGGAATAGTGTAAGTAGGCCTCTGACACGGTGAATCATTGACCTGGTGAAGGTAGCGGGAAGCCGTAGGATGCAATCGGTGTGGAAATCCTTGGAGAAGGCCTTTATTCAGCAGTTATCTTTCAGCTGATATTGTGATGATGGGGCGTTGTCAGTGCTTTGCTCATCCTTAAAAAAACTTTTAGATTCTTCATAGAAGTGTCTCATACTCTCTAATCTATTATTTTTATTCTTAGTCCTTCTATTCTATCTTACATCTGAGTTCATAGATACGCAGGGCACCCTACTATTCTACTCTATTTTTTGATTCTGCTCTTCACATCAAAAAAGGGCAATAGGAAGGGCTTCAGGAGAAACAAGAGGGAAAGAAACATTTAAGAGGACATTGATGTAATTCCGTGAATTCCGTAAATCCTGTACGAACGCCAGTAGGGTGGTTTAAATCGACACGCTTTTTGATTTAAAAAAAACCAAGTGCTAATCATACTCGTGCACCGAGAATAGGAACAAGACCCTAAAAACATGAAAATATAAGAAATTTCATTAAAAAATCATCAATGAGATCGACGGTAAAAAAAATTCGAGCGAGACCTACAGTACTCGCATATGATGTGTAACATCTGACAAAATACTTTATAAAAGGACGGCAAAGATACGGCAGACTAGAATGTATGGTCATAGATACCTTTGCCTTTTCCGCGCTTTTGAAGCCTGAAAAAAGGACGGCAAAGATACGGCAGACTAGGCTGTATGGTCATAGATACCTTTGCCTTTTCCGCGCTTTTGAAGCCTGAAAAAAGGACGGCAAAGATACGGCAGACTAGGCTGTATGGTCATAGATACCTTTGCCTTTTCCGCGCTTTTAAAGCCTGAAAAAACGCGACTTCCTGTTAAAATGGGACACATTTCCGTCCCATGGGACACATTTCCGTCCCATTTCACAAAATCACTCCCACAAATTGCAGGAAAGCGAGAGCAAAGATGTTACACATCAAAAATATTTATATTTAATTAAGTTTGGGATTTGAGAATGACCCACATTTGGCTGGTTTCTTACATTATGTTTGTTTAAATTTAAAGAGTTTGCACTGTAATTCCAACAAGTTTGGCGCTTGTGGAAATATCATTTTTTTTTGCTAGAACAAGTAGGGTAAAAGCTGGACAGTTGCCACATTTTTTGTAATCACTTTATAACTCTCAGTACAAAAAGCAAAACAGGCCAATACTTTAATTTTTTACCTACAAATTTATGAGGAGTAATAAATATTATCTCAAATATTTTCAGAGTATAAGCGATTTTTGCGAAGCTCTTTATTTTGGAACATCTATCCCACATAGGGGATAATTGCCTAATCCATGTAAATTAAGTTTAGGATAGATGTACCGCTGAGAAAAGGGACATCTATCCCGCAAAAATTTTGATCGCGTTTTGACTTTCCAAACAATTCCACAGACACATGAGACATAGTCAAGTTAGTGGAGGTTGGAGAGTCTTTTGATAGATTAATAAAATAGTATGCGATTCATCAGCGAAGCTAGAGTAATTACAATCGGTGCAACTATATACACCTTTGGGGCAACTATCCTGGTTTTACCTTACTAAAAACCTTGAAAATTTTAGTTAGGAACACATCATAATTTGGAACTACTGATTTGTATTTTTTTAAGAAATCATTTATAAGACCAGGTATTTCTTAATAATTTCAACAAGCTTCTTATTACAGACCAGAAGATATAGCCCTTTAAAAGTTGAACATTTGGACAGATGTACGGCAAAGGCTTAGTGATAGGGCCCCGAATGCACCCTTAGGGTATGGGAACCCTAAAAAGTAAAACATCAGGTAATTACTAAAGTATATCAAAAAAATATGGAGCGTGCTATGCTTGGAGTTTCTCTGCGTGATCGAATCAGAAACGAGGAGATCCGTAGGAGAACCAAAGTAACCGACATAGCTCTCAGAATTGCTAAACTTGAGTGGCAGTGGGCACTCGCAAGGGAATCAAAACCTACAGGGTACTTTCCGTGAACTCAGAATCTTGAAATTTGGTGCGAAGGAACGTCTTATAGCACATATAAAGGGAAAATTGCGAAAACCGTAAATTTTAGTTACATCATGTAATAAAAATAGTTTTAATAATTTTAAACTTACTAACCCTTTACTCATGAACGCGTAGAGATATTGAATTGAAATTCATATCAAATACTTAGTACCTTTAAGCCGCATATTTTCAAACTTGCAACTACTCACAAGGGAATCAAAACCTAAAGGGTACTTCCAGTGGACCTAGAATCTTTTTGCAATAAAAACACCATATCTAATGACTCGGTTGCCGTTATGAGTGAACTTTTACTTATATACCTACAGGTTTGTACGGAAACCTCGGTGCGCGAGTCCGACTCGCACTTGGCCGGTTTTTTGGATGTTTAATTTACATATAAAATCCACCATTAAATGCTATATATCCCATGACACGCGGAGTGATGACACGAATCCAAAGACACCACATTTGTCAGGATCGGTTAAGTCGTTTAGGAAATACGAGGGAACAGATGAACACCCATACATACATACATACATATATAAGGTCTAACAAAATTTGCTGAAACTATTTTAACTGGTGCTTCTACCAATGAAACCCATAGTCAAATCTCAAAAAAAAATTTGAACTTCCCATACTAAGTTGGCTGATCAGCTGATCGAGTTAGTATGGGAGAGCCAATTTTTTTTGAGATTTGACTATGGGTTCCATGGGGTAAGTTGTTGAGTTTGATGGGTAGAAGCACCAGTTAAAATAGTTTCAGCTACTTTTGTTACACCTTATATACATAGACTGTCAACAAGAATTCCCGCCTGAAGTCATAGCCTTTATTTTTCCCTTCATCTGTGGTAATAGCCGGCGTGGTCGCAAGTCATAATGATAGGTACTTTTGATAGAAATTTTCATTACGATAGGGCTTTCGACTATGGCTATTAGCCTAGATGAAGGGTAAAACAAAAGCTGTGACTTCAAGCGGGAACTCTTGTTTCATACTTTTCCGTAGTCGGGTTTTATTTTTTTTTATTATTTTTTTTTATATTTTTTGTGCTCAGAGTAGAACGCCACCCCACCTTACTACCCGTAGCCGCGTGTCGTGTCACTTGATAGTAGCGCGCGTACATTGAGCCGTCTTACGAAATCGCTTGTGAGACAATTTTCTCAGAAACTAAAAACATTTACATGCGTTATATGTATATATTTAGAATGTGCTCATTGAGACCTTTCTTTTGATACCAAACATGATAAGAATATCTAAAAAATATTTTTTTGGGGTTTTGTAATTCACCAATAAAATCCGCTATGTTGATTTTTTTTAAATGCTAATATCCTATGACATGCGGAGTGATGGCCTGAATCTAACGACACATCATTTCTCAAGATCGGTTTAGTAGTTTAGGAAATACGAGGGAACAGATGAACATCCATACATCCCTACTAATATTATAAATGCGAAAGTAACTCTGTCTGTCTGTTACGCTTTCCCGCAAAAACTACTGAACGGATTTGGCTGAAATTTGGTAGGTAGACAGATTAGGACCTGGATTAAGACATAGGCTACTTTTTACCACGCTCGCGAGCCGCTTGCGGCTCGCGAACTGCGCACCCTCGAAAAGTCATAGAAACGTTGTGCACGCGGGTGAAGCCGCGGGAAACAGCTAGTACATATATATATAGACTGTCAAAAACATAACCCTCCTTTTTTCGTAGTCGGGTAAAAAAAAATCCGCTGACACTAGCTTTTGTTAAACTGAATGATAATACAGGATATTCTAAAAAACCCCAAACTGAATGCCTCCGTTGACAATTGAAAAGTCGGCCGTCGTTATCGACGAGCACTTTAATCTAAGCCTCGAGTACGCCATTAAGTGTATTACCCATATTGACCCAATTTCGGTAGTCACTTTTGGGTAAACAGTGTTGCTTGAGTTAACCTTGAATTTTGGAATATTTTATTTCAAGCGTTTCAGGGTTTTTGTTATAAGAATAGAAAAACGAATTAAATAAAAATTTATTTAATATTTTATTATTTTTGTTGTTTTTTTGAGTGTCGGTGGCGGAAAGGTCGTGGTTCGAATCCTGCCACGTACCAATGTGATTTCGATTTAGATTTCATATGTACGTTTATCCGACGCTCTTACGGTGAAGGAAAACATCGTGAGGAAACCTGCACACGCCTGCGAAGCAACTTGAAGGTGGTAGGTGAAGTCGACCAACCCGCACTGGGCCCGCGTGGTCGACTAAGGCCCAATCGCCCTTATTCAGGGAAGACTTTAGCCCCTCAGTGGGGACGCATATGAGCTGATATATTTTTTTTTATTATTTCTGATCTGTAAATAAATATTGTAAAAATGTATGTGCTAAATTTTGACTACAGAAAATTATCTTTATAAGTAGGTATGTATGCTATGATAGATTTTTTTACGTGATAACGTCTAATAAATTGATGACATGGACTGCATACACGAAAAAGTGTGACGTGATTGCCTCGTAACGCCAGAGTGACGTGATTGTCACGTTACGCCAGTGTGACGTCATTGTCACGTTACGCCAGTGCGACGTCATTGTAACGTTACGCCTGAGAAATACGTGTATGCGGAGTTGTACTTGTACTAGTACTTGGACTAGGACGGACGGACGGACGGACGGACGGACGGACGAACCGTCAAATAAGTGTGTCAATGGATTAAAAGTACTAGGCTTCCATGAGCTTACAAGAGGTGTTCCAATGTGGTAGATTCTCTGTGAGGAAAACCGTCGTACTAAAAAGAGGCGATTCTTATACCTAACATAAGTGTGTCAATGGATTAAAAGTACTAGGCTTCCAGGAGCTTACAAGAGGTGTTCCAACTGTGAAATATGTTGTTGTTGTTCTTTAATTTTATTTATAGTTCTTGCAATTCACGGACGGACGAACCGTCAAACAAGTGTGTTAATGGATTAAAAGTACTAGGCTTTCAGGAGGTTACAAGAGGTGTTCCAATGCGGTCGATTCTCTGTGAGGAAACACAAAAGTGGACTTGGACGGGCACTTGGACGGGGACTCGGAAGGAAAATCGGACGGGCACTTGGACAGGGACTTGGACGGGTACTTGTTATCACGTAAAATATCGTCCGTATACCGACTTTACAGACAACCGGCGTTTTGGAATTAATTTCGCAAAAATGTCATATTATGTCGTCATAGCATAATTGCATAGATATCATCATCATCATATCAGCTCATATACGTCCCCACCGAGGGGCTCGAGCCTACCTTGAATTAGGGCGATCGAGTCTTAGTCGACCACGTGGGCCCAGTTGGTCGACTTCACACACAACCTGCGAGTTTCTCCGCAAGCGTGTGCAGGTTCCGTCACGATGTTTTCCTCGGATAAACGTACATATGAAATCTTAGTTCAAAATCACATTGGTACGTTGCAGGATTTAAAGCACGACCTCCTGGACAGATATATAAGTTTGAATTTGTATGGAGGTACTTATAGTGCATGAGTGTTCTTTAATAAGCTGAAGAAAAACCTTAAAAGATTCTGGGATCTTGATTCCACCTCCAAAGGTCATCATCAGATAAACTTCAAAATCAGATTTATACTCACCAAAACTACGGATTCATACCAAATTTCACTTGAGTTGGACGCCTGGAAGTCGCTCATAAATTATTTGCAAGTTTTTTTTTGTTCACAATTGGTAAGCCCTTGGCGTCATCTCACCTGATGGTAAGTGACGATGGTGCCGAAGATGGAAACGGGATAATTACTGTAATTAGTTTAAATTTTAATTTTAGAAATGACGTGATGTTGAATAAATGTTTAATAGGTAGATACAAGATACCTTACCAAGATTCCCCAACGCAATGGCTTACCATGATTCCCTAACGCAATGGGGATCTGGCTATCTTATCGTTAAGTCGCAACACATCAATGATGTTAACACTGATGTTTGGCGGCAAGACTTAGATAAGATGATGGTAGCTAGCCAGGCGGGCTTAGAAAATGCCCTATCACCAACCAAACCGAGTCTTACAAAGTTGACCCCGCCGGGAATCGGACCCGTGACCTCCTGATGTAAGGCGAATGGACTGACAATAGCGCCACGGAGGTGGTTAAAAATTTCACTAAGATGCGTATTATAAATGATTATACTAAAATCATAAAAGTGAAAGGTAACCAAGTTCGATACAAAAAAAGTGCTGAGATCTAAATGGGTACCAATTTCTATAGTGGTTTCTTAAATCATACTACTGTGCTTCAAATTGAAGTATTATTTAAAGTTTCTCCAAATTATACATAATGTTACCAACAAAAACGGGTTTGCTGGAAGAAATTTCTAATTAGAAATGGGTAATACCTGTTGTATCATTTTATTTTCTGCCTGATAAGTACTATTTTTTGTACACAATAAACTGTTAAATAAATCCTTACTAATATTATAAATGTGAAAATGTGTTTGTTTGTTAACTTTTCACGCTTTTATACCTCGACCAATCTTTACAAAATTTAGCATGTAGGTAGCCTGTGTCACGTGGAAGGAAATAGGGCTACTTTTTATCCCGGGAAAATAGCATAATCCGATGTAGTTCCTAAGGGAACTAAAAATTTCTCTTTATTTTTTTTAACAATCGTAAATACTTGACAACATCTCACCTGGTGGTAAGTGACGATACTTAATTTAATTTCTTTTAAATCGCAACGGAACAATGGATTGTTGTGATTTTTTGCACAGAGATGGTTGAGGAGGTGGGAAACGACATAATTTTCTAATCACTCTTAATGACTTTTAGTCAAAAAAACGATGTCCACGCGGGCGAAGCCTCGGGAAAAAGCTAGTAAATAAATAAAAATACATTGGTTTAGTTCCCTATTGTTTTGGGAAATATTGGCAAGCCTGCTTAGATCTTCGGAATTATCATCATTTACCTTACCAATAAAGGATAAGGTCGTCGTGGAGATCCTTGGGGGAGGCCTTTGTCCAGCAGTGGACCTTGAGCCTTCTTATGAGGCCCATAGTAAGCGACCGTGTCTCAGTTCCGTACGTCATCACTGGCAACACACACACATTTATTTATTTATTATTAATCAGATTTAATTTATTTTTTATTTACTTACTAGCTTTTTCCCGCGGCTTCGCCCGCGTGGACATCGTTTTTATTACTGTCTTTTAGGATGAGTGGTGCACGAGCCTCGAGCGGCACGCAAGCGCGGACAGGAACTCGACTCGGAACGGACTCAGGAACAATATCTGGCTATTCTCATTAGAAGTCTATGTCACTTCCCACTCCCTCAACCAATTCTATACAAAAAAAACACTTCGTTGCGACGCTGATGTATGCTAGCGCGGAAATTAGTTTTAGTTTATAGTGTAGTGTAGTGTAGTGTAGGGTAGTGTAGGGTAGTGTAGATTAGGGTAGGGTAGGGTAGGGTAGAGTAGTGTAGGGTAGGGTAGGGTAGTATAGTGTAGTGTAAGGTGGAACGTAGATCGCCGGGACAGCTAGTACTTAATAATTTAAAGCTATGCATGTATCGATAATTCATGTAAACGTTAATAAAAATCATTTATTTATTTACGTTTTGATTATCCACTTGTCTGTCACTTTCCAGGACCCGGAAAAATAAAACACATTTCCCATCTTTCGACCTACCGAAAGCCGGAAAAATTACGGCGCCTCAAAATACGCTAAAGGTTGGTAGGCCCGATTAAGAATACATATTGACATGTATGGGAGTGAAGTAGACTAATCCGTTTCAACACTATAAATATAAAAATATTCAGAGAAACTACACTCAAAATTCGATTGTCGTACTTCAAGTCGCGTGTGTGTCATTTATTTTGTTGTTTGTTTTGTGTTATTTTGTTTTTATTGTATTATAATTATACTGAGATGTAAATTACAGTAATAAAAAGTTCACTTGTAGTTTTATTTTTGTTTTTACCTAAGAAATGTAGTTAATTTTTGGGTACCTCATAGTAACTAACTTCTTACCGCCTCCGTAGCTCAGAGGCAAAGTTCACTGGCTTTGTGGGTCAATTGTAAGACTCGGTTTGGTTGGTGGTAGGGCATTTTTTAAGCCCGCCTGGCTAGCTACCACCATCTTATCTAAATCTTGCCGCCAAATATCAATGTTGATATCATTGGTGTGTTCCGGCATGAAGATAAGATAGCCAGTTCCCCATTACGTTGGGGAATCTTGTTAAGCCCGCTTCCATCTTCGGCAAAATCGTCACTCAACACCAGGTGAGATGTTGTCAAGGGTTTACCAATAGTGCATAAAAAAAAATCTATCAATAATATCAATTTAAGTTTTTTTTTTCAAAATGGAAAATTCTATTTATACTATCACTAGCTGACCGACAAACGTTTTTTCTGCCACAATGAAATATAATTTACGACCTATTCCCATACCTATCAAATACACATGAAAAATTTCATGGAAATCGGTCGAGCCGTTGCGGAGGAGTACGAACACAAACACCGTGACACGAGATTTTTATATATATGAGTTTGACGATCGCTCTATAAACTTAGAAATTTTCTATAAGTTCCTAACAACTTAAGATGAATAATTATAAACTAATATTAAAATCTAAACCGGAACACTGACAGTTGTTAACATTTTGTTAACGTTAAAATGTTTTCTTTTTCGTCTTTAATATTGTTAACATTTATCATGTTTAATTACACTAGGCTTAACCAAGGTTTAATAAAACTTAATCCGTATGAGTTTAATATCACAAGCTGAATACCTTCCTCCTTATTGGCTATAACATAAACTAGATGAGGCCATTTTCTTTTCAATCTGTTATACAGGGTGGTATCAAGAAGATACCTAAGTTTTTTTTAATAAACTAAGGTTTTTCTAATTTTACTAGTTGGGGTGCGCTAAACACGAAA
Source organism: Coleophora flavipennella (assembly GCA_947284805.1). Taxonomy (NCBI): domain Eukaryota; kingdom Metazoa; phylum Arthropoda; class Insecta; order Lepidoptera; family Coleophoridae; genus Coleophora; species Coleophora flavipennella. The sequence continues at coordinate 1,712,181 of OX369297.1, forward strand.
GTTGACAAAAATGTATTGTATTGTATTGTATGTTGCAGCATCAGGTGAATATTACACTGTTCTTTTGAAAATCTATTCATTGAGACTATTCCCATGAGTCCAAACGCGATACCTCTGCTGTAAGTTTAAGAAGAGTTGGATATACTGCAAATTTCCAGAAGATGCTGCAGTATCAGGTCAAAGTTACCATGTTCTATCTAAATTTATTTATTTAAAATATTCCAATGAGCTTAAATACGTTACCTCTGCTGTAAGTTGGCGAAGAGTTGGGTACCCTGCAGCATCCAGGAGATGGCATCATTATATAAAGGTTACCATGTTCTATCTAAAACCTGTTTACTGAGACTATTCTAATGAGCCCAAACACGATGCCTCTGCTGTAAGTTTTTGAGGAGTTGGGTATCCAGCAGATTTAAGGAGAGTGTACAGAATCATTTCTATGTTATCATGTTCTATCTAAAAACTTTTCATTGGGACTATTCTACAGAGACCAAACACGATGCCTCTGCTGTAAATTGGTGAGGTGTTGGGTATACTGCAAATTCCAGGAGATGCTGCAGCATCAGGTCTACGTTATCATGATCTTTCTAACACCCATTTATTAATACTATTCTAATGAGCCCAAACACGGTGCTTCTGCTTTAAGTTGTTGAGGAACTGGGTATCCCGCAGTTTCCAAAAGATGCTGCAGCATCAAGTCAAGGTTACCATGGTATTGCAATATTGTTACGCTAACAGGATACCAAATATAGAATTAATCAGACCGGTAAAAGTTGCCGTCATCCCTTCATCACCTAGAAAAGAGTTGATGATCTTCAAACGGCTAAAGAAATCTTCATAATTTATAGCTAAGAACCACTTCAATCACTTCAGCTTTCAAACGAATAAAACCATACCAAAATCGTCCGATTCGTTTAGGATATACGACGCCGTAGACCGATACACAAATACACAGATACACACCTAAAACATATAACACCACTATTTTTGCGTCGGGGGTTAAACACGGGAACCTTCTTCATGGAGGGGGGATGGAGGGCTACCACACCATATAATTCACTTGAACATACCGTTACTTGTTTTTGAGTTTTAGTGGCACGCATATTGTATGCTTACTTTTAAAATATATATTGATAATTTTGTTTTTGAGATAAATTTTCTTTTTATCCTTTCATCATAATCATCATATCAGCCACAAATCGTCCACTGCTGGACAAAGGCATCCCCCAAGGATCTCCACGACGACCTTATCCTTTATTGGTAAGGTAAATGATGATAATTCCGAAGATCTAAGCAGGCTTGCCAACATTTCCCAAAACAATAGGGAACTAAACCAATGTATTTTTATTTATTTACTAGCTTTTTCCCGAGGCTTTGCCCGCGTGGACATCGTTTATGACTAAAAGTCATTAAGAGTGATTAGAAAATTATGTCGTTTCCCACCTCCTCAACCATCTCTGTGCAAAAAATCACAACAATCCATTGTTCCGTTGCGATTTAAAAGAAATTAAATTAAGTATCGTCACTTACCACCAGGTGAGATGTTGTCAAGTATTTACGATTGTTAAAAAAAAATTGAGAGAAATTTTTAGTTCCCTTAGGAACTGCATCGGATTATGCTATTTTCCCGGTATAAAAAGTAGCCCTATTTCCTTCCACGTGACACAGGCTACCTACATGCTAAATTTTGTAAAGATTGGTCGAGGTATAAAAGCGTGAAAAGTTAACAAACAAACACATTTTCACATTTATAATATTAGTAAGGATTTATTTAACAGTTTATTGTGTACAAAAAAATAGTACTTATCAGGCAGAAAATAAAATTATACAACAGGTATTACCCATTTCTAATTAGAAATTTCTTCCAGCAAACCCGTTTTTGTTGGTAACATTATGTATAATTTGGAGAAACTTTAAATAATACTTCAATTTGAAGCACAGTAGTATGATTTAAGAAACCACTATAGAAATTGGTACCCATTTAGATCTCAGCACTTTTTTTGTATCGAACTTGGTTACCTTTCACTTTTATGATTTTAGTATAATCATTTATAATACGCATCTCGGTGGAATTTTTAACCACCTCCGTGGCGTAATAGTTAGTCCATTCGCTTCACACTTGGAGGTCGCGTGTTCGATTTCCGGCGGGGTCTAACTTTGTAAGACTCGGTTTGGTTTGGTGGTAGGGAATTTTCTAAGCCCACCTGGCTAGCTACCACCATCTTATATGAGTCTTGCCGCCAAACATCAATGTTTACAGCATTGGTGTGTTCCGGCATGAAGATAAGATAGCCAGTTTCCCAATGCGCTGGGAAATGTTGATAAGCTCGCTTCCATCTTCGGCATCATCGTCACTTACAATCAGGTGAGATGATCTCAAGGGCTTATCAATTGAGGATTTTAAAAAAAACTGAACTACTTCAATCACAATACCAACAACAACGCTAATAATTTTAATGTACAAAGAAAGTAGGAGTTATCCTTACTAATATTATTGTTTGTTGTTTGTTGTTTGTTACTCTTTCACGCTACAACCGATAAATAGATCTGGATGAAATTTTGTAGGTAGACAGATTAGGACCTGGATAGGCTACTTTTTTCCATACTTATAGAATTAGAAGATAGTCATAGAAACTAAGTTTACGTGAGCGAAGCCGCTGGAAAAAGCTATATTATAAAGGTATTTATCAAAAAAAAAATTGAAATTGTTTCTTATGAAGCATATGTACGTTAAAAATAGAAAAATCTTTCGAACTAAAATATTGCCACCTTTTTAGAGCTGGTTGAAAAACCTTAAGTAATTTTATTTTTATTACGTATTTTCTAAGAACACCCTATACATCGAATCTAAGAGTATTAAGTCCCTCGGAAAACAATATGTTCAATATTGAAACTATACTATATTTTTATGCATTATGCCTTTGGCATGTTGCCAACATTTGTATCATGACGTAATTATGTGTCGCTCGGAAACATAAAACAACATCAATACTCGTATTAGTGATTCGCGCAGAACTGTAAACTCGCGATGTATACTTATTTAAAAAAAAAGTATATAATATAGCATTCTGCTACACACAGGCGGAACCTCACTTCGCGCATTTTTATGATTGTATAATAAATCAAACCTGACGGAACCTAATGTCGCTCGCTTTGCTCGCTCATGTACAGTATTTTAGAAAAAAATAATTCCAACTCTCTTTTTGTTCTATGGGATTTGTAGTGTGTAGCAAGTATCTTGTATTTTTTTTTTATTCACAATTGGTAAACCCTTGACAACATCTCACCTGGTGGTAAGTGATGATGTTGCCGAAGATGGAAGCGGGCTTACTAAGATTCCCCAACGCAATGGGGAACTACTGGCTATCTTATCTTCATGCCGGAACAGACAAATGATATCAACATTGATATTTGGCAGCAAGACTTAGATAAAATGGTGGTAGCTAGCCAGGCGTTCTTAGAAAATGCCCTACCACCAACCAAACCGAGTCTTACAATTGACCTCGCCGGGAATCGAACCCGCGACCTCCTGTGTAAAGCCAGCGAACTTTGCCTCTGAGCTACGGAGGCGGTAAAACCGACCGATTTCTAATTGTGGATTAAAAAAAATCTACTGAGTAAAAAGCGCCACTGGGGTGGTTAATGGTAACACGTTACAGATGACAGGTTAAATGTTAGGATTGCACCAAGTAGAGGACTGATGTCCACAATTATTGTCTGCCGGCTACTGACCCGCTCGCTGGCGCGCCCCGCGTACGGACGTCTGCACAATAGTAAGACAAAAGTTTTTGGGCTATAGCAGAAGCCGAAATCGGAACACTTAAAAAAACATTGTAACCACCACTGCAAGAAATTAATTTGTACCATCATCAGGTTTGCATATATCCTGATTGTAATAAAAATAATAACTAACCTGAAAAGAAATGAGGCTTTTGTTTAAATTTCTAACTGATTAATTACTTTAATTTCTGCTTAAATTTATTTAGTAAACACATATTTTTAAATTTCTCTTGCTCTTTTCGTGAAAAAGCAGTTATTTCTAAAAAAAATTAACATTTCGAAATGGGCTACACATGTACCCCGTGCGAGTAACCGCGCGCTAAGTGGAGCCACGTGTACCGTAGTGTTAAGGCTTGTACATGGGCTAGCGACCTTGAGGGTCTGGGCGGAGCTCTATATCTCTCCCCGCACCACCCGCACCATAACATCGCGCGCGCTGCGTAGGTATACAGCCACACCAGAGTCATAGGGTAATAAAATTACAGAGACTTACACAGACACAAATAGCATCTTCTTTCTACGTACACGGGGTGTACTTAACGTAATAAGTCTTCAAGCGTAAAGGCAAAAAAAAAAATACAGCATGGTGTGCATACTTTTTCGCAAAGCTGTCACGGTCTGGTGTAGTCGAGAATACACAAAACAACGATAACCATTACGTTTACCTAGTAGCAATAAAAATTGGTGAATACATCCAAATTTTACACATAATTTGGGTTTGTATGGGAGGTGAAATGACAACTAAAAGATTCCATCATGGTAGAGTATGGAAATGACATTTAGTTTGACACATTTGTTCACAAGCAGCGCCCCTCTTGTGTGAAAATATATTTTTCAATACAGTTGCTCCAAAAATGGTACTTTATGTGCTAGTTTACTATGCGCAATTTTTTTTTACCGCACACGTGCTTTTTACGTTGCCACTTTTTTATTTGTAGTTCTGAGAAACAATACATTTCTAGAAAATAAAAAAATATAATAACCAGAGATAATGAATCTTCTTTAATATTTTTGATATGAGAATTTTTAAAGAGATTGGTTGTTTCCACAGAATAGAAGAATCATATTTTTTTCTTATCTGTGGTTGTTTCTCTGTGAGGTTAGTACTTAGTACATAACGTTAGCTAATTATATTCTCTTTGGGTTATATCTTTGTGAAGAAAGGAGAATAAATATGAATAAAGCGCATAGGTCATCTTTTCCAAGGAGGTTTTAATGCTTACAATAATAATATATCCCAAGCTATTGATATTTATCTAGGATAATATTTAAAAAACTTACGCATTCGTACGTGTGCCTAGCTAAATTAAATATGGCGTAATTTTCGTAAAACTGAATTGAGTTGTTTTAGTTGTGAAAACGAGTAAAATTATAAATAGTTAATATAATATGTCTATAAAAAATATACATATGTACGAGTAATAAAAATAGAGTGAGATTACTCCCCGGACGTTTTAAATGAGCAACAAGTCGCGTAAAATGAACTTTGATTGCCGAAACCTTGATAGGTCCTTTGTTTTTGTTTTTCTGTCACGGTATTTTTTTTATTTACCTGTTTTCTCACAACTGTATTAAAAAAACGTCGCATGATACATGGGTGTGAAAGGAAATGACAAACTCGTTAAAATAAAAAACGACAGTGACAGAAAATTAAAATATATGGGTACATACCTATCAAGGTTTCGCCAACCACAGTTCATTTTACGCGAATTTTGGCTTTTTTTAAATGTACGGGGAGTAATCTCACTTTGTTTTTTCCTTATATATAAGTATATTTTTTAGTGCACGTATATTCATAATTTTGTTTGTATTCTAAGCAACACAATTCAATTTACGAAAATTGCGCCATATTTAATTTAGTTAAGCACACGTACGCATGCGTAAGTTTTTTTAAATATTAATATAAGTAGATTACAATAAGGCTTGGAATAAAGTTCATGTAAGCATTAAAACCTCCTTGGAAAAGATGACCTATTCCTTCTTGTTACCTATGCGTTTCATTCATATTTATTTTTCTTTCTCACAAAGATATAACCCAAAGAGAATCTAATCTGCTAGTGTTATGTACTAACTTCACGAAATTAAAACCAGTCTCTTTTAAAATTCTCCTTTCAAAAGTCTTAAAGAAGATTATGTATCTTTGGTTATTTTTTTTTATTTACTAGAAATATCTTGTTCCTCCGAGCAAGAAATTAAAAAAAGTAGTAAAGTAAAAGCACGTGTGCGGTAAAATCAATTTTGCGCACACTTGACTGGCATATAAAGTACCACTTTTCGAGCAACTGTATTGAAAATTACTATGTCGATCTTCCATGCGTATACACGACAAACAAAGTGCGAGGTTAAGCCACAGATTACTAATTAGTTACTAGTTAAGCAATAAATTTATCGATGATTTTCATATCTGGCTGGTTACAAGTTACAGAGCGGAGAGGTAGTGCAATTAAATAAAATCAACGGTATGTAGAAATTAATATGTTATGAAAAGGTAGTAATTAGGACCGTTTCGGGCTTTTTATCTGAGGCTTATACTGATCTTAAAAGTTTTTATTTGTTTTGTATTTTGTATTTAAATTTTAAAATCACTGTACTTGATAGGTGATACAAAACAATGTAATTAGACTTGTGGTTAAAATTTAAATCTTTGGAATTCATCAAACTTAGGACTCATGAAACTCCTTAAGTCTCCTAAGAACCTATAAAATCTAAAATAGCTTAAGTAGCTCGTAGAATATATTATGGCCGTTGTGGTAGTAAAGTTCTAGAGTGGCACTCACCACAAGACCTTCACCAGGTCGTCGGTACACCGAGTAGGCTTTTCTACATTTCATCTTTCAGTGCCCCCGGTCTCCACTCGAGAACATCACTGTCCCAACGATCATGTGTTCTACGAGCATGTGCCTGGCAACATAGCTGATAGATCAGATGGCCGTTGGGGTAGTAAAGTTCTCGAGTGCCGACCGTACACCAGAAGACGTACTGTGCACCGTACGGTCACCTGTTCTACGAGCTATGTGCCGCACATAGCTCGTAAAACAGATGGCCGTTTGAGTAATAAAGTTCTCGAGTGGCAACCACACATCAGAAGATGCACCGCACAACGCATTAGATACGACTAGTTCTGCGTTGCTCACATCCAGAGGCTTCTCGTGATCTTCAGCAGGTCGTCGGTCCTCCAAGTGGGAGGCCTGCCTACGCTACGTCTTCCGATGTACGGTCATTACTTGAGAACTTTGTTGCCCCAATGGCCATCTATTATACGAGATATATGCCTAGAACAGAATATGATCGTTGGGGCAACAAAGTTCTCGAGTAGCGAGAGTGCACCAGAAGACGCAACGCGCACCACATTGGAAATAACCTATAATGATTTGTTCGAACCCAGTGGCTTCCCGCGACCTTCACCAGGTGGTTGGTCAACCGAGTGGAAGTCCTACCTATGTTAGATCTTCCAGTGCGCAGTCGCCGCTCGAGAACTTTACTGCACCAACGGTCATCTGTTCTACGAGCTATGTGCCAGACCGGGCATTCTCAATGCGGTACACGGTGCGTCTTCTGGTAAGCGGTCGTTACTCGAGAACTTTGCTGCCCTAACGATCATCAGTTCTAGTCATATATTATGTCGTAAAACATATGGCCGTTGGAGCAGCAAAGTTCTCAAGTGGTGACCACACACCGGAAGATGTAGCATAAGCAAGCCTCCCATTTGGTGGACCGACGTCCTGCTAAAGTCGCGGAAAGCCGCTGGATCTTTGTGCTGGTTTATACGATTTCGATGATTATTATTTTTTGAATAGGGTATAATAAAGCTCGGGTAGATTTTAAGCAACAAAAACTGTAAAACAAAAACTTTGTATCAAAAAAATTAAACAAAGAAAACTGAAAAGCGTAAATTAAAAAATAAAAAGAATCTAATGTAGTAACCAAATATGTTCATGAAATACTCTCTGTCCGTTACACTACACTAAGTACACAAAAAACCCAATATTTTATTTTTATTCGAGAGCTCCCGCAAAGCAGCACAGGTCCGTCTAGCATCGCGACCCGCCCCGCACTGATTTTTAGGACGAGCGCGGGGAACGGCTTGAGAACGGTTGGAATTTTACCCGAAATCAGATGGTTTTAAAATATTTATAATTAAAATACAATAAATAATCAAAAAGTGAGAAATCAGCATCACTCTAGATTGTTTTTTGAGTTATATCATAAATTTTCAAACTGTTTTGTTAAAAATTGCAGCAGTAAAATGGTTACAACTGAAAAAAAGGGGGTGTATTAGATATTTTTTTTCTATGGTTCTGAAAAATAAAATCGAATTCTGTGAAATCTACATCACTTCTTATATCTTGTAGATTATTATGTATTTTTTTCTGGTAGTAATATGCTATGGTTAACGAATAAAATGGTTACAAAATTCTTCAGTTTTAGAGGTTTTTCGAAGGTCAAGCCTTAAGATGATAAATGTATATAAAAATACCCCCCTTAAAACAAGGACAAACTCTATACAAATCTCATTTAGATAAGTCATTCCTAACTCCAAAGTTCTAGAGCGACAATGTTCACTTTGTGGGTATCATTATTTAGTCCGTCAAAGTTTTCCATCCAATCATACTTTACCGTGGTAAAGTTAACGGGAAAGAACAAAGGGACCGAAACTTGGAAAAAAAACTATTTTGTAGTCATCGTTTCGGGTGTGCGCTTATTGTATTTTTTTGGGTCCAAGAATTTCAGCATCAAAGTATTGATAGGCACGAAGAATTTTGTCAAAGAAAATATGTTGGACAAAAGGCTTTACAAAAATCCGCTTACGGTAAAAATATTTAAAAAAATAATAATGTTCTATTTACAAACGCTTTGAACACTAGAAATTTTACACTCTCACGCGAGGAACACAAGCTAACCCACTTTATATGTAACTAGTGGATGCCCGCAGCTTCGCCCGCGCAGACCCCGATTTTTGCGGTTCCCGTGGAATTTTCCCAAAATCCTTTTTTAGCGGATGCCTACGTCATAACATCTACCTGCATGCCAAATTTCAGCCCGATCCGTCCAGAGGTTTGGGCTGTGCGTTGATAGATTACTATGTCAGTCAGTCAGTCAGTCACCTTTGAGTTATATATATTTAGATAATAATAAAATTATTTATTTTGATCCAAACTTACGTCATTGGTATTACAAGCTATTGTATAATATTTAGTTCAATAGTTTAAAGGTAGGTAAAAGAAAACCTCGCAATTTAAAAATAAGGGTACATTAACATTACAATAGGCCATTTTGTTTGATTTATTAGACTATAATTGGTGAGCCCAATTAAAAAAATAAAGTTTATTGAATAAAATTTCTCTTCAGCAATAAAATTTTTTCGGACAATAAATAAAAAAATATTTAATTACAATTTTTTTTTAAGTTGTAAACCGCAAAATAAAACATCTAAAATATACACCTCCAAAACCTTCCTTTAATTCTCACGCGGTAAACATCTGTCATCCATTTTTGTAGTCGTTTGATTTATTCATTTGATAATAATTGTCTAAATGTAGATTTTGCAGCCATCTGATTAAATTAGCCATTTAATTGAAGGGCTAGCCCGTTAATTGAATGGCAACATTCAACTGAATGACTTAAGGACAACTCGTTAAATGCAACGTTCAAACTTCGAAACTACGAAACTCCGAATAATACCGATGATTTCTTCTCATAAAGGCTAAAAATAAATGCTATGGTTTTAGGCGGGAACTCTCGTTTTCATACTTTTCCGTAGTCGGGTATTAGTTTTTTTAACTTTCATTTTTTGTTTATTTTTTTTAGATCCCGGTGTCAAAAGACTGAGTATGACTAATGTTGTTGAAAAAGTTCATTATCATCATAAAAAACGTCCACTGCTGGACAGAGGCCGCTTATGAAAATCGGAAAAAAGTTATGTTTTAAAATATTATTTTCGCTTTTAAAATATATATTTTTTAATTTCGTATTTCTAACGATTCAAATGCAATGTCATGTTAAAGTGAATAAAACTATAATTTTACTGTTATATTATAAATATTTATTGAAAAAAACAGTTCGAATAATTGAAAACTCTAAACAAGTAAATAAACCGACTTCCATCGCAACAATTTTACATTATCATTTTAGGTTTTTGTTAATTTTCTAACAAGCTACTTAACTAATTTTGATAAAATTTTAAATGAGACCACACGAAAAGCACTAGCTTTCAAATAAAAAAAGAATTATCAAAATCAGTTCACCCAGTCAAAAGTTCTGAGGTAACGTTTGTTTAAAAAAAAATCAGTCGAATTGAGAACCTCCTCCTTTTTGGAAGTAGTTTTTTTTTCGTTTACTTCAACCAGACAAGACGTCATCACATTAAGAACATACGGCCGTGTCAAAGTTTTTTGCCTGTTGATTTCCGCCAGGCGAAAGAAAAACTAAATGCCTTGTCTGTTGATGACCGCGAGGCGGAATAATTCGGGAGGCCAAATTAGCGCCTAAAAATATTTCAAACGATTTAGAATGCAAATTGACAGGTATGGGGGAGTGAAGTAGTGACTGTGGCTAAAACTTTTCCACACTGACAATATAAAAATATTCAGAGAAACTTCACTCAAAATTCGTTGTCGTACTTCAAGTCGCAAGTGTGTCATTTGTTTGGTTTTTATTGTATTAGAAACATACATAGGTGTAAATAACAGTCATAGAAAAATTTAATTATTTAGGTCCCGCTAACTCGGGATTCTACTCATCATACTGAACAACTTTTGTTCTACGACTTTGCTAAAAACGCAAAAAAAATCTTTACTCTTCGTACAAATCGATTGACCAACTTTGTGTATTTTTGTATGGAGGGTCCATTTTTTTTGCGAATTGTCTATGGATTCCTTTGGGAAAGGTGTTCAGTATGATGAGTAGAACCCCTAGCTAACGGCTCCTACACCATTTTTTTTACACTCTGTATAGTATTACAGGATGTTTTTTTTACACCCAGCAAGCCGTTAAGGGTGGGTTCAACTCAAATGAACAATTTCCCCAAGAAACCCATACTGAAATCGGAAAAAAAGTGTACTCTTCATACAAAGTTGGTTTATCGGAATGATCAATTTCTATGAATAGTCTAATAAAATATCTTCTAATCTAGTATGGATTTCAGATAGGCCTCCCACGCTCCGGACCGATGACCTGGTGAAGATCGCGGGGAGCCGATGGATGCGGGCAGGTCGTCGTGGCAATCCTTAGGGGAGGCTTTTGTCCAGCAGTGGACGTTTTTTGGCTGATATGATGATGATGATGGAAATTTTGTGGAAAGTTGTTCAATTACAAGAGTAGAACCCACCCTTGTCTTGCTCGTTGTAAAAAAAACACCGTGTATAAAGAAATATGAAATCTAATGCGAGGCTATCCAGTTGTTCTATCTAACCGAATATAGATCTACTAAGCAGATATAATATAAAAAAAAAAGAAAGTTCATTGTTGGATCCAAAACCTTAACTGTCTTGAAACTGTACAGTTATTTCTACCTGTTACTTAATGGCGGCATACAATTTTTTTTTTTTTTTACATATGTACAGGGTGTAACAAAATTGGTGTAGGATCCATTAACTGGGGGTTCTACTCATCATACTGAACAACTTTCCCCAAGGAACCCATAGTCAATTCTCAAAAAAAAATTTGGACCCTCCATACTAAAATGCACAAAATTGGTCGATCAGCTGATCGATTTGAATGAAGAAAAAAAAATTTTTTTTTCCGATTTCAGCAAAGTCGTAGAACAAAAGTTGTTCAGTATGATGAGTAGAAGCCCCAGTTAACGGGACCTACACCAATTTTATTACACCCTGTATACACACACACACACGCACACATTGCACATGCATTTTGCACTTACCTTTATTTTGTTTAATCTTCACTTAAAATGTTCTGTTGACATCGCATATTTTGTTCCTATCTCTGCTCGCTGACTCCTAAGGTACAGGCTTTTTCTAGCCTAGTTTAGTAGCCAGAGTTTTAGTAAGTAGATCTACGATGTACAACTAGAATTAAGACTTTGTTTTCTAACATGTAAACTTTTTGCGAAATAAAAAAAAATTTTTTTTTTTTTAACACAAATGGTAAACCTTTGACAACATCTCACCTGGTGGTAAGTGACGATGGTGCCCAAGATGGAAGCGAGCTTACCAAGATTCCCCAACGCAATGGGGAACTGGCTATCTTATCTTCAAGTCGGAGCACATCAATGTTGTTACCACGGACGTTTGGCGGCAAGACTTAGATAGGATGGTGGTAGCTAGCCAGGCGGGCTTAGAAAATGCCCTACCACCAACCAAACCGAGTCTTACAATTGACCCCACCGGGAATCGAACCCACGACCTCCTGTGTAAAGCCAGTGAACTTTGCCTCTGAGCTACGGAGGCGGTTAAAATTTATTTATTTTTATATGATTTTCTTATTTTTATATGAAAGCAATTCATGCACAGATTTCTAATCAAGCATTGGAAATCGGCTAACTTTCACAATTCTCAAGTTTTACTCAAATTATATTTTCATACCTTTTTTCCTATATTTCTGATTCTAATTGAAGTACGCGATTTGTTTGGTCTAACTAAGAACACTCGCTGGAACAAGGTCATTGACCTATTGCCCACTTAAATTTGTTGAGTTGGAGGGAAGCTAAGTGCGTATATACTCGCCTACCGCGTACCTTTGATGTACATGCGGCGGAGCCACAGGCAAAAGCTAGTAGAGTTTAATAGTTTTACTTGGTAATCTGACCTTAAAGGAGGTCAAACAAAACTATATACATCTTATCTAAGTCTTGCCGCCAAACATCAATGCTAACAACATTGATGTTGTCTGGCTTGAAGATAAGATAGCCAGTTCTCCATTGCGTTGGGGAATCTCGGTAAGGCCGCTTCCATCTTCGGCATCATCGTCACATACCATCAGGTGAGATGATGACAGGGGCTTACAGAAAAACTCCATTCTAGGTACATAACTCATAACAGCACACCCATCAGTCAATGTTCAGTACATCAATAACGAAGCGATTCATTATTTCAACGTGCTTTTAAGCAAAACAAATTACTGTCGAGCTTGAAACAGGGCGCCTAGTGAACAGGGGCGTATCACGAACATAGGGCCCTCACAGATCGTAAGGCTCCGATTTAAGGCGAGGTATTGATTGGAAAGGATAGAGGGAAGGAGAAGTAGAGGAAGGCCAAGGAAAAATTACCAAGAACAAATTAAGGAGAAGGTTCCTGTCGTGTCGTATCGGGAGGTAAAGATTTTGGCCGAGGACAGAAAAAAATGGAGATTGCTCCACCGACAAGAGCATTAGCTCTTAAATTTAAAGAAGAACGTTTACACGTAAAGAAAAACACAGAGAAAACTTTACAAAAAGTTTTAATTTCAAGTTTGTATGGGAAATGATTCTGTGAATACGCTCTCAAGAAATACGTCAACAGGCGTAGATAAAAAAGACTTATAATCATTTAGCCAGAAGACGTCCACAGAAGAACTACAAGTTTCGTTACTTATCGCGATCGTAAGTCATACATTTTAGTCATAGTACTGTCGCGCAATTTGTTTTTTTTCTCAAAAATGCTGTATTTCACAAAATAATCGGATTAATTAACCTAAGATTGCGTAATAAGATTTTTTTGCGGTTGTACCAGAAATCCTGAACTAATCAAACCTAACAAATTATTTATAAAACTTACAGAATTGCGCGGCATTTCTTGCGGAATTTCTTCGAAGGCATGTGCAGGTTTCCTCACGATGTTTTCCTTCACCGTAAGAGCGTCGGATAAACGCACATATTAGATCGAAATTCGAAAACACATTGGTACGTGGCAGGATTCGAACCACGACTGGCCGGATAGGAGGTAGCGGCCCTTGCCGTTGCGCCACCGACGCTCCACTATATAATGGATATAGGGGGTTGTAAATGTTCAAAATATGGGTTTTCTAAGCACCACTAGATGGCACTGGTCAGATCCCTCATTGCGCAAGCGTAAGTGGGTGCACTTATTATTTTTTTAATCAAGTAAATCGCGAGTTTAGTGTTTGGGGAAAACCACTTGTATTAATATGATTACTTTATTAGTTTTCGGTTCTCAGAAACCACAACGTCAAACTACGACATATGCCAGCTTCACTTACCCTATTAAATTTTCGAATTTCCTACGCAGTTTAACTGTACTTATTTCAAGCGCTGGGCCTACCTATATTTTGTTTAATTACGGCCCTGGATTCTAGAATGGCTGCCGAAAATTTAAAAAGCCCAGCATGGAAGTGGCTGTACGCTCGTTAACCCTATGTTTATTGTGTGATAATCAAATTGGTCACGCGAAAGTGCTACTACTGGTATTCGATTGGAATTTAAAATGAATTTTCGTGTAAACTGTTTTGCTTTTTTTTCGAAGGAGTAAGCGAAGTATGCGAACTTATCCAAGTTTACTGGAACAATCCGGCGTTTCATCACCATCATCATCATCATATCAGCCGAAAAACGTGCACTGCTGGACAAAGGCCTTCCCTAAGGATTTCCACGACGACTGGTCCTGCGCTGCCCGCATCCTGCGGCTTCCCGCGATCTTCACCAGGTCGTCGGTCCACCGCGTGGGAGGCCACGTTTGGCGTTTTCGGGTGCGCGGTCGTCCGTTTCAATGCGGTTCCAGTCCGGCGTTTTTTGTATGTATTTATACATAAATGTTTGTTCGACGAGGACTTGGAACGTCATGAAATTTGGTAACAAAATTATTGAGACAAAAGATTTTTTTAAGTTCGAAAATTAACCACATCGCTCAAGGGATGCCCTATATATAGGGGGTTGTAACTGTTGAATAATATTATAGAATAATGAATAGTTTATCTGAACATCACTAGATTGCACTGAACGGATCCTATATCGCGCACGCGTTCGTGAGCGTACATAATGTTTTAACGGCGAAGAAAAACGTTGTAAGGAAATCTGCACTGCTGATGATCAGATGTATGTAAAAAATTGCACATGTTAATGGAAAAAAATGTTTTACACGTGACCGCGGGTAATACTAAGTGAAACACCTGGCTACCGCCATCTATCCCTTAGAATAACACAATTAATTTTACAACCCGATTAGGTGATAGAGTATTATTGATTTTTTCGAAGCTTGTGGTGTATAGTTAATAACCCATAAATTCCCCCTACTGCATGGACAGGTATATTCCTAAACTCAGGAAGGTTAGGCCATACTCAACTTAAGGCTCATACCGCTGCCAACGACCAACTTTTAACCACTTTTTACTTCAATTAAGGATTTTTTTCGAAAAAAAATGTTTTGTAAGTTACAGGATATGACAAGTGATTTTAATTTACTCGAATTCTATTTAGATAAAAAAATTCTAATGCACCCTTTTTTCTAGTTGCAACTATAGAACTACTGCAATTTTAATCGAAACATTATGACAATTTATGAACTTCTTAACAAAACAATATAAAATTTACTTATAGTTTTCTTACTTTGTGGAAATTCTTCTTATTTTAATTTTAATAAATTAAAAAACGCAATTTTCGCACGATTCATCCGCAGCGATTGACGTAACAGGCACGTTGCAGTAAGAGCTGACAAGGACTTTATTTCCAAGCTAATTCGTTCGATGTTTGAAACATCGTGAATCGAGTTGCTAATTTTAGGGACGGAGGGTGCTTAAGAGGATAGTGAAGCTGCAACTTTTCATACAAACGGCGATAACGATTTTCACCTCTTAAATGTTAACTGATTAGGACCAATTTTTGAAAGGGTGTCAGTCAGAACAAAAGCTAGGCTTATACGTTTTTATTTTTTCGATAAAGTTAATAAGTTTAATTTCATTATCGTTCACGTGTTTTCATACAAAACTAATTTCGGCCATTTTTTAATTTTAAAATCAGTTATTTGAAAAACGTAACGCCTAGCTTTTGTTCTGATTGAGAACCTATCAAAAATTGGTCAATATTCGTTGACCTTTAAGAGGTAAAAAATATTATCGTCGTTTGTATGAAAAATGGAATTTTCGCCGTGTGTTCACAGTCCTATTAAGAAGCTAAAATCAGATTGACCGATCATTGAAGATTCTAACTAAATCTAGTGGCAAACCTCACTGTTAGAAGATTTCAAGCCGCCTATGAGGCATCCGACACGGTTTAACGATTGCCATCTTGTGATAGCACTAGCACCACGGATTAGATAAATAAGGTTGGATTGGAAATGTGCGCTGGGCAGGCGCGCCACAAGTATGATTAGACAATCATACTTAACCGAAGCACGCGTTCATACTTAACCGAAGCACGAGTTCATACTTTTCATTTGCGTGTGGCTGTGTGTAACGTACAGACTCTCGAAATGGTGTGAGACACAATTGCAGCCCTGTGTTCTAAGTGTATTTTGTTCATTAGTGCGCGCAATTCGTGTATGTATTATTATTGCTTAAGTAGTGGAGTTGATGGGTGGGAGACAGGCGGCGACGCTTGTTTTCAAACAAAAGTGTGACAGTTGCCAATACAACGTTATTTATCTTATCCGTGACTAGCACCAATGGTTAACGTGGCTTTCGAAGCAAGGAAACTATAATGTAATGAACAGAACCCCTAAGCAAGTTTTCTTTTATACTTACTTACTGAAACTCTATTTTGGCGAGGCCTCGCATTTTATTTGAATAATAAAGGATACGCGTTTAACCCTTAATAATGCCTTGCTGAAGGCTATGCCCACATTCCCATCATGCCATTGTATAGGAGACCCTTTTAGAAATTTCTGAGCTCAAAGAAGGACTTTGAATTCACTATTTTAATAAGGTTTTCACCTCGGCTGCGTTATTTTTTTTTAAATTCATATTATTTATTTTGCACTAGCTTTTGCCCGTGGCTTCGCCCGCGTGGACATCGTATTTATGACTGTCTTAGAGGGTGCGCGGTGCATGAATTTTCTCCAGTTCCCTCGGGAACTATATCAGGATATGCTTATTAGTAAATCATGTCATTTCCCACCCCCTCAAACATCTCCGTACAAAAAAATCACACAAACCATTGTTCCGTTGCGATTTTAAAGAAATTAAACAAAAAAAGAGTATATTTTCAGTTCCCTCAGGAACTGCATCGGGCTTTGCTATTTTTACCGGATAAAAAGTAGCCTATGTCGTTCCTCGTGACACAGGCTACCTGAATCCTAAATTTCATTAAGATTGGTCAAGGCGTTGAAGCGTGAAAAGGTAACAAACAAACAAACACATTTTCACATTTATAATATTGGTAAGGATTTGCTTTGAATTGAGCGCATTTAAAATGGGTCCAGTTTATGCCGGTATCTATCAAAATATGCAAGCCCTTATGCCGTATCTGAAGCTTTATAGGCGGCTACAAAGCTCTTGCTGTATCCTGCCTATTCCAAGAGATGTTGCAGCATTAGGTCAAGGTTCATCATCAGCTCTACGTCAGCGATATGTTAGCGCCATATTTAACTTGTATTTTTAATATTAGCATTGATAGTGGCGTCTTTCCAGATCTCATGAAGCTTAGTAAAGTGATACCTTTATTCAAATCTGGTTCAAAAACTGATCCGGGCAACTACAGACCAGTTTATGTTCTGCAAGTTCTTAGTAAAGTGTTTGAAAAGGTTATGTTTAACCAAATGCTACAATATTTTACAGAAAACAAACTACTGCAGAACCAACAATTTGGTTTCACTAAAGGTCGATCAACAACCGATGCAAGAGTAGCACTTATTCGCAACATCTATGATGCCTTTGAGGAATCGCGGAATGCAATTGGAGTGTTTTGTGATTTATCTAAGGGATTTGATTGTGTTAAAAACAGAACATTACTTGTGAAATTTAAGCATTATGGTGTAGAGGATGGGGCTCTCAGTCTTTTAAATTCGTATTTAGACAACAGAACACAAAAAGTACAAGTAAATGGCACGAACTCATCTGGATCTATAGTGAAAATGGGTGTGCCCCAGGGTTCCATATTAGGGCCTTTTCATTTCCTTGTTTACGTAAACGATTTGCCTTTTATGGTGCAACATATGTCAAATATTGTGTTGTTTGCGGATGATACTTCTTTTATTTTTAAAGTGAATAGGAAACAAAACAAAATTGACGAAGTAAACAACACTCTTTCAAAGATACTGAACTGGTTTACTGTGAACAACTTATTATTAAATGCTAAGAAAACAAAATGTATAACATTCTGTTTGCCTAATGTAAAAAAGGTCAATAACAGTGTAATGTTAGACAGTAATAAATTAGAATTTGTAAATACTACGGTGTTCCTTGGTATAACTTTGGATGTTTCACTTCAATGGGGACCACACATTGAAACTTTAGCGCGAAGGCTTAGTTCAGCTGCTTATACCGTTAAGAAAATAAGACAGTTAACGGATGTAGGTACTGCGAGACTAGTGTATTTTAGTTACTTCCATAGTATAATGTCTTATGGCACCTGAAACTATTTTCATCTTGCAGAAAAGAGCTATCCGCGAAATCTATCAGATGCAATCACGTGAGTTGTTAAAAAATAAATTCAAAGAAATAAATACCATAAAATAATAGATTATGTAAATGACAAAAATATATATGTTGATTCTATAACAAATACCATAACCTGAGACTGTAATCTGTATCATGACATTATGTAATAGACAATAAGTATTTTTTTGTTTTTTTGACTATTTGAAAGTGTGTGTAAGCACCTATTTAAAATAAATTATTTTGATTGATTGATTGCTCGTATTACGTCCCCACCGAGTGGATCGAGCGTAACCTGAATTAGGGCGATCGAGCCTTAGTCGACCACGCGGGCCCAATGTGGGTTGGTTGACTTTACACACAACCTTCGAGTTTCTGCGCAGGCATGTGCAGGTTTCCTCACGATGTATTCCTACACCGTAAGAGCGTCGGATAAACGTACATATGAAATCGAAATTAAAAAACACATTGGTACGTGGCAGGATTCAAATCACGACCCCCGGATAGGAGGTAGCAGCTCTTGCCGTTACGCCACCGACGCTCTCAAGTCTCAAGTAGTTCAAGGTTACCATGTTCTATCTAAAACCTATTCATTGAGACTATTCCAATGAGCCCAAACACGATACTACCTTCACTACCTATCCGGAGTTTCAGACTTGGCCACCATGTGCGGAGTAGGGCTTTCATTGCTTTGGGGAATCTTGGTAAGCCCGCTTCCATCTTTGGCATCATCGTCACTTACCATCAGGTGAGTTGATGCCAAGAGCTTACCAATTGTGAATAAAAAAAAACTTTCTTAGTTTTGGAAGAGAGCCGTACCCCAACAGCTTGGACGTAATGCGTTTCTAACGTGAGTAAAGTTCGTTTGCTGAATGAGTTGCACCTTTCAAAACTTCAGCGGCGCGGCGGGCGGCGCGGCGGGCGGCGCGACTGAACTCAGGGCGGCCCCTTTGACGGAGTGTTTAACGCGAGTTGGCACGGCGAGCGGCATTTATCAAAGGTGCAGCTAATTCAGCGAAAAAACTATACACAATTTGATAAAATATTCAATTTAATTAATATTTTTACACGGCTTCGTAGGTACGGTAGTTAGATAGGGCGATGCGTGCTTACTGTTTTATCGTTTAATGATAATTGTGGAAATGTAGGATGAAATGTAAGACCTAAGAAGTAAATACACAAGAATTAGAAAAGTATTATACACATTAAATTACCAACACACCAAAGAATCCTTACTATATAATATTATAAATGTGAAAATGTGTTTGTTTGTTTGTTACCTTTTCACGCTTCAACGCCTTGACCAATCTTAATTAAATTTGGCATGCAGGTAGCCTGTGTCACAAGGAAGGACATAGGCTACTATTTATCCCGTGAAAATAGCATAGCCCGATGCAATTCCCGAGGGAACTGAAAATATACTCTTTTTTGGTTAATTTCTTTAACATCGCAACGGAACAATGGATGGTGTGATTTTTTTACCGAGATGGTTGAGGGGTTGGGAAATGACACGATTTACTTGTAAACATATCCTGAAATAGTTCCCGAGGGATCTGGAGAAAATTCATGACTGCGCACCCTCTAAGTCAGTCACAAAAACGATATCCACTTGGGCGAAGCCGCGGGCAAAAGCTAGTTATAAATATAATTTATGTCCTACCCGAGATGGGTCTCATAAGAGAGTACCTGTCTGTTTCTGTTATTTTACATTATTTTTAAATACAAAAGTTTAGTTATTTATATCCAATTAGTAGTGAAAATATTGAAGATTGAAGAAGATTCGGATTTTGATTTTTGAATGATATTGACAGCACATGCGCGAAAAAGAAATAGATGGAATAAAAAGAAGGTCGAATGAAATAAGATTATGTAACAGCGATACCGCGTTACAATATTATCCAGCAAACAACAGCACGAGGTGATGACGAGACATGAAAGACGTGTTGCGCTAAACTCGTGCTGCCTTGTAAGACTGAAGACAAAGAGAATGCTCTCCGCTTACATGGTTTATAAGCACGAAGAAACTCATGCATAGTTTAAAACGCGAAAAACGTTAAAAACAACCGAATATATTTACGAAATTGTGGTGTGTTTTCCTAGTGATTTAGTATCTACATACTTAAAAGTGTATATATCTTAAAAACTACTTAACCGATTTTAATGAAAATATCATTGTTTCCAAAGTTGAAAAAACTTAATCCATAAAAAAATATTGCATTTTGATTTCTAGGTTCTGACAAATTCACGGACATACATACTTACATTTATGAAATTTGGCACATATTTTTCGAAACTCACGTAAACTAACACGAATATAACGCAATACAAAGATTTTCATAATTAAAAAAAGGTAATTGACTGACTCGGAGGCTCAGTAGTTAGTGCTCTTGACTACTGATCCGAGGGTTGTGGATTCGATCCCCACCCAGGGCAAACATTTGTGTGATGATCAGATTTGTTTGCTCTGTCCTGGGTGTTATATATCTATATATGTATGTATTTATACGAATATAAGTATGTATATCAGTCTCTGGTTCTCAAAACATAGGTAATCCTACTTTGGGGGCAGATGACCATGAGTGATTTTTCCCCGAATATTTATTTATTTATTTAATGGATTCGGTATTGAGACGTGTCTTTTGACATCCCCATCAGCCAAGTAGTCCTTAAACCCAAGACACCAGGGTAATGTCGTATTTTCAAACCAACGCGGCAAAAAACCATTTTCAATGTTAAATGATAACATTACGAATTTCACGTCGATACAGTTAAGTTCCCAGATGGCGACAGCGCACTGCAAAACTTGGTGTAGGAAGGCCTCTTGCTCGGTACACCGATGACTTGGTAAAGGTCACGATATTAAGGTCCGGAATGCGAGGAGCGCAGGTACGTGTCATTGCGGAAATCCTTGTGAGAGGCCTATATGACTATATATATATATATATAGCCTCTGTGGCGTAATGGTTAGCCCATTTTCTTCACACGAGGAGGTCGCGGGTTCGATTCCCGGTGGGGTCAATTTGTAAGACTCGGTTTGGTTGGTGGTAGGGCTTTTTCTAAGCCCGCCTGGCTAGCTATCACCATCTTATCTAAGTTTGCCGCCAAACATCAGTGTTAACAACATTGATGTGTTCCGTCTTGAAGATAAGATAGCCAGTTCTCCATTGCGTTGGAGAATCTTGGTAAGCCCCCTTCCATCTTCGGCATCATCGTCACTTACCATCAGGTGAGATGATGCCAAGGGCTTACCAATTGTGAATTTAAAAAAAATTAAGCAGTAAACGTCTTTCAGCTGACATGAATCATGAGATGACAAATGACTGAATCTGACCAGTCACTATGATTACATACCATTAGAGATCCACGCCGCGGCAAAAAAATTCAGCGGCGGCGCGCTGGGTTTTAAACCCGGCGCGGCGCGGCGTCGCCGGCGTGATGACTTTTTTTAGGAGGAATAATTAAAAAAACATAACTATGCTAGGAATAAACATTTATTTCTTATCTCCAATCACTGACTAAAAATTGTTTACAGTACAGCTACAGTGGCTGTAATTATCGTGAATAAAAATTATTTTGTTCACCTTTGCCAGATTTAATCGCGATCGCTTAGCAGTCAAAACCATCCCAGCTACAGAAAACACCCTTTCACTGGGTGTACTTGTAGCTGGAATGCTTAAAAGTGACCGCGCCAACCCTGCAAGCCAAGGAAACATTTTTTTTGCCGCCCAATACCCTAGAACATCATTATCTAAGTTTTCCATATCGGATGGACTAGCAGTGGCTAGGTATTTCCAGCATTCCTGTGAATCTTCTTCATTATCGTCAAAAAATCTGCTGGAATGCTTTTTTGCCAACTTTTGGAGGAGATTTTCTTGCGATTGCGAAGAAGGACCTGGTTCAGGAAATTCTATGTCAGCATTTTTTACAAATTTTCTCGCAGTCTGATAAAAAAAACGGTAGTGATGCATGCAGCGACCAGTCGCTAGCGCACGGAATGGCAACAGCGCATTGTTTGTTTTGGTCGGTTTGAATAAATAGGTTAAATATTTATTCGAATTTCGAGGTCGGCGCGAAATTTTGAACGACCCGGCGGCGGCGGCGGCGCGCTGAGGTAGCTCGGCGGCGGCACGCCGGCGCGGCGTGGACCTCTACATACCATAAATGATCGGTCATTTATTGTCATTCCTGTCTAAAAAGAAAGAAAAAAATACGATGTTTTCTGTAAAGTCGGTTTACGGACGATCATCATTACAGCTCATATACGTCCCCACCGAGGGGCTCGAGCCTACCCTGAATCAGGGCGATTAGGCCTTAGTCGACCACGCGGGCCCAGTACGGGTTGGTCGAGTTCACACACAACTTTCGAGTTTCTTCGCAGGCGTGTGCAGGTTTCCTCACGATGTTTTCCTTCACCGTTAAAGCAATCGGTAAGTATGTACGTAAGTTTTTTGAAAAACTCATTGGTACATTGGCCGTCCAGATTTGAACCCGGTACCTCTGGTTAGATGGACCGAGTCGTTACCGGTTGAGCCACCGACGCTTCTATTACGGACGATAATTTTACGTTATAATGTGTCACAAGCCGAACGTTTGTGTGCTTTAGACCACACGACTGAAGTAAAACTTCTTCAGCTCCATTTTCAAGGAGATGTAAGATACCGCCCATAGTCGGGTTAGTTAACTCTTTGGCATTTCCTCATAAAGAATGAACCGAATTGGAACACCTCTTGTATGATCCTGGAAGCCTAGTACTTTTAATCCTTTTAACTTAACTTGACCTTGACCTTGACCTTGACTTTAACAGGCCCCAAGCCACAGGCCCCAAGCCCCAAGCCCTATGCAAGTACAAGTACAACTCTCGCTTGCACGTTTGGCTCAGCCTACTGGCGTAACGGGACAATGACGTCACGTAACAGGATAATGACGTCACACTTTTTCGTGCATGCAGCCCGTGTCATCAATTTATAAGATACTAGTTTTTTCCCGCGGCTTCGCCCGCGTGGACATCGTTTTTTAGTAAATTATGTCGTTTCCCACCTACCTACTCAACCATCTCTGTGCAAAAAATCACAGCAATCGAGTATTTTTTTAGTTGCCTCAGGAACTGCATCATATTATGATATTTTCCCGGGATAAAAAGTAGCATATGTCCTTCCCCGTGACACAGGCTACCTGCATGCCAAATTTCATAAAGATTGGTCAAGGCGTTGAAGCGTGAAAAGGTAACAAACAAACAAACACATTTTCACATTTATAATATTATAGCTGTTTTCCGCGGTTTCACCCGCGTGGACAACGTTTCTATGACTTTTCGAGGGTGCGCAGTGCGCGAGCCGCAAGCGGCTCGCGAGCGTGGTAAAAAGTAGCCTATGTCTGAATCCAGGTCCAAATCTGTCTACCTACCAAATTTCAGCCAAATCCGTTCAGTAGTTTTTGCGGGAAAGCGTAACAGACAGACAGAGTTACTTTCACATTTATAATATTGCGGCTCGCGAGCGTGGTAAAAAGTAGCCTATGTCTGAATCCAGGTCCAAATCTGTCTACCTACCAAATTTCAGCCAAATCCGTTCAGTAGTTTTTGCGGGAAAGCGTAACAGACATACAGAGTTACTTTCACATTTATAATATTAGTAGGGATTATCGTGTACAAAAACCATAAGCAAATAACTTTACCTATAGAATGGGGTAAGCTTCTTAACTGCCTCCGTAGCGTAATGGTTAAGTTAATTAGCTTCACATAAGGAGGTCGCGGGTTCGATTCCCTGTGGAATCTAACTTTGTTAGACTGGGTTTGGTTGGTGGAAGGGCATTTTCTAATTCAAGCCCGCCTGGCTAGCTACCACCATTTTATCTAACATTGCTGTGTTCCGGCTTAAAGATAGGATAGCCAGTTCCCCATGGCGTCGGGGAACCTTGGTAAGCGCACTTCCATCTTCGGCATCATCGTCACTTACCATCAGGTGAGATAATGACAAGGGCTTACCAATTGTGAATAAAAAAGGGGGTTTGGAACACGAATCTTTTGGATTGTTTCCTTTTGTTCGAAGCATGAGGCGGGCGTTAAAGGTGCGCACGGGGACGCACCGTTGCCACATCCAGGGGAAATATCAAGGGAAAGGAGGGGAGGAGGTGAAAGAGTGCTAGCATTGTTCAGTTTATATATTTTTTAAACTAATCTTATGAAATTTTAATTTTTATATTTTTAAATTTTATGAAATTCTATTCTACTTGTTTACTACCTACCTTCACATAATAATTCACATAAACCAAGAAAAAAAATTAAATACACTTAAATCAAAATTACTGAAGTTGAACATTTTTAACTTTAGGTGACAGTTTTTGACCAATGACCTGATGTACAGTCACTCAAATTCAGTCGGTTTGGTTATTTTACTTTCAACACTTGACGATAATATCAAATTTAATACTTACACAAACATCTAAGTACCTACTTACGTGTGAAAAGGCGACAACGTTAAAAAGGCACACATATTGACCTAAATCCTTAGATTGAAGATAACTATCGTTAAGTGGAATTGAATTCCGTAGAAATCTTTTAACTCGATAAGCGAGGAGTAGTTAACTAATTATAGATAAAGTTACAATTGCTTTTAAGAGGAGTTAGATCCGGTTTATACTTTAAAGAAGGTATTTCTACTTGAAAAGTACCTTTCTAAGCACGTTTTCATTAAGATTTATGGCTACTTAACTTTTTCGGCTGATATGATGAACTTACAGAGTTTCATCAAAATCGTAAAAACTATTTAAAAAAAATGTTTTGAAAACCAAATAAGAAAAAATGAAGTAAAAGGCTAGAGCTAAAGAAATAATAATGCTCTGACTCTGATATCACCCAAATCAGTTCAGTAGATATACGTACATAGATATACACACACATACATTTTTTTAAGTGTAAGTGTTTTTTTAATTGTTAGAATATATGGCCGTTGGGGCAGTAAAGTTCTCGAGTGGCGACCGCGCACCGGAAAACGTAGCGTAGGTATTCGATGGACTGATAACCTGGTGAAGGTCGCGGGAAGCCGCTGGATGCGGGCAGCGTAGAACTGGTCGTCGTGGAAATCCTTGAGGTAGGCTTATGTCCAGCTGTGGACGTCCTTCGGCTGATATGAACTGTTAGAGTAAAACAATCGATCCCCATCAAAATCTCAACTTCGATTTTTGTTGCCATCACAATACCTTCCACACAAGGGGTTACTCGAAAGTAAAAAAGCAGTTTACTTTCGCTCGCGTTGATGTCTTTTGTTTGTTATGTGAATAGTTATCATTGTCATAGTTGTGTGGAGAGGCGTGGTTGTACGTACCCTCGGAGCGCTATTCCGAAACGCACTTGGCCGTTTTTTTTAATTCTTTTAATACACATTAATAGGCCCTTGGCATCGCCACTTCCCATTATTTCATCTAATGGGAAGTGGCGATGTTGCAGGAAATGGAAGCGGGCTTACCAAGATTCCCCAATGCAATAAGAAACTACCTTGTCTTCAAGCTGGAACACATCATTTATGTTTGGTGACATTTTTAGCATAGATAAGATGGTGGTCTATGATGACCTAGAACCAACCAACAATGTTAGCCTCGTTGGAAATCTTTGCCTTTATACTAAAACCAAAATAAACCCCTAAAAAAAACAACTGTCTTTTAGAATGAAAACAAAAAACTTTTTACACATCACAGTATAAAAGCCGTAAAAAGACTTTTAAAAACTGCAATACGCATGTCTCACAGCACCCACTAAAAAGGTGGAACGAACGAAACTTTACCGAAATGGCCGGCAAAGTTTATAGTTTCCGGTGCTGGCCGCAGCCTATTTATTTTGTGTGCCGCCCACCACTGTGTTTGAATTTAGAGTTTGATTTGATTTTTTAATTTTTGGGTTAGTTTTTAGGTTTAATTTTTATGTAACCCATAAAAAGACCCTATTATTTTATAAGCCTAGGCTTTGTCTGTCTGTCTGTCCGAGCTTTAACCCACTTACTACGGAAATTACATTTTTTTCTTAATAATTGCATGTGATTTGTAATCGCTCCACTAGCTTAGAAAAAAATAAATAAAAAATATTAAAAAAATAAAATTTCAAGAGTTATAACAGCTGGTAGGCGTATCTGCGTTAAGGCGAGGTACTGATTGGAACAGTTGTCTCTGTCTTTTTCTTGTAAAGAGTAAAGAAAATAACCACACTTTTTTTACTTTTCAACAGTTTTTCGTTTCAATCAATAACTACAATGAAAGTATGAAAAAGAATAACATTACTCACTTTGTATTATTATAACAAATATTGTTGTATATTTAAAAAAAAAATATGTTTCAAAATATTAGTCATAACTAGAGTTGAAAGTAACGGTGTGGTAGGTCCACAGGTCTTTGTAATTTTTTTTTATCAAGCCAAAACTGCTCAATCGTGTTTATAATAGCTTTTGACTTTAAGGAACATCAACACTAAGGGTATTTTTTTCAACTTTGGGTTTTCTATCGTTTAGGAGTAATTGACGTCACAAAAAACCCAAAAATATGTAATATTACCGCCTTAAAATGTTGTATATTTTGAACCGTAATGCGACACGACACCTTCACCAACACCACTGGAAGTAAAAATCTAAATTGCCTAAATGGACCGAATAATGGAGAAGGCTGATGTCGTGTCGTATCAGGAGTTCAAGGAACTGGTCCAGAACTTTTCAAAGGTGCGATAACTCCATAGATAAGAGATAAACTCTTAAATTTAAAAAAATAATTTAAATTCAATTATTTCTGTATTTTCTGTAATAGCATCTATTTTTTGCCCAGTTTTCAGTTTATAGGAAACATTTAAATTTTAGGTCCCATCCTGAACTATCGGTTTCATTCCGTAATAATTTCTCGTTTCAAAATAGGACCGGATATCCACTCCTTTTGGGAACATAAATATTTCGAACTGCCGGTTTTAAAATAAGGGGTGGGAGAACGAATGGGTTACCTAATATCGATAAATAATTTAGAACTTCATCATCATATCGGTTCATATACGTCCCCACCGAGGGGCTCGAGCCTACCCCGAATTAGAGCGATCGGGCCTTAGTAGTACTTATCGCAAAGTAATTACTATTACTTACTATAATGATTTTCGGTGCGCGGTCGCCACTCGAGAACTTTAGCCTGGCATCTGCCGGGGATTCTTCGCACCACCCGCCCCGCCGTTACCATGACTGCTACCGGAGCCAGGAATAGCAGGGCCGCCGGGGATTAGGGGCCGTTTTAAGGGGGTTGCCGTAGTCGCCACGCTTGTCGATCGCAGTGTAGTTGCAGGTGTGTTGCAATAAACGGAAACGACGTTGCTGCCCATCCTCCAGTTTTAATTTCGTTAGTTGACTCTTAAGACCCCCATTGGAAGAGATGTGATGGTCCTATTCTTAGCCGGGATCCATGTGGCATAGCGTAGGCAGGCCTCCCACGATCGACGACCTGGTGAAGATCGCGGGAAGCCGATGGATGCGGGCAGCGCAAGACCGATCGTAGTGGAAATGGAGTGGCAGTGGACGTTTTACGGCTGATATGATGGTGATGATGACTTTAATATAATAACAACTAAATCTATATTTTTTACCACTGCTAACTGGCACGTAGGACAAGTCGCACTTCATCC
The DNA here is from genome assembly GCA_947284805.1 of Coleophora flavipennella. NCBI lineage: Eukaryota > Metazoa > Arthropoda > Insecta > Lepidoptera > Coleophoridae > Coleophora > Coleophora flavipennella. Next base: position 1,740,076 of record OX369297.1, read on the forward strand.
CGTACGCTTATTAGGCATCCGCTGCCTCCTGTCCGGGAGACCGTGGTTCAAATCCTGCTACGTGCCAATGTGTTTTCGAATTTCGATTTCATATGTCCGTTCATTCGACTCTCTAACAGTGAAGGAAAACATCGCGAGGAAACCTGCACACGCCTGCGGAGATCCTCGAAGGTACTCGAAAGCCGAAGGTGTGTGAAGTCGACCAACCTGCACTGGGCCCACATGGTCGACTAAGGCCCGATACCCTAATTCAGGGTAGCTTCGAGCCCCTAAATGGGGACGTATATGAGCTGATACGATGATGATGATCCGAAGGATAGCAATGGGATCCTATTACTAAGCCTACGCCGTAGGTCTGACCATCCGGCCGTTTGACCTTCAAATGGTTGTATATTTTCATTGAATATGTATCATGATAGTAGTTAATTGAAAAAAAAGTTAAAAATGAGTGAAAAATTTACGGGTTTCCTACACAAAAACTGTGTTGTTATAAAGTATTTGCTCTATCGTAAAAACGATAGTACCTTCAACTTGGAGTGATTAGTACGAATCCTGAAATAAAAAAATAAATATTAATAACTGTTTTTTTAATTTTTTTATTCACAATTGGTAAACCCTTGACAACATAAGGCCTTAAGATATGACAATTTTCAATTTAAATAATTGAATGACTATGTAAAGCTATCACTATGGAAAAAAATACCTAAAATTATAAAAAAAATGATTTAATTGAATACAAATTTGAAAATTTTACCACTTTTGATGTAAAAAAATATACTCAGACCAAGTTTTTGACATTAACATTATAATTGCAATATTTCTCGAAAACAACTAGATAATATTGAATGAAACCAACCCACATAAATTGGTGACTTTAAGACCTTTCATTTTAATTGGACACATTTTTAAAACTTATATAAGAGTAAAGAAAAGTAATAAAAACATGTAAAATCGAGAATTGGACGTTCGGTTTCAACGTAACAGCCGCGTTGAAGCCCGCATTGATTTGAACTTAAAGTGAATAGACTTACGTTCGATATTATTTTAACACGTATCAACCTGCTCGGATTGAGGCATATTAAAGCCTTAAGTGCGAATCGTACTCGGGCTTAGGATCCCAAACCGAATAAAAAACATTTTTCTGTCGTTTGTTTCGTCTTTTTATTGAAATGTTCAGATATCATTGTTGTTTCGTCTTTTTATCAAAATGTTTAGGTATTATTGTTGTTTCGTCTATCTATTTAAATGTTCAGATATCATTGTTGTTTCGTCTTTTTATTAAAATGTTCAGGTATCATTGTTGTTTCGTCTTTTTATTAAAATGTTCAGGTATCATTGTTGTTTCGTTTTTTTATTAAAATGTTCAGGTATCATTGCTGTTTGGTCTTTTTGTTAAAATGTTTAGGTATCATTGTTGTTTTGTCTTTTTTTTTAATGTTCAGGTAACATTATTGTTTCGTCTTTTTATTAAAATGTTCAGGTATCATTGTTGTTTCGTCTTTTTATTAAAATGTTCAGGTATCATTTATGTACCCGTGTGGAGAGTTGTGATTGGTACGGAACCTTTGGTGTGCGAGTCAGACTCGCATTTAACCGGTTTTTACCCGATTGCGCTAGAAGGAGGATTATGTTTTTCGAGTGTATGTTTGTATATATGTTTACTAGCTGTTTCCAACAACGTTACTATGACTTTTCGAGGATGCGCAAGTGCCTCGCGAGCGTGGCAAACAGTAGCTTATGAGTTAATCCATGTCTTAATCTGTCTACCTACCAAATTTCAGCCAGATCCGTTCAGTAGTTTTTGCATTGCAGAGTAACAAACATACATCCATACTTTCGCGTTTATAATATAAGTAGGATTTATTTCTTTGGCACGCTCTATAGTCTAAACGGCTTGATAAATTTTGAAGAGCAAAGTGTTGTTAGATTCTTCTAAATTCCTTGAGTTACACATTAACCACTCGCCTGGCACGGACTTATTTTTGCTATTTTCGCATCTGGCAAGCAACCGTAAGTCGGTCGCGCGGGAAAATGGCGACGTGTCGTTAAATTCGTCTCGATCCCATGAGTGACGTAGGATACATTTTTATCTGACTGGCCAAAAAAGAGAGGTTAAGTTTTTAAGCAATCGGGTTTTTTGAGAAACAACATCGTTGTTTACATTTGGTCTTTTAAAGTAGTCCTGAGCTTATTCCCAGTCGTCACCTTGACCTTGGTCCATTGGTGACGATTGGGAAAAAATAGGAGAAAATTCCTGATGGTTGCCAGTAGTGTAGAGCACAGAAATATTCCCATGCGGCGCCACCACCTAAAAGAATAATTCGAGTTTAATTATTCATCATCATCCACATCAGCCGAACGACGTCCACTGCTGGGCAAAGATGTTCTCCGAGGATTTCCACAACGACCGGTTCTGCGCTACCCTAATCTAGCAGTTCCCCGCGACCCTCACAAGGTCGTCGGTCCATCGAGTGGAAGGCCTTTCTACGCTACGTCTTCCGGCGTGCGGTCACCACTCGAGAACTTATTTACCCCAACGTCTATCTTTTTAATTATTTATAAATAGCTGTTTCCCGTGGCTTTACCCGCGTGGACAACGTTCTCAGGCGGCTTGCGAGCCTAGAAAAAAGTAGCTTATGTGTTAATTCAGGTCCTAATATGTCTATCTACCAAACTTCAGCCAGATCCGTTTAGTTTTGCTTGAACGAGTAACAAACATACATCCATATATACATTCTAACTAACTTTCGCGTTTATAATATGTATTAGTAGTATTAAACCACCTCCGTAGCTCAGAGGCAAAGTTCACTGGCTTTACACAGGAGGTCGCGGGTTCGATTCCCGGCGGTGTCAATTGTAAGACTCGGTTTAGTTGGTGGTAGGGCATTTTCTAAGCCCGCCTGGCTAGCTACCACCATCTTATCTAAGTCTTGCCGCCAAATATCAATGTTGATATCATTGGTGTGTTCCGGCATGAAGATAAGATAGCCAGTTCCCTATTGCGTTAGGGAATCTTGGTAAGCCCACTTCCATCTTCGGCAACATCGTCACTTACCACCAGGTGAGATGTTGTCAAGGGTTTACCAATTGTTAAAAAAAAAGTAGGATAGGATAAATAATTGTTTTATTAAAAGAAAATAACTCTTTAACGGGTATTTCTGGTACGTATGTTAGCCTCATGAGATAGAAAAGAGGACGAAACATTACGGACTAGCTTTTTTTTTATTAAAAGGGCCGGGGGATAAAACGCGACTAATCCCGCACCTAAGTCGTACTTAGTGTACTCGTATTTGCGAGATTTCAAGCGTGAAAATGTATCTAGGCGCTAATCACCTCCGTCACAGTATTACAATATAGCGGCATACAGTAGTGCAACGAATGTACTTACGCAGAGCAACGGAAGGGTACTTGCGGGGCAGCGAGCAACGGGTCACAGCCTGGCAACAGGCTAGTACTGCTTTTACCTACGCCGTGACGGCATCGTGCGACATCAAGGCGTTGCGCTACTGTAAGCCAAATCGTTACTCTGTGCCTCCGTGGTGGCTTGGTGGTCAGTCTACACGATTCACACTAGAAGCTTGCTGACTGCGTTCATGGTCTCATTCTTACAAAGAAAGACACGGTTTGGTCGGTGGTAGGATGTTTTCGAAGCTCGTCTGGCTAGCTGATGATGATCATATATAACTCTTGCCGCCAAATATCAATGTAAACGATACCGATGTGTTCTGGTATGAAGATAAGAGATAGCCAGTTTTTCATTGTGTTGGAGAACATTGGTAAGCCCGCTTCAATCAACGGCTTCGTAGTCACTTAAAGTCAGATAGATGATGCCAAAAGCATACCAATTGGGGATAAAATTTAGAGTAGGGTAACGCGAGCGCAGTTAGTAGTTTAAGTCCTAAACCTGTAGAGTTATTCTGTAGTACCTTAAAATCTTTAACTGGGGCTTCTACTAGTAAATCTGAACAACTTTCTCACGGAGCTGAAGCCCGTTTAAAAAATCCGAAAAAGCTGTGTCGGGACATACCGCCGTTGGCTTAACGTGAATCGTGTGTTTTTTTAAAGTGTCTGTTACGTCTGGGCTTACCACGTCCATGACACTTTTTTCCTCCGGCCTTGCAGGGAGTGCTCCACGATTCACTCTACGCGGAGCTTGGCCTGCGGCATTGCGGTTTAAGCTGTATGATCTTGGAGTCATAGCCTTCTTGATAGAAAATGTGACTGACTATGTCGCTATGGAGCTGCGGTTTGTTACTTGGTTGCTATGTAGTAAACCGATTTTTTCGTGATTTCCGTTATATTCTTTCGTCTCTTTTGTTACAATCCAGGTTTTTGACTTGGTACTCCATTTTAATCACACGGGTGTCATTTTAATGTGATTTTTATCAGCGATAAGCCGCTGGATGCGGGCAGCGCAAGACCAGTCATCATGGAAATCCCTTTCATCTTTCGGCTAATATGATGACGCCACATTTTTGAAGTGAAAACTTCTTTAGGCGCGTTAGACATATTTTGGAATGGGAAAAAACCATTGATTTCGCGACATCGTCACCGATAACACACCAGGAATACTCGCAGGGTCAAAACTTTGTCAACCTAGTCGTTCGCCAGGAAAACTTGGAGGGTCAAAGCTTATGTGGTGACTTTGTCTCACATACGCCTGTCATAAAATAGCTAATCTTGTAATGTTTTTTCTCTAGTATGCACCTAACTGTAAATTGTAAATGAATGTTTTCTTTTGTTGCGAACCTAACTTTTGTGTCAATAGAAATATTTTTAACAGTATAGTTTTACGATATTTGTCATTTCTAAATAACCATTAGGTATTCTGTCGACAACCGTTATTTAGATCCTTTAGTAATAATTGGTATTGTGCAATATATATGTTTCTCAAAGAACAACAGGCATTGTCTAATATAACTTCTTTGGCCGTAACGAATGTAACCCTTGCTTTTGTATTTCGTCGGCTTTCTAATTTCGCGTAAATTTTAATTGTTATGTTGTCACTATTTTTCTGTTTGTATAATATCCTTTTGTGTGTATGTCCCGTTTAGAAAGCGTCCGATGAAAACCGTTAGCTAGCTGCGATTATTGTGTAGCTACGTTCGTTACGGAGTCAGCATCAAACCACGGTATAGCTCGGACGTTTTCTCACATGTACTGAGATCTTTATTATACAGTTATCGTACTATATTTGACGAACTTTTAATTATCTCCGACGCACTCCACACCCTTGTACGTAGCGCGCGACAGTGGTGACCCCGACGTGATCCATTCGGTTATCGTGCGCCTAAGGTGTGTGTGAAGTTTTAATTGTATACGCGTCGTGTGTTAACGAACCTGTGTGACATTTTGTGACTTTTTAAGTGAACTTTTTAGTGCCGTAAAAATGCCTAACGAAAATCACCCTGTAGAAGGCGTCAATGGCCCCGCGAAGCATGTTTTGTGGCCGCGGATGGCTCAATTTAATACGGCGGACCCTGAGACCTGGATGAAGTGTGCTGAGAGCTTTTTACGCATGTCTCAGGTGACGGACCCCACCGAAAAATGCCTGTTCATTATAAGCAAAATGGATTCCCCTGCGCTCAGAGAGGTGAGCGATCTAATCGCCGACTTATCAGTGCTGACGTTAGACCAATACGAACAACTTAAAGGAAAAATCGTGAAAAGGTTTGGAGAGTCGCAGACGGTGAAAACACAGCGGCTTTTAGAAGGAGAAGAGATAGGTGACCGCACCCCATCTCAGTTCCTGAGACATTTAAAATCCTTGGCGGGCAGTGCTATGTCAGACGACGTGCTACGTGTCATATGGACAAAGGGCCTACCAAACGAAATGCAAGCGGCAGTGGTGGCGAAACGAGACACGCCGCTAGAGACGCTTGCGGAGATTGCCGACCTCGTTGCCGAGAATGCGAGGCTGCGATGCGCGAGTTCAGTCCCTACGGTAGCAGATGTTACTGCTACAGACTCTGCCGACGATCATATACGGCGGTTAGAAGAGGAGATATCTGCCATAAAAGGGTTAATACGAAATGTGTCAAGTCAGCTGCAAGCTTCTAACGCAGTAAGGGACGCGAGGCCACGTACACAATCCCACTCGCGCGGTCACTCGAGGCAACGCTCTTCGTCAAGGTTCCGACCGAAAAATTGGTTATGTTGGTACCACTACAAATTTGGATCAAAGGCCAACACCTGTGTACAGCCGTGCGGGTACAAACCGCCGCCGGGAAATGCCAGCGGGAGCCATTAACGGCGGATGAGGTCAACTCCCACACAGCATCACGCCGCATTTTTCTTACAGACGTGGACAGCAAGGTGAGGTTTCTGATAGATACGGGCGCAGATCTTTGCGTGTACCCGAAAGCGCTAGTTTATACGGCTCGCAACATGTCTGCCTATGAGCTAGTCGCGGCCAACGGAACCCCAATTCCTACATATGGTACAGTCGCTCTAACACTTAACCTAGGTTTAAGGCGAGACTTCCCATGGATTTTTGTTGTGGCTGATGTTGAGAAACCGATCATCGGTATGGATTTTTTAGCTCATTATAACCTGATGGTCGATGCAAGAAATAAAAGCCTTGTAGACGCGACCACTGGTCTCAAGTCCAACGGACAGACAACACGGTGTGAGCAGTTTACGGTAAAAACCGTGACCGGTACTTCACCGTATCACGACCTCCTGGCTAAGTTTATAGATATCACGCGCCCAGATGGAGTCGTGAAAGAGGTCAAACACAATACGAGGCACCACATACTGACCACACCGGGACCGCCAGTGGCACAAAAACCACGCCGCTTAGCTCCAGATCGACTCATAGCGGCTAAAAAAGAATTCGAAACCATGGTAAAGCTAGGAATTGCCCAGCCTTCAAAAAGCCCCTGGGCCGCACCACTAGTTATGGTACAGAAACCCACAAATGGAGAAAAGCCGGAAAACCTTTCACCTTTCACCGGGCCGGAAACCGGGGAACAACAAACTGTGAAGCATCGTGCCTGTGGAGATTATCGCGGGTTAAATAATAGGACGGTTCCTGATAAATATCCAGTGCGTCATATACACGACTTTTCACAGTGTCTAAACGGTAAAAAAGTGTTTTCAAAAATTGATTTGATCCGCGCCTTCAATCAAATACCTACAGCCGAAGAAGACATTCCGAAGACGGCGATAATAACACCGTTCGGGCTATTCGAATTTAAATTTATGACGTTTGGTTTGCGCAACGCAGCGCAAACCTTCCAACGGTTTATGGATGAAGTGCTCAGTGAGTTAGAGTTTTGTTACTGTTTTATTGACGATATATTAATCGCATCAAATGATGAAACCGAACATTTAAAACACCTAAAGATAGTATTCAATAGATTAAGACAATACGGTGTAGTAATTAACCCGTCAAAATGTGTATTCGGCCGAACCGAAATCGACTTTCTCGGCTATTCAGTATCGGCCGACGGTACCCGCCCGCTACCTGAGAGGGTCGAAGCTTTGCGCATGTACCCATTACCCGAAACCGCTAAGGGCCTCAGACGGTTTTTAGGTATGCTAAACTTTTATAGGAGGTTCATACCTAATGCCGCCGCCAGCCAAGCTAGCCTTAATAAGCTTCTGGGCGATAAAAAAGGCAAAACGCCAGTCACGTGGACTGAAGAAACAAAAAATGATTTTTGTTTATGTAAAAATAGTTTAGCACAAGCGACATTATTAGCCCACCCAGGTGTTAATTCTGAAGTAGCCCTATTTTGCGACGCCTCGGATAATACAATGGGCGCCGCCTTGCAACAAAGGACAGATAACGGCTGGGAGCCGATTGGGTTCTTTTCAAAGAAATTAACGCCCATAACATAACGACAGACAAAGGACGGCAATTCGAGTCACACCTATTTAGAGATCTAAATGCCCTAATAGGTGCGCAACACTTTAAGACTACTGCCTATCACCCAGCTGCAAACGGTATGGTAGAGCGTTTTCACCGACAGCTAAAAAGCGCTATAATGTGTCACGGATCTAACAGTACCAGTTGGACGCGAATATTACCGACTGTTTTGCTAGGCGTTAGAACCGCATGGAAGGATGACCTCCAAGCTACTTCCGCAGAATTAGTTTATGGACAGAGCTTACGTCTTCCAGGACAGTTCTTAGGAACCGATACAATACCTAGACCGTCGCAAAGTGAATTCGTTAAAGAACTATGTAATAACTTCAGACAGCTTAAACCCATAGCTGGAGCGAGCCACGGCCAGAAAAGTACCTTTATCTATAAAGACTTAGCTACGACTAGTCATGTCTTTGTTCGAGATGACACAATCAGAGCAGGTCTTCAACAACCATATAACGGACCTTTTAGGGTGGTTAGCCGAAAAGAAAAAACGTTTGTCTTAGACATGCGCGGTCGCGAGATCGCGGTTTCAGTCGATAGGCTAAAGCCAGCTTACGTGTTAAGGGAAACGGCACATCACCCTGAGAATAGCTTAAGCGACTCTGAAGACACCTTAATACGGTACAATAGGCATCCCCAACAGGGTATTAATGGGAACAATGGAAGCGGTGCTTTTGAGACGCACACGCCAAGCGCCACGCCAGATTCAACAGATGTTAGCCAGTCAAATATTCCTCGACGCACAAACAGGTGTGTCCGCTTTCCAGATTTTTACCAAGCTGGTTTTGCGTGATTTATATCATGGCGTTATTATTATTAATTTTTTTTTCGTGATTTAGACCATTGTGTGTATTAAATAATCTGTATCTTTGTTTGTTTTTGTTTTTTTCATGGTCTAAACCACTGGAGAGGGGATACTGTGGTGACTTTGTCTCACATACGCCTGTCATAAAATAGCTAATCTTGTAATGTTTTTTCTCTAGTATGCACCTAACTGTAAATTGTAAATGAATGTTTTCTTTTGTTGCGAACCTAACTTTTGTGTCAATAGAAATATTTTTAACAGTATAGTTTTACGATATTTGTCATTTCTAAATAACCATTAGGTATTCTGTCGACAACCGTTATTTAGATCCTTTAGTAATAATTGGTATTGTGCAATATATATGTTTCTCAAAGAACAACAGGCATTGTCTAATATAACTTCTTTGGCCGTAACGAATGTAACCCTTGCTTTTGTATTTCGTCGGCTTTCTAATTTCGCGTAAATTTTAATTGTTATGTTGTCACTATTTTTCTGTTTGTATAATATCCTTTTGTGTGTATGTCCCGTTTAGAAAGCGTCCGATGAAAACCGTTAGCTAGCTGCGATTATTGTGTAGCTACGTTCGTTACGGAGTCAGCATCAAACCACGGTATAGCTCGGACGTTTTCTCACATGTACTGAGATCTTTATTATACAGTTATCGTACTATATTTGACGAACTTTTAATTATCTCCGACGCACTCCACACCCTTGTACGTAGCGCGCGACACTTATAAAACTGTAAAAAGTTTTCACTTATGTCGGCACTCCCGGAGTGGTTAGGTTAGTTTTATTTTTCAGGTAGACAATTTAGAACTATGTCGAAATAAAATCGAGTATGGGTTCCTTAAGGAAAGTAGTTGAGTGTGCGGCGGGCGGCGCACCCTCCACTACGTCGTCGCATACACAAAACGGTAATAGGTAACTTATGGAGGGAAGGGCAGGGACCAAATCTAAATATATATAACTCAAAGGTGACTCACTGACATAGTGGTATATCAACGCACAGCCCAAACCACTGGACGGATCGAGCTGAAATTTGGCATGCAGGTAGATGTTTTGACGTAGGCTTCCGCTAAGAACGGATTTTAGGAAATTCCCACGGGAACGACAAAAAACGGGATCTGCGCGGGCGAAGCTGCAGGCATCCACTAGTTAGTTATAAAGAAATCCACCAGGAAATAAATATGTATTAAAAATGATATTGTAAAAATAAATAACCGTTAAATATAGAAATAGACAATGTTGATGATTGGAGCTGGAATTGAATGAATGTACCATAATTAGAAAAACAAAAAAATTACAAAAAGTAACAATTGACAAAAAATATGATATAAAAAGAGATTAAACGTAAAAACAACTAAAAATATTGACTTCGTCACAAGTTTAATGAGTAGAAGCATCAATTAACGGCCCCTTCTCGTAATTACCTAACACCCTGTATTTTATTGAGTACTGGATATAAATTAACTGCCTTTAGGATACCTTTACAATCCACCTAGAAAATACAACCGCAAAAGTTGTATATTTTTTTATCTTGTAGTATTTCCGTTGTACCGTTCTTTACATTTATTACCTTTTACTTTCACAGAGTGCGATTATCTCCATCCATCTTACAGCCACTCCAATTTATTAAAAAGAAAAAAGGCTGCCATGATTCCTTTTTTAAAATAACACGGGCTGTGAAACTTAGACCTTGGAAAACTTTCTAAGTATCTAGGTACGCATTTAGATAGCCAGTTCCCAATTGCGTTGGGGAATCTTAATGTGTCCGCTTCCATCTTCAGCATCATCGTCACTTTCATACAAAGTTGGTAAATCAGTTATACTATTAGTAGATAGATATGTAGTATTCATTAAGTTTAGAACACTTTTCCTTGTTAGCCCTTGTTTGTGTCAATGTCCTATATGGTATTATATTAGACAACTCAGCGCCACTTTAAATGTTGCTATGCATTGCTTTTTGTGTCGTTTAAATAAACCGTCTCCTCCTCCTTGCATAATTTTCCTCATGACTAATGTTCGTGATCTTCCCAAGACTTCGCTCTTGTTATGTTGCGTCACATGTTCTTATCATCTGATATTGGATTGTACGGCGATATGATTTTGTTCGAACCAAAGCATGCAACTCCAACCACGACGTCTCCCGAAGTACCTTCTGAATTATAATTTATATAAAATCTTCCTGTCTTAAATAAAAAAAAGTTTTTTTTGTCTTTGTGTCATCAATTGCATGACTTATTGATGCTGACATTTTTTTGCTTTAACAAAACTTTTTCTGTTACATTTATTACTAAACATGTACACTTTTCCGTTGCTTATTTATTCATTTTAGAGGCATTTAAAGATCTAATTTGATGACTCATTAATACCTATTATTAAGATTAAGTGACTTCGCAATCTTATATTCACAATGGTAAGCCTTTTGCATCATCTCACCTGATGGTAAGTGACGATGATGCCGAAGATGGAAGCGGGCTTACTAAGATTTCCCAAAATAAGGGGGAACTGGCTAGCTTATCTTCAAGCCGGAACACATCAATGTTGTTAGCATTGCTATTTGGCGGCAAGACTTAGATAAGATGGTCGTACCTAGTCAGGCGGGCTTAGAAAATGAATTTCCACCAACCAAACCGAGTCACAATGTAAGACTTCACCGGAAATCGAACCCTCGACCTCGTGATGTGAAGCTAATGTACTAAACCATTACTATATTTGTGACTTATAATAATAGTAAAGTTCTCGAGTGGCGACCACGCACCGGAAAGCGTAGTGTAGGCAGGCCTCCCACTCGGTGGACCGATGACCTGGTGAAGGTCGCGGGAAGCCGCTGGATGCGGGCAGCGCAGAACCGGTCGTCGTGGAGATCCTTGGGGGAGGCCTATGTCCAGCAGTGGACTTCCTTCGGCTGATATGATGATAATAATAATAGTGATCTACGTCTTTGTACACTGCACTTGTCTCGTTTCCTTTGTCACGTAATTTAAGTTCCTGCCGCCATCTTGGCAGGTAGGTGCGGCCACATTGTACATTACTACATTTGTGACTTAGAATAATTATAGTGATCTACGTCTTTGTACACTGCACTTGTCTCGTTTCCTTTGTCACGTAATTTAAGTTCCTCCCGCCATCTTGGCAGGTAGGTGCGGCCACAATGTTGGAATGATAAAGTTTTATTTCTGCCCACTATTTTAAATACGTACTTATACACTATAGCACTGTGTATTATTACAATGTTTTGTTTTGTTACAATGTTGTAGGTAATTAAAGCTTGAGTAATTATATGAGCGTCGGTGGCGTAATGGCAAGGGCCGTTACCTCCTGTCCTCGGTCGTGGTTCGATCCTGCCACGTACCAATGTGTTTTCGAATTTCGATTTCATATGTAAGTTTATCCGACGCTCTTATACGGTGAAGGAAACCATCGTGAAGAAACCTGCACACGCCTGCGAAGAAACTCGAAGGTTGTGTGTGAAGTCAACTAACCCGCAATGGGCCCGCGTGGTCGACTAAGGCCCGATCGCCCTAGTTCAGGGTAGGCTCGAGCCCCTTGGTGGGGACGTATATGAGCTGATACGATGAATTATACTAGTTAATATATGCAAAACTGAGCATCCACGCTGATCTTACTGAATCGTCCGATTCGTCCGGTACAAAACTAAAATAGGTATGAAGAGATAGATATGTTTATAAATAATAGCCTTACCTAAGTAAAAAAAATAAAGAGGCTTCTGCTTCACAACTCTTAAATCACTAAACTCGATTTACAGGAGATTTAATTATGAATGATTTGAAAGCCTTAAACGTAATAAAAACCAACGGAACGCAAAAAAAATGAAGTTTACTCCATAAGAAACGATTTGTATAAATGGGGAGTGAACTCGAGTGTTATCTTTGTTTACTCACGTTTCGTTGTTTACGTCACGTTGTTTACTCAAATTTTATGTCAGTCACCTTTTATATCAGGAAGGCTAAGACTCCATGGTCTTCAAGCCTAAACTGCGAGGCCGCAGGCCGAGCTTCGCGTAGGCCGGCGATTTTGGATGAGTAATCTTATTTGTGATTGTTTATTTACTTAAAAAGAACGTAACCGATTTTGGTAAAATTTATATGAGATCACCCTGGAGGCATAACGTCAATTTTCTTTGTTATTAAAATCAGTTCACAATCGGCAAAGAAATCGAGTAGCATATACACAAAAAATCGGCTAAGTGCGAGTCAGAACCGCACACAAAGAGTTACGTACCATCATACTAGATGGCGCTAGTTTCTTGACGTTTAATAAAAAAACATGTTTTTGTATGAAGACCCCTTATTTGCGTTTTCTAATTTTTAGTACTTATTGTTATAACGGCAACAGAAATACATCTATACAAAATTTCAACTATCTAGCTATCACTGTTCATGAACCGTGACAGACGGAACTGGAACACATCAATGATGTCAACACTGATGTTTGGCGGCAAGACTTAGATAAGATGGTGGTAGCTTAGTACATTTTTGCATTATTATTTTTGTTTTTTGTTAATTTTCTTATAAAGTACTACACCGATTTTGATAAAATTAATTTGGGACTACACGAAAAGCACTAGCTTTTAAATAAAAAAATAATCATAAAAATCGGTTTACCCAGTTAAAAGTTCTGAAGTAACACACATAAAAAAAAGTCGCTTGAAAAAAACATAGAAATTTATAGCATTGTTATAGAAAATTTTATAATAAAGAAAATTATTAAACTTTTTAAAAATCCAACTTAAGTTGGTCGAGTGTTACTCCTAGTAAACTAAGAAAGCCTACTAGGCCGTTATTATGTTCCTTTCAAATTATTTAAATACCAGTCATCATCATATCAGCTCACGTATGTCCCCACCGAGGGGCTCGAGCCAATCCTGAATTAGGGCGATCGGGCCTTAGTTGACCACGTGGGCCCAGTGCGGGTTGGTCTACTTCACACACAACCTTTGAATTTCTTTGCAGGTGTGTGCAGGTTTCCTCACGATGTTTTCCTTCACCGTAAGAGCGTCGGAAAAACGTACATATGAAATCGAAATTCGAAATCACATTGGTACGTGGCGGGATTCGAACTACGATCTCAATTTGCAGCTGAAACGCAGTCCGTGTGTCTGGACTAATCTTAAAAATATTAATAAATGTTTCATTCAACAAAAAGGTTTTCACTTATAACATATGCTGAGCCAGGACCTTTCCACTGGCCTGGCACTTAATCTCTGATTTTTTTTTGTATATATTAGTAAGTAGCTATAAGTTAGTTTAAGTGGTGTAACTTTCATTGTTTTATTATTATCAGCCTATTACCTATTGTTTTTCGTATTTTGGTCAGTGAATAAATGGTTTATCTATCTATTTATCTATATTGGGTGACTTTAAATTAGTTCTTTATAACAAAAGATATGCATGTACTCGTCATTACAAACAACTTTCCCAAAGAAACTATATGTCAAATATGAAAAAAAAAAATAGTCCTCGATACATAATACGATATCAAATCTGCAAAGATGTATAAAGCACCAAAATTTTTTTTCCATAATTGACATATTAGTTTCTTTGGGAAAGTTGTTTGTAATCACCAGTACGTTCATATCCTTTGCTATCAAGAACTAATTAAAAGTCACCCTATATAACAATACTAGGAGTCACAGATTTGTATAAACACACCAAATTTCAGCTTTATAGCTGCAATAGTCTTTAAGCAAAATATTTGTGATATACCGACGGACAGACAGACAGACAGACAGACAGACAGACGGACATGGCAAATCTATAAGTATATGTACGGATATTACCCGTTTCTCTTCCCATCTCTGTTCGTATATGGCTCAGTCGGACTCGATACCTTGGAGCTTAGGCGGAAGTTGCTTCTTGGTGTCCACTACTGTCTGCTGTTGCGGGGAAATGTCAATAACTCTGAGGTGTTAAATAATATGAGTCTCTTTGTGCCACAAAAATACGTGCGCACGGGTCGGCGACGGCACCAGCTGTTTGCAACTGCAGCGCCGCCGCCGCGCACGCAGCGAGCGCTACACCTTACTACGTCTAGGGCAATACATTTGCTCAATGGATTCGTTGCCGAGATCCAACATATTGACATTTTTGTGGATAGCATGCCTATAATAATTAAAAATTTATACATCTTTTTAAACAACAATAATTTGTAATTGAAAATATTTGTAATTTGTAATTTTAATTGTAAATATTAACAATAGAGCGTCTTGGGAAACTGTAAGCTCTTATTGTAAATTGAACAATAAAGAATAAGGGTCACTAGATTGGCAACGGAACCCTAAAAAGTAAAAACAAAACTAAAACTTAACCTAAAACTGGAACAAAAGGACAACCACAACAAAGATTAATTACTTACAATGCCTTCACTATCCCAACTATAACTTCAAAGTAAATGTCTGAAGTAGATTAAAAAGAGACAAAATATACCCGTTCGTAGCTTAAGGTTTAAATTAGAAGGAGACAAAACACATTTCGTCCCTAACCAAGCTGTTTTAAAAGCCAAATGAAACACCTTGTACATTTTAAGTCGGACAATAGAGTGTAATTTAGTGGTATATTGGGCTAGGTGATTTAGCATAAAGTCTGGTAAGGCCACTGGCTTATTACATAGTATATGCGGATTAATAATAAATTTTTTGATTGATAATTATTTTAATTATTCAAGAGGACCATGATTGCTCGACTAAGGACTCTGCTACCAAACCAGAGGTAAGTGCCTAAAAAGTCACTATCTTAACTAAAAAAATTAATACGATTGTTCTTAGGACTAGCTCCACCTATATGTATGAAAGTAAATTCTTAGACTACAGAAAATAATCAAACCTTTTTGTCATATGGATGTATAGACAGTTTATTAAAAGAGTTTTATTATCCTCTGAAAATGGTTAAATCTTTTTTTATCTTTTGTTGGTTTTTGATTGTTTTGACAACCGATACTGCTGCCTTGGCAACCGAAATAAATAGTATCTGTCTTTTTATTTCCACTAATTTATATATCCCTCTCAACTTCCGTTTGCCTCGCCCGAACACACTTCCGTAACGCTCTCGTCACGCATCCACCATCTTACTCCCCATGTCAAGCGTGCGTAAAGAAGTTTTACTTCAATCAGTTTTCAAAAATTACTAAGAGCAAAATATTTCATTCGGTGATGAAAAAAAAACTGTCATGCAGTCAAACACACTCAAATTTTAGATGAAAAAGTGTCAAAATCATTGCGAACTAGCTTTTGCCTGCGGATTCGCCCTCGTAGACATGGCTGTTTCCGACGCGACCAATAGACGTGGAATCGTTGGAGAAATAAAGTTTAGACGCGTGTCATACAGAAGCGGCTACTGAAGTTTTGATCAAGTTGTGCGAAAGGAAAAACCACACGTAAAAACCTGGCAAGTGTGAGTCTGTCTATCCACATCCACATAAGTACAGTGGCCTACACATCAAGCTAGACATTTTGAAGGGTGAGTGGTGCGCCAGTCACAAGTATTTCGCGAGCGTGGAAATGAGTTTTCTCTAGATCCCTCAGAAACAATAACGGGCTATTCTGATTAACAGTCTATGTCACATTCCACCCCTTCAACCAATTCTTAAAAAAAAAACACTTTAATAATATAGAAGTCATTGACTTTAATCCTGTGCTCCGTTGCGACGCCGACGTGCGCAAGCGTGGAAATTAGTTTTCGTCAGATCCCTCGGGAACTATAACAGTATATGTTAATTAGAAAAATTATGTAATTTTTTACCTCTTCAATCCATTGTTCCATTGCAATTTTATAGAAATTAACCAAAAATAGAGTATTTTTTAAGTTCCCTCGGGTACTGCATTGGACTAAGCTATTTTCATGGAATAATATACTTTTTATGTCCTTCCGAGTGACATAGGCTACCTGCATGCCAAATTTTATCAAACCTTAATAAATTTGGCGTGAAAAGGTAACAAACAAACAAACTCATTTTCACATTTATAATATTAGTAAGGACTAGCTGGTATCCAACTTGTAGCTGCCGCAGAAGAAATTATTTAAAATTTGAAAAAGTCAACGTTAACTATACTTTACTATGCTATGCTTGGCTCTGCTACTCTGTGATATGCTATGCTATAATATGCTATGCTTCGCTCTGCTACTCTATGCTATGCTATGCTTTACTATACCACAGTCTAAGAATCCATACAGCTGTCTAATGCCTTTGATAAATGTGTCGATGCCGACATCACCAGTCACTGATCACAGTGCCAAGGGTTGTAACATTAATTGACAATTAAATGAAAATGCCATTTAAAAGAAAAAAAATCTTTAATAGTGTAAAATTAATATTTGAAGGTGCTTACAGAGTCTGATCCGTTTTCAGAATTAAAAAAGTGGCTGCCATTTTGAACTTTCTAGTTACAGAACCGATTGCTTCCAAAATCGATATCTAAAGGGCCTTGTGGTCTCTGTCAGGGAATCCGTTGTCAGAATTAAACAAAATGGCCGCCATTTTGAACTTTATAGTTACTAAACCGAAGGACGTCTATTGCTGGACAAAGGCCTCCCCCAAGGATATCCACGACGACCGGTTCTGCGCTGCCCACATCCTTCGGCAGATATGAGTTTCTGAACCGATTGCTTCCAAAATTGGTACCTGTAGGTCCCTGAGGTCTTTGATAACGAATCCGTTGTCAGAGTTGATAAAATCTTGCCGCCATTTTGAACTATTTAGTTACTGGACCAATTGTTTCCAAAATTGATATCTGAAGGTCTCAGGGACCTTATCATGAAACACACAAAAATTTCAAGAAGTTTATTTATACGACTTGAGATAATGCTGTTATCGTATCCCTAATGATCACTATTCACTACGAATGATAATGATAAACCAAGTATCTAAAATTCTCGATAACTTGTTAATTTTTTGAGAAAAGACTTTTCAAGATACCTTCGTGTAAGTGTTCAATGTTTGAAACTTGACACAAGAAATTTTATTGCAATGAAGTCGACCACCTTAAGATTTTTCTGTCTTGCATAAAATAATACATCAGCACCGGAACATCTACCTTTACCTCCAATAAATCCGCACCCTGAACTAAGTAAGGTAGCGTCGGCAAAAACCGCGCCCGCAACCATAAACTTTGATTAGATTTTGCAACCTACCCACCGTGTACATTAGAATGCGTGAAATGTGACCAAAGGGGGTCAAAAGGGGGGAAGAAAAGGGGGGGTAATTGAATTTTCTAGGTCATCAAACCAGACTCGGTTATACTAACTTCTAAGATATGCATTACATTGCCATGGATTTTCACTGTCTTTGTGAATAGGTAATTTATTTTTCGGGGTTTTTCTCCCTTTTTATGTCAGAGTAAAGCCGCGACTACATTATGGGGTTTTTCTCGCGTTGTGAAAGGGATTTATAGAGGTTTCAGTGTACTTACCTTTTGGCTATTAAAGTTCAGGTGATTGCCTATAAATACGTGTTTTATAGACGCTGTCTTTCTTACTGCTCCTTTTGGATGTTGTAGCGAATTCTAAAGAGCCATCTCCTCCAAAACTACTGAATGGAGTTAAGTTTGATTTTAACTTCTAGACGGTTTAAGTTTTAGGTTAAGTATTAAGCCAAATTTATTTCACTATTTATTTAATCTTAAATCGTTTTCATCATCATCATATCAGCCGAAAGACGTCCACTGCTGGACAAAAGCCTTCCCCAAGGATTTCCACGACGAGCGTTCTTGCGCTGCCGCATTCAGTGGCTTCCCGCGACCTTCACCAAGTCGTCTGCCTGCGCTATGTATTCCGGTGTATTTTACGCAACAAAAAATCTCTTGTCATTACGAGTTCATTCATTGCTGTCATTGCTACTGGAGAATTAAACGGTACTTCGGTTTTAAAAAGTGTTTGCTGCTATGTATGCTCATGCAGTTAACTAAGCATAAGCACGGTCATTACCTAAATGTGTTGAACTGTTAGTATCATTTATTTTGACCGTCTCTATGCTTTGTAAGGCACTATAAACGGCTGAGGTCCTGGTTGCTATCACTAGATGGCAGAGGTTAAGAAGTCGTGTCAGAGGTTCGAGAGTCAGTCATAGTGGTGTTTACTATTAGGCCTTCAACATCCATCAATCCAGACTTGGGTCCCAAGTCCCAAGCTGAGGTCCTGGTTGCCATCACTAGATGGCAGAGGTTTAGTCGTGTCAGAGGTCAGAGAGCGACAGTGGTGTTCGCTACTAGGCCTTGAACCTCCACCAGTCCAGACTTGCATACCAAATATAGAGATTGTTTAACCTTTATTTAACCTTTGTTTGGGAAAACAGAGACCCTTTCGCCGGCAAAAGGAATGTTATGGGTTGTTAATTTTTTTTTCAAGAAATATTTAATTCCATAGTAACATACGTAAATGTATGGGTTTGATCCCAATCTAAATATATATAACTCAAAGGTTACTGACTGACTGACATAGTGATCTATCGACGCACAGCCCAAACCACTTTACGGATCGGGCTGAAATTTGGCATGCAGGTAGATGTTATGACGTAGTGTAACAAAAATGGTTGAAAATTGGGTTAAATACCCTTTCAATTCCGTTACATTATACGTAGAATTTAGAGGGTTATATGGCCAATGTTGAAAAATAGAAAAGGAAATTTTGTGGTAATAAATAAAAATACAATTTAAAACTTGTAAAGTTTGTACAGCTGGTTTTTAAAAAAATATGTTGGTCACCTCTTTAAACGTACACGAAATAACATTAAATTTAGTAGTTCTAAAACTATGACTAAAATTGAATATAAAATTAACACGTGTGATTACAACTTTACTCCATTTAGAAATTTTATCAAAGTATCACTGACGATCTATACGTATAGATTGTTTCCAGTTGTTTTAGTGAAAATATCTTGAATTACTTATAAACTATCACACTGTTAAATTTATAAAGTTCAATATAAGCAGAAGAAATCTTGTCCGAGAAATAGGAAAATTAGATAACAAAGGCGTGTACTTCCCTTATCAGTTGACGAGATGATGGTATATCGCTTTGGCTGACTGATGGTATATCTGTTTCGCAGCTGACACAATGGTGGTGGATTTTAATGGCTTGGGACGACCTTGTTGGAAATAAATCCCTCCCCACTGGAAACGTTAAGGGGTATGCTAAAAAGCCCTAGAAATATGAGAGAAAACGAATTTAATATAGCACTATTTGCCAAGGAAAAATCAGAAAGAAAGTAGGAAATTCGTACCTTGAAACAGCGCCAAGGGTTCCGTTGTAAAAATTTAATTCAAGTTGTATACGTTGATTCACATTAAAATTTCCAGACAAAAACACACAATATCAAAAAATGTTCTCCTCCGGTGACCAACATTCGTTTTTTTCCTCTGTTCAATCAATCCCACTCTGTCAGAAAACGCCTTTTTAGAATTTCCCATGAAAAAGATTCTGAACCCCAAAAAGGTTTTATTTTGTAACGAAACCAAAAAGATTACGTTACAGTAGGCATCCGCTAAGAAAGGATTTTGGAAAATTCCCACGGGAACCACAAAAATCGAAATCTGCGCGGGCGAAGCTGCGGGCATCCACTAGTTTGTTAATATTTTTGCAAATTTTTAGCTGTTTTAATTTTTAAGAATTATTTCGGAAAATCTGTTTACTTTGAGGTACTAGTTTTAATTATTAAAATTGGTAGAAAGTAATATAAGATGGTCGAGAAATAGGTAATACTTGTTAAAAACTAATTATGGAGCCATAATTCATAAAAAACTTTAAAATTTTGAAAATTCGCGCCATGGCCTCATCTTTCCACCTAAAGAGTCCCCAGGAGGCTCGAGTTTCCATACAAACGTATCTCCGCTTTAATACAAAAACTACATGCCGGATTGAATCCAAAATTTGCGAATAAATTAACTAGACACATATCGATGTTAGTAATTAGTTTTTATTGTAGTAACTTTAAACATAACCAAACGAAAGCTTAAATTAGTTTTGTACTGAAAGTTTTAAACTGCTCTAATTTTTTTCCATTACACCTAAAACTAATTACAAACATCGTCATGTGTCTATTCAATATAATCGCAAAGTTTAGATTCAATCCGGCATGTAGTTTTTGTATCAAAGCGGATATAAGTTTGTATGGAAACTCGAGCCTCCTGGGAACCCTTAACGTGCCTTGTCAAGGACGGACACGGTCGAGAATAATGCCATTAACAGTCAAACCCATCTATGTAATAACCGTGTTTCAGGTCAGTTAACCCACAGTGTCAGTTTTCTAATATTTAACAACTGTACAAAATATTTCTTCAGTACCTTAATGAGCCTTTAAATAAATAATGATAATTATGGCATTTACTTTATCCGAAATTCAACTTGTAAGATAAAGTACCACTGCAGACATTTGCGCCCTGAAGTTCATTAGGTCTTTTGGCATCGGCCCAAGTTTGGAGAATCATTTAGCTAACACAAAAGCTTTGAAAATCCTGACTCCACAATTATATCTTAAACACAACTATTCAGCTAATAATAAAGTAATCTAATTAAATACAGGGTGTAGTAATCCTTACTCAATATCATAAAGCGTCGGTGGCGCAACGGCAAGAGCCGCTACCTCCTATCCGGGAGGTCGTTGTTCGATTCCTGCCACGTACCAATGTGTTTTCGAACTTCGGTCTCATATTATGTACGTTTATCCGACGCTCTTACGGTGAAGGAAAACATCGTGCATCGTGCACCTGCACACATCTGCAAAGAAATTCGAAGGTTTTGTGTAAAGTTGACCAACCCGCACTGGCCCGCGTGGTCGACTAAGGCCCGATCGCCCTAATTTAGGGTATGCTTGAGCCCCTCGGTGGGGACGTATATATGTTTGTTTGTTTGTTCGTTTTTACTGCTCTCGCTTGGCAACGAAGCGATAATTTGACGTGATTTTTTACATAGAAAGATAGTGACAGGATGGCAAAATTGGGAAGAGGAATTGGATTTTTTTTTTACCCCTTTAAATTACCATTTATGTAAGTATATTATTTATTTATTTATTGCAACGGTTAATTAACCCAATTACAGTAATTATATTAAATTAGATTCTTTAACATTTATCATCATGTCACCATAGAGTTCCCAAGGGATCCGAAAATCACAGAGATATCATATCTCACGGATTGAGAAGTGACTGGCTATTTTTTATTCAAAAAATAGCACAGCTTGACATAAACTGAGGTTTTTTTTTTATATAAAGTCACTTTTATACTCGCGAACCGTTTGCAGCTCATGCATAGTACACACTCAATCACAATTGTTATCATTATCATCATCATCATCATATCAGCCGGAAATCGTCCACTGCTGGACAAAGGCCTCCCCCAAGGATTTCCACGGGTCCTACGCTGCCCGCACAATTGTTATATCACACTATAATTATTAATTTTGTATCGAAAACTTTTATTTCAGTTTACCAAAAGTTATAGGCCGGCCATTTTCCAGCTTTACATTCATGGTTCATGCGTTATCGGGTCGGACATTATTGGGACTTCATAATGTATGATTCTATTTTTTTTTAAACCAACCAAAGTATTTCCTACGATTCTATAAACTATAGACGATTCTGAGACCTTGATGCCACTCCCAAAGTTCGTCATTCAAAATACGTATGTCAGATCAGGTGGTCGATCTAGGCTATGTTCCTGCCTATCGGTCATCTTGGTGGGCGTAACCAGGGGTGTTAGTCGAAAGTAACGAAGTAAGACTGCAATCAACTCAGTTTATTCTCCAACAAAAATAGTTAGGTACAACGAAACGTAAGACAGTTCCTAGCTTGTGTTGTCCGTGCGGCGACCGTAGGAGAAGTGCCTGAGATGTGTCGTGTCCATTTATAACGAACACCTCCACCACTCCCCGATGATGTCACGCACGTGTACTGCAAACTAGACTCTGCGGAAGCGCGCCAACACCACGCTTGCGTTTCGCTGTCAACCGACTTCTCGTACTAATGACCTTTCCGATACGGCCATCCTACGGGACACACGTCCCTGTGTGTTAATCTGAAACAAATTTTCCACACACAGTATCACATCGCTCGGTCACTCCTGACCTTACTTTTTAGTCAAGAAAATAAAGCAGAAATGGATCGCAACCAGATTTTATGAAATCACTATACAATGATTAAGTAACTCAATAGAGTCTCTTTATAAAATAATTAGACAACACTACAAAATTCTGTTTCTACAACTTACAATTCAAGGAACAATGAAACTTACACTAATTTTGTAAATGCTAGAGAGCTCAGAGCACTGCTGAATCTCTATACTTTTAAATCAACACAAATTAGAAAAACACAAAAAAAATAACGATTAAGCTCTACATGTGATCTATGGCTAAACATAGCCCAGCAACTCACAGTTGCTCAAATCTCATATGCGCATCCCCGCGGGATCGCCGAGTCTCACCCGGACTCTATGGGTTTTACAAACCCCGACCTCCGCCAGAGTTGACTGCATACCGCGTACTCACGGTCTACTTACTACAGCAGATACCGATTTCTCTTAAGCTACGGCTACAAATCAACCTCTGGTATAGTCCGATCATCATGTAAACTTAATCTTCAACCATTGATTCATCAAGAGCCGAACTCTCGCCGTACTCTACTTCTATTTCATCAGTGATGCTCTGATCTCCCGGCATTTTTCTTAGCCTATCATGCGCGTATTTGTACGTACGCCTGGAATTTAAAGACCTCAAGGTGTAGCGATCCCCGTCTAAGATCTCTACAACCCGAAATGGTCCTTTAAACTTAGGGTCCAACTTAGTTTGATTTCGTTCTTCATTCTCGATAAGAACGAAATCTCCAAGCGAAAATTTATTGAGCTTTGCCTTTGTCCGATCGAATCTTTGTTTTGCATACGATGCTGCGATTTCAATGTTACGAGATGCCTGGTCCCGTACCATGGGCAAATCTACCTCAGATTCTACATCATCACATCAGCCGAAAGACGTCCACTGCTAAAAAAAAGCTATTAAAAATAGACAACTTTGGCCTATGATCATTGAGGATATCAGTCCCAATACTACAAAAGCTAATAAGGGTTTTACTCCATGTAAAGATGTTGGTCTCAATATTATGAAACCATAAAGGGCTTTCAATACTTTCAATCCTAGTTTAAGTTTGTATAACCGAAACTCTAGTTAACTAAATGAATAATAAGTCCTCGTTCCAAATCTTCCGTTCAATCACGACGTTGTGTCACAATTAATGATCCGAAAGCATGTGAAAGTGTACTTTGAAGGACTAACAAAGCATCATTTTAGCTGCTAATGCAATCACTACTAGAAGGGTAAGGGACTACTCTATTCGCATCCTTTCCGACAGTCGAGCTGTTTTGTTATTGACAGACTCGTTTAAGAACACCGTCAATCCTAGATTTAAAATATCTGAATCGATCATAATATCGTTCGACACGTAAATACTCGTCTAGCAAAACAAGGAAAAGACAATTCTGAACTATGCCCGTCAATATTAACCTCACTCGATATTTGTTCTGTAAAGTAAACTTAAGCGTTGCCTACAAAGGTCAATTGTGCGTTGGTATTGAACACACTCCCAAAAGTCTATACACGAAACTTTCTTTAACAAGAAACCACTCGGCACCACCACAGATTAGGTAATAGTACTCGTACTACGTATGTACTACTACCACTATCGAAACAAAAGGGGTACGACTCACCGGATTTTCGTATCGTAGCTCCTCGCGTACACTACCAACTTCGCAGAATGCATCTCTGCCGCTGCCAGCGCAGCCCATACTGTCGCCCATTTCCAAACAGCGCATCAGGAACAGGTTTCTAAACTGGCTCCGAGTCATTCCGGAAGCATAGGAGCATATGCCTTTCAACGGTTTGCTAAGTGAAATAAGCATTGCACCTCATTGCAACTGTCGTTCCGTAAGGGAGATGTCGACAAACGAGCACCGTGAACGTGGATTTGCTTCAGGTATATTCTGGTTGAATTCTGGCAGTGTGATTGCAGCAAATGTAGTCGATGGTGCTTGCATAACCTCAATCAATCGCAACATGTTCTGTTTCTGTAGCACAAAGAATTGTTGCCAGTTGGTTTTTATTTCGCTGCTCCATTATCATTTTTCACATTTTCCCGTCGTTATGCACTTGTTGCGAGCGCTGGGAACAATCCAACTTCTGATGTCAGATCAGGTGGTCGATCTAGGCTATGTTCCTGCCTATCGGTCATCTTGGTGGGCGTAACCAGGGGTGTTAGTCGAAAGTAACGAAGTAAGACTGCAATCAACTCAGTTTATTCTCCAACAAAAATAGTTAGGTACAACGAAACGTAAGACAGTTCCTAGCTTGTGTTGTCCGTGCGGCGACCGTAGGAGAAGTGCCTGAGATGTGTCGTGTCCATTTATAACGAACACCTCCACCACTCCCCGATGATGTCACACACGTGTACTGCAAACTAGACTCTGCGGAAGCGCGCCAACACCACGCTTGCGTTTCGCTGTCAACCGACTTCTCGTACTAATGACCTTTCCGATACGTAAATGATCTATTGTGACCGGAAATAAATTTCTACTCAATAGGAACTGGAACTCCTTCTTTAATCTGTTTTGCGATTTGAGCTAAACAAATAAATAAAAAAACAACCTCACCGGTAGCTAAATAAAGCAATATCTGTGCGAGCAAAACTACGACGAGCAAAAGCTAGTTCTAAGATTAATTGAGCTCATCATATAGTCGAAAAACGTCCACTGCTAGATTAAGGCCTCCCCAAGGAATTCCACAACGACCGGTTCTTCGCTACCCGCATCCAGCGACTTCCTGCGACCTTCACCAGGTCATCCGTCCACCGAGTGGCAGGCCTGTCTACGATACGTTTTCCAGTGCGTAATCGCAACTCGAGCACTTTACTACCCCAACAGCCATCCGTTCTACGAGCTATGTGCACCGCCCACTGCCATAATTACAACCTTCGTGAAAAGGAGAAAATCACCCATGTCCCCCACGCACTAGAAAAATGTGTCAAACTGACGCATATAATGGGGCCTGCGGCCTACAACCGGTTGCCCCCGCACGTAAAGGAGGCGCCATCTCGGCCTCCCTCAAGTCGCAGCGGAAGCTATGTCTTGTCGAGCGAGCCTTTTATAGTTGGGAGGAAGTTATAAATTACTAGCTTTTTCACGTGGCTCCGCCCACGTGGACATCGTTTTTTTGACTGTATTTAAGGGTGATTAGTAAATTATGTCGTTTCCCACCTACTCAACCATCTCTGTGCAAAAAATCACAACAATCGAGTATTTTTTTAGTTCCCTCAGGAACTGCATCAGATTATGCTATTTTCCTGCAATAAAAAGTAGCCTATGTCCTTCCCCGTGACACAGGCTACCTGCATGCCAAATTTCATAAAGATTGGTCAAGGCGTTGAAGCGTGAAAAGGTAACAAACAAACAAACACATTTTTTTTGCTTTTTTTTAATTTTATACTTCCAATTATTTCTTGACTTAAAGATGCATTATCCTTTACTAATAAATGACTATTATGACTATTATAATTTGCAAGGAAAATCAATAAGTCTATACTTAAAGAATTCCGAAAACAAAAATAAAGTATTTAAGTTGCATGCTAGAAAATACTTCTTGGCTTCAACTTATGTTAACTTTAACTTTCTTTAAGGACTATCTGTATAATATGAAGATTAAGGTGGAACCGATGTAGAGATTATATGCAAGGTGATAGGAGCACCAGCGTGGTACGAGAGTGAAAAGACACAATTAAAGCTAGCGTTAAACATCTAATAAGCTACCAAACACAACACAAGCATAGCATAGGGGGTGATTTGTATGAGAGTGAGTAGGCACTATTTAAGCTTGCGTGTTACATCCTCGGCTGCATGGTAAGGTGCAGCCAAATGTACTCAAATTTTTATTAATAAAAAAATATATTTACGCTGGGCGGATGAATTTGCGTGCAGCTGACACTAATAATAATACTAATGTGCTTATTAATGTGTGGTAATTATCTTCATAATATGTGGTAATTATCTTAAGGCTAGGACCGTGACCTTCTGTCCAGTGAGGTCGTGGTTCGAATCTTGCTACGTACCAATGTGTTATCGAATTTCTAATTCTTAAGAAAGACGTCCGCTGCTGGACAAAGGCCTCCCCCAAGGATTTCCACGACGACCGGTCCTGCACTGCCCGTGTCCAGCGATTTCCCGCGACCTTCACCAGGTCGTTGGTCCACCGTATGGGAGGTTCGCCTACGCTACGTTATACGTCTTCCAGTACGCAGTGGTCACTCGAGAACTTTACTTTTGTTCATTTTTGTATGGAGGGTCCATTTTTTTTACATAATTGAGTATGGGTTCATATGGGAAAGTTGTTCAGTATGATGAGTAGAACCTCCAGTTAACGGAACCTACACCAATTTTGTTACATCCTGTATAAGACAGGAAGATAGGAAGGTCCAAGAAAGCTAAGTGTTAGGATTAAGGTCGGAAATAATTATATAGGTTGAAGCGCACAGATTTCCCAGTGATATTATTATGAAAGGACGGGGCAATTCCATCCATGAAACTGAACATGGGTCGCTGTATTTTCCTTTCCCTGCACAGGATAAACATTATCGTAAAATAGTACGTAGTAAATATGAAGGAAGATGTGCGTCACGCACAGAGCCTTCAGCTACAAAATAGGTGGGTAGGTACAGAAAACCCGCTCTATACAGGGTTGTCACAAAATTTGTGTAGAAGGCATTAATTACTTATACTTAACATTTTTTTCCGAAGAACCTATAATCAATTTTAAATAATTATTCCGGGTGTGTATGAAGGTCGCGTTGCACATGTACATAGGTGTAAATCTAAATGCTCTACACGTGACCGTGGGTCATCCTATTTCTTTTAATAGGTGTTGTAAGATTTGACTTTTTTTTTTTTTTATTCACAATTAGTAAACCCTTGACAACATCTCACCTGGTGGTAAGTGACGATGTTGCCGAAGATGGAAGCGGGCTTACCAAGATTCCCCAACGCAATGGGGAACTGGCTATCTTATCTTCATGCCGGAACACACCAATGATATCAACATTGATATTTGGCGGCAAGACTTAGATAAGATGGTGGTAGCTAGCCAGGCGGGCTTAGAAAATGCCCTACCACCAACCAAACCGAGTCTTACAATTGACCCCGCCGGGAATCGAACCCGCGACCTCCTGTGTAAAGCCAGTGAACTTTGCCTCTGAGCTACGGAGGCGGTTAAACTATGGGATTCGAACCGGAGGATGGCCCGCAGGGTCTTTCCGTGACTTACAGTCAATCTGCGACACTGCGATCGCCAACCCGCCTGCCAAGCGTGGCGATTACGGCAACACCTCCCAATGATTGTCACAAACAAAAAACGGCCCCTAGTCCCCGGCGGTCCCACTATTCCTGGCAACGGTAGCGGTCAAGGTAACGGTGGGGCATGGGGTGCATATTATCCCTGGCAGATGCAAGGCTACCAAACTAAAAGACCTCTGGCCCTGGCAACCTACAACACGCGCACACTGCGAACCAACGCAAAGTACACAGAAATCGAGGAAGAATTGAGCAGGTTACGATGGGACATCGTAGGATTGTATGAAGTCCGAAGAGAGAGGGAGGACACTATAATCCTTAAATGCGGAAACCTGCTCTATTTCCGGCAGGGTGACCAACTATCCGAGGGTAGTGTCGGGTCCATAGTCCACAAATCCCTCATTAACAATGTGGTCCGGATAGAGTGTTTCGACGAGGGTAGCGTACCTTATACAACAGATGAGATACTAGTTACTTCGTAACTTACACTCCGAATTACCAAACGGTACTCCTGAAGGTTATATAAGTATGTGCACCGACCGTGCAATACTCCGACGACGAAGTAGATATCCTATATGAGGATATCTCTAGAGCTTTACGTAATAGCTCCCGGACCCAATACGCCGTTGTTATGGGGGACTTTAACGAAAAACTGGGCAAACGAAGTGATGGTGAGCTGAAAGTAGGGCAATTTGGATATGGAGAGAGAAATGCACGTTTTCCAGTGCACGGTCGCCAGTCGAGAACTTTACTGCCTCAACGGCCATCTGTTCTACGAGCTATGTGCCCCGCCCACTGCCACTTAAGTTTAGCAATTCTAAATGTAGCAAGCTACTTTGGTTCTCCTACGGATCTCCTCGTTTCTGACTCGTTTCTCTGACAGAGAAACTGCGAGCATAGCTTGCTCCATTGCCCTTTAGGTGACCTTGAGCCTTCTTATGAGGGCCATAGTAAGCAACCATGTCTCAGTTCCGTATGTCATCACTGGCAACACACACTGGTCGAAAACCTTGGTCTTAAGACACTGCGGTATCTGGGACGTAAAGATATTGCGAAGCTTCCCGAACGCTGCCCAGCCGAATTGGGTTCGATTATTGATCTCTTTCTCGAAGTTGGACCTACCTAACTGGACTGTTTGTCCCAGGTACACATATTCGGTAACAACTTCGAGTGTGAAGCCCCTAACGTTCAGAGGAGTAGGTATGACACGGACGTTTGACATAATTTTTGTCTTGTCCATGTTCATTCTAAGACCTACTCGTTGAGAGACTCTGCTGAGAGCATCCAGCATTGTGCCTAACTCGTCCATAGTCTCAGCCATTACCACGATATCGTCAGCGAATCGAAGGTGGGGGTGATGTACTCTCCGTTGATATTAATGTCAAGACCAACCCAGTCCAAAAGCTTAAAAACATCTTCCAGGGCGATATAACAGTTTGGATATATAACGTCTCCCTGTCTTACCCCTCGCTGCAGCCGGATTGGTTCCGAGTTTTGACCCTGGAGGCGAACCGACATGGTGGCGTTTTCTAACAAACACTTACCTCGATATAATTATCGATAGTAAATTTGGCACCGCTTGGAGAGACTGTAACACAGCCCAAGTTTTAGTTTTCAATTTTATGAGTCAGTATGCAAATTATATTAATTCTATACATTAATGAGCATAATATACGTTTATATATAAACAATATGAATAAATGAAATGAAATAATATAAACTTCAATTAATACAATACGCCATTAAAACCTTACATAATTAATAGTATTAATCTAATAATGAAAATATTAATAAAGATGGTATCCCGATTTGATCCAGCCGCAAAGTAGCCCACGACACACATCGCGTTGCCGCGCTAGATGGCAATAGCCTTCTAGTGTCATATTGTTTTCGTGTCCTAATGACACAATTTGTTTTATATCAATGATTATATTTTGATGTTAATAACTTATGATTGTTTTGTTTTTAATTTTCACAAATGTCATTATTTGCACCTATTTTTATTCAACATTTTTAATCATTTTTTACTACATAACTGTTGTTAGATCCGATAATTGGGGCATAGTTCTCGTCAAAGAGAACAGTTTTCCCCAAGAAACTCAAAATATAAAAGTTTTTAATATGTAGAATTATAAATATAAATGTAATGTAAATCTGTATTTTATGTATCCTCTGTAGGTACAATAAACTATTAAATCAATAAATAATAAATAAATAATAATTATGTTGAATTATGAATTATGTTGTATTCGTGTGAAGAGATTCGGTAGTCTAAGGGTTCCTGGTACGTGGGACTCGCACTTGGCCGGCTTTTAGTATTTTTTGATTTACATTAGTGTTAGTAAAATCATTCACCACAAGTTTGGCGATGGTATACTCTTATACATTTTACCGATTTAACGATAGAGCAAAATTAAAAAATCCTCAACGTTTCTTAAACGTGGACCCAGCATATTTTTGAACCTTTTTTTTTATTTACGAGTATATTATGTGTTAGTGGCGTTAAGAGCGTCGGTGGCGTAACGGCTAGGGCCGCCGCCTCCTGTCAGGGAGGACGTGGTTCGAATCCCGCCACGTACCAATGTGATTTCGAATTTCGATTTCATACGTACGTTTATCCGACGCTCTTGTGGTAAAGGTAAACAATTGAGGAAACTTGCAAACGCCTGTGAAGAAACTCGCAGGTTGTGTGTGAAGTTGACCAACCCGCACTGGGCCCGCGTGGTCGACAAAGGCCCGATCGCCCTAATTCAGGGTAGGCTCGCACCCCTCGGTGGGGACGTATACCAGCTATGAGATTATATGAATGAAGGTTTCCAAAAAAGCGAGTGGACCTTCTGCTCTTTACTTTGTGCTTAAGCATACTAGTGCGTGCCCGCGGCGTTGGTCGAGACAATATCCTGTATTCACCCAACAAATGTTTTGATAACATCTACCCTCTTTGTTTTCCTCGTTGACAGGTTAAATAAGACTTGTTTGTTTTTATTAGGGACTATTGTAAAAATATCAGGCAGCTTAATTAAGTTTTCTTTATCGCAGTTGTTATGTTATCTGTTAACATCTCATGCCTGCAACTTGGAGAAATTGTGTCATCACCATCATGATATCAACCAAAAATCGTCCACTGCTGGACAAAGGATTTCCACGACGACCGCATCCATCGGCTTCCCGCGATCTTCACCAGATCGTCGGTCCACCACGTGGGAGGCCTGCCTACGCTACGTTTTCTTGTGCGCGGTCGCCACTCGAGAACTTTACTACCCCAACGGTCATCTGTTCTACGAGCTATGTGCCCTGCCCACTGCCACTTCAGTTTAGCGATTCTGTGAGCTATGTCGGTTACCTTTTACTTTACCTCCTCGTTTCTGATTCGATCACGCAGAGAAACTCTGAGCATGGCATGCTCCATTGCCTTTTAACTTCGAGCCTTCTTATGAGGCCCATAGTAAGACATGTCTACAACCTTTTTTCAAGAGTCTCATGACGCACTAATCGTCTGGCACGCAGGTTTGACAGTAAGAAATTGTGTGTCTGTGAAAAAATATAATAATACAAGCTGGTTTGATGGGAACGCATGGCAATGAATCATTTTATACAGGGTGTAACAACACTGGTGTAGGACCGGTTAAAAGGGGGATGACAGCTAGTCATTTGAGTAATTTTTTTCACCTGTCAAAAACGTCATTTTGATCTAAAAAAAGGCGAGACGTCATAGTTTTTTTGAAGGTTTGATGGAAAACAAAAAGAGTAAGGTTTTTTAGAACTTCAGTAAGATGGTGAGTTAATACACCTTCCCAGCGAGGGGCTCGAGCCTATCCTGAATCAGGGCGATCGGGCCTTAGTCGACCATGCAGGCCCAGAGCGGGTTGGTCGACTTCACACACAACCGCAGTTTCTTCGCAGGCGATAAACGTAAATATGAAATCAAAATTTTAAATTACATTGGTACGTGGCAGGATTCGAATC
Source organism: Coleophora flavipennella (assembly GCA_947284805.1). Classification (NCBI taxonomy): domain Eukaryota; kingdom Metazoa; phylum Arthropoda; class Insecta; order Lepidoptera; family Coleophoridae; genus Coleophora; species Coleophora flavipennella. The sequence goes on from OX369297.1 coordinate 1,772,050, forward strand.
ACGACCTCCTGGATAGGAGGTAGCAGCCCTTGCCATTACGCCACTGACACTCACTATTTAGTGATCAAGAGATCATAATTTATTTTTCAATTAACTGAGGTTTTTACTTCTAATACAAAAGAACTTTCATAAGGAAACCCGTCATTTCGAGAGTCATTACGAATCGTCTCGCACGCAGGTTTGACGACTTCCAGCCTCCCGAACAAGCCGGTTTCCGAAAAGGTTTTAGTACCATAGACCACATACATACGCTGCGGCAGATTATACAGAAGACCGAAGAGTACAATCAGCCACTATGCTTGGCGTTCGTGGACTATGAGAAAGCCTTCGTTTCGGTCGAAACTTGGGCTGTGTTACAGTCTCTCCAGAGACTCTCGAATCGAATTGAGAATCGATTCTCAAAATACATCTGCTGTGTTTCGTGACGAAACCAATAACGTGTAAGGAAAAAAATATATTGCTTGGAAACTAGTATCGTACAAAGTAGATTATTTCTTCTGTCGCTTTTGACAAAAAACTCGACAAAAAAAGAATTAGCCAAATCGGTCCAGCTGTTCTCGAGTTATGCGCTTACCAACACATTTTGCGATTCATTTTTATATTATAGATAGATAGATATACGATACAATTTTAAACTACCACCTATAAGTCAAAACATATTCACAGTTCTCAATAACATAGACACAAAAAGTTATGTTAATTTAATTTTATCGAAGAGGCAGCCCTGCGATCGCGCGGTGTGAAGCAAGTACTGCGGTTGCTGACGCGATGGAGTAGGCTATTATAGCAGTAGGTATTGGAAATTTACTACTGAGTGAAGTATCTGTTACGTAGTAACTAATTAGTAATCTGTGGTATTGTATGGAAGTTTGCGGCGGTCGGCGCACCCTCCGTCTGCGCCCTCGCTCGCACGAGATGAAAAATAGTAATTTTATGGAGGGAAGGGCAGGGTCCAACAAAACAAATTAAATAAGATTAGCCACCAACAACTGAATACATAGGTATATTATAAAAAATAAATAAACGATAAATATGGAAAACAGACGTGAAGTATTGACAGGATAGAAAGGAAGGAACCAACAAAATTTTTAAAAGTAAAAATAGACAAAAAGATGATATAAAATTAGATTGAAAAAAAAAAAAAAAAAGATTAACTTTTTCACAAGTTTGTCTGTTTTATTGGCTATGGCCGTAATGTAACGCTTAACGGCTAAATGACTTGTTAAGTGTGATATGTCGTTGGATTTTCCTTGATCCCTTTGAATGTCATATGATACATTTAAGGTGATAACGTCTTATAAAAGTTATAAATCGATGTACGCCGGCTGCACTCACGAAAAAGCATGACTCATTGTCCTGCCTGAATCGAGCGTGCAAGCGAGAGCGCGGAACAAGCGATAGAGAGGCACGATCGGCCTAAGCGTTCGGCTTATCACGTAAAATTATCGTCCGTAAAGCGACTTTACAGACAACCAGTTTTTTTTGATGTGAAAGATCTATTGGCGCGCCTTAGTAGTAAAACGGACACGTATACCGTGACGGCAAACGGTATGACTCTCTCTTATACCATCATGCTCATGCTTATACCCACTTACACCCACTTACACCCACTTATACTTATACCAGCCAACAATAATATTGAAATTAAACGTAATTTCAAATCAGTGACGTCATTATTGAATCGAAATACGAATGACAGTGAGGATTAAGTGACCGAAAGGAAAAAAAAATATGGTCAAGTTACTGGTAGTGGCAGTGGGTAGAACAGATGGCCGTTGGGGTAGTAAAATTATCGAGTGGCGACCGCGCACCGGAAAACGTAGCGTAGGCAGGCCTCCCACGCGGTGGACCGATGACCTGGTGAAGATCGCGGGAAGCCGATGGATGCGGGCAGCGCAGGACCGGTCGTCGTGGAAATTCTTGGGGGAGGCCTTTGTCCAGCAGTGGACGTTTTTCGGCTGATAATATGATGATGATAAATTACTAAATTGTTTCACATCTGCCGGTCGTCCCATGACGCCCAATTTTTGGAGTTTACTCTTTTAGAACTGATTTATATACAGAGTGTAACAAAATTGGTGTAGGCTCCGTTAACCTGTGGTTTCTACTTGTGACGTAGTCAATATTTTTGGTTATTTTTATTTTTAAATTGTTTTTATAATTATCATCTTTTTGTCTATTTTTACCTTTTGATATTTGTCTGTTTTTTGACTCTATCATTTTGTCCCCATCCTGTTCAACGATACTTTTCATTTCCATATTTTTCATTATTGTTTTATAAGCAATTTTTTTTTAATATACAGAGTGTAAAAAAATTGGTGTAGGTCCCGGTAATTGGGGCTTCCACTCATGATACTGAACAATTTCCCACAAGGAACACATAGTTAATTCTAAAAAAAAAATTTGGACCCTCCATACTAAAATGCACAAAATTTAACGATTAACTGATTGATTTGAATGAAGAGTAAAAAAAAAGTCGTAGAACAAAAAGTTGTTCAGTATGGTGAGTAAAAACACCGGTTAACGGGACCTACACCAATTTCGCTACTGTATATGTTTCGGTGTATTTCTATATTTTGAAAAAGAATTCTGCCCTTACCTCCAGTACCTATTCCTCTTCTCGTGCGTGCAACGGCGTAGTGGTGAAGGTACGCCGCCGTCGCATACTCATCATACTGAAGAACTTTCCCCAAGGAACACATAGTCAATCCCCAAAAATAAATTTGGACCTTCTAAACAAAAATGCACCTCAAATATACCAAACCTGCACACGCCTGCGAAGAAACTCGAAGGTTGTGTGTGAAGTCGACCAACCCGCACTGGGCCCGCGTGGTCGACTAAGGCCTAATCGCCCTGATTCAGGGTAGGCTCGAGCCCCTCGGTGGGGACGTATATGAGCTGATATAATAATAATACAAAAATGCACTAGATTGGAAGATGAGCTGATCAATTTGCATGAAGAGTTGAATTTTTTTATGCGCTTTTAGCAAAGTCATAGAACAAAAGCTGTAGATAATGATGAGTATAGAAGATTTGTTAGCCGTTGGTCTTATACGCAGTTTGTCCAAACAGTCATCAAGTCTTGTTTCGTTTAGAAGCCCCAGTCAAAGGGACTTACACTAATTTTGCAGCCCGATATGAAAAATATATGAGGAGTCAAATTCAATGAAGATCGGTAACGCGTTACCAAAAGTGATATTAACTTTTTGTGTCATTACGTTTTATTAGTCACGAAGTCTAAGGAAACATGGCGATGCCGCCTAATGCGAGGCCGAAAAAAATTTTTTTCCATGAGTAAACTGACAATAACTGACTGTGTTACAGTTGGTTAATTTATTTTAAATAATACTGACTATACCTTGTAGGAACTTGTTTTGTTTTTTACAAAAACCACGTTTTGAAAGTGGAATTATTAGAAACTAGCTGTTTCCCGCGGATTCACCCGCGTGGACAACATGTCCTTGACTTTTCGAGGAAAAAAGTAGCCTATGTGCTAATCTAGGTCCTAATCTGTCTACTTACCAAATTTCATCCATATCCGTTTAGTAGTTTTTGCGTGAAAGAGTAACATACATACATCCATATAATCTTGAAAATTTTTGCGTTTATAATATTAGTAGGATATCAAAAAAAATATGACAAATAAACACAGCAGAGTAATATACATGCAATATTAATGGTACACCCCGTTTATTGCGTGAACAGGTCATTTGTCTCACCTGCAATTTGATGTATGAACCAGAGAGAGAATTAGGGGTTGTACGTGCCTCCTGTTCAACCGGAGTATAGGGAGACTCTCTTTATCAGCCTTTTTATGGCCGAAGAGAAGATTTGTGAGCGATTCGCCTTTTTTAGTCAAGCATATTATCAACCGACTTACAAAAATGCAGAGGTATTTAATTCAAAAAATTGACGAAATCAATTGTTTATTTTTTTTTTGAAAATTAAAATCTCAAAACTTTAATTTTACAAGTTTGCAAAAAAAGTAGTGTGTGGTTTTATGAAACCACGGTAAAAGTGAAACTTTTTTTCACATTATAGACATTTACAGAGGACGAAACGATCATGGCTGAGCTCTCGTCTTGGAGCTACGGTACAGAGTACTAAACGATCATACCGACCGTCACGCGACACACAGGCAAAAAAAAATTGAGACAATGTAATAAAAGTTTCACTTTTAAAACTTTTTTTTTTAATTTACCAAAAAGTACTTACCTAACTCATCATATCAGCTCATATATGTCCCCACCGAGGGGCTCGAGCCTACCTTGAATTAGGGTGATCGGGCATTAGTAGGCTTTGACTTACCTAACTGAATTTGATAAAATTTATGTAGGACCACCAACTTAGAAGTATTTCCTATTAATTAAAAAAAATCGAAAAATTCAGTTCCCAGTCGCTGAATATATCGCTTAACAACCACATAAAAAAATTACAGCCAACTTAAGGACCTCCTCCATTTTTGAAGTCGGATTTTTAGAAATTAGCATGAGTAAAGGAAACTGAAAAAAATTTCGCAAAGAAAGAAAAAAATTGAAGCAAAATATTTTTTGACTTTCTGCAAAATTGGTCAGTTATCTACAGGGTGTAAGGTAAAATAGAACACATTTTAGCAGGGATTCTACTCATGAAAGTGAAGAACTTTTAGTTTACAACTACGCTGGACTCGGAAAAATAAAATAGACTTCTCAAAAATATTAGATTAACAGAAATTATTGTTATTATCAACTATATTTAAACATGACATGATGTGAATTAATCTTCTATAATCTTCTATCTTCTATATCTATCTATATAATATAATAAAACTGTAACGGGGCCGTGTCTGTACATGAAATATTTTTGGAAAATAATAACTGTGGTGGATATTAGTAACGATACAGAGGCCAAAACAACAACTTTTGGAATTTTTGTCTGTCTGTCTGTCTGTCTGTCTGTCTGTCTGTCTGTATGTTCGCGCATCACGCAAAAACTACCAGGCCGATTTTGATGAAATTTTGTATGGTGGTTCCTTATAGCTCGGGTTAACATATAGGATACTTTTTATCCCATAAAATTCAAGAGTTCCCGTGGGAAAATCAAAAGTATTCATTTATATAATGGCTCACCACGCAAATGTGGCTTGACCTATTACAATCAAATTTTACACGTTGATACCCTTATCGCGAACTAAAACTGGGACATTGTGAATCCCAAAAAAATTAGGATTCCTACAGGAATGCAAAAAATTGTATCTTAGGAATGACTCAACGTAACAATATGAACCTTTACATTGGGATGGGGTGTTTTGACCATCATTGTATAGTCGGGTATTCTTTATCCCGGAAAACTAAAGAGGTCCCGTGGGTAATTATCTATCGATACATACAATAATAACAAAAGAGTACTTTTTTCTATATATTAGCTACACATACCAAATATTATAATCATAGTAGCAGAATGTCAATAGATGGCAGTGCAGGGATAATAAAACGCGCTTAAGTTCTATTAAAACATTAAAATATTATTTCATACTTTTGAGTGGATTTCTTTTATGTATTTTTCAGCATACGCTACTTTAAACCCTGGATCTATGGTACGTAGCGATGTGTTTCATAGACGAACAGAGAGGTATTTTTTTACAGATTCCAATCGTGTAAAAAAATAAAAACACATAAATCGAGTTTAACATCTTTTAACAGGAGGCACAGATATGGGAACTCTTCTGACGGCGATTATTTGCGTGTGGCACTTGCTCTCCGCCTGCAATATCAATATCTGTGAACCTCATCAATGTATTTGCGGGTCCTCGGTGGAGGAAATTGGCCATCACTCACTGAGTTGCAGTCGTGTTTGTGAAGATTACCACGTCACCAATTCCTTAATGACCTCACTCGGAGGGCACTGGTCTCGGCCAGATGGAATATTCCATCTTTCATGCAGCCGCCAGCCGGACTTTAGTCGATCTGATGGCAAAAGGCCGGAGGGTTTAAACAGGTTCTATGGCAGAGAGGAACGTGTCTGCTTTGGGAAGCCACTTTTTCCGCCTCACTCCTCACCCGTACGGTACTGCTACTCAATTTGCGGTGAGAAAGAAGCATAATAAGTACTCGGTCTTGGAGGCAAATTACTGCTTTGTGCTGCTGGTCTGTGAGACAACCGGCTGCTGAACCCTCAGAGGCCTTTGCCTTCACAAAGAAGATTGGCCTTCGCCTTCGGGAGAGGAGATGCGACGTAAGGTCCTACCTGCTGCTAAGGTTGTCTATTGCAATCCAGCGCGGCAACGAGAAGTGCGTCTTGGACTCCTTTGGAGCTGATACGACTCGAGGATTTGACCCATATTAATATTGTTAGGAAAATTTATTACTAGATTGATACCTTTAATGATTTGAATTAGTTTTTTGATAATATTTCATCATATCAGTTTATATACGTCCCCACCAAGGGGCTCGACCTGCCCTGAGTTAGGGCGATCTGGCCTTAGACGATCACGCGGGCCCATTGCGGGTTGATTGACTTCACACATAAGCTTCGAATTTCTTCGCAGGCGTGTGCAGGTTTCCTCACGATGTTTTTCTCACCGTAAGAGCTTCGGATAAACGTACATACCAGTATGAAATCGATATTCGTATAGATATTGGTAAGTGGCAGGATTCGAACCACGGCCTTCCGGACAGGAGGTAGTGGCCCTAACCGTTTTGCCACCGACGCTCTATATTTTATTTAAGATTTACAAATCCTTACTTTATATTACAAATGTGAAAATGTGTTTGTTTGTTTGTTACCTATTCACATTCAACACCTCTACCAATCTTGATGAAATTTGGCATGCAGGTAGCCTGTATCACTGGGAATGAAATAGTCAACCTTTTATTTGTGGAAATTATCATAGTCCGATGCAGTTCCTGAGGAAACTAAAACAACTTAGTTCGTTTTATTTAAAATCGTAACGAAAAAATGGATTGGTGTGATTTTTAGCACAGAGATGAGGTGGAAAATGATATAATTTACTAATAAGTATATCCTGACATAGTTCCCGAGTGATCTGGGGACAACTGTTTTCTACGCTTGCGCACGTCGGTGGCGTCGCAACGGAGCAACGGATTAAAGTGATTTTTTGTATAAAATTTGTTGAGGGGGTGGGAAGTGACAAAGACTGCTAATCCGAATAGCCCGATACAGTTCCTGAGGTACCTGGTGAAAACTCATGTCCGCGCTTGCTAGCTGATTGCGGCTCGCGCACCACTCACCCTCAAAAAGAGTCATAAAAGCTATGTCCACGTGGGCGAAGCCGCGGGCAAAAGCTAGTTTATAATATTATAATAAGTACAATGACATGTTTTGTATTCTATATATGGAATGAAATTAATTGTTTATTTGTTTGTTAATCTATTCTTTTCTTTTTTTTAAGTTTCTAGTTATAAATTTGCATGCTATAACTTAATATGGCTAAACAAGAGAGTCTGTGGTCTTCAAACTAACATCACTATTTGTACCTTGTTTAATGGCGAATAAAGAATATTTGTATTTCTATTCATACAAATCGATCAGCTCAGTCGCTAACTTTACATGGGCAGTCTATATATGTTCATACAAATCGATCAGCTCAGTCGCTAACTTTACATGGGCAGTCTATATTTGTTCATACAAATCGATCAGCTCAGTCGCTAACTTTACATGGGCAGTCTATATATGTTCATACAAATCGATCAGCTCAGTCGCTAACTTTACATGGGCAGTCTATATTTGTTCATACAAATCGATCAGCTCAGTCGCTAACTTTACATGGGCAGTCTATATTTGTTCATACAAATCGATCAGCTCAGTCGCTAACTTTACATGGGCAGTCTATATTTGTATTCATACAAACCGATCAGTTCAGTCGCTAACTTTACATGGGCAGTCTATATTTTCGTAGCGACTTCAGCAAAGTTGTAGGAAAAAGTTCGAAAAATTTAATGGCGATAATTTTAAAACAGTCTATATGTATTTAGTAAAACGAAGTCACTGCTTTGTGGGAATGAAATAAATTAAATTAGTGGACCGTGCACCATGTTCGGAAGCCCAATTTTATGACGGAGTCGCCATGTTATCCAAAAGCGAATCCTCAAGTGGATCATCATCATCATCACATCAGCCCAAAGACGTCCACTACAGGACATAGGCCTTCCTATAGTAGGAGAGGTTGGGGTGGGATTTCCCCATAATAGGGGATCGGACTGCATCAAAAATAAAATCTAAAATATGATTTCCTTAATTCCTTAATTGCTCTCCTCTTGAAGCTTCAAAAAAACCTTACTTGTTTTGTTTTACCACCCCGTCTACAATTTTTGATTGATAAAATTCACAAAATAAGTTCGTCAATGACGCTTAATATGTATGACATCACTTGTGGGTATTTCGAACATTTTTAGAACAAAATTTCGTTTTTGTCAGATCGTAAAAAGTAAGTCAAATGACTAGCAGTCCGATCCCCTATTGCCACTCTTGGCAGGCAGGTTGGCGATCGCAGTGTACAATGTGGTATCACAATACGCTGCTGCCCATCCTCCGGTTCTTGATTCCTTAATCATCTCTTGCGATACCCTTAGGAATTAATATCCTTACGTGGAGACCAAGTATTAATGATAATGTCCAACCCCATATCAATCACTTCCTTCTAAACTTGAAAACAAAACTATTAATAGATATAAAAGCCACCCCTACCACGTCCATTACAAAAAGTAATCCAATTCTAACACTTTCCACGCCACTGAATATTTGAACCCATAGGCGGATTATCATAAAAGTTAAATCCCCAACGGCCTGATTCCTAATTTGCAAACTTCATAATGGGAAATGGAAAAGCGCTGAAACTCAGTGGATTGTAATAGTTTTATACAGAGCAATAGACATTCAATAACGTAGACAGGTACTACTCATACCGTCGCCGTAAATTCACCGTAAATTGCTTTTTTTTTTAAATTCACAATTGGTAAGCCCTTGGCATCATCTCACCTGGTGGTAAGTGACGATGATGCCGAAGATTGAAGCGGGTTTATCAAGATTCCCCAACGCAATGGAGAACAGGCTATCTTTTTTTTTGTCTGTTCTTCTGTTTTCTCTGATATGGATGTTAGAGTTTTTACATCAGAACACTTTTAGATCATTTCGATTTTTATTCTGTTGGATGGGTAATGAGCAACATATTATTATACGAGTATGTTGTTGTCATTGCTGGTTAGTGTTTGTGTTTTTTATTATTTAGTGTAAATGTGGTGACTGCGCATATATACATAATATAATATTCCTTTTGCTTCTTCATTTTTTTATTTTTATTTTTTCTTATTTATTGTTAATTTTCTTTTCTTTTCTTTCTTTTTTTTATTACATATATTTTTTTTAATGTATATAGCTTTTTTTTTCTTTTTTTTTATATATCTTTTATGTACATATAACACACTAACTTTAACGTTAACACTGATGTTTGGCGGCAAGACTTAGATAATATGGTGGTAGCTAGGCGGGCTATGAAAATGTCCGACTACAATCACAACAATTACAATTTTGGCTTTGATTTGTTAAAAAACACTAAACAAATTTTAATACAATTTATGTGATACCTTTGTGGCGGCAACTGCAGTAACCCGCCACTGAACATTAACACAAGCGACGAGATAACAAAAGATATACAACATCTAGAACGCGCTAGTAGAATTTCTTCAGCGCTAAGTATATATTATACAGATACCAATCATCAACGATTGGTCCACGGCCGGACCCCAGGCACACCACCTCGCCTGGCGGAGATATCTCCCTTTGCTCTCGTCGAATAGGAACGCACCGTTCCTAAACCTTTAATGAAGTTATACCTATAATGCCATTGGGTTAGTAAAGTTATCGAGAGGCGACCGCGCACCGGAAAACGTACCGTAGGCAGGCCTTCCACTCGATGGACCGATGACCTGGTGAAGGTCGCGGAAAGTCGCTGGATGCGGGTAGCGCAGAACCGGTAGTCGTGGAATTCCTTTGGGGAGGCCTATGTCCAGCAGTGGACGTCCTTCGGCTGATATGATAATGATGACCTATAATTAAGTTCTACCTATAATGTGTTGATTTAATTAATCTTTCAAATAAAATGGAATGATTACAATCGTTTAACAAGCCAGTTTTTCAAGAAAACCTTATCGTTAAAGTGGAAAACTTTTTTAATAGTCGGTAAAAACATGGCAGGTACGCTGCTTCCTGCCCAGGAGGTCATGGTTTGAATCCTGCCTCGTTCCAATGTGATTTCAAATTTAGATTTCATGTGTACTTTTATCCGACGCTCTTACGGTGAAGGAAAACATCGTGAGAAAACCTGCACACGCCTGCGAAGAAACTCGCAACCGCAGGTCGAAGAACGTGAAGTCGACCAACCCGCACTGGGCCCGCGTCGTCGACTAAGGCCCGATCGCCCTAGTTCAGGGTAGGCTAGAGCCCTTCGGTGGGGACGTATATGAGCTGACATGATGAAAAACATGGCATTAGATCGGCTACATACTGCCGGAAAAGGACTGTCTCACCAAACAGACGCTATTATTCCTAAACGTCCCCACTGTTGGGGCATGGGTGCGCGGTGCATTATACTCCTTGCAGCCTCAACGCGCCCCCAATGGCGTCTACTCACGCACGATGATTATATTGAGAAAACTTGGTGGTGGTGGGGGGGGGGGGGGGGTTGATTAGGGGGTTCAGAGTTCGAACATTAATTAAATAAAATTTATAACTACCGCAAAAAATAGAAAAAGGACAAAAAGATGGAGAACGAAGGGGAAATGTCAAACATTTTTAAAAAATACCGGCAAAGTGCGAGGCGGACCCGCTCACCGAGGGTTCCGTACCACCATATCGCTGGATAAGGAATTTTAAAAATAATAAATCGAAAATGAATCATAAAAATAATTAAAAATCTGTTTAAACTTGTGCCAATGAAGTCCTTTCATACGATATCCCACATGACACGGTTAACTCAATTTAAAATTTGCACCGCCGTTCCTGGCATAATTGATTACGTTCTTCAAATAAAGACTATATTTTTTATGATTTAATTATAAATGTATAGTTTTTATATTTTTACCTATACTTGTAGTATAAGACGGTATTACTGACCAAATTTCATAGTCTAGGTCAACAGAAAATACCCTATAAATTTTTATTCCCTTGAGAGTTTCGAAATGTACGCTTTTTGTGGCTTAAACGGCTGACTCTTTTTTTTACATTAACTTAGAAGTTTAATTTTTTCACAACTTCAAGGGACTGTAAGACTGGAGTATATGGTTTTAATTTTAACTCGATACCTCCATGTGTTCCTGAGATGAATGGTCTAGACAGACAGACGGATAACAAATTGATCCTATTAGGGTTCCGTTTTTTCCTTTTGAAGTATGGAACCCTAAAAACAACTAAGATCGAATATAAACAATAAAGAATGACTAAGACACATACTAAACCTTCCTCATGAATCATTCCGTGCATTGGTGAAAACCAATTGTGAATAAAAAAAATTAAAAAAAACCGTTTAAAAATTCGTTTGGAAGTTTTTGAGTTTGTCGCGTTCAAACATACAGACAGACAGACGTGGGGGTGGGGGTACTTTGTTTTATAATATTTGTTTTATATACAGGGTGACTTTTAATAAGCTAATGATAACAAAAGTTATGCATGTACTCCTGATTACAAACAACTTTCCCAAAGAAACTATATGGCAAATCAGAAAAAAAATTTTTGGTCCTCGGTACATAATAAATCGGCAAAAATGTATAAAAGACCAAATTTTTTTTTCATATTGACATATATTTTCTTTGGGAAAGTTGCTTGTAATCACCAGTACATTAATATCCTTTTCTAACAAGAACTAATTAAAAGTCACTATATACTCGTATATTTATCTGTGATATGTACATGACTGACTCGATGGCTTAGTGGTTAGTGCTCTTGACTACTGATCCAAGGGTTTTGGGTTCGATCCCCACCCAGGGCAAACATTTGTGTGATGAGTAGATTTGTTTGCTATGTGTCTGGGTGTTAAATATCTATATATGTATGTATTTAAACGTATATAAGTAAGTATATCAGTCTCTGGTTCCCATAACACAGGAAATCCTACTTTGGGGCCAAATGACCATGTGTGATTTGTCCCAGAATATATTTTTTTTTCGTTTAATTCTCGAAGTCAGTTTTTCGGACGATCACACAACCTCCTTTTTCTCCTTCGGCGCTCGGATGTAAAAATAATTCTTTCCCACGGAAAAAAGGAAGAGAAGTTGACCAAAGATTGCTTGGCGGAGGACATCGCGTTCACCTACGAATTATCCATCTTTATTTTCCTAATAACAGCTCGATAATCGCCCCATACACGCAAGACTTACAGCTAGTAATTAATTGTGTATGTAGTGGGTAAGTAAGTTGAATTACTTGGAGCGTGCTATCGTTAATCTCCGAAGTTGCTCCATTAGTAAGTACGGAATAGGGCGTAGGTGTGGAATCGATCGGGTTATTCGTTATGGATGTTAGCTACAAAGGGTTAAAGGAGCGCTTAGTGCATTTTGAATCCCACGCATCTCTGATGAAAATTCTTAGTCAGAGAATAGATTGCTAACGTTATATTTCAGATCGTTCAACCAAATAAAATCTTCAAAATAGATAGAGCCAGGCTTTTACAGGTCAATAAAAAATATAGATGTGGTATATTCATTCTAGATTTAAATGAACGAATAAAACGGTAAAATTTCTGATTTTTGTGCTTTCTCTGCTGTTGTCTTATACCTATAAATGAATTCATTATAATACACAATTCTTGAGAACTTTACTGCCCCTACGACCATCTGTTTAACGAGCTATGTGCCCTGCCCACTGCCACTTCAGTTTAGCGATTCTGTGAGCTATGTCGGTTACTTTGGTTCTCCTGCGGATCTCCTAGTTTCTGATTCGATTTTCTGAGTCAATTTAAAGGTTGAGGAACTTTTAAAGACTTCGTAAAGTACAGTTAGCATCATAATACAATAAAATACAGATTGTTGAATAATTTAATGAGTATTTATGTGATGCAACTAAAATTGTGGTGTCTTTTACATTAAATTAGGTGTTTTGTTTTAATGACTAGCTACATTTATATGTCGCAGTAAGATAGCTATTGCCGTGATATAATTATATCCCTAGGGATATAGTTATATACCGTAATATAGTTATACGAAAGAAGATTATATCTATCTTACTAGGGATATAATTATGACACGGTCGCAATCTAGTGATATAAGTATCTCAGTAAACTAATCTAGTTAAATGGTTATAAATTGACCAAAGGATGAAAAATAAAACATTGATTTATAGTATTTTCTGCAGTTTGGATCACTGTTACTCATTTTTACCGACTTCAAAAAGGAGGAGGTACTAAGTTCGACTCTACATTTTTTTTATGTAGGTAAGTTCACCGATTTTTCCGTCAATTATGAACCGATTTTCAAAATTCTTTTTTCATTCGAAAGAGTATACTCCCTCGGGGGTCCCATTGTCACCAAGTCAGGATCTGATGATGGGATCCTAGGGAAATCGAGGGTAACCTTTCAAAAATAATGAAAAATTTGAATTTTCAAGGCACTAATTACGTGATTCATATGTTTTCTAAAGCTATTAATATACTTGCATCTGTTAGTCGTATTCTCATGTTCATAAGCTGATGTAGGAAGGTCATCATCATCATATCAGCCGAAGAAAGTCCACTGCGGGACATAGGCCTCCCCCAAGGATCTCCACGACGACCGGTTCTGCGCTGCCCGCATCCAGCGGCTTCCCGCGACCTTCACCAGGTCATCGATCCACCGCGTGGGAGGCCTGCCTACACTACGCTTTCCGGTGCGTGGTCGCCACTCGAGAACTTTACTGCCCCAACGGCCATCTGTTCTACAAGCAATGTGCCCCACCCACGAATGTAGTGCCGATGTAGGAAGGTACAACTCCTTAACGGTAAGGAGTTGCAGGAAAATTATTTTTTTATGTTATACATAGATATATACGTAGGTATGCATAGACCGATAGTTGTATTCCTTCAGGTTATTCAGATGAGCTGATGATGAACGATTTCACTCCTTAACTTTCATGCTGCTAAGATGTTGATGGAAGCCACAGGATTCTGTATCTGTTAATGAAACACATGTATTATGATTTGATCATTCCTATTGGTGAGTATAGGTGATTGGATTTAACGTTGCTAGATAGATAGCATTACCACTAAAAATAAAGAAAATAAAAAAAAGTTTAAAAAAACTTAAAACCGACTTCAAAATGAAATTCACTCAAAAGTGTGAAATAATATTATTATACTTAAATACACAACATTAACCAACAATAACGAAATCAAAGGCGGGTACGAATTAAATTAGGGGCTTACATTTTTTTGAGGTCGGTACCAGCACACAGTTACTTACGTATGAAATGGTTTAGATTCAATGGTTTGCTGACACCGACTTTAAAAAAATATTTTAAGCCTCTAATTTAATTCGTACCCGCCTTTGATTTCGTTATTGTTGGTTCATCATATCAGCCACAAATCGTCCACTGCTGGACAAAGGCCTCCCCCAAGGATTTCCACGACGACCGGTCCTGCGCTGCCCGCATCCATCGGCTTCCCGCGACCTTCACCAGGTCATCGGTCCACGGTCGGTATTGTTGGTTAATGTTGTGTATTTAAGTATAATAATATTATTTCACACTTTTGAGTGAATTTCATTTTAAAGTCGGTTTTAAGTTTTTTTAAACTTGTTTTCTAAAATAAAACAGTCCAATCAAATAAATAAAAACAACTTAAATCAATCATAAACTTTTATTTCGTTTTACGTCTCAACCGTTAATAACGATAAAAATTAACATTATTTCCTTAGAAACGGTAATTATATTTATTAATTAAAGTTATTACTCGTATCATATTAGTATCAAGTAATTAAAGTTATTAAAACGATCTTTTTTATATTTATTTATAGAATCAACAATATATATCTACGTATATAGTAATACGTAATCAGATACTTAGGTTGTACTCAAATTATTCTCGCATCCTTCAATCTTTAATTTTTGTTTCGGCAACATCCAGAATCATCATGGAATTACACAACATTGCACTCTTCTTACAGGCGCATCTTCCAGTAGAACACTGTGTTTTAGATTTTTTACACGAACATAAAAAAACCTTGGCCTCCAAAAGCCGATAACACCAATTCCCCAATTATTCGGTCAATTTATAACTATTTAACTAGATTAGCTTAGTAAGATACTTATATCACTAGATTGCGACCGTGTCATAATTATATCCCTAAGGATATGGCTATATCCCTGCTATAACCATCTTACTGCCACATATGTATATTGGAAATGTGTTTGTAATGGGAGTTATTATTATTTGGGGAATAGTTTTAAATCATTCTGAAAGTTGATAATGGGCGATGTTAAACTTTGTCTTCAATGTTCTTCAATGAGTTAGGAGGTCTGTTAATTTATGTTTTGACGTGGTGGCACAGTATATTGGATTGAAGGAGTGTGTCGAGAAATGAGATTAGTTGCAATCCAATCTACTGGCCAAGTAAATATGACAAGCGTTCAGATAAAGTACTCTAATGTTCGTGTTTGTGTTTTTACGCAGGCGCGTGTTGTTTGATTTTGACGTAGTCGCAAAGCATGATCCAAATTAAAAGGACGTGCAGGTCCAGATAAAATAACAGTTGTCAAATTGTACCAATTTGTACAGATTTATAAAATGGTGCAACATAGAGAGGTACATAAACATAGTTGCAAAGCATCATCCAAATTAGAAGGACGTGCAGGTCCAGATAAAATTACAGTTGTCAAATTGTACCAATTTGTACAGATTTATAAAATGTTGCAACATAGAGAGGTACATAAACATATTCGCAATGCATCATCCAAATTAGAAGGACGTGCAGGTCCAGATAAAATTACAGTTGTCAAATTTTACCAATTTGTACAGATTTATAAAATGTTGCAACATAGAGAGGTACATAAACATATTCGCAAAGCATCATCCAAATTAGAAGGACGTGCAGGTCCAGATAAAATTACAGTTGTCAAATTTTACCAATTTGTACAGATTTATAAAATGGTGCAACATAGAGAGGTTCATAAACATAGTCGCAAAACATCATCCAAATAAGAAGGACGTGCAGGTCCAGATAAAATTACAGTTGTCAAATTATACTAATTTGTACTGATTTATTACATTGTGTAACATAGAGAGGTTCAGAAAAATAAAATGTGAAAGCATATATCATGAGTTTAAATAGAAATTTAAAAGTCTGGAACCATTCTTGGGGTCTAGAAAGGTCAATACTTAGTTGCTTCAAGAAAACTAGAAGATAATGATAACGATTTTGTTTTGTTTTACATAATAATTTCTTGTAAAAAAGTAACAAATGTAATTGTTCCTGTGTGTGTGTTTCGTTTTTGCTAAGAGCAGAACTTTAGTAAACTATAGATAGTATGAAAATTTGTGTAAGTATTAATTTTTGGGTAATTTATTAGTAAATAATTTAGTACTTGACTATTTTGCCCTAGCTTGTATTGTTTTCCTGAAAATTAAGAAAATCTGTAAACGGGACTCTTTTCAAGGGCGAAGGGGTGAATCCGATGGCGGGGAGGGGGAGTGATCACGTATTTCAATAAAGACACATATAGGTTCAACACAATAGCTATTTTTTGCCGCTAATAAATCTAGAATGAATATATTGATGGTGCTATAAATAAAATAGTTACTTGCTTAAAACTAATTATTTTCACCTCGGAGCTATTTATTCAAAACTTTTTTACTCAATAAAAAACAGTCTGGTTAACTAGTAACTAGAACAAATTTTTAAGGGGAGGGGTAGGGGCTTCTATTCATTAAATTGAACTTTTGTTTGACTAATTTGCTGAAATCGAAAAAATGCTAAGTTATTGAATCAGCTAATCGATTTGTATGAGGACTACATTGATTATGTAACATTATACTAGTGGTTGCCCGCGGATTTGCCCGCGTAAATCCCGTTTTTTGCCGTTCCCGTGGGAAATTTTCCAAAATCCATTGTAAGCGGTTGCGTACGTCTTCATTACTGTCTGTATTACAAATTTTAGCGAAATCCGTTTAGTGGTTTTGGCTGTGCGTTTATATACCATTCAGTCACTTTTTCCTTTTATTTAAAAAGAAAATTTATCTTATCTTTAAAAATAACCAAACTTTCGCCCTTCTCAAATAAAAAAAAATGAAAAAAATAAATCTATTTCGAGTTTTTCTGGCCGACTATCGAACCGATTTTCTTATTTTTTTTTTAATTAAAGGTATTGATGCACAGATTTGTCCATGAAGCATTAAAAATCACCTGACTTTTGCCCTTCACAAGTTATACCCAAGACTCAAACTCGATTTTCTCAGCGTTCTTTCTAAATATCCCCAGTTGTAATTGAAGAAGCTTCGCAGTTCATTTTGGTCTAAAATCACTTATTAGATTGAGCTCTTTCAATTGAGCTATTACCCATCTAAATTGTTTGACTTGGAGGTAAGCTAGATATTCTCATCTCACACACCACGCAACAGCGAAGGCAAGTATCTTGTGGGTGTTAAAAATTAAAAATTTGAGCTGCGGAGCTACACGTCGTGTCCTCCCCGTTTAAATTATTCTATTTTTTTTAAGTGAAACTTTTATTACATCGTCTTAAATTTTTTCGTCTGTGTGTTTCATGTCGCGTGACGGTCGCTTTCGTATGACGGTATGATCGTTTCATCCTCTGTACCGTTGCGAGAGCAGCCATGATCGTTTTATTCTGAAGAATCTGGTAGCAGTTACGGTAACAGCGGGGCATGGAGTGCAAACCACTGAAGTGTTTTTCAGAAAACGCCACCATGGTGATTCGCCTCCAGGACCAAAGTTTGTAAACTATCTGACTGCTGCTACCTCCGGTCTTCGGCCTCGCAGGGCGCGCCCAGGGCTAAGCCATACGTGGAGCTCGGCATCCAAACTCACAAGTCAAGCTACGGGCTTCGCCTTACGCGGAACTCGACCTCTGGTCTCGCAGGGAGCGCTCCGGGTATCGTCTTAAGCATTAGGCGGTATGGCCATCGGCCTCAGATATCTTAACTAAAATACGTAATGACACTGAATTCTACTCCTCCATACATTTTTCATACCGCACTCTATAAATGAATGAATTCTAAAGAAATAAATAACAAAAATATCTCAAATATCTGTGTGCAACCTACACATCTGAAGGTTGGTGGCCTAAACTCGAAGTTGTTGACGAATACTATACTCGATACAAACAGTCCAGTTAGGTTGGTCCAACTTCGAGAAAGATAGATCCATCGTCAAAACCAACTCGGCTGGGCTGCGTGTGGGAAGCTTCGCAATATCTTCACGTCCCATATACCGCAGCCAAACAAAGCTCTTCGACCAGTGATGACATACGGAATTGAGACATGGTCGCTTACTATGGGCCTCATAAAAAGGCTCAGGGTCACCCAAAGGCAATGGAGCGTGCTGTGTTTGGAGCTTCATTGCGTGATCGAATCAGAAACGAGGAGATCCGTAGGAAAACTAAAGTAACCGACATAGCCCTCAGAATTGCTACTTAAGTGGCAGTGGGCGGAGCACAGAGCTCTTAGAACAGATGGCCGTTGGGGTAGTAAAGTTCTCGATTAGCAACCGCGTACAGGAAAACAAAGCATAGGCAGGCCTTGCCACTCGGTGGACCGATGACCTGGTAGTGCGGGTAGTCGACGTCACATACAACCTACGAGTTTCTTGGCAGGTTTCCTCACGATTTTTTCCTTCACCGCAAGAGCGCGAAATTCGAAAACACATGGGTACGTGGCAGGATTCGAACCACGATTACCAGGACAGGAGGTAACAGCCCTAGCCGTTAAGCCACCGACGCTCTTTATAATCGCTCTTAATACCTAAACAAGACTAAAACGCTGTAGTCAAATTATAAAGTACCTAGATTAGTACAACCGACCTGAAAGTTCTGCAGTTGGTATGGTTAGTTCGAGGAATTAGCCGCTGTACACCCGAACAGAGTTCTGGAAATGTTTTATAGGATAAAACAATTTTACAAAAAAAAGTAAATAGTTCCTATTTTTTTAATTTAGAATTTATCATTAATTTTAGTTTTCTACATTAGTAATGTAGGCGACGCTTTAGAAAATACTTCATCCAGCAATGAAAGTGATTAAAATTACTGATATATTATAAATAAAAAGATAGGACCTATTTACTATTTTTTATTTTGGATTCGCACAAACCCGTGCTGGTGTAACGACAGCGGCGGCGGCGTGATTGAACACAAAGCGACCCCTTTGTTGGTAACGTTAGATGTGAGCCGGCAGCGCGATCGGCAATTATCAAAGGGGCGTTTAATTGAGTAAACGAACTCTATTGCTAAAAGCCAGCTCACTATCCATATTAGTGTTTCCACCAATTCAACAGACACAGATCTAGACAAAATAAACAGTTCACTCACATACATAACACTAGATTTACATTTCTCAAACAAACATCATTTTCACAAATATTTATTTTCCAATGTGCAGTTTATTTGTACACTTCGCATTCGTGTGGGATGCAAATCAGGTAGTCGGAATACAGCAGTTGTGTCATTTACCCGACTGTCGGTAAAAAGTTGGGTGCTCGCTGCCCAACTAAAATAAACATTTGTTTTGTTTCCTTTGTACTGGGTTTCGCGTAAAACATGACACGGATGTAGATGGCTGGATGAGACATGTAACCTTATGCGTATTTGATGTTGTGAGATTTAGCTTATTAGATACCATACAAATCTATATATATATAGTAGGGTAGGGTAGGATGGGTAGGGTAGGGTAGGATAGGATAGGGTAGGATAGTGTAGGGTAGGGTAGTGTAATGTAGTGTAAGGTGGAACGAAGTTCGCCGGGACAGGTAGTTCATTTATAAAACGACAATATGATATTTATATCAAAAATGCTTGTAATTTGTTTACTACTTTGACAACCTTCTTAGAGCAAACAGCGATCCTAGGGCTGCAATTTTCTGCACAAAGAGGTTTTCTTCAGAATTAGGGTTATATCTGTCTCACAGAAAGCGGGTCGAAAAAGCATAACAAGCATCATTTACCTAATTTGAGATACTTGCGTGCGTGGTAAAGAGATTTTAATCAGAGTTAGGTTGTATCTATCTCTCCAGAGAGGAGGTCGTATAGGCATAAAAATCATGTTTTACCTGACTAAAAAAAAATGCGAGCATAGTAAATAGATTTTATTCAGAATTAGGCTGTATCTATCTCACCAGAAAGGAGGTCGGATAGGCATAAAAAGCATCTTTTACCTAATATAAACAAACGGATTTTATTCAAAGTAAAGTTGTATCTATCTCACCAGAAAAGAGGTCGCAAAGGCATAACAAGCATCATTTATCTAATTTAAAAAATGTGCGTGCGTGATAAAGAGATTTTATTCAGAGTAAGGTTATATCTATCTCACCAGAAAGGAGGTCGCATAGGCATAACAAGCATTATTTACCTAATTTAAAAAACATGCGTGCGTGGTAAAGAAATTTTATTCAGAGTAAGGTTGTATCTATCTCACAGAAAGCAGGTCGCATAGGCATAACAAGCATCGTTTACCTTATATTTTAAAAAACGTGCGTGCAATATAAATATATTTTATTCGTAGTTACGTTGTGTCTATCTCACCAGAAAGGAGGTCGCATAGGGATAACAAGCATTTTTTACCTAATTTAAAAAACGTGCGTGCGTGGCAAAGACATTTTATTCAGAGTAAGGTTATATTTATCTCACAGAAAGCAGGTCACATAGTAGGTTAGTCATATCTTACATTTGAAATTGCACTAATTGCGGTAAACTTGCTTTTTTGGTATTTTGTTTGGGTCCCCCTAGACATTATTTTTCCACATTTGCAGCACTCTAAAATGTACGCGGGTTGAGTTGATGCTGAAAAACCTTAATTTATTTTAAAACTTTTTTTAGTTTTGTGAAAAAAAAACTCAAACGGAGGCTCCGACGAGGAAGGTCAGTATGACTTTTTTAAAGGAGATAAAATTTCCAACAGTTTGAGCTATAATTCAGTTTTCTATGTTTTATAGCTTCCCAAAATATGCTTTTTTTAATTTTTGACTAAAATATTTCAAGCAGTGTACTGTCACGTTTTTCTGAAGGGATGGTATACATGCTCAATATTTGTAATGAAGTTGAACGTTTCAATCGTACTGCATTTTTCACCTCTGAGCAACACGTAGATATGAGACCGGCCCGAGTAGAAAGAGACAACGCTAATGCAGAAAAACTTGTAAGCTGGTTTAGTGTCCACCCTCCCTTTTTACCTAATAAAAAGCTAGATTCTATTAGCAGTGGAGTAATCGCATATCCAGATGTCAACTGTCACGTAGCACATGAACTGGGATCAGAAGGAGTCAAGCAAATTGTTGGAGCATCGTTTGGAACCGTCAAAATTAAACGTAAGGACAGAGTGACCTCCCTGGCTTCACACAGCAGCTCGGTGAAAGTGATGAACAGGCAAGTAAATGTGGATCCTCTCACGATTTTTCAGAGAGTTTGCATAACTAAAACATCTGATGAGCAACTGAAAAAACACTTTAAGTTTGAACTTGCACCATACCCTTTGGCATTATTTACAGAAGAAGGAATGAGGAAAGGGAAGAAATCAACATTTTATGCTGCCTTTGAGACTGTTAGAAGAAACTACCAAAGAAGCAGCCAAGTTTCATTCATTCAGGAGCTACCACCAGGTTCAACAGTGGTTGGGGGTGCACAAGACTCCTACTGATTGGGGGTGGCATCAAACAGACTCGGGTTGGATGCAAATCACGACATCCATGCCCCCAGCCCCTCAATTACTTCTGAAAAGCCTATCCTACAAATGCAAGAAAGGTTGTACTGGGTCTTGCTCTTGCAGGAAGGCTGGCATGAAGTGCTCTAAACTCTGCCAGTATTGTAATGGAAGTGAGTGCACGAATATCCCACCAATCGAGGATGCAGAAGAAGATGAATATGACCCCGATGGTGCTATCAAAGAAGTGTTTGATGTCTCTCGTGCTCATCAGATGGACACCAACCTCCGCATTGACATCTCCTCCATCGACAAAGTTGATTGAGTTACTCCTGGGCCCTCAAAGAAGATTCGTACGTTAACTTAAGCTCAACCAAGGTGATGAGCCTAGTTACTTGTAAAATAATTGGTTTTTTAGTTATAGTTTTTATTAATATTTTTGTTTATTTCTCTTTCTCACACTTGAATTAAGTAAGGATTAGCATATTAACTAGATAATAAAGACATTGAGATGAATTCTGGTAGTTTTATTGAAACTTCCGCATAACACTCGATTTTAGGGATTTAGTTTATGATCGTCATCGAACAAATTATCATACTTACGGAGACATTTGTAGTCTAAAAATGAAGGTAATTAAATTTTCTACAACTTCATTTCCTATTATTTTCCCGGTAGATGACACATTATACATGATATTTTGGTTTAAAATGTACCATTTTTCTAAGTTGTTAATTTTTTTGAAAAAAAAAACAATTTTGGAAACCCTGTATCTTGGGAAAACTGTATTATAGCTCAAACTGTCGGAAATTTTGTCTACTTTAAAAAAGTCGTAGTAACTTTTCTCGTCAGAGCCTCCCTTTGAGGATTTTTTGGCAAAAACTATAAAAACTTAAAAAAAACGATTTTTCAGCAATAACTCATCACGCATCTGCTGCAAATCTGAAAAAAAAACTGTCTAGGGTGACCCCAGCAACATATCAAAAAAGCAACTTTACCGCAATTATTGCAATTTCAGGAATTTTATGTGTACCATATGACTGGCCTATAGGCATTACAAACATCGTTTACCTAATATTTTAAAAAAACGTGCCTGCGTTGTAAAGATATTTTATTCAGAGTTAGGTTCTCACCAGAAATGAGGTCGCAAAGGCATAACAAGCATCATTTACCTTTAATAAATTTAATAATTATCGTATTTGTGCACTAGCGGATTCTCATAGGCGTTGCTTGCAGATACTTCTTTGCCGTTCCCGTGGGAATTTCTCAAATCCTTTCTTAGCGGATGCCTACGTCATAATTTCTATCCTTATGCAAAATTTCAGCCAAATCCGTCTAGTAGTGTGAGCTGTGCGTTGTTGATAGTTCAGTCAGTCACGGTTTCCTTATAAATATATAAAAGATTAGTTGGATTGTACACTCTGTGTCTGTGAGGAGAAAAGCGGGATTATGATATTGATAGAGGGTCCTATTAATAAGAAGTTTAACATCGAATTCCAATAACTCCTAACCTAAGGGCAGGCAATCAACTGCCAAACTTATAGACCTTGAAGGCATTCAAAGGATATTGCGGTCCACGCTCCATAGTTTAGATCAGTGGTTGTCAAAGTTTGGAACGTGTGACTCTAGAGAGTAGTAAGAAGGCAAGGTTTCTCAAGGTGGATACACAACCAGACAGAGCTGCAATTAAATTAACTTAGCGAAAGAAGATGCATCAAAACTGATCTAAAAATTACCAAAAATGGTCATCGAATAAAAACATCTTGCTTATTTAGAAAAGATCATAACTTAAGTCTCAAATATTTATCCTTACTAATATTAAAAATGTGAAAATATGTTGTTTTGTTTGTTTGTTTTGATGCTTCAACACGTTGACCAATCTTGATGAAATTTGGTATGCAGGTAGCATGTGTCACGGGGAAGGACATAGGTTACTTTTTATCCCGTGAAAATAGCATAGTCCGATGCAGTTCCTAAGGGAACTGAAAAAAGTACTCTTTTTTTGGCATATTTCTTTAAAATTGCAACGAAACAATGGATTTTTGTAATTTTTTGCAAAGATGGTTGAGGAGTGTCATAGATTACTAATCAAAATAGCCCGATCTAGGATAAGAATCTGGAGATAACCCATTTCTACGCTCGCGAGCCGCTTGCAGCTCGCGCACTACTCACCCTCAAATGCAGTCATAAAATGATGTCCACGCGCGCGAAGCCGCGGGAAAAAGCTAGTATTCCATAAAATTTCTTAAAAAATTAAATTTGCACAGAAACTGTTCGGGAACATCTGGGTGAGAATTTAAGGCGATCGAATACACAGTGCTGCGGAGATCCAACCCAAACCGTTTAAAACTACGGTTCATAAACCAAAATGGGCCCTTAAACCTTGGTTGTTGGCGATTAGCCCTAATTAGGTTTTGCTTTATGTCATGAAGCTCCTTTCTTGAGCGAAAATTTATAAAAGCGAAGCTCACAAAGCTATCGTGGCTGGTGAAATGTTGGTTTGAAAATACTGGATCACTGTGAGCAAGTTATTATTAATTGCTAAGAAGATAAAATGTAAGAAAAAAACGGTTTGCCAAACGTAAAAAAGATCAATGTTAGTATAATACTAGATAGTAACAAATTATAATTTGTAAATACTACGGTGTTCCTTGGTATAACAACCTTGGATGTTTCACTTCAAAATGACGAAGTGAACAACATTCTTTCAAAGATACTGAACTGTTTTATCTGTGAACAACTTATTATTAAATGCTAAGAAAACAAAATGTATAAAATTTTGTTTGTTAATATAAAAAGGTCAATAATAGTGTATTAATAGACCGTAATAAATTAGAATTTGTAAATACTACGGTGTTCCTTAGTATAACTTTGGATGTTTCACTTCAATGGGGACCACACATTGAAACTTTAGCGGGAAGGCTTAGTTCAGCTGCTTATGTCGTTAAGAAAATAAGACAGTTAACAGATGTAGGTACTGCTAGACTAGTGTATTTTAGTTACTTCCATAGTATAATTTCTTATGGCATCTTATGGAATAAGTTAAAAGAAATCAATATACATATTAACTGTCAATTCATGTATGAAAACATCATGTAGGGTCGTAATATATAATATAATATTACATTACATTACATTACATTACATTATATTATATTATATTATATTATATTATATTATATTATATTATATTATATTATATTATATTATATAATATTATATTATATTATATTATATTATATTATATTATATTATATTATATTATATTATATTATATTATATTATATTATATTATATTATATTATATTATATTATATTATATTATATTATATTATATTATATTATATTATATTATATTATATTATATTATATTATATTATATTATATTATATTATATTATATTATATTATATTATATTATATTATATTATATTATATTATATTATATTATATTATATTATATTATATTATATCATATTATATTATAATATATTCGTTTATACATTTTGAATAATTTTATGTCTTCCTTTATGTGTACAAAAATTCGTTACAATCGGCTCAACCATTGTCAAAAAATTGGTATGGTTAATTTGTACGGGAAACGAGTTTTGGTAGGGCCACTCAAACTCGGGCCAGTTAACAGTAGGTACATAGCATTATATTTAAGTAACAAACCTGGTACATACGCGTGTATAAAAACTGAGCACTAATACTTTTAAGAATCTATAGTAATATAACTGAACAACTCTCCATAAACACATACTCAATTCTTAAAAAAAATGGTCAACCAGCTAATAGATTTGTATAAAAAATTCCAATAGATTTTTAAAATTGTCTTTTTTATTTTTAAAATGAATTAAAACTCTCATCTGATATTTTAATCAAACAAAAGCGTTCATTTGCTAATAGACAAAGCTAAACACGTAAATATCCGACTTCAATCACAATAACCAAGTACAGTTTTCTGAAAAAAAATAAAGATACTAAACGGTTTTTACTAAAATTTAAAATAAAATCACTCAATTAAATTTGATTGGTTAAGTCTCTAGGCAAGAGACTTAACCAATCAAATTTAATATAAAGATTATCCTCAAAATCGGTTCTCAATCGGAAAAGAAATCCCGTAACATATATACAAAAAGATATTTACTAGCAATTATTTAAAAAAATCCGTGATAAAACCACAAAAACCCTTAGAGATCCTTACAGACTAGTTTTTAACGAAATCCCATTGACTGAAATGTATAGCCGAAATTGTGTGTGTATGAGCGTTCGAATATATAATAACTTACCGATTAAACTACGAAAGCTTAAATCTAAAACCTTTAAGATATTTTTTTCAAAATGGCTTATTGACAAAAAATATTATTGCTTTAATGAATACCCCTGTGACGAAAATAAACTTGTTGACATTTAAATTTGTAAAGTTTACGTGACATCATCATCATCATATCAGCCACAAATCGTCCACTGCTGGACAAAGGCCTCCCCCAAGGATTTCCACGACGACCGGTCCTGCGCTGCCCTAATAATAATAATTAATAATAATAATAATCTATGTTAAACACTTGCATGCCTTGCACAAGCAAAACATGATTGCACTAAAAATATATTAAATATCTTACTAATTCAAACCGAGAACATCTTTCTTTTTTAAGTCGGTTGAGAAGTTTTTTTTTAAATTGAGCACTTATCAAACCACCGTAACCAATGCTATGTCATCGCGGTTTGTGTATGCTGGCTGATAATATAAACTTTATATCAGTGTTGTTTAGTTTCAAATTTGTAAGGACGCGAATTGATCTGCTAATTCTGAACACTTAATTCGCATGCAACGCTCTGAATACCGAAAACAATTTAAATCAATCAGCTGGTTATTTGGTTAACAACCCGTTAAGAGGAAACGCGGTCCAAAGAATAGGTATTTAAACAAAATGTTGCTGTCTCCCTCCCCCAAACCACTGCGTATACAGCAAGAAAGGGAGAACTGCGGCGCAGACCGATAATAGTCACTAAAATTGACCAAAACAGCATTTCATAGTCCCCTATTTCCTCCTCCAAAACTTGAGCAATAATAATATTTTTTTCAAAAATAATTATAAAACGCTTTACCTATGTCTTTTTGTTTTTATTTCATTGTTCATATGAGTTTTTTTTGGTGGATGTCTAAAAATGACGTTTCAATTGGGCAATTTTCTCAGTTTTTGTAGGCTCCTACTTCCTATTATAATTAGAATAGGTGAAAAAAAAAATTATAGGGGCATGGCCATGGTAGATATAGGTTTGATGGAAAAAACATTTTTGCTCTTTGTCATTATCCAGGGAGGAAACAGGGGACTACGTTTGTATGGAGAAAATGGCGCCCGCCTTTTGCTACTGACGTCCAAAGTTCTGAGGCACGGGTCTTTTGCCATACTCCACACTTGGAGACCAAGTCCGGGTTGGTGGAGATTGAAAGGCTAGGTGGCGTGCCTTACTCTCAGGAGTTTTGGAAACGCCCATAAGACATCTGAGACCGCTTAACGACTGCCAACAATGATACTTAACCGCCTCCGTGGCGTAATGGTCAGTCCATTCGTTTCACACCAGGAAGTCGCGGCGGGGTCAACTTGTAAGACTCGGTTTGGTTGGTGGTAGGGCATTTTCTAAGCCCGCCTGGCTAGATACCACCATCTTCTCTAAGTCTTGCCGTTAAACATCATTGTTAACAACATTGATGTGTTCCGGCTTGAAGATAAGATAGCCAGATTCCCATTGCGTTGGGGAATCTTGGTAAGGCCGCTTCCATCTTCGGCATCATCGTCACTTACCATCAGGTGAGATGATGCCAAGGGCTTACAATATGAGAATAAAAAAAAATGCAACCAGCACCAACGGTTAACGTGCCTTGCGACGCTCGGAAATCGTTGAGAAAAATGGGACTAACAGTCAAACACATCCAGGTGATGTCTTTGCTTCAGGTTAGTTTACCTATACTTGATCGACCCAACCACGCAAGTCGTACGGAGCTACGACCGGCTGGTTAGTTATAATAGGTTTTCTAATAAGATATAACATTAAATTGGTTGGATTAAAATTTAAAATTGGTTGGATTAAAATTTAAAATTGGTTAGATTAAAATTTAAAAAAGGTTAGATTAAAATTTAAAATTAGTTCATCATCATCATATCAGCCGAAGGAAGTCAACTGCTGGACATAGGCCTCCCCCAAGGATCTCCACGACGACCGGTTCTGCGCTGCCCGCATCCATCGGCTTCCCGCGACCTTCACCAGGTCATCGGTCCACCGAGTGGGAGGCCTGCCTATACTACGCTTTCCGGTGCGTGGTCGCCACTCGAGAACTTTAATGCCCAAACGGCCATCTGTTCTACGAGCAATGTGCCCCGCCCACTGCCACTCAAATTAAACAATTCTGAGACCTATGTCGGTTACTTTGGTTCTCTTACGGATCTCCTCGTTTCTGATTCGATCACGCAGACAAACTGAGCATAGCACGCTCCATTGCCCTTTGGGTGACCTTAAGCCTTCTTATATCATCTTATGTCATCACTGGCAACACACACTGGTCGAAGACCTTGGTCTTAAGACACTGCGGTATCTGGGACGTAAAGATATTGCGAAGCTTCCCAAACGCTGCCCGGCCGAGTTGGATTCGACGATTGATCTCTTTCTAGAAGTTGAACCTACCTAACTGGTCTGTTTGTCCCATGTATACATATTCGGTATCAACTTCGAGTGTAGAGCCTCCAACCTTCAGAGGAGTAGTATGACACGGACGTTTGATATAATTTTCGTTTTGTCCATGTTCATTCTAAGACCCACTTGTTGAGAGGCTTTACTGAGGCCATCAAGCATTGTGCCTAAGTCGTCCATAATCTCAGCCATGACCACGATATCGTCAGCGAATCGAAGGTGGGTGATGTACTCGCCGTTGATATTGATGCCGAGTCCACCCCAGTCCAAAAGCTTAAAAACATCTTCTAGGGCGGCGGTGAACAATTTCGGAGATAAAAACGTCTCCCTGTCTCATCCCTCGCTGCAGCTGGATAGGTTCCGAGTTTTGATCATGGAAGCGAACCGACATGGTGGCGTTTTCATACAAACGCTTCAGCACTTCGATATATCGATAGTCAATTTGGCACCTCTGGAGAGACTGTAACACAGCCCTAGTTTCGACCGAATCGAAGGTTTTCTCATAGTCCACGAATGCTAAGCATAGTGGCTGATTGTACTCTTCGGTCTTCTTATAATCTGCCGCAGCGAATGTATGTGTTTTATGGTACTAAATCCTTTTCGGAAACCGGCTTGTTCGGGAGGCTGGCAGTAACCAAACCTGCGTGCGAGACGATTCGTAATGACTCTCGAAAACAGTTTGTAGACATGGCTCAGATGGGTCTGTAGTTCTTCAGCAGGGTGTTGTCGCCCTTTTTGATGAAAAGCACGACCACACTTCTATGCCATGCCTTAGGCGTTTGTCCCTCAAGTATAACGGAATCAAATAATTTCTGAAGAGTATTAAGTACCGGTGATACACCTGCTTTCAGAAGTTCAGCCGTAATTCCACCATCACCCGGTGCCTTATTGTTTTTAAGCTGTTTAAGAGCCATTCTAATCTCGTACAGGCTGACGTCCGGGATATCTTCGGTATATTGTCGGGTAAGTTTAGCTCTTGGATCTTTAGCCAGATCGCTGACAGGCAGACGTGTGGTCGTGTACAATTGTCCGTAGAACTTCTCAACTTCTTCCAGCAACTCAGTCTTAGACGATATGATCCTGCCGTCCTTAGTCTTTAGCTTTGTTAGTTGGCTTTGACCAACAGACAGGTCTCTCGCAAAGACTTTTGAGCCTTTGTTGTTCTCAATCGCCTCTTTAATACAATTTGTATTATAGTGGCGCAAATCGCGAGTTAGAGACTTAGAGATCTGCCTGTTTAGTTGCCGATACTGAGAAGCATCTTCAGAGGACTGCAAAACCACTCTGTGTCTTTCTTCCATGAGGTTGCTGGTCAAGTCCTAGATTTTTTTGGTTCTGTTTGAACGGCGAGTTTTAAAAATCTTAGACCCGACCGTTTGGACAATTTCCACGAACCTGTCGTTATAATCGTCCACATTATCGCAGTCTTCTAGGCATTCGAAGCGATTGTGCAACTCAAGCTGAAAGTTTTCGGGGTTTTGGAGCTGCATAGGCGCTGGTCGGAGGGTGGACTTCATCAGTCAACATCTTTCTAGCTTGATTTTAAGATTCAATGTGCCTCTTACCATTCGGTGATCGCTTCCTGTTTTGACTGAGTTGATCACAGAGACATCATTGAATATTTGCCTTCTTGTCGACAAGATGAAGTCAATCTCATTCTTCGTTACGCCATTGGGATGCAACCATGTCCACTTTCGCTGATTACGCTTTTTGAAGAAGGAGTTCATCATAAAGGGGCCCTCATTCTTTTTTTTTTTTTTTTTTTTATTAAAAATTTGAGTGCGTTTGACTGCATCTCACCTGATGGTAAGTGATGATGCAGTCGAGGATGGTACACGCAGACTCAAATAATGCCTATTCACTCTTGCCTTGAAGATCCCCAAGTTATAGGAATCGGGAAACACTGACGCAGGCAAGGAGTTCCACTCCTGCGCTGTACGCATAATAAATGAAGAAGCGTAACGATTCGTGCGAAAAGGTGGAACATCAACAACAAAGAGGTGCAACCCCTCCCTGCGTCTCGTTGACCGACGGTGGAATGGAGCCGGGGGAATGAGGTCGTGAAGTTCTTGCGCGCACTCTCCGAAATGAATTCGATAGAATACCGACAGACAGGCGACTTTGCGGCGATGCTCAAGGCTTTGGAGCCTGTCATTGACTAGCTCGTCGTCACCAATGAGTCTCCGTGCGCGTCGGTCGATGGCGTCCAAGGTATCCAGCTGATAGCGGGCTGATCCATCCCACAAGTGTGAACAGTACTCCATACATGATCGGACCTGTGCTTGATATAAGGTAAGCAGCTGTCCAGGTGTGAAGTACCGTCTCACCTTAGAGAGAATGCCTAGCTTCATTGCAGCAACTTTTGCCTTGGACTCAATGTAACGACCGAAGTTAAGATTGGGTGTTAAATCCACGCCGAGGAGTTCCAGGTGGTCAGATATCTGAATCGGTTCATTCCGGAGAGTTGGAGTCAAGGTGAATGGACTCCTTTTGGCGGAAAAAAGACACGCCTGTGTTTTAGAGGCATTAAACCCTACGAGGTTGGAATCACCCCATTCGGACACTGCCTGAAGTAAAAGGTTTATGCACTCTATCATGGCCTCTCTCAGAAACAGCGTATCAGCACTGTTAGCTCGTGCACTGGACAGGTATCTTTCTACAACCGTGCTATCGTCCGCATAACCAATTATACCTGGTTTCAGCAGATCGTTTATGTGAAGCAGAAATAGAGTTGCGGAAAGAACAGATCCCTGAGGTACCCCGGCATCAATCGCCAATAGGTCTGAGGAACAGCCATCAACGACCACTCGAATAGACCGTTCCCTCAGGAAATCAGCTACCCAGTTACACAATCCCACAGGAAGACCATAAGAAGGAAGCTTGCCAATAAGGCTAGCGTGCCAAACCCTATCAAAAGCCTTCGAGATGTCGAGTGACACAGCGAGAGCTTCGCCATGCTTCTCGATGGCCTCGCCTCATATATGCGTAGCATACACTAAAAGATCTCCAGTAGATCGACCTCAGCGAAATCCGTATTGTCGATCGCTAAGGAGGTCATTGTCTTCTAGGTATGCCAGAATGCGGGTGTTCAATACACGCTCCATAATCTTACAGATTACGGAGGTGATTGCTATAGGGCGGTAGTTTGCGGGATCGGCACGACTGCCTTTTTTGGGCACCGGCTGCACGTTGGCCAGCTTCCAGGACTTTGGGACTATACCTGTTTCAAGAGAGAGGCGGTACAGACGTGTCAGAACAGGAGACAACTCAGGAGCGCAGTTCTTTAGCACTATAGCTGGTATACCGTCAGGTCCACTGGCCTTGTTCACGTCAAGATTGCGAAGTGTTTTGAGAACCTCCTTTTGCTTGATACGAATAGGGGGCATAGTAGTATCACAAGGAGATAACTGGGGCGGTATTCTATTCGCTGTATCAAGACATGAATTTTCGGCAAACATAGAGGCAAACAGATTAGCCTTCTCAGTTGCCGTGTGAGCCAATGATCCA
Organism: Coleophora flavipennella; assembly: GCA_947284805.1. Lineage (NCBI taxonomy): Eukaryota > Metazoa > Arthropoda > Insecta > Lepidoptera > Coleophoridae > Coleophora > Coleophora flavipennella. Next base: position 1,804,067 of record OX369297.1, read on the forward strand.
TCAGGTTTCAGCAGTGGAGGCAAAGACGAGCGACAAAAGTTCGCCTCGACCGATTTAGCCAAGGACCAAAACGCCTTACTCCCAGAGGGGTAGGAGGCAAGTTTTGATCCAATACGGCTTATATGGTCGAGACGTGCCCCACGCAGTGTCTTTTTGTAGGACTTGGCGGCTTTATTGAAGGCTTTCTTTTTATCTCGGGTGTCCGGAGCTTTACGATTCCGAGCATCAGCCCAAGCCTGGTAAGCTGAATGCTTTAGTGCTTCGGCCACTGAGCATTCAGCATTAAACCACGGGCGAGCTTTACTCTCGAGAGGAATGTCAGAAAACGGGATATAATATTCCATCGCCTGACATATCACCCTCGAGATTTCTGTCGCACAGCTCGACGGATCCCTGGAAGAAAAGCACATTTGCCGCCAAGGATAAGATGCTAAGAAGTGGCGCATCTCATCCCATTCTGCTGACTTGTACTGCCATACCCGTCTAGAACCCCTAGGGCTGGGATCAGGTGGTGAACAAGACAGTACAGACTTCACCAGACAATGGTCAGACGTACCCAAAGGTGACGATACTGACACGTTATATCGGTCTGGTTCTGTTGTCAGCAGAAGGTCCAAACAATTTTCCGTTTCGCCTTCAACGTCCGGCACACGCGTCGCCTGGTCTACCAGCTGGGTAAGATTTAGCGACAAAGCGAGTTTGAGCGCTTCTCTCCCAGCATGGTCGGTCTTCTGGTATGGTAACAGCCACTCCTTATGGTGAGCATTGAAGTCCCCCAGAAGGACCAGTTGTGCTGACGGGTTCCTTAGTTGAGCCTCATCGGCGGCCTCACACAGATGTTCAATTAACCTGGTTGTCTCCTGATCTCCGCTGTGCGATCGGTATACACAAGCGTAGACTATTTTGTCTTCGCCGGTGTCGACCAACACCCAGAGCGTCGAAAAAGAGGAGTTTTCAAGGTTACGGAGACGCCGGCAGCAGATGTTGTCGCTGACATAGACTCTCCTTAAAGTCGGCCAGCAGCTGGCAACGTGCATTTCTCTCTCCATATCCAAATTGCCCCACTCTCAGCTCACCATCACTTCGTTTGCCCAGTTTCGCGTTAAAGTCCCCCATAACAGTGGTGTATTGGGTCCGGGAGCTATTATGTAAAGCTCTAGAGATATCCTCATATAGGATCTCCACTTCATCGTCGGAGTGTTGCGCGGTCGGTGCATATACCTTAATAACTTTCAGCGAATACCGTTTGGTAATTTGGACCACATTGTTAATGAGGGACTTGTGGACTAGAAACCCGACACCACCCACGGACAGTTGTTCGCCCTCCCGGAAATAGAGCAGGTTTCCGGATTTAAGGATTATGGTTTCCTCCCCCTCTCTTCGGAATTCACAAAATCCTACGATGTCCCATCGTACCTGCTCAATGCTTCCTCGAGTTCTGTTAACTTTACGTCGGTTTGCAATGTGGGCATGTTGTAGGTTGCCAGGGCCAGAGGTCTTTTGTTTTTGTAGCCTGGCATCTGCCGGGGATTTTTCGCACCCCATTCATTAGTTACATCAAAATTGTAACAGTCATTCATTATATCAGCCGAAGGACGTCCACTGCTGGATAAAGGCCTCCCCCAAGGATTTCCACGACGACCGGTTCTGCGCTACCACCAGTTCATCACTAAGTGAGAGGACTGCCTACGCTACGTCGCCACTCGAGAATTATACTGCCCCAACGGCCATCCATTCTACGAGCTATGTGCCCCGCCCACTGCACACATAAGTTTAGCAATTCTGAGAGCTATGTCGGTCACTGTCATTCACTGGGTACTTAAACATACTTACAATGCGGCATATTGCAAACGACAATTTCCTTACATTTACAAAGGAAAATAAATTGCCAGAAAAGCAATAAACATAATTTACTTTGCTGCGTACCTTGACTTAGCTCTCTCTTCCCGTTTCGTATCGATCTAATTCTCCTTCTGTAAGGACAACATTATCTTTGATTAATGATTGCAAATAATTATTATTTAGAGTTTTTTTCAACCTCGGATTTTCTGTAGTTTAGGAGTAAATGACTTCAAAAATAACGAAATTCTGTAATATTTCCGCCTTAAGGTCCCAGGGTCGTCTTTTGATTTCAGTATAATCGTAAAAAAAAATGTGCTCACCTTTCATAAATTTGGAAAAGTGTACTTATATTCACATTTAGCATTTTTGAGCTTAAAAAACTTTTTTCAATTATTAGTTTGTACCTCAAACTTTTTAGATTTTTCGATTTCCTTTTTAATTTGTAAGGGATCGGATCAAAAATGAAAGGTAGATGTAGTGTTAGCGCTTTGAAAACGGGGTATAAAAACTCTGCTCCAACCACGACGGAGCAGAGTTTTGCTTATAGTCACGCGTTGGCACCTTACCGTCAACATGCCGAAATATACTGTGATGTCTCAAATACACTTGTCTAAATTACAGTTAAGTATAGAACCTATCACGTGTCAAAACATTATTCGAGCTCACCACATAAGGTAAAGATGCAACGTATATAATAGAATCTGAGGGTAAGGGCAATAACTTTATCTGACTCATTCTTTATAAAATTTATCCACATTTTGAAAATTTCTGAACACTTGTGAAGCTTTTAGCGCTTTTAGATTCTAAAAACATTTTTTAAAATTTTTATTAAAAAAAGAGGATGGGCTGTTTTAGGGCACACTGCTATTGGTTTTATGTGAAATAATTTCTATTTTCCTCCTTGAGTGGATATCTAATAAGGTTTGCTTATTCCAAGAAATTGGCCGGTTCTATCGGAAACAGATCTAAATCTTTGTCGTTATATCCGTTGCATTTCATTGATCTATTACTTAGTATGTGACACCATAGAACACTAAACGGGGTGCTGGAGCACCCCATAAGATTTTATTTTGATTACATTTTTGTTGGTGTGTATTCTACTGATTTTCACTCCCGCGTATTTTAGTCTATGGTCACGGTGTACAGATCTATCGTAACGCGTGACAGCCGGGCAGTATGGACGGGTGTACGAGTGTCCTTTTTACAGGAATTGAGACTTAATCTCATATAAGAGCATCTGGAGCACCGCCCACAAAGCCCTACTATGAGAAAGGATATAAGACAAATTATTGTCAAAAGTGCTCAAATTAATAAGATTGATTGAAGTATTGTTGTTATTTATGATCTCATTACTATGATTAATAAAAATAAAGGAATGTTCATTTAACGTTGTTTTAATTTCCTTGAAATATAGACAATTTTATTTCCTTGGGGGAGGCCTATGTCCAGCAGTGGACGTCCTTCGGCTAATATGATGATGATAGACAATTTAGTTTTGGGTGCTGGGGAACCCCTATGTAGGAATAAGAGTTACGCCAATGAGTGTAGGGATTTCGCGTTAAAGACTTTTCACGTCAAAAATATAGTCCATCCGTCATATCCAGTTTAATTTTACGTCCTTGCAACCGTCTTGTAATTCCATGTAAACACGTACCTACCTTATGAATTGTTATATTATTCAAGTGCGTTGCGAATTCCTTATGAGCCTGGCAACATGAATAGACGGAGCCCATTGTCGGTGCTGCGTGGAATGAAATTTTCAAATTCACCACTGCCTGCAATGGAACGTAAATAGTCCAGAGCTTTGCGCTTAAATTATTGAGCTGTTTTTATTTCGGAGATTTGATAATGAAAGCTGTGAACCCACTAGGACAGGACAGATTTGAGGGAAATTTAGGTACCCATAGTAAGAGATCACTTATGGTTTTTTTACTCAAAAAAGGTTAGTTAATTTTTGTACTACGATAGACGACATAGGCGTCGCGATATAGTATGCACAGCGTGGCTGCACAATTTATTTATAATTTATTATTGCAAGCTTAAAATTAACTTGTCGTGTTAGTTAGTTAGTTTGGGACAAACCTTGGAAGCTAAATTAGAACCACTTCCGGTTTCCGAATGAGCTGAAATTTTGCACACACGTTAAATTTGGAAAACAATGCATGTTTAGCTAAGTGACGTCATTCTATATTCAATATGGCGGACTCCCAAAGATAGCGGACCAGTCATTTTTGTGCACCCCCATGATATGGATATTGAGTGAAAGGGTTTACTGAGAAGAATACGAAATAATAGAAACTCTTTACAAATTATTTTTTTTACCTAAAACTTTTTGGATCGAAAATTATTTTCTCATGCCAAATATCTTGCCGTCGTAATCCACCTATGATGTGAATATGATAAAACGTATTTGGGCTCAGATGGGAGATAATTTTACAAAAAGCTGCGTCACGAAAATTATGTTCCTACTTTGGTCGGCTTCGACATAGTACAAACAGAATAGTAGGTTATATTCTTAGAACGGTACCTCAAGCAGTTAGTTTCTGTACGCGCCAGTACGCACCACGCAACACTACGAGACAAGAAGCGTTTGCGTGCGTACTATGCGTACCTACTGCCGCACACAGAAACAAACCGCGCAAGGTACCGTTGTATGAAGATAACCTACTGGTCTGTTTGCACTATGGCTTAGATCTTGAAAATTATAAAAACTACAACAAGGCGAGAAATATCGCTCTCAGGTCAGTTCTTCTGAGATGTCAAAACAAAATAACCGAGTGTTGTATCTTAAGCTCTTCTTAAAATGTGGCCTTTAGAAAAAGTGATGGAACTCTGTTAAAGATCCTGAACTGGTCGGAATTGAAATTAGTTTTTTAGGGTTCCGTACGCTCAAAGGTGGGCCAACAGGACCCTAGTACTAAGCCTCCCCTGTCCGTCCGTCTATGTGTCTGTCAGCGGCCTGTATTTCATGAACCGTAATTGGCAGGTATTGGACTGTGTTACAGTCTCTCCAGCGATGCCAAATTGACTATCGATATATCGAGGTACTGAAGTGTTTGTATGGAAACGCCACCGATGACGACAGCATTTGAAATAAATTCATCATCATCATATCAGCCGAAGGAAGTCCACTGCTGGACATAGGCCTCCCCCAAGGATCTCCACGACGACCGGTTCTGCGCTGCCCGCATCCAGCGGCTTCCCGCGACCTTCACCAATGAAATAAATTATCTCTTGATAACTACAGTGCCTCCTACTTAAACTTCGGAAAACCTTACTCGTTTTGTTTCCATCAAGTCTTCGATTTTAAATTCACCAAAATCACAAAATGAGTAAGTACATAAATGACGCTGCAAAACTATGACATCGCGCCTAGGTATTTCAAATATTTTTAGAACAAAATGTCGTTTTTTAAAAATGAAAAAAAGTAAATCAGATGACTAGCATTCGTCATCCCTATTACATACCATAGTACTTTACATACTTATACATAAATAAATACATACTTAGCTCAAGTAGGAACATACAAATAAACGGGTGTCATGTCTTCATGAGACGAGCCTTCATCATCATTACAGCTCATATACGTCCCCACCGAGGGGCTCGAGCCTACCCTGAATCAGGGCGATTAGGCCTTAGTCGATCACGCGGGCCCAGTGCGGGTTAGTCGACTTCACACACAACCTTCGAGTTTCTTCGCAGGCGTGTGTAGGTTTCCTCACGATGTTTTCCTTCACCGTTAAAGCAATCGGTAAGTATGTACGTAAGTTTTTGAAAAACTCATTGGTACATTGGCCGTCCAGATTTGAACCCGGTACCTCTGGTTAGATGGACCGAGTCGTTACCGGTTGAGCCACCGACGCTTTAAGAAAAAATAGAGACGAGCCTTAAACGTGGAAAAAGAGAGACACATTCTTACTTCCACTATGATTTAGTGTAGGTATCAGTGCTGTGTGCAGGAATTTCAAGTGCCAGGTTTTTGCTAGAGCGCGGTTATCCATTGCTGTGCGAAATACGAACCTTTCCCGAATATAATGCGGGGCACAAGGGTTAAAAAGTATATTAAAAAGATTACACAAGATATGGGTATTCCTTCGCTGGCGGATGAGTGGCCAACCTAGCTGAGTGCTAAATTCAGAAGTGTGGTCGTATTTTCGAAGACCGAAAATATAACTCAGGCTGACTCTCGCGTTATACAGGGTCTTCGGCAGATGGTTGAAAATACGAAAATGGGGGATAGGTGGGGTCGCCTCCCACCTATTTTGAGAATTAAAAAAAATCTAGGACTTGTAATTTTTTTTACAGGATTTTTTTTCCTTTTTTTAGAAATTTTGCCATTTTTATACCTTTGAACACATGTAACTTTTTGTTTTTTAAAGCTAGCTCCAAAATCTTTTTTTTAATAGACTTTTATAAGATTGTCGGCTCTGAAAAAAATTATGTTTGTTTCAAGTTATTGCTAAAAACAAAAATGTGGGCCCCCGAACTTAAAAAAAAAGTTGAACAAAAATTTAAAAGTCAACTTTGCGATGCATTAAAAAAAAAAATAATGGGGCTGGAAGGCTTCTGTTTTTTTTAAAACATCTCTAAAGCTTAGGCTTTTGAATGGTATATAATTTGTTTCGGTATCTTTTTTGTAACCGGAGTTGTTAATTTTTTTTACTCAATTGGACCATGTTGACGAAATTCCACTAGTTACATGTTTTGTGAAATGTATCAAATGCAAAGTTGAAAATAATGTAAATACTTACTGTTGGGACGGTTACAAAGAGCAGGTACGTTTTTTTTTACATTCTTGCACACACATAATGGCTATCTTTTGTCATTTATTGGCATATTGGAGTTAGCACTTCCATATGCCAATAAAATGTCCGCATATTCCGCATTGGTAAATTGAGCCATTTTAAACCACAACAAAGTCTTAACAAAACGTCTGATAATAACAAAAAGTGACAAACAACAAAAAAACTTAACAAAATCACAAACACAGCAAAGTGAAATTAACGAAAACAAAAAAAAACGTTAACGTTATTAAAGTTTGTGATTTTGTTAAGTTTTTTTGTTGTTTGTCACTTTTTGTTATTATCAGACGTTTTGTTAAGACTTTGTTGTGGTTTAAAATGGCTCAATTTACCAATGCGGAATATGCGGACATTTTATTGGCATATGGAAGTGCTAACTCCAATATGTACCTGCTCTTTGTAACCGTCCCAACAGTAAGTATTTACATTATTTTCAACTTTGCATTTGATACATTTCACAAAACATGTAACTAGTGGAATTTCGTCAACATGGTCCAATTGATTAAAAAAAATTTACAACTCCGGTTACAAAAAAGATACCGAAACAAATTACATACCATTCAAAAGCCTAAGCTTTAGAGATGTTTTAAAAAAAACAGAAGCCTTCCAGCCCCATTTTTTTTTTTTAAATGCATCGCAAAGTTGACTTTTAAATTTTTGTTCAACTTTTTTTTTAAGTTCGGGGGCCCACATTTTTGTTTTTAGCAATAACTTGAAACAAACATAATTTTTTTAGAGCCGAAAATCTTATAAAAGTCTATTAAAAAAAAGATTTTGGAGCTAGCTTTAAAAAACAAAAAGTTACATGTGTTCAAAGGTATAAAAATGGCAAAATTTCTAAAAAAAGGAAAAAAAATCCTGTAAAAAAAAACAGTTGTCTGTAAAGTCGGTTTACTGACGATAGTTGAACGTGACAACGTCATAAGAAAATACTGATGGAATGGTTTCATAATATCGAAAGAATCATTACCTTTATCGCCGCAATTATCATTGCTATAAACAATTGACACCACATTCACTTTTCACTGCACTTCATACTTGACGAGAACATGTAAATGTATTGTATAGCAGCTGTCCACGCGGACGCATCGCTCACTCAAGTAGGAGAGAGACAGATGTCGAACGCTGTCGAACGCGGAGGCCAATTGTGCCTCTTTGTCGCTCGTTGCACGCTCTCGCTTGCACTTCAAGCCTTAAACGGAACGCCTCACGGAACGCCTCAGAGCGAGGTAACGACGCATTTTTTCGTGCGTGCAGCCGGCTCCATCGAATTATAAGACGTTATCACGTCAATAAAAATACAACAAAATACTTGAATAAAATTTATTGTTTAAATTTCTAATCAATTGTTAAAATTAAAATTTTGATTTTATTATTTTAATAATATAATTAAATTTTTTCAATTAGTTACTTAATTATTTTTGCAAATTTAATTGTAATTTGTTATAAAAAAGTAATATTTTTATATAATTCAATATAAGAATAAACAATCATTAAATTATTGTTTATAAGTCTTACATTTAAAATTTAAAATTTGGAAATATTATTTTAATATTATAATTAATTTTTTTTCAATTAGTTACTTAATTATTTTATTAATATTATTTTAATAAACATTATTTTAATAATATAATTAAATTTTTTCAATTAGTTACTTAATTATTTTTGCAAGTTTAATTGTAATTTGTTATAAAAAAGTAATATTTTTAAATAATTCATTATAAGAATAAACAATCATTAAATTATTGTTTATAAATCTTACATTTAAAATTTAAAATTTGGAAACATTAAAATTTTCGTAAATCTAGTTTTTAAAAAGCCCGCCTCAATGTGTTTAATATAGGAGAAAATGTTCCCTTTGACGGATGGCTGGTGCAACCTGTCATTTCAGACACGTTGTTGTGATATATGGAAGATTTAATATTTATGTTTTAATTTTTTTAGATCATAATAACACTCGATAATTATTTCGATTGAATAGTAAAGTCATCGATTTTTTACTCATCGTGAAATAGTTCTGTTAACTTATTGTTTTAATTTTGTCAATTATAGCATAACCTATAATCGCTGCACTAGCGGACCGATGCTATTCATTTTAATGATGAAAGCACGAATATTCGACAATATATCACTGAATATATAATTAATATCGAAAGAATCATTACCTTTATCGCTGTAATTATCGTTGTTATAAACAAGAACAACACATTCACTTTTCACTGCACTTGATACTCGATCAAAACATGTAGATGTACTATAGTATAGCAGCTGTTCACACAGACACATCGCTCACTCAAGTAGGAGAGAGACGGATGTCGAACGCTGCCGAACGTAAAGGCCGATTGTGCTTCTTTGTCGCTCGTTCGCGCTCTCGCTTGCACTTCAAGACTTACACGGAACGCCTCAGAGCGAGGTAACGACGCATGACGGAACGCCTCAGAGCGAGGTAACGACGCATGAGTCATGTTTTTTCGTGCGTGCAGCCAGCTCTATCGAATTATAAGACGTTGTCACGTCAAAAATTACAAGTCCTAGATTTTTTTTAATTCTCAAAATAGGTGGGAGGCGACCCTACTTATTCCCCATTTTCGTATTTTCAACCATCTGCCGAAGACCCTGTATATGTAACCGGGTGATGTCCATGTGAACTGGCCTACACTTGTCAAAGGCATTCATGAGTTCATGACATTCAATGATTTTAATGTATAACTTCTCGTGTCATATTGTTTTCGTGTTCTAAAGACATGTTTTTGGATTTTGACGTTATTAACCAATTATTGTTTATTTCTTGATTTTTTACAAATGAAATTTTGTTATCACTATTTTATGACTATCAGAAAGAGTGTGATTTGCACCTATTTTGAATAAATATCTTCAATATTGAATCTAGGCACTATTATTGCACTCTTTAAGAATCTAAGAAGTTAAACGCCCGTGGCTCCAACACACCGTTACGCCAATTTTATTTTTCCAAAACGTATTACGTAATGTCTTGTTTAAAATGTCTAGTATAAGTTTTTTCCACTAACTTGCATATCGCAAAAGCTGTTACGGAATAGAGGTGACAAAGCAGAAAGTGGCGGCCAAAGCTAGTCGAGCGAAAACTATTCTGTGAAACACTGGTTCCGTCGGTATTTTTTTAAATACAAAAAAACCGACTTCAAACAGGAAACTAGGGTTCCCTTTCGATTTCTCTGGGATACCATCATCAGATCCTGGTTTCCTTATCATGGTACCACCCTTGGGATATCTCTTTTCCAACAAAAAAGAATCATAAAAATCGGTTCATAAACGACGAAGTTATCCGCGAACACACATAAATAATTATATACGGTCAAATAATTAAGAACCTCCTTTTTTGAAGTCGGTTAAGAATCTTTTAAAACTTACTAATAACAGCAAATTAATTTAAACTTAATGATGTTTTTAAATATTTTTAAGATTAAGATTATGGGGCAACCATTTTTAGGGTTTCGTACCTTAGAAAGTAAAAACGGAACCATTTTAGGATCACTCGTGTGTCTGTCTGTCCGTCCGTCTGTCACAGCTAATTTCCCCTAAACTAATGGACCGACTGAGTTGAAATTTGGTTTGGGTTTAAGGTACTTTCCTTAAAATCTGTGTTATTTTTTCTTAAAACGACTCTAACGTTTTAAAAAAAAACTTTGTAATGTATGTATCTTTGTGAGTTAATAAAACTTAATAGGCATACTACATAAAAATCGTCAAATCGTACCTCCCATACAAACCCAGATTATCATTTTTATTCTAGTCTTTTATGTTTTTAATGCTGATTTGTGTATGGCTTAGGACGGAAAGGCTTTTTTATTCCACAATTGATAAGCCCATGGCATCATCTCACCTGATGATAAGTGACGATGATGCCAAAGATGGAAGCTCGCTTACCAAGATTCCCCAACGCAATCGGGATCTGGCTATCTTATCTTCAATCCGGAACACATCAATGATGTTAACACTGATGCTTGGCTGCAAGACTTAGATAAGACGGTGGTAGCTAGCCAGGCGGGCTCAGAAAGTGCTCTACCACCAACCAAACCGAGTATTGCGAAGTTGACCACGCCGGTAATCGAACCCGCGACCTCCCGGTGTAAAGCGAATGGAGTAAACATTACACTACAAACACGGATAATAGGCAAAAGTGTTTTTAATGCTGAATTAAGTATGTCATCTTTAAGGCAAGAGTGAATATGCATTATTTGAGTTTGCGTGTACCATCCTCGACTGCATCATCACTTACCATCAGGTGAGTTGCAAAAAAATTTCGACGCTCCATACAAAAATGCAAAAAATTGATCAATCAGCTGATCGTTTTTTCAAAGTTTTTTTGCGATTTCACCAAACTTGTAGAACAATAGTTGTTTAGTTTGATGAGTAGAAGCCGCAGTTAACGGGACCTACACCAATTTTGTAACACCCTGTATATTGATTCTATAACAAATACCATTACCCGAGACTGTAATCTGAATCATGATATTATTATTTAAATAGAAAATGAAATTTAATAATTTAAAACTGTGTGTAAACACCTTTACAAAATAAATATTTTTGATTTGATTTAATTTGAATGGCATTTTGATGAAACTTTGTACGGTACTCTACATTTATACCACGAATAATGCAGAGAGAAGAGATATTTCGTTATTTTAGAAAAAAATCGAACAAACAATCTTCCCATACAAACCTAGGCTGTATGTTATTTATTCTCAAAAATGGCTCAATGAAACTTTGTAAATAATTCATCATCATCATATCAGCCACAAATCGTCCACTGCTGAACAAAGGCCTCCCCCAAGGATTTCCACGATGACCGGTCCTGCGCTGCCCGCATCCATCGGCTTCCCGCGACCTTCACCAGGTCATCGGTCCACCGCGTGGGAGGCCTGCCTACGCTACGTTTTCCGGTGCGCGGTCGCCACTCGAGAACTTTACTGCCCCATCGGCCATCTGTTCTACGAGCTATGTGCCCTGCCCACTGCCACTTCAGTCTAGCGATTCTGTGAGCTATGTCGGTTACTTTAGTTCTCCTGCGGATCTCCTCGTTTCTGATTCGATCACGCAGAGAAACTCCGAGCATAGCACGCTCCATTGCCCTTTGGGTGACCTTGAGCCTTCTTATGAGGCCCATAGTAAGCGACCATGTCTCAGTTCCGTAAGTCATCACTGGCAACATACACTGGTCAAAGACCTTAGTCTTGAGACACTGCGGTATTTGGGACGTGAAGATATTGCGAAGCTTCCCGAACGCTGCCCAGCCGAGTTGGATTCGTCGATTGATCTCTTTCTTGAAGTTGGACCTACCTAGCTGGACTGTTTGTCCCAGGTATACATATTCGTCAACAACTTCCAGTGTAGAGTCTCCAACCTTTAGAGGAGTGGGTGCGACACGGACATTTAACATTATTTTCGTCTTGTCCATGTTCATTTTAAGACCCACTTGTTGAGAGACCTTACTGAGGCCATCGAGCATTGTGCTTAGGTCTTCCATAGTCTCAGCCATGACCACGATATCGTCAGCGAATCGGAGGTGGGATATGTACTCGCCGTTGATATTGATGCCGAGTCCACCCCAGTCCAGAAGCTTAAAAACATCTTCCAGGGCGGCGGTGAACAGTTTCGGAGATATAACGTCTCCCTGTCTCACCCCTCGCTGCAACTGGATAGGTTTCGAGTTCTGGTCCTGGAGGCGAACCGACATGGTGGCGTTTTCATACAGACACTTCAACACCTCGATGTATCGATGGTCAATTTGGCACCGCTGGAGAGACTGTAGCACAGCCCAGGTTTCGACTGAATCAAAGGCCTCCTCATAGTCCACAAACGCCAAGCATAGTGGCTGATTGTACTCTTCGGTCTTCTGTATAATCTGCCGCAGCGTATGTATGTGGTCTATGGTACTAAAGCCTTTTCGGAAACCGGCTTGTTCGGGAGGCTGGAAGTCGTCAAACCTGCGTGCGAGACGATTCGTAATGACTCTCGAAAACAGCTTGTAGACATGGCTCAGAAGTGAGATGGGTCTGTAGTTCTTCAGCAGAGTGTTGTCACCCTTTTTGAAGAAAAGCACGACCACACTTATGTGCCATGCCTTAGGCGTTTGTCCCTCGAGTATAACGGAATTAAATAACTTCTGAAGAGCTTTAAGTACCGGTGTTCCACCTGCTTTCAGAAGTTCAGCCGTAATTCCATCATCACCCGGTGCCTTGTTGTTCTTGAGCTGTTTGAGAGCCATTCTAATCTCGTACAGGCTGACGTCCGGGATATCTTCGGTATAGTGTCGGGTTAGTCTGGCTCTTGCGTCTTCAGCCAGATCGCTGACAGGCAAACGTGTGGTCTTGTACAATTGTCCATAGAACTTCTCAACTTCTTCCAGCAACTCAGTCTTAGACGATATGGTCCTGCCGTCCTCAGTCTTCAGCTTGGTCAGTTGGCTTTGTCCAACAGACAGATCTCTCGCGAACACTTTTGAGCCTTTGTTGTGCTCAATCGCCTCTTTAATACAATTTGTATTATATTGGCGTAAATCGCGAGTTAGGGACTTAGAGATCTGCCTGTTTAGTTGCCGATACTGAGTAGCGTCTTCAGAGGACTGCAAAACCAATCTGCGTCTTTCTTCCATGAGGTTGCTGGTGAAGTCGGAGATTTTTTTGGTTCTGTTTGAACGGCGAGTTTTAAAAATCTTAGACCCGACCGTTTGAACAATTTACACGAACCTGTCATTATAATCGTCCACATTCTCGCAGTCTCCTAGGCATTCGAAACGATTGTGCAACTCGAGCTGAAAGCTCTCGGGGTTTTGGAGCTGGATGGGCGCTGGTCGGAGCGTAGACTTCATCAGTCGACATCTAAATAATTAATTAAAAATATATAATGTAAATAATTAAAAATTTAAAATACCTACTCTATAGGGTTGATCGTTAATCCATGAAAATCAAAATAAGGGGGCTCCCATACAAAACCCAAATTACTCCTATTTTTTTAGATTGACTGGTTGAACGACGGATGAATGGGTAGAGAAACTAACAAACTTCCCCCAAGAATCGTATAGTCAATTCCTAAAAAGTAGATTTTTCATACAAATAGATCAGCCTACTTTGTACTGTGAGAAGTCATTTTTTTCTGAATTGACCATCGGCTCCTTAGGAAAAAAACATTCAATTTTTTCTTCTCATACACATCCTAAATTTCGTCTATTTTCAACCATTCACACTGTTAAGCAAAGTATATATATATATATATATATATATATATATATATATATATATATATATATATATATATATATATATATATATATATATATATATATATATATACTTTGCTTAACAGTGTGAATGGTTGAAAAATAAATAATAAATATATATATGTCAAAGGTGTGGGTGATGGTTAGGTTATGGATGGCCTCGTGGTTCACTCCTTAACTATTTCGGTTGTAGGTGTCGAAATAACAATGCAGCTATATCACAGAGGTCCTTCTTCAATAGTCTTGATCATTTGGTAATCGAAATTGTACAGGATGCCTTGGATAACAATGGATGCAAACGCGGTGATCACAGCTAGGGGTTGCAAAATCCGGATATTTTTCTAATCCGGATTTTTGGATTTTCATATGATCTGAATCCGGATTATCCGGATTTATCGAAGTTTTTTTTAAACCCAATTTGTTGTAAAATTAGTTATAATTTTATTATATTTAGAAGTTCTATTTGTATTCTTTACTGTAAAACGCAAAAAATAAGAAAAAAACATACTTTTTTAATGAAACCGTTTATAATAAAGGGAACTATCTATAGTAAGCATTTTAATTCACGACATAACACGACATCACAATAAAAGTCAGACTTGAAAACTTAATAATTATAACAGTCATTTTTATAATCACTGCATTATTTGCAGTATCTCTCAGTCTCTCTCTATGCTAAAATAAATTAAGGAGATCTGTTTTTTTTTCAAATAACATTTCGATTGAAAGAGAGTCTTATTTTAGTTAACGTATTTTTTATGTTTATGCTATTTAGAACAAGTTATTTTGATCTTTCAATTGCCATTGCCATTGTCAAAAATTAGGATTCTATTTGGCAGTTTTATAAAAAATACAAAACATAATATAAACAAAATTTAGATTTTTTTTGTTACGTCCTATATTTCTGACAGTAACAGTGAAAAGATTCATGAATGCAGTGTTTACCCTTATGTCCATGAAAATATTATTAACAATGACAACATCCGTCTGTCAAAAAATAACATCTAATAATATTTATTAGCTTGTTACCAAATGTTCCAGCAGTAGAAAAGGCTCTCTCGGATTCAACGCTTATGGGTGGAAGAGCCTGTAGTCTTCCCAATGCTTTTTTAGAAATTCTCCACAGGCCCCACCGTTTTCTTAAAGTGCCATTTCCTTAGTGCGCAGATTGCGCGGTAGTGCCGACAACATCCTGGCTATGATAGCGGACAGGTTTGATTGCTGCTACATGAATCATTGTTGCAATGTTCATGTGCCGGCAGTCAAACCTCAAAGAAGTTTACAAGCGACTTCCAAAAAGGAGGAGGTTCTCAATTCGACTGTATGTTTTTTTTATGTGAGTTACCTCAGAAATTTTTGACTGGGTAAACCTTTTTTTATGATTCTTTTTTTATTTGAAAGCTATGCTTTCCGTGTGGTCCCATATAAATTTTATCAAAATCGGTGTAGTACTTTATAAGAATATTAACAAGAACCAAAAATAATAATGCAAAAATGTACTAAGTTGTTGCGATGGAAGTCGGTTTTTTAACGTGATTAGCGTTTTCAATTATTGATTTTATAAAGATGATTTTATATTTTTGATACATTTTTACTAATATTTAGTGTATAAGCTTAGTTTGTAAGATTACTAACACAAATTAATCCCAGAGTTGGTCGTAAATAAATTGATTATTATTATACGTGGAGTAGCGAAGGCAAATCAGATCTACTCGTTGAACTCGAAGGCTGACGTTGGTGATCACCAGCAGCTTCACTCACACTAGCAAGCTGTCGATCAAGTTCTTTTTTGAAGCTGAGTGAAGGCGGTTCAACACCAGATTCACAAAGAGTTTCTGGACTAGAGACCAAGATTATTGTTGACGTAGTTGTGCAATCATACACATCTATAGCGAGTTGCGATGTGTGTTTCGAAGTAATTTTAGTCATCAAATTGAATTCAATCAATCATAATTTAAGTTAATCATAAATGTAACTAAAATCCGAAAAAACCGGATTTCGATATTGAAAACCGGATTTAAAAATTGCTTGTATATCCGGATTTTTCTAATGTTTTCGAATTTCGAAGTATCCGGATTGCAATCTCTAATCACAGCGATGGCGTGACACGTCCATTTTGCTCACAGATCACCACTACTTGTGTTCTGCTCGACGCTCCGTCAAAAAGTGTCTGCTCCGAGACTGACGTCCAGCTAATGTGGCTTCTCCACAGATCTAATAAATTCTCAACTCAGTGTGGCAGCACAAACAGCCTTCCGTTAATACATCATCTTTGCTACCACAAACGATCGTCTCACGAGTACAAGCGATCGTCACGCCACCACCGGTTTCACCCAGGTACTAATACCTGACGTTTGATCCAAACAAAGTGTAACTATGTAAACTTATCTCGAGCTGGTATTGGTCGCGTTTTCAATGACACTCCGACACGGCCATCCTGCGAGTCACACGTCCTCGGGTGACTAACCTGAAAAAGAAAAGGGTAACCAGTAGATTCCATTTCGTTCGGCCAATCCTGACCTTCATTAGGAAGGTCCACAGCTCAAGGAATAAAAGCAACACTAATAATGTGAAGCTTTAATTCAAGACTACAATCATGGTAATGACATATTTTAACAGTCTCAAAAAAACCAAAATAATTTCACTCTCGTAAACTAAATAAACCTCAGCATTAGCATCGTAACTCAAACAATCTCAAATCAGTTTAGGTCTCCAAGGTAGCTGCAAGGCTTGAAACCTTACAACCATTTACAACTTTTAGGGGCACATAGAACGGAACATAATCATCATCGCAAATCACAAGCGACGGAACACCAGAACTGAACATCACCACATCCAGGTGGCGGGACACCACAAAGAATCATCATCACTAACGCCAAGCGACGGAATACCAATCAGTCATCATCACCAGTCCAGGTGACGGAACACCATCACCACCAATCTAGGCAGTGGAACACCATCATCACCAATCTAGGCAATGGAACACCATCATCACCAATCTAGGCAATGGAACACCATCATCACCAATCTAGGTAATGGAACACCATCATCACCAATCTAGGCAATGGAACACCATCATCACCAATCTAGGCAATGGAACACCATCATCACCAATCTAGGCAATGGAACACCATCATCACCAATCTAGGCAATGGAACACCATCATCACCAATACAGGCGACGGAATACCATCATCGCCAGTACAGGCGACGGAATACCATCAACAGTTTCAGCCGGTAAACGGGATACTTCTTTTTTACAAAAACACGAATGTACCTGCTACACATCATGACAGAACGAGTCTGACAAAACAAGCAGCAGCCAATTCATGCAAACATATAGCGCCATTCAGCACTCTTCATTTACCGCTGAAACATGTTGGAATACTTCAGTACTACACACAAAAATAAACGATAAAGAAAAAAATTACAACTGTACACAATTGATTGAGTTACGATCTGTCAATACAATTAACATTGAGAGGTAGACGCCTCTGCACCAGATTCATCGTCAACATCCGGAGGCAAATAACCTTCGGACATACTACGTAAACGGTCATGGGCATACTTGTAACTTCGTCTCAAATTCAAAGCTTGTAATTTGTATCTGTCACCTTCTAAGACCTCTACGACCCTGAACGGCCCTCGGTATTTGGGATCTAACTTGGTTTGGTTACGCTCCTTATTTTGTATCACCACAACAGTCACCCATCTTGGCAACTCTGGGCCACCTCCATCCGGTGCCCAAACAAACAACAGTCACCCTACCTGGCGACTCTTGGACCACCTCCCTCCGGCGGTGTCCAACCACACTATCGCATTCAACCAGCGATCTCGAACTTCACCTAATTTTGGTAATTGCCAACATCACCTCCCTCCGGTGATACGCCTGCGAGCCAAACGCACGCCACACACAGTTGTGGCCGCACAGCAACGAGAAAATAACTCGGTGTTTTACGCCTACGTCTACGAATGGCTGAGGCTATCGGCATCCAGTTGCGAAACATCGTGTACGTCAAAGGTTCTAAATACAAACAAGTGAACGTTAAAATCACGGTCACGTACAAAAGTCCTTTATCTGCACTAGTAGATGGTCAAGGTTCAGTCTCTCCATCAATTCTGTCCATGTCAATAATACTGTCACTATCGGCATTCAACGTTGTCTGTCGTAAGCGTGTTTGTAGGTCCTGTTAGAACTTAACGCTTTAAGGACATAACGGTCTCCTTCCAGCATCTCAATAACTCTGACGGTATTTGATTTCTAAAGTGGTCGGTTACACTTCTCCATTTGTAACAACACAAAGTTAGGTAACTTGTTAAACTAAGCTTTAGTTTAGAAATTAGCCAGTGACGCTGCCTCAGAGCAGTATACCAAAACATCTCTTCCCGAGGGTTCCACAAGAAGTGACTAAGGGACCAAAAATGTAAGGATCAGCAGCAGCGTCCTTCACGCTCATACTGTACCGCTAAACAACCCGCCAAGTGTAGCGTTTATTTTTTTTTTACAATTGGTAAAACCGCTCCAACATGGGGGAGGCCCATGTCTATTATCACATCAGCAGCAAGCTGATTAACAACTCCTGTAATAGGATGCGTTACTCTCCGTATTATCACTAGTATGTTGTCGTGCTTCACTTAGATAAAATTACAGCCTGTGTGTGTAATCGACAAACATGACATTTAGAGGTTAAGCTACTTTACTCGTACCTAGAAGCAACTCCAGGAGGCTGTACTTCGTAACTCGGTTAACCCAACAGTTCGGTTGCTGCCAAATGATCATAATGGAAGGACTTGTAACATGAAATCTCATTACTATACTCGAAGGAAGTGAGCATATTTTAAAGAATACTTAACTAAGAGTACCAACGTTTAAACGTGCTAAGATTCACCTGACCGTTGCCACGCGCCTAAAGCGTTTATGAACGTAAGTTCAAATACAAGGGGGCATTACGTAGATCGAATGACACGTGGACGTATTTGAACAGAGGTTACAAAATCAGTCATTTCGATTTAATAGGTAAAGAATGCACCTGATGTAACCACTAGCTATGCCTGACGTGGTTAAATAGTGACCACCTATGAAGTCAATCGATGTTCCAAGCTATCAGAGGAAGCAATTTCAGTTCAGGCATGTTGTTATCATTTTTTTTTTCACGGTTATCAACACTTGCGTTCTATGCTATCCTTTTTCTTTACCAGCATGATAAGGCCGTCAAAAAGGGAAAGCTTCGGGGCTTATGACATTCGCAGCCTCCAGCCCATGAATCCGGTATCATCATCACATCAGCCGTAAGACGTTCATCACTGCACTCCGCATACTACCCTGTTATTATTCTTTTTTTTTTACAATTGGTAAACAAAATATTTTATTGGGGTCCCCGAAACTCATCTACCTACATAGGGTCTATACGATAGCGGGGCATTAAGGATGCCCTCGACAAATTCATCACGAAAGCTATTAAAAATAGGCAACAACTTTGGCCTATGATCAATGAGAATATCAGTCCCAATACTACGAAAGCTAATAAAGGTTTTTTTTTTACTCCATGTAAAAATGTCAGTCTCAATATTATAAAAGCTTAAAGGGGTTTCAATACTTTCAATCTTGGTTTAGGTTTGTATAACCGAAACTAGTTAACTAAATGAATCATCATATTTACAATGAGTCCTCTTTTTAAATCTTCCGTTCAATCACGACGTTGTGTCACAAGTAAAAATCCGAAAGCATGTGAAAGAGTACTTTCCACAGGGCATCATTTTAGCTGCTAATGCAATCACTACTAGAAGGGTAAGGGACTAACTACTCTATTCGCATCCTTACCGACAGTCAAGCTGTTTTGTTATTGACAGACTCGTTTAAGAATACCGTCAATCCTAGATTTAAAATATCTGAACCGATCATAATATTGTTGGCACGTATTGTTGTACGTAGGTTGGCACGTAGGTACTCGTCTGGCATAACTAAAAAATAAAAATTCTGAATGATTCCCGTCAATACTACCCTCACTCAATATTTGTTCTGTACAGTAAACGTGAGCGTTGCCTATAAAAGTCAATCGTGCGTTTGCACTGAACACACTCCCGAAAGTCTATACACGAAACTTTCTTTAACGAGAGAACAGTAGGCACCACTACAGATTAGGTAATAGTACTACGTTCGTACTATTCTAGTACCACTATCAAAACAAAAGGGGTACGACTCACCGGATTTTCGTAGCTCCGCGTATACCACGAACTTCGCAGACGCCGCTCGAGTGCCTCTCTGCCGCTGCTAGCGCAGCCCACGCTGTCACCTCATTCCAACGGTCGTTCCGTAAGGGAGATGTCGACAGTTGAGCGCCGTGCACGTGGATTAGCTTCCGGTATATTCCAGTTGAATGCTGGCAATATGATTGCAGCAGATGTAGTCGATGGTGCTTGCATAACCTCAATCAATCGCAGCATGTAGTTCTGTAGCACGAAGAATTGTTGCCAGTGAGTTTTTATTTCGCTGCTCCATTATCATTTTTCACATTTTCCCGTCGTTGTCCACTTGTTGCGAGCGCTGGGAACAATCCAACTTCTGATCTCGAAGGAAGTGAGTGGTTAGGTTATGGTTGGCCTCGTGGTTCACTCCTTAACTATTTCGGTTGTAGGTGTCGAAATAACAATGCAGCTATATCACAGAGGTCCTTCTTCAATAGTCTTGATCATTTGGTAATCGAAATTGTACAGGATGCCTTGGATAACAATGGATGCAAACGCGGTGATCACAGCGATGGCGTGACACGTCCATTTTGCTCACAGATCACCACTACTTGTGTTCTGCTCGACGCTCCGTCAAAAAGTGTCTGCTCCGAGACTGACGTCCAGCTAATGTGGCTTCTCCACAGATCTAATAAATTCTCAACTCAGTGTGGCAGCACAAACAGCCTTCCGTTAATACATCATCTTTGCTACCACAAACGATCGTCTCACGAGTACAAGCGATCGTCACGCCACCACCGGTTTCACCCAGGTACTAATACCTGACGTTTGATCCAAACAAAGTGTAACTATGTAAACTTATCTCGAGCTGGTATTGGTCGCGTTTTCAATAACACTCCGACATATATATTAGTACTGGTTTCAGTTTGGTTGTCGAACTCATAGGATTTCGCCGCTATTTTGTTTGTTCCGTCATTCCTTTTTTAAAAAATCATTCCTGGCCCGTTGTATGAAGTGTCCAGGGTGTGGTACAGCCATTGTAGTGCATACTTTCTAAAGTAGCATTCAAAATATGATGTGGTTAGGTATATACAAATCAACAATAAAAATTACGCTTTATTCACCATATCAGCTCATATACGTCTCCACCCTAAATTAGGGCAATCGGGTCTTATTCGACCACGCGAGCCCACTCGACATCACACACAACCTTCGAGCAAAGTATATATTATATTAGTACTAACATACAGTATGGACACTCCCTGCCGCTCTCTAGATTGCGACCTTACCCCCTCGTTACCCAGATCTATACAGATGAGAGGGTGAGGTCGCAATCTAAAGAGCGACAAGGAGTGTCCATACTGTATGTTAGTACTAATATAAAATATACTTTGGCTGTACTATTAGGTCTTTACCTATGAAATTGCCAATTATATAAATAAGTTTAAAGATGAAAATTAATAATAAGAACAATAGTTATTACAACGTCATTTATTCTCAAAATAGAATTAGACTATTACAAATCAAATGGTGGTAAACATATGCCTATTGTTTAGGTATTTTGAGAGCACAGTGGCTTTAACCCCATGAAGTCGGGTTTTTTTCACCTAAAAAAAGCACATTTATTGAGGCAAAAATACACATTTTTAATTTTAAAGCTCTTGAGTTATAGCAGCAATTTCTTTGTTACTAATGTCATATTTGGGAATACCCCGCATAAGATTTCGTCACTTTCAGGAAAATTCAAGAAAACTAACTAGAATTTTTATTTTTTAATAATTAGAGTGCGTTTGACTGCAATTCATCTAATGGTAAGTGATGATGCAGTCGACGATGGTACACGCAAGCTCAAATAATGCCTATCACTCTTGCCTTGAAGATCGCGAAATGTCATGTTAAATTATTATATTATATATAAAAATTTTCCCATCTAAGCACTAAGAAAACGTCTTTGTTCCATTCAATAGTACATAACTCAGGGGTATGGAACATGAAAGACATGCCACTAGTTACTAATAAAAGACCATAAGTAGTGTCACCTTAAGGTCAATAATAAAAAACTATAACTTTTTTATTTTCAATATAGATTGGCATTGAACTTCAAAAACTGATTCGGCAATTTCATAGGTAAAGACCTGTTATTTTCATTTTTAAACGACTTAAAAAAAAGGAAGAGGTTTCTCAAATCGACCGTATATATTTTTTTATGTGTGTTCGCGGATAACTTCGTAGTTTATGAACCGATTTTGATGATTTTTTTTGTTGGAAACGAGATATCCCAAGGGTGTTACCATGATAAGGAAACCAGGATCTGATGATGGCATCCCAGAGAAATCGAGGGAAACCTTAGTTTCCTGTTGAAGTCGTTTTTTTTTTGTTCAAAATTATTATTTTATTAGTTTATTATATGTTTTACTTCCATTACCCATTCAAGGAGTTTGCATTACAAATAAACTCTAACGCGTTAGCTTGCGTTTAAAGCTCAGGTGATATGGCAGTCAAACTCAAATTTCATCTTTTGAGAACAATTTTTTCTATTACAGGGCTTACGTAGAATCAAGAAAAAGGCCTCAATTTAAGGTCAAGGTCTCAATTTAAGAACATACCATTTAACATCAATACAAACCTGAGCCCTATGCATAGATATTTTGACGTGATAACGTCTTGTTTATCGATGAACACGGACTGCATACACGAAAAAGTGTGACGTCATTGTCACACGGCCACGTTACGCCTGAGCCGAGCGTGAAAGCGAGAGCGCGGGACAAGCGACTTTATTTATGCTACATTTTATTCTGTACTTGTACTTGGACTTGGACTTGGACGGGGACTTGGACTTGACCGGGGACTTGGACTGGGACTTAGATGGGGACTTGGACTTGGACGGGAACTTGGACGGGTCTTAGACGGGTCTTGGACGCGTACTTTGACATGAACTTGGGCGACGAATTGGACGGAAACTTGGACCGGCACTTGGACGGGCACTTATATGGGCACTTAGACGGGCACTTGGACCGGCACTTGGACGGGCACTTAGATGGGCACTTGGACGGGCACTTGGACGGAGACTTGGACCGGCACTTGGACGGGCACTTAGATGGGCACTTGGACGGGCACTTGGACCGGCACTTGGACGGGGACTTGTTATCACGTAAAATTATCGCTCGTAAACCGACTTTACAGACAACCGGTTTTTTTATTTATTTTCTTTACATTTCAAAAATTTTACTATATTATTATAAAAACAAGTTTACTAAGGTAATAAGTTTATTTTTGTCTCAAACTGAACCCCAAAAACGGTAGGAGCGATCATTCGTAAAAATTCAATTATGCGCTGTCGCACACTGATTGTATCAGATAGAAAGAGGCGGATCTAATCAAAGTTTCGGCGGGAACAACCGTTGCCCTCAAAAGACTGATTAGTGGTTCTGACCTTTATCAAACGGAACCCTAATTTAGGCACGGTGAAAGTTTAATGAAGACAAAAAGGTACAAAGAACTTTATGCGGCAGTAATAGCGGTGCTGTGTTTTTATTGTACAACATGTACAGGGCGTAAAAAAACCGGTCTTGTTGTACAAGGATTTAATAAATTGATGTGGGTCTTAGAAAAACAATTTGTTAGTAAAAAAATGTTTATTTCGGCCCGGGATCTGTGAGAATTGGTGACAAGTAAGAAACTTATTTTATACAGGTATTAAAAACACTTAAAATACTTTAAATAAAACACCTCAAATACCCAATATTATTTTTTAGAATAATATATTATATACTTGCTGTTTCCCGCGGCTTCACCCGCGTGGACAACGTTTCTATGACTCTTCGAGGTTGCGCCGTGCGCGAGCCGCAAGCGGCTCGCTAGCGTGTAAAAATGTAGCCAATGTGTTAATCCAGGTCCTAATCTGTCTACTTACCAAATTTCAGCCAGATCTGTTCAATTGTTTTTGCGTGAAAGAGTAACAAACATACATCCATACATTCTTACAAACTTTCGCGTTTATAATATTAGTAGAATTTTATATAGGTTGTAACACAGACACTAAAATATCTTTATCTTTATCTTTATCTATATTAATATTCAAGAAAATTAAAAGTTAAAGTAGGCATAGAAGTTTTAAGATGTGGTGATTTTTGTTGGAGTTATAGTTCGTACGCTCTTTTAACCGCATCTTTGCCGGCTCCCGACAAACACTCCGTTAAAGGTATAGTCCCGAGCTCAATCGTGCCGTCCGCCGCGCCGCTGCCGACGATGTCCCCTTCGTCAGAGTGTTTGACTGTTGCCGCTGCTGGCTCGCGGCATTCACCATAGATGCGGTTAAATAAGGGAACGGACTTTACACATCCCTAAACACTACCAGCTAAACTACTATTTTAGAAAATCAGAAAATCATTGTCAATAGCAGGGCATTTAACTAATTTGATAGGAAAATTAACACGGCCAAGAAGTTTTCTTTGAAAAGGAGTAATAATAGTCAACCAACTTAACGTGTGCAGTT
Organism: Coleophora flavipennella; assembly: GCA_947284805.1. NCBI lineage: Eukaryota > Metazoa > Arthropoda > Insecta > Lepidoptera > Coleophoridae > Coleophora > Coleophora flavipennella. Next base: position 1,828,649 of record OX369297.1, read on the forward strand.
GTATTTATAATAATAACTAATCGAATTAATTACTGCATAAAAATTTATCAGTCAATACCTAATACACCTAAAACAAAAAACCTATAATACCTAATATAAATCACCTAAAATACCTCAACTTAAATAATAACATATTATATAAACCCGACTGCATAAAAACTTTTTTGGCCAGTCTATGTCAACTTTAAAAAATAACTTTCGTTTAAAATGTACATTAACTAGCTTTTGGCCACGGCCTAGCCCGCGTGGACATCGTTTTTATGACTGTCTTAGAGGGTGCGCGGTTTTCTCCAGATCCCTCGGGAGCTATGTCAGGATATGCTTATTAGTTAATCATGTCATTTCCCAGCACCTCAACCATCTCTGTGCAAAATATTATAACAATCCATTGTTCCGATGCGATTTTAAATATATTAACCTAAAAAACAGTATTTTTCAGTACCCTCAGGAACTGCATCGGGCTATGCTATTTTCCCGGGATAAAAAGTAGCCTATATCCTTCCCCGTGACACAGGCTACCTGCATGCCAAATTTCATCAAGATTGGTTAAGGTGTTGAAGCGTGAAAAGGTAACAAACATATTTTCATTATTATAATATTACTAGCTGTTTCCCGCGGCTTCACCCGCGTGGACAATGTTTCTATGACTTTTCGAGGGTTGCAGTGCGCGAGCCGCTTGAAAAAAGTAGCATATGTGTTAATCCAGGTCCTAATCTGTCTACCTACCAAATTTCAGCCAGATCCGTTTTGTAGTTTTTGCGTGCAGAAGTATCAAACAAACACACTCACAAACTTTCGCCTTTATAATATAAGTGTGATTAGTAAGGATTTATTTAATGAAAAGACTACGAAATACTACGTTACGTTTGGTCCGACATGGTTTTTCTACCCATTTCCTTCTGACTGCTCAAAAAGTCGGAACAACCTGTATATAACCGGACTACAGACCATTCCCTCGAAGTTATTCCCGCATAGTTACGGATTCCCGACTTCACCCAGCTTTTTTGCTGGACATATAAATTCTCACACAAAAATGGGTCTAATTGGAAAACTCCCGCTGACGCGAGTTCAGCAGTTTTTTGGGTTACTGCGGACACATATTGTTAGTTCTATTTTATAAAATCGAGGCGATGGTCTATAGAATAAAATTCAGACGAAAGAAAATCAATATTTAGGTAAGTTACTTAATATTAGGTATTGATAACACAGAATCCGTATTAAACGCATCACTTATTATTACGCGGCTGTATCAATCTGTATTGTGATGAAAAATAACAAAATATACGATTAAAAAAAAAACTTGAACTTTCATTTTTATACTGTGTGGTTAGGGTTACGGGCGTGTTAGGGAATTTATTTTTTTTAATATTTTCTAACAGACACTTTTTTTTACCCGACTATAGTGCTGCCGTCGAAAGAATGCTGATTTGACATTTTCTCGTTTGACGTAACTAGTGATGTACCCAAAGACATCCATAGTAAATACTATGTACCTATCTAAAGATGTAACATATAACGAAATAAAATAGCCAATGCCAAAATAGTGTTGCCAAACCCGAGGCTAAAGTGTACTTTGTGGACCGTCGATTTTAGGGGTGGTAATGGATGAAGGGGGGAAAATAAGAAAAAATTTACCATCGACGTGACTATCCAACCTCGTCGTACCGGCTTGGGTGATAAAATGAGCGTCAAAAAATCTGTTTCAACGAATCTATACGATATGAATACGTTATCAGTAGTTACATGTAAGAAAAATTACTATATAGAACATAACCGTTTCACTAACGTTTCATATAATTACAAAACACACATTCTGTTGTCCTTAAATGTAAACATGAAACTAAATATGTGTTCTGTTACTATTATATAAAAAAAAATATTTTTTATTGTTTTAAAGTTTAGATATCGCAGGCTTGAAGTGTCAAATCAGCCTGCTCTCGACGGCCGCACTATACCTAAAAAGGAGGGCACATAATAGGTGTTTGTATATGTCGCAGCCATTTGGTTAAATCCGCCATTTGATTGAAAGGCTAGTCCGTCAATTGAATGACGACATTTAATTGAATGAGTACAGGACAACTGGTCAATTCGTCTAAAGTAACGTTCAACGACTTTGTTGAACGTCATTTAGCCAGGTCGTTGAATTGGATATTGCGAATATACTCAGAATAAATTAACAATGACATCTTCTTCTGCGAAGCATTCTGACTTTATATTCAATCAAACCTGACGAACCTAATTTCGCTCACTTCGCTCATTTACATTTTTTTAGAAAAGAACTATTATTTGGCAACTCCCTTTTCGTTGTATGGGATGTTACGTCCAACATGTTAAAAGGGTTAGCTTACAATCAGCCCACTAGTTGAACGTTGAGTGAAGCTTGTTCATTCAACGTTCGGCCTAGCTTACAATCAACGTTCAGCCTAGTCATTCAATTGAATGTCGTCATTCAGTCCACGGGCTAGCCTTAATCAAATGACGGATTTAACCAGATGGCTGCGACATATATACACTATACTTGTATATGTGAATGTAGGTACTTATATGTATATGTATGTATTTACTAAATTTTGCCAGCAGCTTCGCTCGCGTGAACATAATTTCTATGACTGTTTTCTAGGGGGTGAGCAGTCTAGCGTAGAAAAAAGTAGCCTATATGTTAAGCCAGGTCCTAATCTATCTCCTACTAAATTTCAGTCAGATACGTTCAGTAGTTTTTGCGTGAAAGAGTAACAAACATCCATACATCCATTCATACAAATAAAATATTAGTAGGATATAATAAGGGTATTCTGGCAGAACCGAATTAGTGCAAAACTTTAAAAATTATAGTTAATACAAAGATATACTTTAGTTTTTTTCAGCTTTTTTATTTGGCAAAATCTTGTAACTAAAAGCGTCGGTGGCTCAACCGGTAACGACTCGGTCCATCTAACCAGAGGTACCGGGTTCAAATCTGGACGGCCAATGTACCAATGAGTTTTTCAAAAACTTACGTACATATACTTACCGATTGCTTTAACGGTGAAGGAAAAACATCGTGAGGAAACCTGCACACGCCTGCGAAGAAACTCGAAGGTTGTGTGTGAAGTCGAACAACCCGCACTGGGCCCGCGTGGTCGACTAAGGCCTAATCGCCCTGATTCAGGGTAGGCTCGAGCCCCTCGGTGGGGACGTATATGAGCTGTTATAATAATAATAATAAAAATATAGCTGCAAAACTTTTTATTACCGGTTTTTTGTTATCTAACTTTTTTTTCTTTTAAACATAAAAGCTAAAAGTTTTATAATCTCTTATGACACAACATTAACTCTCTATACAAATAAAAATGACAAGCAAAACAAAATAAACATTTAAAGCTTATTAACACGAAATAGTTGCACTACCTTGATGCCAAGTTTTCCTTTTTGCTTCACTTTTAATGACAAATTAATGTATAAAAACTCCTTAAATAACAAATTTGACTACAAGTATTTAACCATGTTGTTATCATGCTTCACCGTTAAACTATGATTTGATCACTCAAAACTTTAAGTACTCTTTTTCTCATCATGAAATACTATGCATTAATTTATCCGCTGCTGCCAGAATACCCTCGGTAAGTTTCTTTGAGTGAGCCTGTATGACATAATTTCTCCTAATCACTAATTAACCGATTCTACTTCGCATACAAACACTACTATGGAGACAATACCAAAGAGTTTTAGTTGAGCAACAGATTTCTTCAACTAAATAGATAGGTAACTTGCACCAAAAAAATAATTTGCCAAAGAGACCCCAACATAACCTCTAACAATATATCTCTTGGTTCAATTACATTATAGCGAGGAGCATTAGATAGATATATTCTTGTTTTCCATGAGAAATGCTTTGGATCTTCCCTTGATTACAAAAGGAAGAAGGCTCAGAAGGTTAATGACCCGTGTTTTGCGTCGTTACCGCGTTTTATCAGTGTCTTTTGAAGAGGCGTTTTTGTTTTCTTTTTACGAAAAAAAAATGGGTCGGTGTAGCAACTATTAATGATCACATAATCTATGGAATATTTTATAGGATAAATGTGATGTGAATACTGTAAATAAAGAAGAATCCATAATTAGGCGAACTTGTTTGACTAAAGTGTTGCCATGTATGGATGAAATTTAATAGTGATGGGGTTGATGTCGATATATGTGTTTTGAGTAAAGACATAGCTCGTCTGTCAAGACTGCTACTTTATTATAAACTATGTGTCCCGGCAAACTTTGTTCCACCTTACACTACACTACACTATCCTACACTACCTTACCCTACACTAACCTACCCTACACTACACTACGAAGACAAATGCAAAAACACAAAAATCATTAAAATTGGTCCAGCCGTTCTGGAGTTATAAATGGTGTAACTAACACGACTTTCTTTTCTATTTTCATTTTAGTATTTATATAGATAGATTATTAGATCATATTTGCCAAAGCCGTAAATATCGCAACGAAAACCGAACCGTTTCCATGGCGTCATGGTTTAACTCCATTAGCTTCCTATCAGGAGGTCGCGGGTTCGATTCCCGGCAGAGTCTTATTTTGGCATACTTGGTTTGGTTGTTTGGTTGGCGTTTTCTAAACGCGCCTGGCTAGCTACCACCATCTTATCAAGTTCTTGCCGCCAATGTTAATAACATTGATGTGTTCCGGCTTGAAGATAAGATAACCAGTTCCCCATTGCTTGGGGAATCTTAGTAAGCACACTTCCATCTTCGGCATCATCGTCACTTACCACCAGATGAGATGATGCTAAGGGCTTACCAAATGTGGATTAAATAATTGAAAACGCTAAACACGTTAAAAAACCGACTTCCATCGCAACAACTTCGAACAATTTGGCATTATTATTATTATTATTATTATTATTATTTTAAATAAAATACTACACCAATTTTGATAAAATTTATATAGGACCACACGGGAAGCACTAGCTTTTGAATAAAAAAGAATCATCAAAATCGGTTCACCCAGTCAAAAGTTCAGAGGTAACACACATAAAAAAATACAGTCGAATTGAGAACCTCCTCCTTTTTGGAAGTCGCTTGAAAAAAGAACATCACTATCTATACTGTGGCAACTTTTGTTTATATAGAGCTGATAAACTAGTCCGCCGAAGTATGAATTATATTTTAAACATTTTGTAAACAGTATACAAACAGAACCTATGCCCAAGAGTTTAAAAAATATAAAAAAGCACCTATGCCAGTAAATATTGCTTTTATTTTTATTTAACGCGGCCATTTGAGATTTTCGTAGCTCAGTGTGACTTATTAAGCTAGACCGATAATGCAGGTTAACTAATATGAAGCGCAGTCATTTCCTGGATATGTTTGACTACTAGTTACATTTTAATCGATCATTTTCGTGCTTTGTAAGGCACGTCAAGCCGGTCATGCTGGTTGCTGTCACTAGCAGGCAGTCATTAAGCCGTGTCACGACTTATATGCGGCTTAAAAACTTAGGACAGTGAGGTTCGCTACTAGTCCTGAAACCTCCATCAACCCGGACTTGGTCCGTGTGGAGTTATGGCCTAACCATTTCAAGGCCTAACTCTCATTACCTGATCATTTACAATTGAAAGTTAACAAAAATCGCTTTAAATGAAAACAGACAGTTACTTGAAATGGTCCTTTCTAAGACAAATCAACAAAATTTTCATTCTCATCATATATATTCACTGTGACAGCGACTGAGAGTTTGGCTGAAACTTTTTTATCCACATTTCTTTGTTAGCATTCCAAACCAATGTGAGTCGAATCCCTCTTCTATAATAAAATAAGTGTTTTATTAAGGAATTTGTGTAACAAAAGCACAATCTTGGAATCGACGTGATAATTGGGTAACCATGATTGAGGCTGTGTCGGCGTGGTTCGCGTGTCCAACTTGATTAAATTCAACTTACGCGTAGTATGCTTTGACATGCCTTGAGTAACCAAGGGCTGCTTTTAAGGGGTTGCTACGAGCTGTGAATCTTTTTTTACTTCTTTTTTGAAGTAAAACTTCTTTACGCACGCTTGACTTGGGTAGTAAGCTGGCGGATGTGTGACGAGAGCGTTACGTAAGTTGATAGGGATATGTAAATGAGAGAAGATAGAAAAAGAGATACTATTAATTATTGTTTACCAACAAAATCGGTTGCTAAGGCAACAATATCGGTTGTCAAAACAATAAAAACAAACATATAAGATAAAAAAGATTTGATCATTTTCAGAGGATAATAAAACTCTTTTCATAAGTTTTCTATATCTCCATATGACAAAAAATTGTTTATTAACTGAATACTAAGTATTTACTTTCATACATATAGATGGAGCTAAAGAAGTTTTACTTCAGTCGTGTGGTCTACAGTACACTCATTTTTTTTTTCTCTTTTTTAGGTGTATTTAAATATGTATGTAGGTCTGTTTGTTTTTAAGCAGTCTGTTTTTAAACGGCTGGATAGATTTTGGAGTGTGAGGTGTCATAAGATTCATCTTCATCCCTTGAGGAAATAGGATACATTTTAGCCAACTTCCTTCAATGGAGGGTAATGTTTTTATGTAATCGGGTTTTAAATTTTTACTGACCATTAAAATAATATGTACTTATTTATTATATTTTCTGTTAAAAAATATTTTAGCCCGCATCGTTACCATAGTTTTTTTCTATTTCACTGTATTTGATGGGGTGCGGTATATTTTTTAAATTTTTAAAAAAATATTTCTAATTGTTCATCTACCTGCATCATAGATTATAGGGAACTCCTGATAATTTCATCAGTTTAGGGTGTGCGTTTTCCGTGAGTTAGTTTTAGATTTTTGCTAAGTAGTAAACATCGTGAGGAAATCTACACATCTGATTTCAGATGTGTATGATGATCCCGTCGCGTTGCATACTACCGAAGGTGAAAATAAAAATGCCCTGAACATGACCGGGGTGATGTTAAGTGCAACACCAGGCAACCGCCGTCTATCTTTCAAATAGCATAGGTTAATTGCACCACACAAAAATAGAGATAGATTTATAGTAGCAAAAAAAATCCCCAGGTAACCCATTATCTTAGTTTTTTTTTTCATTAAATCGGTCAGCTGCCTTGTTTACATTTACCACCTCTTACTGAAATTGGATGAGGAGATGGAAGAGTTCTATTTTTAAGAAATAAATGCATAGCCCAAAGAAAAGTTTATGACTCTATCAGGCTTTGTGTGTATGTATACTACTAGGTACGTTTATCCGACGGTATTACGGTGAAGGAAAACATCGTGAGGAAACCTGCACACGCCTGCTAAGAAACTCGCAGGTTGTGTGTGAAGTCGACCAACCCGCACTGGGCCCGCGTGGTCGATTAAGGTTCAATCGCCCTAATTCAGGGTAGGCTCGAGCCCCTCGTTGGGGTCGTATATGAACTGATAATATGAATACTACTAGGTGTATGTCTTTATTCCTTCCTAAAGCTAAAACTAAAATAGATTTGAAATGAGTTGTTAATGTGGCGTCAATATATTCTTAATGTCCTTGATTGAGTAGCTTTGAACACCCTGCACAGAAAGCTTCGAAATATTTTTGTGTTAGTTGATTTAGCCCAGCTTTCACGAACATTCATTACATAACGATCCGACCGAAAGATCTGTCGCCATAGATAATGAAGCGCAAAACAAATTCCTTATATTTTTCATCTACCCTCTTATCTCACTTAATCTCGCGAAAAGCTGCTTATGCCTCCTTTGTGAGGGCCGAATCCGCTTTGGTACATTTGCCTCTACACGAGGAGTAGAGTTGTACACAAAATACTCGAAAATGTTCACTTTATCGACTAACAATATCGATATTCGATCTTTTTAACGCCCGCCATTAAAAGAGGGGTGTAATAAGTTTAAAGCCTATGTCTGTACATGTCATTGCATATAAACGGTTAGAATAAATTCAATCCGTTGTTTTAAATTTGAAAGTTCAATTTACGGAATGATTTTTAGCGGATGATGCTAATTGCAACATCAAGAAATCTTCCTTTTATTAAAGGTGATGCTAATAAGTGCAACACGTCCTCTAACCCGGGTGATACTAAACGCAACATCAGACAATATACCAGGCAATCGTCCTGCATTCCGGGTGACGCTAATTGCAACACCAGACAATACACAAGGCAATCGCCCTGCATCCAGGATGATGTTGATTGCAATAGCAGGCAATCTTCTTTTAACACAAGCGACGCAAATTGCAACACCATACAATACACCAAGCAATCGTCCTGCATCCAGGATTATGCTGATTGCAATAGCAAGCAATCTTCCTTTAACACAAGCGATGCTAATTGCAACACCAGGCAACACACCAGGCAATCGTCCTGCATCCAGGATGATGCTGATTGCAATAGCAGGCCATCTTCCGTTAACATAAGCGATGCTAATTGCAACACCAAACAATACACCAGGCAATTGTTCTGCATCCAGGATGATGCTGATTGCAAAAGCAAGCAATCTTCCTTTAACACAAGCGATGCTAATTGCAACACCAGGCAACACACCAGGCCATTTTCTTGCATCCAGGATGATGCTAATTGCAAAAGCAGGCAATCTTCCTTTAACACAAGCGATTTTAAATGCAAAACCAGACAATCATCCCCTGTCCGTTGGATCTATCTAACAACTTCTCAGATCATGACATGTCTGACATGCAATACACCAAATTCAATATATTTTATGCGTACCGCTGTCTTTAAATTTTAATTTGTAAGCTCTTGCGTCTTTGACCAGTGTGTGTTGCCAGTGATGACGTACGGAACTGAGACATGGTCGCTTACTATGGGCCTCATAAGAAGGCTCAAGGTCACCCAAAGGGCAATGGAGCGTGCTATGCTCGGAGTTTCTCTGCGTGATCGAATTAGAAACGAGGAGATCCGTAAGAAAATAAAAGTAACCGACATAGCTCTCAGAATTGCTAAACTTAAGTGGCAGTGGGCTGGGCACATTGCTCGTAGAACATATAGCCGTTGGGGCAGTAAAGTTCTCGAGTGGCGACCACGCACCGGAAAGCGTAGTGTAGGCAGGCCTCCCACTCGGTGGACCGATGACCTGGTAAAGGTCGCGGGAAGCCACTGGATGCGGGCAGCGTAGAACCGGTCGTCGTGGAGATCCTTGGGGAAGGCCTATGTCCAGCAGTGGACTTCCTTCGGCTGATATGATGATGATGAAGCTCTTGCGTGCAACCCGGGCTTACAAATGTCATCTCGTTTGTCATTACCAATATACAAGATACAGACTGTATAATTTTTTTAGGGTACCGTAGTACAAAAAGAACCCTCATAGTTTCTTCATGTCTGTCTGTCCATCTGTCAGTCTCTCCGTCTGTCTGTGCGCGGCCTAGCTCCTAGACTATTACTAGTTAAGAGCTGAAATTTGGCAAAGATAAATATAATAATAACGCGGAGAGAACTGTAAAAAAAATTTGAAAAAAAATCTTTTTAATGTTACCTCCCCTACACATAAAGTGGGGATGATTTATTTTTTTTAGTCATACCCAGTCGTGTGGGGTATCGTTGGTTAGAGCTTAAAAATAGTTGTCAGTCTTGTAAGACCATTTTATAATATAGGGTTCCGTTTAAGAAAAAATAGGTTTATTTGGAAATTTGAAAATTAGATATGGATGCAAAAATGGCAACAACGAAACCCTACATTGCGCGTGGCCCGACACGCACTTGGCCGGTTTTTTTTTGTCTGTTATTGTTTTTAACGATTACAAATCTGATCTAAGATAGATATGTGACCGAGTTTTCGGCAGCTCTAGAGAAATTGTTTCTACTTGAAATGTTCTGCTAGCAATATTATCTTCTAACGTATTATATCCTTGTATACGATTATGCATGCAGAATAAAAAATAATCTTCTGTTTTCTAGCTCTGTTACATAGGTACTTAAAGTACGTATATATAAGGTCGTTCTATGATGACCTCTATGACATTACGCTATTTCTCTATCTTTGTGAACTTAGTTTGTTTTATTTATGGTTCCGTTGTCAACAAGGAACCCTTACAGTTTCGCAATGTCCGTCTGTTCGTCCGTCTGTCTGTTACATAGGTACTTAAAGTACGTATATTTAGGGTCGTTCTTGATGACCTCTATGACATTACGCTGTTTCACTATCTTTGTGCACTTAGTTTGTTTTATTTAGGGTTCCGTTGTCAATAAGGAACCCTTATAGTTTCTCAATGTCCGTTTGTTCGTCCGTCTGTCCGCGGTTTAAGTAGGAGCACTCTTAGTACTAGAAGGCTGATATTAAGCATGGGTATACATATAAATATGTATCACGCTGACAAAGTGGTAAAATAAAATCTATTTTACCACTATTTTACCACTTTACATAAATTTAGGATACCTTCCCTAGATATAAAAGTAGGGGTGAATTTTGTGGGGTGTCGTTGTATAAGTATTTAAAAAATATTGCGGTTTTGTGAATATCTTTTTTTTTTGGTTCACTGATTCATTTGCGAAATAGTAAGCTTTTAAGTGCATATTTTTGTTAGTCAAGTGTCCTCTTTGTCTGCTAAACACCTATTTCAGGAAATAAAAAAAATTGTAGAATATCACTTTCTTAGCTTACTATTCCGCAAATGAATCAGTGAACCAAAAACAAAGGTTTTCACACAACCGCAATATTTTTAATACTGTGTTGCATTAGTAATACTCTTCTACTAAGAAAGCCTACTTAGCCGTGATAGTTTTTCTTTTGAATGTACTGTCGAACAACAAAAGAAACGCAGTTGAAATGGTAAAAAGTTCGAAGAATTTCCATGCAAAATGTTTTATTACCAACTGCAACAAAAATTTTGTTTTTTAAATGTACACTTATTTTTTGAAAAAGACTACGGAATCCTACTTACGCGAGTACAACTCGCACTTGAGCGATTTTATTTTGTTCAAATAAAGCAATCAAAAGGCAGCTCATTTTATCTGGAATTCATGATTTAACCAAAACGGCAATAATTTTCCAAAAACCCAAAAAAAATAATTGTTTTTTTTTTGTTTTTTTTTATTCACAATTGGTAAACCCTTGACAACAAGTTTGAATTTGAAAAGGATTTTGATTATTTCGTATTCTTCTTAGCAAAACCTTTCATTAACACCCCTATCATGGGGGCGCATAAAAAAATTACCGCTCCGCCATCTTTGAGAGTCCGCCATATTGGATTTAGAATGATGTTCCTTAGCTAAACATGCATTGTTCTCTAAACTTAACGTGTAAGTAAAGTTTCAGCTTAATCGGAACCTGGGAAGCGGTTTTAATTTAGCTTTCAAGATTTGTCCCAAACTAACAGACATACTTACATGGCAAGCTAACATAGAATGTAAAAAAAACTGTGCGTGTTAAAAGACTGAAATAGTATCATGATATTGCAGCGTCGGTGGCGTGACGGTTACGGCTGCTACCTCCTGTCCGGGAATCCGTGGTTCGAATCCTACCACGTACCAATGTGTTTTCGAATTTCGATTTCATATGTGCGTTTATTCGACGCTCTTATGGTGAAGGAAAACATCGTGACATGCCTGCAAAGAAACTCGAAGGTTGTGTGTGAAGTCGACCTACCCACACTGGGCACGCGTGATCGACTAAGGCCCGTTCGCCCTTATTCAGGGTAGGCTCGAGCCCCTCGGTGGGGACGTATATGAGCTAATAAGAAGAAGATTGCGATCATCATAAAACGGCCTTACGGTGGCCTACTCAGTAGGCTTCTTGCATTCATTCAAGTACTCATGAGGAAAGAACTTACTCAATACTCATTTACACCACCCTTTTGAATCGGGGTTTAAAATATACTTACTTACTTACTTAAGAGCGTCGGTAGAGTAATGGCTAGGGCCGCCGCGTCCTGTCCTGGAGGTTGTAGTTCGAATCCTGCCAAAAAAATTCCAAAAACTGAATCTGAAAAAATTCATATAATTATCGAAACTGCTGAACAAAATTTCACAAGAATCGATTGAGAAATAGGACCTGTGGAGGAGCCAGACATCCACCTGAACGACATACGAAAGCCGCCTCCGTGGCGTACTGGTAAGTCCATCTACACATCAGGAGGTCGCGTGTTCGATTTTCGGCGAAGTCTAACTTTGTAAGACTTGGTTTGATTGGTGGAAGGACATTTCCAAAGCCCGTCTGGCTAGCTACCACCATCTTATCTAAGTTTTGCCTTGTCCGCCTTCCGGCTTGAAGATAAGATAGCCAGTTCCCCATTGCGTTGGGGAATCTTAGTAAGCCCGCTTCCATCTTCGGCATCATCGTCACTTACCATCAGGTGAATTGGTTCCAAGGGCTTACCAATTGTGTATATTATAAAAAAAAAACATTTTTGCCGTAGCTGAAACGGAGACTCGCTCGGTCAACTAACAAACATACAAACATAGTAAGTTAAATAACAGCTTTCAAAAATCTGCGTTTTTCTGTCGCTCGCGTTGATGACTCTTGTTTGATATAAATAGAAATCATTCTATACTTGTGTGGAGAGGTATCATCATCATCATCATATCAGCTCATATACGTCCCCACCGAGGGGCTCGAGCCTACCCTGAATGAGGGCGATCGGGCCTTAGCCGACCACGCGGGCCCAGTATGCGGTAGGTACCAGTGGAGAGGCATGTTTGTACGAAACTTACATTTAACTAAGTTATCCATTCAGATTTTATACTAAGCCACTAACAGATATTCAATGAAATTAATTTATCAAAAGCTGACTCCAATCTTCATAAAATTTTCAGAAATAGCAGGTTTAATTTGATTAAAAAAATAATTTTAATTATATTTGGGGTTTTCATTGTATCGGCGTTAAAGTGAAATTTCATTCGAAAAACTTAAAATGGTGGATGAGCAGTTTTAATAACTAGCATATTATCTTAATTATGTTTCGCAACCTTTCATTATAATATTGAGCATTTTATTTTTGTTCAAAAGTGGACTTTTTGAGCGCTAAAGTTAACAATAGTAATACCGATATCTTTAAATATTACTGTTTATTTTAAGAATCTTTAGAAGGAAGCACAATAAAAAGCCAGGAAGATCAATATTCAGCTATTTGTTTTCGAAACTGGTCGACTTCACACACAAACTTCGAAGTTCTTCGCAGGGGTGTGCGTGCAGGTTTCCTCACGATGTTTTTCCTTCACGTTGGATAAACGTACATATGAAATCTAAATTCGAAATCACATTGATACGTGGCAGGATTCAAACCAAGACCTCCCGGACAGGAGGCGGCGGCCCAAGCCGTTACGCCACCGTCGCTCTTTAATAGCGATGCGCATTATGGTATACCATAATTTCTTAATGCATGTTATAATAATAATTATGTTGAACGAAAGGCAAAAGCGCCATAAAATTTCTGGCTCTTACAACGTTTTGCTCGCAAAAAAAACTATACTGTTTATGCGATTTAGCGCTGCATGCTTGTGAGACCAATTTCTAAGAAATTTAAAACATTTTCACAAGTAATTAATATACAGCGTGTAACAAAATTGGTGTAGGACCGTACTAGGGGTTCTACTCATCATATTGATCAACTTTCCCCAAGGAACCCATAGTCAAAATGTGCTTGTCAAGACCTTTCTTTTAAGAATCCAAATATACCACATTTATCAAGATCGGTTAAGTGGTTCAGGAAATACGAGGGAACAGATGAATTATACACAAATAAACGGTCAAAAACATAACCCTCCCTTTCTTGTAGAGGGGTAATTGTGCACCGCTGCAGCGAACTTTAGTTATACTCGCAAGAACCAATTTAGAAAACTGACTCATGATTTCTAACAATTCACTCTTCCCGTAAAACGCATCATAAATTTCAAAAACTCACTAAATGAGTCTCATATCATAATATGAGGGGTGTGAAAGCAGTCCATATTTGGTGGTTTTTAATCTGTGAATGTCAAGTTTTTCTTTGTGTCTATGGCTACATGTCAGCATAAAATTTAAGGTGCAAATACGCTTCAGTCTCGAGTAAATCTATTTTCTAATACGACTTTAGCAGCAAACACCTCATTCCAATACAAACTGTATTAATGTTAAAACTAAAAAGATGGATTCTCGATTTTCAGTGACATAGGACTAGGTCACTTTGCTTCTATACCCCTCATATCAGCTTAGCACTTGCTTAAGTGGGTTTCATCAGTCACCAACGAAAGTTTAATGTTTGGTTTTCCTCACAGAAACTTCCATCTCACTCTAAAGCCCATGTCAAGTGATCAAAATTTGTTCTACCTACCTATCCATCTTAAGTAGCTGTCTTAAGTTTGTCTCAGATCGGTAGACAAAGCTCCAAGATGTGTTGCTTGACAAATTACGCGTGTAGGAACTCTGGAACGTGAAATTACGCGTGCAAACACAAGACAGGAAGTTTCCCTTGAAACTCTAGCCCCGGGGGCATGTGTTAAAAGAATGCGTTCTACTGCGATCTAGGAAGTCGCTCTAATTACGTTTGTTTAGTAAGTACTTACGATTACGAACGTACGGACGTGCGATTTTTGCTTCAGTGTTCTAAATCCTATGTTATCCTAACTAGATATACAAACTTGTAATGTGTACCAAAACGTATCCTTACTAATCCTACTAATATTATGTATAAATGCAAAAGTTTGCATGTATGGATGGATGTTTGTTACATTTTCACGCAAAAATACTAAACGTATCTAGCTGAAATTTGATAAATAGATAGATTAGTACCTGTATTAACATATGGACTACTTTTTTCCACTGTGCACCCTAGAAGCCAGTCATAGAAACTATGTTCACGCGAGCGAAGCCGCTGTCAAAATCTAGTATTGTATATGTGAAAATGTGTTAGCTTGTTACCTTTTCATACTTCAACACCTCGAACAATCTTAATGATATTTGCCAAGCAGGTAGCGTGTATCACTAAGAACTGTGTAACTACTTTTAATCCTGTAAAAATAACCTAGTCCCATGCAGTTCACGAGGGAACTGAAAAAATACTCTTTTTACTTTGGTTAATTTCTTTAATATCGCAACGGAATATTGGGTTGTTGGGATTTTTTGCACAGAGATAGTTATAGGGGGTAGGAAATGACATAATTTACTAATTAGCATATCCCGAAAAAGTTCCCGAGGGATATGAGGAAGACTCATATCTACGCTTGCACACGTCGGCGTCGCAACGGAGCGACGAATTTAAGTGTTCTTTTTTTGTATAGAATTGGTTGAGTGTGTGGGAAGTAATATAAACTGCTAAATAAAATAGCCCGATATACTTCCTGAGGGATCTGGAGAAAATTCATTTCCACACCGTTCGCGCACCACTCACCCTCAAAGACAGTTATATAAACGATGTCCACGCGGTCAAAGCCGGGGGAAAAAGTGGTGATAAATAAAGACTTTAAAACAACAAAAAGCTTCTTTTTTTTTATTCACAATTGGTTAACCCTTGACAACATCTCACCTGGTGGTAAGTGACGATGTTGCCGAAGATGAAAGCGGGCTTACCAAGATTCCCCAACGCAATGGGGAACTGGCTATCTTATCTTCATGCCGGAACACACCAATGATATCAACATTGATATTAGCGGCAAGACTTAGATAAGATGGTGGTAGCTAGCCAGGCGGGCTTAGAAATGCCCTACCACCAACCAAACCGAGACTTACAATTGACCCCGCCGGAAATCGAACCCGCGACCTCCTGTGTAAAGCCAGTGAACTTTGCCTCTGAGCTACGGAGGCGGTTAAAAGTAAAAGGCGGTTCTTGGTAAAAGTTGATCAGATATTGCATGAGTAGCCAGTGTTCAAGGTTACACAAACTTCCAATGAATTTGCAATGTTATAGTACTGTTATTGGGATAATTCTGTTTATTTTGTTTTTAAACATTTTTTTAACATTTTATTTATTAGAGTACCCCAATTTGTGTTTGAACTTAAAACATTTTCTGTAATATTTTTTAATTAAAAATTATAAATGGTATAAACAATTATTACATTTTTTTTCTTACTGACACTGGCGAAATTACCCACACCAAGAAGCGAACGCGAGCGAGAGACGAAGGAGTGATTAAGTATTGTGATAACAAAAAAAAATCGAGTTGAGATTTTAATGGATGTGTGTGTGTTATTTTTATATCTGCAGCTTAGATCACATAATTAAGTACTAAATTCCTGGTTCCATACAAAAACAACTTAAAAATTTTTTTGGATAGTTGTTTGACAGGACACACGGATATAAAATATTCAAATAGCAGTCCAATAAGACAGAGAGGGAAAACGGTGAAAATACATATATCACCGTGAACAAAAAAAGTAACTATCTTCTGTCACTTTTGACAACATGACCACGAATTGTGTTCTTCTATTATGGGATTTTAAATCTAACGAAATATAAAAAAACTATCTTAGTTTTTGTTAGTTACTGGCATAGGAAAATAAAACAGTTTTTATTTTAAAAAATGGATTAAACGATTTTGATGAAACTCTGTACATTATTATAACTTTACATACTCTATATTCGTTCGTACTCTAGGTTCGTTATTCCAGGAAAAATCAGAAAAGGGGCCTTTGATACAACCCCACATTGTTTCTTTCTTAATAAAAAATAGCTCTATTTTAATAAAACTTTGTGAATAAATAGGAATCGATAAGGCCTACCACACTGGGTTGTTAATTTACAGAAAAAACCTAAATAAGGTTTTTCATAAAGTCCAAGTTTTAAGGTACGACGTTGAGTTTGCGTGTACCATCCTCGACTGCATCATCACTTACCATCAAGTGAGTTGCAGTCAAACGCACTCAAATTTTTAATTAAAAATACTAAAAAGTATTAACAGCGTGGCTGTACTATTTTTGAAACCGACTTCCAAAAAGAGGAAGTTCTCAATGTGACTGTATGTTTTTTTTGTATGTTTGTAACACGATAAATTCGCATATTGTGGACGGATTTACATAATTCCTTTTTTTTATCGACAGGGTATGCTGCCAAGTTAGTCACACATAAGTTTTACTGGAATTGGTATTATACTTTTTGGAAAATTAACAAAAACCAAAAAAAAAATACTAAGTTGCTGAAATGGAAGTCGGTCGGTTGAGATCAATTAAAATGGAAATCATATTATATTGTTTCATATTATTTTTAACCACCTCCGTGGCGTTATGATAAAGTCCATTAGCTTTACATTAAAAGGTCGCGGGTTTGATTCCCGGCGGAGTCTTACTTTGTATGACTCAGTTTAGTTACTGGAAGGACATTTTCTAAGACCGCCTGGCTAGCTATCCCCATCTTACCGCCAAGCATCAATGTTAACACCATTGATGTGTTCCGGCTTGAAGATAAGATAGCCAGTTCTCCGAAATGATAGTTGTTCGAAATAGGTCATCTTTGATTTTATACTGAAAACACCATAAGGTACGCAATGTATGAGACGTTATAATAATGAAAAAAATAAACTCTTGATTTTGAGCAATGGCGAAGATAGTTTTCTTTACAAGTGTTTTTACCTGAAAATCCTTCAAAAACCTCTTTAAACCCTTGCTACTTGCATATTAGAACCTGAAAACTGAATCCCAGATTCAAAACTAGCATTGGGGAATCTTGGTAAGACCGCTTCCATCTTTGGCATCATCGTCACTTACCATCAGGTGAGATGATTACCAGTTGTGGATAAAAAAACAGTAAATATTATACATAAAATCGTAGTTTTTAAACTCCAACGCAAAAATTTTGATTAATAAATCTTTTTGTCATCAGTTTTAAGACCTTGACAGCTAGCATTTGATTTATCATACGTGTCGTTCATTTAGACAAAGATCGCAGTGGAAAAACTGTTAAAAAGATTGAAAGACTGACTTACGAGTTCTTGAGATGCTTCAGCTACGTCTGAAATGACAAACACAAAGCTAGGATTATTTTATGACTTGATAACTTGGGAAATGGAATCTAATTTTCTGGTAGAAATTTTGTGTGATATGCGAGAAACGTATTTTTTTGCGGGAATTACTTAGAAGAGACTGACAAGTTTTATAAAACGTACTTATGTGAGGTATTCTAACCCAAATGCCTAGGAGAGTATTTTTTTTCGGGTGTATGTATGATAGTATGTATCAGTGTTGCCAACACCGTAATTACGGTAGATATACCGTATTTGCGTGTTGTTCAATGTCTTACTGTAATGAATTTTGAGCAATTTCATGAAACACCGTAATTTTTGCATAAGTGGTTTCTTTATTTACACGGTATTTTTTAAAGTTTTGAACCTACTTACACCGTAATTTGATTGAGTGGTTTAGTAAAACTGGTATATGTATGTATGTATGTATGTATGTATGGCTGTTTCTTTGGCTAAGCCTGTAGCCTAAACGGTTTGATGGATTTTGGAGTGCAAGGTATTGTTAGATTCGCCTTGATCCATTGATACATTTTAACCGACTACCCAAGAAGAGCAGTAATGTTTTTGTGCAGTCGGGTTTTTAGTTTTAATTTAATTGGTTAGGTTACCGGAGCCAGGAAACCGTAGCGTAGGCAGGCCTCCCAAGCGGTGGACCGACGACCTGGTGAAGATCGTGGGAAGCCGATGGATGCGGGCAGCGCAGGACCCGCCGTCGTGGAAATCCTTGGGGGAGGCCTTTGTTCAGCAGTGGACGATTTTCGGCTGCTATGATGATGATGAAGATGGTTAGGTTATTGACTCCCATTTTTTAGCTTCTCTGGTATCTATGTATCATCATATGAGCCGAAGTACGTCCACTGCTGGACTTAGGATTTCCCCCCAAGGATTTCCAAGACGACCAGTCCTGCGCTGCCCACATCCAGCGGCTTCCCGCGACCTTCACCAGGTCATCAGTTGACCGAGTGGGAGGCATACCTACGCTACGTTTTCCGGTGCGCGGTCGCCACTCGAGAACTTAACTGTATCTTATGTTATATACATATTATATTTTATTTACTTATTATCACTTTTTTGTACACAGAGATACATGTTTTGTAGATAATATCTTTTATCCATGTAACGGAATCTTTTATAGTGATTTTCACCCACTTCAAGACGTCAAATCAAATCTAAAATTTGCACACGTATAGAAAACCATAGTATGGACCACAGCTGGATGCGGGCAGCGCAGAACCGGTCGTCGTGGAAATCCTTGGAGGAGGCTTTTGTACAGTAGTGGACGTCCTTTGGCTGATATGATAGTGGACCAATGCAGATAGACCGATCAGTTGAGGGAGACGCCATCTAATAAGTTCTGTGATACAGTGAGGTTGGTAATGGATAGAAGCAGATAGAGGCAATTCGTGCGCTCCAAAATAAGAACATCCTCCGTGGCGTAATGGTAAGTCCATTCGCTTCACACTAGGAGGTCGCGGGTTCGATTCCCGGTGGGGTCAACTTGTAAGACTCGGTTTGGTTGGTATAGGGCATTTTCTAAGCCCGCCTGGCTAGCTACCACCATCTTATCTAAGTCTTGCCGCCAAACATCAGTGTTAACTACATTTATGTGTTCCGGCTTGAAGATAAGATAGCCAGATAGAGTTGGGGAATCTTGGTAAGCCCGCTTACATCTTCGGCTAAGTACCTGCTTTATATCTCCATCTCAACTGTTCTCTATCTACGAATACAGCCGTTGCCCTCTCCGCCGCCGCCGCCGCCGCCGCCAGCCTTTCTCTGTCTTCGCCCTCCACGCGGCCGTAACGCTTTTTCGTGACATGAAAAATTCTAATGGGGGGGGGTCTATATAGAAGTTTCACTTCAAAAATGGTGTTAAATTGTGTCAGAATCATGCCGCAAGCAAAACTACAAAGATTTCTGGTATCGCATTTCTATAGTTAATATTATAACACTTGCTTTTAAAAATTTTCATAATCAATTTCTAGAATGTGATTGTCATGTGACTTTATTTGATAAAAAATAAAATAAAATCAGGTCTTTAGTTTATTATTAATGTGGCTCGCGCACTGCGCACCCTCGATATCTATCGGGGTGAAGCCGCGGGCAACAGCTATGATAATAATGTTAAGGGACAAAACACACACTGTCATCTGGCCTCAAAGTAGGGTTCCCTGTGCTATGGGATCCAAATACGTACGTACTTACATACATTTAAATACATACACATACTAATGTTTATATATTAAACATCCAGACACATAGCAAACAAACCCCTTGGACACACGAATGTTTGCCCTGGGTAGGAATCAAACCAATGGCCCTCGACCCAGAAGGCAGAAACCAACTACTGGACCACCGGGCTATAACAATGATCTACCTACTTATAGACATAGATTTATTTATTTATTTATTTATTTACACTTATAGTACACCAAAACAATTTTGTAATGTTAATACGTAGAGATACTATAATAAAGTGTACAGTAGGCGGTCTTATTAAGTTTTTTTTTGACCCGTTAAAAAGTTAAATCACTTGAACTGCGGCGTCGAGCGCACCCTCCAATTGCGCCGTTGCACGCATGACGAGAATAGTAGTTAATGAAGGGAGAGCAGGGTTCTTTTAAAATATGGTAAAGTCCACAAAAAAGTTAATAATTAAACCCGAAAAATATGGAAAACAGACGTGAAGTATCGACGAACAGGATAAAGGAATGAAAATTTAAAACAAAATCAATGATAAAAAGTAAAAAAGATAATAAGATGATATAAAAACAGATTGAAAATAAAAAAAAAATAACGAAAAAGATTGACTTCGTCACAACACTACTAAGGCATTATGGTTTGACTTATCACCCTTTTATTGACACAATAACTATACAGGGTGTCACAAAATTGGTGTAGGGCCCGTTAACTGGGGGTTCTTCTCATCATACTGAACAACTTTCCCCAAGGAACCCGTAGTCAATTCTCAAAAAAACATTGGGCTCTTCATAGAAAAATGCACAAAATCGGTCGAACAGCTGATCGATTTGTATGAAGACTTCAATTTTTTTCTTTCAAAGTCAAAGAATTAACTAACGGTGAAGGAAAACATGCACACGCCTGCAAAGAAACTCGAAGGTTGTGTGTGAAATCGACCAACCCGCACTGGACCCGCGTGGTCGACTAAGGTCCGATGGCCTTCAGGTAGGGATTCAGGGTAGGTTCGAGCCCCTCGGTGGGGACATATATGAGCTGATATGATGATTGAACTAAAGTTGTACAGTATGATGAGTAGAAGCCTCAGTTAACCAATTTTAATCAATTACATTAATATAAATTAAAAAAAAAACTCCATGAGCCTTTTTTCAAAATCTATCTATAACCTTTTAATTGAGATCATTCCAATGAGACCAAACACGATACATCTACTGTAAGTTGGTCAGGAGTTGTTGGGGTCCTGCATACGTGTACAAAGTTTCCATTTAATTCGAGAAGTGGGTTAAAATCAATCACTGGATAGATTTACACAGATACAAGTGAAGGCCCTTCCAGCGGGGAGATCAAAGGCGGCCGCCGAGGCTCAAGCGGGAAGTGTAATTTGGCCGCACGGCAGTCCGTTCGACGCTTTGCCGATATCCAAGATTTCTCAGATTTTTTTTATAAAACCTATAAAAACTAATTACTCTTCTAGTTAGCTAATGAAATCTTCTTTCTATCAATATCAACTTAAGCAAGATTACATTTTTTGCATGTTTTTGCAAACAATCTGACACCAAAAAGTTTAAAAACCTTCATTTTGGAAAAAAAAAACTTTGGAATTACTCAAATAAACGATAGTTTATATTGATGTATCAGTCCCTCTGCGGTATTAAGGTATAGTTTAACAGAGATCAGTAGTGGGGAGATTAAAGGAGATCAAAGGCGGCCGCCAGAGTTCTATCCGTAACGGATAGATTCCCAGTTCAGCGCGAATTTCGCTTCTATCCGTTACGAATAGATTCCCGCTGGAAGAGTGAAGCTAATAAAAGAACGTTATAAAAATTAGATCTTTAACACTAAGTCAATTAGTAAGAAAGTTAGACTGAGTATTTCCCTGTAGCACAGTTATAACGCGGCGAGTGAAATGCAATGCAAGTATTACCCATTCCTCTTTGTGCAATCTACTCGGCATTCCTACTGAATCTAAATTACCGTAAATAACCTCATAATAAAAGACCTCCGAGGTCTCTTTCGGAATATTCTGTGGAACAATAGAGTCTAGGAATCTGCCCCGCTGACTCGTTGGTCTAGTAAATAGTACTTGTGTCACCTAGACTGAGTTGTGGGTTCGATCAAGGCGTGGTCTTGATTGGAACAACTATCTCTGTATTTTTATTTACGCGTAAAGAGTAAAGAAAACACCCACACTTTTTCACTTTTTTAATGGTTTTTTGTTTCAATCAAAAACTACAATGAAAGTATAAAAAAAACGAGCGAGATCTAAAGTACTCGCATATGATGTGTAACAAATCACTGTTACACATTTCCGTCCCATTTCACGAAATCACTCCCACAAATTGCAGGAAAGCGAGAGCAAAGCTCATTCGTCAGATCGAATAGCACGCGCTTTCGCGACTTCCTGTTACACATTTCCGTCCAATGTTACACATTTCTGTCCCATTTCACGAAATCACTCCCACAAATTGCAGGAAAGCGAGAGCAAAGATGTTACACATCAAAAATATTACTCACTTTGCATTATCATAACAAACATTGTTGTATTATACTTTAAAATAATAGTCCTAACTAGAGTTGAAATTAACGGTGTAGACCTAACTTTGGGGTTTTTTGCTATCGAGCTAAAACTGCTAAAATCGCTTTTGACTATAAGGAGCATCATCAAAATAAGGGTGTTTTTTTTCAACGTTGGGTTTTCTATCGATTAGGAGTAATTGACGTCAAAAGTAAAGAAAATCTGTAACATTACCGCCTTAACAAACGAGACTTTCTTTTTTTTATCCGACTGCGCCAGAAGGAGGGTTATGTTTTTCGAGTGTATGTTTGTATGTTTATTTCTTCGGCACACTCTGTAGTCTAAACGGCTTGATGATTTTTGGAGTGCGAGGTGTTGTTAGATTTGTCTTGATTCCGTGAATGACATAGAATACATTTTTAACCGACTTGCTTAACAAATAGGTTATTTATTCTTTTTTTTTATTTTTATTTTTATTTGAATAAGGCACACCAACGGCATAAATATTACACGTTTCCATAACATAGTCAGGTCTTATTCTAATAAAAATGCTTATTATAGGTGTGCACAACATTGACACAAAATTTAAATTTTTAAATTTTAATTGGCACGGTCTGTAGTCTAAATGGCTTGAAGTATTTTGGAGTGCGAGGTGTCGTGGGTTTCGCCTTAATCCCGTTAGTGACAAAGGATTCATTTTTACCCGACTGACCAAAAAATAAGGGTTAAGTTTGTATGCGATTGTGTTTTTAATTTTAATTTTTATTTTTATTAGGAGAACACAAACGGTAATGTACATGGATACTTAAGGGATGAAATATAAATAGAAAGGTAAGTCTATACATTCCAACAACGAGTTCCACAATTATTTAAAAATATAAGCCTACTTATCAATCTACCGCTATAAACAGTCAAAAAGCTGTCATATTTGTTTTTTAAAAAAACCATAAAATAAATTTAGAAAACAACAAAATAGTAGTAAAAAAAAATTAAATTAATTCCCAAAGTTAAGTTAAAATAGTTAAGTTAATTAATAAGACTGGCCCTAATGGTAAGTGATGATGATGCTGAAGATGGAAGTGGGTTTACTAATATTCCCCGACACATTAAGGAATTCGCTTATCTTTGATGCCGAATTGCTGTTTGGTGGCAAGACTTGGATAATATGGTGCTAGCAAGCCAGGCGGGCTTTAAAAATGTCCTAACACCTCCAGAGTGAGAGCCGGCTAGGAATCGAACCTGCTACCTCTTTGTGTAAAGCGAATGAACTTAATATTACGCCAAGGAAGCTAGTAAACCAAAAGTTAATTACAAAACTTAATCTCCCGCTTCTGATGTAGTATGTATGCAGTCACTATCGTTAATAATCCAACAATGGGCTGCGATCACATCGCGTGCACCGCCACTGAACATTTTATAAGACGCGTCAATCACGACTCACGGTAGCCATAGCAGCTGTAAAGGGTAAGGCTCTGTGCACACAAGCTACATTGAAAAGAAGACATGCACATAAAGAAGGTAGCCATTTGGGTTTTCTGAAGTGAGTCCACTGCACAGTTCTTTACTTGCTGTTAAAAGCCTAAAGCGGTCATAGCTCAGTGATGCGGCTGGCTTGATTGGGTCAATTAACCCTATGGTTAACTATATATCTATACTAGCTTTTTCCTGCGGCTTCGCTGAACATTTTATAAGACGCGTCAATCACGACTCACGGTAGCCATAGCAGCTGTTAAGGGTAAGGCTCTGTGCACACAAGCTACATTGAAAAGAAGACATGCACATAAAGAAGGTGGCCATTTGGGTTTTCTGAAGTGAGTCCACTGCACAGTTCTTTATTTGCTGCTCAAAGCCTAAAGCGGTCATAGCTCAGTGATGCGACCGCCTCTAACCGCCTTTAACTGTCTCCGTGACGTAATAGTTAGTCCATTCGCTTCACACCAGGAGGTCGCGGGTTCGATTCCCGGTGGGGTCAACTTGTAAGACTCGGTTTGGTTGGTGGTAGGGCATTTTCTAAGCCCGCCTGGCTAGCTACCACCATCTTATCTAAGTCTCGCCGCCAAACATCCGTGTTAACAGCATTGATATCTTCCGGCTTGAAGATAAGATAGCCAGATTCCCATTGCGTTGGGGAATCTTGGTAAGCCCGTATCCATCTTCGGCATCATCGTCACTTACCACCAGGTGAGATGATGCCAAGGGCTTACCAATTGTTAATAAAAAAAATGAAAAAAAAACTGGCGTGATTGGGTCGATTAGCCATAGATGGGTTTGACAGTTAGTGGTATTTTGTTTCGACCTTGTCAGTGATTCGCATAGCACGTTGAGCTGTTGGTGCCGGTTGCTATCACAAGATGATTGGTTTTTTTTAAATTCACAATTGATAAGCCCTTGGCACTATCTCACGTGATGGTAAGTGACGATACATCAGTGTTGATGTTTGGCGGCAAGACTTAGACAAGATGGTCCAATCCAAACCAAGTCTTACAAAGTTAGACTCCGCCGGGAATCGAATTCGAACCTCCTGATGTGAAGCTAATTTACTCAATCTATATGCCACGAAGGCGGTTAAAAATTTTGCCCAAAAAAGAGGGTTATTGTTTTAATGCAGTCGAGTTTTTAATTTTTATGGTTGGGTTAAAAAATAGTAACTTCAAAAATGTCGATAAATTTCTGAAGCAAAACCATTTTTTTGTACCCCTTTTAAGAGGGTAAGAGGATTAAAAAATGCCTTACGCATACCAGACATCAGCCTACGGTCTGGTTATGTAGGACTCGCCTAGTGCATACCCACAAAAAAACCTCCTTGGATTTCAAGTCTGCTAAGACTTATTAATCCTTCATCTTAGCGAACAAAACCATTATAAAGTCGAGAATTTAAACTATTGGTAAACAAAGATCTATTAGACGTGTGCTCACCCTAATACTGATAGAATTATAGTTACTTAGGTACAGTGAATCTCGTAAATTATGTACGATGTTTTGACTTGACCTTTTCGGGTAGTTAATAGTTGAGGAATTTTCTTTATAGGCCGCGGAAAAATAAATATAAACGAGAAGGCCGTACGTGATTGATATCTTACACGTTTGGAATTTCTAATACAGGTGAAGTTTAAATCTTTAGTCAAAGGGAATGGAACATTCTTCTATGGAGCGTAGCACAGTATCTATAATATATGTACCAACACATTTATTTAAAAAAACTATTTCGCACACGAATAACGCTATACAGGGTGTAACAAAATTGGTGTAGGACTCATTAACTGGAGCTTCTACTCTTCATAAAAACAAGTTTGTACATCCTGTATACTTAAGTCATTTTCAAAAACCTATAAAACCCTTTTGAGGGGGGGGGGGGGGGGGGAGTTAGCTCACGAAACTAAAAAACAAAATTCAAAACAATTTATTTCAAATAGGTGTTTACACACACTTTTAAATAGTCAAAACAAAAAAAAACAGTAAAAATAAAATTACAAATAATGTCATGATTCAGATTACAGTCTCAGGTAATGGTATTTGTTATAGAATCAACATATATATCTTTGTCATTTACATAATCTATTATTTTATAATATCCTCTAGAGCACAAACTTTTTTGACATGAGTCTTGAATTTATTCTCTGACAAACTAGTTACATTTTCTGGAATTTTATTGTAGAATCTTATACTCTGCCCCACAAATGACTTCTTAACCTTACTCAGTCTCGAAAAGGCTATATCTATTTTATTTACATTTCTTAAATCAAATTATGCCTGTCACTGTTTTTAGGAAATAAATGCAAATTCTTACGAACGTACATGATGTTTTCATATATAAATTAACTAGCAACAGTTAAAATATTGATTTCTTTTATACATTTCTTTTATACATACTATTATACATCCGTTAACTGTCTTATTTTCTTAACGGCATAAGCAGCTGAACTAAGCCTTCCCGCTAAAGTAAACTGTACCTAAGTAATATATACTCAATCCGCAAAAATATGGACCTGCCATACTAAGTTCGTTATCAGCTGATCACTTTAATATGATACGAACTGAGTATAGATTCCTTAGGAGAAGTTGCTGAGTTTCGTGAGCACCCCCCCCCCTCACATTATTTTTAGATATTTCAAAAGAACCATATACATTTCCATATACTTTTTTTATCAAATACATAACGAAAACATTTTATTATTTCTCATACTCTGAAAGAACGCAATGCTTTATAAGATAGCCAGTTCCCCATTGCGTTGGGGAATCTTGGTAAGCCCGCTTCCATCTTCGGCAACATCGTCACTTACCACCAGGTGAGATGTTGTCAAGGGTTTACCAACTGTAAATAAAAAAAAATAAAAAAAAAGCGGGTTGAAAGTAATACATTTTGGTCCTAGGATTGAAAAGCAATTGAAAAAACCGGCCAAGTACGACTAGGGGTCACACAAACAGGGGTCACACAAACAGGGTTCCATCCCAAAACTTTAACTACCAACAGAGCAGGACCTTTCAGTTCATACTTTGCTCTAGGTAAATTATATAGAGGTCTTTTTTTGCCTGTGAGAAGAACTCTAGATTTTTTCATAGGTTTTTTTTGTTTTTTTTAATTTAAAAATTTGACTGCGTTTGACTATATCTCACCTGATGGTAAGTGACGATGTAGTCGAGATTGGTACACGCAAACTCAAATAATGCCTATTCACTCTCGCCTTGATTATAATCTATGCATTCAACCTCATATACTGTGATTTTTAAAAATTTCAGCCCCAGTAGTTTCGAAGATAAGGGGGTGAAGAGAATCGTTAATTTTCACATAATTTCTTAAATAACTTCAAAACTATTTATCTTAAAATTTTTAAATATATATTTGAGATTTTTAAAAACAAGCCTTTTCATTTAATATATCACATAATATAGCTCTCAATTTTCAAAATTTAAAAAGGGGCTATGTTTCAAAATAAAGTGTAAGAGGTCCATCATCATATCAGCCGAAGGACGTCCACTGCTGGACATAGGCCTCCCCCAAGGATTTCCATGACGACCGGTTCTGCGCTACCCGCATCCAGCGGCTTCCCGGGACCTTCACCAGGCCACACCCTGGACAGTGGACACTTCATACAACGGTCCAGAAATGACATTTCATAAAAGGAATGACGGAACAAACATAATGGCGGCGAAATCCTTTACGTTCGACAACCAAACTGTAACCAATCTGTATCAATCTGGGTGACGAGGGGATGAGGTGGCAATCTAGAGAGCGGCAGGGAGTGTATATACTGGATGTTAGTACTAATATATATACTTTGACCAGGCATCGGTCCACCGAGTGCAAACGAAAAGGTCCATATCAAGTCTGGAGTCCCAATTACAAATATCTTGTCAGAAATAGGTACCTTTCATCCCTTGGTTAACAATTTACTATAGAATATTTTGCCCTAAAACGTCATATTACTGAGATATTTTGAGTAAAAGGATATCAAACCACAAATTTCCCCCTCAATCTTTTAAAATATCTGAGTAACGTGATGCGTTAGGTCAAAATAAAATCCCTATCGAAACATATGGGTGTATTCGTGTGCAAACGATTTACAAAAATGCACGTAGTTACGTAGCTATGCCAGAGGTTCAAACCGCTTTTGAATTAAGGATCTTATCACGAAACTAAACCACTATCTCCCTAAACAATCAGTGGAACAAAATTTCGGACTTTCAATACAAACTTAACCAATTAATATTTAGCATGAGACAGATGGAGGACGGACAGTACTAAGCAAGTATAGGCGCTTAGTAATAGCAAACGATACTATGACCACAGTTTAAGAACCCATACAGTCATCCAACGGAGACGTCTAGTCAGCGTGATTACCCAAGGGGGCCGAGGGGCGTTTACATCCCTCTGGACCATACAAATCGTTTGTTTAGTGCACCAAGAGAGTTCATTGCGGGTAAGGAGCACGAGCCCTAGTGGTAGTGGTTGCTGGTGATGTCGGCTTTGACGCAATTATCAAAGGCGTTAGACGACTGTATAGGGCAACCGAGCAGGGTCGAGGGGTGGGTACATACCCCTGGTTCATACAAATTGATTGTTCATTCCGGCAAGAGAGTTCAATGCGGGTAAGGAGCACAAGCCCTAGTGGTAGTGGTTACTAGTGATGTCGGCTTTGCCGCAATTATCAAAGGCGTTAGACGACTGTATAGGGCAATTGTGCGAGGGCTGAGGGGCGGGTACGCATTGTTTGTTCAGATTGGTCCATACAAATCATTTATCCAGTCAAGCGGAGAGTACATTGCGGGTAAGGAGCACTAGCCTTAGTTGTAGTGGTTACTACTCTTATCGGCTTTAACTCAATTATAAAAGGCGTTGGACGATTGTATAGGGCAACTGTGCGGGGGTCGAGGGGCGGGTACATCCCCCTGGTTCATACAAATCGATTGTTCAGTCCAGCGGGAGAGTTCATTGTGGGTAAGTAGCACGAGCCCTAATGGTAGTGGTTACTAGTGATGTTGGATTTAACTTAATTATTAAAGGCGTTGGATGACTGTATAGGGCAATCATGCGTGGGTCAAGGGGCGGGTAAGTCCCCCTGGTTCATATAAAACGATTGTTCAGTCCAGCGGGAGAGTTCATTGTGGGTAAGGAGCACAAGCCCTAGTGGTAGTGGTTACTAGTGATGTCGACTTTGACACAGTTATTAAAGGCGTTGGACGACTGTATGGATTCTTAGACTGTGCTATGACTATAAGGTCTCGTTGGCAGCCTTTGGGCACAGAACCCGAAATCTCCACTTACAAACCTTATATGTACTTCGTTAGAATTATTTATTATAAAACTGTTATTTACAAACCCTCAAATGTTACAAGACCTATCAACGGGAATCCACACGAAGGGATAGGTACGCGAATAAAAAACCGGCTAAGTGCGTGTCGGACCACGAATAGTGTAGAGATCCACAGTCATTACTTCATAACTAGGGCTTATCAATGTGAATAAAAAAACCTGTCTAAACGACAATTCCTCTCCAAGGGGGGGGTGGGGGGAGGCACTAAAACAACTGATAAAAATATGTTCTTAGGAATCTCTACTTAATATTTATAGGACTATTCAACGATACCCCACACTAGCAGGTACATTAAAAAAATAATTCAATACCCGTTACAGATTTGTATAACTATGAAAAATTTCAGCTTTATAGCGGTAATATTCTTCAAGCAAAGCGGCTGTGACATACCGACGAACAGATCAAAACTGTAAGGATTCTTAAATTGACTAAGCAACCCTAAACTCGAGTTTACTGCAATACAGCTAATTGATTAGTAAATACAGAAGCATCCATATTAACAACCACTCACTTTAACGAATGCATTTGCAAGCCCATTGCCTTAATTACCACAGAGTAACAACTTGCATATCAGAAAGCTATATTAATCACTAGAGGTTTCAACGGCCCACTTTTAATAAAACGATTGACTGTAAGTCACGTGACATAAGGGTACGAAAAGCTGCGAACAAAGGATAGCCACTGAACATGCTACAGATGGAAATTTCATGAAATTTTATTTAAATCGGTTTTCATAATCATAGCAGCTCATATACGTCCCCACCGAGGGGCTCGAGCCTACCCTGAATTAGGGCGATCGAGCCTATGTCCTGTGCGGGTTGGTCGACTTCACACACAACCTGCGAGTTTCTCCGCAGGCGTGTGTAGGTTTCCTCGCGATGTTTTTCCCTTCACTGTAAGAGCGTCGGATAAACGTACATATGAAATCTAAATTTGAAATCACATTGGTACGTGGCAGGATTGAAACCACGAACTCATGGACAGGAGGCGGCGGCCCTAGCCGTTACGCCACCGAAGCTCTTCGACAGTTAAGTGTTTTGAGGAAATATACAAGAAATACAAATGTAGCAAAATTGAAAGTTCTTGGCTTTTGGGATTGGAGTTAGTTGAGAAGGTTCTCCATTCGACGGTATGTTTTTTTCGTGTAACGCTATTTTTTCACCAATTGTGAACCGTTGTTAATGTTTCTTCTTTATCAACAAACTACTTTAACGAATGTATTTGCAAGCCCATTGGCTTAATTACCACAATGTACTAACTTGCACATCAGAAAGCCCTATTAATCACTTGACGTTTCAACGGCCCACTTTTAATATAACGATTCACTGTAAGCCACGTGACATAAGGGTACGGAAAGCTGCGAACAAATAAGAGCTACTGAAAAAGATGGAGTTTTAAACAGACTCGAAAAAAAGGAGGGGTTTTCTAGTCTGTTCTATGTTTTTTTGTGTGATTTTCTTTATATCTTCGCAGAAAATTAACCTGTTAAAATTACTTTTTTTATTGGAAAGGCTTCTCGAGGTTTGTCTCGTTTATTTTTTATAACCATTTGTATTTATTTTTTTTAAATTAAAAATAATTCAGAAAATTTTTTAGTTGGGTTTGGGATAAAATTCGATTGAGGAGGTTCTGAATTCGACTGTGTGTTTTTTGTGTGTAACGCTAATTCTCCGCCGATTTTAAACAAATTTTGATGTTTCTTTTCTATCAACCAATCATTTTAACGAATGAAACTGCAAGTCTATTATTGGCTTAATTACCACAAAGTACTTACTTGCACCTCCGAACGCTACATTAATCAATTGTGGTTCAAACGGCCCACTTTTAATAGTATGATGGTATGGAACCCTTTGTACTAGCGCCATCTAGTATGATGGTATGGAACCCTTTGTACTAGCGCGATCTAGTATGATGGTACGGAACCCAAAGTGTGCGGTTCTGACTCACACTTAGCCGGTTTTTGTGTATTTTCTTGATATATTCACCGAATGTTAACCGGTTTGAATGATCTTTTTTTTTTCGTTTAATAATATCTCGAGGTTGGTCGCATTTAAATTTAATTTTAATTGGTTAAGTATTTAAAGAAATTCATTGAACCGTTTTTTCTATCAACCAATAATTTTAATGAATGCAACTGCAAGCCTATTGTTGATTTAGCTTTCCGATGCGCAAGTTAGTACTTTGTGGTAGCAAAGTGCTATTTGCACATCGGAAAGCTACATTAATTCACTTGGAGTTCAAACGGCCCACTTTTAATGTAAATATTGACTACAAGGCACGTGACATAAAGGTGTGAAAAGCTAAGAAAACAGGAAAGCTTCTTAACATGCTACAGATGGAGTTTTCAACCGACTTTAATAAAGGGGGGAGTGGGGGGGGGGGGGGTTTCTTAATTCGTTTGTATGTTTTTTAGGTTTCCGTACCCAAAGGGTAAAAAGGGGATCCTATTTATAAGAATTTGCTGTCCGTCAGTCTTATTAAATAATATCTCGAGGTTGGTCGCATTTAAATTTAATTTTAATCGGTTAAGTATTTAAGAAATTCATTGGACCGTTTTTTATGTTTGTTACGCAATATATTCGCTGATTATGAACTGATATTCATGATTCTTTTTCTATTTGCTAGGGTAGGCTGCCAGGTTGGTTTCTTTTTTTTTTAAAAGAATCGGTGTAGTCATTTTTTAAAAACAAACAAAATGCAAAATTGTACTAATTTGCGATGGAAGTCGGTTTTTTAATGTGTTTAGCGTTACAAATTACATTTTTTAGTGAATAGTTTGCCTGATGATGATGTTTGAAACTGGTCGCTTAAAACTTTTAGATGCAGTTTTAATTGTGAACATATTTTGCCCGCGGATTAGCTCGCATGCGTATCGATGAATGTCTTTGAGGGTGAGTAATGCGCAAGCCGCAAGCCGCTCGCGAGCGTAAATATAGCCATTGTTACTCAGAAATAATGTATTTTTGTACTGATGAAAGAATTTTCTAAATCAGTTTAAGAGTTCCTGAGATTACTACCTATAAACAAACTTACAAACTAAAATATTTGTATAAATATGTGGAATCAGTGAAAAAATATTTACCAAAAATGAGTGATTATATCAGCAAGAACCTACAATCAAAAGTGTCAACTGTATCAGAATCCACAAACTAGGAAAAGCCCCCGGCTTCAATCAGATACTATTATACGAAACGTGCTGTTCCATTGGTGCGGCAGCTTTCGACTTAGCCATCTAGCAAGTCAAGGGGATTTTCTTTTATTTTGACTATAGTTCGTAACATTAAGCATGGTCGCTGCGACAGAAGCTAAGATAGATAGAAGTTCAATTAGTGTAAAAGAGATAGAACATATAAAATGTACTAAGATGAAAGCTGTCGCAGTGATCAAACTAATTTTTACGAGGTATCATCATCATCATATCAGCTCATATATGTCCCCACCGAGGGGCTCGAGCCTACCCTGAACCACGTGGGCCCAGTGCGGGTTGGTCGACTTCACACACAACCTTTAGAGTTTCTTCGCAGGTGTGTGCAGGTTTCCTTACGATGTTTTCCTTCAGCGTTAAAGCAATCAGTGACTATAATGTACGTAAGTTTCGAAAATCTCATTGGTACATTAGCCATCCGGATTTGAACCCGACACCTCTAGTTAGGAGGACCGAGTCGTTACCGGTTAAACCACCGACGCTTTTTTCGAAGTACGAAGTATAGTTCGGTAAAATTTCAAGCCGTGTGTTTCTATATCATTCGTTGATTGCTAGAGCTTTTGTTCGATCACTGAATGTATTAGCTCTCGCAAAAAAATCACGAAATCACCTGAAAACGTTTCTAATGCCTTCCCCACTGATTAAACCTTTTCAATCTATATTGTAGTGGTTCGATCTCAACAATGGTTTCGTTCAATACAGTTTTCTTTCGATTTACCGGAAATGATGTTTCTTATTGTACATGCTTAAGTTTTCTTTTACTATTACATCACCATCATTATAGCCGAAGCACGTTCACTGCAGCTGGACATGGCCTCCCCCAAGGATATCCACGACGACCGGTGCTGCGCTACCCGCATGCAGCGGCGGCTTCCCGCCAACTTCACCTGGTTATCTGTCGACCGAATGGAAGGACTGCCTACACTACGTTTTCCGGTGCGCGGTCGTCAATGGAGAACTTTATTTTCCCAACGGCCATCCGTTCTCCAAGCTATGTGCCCCGCCCACTGCCACTTAAATTTAGTAACTCTGAGAGCTATGTCCTCGTTAGCTCCTCGTTTCTGATTCGATCACGCAGAGAAACTCCGAGCATAGCACGCTGAATTGCCCTTTGGATGACGTTGAGCCTTCTTATGAGGCCGTCTACTGCTGGGTCCACTGTAAGCGACCATGCCTCAGTTCCGCATGTCATCACTGGCAACACACACCGGTCGAAGACCTTGGTCTTAAGACACTGCGGTGTTTAGGACGTAAAGATTCTTCACTATAAAACGTTCCTTCTTTTACTATAGAAGAAAAAATAAATTCTGTGGTTTTTGTAACTAAATAAATCTTCTTATTAAGTTCCTAAGACACCTTGAGGTGAAAAGGACCGAGGCTACACATTTCCACTCAGATCTATCCACTGATGCAGTGCAGACTTCACATGCTCTCAGGATATACCGGCAGTCTTCATTTTAAGCACCTCCAGGTTGTTTTAAGATAATGAAATTCGTCATCATCATATCTGCTCATAAATAATGTCCCCACCGAGGAGCTCGAGCCTACCCTGTTTTCGGGCGATCGGGCCTTAGTCCACCATGCGGGCCCAATGCGGTTTGGTTGATTTCACACACAACCTTCGAGTTTCTTAGCAGGAATGTGCATGTTTCCTCACGATGTTTTCTTTCACTGTAAGAGCTTCGGATAAACGTACAAATGGAATAAACATTTTAAAACACGTACCAAACGTAGCAGGATTCGAACCACGACCTTCCGGATAGGAAGGAGCGGCCCTAGCCATTATGCCATCAAAGATAGTTTAATACTTTACCAAAATTTCAGTTAGTCTTTTAAACTTTGTTTATCATCATTATCATCATCATATCAGCCGAAAAACGTCCAATGCTGGACAAAGGCCTCCCCCGAGGATTTCCACGACGACCGGTTCTACGCTACCCGCATCCATCGGCTTCCCGCGATCTTCACCAGGTCGTCGGTCCACCGCGTGTGAGGCCTGCCCACGTTACGTTTTCCGGTGCACGGTTGCCACTAGAGAACATTAATGCCCCAACGGCCATCTGTTCTACGAGCTATGCTATGCTAGGCTTGGAGTTTATCTGCGTGATCGAATCAGAAACGAGGAGATCCGCAGGAGAACCAAAGTAACCGACATAGCTCACAGGATCACTAAACTGAAGTGGCAGTGGGCAGGGCACATAGCTCGTAGAACTTTGTTCTACTTAATTTTAAATGACATAAATACCTATCAGCCTGCTTTCATATTCAGTGGCCTCATATTGAAACTAGCACAAATACTTTCCAATTAAATTGTGACATGTTTTTGTTGTGTTGTGATGATAACTTTGATATAGGTATAGTCTATTTGTTTCGAAATGGCTAAACATGTAAACAAAACGTGAAGTGTTTTTTTTTAATATACTAGTTTCAATTTTTATTTAAGTCTTAAATGAACTAAAACACAGTGATTAAGTGAATAAATTTCTCGTAGGTCATGATCGATGTCCAAATGTATGTGATTAACCCGGCGTGAATGTGGTCGGGTATCTCATACCCATCAATTTATAAAACACTAAATATTTCTGAACTGCGCGATTCCTGGAACTTGGCTGGCTCGGTAGCTGGAGGGGGTGTCACGAGGAGTGATTTTAAGTGATTTTTAATTTTAGTGAACTACATGTGCGCAAACACACAGCGGGTACGTAATATCCGACCTCATAAAAGAAGATATTAGAATGTTTTATGTTGATTTTATGTTATATTGAAGCTAAATTATATGACAGATATATTTTTTCATTTTGTTTTCACAGTTGTCAAAATATCTCAGTTTTTTAGTTTCTTAATATTATTGATATTTGTGTAAAAAAAATACTACTTTGTTTTTTTATAGAAATATAAATACTTTTATAACAAGAACTGGATAATTTTATCATTTTACCCCATATCCCTAATGTTAATTAATATATTACAGTATTAAGTAGTCATTCCAGTTATCAAAATCAACAATGTTACACCCACCTCGCAGTTGGTGTAACTATTTTTAACCTCATTCACGTCGGGTTAATCTAAAACGATAAAATGGTTTGTTTACATGTTTGGCCATTTCCATACAAATAGACTTTACTGTAGGGCTGTTTTATGATGACCGTTATGTCATGATACTTTATCGATATATTTAGTACACTTAGCTTGTTTTTTTTCTGTTTGAAAGTTGATGCGACAAAATATTAATATACTACCTTTTGCTTGATTTATTTTACAAAAAAACTGATCGCACAATAACTTTTGGACAACAATAAAAACATGAATGCATAAAAATACTACCCCTCTTTTTTTAGGAAGTTGTGTAAAATATGTGTCTTATGTCACTCACGGGTTCAAGACAAATCCAACGATAACTCCCACTATAAGATAGAATAAAAAAAAACGAGCGAGACCTACAGTACTCGCATATGATGTGTAACAAATCACTGTTACACATTTCCTTCCCATTTCACGAAATCACTCCCACAAATTGCAGGAAAGCGAGAGCAAAGCTCATTCGTCAGATCGAATACCGCGCGCTTTCGCGACTTCCTGTTACACATTTCCGTCCCATGTTACACATTTCCGTCCCATTTCACGAAATCACTCCCACAAATTGCAGGAAAGCGAGAGCAAAGATGTTACACATCAAAAAATTATAAAAAAAATAAAAAAGCTAAAGGGGGTAGTTAGTGGGTAGTGCGGTCCTGAGCCTGTATATATTTATAAATATATATTTTAGGTATATATGTGTATGTATGCATATAGACGCAGGGCTGTGAGTCCCACATAACCAATACAGCCGGCTGTATATATACACGAAGTTCGCCGGGACAGCTAGTATATATATATATATATATATATATATATATATATATATATATAGTACCCAGGCTATAAGGAACCACCATACAAAATTTTATCAAAATCATGCGCGAAAATACAGGACACGACTCCGTTACAGTTTTATTACCTACTAGCTTTTGCCCGCGGCTTCGCCCACGTGGACATAGCTTTTATGACTCTTTTTGAGGGTGAGTGGTGCGCGAGCCGCAATCAGCTCGCAAGCGTGGACATGAGTTTTCTTCAGGTACCTCAGGAACTGTATCGGGCTATTCGGATTAGCAGCCTTTGTCACTTCCCACCCCCTCAAAAAATTCTATACAAAAATCACTTTAATCCGTTGCTCCGTTGCGGTGCCACCGACGTGCGCGAGCGTAGAAAACAGTTGTCCCCAGATCCCTCGGGAACTATGTCAGGATATACTTATTAGTAAATTATATCATTTTCCACCTCATCTCTGTGATAAAAATCACACCAATTCATTTTTTTGTTATGATTTTAAATAAAACGAACAAAGAGTATTGTTTTAGTTTCCTCAGGAACTGCATCGGGCTATGATAATTTCCACAGATAAAAGGTTGACTATTTCATTTCCAGTGATACAGGCTACCTGCATGCCAAATTTCATCAAGATTGGTAGAGGTGTTGAAGTGTGAATAGGTAACAAACAAACACATTTTCACATTTATAATATTAAGTAAGGATTTCTAAATCTTAAATAAAATATAGAGCGTCGGTGGCAAAACGGTTAGGGCCACTACCTCCTGTCCGGAAGGCCGTGGTTCGAATCCTGCCACTTACCAATATCTATACGAATATCGATTTCATACTGGTATGTACGTTTATCCAACGCTCTTACGGTGAGAAAAACATCGTGAGGAAACCTGCACACGCCTGCGAAGAAATTCGAAGCTTATGTGTGAAGTCAATCAACCCGCAATGGACCCGCGTGATCGTCTAAGGCCAGATCGCCCTAACTCAGGGCAGGTCGAGCCCCTTGGTGGGGACGTATATAAACTAATATGATGAAATAACACATATACCTATATTATCAAAAAACTAATTCAAATCATTATAGGTATCAATCTAGTAATAAAATTTCCTAACAATATTAATATGGGTCAAATCCTCGAGTCGTATCAGCTCCAAAGGAGCCCAAGACGCACTTCTCGTTGCCGCGCTGGATGGCAATAGACAACTTTAGCAGCAGGTAGGACCTCACGTCACATCTCCTCTCTCGAAGGCGAAGGACAATCTCCTTTGTGAGGCAAAGGCCTCTGAGGGTTCAGCAGCCGGTTGTCTCACAGACCAGTGGCACAAAGCAGTAATTTGCCTCCAAGACCGAGTACTTATTATGCTTCTTTCTCACCGCAAATTGAGCAGCAGTACCGTACGGGTGAGGAGTGAGGCAGAAAAAGTGGCTAGCCAAAGCAGACGCGTTCCTCTCTGCCATAGCACCTGTTTAAACCCTCCGGCCTTTTGCCATCAGATCGACTAAAGCCCGGCCGGCGGCTGCATCAAAGATGGAATATTCCATTCTGTCTGGAATCAATTCCATCTGGCCGAGACCAGTGCCCTCCGAGTGAGGTCATTAAGGAATTGGTGACGTGGGAATCTACACAAACACGACTGCAACTCAGTGAGTGATGGCCAATTGCCTCCGCCGTGGACCCGCAAATACATTGATGAGGTTCACAGATATTGATATTGCAGGCGGAGAGCAACTGCCACACGCAAATAGTCGCCGTCAGAAGAGTTCCCGTATCTGTGCCCCCTGTTAAAAGATGCTAAACTCGATTTATGTGTTTTTAACCCCCGACGCAAAAGAGAGGGGTGTTATAAGTTTGACGTGTCTGTCTGTCTGTCTGTCTGTCTGTTGATATTGAAAGTATATGGTTAGGTTACCATGACCTGATCAGCCGTTTGAAGATCATCAGCTCCTTTCTAGTTGATGAGGGGATCTGACTAACTTCCTTATGTCCGATCGATTCGAAATTTAGTACCGTGTTACTTCAATGGTATTGAAAGTATATGGTAAGGTAACCATGACCTGATCAGCCGTTTGAAGATCATCAGCTCCTTTCTAGTTGATGAGGGGATCTGACTAACTTCCTTATGTTCGAACGATTCGAAATTTAGTACCGTGTTACTTCAATGTTATTGAAAGTATATGGTAAGGTAACCGTGACCTGATCAGCCGTTTGAAGATCATCAGCTCCTTTCTAGTTGATGAGGGATCTGACTAACTTCCTTAAGTCCGATCGATTCGAAATTTGGTACCGTGTTACTTCAATGATATTGAAAGTATATGGTAAGGTAAACATGACCTGATCAGCCGTTTGAAGATCATCAGCTCCTTTCTAGTTGATGAGGGGATCTGACTAACTTCCTTATGTTCGAACGATTCGAAATTTAGTACCGTGTTACGGCTGATCATCAGCTCCTTTCTAGTTGATGAGGGATCTGACTAACTTATGTCCGATCGATTCGAAATTTAGTACCGTGTTACTTCAATGGTATTGAAAGTATATGGTAAGGTAACCATGACCTGATCAGCCGTTTGAAGATCATCAGCTCTTTAAAAGTTGATGATCTGACGTCGCTGCGTCGCTTCGACTCTGCCCCACAGGGAATTGAGCCTTATGTATGTGTATTATTACTTCTTAGTCTTATCAATTCTGCTAAAGCTGATCTGTCATGCGGATTATTGAAGAGCTTTCTCTGGTCCTTATCTTTAACCTAACCTTAGAGTAGGTAGTTAATACTTAATCTAGTAAATTGAAACTAATAATGATACCTAGTACCTAACTAAGTTACTAACTCAACTAACTAATCACTATAAATACCTTCCTAATATTTATACCTACTTTAAAAAGGACAAAATAAAAGTAAAATTAAAAATTTTAAAAACCCACCGACACAAAAAATGAATTCTAAAAACTAACAAATAATATTTTAAAACCTATTATAATTACTATCGTCACATATATTATGTAAGTTCAAATATTTTATTTTCCAAGCGTTGTCGCGTCGGGGGACCGCTAAGTGAGAAAAACAAGTGTAGTCGCAGATTGCAACAAAAGAATTTACTCCGAAAAATTCGCAAAATCGACACCACCGTCAACGTCGTCTGCCCGTTCGGATCGCCGCACTTGGTGACGCCCACCCCCGCGCCGCATACCGCACACCGAGCTCGCGCGCAGAGCGTAGACTATATTATATGAAACAAGTAACTATTTAGTAATCTGTGATGAAACTATGAAACTTAAGATCGCTCGTATCGTACACTACACCTGTTTTTCTCACTTAGCGGTCCCCCGACGCGACAACGCTTGGAAAATAAAATATTTGAACTTACATAATATATGTGACGATAGTAATTATAATAGGTTTTAAAATATTATTTGTTAGTTTTTAGAATTCATTTTTTGTGTCGGTGGGTTTTTAAAATTTTTAATTTTACTTTTTATTTTTTTACACGATTGGAATCTGTAAAAAAATACCTCTCTGTTCGTCTATGAAACACATCGCTATCGTACCATAGTTCCAGAGTTTAAAGTAGCGTATGCTGAAAAATACTTATAAGAAATCCACTCAAAAGTATGAAATAATATTTTAATGTTTTAATACAACTTTTATTATCCCTGTAAAAGCGCGTTTTATTATCCCTGCAGTGCCATCTGTTGACATTCTGCTACTATGATTATAATGTATGGTATGTGTAGCTAATATAAAGAAAAAAGTACTCTAGTGATATTATTGTAAGTATCTATAGATAATTTCCCACGGGACCTCTTTAGTTTTCCGGGATAAAGAATACCCGACTATACAATGATGGTTAAAACACCCCATCCCAATGTAAAGGTTTCATATTATTACGTTGAGCCATTCTAATATCTTTATTATTTTTTGCATTCCTGCAGGAACCCTTAATTTTTTTTGGATTCACAATGTCCCAGTTTTAGTTCGCGATAAGGGTATCAACGTGTAAAATTTGATTGTAATAAGTCAAGCCACATTTGCGTGGTGAGCCATTCTATTAATGAATACTTTTGATTTTCCCACGGGAACTCTTGAATTTTCTGGGATAAAAAGTATCGTATATGTTAACCCGGGCTATAAGGAACCACCATACAAAATTTTATCAAAATCGGCCACGTAGTTTTTGCGTCATGCCCGAACATACAGACAGACAGACAGACAGACAAAAATTCCAAAAGTTGTTGTTTTGGCCTCTGTATCGTTAGTAATGTCCACCACAGTTATTATTTTCCAAAAATATTTCATGTACAGACACGGCCCCGTTACAGTTTTATTATATTATAGACTAGCTTTTGCCCGCGGCTTCGCCCGCGTGGACATAGCTTTTATGACTCTTTTTGAGGGTGAGTAGTGCGCGAGCCGCAATCAGCTCGCAAGCGTGGACATGAGTTTTCTCCAGGTACCTCAGGAACTGTATCGGGCTATTCGGATTAGCAGCCTTTGTCACTTCCCACCCCCTCAACAAATTCTATACAAAAAATCACTTTAATCCGTTGCTCCGTTGCGACGCCACCGACGTACGCTAGCGTAGAAAACAGTTGTCCCCAGATCCCTCGGGAACTATGTCAGGATATACTTATTAGTAAATTATATCATTTTACACCTCATCTCTGTGCTAAAAATCACACCAACCCATTTTTTCGTTACGATTTTAAATAACTTAACGAACAAAGAGTATTGTTTTAGTTTCCTCAGGAACTGCATCGGGCTATGATAATTTCCACAGATCAAAAGTAGACTATTTCATAGGTAACAAACAAACAAACACATTTTCACATTAATAATATTAAGTAAGGATTTCTAAATCTTAAATAACATATAGAGCGTCGGTGGCAGAACGGTTAGGGCCACTATCTCCTGTCCGGAAGGCTGTGGTTCGAATGCTGCCACACTTAACAAAATCTATACGAATATCGATTTCATACTGGTATGTACGTTTATCCGACGCTCTTACGGTGACAAAAACATCGTGAGGAAACCTGCACACGCCTGCGAAGAAACTCGAAGCTTATGTGTGAAGTCAATCAACCCGCAATGGGCCCGCGTGATCGTCTAAGGCCTGATCGCCCTAACTCAGGGCAGGTCGAGTGGTGGGGACGTATATAAACTGATATGATGAAATAACACATATACCTATATTATCGAAAAACTAATTCAAATCATTGTATCAATCTATTAATAAAACTTCCTAAAAATATTAATATGGGTGAAATCCTCGAGTCGTATCAGCTCCAAAGGAGCCCATGACGCACTTCTCGTTGCCGCGCTGGATGGCAAGTAGGACCTTAGCAGCAGGTAGGACCTCACGTCACATCTCCTCTCTCGAAGGCGACGGCCAATCTTCTTTGTGAAGGCAAGCAGCCGGTTGTCTCACAGACCAGCGGCCCAAAGCAGTAATTTGCCTTCAAGACCGAGTACTTTTTATGCTTCTTTCTCGCCGCAAATTGAGCAGCAGGACCGTACGGGTGAGAAGTGAGGCAGAAAAAGTAGAGTCCCAAAGCAGGCACGTTCCTCTCTTCCATAGCACCTGTTTAAACCCTCCGGCCTTTTGCCATCACATCGACCAAAGCCCAGTGGCTGCATCAAAGATGGAATATTCCATCTGGCCGATACCAGTGCCCTCCGAGTGAGGTTATTAAGGAATTGGTGACGTGGGAATCTTCACAAACAACGACTGCAACTCAGTGAGTGATGGCCAATTGCCTCCACCGTGGACCCGCAAATACATTGATGAGGTTCACAGATATTGATATTGCAGGCGGAGAGCAACTGCCACACGCAAATAGTCGCCGTCAGAAGAGTTCCTATATCTGTGCCTCCTGTTAAAAGAAGTTAAACTCGATTTATGTGTTTTTAATTTTTTACACGATTGCAATCTATAAAAAAATACCTATCTGTTTGTCTATGAAACACATCGCGACGTGCCATAGTTCCAGAGAGTTGTGTAAAAAGCGTATGCTGAAAAATACATAAAAGAAATCCACTCAAAAGTATGAAATAATATTTTAATGTTTTAACACAACTTAAGCGCGTTTTATTATTCCTGCAGTGCCATCTATTGACATTTTGCTGCTATGATTATAATGTGTGGTATGTGTAGCTTATATTATGTTGAAAAAGTACTCTATATTTATTATTGTAAGTATCGATAGACAATTTCCCACGGGATCTCTGTAGTTTTCCTGGATAAAGAATACCCGACTATACAATGATGTTCAAAACACCCCATCCCAATTTAATGGTTTCATATTGTTTATTGATACGTTGAGCCATTTTAAAGATAAAATTTTTTGCATTCCTGCAGGAATCCTTATTTTTTTTGGGATTCACAATGTCCCAGTTTTAGTTTGCGACAAGGGTATCAT
This sequence comes from Coleophora flavipennella, assembly GCA_947284805.1. Classification (NCBI taxonomy): domain Eukaryota; kingdom Metazoa; phylum Arthropoda; class Insecta; order Lepidoptera; family Coleophoridae; genus Coleophora; species Coleophora flavipennella. Next base: position 1,871,514 of record OX369297.1, read on the forward strand.
CAACATGTAAAATTTGATTGTAATAGGTCAAGCCACATTTGCGTGCTGAGCCATTCTATAAATGAATACTTTTGATTTTCCCACGGGAACTCTTGAATTTTCCGAGATAAGAAGTATCCTATATGTTAACCCGGGCTATAAGGAACCACCATACAAAATTTCTTCAAAATCGGCCTGGTAGTTTTTGCGTGATGCGCGAACATACAGACAGACAGACAGACAAAAATTCCAAAAGTTGTTGTTTTGGCCTCTGTATCGTTAGGAATGTCCACCACAGTTATTATTTTCCAAAAATATTTCATGTACAGACACGGCCCCGTTACAGTTTTATTATATTAATAGATAATAGATATGTAAGTATGTATAGATTAGTCCTAGAGCTACCGATTAGAAAATCCATCATTTTATCGTGTTTTAATGTCATCCCCTTTTAAAGGTAACCCTTTTACCCAATAAACTAATAGAGTCACTATGTTCAATAAAAATGTGCAAAATTCACAAGACATTGTTAGTTTAGGATAGAACCATCAGGCCCCTATATCAACAACTCTTGTGTTACGTTTCCGCATGCGTTCTCGAAAGTCAAATGTGTGTACGGAAAATTGAAATCATCATCCTCATCATATCAGCCGAAGGACGTCTACTGCTGGAAATAGGCCTCCCCCAAGGACTTTCACGACGACCGGTTCTGCGCTGCCCGCATCCAGCGGCTTCCCGAGACCTTCACCAGTTCATTGGTCCACCGAGTGGGAGGCCTGCCTACACTACGTTTTCCGGTGCGTGGTCGCCACTCGAGAACTTTACTGACCCAAGGCCATCTGTTCTACGAGCAATGTGCCTCGCCCACTGCCACTTAAGTTTAGCAATTCTGATGTACGGAAAATTGAAATAGAATTTATTTTTCCGATGAACATTTTCATTTTTACGACGAGAAACACCCGACTTCCGTTCAACAGCATCGTCGTCGTTTTTTATTTCAAAGCGATATAAGCCATATTTTTTACGTATCACTCTGTCTGATAAGTGAAACACTAAGAATACATCGGAGTAATATCCGCTCTGAAAAGGGGTTGTTATTTTTGAATCAGTAGAAAAAAGTAAGCAAACATGATAAAGAAACGTTCACACTTACATATACTTGGCACGTATAATGACTATTAATTTAGATTTTCATTATAGGGCGACTTTACACCAGAGTGGCGTACTAGAAAAAAAAACTAATACTATCTAAACAAGTGTGGTTTTAGTAAAAGACACTTGACTCAGGCGTAGCATTACGATATGGCTTACAGTAGCGCAACACCTTTGATGTCGTAGGATGCCGCCACGGCGTAGGTACCTACTAGCAGTACTAGCCTGTAGCCGCGATTTTGCCTGGCTGTGCCCCGCCCCGCCCGCTGCCCCCGCGAGTACCCTTCCGTTGCTCTGCGTAAGTATATTCATAGCACTACTGTAAGCCGCTATCTTATTTAATATAATAAACGCGAAAGTTTGTAAGAATTTATGGATGTATGTTTGTTACTCTTTCACGCAAAAACTACTCAACGGATCTGTCTTAAATTTGGTAGGTAGATAGATTGAGACCTTTTTTAACATATAGGCTACTTTTTTTTACGCTCGCGAGCAGCTTGCGACTCGCGCACTGCGCACCCTCTAAAAGTCATAGAAACGTTTTCCACGCGGGTGAAGCCGGGGTAAACAGCTAGTAATGTAATACTGTGACACAGGGGTCTTAATAAATTTATTTACTACATTGCACTAACATTAAATAAAGTTTAAAAAATACTCTTTTTATATAAATTGTCCCATTGGCCAACTTTTGAGAAAGGATTTTTTTGGCATCATTGCCTACACAGGATGTAAAATAATTGATGCGGGACCCGTTAACCGTTGCTTCTACTCATCGTACTAAACAACTTTCCTCAAGGAAAAAAAAATTCCTTCCATACAAAAATGCACTATTGTTCGATCATCTGATTGATTTGTATGAGGAGATATTTGTTTGCGATTTCACTAAAGTCATAGAACAAAAGTTGATAAGTATGTTGTATAGAAGCCCTAGTTAATGAGACCTACAGCAATTTATTAACATCCTGTATAGGTGTCCAAAAAAGTGCAGCACCTTAATTCGACACACACTAATGCAAAATACACGAACTACCACAACATACAATTTCGAAACATGGAAGGAGCCATTTAAACTTCATTAAATTAAACAAATTTTGCCACAGCACTTTCAATTCGCAAAAAAACTCTATGCAAATCGATCAACGAATTATTGCTGTTCAATCAACCGTTGATCTATTTCCATAAAGATTTATGCATTTTTAACCAACTTCAATAAAGCAGGACAATCTCAAGTCAACCGGTATGTATGTATGTCGCAGGATACTCGTAATATCCGTCGTTTCGCGAAAATCCGAGGAATATTGCACACTACGGAGTAGAAAACTCCGAATAAAACCAAGTCGGATGGAGCCCCGCTTCGTTAGGTGGGTTAGGTTTGGTTAGCATGTCTTTTTCTACCGTAAAATGGTACCTTGCGTAGCAAGGCTCCGCCCTACTTGGTTTTATTCGGAATTTTCTACTCCATAGTGCGTAATATTACTAGGATTTTCGCGAAACGACGGATTTTGCTATTATACTGCGACATGTACATATTTTTTTATGTGTGATCATGCATAACGTTTCATGATCTTTTTTTTATTGGATAGATCAAAGTTTGTCTTATATATTTTTTATAAAAATCGTTATAAAAATAACAAAAGCATAAATATGTAGCAAAATAGTTGTTGGTTGAAGTCGATTGTTTTTAACGTCTTCAGCTTGGTCAATAATTGTATGTAGCGTATAAATTTAAAAATTGACTATGGCTTCCTTTGGGACAGGTTGTTCAGTAGGATGAGTTGAAGCCCCAGTTAACTGGTCCAACGCCAAATTTGTTAAACCTGTATATGCATGCATATTATTCTTTATCTGATTTGGGCGTGAAAATAGACTTATATCGTATTAGTATTTGCACATTTCTGTTTTTTTTACGTGTAAAGAGTAAAGAATATAACCACACTTTTGTGCACTTTTTCAATGTTTTATTTTTTTAACTAAGATACAGGCATTATTGCAATAAAGTGAATCCGACAATATGTCAGGATTTTATTGAGGAACTAGAGAGAAAAAAAAGGTGCTATGTCTAACTGTAGTGAAGTAAAACTGGTTTTTGTGGGCTAAAACAGAAAAAAGCGAACTTTGCATTTTTTTTTCTACTAAGCAAATTTTTGTCAAATTATGTTTTGACACTTAGTATCAGACATATTTTTTAAACAGTTTCAACCGCAGAAAAATGACTTTTTCCAGCCCTCGATTTCGGAGTTTGCATTATTTTCTGAAAGGGTTTCGCCTTACCAGTTTACAGTGGTTATTTTTTTTAATTTTTTTATTCACAATTTGTGAACCCTTACTAGTATCAAACGTATAAAATGATGTGTCACTTTGTATTTCAACACCCTTCTATCAGCTCCACCTGTGTCTATCTATGTATTTATATATGTAACAGAATCTTTGAACGTGATTTCTTCCAGCTTCAGGACGTCGTCGGACTATATCGAAAATTTACATATATATTGAGGCCCGATAAAAATAACACATATTAACCTTGGCCTGATGCTGCAGCATCACCAGGAAACTGCAGGAAATCCCAACCCATTACCAACTTACAGTAGAGGTACGCTAGTACTAGTATATATACTGTGGTAGAGGTGCTAGTACTAATATACGAGTATAAACTGTGGTAGAAGTGTCATGTTTGGGCTCATTAGAATAGTCTCAATTATTAAGTCATAGATAATGATAGATGACGAAGAAAGAGTTTTGGTATTTTATTGCTTTTAAATTTATATTGGTATTTAATTTACCTACCAGTAATAATGGCCTGACGAAGGGCCGAGCTCGTCACAAAAACTTTGAAGTTACCAATACAGGAAGCATAAAGGCTGGCAACGGACCGAGATACATGTCTCAAGGCCATTTGGGCAAAAAGTGATTGAAGGGATCACGTTCCTAAGTATTGAGAGATTGACTGTGGAGGAGAAGGAATAATGACCTCAGGTTCACACAATAAAGTGCTTACCTAGTAACTTATGAAGATTAATTACATAAGTTCTTACAGTATTTATCTAAATATTTTAAGAAGGTTTAAGAAGGTGTAAAGTGTAAATGTACATCTTCGCTCCGCTCCACTTGAGTCAGTGGACACGGATTCAGTGGAGAAGTTATTGTGTCATACATTTCAATCCAGTGGACCGAGGAAACTGAGCTTGCAAGCACAGCGAGCATTGGAGCTGTGGATTTAGTTTTATTTTCTTGGCTCAGACATGCGTTTTAACTTCATCCGCTGCGTTACGGCCTTACGGTCGATAGTACTAGATGCGGCTACGGTTGACACTACCAGAAACGATTCATGTCAGTTTTTCATGGATGTTCACGAATAAAAATCAATTATACATATTGGAGCTGTGGATTTAGTTTTATTTTTTTGGCTCAGCCATGCGTTTTAACTTCATCCGCTGCGTTACGGCCTTACGGTCGACAGTACTAGATGCGGCTACGGTTGACACTACCAGAAACGATTCATGTCAGTTTTTCATGGATGTTCACGAATAAAAATCAATTATACATATTGGAGCTGTGGATTTAGTTTTATTTTCTTGGCTCAGCCATGCGTTTTAACTTCATCCGCTGCGTTACGGCCTTACGGTCGACAGTACTAGATGCGGCTACGGTTGACACTACCAGAAACGATTCATGTCAGTTTTTCATGGATGTTCACGAATAAAAATCAATTATACATATTGGAGCTGTGGATTTAGTTTTATTTTCCTGGCTCAGCCATGTATCCTTACTTCATCTGCTGCTTTACGGCCTTACGGTTGACAGTACTAGAGGCAGCTACGGTTGACCCTACCTAGAGACGATTCGTGTCAGTTTTTCATGGATGTTCACGAAAAAAATCAATTTTACATATTGGAGCTGTGGATTTAGTGTTATTTTCCTGGTTCAGCCATGCGACCTTACTTCATCCGCTCCGTTACGGCCTTACGGTCGACAGTACCAAAGGCGGTTACGGTCAACACTACCAGAGGCGATTTGTGTCAGTTTTTCATGGGTGTTCAGGAAAAAAATCAATTATAGATATTGGAGCTGTGAATTTCATCCGCTGTGTTACGACCTTACGGTCGACAGTACTAGAGGCGGCTACGGTGGACACTACCAGAGACGATTCGTGTCCTGTTTCAGCCATGCGACCTTACTTCATCCGCTGCGTTAAGGTCTTTCGGTCGACAGTACCAGAGGCAGCTAGGGCTGACACTACCAGAGGCGATTCGTGTCAGTTTTTCATGGGTGTTCACGAAAAAAAATCAATTTTACATATTGGAGCTGTGGATTTAGTTTTATTTTTCTGGTTTAGCCATGCGACCTTACTTCATTCGCTGCGTTACCTTCTTACGGTCAACAGTACTAGAGGCGGCTTACGGTTGACACTACCAGAGGCGATTCGTATCAGTTGTTCACGAAAAAAAAATCAATTATACATTGTATCATAATTAATTTTAATTTTATTAACACATGTTATTGATTATGCTTAATATATTTTTTAAATGAAGTAAAAAAATTGCCCCTTTTTTAACGGACTGCCAAAAAAGCAGGTTTATGTTAGGATGTGTGTATCTATGTCTGTTTCTTTGGCTGAGCATGAAGCCCAAACAGCTTGATCGATTTTGAAGTGCGAGGTGTAGTTAGACTAATCTTAAATACCAGAATCATACAAAGACCTTCCTTATAACAAGTTTCAAAAATGTCTACGCGAATGGCTGCTTCAAAATATGTTCTACTCTCTTGATAAGTTTTTGGATCACAGTTTAGTGGTGCGGAATTTAAAAAAAATCATGTATATGACTGTAAGATTTAAATACGTACCTTTTATTGCTGTGTTAACATTTGCATGCTATATTAATGGCTAAACAAGTGATTCTGTATTGTTAAATAGAACATCTTACTTGAAGTACCTTGTTTAAAAGCGAATAAAGAATTACTTACTTACTTACTTACTTACTTACTTACTTAATTCCTAAAGATACATTTTTAGGGATCAAGACGAAAGTTACTTAAGATAAATTTTGATCTAACAGCCCAAAAATAGGGGTAATTTTTTTGAATTCAAGTTTTTTTTTATTTAATTAGTTTGGTTACATTATAAAACCCTTTTTTTAGGTGTCAGTAAGTATGAACGTCTGCTAATCCAAATAATATCGTTCTCATAAAAAGAATAGACTAGAAATGTTTTATTCCCGCACCAACACAACTCGCAACAAATAAATAAAATATATACTTCGCCATACTAAGCAAGTATATACGGGATTTCGCTCAAGTTTTAGTTGCAGTGGGCTAAACTTAAGTGCCAGTGTAAAGTTCTCGAGTGGCGATCGTGCACCGGAAGACGTAGAGTAGACAAGCCTCCCAATCACGGAGCCGACGACCTAGTGAATGGGAAGCCGCTGCATGCGGGCAGCGCAGGGGCGGTCTTCATGGAAATCCTTGGAAATGGAGGCTTTTGTCCAGCAGTGGACGTCTCTCTGCTGATAGTAATATGATACGGGATTTCAAGTACGTGTTTGTTGTATTAACATGTATGTATTAAGTAGATTTTGGTCACAACCCACTCAACATTTTTTTTTTGTTTTTAAATTTATTGTGTCTACCAAGAGTAATCTATACCAATACATACATTAACAGCAGTAAGTGTCTAATTGCAATCACTTTTTACAGGTAAATATAGCATGCAACATTGAAATATAGTTGACTGAATGATTGATTGATTGATTATTTGAAAACACTTTATTGCACAACATAAAAGAAAAAAAAAGGTACAATTATTGAGGAAGTTTTATAGTTTTATATCTATATTTGGCAAGTAAGCTTAAAAAATAAGATACTTAATGAAATCAAACAAGATAGAAGGATTTATTCTTTCTACCGATATGTACCAAAAAAAATAACTTTTTGATCTTTGAAAATGGGTCCCCAATAAATTTTACCGATACTTAACGTAACGTAAAAACTGAGGCGATGGTCAAATTCTCTCGCTTTTTTACGAGCGGAGCAAAATTACATCATCGTTTACGATTACGATTACGACTGCCAATCGTAACTCCCATAACGTAATGCTAGTGTTACGATCGAATCCCAATGTAAGTCAATCCCCAATAATACTAGCTAAAAAAAAATATTTAAATGCTTATTGTAACTTATGTACGATTTACTATGTACATGTAATTTATTTTTAAATAATTTTGCTAAGATTTGGAAGCAGTCGCGCTTCTACAGTGTACTTTGCTCGCGACCCAGTTTGGAGTGCATTGACGCACGATGACTTAGCATACTTTATTTTTTTTCAATTAGTGTTCATCTGACAATCATCATCGTCATCATATCAGCCACAAATCGTCCACTGCTGGACAAAGGCCTCCCCCAAGGATTTCCACGACAGCCGGTCCTGCGCTGCCCGCATCCATCGGCTTCCCGCGATCTTCACCAGGTCATCGGTCCACCGCGTGGAAGGCCTGCCTACGCTACGTTTCGACAAGACCATTGCATATTATTTGGGACCACCTCTAGGACACTCACTGACATTGGCATTGCATATCCTGTACAAGATCATATCCTGTACAATTTACTTACCTCCAAGAAAAGTGCAGATTTTAGTTTGGGTTTTGGTTTTTACTGTGACAATTTTTTTTCACGTGGTAGCGTCCTTTAAATCGATAAACGTCGGCTGCACTCATGAAAAAGCATGAGTCATTATCACGTCCTCATATGTCACGTCCCGTCTGAGCCGAGCGTGCAAGCGAGAGCGCGGAACAAGCGATAGAGATGCACGATCGGCCTATGCGTTCGGCTTGTAACACGTTATCACTTAAGGCCCAGTGATACTTAAAAATCTGTCTTTGTCTTTTTCTTTACGTGTAAAGAGTTAAGAAAATAACCACACTTTTGCACTTTTTCGATGTTTTCGTTTTTATTTTCATCATATTTATCTTTAATAAAAATCCATTCGATGTTTTTTCCCTTCAGTCACCTATGAACTTAATTTTAGTAAATAAATCATATTATCAAATTACTCATTTTAAGAATAAAACCGAAAATAGACGATAAAATGGCTCGAAAAGAGGCACCTTTGCGAAATTATTCTATAAAACCAACTTTATTAAATAGTGTTTCCATTCGATATAATCCCTCGTAACTATTCAAATTAATACCAACATGTTTTCCTAGATTTTAAATTTACTGTTAACTACTTCAAAAATGAATTCTAAAAACCTGTATAAGTGCATTTTTTGACATGATTCTTGAATATATTCCCTGACAAAATATTTACATTTTCTTGAATTGTAGAATTTTATACACTGCCCCACAAACGACTTTTTAACCTTACTCTTTTGCATTTTTTCGTCATTTAGTCGTATATAGGATTGTTGAATTGTCGCCAGTGACAGCAACTTGCGGAGATGACACCAATTTACGAAATTGATATTGGAGTCATAGTAATAAGAAAATTTAACGATCCGGTTACTGTTTTCTGAGTCAACAGTGTCGCTGTTATTTTGGTGATATAAATTTTGTATTGGTTGTTGTACTACTATGTAATAATTATGGGTTTATGAAATTATTAACTTTATATGAGTTTGGTAACTAATATAGTTGACAACAGAGATTTGTTACCATAGATGGGTTGTGCACTAACAAACAACATTTGAAAATCGAAGCCATTTTTACACACACAACAATGGCCGTTTTCACACTGCGACGATAACGACACCGACGCGATAGTCATATACCGTCAGATCGGCCGACAACGATATCGTCCGACGATATCGGAACGATATCGGTATGTGACACGATATAACCAACAGTTTGTTTGATTTATCTTTTATATTTACGGCGAAAAAAACGAAGTATAGTGCAGGCAATGCGCGCGCGGGGGCAAGTGGCGTGGCGGCGTCGGTAATCCAGAGCTGCGGCGCCTGCCCATGCCACTCCCCCCGCGATCCTGCTTCACCCCGCACTGTGTCGTCACCCGATATCGGCACGACAATAGTAAAAGTATTCTTTATTATACTGTGCTGTCGGCGACGATAACGTTGACTACAACGATACAGTGTGAAAGCTATTATAAGTGAATGTATCAAAGTACCAGTCCGACGATATCGTGTAGTTTTCGTGTAGTTACAGTCATCGTCCAATGTATTTTTTTTTTTTAATTCACAATTGGTAAACCCTTGACAACATCTCACCTAGTGGTAAGTGACGATGTTGCCGAAAATGGAAGCGGGCTTACCAAGATTCCCCAACGCAATGGGGAACTGGCTAGCTTATCTTCATGCCGGAGTACACCAATGATATCAACATTGATATTTGGCGGTAAGACTTAGATAAGATGGTGGTAGCAAGCCAGGCGGGCTTAGAAAATACGCCCATTATAGGCAATTCGCTTTCGTCGCATCGAATGATACTAATAAAAGAGATGACAATTGGCATCTTTTTTTTTGTTTCACTTTTTGGACGCATGTAACCTATCTACCTCCCCTTATACACAGCATATCTCTGGTTGACAGCGCTAAAATGAAAACCCGACTTCAATCGAAACAACTAAGTACAGTTTTTTTTTTAATTGAAAACTTCTTTAGCGGCGTTGTGCACTTTTTTTGTAATGGGTAAAAAATGTTAAACTCGCGTCAGGACACGTGACCTGATCGAAAATTCGTAAGACGGGTGGAGTTGATTTTTTGTTGATTTTTCTGACATATAAACTTTTTAATGTAATATAAATTGTCATGTTTGTGTACGATAGCGCAATAAATAAATATTGTATTCTACCACATAAATGATAGTACTTTTCTACTGATAATCAAAGCAATTCGTGCAAAATTATTTCCTAACCATTCCGAAATATCAAAAATGCACAACGTTAATATTCAAGTTTTCACTTCTGCCGGCACTTCTGTCGTTTTTTTTTGTAAATTTTCTAAAAAAGAACTAAACTGATTTTAATTCAATTTTGTATAGGATCACTCTAAAAGCATAACCTGTCAATAAACAATATAAAAAAGCCCCCCTTAACGGGACCTACACCAATTTTGTAACATCCTGTATAATAAAATTCAAGAATTAAATCTACTGTTATAGTAAATTTACAGATTACAGATACAATAACAAGTACCTAATAAACATATGTCAGCGTCGGCATTTTATAACACGCGGCGGCACGCCCTGTGTCGGTACTTACAAAGGGCGAGTTACACTATTCCTATAGAAGCCATGTTTTTTTTAATATGGAGTTAAAAAAAGTCCAAGTTAACGGGTCGTATACCAATTTTTTTACATATCATGTTTTTATTTTATTCCTTTAATCGTGGCGTTTGTGTAGCTATAGATGTAGCTGGAAGCAGTTGAAAGCGCAGTATTGTAACGCGGCACGCGGCTATGCGTTCTTTTTTTATTCGACCTTTTTTTCATTTCATTTTTTTTTCGCGAATGCGCTGTCATTATCATTAAAAAATCTAAATGGGAATCCTCTTCAACCATCAATATTTTAATATTTATTTTATTATGTAAAATAACAGGAACATATACTATTTTAAAAGACCCATCTCGGGTGATAAATTTTAATCTATATTTCTACAATCATTATTTATTAATTATATCAGCTCATATACGTCCCCACCGAGGGGCTCGAGAGCCTACCCTAAATCAGGGTAATTAGGCCTTAGTCGACCACGCGGGCCCAGTGCGGGTTGGTCGACTTCACACACACAACCTTCGAGTTTCTTCGCAGGCCTGTGCAGGTTTCCTCACGATGTTTTTCCTTCACCGTTAAAGCAATCGGTAATGATATGTACGTAAGTTTTTGAAAAACTCGTTGGTACATTGGCCGTCCAGATTTGAACCCGGTACCTCTGGTTACATGGACCGAGTCGTTACCGGTTGAGCCACCGACGCTTCTACAATCATCATTAAACGTTAATCTGTGAGCACGCATCTTCTTTCAAACGCACGCCCACCACCGTACCTACCTAGGTAGTTCTACAGTGTGAAGGTCGTCCGGGGGAGGGGAGAGGATGATGATGGTAGATCTTTACAACAATGGACCTACCTTTTGATTGTTAAATCGTAGAGTAAATTTAGATCGGCATCAAAGCGACGCACATCACAGCATTAAATCCGTGTAAAGGTATTGGATAGTGAATGTGATACGTATTGGAGTAGAAGATTGAAAAACCACAATAAAACTTTATTCATCAGGCGAATCTGTCCGGCACAGTGCGAAGCGAAGTGCAGCAAAACGGAGGGCATCGATCACACGTCTGTGGTGGCATCCATAAGACACGAATATCTAAGCGAAGTCAGGTGCCTCGAATTTGATACTGCGCGACGCTTCTATTCGCCCCCATTTTGTTTTGATAAGACTAAACAGGGGAGACTGCGCACCGGAAAACGTAGCGTAGGCAGGCCTCGCACGCGGCGGGCCGACGAACTAGTGAAAATCGTGGGAAGCCGATGGATGTGGGCGGCGCAGGATCGGTCGTCGTGGAAATCCTTGGGGGAGGCCTTTGTCCAGCAGTGGACGTTTTTCGGCTGATATGATGATGATGATGAAACAGGAGGAAGGGCAGCAGCGTCCTTTCTTCTTACTGTGCCATCACAACGCAGACTGCTATCGCCAACCCGCTTGCCACGCGTGGAGATTACAGAAAAACCACCAAACTCGGGGTCTTATGGCTAATCTGATCATGAAATTGTTGATAATATATCAGCCGAAAGACCACCACTGCTGGACAAAGGCCACCTCAAGGATTTCCACAACGACCGGTCCAGCGCTGCCCGCATCCAGCTTCTCTTCACAATCATCGGTCGTGTGGTAGGACCTACGCTACGTTTTCCGGTGCGCGGTCGCCACTCAAATACTTTACTACCCCAACGGACATCTGTTCTACGAGATATGTAATAGCCCTGCCCACTGCCACTTAAGTTTCGCAATTCTTTGAGCTATATCGGTTTCCTCAGTTAACTTTAGAATATTTAGAGGACTTACGTCAACAAGTATTTTTTAAACTGATGGTAGGTAAGTTTTTTTAAATACACACCAAAAATATTACTATATTTCAACAAAACATTAAAACAATAACGAATTATTTATTTGTAACAAAATGATCAGTCCTCAAAATAAAATATCACTGATTACAAATTACACCTAAAATATAATGCTTAAAATACTTAAAATAAAACACCTAAAACGCAAAAAAAAACCTAAGATCACACCTAAATTACCTCAAATCACACCTAAAATACCTAAAAATTACACCGAAAATACCTACTCCCAATTCCTGAGTTCGCTTCGCTCGCTCCTAAATAAGCAGCAATCGATAGATTAAAATGAAATTTAATGTATAACTAGCGTAACTAGCTTTTGCTCGCGGCTGTACCGCGCGGATATCGAAGTTGTGTGTTTGGCGAGCAGCGAGCAGCGTTCTGGGTATTCTAATGCTTGATGACCAGTCTATGCGTCAATACCTTTAATTTTTTTAACCAAAATTTTTGAAAATCGGTTGGATAAAAAGGCTGGACGGACTCGTAATAGATACAATCTCTGTGAAAATTTCAACTGACTTCCTATTACGGGTGAAGTTGTGTGTGAAGTCGACTTACCCACAGTGGGCCTGCGTGGTCGACTAAGGCCCGATCGCCCTAATTCAGGGTAGGCTCGAACCCTTCAGTGAGGACGTATATGAGCTGATATGATGAAATACAGACTGCTGATAAAAGCGAGTACAAAAAATCAAGTTTCTTGGGCTCCCTACTTTCATATTTTTTTATTATTTGTCCGGCAACAGTAATACACAATCTTTGAAAATTTCAACTATCTATCTAGTACAGTTCATGAAATATAGCCCCCTAACAGACAGATGAGATGCTGCCAAGGGCTTACCAATTGTTTAAAAAAACCGTCCAAGTGTGAGGCAGAACCGCATACATAGGTTTCCGTACCATCATACTAGATGGCGCTAGTACAAAGGGTTCCGTACTATCATACTAGATGGCACTAGTTTCTTCACTATTAAAAAAAACACGTTGGTAAAAAACAAATGATAATATGTTTTTTGTACCCCCCTTATTTTTTTACTTTATCTAATGTTTAATATTTGATGTTATAGCGGCAACAGAAATACAACATCTATGAAAATTTCAATTGTCTAGCTATCACGGTTCTTGAAATAGGCTGTATTTAATAGGCTGTGACAGACGGAGAGACAGACGGACAGCAAAGTCTTATTAATAGGTCCCCTTTTTACCCTTTGGGTACGGAACCCTAAAAAAGGATGGATAGCGGAGGCTTAGTAATAGGGTCCCGTTGATCTCCTTTTAGGGGTGCGGAACCCTAAAAATGCGTGGAGCTGTGTCGAGGAACACTGCCGTTGCGTTGATTTAACGTGAAACGTCTGCTTTCAAGTCCCCGACTCTTTAATATTATTAATATTTGATATTTTTGCCTCCGGCCTCGCAGGGAGCTCTCCGAGCTTTGTCCTTCGCGGAGATCGGCCTTCGGCGTCGTGTTTAGTTACTTGCTTGCTATGAATTTCATCACTTCCGTTACGGTTGAGGTTTTTGACTTGGTGCCCCTCATGTGATTTTAAATAAGATGTTTTACGTCAAAAGCATCATGTTCGGTATTCATTTGTGTTTTCCAGATGATGAAGACGAGAAAGTATGCACAACATGACTTTTTGATTTATTTTTTCATCATCATCATCATCATATCAGCCGGAAAACGTCCACTGCTAGACAAAGGCCTCCCCCAAGGAATTCCATAACGACCGGTCCTGCGTTGCCAGCATCCAGCGGCTTCCCGCGATCTTCACCAGGTCGTCGGTCCTTCACATGGGAGGTCTGCCTACATATGCTATTTAATTGTGTGTTTTCTTTTTCTAGCTGGTCATTTACGTCGCTAGTCGCTACGCTGCGTAGCAAGTGTACTACGCTGCTACAAATTTTGCTACGCAATTAAAAAAAATATTTAAACTTTAATTTAAATTTATTTCAGTTATTTGTAAGTTGAATACAGTGTTTCAGAAACTTTTTTCTTTACTATGAATAAACTCAACTGAACGTATATCACAACTGCAAAACAAATTCAGTGTTTAAATGTTTACTCAGCCATGTAACAGATAAGATAATATATACATAAAGTTCGTTTACTGAATTAACTGCAACTTTGACGGCTCGCGACAAACACTCTTTCAATCGAGTTCAATCGCGCCGCCCGCTGCGCTGCCGCCAACGTTCTCGGCGTCGCGATTGAACTCAGCGCGGCCCCCTTTGTCGAAGTGTTGCCGCTGCTGACTAGCGGCATCTATCAAAGATACAGTTAAATAAGGGAACGAACTAAACTTACTACATGGTTAGATTCAATGATGGGAAATTTACCACTTGTGAAGAAAAAAAATATAGAAGAAAACTAATGAGAGAAAACAAATCATCATCATTAACATATCAGCAGAAAAAAACGTCCACTGCTGGACAAAGGCCTCCCCAAAGATTTCCACGATGACCGGTCCTGCGCTGCCCGCATCCATCGGCTTCCCGCGATCTTCACCAGTTCTTCGTTCTACCGCGTGGGAGGCCTGCCTACGCTACTTTTTCCGATGTGCGGTCGCGACTTGAGAACTATACTGCCCCAACGGTGAAAATGAATATATATAAACCAAACTAATAAGGGCACAACTTATTATTTTATTTATGCTATTTCTTAAAGATATGTATTGCGCGTGCTATAGTTAAAGTTCACATTCCTTAAAATTCTTGAGTATCTTCTTTAAATGTAACGAAAAAAAATATAAAAATGTTACTTTGTTAACTACAATCTTCATTTAATACAATTGTGCCAAAATGTAAAAGCCGTTACTACTGAGTTTCCCAACTTTATCGGTACAATTCCTTCAAAGTAATGTGCTAAGAACGGATTCCCTGGCGCTGCCGCTGCCAGCCAATAAAGAATTTTGTGCAATTCCACAGAGCAGTTAACTTTGGAGTCCACTGCAGTTATAAAGAGTGATTTAAATTTTTCTTAAATTAATAATTTTTTAAAATTGTAATCACTGATAATTTTGAACGAAATATTTTTTGAAAAACCTATAAACTTTTAGGTACAAGCTTTTAATATTGCATTGTCACACAATATACAAACCGGGAAGTGGGTCAAATTTAACTTGCAAGATTTCACCCGAACATTATTTATGTATATGTAAAATAAAAGCTTTTAAAAAACCGACTTCAAACAGGAAACTAAGGTTCCCCTCGATTTCTCTGAGATGCCATTATCAGATCCTGGTTTCCTTATCATGGTACTACTCTTGGCATATCTCCTTTCCAACAAAAAAATGCACAGATTCCCTGCATAGCACGAACTACTAGAACAATGAAAATGAAATTCAGGCATAAGGAAATAAACGAAATGAACACACAAATTTTAATTTTTTAATTGTTATTTATCAGCTTATAAATTGTTTCAACATTTTTACCTAATTGGACAAACCATAAGTAATTTATGTATTACACTAGCCACCAACAATTAGTTTTTTTACATAACTCTCCATACCCCGTACTCATTAATTAAAAATTTAAATATTTTACGTAATCCAAAAATTTAAAAAAAATCTAAAAAGTTTAAAATATTTTAAAAAATCCTCCATTCACCACATACAACAATATAAACTCTCATACATACCTAAATTCCATACCACAGTACTGTATCACTCACTCGCCGAGGTACTTTTTTGAGGGCGCACCTACAGCCCGTAATTTCTTTTTTCAAAATTTTGATTTCATTTGACAGCCAACTAAATGCCCTAGAACGGTTTTTTTCATTTTTTTAAATTTCGACTTAGTTCTTGAGACATCCGGGCCCAAAGTCAAAAATTCAAAAATTTTCGACCAAAAAAACCGGTTTTTCAACCATAACTGTTTTGGATTTCAAATTTTTTATTAAATTCTTTCGCCATCTGATAGATCTCGTCAATCAGCGTCCTTTGACACCCTATTCATCTAATGAACTACCAATAGCTTCCATACAATCGCCGTGTCGCACTAAACTCCCAAATGGGATCTAGTACCCAGCGATCTAAAAGTCATTTTCAATGACAAAAGAATCATCGAAATCGGATTATTAACGACAAAGTTATCCGCGAACACACATAAAAAAATGCACAGATTCCCTGCATAGCACGAACTACTAGGACATTGGAAATGAAATTTAGGCTTAAGGAAATAAACGAAATGAACACACAAGTTCATTATGTAATTTATGTATCACACTATCCACCAAAAATTAGTTTTTTTACATAACTCCCCAATAACCCGTACTCATTAATTAAAAATTTAAATATTTTACAAAAACCAAAAATTAAAAATAAATCGAAAAAAGTTCAAAATATTCCAAAAATCCTCCATTCACCACATACAACAATATAAACACTCATACACACCCAACTTCCATACCACAGTACTGTATAACCAATGATGCGCTATACAACTCACTCGCCGAGGTACTTTTTTGAGGGCGCACCTGCAGCCCGTAATTTTTTTTCGATATACAAAATTTTGATCTCTTTCGACAGCCAACTAAATACCCTAGGACCGATTTTTTCCTTTTTTAAAATTTCGATTTAGTTTTTGAGACATCCGGGCCCAAAGTCAAAAATTCAAAAATTTTAGACTAAAAATAACGGTTTTTTGACCATAACTTTTTTGAATTTCAAATTTTTTTTAAAAATCCTTCATTATCTGATAGATCTCGTCAATCAGCGTCCTTTGACATCCTATTTATCTATGAACTACTAATAGCTTCCATAAAATCGCCGTGTTGCACTAAACTCCCAAATGGGACCTAGTACCCAGCGATCTAAAAGTCATTTTCAATGACAAAAATATATACGGTCGAATTGAGAAACCTCCTCGTTTTTGAAGTCGATTATAAAATAAGTTTGTAAGAGTGTTAAGTTCGTTCGCTGAATTAGCTGAGCCTTTGATAAAGCGCCGCCGACGTTACACCCACACGGGGTCCACAAATCGTGTTCAGTCTTTTATTGAAATCAAACTTATTTACGAACGCTTGACTTGGGGAGTAAGCTGGTGGATGCATGACAAGAGCGTTTCGGAAGTGTGATGGGGCGAGGCGAACGGAAGTTCAGAGGGATATATAAATTAGTGAAAAATTCTCTCATTTTAAAGAGATACTATTTTATTTGTTTACCAACAATATCGGTTGTCAAAACAATACAACAAACATATAAGATAAAAAAGATTTAATCATTTTCAGAGGATAATAAAACTCTTTTTATAAACTGTCTATACCTCCATATGACAAAAAAGATTTGATTATTTTCTGAAGACTAAGTATTTACTTTCATACATATAGATGGATTTAAAGAAGTTTCAGTTCAGTCGTGTGGTCTAAAGCACACTCGTATTTTTTTATAATATGGGCGATGAGTTCATCCACTCGCCTAGCACGGACTTATTTTTGCTCTTTTCGCATCTGGCAAGCAACCGATAGTCGGTCGCGCGGGAATTTGCGCATCTGGCAGCGTACGGCTGCTGGACGTGGCCCTGTTCGCGGGAAGTGACTCACTTCATACCTGATTATGGAGCGAAAACTATCGCTGCGTGCGTCTAACGTTTGCTAAAGCTCCTTGGTAAGACTAGGATATAGTTAGGAATGAGTAAAAAGCCAACGGTGAATGATTTTCGATAGAAATCTCCTTCGAATCAGTCAGTGCTTTCCGCTGCGTTCGGGCGGTGCGCGTACGTGGTGTTAAAAGTGATTGTTTAGTGATTGTTTTGTTGTTTTGCATAGAAAACTCTGTGTTGTTGAAATTTCCAATAAACCGGGTAAGCAATACGATGTTATTGTATTAAGAATTGTTATTGTAGCATTCATATTTGACATTTTTTTAGGTTCAAGTGCAATACCTACTTACCCTATCTTTAGCTTAGACTGTTGAATTTTTTCTCACATAATTTCATACTCAAATATTTTAGTCAGGCAGTCAGTTAAAGACGATTTCATCGATATAAGTTTTATATATAGTTCCCATACAAAAACATTGCGAAATATTTGTTTTTCTAACCCTTGACAATAATGGCGACCACCCACGAAGGGCCCCGCCACTTGAAACAAAATGGCGCAGCTGGCAGCGCCAGTTTACGTGCGACCAACTGCTGGAGGCGTGCCAGGTGAGTGGTCATGCAGCATTGAGAGCGTTAATGATAAATTCTTAATAAAAAAAACTTACTTTTTTATGTAAAATTGTTTTATTCTCCAACACATTTCCAGAACTCCGTTCGGGTGTACTGCAGCGAATTCTCTGAACGTACTTTAAAAAAGGGTAAAAATGATTTATTTTTCAAAAAAAAAAAAATATTATTGTACTTCTTTTATCTTTTTATCTTGTTTAAATTTATAAGGTTTTTTTAGATTTATGTTTTTATCCTCGAGAAATTTTTATTATGTAAAGGTTTATATAGAAAATACTCTTTTTTGGCTAATTTCTTTAAAATTGCAAAAGAGCAATAGATTTATTCGATTTTTTCACAGATGGTTGAGGAGTGTCATAGATTGCTAATCACAACAGCTTGATCTGGGATAGGGATCTGGGGAAAACTCATTTCCACTCACCTTCAAACGCAGTCATACAAACGATATACACGCTGGCGAAGCCCACTTCATTCGTACCCACCTTTGATTTCGTTATTGTTGGTTACGTTGTGTATTTAAGTATAATAATATTATTTCATACTTTTGAGTGAATTTCATTTTGAAGTGGTTTTTAGTTTTTTTAAACTTTTATTTTATTTATTCAAAATTCAAAACAATTTATTTCAAATAGGTGTTTACACACACTTTTAAATAGTCAAAACAAAAATAAATAAATTGTGTATTACAAATAATGTCATGGTTCAGATTACAGTCTCAGGTAATGGTATTTGTTATAGAATCAACATATATATCTTTGTCATTAACATAATCTATTATTTTATAATATCCTCTAGAGCACAAACTTTTGACATGAGTCTTGAATTTATTCTCTGACAAACTAGTTACATTTTCTGGAATTTTATTGTAGAATCTTATACACTGCCCCACAAATGACTTTTTAACCTTACTCAGTCTCGAAAAGGCTATATCTATTTTATTTACATTTCTTAAATTCAAATTATGCCTGTCACTGTTTTTAGGAAATAAATGCAAATTCTTACGAACGTACATGATGTTTTCATATATAAATTGACTAGCAACAGTTAAAATATTGATTTCTTTGAACTTATTCTGTAACGAGTCACGTGATCGCATCTGATAGATTGCGCGGATAGCTCTTTTCTGCAGGATGAAAATAGTTTCTATATCAGCCGCATGCCCCCACAGTAATATGCCATAAGACATTATACTATGGAAGTAACTAAAATACACTAGTCTCGCGGTATCTACATCCGTTAACTGTCTTATTTTCATAACGGCATAAGCAGCTGAACTAAGCCTTCCCGCTAAAGTTTCAATGTGTGGTCCCCATTGAAGTGAAACATCCAAAGTTATACCAAGGAATACCGTGGTATTTACAAATTCTAATTTATTACTGTCTAATATTACACTATTATTGACCTTTTTTACATTTGGCAAACAAAATTTTATACATTTTGTTTTCTTAGCATTTAATAATAAGTTGTTCACAGTGAACCAGTTCAGTATCTTTGAAAGAGTGTTTTTTAGTGATAATGCTATCTAACAATCTCCTACGTCCGATTTCACGAAATCACTCCCACAAATTGCAGGAAAGCGAGAGAAAAGATGATACACATCAAAAATGACTTCGTCATAAACTTTGCTGTAAATATTACTACAGCCTGTATGTCCTAACAAACAAGAAAAAAAACACACTTTAAAGTTGCGGGAATAGAACGACCTACAAAATATGCTTAAAAGTAAAAACATCAAAGCTACCCTTCCTGAATAAGTCATCCGTGTCGGGGCCAAAAAGGAAACGCAAACAAATTGTAATTTGTATGTTAATTCTGCATAAATGTCGCCGTCGAAGTGAGAAAACGGTCATTCCGCGTTCTCAACGATCGGTAATAACGGGGTCACGACAAATTTCAGCGATTACGATAAGATTTTCGTGGAAGCGTTGATGTGATTTATTTCTTTGTTTCAAATGATATTTGACGTAGTGTTTTTTTATGTTTATGTAATATAGCAATGATGTTGTATTTAGTAATTATGTCTTAACTTTGTTTTGTTTCATCTATGGAAGAAGTTTCGAATATTTTAAAATTCAAGCAAGATTTTTTTATTTTTAAAATAACTGTACGTATGTTTTATTTACTTTAAAGCGACGATGGAGTAAGGAAGGTATTGTGATGGCAAAAAATCGATTTTCAGATTTTGATAGGGATCGATTGTCTTACAATAAAAGAGTCTAAAATTAGAAATAATAAAAAATATGTGTGTGAGTGTGGGCGTCCGTTCGGTGCTCTAATTCCCAAACTATTGGACGGATTTGGGTGAAAATTGGGTGAGAGTAATATTATTTGTATACCTCGAGAAGTTTTTTCAAATTTTCCCAATGTTTATTTTTTAAGGTTGCCACTATAGTGAAAAAATCACTCGTCATTATTTTTTTACTCAGAAATGGTTTTAAGTTTTTATGAAACTCGGTACGCGCAGTATTTTGTTATTCCAAGAAAAATCGATATAAGGTACCTCCCATACAAATTAAGGTAGTTTGTTACTTTTTCTCAAAAATGGCTGTACCGATTTTAATGAAAATTTATTAATAACTAGGAATGAATAAGGCCTACTGCACTGGATACACTGACAACCTGGTAAAGATCGCAGGAAGCCGCTGGATGCGGGCAACGCAGGACCGGTCGTCGTGGAAATCCTCGGGGGAGGCCTTTGTCCAGCAGTGGACGTTTTTCGGCTGATGTGATGATTATGATGATGATGATGACTGTACTGGGTACTTAATTATACCAGAAAAAATCGAAGTACCTCCCATACAAACTGAAATTATTTGGAAATATTTCATGAAGTCTCATATACCTTACTGTATTCTTTGCTGCTAAGTAAGTGGAATGTTTATAAATAATTTGTGTGTGCTGGACTACGACAGATGGTTAAGCCTTCGCAAAAAAAGTATACACATCGTGGCTTTATAATTTATTTAAATTATCGTAGGTGATAAATGGATGTTTTGTATGCAGCCTAATTTTATCTCAGAAAAAAAAAACTCGTAAAATGGGATTCAGAACTGCGCTCAAAACGTTCCGTACCATCATACTAGATGGCGCTAGTTTCTTCACGTTTAAAAAAAACACGTTTTTTGTAGGGAGACTTTCACTTTTTCAAATTTTTTGTATTTGTTGTTATAGCGGCATATCATCTGTGAAAATTTCAACATTCTAGCTATTACGGTTCATGAAGTACAGCCTGGTGATAGACAGACTGACAGACGGACGGCGGAGTCTTAATAATGGGGTCCCGTTTTTACCCTTTGGGTACGGAAACTTAAAAACACCAAACCTTTTATGCAAAAAGTATTTACTAATTTTTTATTATTTTTAGCTTATCTGTTAGTTTTCAAACTTTGCCCACAGCATACAACTTTGCAACAGTGTCGTGAGCCATGAGCGTGACTCGTCCATATTTTGAGTTTACAACCACTGTCACTTCATCTTAACAGTCGGTTGTCATGTAACTGTGTCACCGCTTTATTGCGAAGAAATTCAAATTTCAAATGCCCTAGTTTTGTTCTTTTTAAAACTGAAGTGGTTGGTTTAACATTCAGCGATATACCATCTTTTTTAGGATTCTACGACGAAGTCAATCTTTTTGGTTTTTATTTTCAACCTCCTTTCCTAACATCTTTTTATCTATTTTTACTTTTTTGTTATTCGTTGTTTTTTTTTGTAATTGTCATTTTTATCCTGATCATTGATACCATATTATCTATTTCCATATTTTACGTTTATTTCTTTTTCATATCATTCGCCATAACCAGTTTTAGTATATAGTGAGTTTTGGTGGATTTGCCTATTTTTAAAAGAACCCTTCCCTCCCTCGTTAACCAACCTTTTTTTAGTGCGTGTATCGGCGTAGTTGGAGGGTGAGCCGACGCTGCAATTCCGTACCGCAAAAGTAAAAAAAGTTATCTTATAGAATCACTTCGTTGTCCGTCTGTCTATCTGTCTGTCAAGACCCTTTTCCTTAGGAACGCGTGGAGGTATCAAGATGACATAAATATCAAATACTATGGTCCTTTGAACTGTAAAAAAATTATGCCTTTAAGTCAGCGCAAGCAAATAATCAATTTCGGCAAAGTAAAAAAATTATGCCTTCCGGTCAGCGCAAGCAAATCTTTACGGTAATTTATGTCGCAAGAAAATCAAATCCTACAGGGTAACTCATGTTGACTTGCCGGCATCAATTGCCGTATTGCAATTTATGCCGCAAGTGAATCAATTCCTACAGGGTACTTCCCGTTGACTTAGAGCCATAAAATTTAGCAAAAAGCAGTCTTAAAGCAAAATACCACATAAAAAAATACATTTTACAATTACTGTGACGAAATCATACTTTTGGTTTGTTTTCAATCGGTTTTTGTATCATCTTTAAATTTATTTTTGTTTGTAAGTTTTGTTAAATTTAAAATAAAAAAAAATGATATAAAAATATTTGTTCCTTTTTCCTCTTTTTATTTATTGGCATTGCTGTTGAAAATTATGAATACAGACTTGAAATGGATCTTTTGTTTGTAAACTCTTTATTGTACAAAATATACACTTATAATAATATTTAAAAAAAGCTTATGTAAAAAGGCGGACTTATCCCTTAGAGGGATCTCTTCCAGTCAACCTTTGAAATATTAAACAGTGGACTTAACTACGACAAAAAAACACGTAATTAAGTACAAGCCAGTAAAAGAACATCAATACAATTAATATTATATTTAAACTTAAGTAACCTATTTTTTTAATACAAACTAAATACAAACAGGATCGTTGCTTTGTCCAAAAGAAATAGCTTGCTACTCAAACCTAATAAATCATGGTACTAGGTTCCAAAAAAAAAGTCTCAAGTATTTTATCAAGTATGCCTTAATATTTCTGGGTTAACTATTCAGTTTGTTAATGAAGCAAAAAAAAAAATAGGAATTATTTTTGATAGTCAATTGCGTTTTGAAAATCGTATTTAAGGTTAATTCGTTCATGTTTTTATCGTTTGAAGATTATTTACAAGGTCAAAGGTACGAAGCACTTTTTTTTATTTATTTTTTTATTAAATCTTTGAGATTGACCAGATTAAATTATGGTGACATTGTTTACGGCCCGCGACTTCTACAAAAAAAAAAAAAACGTGTACAGAACGCTTGTTGTCGTATATCAGTGACACTTCGATGTTGAATATGACATCGCGCAGACACCTTTACCTCGCAGGGCTTCTTTTTGATGTCATTAAGTTTAAAAACCGTAATAATATATTTACCTTCATTTCTTTTTATTTATTCACAATTTGTAAACACTTGACAACATCTCATCTGGTGGTAAGTGACGATGTTGCCGAAGATGGAAGCGGGCTTACCAAGATTCGCCAACACAATGGGGAACTGGCTATCTTATCTTCATGCCGGAACACACCAATGATATCAACATTGATATTCGGCGTCAACAGTTAGATAAGATGGTGGTAGCTAGCCAGGCGGGCAAAAAAACCTAAAACTCAAGTTCTCTCCGTTGCACACAAGATAGTTTATGATCTTCCAAATGTCTGCTGGAAGCACATCCCCACATAAAACCACAGCCGTCACCAGTAGTTTCCGCTACCTGTCCACCAAATGTTGGAACAATTGTCTCCTACCACTGAGACTTGTAACATTCAAACTCGCATTCAAGAAATATTATAGAAACTATCTCATTGAAAAAAAATATAGGCGCAAAAAATAGCAGCGGACTTTGCTGTGGAAATATAGGAATATGCCAAACCTATACTTACACATACATAGAATACTGACCTACTTGAATCTGAACTCACCCTTCCTACTTCTTACACACACACACACATCCACACACACACACACACATCCACACACACACATACAAACACACATACATACACAAACATACACACACGCATATTTACTCGAATCTGCACTCTTGAAAACTTATTAATTTCTCTCTATTATGTTCTAAAAAGTTCAAAATGCCAGTCACTTTTTTCAATTCTGAAAACGGATTCGTGATAAGTGACCTCAGGAGACTTCAGATATCAATTTTGGAAGCAATCGGTTCAGTAACTAAAAAAATCAAAATGGCCGCCATTTTTGATTTTGACAACGGATTCTTGATCAGAGATCTAAGGTACCTTCAAATATCGATTTTACACTATTGAAGTATTTTTTCTACGTAATGGCATTTTTTTTCAATTAATTGTCAAGTATTGTGACAACCCTTGGTACTGTGATCAATGACTCGTGAAATCGGCGATGACGCGATTATTATAGGCGTTGGACGACTGTATGGTTTCTTAGACTGTGGTACTAGTATCTATGTGTGTGTGTTTGCAGTGAAAAATAAACGTGATATCTATCTATCTATAATTATCATTCGGGATTTCCATTCTGATCTTACCTTTTTTTTTATGCTCAGTACTTTTCAATTTGTATTGTATTAAAGTGCTAATTTCAAATGATCTAATTAATAGTTTTCCAGTGTGAAAATCCTTAATTTTATTTAATCGGACCCTGCTCCTCCCTGCAAGACTTCTCACGTATCTCACGTGCAGGAATCGGTGTGGATCAGGAGGGCGGTTTCAGGCTGCATTAAAGCCATTTAATGTTAGAATAGAATCATAATCATCATCATATTATCACCGAAGGACGTCCACTGCTGGACATAGGCTTCCCCCAAGGCAAAGTTTATATATCAGAATTAACATACATTATGGACACTACCTACCGCTCTTTAGATTGCGACCTCACCCCCTCGTCACCGAGATTGATACAGATTGGTTGTCGAACGTATAGGATTTCCCCACCATTATGTTTGTGCCGTCATTCGTTTTTTGAAATATTATTTCTGGGCCGTTGTATAAAGTGTCCAGGATGTGCCCAACTATAATAAAATAGAATATAATACGTACAGACTTTACAGACGTAAAGACTACGTAGTGTTAATAACAGAGTCCTTAGGAATAGAACCCTTAAAACAGCACAGCGACGCTGAAAAATAATGTCCACCGCGAAGTGAACTAAATTAAGTTACGCTCGTAAATAGAGCAGTAAACGCTAAAATGTAAAAAGTTGGTTACAGACAGCGATTAAGCCCATTCAAAAATAAAAAAAATATACCTGCAGAGAGCCGCATAAAACTGTACTGTAGGTGGAAAACTGCATTTTATTTTAGCAAAGTTAATGTCTTGTAAAAACGCAGTTCGTACTGTAATCAGTATAAACGAGTGGCATCAGGCATCCCACATAATAGCAGATATTAGGGTTGGCAACGCTAAACTTTGAAATATACACGGTTTTTTTTATTCAAAATTGGTAAGCCTTGGGCATTATCTGATCTGATGGTAAGTGATGATGATACCGAAGATGGAAGCGGGCTTGCCAAGATTCCCCAATGCAATAAGGAATTGGTTATCTTATCTTCAAGCCGGAACACATCTATGCTGTTAAAATTGACTTTTGTCTGAAAGATTTAGATAAGATGGTGGTAGTTAGCCAGGCGCACTTAGAAAATGCCCTTCCACCTACCAAATTAAGTCCTACAAAGTTGCCACCATAGTAAAAAGTGACTTTTTTTACTTCTTAAAAATGGCTAGTGATTTTGGTACGTTACTTTAACTCTGTATGGTCGACTAGACGCAGTAGTTCGTTATTTCAGGAAAAATAAGTTGCCTCCCATACCAATTCAGGTGGTTTGTTATTTTTTCTCACAAAAGCTCTTACGATTTTAATAGTATACTAGCGACGAGGTCTGCAACCCCATGTGCCGATGCCAAGTAGGCCGGCAGGCCAACATCCATTCCGAATTAGTTGATTGCCTTGATCCTACTGCTCCTCGCTAAGCGCCTGAATTTAAAATAAATAAATAAATACAACAATTAATGGCGTGACCACTGCTGAGGCAAAGTATACATATTAGTACTAACATACAATATGGACACTCCCTGCCGCTCTCTAGATTGTGACCTCACCTCCTCGTCACCCATATTGATACAAATTGGTTACAGTTTGGCTCTCGAACGTATGGGATTTCGCCGTGATTTTGTTTGCTCCGTCATTTGTTTTTAGAAATGTCATTTCACGACGATTCGTATGCAGTGTCCGGGGTGTGTCTGAGGCATGAGTTGCTTCCCACATCAATACTTACTCCGCATACGGAGCCACGTCCGTATTAGTAAAGTGGTCCAGTGACCAACATCATGGTCTGATGGTATGTCAAAGAAGGCTTTCTTTCTTTGCATTGACATTTAAACCGGAGCAATTTTAAAATGTTCCACTCCGATAAGCTTTTAAGGCAGCTTAGCTTCCAAGGCTACAGGGGGTCGTAAGTAGGTAGTGCGGTCCTGGGCCTGTGCATATTTATTTATATATATCTTATGTATAGTATAATGTGTATGTATGCATATAGGTGCAGGGCTGTGAGTCACACATAACCAATACAGCCGGCTGTATTGGTACGCGTAAATGCATTTTCCCCCTTACCCCTCCGCAGTCCGAGGGAAAAAAAACTCCTTTACCAGTCATGTCAGAAAAACAAAACACAAAAGCACTCCTAGAGTGCCGACAGAAGTGAAAACTTGAACAGTTAGGCCTTGTACCCAGAGACACTAAAGGTGTCAGCCGTGTACCCAGAGACATACAGTATCGCGAGTTCAATGTTTTTTTTTCTCATCTCAAAAAATGCCCAACGCGCCTAAAGAATTTTTCATTTCAAAAATAAGCACTGTTGACTACGTATAATATTCTTCCTAGATCTTTTATTATGTATGACTTGATGACATACGGAACTGAGACATGTTCTCTTACTATGGGCCTCATAAGAAGGCTCAAGGTCACCCAAAGGGCAATGGAATGTGCTATGCTCGGAGTTTCTCTGCGTGATCGAATCAGAAACGAGGAGATCCGCAGGAGAAACAAAGTAACCGACATGGCTCACAGAATCGCTTAACTGAAGTGGCAGTGGGCAGGGCACATAGGTCGTAGAACAGATGGCCGATGGGGCAGTAAAGTCCTCGAGTGGCGACCGCGCACCGCAAAACGTAGCGTAGGCAGCCTTCCCCGCGGTGTACTGAAGACCTGGTGAAGATAGCGGGAAGCCGATGGATGCGGGCAGCGCAGGACCGGTCGTCGTAGAAATCCTTGGGTGAGGCCTTTTCCAGCAGTGCACGATTTTCGGCTTTTTTTTTGATGATGAGGATCTTTTATTGCAGAGGATCACAACAGTCTGCGGCTGTAAGTGCTGTAGACTGCCTCCTAAGTGTTTCTGTGTGCAGTTTTTTGACCATGATTTAGGAATATGGCAACCCTGAATTATAATGACAGCAGAGCTGCAAACAGCGGGCAAGCACCGGAAAACGCCCAGCCACGTCGGATTACCCCGCCATGCGAATCTGACCTTAATTTATTAGGAGCGTGTACCAACTAACGATATTTTCTCCACGCAGTTTCGAATACATATGTGGAATGAAATAAACCAATGTAATAGTATTTTCAATGAAGTTTTTTTCAAGGATTTTTCTTAATAGAGCGTTCTGTTCCAAGCTGAGTCACATCTTAACATAGTTATCGCCTCTGTGGGAGTCACTTCACAAAAAGAGGCCACAGATTATGTTTCAGGCGGGATTCATATAATAGGACTTAGTTAGGTTGGTAGAAGGTACCAACATTTTACCTATTAACATTTAAAAATGATAAAATTAGGTTGGTAGAAGGGCAGTTAGCAACATTTTACCTATTAACATTTAAAAATGTTAACATTAGGTTGGTAGAAGGGCAGTTAGCAACATTTTAACTATTAACATTTAAAAATGTTAACATTAGGTTGGTAGAAGGGCAGTTAGCAACCTTTTAACTATTAACATTTAAAAATGTTAACATTAGGTTGGTAGAAGGGCAGTTAGCAACCTTTTAACTATTAACATTTAAAAATGTTAACATTAGGTTGGTAGAAGGGCAGTTAGCAACCTTTTAACTATTAACATTTAAAAATGTTAACATTACGTTGGTAGAAAGTACCAACATGATACCTATTAACATTTAAAAATGTTAACATTAGATTGGTAGAAAGTACCAACATTTTACCTATTAACATTTAAAAATGTTAACAGCAACTACATCATATCAGGTCATATAAGTGTGACCGCCGAGGAGCTCGAGCCTACCCTGAATTAGGACAATCGGGATTTAGTCAACCACGCGGGCTTAATACGGGATGGTTGACTTCACATACAACCTCACGATGCTTTCCTTCAACGTAAGAGCAACGGATAAACGTACATATGAAATCAAAATTTGAAAACACATTGGTACTGACAGGATTCAAACCACGACCTTCCGGATATGAGGTAGCAGCCATAGCCGTTACGCCACCCACGCTCATTCCATACATTTATACATTTCAAAAAGATCGCAAAGAATTCATGAGAAAAATTTAAGTTCAGAATAAACTTCGGGAAAGAATAATGGACAAAGAATCACAATAAAATAACTGACAAAGTCACTTTAAAAGTTCTATATTATATACGAGTAATAGGCATTAAAAGGATATAGTAATGTCCACACATCATACTAGTATTTTAGCCAGTATTTTTACTTTAATATTATGAAGTTAAAGTGTGTTTATTTGTCCTTCCTTCGTGTTGATACGGAACAAAAGATCGACCTGAGTTTTAGGACAGATTTAGAGGAAGAGGCAGGAGGTGACACAGGCTACTTTCCCTGTGGGATCCAAAAAAAAATCTTTTTTTATTGGTATCTTTTACGTCACAACCAATTGATAGATTAACATGATTTTTTTCACAGTAATAGTTGAGAGGTAAGTGATACATACTACTAAATAGCATAGAATAATAGTTTCTCAGGAATCTGGAAAAAACTCATTGCCACACTTGGGCATGTCGCAAAGGAGCAACGGATTGAAGTGACATTTTGCACAAATATAGTTGAGGTGGTGGGAAGTGACATAGACTACAAATTAACATAGTTTATATACTGAGTTTTCAATGGATCTAAATAAAACTCATTTCCACGCTCGCACGCCGCTTGCGACTAGCACCCTCTAAGACAGCTATGATAATTATATCCACGCAAATGAAACCGTGGTTCGTTCCAGATAAGCTTGATTTCATCTTTGATATCATCATCACTTACAATCAGATAGGATGATACCAAAGGATGAATAATATAAACACCCAATTCTGCTCATGTTCCTGTGCCCCAAAACCTGAAAAGTAAACGCAGCTTTATTAAAAAGGTGCTGCCTCTAAATGGTGACAACTACAATGCAGGCTTGAGTCTCTGACTGGAGAGGTATCCCGCGGCAACAGTTAACCTCATTATCTGAATGACTCCTTTTTTGACACAACCTTTCCTGGCCGACATGGAAGTCTTTAAATATACTCTGGACTTAAGCTGGCCGAAGCGAGGAAAACATCTACAGGTGAGGATGCAGCTGAGATATGCATGCGAGTGTGGTGCTTCTCCCCAGAAAATGGCACTCCTTTTATCCTTACCTTCATATCCTAGAACCTGTACGCAAATGGACCTATATAATGCAAAAACAATGCAGATGCAATGCAGATGCAATGGTGGTAAAGCACTGATCTGAAAAAAAACTAAGCCCAAGGATCGACTCGCTGAGAAAAAGAAGGATTAAAAATTAGGTATTTGTAAATCCTCTATTACAGGTGGGTATGACTTCTACTTCTTTTTCTTATCAGCCAAAGTTCGTCCACAGCTAGACAAAGCCCACCTTCATGGATTCCTACGACGACCGGTTCTGAGCTGCCCGCATCCAGCGGCTTCCCGCAACCATCACCAGGTCATCGGTTCACTGAGTGGGAAGCCTGCCTGCCTGGCCTGGCCGGCCTGGAGTTACGACTATACTATCAATCCAAATTAATCAAAAAAATTAAATATTACTGCTTAAAAATGTATTCTTTGTTACTTAAGGGATAACGATGAATCAAATGACACCTCGCACTCCAAAATTCACGGAGTCGTTAAGGCGGTAATATTACAGATTTTCGTTATTTTTGACGTCATTTACTCCTAAACGATGGAAAATCCAAATTTGAAAAAAATACCCTTATTTTTGCTGATGTTCCTATTCAAAAGCTATTAGAAACACGATTGAGTAGTTTTGGCTCGATAGGAAAAAATCCCAAAGATAGGTCTGCACCGTTACTTTCAACTCTAGTTATGTCTAATATTTTGAAATTACAAATATCAAAAAATGTACAAAAATATTTGTTATGATAATAAAAAATGAGAAATGTTATTTTTTTCAATACCTTCATTCAGAAAATTTAAACTAAACGAAAAAACATTGAAAAAGTGCAAAAATGTGGTTTTTTTTTACACGTGAAGAAAAAAACAGAGACAACTGTTCCAATCAATGCCTCGCCTTAAGAAACCAGGCTTCGCCAAAGAAACAGACATACCAACTTGCATATTTACATACATACACCCGAAAGACATTACGCTCCGCCTTAAGTACTAGGTAATAAAAAAACCGGCCAAGTGCGAATTGGAGTCGCGCACGAAGGTTTCCGCACCATTATCTTATTATCTATTATCTATTATCTTAATATATATAAATCTCGTGTCACAATGTTTGTCCTCAATGGACTCCTAAACCACTTAACCGATTATAATAAAATTCGCACACCATGTGCAGTTCGATCCAACTTGAGAGATAGGATAGGGTAGTGTAGGGTAGGGTAGTGTAGGGTAGGGTAGGGTAGAGTAGTGTAGGGTAGGGTAGTGTAGTGTAGGGTAGGGTAGTGTAGTGTAGTGTATGTAGGGTAGGGTAGTGTAGGGTAGGGTAGTGTAGTGTAGGGTAGTGTAGTGTAGTGTAGGGTAGTGTAGGGTACGGCAGGGCAGTGTAATGTAATGTAAGGCGGTACGAAGTTCGCCAGGACAGCTAGTCTTAATATATATAAATCTCGTGTCACAATGTTTGTCCTCAATGGACTCCTAAACCACTTAACCGATTATAATAAAATTCGCACACCATGTGCAGTTCGATCCAACTTGAGAGATAGGATAGGGTAGGGTAGGGTAGTGTAGGGTAGGGTAGTGTAGGGTAGGGTAGGGTAGTGTAGTGTAGGGTAGTGTAGAGTAGTGTAGGGTAGGGTAGTGTAGTGTAGTGTATGTAGGGTAGGGTAGGGTAGTGTAGGGTAGGGTAGTGTAGTGTAGTGTAGGGTAGTGTAGGGTAAGGCAGGGCAGTGTAATGTAATGTAAGGCGGTACGAAGTTCGCCGGGACAGCTAGTCTATTATAATAAAATAAAAGCGTCGGTGGCTCAACCGGTAACGACTCGGTCCTCCTAACCAGAGGTGCCGGGTTCAAATCCGGACGACCAATGTGCCAATGAGTTTTTCGAAACTTACGTACATAACTCACCGATTGCTTTAACGGTGAAGGAAAACATCGTGAGGAAACCTGCACACACCTGCGAAGAAACTCGAAGGTTGTGTGTGAAGTCGACCAACCCACACTGGGCCCGCGTGGTCGACTAAGGCCCGATCGCCCTAATTCAGGGTAGGCTCGAGCCCCTCGGTGGGGACGTATATGAGCTGATATGATGATGATGATGATCTATAATAAATGACGTATTTAAAAAAACTACTTACTAGATCTCGTTCAAACCAATTTTCGGTGGAAGTTTGCATGGTAATGTACATCATATATTTTTTTTAGTTTTATCATTCTCTTATTACACATTTTACCACTTTGGCAGTGTCTCTCGCGCAAACTATTCAGTTTAGAAAAAAAATATATTAGAAACCTCATTATCATTTTTGAAGACCTATCATAGATACCCCACACGTATGAGTTTCATGAAAAAAAATATTTGAGTTTCAGTTCTAAGTATGGGTAACCCCCAAAATTTATTGTTTATTTTTCTATTTTTGTGTGAAAATCTTAGCGGTTCACAGAATACATCTACTTACCAAGTTTTAACTGCATAGTTCTTATAGTTTTGAAAAAAAAGTGGCTGTGAAATACGGATGGACAGACAGACAGACATGACGAATCCATAAAAGGAATCCGTTTTTTTGCCATTTGGCTACGGAACCCTAAAAAGAGCTCATACTTGATCCATCTATAACAGACTTAGCAACTAGTCAAACAACAATAGGATCCACAGATGTTCTCAATATCATATTCCGTAAGCAGAGCATCGTATCTAATACGTAAAATGGTGCCAGTAAATGTTGTACGGCTAGACCCACCGAGACCTAGGTGGGACGTGACTTCTCCCCACGGACGGTTATTATCTGTATTTGATATTCCTTTCACGCACTTATAGACTTGCTCTCCTTTTTATTCATATTTCTTATTTCAATAAATAACGTTAGGAAACGCCTTCGTGAAAAGGGAATTTTGTTTTTCATATCCCACAAGTTGGCAAATAATAGGGAAGACGACAGAATCAGAAATAAATTATGAACTCTTGATCACTAAATTGCCCTTCTTCTGAAACTTCGGAAAACCATACTCGTTTTGTTTTCCATCAATTCTTTAATTTTAAATTCACCAAAATCACAAAATAATTACATAAATGACGCTGCAAAACGTCACGCCTAGGTATTTCAAACAATTTTAGAACAAAATGTCGTTATTGACAGAAGATAAAAAGTAAATCAGATGACTAACATTCGTCATCCCTTTTGTGTTTCCAAATACAGGGATGTCCCTATTTTATTCTTCTTGTATCAATTATCTCAAACTTAGAGAAATATTCAACTCATCAATTTAGTTGTTTTTTTATGAACCCAGTTCGTCAAATCCTGT
The DNA here is from genome assembly GCA_947284805.1 of Coleophora flavipennella. Taxonomy (NCBI): domain Eukaryota; kingdom Metazoa; phylum Arthropoda; class Insecta; order Lepidoptera; family Coleophoridae; genus Coleophora; species Coleophora flavipennella. Next base: position 1,904,701 of record OX369297.1, read on the forward strand.
ACAATTTTTTTACGCAGTAGAACTTATTTAAATATGTATCATCATCATCATATTAGCTCATATACGTCCCCACCGAGGGGATTGAATTAGGGCAATCAGGCCTTAGTCCAATTAAGCATGTATATGATTATAAATACTAGGAGCTTTTGCCTGTAGCTTCGCCCGTGTGGACATCGTTTTTATGATTATCTTTGAGGGTGAGAGGTGTGCGAACCGCAAGCGGTTCGCTAGCGTAGACATGAAATTTCTTCAAAACCCTCAGACACTATATCGGGCTACTCTGATCACCAGTTTATGTCACTTCCCATCCCACTCCCTGCAAGCAATTCTCTATAAATAATCATTTCAATCCGTTGCTGCGTTGCGACGCCAACGACGTGCGCGAGCGTGGAAATGGGTTTTTCCCAGAACCCTCGGGAATTATAAATAAATAAATAAAATACGGTCATCGCGGAAATCCTTAGGGGAGGGCTATGTCCAGCAGTGGACGTCCTTCGGCTAATATGATGATGATGATGAAATAAAACAAATATTCTGGGACAAATCACATATGGTCATTTGGCCCCAAAGTAGGATTGCCTGTGTTATGGAAACCAGAGACTGATATTCTTACTTAAATACGTTTCAATACATGCGTATATAGATATTTAACACCCAGACATAGTCATTATGTCAGGATATGTTTATTAGTAAATAAAGTAATTTTCCACCTCGCTAGCCATATCTGTCCGACTCGCACTTTGCCTGTTCTTTTTAAGCTATTGCATAGCTTTTATCGCGGGCTTTGAGCGCGGCGACCGAATCAAGAAATTCCGTAACGAAAATAAAACCTACTACGCCACGCTCGGCCGAGTTCTAAAAAACTTATAGTGCCATCTATTAGCGATTTGCGGTATTAAAAGGACTTAGTCAATTTTACTGGTGTAACTTTCTTAGTGTTAATTTATTCATAAACATCCGGCGCCCCAAGGACTATATGGTACTGGTAAATACTGCATAAATAAAAAATAAATAAATAATTATAATTGCATAAGTTGATAAAAAATACTATGCAATAGCTTTACTGCGGCAGTCCCCGAGTGCCACACGTTTTTTTTTTTACTCTATCGTAAAAACCTTACATACGTTAAACTCGGTGTGATAATAATGTGAAATCACGCCTGATATTTTCACCTGAAGGAGTTTTGTCTGTTGTGTCAGTTCCGTTGCTGTCTTTTATATTACCCCCCCCCCCCCCCATATACCAAATTTCAGCGAAATCGTTAGAGCCGTTTTTGAGATCACAGAAATATATATACAAGAATTGCTCGTTTAAAGGTATAAGATAAGGTAAGATAAGATTATTGTTATTTTACCCACAAGGTGTGGTAGTATGGAACCCTCAGTGCATGAGTCTGGCTCATCATCATATCAGCTCATATACGTCCCCACCGAAGGGCTCGAGCCTATCCTGAATTAGGGCGACCAGGCCTAAGTCGACCACCTTCGAGTTTTTTCGCGGGCGTGTGCAGGTGTCCTCACGATGTTTTCCTTCACCGTTAAAGCAATCGGTAAATATATGTACGTAAGTTTTCGAAAAACTCATTGATACATTGGCCATCCAGATTTGAACCCGGTTCCTCTGGTTAGAAGGACCGAGTCGTTCCCGGTTGAGCCACCGACGCTCATACGGTGAAAGAAAACATCTATCAAATGTCTGAATCGCACTTGGTCAGTTTCTTAACCAACTTCAAAAAAAGAGGTTATCAATTTTACGTTCATTTGTTAATTAATTTTAATTTTGTTATTAATAATAATTATCATCATGTTAGCTCATATACGTCCCCACCGAGGGGATCGAGCCTACCCTGAATTAGGGCGATCAGGCCTTAGTCGACCACGCGGGCCCAGTGCGGGTTGGTCGACTTCACACACAACCTGCGAGTTTCTTCGCAGACGTGTGCAGGTTTCCTCACGATGTTTTTCCTTCACCGTTAAAGCAATCGGTAATTATATGTACCTAAGTTATTGAAAAACTCATTGGTACTTTGGCCGTCCAGATTTGAACCCGGTACCTCTGGTTAGAAGAACCGAGTCGTTACCGGTTGAGCCACCGACGCTATATTATAATTATAATTAATATAATTAGTTAATTTTGGAATCGCACACTATTCTTGCATGTTAGTCTATTTGGGTTTCTAAACAGGTTTGCTAAATTTTATAGGTGTTTGTATATTTGTATGTATGTCCACGTATTTCGCAGAAACTAGAAATTGAAATGCAATAACTCTTTTTTTAATGGAATAAGTATCTTTCAGCTCAAGAAATATTCAGGTTTAATCAAAATTGCTTCAGTAGTTTTCAAGATATGGAAATTTGTATCAATCACTGGAAAAACACGTATTCGGTTTAACGCCACAATTTTGTGTGATTAAAGTAGATTGTTCTAACGTTTTTAGCATTGTCAATTATTTATTTGGTCCACTGTACAATAATTTTAAACAAAAAAAAAACTACTTCAAACGCACTAGTTGCCACTACGATTTTCGAAGTTTCCCCTCGATTTCTCTGGTATGCCATCATCGGATCCTGGTTTCCTTGTCATGGTACCACCCTTGGGATATCTTCTGTCCAACAAAAAAGAATCATTAAAATCGGCTGACAAACGACGAAGTTACCCGCGAACACACATAAAAAAAGTAAAAAAAAACTATATACGGTCGAATTGAGAAACCTTCTCCTTTTTTTGAAGACGGTTAAAAACAAACCAAAGCCGTTAGCTACATGTCGAAACTACACATTTCTCCCCCACACGAGTATCAACGTTAACGACCAAAAATCTAATAATCTATTAATCAGAGGTACCCACTTGGCAATAAGGGTGGCCAATAAAGGCGGTAGGCGTGAAATTAATAAATCCCATTATTACACAATGTTCAGGCCAGCGACGGTTTTTCTGGTGGCGACAACTAAGCGATTTATAGCAAGTGCTTGGGTGTGGCGGTGCACTAAATGTATGTAGCTGTTGACTGAGAGGGTTTTATTTATTTTGGCAGTGGAAATAATTATTGGAAATAATTTGTGGAAATAATAATATTGTGTAACTGTGAATCGCAGTTGAGACAGTTTTTTACAGTTTGATCAACTGTTAAATAAGGCAAGGTACTGTTCAGAACAGTTGTCTTTGTTTTTTACTTTACGTTTTTCTTTAAGAGTAAAGAAATTAACCAAACTTTTATGCACTTTTTCAATGTTTTATTTTTACATCGTCTCAAATTTTTTCGTCTGTGTGTCTGTCGGTACGATTGTTTCGTCCTCTGCACCGTAGCTCCAAGACAAGAGCAGCCATGATCGTTTCGTGCTTTGTAATGTGAAAAAAGTTTCACTTTTACCGTGGTTTCATAAAACCACACACTCTTTTTTTTAACTTAGATAAGGACATTTTTGCAAAAAAGTGAGTCCGACAATATGTCAGGATTTTATTGATGAATAAGAGAGAGAGAGAAGAAAATAAAGTGCTATATATAACTGTAGTGAAGTAAAACCGGTTTTTGTGGGCTAAAACAGCAAAAATTGAAATAATTAAAGCAAAACTTGCAATTTTTTTTATCTATTTTTTTTATCAAATTGTATTTTAGCCTTCTACACTTTGTAGCAGATATATTGTAATAAATTTATGAAAAAAATTACAAATGAATTGCAGTTTCAACCGCAGAAAAATTACTTTTTCCAACCCTCGATTTCGGGCTTTGCGTTATTTTCTGAAAGTGTTTTGCCTTAAGAGGGCACCACCATCACATTTCAATTCAAGAACGAAAATGAAAACATTATGGCGGTTTATTGTGGTTCATGAAGCGTGGCTCAACTGGTAACGACTCGGTCCATCTAACCAGAGGTACCTGGTTCAAATCTGGACTACCAATGTACCAATGAGTTTTTCAAAAACTTACGTACATATCATTACCGATTGCTTTAACGGTGAAGGAAAACATAGTGAGGAAACCTGCACACGCCTGCGAAGAAACTCGAAGGTTGTGTGTGAAGTCGACCAACCCGCAGTGGGCCCGCGTGGTCGACTAAGGCCCGATCGCCCTAATTCAGGGTAGGCTCGAGCCCCTCGGTGGGGACGTATATGAGCTGATATGATTGTGGTTCATGCTGTAAAGGACTTTTTTACGCAAAAAACATTGACGTACCTTGAACACTTTAGTTACTATCAAATTAACGTGCCAACGTGACCAGGCTTGAGGATCAAGCACCACTTAACCTTAAAGACATTCATAAAAATGATTACGCGGGCGAAACCGCGGTCTAAACATAGGTCATCATCATTTCAGCCGAAGGACGTCCACGTCCAAGGATCTCCACGACGACCGGTTCTGCGCTGCCCGCATCCAGCGGCTTCCCGCGACCTTCACCAAGTTATCGGTCCACCGAGTGGGAGGCCTGCCTACACTACGTTTTCCGGTGCGTGGTCGCCACTCGAGAACTTTACTGCCCCAACGCCCATCTGTCTTAGAATGACACATGGAGAAGACGAAAATTATGTCAAACGTACGTGTCATACCTACTCCTCTGAAGGTTGGAGGCTCTACACTCAAAGTTGTTACCGAATATGTAAACCTGGTACAAACAGTCCAGCTAGGTAGGTTCAACTTCGAGAAAGAGATCAATCGTCGAATCCAACTCGGATGGGCAGCGTTCGGGAAGCTTCGTAATATCGTTACGTCCCAGATACCGCAGTGTGTTAAGACCAAGGTCTTCGACCAGTGTGTGTTGCCAGTTATAACATACGGAACTGAGACATGGTCGCTTACTATGGGCCTCATAACAAAGCTCAAGGTCACCCAAAGGGCAATGGAGCGTGCTACGCTCGGAGTTTCTCTGCGTGATCGAATCAGAAACGAGGAGATCCGTAGGAGAACCAAAGTCACCGACACCTAGCTTTCAAAATTGCTAAACTTAAGTGGCAGTGGGCGGGGCACATTGCTCGTAGAACAGATGGCCGTTGGGGTACTAAATTTCTCGAGTGGCGACCACGCACCGGAAAACGTAGTGTAAGCTAGGTCATAATAAAAACTATTTTCACTTTACCAGTTTAATTTTTAATTCCATAGATTTATCATATTCCAATCTTAAACCGCATCTCATTAACAAATAAAAAATATCAGCTCAAATACGTCCCCACAGAAGTGCTCAAGCCTACCCTGAATTAGGGCGAATTACCAAAAATATTATCTTGATATATATAGCTATCAAATAACTTTCATCATGAGTTCTTAACTTTGTTATCAAGCTCTAATTATAAGATTACCCGACATAATACCAACAGTCCTTTATTTCAGATACAATGCCCGTACCAAAGCCCTCTTACCAAAGACCCATGCTTAACGCTACGTGTACTTTGTACAGATGGGATCTAGAACATTGAAAGTAGGCCTAAATGAAGCCTCCCTTGAGAACCTAGCAGCCCTTTCAACCTATTGACAAGCTCTTTCAACCTATCGACAAGCCCTCTCATACTCAGACACGCTAAACTATCCAGTTTATAATATAGCGTTTTCACTCCTCATCATTCCTTACGGGTTTTTGTTGCACCGGTATTAATGTGTCTTAACTTTAAGTTTTTTATTTTAATAAAAAAAAATATAATACTCACCAACCTACCGGTTATATAGTGAGGGCCGCTATACTTGCCGTGAGACTACCTGTGAGGCAAACGCAGGAACTACCCACCGTAGGTATTGCCATCAAGACGCTTGACCGGGTGCTCTGCAAGGAGAGTCATCATCATCATCATCATCAGCCGACGCACGTCCACTGCTGGACATAGGCGTCCCCCAAGGATTTCCATGACGACCAGTTCTGCGCTGCCCGCATCCAGCGGCTTCCCGCGATCTTCACCAAGTCATTGGTTCACCAAGTTGAAGGCCTACCTATGCTAAGTTTTCTGGCGTGCGGTCGCCACTTTAGAACTTTACTGCCCTAACGGCCATTTCCCGCCCACTGCCAATAAAATTTAGCAATTCTGAGAGCTATGTCGGTTAATGATCTCCTGATCTTCTCATTTCTGATTCGATCACGCAGAGAAACTTCGAGCATAGTACGCTACATTGCCCTTTGCGTGACCTTGAACCTTCTTATGCAGCCCATAGTAAGCGACCATGTCTCAGTTCCGTATGTCATTACTGGCAACACACGACCTTGAGAGAGCTTGGTGAGTGCTAGGAGCGTGCCTCGTGAAAATTATCCACTACCTATTGTCCAGGTAGGTTCCGAAGCTATGGACGCGCTTTTTACTCGTGTGCCCGGTAGGTCGACATATTAACGGGTGCACGGGTCATTTTATTTACCCGTAGACCAGGGATACTAGATTTCAACCCGTAGCTTTCGCTGCTGGCGGTTAATCTTCGTTCGGAACGCGAGAGAAGCTGGCTTCCACATACCTAGTGTGGTACTTGAACTGACGCACGAACTAATTCTTTATCTTTTTCTTCTTATCAGCTCATATATGTCTCCACCGATGAGCTCGAGCCTACCCTGAGTTAGGGCGATCGGGCCTTAGTCGACCATGCTGGCCCAGTGCGGGTTGGTCGACTTCACACTCAACCTTCGAGTTTCTTCGCAGGCGTGTGCAGGTTTCCTCACGATGTTTTTCTTCACCGTAAGAGCGTCGTATAAACGTACATATGAAATCGAAATTCAAATACACATTGGAACGTGGCAGGATTCTAACAACGGCCTCCTGGACAGGAAGTAGCAGTCGTAACCGTTACGCCACCAACGCTCACGCACTAATAGAACAACACATTTTGTGTGGGAACATCTGAGCAGAATTTTCAAAAGGGGGCAGGTCTTCAGGTAGACGTGACTGGCCCACACTGAAAGAACTTCGCCAGCAGCCGGACTAAACACCAACTTTGCAGAATGGCTAATGAGTACAAATCTGTACAAACTTTTTAATGAGACGCCTCTAACTAGTTTAATTGGGAATGCACAGTATGCAGAGTCTTGTGGGGCTGCATAAATTATAGATTTGTTTTTAGTAGATTAACCTTATCATCATCATATCAGCCACAAATCGTCCACTGCTGAACAAAGGCCTCCCCCAAGGATTTCCACGACGACCGGTCCTGCGCTGCCCGCATCCATCGGCTTCCCGCGACCTTCACCAGGTCATCGGTCCACCGCGTGGGAGGCCTGCCTACGCTACGTTTAACCTTATACCTAATTGTCAAAAAACATTGTTACAGTAAGACGTCAAATTGACATACCTCAACTCAAGTGGGTTGGCTTTATGACTTACTAGCTATTTGCCGCGGCTTCACCTGCGTGGACGTTTTTATGACTTTTCGAGAGTGCGCAGTGCGTGAAAAAAAGTAGCCTATGTGTTAAATCAGGTCCTAATCTGTCTAACTGCCAAATTTCAACCAGATCCGATCAGTAATTTTTGCGTGAAGAAGTAACAAACATACACAATCTCAAACTTTCGCCTTTATAATATTAGATAAAGATAGATAGATAGATAAATCATTTATTCATTGACAGTTTAACACAAAGAATTTGACACAAAGAACAAGATTAAAATAAAAGACGTAATAAAGCAAAATTAAAAAACTAAGTTAAACACAAACAGGACGAACGATAAGTACTGCCAATGAAACGGCGCTGACTCAGCATAATGTTGTGGATTGTGTCCACAACGCTGATATTCTGTCAGTACCGGTGGTTGCGTCGTGCGCACCTCGAACGATTAGTGTGATTTATTTTTCTTTTTAAGGTTCCATAACAAAAGGGTAAAAACGAGACCCTATTACTAAGACTTCGCTGTCCGTCCGTCTGTCTGTCTGTCTGTCTGTCGCCAGGCTGTATTTCATGAACCGTGATAGCTAGACAGCTGAAATTTTCACAGATGATATATTTCTGTTGCCGCTATAACAACAAATTGTAAAAATTAGAAAGATTTAAAAAATAAGGTGGTCTCGATACAAAAAACGTGTTTATTTGAAACATGAAGAAACTAACTCCATATAGTATGATGTTTTTTGAAACATGAAACTAGCGCCATCTAATATGATGGTACGGAACGATATGTGTGCGGTTCTGACTCGCATTTGGCCGGTTTTTTTACCAACACTCCATACTACTGAATTTGTGTCTCAAATTAATGGGTTTTATGAAATTTTGTAAGAATAAACACATTTTATCAGTAGCTAAAATTCAGCACTGTGGTCTGTAAAATGACAGCATAATATGCTGAGCTGATACCTTTTCAGTGATAGGTACTAATTAGGTTGAAAACTAATCAGTCATTATTGAAGTAAATCTTCTTTACGCTCGCTTGAATTGGAGAGTAAGCTGGTGGATGCGTGGCGAGAGCGTTACGGAAGTGTACGCGGGCGAGGCGAACGGAAGTTGAGAGGGATATATAAATTAGTGAATATAGAAAGAAGGATACTATTTATTTATTTTTTCCAACAAAATCGGTTGCCAAGGCAACAATATCGGTTGTTTAAAACAATCAAAACAAACATATAAGATAAAAAAGATTTGATCATTTTCAGAGGATAATAAAACACTTTTCATAAACTGTGTATACCTGGACGAAAAAAAAAGGTGATTATTTTCTGGAGACTAAGTATTTACTTTCATACATATAGATGGAGCTAAAGAAGATTTACTTCAGTCGTGTGGTCTAAAGCACACTGGTATTCTTTAACTTGTCTCGTACTATGAAAAAGAAAATTAAATAACATTCTGACTCATATTTTGTATTTGTAAAAGAGATTACTCTTAAACTCTGTCGTTTGCTGTCGTATAGAAAGTTAAAACTTTATAGTTTTAAGATAGCCAGTTCTCCATTGCGTTGGGGAATCTTCGTAAGCCCGCTTCCATCTTCGGCATCATGTGGGATGATGCTAAGAGCTTACCAATATTGTGAATAAAAAAAAACAACTGGCAAGAGTGGTGCACAATCGGGACTGATGACTTCAAAAAGTGTCATCTTTGGGTTGCTTAGTCAACTATTAAGTAGTTTTGATCTGAATATTGTTTTAATTATAGTTTTAATCTTGGGGGAGGCCTTTGTCCAGCAGTGGACGATTTTTGGCTGATATGATGATGATGATGATGATCTGAATATTTCATTCAAATGACAGCTACTTACACAGTGGCAGCCGCGAATGGGATAATGTCATAGTGGCAAAGTTGACATCCCGCAATATGGGCGCAGCAGTGATATGATGACTATTAGGCATTCGCCACACGGCGCCGTTGTTATCGTTACGACAGCTTCAGCGTAATTTAAGCGTTGCATCAGAATTTGAATTATTTAAGAGTACGAAGAATGGACGAAGCGATAATAGCTCAGTGCAACTTGCGTGGTTGAGTCAATCACGAAGGTTCACTGATCTGAAGCACGGTTTTTACCTGGATGCGTTTGACTGTTAGTGACATTTTTCTCGACTGTCCCAGTACTTCACACGGTACGTTCAGCTGTTGGTTCACTAGATGGCAGTCATTAAGTCGTGGTAGATACCTTAAAGGCAGCTTGAAAAATTCTGACAGTGGGGTCTGCCACTGCCACTGGCTCCACCAATCAGAACTTGGCTCCAGTGTGTGGATCTTACCTACCCTAGTTTAAAAGGACCCGTGTCCTAGCAGTGGGAACGTTTTTAAGTTGATAACCTACTCGGGCAGGTCATCAGAAAAACTAAAGAAATAGGGTTAACACTTTATTTTTTTAGTATATTGCGTTACATGTGTGTTATTTGTTAGTGAATTCTTCTTTTAGAAATAGTAAGCCACTTTTGTAGTATTACAACGCACCGAACTGCGTAAAACGAGCTTTTTGTAACATTAGCTTGCTAGCATTAAATCATGTTTTACGTCAAACAAACACTTTTGGTTGCATAAAGAAACGCTAAAAACGTTAAAAAACCGACTTCCATCACAAAAAGTTGGTAAAATTTTGCATTAATATTTTTGGTTAGTGTTGATTTTCTAAAAAAATACTACACCGATTTAATAAAATGTATATATTATTATGACCGAACCTAGCAGCATACCTCAGTTTACAATCTGCGAATATATCTCGTAAAAAACATACAGCCGAATTGAGAACCTCCTTCTTTTTGGAAGTCGATTGAAAATAATGATCTTCATCGAAATATGAAGGCTATTGCGGTATTGATTTCCGCGACGACACAACACCTCCGTCTGTTGCTTGCCTATGTGAAGAGTAAACGACGTGGGCTTTATCTGAATTAATGTTCGTCCTTGACCTAGTTAGAAGACGGAGCCATGTAAACTGTTAATGTTATGTACGTGATTGTAAACACACTTGGGATCCAAGATAATGATGTTATGCTAAATTATTTGTAACCAGACGAAACAAGGCAACATCCCATAAGTGCGTATTTACAAAACCGTTTCCCATACACACTAAATTATACTTTTTGAAAATTGATGGGCCAATTCTAACAAATCAATCAATCAAATATGCTTCATTGTATACTAATATAACTTTTAACACTTATGCAAGACAAAAAATTCAAGTTTGCGGATAGATTTCATTTAAAAAAAAAATTGTTGTCACTAAATATTAGTGATTTAAGGCTTTAAGAAAACTCAACCCAAGCAGGTTGAGACGTATTAAAATAATATAAAACGTAAGTCTATTCATTTTAAGTTCAAATCAATATGGACTTTAACGCGGCTGTTACATTGAAACCGAACGACCAATTCTCGATTTTTACATGTTTTTATTACTTTTCTTCACGTTCAAAAAAGGTTTTAATAAATGTTTTCAATTAAAATGAAAGGTGTTAAAGTCACCGATTTTTGTGTGTTGGTTCCATTCAACATTAACTATTTACTATTTGTTTTTGAGAAATTTAGCAAATAATAATCATATTTTTTTTTCATCAAAAGTGGTAATATTTTTAAAATTGTAAGTACTTAATTAAATCGATTCTTTATTACTTTAAATATATATTTTTTTCCATAGTAGTCTTTCAATAATAAAGGTTTCCATAGTAATTTTAAAATTCGCAACTTTTTTCAAGATAAAGCATTTCGAAAATTTAATCTATCCACAATAGAATTTATGACTTGCTTATGTGTAAAAAGTTTTATCAGTACAATGAAGCATATTTAATTTAGTTGATAAGTACTTTTGATTGTAGGTTCTTGGTGGAATATTTTATCACCCATTTTGGAATATATATAATAATGTACACTAGATCTACAGTAATTGAATAAAACTACACGTTATAATTTGTCATCTACCGGTTTCGAACACCATCTTCAGGCAGACTGTCAAACCATAATTGAAAACGCTAAACACGTTAAAAAACCGACTTCCATCGCAACAACTTCGAACAATTTTGCATTGTTATTTTTGGTTTTTGTTAATTTTCTAATAAAGTACTACAATGATTTTCATAAAGTTTATATGGGACCACACGAGAAGCATTAGCTTTCGAATAAAAAAAGAATCGTCAAAATCGGTTCACTCAGTCAAAAGTTCTGAGGTACCACACATAAAAAAAACATACAGTCGAATTGAGAACCTCCTCCTTTTTGGAAGTCGCTTGAAAATGAGCATATTTGATTGATTATAATCGGCCCATCAATTTTCGAGAAGTATAATTTAGTGTGAATGGGAAACGATTTTGTGAATACGCTCTAAGGTAATGTCACAATGCAATCTCCATAATCAGGGTTAGCCTCAGAGCAATAATAAAATACATCAGCCTCTGGTTCCCAGGAAACCCTATAGTTTGGGCCCAAATAACCGAGTTTCAATCTTTAAAAAAAGATCCGTTATTGCTCTGAAGGGTTACTGCACTTCTAGTTTTGCCCGACAATCCAAAAAGTAGAGTAATTTTTTTTTCAAGTTTATGTTTTTTTTTAATTCACATTTGGTAAGCTCTTGGCATCATCTCACCTGATGGTAAGTGATGATGATGCCAAAGATGGAAACGAGCTTGCCAAGATTCCCCAACGCAACTCCTCCGACTGGCTATCTTATCTTCAAGCCGGAACATATCAATATTGTTAACACTGATGTTTGGCGGCAAAAATTGATTAGACTTTAGCAAAGTATATATATTAGTACTAACATACAGTATGGACACTCCTTGCCGCTCTCTAGATTGCGACCTCACCCCCTCATCACCCAGATTGATACAGATTGGTTACAGTTTGGTTGTCGAACGTATAGGGACTTGACGCCATTTTGTTTGTTCCGTTATTCCTTTTTTTGAAATGTCATTTTTGGCCCGTTGTATGAAGTGTCCAGGCTTAAGTGAGTAAGGATACTGAGTCTTAAGAGCCAATTTTTATAATAGGGATGACGACAGCATCAGAAATAAATAATGAACTCTTGCTCACTAAACTTCCCTCCTACTTAAACTTCAGAAAACCTAACTCGTTTTGTTTTCCATCAAGTCTTCGATTTTTAATTCATCAAAATCACAAAATTAGTACTAGTATAAATTATGCTGCAAAACTATGACGTCACGCCTAGGTATGTCAAACATTTTTAGAACAAAATGTAGTTTTTGACAGATAATAAAAAGTAAACAGATGACTAGCATTCTTTATCCCTATTATATGATATTTTCCATACCGTTACGGTATCCTTCCCTTATGTTCCTTATTTCCCCATTTTGCGTAATTTTTAAAAGTTCTATATCTATCTACTTTCAGCACCTCAGGATACCAGAGATAATGTCGCAGACAAACTCTCCAATTTGGCCAATAAAGTTGTCTAAATTGGTTTGACGGAGATCGTCCTTCGTTTAATTGCCGTCCCCGTTTTACTCTCTTGGCTACGGGAAGAGAGTATTTAGGTAAGGTAAGGTACTCGTAAGTTAGGAGAACGTGGGTTTTTTTGGAGATTTAAATATATTTGTCTTTTAATATTGGATTACTTGAAGCAAAAACATTATTTTAATGCTTTTTAAAGTGAAACTTTTATTACATCGTCTCAATTTTTTTCGTCTGTGTGTTGCATGTCGCGTGACGGTCGCTTTCGTCTGACGGTATGATCGTTTCGTCCTCTGTACCGTAGCGAGAGCAGCCATGATCGTTTCGTCCTCTGTAAAGTTTCACTTTTACCGTGGTTTCATAAAAACGCACACTCACTTTTATTTTTTTTAGATTTAAATATATTGCGAGATTATAGTGAGATGATGCCAAGGGCTTATTAATTATAAATAAAAATAATAATAAAAAGAATTGTTTTTTAATATTGGATTCTTTGATGCAAAACCTTATTTCAATTGTTTTTGTATGTCTTAGAATTTATATTATTGTGAACTAGACGTTTCTATGACTTTTCGAGGGTGCGCAGTGCACGAGCCGCTTGCGTGTAACAAAGTAGCCTATGTGTTAATCCAGGTCCTAATCTATCTACTTACCAAATTTCAGCGAGATCCGTTAAGTAGTTAAGTTTTATGTGAAAGAGTAACAAACATACATCCTTACATTCTTACAAACTTTCGCGTTTATAATATTAGTAGAATTGTGATGTGTAAAAATATTTAGTTTTCGTCAAGGATTGTTTTTTTTTTTTTTTTTTATTAACAATTGGTAAACCCTTGACAACATCTCACCTGGTGGTAAGTGACGACGTTGCCGAAGATGGAAGCGGGCATACCAAGATTCCCCAACGCAATGGGGAACTGGCTAACTTATCTTCATGCCGGAACACACCAATGATATCAACATTGATATTTGGCGGTAAGACTAAGATAAGATGGTGGTAGCTAGCCAGGCGGGCTTAGAAAATGCCCTACCACCAACCAAACCGAGTCTTACAATTGACCCCGCCGGGAATCGAACCCGCGACCTCCTGTGTAATGCCAGTGAACTTTGCCTCTGAGCTACGGAGGTGGTTATCTGAGCTACGGAGGTGGTTGTTGTATGTTGTGTGTTGTATGTTGTGGAAGGTATGTACGTTTGAGATCCATAGGATTCCTAGATGTAATGACTTCTGTCATATTTGTTGCTCTTTTAGCCTTTTACTGATGTGTGTTTTGCGCCATAAGAGGACTGTGAAGCCGCGACTTTTCATACTAACGGCGTTAGCGATTTTCATCTCTAAATGTTAACCTTTTTCGACCAATTTTCGATAAATCGTCAGTCGAAACAAAAGCTAGGTCTATAGGTTATTGTTTTTTTTATAAAGTTAAGGAATTAATTTTTATTGTCGTTTACGTGTTTTCATACAAAACTGATTTCGGTCATCATTTGTTTATTTTCAATCAATAATTTGAAAAACGAAACCTATAAACTTGTCTTTTGTTTTGACTGACATCATATCAAAAATTGGTGAAAATCTTTTAAGAGGTGAATATCGCTTTCGCCGTTTGTATGAAAAATATAAATTTTGACGAGGGTTCACACTCCTCTTAACACAAAAACACACGAAAAAAAAAACATACACCTGTTAAAATTTGCATACCATCTTTACATGTATGTATTCTGGCAAATAAACATTTATTTCTTTCTTTCAAAATTGAACAATACATTTAGCCCTACTATCAAACTTATTCAGTCGTAGTAGCCTAAAGGCCAAATATGACCTTAAAAAATAATTCTCGCTGTAAGTCGTGGCAGTAAAATTAGAGATTATGATAAGAATTCTTTTACGAAACATTCCGTAACGAAAACGAATATTTTTCAATAACTACCTACCCTTTTTATTGGCAAAAATTATCTTTGATTTTATTATAATTACTTTTTTCCCTTAATTAAAGATTTATATCGAATACCGATTAAAATACAGCCTTGCCATTAAATCCAAAACGATCTATTGACAAGCAAAAAAAAGTTGTAATGCTTCCAGCAAAGACCTGCTATTCGTAATGTCGTTAGGACGGGCTCATCGACATTGGAAGTGGGGCCACATTGGTAAGTTGTAAATTACTTCATCATCATCATCATATTAACCGATAATCGTCCACTGCTGGACAAAGGCCTCCCCCAAGGATTTCCACGACGACCGGTCCTGCGCTGACCGTATCCATCGACTTCCCGCGATCTTCACCAGATGGTCCGTCCATCGCAACGGAGGCCTTCCTACGCTACGTTTTCCGGTGCGTGGTCGCCACTCGAGAACTTTGGCCATTGGCCATCTGTTCTAAATTACTTACAGAGATGTATAATATGCTACTTAGTTAGTGCCCGATCTGTATTAACATTTATAGCGAATGTTTGTAAATATGTAAGTTTGGATAAGGATAAGCGATGGAGTGGAACTCCTTGCCTGAGTCTGTGTTTCCCGACTCCTACAATTTGGGGATCTTCAAGGCGAGAGTTAATGGACATTATTTGAGTTTGCATTTACCATCCTCGACTACATCGTCACTTACCATCAGGTAAGTTATAGTTAACGCACTCAAATTTTTAATTTAAAAATAAAGTAATCTCCGTAACAACTCATTCTATTTCAAAAATTCTTTCACCATTGCTAATAATGGACTTTTAGGATAAATAAAGGCTAAATAAAAGCAATCGGCCTGCGTTTTCCTGCTCATCGTTCTCCACTTGGCCCTATACTGGACATCATCTTCAGTTAACTCGCAACTTTCGAGATATCTATCACACTTAACCATTACACTAGTTTAGGTCTGTCTTTCTCTTCGCTTCTGAACGGATAAGTTTAGTTTAGGTCTATCTTCCTCTTCGCTTTTAAATGGATAGGTTTAGTTTAGGTCTGTCTTCCTCTTCGCTTCTGAACGGATATGTTTAGTTTACGTCTATCATCCTCTTCGCTTCTAAACGGATAGGTTTAGTTTGGGTCAGTTTTCCTCTTCTCATCTTAACGGATAGGTTAAGTTTTCATTATTATTTTTAAAAATTTGAGTGCGTTTGGCTTTATCTCACCTAATGGTAAGCGCCAATGCAGCCAAAAATATAACATGCATGTTAAAATAATGCCTATTGACTCTCATCTTGAAGATTCCTAAATTATACGAATAGGAGAACACAGATTCTACGCCGGCAGGGAATTTAACTCCCTGGCCGTTTGCATGATGAACGCTTCGTGCGTACTCGTATATTTGGAACATTAACGACAATGGGGTGGAATCGCCCCCTGCGCCCGATCGTACGATGATGGAATGGAGAAGGGGGTATGAGATCGTGAAGCTCCAGAGTACACTCTCCGAAATGAATACTGTATAATATCGATTGAATAAGATATTGCAAGATATTTAGCAGTTAATCTCCTTTTAACATGGCCAAACTATCGCAGCTGGCTTTCCTACATTTTGATGGCACCGTCGCGTACGCTGAGGCTACTGCGCACGTACTAGTTCTACTCATCACTCCGCACATCTATCGTAACCTCCTCATCTCTGCAACTTGAATAGCCTGTTCATGTCTTTTTGTGACAGTCCAGGTCACACTACCATATGACAGGACTGATATTTTGACTGACATGTAGACAAGCCCCTTTAATTTTCACACCCGTAACCTCCCACCATTTAGTCAGGTAGCTGGTATTAGGTGCTGTAGGTTGCTCCCGAGACCAGACTCACATATTGCGCTGCTCAGGTACTTGGACTCCTGATGTTGGATCACCTGCCTAGCCATGACGATCGACTTGTAGTGGGGGGCATTGTGATGTTAAGTGCCACTAGGGTTTCGCTACACTAAGCATTATCCTACTAAAATATCTGTTAAAACCAAAGGCATCATCTCACCTGATGGTAAGTGACGATGATGCCGAAAATGGAAGCAGGCATAACAAGATTCCCCAATGCAATGGAGAACTGGCTATCTTGTTCATTCGTCATACACTCATTACTGCTGGGGCTCGTGTCTCTAAGGTTAGGCCATAATCTAAGAGTTTTAGAAATTAATTAAAAAATTAATTCCAGACTGCATTATACTTAAACCCTCTTTTTTGGCCAGTCGGGTAAAAATGTATCCTTTGTCACTCACGGGATTAACACAAAATCTAACGACACCTCTCACTTCAATATCCATCAAACCGTTTAGGCTACGGATCGTACCAAAGAAATTAATAACCTCTTCTATTGGCCAGTCGGGTAAAACGTAACCTATTTCACTCACGGGATCAAGACGAATCTAACGACATCTCGTACTCCAATTAATAAATAAACACAAATACACTAAAATACATAAACCTCCTTCTGACGCAGTCGGGTAAAAATAGGGGCCCGGTCCAGAATGGTGGAGGTAGTAGGGCTATTATCTATTCTCATTGTCAAAAGCCTAGAATATGATCAGTCAAAGTATATATATTAGTACTAATATACAGTATGGACACTCCCTGCCGCTCTCTAGAATGCGACCTCACCCCTCGTCACCCCGATTGATTCAGATTGGTTACAGTTTGGTTGTCAAACGTATAGGATTTCGCCGCCATTTTGTTTGTTCCGTCATTCCTTGTTTGGCCCGTTGTCTGAAGTGTCCAGGGTGTGATCTAGTGATAGCTACCAGCATTGCAAAGCACTGACACAGTCGAGATAAATACCACTATAAGTTAAACCCATCCAAGAAGACTTCCAAAAAGGAGGAGGTTCTCAAATCTAATGAATGTTTTTTTTTCTACGCAATATCTCCGCAGTTTTCATTTTCATTTTTCTTAGTTTAAACCGAATTCAAAAAAGGAGGAGGTTTCTCAATTCGACCGTATATATTTTTTTTTTATATGTGGTTGCGGATAACTTCGTCGTTTATGAATCAATTTATTGATTCTTTTTTTATTGAAAAGGAGATATTCCAAGGGTGGTACCGTGATAAGGAAACCAAGATCTGATGACGGCATCCCAGAAAAATGGAGGGGAGTTTTAGTTTCCTGTTTGAAGTCGGTTTTTTTGGTTCAAAATTATATGAGATAACGAAAATATGTTTTCTGGTTAGGTTCCTACAAATTTTATCAAAATTGGTGTAGTATTTGTCTCGAAAATTAACAACAACCAAAAATAACAATACAAAATTGTACTAAGATGTTGCGATGAAAGTCGAATTTATTAACATGTTCAGCGTTTCCAATTATTGAGCAAAATTTAAGGGAAGGGCAGGTCTAAAAGTAAACGTCAATGGCTTTTAAATTATTATTTTTTTCACTCACCAAGGGTCATAACGATCGTAATAAAAAACGAATTAGCGTCCTTTGCGTCAGAATTTTGGGGTGAAAACCTAACGGTGTTATTTTATTAACGCATGAGAATTTTGTTTGCTTTTGCCGAGAGTTTTTTGCGTAAAGAGCTAAATTCAATTTTGGGCCCTGACCGAATATAGAAGTCTATATAGGTAAAATTTGTACGTTAATTTCCATATCGGTCACATTTTTAAAAAGAGTTTTTTCTTCATTTATTGTGTACTTGCCGTCCGCTCGCGGCTATGCCCGCTTTGTATTCGATTTTGCCGTGGGAATAGGAACGTTTTCCCGTGGTAAAAATTAGCCTATGTCCTATTCCAGGACCTAACCTATATGTGTGCCAAGTTTGATCCCGATATCCTTTAACTGGTTAAAGTGTGAAAGAGTGAAAAACATCTATACATACATCAATACATACAATCTTTCACATTTATAATATTAGTAGGATATCACAATGTAGGGATCTCATTATTACAAACCATTTATTTACATTAACCTTACCAATTGTGAATAAAAAAAAAACACTTTTGGGGCGTAATGGTTGGTTAATAAGCTTTACATCAGCAGGTTGTGGGTTCAATTCCCGGCAGAGTCTATTGTAATTTTAAGACTCGTTTAGGTTGGTAGTACCTGTACACGCCTGCAAAAAATTCAAAGTTTGTGTGTGAAGTCGACCAACCTGCACTGGGCCCGCGTGGTCGACTAAGGCCCGATCGCCCTAATTCAGGGTAGGCTCGAGCCCCTCGGTGGGGACGTATATATGAGCTGATGTGATGTTCTATAACAGCATCTTAGTAACAAACTGTGACGTTGTTGTTAAGGCTTTCATACCGCCACCAACGACCAACTTTGTAACCACTTTCTAATTCTATTCAGGATTTTAGTATTGAAAAAAAAATTGTGTAATTTACAGGATATGAGGAGTGATTTTAATTTTATTAAATTCTATTTTAATACACAGAACTAAAGAAAAAAATATCCTAATGCACCATTTTTTTCCTAGTTGTAACCATAGAACTGCTGCAATTTTAATCGAAATATTGTGATTATTTATGAACTTTTAAGCATAGCAATATAAATTTTTTTGTTGCCTTACTTTTTGGAAAATCTTATTTTATTTATAATAAATAAAAAACAAAAATTTTCGCACGATTCGTCCGCAGCGATTGACGTAACAGCCACGTTGCAGTACGAGCTGACAAGAACTTTATTTCCAAGCTATTTAGTTCGATTTTAGAAACATCGTGAATCGTGTTGTTAATTTTAGGGACGGAGAAGCCATAACGGTAAACAGAGGTGTTCCGAAGAGCTATGTTACAGTCTGACAGATTTCTTTAGACAGTGACTCCATCATCATCCTCAAAAAAAATAATTAAGAAACCGGCCAAGTGCGAGTCGGAAACGCACACATAGGGTTCAGTACCATTATACTAGATGACGCTTGTTTCTTCGCGCTTAAAGAAACACGTTTTTATGTGTTCATACAAAGACAGTGATTCCATCATCATCCTCAACAAAAATTAAAAAAACGGGCCAAGTGCGAGTCAGAGACGCACACATAGGGTTCCGCACCATCATACTAGATGGCGCTAGTTTCTGCACGTTAAAAAAAACACGTTTTTTGTATGGAGAATCCGCTTATTTTTTCACTTTTTCAAATTTTTATTATTTGTTGCTATAGCGGCAACAGAAATACATCATTAGTGAAATTTCAACAGTCTAGCTATCACGCTTCATGAAATACAACCTGGACGTATATACCCTTTGGATATGGAACCCTAAAAAAATTGCCCTACTGGACGACTGTTGTTAACTTTTTTAAATCTTAGTATATAAAACTAATCTAACCAATTAAGTTAAAAATTTAAAACATGACTGCATAAAAAAAATATTATCTGACTGCGAAGAAGCAGGGTCATGTTTTTGACAGTCTATGTATGTATGGATATATGTACGTATGTATGGATGTTCATCTGTGCCCTCGTATTTCCTAAACCACTTAACCGATCTTGACAAATGTGGTGTCTTTAGATTTGTGCGATCACTCCGTGTGTCATAGGATATATAAGCATTAAAAAAAATAACAAGACGGATTTTAGTCGGGTTTTAGTCTTTATTAATTTTTATTTCATTGAACACTAGCTGTTTCCCGCGTCTTGCGAACGTTGAAAAAAGTAGCCTATGTGTTAATACAGGTCTTAATCTGTCTACTTACCAAATTTCAGCCCGATCCGTTCAGTAGTTTTTTCCGTGAAAGAGTAACAAACATACATCCATACATTCTAAGTAGGATTGGGGTATAAAGTATCCTATATCGCTCACAGGATCAAGACGAATCTAAGGGTATGTTTCACTTCAAAATCCATCAAACTGTTTACGCTACAGGCTCAGCCAAAAAAACAGACAAACATACATTACATATACATTTATAAAAATCCAAGAAACCTATAACGAGGTGAATAATAAGAAAGCGAAACTGAACAACTTTCCACGAGACATCTATGGTCCATTTAAAAAAAATGGAATTCCGATAGAAACTTATCGATTTGTATGGAAAGTTATTTTTTTTAAACTGTTTAAAGATTTCTTGGGGAAACTGAACAACTTACCCCGAAACATCTATGGTCCATTTAAATAAAAATTGGACTCCCCATAGAAACTTATCAATTTGTATGGAAATTTTTTTTTAAACTGACTACAGATTTCTTGGGGAGAGTTGTTCATTTTCGATTTCTTATTTACTTACCTCCTTAAAGGTTTCTTGAGTTTGCATAAACACCTTGTAAACATTCATGCATACATACATACATGCACCTGAAAAAGATAACCCTCCTTTTGAGCAGTCAGTTTAAAACATAAAGAAAACAAAAAAAACTCCTAAGTTCCTTAACAAATTGAAACTGCCCATAACCGATATGAAATAGAAAAACAAAAATAAGGAACTAATCTGGAGCCATGTTCCATATTTCCTCACAGATATAAAGGGTAGTACACACATGGGGTAAATGCCAACGTCCCATTTCGGTCGGGCCGAGTAATACACGCGTTGAATACAAATAGACCGCGACCGGGGCACGTGCACGTGTAATATTACCCTAATAAATATCACTTGCTCGTTATATTTATTAGGTACAGCTTTAGATCACTTGGATGGTCGTGATATGTTAGTACAGGCAAAGTATTTATATAAGTACTAACATACAGTATGGACACTCCCTGCCGCTCTCTAGATTGCGACGTCACCCCCTCGTCACCCAGATTGTTAAAGATTGGTTACAGTTTGGTTGTCGAACGTATAGGATTTCGCCGCCATTTTGTTTGTTCCTTTATTCGTTTTTTGAAATGTCATTTCTGGCCCGTTGTATGAAGTGTCCAGGGTGTGGTACAGTCAAAGTTTATATATTAGTACTAACATACAGTATGTAACATCAGTAAAAAAGCGTCGGTGGCTCAGCCGGTAACGACTCGGTTCTTCTAACCAGAGGTACCGGGTTCAAATCTGGACGGCCAATGTACCAATGAGTTTTTCAAAAACTTACGTACCTATACTTACCGATTGCTTTAACGGTGAAGGAAAACATCGTGAGGAAACCTGCACACGCCTGCGATGAAACTCGAAGGTTGTGTGTGAAGTTGACCAACCCGCACTGGGCCCGCGTGGTCGACTAAGGCCTGATCGCTTTAATTCAGGGTAGGCTCGAGCCTCTCGGTGGGGACGTATATGAGCTGATATGATGATACAGTATGGACACTTCTGCCGCTCTCTAGATTGCGACCTCATTCCCTCGTCACCCAGATTGATACTGATTGATTATAGTTTAGTTCTCGAACTTATGGGATTTTGCCGAGATTTGTAGTTTGCTCAGTCATTAGTTTTTAGAAATGTCATTTTACGCCCGTTGTATGCAGTGTCCGGGGTGTGGTACAGATACTAGAAGTACGTGTCTTAAATTCCAAAATCAATCATCTTCATCTCAGCCGAAAGACGTCCACTGCTGGACAAAGGCCTCTTTCTAGGATTTCCACGACGACCAGTCCTGCACTGCCCACATCCAGCGGCTTCCCGAGTTCCTCACCAGGTCGTCGGTCCACCGCGTGGGAGGCTTGCCTATGCTACGTCTTTCGGTGCGCAGTCACTACTCGAGAACTTTACTGTCCCAACGGCTGTGTTATACAATCCAAAATCAATATGGAATTAGGGCGATCGGGCCTTAGTCGACCACGCGGGCCCAGTGCGGCTTAGTCAATTTCACATACAACCTTCGAGTTTCTTCCCAGGCGTGTGCAGGTTTCCTCACGATGTTTTCCTTCACCGTAAGAGCGTCGGATAAACGTACATAGGAGATCGAAATTTGAAAACATTATTGGTACGTGGCAGGACTCGAACCACGACTTCCCGGATAGGAGATAGCGGCACTTGCCGTTGCGCCACCGATGCTATAGAACACTGTATGTAAATTACTTATTTTTTTAAGTTACAAATAAAAAATACTTAGTTTGACTGAACGTCCTTTAGATTAAATATTAAATATTCTGTGACAAATCACACATGGTCATCTGGCCCCAAAGTAGGATTCCCTGTGTTATGGGTTACCAGAGACTGATATACTTACTTATATACGTTTAAATACATACATATATAGATATAATTTAACACCCAGACACAGAGCAAACAAATCTGCTCATCACACAAATGCTTGCCCTGGGTGGGGATCGAACCCACGACTCTCGGATCAGTATTCAAGGGCACTAACCACTGAGCCACAGAGCCAGTCAAATGTCTGGACTTTGTAATTTCATTCATCCTGTAGGGATGGAAGGACTTTAGATTTTCCTATGGGTTTTCCTGTTACTAAACATTTAAATTTCATCATATAATCATCATATCAGCCGACGGACGTCCACTGCTGTACATAGGCCTCCCCCAAGGATTTCCATGACGACCGGTTCTGCGCTGCCCGCATTTACATAAGACATAAGACATTTATTGATTCCTTGTCACCAAACACACATACATAATATTTGGAATAAATTAAATAAACATTTTTTTTTTAAATGAGAGGATAACGATAACAAAATAACAGTACCTAATATTACAAGTAGAGAAAAAACTATCAAAGTATGATAATATGTGTCTATGTGTTTGTGTGCGTGTGTGTGTGTGTGCGTGTGTGTGTGTGTGTGTGTGTGTGTGTGTTGCAAGAATCACGGACCGCGCTCAGCATATACTGCGTGCGGCTTATGCTGCAACACAGCGCTGGTTTTCAGCGTGGCCCAGGGTTGCTGCGATTGCGTGCACGATGCAGTCAGCCGTGTTGTAGTAGTATATATTGTGTTTATGATATACATATATAATTTAATTTTGTAAACCTGCTCATAAGTCTCACTTACTATACTGTAAGGTAGGTAGGAAGGACGCGGTGACCCACAGGCAAAGTTTTTTGGTATTCTAGAAGAATATTTTTAAACTTTAATTTGAACCCGTGAATTCCCACCAGGTCCCGCATAGGTGGTGGTATGTTGTTCCAGCATTTCGTAGCAGTATATCGGAAACTGCCATTTCATATTATATGATATTTTCGAGATTTCAGGCCCATTAGTTACGGAGATAATGGAGACGGGGAGACGTTAATTTTTTTCCCTTTTTTCTCAAATAACTTCACAACTATTTATTTTGAAATTATAAAAAAAAATGTTTGAGTGATCACATTTGATATGTCCCACGATATAGTTTGCAAAACTTTTTTTCTAATTTACCCTCTTAAAGTGGTCCTCCTGTTTACAATTCAATCATTTAAGTTACACGTCCGTCTTTAGGTCACTGACCTACATATGTGTACCAAATTTCAACTCAATCGGTCTAGTAGTTTCAGAGCAAATTGGCGCCAGACGGACAGACACACGAGTGATCCTATGATGGTTCCGTTATTACCGTTTGAGGTACGGAATACGAAAAATGTATTTATATAGTTTGACTGAAACTGAGACATAGGATTCGCTCTCTCTCTCTCTCTCTCTCTCTAATCGTGTGCTATCCGAGGGATAGACGGCAGTTGCCTGGTGTTAGTATCACCTGCGGTCACGTGTAGGGCATTTTAGATTTACACCTACGGACGTGTGCAACGCGACCTTAATTACACATCTGGGAATCAGATGTGCAAGTTTCCTCACGATATTTTCCTTCACCGTTAAAGCAATCGGTAAGTATATGTACGTAACTTTCAAAAACTCATTGATACAATGAACGTCCGGATTTGAACCCGAGAACTCTGGTTAAGAGGAACCAGTCGTTACCGGTTGAGCCACCGACGCTGAGCTAAGTACTGGTAATTATGTAATCCCACAGCACATTCAATCTAAAGCCAACTAAGCACTGATTATAATAATTTTCATTTGGCATACGAAAATCGACAGGTCTAAACTCATTCACGCTTGGCGCCAACCGTTTGGGAATATAATCCGCTTGCCAGAATAATGCTTTGATTAATATCTGGTTATTAATCATCCGTACAGTTCAACTATTCAACGGCCGTTGGGAATTACCAGTGTTAGTTTCCAAATTTGAAATTCGGAATTAGAATTAGAGGAGCGTATTAACAAAACAGTTGCGTATCGTAGCGTGGAGGATTCTATTAGTTATGACACTGTCTTTAGGGTTGACAGTCCACTGGGAAATTATATGAGGATATTTTCGAATGCGATGAAAGTAACTATAGACAGATGTTATCTTAAGGATTCGTAAATAAACATTATTAGTAGGTGAGTACGAATTTTAAATTTGATTACATCTTCTTCTTTGCTCTTGTCTTTTCCGTTACACGGGGTTGACTTTCATTATCATGCGGCGCCATGTAGCCCGCTGGCTGATATCCTCTTTCTTAAGTCCGAGGCTCATCATGTCCCTTTGGCCATTTGTCAACCAGGTCGTTTGAGGTCGTCCCCTTCCCCTTTTCTTTAAAGCCATAGAAAGGCACATCTTAACAACATAACTGTTGAGTCTTCTCATCACGTGACCGTACCATCTGAGCCTTGATTCACATATTTTGTCACTTTTGGGTGCAACCTTAAATCTTCCTCTTACGAGTGTCATTTGATAACATGCATACGAAAATTAGCTGCATAAAGAGACGAAAAAATTTTAACATTATTTATTCGAACGACCTTTCAAAACGAGACAGTCAGAAATCTGCTACTCAAGGGCCCTTTGCTTTGGAAACTTTATGTGGTCTCTAAAACTTATTTTGGTACTCTGGAGACACATAATCTAGGTCTAGATGAAAGGGAAACACTCCAGGGGCAGATCACTTTCCCGATGACTAGACCCGGTGAAGATAATCCAGAGAAAAGTCCGCATAGCCTAGAGCCACAGCTAATGGAGAGATCTCCTTGTGGCAAAGACCAAAGTATATACATTAAGACTATCATACAGTATGGCCACTCCCTGCCGCTTTCTAGATACGAGAATGTGCTTGTGGTGGCTGAGAAATAACAGATAACCTCTATGATCTATGTATTCATAGATTCTAGAAACAATTGATTGAGTTTTTTTTCCCTGGATATTATTTCACACATTTCACATTATTAGGTTACCAAAGAGACCTAAAATTATCCCACGTGTAGCTCCGCGCGGAAACGAAAACGACACACTGAACTGAGTTAGTATAATTTAAATTGAAAATTCATCGATGCGAGAGCGAAATGGAAAGAGACCGGACCAAAAATAATAAAGAAGACTTTTTAATTAAATTCTAAACATTTTCACTGATAGCGCACTTTCTTATTTCCCCAGTAGAGTTTTGTTTTGCAAACAGACATTATTGGGTGTTTTTAAATGGAAATTGCAATTCATATTTATCCTGTTTTTAATTAAATCTAACGGTTGATTTGTCATTAAAATTGTGGTTTGAATGAATGAATGAATGTTTATTTGCAGTAAATATAGTAAAAATAAGGTGAATATAAATCATCATGAATCAATAATGAATCTCTTATCCATTATACAGTTAGCATGGAAATATTCAACAGAATTAATATATGGAGAATACAATAGAATAAATGTTTATTCAGTGACACAAGTGAAGTATTGCGTAGTTTTTAAAATACAATAGTTTGTACCTATCATTGAAAAGATAGCAGCTCAGCATATGCTGTCATCACAAAGATCAGAGCGCTGATAAATAAATATTATATAATTAATTATACCACAATATACGCAAACGTCATAAATTAAATTAAATGTCAGAAATAAACTCTTTTAAAATAAAATAAACATACTTATTGTATTATTATCATTATTGTCAAATTAATAGCGGGACTTGACGTGATTTTATATAACATATGAGCAGGTACTACAGTACAGGTCTACTCGCGACGACGGCTATCGAAGCATAGTCGAAACGTTGAGGTAAAAACAACATCAATACCTGCTCATATGTTATATAAAATCACGTCAAGTCCCGTTTTCAATTTGTCATTATGAAAAATCGTGTAAGTTTAAAGTGTTATAATTATTATCATTATTATCGTTTTATTTCTCAATTTATTTGTTGGTGGCACAGGTTTGCGAATTTTTTGACGCTCTGTTTTGTGGATGTTATTTACCATCCAAATGTTGGTTGTAGGGTTTGACTGAAATCAGTCTTACTAACTAGTAAGGTCAAATAAAAACCATTTATTAGGTCTGTAAATCCACGGCGAAGATGAGACTTTTCATACTGAATGGCGAAAGCGAATTTTACCACTCAAAAGTTGCCTGAAAATAAATAAATAAAAATAATAAAAGAAGCCGATGGATGCGGGCAGCGCAGGACCGGTCGTCGTGGAAATCCTTGGGGGAGGCCTTTGTTCAGCAGTGGACGATTTGTGGCTGATATGATGATGATGATGATGATGAAAAATAATAAAAAAAACATAAAAATCAAAAGTATCTTCTAGTTAAAAACCGTTGTTTTTGAATTTTTTCAATCATAATTAACAAGCTTTTATTAGCTTCACTTGTAACTATCTATGTAAGAAAATCTTGGAATCTTAATTTGACCCACTTACCGGTATTCGATTAGGATGAAATTTTGCACACGCTCTGAGTTCTGATGACAATACATGACTAGCTAAGAAACGTTATTATAAATCCAATATGGCGGCCTCCCCAAGATGGCGGACTGGCTGTTTGAAATGCACCCCCATGATATGGGTATCAAATGAAAGGGTTTGCTGTCAGGAATACGAAAAAATAGTCACGTGACTTAAATCCAACATGGCGGACATCCAAGATAACTACTTAACGTGTTTACCAATAGTGTGTTTTTTAGTTTTTTAAACTAATTGATGATTATTTTCATATTCCACTCTCATTTACAGTCATCAATGGGAATTTACATCCTGTGCACAGAACTACCTTGAGAAAATCATAATGTCATAGCTCTGCTTACGAAATTTAAAAGTCATAGAAAATTGTAAAACAAACTTTTGAATTTATAATAAGTACTTTCAAAGGTAACCATTTCAATTGTGTCAGGATTATTTTAGTACAAAATTATTATAATATCCTATTACATGTTATCATTATCAACTATCAACCCGTCCCGACCCAAAGGTATAACAATTAAAAGCAATAAGCAACCTTAGTGGTGGCAATGTTGTAACAACTTTTCTCATCTAATCTCACTTGTTCGGCTGCGTGATATCACGCTTAGTGATGTAGAAATATCGATAAAATACCGGTTCGATAAAAATAAAAAGAATTAAAAAAAGGCCTGTGGAATGTTAATAAGTGTACTAGAACATGAAATTTACTAGATAAAGTTCACATTTAATACTTACGAAAGCAATTTTGAAATCAAATAACTTCTTTATTTATTTATTTTATATTATTTACACTTAAAGTACACCAAAAACAATTTCGTAAAGCTCTTATATAGGGATATTTATAAACGGGCAGCAAAATTAACAACCGAGTTGTAACACAAACATTTTAAGTGGGTACTAGTTAATCCAGAGCAACGGAAGAAGTTGGTAAAAACGATAATTTACTATGGTGGCAACTCTAAAAAATCAAAATTAAAAAAAAAACGGCTCGATGTAAAATAAATATTATTCTAACCCAATTTTCATCCAAATCATTAATCGTTTGGGCACGCAAAGGCACACATTATCAATATAGTGGTCTTATTTTTCTTTCAGGTAACCCACACGGGGACGTGTGATGCGTCAAGATGGCCGTGTCGGAGCGTCATTGAAAACGCGACCAATACCAGCTCGAGATAAGTTTACATAGATCGTTAAACTTTGTTTGGATCAAACGTCAGGTATTAGTACCTGGGTGAAACCGGTGGTGGCGTGACAATCGCTTGTACTCGTGAGACGATCGTTTGTGGTAGCAAAGATGACGTATTAACGGAAGGCTGTTTGTGATTAAGGTGGCAACATCGAGTTGAGAACACAGATCTTAGATCTATGCTTGAGAATTTATCAGATCTGTGGAGAAGCCACATTAGCTGGAAGTCAGTCTCGAGGCAGACACTTTTTGACGGAGCGTCGAGCAGAACACAAGTAGTGGTGATCTGTGAGCAAAACAGACGTGTCACGCCATCGCTGTGATCACCGCGTTTGCATCCATTGTAATCCAAGGCATCCTGTACAATTTCGATTGCCGAAAGATCAAGACTATTGAAAGAGGACCCCTGTGATATATGTGACGCCCACGACCGAAATAGTTAAGGACGTGAACCACGAGGCCATCCAAAGTCTTACCCTCCCCTTCGACAAATTTATTGTTTTTTAGACTCTTATAGTGTAAGACAATTGATTCCCATCAAAATCTCCACATCGATTTTTTTGCCATTACAATAAATTTCTTACTCTTTCATTTCTCGAAAGTAAAGAATTAGACCCTAAAGCGTTTTTGTCCATGAACATGTTAAAATTAAGATAGTGTTTTTCAAATATGTATCCTTTTTCATCAAAATCTTTTAGTATCGATAAAACACATCACTATCTCAGTCCTAAAACAAACATTCACCCCAGGCAGAACTTTTTATGGCGGAACGGTTTAAAATTCCAACCTTAATCTGTGGCGGTATAAAAAACTGTTTAATTTTGAACGTCAGATATGTTTGACCGCGGTTTTCTCATTACATTTTGTTTTTTAATGTAAAACAAGTATTATTTAGTAGGGTTTTTACGAAAATGGCGAATTTTACAGTGCTAAACGTAGCGCTAAACATAGCTCTAAACGTAACGCTAAACGTAACGCTAAACGTAACGCTAAACGTAACGCTAAACGTAGCACTAAACGTAGCGCTGTTAAATTCGCCATATTCGTAAAATCCTTACTAAATACTACTTGTCATTCACAATTGGCTTTTTTTTAATTTTTTTTTACTCGTAATTGGTAAACCCTTGACAACATCTCACCTGGTGGTAAGTAACGATGTGGACATAGAAATTCTTTTCAATTAAAAGCCAAAATTTCTTAGGAATTCCGAAAATTTTCAATTTACTTTTGTAGATATTTCGCAAAACATCTGAGCGTCAAGCTAAATGAAGTTTTCTTTGCAAGTTGCAAACATTGTGCAATTTTGGATAAAAATAAATTAGACGCGCAGCATGATTGCGCAACTTTGACCACTGTTGGCGTTGACTGTACTAAGGTACAGTAGGCATTGGTGTAATGTGTTTCATGTTTTATTCACCACCTTGGTATTTTTTATACGTAGGTACTTATTTTATTAATTAATTAGTTACAGGGTACTTACCCTTACAGGGTAGTGGGAGTAGAACTCTCAAGATACGTCTAAATAAACAAGTTTTGCAAGAAATTTTAAAAAATGGTTTTAATATTATCTAATCTTGTCTTCTCTCGTCTCGTCTTATCTTATCTTATAAATCTGTCAGCTGTTACTTTAAATATATTCTAAATAAATATTTTGTGACAAATCACACATGGTCATCAGGCTCCAAAGTAGGTTACCCGTGTTATTGGAACAAGACACTGATATTATACATTCTTATATATGTTTAAATACATACTTATATAGATATTTAACACCCAGACACAGAGCAAACAAATCTGCTCATCACACAAGTGTTTGGCCTGGGTGGGGATCGAACCCACAGCCCTTGGATCAGTAGTCAAGAGCACTAACCACTAAGCCACCGAGTCAGTCAAAACTTTAACGTTACAAAGAATCCTTCTTACTTATTTTATAGAAATTTCCACTGCATAAAAATTTAAAACCTCTTTTTTGGCCACTCAGGTAAAAATGTATCGTGTGTCACTCACGGGATCAAGACAAATCTAACGACGCCTCGCACTCCAAAATCCATCGAGACGTTTAGGCTACACAGAGTGAAAAAAATCTACATACATACATATACTAGAAAAAAACATGACCTTCCTTTTGGCGCAGTGGGGTAATAAGAAAATCAATTTAATTAGTAAATAACGATCGCAGATATGAAATTTGTACATTTTTAAGGTTCTATCTTCCTAAGGGTTCCGTGCCTAAACAGTGCCAATGGAATTCTATTAATGGGTAGTTATTCTGAGAACAAAACTAACTAACCCTTTCCGCGACAAGAGGTCAAAAACTTAACCTCGCAAGCGGCACGCGACCGTTTTTGTCCTACCCCCCACGAGTGGCAAAAATACATTTTTGTCCTACCCTTGCAAGTGGCAAGGAACCATTTTTGTCCACCCCCGCAAGTGGCGAGGAACCATTTTTGTCCTACCCCCGCAAGTGGCAAGGAACCATTTTTGTCATACCCCCGCAAGTGACAAGGAACCATTTTTGTCCACCCCCGCAAGTGGCGAAGAACCATTTTTGTCCTACTCTCGCAAGTGGCAAGGAACCATTTTTGTCCTACCCCCGCAAGTGGCATGGAACCATTTTTGTCCACCCCCGCAAGTGGCGAGGAACCATTTTTGTCCTACCCCCGCAAGTGGCAAGGAACCATTTTTGTCATACCCCCGCAAGTGGCGAGTAACCATTTTTGACCAAAACAGCAAGTCAGTTCTCCAAGTCTAATAAATCAAATATTTCTCATTATGTGTTGTGTGTTTACTTAAGTATACATAAAAATAGCTTTAAAAATAGAACTACTAATTCTTAAAATATCAATCCTTCTAATATTATAAATGTGAAAGTTTGTATGTATGGATGTTTGTTACTCTTTCACGCCTGAACCGCTGAACGGATTTGGATGAAATTTGGTAAGTAGACAGATTAGGACCTAAATTAACATACAGTATATTTTTTTCCACGCTCGCGAGTCGCTTGCGTCTCGCGCACTGCGCACCATCGAAGAAAGTCATAGAAACAATGTTCACGCGAGCGAAGCCGATGGCAAAAGCTAGTAACAAATAAAAAGAACTAGCCAATTGTGAGTCGAACGCGCGCTTAGTATCCTGCAATGATAAAAAAGTACAAGAACAAACATTTTAACAATCAGTCTCGTTGATATTTTCTATTTTGAAATGAATAACATCATTCTTGTACTGTCGCACATACAACACAAAATAAAAAAGATTAAAATAATGTACTCTTAGGGACAACCCACAATAACCATTTTTTATCCTTTACTTTTTACGAGAAATAATGGCTTATTTACGAAGCGATTTTAAGCAATACATCATTAATTCTTATACACTTAAGTACCTTAAATACATAGTGCATTTAAAATAGATAAATATGGCCCTTTACAGCATGTAATTTAAATGAATATTTTCGAAGATAGAGAATTTAATTTAAATTTAAATTTTTCCCTGACATAGCAGGTTCACGCGGGCGAAGCCGCGGGCAAAAGCTAGTTACTTATAATATGGTATACAGAACCCTCATTGCGTGGCTATGGTTCTCACTTGAGCGTTTTTTTAAATTCAGTAACGTAAATGTTCACATTTTTCTCGCCGACTGTACTCAGTGCGCCGTGGTCGCAGCAAGTCAGTGCGAAATGAGAAAAGTTGTCTTGACGACCTCTGTTGTTGAATGTACCTTCTTTGTTTTGTATGGTTCAGTGATGCTACGTCAAAAGGGAAGGGCTTTGATGTGAATCTCTTTTTCATAGTCAATGTTGACAGACAACTGATATGACAACTTTAGCCAGTGTTTCGGTAAGGCACACGTATTTTAAACCGCCTCCGTCATAATGGTTAAGTCCATTACCTTCACATCAAGAGGTCGCTGGTTCAATTCCTGGCGGAGCCTAAATTTATAAGACTCGGTTTGTTTGGTGTAAAGACATTTCCTAAGCCCGCTTAACTAGTTACCTACCTCTTGCCGTCAAACAGTAAACAGAATTGATATGTTCCGGCTTGAAGATAAGATAGTCAGCTCCCAATTGCTTTGGAGAATCTTGGTAAGCCTGCTTCCATTTTCGGCATCATCGTCACTAACCATCATGGAATAAAAAATATTTTGAAACTACCTTGGGGATGTCACCGAGATATTGTGAAAACCGCGATATTACAATCTCACTAGTTCGATTATGATATAACGGTAAATTGTGAATCGAATCACAATATCACAGACCTCCGACTAAAACCGATGATTTGTTCGGCTGCGAAGCATTCGTGGATATACATATTAATCATACCAAAAAAGTGGTACAATAAAATCTTAAAAAAAAGTTTTAGGGTACCTACCCAACATATAAACTGGGGGTGAATATTCATAATCTTGTGATCCCTACTAATATTATAAATGCGCTAGTAACTCTGTCTGTCTGTTACGCTTTCCCGCAAAAACTACTGAACGGATTTGGCTGAAATTTGGTAGGTAGACAGATTAGGACCTGGATTAAGACATAGGTTACTTTTTACCACGCTCGCGAGCCGCTTGAGGCTCGCGCACTGCGCACCCTCGAAAAGTCATAGAAACGTGGTCCACGCGGGTGAAGCCGCGGGAAACAGCTAGTATTTTTATAAATAGTTCTGTTTCAGGAATGTCCGCAAGATCTAAGGAATGGAGACGTGCTCGCAGCGAAGCCGTATCAACAGAGATTGGATAAAGAGAGCAGCCGGACCAGTCTTCAGCGGAATGTAGGTTTTAGGGTACCGAGGGCACAGGTCTCTGTTACCAAGCCTACGCTGTCTATTTGTCGCTTGTCATCTGATTTTCGAAGCTCAAACCGTAACAAGTGAGATGATGCCAAGGGTTAACCAATAATTGTAAATTAAAAAAAGTAACTATCATTTCAGAAAGTTATTTAGGAAAATATGCGAAAATTATCCCATTCCCATTCCCCACTTATCTTCGAAACTACTGGGCCTAATATTTTGAAAAAAACACTATGTATGAGGTAAAATGCTTAGATTACAACAAAATTAAGTCCTTCCGTTTCAAAGTCTGATCGTTTAGAAACTAGCAACACCTAGTGTACCTTCTACATAGTTAATTTATGTTGTAATGACAACAGCAAAAAGTTGCCTTTTATCTATATATGTTCTAACAAAATTAGCTGAAACTATTTTAACTGGTGCTTCTACCAATGAAACTAAACAACTTTCCCCATGGAACCCATAGTCAAATCTCAAAAAAAATTTTGAACTTCCCATACTATAAGTTGGCTGATCAGCTGATCGAGTTAGTATGGGAGAGCCAAATTTTTTTTTGAGATTTGATTATGGGTTCCATGGGGAAAGTTGTTCAGTTTCATGGATAGAAGCACCAGTTAAACTACTTTCAGCTAATTTTGTTAGACCTTATAATTATATAGATGGCGCCGTAGATGAAAATTTGTTTTTGGTACGGAAACCTTAGTGCGCGAAGTTGACTCGCTCTTGGTCGGTTTCTATTTTTAATGAATACCTACATCGACATTTGTCATAGCAAAACAAGTGATTTCACCAAAAGGGATGGAAGGCAATCTCAAAAGAATATATAGGGTGTGACGTAAGCCGAATAAAACTAAAGAAACGGAATTGTGGTTCAATCATGGAGCGGCGCCGTCTTGGGGACGTCGTACAAATCCGATTTCCAACTATACGTAGGTGGAGCTAAGACTACACGCTGTATATATCTCACATAGCAAAATACTATAGGTAACGTTAGCTGATATGGAGTTATGACTTAGTAAAAGGAAATAACAATAGGTTATCTTCATACAATGGTACATCGCGCGGTTTGTATGTGTGCGTGTCAGTAGGCACGCACGAACACTACAATAATAAGAATTACTTAATCACAGTACAATAAAGAGTACTAGACCGCCTCCGTGGCGTAATGGTTAGTCCATTCGCTTTACACCAGGATATCACTGATTCGATTCCCTGTGTGGTCAACTTGTAAGACTCGGTTTGGTTGGTGGTAGGGCAGTTTCTAAGCCCGCCTGGCTAGCTACCACCATCTTATCTAAGTATTGCCGCCAAACATCAGTATTAACAACATTGATGTGTCCCGGCTTGAAGATAAGTTAGCCAGTTCTCCATTGCGTTGGGAAATCTTGGTAAGCCCGCTTCCATCTTCAGCATCATCGTCATTGACCATCAGGTGAGATGATGCCAAGGGCTTACCAATTGTAAATAAAAAAAAATACAATGGTACATCGCGTGGTTTGTATGTGTGCGCGTCAGTAGGCACGCACGCACACTACAATAATTAGAATGACTTAAGACTGCTGGAACTGGGGCCGGTCGCGCCAATCGCGCACTTGTGTCATGGAGTAGGTACAATACAGATGCTTGTGTGTGTGGCCGAATCGACCATGCCCACGCACGTCGTCGTCGCGTAGTATATATGTACCTGCATGCCGCACCAATGCACAGTACAGGCATGTACATCATCATAATCATCATCATATCAGCCGAAAAACGTCCACTGCTGGACAAAGGCCTCCCCCAAGCATGTACATACACGATTCAAGATTCGAGGTATTTATTCAAAATAGCGGGAAGCCGATGGATGCGGGCAGCGCAGGACCGGTCGTCGTGGAAATCCTTGGGGGAGGCCTTTGTCCAGCAGTGGACGATTTTCGGCTGATATGATGATGATGATTCAAAATAGATACAAATTACACTCTTTCTGATAGTCATAAAATAAAAATAATAAAATATTTTCATTTGTAAAAATCAAGAAAGAAACAATCATTA
The DNA here is from genome assembly GCA_947284805.1 of Coleophora flavipennella. Classification (NCBI taxonomy): domain Eukaryota; kingdom Metazoa; phylum Arthropoda; class Insecta; order Lepidoptera; family Coleophoridae; genus Coleophora; species Coleophora flavipennella. The sequence goes on from OX369297.1 coordinate 1,939,911, forward strand.
GTTAATATAATGTCAAAATTCAATCCTTGTAATAAATCAGATTATGTCATTAGAACATGAAAACAATATGACACGAAAATTTATGACATAGTAAAAGGAAATAATAGTAGGTTATCTTCATACAATGGTACATCGCGGGTTTGTGTGTGTTTTTTTATTTGTATTATTCATTATTGTTTAGCCCTTGGCATCATCTCACCTGATGGTAAGTGACGACGATTCCGAAGATGGAAGCGGGCTTACCAAGATTGAATGTCTTAGATAACTTTGACAAGAGTAGGCCAGTTTACATGGACAGCACCCGGTCACGATTATAACGCGAGAGTCAGCCATCGCTTCCATCTACTATATTATAGGGAAAGGAACGACTACTTATAACAATAACAAGATTAACAAGTAATAAAAATAACAGAGCATTTAAAATTAATCGTAATATTCGTAATCGACGTAAATATTTTTCTACGCCCAATTTTGAATACAGTTCGAATAGCAGGTATGTAAACTTTATTTTTTTAATCATCATCATCATCATATCAGCCACAAATCGTCCACTGCTGGACAAAGGCCTCCCCCAAGGATTTACACGACGACCGGTCCTGCGCTGCCCGCATCCATCGGCTTCCCGCGACATTTACCAGGTCATCGGTCCACCGCGTGGGAGGTCTGCCTACGCTACGTTTTAAACAAGAAACCTTTATAGTTTCTCCATGTCTGTCTGTCCGTCCGCGGTTTAACTCAGATACTATTAGTAAGTGCGGGAAAGCTGTGATTTAGCATGGCTATACATAATATAATAATTCGGATAATATTCGGATATTTAGAGTTCCGTACCTCAAAAGGTAAAATCGGAACCATTATAGAATCACTCTTGTGTCTGTCTGTCAGTCCGTCCGTTCGTCTATCACGGCATTTTTTTTAGTTTAGGAAGAATAGTCAACCAACTTCAGATGAGCAGTTCGATTTGTAAAATATTCATACAGTTTCAATACAAAATATTACATACTTACTTACTTACTCCGCTGGCTCAACGACCCAAAGTGTGTCCTGGCCTCCGATAAGAGAACTCGCCATTTGTCCCGGTCTTGTGCGGTTTCGCGCCAGTCGTCAGCTTGGAGCTCGCGCAGGTCCGCGTTCACCACATCGCGCCATCGATACCTGGGGCGACCGACCGGGCGTCGACCTGTTGGTTGACCCTGATAGGCTCTCTTCACAAAAAAATATTATATTAACAAAATATTACATACCAACTGAAAAAGAAATAGGGTTGCTTACACAAAGGGTCCCAACGGGATCCTATTACTAAGCGTCCGCTGTGTGTCCGTCCATCTTTCTGTCAGCAGGCCGTTTCTCGCTAAGCGTAAAAGTTAAAAAGTTGAAATTTTCACAGATTGTGTAGTTCTATCGCCGCTATAATAAATAATAATATGTAAAAATAAAATGAAATTGAAAATTGAGGGCGCCCCCAATACAAGAAACGTTATTTAAAGGATTTTTTGTTTTTGCTCTATCGTAAAAACAGTTAAATAAATACACAAGCGTGAACATTAGTGTGGTTATATTAATTATCTGAAAGTATAACAACAAGTTCTACGAGCAATGTGCCCCGCCCACTGCCACTTAAGTTTAGCAATTCTGAGAGCATGTCGGTTACATTGCTCGTAGAACAGATGGCCGTTGGGGCAGTAAAGTTCTCGAGTGGCGACCACGCACCGGAAAGCGTAGTGAAGGCAGGCCTCCCACTCGGTGGACCGATGACCTGGTGAAGGTCGCGGGAAGCCGCTGGATGCGGGCAGCGCAGAACCGGTCGTCGTGTGGATCCTCGGGGAGGCCTATGTCCAGCAGTGGACTTCCTTCGGCTGATATGATGATAACAACAAGTAATAAAAACTGGCCAAAAATGAGTCATACTCGCACTAAGTAATCTGCAGGGAATGAAAAAAATAATAATTTTGCTGTTCTCTGTTTGTCACTCACATTGATGTCTATTGTTTGTAATATAAATAGGTAGTTGTCATAGTTCTATGGTGAGGTGTGGTGGTGCGCAACCCTCGTAGCGGGAGTCCGACTTACTAAGGGCTGGTTTTATAAAATGTATATTTATTACTGGGAAAAGCAACGGAACCCTATTTTGTGAGATGTCCAACATGCATTTGACCAGCTTTTCAAATTACATAATAACATGTTCAATCTTATGCTATTAAGGATGAAGTCAAAAAATGGTAATGGAAGCAATCACACTGAGGTCTTACTCGATAATCGTGAGGTCGTGTCTATTGTTTATTGTTAACGAGAATGCTTAAGTAAGAATTATTTTGCTATCGGATTAGATTAAAGGTTTTGATATTCGCAGCGAACATTCTAGAATATTTTACTTAGTACTAACAGCAGAAACGAAAAATTGTTTTCATATGTATTTTTTACATTAAACATTATTAAGTACTAGCTGTTTCCCGCGGGTTCATCCGCGTGGACAACGTTTCTATGACTTTTCGAGGGTGCGCAGTGCTCGAGCCGCAAGCGGCTCGCGAGCGTGAAAAAAAAGGAGTCCATGTGTTAATCCAGGTCCTAATCTGTCTACCTACCAAATTTCAGATAGATTCGTTTAGTAGTTCTTGCGTGAAGAAGTAATAAACATACACACTGACCAACCTTCGCCTTTATAATATTAGTGTGATCTACTTACCCAATGACTAAAAGAAATTGGCACAGCACTGCGTATACACGCGACAGTAGGCTATTAGGTCCCGCATGTGTCGGAAGACCATTCTTTCCTTTTACTTTGGTTATGATTTTAGTGAGATATTTCACTTAAGTAGGTATTGAATTTTATACTTTAGTAAAAAGACTTTAATGCTTTAATGGCAGAAACCATTCCTTTTTTATAACAAGGGGGGATGAAAACCGAACATAAATTTCTCTAGAAAATTAAACCGGATGTGAGCGTGTCGATGCACACATAGTTCCACATTCATTACTTAATAACTTGAATAGTGTTTTTTTACAGGATACTTCCCAGAAATAAAACCCAGATAAATGGGTAATTTCAAGGTTATTGATAATCTGATGAAAACTGCAGGGGATGGATATTTTTTTAAAGACTTTGGCAGTGTACAACACGTTACACCGGACATAAATACGTGTAAGTGTGTTCATAGATAACTATAGTTTATAACATAACGATAAACACATTTAAAACAACCGACTTTAATCCTTACTAATATTATAAATGTGAAAATGTGTTTGAAAGCTAACAACTTTTCACGCTTCAACACCTTGACCAATCTTAATGACAAATTGAAAACGGGACTTGACGTGATTTTATATAACATATGAGCAGGTATTGATGTTGTTTTTACCTCAACGTTTCGACTATACTTCGATAGCCGTGATTGCGAGCAGACTGAAGCTGCGGTGTCATCGCCGCCGGCGCATCACAGGAACACCTCCATCTACCCTCACATCATTTTGTGAAGTGTTAGGGTCACCACACATTTCACTTAATAAGTTAGGGTTACGACACACTAAACTTACACTCAATCTTGATGAAATTTGGCACGCAGGTAGCCTGTGTCACTGATAAGGACATAGGCTAATTTTATCCCGTGAAAATAGCATAGTCCGATGCAGTTTCTGAGAGAACTGAAAAAATAGTCTTTTTTGGTTCATTTCTTTAACATCACAACAGAACAATGGATTGTTGTTATTTTTTTGCACAGAGATGGTTGAGGAAGTGGGAAATGACATGGACTGCTAATCAGAATAGCCCGAGCTGGGGTAGGGATCTGGAGAAAGCTAACCACTCACCTACAAAGACAGTCATAAAAACGATATCCACGCAGGCGAAGCCGCGGGAAAAGCTAGTTTTGCTATATGTTTTCGATTTTAAAGAAAAATAAACTATTTTATAAAAAAATATATGGGACCAATAGGGCATAACCTAAAAAAAGGTTTTTAAAATTGGTCCACAATTGACGAAAACATCGGTGAAAATACATGAAAATGAACACAGATTTTATTTTTTTAATAAAAAATGGCTAAGGGCAAGTTGGACTTGCGCACGAAGGGTTCCGTAAAATCATACAAGAGGGGAAAAAATCAAGTGTCCCTTTAATTTTTAATTCCAATTTTGTTATTTGTTGTTATAGCGTCATTAATTCATTAAATACAGCCCACTGATAGAAATATGGACGGACATCGAAGGCTAAGTAACAGGAGGGTCTTGTTGGCACCCTTTGAATACGAAGCCCTAAAAATGATAAAGGGAAAACCAAATGGACTTCCAATTTTTAAAAGGTGATCTCCTAAAATGCCCAAACAATTTCTAAAGCGCTTAAGCCGGTCTGTGATGTCCTCGAATAATTATTTCTGCTTTTAATCAAAACAGGGTATCCCCAAGAGTAATTTTGCATAAGCGGATTATGTAGCACGAGGGGTTCCATGCGAAGATACTCAGTTGAACAATTTAAGCGCCATTTTTGTATTCAAAGAAATTCAGTAAGAAGAATCCGTAGTCAATTTCAAAAGCTGCAAAAAGTTTTAAGAATGCGCTGTGATAAGTAAGGTAGTGATATTATTTATACCTACCTAATTAAGACTAAGGTCTGCGACCAGTGTGTTTAGCCAGTGATGACATACAGAACTGAGACATGGTCGCTTACTATGGGTCTCATAATAAGGCCCAAGGTCACCCAAAGGGCAATGGAGCGTGCTATGCTCGGAGTTTCTCTGCGTGATCGAATAAGAAACGAGGAGATCCGTAGGAAAGCTAAAGTAACCGACATAGCTCTCAGAATTGCTAAACTTTAGTGTCAGTGGTTTATTGCAACTAATTTAAGTAACGGCTAGGGCCGTCGCCTCCTGTCCGGGAGGTCATGGTTTGAATCCTGCCACGTACCAATGTGATTTTAAATTTAGATTTCATATGTACGTTTATCCGACGTTCTTATTATTATTTTAACAGCTCATATACGTCCCCACCGAGGGGCTCGAGCCTACCCTGAATCAGGGCGATTAGGCCTTAGTCGACCACGCGGGCCTAGTGCGGGTTGGTCGACTTTACACACAACCTTCGAGTTTCTTCGCAGGCGTGTGCAGGTTTCCTCACGATGTTTTCCTTCACCGTTAAAGCAATCGGTAAGTATATGTACGTAAGTTTTTGAAAAACTCATTGGTACATTGGCCGTCAAGATTTGAACCCGGTACCTCTGGTTAGATGGACCGAGTCGTTACCGGTTGAGCCACCGACGCTCTTACGTTGAAGGAAAACATCGTGAGGAAACCTGCACACGCCTGCGGAGAAACTCGCAGGTTGTGTGTGAAGTCGACCGACCTGCACTGGGCCCGCGTGGTCGACTAAGGCCCGATCGCCCCAATTTAGGGTAGGCTCGAGCCCCTATGTGGGGACGTATATGGTCTGAGATAAATTTAATATAATAAATGTATAAACATAGGTTACACAGAAGAAACATTTTCTTGCCTTAGAATATCGAAAAGAATATAATGGGCTACAGTTAAACACGTAATTATTATTTTATTATTATAACAGCTCATATACGTCCCCACCGAGGGGCTCTAGCCTACCCTGAATCAGGGCGATTAGGCCTTAGTCGACCACGCGGGCCCAGTGCGGGTTGGTCGACTTCACACACAACCTTCGAGTTTCTTCGCAGGCGTGTGCAGGTTTCCTCACGATGTTTTCCTTCACCGTTAAAGCAATCAGTAAGTCGTATGTACGTAAGTTTTTGAAAAACTCATTGGTACATTGGCCGTCCAGATTTGAACTAGTAGTTAAAATGCATTAGATAAGATAAGATAAGACAAGATAATATTAAATATAAAGTAAAAACTACAACCATTGATATCAAACGTTTTTTTTTATTCACAATTGGTAACCCCTTGGCATCATCTCACCTGATGGTAAGTGACGATGATGCCGAAGATGGAAGCAGGATTAACAAGATACCCCAACGCAATGGGGATCTGGCTATCTTATCTTCAAGCCAGAACACATCAATGCTGTTAACACTGATACTTTGCGGCAAGACTTAGATAAGTTGGTGGTAGCTAGCCAGGCGGGCTATGAAAATGTCCTACCACCAACCAAACCGTGTCTTACAAAGCTGACCCCGCCGGGAATCAATCCCGCGACCTCCTGGTGTGACGCGAATGGACTAACCATTACGCCACGGAGGCGGTTAACAAGAACAGTTTCCAAGAAGTAACAAAATTTGCGTCGGTGGCGTAACGGCTAGTGTCGCTACCTCCTGTCCGTTCGTGATTTGTATCCGGCTACGTACCAATGTGTTTTCAATTTTTGATTTCTTATGTACGTTTATCCGACGCTTTTACGGTGAAGGAAAAACATCGCGAGGAAACCTTCATACGCCTGCGAAGAAACTCGAAGGTTGTGTTTGAAGCCGACCAACCTTGCTCTGGGTCCGCGTGGTCGACTAAGGCCAAATCGCCCTAATTCAGGGTAGACTTGAGCCCCTCGATGGGGACGTACATGAGCTGATATAATGAACAAAATTAGCGTAGCAACCGTTCAGTGGGGTTTCTGCTCATCATACTGAATAACTTTCACCAAAGAACTGATCGCAAACTTGTTCGTTAACAACCCATAACGTCTCCACGTCAATGGACCGACGACCTGATGAGGATTGCGGGAAGCCGCTGGATACTGGCAGCGCAGGACTGGTCGTCATGGAAATCCTTGGGGGAGGCCTTTGTCCATCAGTGGACGTCTTTCGTCTGATATGATGATGATGATGATGAAAGTCCCCTCAAATTTGAGAAGGTAAGTCCAAGGTAAGGGCCAAGTCTGGGTTGATGGAGTTTAGGGCCTGCGACGGACCCCACTATCAGATGTTCTATAAGTAGCCTATTAAGGCATCCGTCTCGGCTTAACGAATGGCATATAGTGATAGCTACCACTCACCTTGGTAGTTGGTTTCTCATGATTGAGGATCATGGTCTGGTGTACGTATTTTGGAACGCACAAATTGCCTCCATCTGCTCCTTACCATCGCCAACCTCACTGCATCACAGAAATTATTAGATGGTGTCTCCCTCAACTGATCGGTCCATCTGCATTGGTCCTCTATCATATCAGCCGAAGGACGTCCACTGCTGGACAAAAGCCTCTCCCAAGGATTTCCACGACGACCGGTTCTGCGCTGCCCGCATCCAGCCATGGTCCATACTATGGTTCTCTATACGTGTTCAAATTTTCGATTTGAATTGACGTCTTGAATTGGGTGAAAATCACGACCAAAGATTCTGTTACATGGACACAAGATATTATCTCCAAATATTGCTTAAAAACGTCGGTGGCTCAACCTGTAACGCCTCGGTCCATCTAACCAGAGGTACCGGGTACAAATCTGGGACGGCCAATGTACCAATGAGTTTTTCAAAAACTTACGTACATTACTTACCGATTGCTTTAACGGTGAAGGAAAACATCGTGAGGAAACCTGCACACGCCTGCGAAGAAACTCGAAGGTTGTGTGTGAAGTCGACCAACCTGCACTGGGCCCGCGTGGTCGACTAAGGCCTAATCGCCCTGATTCAGGGTAGGCTCGGGCCCTTTGGTGGGAACGTATATGAGCTGATATAATAATAAAAAAAAATGCTTAAAAAGTGTAAATAAATAAATAAAATAGATACATACTCGTACATAGAAGTGAATCTAATAAAAGGAAGTTAATAACCTAACCAATTTAATTAAAACTGGCCAAGTGCGAGTCAGACCCGGGCACAAAGGGTTCGATACCATCATACTAGATAGCGCTAGTTTTTTCACGTTTAAAAAAACATGTTTTTTGTATATTTTCACTTTTTTATAGTTTTTAGTATTAACTATTATAGAGGCAACATAAATGTATCATCTGTGAAAATTTAAATTGTCTAGCTATCACGGTATATCACTAGTTTCTTCACGTTTAAAAAAAACACGTTTTTTTGTATGGAGATCCTCTAATTTTTCACTTATTCTAATTTTTAGTATTTTATGTTATAGCAGCAGCTGAAATACATCATCTGTGAAAATTTCAACTGTCTAGCTATCTCGGTTCATGAAATACAGCCTGGTGACAGATGGTCAGACGGACGGACAGCGAAGTCTTAGTAATAGGGTCCCGTTTGTACCCATTGGGTATGGAACCCTAAAAAATACTCCATTCAAATATTTAGAAAAAAAATGTTCAATCAGCTGATCGACAAATATAAAAAAAAATTACTGTAGGTGTCGTGGGAAAAATTGGTCAGTATGATCAGTAGAAGCCCCAGTTAACGGGTCCTATACCATTTATATTACAACATCTACGAGTATAATATGTTTTATATATATAAATCTCGTGTCACGGTTCTTGTATTCGTACTCTTCCGAAATGGCTCGACCGATTTCAATTAAATTTTTTGTGTGTATTTGGAAGGTATGGGAATATGTCGTAAAGTATAATTCATATTGCAGAACAAAGTTTGCGGGGTCAGCTAGTAGTAATATAAAAAAAAGTCGGATCAGTTACATGCATTTATAACTCGTGAATGGCTGTACCGATTCTTATGATTTTTTATTTGTTGGATTGTTCTCAACTCCGAATAGCAGAATAACAATTCAATCATCGAAAAATTTCAGAAAAAAAAGAAGAAAAAAATTTCCATACATTCCCCATACATGTGGTGTGGCGTGGCGAGGCGTGGCTTGACGTGTGGTGTGGTGTAGTGTATGTAGTATAGTGTAGTATAGAGTAGAGTTTGTAAGGCCAGGACAAATAGTTTATAATAATAATAAGACAAAAAGCAGTGTTCATGTATTCCAGGAATCAAATCAAAAGGCACCGGCCCTCAGGAAAGTTTTAAATTGGCTGTCAAACGAATAAAATCTATCTTCACAGTTGATTGCTTAAAACTAGATCGAGCGGAGCGTGAATCCGACTGAATGACTGGTGGCCGCTGTACCACCGTCGGAAAAAGCAAAAATAGTAGACGGCCCACAGTTCGTGTACGATATCGGACAGACTTGTGTGTTTCGACTAAAGTTACAGTTTTGTGTCCGTATTGGCGAAAAATTGCTGAATATGGTCGAAAATAACCGTTGTAATCGTTGGATTTTATAAAAAAGTAAAAATAGTAGACGGCCCAAAGTTCGTTTACGATATCGGACAGACGTGTGTTTTGACTAAAGTTTCAGTTTTGTGTCCGTATTGGCGGAAAATTGCTGAATGAATATGGTCGAAAATAACCGTTATTTTCGGTGGATTTATAAAAAAGCAAAAATAGTAGACGGCCCACAGTTCGTGTACGATATCGGACAGACGTGTGTTACGACTAAAGTTTCAGTTTTGTGTCCGTATTGGCGGAAAATTGCTGAATATGGTCGAAAATAACCGATATTATCGTTGGATTAAAAAAAAAAGTAAAAATAGTAGACGGCCCACAGTTCGTGTACGATATAGGACAGACGTGTGTTTCGACTAAGGTTTCATTTTTGTGTCCGTATTGGCGGAAAATTGCTGAATATGGTCGGAAATAACCGTTATTATCGGTGGATTTATAAAAAATAGTAGACGGCCCACAGTTCGTGTACGATATCGGACAGACGTGTGTTACGACTAAAGTTTCAGTTTTGTGTCGCATTGGCGGAAAATTGCTGAATATGGTCGAAAATACCCGTTGCAATCGTTGGATTTTAAAAAAAGTAAAAATAGTAGACGGCCCAAAGTTCGTTTACGATATCGGACAGACGTGTGTGTTTCGACTAAAGTTACAGTTTTGTGTCCGTATTGGCGAAAAATTGCTGAATATGGTCGAAAATAACCGTTGTAATCGTTGGATTTTATAAAAAAGTAAAAATAGTAGACGGCCCAAAGTTCGTTTACGATATCGGACAGACGTGTGTTTTGACTAAAGTTTCAGTTTTGTGTCCGTATTGGCGGAAAATTGCTGAATGAATATGGTAGAAAATAACCGTTATTATCGGTGGATTTATAAAAAAGTAAAAATAGTAGACGGCCCAAAGTTTGTTTACGATATCGGACAGACGTGTGTTTCGACTAAAGTTTCAGTTTTGTGTCCGTATTGGCGGAAAATTGCTGAATATGGTCGAAAATAACCTTTATTATCGTTGGATTTTAAAAAAAGTAAAAATAGTAGACGGCCCAAAGTTCGTTTACGATATCGGACAGACGTGTGTTTTGACTAAAGTTTCAGTTTTGTGTCCGTATTGGCGGAAAATTGCTGAATGAATATGGTCGAAAATAACCGTTATTATCGGTGGATTTATAAAAAAGTAAAAATAGTAGACGGCCCAAAGTTTGTTTACGATATCGGACAGACGTGTGTTTCGACTAAAGTTTCAGTTTTGTGTCCGTATTGGCGGAAAATTGCTGAATATGGTCGAAAATAACCTTTATTATCGTTGGATTTTAAAAAAAGTAAAAATAGTAGACGGCCCAAAGTTCGTTTACGATATCGGACAGACGTGTGTTTTGACTAAAGTTTCAGTTTTGTGTCCGTATTGGCGGAAAATTGCTGAATGAATATGGTCGAAAATAACCGTTATTATCGGTAGATTTTAAAAAAAGTAAAAATAGTAGACGGCCCACAGTTCGTGTACGATATCGGACAGACGTGTGTTTTGACTAAAGTTTCGGTTTTGTGTCCGTATTGGCGGAAAATTGCTGAATATGGCCGAAAATAACCGTTATTATCGTTGGATTGTTACAAATGTTGTAGATTGGTGATTGATTTACAAATAAAAAATGATGATATCAGCTCATATACGTCCCCACCGAGGGGCTCGAGCCTACCCTGAATTAGGGCGATCGGGCCTTAGTCGACCACGCGGGCCCCGTGCGGGCTGGTCAACTTCACACACAAACTGCGAGTTTCTTCGCAGGCGTGTGCAGGTTTCCTCACGATGTTTTCCTTCACCGTATGAGCGTCAGATAAACGTAAATATGAAATTAATCTAAATTCGAAATCACATTGGCACATCTTCAACAATGATTTTTACCGACATCAAAAAAGGAGGTTATAAATGTGCCCCGTATGTATGTAATATTGTTGTGATTGCACAATATTCGTGTATGTTAGTCTGTGTGGGTGTCACTACTTTCATAAGTGTATGTTTGTATGTAAGTTTGTCTACGTTTTCTCAGAAACAAGAAATTGAAATGCAATAAATAAAAATTTCTTAATTTAAAATGTTTTGAATTTTGTTTTGGATTAAGCATTTTTCAACTAATAGAACAGTGCAAGTTTTTTAATGTCGGTTTTATAGTTTTTAAGATATGGACTGTTCAGTGCGTATCAATCACTGAAAAACACGTCATAGGTTTAAGTCGTAGTTTTGTAAAAGGAGTTCGATGTTATTAACTTTGTTGTTTGTTTTTAATTATCATAATCAGTAGATAACCGCCTCCGTGGCGTAATGGTTAGTCCATTCGATTCATACTTGGAGGACGCTGATTCGATTCTCGGCGGGGTTAACTTTATAAGGCTCGATTTGGTTGGTGGTAGTGCGATATCATAGCCCGCCTGGCTAGCTACCACCATCGTATCTATGTCTTGCTGCCAAACATCAGTGTAAACTGCATAGATGTGTTCCGGCTTGAAGATAATTTATCCAGATCACCATTGTGTTAGAGAATCTTGGTAAGCCCAATTCCATCTTTGGCATCATCGTCACTTACCATCAGGTGAGATCATGCCAAGAGCTTATCAATTGTAATTAAAAAAAAAGATAAAATTAAATTATATAAAGTTTGCTGAGTCTGTTCAATCCGTTTATTTCTTTGGCATTTCTTAGCAAGGTTTTGCCAGAGGCTGCGGTCTGTTGCGGTTTGGTTGTCTTATCTTATGGCGGTTTTTTCGTAGTGGTAAATCAGAACTCTCCCGCCCTCTTGTTGTAGGGGTGGAGCGGTAGCGGTGGCGCTGATTTTCTTTCCCAGGATTCCGTTCGGTGAGACGAAGGTGGAGGTTGGTACTCAGTCCGTAAGTGATTACTTCCGGAATTCGGCTCGAAGAACCAAAATTTACAATCATTAGGTAGCAAGGCTACTGTAGGAGGTCTGCGCTGGCCGGCTGAAGAGCTCATTACAGTAACAATGAGATACGCCGAGGTAATAGTCGAATTTCATTTTATTTTAAAACTGAAGCTATTTACGAGTAGATATACATAATATTTCAAAATCTCATGCCATAATAATGATTTTAATAATTAATAGGTGTACTTATACACACATTTAGCGTCGCTGGCTCAACCGGTAACGACTCGGTCCTCCTAACCAGAGGTGCTGGGTTCAAATCCCCTCGGCCAATGTACCAATAAGTTTTTAGAAACTTACGTACATATACTCACCGATTGCTTTAACGGTGAAGGAAAACCTGCACACACCTGCGAAGAAACTCGTAGGTTGTGTGTGAAGTCGACCAACCCGCACTGGGCCCGCGTGGTCGACTAAGCCTAATCGCCCTAATTCAGAGTAGGCTCGAGCTCCTCGGTGGGGACGTATATGAGCTGATATGATGATGATTAGGTAAAATAAAATTATCTGAAGTAAAGTGTACAATGGGTCTCAGATTTTGATGAGGCTGTTCGATCCGTAATTAAACAATGGCAAGCATACAACGACCCAAGATGACCGAAGCCAAACCCGTGCCAGATATCATAGTCCAAATTCTAGGGACAAGAAAAGTAAAATCTCAAAAAAAATCTATAAAAACTTGCCAAGTCTCGATAAATATTACTTGGCCATAAAAAGTAGTTAGATGAAATACACAGCGAAGTCTAAGTGAATGAAAGAAATAAATAAATAAATAAATATTCTTTATTGCATACCAAAAAACTTAGAAAATGAGTCACTTAGCTGTTATTTTTTTTGTAAAAGTTGTAACTCTATGTAGATAATAAGTAGTTAAATGCTTTTATTATCCTATGCTTTTTATTAAAACAATGTATTAAATTCATTCTGACATATCTACCTAGATTTCATCATCATCATCTGGACAAAGGTCTGGATTTACTACTTAAAAAAAAGTTTTACTTTTAAGCCATTCGTTTTATTTTATTCAATTAGACTTGACTTTTTATTTCATCTCACCATTTTTATGGCCAAGAAATCTTAATCGAGACTTGGCACTAGGGATTTCATTTCTTTTTGTACGAACCTAGTGCCAAAATAAAGGTCCTCGAAAATCTGCCGAAATGACTTTGCGCTAAACATGGCGATGGCACTTTGTACAGAATTTTTACAGTATGTTTTTGTTTGGATTTCACTTCTTTTTGTATGAACTGTTCTCTTTTCTAGAGTACCTTTTAATTCTCGATTTAAGGAAGACGAATATAGAATTAACTAAATAGTATTTAAAAACTCTAGTGTACTCTTTTTTTTCTACCTATATCCAGAACTAAAATACGGGTGGCTTAAAAGTACCGTGAGTTGCTTCGATAAAAGAATCATCTGGCCGTGCTCGACTTCGCAGGGGCACTCCCGTGCCACCATATATTATGAGATAAACGCCTTATCCAAGGATGTAACGAGCAATTTGTATAATAATCAGTATAAATAATTATAGAAAAGGAAACTTCTAAATTGAAAGACGATTGTTTTAAGATGATTTGAAAAAACTGTAATTAGTTTAACTAACAGTTCTTATTAAATAAAACTGTGGTTTGCATGAAACCGTTTTTTTCAATGATCTTTAAATTAAGTATAGGATAAAATATGACCTCAGAATAGCGAGAAACAACGTAAGATTTCTGAAGCGAGTTACTGAATTTGAAAACAATGACTTATTTTAAGTGTTTTAGACCGAAACTGACAGAGAACCCGTAATTCGGTTTCATTTTCAGTTAAAAAACTTTGTTCCACTCTGTCACTAAAAAAGAACAAAAAAAGAACAAATGGCACAAAAAGCGCTTACACCCCGCTATCAGTAAATTGCTATACAAAAGTGAGGCAAAACTCGCCCGTGTGGAATGGCCCGAAAGAGTTACATTTGAGCAAATTTTATTTCTACTGAGTTCGTATGATGTATGAACGGCTTATTCTATTGTTATTCCAATGTACACAATACAGTAAGTATTATGAATAGAGCAAGAACACGGACCCTTGAGTACTCATATCTATGTAAATTGAATGCTTTTGAACTGTGGCGGTATCTTTTACCTCTATATGAATTATTTTTAGGGTTCCATACTGAAAGAGTGCCAACGTATTACTATTACTAAGTCTCCACTGTCCGTCTGTCCGTCTATCTGTCAGCGGACTATAGTCATATACTATGTATTTCCTGAACCGTAATCTTTTTAAAAGGGGCATTCAAGAAACGTATTTTTTTTTACTTTTTAGGATTTTTTAGTCAACAAGGAACTTTTATAGATTTGCCATGTGTGTCTGTCCGTCCGTCTGCACGCGGTTTAATTCAGAGTCTCTTAGTACTAGAAAGTTGTATTTTCGTGTACAAAGCATACAAAGCGGTAAAATAAAATATTTAAAAAATGAGTGAGATGATCGCCTTAATTCAGGGTAGGCTCGAGCCCCTCGGTAGGGACGTCCCTATATATACGTATATGAGCTGGTATTGATGAGTGATATGATACCAAGGGCCTATCAATTGGGAACAAAAAAAATAAGGGTGCTTTATTTTTCAAGAATTTTTTCCTGATCTATCGTGATAAGTGACGTCTATATAAGGTGTAACAAAATTAGCTGAAACTATTTTAACTGGTGCTTCTACCCATTAAACTGAACAACTTACGCCATGGAACCCATAGACAAATCTCAAAAAAAAATTTGGCTCTCCCATACTAACTCGATCAGCTAATGGGAAGTTCATTATATATGGGTATTAAATTATTAAAGGGTTTGCAGAGAAGAAAACGAAATAATTAAAATTATTTTCAAATTTAAGCTTTTACCTAAAAATGTTTAGGATTTTCGAAAAATATTTTTTGGGTTGCTAACATTTTTCTGCAAAAATGACGGCAAATCCAAATCTTGTGTTAATTTTGGGACACATATTACTGTAAGCTAAAAATAGCTCATCTTCTACATGTTTTATTTATAATCTTGAAGTATCTAACTTACCTTTTTGCTTGATCTATAAAATAACGTAATAAATAAGTGCATCACGCTGAGTGCAACACCAGGCAACCGGTTAATAGCACATAGCACGGCACGGCAAATAGCATGGTTAATTGTGCCACACGACAAGAAATATATATTTTTATTCACAATTGGTAAGGTATATTATATCAAATCACAAAAACTAACCAAACACTTTAAGTACCCTCATTTTTAAGCAGTCGGGAAAATAAGTGGAAACGCTAAAAACATTTAAAAAACCGACTTTAATCGCAACAACTAAGTACAGTTTTGCTAGTTTTTTTTGGTTTTTCTTCATTTCTAAAAAGTCAAAAAAATTTAATAAAATTTATATTGGACCACTTCAGGAGTATTTCCTTCCGAATAAAAAAATAAAATCTAGTATAGTTTTTAAAATCTGTCCAAAACTGACTGAGAAATCGGTGGAAATACATAAATTTATTTTTCTATTATTATTAATTCTTAGATTTCATAGAAATTTTTTTTTTTTTGACGTCATAATATAATTAAATGTCAAATATATTTATCTTATTGGGTTAGGGAAAGCGACACATCACAAAATTTAATTGTCTATAGACACGCGGTTTAAATTTTTTTTGGTACACATAAGCGTATCTATTCTTTCCGTTAGTTAGGTGAAACTGTGATACTAGGTACTGTTTAAGGTGATTACAACTTTTAGGTACTTTGGGTTAACAAACTTAAGCCTGTTTTTTTTTTAATAATTGTATGCGCTTTGTTATCTTTTTCCCGACTTGGAAAAATATTTTTTTTTTACTTTGCAATTTATACAATAACGATCAGTAGGGTAATCTTGATTAAATAGGTCGCCGTGTATGTAATATGGCCTAACTTTTTGAGTTTGGGAAGAGACCCATCCCCCAGCAGTGGGGACATAATGGCCTGTTAAGGATACTCCAAATTTTATCCCTTTATCTCTCTCTTTCTCTGGTCGTTCCCTCATCCATCACTGAGGATCGTGGTTTTTGGTTTTGAACCGTATGAAGACTAGACTACGACAACGTATTTACGATCAAATAATTTTATGTTAAACTTCGATCGCTAGAATATTTACTGGGTAAACGTGGAGCTTTATAATCCGACAGTTCAAGAGACCTTCGCTATCACGCAAAGTATCTAATTTCTAGTAATGCGTTTATAACTATTAAACTGGGGCTTGCATGTTAACAATACTAAAATTGGATTGTGCGTTGACAGGGCTCCCTTAATCACTAAAGCCAATGATGTTGGAGCAACTGTGAAAAATTTAGTGGTTCATCATATCAGCTCATATACGTCCCCACCCAGGGGCTCGAGCCTACCCTGAATTAGGGCGATCGGGCTTTAGTCAACCACGCGGGCCCAGTTCGGGTTGGTCGACTTCACACACAACCTGCGAGTTTCTCCGCAGGCGTGTGCAGGTTTCCTCACGATGTTTTTCCTTCACCGTCAGAGTGTCGGATAAACGTACATATGAAATCTAAATTCAAAATCACATTGGTACATGGCAGGATTCGAGCCATGACCTCCCGGTCAGAAGGCGGCGCCCTTGCCGTTACGCTACCGACGCAATGAGTGTTTACGAAAATAATGACGTGTGTAATGTAAATAAATGTAAATAATGTAATGTAGGAAGGTAAATAATAGTTTTTGGAAGCCTAAAAAATTTTTAGATAGAACTCTTATTTTGAAAATAATTTCAATTATTTTTATTTTATTTTAGTAAACCCTTTTATTTGAAACCCATTTAAAAGTAACTAGTCCGCCATCTTTGGGAAAATCTTATGTACAACCTGTATTTTAAAAATAACTATACTATTTAGTATTTTTTCAGTTAACCTTTTTATTTGAAACCCATATAAAAATAACTGGTCCGCCATCTTTGGGAGTCCGCCATATTTGATTTAGAATAACGTCAGTTAGCATTGTGGTCCAAACTTAACGTGTATGTAAAATTTCAGCTTAACCAGAAACCGGGAAGTGGTTCTAAATTTAGCTGCCAAGATTTGTGCCAAACTGACAAAGAAACTCATTAACACGGCGAGCGTGCGATGCCTATATAGCACGAAGATAAAGTAGACTGGTCTACTTTTTAACCACAACAAAGCCTTCGACACTTCCTAACAATCAAGTTGCCAGTTAGTTTCCCTGACATCACGTGTCTGACAGTAGTGAATTGTCACTGTTAAACTCGATAACGATCGCAGCATTTGATAGGTTATGATTAAAGACTCTATTTTTACAGGTCGGCTAGAGGTGGTGGGTAAAAACGATAAAGGTGGTGGGTAAAATCGATAACAGTCAATGTAACAAACAAAAATATATGTTAGTCTTTTATGTTTTGATTTTTTTTTTGCACTAGAATTTTTTTTTGTTGTTTTGTATCATGTAGATACATTTACCTAGTGAAACCCAAAATGATCGTTTCAAAGTCATTCTTATTGCCTTGCGTTTCATGATTAAATTCTTTTTGGTTCTGCTCTTTGATCAATATTTGATTTTGAAGTTACCTTCTGACAAGGAAAATAAAATAAATGATGACCGTGGAAAAGACTTGTGTTTTGCATGTTTACTTTTAAATTCTGAGTTTTAATTATTTTTTCAACATAAGCCCTTAATATTTAACTGAGGTAAGTAATTTGTGTTTAGAAATCACTATGCGTTTTTGTTCGGTGTTGGTGCGAGCTAGATATTTACTTATGTACGTAGGGCTTTCCACGTTACTCTCGAAGTTGATGTTCCCGAGGTGCCCATTGCTCCGGAACAAAACCAGCCCTAGCACACAGCAGTGTTTTTGCTGCACTGCGCATCCTGCTGCCTGCGCGAAGGGAAGTTAAACCTTGATTATTAATTTTAAATCCTGAGTGTATTTCTGGAGTATTTCTTACTAAGTGCCACCATACGCTGTTGCTGCCCTGAGAAATTCTCACTAATTGCCACCAAGCGCTGCTGCTGTCCAGAGATATACTGACCTGAGTTAACTTAAACATTTTAGCTTTTAATTTTAAATTATTAAAATTATTGTGTACCCCCAAGGTTAAATTTATAATCTTGGGGAAATTCCGAACATAGGTTAAGTTAAATTTTATTACGTTTTACTGTACTTTCACGGTCATCCTTTTTTAGCGAATTTACCTTTTTTATTTATTAAATAAAAGTATTCTTTATTACCCCAAAAAATATTTTTCTTTCAGAAGTTCTAATTTAGTACATTGATCTAAATTCTACGTATCATGTAGCGAATCCATAGCTGCCTTAATATATAAAACATAATAAACCGTTTAAATGTAGAACATAAAAGGAAATAGTAAAAAAATAAAAAAAACAAAAGTTTTTTTTTACTCTGCTGGTGCACGGACGGCTTCCAAAACTCGGGAAGATTGGGTCGTACTCCACACACGGGGGCCAAGTCCTGGTACGTTTAGATTGTAGGGCAAGTAGTGAACCCTATATTGTCAGAAGATTTTCAAGCCCCTACAAGGCATCTCACATGGCTTAACGACTACCATCTAGTGATAACAACCGGCACCAACGGCTTTACGTGACATGCACGGAATTGACACTTACCGTCAAACCTCCCCCTCCTCCGTCAGCCCCCAGTACCGAGGATCGTGACCCAGTCAGTTTTCAACCGACTTCAAAAAGGAGGAGGTTCTCAATTCGATTCTATGTTTTTTTTGTATGTTTGTTACGCGATATCTCCGCCGATTGTAAACCGATTTTAAAAATTATTTTTTTATTTGAAAAAGTATACTCCCGAGGGGGTCCCATTGTCACCAAGTCAAGATCTGATGATGGGATCCCAGGGAAATCGAGAACAACCCTCAAATTTTATAGGCACATATTACGTGTTTCATGTATTTCCTTTTATCCAAGTTTTGGCGCCTGGTAGTCATTATCTTATCATCATCACCAGATGAGCTGATGAAGGAAGGTACAACTCCTTAACGGTTAGGAGTTGGAGGATAATTCTTTAAAAATTTCACGTAGACCGATAGTTGTATTATTTCAGGTTATTCAGATGAGCTGATGATGGAAGATTTGACTCCTTAACTTTCATGCCGTTGAGATGATGATGATGGAGGCCACAGAAACCTGTTAATGAAACACATGCATTATCAATTATGATTTGATGGTTCCTATTGGCGAGTGGGATTGGGTATAACGTTGTAGATAGATAGCATTATCACTAAAAATAAATTAAATAAAAATAAAAGTTCAAAAAACTTAAAAACCGACTTCAAAATGAAATTCACTCAAAAGTATGAAATAATATTATTATACTTAGATACACGACACGAGAAGCGTCGGTGGCTCAACCGGTAACGACTCGGTCCATCTAACCAGAGGTACCGGGTTCAAATCTGGACGGCCAATGTACCAATGAGTTTTTCAAAAACTTACGTACATATCATTACCGATTGCTTTAACGGTGAAGGAAAACATCGTGAGGAAAACCTGCACAGGCCTGCGAAGAAACTCGAAGGTTGTGTGTGAAGTCGACCAACCCGCACTGGGCCCGCGTGTTCGACTATAAGGCCTAATCGCCCTGATTCAGGGTAGGCTCGAGCCCCTCGGTGGGGACGTATATAAGCTGATATAATTAAATTAATTAGATACACGACATCAACCAAAAATAACGAAATCAAAGGTGGCTAGGAATTAAATTAGGGGCCTAAAATTTTTTTTGAGGTCGGTGTCAGCAATGCCATTGAATCTAAAACATTTGATACGTAAGTAGCTGTATGCTAATACCGACCTCAAAAAAATTTTTAGGCCCCTAATTTAATTTCTAGCCACTTTTGAATTCGTTATTGTTGGTTAATGTCATGTATCTAAGTATAATAATATTATTTCATACTTTTGAGTAAATTTCATTTTGAAGTCGGTTTTTAAGTTTTTAAACTTTTATTTTTTTGTCGAAATAGTCATGCACTTTAGTGGCAGTGATCGGGGCACATTGCTCGTAGAACAGATGGCCATTGGGGCAGTAAAGTTTTCGATTGGCGACCACGCACAGGAAAACGTAGTGTAGGCAGGCCTCCCACTTGGTGGACCGATGACCTGGTGAAGGCCGCGGGAAGCCGCTGAATACGGGCAGCGCAGAACCGGTGGAAATCCTTGGGGAAGCCTATGTACAGCGTGGACGTCCTTCGGTTGATATGTGTTGCCGTCTGTCGCCAGCCTGGATGCTTCTTATATTGGTGTCTCCAAAGTTTTTGTGGCGAGGTCAGCCCATCGAACCAGTCTAAAGTCACGTGGTCTGCTGCCTGCCAATTTATCGAACAGGATTGATCGTTCCAGGTTGTTGGGCTCTCTCAGCACTACATTACCGAAGTATTGGAGTGTTCTTCGGATGACTTTCGACAACAGATGATCCTTGTTTTTAACCGACTTCAAAAAAGGATATATTATTTAATGTATGTTCGCGGATTACTTCGTCGTTTATGAACCGATTTTGATGATTCTTTTTTTGATGGAAAGGAGATATCCCAAGGGTAAGGAAACCATGATCTTATAATGGCATCCCAAAAAAATCGAGGGGAACCTTAGTTTGCTGTTTGAAGTCGGTTTTTTTTGTTCATAATTATGAAGTCGGTTTTAAGTTTATTTAAACTTTTATTTTTTGATTGTCAGCTCCTCCATAATAGACTCGTATGACTGATTTTTGCAACACTTGACGCACCACATCTCGAAGGCGTCGATTCGCTTTAAATCACTGGATTTCATTGTCCAAGTCTCTGAACCGTTGAAGTATGTTGAAAAGACAAGTGTGCGTGTCAGATTGATGTTCGTTCTGCGCAAATGTACAGTGAAACACATCCACGTAACAAACATGTCAACCGTCTCCGTGGCGTAATGGTTAGTCCATTCGCTTCACACCAGAAGATCGCGGGTTCAATTCCCGGTGGGGTCATCTTGTAAGACTCGGTTTTATTGGTGGTAGGGCATTTTCTAAAGCTCGCCTGGCTAGCTACCACCATCTTATTTAAATCTTGCCGCCAAACATCAATGCTAACAATATTGATGTGTTCCGGCATAGCCAGTTCCCCATTGATAAAATTTATATGCGACCAAAAGGAAAGCAACTAGCTTTCAAATAAAAAAAGAATCATAAAAATACGTTTACCCAGTCAAAAGTTCTGAGGTAACACACATAAAAAAAACATACAGTAGAATTGAGAACCTCCTCCTTTTTGGAAGTCGGTTGAAAGTAATCTTCATCATATCAGCCGAAAAATGTCCACTGCTGGACAAAGGCCTCCCCCAAGGATTTCCACGACGACCGCATCCATTGACTTTCTGCGATCTTCCCCAGGTTGTCGGTCCACCGCGTGGGAGACCTGCCCCTCTACGCTTTCCTGTGTGGGGTCGCCACTCGAGAACTTTACTGTCCCAACGGCCATCTGTTCTACGAGTTATGTGCCCTGCCCACTGCCACTTCAGTTTAGACATTCTGTGAGTTGTGTCGGTTGCTTTGGTTCTCCTGCGGATCTCCTCGTTTCTGATCATAATAATAATTGTTTATTGTATCAAAGATGGTACGTTATAGTTAGATTAATCTTTCTAGAACCCCCACTAGGATTCCTTGTGTTAAGGGTGCCAGTGACATTTTAGAATGGTATCCAATATGGCATCATTAAATTATGACTATGTCCTCTAGAGGGCGCCATATTCAATTTAATGTGAGGTCACATAGCGTTTAACCAGCGGACGATCAAGACGCTTCCAAAGTCACCTCATTTGTCAAATTATGATAGATATTAGGGAATCATTACATATCAGCTCATATACGACCTCACCAAGGGGCTTGAGCCTACCCTGAATTAGGGCGATCGGGCCTTAGTCGACCACGCGGGCCCAGTGTGAGTTGCTCGACTTCACACACAACCTTTGAGTTTCTCTGCAGGCGTGTACAGGTTTCCTCACGATGTTTTCCCTAACCGTAAGAGCGTCGGATAAACGTACATATGAAATCTAAATTCGAAAACACATTTGTACGTAGCCCGGACAGGAGGCAGCGGCCCTTGCCATTACGCCACCGACACTCTCAGTCTCTATCTATTTGGGAATAGATGACCTACATACCAGTCAAAGTCATAACCATCCTTTTTGCTTCACCGAAGTCGGGTAAATATGTTATCACGACGGTAATTAAACATTTAATGCCCACGACGACGTAAAGTATCAGTAAGTATTCTTTCTCATATTTATAGGTACCTCACGCCATAATCACGCTATTACCTCGTAAAGCGCAGGTTGTAAACGCCAAGTCTTGCGCCGTATTAATATAGAACTTTTTAAGTGACTTTGTCAGTTAGTTTATTGTGTTTCTTTGCCCATTATTCTTTCCCGAAGTTTATTCTGAACTTGAATTTTTCTCATGAATTCTTTGCGATGTTTTTGAGCTTCGGTGGCGTAACGGCTAGGGCCACCGCCTCCTGTCCGGGAGGTCGTGTTTCAAATCCCGCCACGTACCAATGTCATTTCGAATTTAGATATCATATGTACGTTTATCCGACGCTCTTAAGGTGAAGGAAAACATCGTGAGGAAATCTGCACACGCTTGCGAAGAAACTCGCAGGTTGTGTGTGATGTCGACCAACAGTGTGGGCCTGCGTGGTCGACTAAGGCCCTAATTCAGGGTAGAACCGAGCCCCTTGGTGGAGACGTATATGAGCTGATATGATGATTGACGGAATGAGAGGAATTAGTACCTGAGGAGTGTGTTTATAACCAACTAAAAGTCTTCAGTTTACAATTTGTGACCCTTTGAATAAAAGTGCCCTAAATAAAATAAAATATATATGCGTAAAATTATTAAAACGACAATAAGAATAACGGTTAAATTCTTAAAAAAAATCCAAGAGATTAATGCCTAAGCCCTTATTTAAAAGTGAAATTTTCTAACAAAATTTGAAAATTATTTGCAAATTTCAACTTCAAATGTCACCATGAAGCGGTTAGTTTTTGATTCTTGATTTAGTATAACTTATGGTATGAAACATGTGAAAATATATTTTTTTTAATTAACATAAGTAATTTTACATATTTTATTTATTTTTGAAGTTTTCACATATGTTTAATTTCTCCCAACATTTTATACCGAACAAAACATCACATAACTTAAATCATAAACTTAATTTTTTGCGGATTAACCAAATGGAGATCTCAAGAGTAATACTCTTATTTATTTACTGGCTTTTGCCCGCGGCATCATGCGCGTGGATATAATTTTAATGATTGTATTCTATGCAGTAGTGGCTATCCTACAAGAATGATGATTTTAATGTACTACTTCTCGTGTCATATTGTTTTCATGTTCTGATGGCATAATTTGTTTTACATCAATGACTGTATTTTAACGTTTTAAGTGTTGTTTTTTATTTTTTTACAAATGGCATGTGATAACTATTTTATGACTATCAGAATAAGGATAAATTTGTTTCTATTTTGAATCTTGAATCACTTTGATTCTTGAATCTTTGAATAATACATTTTTCGGGACAAAGATCTATCTACCAATTAAAATTCATCTAGATCCGTTCAGTCGTTTAGGTGCAAAAGAAAAAATAAATAAATAATAGCTATCCTACAAAAGTATGAATTGTTCTAGGATTTAAAAAAAATACCTATGTGATTGATCTATCTAACCTACCGAAAATTCAGATCTGTTCAGCCGTTTGGTTGAAAAATTTTAATAAACAAACAAACATCCATACTTTCGAGTTTATTAGTGAGAAAATATTGATTCATTTGAAATGCCAAGCAGGCAACGTCACGGTCCCCAACGCTGTTATTTAATAAAGTGCGCCATTGAGCCGTAAAAGAGTTTACTGTGGAGGCTCCGACCCAATTAGGAATTGAAATTTATGATGGCTGCCTCCCCATAAATTGTAACATTTTAATTTCATTTCAAGCAGAAGTTAGCTGGCTACTTGCGAAGTTCCAAGTTGTAATTGTAAGAAGTTTTAGTATAATGGTAAAGTAAGCTGGTGCGACGAATGTCGCGGCAGTTCCGGTTGGTTTGTGATAAAAATTGAAAAAGAAACATTTTCTAAGCTCGCATGGCTAGCTACCACCATCTTATCTAAGTCTTGCCGCCAAATATCAATGTTGTTATCATTGCTGTGTTCCGGCATGAAGATAAGATAGCCAGTTCCCCATTGCGTTGGGGAATCTTGGTAAGCCCGCTTCCATCTTCGGCAACATCATCACTTACCACCTGGTGAGATGTTGGCAAGGGTTTACCGGAATACACCAATGATATCAACATTGATATTTGGCGGCAAGACTTAGATGAGATGGTGGTAGGTAGCCAGGCGGGCTTAGAAAATGCCCTACCACCAACCAAACCGAGTCTTACAATTGACCCCGCCGGGAATCGAACCCGCGACCTCCTGTGTAAAGCCAGTGAACTTTGCCTCTGAGCTACGGAGGCGGTTAAAAATACGCCACCTATGATACACTTTGCGCGGCATACTCCAGTGCGAAAATAGCGAAAATATCGGAAGCGTTTTCCCACAGATAAGACCTATCTAAATTGATTTTTCGCTTTCGAAAATTCCGGTATACTAATTTTCAAGCAAATCGTTAGAGACGTTTCCGAGATTAAGATTATATATATGTCACCGGGTTATTGTGGAAACCGCGATATTACAATCTTACTAGTTACATTATGATACAACGGTAAATTGTGAATCTGAGCACAATATCACGGCCTATTCTTGTACCTCCGAATAAAACCGATGATTTCTTCTGCTGCGAAGCATTCTGCTCATTTATTTAGTGCTGTTCACTTCGCTTAGTGTTATTGAAATGTCACTAAAACGTTTACAATGTCACTAGTGAAATTGTAAACAATATGTTACAGTTCACAATCTTTTGACAGTTCACAATCTCGCGAAATAAATACCGTTAGATTATTTACAATCTTACGGTGACATATACATACAATAATTGCTTGTTTAAAGGTAAGATAAAATTCACTTGAATAAGTTTCCCAAATTCCACCAACTTTATTTTACTTTAATAACGAACTTTTATTCCATTTTATTTTATTTTATTATTTTTAGGTAATTTATTCCAGTGAAATCTTTGCTCAAGAAATATTCTGAGGTGAATTATGTCGTGAAAAGCGTAATTGATTTTTTTAACGAAGTATGGCGTTGGCGACTGATGCTGAAGCCATAAAAAGAGTCATGGGAATTCCTTGATTGATTTTCTTTGGAACATAATTATTTTTAAAAGTAAGTATGCAGTAATTTTACAGTTTTCTTCATAAAGAATGTTACTTGAATTATGGAGGAATATGTCCAAATTTTAGAAACAGTAGAACAGATAGATTTTATGGCAGCAAAGTTATCGAGTAGGGAAGGCGCCACCAGAAGACGTAGAGTCGGCAGGTCTCCCACTTCGTGGATCGACGACCAGGTTTAATCGAAAGCCGCTGGATGTGGGCAGAGCAGGACCGTTCGTCGTGGAAACCCTTGGGGAAGGCCTTTGTCCAGCAGTGAACGTTTTTCGGCTGGTATGATGATGATTATTATTATATAATTACTATCTATTTGTAACCTATTCTCAAACAGCTCAAGAACAACAAGGCACCGGGTGATGATGGAATTACGGCTGAACTTCTGAAAGCAGGTGGATCACCGGTACTTAAGGCTCTTCAGAAGTTATTTAATTCCGTTATACTCGAGGGACAAACGCCTAAGGCATGGCACAGAAGTGTGGTCGTGCTTTTCTTCAAAAAGGGTGACAACACACTGCTGAAAAACTACAGACCCATCTCACTTCTGAGCCATGTCTACAAGCTGTTTTCGAGAGTCATTATGAATCGTCTTGCACGCAGGTTTGACGACTTCCAGCCTCCCGAACAAGCCGGCTTCCGAAAAAGGCTTTAGTACCATAAACCACATACATACGCTGCGGCAGATTATACAGAAGACCGAAGAGTACAATCAGCCACTATGCTTGGTGTTTGTGGACTATGAGAAGACCTTTGCTACAGTCTCTCCAGCGGTGCCAAATTGAACATCGATACATCGAGGTGTTGAAGTGTCTGTATGAAAACGCCACCATTTCGGTTCGCCTCCAGGATCAGAACTAGAAAACTATCCAGTTGCAGCGAGGGGTGAGACAGGGAGACGTAATATATCCGAAACTATTCACCGCCGCCCTGGAAGATGTTTTTAAGCTTCTGGACTGGGGTGGAGTCGGCATCAATATCAACGGCGAGTACATATCCCACCTCCGATTCGCTGACGATATCGTGGTCATGGCTGAGACTATGGAAGAACTAAGCACAATGCTCGATGGCCTCAGTAAAGTGTCTTAACAAGTGGGCCTTAAAATGAACATGGACAAGACGAAAATAATGTTATTATGGGGCTTATGGGGCTGACCTATGGGGGCTGGCCGCTGACAGAGATAGGATGTTCAGAGTACAAAAACGCGCCATCCGTATTATCTCGGGAGTAGAATGGGACCACCCCGCGAAAGAATTATTCATAAAACTTAAAATACTAACGTTTCCATCACTTGTTATACTCCTGATCGCTAAACTAGTCAGATTCAATCTTAGCGACTTCTCTATAAATAGTGATGTCCACTCACATAACACCAGAAGCCGTAACGAGCTGAGGGTACCTAGGTGCAGGCTAACTAAGTCGCAAAAATGTATACAATTCATGGGTCCCAAAATCTATAATTCAATTTCGGCTGACATTAGAGACGCACCGAGCAACTCTGTGTTCTTAGCCAAACTAAAAAGCTTTTTGATAGCACAGGCTTATTATACTGTGGACGAATTTATTTTGAATAAAATACTGTAATAACAGCGAAATGCTTTATAACATTTAATTAGGTTAAAATAAAATATAACAAACTTATGACTAATCTTATGTTTAAAATGACTTGTAATTTGCTTTAAATTATTAATAAATATTGAAATTGAAATTGAAATTGAAAAGTTAAATGTCCGTGTCGCACCCACCCCTCTAAAGGTTGGAGACTCTACACTGGAAGTTGTTGACGAATATGTATACGTGGGACAAACAGTCCAGCTAGGTAGGTCCAACTTCAAGAAAGAGATCAATCGACGAATCCAACTCTGCTGGGCAGCGTTCGGGAAGCTTCGCAATATCTTCACGTCCCAAATTCCGCAGTGTCTCAAGACTAAGGTCTTTGACCAGTGTGTGTTGCCAGTGATGACTTACGGAACTGAGACATGGTCGCTTACTATGGGCCTCGTAAGAAGGCTCAAGGTCACCCAAAGGGCGATGGAGCGTGCTATGCTCGGAGTTTCTCTGCGTGATCGAATCAGAAACGAGGAGATCCGCAGGAGAACTAAAGGAACCGACATAGCTCACAGAATCACTAAACTGAAGTGGCAGTGGGCAGGGCACATAGCTCGTAGAACAGATGGCCGATGGGGCAGTAAAGTTCTCGAGTGGCGACCGCGCACCGGAAAACGTAGCGTAGGCAGCCCTTACACGCGGTGGACTGACGACCTGGTGAAGATCGCGGGAAGCCGATGGATGCGGAGAGCGCAGGACCGGTCGTCGTGGAAATCCTTGGGGGAGGCCTTTGTCCAGCAGTGGACGATTTTTGGCTGATATGATGATGATGATGAACCTATTCAAAAGAACATTCCAATGAGCCAAAACACGATACTTTGCCATAAATTGGGGAGTGATACTAGCAGTGATGCTGGAGCATAAGGTCAAAGTTAGCATTTTCTTGCATAATCAATAAAGTATCAGGATACCATATTTTAAATCGATCAGACCTGTGGAAGTTGTTCACACCCCTTAACCAACAGGAAAAGAGCCGATTTTATCTTCAATTTTTTGAATCATAGCTTATAACGCTCTCAATTATATAACCTTTTACAAAAAAAAAAACATAATCAATATCGGTTCATCCGGTCGGGAGCTACGATGTCACAGACAGACACACACGTTAAACAGATCTTCTGTTTGCGTCAGGTGTAAAAAAAAGAAAAAAGGTTTAAGTGTTGTTCAAAAGTTTCCTTTTAAAATAATCTTCTTATAAATATAAAATTCTAGTGTCACAGTGTTAATTGTCATACTCCCCCGAAACGGCTGGACGAATTTTCATGAAATTTTCTGTGTATATTCGTTAGGTGTGAGAATAGGTATTGAAAATTTGCAGGAAACAGCTAGTTATAATTTAATCTAAAAATCAATCTGAATTCAGAACCGTGTCGAAAACTGGGTAAATCGTATTTCACATAAAAATCTGAAGTTATGCAGTCATCGGAAAAGTTTTCTCGCAATCGAGGAAAGTTTTAAAAGAGTTCCTTCTTTTTTGCATATTTGATGCGAATTTCATATTCAAATCTTAACATTCCGATTGGTGGGAAAATGGCTTCGTTTGATGTTTGCGTGCTAAAAGTGGTTTCTGTGAAGTCTGGCGAGCTGCATATTCATATTAAATGGGGAATAATATACATTTTTAGGTTTCCTTACGACTGCCAACGGGACCCTATTAATAAGCCTCCGCTGTCCGGCCGAATCTTCACCAGGTTGACAGTCTCACTTGACTCGCACTTGGCCGGTTTTTTTAAAATTTTTTAATGATAAAAACTAGGACACAGAAGCACAGACATGAATAAATAGTACTTACGTACCAGAAGACCATTGAATTTTCTAACAACTTGATCACCTACTTGATGTTTTTCAAATTTATTAAACAATAAAATATTAAAGCAATTTTGCCAAAATAAACTAGGTAGGTACCCACATAACCTTGGTATAAAGATACTTCGTTGTATCAATTCTGCGTCTTACAGTCAACCCGTATAACTTGATGTTTATGCGCGAATATTAGGGGATACGGCTAGCAAATTAAGAAGATACCTTCGGGTACGTCTTACAGAAATAATTGTATGGATACGCCAAATTTTAAGGCCTTAAGATGGGGCAAATGATAATATTCAATTCAAATTATTGATAGACTGTGTAAAGCTAACACTATGGAAAAATATATGTCGGAGCGCAATTACGTGCTTGTACGCACTTATGCATGCGTCGAAGCACCGTGTGTTTTATCTTGAAACGTCAAACGGTTAGCTAGGGTAGTAATTAGTCATCTTTGGCCAAGGTGTGGTCAGTGCGAGACCGGACCGGAACCCAGATTTAGTTGGTAGTGTTGGTACTTGTTTGTTAGCCAATCAGAATCGTTGTGATTATCGAACCAATAAATGACAATGCAGCCAACCTACAGGGGCTACGACAGAGGTGCCAATTATTTTACGAGCACTTTTGATCGAGCAGCTGAACTGTAAACTTGGGAAGCCAGCCCCGTGTGGAACTCATCGCAGTCTATAAAATAATCTGTTTTCATCCGAATCATCGTGAAGCCTCGTGTTGCAAACGTGTCTGAATATTGATTGTACACTCCAAAACTTCTCAAAGACGAGTTTATTTCTTAGATCCGGCCAAAACCCTTCTGATGATCCGAAATATTTAATATACTTAAAGTAATAAAAAAATGATTTAATTGAACACAATTTTAAAAATATTGTCATTTCTGATGTAAAAAAACATACTTAGACTCTGTTTTTGGCATTAATTGCAATTTTTAAAAAAATTGTAAATGATAAATGAAACCAACACATGAAAATCGGTGGCTCTAACACCTTTATTTAACAGTTTATTGTCTACAAAAAATTTAAATTTATATGTTGCAGCCAACTAGTTAAATAATTCATTTAATAACTGCCTCGCTTTAAATAGCAGCATTCAAATAACTGGCTGAATGATAATACATTTAATGACTTGGCTGGCTGATGCTTAGGCCATTCATTAAACGAGCTAAGTGAATACAGAAGTAGAAGCTATAAAGGGGTTCTGTCGACTGAGAAACGGAACGATCGAAACTAGAGCGGGAGCGAGCGAAGCGAGCTCGGAATTTCGGAGAAACCCCGACTCATTTGGTTAGGTTCGTAGTGTTACTTTGAACACGAATATATAGAACTAGGAGCCCCGAAGGGGCTCTGTCGTCTAAGAAATGTCCCCTTCTTCGTCCCACCTCTCCCCTTAAGTACTTTCCCCCTGAGGTGTGAATTTAAACTACCTGTTATCGATCTAAGCCATTTGCAGAGGCCTTTAATTATATGGCTGAATAACCATTCAGGCAGTTAGTTGAATTGCGCCATTTAGTTAAAAGACTAGGCAGTTAATTGAATGGCTAATTAAGCTAGATGGCTGCGTCAATGGAAACAGGTTTTTTCCTTTATGTAGTATAAATAATTAACAGTTTACCTATAGTATTGCAGGAAAAATATGTACAACACAGTGGTAATTCGATAAGACTTATTAAAAGTATCAGATGAGATGATGCCAAAGACTTATCAATAGAGAATTTAAAAAAAAGTACATGTTGGAAATGGAAGGAAACGAAATTATGTACAATCTGTAATAGCGTAAGTCCTTTTAAAAATATTAAGAACTTGTAACTGAAAACACACTGCATGACGGAAAAGCCCGTCAGGCTTATGTTGTGTGATATAAATTTAATTGTTAAAAATGATTGTACTTATATATTTTGGACAATGAAATAAATATTAATCTCTGAAAAGTAGTCCAGTAAAAAATGGTTAACTAGAATAATGAATAGACAGGTTTACTGAAATAAACAAAATAATAATATCTAAGAAGTACTTTATTAAAAAAGTATGATTAAAATACTACATCTGGATAATGATAAACTAGAATAAAGAAATAAATAAATAAATATTAAAATTACTCGTTGTAGTCCATTACAAAAAAAAGATTAAAATATGTGGATTCTGTTAAACTAGAATAATATTTAGACAGGTCCATATTATTCCAACCGGTGTCCGAAACACTTTAGTTTAACACTCTATCCCGTTACTGTTCGGCATCCTGCGCTGACGCCTCGGATTAATTTATACAGGCCATTGCACAGGGCCGTTTCTAGAACGTCATTTCAGATAGTCAAACCAAAGTATATATATTTTTTTATATTTATTATATTTATTAGTACTAACTTAAAAAAAAAGTATTGGTCAAACGGTAAAGGAATATTAGAAGGAAACTTACACTATACTTCAGTAATATTTTCCTGAAATAAAGATGTTTAGAAGCAACATATGAAAGGATGCAACATAGAACCCTCTCAATAGGAGAGTTTGGCAGCAGAATGGCCAGAATGGCGCAGGATTGTGATTGCGCACTTGCCTATGTGCGCGAGTTCGAGGATCAGCGTAAAGCTGGCCTTGATACTAAATGCGACCAGTTAAAGGCCCGACCATCTGCGACCATTTCATACAATTACGAGGATGGCATACTTAAATTCCCTCATTGCGCGAGGAGTTTCGCTGCGAAGATTGGCTACATAAGCCATCTTCGAGCGCACGCGCAGCAAACCGACTAGGAGTCGAAATGGTCGCCATGACCGAAATCGGTCGGGTAGAGATCATCATTAATATGACCCTACTCTTTGACTACACATCGAAGATAACCTTGTAGCGAGACGCTGTATCTAGCTAAAATACTTATCCGTTACTGGATACCTTCTATTTACCTTCGAGCGACAAGGGAGTAAATTAAGGTTAAGTAATCGTTCGAAAAACTGATGACTAGATTTTCACAAAAATGCACTCTGTATATTCACTAGTAGATCTTAAAAAAAAAAACGACGGGTTGCACTCCGGGAGTGCCGGCAGAAGTGAAAACTTGAATATTAACGTTGTAAATTTTGAAATGGTTAGGGAATAATATTGCACGAATTGTATAAAAGTACTATCATTTATGTGGTAGAATACAACATTTATTTTTTGCGCTATCGTACAAAAACATGACAATTTATGTTACATTAAAGAGTTTGTATCTCAGGAAAATCAACAAAAAATCAACTTCATCCGTCTTACGAATTTTCGATCAGGTCACGTGTCCTGACGCGAGTTTAACATTTTTTACCCATTACAAAACAAGTGCACAACGCCGCTAAAGAAGTTTTCACTACTCCATCCGTGTTACGAATTTTCGATCAGGTCGCGTGTCCTGACGCGAGTTTAACATTTTTTACCCATTACAAAAAAAGTGCACAACGCCGCTAAAGAAGTTTTCACTTCAAAAAACTAGAAAAAAAAAACACACCGGTAGCACTCTGGGAGTGCCGGCAGAAGTGAAAACTTTAGTATTAACGTTGTGTTTAATTATAAGTACAAAAATACTATCATTTATGAGGTAGAATACAATGTTTATTTATTGCGCTATCGTACACAAATATGACAATTTATAGTTATTATTCATAATATTATATCGTTATTTATTTATATATTACATTAATTTTTATCTCTTAGAAATATCAACTTTCATCCATAATTTCGACGACTTTTTCACCATCGTTATTACCAGAATCATCATCGCAAATTTCTAAAACTGATACAATCGGTTTATGATAGCTGAAGTAAGAAACAAACAGTTTTGATTCGAATCTATTTAAGTGTCTAATAAAGACCGCATCAACACGCATCAATCGCGCGGTAGCTCGCGGCGTCGCGGGCGGACGCGCGCGCAGGGAGCGCGCAGCCGCGCGGTGGCTCGCGGCGCCGCGGGCAGCCGCGCGGCGTTTTCGTACTTTTCAAACGATACTAATATTTATAAGCATGAAGATAAAGTTTAAAATTGTTTTACACTGAAAGTGCTCGTCGCGTCGCTGCCGGCCGCTGCCGTCCCGGTGTGAATTGAGCCTAAGAGTTGTTCATCTAGTATATTTATTCATCTAGTATATTTATTCATGTAGTATATTTATTTCATGTAGTACATTTATAAAGTATTTACTCATTTCCATTCACTACTTCATCATCACTTTTTTCATTAATCGATGCACTTTGTTCAATTTCCATAATTTAAACAATTCACATATACGAGTACACAACAATGTGGTTACTACACAACCACGGAGCACAAACAAAGAGGAGCTGGCCTAAGCAACTGTGCACTGTGATTTTCGTCAGGTGCCCATGTATCGAGACTCGCATTATTGGTGTGTTTTCGCATTTTTAAGAAGAAAAGGATGGAGTGTTGTGTTTTATCGTGTCGAAGTTATTCAGACAGACGTTCTGATGCTATGAATGGTATCACATTTCATTTGTAAGTAATTTTATACGTAATTATTAAATTAGTTCTAGAAAATTCTCGGCTTTCAAGTATAAATTATACTTCTCGACACTAGGTGGCGTAACTTTTGTGAATAAAAAATACGAGTACGTAAAGTTCCGCATTGGTATATAGTTATAATCATACGTGGATACTGAAAATTAAAGTATACAATTAAACCTGAATACTTTTTAGTCGCCAAAACAGTACTTTAGTGATTTTTATAATTATATTGTAAACAGGCCGCCATCTATCGTCAACAAGAACAACTATTTTCAACGTACCAAATATCCAGGGCCGTAATTAGATTCAAATAATTTTACCGAATAACACACGGCTATGGTCAGTAATGAAATAACATTTTCATAGCAAATATTTTCAAGTAACAAAGATCTGAGTTGTATACATACTCGTACTATTCTCCGTGACTGTTCATGAATTGAAAGAACTTCGAATGTTAAATAATCATTTTATTCATATTAAGATAATTTACCACCTAGTTAATTTTATTTCTTTTTGTTTGTTTTAGATTTCCATCCGATGATAATTTAAAACAACAATGGATCACAAAAGTGAATAGACCGGATTGGACTCCGACAAAATATACAGAGATTTGTTCTTGCCATTTTAATGATGCAGACTTCATAGTGACAAAAAAAGGCCATAAAAAATTAAAGATGGGCACTTTACCTAGTTTAAAACTGGATTTGTCGGTTGGTTTCGGTATTGTTTGTATAACCGAGTTTCAATTATTTTAGGAGAATAAGTATGTATTTCATTTTATTTTTTAAATTACAGCTTTGACCAATCACCGACTGTAAATCATATTATACTGCTGATTAAATCTTTATCAGAAAAATATATAGATATTCGTTTTAAGCATTTCGCAACCATTCAAAACGATAGGGCAACGAACCGACAACAACTAACTAAAACTGTTATTTTCGCAGGTAATTGAATTTTGTAAATAAAATTATGTTCGTAATAATAATTTTTATATTATTTTGTGCTAGAAATTTTAAGTACGTCAGTACACATACAAAACAGTAAAAATGTTAACCCTCATTTTATTCATTTATTACACAAACTTTTTAAAGCTTATAGTTCTGAGTACGTCCCATTACTTTCTACACTTATTGACATCTAGTGTGAAATAGCTGAACTACGTAGTGACATCAATATGTCGATGTTAGGTCGCTAGGCGAGTAGTTTTGCTACTAACCGGCAGATGGAAAATTGAGAAAAGCGCCCTGTGCTGCCTAAGCGGAGCAGCACACTCAGGCACGGTAGAAAGAGTGGGAGATACTTGTTCCTCTCCCTTTCCCTCAATCTTACGCTTTTTCGATCAGCATCACGTGACCCTGACGCGAGTTTGGAAGTTTTTACCCATCCAACAAAAAGTGCTCAGCGCCGCTAAAGAAGTTTTCACTTCAAAAAATGAGTGTATATTAATATATAGGTGTAACAAAATTAGCTGAAACTATTTTAACTGGTGCTTCTACCAATGAAACTGAACAACTTTCCCCATGGAACCCATAATCAAATCGCAAAAAAAAAATGGCTCTCTTATACTAACTCGATCAGCTGATTAGCCAACTTAGAATAGAATAGGATGGAATAATTTTTATTTCAAATCATAAGAAGTTCATAGTTACATGGGTTAGTAAAAAACACACAAATTATAGGTTAGTAACACTGAAGCAAATAAAAGTTTTCAAAGCTTACGGTTTGGGGCAAGATGAACAGTCACCTAGTGCCTTACCATAGGGCTATCAACCCTGTCCCCAACAGTAGATAAGAGACTGTTGGCGCTGCCGCGAACACGGTGCATCAAGGAGGCAATCCTTTTCCTCATAATTGCAAAAAAGTCATCAATATGTGCCTCAGCAAACATCGACGATGCACTGTAGAATCGCGGCAGCCCCAACAGCATCCTAAGTCCATTATTATATTGGACCTGCAAGGCGTTGACAGCCTTTTGTGTATAGCTTACCCACAGGTTGCAGGTGTAAAATGACTGGAAATAAGCCTTGAATAATGTTACTTTGACATCCGTAGAGCAGCGAGAAAACCTGCAAGCATATTACACCTAATTGCCAACACCCTGCGCTCCCTTTCCACGTCCATATTATCACCCAGGTCCTCGGTAATGTAGTGGCCTAAGTATTTAAAATAGGTGACTCTATTCAAAGCGAGCCCACTTAGTGTCACTGGCGGAACACAAGAAGGACTACTACGTCCCGCCCGAAACACCAGCAGCTCGCTCTTTTTTACATTATATTTAAGTTCATGGGACTGTTCATATGCTTTACAAATATTTAAAAGTTTTCTGAGTGCACTGACCGATGGGCTCAGCAACACCATGTCGTCTGCGTAACTTATATTATTGATCATAATACCATCAATAGAACATCCGACCATGGTGCCACGAGCTGATTTATGTAAACATTAAAAATTGCAGGTGAGGATAATCCACCCTGCCCCACACCGCATTCCAATTTGTATGACTTCGAGTGCTGATCAGTCCATTTCACGATATTGGTTTGGTTCAAATACCAATATTTAAAAATTTTAATTACTTCTCTCGGCAAGTCCAAGGCACTTAGTTTTGCCCAGAGGATGTTATAATCCACGAGGTCAAATGCCTTTGAGAGGTCAAGAAACGCAGCATACACCGGAGTCTTTCTGTCTACATAATACCTGACCGTCTGCCTAAGAGGCAATATTGCGCCTTATGTTGAGAGTCCAATCCTAAAATCGAACTGAGCGTCTTGCAAGTCAAAGTTTCCCTCAAAGTTGACGCTCAAGCAGTCCGTCAAGCACTTTCGCCACAATCGTAACTTAGTATGGGAATTTCAAAAGTTTTTCAGTTTCATGAGTAGAAGCACCAGTTGAAATAGTTTCAGCTAATTTTGTTAGAACATTTATACTGGATGTAAAAAAATGGTGAAGGACCCGTTAACTGGGGCTTCTACTCATCATACTGAACAACTTTCCCCAAGGTACCCATAGTCAATTCACAACAAAAAAATATTGACGCTCCATACAAAATAGCAAAAAATTGAGCAATCAGCTGATTGTTTTGAATGAAGAGTTAATTTTTTTTGAGATTTCAGCAAACTTGTAGAACAAAAGTTGTTCAGTATGATGAATAGAAGCCCCAGTTAACGGGGCCTACACCAATTTTGTTTCATCCTGTATGTGTCAATGTATACTGGTGTAAGAAAATTGGTGTAGCTTTCTTTAATATGGGGCTTCTACGCATTATAGGTATTGAACAACTTTTGTTCCATGACTTTGTTGGAATCACAAATAAAAATTTTAATTCTTCATACAAATCGATCAGTCGATGGACCTATTTTGTGCATTATTGTATGGACGTTCCGAATATTTTTTGAGAATTGGCTATGGTTTCCTTGGAGAAAATTGTTCAGTATTATGTGTAGATCCCCCAGTTAACGGGTCCTAAGCCATTTTTTACACCCGTATAATGTCAGTTTCCTTAATTTTCAACCGACTTCCAAAAAGGAAGAGGTTCTTAATTCGACAGTATTTTTTTAATTGTGTTCGTTACCTCAGAACTTTTGACTGGGCGAACCGATTTTGATGATTCTTTTTTATTTCAAAGCTAGTGCTTTTCTTGTGGTTCTTGTGTAATCAAAATTTTCTGTAGTACTTTATTAGATAAAAATAAAAGTTTAAAAAAACTCAAAACCGACTTCAAAATGAAATTAACTCAAAAGTATGAAATAATATTATTATACTTAAATACACAACATTAACCAAGAATAACGAAATCAAAGGTAGGTACGAATAAAATTAGGGGCTATAAAATTTTTTTGAGGTCGGTACCAGCACACAGTTACTTACTTATCAAATGTTTTAGATTCGATGGTTTGCTAACACCGACCTCAAAAAAAATTTTAAGCCCCTAATTTAATTAAAATCGTTTGCTAACACGTAAATCGTACCCACCTTAGATTTCGTTATTGTTGGGTAATGTTTTGTATTTAAGTTTTTTTTTTCATTTTGAAGTCGGTTTTTAGTTTTTTTTAACTTTTATTTTTATTTTCTTTATTTTTAGTGATAATGCTATCAATCTAACAACGTTACACCCAATCACCTACTCACCAATAGGAATTATCAAATCATAATACATGTGTTTCATTAACAGATACAAACTCCTGTGGCTTCCATCATCATCTCAGCAGATGATGATGGACGATTTAACTCCATAACATGAAAGTTATGGAGTTAATGGTCCATCATAAGTTCATCTGAATAACCTGAAAGAATACAACCTATCGGTCTATGCATACCTACGTATATATCTATGTATATTATATAGAGAGGGAACATAGGGAATTGGCGATTAGATGCAATATGTTGGTGCGCAGGTTCGCTCGGTGTAGTAGGACGTAAAAATAACGCCAGTCCTTCTATAATTGCAGCCTGTGGACCAATTGTACGCTTAAGTCGCTCAATGTCGTACGTTTCCAATATAATAATGGTTTCAGGACGCTGTTGGGGCTGCCACGATATTGCAGTGCTTCTGGCATGTTTGCGCAAGCGAATGTTGATGGCTTTCATGCCATTCTGCGTAAGCGTACAGCCTCTTTGCTGAGCAGGCTGCGTGCCAGCCCCAACAGGATCCTGAAGGGGATAGCTGACAGGTATGATTTCCAAATCTTTTCGCACTTCATGCGTGTACTAGTCAGACAGGGGCCCTATGCTTCCTGTAACTGGTGAGCGCATGGGGTGTGGATGGGTTTTTTTTCACTTTTATTCTTTGTTAGTGTATTATTTTATTCTGTGTTCTACTAACATTAGTGTAATAAGAAGTTTGTGTTACTAACAAAAATGGGCCATGTTGTCTGACAAATAAAGATAATAATAATAATATTGAAAGAATTTTCTCCAACTCCTAACCGTTAAGGAGTTGTACCTTCATTCATCGGCTTATCAACATGAGATGATGACTAACAGACGCAAGTATTTTAATAGCTTTAGAAAACATATGAATCACGTAATAAACGCCTACGTAATGAGTGATTTGAGGGTTGATTTCGATTTCCCTGGGATCCCATCATCAGATCCTGACTTGGTGACAATGGGACCCCCTCGGGAGTATACTCTTTCGAATAAAAAAAGAATTTTTAAAATAGGTCCACAATTGACGGAAAAATCGGTGAACATACATTAAAAAAAGAAAAATATACAGTCGAACTTAGTGCGTCCTCTTTTTTGAAGTCGGTAAAAATTAACAAAAACCAAAAATAATAATGCAAAATTGTATTAAAAGTTGTTGCGATGGAAGTCGGTTTTTTAACGTGTTTAGCGTTTTCAATTATCTAAGAAACAACTGAAATGATTCAGATAAAGTTTTGCAGGTACATAGATGTTTGGTTGCCACCTTCTTTATTTTTTGGGTGTAATATATTAAGGATACCTCCCTTACAAAAATCAATATATATGTATTTTCTCGAAATTGGCGATACGGTTGTTTTCAAAATTTTCGTAATTGACGACACGTACCTAAAATATGCCATTATGTAGTATATCTGGGAAAACTCTAAAAATGGTACAGCGCACATTAGATATCCACGGGGGCGAAGCCGCGGGCAACAGCTAGTTTTTGATAAAAATAAACATAAATGTGAACGAGAGCCATGTTCGATATCAAAATTTTAAACAGATCTAAATTACTAGGTATAATTTTTTTTTGTGGTTTCATATATTTAGCTACGGGACTTCAAACAATTAATAGAGAATTTGTAACTTTATCAAAAACTAGCTGTTGCCCGCGGCTTCGCCCCCGTGGATATCGAAGGTGCGCGGAACCATTTTTAGAGTTTTCCCAGATATACTACATATGGCATATTTTAGGTAAATGTCGTCAAAGTGAAGAAAAGTAATAAAAACATACAAAAATCGAGAACCACAGTGTTGAAGCCCGCATGATTTAAACTTCTTCTTCTTAGCGTGTCGATGGCAGACACGATTTAAACTTAAAATAAATAGACTTACGTTCGATATTATTATAATACGTATCAACCTGCTAGGATTGAGTCATCTTTATACAATCTTGTAACACCTTTCATAAAAAAACTGGTAAAGTGCGAGTGAGAACCGCGCACAAATGGTTCCGTACCATCATACTAGATGGCGCCAGTTTCTGCACGTTTAAAAAAGAGACGTTTTTTTGTATGGAGACTCACTTTTTCTAGTTTTTCTGGCAACAGAAATACATCATCTGTGAAAATGTCAACTGTCTAGCTATCACGGTTCATGAAATACAGCCTGACAGACAGACAGACGGACGGACAGCGAAGACTTAGTAATTTTTACCCTTTGTGTAAGGAGCCCTTAAACTAATATTACTTTTAAAAATGTGTATTAATTAAAATGAAAGGTGTTAAAGTCACCGATTTTTGTGTGTTGGTTCCATTCAACATAAACAATTAGTTTTCGAGAAAATTTGCAATTAATGCCATAAACAGGGTCTACAGTATATTTTTTTACATCAAAACTGGTAATATTTTAAAAATTATTTTCATTTATATTCATTTTTTATTGTTCTTATCAGCTCATGTAAGTCCCCACCGAGGGGCTCGAGCCTACCCTGAATTAGGGCGATCGGGCCTTAGTCGACCACGCGGGCCTAGTGCGGGTTGGTCGACTTCACACAAGACCTTCGAGATTCTTCGCAGGCGTGTGCAGGTTTCCCCACGATGTTTTCCTTCACCGCATTTTTTATTACTTTGCGTGCGGAGATCCGAAACAGACCATACACCATATGGTATTTGAGTGTTCCATTACCAGATATAAGGGACCAGCTATGGATTTCAAAACCTGTTTATATTTTTTTTATTATAAACAGTGTGTAATATGAATGCCATACGATTAATAAATTACTTTAAGTATTTTTTTTCCATAGTAATAGCTTATAGACCGTTTATAGAGCGTCGGTGGCGTAACGGCTAGGGGCACCGCCTCATGTCCGGGAGGTCGTGGTTCGAATCCTGCCACGTACCAATGTGATTTCGAATGTCGATTTCATATGTACGTTTATCTGACGCTCTTACAGTGAACGAAAACATCGTGAGGAAACCTGCACACGCCTGCGGAGAAACTCGCAGGTTGTGTGTGAAGTCAACCAACCCGCACTGGGCCCGCGTGGTCGACTAAGGCCCGATCGCCCTAATTCAGGGTAGGCTCGAGCCCCTCGAAGGGGACGTATATGAGGTGATATGATGATGATGATGAATAGCTATACACAGTCTTTCTTTCCTAGATTCGTCTCTGCCCATAGATAATATTAATACCGACGCCTCCCTATTATTTCTCCTTTATTTATTTCTCGAGAGCTAATAAAGATAGCTATCGCCCGGGAATTGTTTTGTTGATTGCTTATTAAGCAGGTCGTTTAATAGAAACAGTCCCTCAGGTATTTCTACGGAGGAGAGTTAAAATTTCGTAATAATCTTGTTTAAAATGGATTCTAGACTAAAATTGTAGGTACTAGGTACTTGTTTTTTTTAAAACGTAAACTTGAAAATTGAAAACATATTTTTGATGTGTAACATCTTTGCTCTCGCTTTCCTGCAATTTGTGGGAGTGATTTCGTGAAATGGGACGGAAATGTGTAACAGGAAATGCGAACGTTTTTTAATTCTCGAAAACTAAGGTTGTCATAGCCATGCCGCCTAGTGTGATGGCAAAGGCAAAAATGACATACTACTATTCGAAGGGTCGGCCCGTGAATGTACGACCCGATAATTAATTAATTTCATAAGTATTTTGTCACATGTTACACATCATATGCGAGTACTGTAGGTCTCGTTTTTTTTTTTAACTGACTAACCCTTGAGGAGGATTATGTATTTCGAGTGTATGTATGTATGCATATCTATTTATTTGGCTGAGAATGAGTAAAATTTAGGCAGACTATTTTTTTTTTTAGTTTTTAAAGTAATTCTGGTTATTTCATAATAAATAAGCGTAAAGAGCGTCGGTGGCGTAACGGTTAGAGCCGCCGCCTCCTGTCCGGGAGGTCGTGGTTCGAATCCTGCCACGTATCAATGTGATTTCGAATTTAGATTTCATATGTACGTTTATCCGACGCTCTTACGGTGAAGGAAAACATCGTGAGTAAACCTGCACACTCCTGCGAAGAAACTCGAAGGTTGTGTGTGTAGTCGACCAAACTGCACTGGGCCCGCGTGTTCGAAGGCCAAATCACTATAATTCAGGGTAGGCTCGAGCGCCTCGGTGGGGACGTATATGAGCTAATAATATGATGAAGTTAGTTAAAAATACAAAATTTTGCAGGTGGTTCAGTATCTTTTTTTAATTAAATAATTTGAGTTGATCTGGCCTTAAACCATGTTTTGATACTAGACATTTAATTTCTTTGATGATTGACCACAGGTCTCGTTTGGAGTGACTAACAGATTTAAATTTTGAAGGTTTGACAGGTATTTATATCTCTACTAGCTGTTTCTCGCGGCTTCGCCCGCTCATATCCCGGTGAAAAATTTTCTATACCTATTCTCAGACCTACCGAATATACACAGAAAATTTCATGGAAATCGGTCCAGCCGTTTCCAAGGAGTATGGCAACGAACATTGTGACACGGGAATTTTATATATATGAGTATATACATTCCAGATTTTTATGCTCTATAATCATGAAGATTTCTAGATTCTGATCAATATTTTTATGTATATGTTTTTATTATCAATCGAGGGTTTATATTAGATATACTAGCTATAATCCGCGGCTTTTCCCGCGTTGACATCGTTTTTCTGACTGTCTTAGAGGGTGCACGGTGCGCGAGCCGCTTGCGTGGACATGAGTTTTCTCCAGATCCCTCGGGAACTATTTCAGGATATGCTTATTAGTAAATCATTTCATTTACCACCCCCTCAACCATCCCCCCTCAAAAATCACACAATCCATTGTTCCGTTGCGATGTTAAAGAAGTTAACCGAAAAAGAGTATATTTTCAGTTCCCTCAGCCTTTGCCCTTCCTCGTGACACAGGATACCTGCATGTCAAATTTCATTAAGATTGGTCTAGGCGTTGAAGCGTGAAATGGTAACAAACAAACACATTTTCACATTTTATATTATTAAGTAAGGATTATGGTATAAACCGCCTGTGACGTGAATGTTATGTCTGACAGACCAGGTAGTTAGAAAGAGATGCATAACTTTGATGTGTTGTATTTTTCCTCTCGCTTTCCTGCATTCTGTGAGAGTGATTTTTGTGGTAGTTACTTCGTGAAAAAAGACGGAAGTATGTAACTTGAAATGCGATTATTTCACTCAAGAAGGCTAAGGAAACATGGCCATGCCGCCTAATGCGAGTTCGGAGGCTGAAACGCCGGTAGAATATTTGTTTTTGCCAGATGTTACACAGCATATGCGACTACTGTGAGGATCTCTCGTTTTTAGGGTTCCAAAGTCAACATAAGGAACCCTTATAGTTTCGCCATGTCTGTCTATCCGTCCGTATGTTCGCGGCCTAGCTCAGAGACTTATAGTACTAGAAAGCTGTTATTTGACATGGGTAGACATATAAATCCCTCCGACAAAGTGGTACAATAGAATCATGAAAATATTTTTTTTTTGGTACCTACTTGTAAAGAGGGAGTCATCATTACAGCTCATATACGTCCCCGCCGAGGGGCTCGAGCCTACCCTGAATCAGGGCGATTAGGCCTTAGTCGACCACGCGGGCCCAGTGCGGGTTGGTCGACTTCACACACAACCTTCGAGTTTCTTCGCAGGCGTGTGCAGGTTTCCTCACGATGTTTTTCCTTCACCGTTAAAGCAATCGGTAAGTATGTACGTAAGTTTTTGAAAAACTCATTGGTACATTGGCCGTCCAGATTTGAACCCGGTACCTCTGGTTAGGTGGACCGAGTCGTTACCGGTTGAGCCACCGACGCTTTAAAGAGGGGGTAATTTTTTTTTATTGACATTTACTGAAAAAATAAAATAAGACGATAAAAACGGTGCGTGGGACCGACGGGCGCGGCGCGGAGTCACAGGCAATGTTAGTTAAGTCGAGGCATTGATTGAACAGTTGTCTCTTTCTTTTTCTTTATGTGTAAAGAGTAAAGAAAATAACCATACCTTTGTAATGTTTATGTATGTTTTTTTTTGAAAAGTTTTGAAAAAGAAAATAAATGACATTTAAATAAAATAGACTACGTAGTTTGGAAAGCAAAAAATTATTACATTAATTTCAAATTTAAAAGTTATATTTTTTCCTACAAAAGTTTTCAGGCTTTGCTTTACTTTGCTTCAACTATGCTATGTTTGGGACTTTTTAGTGATCGAGTCAAGTTAATCTAATTGTGTAATGAACTTACCAGGGCCCTAGGTAATAATATACTTGAATATAACATATCTTTTATTCAGGTCAATAAATTAAGCGGGAATAATTTTCCTGATAATTTTGCTAAGCGCTTCTCACTGCTTATTTGCCAATATACAGCCTTAAAATTGACGTCACAGGTGGCGGGTTAATTCTAAGAGTTTTGATAATTTATATCTCATAACTTCTGACCACTTGCCATGAAATACCGATAGTGATTTTTCGCGTGAGATCTTAACCTATTTACGACTAAGCTTCGCAAACTCTTGTCTCCCATTATGTCCTCCACTTAAAACCCAACCGTCATTATCTTGGTAACTGCTGCATAATAATATCCCTTAGTCCCTTCTTAACAATATTTCTCAACAGTTCGCCTCCAGAACCTTAAATTAAATAGATAATTTTTAATTTTTCATCCA
This sequence comes from Coleophora flavipennella, assembly GCA_947284805.1. Classification (NCBI taxonomy): domain Eukaryota; kingdom Metazoa; phylum Arthropoda; class Insecta; order Lepidoptera; family Coleophoridae; genus Coleophora; species Coleophora flavipennella. The sequence goes on from OX369297.1 coordinate 1,983,988, forward strand.
GAGAGTTGTGATACATTTTAATAGGCCACTTAAGGCTCTCGGCTTACCAGATAATATAGGTGCTAAGTTGCGAAACTGAGGGTAAGTTATTGTCTTTGCCGCTCTGTTTTAGCACTTCATGGGATTCACATTCCTTAGGATTCTTTTAATATAGCTGAAAATAATTTTATATAGGTAAGACTTGTCATACACAATTAATCAGATGATAGCGACCTATGTATGGCCGGTCCACATTTTTTTACGGATTTAATATAATATATAATATGAATGGTATCTTGGTGAAATTTGTTCAGTTTCATGTTAAAATTATTGTGATACAGTTAAATTATTTTGATACATTCCTTAAATCATTCTGATACATTTTTGTGGTACAATATTGTAGTACAGTTGTGATACATTTTAATAGGCCACTCGGCCACAAGGCTCTCGGCTTACCAGATAATATAGGTGCTAAGAAAATAATTTAATGTAGGTAAGACTTGTCAAACACATTAAATCAGCTGATAGCGACATTTGTATGGCAGGTCCACATTTTTTTACGGATTGAATATTGGTTTCTTAGAGAAATTTGTTCAGTTTCATGTGTGCCCTTAAATTATTGTGATACATTTTTGTGATACAGTTAAATTAATGTGATACATTACTTAAATCATTGTGATACATTTTTGTGATACAGTTGTGATACATTTCAATAGGCCACTTAAGGCTCTCGGCTTACCAGATAATATAGGTGCTAAGCCGCGAAACTGAGGGTAAGTTATAGTATTTACCGCTCTGTTTTCGCACCTTATGGGATTCACATTCCTTAGGATTCTTTTAATATAACTGAAAATAATTTTAAGTAGATAAGACTTGTCATACACAATTAATCAACTGACAGCGACCTATGTATGGCCGGGCTACATTTTTTTACGGATTGAATATTGGTTTCTTGGAGAGATTTGTTCAGTTTCATATGCTGCCCTCTTTAAATTATTTTCACTGTAGAGTGGCGATTCGTAAATTATACTCATTAAAATGATAATTTTTCTTCAAGGAACCTGTGAAACGGTAATTTGTAGATTTTAGTCATGAAAATTAACAATTTTCTTCATGGAACCTGTAAAACGGTAATTCGTAAATAATTCTACTCATAAAAATTAACATTTTACTTCAAGGAACCTGTAAATCGGTAATTCGTCGATTCTACTCATGAAAATTAACAATTTTCTTCATAGAACCTGTAAAACGGTAATTCGTAGGTTCTACTCATGAAAATTAACAATTTTCTTCATAGAACCTGTAAAACGGTAATTCGTAGATTCTACTCATGAAAATTAACAATTTTCTTCATAGAACCTGTAAAACGGTAATTCGTAGGTTCTACTCATGAAAATTAACAATTTTCTTCGTGGAACCTGCAAATCCGTAATTCATAGATTCTACTCATGAAAATTAACAATTTTCTTCATAGAACCTCTAAAACGGTAATTCGTAGGTTCTACTCATGAAAATTAACAATTTTCTTCGTGGAACCTGCAAATCCGTAATTCATAGATTCTACTCATGAAAATGAACAATTTTCTTCGAGGAACCTGTAAATCGGTAATTCGTAGATTCTACTCATGAAAAGGATCAATTTTTAATTCAATTCAATATATTTATTCAAAATAGGTGCAAATTACACTCTTTCTGTTAGTCGTAAAATAATAATGTCATTTGTGAGTAATCAAGAAATAAACAATAATTATCAATCTGCGGTATGTAAGTTCTCGAGTGGCGACCGTGCACCGGAAAACGTAGCGTAGGAAGGCTTCCCACTCGGTGGATCGACAACCTGGTGAAGATCGCGGGAAGCCGATGGATGCGGGCAGCGCAGGACCGGTCGTCGTGGAAATCCTTGGGGGAGGCCTTTGTCCAGCAGTGGACGATTTTCGGCTGATATGATGATGATGATAATAATGATGAATTGAATAATATTGCTTTATCAAAATTTTATTTTCTGCGATGCTTACCTAATACCTACCTGTAAAAATATATAGTGGCGTTGGATCGGGTCGAAAATTTTGATGTGCGTTTGTATGGCCACAAGGTTAAAGACAAAGATATTATGGGTTTTTTCTATAGTTTCTATTGCCTTGGGGATTTTGGTAAGTCCGCTTCAATCTTCGGCATCACCGTCACTTACCATCAGGTAACATAGTATGCTGGTTTTAGCGTGGAGTTAGTGTTAAGGATTTTTTGGAAGTTTATCGTTTTAAAGGTTCCGTACAAGACAACGTTCGTTACGCAGGTGACCTGTGTTTACGAAGTAACTAGTATCGCATCTGAGCCTGTGTATGGTTAAGGATATATAATGTAGGTATGTATTACTTAACTTATTCTTTATATATATATCATCATATCAGCTCATATACGTCCCCACCGAGGGGAAGGCTTTCCCTGAATTATTCAGGTTTAATGGTGCTAGATGATTAATTGTTTTGTATTTTGTTTTGAAATTGGTAAAAAAAAGAACTCCTTGTAAGATCAATTCGTTTTCCATCTGTCTTTCTAGATACTTTTTTAGGAACGCCAGGACGTCTCAAGTTGAAATTAATATCTAAATAATACTTAGTCCATGGTCCCTTGAGGCTTTTAAAAATAAAGTAAAAAATACGGCCACTTTTTATGCTGCATATTTAGACACTGGCAAGTAAATAAAAACCTATAGGGTACACCCCGTTGACCTAGAATCATAAAGTTTAGCAAGAAGTATGGTGTTATAGCACAAGTAAAAGAAATAATACGAAAATCGTTCAGTTGTAGTTTTGACACAAAAAATAATAATGAATTGCTGAATTAACATTTTTTTACGGTTACCTAAAAATAAGATATATTGTGATTATGCAGCATTATAAAAAATGACAAATTCACATAGCTCTTTGAACAGATTGCCTTCGGGGTAGTAAAGTTCTTGACTCGGTCACCATTGACCGAGCACCGAAAGACGTAGCGTAGGCCGGCCTCCTATTTTGTAGACTGACGACCAGGAGCCAGTGGATGCGATCAGCGCAGGACCGGTCGTCGTGAAAATCCTTGAGAGAAACCTCTTTGTCCAGCAGTGGACGACTTTCGGCTGATGTGATGATGATCAAATTAATAAAAACTGGAAGAAAATAATTTATGAATTCTCGCAAAACATGTTACAATTTGGAATCACAATTCAGGAAAAAGTTAATGTTGTCGTGCTTTGATTTTAAGCTGCACCACAGCCATACACATAAAGGGCAAGTTTCAACCACTTCGACTTTATTTTTTTTAAGAAATGTGCCACAACGGAAGGACTAGGTACGATAGGGTAAGCTATGTTAGGGCGTGGGTTTGAAAATTCCGTCCATGGACCCGTAGTTAAATTTAATTATGAAAATAAGACCTAGAAAGAAATATATGAAAATTATGAAAGGATTACACACGTTAAATTTATATTACAATAAAAAAAACACAAATATAACCCTTTACAAAATGAATCTTTTATAAGAGAGAATTAGCTATTTAGTTTATTTTATATTAAAATATGAAGTATGAATAGAATGATTTTGTTAGATGGATGACAGAGCATGAGTAAAAAAAGAAATAGATGGAATGAAGAAGAGGTCCAATGAAAGAAGAACGCTTAACAGAGTGCCGCGTTACAGAAACAGCTATTTTCGTGGCCCCAAATGAACAGATGCCGTGTCACCGCGCCGGAAGGCTTTTTTGTAAATAAATCCATTTGCTTAAAACCGTGACCATTACCAACTGTGATTTATTCAATTTCATGACAATAGAAGAGTGACGTCGCTTTTTGCCTATTTCAAAACAGAGAAATTTTATAAAAAACCAGAATAGGCCAATCCGGTGTAAAATAATGGAATCGCGTAAAAGGTATCTGGCAAAGACAAATGATGGACAGTAGAGAAACGAATTCATGTTGAAACGTCTTAGGAAAAAAACCGGCCAAGTGCGAGTCGGACTAGCACTCCGAGGGTTCCGTACCTCCACACAACTACATAGATTTCTCCGCAGGTGTGCAGGTTTCCTCGCGATGGTTTCCTTTATCGTATTAAGAGTATCGGATAAACGTACATATGAAATTTTAATTCGAAATCACATTGGAACATGGCGGGATTCAAACCACGACCTTCCGGACAGGGGGTGGCGGCCCTAGCCGTTGCGCCACCGACGCTCTGCTGATGATGATGTATATAGATAAATGATGGATAGTAGTAACGAATTCATGTTGAAACATCTTAGAAAAAAAAACCGGCCAAGTGCGAGTCGGACTAGCACTACGAGGGTTCCGTACCTCCATACCTCTCCACAGAAGTACACCAACAAACAAAATATATCAACGCGAACGATAAAAATTTTCTTTTTTGTCATTCACTTCTGACTCCTCAGCACGAGTAATACTCACACTTGATTGATTTTTATTATTTATTGTTTTATTTCAGTATTAGTACTATAATTAAACTAAGTTTAATGCTTGCATGTATTATCGTTTTTTATGATAGAGCTGAATCAAAAATACTTATAAAGACCTTTAAAAAAACACGTTTTTTGAATGGTGACCCTACTTAATTTTTCATTTATTGTATTTTTTTTTGTATTTCATTATTATATCAGCAACAGAAATAAACATTCTGTGTAAATTCCAACCGTGTTCCTAATACGGTTCATGAAATACAGCCCGCTGACGGACAGACGAACAGACAGCGGAGGCTTAATAATAGGGTCCCGTTGGTCACCCGTCGGGTTAATCCGATGGGTTAACGGAACCCTAAAAATATGAAGAAATTATAATAATAACATTCAAAGACAATTCACACACGTTCATCTGGCCCCAAACTAGGATCATAGAGACTGATAATATACATACTTATATAGGGTGTAACAAAATTGGGGTAAGTCCCGTTAACTGGGGCTTCTACTCATCATACTAAACAACTTTTGTTCTACAAGTTTGCTGAAAATTCCAAAAAAAAATACTCTTAAATTCTTCATACAAAACAATCCGCTGATTGACCAGTTTTGTGTATTTTTGTATGGAGCGTCGAAATTCCTTTTTTTGAGAATTGACTATGGGTTCCTTGGGGAAAGTTGTTCAGTATGATGAGTAGAAGTCCTAGTTAAAGGGGTTCTTCACCAATATTTTTACATTTTGTATACTTACGTATAAATACATACACATATAAATATTTAACTCCTATAAATTTTATTCAAAACAAAAATAAATTTAATGCTCATTTTTAGTACGGTTCCGAACACAAGAGGAACGTCAATATATCTTGAAAACTGGAGATATTTTATGGATTTGACCCGATTATAAACTAACTTTTATCTTATCGTCCCTTAAGAGACATCTCAAAAATTATTAAAACAAGAATTTGATTTAAATTCACGATAAACTTTTAAACGAACCTCAATTTTGAGAGTCATCGATAGATTTTAGCTTAACAAACCGTAAAATTGATTTTGAAATTGAAGTCTTAAGTCATAGCAATAGAACGTGACTTAATAAAAGATAGAGGGTTAAAACGTTAAAAATATTAATGACAACGAAATAATACACTACACTACACTATACTATACTACACTACACTAGACTACACTACACTACACTACCCTACACTACCCTACCCTACATAAGAACCTTCTCCTGACAATAACAAACTCAACAAAAAAAGAATTTGCGAAATCGTGTCACAGTGTTTGTTGCAATACTCCTCCGAAATGGCTGGACGGATTTCTATGAAATTTTCTTTGTATATTTAATAAGTCTGAAAATAGGTACAAAATTTTTTTCATCGGGATCTGAGTGGCCGAAACCGCAGAAAACAGCTCTGCTAGATTTTATATATAATTAATATGATAATGATCATTATAATTAATCAAGAGACATCCGCTGATGAACGTAGACAGCAGCTGTTGAACGTTGACATCCACTGTGGAAAGAAGAAATACACTCTTGAACGTAGATACCCACTGTTAAAAGAAGACTTCCACTGCTGACCGTAGACATTTACTGTTGAACTTAGACTAGACATTTACTGTTGAACATAGACACCCACTGTTAAAAGAAGCCATCCACGGTTGAACCTAGACATCTGCTGTTGAACGTTGGCATCTACTATTGAACGTAGACAAATAGTGTTGAACATAGACACCCACTGTTAAAAGAAGCCATCCACGGTTAAACCTAGACATCTACTGTTGAACGTAGACATATACTGTTGAACATAGACACCCACTGTTAAAAGAAGCCATCCACGGTTGAACGTAGACATCTACTGTTGAACGCAGATACCCACTGTTGAAAGAAGACATACACTGTTGAAAGTAGAATTCTACTGTTGAACGTTGACACCCACTGTTGAAAGAAGACATACACTGTTCAACGTAGACATGTACTGTTGAACGTAGACACCAACTGTTAAAAGAAGACTTCCACTGTTGACCCTTGACATTTACTGTTTAACTTAGACACCCCCTGTTAAAAGAAAACCTCCACTGTTGACCGTAGACATTTACTGTTAAAAGAAGCCCACCACTGGCAAACATAAATATCCAATTTCAAACTCGAGACGAAGAAACGCACAATTGTTATTCGAAGTGTGATGAAGATATCAGCTCATATACGTCCCTACCGAGGGCTCGAGCCTACCCTGAATCAGGGCGATCGGATCTTAGTCGACCACGCGGGCCCAGTGCGGGTTGGTCGACTTCACACACAACCTGTATTCGATGTGTACTGTGAGGAAAATATTTAGACAGAAATAATTTTGTTTTTTATTCAGTTAACTAATTGAAAATTTAACCTTTGGTATAAACGTCGTTTACTGGGGCTTCTCCTCATCAAATTTAACAAGTTTTCACATAATATCTATAGTCTATTCAAAAACTTTTTTTTGGATTTTTTATTGTAATCAATCAGCTGACTGACGAATTTTGTATGGAGATTCCAAAAATGTTATTGATAATTGACAATGGGTTCTAAAGGCAAAATTATGAAGTAAGACAGGTACTTTCCTGCCACACAAATTTTATTGCACTTTGAACGGTTTTACTGGTGAATCTGAAAAGCTTTCCCAGGAACCTATGGTATTTTTTTTACGAATTATCCATTGGTTTTTTACGGAAAATTGTTCAATTTCGTCATCTAACCAGTCATCCTGTATATAGTATATACCATTAGAATTATTGAATCAAATTGATATGGGAGATAGCTTGGCTAATGACCTATTGGATGACTTTAGTAAAATTTTCATAGATTTTTGAGGAGTTTCGCTTTAAAAAAAAAAAAGTCCCATACAAATTTCCAATAATTTTATTTTTCGCGATTTCTTAATTTCCAAGCCATGCTTTCTATATAAACAGACATTTGTGGCCCTTTAGCATAATTTGACTAAGCTTGATTCGCATGCTTATCCAAAGAAACGGAATCTATTTTTCCATAGAAAATTCTTGGAAAATTTTATGGGATTTTTTGCAACATCTCGGGATTTAATTTGTACTATTTCATTATAAGCAATAAATATTTTCAACTATAATACTTACCTTATTGGAAAGCTGATAAAGTGAGGAAGTTTGTTTCGTATTTTGCATACCTATGTATTTATACAATTATTATTTTTTATCAATGTAGGTGACGATTCTGAAGATACTTCGTCCAGCAGTGAAAGTAACTAAAATTAATGATAAATTCTAAATTGAAAATATCATTTTTTTTAAATTCTGCCTTCAACACTTTTCCAGAACTCCGTTCGGGTGTACTGCAGCTAATTCCCCGTACGTACTTCATACCTATAATATCAGCTACCTGCACCCCCGCCGCCGTTGCCTCTAGCAACTGCTGTTACGTAACTATTTCCCTCACAATAATTTAAAATTCTTAAGTTCCAAAGTTGGACCCAATCGAATGAAAGATTCGGCCTCCAGAGCCAAGAGTGACGCACGGACGCAAAGATGCATGGACGGACGGAATTGAGATGTTCAGTTTTTCTGTATGTTGTAGCGCGGTGCGCAGTTATTTATTCTCCTTTCATTCGACCTTCTTTTCATTCCATTTATTTCTTTTCCGCGCATGCGTTGACGCCATCTGACATTATTATTTAAAAAAATCAAATTCTTCCGATCCATTCATCCATAATTATATCTATCATTTAAATAAAATAAAATTCACGAAATTAATACTTTCCCAAGACCCATTTCGGGTAAGTTATATTAAGTTTTTAATATTTGTGATGTAAATTAATAACATGTGTAATCCTTTTATAATTCTTATTTATTTCTTTCTAGGTCTTTAATTCATATTTAAATAAACTAAATTGTAGCACGCATCTTCTTCATCTTTATTTCGAACCTACGCCATGCTAACTACTGCCTGCAAGTCGTGCTACAATGTGTTAATGATAGAGAACAATGTTTTCATGAAAATTGGAAACCTTTTTTTTCGCGATAACAATTCTTCCTCTATTCTACGTACGTACGTACTGTACTACGGTACGGGGTCAAGAAAGTAAAAATGACTTTTTTTTATTCACAATTGGTAAGCCCTTGGCATCATCTCACCTGATGGTAAGTGACGATTATGCCGAAGATGGAACTTGCTTACCAATATTCCCCAGCTTACCAGACTGGAGAAGGCGACAGGCGATACTCCACACACGGGGGCCAAGTTGGGGTTGAAGGTTGTAGGAACTAGGAGCGAATCCAATTGTCAGAAGTTTTTCATGCCGTCTATTTTTTTTTTTTTATATCCACAATTTTATTAACATGGAATTCACGAATGGACATGGCACTGGGTTCAGTATGATTTTTAGGGTTCCGTACCCAAAGGATAAAAACGGGACCCTATTACAAAGACTTCGCTGTCCGTCTGTCCGTCCGTCCGTCTGTCTGTCTGTCCGTCTGTCACCAGGCTGTATTTCATGAACCGTGACAGCTAGTCAGTTGAAATTTTCACAGATGATGTATTTCTGTTGCGGCTATAACAACAAATACAAAATTGAAAAAGTGAAAAAATTAGGCTGGTCTCCATATAAAAACGTGATTTTAAAAAAAAAACATGAAAATACTAGCGCCATCTAGTATGATGGTATGGAAACCTATAAGGTTCTGACTCGTAATTGGCCGGTTTTTTTATGGAATGCCCTGTATAAAAGATAACTTTGTCTAATATTTTGAAACCGTAAAATCTAAAACAGCTTACCCTAAAATGAGTCAACAAATCATCCCTTAATAAGACAATCTAAGCAAGTATAAAATTACGGGGAATTTATTTTATGAACGTTAATTTTAATTAACTTGTTAATTTAATTTATGCGTTTAACGTTAAAGCAAGCGCTAAATTGTGGAAGTTTATGTATTTTCTTACACAAAGATGCAAATAAACGAAATAATTAGAGATGATATTTTTATGGGTTGTAGATAATTATTTAGGTTAGTATATACTCCTATATATCCTACTCATCCTAAAAGAGAAGTAAAATATTTTTTTATTATTACTCTCCTAATATTGTAGTACCAAAACTCAAGTAAAATTGGAGAAATTACAAATTTTGTTGGTTAAGTATTTTAATATAGCGGCTTACAGTAGCGCAACGAATAGACTTACGCAGAGCAACGGAAGGGTACTTGCGGGGCAGCGGGCGGCGGGGCACAGCCTAGCAAACTCCGCGAGTTTGCCATGCTGACTACAGGCTATTATGGACTTGTACCTACGCCGCGCCGGTGGCGCATCCTGCGACATTAAAGGCGTTGCGCTACTGTAAGCCATATCGTAATACTGTGGTTTAGGTATCCAGCTCTTCGGTTTTTTTTCTTATCTGTGATGTATAGGTTTTTAGATCAATAATAAATCCTTTTTAAATATGAAAATGTGTTTGTTGATTTGTTGCCTCTTCACACTTTTACACTTCAACCAATCTTTACGAAATTTGGCATACTCGTAGCCTGTGTCATGGAAAAGGACAAAGGTTACTATTTATGACGTGAAAATAACATAGATCGATACAGTTCCTGAGGGAACTGAAAAAAAAAACACTGTTTTTTTGGTTGATTTCTTTAACGCTCTACTCTCAGGGAAAGATCTACCGGCCAACAGCAAGGTAATAGCCTTGGACCCAATGCTGTACAAAGACGGATTATTGCGAGTGAGAGGTCGGATTGGCGCGGTGACAGAGCTGTCCTTTGATGAACGACACCTAGTCATCATCAATGGCCGTAGGTAGATGGGCGGCAATCACCATCATCACAAGACCGCACACGCTGGTACTGAACATGTGATGAACACCGAGCAACGGATTATTGTGATTATTTACACAGAGATGACTAAGGGGTAGCGTAATGACATAAACTAATAATCACACTAAAACATATTATAAAGTCGAAAGTTTGAATGTATGAATTGATGATATTTACTCTTTACGCTTCAACCACTGGGCGGATTGGGATGAAACTTGGCACACATATAGTTTAGGTCCTGGATTAACATATAGTTAGGCTACTTTTTATCCAGATTTTTTAAGTGTTTATAGATGATGATAGATAGTAACTCTCTCTTTTTTGATAATTTCTGTCACTTCGCAATGAAGCGAAGGATTGACGTGCTAATTAATACTAATTATCGAATTGACTACTAATTAGCATAGCCCGACATAGATTCCCACGTTTGACAGCACGACAGATGTTTGCATGCTATATTTTATGGCTGAATTGGCGCTCTAATTTTATGCAGTACCTCCATGTAATGTTACCCAATTCAAGGCGAATAAAGATCATTTCATTTCATTTCATTTCAGACATAAAAACAATGTTCACGCGAAAACTAACTAACTACTGAACATATCTGGCTGAAATTTGGTAGTCATAAAACTATGTTCAAGCGAGCGAAGCCACTCGCAAAATCTAGTTGCATAATAAAAAATCCGTCGGTGCCTCAACCGGTAACGACTTGGTCCTTCTAACCAGAGGTGCCGGGTTCAAATTTACTAATGAGTTTTTTAAACTTACGTACATATACTTCCGATTGCTTTAACTTTGAAGGAAAAACATCGTGAGGAAACCTGCACACGCCAGCGAAGAAACTCGAATGTTGTGTGTGAAGTCGATCAACCCACACTGGGCCCGCGTGGTCGACTAATGCCCAATAGCCCTAATTTAGGGTAAGCTCAAACTCCTCGCTCTCCACGTATATGAGCTGATATGATGATGATGAATAATTGCATAGCCTGACATAGCGACGGAAAAACAAAATGGCGGCGAAATCCTGCAACCAAACTGTAACGAATCTAAATCAATCTGGGAGATGAGGGGGTGAGGTTGGAATCTGAAGAGCGGCAGGGAGTGTCCATACTGTATATTTGTACTAATATATTATACTTTGACGCAAGTCCGACTTGCACTAGGCCGTTTTTTTTACCCCTACCCTAGGTACATTAAAAAAAGACCATTTTCTTTAATAATTGTTAGGTACCAATTTCCAGGAATGTTAGTTTCAAATCAAATGCTCTTATTCGGATTAACCCCACCCACATCGTTTGTCCACCAAAGCAACAAAATAGAATTTTGTTTGACAGTACGTTTGATTAATAAACCACACACTCGCATTGTGTATTGTGCGCGACATAACACGAAATTGGTGTGGTTGGTCTATTGTTCTCATTTCAGACACGAACGGGGTTAATTCGTGTATTTTAGCAAAATCTTTCTTTGAAATTTCCACGGTTATGAAAAAGTATCATTTGGAGGATTGGTAGGATTATAATTTTGAACAAAAAAACCAACTTAAAACAGGAAACTAAGGTTCCCGTCGAGTTCTCTGGGATGCCATTATCAGATCCTGGTTTCCTTATCACCACCCTTGGGATATCTCCTTTCCAAAAAAAAAAGAATCATCAAAATCGGTTATATATATACACGGTCGAATTGAGAAACCTCCTCCTTTTTTTAAGTCGCTTAAAAAAGGCAATTTGAACCAAAATATACAGGGCGTAACGAAAATGGCCGTAGCGTGCGTTATTAGCGTTTATACTCATCATACTGAACAAAATTCCTGAAGTGACCTATACAGGGCGTAACGAAAATGGCCGTAGCGTGCGTTATTAGCGTTTATACTCATCATACTGAACAAAATTCCTGAAGTGACCTATACAGGGTGTAACAAATCTGGTGTAGGTTCCGTAAACTAGAACAGCTTTGTCCAAGGAATCCATAGTAAATATGAAATCTAAATTCGAAATCACATTGGTACGTGGCAGGTTCGAACCACGACCTCCCGGACAGGAGGCGGTGGCCCTAGCCATGTAGATACTAACATGCCTAATAATGTATTTTATTTATAGTATCTATGTTATGTTATTTTTATAAGTTTTTATATATCTATGAGCCTGTACTTTAGTTTAGTACTTTTAGTTTAGTATTTTGCTTTAGTACTAAGTTGCCCGAAAATAAATGAATAATAATAATAATTATCTATACTTGTCAAACAATTTAACGAGCAACGTTTAATACATTTTGAGTAAAATGAGAAAAGCTTTTTAATTTATTTTTGCGCTTGGTCGCTCGAAAGTAATTATTTTCGAAAAACCTAAAAATCTTTTAGGGAAAAGCTTTAATTTAAAAGAAATTTTAATTATTTTATAATCTTCTCAGCAATTTCATTTAGAAAATTCATCAGGTATACAATTTTACGTAAAACCTGTACATGTGTCTATCTTTATATCAAGCGCAAGTCCGATCTTGTGTGGAGTACTGTTCTCACCTACGGTATGGATCAGCCCGCTATCAGCTGGATACCTTGGACGCTATCGACCAACGCGCCCGGAGACTCATTGGCGACGATAAGCTTGTCAAAAATAAACTTCAAAGCCTTGAGCATCGCCGCAATGTTGCCTGTCTTTCGGTTTTTTATCGAATTCATTTCGGAGAGTGTGCTCAAGAACTTCACGACCTTATTCCCACAGCTCCATTGCACCTTCGGTCAACGAGACACAGAGGGAGGTTCCACACCTTTGTTGTTGATATTCAGCCAATATGCACGAAGCGTTACGCTTCCTCATTTATTATGCGGACAGCGATGTAGTGGAACTCCTTGCCTGCGTCTGTGTTTCCCGACTCCTATAATTTGCGGATCTCATCTATAATTTCACAGTTAGTCATAATTGCTTTTATATTCCAATGACATTAATTATTACAACTTGTGTAAAAAGCAGCGTATTGTTTTCAGATCAAATATAGGTACGTGTTTCTATAAATTCTATTCTATCTATTGTATAATAATACAAGTTTTTATTTACTTTCATCTGTCCCGGTGTCTGTAATGAAATCTTGTAAGTTAAATTTGACCCACTTACCGTTTTCCGATTGAGCTGAAATTGTGCATGCATATATCTAAATCGCGTGACAATGCAATATTATAACCACATTTTTTAATGCAAGGTGTCGTTAGATTCGTCTTGCTCCCGTGAGTAACATAGGATAAATTTTAGCCGGCTGTTCAAGAAATCGGGGTAGTAATTTCATGCAGTCAGGTTTTTTTTTTATTAAATAGGTAAGGTAGTTATAGGCGGCTTCTCGTAGATCTAACGGGACTGGCCGTGGTGGCAGACCGTGCCCGAATCTGCGCGTATCCAGGCCGGAATTATTGATGCCTAGTTACAGGCCTTCCTCTCACACCACGCCTACGTGGTCCCTAGACCGTCCGTGGTTATGTAGGACTCACAGTCCTACGCCTATGTGCATACATACCCATTATATACATAAGGTATATATAAATAAATATGCACAGGCCCAAGACCATACTACCCACTAACAACCCCCTGTAGCCTTGGCAGCTAAGCTACTTTAAAAGCTAATCGGAGTGACGCCCCCCCCCCCTCTAGCGTCCTAGATGACAACACCCTAAGTATAGCACTTGGGCTGTCGGGTGTGAGCACCTCCGCTGCAGCTGGAAATCCACAGTGGAAGCTGACGGGCATCATGGACTGGCTTGCTTGATGAGTGCGGGACGGGTTTCTAGGCATCACGCAATGAATGAATTCAATCCGCGAGCTGCTGCGGAAATCCCTTGTTCCCTAATAGGCAGTTTGTGTCGCACTGACGGGAAACGCTAATTCCTTGGCCAAAAGGTTGATGCTATGAGGCATCACATGCGTGAATACATTCGCAACCTTTGACCTTAAGGACATACTGCGGATTCCCGGATTGCCAAGACAGCAGCCGCCTATAAACACACTAAATATGCCTGAGGCTAATTGGTTTTTACACGATATAGGGTGGCGTATGAAGGAAAATGGTCTGGATACGAGGCCGCAGTAAGCCTCATGGGCTCGCTTCAGCAGGGGGCACTGCGGGGAGGGCTTTTTGACTAGGCAGTGCGATAAACAGAATAATAAATCATAATTTATTTTCTTTCCACAATCATATTAACAAGGTACGGTAAGAAAAAAAAATAGTATAAAGATATGTTGGTGGGATACTGGCGCCTAAAGTGAGTATGTTAGTACTAATATATATACTTTGGTATAGGTCACCCCCCCCCCCCGTATACAAGAATAAAACATGATAAGTGAAGAAGGAGTAAACTGCGCTTGCGTGTGTTTATATGTGTGTGTGTGTCTGAATGAATGTGAGAAAAAAACACAATGACATTATTTGGATGATATTTTCTATTTCAGTGTAGTCAAGAGTCAGCAACCAAGCTGTAAAAGTAGTTTTGCATCTTCAAGAATTTAGATTACTTATCTTCATGATTATAAATATTTTGTTAAACAAATAATTTCCTAGAAAACACAAATGTTGTTGAGCTAGGGTGGTTATACAGTATTGCAGACTACAGATCGTGTCTATTCGTCTAGTTTTTATTTGGTCAAGATTAAATACTATTGCATTAGTCTATTGACTTTTAGCTAGATAAAATTACTTCATAGATGAACAATTGTCTAACCGTGAGCACTTGGCACTCTATGAAAAGGATGTCAGTGGTATGGTAGTAATTTTTAAATGTAGCAACTTAAAGAATCAATCTTTGGGCTCTATAAATCTTTTATAAATTGGCTTTGTAAATACCTCCCCATGAAGAGATGCAATAGCTCATGATTGATCTGCAGAGAGCGTTGTTCAACATTTTAACTATTTTATTATCAGCTACCGATCAAATGTTTCTCAAGAGAGGCGTGAGTTTCCTAACTTTTTGCGTAAGTTAATTAATTTATAGTTTTATTATGGTTATCGAGCACCCATATAGCACCCAGATACTTTATATTAGACACCCTTTCCAGTTAAGGGCAGCTATATGAAGAAACATTACAAAAGATAGAGTGGTGAGCTGTTTTTTCATTCATTCCTATCAGCTCATATACGTCCCCACTAAGGGGCTCGAGCCTACTATGAATTAGGGCGATCGAGCCTTAGTCGACCACGCGGGCTTAGTGTGGGTTGGTCAACTTCACACACAACCTGCGAGTTTCTTCGCAGGAGTGTGCAGGTTTCCTCACGATGTTTTCCTTCACCGTAAGTAAAGTAAGTGAGCTTTTATATCAAGGGAATTAAGGGGCTTTGTTCTAGGGGTAATTGAAAAGGTTAAATACTTAAATTTATCTCTACTGAGGGTCAGTAGCTGCAAAGGTCTTTACTCAAATCTTTTCTATAAAAATTAGAGCCGTGTCATCTGCAAAGAAATAGATCTGCCCACTTTCAAGCGGTATCTGATAAAGGTCATTTGTGGAACTCCAAAATTAACAGGCGCCTCACTACTGGCAATAATTACAAATATTTGTTATTTTTTATTATTTTATTCACAATTGGTAAGCCCCTGGCAACCTGATGGTAAGTGACGATGGTGCTTAAGATAAAAGCGGGCTTACAAAAATTATTCAACCCAATGGAGAACTGGATATCTTATCTTTAAGTCGGAACACATAGATGCTGTTAATATTAATGTTTGGCGGTAAGATTAAATAAGATGGTGGTAGCTAGAGGCGTAGAAAATGCTCTGCCATCAACCATACCAAGTCTTGTTTTCAAGGAAATAAAATTACATGACCTACAAGCTGACAAACGGTTTTGAATGCTGTGCCATTAATTTAATCACTAATGATATATTTATATATTGTATTTTCAGAAATCCTTCTAAAAATAAAAGTGAAGTGGATTTTTACTTTGATAAATTCGGAAAATTGCTATATAGGTTAATGGCTTAATATCCGTAAAAAGGATAATAATATTAGGAGACCTTTATATAAATACCTCAGATGAAAATATTAGAACATCATACTTTAAAGACATAATTAGAAACTATAACTTAATATTACACATAAACCAGCCAAAAAGAGACAAGGATTGTTTAGATCACATAATAAGTAGCTTTGCCACTTTATCTGTTAAACCACAATAGAGCTCAGGTACTTAAATTTTCTTCAAATGTAGAAAACGTGTTAACACGAAGCTTGTTTATTTTTTGAAGGTGTTACTCATGTGAAAATAAAAATATATATATATATATTCGTAATGTTTACATTGTACTGAAGTGTATAGTAAATCGAATTCGAATGAAAGTTTCAATGAATATTATTAATTGTTTTGTCTTTTATATAAACTTTGTTTCTTATTTCTGAGAGCAAAAAATATACATTGACTTAGACTCAGTGGATTACAAAGGGTCTTAAAGTTAGTTGTAGAAATAAAAAAATACGAAAGAATTATTATAAGAGAAAAACACGTGAATCGATAAATAACTACAAGAATTACAGCAATTTTTTAAAGAAATGCTACTCTCGCTCCCGAAAAAATTGTGCATTAAATAATTATATACTTAATAGTAAAACTAAAAGCAAAGCGACATTCAGCAGTATTCAAGCAATACAAATATATTGAAAAAGATGAGTGTAATAACCAGAGATAAGAAAAAAAATTGCCGGTAATAACACAACTTTGACCGATCTATCAAGCATAGAAAATTGTTTTAACGACTATTTTATCATACATCTGCAAAATAATAAGTAAAAAAACAGAATTGAATAACCTTAAGGCTAGACTAATGAGCTCTATTTTTAAAGATCCAGTAGGTAGACAAACATGAAATCCTTAAAGTAATTAATTCACTCAATATCACTAACTTCGAGGGATATGACGATATGTGTACAAAAATTGTTAAAGAGTGCGGGGAAGAACCTTGTGTCCGTACTGACCTACTTTATTTATTTATCATTAGAAACCGGTAAATATCCGGAAAAAATAAAAATATCTTTAGTTAAGCCATTATATAAAAAGGGCGAACATTTCATGCTATTCTATGTATTTTAAACTGATAATAAATTACCTAACGACATGAAGAAAATGACGCTTATCAAATTTTTAAAGTCACTAAAAAATACGCTTTGATAACTGTTACTACTGGGTAAATAAGTTTTTAGATGAAAAATGAAAAATATATATTTTTTAAGTATTTGTTTGCATGTCTTTGTGAAAAGGCAAAAGGTGTATTCCACTATTAATTTACCTGCCACCATACTGTACCTACCACATTATTCTATTCTATTCTGTTCTGTTTTGCTCTGCTCTGCCCTGCCCTGCCCTGCCCTGCTCTGCCCTGCTCTGCCCTGCTCTGCTCGGCTCTGCTCTGCTTTGCTCTGATCTGCTCTGCTCTGCCCTGCTCTACTCTCCTCTACTCTACTCCATTCTATTCCATACCATTCCATTCTGACCTATTCTATTCCATTCTATTCTTTTTCATTACATTATATTCACTTCCATTCCATTCTTTTCCATTCTATTCAGTTCTTCTCCATTTTATTCCGTTTAGTTTCATTCTATTCCATTATATTCCATCCTCTTCAGTTCTACTCCGTTCTATTCCATTCTATTCCGTTTTATTTCATTCTATTCCATTATATTCCATTCTTTTTCATTCTCTTCCGTTCTATTCAATTCGATTATATTCCATTCTGTTCTATTCTGTTTTGTTCTGTTCCATTCTGTTCCATTTTGTTCTTTTCTGTTCCATTCCGTACCATTCTGTTCAGTTTTGTACCATTCTGTTCAATTCTGTTGCAGTCTGTTGCATTCTGTTTCATTCGGTTCCATTTTGCTCCATTCTGTTCCACTTTGTTCCATTCTGTTCCAATCTGTTCCATTCTATTCCATTCCATTATATTCTATTCTTATAAAGTAAGACTCCGCCAAGATCGAACCGAGGTCACGCCTCCTGATGTAAAGCTTATGAACTTAACCATAACGCCACGGAGGCGGTTTTAAACAAGTGAGCGAAACGAGTGTGAGCAGTCAGATTCATAGAAATTCAAATGTAATTATTTAATGAAGTTCGAATACATTGGTTATCATCTGTTTAAACAAAGATCTTGAAATTTAACTTGACGACGGAACATGATAGATTGACACACAAAGTAAATAATACAATGGTAATATTTAAATTATTTTACATCATAATATTCAACGCAGTTGACGCAGACCGCATAACTAATCTAGGGTGTTACAAATTGTATTAACTCAGGTGAACAAAATGACGTAGGATTTGTTGAAGCACACCACACGACTACGAAAACGTTATAACGAATGAATAACATGTGTAGCTATTTCTAAAAATCACCTAAAGCATAGCAGAACAAATAAGGGTTTTCAAATTCATGTTTGTAGGCACAGTAATTATAAGTCAAGAGAGTCAAGCGCGAGCAAAGCGTTTCCGTTTCAGCTTGGGCAAAAATGCTTTTGTATGTCTGTCTGGTCTGCGTAGGTCCGGTAGATTTTGCCGGCATCTGTCCAGCTGTTCTCCTCAAAAGACTCTTCTGAAACTATGTGCGCAAGTTTGATAATTATATGGATGTTTATGTCGATTCAGTTTTTGGATACATTTTTTTTTAAATATTTTTTATGAAATATTTTTTTCCGTCGAAGTTTAACTTCTTCTATGTGTCCCAGCACACATTTCGTTTTATTTTTATTTTTGCAGTGACAGTTGAGAATTAAATACCAATAAAAATAGGACGGATACGTAAACAGCGTTTATTTTTGTGGAAAATGAAATAAGAAAAATTAAGAATTGATGTTTTACCCAAAGGAGCCATTATATATAAATTATCTGAGCTAGTGACCCGTAAACAAGCAGCATAAATTTGTCCTGAGATCCACACCGGCGGCTCGAAGTGTCTGACCTGGCGACTTGTTGATGGTCATAACGAAGTATACGCTCACGAGAAACTGCACGCGCATAAATAGAAAAGGGAAATCGTTGGGATTGAGGGGTATCCGTAATATGTAAAATTTTATTTGTATTAATTTGTATTATTAACTCAGAGTACCATATGGTTGCTTGGTATTAGTATTAGTATTAGTGGAGCAATACATTGGTGAAAACTGCATTCAATTTCATGCTGTAGTTTTTGCAAGATGTGTGTTTAAAAAAAATACAGGCAGACAGACAAGAATTCCAAAAAATGATCTACTTTTCTTTCCAACATTTTTTCAATACATCGGTGAAAACTGCATTTAATTCCATGCAGTAGTTTTAGCATGTACAAATTGAAAGACAGACAGACAAAATGTCTAAAAATTATCAATTTTTGTTCCAAAATCCAACTCTTATGAGATAAAGTTTATTTATCGCTTTATGAAAAGTTTAATCGCATGAAAACGTGACATCCGGGCAATATTAAATATCAAACAGTGAGAATAACATATTTAAAATGGTTCCTTTATTTTAAGTTAGATTCTAGCAATACATCGGTAAAAACTGCATTCC
Organism: Coleophora flavipennella; assembly: GCA_947284805.1. Classification (NCBI taxonomy): domain Eukaryota; kingdom Metazoa; phylum Arthropoda; class Insecta; order Lepidoptera; family Coleophoridae; genus Coleophora; species Coleophora flavipennella. The sequence goes on from OX369297.1 coordinate 2,003,744, forward strand.
ATTTCATGTAGTAGTTTTTGCGTGATGCATGTATAAACACATAGATAAAACATCTAAAAACTGTTGTTTTGGCTTCTATTGCTCTAATAAAGACGCCCCATATTAGTTTTTCTTCAATATCTATAATGTACAGTCATCGGCCATATACAATTTTATTATTAGTGTGGAGATTACAAAAAACAACAAAACAATACTATGAACTTTATGATAAATAACTTTAATAATAAACTATTGTATCTTTTGTAGCGTGCATATCAAAGGCAACGATACAATTTTACGCGGATAGAACGCGCTCCGCTTACAATCAAATGGTGTTTTTTTTTTTTATGAACCTATGAAAATGATTACTGATCTAGTTAGCTAATGAAATAGCTTTTCTATTCATCATCATTATCATCAAAGACGTTCACTGCTAGACAAAGGCTTCCCGCAAGGATTTCCACGATGACCAGTCCTGCGCTGCCTGCATCCAGTGGCTTCCTGCAACCTTCACCAGGTCGTCGGTCCACTGTGTGGAGGCCTGCTTAGGCTTCGTAATATTTTTATCCATATCAATTTAAACACGATTTGCTAATGCACTTGTAGGAACGGATGTGCTCCTACATGACGAGAACAACGGGAGATATCTCCGCCAGGCGAGGTTGTGTGCCTGGGGTCCGGCCGTGGACCAACCGTGAATGGTTGGTGCTTGTATATATGCTTAGCGCTGAAGAAATTCTAATAGCGCGTTCTAGATGCCATCTATCGAGATGAAGATGTAATTCCATATAGTATGGATCGATGGTTCAGTCTTGAGTTGAGGTTATGTAGTTGTATGTGGCGGGTACTGCAGATGTCGCCACATTACTCCCCCTCCGAGACCGGAGGTCGATATCCATATTGAGTTGGCTGTCCAATGTTGCGGTGCGGCGGAGCGACGATACGCGTCGCGATGCGGCGTCTGCGGTGAGTCGAGACGCCAGGCCAATGTTGCTCTACTCGAGTCCACGGTGAGTCGGGACGAGGAGGTGGTTCAGGCGTACGGTGCAAGGAAAGCAGGTAACGTGGAGCGCGTGCTCTACAGCGTGAGCTGCCGACGACTTGCTGCCTGAAGAGTGAAGCTGCAGGTCCTTGATGCTGCGTCGACGGCTGCGAACCTGATGAGGCTTCGGGGTGAAGTGCAGGGCCAGGAAGCTCGATATGACGGCTGCGATGGTCCTGGTACTTCGCATTGGACTGCTATGCTGCTGTTGGCTTGCTTTACCGGCTGGAGGTCTGTTGAGGAGTTGTTGCCGAAGGTGCTTCAATGTTCAGCGTCGGGTCACCAATGTAGGGATGGATGTGCTCCTACATGGCGAGCACAAAGGGAGATATCTCCGCCAGGCGAGGTGTTGTGCCTGGGGTCCGGCCGTGGACCTACCGTGTATGGCTGGTGCTTGTATATATGCTTAGCGCTGAAGAAATTCTAATAGCGCGTTCTAGATGCCATCTATCGAGATGAAGATGTAATTCCATATAGTATGGATCGATGGTTCAGTCTTGAGTTGAGGTTATGTAGTTGTATGTGGCGGGTACTGCAGATGTCGCCACACACTTTATACATATCGGCACATATTTTATTTCTTGTTGTAAATGAGTGATTTCAGTAGCGCAAGTAACTACTAACTTCGTTTAAAAAGCACTAATTGGCTGTCTAACTAATATAATAACTGATCAATGACGTCAGTTCTAGTCGAATCACTCCAGTACAATTAAAGAGCATCAATATGCATACTATACCATATTATATTACCCTCAAGGAAGAGCTGACAAATCAAGTGGGTGGCATTGCAGTCTCAGATTTGCCCTCATGACAACTTGTTATCAATATTTATGCTTGGACAACGCACTTCAGTAAGAATACTGCGGCTCACTTACAGCTCACTCCCACGTACGGTGCATCTAAAAAAACAACCACTGCTATAATTATTACAAAACACATCTAGGAACAGAAAGCAATTCCAGAAAAAAAATAACTTAAAGATCTATTTTCAACGGGAATACGGCTTAATAGTGTCTTCATACCAAATACCAAACCAGTCGAACCCCTGGAATTAACTCTTAAATTGATTATACGACTTGACTTAAACAAACTAACATACATACATATAAACACTACAAGTGAAATAAAAGCTTTTGAAATCATCGATTTCATTTATAAAAACTAACGGTAAAGTCGACTCGCTCAGATAGTGTCACTCGTTCAAACAAAGTGCAAGAATTAAATCTACCGTCATAGACAATTTACGAAATTTCAGAAACAAAATCAAGAAATATAAATGTGTCAGCGTTTTTTGATGTCAAGGCGGCGTTCTTACACGCGTCGGCACGCGCTGTGTCAAGTAATACAAATGTGTCGGGTTTTACAAAGGGCGAGAGTAGCTCCCGACTTCTATTCACTCCTAATTTTTGTTTATCAATTTCCGCCTTTTTGATATTTTTTTTATTTTAACACCTGTTGAAGAATATAACAGAAGTAGATTCTGTCAATCAATAATAGATCCGGCATTTGTAGAATCTGTCGCTATTTTACTCATTTGTCAATTACAGAATTTATCAAATTTCCAATCAACTTATTTTCGAAGCGGTGAGCATTCGAAATAGCCTAAAATATTCTAGTGTACGAACGATTAGTCATTATACAAATTAACAGGCAATTTTTGATAATTTGTCCGTATATAAACGGTCAGGAAAATGGTAAAATTCTATACGCAGATTGTAAAATGCCAAGCCAGGCAAATTGTAAAAAACGCCGTACGGCAGATTGCAAATGAGCCCGCGAAACGAGCGATGTTAGGTTCGGTCAGGTTTGATTGATTTAACAAAGTCTTCCCTCCCACTCCTCCCTTCCATTTGCCTGACCATTTCTAAAATGACGAATCATAGAATATGCCTGCGACATACACATTCGAAAACATGAACATATGCGCAATGTTATTGTCATCTCGTAGTACTTTAGTTTACATGCACTTAGCAAATTCGAATAATATTGTATTGCTTTTATTGAAACTGAATTTAATGTCAGTCAGCTTTAGGTTTTTGAATATTAAAGGTAACTCACTAATCTTCGTAAAGGTAATATAAAATTTCTGTTTTGCTTGTCAATACCTACATAATCTTTATTGATTCTAATTATCATCATCGTCATCATCATAATGTGTATACGAGATATGAAAAAAAAATACACAGAAAGTCAATTTTTTGGTTACATACCTAAAAAGGAAAAAAAGGAACCCATATATATAGAATCAATTCGTTGTCTATCTGTCAAGAACCTTTTGCTCGGGATCGCGTGGAGGTTTGCCGCTTTCCAGTGAATAATATTATCCTCTTGTATCTATTGATCCAAAAGTATTTTTGTCTGTGTGTATCTTTGTTACTCCTCCACGCTTGAGTTACTGAACCTATTTCGATGGGGAAGTGGATTTTTTTGGAGATGGTTTTTATTCTAGCTTACTCAATTCCGAGACTCCATTTGGTTATCACGACTGATAACTCGTTTTTTTAACAATTTGTATAATTTATTACTAATTATTTTTAATTTTTAAATATATTAGTAATACTTACGTCTGGAGGTATCACATTTCAGATAGGTAACTATCTACATACTAAAATTGAGTTGTGACTAAATAAAAATTTTAATGAGGTCACATTGAGAGGGCGCATAAAGCAAATGGAACATTTTAGAAATATTATTCCAAATCATACTTAGTTAACAAATTATTAAAAAACTTATCTTATGATTTCACTTATCTTGTGTTTTAACACTATCTAATTGAGGGCTGAACACGATCTCTCAAATTTTTTTTCAACAAAAATAAATTGAGCATCGGTGGCGTAATGGCAAGGGCCGCTACCTGCTATCCAGTAGGTCGTGGTTTGAATCCTGCCGTTTAATATCCGTTTATCCTACGCTTTTACGATAAAGGAAAAAAAAATCGTGAAGAAACCTGCACACGCCTGCAAAGAAACTCGAAGGTTGTGTGTGAAGTCTACCATACCGCACTAGGCCTGCGTGGTCTACTAAGCCCTGATCGCCCTAATTCAGGATAGGCTCGAGCCCCTCGGTTGGGACATATATGAGCTGATATGATGAAAACTAAAGTGCTTAGTTACATCTAAAATTACACTAATGACAATTGTATACTCACATATCTCGTGTTATCGTAACATCTAATAATTTGATTACCTACCTTTAAAAAACAGGCCAAGTGCGAGTCAGAACCGCACACATAGGGTTCCGTACCATTATACTAGATGGCGCTAGTTTCCTTAATTCCGTACTATCATACTAGATGGAGCTAGTTTCTTCACGTTTAAAAACAACACGTTTTTTGTATGGAGACTCTCTTTTTTATTTTTAATATTTGTTAAGCGGCAACAGAAATACATGATCTGTAAAAATTTTAACTTTCTCGCTATCACGGTTCATGATGGTCAGCGAAGTCTTAGTAATGGGGTCCTGTTTTTTACCATTTGAATACGAAACCTTAAAAATGTCAGAGGGCTAATGCTACTGAGACGGAGGCATACATTTTTATTAATTTTCGATACGTTTTGTATAATCGTGTTTTTATTTCGTTTTGGTCATTATGATTTGCTTAGAAGTAACTTATTTTTTATTCTTGTTTACCTTTTGTCGGCCATTGGTTTTCATTTTATATTGTTCGCCTTTTTCATTATTTTATTTTTTTATATCAGTTTTGGTGGTATCGTTTAATTTATTTAGACCCTGGTCACCTTGTCCTCCAACACCTGCTAATTTAAATTTTTTTGTTTTTATTGTTTTAAGTTTTTCATTTTAGTTAAAATCGTGCGTGAGCGAGCAGAAAAAACATTTTGCTCTATACCCTCTCTTAAGGTGCTAAGATCACTCAATCCGAGCAGGTTGATACGTGTTTCAATAATATTGAACGCTAAACTATTCATTTTATGTTCAAATCAATGCGGCTGTTGAAACAGGGCTGTTACTTTTAAACCGAACGCCCAATTCTCGATTTTTACATGTTTTTATTACTTTTCTACACTTTCAAATAAGTTTAAAAAATGTGTTCAATTAAAATGAAAGGTCTTAAAGACACCGATTTTTGTATGTTGGTTTCATTCAACAATAACTATTCGTTTTCGACAAATTTTGCACTTAATGCCAAAAACAGGGTCTACAGCATATATTTTTAGATCTAATGTGGTAATATTTTCAAAATTGTATTCAATCAAATCGATTTTTCATTACTTTAAGTATATTATATATTTTTTCCATGGTGATAACTTTACACAGTCTTTCAATAATTTGAATTGAATTTTAATTTTAATTTGACCCATCTTAAGGCCTTAAATCAATACAATACAATATTCCTTATTGCATCCCAACTTAAATAAAATAAGTTAACAATATAGAAGAAAGTCTATACAATAGGCGGCCTTATTGCAAGGTAACAATTTCTTCCAGTTAACCTTTGGATAGGGAATAAGTTAAGGGGCGGTGCAATAATTAAAAACATAAAAAATTGCAAATAAACAGTTATATAAGATACAATAAATTTCAGGATGAATTTCCTGGACAACTTGGCAACTGCCGAGATTGGCGCTACGCTGCCCATCGTTCATTTACTGCAAGTGTTCTTCACTTTTCTATCTTCATTGCGGCCTACTGGAGTGGAATATCCGAAACAAGCAAATTTGACTGGTAACATTATAGACGTTTTAGTAATAAGTTAATTTTCTCACAAAAATATAAAAACTATATTTATATTATCATAATATCAGCTCATATACGTTCCCACCGAGGGGCTCAAGCCTACCCTGAATTAGGGCGATCAGGCCTTCGTCGACCACGCGGGCTCAGTGCGGGTTGGTCGACATGTACCAATGAGTTTTTCAAAAACTTACGTACATATACTTACCGATTGCTTTAACGGTGAAGGAAAACATCGTGAGGAAACCTGCACACACCTGCAAAGAAACTCGCAGGTTGTGTGTGAAGCAGACCATATTTATATAAATTTAATAAAAAAAACTGTAGTGTAAGCATTTTTTTTTAATTCATATTTTATAGAAAAATATTGAAATTTTCCACGACAACCGGTCCTGCGCTACCCGCATCCAGTGCCTTTCCGGAGCCAAGAATAGTAGGGCCGCCGCCGAGGACCAGTGGCCGTTGTGTTGAAGTGTAATCTTCATGTTGGGGGGTTTTGCCATAATTGCCACGCTTGGCAGGCGGGTTGGCAAGTGCAGTGCATTTGCAGTGCGCGGAAGGGAAGGGATGGGTGTCGTAAGAGACGACTAAACAAAGGAGAATGGCTCCTTTATTTAGTCGTCTCCTGCGACACCTATTGGAAGAGATGGTATGGCCCAATCCTGAGCCGGAAGCCATATAGATCATCATGTAAGCTCATAAACATCTTGCTGATGACACACAATTAGTGGTCTTTGCCGACGACACAAATGTCATTTTATCAGCTTATGATTTAAACAGTCTAAATGATAAAGTTAGTGATTCAATTTGTGCTTTCAATACATAGTTTGAAATGAACAGCCTTACAATGAATGCAAATAAAACCAATCGACAAATATAAGTTGAGCATGTTATGCCCTAAGAACGTGACGAAGTTAGCATGGATCACTTAGACAGTATATTATGCCCTCGTAGAATCTAAACTAAGATATAGTATTCAGCTGTGGGGTAACAGCTACAGCTACAATGTACAGAAAGCATTTGTTCTGCAAAAACGTGCCATCAGAACTATAGTACGTATTCTCAAAGAGAATCGTGTAAAGATTATTTTCAAAAGTTAGGGATTTTAACAGTACCTAGTTTATATATAATGGTAGTTCTATGTAATTTTGCAAAAAACATAACAGTACTTGAAAGTAGACAAGAAAGGCAAGTAAGAGAATCTACGAGACGGCAGGACATTGTAAATAAGATACAACCAACACTCGAGGTTGTTATGCACGGCTCACAATATCAGGCTGTTAGGTTGTTTTACAAGTTGCCAATAGATTTGAAAAACTTATTATATACAAGTCAGTTTCGGTTCAAGCTCAAGTAATTTTTGTTAGAAATTTTTTTTAAAGCCTGGATGACTATTTTAAAACATGAATATAAAGACATTGCCAATTATAATTACTATTGCAACATTTATTTGAAATTATTAATACTCAATGACATGGTAATATATATTTTTTTTGTTTTTCGGTATTTGGTGAATTTCATTACTATGACATTGTGTTAAATGACATTTTTTTTATTATTATTTAACGCTTTTAGAAAATTTGACATTTTGTATTTTTCTTAGGTATATCTATTATCATTAATTTATATTTTGTTATTATTTGTGTACTTTCAAACACAATGTAATTTGTTCTTGAAATAAATGAAATGAAAAAATGAAAAAAAATATACGTCCCCACCGAGAGGCTCGAGCCTACCCTGAATTAGGGCAATCGGCCTAGGCCCAGTCCGGGTTGGTCGAATTCACATACAACCTGCGAGTTTCTTCGCAATCGTGTGCAGGTTTCCTCACGATGTTTTCATTCCCCGTAAGAGAGTCGGATAAACGTACATATGAAATCGAAATTCGAAATCACATTGGTATGTGGCAGGATTTGAACCATGACCTCCCGGACAGGAGGTGGCGGCTTCGCCGTTACGCCACCCACGCTCTTACGCCACCGACGCTCTTTTCTAGCCATATAGATAAATAATAAATAATAAAAATCATTTATTTGTCACCATAAAGCAACAAATTATATACAAGTAAAAGGAGCAATTATAAGGTCAAAACAATAGTTATTTGTGGAAAACTGGTACCTAAGTTAAGATGAAAATATCTTCATCATATCAGGTCATATACGTCCCCACCGAGGGACTCGAGCCTACCCTGAATTAGGGCGATCGGGCCTTAGTCGACCACGCGGGTCCAGTGCGGGTTGGTCGACTTCACACACAACCTTCGAGTTTTTTCGCAGGTGTGTGCAGGTTTCCTCACGATGTTTTCCTTCACATTTAAGCAATCGGTGAGTATATCATTACATTTAACTTTAATATCTTTAATATCTTGTGTTATGTTATTTATGGGTCACCAGGCCTTCACTCGGAAAAACATTTACTTTACATAAAGAAAAATAATAAAGTTACGTACAAGCAAATCACAGGAACATAATCAGTAAAATTGTTACAAAGCATGTACAAAAAAAAAATTAATAGAAAAAGTGTATGTGTGTGGTGTATGTGTGTGTATGTGTGCGCGTGTGCGTGAATCATGGAATTCCTTGGAGGAAGCCTTTGTCAAGTTATAGGTAAAAATCATTGAATGCCTTTAACAAGAGCAGCAGGCCAGTTCACACGGACAGCACCCGGTCACGAGTATAACGCGAGAGTCAGCCATTGCTCTCATATTAAACGCTACGCCAGAAAGTATGCGCAGTGTGGCTGTACAATTAATTTTGCTAGTCAGCTGTATTCAGCCCTCTGCAGTGCATTCAAACAGTCTTCTAATAGATGCTAAGTCTTCTGGCTTGCAGTCAAATCTGGTTCTTCCAAGTTCTTATTAAGGTTAATTTCTATATGACAGACAGTAAAGGATACGCAATAAAGTATGCGCAGTGTAGCTGTACAATTAATTTTACTAGACAGTTGTAGTCAGCCCTCTGAGTTGCACTGAAACAGTCCTGCAATAGATGCTAAGTCTTCCAGCTTATAGACACATTTCTGTAGTCTGCTTCTTAGAAGTTCTATTAAAAATTAAAATAGTATATTTTTTTTAAGATGGTGAAAATTTTGACTTCATCATCATCGGAGCCGGTTCCGCAGGATGTGTCCTCGCTAACAGACTGACAGAGATTAGTGACTGGTCTGTGCTGCTTATTGAGGCTGGTGGAGAACCAGCCATATCTTCAGAGGTGAGTATATACCTTTTAGTTTTGGTTATACTTGTGTCAGGCAAAATCACCATATTCACTAATGGAGGCCCATATATATAGAAAAAGTAAGTTCAGTTGTTACGTAAGTTAGGATATGTCTACCTTATGCAAGAATACGAGTATGTAGAAACCCGTAAAAAAAGTATCGACAACTGTTATTGAGCTTAACATGGACATTTGAAATGTACATTTATTTATGGATGTATGTATGGATGTTTCTTACTTTTTTACGCAAAAACAATAACGCAAAAAATGCACTCTCGAAAACAGTCATAGAAACTATGTTCTTGCGAGCAAAGCCACTGGCAAAATCTAGTTCAGGATAAATGAAAAAAAAAAGGAAACTAGTTATATATTTTTCACAGTACCTACTTTTATTGAGAGCCTTCAATCAAGCATTGTTTGATGTAGTTTTTCTTGTTTGGATTTATTAGGTAATTGCCAGAAATACTACGCTAAGGTGATGAAGTTTCTACAACCCAAAAACCTTTTAACTTTTCTAGTATTAAAGTTAATTTGATTTTTCGTACTTTTTTACAGGTCCCTGGTTTATATTCCTTGGCGACAACAGAGGATGTAGATTGGCAATATTACGCACAAACTGAATCTCTTTATGGCCAAGCATACAGCACTGTAAATTCACGAGTGCCGAGAGGCAAAATGATATCAGGATCCAGTGGAAACAATTACATGTTTTATGTGAGAGGAAACAAAGCAGATTACGATAATTGGGCAGAACAAGGCAACGTTGGATGGGATTGGGAAAGTGTTTTTCCTTATTTCCTGAAGAGCGAACACCTCGAAGATGGAAATATAATAACTAGCGAGTCTGCTCACTATCATAACACAGATGGTTATGTAAGAGTAACTCGACCGGCTTATAAAGTTGCTGATAAATTGTTTGAAGCTTTGCGAGAAGTCGGTTACGATACTTTACTAGATCACAATGGACCAACGCAAGTTGGGTATGCTTTTCCACAGCTGACTGTTTCTAATGGTGTAAGACAAAGCACTGGAGAAACATTCATTAAACCAATTAAAAATCGAACAAATTTATATTTATTAGCAAACACTTTTGCTAGAAAAATCATCGTTGAAAATAACGTCGCTATTGGAGTTGAAGTTAAACTTCAAGATAATACAATTGTAAACTATTATGCCAATAAAGAAGTTATTCTTTCTGCTGGAGCTTATAATAGCCCACAAATTCTTATGTTATCGGGGATTGGTCCAGAAAATCATCTTAAAGAATTTGGTATTGATATTGTTCTCGATGCACCTAAAGTTGGTCAAAATTTGCAGGATCATGTAATGGCTCCTATGGTAATTACTGGTAAGAAAGGTATTTTATCGATTTCCAGAAATTCGGAAGTTTTTACAAATTTAGACACGTACCCTATTTCAATTGTAGGCCATGGAGTTTTAAACAAATCACAAACATATCCAGATTACCAAGATGTCTTATATCCACTTCCTCCTGCGTCTTTATATCTTAACTCTTTCTGTTCTTCTGAATTCGGCTTAAAAGATGAAGTTTGTGAAGCTATAGCAAGAGCCAGCCAATCTCAAGAGACAGTTTTCTTTTACATTGCTTTATTCAACCCAGAATCAAGAGGTGAAGTGAAGTTACAAAGTAAAAAAAACGGTTGTCTGTAAAGTCGGTTTACTGACGATAGTTGAACGTGACAACGTCATAAGAAAAAAGCCTTAAACGGAACGCCTCACGGAACGCCTCAGAGCGAGGTAACGACGCATTTTTCGGAACGCCTCAGAGCGAGGTAACGACGCATGAGTCATGTTTTTTCGTGCGTGCAGCCGGCTCCATCGAATTATAAGACGTTATCACGTCAAAAACCCTGAAGACCACCCACTTATATACCATAAATATTACAGCAACAGAAATGACTTGACTAGGCTAACATCATGCTTTGAAGACTTCTTGAAGGTACAGAACTCGACATATATGAGAAGTGTCGAATCTAAAATCATAGATATTAAGTTGAAGCAATGTGAAAACTTTGAATTTGGAAGTCGTGAGTATCTAGAGTGTTATATTGTAGCTACCACCACTACAGAATACCATCCAGCAGGCACCTGCGCTATGGGCCCTGATGGAGTAGTCGACGAGAGACTAAGATTCAGAGGCATCAAACATTTAAGAGTATGTGACGCAAGTATTATGCCCACAATTGTGAGCGCAAACCTTAATGCACCTGTTATGATGATGGCCGAAAAAACTGCTGACATGGTAAAGCAAGACTATGGTGCATAGTATACTAGGTGATCTTATTTGGCCAGTTTATCACATATATATATAGCCATATTCAGTAGCAGTCAGTAAGGCTGCAAGCGAAACATTTTTTTGTAACTAAATTTTTATAAATCATGATGTCCGAAATGATTATTTTGAATTTAACTTTATCTATTAAAATAATAATTTAATAAACTTAACATTTGTTAAATTTCATTATGTCTTCATTATTTTTAATCTAGCCACACATCTCTGGATGCGCAATATGGCGAGCCTTGAAAGTGGTTTGAATCTTGCAGTGGAATAACATAGATTGATAGTAATAATGACGTATATCATCATATCAGCTCATATACGTAATGATGTAAATAGGATACGAAAAACAGTTCTCAATGTAAGGCCACATTTATTTCTGATTTTTTTTCCAACAGACTTGAGAATGAGGAAAGTTTAGAATTTACTCTTTCTAAGGTTTGTTGAAAAATTTTTATTGAAAACAATCATATAGAGAAGGCAATAACCCGACCCAAAATAATGGTAATAAAGACAAAAAAATTACTAACTATGACAGGAGACAACAAAGTTTTAGCAAAAAACATTTTAAATTTACAGAATTATAGTCAACTGTAATAACTTGAATTTGTACATACTGAGAATAGGGGTGACGACAGCATCAAACATTAATTATGAAATCTTGATCACTAAATTGCCCTTCTACTTAAACTTCGGAAAACCTTACTCGTTTTGTTTTCCAACAAGTCTTCGATTTTTAATTCACCAAAATCACAAAATATGACGATACTAAACTATGACGTCACGCCTAGGTATTTCTAACATTTTTAGAACAAAATGTTGTTTTTGACAGATGATAAAAAGTAACTCAGATGTCTAGCATTTGTCATCCCCATTAAACCATTCCAGTTTTGCGACACAATTGGTCTAATGTTTTAGATTCCAGAGCGAAAATGCACAAAACTGAAACCTTTTAATTTTATCATGCCCATCTATCTGCCTGTTTGTGCGTCGACATGTCACACACATACAATTTTACCCGCCACTATTAGACGTACAGTAATAAAGTTTACTACACAGATATAAACCTATAACCCAAAATTAAAACTGAAGTCACTGTATCCACAAACATTAGGAAGACCACATGTAAAACGAAGATGATTTTTTTATGTATCCCCTTGAGTAAGGTATTTTTGAATAAGTCTCTTATAATGAATTCCCCTTCAACCTTTTGAACTTTGGGACTTAATATTATGGAAAAAAAAAGAAAAGTTATTGTGGTTATTGTCCGTACCCTACCCGGAATTGCACCTTAGTGGGAATTCCCACTATAAGTGTTTGGGTATCCTGAAACAAACAGTTTTCATGTAAAGCTTCTGGAACACTACAATATACTTGGTCCAATACACACTTGATCAGTTTTTAAGGTTCCTTAGTTAATCTAGGATCCCTTAAATTTTGCCACGTCTGTGATATAAGCTGTTTTATTCAAAGACTTACAGATATAAAGCTGATATTGGTGTGGTTATACAAAGTGGTTACGCTTATAAACATGGTGGTATATAATGTGTAAAAAAGTAGCCAAAAGTGATAAGGCCAACGTGCAAAGTAAGAATCCGTAGTATATGCAAAAAAAAATAGGTATACATATTTTCAAAAACAAAGTCATTTTTGCAGTTCAAATAGAACATTTTGTACAGAAAATCTATGAACTTTTTGAAAATACATCTGCACATTTTAGGTTGGTCGACTATTATTCTTGAACTAAGAAAGCCCAACTTTTTTTTTCATTATATTTGTAGCTTACTTAGTGGGTCATAGTCATTAGGTGTCATTCAAGGTCGGCTGGGTTTAACCCATTCACGGATAGTACTACGGGGATGATTTCGGTGGATTCCATTTGCCACATATTAGTGAACTCGTACACCATGACCAGATACTTGGTCCTTTTTTCGTCATCAGCGTGCAGGAGGTTCTAATCGTATAGGATAGTGACCATCACCAGAAACACCCTTGACTGCGCCCGATTTATCAACTCGACATCAGGCTTATAGTTAATTTTGTTACTAAAATAATAACCGCTTGTATAGAATGATTGACAGTATGATTTAAACAAAGTGACCTTCACATCACCTGTGCAATTAGCGAACCTGCGTGCCAGCATATTCCCGAGCACCGTCAATGCCCTACGTAGCCTCTCGATATCACAATTGTCTTTTAAATATGTGGTCACAATGTGCCCTAAGTATTTAAAGTCTATCTGTCTGTGTGTATGTAAGCGCATCACGCAAAAACTACGAGGCCGATTTTGATGAAATTTTGTATGGTAGTTCTTTATAGCCCGGGTTAACATCAAGGATAATTTTTATTCCGGAAGATTCAAGTTCCCGTAGGAAAATTCAAAACCTCCACGCGGACGAAGTCGCGGGCACAGCTAGTATAATATAATAACGTATAATAATATAAAATATAATAAGTATAGGTAGTCAAACGCACTAAATTTTTTAATTAATAAAAATACACTTCACACATTTTTAACACTAGGCATATGTTCCCTACCTAACCAGTGCATACATGAAATGTGAAAATAGCTTGGAGCTTTCGGGGCTGGCGCGCAACCTGCTCAGCAAGGAGGCTGTTAAAAAGCATAAAAGCTTTATTACACAACTAGCTGTGCCCACGAATTCATCCGCGTGGAGCTTTTGAATTTTCCCACGGGAACTTTCTAATTTTCCGGAATAAAAAGTATTCTATATGTTAACCCGGGCTATAAAGAACCACCATGCAAAATTTCATTAAAATCGCTCTGGTAGTTTTTGCGTGAAGCGCGAACAAATAGACAGACAGACAAACAAAAATTTCAAAAGTTGTTGTTATGTCCTCTATATCGTTAGTAATTTCCACCACCGTTATTATTTTTCCAAAAATATTTCTTGTACAGACACGGCCTCGTTACAGTTTTATTATATGTATTAATATGTATAGATTTAAAAATAAATACATATCTGGCTCCCGTAGTACAAGAAATCCTATTTTGGGGCCGGATGAGCCGTGTGTGATGATGAGACCGTGTGTGATTTGTCCATGAATTTTTCATACTTATATCTACGTTTAAATACACACGTATACCTAATATTGGACACCACGAACGATCGATCGAACCCATAACCATCAGTCCAGCAGGCCAATGGACCAACGGCTCTGTCAAAATAATACAATATAAATCATAACACTGTAAAAAAGTTAAGCTTACAGATACAGGCGGTCTTATCGACAATTAAAATCGGAACCTGGGCGAGCGTTGCTCTGAGCAAAGTATATATATTAGTACTAACATACAGTATGGACACTCCCTGCCGCTCTCTAGATTGCGACCTCACCCCTACGTCATCCAGATTGATACAGATTGGTTACAGTTTGGTTGTCGAACGTATAGGATTTCGCCGCCATTTTGTTTGTTCCGTCATTCGTGTTTTGAAATGTAATTACTAGCCCATTGTATGAAATGTCCAGGGTGTGCTCTGAGTCTCCTAGACATCTAAACATTTTTTTTTGTATGTGAAAACGAATTTTCCAGAGGTGTCACCTATCTAGATAGAGTTTTAATATAAAACATTAACTGAATACAAAATTTAATCCAAATCGTTAAAGCCGTTTCTGAAAAACCAATTTCACAAATAAAAATTCCTCACTTAAAGTAATGAGATTAATTTTTCAAGTATTTACAGCAAGCCGACTGACAAAATTTACTTTCACGAAAGGGTATAAAATACCAGTAATTAAACGTCAAAAGTTTTAAATATGGAGGCAAAATATTGGATCCTTTGTTACATTGGCATGTGTCAAAACTTTTTCAATGATACAGAAACCTGCTATATTAGGGGCATGCAGAACCTGGGAATTAAGGACATTTTTAGTAAAGATTTCATGAAACTAATTTTTATAGGGTTTGAGTAGATTATTGCTACAGTGTAGATTTTTGTAAAATTAATTTCTTGTAAATATTTTATTATATTAAATTATTATTTAAATACATACTCTGCTCACTTGGCACGAGACGAAGTGGCAGGAGCACCTCCAGCGGAAGCACAGTCGGCTGGAGTTCAGTGCGACGGGGAGAGAAAACGTCGAACTATCCGGGCATTATTGAGGAGGACTGCTTTCTGCATTGCAGTTCCTTATGTGACGTTCAAGGTCAGCTGAAATTAGTCCATTTGCGGATTAGACTACGGGTAGATGGAGGCAAAATATTGGATCCTTTGTTACTTTGGCATGTGTCAAAACTTTTTCAATGATACAGAAACCTGCTTTAGGGGAGCATGCAGGACCTGGGAATTAAGGAAAATTTTAGTAAAGATTTCATGGAACTAATTTCATAAAGTTTGAGTAGAGTATGTAGAGCGTCGGTGGCGTAACGGTAACGGCCACTGCCTCCTGTCCGGGAGGCCGTGGTTCGAATCCTGCCTCGCACCAATGTGTTTCGAATTTCGATTTCATATGTACGTATATCCGACGCTCTTACGGTGAAGGAAGACATCACGAGGAAACCTGCACACGCCTGCGCAGAAACTCAAAGGTTGTGTGTGAAGTCGACCAACCCTCACTGGGCCCGCATGGTCGACTAAGGCCCGATCGCTCAATTTAGGGTAGGCTCGAGCCCCTCAATGGGGACGTATATGACCTGATAAGAAGATTATGTCCAGCAGTGGACGTCCTTCGTCTGATATGCTGATGTTGATGATTGCTACAGTGTAACGCGTTAACGCTGTTACTTAACCTTTTCCTTTCGATCTATTCTTCTATTTCGCATGCGCTGGCACATACTCGTAGCAATCTACGAGTCATCTATGTGACATGTGCATAAAAATCAAAAATCCTTCAATATTTCGCTACCATTTGGTTTAGTTTGGTTTAGTTTACCAGTTGTTCAGTCAGGTGTTCGTCACTCGCTCAAGGCCACGCGTTATATGCCTACCGCTACGCGTATCGGAGACGATACAACTGACAGTGGATTGGAGAACGCCCGCCTGAGTGCTCACACGTCACATTTACCGCTCTAACTATCTAAATGCCGAAACCACGCAATTATTGTGATTAAGATTTTGTAGGCTATTATACGCTTTTGTATGGGAGTAATGTATCTGTTACGAAGTAACTACTTAGTAATCTGTGGTTCAGTGCCAAGACCAGAACTCATGTTCGTTCGTTAATAAACCATAAACGTCCCACTGTTGGGACACGGCTCTCTTCCCAAACTGGGGAAGGTTAGGCCATAGTCCACACACGGGGCCAAGTCCAGGCTGGTGAAAGTTGTAGGGCTAGTGGTGAACCCCACTGTCAGAATTTATAATTCGCCTATAAAACATCTGACACGGCATAAGGACTGCCATCTAGTGACAGAAACAGCAACGGTAAAAAAAATACTACTAACAATGTACCCCATTCAGGTAATGAGCGTGTAAACCGTTAACTTCCGATCCCTAGTTAATATTGTTCTAAATTAGATGTAGTTTATCTCCTTATAAGGATCACGGAACTTCCAGTCATTTGTTAACTATTTTTTATTTTTTTTTATTGACAATTGGTAAACCCTTGACAACATCTCACCTGGTGGTAAGTGACGATGTTGCCGAAGATGGAAGCGGGCTTACCAAGATTCCCCAACGCAATGGGGAACTGGCTATCTTATCTTCATGCCGGAACACACCAATGATATCAGCATTGATATTTGGCGGCAAGACTAAGACTAGATGGTGGTAGCTAGACAGGCGGGCTTAGAAAATGCCCTACCACCAACCAAACCGAGTCTTACCCCCTGACCCTTATCTGACCCCGCCGGGAATCGAACCCGCGACCTCCTGTGTAAAGCCAGTGAACTTTGCCTCTGAGCTACGGAGGCGGTTAAAACTTGCGTGAAAAACCCAATCACGCAAATTAAATTGAGCTACAAACCCCTGACTTAAAGGATAATGTTTCCGTTGGTTTGATTCTTCTCATTCGTGAATATGTATTATTACGATGATTATTATATTATTAATATATTATTATTAAGTCTTAAGAGGGGCTTTAAATTAGAGGGGTGAAATTGAAAAAAAAAATCTGATAACCAATGACATTATATTGTCTCTAGGAGGAAAGTCTATGCCAAGTCAATAGTCCCACGTCGAAGGATGCATTATGGCATACTCGTCTTCGTATGTTTCTGTAGTAAGAGTGAGACAAAAATAATATATTTTTGTACATTTTTACTTAGCTACGTCTTATATTGCGTGACTTCACTTTTCCATCGAGCCGTGAAAAGACATCGCTTCTCTATTTTGAGATATAGCACCTCATTCTCTGATAATAAAAGATCAGCTGATTGGGTAACTTTTTTTCGAATTGACATATCGTCGGTGAGCAAACAACACCGCGGAAGTCGAAATCTACTACTTTTAAGGAGAGACAAAAAACCGTTTCATTTCTTATGTTCCTTATTAATTTGTCTAAATTATTGTAATTTGTGATGTAAATACTGCTCTGGATACTCTAAAAGCATTAAAACTGTACAATTATGTATAGTTCTGCTTATAATTAACTCGTGCAGTGTTGGTCGTAAGTAAAGGTGACTTAGGCTGTGTTTGAGTTGACTAGTGCGGTTTTGGTGTTATGCAAAAACTACTTCGGCTGTATTGAAAACTGAAACACTGTAAAGTAAAATTAATGAAAACACATGAAATTTATAGGTATTATTTATTAGATATATGTAAGTTTTTATTTTCCGTATGGAGGTTATGTACCAATTATCCTTGATGGGAGGTGGGGATGGCAGTGCACTGAGTGCACTGACCAGCGACACGGGGACAATAGGCTTCTTTCCTGTACTATTCGACCTCTGGATTTCAGCAGTGGAGGCATCCTTGATGGAAGGTGGAGACTGCAGTGCACACACCAGTGACACGGGGGTAATAGGTTTCTTTCCTGGACTCTTCGACCTCTGGATTTCAGCAGTGGAGGCATCCTTGATTGAATGTGGAGACTGCAGTGCACACACCAGCGACACGGGGGCAATAGGCTTCTTTCCTGGACTCTTTGACCTCTAGATTTCAGCAGTGGAGGCCTCTTTGATGGAAGGTGGGGATGGCAGTGCACACACCAGAGACACGGGGGCAATTGGTGTCTGGTTAGCAGCATTTAAGTTTTCTTTGATGGTAGTTGGAAGGGATCCAGAATGGGGTGAAATGGAGGCATCGCATCGTTATTTGTTACTGAAAAAAGGTATGAAAATATCAGTAATTGAAAAAAACTTTCAAATTAAGTAGGTAAGTTAATAGATTTATTTCGGAATTGAATTCTTTCATGGTTGCGACTTTTTCTTTGCTAGGTTTTTAGTTTTTTGACGAACACATTTTCTCTTGCGTGCCTTTTTAACAACCGGTGCTTCACTCTTGAATGCCTCATCAACAGCCGGTGCCATTTCTTTAATCTTGAATATATTTTCAACAGACGGTTTTCCATTCAAAGTAGGCGGTAACGTGACTGAATCTAAAATATACAAAAGTAAATAGTGTTAAATAAGTTACTCTACCGACTGAACTGATAACCATTTTTCAAAACTAACATGGGACAATTTTTCGTAACTAGCCGTTCATTGTGACTTTTTGCATCTAACCCATTTCACACATCGGACTATCTATCTATCTCAGATTTTCAAGTTTCCTTGCGATATTTTCAGTCACCGTCAGAGTATCGAGCGATCGAGACCTACCTATCGGTTTATATTAGCATAATTTAAGAATTCCTTGAAAAAAACTATTTATGTACTTACTTACCACCACCATTCGAATAAGATGGTATCCTGGCGTGGTGGTGATAGAAACAAGAGTACCTAAGCACTTGCGGCGACAAAATTTGTAGCAAAAAGTCACAGCGATAGTGCGCGCATCTCCATACATATCCATGGATCAGGAAATTTTCTCATGTATGCAAAAGGGGCATGTATTAGACAAAAGTTTCAAGTGCGCGCTATGTAGACTTTCATAGTGTGCTGGCCAAGGTCTGGCGTATAGATAGGCTCATGGATTCATGGAATCGCGTGAAAAAAGCGTAGGTACTTACCAAGCACAGCCTTTTGCTCTTCAGAGTATTACGCTTGCGTGTCTGCATCAGGCCCTTTTTAAATAACTGTTCTATGATTTCATCATCACTGTCGCTGTCGACTTCCATGATGGCTATTGAAAAATTTGGGCATTTGAATTAAGGAATACAGCTCAAATGTAATTTTCTACACAAAAACACCGCTCAAGTAAAAAGCAACATAGCTCAAGTCATTAAAAAAAGTCATCGTAACACCGCGTAAGTAAGGAACAAACTTTTAGATAGTTTTCTGTTTTATTACTCAGCAGAATTTACACAAATGTTATAAAAATCAATGACTTACCTATTATTCTGCTTTATTTCGCACTATTACACACTTTATAGCACTATTAAACTAATTAAAACAATATTTTTCCCAGCGCCGGCTGTTCACTGCTAAAACAATATGGCGAAATGATGACATACGCGCTGTTACACGGATAAAATGAGATGCGCGGTGTTACAGTTTTCGAAATAGCGGCCGCTGATTGGCCAATATGCTTGTTTCTAATAGAAGGATCGATGCGCATTCAAAAACTCTAGCGAATGGCATTCAAAGGTCCAAATTGCCAAATTTCGACTTCTGCGGTGTTGTTTGCTCATCGACGATATTCTTTAGAGAAAGCTGTTTAGTTATAACACTGGGTAGGTATCGAAAAAAAGCGAAATAGTTTACAGAATACCTTAAATAAAGCGGTCGTGGGCGGGGCATGTCGCTGCTGGAACCACAGAACTTTTAAAAATTAGGTTAGAAAGGCCACATTAAAAGTTCTGTGGCTAGAACAGATGACCATTGGAACAGTAAAGTTCTCGTGTGGCGACCGGGTGCCGGAAGACGTAGCGTAGGTAGGCGTCTCACTCGGTGGACCAACGATCTGGTGAAGGGAAGCCACTGGACGCTATAGGAGCGCAGAACTGGTCGTTGTGGAAATCCTTGGAGGAGGCCTTTGTCCAGCAACGTCTGGTCGTCTTACGGCTGATAATATGATGATGATGATGATGATGTTTTGGTGAAAGCAGGCTAGCAGTGTTTTGCTTTTTTTAAAGAAAAAACTACACTGACCTATGACCCTTTCATATTCCTTTTTTATGCTTCCTTTTTTTATTTTATTTTCATTAATCCTTTGTATATTATTTTTGTTTATATTAATTTCTAATATAACTTGTGTAATATCTATGTAAGCCTAACATTAATTCTTGTCTCGTTTATTATTGTTATTATTTAAACCTCAATTGGTAAGCCCTTGGCATCATCATTCATTGAGTAAATGCAACTCATTCTAGCAAATAATTCTTCGAATGATACGTCTTGTGATATAGTAGAGATATGGCAAGCAAATGGTATGATTAGTCATTTTACAAACGGTCAGGTATTATTCGTCCTTATGTAAACGGTCAAGCAAAATGTAAAATGCTGTACGCAGATTCAGGCAATTGGTCAGGCAAAATGTGGAATTAAGTGCGCAGATTGTTAAATGCCGAGCCAGGCAAATTGTAATAATTCATCCGTATATAAACGGTCAATGCCGAGTCAGGCAAATTGTCAAAATGCCGTACGGCAGATTGTAAATGAGCTCGCGAAGCGATGTTAGGTTCAGTCAGGTTTGATTGACTCAACTGTCAAAGAGCCTCGCGAAGCGTGGCATTTGCCTGACCATGTGTAAAATGACGAATT
Source organism: Coleophora flavipennella (assembly GCA_947284805.1). Taxonomy (NCBI): domain Eukaryota; kingdom Metazoa; phylum Arthropoda; class Insecta; order Lepidoptera; family Coleophoridae; genus Coleophora; species Coleophora flavipennella. The sequence continues at coordinate 2,024,740 of OX369297.1, forward strand.
ATACAGTATGCCTACGACAGACACATGTCACTCGATTTTAAAAATATTGTTTGATCTCGAAGAAGAATCAAACAATAGTTAAGTAGATAATGTTTTCATATTTTTATTTAAACGTTCAGTAAGAATAAGACAAAAATGCTGTCCTTCCAGACATCTTTCTTGTCTTGTAACTTAGTTTAACAGTAAGTACTCAACATTCTTAAAGTAAATTCAAATTGATTTAACACAAGAGCTGTCGACATAAATTAACAACAGAAAAAAGACGATTTCGAAAAATGTTAACGAACTCCTTTAGAAAACAGACCGTTATTTTAATTTAACAATACAATCTATGATTGTATTGAAATTTCTCACTGAGTGGACCTTCAACTCGGACAAAGAATAAACAGAATGGAAGATGTTTTCAGTCCAATTAACAGTTTTATTATTCTTGAGCTCAGTTCGTAAATTTCAATTATTTCCCATCTCTGCAGCTTATTTTGCTAATTCAGTGTGGACTTTGCCAGTTTCTCAGATCATATTTGGATTAACAATAAAATTAAATTTTGTTCGTTTCGTAAAGCTGATTGAGTGTTCGAAAAATAAATTGTGTAGGGAAGGGGGGAGAGGGGATTGGGGGAGCGCAAATCAAAACAGTGACAGCGATTAGTTCGTTTACTCTTTAATTCATCGTCACTTACCACCAGGTGAGATGTTGTCAAGAGTTTAGCAATTGTGAAAATAAAAAAAATAAATAAAAAAAATCAAAAAATTATTATTTTAACAAGAATTTTCATTGTTTCGTATTCTTCTCTCTAAACCCTTTTATTTGATATCCATTATCACGGCAGTCCACCATTTGGATTTAGAAGAACTTCAGTTAGCTCTAACAATGTATATAAGTTTGGATAACTTAAACTATATACAACATTTCAGCTCAATCAGAAAACGGGAAGCGAAAAAAAAATACCCCTGGAAAATAATTTAAAAAATGTATGTTCAAAATTGCATACAAATTGGTCCGGCGGTTTCTCCGCAAATCAAGAATACGAACACACACTTACACAATTTTTTTCTTGACCACTTTTTTTGTTATTTATAAGTGTGACTACAGAGTAAATTTTCATTAAGAGCCTGCTGGAGTTTATAAAACCCATACAAACGTAGTATTTGATTCATTTGTTTACCACAGAACCGATTTTGAAATAATTAAACGACTTCAATTTTATATCGATAATCGGATGACGTATATCTGTGTCTGTACCGCATAACTTTTTTGAAAAACGAAACAGGAATCCATTTAATACCAATAAACTTGTTTTCCGTCTTTTAACTTAAAAACAAATTTATTGATTATTATAGGATTCCTGTTTCGTTTTTCACAAAAGTAATGCGGTACAGACACAGATATACGTCATCCGATTATCGATATATAATTATTTAAAAATCGGTTCTTTGGTTAACATCATCATCATCATCATGTCAGCTCATATACGTCCCCACCGAGGGGCTCGAGCCTACCCTGAATTAGGGCGATCAGGCCTTAGTCGACCACGCAGGCCCAGTGCGGGTTGGTCGACTTCACACATAACCTTCTAGTTTCTTCGCAGGTGTGTGCAGGTTTCCTCACGATGTTTTTCCTTCACCGTTAAAGCAATCGGTGAGTATATGTACGTAAGTTTCGAAAAACTCATTGGTGCATTGGCCGTCCGGATTTGAACCCGGCACCTCTGGTTAGGAGAACCGGGTCGTTACCGGTTGAGCCACCGACGCTTTTTTTTTGGTTAACAAATGAATCAAATACTACGTTTGTATGGGATTTATGAAATCCAGCGGGCTCTTAAAATCTCGTAGTAGTTTTTTGCACGTGAACCAGAGACCGAGTGTATATGTATCCGCTGCTAAAGAAAACGTCACGAATTATATATGTGGCCTTTTAATATATGTGGCCTTATATAGGGTTCTGTAACCAAATGTTAAAAACGGAACCCTATTACTAAGACTCCGCTGTCCGTCCGTCTGTCTGTCACCAGGCTGTGTTTCGTGCTAGACAGTTGAAATTTTCACAGATGATGTATTTCTGTTGCTGCTATAAAAAAACGTCTTCTTTCTATGCCGCTTCCCATTATTTCTCGGTCGGCCCTCCTCGTTTTCATGCAGGTCTGTCGATCCTGGGTTGTCTCTTCGCTCAGCTGGGCCTATACCAAATCCATTGATATGGTGGACCACCGCGTAGCAAGCGGGCGACCTCTACCTCTTTTGTTGTCCGATAGTGCGAGGGCTTTCTTCGCGAAATGGTCTTCGTCGCATCTCATGATATGCTCATACCATCTCATGCGGGATTCTTTAATCTATAACTACAAATACTAAAAATTAGAAAAAGTGAAAGTCTCCATACAAAAAAAGTAAGTGTGTAGTTTTATGAAACCACGGTAAAAGTTAAACTTTACAGAGGACGAGACGATCATACCGTCAGACGAAAGCGACCGTCACGCGACATGTAACACACAGACGAAAACAATTGAGACGATGTAATAAAAGTTACACTTTAAAAAGTGTTTTTTTTTAAACGTGAAGAAACTAGCGCCATCTAGTATGATGCTCTTTGTGCGGTTCTGATTCGCACTTTATCGGTTTTTTTTCTCCTAAAATATCCACTTTTCAAGCAACTTCCAAAAAGGAGGAGGTTCTCAATTCGACTGTATGTTTTTTTTATGTGTGTTACCTCAGAACTTTTGACTGGGTAAACCGATTTTGATGATTCTTTTTTTATTCGAAAGCTGCGTAGAGTGCTTCCCGTGTGGTCCCATATAAATTTTATCAAAATCGGCGTAGTAATTTATTAGAAAATTAACAAAATCCAAAAATGTACTAAGTTTTTGCGATGGAAGTCGGTTTTTTAACATGTTTAGCGTTTTCAATTATCTTTCTGAACCATGGCATCAGAATCGTATGTAACCCGGGCCCGGATGCGAGGGGGGGGGGGGGGGGGGGGGGGGAGCGTGAGTCCCACCTTCCGTCCCGCGCGGCAGACACACCTAAATTATGTAAAAGTTTTAATTGTCCCGCTCTCTCACCTCTACCTTCATTAAAATTCGACTCGGCTAAAGGTGTCTGAACACAAAACTTATGTTTTCGCTAAATGAAGGAACACGTCCAATTTTTTTTTATCTATTACACAGCTCTACAAAAAAAACGAGACCTACAGTACTCGCATATGATGTGTAACATGTGACAAAATACTTATGAAATTAATTTATTATCGGGTCGTACATTCACGGGCCGACCATTCGAATAGTAGTATGTCATCTTTGCCTTTGCCATCACACTAGGCGGAATGGCTATGATAACCTTAGTTTTCGAGAATTAAAAAACGTTCGCATTTCCTGTTACACATTTCCGTCCCATTTCACGAAATCACTCCCACAAATTGCAGGAAAGCGAGAGCAAAGATGTTACACATCAAAAAGAATTTTGCCCTGAATATCTTAGCAAATTTTGATGGTTTCAAGTGCCCAGATTACGAATTTATTCATGAAAGTATTGAATGTGCTCTTGTTTTCATGATTATCGCATATCTTTTATTTAGATCAATTATCAGATTGTTAGTAATAATTTAATTTTTACAGTCATAATTATAGTTCTGCGCAAAAAAACGAGAGCAAATCTTACAAAATAATTGATAGTTACATGAATTGTGAGCATAAATATAACCAAAATCGATCTAATATCTACGAAAACAAAACCACTGTAGACTTGTGTTATTTGTAAGCCATTGACATCGTCTCACCTGATGGTAAGTGACGATGATGATGAAACGCAACATCATTCAGTTTAAACGCCTCCTTGGCGTAATGGTTAGTCAGGAGGTCGCGCGTTCGATTCTAGGCGGGATCAACATTTTAAGACTCGGTTTGGCTGGTAGTATGGCATTTTTATAGCCGGCCGCCTGGCTAGCTTCCACTATCTTGTCTATGTTTTGCCACAAAACATCAGTGTTAACATAATTGATGTATTCCTGCTTGACGATAAGATGGCCAGATCTCCGTTGCGTTGTGGAATCTTGGTAAGACCGCTTCCATTTTTGGCATCATCGTCAATTACCATCAGATGAGATGATATCAAGGGCTTATCAATTGTGTATATAAAAAAAAGATGCAAGCGGGCTTACCAAGATACCCCAACGCAATGGGAAACTGGCTATCTTAGCTACAAGCCGGAACACATCAATGCCGTCAACATTGAAGCTTGACAGCAAGACTTTGATAAGATGGTGGTAGCTAGGCGGGTGGGCTCAGAAAAATGCCCTTTCACCAACCAAACCGGGTCATACAAAGTTAGACGCCGCTAGGTATCGAACCCGCGACCTCCCGATGTGAAGCTAATGGTAGTTACCATTATGCCACGGAGGCGGTTAACCACGGCCAATTTACAGGTGATTACAGGGATTTTACGAAAAATGCAGGACAAGTAGCTACACTGTTCTCAGTTTTTAAAGCGTAACCCATAAGATCACATATGCGTCTTTCCATATGTTTATTTGTCTGTCTGTCATGTCCATATAGATTCTGTATCTACCCATAGAGCACCAACAGATTACTGTTACTGAACCTACTCCATCCGTCCGTCTGTTCGTCCGTCTGCCTGTCTATCGGACCATTAACCACTGGAACGCTTTCACGACGCACGTAAAAAAGTCCTGGCACGCCTGAGATTCTTGAAATGAGTTTTGTTTTTTGATAGCGTCTAGGTAATCTAGATTTATTGGTGATAAGTAAATAAGTTTACCCTCTGTTGTACATATCATTGCTTTCGTTATTAAAGGGTTGTATTTTTTTTACCATGGTAGCCAGTTGAAATTGTCATACAATATGTGTTAGTATAACGAATTTCCTGAGAAAAATAAAAAATACAGGCAGTACCCATACAAAAAACGTGTAAATTTTTCAAGAAATTTTTGTTTTTGCTCTATACCAAAAGGTTATACCCACAAGCTTCAAACTTGTTGTGATTACAGTGAAAACATATTGCAAAAAATATTTGAGCCCTAACATAATACTAAGTGTCGTTTAAAAGATACTAGCTTTTGCCCGTGGCTTCGGCCGCGTGGACATCGTTTTAATGACTGTCTTTGAGGGTGAGTGGTTTGCGAGCCGCAAGGGGCTCGCGATTGACGACAGGAGTTTTCTCCAGATCCCTATTCTAGATGGGGCTATTCTGATTAGCAGTCCATGTCACTTCCCATCTCCTAAAACAATTCTAAATAAAAAAAACACTTCAAGCCGTTTCTCCGTTGCGACGTCGACACCGTTGAACTATGTCAGGATGCTAATTAGTAAATTATGTAATTTCCCAACTATCTCTGTGCAGAGAATCACAATGATCCATTGTTCCGTTGCAATTTTAAGAAATTAACCAAAAAAAAGCGTCGGTGGCTCAACCGGTAACGACTCGGTCCATCTAACCAGAGGTACCGGGTTCAAATCTGGACGGCCAATGTACCAATGAGTTTTTCAAAAAACTTACGTACATACTTACCGATTGCTTTAACGGTGAAGGAAAACATCGTGAGGAAACCTGCACACGCCTGCGAAGAAACTCGAAGGTTGTGTGTGAAGTCGACCAACCCGCACTGGGCCCGCGTGGTCGACTAAGGCCTAATCGCCCTGATTCAGGGTAGGCTCGAGCCCCTCGGTGGGGACTTATATGAGCTGATATAATAAATAATAACCAAAAAAATAGTATATTATGCAACTAGTGAATAAAGGACGGATTTAAAGCGAGGACCATAGATGAATCACGAGCAAGTGAATGATTCTAATGACTGAATCACGACCATAGGGAGTGTTTCATGATGATTGAATCACGGGCGTAGCGAGTTATTCAAGTATAAGAATCCTGAGCGATTCTAGTGATTCATGGCCCTCGATATAAGTCCGTTTTATTTAAGAGTTGTACTATACTTTATAACATGACTCCGAGAAAAACAAATATTTAAAAAAAATAGACATTTTATTAAGAAAAAGGAAAGGATAAATTTATTAAAACGCTTATTAAAATTGGAACAATTACCAAAATTAAGACTAATTTTCTTTGTGCTGGTACAACTTACAGTATTCAAAATAGCGCCACTTTATTAATGAAATGACAGCAAAGAACACCAAACAGTTTTTACAGTTCATGATATACCTCCCGCTGACAGAAAGACGGACGGACAGACAGTCAGCGGAGGCTTGGTAATAGGGTCCCAATGATCCTAAATTTCATAGATTTTTAAAATGAAACTAAAACTATGTTCAAGTATCAGTAGACACAATATATAACCTGAGAGGAGCGGTCTTGCTATATTAGTAGTGGAAATTTTGGTACGGAACACTGTTTGTTTGAAGCTGACTCGCTCTTGGCCAGTTTTTCTTAATTTACATGAAGATGATCATTAAGTATTTATAAGACATTGAGTGCTACAACAAAAGTTATAATTTAATGCACACGTTTACGACTAAGTATACCTACAGTATTTTATATCATGTCGTAATACTTCGAAAACATAAAGTATAAACGTACTCGCTCATAAGTATAAGTTAAGCGAGCAATTTCGTAATTGTGTTTTCAGTTGAGTTTGTATGTAGCGTAATTAAAGTACAGGGGTTGATTAAGAGCTTAATTGTGTTTAAAAACCGGCCAAGGGCGAGTCGGACTTGGACAACGTGGGTTCCGTAGCACCACACCTCACCACACAACAATGATACCTATTCATTTCAATGAGAGCCACAGAAAAATGTTTTTTTTTTATTATTATTCAGTTATTATTCAGTTAGACTCTCACTCACACTAGTAAGGTTTTTATTGTTCAATTGTTTTACTTTTGGATAAATACTTTAAATAAAGACCAAATTTCACGATTTTAAGTAAACTAGTTAACTTCGTATAAGACTCAGACCTTCATTCGAAGATATTCGAAAATCTTGAGATTTTTTAAATAAACAATATTATATGAATAAAAGCAGAATTAAATTCCTGGTTTAACAGTGAAATAAAAAAACTTACATCAATACAAAAAAAAATTGTTTATTAAGACGAACAAAACAGTACAATATTTAGTTTGAGAGTTTAAAGAAAATAAAACCAGATAAGACCTGGGTTTAGTACGAAACACAAAAAAAAGTATATGTGGATAAAATTGATAGTCAGTCGGACCCCCTAAAGTATTTGCTAAAGCTCTGCATCTCCTTGGCATGCCCAGTAACAGGTTGTCAATAGTGGCCTGGGGTATCATGCTGCACGTAAGCGAAAGATGTAAGAAAAGATCTTGTTCTGTTAGTAAGTTCTGAGGAAGCTGTTCAAATGATATTCTTCCGAGTAAATCCCAGGCAGCTCAATTGGATTCATGTCACAGGACTGTGGAGGCCAGTGTTAGAGCGTCATATCATGTTCACGGAAAACATTTAAAACATGTCCTGCAGTATGCGCGCGAGCATTTATCTTGCAAAAACATGAAATTCTCTCCCATTTGAATCCGGTGGGGAACAACAATCGGTTCTACTACCTCGTGACATTATTTTTCTGCATTCATGTCGCCCCGTATAAAAAACTCATGACAGTGCCCCACGCCAAGTCAAGCAGAAAAGCACGGCCGTTCATCCTTTTATCGAAGCAACTCAACCTTCGACCAAACATAACCTAGACCGGCCCTATCCATACATTAATCTCATAAAAATGAGTCAAAAACAACTACTCGTTAACACTCACTCACACCGCTACAGTCTATTGAGTCTCGTTCACATGCAAACAATGACAGAGATAGCAAGATGTACCCGGACTGTAGCATCAATGAGATAACAAGTTTACTCACTATGATTTTCAACCGATTTGAGGAGTATCCGCGTAGTAGCCTTCAACCGGTATTACGCGGATACTCCCCAAGCCAAGTTCTGAATTACTTGGAAGGTACGGTCAACAAATAAATTTTAAGAAGCTTTCTAGTTAACAGATAAATCGACGGACTATGGTCTAGACGTAACTGCTCCTGTTGGTATTCAGTTTGATCCCTACCCTGGGCAAACATTTTTGTGAAAGCATATTTATTTGCTTGTTTATAAATTCCTAGTTTAATTTGGAAAATTACAAAATAAAGTAAAGTTGATACAAATTGGACTTATCTCTAACAGGATCTAAGCCATCTATCTTAGTACAATGATATAAAAACTTTTTTAACTTATTATTTTGGTTAAAATAAGCTTAAATACCTAGTATATGAAACGATAACATTAACTTAAATAAAAAGATTTATCAAAGTGTACAATTAAACACTGATGTATAAAATCAATGAAATGTAATACTTTTTTTCTAGTCTGTACCAAACTGTTGAGTAAAGTTAACAGTTTTTCCTGGCTTTTTCTGACTCAACATAATGTCATGTTACTGTCTCACTTACGCATCGATAGACAATGGACATGAAAATATGCGAAATTTTGATTAAGTACATAGTATTTTAATAAATACGAGAAGAGTTGTATTACAAAACGTTAAGTTAGGAATTAAATGTGATGCCTAAACCTTTATATTTATTTTTCGTATTATTTCTACACTTTGGAAAAGCACAGCCAGGAATTGTGTTGAAGTTAGTCTGTGATTATTGGAAAATGAGTGCGTGTGACATCTTGGCCTCCTAAAGACTGACTGAGACGAATTAAGCGACTTCGCTCATTCTGTAGTCATCAAAACCATTGTTCGCGTAGGCCGGTCACTAGTTGTTACATTAGTCGAAAAATTCAACGCATTTCAAGCTCTCAATATATTTTTGAGGGACTGAAGAAACAGCCTAAATTTATAATGCATTATTTACGTAATATAGACGGCGTTTATTCTAAATTATTATTTTTTACCTTTAACGGTTTTGAAAATATCGTTTAATAATGTTTCGATATTTCGTCGCTCATATACTGACTCACTGATCATCAAAACGATAGACCACTTCTAGGTGATTTATAAAGTTAAAATTTGGCATGGATTAAGGTAATAGACAGCAAATATTAAAAAAAAATATTCAGAACTGCCAAACAAAAAAAATAAAATTCACAACAAATATAAATGAGATCATTTAAGAAACATTTTAATGTAAAATTTCGCCTAGTCTCGTGAAGTTACCGCAAAACATCATGTATTAGATCTAAGGTGGAACCAAATCTGGCAGTACTTTTTAGGGTTCCATACTCAAAGGGAAAAAAACGGAACCCTATTACTGAGACTTTGCTGTCCGTCTGTCTGTCTGTTTGTCCGTTTATCACCAGGCTTTATTTCATGAACCGTGATAGCTAAGCAGTTGAAATTTTCACAGATGATGTATTTCTTTTGACTCTATAACAACAAATACTATAAAAAAGAACAAAATAAATGTTTAAGGTAGCTCCCATACAACAAATGTGACTTTTTTGCTCGATATTGATAACGCCAGCAGGTAGACGCTTGAAATATTCACAGAACATTTAGTTATATATTCTCTTTATAAATAAATAATTTAATTAAAATAAAACAAATATCCATACGACAATCGTAATTATTTTGCTCGTTTTTGCTCGATATTGATAATGCAAAAGATAGACTCTGGGAAATATTCACAAAATATTGATTTGTATTATTCACCTTAAAAAAATTAAATTTAAATAAAATTAATATTTAAGGGGGGCTTCCATACAACAAACGTGATTTTTATAGATAACTAGTTGTCCCGACAAACTTCGTTCCACCTTACACTACACTACACTACCCTACCCTACACTACCATACCCTCTACACTACACGACCCTACCCTTCACTACAAGACCCTACCCTACCCTAAAATATTATATATATATAGATGGTACGGAACCCTCAGTGCGCGAGTCCGAATCGCACTTGGCTGTTTTTTAAAATTATCACAGTAGTTATCATCATCATCATCATCATCATATCAGCCACAAATCGTCCACTGCTGGACAAAGGCCTCCCCCAAGGATTTCCACGACGACCGGTCCTGCGCTGCCCGCATCCATCGGCTTCCCGGTAGTTATAGTAGTAGTAGTTATCAGTTACACTTAATGGGTAAATAATAATACTTAAACTTATGATCAATATATTTTATGTATCTTTGTTGCCTAGAACTTTATTTCATAGAAAAAATAATAATTTTTCATAGTAAATTTCCCAGCATCCTGAAAGTAAAAGGAAAGGAATGCTGCTATAACAAGCTTTCTCAATACGGACGACAGATAACAGTTTCAGGACAAGTATGGGCAAGAGGTTTTTGCCAAAGCAAAAAAAACTTACGTGATCAATCCATGATTATATTCATGATATTTAGCACGATGATCCCGCCCGCCTTCTCTGTATTTCCGTCTTATTTGTTTGAAGCTTGGCTGAAAAAAATATTACGAATCACGAAATCGCATGGATATCGAAAAATGAACATTTTACAAAATCGGTCGAAATATTTATGAATCTCATTAGAACTCACCTTTTTAGGTTAAAATTTGTAATATTGATGTGCCATTTCGGCTTTATTTCAAAGATTTGAGTGGATTTCTTCCACAAAATATTTTCAACCTTCTTCCTTGAAAGACGAATCTCAAAAAGGATATATCCACGACCACGTGAAAAAAAATTAGTCTCGATGCGTTCCAAATCGGATGTCGGTTGTCAGCTGTGTCAAAGATGACCTATTTAACAATGACCTATTTATTATATTTTTGGAAATAGAACATGTAACGTAATATACAACGTTACAATCTCTTTATAAATATGTATTCATCGTACTTGGAAATCACGAAAAGTCAGGAGATTATTTTCAACTACCTACCTTGGTTACCTCTGTAATATTTTTGTTAAATAAAATATTTCAAATTTGAAAAAGCCTAAATCATATGAAAAAAAAACGAAAAAAATATGTGCCAACAGTTAAATTCTTCTATGCTCGAAGCTATCCTGCAACCCGAGATAAATCTTATAGCCGCAGACACCATAGTTTGTTCCAAGTACGTGATTGTTAAGTCGGAAAAATATCTTTACACATGAGATGAAATAAAACAAAAAAATGCATAAAATGTATTGATCATAAGTTTAAGTATTATTATTTACTCAGTATGTACAAAACAGAACTACGGTGCAATTTGCCGTAAATTGATTAAAAAAAAGTACTCCCAGTCTTTTCTACAGCTTAGATCTCATATCTTTTTACGGAAGCGTCTTGACACTTGCTGAATTTTTACTTAAATTTTTTTTGATTGGTTTATATACATTGTTAGGGCTAACATTTTAGGTAACTACTTAGCTAAGCTACCTGCACCAGGTGGCCCTGTTACATAATATAGTGTACCATCCCTTTTATTTTCAACAGTTTTGATATCTACTAACCTAATCTTGGTGTAGTTTCTGAAAAATTCACAAAAAAGCTAGATGCCACACATAATAAATAACAATTAAAACATAACCCAGCGGGAGTCTAGAGACCCATTTTTAAAAATGGCTGTAAATACCGTAACAAATCTTTTTGTTAACTAATGCGATCTTCTTGCTGTTCGTAGATTAGATGTAGAGGAGATACCCCCAGAGCACTAGTTTTCAAAGAAACTGTTTTTGGATGGGACAAAGAATATTTAACAAACTAGGTAGCTGATGTTTTTTTTTTATTCTGGGACAAATCACACATGGTCATCTGGCCCCAAAGTAGGATTCCCTGTGTTATGGGTTACCAGAGACTGATATACATACTTAAATACGTTTAAATACATACATATATAGATATAATTTAACACCCAGACACAGAGCAAACAAATCTGCTCATCACACAAATGCTTGCCCTGGGTGGGGATCGAACCCACGACTCTCGGATCAGTAGTCAAGGGCACGAACCACTGAGCCACAGAGTCAGTGATATTACATCATTACCATTTAATAATTTTAAAAACAACAAGCTACTCAAAGCCACAAATAGTTTGGTTAATGGTTTTGTAAAGATCCCCTAATTTAAATAAGTGGTCGAGTATGACATACCCAACCAGAGTCTCGCCGGGTTAACTTAAGTGTTTAATAGTATGAACACTTTGGTTAACAATTTAAAAAAATATTTCACATTCACAAAAATCTGTCCCCATACAAACTTAAAATTACTACTTCTTGAAAATGGTAAGGCAGATTCTTATGAAACTTTATACACAATAATATTTTCAAAAATAATAGATTTTTTATTAAACATTCGAGTGCTTTTGACTGCACCTCACCTGATGGTAAGTGCCGATGCAGACGAGGATGTGACACGCAAGCTCAAATAGTGCCTATTCACTCTCGACTTGTAGATTCCTAAATTATACGAATCGGGGAATACACACGCCGGCAGGGAATTCCACTCCCTGGCCAAGTTGTCACTAAACAATATTGATTTAAGGTTTTCATAGTAATATTAAAATTCGCTAATCTTTTTTAAAATAAAGTATTTTGGAAATGTAATCAATTCACAAGCTAGAATTTTGGATCTTTCTTATGTTTATAGAGTTTAATTAGAATAGGCCGATCTATTTTCAAGAAATAGTAATTTAATGTTTGTATGGGAAACAATTTTGTGAATACGCTTCTAAGGGAACTTCGCAGACACGATAATAATCAGTGGATATCCCCTACGCCGGAATTTCACTTTTCACGTCATTATCCAATAAATTCCAGTTGACCGGACAACGATTGCTGATGGGCAGAGGGAAGCAATTTATCTCCGAAAATCACGCTTAGTGATAGAGGTGGTCAAACATACGTTGAGTTGTATTAAACTTATGAAGCGTTGGTGGGTCAACCGGTAACGACTCGGTCCTCCTAACCAGAGGTACCGGGTTCAAAACCGGACGGCCAAATATATACCAATGAGTTTTCGAAACTTACGTACATATACTTACCGATTGCTTTAACGGTTAAGGGAAACATCGTGAGGAAACCTGCACACACCTGCGAAGAAACTCGCAGGTTGTGTATGAAGTCAACCAACCCGCACTGGGTCCGCGTGTTCGACTAAGGCCCTATCGCCCTAATTCAGGGTAGGCTCGAGCCCCTCGGTGGGGACGTATAAGAGATTATGATTAAACTTTATACGTCGTCTGATAACTTGAGGTAGAAAAAGAAATTTATTACTTGATTGACACTGTATGGCTGTGAAACTTAAATGCTCACACATAGAGATAGAGAAAGAGTAGAAGTTTTTGAGAAATGTGTTAAAAGAGAATGTAAAGAAAAAGAACACTGAGGTCCTAAATCTTGTTAAGAGAAAAATAGGCCTGTTAAACATGTAACAGGGAACAGAAAACTAAACTATTAAAAAAATTATGAATGCAGTTTAAATTGTTATTTAAATTAAAATTATGTCTTCATTCAGTAAAATGTTCCGTCTACAATATTCAAGGTACATTCCCTCCATGTGGCATAGCCGTGGGACGTCATCTAGATAGCGCTATTAACTTTTCATTGATACTGAGTATATACAGGCTGTAAAAAAGGTGTAGGATCCGTTAAATGGGACTTCTACTCATCATATGAAACAACTTTTCCAAAGGAACCCATAGTAAATGCGAAAAAAAAATCGATGCTCCATACGAAAATACACAAAATTGGTCAATCAGCTGATCGTTTTGTATAAAGATGTAGGTACACAGGTGCGATCCCGCTGACCGTGCAATTATGTGCCCGCCGGCAGCGACGCGCCTGAACCCCCCAGTCGTCTCCAGTCACTTGACTCGTTAGCTCTTGCCTAGCCCTACGATGGGGCGAGTCGTCTCCTATTACACTGCACTTAAAAAAAAAAGATCATAACTGGGGTCACCAATGTACCGTATGAATGAAGTGGTGGGTACTGTCTATATTATTTCAGAAGGGCAGTGCAGTAATAAAATACTTATTAAATCCACTTTGATTTATTGACAAAGAGTTCAAATTTTTATTTTTGCTATATCAGCTAACTTGTAGAACAAAAGTTGTTCAGTTTGAAGAGTAGAAGCCCCTGTTAACGGGACTTACACCAATTTTGTTACACTATAAATGTATATATAAATATGTATATATAAATTCGAATCATCAACGGTTGTAGCAACGGCCGGTCTCCGGGCATACCACCTCGCTTGACGGATATATCTCCCTTTGCTCTCAAAGTGTAGCAACACACAGTTCCTACATACAGAAAAAGAAGATTTAAAGAATTATTAAATTAAGCATGATTCAGATAAATAATTTCAAAAATGATCATTTTGCTTTATATCCACCCCCCTTATTGGAACAAATCTGTTGGATAAAGGCGCATGTCACAACGAGCGGATATTGTTTGTATGTCACGGAACAAGTTCCGGTGTCAAAGGTTAAAGGTTTAAACGATCGTTACATTGCATATTAGCGTAAAAAGATAGATATTATCATGACAAGCAAGCAAAGATGACGTTACTGGTTCACAAAGAGATTTTATGTCTGTGTCATAACCGTGTTTCCAGTTTAGTTACGTAGTACTATTACCTAATATGTGTAAAAAGCGTCGGTGGCTCAACCGGTAATGACTCGGTCCTCCTAACCAGAGGTCTCGGGTTCAAATCCGGACGGCCAATGTACCAATGAGTTTTTCTAAACTTACGTACATATACTTACCGATTGCTTTAACGGTGAAGGAAAACATCGTGAGGAAACCTACACATCTGATTCCAGATTTGTACGAAGGTCGCGTTGCACACGTCCGTAGGTGTTAATCTAAATACACTACACGTGACCGCGGGTGATGCTAAGTGCAACACCAGGCAACCACCGTCTATCCCTTGGATATCATGGTTAATTGTGACACACGATAGGAAGGAAGACCTAATCAGTGGTTAAGTGTTTAAAAACGTTACTTAGGTATTACTAGCTTTTGCCCGCGGCTTCACCCGCGTGGACATCGTTTGTATGACTGACTCTGAGCGCGAGTGGTGCGCGCGGCTCGCAAGCGTGGATATGAGTTTTCTCCAGATCTCTAACCAAGATCAAGCTATTCTGATTAGCAGTCTATGTCACTTCCCACGCCCTCAACCAATTCTATACCAAAACTTCAATCCGTTGTTGTTCCGTTGGGACGCCAACGACACGACGTGCGCGAGCGTGGAAATGAGTTTTCCCCAGATCCCTCGGAAACCATGTCAGGATATTCTAATCCCACCAAAAACATTTTCATGTAAAATATTGCCAAGACGAGACCAACGCGCTAGGAGACTCATTGGCGACCAGGAACTTGTATTAAACAGGCTCCAAAGCCTCGAGCATCGCCGCAAAGTCGCCTGTCTATCGGTGTTCTACAGGATTCATTTCGGAGAGTGTGCTCTGGAGCTTCACGACCTCATTCCCCCTTCTCCATTTCATTATCGGACGACCAGGCGCAGAGAGCGGTTCCACCCATTTGTCGTCAATATTCCACCTTTTCACACGAAGCATTTTGCTTCTTCGTTCATCATGAGAACGACCAAGGAGTGGAATTCCCCTCCAGCGTCTGTATTCCCTGATTTGTATAATTTAGGAATCTTCAAGACGAGAGTGAATAGGCACTATTTGAGCTTGCGTGTTACATTCACGATTATTTCATAAGATTTATTTTATTATCCTGATCAGGATAGCCAGGATTAAATGCACATCAAACTAAAAAGACGAAAAATAAATAAATTAAAAAAAAAAAAAAAAAAAAAAAGCACATCAAACTAAAAAGTGAAAAATAATTCTTAATATAAGCTGAAAACAATAATAAACGAAATAATTAATAATAAATAATAATTTATTTTTGGGATGTTGTGATGCAATAAAGAATATTGTATTGTATTAGCATAATTGTGAAAAAAGCGTGGGGCGCTTTGTGCCATATCTTTCGTATATCGAGAAACCACACTTTTTTCATAATAATTCTAGTATTTTTCGTTCATTATTGTTTTCAGCTTATAATTAGAAATATTTTTCACTTTTTAGTTTGATATGTTTTAAAAGCGTGTTTTTTATTTTTTTTTATTAATTAAGAGTTTCGGCAAAACACTGATGTTGCAGTATCCCCACGGAATCATCCTTACTAGTCCTTAATAATATTATAAATGTGAATATCTGTTTGGTTTATTTGTAACCTTTTCACGCTTCAACATATTGACTAATCTTGATGAAATTTGGCATGCAGTTAGCCTGTGTAATAAGCCCATTTTTATAGCGCCAAAATAGCATAGTCTAATGCAGTTCCTGAGAGAACTGAAGAAATGCTCTTTTTTGGTTAATTTCTTTAACAATGCAACGGAACAATGGATTGTTGTGATTTTTTGCACAGAGATCGTTGAGAGGGTGGGATATCTGGGCACGGCAGTACCCCGTCAAGACGAACCAAGCGAAGCGCTTCGTCGTTTTTTTGAACCCTCAGGGTTCGGAATATACCAGGTAAACAAAATTCGAACACCAACAATATTTTTATTCGTTGCTAGGTGACGTGGTGGATTATATACAATCATATAAAACCTTCTCCAACACGCACCCTTAATCCAGCACATCACCACACACGCTCATGCGCACCCTTAAACTTACGTGTCAATCGTAACATGTAAACATATAAAAACATCAATGGGTGTGCATGCTCCTTTATGATACATAATATATTACATTAACACAATGTGTATCCACCCTTATATTACACACAAAGTAATTTTACATCAAATTCCCAAAATAAATATTAAATTATCCATTAGAAAAAGCTCTATATATCTGACTTCGCCCTCTTAATGGATAACTTAGACAAAATATATTTTATTTTAGGACCTGATGATGCCTTAGTCAGCATATCTGCCACTATTTCCTGCAAAGGCATGTCAATGTGTATCTCAATTTCTTCGTTAATACACGCTTCTCGAACAAAATGATACCATAATTATGTTTTGTTCGATTGTGATTCATTTCATTTTTTGATATTTTGTGGGCTGACTTGTTATCGTTATAGATAGCTACGGGCTTTTCGCAAACTTTATTAGTTAGGCTGTTTAACAAGCTTTTAAAGTAAATAGGTACTTTAGAAGCAAGGCTAAGGCTTAAATACTCATCCTCAGTGGAAGATAAGGCAACACATCTTTGTTTGGGACTTTCACAGGAGATAAGGTTATCGCCTAGCATGTAAATAACTCCTGTAAAGGATTTTCTATCATATGACCCGCCCCAATCCGCATTAACATAGCTAACATAGCAATTAAGCTCAAGTTTATCTGACTTTCGGAAAATAAGCGCATAATTCGAAGTCCCCTTTAAATATCGCAGTACCCGTTTTGTACATTTAAAATGAATTTCATCATAACATTAATTAATCTGTGACAAAACACTAACAGCATGCGCAATTTCTGGCCTACTGTTTTTAGCTAAGTAGTTTAAACATCCAATGAGACTTTGATATGGCAACCTACAACCGGAACCCGTAGCCTTCTCCAATCTAAGACCTACTTCCAGGGGGGTTATAATTGGTTTACAGTCCGTCATATTAAATTCCTTTAATGTATTAAGAACATATTATTCTTGATCTAGATAAATAGTATTTTCATCTCTCCTCAGCCTCATACCTAAAGCATGTCTCGCTGGACCTAAGTCTTTCAATTTATACGTTTTCAATAATCCAGCTTTAAGCTTTAGCTTCGCATCTTCGTGACGCTTTGAACAGAACACGAATATATCGTCAACATATATTACTACGATAATTATATCATTATCATTAAACACCCTCTGATAAAGACATGGCTCAATTTGAGATTGAATGAAACCTAAGTTTAGCATCTCTTTGTCAAGCTCATGGAACCAGGCCTTCGATGCTTGCTTGAGTCCATACAACGATCTTTGCAATTTACAAACTTCATTTTCTTGACCTTTGGTAACTGATCCTTTTGGTTGAAGCATGTAAATCTCTTCTTTTAACTTACCATATAAAAATGCAGTTGTTACATCCCATTGGTCAATTAGCCAATTGTATTCGGCAGCTAATGAAAATAGCAGCCGAAAAGTCGAGTTTCTCACAACTGGAGAGTAAGTTTCATTATAATCTACGCCACATACCTGCGTAAATCCTTTAGCAACGAGCCTTGCTTTATATTTTTCAACCTTACCATCGCTATTCCGCTTAATTTTGAAAACTCATTTGTACTCAATTGGTTTCTTATCACGTGGTAGATCCACTATAGAGCAAGTTTGGTTTTCTTTTAAAAATTGCAGCTCGTTGTCCATGGCTTTCTGCCACAAATCACGATCGGGCCTAGCGAGTGCTTTTTCTATCGTGATTGGATCACCATCGATATTTGCAATAGCGTTAATACATGCAGATATATAGTCTACTGGTTTTCGTTCACGTAGATTATATCTGCGTTCAGTTGCTTCTTCAGTGTTCATAGT
This sequence comes from Coleophora flavipennella, assembly GCA_947284805.1. Classification (NCBI taxonomy): domain Eukaryota; kingdom Metazoa; phylum Arthropoda; class Insecta; order Lepidoptera; family Coleophoridae; genus Coleophora; species Coleophora flavipennella. The sequence goes on from OX369297.1 coordinate 2,043,127, forward strand.
AATTGGTATACTATCGACTTGAATCGCTTCAGGACGTGGTGCACCTGTCTCTGCGTTTGAAGTATCTGCTTCTTGAAATCTACAATCACTGCTCAAATTAGAACTTTCGATCACAGATTCTGTTCGCTCTTCGTTTATATTCATAGGAACGACTGTGATTTTTAGCGGCTTCGTACCATCTCCAGGAAACATATTTTTCATAAATTGAACATTTCTGGTTGTCGTCACCTCGCCTCTCTTGGCATTTATTAGTCTGTAACCTTTACATGTTTCACTATAGCCAATGAAAATCAGGGCTTCGGTATTCATATCAAGCTTTCTTCTTTTCTGTGTAGGCTTTAATACATATGCCAAGCAACCGAATATCTTGAGATAACTTAAGTCAATTTTCTTGCCAGACCAAAGCTTTTGTAGTACCATATTTGTTACTGCCTTTATAGGGCTTCTATTCTTTAAATAAAGTACAGTGCATACAGCTTCCGCCCAGAACTTCTTGCTAAGATTCGCTTCACAAAGCAATGTCCTTGCTTTCTCTATAATGGTTCTATTCGCCCTTTCCGCTACGCCATTTTGCTCAGGCGTGTATGGAACCGTCTTCTGGTGTTTTATACCATCTGATTTTATCAGCTTATCGGCTTTGTTACAGAATTCTATGACATTATCGGATCTCAGGCATTTAATCGACATACCTGTTTGTTTCTCAACTTCCGCTTTATACTCGAGAAACTTTTCAAAGGTTTGGTTTTAGTTCCTTAAAAAATAGCGTATAATTGTCGATAAACAATAAAATGTATCGAGAACCGGCAAATGAGGGCTCTTTCATCGGACCACATAAATCCGTGTGAACAAGACCTAAAATCTGTTGCGCTCTAGTACTTTCCATTTATACAAGGAATACACGGCTCAGTTTTGTCAGTCATTTTAAAACTCATACCTGTGCACATTTTTTTTAATTGTTGTATATATTTACGACCAAGATGTGCCAATCTTCTGTGCCGTAAGTTTGTCAAAATTTCAAATGAAATTAAATTGACCATAAAGTTTTATTTTTCGTTCAGTTGAAAAATTCCGCCAACCTCTTTACAAGTCGCAACTGTTTGGTCGTCTTGCCTTTTTATTATGCAACCTTCTTTGTCAAAATTTACTGCGAAATCTTTTTTGATCAAATCACTCACAGAGATTAAATTCATAGACAGGTTTGGTACATGAAGAAAATTATTCAATGGAAGTTCATAATGCTCACTGACCTTGGGTGCGGCATTTCCTCTGCCTTTAACTGGAATTTCCTCACCGCTTGCTACTTTAATTTTCATATTACTTTTATTTTTCGTATAGTTCGATAACTTACTCGCATCATGCGTCATATGATTGGAACACCCACTATCCAGATACCAACTGTTCTCGTTTATTGAATCTGCCGTGTTCATACATACATTCGCAGTCTTTCTGCTTCTGCACTCCGATGCTTTGTGCCCTTGTTTGTGGCACTTAAAATATTTCACTATAAACGGTTTTCGAGCTATCGGTTTCTCTCTATTACCTGCCTTAGCTGTGATTAAGGCTTGCTCACCATCACCAGCCTTTGAGTCGACCTGTCTGCTGGCTGCATGCAGCAACTTCGACTTTATGTGCTCTAAACTGACCTTCTGGCCACTATTATCTATAGCCATGATTAGTGGATCATATTCCACCGTTAATCACTCAGTTATATGGAAATCAACCATTCCTCTGAAATTGTCGCATTAATATCAGCTAACTGTTTAGATAAGAACATTATTTTTGCAATGTACTTCTCCATAGAATCAAAATTTTCGAGTCTACACGACCATAGCTGACGTTGCAAGTTTATACGCCTTCCCCAGCCCTTACTCTCATATGCGGTGCATAAACTCTCCCATACTTCACGGGCTGTTTTCGCATCGTAAACATGCGTAAAACACGAGGGCTCCAATAACAGGCATAGTGTACTACGTGCTTTTCTATCTGTATCTTTTAGAGCAGCACTGACTTCCGTGGCTTCTATTGCCACCCACCAATTTTTGGATTCCAAATAATTACGTACCACGAATTTCCAATTAGCAAAATCCTCGGTACCTCTTAGTTTGCGAATACCCCAAATTGAGTTTGATGAGTGTTCTTCGTCTGTCATTTTGAAAATATTTTCAGTACACTATTTTTAAACTTTATACTTTCACAAAATATATATTATTATTTACGTGATTGGTATAGCGATTACTACCCCATAACCATGTTAGAGATTTATTCATTACGCAGTTAAAAACACCAATCTTTATAAATAATTACAAGAACATGACTTTCATTTCTTTCGAACACCAACAATATTTTTATTCGTTGCTAGGTGACGTGGTGGATTATAGACAATCATATAAAACCTTCTCCAACACAAACAAACAGACAGACAAAAATCTAAAAAACAATTATAATATGTTTAATTATTCATTTTCAATCACTCTATTTGATTATTTTTTTCGAATATCTTCAATGTACAGATTTTTTGCCTTCAAGATTTTATAGAATATTGTATAGAAGATAGATCATCACTTACTGTATGGTAAAACTTGAAAGAAATTTATTTATCTGTTATTTGAAAAAAAAAAAGAATAATTTCGTATTTTTCTCAGCACACACTCTCTTTTGATACCCATAGAATAGGGGTGTATGAAAAATAAAATTGGTCCACCATCTTTGAGAGCCCGCTATATTGAAATTACAATGACGTCACTTAGCTAACCACGCATTGTTCTCCAAACTTAACATGTATGCTAAATTAATTATTTTTAATTACTTTTGAACTAATGTGGTCTTACAGCACAATCGGAAGCCGGGAAGTGGTTCTAATTTAGCTTCCAAGATTTGTCCCAAAATAACAAACAGACAGAAGAAAGAAAAAAAACCGGCTAAGTGCGATTCAGAACCGCATACATAGAGTTCCGTACCATCATACTAGATGGCCCTACTTTCCTCGCGTTTAAAAAAAATCACGTTTTTTGTTTGGAGACTGACTTTTTCTAATTTTTGGTATTTGTTGTTATAACGGCAACTAAAATACAATATTTGTAAAAATTTTAAATGTCTAGCTGTCACGGTTCATGAAATGAAGTCTGGTGACGGACGGACGGACAGCACAGTCTTAATAATAGGGTCCCGTTTTTAACCTTTGGCTACTAAACCCTGAAAAAGAAAGAAATACGTTAAAAAACTTACACGGCAAAGCTTGCCATATAAAACAAAAGAAGTTGAAACGTTTATTTCAAAAACACGCTTAGTTTAGTACTTGTTACCATTGTACCTAGAAGTAAAATTTTTGGCCTATTTTGTTTTGCCCTATAGCAATTGTAGAAAATGGCTCACATCTCTTGCATGTATTCCTTCTGAACCTAGCTGCAACATCTCTTAAGACCTACGAGTCAAAGTTTATATATTAGTACTGTGACGTCGTCAACGAGACGCCGGGGGTATAACTAAAAATAAAATACTTGGGATACGTTTTATATATGTATTATTATATATATTATATATGCGGTGATTATATATTTTAAAACGTAAAAATTGGAGAATGCTCTGTCGGCTGACTGATTATTATTAGCTTCAATGATTCCTCTTATTTTCTTGCTATGGTTTTAGGGAACTCAGCCCAGACGCGCGGATAATAAAAATATACTTTTACTCAAAGGACCTCTGTCCTGGCTCACGGTCAGCTCTCGAATCTATCTATTGTTTCAAAAAGCTTCCGAATGACATACAAAATCAAATTTAAATTAATATTCTTAATACGATTCGCGCTGGCAAGAAATTAAGCAAAGAGGCTGAGAGTAGATGTATGTAGAGACATACGATCTCTACAGTACTAACATACACTCCCTGCCGCTCTCTAGATTGCGACCTCACCCCCTCGTCACTCAGATTGATAAAGATTGGTTACAGTTTGGTTGTCGAACGTATAGGATTTCGCCGCCATTATGTCTGTTCCGTCATTCCTTTTTTTAAATGTTATTTCTGGCCCGTTGTATAAGTTTCCAGGGTGTGGTTTAGTACTTGTTACCATTTTTCTTAGAAATAAAATTTTTGGCCTATTTCGTTTTGCCCTATAACAATTGTAGAACATAGCTCACATCTCTTGCATGTATTCCTTCTGAACCTAGCTGCAACATCTCTCAAGACCCCCCGAGTGTCCCCGAACCCCAAATAAACATTGATCTCCGTCCGTATTTGTTTGCCCTGCTCTTGAACATGGCAGTAGCGCTACTGTAGCTGAGAATGGACGTAACCAAAGAGCATATTCGTAAAGACTTTCCAATGAAGTTTAAATAATTGTCTCAAAACTTGCATGTATTCCTTCTGAACCTAGCTGCAACATCTCTCAAGAACTCCCCGAGTGTCCCCGAACCCCAAATAAACATTGATCTCCGTCCGTATTTGTTTGCCCTGCTCTTAAACACGACAGTAGCGCTACTGTAGCTGAGAATGGACGTAACCAAAGAGCATATTCGTATAGATTTTCCAATGAAATTTAAATAATAGTCTCAAAACTTGCATGTATTCCTTCTGAACCTAGCTGCAACATCTCTCAAGACCCCCCCGAGTGTCCCCGAACTCCAAATAAACATTGATCTCCGCCCGTATTTGTTTGCCCTGCTCTTGAACACGACAGTAGCGCTACTGTAGCCGAGCATGGACGTAACCATAGAGCTTATTCGTATAGATATTCCAATGAAGTTTAAATAATTTTCTCACACATCAGCTCATATACGTCCCTACCGAGGGAATCGGGCCTACCCTGAATTAGGGCGATCGGGCCTTAGTCGACCACGCGGACCCAGTGCAGGTTGGTCGACTGCACACACAACCTGCGAGTTTCTTCGCAGGCGTGTGCAGGTTTCCTCACGATGTTTTCCTTCACCGTAAGAGCGTCGGATAAACGTACATAAGAAATCGAAATTCGAAAACATATTGGTGCGTGGCAGTATCGAACCACGACCTCCCGGAAGGAGGTAGTGGCCCTTGCCATTACGCCACCGACGACGCTCTTAATAATTTTCTAAAACCCTGAAACTTTCAAGTAAAAGCTTTAATTTGAAAATAATTTTATTTGTTTCGTATTTTCTCAACAAACCCTTTCATTTTATACTCATATCATGGGGTGTATAAAAAAATACTGATCCGCCATCTTTGGGAGTCCACCATATTGGATTTAGAATGATGTCACATAGCTAATCAATCATGCATTTTCTCCTTATTATTACCAGATAAGAATCCACGTCACACCCAAGCTTATTTTATATATAGATCAATAAAATCAGAGCAAAGCTCGGCTGCCCAGGTATCAATCACAAGAATCACGTCGTCAGTTTAACGCCGAAATTTTGTGTTTAAAGGCGGTTATTCTTAAAGTTCTTTATTGGTTAATAGTCGTTGTTAACTTAAAACTATGGGCACCACCAAAATGGTCCCATTTTCAACGCGCTGGTTGGCCCGTCCTACGAAGTGTTTTTGACATTGATCTTTGGAAACATGGTATTACTTATTCAGTACACGGTACGATATGTCAGCAAGTTGGGATGAAAAATGAATCTTCAGGACTTCTCTTGACGAATTCTCTAGTATAATGTTGGCAGTACTATGTGAATAGTGTGGAAAATTTAAAAAAATGTAGAGTAGAATTGAAATAAAATGAATTTAACGCCACAGTAACCGACATAGCTCACAGAATCGCTAAACTGAAGTGGCAGTGGGCAGGGCACATAGCTTGTAGAACGGATGGCCTTGGTGGAGTGAAGTTCTCGAGTGGCGACCGCGCACCGGAAAAAGTTGCGTAGGCAGGCCTACCACGCGGTGGACCGACGACCTGGTGAAGATCGCGGGAAGCCGATGGATGCGGGCAGCGCAGGACCGACCGGTCTCGTGGAAATCATTTGGGGAGGCCTTTGTCCAGCAGTGGACGTTTTTCTGCTGATATGATGATGAAGCAAAGGGTATTTTTTTTAACCTCTAGTCCTTACTAATATGATGAATATAAAAATGTATTTGTTTGATTGTTTGTTATCTCTACATGCTTCAACACCGCAACCTATCTTGGCAAAATTTTAGTCTTTCTTTTAGTAGTTTTTTGGGTTATAAAGAATAAATTTTGTTTACAGTAAGTAATTAGTTTGCATTTTCAGGGCTGCACGAGAAGCAAGCGAGTGATGATATGAAGAATGATGTCAAGAAATTACTAGAAACATTACAAGAGAAAGTCAACAAAAATACTCTTGATTTAATTGAAGAGTCAACTCGAAACCTTTATGGTATGACCTAAGATATGCTCGTATAACCGAATCCAAAGCATATGAGGTTAGTCGCCGCCAAACACCAGATGGATCATTAGTAGCTGCGATCGTGGGAGCTAAAACACCTGACACATCAGCTATTAAAAGAGGCCGGAAATTAGAATCATCAGTTATAATAAAACCTGTTTAGACAATCGTGCTTAAGTAGTAAACTCCAGTCGTGCGTCGGAGCTGACACACACACTTTTTTATATTTTTTATATATTATATTTTATTTATAATAAAAAAAAAATTTCAATATTGTTGCATAAGTTTGCTTTGCACAGCCCTTACTTTTATTTAATTGTATCCATTCTCTGGGTTGCCTGAAAGAAATTGCTTTAAGCAATAAGGCCGCCTACATTATACAATTTAAAATATTACTTTTTATTCTGTACTAATTATTATCTGTACATATTTTTGTAGTTGTACAATAAAGCATATTTGATTGATTTGATTGATTGATCTTGGGATCCTGATTCCACTTTCGCAGTTGATCATCAGATCAACTTCAAAATACTAAAAGGATCTATTGTCACCGGAAATACGGCGTCATACCAAATTTCAGCTCAATTGGACCCATGAAGGATCGTGAAATCGTTCTAAAATCAATCGCATTTGAAGCGGACTTTCATAAGAACAATGCAAATTAAATATAAGCTTGTTAAAAAGTATCTAGAAATGTAGATTATATGTAGTGGGAGCCTTTCAAATCGACTGTACGTTTTTTTGTGGATGATACTTCATTTTTTCGCCAATTTTGAACCGATTTTAATGATTATTTTTCTATTTGATAAGTCGTATCTTCTAGTTGGTCTGTCATAAATTTTATTAAATTGGGTAATCCAATTTTTCAAGCGACTTCCAAAAAGGAGGAGGTTCTCAATTCGTCTGTTTTTTTTATGTTTGTTACCTCATAACTTTGGACTGGGTGAAATTATTTTTATGAATCTTTTTTTATTTGAAAGCTAGTGCTTTCCGTGTAGTCCCATATAAATTTTATCAAAATCGGTGTAGTACTTTATTAGAAAATTAACAAAAACCAAAAATAATAATGCAAAAATGTACTAATTTGTTGCGATGGAAGTCGGTTTTTTAACGTGTTTAGCGTTTTCAATTATTAGAAAATTAACGACAACAGAAAAAAAGTGTAATAAACTGTATAATTGCTTGTTGCGTTTGAGTCGATCTCTAACACGGTCAGCATGGTCAATGATTTAGGGTTCCATAGAAAAAATAACGTAAGAGCGTCAATGGCGTAATGGCAAGGGCCGCTACCTCCTGTCTCCCGGGCAGTGTTGTGCTTCCCTATTTATGGGTTAACAATTTCTTGATCGCTCGATTTAAGATACAATTGTAAATGACTAATTAGTAGCTAGTACTGGACTGTACCGAGGTTAACAACATAGCCCAAAGAATTGCTAAATTTAAATGAAACTAAGTAAGTGGGGCACAGTAAAGGCGTCGGTGGCGCAATGGCAAGAGCCGCTACCTCCTGTCCGGGAGGTCGTGATTCGAATCCTGCCACGTACCAATGTGATTTCGAATTTCCATTTCATATGTACGTTTATCCGACGCTTACGGTGAAGAAAAACATCTTGAGGAAACGTGCACACGCCTGCGAAGAAATTCGAAGGTTGTGTGTGAAGTTGACCAACCCCCACTGGGCCCGCGTGGTCGACTAAGGCCCGATCGCTCTAATTCAGGGTAGGCGCGAGCCCCTTGATGGGGACGTATATGAGCTGATATGAAGATTAAATAACATTGGCCATGATTCGGAAATGGAACCTGAATTCGTTATCTACCGTATACCTATCTAGACAGTCAAGTCAGAGAATACCTAACAACTGGGCAATTAAATCGGTAAATGTAAAAAAAAAGTTTTCCACATAAAATATTCACTACGTTTAACAATAATGGTAGGTACAAAGTAAACGTGGATCCCCGGTCTACCAGGAGAATAGAAAATGTAGGGCAGTCACACAAAAAACTGAGACAAACGTTCAGGGTATGTCTCCAGTTCCACACTGAAGACACTGAGTAAGGCCATCGACCAATGTAGCAGTGAGACTTGTCTATTATTAGAATCACTACCAGGATCATTAAGTCTACCTAAAACATGCCTAAAACCCTACCTATGAGCATTTCAAACTGATTTTTTTTAAGAGCGCTTGAGTGCAATTCATGTGATGGGAATAGAAATAACAATGCACTTGGGGATGTTAAAAGTGATTTGAATAATTAACTTAAATAATGCCTAAAATATGTCTTTTTGAATTAAGTTCACCTTGTAGCTGTGGGATTCCTATCTTCGCTATGTCTTCCGGTGCGTGGTCGCCACACGAGAACTTTATAGCCATCTTTTTTATAAGCTATTTGCTCAGCCCCCTGCCATTTAAGTTTACGGTCGCGGGAAGCCGGTCGTTTTGTTGTCGTGTCTTCGATGTCCATGCGGGCGGAGCCGCGGCATCAACCAGTTACAAAGAATGAGAAAACTAAATCATTTTATATTGTTTTTTTAAGAAGTTAGTATACCAATGGTGGTATAATAACTTCTTAACTGATTATGGAATCATCATATCAGCTCATATACGTCCCCACCGTCATGACATTCCACCACATTCATGACATTCAATGATTTAATGTAGAACTTCTCGTGACATATTGTTTTCATGTTCTAATGACTTAATTTGTTTTTATATATCAAGGATTGGATTTTGACGTTATTAACTAATGATCGTTTATTTTTTGATTATTTACAAATTAAAATATGTAATCACTATTGTATGACAATCAGAAAGAGTGTAATTTGCACCTATTTTGAATGAATATCTTGAATCTTGAATCTTGACCCGAGGAGGGGCTCGAGCCTACCCTGAATTAGGGGGCTCATAATGTTTCAACTTCAATTCCAGAACCTTTTTTTTTTTTTAAAAAAACTGGCATATTTTTATATCATTACAGCTCATATACGTCCCCACCGAGGGGCTCGAGCCTACCCTGAATCAGGGCGATTAGGCCTTAGTCGACCACGCGGGCCCAGTGCGGGTTGGTCGACTTCACACACAACCTTCGAGTTTCTTCGCAGGCGTGTGCAGGTTTCCTCACGATGTTTTCCTTCACCGTTAAAGCAATCGGTAAGTATGTACGTAAGTTTTTGAAAAACTCATTGGTACATTGGCCGTCCAGATTTGAACCCGGTACCTCTGGTTAGATGGACCGAGTCGTTACCGGTTGAGCCACCGACGCTCTTTGAGCCACCGACGCTCTTTTTCATATTTTTATAAGTTCTGTGTAATAAAATATAATTTGAGGAAAACAAACCACTCATACCTACCCTGTAGATTACTAAATGTTTTTTTGATATAAATATATATTTTAAAAGTAACAACTGTTAACAAAGTCACGTATTTCAAGGTCGTTGGCGACGGTGTAAGCCTTAAAGGGTGTCTAGAGGATACAATTGTCATTGTACCAGACACACATTGACGAATGGAGTTGGAAGATGGATAGGCGAACGGCATTGGCATGTCTGACAAATGACTCTCTCGGTTACACGTATCACGTACGTGTAGAATAGATGTTATTATAATATGGACGTGTGCGCAGTGCTCAATGTGTTTGTGGAAATTTGGAACATTTTGAGTTATACAGGGCTGTTGATTTGATAGACAACGATGTTTTCATGAAATTGAACAACTTAGTCAATATTAAAAATCAGCCAAGTGCGAGTCAGAACATTATACAAAGGGTTCCGTGCAATCAAAATAGATGGAGCTAGTTTCTTCACTTTAAAAAAATCACGTTTTTTGTGTAGAGACCACTTATTTTTTCACTTTTTCTATTTTTTAAAAATTTGTTGTTATAGCGGCTACATAAATACTTTACTGTAAAAATTTCAAATCTCACGGGTCACGAAATACAGCCTGGTGGCAGACAGACAGACGGACAGTAAAGTCTTAGTAATACGGTCCCATTTTTACTCTTTGGGTACGGAACCCTAAATCACGGTTCATAAACTACAGCCTGGAGACAGACAGACAGACGGACAGTGAAGTCCTAGTAATAGGTTCCCTTTTTTAACCTTGGGTACGAAGCCCTAAAAAATTACTTTCCATACAAAATTGGTCAACCAGCTGATCGATTTGTATGAGGTGTAGTTTTTTTGAGATTTCAGCAAAGTAGTAAAACAAAAGTTGATCAGTTTCATGAGAAGAAAATTATTTTCCAGAAAATAGCGGTGTCGACCAAATCATCACCCTGTATAATAAAATAATTCAAATTCAAGGTAACCGACATAGCTCACAGAATCGCTAAACTTAAGTGGCAGTGGACGAGGAACATAACTCATAGAACAGATGGCCGTTAGGAAAGTAAAGTTCTTGAGTGGCGCCAGCGGAAGATATAGAGTAGGCAAGCCTCCCACTCCGTGGACCGACGACCGCGTGAAGGTCACGGAAAGCCGCTGGATGTGGAAACCCTTGGGGGTGACCTTTGTCCAGCAGTGGACGTCTTTCAGCTGATATGTTATGATGATGAACAAAATAATTATTAGCACGAGCAGAGATGTAGGAAAACTGCGACTCCTAAAATATAAACACTTAAAAGTTGCCGAGTGCCTGTCGGGCCACACGCAACGTATGGTTCCGTAGTTTTAACAAAAAACAATTGTATACCTGTTATAAATAAAAAAACTGGCCAAGTGCAAATTGGACTCGCGGTGTGAGGGCTCCGTACAACCACAAAACTATGACAATGATACCTATTCACATGACAATCAAAAGACACAAACGCAAGTAACAAAAAATACTACTAGCGCTACCTAGTGGTGTTTTAATGAACTATTTTCCGTAAGTGAACGTATAATATTGAGTTTACCACTTTATTTTCAATTGATAGAAATTCTTATAGGTTTTCCTGTAATTTACAAGCAATTATTTTGTTTTTTTTTTAAATTTTGGGCTCAGTAGTTTCGGAGAATGGGGGGGGAATGGTCAAGTTTCGTCTTCTTTCATGAATTAAATCAAAACTGTTTATTTTACAATAATAAAAATATATTTGAGATCCTCTTAACGAGCCCTTTCATTTTGTAGTGAAAGACGCGTATGTCGGATGAACACTGATTTATTTTAATGATACCCTCACATACAAATATAAGTTAAACCTACCCACATACATATATACTATATCCTTCCCCTTTTACAATAAAAAATAAATATAAACAATAATAATATACGTAATATCCTGAAAGACTATAACTAAACAAAATTAACTCTGAAAAAATAATAATAATTGTAATGAATAATGACAGACTCTCATGTAACGTTACTTTTTTTTTTTTTTTTACAAAATAAAGAATGTATATTTTCTGTAAGTTGGAACTACTCAGTATGACAATTTTCTAGGTTAACTCACTCATTCTCACTATCATTTGTCCCGAACAAAAAATTATAACCTAGTGACGTCAATGTTCGAGCTTTGGATCCGGTGACTGGACCTTTAACAACCGGGGAAGTATCATCCCGAGGACAGTCACTAGCTGGGGATGACGCAGACGATTCACTTTCAGTACTTTCACTAAGTTGTGAATTACTGGGTTCTACAAACTCTGGTGATATCTCACGTCGTCTATACTTCTTTTCTTTTAAAACATTAGGACTATTAGACTGGTTAGGGCTTGATTGGGCCACCGAAGGCTCTGAACACGAAAATGCACCAGATTCTGCGACCGGAGTTCTACCACTACTGCGAGCTATCAGATGACGTCTATTACGCCTATAACGCTGACCGTTTTCATCTTCCACAACAAAAGATCGAGGTTCCGAAGAAGGTGCAATTATCAAGACTGGTTTTCTTGAACCTTTGTCAAGCAACGTTGCCTTGCAACCTGACGATAGCGATGGCAATGGTTTCGCTGAGCGGTCATAGTAATCTTTATCTTTTCCTCTCTGTACCATTAGCGCACGGTAGTTACGATCTTTATCGACTGACTCACTTAACAACTTTGAACTCACTGGCAATTTGGTGTTTATACGCCTACCCATTAGAATTTGTGCGGGAGAATCCAAATTAAAACGAGGAGTGGCTCTAAAATTCAACAGGCTTATGTGAAAATCTTGCCCAGATTCTACACATTTTTTTAGCATATTTTTAATAGTTTGCACAGTCCGTTCGCTTTTCCCATTGGATTGTGGGTAATATGGTGACGAAGTCACGTGACGTATCTCCCACTCCCTCATAAACTTTTTAAACTCAACAGAACTATACGCAGGGCCATTATCTGTAACAAGTTCCGCTGGAATCCCATGACGGGCAAACTGTTCTTTCATAAAACGTATTACCTGTCTACTACTCGTGTTCGATAACTCACCGACTTCCACATAATTTGAAAAGTAGTCAACTAATATGACAAATATTTTCTTCCTGTATACAAATATATCGGAAGCTAACTTCCGCCAGGGAAGTGACGGCACGTGATGCTGCAAGAGTTGCTCGCGTCGCGGTGCCGGCGCATGCAGAGCGCACGAGGGACAGCGGCGCACCGCGCTCTCCACGTCCTCGGCCATGCCCGGCCAGAACATCACCTCTCGCGCGCGACGCTTACATCTCTCTATGCCTAAGTGCCCCTCATGCACTTTCCCTAGCTTTTCTTCACGTAGGCCCCTAGGAATGAACACACAATCGCCTTTAAATATTATCCCATTTGTATAACTAAGTACTTCGCGATAGGGCCAGAACACGTTTACCTTTTCATGAACGTCACGTCTGTGTTTTGGCCAACCGTTAACCAAATATTTTACCAAAAAGTTGCTGTCTTTATCTACTTTGGTTTCCTTTACAATTAGATCCATTTTTTGGTCACTGAAAGGTAAATTCTCTATCATAAAACATGTTTGAATTTCCACTTCATTTGAAATGCGATCAAACAGCACGTCTTTCAGTGGTGCACGTGACAGAGTATCGGCGATATACATGTACTTGCCTGGCGTATATACCACCCTCAAATCATACCCCTGTATGCGTAGCATCATACGCTGTAATCGCGCTGGTACCGATACCAAAGGTTTGTTAAACAGTGCCTCCAGCGGCTTGTGATCAGTGTGAACTGTTACATCTGACCTTCCATAGATATACTGCCGAAATCTCTCAACTGCAAACACAATTGCCAGCATCTCTTTCTCAATCTGCGCGTATCGTGACTGCGTATCGGTGAGTGTCATCGAGGCAAACTCGACAGGCCGGCCCTCCTGCAGCAATACGGCACCCACGGCATGGCTGCTCGCGTCCACCGAGAGCACTACCGGCGCCTCTAGTGAATACAATGCCAACACTGGAGCGGTAGCAAGCTTACTTTTAAGCTTATCTACTGCGTCCGTATGTTGTCGTTCCCAAACCCATTCAGAGTCTTTCTTTAAGAGTGACCTCAAAACGTTTACACAATCTGAGTAATTGTGTATAAATTTGGACAAGTAGTTGACCATCCCCAAGAACCTTTCCAAGGATTTCCTATCATCAGGGTATGGCATTTCCATGACCGCTTTGACTTTTGACTCATCAGCTCTCATTCCATTTTTATCAAATTTGTGACCGAGATATGTAATTTCAGTAACACCAAACCTGCATTTGTCCCGATTAAATTTGATTCCTATATCTTTCGCACGTTTTAGTAAGCGATCTAGCCTCAGGTCATGCTCTTCCCTTGTGCTACCCCAAACAATGACGTCATCAATAAACGACTCGACCCCCTCTAAGTCTTCTAAGTGCTGCCTTAATTTTCCATGGAAAACTTCAGGTGCACAATTAATGCCGTATGGGAGTCGCAAAAATTGATAACGGCCAAACGGCGTACTGAAAGTGCACAAGTCCGCACTTGCGTCATCAATTTCTACCATCCAAAATCCACACCTAGCATCGAGTACACTAAAAAAGCAGGCATTCCTGAGTTTTACAGCTAGTTCTGTTACAGTGGGAAGTGTGTACTGAGCGCGACATACTGCGCGGTTCAAAGGTCGTGGGTCCAAACAAACTCGAACATTGCCGTCCTTTTTAGCAACTAGAACAATAGCGTTGACCCAGTCTGTAGGATGAGAGACTTTCCTAATGACACCCAGACTTTCCATTCTCTGAAGTTCTAACTGTAATTTTTCTTTCATACCAAGAGGTATTTTCCTTGTAGGACAAATTACAGGTTGGATATTTTTATCTATTACTATGCTATACTTGCCAGGTAATTTTCCAAGGCCTTCAAATAAATCTGAATACTGCTCCATGTTTATTTCATTAACACAGTTAACCAATTTTAACAAGATACTACCTTCTAGGCCAAGCACATTTTGACAGTTCAGATCCGCTACTACAAATGACAAAAAATAACTCTCATTATTATAGATAATACAAATTTTATCGGTGCCAATAATAGGCAACCGGTTTCCGGTGAAGGAATGAACGCGCTTTTTGTATGGTTTTAAGTTATCCATTAATAAACCTAACCTTAAATACTCAGCTTTAGAGATAACGTTAAGCATAGAACCGGTATCTATTTTTAGCACTAATTTTTTTCCCTTGCATTTTACAGTTTCCATCCATTCTTTATGATTATGAGACTTACTCAGTTTTTTGTCCTCATCCAAGGTATTCACGTAGAATAACTCTTCACTTGAATCGTCACTAACTTCCCACCGCGTACTTAAATCATACACTTTTTTATTTTGTTGCACTTTTTGCGGACACACCATAGAAAAATGCCCTTTGTTATCACACACAAAACACATCGCGTTTCGTGCCGAACATCGGTCGTCTCCTGTACACCGGCTGCTGCCGCAGGTGGCGCAGAGGGCGCGAGCGTCTCCGCTCCTGGACTGACCCCACATCGCGTTCACCTGCATATCCTCTGATCCGCCGTCGATACACCGACCTTCTTCTTGCGATATTTCTGCCGCCTGACAAATTTGTATCGCCCGTGCCAAGGTCAACTCATCGGTACGCAGTAGACGATCTCTAACCTTGTTGCTTATTATCCCGCACACGATCTTATCTCGAAGCAGACTGTCATGAAGCTCGCAGAACTCGCAAGAGTTACTCAACACTCGTAGCGCCGTCACATACTGGTCGATATTTTCCCCATCTTCCTGGCTGCGTGTAAATAACTTGTAACGGGACATGGTAATATTCGGTTTTGTACCGAAATGAACGTCAAACTTTTGCAATAGACAGGCGATGTCATCTTCACTTTCACCTTCACCAAAGGTAAAGGTGGTAAAAATCTCGTAACCTACTGGTCCTATGAGGTTCACCAACAGAGAAGCCTGTAATTCCTTAGGCTCCTTGCTCACTCCAGACGCTTTTAGAAAAACGTTAAATAACTTCTTCCACTTTCGCCACGCTTCCGACCGCGTGGCGGGGCCGCCTTCTAAAACCAATTCGGCTGGAGGACGCGCGTGTTCCATACTTCACAGTTATTGTAAAACACTTGTTACACAATTGCAATTTAACTTTGTTACTATTTAGTAACAATAAATCACAAATAACGATTTTATTCGGAAACCGCTGTCACCATGTAGTGAAAGACGCGTATGTCGGATGAACACTGATTTATTTTAATGATACCCTCACATACAAATATAAGTTAAACCTACCCACATACATATATACTATACATTTGATGTAATATGACAGTAAATTTTACAAAACTTTTTAATTATTTTTTTTTCATTTTCTAATTTTTACCCCGAAAATGACCCTCATTTTAAAAATATTTATTTACTTTGCACATCGGTGTTTGGGTCATGGGATAACATTATCCTACCAACTTTCAACTAATTTGGTCCAATAGATTTGGAGCAAAATGGCTGTGACAGACGGACGGACAGACAGACAGACGCACAAGTGATCCTATAAGTGTTTCTTTTTTTTTGTTGTGCGGAACCCTAAAAAATGATTTTAACAGTTGGTACAGAATATTTTGTACGGAAAATCTATGAGATTTTAAAAAATCCAACTGCACGTTACATCTTAAGTTGGTCGACTATTACTCCTAAACTGAGAAATCCTGTTTAGCCGTAATAATTTTCCTTTTAAATTGGTTATAATTATTACGTCCGAAATAGATGATTAGATGGCAGGGGACTATTGACTCTAACAAAAGTTATCACTTTAAAGCTTAATATTTCACAAACGATTCCTCAAATCGAAAAATAGTGTTCTCACACTCGCAGTATTTTTGAACGACCTACAATATTCAACGACATCCCACATTATGATAGTAACCCCTACTTTAACGTATAGAAAAAGTACCTACCCTAGTTTTTTTTGCAATATTTTTTTCCACCTTCTTGGCGTAATTAATTCTGTATACCTATGCCTAATTATAGCTTTCTAGTACTATCATCATCATCATATCAGCCGCAGGACGTCCACTGCTGGACATAGGCCTCCCCCAAGGATTTCCACGACGACCGGTTCTGCGCTTCCCGCTTCCAGCGGCTTCCCGCTACCTTCACCAGGTCATCGATCCAGCGAGTGGGAGGCCTGCCTACGCTACGCTTTCCGGTGCGCGGTCGCCACTCGAGAACTTTACTGCCCCAATAGCGATCCGTTCTACGAGCTATGTGCCCCGCCTACTGCCACTTAAGTTTAGTAATTCTGAGAGCTATGTCGGTCACTTCGGTTCTCCAACGGATCTCCTCTTTTCTGATTCGATCAAGCAGAGAAACTCCGAACATAGCACGCTCTATTGCCCTTTGGGTGACCTTGAGCTTTCTTATGACGCCCATAGTAAGCGACCATGTTTCAGTTCCGTATGTCATCACTGGCAACACACACTGGTCGAAGACCTTGGTCTTAAGACACTGCGGTATCTGGGACGTAAAGATATTACGAAGTTTCCTGAACGCTGCCCAGTACCACAGTCTAAGAATCCAGTACTGTGCCAAATACAATAATAGGCTTTGAAAGATTCCCCAAAGCAATAAGGGAATTGGCCATTAAAAGAAAACTCAAAAATGAACGGTGCAACCAAAAACCCAGGCAATTCCCGACATTAATATTATTTCTCTTTTCCGACTCCTTCTCTTTGTTACTTTCTTAATAATACAATAGAGAACAAGTTGACAGCGGCGTTGGCATGCGACAAAAACTCATACTCATAAGGCCACAGAACTAAAAAGAAACTAGAATAACCAGCGAAAAAAAAACACAGTCATCTGACGAAGGATACCCAGTAGGTACTAATATACTAAACTCGGTACTAGCTTATATGCAACTAGCGTGGTTTAGTCGATCATCATATCAGCTCATATACGTCCCCACCGAGGGGCTCGAGCTTACCCTGATTTAGGGCGATCGGGCCTTACTCTACCACGCGGGCCCAGTGTGAGTTGGTCGACTTCACACACAACAGTGTACAGGTGTCCTCACGACGTTTTCCTTCACTGTAAGAGCGTCGGATAAACGTACATATGAAATCGAAATTCGAAAACACATTGGTGCGTGGCAGGATTCGAACCTCGACCACCTGGACAGGAGGTAGCGGCCCTTCTCATTACGCCACCGACGCTTACATTTCATTCATTCGCTATTGAATGTGGTAACCATGATGGTTCAGGATAAAAAAAACAAAGTTGGTTAAAATGGTCGCCACTAGGTAATAAAAATGTTTAAGGTATGTCGTGTGCGATTTCATATTTAAAAGAAATGTTGAACCAAGTAGTCGAAATACTTGCTTTTTGAATTTTGTTTATGAAATCTAAATATTTTCTATATGATGGAAATCATAGAAATAATTTAAAACGTAATGGCGCTAATTGTAATTCTACACACTCTCAAGGACTATTAGTATAACAAGTCTTTTTTGTCTTATTTGTATAGGTTCATGGAGAAAAAATTGACCAGCTTTGGGTAGAATTTACTATTTGCAGCTTTTTAGGTAGGTAAATAAAAAGTCACCCTGTATTGTTTGCAGCCTCTAACCTGTTCCTAGCTCTGTGTCGCTCTAACCATTCTCATGAATCAACGTCGCCAGCCACCATAAATTCACACTACAACTTCTTGTTGTCACACTGCACGTTGATTTCAAGCGGATAAAGTTAATAGTGCGTAATGGCCTTACAATGGTAGGCTGGATAGCGGCTGCAACTAGTGTTGTGCTTGCCTAGCTATGAGTTAAGTAACAATTTCTCGATTGCTCGATTTCAGATACAATTGTAAATGACTGCACAATAGCTGTATATATACAAGGTGACTTTTAATTAGTTCTTGATAGCAAAGGACCAGTGATTACAAATAACTTTCTAAGAAATTATATGTCAAATAGGAAAAAAAATTTTTGTTCCTCGATACATAATAAGTTATTAAATAGGCAAAAATGTATAAAGGACCAAATTTTTTTTTCATATTTGACACATAGTTTCTCTGGGAAAGTTCTTTGTAATCACGATTACATTCATATACTTTGCTATCAAGAACTAATTAAAAGTCACCCTATATATATTAGTACTTACATACAGTATGGACACTCCCTGCCGCTATCTAGATTGCGACCTCACCCCCTCGTCACTCAGATTGATACAGATTGGTTACAGTTTGGTTGTCAAACGTACAGGATTTCGCATCCATTTAGTTTGTTCCGTCATCCGTTTTTTGAAATGTCATTTCTGGCCCGTTGTGAGTGTCCAGGATGTGGCTGTACCGAGGTAACAACATAGCTCAAAGAATTGCTAAACTTAAATAAAATTAAGTAAGTGGGGCACATAACTATTAAAACAGATGGCCGTTGGGGCAGTAAACTTATCGAGTTGCGACTCGCAATGGAAGATGGAAGACCTGGACCTGGTGAAGGTTGCGAGAAGCCGCTGGATACGGGCAGCGAAGGACCGTTCGTTGTGAAAATACTTGGGAGGCCTTTGTCCACCTGTGGACGTCTTTCGTCTGTTAAAATGATGATGATGATAATTCGCACCACTTACGACTTCTTGATATTAACCCGTTACCTAATTCCAATATACTTATGAATCCTTTTATAATGTTTGGAAAAATGAATATTCGTAAATTTAACGGTTGAAAAATTACAACCGGAAATGTGTAGTGCACCCTAGTAAGTATTGCTTGTTGGATCAGGGTAAATGCAATGCAATACAATAATATTAAAAATGGGAAAGTAGGCAATCAACATTTCCAGATTTTTGACAAAGCGAGCGCTAAGCGGGAGCGCAGCGTCTCCGTTACAACTAGGGCAAGAATGCTCTCGTATGTCCGGATGTCCGGCGCATGTCTGGCTGTTCTCCTATACAGGTCGCATTTTTCAACTGATTCCAGTTAAATTCTGTGAGAAGGTTCGACATATCGAACATATATATATAAATACAATAAAAATTGACATTGAACTTCAAAAACAGAATCGGAAATTTCATAGGTAAAGACCTAATATATACATATACATTTACATATACAGGGTTACTTTTAATTAGTTCTTGATAGCAAAGGATATGAATGTACTCGGGATTTCAAACAACGTTCCTAATGATCATGATGTCAAATCAGAAAAAAAAAATTTGGTCCTCGATACATAATATAATAAGTTATCAAAACGGCAAAAATGTAAGAAGGACCAAAACATTTTTTACTTATTTGACATTATAGTTTCTTTGGGAAAGTTGTTTGTAATCACCCATTCTCACCCATCCCTTAACAGCTGTTTAAAGTTTAAAATTTATGTACGAAATCTCTTTTGGCCTGTAAAATTGTATTTAAAATTCAAATAATAAAATTGTATGCTGTAGGTTTCATTAAGGAAATAAAAAATTAAAAATGAAATAATCACGAGTACATTCATATACTTTACTATCACGAACTAATTAAAAGTCACCCTATATATACGAGTTAATTTTTGAGACGGGACATTTCTAGTACTCAAACCTCAGTCGGTCCAGTAGAGACTTTTGATCATTATAAGAAACAGGATCGATTGGCATCAAAAAAAGTTTTCGTGTAAATGACCTTTTCGTTGCTAACTGTACATTTTTTCCAAAATCTGTGAATGCAGTTCAGAATATCTTAAAAACTTATGGATAATCTCCTAAAAAACGTTTTCCTGTAACTATAAAGGTTAAGGTAAATGCCCTTACTGTCCTGTCTCAAAAATTCACCCTGTATGGATTTTATTTGTCCATTCAGATTATGGATTTTTTTCTAAATAAACGTATTAAATGTCATAGTTCAGCCATTTTAAAAACTTCCGAGGTCTACAGCTCACAAAGCCACTAGGTAACATCTTATTGTACATTTTGACTGACTCGCTGGCTCAGTGGTTAGTGCCCTTGACTACTGATCCGAGGGTTGTGGGTTCGATCCCCACCCAGGGCAAGCATTTGTGTGATGAGCAGATTTGTTTGCTCTGTGTCTGGGTGTTAAATATATCTATATATGTATGTATTTAAACGTATATAAGTATGTATATCAGTCTCTGGTAACCCATAACACAGGGAATCCTACTTTGGGGCCAGATGACCATGTGTAATTTGTCCCAGAATATTTATTTATTTATTTTGTGTCATAGTAGTACCACACCCTGGACACTTCATACAACGGGCCAGAAATTACATTTCAAAAAAGGAATGACGGAACAAACAAAATGGCGGTGAAATCCTATACGTTCAACAACCAAACTGTAACCAATCTGTATCAATCTGGGTGACGAGTGGGTGAAGTCGCAATCTAGAGAGCGGAGGAAGTGTCCATACTGTATGTTAGTACTTATATAGAACCCTCTCAATGGGAGAGTTTGGCAGCAGAACGGCCTGAATGGCGCAGAAATGTGAATAGGCAAGTGCGCGAGTTCGAGGATCAGCGTAAAGCTGACCTTGATACCATACGCGACCAGTTAAAGGCCCGACCACCTGCGACCATTTCATACAATTACGAGGGTGGCATACTTAAATGCCCTCAGTGCGCGAGGAGTTTCGCTGCGAAGATTGGCTACATAAACCATCTTCGAGAGCACGCGCGGCAAACCGACTAGGAGTCGAAGTGGGCGCCATGACCGAAATCGGTCGGATAGAGCATCATCATCATCAGCATATAAACTTTAGTAGTGCGCTTGAAATAAATTAATGTAGGTGGGCCTGAATAGTAGTTCTGTGTGCGCTAAATAAGGGTTACAATTTAAAGATTGTATTACATAATTTACACTTAATCGTTTTTCTGTTAAACTACTTATTGTATTAAAGTAGACGCGATGAAATGATAGAAGGCGAGGCATTTGTAAAACAGTTGTTGTTTTTTCCTTTACGTGTAAAGAGTCAAGACAATAACCACACTTTTGCACTTTTTCAATGTTTAACGTTGTTATTTCTCTTAAGACTTCAATTTAAAAACTAAAATTTAGCAGGTTCTCTGTAGTACTTAAAAAGGAACATCTCC
Organism: Coleophora flavipennella; assembly: GCA_947284805.1. Classification (NCBI taxonomy): domain Eukaryota; kingdom Metazoa; phylum Arthropoda; class Insecta; order Lepidoptera; family Coleophoridae; genus Coleophora; species Coleophora flavipennella. The sequence continues at coordinate 2,064,870 of OX369297.1, forward strand.
CTAAAAAAACTATGTGCAAATTTAGAAATTTTATTAATAAAAAATTCGCTTTAGACTTTTTTTTAGACTTTTAGACCTGTTTTTGGGTTTTTTTTATGATCGAGTAAAGTAAACACTATCGTGTAACATATTAGCACATTACTCAGACAATATCCTTAAGTATGTCCAATATTTTTTGCAAGACCGATATTTGTAATTAACCAAGGGTTTTCTCCGCTTCTCCACCGGTGCCTCGCGTAAAGTTAAGTCTAAAGCTTGCTTTTGCCTTCATAAGAAAACAGTCATCAAAAAGGGCATTTAATACATTCCATAAGAACTTCTAAACCTCTTCGAATCTCATTTCCCGGCAAAAATCCCGCATTTCCTGGAAACCAGCTGTAAATCCCCGTGTAGTGGCGCTAGGCTCTAATCTCGCGACAGTGTGAAGTGCCACGTAATTTATCACGTAATAACGCAACGTAACAGTACGCTGCTTAAGCTTTTAACGCTGCACAATGTATTGCGTCTGACGGCGTTGGACGTGGACGTCGGACGGGTTTAAACTTTTTTATGTAAATCCTTACTTAATATTACAAATGTGAAAATGTGCTTGTTTGTTAGTTAATTTGTTACCTTTTCACAAAGGTAAAGACCAATCTTCATTAAATTTGGCATACAGGTAGCCTGTGTCACTAAGAAGGACAAAGGCTACTTTTTATCCCGTGAAAATAGCATAGTCCGATGCAGTTCCTGAGGGAATTGAAAAAATACTCTTTTTTTGTTATTTTTTTAACATCGCAACGGAACAATGGCTTGCTGTGATTTTTTGCACAGATATGGCTGAGGGGGTGGAATATGACATAATTTACTAATTAGCATATCCCGACATAGCTTCCGAGGGATCTGGGGAAAACTCATTTTCACGCTTGCGCACGTCAGCGTCTTTAAAACGGAGCGACGGATTGAAGTGATTTTTGTATAGAATTGGTTGAGAGGGGGGAAGTAACATATAGACTGCTAATCAGAATAGCCCGATATAGTTCCTGAGGAATCGCGCACCACTCACCCTTGAAGGCAGTCATAAAAACGATGTCCACGCGGGCAAAGCCTCAGGCAAAATCTAGTATCTAAATATAAAAAAAGCGTCGGTGACTCAACCGGTAACGACTCGGTCCTCCTAACCAGAGGTGCCTTGTTCAAATCCGGACGGCCAATGTACCAATGAGTTTTTCTAAACTTACATACATACGAGTATACTCACCGGTTGCTTTAACGGTGAAGCAAAACATCGTGAAGAAACCTGCACACCTGCGAAGAAACTCGAAGGATGTGTGTGAAGTCGACCAACCCGCACTGGGCCCGCGTGGTGGACTAAGGCCCGATTGCGCTAATTCACGGTAGGCTCGAGCCCCTCGGTGGGGACGTATATGAGCTTATAAGATGATCTAGTATAACATGCAACAATACAAACAAATGTATTTTTTAAGTGTTTCATGCCCGAAGGGTGCCAAACGAGACCCTATACTAAGCCTACATCATCCATCTGTTCGTATGTCACGGGGTTATATCTTTTTAATCATAAATGCTACCCACTTTTCTTCCTACAATTCTCTTATCGTGTAGCACAATTAACCGTGGTATCCAAGGGATAAACGGCGGTTGTCTGGTGTTGCACTTAGCATCACCCGCAGTCACGTGTAGGGCATTGCATTTAGATTTACACCTACTGACGTGTGAAACGCGACCTTCATTTCATACACATCTGGAATCAGATGTGCAGGTTTCCTTACCATGTTTTCTTCACCGTTGCAGCTATTGTTTAGTAAATGTACGTAAGTTTATAAAAACTCAATGGTACATTGGCTGTCCAGATTTGAACCCTGGACCTCTGGTTAGGAGGACCGACTCGTTACCGTTGAGCCACCGACGCACTTGGTTTGTGAATGGAATGTGAGTACTTCTTACAATGATAGCATATTGGGTGATTGGTTAGACGACGGACGCGTTTTAGGAGGTGAATCAGAAGACGAAACTGAATTTTTTTTCCCAAGGCACATATGGTCAATTCGCAAAAAAAAAATTGGACTTCTCATACAAAGTTGGCTAATGAGCTGATCAATTTGTATGAGAAGTCTAATGTTTTTTTTAAGAATTGACCATTGGTTTCTTGAGAAAAGATGTTCAGTTTCGTTTTCTGATTCACCACCTCCTAAAATGCGTCCGTTGTCTAGCCAGTCACCCTGTATAGTATAGCGTAGGGTAGGGTAGGTTAGGGTAGGGCAGGGAAGTGTAGTGTAGGGTTGGGTAGGGTAGGGTAGGGTAGGGTAGTGTAGTTTAGTGTAAGGTGGTACGAAATTCGCCGGGTCAGCTAGTTATTAATACAAATCGGATTTATTACAATAACCTTAACACACATTTAACACGAATACATTTTGTGGTGGTACATACACGATGTGCACTTAGCTTGTTTTTAATATTTAAATTTCTTAAACAAGTAGATGCACCTAAAAAGCCTAAATCCACCTCAGAATGTTGGGCTCTATTTCTGACCAATTAAGCCGGGTCTAAATACGGCTTAAGCCACTCATATCGCTTATTGAGAGGCGTCTGAATGGCGCCCAACATTCTTCCAACTACGTAGGTAAAGTATGAAATTCTAAAATTGTATACGTTACTTGGAAAGTTTTGGTCGTAGAGCCTATTTTTGTACCTAAAAAGTATTTGTTTAGTTTAGATTTTTAGGGTTCCTTACTCGAAGGGTAAAAACGGGACTCTATGACTAAGATTTCGCTGTCAGTCCGTCCGTCTGTCTGTCTGTCTGTCCGTCACCAGGCTGTATGATTTATTTATGTTGCCGCTATAACAACAAATACAAAAAATTTGAAAAAAGTGAAAAAATAAGGGCGGTCTCAGTACAAAAAACGTATTTTTTTAACGTAAAGAAACTAGCGCCATCTAGCGTACGGAACCCTATGTGTGCGGTTCTGACTAGCACTTGGCCGGTTTTTTATAACTGCCCTTTGTGATTGTTCTACGTTTAAAAAATATATTTCGGAAGTGGCTCCCCACTCCCCACTCCCCACTCCCCACGAACACATGCAATACGCAAGAACACTCTGGCACAAGTTTGAAACTAGGAATCCAAATAGTTTAACCGTATCTATCTGTCCGTTGGTATGTCACAGGTTTTTTGCTCAAAGACAGCTTTGAAGCTGAAATTTGGTATAGTTATACAAATATGTAACCCCGACAAAGGTTTGGAATAAAATCTGTGAAAAAAAAAATTTTTTTGGGGTACCTTTCTATAACATGTTTTTGTTTTCAAGTAACCTATCGAGTAGAGTATCGTTGAATAGACCTTTTCGAACTACTTAGGGTATCATCATCATATCAACCGAGGGACGTCCACTGCTGGCCATAGGCCACCCCCAAGGATTTCCACGACGTCCGGTTCTGCGCTGCCCGCATCCATCGTCTTCCCGCGACCTTCACCACTTCATCTGTCCGTCGCGTGGAAGGCCTGCCTACGCTAAGTTTTCCGGTGCGCGGTCGCCATTCGAGAACTTAACTGCCCCAACGGTCATCCGTTCTACGAGCTATGTGCCCCTACCCTCTGCCAGTTAAGTTTAGAGATTATGTGAGCTATGTCAGGTTCAACAACTAAGTAACAAACTTAGGGTATATAAAAATCATTTTTCCGATGAATGATTAAATTAAATGTTAAGTTTTATAAATTATTTTTTGGAGTAACATTTCCCAACCCCTACCAGCTTAACCGCTATATCAGAAAATATGAAAGTAATGGAAATAACTACTATAGCATTATGAATTTAGAAGAAAATTATTATGACCAAGTAGTTTTACTTAGGTTAATTTTACAGTGAGCGTCAGTGGCGTAAAGAGAGTCGGTGGCGTAACGGCTAAGGTCGCCGCCTCCTATCCAGAAGGTCGTGGTTTGAATCCCGCCACGTACCGTTGTGATTTCGATTTCATATGTAAGTTTATCCGACGCTCTTATGGTGAAGGAAAACATCGTGAGGAAACCTGCACACGCCTGCGTAGAAACTCGCAGGTTGTGTGTGAAGTCGACCCACCCGCACTGGGCCCGCGCGGTTGATTAAGGCCCTTTCGCCCTAATTCAGGATAAACTCGAGCCCCTCGGTGGGGACGTATATGAGCTGATATGTAGGTTTACTTAGTTTCGGAGTTATAGTCTATCAACCTTAGATGTACACATGGATTTGTAAGAAGTTTAAACATTTAAATTTTAAAAAAATCTACATCTACACTGCACATTTTTTTTTTAAAGTCTACGGAATCCTACAACTAAGCGGTTAGTTCAATAAGCATTTACCTACTTTTCAAGCGACTTCTAAAAAGGAGGAGGTTCTCACTCGACAACGCTTTTTTTATGTGTTATGTCAGAACTTTTGACTGGGTGAACCGGTTGTGATGATTCTTATTTTATTCGAAAGCTAGTGCGTCCCGTGTGGTATCTATATAAATTCCCATATACATTTTATAGAACTTTATTAGAAAATTAACAAAAACCAAAAATAATAATGCAAAATTGTTCGACGTTGTTGCGATGGAAGTCGGTTTTTAACGTGTTAAGCGTTTTCTTTTAAATATTGTTAAAAAAACAGTTGCAGTTCTGTTTGGGATAAGTCCACCTTTGTGCACGCTACTGCTATTCTGTATAGGGTGTTTGACAGTATCTAAAATGAATTAAAAAAATATCATTCACTTAATAGCATTTATTCTACAAAAGCATAAAAACTTATTCATTTCATATTTCAATTCAATTTCAATTTCATGTTTATCAAAATCACTTAATTAGTTCGTCAAAGACAAATGACAATGACGTCACAAGTTTATAACACGAACTATTTTAGAACAAAATATCGTATTTGACAGTTGATAAAAAGTAACTGAAATGAGTAGTAGTCAAATAACGGATTGTATATTTTGTTGTACAATGAATAGTTCACAAAAAACATTTTTACGACCAAGTAGGCTTACTTAGTTTAAGAGTTATAGTTTATAGTCGACCGACCTTAGATGTACAGATGGATTTGTAAAAAAAATGACATCCTATTAATATTATAAACGCGAAAGTTTGTTAGAATGTATGAATGTATGTTTGTTACTCTTTCACGCAAAAACTACCGAACGGATCTGGCTGATTTTTTTACAGTAGACAGATTAGGACCTGGGTTAACACATAAGCTACTTTTTTCCACGCTCTCAAACCTCTTGCGGCTCACGCACCACGCACCCTCGGACAGTCATAGAAACGTTTTTCATGCGTGGCTACCTATTTGGCCAATAAGATATAAAATAGCAAGTGTCAATATTCAAACCATCGATTCGAAAAGAGAAGAAGAAGCCGCGGGAAACAGCTAGTTTTAATATAAAATTTTCTACACTAATTGAAAAAATAACTTTGTTTTTAAAATGTACATTTATTTTTTTTAAAGACTACGGAATCCTACAATTAAGCGCTTAGTACAGTGTACGCATTTAACCATTTTTAAAAACAAAATAGTTTTTTTTTTATATATTCTGAATGAGTGCAGGTGAACATCGTGAAATGATTGAATCTTTTCACTCCTTGGCTTTCTTTGTGAACAAGAAATATATTGCCTGTCGAAATCCATCTACAGCTGTTCATATTTCAATCAGAAATCTGACCAATATGAACTAAATCCCACAGTATCAGCCCTGGGCCCCGTCCAAACATGACCAAATCCCCAATATTCAGTCTCCACTTGCATCAAGCTTTATAGAGGGTGTATCAAAATGTTTAGTACTAGCTTTCCGCACCGAGGTTCCACGCGCGTTTTTCTTTTTATCAGAAATCTTTCCAGGTGTGCCCACAAAGGCATGACGAATGCTAGTCATCTGATTAACTTTTCATCATCTGTCAAAAACGAAATTTTGTTCTAAAAATGTTTAAAAGACCTAGGCGTGACTTTATAGTTTTTAAGTGTCATTAATGTACTCATTTTGTGATTTCGATGAATTAAAAATCAAATACTTGATGGAAAACAAAGCGAGTAAGGTTTTCCGAAGTTTAAGGAGGAGGGCAATTTAGTGATCAAGAGTTCATAATATGTTTCTGAGGCTGTCGTCATCCCTAATGTACTACAGGGTGACTGATAAGACATCGGTCAAATTTCAGGAGATTAATCAAAAGCCGAAACTGAACACTGCTGGGCTGGTGCACTGGTAAATGCGATTAATTCTACAAACACCTACGTAGTATGTAGCCTGGTGAAGATCGTAGGAAGCCGATAGATGCGAGCAACGCAGGACCGGTCGTACTGGAAATCCTTGGGGGAGGCCTTTGTCTAGCAGTTTACGTTTTTCGGCTGATATGATGATGATGTAGCCTAGCTGCGTAACGAGGCAAGAAATATGTTATATTACGGATTGCGTAATGCGATGATGAATACGGTGCACGGACAAATCCTTACTAGTTTTAGTTGCATCAGTATCACTTTGTCTTAATTTTAAGGTTTTTATTGTTATATTTTAATTAAAATAAAACCCTTTTTTCCAAGAAACCATGGTCAATTCTAAAAAAAATAAACTTTTCATACAAATAGATCAGTTTATTTGTTAACTTTGTATAGGCCTCATAAGAAGGCTCAAGGTCACCCAAAGGGCAATGGACCGAGCTATGCTGGCAATTTCCCTACGCGATCGAATCAGAAATGAATAGATCCGCAGGAAAACCAAAGTAACCGATATAGCTCACAGAATCGCTAAACTGAAGTGGCAGTGGGCAGGGCACATAGGTCGCAGAACGGATGGACGTTGGGGTAGTAAAGTTTACGAGTAGTGAACGCACACCGGAAGACGTAGCGTAGGCAGGCCTTCCACGCGGTGGACCGATGACCTAGTGAGGATCGCGGGAAGCCGCTGTCGAGTTTTCAAAACTTTAAATTTTTCCATCTTTTCTTTTGACTTCTTACCTTCATCATATCTTTTCCCTTTTTTACTTTTCACATATATTTTTTTAAATGCTGGTTATAAAAACATATTTTTTATTTATTTAGTTTTGGTATTAATCGGAGGGCGCGTCGTGGCTGCAAACATTTCTTATGGAGCCCTTAGTCCATTCGCAAAAAAAATACAAAGATGGCTAGTCTGCTGATCGATGGGTTTGTATGAGAAATCCAAAAAATGTTTTGGAAAGGGGTAATTTGGAAAAACAACCATTATCAATTTATGAAAACTTTTCAGGAAGCAATTAACACTTCATTTGTTATTTAATTGTAGATAATATTAAATGTAATATTCTGAATATTCCAAATATAGCGGATCACATTAGCTTGACAGTAACTTGACAGTACGTAAAGAGTGTTGCCATATTAAAACAAAAATACCAATGTCAACATAGTTAGGCAGTTCTTTCAAAAACGTGGTTGGACTTTGGCTGTATTTCCCTGTACCATTGACTTTATTTCCTTGAATATCTCTAGACATATGTTTTTTTTTCCAAAAACATGATTTTGGGTTTTTGTAAGGAATCTATCAAGCTTCTCTTTAGCTTGTCTATGGCCAGACATCAAAACTATGTTTTTTTTTCCAATAACATAATTTTGAGTTTTTGTAAGGAATCTATCAAGCTTCTCTATATCTATGTCTATGGCCAGACATCAAAATCTTATTTTCGTATATTTTGACTATGTTTTCCAAAAATCACCTTTGACAAGTTTTTCAGTTTCATGATTAGAAGACATAGTTAAATATTTAATTTTTTTATCACCCTGTATCTATAGCCTTAGATAGGTAGGTACTAAAACATGGCATTTAATAAGTAGCTGGTATATGAACTCAGCGTAAAAGAGGTTTAACCAACGAACCTTTGATCATTTCACAATAGAACTATTACCACAGAACAAGTAACACTATTACTATAGTTCTTCCGCTGAATTGACGCTCGCCACTTCCGGAGTTCAATCGCAGCGACGCCGACGTTACACCCGCACGGAATCGCACGAATCTTCTTCAGTATTTAATATTCATGTTGGTGATGATTCTTAATATACTACGTCTAGCAGTGAGTGATTAAATTTAATGATAAAAGATAAATAAAAAAATACCTATTTTTTTTGTAAAATTGTTTTATCTTTCAACACTTTCTTATACTCCGTTCTGGAAAAGTATTTAAATTAGTTCTAACATACAGTATGGACATTCCCCACCGCTGTCTGGATTGCGACTTCACTCACTCGTCACCCAAATTGATACAGATTGATTACAGTTTGGTTGTCTAACGTATAGGATATAGCCGCCACTTTGTTTATTCCGTCATTCGTTTTTTGAAATATCATTTCTGGCCTGTTGTATGAAGTGTCCAGGGTGTGGTTTGGGTATACTGCAGACTGCAGATAATTCCCCTAACGTACTTTACTTAGTTTCATAGTTTTGACTGACCCGTGACCGAGCGGGGATCGAACCGCCAGCAGCGAAAGCCGCGGGTGGTGAGCGTGCCTACAGCTCCGGGACCTACCTGGACAGCAATTAGTGGTTCTCTTCCACAAGGCACTCGCCTTGCAGAGTACCGGGACAAGCGTCATGGCGGCAAGACCTACCGTAACTGGTCCTTGTCTTCACCTTATGGTGTTGGCAGGAATAGCGGCCCTGACTGTATGCCCAAGGGTAGGAAAGTGGGGACGCTATATCATAAACCTGGTAATTTTAGCGTTTCTGGTAGATATACGAGAGGGAATGACCCATGGTCCAGTGGCATTGCTTTTGTCTTCTAGGCCGAGGATCGTGGATTCCATCCCCAGGGCGAACATGCGTGTGACAAACAGGTTTGTTTGCTCTGTGTCAGTGATTAATATCTACGTATTATGAATGTATTTAAATTTGTATGAATATGTACAGAGGCCAGCGCATCAAGCTGGACTCTTTGGACTTTGTACAGTTCTTATGCTGTATGCGTATGGATCAGAATCGCACTACGAGTGTATAGCTAAATGTGCTGGCCTCTGCACATTCGTCTCTGGTTTCCACAGTATAGGGAATCCTAGTTTGGGACCAGATGACCGTAAATGATTTCCCACTGAATTTTATATTGTTCGGAGGTAAAAGTTTCTTTGTATTTTGTAAGTATAAATTTGTTATCAAACTGATTTTAAAAAAACCTGGCTTATTTCAAGAAAATTCACAAAAACCGGCCAAGTATAAGTCAGAACCGCACACATGGGGTTCAGTACCATCATACTAGTTTCTTCATGTTTAAAAAAATGAGCCGTCACGGGACGCCTGGCAGATGTTAAACACACACCACTACATATAGACTGTATATATATATACCATCATATAGTGTGGCAACGCGTCGCCACGGTATGCGTCGTCACGCCAAAAGTCGTTTTTAAGTGTAGATGTTTCACATCAAAAAACACTTTATGTATGAAGACCCCGCCTTATTTTTTCACTTTTTATAATTTTTAGTATTTTTTGTTATAGTGGCAACAGAAATACACCATCTGTGAAAATTTTAACTGTCTAGCTATCACGGTTCATCAAATACAGTCTGGTGACAGACGGACAGACAGATAGACAGACAAGATAGTCAGACAGACAGACAAGACAGACAAGACAGACAAGACATACAAGACAGACAAGACATACAAGACAGACAAGACAGACAAGACAGACAAGACAGACAAGACAGACAAGACAGACAAGACAGACAAGACAGACAAGACAGACAAGACAGACAAGACAGACAAGACAGACAAGACAGACAAGACAGACAAGACAGACAAGACAGACAAGACAGACAAGACAGACAAGACAGACAAGACAGACAAGACAGACAAGACAGACAAGACAGACAAGACAGACAAGACAGACAAGACAGACAAGACAGACAAGACAGACAAGACAGACAAGACAGACAAGACAGACAAGACAGACAAGACAGACAAGACAGACAAGACAGACAAGACAGACAAGACAGACAAGACAGACAAGACAGACAAGACAGACAAGACAGACAAGACAGACAAGACAGACAAGACAGACAAGACAGACAAGACAGACAAGACAGACAAGACAGACAAGACAGACAAGACAGACAAGACAGACAAGACAGACAAGACAGACAAGACAGACAAGACAGACAAGACAGACAAGACAGACAAGACAGATGAACGGACAGCGAAGTCTTACTAATAAGGTCCCGTTTTTTCCCTTTGGGTATGGAACCCTAACAAAAGGAGGAGGTTCTATGTTCGACTCTACATTTTATATGTATGCACCGATTTCTCCGTCCATGGTGGACCGATTTAAAAAAATATTATTTTACTAGCTTTTGCCCGCGGCTTCGCCCTCGTGGAAATCGTTTTTATGACTGTCTTTGAGGGTGATTGCGAGCGTGCGCATGTGTTTTCTCCAGATCCCTGAGGAACTATATGGAACGGGCTATTCTGATTTGCATAATTTTATGTCACTTCCCATCCCCTCAACACAAAAAATCACTTCAATCCGTTGCTCCGTTGCGACACCGACGCACGTATGCTAGCGTGTAATTGAGTTTTCCCCAGATCCCTGAGGAACTATGTCAAGATATACTAATTGGTAAAATATGTCATTTCCCAACTCTTCAAACATCTCTGTGCAATAAATTATAACAATCTATTGTTCCGTTGCGATCTTAAGGAAATTAATCAAAAAAGAGTATTGTTTCAGTTCCCTCAAGAACTGCATCGGACCATGCTATTTTCACGAGATAAATGTAGCCTAAGTCCTTTCCAGTGACACTCGCTACTTGCATGCCAAATTTCATAAAGATTGGTTGAGGTGTTGAAGCGTGAAAAGGTAACAAACAAGCAAACAAACACATTTTAACATTTAAAATATTATTAAGTATTAGAAAGAGTATACTCCCTAGGTGGTCCCGTAAAATTTTTATTATTATTTCAATATATAAAATTTTAGCTACTCTGCTCATTTCGCACGAGGCGAAGTGGTAGGAGCACTTCCAGCGGAAGCACAGTCGGCTGGAGTTCAGTGCGTGTTATTATTATTATCATTTCTAGCTTTTGCCCGCGGATTTGCCCGCGTGGCCATCGTTTTTAGGCCTGCGAGCGTGGACATGAATTTTCTCTTGATCTCTCGGGAACTATGTCAGGATATGCTTATTAGTAAATCATGTCATTTACCACCCCCTCAACCACATCTGTGCAAAAAAAAGTACTAGAATGATTTTGATAATTTTTTTGTAGGACTAATTCGAAAGCATACCCTATCGAAAAAAATAATCACGAAAATCGGTTCACAATCTGCAAAGATATCGCGTAATACACACAGAAACAAAAAAAGTACAGTCTAATTATAAACCTTCCCCCTTATGGAAGTCGGTTGATAATAGGTGAAAATTAACCATTTTCTGTCTTATCTCCGAAACCACTGGGTATTTAAAAAAAAATTCGAACAAGACCTACAGTACTCGCATAATGATGTGTAACATGTGACAAAATACTTTATAAAAGGACGGCAAAGATACGGCAGACTAGGCTGTATGGTCATAGATACCTTTGCCTTTTCCGCGCTTTTAAAGCCTGAAAAAACGCGACTTCCTGTTACAATGGGACACATTTCCGTCCCATTTCACGAAATCACTCCCACAAATTGCAGGAAAGCGAGAGCAAAGATGTTACACATCAAAAATACAGAAAATAGTTCTTTAGCTATACATTACAAGAAAACCTATAAGAAGTCCACAGTGGTTTAACGTAACATATAGGAAATTTCTCAATCAGCGTACGGAACCCTCTCCACGCGAGTTTAACTCTCACTTGGAACGAAGCGAAGAACCTTTCACTCTATCTAAAGAATGTTAGGTAAAATAGTGCTTATTTTTAGCGAAGCTTCTACTTTTGAAAATAAAGTTTATGGGTAGAAGATCCAAACCCCTCAAAAAATATGGTCTATTTTAATTTACTTACAACCTTTTTTTAATCCACAATTGATAATGGTATCATCTCACCTGATGTAAGATGTAAGTGACGATGATGCCGAAGATGGAAGCGGGCTTACCAAGATTACCCAACGCATTTTTATATGAGCCCGTTTTTATATGAGCTATCGATATACTGGTTGGGATATCGATAGCTCATATAAAAAACGGGTAGTTCCGATGACAATCGATTTAAGGCGAGGTATTGATTGGAACAGTTGTCTCTGTCTTTTTCTTTAGGTTTAAAGAGTAAAGAAAATAACCACACTTTTTCAATGGCTTTTCAAAAACTAAAATGAAAGTATAAAATATAATAACATTACTCACTTTGTATTATCATAACAAATATTGTTGTATATTTTTAAAATTTATACTTTAAAATATTAGTCATAACTATAGTTGAAAGTAACGGTATTTAATCGTATAGCAATTTGTCGAACAGGTAATTCTCAAATGTCAATGTTCAGGCCACACAGTCATGTATATGCATCAGTACTAAGGTCGAAAAGGTCTTAAGCGGGGCCGTGGTATCGCTGCAGTGGGCCACGCTCGACGATATGTTCCATCGTTTGGTCTTCCACACCGCAGTCGCAGCAGGCAGACTCCCTCTATCCCCACATGTGCCGAAAGTGATTGCACTTTCCGTCGTGGCCAGTTCGGTGTAGACCTATCTTTGGGATTTTTTCCTATCTAGCCAAAACTGCTCAATCGTGTTTCTAATAGCTTTTGACTTTAAGGGACATCATCAACAATAAAATTTTTTTTTCAACCTTGGGTTTTCTATCGTTTAGGAGTAATTGACGTCAAGAATAATGAAAATCTGTAATATTACCGCCCCTTAATGAACAAAACAGCAATAGACAAAGGTATAAAAAAGTGAAAATATAAAGATTTCTTCATCCAATTCCTACATTCTGTCAATAAACAATAAAATAATTATTTCTTTATCTAATCGACTATACTATGAACGTAACGAGATCCTACTCCAATTTCACCTTACATTGTATATCTGGCCATAGCTTGACATAGCTTGCCATAGCTCGTGGGGCTCAAATAGTTGCACACGGAATACCCAACATCGATCTACGTACGAATTACTAATTGAATATTCAGACTGTCCCAGACCTGGGTAATACCGTAAGTCTGTCTAGATTAGTGGTTGTCAAACTTCCGGAGTCGAAGCTCCTAGCTAATGAATATTGTTTGTGCTATCAAAGTTTGTGGAATAGATTTGGGACGCTAGTAGTTCGTTAATTGGTTCACGATGTCACCATTATTGTTTCAGTGCATTGTTTGCTCGTAATAAAGGTATCTTATTGTTTGTAGTATTAAGCGATTGAGTTGGAATGACTCGCCAGTGGTGTGACGGGTAGGGCCGCTACCTCTGTTCGTGAGGTCGAGGTTCAAATACTGCTATTTCGATTTCGTATTTCGATGAACGTTTAATCGAAGCTCCTACGATGAAGGAAAACATCGTGAGGGAAACTTCACACACCTGCAAAGAAATTCAAAGGTTGTATGTGAAGTCTACCAACCGCACTGGGTCCGCGTGGTCGACTAAGGCACGATCACCCTAATTCAGAGTAGGCTTGAGCCTCTCAGTAGGGACGTATATGAGCTGATATTATGATGATGATGATGAGTTGGAATGAAACATCTCTATTTAACTGCATAAAAAAATGTTGTAAAGGACAAGCATTGTATGAAAGGGATCTTTCAAAGAACCTCCTATTAATATATCTAGGTATTGTAATGATCTCGTTGGTCATAAATCCTCCTTGTGTACACGTTATGGCTGCACGTTATATAAAACCTAATTTTAAAATTTTAAAGATTCGCGTTTGGAATTCAGGCTATCAGGATTTTTCTAGATTCATTATTCGTTGAGTTTTTGGTTAACGTAAAACTCTTAAAAATATCCTCAAAGCCACTCTATCATCAGGTGGAACGTCTGTATTCTTAGTTTCTAATCGATTCAATAATCAGCAAAGTTTAACCCGTGATATAAAAATTAAATAAAACGCAAAGTAATGAAATAAAAGTGAAGTAGTTTAGGTATAATGTAAATAATTAATTGTATAATTTGTATGTATGCTGTAGGTTTCATTAATGAAATAAAAATAAAATAAATACGTCATCATCATCATCGTATCAGCCGAAGTACACTTGTAACCCCCCCAACAGCCTATTTAAAATATATAAATATAAATATATAAATATAACTAACTAAACCTACCTATAATACGCATACGTACATACAACATACAACCTACCGCTATCTACCTATAAAAGGTATGTAAACTAAACTTAATTTTTATTGCATTTTAAAATACGATTAAACGTTTGGCCAGATCGACTAGAGAACCCTAATTTGTGATCGTAGTAACTCGAGTCTTTTTGAAGGCGAATGACAAGTTATTTTTAAGAGATTAATCTATCATGTTGTGTTTGGACGAACGATGTAGTCTAACCCGTAATTTTGAAGTATTTCGCGCGGAACCCTAGTTTCCCTACTGTGATTGGTCCCTATTTTGGGCCCCCCCAAATTGGGAAGGGTAGCTAGCCCCCAGTGCTCGGAATAACGTAATACTTGACTGACGTCAGTACTGCATTATTTTGGTGATTAAAACAATGTACATCTAACTCAAAGTAATTGAACGAGCGATTTTAGCTCTAAACAGATAATTACTACTACGTGAGCCCCGCTAGCTACTGTCTCCTGCAGGCCACTAAGGTACACGATCGGAGTCCACCACGCTTCAAGTGTAATTTAATTAAGCTACACTACAATGTAAAGTGTACTATGCCGTGTTCCACCCGAATCCCAAAGCTAGTGTATATAAAACGCTTGTGAGGCGCCTTATTATACGTGTATAGTGTGAACTATAGCTGAGTCTTTACAGCCATAGCTTGTCCATCCCTATTCGACAGGTAGGATTAATACCTTCGAACAGCGATTGTTCGCGAATACATGTTAGCACTAGGTACTAAAATAAAGTATATATTCCGACTTGTATGTCGCTCATCCTGTGAGAAGAGCACTACGGAATGTGAAATAAGTAGTTAATCTACTAATATGGTTCTTAGACCTGGAACTGTGCCATACAGTTGTATATAATGATATAAAGACCTGCGGTCTATATAACTAAAGCGAAATGGACACGATATCCATCGTGCCGCCGGCTCCAAAATAATACATAGTGTTAAAGAACTGTCCTTAGACGTAGTAAACCCTTGATAAAGGGCGAAAGTAATGTCAGTTTAATAGTTTGGCTGAACGTGAAGAACAACGAACCAACACAATCGCAACCCACTGTGAGACCCACGCGAATCATAGTCGCGGCATCACAATTAGGTCAAAGCGAGAAGGCGTGTAAGCCAAGTGTTTGGTCGAGGCGCTAGTTCAGGACGCAATAGGAGCCGACAGGACCCGGACACCGTGAACACTGCCCATAATATCCAAAAACCGTAGAATAGATTTAGTTTCTAAATCTAGCGCATATTAACTGACCCTGGCTACGGTTACCATCAGGATGGGTCGGCTACCTTCATCATAATCGGTCTTACTTAATCACTATTAGTAAGGCGCGAACGCCCAAATCATTTGTTTGTTTGCCCAATACTTTCCTAAACGCTCGGTCCGATTTGGGTGAAATTCTGCCGAGGCATGCTTGCGATAAGCTACAGATAGGACCTACCTATCTATAATTACATTAGTATCAGAATAGGCGAAGCTCGAACGCCTATAGTTTGTTAGTCCATTACATTTATCCCATAAAAGTGTGGACAGATTTAGCTAAAATTTGGTAAAATTAGGAGTTGTTCATATCTATGAACCACTAAACCACATAACTAGCCCATATTGCATGGAGCTTGGTAAACAGCCATCTCAAGTATGACATAGGCCTTCCCCTGCGACAGCATAGCGCCGTACTATCCCGAATGAGATTAGTGAACTGAGTGGACCTCGTGTTCACGGAACCCTAAAGCTTTGACCGCACACGTGGCCTCGATGATTTCATCATATCAGCCGCTGCAGAATAGATATCATCTCTCCCCAGCAGTGGACTCAGCACTTCCCACTTCCTGCGCACGTGGCTACAGCAGTTATATCATCAGTCTCTGTTGGACAAATGTCCCAGCAGTGGACAGTCTCTTCCCACATCCTACAAACGTTGCTACAGCAGTTATACCATCAGTCTCTGTTGGACAGATACCCCAGCAGTGGACTTAGCACTTCCCACATCCTACAAACGTTGCTACAGCAGTTATACCATCAGTCTCTGTTGGACAGATACCCCAGCAGTGGACTTAGCACTTCCCACATCCTACAAACGTTGCTACAGCAATGATATCATCAGTCTTTGTTGGACAGATGTCCCAGCAGTGGACAGTCTCTTCCCACATCCTACAAACGTGGCTACGGTTATCATATCCCTTGTCCAACTGCGGGCCTACATACTACCTATCCTAATCAAATAAATATAAAACCCTGAAATAAATGTTAGCATTAAAACCTATTAAATATAGATTGGAAATTAACACACATTAAATAAGCTATAAAACCTGGAAAACATAATGAAAACACATAAACTCAAAGAAATAAACACTCACGTGCCTCGTAGAACGAAGATTTCCTATTTCTGTGTCATCTGACTTACTTAGCTGACAGGTCATGGACACGGCCCATGTGTGGGGTCGTCGGGCAGCGTGGCGTCCTCACAGTTGTCCTTTGAATGCGTGCTTCTCCTGTGGTGGTCTGTTCAACTGAGTCCCCCAGCGTCCGTGCGTCCGTGGTTTTATAAGCTTTCACACAGATGCAGCCTCGGCGGCGCGCGGGCAGTCGCACGCACACCTATAGACATGGCGTGATCCAAGCCGCCCGACATCGAGGCGCCTGCGCGAGCGTCGGTCGCTGCCAGCACCCAGACAGACTGACGCCTCTATCTCTTCGGCCTCAGCTTTCGCGCCATTTATTACCTAAGGCAATCTGTTATAACGTGCACACCGCGTGGTTCGAATGACGACCGACAGGCGGCAGCCTGGCTTCTCGGAAATAATCCCTGAGCTAATTTGTTCCAATAACTGTCTATTCACTCGACTCGAGGTTAAGCCTCACCCGACTGAACAAAGCTTAGTTATGTTTTTCCCAATAGACAGTTCCCTCTGAGTCTATCAAGACTCACTGTAATACCTATAGATATTTATTTATACATATGGATCGTTACAATCCAACCCCCTGAAAATTTTTAAAATTAGAATTCAGAGAATTGTCTTTTTTAAAATTTTCAAAATAGCTAATAACTATTAAAATTTCCTGTTGGCACATTCTCCCCCAAGTGTGGTGTGTATTTAAACCAGGCATGTCATTTATTGTCCCTTGATTGATACACTCAACCATAAACAAAACCAGATTAGCACAGGACCAGCTCCCGCCATCACAGAGGAGTTCGAACGGGCATTTCGGTTGTGAGTCGAAGCCACTGCTACGTTTCGCGCATAGGCGTATACATTGAGTGGACCACTAGCTTTCAATTCCCCACGCACCAGGAACCTCTACTGGCATAAGCGCATTAGTAAATTGTCAATCTAGTTTACCTCTCCAAACTGTCCGTGACATAACACAAGCGGCTCCCGCGACAATCAGCCAAGTTCTCCAAATAGAGCTTCCCCCAAGTGACAATAGAATCTTACCATGGAGTATGTATAGTGTATAAGTACAGTTCTTAGCTTCTGGTAGAGTAATTAGCCCAAACCAACGTAATGTAAAACTCAAAAGAACAATTTGTTGGTTCGCACTATTTTTGTATTCATGAAGTAGGACAGCGTGTGCCAACAGCTGACTCAGATATCCAGTATTTGTTGACTCTCCTTCAAGACCACACTCCCCTTAATTTTACCCCCAAAACATCAAAGCAACTCATACAACTTTATCCCACCTCTCATCACTTCCAGACATCCTTTTGTGGTATTCCAATCCTGGAAGGGTCAACAAATCCTTATCTTCAGCCAGGATACTTATTGTAGTCAACACAAGAGAATATGTAGACCTATTTTCAAGTATTTAAACACAATTCTCACTTTAGTTTATAACCAAAACCCTCATCTTGCAAAAGAAAATAATATTTACTTCCAATGACAGACCGTGACTTCGTTCTAAAATCAGATCTGAAAGTTGAAAATAAATGAGCGCTAATATTCAATGCACCAAAGATGACCTACTTTCACCACAACCCGGCACAACCTATATATAATAATTGAAGCAGCATGCATCATTGCAAACTTAAAACTAACCGCAACCTTATAAAACTAATACCGACTCCCTACCTTTCCTATTCATGCGTAATTTTACTACATTTAGCAAGATTATAATATTTTTATTATAATCCTACTGTACCTTCTAATTTGATTACTAAAATCAGCCATTCACCAAAAGCGTAGATATGCTAATGTTGAAATAACATAGCTTTGCTGTACCTGTTATTCAAACATACCTTTACACATTTTACCGGTTTATCGAAATAAAAGACAAGTACGTTTTTTTTTTTTTTCATTTTCATTTTAAACTAGGTAATAAAACTCAACCGATATTAAAACATTTAATCCAAAAATATCACAATTGTTATTCCGATGGCGTCTCCTTTTAACTTAAACTTATAAAACCTAACCCTTTTTTTTTCTTTGCGCGTTAAGTCCTCGACTGCATATAATTCCTAGTAGATCTCTGATAATTCCTGAACGCACGCGACCCCTGAACTACGCTAGCGCCATTACTTATAAGCGGCAAGTCGACAGACTCTTATATCTGTGACAAACTCACTGTGCAAACTCAAATGGTCAGCGACACCTTGTAAAAACAGACCGAAGTACAAGAAATTTGTCTTGCATCAATATTCGATCGAATTGAACTAAAATATCTCTATCCTATTGAATAAATTCTATTATCGCCTAGTAAGTTAGAAATTCTACGAAACATTGTTTTCAATGAAACCGTAAAAATGTTTTGAACAAAATGTATGACCCGTGGCGCCATCTATTGAAAAAAGGACAAACTAACTCCTTACTTTCCCTGTGGCGAAAGGTCACACCTATAGTAGCCCTGCCTATGTCATACGTAACAGCGCCACAATCAAAACATTTGAAGGAAATAGTAGGTACTAGCACGCCCTACCTATTTACCTGCCTTTTTTATAATATTATACAAATAACTAATTATTGGTACAGTATTTAATTAAAAGAAAGTAGAATGCTCTAACCGAAATTTCCGCTGTTGTAAGATTGATTTACAAAACTATTGCGCTAAACAAATAAAATCAAAATTGAAGTGTGTAGGTACTCCCTATGTATCTAATAATGTGACTATGTGTTTGTCTCAACTTCACTCCAAATCTCCTGAACTACCTACGTCTATACTATTTTATGGCTCGAGCCCCTTGGTGGGGACGCAAATGAGCTGATGTGATGATGATGATGATAATATTTTAGTTTCTTCTATAAATACGTGAGGATTCCCTAAAAAAATAAACCTTTGAGTATAGAATTCGGACCGACCAACCTATAGATTCTCTAACTTACCTACGTACCGAATAATAACCTATGCTTTTTTTTTGTACTCTGCCCGAATAATCCGAATAATTACCTACTTGTCCGAATAATACGAATAACCAGCTATCTACTAGTAATAAAAGTTTCATACTGAATGATCCTTAAGATTGAACTAATGATAAGACCTTATTTATTAGTTTGGTATGATGTTTTAAATTACTTAAAATTTATGTACCTATTTTAGAAGTTTATCTCATCTACCTATTTTACACACTGAGATGTGAAATGGTTGGAAATAATTTATTTTTACCGTTAAAAGGTTTTTCTAATTTAAATTGATAAGTAGTTTAAGGTACCTACACCTTTAGGATAATTTACCTATTTAAGTACCTTATATACTTATCCTAGGCGCTATTTCCTAGATATCTTTATCAAAACAATTTTTTTTTTTTTCCAAAATGCATCCATATCCAACATTTACATAAGGTAAATGTAGGTAGGTAATTAAACCAGAGACAACCTTAAGTTTTCTTTTCTACCCACCTAACCTACTTAAATCATTACCAATATTACACACGCGAAACCTTACATGTACGGATGTATGTATGTTTGTTACTCCTTCACACAAAGCTACCTAACGTACCTAGCTGAATGACTTTAGTAGGCAAATAGCTTAGGATCCGAATTAACACACCGGCACCCTTCTCTCCACACCCGCGATCAGCTTGCGTCTCGCGCACCCCCGGAACCTGCTTCCGCTAGCGAGCCTTTTAACCAACTAGTCCCACGAGATACGTTAAAGGGAATCAAGTACACAAATATTGTTCACTTTTAAAAATACTATTTAATAATGCGTAAAAGAGTGCATATATTAGACACCTAAAACTTATCTATAAAATGTTTTAACCAAAGTTTAAAGTTAACCTACTTATGTATTTATTGTCATCTACCATAATTGTCGTTTCAATTTATTTATCTACAACTTGGACGCGGCTTAGTCTAGTGAAAGCATTATTTATAGGTAAAATTAGATTTCCTATTAGTCACCTACACTTTCAGTGAAACGATATTAAACTTAAAATAAGTTACATAGATATATGTAAGTAACCCTATTCCATTAGAATACCGTAGCTCAGGTACATGAATAAAAGAATTATGTTATATTCAAATGAGCTAAATCAAATAAGTACCTACTTCATTTAAAATTATATTTAACTGGTTTTTCGAAACATCCTATTTTCGAATAAGTTTATATTATTTGATCCTATAGTTATTTTTGTTATGTGTACCCTACCTATATCATTTCTTAAATGACGAAGAACAAAATGCTACCTATTTTAAAATACGCCTACTAATTATCTTAGCGCATACTGACGTACTCATTCATTTTAGTAGCATAAAGTTACCTAACTACCACGCAAGCCGATTTTATTTTGATTCCTAGTAGAAGACTTGTCAACCCCCCCGACCTTAAAGATTTTAAAATAAAACCCAGGTTTAATTTTCTATCTTTGAAATAGGATAAGATAAATATTCTCTATTGTACGCACAAAAGGAAACACATATGATCTATCAAAACACGCAACTAGATGCAAGGCGGCCTTATCGCTCCAAACGACCTCTTTCGGCATCCTTTGTCGATCGGAAGAGACAAAAGTTAAACTATAGGTGGGCACTCAAGCAACTAATAAAGGCTGAGTAGAATAAAGTATACGAAAACTAATACTGAACAAGGATAAATTACAAATACTAAATTAAATATTTATTATTTCATATATGTATTATTTTATCTTATTATTTCCACACTCATATACATATATCCATCATTTATTAAGACCATCCCTTAATTTGTCTGACTGAGTGAGTACCGCGGACCTCAACTAATTATTTAATGTTGATTTTGAATATTTAAATTCCGAGATACTAATTTAAAATATTTTCCTCGTATCTTAACTAACCTATAAGCGACTGCGGTTCGCTTCCGCGATAGTGCTATGTAAAATACTAAGTTCAGACACCTATAAGTGCAGCCAAACGTACTCAAATTTTTAATAAAAAAAAATATATATATATTACCTACACAACCCCCCGTATACTAGATTTGTAAAACCAAAGTTACCCTAATAGGATCTAGAATAAAATTTCCGAAATATTAAATATTGTCTACCATAACACTGACTACCCCCAGTATAATAGATATGTAACACTATAAATCCCCTTAAATCTATTTATCCTACCTACCCACCTTAACAAATTGTAAGTTGAAACGTCAAAGACAGGAGTCTTCGCATGTACCCACAGCTACCTGTAACATTCTATCCGAATGTCCCACTCGATCGCAGCCAAAACCCACTCACGCACCTTATGAAAATTTGCCTATTTACCTTGAAGGTATTTTTTTTTTCAATACGAATAATTTCTTAGAATAACCCACCATATGAACTAATCCGTTCCTAGAGACCTAATTCATCTACTGAAAGTTATTACCTAACAGCTGTATCTGTCTTAAAGTTCCTACAATAAAATTCAGAGCAGTACCAGTCCCTGTTACTCTAAAATTCCTAACATCCAAACATAAAGCTCGTATACGGCGACCATACCTCATTATACCTCAAGGTCACTGGTAGATATTTAAAACTAAATCTTTATTATGTACCCTATCTCACATCCAATGTCCCCAGATGCACATAATATACGTTTGGAAACCTTGACCTACTACGAAACAAACCAAATTAAACAAAAATTATTATCATTCATCTTTTTTTCTTAACCGTTACGGGAGTTGAACCCCGACCCTAGTACTCGAGGCTACTGGCTACTCCTATAACGTAAATAAATTAAAACTAAAAAAAAAATATTTTTTTTTTCAACCGCAACGGGAACCGAACCTGCGACCCTAGTATGCGAAGCTACTAGCTACTCCTATAACGTAAATAAATTAAAACTAAAAAAAAAAAAATTTTTCTTTCAACCGCAACGGGAACCGAACCTGCGACCCTAGTATGCGAAGCTACTAGCTACTCCTATAACGTAAATAAATTAAAACTAAAAAAAAATATTTTTTTTTTTTCAACCGCAACAGGAACCGAACCTGCGACCCTAGTATGCGAAGCTACTAGCTACTCCTATAACGTAAATAAATCAAAACTAAAAAATTTTTTTTTTTCAACCGCAACGGGAACCGAACCTGCGACCCTAGTATGCGAAGCTACTAGCTACTCCTAGTTTACAACCTAGATATATTAAGAACTAAAATAATTTTTTTTTTTTTCTAAATTTGCCTCCCTCGGGACTCGAACTAGCGACACCAAGTTACGAGGCTAATTACAAACTCCTAACATACAATCTAACAACAAATAAAAATAAAATTTATCTTTAAAACAAATTACCTCTAACAGGATCGAACTTGCGACTGTAAATTGCAAGGCTACGGATATATTATTGTGCCATAGCGCACTAGCTTGAAGTTCCTACGACAATATCAAGAGCAAATCGCATGTCCTTCACAGACCTTCTTTTGCGATTCCAACGACAGTAGGCATTCAACATAACAACTGCTTCTTTTACGAAATGTAAATAACTTAAATATTACTATATTTTGATTCAAAATAGTATATAACCTACCTAAACTTACCTAAATTACCTAACCTACTAAACTTGTACTAAATAATCGCATACCGAATTAAAACTGAACCTACATGTTCACAGCTCACACAATTACATTTAGTAACAAAGCAATGTAAAACGACCTACTCAGAACCAGCTTGCGATGTCCCTTTTCGCCCGGAATCGAACCCTGGACTTCTCAAACGTTTCGCACAACTTACTTACTTATAACCGCCTAAAATTTATTTTCTACTCAACCTATTAAATAAGTGCAACTTCCCAGCCCCGTCTGCCTACATAAGTACACGCTATTCGTAACGTTCAACTACCTTATTTATCAATTATTATGAGAGAATTACTTTTTTCTCTGAACTAAATCGTTAACTACCCATCCTATACACCAACTAGAAAGTGTACCTACCAAATATTTCTTTCGAACAAATACTTATTTAATTATTTACATCCGGAATTTTACCAACGGAGTATTGAGAAGAAATTATATTATCAATGCCTACTTCAAATACGCTGTCATATAAAAGAATTCAACGGGAGCGCTCACTCACTCATTGACTCCTGTATTAGTTCTAAGTACAAAGTACGAGCTTTCAACCCCCCGAATATAAGACAATAGCTGGGGTTTAAATTAACCTATAAAACTACATAGGATAAAAATAATAATTCTCTTTGTTTGATAGATTAATCATTCAGTTATAATTGTCATTCGCACTTCATTCCATTTCACGAACATCAAATTGTGGCATAAACCGAAGCCAACTAAAGTTATTTATCTATGTTTATCACAAATAACTGAACACAAAGTTTTATTATACAAAACGACTACCTACAAGATTCAGTCTACGAACGCGAAAATCAGATGTCAGACATCCAAGTTCTTTGGTAGCACATCGTAACAGTCCGTTTCCGCCCACGAACCCTGATTTTGGCTATCCAAATGTAATATTTTGAACCCTCTTCTTATCCTGATCACGGCTTATCAAATTGTAACCCCCCCAACAGCCTATTTAAAATATATAAATATAAATATATAAATATAACTAACTAAAACTACCTATAATACGCATACGTACATACAACATACAACCTACCGCTATCTACCTATAAAAGGTATGTAAACTAAACTTAATTTTTATTGCATTTTAAAATACGATTAAACGTTTGGCCAGATCGACTAGAGAACCCTAATTTGTGATCGTAGTAACTCAGAGTCTTTTTGAAGGCGAATGACAAGTTATTTTTAAGAGATTAATCTATCATGTTGTGTTTGGACGAACGATGTAGTCTAACCCGTAATTTTGAAGTATTTCGCGCGGAACCCTAGTTTCCCTACTGTGATTGGTCCCTATTTTGGGCCCCCCCAAATTGGGAAGGGTAGCTAGCCCCCAGTGCTCGGAATAACGTAATACTTGACTGACGTCAGTACTGCATTATTTTGGTGATTAAAACAATGTACATCTAACTCAAAGTAATTGAACGAGCGATTTTAGCTCTAAACAGATAATTACTACTACGTGAGCCCCGCTAGCTACTGTCTCCTGCAGGCCACTAAGGTACACGATCGGAGTCCACCACGCTTCAAGTGTAATTTAATTAAGCTACACTACAATGTAAAGTGTACTATGCCGTGTTCCACCCGAATCCCAAAGCTAGTGTATATAAAACGCTTGTGAGGCGCCTTATTATACGTGTATAGTGTGAACTATAGCTGAGTCTTTACAGCCATAGCTTGTCCATCCCTATTCGACAGGTAGGATTAATACCTTCGAACAGCGATTGTTCGCGAATACATGTTAGCACTAGGTACTAAAATAAAGTATATATTCCGACTTGTATGTCGCTCATCCTGTGAGAAGAGCACTACGGAATGTGAAATAAGTAGTTAATCTACTAATATGGTTCTTAGACCTGGAACTGTGCCATACAGTTGTATATAATGATATAAAGACCTGCGGTCTATATAACTAAAGCGAAATGGACACGATATCCATCGTGCCGCCGGCTCCAAAATAATACATAGTGTTAAAGAACTGTCCTTAGACGTAGTAAACCCTTGATAAAGGGCGAAAGTAATGTCAGTTTAATAGTTTGGCTGAACGTGAAGAACAACGAACCAACACAATTGCAACCCACTGTGAGACCCACGCGAATCATAGTCGCGGCATCACAATTAGGTCAAAGCGAGAAGGCGTGTAAGCCAAGTGTTTGGTCGAGGCGCTAGTTCAGGACGCAATAGGAGCCGACAGGACCCGGACACCGTGAACACTGCCCATAATATCCAAAAACCGTAGAATAGATTTAGTTTCTAAATCTAGCGCATATTAACTGACCCTGGCTACGGTTACCATCAGGATGGGTCGGCTACCTTCATCATAATCGGTCTTACTTAATCACTATTAGTAAGGCGCGAACGCCCAAATCATTTGTTTGTTTGCCCAATACTTTCCTAAACGCTCGGTCCGATTTGGGTGAAATTCTGCCGAGGCATGCTTGCGATAAGCTACAGATAGGACCTACCTATCTATAATTACATTAGTATCAGAATAGGCGAAGCTCGAACGCCTATAGTTTGTTTGTTAGTCCATTACATTTATCCCATAAAAGTGTGGACAGATTTAGCTAAAATTTGGTAAAATTAGGAGTTGTTCATATCTATGAACCACTAAACCACATAACTAGCCCATATTGCATGGAGCTTGGTAAACAGCCATCTCAAGTATGACATAGGCCTTCCCCTGCGACAGCATAGCGCCATACTATCTCGAATGAGATTAGTGAACTGAGTGGACCACGTGTTCACGGAACCCTAAAACTTATAATGCCGCGTGGCACTTGCAGTGAAGGCAGTTCGATAAAATAAGCCTTCCTTTCGATAGCATAGCGCCGTACTATCCCGAATGAGATTAGTGAACTGAGTGGACCTCGTGTTCACGGAACCCTAAAGCTTTGACCGCACACGTGGCCTCGATGATTTCATCATATCAGCCGCTGCAGAATAGATATCATCTCTCCCCAGCAGTGGACTCAGCACTTCCCACTTCCTGCGCACGTGGCTACAGCAGTTATATCATCAGTCTCTGTTGGACAAATGTCCCAGCAGTGGACAGTCTCTTCCCACATCCTACAAACGTTGCTACAGCAGTTATACCATCAGTCTCTGTTGGACAGATACCCCAGCAGTGGACTTAGCACTTCCCACATCCTACAAACGTTGCTACAGCAGTTATACCATCAGTCTCTGTTGGACAGATACCCCAGCAGTGGACTTAGCACTTCCCACATCCTACAAACGTTGCTACAGCAATGATATCATCAGTCTCTGTTGGACAGATGTCCCAGCAGTGGACAGTCTCTTCCCACATCCTACAAACGTGGCTACGGTTATCATATCCCTTGTCCAACTGCGGGCCTACATACTACCTATCCTAATCAAATAAATATAAAACCCTGAAATAAATGTTAGCATTAAAACCTATTAAATATAGATTGGAAATTAACACACATTAAATAAGCTATAAAACCTGGAAAACATAATGAAAACACATAAACTCAAAGAAATAAACACTCACGTGCCTCGTAGAACGAAGATTTCCTATTTCTGTGTCATCTGACTTACTTAGCTGACAGGTCATGGACACGGCCCATGTGTGGGGTCGTCGGGCAGCGTGGCGTCCTCGCAGTTGTCCTTTGAATGCGTGCTTCTCCTGTGGTGGTCTGTTCAACTGAGTCCCCCAGCGTCCGTGCGTCCGTGGTTTTATAAGCTTTCACACAGATGCAGCCTCGGCGGCGCGCGGGCAGTCGCACGCACACCTATAGACATGGCGTGATCCAAGCCGCCCGACATCGAGGCGCCTGCGCGAGCGTCGGTCGCTGCCAGCACCCAGACAGACTGACGCCTCTATCTCTTCGGCCTCAGCTTTCGCGCCATTTATTACCTAAGGCAATCTGTTATAACGTGCACACCGCGTGGTTCGAATGACGACCGACAGGCGGCAGCCTGGCTTCTCGGAAATAATCCCTGAGCTAATTTGTTCCAATAACTGTCTATTCACTCGACTCGAGGTTAAGCCTCACCCGACTGAACAAAGCTTAGTTATGTTTTTCCCAATAGACAGTTCCCTCTGAGTCTATCAAGACTCACTGTAATACCTATAGATATTTATTTATACATATGGATCGTTACACACTGCTGGAATTAGGCCTCCCCTAAGGATTTCCACGACGACCGGTTCTGCGCTCCCCGCATCCAGCGGCTTCCCACGACCTTCACCAGGTATACGTCATCATCATCATCATATCAGCTCATATACGTCCCCACCGAGGGGCTCGAGCCTACCCTGAATTTAGGGCGATCAGGCCTTAGTCGACCACGCGGGCCCAGTGCGGGTTGGTCGACTTCACACACAACCTGCGAGTTTCTTCGCAGGTGTGTACTGTACAGGTTTCCTCACGATGTTTTCCTTCACCGTTAAAGCAATCGGTAAATATATGTACGTAAGTTTTTGAAAAACTCATTGGTACATTGGCCGTCCAGATTTGAACCCGGTACCTCTGGTTAGAAGGACCGAGTCGTTACCGGTTGAGCCACCGACGCTTTTGACGTACGTAGGTATACGTACTTGTTAAGAATTCCAACTTTATTGTACTAAAAGTTACGTAACCCATGTAAGAGGTCAACGTTGGCCTCTGACGGTACTTATCATTATAAATTTAAAAAAAAGTTAGAGCTCAGGTTTTTTTTTAAATCTGCAATTAGTAAGCCCATGACATCATCTCACCAGAAAAAGTACTAAAAGTGATGATGGTACCAAAGATGGAATCGGGCTTACCAAGATTTCCCAACGCAATTATGAACTGGCTATCTTATCACAGTGCCGGAACAAATTGCTAACACTGATGTAAGCAACAAAACTTAGATAAGATGTTGGTAGATTTTCAAGAAATTAGGTACAAAATTATTACAAAACTCAAATCAACCTTTGAAAGTTTCTGCCATAAACTGTTTGAGAACCGCTGCTCAAGTTTATTTGTTTAAACACAGTTCTCCTATATTAATAGCCTTGTCTGGTCGTGATTTGAATAGTTTCGCTCAGTAGAGACTATTTAGTTATATACAGGCTGTAACAAAATCGGTGTAGGACATGATTATTATCAATTTTCCCCAAGGAACCCGTGCCCGAAAAAAAAAATGCTCACCTAATTGTTTTTTTTTTGTGAATTGACTATGATGATTAGAAGCCCCAGTGAATGGGTCCTACACTGGAATACAGGGTGTCAAAGCTATCGAGGGAAAGTTCTTTGAATCCTATTTAAAATAGGAAATTATACTCTGAGAAGATTTTCTTTTAAAGAAACCGGCCAAGTGCGAGTCGGACTTACGCAAAGTAGGGTTCAGTAGTCTTCTCAAAAAAATGTATATTTAAAAAACAAAATTATATTTGCAGTTGGTAATAGAAAATTTTGTATGGAAATCTAAGAACTTTTTACAAATCCAACTGCACAGCTTAAGTTGGTCGACTATTATTCCTAAGCTAAGAAAGTCTACTTAAGAGTCTCCAGGAGGCTCGAGTTTCCATACAAACGTAGTTCTGCTTTAATACAAAAACTACATGCCAGATTCAATCCAAACTTTGAGAATATATTGAGTAGACACATATCGATGTTGTAGTTAGTTTTTATCGTAGTAAATTTTAACGTAACTAAACGAAGGCTTAAATTAGTTTTGTACTGAAAGTTTGAATCTGCTCTTATTTTTTTCCGTTTTATATTAGTACATTGAAAACTAATTACAAACATAGATATGTGTGTCCTCAATATATTTGCAAAGTTTGGATTAAATCCAGCATGTAGTTTTTGTATCTAAGCGGAACTACGTTTGTATGGAAACTCGAGCCTCCTGGCGGCCCTTAACCGTGACACTTTTCCTTTTAAATCAATTACTTGTCCTACTATTAACATTAAGTTTTTCAGATGCCCTCAAATAGCGGTTAATCTGGGGAAGTACACTTGAATTAACAAAAATTTGCACCAAAAAAGATTAATATTTAACAAACCAATCACTGAATCGAAAAATAGTCTTAGCAAACTCCCAGTAGTTTTGAAAGACCTATTCAACGATACCCCAAACGTGAAGAAACTAGCGCCATCTAGTATGATGGTAAGGAACCCTTTGTACTAGCGCCATCTTGTATAATGGTACGGATCCCTATGTTAGCGGTTCTGACCGGTTTTTTAAGCATTCTTTCAACTTGATTCCTGGTTAAGTAAGACAAGCAATTTTCAGGGTAGGCTCGAGCCCCTCGGTGGGGACGTATATGAGCTGTAATGATGATGATTCATGAGTAAATACATATAAACTTTAGTTTTTATATAATTAAGTAGGATAGGACTGTTTCTTTTTTTTATTATTAAAAATTTGAGTGCGTTTGACTATATCTCACCTGATGGTAAGTAACGATGTAGTCGAGGATGGTAGAAGTAGGAATTAGCCTATATGTAAACCCAGGTTCTCAGTGCTCAGAGAAAAAGCAAGGAGACAGATAGTAAGCGAGCAACAACAACAGAAAAAATAATTGAATAATAATTTTAAACTTAAATGGGCCTCAAATATAGCTTACTGACACAGGCTGACACCCAAGCATCTCATACCATAAGCGTGAAAATCTGGTCACAGATTTCCACGCTCATGAGATGCTTGCGACTCGCCCACCACATACAGTAAAATACAGTCGTAAAAAGTATAAACCAAACCGCTCGCGCACCGCACACCCTCGAATGATATCCACGAGGGCAAAGCCGCGGGCAAAAGCTAATCTTACTAATATTATAAATGTAAAAGTTTGGATGGATGGACGGATGGGTGGACGGATGTTTGTTATTCAATAACGCCAGAACCGCTTAACGGATCTAGATAACATGTGGTAAATAGAGAAATAAAGACCTGGATTAACATAAAGGCTACTTTTTATACCGATTTCTTAAGTGGTTCTCTTGGGGTAGCTGTTAAGGTGGTTCGATTATCAGGATACAGGATTCAGGATACAGAATAAAGCGTAAATTATGTGTGCGCTACAAACTTTTTTCAAGTATTTGTTTGCGGAAAATTAATAAAAAACATACTTTCATTTAAAATTATGAAATAAAAAAACGTTCAATGTTCATTAAATTTAGAAAGAATTAGAAGTGAGAAAATGTGTAAATACACAAGTTGCGCGACGTTGCCGCTCCATGCAACCGAATGTGCAATGTGTTTTTCGTTTCGTTTTGTGTTTAAATATTAAACTGTGTAAAGAGTGCGCGAAACGTATTATAAGGTAAAAATGTGGAACGCCGACACACACACACACACACACACACACACACACAAAGCATACACACAATGTGAAACATTTTGGTAACTAATTAATTATACAATGTATGAAGATGATCACGAAACCCGTTGCAGTATAAACAAATTTGTGTTTTATTTATATTAATTGTGGAATAGTGCAAGGAAAGACCTAAATATGATCAATTAATTACATTATTTATTTTTGTTTATTTCAAGTAACGAAACTTATTACTATAAAAAAGCGAGACCTCCTGATTCAGATATCCTTTTACTTAAGGGTCCCTAGGAGGCTCGATTTGACAAGCAAACGTAGTTCCACTTTAATTACATCGAAAACTAATTACAAACATCGATATGTGTCAACTCAATATATTTACAAAATTTGGATTCAATCCGGCATGCAGTTTTTGTATTAAAGCGGAACTACGTTTGTATGGAAACTCGAGCCTCCTTAAAACCCTCGTGCATGTTTATAGATATCGTGCATTCTTCTACTGAAATAAACTTTTTTTTTTTCATTTTCAATTTTTATTTTTCAGTTAATACTTATCCGTTTATATTCTTAGAATAATCTTATTACTTTTGGTAGTTAAATAAGTAGTTACACTTCTACGACCCTGTCACGACTTTCATCGCTGTTTGTTAATGAACTTGGCATTTTATAAGGGAACACCAAATCTCCCCCAAAACTTTCGAAATGAGTCTTTATTCTGAGAAAACCAAAGCTTCTGATCTAATCTTTATGTTTCTTATAACCGCTATACAGGGTGCTAGCTAGCACTATGAGCCATGGAAGGAATGTTTTGAAAAATTGCTTGTCTTACTTAACCAGGAATCAAGTTGAAAGAATGCTTAAAAAACCGGTCAGAACCGCTAACATAGGGATCCGTACCATTATACAAGATGGCGCTAGTACAAAGGGTTCCTTACCATCATACTAGATGGCGCTAGTTTCTTCACGTTTGGGGTATCGTTGAATAGGTCTTTCAAAAATACTGGGAGTTTGCTAAGACTATTTTTCGATTCAGTGATTGGTTTGTTAAATATTAATCTTTTTTGGTGCAAATTTTTGTTAATTCAAGTGTACTTCCCCAGATTAACCGCTATTTGAGGGCATCTGAAAAACTTAATGTTAATAGTAGGACAAGTAATTGATTTAAAAGGAAAAGTGTCACGGTTAAGGGCCGCCAGGAGGCTCGAGTTTCCATACAAACGTAGTTCTGCTTTAATACAAAAACTACATGCCAGATTCAATCCAAACTTTGAGAATATATTGAGTAGACACATATCGATGTTGTAGTTAGTTTTTATCGTAGTAAATTTTAACGTAACTAAACGAAGGCTTAAATTAGTTTTGTACTGAAAGTTTGAATCTGCTCTTATTTTTTTCCGTTTTATATTAGTACATTGAAAACTAATTACAAACATAGATATGTGTGTCCTCAATATATTTGCAAAGTTTGGATTAAATCCAGCATGTAGTTTTTGTATCTAAGCGGAACTACGTTTGTATGGAAACTCGAGCCTCCTGGCGGCCCTTAACCGTGACACTTTTCCTTTTAAATCAATTACTTGTCCTACTATTAACATTAAGTTTTTCAGATGCCCTCAAATAGCGGTTAATCTGGGGAAGTACACTTGAATTAACAAAAATTTGCACCAAAAAAGATTAATATTTAACAAACCAATCACTGAATCGAAAAATAGTCTTAGCAAACTCCCAGTAGTTTTGAAAGACCTATTCAACGATACCCCAAACGTGAAGAAACTAGTGCCATCTAGTATGATGGTAAGGAACCCTTTGTACTAGCGCCATCTTGTATAATGGTACGAATCCCTATGTTAGCGGTTCTGACCGGTTTTTTAAGCATTCTTTCAACTTGATTCCTGGTTAAGTAAGACAAGCAATTTTTCAAAACATTCCTTCCATGGCTCATAGTGCTAGCTAGCACCCTGTATAGCGGTTATAAGAAACATAAAGATTAGATCAGAAGCTTTGGTTTTCTCAGAATAAAGACTCATTTCGAAAGTTTTGGGGGAGATTTGGTGTTCCCTTATAAAATGCCAAGTTCATTAACAAACAGCGATGAAAGTCGTGACAGGGTCGTAGAAGTGTAACTACTTATTTAACTACCAAAAGTAATAAGATTATTCTAAGAATATAAACGGATAAGTATTAACTGAAAAATAAAAATTGAAAATGAAAAAAAAAAAGTTTATTTCAGTAGAAGAATGCACGATATCTATAAACATGCACGAGGGTTTTAAGGAGGCTCGAGTTTCCATACAAACGTAGTTCCGCTTTAATACAAAAACTGCATGCCGGATTGAATCCAAATTTTGTAAATATATTGAGTTGACACATATCGATGTTTGTAATTAGTTTTCGATGTAATTAAAGTGGAACTACGTTTGCTTGTCAAATCGAGCCTCCTAGGGACCCTTAAGTAAAAGGATATCTGAATCAGGAGGTCTCGCTTTTTTATAGTAATAAGTTTCGTTACTTGAAATAAACAAAAATAAATAATGTAATTAATTGATCATATTTAGGTCTTTCCTTGCACTATTCCACAATTAATATAAATAAAACACAAATTTGTTTATACTGCAACGGGTTTCGTGATCATCTTCATACATTGTATAATTAATTAGTTACCAAAATGTTTCACATTGTGTGTATGCTTTGTGTGTGTGTGTGTGTGTGTGTGTGTGTGTGTGTGTGTGTGTGTCGGCGTTCCACATTTTTACCTTATAATACGTTTCGCGCACTCTTTACACAGTTTAATATTTAAACACAAAACGAAACGAAAAACACATTGCACATTCGGTTGCATGGAGCGGCAACGTCGCGCAACTTGTGTATTTACACATTTTCTCACTTCTAATTCTTTCTAAATTTAATGAACATTGAACGTTTTTTTATTTCATAATTTTAAATGAAAGTATGTTTTTTATTAATTTTCCGCAAACAAATACTTGAAAAAAGTTTGTAGCGCACACATAATTTACGCTTTATTCTGTATCCTGAATCCTGTATCCTGATAATCGAACCACCTTAACAGCTACCCCAAGAGAACCACTTAAGAAATCGGTATAAAAAGTAGCCTTTATGTTAATCCAGGTCTTTATTTCTCTATTTACCACATGTTATCTAGATCCGTTAAGCGGTTCTGGCGTTATTGAATAACAAACATCCGTCCACCCATCCGTCCATCCATCCAAACTTTTACATTTATAATATTAGTAAGATTAGCTTTTGCCCGCGGCTTTGCCCTCGTGGATATCATTCGAGGGTGTGCGGTGCGCGAGCGGTTTGGTTTATACTTTTTACGACTGTATTTTACTGTATGTGGTGGGCGAGTCGCAAGCATCTCATGAGCGTGGAAATCTGTGACCAGATTTTCACGCTTATGGTATGAGATGCTTGGGTGTCAGCCTGTGTCAGTAAGCTATATTTGAGGCCCATTTAAGTTTAAAATTATTATTCAATTATTTTTTCTGTTGTTGTTGCTCGCTTACTATCTGTCTCCTTGCTTTTTCTCTGAGCACTGAGAACCTGGGTTTACATATAGGCTAATTCCTACTTCTACCATCCTCGACTACATCGTTACTTACCATCAGGTGAGATATAGTCAAACGCACTCAAATTTTTAATAATAAAAAAAAGAAACAGTCCTATCCTACTTAATTATATAAAAACTAAAGTTTATATGTATTTACTCATGAATCATCATCATTACAGCTCATATACGTCCCCACCGAGGGGCTCGAGCCTACCCTGAATCAGGGCGATTAGGCCTTAGTCGACCACGCGGGCCCAGTGCGGGTTGGTCGACTTCACACACAACCTTCGAGTTTCTTCGCAGGCGTGTGCAGGTTTCCTCACGATGTTTTCCTTCACCGTTAAAGCAATCGGTTAGTATGTACGTAAGTTTTTGAAAAACTCATTGGTACATTGGCCGTCCAGATTTGAACCCGGTACCTCTGGTTAGATGGACCGAGTCATTACCGGTTGAGCCACCGACGCTCATTACTCATGAATGTTTGTTACTAATTTACGCAAAAACTACTGAACGTATCTGGATTAAATTTGGTAGATAGACAGATTAACATATTATAAGCTACTTTTTTCTTGCTCGAGAGTCGCTTGCGGCTCGCGCACTGCGCACTCTCGGAAACAGTCATATAAACTATGTTAACGCGAGCGAAGCCGATGGCAAAAGCTAGTATTATATATACGCGAACTTTATTTACTTCCCCGCTATGCTAGTTCGCTCAAAAGTAAAAATAATTACCAATTATAACAGATTTTAGATGTTAATAAATGATACAACATCACTGTACACCATTATTCGCCTAAAAATCTTCCACCTAAGCAACACAATAACTCTATTATCCAAGCCATTCTCCCAGTCACCTGCTTGCCAATCCTTATCCTTACTAATATTGTAAATGCGTACTTTATTTAGGCCCCCGCTATGCTGGGTCACTCGAAAGAAAAAAAAACACCAATTTTAATAGATTTTACGTGTTAAAAAATGATACAACATCACTGTAACACCATTATTCGCCTAAAAAGCTTCCACCTGAGCAACACAATAACTCTATTATCCAAGCCATTCTTCCGGTCACCTGCTTGCCAATCCTTATCCTTACTAACTTTGTAAATGCGTACTTTATTTAGGCCCCGGATATGCTGGGTCGCTCGAAAGTAAAAATAATCACCAATTTTAACAGATTTTACGTGTTAGCACATAATACAACATCACTATAACACCATTATTCGCATAAAAAGCTTCCACCTGAGCAACACAATAACTTTATTATCCAAGCCATTCTCCCGGTCAACTGCTTGCCAATCCTTATCCTTACTAATATTGTAAATGCGTACTTTATTTAGGCCCCCGCTATGCTGGGTCACTCGAAAGAAAAAATAATCACCAATTTAACAGATTTTACGTGTTAATAAATGATACAACATCACTGTACCACCATTATTCGCCTAAAAAGCTTCCACCTGAGCTACACAATAACTCTATTATCCAAGCCATTCTCCCGGTCAACTGCTTGCCAATCCTTATCCTTACTAATATTGTAAATGCGTACTTTATTTAGGCCCCCGCTATGCTGGGTCACTCGAAAGAAAAAATAATCACCAATTTAACAGATTTTACGTGTTAATAAATGATGCAACATCACTTTACCACCATTATTCGCCTAAAAAGCTTCCACCTGAGCTACACAATAACTCTATTATCCAAGCCATTCTCCCGGTCACCTGCTTGCCAATCCTTATCCTTACTAATATTGTAAATGCGTACTTTATTTAGGCCCCCGCTATGCTGGGTCACTCGAAATAAAAAATAATCACCAATTTTAACAGATTTTACGTGTTTATAAATGATACAGCATCACTGTAACACCATTATTCGCCTAAAAATCTTCCACCTGAGAAACACAATAACTCTATTATCCAAGCAATTCTCCCGGTCACCTGCTTGCCTAGCCGTGCAAAGGAAAAACCTGTTTCCCTTTAATTTAAGGCGACGTCAACGCTCACGTGATCAAGTGATCAAAGCCTTTTGTACGTTCGCGTGATCTTAATTAAGGTGCGCTGCGGTATCGAGTAAATTATCGATGAAGTACTAAACAAAACTTTTGTGATTAGTATAGAAGCAAAGGAAATCTTGTTGGAGTTTACTCCTTAAGAATCGATCTTCATACACAGGATGTAACAAAATTTTTGTAGGTCCCGTTAACTGGGGCTTCTACTCATCATACAACTTTTGTTCTGTGAATTGGCTAGAATCGCATAAAAAAATATTTTAAACCTTCACACAAATCAGTCAGTTGATCGACAAATTTTGTGCATTTTTGTATGTGGGTTC
Source organism: Coleophora flavipennella (assembly GCA_947284805.1). Taxonomy (NCBI): domain Eukaryota; kingdom Metazoa; phylum Arthropoda; class Insecta; order Lepidoptera; family Coleophoridae; genus Coleophora; species Coleophora flavipennella. The sequence continues at coordinate 2,101,219 of OX369297.1, forward strand.
AAACTTTTTTTTGAGAATTGATTATGGGTTCCTAGAGGAAAGTTGTTCCGTATAATGAGTAAAAAAGTTTTGTGAGACGACGATGAATGTGCTACTACGATCCCTATGTAATGAATAACATATGTTATATTATGTATAACATAATGATAAATTTTAATTAAATTATATTTTATTATAATTACTGTAATTGGGTAAATTACCCATTGTAATTATTAAATAAATAAATGAATAAAGTTTTAAGTGTAAAGTTTTTTTACACGCGGTATGAAAAATAGATGCGGAGTAAAATCGAGTGTAAACAAAAGTGACACGTTTTATGTCAGTCACGTTTTATCCAAGGCTGAGGTTCCATGGCCATACCGTCTAAAGCAGTGGTGCCCAACTGGTATTGCTCCAAGGGCTATTTTGAAAATCCCGATACGCCACTCGGGCACCGCCGAGTTAATTGCGTACCTACTAAAAACTCAGACCATACATACAGGGTAATTTAGTTATTGTTTATTAAATTTATTTTACCAAATTTAATTTTTGAAAATTTGTGTATTCTTTATCCGATTTTGTTCGCGGGCGCCTAGAAAACAGGCCGTGGGCTACCAGGTGCCCGCGAGCTACTGGTTGGGCACCACTGGTCTAAAGGCTAAGGCTCCAAGGTCATACCACCTAATTTTAACGAGCTCCGCATCTAAGCAAAGCCCGGAGTTTCTCTTCTGTAAGGTCAGGGACGTCCAAACTTTACATGAAAAACGTTTAAGAAGACATAAACTGCATTCGCGCGTCGGAGCTGACAAGCACACTTTTTCTTTAACTTTCTTCCTACATAGGATGGTAAACTGTTATCGTTTGTATGGTCTACTGATACTAGATATATCATAAATTTAGGTGTTTCATTAACTATTCAACCCGGTGCCATATAATTACGTGTGTGGATGATGACATCAGGTCACCATGACTTAATGTTTCACAGGGTTATTTTGATTACGGGTTCGATTCTCGATCATTATCATCATCTTAACAGCTGAAAGACGTCCACTGCTTGACAAGGCCTTCCCCAAGGATTTCAACGACGACCGGTCCTGCGCTGCCCGCATACAGCGTCTTCCCGACCTTCGCCAGGTCGTCAGTCTACCATGTGGGACGCCTGCCTAGGCTACTTCTTACGATGCGCGGTCGCCACTGGAGAACTGTACTACCCCAACGGCCATCTGTTCTACGAGCTATGTGCCCTGCCCACTGCCACTTAAATCAAGCGATTCTGAGAGACAAAGCTCACCAAAAGTTATCTTGGTTCTCCTACGGATCTCCTATATCTGATTCTTGATCATAATATTTTTTTTACATGACATTTCTAGCTGCTAAATGAAACCATTTTTTTTTAATACTATACGAACTTATGTTAAAAAACAACTGATTGTACTATTATTTTACAATTGTTTCTTGAAAACATAAACAAACTTAATTAAAAAGTGAGTAACAACGTGAAAAATTGTATCGAGAGAAAAATTCTCGATACTTACAAAAATGTCCATACTCTGTCGTGTCCCTAATCAAGATAGCGGTCACGTGATCGCGTGCACGTGTTAAGGTGCGTGCTCAGCTTTCACTCCAGCCTTCGGCTCAGTTGGGAAGCTCGTGAGAGCTCAGTACTCATTGGTCATTGGTTGCCATGCGAAAATTGGCGCACACTTAAGGCGCAGATCAGACCACTCTTAAAATCGTAATTGCGTTCAATTATTAACGAAAGCTAGTTCTTGCTTAGAAATTTTAAAAAACGAGCGAGTACACTATGGTAGTCGCATTTGATTTTTTATTTTATTTTATTATATCAATTAATTGCCACAATTATACAGCGAACCAAAGCGTGCAGCAAGATAACTAACTTAAAAATGTCAGACAACATTCTAAAAAATCTTAAAAATAGTGAAAAAAAACAACGATTGGCTGTTGAGCAAGCAAAGCATTCAGTGATGCGTTTGCACGAGCCGTGAGCGCTTGCTAAGCGGTGGCGGTTCGCACGCGCGACCCTGCCAGCAGCCGTATGGAGCGGAGGCGACACGCATTTTGCGGAGCGAATAGTGTATAGCAGTCATCTACAGTACCATTCAGAAGTCGATAATACTGAATAGGTAGTGGTACTGATAGTGGTAGTGGTAGTGTAGTGTTAGTAGTAGTGGTAGTGTAGTGGTAGTAGTAGTGGTAGTAGTAGTGGTAGTGTAGTGGTAGTGTAGTGGTAGTGTAGTGGTAGTGTATATAGTGATAATGTAGTGGTAGTGTAGTGATAGTGTATTGGTAGTGTAGTGGTAGTGTAGTAGTAGTGTAGTGGTAGTGTAGTGGCAGAGTAGTGGTAGTGTAGTGTTAGTAGTAGTGGTAGTGTAGTGGTAGTGTAGTGGTAGTGTAGTGGTACTGTATTGGTACTTTTTAAAATGTATCCTTGGTGTTGTTGAACTATTGGATCTAGGAAAACGATTTAGGGTATCCTGACACAAACGGTTTTCAACTAATTCCTCCGAAACCCTACATTATGCGTGGTCCAACATGCACTTGGCCGATTTTTAAATTAGGAAGTGAGTCAGGCGACGTTCTGGAGCTTTTGGGGCATCATTGAATTGGTCTTTTTGAATAAAGAAGTGCTTTCCAAATGCATGTTTATATGTCGTTTTCGTCGGCGTATAACTCGTAAAACTCTTTACAAATTTACCCCTGGTGTTTTTGAACAATAAGATCTAGGAAAACGATTTATGGTATCCTGACACAAACGGTTTTCAAGTAATGTCTCCGGAACTTGACATTATGCGTGGTCCAACATACACTTGGCTTACTTTTAAATTAGGAAGTGAGTCAGGCGACGTTATGGAGCTTTATGAATGTTTAAAACTTTCGCTAACTTAATTTCAAAAGCCTTAAATCAAAGACACATTTATTGGAAAGTCCTTTGTGAAATTGAGCAATAAGCTTGGGACTTAGCTATTAAGCGTCCTATTAACTTCCATACAAATAGCTTGTTAAATGTTTATGCAACAGTAAGTGGAAAAAAAGGTAAAAATAATAAAGGCCAATAAATTACCTTAAGGTTAATAATACATAACGTCGCTTTCTCTGGGCATGGTTTTTTTCCCAACCTTGGGGAGGTTAAGCCACTGGATAGTGGTGACGTCATTAGGGCTTGCAAATATTCGGAAGTTTTAGATATTCGAATATTCGTTCATTTTTGGGTCGATATTCGAATATATTCGAATGTATTCGAATAGTAGGTATAAATAATTAAAAAAACAATTTGTTGCAATAAATCATTTATATTCAGAATGCAATGTAAGAAAAATGGCATTCAATCATCTTTTGTGAAGTAAAAAACGCACTAATCCTGTATTGCAGTGCTTTTTAATATTTTTGAGTACGCGACCGCTATACAAGTAAAAAAAAACTAGCAACCCACTAGGGTCATAAACAAAATAAAATTGAAGGACTATACGTTCATAATTTTTATATTTATGGTTTATAATCTTTTTATTGTATTGTAGGTACTAGAAACACTTACCTTTTTCCTTAGCCCGAGTAAGGCAGTGTCCAGTTTGTTTGATTTCGTATGACTTCTCTAAAGCCGTAATATTAATATTAAAATGATATCATATTAACTTTAATAAAATAATTACAAAAAAAGGTAGTTAACCTTAATAGCAGGATCAAAGAAAGCTTAACGCGTCAATTGAATCATCGTTTAAAGTGGACCTTAGATGGTTACCAATGTATTTGCTAGATGAGAAAACCCTCTCGCACTCAATACTAGTTGGGGTATGCAAATCAAAAAGTAATGCACTTGGTTCAAATTTACTTGTCTTGGTCTACCTCTATCATATACTCGTAGCGCTATTTGCATTCTAATTGATGTTTCTAGTTAAAGAACCGTGTGTAGAACTGTTTTAAAATCAGTAAAAATAATTCGAATATATTCGAATAATAGTCACTTGATATTCGAATAATAAATATGGCCGAATATTCGCAACATTCGAATATTCGATTATTCGAATTGCAAGCCCTAGACGTCATACTAGACTAGCAGGATAAGAAAGTACTTAGAAAAAATTGTAAGACTACTTAGAATGTTTCATATGTTTTTATCACGCTTTTATTAGCTTCACCTGTATGTATGTATGTATGTTTGTAACCGACTCCTTTACACTCTATTTTGACCCACTTTAAAAGAACAGATTTAATTCCAGCTTCGTACATTAATCAAGAGTCAGTGACAATACGATAATTTAATAAGTTTATCTCATTATCAGGACCGCCAGTATTAAATGCAAATCAAACTAAAAATTAAAAAATAAATATATTAAAAAAAACTAGAGAACTCGCTTTTGTAGCACATTAAACTAAAAAGTGAAAAATATTTTTTTAATATACGCTTGAAACAATATTATTATTCTTGTGAAAAAAGCGTGGGGCGCTTTGTGCCATATTTTTCATATATCGAGCAACCCACGCTTTTTTAACAATAAGACTACTATTTTTTGTTCATTATTGTTTTCAGCTTATATTAAGAATTATTTTTCACTTTTTAGTTTTATGTGCTTTGAAAGTGTGTTTATTTGAATTTTTTAAACTATATTTTTTATTCACAATTGGTAAGCCCTTAACATCATCTCACCTGATAGTAAGTGAGGATAATAGTAAGTATATGTCTTTTAAACTGGCCAAATCTGAACAAAATGGAACTGGTCAAAACCAAATAGTGTTGCGAACTATTGCAACAGCAAGCAACAAATTATAAGCTAACCAATTTAATAAACAAATATAAATCCAATTGCAAACGTCACCCCTCTTTTTTGAACAGTTAAAAAATAATTGAAAACGCTAAACACGTTAAAAAACCGACTTCCATCGCAACAAATTAGTACATTTTTGCATTATTATTTTTGGTTTTTGTTAATTTTCTACTAAAGTGCTACACCAGTTTTGATAAAATTTATATGGGACCACACGGAAAGAACTAGCTTTCAAATAAAAAAAGAATCATAAAAATCGGTTCACCCAGTCAAAAGTTCTGAGGTAACAAACATTAAAAAAAAAATCATACAAACGAATTGAGAACCTCCTCCTTTTTGGAAGTCGCTTGAAAATATAAGATAGGTCACTCAAGGGATAAAAACTACTCCTACCTCGCACTCCGAAATTGATCAAGCCGTTTAGGCTACAGCCCTAGCCAAAGAAACATATATTCATACACCAGAAAAACATTACCTTACTTTATGGGCAGTGAGGTAACAAAGAGAAAAGTCCTGACTTACTGAGTGCCTCATCAACGCCCAGCCCAAATCCTTGAATATGGAAAGCTGAACTTTTGAACACAAGTTTCCTTTATCTACATCTACATCTACACTAATATTATAAAGAGGAAAGATTTGAATGTTTGTTTGTTTGTCTCGAATAGGCTCCGAAACTACTGGACCGATTTGAAAAACTCTTTCACCGTTGGAAAGCTACACTATCCGCGGTTGCTATAGGCTATATTGTATTTTCAAAATATTAGGGATCCTTTCTAAAACTTACAAAATGTAACCCAAGGTGTAAAAAATACCTAAAAATTTCTGAAATGTCTACAAAAAGTAGAGTAGTGTAGTGGTAGTGGTAGTGGTGGTGGTAGTGGTATTGTTAGTGGTAGTGGTAATGGTAGTGGTAGTGTAGTGGTAATGGTAATGGTAGTGGTATTATAGTGGTAGTGTAGTGGTAACAGTAGTGTTACTGGTAGTGGTAGTAGTGGTAGTGGTAGTAGTGGTGGTAGTGTTTACCAATTGTGAATAAAAAACCAGCCAAGTGCGAGTCAGAAACGCCCACATAGGGTTCCGTACCATTATACTAGATAGCTGTAGTCTCTTTTTGTAACAGAAAACACGTTTTTTTTGTATGTAGACCCCCTTTTTTTCACTTTTTTTCTATTTTTTAGTATTTGTTGTTATAGCGGCAACAGAAATACATCATCTGTGAAAATTTCAACTGTCTAGCTATCACGGTTCATGAAATACAGCCTGGTGACAGACGGACAGCGAAGTCTTAGTAATATGGTTCCGTTTTAACCCTTTGGGTATGGAACCCTAAAATGAATACAATTTTGACATAACAACGCTAAAGACGTACAAAATAATCCACTTCATTCTTAATTAAAAATACAAATTTGATTAATTTTTGGTTTTTATTAATCTCCTAAAAAAAGTACTTACAACCAATTTTGGTATAAAAGCAGAATTTACGTATCAATTAATAAAATAAGAATCATTAAAATAGGTTTCAGAATCCGTGAAGAAAGTTCGTTACATACATACAAAAAACAAACAGTCATATTTAAAAAAAACCTTAATTTTTATATTCGGTTAAAAAGGCCGAATTAAATAAAATGGAGTTTAGTCACCGGGCGGAAAGGTAGTCATTGATATAAGTAAAATTTAAACGGTCATTTTCTGATATCGATATGTCAATCAATCTGGGCGATTTCAAAAGTCATGCACAACCAATGTTATATTAATGGTTCTTCTGAAATTATCATATCAGCTCATACACGTCCCCACCTAGAGGATCGAGCCCTTTTTTCGAATGTTTTTAGTTAAAAATTTGAGTGCATTTGGCTGCATCTCACCTGATGGTAAGTGCCGATGCAGCCGAGTATGTAACACTAAAGCTCAAATATTGCCTATTCACTCTCGTCTTGAAGATTCCTAAATTATACGAATCGGAGAATATAGACGCCACCGGTAGGGAATTCCACTCCTTGGCCCTTCGCATAATGAACGAAGAAGCAAAACGCTTCGTGCGTAAAAGTGGAACATAGTATATCTTGCGATCGGGCCTTAGTCGACCACGTGGGCCCAGTGCAAACCTTCCAGTTTCTTCGAAGGCGTGTGCAGGTTTTCTAACGATGTTTTCCTTAACCGTAAGAGGGTGGGATAAACGTACATAATATGTAATCGAAATCCGTGAACACATTGGTACGTGGCAGGATTCGAACAACGACCTTAGGACAGGAGGCTGCGGCCGTAACAGTTACACCACCGACGATCTCCTGAAATGTCGGAAATAATCAAAGAGCTCACAAAACTGAACAACTTTTCTCAAGGAACATATACATATTTAACAGGTTATTTTTAGGGTTCCGTAGCCAAATGGCAAAAAACGAACCCTTATGGATTCGTCATGTCTGTCTGTCTGTCTGCCCGTCCGTATTTTATGTATATAGTATGGGTTCCTTAGGGAAAGTTGTTAAGTTTTATGAGCTGTACCCCTCCGCCCTTTCTTTAATAATTAAGAAAAAAATATCTGTATATATAAAAGGAAAAGATGGCTGACTGCTATATCAACGCACAGCCGAAACCACCTAATGGATTACGCTGATATTTGATACACATAGCAATTAGGATGGGGGCATCCGCTAAGAAAGGATTTTCGAAAATTCCCACGGGAACGACAAAAAACGGGATCTGCGCGGGCGAAGCTGCTGGCATCCACTAGTACCTTAAGTGTACATCGATTTTTTTTTTATAAGTAATGACGGTACCATATTCTAATGTATTCTTGGAACACGAAAATGCTCAGTGTGATGGACCTTATTCTTATAGTTATTGACAAAGTTTGATTGTATGTAACCTTTGAGCCATTTTTATTTAAAACTCACAAACCACCTGGGTTGGTACCTTACTCAGATATTTTTCTAAAATAACAAAATTCCCTGTACATTAGACCATATAAAGGTATAGAGACGTAAAAAGTTTCATCATAATCGTTAAGTCTATTTCTGAGTAAAAATATATTTATGTCAGTGTAAGTTTACATAAAAGTTCTCGAGTGGTGATCGCGCACCGGAAAACGTAGCGTAAGCAGGGCTCCCATGCGGTGGACCGATGACCTGGTAATGATCACGGGAAGCCACTGGATGCGGGCAGCGCAAGACCGGTCGTCTTTGTCCAGCAGTGGACGTTTTTCGGCTGATATGATAATGTATGTTTACTTACTTACGAGAGCGTCGGTGGCGTAACGCTAGGATTGCTACCTCCTGTCCGGGAGGTCATGGTTCGAATCCTTCCACGTACCAATGTGTTTTCGCATTTCCATTTCATACGTACGTTTATCAGACGCCCTTACGATGAAGGATAACATCGTGATGAAACCTGAACACGCCTGCAAAGAAACTCGAAGGTTGTGTGTAAAGTCGACAAAGCCATTTATATAAGCTTCGACAAATGCCCTAAGTTACTAAGGCCTGATCGCCTTAATTCATGGTAGACTCGAGCCCCTCGGTGGGGACGTGTATGAGCAGGTAAGAAGTTTACTTACTATGGTGAGTACCCTGAAAACCACGTTAGGAAAAAAAATACTGATAACATCGCTGGAAATATTAAAATATAATTTCCCCTTACCCATATTGTATCTAAATCTGTCTAGCAGTTAAGGCGCTAGAATAAGCATCTTTATAGCAGAGTGCCATTTTGCCAGAAGCACTACTACAAACTCCCATATTGTGTGAAACTGACGGAATCATTTTCGCTATTGTATTCTTCGCCATATCAACTAGTATACGTCTCCACCGAGAGGCTTTTTTTTATTCTTAATTGGGACGCCCTTGGCATCATCCCAGTTTATCCTGAATTCGGCGATAGGGCCTTAGTCGAACACGCGGGCCCAGTGCGGGTTAGTCGAGAGTACCAATGATTACCACTTACCAAAATGAGTATCAATTATTAATAAATCAATGGCTTTAACATTAGATACGTTTGGCATGAATATACCTCAACCCGTAAAATATTATAGCAAGCTATACTACTCAAGATAACTTAAGAACTAATCTTAAGTCTAGCTTCGAACGACAATAGTTCCTTTGGTCTTTGAACTCTGTACTACTATCAAGATTACATGAACGACGCTGTTTGTTACGCCTGCTACGATGAACACTGTTGACATCTCTTTCATTGGTTTCATGTTAGAAAGAGACCAAAGTTATATTCGTTATAGACTGGCGTTTAGATGTTTATTTATGTTTTAAAGTGGTAATATTACAGATTTTCGTTATTTTTGACATCAATTACTCTTAAACTATAGAAAACCCAAGGCTGAAAAAAAAAATATTCTTGATGTTTTTTCTTAAAGTCAAAAGCTATTATATACACGATTGAGCAGTTTTGGCTCAATGGAAAAAATAACCCCAAGGATAGGTCTACACCGTTACTTTTAACTCTAGTTATGACTTATATTTTGAGTTATAAATTTTAAAAAATATTTGTTATGATAATACAAAGTGAGTAATGTTTTAATTTTTTACACTTTCATTGTAGTTTTTAATTGAAACGAAAAACCATTGAAAAGGGGAAAAAGAGTAGTTATTTTCTTTACTCTTTACACGTAAAGAAGAATGCAAGGTCATATAAGAATATTCCATATCTTTTTTTTTATTATTAAAAATTTGTTTTTGCGTTTTTCTATGCTAAAAGGTCAAACACGGCAAAAGAGATGCGCGAGAGCCAAGTCAGGGTTCATGGAGGTTGTAGGGCTAGCGGTAAACCCAACTATTAGAAGTTTTTCAAGCTGCCTATAAGGCATCTGACACGGTTTAACGACTGCCCTCAGTGTATCAACCGACACCAACGGCTTAACATACCTTGCGACGCACGGAAACTATGGAGAAAAACGCCACTGACAGTCAAACCCATCCAGGTAATGATCGTGCTTCAGGTCAGTTAACCAGCGTGATCGACTCAACCACGCAACCAAAGTACGTCGCTACGAGCTACGACCGCTACGAGCTACGACCGCTACGACCGCTACGAGCTACGACCGCTACGAGCTACGACCGCTATGAGCTATTAGCCCGTCAACTTCGTGCGCGGTACGCCTGCGAGCTGCGGTACGGGCGGGTAGGCGGGGGCGAGATAGCACGACAAGACGCGATTCCCGCAGGGGAGCTTGAGGATCGTGCCCTTCCCCGCTAACCTCAAGCCCCCCGCGGAGATCCTCCCGCACACCCCGCCTCAGCTGCTCAGGCGTATCGCGCACGAATTTGACAGGCTACAGAACCGCTATGAGCTGCTGCCAATTCTTGTGAAGTAAAATATGATAAGATAAATATACTTTATTGCACGCCAAATATACAAAAATAAAATAAAAATATTAACTAGCAGAATACACAATGATATGCAAATGCGGACTTATCGTTTTAAGCGATTTCTTCCAGCCAATCTTTGGTGAATGGAGGAGACGAGAAAGTGGAACGAATAAAGTGAACTAATGTTAGGCTTTGATTATAACTCTGTATAGATAGCGCCGCGGCGCAGATGCATCGAAAAAAAATACCGGACAACTGTTGGCCGATAAATCCATGTACACCGAGAAAAAGGCACACAAGCATAAAAAAGCTGGACCTTTTTATTGCAGATATTACAAGTTGACGCTCAATCTCTAGAGAGTAAATAATCAAAGATATTAAGGGTCCCCAGGAGGCTCGAATTTCCATACAAACGTAGTTCCGCTTTAATACAAAAACTACATGCCGGATTGAATCCAAACTAAAGTATATTGAATAGATTAGTTTCCATAGTAGTAAATTTAAACATAACTAAACGAAGGCTTAAATTAATCTTGTACTAAAAGTTCGAAACTTCTCTTATTTTTTTTCCGTTTTATAATAGTACATTGAAAACTAATTACAAACATCGACATGTGTCTACTTAATGTATTTGCAAAGTTTTTGTTTTAAAGCGGAACTACGTTCGTATGGAAACTCGAGCCTCCTGGGGACCCTTAAGTCTCTGGTTGAACTCTGATTCATCTAGATTTGGATAGTGGACAAAGGAAACCCGATAATTGTGGGGTGCCGTAATCAATGGCGGAACCAATCAGCTGTTTGATGTTTGTTAGTTTGCTTTGAATACTATTGCTGAATACAAATCTTGAGGAGTATTCAAGTCGGGTTCGATTGTATGTACCTGTCTTGGTGCTTTGTGTATTTGTTGATAATGGAGGTATTAAATAACCAATTTAATGAAAATTGAAACTTGACTGCATAAAACATTACCTCTTTTTGAGGGCCAGTCGGATAAACATATAGCACCACTTGTAGGTATGGTTTGAAGGTATGATAAGGGCGTGGGTTAAAGATGCGTGCTCACATAGATATTTAATAGTAAAATAAAGACCTTAAAAGAAAATGAAAATTAGATAATACATTATGCACTTAAATTTTAAATACAATTTACAAAAATATAATTATATCTTACCCGAAAAAGGGTCTTAAGAAAGCAGTAGAAATAATTATTCTCATAGTGAAAGTTTAATGATAGATTAAAACTGTTGGATGGTAGAATTTAATTTTTAAAAGATATTGTCAGTTATATGACAGGGCATGTGTGAAAATGAAATAGATGGAACTAAAAGAAGGTCGGATGAAAGAAAAACTCATAACAGCGTGCCACATTACAAACATTTTTATCTTAATCTCACGTGAGTGATATAAGATACATTTATCTTATATCACTCACGTGGGATCGAGACAAATCTAATGTTACCTCACAATCCGTAATACATTAAGCCGTTTACGCTACAGGCTCAGTCAAAGAAAGAGACATATTACCGCTTGCAGCTCGCGCACTGCACACCCCCTTGAATCTAATACGAGTCCATCCGGCCAACAAATTGCTTATTTATTTAAATGCACGTATATAATCTCATGTGATTCCGTCCGGGAATTTTATCCAAACGATTTGCTCAAAAAATTACTGAAAGGTATTGATGAACGGATTTGTCATCAATCAATGAAAATCACCTAACTTCGCTCTTCACGAATATACTCGTATTTAAAAAAAAAAATGCGAGTCCGTCCAACTCCTGAATTTAACAAAAGTTAACTGTATGGCAGCTCGCACTAAACTTTTTGTAAATTTTGTACATAATATTTTTATACAAAATTGGCAAAATTGTAAAATTTTTGATAAATTCATTTTTTATGACAAAATCTATACTTCTTCGTTACCAAAAATATCATTACTTCGTAATCATAACAATACCATTTGTAAGTAAATCGCTTATTTCGTAATCATAACAATTGCTTCTACCATTTGTGAGTAAATAGCAATTTTCAATTAAATTTGTAGGAGAACCATACAAACACGATTATTTTTAGATCAATGGGTATTAAGTTACAGACAAACACATGCAACTACGACATGTAAAGTTTCATCAAAACCGTTAGAGCCGTTTTTGAGAAAAAAAAACAGTTTTTTTTCTATGATAGCTACCATTCGGTTTGACGGTACGAAAAAACTTTTGATAATCCCTTGAAGAAATAAATTCAAACTCTTAAGTTCTAAATTTGGTACCAATCGTACTAAATAGACCTCCAGAGGCAAGCGTGATGGACGGATGCACAGACGCACGGAGACACGGACGCACGGACGGACACACGCATGGACAGACCGAATTCAGATGTTCGGATTTTCGGTATGTGTTAATTTTTTTTTATTCACAATTGGTAAGCCCTTGGCATCATCTCACCTGATGGTAAGTGATGATGATGCCGAAGATGGAAGCGGACTTACCAAGATTCCCCAACGCAATGGAGAACTGGCTATCTTATCTTCAAGCCGGAGCACATCAATGTTGTTAACACTGATGTTTGGCGGCAAGACTTAGATAAGATGGTAGTAGCTAGCCAGGCGGGCTTAGAAAATGTCCTACCACCATCCAAACCGAGTCTTTCAAGTTGACCCCACCGGGAATCGAACCCGCGACCTCCTGGTGTAAAGCGAATGGACTATCCATTACGCCACGGAGGCGGTTAAAATGTTATAGAACGCATTTTCACAAAAATTTTAAAAGCTTTTTTTTGCCATTACAATACTTACTCTACCCTACGTACGTACCTTACTACGGGGTCAAGAAAGTAAAAACAGTACTATATCGTGGTACGACGACGATTAGGTAGGTGTACGGTATGGCGTGGGTTTTTAAAAAATGCCCTACGTGCTAACAGAATTTAATTTGATTTTGAGAAGACCTAAAAAAAAGTACACAAAAAAGGTATTTAAACATTAAATAATTAACACAAAACATAAACTAACTTACTCAAAATGGGTCTACAAAGAAAGCAGCAAGATATTTTATTTTAATTTATTTTTAATAAAAATATCGAAGCATGGAAATGTTAAATGATTGATGGGATTTGGGTTTTAAAACACATGTCAGCGCATGCGTAGTGGAACAAATAGATGGAATCAAAAAAGGTCGAATGAAAGAAGATATCGAATAACAGCGTTACCGCGCTACAATGTACACACGGCGCCACATCAAGCTATAACAAACCAGTATACGTGGGCCTTGCGTATGTTGAAACGCAAAGGCGTCGCGCGGTCAGCTTATACTGGTTTATATAGCTTGATGTGTCGCTGTCTGTACATGGCCAATCTGCTGGCCGATCGCACAATAAGTCCAAAGAGACCTTTCAAAAAGTTAACTCAAAAGTATTTTTGCATTATTATATTAACATGTTTTTTTATATTTAAATTCTTTTTGCGCACATATTGTGGCTAATAATCAAACGTTTCCAGGTAATCACAACACTTATGATCAGGTAACTATAGTAATAGGTGCGATCACGCAAGTCTTACTGAGCTACGACCGCAAGACATGTTCAGGCTTTGGTGCTGGTTGCTATCATTAGATGGCAGTATTATGAGCGACTTGCAAATTTATAATATTATTTGGCTTCATAGAAAATAGGTAAATCAATGAACTTTAACCGTTTTTCGGAAACCAGCAGCCTCTACTTTTTTATATGATGAAAGATTTATTGTTTCATGAACAAAGGAAAGACATCAACGAGCAGTGTAAGACATAATAAGACACAGCTCTTTTCTCTCTTATCATGTGGCACAATGAAACTTGCTATCCAAAGGATAGATGGCTGTTGCCTAGTGTTACACTTAGCATCACGCGCGGTCACGTGTAGGGAATTTAGATTTAGACCTAGGACGTGTACAACGCGACCTTCATACACATCTGGAATCAGATGTGCAGGTTTCCTTACGATGTTTTTCTTCACCGTTACAGCAATCGGTAAGTATGTTTGGAAAAACTCATTGGTACATTGACCGTCCGGATTTAAACCCGGGACCTCTGGTGAGGCGGACCGAGTCGTTACCGGTTGAGCAGCCGAATTAAAAAAAAACTTTAAACTTTTAGATGCAAGCTATAATTTAAAAATATATTTTTTTTGCATTTTCCTCAACAAACCCTTTCATTCGATACCCATATCATGGGGGTACATGTAAAACAACTGATCGTTTTTTTTACATGATCATGTAACACAACAACTGATCATGTAAAACAACGGTGGGGCCTTGGTAGTCCTTGCCTGCGTCTGTCTTTCCCGACTCCTACAGTTTGGGGATCTTCAAGGCGAGAGTGAATACGCATTATTTGGGTTTGCGTGTACCATCCTCTACTAAATCGTCACTTACCATCAGGTGAGATATAGTCAAACGCACTAAAATTTTTAATATAAAAAATATATCCACCATATTGGTTTTAGAATGACATTACTTAGCTTACAATGAATTGCCATCTAAACTACACATGTATGCTGTGTTGCCAGAATTACTGTAAAAAGTACCCCGAAATTACCGTACAACAGGGATGACGACAGCATCTGAAATTAATTATGAACTCTTGATCACTTAATTGCCCTCCTACTTAAACTTCGGAAAACCTTACTCGTTTTATTTTCCATCAAGTCTTCGATTTTTAACTTACTAAAATCACAAAATGAGTACATAAATGATGCTGCAAAACTATGACGGCAGGCCTAGGTGTTTCAAACATTTTTAGAACGAAATATCGTTTTTGACAGATGATAAAAAGTAATTCAGATGACTAGTATTCGTCATCCCTATTACCGTACACGTCGTCATTTGTATAAAAAGTCGCTATATTGTTAATGGTTTTTCAACGTATTCTCTTTAATATTGTGTTTGGCATCCTTAAAAATTACCGTAAAAGGCTTGAGAATACCGTACAAATACAGTAATTACCGTACGTCTGGCAACGCTGCATGTATGCAAAATTTCAGCTTAATCGGAAACCGGAAGTAGGTCACATTTTACTTGCTAATTTTAAGGCGGACAACTTACGAAAACTGCAAGTTAAATATAAGCTAAAATATAGTAATAACTAGTCTTAACATCAATCCTATTTATGTTAATTTATTTTACATAAGTTTTACGAAAACATACAGGAATATGCATTTAGGCAGCAAATGCATATTCCTGTATGTTTTGCAAATGGCGTGGTAGTGGGCAGAGCACATAGCTTGGAGAACAAATGGCCGTTGGGTCAGTAAAGTATTCGAGTTGCAACCGCCCACCGAAAACGTAGCGTAGCAGGCCTCTTACTCGGTGAACCGATGACTTGGTAGAGGTAGCGGGAAGCCGCTGGATACGAGCAATATTATTTTTTACTATTTAGAGGTTTTTGTAGGGGGTTTTTTAATTTAATTTTTCTTTCATTCTTTTTGAACTTTACATATTACTAGTAGATATATTACAGTCGAAACTCTGTTCCCATAGTCACACAAATACTTTCCGGGACGAAACAAGACATTGCGATACGAATTTTTTCTTATTTTGAATCGATTAAATCTGTGGAAGTTCATCACATACCTTGTTTGAAGCTTTAGTTAATTGTGTTATGATTGTAAACTTTATATCAATTGAACACTTTTATAAAATTTCGAAACGTATAAGAATAAATATATTTTTTAAAGAAGTCAGCAGTCAGAAGTCGCAATTAATCGTCGACACGCCAACCGGTTAGCACGTACCCTCGCGCGCGTCTCGCTAACCCATTTACAAGTGTGTTTACTCGTTACCAATACTCAATTAAGATGAATACCTGTCCTGGCTGTAATGAAGAGTTTGTTAGTGGTGCCCTTTGCTCGCATTGTGCAAAAACCTATTGTTTTACTTGTGCTAAGATCTCGGAATGTAACTACCGGAAGCTCGGAGCTGCAAGGATGGCTCAACTGCGGTGTATGGATTGCAAATCTCCATCTCTCAACCTCCCAACGCAAGGGTCGTCACCAGCACCGCAACCTACTTTAGAGCAAGTTCTTCAAGAGGTTCGTGCAGGGAACGCACAAATTAATGCTCAGCTCGCTGCATTACCCAAACTCACTGAGGATGTCGGAGAACTCAAAGTGAACCTGGTCACTTTCCGTGAAGACCTTTTAAATCTCAACACAAAGGTGGAAAGTATCAATCAGAGAGTTACGTCAATCGAAAATCGCGTCAACGAACCGGACCCGAACCTACCCGCATTCGAAACCAAACTAACCCAGCTTCAGGATGACATCGGACAAAGGGAACAATGGGCACGAATGAACAATGTAGAAATTAAAGGAGTCCCGAGAAAAAAAGGTGAAAATCTCCTGAACTTAGTTGTCAAAATTGGCGAAACCATAAAAGTACCTAATTTCACAAAGAATGCAATTAACTTCGTGATAAGGTCAAGGTCCAATACTCCAGGCGAGAAACCCATTGTTGTCTGTTTCACTAATAGGTACATGAAAGATGACTTTGTAGCTGCGGCCCGAGCGTTCAAGACCCTGTCGACCAGCGACCTTGGCTTCACGAGCGAGGAGCAGCGCGTCTTCGTCAACGATCACCTCACCCCCCAAAATAAGATACTTCTATCCAAAACCAAGAATTTGGCCCGCGACCTCGGTTACCAATATGTCTGGGTAAAACACTGCAAAATTCAAGTAAGAAAAGACGACCTATCAAAAATACTAGTCGTCCGTAATGAAGGTGACCTAAAAAACTTAAAATGAAACCTTCGAATGTGCATGATATACACACCTACCCTACTCATATGTTTGCATTGTTATTGTATTTACTTACCTACATAACTAGTGCCTTGCCTACTCATAGCTTTGTTCATCACACTATATCGCCGAAAAAATACCTTTGTTTTGCCTACATAATTACAATATTTTACCTACAACTTACCTGCCTAAATCTGCTAACACGTTGCATTGAAAGACTATATGACACGAGTCCAACCACTAATAGAATGATTATCTTATTCGGATTACTAAGCCCCCTAGTTACAATTATACCGAAATGCTATCTATTCATAAGAATCTATGAATGTACATTGTTTTACCTGATAACCGAAGGCCTATTTTATCGTTTTAAGCTCCCTACATACTACAAACCCGTTTCATTCACAATCGGTTCTATTGTTATCGCACAGAGAAGCGCCTACATAAATATAGCTACACACCTTCTACTCACCGACCGTTCTATGCAGCCTATAAGTATAAGTAGTGTTATTCATTACCGCCACAACCGTCAACCGCTATCTCTGTTACTGCGATTTTTTATACACAGGCGCTCGCATATACATACGCGTACCCCTAACATGTTGATTAAAAAAATTAAGATTATTTTTTACTTCTTAAGTAATTAGTAAGTCTTCTATGGCGTTACAAATTTACTATCAAAATGTTAGGGGATTGAGAACAAAAACAGAGTTTTTTAAGAGAAATGTCGATATGAGTAGGCACGATATCATAGTTCTAACGGAAACCTGGCTTTTAGATGGTATTAACGATGAAGAACTATTTAGCGGCGGATACGCGGTGTGGCGGCGGGACCGCGACTACATGCGCACGCGGCAGACGCGCGGTGGCGGCGTGCTAGTTGCCGTAAGGCGCGAACTGCGTGCCATTGACCGCCCCGATTGGTGTTCTAGCGCCGAAGATTTTTGGATAACCATTGACCTAAAAAGAGGACTACACGGGACTCAAAATAGGTTACACTTAGGTTGCCTCTACCTTTGTAAGGAGGGCAGATCAGGCGAACCCGGGCCATCTTTTATGGAACAATTAACCATTTTCACGGACAATGCATTACAAATTTCGTCCAATAACTCCACGGATAGACTCCTTCTCCTGGGTGACTTCAATATGAGTGACATCTCGTGGACTACTTCGGATAACTGTGACGGTTTATTACCTACTGTGACGCTTAGCGAGAAACATCAGGCACTAATCGAAATGATGGACATGTGCAATTTCATACAATATAACGGTATAGTCAATACACACGGTCGCATTCTCGATCTGGTCCTCTCAAACGATGTTGTGTCAGTTTCCCGCTCCGATGAGCCACTTGTAGTGGAGGACGCTTACCATCCTGCGCTATCAGTGAACATCGACCACCTATTACCTGACGATTTGCCCAGCCAGCCCCATCTGAAGTATTTATATAAATATGGTGACTATCACTCTTTTTGTCAGGAATTGGACTGCACACCATGGTCTGATCTACTCTCTACAGGCACGCTAGATGAGGCAGTTGATAAGTTCACTAATACTCTTCTTAAACTTAGGAACAGGTTTATTCCCCATAAACAGGTACGGGATGGCAAGCTGCCTGTCTGGTACTCTCCACAGCTCAAAAGGATACTTAAGGAAAAACTCAAATTCCACAAAAAGTTCAAAACTTATGGTAACATTTCTGATCACCAAACATTCTGCCTTCTGCGGGACAGGGCTAAACGCGTTGAAGGAAATTGTTTTAGGGATTACTTAGCCAGAATAGAAAAATCTATCCGCACTAACCCTAAATCATTTTGGAGCTTTGTTAAAGACAGAAAACAAAATAACGCATACCCGACTTCACTTACGCTTGGCACTGTAACAGCCAATAACGGCAAAGACATATGCAATGCTTTTTCCAACTATTTTTTCTCTACATACCTGCCCCCTGACACCGTGGATAACGAAGTGCATGACGTCACCCTGTTCACTAACACAATACAAGATATTAATACCGTGGAAGTATCTGAGTCATCAGTCCTGCGACACCTCAAATCTCTTGATACCAACATATCTGCTGGGCCCGATGGAATCCATCCCGTCCTACTATCAAAATGCGCTGACAGCTTAAATTTTCCAATCTGTCTATTGTTCAGACGTTCGATTAGGGAAGGGGTAGTACCCGGCATATGGAAATCGGCCTTTATAACTCCAATCCATAAGAAGGGCAGCAAGCGCATGGAGGAAAACTACAGACCGATCTCCAAGCTCTGTGTCCTATCCAAGATGCTTGAAAAAATTGTACATGACCAACTCTATAGTAGCCTGAAACATAATTTTAGTCCCCACCAACATGGATTTTTACAAGGAAGATCAACCATAACCAATCTTGTATTATACACGGAGAAGGTCTCTTCAAACATGGATGGTGGCGGTCAAACTGACTCCATCTACACCGATTACAGCAAAGCTTTCGATAGGATCGACCACCGCATCCTCCTCTCCAAACTTATGGCCTCTGGTATCCGAGGTGACCTACTCAGATGGTTCTCCTCATACATAGAAAATAGATCACAAGCGGTGGTTCTTAATGGATACTCATCAAACCAGCTCCTTATACCCTCCGGGGTGCCGCAGGGTTCAATTTTGGGGCCCCTGCTTTTTACCATCTTCATATCGGATATCGACGACTGCTTTCACCATTCGGACTTTCTTCTATTTGCTGACGATATGAAGATTTTCAAAAAGGTAAGTGGACCCAACGATGCACAACTACTGCAAGACGATTTAGATAGGCTATCTTTATATTGTTTACATAATAAACTCGATCTCAACATTCAGAAATGCAGTAGTGTTACGTTTACCAGGAAGGCCTCTCCTTACATTCACGACTATCACCTAAAGAATATCTTGCTTGAACGTTCTCATTCTGTAAGAGACTTAGGAGTATTACTTGATTCTAAACTTCTGTTCGACCAGCACATAACTAGCGTAACCTCGAAAGCGACTAGATCCTTAGATTTTTTACTACGTTTATCTAAAAATTTCAAAATGGCCAAAACTTTAAAAATTTTATATTGTTCACTTGTTAGAAATCATTTGGAGTATGCTTCGCAAATTTGGAATCCCAACTACACCTTTTACATTGACCTAGTCGAAAAGGTTCAGCGTAAATTTCTTCGCTTTTTAAATTTTAAATTCAAAACTAATATATCCGATTACTTCGATCGCTGTAAGCATTTCCACATCCTTCCTCTATCGATGCGTAGGGAAGCCGCTGATCTGACACTTCTTACCAAACTGTATAATAGTTGCCTCGATGCTCCCGAACTTCTTTGTCTGCTCGGCTTACGCGCGCCCACGAGAATACCTTCTAGGCGTAATCATGTCATGTTATACGTCCCCCGCGCCTCTTCTAACTACAGGCGTAATTCGTTCATACCAAGGGTTTGTGCAAAATTTAACACAAACTACTCTTCTAAGTCTGATATCTTTCACTGCAACGATTATTTTTTCAAAAACATTATAAGTAATGTATTTTTCGGCGAAAAGGGCAAGGCTGATGTAACAAAACACAACCAAATTTAGATTAGATGTTTTTGTTTATATATTTGTTTATCTGTTTCTACTATGACATCAGCATTCATTGTTTCGCAACTTTTCACTATACATACACTCAGCACAACCTGTGCTCCATGCAAGTAATTAAGCTCACTTTGTACACACTATCTTACCATGTATCTATTCTTAAGGTACTTCTTACTTAGCTGTATATTTCTAAAGGACAACTTGTTCATTTGACTATTTTTTTTCTTTTCTCTCTAACAACAATAATATGTTACATTAACGTTCTATAGGTGGAAACTTATAATGGCTATGTTATTTTGCTATCTAGTTCTCTATAATGATGTTAATTAGCTGTAAGTTTTCCTAATCATCATCATCATATCAGCCACAAATCGTCCACTGCTGGACAAAGGCCTCCCCCAAGGATTTCCACGACGACCGGTCCTGCGCTGCCCGCATCCATCGGCTTCCCGCGACCTTCACCAGGTCATCGGTCCACCGCGTGGGAGGCCTGCCTACGCTACGTTTTCCGGTGCGCGGTCGCCACTCGAGACTTTCCTAATAAATAAAAATAAAATAAAATAAAATAATTATTTATTTATGATAAGTCAAACAAACATATTATAATATTTTAAAGTTATAGCGGAGAGATACGACTAGGCTCCCAGCTGTTTTCACACTTCTTGCATGTACTGGTTAGGCAGGGACCTCATGCCTAATGTCACACCCTGGACACTTCATACAACGGGCCATAAATGACATTTCAAAAAACGAATGACGGCACAAACAAAATTGCGATGAAATCCTATAAGTTCGACAACCAATCTGAATCAATCTAGAAAACGAGGAGGTGAGGTCGGAATCTAGAGAGCGGCAGGGAGTATCCAATCCATACTGTATCTTAATACTAATATAGGTATATTTACTTTGCTACTGTGGTTAAAATGTGTGAAGTGTGAAAATGGTTTTAATCGTAGTTCTTGTTTTTTGTGTATATTCTTTTTGTGTCTAACGTTAGACTATAAGAAACTTACTAACAAAAATGGACTGTACTAGTTGTCTGATTAAATAATGATTAATAGTAATGACATTTTGTTTTAGAGAGGTACTTGACGCACATAGCTCGTAGAACAGATAGCCGTTGGGGTAGTAAAGTTTGCGAGTGGAGACCGCGCACCGGAAAACGTAGCGTAGGTAGGACTCCCACTAGGTGGACCGATGACCTGGTGAAGGTCGCGGGAAGCCGCTGGATGCGGGCAGCGCAGAACCGGTCGTCATGGAAATCCTTAGGGGAGGCTGATACGATGATGATGATGATTACGCGTTCATCAAGTTATTCAAAAAACATTGTCACTCAAAAGCAGAACCAATAAAATTCGTTTCCCCACCTGCAATGAAAAAACGCCAACACTCCAAAAACGCCGTACATCCGCAAAGTTGGGGAATTCCTCCCCACCCGCAGATAGTGTCAGGAATGTGAATTAATGAGTTATGACATTGTGAAGGGGCCGGAAAGTTAAGTGGGAGTGATGTATGACTGTATGAACTTGTATGGAGTCGGTCCGGTTGGGCATTCACGTGAAAAATGGAGGGATTTGCGGATGAATAAAAATTTTGGAGATGAAGTTGGTTCTGATTTCCAACTGTGTTGGATGTTATTTTCTGTTTGAATTTTGTTTTTTCTAGAAACACATCGGATACCGTTGGGTGAGCTTATAATTTATCTCTATTATTTGTCACGATGGTTGATCTTTCTTATAACCGCCTCCGTAGCTCAGAGGCAAAGTTCACTGGCTTTACACAGGAGGTCGCGGGTTCGAATCCCGGCGGGGTCAATTGTAAGACTCGGTTTGGTTGGTGGTAGGGCATTTTCTAAGCCCGCCTGGCTAGCTACCACCATCTTATCTAAGTCTTGCCGCCAAATATCAATGTTGATATCATTGGGGAATCTTGGTAAGCCCGCTTCCATCTTCGGCAACATCGTCACTTACCACAGGTGAGATGTTGTCAAGGGTTTACCAATTGTGAAAAAAAAAGTAGGTTCCTATACTTAGAAAGTATTTTACTTAGAAGTTTTTTTAGGTCGACACTAGAGAACCTTAATTTCTACCCATTTGTAATCGGTTCTTTAATAATACTCGTATATTACAAGATGATGTTTCTAGAAAATTAATAGTGTATGCTTGAAAGTATGAAAATTTGTTGTTTTTTTTTATTTATTATTTACAATTGGTAGGTAATAAGCCCTTGGTATCATCTCACCTGATGGTAAGTGACGATGCTGCCGAAGATATAACCTGGCTTTCCAAGGTTTCCCAACGCAATGGGGAACTAGTTATCTTATATTTAAGCTAGAACACATTGATGTTGTTAACATTTATGTTTGGCGGCAAGACTTACTTAAGATGGTGTTTGCTTGTCAGATGGGCTTAGAAAATGCCCTTCCACCAACCAAACCGAGTTTATAAAAAAAATGGCCTCTGCCGGGAATCGAACCCGCGACCTCCTAATATGAAGCTAATAAACGTATCCACTAAGCCACGGAGGCGGTCGAGTTCTTAGTCTTCAGTCTGTAAAATTAACTTGAAAAGTCAACAAAAGACGTGTATCGCACTTATTGTATGTATGTATGTACTATCGTATGTATCTACTGGTTACTACATCTATTCGTTACGGGCAGTTTCAATTTGGAATCGCACCTAACCGCCTGGAATCGGTTTAAAAACCGGTCCGGACCGGTGCGGACCGGACGGCTGTCCGATGCCGTGAAATGTTTTACGATCATTGCCACCCGGTAGTAAGACTAGGGTTGCACTGAGCGATATGCTATAAAATAACAGAATAACGCTTGCTAATCAGCCTTGATGATGTGATGATGCAGTGCAGTTACATAATTTTGCAGTTTAGTAACATAATTGTGCAGTAAATTTATGTAATTTTCCAGTGCAGTTACATAATTTTGTAATGCAAGTACTTAATTAAGAGCAGTTACATAAATTTGCAGTACAGTTACATAATTTTGCAGTGCAGTTTCATAACTCTGCAGTGCAGTTACATAATTTTTAAGTGCAGTTACATAAGAATGCAGTTCATTACAGCTTATATACGTGCCCACCGAGGGGCTCGAGCCTACCCTGAATCAGGGCAATTAGGCCTTAGTCGACCACGCGGGCCCAGTGCGGGTTGGTCGACTTCACACACAACCTTCGAGTTTCTTTGCAAGCGTGTGCAGGTTTCCTCACGATGTTTTTCCTTCATCGTTAAAGCAATCGTTTAGTAATCTTTTTTTTCTCTTATGTTGTGCAATAAATTGTTTTCAATCAATCAATCAATCAATCAATCAATCGGTAAGTATGTACGTAAGTTTTTGCAAAACTCATTGGTACATTGGCCGTTCAGATTTGAACCCGGTACCTCTGGTTAGATGGACCGAGTCGTTACCGGTTGAGCCACCGACGCTTTGTACAGTACAGTAGAATGCAGTACAGTAATGTTGGGTTCACTGGCTTTACACAGGAGGTCGCGGGGTCGATTCCCGGTGGGGTCACTTGTAAGACTCGGTTTGGTTGATGGTAGGGCATTTTCTAAGCCCGCCTGGCTAGCTACCACCATCTTATCTAAGTCTTGCCGCCAAAAATCAGTGTTAAAACATTGATGTGTTCCGGCATGAAGATGAGATAGACAGTTCTCCATTGCGTTGGGGAATTTTGGCAAGCCCGCTTCCATCTTCGGCATCATCGTCACTTACCATCTGGTGAGTTGATGCCGAGGGCTTACCAATAGTTAATTAAAAAAAAGACTATGACTTATGAATGATAATTACACTGTTTATTCTATATGATCGACCGCCTAATTTAAAATAGAGAAAGTACCTATAATTAAGTAAAAACCGGCCAGTAGGGATGACGAATGCTAGTCATCTGAGTTTCTTTTTACCATCTGTCAAAAACGACATTTTGTTCTTAAAATGTTATAAATACTTAGCCGTGACGTCATAGTTTAGCAGCATCATATATGTACACATTTTGTTATTTTGGCGAATTAAAAATCGAAGACTTCGTGGAAAACAAAACGAGTAAGGTTTTTCGAAGTTTAAGAAGGAGGGGCAATTTAGTGATCAAGACTTCATAATTTATTTCTGATGCTTTCGTCACCCTTATTGTCAGTCGAACTCGTACTGAGGTTTCAGTACCACTACACCTCCACAAAAGTGTAAAAGATACCTATACATTACAAAAAAAAAACATAAACACGTGCGCCTGTAAAATCCTGTGTTTTTATTCAGTTTGAACTCCTTAGCGCTAGTACAACTCACACTTGGCCAGTTTTTAATCAAAAACAATAACCTAATAAAAACACGTTTCTTTTATGGGGACTCCCCTATTTTTTTTGTAAATTTTTAGAGATTCCCTAATAATTACAAGTACTCTTAAAACAAATCAGCCAGTTACCTATTACAGTTCCAAAGGTACAACAGCCTTTTAAATGTTGCACGGTCAGACAGACGGACCGCGTAGGCTTACTTAAAGCAAAAATAGGGTCTATGGTAGGGTAGGGTCTAAGGAGCGTCGTTAGGGCTAGGGCCGCCGCCTCCTATCCGGGAGGTCGTGGTTCGAATCCTGCCAGATACCAATGTGATTTCGAATTTAGATTTCATATGTACGTTTCGGTGCCTCAAGCAGTAACGGCACGGTCCTCCTAACCAGAGGTGCCGGGTTCAAATCCGGACGGCCAATGTACCAATGAGTTTTACGTACATATACACACCGATTGCTTTAACGGTGAAGGAAAACATCGTGAGGAAACCTGCACACACCTGCGACGAAACTCGAAGGTTTTGTGTGAAGTCAACCAACCCGCACTGGGCCCGCGTGGTCGATTAAGGCCCGATCGTCCTTATTCAGGGTAGGCTCGCGCCCCTTGGTGGGGACGTATATGAGCTGATGATGATGATGTACGTTTATCCGACACTCTTACGGTGAACGAAAACATCGTGAGGAAACCTGCACAAGCCTGCGGAGAAATTCGCAGGTTGTGTGTTAAGTCGACCAACCCGCACTGGGCTCGCGTGGTCAACTAAGGCCCGATCGCCCTAATTCAGGGTAGGCTCGAGCCTCGGTGGGGACGTATATGAGCTGTTATGATGAATAGGGTCTACGGTACTCTTAAAATCACATAGCTTAGCTTTGTATAGTTACCACCATCTTAACTGCAGTCTTAAAATTCTCACAGTTTTCCTGTAACTGTAGCGTGAATGCCCGATTTTACTAGTGTTTCTAGAACGATCCAGACCTCATAAAAATTTAGCATGTGATTGTAATACGATCGTTCGAAGACACTGGACTACGACCCAACTGTGAGTTTTATAAATAAGTACAATGAAGTGGAAAAATTACATAATGTTTACAATGTTATGAGCATGTACAGTGCCGTAGTAGTTCTTTGAAAATTCAAAAGATGGCAGTTTTCGTCACTCCATATAAAGATTTTTTTTGGTTCAGCCACCACATCAAGGAACCCTTAAACACGAGCGAATAACCTACGACACTGATTTATTAATTTAAATATAAAAATAATTAAGACATGAGACATTTATTGATTCCTTGCCACCAAACACACATAATAATGTTGGAAAATAATAAAATAAAAAAAGAGAGAGGAAAAATAACAACAGTACCTAATATTACAAGTGGAGAAAAAAATTACTATCAAAGTATGATGTGTATGTGTGTGTGTATAGTACAAGAATCACGGACCGCGCTCAGCACATACTGCGTGCGGCTTATGCTGCAACACAGCGCTGGTTTTCAGCGTGGCCCAGGGTTGCTGCGATTGCGTGCACGATGCAGTCAGCCGTGTTGTAGTAGTATATATTATATTTATGATATACATATAATATGATTATGTTTGTTATTATGGTTGTGATAATTGGTTGTTAAATATAAAAAAAAAAACATATGAGAGCGTCAGTATTTTTTTATTCATTAAGTTCGAGATCCTTGCCGCGAGTCCGACTCACACTTACCTCGGTTTTTATTAGGTATTTTTTGTTCAAATTTTTAGCTGTTTTTTACTCAGTTCTAAGTTTGACGCTTTTTATTATCGCCCGCATGGACATAGTTTTTATGACTTTTTTTGAGGATGACCGGTGCGCGAGCCTCTGCGGCTCACTTAAGCTGAAAAGGCTTCCCATCCGTCTGAGACGTGAAATGCACTTACATTGTATGCTTTTTAACATATTGCACAGCCCAGCAGCTCCTCCGTATCTCAGAACTAATTTTCAGCGCAGAGAGGCTTTTTCTGACCGTCAACCTCGGTCATGTAATAAATTTCTCTTGGCATTTCCTACGTGCCTTACACACTTTCTGAGCAAATCATTTATGGTTTATTTATTAATCCAACGACGACCGGTCCTGCGCTGCCCGCATCCATCGGCTTCCCGCGATCTTCACCAGGACCGGTCGTCGTGGAAATCCTTGGGGGAGGCCTTTGTCCAGCAGTGGACGATTTCCGGCTGATATGATGATTAATCCAACTCGGCTGGGCAGCGTTCGGGAAGCTTCGCAATCTTCACGTCCCAAATACCGTAGTGTCTTAATACCAAGTGAAGTGAACTCATATCCACGCTCGCGAGCCGCCTTCGACTTACGCACCACTCACCCTAAAAGATTAAAAACAATGCACATGCGGGCGAAGCCGCGGGCAAAAGCTAGTTAATGAGTAAAATCAACGCCTGGCGCTGTAAGTATGAAAATGTTAAAAATGTACCTACGCCGCGCTCTACGCCGCGCCAAGCCGCGCGGCCCCTTGCAAGGTGAAAATTCAGTAGTCAGAAGAGATAAGAGTTACGCGATAGAAAGAGAGGCAACTTGTAGGTGAATATAACTGGAGGTGAATTTACTGTTACGGACTCTTCCACGAGGCACTCGCCAGGCAGAGTACCGGGACAAGCGTCTTGGCGGCAAGACCTACCGTAACTGGTCCTTGTCTTCACCTTATGGTGTTGGCAGGAATAGTGGCCTTCACTATATGACCTAGCTGTCGGTGAGTGGGGACGCTATATCATGGTAGTTTATCGTATCTGGTAGATATACGAGAGGGGAATGTAGGTAATTAGCGCTGTTCGAGGTCGAATTCATGTGAATTTGCACTTTATTGTGTCGTAGCAAGAGTCGCCATTCGTTGAAATGATTTTGCGGAGTTAACCTTCTTTTACGTAGTAAATAGTCTTTATTCTTTGGCTCTACCAAGCCTGACGGCGAATTACGCGGACTACATTTGATTGACTATCATTTCTACAACAGATGTATCTCTAACATGTACAGAAAACACTTCATTACAACCGAGACCTTTCTACGAAACACTAGACCCTTTTCATATATTACTATATCCATTTTATTCAACGCGACAGTAGTAATATTAAGTATTCTTTGACGCGACATCCCGACCAGTAGTAGCGTCGAGTAAATCCCTCGAGTAAGTACGGTAATTCAACTCTTTTCCTCCCACTTACCCCTCTCTACCCCCTTCTTACTCTTAGTCACCCCTCTGGGGTAAGTGGCGTCTGCTCCGATGATTAAAACGGGATACGTGTTTAAGTTAAACTCTAAGGTTGTAATAGTATTTGATTTTAAATGTGTTTTTTTTATTAAAAATTTGAGTGCGTTTGACTGCAACTCACCTGATGGTAAGTGATGATGCAGTCCAGGATGGTAGGGGAGAAGGAGGCACTTTTGAAAGTTTTTTTGTTAATCAACTGCAACTTTTTATTTTATTATACGAATTCGATAATTTTGCATAAGAACCTTGATATTATATCATACTTCATAATAATTAAAGTTTCAGTGCACTTCTTCTGTCTATTTTCTAGAAATTCACGTTCATGTGAGAAAAGTAAAATATTCAAATATGCCCCTTTTCTGGGGTAGTTTTGAAACAACCCGGGGTACATTTGAAATAACTTTTTTAATGCTAATAGGTCATTATATGTATTAAATAGTTACTTTAATTTGTAATTCAACAAAATTTAACTGCATGTTACTAATCTAGAAAAAAAATACAATTGATTTTTCATAGCTCATGTTGTTATACATGTGACCTGGGGCACATTTGAAATAGCTTTAAAAAAACAGCTTTCGTAACATATAACTAGTTTTGATCAAAACTATAGTAGTAAAAATAACCACATTATGAATTTTAAGAAGTGGCAATAGTTTATAGTAAACTGTTAACAAAATGAAGAAAAATGATTACAGAATAGAATTTTCTAAATTATTTGCAATCAAAAGAAACAAAAATTCAAAAGTGCCTCTACAGATTTAATCCGAAAATTTTCCTGGGGGGTTGGCAGTCGCCTCCTAGTGTGGGAGTAGGGTAGGGATGCTTGTGGACCTAAAAACCCTATTGCAGTGCTACCTCTCTCCCCGGCGCCCCCCGGGCAACATGGTTAGTGACCAGAGTAAGGCCTTGTATGACGGCAGCTCTGTTCTCTAGCGATGGCTAAGACTGCCACGGTGGGCTCATGGTAGAGAATGGTCGGGTTCCTCACCATTGGCTACTATGGGCGCACAATTATCGTGCTCATATCGTCCCTGCATGGCGGACTGACTTACTCGATTAGGTCAGTTTGTGATGCTGGGGGGAGATGAGCACTACTGCAAGAGTCCTGTGGTCAAGCTCTTGTGGCTCTGTCATCATACAATATTGATGGCAGAGGGGGGGTTGACCACCCGCGTGTTTTTGCCGTGCGCGGGGACCCGTACGGAGGGATGACGGGATCCTGGTAGTTGAGTCGACACGGGTTGGCAACACACCACTTTGGCCCTAATTTCCTCTTACACGGGAGGTCGCCGGGGAGCCAAAGGCGATCAATCGGCTAAGGTGCCTGTCCCTCAGACGGCCACCAGGCGAGTGTCCGGGGGTGATGGGGTCTACAGGGAGCAGTGCGCATTGTTAGTGCTAGAAATGGCGCGAAGCAAGACGTGCTGTGTACCTCGTGGGCAGCTCACCCAGGGATGCTATACCCCTTGATAACCCTGGTGTCTATCAAGGCATCCCCAACGTTGAGGACTCCATGGAGGGTGGGGAGTCAAGGTGGTGAAGGATAAACCGTACAATTATGGAGGATCAAAATAAAAACAAAAATTTAGGGGAACTGTCCGATAAGGGCGGGTTCCATAAGGTCTCAACGCCCGCAAGGGCGGGGACAAAGGGCATCTTTGCCAAGGGTACCGTACCTGCCAGGGGAGGAAATTCAACGGTGACAAGAGGTGGGCGGGGCACTTCTCGGGGTGCTCTGTCCTCTCGTGGCGCCAGGGTTTCGGAACCAGGCAGGGGGGGCGCGTCGGGGAGGGGAGCTAGGGCGGGAATTGGACCGCATGGCAGTTTCGGAACTGGCGGTGGGAACGCTGTGGCAGGCGATGGTCCCTCTGGGGCTGTCAACGCTGCGGTACCTGCTGCTGGGACCGTAATTGCAGGTGCGGGAAGTGCCCTGACTGATGCTACCGTCAGAAAGAGGAAACGGCTGAGTGGCAGTCAGAAGCGGAAACGCACTCTGAACAGGCAGGCAGCCGTTGATTCTGCAGGGATGCCCACCGAAGGGCCATCAAAAAGGGCTAGGGAGGTCAGTAATGAGGCCACTGACCCGTCAGGAGACTCCAAGCGGTCCAAAATTCAGGACAGCTCGTTTAAGGAGGCACTGACAAACGTCAGAATGGCGGTTATTACTGAGGACCACCCTTCGAGGACGATCACGGCGGAAATGGTATCCTCAATAAGGAATGCCATATGGGAAATGCTGGAGAAAACTCCAGACCCACTGCCGGTCGTCAACGCGGGAACATTAATTGCGGGGGCCATGCACTTCTCGTGTGAAGGGCAGGCGTCTGCGAAATGGCTTTGCGGACTTAATGGCACTCCCATTAAGGACGTAAAGTTAAAGGTGATCAGCGCCAAGGATCTTCCAAAACCGGTAAAAATGGCATGGAAGACCAAGAACAACTGGTGCCTGGACATCACCCGGGTTCTGAGCGTTATCCAACGCTACAACCCTGCCCTCAAGACCAGTGAGTGGAAGGTGGTGGACACACTGGTCGAGGAGGGCCATGTGAGACGCATAGTTCTGATGGACAGGACCTCTGCGGATCACATAAAGGGGAAGGGCTATTGCCTCCAGTCGGGCATGGACAAGAGCACCTTCAAACTCCTGGAGGACACCGAAGGGAGGGTGGAGGAGCCTGTCGGTGCTGTCGTGGGGGCGATAGTCCCGCGTTTGGATCCAGTGGAGACGGTAGCGGAGCCCGAACCGCAGCCAAACCCAATGGAGGTAGTGGAGCAGGGACAGCCTCCATCACCGGCGACGTCACAGACGACGGAAGATCTGCTGGAGGAGATTGGCAACCTAGGGTTGGCATCATCTCCTCTGGCTGTCGACGATGTGACGGAGAGTGAGGCACCCAGTGGTGGCCAATAACTGGCCGCCACACCCCGGCGAACACTCAAATTCGCGGGTCTAAGGTGTGTACAAGTAAACCTACAGCACTGCAAGGCAGCAACGGCCCTTTTGGCCAGACAGCTGCAAAGTAATAAATTTGATATTGCCCTCATACAGGAACCTTACATTAGAAAGGGACTAGTATCGGGTTTGGGTAGGGCGGGTGGATCCATAGTCTACAACTGTCTTGCTAATGATGTGAGGACTTGCATCTATGTCAGAAATGGCGTAGATGCAATGCCCTTATACGATTTCTGTGCCAGGGATCTTACAACGATTAAGATCCTTAAAGGGGGCAGGAGCGAGGTCATCATGGCCTCTGCCTACATGCCCTATGAGGAGACGGAGCCACCTTCACCTGCTGTGAGGGAGCTAGTCGAGCACTGCGGTAAGAATCAATTTGATCTTATTATAGGATGTGATGCTAATTCACATCACACGGTCTGGGGGAGCACAGATATCAACAAAAGGGGGGAGGACCTATTAGAATACATAGTAAGTTCTCCGCTACAAATTCTAAATAGAGGCAATGAACCAACGTTCGTCAATTCTAGAAGGGCCGAGGTCATTGACATCACGGTTGCCTCAAACAGGGCAAGTAAGGACATAATTAATTGGCATGTATCTAACGAAATTAGTGGTGCTGATCATAGGTACATATGCTTCAGGTACATAACTGATAACCAGATACAGACTGTACGAAGGAGAAACCCACGGAACACTGTATGGGAATCTTACGTGACGGATCTAAAGGATGAATTAGGTGAAGTGCGAGGTAAACTAAACTCTGTACTTGACATAGAGATCGAGGCGGATAGGATTGTTAACGCGATACGAACTGCCTGGATTAAAAACTGTCCTGAAAAAGCTGTCATGGCTAAAAAGGATCTGTGGTGGAGCTCTGATCTTGAAAAAATGAGGAGAGACACAAGACGAGCATTCAATGAAGCCAAGAAGAAAAATGACTTCACTGAGTACTCAAGAGCTCTTACTAAATTTAACCTAGAAGTTCGTAAGAGAAAAAGGAAAAAGTGGAGAGAACACTGTCAAAGTATTGACAATATTCCTGAAGGAATGAGACTCTCAAAGGCGCTCTCTGTTACTAAATCAGATCAGCTAAAATCTATTAGAACCGAAGAGGGAAAACTGACTGAATCTGGGAAGGAAACATTAGAAGTGATGTTTAAAACCCACTTCCCGGGCTGTGAAATAACAGATAGCGAAAAGGATGACCCAGTAACTCGGAATGAGCTGAATACTCAAACGAGGAAAAAAGACTGGGACGTAGCTAAGAAGGTAGTAAATGAGCAAAAGCTTCTATGGTCTATAGGTAGCTTTCAACAATTGAAATCGCCAGGACCAGATGGGATCTACCCCATCCTACTACAAAAAGGATCAAAGGCGCTACTTAAGCCATTATGCAGGCTATACAAAGCGTGTATCGCCTTCGGATATATTCCTAAAATCTGGAGACGTGTGAAGGTTGTCTACTTGCCAAAGCCAGGAAGAGACAGATATGATGAACCGAGGTCTTATAGACCCATAAGCCTTTCGTCATTCTTGCTAAAGGCTTTGGAAAAGCTGGTCGACAAACATATAAAGGAGGGTCCCTTGCGGAAAAAACCACTTCATGGACTACAATGTGCATATCAGTCTGGCAAGTCGACTGAAACAGCACTTCACCTTGTAGTATCACGTGCTGAAAGAGCGTTGGAGAACCAGGAAGTATGTGCTGCTGCCTTCCTTGACATAGAAGGAGCCTTTGATCGCACTACTTTCGGGGCAATCAAGAATGCAGCTATCTCCCATGGCATAGACCAAACGTTATGCAAATGGATAGATATCATGCTTAGGAAGAGAATTATAACATCTTCACTAATGGAGGACGAGGTTACTGCCACCACTACAAAAGGATGCCCACAAGGTGGCGTTCTGTCACCAACACTTTGGAGCCTAGTGGTCAACTCGCTCCTACAGGAGCTGAACACCGGACCTCTTTACACGATTGGTTATGCTGACGATCTAGCTATACTAATCAGCGGCAAATTTCCAAACATAGTATCGGAAATAATAATGCAAAAGGCCTTGCGAACAGTTGAAAGGTGGTGTGGTGAAAATCACCTGTCGATTAACCCTAGCAAGACAACGGTTGTACCATTCACAAGGAAAAGAAACCTACAAGGTTTACAAACTCTCAAACTGTATGGTACAGAACTAAACTGGTCCACGAGCGTCAAATATCTAGGCATGACCTTGGATAAAGAACTAACGTGGAGTCTGCACACAGAAAGGATACCTAACCTCTTTCTTTTGCGACCTCAATGATCTGGCGTTAAAAGCTAATATTTGCAAACAAACGTTCATCATGCACTTTTTGAGCAAATTAAGCAATGCGTATAAGGATAAACTCGCCCTACGTGTATATAATTCTAAGGCTGAGCTAAAGGTGACAACAAACCTCCCTCTACTATTAATTTACCTTTTCCAAAGCAAGTTGTGGTTACAAATCCATATCCAGCTTACTTACAAGGAGGGGATGGACTTTTTGGATTTTTTCTTTGGTTTCTACTAAGTGTAGATACATAATTATATAAATTATTTGATTTGATTACAGATTTAGATTTAAACCTTTATTAGACACAACAATAAAACTCAACACAAAACAACATTAAACAAGTAAACAAGAAACATGTACTTAAAACAACTTTTTTTTTATTCACAATTGGTAAACCCTTGACAACATCTCACCTGGTGGTAAGTGCCGATGCTGCCGAAGATGGAAGCGGGCTTACCAAGAATCCCCAACGCAATGGGGAACTGGCTATCTTATCTTCATGCCGGAACACACCAATGATATCAACATTGATATTTGGCGGCAAGACTTAGATAAGATGGTGGTAGCTATCCAGGCGGGCTTAGAAAATGCCCTACCACCAACCAAACCGAGTCTTACAATTGACCCCGCCGGGAATCAAAACCGCGACCTCCTGTGTAAAGCCAGTGAACTTTGCCTCTGAGCTACGAAGGCGGTTAAAACACAACACAAAAAAAGAAAATTATAAATGTGAAAAAGTGTGTTTGTTTGTTTGTTACTTCTTTACGCTTCAACACCTCAACCAATCTTGACGAAATTTGGCATGCAATTAGCCTGCGTCATGGAGAAGGACAAGATTTTTTTGTCCCGGAAAAAAAACCACAGTCCAGTACAGTTCCTTAGGGAACTGAAAAAATTACTCTTTTGTTTGTTGTTTGTTTTTGAACATCGCAACGGAGTAATGAATTGTTGAGATACTTGCACAGAGATGGTTGATGGGTGGAAAACGACACAGACTACTAATTAGTAGTATAAGTCATATATAGCCCGATAGTTCCCGAAGGATCTGGGAAAAGCTAATTTTCAGGCTCGCGCACGTCGGCGTCACAACGGAGCAATGGATTGACGTGATTTTTTGCATAGTGATAGTTGAGGGTGTAGAAAGTGACACAGACTACTAATCAAAATAGCACGATATAGTTCCCGAGGGATCTGGAGGAAACTCCAGCCGCTTCTGCCTTGCGCACCACTCCTCCTCAAAGACCTACTTGTCGTACTTAACTGGTATGTATAATAATAATACTACCGATTCTCTTCTCTTATCATGTGGCACAGATAACCGTTCTATACAAGGGATAGACGGCGGTTGCCTGGTGTTGCACTTAGTTTCACCCGCGGTCACGTGTAGGGCATTAAGATTTACACCTACGGATGTGTGCAACGCAATCTTCATACAAATCTGGAATCAGATGTGCAGGTTTCCTCATGATTTTTTTCCCTAACCGTTAAAGCAAGCGGTAAGTATATGTAAGTAAGTTTTGAAAAACTCATTGTTACATTGGCCGTCCGGAATTGAACCCGGGACCTGTGGTTAGGAGGACCGAGTCGTTACCGGTTGAGCCACCGACGCTT
The DNA here is from genome assembly GCA_947284805.1 of Coleophora flavipennella. Taxonomy (NCBI): domain Eukaryota; kingdom Metazoa; phylum Arthropoda; class Insecta; order Lepidoptera; family Coleophoridae; genus Coleophora; species Coleophora flavipennella. Next base: position 2,136,070 of record OX369297.1, read on the forward strand.
TTTTTCCTATAATTAACTACCAGTATCGTATAATAGGTGGTCTGTGGCTAAATGCTAGACTAGACGGTTCATTGACAAGTGAATTTGGGTCGATTAGTACCTGAAATCTTTGAAATGCTAACCTAACGAATGCATAGTTAATTTCAACTGAAAATTATTATCACGCTAGTAACTTATAAGCGAATACAAGTCATATTTAACCGACTTCAAAAAAGGAGGAGGTTTCTCAATTCGACCGAATATACAGGATGTGACTGGTAAGTAATGCAAATCCTTTTAAGGGGCTATAGATCAGTTCATTTGCAACAAATTAAACCATATTATGCAAAAGTGATCAATTTTTCAGATATTGCAGTTTAAAGATTTTTTATAAAAAATCCCAAGTGGTATATCTAAATATCAAACGAAAAAAATTAATTACCGTTCCAATTTTTTATTGGTTTTAACTTCGTTACATTCTAAATGATAAATTAGAGTCGATAGATTGTATTTTTTTTCATAAATGTGGACACAATGCTTCAAAATAAAAAAAAACTTGTAATTGTTTAATATTTCTAAATTTGGACGTTGTATACAGGGTGTAAGAAAAAATAGAGCATAATTTTAGGGGGTTTCAATTTATAAAACTGAAAAATTTTTGATCTACAACTTTTCGGAAATCGCAAATGATAATTGCAGTTCCCATACAAATTTATCTAATAAGATGCTCTATTTGTATGACAGGAGCGTCGGTGGCGCAACGGCAAGGGCCGCTCCCTCCTATCCGGGAGGTCGTGGTTCGAGTAATTGTTTAATATTTCTAAATTTGGACGTTGTATACAGAATGTAAGAAAAAATAGAGCATAATTTTAGGGGTTTCAATTTATAAAACTGAACAATTTTTGATCTACAACTTTTCGGAAATCGCAAATGATAATTGCAGTTCCCATACAAATTTATCTAATAAGATGCTCTATTTTTATGACAGGAGCGTCGGTGGCGCAACGGCAAGGGCCGCTCCCTCCTATCTGGGAAGTCGTGGTTCGAGTCCTGCCACGTACCAATGTGTTTACAAATTTCAATCTCATATGTACGTTTATCCGACGCTCTTACGGTGAAGGAAAACATCGTGAGGAAACCTGCACACATCTGCGAAGAAACTCGAAGGTTGTGTGTGATGTTGACCAACCCGCACCGGGCCCGCGTGGTCGACTAAGGCCCGATCGCCCTAATTCAGTGTAGGCTCGAGCCCCTCGGTGGGAACGTATATATGAGCTGATGTGATGATTTGTATGATAAGTCCAAAATGTTTTTGAGATTTCAACAAAGTTAAATAACAAAAGCTGTTGAATTAAATGAGCAAGAAACCCCTCTCAAAAATACAGGACGGGATGAAGGTTAAATTAGGAACGCATATAAGGAGGTAAACGAGAAGGCACATCTGCGCAACTTACCCTAAGAATATGCAAATTAAATTTTACAGCAGCACTGCACCAGGCTTATCGCACTCTGCGCTGTAGATATGAAAATATCAAAAATGTACAGTCAAAGTCAAAAATATAGATACGTTTAAAGCATCAAAAATATCTATCCGCGACCTTATATCGTGTATACATAAGGTCGTGGATACATATTATGTTTAATGCTTTGAACGCCTCTATATTTTTGACCTTGACTGTACCTACGCCGCGCTAAGCCGCGCGGCCCCTCGTAAGGTGCAAATGCAGTATTCAAAAGAGATAAAAGTTACGCGATAGAAAGAGAGGCAACTTGTAGGTGAATATAATTGTAGGTCATTAAGCTGTGCGACCTGAATTTGTACTTTATTGTGTCGTAGCAAGAGTCGCCATTCATTCAAATGATTTTGCGGAGTTAACCTTCTTTAACGAAGTAAATAGTCTTTATTCTTCGGCTGCACTTACTTTCTCGTGAAAATATAAAATCAACAGCGTTTCAAAACTACTAAGGAAACTTCTACCCTCTACGCGTACTTTATTACTCTCTTTCTCTTATCGTGTGGCAGAATTAACCGTGCTATCCGAGGGATAGATGGCTGGTGGTTGTCTGGTGTTGCACTTAGCATCACCCAAGGTCAAGTGTAGGGCATTTAGATTTACACCTACAGACGTGTAAAACGCGACCTTCATACACATCCGAAACCAGATGTGCAGGTTTCTCACGATGTTTTCCTTGAACGTTAATAAAGCAATCGGTAAGTACGGACGAAAGTATCGAAAAACTTATTGGTACGTTTGCTTTCCAGGTTTGAACCCTGGACCTCTGTCTAGGAGGATCGAGTCGTTACCGGCTTTTTTACTACTATACATAAGTATTAGAAGTGGATAGATTAAAAAAAATCTTTATATGAGGGCTTGACGGATTTAGCCAGAATAGATTGTTACTTGATTAAAAGCACAAAATTAATAGTTATCTTCATCAAACCGTGACAGCTATATTAGAGATTTTTTCTTTTTAAATTTTTTGTTGTATGGTGCTCTTATTTTACTAATTTTGCCAGTATAATTAGTACTACCACTAAATATTACGTTAACAACAGTTACCACTTAAAGTTTCATTAAAATAATTTTAGGCATTTTTGAGATTTTAAAATTTAAATTATTTTTGTTGTATGGCTTTTAATGTTAAATGGCAATTATCTTAAAATTTGTAATTTCAAATGAGATGTCAATCGGAGTTCGGACCATTGATTTGGCTGCTAGGAAAAGAGATATGGACGAACCGATGCGACGGACGGACGGACGGACGATCCTACGAATAGACCGACAGATGGACAAACGTTCTTGTCTAATATTTTTTATTGTACATGCTAGTAATATAGAAAATATTTTGCGTAAATTTACAATAGTTTTTTATTCACGACCTCAATATTATACTTCATCATCATCATAAAGTATAAGCAATAAAGTTTAATTATCTTATCTTATCATATCAGCCGAAGGACGTCTACTGCTGGACATAGTTCTCCCCCAAGGATTTCTACGACGACCGGTTCTGCGCTGCCCGCATCCAGCGGCTTCCCGCGACCTTCACCAGGTCATCGGTCTACCGAGTGGGAGGCCTGCCTACGCTACGCACTTACTTAAGAAACTTACTTACGTATACTTACGAAAGTAAAAATGGACTTACCATACGAATCGATCAGCTGTTTAGCCAACTTTGTATGTAAAATCACTTTTTTTTACGAATTTTTTGTTTTCATCTTCTTTTAACCTAAAAAGCTTCCTTCGTTTAACCAGTCATCCTGTATAATAAATATCATAATGTACAAATATCACCTGTCATCACCAAATTTCAACTTCTAAAATAACTTGACAAATACGAGCGTGGCAGACTGACAGACGGACAGAAGTGTAGTGTGGCTAGTGATTGCTTAGTGCGAAAATAAACACGATATTTAAATAGAATTAAAGATATCATTTTCAAAAAGTATTAAACGTATTGAAAAAACCGGCTAAGTGCGTGTCGACTCGCGCGCGAATGGTTCCGTACCATTATCTATAAAAATCACGTTTATTGAATGGGAGCCGCCCTTTAGTATAAATTTAATTTTAATTTTATTATTTATTTTTAAAATTAATAATACATCTCAATATTCTGTAAATATTTTAAGCGTCTACCGATTTCTCCGTGGACAGATTTTCAAAATCCTTTTTTTTTTTCCAAAGAGAGGGTCCCATTGTCATCAAGTCAGGATCTGATGATGGGATCCCAGGGAAATCGAGGGCAACCCTCAAATTTTATAGGCTCTCTTTTTACTTGATTCATATGTTTTCTAAAGCTATTAAAATATTGCATTTGTTAGTCATCATCTCGTGTTGATAAGCTGATGAAGAAAGGTACAACTCCTTAACGGTTAGGAGTTGGAGGAAAATTCTTTTAATATTTTACATAGATATATAGGTAGGTATGCATAGACCGATAGTTGTATTCTTTCAGGTTATTGAGATGAGCTGATGATGGACGATTTAACTCCATAACCTTCATGCTGCTGAGATGATGATGAAAGCCACAGGACTCTGTTTCTTTTAATGAAACACATGTATTATGATTTCATAATTCCTATTGGTGAGTAGGCGATTGGGTTTGACGTTGTGAGATAAATAGCATGATCACAAAAAATAAAGAAAATAAAAATTAAAGTTAAAAAAAACTATAAACCGGACTTCAAAATGAAATTCACTCAAAAGTATGAAATAATATTACTTATTATACTTTAATATACAACATTTACCAACAAAAAGCGTCGGTGGCTCAACCGGTAACGACTCGGTCCATCTAACCAGAGGTACCGGGTTCAAATCTGGATGGCCAATGTACCAATGAGTTTTTCAAAAAAAAAACTTACGTACATACTTACCGATTGCTTTAACGGTGAAGGAAAACATCGTGAGGAAATCTGCACACGCCTGCGAAGAAACTCGGAGGTTGTGTGTGAAGTCGACCAACCCGCACTGGGCCCGCGTGGTCGACTAAGGCCTAATCGCCCTGATTCAGGGTAGGCTCGAGCCCCTCGGTGGGGACGTATATGAGCTGTAATGATGACCAACAATAACGAAATCAAAGGTGGGTGCGAATTAAATTAGGGTCTTAAATTTTTTTTGGGGCCGGTGTCAGTAAACCATCGAATCTAAAACATTTGATACGTAAGTAACTGTGTGCTGGTACCGACCTCAAAAATAATTTTAAGTTCCTAATTTAATTCGTCCCCACTTTTGATTTCGTTATTGTTGGTTAATGTTGTGTATTTAAGTATAATATGTAATATTATTTCGTACTTTTGTGTGAATTTCATTTTGAAGTCTGTTTTTAGTTTTTTTAATTAGTGTTTGTTGTTATAGCGGCAACAGAAATAAATCATTAGTGAAAAATACAAACACGGTTCATGAAATACAGCGTGGTGACAGACGGACGGACGGACAGACAGACGGACAGCGAAGTCTCAGTAATAGGGTTCCGTTTTTACCCTTTGGGTACGGAATCCTAAAAATAATGAATTTTAATATCTGTCATGCACTTTCTTTTTGCTATGAGTAATAATAAGTATTTATGTTCGAAAAACTTAAAAGCTTTTAAGTACAAACTTTTGTTTGAAAAGAGTGATCCGAAAAACCGAATTAACAATTGAATATACACGGTTCCAAATTAATAAACCGGCCAAGTGGGAGTTGAACACGCGTGGAGAGGGTTCCGTACAATGCCAAAGTTAAATACAAAATATCACATTTGAAAGTTTTTTTTTCTTTCTTTTTTTTACTTAAAATTTGAGTATGTTTGATTGCACCTCACCTGATGGTAAGTGCTGATGCAGCCGAGGATGTAACATACAATCTCAAGTAGTGCCTATATTCACTCTAGTCTTGAAGATTCCTAAATTATACGAATCGGGGAATGCAGACGCCGGCAGGGGGAATTCCACTTCTTGGCCGTTCGCATAATGAACAAAGAAGCAAAACGCTTCATCAACGATAAAGGGGTGGAATCTCTCTCCGCACCTGGTCGTCCGATGGTGAAAGAATAAGGTCGTGAAGCTCCAGGACACACTCTCCGAAATTAATCCTTTAGAACACCAATAGACTATTTTCTATTATGACTAGAACTATTTTCCATAAGTGAACGTATTATATTGAGTTTACTACTTTATTTTCAATTGATAGAATTCTTATAGATTTTCCTATAATCTACAAGCAATGAACTACATTTTTTATTTTTTCAAACTTTTAGGCTCAGTAGTTTTGGAGATCTGGAAAGGGGAATGGTCAATTTTCATCTTCTTTCATGAATATAATTAAAACTATTTATTTTACAATATAAACAAAAATATTTTAAAGATTCTGATAACGAGCCTTTTTATTTGATATGTGACACAGTAGGTTTCCATAACTTTTTTTAAATTTCCTAATTTGTCCCCTCGAAAATTACCCTTATTTAAAAAATGTATATATTAACTTTGCACATCTGTGTTTTGGTCATAGAATTACACCATACTACCAAATTTCACCCAAAAAAAATATTAATGGTCTAGTAGGTTCGGAGCAAATTGGCTGGGACAGATGGACGGACAGACAGACAAACGTACGAGTGATCCTATAAGGGTTCTGTTTTGTTTTTTTGTACGGAACCCTAAAAAATACTATATTTTCTACGATTCCATTCAAAATAAAAGACAATGCTGGGACCATAAATTCTACTTCTAAATTTCATTTCAGATCAAATTCAAAATACCAAAAGGATGTATTTTCACCGGAAATATGTCTTCATTCCGAATTTTAGATCAATCGGACCCCTGGAAGTCGCACTAAGATTTGAACTAATTAACATACATAATACATACATACACACATATACAAACATACATACACACATACATACAAACATTACAAGTTATTAAATAAAAGCTTTTAAAAAGACGCGAGATGTCGTGGGACACGCACCCGGTTGGAACAATCACAATACCTATTTTGATCAAAAATGGGCGCGTGCCACTTGCGAGGTTCGTTTTTTGACCTCTTGGCACGGGAAGGGATAAGACCTAAACATGAATAGGCACAGTTTACTACCGGTAGACCACTACGACTATGTGATCGTCACTGACATAGTCTTCACAAACCACCCGATTAAAGCGAAAATGCGAAAGGAAAAGTGTCGGCGTCGAACACTTTTTTGAAGTGAAACATATACATAGACGGGGAGGAGGGGGATGGGGTATTAGGATTTTTTCTGTCACGAAAAAGCGTTACGGCCGCGTGGAGGAGGTAGACTATATCGCGTGGTGAGAGGCGTCAGTGGCAGAGGTATATTTTTTTTGGAATGAATTGGTGAAATATTTTTTATCATTTTTTTAAGTATTTTGTAAGCATTTATTTAAATGTTTTTTGGACCATTTTTTTAAATATATTTATTTTTAAATTCATGTTTGTATTTTTGTTAAATACATTTTTTTGAATTATTTTTTTTAATCTAATTTTTTTGGATTTTTTAACTTGTTTTTAAAATATATTATTCATATTTTGTGTTGAAATTTTTTGAAATGTATTTTTTTTAAATATTTTTAAGTATTTTTTTAAAGTTATTTTATTTAATATTTTTTGAGAAAAAATTTAATGGATTGGTTTTAATTTTTTTTTCTTGGAAATATTTTTTTTGTTTTTTTTATAATTGTTTATTTATTTAAGTAATACGTTTTTATGAAAAAAAATTTGTTTGATATTTTTTTTTGTTTTCGGATTGAATTTAGTTCTTTTGTTTGATAAAATAAAAAATGCATTCATTAAAATGTAACTAACCCAAATTATAATTTGCAGTAAACCTGCGAAAAAATCGAAATGTGTGCTCGGACACATAGTAGAAGTGAATCGAATGGCAACAGACAAGTGGAAAAGGAATCGCAACGGACAAGTGGCAAAACGAATCGCAACGGACAAGTGGAAAAACGAATCGCAACGGACAAGTGGCAAATCGAATCTCAAAAAAAAATTTACTTGAAGCTTTACGGACAAATTGTTAATGTACTTGTCCAATTTTATATCCTGCCTGTAACAAACAAACAAATCTTTCCTCTTTATAATATAAGTATAGACTCCACTACCATTACCACTACCACTACACTACCACTACCATTACCACTACACTACACTACTTTTTGTAGATATTGCAGGAATTTTTAGGTCATTTTTTACACATTGAGTGACATTTTTTAAGTTTTAGAATGGATCCCTAATTTTTTGAAAATATAATATAGCCTATAGCATCCGCGAATAAGGTAGATTCCCAACGGTGAAATATTTTTTCAAATCGGACCAGTAGTTTTGGAGTCTATTCAGGACAAACAAACAATCAAATCTTTCCTCTTTATAATATTATATATAGTGTAGATGATAAAGTGTCATAATTACATTGTTGGAAAATTCAAATGAAGTATTTTATATGGTGGCGACCTTACTTGACAAGCCCATTACAGTGAAAGTTGTTTAGGCTGTGCAGTAAATTTTTAAATTTTTCGTGGTAATTTAAGATTTAAGAATTCCTCTAAAGTCTACGCAACGAAGTTGCAAGTAACGGCTAGTGTTTTATAAAACGTAATACTTAATTACCTACTAGTTTGTTTTATACCATTTGTAAAAAAAATGACAATTTGTTCCGGTATTACCCCAACCTGCACGCCACGACCGCCACGCAACCGCTAGTCTTTATAAAAATCCTATATTAACGTGTTTATTTTACATCATGTGTTCATGAATTAGGCCCAACCTTCCTGGGATGATGGTATCGCAACCACTTGTCTGTAAAAAAATATTTTTTACGTGTTTTACACCTCGTGTACAAAATCAGATCACTCTTATTACAGTTCCAATATTTCCCCAACCACGATGGTCTAGCAAACCCCTTGACTTAAAAAATGTAATACTTACGTGTTTTTTTTTACACCACGTGTACAAGAATCAGGTCAATCTCTACCCCATATCTACCCGTATTACCCCAGCCTTCCCTCTATGACCGCCTCGCATCCCCCAAAATCTTCACTCAATTCCATTGCTTGTGCCCATCCCTACTTGGTATTCCGTAACAGCCTCTTCCCAAGATTAAAAACAGGTGGTATCTCCATATAATCTGTGTGATTACTGCCTACCTCAGAAGCATATACGTACAGTAGCACACAAAAGTGGATACCTACCCAATTTGAAACAAATTTGGCAATTAGAAACTTTGGTGTTACCTTCTATATACTTTTGCAAGTTTGAAACATTACATTATACGAGTAAGTAGCATTGCTTCGTGTTGGACATATTTTAAGGTGTAAAATTCAACTATTTTGTAGAAATGTCCTTTGTTTAGTTTTGAAAGAAGCAAAACGTTTGAATTGTTCGTCGATACAGTTTTACACACGATTACTCTGTAGTGGTTATGCATTTTGTACTTGGCTGTACATAATATACCTCAGGCATACATAATGTACCTCGAAGCGTTGGAACAGGCTTAAGGATTGTTTTAATTGCTTTTACATGTTCCTTTGTGAAGTTTTAGAATTCTCAGCTGAGGAGCCCCTTTGCGGAATTAAATCTTAGATTAATGTTGCTCTACGCTGTGTTATTTTCATTGTAGCGTTTAGAAGACGTACCCATATTTCATGAAATTAACAAAGTATTTACCCGACTGCCTAAAAACGGGGGTAATGTTTTTGGGTTCATCATCATCATATCAGCCGACTGACGTCTACTGCTGGACATAAGCCTCCCCCCCAAGGATTTCTATGACGACCGGTTCTGCGCTACCCGCATCCAGCGGCTTCCCGCGACCTTCACCAGGTAATCGGTCCGGGGCCTACCTTTTCCGGTGTTTCCTACGTTTTGAGATGCGTGGTCGCCAATTAAGAACTTTACTGCCCCAACGGCCATCTGTTCTACGAGCTATGTGCCCGCCCACTGCCACTTAAGTTTAGCAATTCTGAGAGCTGTGTCGGTTACTTTGGTTCTCCTACGAATCTCCTCGTTTGTGATTCAATCTTGGGTTCATCTAAAGTTATTATTAAATCAGTTTATTATTAAATGTTTTTATTTATGTCATTGTCACCATTTAAGTAGCTGAAAGACGTCCACTGCTGGACAAAGGCCTTTCCTAAGGATTTCCACAACGAGTGGTTCTGCGCTGCCCACACCCTGTCGTTGGTCCACCGAATGAGAGGCCTGCCAACAATACGTCTTGCGTTGCAAGGTCACCACTCGACACCTTAGGCGTAGGTAGCAAAAAACTATGGAAGTGTTTTTACAATTGGTAAAAGGATCTCACCTGATGGTATGTTTCGGCGATGCCGAAGATGGAAGCGGGTTTACCAAGATTCCCCAACGCATTGGAGTACTGGCTATCTTATCTTCAAGCTGGAATACATCAACGCTGTTGACATTGATGTTTGGCGGCAAGACCTAGATAAGATGGTGGTAGCTAGCAAGGTGGGCTTAGAAAAGGTCCTTCCACCAACCAAAACCAGTCTTCCGAAGTGAGACTCGAACCCTCGACCTAGTGGGACTTAACCAGTAACGCCACAGAGACGGTTGAAAAGAAATTCACTGACTGGTGAAAATAATTATTGCTTCCAAAATTTCATGTGGGTAATTAAACCCAGTTAAGTATATTTATGTCATAACATCATCTCATATACACGTCCCCACCGAGGGGCTCGAGCCTACCCTGAATTAGGGCAATCTGGCCTTAGTCGACCACGCAGGTCCAGTGCTGGTTGGTCAACTTCACACACAAACTTCGAGTTTCTTGATATGTACAGGTTTCTCCACGATGATTTCCTTCACCGCAAGAGCGTCGGATAAACGTACATACGAGATCGAAATTTTAAAACACATTAGTACGTGGCAGGACTCGAGGGAGCGACCTTGCCGTTGTGCCACCTAAGCTCATATTTATGTAATTAAACTCAATTAAGTATAAATTATAATAACAGACGAAGTAATGAAGAATTCACTTAACTATAAGTTTAATCATAATTAATTTGCTGCCACCCTTTCGACCTAAGGAGCAAAAAATACCTGACCTACTGTTAATTTAAGTAATACAGTATATTTATTTCATAGGTTACTTTGGGGAAAGTATAAGTAACCAACCATCATATTATCAGCTCATATACGTCCCCACCGAGGGGCTCGAGCCTACCCTGAATTAGGGCTATCGGGCCTTAGTAGACCACGCGGGCCCAGTGCGGGTTGTTCGACTTCACACACAACCTTCGAGTTTCTTCGCAGGTGTGTGCAGGTTTCCTCACGATGTTTTCCTTCACCGTTAAATCAATCGGTGAGTATATGTACGTACTCGTAAGTTTCGAAAAACTCATTGGTACATTGGCTGTCCGTCGTTACGGGTTGAACCAGCAATGCTTTTTTTAAACCAACCAACGAAATAGGAAAAATTTCGCTGCAGAAATAAAATTTTGGAAGCAATAATTATTTTAAGCAGTCTGGTCTGACGTCAGTTAATTTCTCTTTCGAGAAACTTCGTCGCAACTTGTTATATTTTCGTACCAACCGTTTTATATTTTATGTCCAAAGTAATCGAGTATTCACACACCTGCTTTTTACTGCGACCTGTTTAATGCTTTTGCTTCTGTGTGTAACGTTAAATTTGTAATATACTTAAGCTTAAAATAATGTTTTCAGTGCCTAGCAGAGCGACGGACGAGATATTTATTTAATTGGTTGCATTTAGGGTTAGGCCTCTGTCAGATTAAAGTACATTTGGAGAATCAGCTGTAGTAAACCCGAACGGAGTTCTGGAAATGTGTTAAAGAATAAAAAAAATCTTACAAAAAAATAATTAAATAGGTATTTTTATAACGAATTACAATTAATTTTTATCACTTTTACTGCTGGACGAAGTATCTTCAGAATATTCGCCTACATTAATAATTAAAGACTGAACAAAATTTGCGCGGCTCCGTACGGGTGTAACGTCGGATTGAACTCAGTGCGGTTCCTTTGACGCAATTGTTTGACGCGAGCCGGCAGCGGCCAGCGCCATTTATCAAAGCTACAACTAATTCAGCGAACGAACTTTAAGACCCTGCATAGGTTTGAAAGCCCTTTCAAAAGTTTAGTGGTTTCTTTGAAACTACCGGCAGGATTAAATGTATATTGTAATCAATATAATGAAACGGTCTTCGCTTAGTGTGACATGGATGGTTGGAACGAATACGCAGGTTAACCGACCTGAAGCACGGTCGTTACCTAGATGGGTTTGACTGTTAGTGACATTTTTTTCGACCGTTTTCGTGCTTCGCAAGGCACACTATGGTGCCGGTTGCTATCACTATATATGGCAGCCGTCAAGCCGTGTCGGATGCCTTGAAGGGTTTGAAAAACTTCGGGCAGTGAGGTCACTAACCCCACAACCTGCACCAACCCGAACTTGGCCCCCGTGTGTGTAGTATGGCTTAAACCTCCCGGCCTTGGGAAGAGATCCGTGGGTTCTTCATTTATATCAGCTCTTATACGTCCCCACCGAGGGGCTCGAGCCTACGCGGGCCCAGTGCGGGTTGGTCGACTTCACACACAACCTGCGAGTTTCTTCGCACGCGTGTATAGGTTTCCTCACGATGTTCTCCTTCACCGTAAGAGCGTCGGATATACGTACATATTAAAGTTAAATTCGAAATCACATTGGTACGTGGCAGATTCGAACCACGACCTCCCGGACAGGTGGCGGCGGCCCTAGCCATTACGCCACCAACGCCGTGGGTTCTTAACGACACCTAAAAAAGCGACATACAGGTTGTAACTAAAGTGGTGTAGGTGCCATTAACTGGGGCTTCTGCTCATCATACTGAACAACTTTTGTTCTACGAGTTTGCTGAAATCGCAAAAAAAAATTCAATCTTCATACAAATCGATCAGCTGATTGACTAATTTTATACATTTCAGTATGGATGGACCAAATTTTTTTAAAAGTTTTTTTTTGACTATGGATTCCTTAGGGAAAGTTCTTCAGTATGATGAGTAGAACCCCCCAGTTAATGGGTCCTACAACAATTTCTTTACACCATGTATATATAATTGGATGCATTTAGGGTCTTGCAGGCTGAGGCTTTTGCCAGATTAAAACCTTCATAGGTTTAAAATCTGTCTCGACTGGGCAACGTTCGGGAAGCTTCGCAATATCTTCACGTCCCAAATAACAGTGTCTTTAGACCAAAGTCTTTGACCAGTGTGTGTTGCCAGTGATAACATATTATGAAACAGAGACATGACCGCTTATAAGGGGCCTCAATAGAAGACGCAAGGTCACCCAAAGGGCAATGGAGCGTGCTGTGCTCGAAGTTTCGCTGCGTGATTGAATCAGAAACTAGGAGATCCGTTAGGGGAACCAAAGTAACCTCTCGGAATTGTTAAAATTATGTGTCAGTGGGCGAAGCACATAGCTCGTAGAACAGATGGACGTTGGGGTAGTAAAGTTCTTTAGGGGCGACTGCGCACCGGAAAACGTAGCGTAGGCAGAACTCCCATTCGGTAGCCCGATGACCTGGTGAAGGTTGCGGGAAGGCGCTGGATGCGGGCAGCGCAGAACCGGTCGTCGTGGAAATCCTTGGGGGAGGCCTTTATCCAGCAGTGGGCATCCTTCGGCTGATATGATGATTATAGTGATGTAGGACTGTAGCTTGGGGCGTGTAGCTGAAAAACAAACTAATTGATATTTTTCCACTTTTCGTTTTATTTTTGTTGTGTAACATCTTTGCTCTCGCTTTCCTGTAATTTTTGGGAGTGATTTCGTGAAATGGGACGGAAATGTGTAACATGGGACGGAAATGTGTAACAGGAAGTCACGAAAGCGCGGAATTCTACTTTACGAGAGTCCGACTCGCACTTGGTCGGTTTTTTTCGTTACTGTCAGATCCGCCACCCAGGTACAATATCGTCATCAAATCTAACTAACCTAAAGTATTTTGTGACATGTTACACATCATATGCGAGTACTGTAGGTCTCGCTCGAATTTTTTTTAAGATATTTTTATTTCACTTTTACGGCTCTGCTGGCTAGCTGATTGTTATTTTTCGCTTAGATAAGAGTGTGCAAGCGTTCTGCTAAAATATGTTGTGGTCTTTCCAGTCCAAAGCTAATCGAATAATGAATCAAGAAAAATTTTGTAAAGTTCCACACGCGAGCTACGAAAATTTAAATATTCTACTTTTAAGAGTGTTACTGCGCTGAGATGCGCTTTGAAATTTACTACACAGCTAAAGATTTGAGCGCGCAAACACCGATTTATGTAAGGACGCTTACTAGCCGCACTAAATAATCTTGATTATTTTTGCAAACTTTCTGTCTATGTGAATATTTTTGTGTAATGTTTACATAGGTACGCATGTGTTCGTATGTAACCAACTCAATTTAATAAATCTTAAATAGTTCAATAGTTTTTCTTATTCATTCAAGACTAATTATTCTAAAATCACATGTTTTATAACCACAAACAAACAGATTATATTTTTAGGGTTCTGTGATAGGTGACAGGACGCTTGATGAAGATCGCGGGAAGCCGGATTACGCTTTATCATGGGGCACTTGAAAATATTACATTAAAGATGTATATTATTATACCTTCACAGTAAAGTTACATGAGCATCAATATTCACCCTATATGTTAACAAAATGTGTAAAACTACTTCCCGTTGACATAGAATCTTGAAATTTGGTAAGAAGCAATAACTTACAGCACAGGTAACAGTTAAATTCAGAAAACCTTAAAATTTTAGGTACTTATACCACCAAAAAAAATATTTGATTTACTTATATACCTACAGGTTTGCACGGAACCCTCGGTGCGTGAGTCTGACTCGCACTTGCCGGTTTTTTTAGTTCAAGTCTAATTTTCAGTGACCCAATTTTACATATAGATTTCTGGGGGAAAGTTGTTTCTCGGAAAACAACAATTGAAGGTTCACCTATCAGTAGTGAGAAAATCCAAAGAAATAATCTAATTTTCGCTAATTTTACGGTCCAATTAAGAATCTACTTTCGCAAAGGATAATACATAAAACTATCGAGTGACTCAAAAATCGAGTCCAGTTGTTAATCGCCCACCAGTGCCGGTGGTCGACATTGATAAAGGCGAGTACAGATTACAGGGATGCCAGCTGGACAGCTAGGAGTGGGATTACACAATCTATCTGAATAGCTACAAGCAAGAGCAGACGGTTGTAAGCCCACCTTACGACTACACTACACGTACCGATAAACACCGTTCACGATATCGGTTATATGGATGACAAACTGTGTCAAGGTTGACATTTTTAGTTACTGCATCTTTAAGAAGGCCATTCCTGGCCGCCATCTATACGAATAGCAGTCGACTTATAATTTTAAATCAAGAAGTTGTTTATGTAACGATCCCATATGCTGGACTGAGAGATAGTATTTTTTTTCTTTGTTTATTTCATTTGATGTTTTAACTTTTTCTTTTCATAAATGGAATCCTATTTTTAATTCAGGTACTTACCAGGCTGCTTGCAGGTAGAGGAAGCAACTTATGTATACATAGATTAGTTAATAACATATATGATTACATATTTTTATTGAATTTTATTATTTAAGTGATATATTTATTATTCTGTGGATAATTTTATTTGGGATCTTTTTTTTTACATGTTATTCTGATTCTTGTTCTCACAGTAGCGCTAAAAGTTTTGCAAGATTTTAATGTGGTACACATTAACGCGCAGAGTATACCAGCCCACTTTTCAAACTTACTTGATTCCTTTGCAACAAAAAATATTCATGTCATTCTTCTTTCCGAGTCTTTTCTCAACTGGCTTCGTTCTTATTCGGAATGACCGTGAAAGTTCCTCTCATGGTGTAGAAGACATTTACCGTTGTAGTCATATTCCTTTCTCTATAATTAGTAAATCCCCTCAACCACCTCCTCCTAGCACACCAGAACATCTCTTTTTTTTAACAGACTTTAAATAAAATAGGTTCTCAGTATGTGGAGAATATTGTTGTCCAATCGCAAAGTTCTCCTCGGTGTTTATTATAGCCAGTCCCTTAAGATCAACTATTTCACGGCTTTTAAAACACTTTATGAGGACCTTATTCCGCCTTACGATCATTCCATCATGATGGGTGACTTTAATACGTGCCTTATAAAAGATGATTCCCGTTAAAAAAAAATCTGAAATCACTTGTCCAATCGTGCGACATGAACGTTCTTCCCCTAAACTCCACTCATCACTTTCCCAAAACTATGCCTTCTCTTTTAGGTCTTATGCTAGTTTCTTCTCTTTCTCACGTCGCAAAACATGGTCAATTTCCGGCAGAGGCTTTCTCCTATCATGATTTTGTCTTCCTTTTCTGTAAAATTCGTCCTCCCAAACACAAACCTATAATTTTCATTTCATTTCATTTATTCATAATTTAAAAATACCATTTACATTATCTTTACATGCTTATTTATACCCAAAACGATAACATAATTTATGCGTATGGTGTAAATACTCAATATAATCCTTAACTTAAAGTACATATTAGGTACAAAGAAAATTGACCACCTCTTCCGTGAATCTCGCCAACGAACAATGAAACAAGTCAATATCACGCGAAATTCCATTTAAAATTCGTAATGCTGTTATGAGGGGAGCATGGGAGAGCACGTTGGTTCTGCAATGCAGGATCGCGAAAACTTTGTATCGCGGTCCTCTTCGCAACCGTTAAATAATAATACTAAATCGGCGTAGCTTTAACGGTATAGACTCCGAGTGTCTTACGAAGGATGCGCGTAAAATTGACTGTAGAGCGTCATTGATACGGCTTTTTTTTGTAGATGAGCAGGTTGAAATATTTGGTTCGCTTCTGATACAGTTGTATGATTTTCATGCACCTGTGTGATCAATTAAGCTGAAACACCAATTTCAATTTCAATATTTATTAATAATTTAAAGCAAATTACAAGTCAATTTTAAACTAAGATTAGTCATAAGTTAGTTATATTTTATTTTAACCTTCTGCTCCCTAGCTTTCAGAGGGCATTAATTTAGTGATGGCCAAGAAAATCAAAGCTAAGGCGAAATCTAAGGCGGTCTCTTCGGACTTAAATCGAATAAATATTACTCAATAAGAAAACATTGTAATAGACCTGTCAGAGATGATCAATGTGTTCATATTCATAAATCAGTAACCCCGCTAAAGTCTGGCATTTCTTAAAAACTATTGGCGTTGGTAGGTCACGTAATGATAACATCCCTAAAGATACTGATCTGGATCATTTGAATCTTATTTTTTCTCTTCTGCTAGTGTTAATAGATCACTACCACTAAAAAACACCTTACAACTGCTGTCATCTTTACCAATCCATGATTTACCTATCCTTACTTATCTTTCAGCCGATTCACTGCGGAAGATGTTGAGAAGAGCATTCTATCCTTAGCTTTAAATGCTGAATTAATATTATTAGCCGTAATATAGCCGTCCCTCTCATCGACGTTCTCTCCCCTGTCCTCGCCAAAATTCTCAATAATTCAGTGTTCTCTGGCGTATTCCCTGCGTCATGGAAGGAAGCACAAATTAACTCTCTTCCAAAAAAGAGTCCTCCAGCTCCTTTTCTGACCATCGCCCAATCTCCATTTTACCCTTCCTTTCTAAAGTACTCGAAAAGCTAGCACACGAACAGCTCAACTCTTTCCTTTTCCTAAATTCTCTGCATAATACTTTCCAGTCTGTTTTCCGCTACTGCTTTTGTAAAGATCACTGATGACATAATTTGCTATGGCATGGATAACCAACAGCTTAATGTCTTCACATTGCTTGATTTCAGTTACGCGTTTAACACCGTAGATGATGATATCCTGTTAGGATTACTACGATCTCTTGACATCTCTCCTGCAGTGATAGGTTGGTTTCATAACAACCTTGCTGGTCGTCGTCAGCGCATATACATTGAAGGCACCGTCTCTTCTTGGTTCAACATCTCTGCTGGCGTTACGCAAGGCAGCGTCTTATCTCCTCTTCTTTTTGGTATGTTTATCACCTCCATAACGTCTTATTTGTCCTCTTACTATCACTTTTATGCAGATTACCTCCAGATATACACCCAATCTTCACTCTTCGATCTCCTGGTTGCAATCAGGATCATCAATGATGATATTCAGCGCATTCTTACTTGGAGTCAATCCTATAGCCTTAGCGTTAACTATGCCAAGACACAGACCATCATCATGAGCAGTCCTTGGTTCACGTCAAGGATTGATTGCGGCCTTCTGCCCCAGTGATTTTTGATAGGGTTAACATTCTATTCAGCAAAACGGTGAAACATCTTAGGGTGATATTCGATCGCTATTTTTCTTAGAAACTACATATGACTGAATTGAGTAGGATGATTTTTGCTGCTTACGGCTCGCTCGCTCGATTTTAATTCGCTTCAGAACTAAATAAGCATTCAAATAATAGGCTCTCTTACATG
This sequence comes from Coleophora flavipennella, assembly GCA_947284805.1. Lineage (NCBI taxonomy): Eukaryota > Metazoa > Arthropoda > Insecta > Lepidoptera > Coleophoridae > Coleophora > Coleophora flavipennella. The sequence continues at coordinate 2,154,017 of OX369297.1, forward strand.
GATATAATATAAATAGTTATTATTGAAGTTATAGATGTATTAAAAGTCCAAAATTAGGACACTCTTCAGTACTAAATTGCTTAGGTTTAATTTTGAGAAATTTAAATCACCCAAACCTATTTAAAGGACAAAATACATCTTTTTTTCTCACATAACAACATAAAATGGTCTAAAAAACAAAACAACAACTTCAGGAACCAAATAGTAAAACTTTCGACAACAGTGATTTTATTGGCAGTCAATGCACAAAGGACAAGAGCGTTAACTGTAAGGATCTTCTCTTAGGTCCTGGCCCTAGTCCTGGTCCTTGGAACAGAATAACCCTGGTCGTAATCTTCATCGTCATCACTTTCGTTATAAATTCTGTATTAGTTCCGACATAGTTATCTAAAAATCATACCCTTTACAATATACATATTCACTTTTTCTTCAAAACATGGACTCTAAAAGTAAAAGTTTTTTATTGTACGGTTCCGGATAGAGCTTTAGGGTGGTAGTTTAACTTTTTTCTGCCATTTTGTCAACCAAATTTGTTACAAACAAAATATCCCATAGAAAATATTTTATACGACAACAATGGAAGTGTAGTCCCAAAAAGGCTATACAGGATGTAACATAAACGTGCATTGATACTTAACGGCGGGCTTTTACTCATCATACTGAATAAATTTTGTTTTACAACTTCGCTGAAATCGGTAATCTTATTTTGAATTTTTCATACAAAACCGGTCAAACAGCTGACCGATTTACATGAATAATCAAAAAAAAATCTTAAGACAAATCAGTAGAACAAAAGTTATTCTGTTTGATCAGTCCAAGCACACCGTAAAGTATCACCGCATCTTTATAATACAACCTATATAGATAAATATCATTTACGTGTTATGCATCGAAAGACGCCATCTTCTCCATAGTTGGTAATTTTTTAACTAAAACTGAAGCTAACTCAGCCGTGGCGAGTGAGGGTAAGTGTGGCAAACTAAGAAAACGAAAACACCGCAAGTCTGTGAGACTCCACGTCTATACTTAAAGGTTTACTATGAAATACAATACTGGTAAGACTTTGGAATCTCCTTAGAGTGCAGTTACTGATGATACTACCGAGTTTACTAAGAACGCTTCAGCCATACTATATTCTAGATGATATTAATTACAGGAATGACCAGACGACTATAAACCTACCTTTAGAGCCTCTTTTAACGTTTCACAAGTTCAATGATATCCCCGGATACTGCATACAACGGTTGTGAAATGATCTAAAAACAAATGACGCCAACAAAATCACAGAAAAATCCTATAGGTTCGAGAAACAAACTAAAACCCATCTGTATTAATCTGGGTGAAGAGGGCGTGAGGTTGGAATCTAGAGAGCGTCATGGAGTGTCCATACTGTACGTTAGTACAAATGGACATAATTTGTCTATACAGTGATTTTAATTATATATACTATACCTACTTTTGCAGTAGCTTAAAAAAACAGAAAAATAAATAAATGAGTGTAACAAAAAACAGTCTTACTATCAAAAAATAAATGTTTGTAATGTTTGTGCCTGCATTGATATCGATAAATCTGGATCGGTGATATCAAAAATCGGTGACGATTTGACGATATATTAAATCGTTGCGTGTGAAATTGCTCATAGAAGTTCTGCTTAAGACGATTGTCAATGGGTGGTGTTTTTAAATAAATTGATACTTTTACAGTCTTGAATGTTCTTGAGATTTCTGAAAATGTTAACCCGTTAAGTCAATAAAAATTTTATCGTAACTGTAAATACCTGCAGTCCCCTAATAAAACGAGACGAATAGACTATAAGTTGTTTGGTGAAGGTTGTTTTTATTTTTACGTAATTTAAGGGTAGTTATTTGAGAGTGCATGTTTGCACGTTTGTTTTGTTTGGCTGAGCCTGTAGCCAAAACGGCTTAATGGATTTTAGAGTGCGAGGTGTCGTTATATTTTTTTGATCCCGTAAGTAATATAAGATACATTTTTTACAAACTTGCCAAGAAAAGGGATACTGTTTTCTAGACGTACGAGTATGCATGTCTGTTTCTTTGGCTCAGCCTGTAGCTTAATAGCTTGGCTGATTTTGAAGTGCAAGGTGTCTTTTGATCCTGAAAGTGACATACTCAGAATAAAAATAAATAATGAATAGCCTCTGGATGCGGGCAGCGCAGGACCAGTCGTCGTGGAAATCCTTGGGGGGAGGCCTTTGTCCAGCAGTGGACGTTTTTCGGCTGATATAATGATGTTGATGATGAAATAAATAATAATAAGTTAACTTTACCAAAGAATGATAATCTTACGTCTTATTTAGGGCTAGTTATAGTACAAAAATATTATGAGAGCATCTGTAACTGAGCTAGGTTTCTTTAAACCTGTATTTCAGTATACATAGCACCGAGGACATGAGACTTAACCTTATTTCCGCAGCACAACTTAATAACGTTTTAACTATAGTATTGATGTGTGCGTGTATGCTTAAAAGATGATGATTATGTAACAATTGCAAGTAGTTTATCTGTGTCATAAACCATCATATGATAGAGTGAGCCGCCAGTGGGTTACCTTAAATTCACAATCCTTTTTTGTCATTGGATAACTACTATAATTAGATATATTGTTTTTTATTTTTTTTATTACATAGAAAAGGTTCTAAAAACTGATGAAATCGTTTACAAAAGATGGTACGGCACTGTTACAACCGATTACAAACCATGTGCTTTTGACGTTTTCTCGTTTCTTTCTTAGTGTATGTTAGTTCTGAGTGCTGTTTTAAAATGACGCTCAGCAGAAAGAGTTGACTAACTGTCAATACTTCACAAAAGTGGTAGAGTTGCGTTGTTGGAAACAAATATGGTTTGAAAGTGTACACTTTTACAACCGCACGTTACACAAGCTCAAGAGACATAACAGTTCTCTTGGGGGCTTCCCCCCAGGTTAGGATACAATAGGTTGTTATAGATTGGCAGAGTCCGTAGTACACTCGTTTTAGCATATTTAGTTCCATTACATATGTGTCTTAAATTTTAAATATAAATATCAATCTTCGAATTCTTGCTGTTAATTTAGTAATATATTCTTTGAAGTTCATGTTATTAGCGATTGCTTTAACGGTGAAGGAAAACATCGTTAGAAAACCTGCACATCTGATTCCAGATGTGTATGAAGGTCGCGTTGCACACGTCCGTAGGTGTAAATCTAAATGCCCTAGACATGACCGCGGGTGATGCTAAGTGCAACACCAGGCAACCACCGTCTATCTCTTGGATAGCTCGGTTAGTTGTGCTACACGATAAGAAAGAAAGAAAGAGTGATGCCTAAGAACTTAAAGGGATTCCAAACTAATTGGGGAATTAGAAATGCAGGACATACAATATAAAAAAATATACATAAAAAAACAAATCTGTATTAAGTGTAAGAAAATTTGCATATAGCCACTTTGTAACAATGTTAAAGCCCTCGTGTGCAGGATTTTAAAAAAATCTAGTTTTGAGCAAAAAAAAACAAATGCTGTATCATCAGCATAGGATAATATATTGCCTTGACGAAGAATAATCGAGCATCAGCAGTTATTAATATAAATCAAGAAAAGTGTAGGCCTTAAAATGCTGCAAGTTGATTGCCCCATTATTTTTAGTTATTGTGAATAAAAAAAATATTAATAATAAAAAAAAGTTTGTGTAAAAGTATGGGGACAGAAACTGTATTATTAGCTTTGGCTAAATCTTAAAAAAATTAATATGTTTAGTTTCTTCATCTAGATTTTTGGAAAATAAAGTTGATATGTTATCTTACGCCAAGGGATAAACATATTTTTGTGTTTTCTGTCACGGCCGGCTGTGGAGAGATATGATATTAGATAGTTCATAGCGTGTTCTGGATCTTACAACTCATAACCTGTATTTAAATCGATGTGGGTTATAACTCTGCTAAGCCCTTTCTTGTTCAGTTTTAAAATATTTGATTTTATATTATGTCTATAAGTTCAAGAACAAAAAAACAGCTCTATGATCAGTTTAAGATGACTCAGAAACTAATGTAGTGACTGATTTTGTAGTTTTCACAAGAGAATAATCAACACAAGTTCCACTAATGACATGTGTCACTAAGAGGTGGGAGGGAAGCAGACCATGAGATGCAAGAACGCTGCAAGATACTGCTAAGTATTTGTATCAAGTAGGCTGAAGGGATGTAAATATTTATTCCTCTCATCAAGATTATTTTTTTGAAGTGAGACATACTTTTTAGTTGTGTATCCAGAGATATCAAAAGGGCGCTAATATTTTTAACTGAAGGAGATCGATATATCTATCTATCTATAATATAATAAAACTGTAACGGGGCCGTGTCTGTACATGAAATATTTTTGGAAAATAATAAGTGTGGTAGACATTACTAACGATACAGAGGCCAAAACAACAACTTTTTAAATTTTTGTCTGTCTGTCTGTCTGTCTGTCTGTCTGTATGTTCGCGCATCACGCAAAAACTACCAGGCCAATTTTGATGAAATTTTGTATGGTAACCACTTATAGCCCGGGTTAACATATAGGACACTTTTTATCCCAGAAAATTCAAGAGTTCCCATGGGAAAATCAAAAGTATTCATTTATAGAATGGCTCACCACGCAAATGTGGCTTTTTACACGTTGATACCCTTATCGCGAACTAAAACTGGGACATTGTGAATCCCAAAAAAATTAGGGTTTCTACAGGAATGCAAAAAACTGTATCTTTAGAATGACTCAACGTAACAATATGAAACCTTTACATTGGGATGGTGTGTTTTGACCATCATTGTATAGTCGGGTATTCTTTATCCCGGAAAACTAAAGAGGTCCCGTGGGAAATTATCTATCGATACTTACAATAATAACAAAAGAGTACTTTTTTCTATATATTAGCTACACATACCAAACATTATAATCATAGTAGCAGAATGTCAATAGATGGCACTGCAGGGATAATAAAACGCGCTTAAGTTGTATTAAAACATTAAAATATTATTTCATACTTTTGAGTGGATTTCTTTTATGTATTTTTCAGCATACGCTACTTTAAACTCTGGAACTATGGTACGTAGCGATGTGTTTCATAGACGAACAGAGAGGTATTTTTTTACAGATTCCAATCTTGTAAAAAAATAAAAACACATAAATCGAGTTTAACATCTTTTAACAGGAGGCACAGATATGGGAACTCTTCTGACGGCGACTATTTGCGTGTGGCAGTTGCTCTCCGCCTGCAATATCAATATCTGTGAACCTCATCAATGTATTTGCGGGTCCTCGGTGGAGGCAATTGGCCATCACTCACTGAGTTGCAGTCGTGTTTGTGAAGATTACCACGTCACCAATTCCTTAATGACCTCACTCGGAGGGCACTGGTCTCGGCCAGATGGAATATTCCATCTTTGATGCAGCCGCCGGCCGGGCTTTAGTCGATCTGATGGCAAAAGGCCGGAGGGTTTAAACAGGTGCTATGGCAGAGAGGAACGTGTCTGCTTTGGGAAGCCACTTTTTCTGCCTCACTCCTCACCCGTACGGTACTGCTGCTCAATTTGCGGTGAGAAAGAAGCATAATAAGTACTCGGTCTTGGAGGCAAATTACTGCTTTGTGCCGCTGGTCTGTGAGACAACCGGCTGCTGAACCCTCAGAGGCCTTTGCCTTCACAAAGAAGATTGCCTTCGCCTTCGAGAGAGGAGATGTGACGTGAGGTCCTACCTGCTGCTAAGGTTATCTACTGCCATCCAGCGCGGCAACGAGAAGTGAGTCTTGGGCTCCTTTGGAGCTGATACGACTCGATGATTTGACCCATATTAATATTGTTAGGAAATTTTATTACTAGATTGATAACTTATTTGAATTATTTTTTTAGCCTGTATCACTGGGAATGAAATAGTCAACCTTTTATCTGTGGAAATTATCATAGCCCGATGCAGTTCCTGAGGAAACTAAAACAATACTCTTTGTTCGTTTTATTTAAAATCGTAACGAAAAAATGGATTGGTGTGATTTTTAGCACAGAGATGAGGTGGAAAACGATATAATTTAATAATAAGTTCCCGAGGGATCTGGGGACAACTGTTTTCTACGCTCGCGCACGTCGGTGGCGTCGCAACGGAACAACGGATTAAAGTGATTTTTTGCATAGAATTTGTTGAGGGGGTGGGAAGTGACAAAGACTGCTAATCCGAATAGCCCGATACAGTTCCTGAGGTACCTGGAGAAAACTCATGTCCACGCTTGCGAGCTGATTGCGGCTCGCGCACCACTCAACCTCAAAAAGAGTCATAAAAGTTTTGTCCACGTGGGCGAAGCCGCGGGCAAAAGCTAGTTCTAAATATACGTGTCCTGTCTCAGTTTAATAACTAATCCACTTGCTTCCGTTAGCAAAGGTTCTTCAACAGTATGATAAAGATGGTGCTTGACATACAAAAACGACAACATTTTTTTTATTAATATTATTTTTGGTTGCATATGATAAATACGACCCCAGTTGTGATATAAGCTACTTCTGACAGCCAGAATTCAGGGAACAATGTAATGTCTATGTTAATTTTAAGTTTATGTGTAGAAAAATTTCAAAACCAGGCATATAGTCAGTCGCAGTTGACGCAACGTACATTTTGTGTATTTATTATATTTGATCTTAGCTTACATAGGATACATTTTAACCAAAAAAGAGGGTTAATGTTTACATGCAGTCGGGTTTTATTTTTTTTATTAAATTGGTAAGGTTATTTAAATATAAGATAACTAGACTTCCTACTGATGTTTGCCAGGCTACTAAAGCCTACCTTGCAGACTAACTAACACAATAGATGCAACGTAACTGCGCGCTAACAATGGCGGGGAATGTTAATTGGCGTCGTTTGTCGCTCGACACTGACAAATGTCGACGCTTGTCACTTTGAGATTTGGTTGCGCGCACTACGGTGGAAAACGCGGCAGTTTATTTTATTTTGTATTTTACCGACTATTTAAAAAGGAGAGTAATGTATTTCGGACGTATGTAGTGTATGTTTCTTTGGCTGAGCCTGTAGCTTAACAGCTTGACGGATTTTGAAGTGCGATGTGTCTTTTGATCCTAAAAGTGACATATAGGTGACATCGGACACGTTTTAACTAAAAAAAGAGGGTTAGTTCATCATATCAGCCAAAGGATGTCCATTGCTGGACCAAGAATTTCCACGACGACCGGTTCTGCGCTGCCCGCATGCAGCGGCTTCCCGCGACCTTCACCAGATCATCGGTCCATCGAGTGGGAGGCCTGCCTACACTACGTATTCCGGCGCGTGGGCCGTATGGCTCCCGGCTCAGAATAGGGCCATCCTATTTCTTCCAATAGGTGTATTTTCGTGACTTGCAGTCAATCTGCAACAACACTGCGATCGCTAACCCGCCTGCCAAGCGTGACGATTACGGCAACCAATGATCGACACAAACATATATCCAGTAATCTGATTTAAAAAAAATACCAATTTTATTTAAATCAGATAACTAGACTTCCTATTGATGTTTGCCAGGCTACTAAACCCTACCCAGCACTTTAACTAACACAATAGATGCAACGTAATTCTGCGCTAACAATAATGGCGGGGAATGCTAATTGGCGTCGTTTGCCGCTCGACACTGATAAATTTCGACGCTTGTCACTTCGAGATTTGATTGTGCGCACTCCGGTGGAAAACCGGTTATTTTGTATTTTTCCCCGACTGTCCAAAAAGGAGGGTAATGTTTTTCTGACTCTGTATGTCTGTTTCTTTGGCTGAGCCTATAGCTAAACAGCTTGACGGATTTTGGAGTGCGAGGTGTCATTAAATTTTTATTGATCCTGTGAGTGACAGAATTCATTTTTACCCGACTGGCTAAAAAGGGTATTCTCTTATGTAGTCGGTTTTAAATTTTTAATTAATTCGTGTAGTCATTTTAATATGAAAATATAGACATTTTTAAGAAACTGATTAGAATATTTGAGCATTGTTTTGTGAAAGTAGTTTTCTAGAATTTTCTAGGAAATCCGTGCCATTTTTTTGGATACTCCAACTTATCGAAGGCGTTTTTTTTAACCATAGCTTCCCACTGCTTCCAAATGGAGACAATATAGAGATTATGATAAGAGGATCGGTTCCTAAATTTTCATCCCTTTTCCTTGAAACTTAGGTCAATTTTATTTGGACGTTTTTGCACAGTCTTTCGGACCTGTTTAAGTTGCATCACTAAAAGCTAAATAATATATTTTTTTTATTTACTAGATAACTTTAACCAACCAAAAGATGAGCTATTTGTGCATTAATCTCAATGTGTGCAAACTACATACATGCTTTAACCCTTCAAGTCATTTTCTTGGAGATCAAACAGCTTGAATATGAATATCGCAGTTTCGTTTTAACGGGTAAGAGGTTAATGAAGCCTAAACGCTGCGGACATTTTCCGCAGTGCGTAAATAGCTCCCAGACCGTGTCGTGAATTTAATCTAACGAATAGAGAGAGATCTACCGCGAGGCCGCGCGGATCTTCTAAGCATTCCATAATTTTGGCTAGTGGCATCCAAACCCGGGATAAGATTTAAGGTGCAACGGAAACCAAAAACAAATACTTGTAGTGTAATAATTCTAATATTTGATTGGACGTAAACTAAACAGGTTACTCACCTGCAAAACTGTAAACTTAATTTTTTTTGTTTACTTTAGTAGCAGACTGACATGTTTACTATGTTAATAAGAAAAAGGTTGGAAAGAACGCAGAGCGGACATTATAAATAAGAAAAACCAAGAGATATCTAACAAACTGAATTCATACAAATGTATTCTAAAGTTAGAGTAGTCTGGATCTGGAAAAGTTAATCTGGGAACAAAAACCATTATAAGACCTAAAGGTGTCATTAACTAGAAAGCGAACGCTGGTAACTGATACAGAACTTTGGAATATAACGGACTTAAAAATAGCAAACGTTCCAACATTTTGGAGAACAACCTTATCTTTGATCGATTTCGGTTGTAACTTTTATCTGATTCGGTGCTGGATGAAACATGTCCTATAATTTGATCATCCTTAGCTCTCGAAAGATTTTATTTAATAGCATTACTTTGAGCGCAACCATTTTTATCAGAAATAAACTTATTTCTACCCAACTACGCCAGAAGAAGGGTTATGTTTTTCGAGTGTGTGTATGTATGTATGTACATTTATTTCTTTGGCATGCTCTTTGATAGATTTTTGAGTGCGAGGTGTCGCTAAATTCGTCTTTATTCAGTGAGTGACATAGGATACATATATACCCAACTGGTCAAAGAAGAGGGGTTAAGTTTTATGCAGTAGAGTTTTTAATTGTTTATTTATTCGTACAGTAATTAATTAAGCGTCGGTGGCTCAACCGGTAACGACTCGGTCCATCTAACCAGAGGTACCGGGTTCAAATCTGGACGGCCCAATGTACCAATGAGTTTTTCAAAAACTTACGTACATATAATTACCGATTGCTTTTACGGTGAAGGAAATCATCGTGAGGAAACCTGCACACGCCTGCGAATAAACTCGAAGGTTGTGTGTGAAGTCGACCAACCCGCACTGGGCCCGCGTGGTCGACTAAGGCCTAATCGCCCTGATTCAGGGTAGGCTCGAGCCCCTCGGTGGGGACGTATATGAGCTGATATAATAATAATAAATAATAGTAATTAATTATTCTAATCTACAGTTTATCTAATGTAGTAGGTTTAAAATTAAGGTTTCATTAGAGTTTAATTTTTTATAAGGTATAAATTGATTGAAAGATATTTTTAACCACCTCCGTTGCATAATGGTTAGTCCATTCGCTTCACACCAGGAGGTCGCGGGTTCGATTTTCAGCGGGATCAACTTTGTAAGACTCGGTTTGGTTGTGGTAGGACATTTTTATAGCCCGCCTGGCTAGCTACCACCATCTTTTCTAAGTCATGCCGCCAAACATCAGTGTTAACAGCATTGATGTGTTCCGGCTTGAAGATAAGATAGCCAGTTCCCCATTGCGTTGGGGAATCTTGATGAGCCCGCTTCCATCTTCGGCATCACCGTCACTTACCATCAGGTGATATGATGCCAAGGGCTTACCAATCACACTAATATTATAAAGGCGAAAGTTTGTGCGTGTGTATGTTTGTTACTTTTTTACGCAAAAACTACTAAACGGATCTGGCTGTAATTTGGTAGGTAGACAGATTAAGACCTGGATTAACACATAGGCTACTTTTTTCACGCTCGCGTGCCGCATGCGGCTCGCGCACTGCGCATCCTCGAAAAGTCATAGAAACGTTGTCCACGCGGGTGAAGCTGCGGAAAACAGCTAGTTGTGAATAAAAAAGGAATGTGGGACGAAAGGAGAAATTAATTCTTAAGTGGAATGAAACAGTATTTTATATGGGGTCAAAAACGGCAGGTATGAGTAAAGTTATTGTAACTAACACCGTACCACATATAAATGTACTAGCTGTCCCGGCGAACTTCGTACCGCCTTACATTACATTACACTGCCCTGCCCTACCCTACACTACCCTACACTACACTACACTACCCTACCCTACCCTACCCTACCCTACATACACTACACTACACTACCCTACCCTACACTACTCTACACTACCCTACACTACACTACCCTACCCTACCCTACACTACCTTACACTACACTACCCTACCCTACCCTACACTACACTACCCTACCCTACATACACTACACTACACTACCCTACCCTACACTACTCTACACTACCCTACACTACACTACCCTACCCTACCCTATCCTATCTCTCAAGTTGGATCGAACTGCACATGGTGTGCGAATTTTATTATAATCGGTTAAGTGGTTTAGGAGTCCATTGAGGACAAACATTGTGACACGAGATTTATATATATTAAAAAGAAGATAATTATTTATTATAAAGTATCGTCTTATTTATAAGTTAAACTCGCACTTGGCCGGTTATTTTAAGTACAAAACTGAAAACCGGCCAAGGCCGCTTCCATCTTCGGCAACATCGTCACTTACCACCAGGTGAGATGTTGTCAAGGGTTTACCAATTGTGAATGAAAAAAACGGTTGTCTGTAAAGTCGGTTTACTGACGATAGTTGAACGTGACAACGTCATAAGAAAATACTGATGGAATGGTTTCATAATATCGAAAACGGAACGCCTCACGGAACGCCTCAGAGCGAGGTAACGACGGAACGCCTCAGAGCGAGGTAACGACGCATTTTTTCGTGCATGCAGCCGGCTCCATCGAATTATAAGACGTTATCACGTCAAAAAACGGTTGTCTGTAAAGTCGGTTTACTGACGATAGTTGAACGTGACAACGTCATAAGAAAAAAGCCTTAAACGGAACGCCTCACGGAACGCCTCAGAGCGAGGTAACGACGCATTTTTCGGAACGCCTCAGAGCGAGGTAACGACGCATTTTTTCGTGCGTGCAGCCGGCTCCATCGAATTATAAGACGTTATCACGTCAAAAAAAAAGTATTGTATCTTTACAAATTTATCAGTTTTAAATTGTTGAACTCTAATTACTTAGGTATTGTTTTTAGTTAGATACTCGTGCACTACCTGTTTTTAAGCTGTTGTCTCCAAATACCGGGTTGTCTGGAAGAAATAGCTTTGAGCGATAAGACCGCCCAAATTGTACCGCTGTAGTTCTTTTTTTATTGTGTTTGGTTTTTTATATTTTTTTAATTTTATAATTTGTTAAAAAAAATACCAGTGTGTACAATAAAGAGTATTTATCTTATCTTATCTTATCTGATTTTTTACTCAAAACTGCCTACCTACCTACTAAAAATGAAATGACACGTAAAAGAATACAGAGAGAATCTTCTTTTGTTATTTTATTAGAGTATCCTATAATAGGTTCTTGGAATCACAAATTAAGTTTCGAGAGGCAAATGTATTATTGTGAATCTGTAATGTAGATTCTATTAAGATTATCCTCTTATTCAGTAGGTATAATATCATGACAAGATAGAATTTATTCTATTTAGTATGGAAGTTGCTAGCTGGATGATAAAAGGAGGACTAAAGCTTAACTCTTTTTTTCAAGGTGATTACTTGCTAACTACCAATAATATATATGTCGGAGCGCAAGGACGTGGCGCCATCTATGCATCCGTCGAAGCACCGTGTGTTTTATCTTGAAACGTCAAACGGTTAGCTAGGGTAGTAATAATAGTCATATTTGGCCAAGGCGTGGTCTGTGCGAGACCGGAACCCGGAAGTTGGTAGTGTTGGTACTTGTTTGTTAGCCAATCAGAATCCTTGTGATTATCGAACCATCAAAGACAATGCAGCCTACCTACAGAGGCTACGACAGAGGCGCCAATTATTTTACGAGCACTTTTGATCGAGCAGCTGAACTGTCAACTTGGGAAGCCAGCCCCGTGCCGAACTCATCGCAGTCTATAAAATAATCGGTTTTCATCCGAATCATCGTTAAGCCTCGTGCTGCAAACGTGTGTGAATATTGATTGTACACTCCAAAACTTCTCAAAGACGAGTTTATTTCTTAGATACGGCCAAAACCCTTCTGATGATCCGAAATATATTATGTGTAAAAAACCGGCTAAGTGTGAGTCAGAACCGCACACATAGAGTTTTTACACAAGTAGTTTTTTTAATACGTCATAAGTCGTAAACCGCAATTTACCTTTCATTAAATCACCTCAAATATAAAAAGGGAAGTGAACATATTTCGGTTTTTTCTTGCACTATTCCACAATTAATTTATTAAATTATTATTTACGATTAATTAATTGTGGAATAGTGCAAGAAAAAACCGAAATATGTTCAGTTCAGTGTTCCACCAAGAACCTACTATCGCAAGCATACAATACAAAAAGGGAAGTGTTTTTTTAAAACGTGAAGATACTAGCGCCATCTAGTATGATGGTACGGAACCCTACGTGTGCGGTTCTGACTCGCACTTGGCCAGTTTTTTTCTTGAGATCTGCCAATACAATACATTTGAACTGTGAAACTGATCGCGATTAATAATATCCTCACCAATTTAATCAAACCTCCACCTTTTTGACGCAGTCGGGTAAGATTTGTTTAATCTGTACAATTTTTAGGGTTCCGTCCGTCCGTATGTCACCAGGCTGTATTTCATGAACAGTGATAAGTAGACAGTTGAAATTTTCACAGATGATGTATTTCTGTAGCCGCTATAACAACAAATACTAAAAAATGAAAGTATCCATACAAAAAACGTGTTTTTTTTTAAACTTAAAGGAACTAGCGCCATCTAGTATGATAGTACGGAACTGAAGAACTAGCGCCATCTAGTATGATGGTACGGAACCCTATCTGTGCGGTTCTGACTCAAACTTGGCCAGTTTTCAGTTTTGTACTTAAAAAACCGGCCAAGTGCGAGTTGAACTCGCGTGGAGAGGGTTCCGTACAATGCCAAAGTCAAATACAAAATATCACATTTGGAATCCTCACAGTAAGACGTGAGTTAACTACTACTAGTGCTATCTAGTGGTGTTTTAGTGAAGTATTATCCGTAAGTGAACGTATTATGTTAAGTGGTAAACACTTTATTTTCAATTGACAGAATTCTTATAGGTGTTCCTGTAATCTACAAGCAATAAACTATATATTGTATTTTTTTCTAAATTTTAGTCTCAGTAGTTTCGAAGATCAAAGGTAAATTTTCGTCTGCTTTCGTGAATAAAATCAACACTATTTATATTACAATAATAACAAAAACACATTTGAGATATGAGGATCTCAAATGTGGTTTTATTATTATTGTAAAATAAATAGTTTTTAGAGCCCTTGCATTTGTTATATGACATAGTAAAATTTGCGTAACTTTTTTTTAATTTCCTAATTTGTTCCCCGAAAAGGACCCCTATTAAAAAAAAGACGTGTAACACTCGGGGACTGCCGCGGTAAAGCTATCACATAGCATTTTTTATCAACTTATGCAATTATAATTATTTACCATCGCGACCACCATCGCGACCACCATCACGAGCACCATTGCAATCACCATCGCGACCATCATTGCGACTACCATCGCGACCACCATCGCGACCACCATCGCGACCACCATCGCAACCACCATCACCACCACCATCACCATCATCATGATGGATAGATAGATGGCACTGTAAGTTTTTTAGAACTCAATATATTTTTTTTTGGGTGTCTGGTTTTTTTCAGTCCCCTCAAAGCCCGCGATAAAAGCTATACTTACAATAGCTTAAAATACGAGTGTGCTTTAGACCACACGACTGAAGTAAAACTTCTTTAGCTCCATCAATATATGTTTGAAAGTAAATACTTAGTCTTCAGAAAATAATCAAATATTTTTTGTCATATGGAGGTATATACAGTTTATTAAAAGAGTTTTATTATTCTCCGAAAATGATCAAATCTTCTTATATGTTTGTTTTGACAACCGATATTGTTGCCATGGCAACCATTCTTATATGTTTGTTTTGACAACCGATATTGTTGCCATGGCAACCGAGCATGAGGTTTTTCTTCGTTACGGAATTTCTGGATTCGGTCCCCGCGCTCAAAGCCTGCGATAAAATCTATGCAATAGCTTAAAAATATTTATTTACTTTGCACATGTGTATTTGGGTCATAGGATTACCTCATCCCACTAAATTTCACCAGATTTTTTGACAGTCAGACAGACGCACAAGTGATCCTATAAGGGTTCCTTTTTTTGTACAGAACCCTAAAAATACCTCACAATCATCGACAAAATTTTTATAATGGCAAATTAACCAAGTATTCAGATATTTTTTATCACTATTAGTAAAATTATGTGACCAAATAAAAACCGTAAGCACATTTCTCTTCATAACCCGCTCTCAAGTGACAAATAAACCTACCTTGACTTTAGCTGCAGCTCCCGGCCTATTTTATACGCCACAAGGGGTTGGAGCTCCCAGAAGTCGGCTCCCAGCCTACACCAAAACTCCATTAGATTGCCCTACCTTACGAAAGATTAATGGAGATAAGCCATTATTTTTCAAAGTCACAATTTTGTTTATTGACACAACCGCGCGGGCGACGCAAACTTTGTTGACGTTTCATCGTTTCGTGTGACAAGGAAAAAAGTCTGTGACAATGTCGGCCTAGCGAAGTTAATTTACTTTGCAAAAGTTATGATTAATGTCAGACATAATTTTTGTAAACATTTTTAGTTCCTCCGTTTTTATCACTTCTTTACTATTCTTGTTCCAAATATGTGTTTCTTATCTTAAGGGTCCCCAGGAGGCTCGAGTTTTTATAAAAACGTAGTTCCGCTTTAATACAAAAACTAAATGCCAGATAAAATCGAAACTTTGCAAATATAATGAGTAGACACATGTCGATGTTTGTAATTAGTTCTCACTGTATTAAATTTAAACCTATCTAAAGAAAGGCTTACATTAGTTTTTTACTGAAAGTTTAAAACTGCTCTTATTTTTTCCGTTTTATATTAGTACATCGAAAACTAATTACAAACATCGATATGTATCTACTCAATATGTTCGCAAAGTTTGGATTCAATCTGGCATTAAGTTTTTGTATCAAAGCGGTTTGTATCGAAACTCGAGCCTCCTGGGGACCCTTAATTAAAAAAACTATGAATTTTAAAGTAAAGTGTGATGTATATTAATTTCTGGTTCTCATAGTACAGACGGAAATCTGGGTCAGATGACAATGTGTAATAGGGTAAGAAAATATTTTTTTCGGGAATATATCAACCAGTTGATATGTTCCCGAATAATTCATTCATACGCATTTGGCTTCGCCTCATTTCGTTAAAACACACTCATGTTTCAGGACCTGTCAAAAGTTGCATAAACTACAATTTCACTTTAAAAATGTTAAAAACTATTAGCGTTGTTTTTAATAATTTAGTTCAGCAACATTATTAATCATTATTAATTTAATGTCAGCAACATTAAATTAATAATGATTTATTTCTGACATTATTCCATTTTGCGGTACTTGGAGTGCATATGATTCAGTTCTTTCATTTTTTTCTTCCTTTGCACATAATTCCCTGCCCGGCGTCTGTATTCCTCGATGCGTATAATTTAGGAATCTTTGAAAGAAAGACGAGAGTGAATAGGCACTATTTGAGCTCGCGTGTTACATCCTGGACTGCATCGGCACTTACCATCAGGTGAGGTGCAGCCAAAAGCACTTAAATTTTTAATTAAAAAAAAACAAAATTCTTGGTTTTTAGCTAGTTGAGAAGTACCTCATTTTTTCAATCAATGAAATTGTCTTTCTCCGCGAGCAACACGCAGATAGTCAATGAACCAAATTCCAAAGTATTATTATTGATAAATCGGTAGATAATATACGAGTGTGAAAAACCGGGTGAATGACTTCGTGTAAAGATACACGTCTTGCTTGCCGGAACTTCGCCTGGTGCACTGTCGTGCGCTCAGAAAACACACTGAGATGATGTGGAAATATGAATCAGTTTGACTTGCACTTAACATTGTTATTTTAGAACTACAGTAGTGTTGTTCCTTTGTGCATTAGTGGCTGAAAATAACCAGACAAATAGCCACCAGATATTTTCCGCTTCTAATGACTTGACAGCTCATGCTTTAGACTTATTCTTAGTCTGAAGCTTATTTTACACTTTTGTAATATTTATCGAATGTCAAACAATAATATTTTTGAAAAATATAGTTTTTGGCCGACTACAACAACTGAACACTAATTTATTACTTACTAGCTTTTTCCCGCGGCTTCGCCCACGTAGACATCGTTTTTATCACTGCCTTTGAGGGTGAGTGGTGCGTGAGCCGCAACTGGCTCGCGAGCATGAAAATGAGTTTTCGCCAGATCCCTATCCCAGATCGGACTATTGTAATTAGCAATCTATGACACTCCTGTGCAAAAATAAAAATCTATTGTTTTGTTGCGATTTTAAAAAAAATAGCCAAAAAAGAAATTTTTCCGTTCCCTAGGAACTGCATCGGACTACACTATTTTGACGGGATAAAAAGTAGCCTATATCCTTACCCGTGACACAAGCTAGCTGCGTGCCAAATTTCAGCAAAATTCATCAAGGTGTTGAAGGGTGAAAAGGTTACAAACAAACAAACAAACACATTTTCACATTTGTAATATTACAATACAATTGGGGAATAAAAAAAATGATACGACGAAGAAGAAGAAAAATATACAATACTAGATGTCCCGGCGAACTACGTACCGCCTTACATTACATTACACTGCCTTACCCTACTCTAACCTACACTACACTACACTACCCTACCCTACACTACACTACCCTACCCTACACTACCCTACCCTACACTACTCTACCCTACACTACACTACCCTACACTACCCTACACTACACTACCCTACCCTACACTACCCTACCCTACCCTACACTACCCTACCCTACCCTACACTACCCTACCCTACACTACACTACACTACCCTATCCTATCCTACCCTACCCTACATAAGAACCTCCTCCTGACAATAACGAACTCGACAAAAAAAGAATTAGCGAAATCGGTCCAGCCGTTTAGGAGGAGTTCAATGACTAACACACGGACAGAAGATTTATATATATCATCACTACATAGTATAAAACAAAGTCGCTTTCTCTGTCCCTATGTCCCTTTGTATGCTTAAATCTTTGAAACTACGCAACGGATTTTGATGCGGTTTTTTTTAATAGATAGAGTGATTCAAGAGAAAGGTTTATATGTATAATAACATCCATTAAAAGTACTGTTATTTTTGAGGTTTCTAATGTGATGTCGTAAATAATTACATTTTTTCCGCTTACATTGCAAACGCAGGCTGAACCCTACGAGTTTTATCAAAATAATGTACTAAGTATTGTACACATTGAAAAGGTCTACAGAAAGTCCATGATGGTATATGTCTATCTCTTATGGATAACCCACAATAACTTTTTTTTGTCATTTACTTTTTACGACAAATAATGGCTAATTTTCGAAGCGATTTTAACCAATACAGCATTAATCCTTAACCAATTAAATACCTTGAATACATTGTTCATTTAATATAGATCTATATGGCCCGTTACACCGTATGATTTAAGTGAATATTTTCGAAGATATTACAGATTTAAAAATTGCGGGACGTAGCGTTTGCGGCGGTACCGGCCGGCCGCCCGGTGCGGCAAGAGCGTGCCTATAAATAGCGCGTCTGAGGCCGCGGTTTTCCCTATAGCACTTTGAAAAGCTGTGAACGTTGTTTATAAAGACATTCTGTAATATGTTGTAAAAATAAAATAAATAGTTAAAAATGTAAAAAGTAAATAAGTAAAAATGTAGTGTATGAATTTAGATATTCCAAAGATAGCAGGAAATCTTCATGGTATAGGGAAAGGGGGATTGTTTTACTCCAAATTTAACGCGTGCGGGTCACGGGCAGTAATGAATAAATCAAAACTACTGAATCGATTTTAATCACATAGGCTATATATTTTATACCCGTGCGAAGCCGGAGCGGGCCGCTATGTTTTCATATACAACGTTCTCAGTTTTTCTGTAGTGTATTTAGTATCAGCATTGCACCCGTGCGAAGCCGGGGCGGGTCGCTAGTAAAGATATAAATAGATAAAACTTTTATCTTATTTCTGCTTGTTCATTACATTGAAATAATTATCTAACCTACTTAATATTAGAAGGCTCGCTTTTAAAATTGTCGGCACAAAATAGTGCATTTTCTGGCTACCCAAGTGTCCAATATTAATCCTGTAACTCAATCTGCGTTGCAGAGCAGTATCATTGCAGTAGTAATGTGTGCTAATGATACTAGGAGCTCATCATATCAGCCGAAAAACGTCCACTGCTGGACATAGGCCACTCCCAAGGATTTCCACGACGACCGGTTCTGCGCTACCCGCATCCAGCGGCTTCCCGCGACCTTCACCAGGTCATCGGAGCTCAGGTTAACAAAATGAACTAGGTATACGTGGGTAACAAAAATTAAACTATATTTTCTTTTCCCAACAACAAAGGTCGCATTACTGTCATAAGTAAATACAAAGTAGGGCTTTCAATCTTGCAGACAAAGGCTTTACGGGATCTCGGTATAGACGAGATCACAAATTTTCAATGGCGCTGGATCTCGATATAACGAGATTTTAACATTTTAACAATGAAACTGAAATACATACTTATATATACCCGAAAAAACAGTATCACCCTTCTTTAATAGTCGGGTAAACATCAGTTTGCTTGTCAGAATGATACAAGGTGCTGTATAAGAAATGATTATTTTTATTATTATTGTATTGATTGTATTGATAATAATGTATTAATATAAATAACAAATTCTTTGCTGCCCGCATCCAGCCGCTTCCAGCGACATTTACCAGGTTATCGGGCCACCGAGTGGGAGGCCTGCAGGCAGGGCGGAACCGGTCGTCATGGAAATCCTTGGGGGAGGCCTATGTGGACGTCCTTCGGCTGATATGTGATGATGATGAAATAACAAATTACTCAAATAATTTTAGAAATTGAAAAGCTTTTAAAAAGATGACTGCATTGATATCACGTTGTATTTATACCTTTTTTAATTATTTTGTCTGCGTCAACTTAAGCCAGTGTGTAGCGTTGTTACGTAAGTGTCTCCGTTTTCGGAATGCTCACGATGAAATGCTTTGTATAATTAAACTCATAACTTGTTAACGAACATCTGCAGCTAAACTGGAAAGTGCTAGGTAGGACGTCCTTAGCGCCATTTTGTAGGAAAACATACATTTTGTGTGACAGGTACCATTTTTAGAGTTTCCCGTACCTGATATCACTTATGTCATATTTTAGATGTTTGTAAGTGTTAAATATTAATATCTTCAAAAAGAAAAATCTAAAAAATACACTTCTTAGGACGCGAGGGGTAAACTGAAAATCGAGAATCCATCTTTTTTGTTTACAGTTTCTATTGGATTGAGGCGTATTTGCTTCTAAAGTCGTTTTAGAAAATATATTTACTCGAGACAAGCGTATTTACACCTAAATTTTTTTGCTGACACAAAGTAAAACTTGACATTGACAGATTAAAAACCACCAAATATGGACTGAGGTCACTTTGTTTCTACACCCTTCCAAGTAATAATATGAAACATCCATTCTAAAAATTTAATTGAAATCGGTCCAGTAGTTTCTCCGCAAATAACGATTGACATCATCTTGCGACGCACGGAAAAATGCCACTATTACTCGTAGTCAAACCCACCAAAGTAATGACCTTGCTTCAGGTCAGTTAACCTACATGATTGATCCAACCATACAATAGTGAGCTACAACAGCTCCCTGGCATTGAATCCTTTGATTTAACTAGTATACACGTTTTCCTTGGACCTAAATATAAGGTAACTAGTGGCTTAGATCAGCTGAAATACAAACTTTCAAGATGTTTATTCATAACTAGCTTTTGCCCGCGGCTTCGCCCACGTGGACATAGCTTTTATGACTCTTTTTGAGGGTGAGTGGTGCGCGAGCCGCAATCAGCTCGCAAGCGTGGACATGAGTTTTCTCTAGGTACCTCAGGAACTGTATCGGGCTATTCGGATTAGCAGTCTTTGTCACTTCCCACCCCCCCAACAAATTCTATACAAAAAATAACTTTAATCCGTTGCTCCGTTGCGACGCCACTGACGTGCGCGAGCGTAGAAAACAGTTGTTCCCAGATCCCTCGGGATATACTTATTAGTAAATTATATTTTTCACCTCATCTCTGTGCTAAAAATCGCACCAATCCATTTTTTCGTTACGATTTTAAATAAATTTGCGAACAAAGAGTATTGTTTTAGTTTCCTCAGGAACTGCATCGGGCTATGATAATTTCCACAGATAAAAGGTTGACTATTTCATTCCTAGTGATACAGGCTACCTGCATGCCAAATTTCATCAAGACTGGTAGAGGTGTTGAAGTGTGAATAGGTAACAAACAAACAAACACATTTTCACATTTATAATATTAAGTAAGGATTTCTAAATCTTAAATAAAATATAGAGCGTCGGTGGCAAAACGGTTAGGGCCACTACCTCCTGTCCGGAAGGCCGTGGTTCGAATCTGCCACTTACCAATATCTATACGAATATCGATTTCATTATGAAATAACACATTACCTATATTATCAAAAAACTAATTCAAATCATTATAGGTATCAATCTAGTAATAAAATTTCCTAACAATATTAATATGGGTCAAATCCTCGAGTCGTATCAGCTCCAAAGGAGCCCAAGGCGCACTTCTCGTTGCCGCGCTGGATGGCAATAAACAACCTTAGCAGCAGGTAGGACCTCACGTCACATCTCCTCTCTCGAAGGCGAAGGCCCATCTTCTTTGTGAAGGCAAAGGCCTCTGAGGGTTCAGCAGCCGTTTGTCTCACAGACCAGCGGCACAAAGCAGTAATTTTCCTCCAAGACCGAGTACTTATTATGCTTCTTTCTCACCGCAAATTGAGCAGCAACACCGTACGGGTGAGGAGTGAGGCAGAAAAAGTGGCTTCCCAAAGCAGACACGTTCCTATTTGCCATAGCACCTGTTTAAACCCTCCGGCCTTTTGCCATCAGATCGACTAAAGCCCGGCCGGCGGCTGCATCAAAGATGGAATATTCCATCTGGCCGAGACCAGTGCCCTCCGAGTGAGGTCATTAAGGAATTGGTGACGTGGTAATCTTCACAAACATGACTGCAACTCAGTGAGTGATGGCCAATTGCCTCCACCGAGGACCCGCAAATACATTGATGAGGTTCACAGATATTGATATTGCAGGCGGAGAGCAACTGCCACACGCAAATAGTCTGTGCCTCCTGTTAAAAGATGTTAAACTCGATTTATGTGTTTTTATTTTTTTACACGATTGGAATCTGTAAAAAAATACCTCTCTGTTCGTCTATGAAACACATCGCTACGTACCATAGTTCCAGAGTTTAAAGTAGCGTATGCTGAAAAATACATAACAGAAATCCACTCAAAAGTATGAAATAATATTTTAATGTTATAATACAACTTAAGCGCGTTTTATTATCCCTGCAGTGCCATCTATTGACATTCTGCTACTATGATTATAATGTTTGGTATGTGTAGCTAATATATAGAAAAAAGTACTCTTTTGTTATTATTGTATGTATCGATAGATAATTTCCCACGGGACCTCTTCAGTTTTCTGGGATAAAGAATACCCGACTATACAATGATGGTCAAAACACCCCATCCCTATGTAAAGGTTGTTACGATGAGTCATTCTAAAGATACAATTTTTTGCATTCCTGTAGGAACCCTAATTTTTTTGGGATTCACAATGTCCCAGTTTTAGTTTGCGATAAGGATATCAACGTGTAAAATTTGATTGTAATAGGTCAAGCCACAGTTGCGTGGTGAGCCACTCTATAAATGAATACTTTTGATTTTCCCACGGGAACTCTCGAATTTTCTGGGATTAAAAGTATCCTATATGTTAACCCGGGCTATAAGGATCCACCATACAAAATTTCATCAAAATCGGCCCGGTAGTTTTTGCGTGATGCGCGAACATACAGACAGACAGACAGACAGACAGACAGACAAAAATTCTAAAAGTTGTTGTTTTGGCCTCTGTATCGTTAGTAATGTCTACCACAGTTATTATTTTCCAAAAATATTTCAAGTACAGACACGGCCCCGTTACAGTTTTATTATATTATAGATTAAAAACGCTAAACACGTTTAAAAAAAACGACTTCCATCGCAACAATTAAGTACAATTTTGCATTATTATTTTTGGTTTTTGTAAATTTTCTAATAAAGTACTCAACCGGTTTTAATATGGTTTTATGGGACCACACGGGAAGCACTAGCTTTCAAATAAAAAAAGAATCATCAAAATCGGTTCATCCAGTCAAAAGTTATGAGGTAACACACATAAAAAATACAGCCAAATTGAGAACCTTCTCCTTTTTGGGAGTCGGTTAAAAATAGGTGCAAATAAGACTCTTTCTGATAGTCATAAAATAATAATTATGTAATTATACATGTCATTTGTGAAAAAACTTTCTGATAGTCATAAAATAGTAATTACGTAATTATACATGTCATTTGTGAAAATAAGAACAATAATTAGATAACTACATCAAAATACAATCATCGATATAAAAAATTTCATTAGAACAGGAAGACAATATGACACGACAAGTTTTACATTAAAATCACTTAATCTCATTTATGCCTTTAAGAAAGAGTAGGCCAGTTCACACGGACATCACCCGGTCATGAATATTACTCAAAAGTCAGCCAGAAGGAAACAACCCGGCTCCTGATGCGCCACCATCCGGAGCTATTTCTTGTCGAATCAGAGGGAATGGAGACATAAGAACCGCCTCCGTGGCGTCATGCTTCAGTCCACTAGCTTCATATCAAGAGTGGATTCTAACTCAGTTTGGTTGGTCAAAGGACATTTTAAAAGCCTTCCTGGCTAGCTAACTCTAATTTATTTAAGTCTTGCAGCCAAACATCAATTAATATCATAGTAAAAGAAAAGATGGAGCGTGCTATGCTCGGAGTTTCCCTGCGTGATCGAATCAGAAACGAGGAGATCCGTAAGAGAACCAAAGTAACCGACATAGCTAAGAACCGACATAGCTAAGAATTGCTAAACTTAAGTGGCAGTGGGCGGGGCACATTGCTCGTAGAACAGATGGCCGTTGGGGTAGTAAAGTTCTCGAGTGGCGACCACGCACCGGAAAGCGTAGTGTAGGCAGGCCTCCCGCTCGATGGGAGGTGAAGGTCGCGGGAAGCCGCTGGATGCGGGCAGCGCAGAACCGGTCGTCTTGGAGATCCTTGGGGGAGGCCTATGTCCAGCAGTGGACTTCCTTCGGCTGATATGATGATGATGATGAAAAGAAAATAATAGTAGGTTGTCTTCATACAATGATACATGCCTCGGATTCAATCGACCGATGCGCTAGGAGACTCATTGGCGACGAGGAACTTGTATCAAACAGGCTCCAAGGCCTCGAGCATCGCCGCAAAGTCGCCTGTCTATCGGTGTTCTACAGGATTCATTTCTCAGAGTGTACCCTGGAGCTTCACGACCTTATTCCCCCCTTTCCATTTCAACATCGGACGACCAGCCGTAGAGGGCGGTTCCACCCCTTTGTCGTAAATGTTCCACCTTTACGCACGAAGCGTTTTGCTTCTTCTTTCATCAAGCGAACGGCCCAGGAGTGGAATTCCCTGCCGGCTTCTGTATTCCCGGATTCGTATAATTTAAGAACACTATTTGAGCTTGCGTGTTACATCCTCGGCTGCATCGGCACTTACCATCTGGTGAAGTGCAGCCAAACGCACTCGAATTTTTAATAAAAAAAAGCTGTCCTACATTAAAAACTGTTTTTTTTTTCACAAAAACGGTTGTAACGATTTTCATGAATCTTTGTATGTCGAAGTTTCTTATATTTATCTACTAGCTTTTGCCCGCGGCTTCGCCCACGCGGACATGTGGTGCGCGAGCCGCAATCAGCTCGCAAGCGTGGACATGAGTTACCTCCAGGTACCTCAGGAACTGCATTGGGCTATTCGGATAAGTAGTCTTTGTCACTTCCCCCCCCCCCCCCCCCCCCAACAAATTCTATACAAAAAATCACTTTAATCCGTTGCTCCGTTGCGAGCGACGCCACTGACGTGCGCGAGCGTAGAAAACAGTTGTCCCCAGATCCCTCGGGAACTATGTCAGGATATACTTATTAGTAAATTATATTTTCCACCTCATCTCTGTGCTAAAAATCGCACCAATCCATTTTTTCGTTACGATTTTAAATAAATTTGCGAACAAAGAGTATTGTTTTAGTTTCCTCAGGAACTGCATCGGGCTATGATAATGTCCACAGATAAAAGGTTGACTATTTCATTCCTAGTGATACAGGCTACCTGCATGCCAAATTTCATCAAGACTGGTAGAGGTGTTGAAGTGTGAATAGGTAACAAACAAACAAACACATTTTCACATTTATAATATTATATGTAAGGATTTCTAAATCTTAAAGAAAATATAGAGCGTCGGTGGCAAAACGGTTAGGGCCACTACCTCCTGTCCGGAAGGCCGTGGTTCGAATCTGCCACTTACCAATATCTATACGAATATCGATTTCATACTGGTATGTACGTTTATCCGACGCTCTTACGGTGAGAAAAACATCGTGAGGAAACCTGCACAGTGCACACGCCTGCGAAGAAATTCGAAGCTTATGTGTGAAGTCAATCAACCCGCAATGGGCCCACGTGATCGTCTAAGGCCAGATCGCCCTAACTCAGGGCAGGTCGAGCCCCTTGGTGGGGACGTATATAAACTGATATGATGAAATAACACATTACCTATATTATCAAAAAACTAATTCAAATCATTATAGGTATCAATCTAGTAATAAAATTTCCTAACAATATTAATATGGGTCAAATACTCGAGTCGTATCAGCTCCAAAGGAGCCCAAGACGCACTTCTCGTTGCCGCGCTGGATGGCAATAGACAACCTGAGCAGCAGGTAGGACCTCACGTCACATCTCCTCTCTCGAAGGCGAAGGCCAATCTCCTTTGTGAAGGCAAAGGCCTCTGAGGGTTCAGCAGCCGGTTGTCTCACAGACCAGCGGCACAAAGCAGTAATTTGCCTCCAATACCGAGTACTTATTATGCTTCTTTCTCGCCGCAAATTGAGCAGTAGTACCGTACGGGTGAGGAGTGAGGCAGAAAAAGTGGCTTCCCAAAGCAGACACGTTCCAATCTGCCATAGCACCTGTTTAAAACCTCCGGCCTTTTGCCATCAGATCGACTAAAGCCCGGCCGGCGGCTGCATCAAAGATGGAATATTCCATCTGGCCGAGACCAGTGCCCTCCGAGTGAGGTCATTAGGGAATTGGTGACGTGGGAATCTTCACAAACACGACTGCAACTCAGTGAGTGATAGACAATTGCCTCCACCGTGGACCCGCAAATACATTGATGAGGTTCACAGATATTGATATTGCAGGCGGAGAGCAACTGCCACACGCAAATAGTCGCCGTCAGAAGAGTTCCCATATCTGTGCCTCCTGTTAAAAGATGCTAAACTCGATTTATGTGTTTTTAATTTTTTTACACGATTGGAATCTGTAAAAAGCTACGTACCATAGTTCTAGAGTTTAAAGTAGCGTATGCTGAAAAATACATAAAAGAAATCCACTCAAAAGTATGAAAAAATATTTTAATGTTTTAATACAACTTAAGCGCGTTTTATTATCCCTGCAGCGCCATCTATTGACATTCTGCTACTATGATTATAATGTTTGGTATTTGTAGCTAATAAATAGAAAAAAGTACTATATTGTTATTATTGTAAGTATCGATAGATAATTTCCCACGGGACCTCTTTAGTTTTCCGGGATAAAGAATACCCGACTATACAATGATGGTCAAAACACCCCATCTCAATGTAAAGGTTTCATATTGTTACGTTGAGCCAATCTAAAGATACAATTTTTTGCATTCCTGTAGGAACCCAAATTTTTTTGGGATTCACAATGCCCCAGTTTTAGTTCGCGATAAGGGTATCAACGTGTAAAATTTGATTGTAATAGGTCAAGCCACATTTGCGTGGTGAGCCACTCTATAAATGAATACTTTTAATTTTCCCACGGGAACTCTTGAATTTTCTGGGATAAAAAGTATCCTATATGTTAACCAGGGCTATAAGGAACCACCATACAAAATTTCATCAAAATCGGCCTGGTAGTTTTTGCGTGATGCGCGAACATACAGACAGACAGACAGACAGACAGACAGACAGACAGACAGACAAAAAATCCAAAAGTTGTTGTTTTGGCCTCTGTATCGTTAGTAATGTCCACCAAAGTTATTATTTTCCAAAAATATTTCATGTACAGACACGGCCCCGTTACAGTTTTATTATATTATAGATTACAATAGTGATACCTATTCGTCTGGGAAAAATCGTGTTTGTATGGTTCTGTTACAAATGAAATTAAACCTTGCGATTTACTCATAAATGGTTGGAGCTATTGAATTGAGATCACGAATAAGTACATAAATTGCAGTCATGCAATATGCATTTATCAAAATGATTAATAGTTTTTTTTTAACTCACTTTTTGTAAAAAAAAGTTAATGAAAAAATTTTCGAGAAAGATTAGAGCGGCTTGCCGCACAATTTATTTTGTTGAAAGAACCTTCTTTGTCGTATTGTTTCTTTCATATTGTCTTCTTTAAGGATTCTTTGTTGTAATTAGTCACAGAATTTTAAGGAGCTTACAAAGACATAGATTTTTCTTTGCCCTACCCATTTCTCTTCACCATATTTTTAAATGGGTTCCTAATTATTATTTTTTTGTTTCTGTATAGTATTGGCTGTCATTTTTTTAATAATTCCTCTTTTTACTTTCGAGCGATGAAGGAGTAAAGAAGTTATTGTGATGGCATATTAAGTCGTTTTCAATTTTTATCGTATATATATAGGTAGAGAGTTGTTATTAGCATAGCCATGCATATTTGATTATAAATTGTAAAATGTTGCTGTAAGACTCCCAAATAAAATAATAAAATAAAAAAAGTGAAGTAGAGATTTTGATCAGGATCGATTGTTTTACACTAATAGTTAAAAACAATGTGTGTATTTGTGTGTATGTGTGCCTGTATGTTCGCCCAGTACTTTAGTTCCGAAACTACCTGACGGATTCTTGTATTATTATTTTTCTATCTCCAGTCTTTTTTTTAATTTCTCCTATCTAGATTTTTTAGGGTGTCCATCATAGTAACTAAAATAAGGCTTTAAAGATTTTGATGAAACTTGGTACGTTACTACAACTTTATATTATGGCGTATAGCACAGTAGGTTTTCATTATAAAATCGGTATAATGTACGTCCCATACAAATCCAGGTATTTTGTTACTTTTTTCACAACTGTTTCAAATGATTTTAATGAAACTTTGGGAAAAGTTAGAACTTTATAAATCATACTACACTAGAATAATTATTCTAGGAAAAATTCCGAGAAAGGTGCCTAAAATGCAAACTGACATTATTTGTTAATGTTTGTATCAAGTCTGATATAAATTGCTACTAAGTGTGTAATGTTTATAGTTGATTTGTGTATACCCGACTACGATAAACGGTGAGGGCTTCGCGAGAAAGTATTTTTTTTAAGAATTGTGAATTTTTTGAAGTATAGGAATGTTGGAAATAGAATGAACATTTAAAACCCCAGATTAATATAATTTATTTAGAATGGATATTATAATTTTTACTACGAAACATATTCTCAGACTTTAATATCGTGTTTTTCTACTTAGTCGCAAAGTTTTATTAATATTGTGTAATATAATTGTACGAAGCTTGATCTTTCGAAAAAAGATAAAAATACAAATATTTTTGGTGACCTGGTGAAGATCGCGGGAAGCCGATGGATGCGGGCAGCGCAGAACCAGTCGTCGTGGAAATCTATGGACTATGTCCAACAGTGGAGGTCCTTCGGCTGATATATTGATGTTACACACTGATGCAATATTTCTTTAAATATAATAACAACAACAACGGAAACTTATCCTTTGTCTTTCTAAATGATACTTTACTAGTTGTCCCGGCGAACTTCGTACCGCCTCACACTACACTTCACTACCGCTACCGCTACACTACCACTACCACTACCACAACCACTACCACAACCACAACCACTACCACTACTACTACCACTACCACTACCACTACCACTACCACTTCCACCACCACCATCACTACCACTACCACTACCACCACCACTACCACTACCGCGACCGCTACCGCTACCGCTACCACTACCACTACCACTACCACTACCACCACCACCACCACTACCACTACCACTACCACTACCACTACCACTACCACTACCACTACCACTACCACTACCACTACCACTACCACTACCACTACTACTTCCACCACCACCATCACTACCACTACCACTACCACTACCACCACCACTACCACTACCGCGACCGCTACCGCTACCGCTACCGCTACCGCTACCACTACCACTACCACCACTACTACCACCACCACTACCACTACCACTACCACCACCACTACCACTACCACTACCACTACCGCGACCGCTACCGCTACCGCTACCTCTACCACTACCACTACCACCACCACTACCACTACCACTACCACTACCACTACCACTACCACTACCACTACCACCACCACTACCACTACCACTACCACTACCACTACCGCGACCGCTACCGCTACCGCTACCACTACCACTACGACTACCGCTACCACTACCACTACAATACACAACTTTTTGTAGAAATTGCAGGAAGTTTTAGGTCATTTTTTACACGTTGGGTTACATTTTTTAAGTTTTAGAAAGGATTCCTAATTTTTTGAAAATATAATAAAGCCTATAGCAACCGCGGATAGTGTAGCATCCCAATGGTGAAAGAATTTTGCAAATCGGTCCAGTAGTTTCAGAGCTATTCAAGACAAACAATCGAATCTTTCCTCTTTAAAAACTAAGAAAAAATTATGAGATATGAGAGTCAAAAATTGCTATTTCATAACGGCAATGTTTGAAGAGCTTCAGATGAAAGTCCAAAAAGTAAAAATCCGATTTGTCCTTATACAGGGTTTTACAAAATTGCTTTAGGAGCAACTGTTCGTCTGGCTTCAACCAGTAATTGTACATAGAAGGACACCATTGTCAATACACCAATTTTTTACATCTGTATAATACTCAGATGGATAATAGGCTCAGAGCTGCTATTTGTCTATTGAAATTGAAATCTATTCACACATCCTATATTATACCATGGGAACGTTCCAAATTTTAAAAAAAATGTGTGCGTGTCATCTTCGTCGCGCGACAGGGAGTTTTCGGATGAAACCAATTTTTTTCGGCCTCTTGCCTTCGGCCTTTGACATCGCATTAGGTGGTATGGCAATGTTTCCTTAGCCTTCGTGACTGAAAAAACGTAATGACCCTAAAAGTAACGAAAACAAGTTACCGATTAACAATCGTTTTCATATCGGGCTCATAACTCATTGGTACATTGGCCGTCTGGATTTGAACCCGGCACCTCTGGTTAGGAGGACCGAGTCGTTACCGGTTGAGCCATCGACGCTTTTTCTAAAGGAGTAAACTAAAAAAACATATAAAAAAGTAAGTTAATGTTTTCAATTACTACATAATTACGGTCCTGATATTGACAAAATCAAGGCCTAAATAAATGTTAACAAGAAGATTATTGTACAATATATTACAATACACACACACATATATTATATTACACTTTGATAGTCCTTTTTCTCCACTTGTAATTTTAGATACTGTTAATTTGTTATTTTGCTCCTTTTGTTTTTAATTTGTTCCTATATTATGTATTAGCTGATTCCCGCGGCTTCACCCGCGTGGATGACTTTTCGAGGGTGCGCAGTGCGCGAGCCGCGAGCGGTGAAGCACGCTCGCGGCTCGCGCACTGCGCACCCTCGAAAAGTCATAGCCTATGTGTTAATCCAGGTACTAATCTGTCTACCTACCAAATTTCAGCCAGATCCTTTCAGTAGTTTTTGCGTGAAAGAGTAACAAACATACATCCATAAATACTATTCTTACAAACTTTCGCGTTTATAATATTCCTAGAATAAGATGTGTGTTTGGTGACAAGGAATCAATAAATGTCTTATGTTTTATATAAAAAATTTTCATTTGCATCCTGTTAAAGCAAACTTTAATCTCATAAAGGTGCCATTTTTAATCTTCTTTTATCAAAAACCTACCTTTCATCGTTTCAACATTCAAAATAAAATCCATTACCCACAGAGAAATCAGCTCGAAATTGGTTTTTATTTCTGTCTACTTAGAATTCAATCTCCTTTGTGTTATGGCGTTTTTAAATGCTGATTTTTCGTTACAAAGGTAACAACAAAGTTCAAAGCAACGCAATGAGAGAAATTCAATTTCACGTATCGAATAAAAAAGTAGGAGCTTCAAGAGGGTTTGTGGAAGAAACCAGCCAAGTGCGAGTCAGACTCGCGCGCTGGTGGTTCCGTTCCACGAGATCTCTCCACACTAGTACAATTATGATAGTTACATATTCATTTTAATCAAAAGGTCGGAGATACAGACGGACAGCGTAGGCTTAATAAGAGGACTGTGAACCCATGGCAATAATTCGACTTTTCATACACACGGTGATAAAGATTTTCACCTCTTAAATGTTAACCGATTTGGACTAATTTTTGAAAGGTTGTCAGTCAGAACAAAAGCTAGGCTTATACGTTTCGTTTTTTAAATTACTGATTATAATTTTAAAAAATGACCGAAATTAGTTTTGTATGAAAACACGTGAACGACAATACAAATAAACTAATTAACCTTATCGAAAAAATAAAAACGTATAAGCCTAGCTTTTGGTCTGACTGATAACCTATCAAAAATTAGTCCAAATCGGATAACATTTAAGAGGTGAAAATCGATATCGCCGTTTGTATGAAAAGTCGCAGCTTTACTATACACCTGCGCGTCTGCGACGCGATATGAGAGCGAGCTAAGAGCGGGACATACGTTTATTATAGGTAATGTTACGATGTTTACAGTAGCACAGATGATATTAATAGCACAAGTAGATAGTACTGAGATGGGTTGAGGTCCACTTAAAGGGCTGCTATACAAAAAACCTCTACGTAAAAATAAAAAAATAAAGTAAAAAAGCTCTTTCAAGTGCACTCCAACCCAGAGATGTTCGTAGAAAGTTTCGCGCAGTCGTAGTTGCGCCGTGGTCGCGCAGGTGTGCACGAAAGTTTCGCGAGAGTTTCGCGTTGTAGACGCTCCCGCGCCGCAGACGCGTAGGTTTGGCTGAAGCTTAATAAGGTCCTTAAGGTTACCTGATACGGAAAACCGAACCGGTGTTGGAGCGTCGGTGGCGTAGTGGCTATTGCCGCCACCTCCTATCCGGGAGGTCGTGGTTCGAACCTGCCACGTACGTACCAATGTGATTTCGAATTTAGATTTTATATGTACGTTTATCCGACGCTCTTACGGTGAAAGAAAACATCGTGAGGAAAACTGCACACGCCTGCAAAGAAACTCGCAGGTTGTGTGTGAAGTCGACCAACCCGCACTGGGCCCGCGTGGTCGACAAAGGCCCGATCGCCCTGTTTCAGGGTTGGCTCCAGCCCCTTGGTGGGGACGCATATGAGCTGATATGATGACCTGGTACGGAACACTAAAAATTTATATATCTGCTTGGTATTCCAATTTTTAGATTATCTTACCTACTTAACTAGTAGTTTGCACCGAACTGCACCTTGCGCGCAAAGTACAGTTTTATTATACTCAGAGTCTCTCATACGAATTCTCTAATTATTATCGACTCGACCCCCTCCCTTTCAGGTGGCCCTGCCCCTTCTACGAGGAAGATGAGTAAAATTGTTTCATCGACTCCAGTCCAGTCAACGGGGCAGATGGAAAAAAAAACTTTCGTCGTGTGCAAAGAAACTCGCAGGG
Source organism: Coleophora flavipennella (assembly GCA_947284805.1). NCBI lineage: Eukaryota > Metazoa > Arthropoda > Insecta > Lepidoptera > Coleophoridae > Coleophora > Coleophora flavipennella. Next base: position 2,186,539 of record OX369297.1, read on the forward strand.
TGTGTGTGAAGTCGACCAACCCGCACTAGGCCCGCGTGGTCGACAAAGGCCCGATCGCCCTAATTCAGGGTAGGCTCCAGCCCCTTGGTGGTGACGCATATGAGCTGATATGATGACCTGGTACGGAACACTAAAAATTTATATATCTGCTTGGTATTCCAATTTTAAGATTATCTTACCTACTTAAGTAGTACTTTGCACCGAACTGCACCTTGCGCGCAAAGTACAGTTTTATTATACTCAGAGTCTCTCATACGAATTCTCTAATTATTATCGACTCGACCCCATCCTCTCAGGTGGCCCTGCCCCTTCTACGAGGCAGATGAGTAAAATTGTTTCATCGACTCCAGTAGCTTCCTGTCCAGAATTGTTGTTCGTTTAGTATAGTATCGGGTCCTACGTCAATTGGGGAACGGACTGCATTTATAATAAATTCTGAAATATGATTTCCTAAATTGCTCTCCTCTTGAAGTTTCGAAAAACCTTACTTGTTTTGTTGTCCATCACGTCTTCAATTTTTAAATGATGAAATTCACAAAATAAATCCGTCAATGACGCTAAAAATCTATGTTGTCACTTGTGGGTGTTTTAAACATTTTTAGAACAAAATTTAGTTTTTGACAGATTACAAAAAGTAACTCAAATGACTAGCAGTCCTATCCCCTATTATGGTCGCTCTGTACACGTAGTTTTAAATTGTTGTCTACGGCCTAACCTACAATTATGTCCATTAATTCGGCGAATTTTCTCTTCTTTAACAGATTGTGCAGCTATATTCACATACAATTTCACTTTAAATAACTTTTACTTAAGGTACAATTTCGGGTGAAATCTTTAAAAGGTGTATAATACATTTGGAAGTGAATGAAATCAAATGCAATTTCTTTAATTGGGCTGGAAGTTTCCAAATTGCGCTACTATAATAGTTTCAGGTACAATTAAGTACATTTGATTCACACCTTCTAATTTGCAGCTATTAGTCTAGATCCTTGAGGTAATTAAAGTAAACCGAAATTTTCATAGACCTATTAAGATTTTTTTATGGCGAAAATGCACAGGAACTGATCGATAGATTTGCATCCAGCGGCTTCCCCCAACCTTCACCAGGTCATCGGTCCATCGAGTGGGAGACCTGCCTACCCAAAGACTTCCGGTGCGTGGTTACCACTCGAGAACTTTACTACCCCAACGGCTATCTGTTTTACGAGCTGTGTGCGAAACTTACACGCAGCTATTTATTTTATAAATAGCTAGCTAAAAAATAATTCTAAAGGACAATGTGTTATAAATTCCCCAAATCCCCTGCATTGTAGTACTTTCTACCCTCCCTATTAAAATAGAAAGATGTTATTGAGACCTCTATTATCTACTATTAGTTATACCGGATGTTCGGAATAATAAAAAAAATGAAAGGGGCTTTTTTAATGAAACTGAACATCTTTTGTTAAACAACTTCGCTGAAATAGCAAAAAAAGAAGACTTCTTATACAAAGGGGTCGCTAATTGTATTAGAAAGGGAGAGGGTCAGAAAAACATCATTATTAATCACGATGGGGGAGAAGATAATGTGACAATCACGTGTATTTTTGAATGTGGAAAAAAAAATTGTGACCTGTAAAATATTATATTATTATATATAATTTTAATTTTATGTTTTTTTATTCTAAAAATATCTGATAACATTATTAATTTTAATAACATACACGTGATGATGGGAAGAGGGAGAGTGCATAAAACCTCAGGACTTATCACCAAGGGGGTCACAAAGTGGCTTAAAATACCTTACGTGATTATAAGACGGCCCCAAAGTTAGCGACTCACTGATCGATTTGTAGAAGTCCAATGTTTTTTTTTTTTTGAGATTCAGCGAAGTTTGAGAACAAAAAAAATATAATTTCACAGAAGAACTGCTTAAACTTATTTTTTCTATTTTACTTAACATCCCTGTATATGAGTATCGAAAAGTCTAAATGTTTGTATTGCTTCAACTTTTTACCACGATTTTACAGTTACGTATTAAATGTTAAGGCGAGTTATTGATTTGAACAGTTGTCGCTGTCTTTTTCTTTACGTGTAAAGAGTAAAGCAAATAACCACACTTTTTCACTTTATTAATGGTACAAAAGATAATAACATTAATCACTTTATATTATCATTACAAATATCTTTGTATATTTTATAAAATTTATACTTTAAAAATATTAGTCATAACTACAGTTGAAAGTAACGGTGTAGACCTATTTTTGGGATTTTTTTCTTTAGAGCCAAAACTGCTCAATCGTGTTTCTTATAGCTTTTGATTTTAAGGAACATCATCAACAATAAGGGTAATTTTTTTCAACCTTGGGTTTTCTATCGTTTAGGAGTAATTGATATCATATATAAGGGAAATCTGTAATATTACCGCTTTAAGTTGAAGAGCTAAGGAAGGCCATATAAAATCGGAATACATACAGAAGTACTATCTAATTGTGGGGACGAAATTCATACAATTACGCCCATTGTCCTTTGCTAAAAACATAAAAAAACTACTTACCTATAGCAACTGGTGGGCAAGTGACTTTAATTGACTAAGTAATTTTTTTTATGACAAACTAGCTGTTTTCCCTAGTTTCACCCGCGTGGACAACGTTTCTGTGACTTTTCGAGGGTGCGCAGTGCGCGGGCCGCAAGCGGTTTGTGAGCGTGGAAAAAAGTAGCTTATGTATTAATCCAGGTCCTAATCTGTCTACTTACCAAATTTCAGCCAGATCCGTTGAGTAGTTTTTGCGTGAAAGAGTAACAAACATACATCCACACATTATTAAAAACTTTCACATTTATAAGTAGGATTTATCAGCTTATTAGCTTACTATTAACTGAAAGCCGACAAACTTCTTTTTCATTTTTAACCGACTTAAAAAAAAGGAGGAGGTTTCTCAATTCGACCGTTCTTTTTTGTATTCTTTTTCTTCAAAATTATGTATGTTTTCACTTTTCTTGTACCTACAAAATGATTTCCAGGTACCATAAATTTATATCACCTTAAACATTCGCTTGTTTATTACACCTAATGATAAACTCTCCTTGTTTCAAGAAACGCAATCCCACTGATGAAATTAATCATGATTTAAAAAAAAAATAACGTACTTCCGCAGTTACACCATTTTGCTGAACGCGAGGCTAACGACCGCCGAATAAAAAATGCATCATCAACAAAAACGATTTTCAGGATATGTGACCCTCGCTTTGAGGGCGCGTTTAGTTGTTGTTTAAGTCTTAGTATTTAGTAGATTTTTTTTTTAGATATAATGTTTTTTCTTCAACCCTGTATTATTGATTGAGAATATTGCTCACTTGCCTAAGAAATTTTGAGATACACCAGGTGACAATTAAACCAAATCACACTTCAAAATAAATATATACTAGCTGTCCCGGCGAACTACGTACCGCCTTATATTACATTACACTGCCCTACCCTACCCTACCCTACACTACACTACACTACCCTACCCTACACTACACTACCCTACCCTAAAATAAAATAGATGTTGGCCGATTCTCACAAAATATGCTCACAAAATTTCTTGAGAATCGGTCAAGCCGTTTCGGAGGAGTACGAGAACGAACATTGTGACACGAGAATTTTATATATAAGATTTCAATATAAATATTACAGCAGCACAGTAATTATTTTCTCGCTAAAACTTACAATCAAGAGCAAGTTAAAACTATTAAAATGGGCGAAGTGCGAGAATCCCTCAAAGTCGAGTTCCGTAGTATTTAAAAAATAAATGTATATTTAAAAAAACAAAATTTTGTATGGAATATCTACAAACTTTTTACAAATCGAATATTACTCCTAAATTAAGAAAGCCTACTTAGCCGTAAAATATTTCTTTTAATATGGTTTCATATCCTATTATTTACACATTTTTTCACATTTCCTGAAATAACGGTTTAGCTGGTAGGGTTTACACTTGACTATAATAAAAATTATCATTTTAAAGCTTAATATTTCCCAAGCCGATCCCTGAATCGAAAAATTATCGAAGCAAATCCTCAATAGTATTAAAACAAGTATTCAACGATACCCTGCATGATAGGTTACGTCAACTTGTTCACTAAGGAACCCTAAAAAACTACATTGACCAATTAATGCACTTCGATTTTACAAATCTATTTTTGCTCTGTGCTCACATTAATGGGCCTCCTCAAACGTATTAAATTTTTTTAAAAACCTACTAATTTTAGACCACAAAAATAATCAACATAATTGAAAAGCGTTTTTTTTGTCTACCACCTTAAGTGATTAAATATTTGAAATGTCTATTACTAACAGTTATTGAATTTAAATTTTAGTAAAAAAACAGCTGTTTATGATAAATATGGAAATGCTCATAATGGTTGGCAAAGTGGAGGGCAAGCGACCAAGAGGTCGATCGCCAATCCGCTGAGCTGACCAAGTAAAATCGCCACGGGACTAATTATACCAGCCACCATGAGGCAGGCTGAGGAGACGGGTCTGTAGTTTTTCAGCAGGTTGTCGTTACTCTTTTTGAAGAAAAGCACGACCACACTTCCGTGCCATGCCTTAGGCGTTTGTCCATTGAGTATAACGGAATTAAATAACTTCTGAAGAGCTTTTAGTAGCGGTGTTCCACCTGCTTTCAGAAGTTCAGCCGTAATTCCATCATCACCCGGTGCCTAATTATTCTTGAGCTTTTAGAGAGCCGTTCTAATCTCGCACAGGCTGATATCCGGGATATCTTCGGTATAGTGTCGGGTTAGTCCGGCTCTTGGGTCTTTGGCCAGATCGTTGACAGGCAGACGCGTGGTCGTGTAAAATTGTCCCTAGAACTTCTCAACTTATTCCAGCAACTCAGTCTAAGACGATATGATCCTGCCATCTTTAGTCAGTTGGCTTTGTCCAAAAGACAGATCTCTCGCGAATACTTTTAAGCCTTTGTTGTTTTGAATCGCCTCTTTAATACAAGAGCTTTTATTGTATTGGCGCAAATCGCGAGTCACGGACTTAGAGATCTGCCTGTTTAGTTGCCGATACTGAGTAGCGTCTTCAGAGTACTAACCAATCTGCATCTTTCTTCCATGAGGTTGCTGGTGAAGTCAGAGATTTTTTTTTGGTTCCGTTTGAACGGCGAGTTTTAAAAATATGAGACCCGACCATTTGGACAAATTCTACGAACCTGTCACTATAATCGTCCCCATAATCGCAATCCCCTAGGCATTCGAAGCGATTGTTCAACGCAAGCTGAAAGTTCTCGGGGTTATGGAGCTGGATAGGAGATGGTCAGAGCTTAGACTTTATCAGTCAACATCTTTCTAGCTTGGTTTTTAAATTCAATGTGCCTCTTACTATCCGGTGATCTCTTCTTGTTTTGACTGATCGCAGTGACATCATTGAATATTCGCCTCCTTGTCAACAAGATGAAGTCAATCTCATTTTTCGTTACGCCATTGGGATGCAACCATGTCCACTTCCGCTGTTTAGGTTTCTTGAAGAAGGAGTTCATCATAAAGAGGCCCTCCTTCTCCATAAAGTCGGCTAGCAGCTGGTCTCGTGCATTCCTCTCTCCATATCTAAATTGCCCCACTCTCAGCTCACAGTTATGCGATAAAGTCCCCCATAACAACGGCGTAATGGGTCTGAGAGCTATTGTGTAAAGCTCTAGAGATATCCTCATATAGGATCTCCACTTCGTTATGTGTTTAATATATTTTTATTATCTTTCAGTAACAATAAATAGTAGGCCGTAATGACTAATGAGTTCTCTGTTTTTTCATCTCTCTATTTTTGTCAACTCTCCCTGTACAGACCTTAGTTGATGAACTGTGTCGCAATAGTTTAGCCCCACTCTTTGTTACACCTAAAAAAAAAGCTAAACAACGAAAATTGGCAGTCACTTCTTTATAACTTACCTCGTACTTGAAACATGTGTACGATACCGGTGTCTGTGTGTGTGTGTGTGTGTGTGCGAGGGTGTCTTCGACGACGAGTATTATGGAGTAGTTTTAATGTCTATGTGTGCGTGAAGACTGTACTTACAAATTTGGAGTGGTCTTGATTGGCTTTACATTGAATTCACGTGAGGTTATATCTGAATATTTTTTTTGATATGAGATAGTCGAAAAGTTCGTGTAAACGAGGCATCGCGGGCACATGACGCGACGAGTGACAAACGCGCCAGTGCGACGCGATTTGATGCTCCTTAATGACGTCACGTTATTCGTACAGTTGGCGACTAGTATTCTGAGGTTGCCTGTCAGTGTGGAGCAAAGTGGAGCTGGTGGAGCGGAAATAAACTGCCATTAAGTTCGATTTCAGTTTGTTATCTGCCTAGACACTTTAGCCTAGTGAAGATCGTGGTAGGCCTCTACGAGGGCTGGTCGCTGTGGGAACCCCTGGGGCGGCCTTTTTTTATTCACAATTGGTAAGCCCTTGGCATCATCTCACCTAATGGTAAGTGACGATGATGCCGAAGATGGAAGCGGGCTTACCAAGATTCCCCAACGCAATGTAGAACTGGCTGTCTTATCTTTAAGCCAGAACACATCAATGTTGTTAACACTGATTTTTGGCGGCAAGACTAAGATAAGTCCAGCACTGGATGTCTTTTCTGATATGATAATGATGACGCCTTGGTCCAGTGGCAGTGCTTCTGGCTACTGGAACGAGGGTGAAGGTCTGATCCCCGAAGCAACCATTTGTGTGACAAAAAGGTATATTTGCTCTGTGTCTAATATCTGGGTTTTCAATTTCTAGGTGTATGTATTTCAATAAGTATTGAAACGAGTAAACGAAAAGAAGAACATAATTGAGACAATTGAGAACAAAAGAGGGAAGATGATAGGACACTTAATTAGACACTATAATTTTATCAAGAACATATTAAAAGGAAAGATCGAAGGAAAGCGCGGAAGAGGAAGACCTAGAATTGCTTACGTAGACCAAGTTAAGAAGAAAGTTAACGTGGAAACGTATAGAAAAATGAAGGAGATAGTGTGGGAAAGAGAGACCTGAAAGGAGCTACGCCGACAAGAGCACGGCTCTTAAATTGTGATGATGATGATGATGTAATTCAATGCATAATATGAGTTTCTGGTTCCCACAGGAAAGGGAATCCCAGTTTGGGGCCATATAACCATGAATGATGAATTTTACCTAAACATTGTTATTACCTAGTTTATTAAAGGAACATTCTTCGCTCCCTGCCGGCATCTGTGTTCCCCAATTTGTATAATCTAGGAATCATCAATGCGAGAGTGAATAGGTATTATTTGAGATTGTGTCGGCACGGCTGCATGGGCACTTACTATCAGGTGAGATGTAGCTAAACGAACGTTATAAAAAAAACAAATATGAGCATGCATCAAGTAGTTAATTAACAGTATTTTATGCATTACTTTTAAAATCTTATGTTTGATATTGTGTTAAGAGTAATAGGTAAGAATATAATTATTATATCAGCTCATATACGTCCCCACCGGGGGGTTCCAGCCTACCCTGAAATCAGGGCGATCAGGCCTTAGTCGACCACGCGGGCCCAGTGAGGGTTGGTCAAAGCGTCGGTGGCTCAACCTGTAACTACTCGGTCCTTCTAACCAGAGGTACCGGGTTCAAATCTGGACAGCCAATGTACCAATGAGTTTTTCAAAACTTACGTACATATACTTACCGATTGCTTTAACGGTGAAGGAAAACATCGTGAGGAAACCTGCACACGCCTACGATGAAACTCAAAGGTTGTGTGTGAAGTCGACCAACCCGCACTGGGCCCGCGTGGTCGACTAAGAATATAATAAATAAAAACAAGTTCAGCTTCCTTCTGGTATAAAGCGAATGGTATAAACGTTACGCCATGGAGGCCAATAAGAACTAGTCATTCTGTTTTTGATGCACAATTTCAAATGACCGTCTTTTTGATGCTGACTGTACTACAGAATAGGAGACCATGTGTATTGAAGTATATTTTTTTAGGAAAAATGATAGCATTAAGTATGAACGTGGACACTGATATTGATCAGAAAATTCGGAAAGCAAAAGTTTTTAAAAGCTGTTTTTGTTTACAATCTTTATTAAGAAACCTTTGAAACCCATAGGTTATTATGCAACTAGCTGTTGCCCACAGCTTCGCCCGTGCAGATACCTTTTTGTGCCGTTTCCGTGGTAATTTCTTAAAATCCTTTCCATGCCTACGTCATAATTACTGTCCGTATGCCAAATTTCAACCCAATCCGCCCAGAAGTTTGAGCTGTGCGTTGATAGATAGATCAGTCACGGTTTACCTACATTCCTATCAGCCGAAGGACGTCCACTGCTGGACATAGGCCTCCCCCAAGGATTTCCACGATGACGCATCCAGCGGCTTCCCGCGACCTTCACCAGGTCATCGGTTCACCTAGTGGTAGGCCTGCCTACACTACGTTTTCCGGTGTGTGGTCGCTACTCGAGAATTTTACCGCCCCAGCGGCCATCTGTTCAGTTCTGTTCATAAGACAATTGATTAGGAACTACTTCTTGTTCTTAGCTCTTGTTGGTGGAGTGGTTTCCAATTCTGTCCACAGCAATAAATTTGACATCCAGATATGATACGACACAGGAACTGCACATGTATACATAAAAAAACCTTCGCATAATTTTATTTAATACTTTCATTACTCCATATTAGTTCATCATATCAGCCAAAGGACGTTCAATGCTGGACGTAGGCCTTCCCCAAGGATTTCCATGACGACCGGTTCTGCGCTGCCCGCATCCAGCGGCTTCCCGCGACCTTTACCAGGTCATCGGTCCATATTAGTTACTGCAAGCAATATACATACTAGTTATACTAGATGTCCCGGGAAATATGTATCAAAACAATCAGCGGTATACGGAGGTCATTTTCAATCTTTATATCCCATAGAGGAAAAAATTATGGAAAATTAATAATCATTTTTTGTTTATGTTTTAACTCAATTAACAACATTGATGTATTCCGGCATGAATATAAGATAGCCAGTTCTCCATTGCGTTGGAGAATCTTGGTAAGCCCGATTCCATCTTCGGAATCATCGTCACTTACTATCAGGTGAGATGATGCCAAGGGCTTACCAATTGTTAATAAAAAAATCGTTTCTTTCATTTTGGACTGTTTAAAAGTTATGCTTTTTTTATATAATGTTATTATTTCTCATCGTGTGGCACAATTAACCGTGCTATCCAAGGGTTAGACGGCAGTTGCCTGGTGCTGCACTTAACATCACCCGCGGTTACGTGTAGTGCATTTAGATTTACACCTACGGACGTGTGCATCGCGACCTTCTTACACATCCGAAATCAGATGTGCAGGTTTCCTCACAGTTAAAGCAGTCGGTAAGTATATGTACGTAAGTTTTTTTTAAAAAACTCATTGGTACATTGGCCGTCCTGATTTGAACCCGAGACCTCTGGTTAGGAGGGCCGAGTCGTTACCGGTTGAGCCACCGACGCTTTTTTCTTATTTTTTGTTACTGATAATAATATTGATCATCAAATATATACATTCGATCACTAAACACAATTAGAATTCCCTTAATATTATAGTTTGTAGGTAGGTACTCAAAATGGTAGATATATCGCCAAAGTCAAGTCATCAAACAACACCAAAACAATACTCAAATATAATAAGATTTATTACCGAAAAAATCTATTCTTCTTCTTCTTAGTCGTTACACTCTCGACATAATGGTCGTAGTCGTTATTTCGGTCGGATGACCCGCCTCACAATTCTTCGCCATTCTTCTCTGAGGGCTGCTTTTTTGTGCATCGGTGAAGGGGGTCATCCAGTGCTGCCTTGATTTGGTCCGTCCATCTCATTGGTGGTCTACCGCGCATTCACCAAAAAAATATTCAAATATAACAATACCTGACATTTAATTAAAATATAAAATAAATAAATATTTGCAATATGAGAAAAGTTACTTCTGGCGCTTTGCTAGCTACTACCGCGGCACTCTCGCTTCGTTCGATCGGCTCGCACGTTGTCCTTTCAGTCTTGGTGGTTAGCAGTGCTAACCACCTAAAACCTACCGTATTTTTAACGTTTTATTTTAAAAGGCACATATAGAAGGAAATTATTAACTTGAAAAAGTCCAAAAAAGTTAATTTAATATGTATTTCTGGATATTTTTTTTTTGAGGTTTAGATGTTAAATCATATAAACCAAATTATGTCATTATTACTGCCAATAAAAATCCGTGACGCAAAGGGTTAAGAATACCTAAAAATCCACATAAACAGGTTAAATTAATTTTTGAAGTAGTCAACAGTTAATTTAAATTCTAAGAAAACAAACTGGTATTATTGAGAATAGTTACGAGGGACTATATACAATGGAAACACGATTTAATAAAGTTGGCTCGATGAATAATTTCGCAAAGGTACCTCTTTACGAGCCATTTAATCGTCTATTTTCGGTGTTATTTTTAAAATAAGTAATTTGATAATATGATTTATTTACTAAAATAAAATTCATAGGTGACTGAAGGAAAAACAGAATAGATTTTTATTTAAGATAAATATGATAAAAATAAAAACGAAAACATCGAAAAAGTGCAAAAGTGTGGTTATTTTCTTCCCTTTTTAAATGTAAAGTAAAAGACAAAGACGGATTTTTAAGTAACATTGCGCCTTAAACCTAACAGCTAATAGATTCGCTGCTTGCTACTTATCCACATAAAATAACCTAACCTAACCTAACTATAAACCTAACCTAAACTAACCACAAATCTAATCTAACCTGACCACAAACCTTATCAATCTAACCTAAACTAACCAAAAACCCCATATTGACCTTCACCTTGACCCAAAATTTTATTTAATGGCAGATCTATCAATTCGAGAACGATAATATTGATAAAAATAAATCCATTTAATTCAGGATAGAAAATATAATTCCACTTTTTGTTTACAATTAGTATTTTTTTTACGTAAGGATCGCTTAAAAACCGAGTAAAAATTTTAATAGACTGAAGTCTTTGTACGATTTATTTTCTTACTAATTGTTTCGCGCGTGGACGATTCTATGACTTTTCGAGGGTGCGCAGTGCGCGAGCCGCAAGCGGCCTATATGTTAATCCAGGTTCTTATCTGTCTACCTACCAAATTTCAGTCAGATCTGTTTAGTAGTTTTTGTGTGAAGAAGTAACAAACATACACACTCACAAACTTTCGCCTTTATAATATTAGTGTGATTGAACACACGTCTGCTAGCTGCATAAAAATACTAACTTCAGGGTAGAGAAAACTATCTTCTACAACGTGATAGTTTATTTTTATGTCTCTTTATGCAATTTTATGAAAAAAACAAACCATAACTTTGTACCGCCAAAAATTGAACGGGCATTCATAGGGTTAAAATGTTTTAATGACCTCCGCCATGCCCTGTGTGTATAACTAAAACACTTAAAAAAGTTCAGCGAACAATAATAGAGCAAAGTTTACAATAACATTGAAACAATATGATATTAAAAAAAAAAACACCGGTAGCACTCCGGGAGTGCCGGCAGAAGTGAAAACTTATCACTTTTTTCATTAATCGATGCACTTTGTTCAATTTCCATAATTTAAACAATTCACATATACGAGTACACAACAATGTGGTTACTACACAACCACGGAGCACAAACAAAGAGGAGCTGGCCTAAGCAACTGTGCACTGTGATTTTCGTCAGGTGCCCATGTATCGAGACTCGCATTATTGGTGTGTTTTCGCATTTTTAAGAAGAAAAGGATGAAGTGTTGTGTTTTATCGTGTCGAAGTTATTCAGACAGACGTTCTGATGCTATGAATGGTATCACATTTTATTTGTAAGTAATTTTATACGTAATTATTAAAATAGTTCTAGAAAATTCTCGGCTTTCAAGTATAAATTATACTTCTCGACACTAGGTGGCGTAACTTTTGTGAATAAAAAATACGAGTACGTAAAGTTCCGCATTGGTATATAGTTATAATCATACGTGGATACTGAAAATTAAAGTATACAATTAAACCTGAATACTTTTTAGTCGCCAAAACAGTACTTTAGTGATTTTTATAATTATATTGTAAACAGGCCGCCATCTATCGTCAACAAGAACAACTATTTTCAACGTACCAAATATCCAGGGCCGTAATTAGATTCAAATAATTTTACCGAATAACACACGGCTATGGTCAGTAATGAAATAACATTTTCATAGCAAATATTTTCAAGTAACAAAGATCTGAGTTGTATACATACTCGTACTATTCTCCGTGACTGTTCATGAATTGAAAGAACTTCGAATGTTAAATAATCATTTTATTCATATTAAGATAATTTACCACCTAGTTAATTTTATTTCTTTTTGTTTGTTTTAGATTTCCATCCGATGATAATTTAAAACAACAATGGATCACAAAAGTGAATAGACCGGATTGGACTCCGACAAAATATACAAAGATTTGTTCTTGCCATTTTAATGATGCAGACTTCATAGTGACAAAAAAAAGCCATAAAAAATTAAAGATGGGCACTTTACCTAGTTTAAAACTGGATTTGTCGGTTGGTTTCGGTATTGTTTGTATAACCGAGTTTCAATTATTTTAGGAGAATAAGTATGTATTTCATTTTATTTTTTAAATTACAGCTTTGACCAATCACCGACTGTAAATCATATTATACTGCTGATTAAATCTTTATCAGAAAAATATATAGATATTCGTTTTAAGCATTTCGCAACCATTCAAAACGATAGGGCAACGAACCGACAACAACTAACTAAAACTGTTATTTTCGCAGGTAATTGAATTTTGTAAATAAAATTATGTTCGTAATAATAATTTGTCTATTATTTTGTGCTAGAAATTTTAAGTACGTCAGTACACATACAAAACAGTAAAAATGTTAACCCTCATTTTATTCATTTATTACACAAACTTTTTAAAGCTCATAGTTCTGAGTACGTCCCATTACTTTCTACACTTATTGACATCTAGTGTGAAATAGCTGAACTACGTAGTGACATCAATATGTCGATGTTAGGTCGCTAGGCGAGTAGTTTTGCTACTAACCGGCAGATGGAAAATTGAGAAAAGCGCCGCAGCACACTCAGGCACGGTAGAAAGAGTGGGAGATACTTGTTCCTCTCCCTTCCCCTCGATCTTACGCTTTTTCGATCAGCATCACGTGACCCTGACGCGAGTTTGGAAGTTTTTACCCATCCAACAAAAAGTGCTCAGCGCCGCTAAAGAAGTTTTCACTTCAAAAACAACACTAAAGCTTGTTAACTTTACCCTAACATTAAAAAAAAATCAACTTTAAATATTCATAGCAAAACTTCTTTCCAAGCAAGCATCGTTCATGTTCTAAGTCGTTTAAAACATTATACGTGGCAACTTAATAACGCTTGTAACGGAGCGTTTAAGTTAACAGTTTCATCAAAGGCGGTTTTTAATAAACCTCGAGAAAGTGAAGCGTTAAAAAGTTGAATAAAAATGTTCAGAATATACTTACGTAAGGTTGTAATGTGATAGATAACTGAAGGAAAATTCACTGGATGTGTCATTACAATAAAAACATTCATCATTATCATCATATCAGCTCATATACGTCCCCACTGAGGGGCTTCAGCCTACCCTGAATTAGGGCGATCGGGCCTTAGTCGACCACGCGGGCCCAGTGCGGGTGGGTCGACTTCACACACAACCTTCGAGTTTCTTGGCAGGTGTGTGCAGGTTTCCTCACTATGTTTTCCTTCACCGTTAAAGCAATCGGTGAGTATATGTACGTAAGTTTCGAAAAACTCATTGGTACATTGGCCGTCCGGATTTGAACCCGGCACCTCTGGTTAGGAGGGCCGAGTCCTTACCGGTTGAGTTACCGACGCTTCAATAGCAACAATAATAACATTAAAGACAGTTTATACTGGGGGCGAAGCGAGGCCCAGCGATCCATTATTCCTTATTAAAAATCGGTAAGACCTTGGCATCATCTCACCCACCTGTTGGTAACTGACGATGATGACAAAGATGAGAGCAGTCTTACCAAGATTCCCCAACATAATATGGAACTGGCTATCTTATTCCCATGATGTTTTAACAAACGACTTAGAAAGCCATACGACAAAAAAAAACCACCAACCAAATCGTGTCTTTCCATTCAAAGTTAGACTCCGGTGAATTCTCTTTCAGCTCATATACGTCCCCACCGAGGGGCTCGAGCCTACCCTGAATCAGGGCGATTAGGCCTTAGTCGACCACGCGGGTCCAGTGAGGGTTGGTCGACTTCACACACAACCTTCGAGTGAATATCGCTACTTTATTATAACGGCGAGTTTTTACGACTCATAACATATTGGATTCATGATATTTCTTTTCTGGCAACAGCAGTTTGATAGTGAGATCATGTGTTGTCATAAATGTATTTCCTCAACAAGAGGCGGATTATCCGTGCAATTAACAGTTAGTAAGGGAAGCAGTGCAGTCGGGAAGCTGAACTGGCCCGTGGCTGAAGGAACAACAGAGAGAGCAAAGTATTATCGTTGCAAAGCTGAAACTGGCTAGTCTTAGGTCATCAATAACCATTATCCCATAATGTGCACCATGACATAGTTGGTTGATATTTGGTGTGAAGCGAGTGGAGTAATCAATATGCCTCAGAAGTGGTCGAAATTTTAACCACCTCCGTGGCGTAATGGTTAAGTCCATTAGATTCACATCAGGAGGTTTCGAGTTCGATTCCCGTGGAGTCTCACTTTGTTTAGGTTTGGTTGGTGGAAATGCATTTTTTAAGCTCGCCTGGATAGCTACCACCATCTTGTCTAAGTCTTACCGCCAAACATTATTGCTAACAACATTGACGTGTTCCGGTTTGAAGATAAGATAGCCAGTTCCCTATTGCGTTGGGGAATCTTGGTAAGCCCGCTTCCATCTTCGGCATGAACATCACTTACCATCAGGTGAGATAAAGCCAAAGGCTTACCAATTGTGATTGAAAAAAAACCGGCCAAGTGCGAGTCAGAACCGCACACACAGATACTAGACGGTGCTAGTTTCTTGATGTTTAAAAAAAACACGTTTTTTGTATGGATACCCCACCTACTTTTTCACTTTTTCAATTTTTTTTGTATTTCTTGTTATAGCGGCTACAGAAATACATCATCTATAAAAATTTCAACTGTCTAGATATCACAGTTCATGAAATACAGCCTGGTGTGGTGACAGACGGACAGACAGACGGACGGACGGCGAAGTCTTAGTTATAGGTACTAATATAATATATACTGTGGTTATAGGATTCGGTTTTTACCCTTTGAGTACGGAACTCTTAAAAAATCGAAACTAGAGTGGAGTATGGCCTAGATTAATAATGGAGTCTTATCAGTGGGGCAATAATGCCATTCGGGACCACACACCCATGCCACAGTATTACGATGTGGCTTACAGTAGCGCAACGCCTTTGATGTTGCACGATGCCGCCACGGCGTAGGTACTAGCAGTACTAGCCTGTAGCTAGCTTGGCAAACTCGCGGAGTTTGGCAGGCCGTGCCCCGCCGCCCGCTGCCCCGCAAGTACCCTTCCGTTGCTCTGCGTAAGTACATTCTTTATACTACTACAAGCCGCGATATTGAAATACTGTGCCCATCATCATATCAGCTCATATACGTACCCACTGAGGGGCTCAAGCCTACCCTGAATTAGGACGATCAGGCCTTAGTCGACCACGCGGGCCCAGTGCGGGTTGGTCGACTTCACACACAACCTGCGAGTTTCTTCGCAGGCGTGTGTGCAGGTTTCCTCACGATGTTTTCCTTCACCGTTAAAGCAATCGGTAAATATGTACGTAAGTTTTTGAAAAACTCATTGGTACATTGGCCATCCAGATTTGAATCCGATACCTCTGGTTAGAAGGACCGAGTCGTTACCGGTTGAGCCACCGACGCTCATGTGCCCATGCCGTTTCCATATTCACATATCATCATTGACTTAGTAGGAAGAGCTGTGGTGTAAATTAACTTCCTTTTTACGTAAAATACTTACCCAGGCTTTGGAAATTTGTCGGGTTTACCGCGCAGCGTAATGAGGCAGTTTGGACTTAGGATGCAAATGGACGGGGCAAGAATACAGCTTTCCTTACACATCTTAACTCTGTCCATACCGTAATGGTAACGATGACTGACTTTATAGAAAAATTTAGTTTTCATTTGATGCAAAATTGTACGGCAGGCTTCTTTTTTTTCTTCTTCTTAATTTTTCTTTTCTTCTTTGTACCCACACACCGGAGTCTTTTGATTTTTATCATATTAGCTCATATTCGTCCCCACCGAGGGACTCGAGCCTACTCTGAA
The DNA here is from genome assembly GCA_947284805.1 of Coleophora flavipennella. NCBI lineage: Eukaryota > Metazoa > Arthropoda > Insecta > Lepidoptera > Coleophoridae > Coleophora > Coleophora flavipennella. The sequence goes on from OX369297.1 coordinate 2,202,872, forward strand.
TTAGGGCGATTGGGCCTTAGTCGACCACGCGGGCCCAGTGCGGGTTCGTTTGAGTTTCTTCGCAAGTGTGTACAGGTGTCCTTACGATGTTTTCCTTCACCGTTCAAACAATCGGTGAGTATAATTATGTACGTAAGTTCCGAAAAACTTATTGATACATTGGCCGACCGGAATTGAACCCAGCACCTCTGGTTAGGAGGACCGAGTCGTTACCGGTTGAGCCACCGACGATTTACAACAATAAAAAAGTCGGTCAAGTGCGAGTCAGACATGCGCTTCGAGGGTTCCGTACTACTACACTTCTCCATACAACTATTACAATGATACCTATTCACATTTTAAACAAAATACATCAACGCGAGTTACAAAAATATTATTTTTTTTGTCATTGACTCCTTAGCACGAGTACGACTCATACTTGGCCAAATTTTATAACTTTTTGTTTTTTTTAGTATAATTAATATAATCATACTAAGTTTCACTCCTGCATGTATTACCGTTTTTACGATAGAGCTAAAATAAAAAATCCTCCTGAAGACCTATAAAAAACAGGTTTTTTTGTATTGAGACCCCCCCCCCTCTTTTTTTCACTTTTTCTCATTTCTAGTATTTTTTGTTATAACGGCAACAGAATCCTTAATCCTAATATTATATTATATATATACATATATAATAATAATATTATAAATGTGAAAGCGTGGATGTTTGTTACGCTTTCACGCAAAAACTACTGAACGGATTTGGCTGAAATTTGGTAAGTCGACAGATTAGGATCTGGATTAAGACATAGGCTACTTTTTACCACGCTCTGTGCACCCTCGAAAAGTCATAGAAACGTGGTCCACGCGGGTGAAGCCGCGGGAAACAGCTAGTAATCTATAAATAAAAATAACACGTAAATTTTCAATTACATTTGGTCATTGCTGACTCATCTTCGGCATCATCGTCACTTACCATCAGGTGTGATGACGCCAAGGTCTCACCAATTGTGAATAAAAAATTACAAAATGACTATATCAATCATAGAATTTTTTATAAGATAAAAATTTTGCTAAATAGTTTTTTATTACCATGTGTGTATTTTTCATCTTCGTGCCAATCCTTATCCTTACTAATATTGTAAATGTGAAAATGTGTTTGTTTGTTAGTTACCTTTTCACGCTTCAATACCTCAACCAATTCTGATGAAATTTAGCATGCATGTAGCCTGTGTCGCTGGACCCGTGGAAATAGCATGCGGTTCCAAAGGGAACTGAAAAAATACTCTTATTTTTGTTATTTTTTAACATAGCAACGGAACAATGGATTTTTGTGATTTTTTGGCACAGTTTTGGTTGAAGGGCTGGGAAATGATTTTCTTACTAATTAGCATATCCTGATATCCAAGGGACCTGCGGAAAGCTCATTTCCACGCTCGCGCACGTCGGCGTCGCAACGGAGCAACGGATTGAAATGGTTTTTTGTAGTGAATTGGTTAAGTGGGTGGGAAGTGACATAGACTACTAATCCCCACTACTAGTACTACTAGTCCCCACCGAGGGGCTCGAGCCTACCCTGAATTAGGGCGATCGGGCCTTAGTCGACTACGCGGGCCTAGTGCGGGTTGGTCGACTTCACACACAACCTTCGAGTTACTTCGCAGTTGTGTGCAGGTTTCCTCACGATGTTTTTCCTTCACCGTTAAAGCAATCGGTGAGTATATGTACGTAAGTTTCGAAAAACTCATTGGTACATTGACCGTCCGGATTTGAACCCGGCACCTCTGGTTAGAAGGACCGAGTCATTACCGGTTGAGCCACCGACGCTTTTCAGAATAAATTTTCGACTAATCAGAATAACCCAATATATTTCCTGACAGATCTTTTTTTTATAAAATTGGTAAGTTCTTTCATCATCTCACCTGATGGTAAGTGACGATGATACCGAAGATGGAAGCGGGCTTTCCAAGATTCCCCAACGCAATGGAGAACTTGCTATTTTATCTTCTAGTCGGAACACATCAATGTTGTTAACAGTGATGTTTGGCGGCAAGACTTAGATAAGATGGTGGTACTTAGCCATATGCCCTACCACCAACCAAACCGAGTCTTACAAGTTGACCCCACCGGGAATCGAACCCACCACCTCCTGGTGTGAAGCGAATGGACTAACCATTGCGCCACGGAGGCGGTATCCAGAATAAACTCATGCCCACGCTCACAAGCCACTTGTGGCTTGCGCACTACACACTCTAAAAGACAGTCATAAAAAAGATGTGCAAGCGGGCAAAGCCGCGTGCAAAAGGTAGTACATAATTAAATTTATCTCATAAAAACTTTATAATTTGTTTTCATAGCTATGGATGCAATACGAGACGGCAGGTATGTAAGAAAGAGCAAGCTTGGAAGTTCATTATTTTCTCATTAACTCTCATGTAATAATAAAATGTTTCATGTTCATCAGTACCTTTTTGTGTTTATATTGTGTTTTTGTGTTGTATGGTGTATCTTATCTTATTTACCCGACTAGCTTAAAAGGTTTTCGGGTGTAAGTTGACTGAGTAAACCTGTAGCCTAAACGGCTTAATAGATTTTGCAGAGCGAGGTGGCGTTAGATTTGTCCTTATTCCGAAAATGACATGGACTACTAATGGTAATGGTAAGGACGGGTTGGTTTCCGCAACCAGGCGCCCGTTGCGCCCATTTTGCGTGGTTAGCTGGCATCACTGCCAGCTCAGCTCCTCCAGGAAGTCCAGTAGCCCCCGCAGGTTGCCGACGACTTCCGGTAGTGTCCTCAGGTCACCGAGATACTCGGCCCTGTACGCTGCCACCTCTTTGCAATCCAGAATTACCGGTTGAGCCACCGACGCTCATGTGCCCATGCCGTTTCCATATTCACATATCATCATTGACTTAGTAGGAAGAGCTGTGGTGTAAATTAACTTCCTTTTTACGTAAAATACTTACCCAGGCTTTGGAAATTTGTCGGGTTTACCGCGCAGCGTAATGAGGCAGTTTGGACTTAGGATGCAAATGGACGGAGCAAGAATACAGCTTTCCTTATACATCTTAACTCTGTCCATACCGTAATGGTAACGATGACTGACTTTATAGAAAAATTTAGTTTTCATTTGATGCAAAATTGTACGGCAGGCTTCTTTTTTTTCTTCTTCTTAATTTTTCTTTTCTTCTTTGTACCCACACACCGGAGTCTTTTGATTTTTATCATATTAGCTCATATTCGTCCCCACCGAGGGACTCGAGCCTACTCTGAATTAGGGCGATTGGGCCTTAGTCGACCACGCGGGCCCAGTGCGGGTTCGTTTGAGTTTCTTCGCAAGTGTGTACAGGTGTCCTTACGATGTTTTCCTTCACCGTTCAAACAATCGGTGAGTATAATTATGTACGTAAGTTCCGAAAAACTTATTGATACATTGGCCGACCGGAATTGAACCCAGCACCTCTGGTTAGGAGGACCGAGTCGTTACCGGTTGAGCCACCGACGATTTACAACAATAAAAAAGTCGGTCAAGTGCGAGTCAGACATGCGCTTCGAGGGTTCCGTACTACTACACTTCTCCATACAACTATTACAATGATACCTATTCACATTTTAAACAAAATACATCAACGCGAGTTACAAAAATATTATTTTTTTTGTAATTGACTCCTTAGCACGAGTACGACTCATACTTGGCCAAATTTTATAACTTTTTGTTTTTTTTAGTATAATTAATATAATCATACTAAGTTTCACTCCTGCATGTATTACCGTTTTTACGATAGAGCTAAAATAAAAAATCCTCCTGAAGACCTATAAAAAACAGGTTTTTTTGTATTGAGACCCCCCCCCCCTCTTTTTTTCACTTTTTCTCATTTCTAGTATTTTTTGTTATAACGGCAACAGAATCCTTAATCCTTATATTATATTATATATATACATATATAATAATAATATTATAAATGTGAAAGCGTGGATGTTTGTTACGCTTTCACGCAAAAACTACTGAACGGATTTGGCTGAAATTTGGTAAGTCGACAGATTAGGATCTGGATTAAGACATAGGCTACTTTTTACCACGCTCTGTGCACCCTCGAAAAGTCATAGAAACGTGGTCCACGCGGGTGAAGCCGCGGGAAACAGCTAGTAATCTATAAATAAAAATAACACGTAAATTTTCAATTACATTTGGTCATTGCTGACTCATCTTCGGCATCATCGTCACTTACCATCAGGTGTGATGACGCCAAGGTCTCACCAATTGTGAATAAAAAATTACAAAATGACTATATCAATCATAGAATTTTTTATAAGATAAAAATTTTGCTAAATAGTTTTTTATTACCATGTGTGTATTTTCCATCTTCGTGCCAATCCTTATCCTTACTAATATTGTAAATGTGAAAATGTGTTTGTTTGTTAGTTACCTTTTCACGCTTCAATACCTCAACCAATTCTGATGAAATTTAGCATGCATGTAGCCTGTGTCGCTGGACCCGTGGAAATAGCATGCGGTTCCAAAGGGAACTGAAAAAATACTCTTATTTTTGTTATTTTTTAACATAGCAACGGAACAATGGATTTTTGTGATTTTTTGGCACAGTTTTGGTTGAAGGGCTGGGAAATGATTTTCTTACTAATTAGCATATCCTGATATCCAAGGGACCTGCGGAAAGCTCATTTCCACGCTCGCGCACGTCGGCGTCGCAACGGAGCAACGGATTGAAATGGTTTTTTGTAGTGAATTGGTTAAGTGGGTGGGAAGTGACATAGACTACTAATCCCCACTACTAGTACTACTAGTCCCCACCGAGGGGCTCGAGCCTACCCTGAATTAGGGCGATCGGGCCTTAGTCGACCACGCGGGCCTAGTGCGGGTTGGTCGACTTCACACACAACCTTCGAGTTACTTCGCAGTTGTGTGCAGGTTTCCTCACGATGTTTTTCCTTCACCGTTAAAGCAATCGGTGAGTATATGTACGTAAGTTTCGAAAAACTCATTGGTACATTGACCGTCCGGATTTGAACCCGGCACCTCTGGTTAGAAGGACCGAGTCATTACCGGTTGAGCCACCGACGCTTTTCAGAATAAATTTTCGACTAATCAGAATAACCCAATATATTTCCTGACAGATCTTTTTTTTATAAAATTGGTAAGTTCTTTCATCATCTCACCTGATGGTAAGTGACGATGATACCGAAGATGGAAGCGGGCTTTCCAAGATTCCCCAACGCAATGGAGAACTTGCTATTTTATCTTCTAGTCGGAACACATCAATGTTGTTAACAGTGATGTTTGGCGGCAAGACTTAGATAAGATGGTGGTACTTAGCCATATGCCCTACCACCAACCAAACCGAGTCTTACAAGTTGACCCCACCGGGAATCGAACCCACCACCTCCTGGTGTGAAGCGAATGGACTAACCATTGCGCCACGGAGGCGGTATCCAGAATAAACTCATGCCCACGCTCACAAGCCACTTGTGGCTTGCGCACTACACACTCTAAAAGACAGTCATAAAAAAGATGTGCAAGCGGGCAAAGCCGCGTGCAAAAGGTAGTACATAATTAAATTTATCTCATAAAAACTTTATAATTTGTTTTCATAGCTATGGATGCAATACGAGACGGCAGGTATGTAAGAAAGAGCAAGCTTGGAAGTTCATTATTTTCTCATTAACTCTCATGTAATAATAAAATGTTTCATGTTCATCAGTACCTTTTTGTGTTTATATTGTGTTTTTGTGTTGTATGGTGTATCTTATCTTATTTACCCGACTAGCTTAAAAGGTTTTCGGGTGTAAGTTGACTGAGTAAACCTGTAGCCTAAACGGCTTAATAGATTTTGCAGAGCGAGGTGGCGTTAGATTTGTCCTTATTCCGAAAATGACATGGACTACTAATGGTAATGGTAAGGACGGGTTGGTTTCCGCAACCAGGCGCCCGTTGCGCCCATTTTGCGTGGTTAGCTGGCATCACTGCCAGCTCAGCTCCTCCAGGAAGTCCAGTAGCCCCCGCAGGTTGCCGACGACTTCCGGTAGTGTCCTCAGGTCACCGAGATACTCGGCCCTGTACGCTGCCACCTCTTTGCAATCCAGAAGGATATGGGCAGCTGTCTCATCGGCCTCCATTCACGCGCTGCACAGTGGGCTGTCCGTAATTCCTAGGGTGAAAAGATGTTTGTTAAAGTAACCGTGGCCAGTGATGACTGCTGTTAACTTTCGGAGCAGGAGTCTACCCAACTTCAGGTCCTTCCTGGCCAGGCCAGGGTTAGTCTGTGGTAGTGCCAGTCTCGCAGCACGGCAGGCGTCAAGTCCTGTCCAATACCGGTTATGTTCTGACCTTGTGCACTGTCGCAGAGTTGATCTGAACCAGCCTGCGGGGAGGGGTAAGACGGGTTGCGGTTCCACAACTACGAGTTCTGACCCTCTCCTAGCTGTTCGTCGGCTGCGTCGTTTCCTCGTGAACAGCTGTGTCTCTTGATCTACTGCAGAGTTGCATTGCTGTGGGTTACGTTATACCTCCTTCAGTCTTTGGTGAAACTCGTGTATTAGCCCTGAAGTAATGACATTACTTTGAAGGGCCAGTAGAACTACTCGGCTGTCTGAGAGGGAACGAATAGAGTAGCTCCGTACCCTTCTAGCGGTGACTGCATCAGCAGCCAGAATGATGCCTATACGTTCTGCCTGAAAAACATCACATAGAATACTATTAATCTGACTGCCTAAAATAGAGGTATAAGGTAAAATTATTATACAGTCCAATTTTCATATTATACTTGCTTTTTCCAGGGGCTTCGCCCACGTGGACATCGTTTTTATGACTGTCTTTGAGGGTGAGTAGTGCGCGAACCGTTAGCGGCTCGCGAGTGTAAGCATTTGTTTTTTCCAGATCCCTATCCCTCTCTCTCAGAGTCGGTCCCCCATTACTGAGGATCGTGGTCCAAATTGGACTTGAGACGCGTAATTTGTCTCTATCGGCTACGGTCCATGGTCGCCCTCACTGCTTGATAAAAGCTTTTAGATGTGGTGCTCTCCTTTATCTGATCACTCCATCGTGTTGGCGAATGGCCTCTGGATCTTTTTCCTTCAATTTTGCCAACAACTATCAGTTTTTTAAGGTTGTCACCACTTTTTCTCATAACGTGGGCCAAATAGGTAAGTATGCGCTGCAGGCAGATGGTAGACAACCGTGTTTGAACTTCCAGTTGCGAGAGAAAAGACTCATTTGTTCGCTTAGCTGTCCAAGGAATCCGCCTCCAGCACCATATTTCAAACGCATCTATTCTCTGCCTTTCTCTAGCCCATACAGTCCATGTTTCCACTCCGTATGTAAAAATGGGAAATACTAAAGCTCTTACTAGGCGGGCTTTGGTTTTAAAACGAATGCCCCGATTTCTCCATATGTTCTGGAGTCTTGTTATCGCATCTTTGGCCATTCCTATGCAACGTTTAATCTCTGGAGCGTAGTTGCCGTTATTGCATATCAAAGAACCCAGTTAAGTGAATTCTTGTACTATTTCTATGCCTTAGATGTTATGGCTCCCTGTCAGTTTCTCAGCACGATCGATCAGCATTAATTTTGTTTTCTGTCGGTTGACTGCGAGTCCCAGAATGCCACTTGCAAACTCTAACCTATTCAGAATGCTCTTCATGTCTTCAATGGATGTGGTGTGAACAGTGTCATCAGCGTATCGGAGGTTGGAGATAGTTTTTCCTTCCATAACAACACCTTTTTCACAGTTTTCGAGAGTTTTACGGATAGCATACTCTCCGCGTATGTTGAATAACAACGGTGACAATATGCATCCCTGCCGAACTCCATTCTTTAAGAAAAAAACGCTTGAGCAGTCTGATTTAATTCTGAAAAAAGATCGATTGTTAGTATAGAGGCTAATAAGATCAGTAAGGTGTTCAGGTGTACCCATGTCCTCCAGCACTTCCCACAATTTATCCCATTTTACGAAGTCGAAGGCTTTGGTGTAATCGATGAAGCACAATACAAAAGGACTGATGAATTCGCGGCTTTTCTCAATAATTTGACTTACGTTTAGAATTTTTCTCTCGTTTCTACCCCTGATCGGGCTATTCTGATTAACAATCTTTGTAATTACCCACTCCCTCACCCATCTATATAAACCACTATATAAGTACTAACATAAAGTATGGTTACTCCCCGCCGCTCTCTAGATTCCGACCTCACACCTTCGTCACCCAGATTGATACAGATTGGTGTTAGTTTGGTTCTAAAACTTATAAGATTTTGCCGTGATTTTGTTTGTAACGTCATTTGTTTTTAGAAATGTTATTTCTCACACGTTGTATGAAGTGTCTGGGGTGTGGTTCTTAGCATGTTACCAATATAAAATGTATTGTTAACAGCGCCTTATAGCAAATAATCATAAAACTTATAATAACTTACTTATTACTTACTTATTTGTGTATTCTGTACTATTATCTATTTACTTTTTATTTATTGTATCAAATCAAATCAAAATAATTCATTTTAAATAAGTGTTTACACATACTTTTAAATAGTCAAAACAAAACTTATTGATTATTCATAATGTCATAATTCAGATTACAGTCTCAGGTAACGGTATTTTTATTTTATAATCATTTTTTTAACATGAGTCTCGAATTTATTCTCTGACAAACTAGTTACATTTTCTGGAATTTTATTGTAGAATATTATACACTGCCCCACAAATGACTTTTTAATCTTACTCTTAACTTAACATTGTACAATAAAGCATATTTCATTGATTGATTGATTAGCCTTAACACGGTATTATAATTCGGGAGATATACTCGTAGGTCGTAGTTACGTCGATCACGCAGGTTGACTCACGTAAATAAAAATCATTACCTGCATGGGTTTGACTGTATGGGTCAGACATTTCTTGCAACCGTTTTGGTGCTTCGCAACTTTCGCTAGACTCTTTTATCCGTTGATGTCGGTTGCTTTTACTAGACTGCAGTAATTAAGCCGTATCAGATAATTCTGGTGATATGCTCGTAGGTGGTAGTTACGTGGATCACGCAGGTTGACTCACGTAAACAAAAATCATTACCTGTATGGGTTTGACTGTATGGGTCAGACATTTCTTGCAACCGTTTTGGTGCTTCGCAACTTTCGCTAGACTCTTTTATCCGTTGATGTCGGTTGCTTTTACTAGACTGCAGTAATTAAGCCGTATCAGATAATTCTGGTGATATGCTCGTAGGTCGTAGTTACGTCGATCACGCAGGTTGACTCACGTAAACAAAAATCATTACCTGTATGGGTTTGACTGTATGGGTCAGACATTTCTTGCAACCGTTTTGGTGCTTCGCAACTTTCGCTAGACTCTTTTATCCGTTGATGTCGGTTGCTTTTACTAGACTGCAGTCATTAAGCCGTATCAGATAATTCGGGAGATATACTCGTAGGTGGTAGTTACGTGGATCACGCAGGTTGACTCACGTAAACAAAAATCATTACCTGTATGGGTTTGACTGTATGGGTCAGACATTTCTTGCAACCGTTTTGGTGCTTCGCAACTTTCGCTAGACTCTTTTATCCGTTGATGTCGGTTGCTTTTACTAGACTGCAGTCATTAAGCCGTATCAGATAATTCTGGTGATATACTCGTAGGTCGTAGTGACGTCGATCACGCAGGTTGACTCACGTAAATAAAAATCATTACCTGTATGGGTAAGACATTTCTTTCAACCGTTTTGGTGCTTTGCAACTTTCGTTATACTCTTTTATCCGTTGATGTCGGTTGCCTTCACTAGACTGCAGTCATTAAGCCGTGTCAGAGCCCTCATAACCGTCTTGAAAACTTCTTTTTTTGAAATTGAAATTTGAAAGTGTGCCCTGGAGCTTCACAAACTCATTCATCCCCCCTCTCCATTTCATCATCGGACGACCAGGCGCGGAGGGCGGTTCCATCCCTTTGTCGTCAATGTTCCACCTTTACGCACGAAGCGTTTTGCGTCTTCGTTCATCATGCGAACGGCCAAGGAGTGGAATTCCCTTCCGGTGTCTGTATTCCCCGATTCGTACAATTTAGGAATCTTCAAGATGAGAGTGAAGAGGCACTATTTGAGCTTGCGTGTCACATCCTCGGCTGCATCGGCACTTACCATCAGGCAAAGTATATATATTAGTACTAACATCAGGTGAGGTGCAGCCAAACGCACTCAAATTTTTAATAAAAAAAAAAATTTTTTTTAAGTCTTCATTAATAAAAACCTTCCAAGTTTCAACCTTTCAATCTTTGATGTTACTGTATTTAAATTGAACAAAAAGAGGATCAAACATAACTTAATTATTTTTTCGCTATTCGAAGTTTTTTGTACAGGGTGTTAAGCAAAATAGAGAACATTTTTGAGGGAAAGCTTATTTTTTCGAAATTGAAATTTGAAAGTGTGCCCTGGAGCTTCACAAACTCATTCCCATTTCATCATCGGACGACCAGGCGCGGAGGGCGGTTCCATACCTTTGTCTTCAATGTTCCACCTTTACGCACGAAGCGTTTTGCGTCTTCGTTCATCATGCGAACGGCCAAGGAGTGGAATTCCCTTCTGGTGTCTGTATTCCCCAGAAAGAGAAAAATCTTTGTTTTACAACGTTGCTGAATTTAAAGAGAAAAATAAATAAATACCATGCTAATTTAGCGAAACAGCTGATCGATTTTATAAATAAATAGATTAATAAATTTTAGCTATATAAAAAACTAGCTGTTCCCCGCGGCTTCACCCGCGTGGACAACGCTTCTATGACTTTTCGAGGGTTTGCGTTTCGCGAGCCGCAAGCGGATCGCGAGCGTGGAAAAAGTAGCCTATGTGTTAATTCAAGTACTAATCTGTCTACCTACCAAAGTTCAACCAGATCCGTTTAGTAGTTATTGCGTGAAAGAGTAACAAACATACATTCATTAATTTTTACAAACTTTCGCGTTTATATTATTAGTAGGATAGTAGGATTGGTACATCATCTCACCTAATGGTAAGTGACGTAAATGCCGAAGATGCAGGGAGACTTACCAAGATTTCCCAACAAAATAGGAAATGGCTATCTTATCTTCAAACCGGAACACATCAATAATGATAGTATTGATGTAAGGCGGCAAGACTTAGATGAGATGGTGATAGCTAGCCAAATGGGCTTAGAAAATGTTCTTCCACCAACCAAACCGAGTCCTATAAAGCTAGACTCCGTATGGATTCGAATGTGAAGCTTATGAACTTAACCATGACTAACTTAACCTTATTTTGAGGTGGTTAAATTATATTTTCTACTGGCTGTCCCGGCGAACTACGTACCGCCTTACATTACACTACCCCACCCTACCCTACACTGCCCTACCCTACACTACACTACCCTACCCTACCCTACACTACCCTACCCTACACTACCCTACCCTACCCTACATACACTACACTACACTACCTTACACTACACTACCCTACACTACACTACCCTACCCTACATAAGAACCTTCTCCTGACAATAACGAACTCGACAAAAAAAGAATTAGCCAAATCGGTCCAGCCGTTCTCGAGTTATGCGCTTACCAACACATTTTGCGATTCATTTTTATATTATAGATTTTACTTAAGGCATAAGCTCGTAGAACATATGGACGTGGGGGCAGTAAAGTTCTCGAGTGGCGACCGTGCACCGGAAAACTTATCGCGAACATTGTACTCAGTGTACATTTTTGAAAGGGCTGATCGTTAATTAAGCTTCGTAGAAATCGAAATTAACCTAACTGCCTAAATTGTCAAAAAGTTAGTGATCCAAAGGTTACGTTTCAACTTTACACTTTTCGCAGAAGGGTTAAAATTGGAAAATTAATAATAGTTACGTATAAACTGAACCGTACTCACAGTATTACGATATGGCTTACAGTAGCGCAACGCCTTTGATGTCGCACGATGCGCCACCGCCCATACAAGTCTGTAGCAAAGTATATATATTAGTACTAACATACAGTATGGACACTCCCTGCCACTCTCTAGATTGCGATCACCTCCTCGTCACCCAGATTGATACAGATTGGTTGTCAAACGTATAGGATTTCGCCGCCATTTTGTTTGTTCCGTCATTCCTTTTTTGAAATGGCCCTTTGTATGAAGTGTCCAGGGTGTGCCTGCAGTCAGCCTGGCAAACTCCGCGAGTACCCTTACTTTGCTCTGCGTAAGTACATTCGTTGCGCTACTGTAAGCCGCTATATTGCAATACTGTGCCCTACTACAATATTCAAAAATCCATACTTAAATTAAATTATTGTAACAGGAAATAGGAAATAAAGCATTTAATTTTAGTCATTTACTTGTTATTGTACGGTTTAAAAAAACCGGCCAAGTGCGAGTCAGAACCGCAAACATAGGCTTCCGTACCATCATACTAGGTGGCACTAATTTCTTCAGCTCCGTACTATCATACTAGATGGCGCTAGTTTCTTCACATTTAAATTTGAAATTTGAATGGAGCCGAAGGCCGGAAGCCAAAAAAAAAACAGTTGCATGAGTAAATTCCCGTCAGTCACGAAGGCTAAGGAAACATGACGATGCCACCTAATACGAGGAATTTATATTACACATCATATGCGACTACTGTAAGGCTCGCTCGTATTTTAGGGTTCCGTACCCAAAGGGTCAAAACGGGACCTTGTTACTAAGATTACGCTTTCCGTCCATCTGTCTATGTGTCTGTCCGTCTGCTACCAGGGTGTATTTTATGAATCGTGATAGCTACGCAGCTGAAATTTTACACAGATGATGTATTTCTGTTGCCGCAATGACAACCAATACTAAAAATTAGAAAAAATGAATAAATAAATGTGGTCTAAATACAAAAAAATTTTTAAACATAAAGAAACTAGCGCCATATTGTATGATGGTTTTAGAAACATGAAACTAGCACCATCTCGTATGATGGTACGGAACCCTATGTGTGCGGTTCTGACTCGCACTTAGCCGGTTTTTAGGGTCCCGTAACCAAAGGGTAAAAATGGGACCCTATTACTAAGACTTCGCTGTCCGTCCGTCTGTCCGTCTGCCACCAGGCTGTATTTCATGAACCGTGATAGCTAGACAGTTGAAATTTTCACAGATGATGTATTTCTGTTGCCGCTCAAACAACAAATACTAAAAATTAGAAAAAGTGAAAGTCTCCATTCGGCCTATAGATGTGCACCGAGCCGTACTATAGGCCTCATAAGATGCAATGGCTCAAGGTTACCTAAAGTGGAATGGAATGAGCTATACTCAGATTTTCCTTTCGTGATCGAAACAGAAATTAGAAGAACTGTAGGAAAACAAAAGTAACCGGCATATCTCACAGAATCACTTAACTCAATTGGTTGTCAGCGGGGTAAACAGCTCGTAAAACAGATAGCCGTTGGGATAACAAAGTTCTCGAGTGGCGACCGCGCACCTAAAGTCGTAGCGTAGGCAGGTCTCGCACTCGCTGGACCGGCAACCTGGTGAAGGTTGCGGATAGCGCAGGACTGGTCGTTGTGGAAATCCTAAGAGGAATTCTTTGTGCAGCAGTAGACGTCTGTCAGCTGATGTGATGATGATGATGATCAAATCATCGACGTGCTAAATTAAAAGTTTTTTAACCTTTGTGACACTGGCCTTAATAGGTTTTCTTTCCTTTAAACACTTCTTCTTCTTCTTAATCGTGTGAGAGTCACAGCTGCTTGAGCCAATGTTTCACGACCGCCATGGCTTGAGGGGAGGCCGACGCCAGGTCCTCGTCAGTGCAAGTGAATGGGCACTGCGGGCATTGTTTGAGGTGTTGAGTGGACTGCACCTGCCCACTAATGCAGCCCGTACTGATGTGGGGAGGCAGTATACCCCATCGTTGTAAGTTTTCTTTGCTCCTTCCAACCCCTGCTCTCAAACGGTTCAGACCCTGGCACTTCCAAATAGTAAGTAATGTACAGAATCGCAGATTGAATATGTGAATGTGACCAATGACGCATATTGCTTACATATACCACATTGAATTAAGCAGATTTATGTCAGTATTTAAACCAATGTTGCTTACGAGCAATCACTAGATAAGGGTGCTTTTACATTAGCTACAACGTCAATCTGCGTTCAGTGAAATGTAAATCCAAGGTCGTTTTAGGAGTCATCATATCAGCTCATACACGCCCCCAGCGAGGGGCTCGAGCCTACCTTGAATTAGGGCGAACGGGCCTTAGTCGATCACGCGGGCACAATGCGGGTTGGTTGACTTCACATACAACCTGCGAGTATCTTCGCAGGCGTGTGCAGGTTTCCTCATGATGTTTTCCTTCACCGAAAGACCGTCGGATAAACGTACATATAAAATCGAAATTCGAAATCACATTGTTACGTGGCGGGATTTAAACCACGACCTCCCGGACAGGAGGCGGCGGCCCTAGCCTTTATACTACAATACACTACACATTTATCGGAAATTTATTCATTTATTCAATCCAGAAACAATGTCAATTGTGTAGGATATATTAAAGTAGGTAATAAATTATAATAAGTGCTAATAATTAAACATAACTTAAATAATAATAATTAAAAGTAATAAAGTAAGCAATAATTTTAATATCTAATCTTATGTCATTCCAAATATTCCAATAATTAACTGTCAATGCTTAAAATTTATTTGTCATAAAATCATCTAAACTATAGAAACATCCCTCTAACAAGAAACGCCTTAATTTTGGTTTAAAAATTTGTATATGTATAATAGATTTCATGTCAATAGGGAGATTGTTAAACAGTTTCACTGCTTGAAACCTAACACTATGCTGTACAACTCTCAGTGTAGGCACTAGTTTGTGCTGAAGATCCTTTCTACGTGTCTCAAGACGCTTCATTCTATCTTCAGGTGTCTCAAACTTGTCTAGATTTTTTATTAGGTCAGTTAACAATATGAGTATATATAAGCTAGGTGCAGTCAAAATTTGCAGATTTTTAAAGTGATCTCTGCATGATTCCCATGGTGGAATTCGCATAATACTCCTTATGGCTCTTTTTTGTAATACGAAAGCTTTATTCATATTATAGTTAAAGCTTCCACCCCAAAATTTTATACTATATCTTAAGTGTGACTCAACAAGTGCATAATAAACTGAATTTAGTTGTTCAATAGTAATCACTACCCGTAAACTTCTGAGTGCATAACAGGCTGAACTTATTTTACCCTCTATTTTTCCTAATTCACATTTCCAATTAAGGTTTGCATCAACATGAATACCTAAAAACTTAACTGAATCAACTAACTCTATTTTGTTGTTGTCAAGCCTTATATCTAGACTCTCTTTATTTTTGGCAGTCGACCTAATTAATACAACATTTGTTTTTAACAAATTAAGTGTAAGGTTATTCATATGAAACCAATAATTAAAAGCTGAAAGCACTTTATTCGTCTTTACTGTCAGCTGTTCAGAGTTTGAGGCAGAAATAATCGCGTTCGTGTCATCAGCAAACATAATCAATTTAACATCCTGAAAGGTGCAGTTTATGTAGTCATATAAGTCATTTGTATATATATTAAACAAAATTGGGCCTAACACAGAACCTTGAGGTACTCCCCGCTTGATTTTAGTAAACCTACTTCTGTAAGTCTGAACCTGTCCATTATCAACATTCTTCAACTCTACAAACTGGCATCTGTTCTCTAAATATGATTCGAATAACTTTAAGATTTTTCCTTTTATGCCGTAGTGCGCAAGTTTAATTAGCAGAATTCTATGGTCTACCATGTCAAAAGCAGATGTCAAGTCCAGGAACAATCCAGTTACCTTCTTTTTCTCATTCAAACAGAGTAAAACATCATCTAAAAGCGTATCAATTGCCTCTCCTGTTCCTAAGCCTTTTTGATATCCATATTGCCTATTACTTATCACTAAATTTGTGGTTAGGTGTTCAACTAAGCGTATTTTAATTAGTTTTTAAAAATTTTTGACAAGACAGGCAATAAGGATATCGGTCTGTAATTTTTGGCATTATTTTTTTCTCCTTTCTTATAGACTGGTGTTATTTTGGCTATTTTGAGTTGTTCTGGAAACACCTTCTGTTCATAGCATTTATTATATAGTATCGCTAAAGGTTCCGCCAAGCAATCAATATTTTTTTTTATTATTGAGATTGGTACATCGTCATAACCAGAGGATTTTTTGTTTGGCATTTTCCTGACAATTTTAATTATTTCAGTAGGCGTTACAAATGTCCAAGTCATATCACTCGCTGATATGTTTCTGCATTTTTTCAGAATTTCATTGGCTTTAATACAGTCTAAATTATTCGAATTTCCGTAGTCAAATTTTTTTGAAAATATCTCAACTACTTTCTGTGGGTTATCTGTAATATAATTTTCTGATTTAAGTTGTACCTTGTTTCCATTAAATGATGGCCTTACTTTATTCCTACACTTGTCAACAACTCTCCAAATCGCTTTAGGAGAATTTTTAGCTTTTATTATTTTTTTCTGTGCTGCTATTCTTCGTGCATGTTTGACTACCCTTCTAAATATACGTATGTAGTTATTTTTGTATTTAACTACAGTTGCATCACACGTAGACTTGTGTGCTGTTACTAAAAAACGTTTCATTTTGCTAGCTATCTTTATACCTCTAGTAATCCATGTAATTTTCTTGTCCATGTCTAGGCTATGTTTAAATTTCTTTTTCGTAAAACTGTCTTTGAAGTCATTATAAAATTTGCTAAGAATACTATTTATTCCGCAAGCAGTCCAATCATGAGTTGTTAACCTAAATGTATTTTTATCCTTAATTTTGTATTTTTTTCGACATTCAAATAGTTATTCTGCTAAACAAATCCATAGCTTATCAATTATAGATAAAAAAAAGCTAACCAAAAATCATGAAAATTGGTTCAGCCGTTATTGACTTAAAAATGTTGTAACTAATCCGTCTTTGTTTTAAACAGGGTGTAACAAAATTGGTGTAGCACCCGTTAACTAGGGCTTCTACGCATTATACTGAACAACTTTCCCCAAGAAACCCATAGTCAATACTCAAAAAAAAATTTTGACCCTTCATACAAAAATGCACAAAATTGGTCGATCAGCTGATTGATTTGTATGAAGAGTAAAAATTTAATTTTGCGATTTCAGCAAAGTGATAAAGATAAAACAAAAGTTGTTCAGTATGATGGGTAGGAGCGCTAGTTAAGTACCACTACTGTACTCGTATATAAACAAGATTTGAGTACGTTTGACTGCAACTCATCTAATGAGAAGTTACGATTAAGTCGAGGGTGATACACGCAAACTCAAATAATTCCTATTCACTCGGGCCTTGTAGTTTCCCAAACTGTAGGAATCGGGCAACACTGATGCACGTGAGGCTGTCGATGGAATCACAACATTAAAGTTACATATCCTACAAAACTTATTTTAAATTCACTACCGCTTCCCGAAACGGCAGGTATACCAGGTTCTCGTTGCTTCTCAAAGTGTAGAATTAGGTAAATGTAGGACTCGTTACTGATTCGGACCCAATTCCCTATATTCGTACTCTGTGCCGTGCACATGCGCCCTAACATCAATTCGGCCCCTAATATAAATGGCCCTGGAACCACTCATCAAGGTTTGAATACGTGATCCGGCCTACGATAAGCTTTCATCTAGTATTCATGCACGGATTCCTACTCAATTTATTATCGCTGCCACTCCCGACAATTCCACAGTCGACTCCATTACCGTTGTGTGTCTAGATGCAACCAGGTTCGCATTTAGGAGGGAGAACTATACAGAATGGCGACCAATGCGAGACATACTTGATGTGAATGCGAATTTAAACGAATGACTAAACTTTTATGTCAATCGGCCCCTAATATAAATGGTCCTGGAATCACTCATCAAGGTTTGAATACGTGATCCGACCTACGATAAGTTTTCATCTAGTATTCATGCACGGATTCCTACTCAATTTATTTTCGCTGCCACTCTCGATATTTCCACAGTCGACTCCATTACCGTTGTGTGTCTAGATGCAGCCAGGTTTGCATTTAGTAGGGGGCACTATGTAACACGGCACACTGTTATGCGTTCTTCTTTCATTCGATCTTTTTTCATTTCATCTATTTATTTTTCACGCACGCGCTATCATCTATCTGACAATATCGTTCAAAAACCAAAAAAAAATATCATCATCAGCTCATAATATATTTAATTAATTCGTATCTTGATACTTTCTAAAAGACCCATTACGGGTAAAATTAATTTATGTTTCTTTGTGATTTGTATTTAAAATTTAAGTGTATTATATTTTGACTATTTTTATATTTCTTTCTAGGTCTTATTTTCATAATCACCATGCTGAGTCTTAGACCTATTCGGCATAAAATTTAATTTTAGTTTTAATCTTTAGTTATAGTTTATTTCAATTAAGTACCTAATATTGTAATTATTTTTCAATTTATTTTTTGCCGAATATACTTTATTTCCTTCTTTATTTCTTTCTTAATCAAATAATATTAACTACATGTCCACTATGGAGTAGTATAACCCACGCCCTTATACATACATACTCCTACTCCCATTCGTCGTGTGACAACTATACAGAATGGCGACAAATACGAGACATGCCTGATGTGAATGCGAATTTGAACGAATGACTAAACTTTTAGGACAATTTTTATTGGCAAATAATTTTAGAAAAACTTGAAAGGTTTTTGGTACATGCTTTTATTTAAAAAGAGTTTTTATGATCAAAAAACCAAATGCTCAAATGAATACAAAAAATGCACGGTTCCAAATTCTAAAAAGGTGAGCACAGTATTGTATTTCCTACGATTCTGTTGAAAATAAAAGACGATTCTTGGACTTTGGATTCACTCCAAAGTTTATCATCAGATCAACAAAAAAATAACGAAAGGATCTATTGTCACCGGGAATACAGCCTTATTCCAAATTTCAACTTAATCAGTCTCCTGGGAGTCGCTCTAAAATCGATCGCAAGATTGGAATTTAAAAATCATACATACATACCAACATACATACATACATACATTGCAAGTTGAATAAAAGCTTTTATAAAGACGTTTTCAATGTCACTGAATGACTATTTGCCCTTGAGGAATCTAGTGGTGGACCTGGAGCCATGAACTGCACTAGAGGTTGACCTGGAGCGATGATCTGCTCTAGTGATGAACCTGGAGCAATGAACTGCACTAGTGGTGGACCTGGAGCGATTAACTGCACTAGTGGTGGACCTGGAGCCATGAACTGCACTAGTGGTTCACCTGGAGCGAAGAACTGCACTAGTGATGGACCTGGCGCAATAAACTGCATAGTGTTGGATCTGGAGCGATGAACTGCACTAGTGATGGACCTGGAGCAATAAACTGCACTGGTGGTTCACCTAGAGCGAAGAACTGCACCAGTGATGAACTTGGAGCAATAAACTGCACCAGTGATGAACTTAGAGCAATAAACTGCACCAGTGGTGCATCTGGAGCAATGAACAGCACTATTGATGGACCTGGCGCAATAAACTACACTAGTGGTGGATCTGGAGCGATGAACTGCACTAGTGGTAGACCAGGAGCAATGAACTGCACTAGAAGAGGCCTACCAACGTCATGACACATTGTTGTCAGAGTAATCTAGTCGGGGCTCCTATGTGTATAACGAGACAACCTAGGGGTCCAGACACATGGACTGGATTTCGACTGCAAGCCAGCTGCAAATTCGCAGTGTGGATGCAGTCTGAATGCAGTTCTTCTAGTTAGTTGTGATTTGACTGCATTCAAACTGCAAATTTGAAGCTGGAATGCAGTCCATGTGTCTGGACCCTCACTACACTGCTCAATCTAGGTAATCTTACGATGGTATCACTTTGTGTGAGGTCTTCTTTATAGGGGAGTTCAGCCTCAACTGGTAGTATAACCGGCGCGATAAATCGTAGATGATTTGAATGGACATTAGTGGTACTAGTGTCAAAAATAGATGAGTTCGTCACCCAATTAGTATTTGATGGCGGATTAAAATACTAATAACTGCAACTGCACCATCATGCAGGTGATTGTTTAAACTTTAGTTGTTTAGACGATTAAATAAACAAATAAAGGTAAACACACAACACGCACACATACACACACACACACACACACACACACATGCGCACACTCATGATTACACACGAGCATACACACACATGCATACATATACATCAAAATGTTAAATTTAATTGGCAATTTATTAATTTATATTGTTTATTTCAAGTTAAGAAACTAATTACTATAGAAGAGCGGGACCTCCTGGCACAAGTATCCGTATACTTAAAAGGGGGTCCCATCCATGTCTGTAGATATTTTGTATTTTGTTACTGAAATAAACATTTTTCATTTTTCATTTTCATTTAAATATAAGAAAAAAACATTTTTTTTTCTTTCTTGACTCTGTAGTACGACTGTACGTAGGGTAGAGGAAGTAGTGTCATCACGAAAAAAACTTGCGCACGAAGGGTTTTGTACCATTATATATTAAATCATGTTTGTTGTATAGAAAATATTTTTTTTTATGATTTATTTTTCAATTGAATAATACAACTCATTATTCTGTGAATATTTCAAACATCTACTCGTACCTGTTGCCGTTATCAATATCGAGCAAAAATGAGCAAAAAAATCACGTTTTTTTGTATGGGAGCCCCCCTAAATATTTATTTTATTTTATTTTAATTATATATTTTTAAAGCGAATATTTAACTTAATATTGTATGAACATTTCAAGCGTCTACCTGTTGCCGTTATAAATTTTGAGCAAAAAAGAGAAAAAAAACACGTTTGTTGTATGAGAGCCCCATTAAATTTTTATTTTATTCTGTTTTTTAGAATGTACAGTAAAAACGGCATCATTTGTAAAAAATTCTTCTATCTAGCTATCATGATTAATGAAATACAGCCTCGTGACAGATGGACAGACAGACGGACGGACACCGAAGTCTCAGTAATAGGGTCCCGTTTTTACCCTTTGGGTACGGAACCCTAAAAACCAGCCAAATGCGACTCAGGGTCACAATAACAGGGTTCTGCACCAAAACTTAAATTACCAACAGAACAAGACCTCTCAGTACATACTTTGCTCCAGGTAAATAGGGGTCCATTTATTCTGGACCTTAGAAATTTCTTTTTTTTCTGTGGGCTTTCATTTTTCATTGAAATACTTTAGATTTTCTCATAAATTTATCCTAAAATGATGCATTCAACCTTATATAATGTGATTTTTTTAAAATTTTAGGCCCATTAGTTTCGGAGAAAAGGGAAGGGAGAATGGTCAACTTTCGAAATTTTTTTTAATTAGTCTAAAACTACTTATCATAAAATTATATAAAAAAAGGTGAGTGTCAACTCCGGCGCACGACTGGAGTTTCTTCCTTACTAACGATTATAAATGTTATGGGATGGCGGCCAATTTTTTAAAGATATAGATCTCAGATATAGATTTTGGAAGCAATCTTAACTAAAAAGTTCAAAATGGCTGCCACTTTTTAAATTCTGACTTTTTAATTTCCATTGCGTTGGAGAATCTTCGTAAGCCCGCTTCCATCTTCGGTATCATCGTCACTTACCATCAGGTGAGATGATGCCAAGGGCTTACCAATAGAGAATAAAAAAAAAAGGATTCGTGATATCGATTTTGGAAGCAATCTGTCCAGTAACAAAAAAAAATTCAAAATGGCGGCTACTTTTTTCATTTCTGAAAAGACAAATCTAACGACACCTCACACTCCAATATCCATCAAGCTGTTTAGGCTACAAGGACGTGCTAAAAAAATAAAAATACATACGAACACCCAAATAAGTTGAGCACAAAATTAATAAATATACTATACAACTAACGCATAATGCACAACGCATATAACTGATTCTGAGTCTGATTTTACTCCCCATAAATCTTCATACCCCGGGCTTATATATGAAAATCGATTCTTAATGAATAAACTCCAATAAACTCCATACAATAAATTTAAGATTTTCATAATAATTCCTTTTATTTGATGTGTCACACAATATATTATTTAATAAAAAATATTTTTATATTCTGATTTATCCCCAAAAGCTGTTAAATTTTTCAAATTCATTTATTACCAATACACGACCGTCTTTGCGTAACCGACTTACATATGTGTACTAAATTTCAACTCAATCGGTCCACAAGTTTCCGAGCAAATTGGCTGGGACAGACGAACGGACAGATACTCGAGTGATCCTATAATGGTTCCGTTTTTACCTTTTGAAGTATGAAATCCTAAAAAATGAAAACGCTTTTGTTATCATTGAGATTTTACATTTAAATTTTGGCGCAATCAAGAAGGCTATAAAATGCTAGTGAATGTTCTTTCTTTTACAACAGTTTAGCCAAAGTATACATATTAGTATTAACATACAGTATGTACACTCCCTGCCACTCTCTAGATTCCGCCCTCACCCCCTCGTCGCCCAGACTAATACATATTGGTTACAGTTTGGTTCTCGAACTTAAAGGATTACGCCGTGATTTCATTGGTTTCGTCATTTGTTTTTAGAAATTGTCATTTCTTGCTCGTTGTATGGAGTGTCCGGGGTGTGGTTTAGCGCTAGTCTTGTCTTATAGTACTAGTTTTTTGGCAGACACCATTCTGTTCCTTCTAAATTGCTTTTTTAATGCAATTAAAAAATATATATATTTTCTCTGCGAAAATAGGGCACTCTCAAAAAAGATCCGATATCAGAATGATCTTATGTCTTGTTTTTTTTTTTTTTTAAAGTGCTGTATAATTTAAAAGACTGTTGTATATAATATTGTTGTGCCCAAACTGGGTCCATGAAGAACTTATATTCTCTCTAACACCTGTAAAAACTCATGGATGCAATAAAATATTGAGTATTGAGTATTGTCTTATCTATCATATAGAGAATACTGTCAGATACAAAACAAGAACATTATCCTAGCACCATCAATATCAGTTACACCTGTACCGACATCTACTAACTAGACTGTCAGTAATACCTGTTGCTTTAATGCACACAGTATTCCTTCGTAGCATCGATCAGTTCTATCTTTTACCAGGCCTGTCGCACTACGCGCTGTAGGCATGAAAATATACCTATACCTTGCTCTACGCCGCGCGGTAGCCAGAAGAGAAGAGTTACGCGATAGAAAGAGAGGGAACTTGTAGGTGAATATAACTTATAGGTGATTGGCGTTATGCGAACCTGAATTGCACTTTATTGTGTCGTAGCAAGAGTCGTCGTTTATTTAAATTATTTTGCGGAGTGAAACTTCTTTTAAATTAAGTAAATAGTCTTTATTTTTTGCTTTTACTGAAAAGCAAGGCGCCTTTTCCACTATCCCCAGTTTCTACCACCCCACCCGCCCCTGGCAGCGTCTGAGTCACCGAGACGCCGCGCCGTCGTGTAATGGATTTCTGACGTTGAAATAAATGATAGATCGCCTGATGCATTACCTGTGGACAAGCGACCTGTTTTAAAAATATCGAAATAGAGGTAGACAATGTTTTCGTGGCGCCTCTCAAGAGAGTGACTTGATATGGCTCTGGGTACTTTAGGAACAAATTTATTAAGGCGAATCCGAGCAGGTCGATACGTGTTAAAATAATATCAAACGTAAGTCTATTCATTTTAAGTTCAAATAAATGCGGGCTTCAACGTGGCTGTTACGTTGAAATAGAACGCCCAGTTTTCGATTATGACACGTTTCGTTACTTTTCTTTACTTACAAAAAAGTTTTCAAAAAATGATTTAAATTAAAATGAAAGGTGTTAAAGTCACCAATTTTTGTGTTAGTTTCATTCAACATTAACTTTTCGTTTTTGAGAAATTTTGCAATTAATGCCAAAAACAGGGTCTACAGTATATTTTTTATATTAAAATTGGTAATATTTTTAAAATTCTATTCAATTAAAATCGATTTTTGATTTGTAACATCTTTGCTCTCGCTTTCCTGCAATTTGTGGGAGTGATTTCGTGAAATGAGACGGAAAAGTGTCCCATGGGACGGAAATGTGTCCCAGGGAGTCGCGTTTTTTCAGGCTTTAAAAGCGCGGAAAAGGCAAAGGTATCTATGACCATACAGTCTAGTCTGCCGTATCTTTGCCGTCCTTTTTTCAGGCTTTAAAAGCGCGGAAAAGGCAAAGGTATCTATGACCATACAGCCTAATCTGCCGTATCTTTGCCGTCCTTTTATAAAGTATTTTGTCACATGTTACACATCATATGCGAGTACTGTAGGTCTCGCTCGAATATTTTTTTAACACTTTATTTATATTAATTTTTATTTTCCATAGTGATAGCTTTACACAGTATTTCAATAATTTGAATTAAATATTGTCATTTGACCCATCTTAGGGCCTTAAGAATGCTCTTTAGCTATACAAATTATGACGCCTTAAATTATGAATACTAGCAAAATATTTTGAATAAAGAACAGTTCATATCAACGCAAGCACACAATGGGTTGAACAGAAGTATACTCTATCTTTTAATAATTTTGCGCTTTATTCATATTTGAGCGAAGAATGTGCACATAAATTAAGGTTACGTAACCGTCCAAAAAACTGATTTTGAGATTTTGACAAAAATTAACTCTATATCGCTTATGAAATGCACTCCTTCACGGATAACTTACTTCTCGTAGATGCGTGTAACATTTTTCAATGTATTTATGCAAGGTGTCAGCAATGTAGAGTTTTCTTTGCCATGCACTTTGAGTATATTATAGACGCTGTAATAAATCGATGGCGAAAATTTGACAAAAATATCCTTAACGACATTTTTAAGAAATAATAGTTTAAAACTTTTTTGATTGACGGTACCATATTTTTTAATTTTCTCAGATATAGCATTAAATACATATATCAATAACAAAAGGTCCAAATGTCATTAAAAATTTAACAGGAGGCCCCTAATATCTTGGCTATAAAAAATATAAATGGTACCCCTGAAAAATAATTTTAAACATCTAGATAAGTGCAAAATTTCCTCAAAATCGGACACGGACACATATGTGTATACGTTTTCGTCAAAATCTCTAAGTCGGTTTTTTAAACGATCAAAAAATCTTTTTTATTCATTTATTAATGAATTTGAACCCGGTACATCTGGTTAGATGGACCGAGTCGTTACCAGTTGAGCCACCGACGCTCAATCTGGTTCAAATCTGGACGGCCAATGTACCAATGAGTTTTTCAAAAACTTACGTACATACTTACCGATTGCTTTAACGGTGAAGGAAAACATCGTGAGGAAACCTGCATACGCTTGCGAAGAAACTCGAAGGTTGTGTGTGAAGTCGACCAACCCGCACTGGGCCTGCGTGGTCGACTAAGGCCTAATCACCCTGACTCAGGGTAGGCTCGAGCCCCTCGGTGGGGACGCATATGAGCTGTAATGATGATTAATGAATTGACAATTTATAAAAAGCCCCGAGTTTAATATTTGAATATTTAACGCTTAATTATAACTTAAAAATGAGATACTAAATTATTTACTCTGTAATTTCTAGAGTTAAAGATTTCTAGTTTCAAATTTAACCAAGTGAAAATATAGAACGTCAACAATTTAAATTTTTACATTTGACTTTTATGTCAGCTAAGTGCTTCTTGTCCCTAGTCATTGTTCATTTATACTCTAAATATCTAAAAGCTTATTTTATTTTGGGAAGATAGGTCAGGTATTTTTATTTATATTTTTTATATATATATCTGTGTGTGAAACAATGTCTTTTCTTTTTGTATCATCATCATCATATCAGTCGACGGACGTCCATTGCTGGTCATAGGCCTGCTCCCAAGATTTCCATGACGACCGGTTCTGGGCTTCCCACATCCAGCGGCTTCCCCAGGACATCGGTCCGCCGAGTGGGAGGCCTACCTACGCTACGTTTTCCGATGCGCGGTCGCCACTCGAGAACTTTACTGCCCCAACGGCCATCTGTTCTACGAGCTATGTGCCCCGCCCACTGCCACTTAAGTTTAGTAATTCTGAGAGCTATGTCGCTTTCTTTGGTTCTCCTACGGATCTCCTCATTTCTGATTCGATCACGCAGAGAAACTTCGAGCATAGCACGCTCCATTGCCCTTTGAGTGAACTTGAGCCTTCTTATGAGGCCCATAGTAAACGACCATGTCTCAGTTCCGTATGTCATCACTGGGAACACACACTGCCCGAAGACCTTGGTCTTAAGACACTGCGGACGTAAAGATATAGCGAAGCTTCCCGAACGCTGCCGGCTTTTTTGTATACATGGAAACATTACGTAAAAATAATCATAATAAGCCCGTGTTAAGGCCAGTTTACACGCAGTTTAGTTATGTAGCGAGTGAAGTAGTGGTTTTGGCAAGTTATGTCCTTATCGTCGTTTCCACTTGGATTTGCCAGTTAAGCGATTGTAGATTAATGGGACCCATAGGTCCCGATAATTTGTTCTTTCCATTAAGCCTTTCCATTGGGACCCATCAGCCCCGGTACCAATACGCGACTTTATGCTCTCATTATCAAAGGCCTTGTGCGTCTGTAACAGACGATTTAATCAGTGACTCGGATACAGTGTTTTTGGTGACTGTCCAATCCGATGAGAGACCGGCACAGTCTACCGCAGGACTGACAGGGGAATCCCCGATAGATGGATTAGAGACAGCTTGATGTTTCCGGTGCCTCCGTTCGGATAACAGTTTGAACCAGGCCTCATCACATCCTACACACTTGCGCCAACCGTCTCTATCCTCCGCGAGCTTTTCCCAGCCCTGGTATGCTCTAAAGCAAGCAAATATTGAAACTGCCTTGGGTTTATTTATGGACTTACGTCGTTATCAAATTCTGTTTTTACTGCCATACGCAGTTCAATATAACATCATAGACAAACTTTTCACAATTTAACAATTTTCTTGTCATTTCCGCCATTTTGGAAAATGGCGGGTCCGCTTGAAGGAAGGGAACGTCAATATTCAAGGTCGGGTAGTAAGTTGACAATTAATTAAGAGAATAGAATGACGTTTTTTTCGGCGAGTCAAGTGCAAGTCCATACTGTCCGAACGTCTCCTTGAACGTCTCGTTGAACTTTAATAGCATGTGTGTATACTTTGCTACTTCATACGTGTAAACTAGGCAGCTGCAACTTAACTTGTACTTAGATAAACTGCGTGTTAATTCCATCCATTCGCTTCACACCAGGAAGTCGTGAGTTCGTTCCCCGGCGGGGTCAACTTTGTAAGACTCGGTTTGGTTGGTAGTAGGGGATTTACATAGCCCGCCTGGCTAGCTATCACCATCTTATCTAAATCTTGCCGCTAAACATCAGTGTTAACAGCTTTGATGTGTTCCGGCTTGAAGGTAAGATAGCCAGATCCCCATTGCGTTAGGAAATCTTGGTAAGCCCGCTTCCATATTCGGCATCATTTTCATCATACTATAAAAACGCCAAGTTTTATGTTTGGATGTACTACCGTTTTCACGATAGAGAAAGAACAAAAAAATTTTAGCCAGTTACCTATTATATTTTAATAGCTCTTAAGTCGGACAGATAAATGGACAGAATTACGATTAAGGCTTAGTAATAGGGTGCCATTACCTGGTATGAAACCCGAAGAAAGGATAATAATTGGATACACTAAATACTTAAAAAAACTACTTCCATCGCAACAACTTAGTACAATTTGGCATAATTACTTTTGGATTTCGTTAATTTTCTGAAAAAAATGCTTCACTGATTTTGATAGAATTTATATTGGACCTTATCAAATAAAAAAAAAACATGAATTTCTGTTAACAATCTGCGAAGACATCGCGTAACAAACATACAAAAAATATATACAGTAGAATTGAGAACCTCCTCCTTTTTGGAAATCGATTAAAAATGATTTTTTTTAACATCAATGTCGTATATATTAACACCATTGAGTCGAGAATTGCATTAATGACCAAACCTATACGAAAACCGATTTTTTTTCCTACCTCTGTACTTACCTGACCCATTATAAATGAAATTTCCCACAAATCCTATTGGAACGAATCGAAAATTGCTCCTTTTCTATCCTATTCTTCCTTTTACGACAGTCTACTCTAAGACTATTTCAGAGCCCCGCAGGGTTTTCAAGGCACTCGAGATGAAATGAAGCTAAAATGTCGAACCGGTTGGCGTCCACGGACACGTCTAGTTCCAAGTTCCATTGACGCTGGTCGAGTGCCCGCCCGTCTTCAGGAATACAAAAAGATAACTACAGGATGATTGGAGTTTAAAAAAGGAATTTTCAAGACGAGAGTGAATAGGCACTATTTTAGTTTCGTGTTACATCCTCGGCTGCATCGGTACTTACCATCAGGTGAGGTGCAGCCAAACGCACTCAATTTTTTAATAAAAAAAAAATATATAAAAAAGTTATTGAGGGTTTTTCCAGTACTCTTTTCGTGCCACTAGATGGCACAACGGTTTATGTTAACTGATTTACTATGAAGATATTTACTTTTTTAATGGATACCACAATGTTTACTATCTTTTTCTTTTTTTTAAATCGTGTACTAACGTGTTTCTTTGCTCGTTATTTCAGTATTTTCAGTAATTAAAGGTTGGCTGGAAGAGGTACCCTTTTTGAGGTAAGTCTGCCTTTGTAATTTTTTTTCAGTAACTGTATAATCTGTTGTACAATAAAGAGTTCACAAACATACTAACAAAATATACCTTCCCAGCGTAACAAACTTCTTGTATGAAGTGCTGTATGCTGCTATCTTTTGAATTTCAAAAGAACCAAGTTTGTATTAAAAATATTTCAATTATTATTCTACCTATCAATTAAAATTTAAAAAACGAGCGAGCTTTAGTCGCATATGATGTGTATGTATGTATGTATGTATAAATTCTTGATTGCACACAAGGAAAAATCACAAAATGGTTTTATCAGACTTAAGTGTACAAAGGTGGTCTTATCGCTAAAAGCGATCCCTTCCAGACAACCCCGTGGAAGATGAGATATATTCAAATATATTAAGTAAAACAACGATAGCGCAAGAATCTGATAGCAAGGTACCTATTTTCCAAAAGGCAAAGAAACAACAATGTGTAACATCTGACATCAGTAAAAAAAATAACGGCCTTACGGCCTCGCATTAGACGGTATAGCCATGTTTCCTTAGCCTTCGTGAATGAAAAAAAACGCATTTCCTGTTACACACTTCGGTCACTTTTCACGAAATCACTCCCACCAAATGCAGGAATACAAGAGAAAATATTTAAAGACATCAAAAAAATATTGGAAAGTGCACTGTACTGAAATACAGGTTCTGATAAACCTATCTCTGCTATATACATGCCTTTCTTATCCTTTTTACTTAAGAGCGACTGAGGAGCAAGCATTAAGATAGAAAGGGTTGAAGAAGTACCTTCTTCTTCATAATATGTGGCACAACTAACCGTGCTATCCAAGGGTAGACGGCGGTTGCCTGGTGTTGCACCCGCGGTCACGTGTAGGGCATTTTGATTTACACCTACGGACGTGTGCAACGCGACATTCAAACACATCTGGAATCAGATGTGCAGGTTTCCTCGAGATGTTTTCCTTCACCGTTAAAGCAATCGGTAAGTATATGTACGTAAGTTTCGAAAAACTCATTGGTACATTAGCCGTCCTGATTGGAACCCGCGACCTTTGGTTAGGAGGACCGAGTCATTACCGGTTGAGCCACCGACGCTTTTTAAGAAGTACCTATACAGGGTGACTTTTAATTAGTTCTTGATAGCAAAGGATATGAATGTACTCGTGATTATTAACAACTTTCCCAGAGAAACTTTACTATATGTCAAATCAGAAAAATAATTCATAAATCCTCAATACATGACAAGTTATTAAATCAGCAAAAACGTATCAAAGACCCATTTTTTTCATATTTGACATATTTTAGGATAGTTGTTTGTAATCACGAGTACATTCATATACTTTGCTATTAAGAACTAATTAAAAGTCACCCCATATATGTACATATTGCGTTGGCACAAAAATTAAAATTGCTATATTGATGGGGATCGAGTCGGGTAAAATTTGAGTTAGGTTAGGGCAATATTTTTTTTACATGTCAAGAGTGTTTTAAAGTTTCGAAGTCAATCTGAACCCTTATCTGTGTGTCTGTCCGTCTGTCCCCGGCTTAGCTCAGATACTACTAATACTAGAAAGCATGGTTAACATGGTTATACATATTAATTACGCAAACAAAGTAGTAAAATAAATTCTTTAAAAAAAAACGAGCGTGACCTACAGTACTCGCATATGATGTGTAACAAATCACTGTTACACATTTCCGTCCCATTTCACGAAATCACTCCCACAAATAGCAGGAAAGCGAGAGCAAAGCTCATTCGTCAGATCGAATAGCGCGCACTTTCGCGACTTCCTGTTACACGTTTCCGTCCCATGTTACACATTTCCGTCCCATTTCACGAAATCACTCCCACAAATTGAAGGAAAGCGAGAGCAAAGATGTTACACATCAAAAATATGGTAACTCCCCTACATGTAAAGAGGAGGTGATTTTTTTTGTTTACGTACCCTATCGTGAGGGGTATCGTTGAATAGGTCTTTCAAATCAACTGAGGGTGTGCTAAAACCATTTTTTGATTCAGAGATCGGTTTGCGAAATATTAAGCTTTAAAATTTTAATTTTTGTTTCAGTCAAGTGTAATCCCCCCCCCCCCCTCTGCAAGCTAAACCGCTATTTCAGGATATATGAATTAAATTGTAAATAGAGTAGGACATATAATCAATTTAGAAGGAAAACTATCACGGCTATGTAAGCTTTCTTAGTTTAGGAGTAATAGTCGACCAACATTAAGATGTCAAAACTTTATATATTTTCCATACAAAATGGTTTACTACCAACTGTAAATATAATTTTGTTTTTTAAATAAACTTTCATTTTTTTGGAAAAACTCCGGCACCCTACTTTGCGTAAGTCCGACTCGCACTTGGCTATTTTTTTCTCCTCTATCTTGATTTTTACTTTCGAGCGACCAAGCGGAGCTAGGAAGTAAGTATTGTCAAAGTGATTATTTTTTTCAAATTTTACTCAAAATGTGATTAATATTGCAAAATTCACTAAATGCTTCTCTGCCACGACCTTAATGAACTGTTTTTTTTTTGAATATCTTTACTCAATATCCTTACTTCCTTACTAATATTATAAATGTGAAAATGTGTTTGTTTGTTTGTTACCATTTCACGCTTCAACGCCTTGACCAATCTTGATGAAATTTGGTATGCAGATAGCCTCTGTCACGGGAATGGACATGGGCTACTTTTTATCCCTTGAAAATAGCATCGTCCGATGCAGCTCCTGTACTGAAAAAAATGTATTTTTTTTACGGAAAAATTAATTGTTGTGATTTGCACAAAGATGGTTGAGGGAGTGGAAAATGACTGCTAATCAGGATAGTCTGATCTGGGATAGGGATCCGGAGTAAACTGTCCACGCCCACTTTCAAAGACAGTCATAGAAACGATACCCACGCGGGCGAAGCCGCGGGCAAAAGCTAGTCTATAATATAAAAATGAATCGCAAAATGTGTTGGTAAGCGCATAACTCGAGAACGGCTGGACCGATTTGGCTAATTCTTTTTTGTCAAGTTCGTTATTGTCAGGAGAAGGTTCTTATGTAGGGTAGGGTAGGGTAGGGTAGTGTAGTGTAGTGTAGGGTAGGGTAGTGTAGGATAGGGTAGGGTAGTGTAGGGTAGTGTAGGGTAGGGTAGGGTAGTGTAGGGTAGGATAGGGTAGTGTAGGGTAGGGTAGGGTAGGGAAGTGTAGTGTAGGGTAGTGTAGTAAAGTGTATGTAGGGTAGGGTAGGGTAGTGTAGGGTAGGGTAGTGTAGGGTAGGGTAGGGTAGGGTAGTGTAGTGTAGTGTAGGGTAGCGTAGAGTAGTGTAGGGTAGGGTAGTGTAGTGTAGTGTAGGGTAGGGTAGTGTAGTGTAGGGTAGGGTAGTATAGTGTAGGGTAGTGTAGGATAGGGTAGGGTAGTGTAATGTAAGGCGGTACGTAGTTCGCCGGGACAGCTAGTAATATTATAAATGTGAAAATGTGTTTGTTTGTTACCTTTTCACGCTTTTATTCCTAAACCAATGTTGATGAAATTTGCCATGCAGGTAGACTGTCTCACTGCAAAGGACATAAACTACTTTTCATCCCGTGAAAATAACATGGTCTGATACAGTTTCTGAGGAACTGAAAAAATACTCTTTTTGGTTAATTTATTTAACATCGCAACGGTACAATGCAACGGTTGGTTGTGAGTGATGGAGGTGGGAAATGGATGATATAATTTACTAATTAGCATATCCTGACATAGTTCCCGGGGAATCTGGGGAAAATTTAATTCCACGCTCATGCACGTCGGCGTTGCAATGGAGCAACGGATTCAGTTGTTTTTTTGTATAAAATTGGTAAAGGGGTGGAAAATGACATAGACTACCAATCACTATAGCCGGATATAGTTCCTAAGGGATCTGTAGAAAACTCAAGTCCACGCTCGCTCACCACTCACCCTCCAAGACATTTAAAAAAACGATGTCCATGCGGGCGTAGCCACGGGCAAAAGCTAGTATTTTTATGTTTCTTTTTTTTATATTTGTCAAAAATATTACAAAGTAGGTAGTAAATTAAAGTTAATAATCTAACTCTATAACTATTACAATTTAACACTTTTGTTCTTAATTCAATCTAATATCATAAATATACAGGGTGTAAAAAAATTCGTGTAGGACCCGTTAGCTGGGGATTCTACTCATCATACTAAACAACTTTCCCCAAGGAACCCTTAGTCAATTTTAAAAAAAATTTGGAGCCTTCTTTCTAAAAAGTACAACATTGGCCGATCAGCTGATCGATTTGTATTAAGAGTACATTTTTTTTTTGCGTTTTCAGCAAAGTCGTAGAAAAAAAGTACTATGAGTTAAAATATTTATTTATTTATTCACAAAGAATCACTTCGTCCAACAACATAATGATTCTTCGAAACATTTATTCACCTTCACTACCGCGCTCACAATGGTACAACTTCTGAATAACCTATACGCACTACGCAGCTACTATATTAATTGAATCTAGCCTAAATTCATATCTCTAAGGGCTTTTTTATTTTTTTATATCTCATTTCGTTTTCGAGATATGTTTTTTTTTAAAACTAAACTGAGCAAAAACGACCGCATTTTTTATAATTTTTTCAAAAAAACTTTTGAGAGTTTTCAATTACTGTTTTTGAATTTTGTAGCGCTTTGACATCCCAATAAGCCATGTAATCTTCTTGTTACCAGAACGATGTCGCACTTTTGCTGGAAATCGGGTCTATACCGAAGCGATAAACAAAACATTTTCAATGTTCCAAACATGTTCCCTAAAAATATTATGTGATAAACAAAACATTTTCAATGTTAAAAACATGTTCTCTTAAAATATTATGCGATAAACAAAACATTTTCAATGTTAAAAGCATGTTCCCTTAAAACACTATGCGTTAAATAAAACATTATAATGTTCAAAACATTTTCCCTAAAAATATTATGTGGTAAACAAAATATTTTCAATGTAAAAACATGTTCTCTTAAAATATTAGTTAGGCGATAAACAAAACATTTTTAATGTTCTAAACATGTTCCCTAAAAATATTATGTGATAAACAAAACATTTTAAATGTTAAAAATATGTTCCCTAAAAACATTATGCAATAAACAAAACATTTTCAATGTTAAAAGCACGTTCCCTAAAAATATTCTAAATTAAGATTTTTATCATTATTGATTGTCGATGGATCATGAGCACCATCTGGCTCGATTCCATTTAAGGGTAGATGCCATACATTAAAAAATAAAAAAGTATTGCGAATGGCTTAAACGATTTTGATGAAACTTTTGGAAGTAGTAATTTTTGCTATTGTTCTATCAAGTAGCAGTACTGGTTATTTTAGTGAAAAATGGTAATAGGTAGCTGCCATACAACTAAAAACGAAAATACAAAAATCTCAAAAATGACTGTAACGATTTTGATTAATATCAAGTAGTAGTGTCGTTATCTAGGAAAAATCTTTAAAGGCAAGCCCTTATACAACTGCAAGTTTGAGAGTTTCTTGATAATAACATTGCTTGCCTAAACTAAAATTTATTTAGGGTTGACACAATTCTAAGAAAATATTTTTTATTTCTCAAAATTTACTAACAATTTTCATGAAACTTTTAACATTACTCTAATTAATGTGGTAAGTATAAATAATTTAGCTGCTCTAACAAAATGTACTTAAATTATCTGAAAATAAATTGAAATTTATTGAATTTTACATTCATAAAACTCTATAAAATCTACTACATTATGAAATTCATTGATAAAAAAGGAGAATAAAATACTTCCCATAAAAATTCTGGTTCTTTGAAATATTTCCTAAAAAATGCCTTTAACAATTTTTTTATTTCGAATTAAAAAGGCCTTCTACACTGTGTATTTCGTTATTTCAGAAATGTTTCAATGTTTTAATTTTTTTTAATCAAAATAGGTGCATGTTACATTCTTTCGGATGATCATAAGATAGCGATTTAATTAATTAACGTCAGATTCTAAAAAAAAAAAAAACACATCAGTTAATAATGTCAATAAAAACATTGATACAAAACAAATAATATCATTTGGACATGAAAAAATATTGACACGAGAATACATGAAAATCATCGAATTTGTCGTTAATGCCTTTGACAAGAGTAGGCCAGTTCACACGAACAGCACCCGTTCACGAGTATAACGCGAGAGTCAGCCATCGCTCCTATCGACCATATTAAAGGGAAAGGAACGACTCGGCGAAAAAAACTTAGTAAGGCATCTCCCATACAATCCCACTTTACTAGTGAATATCTTATCAAGTCTCATACATCTCTTTTCTTTGCTCCTAGGTAAGTGCATAGTTCATTTCTGTATGGTGCATGTTGGAGTTGGTGATGGTGAAGGTTACAAGAGAAAATGTGCACGGCGTGTCTATATAATTTAGTAATTGTTTATTATTATCAATGACGTCCACTCCTCCCGGCAGAGGCCTACCCATGGGGTTTCTACAACGACCGGTCCTGCGCTGCCCGCAATCAGCGGCATCCCTCGACTTTCATCGGTCCATCTAGTAGGAGGCCTGCCTACGCTACGTCTTCCGGTGCATGGTTGTTACTCAAGAATTTTACAGCCACAATGGCCGCTATTCCTGCCAACGCCGTGAGACGAGGGCAAGGACCAACTGCGGTAAGTCTGGCCGCCAATACCTTGTCCCAGTATTCTGCAAGGCACGTGCCTCGTGGAAGAGACCACTACTCTCCAGGTAGGTACCGGATCGATCCCCCCTTGGGACTCCAGAGAAGCTGGCTCCAGTATGGGACCGTTGACAGGAATAGCGGCCCTCACTATATGACCTAGCTGTCGGTGAGTGGAGATGCCATATCATAAACCTGGTAGTTTAGCATATCTGGTAGATGTACGAGAACGCTACCAGTCTAAGTGAAGTTCGCTGTCAGAACTACGGGTCTGGCTGTTTGGATTAGGGTATTACGGGGTCGGTAGTAGCCCACCGCTTACCTGCTGTCGCATCTATCCCTTTCGTCAGGCTTGTTGTTTCCTTGACTGACTGGGTCATAGACTCGCAGTGGTATGTGGTAAGTCGCAGGGGTTGGACAATGTCTGTAGCTTGGGAAGTACGTGATGTCCGGGCGTCCTCCCTCACGTGCAACTAGTGTAGTCGTAGCCAGCCAAGTGGGCTTTGGGCGAAAACAACGCGGGGCACTTGAGTTGTCCATTAAGCGGAACTATTGGTAAAGGGTGGGAAGTATCTCCGGAACTTGCCTGGATAGCAAGCAGAGCTACGCTAGTACTGCTCCGGCCGATCAAGCTGCGTAGGAGTGAAACTGGACAGGTGCAATAAGCACCGGTAAGGAGCATGCCTACAGCTCCGGTACCACACTGGAGTTTTAGAAGCCGGCTTCTCTGGCGTCTTGAGCGGGGATTGAACTACCAGCAGCGAAAGCCACAGGAGGTGAGCGTGCCTACAGCTCCGGTACCTACCTGGAGAGTAGGTAGTGGTCTCTTCCACTGGGTACTCGCCTTGCAGAGTACCAGGAAAAGCGTCTTGGCGGCAAGACCTATCGTAGTTATCGTAGCTTTGCCTTGTGGTGTTGGCAGGAATAGCAGCCCTCACTTTATATCCTCAAGCGGATTGCCTTATGTTGCATCTCTTGAACATCTCCTTGTGGAAATCACAGTGCATCACACGAAATTACTTCTTGGTGTACTTTATTGTCCTAGCGATAAAATAAACTATTTTAACTCTCTGGAAACCATTTTGGCAGCTCACCGTGCTGATTATGATCATGTCATACTGATGGGTGACTTGAATACCTGTCAGTTGAAAAACGATTGCAGGTGTCGCAGCCTGCAGGAAGTGGTTTCAAGCCTTGACCTGAAAATACTCCCGTCTTATGCTACACACCATTACCCAAATTCCAGGCCATCTCTAATTGACTTAGCGATTGTTTCCAAGGACAGTTTGGTTGCATCACATGGACAGCTGACCGCTCCATTTTCGTACCACGATCTAATCCATCTTTCTTATAAAGTGCGGCCTCCCGAGCGCAAAGGTAAGGTCGTCCTTCGTCGGAATTTCCGAGATATGGACGTGGACCGACTAAAGGAAGACGCAGCAAATCTAGACTGGTCGTCCTTGTATGCAGCCGTTTCCGTTGACAATAAAGTAGACATTTTAAATTCCATGCTTCATGAACTATTTGATATTCACGCCCCTCTGCGACCTGTCCGTGTGAAGCATTTTCCTGCACCTTGGCTCACTCCAGAACTTAAGCGTTTAATGGCTAAACGCGACAGGGCCAAAGTGAAACATAAAAAGGACCCTACTAATCAAAATTTTGTCGCATACAAGAAGATTCGCAATAGTTGTAATCGGATGTGCAGAGATGCTAAACGTCGCTACATTCACAGCAGTTTACAAACATCCCCGGCACAAACATGGCGCTTCTTAGAGACACTAGGAGTGGGCGGGAGCTCTGATAGACAATGTGGCGCACTGAACCTGGATGACCTCAACCGTCATTTTTCGACTCCCCCAGTCACACTACATGAGCCTATCAAATCTGCATCTCTACGCTCCCTGGCCGACTTGCCTCTGCCTGACTGTGACCCATTCGTGTTTACCGATTTGTTCGAGGTTGATGTTAGGCGAAGTATTGCAGCGATCTCGACGAGAGCAGTGGGTAGTGATAGTTTGAGCCGTGAAATGCTGCTTCCAATCTTGGACAGTGTAGTCCCGGTTATTACTCACATCATGAACATATCTTTATCCTCGAATACATTTCCAAGTGCGTGGAAGCTGGCTCATGTTATCCCTCTTCCTAAAAAACCCAACCCCAGTTCGTTTTCCCAGTATCGTCCTATCTCCATTCTTCCCATCCTATCCAAGGTGCTAGAAGGTTGTGTGCACCACCAGCTTTACAAATATCTTTGTAGGAATGACCTTCTCAGCACTTTTCAGTCCGGTTTTCGTCCCCATCATAGTACGGTTAGTGCATTGCTGAACGTCACTGATGACATCTGTTACGCAATGGATAATAAAAAACTTACGTTGGTAACTCTACTTGATTTCAGCAATGCATTTAACTCGGTAGACTTTGATATTCTCCTAGGTATCCTCAAATCATCCCATATTCCTGACTTAATTATTCCCTGGTTTGATTCCTACCTCCGAGGACGGCGCCAATGTGTAAAAACAGACGAATCGCTGTCGGATTGGTGTGAGCTATCAGCTGGTGTACCTCAGGGTGGAGTTCTATCGCCTCTTCTTTTTTCGATATTTATCAACCAGATCACTAAAGTGCTCACTTGCCAGTTTCATCTTTATGCCGATGATCTGCAGATCTATGCCCACTTCCCTGTTTCCGAGGCCTCAGTCGCCATCAACTCCATCAATGCTGATCTAGCAGCGGTACAGAAATGGGCTAAATCTTTCGGTCTCGTGATTAACCCTTCCAAATCGCAGTCTATCATTATCGGTAGCAGTCGCTTGAGGGGTGGCTTGGATCAGTGCTTACCCTCAATATGCTACGATGGCGTTGCGATACCGTTCACTGAGAAGACCCGGAATTTGGGTCTTATCATGGACTCCAACCTGTCGTGGTCCTCTCACATCAATGACGTTAGCAGGCGTATGCATTTTTCTTACCACTCCCTTAAGCGACTCCAGTTCTTTTTGCCTCATAAAACAAAAATTATGCTCGCCCAAACTCTTCTGTTACCGCTGCTCGATTATGCGGATGTATGTTATTTGGACGCCACTGAGGAGCTCCTTAATAAGCTCGAGCGCTTACAAAATCTCGCCATTCGGTTTGTGTTCGGCTTGCGAAAGTTCGACCATATTTCTGAATATCGCGCTCGGCTTAAATGGCTCCCTGTTCGTCAGCGTCGTAATCTACATATCCTCACACTCATGTACAAAATCCTTAAAAATCCTTCCTGTCCTGAATATCTCCGTTCCCGTTTCCACCTACTACCCGTGCCTTCCCCACCCAGACGTTTATGCGTCACCAAAACTCTAGTAGTTCCCCGCTGCAATACCAAATTCTTCTACAACTCGTTCACTGTTGAAGCTGCGAACCTCTGGAATAAATTACCCGCCAACATTCGCGACTGCCCCTCTGTTAACTCTTTCAAAATCAAACTTAAAGAGCATCTTCTTTCCCTACAAAACGTGTAAGTTTATTTGTATATATTTAATTTTAGTACAAATAGTAAGAATTCTATTTTTAGGTATGTATTATGTATATTATTAAATTATTTACTATCGGTATGTATTATTTATGTGAGTAGATCAGGTTAGTTTACATTATATTATATTAGTATTTTATTTAATTTTAGGTACACATAGGTTTGCCCCCCGTCCTTTAAATTCTCATAACACTCGGTAAGGTTGGCTGGAAGAGATCTCTTATAGAGATAAGTCCACCTTTGTATATGTCCTTTCTAATTGTTTTTCATGTAAATATCTGTGTGCAATAAAGAATATATATATATATATATATATATATATATATTCTAAGGGATGGGAATGGGGACGCTATATCATAAACCTGGTAGTTTAGCGTATCTTGCCTCAACAATCATCTGGTCTATGAGCGATGAGCCACACCCATAGTTACTGTGGTTCTCCTACGAATCTCATCATTTCTGATCAATAGCGCCGGGAAACTCCAAGCATTATACGCTTTATTGCTCTTTGAGTGACCCTGAACATTCTTATGAGATCCATAGTAAGCAACCATATCTCAGTTCTGTGTGTCATCACCACTAGCAACATACACTTGTCAAAGTCCTTCGTCTTGAGACTTTGAGGTATTTGGTACTTGAAGATATTATTTCTAAATTTCCCGGTCTGTGTCTAGAAATACTTTTTACATCCTGTAGAACTTGCCATTTGTCTTCAGAAACGAGACACGCTAAATCCCACGTGGGTTTTAAGATGGCCACTTTCCTATGCGATGCGACGATAGATCATTGTAGCAACAATTTAACTTCATCATACTGTTAGATCTTGTTAAATAAAAAATGAGTTTGTAGGGTTTTGTACCAGGTAACGGGAGCCTATACTAATATCACACTTTCCAACACACTTTATAACCTTTCGGTCTTAATATGATCAGTATAAGACAGGTATTAAATTACTAAGTGAGGCTATACTTTTGTACTACTTATTATTAACCTAACCAAATAAATAAAAAAACTAAAAACCAGTATGGTATTAAAAAAAACTTTATAAAAATCTTACACATCGCACAAATCTAATGTCCTGCAAGAAGGACAGTAGTCTGTAGTTTGAATAAATACAAACTAATTGGAGCTCTGAGTTTGGTCCCTAGAGCGCCGTTACAACTCTGACGTTAGGTGTAGTGATGGGATCAATTACTGTTTTAAAATCCTTTATTTCTTCTTCTTTCTCCTGGCCATTGTCCCAATTTATTTGGGGTCGGCCCTCCTTGTACTTGTGGATTTTCTTCTCATTTGTTTTTGTACTGTTAAGTTTATTTTTTATTGTCTCCCGCGGTCTCTTTTACCAAAGTATATATATTAGTACTTACATACAGTATGGACACTCCCTGCCGCTCTCTAGTTTGCGACCTCACCAACTCGTCACCCAGATTGATACAGATTGGTTATAGTTTGGTTCTCGAACGTATAGGATTTCGCTGTCATTTTGGTTGCTCAGTCATTTGTTTTTAGAAATGTCATTTCACGACTTTTGTATGTTTCACGAATACAGTACTTCTAACACTTCTCCCTGCGCTCGGTTGCATATACAGTTATAGAAACACACTGAGTTTCATCAAAATCGTTATAGTCGTTTTTGAGTAAAAAAATTTTTTTACGGTGGTGGCAACCCTAAATAATCAAGAAAAGGGAAATTTGAAAAAAAATACCTAGGGATTTAAAAACAATATTGCCCTAGCCCAAAATTCACTCAAATCCATCGAGTAGTTTGGGAACTAGAGCACTAGACGGACGTACAAACACAAACACTCGCACACACGTTTTGTCTGTTTTTGTTTTATAATATGCTCTGTTAGTGTAAGACAATCGATCCCCATCAAAATCTCAACTTCGATTTATTTTGCCATTACAATACCTTCTGCACTCCTTCGTCGCTTGAAAGTAAAAAAAAAACTATCACTCAAACAGTAAGTATTTAGTTATCTTTTTTATCTTTGTTTTTTTTTTCTTTTCTAAGGTAAACCCTTAAGAGGATTGTGAAGCTGCGCTTTTTCATACAAATGGCGTTTCCGATTTTCACCTCTTAAATATTAACCGATTTGGACCAATTTTTGATAGGTTGTCAGTCAGAACAACACCTAGACTTATACGTTTTTGTTTTATCGATGAAGTTAATAAGTTTAATTATATTTTCGTCCATGTGTTTTCATACATACTAATTTCAGACATTTTTTGTTTAATAATAATCAATAATTTAAAAAACGAAACTAACAAGTCTAGCTTTTGTTCTGACTGACTACCTATCAAAAATTGGTCCAAATCGGTAAAAGAGGAGAAAATCGTTAACGCCGTTTGTATAAAAAGTCGCAGCTTCACAATCCTTTTAAAAGTAACTTTCTATGCGGTTTCCAAGTGAACGCATCGACTTCTCTCAGTTCAGTGATCGCTTCTAGGAGACAGAACCAACGGCTTCAGTGCTTTCACTTGTTCAGATACGGTGAGTAAGTACTTACCTGCTTCCAAGTGTTCAGCTAGTGATAATGTTGTAATAAAGTATTAGAGATTGTCTCCAGAAATATGCTATATATATAAGGGGAGGTAGATTGGTTACAAGCGTCGAAAAAGTGAAGCAAATAAAATGTTTGGCATCGCTTTTCTTAGTAGCATTTGGTGCATCAGAAGCGAACTCCCTTTAATATTGTGTGTGTAAATGGGTTCGAATTTTCAAATGTTGTTTTTAAGAGCATAACCCATATTATAATATAACTAGTGGATGCCCGCAGCTTCGCCCGCGCAGATCCCGATTTTTGTGGTTCCCGTGGAAATTTCCCAAAATCGTTTCTTAGCGGATACCTACGTCATAACATCTACCTACATGCCAAATTTCAGCCCGATCCGTCCAGTGGTTTGGGCTGTGCGTTGATAGATCACTATGTCAGTCAGTCAGTCAGTCAGTCACCTTTGAGTTATATATATTTAAAGATGGGTTATGCTCTAACAAACAACATATTATTATGATAACAAATCTCTGAGTGTCTCCAAAATTTTAGACTTGTTTTAGATAAGGTGCCACGATTATTAGATCAAATTAATATTTATTTTATTAGATGCAGTAACTAAATACAAATAATTAACTTACAAAGTAAAAATTCTTTAAAATTTACGCAGTGGATGTCCTGCGGACAATATGATGATAATGAGGCTCTTTTTTTATTCACGGTAAGCCCTTGGCATCATCTCACCTGATGGTAAGTTACGATGATGCCGAAGATAGAAGCGGGCTTACCAAGATTCCCTAACGCAACGGGGATCTGGCTATCATCTTCAATCCGGAACACATCAATGCTGTTAACACTGATGTTTGGTGGAAAGACCTAGATAAGAACAGCTAGCCCGGTGGTCTATTAAAATGCCCTACTACCAACCAAACCAAGTCTTACAAAGTTGACCCCGCCGGGAATCAAACCCGCGACGTCCTGGTGTGAAGCAAATGGACTAACCATTACGCCACGAAGGAGGCTCGTTTCTCGTTGGGAATCTTAGCCTACTCCTCACTTAGGGAGACTTGACCAGATGGGTGAAGGTTGTAGGATTAGTAGCGAACCCCGTCGTCAGTTTTAATAAGGCCTCTCATCATATCAGCTCATATACGTCCCCACCGAGGATCTCGAGCCTACCCTGAATTAGGGCGATCGTGCCTTAGTCGACCACGCGGACTTCAGACACAACCTTCGAGTTTCTACGCAGGTGTGTGCAGGTTACCTCACAATGTTTTCCTTCACCGTTAAAGCAATCGGTGAGTATATGTACTATATAATAAGGCCATGCTGAATAATAAGGCCTCTAACATGGCT
Organism: Coleophora flavipennella; assembly: GCA_947284805.1. Lineage (NCBI taxonomy): Eukaryota > Metazoa > Arthropoda > Insecta > Lepidoptera > Coleophoridae > Coleophora > Coleophora flavipennella. The sequence goes on from OX369297.1 coordinate 2,245,484, forward strand.
AAACTAACTGGAGAAAGCGTGGAGAAGTGCGAAAAAAATGGAACTATCAGACCTACACACAAACGTTTATGCTAGCTTTAAGACTGTGGCACCAGGTGTACAGAATTATGACTACATGTTCGTAGTGTGTGAGTTTGTTAGTGTGTGTGTGCGTGTATGTGTGTCAAGGGGAGTCATGAATGCTTCGCTGACCTTCGAAAACTAAGATGGAATACCTAGTATGCCAATAATCTCGCTGGCTATTTTGCCTTACCCGCTGGATTAGAGATACCTGTTTGGCTGCAGCTAACAATTAGTAGTATCCACCTATTCTGACTTTGCATAAAAAGTTCGCTTCACACCAGGTGGTCGCGGGTTCAATTCCCGGTGGGATCAACTTGTAAGACTCGGTTTGGTTGGTGGTAGGGCATTTTCTAAGCTCGCCTGGCTAGCTACCACCATCTTATCTAAGTCTTGTCGCCAAACATCAGTGTTAACAGCATTGATGTGTTCCGGCTTGAAGATAAGATAGCCAGTTCTCCATTGCGTTGGGCAATCTTGGTAAGCCCGCTTCCATCTTCGGCATCATCGTCACTTACCATCAGGTGATATGATGCCAAGGGCTTACCAATTGTGATTTAAAAAAATAGTACACCTAACTATGATTTTTAGGGTTCCTCATACCCAAACGGTGACTAAAGGGACGCTATTACTAAGCCTCTGCGGCCTGTATTTCATGAACCGTAATAGGTAGACAGTTGAAATTTTTGTAGAGTATGTATTTCTATTGCCGCTATAAAACTAAAAAAAATAAAAAATAAAAGGGGGGAAGCGATAAGACCTCCCAAATTGTTCGTCTCTTGGTTATTACTTTTGTTTTGTATTTGTATTTATTTATCTGATGAGCAATAAAGGGTTATGTACTTGATTTTTTTTAATACATACAATAAAAGGTAATCTTTGTTTATTATTTTCTGTCAGAAGGCTCTTTTTCATGAACTTTATTAGGTAAACAGTTGAAATATTAACAAAGCGTGTATTGCAGCTATTGCAGTTGTATCAATAAATATATAAAAAAAAATATAGAACGTGATTTAGCGAGTAGCGACTAACTGGCTACATCTAGTAGGATCTAGTAGTATATTTTATATAATTGTAGTTGGTTTGTGAACATGTTTTGGTGCGGAACCCTCAGTCGCGAGTCCAATTCGCACTTAGCCGTTTTTTCATCACGCGGAAATCTGACGGCTTAACCACATCCCGAACACTTCCTACAACGGGCGAGAAATGTCATTTTCTAAAAAACAAATGACGAAACAAACAAAATCACGGCGAAATCTTTTACGTTTAAGAAACAAATTATCATCAATCTCTATCAATCTGGGTGACGAGGGGGTGAGGTTGGAACCTAGAAAGTGGCAGGGAGTGTCCATACTGTATTGTAGTGCTCTTCTTATATATAAAATTCTCGTGTCACAATGTTCGTTCCCGTACTCCTCCGAAACGACTTGACCGATTCTCATGAAATTTTGTGGGCATATTGAGTAGGTCTGAGAATCGGCCAACATCTATTTTTTTTATATATTTTTTAGGGTAGGGTAGTGTAGGGTAGGGTAGGGTAGGGTAGGGTAGGGTAGGGCAGGGTAGGGTAGTGTAGTGTAGGGTAGTTTAGGGTAGGGTAGTGTAGTGTATGTAGGGTAGGGTAGTGTAGTGTAGTGTAGGGTAGGGTAGGGTAGGGCAGTGTAATGTAATGTAAGGCGGTACGTAGTTCGTCGGGACAGCTAGTATACATATATACTTTGTCTTAGATTCAAGATTCAAGGTATTTATTCAAAGTAGGTGAACACTTTCTGATAGTCATAAAATAAAAATAACAAAATTTTATTTGTGAAAAAACAAGAAATAAACAATCATTAGATAATATTGTCAAAATTTTAGTCTTGAAATAAACCAGATTATGTCATTAGAACATAAAAACAATATGACACGAAAAGTTATACATAAAAATCATTGAATGTCATTGATACCTTTGACAAGAGTAGGCCAGTTCACACGGACAGCAACCAGTCACGAGTATAACGCGAGAGTCAGCCATCGCTCCCACCAACCATATTAGAGGGAAAGGAACGACCCGGCTCCCTTAACTTTAAGTACAGCCGCAGCCGATTCAAAAGTAGATTTTCTCGATCCAAACCTTGTCCCAGCACTACGCCCAGGAGTAAGCTTCATTAGCTACAGGCGGAAGCAATGAATGACCATTTGATAATGTCTAGTTTGGGAATTGAAATACCAACTAAATTAAACGCTGGCTTAATATGCTTATTACAACGCTAGTTAATTGATATAATTAACGTTGCATTTAGCAGAGAAGCTAGTTAACTTATAGACACAGGGTTTAATAAAATTAGTTAATTAATTCCTTTTAAACGATAATATATATATATTGCTTGAAAATTAGATCGAGTGCAAAGGAGTCTTTTTTTTAATTTTTTTATTCACAATTGGTAAACCCTTGACAAAATCTCACCTGGTGGTAAGTGACGATGTTGCCGAAGATGGAAGCGGGCTTACCAAGATTCCCCAACGCAATGGGGAACTGGCTATCTTATCTTCATGCCGGAACACACCAATTTGATTGATATTTGGCGGCAAGACTTAGATAAGATGGTTGTAGCTAGCCAGGCGGGCTTAGAAAATGCCCTACCACCAACCAAACCGAGTCTTACAATTGACCCCGCCGGGAATCGAACCCGCGACCTCCTGTGTAAAGCCAGTGAACTTTGCCTCTGAGCTACGGAGGCGGCAAACATACATATATACAGGTGAAGCAAATAAAAGCGTGATAAAAACCGACCAAGTACGAGTCGCATTCACGCTCCGAGGGTTCCGTACTACCAAATTTCTCCACGAAACTATGACAATAATACCTATTCATATTACACCAAAAAAAATCAACGCGCGAGCGATAGAAATATTTTTTCATTATTTAATTCGGACTCCTTAGCGCGACTACGATTGACAATTGGCTGGTTTTTATTATCTGTTGTTTTACTTTTAAATTATAACTATGAACACACCAAGTTTCACTCTAGTGTATGTTACCGTTTTCACGGTAGAACTAGTGGCGAGCGTATTTTTTTTTTTTCATTTTTTTCTAATTTTTATTATTTGTTTTTTTCCTCTACCAATATAACAGCTATGGACTGGCCTACGCAAACAGCGGTTTTGATGCCTACAGAAAGAGCGCATTCGCTAATTTCGCCTCAGTCGATCAGTATTACCCAAATGGGTTGAAGGTCGAAATTGGTGAAATTTATTATCTCATTCGTGCTTCAATCCGATAACTTCTCTCTATATCTGTTATTGTTTATATTTGAACGAGACTCGGTAGACTATATTGGTGTGAGTGTGTGTTAGCGTGTAGTTGTGTTTGAGATTTATGAGATTAATGTATGAATAGGGCCGGTCCATTATCTTTGGTCAAGGGTTATAGCGGCAATATAAATATGTAACTCTTCGAAAATTTCAACTGTCTTTATATTACGGTTCATGAAATACAGCCTTGTGACGGATAGACGGACAGATGGACGGGTAGACGGATGAATAGTAGATTATTAGTAATAGAGTCCCGTTGGTCGCTTTTTTGTTTGTACGGAACCCTAAAAAGGGTTGTTCAACCATATACCTAATAGTTCTCATAAGCCTACAAGCCTCGTAAAACTTGAATACAACAAGCCAAAGTAATTCCCCATCCTGTATAATCCCCGTCCAAAACTGGGGCATTCCATCGGTCTTGTAAACTCGTAATCCGCAGTTCATGCCTCAACTTTTGTTGACATAAGTAATTGTTTTCGAAGACTCGAGTTTTGGGAGACTGAGCCGCTATGTTCTTCGGCTTTGCATACAGAATTGTTGTGAGGAATCCAAAGTTATTGGGTAACTTTGCTTGTCATAGCATAGATACATTTATTAATTGTATCTTTGGTACGCTCCGTAGCTTAAACGGCTTGATGGATTTTGGAGTGAGAGATGTCGTTAGATTTGTCTTGATCCCGTGAGTGACATAAGATACATTTTCACCCGACTCGCTAAAAAAGAGGGATTACCTAGTGTCCTGCTTAAGTTTAGCGATCTGTTGGCTATTGTCTTGGTTCTCCCACGGATCTCTCCGTTTCTGAGCGCGCAGGGAAACTCCGAGCATAGCTCGCTCCATAGCCCTTTGTATGACCTTGAGCCTTGTTATGAGGCCGTTATAGGTCCGTACGTCATCACTGGCAACACTTCTATACTAATATTATAAAGACGTATAGTTTGTATGTTTGTATGTAGGAGTCTTCGAAACTACTTATCCGATTTAAAACAATATTTAAACAATAGTTAGAATAGAATTTCAGAATGAAAATAGGCAAAAAAATCTACGGGGGCGAAGCAGCGGGAAACAGTTAGTACATTATGAAATTGGTATTTGATCCAACGATGTTTTGTAAGAAACTATTGCTTGTTCTAGTAACACTAATTAAACTGAATCCGTTTGATTTGAAGTAACTATTGTATCTAGGAATATAAATCCAATAATTTGCTAGTAAAACCTACGAATGGATCAATGGATCTTGTGGTGGTCGTAAATTGGTGTGGAATACACGTTGGGGTTATAAGTATGTGTTGCTGCTAAAGCTTGAAAATTGGAAATGTTAAATTTACTAGGACATCCTGAAAAGTCTTTATCAACGTGTTTAGCTTCTACAGTACAAGGTGAGTTTTTATTGGCAGATATGAATATTACTACGTGACCATACAAGTAATGACGTGGTTGTGCACAAATACGCAACTAAAACTCTTTGTTTTATTAAAGATTTGAGTGCTTTTGGCTGCACCTCAACAGATGGTAAGTGCCGATGCAGCCGCGGACGTGACACGCAAGCTAAAATACTTCCTATTCACTCTCGTCTTGAAGATTCCTAAATTAAACGTTTTGGGGAATACAGACGCCGGCAGGGAATTCCACCCCTTGGCCGAAGAAGCAAAACGCTTCGTGCGTAAAGGTGGAACATTAACGACAAAGGGGTGGAATCGCCTTTCGCGCCTGGTCGTCCAAGGATGAAATATAGAGGAGGAATGAGGTCGTGAAGCTTCAGGGCATACTCTACGAAATGGATCCTGTAAAACACCACTAGACAGGCGACTTTGCGGTGATGCTCGAGGCTTTGGAGCCTACTTGTACCTCATCTTGTACTTTTTCTTTTAAATCATAATCGTGGTGTCTCAGGAACCGAAAAAAACATGAAAATCTTACCTACTTGCTCTAAACTCTTATTTGTATTTTTCCAAAATATTTATCAAGGTCAGGCGCAGTTGCAGTCAAAGACTTTGTGGGGAGGTCATATTAACAGTAAAATTAATCATTCATTTAAAAATTTTGTAAATTATCTTGACATTTTCGATTTTGGTGATCATGCCTCCTCGCCCCCCCCCCCCCATGACCGCCCGCCCACGGACTGGCTGATCTAGGTCTAGATGTATTGAAATATAGTAAGCTAGCTGTTTCCCGCGGTTTCACCCGCTTGCACAACTTTTCTATGACTTTTCGAGGGCGCGCACTGCGCAGTGCGCGAGCATAGAAAAAAGTAGCCTATGTGTTAATCCATATCCTAATCTGTCTACTTACTGAATTTCAGCCAGATCCGTTTAGTAGTTTTTGCGTGAAAGAATAACAAACATACATCCATACATTCTTACAAACTTTCGCGTTTATAATATTAATAATAGGATAGGATACATACCGATCATTTGTCATACTGGGAAGTCGAATTTTTTTTCGTAAACATTGCAACACCCTGGACACTTCATAAAACGGGCCAGAAATGACATTTCAAAAAAGGAATGACGGAACAACAAAATGGCGGCGAAATCCTATACGTTCGACAACCAAACTGTAACAAATCTGTATCAATCTGGGTGACGAGGGGGTGAGGTCGAAATCTAGAGAGCGGCAGGGAGTGTCCATACTGTATGTTAGTAGTAATATACATACTCGTACTTTGCCATTGCTGTGTGCAAATATAATTTTAAACAAAAAAAAAAGACTTCTAACGCACTAGTCGCCACTACGATTTTTGAAGGTTCCTTTCGATTTATCTGGGATGCCATCATCAGGTCCTGGTTTCCTTATCATGGAAATTCGAATTTAACTTTTTTTTTATTTGTTTGGTACCATTACTACCCTTGGGATATCTCCTTTCCAACAAAAAAAGAATCATCAAATTCGGTTCATAAACAACGAAGTTATCCGCGAACACACATAAATATATATAGTCGAATTGAGAAACCTCCTCCTTTTTTTGAAGTCGTTTAAAAATAAAATTTTCTGCTTTTATTTTCTGCTGGTGCATCCTTAAACTTACAGCTTTCTCGCTTTGTCAGCAACATAAACGAGTGAGTACCAAATCCCCTTTACGAGATTTACCACCGGAATCCACACGGTCGTTCCGTGCCTGCCCCGGCCTCGGTGTGGCGTTTGCCAAGTTATGTGGGGATCCCCGTTTATATGTTTTATTTTATAAGTCCTCAGGCATGTGAAGGTCTTTTTTCATACATCCATACATTCGTACAAACTTTCGCGTTTGTAATATTAGTAGGATAGGATACATACCGAACATTTTTAATACTGGGAAGTCGAATGATTATTCGTAACCATTGCTGTGTGCTAAAATATAATTTTCTGGTTTTATTTTCTTCTGGTGCATCTTTAAACTTACTGCTTTCTCGCTTCGTCCGCAACATATACGAGTGAGTACCAAATCCCCTTTACGAGATTTACCACCGGAATCCACACGGTCGTTCCGTGCCTGCCCCGGCCTCGGTGTGGCGTTTGCCAAGTTATGTGGGGATCCCCGTTTATATGTTTTATTTTATAAGTCCTCAGGCATGTGAAGGTCTTTTTTCATACATCCATACATTCGTACAAACTTTCGCGTTTGTAATATTAGTAGGATAGGATACATACCGAACATTTTTAATACTGGGAAGTCGAATGATTATTCGTAACCATTGCTGTGTGCTAAAATATAATTTTCTGGTTTTATTTTCTTCTGGTGCATCTTTAAACTTACTGCTTTCTCGCTTCGTCCGCAACATATACGAGTGAGTACCAAATCCCCTTTACGAGATTTACCACCGGAATCCACACGGTCGTTCCGTGCCTGCCCCGGCCTCGGTGTGGCGTTTGCCAAGTTATGTGGGGATCCCCGTTTATATGTTTTATTTTATAAGTCCTCAGGCATGTGAAGGTCTTTTTTCATACATCCATACATTCGTACAAACTTTCGCGTTTGTAATATTAGTAGGATAGGATACATACCGAACATTTTTAATACTGGGAAGTCGAATGATTATTCGTAACCATTGCTGTGTGCTAAAATATAATTTTCTGGTTTTATTTTCTTCTGGTGCATCTTTAAACTTACTGCTTTCTCGCTTCGTCCGCAACATATACGAGTGAGTACCAAATCCCCTTTACGAGATTTACCACCGGAATCCACACGGTCGTTCCGTGCCTGCCCCGGCCTCGGTGTGGCGTTTACTAAGTTATGTGGGGATCCCCGTTTATATGTTTTATTTTATAAGTCCTCAGGCATGTAAAGGTCTTGTTTTGCAAAAGGCGTACAAAGAACCAATAGGTTACCGAAAGTAAGACTTTCAGGAAGGAATAAGCGAGACTGCAACGCCAAAGTATATATATTAGTACTAACAGACAGTATGGACACTCCCTGCCGCACTCTAGATTCCGACCTCACCCCTTTGTTACCCAGATTAATACAGATTGGTTATAGTTTGGTTCTCAAACGTATAGGTGTTCGCCGTGATTTTATTTGCTCCGTTATTTGTTTTTAGAAATGTCATTTCACGATCGTTGTATGCAATGTCCGGGGTGTGGCAACGCTAAGATTATGTACATTGGAATATGTGGGATCTTAAGAACTGTTGGATATTAGCAAAAAACTGGTTAACTGCCGACAAATTTAGCACAGTGAGTTTAACAGCAGGATGTTTTTCGTGTTTAAAAATAGACGTTACTTGGAGCTAGTTACCTGTATTGAAAGCTGAGCAAGTGAAGAATTCTAGGAGAGATAGACTCCTGAGCGTAGCGAGGGTTTCAAATGGACGAGACGCAAAATAACTTTGCTGTACGAGCAAAACACACAATTTTTCTCCTTACTACAGCGAGGAATTTTTTTAGGTGCAAAATAACAGAATAATAGTTATTCGGTTCTAATTAAAAAAACTCTTTTCACACTAGCCGATTAAGTGCAATTTTTCGCTCTAAAATGGAATGACAAACCAAACTTTTTTCAAACGTGTGAGGTGAAAAACAATACTTTTAGTATGAAGACCTCTTTTACGTGTCGCCACCTACGGGGCCAGTAAAATATTAGTACATTACTACCCTGTTCTGTAATACATTATGACTGCGTTGCAATCCACGCCAAAACCGCAGCATATCGCCGATCTAGGCCATCACAGCGTGGTCATAATTGCACTCTTTGATGGCCCTTGGCCCCTGCAATGTCGAACAAGCTTGAAGCGCAGCGTAACTCCGATCTAAGCCATCACAGCGCGGTCATAATTGTACCTCTTGATGGCCCTTGGCACCTACAATGTCGAACAACCTTGAAGCGCAGCGTAGCGCAGCGTAGCGCAGCGTAGTGCAGCGTAGCGCAGCGTAGCGCCGATCTAGGCCATCACAGCGCGGTCATAATTGCACATCTTGATAGCCCTTGGCCCCTACAATGTCGAACAAACTTTAAACGCAGCGTAGCGCCGATCTAGGTCATCACAGCGCGGTCATAATTGCACCCCTTGATGGCCCTTGGCCCCTGCAATGTCGAACAAGCTTGAAGCGCAGCGTAGCGCCGATCTAGGCCATCACAGCGCGGTCATAATTGCACATCTTGATAGCCCTTGGCCCCTACAATGTCGAACAAACTTGAAGCGCAGCGTAGCGCCGATCTAGGTCATCACAGCGCGGTCATAATTGGACCCCTTGATGGTTCTTGGCCCCTCCAATGTCGAACAAGCTTAAAGTGCAGCGTAGCGCTGATTTAGGCCATCACAGCGCGGTCAGAATTGCACCCCTTGATGGCCCTTGGCCCCTGCAATGTCGAATAAGCTTGAAACGCAGCGTAGCGCCGATCTAGGCCATCTTAGCGTGGTCAGAAATGTAACCTTTGATGGCCCTTGGCCTCTGCAATGTCGAACAAGCTTAAAGCGCAGCGTAGTGCCGATCTAGGCCATCACAGCGCGGTCAGAATTGCACCCCTTGATGGCCCTTGGCCCCTGCAATGTCGAACAAACTTGAAGCGCAGCGTAGCGCCGATCTAGGCCATCACAGCGCGGTCATAATTGCACATCTTGATAGCCCTTGGCCCCTACAATGTCGAACAAACTTGAAGCGCAGCGTAGCGCCGATCTAGGTCATCACAGCGCGGTCATAATTGGACCCCTTGATGGTTCTTGGCCCCTCCAATGTCGAACAAGCTTAAAGTGCAGCGTAGCGCTGATTTAGGCCATCACAGCGCGGTCAGAATTGCACCCCTTGATGGCCCTTGGCCCCTGCAATGTCGAATAAGCTTGAAACGCAGCGTAGCGCCGATCTAGGCCATCTTAGCGTGGTCAGAATTGCAACCTTTGATGGCCCTTGGCCTCTGCAATGTCGAACAAGCTTGAAGCGCAGCGTAGCGCCGATCTAGGCCATCACAGCGCGGTCAGAATTGCACCCCTTGATGGCCCTTGGCCCCTGCAATGTCGAATAAGCTTGAAACGCAGCGTAGCGCCGATCTAGGCCATCTTAGCGTGGTCAAAATTGCAACCTTTGATGGCCCTTGGCCTCTGCAATGTCGAACAAGCTTGAAGCGCAGCGTAGCGCCGATCTAGGCCATCACAGCGCGGTCAGAATTGCACCCCTTGATGGCCCTTGGCCCCTGCAATGTCCAACAAACTTGAAGCACAGCGTAGCGCCGATCCAGGCCATCACAGCGTGGTCAAAATGGCACCCCTTGATGGCTCTTGGACCCTGCAATGTCTAACAAGCGTAGCTATGCTAAGCTCGAGACCATCATACTGTAACCAACAGTGCAGTCATTACGGATCAAGTCTTGTATAGTGCTTTACTCACAAAACGCGAGTAATTAATTAAAACCAGTTTAGTTAAGATATGAAATGTAATGATTTAATTAAAACAGCAATTATTAAAATGATGCTTGTTTAGCCTGTAAGACCTCGTTTCTAGCGAGATAGATACAGCATTCTGAATAAAATCTTGTTGTACAGGAAATTGCGGTCCTAGGATCTCAATTAAATTTGCGATCCTGTTTTCCGTGAAGTATGACTATGCTCAAAGAAGGTTGTCAAAGTAATGACCAAATTACAAACATTTTTGAGAAAAAATATTTAAGTAATCATCTTTATGCCATCGATTCGAAAAGGAGAACAAGTAACACCTATTGGAACTTAGCAATACACACCATTAGTTATTAAATAATCTTACCAATTTTAAAAATTGAAGTAAACCCGACACCAATTTCAATTTTAAATTACGAGTGACATAGAATACTTTTTAAGTTTTAAAAGTAGGAGTATTTTTAGGAGTGGAATTCCCTTCCGGCGTCTGTATTCTCCGATTCGTACAATTTAGGAATCTTCAAGACGAGAGTGAATAGGCACTATTTGAGCTTGCGTGTCACATCCTCGGCTGCATCGGCACTTACCATCAGGTGAGGTGCAGCCAAACGCACTCAAATTTTTATAAAAAAATAAAATAAAATAAATGTTTTATGTCACTAAGATTGAATCAAGATGAATAAGAAGATAAGTAAGATGAATCTAACGACACCTGCCACTGAAAAATCCATCAAGTCATTAAGGTTACAGACTCAGCCAAAGAAACAGATGTACATACATAATTACATCATATATTCATAATATATATTATGTCGCCGTCATCTGGTTGAATCTGCTATTTGATTGAATGACTAGCGCGTTCATTGAATGACGAGATTCAATTGAATCACTAAAGAACAACTCGTCAAGTTGTTAAATGTAACGTTCAACGTCTTGACTGAACGTCATTTAGCGAAGTTGTTAAATGGGATATTCCGAATAAAAACCGACGATTTCTTCTTGTGCGAAGCATTCTGCTACCCATGGGGGGGGGGGGGAGTCTCGCTTCGTGAGGCTTTTTGGCTGTATAATCAATCAAACCTGAACGAACCTAATATCGCTCGCTTCGCTCGCTCATTTACAGTTTTTTTTTGAAAAATCTAATTTTTGCCAACTCCCTTTTCGTTGTAGGTATGAAATTTTGAAGTGAACAAAAACACTAAGTTACAAAGCCCTAAATCTCACAAATAAACTAAACAATAACTATAAACTAAATTTCAATCACCTGACTGATTTTACGTCCGCTCTGTTCAAAGGGCTATGTTACAATCAGCTCACTAGTTGGACGTTGAGTGATGCTTGTTCAATCAACGTTCGGCCTAGTGATTCAATTGAGTCCCATCATTCAATGAATGCGCTAGTCATTTAATCAAATAGCAGATTCAATCAGATGACTGCGACATATACACCCCAAAAACATCACCTTCCTTCTTGAGCAAAAGCCCAGTTCCACAACAACGGATTAAGAGCCGGTTACGCCACCGCCTTGAGCCAGCCAAGCTCCACGCTCCAACTAAGCCTTCATCATCTTTAATCGGGGCAGACAGCCCGGCGTTAATGAGAAAAATAATGAGGACACCAAAGCTGGGTTTAATCAACACCGGGTTATCAGTGGAGGCGGGTCCATGTAAAAGTAACCACAGCTGGTTTAAAAGGAGTTTCATTTTTAAAAATCAGAAGCCAGTGTTCAAAAAAAGTTCTAGTTTTATTGGAAAAAAAGAAAACTGAGGTATAAACTTTATGATAATTACGTTGGACATGACATAGGAATACACTTACAAATAATAAAGCTAGATAAAAACCCAACACAGTATGGATACTCCCTGCCGCTCTCTAGATTCCAACTCACCCACACGTCACCCAGATTGGTTACAGTTCTCGAACGTATAGGATTCCGCCGTGATTTTGTGTGCTCCGTCACTTGTTTTTTAGAAATGTCATTTCACGACCGTTGTATGTAGTGTCGGGGGTGTGCTTAGGGTGTAAAAAGAATGCTTCAAGAAACTTAAACGGGGGGGATAGAGTTTCTACTCATGTAACTAAGCACCTTTCCCAGTCAGAATACAGAATTCGAAATTAGACTCCATACAAAGTAGGGTGATTAGGCTGACCGATTTGTATGAAACGTTCATAAAAAAATCTAAATTAGTATGAGTATAGTAGTTTTATTAGTGTTAAAAGCATGCACCTGTAACGCGGTAACGCGTTACTGTTATGTATCCTTCTTCCTTTTTATCTATTTCTCATGCGCTCGCACATAACAACCTAAGTGTCACATTTCATTTCAAAATCCGAATTCTTTCTCTACCAAAATATATTTCGCTACAAAACTTTGACTTAGTACAGTTGAGATTCCTCAGGAATGTATGTAAAATAACTATTAGAAACTTAAACTCTCTTGAGGACCCATCTCGGGTCTCATATTTCTAATCTAGACGTAGAATTACAATGTATCGGATTTTGAAACAAAATGTGACACATATGTTGTTATGTGCCAGCGCATGATATGCAACCTATGTGTCACAAGTTGTTTCAAAATCCGAATTCTTGCCTATCCTTCAATATTTTTCGCTAAGATTCCTCGGGAATGTATGTAAAATAATTATTTGAAACTGCTACTCTTTTGAATACCCATCTCGGGTCTTATAATTCTAATGTAAACGTAGAAATATAATGTATCGGATTTTGACACAAAATGTGACACATAGGTTGTTTTGTGGCAGTGCACGAGAAATAGATAAAAAGGAAGAAGGATAAATAACTGCAACGCGTTACTGCTTTACACACGTTTTCTTTAAAAATACCTACAGTCTATACAGGCTGTTAGGTTAAGACGGCGCACAAAGAAAATTGAACATTTTAGAAATAAATTCAAACTTAGTTCTAAAAAGTAGATAGTAGACCATCTGACTGAGGGCTGACCTTGAGCGAAAACATGCTCAAAATTTCCTTGAAAAAATTAAATTTGGGTGAACTGAACCCCAAAATCGTATTTTGTTTTATACTTAAATCGAACACATTTTGTTGAGAGGGGATTTAACCGCCTCCGTGGCGTTATGGTTAGTCCATTTGCTTCACACCAGGAGGTCGGGGGTTCGATTCCCGGTGGGGTCACCTTGGAAGACTCGGTTTGGTTGGTGGTAGGGCATTTTCTAAGCCCGCCTGGCTAGCTACCACCATCTTATCTAAGACATGCCGCCAAGGATCAGTGTTAACAAAATTGATGTGTTCCGGCTTGATGATAATATAGCCAGTTCTCCATTGCTGGGGAATCTTGGTAAGCCCGCTTCCATCTTCGTCAGCATCGGCAGCTGAGATGATGCCATGTGCTTTCCAATATCCTTTTTAAAAAAAAATTAACAACTTTAGTATTATTTCTTTATTTATTTTATTTTATTTATATTAGGAACAAAAATGGTAGTACAGTCATACTTATGAGATAAAACATAAATGACAGGTAAGTCTATATTGTTTTACAACTTTGCTGAAATAATTGAAAACGATAATTGGACACTTTGACAACCTTGGAAAATTTTACAAAGCTGGTTGATTATAAGGTCAATTTGGATGAGAAGATTTAAAAAAAATTCGAGCGAGACCTACAGTACTCGCATATGATGTGTAACATGTGACAAAATACTTTAGGTTAGTTAGATTTGATGACGATATTGTACCTGGGTGGCGGATCTGACAGTAACGAAAAAAACCGACCAAGTGCGAGTCGGACTCTCGTAAAGTAGAATTCCGCGCTTTCGCGACTTCCTGTTACACATTTCCGTCCCATGTTACACATTTCCGTCCCATTTCACGAAATCACTCCCACAAATTGCAAGAAAACGAAAGCAAAGATGTTACACATCAAAAATTGGAGCGAGACCTACAGTACTCGCATATGATGTGTAACATGTGACAAAATACTTTAGGTTAGTTAGATTTGATGACGATATTGTACCTGGGTGGCGGATCTGACAGTAACGAAAAAAACCGACCAAGTGCGAGTCGGACTCTCGTAAAGTAGAATTCCGCGCTTTCGCGACTTCCTGTTACACATTTCCGTCCCATGTTACACATTTCCGTCCCATTTCACGAAATCACTCCCACAAATTGCAGGAAAGCGAGAGCAAAGATGTTACACATCAAAAATTCGAGCGAGACCTACATACTCGCATATGATGTGTAACATGTGACAAAATACTTTAGGTTAGTTAGATTTGATGACGATATTGTACCTGGGTGGCGGATCTGACAGTAACGAAAAAAACCGACCAAGTGCGAGTCGGACTCTCGTAAAGTAGAATTCCGCGCTTTCGCGACTTCCTGTTACACATTTCCGTCCCATGTTACACATTTCCGTCCCATTTCACGAAATCACTCCCACAAATTGCAGGAAAGCGAGAGCAAAGATGTTACACATCAAAAATTCGAGCGAGACCTACATACTCGCATATGATGTGTAACATGTGACAAAATACTTTAGGTTAGTTAGATTTGATGACGATATTGTACCTGGGTGGCGGATCTGACAGTAACGAAAAAAACCGACCAAGTGCGAGTCGGACTCTCGTAAAGTAGAATTCCGCGCTTTCGCGACTTCCTGTTACACATTTCCGTCCCATGTTACACATTTCCGTCCCATTTCACGAAATCATTCCCACAAATTGCAGGAAAGCGAGAGCAAAGATGTTACACATCAAAAAGTTATGAAACAAAACTTGTTCAATGTCATAGGTAGAAACCCCTCCTTAAAAATACATTATATTGTACCTAACAACCTTTTTAATATTAGGTATCTAGTTATGAAAAAAAAAGTTCAAAGAGGAAACTTTATATTAAGAACAATAGATATTAAAACAAAATTTATTCCCAAAATAGCATTGGACTATTAGAAATTAAAGGGTGGTAAATATATGCCTATTGTTAAGATATTTTGAGAGCAAGGTGGCTTTAACCCCATAAAGTCGGAAAAAAACGCCTTTATTGAGGCAAAAAATACACATTTTTAATTTTAAACTATAGAGTTATCACGGCAGTTTCTTTGTTACTGATGTCATATTTGGCAATACCCCGCATAAGATTTTGTCACTTTCAGGAAAATTCAAGAAAATTAACTAGCCTAAAAAAATTCCCCATCTGACCACTAAGAATCCGCCTTTGTTCCATTCAATGGTACATAGCTTAGTGTATTGGAACATGAAAGACATGCCACTAGTTACTAATAAAAGACCATAAGTAGTCATCATCATTACAGCTCATATACGTCCCCACCGAGGGGCTCGAGCCTACCCTGAATCAGGGCGATTAGGCCTTAGTCGACCACGCGGGCCCAGTGCGGGTTGGTCGACTTCACACACAACCTTCGAGTTTCTTCGCAGGCGTGTGCAGGTTTCCTCACGATGTTTTACTTCACCGTTAAAGCAATCGGTAAGTATGTACGTAAGTTTTTGAAAAACTCATTGGTACATTGGCCGTCCAGATTTGAACCCGGTACCTCTGGTTAGATGGACCGAGTCGTTACCGGTTGAGCCACCGACGCTTTTTTAGTAGTGTCACAATAATATCAATAATAAAAAACAATAACTTTTTATTTTCAATAAAAATAGGCATTGAAAGACCTATTATTACGCCTACAATATATTACGTTGAATACTTATCTATCCAATATCACGCCTAAAATGTAGAAAAAAATGGCTTATTCAACAGAAGTATTCGTCAATTGATTTTCACTTTCTTTCCATCTTTTCTCCAAGATTTATGCCTTTTTTAAGAGGGACCTAACCCGAGAAAAGGGCTGGGGATGTTGCCATCTGACCTCCAATACTCCGATGTTGGAGCATTCTAGATTGGAATCTAATAAAATTCGAACCAATTTTCTGGAATAGATATTTATAGAGACAAGTATTTTTATGAACAAAGCCAACTTAGGAAGTTTGTGGTTTTACTCTAAAGTAATACATAAAGGGTTTTGTTATTGAATAAATAAAAAACAAAATGTAATCAGATTATGTTATATGTAATTTGAAATTGGTAACTAGAATAGACAATCCATAATAAGACAATTATTTGTATTAAGTCAGCTGACTTAAAAACCATTTTTATATTGCAGAAAAAAACTCTCTGCGTAATTTCCACGCTGCGCGATTGAATCGGAAACGTGGAGATCCGCAGGAGAACCAAAAAAACCGACATAGCTCACAGAATCGCTAAACTGAAGTGGCAGTGGGCAGGGCACATAGCTCGTAGAACGGATGGCCGTTGAGGCAGTAAAGTTCTCGAGTGGCGACCGCGTACCGGAAAACGTAGCGTAGGCAGGCCTCCCACGCGGTGGACCGATGACCTATTGAAGATCGCGGGAAGCCGATGGGTGTAGGCAGATAAATCAATCCTTCCTACTAATATTATAAATGTGAAAGTTTGTATGTATGTATGGATGTTTGTAAATATTTAACGCTTTAACCACTGGACCGATTGGGATTAAACTTGGCACACATATAGGTTAGGCATTTAGATTGTCTTTGACTATTTAAAAGTGTGTATATATGTGTGTATGTTGGCCTATATCCAGCAGTGGACGTCCTTCAGCTGATATTATGATGATGATATACACCAATTTAAAAAAAGTATTTGGAACCTGGATCTTGACTTAACAGACATCTAGGTTAACTAAAATTCTAAGCCTTACATTCCATTACTTAATATCTTACTTATTAAAGCTGTAAAAGTAAATAGTGTGATACAAAGAAGATTGTTAATCGGGTATACATTATAAAATCCTTAGTCTATGCACCAACCTTTTTTTCTGCTCAGAATCCCTAAAAAAATATATGAGGAAAAGTATAAAATTAAATCGTAATTCCCAGCATGAACTGGCTCTAATAAGGCTTCGTTATCTACCGCCCGAGCAGATGGAACGTCCGACTAATCCTCAGATAAAACGATGATAAATTACAATTCAAAAACTTACTTATCCCTTCATTTCAAACTTCCATTTTCTTTTCACCGACGAGTAAAAACTTTTTTGAAAACTCTAATTTTAGCGTTTGTCAAGATCGCCAGTGATAACTGGCCGTCGAGTCGACACTTTAAAAGCCTTGGGATTATGAAGATTTTAACTTGATTGTTGGAGAAATTAGTTCTTTCGTTTATGATTCAAGTTGTTTGGGAACCGACTTTTTAAGTGGCCCTTGCACAGATAAGATATTGGCACCTATTAATTGGAAACGCTAAACACGTTAAAAAAACCGACTTCCATTGCAACAACTTAGTACAATTTTACATTAATATTTTTGGTTTTTGTTAACTTAAAAACAGTCATTGATTTTAATAAAATTTATAGGAGTGCAACCTAGCAACATAACCTATTGAATAAAAACTGATTGTCTATAAAGTCGGTTTACGGACGATAATTTTACGTGATAACGTGTCACAAGCCGAACGCTTAGGCCGATCGTGCCTCTCTATCGCTTATTCCATGCTCTTGCTCGAACGCTCGGCTCAGGCGGGACGTGAGAATGACAAGGACATGACACTTTTTCGTGAGTGCATCCGGCGTTCATCGATTTATAAGACGTTATCACGTCAAAAAAAAATCATGAAAATCAGTTCATAATCTGCGAAGATGTCTGTAGCACGGCACGACAGGTAGGAATGGTAAGCGCGTGGGTTAAATGATGTTTGTTCGTTTTATTTAATAGATGAAATGAAAAAAGATCGAGTGAAAGAAGAACGCAGAACAGCGTACCGCGTAACATATTATCATATAACAAACATACAGAAAAAAACATACAGTCTAATTAATAAATAGAGTTTAAAAAAACTAAAAAACACGCCTTTAAAGCACTTCGAACTAAAAAGTTAAAAATATTTTTTAAAATAACCTTAAAAAAGCGTCGGGCTCGGGCGCTCGATGTATGAAAAATATGGAGCAAAGCGCCCGACGCTTTTATTTCACAATAATACTAGTAATTTTTATTCATTATTGTTTTAAGGTTATTTTAAAAATTATTTTTAACTTTTTAGTTCGAAGTGCTTTAAAAGCGTGTTTTTCAGTTTTTTTAAACTATATTTATTTTTATCTTTTTAGTTCAAACTTATGAAATTATTTTTTATTGTCGCTGATTCTTGATAAGTCTACAAAGTTTGAATTAAATCTGTCCGTTTAAAGTTGGTCAAAATCGAGTCCAAAGGAGTCGGTTACATACAAACAAACAAACAAACATACAGGTGAAGCTAATAAAAGCGTTGTAATTGTCGCTGATTCTTGATAAGTCTACAAAGTTTGAAGTAAATCTGTCCGTTTAAAGTTGGTCAAAATCGAGTCCAAAGGAGTCGGTTACATACAAACAAACAAACAAACATACAGGTGAAGCTAATAAAAGCGTTGTAATTGTCGCTGATTCTTGATAAGTCTACAAAGTTTGAATTAAATCTGTCCGTTTAAAGTTGGTCAAAATCGAGTCCAAAGGAGTCGGTTACATACAAACAAACAAACATAAAGGTGAAGCTAATAAAAGCGTTGTAAAAACCTCCTTCCGTTTAGAAGTCAGATGAATATATGAATCATCTCTAGAGAACGAGAGTCGTCGTTCACTTTTCGATAGACTGCACCATCTGACTGCGACACATATTTTCGATAGACTGCACCATCTGACTTCGACACATATTTTCGATAGACTGCACCATCTGACTGCGACACATATTTTCGATAGACTGCACCATCTGACTGCGACACATATTTTCGATAGACTGCACCATCTGACTGCGACACATATTTTCGATAGACTGCACCATCTGACTGCGACACATATTTTTGATAGACTGCACCATCTGACTGCGACACATATTTTCGATAGACTGCACCATCTGACTGCAACACATATTTTCGATAGACTGCACCATCTGACTGCGACACATATTTTCGATAGACTGCACCATCTGACTGCGACACATATTTTCGATAGACTTCACGATCTGACTGCGACACATATTTTCGATAGACTGCACCATCTGACTGCGACACATATTTTCGATAGACTGCACCATCTGACTGCGACACATATTTTCGATAGACTGCACCATCTGACTGCGACACATATTTTCGATAGACTGCACCATCTGACTGCGACACATATTTTCGATAGACTGCACCATCTGACTGCGACACATATTTTCGATAGACTGCACCATCTGACTGCGACACATATTTTCGATAGAGTTCACCATCTGACTGCGACACATATTTTCGATAGACTGCACCATCTGACTGCGACACATATTACTACAAATTGTTAAATTGCAACCTCACATTACTTTAGTCCGATTTAAAACTACTCTGACTTCGAATTACAAAGTAGAATCATTTATCTATTGCGCTTACTATAGAGCCTGTAACTTATTGGAATGAAATAAAATTATTTATTAGTTTATTTATAATGTAAACTTTTGGCTTGCCGTGGCCTGCCGGCCCCCAGTATATGTTTTTATCCTAAAAAAGTGACATCACCTCTTTATAGCATTGTGAGATTAAGCTTTTAAATTTAAAGTTACGTGTAAAACCCCCGTGCGTCAATTCTAAATAGTTTTTTTTTAATGTTACCCACTTTAAATGTGTTTATTTGCAGGTGTGCGTTTGAGGCAAAGTGGTAAGTAGTGGTCTGAACTCACCCACCTATTTGGATCTTGTATAAAAGATCCCACTACCTACTAACAAAAAAAACAATCCATGATATTAAAAGACCTCTAATGGGACCCTACTAAGCTTAAGCTATCTGTCTATCCGTCCGCCTGTCTGTACAACTTTATAAGGCTGTTATTTTTTGAAACTTAAATAAATAGCCAGCTAATATTGTTTCAAAGTGGAATTGGAATTCGTCTGTATTCCCCGATTCGTAGAATTTAGGAATCTTCAAGACGAGAGTGAATAGCCACTATTTGAGCTTGCGTGTTACATCCTCGGCTGCATCGGCACTTACCATCAGGTGAGGTGCAGCCAAACGCACTCAAATTTTTATTAAAAAAAACAATATGTTTTATTATACAAAAATACTGACAAATAATAAAAAATACAAAAAATAACAGAGGTTTCTCATTATAAAAGAAACATATTTTTAAGGTAGTGCCAATCTACTTAGAATTCCAAGTGTGAGTCGATACTCTCGCTAAGTAGTCCGAACTGAATAAAAAACCTTTTTCTGTTAATCTCTTTTGTTTAAAATGAATACCTATCAATGTAAAACTTATGTGGAGAGGTGTTATGTTATGGAACCCTTAGTGTGTGAGACCGACTTGCACTTGGCCGGTTTTATCCTTATTTATTAAATACTTCTTACTTATTTCCAAACTTTTGACCTCTAAACTCGACCTTCCAATTTATATCCACATTTGTTTCAAGTAATTTCCTAAGTAAGCACTTATCCCTTGTAAGGTACTTTAACAAAGGCACAAAATGGAGACGACATCTCGAAACAAATAACAACAACGTATATCCCGGAGAGAAGGTACTAAAAAGCACCTAAACCCAACTGAGTAGCAAGCGCAAAATGTTCAAATTTTCATAAAAGCAAAATACGTTGATAAAGAGAGCGGGAATAACACTATAATAAATAAATCCCTCACACCCCCGCGGGGTTGCCAGGTGCGTTAGTAAAATATCCCGTACACGGGGAATCCGGACTTGGTGGCCCCTGTGTGCGGAGCAAAGACTTTGTTAAACTAACACCTAGTACTTAAAATCTGATTTAGCTTATGAGCTGAACAAAAATTAACAGGCAAATAACGACCTTAGCCTGAAATTTAGTTTTTTTTTTGTAAAACCATTTTAAATATTAACATAAAATGGACTTATTTTGTTTCTGGTTTCGTGTAATACTTCTGTTTGGTGAGAACAAATGTTATATTTTTTTTTTACAATTGGTAAGCCCTTAGTGTGGACGCAAAGCATGGTTAACCTTTGGACTGCCGTAGATAGTCAACAATGTTTTGGTAAGCCCGCTTCCATCTTGGGCATCATCGTCACTTACCATCAGGTGAGATGATGCCAAGGGCTTACCAATTGTGAATAAAGAAATAAAAAATAAATGAGTCTTATTTTCTATATATATAAAAGGAAAAGGTGACTGACTGACTCAAAACATTGGACGGTTCGAGTTGAAATTTGGCACACAGATAGCAATTATGACGTAGGCATCTGCTAAGAAAGGATTTTGGGAATGTGCCACGGGAACCGCAAAAATTGGGATCTACGCGAGTTCTTGCCTAGATAATTAATTTTGTGTAATAAGGGCGATGATAAACAAATCTAATTATGTTTTTTTTGTCATCGAAGGAGAAAACTCATCAGCTTGGCAATTGAAAAGATAAGATAATTATATTCTCAAATTATATATACAAGGTATTTATGCAAACCCAAAAAACCTTTAAGGAGGTAAATAAAAAACCGAAACTGAACAACTTTCCCCAAGAAACCTGTGGTCAATTTTAAAAAAAAATTAAGAGTTCCCATAAAAACTTGGCTCATAGTTGATCTATTTGTATAGGAAGTCCAATTTTTTTTTAAGAATTGTCCTTAGGTTTCTTGTGGAAAGTTGTTCCGTTTTGGTTTCTTATTCACCTCGTTAAAGATTTCTTGGGTTTGCATAAATATCCTGTACATTAAAAAAAAATCATAAATATTAATGTCACACAGGGATTAAAAAGGGAATAACTTTTTTGAACCAAATTATAAATATTAACCTCTATCAAATCGACAGCGATGTAAAGCTAGCATTTACACCGTCTAGCACTGTAATTTGTTGCTCAGAAATAGCTAGAGTAACAAAATTATCATTAGAACAACTAATTAGCAATAAATTTATACCTACAAATAAATTTTGTTGCTTAAATATCAACCGAGCAACAAATTACAATGCCAGACGGTATCAATGCTTGCTTTGCAGACGTCATAGCAAGCATTGACGCCACATTCTTACTCAGAAATTACTCGAAAATTCTCATTAGGCCAACTAATTAGCAATAAATTCATACCTACAAATAAATTTTGTTGCTTAAATAACAACCGAGCAACAAATTACAATGCTAGACGGTGTCAAGTTAGGGCAACTAAATAGCACCAAAAAAGCACAAAACTTATCACTACAAATAAATTTTGTTGCTTGAATAACAACCGAGCATCAAATTAAAATGCTAGACTTCGTCAATGCTAGCTTTACAGATGTCAAATCAACTCATCTCTACGGATTATGTTCGTTCTCTCCATCTGTCACCAAATAAAAATTAGGGTCAAGGTGACGGTTATGATGATTTTTTTTACGTTGGTAAATGATTGGGTTCGTTGTTCGGTAGTGAGAAGCGAAGCGACGTGCTGATAGGTTTGACATGACAATACGCGAGCCGAGCAAGCATCTATGTGTCATATTATGTGTAACATGTGCTTCAAAAATCAAAATTCTAATCACCTTAATATTTTTATCACCAAAACTGTAAAATAAAATACGTTGTATAAAATTATTCTCTCTCTAAAAGACCCATTTCGGGTAAGAACTAATTATATTTATAATTAGTTGGTGTGTGTAATTTATATTTAATGTGTATAATGCTCTTTAATCCTTGTGTATTTACTTTTTAGGTCTATTAACCCTATAATACATTTATGTGTGCACGTACGGTATTTAACCCACACTCTGTCTACCGTACCTACCTAGCACCGACGTGCTACAATCTTAAATCGTTACAGAATCTAATTGATCAGTCATCTATTCAATCTTACCCGTTTGAAAACCGGGCCAGTGCGACTCACTTACCATCTAAGGGTTGATTAGTATGACATCTTACCACACAAGTCTTGATAAGAATGAATCTTGGTAAGCCCGCTTCCATCTTTGGCATCATCGTCACTTACCATCAGGTGAAATAATACAAAGGGCTTGTCAATTGTGGATAAAAAAAAGTAGAACTATGAAAGTTGTAGATAATGTTTTTTTTATTCAGCTCAGGCTACTAAGCGCAAGTACGACTTACACTTATCTGGCTTTTACTAGTGGTCTTTTTACTTTTTACTTTATTATCTTTATGTATTGTCATTTTACGTTAGAGCAAAAAAAATAAAAACTTTAAAAAAACACTTTTCTTGTATGGGGAACACACCTGAAATTTTAAATATTTGTTTAGTTAATATATTGATTTTTTATAGATTAAATAAAGATCCAGGAAATAATTTCCAAACTTATAGGAAAACTCAGCTTAGCAGCCACACCAGTATAGGTCGTGTGTACACTGCACAGGATCAAAAAGAAAATAAGGGCGGCGGCACACGAGAGGAATAAACTTATTAGGAGAGAGTTATCAACGCAACGGGGATGAATTAAAAACGGAACGCTCTTTGGATTATTCCAAACACGTTGCGTTGTCGGAACGGGGTTGAAATTTTTAGGGCTTTCTAAAACTCCTCGGCTTAAAATGGTTAAAAGGAGTTTCGATATAATAGATGTTTTTCGGTGTTGTGTAGATTGAGTTGTTGTTTTGTACTATGTCACTCTGCAACTGTTAATAAATAGGAATAAATGCAATAGGTACGCTAATGTATGGTTTTATGTATGAGTATGATGATTTCTATTAAACATTCCACGATCATAAAAAAACATATCATTAATACTGACGTGACAACAAAAATGAAAATAAAAATCTTGTTTTTTTTCTTTATTAGGGTTCTGTACCACAACAGGTAAAAACGGAACCATTATAGCATAACTCGTGTGTCTTTTCGTTCATCTGTCACAGCCAATTTTGAAATTTGGTACACATATGTAAGTCGGTGACCCAAATGAGCAAAGTATGTACTGAGAGGTCTTTTTCTGTTGATTGTTTAAGATTTAGTGCGAAACCCTGTTTGTGTGACCTCGAGTCACACTTGAACGGTTTTTCATATGTTAACTAGTGGGTGTCCGCAGCTTTGTACGCGCAGATCCTGTTTTTGCCAAAATTCCCAAAATCCTTTCTTAACGGATGCCCACGTCCTAATTGCTACAGATTCCAAATTTCAGCGAAATCCGTTCAGTGGTTTCGGCTGTGCGTTTATATACCAGTAGTGAACAGTCGTAAACCTTTTCCTTTTACATCATCATCATCATTGGCCACAACATCTTGTCAGGTGGTTGTTGCAGCGGTAGCGGGTAACATTGGTCTTAGGGTACCACATTCTTTTATATATACGGACGATTATTTTGTCCCATACCATATTCCAAGCATATACTTAATTAAAAAACTTAGAGTAAAGTATAGAGACGAAAGAAAAGAAAATAGTCAAAAACAGACTGTTCTGGTAAAAACTAATATTAGTACCTACCATTTTAACCTTACAAAGTACTTCATTTAGTTAACCCACACTCCATTTCCCAAATACTTGAAGGAAAATATAATAAATTTGCCACAGAGAACGGACATTTCCTAAAATACTGTTGTTGTACAGCAAGAGTCAGAGCTCTGTTCAACCCACTTCCAAAAAGGAGGAGGTTCTCAATTCGACTGTATGTTTTTGTGTATGTTTTTAACGTGATATCTTCGCATCTTGTAAACCGTTTTCGTGATTATTTTTTTACGATTGTTTTTACGACCAGGTTGGTCCCATATGAATTTTATTAAAGTCGGTGTAGCACTTTAAAATTAACAAAAAACATCACACTAATATTATAAAGGCGAAATTTTGTAAGTGTGTGAGTGAGTATGTTTTTTACATCTTCACGCAAAAGCTACTCAACGGATCTGGCTGAAATTTGGTAGGTAGACATATTAGGACCTGCATTAACACATAGGCAACTTTTATTCACGCTCGCGAGCCACGTTTGGTTCGCGCACTGCGCACCCTCGAAAAGTCATAGAAACGTTGTCCACGCGGGTGAAACCGCGGGAAACAGCTAGTTAAGAATAATGCATAATTGTACTTTTTTTTTAACACGTTTAGCGTTTCCAATTTATAATATAAAGTTAAACTTAAGCAAACTAACGGTGTACTACTCCGAAAAATTGTCTTTTGTTATTGAAATTCATGTAACATGCCAGATAAGGTACCTGACCAAAAAAAGGCGTGCGAACCGAGGGGGCGCAAGGGGAAAGCTAAATAAGGAAAAATTGACTGTGCCTTAATTTGTCATTACATTCCTACGTACAACCACCAATTTTGCGGTGAAACCATTAATGTATGCATCTGTTTTAGCGAATTGAGTATATTCAAGCAAAGTATAATCAGATTTTAGATACAGGTTTCCCGACTCCTACAATTTGGGGATCTTCAAATGAGATGATGAGAGAGAATGAGACACTGGTTCTTCATCGTCGATAGGTATCAGGATTTCAGACATTGGTAATGGAGGGTTTGAGGAATCAATGTTGGACTCGCAGCTATCACGAGCGTATTGGGCAGAAACAGTGAATACGGCGGTTTATATCATGAATAGAGTGGTTTCACAGTCCATCAACAGTTCATCATTCTTTCAGCGATGTGTTCTAATAAAGAAACTGGGCCCATAACCACTAATAAATATAGTATTTAGTAGTAGAGTAGTTCTTTTATTATGAGACATCGCTGAAAGAATGACAGTTTTTTTTTTGTATAAGTTATAAAGCTCGCGCTAGTGGGAGTTGCAACGAAGCAACGGATTAAGGTGTTTTTTTTTCGTATAGAAATAGTTGAGGGTGAAGGAAGTGACATTGACTGCTGAACAGAATAGCAAGATATAGTTTCTTAGGAATCTGGAGTAAACTCCTGCCTACACTCGCGAGCCGCTTGCGGCTCGTGCACCACTCACCTTAAAAACAGTCACATAAACTATGTCCACGCGAGCAAAGCCGTGAGCAAAAGCTAGTTAATAGTATTGGGGGGTTTTGCCGTAATCGGCACGCTTGGCAGGCAGGTTGACGATTGCAGTGTGGTTGCAAGTCAATTGCATTGTGTGCGGAATGGAGGCTGCTAGCTTCCCATTTTCCAGTTTACTTACCACACCCACTGGAAGGTTTATGATATAGCGTCCCCACTCACCGATAGGTAGGTCATATAGGGAGGGCCGCTATTCCTGCCAATACCATAAGGTGGAGGAAAGGACCAGTTGCGGTAGGTCTTGCCGCCAAGACGCTAGGGCATTCCCTCTCGTATATCTACCAGATATGCTAAAACTACCAGGTTTATGATATAGCGTCTCCACTTTCGTACCCTTGGGCATACAGTGAGGGCCGCTATTCCTGCCAACACCATGAGGTGAAGACAAGGACCAGTTACGGTAGGTCTTGCCGCCGAAACGCTAGGGCATCCCCTCTCGTATATCTACCAGATACGCTAGACTGCCAGGTTTATGATATAGCGTCCACACTCACCGACAGCAAGGTCATATAGTGAGGGCCGCTATTCCTGCCAACACCATAAGGTGAAGACAAGGACCAGTTACGAGACGAGGGCATGCCCTCTCGCACATCTACCAGATACGCTAGACTGCCAGGTTTATGATATAGCGTCCCCACTTACCTACCCTAGGGCATAACAGTGGGGGCCGCTATTCCTGCCAACACCATAAGGAGAAGACAAGGACCAGTTACGGTAGGTCTTGCCGCCAAGACGCTTGTCCTGGTACTCTGCAAGGCGAGTGCCTCGTGGAAGAGAACCACTACCTACTGTCCAGGTAGGTCCCGGAGCTATAGGCGCGCTCACCTCCCGCGGCTTTCGCTGCTGGCGGTTCGATCCCAGCTCGGGACGCCAGAGAAGCTGGCTCCCACATATCCGGTGTGGTAACGGAGCTGTAGGCACGCTCACTTCCCGGCGCTTATCGCACCTGTCCAGACTTACTCCTACGCGGCTGGATCGGCCGGAGCAGTACTAGCTTAGCTCTACTTGCTGACCAGGCAAGTGCCGGAGATGCTTCCCTGCCAGTAGTTAAACCAGCAGTTCCACTTAATGGACAACTCACGTGCCCCGCGTTGTTTTCGCTATGGCCCACGTGGCCGGCTACGACAACACTAGTTGCGCGCGGGGAAGGACGCCTGGACGCAACGTGCTTGCCAGGCAACAAACATTGCCCAACCCCTGCAAATAACCTCATACCACTACGAGTCCATGACCCAGTCGGGGGACCGACAAGCCAGAGTGCCGAAGGCGATAGACCAACGGCAGGCAAGCGGTGGGCTACCCCCGACCCCGTAGTACCCTGATCCAAACAGCCGGACCCGTAGTTCCGGCTGCGAACTCCACCTAGCCGGGTAGCTCTAGGCAGAGTAACGAGACGAGGGCAGTAAAGTTCTCAAGTGGTGACCAGTAGACGTAACGTAGGCAGGCCTCTGTCGACTGACGAACTGTTGCAAGTCACACGGAAAGCCGCTGTATGCGGGCGTCGCAAGACCGGTCTTTGTGAAAATCCCTGGGTGAGGTCTTTGTCCAGTGGATGTTTTTTATCTGATATGATGATGATGGTGGTGACAGTCATCATATCAACAGAAGGACGTCCACTGCTGGACATAGGCCTCCCCAAGGATTTACACGACGACCGGTTTTGCGCTACCAGCATCCAGCGGCTTCCCGCGACCTTCACCAGGTCATCGGTCCACAAAACAATTTCAAAAAACTTCTTTTGTTCGGCGCTATAGACCGACACCTAACTCCATAGCTTGCTATACTAGCGCTGCGCCCGGCGCGGCGTCGTCCGCAACCACGGCGGTCGCCAGCGCCAACTATTTAATTCTATTTTCTGCAGAATTCCACTAGAAACACACGAAATTCTTAGACAAACGTGCAGAGTATTACGTGCTCTTGTTCTCTCGCACATAAAGTCATGTCAAGTCAGTTTTCGTATCATATTCAGTATTATTAAATGCTTTTATTTAACTTGCAATTTAAGTATGTTTGTTCAGGTTGAATCTTGCAAGTTAAATTTAATCCACTTCCCGGTTTCCGATTGAACTGAAATTTTGCATTCATATTTATATCGCGTGACATTGCTTGTACCTAAAAATTTTTAATATTTTCGAAAATTATTTCGAAGCCTATCTTATTGTTTTTGAAATAACTTTTGATATGTTATTCTGTCTGATTTGTTTGATTGTTGTTTTCTCTACATCATATCAGCTGAAGGACGTCCACTGCTGGACATAGGCCTCCCCCAAGGATTTCCACGACGACCAGTTCTGCGCTGCCCGCATCCAGCGGCTTCCCGCTGATTGTTTTTTAAATTAGGGAAATTGTATTTAAAATATGAATAAAAAATCATTAGACCTTTTCGCAAAAATGTAAGATGTGTATCATCAGAGCTTTTCGCAAAAACGTACGATTTTATTATGTTTTATGAGAACTTTTCGCAAAAATATACGATACAGGTCATCAGAGCTTTGTCCAGTGGACGTCTTTCAGCTTATATGATGATGATGATGGTGGTGACAATACTATTTTTAAAAACTTCTTTTATTCGGCGCTATGGACGGACGCCTAACTCCTTAGCTTGCTATACTAGCGCTGCGCCCGGCGCGGCGTCGTCCGCAACCACGGCGGTCGCCAGCGCCAACTATTTAATTCTATTTTCTGCAGAATTCCACTAGAAACACACGAAATTCTTAGACAAACGTGCAGAGTATTACGTGCTCTTGTTCTCTCGCACATAAAGTCATGTCAAGTCAGTTTTCGTATCATATTCAGTATTATTGCAATGTATGTATGTTTGTTTGGGTGGAATCTTGCAACTCAATTTTGAAGCAGATATCTTCAACCGACTGAGTTGAAATTTTGTATACACGTTCAGTTTGAATGACAATGCATGTTTACTGTGTGACGTCATTCTAAATCCAACAGGGCGGCCCACCCAAGATGGCGGACTAGTTATTTTAATTCACTCCTTCAATACGGGTATCAAATAAAAGGGTTTGCTGAGAAAAATACGAAATAATTAAAATTATTTTCAAATTAAAGCTTGTACCTAAATGTTTTTAGGTTTTTCGAAAATTATGACTATTTTCTTTTCTTTCGTCTCTTCGTTTGACTATAAGTTTTTTAATTAAGTATATGCTTGGAATATGGTAAGTGTGGCTCTTGTTCTCTCGCACATAAAGTCATGTTAAGTTAGTTTTAGTATCATATTAGGTATTATTAAATGCTTATATTTAACTTGCAATTTAAGTATCAATATAAGTAAACTGTGGCTCAACCGGTAACGACTTGGTCCATCTAACCAGAGGTACCAGGTTCAAATCTGGACGGCCAATGTACCAATGAGTTTTTCAAAAACTTACGTACATTTATTTACCGATTGCTTTAACGGTGAAAGAAAACATCGTGAGGAAACCTGCACACGCCTGCGAAGAAACTCGAAGGTTGTGTGTGAAGTAGACCAACCCGCACTGGGCCCGCGTGGTCGACTAAGGCCTAATCGCTCTGATTCAGGGTAGGCTCGAGCCCCTCGGTGGGGACGTATATGAGCTGATATAATAATAATAATAATAATTTAAGTATGTTTGTTCAGGTGGAATCCTCCACTTCCCGGTTTCCGATTGAACTGAAATTTTGCATTCATATGTATATCACGTGACATTGCAATACTAGAAGCTTGTACCTAAAAGTTTTTAATATTTTTGAAAATTATTTCGAAGCCTGTCTTATTGTTTTTGAAATAACTTTTGATATATTATTTAGTCTGATTTGTTTGGTTGTTTTTTCATCATCATCATATCAGCCGAAGGACGTCCACTCCTGGACATAGGTCTCCCCCAAGGATCCACGATGACTGGTTCTGCGCTGCCCGCATCCAGCGGCTTCCCACTGATTGTTTTTTTAAATTAAGGAAATTGTGTTTAAAATGTTTTAAAAATATGAATAAAAAAGGCTTATTTCATAAAGTACAAATTCAATACCTTGTGATTGCTGAACTATTTGAAGTGGAGTGGATACGTAAACATCACAGCTTTCCGCGAAAATGTACGATATTATGTTTCATCAGAACTTTTTGCAAAAATGTACGATGCCTGTCATCAGAGCTTTTTGCAAAAATGTATAATATGGTTCATCAGAACTTTTTCAAAAATGTACGATGAGTGTTATCAGAGCATTTCGCAAAAATGTATGATATGTTCCATCAGAACTTTTTTCTAAAACGACGATGCGTATCATCAGAGCTTTTCGCAAAAATGTATAATATGTTTCATCAGAACTTTTTGCAAAAATGTAATAGTTTTTTTTATCTAGTAAAATGCATCCGTGGCTCAACCAGTAACGACTCGTTCTTCCTAACAAGAGATCCCAGGTTCGAATCCGGACGGCCAATGTACCAATAAGTTTTTAGAAACTTACGTACATAATAGTTATCGGCTTCTTTAACGGTGAAGGTAAACATCGTGAGAAAACCTGCACATCTGATTCCAGATGTGTATGAAGGTCGCGTTGCACACATCCGTAGGTGTAAATCTAAATGCCCTACACGTGACCGTGGGAGATGCTAAGTGCAACACCAGGCAACCACCGACTATCCCTTGGATAGCAAGGTTAATTGTTTCATTTTATTTTTTCTTTCATTCACTCCTTAACTTTCATGCTGCTAAGATGATGATGGAAGCCTGTATCTGTTAATGAAACAAATGCATTATGATTCCTATTGGCAAGTAGTTGATTTGGTTTAACGTTGTTAAATAGATAACATTATTATAAAAATAATGAACATAAAAAAAAGTTTTAAAATACTAAAAACAATCGAAATTGATGAAACAAATGAAATTCACTCAAAAGTATGAAATAATACTATTATACCTAAATAAACGACATTAAAAACAATAACTAAATTAAAGGTGGGTACGTTTTAAGTGTATCAGCAAAGCCATCGAATCTAAGTACCGATCTCAAAAAAAATTTAGGCCCCTAATTTAATTCCCTTCTTCATAATTATAATTTTCAATATATTTTAGTTAAATATTAATCTCCTTTAACTTTCATCCCTAAAGCAGTAATTAAATGGTGTTTAACTGCATTAAGACCGCCCCTCTTAGGATATTCAACCGACTTCAAAAAGAAGGAGGAGGTCCTCGGTTCGCTTGTAATTTTTGGAGTTTACTCCTATAGAATTGACTCATATATAGAGTGCTGTATTAAATATATGGGGAGTGAATCTTTTGTTGATCGGTGACGCGTTATCGTAACTTTAAATATCATTACGTTTTTTCAGTAACGAAGGCTAAGAAAACATGGCCATGCCGCACAGTGCAAGGCCGAAGGCCGAAAACAATGTTTGTTTAATGAGTTAAATCCTATCGCGCGTCGGAGCTGACACGCACAGTTTTTTTTTATATTATAATAAATAAACCCATTTGTTTTTTTTTTATTTGAATGGAATTATTTTCAGATTGGTCCCATCAGAATTTATCAAAATCAAATTAATAAATTATCAGTACTTAATTTTCTAGGAAATTATCAGAGGCAAAAAACGTAGCATAATTTTATTTTTATTTGGTTGTTGTTGCTGTTTTTTTGAATCGTCTTTTTAAATCTTCAATTCATCCCAAATTCAATCCCAATTTTATGAGGCACATGTTATCAGCTCACTGGAAGACTTACTGCTTCTCATTCGGTGGTTCTAAGACCTGGTGAAGATTGCGGGTAGCCGCTGTATGCGTTCAGCGCAAGACTGGTCGTTGTAGAAACCCTTGGGAAAGGCCTTTGTTTAGCAGTGGACGTCTTTCAGCTAACATGATGTTGTTGAATCACATATTTTAGCATAATCATTGAATAGAACAATAAAGTAATTGTAGGCATTTGTTTTGTTATCATGACGCAATTCATGTACTTTAAAACAAACTATTATTGTTGAAACCAAAGCCAAAAACAGAAACAAAAATAACCAAATGTCACAAACACGGCCGAAATAAAATTAATATCAAACACTATGTAACTTTCGTATTAACCCGCCACAACCAGGCGAAAAACAACGAGTCCGCTTATTTCCCAAACGGCGCGCGACATGCGACAAAATGAATTAATAAAATTATTATTACAATATGCAGGTGTATTCACTCTTACAAAGATAATATTGTAGCCAGTTGAGTGTAACGGGTACTGGCTGTTGCATAAATAGACAGAGTTTTAAAAATTATCCGATAAGTTTCAAAAAACTTGCTTCAATTCGTAATTAACTTTAACACGACACAACTCGTAGACATGTTTGTACCTACGTTGAAGCAGCGACGCATACTCGTGTATGTCGTTGGGGCAGTGAATGGGTTAACAAATTATGCATCCATTCGGATAAAAACTTAGCCACAAAACATTAACCTCTTTCTGGCGTAGTCGGGTAATCATTAGGTCTTTACTTATGAAATTGGAGATTTGTATGAAAATATAATATTTTTTTTATTTTTTTATTTTAGCTAATCAAAGTACTAGCCCAAATATCCATACAACTTTGCCATTTTAAAGGGCATTTGTTTGTCCCTTTACTGTAGAAGTCTGCCGCGAAAGCGTTTTGTCACAGTATTACAATATAGCAGCTTGCAGTAGCACAACGCCTCTGATGTCGCACGATGCCGCCACAGCGTAGGTACTAGCAGTACTAGCCTGTAGCCAGCCTGGCAAACTCACTGAGTTTGCCAGGCTGTGCCCTGCCATCCGCTGCCCCGCAAGTACCCTTCCGTTGCTCTGCGTAAGTACATTCGTTGCACATTTGTAAGCCGCTATATTTTGTACTGCCTCTCAAGTGTTGAATTTTTTCCCACTTAATTTTTTTTAATAAATATTGAAAAAAAAAGAAATCTGTTGGGACTAGGTCCGGTGAGTACGGTGGGTGACGGAGAGATTCCAGCTGTAACTCTTGTAGCTTTGCGATTGGTCTGTCGTGAAGTGTGAGTTCACGCGTTGTCGTGGAGAAGCAATGGGTAAGAGCGATTGACCAGTCTTGGTGGTTGAATTACTAGCTTCCCCATCATTGTTTGCAATTCTTGGTAATTGGTGCCGTCAATGTTTAATATTCGGTAAGAAGTTGTGATGTCCAAGTCCGCCACTGCTCAACCAGTAGTCACCATCATCTTCCTATGAGTAATCTTTTATTAGCGCACTGATTAGGTGCTGTACCCGAGTCCACCCACTGAGACAAACGCTTACGGTTGTAGTTCAGGATCCACTTTTCATCGCAGGTAACACTTCGATTTAGAATTCCCTTGTTTCTATGCCGATTCAGGAGTGCCATGCATGTTTCAACGCGTAAGTTTCGCTGTTGGTCGTTCAGTTCGTGTGGCACCCACTAATATAGTTTTTTTATCTTTCCTATTTGACGCAAGTGCTACAATGTTGTTTCGACACTAACTCCAAGGCCCGCAGCAAGCTCAGCCGTAGATTGAGTTGGATCCGCTTATACTATCGCCTTCAATTCGACGTTGTCGACAATGGTTACCGGCCGACCGCGAGGCTCGTTCTTCAACTCAAAATTTCCAGATTTAAAACAATTGAACCAATAATGGACCGTGTTTATGCAAGCAGTGTTAGGACCGTACTCGTCGTTAAGGCGGTAATATTACAGATTTTCGTTATTTTTGACGTCAATTACTTCTAAACGATAGAAAACACAAGGTTGAAAAAATACCCTTATTTTTGATAATGTTCATTAAAGTCAAAAGTTATTACATACACGATTGAGCAGTTTTGGCTCGATAGAAAAAAATCCCAAAGATGACCTACACCGTTACTTTCAACTCTAATTATGAATAATACTTAGAAGTATGAATATGAAAAATATGTTATGAGAAAAGAAAGTGAATAATGTTATTATCTTTTAAACTTTCACTGTAGTTTTTGATTGAAACGTAAAACTTTAACTTATTTTCTTTATCACGTATAGAAAAAGACAGAGACAACTTTTCTAATCAATACATCGCCTCAATGTTTCTTGTTGTTTGCGCACCGGTATTTCCACGTAGAAAACTCATATTTGAAAATTTTACGAATTTTCAGTTTATCCTTGACGCCAAAAACTACGACAATTTCAAAAAACAAAACACTATCTTAAAAAAAATACTTTTTTTTTAATTCACAATTGGTAAACCCTTGAAAACAGCAAGAATTTTCAACACCGACGACCGATTCTGCGCTGCCCGCATCCAGCGGCTTCCCGCGACCTTCACCAGGTCATCAGTCCACCAAATGGGAGGCTTGCCTCATTATAGGTAGTGTAAACCCCTAAATGAAACAAAAGTCCAAATTACTTTTTCTTTTAAATTTTTGTCGCTCTTGTGGATATCTTTTTATTGAAATGAATAGGTACATTGTTGTAAAGAAGTCAGCACATCAAGTTAGATACAATTCAACGCACGTAAAAAGAGCTCCGAGCGACCTACCTGCGCAGTGAATGAATTGCGGGCCAAATTGGTGGTAAGGGGTGAGGCGCGACGGGGGAAACACGCGTCTCTCTTGTTTGCTGTCGCGTGATTGGTTCGCCAGTTGTCATTTGTTTCCCGCCTGCGCAAACACATTCCCACCACTTGACCACTGGAGCTTTTTTTACGTGCGTTGAATTGTACTCGTAGTGCGATTCTGATCCATACGCATACGGCATAAGAACGGTACAAAGTCCAAAGTGTCCAGCTTGATGTGTGGGCCACTGTACTTGTGTGGATGTGGATAGACAGACTCACACTTGCCAGGTTTTTACGTATGGTTTTTCCTTTCGCACAACGAGATCAAAACTTCTGTAGCCGCTTCTTTAAGACACGCGTCTAAACTTTATTTCTCCAACGATTCCACGTCTATTGGTCGCGACGGAAATATGCGTAGATAATGTCTCACTTCGACGCAAAAATACGTTGGCCTTGTTAGCGTAGCGAAATTTTTTTTTAACGAGCGTCATATACCACTTTAAACACTCGTACGAGACCGTCACTGTACGTCCAAATATATAAACTTTCGTACGTCGCTATTGTTTGTTTAAAACTATAATATACATTCTATAAAACTGTTAAATATTCATATTCTATACTGCATTTGACTATGTACAATCCTATACACCCCATTCTGGCAGGGTTATACGCCGGAAACCATAAAACGCCTCCCAAATGGAATAAAAAACCGACCAAGTGCATGTCGGGTCACTCATTGAATAGGGTTCCTTTATCACTCAAAATCTGTTTATGACACGATTCTCGATTTGTTTTCATTGAGAGTACCTTAGGAGTAGCTACTGGGGTAGATTTTAGGTCAAAGAGTTTATAAACTCCAGAGGGATACACACATATATCTATAACCGACTATATCTTGCAAACAATGAACCTTAGAACAATGTGTCCTTGAGTAATTCATATTATTTCATTAATAGAACTTGTCAACGATATATATTTTTTACGGGATATATTTTATAAAAATAATAATAAAAAAAGGAAAAAATTGAAGAGGATAATATGAGACAAGTGTCTTTTTTTCGAGGTTTATTGTTTTTGCTCTATCGTAGTAACGCTAATACATAGAAGCATTAACTTGCCGGTACTCGCGCCTCATTTTGTGATATGCTGCTCGCGTAATTGTCCAAAATACCCTCAATTTAAATGCGTGTTTTTCTTTAAAAAAAAAATATAGATCTTTTAATAAATTTAATAAAAAGAGGGTAATAAAACAATATTGAGATCACAAATATTTTTGTAATAAGGTTACAATTTTAATCTATATCACGATAGAAAATATATATATGTGGTAAAACGAGTGAGGATCAAAATGACATTAAACTTACTGTATGCGTCCGTGCTGTCCAAGCGCCGCGCGTGAACTGCGTGAGGCGAGGTATGCGGGTAGAATAAATAGTAGCTTAATATTTTTTAATAAATATTCTTTAATATTTTTAACCACCTCCGTAGCTCAGAGGCAAAGTTCACTGGCTTTACACAGGAGGTCGCGGGTTCGATTCCCGGCGGGGTCAATTGTAAGACTCGGTTTGGTTGGTGGTAGGGCATTTTCTAAGCCCGTCTGGCGAGCTACCACCATCTTATCTAAGTCTTGCCGCCAAATATCAATGTTAACAATATTGATGTGTTCCGGCTTGAAGATAAGATAGCCAGTTCCCCATTGCGTTGGGAAATATTGGTAAGCCCGCTTCCATCTTCGGCAACATCGTCACTTACCACCAGGTGAGATGTTGTCATAAACCATTGTGAATAAAAAAAAAGCTTTAAAGGTACTGAGCGCGACCTAACGTAGAAGCACAATCTTTATTGTGGTAGAAGTAACTAATATTTAAAAAGCGATGGAAGAAGAAATAGGTCCTTTCGACCCATGCGCGACTACCCGCGGTTTAACTTGATGTGATATACCTAGTGAAAACTAGAGTTTAGAAAGTAAAACAAAAAAATATATAAAATCCGGCCAAGTGTGAGTCGGTCTTGCGCTAAGGATCCCTAATCAACTGTAAAAAAAATCTGAAAACAACTTCAAAAATAGGAGGAGGTTTCTCAATTCAACCACATATATATATAGTTCTTTTTCGTTGAAAAGAAGATATCCCAAGGGTGGTACCATGATAAGGAAACTAGGATCTGATGATGTCATCCCAGAGACATCGAGGTGAACCTTAGTTTCCTGTTTGAAGTCGGTTATTTTTTGTTCAAAAATTATCTTCATATTAATCTCTGATAAAAGAATTCTAAAAGTCGATTATTCTTTACATTGAAATGAAAATGATGTTTGATGATGTATTTAGGGTTCCTTATCCAAAGATATGGTGGTACGGAACACTCGG
The DNA here is from genome assembly GCA_947284805.1 of Coleophora flavipennella. NCBI lineage: Eukaryota > Metazoa > Arthropoda > Insecta > Lepidoptera > Coleophoridae > Coleophora > Coleophora flavipennella. The sequence goes on from OX369297.1 coordinate 2,282,386, forward strand.
TGCCCGATTCCGACCCGCACTTAGGCGATTTTCAATAAGTTTTCATTGGCTCGCTTGTTTGTCTTCTTTAGCGGCGTTGTGCACTTTTTTTGTAATGGGTAAAAAATGATAAACTCGCGTCAGGACACGTGACCTGATCGAAAATTCGTAAGACGGATGGAGTTGATTTTTTGTTGATTTTTCTGAGATATAAACTTTTTAATGTAATATAAATGCACAACGTTAATAATATTCAAGTTTTCACTTCTACCGGCACTCCCGGAGTGCAACCCGTTTTTTTTTTCAATATTACTTGAAACTTGAAACCTACCTAACTCAGAACGGGACGATAATGCAATGGTCCTGTGCCCCTTTGGTAGGGACGTTAGATGTTGTTAACTTGCTGTAAATGAATAGACGGCCGGACAAAACGATCGTCTAGAGGTCCCTTACGGAACTTAGCACAGTAATAAAAATAAATAGATGTAGGTACTGGCTATATACAACCATCTCCTTTTACTTTAAGCGGCAAATTGATGTATTCTCTCATTTCTTAGTGATTGTATAGACATGTTTTTTTTTTATTGTGTAGCACTTTTGCAAAATCTCGCTTCTTACCCTTGGCAATTTCTTCGAAAATCTATGAAATGGGATAACAAAATTAAGACTTTTTTTCTGAAAAAATTTCCGCCTCTATCAATTCCTACCTCTACGCTTTATGCGATCCATCTCATACAGACGGCTGTGAATGAGTTGATAAAACTCATGCAATGCTAATTGTTAGCAGAAATACAACAAACGGAATAACTACTCGTTTGTGGGACTATTTTTGGTAACGATAGATATTAAATCGATTGACCTTCAGTTTGAAATAAAGTGTGATTTTTCAAAAAGGAATTCCCCTAATGCTTATGGGCGCACCGAGCGTTTCTCGGAATCTCTTAGGAATGTTGCGCCATCTACTGTTGAGTTGCTAAACTACAATTTTTTTTTTCGTGTACACGGATTTTTTCAGAGAAGACACACGTCATCTAGATAGACTTGCAATGTAGAACGTCATCTAAATACAAAAACTTATTTTTTTATTTACAATTGGTAATCCCGTGGCATCATCTCACCCGATGGAAGTAACGATGAAGTCGAAGATGGATAAGGGGTCATTAAGATTCTACAACGCAATAGGAAACTGGTTATCTTATCTTCTAGTCGGAACACATCATATGCTGTGAATATTGATATTTGGCGGCAAGACTTAGCTAAGATGGTGGCAGCAAGCCAAGCGGGCTTAGAAAATGCCATTTCAAACTTTATCTAAATCGTTAGAGCCGTTTCCGAGTAACCAATTGTTAACTAAAAGAAATATGAAGTTTTATTTTAAAAAAATGATCAAAATGTAATATAAGTAAGCTAGCTTATAGAAAAACTTTAAAAACTTTCGAGTACTTTTAGAAAGCTTTTATTTTAAAAAAGGGTTTTTAATTTCAGTCTGCCACATGAGAATGTATTGAAGTAAATGTTTGATTTCAAATTTAAAAACGCCGGGATAACTTCTATGATATTTACTTGAGTTGTATTTTTTCCTGGCAAATAAATAAATCAAAATAAAATATGAGTGAAAACAAAAGACGATCCTAGAACATTGAATACCTTCGTAGTTCATTATCACATCAATATCAAAATACCAAAAAGATCCATTTTCATCGGAAATACGGCTTCATACCAAATTTCAGCTCAATCGGACCCCTGGAAGTCTCTCTAAATTCGATAGCAAGATTTTAAGCGGACATACATACTTCCGAACATTGTAAGCTAATTAAAAGCTTATAAAAAGCTGGACTTTCTAAACAGAGTTGGACTCTTAAATATATGTTGATCGATTTGTATGAGTGTACATTGTTCGAACTGACTATTGCATTGTTTTATTGGGTTCAGAATCACAAGCAGAGGTATAAGACCTGTTTTAAATATACTGGCGTGTGAGACAACGTGCTGCTGGGGTTCAGCGGCATTGGCCTTCATAAAGGAGATTGGCCGTCGCCTTCAAGAGAGGGGGTGTGATGCTCGCTCCGGGACCAACCTGCTGCAAAGGTTGTCTATTGCCATCCAGCGCGGCAACGCGATGTGTTTCATGGGCTCCTTTGCGGCTGGTTGGACTCGGGGTTTCGATTTTTATTACTATTTATTATTATTAGGTTAGGTTAATTAAGTTAGGTTTTAAATTAGAGTTAAGTGAAACTTTTATTACATCGTCTCAAATTTTTTCGCTTGTGTGTCTTGTGACGGTCAGTATGATCGTTTCGTTCTCTGTACTGTAGCTCCAAGACGAGAGTTCAGCCGTGATCGTTTCGTCCTCTGTAAATGTCTATAATGTGAAAAAATGTTTCACTTTTACCGTGGTTTCATAAAACCACACACTACTTTTTGAAATTAAATTATTTTATTTTAAATATCGGGTACGAATAAACTTTTAAGAACGTGTATAGTTCTCCAGTGGCGACCGGAAGAAGTGGCGTTGGTGGGCCTTCCATTCGGTGAACCGACGACCTGGTGACGATCGCGGGGAGCCGCTTAATGCGGGTGATGTAGGACGAGTCGTTACGAAAATCCTTGGGGAGGCCTTTGTCCACCTGTGGACGTCTTTCGGCTGATATGATGATGATCAATGATTTACACCTTTATATATCTTTTTAGGGTTCTGAACACCCAAATTGTGACCAAGTGGACCCTATCACTAAGCCTCCACTTTACATCTGTCTGTAGGCTGGCTCTATTTCATGAGCCCTAATAGGTAGACAGTTAAAATTTTCAGTGTGTTTGTGTTTTTTTGAATGTATGTATCTTTGTATGTATGTGTTTAATTATTTGGCATGCTAATTATGTGTCGTTAGAGCCTTCTTGATCCCGTGAGTGACCTAAAATATTTTTTTACCCGAGTGGAAAAAAGAGTCAGTTAAATTTTTTAAATATTTAATTTAATTTTTATTTTGTGCTTTTTAAAATTTACATACCTATTACATACGGGACGAAACACGACATTGTGACACGAAATCTAGCCTATTTAGTATCGATCAAACCTTGGAAGTTGCTCACCTCCCTTGTTTGATGCTGCAATTAAATGTGTTATAACTCTAAACTTAAAATAAATCAGATCAGTGAAAGTTTCTCACTTTTTTTACCTCTGATTCAGCAGATTCTTGAAGATGCTGCCGCATCAGATCAAGGTTACCATAATATATCTAACACCTATTCATTAAGACTGTTCCAATAAGTACTAACACAATACTTCTGCTGTAAGTTGTTGAAGAGTTGGGTATTCTGGCGATTCTAGGAGATTTTGCAGAATCAGGTCAAGGTAAACATGTTCTATGTAATACCTATTCATTGAGACTATTCTTATGAACACAAACACGATACCTCCGCTGTAAGTTGGTAAGAAGTTGGGTATCCCGCTGATTACAGGAGATGCTGCAGCATCAGGTCAAGGTTAGTGTATTCTTTCTAAAATCTATTCATTGAGACTATTCCAAAAAGCCCTAACACGATACTTCTGATGTAAGTTGTTGAGGAGTTGGGTATTCTACCGATTCCAGGCGTATCTGCAGCATCAGGTCAAGGTTACCATGTTCTATATTACACTTATTCATTAAGAATATTTCAATGAGCCCAAACGCAATACCTCTGCTGTAAGTTGACGAGGAGTTGGGTATCCTGCAGATTCCAGGAGATGCTGCAACATCAGGTGAAGGTTACCATGGTTTTGCAATATTATTACAGTAACAGGGCACCAAATTTTGAATCGATCAGACGTGTATAAGTTGCCCAGATCCCTTCATCATCTAGATAAGAGCTGATGATCCTGAACGGCTCAACGGGTCTTCATGAATTATAGCTAAAAACCATCACAAAGAAACCTGCTTTCACGTAAAAAAAACCGAATCAAAATCGGTCAATCCATTCGAGAGTTACGGTGCCACAGACAGACCGAAACATACACAGACATAACATCCCGTCATAACATAACGTCAAACTTATAAAACCCCTCTTTTTGCGTCGGGGGTTAAAAACAATAAAATAATTTAAAAAAAAAAAAAGTTAAAGGGGCCTCAATGAAGGAAACGTGAAGAAACTATCGACATCTAGTACGATGGTATGAAACCCTTCGTCACAGTATTGCGATATCTTTCGTGTGCGAGTTCGATTCGCAGTTGGCCGATTTTTTTATACTTTACTTTAGAATGTTAAACGTTGATAATGACGTAAGCCTAATGATGTATTTTCAACGGAGAATAAACCAGTTTCATTTAGCGGCTGTATGTTTTTTGGCACCTAGAATACCTATGCCTTTCATTTTGAAAATAATTTATGCAAAACTTATTGACAAGCCCCTTACATGCTCGCATACTGATGACTGGGAATTTGCATATTCCGGTTTAGGTCGATATTTTCTTCATACGATGTGCTTTTTAGCTTCGAGCTTGTAAGCAAAATTGTCTAGCCTTCATAGATAGAAGCACACGAATCGTTTAGCCAGCTTCCATCCTTCAGCATCATCGTCACTTACTGTGACGAAGTCAAGTTCTTTTTATATTCCACCTACTTTTATATCATCTTTTTTTCTATTTTTACTTTTTTTTAATTTGTTTGTTTTTAAAATTGTCATTCTCTGTCATGTGATTCATTTCCGTCACACCCTGGACACTTCATACAACGAGCCAGAAATTACATTTCAAAAAAGGAATGACGGAACAAACAAAATGGCGGCGAAATCCTAAACGTTCGACAACTAAACTGTAACCAATCTGTATCAATCTGGGTGAAGAGGGGGTGAGGTCGCAAACTAGAGAGCGGCAAGGAGTGTCCATACTGTATGTTAGTTCTAATCTTAATATATATAAATCTCGTGTCACAATGTTTGTCCTCAATGGACTCCTAAACCACTTAACCGATTATAATAAAATTCGCACACCATGTGCAGTTCGATCCAACTTGAGAGATAGGATAGGGTAGGGTAGGGTAGGGTAGTGTAGGGTAGGGTAGGGTAGTGTAGTGTAGGGTAGTGTAGAGTAGTGTAGGGTAGGGTAGTGTAGTGTAGTGTATGTAGGGTAGGGTAGTGTAGGGTAGTGTAGTGTAGTGTAGTGTAGGGTAGGGTAGTGTAGTCACAGATTACTAATTAGTTACTACGTAAGTGTAGTGTAGTGTATGTAGGGTAGGGTAGGGTAGTGTAGGGTAGGGTAGTGTAGTGTAGTGTAGGGTAGGGCAGGGCAGTGTAATGTAATGTAAGGCGGTACGAAGTTCGCCGGGACAGCTAGTATATTATATACTTTGATTCCGTTTCCTATCATCAATATCATTTCTGCCTAGTTTTCTATATTTTTCAATATTTTCTAATATATATTCAGTTCTGGTGGTTTCATTTATTTAAAAAAAAACTTTGGCCCTAACCACCATAATCCTTAATTTCATCTCGTGCGAGCGACGGCGCAAACGGAGGGTGCGCCGCCCGCCGCATTACCATCAGGACGTGAGATGATGTCAAGGGCTAAACATTTGTGGATAAAAAAAATGAAAGTGCTAAAATAAAAACCGACTACGAAAAGTTACGTTTACCATCTTTCATAGTTTAAGAGACATTCAAGATCAAGGCAATCCTAACGATCCCTCTTTCAAAAACATAATTTTTTACAGAGATGGTTAAGGGGGTGGAAAATGACATAATTTACTAATAAGCATATCCTGACATAGTTCCCGAGAGATCTGGAGAAAAGTCATGTCCACGCTCACGAGCCGCTTGCGGCTCGCGCACTGTGCACCCTCTAAGACAGTCATAAAAACGATGTCCACGCGGGCGAAGCCGCGGGCAAAAGCTAGTAACACATGTTCTGTGAAAATTTCAGCCATACGCCTATCACGGTTTCAAAGATACAGCCTTTTAAAGGTTAGACAGACAAACACAGACAGATGAATGGACTGACGGACAGCGTAGGCTTAGTAATAGTAATAGTATCCCGTTACCTAGTACGGAATCCAAAAAATACTAAAGAACGATGTATTTTTAGCGACCACAGAATCCACCAGCGATTTTTTTGCTTATCTGTGTTACCAACCTTGTCCCCTTATGTTATTGATATTTTGAAAACTTGTCATTATGCAACTTAGTCATTTTGAAAAAAACAATCTAGACATCATGCGACGGACTAAAATAAAAAAAAAACATCAGTAACTATAAAGGTTAACTCAAAAATGAAACAATGCCGTTAATTTCAGTCGCAAACGTTTTACAATTCAATTGAGTGCCAGCCCAGACGGTAATTGGCAAGCTTTAATGAATACCAATTGATCATGTGAAAGAGCCTGTGACTGCTCATTAAGCCAGTAGTTTTTTGGTTAATTGCTTTGTCAGACAGCAGACAGTAATATAAATAGTTTACATAAACACAAAACTACACAAACATTAGCGACCGGGTAAAAATTACCACATTATTAATTATAGGTGCCTATTTCATTGAATTTATATTTATAGTAAAGTTTTTTTTTCTGTTTTTCTAAACTGTTGGTTATAAATATAAATTATTATACATTTGAAAACACGTATTTATTACTACTTAAGGCACATGCATTATATGGAACCAAAGTTTTAACTTCTTTAAAAACTGAACAATTGTTTTATTTTATAGGGCATTTTTCACCTATACTCGACTTCACACGTCCGCAGCGGCTGATCGCGTGGCGCTAACTAGCAGCCGCGCGGGGAGCGCGTTTCTCGTTGCTATGCAGAAAGGTACTTGAAGCGGCAAGTCGAAAAATTAGGTCGAAAAATTTTTTTTAAGCTATCCCATAGCTTTTATCGCGGGCTTTGAACGCGGCGACCGAATCAAGAAATTCCGTAACGAAAAAAAAAACTAACTTAAATAAAACTTAACCCCACGCTCGGTCCATTTCTAAAAAACTTACAGTGCCATCTATTAGCGATTTGCGGTACTAAATTAGTAAATTTTACTGGTGTAACTTTCTTAGTGTTAATTTATTAAATAAACATCACGCGCCCCAAAGACTATATGATACTGTTAAATAAATACTGCATAAATAAAAATTAAATAAATTAAGTTGATAAAAAAATGCTACCGCGGCAGTTCCCGAGTGCCACACATTTTTTTTTAACTCTGTGGTACTTTATACCCGGTATCGACAAGCCCCGGATTAATTACCGCTCTAAAACATATCGAGGCCTCAATGTCAAACCGATCATGTCTTGTATAATGTTTCAAACGTAAACAGCGACATCTATCCCAAGTAACGCGTATTTTTGTACATGAGCTATTAGTTAGCTATCATCACGCTGTGAGCTATAGGCCTTACATTTTCTTTGAGATTTCGTGAAGCACCAACTTACCGCTTTTAGGGAATTCTTCGCTTTTGAGGCTTATTTGAGCTGTCAGGCCCTTTGTTTAGGGCTGATTGATCGCTGAATTAGGAGGCCAATTTCAGTGGTAATTGAGGATGGAATAAGATGAAATAGCTCCCTGCTCGTACGTAAGATTTTACAGATAAAAAATGTAAGCTATTGTGATAATTGTAGCCAGTGGTTTTTCGAGGAAAATATATTATTGAATCAAAAGTAATCTAACAGAACTATTCCAGGACAATTAAAACAAGATAATCTAGCCCCAAATTAAAATTCCTTATATTATATTAAATTATATATATATATATATATATAATATAAAAATTAAAATTCCTTATATTATATTAAATTATATATATATATATATACATTGCTCGTAGAACAGATGGCCGTTGGGGCAGTAAAGTTCTCGAGTGGCGACCACGCACCGGAAAGCGTAGTGTAGGCAGGCCTCCCACTCGGTGGACCGATGACCTGGTGAAGGTCGCGGGAAGCCGCTGGATGCGGGCAGCGCAGAACCGGTCGTCGTGGAGATCCTTGGGGGAGGCCTATGTCCAGCAGTGGACTTCCTTCGGCTGATATGATGATGATATATATATATATATATATATATATATATATATCTCTTAATATATATAAATCTCGTGTCACAATGTTTGTCCCCAATGGACTCCTAAACCACTTAACCGATTATAATAAAATTCGCACACCATGTGCAGTTCGATCCAACTTGAGAGATAGGATAGTTTAAATCTCAAATTATAGTCGCAATTTTAATTAAAAATCCAGAAATTCCGTAACGAAGAAAAAAACTTCACGCTCGGTTGCCATGGCAACAATATCGGTTGTCAAAACAAACATATAAGAAGATTTGATCATTTTCGGAGAATAATAAAACTCTTTTCATAAACTGTATATACCTCCATATGACAAAAAAGATTTGATTATTTTTTATTTATAAAATGCAAAAACATTTTTATTTAAGACACAGCTGTTTGTATTTATAGAGATAGGTACAAAAAGATTTTATTCCATATAAATCTTCTGTCCGTGTGTTAGTCATTGAACTCCTCCTAAACGGCTGGACCGATTTCGCTAATTCTTTTTTTGTCGAGTTCGTTATTGTCAGGAGAAGGTTCTTATGTAGTGTAGGGTAGGGTAGGGTAGTGTAGTGTAGTGTAGGGTAGGGTAGGGTAGTGTAGGGTAGGGTAGGGTAGTGTAGGGTAGGGTAGGGTAGGGTAGTGTAGGGTAGTGTAGGGTAGTGTAGGGTAGTGTAGTGTAGGGTAGGGTAGTGTAGGGTAGGGTAGTGTAGGGTAGGGTAGTGTAGTGTAGGGTAGTGTAGTGTAGTGTATGTAGTAGGGTAGGGTAGTGTAGTGTAGGGTAGGGCAGTGTAATGTAATGTTAGGCGGTACGAAGTTCGCCGGGACAGCTAGTATATAATATAAATCTCGTGTCACAATGTTTGTCCTCAATGGACTCCTAAACCACTTAACCGATTATAATAAAATTCGCACACCATGTGCAGTTCGATCCAACTTGAGAGATAGGATAGGGTAGGGTAGGGTAGTGTAGGGTAGGGTAGTGTAGGGTAGGGTAGTGTAGGGTAGGGTAGTGTAGGGTAGGGTAGTGTAGGGTAGGGTAGTGTAGGGTAGGGTAGGGTAGTGTAGTGTAGGGTAGTGTAGAGTAGTGTAGGGTAGGGTAGTGTAGTTTAGTGTATGTAGGGTAGGGTAGGGTAGTGTAGGGTAGGGTAGTGTAGGGTAGGGTAGGGTAGTGTAGTGTAGGGTAGTGTAGAGTAGTGTAGGGTAGGGTAGTGTAGTTTAGTGTATGTAGGGTAGGGTAGGGTAGTGTAGGGTAGGGTAGTGTAGTGTAGGGTAGGGCAGGGCAGTGTAATGTAATGTAAGGCGGTACGAAGTTCGTCGGGACAGCTAGTATATATATATATATATATATATATATATATATATATATATATATTCTTTATTGCACACAGATATTTACATGAAAAACAATTAGAAAGGACATTGTACAAAGGTGGACTTAAGAGACTGTTATGTATACCTAAATACTTTTAAATATAGGTAATGTAACCGTATACACAACAGAGCGTCGGTGGCGTAACGGCTAGAGCCGCCGCCTCCTATCCAGGAGGTTGTGGTTCGAATCCTGCCACGTACCAATATGTATTCGAATTTCGATTTCATATGTACGTTTACCCGACGCTCTTACGGTGAAAACTCAAACTCAAAAGGCTTTATTTGCTAGAACACTGTAGGTACAGGATCTTGTTATTTTCTTAGTGCTAGTGTTCAACCTGCAGGCAGGTGTGCAAACATAAAGAAATTAAAAAACAGATTAAAATAGTTAAAATTACAAAAAATATATCAAAAAAAAATATACAATTATCTCATTAATTAACGATTAAATTTTCTTATTTTTTCTTATAATTAATAAAGTCGTTAACAGTATAAAAACAATGTCCTAATAGCCATTTGGTCAATTCATTCTTAAAATATTTGATGTCAAGTGATTTAATTTCGTCAGGTAGGTTATTATAAATTAAAATACACATATTATAAATATTTCTACGGTAAATATCTTTGCAACAAAGAGGTTGATGTAGTAAGTTCATATATTTAGCCCGTGTCTGTCGCTCTATTACTTCACCACGCCTTTTGAAAAAGTGTAAATGCTTTTGAACAAAAATACAGACATCTTTGACGTACATGCAGGGCAATGGCAGTATTTTATATTTTTTAAACAAGGGCTTGCAGCTATCTAGAAACCAAGCTCCATCAATTACTCGAATGCACTTTTTCTGTACTTTAAAGACTCTTTCCACGTCTACAGAATTTCCCCACATGATAAGTCCGTAGCTTAGCACTGAGCTTACATATCCATAGTAGGCTGTCAATGCAGCCTCAGTAGATACCGTTTGTTTTAATTTCTTTAACGCATAAACAAACCGATCTAGTTTCTGACAAGTTATTTCTACGTGTTGTTTCCAATTCAAGTGTTTGTCAATAGTCAACCCTAAGAATTTCATGGAATCTACTTGCTCTACAGTACAACATCAACTATAATAATAAGTACAATATCTACTACAAGGAAAACATCGAGAGGAAACCTGCACACGCCTGCGAAGAAACTCGCAGGTTGTGTGTGAAGTCGACCAACCCGCACTGGGCCAGCATGGTCGACTAAGGCCCGATCGCCCTAATTCAGGGTAAGCTCAAGCCCCTCGGTGGCGACGTGTAGGAGTTGATATGAATATCTACACTCTTAATCTCTGGTAATTTATCATCAATATCCTTATGAATTGAAACTTAACAAGTACGAAATATTTAACGCCTGCGAAGTAACTCGCAGGTTGTGTGTTAAGTCGACCAACCCGCACTGGGCCCGCGTGGTCGACTAAGGCCCCGATCGCCCTAATTCAGGGTAGGCTCAAGCCCCTCGGTGGCGACGTGTATGAGTTGATATGAATATCTACACTCTTAATCTCTAGTAATTTATCATCAATATCCTTATGAATTGAAAATTAACAAGTACGAAATATTTAATTTTTTGAAAACTATTAATTTACTGCGCACTATGTATAATTTTGGCTTAATAAAAATTGGAAGTGTCTTCTATATCTATAACACAAGTATTTAAAAAAAATATAGGTACAGGAGATGTAATCTGTAAGATTTCAAATTATTCTTCATTATTGTAAATTATAATTATTTATCTGTTGTGCTTACCATGTACTGTAACATTTTTGAATTGAAATAAATTATTATTTATTAATTTACTTTCGCAATATCTTTACATCCCAGATACCGCAGTGTCTTAAGACCAAGGTCTTCGACCAGTGTGTTTTGCCAGTGATGACATACGGAACTGAGACATGGTCGCTTACTATGGGCCTCATAAGAAGGCTCAAGGTCACCCAAAGGGCAATGGAGCGTGCTATGCTCGGAGTTTCTCTGCGTGATCGAATCAGAAACGAGGAGATCCGTAGGAGAACCAAAGTAACCGACATAGCTCTCAGAATTGCTAAACTTAAGTGGCAGTGGGCGGGATACATTGCTCGTAGAACAGATGGCCGTTGAGGCAGTAATGTTCTCGAGTGGCGACTACGCACCGGAAAACGTAGCGTAGGCAGGCCTCCCATTCGGTGGACCGATGACCTGGTGAAGGTCGCGGGTAGCCGCTGGATGCGAGCAGTGCAGAACCGGTCGTAGTGGAGATCCTTGGGGCAGGCCTATGTCCAGCAGTGGACGTCTTTCGGCTGATATGACTTTCGGTCGATATGATCATAAAGATGATAGCACACATCGTCCATAAAATCATCTTGGTTCCTTTATTAAAGAACACTGTACTGCTGTTATTATACCCAACACAAACGAGGAAATTCATAACTCAAACGAATATAATTAGATTTTCCCGGTCCAGGGCGGGCTTCTCATTCGAAGGTCATTACTTACCCTTACAAATAAAAGCAAATACTCATTAAGACGTCTACTGAAGCCGACTGCGTTTTGAGATAACGTCAGACACTTAGGAATGAGATAAGGGCTCTTACAGAGTTAACCCGGCGAGACTCTGGCCGGGTATGACATACCCACCCACTTATTTAAGTGAGGAATACAAAAATATTTCATATTAGACTGTTTTTATTTTAAAGTCGTAAATACACACACTATATATCTTAAAAATACCTTTACTTTATATATTATGTTATGAAATATTACGTATTTACAGCCATTTTTAAATATGGGTATCATATACCCTACCACACACTCCGTGTTACATTTCTTCACCTGCCTCCCGCCGGGTTAAGTTGGATATCTACAAATAATATTCGTTCATCTTATCAGCTCATATACGTCCCCACCGAGGGGCTCGAGCCTACCCTGAATTAGGGCGATCGGGCCTTAGACGACCACGCGGGCCAGAGCGGGTTGGTCGACTTCACACACAACCTTTGAACTTCTTCGCAGGTATGTGCAGGTTTCTTCACGATATTTTCATTCACCGTAAGAGCGTCGGATAAACGTACATATGAAATCGAAATTTGAAAACACATTGGTACGTGGCAGGATTCGAACCACGTTCTCCCAGACTGGAAGCAGCGGCCCTAGCCACCGACGCTCTAATATTCGTTAGGCCTTGATTATTCGTAACAAGTTCAGGAGCGAAACAACACTCAGCCTATAAAACTGAATAGAAAGAAATGCTAGAGGTGTGTGTGTGCGATGGATGAGGGCGATAAAAACAGGTATTTTCAAAAGTGTGTTTAACCCTTAGGTTGTTCTTTGAACGAATTACACGTTTACATTTAAGAAATCTAGAGGCCTAATGATTTTTAAAATTATTTTTAAAGCTTTCATTTACTTATCAATGTTTATTATGTATGTATGTTTAAGTCAAATCTTGCAAGCTGATTTTGACCCACTGATTGAGCTAAAACTTTGCATACATATTCAGTTTGGATGACAATGCATGGTTAGATAAAAATACGTCATTCTTAATCCTAAAGATGGCGGAACAGTTACTTTTTGTGCTGGCTGTGGGCATCGAATAAAAGAGTTTGCTGAGAAGAATACAAAATAATTAAAATTATTTTCAATTAAAAGCTCAAAGGATTTTTCAAAAATTATTTAGCTTGAACTCTTTTTGATCTTAGGTGACATTAAAGTTTCAAAAAATATGCCCTTGCCTTAAGACATCAATCATTTTAAATCCCGCTGAGGTACGAACCCTTACGAAAACCATGAAAATATTTTTTGTTTATTTAAGTGCTTCTTAATAAAAAGTTAAGTAATGTCAGTAATGAAGAATTGCCTGAATAAATATTTTATTATTATTTACTAGATGTTTCCCGCGGCTTTACCCGCGTGGACAACGATTCTATGACTTTTCGAGGGTTCGCAGTGCGCGAGACGCAAGCGGCTCGCGAGTGTGAAAAAAAAGTAGTCTGTCTATTAATCCAGGTCCTAATCTGTCTACCTACCAAATTGCAGCCAGATCCGTTCAGTAGTTTTTGCGTGAAGAAGTAACAAACATACACACTCACACACTCACAAACTTTCGCCTTTATAATATTAGTGTGATTTGATACCAGCAACGCAACGCATAACTAACAAAATCTACATAAAACTGCAGCAAAAAATATCTATAGTACACATTTTTCTTAAGCTCTAAAAAGTATGCGTTTTGGTATTTGTGTATTAAAAAAAATCCGGCAGGGCCAGACTCGGGTTCCGTACCAAAATAATATGTTTGTGTAATATATTTATCAATTATAAAGACATCAGCAAGAACGACATAAAAACATTTTTTTTTATTCTTTTCTGGATGCGTACTATAAATACGACTTATTTTTGGTTAATTACAGCCACTTTGATGCTTACATGTATTGGCGATATCAAAAAAAATGAAGGCCCCCTAATATATTTCGTATTTCTACCTTTGATTTCGTTATTATTGGTTAATTTCGTGTAAAAATATTATTTCTTAATTCTTTTTGAAGATGGTTTTTAGTTTGCTAAAACATTTTTTTTTATTTTCCCAAAATAGTGCCACAGATTGTATAAAATTAGCAATCAGAAATCATTAATTGCATTTATCATAGGTCACAAAAATGTCACTATGCAGGCGTACAATACATAAATGTCTCAAAAATAATTTTATTTATTAAAATAAAATCTAAATAATTATTAAATTGACTAGTCTCTATAAAGTCAATTCATTTTAAATTATAATCTAATTATCATTTTTCATGTTCTTTTACTAAAATCACTAAAAACAAAAAAAAATATTTAAAAGAATTAAAAGGGGAAAACATAGCACTTGCCCATTATGAAAGTTTGTACCATATACACATGTCCTTAGTATTTTTATAGCTTTTCAAAAAAACATGTTATGAATATAAAAAAAATCTTAAAATATATCTAGGCAATGTTGAGCGGTTAACATTTTTTTACGTTAATTTTTTCTAAAACCATCTGTACAAGATTTATCATTTTTATCGTTTTTATCCCTTAGACGATAATAAAAAATTTATGTTAAAAATCTGTACCAATTTAGAGTAAAGTTTAGCACGGAACTATAACAAAACTCTGAAGTAGCCCTAAGAGGGTCTGAATAAAAGGACCCAGGCCCGGATTAAGGACCCCCATTATTTTTCTCATTAGTCTCAACGAGATAGACTTGAGGTGTGAATCGCACCACTAATCTAACTGGGTATCTGCCCACAGAATCTGGAAGATAGATGTATAATATACAGGCGTATGTAATCCGCCTAAGGGTTGTTGTGAGATTAATTGGGATGACGACTGCATCAAATATAATCGCTTTATTTTATATCAAGTCTTAATTAAATTTATCTTTATACTAGCTGTTTCCCGCGGTTTCCCCCGCGTGGACCCCGAGCGGCTCGCGAGCGTGGAAAAAAGTAGCCTATCTTAATCCAGGTCCTAATCTGTCTACCTACCAAATTTCAGCCAAATCCGTTCAGTAGTTTTTGCGTGAAAGCGTAAAAGACAGACAGACAGAGTTACTTTCGCATTTATAATATTAGTAGGGATATAAAAATTATGTGTCACGTTGTTTGTCCGCGATGGACTCCTAAACTACTGAACCGATTTTAAATTTGATTTGCACACCGTGTGCAAATCGAACCAACTTAAAAGATAGAATAGCTTACATTTCAATTTATAGTCGCAATACTTAAGTCATTAAGGTCTTTAAAGACAGTCAAAGCGGAAAAAAGCTAGTTTTATTATAAAAATTACAAAGTTTACAAATTATGACATTGAAAAACTATAACATCACTTCTAGGTACCTATTTCAAACATTTTTAAAACAAAATTCATAGATGATAAAAAAACTCAAATGACTAGCAGTTAATACTGTTATTACTAAGTTAGTTGTTTCCTATAACTTTTTTGAGATTTCATTAATTAGATTTTTTTCTAAAAAAACTATGATCAATACAATTTTGAACGTCTCTGTGGCGTAATGGTTAAGTTTAGCTTTCCCTCAGGAGGTCGCGGGTACGATTCCTGGCGGATTCTTACTCGGTTTGGTTGGTGGAAGGTCATTTCTACGCCCACCTGGCTATCTACCACCATTTTATCTAAGTCTTGCCTCCAAACACCAATGTTAACAGCTTTGATGTAATCCGGTTTGAAGATAAGACAGCCAATTCCCCATGGCGTTGAGGAATCTTGGTAACCCGCTTCCATTTTCGTTATCATTGTCCCTTACTATCAGACGAGGTGATACCATGGGCTGACCAATTGTAAATAAAAAAAAACATTTTAAAAAACTTTAGAGCAAACATAAAGAGCAAACACTGAGTGAGGGATAAGATAATTTTCAGGTAAATTTTGGAGCCAAATAGAGGTCTCCTTCTCTTCTGTTATCGTGTGGCATAACTATCCGTGCTATCCAAGGGATAGACGACGGTTGCCTGGTGTTGCACTTAGCATCACCTGCAGTCACGTGTAGGGCATTAAGATATTACACCTTTGGACGCACTCCAGTTTAGCTACTATGCTCAGTGGAATAGCGAAAGTGTCGTTTGATGAACTAAAAAAACCTGGAAAAGTTTCATACTACTACACATCATTACACGAGTATTAAAATTTTAATCCCTATAATAAACACATATTCTGTAAAAAAAAACAGCCCTAAATACCTATTACGGTCTCAAAGATACAGCCTTTTAAAGGTCGAATAGAGAGACAGACAGAGGGACGGACAACATATGCTTACTAATAGCTATGGTAATTAGGTTCCGTTTCTGAAACGGAACCCTAAAAATATCTTTTAAAAATAACAAACATATTTAGAACACTGAACTGAACATATAAGGTTTTTCCTTGCACTATTCCACAATTCAAGGCAAGAGTGAATAGGCATTATTTGAGTTTGCGTACCATCCTCGACAGCATCATCACTTACCATTAGGTGAGTTGCAGTCTAACGCAGTCAAATTTTTATAAAAAATAATAATAATAATGATAAAAAAATATAAGTAAAACACAAATTTGTTTATACTGCAACCGGTTTCGTGATCATCTTCAGGCAGTAGACTGAAGATGATCACGAAATATTAATTGTGGAATAGTGCAAGGAAAAACCTAAATATGTTCAGTTCAGTGTTCCACCAAGAACCTACTATCGCAAGCATACAATAAAAATAACAAGATTTTCAGGAACACATTTTGTTGTTCAATAGGTGCATTTTAAATGGTTTTAAAATAGTAATTAAATATAAGTAATGTCATTTTGTAAAAAATATCAATAATGACCAAACATTAGTCAATAATTTCAACATAAAATCACTGATATAAAACAAATAATGTTATTAGGACATGAAAACAATATGACACGAAAAGTTTTATCACTACATACAATTATTGATTTTTTTTCTCAATTGGTGAGCTTTTGGCATCATCTCACCTGATGGTAAGTGACGATGATGCCGAAGATGGAAGCGGGCTCACCAAGATTCCCCAACGCAATGGAGAACTGGCTATCTTATCTTCAAGCCGGAACACATCAATGTCGTAAACACTGATGTTTGGCGGCTTAATTTATCATAAATGCCTATTATCCCTATGTATAAGCTTTACGATATTGTTTTTGGTGTACTATTAGTGTAAATAAATAAATAAATAAATGCCTTTGACAAGCGTAGGCCAGTTCACACGCACAGCATCCGGTCACGAGTATAACGCGAGCTCCCCATCTCGAGCTCTAGATGTTGCTGGAGCTCGCCAAGGCTCCCCTCGAGAAACATCTAGAACATTCCATACTTGCTCGTACAATCAAAGAGCTGCACCATACAGTAATACCGTTAGTGCACCACAAAACTATCGCCCGAGGGGCAATTCTGAAATGATACCAATAATAGTTCCACGAATGGCCAACGGGCACTCATAAAAGCGAATCACCCTGCGGATTTTCGTTACGAATTAAATTTCTCGACACAGAATGGAGAAACCTTCCTTTATGCGATTGCCTCTCTGATAATTTCGAATTTAAAATTAAATAAGGTTTTATAGGCTGTGGTGTGGTAAGCTCAAAACGGTGGTAAGGTGACCACAATAAAGGGGTAATAAACCGCACTGTTTTGAAAACTATTACGATAGTTATGTTGGTGAAGCAAATGCCGTTTTATATCGATGGTCGGGTTATTATAGGGGTGGACTAATTAATTTTACAAAACAATCTACCCTCATTCAAAATGTACTGTCCTTAATTGGATTACTTGATTTAGATAAACAAGACTTAAAAGGCCTGTCTAGACGACGAAATTGTTAAATAATTTTCATTAATTCTTAGCTTGTCTGAAAGTTTTTTCGGGTACAATCTAACTTTAATTGTCTATTATTAAATTTAACACTGATAAAATACTAAGTATAGATAGATAGGTACGAAAAATAATATAATAATAAAACGTTGAAAAAAACAAATTGATGTGATAAATCGACAACGTGTGTTTTTGTAATTGGTACAAACGAACAGTCTACGTCTTGGAAACTACTGAACCGATTTTGATGAAACTTTAAGTTGATATGTACTTAATGCAATAAAAAGTGAATTATTGCATTTTGATTTCTAGGATCTGAGAAATATGTGAACAAACATACATTTATGAAATTTGGAACACCTAGTTAGAGGACCACATACACAAACATATAAGAAAATTGTGCGATTCCATACATACGTGTCGAAATGAAAACCGCCTTTACAACTGCTCCTTTTGGTACAAGGAGGAACACTTTCTTGAACTTCAGGTAGCCAACACTTGTGTAAGTGGAGCTTTTTGTATCTGTTGGCGACCAAAATGCACTTTGTGTCGCTGAGCTTGCAATGACATAAAAAAACCCTGTATGTCGGGCAGCCAAATTCAAATTTAAATTTAACGTCTTTATATCTAGTCTAAAAAAGCGTCGGTGGCTCAACCGGTAACGACTCGGTCCATCTAACCAGAGGTACCGGGTTCAAATCTGGACGGCAAATGTACCAATGAGTTTTTCAAAAACTTACGTACATACTTACCGATTGCTTTAACGGTGAAGGAAAACATCGTGAGGAAACCTGCACAGGGCCTGCGAAGAAACTCGAAGGTTGTGTGGGAAGTCGACCAACCCGCACTGGGCCCGCGTGGTCGACTAAGGCCTAATCGCCCTGATTCAGGGTAGGCTCGAGCCCCTCGGTGGGGACGTATATGAGCTGATATAATAATAATAATAATAATATCTAGTCTGAATCCGCTGGATGAGGGCAGAGCAGGACTAATCGTTGTGGAAAATTATTGGGGGAGGCCTTTGTCCAGCAGTGGACTACTTTCGGTTGATATGACGATGATAATGGCTAGTCAGAAGCAGTCGCTCGGTGCAACTTGTGTGATGGGGTCGATCACGCTGGTTGACTGACCTGAAGCACGGTCATTACCTGCATGGGTTTTACTGATAGTGACATTTTTCTCGACTGTTTTGATCACACCCCGGACACTGCATACAAACGGTCGTGAAATGACATTTCTAAAAACATATGACGGTGCAAAAAATATTACGGCGAAATCCCATACGTTCAAGAACCAAGCTATAACCAATCTGAATCAACTTGGGTAACGAGGGGGTGAGGTCGCAATCTAGAGAGCGGCAGGGAGTGTCCATACTGTATGTTAGTACTTATATATATACTTTGCTATGGTGAAGATTGCTGTCACAAGATGGCAGTTCTCATGCCATGGCGACTTGAAAATCTTCTGAAAGTGGGCTTCCCAACTAGGCCTACAACTTCCACCAACCCGGACTGGGCCCCCGTGTGTGGGTTATGCCTTAACCTTCCCTAGCTTGGAAGAGACTCTTGCCCCAGCAGTGGGCACGTTTATGGATTGTCAGCAATGTCTAGTATTCTCTCTTTCACATTACGAAACGCATAAAAAGGATCAGGCCAAGTCATCAACAACATCATTTATTTTTATCCACAATTGGTAAGCCCTTGGCATCATCTCACCAGATGATAAGTGACGATGATGCCGAAGATGGAAGCGGGCTTACCAAGATTCGACAACTCAATTGAGAACTGGCTCTCTTATCTTCAAACCGGAACACATCAATCTTGTTAACACTGATGTTTGGCGGCAAGACTTAGATAAGATGGAGGTCGCTAGTTGGGTTTGGAAAATGCCCTACCACCAACCAAACCGAGTCCTTCAAGTTGACCCCACCGGGAATCGAACCCGCGACCTCCTGGTGTTAAGCGAATGGACTAACCATTACGCCACGGATATTTATTTCAACCGAAGGACGTCCACTGCTGGACATAGACCCAAGGATTTCCACGACTACCGGTTCTGCGCTGCATTCTAACCTTCACCAGGTCATCGGTCCACTGATTGGGAGGCCTTCCTATGCTACGTTTTCCGGTGCGCGGTCGCCACTAGATAACTTTACTGCCCCAACGGCCATATGTTCTATAAGCTATGTGCCCCGCCCACTGCCAATTAAGTTTAACAATTCTGAGAGCTACGTCGGTTACTTATGTTCTCCTACGGATCTACTCGTTTCTGATTCAATCACGCAGAGAAACTCTAAGCATAGCTCGCTCCATTGCCCTTTGGGTGAACTTGAGCCTTCTTATGAGGCCCATAGTAAGCGACCATGTCTCAGTTCCGTATGTCATCACTGGCAACACACACTGGTCGAAGACCTCGGTCTTAAGACACTGCGGTATCTGGGACGTAAAGGTATTGTGAAGCTTCCCGAACGCTGCCCAGCCGAGTTGGATTTGATGATTGATCTCTTTCTCGAAGTTAGACCTACATAACTGGACTGTTTGTGTTTATTTGGCCAAGTAGCAAGCTACTTTTACGGGGCGTTTGAAGTTAAAAATAAAAAAAAAATCGTAGAACTTCAACTTATCGAGCAAGCGGATTCCGATCGATATATAATTTGCCTCATTTTAAAGACTTTACATCTTGTAGCCTTTATTACAAGGTTCAATATAGCTTGCAATGTTCGTATGTATTCGTTCGTAATCTTGCGATCAATTTAAGAGCAACTTCCAGGGGTCCGATTGAGCTAAAATTTGGTATGAAGCCGTATTCCCGGAAACAAATATGTTTGGTATTTTGAAGTTGATCTGATGATAAACTACGAAGGTGAAATAAAGGGCCCAGGATCGTCTATTATTTTCAATTAAATCATAGGAAATACGGTACCTAGCAGTCCAGCTTTTTTAAATTTGGAAAAAAGCACACTGAGCTTAAAAACTCTTTTCAAATAAAAAAAGCTTGTATCTTAAGGATTTAAGTTTTTCCAAACGATCTTCTTCCATTACGAAATGTGGGAGAAAAAAACAATCCTTAAATAATGCGTGCTTCTAGTTCAAAAATACGACTGAAACTATTGAATTCGCCATTCGGTGTTTTAAGTTAATTAAAAAAAAAATGTTGAGACTGAGCCTCTTCTGTACTATTATGTTTAATCGCAGATTTCTCGCAGATTTGCTCGATGCTTACCAGAAGTAAAAGTAACGCTTTTTAAAGCATATTGCACATCTTTCTACTCGAGCAGTCTGTGGGTTAGTTACACAAAACGTGCTTACAACGCCCTGCGTGTGCAGTTTAATAACGCTTTCAGGATGCTGATGGGGCTGCCGCGCCACTGTAGTGCGTCTTAAATGTTGCGGAGGCGCGAACCGATGGATTTCACGCAATTATACGTAAGAAAGTCTCCTCACTTCTCCATCGGTCGCGCGGCAGCCACAACGGCATCCTGAGGACGATCGCCGCACGGTTTGACTCTCCCCTCCTGAAGTATTGGGTGGGGATAGTCACCGGTGCGGTAAAATGATACTTATTTTAATTATTCCCAAGTAGTTTTTAAGTACTAACTAACATAGGCTAAGTCTCTATTGTTACTAACACATATTATGGATTTTTGTGGTCCGAAATAAACTTAATTTACTAAGTAATTATTTTCCGTATATACATATTGTAAATAATATTAAAAAAATATATATTACAAAATGAATTATCTAGTATCATTATTTAAAGAAACTCCAAAAGTCTTATTTGTTAACCCTTCAAGCTGGGGTATCAAACGCATCGCCGAGGCTCACGCGCGCAGTGTCATTTACACGCACTGTGGGTTAGTCCGTTTGACGCTTTGCCGATATCCAAGGTTTTCTCAAAATTTTTGTATAAAACCTTTAAAAACCAATTACTGTTCTAAATAGCTAATGAAATCTTCTTTCTATCTATATCAATTGATCGATAACCTGATTAGGTCGCCGTGGAGACCCTTGGGGGAGGCCTACGTTTGATATGATGATTTCAATTAAAGCAAGATTCCATGTACTTGCAATTGTTTTTGACGTTTCTATGATCATCCTAAAACTAAGTAAGAGGTCCGAAAACAATATTTTTTAAAATTAATCGTTAACAACCCATAACGGTCCCATTTCTGGGGCTTAGGTCTGTACCCAAACTCGGGAAGGTTCGGCCATACTCCAAAGCCCACAGTACCTCAGTATTACATCGTTGACATCGCATCTGGGGGCACGGCAGTGCCCCCGCCAAGTCGAGAAAAAAAAGCGGCACGGCCGTACCATCCTTTTCTCGAAGCAGTTCAGGCCATTTTCGACCCCCCCCACAACTTCGTTGTAGATAAACCTAGAAGCCTGAATTTTCTGTACCCAAGCAGGCATCATATAAGCACGGTATATTACAAATTTCATTCAATTTGAACCAGTACTTTAAGAATTATAACTAGTCAAAGTTTCCTAATTTGTCACTCACTGACTGACAGATCATCAAAATTCCAAGGCACTTCTAGCCGACATAGAAGATTCAAATTTAGAATACAATTAGTCTTTAGTGTATAAAGCAAGGAAAAACTCAAACATTTTGCAATTTCGGTCCAGTTTTCTAGTTACACAAACTACATAAATAACTTTGTAATCCCATATAAAATATATAGGATTACAAAGTTATTTATGCAGTCGCAGGACCGAACTCCTTGATTTACTAGTTTTTAAGGCGCAGTTCATGAATCAATGTAGTTTTCTACAAAAATAAGTGAAATCCCACCAAAAACATCCTGTAAAAACTAGCCAAGTCTCGATTGAGCTGCTTGTTTTTCTATAAAAAGTAATGAAATCTCTAAGCAAAGCCAAGCCTAGTCTAGGGTTCTTCACTGCGATTTCTTTATTATTATGGTTAGATTTTATGTGACTTGGCCGTTGACTTGGATGTCTCAAGGAGTAAATATGCATAAAGAATGTTCAACGGCAGGTCACATAAAATCTAACCATAATAATAAAGAAATCGCAGTAAAGAACCCTAGACTAGGCTTGGCTTTGCTTAGAGATTTCATTACTTCTTATAGAAAAACAAGCAGCTCAATCGAGACTTGGCTAGTTTTTACAGGATGTTTTTGGTGGGATATTTTATTCCTATCTCTGCTCGCTGACTGCTAAGGTACAGGCTGTCTCTAGCCTAGTTTAGTAGCCAGAGTTCCAATAACTAAATTTAAGATGTACAACTAGAATTGAGACCTTGTTTTTCTAACTTGTAAACTTTTTTGTGAAATAAAAAAAATTATTATAATATTACAATTACAATAAAGCGGCTTTTTTTTATTCACTATTGGTAAACCCTTGACAACATCTCACCTGGTGGTAAGTGACGATGTTGCCGAAGATGAAAGCGGGCTTACCAAGAATCCCCAACGCAATGGGGAACTGGCTATCTTATCTTCATGCCGGAATACACCAATGATATCAACATTGTTGGCGGCAAGAGTTAGATAATATGGTGGTAGCTAGCCAGGCGGGCTTAGAAAATGCCCTACAACCAACCAACCTTACAGTAGTGCAACGAATGTACTTACGCAGAGCAACGGAAGGGTACTGGCGGGGCACAGCAGAGTTTGCCAGGCTGGCTACAGGCTAGTACTGCTAGTACTTATGTCAATTTGGTAGGTAGACATATTAGGATCTGGATTAACACAGAAGCTACTTTTTTTCACGCTCGCGAGCCGCAATCGGCTCGCGCGCTGCGCATCCTCGAAGTCATAGAAACGTTGTCCACGCGGGTGAAGCCGCGGAAAACAGCCAGTTCGGTCATGAAAACAATATGACACGAGAATACATGAAAATCATTGAATTTGTCGTCAATGCCTTTAACAAGAGAAGGACAGTTCACACGGACAGCACCCGTTCACGAGTATAACGCTAAAGTCAGCCATCGCTCCCCTTGCCCTAATTAGAGGTAAAGGAACGACCGTCATCTAGTAGATAGCAACCGACACCAACTCACGTGACTTCTTAAAGCACGGCAATGGTTAAATAAATGCTTTCATCAGTAACATAGTTATTTGCTTTTATGAATGTTCTGAAACTATTTTTGGGACCAACATCCACGTTAAAATTGTTAACATTATTGTTCTAATTCTCACATCAAAAAAAGATAAAGTTCAGATAGAATGTCAATTTGAAGCCAGTTTTTACCCGACTGCCTTAGAAGGAGGGTTATGTTTTTTGAGTGTATGTGTGTATGTAGATTTCTATGTTCCCTGCTACAGCCTGAACAGCTTGAAGGATTTTAACGTATGAGGTCTTGATCACGTGAGTGACATGGGATATATTTTTAAACGACGAAAAAATGAAGGAGGTTCTGAAGTCGACGCTTATATTTGTTTTTTTTTTTATGTATGATCAGTTGCTCACGCATAACTTTCTACAGAGTAGTCCGATTTTGATATTCATTTTTTTATTGGAAAATATGTTCCCCAAAATTGGTCCCATATAAATTTGGAAAAAAAAATTCCAACCCTAAGAGAAGGAAAACAGGGAATGATTGATTGTTCACTCACTGATTGTAATGTGTGACCACACATAAATTTTTACAGAGTAGTCCGATTTTGATGATTGTTTTTTTATTTAGATGACAAAAGTGCTTTTAAAAAGACGGTGAACCTACTAGTAAATTTTAGCCACAAAAAAAATAAAAAATAAAAAATTTTTAACAAAAAATTAAACCGGCGAAAAAAGAAAGAATCTGGAAAGTGAAAAATAAAAAGAACCTATGTAGTCTTACTGAGCTCCTACACTTATGTATAAATACCTAAATAATTTTGAGTCGGTGCCAGACAAACAAATGAAACGTTTGGCAATTGCCAACAAAGGGACGCATCACGTCGATCGCCGGCGCGCCGCCGTGCATTCCGCTATCATTTCATTTTACGTAATAATTGATTTTTCGTATTTGATTGACTGGCGCCGACTTAAAATTATTTAGAAACTAGCTTTTGCCCTTGGCTTCGCCCGCGTGGACATCGTTTTCGGCTCATCGGCTGAGTAAGGTGGATAATTTCTTTAGTCTCAAAGTTAACACATACCACAAGTTCACTAAAATATTTTCTAACTCGGTCTTTTTTTTTTTCACAATTGGTAAATCCTTGACAATATCTCACCTGGTGGTAAGTGACGATGTTGCCGAAGATGGAAGCGGGCTTTCCAAGATTCCCCAACGCGATGGGGAACTGGCTATCTTATCTTCATGCCGGAACACACCAATGATATCAACATTGATATTTGGCGGCAAGACTTAGATAAGATGGTGGTAGCTAGCCAGGCGGGCTTAGAAAATGCCCTACCACCAACCAAACCGAGTCTTACAATTGACCCCGCCGGGAATCGAACCCGCGACCTCCTGTATGAAGCCAGTGAACTTTGCCTCTGAGCTACGGTTCTTTTCGTTACTTAAGCGTTATAAGCTCAGTTAAACTAATAAGTGCTCAATCAACATCATCTCTAGTTATAAGTAAGACGCCGCAAAGCCGAATCACCTGTTTTTACGCCACTTCAAAGTTTGTTCAATCGAAATACTGACAACTTTACTTGGACATTTCTAACAAACTCTTACTCTTACGTATAAGGAACAAAATGCTCTGTTTTCTGACTTGTTAAATTTTGTTAATGACACAATATACAAGTTTGGAGTCGCGTAGGAGTTGGGGAAGTAATTTTCTAATGGTGTATGAAGGTTCTGGTATTGAGCAGGAATAATAATATCGTATGAAACTTTGAGATACGATATAAAATCAATATGTTAAAAACACTTGGACAGATATTATTGTGTATTTTTTTGATCAAAAATCATTCCTTGTTGGATTTGAAAAATGTGGTAATGTTTAAAATTTAATTTAATGAAAATTAAACGAATTCATTTCATTTTCAGACAATGCAGCCCATAATGTGTTAGTTACAATTTAACTTCATCATAATCATCATCATCATCATATAACCTTTTATACGTCCCCAACTAACTTTTTTCTCCCAGATAATATCCCATTTCTAAACAGTCGCTACGCGCCCAGCGCACTTTCTTGTGAACATTTCAACAACAACATTGTGATGGCAATTTTCGGAAACCGCCTATCTGGAATTTTAGGCAAAATTTAATTTCCTATTTTTTTCTCAGTAAAATAATTATTTAGAATCAATCTACACGTATAATATAAAATGGCTCGATCTAAATAATTATATTTTTTTTGTTGTATTCTTAGTTATCCGTACACGGTTTGTATAATCCCTGCTAGCTGCTTCCGTTTCGCGCACCGCACACCCTTTATAATTTAATATAATCTTAGGCTTAGCCAAAGTAAAAGACGTAAATACATGTATACACACATACATATATCCGAAAAACATTGCCCTTCTTTTTGGCCATCCGAGTAAAAAGCAAATCAATTCCACAGAAATATTCAGTTTTTTCCTAGTGGCACACCCCGGACACTTCACACAACGGGCGCGAAATGATATTTCAAAAACAAATGACAAAACAAATGAAATCACGGCGAAATTATATACGTTCGCGTACCAAACTATAACCAATCTGCATCGATTTGTATGACGAGGGGGTGGGGTCGGAATCTAGAGAGCGGCAGGGAGTGTCCATACTGTATGTTAGTACTAATATGTATATATACCCCTTCCAGCGGCCAGTTCACAGCACCCGACGACGACGGCGTCTTTACGATAAGTACTTCCGCTCTGGACTAGCGGGGGTCGGCCGCGCTGCGGATTTCGGAGGTTTTCTCAGTATTTTTGTATAAAACCTATAAAAACTAATTACTGATCTAGTGAGCTGATTAAATTTCCTTTTTGATTATATTTTTTTAACATTTCTTCTATAACAAAAAACTACTGGTACATTTTTTTATTGGGTGCTTTTACAGTAGTTCTTACGTCAGTCACGTTAAAGGTGAGTACATATAGTTCAAAAGTTCTATAACTTACATATAATCATCCTCAAGCGTAGACCTCAAAGAAATTCTAAAATGTAGTAGGTGCATTATTACTATAGAGAAAACGTAACTTATATTGCAACAGACTGAACTCTACCTAATGAAGACTTAATAGCTCTAGTAGCATAGTTGACAAGGCAAAGTATGTCAAAGCAGGCAAGCCCAATTTTAAGGCCGAATACACATCATTGTAAAATCCTTAAGGCTAAACTCTTTCAGAAAATAATGCAAAACCCGAAATCGGACGTTGGAAAAAGTCATTTTTCTGCGGTTGAAACTGCAATACATTTTTCTTTTTTTTTTTTTGTAAAAATATGTCTGCTACAACGTGTAGGAGGCAAAAACACGATTTGATGAAATTTTCTTGATAAAAAAAATGCAAATTTCGCTTAAATTTATAAATTTTCGCTATGTTTTAGCCCACAAAAACCAGTTTACTTCGCTACAGTTAGACATACCACCTTTTTTTCTCTCTTTTTCCTCAATAAAATTATGACATATTGTCGGCCTTTTTTTTTTGTAAATGTGCCTATATGTAAGTTAAAACAAAAAAACATTAAAAATTGCAAATGTAGGGTTATTTTACTCTTTGCACATAGAGAAATGACAGAGGCAACGGTTTCAAGGCGTATTAAGCCTTAAATCTGAATACGTTACGCAAAGTGTCGTCAACATCTAACATCGGTCAAGAAAACTTGTTACCTTGTACACTGAGGCTTTCATACATTCATAAAGTATGGTTACGAAACTCGTAAAATTAAGTGTATGGCCAAGCTGTGAATACTTTCTTGTAAAGACATCACTATCTGGCACATAGAAAAATCATTGTTAAAAACACGCATACCAAGTAGCAAAGATAAGAGTCGTATATCAGACTTGATTAAAAATATCTGGGTTGTATGGGAGGTATATAATTCAGATTTTTCCTGGGATAACGAACTAAGCAAGTAGTAGGTCATATAAAGTTGTAGTAACGTACCGAGTTTCATCAAAATAATTTTAGACATTTTTTAATTGAAAATGTTTTTTTTGTCGCTTCGGTTTAGACCCATTTTCAGCAAAAGTGCAACAAAGCCCTTGTTTGTAGGTTTGAGACTACGTGGCAAAAAACTCGTCTTGAAAAAAAAAACACATGAAAAAAAAATACATATAAAACATAATACATGTCTTGAAAAAATATTGAAATATCTCAAAACTTTTTTTTTTGCAAATTCTAAAAAAATGCGGTCGGTTTTCGGCCAATTTCGGTCAGAAAAAAATCATATCTTGAATACAAAATGAGATATCGATAAATTAATAAAAACCCTACAGATATAACTATGGGATTAATTTAAAAAATATTGAAGGTGCGTTTCACTAATAGGTTATTCAGAAGTTGTACTCGTACCATTGTGACGCGGAGTTTACGCGCAAAGAGTTCGTGAGGGCGGTTGTGACGGTAAATAAATGTTCTGAAACATGATTGTGTATTTAAATGAAGTGAGTTTGTAAGGTATACGATTGATTTTCTAACTAAAGTGTCAAATTATAATAGTTATAGAGTTAGATTAATAATTTTACCACACTACCTTACTATCAACTTTGTATTTTTTTTAAATAAATATATAAAGAAATAATAGTTACTCAAAAAAACAGTTCATTAGCAGATTCATTTTCAATGAACCTAAAGGTCGGAGCAGACACAAGATATGTGTTTTTTTTAATTTAAAAAGTTTTTTTTACAATAGTGGAAACCCTAAAATATGAATATGAGAAAATCATATTGGATATTGAAAAAAAACATTGCCCTAGCACAAACTTTACTAAAATCAGTTCAGTAGTTTAACCGCTAGAGCACCGGATGGAAACACAGATACCTACACATACCTACTCACAAACACACATACGTTTTTATTTTTTAGTTATTAGGCTCTAATAGTGTAAGACAATTGATCCCATTAAAATCCTTACTTCAATTTTTTTTTACCATTACAATACCTTTTTCGCTCCTTCGTTGCTCGAAGTATTCATTTCTTTCTCACATCTTTTTTAGAAGAAATAACAAAATCCTATACATTGTGGTTCTATTTCTTATCAGAATAAATTATTCAGAAAGTAAAACTAGAATAACGACAATAATGTGTAACCCGCCTTAGACCAATAAAATGTACCCACCTACCTGGGAATTCCAAGGAACTGACATTTCTTGTGTTGAGTTTCACCTTAATAAAATATGTGAAGTTACTTTCAAATTAAGTTAGAGAAGTACTCATTTGGTTTTCCTTTTGTTACTTTCTTACAAAGGGAAGATGATTCCCTTATAACTGAATATACATAGGAATACACCAGTTAACCCTTGCATAAGCCGAATCACAAAGTAATAGTCATTTTTAACCCGCCGTCGATGACGATGGGCATTATGACCAGAGCGATTTTCAATTGGGAAAATTTCGAAAAAAACATATTATCATCGTTATTGATTTTCTCAGTAGCTGGAGATAAGACCTCAATTCATGTGATTCGTACTATAGTTTAGTGAGCAAGCGCCAGTAAATAATGGTAAAAGTTTTTTGAAAAAAACTTGAATAAAACGGCTTCAGCTCCATACATTTTTAGTTCTAAAAGATAAATTATTTTTGTTGCCCTTTTGAGGTTGTTGTCATTAAAACCAAATTTTAATTTAATATCTAAATTAACTTAAACATCTTGGTACAATAATAACTTCATTGTCATGTAACAGTTCTTATTTTAATTTGTCATCATAATTCAGCAGATAACCATATAATTAAGAAAAAAAATATTCGGATCATATTGACCCCGCGTCATCGTCCGCGTTATTTTTTACACGTCATTGGCGCCGGGTTAAATTAAAAATAGAATGTATGAAAATAACGCACTGCCTAGTCAAATAGTATTGCATTTTTGACAAGAAACGCCTTTAAAATCACATACGGGGCTCAGATACGGGGTACCAAGTCAAAATCCTGAACCGTGACGAAAGTGACAAAAGACTGTAACGGAAGTGACGAATTTGTTTCCTTCATAGCAACTAAGTAACAAACCGCGAGGTCGCAGGTCGAGCTCCGCGTAGAGCGAAGTCCGGAGCGTTCCTTGCGAGGCGAAAGGCAAAAAAAATCTCAGAGACGTAAAAATCAGACGTTTCACGTTAAACCAACGGCAGTGTATCCCGACAGCCCCATTTTACTTTTTAGGGTTTCGTAGTACAACAAGGAACGCTTATAGTTTCGTCATGTCTGTCTGTTCGTCTGTCCGTCTGTCCACGGTTCAGAACTGTTCTTAATTACTAGTTAACAGCTGAAATTTGGCAAAGATGTATAATTAGTAGTAGTATATTAGTAGTAAGAAAATAACTAGCTTTTGCCCGCGGCTTCGTCCGCGTGGACATCGTTTCTATGACTGTCTTTTAGGGTGAGCGGTGCTCGAGCCGCAAGCAAATCGCGTGCGCGGACATGAGTTTTCCTCAGATCCCTCAGGAACAATATCGGGCTATTCTGATTAAAAGTCTTTATCACTTCCCACCCCCTCAACCAATTCTATACAAAAAACCACTTTAGTCCGTAGCTCCGTTACGACGCTGACGTGTGCGAGCGCGGAAATGAGTTTTCCCCAGATCCCTCGGTAACCATGTCAGGATATGCTAATTAGTAAATTATGTCATTTCCCACCCCCTCAGCCATCTCTGTGCAAAAATCACAGCAATCCATTGTTCCGTTGCAATATTAAAGAAACTAAACAAAAAAAAGAGTATATTTTCAGTCCCCTTAGGAACTGCGGCGGACTATGCTATTAACACGGGATAAAAAGTAGCCAATGTTCTTCCCAGTAACACAGGCTACCTGCATGCCAAATTTTATTAAGATTGGTTAAGGTGTTGAAGCGTAAAAAGGTAACAAACAAACAAACACATTTTCACATTCATAGTATTAGTAAAGATAACGCGGAGAGGACAATAAAAAATTTTTTTGAAAAAAAAACCTTTTAAGACCTAAGCTAAACGCTTGACGTTTGAAAACAAAACGCATGGCGCTTCGATTCTCGTAGGCTCTCATATTTTATCATAAACACATATTGACAAAAAATACTTTTGAATTTTAATGGCATTACGAAACGTGGGAGAACCGACGAAAGAGGAAATCAAATTTTACCTCTCATGTGAAACGTGACAACATTTTTAATGGGGAATAAATTTGGAGGAAAATTCAGGAGAACAGCCTCATTCTTTTTATTTATTTTACTTGAAAAAACCCTTATAAACAAACCATTAATCCCCTCAGCACATTAAGAGGAGTGTGTCTTCCTAACGCACTCCTTACAAACGAAGTTTAGTTCTTATTTGAATAATCCTTACTATATTAATAATATTATAAATGTGAAAATGGTTTTGTTTGTTTGTTACCTTTTCACGCTTCAACGCCTTGACCAATCTTTATGAAATTTGACATGCAGGTAGCCTATGTCACGGGAAAGGACATAAGCTATTTTTTATCCCGGAAAAATAGCATAATCTGATGCAGTTCCTGAGGGAACTAAAAAAATACTCAATTGTTGTGATTTTTTGCACACAGATGGTTGAGTAGGTGGGAAACGACATAATTTACTAATCACCTTAAAAACAGTCATAAAAATGATGTCCTCGCGAGCGGAGCCGCGGGAAAATGCTGGTAATCAATAAAAGTTACATATTGAAATAATCGCAATTATTTTAACTGCCTCCTTGGCGTAAAAGTTTGTCCTTTATCTTTCACATCAGGAGGTCGCAGGTTCGATTTCTGGGGGAATGTAACTTTGTAAGACTCAGTTTGGTCATTGGAAGGGCATTTTCTAAGCCGACCTGGCTAGCTACAACAATCTTATCTAAGCCCAGCTTCCAAACATTAATGTTAACCCTATTGATGTGTTCCGGGTTGAAGTTAAGATAGCCAGTTTCCCATTACGTTGGCAATCTCGGTAAGCCCGATTTCATCATGGCCATCATCGTTACTTACCATCGGGTGAGATGATACCACGGGCTCATCAAATGTGGATTTGAAAAATTAAGAAGTTTCAATGTGAAACAGGCTCTAAGATTTATTTAACTACAAATCTTATAAATCTTAATATTTATTATTATATCAAAGTCAAAACCAAAAGTCATGAAAAATAACAAGGTCGGGTTTGTTTGAACACTTATAACTCAAGAACGGCTGGACCGATTTTCTTGTTTTTGGTTTGTTGGATTTGCCTCGACCCCGAATAGCAGAATAACTATTGTAGTGTAGTGGTAGTGCAGTGCAGTGCAGTGCAATGCAGTGCATTGCAGTGTAGTGTAGTGTAAGGCGGTACCAAGTTCGCCGGGACAGCTAGTACGGAGAGCGACACATCAAGCTATACAAAACCAGTATAAGCTGGCCGCGCGAGTCGCGCGACGCCTTTGAATTTCACCATACGTGAGGCCCGCGTATACTGGTTTTGTATAGCTTGATGTGGCGCCGTGTGTACATATTATATAAAATATGGTAACCTGACCAGCCACTGATACACATACTTGTATTAGTTTATAGAACGTGTTTACAAAATTTTGTGTGTGTTGCCAGTGAGGACATACGAAACAGAGACATGGTCGCTTACTATGAGCCTCATAAGAGGGCTCAAGGTCGCCCAAAGGGCAATGAAGCGAGCTATGCTCGAAATTTCCCTAAGCGATCGAATCAAAAATTAGAAGATCCACAGGGAACCAAAGTAACCGACACAACTCACAGAATCGCTAAACTGAAGTCACAGTGGGCAGGGCACATAGCTCCTAGAACAGATGTCCGTTGGGGCAGTTAAGTTCTCGAGTGGCGATTGCTCAACGGAAAACGTAGCGTGGAAGGCCTCCCACGCGGTGAACCGACGACCTGATGAAGATCGTGGGAAGCCGCTGGATACGGGCAGAGCAGGACCGGTCGTCGTGAAAATCGTCTACGTACGTCTTTCGGCTGAAATGATGATGATGATTAATATTCGAATAATAACAAAACTTTATTTGCTTTAAGCATGCTAGGGAAACACTCCTATTAAACCGGTTCCAACGACCCCAACTAAATTCACCTGGTAGCCACAGATTCTACTATTAACTAAGATTATTTATCCCGAATTTATGTTCACCACCAGTTATCTATGTTCTGTGGTCGAGAATTTATACATCCGGCCTCGGAGAGGGCGGGATTCGATATCCTGTCCCTGATGGGTTTAAGTTAGGTGGGTATGGGTAAACTGTTGTTGACCTTTCGTATGTCTTTGGGGAAGCTTAAAAAAACGGAATGTTTCTGTGTTTTTTCTTTTCAAGATATTTGTCTAATAAGTACTTATTTTCAAAGTAAACGACATACTCACATTATCACTTAACTCAAGTGGCATTAATCCGTGCACAAGTGTCACAACATAGCAGTAATATAACGTAAAGCCGTTGACCGGATATATATAATGACATTCCCCTGTCAGTACATTTCTGAAAATATATAGTACTAGCTGTTTCCCGCGGCTTCACCCGCGTGGATAACGCTTCTATTTTTTCTTTTTTTTTCCAGGGTGCGCAGTGCGCAAGCAGCTCGTGAGCGTGTAAAAAGTAGCCAATGTGTTAATCCAGGTCTGTCTATCTCCCAAATTTCAGCCAGATCCGTTCAGTAAGTTTTGCGTGAAAGAGTAATAAAGATACATCTTACAAGCTTTCGCGTTTATAATATTAGTAGGATGTTCGCAAAAAAACTCTTTTCACTGAATAGTCACAGGCACAGTCATAATCTACGGAACAAAAATAAACTTCAAATAACTTATACCAGACTTAGCAAAATCAATAAGTCCTTCGTGGGACAATGCAGACTTATGTATTACAAATTATCTGATGAGGTCTTAAATTTGTTAGAAAAACTGTTTAAAAATGTGTCAAAAGAGCTCTTTGTAAAAAATGATATTTTATTTAAGACATCCAAATATTTAGGAAATGACATAAATGTTCGGGTAGACATAGTTTCTACTATCAACGCAAATCATGTTTAATAATCATAAAATGACAACCATGTAATGTAAGAATTCACAAGGAAGCGAAAAGACAGGACAAGTACGTTTTTTTTTAATATATACTTATTTTTGATTTTTTAATTTTAGCATTGACACGAGTGGTGCATGCTCGCTTAAATGTTCGTGCGGATGGTGGCGCATCGGGAGCCGGGTCGTTCCTTTCCCTCTCATAAGGTTGAGGGGAGCGATGGCTGACTTTCGCGTTATACTCGTGACCGGATGCTCTCCGTGTAAACTGGCTTACTCCTGTCAAATGCATTAATCACATTCAATTATTTTAATGTATAACTTCTCGTGTCATATTGTTTTCATGTTCTAATGACGTAATTTGTTTTATATCAATGATTAAAAATTTGACGTTATTAACTAATGATTGTTTATTTTTTTATTTTTCACAAATGACATATATATTATTTCATTACTATTTTATGACTATCAGAAAGAGAGTAATTGTCACCTAATTTGAATAGAAATCTTGAAATCTGGAAGTCTCGGGTAGTAAAGTTCTCAAGTGATAACTGCGCACTGAAAGAGAAAGGCTTCCTACTCAGTGGTCTGACAAACTGGTGAAGGTCACGGAAAACCGCTGTACGTAGCATGAGATCGGTCGAAACTGATGGAGATGTAAAAATAATATTTGCCTAACCCAAATTTATCCAAATCCGATCCGCAGTTTAGGAGTTAGATCCAGAACACACAAATACCCTTTTTTTTTTTTCTTTTATCAGTGTAAGATAATTGATACTCAGCAAAGTTGTAACTTTGACCTTTTTTTCGCCATAACGATACCTTTTTCACTCATTCGTCGCTCAAAAGTAAAAATGGCGATTTTATCACAACTTTGGCGACAAACGGAACTCTATCTCTTGACTGATTTCATTTTATGTTGTGTCCAGTTCAAGCTCAGACTCAAGGGCAAAATTAACTTTGAACTTAAACTATATCGATGATATATTTTGTGAATTTGTGAAAGTTCATCATCATCATATCAGCCGGAAGACGTCCACTGATGGATAAAGGCCTCCCCCAAGAATTTCCATGACGATCGGTCCTGCACTGCCCGCATCCATTGGCTTCCCGCGACCTTCACCAGAAACATAACATTGTTCAATCTAAAACTTGGGTGAAATATCGAAAAAAAAAACTTAATTTATGGAGGTAAAAGTTTCCACCATTTTAGCTTATATTAACCCAAAAAACTTATAATGAAATTAAAAATTACTACAATTAATATCGGAGCGTCGTTGGCGTAATGGCAACGGCCGCTACCTCCTGTCCGGGAGGTCGTGGTTCGATCCTGCCACGTACCAATGTGTTTTCGAATTTCGACTTCATATGTAAGTTTATCCGACGCTTTTACGGTGAAGGAAAAACATCGTGAGGAAACTCGCAGGTTGCATGTGAAGTCGACCAACCCGCACTGGTTGACTAAGGCCCGATCGCCCTAATTCACGGTAGGCTCGAGCCCCTCGATGGGGACGTATATGAGCTAATATGATGAAAATTAATATAAAAACCTTTAGTTTTTTTTACTCAAGAAAGGGTCTGCATTAGGGAGTCAAAGTTTAATAGGGAGGGAATGGGGTCTTATGACCCTAATGGGATATCAAATAAAAGACTCTACGTACATGTCGTGGCGGCGAATAGGTTCGTTCGGTCTGATGACGATACTGTCGGAGAAGCTCATAAAGCGAGGCTCCCCCCACCCTGGGTGGTTAAAATCAGTTTAGATTAGGTTTGTTTCGCACAATGTGGCCGGCCATTTTATGATCTGGTCCATCCATTTCATGAAATGACCGGGTACGACGTACAGATTCTGAAACATTTCATTTTTATTTTACACTCCGTAGTTTGAATGCCGACCAAATATTCGAACTAAATACAATGCTTCGAAGCTTGCCAGGAAAAAAATTTAAGAAATATTGCTATTGCTTAGTTAGTTACTTGTATTTAACTGAAAACTTATAGTGAAGATCCAGTCATAATATTTTTTCATAAAATCCATAAAACATAATAAGCAGTTCATATTATACATGTGTACAAAGAATCGTTTTCATTTCATTTCATTTTCATTTCATTTCGTCTACAACTTCAACTGAGGCTTTTTTCTCATCATTCTCAACAACTTTTACCCAGAATCTGCACTAAACTATAGGGCGCGCGGTGCGCACTAATTCACACACAGAAGAAGTGACGAACACACTTATAGTTGTAGCAATAGAAAGATAAGGAATGTCTAGATCTTAGCCACACCCCGGACACTGCATACAACGGTCGTGAGATGACATTTCTAAAAACCAATGACGGAGCAAACAAAATCACGGCGAAATCCTATACGTTCCAGAACCAAACTATAACAAATCTGTATCAATCTGGGTGACGAGAGGGAGAGGTCGGAATCTAGAGAGCAGCAGGGAGTGTCTACACTCTATGTTTTAAAATATATATACTTTGTCTTAGCCAAGAAAGTAGTAAGACTGAAAATACGAGGAATTATGGAAATTGGTAATGATCAGCACACTATTGTGAAAGCGCGAGTGACAATTTGTTTTTCGTACTGAGTAGCTGCCATCATCATATCAGCTCATGTACGTCCCCACCGACGGGCTCAAGTGTACCCTGAATTACGGCGATCAGGCCTTAGTCGACCACGTGGGCCTATTACGAATTGGTCGACTTCACACACAAACTTCGAGTTTCTTCGCATGCTTGTGCAGGTTTCCTAATGTTTTCCTTTACAGTAAAAGCATGGGATAAACGTACATATGAAACCGAAATTCGAAAAAACGCCGTTGGTGGCGAAATGGCAAGGAGGTAAATCGGTGAGTATATGTATTTTTAAAAGCTTGTATTTTATGTATTTTTAAATTGTATTTATATGTATTTTTAAATGTATGTATGTATTTATGTTTGTTCGGGTGAAATCTTGCAAATTAAATTTGACCCACATCTCGGTTTCCGATTAAGCTGAAATTTTGCATGCATATGTATATCGCGTGACAATGCAATATTAAAAGCTTGTACCTAAAAGTTTTTAGGTTCTTCGAAAATTAATAATTCTCTTAACT
This sequence comes from Coleophora flavipennella, assembly GCA_947284805.1. NCBI lineage: Eukaryota > Metazoa > Arthropoda > Insecta > Lepidoptera > Coleophoridae > Coleophora > Coleophora flavipennella. The sequence goes on from OX369297.1 coordinate 2,319,198, forward strand.
CTGGTTTCCCTTCAAAGCGCATAAATCACTTTTCATTTTTCACTTTTTTTTCTTGAGGCAATCCTGTCCGGGAGGTCGTGGTTCGAATCCTGCCACGTACCAATGTGCTTTCGAGTAAGTGTCAACTGGTGAGATGTTTAGTCGTGTGGCTTGCCTACACACAGCTCTGCCAATAGAGAACTCGTCCAGGCAAGTACTATCTATATTTAAAAAAATAAAAAAATCAATAAAATAAAGTACAGCTATATCTAGTCTTCAAATTATCTTTTATTGTTGATGCTTTTAATTTATAGACATTCTAGGGAAACATAAGGTAGTTTAACCGCCACTGTGGCGTAATGGTTAGTCCATTCGCTTCACATCAGAAGGTCGCGAGTTCGATTCCCGACGAGGACTCCTTTTAAGACTCGGTTTGGTTAGTGGTAGGGCATTTTCATAGCCCGCCTGCCTGGCTAGCTACCACCATTTTAACTAAGTCTTGCCGCCAAACATCAGTGTTAACGGCATCGATCATCGGCATTATGGATTAAAAAAGTATGCAATGTCTCCCTTTTTTTACAAACTCCAAGGGAACGTAGACCTTAGTATTTATACTGATGGACAGACAGATGGATAATAAAGTGATCCTATAAGGATTCCTTTTTTACTATTGAACTACGGAACCCTAAAACAGTATCTTAGTGGCAGATTTAATAATCGCCTTGAAGATCAAAGGAGCTCGGAACTAGTGGGTAACTTGGCGTGGGCAAAGGAAGGAAAAACATATTATGCTGGACACTCTGGACACTACTAAGGAATGCTACACGCATTGTTATTTTGGAATTAGTGTTTTTTAGGCGGTGATTCGTTAAAATGTAAATATTACTAACGCTATCTCATTCGTTGTCTCAAACGACAAAATATAGATTTTGTTGTGTAATCGGTGTGTGTTTGTGTCAAATAAAAATATGTCTATTGTCTATTTTCATCTGTGCCTCATAGTACGACAGATTTAATTCTAAAAACTATATATATTTATGTGATTATGTTATGTCTAGCTGAAGATCGCGGGAAACCGATGGATGCGGGCAGCGCAGGACCGGTCGTCGTGGAAATCCTTGGGGGAGGCCTTTGTGCAGCAGTGGACGTTTTTCGGCTGATATGATGATGATATTATGTTTATGTATTTGTATTTGTAATTCATAACTTCCCCACTATTGGGACACAGGTCTTCAAACTCAAGCTCCGGGAAAGCCAGGTATCCACGCACGGGCAGCAAATTACGGACTGCCACCAGTCCGGCTTATGTTAAGTTATGGTTTGTAGGGCTGGTAGCGGACCCCAATTTCAGAATTTCTAAGCCGCCTTTAAGGCCTCTGATTCAAATTAGCGACCGCCGTCTAGTGAAACAAACTAGTACCAACTGCTTAACTGCCTCGAGGAGCACGAAAATAGCCAAGTAAATCCCACTATCTGTCAAATTCATCCAAGTAATACCCGTGTTCATGGTCAGTTAACCTGCAATATCGTTGCCACTGAGCTATGACTGCTTCCCGTGTATTAGCAATAATAGAGTGGGGGGCGTCCGAAAGCCGTTTCAATAGGCTTCCATCGATAAGTCTATTAGCTTTGCTCCTCTGTTGTATACTGAAGTTCTAAGTTGTACAGTGCCGGATTTAACTTAAAGCTAACTTCTAGCTCAAGGCATCATTTTCTGGAGCCATTTATCACCTAGTTTTAGTTTAGAGATTTAAATAAATTAAAAGATAATAATATCTATATTTGTTTTATTTAATCTTAACCCTTAACTTCCTGCCCGCGGTCACCGTAAATCCGGCGAATTTTTGAATTTAAATTTTTCCGTTAAATGGCTACGTGCGTTGACGTGCGTCTATGTATCTTTTCTACTCGTCGTCGGTCGGTATCGCGCAAGTGCTCGGCGAGGCTACAAGTACGAGCGTTTAGCTTGAGTTAGTAAAAAAAAATTTTGTCATGAAAAATTGTGAACTTAACCTTTTGAAATTTTTATGAAACGTTCATAATATAAGTATGTTTATAAATTTTTGTGTTAAAATATTTATAGATAATAAGAAAAAGTGAAATTGGCTGTAATTTTAACTTCCTATTTTGATTGACCTCATTATCTGAAGATGATTGTTATTTTGAGTGAAATATTTCTGCATTCAAGTTATTGTCATTTCATAGAAGAAAATGTTGTGGTATTTAGTTTTTTTTCCTTTTAATAGTATGATTACAATCCTAAAATGCGTTTCATTTATTGCTTGTTACATTATTGACACGTATTTTTTTATTCACAATTGGTAAAAAAAACACGGTTTTAATGCGGGAGTCACTGTGACCGCGGGCAGGTAGTTGCGTTATCATTATAAGTGGTAGAAACTTAAGGGTTAACTATAAAGGCTGACCCGAACATTATCGGAGAGACGAAAGCTCACAGACTCTAGTGGCTCTTTTTGCGTTGGGGGTTAAAAATTAAAAGGAAAGCTTCTATTTATATATAGTTTAGTTATCGGTCGGCCATTATCGGGAATTATGTATTATCGGGTCGAGCATTATAAGGACCATATAATACATGTTTCTAAATTCAATAAAGTCGTGCACAACTAGGTAAGTATCTATTGAATACAATACCTAGACCGCGGGCAGGTAGTAACCAGGTAGCAGGTCTTAACCGCCTCCGTAGCTCAGAGGCAAAGTTCACTGGCTTAACACAGGAGGTCGCGGGTTCGATTCCCGGCAGGGTCAATTGTAGGACTGGGTTTGGTTGGTGGTAGAGCATTTTCTAAGCCCGCCTGGCTAGCTACCACCATCTTATCTAAGTCTTGCCGCCAAATATCAATGTTGATATCATTGGTGTGTTCCGGCATGAAGATAAGATAGCCAGTTCCCCATTGCGTTGGGGTAACTTGTTAAAGCCCGCTTCCATCTTCGGCAACATCGTCACTTACCACCAGGTGAGATGTTGTCAAGGGTTTACCAATTGTGATTAAAAAAATAAAAAAAAGACGATCCTGGGAACTTGATTCCATTCCACCTTCAATGTTCATCATCAGATCAACTTCAAAACACCTTAAAGTAAAATAAAAGCTTGTAATATTAATTAGTACCTCCTCCTTTTTGAAGTCGGTAATAAAATTCAAATCCATCAGCTGTTTGACTTATTTAGTGATTTTTTTGTATGTATCGAGAGTCCAATCATTGTTTTTTTGATTTTTTGACGTAATCACTTATGATCAACCGACTTCAAAAAGAAGGAGGTTCTCAATTCGAACGTATGTTTTTTTTTGTATAATATTATCTTTTACACAATTTACGGTGAAGGAAAACGTCGTGGGGAAACCTACACACGCCTGCGAAGAAACTCGCAGGTTGTGTGCGAAGTCGACCAACCCGCACTGGACCCGCGTGCTCGACTAAAGCCCGATCGCCCTAATTCAGGGTAGGCTCGAGCCCCTCGATGGGGACGTATATGAGCTGATATGATGACACAATTTACACCATGTAAATTAGAATAAGTCCCAACTTATGGATCTAACGATTACAAGAAATATTCTGCTGCTTACCTCCATGACTGACCATCCACCCTATCTAAGCATACTAAGGTTAACGTAGAGTAAAACATCTATCAGAATAAAGGCTATACAATGAAAGTAGACATACAGACTAGTGTTTAACAAAAATTCCAATTTAAATTAAAAAAAAATGTTGGTTAGTAATGGCCGGTTGCGGCTCGCGCACTTATAGACGAAAACCATACTTTGAGTCACCGTCAAGCGGCCCACTCAGCTGGTATATGTAGCAACCGAAGTGTGCATCAAAAGCCGGCTTCTCACAATACCCCTGTTCAAACTGTTTGCCAGGACGGCCTGTTGGCGCAGCCACGCAGCCTCCTGAGTGACAAGGTGCAGTTTGCAGATAACGGCTTGACGCTGTCAATATGCGCGTCCGCAAACCTCCTCGTGCGGCAGGCCTAACATCATATTTGCAGATGTCATAAGGCTCACAGTCAAAGAACACTTCGAGTACCAATCCGTTCAAATCCGGCACTGTGTTAGGATTAAGTAAGCTATCTAGCACAGACTAGAATCTGAAGTAGCACAGCTAACTAAAGAAGGATTGTACTACTTCAATCCAGTTATTGTTCCAGATATTGTATTCAGCTGAAAAGCATTTGGACAAAGCAACATGCGATCTCTTGAATGAAGAGTTAACAATAAAAATAAGAGTGTAGTAAGTACGTAGGTACGAGTACTTACGTGTGTTTTCATTTGACTTGAATCTGGTATTGAATCTGGTATCTGGTATTGAATCTTCTTTATTTAAGAAGGCATTACACTACCAGAAACAGTCAAGATTTAAAAATATGATAGTAAATCTCCTTTGTTGCAGTTCCTGCCCCTTGATTCAAAATGTGCAGATTTTCAAAATCTCTTGGATATGGTGTGCAGTATTCCTGCCTCATCAGGATTTAATGACTGAAGGTTCAAGTTATCTTATCTTTGATGTTGTTTGGTTGTGCGGGCTAAATGTGTGTGAGAACATTAATGAGGATTATAATAGTATGAAAGAAAAGAAAAAAAAAGAATCTTTGGATACGGTGTGCAGTATTCCTGCCTCATCAGGATTTAATGACTTAAGGCTCAAGTTATCTTACCTTTGATGTTGTTTTGTTGTGCGGACTGAATATGTGTGAAAAGATTAATGAGGATTACAATAACATGGAAGAAAAGCAAAAAAAGAATCTCCTGTATACAGTGTGCAGTATTCCTGCCTCATCAGGATTTGATGACTTAAGGGTTCAAGTTATCCTACCTTTGATGTTGTTTTGTTGTGCGGACTGAATATGTGTGAAAAGATTAATGAGGATTACAATAAAATGGAAGAAAAGCAAAAAAAAGAATCTCCTGTATACAGTGTGCAGTATTCCTGCCTCATCAGGATTTAATGACTGAAGATTCAAGTTATCTTACCTTTGATGTTGTTTTGTTGTGCGGACTAAATATGTGTGAAAAGATTAATGAGGATTACAATATCATGGAAGAAAAGAAAATAAAAAGAATCTCTTGGATACGGTGTGCAGTATTCCTGCCTCATTAGGATTTAATGACTGAAGGTTTAAGTTATCTTACCTTTGATGTTGTTTTGTTTTGAAGACTGAGTATGTGTGAAAAGATTATTGAGGATTACAAGAATATGGAAGAAAAGAAGAGAAATCGTAAACAAATTATTCTGTTTTTTCAAAACACAAATAAAGAAAACATTAAATAAATATTAATGTCACAAAGTAAAGATGTACACTATCGCATTGCACTAAGACTGTGAACGTAGATGTATGTTAGTTAAATAATTAAATTTATTAATAGTGCTCGATAAGTTTTAGCGTAGATATTTAGAAGTTCGAAACTGCAAAAACTATCACAATAATATTGAAGGTTAAATAAGGAAAAAAATGTATCAATCTCGTTGGAAATCTGAAACGTATCGAGAAATCGTAGTAAGTCCTCTTCGGGAGACAAAGTCACAGCCTTTTGTAACCCAAAACTACGTGTACGTTAGGTTTATTCACTTTGTGGAACTTCATTTTGTTGTCTTTTTGAGTTTCTCTCTTTTGCTTTCTGGCTTTTGTTTAGTTTTAAGAGGACTGTGAACCCACGGCGAAAATTCGACATTTTATAAAAATGGCGATAACGATTTTCACCTCTTAAATGTTAACCGATTTAGGTCAACTTTTGATAGGTTGTCAGTGAGAACAAAAGCTAGGCTAGTATATTTAGTTTTTTGAAATTACTGATTATATTTAAAAAAAAATAGTTTTGTATGAAAACACGTGAACAACAATAAAATTAAACTTATTAACATTATCGAAAAAACAAAAACGTATAAGCCTAGTTTTTGTTCTGACTGACAACCTGTCAAAAATTGGACCAAATCGGTTAACATTTGAGAGGTGAACATTGTTATCGCCGTTTGTATGAAAAGCCGCAGGTTCACAATCCTCTTAAGACTTGTGAGACACGTAAGTAACAAAGGTAGTTACAAAAATGAAATTAGTTTCTTATTTCACACCAGTAAACTGAAAAAGTAAATTGAAATGGAGTGTTTTGTTTATTTAGATAAGATCATGAAACAGCAAAATAAAAGAATTCTTATATCACAAAATAATGGTTGTAAATGTAAATATAGATAGTCAAAGTTGTCTGTTTGTCTGTATAGTCAAACTTATAATTTAAAGATCTGACCGCCCTAATTCAGGGTAGGCTCGAGCCCCTCGGTAGGGACGTATATGAGGTTATATGATGAAGATGATGATGATCTAACTTGATAGCTATCATAGTGACACTAAGCCTGCAAAAATAAGTACTTTAAAAAATTAAGTGGATGTATGTGAAAACTATTGAAAACTAGCTTTTTCCTGCGGCGTAACCCTCGTTTACTACGTTTTTATGACAGACTTTGAAAGTGAGTGATGCGTGGTCCTTCCAAGTAACATAGGCTACTTGCACGCCTAATTTCATCACGATTAGTCGAGGCTTTGACGCGTTAAAAGGTAACAAACAAACAAACACATTTTCACAATTTTCATATTAGTAAGGATTGCAACAGTAACTGATTCTGTACAGAAAAACATCTTTTGTTATACAAAAGTTCAATATTTAACTGCAACACCATGTAGATAAACTAAAAGAGGTCTCAATATCCGAACGACGATGTCATACAAGCAGCGTGAGCCTCGCAAGTCTGCTAGCACACATACATGGGCATAATTTCCGATAGAGCGCTCGCGAATTGATGTCATGTTACAGATATGTCACTATGGATAGGTTTAACACAAAGCCCATAACGTAATTTTTGGTAGTCACACTATTGTGACGACAGTTTGGAAAAGAACTACTTATTGCCCATATAAAATAAGATTCTACGCTTAGAGTATTCATGTAGGTATAGAGCGCGTGTTTTATAGTGAGAACAGTAGGCACGGGTGAGAACAACGCGCCGTTCCTTTCCGCCCGCAAACGCTAGTGGTCATAATCGACCTACAGAATGTATACTCAAGGATGCTACGACACGTATTTATGACATTCAAGTCATTTATTTACTCCTTTGTGTCGAGGTCCGCACATCTCTCAAAATGTTACAGTTTTCTAATTGCGGGAGTATTCAAATCGAAACTAAATTGACATGTTTATGTTAGTACATTTTTAAGAACCTCCTTGGAGTGATGGTTAGTCCATTGACTTCACACTAGGAGGTTGCGGGTTAGATTCCCGGCGGAGACAACTTTGTAAGACTCAGTTTGGTTAGTAGTAGGGCATTTTCATAGCCCGCCTGGCTAGCTACCACCGTCTTCTCTAAGTCTTGCCGCCAAACATCATTGATGTGTTCCGGCTTGAAGATAAGATAGCCATATCTCCATTGCGTTAGGAAATCTTGGTAAGCCCGCTTCCGTTTTCGGCATCTTCGTTACTTACCATCAGGTGAGATGATGCCAAGGGCTTATAAATTGTGGATTAAAAAAAACATGCGCATGAGTATTTGTTACAGGTAGGGTTGCACTTACATGAAAGCTTAAAAAAAGCAAAAAAAAACTTTTATGACCAAAAATATAAGGATGGCTGGTAAGTGGCGGTGGGGGTGAGGTTATGGGGTAAGGGTGGTTTGTGGGTAGGTGTGGAGAACTGCTGAGGGTGAGGGGGATTAGGGGTGTTTGGGTGGGATTGGGTCGTGGTTGAGTGTGAGGAGGTGTTAGGGAAGGGTAGGGGTGAGGGGAGATGGGTGCAGATGGGAATTAGAGGGTTGAAAGGGTGAGGGTTAGGGAATCCGACCATCTGTCGTGCAACCACATCAAATTAAATTCAGTAAATACGAAAGGTCTTCGTACTACTCGCTGCGTGCCGCCCGGCCCTCATTGACGTTGACAGCCCTATTTTTTATTTTGTGATGTAACTGAAATCGGTGAGGAGTGTCCACACTAGTTTTTCCATGTGGTTTTATTCATATACATTGGCTTATATATTCCTCCATCAAAAAAAGCATTTTATAGAGGAAGCCTATCTAGTCCAGTGCAGTTATTCCAAATTGTATGTCCTATAACTCTATGCCGAATCCGCCTTTTTATTCGAACAGACGTTATTCCGTGTCGAGCTTATTTGAGTATCTTTGCCTGTTCTTCTATTTTGGATAAAAGTATTGGCCGTAATGACATGGGCGCCCATTTTATGGACGATCTAAAAAAAGGTTCGATGCATTTTCACGGTGGTTCTATTTTGGTCCTTGTTTAATTTGACGAATCAACGGATAGTAATAAAAGAAAGGAAAACAGTTAAATTTTGTGTTTATTTGTCGCACGGCAGGTAGGTAGGTGGCTAGGTAGGAAGTGGATTCTTTTAAAAATGCCGATACGTGCTACAGGAAATTGGAGTTTATTAAAGAAAAATAAGAGTTATAGAACTGAAAGCAACATGAAAATTAGGAAAACAATAAAACACATAAATTTAAAATACAAATAACAAAACATAAATAAATCTTACCTGAAATGGGTCCTTTAGGAAGTACAGAAATTAAATAAATATATATAATTAATAATTTGTGATACCGGATGAACGATGATCGAGTTTTCGGTTTTTTAAATCAAATGTCACATAGATTGACAGCGCGTGCGTGGAAAATAAATAGATGGAATTAAAAGAAGATCGGATGAAACAAGAATGAATAAAAGCGCATCGCGCTACATATTCAATGTGAAAAAGTATAAAATAATCAATTTACTGAAATGCTCAACTATATCTAGGTATGAATATAAGTATTAAGATTATGTGTAATAGTAGTTTCATCATGTCAGCTCATATACGTCCCCACCAAGGGGCTCGAGCCTACCCTGAATTAGGGCGATCGAGCCTTAGTCGAGCACGCGGGCCCAGTACAGGTTGGTCGGCTTCACACACAACCTGCGAGTTTCTTTGCAGGCGTGTGTCGCGAGCTACAGCGCGAAATTCTTAAGCCTTGCCTGGTTTCTTAACTTCGCTCTTATAGGATACTCTATTAAAGCCCACACTAAAATAAATAGTATTTATTTCTTACTTACTATAGGTGTCATAATGCTCTTAGCTATACAACTGGGTTTCCATTAGATCTCTCTTGATCTGCTTCTCCTCGATGTACTCCTACTGTCCTTCTTCCTTTCTCTATCTCTTGCGACTTTGGTGCCGACTGCCGGTAACCCGTAGATTGTAGTTATCTGCTTGGCGTGTCTTACTCTTCACCATCATGTCCACGTTCATAACTTACGTTATATTTTAAATTGTCTAATAACCTCCCTATTATATCGTAGGGATCATATCAGACACCAGAGGTGTCTTCCCCATTATATTGTGGGGATCGTATTAGAGATACCTACCAGATGTCTCTTCCCCATTATATCGTGGGGATCACACTAGAGAATCTAACCTCTTCTCCCATGTATCTGCATACTCTTGCTTTCGTACTCAGATTAAAACTACCTATATATCTCTAGTTCGCATCATCATCTCTGCTCTCAATAACTGTTACCTACCTACATATGCGTCACATTCTGCATACCAATATTAGCTTACCCCTTCCTAGTTTTCACTATCCTCAATCTTCCACACTGTATATAGACACTCCCGACTAGTATAAATATCATTAAAATACCGAAATAAAATAGAATTATAATAATTTCTCTTTTCTCCAACAACACCTCTGATTTTTCTCCAATATTCCCTCCATCACTGCCCATCGACAATCTCCCCCAGTGTTGCTGTGTTTGTAAAATATATTGCTACTAATTCTATCGATCCTCATCGCGATTCGCGACAGCGTGTGCAGATTTCCTCACGATGTTTTCATTCACCGTAAGAGCGTCAGATAAACGTACATATGAAATCTAAATTCGAAATCACATTGGTACGTGGCGGGATTCGAACCACGACCTCCCGGACAGGACGAAACGAGGCGAAGTCAAATTTTGTTATAGAATCACACGAGTGTTTTAAGACCCAATTGCAACAGTTGCATAGATTATTTAAATTTGAAACAGCTGTCATACTAAAATTCGTTGTCATAATGCTGGTCATTGCCTAAGGATTTTGAACGCATTTTAGAGGACTCATGATATTTGTTATGCTTGGAGTTTCTCTGCGTGATCGAATCATAAACGAGAAGATCCGTAGGAGAACCAAAGTAACCGATATAGCTCTCAGAATTGCTAAATTTAAGTGTCAGAGGGCGGGGCACATAGTTCGTAGTACAGATGGCCGTTGGGGCAGTAAAGTTCTCGTGTGGCGACCGCGCACCGGAAAACGTAGCGTAGGTAGGCCTCCCACTCAGTGGACCGATGACCTGGTGAAGGTCGCGGGAAGCCGCTTTATGCGGGCAGAGCAGAACCGGTCGTCATGGAAATCCTTGGGGGATCCTATGCCCAGCAGTGGACGTCCGTTGGCTGATATGATGATGATGATGATGATATGTGTGTAGATATACTGTTAATGCCACTTGTTTCGAAAGTCAGTCATAATATGATGGGGAAAGCAGTTGAGTATAATTGTGATTAATGATATTAGTCTTGTAATTAGTTCTTTCATTTCTTGGTTTGTTTTAACATCGAAAATGTTTATTCTTTCGCTCCGGTTTTTAGCGCATACTCTTAAAGTATTTAAAATATTAGCGAATAAAAGAAAAGGCTGCTGTGGCGTCTTATCAAGATATTAATATGATGGATGTGAATAAAAAAAAATTCTAAGAAGAAAAATAATGATTTAGGTATCAAAATGTGCATATTAGCCACGGCTTCAATGTAAAAAATATAAATAACTAAAAAATAAAAATATATTTTTTCGAAATGGAAAAAAATGAAATCTATATAAAAGTGAATTGCTGTTCGTTAGTCTCGCTAAAACTCGAGAACGGCTGGACCGGTTTGGCAAATTTCGGTATTGAATTATTTGTAGAAGTCCAGAGAAGGTTTAAAAGGTGAATAAATATGAAAATGCTCGGAATTAAACAAAAAAAATCAAAAAATAACATATCAGTCAAAAAATAATTGGTTTAAGGGTAAGGTAGTATAGTGTAGGTGTAGTGTAGGGTAGGATAGGGTTGGGTAGTGTAGGGTAGGGTAGGGCAGTGTAGGGTAGTGTAGGGTAGGGTAGTATAGTGTATGTAGGGTAGTGTAGTGTATGTAGGGTAGGGTAGTGTAGGGTAAGATAGTGTAGGGTAGGGTAGGGTAAGGTAGTGTAGGGTAGGGTAGTGTAGTGTAGGGTCGTGTAGGGTAGGGTAGGGTAGTGTAGGGTAGGTAGTTTAGGGTAGGGTAGTGTATTGTAGGGTAGGGTAGGGTAGGGTAGTGTAGTGTAGTGTAGTGTAGGGTAGTGTAGGGTTCCTACCCTACACTACCCTACACCATACATACATACTACCATTAGTGGAGTGTAGTTAGGGTAGGATAGAGTAGGGTAGTGTAGCGTAGGGTAGAGTTGGGTAGTGTAGTATAGGGTAGGATAGGGTAGTGTAGTGTAGAGTAGTGTAGGGTAGGGTAGTGTAGGGTAGGGTAGTGTAGGGTAGGGTAGGGTAGTGTAGGGTAGTGTAGGGCAGTATAGGGTAGTGTAGGGTAATGTAGTGTAGGTTAGGGTAGTGTAGTGTAGTGTAAGGTGGAACGAAGTTCGCCGGGACAGCTAGTATGTTATATTTTTCTCAACTTTAGTCATGAAAAGGCCCATATCTAAATAACATAATTGAAAAATTAAATAAAACACCTAGAGAGGTGATATCTTGCTACATTTTCAATGCAGAAAAAATAAATTTGTTTAATACATAAAGGGTCTCTCTCACTCTCTCACTTTCATCGTGTGGCACAATTTACTTTGCTATCCAAGGGATAGACTGCAGTTGCCTGGTGTTTCACTTATCATCACCCGCCGTCACGAGTAGTGCATTTAGAATTACACCTACGGACGTGTGCAACGCGACCTTCATACACATCTGGAATCAGATGTTGCAGGTTTCCTCACGATGTTTTCCTTCACCGTTAAGGCAATTGGTATAATAATTATGAGAACGTAAATTTCGAAAAACTCATTGGTCCGGATTTGTAGATGAGACCTCTGGCACACCCCGGAAACTGCACACAATTGGTCGTGAAAACCAATCTGGGTGACGAGGGGGTGAGGTCGCAATCTAGAGAGCGGCAGGGAGTGTCCATACTGTAGGTTAGTACTAATATATTATATACTTTGCCTCTGGTTAAGAAGACCGAGTCATTACCGGTTGAGCCACCGACGCTTTTTTATAAAAGGGTATTGAGTGTTTATATTATGTAGAGAGTGCGGGCGTTCAACGCTGCAGTTCGTAAATATTCATGACGCGGACTTAATTCATTTATACATATACAGTTACATATAAAACATTTTTTTATATATATTTTTTATAAAATAAGGTTAAAAAATATATTTGAGAAAAACATATTTTTGTCTGTTCATTTTCAATGTGCAAGAAGATCATGTAAAGCATGTGATCTTAGAATTTTTAATACAAGTTTATGTTACTCTAAAAAGCCTTACACGTGATTCAAGGTGATTTAAGTACAACACCAGGTAAACGTACTCTTAACCGCCTCCGTGGCGTAGTGGTTAGTCAATTCGCTTCACACCAGGTGTTCGCGGGTTCGATTCCTGATGGCGGGGTCTACTTTGTAAGACTCGGTTTGGTTGGTGGTAAGGCATTTTCATAGCCCGCGTTAGCACCATATTATCTAAGTCTCGCCGCCAAACATCAGTGTTAACAGCATTGATGTCTTCCGGCTTGAAGATAAAATAGCCAGATACCTATTGCTTTAGGGAATCTTGGTAAGCCTGCTTCCATCTTTGGCATCATCGTCACTTACCATCAAGTGAGATGATGCCAAGGGCTTATCAATTGTGGATAAAAAATCTATCCATTGACTTTCATGGTTAATTGTTTGAGAGCATACTTTATCATTTCAGCTCATATATATCCCCACCGAGGGGCTCGAGCCTACCCTGAATTAGGGCGATCGGACCTTAGTCGACCACGTGGACCCAGTCCAGAGCGTCGGTGGCGTAATGGCTTGGGCCGCCGCCTTCTGTCCGGGAGGTCGTGGTTTGAATCCTGCCACAAACCATTTCGAATTTAGATTTCATAATGTACGTTTATCCGGCGCTCTTATACGGTAAAGTAAAACATCGTAAGGAAACCTGCACACGCCTGCGAAGAAACTTGCAGGTTGTGTGTGAAGTCGACAAACCCGCACTGAGAGAATACTTACCTTATAAAAAAATTTAGATTTTACACACTGAGGTACATAATAACTTCAAAAACGGTAATACTTAAAGGTAAGAGAAGATAGAAAATCTTCAGCAAGTAATAAATTTACTTATTCAGCAAATAATATCAACAGACGCTGACTGCTAGGGTATTGTTCCCAAAATTGGCTTTAAATCTTTTTCCAGTATAAATCTTACGGCGAGCCCAATATTTTAGGAGCTATGTCTTGATGGAGGCCCAGTTTAACATAAATCGTAGCGTACTTGGGCAAGGAGACGGTTGGAATGAGATTTGTCTCTCACCTCCTATAGGTACGGGTTATATAACGACATTACTGCATATATATTAGTATTAGTACAAACATACAGTATGGACACTCCCTGCCACTCTCTAGATTGCGACCTCTCGTCAACCATATTGATACAGATTGGTTACAGATTGGTTCTCGAACGTATAGAATTTCGCCATGATTTCATTTGTGTCGTCATTTGTTTTTAGAAATGTCATTTCTCGCCTGTTTTATGAAGTGTCCGGGGTGTGGAAGTGGAAACTCGCAGGTTGTGTGTGATGTCGACCAACCCGCACTGGGCCCGCGTGGTCGACTACGGCCCGATCGCCCTAATTCAGGGTAGGCTCGAGCTCCTCGATGAGGACGTATATGAGCTGATATGATGATAATATGAAATCATGCACACTTTCTAAGTAAAAAAATATTGCTTAAAGCGAAAGCCTGCAGTTTTCAGTGTTCCATGTCAGGTATTGGGATTTTATTACTAGGCCAATCATGTCTGTCCTTATGTGCTTCTGTCTGTCTGTGCAACCTTTAAAGAGCCCTATCTTATGAACCTTAATAGGTTGTTGGCTATAATTTTCAAAGATTATAAGATGTTTTTATTGTGGACTAGCTGTTTCCCGCGGCTTTACCCGCGTGGACAACGTTTCTATGACTTATCAAGGGCGCGGAGTGCGCGAGCCACAAGCGACTCGCGAGAGTAAAAAGAAGTAGCCTAGGGTAAGGTGGGGTAATTGCGAACATCTAAGGGAAAATTGTAAAAAAACAAAAAAATAAAAAGTATCAAAAGTTTTTTATTGATAAATGTCAACTTAAACTAATCATTTTTATACTCTCATAATTAACTTTGATAAACTTTTAGTATAAAGTCAAAAATTAAAGGAAAAACAAAAAGTTTGTTATCCGGGTTTACCCGAAGCATGTCGGGTAATTGCGGACTGCTTGTAGGGTAATCACGAACTTAGCCTAATTGGCGCAGAAATCACAGATAAATCCTTTAGATGTACTTTCACCACTGGTACAATTTTCGTGGGCCCAGCGTTTACAATTATAGCATATTATCTAGTCTTCGATTATTGGAGTTTCATAATTTTTCATTACAAATCAAACAATAATATTCTTCTTCGTCCTCCGGGGATTGATTGGTGGATTTCTTTTTCTTATGTGGAACATAGTCATCATCAAAATCCTTTAAATTCTTTACACCTCTTTCTTTTATTGGTACGATCAGTCTTATTTCTCCTTTTTCCTCTTTTTTCTTCTTTTCTTGTTGTATTTTAAGATTTATAACAGCTTTTTTTTTTTTTATTTGTATTTTCAGTCTTTACTTTTTCTTTTTGTTCTGCTTTCTTCCTCTTTTTCTTCTAAAGCATCTTTCATTGGGGTACTGGTTATTATAATTGAGTGTTTCTTTCTGGACTTTTGCATATTATTTGGTTGTTGTAGCTGTGGAATACTGACGATATTTTGAAGAGGAGTTAATGTATTAAATACTGGTGAAGCTGAAGGGGTTACTGATTTGCGCTGAACAATCTGCGCTTCGGGTGTTACCACCCTTTGAAAAGATGGTGACGATGCTAGCTGATCATCAGAGGCCACTATTTCATGCATATAAGGCTCCTTCGGTGCTATCTGAGTTACAGGTGTCACTGATTGTAGTATATATGGTGACAGTTCCATGTGAGCATTAGGTGTCATTGCGTTTTGGATAGATGGAGACGGTGCTATTTGGGCATTAGATGTTACTTCCCCTAGCACATTTGATGTCGATGCTATCTTCGTCTTGTTTTTAACTTCTTGAACGGCTTCTTCAAGATCGTCTAATTTATATTTAGTCTCCGTCTTCCTTTTGTAGTTACGCGGCATCTGAAATATTTTTGGAGTTTTAAAAATTGTTAAATTCTTAGCTATAAACAGTAAAAAAAATGTAAATTATAACACGGGGTAATCACGGACGTCCGAGATTGCCCCACTCAAATCGTCCGCTATTACCCGATATGAACCAAAAAGTAAAACTAATAAATCTTTCGAGGTTATAAACTGGCAATGCACGTGGTGATTATTGAAATAAGTTCCATATTTAGTCATTACTTTACAACAAAAATGACAGATTCCTACGTTTTGCATGGAGTATTATACACGCATACAATTTATCTTTCAAAATTATATGAAATTACTAGAAAAAATAAAAAACAACTTACCTTTGCCACCAAGCGCAGCCTCACCTCACCAGTTAGAGTTCGTCACTATAGTATATATGTATGTGGTTAGGTTTAACTTATATTTGTATGTGAGGGTATCATTAAAATAAATCAGTGTTCATCCGACATACGCGTCTTTCACTACATGGTGACAGCGGTTTCCGAATAAAATCGTTATTTGTGATTTATTGTTACTAAATAGTAACAAAGTTAAATTGCAATTGTGTAACAAGTGTTTTACAATAACTGTGAAGTATGGAACACGCGCGTCCTCCAGCCGAATTGGTTTTAGAAGGCGGCCCCGCCACGCGGTCGGAAGCGTGGCGAAAGTGGAAGAAGTTATTTAACGTTTTTCTAAAAGCGTCTGGAGTGAGCAAGGAGCCTAAGGAATTACAGGCTTCTCTGTTGGTGAACCTCATAGGACCAGTAGGTTACGAGATTTTTACCACCTTTACCTTTGGTGAAGGTGAAAGTGAAGATGACATCGCCTGTCTATTGCAAAAGTTTGACGTTCATTTCGGTACAAAACCGAATATTACCATGTCCCGTTACAAGTTCTTTACACGCAGCCAGGAAGATGGGGAAAATATCGACCAGTATGTGACGGCGCTACGAGTGTTGAGTAACTCTTGCGAGTTCGGCGAGCTTCATGACAGTCTGCTTCGAGATAAGATCGTGTGCGGGATAATAAGCAACAAGGTTAGAGATCGTCTACTGCGTACCGATGAGTTGACCTTGGCACGGGCGATACAAATTTGTCAGGCGGCAGAAATATCGCAAGAAGAAGGTCGGTGTATCGACGGCGGATCAGAGGATATGCAGGTGAACGCGATGTGGGGTCAGTCCAGGAGCGGAGACGCGCGAGCTGGCGGCGCGCGGCGTCCGGCCGGCAAGCGAGGAGCGCGGCGGCGCGGCGGCGGCGGCGGCGGCGGCGCCGGCGCCGGCGCGGGCAGAGGTGCTCGCGCCCTCTGCGCCACCTGCGGCAGCAGCCGGTGTACAGGAGACGACCGATGTTACGCGTCTTTCACTACAGTCACTAAAGTCGGGCCCGACTTGCGAATGCATCATTCGAGATATCTACTATCTCTTTCTGACATCTAATACCTTAGTGTTCGCCATTACCCGCCGTCCGTGATTCCCCCACTCTCCCCTATATGTTAATACTGGTTCTAGTCTATCTACCTACCAAATTTCAGCCAGATCCGTTTAGTAGTTTTTGCATGAAAAAGTAACAAACATACATCCATACATTCTTACAAACTTCTGCGTTTATAATATTAAGTAGGACTAGTAGGATAGTAGGATTCACTAACAAATAATAAAAATAATAAAAAAAACTAAGGGGAATCGCTATACCAAGAAACGCGTATTTATAAACGTTGCTCTAATATTTGATCTTCACTTTTTCTAAGTAAGTCGACACCAATTTGTCTATCCAATATAAGGTGAAACAAGTCTATATTATGTACTTACTTACCTATTTCAATAATGTACCAGATATTCGCTTTGACATCAAAAACTTTAACATTCTTTTCTTACCCTCGCTCTAAAGATGATATGAATACATTCACATTCGAACACAAAATTGATTCAATTTCCTTTTGTATTGCCAGCATAAAAACCATTGAGAAAAATGTTGCCTTCATTCTCCCAATTTCTAATCTAACTTTACATGAGGCAAGTCCAATTGACGTTTCATACAACGACGAAGAGAAAATGTGTCTTTTAGAATTTGCAAAATTTCTTGCACACATATCTGGGACGCGCAGTGCCGGAGTCAAGGCGCTTGGTAATCTATCTTTATTTATACCCTTTTCAAAGGGCTCCTCTGTCTCTTATTTTGGAATTGCAATACATATCACGAATAAAACAATTCTATATTTTAGGCGAGCAATGGTTTTATATATTTTAATAGCTGTTTCCCGGGCTTCATCCGCGTGGAAAACGTTTCTATGACTTTTCGAGGGGGCGCAATGCGCGAGCCGCAAGCGGCTCGCGACCGTGGAAATTAGTGCCCTATGTGTTATTCCAGGTCCTAATATTCTATCTACCGAACAAGTTTAAGCCAGATCCATAGTTTTTGCGTGAAAGAGTAACAAACATACATCCATACATTTTTACAAACTTTCGCGTTTATAATATTACTAGCTGTTTCCCGCGGCTCCACCTGCGTGGACAACGTTTCTATGACTTTTCAAAGGTGCGCAGTGCCTTTGTGTTAATCCAGGTCCTAATTTGTCTACCTACCAAATTTCACTCAGATCCATTCAGTAATTTTTGCGTTAAAGAGTAAAAAATATACATCAATACATTTTTACAAACTTTCGCGTTTATAATATTAGTAGTATAGGATGTGAAAATAGCTTTTTCGGAAACGGATCTAATGATTTGGTTCTACTTTCTAAGTCAATCTAGATTCCTGTCTAGATTACTGTAACTAGGTAACTAGGTGCTCAACAACAGATGGCGTTACGTGACTAGACGCCGAGTAGAGCTCGGCCACTCAGGTGTACCTCGTTTAAGAAGAGTCAAGTAGAAAAAAAACTAAAAGAGAAAGCCAAAAATCTAACGTAAAATATGTATTGTATTTGCATCCCTAATTTTGTAGCTGAAAATAAAAGTCTATTACGACGGGTATAACATTAAACTCTGTACACGAGGCCAAGTCCAGTTTACTGAATAATTTGACAAATTTTTCATATTCCCTAGGTGGGACAGAGAAGCGTAACTACTAAACCATCCTTCTACTCAGCACGATACCGTGTGGAATAACTGGATGTATTACCACAGATGAGATACTCTTCTTTACTAAAATTTACCTCCAAAAAAATAGGTACTCGACTTATAGACTCCTCGACAGTATCATCATCAAACCTAACGAAGATATTATCGCTAGCTTCGCTCGCTTAACTCTAGTCCAGTCATGTGTTACATAAATTTTAGTGGCTCACTCAGTAATTTGAAATGCTCGATTTATAATTTCCCTTATAATTTTCTTCATAACGGATGTCCCATAGTTGAACACGTCATAATCTGGTGTTGACATTGAGTAGCAATTCCAGATGTGCAAATTAAAATGTTTCTGTTGAAACCATACTGTAGTTTAGTGTTGACACAAAATATTAATTCTATATCACAGCGTTGTAAAGGCGTATTGTAATACATCCTACTGTTCAACACGGCAGCGTGCTGAGTTGAAGCAAAGTATATATTTTAGTAAAAAAGCGTCGGTGGCTCAACCGGTAACGACTCGGTCCATCTAACCAGAGGAGGTACCGGGTTCAAATCTGGACGGCCAATGTACCAATGAGTTTTTCACTTACCGATTGCTTTAACGGTGAAGGAAAAACATCGTGAGGAAACCTGCACACGCCTGCGAAGAAACTCGAAGATTGTGTGTGAAGTCGACCAACCCGCACTGGGCCCGCGTGGTCGACTAAGGCCTAATCGCCCTGATTCAGGGTAGGCTCGAGCCCCTCGGTGGGGACTTATATGAGCTGATATAATAAAAAATATATATATATTTTATTACTAACATACAGTATGGACACTCACTGCCGCTCTCTAGATTGTGACCTCACCCCCTCGTCACCCATATTGATACAGATTGGTTACAATTTGGTTCTCCAGCGTATAGGATTTCGCCGTGATTTTATTTGCTCCTTCATTTGTTTTTAGAAATGTCATTTCACGACCATTTGTATGCAGTGTGCGGGGTGTGATTGAAGAATGAGCAGAGGACTGTCACAGTGCTCCGCCATTGTTTTTGTCTTGGATTATGCGCTTCATTTCCGGCCAGTATAACCCGATCGACTTTAAGTCTGCTGATTCTGAGCGCCGCCGCCAGGATTTAATGGCACTTTCACGTTTTCGCTTGCCTTGTAGGGTAGCGCGTCACGAAACTCCGGATTATAGCCCGTCATCTTCGTGCGCGGTACGCCTGCGGTACGGGCAGGTAGGCGGGGGCGACGTAGCACGACACGACACGATCTCCGCGAGGGAGCTTGAGGCTGGCTCGTGCCCTTCCCCGCTAGCCTCAAGTTCCCCCGCGAAGATCTTCCCGCACACCCCGCCTCAGCTGCTCAGGCGTATCGGGCACGAAGTTGACGGGCTATAGTAAAGTGTGAACACATTTCAGTGTGTCGGTTGTATCACGGATTGGGCCTCTACCTAATGTCCGGTAGGTTGTGGTTGGACCCTGCCACGTACCAATGTGTTTACTTATTTCAATTTTATACGAACCTTTATATTATGACGCTCTTACGGTGAACTAAAACATCGTGAGGAAACTAGCACACGCCTGCGAAGAAACTCGAAGGTTCTGTGTGACGTTAGTCGACTAAGACTAAGGCCCGATCGCCCTAATTCAGGGTAAACTCGAGCCCCTCGGTGGGGACAAATATGAGCTGATACGATGAACACATTTCTAAATTCTGTTAAATGGTTCTTTAGACTCTGCTTGAGAGATTTAAACTTTTTGATAAGTCCTCAATAATCGTTCAGTTGCCTCCTAAATCTGGCTCTGGGCGGCACGTAGATCGTAGGCAGAATATCCCGTGGTGCTCAACCCATGACCCAAACGTGGGGCCATTTAATTCAGTAAAAGAAAGGTTTCGTTGACGCCAACGGCGCATTTGCTAAATTAAATTTGCGTGTCGCTCCTCGGAATACGTTTAGAGACGAAGGCAAATTTCTGTCGTTCCTTGAATAGGCAGAGAAGCGAAAATTGCTGTTGTTGAAATTAGGTGGCCGAAGGAAATTAGAATATTTTTATTATTCACAATTCGTAAGCCCTTGGCATCATCGCACTTGATGGTAAGTGACGATGATGCCGAAAATGTAAGCGGGCTTACCAAGATTCCCAAAAGCAATTGAGAACTGGCTATCTTATCTTCATCGGAATATATCAATGTTTTTAACACTGATGTTTGGCGGCAAGACTTAGATAAGATGGTGGTAGCTAGCCAGGCGGGCTTCCATCTTCGGCACAATCGTCACTTACCATCAGGTGAGATGATGCTAAGGGCTTACCAATCTTATATAATAGAAAAACACTTCTGGAATCAGATGTGTAGGTTTCCTCACGATGTTTACCTTCACCGTTTAAGCGATCGGTAAGTATATGTACATAATTTTCGAAAAACTCATTGGAACATTGACCATCCGGACTTGAACGTCGTTACCAATGAGCCGACGCTTTTTTTTGGTTATCTTTAGTTACTCCCTGTTCGCAGTTTAACATACTATTCTGTTTTTGTAAAAGATGGCATAGTAACTGACATAGCTCACAGAATCGCTTAACTTAAGTAGTGAGTGAGGCGTATAGCTTGTAGAACAGATGACCGTTAGGGTAATAAGGTTTTAGAGTAGCAACCGTACACCGGAAGATGTAGCGCAGAGAGGCCTCCCACTCGCTGGACCGATGACCTCGTGAAGTTCGCGGGAAGCTGTTGGATGCGGATAGCGCAGGACCAGTCGTTATGGTAGAAATTGGCATTGTCTCACCTAGACTCTTGAGGTAAGTGACGATGATGCCGAAGATTTAAACGACTTACCAAGATTTCCCAAAGCAATGGGGGACTGGCTTCCTTATCTTAACATTGATGTTTGGCGGCAAGATTTAGATAAGATGGTGATAGCTACCCATGCAGGCTTGGAAAATACCCTACCTTCAACCAAATCGAGTCACACAATTTTTCTTCTTAGTACTAATAACAAGCTTTTGCCTGCGGCTTCGCCCGCGTGGGTTATTGTTTTCGATCGAATTGTAACTTACGTATGATATTGAGTTCATACAAAATTTTCATTCTATGTAAAAGCGCTTTTAGTTTTCCTGAATTTGCCAATATTTCGAGAACTTTTTAATTTTTTTAACACGTTTTTAGTATATCACTGTCTTGCTTGTGTTTCCTTAGAAACGTTTTTCGGACTAAAATTAATATTAAAAAAATTGTGAAGCAATCGTAACTCAATGCGACTTGCTAGTTGGGTCGATCACGCTGGTTAACTGGCCTGAAATATGGTAATTACCTGGACGCGTTTGGCTATATTCCCAAGGGCCGTTATGGCTTTAAGATGCCTCAATCCGAGCTGGTTGATACGTGTTAAAATAATATCGAACGTAAGTCTATTTATTTAAGTTCAAATATCAATGCGGGCTTCAGCGCGGCTGTTACGTTGAAACCGAACGCCCAATACTCGATTTTTACATGTTTTTGCTACTTTTCTATACTTTCAAATAAGGTTAGTATACTCAAATAAGTTTAAAAAAATGTGTTCTTTTGAAATGAAAGATCTTAGTCACCGATTTTTGTGTGTTGGTTTTATTGAAAATTAACTATTTGTTTTCGACAAATTTTGCAATAAATGCCAAAAACAGGGTCCACGGTATAGTAATTTACATCAGAAGTGGTAATATTTTTTAAATTGTACCTATTTAATTAAATTTACTTTTAATTATTTTAAATATACTATTTTTTTTCCATAGTGATAGCTTAACACAGTCTTTCAATAATTTAAATTGAATATTGTCTTTTGACCTGTTTTAATGGCTTAAGCTGTTGGTACCAGTAGTTATTACTATAGGGCAGTCGTTAGGTCGTGTCAAAAGCGTCGGTGGCTCAAGCGGTAACGACTCGGTCCTCCTAACCAGAGGTGCCGGGTTCAAATCCGGACGGCCAATGTACCAATAAGTTTTTCGAAACTTACGTACGTATACTCACCGATTGCTATAACGGTAAAGGCAAACATCTTGAGGAAACCTACACACACCTGCGAAGAAACTCGAAGGTTGTGTGTGAAGTCGACCAACCCGCACTGGGCCCGCGTGGTCGACTAAGGCCCGATCGCCCTAATTTAGGGTGGGCTCGAGCCCCTCGGTGGGGACGTATATGAGCTGATATATTGAAGTCGTGTCAAATAATAGGTACCATAATTAGCAGTTTGAAAAATCCTTGGTGACAGTTGAGTTCGCGCTAGAACCTTTCAAGATTCAAGATTCAAGATATTTATTCAAAATAGGTGCAAATGACACTCTTTCTGATAGTCATAAATTAATAATAACATAATTTCATTTCTGAAAAATCAAACAATCATTAATTAGTTAATAATGTCAAAATTAAATCCTAGAAATAAACCAGATTATGTCATTAAAACATGAAAACAATATGACACGAAAAGTTATATACACAATTATTGAATGTCATTGAAACAATTGACAAGAGTAGGCCAGTTCACACGGACAGCACCCGGTCACGAGTATAACGCGAGAGTCAGCCATCGCTCCCATCAACCATATTAGAGGGAAAGGAACGGCCACCAACCTGTACTTGGCCCCCGTGTGTGAAGTATGGCCTAACCTTCCCTAGCTTGCAAGAGACTCTTGCCCCAGCAGTGGGGACGTTTAAGTATGGGTTGTTAACGAAGAAACAGGCAAATCGGTCCAGACGTACTCAAGTCGTGTGAACGACTATCATTTAATTGATCGAGCGAGCACGAAAAGCGAGCGAAAAATCTCTGTTTCAGCACACCCTGGACACTTCATATGACGGGCCAGAAATGACATTTCAAAAAAGGAATGAAACAAAATAACGGCGATATCCTATATGTTCGACAACTAAGCTGTAACTAACCAATCTGTATTAATCTGGGTGTCGAGGTCGCAATCTAGAGAGCGGCAGGGAGTGTCCATACTGTATGTTAGTACTAATATAATATATACTTTGGTTTCAGCCTGGGCAAAATGCATTCTTATGTCTATCCGCCGAATGTCCGACTGTTTTGCTCTACAGGTCGCATTTCGCAAACGATTCTTGTGAAATTTTGTGAGCAAGTTCGATAGGTAACTATATGGACTTTTTTCTATTAAGTTTTTGGAAATATTATATTTCGAAAAACTCGCGAGATCTACCATCTCACAGAGATATTTGTTTTTAGGGTTCCGTACCCAAAGGGTAAAAACGGGACCCTATTACTAAGACTTCGCTGTCTGTCCGTCTGTTTGTCTGTGTGTCTGTGAGTCTCTGTGCATATGTCAGCAGGCTGTATTTCATAAACCGTGATAGCTAGACAGTTGAAATTTTCACAGATGATGTATTTCTGTTGCCGCTACAACGACAAATACTAAAAATTAAAAGGGGGTCTCCATATAAAAACCGTGTTTTTTTTAAACATGACGAAACTAGCGCCATCTACTATGATGGTACGGAACCTTTAGTGTGCGGTTCTGACTCGCAATTTATATATTGCTGCACTAGCCGTATTCATATAGTATTATGTTCAACGCATCGCATTAGTTAGGAAGACTGTTTCAATATGGATGCTAATTCTGTTGTTATCAGGCCACGTCCGATAGGCATTTGCGCATAAACCACTTTGTTGACAATTAATTTGACGTGAGTGCATATGGCATGCGTCTTGCTGATTACATGCGTTTGGGGTAGATTAATGAAGATAATCGGGGTTCTAATACGTACCTTAGATAATTTGAAGTAATGTGTGCGTCGGTGGCGCAACGGCAAGGGCCGCTCCCTCCTATCCGAGAGGTCGTGGTTCGAGTACCAATGTGTTTTCTAATTTCGATCTCATATGTACGTTTATCCGACGCTCTAACGGTGAAGGAAAACATCGTAAGGAGTCTTGCACATTCCTGCGGAGAAACTCGCAGGTTGTGTGTGAAATTGACCAACCCGCACTGGCGCCGCGTGGTCGACTAAGGCCCGTTCGCCCTATTTCAGGGTAGGCTCGAGCCCCTCGGTGGGGACCCGTCACCTATGATGAATGCAGCGAATGTAATGATTTGCGTGGTTGGGTTAATTGCGCAGGTCATCTGACCTGAAGCACGAATATTACCTAGATGGGTTTGACTTGACTGTTAGTTTCAAATTTCTCGAACGTTTCCGTGCTTGGAAAGGCACGATAAGATGCCGCTTGCTATTACTAGATGACATTTTTTAAGCCATGTCAGATGCCTTGTAGGCGGCTTGGGTTTTTTTCCGAAATTTTCTTCTGCAAGTGGGGGTCGGTCACCACTAGCCCTAAACCTCCACCAACCTGGACGTAGCCTCCATGTGTGGAGTATGTCCTAACCTTCCCGAACTTGGGAAGAGATCCGTTAACTAATATATATATTTTTTATTCTCAATTGGTAAGCCCTTGGCAATATCTCACCTGATGGTAAGTGACAATCATGCCGAAACTGGAAGCGGGCTTACCAAGATTCCCCAACGCAATTGGAGTTCTGGCTATCTTATCTTTAAGCCGGAATACATCAATGTTGTTAACACTGATGTTTGGACTAAGATATGTTGTTAAGACTTAGATAAGATGGTGGTAGCTAGCCAGGCGGGCTTAGAAAACGCTCTACTACCAACCAAACCGAGTCTTTCAAGTTGACCCCGCCGGGAATCGAACCCGCCACCTTCTAGTGTGAAGCGAATAGACTAACCATTACGCCACGGAGGCTTGTTATCGTAGGTTCCTTAGGTATGGTAGTTTTATGTGTCGTTTTTTTATAACTAGTTTACCAGCATGGTAATCGCTGGTGCGTGATGGGCGAGATTCAATAGTTAGTTTCGATATATCTGTCTGTCCGTCTGTGCCTCTGTCTGCGGTTTAAGAAAGCTGTAATTTGGCATGTTTATTCATATTAATCACGCAGATAAAGTTATACAATAAAATCTTTACAAATAACCGGCCAGTGCGTGTCGGGCCACGCGCAATGTATGGTTCCGTAGTTGCCATTATCGCGTCCATATCTAGTTTTCATATTTCCAAATACATTCTCGAGTCATCATCATCGTCATCATCATCATCACCAGCTCATATACGTCCCCACCGAGGGGCTCGAGCCTACCCTGAATTAGGGCGATCGGGCCTTAGTCGACCACAAGGGCCCAGTGCGGGTTGGTCGACATCACAAACAACCTTCGAGTTTCTTCGCAGGCGTGTGCAGGTTTCCTCACGATGTTTTCCTTCACCGTAAGAGCGTCGGATAAACGTACATATGAAATCGAAATTCGAAAACACATTGGTACGTGGCAGGATCGAACCACGACTTCCCGGACAGGAGGCAGCGGCCCTTGCCGTTACGCCACCGACGCTCATATTGTTTTCATATCCTAATGACTTTGTTTTATATCAGTGATTGTATTTTGACTTTATTAACTAACTAGCTGTCCCGGCGAACTTCTTACCGCCTTATACTACACTACACTACACTGCACCGCACACCGCACACCGTACACTACACACCGCACACCGCACACTACACACTACACTACTTTTATTAGATAATGCAACACTGTTTAGGTCATTTTTTACACCTTGGGTTACATTACTAGAGTTTCAGTAAGGATCCCTAATTTTTTTGAAAATATAATATAGCCTTTAGCAACCGCGGATAGCGTAGCTTCCCAACGGTGAAAGAATAAGTAGTAGTTTCGCAGCCTATTCAATGCAAAAAAACAAACAAACAAATATTAGTATTAGTATATAATATAGAGATTTTTATGACTCTGAGTAAGAGTGTAATTTGCACTTATTTTGAATAAACATCTTTAATATACCTTGGTTCTCCTACGGATCTCATCATTTCTGATACGATCACGTAGTTTGGCTATTCCAAGTTAAGTTTGGCTGTTCCACAAAACCCAATATCGAGTGTCGTGCAAATGTTTATTTATGTAGAAACACTAGTGTAGTCGGTAAGAGGCCGCAACCCCTAACAAAAGTCAGGCAGCAAACAGAAGCGGCAAACATGCCTCGAGCCTTGAATGCGAGACTGCAAAGAAGCTTACTTGAGACAGCGGGTAACTTTGGTGTATTCCAGTTTGAGGCTTTTAGATTTGGCGATACGACTTATGGCTTTGTTGCTTTGTTTGTTAGCTTCGTTCTTTGCTACTCATTCCTTTGTGTTTGTAGTAGATTGACACCAATAATTTTTTTTATTTTCAACCGACTTCCAATAAGGAGGATGTACTCAATTCGACTGCATATTTTTTTTGTATGTCTGTTACGTGATTTCTTCGTAGATTATGAACCGATTTTTATGATTCTTTTTTATTCAATAGGATAAAATCGGTAAAGTATGTTTTTAGAAAATGAACAAATAGTGTAAAATTGTACTAAGTTGTTTCGAATGGAAGTCGTTTTTTAACGTGTTTAGCTTTTCAATTACCTATCATCTTTCGAAAACGTTCTCTGACTGAGCCGTTAGTCCAAAGGCAGCGCTTCCATCTGCTGGGCCAAGGGTCGTGGGTTCGACCCCCACTCAGGGCAAACATCAGTGTGACGAACAGTGGTTTGTTTGCTCTGTGTCAACTACTACTACTTCACTTGCTCAGCCACTCAAAGAGGATCGTAGCCAGAAATTGTAGTGTGTTGCTGTGTGACTGGGTGTTCAATATATATATAATAGTATTCCCGGCGAACTTCGTACCACCTTACACTACACTAAAATACCCTACCCTACCCTACCCTACACTACACTACACTACACGACCCTACCCTACCCTTCCCTACCCTACCGTACCCTACACTACACTACACTACCCTTCCCTACCCTACACTACACTACACTAAACTACACTACCGCACCCTACCCTACCCTACATAAAAACCTTCTCCTGACAATAACGAACTCGACAAAAAAAGAATTAGCGAAATCGGTCCAGTCGTTCACGCGTGATGCCGTGACCAAGGGAAATAGGGATTCATTTTTAATCGACTTCAAAAAGGAGGAGGTTCTCAATTCGACTGTATGTTTTCTTTTCTTTTTTTGTATGTTTGTTACGCGATATCTCCGCCGTTTGTGAACCGATTTTCAAAATTCTTTTTTTATTTGAAAGAGGGTCCCGTTGTCACCAAGTCAGGATCTGATGATGGGATCCCAGGGAAATCAAGAACAACCCTCAAATTTTATAGGCACATATTACGTGTTTTATGTATTTCCTAAAACTGTTCAAGTTTTAGCGTCTGGTAGTCATCATCTCATCCTCGTCATCAGATGAGCTGATGAAGGAAGGTACAACTCCTTAACGGTTAGAAGATGGAGGATAATTCTTTATAAATTTTACGTAGACCGAAAGTTGTAATCTTTCAGGCTATTCAGATGAGCTGATGATGGAAGATTTAACTCCTTAACTTTCATACTGTTGAAATGATGATGGAAGCCACAGAAATCTGTATCTGTTAATGAAACACATGTATTATGAATAATCATTTGATAGTTTCTATTGGCGAGTGGCCTACAATTTTTTTTGATGTCGGTGTCAGCAATGCCATCGAATCTAAAACATTTGACACGTAAGTAGCTGTATGCAAGCAACCTCAAAAATAAATTTAGTCCCCTAATTTAATTCCTACCCACCATTGATTTCGTTATTGTTGGTTAATGTCGTGTATCTAAGTATAATAATATTATTTCATACTTTTGAGTGAATTTCATTTTGAAGTCGGTTTTTAAGTTTTTAAAACTTTTATTTTTATTATATATATATATATATAATATATATATCTATAATATAATAAAACTGTAACGGGGCCGTGTCTGTACATGAAATATTTTTGGAAAATAATAACTTTGGTGGACATTACTAACGATACAGAGGCCAAAACAACAACTTTTGGAATTTTTGTCTGTCTGTCTGTCTGTCTGTCTGTATGTTCGCGCATCACGCAAAAACTACCAGGCCGATTTTGATGAAATTTTGTATGGTGGTTCCTTATAGCCCTGGTTAACATATAGGATACTTTTTATCCCAGAAAATTCAAGAGTTCCCGTGGGAAAATCAAAAGTATTCATTTATAGAGTGGCTCACCACGCAAATGTGGCTTGACCTATTACAATCAAATTTTACACGTTGATACCCTTATCGCGAACTAAAACTGGGACATTGTGAATCCCAAAAAAATTTGGGTTCCTACAGGAATGCAAAAAAATTTATCTTTAGAATGACTCAACGTAACAATATGAAACCTTTACATAGGGATGGGGTGTTATGACCATCATTTTATAGTCGGGTATTCTTTATCCCAGAAAACTAAAGAGGTCCCGTGGGAAATTATCTATCGATACATACAATAATAACAAAAGAGTACTTTTTTATATATATTAGCTACACATACCAAACATTATAATCATAGTTGCAGAATGTCAATAGATGGCACTGCAGGGATAATAAAACGCGCTTAAGTTGTATTAAAACATTAAAACATTATTTCATACTTTTGAGTGGATTTCTTTTATGTATTTTTCAGCATACGCTACTTTAAACTCTGGAACTATGGTACGTAGCGATGTGTTTCATAGACGAACAGACAGGTATTTTTTTAAAGATTCCAATCGTGTATAAAAATATAAACACATAAATCGAGTTTAACATCTTTTAACAGGAGGCACAGATATGGGAACTCTTTTGACGGCGACTATTTGCGTGTGGCAGTTGCTCTCCGCCTGAGCTGCAAAATCTGTGAACCTTATCCTGTGACCTCATCAATGTATTTGCGGGCCCACGGTGGAGGCAATTGGCCATCAAGCACTAAGTAGCGGTCGTTGTTTGGTGAAGATTCTCACGTCACCATGCCCTTAATGACGTCACTCGGAGGGCACTGGTCTCGGCCAGATGGAATATTACATCTTTGATGCAGCCGCCAAGCTTTAGTCGATCTGATGGCAAAAGGCCGGAGGGTTTATACAGGTGCTATGGGAGAGAGGAACGTGCCTGCTTTGGTACGCCAGTTTTTCTGCCTCACTCCTCACCCGTACGGTACTGCTGCTCAATTTGCGGCGAGAAAAAAGCATAATAAGTACTCGGTTTGGAGGCAAATTACTGCTTTGTGCCGCTGGTCTGTGAGACAACCGGCTGCTGAACCCTCAGAGGCCTTTGCCTTCATTAAGGAGATTGGCCGTCGCCTTCGAGAGAGCAGATGTGACGCCCGCTCCGGGTCGTACTTGCTGCTGAGGTTGTCTAATGCCATCCAGCGCGGCAAAAAGAAGTGCGTCATGGGCTCCTTTGGAGCTGATATGACTCGAGGATTTGACCTATATTAATATTTTTAGGATATTTTATTACTAGATTGATGTAATTATGTGAATTAGTTTTTTGATAATATATGTGTTATTTCATCATATCAGTTCATATACGTCCCTACCGAGGGGCTCGACCTGCCTTCAGTTAGGGCCATCAGGCCTTCGACGATCACGCGGGCCCATTGCGGGTTGATTGACTTCACACATAAGCTTCGAGTTTCTTGGCAGGCGTGTGCAGGTTTCCTCACGATGTTTTCCCTCACCGTAAGAGCGTCAATTAAACGTACATATGAATTCGATATTTGAATAGATATTGGTAAGTGGCAGGATTCGAACCACAGCCTCCCGGACAGGAGGTAGTGGCCCTAACCGTTACGCCACCGACGCTCTATATGTTATTTAAGATTTAGAAATCCTTACTTAATATTATAAATTTGAAAATGTGTTTGTTTGTTTGTTACCTATTCACACTCCAATACATCTACCAATCTTGATGAAAAATGTGGAAGGAAATAGTCTACTTTTTATCTCTTGAAATTATCATAGCCCGATGCAGTTCCTGAGGAAACTAAAACAATACTCTTTGTTCGTAAATTTATTTAAAATCGCAACGAAAAGATGGGTTGGTGTGATTTTTAGCACAGAGATGAAGTGGAAAATGATATAATTTACTAATAAGTATATCCTGACATAGTTCCCGAGAGATCTGGGGACAACTGTTTTCTACGCTCGCGCACGTCGGCGGCGTCGCAACGGAGCAACGGATTAAGGTGATTTTTTGTATAGAATTTGTTGAGGGGGTGGGAAGGGACAAAGACTGCTAATCAGAGTACCCCGTTTTAGTTCCTGAGGAATCTGGAGAAAACTCATGTCCACGCTTGCGAGCCGATTGCGGCTCGCGCACTACTCACTCTCAAAATAAGTCATAAAAGGTATGTCCACGCGGGCGAAGCCGCGGGCAAAAGCTAGTAGATATATAATTATATATATCAGTCTGTGGTTAGGGAGTCTTGTTTGGGGCCAGATGATCATGAGTGATTTGTCCCTGAATATTAAAAAAATAAATTGTACAGCCAAGCTGAGCATACTTTTTCGCGAAGCCATCACCATCTGTCATAGTCGAGCAAGTGTAATGTTTATTGCAGTAGCAAAGAATAAAGCTAGGTATATTAGACTTGATAAAAAATAAAACCTAATTTAGGTGTGTCTGTGAGGTACCTTACTCAGTTTTTTCTGGAATAATGAAGTACCCAGTGTAAAAGGCCTTATAAAGTCCTAATTATTCAAAAAGTTTCATTAAAATCGTTAGAGATATTTTGAGAAAAAGTAATAAACAACCTGGACTTGTATGTGGGGTACCTTATTCAAGTTTTTCTTGGAACAACTGACTACTGCGTACTGTAGGCCATAATACACAGTAATAGTAACATACAGAGTTTAATAAAAATCGTTAGAGCCATTTTTGAGTAAAAAAATAAAAAGTTAAATGACTGTGTTCGTGTGTGTGTGTGTGTGAGAGAGAGAGAGAGAGAGTGTTCAGGCTCTAGCTCCTACACTGCTGATCGGATTTGGATGAAATTTGCAAAAAATATATTTTTATAACTACAGCCGTTTTTTTTTTAATTTCCTTCCTAGATTATTCATTGCTACCGCTATTAAAAATAAACCCATGTCTTATTATTATTTTTTTCAAGTCTTAATTTTATTTTAACTTCGATGTAAAATCGAAATAAAGCAATCTGTTATTTTTCGCTAAGCTCAGTTTTTAAGGGTTCCGTAATCAACAAGGAACCCTTTGAAGGAACCTTTCTCTGTCTCTCTGACCGTCTGTCCGCGGCACACATTAGAGACTATTGTGCTATTAGTACTAGAAAGCTGTAGTTTTGCATGGGTATACATATTAATCAAACCGACAAAATGGTTTATTAATATTATAAACGCGAAAGTTTGTAAGAATGTATGGATGAATGGATGTATGTTTTTTACTCTTTCACGCAAAAACTACTTAACGGATCTGGCTGAAGTTTGATAGGTAGACAGATTAGGACCTGGATTAAAACATAAGCTACTTCTTCCACGCTCGCAATTCGTTTGCGGCTCGCGCACTGCGCACACTCGAAAAGTCATAGAAACGTTGTCGCCACGGGAAACAGCTAGTTGGTTTAAAATCTTAAAAAATATAACTTCGTAGGGTACCTAACACGCTTGGACGTAAAAAAGGGTAATTTTTTTCGTTGTCGTAACGTATCATGTGCGGAATCTTTGAATAGGTCTTTAAAAACTATACAGGGTTTCCTAATACCGTTTTTCGATTTAGTGATCCGTTATTAAGATTTTAAGTGCCAATTTTTGTTAGAATCAAGTATGTGTCCCCCCCCCCCCTATTTCAGGGTATCTAACACAAAATTGAATTCTATGAAAAAATCAATTTCAAAGGAAAACCATTACAGCTAAGGAGGATTTCTTAGATTAGGAGTAATAATCGGCTAAATTAAGTGCAGTTGGATTTGTAAAATAAAAAATCAAAAAATAAATTTATATGTATTAGCTTTACGAAATTTTTTTTGGTGTACTATAAGTATAAATAAATAAACGAGAATGAATAGGCACTATTTGAGCTTGCGTGTTACATCCTCGGCTGCATCGGCACTTACTATCAGGTGAGGTGCAGCAAAACGCACTCAAATTAAAAAAAAAACAATTAAATAAATAAAATGTTCATCGATTTTCCATACAAAATGTTTAAACCAACTGCAAAATATACAATTTTGATTATTTAAAAAATACATATTTTTTTTAACTACGGAACCCTGCTATGCGCGAGTCCGATTCGAACTTGGCCAGATTTTTTTTGCTTTTTTTTTTGTTGTAATCGTTGTAACTGTTACTGTAAGTGGGTATTGTCGTATACGATAAAGACTGAAATCAAAAAAAAAATGCTTACTAAGTCGATGTTATGACTTCTCTTCGAATTTAAACTTATTTATACCAGCATTGCCTGGATATTCTCGGGAATCCTCTCATTGTTGGCTGCCACTGCGCCAGTTCTCAATTAACTTCATCAGGGCCATTCTCATTTGCCCTCGTAAAAATAGTGAAGTTGTAAAACTTTGCAGGCCTTAATTATATTAGTTTGCTGAGTTCCTTGAAACTTGTTATTATTACTTAAGTAACTATTATCGCTGAAGAAGGAGAATGGAATATACAGGGTGTAACAAAATTGGTATTGGTCCCGTTAACTGGGGCTTCTACTCATCATACTGAACAACTTGTTTTCTGTGAATTACACACAATTGATTAATTAAATTCATGTTCTTCGTAAAATTATTCCAATTGTCAAACGTAAAAAAAATACTTGTAAGTTATCAGTTTTGTCGATGTAGGTCACGTGATTAGACAAGTTAGAAAGTGACAAATATAATCATTTATTGAGAAGAACCCTTTTTCTACCAACCACGAATGTATTCTAATTTTAAACAGAGGGCCAAAAAAGTTTCTGGTTTCATCAGGTAAGTTGTTATAAATGGTAATAGCCATCATAAAGTCATTTTTCCCCTTCAAAGTAAGTCTGCAGAAGGGTTTTTCTAACATGTTCTTGAATAGCGTTCATAAAGCTCTTACCGTTACTCTCTGTTTTATTTTCATCATCATCATCATGTCAGCCACAAATCGTCCACTGCTGGACAAATGCCTCCCCCAAGGATTTCCACGACGACCGGTCCTGCGCTGCCTGCATCCATCGGCTTCCCGCGATCTTCACCAGGTCGTCGGTCCACCGCGTGGGAGGCCTGCCTACGCTACGTTTTCCGGTGCGCGGTCGCCACTCGAGAACTTTACTGCCCCATCGGCCATCTGTTATACGAGCTATGTGCCCTGCCCACTGCCACTTCAGTTTAGCGATTCTGTGAGCTATGTCGGTTACTTTAGTTCTCCTGCGGATCTCCTCATTTCTGATTCGATTACGCAGAGAAACTCCGAGCATAGCACGCTCCATTGCCCTTTGGGTGACCTTGAGCCTTCTTATGAGGCCCATAGTAAGCGACCATGTCTCTGTTCCGTAAGTCATCACTGGCAACACACACTGGTCAAAGACCTTAGTCTTGAGACACTGCGGTATTTGGGACGTGAAGATATTGCGAAGCTTCCCGAACGCTGCCCAGCCGAGTTGGATTCGTCGATTGACCTTTTTCTTGAAGTTGGACCTGCCTAGCTGGACTGTTTGTCCCAGGTATACAACTTCCAGTGTAGAGTCTCCAACCTTGTGAGAGTTGGGTGCGACACGGACATTTAACATTACTTTCGTCTCTTCCATGTTCATTTTAAGGCCCACTTGTTGAGAGACTTTACTGAAGCCATCGAGCATTGTGCTTAGGTCTTCCATAGTCTCAGAAATACCACGAATCGGAGGTGGGATATATATTCGCCGTTGATATTTATGCTCCACCCCAGTCCAGAAGCTTAAAAACAGAAGTGAGATGGGTCTGTAGTTCTTCAGCAGGGTGTTGTCACCCTTTTTGAAGAAAAGTACGACCGCACTTCTGTATAACTGAATTAAATAACTTCTGAAGAGCTTTTAGTACCGGTGATCCACCTGCTTTCAGAAGTTCAGCCGTAATGCCATCATCACCCGGTGCCTTGTTGTTTTTGAGCTGTTTGAGAGCCATTCTAATCTCGTACAGGCTGACGTCCGGGATATCTTCGGTAAAGTATCGGGTTAGTCTGGCTCTTGGGTCTTCAGCCAGATCGCTGACAGGCAAACGAGTGGTCTTGTACAATTGTCCATAGAACTTCTCAACTTCTTCCAGCAACTCAGTCTTAGACGATATGGTCCTGCCATCCTCAGTCTTCAGCTTGGTCAGTTGGCTTCGTCCAACAGACAGATCTCTCGCGAACACTTTTGAGCCTTTGTTGTGCTCAATCGCCTCTTTTATACAATTTGTATTATATTGGCGTAAATCGCGATTCAGGGACTTAGAGATCTGCCTCTTTAGTTACCGATACTGAGAAGCGTCTTCAGAGGACTGCAAAAGCAATCTGCGTCTTTCTTCCATGAGGTTGCTGGTGAAGTCAGAGATTTTTTTGGTTCTGTTTGAACGGCGAGTTTTAAAAATCTTAGACCCGACCGTTTCGACAATTTCCACGAACCTCTCATTATAATCGTTCACATTCTCGGCGTCTCCTAGGCATTCGAAACGATTGTGCAACTCGAGCTGAAAGCTCACTTTCTACATTCACCTATTTAGATTATTTTCATTTAATCAATTAATTACCAGACTAATAGTTACGTTGATGTAAATCTGTAGTTATTTCTTATTTTCGTTTTCAATTATTATAGTTACATCATCTGCGAATAAGATTGTTTGGTTATTGGTGATGTTGGGGAGGTCTTTAATATATAACGAATAAGATTGGGCCTAATATACCCCTCTTGGGGCACCCCTAAGAATAAGATTGGATCTAATATACTCCCTTAGAGAATCCCATATCTATTTCTCTGTACCTCGAGTTACAAATTATTTTTTGTAACACACTTTTTTTTCTAATTTTCTTATTTTTACGCACTGCTTTTGGCTTTTCAGATAGCTTTTGAACCATTGTTTAACTAATCCTCTTATTTCATTTTTTAGTATTTTTTAAAATAGTATAGTATGCTCTACATAGTCAAATGCTGTACTCGTATAGAGGTTTATAGTAGTTACAATTTTTTTTTCCTAAGTTTGCAAGAGTAGTATTATGATTTTTTCAAAATCCATGCTGTTCATGTTTAATTGTGTTAAATTTATCTAATAAACTGATCAGTCTAGCGTGCACTACTTTTTGATAATCTTTGAAATCACTGGTATTAATGAAACTGGCCTTAAGTTGCAGGGTTTGGTTCTTTCCCCGTATTTATGGCCTTACAACTTCTTCTTATCGTGTGGCATAATTACCCGTGCTATCCAAGGGATGTGATTCGTGACTGGGGCTATGAACACAGCGACCTTTTTAATAATTTCGGTGGATAGATCATTATACCCCACAAAATTACCATTTTTAGAGAATTTTTTATTACTTCCTCACGGCACGTAGGTTGTGGGAACATGCTGTTAGGGCAACTTTCAATATTTATAAATTTCAGTTTATATCTAGATATATTTTTGCTTCTAGAATCAGCAAAAAATTTATCAAATGTAATAGCTATTTCAGAAGTTTCTACAATATTGAATCCATTTTCAAGCGACTTCCAAAGAGGAGGAGGTTCTCAATTCGGCTATATGTTTTTTTTATGTGTGTTAACTCGAAACTTTGGAACTTCGAAAAACAACTCTCTATACTAGTGTGGCTCAACAAGTACATAGAATTCACTTCAAAATCTTACTTTGATGAGGCATTTCATAGCACATAAATAGGACATAAGGTTATGACAATATATGGTAATATCCTCGAGCTGGACGAATGCCATATTTGTAAAAGTAGACACTTTATTACATCATTACGATAGTTTCGACCTTGCATGTTAATCAAACTTTAACATTGATAGGCATAAGTCCAGCTTTAGGTACTACAATTCAAAACTAGATTACCTGATTTTTCTCGTCGTACAGCAATCAGCGTCTCTTTCCACTATTGGATATTTCTATCTTCTAAGCTACGCATAAATATTTAACAAAGGTCAGATAGAAAATAAGAAACAAAATGAAACAGATGATAATGAAATATTTAACCTTTTGATCAAAGACTTTGTATGAAAAGGAGTAGGTAAGTACCTACTTACCTATGACAACTGTCAAGCATTGTAGGTGATTGCCACACTAATAATGGACATTATTATATCAGCTCATATACGTCCCCACCGAGGGGCTCGAGCCTACCCTGAATCAGGGCGATTAGGCCTTAGTCGACCACGCGGGCCCAGTGCGGGTTGGTCGACTTCACACACAACCTTCGAGTTTCTTCGCAGGCGTGTGCAGGTTTCCTCACGATGTTTTCCTTCACCGTTAAAGCAATCGGTAAGTATCTGTACGTAAGTTTTTGAAAAACTCATTGGTACATTGGCCGTCCAGATTTGAACCCGGTACCTCTGGTTAGATGGACCGAGTCGTTACCGGTTGAGCCACCGACGCTTTTTGGACATACAATAATGGACATGCAAGCTTTTAATAATATTAAATAAAAAATGGAATTAATACACGATCATAAGTAGGTACATAAAAAACATTACCCCGTCCTTTAGGGAAGTCGGGTAAAATGCACCCTAACTCACTCACGGGATTAAGAAAAACCTAATGATACCTTGTACTCTAAAATCCATTAAGCCGTTCAGAATATACCGTGGAATGAAGAAACTTACATAAAGAAACAACTAGTTCTAAAAATTTTAAAATAGTTTTCAAACTTCAAATTCACATGTCAAAACAAAGCGGACAGAAGTAAATTCTGTCGTTGATTTTATTTGAGACCCGTAATCTACATGGTGAGAAGTGAACCAAAATCTTCACCAGGTCATCGGTCCACTGCGTGGGAGTCCTGCCTAGCTACGCTTTACGGTGCGCGGTCGCCACTCGAGAACTTTACTGCGGGAAGCCGATGCATGCGGGCAGCGCAGAACCGGTCGTCGTGGAAATCCTTGGGGGAGGCCTTTGTCCAGCAATGGACTTTTTCGGCTGGTATGATAATAATGATAATAATAATATAATGGTGCTATTTTATTAGTACCCGATATTTTATACAGGGCATTAGGGCATTACATCTAATCGAAAAAAAATTGAACATTTCAAGCAAATCGGTCAGCTGTTCAACCTACTTACTCATTAGGTAGGTACCTAGTACCAACCTATTACCTACCTATGGGTGTCCAATATTATGTTTTTGCAATTTGACTATAGGTTTTTGGAATAAAAATCCAGAATCACGAGCAAAACCCCCGTATAAAATATCAGGTACCTACTAATAAACAAGCACATATCAATGAATTCAGTGGCTGATATTCTTCCGAACGAAAGACAAGGCCAACTTTCCAACGACATCTAGGTAACAATATAAGAACTAAGAAAAATTTCGAAGTTGAAGTTGTCTTACCGACAACTGCTGTGAAAGTAATTTAATTGAACACAGAACTCCAAAAAGTTCTGTATCTTTACACTAGATGTCCCTCGTGATGTTTTCCTGGATGGTAGTTTAATTCCGAGTTCTTTTCTTGGCAAATTTTTGAGTGGTTTACAAACGACTGCGACAGGTAGGCCGATTGATGTCACCACTGAAGATTTGTTCACAAAATCCACGATCTTGTTATGGCAGACCGTCGAGTTAAAATACGCGAGACAGCTGATGCTGTTCAAATCTCTACCAAACGAGTTTTTCATATTTTGCTCGATATTCTCGACATGAAAAAGCTATCTGCAAGATGGGGGCCGCGTTTGCAGAAAGTTGACCAAAGACGACTGCCCACTCGTTGGCAATGTTCGTTTTTCCACTCGCCGGCACCGGCCCGGCTGCCAGGGAAGCAAAAATGAATGTAAATATATGGGGCGTCTTTCCACTGACCGATGACGGCACCGGCTCAATGGAAAAAGCAGGTGCCACAGCCATTCGAAACATCAAAACCTGTGGAATTGCGATACGAACTATTGCCACACTCCCCGTATTTACCAGATTTGGCCCAGTGTGACTTTTTCCTCTTCCCAAACATGATTAAATGGCTTGGCAGACAAAAAATTCATCCAATGAAATATTGTTAGCTGAAACAGAAGCCTATTTTTCAGGGCTTGATAAAAACTATTTTTTGGATGGGTTGAAGAAGTCGGAACATTGTTGGTCGAAGTGCATAGAGCTGAAAGGTGATTAAGTTGAAAAATGAAACAAATGTTTCAAAAAAAAACTTTTTCCTTTTTCTCAGTCGCGGACTTATCAAAGTGCCATTTGTGACCCTTTTGGTTTTTTAAAATAAAACAACAATATTCAGAAGTATAAGTTATAATAAAAGTTCATAAAGTTAAATTATAGAACAGTTTTCGTCGTTATACCAGCGTCGTGTTAGAAATTCATTATGTTGTGAGCACATAATCATTTAATAATTAGCTTATTACAGTATTTGCTATAGGTAATCATACGATATTATTAATTAATATAGTATTGTTTTAGATATATTATGGGCTGTATTTCAGTTCTTCCCCTTAACTGAAATACATCCCATAGTTTTCACAAATTTAGCCATGAATATCAAAATCTTTTACTCTGTTAGTTTATAAAATATGAATGGATAAATGTTTTAGTACAGGCTTGTGCGCATTGCAAAACTTTGGTCAAAGCCTTTTGTGCGATGAAAAATATGTTTTTATAGAAATCATGTGTAAATTTCCCCTATTTACACATCATAAAGATAGAAATATAAATCTAATAGTAGGTAACTATACAATAAAGTATCAATAGGAAAACTTAATTTCGATTCACAACTCTCTCATCAAATGAAAGCAGGACAGATACACTTTAGTTTACATCTAGGAATATTCTTTCGTTATTATAAGGAGCTGTGAAGCTTCCCATCTCTTTAAATCGAAGTACCCTTCCTACAATATTCAGATCACTCCATATGAAGGAGATGGTCCCAGTAAATAAATTGTCTACACTATTCCTAAGGTAGAAGTCACCTCTAGCAATTACTTGCAAGAAACCCTTAAAACTATATCTGAATTGATTAAATGAAGAATTATATCTAAACTTATAGTTATTGAGACAAAACCTAATGAACTAGGTACAACATGCCAAAAAGCGATCGGTCCAACGCTAAAAAAGCTAATAATAATACTTTTCTAAGACCTTATTCTTACGTAATAGAATGAAAAGTTTGTTTGATTATTACCTTTACTTTTAGCTGATTCGTGCTCTACACTTAGTTCGAAAATGTGTTAAAAATTTGAATGTGAATAATCATAAACCCTTTAAAGTGTACTGTTTTATCAATTATTCTAGTTTAAGTAATTTTATTTTTATTATTTGTAAAAAATATTATGTTAAAGTTATTAGTGAGTGACGAAATTCGAGTTTATGCATTTTGATTTAGAGGCACTTTTTAAGTTAAGTGGCTTTTAATGTAATTTTTAATGGAATATTTTTTGTGCATCAATAACTACTCTAAATATAATTTATGTAGTCTAATACTTGAATGAAATCCTAATATTAAATTAAAGTTTGACGAGACGCGGTACATAGTTATCACAATTATTGTAAATAATTTGGACTGATTGTTTTTGCAATATAAGCATTTAAGTTGCATTATTCATTCATTACGTTTTTTGAAGGTTTTCTTCAAGCTTCTATTTTATTCCTCATTCCGTCGTTAAAATATCTTCTCACTCCTTATTTACTTCCTCAATGACAGCAGAATTTAAGAAAAAAAGGTTTCAAACTGTTTCAACACATGGAGCTGGCAAGAGATGGCCTCTCTTTTGACTTGACTAAGACTTAACTGTAAGGACTTCTATTGTTTTTTAATGGGAATAAATGAAAAATTGATTTTTATGACTCGGTGACATAAGCCAGACATATATGTTTTGCTTTGGTTCTATAGGTTTTGTAAACTAAAGAACCGTTTTATTATAAGTCCATCTATCGAGCTATTTGGAACTACTTTCTTTTCTAAATTGAGCTGTCAGAAAATCTCTCATAGGTAATTATTTACATTGTTTTTGACAAAAAATACGACTCTTAGTTTCGTATGTTTTGTCTTTATGCATGAGGTGGACGTATTTCTACGGTAACAGAAGTCGGTCCTGGAGTAGTTGGTGACCGTAATGTAGCTGACCTCAAAGATGTGGCGGAATGTCCACTGCTTGCTCTAGAACCACGGCGAGATCCTGTAACGCAACAGTTTCATGTTCAATATCTTGAGTTGTTTTGTCTTTGTGTACGATGAAAAGCTTGCGAACTAAAATTATCACCAAACATTCTAAATTTGCTGATTAATTGGAATTTATTTCATGCTTGCTTTTAGTGTATTTATCTCCTACTTTCAATTCTAAATGATGGTTTTTGAAATCGTTACTGAAAATGGGAAGAAACCTAAACTTAATGTATAAAAATGTATGAAGAGTTCTCCAATTTTAAAAAAAATTTAGACATGCTATTATTATGTTAGGCTCAAACCGACTACGCTCATTGAGCGAAATGAAAATACACAAAATTACCGAAAAAGAAGAATGGCAAAATTACATACATACCCAGGGTAGGGTATGCTTAGCCACGACGAGATATGAAAATGCTTGAATTTAGTAGGTATTGGATATTTGAGGAAAAAAGTAATCATTTTACAGTCTATTTATATAACTTGGGGTTAAAGAGATATCAAGTATTGGTTCATTGGTATTTTTTTTCTTATTTGGACTACTTTTAAACACATGGGATTAGTAGAAAAGTGAACTGACAATAGAACTTAGCATAGACTATAAAGTATTCACTTGTTAGTCTCTGACTATAAACTGATTAAAAATTAGGTCATATTTGATAGTTTTAAATCATTAATAACATTAAGATTATTAATATTCATTTAATTACTCCCAACAGCTAGGAAAATACAAAAAATCCCTGAAATACTAGCATAATACTCTGTGACTAAAATTATTAAAAAATAAGGTCATCTTTGACCGTTTTTGATCAAAGTTCAGCAGTTTTTATATAATCACTCCCAACAGCTAGAGAAAAAGAAATAATCCCGGATATAGATTTGTCGTCAAAAAAGTGGCATAAGTTTTGAAGGAGACGAAAGTATTCATCCGAGTACGAAAGGCTCCTGTGCGTTTTTTCACAAGATACACTGAGCTAACCTTACCAAACAACTGAAATAACTATTTCGCATATTTATAAAAGAACAAAAAAATAGTTAGAGTTAATTTTAACCTATGGTGCGGCCTTTTAATAGTGAGAAGCACCCTCTTCTTTTCCCGTCGCAGGAATCGACTGGAGGATCAAAAAACTCTTTTAGCTAGTGTGATGGGATTTAATTATTTAGTTTATTTTGCCCTGTGCAAGATGAACACATATAGGAGCATAGTGCTGCGGAGCTCCGTCAAAAAAGGCAATTATGCGTTTTTCATTTTACTCATTGAGAGAATTCGGTCACGACGTAAGCCTAACAAGTTACATATTTAAAAGTTAATATCTAGTTTCTACATGAAGGTGTCTTCAAAACTTTCTACTAGTTAAATTCAATCTTCCTTAAAAAAAT
The DNA here is from genome assembly GCA_947284805.1 of Coleophora flavipennella. Lineage (NCBI taxonomy): Eukaryota > Metazoa > Arthropoda > Insecta > Lepidoptera > Coleophoridae > Coleophora > Coleophora flavipennella. The sequence goes on from OX369297.1 coordinate 2,361,209, forward strand.
AGGATGTTAATTGATAGTCAGCAATTGGTATAGTCAATAGTTTAAAAATAAGGAAACGTATTTGTGTATTTAGTGTAAGTGTGAAAAAATATGTTTCTCCCTTTATTCGCATGGGTTAAGAATGATGTAGAATCATGCAATGATGACACTGTCTTTACATCATCTAATCCCAAGAAGCAAAAGAACTTGACGCTTTTACTTTCTTTGCCAAACTATGCAGATGCAGTTTTTGTATCATTCCAAACAATATCTTAAGAAAACAAAAGTGGAACCGCAAACCAAGCAAAAGGAAAATTTCTAAAGTAACCTGAGGGTTTTCGGTGTAACTGATGGCTTTGGTGATGGCGTGCTGTTGGTAGATGGAATGATTGTTAACATCGATTAATGTTCAGTAAAAAGAAATAAATTTAACGTTTTCGATCACATAAGAACTAGATCCCCGGTTGTACACGAACTTGAAAAAACGTCCAGACAGAGTTGTTTAACCGGGACAAGGATAAAAATAGCAGCTGTGTTTGACAAAGCAAGCAGACAGCGCAATAAAAAATTGCGACTTTACATTTGCTATATTTTGACAGAGTGACCGTAAATCTAGTTCTTTTATGTGTGATCAAAGTTTTAAGAAGGAAATGATCATATAGAAATATCGAAATAAGAAAAGGTAAACATTTAGTTACTGTAAGCTAAGGCAGTAGTAGCGTAAGGGTAGGTATTCAATAACAAGAAGTATTCCAAGACAAAGCAGTGTAGATAGAGTAAATATGTAAAAAAATAAGAAAGAATTGGAAACTTGATAAATATTAAAAATAGTTTGTATCAAAGACTGACAAAGAATAAGCTAGAGTAGTAACTGAAAAAATATATTTTACAGTAACAAAGATAGATATAGATTTCAAACAACTTACCTCCTGTCGGAGAATGGGGCCTAAGCTCTTGTTGACTAGCTTGCCTAGATGGAGGACGCATGCTTACTCGAGAGCCTCGACGGTCCTGGAATTAAAAAATAAATAATATCTTTAAAAGTACATTGATTTGGTTATCATTTATATTTGCTTGCTTAGCCAGTTAGCCACCTTGAGGAGTACAAAAGACAAACTACCGGAAAACCTGTTGAATGACAAATAAGAAGATTACAGCCAATTAGCATCAAGTAATACAGTGGCTTTGTTTGCTCTCGAAGGCCAAGATCATCTTTGAGTTGCTGAGCTAGCGAAGTATTTAAATATGGATAGTAAGTATAGTATTTAAGCCTTTAAATGTAAATAGTCTCTTTTGGAATAATATTCAAAATTAGTACTAAAATACTCGACGCACACTAAATAAATCAAATGTAGTATACCGTATAATTAATTAAGCAAAACTGTTTTACTAAGTGATTATCTTCTTACTAAAATACTAAGTGAGCGACTGACCGTGACCCATTTTTAGCGGTACCGTACCCAAATGGTAAAAAAGGAACCCATTATTTTTTTTATTCTTTTTATTTACAATTGGTAAACCATTGACAACATCTCACCTGGTGGTAAGTGACGATGTTGCCGAAGATGGAAGCGGGCTAACCAAGATTCTCCAACGCAATGGGGAACTGGCTATCTTATCTTCATGCCGGAACACACCAATGATATCAACATTGATATTTGGCGGCAAGACTTAGATAAGATGGTGGTAGCTAGCCAGGCGGTCTTAGATAATGCCCTACCACCAACCAAACCAAGTCTTACAAATGACCCCGCCGGGAATCGAACCCGCGACCTGCTGTGTAAAACCAGTGAACTTTGCCTCTGAGCTACGGAGGCGGTTAAAACTATTATTACTAAGACTCCGCTGTCCGTACATCTGTCTGTCTATCCGTCTGTTACCAGGCTGTATTTCATGATCCGTGATAGCTAGTCAGTTTGAATTTTCACAGATCATGTATTTCGGTTGGGATTATAACTAAAAAAACTAAAAATTAGAAAAAACTAAAGTCTCCATACAAAAATAGTTTTTTTTTAAACATGAAGAAACTAGCGCCATCTAGTATGATGGTAGGAAATCCTTTGTGCGCGGTTCTGACTCGCACTTTACCGGGTTTTTTTTCGTAACTGTCAGGTCCGCCACCCAGGAGGAGGAAGCTTCGCTTCGCGAGGCTCCTCGCAGTATCATCATCAAACCTACTATCGGTCACTTCGCTCGCTTAACTCTAGTCCAGTCTTACTTCATGTTGCATGATTTGTCATTTTGTGGAATGTGATTTAGTAATACAAACATATAAAATTATAAAGCGGCTCGCGAGCGTGGAAGTGAGTTTTCTTAAGATACCTCAGGCTATTCTGATTAGCAGTCTTTGCCACTTCCCACCCCCTTAACCAATTCTGTACAAAAATCACTGTAATCCGTTGTGGAGCTGACGTGTGCGAGCGTGGAAATGTATTTTCCCCAAACTCTTCGGGAGCTATGTCTATCAGCATATGCTAATTAGTAAATTATGTCATTTTCGACCTCCTCAACCATGTCTGTGTTAAAAATATCACAACAATCCATTGTTCCGTTGCGATGTTAAAGAAATCAACCAAAAAAAAAGAGTTTTATTTTTAGTTCTGTCAGGAACTGCGTCGGGCTATGCTATTTTCACAGGATAAAAAGTAGCCTATGTCCTTTCCAGTGACACAAGCTACCTGCGTGCCAAATTTTGTCAAGATTGGTCAAGGTGTTGAAGTGTGAAAAGGTAACAAATAAATTACGTTTTCACATATTTTATAATATTACCAGCTTTTTCCCGCGGCTTCGCCCGCGTGGACATCGTTTTTATGACTGTCTTTGAGGGTGAGTGGTGTGCGAGCCGCAAGCGGCTCGCGAACGTGGACCTTAGTTTTCTCCAGATCCCCATCCCGGATTGGGCTATTATAATAAGCAGTTTATGTCATTTCCCACTCCCTCAACCATCTCTGTACAAAAAAATCACAGGAATCCACTGTTCCGTTGCGATGTTTAAGAAATGAACCAAGAAAAGTAATTTTTTTAGTTAACTCAGAAGCTGCATCAGACTATGCTATTTTCACGGGATAAAAAGCAGCCTATATATCCTTCCCCGGGACACATGCTAGTTCATTTTTTTTTTAAATTCATAATTGGTAAGCCCTTGGTATCATCTCACCCGATGGTAAGTGACGATTATAACAAAGATAGAGGCGGGCTTACCAAGATTACTATCTATAACTGACTATCTTATCTTCAAGCTGGAACACATCAATGTGGTTATTTTCTTTACTCTTTACACGACAAAGAAAAAGACAGAGACAATTGTTCCAATCAATACCTCCCCTGATGACAAAATTCTAATTTTTAGATGTCATAGGTGTAATCAAAATACAATCGGTAGATCGACCGACAACCTGGTGAAGATACGGGTATCCACTGCAATGGATGCGGGCGGTCCAGGATTGGTAGCCGTGGAAAGCCTTGAGGGGAGGGGGGAGGGTATTTGTTCAGCAGTGGACGTCTATCAGCTAATATTAAGGATGGTGAATCAACATCAGTATGTGTGAATTATTAGATGACAAAACATTTACGTACCATTTGAAAAACTTCTTGTTGGATAAGGAATATTATTCAATTGACGAATTAAAAAAAATGTAATACTGACATTATTTCATGTATTAATTTATATTTATTAACTCATTGTTCAATTTACTTTTTGACATTTTGTTTTTGTAATTTGACATTTTGTTTTAGTTAATTTGTAAATTTAATTTTTGATGATCACCTCACCTTTGACATATTTTATAATTTGACATGTATATTTTATGAATTTGTGCCGTGTGATGAGTAAATGTAATCTAATCTAATCTAATCAATGTATTAATATTGACCAATTTTATTATTATTTTATTGCAATAATGAACTTAAAATTAAGAGCCTGCTGGAGTTCATAAATCCCATACAAACGTAGTATTTGATTCATTTGTTAACCAATGAACCGATTTTGAAATAATTTTATATCGATAATCGGGTGACGAATATCTGTGTCTGTACCGCATTACTTTTTTGAAAAACGAAACAGGAATCCATTTATTACCATTAAACTTCTTTTCCGTCTTTTACCTTAAAAACAAGTTTATTGATTAAAAATGGATTCCTTTTTCGTACATACATACTACGTCGGTATTTATAGAACAAACGCATTCACCAGTGCACCAGCCGAGCAGCGCACGCGTTGCGCTATTATATATGTTGGAGCGCAAGGACGTGGCGCCATCTATGCATGCGTCGAAGCACCGTGTGTTTTATCTTGAAATGTCAAGCGGTTAGCTAGGGTAGTCATAATAGTCACTTTTGCCAAGGCGTGGTCGGTGCGGGACCGGAAACCGGAAGTTGGTAGTGTTGGTACTTGTTTGTTAGCCAATCAGAATCGTTGTGATTATCGAACCATCAAAGACAATGCAGCCTACCTACAGAGGCTACGACAGAGGCGCCAATTATTATACGAGCACTTTTGATCGAGCAGCTGAACTGTCAACTTGGGAAGCCAGCCCCGTGCCGAACTCATGGCAGTCTATAAAATAATCGGTTTTCATCCGAATCATCGTGAAGCCTCGTGTTGCAAACGTGTGTGAATATTGATTATACACTCCAAAACTTCTCGAAGACGAGTTTATTTCTTAGATACGGCCAAAACCCTTCTGATGATCCGAAATATATAACTCTTAATTTAGCAACAATCCTTAATTTTTTATTTACCATCTTGGAGTCCCTCAGCAGTGAAACGTTCATTAATCTTGGGTTCGGCGTATTGAAGATCGTACGATTCTCTCTCCATCTTGCCCTGAAATCGAAATTCAGAATATATTTTGAATTTTATTTCAAATTTAATTAAAAAGAAAATTCTTATAATTAGTTCATTAGTAATCTCCAAGATAACAAATTGTACAGCCACGCTGAGCCTACTTTCTCGCGAAGCCTTCACCATCTGTCTTAGTCGAGCATACACAAATCTTATATATAAAAATGAATCGCAAAATGTGTTGGTAAGCGCATAACTCGAGAACGGCTGGACCGATTTGGCTAATTCTCTTTTTGTCGAGTTCGTTATTGTCAGGAGAAGGTTCTTCTGTAGTGTAGTGTAGGGTAGTGTAGTGTAGTGTAGGGTAGTGTAGGGTAGTGTAGGGTAGTGTAGTGTAGTGTATGTAGGGTAGGGTAGGGTAGTGTAGGGTAGTGTAGGGTAGTGTAGGGTAGTGTAGGGTAGGGTAGTGTAGTGTAGGGTAGAGTAGTGTAGGGTAGGGTAGTGTAGTGTAGGGTAGAGTAGTGTAGGGTAGGGTAGTAGTGTAGGGTAGGGTAGGGTAGGGTAGGGCAGTGTAATGTAATGTAAGGCGGTACGTAGTTCGCCGGGACAGCTAGTTAACTATTATAGGAAAAAAAAAAAAAAAAAAAAAAGAAAATAAATAAAAGCGTATAGTAAGCGTATTTATTAATATTACACATACTTAGTAGCAATTCGAAGACTTGATGAAAAATTAAAAATAATTTGGGTTCGTATGTTCGTATACCTTACACATTTTTTTTTTCTGGAATAATTAAGTACCCAGTGGTTTTATTAAGTCCTAATTATTTATAAAGTGTCATTAAAATCGTTCGAGACATTTTTGAGAAAGAGTAACAAACAACCTGTATTTGTATGGGAGGTACCTAATTCCGATATTTGTATGGGAGGTACCTAATCCCGATATTTGTATGGGAGGTACCTAATCCGATATTTCTTGGAACAACGGACTAGTGAATACTGTAGGCCATATAAAAGTAGTTATACATAGTAACATACCGAGTTCAAACAAAATCGTTAGAGCCATTTTTAAGTAAAAAAATAGTAAGCGTATTTTGACTATGGTGGAAAACCTAAAATCAAAGATAGGGTAAATCAAGATAGGGGAAATTAAAAAAACGCCTGGAGATATAAAAACAGCCTACCCTGATTTAGAGCGATAGGGCCTTAGTCAACCCCGCGGGCCCAGTGCGGGTTGGTCGACCGTACACACAACCTGCGAGTTTCTTCGCAGGCGTGTGCAGGTTTCCTCACGATGCTTTTCCATCACCATAAGAGCGTCGGAGTTGCTATCAAGCCGTGTTAAATGTATTATAGGCGGCTTGAAAAACTTGACAGTGGGTTTTTTTCCACAATTGGTACGCCCTTGACATCTTCTCACGTGATGGTAAATAAATATTCTGGGACAAATAACACATGGTCATCTGGCCTCAAAGTAGGATTCCCTGTGTTATGGGTTACCAGAGACTGATATACATACTTATATACGTTTAAATACATACATATATAGATATATTTAACACCCAAACACAGAGCAAACAAATCTGCTCATCACACAAATGCTTGCCCTGGGTGGGGATCGAACCCACAACCCTCGGATCAGTAGTCAAGGGCACTAACCACTGAGCCACCGAGTCAGTCAGATGGTAAGTGACGATGATGCCAAAGATGGAAGCGGGCTTACCAAGATTCCCCAACGCAATAGAGATCTGGCTATCTTATCTTCAAGCAGCAACACATCACATGATGTTAACACTGATATTTGGCGGCAAGACGTAGATAAGATTGTGATAGCTAGCCAGGTGGGCTTAGAAAACGACCTTCCACCAACCAAACTGAGTCTTTTAAAGTTAACCCCTCCTGGAAGTGAACCCGCGACCTCCTGGTGTGAAGCGAATGGACTAACCATTACGCCACGGAGGCGGTTAAAACCACTCTGTGGCCCCTGTGTGTGGAGCATACTTTCCGAAGTTTAGGAAAGAGTCCCCTGTCCCAGCTGTGGGGACGTTTATGGGTTGTTAACTGAATTAATGTTAGTAACCAAGTTGTTAGTTAGTTGGCGCGATTGAACTCAGGGTGGCCCTTTTGATGGAATGTTTGACGCGAGCCGTCATAAGTGTAACTAATTTAGCAAACGAACTTCACAACTTGTATCTAAATAAATATAACTCAAAGGTGACCGACTGACTGACTGACATAGTGATCTATCAACGCACAGCCCAAACCTCTGGACGGATCGGGCTGAAATTTGGCATGCAGGTAGATGTTATGACGTAGGCATCCGCTAAGAAAGGATTTTGGGAAATTCCCACGAGAACCGCAAAAATCAGGATCTGCTCGGGCGAAGCTGCGGGCATCCACTAGTAACTACATAAATAATTAGCTATAATTAAAGTTCTATTAATACTCTAACCTGCTGAAGAGTTGCAGCACGACACAGATGATGATGAACATCACCGCCATCGCAACTAGGATGCCGATCATCGCTGGATCCAGCGTGCGCAGCGACTCCTCTTTCCGCTCCTCCGCTAGAAGGATAAACAGAGACTCCAGTAGTGCAGCAACTCAAACACGGATGGGATACCCTTGTGTCTGTTGATTTTTGGTACCTACCTTAATCTCTAAGTAGCCGTTATACGTCATCAATTCATCATCATATCAGCCGCAAGACGTCCACTGCTGAACAAAGGCCTCCCCCAAGGCTTTCCACAACGATCGGTCTTGCACTGCCCTCATACAGCGGTTTCTCTCCTTCACCAGGTCATCAGTTCGCCGAGTGGTAGGCCAGCCTACGCTACACCACTCGAGAACTTTACTACCTTTACGGTCAACGAGCTATGTGCTCCGCCCACTACCACTTATTTTGCGGTATATTTTGTCTAATAAAAAAAATAAAAATATAAAAAAGTTGTAAAATTATACTTTTTGCTCCTGAATTCGGTTTTTGACGTGTTCAGCGCAGTCACAGGCGATCCATTAAGCATACGGATTTATTTAACCGTTATAGTACCGGACTACAATAAAGAGATACACGATTATGAATCGTATTTGTTTACGAATTGAGTTCAAAGTCGTGCACTCTCTACTGGAGCATACGGATTTATTTAACCCTTAAGTTCCTGCCAACTATATTTATAACGCAACTACCTGCCCGCGGTCACAGTGACTCCTACATTAAAATCGTGTTTTTTATGTGATATGAGTCAATATTGTAACAAATAATAAATAAAACGCACTTTATGATTATAATAATGATATTGAAAAGAAAAAAACTAAATGACACAATATTTCTTTCTATGAAATGACAAAAACATAAATGCAGACATATTTCACTCAAAATTAACAATCATCTTCAAATAATGAGATTAATCAAAATAGGAACTTAAAATTACAGCAATTTGCACTTTTTTCTTAATATCTATAAACATTTGAACAAAACAAAGTTATAAAAATATAAAAAATATGAAAATTTGATAAAAATTGCAGAGCGTAAAGTTCACAATTTTTCACGACAATTTTGGCACATTTTTTTGGCGCACTCCAAACAGATGGGTTTTTTACAAATAAAACACAGGTGAAATGTTTCTCCTCTACATCCGACATCTCTTCTTCCAACCATCTTGTTATATTTTTGTCGTTTTTATTCATGTTGACACTAAAACAAAACAAATACACATAATACAAAATAATCACGTAACTTCCTACGCGCGGTCACCATGACCGCGCACGAGATTGTTTTACTCACCCAAGCTAAACGCGCGCACATGTAGCCTCGCTGAGCGCATGCGCGACACTAACCGATAAGTAGAGAAGGTACATAGACGCACGCCAACGCGCGCAGCCGTTTAACGGAAAAAATCAAATTCAAATATTCGGCGGGGTCACGGTGACCGCGGGCAGGAACTTAAGGGTTAAGTATACGGATTTATTTATAGCTCTATATCTGTCATCTCCTCTTTGTTATTTATTAGGCAACCTAAAAGGCTTAGGTTCTGTTTTACTCACGTTTGCAAACAACAGATCCATCAACGGCGACGATGGCGATCATCTCGAAGACGCACGCGCAGCGCTCGTTCTTGCACTCTGTTTGGAAGACCACATCCTCGCACTGCTGGTTGAACGTGCATGATTCGTTGATGCCAGCCGCTGGGGATTGGTGAAGAAAATAGTATTAGAAAATCATGTACATTGTGTAATCATGAACACATGGGAAGAGACTAACCCTACGACACATTAGAATTTACTGGAAAATCTAGTGTGATAACATTTAATTTTGCATTATACCCCCTCTTTAATCAAAGTTCACTTAGTGAGTCTTATGATAGCGCCAGGTCTAATCCCATCAAGCAAGTTTAGACTAAAAGAAGGGGAATTTACGTAAGACTAGGTACTTGAAGAATGTAATTTTGGTCGAAAAGTAGATATGTTTACTTTCATAAAATACCCAGTAGATTTTGTTTTGAAAGGGAACTTGGTCCTCTTTAATTATGTCTTTTCCCACCCCCTCAGCCATCTCTGTGCAAAAAATCACAGCAATCCATTGTTCCGTTGCAATGTTAAGGAAACTTGCCAAAAAAAATTAGTTGTCTGTAAAGTCGGTTTACGGACGATAGTTTAACGTGACAACGTTATAAGAAAATAGTGATGGAATGGTTTTATAATATCGAAAGAATCATTACATTTATCGCCGCAATTATCGTAGCTATAAACAATTGACACCACATTCACTTTTCACTGCACTTCATACTTGACGAGAACATGTAAATGTATTAATGTATAGCAGCTGTCCACGCGGACGCATCGCTCACTCAAGTAGGAGAGAGACAGATGTCGAACGCTGCCGAACGCGGAGGCCAATTGTGCCTCTTTGTCGCTCGTTGCACGCTCTCGCTTGCACTTCAAGCCTTAAACGGAACGCCTCACGGAACGCCTCAGAGCGAGGTAACGACGCATTTTTTCGTGCGTGCAGCCGGCTCCATCGAATTATAAGACGTTATCACGTCAATAAAAATACAACAAAATACTTGAATAAAATTTATTGTTTAAATTTCTAATCAATTGTTAAAATTAAAATTTTGATTTTATTATTTTAATAATATAATTAATTTTTTTCAATTAGTTACTTAATTATTTTTGCAAATTTAATTGTAATTTGTTATAAAAAAGTAATATTTTTATATAATTCATTATAAGAATAAACAATCATTAAATTATTGTTTATAAGTCTTACATTTAAAATTTAAAATTTGGAAATATTATTTTAATAATATAATTAATTTTTTTCAATTAGTTACTTAATTATTTTATTAATATTATTTTAATAAACATTATTTTAATAATATAATTAATTTTTTTCAATTAGTTACTTAATTATTTTTGCAAGTTTAATTGTAATTTGTTATAAAAAAGTAATATTTTTAAATAATTCATTATAAGAATAAACAATCATTAAATTATTGTTTATAAATCTTACATTTAAAATTTAAAATTTGGAAACATTAAAATTTTCGTAAATCTAGTTTTTAAAAAGCCCGCCTCAATGTGTTTAATATAGGAGAAAATGTTCCCTTTGACGGATGGCTGGTCCAACCTGTCATTTCAGACACGTTGTTGTGATATATGGAAGATTTAATATTTATGTTTTAATTTTTTTAAATCATAATAACACTCGATAATTATTTCGATTGAATAGTAAAGTCATCGATTTTTTACTCATCGTGAAATAGTTCTGTTAACTTATTGTTTTAATTTTGTCAATTATAGCATAACCTATAATCGCTGCACTAGCGGACCGATGCTATTCATTTTAATGATGAAAGCACGAATATTCGACAATATATCACTGAATATATAATTAATATCGAAAGAATCATTACCTTTATCGCTGTAATTATCGTTGTTATAAACAAGAACAACACATTCACTTTTCACTGCACTTGATACTCGATCAAAACATGTAGATGTACTATAGTATAGCAGCTGTTCACACAGACACATCGCTCACTCAAGTAGGAGAGAGACGGATGTCGAACGCTGCCGAACGTAAAGGCCGATTGTGCTTCTTTGTCGCTCGTTCGCGCTCTCGCTTGCACTTCAAGACTTACACGGAACGCCTCAGAGCGAGGTAACGACGCATGACGGAACGCCTCAGAGCGAGGTAACGACGCATGAGTCATGTTTTTTCGTGCGTGCAGCCAGCTCTATCGAATTATAAGACGTTGTCACGTCAAAAAAGAGTATATTTGCAGTTCCCCCGGGAACTGCATCGGACTATGTTATTTTCATGAGATAAATAGTAGCCTATGTCCTTTTCGGTGACACAGGCTACCTGCATGCCAAATTTCATCAAGATTGGTTAAGGTGTTGAAGCGTGAAAAGGTAACAAACAAACAAACAAACACATTTTCACATTTATAATATTAGTAAGGATATTTAAGCTCATCTCTGACTCGCTGGCTGACTGTAACGCTGTCAACGTGCGCGCGCATTAGGCGTCTTGCAAGTAAGTATACTAGTTAGAAATAGTTTTTTATCACACTTATTCGAAAAATGACGATTGGCTCATATAAGTGCCGAACAAAACTTTACTTTGTTCCCTAGGGAGTTTTAGCTTCTCTATTCTGTGTGGTCTATAGGTCCGCATCCGTGCTTGGAGTTTAAGCTTTCTTTTTTGATTGATCCGTTGAATTCTATATAAATACGAGTTTCTTTTTTCTTTTGTAATGAAAATTTGTATGTATCACTCGAGGCCAAAATATTTTGCTCTCGGGCGGTTTACATTGAATTCCTCGCGAAGCTCAAGATTCTAAGAATCATTCGCTTCGCCTAGAATTCAAACTCACTCCCTCGAAGAACAATACATTACTTAATAAGTTACATAACTAAATTTAGTTTTTGAATCAAATAAGAAATCATTTTGCAAGTCTTGCATAGCTTTAAGGCCTTAAGATAGGCCAAATGAAAATATTCAAAAATATTGGAAAACATATATAATATACCTTAATTAATAAAAAAATCGATTTAATTAAATACAATTTAAAAAAAAAATTAAACAGGGTCGGTTTTGGCATTAAATGCAAAATTTCTCAAAACAAATAGTTAATTTTGAATAAAACCAACACAAAAAAATCGGTGACTTTAAGACCTTTCATTTTAATGGAACACATTTTTTTAAAACTGTTTGAAAGTATAGAAAAGTAATAAAAACATATAAAAACCGAGAATGCGCGTTTGGTTTCAACGTAACAGCCGCGCTGAAGCCCACATTGATTTGAACTTAAATGAATAGACTTACGTTCGATTCAACCTACTCGGATTGAGGCATCGTTTTAAAACTTGTCGAACCATCTTTAAAAAGGGTAGATACGCCTCGAAGATAACCTTGTAATGAATAGGTAGTCTGATAATTATGCTCGTTCAAAGGAACTTTCACAAATATTATTAAATTTCAATGCAATTAGTGACGTTTCTAAAGAGTTTTCTTATATAATTTTATGATAGGGTCTCATTTTCATTGAAAACTACAGTAGGTATTTTATTAATGAACTCCTGCACTCACTTGAAGTTCTGATGATTGATGACTTCTCATCAAAAATGTATAGAGTTAAGTAGGTCGTTAATGACCCCTAAACCTCCTTACAGCTGGGGCACGGATCTCTATCCAAGCTCGGGAAGGTCGGACTATACTCCACACACGAGGGTCAGTCCGGTTTGGTGAAAGTTGTACAGCTGTAAGGCTAACGGGGCCAGTCCGGGTTGGTGGAGGTTCTAAAGCGGTAAGGCTCACGGGGGCCAGTCCAGGTGAGTGGAGGTTGTAAAGCTGTAAGGCTCACGGGGGCCAGTCCAGGTTAGTGGAGGTTGTTAAGCTGTAAGTCTCACGAGGGCCAGTCCGTGTTGGTGGAGCTTGTAAAGCTGTGAGGCTCACGGGGCCAGTTCGAGTTGGTGGAGGTTGTAAAGCTGTAAGACTCACGGGGGCCAGTCCGGGTTGGTAGAGGTTGTAAAGCTTTAAGGCTCAAGGGGGCCAGTCGGCCGGGTTGGTGTAAGTTGTAAAGCTATAAGGCTCACGGGGGCTAGTATGGGTTGGTGGAGGTTATGAAGCTGTAAGTCTCACGGGGGCCAGTCCGGGTTGGTGGAGCTTGTAAAGCTGTGAGGCTCACGGGGGCCAGTCCGGGTTGGTGGAGGTTGTAAAGCTGTAAGGCTCTCGGGGGCCAGTCCGGGTTGGTAGAGGTTGTAAAGCTGTAAGGCTCACGGGGGCTAGTCCAGGTTGATGGAGGTTGTAAAGCTGTAAGGCTCACGGGGGCTAGTGTTGGTGGAGGTTGTAAAGCTGTAAGGCTCACGAGAGTCAGTCCAAGTTGGTGGAGGTTGCAAAGCTGTAAGGCTCACGAGGGCCAGTCCGAGTTGGTGGAGGTTGTAAAGCTGTAAGGCTCACGGGGGCCAGTCCGGGTTGATGGAGGTTCTAAAGCTGTAAGGCTCACGAGGGCCAGTCCGAGTTGGTGGAGGTTGTAAAGCTGTAAGACTCACGGGGCCAGTCCGGGTCGGTGGAGATTATAAAGCTGTAAGGCTCACGGGGACCAATCCGGTTTGGTGGAAGTTATAAAGCTGTAAGGCTATATTGTATTACTAAAACTATTGTTTATCTATCGAAAGTTTTTTTAAATGCCTTTAAAACATCTGACACAGCTTAATGACTGCCATCTAGTGATAGCAACCGGCATCAGCGGCTTAACGTCTCTTTCAAAGTACCAAAACGGACGAGAAAATGCATCATAATCGTCATCATATCAGCCGAAAGACGTGCATTGCTGGACAGAGGCTTCCCTCAAGGATTTACACGACGAGCGGTCATGCGCCGCCCACATCCAGCGGCTTCCCGTGACCTTCACCAGGTCATCTATCCACATAGCTCGTAGAACAGGGCAGAGCACATAGCTCGTAGGCCGTTGAGGCAGTTAAATTCTCGAATGGCGACCGCGCACTGGAAGACTTAGCGTAGGAGGCCTCCCACACGGTGGACCGACGAGAAAAATGCAACTAGCAGTCAAACCCATCCAAGTAGTGACCGTGCTTCAGCCCAGCTAATCTGCGTTATCGACGCAGTCAAACAAATCACATTGACTGAGGTACCACCACCGCTTTGTGTAATGACATATACCTATGACTCACAAATTAATGATTATTCATTTCTGTTTGGTACGTGTTGCCGTGAATATTGCTCGTTTACAATCCACTGTACTTTAAAATATAACCTTGCATAATGTATACTAACTGCTTATTATCAACAGCGACAGGACCAAGCTTACACGCGAACAAAATGGAGTTCATTTTCAAAATTGCCTCTCAATTGCCTACCGTAGGTAGACAGGTATTAAACAAAGAAATTCGATTTCCCTCGTCTATTAAGAGGAACGAAATTTTTTGAACTTGATCGGAATAAAATGTGAAGTTTTGTTTAAAAAACTTTGTTTACTTTTTTTTTTATTCACAATTGGCAAGCCCTTGGCATCATCTCAAACATTTCTGTTCAAAACTTGGCGCAGCGGTCACGCATTTAATGCTAGACATTGATTAAATAGTTGTCTTTGTCCTTTTCTATACGTGTAAAGAGTAAATAAAATCACCACACTTTTGCACTTTTTCAATATTTTTACGTTGAAAATTTTCGAAAAAGTGAACTAAATTAAATTTGAATAAACATAAACTATGTAGTTTGAAAACAACTTTATGATAAAAATTTCAAATTTAAAAAAAATATTTTTTCTACAAATGTTTACAGGGTTTGCTTTAATTTATGCTATGTTTGAGATTTTTTTTATGATCGAGTCAAGTTAATCTAATCGTGCAATGAACTTGCAAGAGCCCTAGGCAGTGCCCTTGAATATAACATATCTTTTTTTCAGACCAATAAATTAAGCGGGAATATTTTTCCAGATTTTTTTGCTAAGCGCTTCTCACTGCTTATTTGCCAATATACAGCCTTAAGGCGAAACCCTTTCAATAATATAAACCCCGAAATCGAGGTACGGAAAAAGTCTTTTTTCTCAGGTTGAAACTGCAATACATTTATAAAAATATGTCTGTTATAAAGTGAAGGAAGCCAAAACACGATTTGATAAAATATTTTCAATAGAAAAATATTGCAAAATTCGCTTAAATGCTGTCTATTTTCGCTGTTTTAGCCCACAAAAACCAGTTTTACTTCACAACAGTTAGACATAGCATTTTTTTTCTCTCTTATTCCTCAATAAAATCCTGATATATTGTTGGACTCACTTTTTTGCAAACATGCCTATATCTAAGTTAAAAAATTAAATATGAAAAAGTGCAAGAGTGTTTTTTTTTTTGGTTTATTCTTTCCGGCTTACAAAAAGCGCGGAAAAGGCAAAGGTTACTAAGACCATACAGCCAGGTCTGACGTATTTAAGCTTCTTTAGCTTTTGGATTTGTAATTCTAGAGCCGGTGCATTACAAATCTTCTCTGAAGTTCTTGACAGCATTTGCAGCAGCTACATTCTGAGGTGGAACACCCAGTTGCTGTAAGGCGTCTATAAAACTGCACCTAGAGCAAGTTGGGTTCTCACGTCCTCCTTCGTTTTATTTTCTTGTTCTCCACATTGCTCACGTGAACTAGACAATTTTCTCCAAAATGCACCACTTTTTAAACAAAATTTTAGCAGAAAACAATGAAAAAACAACAAAATAAAACTACGAATGCGTCTACCACAAATCCCGCCAAAAAACTCCCGCACAGATCTCTTAAGAGTGTAGTTATTTTCTATACTCTTTACACGTAAAGAAAAAACAGAAACTACTGTTCTGAAACAATACCTCGCCTTAAACAAAGTTTACGATTTCCCCCGTCCGTACACAAGACTTGCCCCTCGACTTCGCCCACG
Source organism: Coleophora flavipennella (assembly GCA_947284805.1). Lineage (NCBI taxonomy): Eukaryota > Metazoa > Arthropoda > Insecta > Lepidoptera > Coleophoridae > Coleophora > Coleophora flavipennella. The sequence goes on from OX369297.1 coordinate 2,376,899, forward strand.
CGGTTCTACATTGAAACCAAGATATTAGCACTCTATTGTGGGAAGCGAAATCTTTTGAATTCTATGGTATTAAACTAAGTATCAAGATGACATAATATTATGTAAAAACAAAACTTTACTAGTCTATGGCTATGTTCAGCTGATGTTTAGTTACGAGCGACTGAGGAGCGAGCGGTAGCAAAGAATAAAGACTATTTACTACGTAAAAGAAGTTTAACTCCGCAAAATCATTTGAATGAATGGCGACTCTTGCTACGACACAACACAGTGCAAATTCAGTTTGCACAGCGCTAATTACCTATAGTTATATTCACCTATAAGTTGCCTCTCTTTCTTTCGCGTAACTCTCATCTCTTCTGACTACTGCATTTGCACCTTGCAAGGTGCCGCGCGGCTTGGTGCGGCGTAGGTACATTTTTAACATTTTCATACCTACAGCGCGGAGTGCGACAGGCCTGGCGGTAGTGAGAAGGTATTGTGATGATATTCTTACACTAATTGATTCAAAATTAATTATTAAATAATAAAATGTACATTAATTGATTAAAAAATAAAATTATGTGTGTGTGTGTACATCTGTGCATCCGTACATTGCTTTAGCGCCTGAACTACTAAGTGGGTCCAATTTGGGTTAGAGGAATGAGAAGATGTTTTTTTTCCTATTTTGTAGGGTTGTTTGTTAACATTACATGGCTATGCAGAGTAAAATCACCTATATTTTTTTGTTAAAAATAGCTTTAACGATTTTAATGAAACTTTCTATACGTTTACACGGCGTACTACATTATGAAGTCCATTACTCCAGAAAAATCGAAATAATTAAAGTACAATACAATACAATATTATACCATACAATTCAGAGATCTATTACTTTTTCTAAAAAATGGTTTTAACGATTTTAATGAAATTTTGTGAGTTACTAGAATTTAATAAGTTCACTAAAATAGAAAGTTAATTATTTTAAAAAAAACATTAGAAGGTACTTCCCATACGAACCCAGTTTATTCGTACATTTTTCATCATGTCTGGTACACCTCTTTTCTTTGCTAATAGATAAGTGTTTTATTATTGTTGAATTTGTGGGGGTCTTTATATCACCACTAACTGTACGTATGTAGATCTTAGGTCCGGATCTACCTAACGATTCCTATCACTCCTTAGGGTCAGAGGCAGGTGTTCAGTGAAACAGGATTTACGTTTTTACCTTGTATTGTTACACAAATAAACTGTCTGTTTTAATTCTACTGGATAGGTACTAGTTATACAATTAGAGTACTGATCACCGGTTAACTTGAGCGCGGACGGGAGGCAACTGCCGGCTCTGTATGTGAAACGGGCGAGCCTCGCCTTGCTACAAAAAGTGCTGACATTACTGTGTCCCTACATCACACCCTTCCTAAATTTTTGATGTGTAACATCTTTGCTCTCGCTTTCCTGCAATTTGTGGGAGTGATTTCGTGAAATGGGACGGAAAAGTGTCCCATGTGATGGAAATGTGTAACAGGGAGTCGCGTTTTTTCAGGCTTTAAAAGCGCGGAAAAGGCAAAGGTATCTATGACCATACAGCCTAGTCTGCCGTATCTTTGCCGTCCTTTTTTCAGGCTTTAAAAGCGCGGAAAAGGCAAAGGTATCTATGACCATACAGCCTAGTCTGCCGTATCTTTGCCGTCCTTTTATAAAGTATTTTGTCACATGTTACACATCATATGCGAGTACTGTAGGTCTCGCTCGATTTTTTTTTAATTTTAAACAATTTTAAACAAACAATACCTACTTAAAACAAAAGTCCAAAGTATCAAAGTTATTATATTACTGTGTCCCTACAAATTCTGTATGCCAGACAGCGAAGGCTAAACAAAAAAAAAACCGGCCAAGTGTGACTCGGAGTCAAACAAACAGGGTTCCGCACGAAAACTTTCCTTATAGCAGAACAGTACATACTCTGCTATAGGTATTTGCCGTTCTAAACTTTAGAAATTTCATTTTTCCTGTGGGAACGGAAGGGCTTTAGATTTTGTCACAGATTTTCCTGTTACCAATTCATTGGAATGGTCAAGTTTTTCCTATTTTCTTAAAAAAACTTCAAAATATATATTTGAGACTAGCTGTTTTCCGCGGCTTCACCCGCGTGGAGAACATTAATTCTATGACTTTTAGAGGGTGCGCAGTGCCCGAGCTGCAAGCGGCTCGTGAGAGTGGAAAGAATTAGCCTATGTTTTAATACAGGTTCTAAACTGTCTACCTACCAAATTTCAGCCAGATTTTGCGTGATAGAGTAACAAATATACATCCATCATCATCATCATCATCATATCAGCCGAAAATCATCCACTGCTGGACAAAGGCCTCCCCCAAGGATTTTCACGATTTCCACCGACCACATACATCCATACATTCTTACAAACTTTCACGTTTATAATATAAGTAAGATTTTCACAACAAACCCTTTGATTTGATATATCGCACAATACATCTTGAAAACTTTTTTTTTAAATTTTCTAATTTACTTCCCAAAAGCGACTCATATGTTTAAAATTCATTTGTTTACGTTACACGTCCGTCTTTGGGTCAACAACTTACATACGTATACCAAATTTAAACTCAATCGGTCCAGTAGTTTCCGAGAACATTGGTTGTGACAGACGGACGGACAGACAGACACACGAGTGACCCTATAATGGTTACGTTTTTACCTTTAAAGGTACGGAACCCTAAAAAGTATGCGCAGCGTGACTGTACAATGTACTTACAATTCTATTGTCCATAAGTTAGTTTTTGTCAAAAATAAAGTTTTTTTTAGTTTCAAATATCAACTGTGTTTACACCTAAGTTTGAGACACCAACATTTGAAATACCAAATGGTCAAAATAACTAAAATGATGCATCACTTGCGAGCTATTTGTATGCGATAGTAGATCAGGTTCTGCGAGCGTAAAAGAGGGTAGATTCATATTGGTTGCCATCATGTTGCCATGTATGTATGAGGTCATTATTATGAGGTCATGAGTTCGTACGTACCGTAAGTGAAACAATCATTAGATATTTAAATGTATGGGATTTTGAACGTAGGTTATTTTACGTTAGTTTTTTTTAAATTTTAGACATTGCAATACGTACCCATTCTGCTACCCAGGGTTTCCGGTTTGATTGATTATACACCATTCTTTGACTGTATAATCAATCAAACCTGATTGAACCTAATATCGCTCGCTTCGATCGCTCACTTACAAAAAACTCAAGAAAACTGTGAATGAGCGAGCGAAGCGAGCGATATTAGGTTCGGTCAGGTTTGATTGATTATACAGTCAAAGAGCCTAAGTCAAAGTGTAGCACAACAGGCGAGTTAAAAATGGTGACGAGTTAGGAAAGTTCTCCTGTTACACGTTTAAACTTTTTTGCTTCTAGTTTTATCCAACAGGGATGGGTTGGATCTAGTTGTAGTTAAAAAATTTAAATAATAATTGTGTTTTTATTTGGAATCTAAACTTTACATATTATGTAGGTATGTAGATCGGTATTTTTTATTTTGGTCAATTAACTGTTAGGTAAACCAATTTTAGGAACTTTGTACATATCCATTTGACATTTTAAGCTTTCGGTATTTTGAATATAAGTGAAACAACCATTAGGTATTTACATTTTAGGGATTTTGAACGTAGGTTATTTTACGCTAGTTTTTTAATTTTAGACATTGCAATACGTACCCGATGAAACCCACGCCGGCAAAGTCGCGTGCGCCAGCAAATTGTATAATAGAGCCGGTAAATAGGTACTTGCTCCTTAGTTTGACCTTTCATCGATCGTTAGCTGGTTTTCCCCGTGCAAAGCCTTTTGCACCCGACACGCCGCCGCCGCAGAATCATAAGGTTCATTTCATTTTCATAAATCATTCATTTATTCGTTCATTCATTCATTTAATACTAGTGATTAGATAGCAGGCTCCGAAACTAATCGATTTAATGGCTTAATGAGAGGGAAAAGCCAAGGCTTGTAAGTAAGTAATAATGACAAATTAAAAGCGGGACTTGTCGTGATTTTATAAAATATATGAGGAGGTATTGATGTTATTTTTACCTCAACGTTTCTACTATGCTTCGATAGCAGTGGTCGCGAGTAGACTGAAGCCGCGGTGTCATCGCTGCGGTAAGTATGTAATAATATTAACTATTCTTTGGTAAATTAATTTTTTACTAGTGGCTCTGTTAGCTATAGACCTCGCGAGTTTTTTTCTAAATGGCTGAAAGTTATATTTTTTTGCGTTTTTAGCCTCCATATTTGAAAAATTACCAAAAACCGAATTGACAGAAAAAAAACCATATGATTATCGAACCTGCTCGCAAAATTTCACGAGAATTGGGTTAAGAAATGCGATCTGATGAGGAAAACAGCAAGACATCCGGCGGGCAGACATACTAAATTATTTTTGCCAAGCGGAAACGGAGACGCGTCGCTCTCACTTTACGCTCGCTCGGTTGATTAGATAAGTTAATACCTACTTTTTATTTCTTTATTTTAATTATTTTTTAAAAAAAAGTGCGTTTGACCGCAACAAACTTCATGTTAAGTGACGATGCAGTTGAGGATGTTACACCCAATCTCAAGTAATGCTTAGTCACTCTCGCCTTGTACTTCCCCAGATTTAAAGAATCGGGAAACACTGACGCAGGCAAGGAGTTTCACTCTTTCTGGAGATGATGCCATGAGCTCAATTGTGGACAAAAAACTTACCAGTAAGTAAAGTAGTAAATTGACTTATGCCATAACAATAATAACGCATCAATGCAAAAAAAAGAAAACAGAGATAAGAAAAAAATACAATTGACGGATTGGATATAAATACTTGCGAATTTACACAGAGAACACCTGAAGATCATCAGTAGAGCGTCGGTGGCGTAACGGCTAGAGCTACTACCTCCTGTCCGGGAAGTAGTGGTTCGAATCCTGCCACGTACCAATGTGTTTTAGAATTTATCCGACACTCTTACAGTGAAGGAAAACATCGTGAGGAAACCTGCACACACCTGCAAAGAAACTCGAAGGTTGTGTGTGAAATCCACCAACTAGGCCCGCGTCGTTGACTAAGGCCCGATCGCCCTAATTCACGGTAGGCTCGAGCCCCTCGGTGGGGACGTATATGAGCTGATATGATGACCTGAAGATCAAATAAGTAGAAATCAACAAGTAACAAGTAATTACTTAGTAAGCGTCGATATAAGAAACGCTGGTGGCACCCCCTCTATAATTGGAAGTTAGCCAACTTTTTCTAGTTCTACTATGTTAATAATTAAGTAAATGTTCTTGAAGGCATAATAAAAAAAATAGAATTTCACAAACTGCCTTAATGATCAAGAACGATAATTATTTAAAAGTATTTAAATTTACTAATAAAAATAATAATCGAGAAAAAATTTATACAGAATGAAGTTTTATTATTTTTTTCGAGTAAATCAATTTAATTCAATATCTACCTATTTAACCCATATAGATTTACCGTACCATAAGCGGTACAGTAACTTCGTAATAATATTTTGAAATACCTACAAATTAACCACTTTATTATTTACTTGTCGCAATATGCTCAGAGTGTTTGTTTTAGGTCAAAAGTGTTGAAAATACGTTCAAGCCCATAAATTTGAATGTTTTTGAGAAATTATCGGGCTTCATCGAAAGATTATTATAACGATGTCTTCAGGAAGGTGAGTCTTATGTTATTTATTACAAATTGCATAAATTATTAGAATTGTTTTGAAGATAAGGGTACCTCTGATGTTACGGCTACAAAAAAAATGGCTTAGGTTATTTGGATAAGATATTCTCAACAATAAACTAGATGTACCGCATACGGTACAGTAGGACTACGTATTAGCAAATTGAATTTATAGTGATATCTAGTGTTGTGTTTTGTTTTTGTTTTGGGTCACTGGCGCTGCACGATATTGCGACATATTTAGAAGATGATGATGACTCCAGCAAACAGGGTCAAGATTTAGTTTTTTTTTATTACCACCAGATACCGCCAACAATGACCAGACAGACGAAGACTCAGGCAAAGAAGATGCTGTAAACATAAATAATTTGCCTCCAAGTTTGCTATGAGCACCAACAGAGCTTTCTACGTCCACAAATGAACCAGGAACTGAAGGCCAAGAGGCACATGAATCTCGGGAACCCCTGAAAAAGCGCATTATGAAGTACTCTTGGAGGAAACGAGATTAACAGCCCAAAACTTCTTCTGTGCACCCTCTTTTTCATGTTTCTCTTGAAAACAGTCTCCTCAAGCGGAACATGAAATAGAGGTTGCAAGAGTGGTTTTCGTTATTCCTTTCCGAAGACGTATTTGAGTGGCTAACAGAGGAAACCAATAGATACCTAGCACGTAACCTTCCTCCAGCTGATGTCAAGATTGAGGAGATAAAATGTTTGGTTGGAATTCTGTTAGTCAGCGGCTATTCTCAAGTAAGCAGAAGAAGAATGTATTGGAAAAATGCACCAGATTCAAGAAATGCTATAACTGCTTCAGCTTTGTCTAGAGATAGATTCATACTGATATACTCCAATATCCACGTTGTTGATAATCTAAATTTAGATGGATCTGATTAATTCGCCAAAATTCATCCATTTTTAAAACTCTTAGCTGCGAAATTCCTTGTGCACTGTCCACATAAACAGAATCATAGCGTGGATGAAGCAATGGTCCCGTATATCGGTCACCATGACTGCAAACAAATCCAGGTCCTAGTCGGCTATCTTCAATATCTTAACTTCTGGTTCTCGATATGATGGCAAAGAACATTGTCACAAAGCAAGAGAAAAGAACCAGGTGTGTACAGTGCCATCAACAATGTCCTACAAGTGCGATGTTGGTGTCCATGTTTTTTTATGAATCACACTAAAAATAAAATAAAAACTTCATTTTGAAAAAGGAGTAGTTTTTGCTTACTTGTAGTCCTACTGTACCCTGTACGGTACGGCCCCCCATTAGCCCCCCATTACTTTAATATTTTTTATAATATTTTTTTATGGTTTTTGGGGTTAATTGAATATGTTATTACTAAAAAAACTCAATTTTTGCATAAAAATAATTATCGGTCTAAATGGGTTAAAAACAAAACAAAAACACCAAAGAGTTAGTCGAGAGAAAGCAAAACAGGTAGTTCATAAACGGAATAAATCACTTATCTCACAATTTAAAGAAATATTTTTGTGAGCAAAATTTTATTAAGGTGTTTTGAATGAATCATTAGTTTCGAAGTGAACAAAGAATCGCGTGCAACCTTGTGCTGATTTCTATATAACTTTTTCCTTTGTTTAAAGCTAAGCCATTAAAAAGGATAAAGGATTGGTGACTAAGAAACAAGAAAGTTTAAAGTACAATTCTGAGTTAAAGTGGTGTTTAAGATTTGCTGCCTCAAGGCCATAAACCATCGGTATCCTAGGGTTAGGCACTTGAAGTGTGCCGCTTATCGATTCCCAGAAAAGCAGGAGGGCGTGCACTTGCACCGGGACATCGATACGACAAAGCAGCATCACTACTATGCTTTTCCATAAGGCCCGTGAGTGCGACAGGGCGCACTATACGTGGCGTCCTGCTCCTACATTTTATTGCCCCGCGTGCAGCGAGTACTTAACACGACTTTAGAATAGTAGAGGATTACTTCAGACAAACTCAAACTCGAGAACAAAGAAATCTTAAGTCACGTGAAGATGTTTTATGTAAAGCAGTCGTAGCTTAGTGCGACTTCCGTGGTCCGGTCGATCACGTAGGTTAGCTGACTTTAAGAACGGTCATTACCTGGATGGGTTTGACTTACAGTGGGATTTTTTTTGTGTCCAGTACGTTAAGCTGTTGGTGCCGATTACTATCACTAGATGGCAGTCGTTAAGCGGTTTCAAATGCACTAACCTTAGCCACACCTCGGACACTTCATACAACAGGCAAGAGATGACATTTCTAAAAACAAATGACGGAGCAAACAAAATCACCGCGAAATCCTATACGTTCGCGAACTAAACTGTAACCAATCAGTATCAATCTGGGTGACGAGGGAGTTACTGTATCATCATCATCATATCAGCTCATATACGTCCCCACCGAGGGGCTCGAGCCTACACTGAATTAGGGCGATCGGGCTTTAGTCAACCACGCGGGCACAGTGCGGGTTGGTCAACTTCACACACAACCTTCGAGTTTCTTCGCAGATGTGTGCAGGTTTCCTCACGATGTTTTCCTGTACTGTAAGAGCGTCGGATAAACGTACATATGAGATCGAAATTTGAAAACACATTTGTAAGTTGCAGGACTCGAACCACGACCTCCCGGATAGGAGATATATAGCGGCCCTTGCCTTTGCGCCACCGACGCTCTTATACATCATATGGTTTACTAAGATACAATATCAGCGATAATGTTTTATTTTACATAGCAATCCTACTATAATATTATAAATGTGAAAGTTTATATGTATGGATGTTTGTTACTCTTTCACGCAAAAACTACTGAACGTATCTGGCTGAAATTTAAGAGGTTGACAGATTAGGACCTGGATTATCATATACGCTACTTTTTTCCAAGCTTGCGAGCCGCTTGCGGCTCGCGCACTGCGCACCCACGAAGACAGTCATTGAAACTATGTTCAAGCGAGCGAAACCGATAGCAAAAGCTAGTATTAAATAAAAACTTTATGCCAAAGGATCGACTCGTTAAAAAGAAGACCAAACGTGAATCTAAATATATAATAGGCAGACCTGAATGACTCATCTATCAACGCACAGCCGAAATTACTAAACGGATTTAGCTGAAATTTGGAATACTGATAGCAAATAGGACGTGGACATCCGCTGAGAAAGGATTTCGAGAATCTGCCACGGGAACTCCAAAAATCGGGATCAGCGCGGGTGAAACCGCGGGCACCCACTATAGTGAATAATAATAACTCACGTCTTCCACACTTGTCGACATGATTGGTGACGTAGTCCTCATGGCACTGGCAGGTCTTCATCACGGAGCCGCAGACCGAATGCTCGAAGCCGCAGTCCAAGACAGTTGAGCAAGGATCCCCGTACTTTTTGTTGCCTCTTTTCGATGGATCTGAAGATTTAAGACAGATAATATTGAATCACCAGGTCATCGGTCCACCGAGTGGGAGGCCTGCCTACACTACGTTTTTCGGAGCGTGGTAGCCACTCGAGAACTTTACTGCCCCAACGGCCATCTGTTCTACGAGCCGCTGCCACTTAAGTTTAGCAATTCCGAGAGCTACGGGAATACGGGAAGCCGCTGGATGCGGGCAGCGCATAACCGGTCGTCGTGGAAATCCTTGGGAGAGGCCTATGTCCAGCAGTGGACCTCCTTCGGTTGATATGATGATGATGAATATTGAATATTCGTTAATATCGTTAACAACACATAAACGTCCCCACATGTTGGGGCACTGGTCTCTTCCCAAACTCAGGAAGGTTAGGCAGTACTCGACACAAGGGCGGGAGGGGGGGGGGCAAGTCCGGGTTGATGGAGGTTGTAAGGCCAGTGCGAACCCCACTGTTAAATTATTAAAAAAATTATAAAAACTTAAAAAACTTAACTCAAAAAAAAAAAAAACTAACAGTATAAAAAGAGAAACTTATATAGGTACTATAGCGGTACAATTTGGGTGTTCTTATCGCTCAAAGCGATTTCTTCCAGACTACCCAATGTTTGAAGACATTTTTTTTAAGTTCGGTTTTTGTCACAGTTTGGTTAAAACCGCTACCAAACACAAAAAAAAATCATTCAACTTACGAAACGATGACGAGTTAGCTCACTTTTTGATCTGACGCCCCTCTTGTCAGTTCCTCGAAGAAAACATCAGCCGTCTTCAATGATTCGTGAGAACTGAAGCAGACTTTTGAAAGATTCTCATAAGAACACGTCTCTTTGCTTCAGCAGAAAACCAAATGGGAGCTCCATGGGTGATAACTTAAAACTAGGAGCTCTTAATCTAGTCAGTGACAAGAACCAACCATCGCTTCTGTGGCTTTTGGGCAGAGTGGTGCGCTTGTGGACAGGACCAGACAATGTCAGCCATGTTTCAGACATCCAGACAAGAATAGGATTAGGAATCAATAAGAGACCTAAAACAAAATTTGCTCTCTTCCTGTATATATCCTATGAAGATATGTAGCCTTCTTCAACCCCAGGGAGCATGTTGTGATTAGCCCCACCACCAAGCAGTGGCGACCTGGCGGGGAGCGCTGGTCGGCGCAGACCACGCCGGCACAATAACAGAGATTTTGATGTTAAAAAGGAAACTATCGGTGGTGTTGTTTGCTGTGCCAAGTGGTGTGCGAAAGCCCTCACTCAACTATCTCAACATTTTTTTTAATAACTTTTTTCATACAAAAATTTTAAAAATTTTGATCAATTCATGTTGCATGACGAAATGTATACTTATTCGTAACCAAACACATACTCATTCATAACCAAATACGAGTATATGCTTATTCGTAATACCATGACAATTCAATAGCTCCAACCCATTTGTGCGTAAATCGCAAGTTTAAATTTCATTTGTAGGAGGACCATACAAACACGATTTTTCCCAGACCAATGAGGCAAACATATGTAATAGGCAAACATAAGCAACTACGACGTTTCATTAAAAGTTTCAGCAAAATTTCATCAGAATCGTTAAACATTTTTGGGAAAAAAAAAACAGTTTTCGTTGTATGACAATTAATTTTTGGTTTGATGGTACTAAGGAACGTTTGATTATCCCTCGATGAATTAATTTATAACTCTTAAGTTCCAAATTTGGTCCCAATCGAACTGAAGATTTAGCCTCTAGAGCCAAGCGTGACGGACGGACGGAATTGAGATGTTTGGTTTTTAGGTATGTGTTAATGATATTATTATATAAAACAAATTTTCACGAAATTTGGAAAAAAAACTTTTTTCGATAACAATACTTCATTAAGTAAGTGGAGAATGCTGCAACGACAGAGGGCTGGTCCCTCTTAATAATGATAATGATGATGAACAATACTTCCTCTACCTCACGTACGCGTACCAACATCACTCAACTTATTCACTATATTTGAAAACACTAAACACGTTAAAAAAACCGACTACCATCGCAACAACTTCGAACAATTTTGTATTGTTATTTTTGGTTTTTGTTAATTTTCTAATAAAGTACTGCACCGATTTTGAAAAAAAAATTAAGTGACCACACGGGAAGCACTAGGTTACCAATAAAAAAAGAATCATCAAAATCGTTTCACCTAGTCAAAAGTTCTGAGGTAACACACATAAAAAAAACATACAGTCGAATTGAGAACCTCCTCCTTTTTGGAAGTCGTTTGAAAAGGCAGGCAAAGTAATGTCGCTGGTTGAGCAGAGCAAATAGCTCGCAACACTGCTCGCTTATATCGCTCAACTTACCAAATGGTGTGTGAGCGGTGGTGTCGTCGGCTGAGCAGAGCGGTGGAGAGAGCGCCGCGAGGGCCGCGAGCGCGGTAAGCGCCACGGCCCGCTTGGAGCGCTCACTCGGCATTCCGCTCAAGGCGCCCGCGTCACATGCCAAACATACATCTGGGGACAAACAAATAAAAACATAAATATAAATAAAAATATTCTGGGACAAATCACACATGGTCATCTGGCCCCAAAGTAGGATTCCCTGTGTTATGGGTTACCAGAGACTGATATACATACTTATATACGTTTAAATACATACATATATAGATAAATTAACACCCAGACACAGAGCAAACAAATCTGCTCATCACAAAAATGCTTGCCCTGGGTGGGGATCGAACCCACAACCCTCGGATCAGTAGTCAAGGGCACTAACCACTGAGCCACCGAGTCAGTCAAAATGGATCAACACTTACTCGTAACACTTTTGCTTTGGGTACGGTATGACAACCGCCTCCGTGGCGTAATGGTTAGACCATTCGCTTCACATTAGGAGGTCGCGGGTTCGATTTCCGGTGGGGTCATCTTATAAGACTCGGTTTGGTTGGTGGTAGTGGCATTTTCTAAGCCTGCCTGGCTAGCTACCACCATCTTATCTAAGTTTTGCCGCCAAACATCAGTGTTAACAACATTGATATGTTCCGGCTTGAAGATAAGATAGCCAGTTCTCCATTGCGTTGGGGAATCTTGGTAAGCCCGCTTCCATCTTCGGCATCATCTTCACTTACCATCAGGTGAGATGATGCCAAGGACTTACCTATTGTTAATAAAAAAAAGTAGGCCCAGTAGCTTGGTAGGGGGAATGGTTAATTTTCACCTATTTTCTTAAATAAGTTCAAAAATATTTATCTCATATCTCACGACATGCCATTTCATTTGATATGTCGCACAATATATTTTGAAAAATTTATTTTAAATTTTTTTAGTTCACATTATTATGTGTACCAAATTTCATTTCATTTGGGTGCAGTAGTTTCGTCGCAAATTTAGCTGTAACAGACGGACGGACAAACAGGTATCAAATGAAAATGCTTTTTAAACCAATCCTAAAAATATATCACATCATGACATTTCCGTCTCTTGTATTAAATTTAAATAAAAATTATTTTCAAAACACACCAAGTTTGGGCTCCTCCAGATACGATACGGTTGAATGAACCGATTCAGATATCTGATCACCTGGAACTCCTCGGCGTGGATTTAACACCCAATCTTAACTTCGGTCGTTACATTGAGTCCAAGGCAAAAGTTGCTGCAATGAAGCTGGGCATTCTCTCTAAGGTGAGACGGTACTTCACACCTGGACAGCTGCTTACCTTGTATCAAGCACAGGTCCGCTCATGTATGGAGTACTGTTCACACTTATGGGATGGATCAGCCCGCTATCAGCTAGATACCTTGGACGCCATCGACCGACGCGCACGGAGACTCATTGGTGACGACGAGCTAGTCAATGACAAGCTCCAAAGCCTTGAGCATCGCCGCAAAGTCGCCTGTCTATCGGTATTCTATCGAATTCATTTCGGAGAGTGCGCGCAAGAACTTCACGACCTCATTCCCCCTGCTCCATTCCACCGTCGGTCAACGAGACGCAGGGAGGGGTTGCACCCCTTTGTTGTTGATGTTCCACCTTTTCGCACGAATCGTTACGCTTCTTCATTTATTATGCGTACAGCGCAGGAGTGGAACTCCTTGCCTGCGTCAGTGTTTCCCGATTCCTATAATTTGGGGATCTTCAAGGCAAGAGTGAATAGGCATTATTTGAGTTTGCGTGTACCATCCTCGACTGCATCATCACTTACCATCAGGTGAGTTGCAGTCAAACGCACTCAAATTTTTAATAAAAAAAAAAAAAAAAACATTTTTGGTAAAATGATACGTAATATCCTCATATTAACTCCAAGAAAGCCATTTTCAAAATACTTTCATTTAATTTTCTTTTTTTTGTATATTTTATTAATTTTATTACATTTTTGTATGGGAGAGTTCAAAAGTTTTTGAGTTCTGCGACCAAAGTTGTTCATTGTGATGAGTTGAAGCACTAGGGCTCCTACTCGAATTTTGTTACAAAATTTTGGACCCCCCCCCCCCATACAAAAATGCAATTTAAAGAATGAAGTAACAAAAAAAATATACTAAATGTAAATATTTTCAAAATTGCTTTTTTAGAGTTAGTTATGGGGATATTGCGTATCATACAAGGTATATTTTAGCAAAAATTATTCAACCGTATCGTATCTGGAGCAGCCAAAAACATGGTATGTTTTTAAAATGATTTTTATTTTAATTTAAAACAAGTGACTGAAATGTCATTATGTGATATATTTTTAGAATTGGCTTAAAAATCTCTTTCATTTCATATCACACACTATAGGTTTCAGAACTATTTTTTTCCCATACAAAAAAATATTCAAATAAAATATATTTTATTTAAAAACGTACGTTAAACATACAAAATTGACACAGTGGTCCCATTACACATGAACATATATCTGATGCCGATTTAAAACGAACAAAGAGAATAATTTAGAATTTAGAGCATGCAATAAAATCTAGACTGCAGAATAATTTATGTAAATAACAATGATTCAATAAGGAAAAACAAAAATAAAACGATTAAGCTAACAAACATAATAATGAGGTAAGTAAATATGTATGGAAAAAATCACATTTGTGTCTTTACGTCATAACACTCATACAGTTTGGCAAAAAAGAGTTTGAGGTGGTGACAGATGGAACTAATTGATTTTTTAATGGCAACACTAGTTTTCTGTCAACGAATTTGTCATTGCTGCGTCGTAGTGCTTGTCGTTTATTTATAAATTTTATTAAAAATACAATTATTTTCGTTAAACTGACTACTAACACGTTAAGGTGACCATAGGTGAGATAAAAGCGCCCTCATTTTCTCAAACTCTTTTTCGCCATGCTGTCATCACATCAGCTCATTTATACGTCCCCACCGAGGGGCTCGAACCTACCCTGAATTAGGGCGATCGGGGCTTAGTCGACCACGCGGGCCCAGTGCGGGTTGGTCAACTTCACACATAACCTTCGAGTTTCTTCGCAGGCATGTGCAGGTTTCCTAACGATGTTTTCCTTCACCGTAAGAACGTCGGATGAACGTACACATGAGATCGAAATTCGAAAACACATTGGTACGTGGCAGGACTCGAACCACGACCTCCCGGCTGTAACTCCGGCCTAAAGGTCAATCGTTCCGATCTTCATGCCTTTAAAACTACTTGCAGCTATTTACTGAAAGCGAGGCATTGATCAGTTGTCTCTGTCTATTTCTTCACGTGTAAAGTAAAATAAAGCGGTGGCTACAAGCGTCTGTGGCTCAACCGGTAACGACTCGGTCGTCCTAACCAGAGGTGCCGGGTTCAAATCCGGACGGCCAATGTACCAAGAGTTTTTCGTAACTTACGTACATATACTCTCCGATTGATTTAACGGTGAAGGAAAACATCGTGAGGAAACCTGCACAACACACCTGCGAAGAAACTCGAAGGTTGTGTGAAGTCAACCAACCCGCACTGGGCCCGCGTGGTCGACTCAGGCCCGATCACCCTAATTCAGGGTAGGCTCGAGCCCCTCGGTGGGGACGTATATGAGCTGACATGATGAAAGAGTAAAGAAAATAACCATACTTTTGCACTTTTTCAATATTTTTTCGTTTCAATTAAAAAGTACAATTAATTTTAAAAAATCCAACTGGCATAAAGAAGTGTGTGTTTAGACTAGTCGACTAAAAAAATATAGAAGCACAAAATCAGTCTGGTTTACCTGTAGAATGCAAATATCTGTTTTAAAAGAGGTTTCTTTGATATATTTTTTTCTGTTATAAAGGTTTACGAATCGTGTTTCTGCAACTGACAAAATGAAGTCATTGAAATGAACAATCAGGTTGCAAAATATCACTTTTATATTTTATGTCAATTTCATCATATCAGCCGAAGGACGTCCACTGCTGGACATAGGCGTATATGTTATGTCATCATATCAGCTCATAAACGTCCCCACCGAGGGGCTCGAGCCTACACTGTATTAGGGCGATCAGGCCTTAGTCGACCACGCGGGCCCAGTGCGGGTTGGTCGACTTCACACACAACCTGCGAGTTTCTTCGCAGGTGTGTACAGGTTTCCTCACGATGTTTTCCTTCACCGTTAAAGCAATCGGTAAATACATGTACGTAAGTTTTTTTAAAAACTCTTTGGTACATTGGCCGTCCAGATTTGAACCCGTTACCTCTGGTTAGAAGGACCGAGTCGTTACCGGTTGAGCCACCGACGCTTTTTATGTTATGTAATTGCTGAGAAACATCGAGATCCCTGCGACCCAAGTTTCCAATGCGTCGCCTGAATTTCGGGGTGTACCGCCACCACTAGCTGTACTTCTTTTACTTTTGAATTAGATAGAAGTCGTTGATATCCTTGGTAAACATTAAAACTTTACCTTTTCATTCGACTTCCAAAAAGAAGGAGGCTCTCAGTATAACTGTATGTGGTTTTTTTGTATGTTTGTTCCGCGATATCTTCGGAGATTGTGTAACGATTTTCATGATTATATTTTTATTCGATTATTCTGCCAGATTGGTCCTATATACTCATAGATTTTATCAAAATCGGTGTAATACTTGTTAATAAAATTAACAAAAACCAAAAAAATAATAATTCAAAATTATTTGATTACTAGCTTTCCCGGCGAACTTCGTACCACCTTACACTACACTTCACTACCCTACCGTACCCTACTATAGCCTACCCTACCCTACCCTACACTACCCTTCCCTACACTACTTTACACTACACTACAAAACACTAGTTAGGTACTAGCCTACCCTACACTACCTATAAGAATCTCTCCTGACAATAACGAACTCAACAAAAAAAGAATAAACGAAATGGGTCCAGCCGTTTACGCGTAATGCGATGACCAGAAGAAACAGGGGTTCATTTTTAAATATATAGATATAGATTCAAAATTATACTAAGTGGTTGCGATGGAAGTCAGTTTTTTAACATGTTTAGCGTTTCCAAAAAAAAATTACCTATCAAATACAAGTAAGAGACATAAAAAAGGTTGCTGTTTTTTTAATCACAAATGATGAGGCCTTGTCATCATCTCACGTGATGATAAGTGACGATGATGTCTAAAATGGAAGCAGGCTTACTTAGATTCCCCAACTCTAAGGGGATCGAGCTATCTTATCTTCATGCCGGGACACATCAATGCAGGTAACGTTGATGTTTGGCGGCAGGACTTAGATAAGATGGTGGTAGCCAACCAGGCGGGCTTAGATCTTTCAAAGTTAGACCCCGGGGTTCGAACCCGCGACCTTCTGTTTAAAGCGAGTGGACTAAAACCACTACGCCATATAGGTGGTCAATTTTAGAAATACAGACAAAACCACAAAACAAAAGGTTATTCCAGACTTTACGTCATAAAGCGCCTTATTATATAGTAAGGTCGTAGAATGCTGACTCTAAAAGATTTATGTTTGAGGCGCATTGCGGTGGCCTATTGGTGCCAGGTGTATAGTTATTTCTTTTAGTTTTGTTTTCAATTTGGCGTTCGTTGGGAATCAAACCTTATTTTACAAATGTCCTAAAACCTACCGATTGAAATAAATATACAAACTGGTTGGAATTCAAACAAACTTTTCACAGATTCATCATCATCATATCAGCCGAAGGAAGTCCACTGCTGGACATAGGCCTCCCCCAAGGATCTCCACGACGACCGGTTCTGCGCTGCCCGCATCCAGCGGCTTCCCGCGACCTTCACCAGGTCATCGGTCCACCGAGTGGGAGGCCTGCCTACACTACGCTTTCCGGTGCGTGGTCGCCACTCGAGAACTTTACTGCCCCAACGGCCATCTGTTCTACGAGCAATGTGTCCCGCCCACTGCCACAGATTCACAGATTAATGTTATAAAAACCTGCCGCCTAAAATGGAACATAGGAATTCGTTAGGTATCAAATAAAGTTTTCACAAATGTTACAAAAACCTAAAATGGAAAAAGAATCATTTTAGAATTTTGAGATCCCAAATGGTGAAAAAAACCATTTGTTCATTGTCACTACGAAGCAAATGCTCACGTGCCTTAATTGGATCGGGAAGTATTTCGGGATGAGGGGAATGCAAACTAAACAGCTTTATTAGTCTTTGAGTATAACGGCTCTGATATAGCGACGGACAGACAGACAGACGCACATGGCGAAACTATAAGGGTTACCAGTTTGAGTTAATGGGTGTATTACTACCTCGGCCCCTTGATCTCGCTAAGGATGCGATCGCGATCATTTAAAGCAGCCACTAGCTCCTACTTATACTTCTGAGAGATTTCTTGGTACAAAATTTTACTAAGATCACCGTACACGCTCTGTAAATCAGATCCTCAACGGAAGGTATAGTTTAACATTAAGACTGTGACAACTGTATTCGGTAACATTGGTATTCGGTAGTCACCCCTTTTCGATCAAGAGGAATCTAAAAAACTTTTGAACGTGAATCCCCGGCCATGTCCCCGGCAGGCGTTTACCTTATCGGCCATGTTGTCCCACTTCACCACCGGTAGCGTCTGGCGTAAATAACAGCTAAAGGAAACTGTGACTATATCACCCAAAGCACGATTCTTAGTCCTACTACTTCTTCAGCTTTCTAGTGCACCATTAGTACACTAAACACAAGCTATATATAAGACAACAGTCACCCCGACTTATCACTGTTATGTGAGATCCCCACACGAACGAGTTGCCTAATGGAAATCTAAAGGGTCTATTTATTCACAATAGATAAGCCTTTGCTACATTTTCCATTGTGCCCCAACGGCCATCTGTTATACGAGCTATGTGCCCTGCCCACGGCCACTAAGTTTAACAATTCTGTGAGCTACGAGTATGTCAATTACTTTGGTTCTTCTACGGATCTCCTCATTTTTGAATTGATCGCGTTGGGAAATTATGAGCATATTCGCTTCATCGCCCTTTGAGTGACCTTGAGCCTTCTTATGAGCGACAATGTCCCATTTCCGTATGTCATCACTGGTCTCCCATACGGTGGACCGACGACTTGGTTAAAGTTGCGGGAAGCCATTGGATCTTTAGTGAAGCCTTTGTCCAGCTGTGTACGTCTTTCGCTTGATATGATGATGATTCTGATAAATAGATAAGCCCTTGGCATCATCTCACTTGATGGACGATAATTCTGAAGTTGTAAGCGGGCTTACAAAGGTTCCCGAACGCAATGGAGAACTGGCTAGCCTATCTTTATGTCGAAACATGTAATTTGGTGGCAAGACTAATAAGAATGTGGTAACTAGCCAAACGGGATTATAAAAATCTCTGCTACCAAGCAAACCTAGTCTCGCAAAGTGAGTTTCAACGGGAATCAAACCCGCAACCTCCTGATGTGAAGCCAATGGGTTAACCATTACGCCACAGAGCCGGTTAAAATAAAATCACTCATCACACAAAATAAACCAGGCGATATAGGTAGGACGTTTTACCGGAGAGCGATTATACCTTGTCACCTGTTTTCCGCCATAAGAATGCCAGTAGAAAATTATTTTCCTTTGCCTTTTGGTGCTTCAAGGAAAAACTTTTCTCAAAGCTCCACGTTTCCTAACACATTATCGAAAATCACTTCACTCATTTCTGAGTCTTGGGATGTACTCACGATCGCAGACACTTCAGCTGCACAAGGGGATTGGCGCAAAATATTTTAAAAATTTATCTTGTGTGTCGGGCTTATATAGATATAGTACAGTTCACGGCGTATCAAACGCTCTAGCAAAAACAATACTTTCCTGGCAAGCTGGTGATGATAAACGATAAATTTTCAAAGCGCTCGATCGTCGGCTGCGATGATAACAGACTTTCCAGAGGACCAGAAATACGTTTCGAAATATCAAGGTGCACTGTCTGTAATGGTTTTGAGGAAGATTTTTAAACGTTGAAAACTTCCTTTGATATTTATCGAAAAGGATTTTAAAATCAACACGGAATATTACAAGATGTAAGTTTTGGATAAAACTGTAGCACCGAGTTAACTTCACATTTTTGGAGATATTTATTACAAAACTAGCTTTCGCCCCGCGTGGACATCGATTTATGACTGTATTTGAGGGTGAGTGGTGCGCAAGCCGCAAGCGACTCGCTAGCGTGGACATTAGTTTTCTCCAGATCCCTATCCCAGATCGAGCTGTTCTGATTAACAATCTATGTCATTTCCCACTCCTTCAACCATCTCTGTGCAAAAAATCTCAGCAATTGTGATGTTAAAGAAATGCACTAAAAAACATTTTTTTTAGTTCTGCATCGGATTATGCTATTTTTACGTCTTAAAAAGTAGCCTATGTCCTTCCCCGTGGCACAGGCTACCTGTATGCCAAATTTCATTAAGATTGATCAAGGTGTTGAAGCGTAAAAAGGTAACAAACAAACATATAGTAAGGATTTTTCAACAAGATGGAGTACCATCCACCACACACAGCAAACGTCGTACAAACATAGCGTTAAGCCAACTTGACTAATTTCCTAACGACAAATGAATGTCCTTCCAGCTTACCATATTTGGACCCTTTGAATTTTTTGTATGGTCATAGATGCTGTCGAAGCTAAATGACTACAAAATTGCTAATATGAACAGTTCAAGAAAGTTATCCAATGCGTTTAAAATTATCAAATGTTGATGGAAGCTGTGCTTGCCACGTGTGACGGATTCGAAAAACGTTTAAATCTGGTGAAGGACAAAGGTGGAATTGACAAATTGAAAGCGGGACTTAACGTGATTTTATTTAACACATATGAACCCAGCTTTCAATTTGTCATTATGAATAATCGTGAGAGTTCAAAGTGTTATAAGGGTGGAATTATACCGAAACATCTGTTAAAATTGTTGAAATAAATGTAATTTCAATAAGAATGCATTTTATGTTTCAACTAAGTATGAGAATTTTTTGAAGAAAAACTTCTTTAAGCACGCTTGACTTGGGGAGTAAGCTGGTGAATGCGTTACCTGGTGTTATCTGGTGAATGCGTTACGCGAACGGTGATTTAAAGCGTTACGAAAAGTATGATCGGGCGAGGCGAACTGCACGCTTGACTGGGGGAGTAAGCTGGTGAATGCGTTACGCGAACGGTGATAAAGTTTTACTCCAGTCATGTGGTCTAAAGCCCACTCCTTTTTGTATTTATTTATTGAGTTCTGAATGTGTATTCGAATTAATTGGACACGGTGTAGATGTTTGGTAGGTATAAATGTAAGTGATTCCAAATATATGAAGCTTTTATTATTTTTTAACAATTTGATAAGGACGGCGTTTTAGTTAAAGTTTGAAGTATTCTCCTTAAGTTTGTAACGGTGTCTATTACAAAACACGTCACAAATAATATTTCGCAAAACCTCATTTAATACCTTTTCTAACAATAAACTCAACCATTTGTCACAGGAAATGGGCGTGTAATATCAAAATGTAGAGTTCATTTTGGTAAAGCATTTCTTGAACGATTTTTAATATCATCCCTTGGGAGAAATTACTGAACGAATCACGGTATTGACCCATTAATCATGTCAGAGGAAAAACAATCTTCTGTTGTGCGAAATTAGAGCGAGGTTTCAATAATTGATGAAAAGATACACGTAAAAAGGAAATTTGTTGATTGGTACCGACTTTAGGAAATTATAATTTACTTTTCAATTCGTGACCTCATTCCGCAAAATCATGAAACTTCTACTTCTTTGTTTATAGAGCTGAGTAAATTAAAGCTAGTATTTTAGTACTAGTATCTCATCTATGCTTTAGTACCTAAGTAACTAGTGTCTCATTTGTGCTTTAGTAAATAACTAGTATCTCATCTGTGCTTTAGTTAGTAACTAGTATCTCATCTGTGCTTTAGTAAGTAACTAGTATCTCATCTGTGCTTTAGTAAGTAACTAGTATCTCATATGTGCTTTAGTAAGTAACTAGTATCTCATCTGTGCTTTAGTAAGTAACTAGTATCTCACCTGTGCTTTAGTAAGTAACTAGTATCTCAACTTGCTTTAGTAAGTAACTAGTATCTCATCTGTGCTTTAGTAAGTAACAAGTATCTCATTTGTGCTTTAGTAAGTAACTAGTATCTTACCTGTGCTTTAGTAAGTAACTAGTATCTCACCTGTTCTTTAGTAAATTACTAGTATCTCAACTGTGCTTTAGTAAGTAACTAGTATCTCGTCTGTGCTTTAGTAAGTAACTAGAATGTCATATTAGCTTTATTAAGTACCTAACTAGTATCTCATCTGTGCTTTAGTAAGTAACTAGTATCTCAACTGTGCTTTAGTAAGTAACTAGTATCTCATCTAGTGACTAACGCGTTAATTTTTCTTCAATTAAGCTTTGTGTTAATTTTCCGAACTCAAAGGTCTTGCCCACGGGACCCTATAGGGTAAAGTGCGTATTACCCTACTCTTATGTACTTACAAGAATAAAGGAATCTTAACTTCCCAACAAAAGGGACAAAGCTATAGGTAAGCCAAGGACGTACTTACAACATCACTTGACTAAGATATAGCTTTGTCCAGTTTGGAAGTAAGGATTCCTGAATTTGGAGTAGGTAGTGTAATATGCACTATAGAAAAAGGTTTGTTAGCTTTTGCGGGATCCGGATGTATGACGTAATTACCGAGAATCTCGGGCATTATACATCTGCCCATTATCTTGGTCAGAGATTACGGGCGGAGTAGTTAGATTGGTGCTAATCGAACTTTAAGTTTGAAAGTGAACCTTTACCTTCAAAGTGTTGTTTTATTTAATGTACAATTAGTTAAAGGCACAACAGTGCCAGCGGCAAACTAGAAAACACACAAGAGATTGCTATTTTGCTGTTATGGATAGATTGATATCATATAGATAATAGATAAGACGATTATTTGACACTGCAATCACACACATGCAATTTAAAAACAAAACTTAAACCAGCCAAGTGCGAGTCAGAACCGCACACAAAGGGTCCCGTACCATTATACTAGATGGCGCTAGTACAAAGGGTTCCGTACCATAATACTAGATGGTGCTTGTTTCTTAATGTTTAAAAAGTAGTTAGTTTTTTTGTATAGATACCCCCCTTATTTTTCAACTTTTTCAAATTTTTTGTATTTGTTGTTATAGCGGCAATAAAAATACATTTCTTTATATATATAAATCTTCTGTCCGTGTGTTAGTCATTGAACTCCTCCTAAAAGGCTGGACCGATTTTGATGAAATTTTTTGTGTGTATTCCAGGGGGTTTGAGGATGGTTTAGATTCACAAATCAGCCCGGTAGATGGCGCTGTTAGTGTAGGGTGGAACGAAGTTCGCCGGGACAGCTAGTCATCTATGAAAATTTCAACTGTCTAGCTATCACGGTTCATGAAATACAGCCTGGCGACAGATGGATGGACAGGCCTTGACGTGCTGGCCTCTTAGGGTTTTACTAGTATGTCGCTAGCACATTGTCAAAGTATACTTATTAGTACTAACATACAGTATGGACACTCCCTGCCGCTCTCTAGATTGTGACCTCACCCCCTCGTCACCCAGATAGATTTGTCGAACGTACAGGATTTCGCCGCCATTTTGTTTGTTCCGTCATTCGTTTTTTAAAATGTCATTTCTGGCCCGTTGTATGAAGTGTCCAGGGTGTGACACTGTAGTGCGTTTGGCTGGTGTGCCGCTAGCGTGATTTTTTCAGAATAAAAGGTATTTATGTGTTTTTTGTTTTATTTTTTTATTTACTATTGGTAAGCTCTTGGCATCATCTTAGCTGTAAGTGACGATGATGCCGAAAATGGAAGCGGGCTTACCAAGATTCCCCAATTCAATCGGGAGCAGACTTTCTTTTCTTCAAGCCAGAACACATCAATTTTGTTGACATTGATGTTTAGCTCACAGAATCGCCATACTCAAGTAGCAGTGGGCAGGGCACATAGCTCGTAGAACAGATGGCCGTTGGGGCAGTAACATTCTCAAGTGGTAACCGTACACCGGAAAACGTAGCGTAGGCAGGCCTCCCACGCGGTGGACAGACGACTTGGTGAAGACCGCGGAAAGCCGATGGATGCGGGCAGCGCAGGACCGGTCGTCTTGAAAATCTTTGGGGGACGCTTTTGTCCAGCAGTGGACGTTTTTGGGTGATCTTCACCAGGTCGTCGGTCCACCGCGTGGGAGGCCTGCCTACGCTACGTTTTCCGGTGCGCGGTAGCCACTCGAGAACTTTACTACCCCATCGGCCATCTGTTCTACGAGATATGTGCCCTGCCCACTGCCACTTCAGTTAAGCGATTCTTTGAGCTATGTCGGTTACTTTGGTTCTCCTGTATAAAGGTACCTAACTTATAGCACCACGGCACCTAACTCGTAGAAGTACGGACAGCGACACATCAAGCTATGCAAAACCAATATAAGCTGGCCGTGTGATTCGCGCGACGCCTTTGCGTTTCAACATACGCGAGGCCCACGTATACTGGTTTTGTACAGCTTGATGTGGCGCCGTGTGTACCTGCCATATATAAACAATCATGTACCTACCTACATTTTAACTCATGCGTGTGTCACGCAGAGCTTTTATAAGCAAACGAAAGAACCGATAAACCATTTTCCACCGTGATAATTAACCCTCAAAATAACTTTCAAGTATAATTATTAATTAATTAACTCAAGAGTATAAGCAACTAAATAATTTCCGTGTTCCTTCCTATAAGCTAAAAGGCTAACTCTTGCCTAACCTTGCGAAGGGACCCTATAAATTGCTTTCTCATGCTCAAGTCTCATTTTAAACCGCCTCCGTGGCGTAATGGTTAAGTTCATTAGCTATATATCAGAAGGTTGCGGGTTCGATTCCCGGCGGAGTCTTTCCAATTGTGAAATAATAATTGGAAGCGGATGATGGCGCGTCGGGAGCCGGGTCGTTCCTTTCCCTCTAATAGGGTTGACGGGAGCGATGGCTGACTCTCGCGTTATACTCGTGACCGGGTGCTGTCCGTGTGAACTGGCCTACTCTTGTTAAATGTATTCAATGATTTTTATGTATAACTTTTCATATCAATTGTTTTCATGTTGTAATGACATAATCTGATTTATATCAAGTATTTAATTTTGACGTTATTAACTAATGTTTGTTTATTTCTTAATTCTTCACAAATGACATTGTTATTTTTATTTTATGACTATTTTGAATAAATATATTGAATTGAATTGAAGTGAATTGGAAAAAAAATCTGTTTGATGATGAAATTTGGAGGTGGAATCAAGGACTCAGGATTGTCTTTCATTTTTAATAGAATCGTAGGATGGTGCTCACCTTTTTAAAAGCTTTTAATTAAGTTGCAATGTATGTACGTTTGTTCGGGTGAAATTTTGCAAGTTAATTTGACCCGCTTCCCGGTTTCCGATTGAGCTGAAATTTTAATTGCATATGTATGTCGCGTGACAATATAATATTAAAAGTTTGTACCTGAAAGTTTTAAGCTTTTTCAAAAATTATTTTGAATTTAGATACGGGTTTACCCGGTTTTGTGCGAAGAATATTTTTTCCTTGTACATTGTTAGTTATGTAATTCGATAATGTACGAGTAACAAGGGTTATTTATGTATTTATTTTCACATTTGACATGCTGAGCATTCGGCTTTTGGGCATGAAAAGCTCTTCAAATAAAAGCTTGTGCCTAAACGTTTTTATTATGTTTTTTAATTGCACAATTGGTGAACTCTTGGCATCATCTCTCCTGATGGTAAGTGAAGATGATGCCGATGATGAAAGCAGGCTTACCAAGATTCTCTAACTTTAGATAAGTTGGTGGTAGCTAGCCAGGCGGGCTTCCAAAATGCACCACAACCAACCAAACCATTTCTTAAAAAATTTAACCCGTGACCTCCAGGTGTGAATCGATTGGACCAACCACTACCATATGGCGGTTTTTTAATAGTATAATGCAATTAGTTAATAAAGGGTGGATTTAAAGCGAAAGCCATCGATGAATCACGACGAATTATTACAAATTGCCAGAATAGACGTACAGTATTTTGAATTTGCCTGACCGTATGTAAAATGACTAATCATACAATTTAATTTAGTTTAGTGAAACAAAATTTGGTGTAGAACCCGTTAACTAGGGTTTCTACTCGTCATACTGAACAACTTCCCCAAGGAACCCATACTCAATTCTCAAAAAAAAAAATTGTCCCTCGAAACTAAAAGGCACAAAATCGGTCGATCAGCTGACCGATTTTTATGAAGAGTAAAAAAAAATACGTTTTTAGCAAAGTCGTAAAACAAAAGTTGTTCAGTATGATGAATAGAAGCCCCAGTTAACGGGGCCTACACCAATTTGATTACACCCTGTATACTCAGTACTGAAAAAATGTTAGTAGCGCGATCTAGATATCGTATTTAATTTGTCCTCTCGTCACTTGTTCATTACTGGGTCACTGCAGTTTCAGTCACACCCCCTTTAAATCACTACTAACGTCGAAAAACACTAACGTCAATGTTTAGTATAGATACGACTTAATTACACAGTAAATAATTACAAAACTTTTGTGAGAGTATCAAGTAACAATGTACCTACCCAAAAGCTACGATTTCGTTACGTCACTGTCCATTAACAGTAACAGGAGTATTCCATCAATATATCCGATCCTAGTAATAATATGTAGTTGTAGGCAGTAGAGGTCACGGCCTTTGAAACATACGAGGGATGTATACCCTCTGTAGTATGGTCAAAGTATTTATATTAGTATTAGCATACAGTGTGGACACTCCCTGCCGCTCTCTAGATTCCGACCTCACCCTCTCGTCTCCCAGATTGATTCAGATTGGTTACAGTTTGGTTATCGAACGTATAGGATTTCGCCGCCATTTTGTTTGTTCCGTTATTTCTTTTTTGAAACGTCATTTCTAGCCCGTTGTATGAAGTGTCCAGGGTGTGGTATGGTATAGTTTTTAACCGACTTAAAAAACTTTTTTTTTTCTTTCGAACGAAGAAGGAGTGAAGAAGGTATTGTGATGGCAAAAGAGCCTAAAAAACAAAAAAAAAAAAAAAAAACGTGTGTGAATGTCTCTGTACGTCCGTCCGGTGCTCTAGTTCCCAAACTACTGGACGGCTTTGGGTGAAATTTGGGTTACAGCAATATTATTTTTATATCTCCAGGCGATTTTTTTTTTGTAAATTTCTCCTATTTTGATTTTTTAGATGCCACCATAGTAAAAAGTAACTTTTATTTTTTTTACTGAAAAATGGCTCTAGAGATTTAAATGAAACTCGGTATGTTGCTTTAACTGTATGTCGCCTAAAGTACGTGGTAATTCATTGTTCCAAGAAAAAACGTAATAAGGTACCGCCCATACAAATCCAGTTTGTTTGTTACTTTTTCTCAAAAATCGCTCAAACTAATTTCATTGATCTTTGTAAATTAGGATTAATAAGGCCTATGCACTGGGTTCTTCATTATTCAAGAAAATTCGGAGTAAGATACCCCCCATACAAATCTAAATTATTTGTAAATTTTTCATCAAGTCTGATATAATCTAGCTTCATTCTTTGCTACAGACGGTGAACGTTTCGCGAGACTATATAGACAGCGTGGCTGTACAATTTTTTTTTATTTACTTTTACAAGTGGCTTCACTCGCGTGGACATCGTTTTTATTTCTATCTTTGAGGGTGAGTGGTGCGCGAGCCGCAAGCAGTGGCAATGTTAAAAATCACACAATCTTCAGGAACTGGATCGAAATATGCTATTTTCACGAGATAAAAGTAGCCCATGTAATTTCCCGTGACACAGGTTACCTCCATGCCAAATTTCGTCAAGATTGGTTGAGGTGTTGAAGCGTGAAAAGGTAACAAACAAACAAAAACATTTTCACATTTATAATATTATAGTATACTGTGTCTGCGGATTTGCGGCTCGGCTTACAAATGTCACTCGTTTGCCATTCACCTATTTACCACCCTTGCGTCATAAACAACTATTTACAAACTCTAATGGCTTAATACAAGAATAAGTTGTCCTGAGACCTAGGAATTAAAAGGAGCAAGCAGGCAGGAGCTCAATTCATTAGAACTTTATTTATTTACTAAGTAAAATAACCACGATTTTTTTTGCGCCTCACATCCCTACAGTAAAAATATATTGATTAATGGTTATAGATTGTTCAGACAAGAACTTCTAGTCATGCCCAGTCACGATTTGCGAATTGTAGTCAAGTTAGACGTCTCAGGCTGAATCGCAGAATAGAAGAATTCTATAGAACGCTGAAGATGATTTTGTGGTACTAACACCGAGCGAGCCATTACGCATACAGCACACTACAAACAGGTTGATGCTATTGGATATTTTTATAAAGTAACCATCATTTAATTAAAATGGACTTTAAATTAAATGTGATAGGGTTGAGTTCATTAAAATTGACAGAATGAAAATGGTTAAGTGATACCAGATTAGTAAAACTGCCCAGTTTAACAGTGACTGCTCAGTGAAAGGCATAATTTGGATTAAAGAAGTGCAGTAAATAAAATAGATATAGCCTTTTCGAGACTAAGTAAGGTTAAAAAGTCATTTGTGGGGCAGTGTATAAGATTCTACAATAAAATTCCAGAAAATGTAACTACATAGTTTGTCAGAGAGTAAATTCAAGACTCATGTCAAATAAATAGACTTTAAAAAAACGAAAAAAACACGCTTTTAAAGCACTTCGAACTAAAAAGTAAAAAATAATTCTTAATATAAGTTGAAAATAATAATTAACAAATTACTAGTATTATTGTGAAAAAGCGTGGGGCGCTCTGTGCCTTATTTTTCGTCTATCGAGCAACCCACACTTTTTCATAATAATACTAGTAATTTGTTAATTATTATTTTCAACTTATATTAAGAATTATTTTTTTAACTTTTTAGTTCGAAGATAGTTCGAAGTGCTTTAAAAGCGTGTTTTTTAGTTTTTCGAAACTCTACTTATTTTTAATTTTTTAGTTCAAACTTATGAAATTATTATTATTGTCGCTGATTCTTGATAAGTCTACAAAGTTTTAATTAAATCTGTCTGTTTAAAGTGGGTCAAAATCGAGTCCAAAGGAGTCGGTTACATACAAACATACAGGTGAAGCTAATAAAAGCGTGATAAAAATGCTTTTGCTCTAGAGGATAATAATAAAATAATAGATTATGTAAATGATAAAGATACATTATATGTTGATTCTCTAACAAATACCATTACCTGAGACTATAATCTGAATAATGACATTATTTGAAATATTCAATAAGTTTTTTTTTTACTATTGTAAAGTGTGTGTTTAATTATACCTATTTAAAATCAATTATTTTGATTTGATTTGATTTAATAAGTTGAGAATTCCAAATTAAATTAACATATTTCGGTTTTTCCTTCTTTACCTAAATATGTTCATTTCAGTGTTTCACCAAGAACCTACTATCGCAAGCATACAATACTCAAATTTAATTAATTAATTAATTTCATTCGAAGCGGCAATTTTTTTTTCTTATCTGTGGGCTGAATGCCTAGAACAGGCAACCGCAAGTCAGTGGTAAAATTTTGACCGTAAAAATGCTTTAAAAGGTCTCGCTTTATAATTAAGTTTCCTTAGGGAGGATTCCGTTAAACACTCGTAAAAAGAGAAAAAAATATTCCCCGGGCGTAGGAAGATACATAAAGCATTTTTTTTTAAATATTACTTGGAAACGATACACGTTAAAACCGACTTCAATTCAATAGCTACAATCAAATATTATTTTGCTAAATTTTAAGTTTTTTTAATTTCCAAAAAAGTACTGGACCGATTTTAATAAATTATATATATGGGAACAACGTAGAGGCTCCTTTGATGAATTAGCTACACCTTTGACGGTTTCCGTCAAACACTTCGTCAAAGGGGCCGCCCTGAGTTCAATCGCGCTGCCCGCCGCACCTTTGTAGGCGCTGTGATTGAACTCAGGACGGCCCCTTTGACGGAGTGTTTTTAGCGAGCCGGCTTAAACCCAGTAAAACATACGGTCCCATTGAGAACATCATCGTTTTATGGATATGGTCGAAAACAAACTTTTGATGTAAAAAAATATTTGGAAGACCCTGTTCTTGGCATTAATTTAAAAATTTCTCGAAAACAAATAGTCAATGTTGATTGAAACCAACACACAAAAATCGGTGACTAAGGTCTTACCTTTCATTTTAGATGAACACATTTTTTTAAACTTATTTGAAAGTATAGAAAAGTAACAAAAACATCTAAAAATCGAGAATTCGGTGTTCGGTTTCAACGAAGATAACAGCCGCGTTGAAGCAAATAATACTGTATACTTTTTTAATCCAGTGAGTTTATGAACATAATTTTTTCGTAAACAAAAAAAAAACCATGCGATTGTACAGTAATAAACGAGTTCCTACATCATATCAGCTCATGCGCGTCCCCACCAAGGGGCTCGAGCCTACCCTAAATTAGGGCGATCGGGCCCAGTGCGAGTTAGTCGACTTCACACACAACCTACGAATTTCTTCGCAGTCATGTGCAGGTTACCTCACGATGTTTCCGTCACCGTAAGAGCGCAGGATAACTGTGCATGAAATCGAAATTCGAAAACACATTGGTACGTGGCAGGATTCGAACCACGACCTCCCGGTCAGGAGGTAACGGCCCTTGCCATTGCGACGCGTTGCTCAAATAAAGTAATTATTTAATTATCCGATTGCCTGCGCGCGGCACTCGCGACTAGGGATTGCAATCCGGTGTCATTTTCAATCCGGCCGGATTTCACCGGATTGACGCCAATCCGACCGGATCCGGACGGATCCGGCCGGATTTTAAAGTTACTTAGGGCCTAGTGTTTAGTGATTTTTAGTTTTGATAATAACACATAAAAAGAAAAATAAAATACGTATTTATGGAAAATAAAATCACTTTTAAGTATATTTTTTGGTATTAATTGTAATGTTTGGTACTATTTATACTAAATGAAATTATGAAACTATTCTAAATAATAAAGTAAGTACTAAGTAATCAGTCTGACTCTCACTTATTGCTGTAAGTATCTGAAAGTACTTAAGTAACAATACTATTAAACTCTTATTAATAATCTACACAGACTTAAATTAACAAAACAGTCTTTTAAATTTGTACTTATAAAATCAACTTCAGTTCATAATCCTAAGAAACAATAAAACAAGAAGCATTTATTTTTTGCAATGCAAAATGCAAGTGAATATTATTTCTGTGCCTGAAAAAACGATCTAAGAAAACATATAGTGTTGATTGTACTGTCTCCTAATCTGCTTCTGATGGCACTACAAATATAACCTGCAGCAGCAAAGGCCCTTTCTGCCTCAACACTGGTTGGCCTAATCGCCATTAAGTAACTGTAGATCAGCGATAAGTGTTTTCCTTTTACTCCTTCTACTTCGTACGCAGTCATTTCCTTTTTAAGTATTTTCTCATAATCTGTTTCTTTTTTAGCTTTAACTTTACCCCTATACCCTTTTTTTCTTGTAGGATTTGATTTTCCAGTTCCTCTTTTAATGTAATGTTTTTTTTCTATTGGCTTCTATTTTTCTTCTCCTGTTTCGTTTAAGTATTAAAATCGGTTCTGTATTTTAGATTTTACGGTGGAGTGGAACATACTTAATTAGAAATCCACATAAATATTTAATTTACATAGTGTCAAGATCATAACACTACCTATTGGCTTTGCTATAGTCGTGTAAAAAGAATGAAACAGTGATTGAAATTATTATAGGTAAAAGACGCATTGCATTGCATGACAAACAATACAATAAATACCTGTCTAACCTAACCTATTTAACAATTCAAATACAACATAGATTATTCAATGTTTTTTCGTCATGTAACCATAACCACTAATTAGGTAAACAATGTGTTTGTCAACTTACGGTTTATCTCGACAGAATAATCTAATCAATCACTCACACACTTTTCGATTAGTTTCGTTCGATACTTTCGATGTCATAGGTCAAGTGGCGACTGACAAACAAGTGCAGGCAGAGCCGGTGTCGGCGGCGGCAGTGCCGCGGCACGTCTAGCGATCTGGCAACGTCGCGCGCGCGCTTCGTTGCATACAGTACAGTTTTTCGCGTATTTTTTGCTTTACCGGATCCGCCACCGGATCCGGCGCCGGCTCACCGGATCCGGTAGGTCCAAAAACACGCCGGATCCGCCGGATTACCGGATCCGCCGGACCGGATTGCAATCCCTACTCGCGACTGATCTTCGGCGAACTACAGCGTGTCGGCCTGTAAGCCTACTGTAGGCGTCGTGGATTTGTGCGTACGGCCCGATTTTTTGAAGCGGTCCCTCTATACCTACCTACTCTATATCATATACCTGGTAGTTTAGCGTATCTGGTAGATATACGAGAGGGAATGTACCTACCTACTCGCCTTGCAGAGTACCGGGACAAGTGTCTTGGCGGCAAAACCTACCGTAACTGGTCCTTGTCTTCACCTCATGGTGTTGGCAGGAATAGAGGCCCTCACTGTATGCCCAATGCCACTTCACTGTGAACCACCAGGCGGGAAGTGGAAGCAATGCCACTGGTCAAGGTACAGGATCACAAAAAACCCCATTACGGAAACAGCTGCGCATGGGGACTTGGAATGTAAGAGGGTTGCTAAAAGTAGGGAAATTGGACATTGTTGAACGAGAGATGGCGAGAAACAAAATAGATATACTTGGGATCAGTGAGACGCATTACAAAGGAAACGGTCATTTTGTTACAGACAATGGCAACATCATGTACTTTTCAGGCGGAGATAATAGCGAAAATGGAGTTGCCTTCATAATACCAAAAACACTACGAAACAACGTCAAAGGATATCAGACTCCGAATGATAGAATGATCGCAATAAAACTGGATGCTAGTCCTGTACCCATCAACATCATACAAGTATATGCACCCACATCTAAATGCAAAGAGGAAGTCTCTGATGAGTTTTATGCCAATTTGGATGCGCTGCTACGCACTATACCATCCAGGGAAATTATGGTTGTGATGGGAGATTGGAATGCTAAAGTAGGCGATACCAAGGGAAGCTCACTTAAAGGCACTGTGGTGGGCAAATGGGGCCTCGGTGTACAGAATGACAGGGGTGAAAAATTTCTTCAATACTGTATTGAAAATCAGCTCACTGTAATGAACACCTGGTTTGACCAGCATCCAAGAAGACTGTACACTTGGACTTCACCAACAGGCCACCGAAACCAGATTGACTACATTACGATAAAGTCTAGATGGCGGTCGTCAGTCATCAACGCCAAGACGCTTCCTGGTGCTGATTGCGGCAGTGACCATGAGCTGCTCATTGCAGACTTTAGACTGCGCTTGAAGAAAAATCCGTCCAAAAACTCCGAAGGCAGTCACACTGAATGGACCGGCTTTAATCCACTTCCACAACACAATTGACTCAAAGATCAAGTCCATAGAATGTGAACCATTTGACTCTAGCGAAGCAGACTGGAGTAACCTGAAAAGGGAGATTCTGCTCACGGTCAAAGAGAGTGTGGCACTTCACAAATCTATCAGGAAAAGAGAAGAGTGGATAAGTCAAGAGTCGTGGGACCTGATAGAAGAGAGACGAGAATTAAAAAGCGCTGGTTTAAGTAATCACAGCGACCGCGAGCGTTACAATCTTCTACACAAGGAGGTGCAAAAATCTACACGGAGGGACCGAGACATGTACATCAACGGACTGTGCGATGAGATTGAAGGACATGCTGACAAATGCCAAGCGAAGGATCTTTTTATGAAAGTCAAACAACTGACCGGCACCTTCAAACCGAAAAGTTGGATTGTGGATGACAGTAAAGGTAACACTTTAACAGAGCTGGAACAAGTTCTAGAAAGATGGAGAAGTTACTGTTATGAACTGTATCGGGATGAAAAGGGACAACTAACGGAACGAAGATGGTATGAACACCCGGAAGAGCCCGCCATTTTGCTTTCTGAAGTGCAGAATGCCATACAGAAACTTAAACACAAAGCGGTTGGCCCTGATGGAGTGTCGGCTGCAATGCTACAACACCTAGGTGCAGAGGGTACTAAGTTCTTACACCAGATATGCAACAAGATCTGGAAAACTGGCCAGTGGCCAGAAGACTGGACCGAATCTGCTGTCGTGCCACTTCACAAAAAGGGATCCACTAGAAAGTGTGAAAACTATCGCACTGTTATATCTTTCCTTTGTATATATATTCGCATAGATGCATCTTCCATTTGCCTAATCATCATTTTCCATAAGCCTGTATGACGAAACCTTCTTTCCTAGTCAGTCCTGCCCCGACCGCCGCGCAATTCAGTCCTTCCTCACACATTTTGTAAAAATCGATTTATTTGTGAATTTTTATAATTAAAATCTAGTTTTTTGAACAATAAAGTTTTTTTTAAAACAAGCTCCGTGAAACCTCGTCTAACATTTGGTGGCAGCGGTGGGATCTAACAGGTCCTCGGATCGCCTCAGTGTGTGAAGTGAAGTGAAAAGTGCATAAATCAAAATAAAAAGTGCATAAATCAAAATAAAAAGTGCGGCTAATTCCATAATCCAATCTCAAGATCTTCAAAATCCAGGACTCATTCAAATCTCCGTCAAATCCTGTCTCCAAGGTGTGGTCAGTCACCTTCTTCTACTTCTACCATGGGACCGAAACTCCTTGCAATTTTGTAAGTCAATCTCAACTTATAAAAGGAAGAAATTAAGTGAACTCATAACTCTCAACTCCGCCTAACACAGTGTTAAGCAGTGCCATTACTCCGAACCGTTATCTCGAACAGTGCGCGTTAACTAAACACCTGCGCGATAAGCCCGCCCGCAGCGCTGTATTCAAGTGAAGACGTATCAAGTGTCACTCCGCCGTCTACATTCTGTTTATTCTATCTAACTGAGCTTCTAAGATTGTAAAATGCCAAAGGACGAAACTACAAATATGAACATTGAACCAATAGATTTAAATATTTTAGTAAAATTTATTAACAAATTCGATGGCAGCCGAGATAAGCTTAACTCTTTTCTGAATAACTGTAAAAATGCAATCAACCTATCCTCTGCTTCACAGCAGGGCATATTATTTAAATACATTCTAAGTCAACTTGAAGGCAGAGCAGAAGCTGCTTGCTCTATAAAAGATTTTGAAAATTGGGCACAATTAGAAGAATTTCTGAAAGATCATTTCGGAGAAAAGAAGCACTACACTTATCTTTTAACAGAATTGCAAGAATGTAAACAAGGTAGCCATGAGCCCGTCAACCAATTCGCATTACGTGTCGAGTCTTGTCTAAGTAAACTTTTAACAGAAATCAATGTTTCAATACCTACTAAAAAGAAAGGCGAATTGGCTGGCAGGGTCGCCGCTATGCAGGACCTAGCCCTGCATACATTTGTAATGGGCCTCCATTCTAAACTGTCTACTATTGTAAGGTGCAGAGACCCAGAAACTCTTAATGAAGCCATCAACTTTGCTGTCTCTGAAGACAAGCTAAATCAAAATGCTTACCATAGGTCTACTCCTAGTGGTAGTGATCGCCCTCGTCCTAGGGACCACACATACAAACCCTCTATCCACACATCTCAACAACTCGCGATCACTAACCCCGTGAATCCTAATAGCAGTGGAAATACAGTTTCATGTAGGTACTGTAAAATCTTTGGACATACTATTGAGAATTGTCGAAAACGCGAATACAATAACAGACAGAGACAACAAAACTTTGCACCGAGGCAAAACAATCGTCCTAACTTCTCAAAACCTAGGTCCATGCATCATGTTGAGGAAATTGATAACGAAACCCCATACCAAGTCGAATCCTGTGATGATGAGCCCTCTCAGAGTAATTTAAACTACCAAATGTCTCGATCAGACGCCGCCCGAGGCATCCATTAGCACAAGCCGGCGTCAGTAAATCCAAAAAGGCCAACCAACAGGGTATCCAGCCCCAAACCGACGGCCCTTCCTCTGAATCCAATAAGACCAACCGACAGGGTAACCAGCCCCAAACTGACGGTCTTCCTTCTAAATCCAACAAGGCCAACCGACAGGGTAACCAGCCCCAAACTGACGGTCTTCCTTCTAAATCCAATAAGGCCAACCGACAGGGTAACCAGCCCCAAACCGACGGTCTTTCCTCTGTTTCCATACAGACTTACCAACAGGGTAGCCAGCCCCAAACTGATAGTCTGTCCTCTGAATCCACACATACTTACCAACAGGGTAACCAGTCCCAAAAAGAAAGTATGTCTACCAAATCAAAGACCCAGACTAAACGTGAGACTTCTAAACCTATAAATCCCTCAAATGCAATAGACATCAAAATCTATGAGATATCCTCTAATTCTAACAAAAGATACTTACCCCACGTACAGTTGAAAACCAACGTCTCTGACAGACCCCTGAGTCTATTAGTTGACACTGGTTCATGCGTGAGCCTTCTGAAAGAAGAATCCATTAAACATATGCCCAAACTAGGAAAGGAAAAAATTCAACTAAAGGGCATTAGTACAGATGGTAGTACTGTCTCCACTCAAGGTCAATTTATACTTAACCTATTTCCAAATTCCGAGCCCGATATCTCGTACAAATTCCATGTTGTAAAAGAAATCAACCTTTTTTATGACGGTATTATAGGGAGCGACCTCCTGAATGACCTAGACTGCAAAATTGACTATAATCGCAATAGCTTGCAAATCCGCAATGTTGTAATCAAAATGAAACACAGTGAGCCAGTCTATACCATCCCTCCTCGAACTGAAACAGTAATAGAATGTACAGTTACCAATCCTGAGCTTAAAGAAGGTATAATAACTGACCAACATATCTCTGAAGAACTTCTAGTGGCAAATTGTATTGCCAAGGTAAAACCTAATAACCGAGTAAATATAACACTAGTAAACACATCCGATAAACATATCTCTGTTAATTCAGACCTAAGGCTCCAACTGGAACCTCTTAGTTCTAATGCTATTCCCTTGAGTAAAGAACCCTATTGCTGCGCAAATGCCACTGATAGGACAAATGAAGTCTTGCGTCAACTAAGGACATCTAACCTAAACAAGGAAGAAGGAGATGCCCTTATCGAACTCTGCTCTAAATATGCAGACATATTTCACTTACCAGGTGAACCACTGACTTATACTTCTAAAATCCAACACAAGATAAGAACCTCAAGTGATACTCCTATTCATACGAAAACCTACCGATTCCCAGAATGCCACAAACCAGAAGTGGAAAAACAAATTAACAAAATGCTTGAACAAAAGATCATTGTTCCATCTGTGTCTCCCTGGTCATCGCCAATCTGGGTGGTTCCCAAAAAACTAGACGCATCCGGTGAGCGTAAATGGCGTGTAGTGATAGACTACCGCAAATTAAATGATGTCACCATCGGGGAAACATACCCCATTCCTCAAATATCAGAAATCCTCGACCAGTTAGGGAAAAGCAAGTATTTCTCTACGTTAGATTTAGCCTCTGGCTTCCATCAGGTTTTAGTTTCTAAAGAAGATGCTGAGAAAACAGCCTTCTCTGTGCCTCAAGGCCATTTTCAATTCAATCGTATGCCATTTGGACTCAAGAACGCCCCGGCTACCTTTCAAAGACTTATGAACACCTGTCTCTCTGGCCTAACCGGCATTAAATGCTTTGTCTATCTTGACGACATTGTTATCTATTCCTATGATCTTAAAAGGCACATTAAAGACCTCAATGATGTGTTCGATAGACTTCGAGGTTATAACCTCAAACTTCAACCCGACAAGTGCGAGTTCTTTTGTAAGGAAGTCTCATACTTGGGACATAAAATCAGTAATGAAGGAGTAAAACCGAACCCTGACAAGGTCAAGGCTGTCCATGACTTCCCAGTCCCAACTTCTACCAAAGCCATTAGGGCTTTTCTAGGTCTTGTAAACTACTATCGCCGTTTTATCCCAGATTGCTCAAAGATATCCAAACCCTTATCAAATCTTCTAAAGAAAGATGCGCCGTATATCTGGGACAATGAGCAGCAGCTCGCATTTGAAACATTAAAGCAGAAACTAATCTCTGCCCCGGTCTTGGCATACCCGGATTATACACAACCTTTCATTCTCACATGTGATGCATCTAACTACGCTATCTCTGCAATTCTCTCTCAAGGTTCTCAAAAAAATGAGCATCCTATTGCCTATGCATCAACTACACTAAACAAGTCTCAATGTAATTATAGTACGACAGAAAAAGAACTGTTAGCTATTGTCTTCGGTTGCAAAACTTTCAGACCATATCTCTTTGGTAAAAAGTTTCAAATTGTAACCGACCATAGGCCCCTCAAGTACCTCATGAATCATACAGATCCAAGCTCAAAACTCCAACGTTGGCGTTGTGATCTCGAAGAATACGACTACGAAATAGTCTATCGCAAGGGAAAATTAAACTGTGCTGCCGACGCACTCTCTAGATATCCTGTCAACCCAATATCCATTACGCCTGAGGATGAGTCGCAAGGTATAACCCAAAATCCCGCAGAAATTACTATGAATGAAGATCTTTTCCCTGACCTAAATCCTCTCGCTTGTGATCTCGAAGATGAAAGTGACCCCTTAAGCGGATTCGATTTAACTGCAGATCTTAACCCAGATCCTTACAAAGATCTAACCCCAGGGCCAAGTACTATCCCTGACATTCCCGTGACGAATCCTGATCCGATTCCTAACATAATCACTCGTCACGTCGTGAACCCTTCACCATCACAAGGTCATGATCCTGACACAATACAAAATCCTAACTCCAATCAAAACCCTACACCAAGTCCAAATCGTAATCCTACTCAACTAGATCCTCTACAATGCGTTAACGATAACGAAACCTATAGTCAATGCCTGAAATCCATATGTGATAAGAAATTCCAATCGAATGTAAACATTCAGCAATTTAATGAAGACATCCATAAGACTAACTCAAAAATTGTAATAATCCCCACATCAATTGACCTTGACGAATCCAATCCGTATGTAGAAACTATTCTCAGTAATAGCAGTGACATCCAAGACCTTCTGGACGAAGAGCGAAACCTTCACTCCTTCAAACTCCTAAACACAGGTGAAAGGAAATACTACTTCCTTTTCACAAAGGTACACTACTTCGACCAATGCACATATCAAGATATTTTTCAGTCCCTGAAAAACTTAAGGAATGAACTTCTTGTTACAGCCGATATAGAAGAAATAGCGATATCTGACTTCAAAAACTCATTCGAAAATCCAACATTCCTGAAAATCTACAATATAATGCTATACCTTTTCAACAATACTGGTATAAGAATAAATATATATCACAACACTATTGTATATCCTACCCTAAGTGAGACAATCAAAATCATGAAGGAAAACCATGATATCCCAATAGCTGGACATCTAGGGTCAACACGCATGTACAACAGGATAAAAGAAAAATATTATTGGAAAAACATGCGTTCAGATATCGAGAGATTTGTTAAAGAATGCTCTCTTTGCCAAACTAACAAAGCGTTTCGTCAAATAAATAAAGCTCCTATGCAAATAACTTCCACATCGACACGCCCCTTTGAGCGTATCAGTCTTGATATAGTGGGTCCACTACCAGAAGCCGGCACCGCTAAACTTAAGTTCATCCTCACTCTTCAAGACGACCTGACCAAATTCTCACATGCCTA
Source organism: Coleophora flavipennella (assembly GCA_947284805.1). NCBI lineage: Eukaryota > Metazoa > Arthropoda > Insecta > Lepidoptera > Coleophoridae > Coleophora > Coleophora flavipennella. The sequence goes on from OX369297.1 coordinate 2,416,058, forward strand.
CCCAATATCCAATGCAACAGCTGAGGAAACATGTGAGTGTCTAGTCCACTTTATCACCGTATTTGGTATACCCAAATACATCAATTCCGACCAAGGCACCAATTTCACAGCAGACCTATTCAAAAAGGTCTGTGAATTCCTAAAAATAAAAAATATTTGGTCAACACCCTACCATCCACAATCACAAGGCGCATTAGAACGTAGTCACTCTACTCTAAAAGAGTATCTCAAGTCCTATGTAAATGAAAACCAAACCGACTGGCATAAATATGTCTACACCGCCATGCTTGCCTATAATAGCACTATCCACACAACAACACAGTTTACCCCTTACGAACTTATTTTCGGGCATAAACCATTCATACCCGACTCAGTCTATGAACTACGCCCAGACCTCACTTATCCCGAGTACGTAAAAATGCTTCATCATCGCCTTAAGCTATCTCGAGACAAGGCGATTGAAAACATAAACAAGTCGAAAGAAAGGTCTAAACAATATTATGATCAACGGACACGACCTGTCAAATACAAGGTCGGTGACCTCGTCTATATTAAAAATCATCTCCGTCTAAGAAAAGCACTGTCTCCTGTATGGAAAGGACCATTTAAGATAGTAAAGGTTCACCCTAACAACACCCTAACGCTACTTATAAACAGGAGACACGTTAAACATCATTTCGATGAAGTCAAACCCGCCTCTTAATATCATTATAATATTAACTTTCTCTTTTCAGCTGCACCATAGTAGTAACGCAAACCAATGGGCAGTACGTCACACCGATTCAAAGTAGCCCGGTATCTACTTTGACCCCGTAGGACATACTAAGCTAGTTAATGATTATTTTAGTGTAGTTATCCCTGTAGATATATCTTATATTAAGCCCCATATAGATAACATAAAAAGTGTAATCGGCACATCTCGGTTCCTGTGTCAGCAGAACACTGTTATTCCTGACTCTGAATGCCATAACGTCTTAGAACCACTTGTGGCGCGATTTAATGACATTATTAAAGAATATGACACCCTATCTCATCTAATCTCATCTCGTACTAGAAGAGCCGCGTGGTTCTCTGGCATAGGTACAATTTTTAAACACATATTTGGAACCATGGACGAGGATGATGCTATCAAATACAACAGCGCTCTTCAAATACTAGATAAGAATAATAAAAATCTAGCCTCTTTATTAAAACAAAATATTTTACTAGCAAACTCGGCAATAGCAAACTTTAATGAAACTATAAATATAATTAATGTAAATGAGGCACGATTGAATAGCGCCGTTGATCAATTGTCTTTAAATCTTAAGAATCTTAGTGTGATAACAAATGAAATTAGTGTTAGAACTAGTATTAATCAAATATTAAATATCTTAGAATCTAACTTACTTACTTTGTCATTTAAGGTCGAAGACTTAGTTAACGCTATATTGTTTACTAAAAGTCATACCTTGCATCCTTCAATAATATCTCCGAGGCAGCTCTATGAAGAGTTAGTTAGTAATGTAAGATACCTACCTACTTATAAGGAGTTCCCTATAACAATAGATTTAGAAAATATACATCCCTTAATCTCTATGTCGGAGATAATTTGTTATTATTCAGATGGAAAAATTGTATTTGTTGTCAAAATTCCACTAGTTCATCACATGGAATATAATTTATATAAAAATATTCCAGTACCGATTCCATTAGATTTAGCAAACCCCAACTCATTTGTGATGATTGTCCCATCTAGTAACTTTATAGCCATAAGTAAAGATAAGGCCACTTATTATACCATAACAGACTTGAGCTCTTGTAAACAAATCGCTAATCAGCTGTTCATATGTAATAATCAGAACATGTACTCTACTGCAAATAACCCTAGCTGTGAGACCGAGATCATTGCCAAGGTCGTCACCTCATTACCCAAGTTATGTAATACAAAATTTTTGTATGGTAAAATTGATATTTGGCAGAAGCTTAAAGGAAATAGATGGATTTTTGTTCAATCTGACCAATCCAAAATAGCAATAGACTGTAACAAAGACGATTTAAAGGAAATAAAATTGTTAGGTACTGGTATTTTAGAATTAAAAAATCATTGTGTAGCATATTATAAGGATATTATGTTAGTTGCCAAATATGAACCTAGTTTAAGCCTTAATTTAGTACATTCAGAGTTCAATCTCATAAATGACTCGTGTTGCAATTTATCTAAATTTAGGACGTTTTCTCCCCTTATTAAACCAGTTAATATTTCTAATGTAAATTTGGACAAACTTAAAGAATTTAGTAAAACATCAAATATCATTTTTGACAATTTGGACAAAATCGAAAGAGAACCCGAACCATTTCTATTGAGATACCACTCTGGATATCCCATTTCAATGATAATATTTAATTTTATTATAGCCTGTGTAATACTGTATTTACTGATTACTAAGGGTGGCTCTGTCAAGAAGTGTATTAAACGAAACAAAGTTAATGAGACAGACATTGAACTCGCAGAGCGCGAAAATCCTGTACCAGCTCCCAGGATCCGAATGTCCTAAGGTTCTCCCGTCTTGTTCTCCATAAACATCCTATCCATAAACTTCGCTTTTAAAGGCGTAAGTTTAGTCCTCCGCGGGGGGCTGTTATATCTTTCCTTTGTATATATATTCGCATAGATGCATCTTCCATTTGCCTAATCATCATTTTCCATAAGCCTGTATGACGAAACCTTCTTTCCTAGTCAGTCCTGCCCCGACCGCCGCGCAATTCAGTCCTTCCTCACACATTTTGTAAAAATCGATTTATTTGTGAATTTTTATAATTAAAATCTAGTTTTTTGAACAATAAAGTTTTTTTTAAAACAAGCTCCGTGAAACCTCGTCTAACAGCACGCTGTCACTGATGTCTCACGCTAGTAAAATCATGCTCCATATCATAAATACCAGGATGTCAACATTTACAGACCACCAGATACCCAATGAACAATCAGGCTTCGTTGCTGGAAAAGGAACTAAGGAACAGATATTGAACGTACGAGTACTCATTGAAAAATGCAGAGAGTTCAATAAACCGTTGGTCTTGTGCTTCATTGATTACGCCAAAGCATTTGACTGCGTTCAGTGGAGTACTATGTTTGATGTGCTTGCGGAAATGGGAGTCCCCCCCCACCTCATATTCCTGATACAGAATCTGTACCTAGATGGCACTAGCTTTGTGAAACTGGAAGACCAGCAGTCGAAGTCCTTCCACACTGAACGAGGCGTGCGTCAAGGCTGTATTTTGTCGCCAAAATTGTTCAACTTGTACGGCGAATACATTATGAGAAAAGCACTTGAGGACTGGGACGGAGGCGTATCAGTAGGAGGCTTGCGCATCACTAATCTCAGGTACGCTGATGACACGACCATAGTTGCATCGAGTGAAGTAGATATGGCAATTCTGCTGAAGAAAATAGAAGCTGAGAGCGCCAAACTCGGTCTTAAGATCAACCATTCGAAAACCAAGATCATGGTGGTGGACCGAGCGCAACTTCTGCCGCAAACCGATGCACTCGACGGTTACGAAAAGGTTAGTCAATTTGTGTACCTGGGATCTTTGATTACAAATGAAGGCAGCTGTACAGATGAAATACGCCGAAGGGCCGGGATGGCCAAAAGTGCCATGGCGAATCTAGACAAAATCTGGAGGAACCGCGGTATTCGCCGGAAAACCAAAGTGAGACTTGTTCGGGCCTTGGTATTTTCGATATTCCTTTACGGTGCAGAAACCTGGTGCTGCAAGAGCAACGACAGCAAGAAAATCGATGCTTTCGAAATGTGGTGTTGGAGAAGGCTGCTCAGAATTCCGTGGACCGCTATGAGAACCAACGAGTCCATACTGCAGGAGCTTAATATCACGACGAGGCTCTCAGCAATCTGCCACCAGAAGGCCCTACGCTTCTTCGGACATATCATGCGGTCTCCTAAGCATAGCCTGGAGAAACACATGATCGTGGGTCAGATGGAGGGAAGACGAGCCAGGGGCAGAGCACCCTCAAGATGGATAGACGCCATAAAGAAAACTGTGGGGCCGGACATCCAGACGGCAGTCCACAGCACTTACAACCGCAGCCAATGGAGAGCAAGCTGTTGTGGTCGCGATCCTCAGCACTGAGGGACCGAGGAAGAAGAAGACTGTATGCCCAAGGGGGTAGGAAAGTGGGGACGCTATATCATAAACCTGGTAGTTTTAGCGTATCTGGTAGATATACGAGAGGGAATGTACCTACCTACTTTGTGATCCTAACAACCGTATTCCTTACGAGCGGTCTTACCATTCTTAGGATTACTCCGCCTAGAGCTACCCGGCTAGGTGGAGTTCCCAGCCGGAACTACGGGTCCGGCTGTTTGGATCAGGGTATTACGGCGTCGGGGGTAGTCCACCGCTTGCCTGCTGTATGATCTATCGCCTTCGGTAGGCTTGTCGGTCCCCCGGCTGGGTCAAGGACTCGTAGTGGTAATGTGGTTATTTGCAGGGGTTGGGCAATGTCTGTTGCCTCAAGCAAGTAGATTTCAGGCATGCTCCCCGCGCGCAACTAGTGTTGTCGTAGCTGGCACGGGTCACGTGAGTTGTCCATTAAGCGGAACTGCTGGTTTAATTACTGGCAGGGAAGCATCTCCGGCACTTGCCTGGTCAGCAAGTAGAGCTAAGCTAATACTGCTCCAGCCGATCCAGCCGCTTAGGAGTAAGTCTGGACAGCTGCGATAAGCACCGGGAAGTGAGAGTGCCTACAGCTCCGGTACCACACCGAATATGTGGGAGCCAGTTTCTCTGGCGTCCCAAGCGGAGATCGAACCGCCAGCAGTGAAAGCCGCGGGAGGTGAGCGTGCCTACGGCTTCGGTACCTACCTGGAAAGTAGGTACCTAGTGGTTCTCTTCCACGAGGCACTCGCCTTACAGAGTATTAGGACAAGCGTCTTGGCGGCAAGACCTATCGCAGTTGGTCTTTGCCCTCGCCTTACGGCGTTGCCAGGTATAGCGGCCCTCACTATATGACCTTGCTATCGGTGAGTGAGGACGCTATATCATAAACCTGGTAGTTTAGCGTATCTAGTAGATGTGCGAGAGGGCATGTTCTTAGGGTTTCACTACAAAGTTGAATTAATTTTCCTGAGGTATAGTGAAATGGGTCTTATATACAATTCACTAAAGGCTCGTAAATAAATGGGCTCAACCTATATAATATTCGCAAATTAAATTTGGTAAAACACTTGCTGATCTTGAAAGTTTGTCCCTACACGTGTAATGTAATAAGTAATTTTTATCTATTCTCATGTCGTAAAATTCCAATTATAAACGAGTTTATTTTGACATACTTTATAAACACCATACCAAAATCTAAAAATAAAAACATATTTTAACACTTTTTCTCCAACAAAATAATATAACAAAACTATTTTTTATCAACACGATACAGGGCAAATCAAAAAAGTTAATATCATCAAGGAGATTCCATCAAATATTTTCTTCTAATCGAACGCATTTATGTGGGGCGACTTTTTGGCGGGAATTTGTAGCGTCCAGTTATTCATTTTTCTTTTATTATCCTAAAAATTAAAGTGGTTTTTGATGTATAACATTGATAGTTTATTTATCAGCAAAGTACCATTTGTGTGTATATTATGTAGGATAATGAAATAAAAGTGTGTACACTGTGTTTAGAGTTCCCACAAGAAGTCCGCGAAAGCTTTAGCTAAAGTGCTTTCATTTTGCTATAGTGTGTTGGTTAGGTAGTTAAGAGAATATATATAATGTGAACGTGACAAAATAGTGACTTTGAAGACTGAAAAATTACTGAACACGTAAACTCTACAAATACTAGTGAAAAATATTATACTGAAGTCTAGGCGGTATGGCCAAAGAGCCTTAGTCTGCCTTAAAATGGCCGAAAAAAAAAATGCGGGGCGCGCTATTTTTATAGCAACAAAATGTTTTGATTCCAATTTTTTATTGTCGGTATTAGCGCCCGTTTTAGCGCATGCGCGGTAATGTGCTGGGTTTAGGCGCTATTAATACATTTTGTTTTACTGAATTTCTTGGTATTTTTTTTATCTCTTTAAACTTTGATCTTTTATTTAGTAGGTTTAACCCCAGAGTAAAGATAAAGGACATATAAAGTAGTGTATGAAACTGCACATACAGGTAAATAGGCATTAAAACACTCATGAGATACAATTAAAAACCTCACCAATGTTTTCATACCCCTCATTATGCAACAGTTTCATAAATTAAATAGAGAATAAAAAAAAAAAAAAAACTATTTATATAACTTTTCAAAAACCATGTTTTCTAAAAAAAAACTCTAGACAATAGTGTCGATTCGATGTAACACGATTTGACTTATATGACAGGACTAAACAAAATTTGCTGTCTTTTTTTCCGTTTCGAAAAGACAAGGGCAGAATGCTTACATTTAAATCGTGTTTCAACGAATCGACACCAATGTTGAGCCAAAGTATATGCAAGGTGTCTTTTAATTAGTTCTTGATAGCAAATGATATGAATGTACTCGTTATTATAAACAACTTTTCAAAAGAAACTATATGTCAAATCAAAAAAAAAATTTTTGGTCCTCGATACATAATAAGTTAACAAATAGCTAAAAATGTATGTATCGCAGGCATACTGTATAATTCGTCATACATACATATATACGGTCAGGCAACCGAACCTAACATCGCTCGCTTCGCGAGTTCATTTACAATCTGCCGTACCGCATTTTGACAATTTGCCTGACTCGGCATTGACCATTTATATACGGACGATATACTAGAATTTGCCTGGCACGGCATTTTACAATCTATCTGCATACAGAATTTTATATTTTTCCTGACCGTTTACATACGGACAAATTGTCTGAATCGGCGTACAGCATTTTACATTTTGCCTGACCGTTTACGTACGGACGAATTATACAATTGCGTGACCGTATGTAAAATAACTAATCATACAATCTGCCTGTCACATATTATATAGTACCAAATATTTTTTTTATATTTAACATATAGTTTCTTTACGAGTACATCCGTATCCTTTGCTATCAAGATCTAATTAAAAGTCACCCCACATATTAGTTCTAACGGTTGAGTGTGTACTTTTAAACATTATTCGAAAGATTATAATCTACCTACTTAATAGGTCGGGGAAAAAGTTTCTTCGTGTTTTGTAGGCATATTTTTTTATCAAATCTCTTTGCTTGTATTATTTGTTATAAAAGGTGAACATTCAAAATTTTAATGAAAATAAAAAAATCCGCCAAATTTCAATTGTCTTTTTCCGTGAAATGAGTGAAAGTAACGAAAAAAAACGCAACATTTAGAAATTTTATTTAATAAAATATAAAAATGCAACACATTAAGGCAACACTGGCCGCGAATTAAATTTGTTCTGTTTATGGTATAAAAAAAAAAAAAAAATCCTTCTTACGGTGAAAGAAAACATCGTGAGGAAACCTGCACACACCTGCGAAGAAACTTGGAGGTTGTGTGTGAAGTCGACCAACCCGCACTGGGCCCGCGTGGTCGACTAAGGCCCGATCAATTTCAGGGTAGGCTCAAGCCCCTCGGTGGGGACGTATATGAGCTGATATGATGATGGACCTAAGGCTGGAAATCTTAACGTTCAAGACGCAGCTCATTTTGTTCGCCCTGGTTAAATTTGGAAACTTTTCCCCCGACCTAATGATAGGTCTTTACCTACATAATTACCGATTCAGTTTTTGAAGTTTATTGCCAATATTGTTTTTTTTATTATTATTTACAATTGGTAAGCCCTTGGCATCATCCCACAGATGGTAAGTGACGATGATGCCGAAGATGGAAGCGAAAATAAAAAAGTAATTGTTTTTTTATTCACCTTTATGGTGAAAATACTTATGGTCTTTTATTAGTAACTAGTGGCATGTCTTTCATGTTCCAATCCCCTGAGCTATGTACCATTCAATGGAACAAAGACGTTTTCTTAGTGGTCAGATGGGGCAATTTTTGAGACTAGTTAATTTTCTTGAATTTTCCTAAAAGTGACGAAATCTTATGCGGGGAAAAATGCTTATCGTTCTGTAAAAGTCACATAGTTCCTGATTGATTTGAAAATAAATAAAAATATATATGGGGGATTTACTCATTTTTTTACTTATTTTATTCCATACTAGCTTGTTCCCGCGGCTTCGCCCGCGTGGACATCGTTTTTATGATTGCCTTTGTGGGTGAGTAGTGCGCGAGCCGCAAGCGGCTTGCGAGCGCTAAAATGAGTTTTGTATGCGTTCTTCCTTCATTCGATCTTTTTTCATTACATCTATTTATTTTTTACGCATGCACTGACATTTCATTCTAAAATAAAAATCTACCTTTAATATTTTCTCCACCTTAACTGTAAAATAAAAAAATACCTTGTAAAAACAGATTCTCTCTCTAAAAGACCCATTTTGGGTAAGTTTTAATTTGTATTGTACGAATTGTGTTTAAAATTTCAGTGTATAACGATTTTCTGTTTCTTGTTCTTTTTAGGCCTTTTCCTTATTATTAAATTTTGTAAGCACGTACAGACATCATTTAACCCACGCCCTTACCATTCCTACCCGTCGTGCTACAATCGGTCGAAGCTACGTTTTCCGGTGTGCAGTCTCCACTCAAGAACTTCACTACCCCAACGGCCATCTTTTTTTTTAGTAAATAACAAATATTATAAAAATAATTATGTGAAAATTTGAGTTGGCTACCCATTACGTTTAAAAAAATACAGCATTTTAAAAGTCGGGCTGACAGACGCACAGTTGAACGCAGCTGGTAAGGAACCCTTAAAATGAGATATAATTTTATTTCCTTTGCAAGATCGCAACGTGCGCCCTAAAACCATAACTTTCAAGCCACGTTGCCACCCATCCGCCAATGTATCTTGTACTCTAGCGTCATAGTGTGAAAGTTTAAATTAGACTGCAGGTTTTAACGCAAGCGCACTTCCCATACCGCAGTGCGCGGCGCCTACTAGTCGACAGTATGCGTGAGGTTAAACATGAAAAAAAAACCCTAGTTTACTAAGTAGTTAGCATGTGACCGAAATGAAGCATTTCATTTTTAACTGACTTCAAAAAAAAGAGGAGGTTTCTCAATTCGACCGTATATTTTTTTATGTGTGTTCGCGGATAACTTCGGTGTTAACAGCATTGATGTGTTCCGGCTTGAAGATGAGATAGCCAGATCCCAATTGCGTTGGAGAATCTTGGTAAGCCCGCTTCCATCTTCGGCATCATTGTCACTTACCACTAGGTGAGATGATGCCAATGGCTTACCAATTGTGAATAAAAAAAAGTGTCTCAAGACTAAGGTCTTTTAAAGTATTGATTGTGCGGTTAGTTTAGTCGCTTACTGTGTTTACTTATTTATATTAGCTTCACCTGTATGTATGTATGTTTGTAACCTACTCCTTTGAACTCAATTTTGATCCACTTTAAACGGACAGACTTAATTCAAACTTTGTACATTTATCAAGAATCAGTGACAATACAATAATTTCATAAGTTTATCTCATTATCCTGAACTAAAAATTTAAAAATAAATATAATTTAAAAAAACTAAAAAACACGCTTTTAGAGCAAATGAAACTAAAAAGTAAAAAAATAATTCTTAATATAAACTGAAACCAATAATGAACCAAACATACTACTATTGTTATGAAAAAAGCGTGGGTTGCTCGATATACGAAAGATATGGCACAAAGCGCCAACGCTTTTCTCACAATAATACTATTTAATACTAAATACGAATACTATCTAGTCAAGCCATTTCATACGATTTTGTACCTTAAATGATGAGGATAACAGTGTAAAATATCAAATTCGAAAGCTTATCCACTCTCGGATAGATTTAATCCGTAGGTCAATATTAATTTGCTAAGGGTTCCGTTCGTGACGGGTACTTGCCCTATTTGGATTTTGAGCACAAGACACTGAAAATCCCCATCTAGCAAATTTTACTTCCTCAAAATCGGCCCGTTACAAAATTGAGAACAAAAAAACACGACTTCTATGTACTTAATAAATAGAACAAATGGATCCCCGTTGAGACGACATACCCTTAAGAAAAACCCACCTTAACCTGTGGTATAAATTAATCCGACCGTTACAATCCGAAGCTCGCTCACTTTTAAAACTGCAATCATTTAATAATTGTGTGCAATTTTGAAGTTTTATGCTTGGAATGGATTTTTGAGATAGCAAAACAACATTTAAATCGCTTACCTGTGGTCTAGTGTAGACAAAACCACGCAAAAACTGCCTTTTGTTTCGTGGCCCCACTTGACTCACGCGCACATAGATTTTAATTGCTAAAAAAAACACGTAAATGCTTAGACTTTAATTACTAAAAAACCACGTAAATGCTTAGATTTTCGCAAAATTTTTATTTATTAAATTAACGATTACAAAATCTATTTGTTTAAAAAACACAGTAAAACATCACAAATTACGCAAAAAAACTTTAGACCAAAAGTGTACTTTACCGAGTTATTTAGCAAACGACGTAGCTCGCATCCTATCTGTGGCACGAAGTAGTGTTGTATAAAAAATGGTCATCGGTTAGTAAGAAAGAGTCAGGAACATTAAGTAGGCGCCTAGTTTAGTGCTTAAAAACGAGACAATTACATTTTGGCGGCGTGTCATTTCGGATGAAAAGTATACGCGAAGCAGATAACTGGCCCCAACCTTTTAGATAAAAAAGTACCAGAGGTCATGTGAGAGGTTATTTTGTCCGAAATTAATCAAAGAGTTACGCACGTAATTAAAATAAGCTAGTTACCTCCTTTTTCTTGTTTGAGTTAATATTTTCTCTTGTTAGATCATCGTACTTCTCGAAGCGTAGGTCCTCAACTACCTCAACTGCTTTTTCCACTACTTCCGATCAGCGGCGACAGCGATAATCTCCGGTCATCTTTTTCCGAGAGAAGCGACTTCTAGTGCCCAGGTCCTCAGCTAAGAAGACTTGCCTGACTTGCGGCTCCGAGCGTAGACATGATTTTTCTCCAGATCCCTCAGGTACGCAGCAGCTTTTGTCACTTTCCACCCCCTCAACCAATTCTATACAACAAATTACTGCTCGTCAGTCAGCTATCTCTGTGCAAAATACTCATTGTGCCGTAAAATAAATTGTATTGAAAGATAGCTTATGTCCTTCTCCAAATGACTATGTGCATGCCAAATTTCGTCAAGATCGGTTGAAGCGCTAAAGCGTAAAGAGGTAACAGACAGACGAACACATTTTCACTATATTATTAGTAAGAATCTAACTAAATCATTTGTTTTTAATCGACTTCCAAAGAGGAGGAGTTTCTCAACTCAACCGTATGTTGTTTTTAGGGTTTCGTACAAAAAAAACGAAGCCCTTATAGGATCACACGTGCGTCTGTCTGTCTGTCCGTCCGTCTGTCACAGCCAATTTGTTCCGAATCTACTGTGGACCAATTCAGGTGAAATTTGTAGTATGTAATCCTATGACCCAAACACAGATTGCAAAGCAAATAACTATTTTTTTTTAAATAAAGGTTATTTTCGAGGGAAAAATTAGGAAATTTAAAAAAGAAATCCAAACTTTACTGTGTCATATGAATGAAAGGACTCGTTATAAGGATCTCAAATATATATTTTTTATTATTGTAAAATAAATAGTTTTGATTTTATTCATGAAAGAAGACGAAAATTGACCATTCATCCCCCCCCCTAATCTTCAAAACTACTGTGCCTAATTTAAAAAAAAAAACGTATGGCACTCGGGGACTGCCACGGCAAAGCTATTGCATAGCATTTTTTATCAACTTACGCATTTTTATGTATTTATTTATTTTTTATTTATGCAGTATTTACCAGTACCATATTATTATAGTCCTTGGGGCGCGGGATGTTTATGTAATAAATTAACACTAAGAAAGTTACATCAGTAAAATTGACTAAGTCCTTTTAGTACCGCAAATCGCTAATAGATGGCACTGTAAGTTTTTTAGAACTCGGCCGAGCGTGGGGTGTTAAGTCCTTTTAGTACCGCAAATCGCTAATAGATGGCACTATAAGTTTTTTTGAACTCGTGGGTTGTTAGGTTATTTCGTTACGGAAATTCTTGATTCGGTCGCCTCGCTCAAAGCCCGCGATAAAAGCTATACAATAGCTTAAAACAAAATATAATTTATTACTTGTATATTACAGGAAAACCTTTAAGAATTCTATCAATTGATAATAAAGCGGTAAGCTTAATATAATACCTTCACTTACGGAAAATAATTCACTAAACACCACTAGATAGCGTTAGTAGTATTTTTCTGTTGCTCGTGTTTGTGTCTTTTGTTTGTCATGTGAATAGGTATCACTATCATAGTTTTGCGTGGAGAGGTGTGAAAATTACTATTTTTCTTCTCTGTGTTAACTCGTAAACAATTAAATTCTACTTAAATTATTCTAAATTGGCATGACGTCAGACTTGTCGTGGCTGTCGTGTTGGAACCGAAAATAATTATAGACTTTACTCTATAATTAAATTCACTCTCGTATCGTGTGATTTCGTGTGACAGTGTGACACAATTAACCATGCAATCTGTTTTTTATCTGTGGTAAGTCCTTGGCATCATCTCACATGCAATCCTAGGGATAAAAGGGTGACTGCCTGGTGTTGCTGTAAATTAAGACCTTAAAATCGGTCAAATGATAATATTCAATTCAAATTATTGAAAGACTGTGTAAAGCTATCACTATGGAAAAAATACATAATATACCTAAAGTAGGTAAAAAAAATCGATTTAATTAAATACGGTTTTAAAAATATTACCACTTTTGATGTAAAAAAATATACTGTGGACCCTGTTTTTGGTATTAATTGCAAAATTTCTCGAAAACAAATTATTAATATTGAATGAAACCAACACACAAAAATCGGTGACTTTAATAACTTTCATTTTAATTAAACACATCTGTTTTCAAACTTATTTGAAAGTGATGAAAAGTAATAAAAACATGTAAAAATCGAGAATTGGGCGTTCGGTTTCAACGTAACAGCCGCGTTGAAGCCCGCATTAATTTGAACTTAAAATGAATAGACTTACGTTAGATATTATTTAAACACGTTTCATCCGGCTAGAATTTAGTGATCTTAGCGCCTTACACACCTAAATTGTAACGTAATAGGTATAATAATTTTAAAATTGTTGTCATGATTAAATTTATGACTTTTGTGGTGTTTAGGCTTTTATTTTTAAACAATTTAGGGTGGGTTACACCATGTAACTATAAAGATAAACAAACCGTAACCTTCCTTCAAAGGTAACCATAACAATAACAATAAACCGCCTTTTAACCACCTCCGTGGCGTAATGGTTAGTCCATTTGCTTCACACCAGGAGGTCACGGTTTCGATTCCCGGCGGGGTCAACTTTGTAAGACTCGGTTTGGTTGGTGGTATTTTCATAGACCGCCTGGCTAGCTACCACCATCTTATCTAAGTCTAGCCGCCGAACATCATTGTTAAAGCATTGATGTGTTCCGGGTTGAAGATAAGATAGCCAGATCCGCATTGCGTTGTGGAATCTTGGTAAGCCCGCTTCCATCTTCGGCATCATCTTCACTTACCATCAGGTGAGATAATGCCAAAGTTTTACGAATAGTGAATAAAAAAAACGGTCAAAATCGAGCGGCTAACGTTAGCGTTGAGTTATGACGTCATTTTAACCGTTGTTAAAATTGTGAAACCCAAATATAACCAGAGATTTGACGGCTGGTTGCGGTTTGGTTATTGCTATAGTAACATGGCGCAACCCACCCTTAGTGTTTCACAGTCATCCTTCCAGAACGTTTATACAAACTAATTTATATAAAAATACAATAATACACAAAATTTTAAGCGTAAAATGTTTCTATAGACATACTCGTAGTTTTTTAAATATCAAAGTAAGATGGTTTCATCCTTAGATTAATGATAGGTCTTCGCTGAGCGGCTGCGAAGACCTATCATTAATCTAAGGTTTCATCATATCAGCCGGAGGACGTCCACTGGCGTACTTAGGCCTCCCCCAAGGATTTCCACGATGTCCAGTTCTGCGCTGTCCGCATCCAGCGGCTTCCCGCGACCCTCAACAGGCTCAAAAATTTCTAAGTGTGGAGTTTGCTACAGTAGCTTAAGGGTGAGTTGCTTAATGTAACTATAACGATAACAAAACCATAACCAGCCGTTAACCCTGCAGAGGTCGAGCCCCCAAAGTCACTTGAGTGGTCACGTGGATTACATATGTATGCCAAAATGTTTTCATTTTTTTTTAGTAAAATTTATTTATATTATTTTTTTATTGAAAAATTGCAAGTAACCTTATCTTAAATTAAATTATACTTGAAAACTAAACAGAATAATGAACAGTTATGTCAAAAAATATCAAATCAGAAACTTCTTATAAGTCGTCTTTGAAAATTTACTTTGGTTTATACGAGACCTTAACACGCGTTAGCGCTTATTACGAAAACATATCAACTATTATTTTCTAAACAGGAACTACATACATATTTAGAATGAACAGAGCGGGGGTGGGGATTATCATACTTAAAGTACCCGGAGTCCCGTGTAACACACTTGAACTGTTTTTAATTACCAATGATTACCTAAATATTATGTAATCCACGCGACCACTGCAGGGTTAAATAGCCGGTTATATATGGGTTGCGTCATTTAAACAACGGTTAAAATGACTTCATAACTTAACGCTAACGTTACCCGCTTAATTTTGACCGGTTATTGTTATTGTTATGATCAAATAACAGCGATTTGAAGGCTGGTTGGTTACGGGTTGGTTATCGCTATAGTTACAAAGTGCAACTCACTCTTAGATGTATAGATAATTACCTTAACGTTCTTGAGATATTAAGGGAGGGGGGAGGCAATGGATACTGAACGAGTTAAAAAAAATTGATGGATTGTCTTGTTTACTCAGTTCTACGTCTTATTTTATTTTATAATTATCTTAATCATCCAAAAGGTACATATGTACACCAAGTTGGATAATTATGAGAATTACAATAAAAGTGTGATTTGGGTGGGGCTTATCATATAAATGTGTTGCCCTTGAATCTAGTCAGGTTAAAAAGTTAATTGACCCAGAAACTGTAATTGTGTTGTTAAAGCAAAGACCTATTATTGTAGACGGGGCCTCATTGACATTGAAAATGGCACAAATTTTTGAAACCCGTCAACTAATCTTATATCATCCCCTATCAGTCGAAAGCCAACCTCAGCTCTTATAAGTGTCTTGTAAGGGGTTAATGAGTTCACTAAAAAACAGTCTAGTGAATATATAACTCGTCGTTTTAGAGAACGGACATAAAAATTCAGAAAAACTTCTTACTAATAAGTAATATAGTAATACTATCGCAAATGTAAGTTTTTCAATAATTATGAAAATACTTACCTAAGTCAAAAATTATGTATCTAAGCTTCCCTTCATAATAATAATTGAAAAAACTTGAAACGTAGCGTAGGCAGGCCTCCTACTTGGTGGACCGATGACCTGGTGAAGATCGCAGGAAGCCGCTGGGTGCGGGTAGCGGAGAACCGGTCGAAGTCGCCTATGTCAGCAGTGGACAGCAGTGATAATGATGATGTCCTTACCTTAGTAACCAAAATTTCTCAACCATTTCTTCCGATAAAAGACATATCACAAACAAAATAGAATATGTTTAAGAGAAAGCAGTCACGCAAAAATAAGCTTCAAACTTTAAAACCTGACTGTGCTTCACTAAGCTAGCTTAGGCTTGCCAGCATTAAAATACGACACTTAGTAATACTTTAACCTGGTTTGCAAAATGTTGCCCTATTTTACTGAATGCCATTTTAAAATTCAGAACATTTGACACCGATTTGTTTTTAAATTAAAAAAAAGCAATTGAGGTTCATAGGGTTCCGTGCACCCAAAGGGTGACCAACGGGGCCCTATTTATGAGATAATAGGGTCCCGATATGAGATAGCCAGATTTCCATTGCGATGGGGAATCTTGGTAAGCCCGCTTCCATCTTTGGCATCTTCGTCACTTACCATCAGATAAGATGATGCCAAGAGCTTATCAAAATATGATTTAAAAAAAGTTTGTGTACCAGCTCTGACGCACGACTGGAGTTTACTACTTAAGTAGGATTGTCTAAACAGGCAGAAAACAGGGCTTGACTTTGGTTTTAAGTTTACTCTGCACAGTTTTTATTACTGATGATTCTAATTTTCAGCCTCTTTTCATAGCTGATGTGTCAGGTGTTTTAGCTCCCATGATCGCATTACTAATGATCCATCTGGTGTTTGGCAGCGACTAATCTCATATACTTTGGATGCGGTTATACGTGCATATCTTAGGTCATACCATAAAGGGCTCTTACATTGGTTTCGAGTTGACTTTTCAATTAAATCAAGAGCATTTTTGTTAAGTTTCTCTTGTAAGTTTCTATTGTAATTTGTTGACATCATTCTTTATATCATCACTCGCTTGAATAAGGAAATGATGAAGTGAAAACTGTCAAACATCATTGTGTTTAAATTCGTTCTGATACTTCAACAGTTCACAATTCATAATTTTCTTCTTTTTTGCTTCTTGAAGAAACCCGTGGAAAAGGTCTGCTCTATTTTCATGCTGTGGAACTGTTTTTTTGCAAATTTGATCTACAGTGACGTATTTCATAGTAGTCCCTACTCTCAGCTACACTGGCAACTGACGATTTCACCTTTAGTCTCGCTATCACCATAGTGACTTTATGAACTAGCCCTCACTTTGTGCTCGGGGCAGATCTTGCAATTGAGTGTGAAAAGTCTTGATCCACGACGTAGTTGCACGTACCCAATAGCATCGTCACCATAAGATTATCGTGCAGCCCTGAAAATGCGAAATAATTACTTACTGTAAACAAAATGTATTCTTTATAACCTTAAAAACTACTGAAAGAAAGATTATTATTTCGCCTTCGCAGGATAAAGGTTACTTACGTAGGTAGTGTTATATTATTTTATAGTACTTACATTGCTGTTTTTACATTTCTCAGCTCTGCAGAATAAAAATCGGGGTTATGTTTGAAGAACATTCCAACCATTATTGCGTCCACTATGGGCAAGTTTCTGCTATCTGCTTTCACAAAATTGACATCCATGATGGAGTGGAAACTCATATTATACGATGGAGATTGTAAAATATCACGATAATATTTTAAAATCTTATTTAAACAGATCGTAAGACTGCAACAATGACAGATCTGATTAGTGTGTTGTGAGTTGTGACCAGGGTTGCCAGACGAGTGCAAGTGAATTATCGTACCGGTATTCGAAAATTATCGTACAATTGCCAGAACCGCGCGAAACGCGCTATTTCGCAAAACAAAAAACAAAGTTAGTCACTTACCAAAGTTGAAAGTACGGTAATCCAAGTTATTCAGAACTTTTTAACTTTTTCAAACATTTTTTTTTAAATTATCGTACTTTGACGTACGGTAATACTTATTGTATCGTACGTCGTTTAGGTTTCGAAATTATCGTACATGTACGATAATTATCGTACGTCTGGCAACGCTGAGTGAAAGGTGCGCGCGAAAAACGTGACGCGATCACTAGATTTTATTCCTCATATTTTTTTCATTTACCGGGCGCCTTAAATGAAAAAGGATTCTTAAGGAGTAAACTCAAAAAAACTTCCGTTGTTTTTCTGTCTGTCTGTCAGCGGGCTTTATTATATTGACCGTAATTGGCACTGCCGCAGACAGTTAAAACTTTCATAGAGTGTGTTTTTTTTCTATTGCCGTTAAAATATCAAATAATAAAAATTAGAAAAATGAAAAATTAAGTGGGTCCCCATACTAAAGACTTGTTTTATGAGTATTTTAGAGGTATTTTTGATTTTGCTAAATCGTAATTTGGAGTAATTGTAGTACTTATTCATAAGTGAGCGTACTATCCAAGGGATGGACGGTGGTTGCCTGGTGCTGCACTTAGCATCATCCGGGGTCACGTGTAGGGCAAGGTACAGTCGAGTTCATTAATGTATTGGCAGGGCCAATGGTTCAAAACATTGTAAGCGTCGAAATGAATATAAAGTTCTATACAAACAATTAATGAACCATTTACATGATAATATTTTATTGATATCTACTTAAGTTTGTATAGAACTTTATACTCATTTCGACGCTTACAATGTTTTGAACAGTTCGCCCTGCCAATATATTAATGAACTCGACTGTACTTACCTTAGTCAATTATTATGCAGCTTCATAATTATTGAAAACCTTCAAAAAACGTACTTTTGCGTGACCGCTTTCTCTTAAACATTAATATGATTATTCTGTTTTGTCTGTTTTTTTTATTATAACGGAAACATTGGCTGAAAAAAATTGTAAGTAGCTGTCAAACTTGGTTTGATTATTACATTGAAAACTCTAAGTAAAGAAAAAAAAACCTTTCAGGACTCGCGTGAATGAAAAATAATCTAACCTAACCTAACCGAACCTAACTACTCCAGGAGTGCCGTCGAAAGTGAAAACTTTTTACAGTTTTATAAGTGTTGACCCTTCGAGTGTTCCTGGCGAACGACTGGGTTGGCACAGTTTTGATCCTACGAGTGTTCCTGGTAAGGTGTTGGTTACGTTACATGGTTACAGTGGCGCTAGTTCAATGATTTTTCCCATCTCAACCAACGCAATCCAACGCATCTAAATAAGTTTACACTTCAAAAATTGTTTTCTGTCGCTCTCTTTGAGGTCTTTTGATTGAAATAGGTAAATAGGTAACGTTATTGTATTCTTAAGGTCCCTTTACAACGGTGTGGTGGTACGAAACTCTCGGTGTGGGGGTCCAACTCGCACTTCGCCGTTTTTTACTATACCTATACACTTTTTTCATGCAAAAGTTGGCTTTTTCACTAGCTTTTCATCATAGCCGAATGACGTCCACTGCTGGACAAAGGTCTCCCCCAAGGATTTCCAGAACGACTGGTCCTACATTGCCTGCATCCAGCGGCTTCCCGCGACCTTCACAATGTCGTCGATCCATCGAGTGGGAGATATACCTACGCAACGTCTTCCGGTGCTTTGTTGCCACTCGAGAACTTTACTAACCCAACGGTCATTTGTTCTACGAGCTATTTGCCCTTATGTATAGCGATTTGGTGATTTACGTCAGTTAAGTGTCTTCTCCTACGGATCTCCGAAACTCCGAGCTTACTTTTATTACAAGCAAACAAGTAAGCAGCACACTTTAAAAAATAATTACGTTCAAATTCTAATAGGCAGCCGACAGCTATATCCGGCGAGAGATAACATCATTTCCGGTCACCGGTCAAACCTTCCGGTTAGCGAGTAGTGAGCTGAAATGAACGAGCGAAATCAAGCAAAAATGTTTAAGTTGAGGTTTTGGTGGGGACGATTGTCTTACACTAATAGAGGCTAAAAATGTATGTGTGTGTGTAAATACATCCCTCTTGTGTTTTACTTTTTAAACTACTGTACGGATTTGGGGGAAATTTGGGTAAGGGCAATTTATTATTAGTATACCTCCAGCTGGTTTTTTTAAATTTCTCCAATCTTAATTTTTTAGGGTTGCCACCATGGCTCTAAAGCTTTGGATGAAATTCTGTACGATACGTTAACTTTATATAGCCTACTATACGCTGTAGTTCGTTGTTCCGGTAAAAATTGGAATAAGGTACCTCCCATACAAAACCAAGTACATTCTTACTTTAATTTTTTTAAATTTTTTTTTTTAATTCTTTAATGGCTGTATCGATTTTTTGTGAATAAAAAGGACTCAATTAGGCTTCAATTTGTGTGTATATACATCCCTCCATTGTTCTAGTTTTAAACTACTGTACGAATTTGGGTGAAATTTGGGTAAGGGCAATTATGATACCTCCAGCCGGTATTTTGAAATTTCTCCTATCTTGATTTGTTAGGATTGCCACCATGGCAATGGCTCTAACGATTTGGATGAAATTCTGTACGGTGCGTTAACATCATATAGCCTATAATTTGTTTTAGTTCGTTATTCCAGTAAAAATCGGAATAAGATACCTCCCGTTCAAATCCAGGTAGATCGTTACTTTTTTTTAAATAGCTGTATCGATTTTAACTTTTTTTTTATAAAAAAAGACTCAATTAGGCCTCAATTTGTGTGTGTGTATACATCCCTCCATTGTTCTAGTTTTAAACTACTGTATGGATTTGGGTGATATTTGGGTAAGGGAAATATTATTATTATACCTCCAGCCGGTTTATTCTAATTTCTCCTATATTGATTTTTTAGGGTTGCCATCATGGCTCTAACGATTTGGATGAAATTCTGTATGTTACGTTAACTTCATATAGCTTACTATACGCTGTAGTTCGTTATTTCGGTAAAAATCGGAATAAGGTGACTCCCATACAAATCAAGGTAGAATGTTACTTTTTTAATGGCTGTATCGATTTTAACGATTTTTTGTGAATAAAAAGTACTCAATTAGGCCTCAATTTGTGTGTGTGAGTAATCATCCCTCCATTGTTCTAGTTTTAAACTACTGTACGGATTTGGGTGAATTTGGGTAAGGGCAATATAATTAGTATACCTCCAGCTGGTTTTTTTAAATTTCTCCAATCTTCATTTTTGGATTTGGATGAAAGTCTGTACGTTATTTAACTTTATATACGCTGTAGTTTGTTATTTATTATTATATAAATAACAAACTACAGCGTATATTCCGGTAAAAATCGGAATTAAGTACCTCCCATACAAATACAGGTCGATTGTTTTTTTTTAATTGCTGTATCTATTTTGACAAATATTTGTGAATTAGAAGGACTCAATTAGGCCTGCTGCATTGTAGTTCATTATCCCAGAAAAACTGACTAATATATATTTTTAAATCAAATTTTATTCTAATACACCTCTTTTTATTGCGACTAGATAAGCGTAGGATGCGGGCAGTGCAGGACCGGTCGTTGTTGAAATCCTTGGGGGAGGCCTTTGTCCAGCAGTGGACGTCTTTTGGCTGATATTATGATGAGATAAGCGTAATTTTTACAGTTGTTTTGTGTATGCCCAACTACGACAGACGGTGATGGCTTCTCGAGAAAGTATGCTCAGCGTGACTGTACAATTTATTAATATTAATCCTTTTTTTTCCATCTTCCTTTTCCTTTGTTTACCATAGATAGATAAAATGTTATTTTTTTAAGTTTTTGTTTGTTTATGTATATATTTATTATTTTATATATTAGTGTTATAATATTTATTTAGTATTTTTTTTATTTAAGTATTTTATGTAACTGTTTGTTTGCAAATTTTTCTGTTTTTAATTTTTGAACCGCCCCTTAACTTATTCTATCGCTGTTTCCCTACCCAATGGTTGCCTGGAAGAAATTGATACCTAGCAATAAGGTATAGGCTTTCTTCTATATTGTTATTTTTTTTATATTGTGATGTAATGAAGAATATTGTATTGTATTGTATTTTCTATTTCATTCCGAACTTAAAGCATACTATACTTCAACGAAAACAAGATAATTTAACTTGTACACTGACATGACAAGCGCACGCAATACCTCAATAAAATCTTAATGATACATTTTACTTCCTAGTCGCTTAACACACCAAAACATGTATAGTATAAATGGATAGATGTTTAAGGCTTATACCGCTGCCATCGACCTACTTTGTAACCACTTTTAACTTTAATTAAGGATTTTTTATAGAAAAAAATAATTGTTTTGTAATTTACAGGATATGAGAGGTGATTTTGATTTCTTCGAATTCTATTTTAATATGTAGAACTTAAGAAAACATATCCTAATGCAGCCTTTTTTTTCTAATTTTAACCATATAACTGGTGCAATTTTATTCGAAACAATATTATGATACTTTATGAACATCTTAACAAAACAATGTAAAATGATTTTGTTTTCTTACTTTTTTGAAATTCTTCTTATTTTATTTATAATAAATTAAAAACCACAATTTACACGATTCGGCCGCAGCGATAGACGTTACAACCACGTTGCAGTACGAGCTGACAAGAAATTTATTTCCAAGCTGTTTCGTTCGGTGTTTGAAACATCGTAAATCGAGTTGCTAATTTTAGGGATGGTGGAGCCTTAAGTGTTGTAAAATAAAATGAAGATTGTAGTAAACAAAGTAATTTTTTTTTATCAAAAACATTAATTTTAATAGTACCAGTTAAAGAGACTCAAAACTTCGTTTTTTTATTTATTTACAAGTAACATATAAGTAGTATATATTATATATAAAACTACCTCCCCATCTTATCGAAAAGCCCTTCTTGTTGCGCACCCCTGCCCAAACGTGCCCATGACGTTTTTTTTTTAAATTCTCAATTGGTAAGCCCTTAACATCATCTCACCTGATGATAAGTGGCGATGATGCCGAAGATGGAAGCGGGCTTACCAAGATTCCCCAACGCAATGGGGATCTGGCTATCTTATCTTCAAGCCGGAACACATCAATGCTATTAACACTGATGTTTGGCGGCAAGACTTAGATAATATGGTGGTAAATAGTCAGGAGGGCTATGAAAATGCCTTACCACCAACCAAATCAAGTCTTATAAAGTTGACCCCGCCGGGAATTGATTCTGCGACCTCCTGGTTTGAAGCGAATGGACTAACCATTACGCCACGGAGGCAGTCAAGGAGGCTTGCTGCGTTTACCCGCTGGATAGCCAGTTAGATGCGTTGAGTTAAAAAGGAGCTACACCTCGTGTCCAGGTCCTTTTCCATCATACGTCGTTTTATTTGTGTAAATAACTACACAAATTAATTAAAAACTAAAAAACCCGACTGAATAAAAATTTAACCCTTCTTTTTTAGCTACTCGGATAAAAATGTATTTTAAATCACACATGAGATCAAGCCGAATCTAACGACGTCTCGCACTCAAAATCCATCAAGGGCTTTCCAATTGTGAATAAAAAAAAACCGTTTAGGCTAAAGAGCGTGCCAAAACATAAATCCACATGGAAGAATATAACCCTGTAGCGCGGTGCGCTGTTATTCATTATTCTTTCATCCGATCTTATTTTCATTCCATCTATTTCTTTTAATGCTTGCGCTGTCATCCAACTGACTTTTTAATCAAAAAACCAAAACTCGATCATCATAACACATTCTAATAGATTTAATAAATTCATACCTTAATACTTTACAAGAGACCCATTACGGGTAAGATAAATTAATGTTTTTCCAAGTTTGTGATTTATATTTAAAACTAGCTGTTTCCCGCGGCTTCACCCGCGTGGTAAACGTTTCTATGACTTTTCGAGCAGTGCTCGAGCCGCAAGCGGCTCGCGAGCGTAAAATAAAGTAGCCTCCCAAGTAACACATGAAACCCGTATAGCAACTGATTAATGCAACACATGTACGCTTAAAGCTGACTAAGCATGCGGTATAACAGCCAGCTACTCAGCCACTAAAACTCTTAAGTGGGCACAAATTACTCAGCTTTAAGTTCACATGTGAACTTTATTGCCGTATTACAGCAGCATAACAGAGTTATAGTTGCGTTATAAAGGTAAACAGCAGCTTAAGTCTGAATAAGATAACAGGCGTGACCCATTAATCGGGCTATAATGTAAAAAAGAGACCATACGTGAAGTGTTAGTCATCTCAACCCGTACAAATACTTCTATTATGCATAACTTATGCAGCAAACGTTCATCTTTTTATTCATTCGCGCAAATTACACAGTGTTGTAAAGTTTACAAGGGACTCAAGAAAATCAACAGTAACTTTGGGAGAGTTATTCGTTTTTCTGTTAAGTCTTGAAAAATGATTGGAAAAGCAAGTTTACTGTGAGCGTTATATATATTATCTAAGAAAATTTTCATGCGCCCCAAGAATAGTAAGCTTTTAACAAAACCATGAGCAATATCTAAAAACAACAAAATAATAAAGTTGTTTTATTTGTTAAGGTTAAAGTTATTATAATAATAGATCAGTCAGTATGTTTATTTTGGAACTAAATCTAGGTGAATTACATGATTTTTTATTCTGAAACATCATGAAATACAAAGACATGTGTAGGAAATTACTAGGTTAATCTAAAACGATATGGTGTCCATCGCAAGCGTCGATGTGAAACGTAATAACTTCGTTATTTTGCTGTAAGCTGCATAATGCTTCACAGGACTCCCTTTATTCAGTTTTGCAGTGTAATACCTCATAATTACACCATTATACATTTACAAGTTTAATAATGGTTCACAAATACTCTCTTAAAAAGCAGAGTAATAAAGGTTCACATATTGTGGAGTCCTACGCTGCTCTTATTCAGCCAATAGTAGCAGAAACTGCTTAAAGCTGGATAAAACCGTTGCCATTATTACACACAAGCATTATAATGGTAAAAAGATACCCCATTATAACTCCCTTACACTGGTTTTAGCGTAGTACGCAGCTTTAAGATCACGTGTGAACTCTTATAAGTGATTTAAATTGCTTTAAGTTCTAAAAAGAGGTAACAAGTGAATCATTATACAGAAATCTTTGTTACTTGGTCTATGTCGTTATCCAGGTCCTAATCTGTCTTTTTACCATATTTCAGCCAGATCCGTTCAGTAGTTTTTGCGTGAAGAAGTAACAAACATACACATTCACAAACTTTCGCCTTTGTAATAATATTAAGTAGTGTGATTTAAGTGTTCTAACGTTTTTCTAATTTGTATTGTATTTTCAGGTCTTTTACTTTGCTTTTAATATTAAATTCTCTGAACACGCACGGCATTTTTTAAGAACCTACGCCACTAATATAATATCTACCTACATACCCGTCGTGTCACAACCCTCCATGTGGCGCAATCGGGTAAAAAGCCGCAGAGCAACACAGCCCCGCTGTCTCGAGAGTAATTTGATAAAATTCATACTTAAGCATCAGACAGGCCCATTTTGCTGCTGTCTCAGCCTTAAGTATTTATAACTCTTATACAAACGGGAGGGGGGGAGAGGGTGAGGGGGAGGGGGTATTAATCTGCTCGTTTTCCTGTCTAGCTCGATAGAATGATGAAGTAATAAGAAGATACCTAGGTACCTACCTAGTTTGTTTGATGATGTCTCTAATTATTCTGACTTCTATTGTGCTTTCTTCCAAAATGCACTGTTATTTTTAATAATATAAGTAATATGATTACCATTTTTGTCTAGGGCTCCGTACTCCCAACGGGTGGCCAACGGGACCTTATTACTAAGCCTCCTCTGTCTGTTCGTCTGTCAGCGGGCTGCATTTCATCAGCCGTAATAGGCAGACAGTTATTTTTTTTACAAAATGTTTATTTCTATTGCCGCTTTAAGAACAAATACTCAAAATTGAAACAAAACGTGTTTTTATAGGTCTTTAGAAGTATATCTGATTTAGCTCTATCGTAAAAACGGTAATACATACAGGCGTGAAACTTAGTGTGATTATAGTACTAATACTCAAGTAAAACGACAAATAATAAAAATTGGCCAAGTGTGAGTTGTACTCGCGCTAAGGAGTCCGAACTGAATAACAAAAAAAAACATATTTTTGTCGCTCGCGTTGATGTCTTTTGCTTGTAATGTGTATAGGTATCGTTGTCATTATATTATGTAGTTGTGTGGAGATGTATGGTGGTACGGAACCTTCGGAGGGTTAGTCCGCCTCGCACTTGGCCGGTTTCATTCTTGTACTACCGCGTACTGTAGGCCTTGTAAAGTTAAAGTAACATACTGAATTTCATAGAAATAGTCATTTTTGAGGAGAAAATTGTGACCATTGTAAAAAAATAAAAAATACGTCTGGAGCTATTGAAATAACATTTTAAGTAGTTAAGGCACTAAAGCACTGGACGGACGTACGGACATACATACATTACATCCGAATCGCACTTGGCCTTTTTTTTTAATGATTTATTGCACGATCATTTCGATCCCTTTGTCTACCCTTATAAACGCTTTTCATATTTTTCACGTCACCGCTCCCTTTTCCTTTGTTCCTGTTTTGATGACGTGAACTGTACCAACTAGAGTCAGGCACCGACTCGGTCGCCGCGCAGTATGTTTAAACTCACTAATTGTTACTATTAGAAATTTATGTCTTCCGGTTTATAAACATGTTGTAACAATATTTTTAGCTACTTCCAAAAAGGAGGAGGTTCTCAATTCAACTGTATGTTTTTTTTATGATTCTTTGTGTGTGAACCGATTTTGATGATTCTTTTTTTATTTGAAAACTAGTGCTTTCTGTGTGGTCCCATTTAAATTTTATAAAAATCGGTGTAGTACTTTATTAGAAAATTAACGAAAACCAAAAATAATAATGCAAAATTGTTCGAAGTTGTGCGATGGAAGTCGGTTTTTTAATGTGTTTATCGTTTTTTTTAGGGTCGCTTTAGAGTTATGATGCGGCGCGACACGACACAAAATGATTAAAGAGGCCGCGTAGCGTGACGGTACCCGTCGCCGGTCGCCACAAGCTATGCCACAAGTGCCTGATGGCAGGTGCCAGACGGCACATCGGGAGCCGGGTCGTTCCTTTCCCTCTAATATGGTTGAGAGGAGCAATGGCTGGCTCTCGCGTTATACTCGTGACCGGGTGTTGTCCGTGTAAACTGGCCTACACTTGTCAAAGGCATTCATGACATTCAATGATTTTATTGTATAACTTCTCGTGTCATATTGTTTCATATCAAGGATTGGATTTTCGTTCCTTTCCTTCTTGGGAAGTCAAATAAAACGAGGGCATAATATGCTTAAAAGCAATTTTGAACTTTTAACTTTTTTTTTAAATTGGTAATATCTTGGCATTATCTCACCTGATGGTAAGTGACGATGATGCCGAAGATGGAAGCGGGCTTTACAAGATTCCCCAACGCAATGGAGAACTGGTTATCTTATCTTCAAGCCGGAACACATCAATGTTGTTAACACTGATGTTTGGCGGCAAGACTAAGGATAAGATGGTGGTAGCTAGCCAGGCGGGCTTAGAAAATGCCCTACCACCAACCAAACCGAGTCTAACAAGTTGACCCCAGCGGGAATCGAAACCGCGACCTCCTGGTGTGAAGCTAATGGACTAACCATTACGCCACGTAGGCGAAACTATTGCAAACCTTCACATTCAGAAAATTAATTATTGAAAACCGCAGAGTGTCTTATAATAATTAATTTCTTTGTGAAACTACTGTACGATTTTGCCAAATGTTGATTATCACGCGTACCTATATGTTCACCGCTATGAAATAGCTAACTTGTAATTGAAACTTTAAATATTGAACTGGCACATAAGTTTGTTTGTGTGTTGATAGCCAGCGGCAAGTTTTAAAACCACATCTAGAGTTTAACTTAGAACTGCGATGGTATAGTTATTTGTTGAAATTTTTTTTTTTTAATTTGAGATTCATTTTTGTTGCGAGTGTTAAGTTTGAATCCCGAGGAAATGAAGGATTTTATAAGTATAACTGGATCGTGAGCGTAACGAGTGATTCCTATTCAGAATCCTAAAAGTAGTAGCTTGAAAGACAAAAATGTTTGCGGCGCCCTATAACAAACATTTTCTTTCCTTTAAGGCATAAGAAACAAAAGCCTTGCTCTCGTGTAATACATGTACAAGTTTTTAACGCACTAGTGAGAAAATACAAGATGAAATATAAATATGTACTATGTTACATCGAATACATTCAACTGACCTTAATTTTGCATCATCGTCACTTACAATCAGGTGGGATGATGCCAAGGGCTTACCGATTGTGAATAAAAATAATAACAAAAAAAAAATTCGAGCGAGACCTACAGTACTCTGCGAGACCTACAATACTTTAGGTTAGTTAGATTTGATGACAATATTTTACCTGGGTGGCGGATCTGACAGTAACGAAAAAACCGACCAAGTGCGAGTCGGACTCTCGTAAAGTAGAATTCCGCGCTTTCGCGACTTTCTGTTACACATTTCCGTCCCATTTCACGAAATCACTATTACACATTTCCGTCCCATTTCACGAAATCACTCCCACAAATTGCAGGAAAGCGAGAGCAAAGCTCATTCGTCAGATCGAATAGCGCGCGCTTTCGCGACTTCCTGTTACACATTTCCGTCCCATGTTACACATTTCCGTCCCATTTCACGAAATCACTCCCACAAATTGCAGGAAAGCGAGAGCAAAGATGTTACACATCAAAAACTAATACATTGTAGATTCACGATCAATCCTATTAATATTATAAATGTGAAAGTTTGTATGTATGGATGGATGTTTGTTACTCTTTCACGCTTCAACCACTGGACGGGTCAGGATGAAACTTGGTTATTGGACATTGTAGGTTCTTAAGCGGCGGCGCAAACTACCATCCACGTCTAAAATACAAGTTTCAGCTTCACACAATTTATACATAAAGAAAGAATAGAGAATTTATACATACATACATACATACACATAATACATACGAGTAACTTCCTAATAATTCCCTCTGCGGTACAATTCCTTTTCGCTTTATTGGACATTGTAGGTCTAAAGCGGCAGCGCAATGGACCATAAAACGCCCGGTTGTAATGTACTGTGTAACGAACAAATATGTTTTCGAACTGAATTGAGAATTCTGGTCACGACACCACTTTGTACACGCACTGTATATTACCAAAGGAAAAAAGTAGCCTATGTGTTATTCCAGGACCTAATCTGTCTACGTACCAAATTTCAGCCAAATCCGTTCAGTTGTTTTTGCGTGAAAGAGTAACAAACATACATACATGCATTCGTTCGCGTTTATAATATTAAGTAGGATTATTACTAACATACAGTATGGACACTCCCTACCGCTCTCTAGATTTCGACCTCACCCCCTCGTCGTCCAGATTGATACAGATTGGATAATAGTTTGGTAATCGAACGTATAGGATTTCACCGTGTTTTTTTTTTATTCCGTCATTTGTTTTTAGAAATGTCATTTCACGACCGTTGTATGCAGTGTCCGGGGTACAATATTACTTCTAGTTGTCACTCAAAGCACAGAATGAGATACCAAGCTCAAGGTGCATTCATCTAAGAAAAAGAAGTCGAATCTGTTTTAGATTTTTTTGTAAAATAGTTAAATATTGTACAGATTGTAAAAAAATGGTGCAGGACCCGTAAACTGGGAGTTCTGCTCATCACACTAAACAACTTTCCCCAAGGAACCCATAATAACAAATTATGAACAAAATTGGAACCTCCACACAAAAATGCACAAAATTACTCATTCAGCTGATTGATTTGTATGTAGAGTTATTTTTATGATTTTAGCAGTCATAAAAAAATGTTGTTCAGTACTGTAGAAGCCCCAGATAATGAGACCTACACGAAAATTTTGTCCTAAATAAATGCAGAATCAGTTTGAAATGTACTAGAAAATTAAATAATGTTGTCAAGGGTTTACCAATTGTGAATAAAAGAAAAAAAAAACACACACACTACTAATTATGGCATGTTTTCACAAATAATTGTAAAGAGAAGAATGTTTTGTGAATTACTTATGATATTCTCTGGATAAAACTTGCTATAAAACTATCAATTTGTGCGATTCTATAGTAGCATGCATTTAATAACTTCTTTCGAAGCTTTACTTTTACAGGATGTTGTAAACTTGCTGTGGATACTTTAAGCGAATCGATCAGCAGATTGACAAATTTTATGTATCTTTTATAAATTCTTTTTTTTTCACATTTGAATATGGGTGTTTGAATATCTGGAACTTCCACTTATTTTTGTTTCACCCTGTATACATGTATAACCGAAAGTTTATCATAAAAACCAGCCAAGTGCTAGTTGGACTTGCGCACTGAGGGTTCTGTACTAAAACATCTTCAAAAAGAAACTATATACAAGATACTAATAAATCCTACTAGATGTCGCTATTATATTCAAGTTTTAAAAAAACACGTTTCTGTTATTATTTTTTGTTACAGCGGCAATAGAAATACTCTCTCTCTCTCTCTGGTCGGTCCCTCATTACTGAGGATCGTGGTCCAAATAGGCCTTGAGACGCGTAATTTGTCTCCATCGACTACGGTCGATGGTCGCCCTCACCGCTTGATAAAAGCTTTTAGATGTGGTGCCTTCCTTTATCAAGCGACTTCCAAAAAGGAGGAGGTTCTCAATTCGTCTGTAAGTTTTTTTTTTCTTTTTTTTATGTGTGTTATCTCACGGACGGACGGATGGACAGCAAAGTCTTAGTAACACGGTCCCGTTTTTACCCTTTGGGTACATAACACTTACAAGTTATACATTTAGTAGCAGTAGTTCGAATAATAGCACTATTGGATAGTAGGAGGCCGGTTCCTAAACTAGGAAAGGAAATTCTATATCTGAAGTCACCAGAATCAACAAAACAAAAGGCCACTTGCGCTCTCCACACATCACGCTTTACCGCCATATTAATTGGTCGTATAAAATAGAGATGACAAATGCTAGTCATCTGAGTTACTTTTTATCATCTGACAAAAACGAGATTTTGTTCCAAAAATTTTTGAAATACCTAGGCGTGACGTCATAGTTTTGCAGCGTCATTTATGTACTCATTTTGTGATTTTGGTGAATTAAAAATGGAAGACTTCATAGAAAACCATACGAGTAATATTTTCCGATGTTTAAGTAGGAGGACAATTTAGTGATCAAGAGTTCATAATTTATTTCTGATGCTGTCGTCATCCCCATATCTAGCTTATGTAGGACATTGTGTACGACACTAACAGGAAAATCCTGATAATCCACATCAAAGGAATATCGCCGTAAATCCATTTGGTTCAATCTGCAGGAAACAGCCGGATAGTGCCCGCATACTACCCAGTAACAATGTACAAAGAGAATATTCTTGGAAATCCTTACTAATATTATAAAATGTGAAAATGTGTTTGTTTGTTACCTTTTTACGCTTCAACACCTTAACCAAACTTGATGAAATTTGGCGTTCAGCTAGCCTGTGTCACGGGGAAGGACATAGGCTACTTTTCATCCCGTAAATATAGCAGAGACCAAAAAAAAAACATTTTTTCAGTTCCTTCAGAAACTGAAAAAAATTGTCTTTTTTTGGTTCATTTCTAGAACATCGCAACGGAATGGATTGTTGTGTATTTTTTTCACAGAGATAGTTGAGGAAGTGGAAATTGACATAGACTGCTAATCAAAATAGCCCGAATTGGGAGAGGGATCTAGAGAAAACTAATGTCCACGTTCGCGCACCACTCACCCTCAAAGACAGTCATAAAAGCGATGTCCACGCGGGCGAAGTCACGGGCAAAAGCTAGTAAGGCATATAATTTTGGGAAGAGTGATAGAATTCCTGGTGTTACAGTATCAATGAAAAAACCGGCCAATTGCGAGTACATTCCGTACGATCACACCTCTAGATGAGGAACCTTAAAAACATCGACAAAGAGTACAACGATAATAGGTACCTATTTATTTTTACCTACGACGAAACGGAGAAGGGTTATGCGTTTATGGTAAGAGGTTTCATTTTTTCCGTGTGTAAACGAATGTTTCCATTTATCTCAAAAACTACTGGGCCA
Organism: Coleophora flavipennella; assembly: GCA_947284805.1. Lineage (NCBI taxonomy): Eukaryota > Metazoa > Arthropoda > Insecta > Lepidoptera > Coleophoridae > Coleophora > Coleophora flavipennella. The sequence continues at coordinate 2,447,597 of OX369297.1, forward strand.
ATTTCCTTGCGTTTTTTTTTTGCATTTAAAAGGTAATATATTAGAACTTTACAGTAAAGTTCTTGAGTGGCGACTGTGCACCGGAAAACGTAGCGTAGACAGGCCTCCCACGCGGTGGACCGATGACCTGGTGAAGGTCGCGGAAAGCCACTGGATGCGGTCAGCGCAGAACCGGTCGTCATGTAAACCCTTGGGGGAGGCCTATGTTCAGCAGTGGACGTCCTTCGGCTGATATGATGATGATGATATCATAAGAGGTTCTTAGAAATGTCTTATGGCGGTAGAAAGCTTCTTAAAACTGTTCAGCCGATTCGGATGCGTTTTCTGTTGCATTATATAGGTGTCATTTCAGAGCAGGTTTAAAGGCATGTTGATCATCAGGGGGTGCTGCAGCAGGCAGGATGGTTGGCGCTTTAGGGCTTTTCAGGAACTATTCAACCGATTCAACCATGGGTTTCTTGGGGAAAGTTGTTCAGTTTCATGAGTACAAGCTCCAGTCAAAAAAATTGGCATACCTTTGTTAACACAGTATATAAACAAACTGCAAAAATCACGTTCCTTTTAAGGGGCTATTCTTTTTTTTAATAGTGATAGCGGCAATAGAAATACACACACTGTGAAATTTGTAACTAATAACTACTTATCATTAATATAACCCGCTGACAGACAGACAGACGGACAGCTAAGGCTTAGTAATAGGGTTTCTTTGGTCACCCTGCGGAACCCTAAAAAGTGGTCAAGAAAAAACGTGTGTAAATGTGTGTTCGTATCCCTTATTTGCGAAGAAACTGCTGGACTAATTAAAACATCGGCAGTTATTTGCAGTAGGGCAATGACTACAGAACTATACCACACCCCGGACACTGCATAGAAATGGTCGTGAAATGACATTTCTAAAAACAAATGACGGAGCAAACAGGATCACGGCGAAATCCTATTCGTTCGAAAACCAAACTGTAACCAATCTGTATCAATATGGGTGACGAGGGGGTGAGGTCGCAACCTAGAGAGAGGCAGGGAGTGTCCATACTATATGTTAGTACTAGTATACTCGTATATACTTTGACTATACTTTGTGTTTGGTCCGGCACGCTCTGTTTCTCGACCAGCGCACACGTCCCTAAGTAGGTCTATATTTTGCAAGGGTAGGTGTACAATACGGTATGAATAATAATGACAAACATTATTATGGGCGAGTGGTGTGTTGGGATGAAATGAGAATGTCATATTTTGTTTTCAGTTCATCAAACTGATATTTCCATGAGTATTGTAAAATATGAATTAACCCTCGGTGTACGAGGTGGGGTCTTGCGGACCCCAGCCTCAGTTTTTGGAGGATTACTTCATCATTTTTAAGCCCAAGTTATTCTAGTTTCAGGTAATATCAACATTTATAAAACTGAATTTGATAGAATTACAGTTTTTTCCACGACGACTGGTTCTGCGCTGCCCGCATCCAGCGGATTCCCGCGACCTTCACCAGGTCATCGGTCCACCGAGTGGGAGGCCTGCCTAAACTACGTTTTCCGGTGCGTGGTCGCCACTCGAGAACTGTACTGCCCCAACGGCCATCTGTTCTACGAGCAATGTACCCCGCCCACTGCCACTTAAATGGAAACATTATTATGTTATGATTGTCGTGGAAATCCTTGGTGGAGGCCTATGTCCAGCAGTGGACGTCCTTCGGCTGATATGATGTGACAGTTTTTTCATAACCTGCAGTGACTATCAATATATTGACACATGGAGTTTGTGTATTTTATTTGCTCCCAGTGTTTGTTGCCACGAGAAGAAGAAAAAAAATGTTGAGTTGAAATTTTTTATAGTTTTCACTCTTATTTTAATTTGAAAAACATTCATACCAACAATTGATATCACTTTACTTTTGATGACTTTAATTGACTTTAATTGTAATAATAACTCTTTTTGTGCTTCTCGACACCTAATTCTGTTTTTTTTCTATCATTAAAAACTTTTATTAATAATCTGTGTAGTGTTATTACTTCCTATATAGACTATATTTCAATATACAATAAAAAAAACATGTATTTGAATCATGTTTTAATAGATAAACTAACATAATGTTAATGATCATTGGGGTCCGTTGGACCTAGTACACGGCGTAACTGTTTTCACCTCGTACTCCGAGGGTTAAAATCTAATCTAGGCAAATTCTGATGCTTGAGGCTTTGGAATAGAATTGAATAGAATTATTTATTTGCTTTTTAATAAGGTAAGTATAAAAGGTCTTACAATAGTTTCAGATACACTTATTTAGCTACTTTAGTGCTAATAACAAAAATAATAAAATAAGTCGTAGTACATAATTAATCAACACTTTAAAATTCATAATTCAAATGACATAATGAGACATTAAAGAATAAAATTGTTTATCTAAATATATATAACTCAAAGGTGACTGACTGACATAGTGATCTATCAACGCACAGCCCAAACCATTAGACGGATCGGGCTGAAATTTGGCATGCAGGTAGATGTTATGACGTAGGCATTCGCTAAGAAAGAATTTCGGGAAATTCCCACGGGAACCGCAAAAATTGGGATCTGCGCGGGCGAAGCTGCGGGCATCCACTAGTGTAATATATAAGTCACTGTTGCTTATGCTTTAGATTAAGAAAATCGTCAATGGAATAAAACATGTTCTGAAGAAGCCACTAGTGCAATGTTGCCTGAAACTCGTTAAAGGGCAATTCCCGATTTGAATGCGGTATTTTAATGTAAATTTTATGGCCCACCCAGTAGCATTTTTTTCTGAAATCGCGTCTTTTTGGGAATCTCATCCATTACTAACCTGTCAGGGTGCCTCCTATTACGTCTCTGGTATACTGGAGTTTATTTGTGACTAACTCTTCATCTTTAATGAGTCTTTTGGCATTTAAACCATATAGCTGGTATGGTGCTAACAAATGTTTTAGGTGTAAACTTATTTTTTTAAATTAAAGAGTATTTCTCGTTTCTGTGGCTAATAATCGCTAATCTTCCTATGCTCAGCCCCCATCTTAAGATCTTGATACGACACGACAGCAGCCTTTTCATTTATTTGCTTTATTAGTTTAGCCTTGGTCTATAACTGTCTCTGCATAAATGCTTTCCGCCTCCGTAGCCCAGAGGCAAAGTTCACTGGCTTTACACAGGAGGTCGCGGGTTCGATTCCCGGCGGGGTCAATTGTAAGACTCGGTTTGGTTGGTGGAAGGGCATTTTCTAAGCCCTCCTGGCTAGCTACCACCAACTTATCTAAGTCTTGTCGCCAAATATTAATGTTGATATCATTGGTGTGTTCCGGCATGAAGATAAGATAGCCAGTTCCCCATTCCGTTGGGGAATCTTGATAAGCCTGCTTCTATCTTCGGCAACATCGTCACTTACCACCAGGTGAGATGTTGTCTAGGGTTTACCAATTGTGAATATAAAAAAGGAAGTTGTATTGTCGTAACAGATGGTCTTACATATTTCATTTTCTATTTTTAATTTTTTCAGCAAGTTTCTTTTGTTATTCATTTAATCCAGAACCTATTGGTTTGTTTTCTTTTCCTTCCAACTGATTCTTTCCATTGTCCTCCCACAAACCTTCCAATAGGTGTGAAATCTACTCCAGTATTTTCTTCACGTATTTTAATAAAGTGATCAAAGATAATTGGAAACGCTTAACACGTTAAAAACCTGACTTCCATGGCAGCATTTAGTACAACTTAGCAAAAGAATACTTATCCAATATTAAAAAAAAGAGTATGTGGTTTTATGAAACCACGGTAGAAGTGAAACTTTTTTCACATTATAGACATTTTCAGAGCACGAAACGACCATGGCTGCTCTCGTCTTGGAGCTACGGTACAGAGGACGAAACGATCATAGCTGCTCTCGTCTTGGAGCTACGGTACAGAGGATGAAACGATCATGGCTGCTCTGACGAAAAAGTTTGAGACGATGTAATAATTTCATTGCCGTCACGCAACACACAGACGAAAAAGCTTAAGACGACGATGTAATATAAGTTTCACTTTAAAAAAAATAGAAACTTTGAAAGCACACTTTATCAAATGACAAAAGAATCATGAAAATCGATTCACAATATGCATATCGTGTAACAAGCATAGAAAAAAAACAACAAGTCGAATTAAGAATCTTCTCCTTTTTGGAAAAGTAAACTTTGATCATGGTATACCGATACAAAAGAACGTTGTGTGATCTCCAGAAGCAATCAATGCTAAGATAACGAACAAAACTCGTTAATGGTTTGTTGCGAGAAAACAAAGTTCTTTATTCCGAGACTGAGGCCCCAAATCCCAAACCATTAATTTGTACGTGCGCTCAGTTCTAATTAGGTGACTAACAATGTTGTGATACAAAAAAAATTGTTAGTAATACTTTTATTATTACAAAAGTCTTGCGTTTGCACACAATATGTGTACTGTAATTCCACTTCGGGCTTTTTTATTAACAACTAGCTTTTGCCGCGGCTTCGCCCACATGGACAAAGTTTTATGACTGTCTTTGAGGGTGAGTGGTGCGCGACCCGCAAGCGGCTCGCGAGCGTGGACATGAGTTTTCTCTAGATCCCTCGGGAACTTTGCCATGATATGATAATTAGTAAATTATGTCATTTCCCAACCGCCGTGTAAAAAAATCACAACAATCCATTGTCCCGTTGTGATGTTAAAGAAATTAACCAAAAAAAGAGTATTTTTTCAGTGCCCCCAGGAACTGCATTGGACTTTGCTATTTTCACGGGATAAAAAGTAGCCTATGTCCTTTCCCGTGACACAGGCTACCTGCATGCCAAATTGGTCAAGGTGTTGAAGCGTGAAAATGTAACAAACAAACAAACAAACACATTTTCGCATTTATAATATTAGTAAGGATTAAATAAGACTATGACTAAATGAATGTGTTGGAAAGCACTGCTTCATTTAAAAGACAAAACGAGGTTGTTTACAAATATTTTTTTCTCTATTTTTCATTTTGCGTTATAAATCAAAATGAAGTTACTTACAAATTTAGTAACTGTATATCTCATAGATGAGGAGGTGCAATCTAAAATGACATTTTTTTTGTATGGGTGGGGTTAACTATTTTTTTTTTCATCACCAAAAAATTTTCGTTTGTACCCTTTGAATTTTTTTTTGACAAAAGGACTTAATTTTTCATGTGGCATTATAAATCAAAATAAAGGTATCCACAAATTTAACAACTGTAGAACTCATAGATGAGGAGATGCAATCGAAAATAAAATTAAGTTGTATGGGAGGGGTAAACTTTTTTTTTTCATTACCAGAAAATTTTCGTTTGCTTCTTCTTCTTTCGTATTGACGACAAGTCATATTTCTCCTCCTCTCTCCTCTTGTTTAGTTATACATAGTTTATGCATTACTAGCTGTTTCCCATGGCTTCACCCGCGTGAACAACGTTTCTATGACTTTTTGAGGGTGCGCAGTGCGCGAGCCGCAAGTGGTACACGAGCGTGGAAAAAAGTAGCCTATGTGTTAATCCAGGTCTTAATTTGTCTACCTACCAAATTTCAGCCAGATCCGTTCAGTAGTTTTTGCGTGAAAGAGTAACAAACATACATCCATACATTCTGACAAACTTTCGCGTTTATAATATTATATAGAAGGATTAGTAGGATTTTTAGAATTTAGAATTGTAAGTGCTGTAGTTAAAAAGTTACACAAGAAAAGCATCCCTTTGAAGCTCATTATAGTATTGTTAATGCTAATTTATTTAAAAACGTGTGCAAAGAAACCTTTATCTTATTTGACCTATTCAGGGATACCCACACGAGTAATGCACTATACAGGGTGTAACAAAATTGGTGTAGGTCCCGTTAACTGGTGGTTCTACTCATCATACTGAACAGCTTTCCCCAAGTAACCCATAGTCAATTCTCAAAAAAAAAATTGACCTTCCATACTAAAATGCATAAAATTGAGAGATCAGCTGATCGATTTGTATGAAGAAAATAAATTTATATAAATTACCTGTATATCTAATAATATTCCTCCAAATATTCGCAGGTACCTGCACTTTTAATAAAAGGCTTTACCTTCACCGGCTCAGTACTACACCAGCCATTGTAAGTGGCTACAAAGCGGGCTTTGTATCCACTAAGTTTCGAAATTGAGTTCGTTGTTTTATTTCTATCTCCTAAACACTCAAAAAAATTTATGTATCTCTCTCTTACGTGTGTATATATGTACAGGGGAGCCTCCGTAAAAAAAATGGCTTAATTATGTAAAATTATGACCTAAAATATAAAATTAAAAAAAAAATTGGGTCTTAATTTTAGAACAGTGGGCTACGTTTTATTATCTATAGCTCCAACAGTCGAAAACTGACTGTGTCCTATGAACAGACATATGTAGACCGACACGATGAAATCAAAAGGGTTTAGTTTTTTGCCATTTTGGCTTTGGAACCCTAAAAACGATCTATGCGTGCGTAAATTTAATTCATTGAATCATCAATATGATACCAGCCGAAAAACGGCCACTGCTGGACAAAGGCCTCCCCCAAGGATTTCCACGACGACCGGTCCTCTCTCTGTTATCGTGTCGCACAATTAATCGTGCTATCCAAGGGAAAGACGGCGGTTGTCTGGTGTTGCACTTAGCATCACCCGCGGTCACAGGTCTTTAGATTTACGACCGGTCCTGTGCTGCCCTCATCCAGCGGCTTCCCGCGATCTACACCAGGTCGTCGGTCCACCGCATGGGCAGGCCTGCCAAAGTATCCCACATAGCTCTCAGAATGGCAGTGGGCGGATCACATATGTAGTTCTTAGAAAAGATGACCGTTGGGACAGTGAAGTTATCGAGTGACGACCACGCACCAGAAAACTATTTACTATTAATTATAAATGCATGTGAATTGGTAGTCTACAATAATATTTTGTTATCATGATGAGCCCCTGGGCGACCGAGCTATGCTTGGAGCCACTCGGCATGTGAACTTATATTGTATAGTATTTGATATTTTCATTTAACGAAATAAACCCATAACTTGAAAAAATCCTAAAAGAAATATCACGCCTCGATTTAGTAATTATTATACTATTAATTTACATGGAAAGCTATGTAAGCACTAGATTCAAGTGTTTAGAAGGGCAAGCTTGGATATCGATGTGTTTATTCCGTGGTATTTATGGTGTGTATTAAAATATTTAGAGTAAATTTCGATATCGCGTTTAATATTATGTTGGCAAATATTATGTGTTCATTACACCTAAAGTAGGTACTAGATCAAAGTAGCTTTTAAACAGTTGCCTAAAGCTACAAAAAGGACTTAAAAAACCTCAATTAGGGCACTGTGCCAGTGGCCATAAAATGCATTGTCCTACTTTCATTGTACTTTTTGAGGACAATTTTAATCGTGTAATTGCACTCGTATTTTGAATATAGCTGTGAACTTTTGTTTTGACATTTAAAGAGAAACTTGAGTTGTTCAATTTTACTTATCATCTACACATATAATAAAACTGTAACGGGGCCGTGTCTGTACATGAAAACCCCACGTGGACGATGTCACAGCTAGTAGTGAATAACTTTCCTCAAAAAACTCATACAAGTTTTGCAAAAAAAATCAAGTCTTGATATAAATCGCCCAGGTGATTGACTATTTTTGTAAATTTGTGTATGAAGAATCATTTTTAGGTTTCCGTACATCAAAAGGAAAAAGAACAGCAAAGTATAATTATATATTAGTACTACTTATAGTATCACTTTGTTGTCCATCTGTCTGTCCGTCTGTCTGTCTGTCAAGACCCTTTATCTCGGGGGCGGTGGAGGTATCGAGTTGAAATTAAAACCATATACTCCAGTCTATAGTCCCTTGAATCTGTGAAAAAATATTTCATCTTAACCAAAAAAAAACGGCCGTTTATGCCACAAAAAAAGGATATTTCGACACTCTCAAGGGTATCAAAACTTAAAGGGTATTTTCCGTTGACCCACAACTACGAAATTTGGCAAGTAATACCGTCTTGTACCTACTACAAGTATAGGGAAAATTCTGAAAACTATGCATGCATTTGTAATTAAATCATAAAAAATATAGTTATTTAATTAAAGTATGTAATCAATTATGCAAGAAACGGCGCGGCGGTCCCAATTTTGAATTGCGTTAACCGTGTCATGTGGGGCATCGTATAAAATGTCTTTATTGGCACAAGCTTAAATATTTTTTTTATTATTTTTATAATTTAAGGTTTTAAATTTAAGACGAAGAATGAAAAAAAAATATCTTCCCTTTTTTATATGTATAGGTAGGTACCAATTAATTTTGGTGTATGTAGTACCTAACAGATGTACCTACAAATTTCAACCCTCAGTGGTTGAGTCCGACACGCACTTGTCCGGTTTTTTTAAAATGTTCTACCACCAACCAAATCGAACGTGATATTTCTTTCAGGATTTTTTCATGTTATGGGTTTATTTCGTTAAATGATAATATCAAATAATATACAATATAAGTTCACATGCCGAGTAGCTCCGAGCATAGCTCGGTCGCCCAGGGGCTCATCATGATAATAAAATATTATGAGCGCTGAGACTCACGGTGAATACCTTCATCAACGAAGTGGGCCTATACACCTTCGGTTGCTTTAACCGAATTCAATACAGTCTACACTAGCGGTATTCATGTTCAGCTTATAACGCGGTACGCTTTTATTCGGTCCTCTTTCATTCCACCTTTTTTCCAGCGAATTCCAAAAAGGAGGAGGTTCTCAATTCGTCTGTATGCTGTTTTTTTATGTGTGTTACCTCAGAACTTTTGATTGTGTGAACCGATTTTTATGATTCTTTTTTTATTCGAAAGCTAGTGCTTCCCGTAAATTTTATCAAAATCGGTGTAGTACTTTATTAGAAAATTAACAGAAACCAAAAATAATAATGCAAAAATGTACTAAGTTGTTGCAATGGAAGTCGGTTTTTTAACGAGTTTAGCGTTTTCAATTATTAATTCCATCTATTGGTTCTTTTACGCATGCGCTGTCATCTAGGTGACAATGTGATTCAAAAATTAAAATTCTATCATCCAACTTCTATTATCCAAGTTTATGTCTTTGTAAAATAAATATTATTAATTTATTAAACTGCTGCTCTCTAAAAAAACAACCCTTCTCGGGTAAGATAAGAGTAGTTTATGAAACTGTGAGGGGTATTAAAACACGAGTATCAGTTTAAAAACCGAGCCTTGGCGAGATTTTTAAAAGTGTCATACGAGTATTTTACTACCTAGTTATGTGCAGTTTTATACACTACTTTATCTAATCTCATACATTAGGATTGAATCAACTAAACAACAAAAACAAATTTAAAAGAGTAACAAGAAAAAATCCCACAAAATTCAGTCATCATATCAGCCGAAGGATGTCCACTGCTGGACATAGGCCTCCCCCAAGGATCTCCATGACGACCGATTCTGCGCTGCCCGAATCCAGCGGCTTCCCGCAACCTTCACTAGGTCATCGGTCCACCGAGTGGGAGGCCTGCCTACATTACGCTTTCCGGTGCGTGGTCGCCACTCGAGAACTTTACTGCCCAACGGCCATCTGTTCTACGAGCAATGTGCCCCGCCCACTGCCACTTAAGTTTAACAATTCTTAGAGCTATGTCGGTTACTTTGGTTCTCCTACGGATCTCCTCATTTCTGATTCGATCACGTAGAGAAACACCGAGCATAGCACGCTCCATTGCCCTTTGGGCGACCTTGAGCCTTCTTATTTGGCCTATAGTAAGCGACCATGTCTCAGTTCCGTATGTCATCACTGGCAACACAACATCTTAAGTCGTTTAAGACCTTAGGTCTTCGACCAAAATTCAGTACCTACAACAAAACGTATCATAGCGTCAATGTCAGCACATCGCCACGCTTGCGCTGAAGCGGACGCTGTTATAGACATGTAAATACAATGCATTCACTGATCTCAGACATTTTTAAGCAAGAATGAAAATTAACTACAACAAAACGTATTCAATGAATGGCGCCAAAACCTAGCACATCACTGGCCACCGCGCATGCGTTAAAGCGGTGGCTGTCACAGACAAGTAAAAATTGCAATGAAAACTTTAAGTAATGCTGTAAAAATGGCGCGAACCGCATGTACGTTCCAATATCAAAAATGGATAATATGGAACTTCGTTGGTGATATGAACTTTTTGGATTGACTTGTATCGATACGAAAAAAAAACTTTATAACATTATTTTGTTAGAGAAATTATGTTATAAAGTGTTTTTTTTTTTATTTCGGTATTGTGTCTATAAAGTGTGCCAATATAAATTAGTTTTAAAGTTTATTATTCGAACTTTACGATACGAGAGTAGATAAAATTATATTTTGCTATTTGTGCTATCAATTTAACGTCTTCTAATCCTTTTGTAATTCTTATATATTTCTTTCTAGGTCTTTATTTCACAATTAAATTCCTGTCATCTGTGAGCACGCATCTTTTTTAAAAACCCACGCCCACTACCGCACCTACCTACGAATTCGTGCTACAACCATAACACATCAATTAATCATTACTCTGGTCGTAGTAAATTCAGTATTATATGCTTTCTTCGCATTTACTTAGATTATATCTTCTTTGAAGCCTTTGCGATGATGGGACTTCGGGTAGTAGATAATAAAATATTACGTCTCTGTGGTAGCTCGTATAATGGCTATAAAATGTAATAAATAAGATCTTATATACTACAGCTTAACCAATATGTCACGTAGGGTGAGGTGAGTCATTTACACACTACACCTCCCCCGTTGACGGAAAAAAAAATATTTACCATATTATATAAATATTTTTTTTAAAAAACCAAAATACTTATTTTAAAATATTATAAGTAGATCAATTTCTTATTATATTGGTTAAAGTTAAAATTTTTATGTTTATATCATCAAATAAAATACATTACAAAACAAATCTTTTTTTACAACTGTACCTAAACATAGTAATTATTTTCAGTTACGTACTCATTCATTATTTTAATCAATCAGTACAATGTAATATATATATATTTTTTTAATAACGGTTATACAACCCTACATCCCTTTACAATGACATTCTTTCTTCATAGTATTCCTTTTCCACAGCATAATCTGTTTTCAATCGGTACGGTACACATTACAACAAATATGGGGGATTCAACGTCGAGCTCGCCGAACCGCTGGTCCTTACCACATACAACAACAATATAAACGACAGGCATTTTATCATATGAGTCGACTCTATAACAATTTATATAAAAATAAAATAATCATGTTGACAAACTTGGTGTCTAAACATGGGGTTGTGCGCACAACCTATATTTATGGGGTTTTCCGTACTACTTGGTACTAAAAGACTCCAACTCTCTCTCATACAGGAAAACTCATTCGCTCTATGTTCAAGAAGAAGGATCCAACCCTCAATGTGCCTTGCCTTCATTTCCTGTGTACCGTATCCTCAAACTCATAATAAACATACTAATTCATACAATCATATTTCCAATCATTTAAGCACATTCCAAATGAAATTTTGACTTCTAAAATATTGCTTAGCTTTTGGTTGATCAGTCCAATTGCTCAACAAAATCTTATCAACCAACATTTCCAAACTACATTAATATACTTTTCATTACCAAAACAATAACCATATATTAATAACACATGCAATTCCATCTAAATTACACAACTCTTCATAAACATTCCTAACACGAGCTAAAGTCCCTAATGGTACTCGATGGTAACAAAAGATTTTTACAACTTTACCCGAAACTCTACTAAGAAAAGTTTTCCAAAAAAAAATAACCATTTCATTTTAACTTTAGATAACCGTATATACAATTAATGACATTTTATCCATTTTTAGATTTATTATTCTTAAAATCATTATAATTGCCCTCAATACTTGACATGTTTGATAACTTTACTAGTCTTTGATGTTTACAAAATATTTACTTATCTAAAAATTTTAACAATCTCCAATATCGTATGTCCGTCTATACAAAAATAAGACAAATGCACTACAAAACCTTTCGGCTGACAAGAATTCATAAAAAAAAATGCTCAAATTAAATGTACAATCAGTCAGATAAAATTACTTTCTCATTTAATTATTTAATATTCCAATGAATTTAAGAAAATGTGCTCTAGTCACTTGTATATTTTTATGTTTATACAGATTCACACATTTATGCGTATCTCTCGCATCACAAAAATGTTTAACGTATCACGTTCGTTTCTAACATCAGGAAGTCACACGTTTACACGTTTAATCACGTTCTAGTCTAATTATTAGATATGCATATTTTTCCAAACTATTTAAAAAATATATAAAATTTTGAACTACGTAATGCGATGTTAGTTCCTTTGAGGAAAATATCTTAAATAGCTACTAGTGCGAATTTTAATAAACCCAAACATATTATAACAAACACATACTGATATTCATTTCAAAATATTTTCTAAATTTTCGTTTTAAATTGTTTAAGGGTACTGACTATATTTTTGTTTAACTCTTTTATCATTTGTAAGAAAATACAAATAAAAGTTATGTTTTATATTTTTTACCTACATTGAACATAAATAGGTACTTTAACTTTACTTTTACTCATCATACTTATTTGATATGTAAAATCCAAAATAATATAGAAATTATTTAAATTACTTCACTTAATTATTAATTCGACAATAAAAACTGTTTATTTATCAAATTACTAGTAACATAACAAAAAAATAATTAAAAATAACATTATCCCCTCTAGCGCTAAGATAAAAAGGTACCGACAGCCGTCAATAGTCAAAAATAAGGTAGTGGTAGGTAGATACATTAAATCTATAAACTTGTAATAATCAAAATAAATTACGCTATGGTCACAATTAAAATAAAAAAAATTGTCCGCATTAAATTCCACTAAACTTACTTCCTCGCATCTTCCGTTACTTCACTGTCCCTCTGGCGGCAACCATCATGAAGTAGGGCAGGAAAAGGCCAGGAACCACTCCCAGCACCCAACAATACCAGCCGTCTCGTCGACCGTCACACGACACACGACAGCAACAGCGCCCAGCAGCAACTCCGGCATGTGACACCAGGGCATGCGCAACCCTTCATTCGGCTCCATTAGTGCAGTGGGTACTCTTATTGTTGTTCTTGACAAAACACTATTGTTATAGTCAATTTCACCAGAAGTCTCTTGCGTAAAACACACTTGTTTTTATGTGTTGCACAGCGCTGCCCCAGCTACGCTAGGCAGCACTGGCAGGGTCGCCATGCGATGATGGGACTTCGGGTAGTAGATAATAAAATATTACGTCTCTGTGGTAGCTCGTATAATGGCTATAAAATGTAATAAATAAGATCTTATATACTACAGCTTAACCAATATGTCACGTAGGGTGAGGTGAGTCATTTACACACTACACCTTATTTAACTTGGAATTCGAATTGTCATTTGTTAAAAAGTAGGAAAACTAGAAACAGTGACAGACACAATAAGTACGGGTAGAAATAACCTCGACATTGCTTTTTCAAGGCTTAGTAACGTGGTATAAAATGTTCGTATGTAACAGTGTATACACTTCTAAAATAAAATTCCTAGCGACGTGTGTGAATTATAGGAATTTGGGGGTACGGTAGTGTCCCCGTCAACCAAGCGAAGGGCACGGGCATTACCTACCTCTTCTTGAAGCGCTTCTTCGTCTTTTTGAACCCTCATAACTTGGGTTTGGATTATACCAGATAAACAAAGTTTTCATGATATGATGTCAATAGTAAACTCATTAAACATATAAAGTTTTAATTGCATAGCTCTTATACTTTAGATTTTATTGATATCTAAAAAGCCCCGATTTCGTCACTGACTCACTGATGATCATCAAAATTCTTAGGGTACTTCCTGAAGTCCTAAAAAGCTAGTATTAGTACACAAACAACAAAAAAAACTTGGAACTTTTATGCCCCAACCCCTTGAACTAGGGGCTGGAAGTTTGTATGAGACTTCCGTTTTACAGTTTTATAAGTTTTGACCCTCCTAATCTTCCTGGTGAACGAATAGTTTGACAAAGTTTTGATCCTGCGAATGTTTCTGGTATGATGTCGGTTACGTTACAGTGTCTCGATATGGGGGAAGAAGTTGCTCATCGCTGATTGCACAACCCGAATGCGGGCAAACGCGTGAGGGAAGACGTCATTGACGGTTGTGTCCGTTTTGCGAATTTACAAGGCACTATTTGTTAAAAACTTACAAAAAAAGAAGTGAAATCCCACCAAAAACATTTCCATGCAAAATGTTGCCAAGACGAGACCATAATATGGCTCGCCCATTAAAAAAGATTGCGCGTGTCTTGACTCTTTTATAGTAAAAAGTGCAAAAAATATTACACCCAACGTCACGACGCGTCATAGAAACCGCATCTTTTTTAGATACCAAATAATCTTAGACTCCAAAAGGTTTAACCAAAGTTCAAAGGAAACCGTAGTCCTTTTCTTTATTTTTATCTGTATGTATGTCCTTATATACATTTTCAATACAAACACCACTGGCGGGGGCTGAGGGGGCTTTCCCGCGAGAATATGGTTAGCTGAACGGCAGAGTGCCAGTTTCACCTGTCTACATATCTACGAGCTTAATAAAACATACAGGACTAATTTTGGAGATATACTCAAAAATACGCGTCGGTGGCGTAATGGCTAGGGCCGCCGCCTCTTGTCCGGGAGGTCGTGGTTCGAATCCTGCCACGTGCCAATGTGATTTTGAATTTAGATTTCATATGTACGTTTATCCGATGCTCTTTATAATCATCATATCAGCCAAAAATCGTCCACTGGTGGACAAAGGCCTCCCCCAAGGATTTCCACGACGACCGGTCCTGCGCTGCCCGCATCCATCGGCTTCCCGCGATCTTCACCAGGTCGTCGGTCCACCGCGTGGGAGGCCTGCCTACGCTACGTTTTCCGGTGCGCGGTCGCCACTCGAGAACTTTACTGCCCCATCGGCCATCTGTTCTACAAGCTATGTGCTCTACCCACTGCCACTTCAGATTAGCGATTCTGTGAGCTATGTCGGTTACTTTAGTTCTCCTGCGGATCTCCTCGTTTCTGATTCGATCACGCAGAGAAACTCCGAGCAAAGCACGCTCCATTGCCTTTTAGGTGACCTTGAGCCTTCTTATGAGGCCCATAGTAAGCGACCATGTCTCAGTTCCGTAAGTCACCACTGGCAACACACACTGGTCAAAGACCTTAGTCTTGAGACACTGCGGTATTTGGGACGTGAAGATATTGCGAAGCTTCCCGAACGCTGCCCAGCCGAGTTGGATTCGTCGATTGATCTCTTTCTTGAAGTTGGACCTGCCTAGCTGGACTGTTTGTCTGGTGCCTTGTTGTTCTTGAGCTGTTTGAGAGCCATTCTGATCTCGTACAGGCTGACGTCCGGGATATCTTCAGTATAGTGTCAGGTTAGTCTGGCTCTTGGATCTTCAGCCAGATCGCTGACAGGCAAACGTGTAGTCTTGTACAATTGTCCATAGAACTTCTCAACTTCTTCCAGCAACTCAGTCTTAGACGATATGGTCCTGCCATCCTCAGTCTTCAGCTTGGTCAGTTGGCTTTGTCCAACAGACAGATCTCTCGCAAACACTTTTGAGCCTTTGTTGTGCTCAATCGCCTCTTTAATACAATTTGTATTATATTGGCGTAAATCACGAGTCAGTGACTAAGAGATCTGCCTGTTTAGTTGCCGATACTGAGAAGCGTCTTCAGAGGACTGCAAAACCAATCTGAGTCTTTCTTCCATGAGGTAGCTGGTGAAGTCAGAGATTTTTTTGGTTCTGTTTGAACGCTCTTACGGTGAAGGAAAACATCGTGAGAAAACCTGCACACACCTGCGAAAAAACTCGCAAGGTTGTGAGTGAAGTCGACCAACCCGCACCGGGCCCGCGTGGTCGACTAAGCCCCGATCACCATAATTCAGGGTAGGCTCAAGCCCTTCGGTGGAGACATATATGAGCTAAAATGATGACTCAAAAATACAACTTTTAACTGTGGGGTTTGCCACTACCCTGCAAGGTCTACAAATTCGGACTTGTCCTTGTGTGTGGAAAACCGCCTAACCTTTTTGAGATTGGGGAAGAAACTCGTGCCCAAGTAGTGGGGATGTTATGGCTTTTTACCGCACTTGACGTGATAATCGTTTTAACCGCCTCCGTAGCTCAGAGGCAAAGTTCACTGGCTTAACACGGGAGGTCGCGGGTTCGATTACCGGCGAGGTCAATTGTAAGACCCGATTTGGTTGGTGGTAGGGCATTTTCTAAGCCCGCCTGGCTAGCTACCACCATCTTATCTAAGTCTTGCCTCCAAATATCAATGTTGATATCATTGGTGTGTTCCGGCATGAAGATAAGATAGCCAGTTCCCCATTGCGTTGGGGAATCTTGGTAAACCCGCTTCCATCTTCGGCAATATCGTCACTTAACACCAGGTGAGATGTTGTCAAGGGTTTACCAATTGTGAATTTAAAAAAAAAAGAAAAAAAAACGAGATGATCATAACCGAGAATATGAACATGACTATTAAACACCTCCGTAGCGCAATGGTTAGTCCATTAGCTTCACATCAGGAGGTCGCGGGTTCGATCCCGGCGGAGTCTAATGTAAGACTCCGTTTGGTTGGTAGAAGGGCATTTTCTAAGCCCGTCTGGCTAGCTACTACCATCTTATCTAAGTCTCGCCATCTTTGTCATATGTGGGCTTTTATGGGGCGAAAACATGCTTAAATAGGAGACATGAGTAGTTTAGTTTATGAGAAAAATTAAATAGCTGTTTCCCGCGGCTTCGCCGTTTTTATGACACTTTGAGGTTGCGCAGTGCACGAGCCGCAAGCGACTCGTGAGCGTGAAAAAAATAGCCTATGTGTTAATCCAGGTCCTAATCTGTCTACCTACCAAATTTTAGCCAGATCCGTTTAGTAGTTTTTGCGTGAAAGAGTAACAAACATACATCCGTACATCAATACATTCTTATAAACTTTTGCGTTTACAATATTGGTAGGTAAGTTAAAGATATAATCAAAAATGAGTAAAGATGCATACCATTTATTTTTTACGCCTAAAACCTGGCTGATAAATATATTTTTTTTGCCAATGAATCCTGTCGTCAAATATAAATTTTATAAAAGGCTTTGAATACTTTTTCTGTCTCATTAGACCGCAAAGTCCCCAATACCTATATACAGAAGAACTTATTCCAATTTGTATTCAGATCACGCAAAAGTTTTCCATCCATAAAATGGCGGCTGTTTATTAAATTCTTTGGACCCAAATAACACATATCTATTCAGATTTGACTCCTGTGTAGGGTATTTACAGCTTAACCACACCCTGGACACTTCATGTAGCGGGCCAGAAATGACATTTCAAAAAAGGAATGACTGAACAAAGTAAATGCGGCAAAATCCTATACGTTCAACAACCAAACTGTAACCAATCTGTATCAATCTGGGTGACGAGGGAGTGAGGTCGCAAATTAGACAGCGGCAGAGAGTGTCCATGCTGTATGTTAGTGCTAATATATATACTTTGGCTTAACCTTACCTTGCTAAGTTATTGAGAGATGAAACGTACTTTATTTACCTTGTCTTAAAAAAAATCTTCACCAGGTCGTCGGTCCACCGCGTGGGTGGCCTGCCTGCGCTACTTTTTACGGTGCGCGGTCGCCACTCGATAAATTTTCTACCCCAACGGCCATCTGTTCTACGAGCAATGTGCCCCACCCACTGCCACTTAAGTTTAGCAATTCTGTGAGCTATGTTGGTTACTTTGGTTCTCCTGCGGATCTACTCATTTCTGATTCTATCGCGTAAGGTAATTCCGAGCATAGCTCGCTCTATTGCCCTTTGGGTGACCTTGAGCCGTGCGGGAAGCTGCTGGATGTAGGCAGCGCAGGACTGGTCGTCGTGGAAATCCTTGGTCCAGCAGTTGACGTTTTTCGGCTGATAAGATGATGAAAAAAATTATGCAAAAATGTTAACAAATACAAAAACTACTTGCTGGATTGAATCCAAACTTTGCAAATATATTGAGTAGACACATATCGATGTTTGTAATTTGTTTTTTATGTATATAAAACGGACAAAAATAAGAGCAGATTCAAACTTACAGTACACAACTAATTAAAGCCTTCGTTTAGTTATGTTTTTTTTATAAAAAAAATTAGTGCGTTTGGCTGCACCTCACCTGATGGTAAATGCCGATGCAGCCGAGGATGTAACACGCAAGCTCGGTATATGGATGTAACACGTAGAGCTTATTTTTTTGCAAGAATATCAATAATATCAATGATTCATAACAATATAGCTCGTCGATAAAAATCCATAGTATACCAAAAATGTAGATAAGGCAAACAAACGCCCCGCCTTCCAACATTTTCTGACGGAGATTACTCAAAGATATCTGATAGCTAATAAATAGAACGGGGAGTTCATTGTGTTCGTAAAAAGGAGGCAGAAAACATTTTTGCAAAGTTTTTTCCAAGGTTTACTATAACAAAACTATATCTAACCGGAAAACGTAGCGTAGGTAGGCTTTCCAAGCGATGGACCGACGACCTGGTGAAGATCGCGGGAAGCCGATGAATGCCGACAGCGCAGGACCGGTCGTCGTGGAAATTCTTGGGGGAGGCCTATGTCCAGCAGTGGACGTTCCTCGGCTGATATGATGAGACAGTTTATTAAACTACATAGTTTATTTTAGGGTTGTTTTTAGGATAATTTTTAGGAACATGAACGCGTGTTTAGGTCCCGGAAAAATCATTTAACTTTGACGAGTTATGTTTTGCTTTCAGAAATTTCTGCTTGAAATAATATTTGCCCCAAGTAATTTTCGTTTTGCTATTCTATCTTTGCTCAATTTGCATGTTATTTTTAGTTGTATGTTTACAAACATTAATATAGTAACGAGAATATATTAATTGCTTCTCGTGGTAATTTGCGTAAATTGCGTGATTTTGTGTGGAAACGCAAGCGTAGAGTTCAACTAAATTTTAATTGAAAGTTGCTTTACTATACTCCCATTTAGCTGTTAAGAGTCCCCAGGAGGCTTGTGTTTCCATACGAACGTAGTTCCACTTTAGTATAAAAACTACAATTACAATTACAATATTCTTTATTGCATCACAACATAAAAAAATAAATCAATAATAAAGAAGAAAGCCTATAAAATAGGCGGCCTTATTGCTAGGTAGCAATTTCTTCCAGGCAACCTTTGGGTAGGGAAACAGCGATAGTATAAGTTAAGGGGCGGTGCAATAATTAAAAACAGAAAAAAAAACAGTTATATAAAATACTTAAATGTTATAACAATAATATATCAAATAATAAATAATTACATAAACAAACAAAAACATAAATAAATTAAATATTTTATCTATCTATGGTAAAGAAAGGAAAATGAGATAGTAAGGAAGATGGAAAAAAAAGGATTTAAAAGCAGAGAACAATGATTTTATTATGTTAAGTAGTGAGCTTACACAAGCCTTTTAAAAGATTGTAGCGTTGGAGCACGCCTGATAGACTCAGGCAGCGAATTCCACAGCCGGATTGCTTGAACTGTGAAAGAGTTGGAATAGACAGAGGAAGAGTGGATGGGGATATCGAGGATTAGGGTGCTGGATGTTCTCAAGGTGCGGTTTAGGGTAGATGAACGAAATATAAAGCGATTTTTGAGGTAAGAAGGAGTGACAGGATTAAAAAGGATATTATAGAGGAAAGACAAGATGTGTGAATCCCGCCGACGGGGAATAGGTAGCCATTTAAGTTGAGCACGAACATGGGAAACGTGGTCAAATTTACGAAGACCGAAAACAAAGCGGATGCAAAGATTTTGCAAACGATCAAGTATGTTTTTAAGCTCTACAGTAAGGTCAGGGTAGCATACATCAGCGTAATCAAGCACCGGCAAGAGCAACGATTGAGCAAGAGAAATTTTAGTACGTGTAGGCAAGAAATTTTTCAATCACCTAAGCGAGCCGTAAGCAGCAAAAACCCTCCTACTCACTTCAGTCACATGCAGTTTCCAAGAAATACAGCGATCGAATATCACCCCAAGATTCTTCACCGTTTCGCTGAAGAGAATGTTAACCCCGTCAAAAATCACTGGTGGCAAAAGGCCGTAATTAATCCTTGACGTGAACCAAGGACTGCCGATGATGATGGTCTAAGTCTTGGCAGGGTTTACGCTAAGTCCGTAGGATTGACTCCAGGCAAGTATGTGCTCAAGATCATCATTGATGGTCCTGATTGCCACCGGGAGATCAAGGAACGAAGATTGGGTGTAAATCTGGAGATTATCTGCATAAATGTGATAGTAGGAGGAGAGGGAAGAGGTTATAGAGCTGATAAAAATAGCGAAAAGAAGAGGAGATAGGACTCCGCCTTGCGGAACACCAGCAGAGATGTTGCACCAAGAAGAGACGGTGTCTTCAATGTGTATGCGCTGACGACGTCCAGATATCATAATCTTCGGTGTTAAACGCGTTACTGAAATCAAGCAATGTGAGGACAGTAAGCTGTTGGTTATCCATGCCATAACGAATGTCATCAGTGATATTTACAAGAGCAGTAGCCATACTATGTCCGGAGCGGAAACTAGACTGGAAAGGATTATGCAGGGAATTTTGGATAAGGAAAGAGTTGAGCTGTTCGTGGACTAGCTTTTCGAGGACTTTAGAAAGGAAGGGTAAGATGGAAATCGGGCGATAGTCAGAAAAGGAGGCTGGTATACTCTGGAAACTACATGCCGGATTGAATCTAAAATTTGCAAATATATTGAGTAGACACATATCGATGTTTGTAATTAGTTTTACAACATGATTTATCGAATAATAATCTCGAGTCAAAGATTAAACCTAAGTCATGAATGGAATCTAATTATGTTATATTTTGGAGGTTAAGAGTATAGCCAATATTAATCATCTTCCTATAACGAGAGAATGACATGTAAAAACATTTAGTTATATTTAAATCTAGTTTATTTAAATCACAATATTCCACAAATCTATCCAAGTCACACTAAAGGGCATAAGAATCGGTTACTTTAACAACTGATCTTAAAATCTTCATATAATCCGCAAATAGGAGGATTTTTGAGCTAAGAAAACATTTATTGACATCATTGATAAAAATTACAAACAAGAGTGGCCCAAGTATAGAACTTTGCGGCAACCCTGACGATATCGGAGCCCAAGTTGAAATGTAGCCCTGAAGGACTACAGCTTAAAATATAGGAGGTATATCATCAATACAAATCATCATGGATGATGAGATATGAGCATGAGATAACTTTGCTAAAAGTATCTTATGATCAATACGATCAAAACATTTACTGTAGTCAGTGTATACTATATCGAGTTGCACTCTATCGCCCATGCTCTAAGTGATAAGATTGGCTGCAAGTAATAGATTGGATTTTGTTAAGAGTTTTTTTAAGAATACATGCTGGTCATCACTTAAGAAACTTTTTAATGAACTGTAGGCTGAATACCAGTATTTTCATGAACTTAGCAAACAAGCATAATTTGAATATTGGTCTGTAATTTTCTACATCAGCTTTATCACTCTTTTGGTCAACTGGCGTAATAAAAGCAGACTTCCATACAGTTTTAACTTAGCCCTCAGTTAGGGAACGATTATTAAGCATACACAACGGAACTACCAGACCAGTGGCACAGTTTACTTTAAATACCGGAGGAATGTTGTCAGGCCCACCTGATTTAATAAGTCCAAGGATTGCAGGAGATTGA
This sequence comes from Coleophora flavipennella, assembly GCA_947284805.1. NCBI lineage: Eukaryota > Metazoa > Arthropoda > Insecta > Lepidoptera > Coleophoridae > Coleophora > Coleophora flavipennella. Next base: position 2,469,385 of record OX369297.1, read on the forward strand.
GAACAGTGTTAGAAGAGACTTCAATGAAACTTATAGTATCTTTAATATAATCATCTTTTTGTAAAAGGTCAAATCTGTTATCAACAATTGTCAAATGTATTGCGGAAAGTAGAGTGAATGTAGGCGCCAAGAGATCAGAAATAGCCTTACCAGTGTTTGTCGTTTTATCATTGTATTTCATTACATCGGGAAATAAAAAAGAGTTGTTTTTACTTTTAATTTACGACCAAAAGTTTTGGGTTCTTTGATAATAGTTTTAAATTTTAAAAAAAAATATGATTTAAATCATTTTTGTTAAATATCTTTCATACATTTTTATTTCACTTTTTTTAAATTGCGTACTGCTTTGTGTCTTCGTTCATTTTGTAAATCATTTCAGTAATTAGGGTTGGATGGAAGAGATCCCTGTTTGTAATAAGTCCGCCTTTGTAAATGTTATTCTTATTCTGTAAACGTAGCGTAGGCAGGCCTCCCGCACAGTGGACCGATGACCTGGTGAATGTCGCGGGAAGCCGCTGGATACGGGCAGCGCCGGACCGGTCGTCGTGGAAACCCTTGGTGGAGGCATTTGTCCAGCAGTGGACGTCGAAAGACGTGATATGATGATGAATCCTATTCTGTACCTATAACTCTGTATTTCATTGTACGATGAAGATTTCACAATCAAACAAACACATACATACATCTTTAACCGCCTACGTGGCGAAATGGTAAAGTCCATTAGCTTTACATCAGGAGGTCGCGGATTCGATTCCCGACGGAGCCTAACCTTATAAAACTTGGCTTTGTTGGTGAAAGGGCAATTTCTTAGCCCGCCTTGCTAGCTACCACCATCTTGTCTAATCTTGCCGCCAAAAATCAATGTTAACAGCATTGGTGTGTTCCGGCTTGAAGATAAAATAGCCAGCTACCCATTGCATTGGGGAATCTTGGTAAGCCCGCTTGCATCTTTGGCATCATCATCACTTACCGTCAGTTGAGATGATGTCAAGGACTTTACCAATTGTGAATAAAAAAAAAACGAGTGTGCTTTAGACCACACGACTGAAGTAAAACTTAATCACCTTAACGCATTAACGCAGTAACGCTAGAAATCACAGTACGCGTCACGCATTCATCAGCTTATTTCCCAAGTCAAACGTGCCGTTCGCCTCGCCCGATCACACTTTTCGTAACGCTAGAAATCACAGTTCGCGTAACGCGTTCACCAGCTTATTCCCCAAGTCAAGCGTGCCGTTCGCCTCACCCGATCACACTTTTCGTAACGCTAAAAATTACCGTACGCGTAACGCATTCACCAGCTTACTCCCCATGTCAAGCGTGCGTAAAGAAGATTTACTTTAAAAATCTTCTCTTTGGGTAGTCAGAAAAAAAACACTTTATATAGCAGGTTTCATTCAATATACGAACGGATGTTTATCACATTGAATCATAGAAGGATATAACAATATTCTATCAAGAAAAGATTTTTTTATTTTTTTTAATTACCACCTATTTCATGAGTCAATGTGTAGCAAGCTTTATTGTTACTAAACTCCTTTTTATAACTGCGAGTATAAGTGCTAGAAAGAGACCGATATTGGGAGAGAAACGGAACAAGACCTGAGGGTAAACTTCAATTACGAAACCGCCAATTCCCATGTGGTTTGTCGATCGATATTCGATACATATTGCTCGTTTATACTCAGCGTTTATATAATAGTAGGATCGTACTCTTTTCTAGTATGGTACGGTCACGGAATTCAATTGTTTAGCAGATTCGTAAAACTTCATTTTTTCCGGGTTATAAGTACCTATCTACATTACCGAGACTAATGACGCATGACACGTCTTACTAATTTCATAACCCGGCAAAATTTAAGAGATCTGAATCTGCTAATGCTAAATGTCATTTAAATTTCGTGACTGTACTACGTTAATACCAATATACAGGTGGAACAAAATTGGTGTAGGTCCCGTTAACTGGGGCACAGATTACTAATGACTGGGGCTTCTACTCATCATAATTATTTTTTTGGTACTTTGCTGAAAAGGTAAAAAAATTTTTACTCTTCATACAAATCCAACAGTTTATCGACCGATTTTCCAGGGTCCAAATTTTTTTTTTGAGAATTGACTATAGGTTCCTTGAAGAAAGTTGTTCAGTATGACTAGTAGAACCCCCCGTTAACGGGACCTACACTTGTTACACCCTGTATATAGTGTGACTTTTAATTAGTTCTTGATAGCTAAAGATATGCATGTACTCTAGATACTGAACATTTTCCCCAAGGAACATGGGTCGAAATATGAAAAAAAAAATCTCATACTAAAACTATCACCTAATCGGTTAGTTAGTATGGGAGTGCCAATTGTTTTTTTCGTATATCGACCTATGTTCCTTGGGGAAAGTTGTTTAGTATCACGAGTACATGCATATCTTCAATTAAAGTAGATAGATATCTATCACGCTGACATAAAAAAATACATTTCCATAAAACCTTATTTCGTCCGTCTTCACATGAGCACATTTTGTGAAGCATTTGACTTACATCGTTTTGTATTTTATTGCTTTGATAGATAGATAGATAATTCGTTTATTCATTAATAGTTTACAAGGAATAAAGTATTAAGGTAGATACTAATACGCTTATTTTAACTACACAAAGAACAAGATTAAAATATTTTTGTATTGCATTATTTTGTTTAAGAAATTGTCCTTATAATGAAATTGCAAAAAAAAACCTAGCTCGATTTGTATTCCATTAAGTCTTTCAATGTAGACAAATCAAAATAAGACATCAATAACGACGAAAAATTGGGTGGGGCTGTGTCCGGGCACACTGCCGTTGGTTTAACGTGAAACATCTAGTTTTCACGTCCCTGACTTTTTTTTATTAAAAATTTGAGTGCGTTTGACTATATCTTACCTGATGGTAAGTGACGATGCAGTCGAGGATGGTAAACGCAAACTTAAATAATGCCTATTCACTCTCGCCTTGAAGATCCCCAAATTAGGACACGCAAACTTAAATAATGCCTATTCACTCTCGCCTTGAAGATCCCCAAATTGGGACATGAGGCAAACTCCGGGCAAAGTATATATATTAATACTAACGTCGCCGGGCTTCGCCTAACGCGGAGCTCGGCCTCCGGCTTCGCGGTTTGTCACTTGGTTGTAAGGAATTAGGTGGTAGGTATGTCTATAGGGCCTTAGCCTTGTCGTGAAACGGAAACTGATCTAAGTCTTTGTTGCGACAAGCACCGTTGCTGCCCCACCACTTAACATGCGGCGCCTTGGCGGGGAGCGCTAGCCGGCGCGGACCACGCCCGCACACTACATACCTCGATACAGATCGAAGCCAATAGACAATATCCTTTTGCTTAAAGCGCTTATATTCATACTTAAAAAAAATTCAAAAATATTTCGTTACTTTCGTATTGGTCCTGATTTTTGACTTGGTACACTATATGTGGTTTCAAAGAACATTCACAACAAAACTATGATGTTACGCCTTACTGACTGAAAGATATTGTTAAGAACGAAATGTCGTTTTTGACAGATGATAAAAAGTAACTCCAAGGACTACTTGTCAGCTACCAAAATTCATTATAAACTTATCAAAGATTATACATTCTATGGGTTTTTACCCTAATAGGTATCGTATGACAAAATTCATATATTTCTTATTCTGTAACATACAGGATGTTTTTTTTTTATTTTGTTCTCGTGAACTGTGGCTTATACTCATGAACCTGAACACCTTTTTGCAAAAAAAAAATTCTTCGTTACGTACATTGCTGTTAATCATCATATCAGCTCATATACGTCCCCACCGAGGGGCTAGAGCCTACCCTGGCCCTGCATTGGGGCGATCGAGCCTTAGACGACCATGCGGGCCCAGTGGGGGTTGGTCGACTTCACACATAAGTTCCCTAACGATGTTTTCCTTGACCGCAAGAGCATCGGATAAATATACATATTATGAAATCTAAATTCGAAAACACATTGGAACGTGGCAGGAAACGAACCACGACCTCCCGGACAGGAGGCACCGGCCCTAGCCTTTACTTATTTGTTGTTAATAAATATGATCAATTTGTATGGAGTAAAAAAGTAAAAAATACTGTGTTTCATAGTTTCATTCTATAGGGATGAAGAATTCTAGTCATCTGATTTACTCTTTATCATCTGTCAAAAACGACATGTTGTCCTAAACATGTTTAAAATACCTAGGCGTGGCTTCATAGTTTTGCAGCGTCATTTATGTACTCATTTTGTAATTTTGGCGAATTAAAAATCGAAGACTTGATGGAAAACAAAACGAGTAAGGTTTTCCGAAGTTTAAGCAGGAGGGCAATTTAGTGATCTAGAGTTCATAATTTATTTCTGATGCCGTCGTCATCCCTATTCTATTGAAAATAAAAGGCGATCCTGGGACCTTGATCCACCTCCAATGTTCATCATCAGATCAAATTCATAATATCAAAAGCATCCATTGTCACCGGGAACTTGGCTTCATTCCAGATTTCTGTTAAATCAGACCCCTGGTGGAGTCACTATATATCGCAAGATTTTAACTTAAAAACATACATACATACATACAAATATTGCAAGTTAAATAAAAGCTAAGATTAATATCGTCAAGAGACTTTTGCCGTCACCATGTGCCTTGTAATAGACTATTTCAGTTACACTCATATAATTCTAGAACATTCTGGAGCATCAGGTCAAAGTTGCTATGTTAACTATCTAAGACCTATTCATTGAGTTTATTCCAATGAGCCCTAACACTATACCTCTGTTGTACGTTGGCGAGGAGTTGGGTATCCTGCAGATTTTAGGAGATACTGTAGCATCAGGTCAATGTTACCATGTTATATCTAACACTTTTTCAATGAGAATATTCCAATGAGCCCAATATGATGTCTCTGCTGTAAGTTGGTGAGGAGTAGGATATCCTGCAGATTCTAGGAGATGCTGCTGCAGCAGCCCAAGGTTATCATGGTTTTGAAATATTATCACAGTTACAGGGCACCAAATTTTGAATTGATCAGACCGGTATAAGTTGACCGGTATAAGTCACCACCTAGATAAGAGCTGATGATATTCATACGGCTGATCAGTTTTTCATAAATAGTAGCTAAGCACCACCTCGATCACGTCAACTTTTAAATAAAAAAAACTGCTTCAAAATTGGTCCATTTGTTTTAGAACTTCGATGCCACAGACAGACACACAGATACACACGTTAAAATTATAACAGCCCTCTTTCTGCGTCGGTGGTTAAAATAGGAACCTTCTTCATGGATTAGGTATAGACAACTACCACACAATATTACTCCCTTGATCGTACCGGGACTCGTTTCCGAGTTTTAGCGGCACACACATTACACTTACTTTCACAATACGATTAAATATTGATGATTAGGGGAAAGGTGGCATGAAAGAGCCAGTTTTACACAAGGCCCATAAAAACAATTAAAAAATGGATAAAAAATTGTCTTGTAATTTTATCATTTGGAAGGTATAGAACAAAGTTTTTTATCATTTTGAAAAAAAGTTGATTATTGGCTCATTAATAACACACAGGCTTAGTAAAAGCCATAACTTATACCGTCTAAAAAACCGGCCAAGTGAGAGTCATAACCGCACACATAGGGTTCCGTACCATTATACTTAATGGCGCTAGTTTCTTTGGTTTCGTTCTATCATACTAGATGGCGCTAGTTTCTTCACGTTTTAAAAAAACACGTTTGTTGTATAGAGTCTTTCACATTTTCTAATTTTTAGTATTTGTTGTTATAGCGGCAACATAAATTTATCGTCTGTGAAAAATTCACCTATCTAGCAATTACAGTTCATTAAATACAGCCTGGCGACAGACGGACAGATGGACGGACATCGAAGTCTTAGTAATAGAGTACCGTTTTTACCCTTTGGGTACGAAACCCAAAAAAATGCTTATACCCCCAAAATTACTTGTAACTTGCAAAAATTGTTGATAAATTAAAAGGAGTATTAAATGAACCCTCTTTTTTAATTTATTAATATAAATCAAAAAGTTTTAGGAGTTAATTTTGCTTTTGATCATTGTGTGATATCAAAAGTGTTAGAAGCCTTATTTTTTCCCACTGGATACATACTACTCCCCTTCACTCTATATCTCAACAAAATGGCTCCTCCATAACTTTTTATGTTAAAAATAATTATATAAATAATCAGTATAAAATAAAAGTTAAAAGGAAAGCTTAAAATCTATAGAATGTTATAGTACAATCATTTTTTTATGAGTTGTTAGCATTTAAATGTGTAAATAAATACAACAACATCATAAATTTACTTTTAGGGTCTAAAGTTTTTAAAACGTTGAACCAACGTGATTTTTTGACAAATAATGATAAAATTTTTATGGCGTATCAGTAATCAGTATTACTGACTAAAAAAAATTCGTGCAAAAATTCAGTCGGTAGTTTTTGCGCAATCGAAAACCTGGTTCTTTCACGCCACTTTTCCCCTATTGCAGATGTCTCTAGAGACCACAGATTAGAAGAATCTACCTCAAATAAAAGTGGGATAAGGTCATAAGAAGGAGAAGATTTATGATTACTACAGTAAAAATGTTCGGCGTGCACTTCAGTTAATTGCCAAACGCGTATCTTATTTTTTTTACGAGCAATAAAATTTTGTGAAAAACCTGCAGTAATATACTGATTGAATTATTTGAGAGATCCATTTTTTAAATTAAATAACCATTGCTGTGTAGATCCTGGAGGGAGCTGTTTTGTTTTTGAAATGTTGAACTGACCAATTTTTAAAACGACAACATATACCAAAAAAACCTCATTGAAAGCATTCATCATGACTTACCGAGTCATTATATCGTACAAAGGCGTCTGAAGCACAGTCTATCCAGGGTTGTGCCACGCGGAATCAAACCTTTCTCCCCTCATCAACATGGATTAGAATCGCTTGGGACGATTTAGAATTTCAGATAAACACTGCACGCACAACACTATTAGGATATTACTTTCGGCGCATCATTGTTATTTGATTACTCCAGTTACTGGAAAGTTGGTAATTATTGCTGTTTGATTACTGAGTTACTGGCAAGTTGGTAATATGCGGATGGCAATGCGGTATTTTGGCGCGGTCGCGTGAGGCGCCGTCTGGCTTCGTCTGTCGACTAGGGGTTGGTTTGCTCTAGAGATGGGACATAGCATTACTAATATCTTCATTGGGTTACGTTACGTTAAGCAACTAATTTCATATTTATTTATTGTTTTGTAACGATGGGTATTGTATAGGACATTGAACTTACAAAACTACAGCTACACAAAGTATAATAAAAAAAATGCAGTATTTGTGGCGAGGATTATCAAGAGACAAAGAATAATAGGTATTTTATTATTTTAAAAAGGTCAAGCTTATTCACTAAGCAATTAGAAAAATACTCTTGATGGTATGTTGGTTGACTTATCTATAACTCTAAAATATTTTCTTATCAGCAAAAGGTAATTAAAATTAGAGAATTATTATAAAATACAAATAGGCGGGTGCAGTAAGTGTACAGTCCAGGGGTTATAACTCATAGGGTTTAATACTCATAAACAAGCGGAAAAACGAATGGCAACGGACAAGTGGAAACGTTATCAAATTGGACAAGTACATTAACAATCTGCCTGTAAAACTTTAAGTTATTTTTTTTAAGATTCGTTTTGCCACATGTCCGTTGCGATTCGTTTTTCCACTTGTCCGTTGCGATTTGTTTTTCCACTTTTCCGTTGAAGTTTCACTTCTACTATGTGTTCCAGCACACATTTCGATTTTTTCGCAGGTTTACTGCAAATTTAAATTTAGTAAGGTTAGTAACATTTATAACATTTATATTTTTATATTTTTAATAACATGCATCTTTTATAAAAACATATTATTATTTTATTTTATCAAACAAAAAACGGAATGCAATCCGAGACAAAAAAAATGTAAAAAAAATATTTAAAAAAAATCTCGAAAAAGATGTCAAAAAAATCCCAATATAAAACATTTAAAAACAATCCAAAAAAGTTTTTCAAAATAAAAAAAGGGTTTAAAAATATTTCAAAAAATCTGTTTTGTTTCAAAAAATTTTTTATAAAAAAATCAATTTTCATAAAAATACATTTCAAAAATAAATATTTAGAAATACATTTAAAGAAACTTCAAAGAAATATATTTAAAAAAAACATTCAAAAAAATATTTAACAAAAATGGTAAAAAAAAAGTTTTAATAATTGTTTTTATAAAAGAATATTTATAAAAAAATCAATAAAATATTTTCCAAAAATTAAAGAAATATTCCAAATAACCAAAAAAAAAATTAAAAAAACAAATTAAAAAAAAACATTTCAAAAAAAATTCAGAATAAAATATTTCAAAATCTCATTTCAAAAATATTTAAAAAAATATCCCTTCGCCACTGCCGCCTCTTATAACGAAATATATCGTATCCATAACGTATCCACGCGGCCGTAACGCTTTTTCGTGACCGCAACGCTTTATTGTCTTGTCTCCTGTGCTGACACGCCTGTACCGCCTCTCTCTCAAAACCGGTATAGTTCCAAAGTCTTGGAAGCTTGCCAACGTGCAGCCCGTGCCTAAAAAGGTAGTCGTGCTGACCCATCAAACTATCGACCTATTGCAATCACCTCCATACTCTGTAAGATTATGGAGCGTGTATTGAACACCCGCCTCTTAGCATACCTAGAAGACAATGACCTCCTGAGTGACCGTCAGTATGGCTTTCGCCGGGGTCGGTCAACGGGAGATCTTCTAGTGTATGCTACGCATGTATGGGGTGAAGCCATAGAGAAGCACGGTGAAGCTCTTGCCGTATCTCTCGATGTCTCTAAGGCATTTGATAGGGTCTGGCATGCTAGCCTTATTGGTAAGCTTCCTTCCTACGGAATACCTACTGGTTTGTGCGACTGGATATCTGACTTCCTGAGGGAACGGTTCATTCGAGTGGTCGTTGATGACTGCTCGTCTGACCTATTGGCTATTGATGCCGGGGTACCTCAGGGCTCAGTTCTCTCCGCAACTTTGTTTTTGCTGCACATAAACGATCTGCTGAAACCCGGTATATTTGGGTACGCAGACGACAGCACGGTTGCGGAGAGATACTTGTCTAGTGCTCGAGCTAGGAGTCCGGATATACAATCTCAGAGAGAGGCCATGATTGAGCGCGTGAACCTAACACTCAAGGCAGTCTCTGACTGGGGCGATGCCAATCTTGTTAGGTTTAATGCCTCTAAAACGCAGGCGTGTCTATTTACTGCTAAAAGGAGTCCTTTTACCCTGACTCCTACTTTCCGAGATGAATCTATCCAGATCTCCGACCATCTTGAGCTCCTTGGCGTAGATTTAACATCCGATCTCAATTTCGGGAGATACATTGAATCCAAGGCAAAAACGGCAGCCAAAAAGCTTGGTATACTCTCGAAGGTGAGACTTTACTTCACACCAGAGCAGCTTCTAATATTATACCAAGCTCAAGTTCGGTCATGTATGGAGTACTGCTCTCACTTATGGGACGGATCGGCTCGTTACCAGCTAGATGCCTTGGATTCTATCGACCGACGCGCTAGGAGACTCATCGGCGACGAGGATCTTGTATCAAACAGGCTCCAAAGCCTCGAGCATCGCCGCAAAGTCGCCTGTCTATCGGTGTTCTACAGGATTCATTTCGGAGAGTGTGCCCTGGAGCTTCACAACCTCATTCCCCCCTCTCCATTTCATCATCGGACGACCAGGCGCGGAGGGCGGTTCCACCCCTTTGTCGTCAATGTTCCACCTTTACGCACGAAGCGTTTTGCGTCTTCGTTTATCATGCGAACGGCCAAGGAGTGGAATTCCCTTCCGGCGTCTGTATTCCCCGATTCGTACAATTTAGGAATCTTCAAGACGAGAGTGAATTGGCACTATTTGAGTTTGCGTGTCACATCCTCGGCTGCATCGGCACTTACCATCAGGTGAGGTGCAGCCAAACGTACTCACATTCTTAATAAAAAAAAATTAAAAAAAAATAATTGTGACCGTAACGCTTTTTCGTGACAGGAAAAATCCTAATGGGGGGGTATTAGGTTTCACTTCAATAATGTATTTTATTAAAATGTAATAAAGTTACACAAAACCACACCCTGGGCTCTTCATACAACGGGCCTGAAATTTCATTTCAAAAAAAGAATGAAGGAACATACAAAATCGACAACCAAACTGTAACCAATCTGTATCAATCTGGGTGACGAGGGAGTTAGGTCGCAATCTAGAGAGCGGCAGGGAGTGTCCATACTGTATGTTCGTACTAATATACATACATACTTTTACAAAACTTATTAATTAACTCCTAAACTGAAAGAAACCTGGTTTTCTGGCTTAAATGACTATCTTGCTGTCATAAAACATTTCATATGACAGATTTTCATCCAAGTCATTCTCGTACGTTATAATGTTATTATTAGGAACCTAAGGTAGCTTACCCAAACGCCGATGCGCCCCATCCCTACATGAACACCGCACATGCGCAATGGATCCACAAAAACGAACCTCAAATACCGAACTCTACTGTCTTGTAAATAATACATTACTAGTGAAGGACTACGGGGTGAGGGCAAATTTGACACTCCCTTCAATTTTTTGCGAAGTAAACAATCAAATTACTGACTGCGAAAACAGGCAGACAGTTGAAATAGAGTTGAATAGGCACTATTTGAGCTTGCGTGTCACATCCTCGGCTGCATCGGCACTTACCATCAGGTGAGGTGCAGCCAAACGCACTCAATTTTTTATTAAAAAAAATAAAAAATAAATAAAAAATTGTATCATGCTTATAGAAATTCAGTTTTAGCTATTTTTACAATGGTGTTGCTAAAAGGGTAGGAATATTTCTCTAATATAATTTCTTAATATTGCATGGCATAGTGACAATACGATGTACAATTTTTTTTTATCTTTCGCACGCGATTAAACCTATACAGCTTGATTGGAAATGCAACGGAAGAAAATTAACTAAATCCAATTTTTAACAAAAATCAAAAATATTATCTTGGGGTCGCAAATCAATGGTTTTTGAGTGTCCATATAATTTTCAAATTTTGTATTAAAAGCGCATTGTGATTTTGTAAAAAAATGTTATACGAAAGCGAGCAAAATACGGGAAAATGTTTATTTTTCAGCTTTCCTAATAAGTATAAAAGGTGCAAACCTCCAATTTAATAACAATAAATAATGATTTTCAAATTCAAATAACTCTTTATTGTACATCAAAATACATATGCAAAATTTGAATTAAATTAAAATTATTAATTTAATGTTTAATTTCTTATGAGAAGGTGCATCAAGTTCCATAAAAATATCCATAAAGATGGTTTAAATGAGTTTTTAATATATGAAATTCAGTGACCCTCAAGCATCATTTGAATAATATTTATTCGCAAGCTTATCAAAATAAATTGTAGGGCAGCTCGCACTAAACTCTCTCGACATTTTTTTTAATTCTTTTCATATAAAAATTAAATTAAAAAATATTGTAATAGTTTTAATATTAATTTTAATATTTATTCATAATACATGAGAATTCAATAGCTCAACCATTTTTGAATAAATTGCAAATTTCAATTGCAGTTTTAGGAGAACCATACAAATAAGATGTTTCCCAGACCAATGGATATTTACCACGTATTAGATAAACACAAGCAACTCCGACACGCAAAGTTATATAAAAATAGTTAGAGCGGTTTTTGACAAAAAAAAACATTTTTTGTTGTATATCAGCTACTTTTCGGTTTCACGGTATGAATAAACTTTTGATAATCCCTCGATAAAGTAATTTAAAACTCTTAACTTCCAAATTTGGTCCCAATCGGACTAATGATAATAGCCTCCAGAGTCAAGCATGACGCACTCACAGACGCACGGACGAAATAGAGATATTCGATTTTTCGGTATGTATTAATGATAAAGGACAAATTTTCACGAAAATTGGGAAAACTTTTTTCTCGCGATAACTACGTACGTACCGTACTACGTGGTCGAGAAACTAAAAATCAAGACCCCGATTTTTTGCATATAAAATTGTTGGAAAAATCGTATGGGACTTGATGCACCTTCTTAACAGAAATCATCATTTTATGTTATTATTAAATTGATGTAGTGCACCTTTATACTTTTTTGGAAAGTCGACAAAAGAAGAATAATTGTTACTGTGTACAAGTATATCTTTTTTTACATAATCACAAAGAAATCAATCAATGCGTTTTTTATACGAAATTTTGAAAATTAAATGGACTTTAACTCCAAAACCATAGGTTGTCGACCCCCTAGTTCATATGACTTTTTTGTTCTTAAATACATTTAGTTTATGTCCTTTAAAAGATCACATCGAATTTTCAATTACCCTATATATTCCGATGGGCAATGCATGAAATTATATTATCTAAAGCGTCACGTTACTGAGATATGTGAAGTGGTAGGATTTTATATTTTCCCTCTCTATCACTGAAAGTGTCTCAGTAACGTGACGGACTCCTTAGGTCAAAATTGCCAAAAAATATATTTTCAGTTTAAATTTGCATAATATGTGCGCGAAAGATTTTGAAAAAAACCAATGTACTTTATTATCAATATGGCACTAAGACAAGGTTAAACCTAAGGCATAGCTGTTCGAATCCATTTATTCTTAGCTTACTAAATCATTTTTTTGAATCCACGATTGGTATTGTTAAAAAAAGCTATTTTTAATATAAAAACATGGACTATCTAATAACACAAATGCAAATATATTTTTTTAATCCCTGGTTATTTCCCTATAACTTTTCTAAAGTTTTAAAGAAATGATGTCACATGCCAAAATACTGTGAAAAAGAAAACTTCAGTACTAATTTCAACTACCGATTACGAAATACATATAATATAGTTAATATTGTTGTCCGGAAGGAATCGCTATGAGCGATAAGACCGCCCAAATTGTACCGCTGTAGTATAAGCTTATAAGATTTTGTTTTAAGTTGTGTTTTTCTTTAAATTTTTAAGTTATAGTTTCTAAGTTTTACATTGTGTTTTTTTTTTTTGGGTACAATAAAGAGTATTTATCTTTATCTTATCTTATAGATTACCTGTAAAATGTTAGGACATTATTTTTTTATGTTAAAATCGATATATCTCCAAATGTTTGTTTTTTTTCATTAACTTGCCTTCTAAAACCAAAACAATGCCCATTGTATGGTGATAGATATTTATTTTATTTACATGCCTTATAAAATTAAAATACGCCTATTGGCTAGCCCTTGGAATCATCTTATCTGGTGGTATTTAAGTGATGATAAGGCCGAAGATGGAAGTGGGCTCACCATAATTCCCCAACACAATGTGAACGGCTATTTTATCTGCGTACCGGAACATAAAACGAAACCGTTTCAGAAAATAATACATACCACGAAATCGAGGCTTGGAAAAAGTCATTTTTCTGCTGTTGAAACTGCAATACATTTATCATTTTTTTTTAAATAAATTTAGGAAGTGTATACAGTGCCGCAAGCGGCACTGTATCGCACTCGGTTCTGGAACCGTAAGTTTTACGGTATAATAGTGATAATCTACCGTAAGGAGTATGCATGGTGAAATAACGCGACCGTTTAAAGAGCCGTAAAGTTTGTATTGCGTAGCACTGTCATTTGTTATTTTATGCTCGTGTGTTGACTTAATGAGGTTAGATTACCGGCTTGATTGGCATTGTTTTGAATGTGTGGTATAATAGAACAACACTTTAATGACTGAATTTACGTCGTAAAAGGATTTAGATTCATAAATATTCGCTCGCTCATTTACAGTTTTTTAAGATAAAACTTAGTAAAAAAACTGTAAATGAGCGAGCGAAGCGAGCGATACTAGGTTCGGTCAGGTTTGATTGATTATACATTCAAAGAGCCTCGAACCATGGGTAGCAGAAAAAGGCGGGTTAAAAAGGTGACGAGTCAGGAAAGTGTCAAGTTTGAAAACGAGACCAGTTAAAAAGGTGACGAGTTAGGAAAGTGACAATTTAGAAAAAAGACATGTTTAAAAAAATGACGAAGTCAAACTGAGCGCGGCTAGTAAGCCGCAAGCTTACGGCACTGTAACTGACTGCACTATGTTACCATTTACGGCTATTTAAAATTATGTACTAGTGTGCCGTAAGCTTGCGGCATCGTAACCGATCGTACTACGTTACCGCTTGCGGCACTCTATACCTTTCCATAAATTTATTACAATATGTCTGCCACAAAGTGTGGGAGGCCAAAACACGATATAATAAAATTTTCTTTATTGAAATAAAATGCAAAGTTCACTAAAAATTTGTCAATTTTTGCTGTTTTAGCCCACAAAAACCAGTTTTACTTTACTACAGTTAGACATACCACCTAAATTTTTTTCTCTCATAATCTTCAATAACATCCTGACATATTGTCGGACTCACATTTTTTGCAAAAATGCCTATATCTAAGTTAAAAAAATAATAATTGAAAAGTGCATAAAAGTATGGTTATTTTCTTTACTCTTTACACGTAAAGAAAAAAACAGAGACAACTGTTCTAAACAATACCTCGCCATAATATTGATGTTGCCCGCAAGACTTACATTATTATCATCATCGTATCTGCCGAAGGACGTCCACTGCTGGACAAAGGCCTCCCCCAAGAATTTCCACGACGACCGGTCTTGTGCTGCCCGTATCCAGTGGCTTCTCGTGACCTTCACCAGATCGACGGTCCACCAAGTGGAAGGCCTGCCTACGCTGCGTCTACCAGTGCGCTATCGCCACTCGAGACCAATATTTACATTACAACTACTAGTTTAATAATGTTTTACAATCATCCTGTAGATACGTCACCAACCCGTAAACTTCAAACTCCTGGGGCACGGGTCTCTTCCTGAACTCGGAAAGGTTAAATTATCTCATAAAAATTTAGGGAAAAGAATGATTCCTAAATAATTTATGTGATGAAGATGAACTTCTCGAAAGTTGTTGACAGTTTGTGTCGCGCCCACTTTAAAGTAATATTTGTTCTTTTTTTTAAAGTTTTAAGTTAAAGTTTGTAAGTACTTGGTTCCAGTATTAGCTATTAGTTCAAGTACCGTAGCGATGGGTTATGAAAGTACAATGAAAATACATAAGTTATTACTTAGTGCTTTTTATTTTAATTTTAGGTATAAGTTCTACGATGCTAAGAGTTCCCTTTTTATGCTAGAGATCAGATTTCAAATTTAGGTAATCTGTGGTGTTTTTACCCAGAAGCGATTGCTGTAGGGTTAAAGGCACGGGAAAAGGAAGAAGAATTATCTATTATTGTATGTCAGGGCCCCTTATTGGTTTTCTTGAATAAATAAAATATTATATTTTGACGTGAAATCAAGTTAAATGTCTTATTCAATAAAAAATTGTTAAGGTTAACGAAGAACGTGTTCCGGAAGAATGTTTCCAGATCAGTTAAGTTTTGGCAGAGGTAAATAACTTTCAATTATACAGGGTGTAACAAAATTGGTGTTGGTCCCGATAGAGCTTAGTTCTACTCATTAAACTCAAAAAAAATTGTTCTACAAGTTTGTCGAAATCGCAAAAAAAATTGAACTCTTCATACATAAAAAAAAGTTTTAAAAAACTGAAAACCGACTTCAAAATGAAATTGTCTCAAATGTATGAAACAATATTATACTTAAATACACGATATTAACCAACAATAACGAAATCAAAGGTGGATACGAATTAAATTAGGGGCTTTAATTTTTTTGAGGTCGGTGTCAGCACACAACTACTTACGTGTCAAATTTTTTAGATTCAAAGGTTTCCTATTTTATTCATTTTTAATGATAATGCTATCTATCTAACAACGTTAAACCCAATCACCTACTCGCCAATAGGAATCATCAAATCACAGTGCATGTGTTACGGCTTCAAGATAAGATAGCCAGTTCTCCATTGCGTTGGGGAATCTTGGTAAGCCCGCTTCCATCTTCGGCATCATCATCACTTACCATCAGGTGAGATGAAAAAAAAGAAAAAAAAAAAGATTGTGAATGAAAAAAAAAAGAGACGGAGTCCTATGGCTTCCATCATAATCTCAGCAGCATGAAAGTTAAGGAGTTAAATCTTCCATCATCATCATCACATCAGCTCATATACGTCCCCACTGAGCTCGAGCCAACCCTGAATTTGGGCGATTGGGCCTTAGTCGACCACGCGGGCCCTGTGCGGGTTGGTCGACTTCACACACAACCTGCGAGTTTCTCCGCAGACGTGTGCAGGTTTCCTCACGACGTTTTCCTTCACCGTAAGAGCGTCGGATACACGTACATATGAAATCTAAATTCGATATCACATTGGTACGTGGCAGGGTTCGAACCACGCCTCCCGTATCAGAGGCGGTGGCCCTAGCCGTTACGCCACCGACGCTTCCATCATCAGCTCATCTGAATAACCTAAAAGAACACAACTATCGGTTATGCGTACCTACGTATCTGTCTATAATTAAAGAATTATCCTGTTACTCCTAACCATTAATGAGTCGTACTTTTACTCATCAGCTCATCATCGTGAGATGATGACTGCCAGACGCAAATACTTTAATAGCTTTAGAAAACATATGAAACACGTAATAAGTGCCTATAAAATTTAATTGTTGCCCTCGATTTCCATGGGATCCCATTATTAGACCCTGGTTTTCTTACCATGGTACCACCCTTGGGATATCTTCTTTCCAACAAAAAATGAATCATCAAAATCGGTTCATAAACGACGAAGTTATCCGCGAACAAACATATATATATATACGGTATATATACGGTCGAATTGAGACACCTCCTCCTTTTTTAAAAGTCGTTTAAAAAGTAAATATTCCTTTTAAAGCTCCTTTTAAAGCTCATTATGTGGTCTCAGAAACTTCCACAGTTGCAATAATTGATTTGAAGTTAACAGTTATAAAATACATTTAATTGCAGCTTCGAACAAGCTAGGTGAGCAACTTCTACAGGTTTGTTCGATATATTTTTTGATGTGTAACATCTGTGCTCTCGCTTTCCTGCAATTTGTGGGAGTGATTTCGTGAAATGGGACGGAAATGTGTAACAGAGATTTCGTGAAATGGGACGGAAATGTGTAACAGGAAGTCGCGAAAGCGCGGAATTCTACTTTACGAGAGTCTGACTCGAACTTGGTCGGTTTTTTTCGTTACTGTCAGATTCGCCACCCAGGTACAATATCGTCATCAAATCTAACTAACCTAAAGTATTTTGTCACATGTTACACATCATATGCGAGTACTGTAGGTCTCGCTCGAATTTTTTATTCACATTTGGTAAACTCTTGGCATCATCTCACCTGATGGTAAGTGATGATGATGCAAGATTGCCTGTTGCAGTTTCTTGTCTCAACCCTGAAAGTATTTGTGTGAATGTGGGGATAGGTTTTATATTGTAGCGTGTCTACAAGTAATATGTAAAATTAAAAATCATGAAATAAAAACTAAATTTAAACTTTAAAAAACCCCCCAAAGAAAAACCTCTATTAAGTAAACAATAAAATAATATTTATTGGCCCTTTAAGTTTAACATAAGTTGTAATAATTTAATCCAAGATTCGTCGCGTAGAGGGACCACTAAGTTAATAAAATGAAAACGAATGCAACTTTTTTACTTTACTACACCTAATAACTAATAATTTCACAACTCAGCAGTCCCCTGTCGTGACGACTCTTAGATCAAAATATAACATACATATTATTATCTACTATTTTGAGGGTTTTTGTCGGGGGTTTTTGTTTGGATACTTGGAATTAGTATTAGTACCCACCTGTGTCGAAAAGTGTTTCGTTGCTATAGGTTATTATTGACCCGCCCCGCGACTCCGGCCTCGCTTTTTATTTTCGAGCGACGCGGGAAGGAAGAAGGTATTGTGATGGCAAAAAAAACGAGGTTGAGATGTTGATGGGGATCGATTGTATTATACGAGTATACACTAACAGTTTAAAAAACAAAGAATAAAAAAGTGTGTGTGAGTGCTGAACGGATTTGGGCAACAGCAATATTATTTTTATTTCTCGTTGTTATTTTTTCAAAAATCCCCTATCATGCCACCACTCACTTATTATTATTTTACTCAAAAATGGCTGTAACGATTTTGATGAAACTCGGTAAGTTACTATAGCTATACATGACATATAGTACGCGGTAGTTTGCTGTTGCAAGAAAAATCGGAATAAGGTACTTTCCATACAAATTCAGGAGGTTTTATAAAAAAAATAAAAAAATGGCTCTAACGATTTAAGTGAAACTTTGTAAATAACTAGGACTCAATAAGGCATTTTGAACTGGTTATTTCATTTTTCCAGAAATAAATTGAGTAAGGTACCTCCTATGCAAACCCAAATGATTTATAAATCAAACTTAATATTATAAAGGCGAAGGTTTGTGAGTGTGTATGTTTGTTACTTCTTCACGCAAAAACTACTAAACAGATCTGGCTGAAATTTGGTAATTAGACAGATTAGAACTTGGATTAACACATAGGCTACTTTTTTTCACGCTTGCGAGCCGCTTGCGGCTCGCGCACTGTGCACCCTCTAAAAGTCATAGAAACGTTGTCCACGCGGGTTAAGGCGCGGGAAATAGCTAGTTTTTCATTCAATTTATTTATCTTCATCCTTTGCCACTTAGTAAGTGTAATGTTTATTTTAGATTTGATTTATATCCTTTTTAGTTGGGAGTTGTATTCTGAGCAGTTTGATAATTTCGTTAAAAATAATAATTGCGAATTGAGCATGGGTTTCTTGGAGAAAGTAGTTCAGTTTCATGAGTACAAGCTCCAGTTAAAAAAGTGCAACATTAGCCCAGCGGGTAATCCTGTGGAAAAATAAACTGTACAGCCACGCTGTGCATACTTTTTCGCGAAGCCTTCACTATCTGTCGTAGTCCTGAATATACAAACCTAAAATAAACATTATACTTGCTAAGTAGCTAAGGATTCATCATCATCATCATCATATCAGCCGAAAAACGTCCACTGCTGGACAAAAACCTCCCCCAAGAATTTCCACAGCGACCGGTCCTGCGCTGCCTGCATCCAGTGGCTTCCCGCGATCTTCACCAGGTCGTCGGTCCAGCCTACGCTACGATTTCCGGTGCGCGGATAAATAAATTCAGATTTGATGAAAAATTTATAAATAATTCGGGTTTGCGTAGGAGGTACCTTACTCAGTTTTTTTTTCTGCAATAATGAAATACCCAGTTCAAAAGGACTCATTAAGTCCTATTTATTTACACAGTTTAATTTAAATCGTTAGAGCCATTTTTTTTTATAAAAAGTAACAAACAACAATACCTCTGCTGTAAGTTGATATAAGGAATTGAGTATCCTGCAGATACCAGGAGATGCTGCAGAATCAGGTCAAGGTTACCATGTTCAATCTGAAACCTTTTCGTTGAGACTTTTCACATGAACCCAAACACGATTTATCTGTTGTAAGTTTTTGGGGAGTTGGGTATCCTACAGATTCCAGAAGATGCTGCAGCATCAGGTCATAGCTAAAACCTATTCAATGAGACTATTCCAATTAACCCAAACACTATACCTTTGTTGTAAATTGGCTATTCGTTAAGACGATTCCAATGAGCCCAAAACGATGCCCCTGCTGTAAGTTGATGAGGAGTTGGGCATCCTACGGATATGCTGTACCATCAGGTCAATGTTACCATGGTTTTTAATAGTATTAAAGTGACAGGGTACCAAATATTGAATCGATCAGACCGGTACAAGTTGCCCACATCCCTTCATCACCTAGATAAGAGCTGATAATGTTTAAAAGGCTGAACAGATCTTTATAATTTCTAGCGAAGAACCACCTCGATCACGAACTACGATGCCACAGAAAGACACACACACGTTAAACTTGTAACACCCATCTTTTTGCGTCGGGGATTAAAAATAACATCAAGACAAAAAAGTAACACTCCGCTGGCTACGCTCGCATGTAGCGCATAGCACGTAGCGCGTAGCACGTACCACGTAGCGCGGAGCACAGCTTCATGCCGCTTCGTAGGGAAGATTAAAATACATAGTTACATAGGCGTAGGACAGCTAACAAATAAAACACCTACGCTGTGCATACTTCCTCCCGTAGCCGTCATCTTCTGGCATACAAAAATCAACGTTGAAAAATACGCTTATCTGGTAGCAAGTAACAGTGTATCAATTTAATGAAAAATTTACAAATAATCTGAGTTTATATAAATAAAATAAATATTCTGGGACAAATCACACATGGTGATCTGGCCCAAAGTAGGATTCCCTGTGTTATGGGAACCAGAGACTGATATACATACTTTCATTACAGCTCATATACGTCCCCACCGAGGGGCTCGAGCCTACCCTGAAACAGGGCGATTAGGCCTTAGTCGACCACGCGGGCCCAGTGCGGGTTGGATACATACTTATATACGTTTAAATACATACATATATAGATATTTAACACCCAGACACAGGGCAAACAAATCTGCTCATCACACAAATGTTTGCCCTGGGTGGGGATCGAACCCACAACCCCTTGGATCAGTAGTCATGAGCACCTGTTTCTCTCAGCAACTACTTTTGCTATCGACTTGAAATTTGGAAGAGTTTTAAACAATACTTGTCTAACTTAATTGCAAATGAAATTATTAAAATATTTTTATTTTCATTACTGATAGGAACTTAAATAGGAGGGGTTAATTTTTTTCAAGTATGTTTACAAGGTCAAATGGGGTATCATATGAAATAGATTTAATTGCAAATTTTAAAATAAGTTTTGTATTTTTATGATCCTTCGTTTTCGAAATATGATAAAAAAAATATCTAAAAAATACCATTCCTCCCCCTGTCTTACATCTCATTTTAACTGTCCTTTAGCTTCACATTAGGAATCACGGGTTTGATTCTCGGCAGAGTGTAACCTTGTTAGACTCGGTTTGTTTGGTAGAAAGACATTTCCTAGTCCCGCCTGGCTAGCTAGTCTTGCCGCCAAACATCAAGATAACCAGTTCCCCATTGTATAAAGGAGTCTTGGTAAACTCAATAAGCAAGTGGCAATTTTCCATCGTCAATGGTTAGCGGTTTTGGCGACAGATTGGTACAATGGTGTCATGAAGCACCTGGTTTTGTACCCTTGTGTACCCTTCAACGGCCAAGTCACACAACATTAACTATAATAATAAAGAAATCGCAGTAAGGAACCTTAGACTTGGCACGACTTTGTCTAGATTTCATTACTTTTTAGAGCTAAACAAGCAGCTCCATCGAGACTTGGCTAGTTTTTTACAGAATGTTGTTGGTGGGATTTTACTTCTTTTTGTAGAAACGTGGGCATATTGATTTATCAAGTTGAATATTTTTTTGTAAAGGCGGTATGTCGATCTCTAATAGTTTGGTTGGGGTCTTGTGTTTTCTAATCAGGGTCACCAGGTACTCCAGATCTTCGATTATCATAGTTTTTATAGTTTTTCCTTTATGTGGCCATTAAACTCCAACTCAGTACCAAATTTCAGCTCTCTGAGTTTATGGGAAGTACTAATTCTATTCTGATGATCATGAGTGAGTGAGTGTCATAAATGCGAAACTTTGCTATCGCTTAACTTAAGAACTAAATGACCTACAGAATTGAAATTTTGGATTTTAAGTATGTGATTATAGTTTACTGGATGACGAAAATTTCTTTGTTCTGGTCTTATCCAGAGGTTCTCAAATAGGGGCCTGAAAATGCGGCGAAATGGTTCCAGTAAAGGATAGTACGGCAGTGTTCGCTTCGCGCTCGACTTGGCGGGAACACTGCCGTGCCCCCCGATTTTATACTTTTTATATAGGGTCTTCACAAAGGTATGCACTTTTTTTTAACTGGAGCTTGTACTCATGAAACTGAAGAACTTTCCCCAAGAAACCCATGGTCAATTCGCAGTTATATTTTATAAATTAAATTATCAAACTGCTCAGAATACAACTCCCAGCTGAGGCCACGCAGGTTCAATGACCGCGCGGGCACTCACTTTACGATACCGCGCCGTACCAATTCTGGCGTATTCAGCGCAATTTAATCATCATCATTATCGTTATATCAGCCGAAAATCGTCCACTGCTGGACAAAGGCCTCCCCCAAGGATTGCCACGACAACCGGTCCTGCGCTGCCCACATCCATCGGCTATCCGCGATCTTCACCAAGTCGTCGGTCCACCGCGTGGGAGGCCTGCCTACAATTAAATAATTATTTTATTTAAAAAAAAAAATTTTGCAAAGCATGCAATTTAATAATTTTATTTTTTTAAAACTTATGCGAACTGAGCATCGGTTTCTTAGGGAAAGTTGTTTAGTTTCATGAGTACAAGCTCTAGTTAAAAAAGTGCACACCTTTGTTAAGACCTAGTATATTGATTACAGACAGACACAGGAAATGGTCTGCAATTCGCCTAGAGGAAGGAAAACCCCAAAATCCATCCCGGCATGGAGTCTCCGTTAAGCGCAAGTAATGTTCCTCCTGAAAATACGGAGTTCTTCTGCAACTGGCCTGGTTCCACACGTATCAAGGACTCCTGCAGATTAAGCCAGTTACGACGAGAGGGTAACGTAGGTTCTAGGCAGCCCTGAGTTTACCCCAGTTTGTCTCACCCACAGATAAGAAAAAAAAATATTCCTACCCAACGCAGTGTCAGTGACGAAATAAGCGCCAGTCAATAGCCTCTTAACTGTCCACACCCCCTTATCTGTCGCAAATATTCATGCGGATGGTGGCGCATCGGGAGCCGGGTCGTTCCTTTCCCTCTAATATGGTTGAGAGGAGCGATGGCTGACTCTCGCGTTATACTCGTGACCGGGTGCTGTCCGTGTGAACTGGCTTACACTTGTTAACGGCATTCATTACATTCAATGATTTAATATATATCTTCTCGTGTCCTACTGTTTTCATGTTCTAATGACATAATTTGTTTTTTTTATATCAAGGACTGGATTTTGACGTTATTAACTAATGATTGTTTATTTCTTAATTTTTTTCAAATGTAATTATGTAATCACTATTTTATGACTATCATAAAGAGTGTAAATTGCACCTATTTTGAATAAATATCTTGAATTTGAACCGGGAGCCGGAAACTAACTATGAAAATAAGAATCCGATAAAATTAATCGGTTAATTAAATTGTGTAATTAATAAAATTGTAAATGATATATAATTAAGTAATTAATAAAAGGTCACTTTGTTTGCGTGGGCATGTTTTTATGACTGACTTTAAGGGTGAGTGGAGCTCGAGAACAATACGAGGGCTGTTTGATAAGTACCCGTTTACTAAATATATTAATATCACTGGCCGAAAATAAGTATACCACCTTTTTAAGCCATTTTTCAGAGGCGGGAAAAAAGAAAAAAAATGGCATTCTTTTGTTTTTTTTTCTCATTTGACAGCGATTTAGTGAAAGCGTGAACTTAAAATTGTTAAAATGGAGAAAGAACAGTATCGGTCTGTAATTAGATTCTTGTTTTTGGAAGGAAAAACATGTGATGAAATAAAAGTAAGAATGCAAGCGGTTTACCATGAATGTGCTCCTTCTATTGCAACCATCAGATATTGGTATAACGAGTTTAAGCGGGGGAGGAACAACCGTCTTTGATGAGGATCGCCCAGGCTGGCCAATTGAGGTGACTACAGACGATATGGTTACGAAAATTGAAAATATCGTTTTAGCCGACCGCCGAATTAAACTTCGAGAAATCGTTGATGGTGTAAACGTTTCAATCGAGAGGGTACAACACATATTAGAAGAAAAATTGGGTGTGAAGAAAGTACCGGCGAGGTGGGTGCCGCGTTTACTCACGGAGGAGCAAAACCGGAACCGACTGACTACTTCGGAGCAGTGTTTGGCCGTGTTTAAACGTAACCCGAAGGAGTTTCTGCGTCGTTTCGTAACCGTGGACGAAACGTGGGTTCACCACTACACACCGGAAATGAAAGAGCAGTCGAAGCAGTGGATTTTACTGGGTGAACCTGCTCCAAAGAAAGCAAAAACCGTCCCATCGGCTGGAAAGGTCATGGCGACTGTTTTTTGGGATTCGCAGGGTATTATACATATTGACTACTTAGAAAAGGGAAAAACGATAACAGAGCAGTGCTATGCTAATTTATTGAATGAATTTGACGCCGCCTTAAAGGACAAACGACCCCATTTAAAAAAGAAAAAAGTACTGTTTCATCACGACAACGCCCCGGCTAATTCGTCCAGAGTTGTGACGGCTAAATTAGCACAGTTACGCTACGAACTATTGCCTCACCCCCCGTATTCTCCAGATTTGGCCCCATGCGATTTCTTTTTGTTTCCCAACCTAAAAAAATGGCTCGGTGGTAAGCGATTTGGATCAAATGACGAAGTCATTGCCGCAACAGAGGCCTATTTTAATGACTTTCCAAAATCATACTTTTTGGATGGTTTATTGAAGCTTGAGTATAGGTGGAACAAGTGTATAGAGTTAAAAGGTGACTTCGTAGAAAAATAAATGCATATTTACAAAAAAAAAATTTTTTCCATAAACGGGTACTTATCAAACAGCCTAGGTATAATGAAAAAATTTAAAAATCGGTTCGGTAGTTCCAGAGACAACATCCTACAAACAAGTTTTCAAAATTTTCCTTTTTATAACATTAGTGTAGATTTATCTTAAAGATCTACGTTTATTATTAATTTAACGTAAAAATCTACAAAATACATTTAAATCTCAAAAACAATTTGCAATAGTTATTTTTTTAATATCATTTTATTTCAGGAAGGAGTAATAGAAGATGCCCTCCATTTACTTGGTGGACCAGCACGACTAAACTTATTCAAGAAGCCCAACAACCCAATGCGACAATCCAAGACAGACCGCCTTGAAAAAGTAAATATATTAGTACTAACATACAGTATGCACTTCCTTTTCCCCCCGGACCTCCGTTAGGAGTGAACGTGCCTGGTACTCTAATCAGTTATTTTACAAGATTTAATAAATATTTTGAATTCAAAAATCGGATTGAAAAAATAGGAGATCAGATACACTGAGGAGGTCGCTCGCTGCGCGTGAGTAGCCATTTTATTTCCTACAAACAAGTTATCCAATAAGCGCTTACGCATCCACTAGCCACGCCTACTGTGCCGTCATTGGATCGCGGATCGGCCAACCAGCACTTGTCCACTTACTAACTAAGCTCACTGTGCCGTCATTGGGTCGTGTCCTTGAAACTGCGACTTGCTTTAAACCTTTGCTACCCTGGTACTACGTATGGACCGCAGCATGTCAGAATCGGATTTAAACCGTTCTACAGACAAACAGATTACTCCGCCGAACTTCAGGACTTTACGTAGCAAAAGAAGTTATGACGAAATGGATGGTGGCATCGCTTCTCAACTATATGATTTTAAGGAGGAAATGAAGGCAATGATATTCAACTTGCTAGAGCCACAAGCAAACGAGATTAAAAAATTGACACCTGTCCTGAATGATATTCAAAATACAAATCAAAACATTATGGCTTCAATTGCTTTCCTCACTGCGCAAAATGAGGATTTTAAAAAGAAAATTGAAGCCTTAGAATGCCAAAGAAAAGAGGACATGAAATATATTACCCTGCTTGAGGACAAAATTGAAGACCTGCAAAAAGGCAGCCGTAAAGCAAACATTGAGATCAAAAATGTCCCAAAAAAAGACCATGAAACGAAAGAAGACATGATCAACGCTGTCATCTGCCTCGCTGAGAGCATAAATTGTAAAATGGATAAAACGGATATAAAGGACATTTATAGAGCACGTGCTAAGAAGGAAGGAAAACCAAATACACCAATCATAGTGGAGATTGCATCTACTCTTTTAAAGACTGATTTGCTAAAGAAATGTAAAGCGTTCAACACGTCACATAAAAGTAAACTATGCACCAAACACCTAGGCCATCGTGTGAACGGAGACACTCCAATCTATGTCTCAGAGCAATTGACAACAAAAGGATCTCGACTGCACTTTCTAGCACGTGACTTAGCAAAATCTAAAGCGTATAAATATTGTTGGACTGCCTATGGAAAAGTATATATGAGGAAGGACGATAATTCTCCTATTCTCCTGATCAAATCTGAGGCCCAGATACATCAACTAATACAAGAAAAGTGACTAGGATCGAGGATTCACTCTGGCACTATGGATATTCTGGAAGTTTTAGCTAAGAGTATTCTTTTAGTAATTAGAAATTTGTTTTGTTTACCATCAGGGCTCTTGAATAGCATTGTTCACACTTCACATTTTTTCATGCTTACAATCCACATGTTACTCAATACACACATTCTAACTTCCATTACTTGTATAAATGTTTTACTTGAACTTTTGTACACTTTCTCCCAATCACAAATCACACACACACAAACCTCTATCACTGGTGCACATACCAATATCTCACATCACATTTTACTTGCTGCTGCTCATAAAGTTACAAGGCAAACATATTTCCTAGGTCAAAAAATAAATAGAACAAAGTATTTATTAAAATTTAAAAATTGTATACTGCTAATCACGTGTTGTAATGCAATTGGAATGATCTCCAATGGTACTTGCCCGTTAAAATATGGATAGCTCCCTAAACACAATGAATGAAATAGATAATTTTGAAGTCGCGAACTCAATTGAATGTGAAGTTAATGAACTCTCTAACCATAGTTTTAGTAAAAACGACCTTTCTATAATATCCCAAAATATCAGAAGTATTTTCTGTAATTTTGATGATTTTACCATCTTACTGCAAACATTACCACTTGATACTGATATTATTGTTTTAACAGAATGCAGACTCTCCTCTAACAAACCTATACCACAACTGCCCAACTATGTTTCTTTTGCGAGTACGTACCATTTAAATCAGAACGATGGAGTAGTAGTATTTGTTAAGAAGTCTATAAAATCTAATATTAAAGAAATAAAACTTACACATGCATCTTGTGTACAGATAGAAACATTGAATAAAATTATTTTGTGCATCTATCGCTCCCCTTCTAATACAAATGCAGATAACTTCATTAACTCATTGGATTTGCACTTAAACGTCTTAAAATCATATAAATCTATAATTATTACTGGTGATATTAACATAAACATTATCCATAATGAAAGTGAACATTATTATGAAAACCAAAATAGGCTAAACTATTTAAATATGCTGGCTACTCATGGTTTGCTACCTGGACACACCTTTCCAACTAGGGGACCGAACTGTTTGGATCACATTATGCTTAAGATAGTGAAGACAAAGGTTAATGCTTCCGTTTTTATTCTATCTACTTCAATTACGGACCATCTTACTACGCTCTTAGTAATTTCAAATTTCAAGACCAAATGCACTGCTCCCAAAACAAAAACTATTACAAATTATGAAAATGCATTAAAATCCTTATTACAAAAAAATTTACCGGATTTATTATTCAGTGAAGACCCAGAATACGTCACTAATCAACTAATAACTAAACTTACTGAATCTCTAAATGAAAACACTTCTACAATAGCTTTGCCAAGAAATAAAAGGATAATTAAACCTTGGATTACTTCTGGTATCCTAAAATGTATAACAAATAGAAATAAAATGCAAAGAAATCTTCGAAATGACCCACATAATGAAATATTAAAAATCACCTACAGGAGATACAGAAACTTCTGCAATAGTCTTATAAAAAAACTCAGACGTAAATACGAAAGAGAATTACTTGCTAAATCTACCAGTAATACGAAAAGTTTATGGAACAATATTAAAAAAATAACTAATATCCAACAACATAAAGATAATTTAACTGAACTTCTTTATATAAAATCTTCTCCCAAAGAGTCTGCTAATTACTTAAATACTTTCTTCGCTGGAATAGGAAAAGAACTTGCCGAAAATATTGTCAAAAATCCTAATTATACGAACGATTGCGCTATAGAATCACCAAGCTGCCATTCATCTTCATTTGTACTCTTGGATACAGACCCGGCTGAAGTTCATAGCATATTAGTCAACCTCAAATCAAATAGTGCTGCTGGATGGGACAATATTTCAACAAATTATCTAAAAGTTATAAAAAATGAGGTTATCCCTATTATTACCCACTTAGCTAATCTTTGTTTCAAAAAAGGTATCTTTCCTGATCTATTAAAACGTGCCATCATTACCCCGGTTCATAAGGGTGGGGACAAGGAAGACGTTAATAATTATAGACCGATTTCAGTTTTACCTGTGGTTTCCAAAATTTTAGAGAAATTGATTAATATCAGGCTACTTAGTTACTTAAATTCATTTGACCTACTTTCCGAGTCTCAATTTGGGTTTAGGAAATCTAAATCAACTGAAGATGCTGTGACTGCTCTAAGTAATATTATTATAGATCAACTTGATGCAGGAAACAAATGTGTCTCAGTATTTTTAGACCTTAAAAAAGCTTTCGATACTGTCTCTGTCCCCATTCTTGTAAAAAAGCTTGTAAATTGTGGTATTAGAGGCCCTCCTTTGACTCTACTTGAAGATTACCTTAGTAAACGTAAACAAACTATTAAAATTGGTTCTTACATCAGTGATGAGGCTGACATTACCTATGGAGTTCCTCAAGGGAGTGTCCTTGGGCCAACCTTATTCTTAATATACATCAATGATCTCTGCAAAATGAAAATTAAGAATGCACACATTTTCTCTTATGCTGATGACACTGCTGTTGTTTTCTCTGGTAAATCTTGGAACACTCTTCGGACAGATGTTGAACAGGGTATGGCAAAGATTGCGAATTGGCTTGACTGTAACCTTCTCACCCTAAATACGAAAAAAACTAATTACATTTGCTTTACCATCAATAATCGTACTCAACCTGATACTAACTTCAAAATTAAGATACACAAATGTGGGAATTCCCTTGATTATAATTGCTCCTGTCCCGAAATTGAAAGGGTTGCTAATACTAAATACCTGGGTGTTTTTATTGACCATAGACTAAAATGGCACTGTCAAATAGAACATATTTCAAACCGAATACGTAAATTAATATGGATCTTTAAGATTCTACGCCATATTGTTCCAACTAAATATACACTTAATACTTATCATACGACTAAAATAAATCTACTTAATACAATTTACATTGCTATGGCTCAATCTGTTATAACTTACTGTATCCCGATTTGGGGATGTGCTCTAAAAACTAAATTTTTAGAGTTAGAAAGATCTCAGCGTTCATTGCTCAAGGTAATGTATTTTAAACCTTTTCGATTCCCAACTGAAACTCTATACTCAACATGCGAACTAATGACAGTTCGTAAATTGTATGTTATAAATACCATACTGAAAAAACATAAATCTCTCAATTTTACCCAGGATTTACTAAGTAAAAGAAGAAAGGACATTGTTGCCTATTCCAAGACCATTAGAACTAGTTTTGCAAGGCACCAGTACAAAACTTTATCAACCTTCTTATATAATACTGTGAACAAAAAACTTAATATCTACCCTACGACTCACAAAGAATGCAAAAAAACAGTGATCGAATGGCTGAAAAGTCTAAACTATGACGAGGTAGAAGACCTACTTACACACAAATCCTGATGACACTTGCAAATTTACTCCCTCACTATATCCTTCCCTGTCGCACACACTAACACACACACACACCCACCCACCCACACATACACACACACACACTCACACATACATATACACATACACATACACAAACACACAGCCGCTAGCTTGCGCCTTCTATAAACTACTAATTTTAAATTTAATTATTATTTTTCAATTATTATTACTATTTCTTTGAATCTGTCTTAGAGTAACTATTTATGTACCCTTGTTTTTGGTAAAGAAGAGCGAATACTTCTGACACAAGCAGTTTAACATTGCTTAAAAGAAGTATTCAGAAACTGTATACTATTTGTAAACTTAATGAAGAAATAAACAATATTTTATTTTTATTTTTTTATTTTTTTTCCCTGCCGCTCTCTAGATTGCGACCTCACCCCCTCGTCACCCAGATTGATACAGATTGGTTATAGTTTGGTTTTCGAACGTATAGGATTTCGTTGTGATTTTGTTTGCTCCGTCATTTGTTAGGGTTCCGTACCCAAAGGGTAAAAACGGGACCCTAATACTAAGACTTGGCTGTCCGTCCGTCCGTCTGGTGACATTTCATGAACCGTAATAGCTAGACAGTTGAAATTTTCACAGATGATGTACTCATATTTCTATTGCCACTGGTCTCCATACAAAAAACGTGTTTTTTTAAACATAAAGAAACAAGCACCAACTAGTATGATGGTACGGAAACCTGTGTGTGCGCTTCTGACTCGCACTTGGCCGGTTTTTTTGTATGTTTGTTACGCAATATGTTCGCATATTGTCAACCGATTTTTTTATCCACAAGAATATTCTTTTTTTTCGATAGGGTATGCTTCCGAGTTGGTCCCATATAAATTTTCTTAAAATCGCTGTAGAGAAAATTAAAAAAATGCAAAACTTTACTAATTTGTTGCGATGGGAGTCGGCTCCTTAATGTGTTTAAAATTTTCCAATTATACAGAATATAATCTAAAGTAACCTTCAACCGCCTCCGTTGCGTAATGGTTTGTCTATTCGCTTCACACCAGGAGGTCGCGGGTACGATTCCCAGCGGGGTCAACTTGTAAGTCTCAGTTTGGTTGGTGGTAGGGCATTTTCTAAACCCTCCTGGCTAGCTATCACCATCTTATCCAAATCTTGCCACCAAACATCAGTGTTAACAACATTGATGTGTTCCGGCTTGAAGATAACATAGCCAGATCCCCATTGCGTTGGGGAATTTTGGTAAACCCGCTTCTATCTTCGGCATCATTGTCACTTACCATCAGGTGAGATGATGCCAATTACCAATTGAGAATAAAAAAAGTCCTATTACTTAGTGAAACGCAAACTATTGTTTCGAGCCGATCTCCTTTCTTGCGTTTCATAATTAAATTCTCTTTTGATCTTGTTCGTCTATAAAAATAGAATTTGGAAATGATTGTGAGCTTTTGACATAGAGTGAAAACAATTGAGGAGTGTTGACCGTTGAAATAGGTTTTTTTCAATATAAATATTATTATTATTATCAAGACCTCCTATTTTTAACTGGGGGTCTTCCACACGGTCCGAACAAGGGTCTTCCACACGGACCGAACATATCAGCATACTACCACTATACCCCGGAGTATTGCTAACTACACCGATCAGCAACTGCCTGCTGCTTACCAAAAGGGAAGTGAAACTTTTGTTCATATCTAATTTAAGGCCCATTGGACTTGATTCTTACTGGTGATCAAGCATTACGACCTGCCCGACAAATTTCTGCTGTCGTCCTCCAAGCGCAGCTGCTGGCCTGCGTGTTCTCCTGTCTCCCTTTTATTATAACGATTTTGTGTTTGATTTAAAATTTATTAAGAGTATGATACACCCAAAGTTTTTTTTACGTATAACGTTGAAGGGTAATTTCGACAGCTGATAATTGAACTTGATTTACTTTTTTAGGAATTTATCAGATCATTTTATATACCCGGGGGGACGATCGATCGTTACCTAACCTTTTTTTATATTTTAAAATTAGGTAATGTGTTGTTTTTATATTTAACTACTTCCACGGTCAACCATTTGTTATACCAATAATTTGTTACGCTTTTACCTATTTTTTAAATGTCATTCACTCTTTACATCTTTATTTATCCACTGGTTTTTATCTTTACCCAAATATTTCTAAGCTTATAAAATAAAAGTATTCCATATTACCCTGAAATTTATTTTCTTTCCGAAATTCTTATTTAGGCCAGGAGTAAAAATTCTACGTATCATGTAGCATCTCTATTATATTATTTAACCCCTTTTAAATCAAATTATGCTACATTAGATAATATTTCTTAAAATGTTTGATTTATTTAGGGCTAGTGAGATAAACAGCTTTATGTCTATATGAAGTTGATTTATTATTTTCGGTAGGTCATATATTATTCATATGTAGTGTTACAAGTAGTGTATCACCACAGTATTACAATATAGTGGCTTATAGTAGTGCAACGAATGTACTTACGCCGAGCAACGGAAGGGTTATTTCGAGTTTGCCTGGCTGGCTACAGGCCAGTATTGCTAGTACCTACGCCGCGCCGCCGTGGCGGCATCGTGCGATATCAAAGGCGTTGCGCTACTGTAAGCCATATCGTAATACCTTGATATTACTGTATACCAGTATGTGTGATATAAGAGCGTAACGACAAAGTATATATATTAGTACTAACATACAGTATGGACACTCCCTGCCGCTCTGTAGATTGCGACCTCACCCCCTCGTCACCCAGATTGATACATATTGGTTACAGTTTTGTTGCCGACGTATTGTATTGTAGGATTTCGCCGCCATTTTGTTTTTTCCGTCATTCCTTTTTTGAAATGTAGGTGTGGTAACGGCTAAGGCTGCTAACCTCCTGTCCGGGAGGTCGTAGTTTGAATCCTACCATGTACCAATGTATTCGTACTTCGATTTAAGCGACGCTCTTACGGTGAAGGAAAAACATCGTGAGGAAACCTGCACGCGCCTGCGAAGAAACTCTTATATCACACATACTGGGATACAGTAATATCAAGGTATTACGATATGGCTTACAGTAGCGCAACGCCTTTGATAAAATTGGTTGTGTGCAAAGTTGACCAACCCGCACTGGGTCCGCGTAGTCTACAAAGGCCTGATCGTCCTTACTCAGGGTAGGCTCAAGCCTCTCGATGGGGATGCATATGAGCTGGTATGATGAACTTTATCCCAGGAGGCGCAGTGTCAATGGCTATATCTCTCTCTCTCTTTGCATTTGTATTTTTTCCGCGACAGAGGCTAAATCGTCTGTTATAAATGCAAAATGACAATGATATTGTATTTTTTTATCCATGATTGCTAAAACTTTGGCATCATCTCACCTGATGACAATTGATGATAATGCTGAAGATGAAAGCGGGCTTTCCAAGATTCTCAAACGCAATACGGAACTGGCTATCTTACATGACTTATATAAGACTGTGGTAGCTGGCCAGACGGGCTTTGGAAATGCCCTACCACCAACCAAACCGAGTCTTACAAAGTTAGATCCCGCCAAGAATCGAACCTGTGACCTCCTGGTGTGAAACATAATATAGACTAATCATTCCGCCATAGAGGCAGATAAAAAAATTAAATTAAACGTAAAATAACGATAACTTCTACATAATATATGGTTGTCTTATTTTTTTTCATCATATCAGCTCATATACGTCCCCACCGAGGGGCTCGAGCCTAACATGAATTAGGGCGATTAGGCCTTAGTCGACCACGCGGGCCCAGTGCGGGTTGGTCAACTTCACACACAACCTTCGAGTTTCATCGCAGGCGTGTGCAGGTTTCCTCACGATGTTTTTCCTTCACCGTTAAAGCAATCGGTAAGTATGTACGTAAGTTTTGGAAAACCCATTTTTACATTGGCCGTCCAGATTTCAACCCGGTACCTCTGGTTAGAAGAACCGAGTCGTTACCGCCTGAGCCACCGACGCTCTTATTTTTTTTATTCCGCTTGAATTAGTTAAAAAATTGTCTAAGCAGAAGATATGAAATATTTGATCATTATCTTCCACTTAAGTCCGTTCCTAATTCTATTAAAATTAGGTATATCGTCAATGGAATATTAACAATAAACAGGCTTAGGTCTATTTCAGTACCCAGTAACAACACAACGATATTGTCTGTTTGCATGAATCTGATAATAATGGACTAGATTCCTATCTAGATGTAAATAGAAATACATTCAAATCAAACAGTCGCAATGCGGTAGTTGCTAACCTTCACATAAAGTCTAGTTTTGGTTTTAAATTCTAGAAAATACCTAGTTATTTTCTAGGATAGGAAAAATGATCTTATCTTTAAAAAAAGCCAGTGGTGAAAACGGACAGTATGTAGAAAGAACAAGTTAGCTATTTAATAACCCGTAAAAACTTTTCAGTCATACTTTAGTACTGCCATCTAGCGAATTTATAGTGAAGTTTTAGCTCTACTAATCCCATGTATGAACATAGGACCAGTTTTCTTTCTTGTTTCTTTTCAGAAACAGCGACATCTATGTGTTGTGTGCTTAAGTTGTATAACGGAAACCGTGAAGATAGAAAAGTTTGGGTTGGATTGAAGAAAATTTTCATTCATTGGAGCCGTAATTAATAAACAGATGGAGATAAAGAGATATTTTTAAGGTTTCTGCAGGCCCGTGCGGACCGGAAACTGATAAGGAAGTGGGACAAAATGTAAGACTCTTACAACATTCCTAGGAGAACGTTAAGTCATTATTTTAAAGGGGGAAACAATAGCGACATCTAAACTGGGTATATCAACGATAATTTAATACTTAAATACGATTATTTGAATTAATAAAAATAATTTAACTGGTATTTCATAGGGATCCGTACCTCAAAAGGAAAACAGATCCATTAAGGAGCACTTTGATATCCGTCTGTCTGTCAAGACCCCTTTTCTCAAAACACGTAAATGTATCAAGTTGAAATTAATATCAAACTAGCTTTTGCCCGCGGCTCTGCTGCAAGGCAATCGATGGTGCGCTGTGTGCGAGAAAGTGCGCGTTATACTTCTACACCTAGCTTCCTTCCTACTCAACCAATTGAGTAGCCAATAGCTCACATGTAAGAACTCGTTCCTGCTAGTGTTCTTAGACCAAAACAAACCACGTACCTATCTCAATAGGGGATCAGACTGCTAGTGATTACCCGACTGCGCCAGAAGGAGGGTTATGTTTTTCGAGAGTATGTATGTATGTATGTATGTATGTATGTATGTATGTATAATTGTTTGGCACGCTCTGCAGTCTGAACGGCTGGATGGATTTTGGCTTGAGAGGTGTCGTTAGATTCGTATTTAATGTGAGAGTGACACTGGGTATATCAAAATAAAAAAAACAAGATGGCGGATTTTTGGCGCCAAATTCAAATGTTTGACGCGCTCTGCAGCCTGAACGGCTCGATTAATTATAGCTTGAGGGTTGTAGTTAGATACGTATTTACTGTGAGAGTGACACTGGGTGTATCAAAATATAAAATAAAATAAGGTAATTTCAAAAACTAAAAAACCCGACTGCGTTTCTGTGTAATTTGGAAATGAAAAACCCTAAAACAAGAAAGTCGTCATACCCGATTGCACTTAACTTAAGAAAAATTGTAGCAGTCGGGACCCATTCTAGAAATGGAGGCATAGTGAATTGAGAGCACATACCTATATTACATTGCAGATTACTCCAATATACTGACTAGACGGCTGACTTTCTAGAATGGGTCCCGACTGCTACATTTTTTCTTAAGTTAAGTGCAATCGGGTATGACGACTTTCTTGTTTTAGGGTTTTTCATTTCCAAATTACACAGAAACGCAGTCGGGTTTTTTAGTTTTTTAAATTACCGTATTTTTTGATTTACTTTTTATGATCTTTTTTAATGTCTTTTTGTGGTGATATTTGACTTCTGCACCTTATTTGTGTTGCGTATGTAATGAAAATAATTCGGATTGAAGGACGGAGCTTAACTATTTGTAACTGTAATAATGTTCTCCTGTATAAAGAAATGCGTCACGGTGATATAACTACAAATTAGAGATATTTAGATGTTTACCTTTACTTGTGCTGTGAGGCTTTTTGCTTCTTACCAAATTTTGGGATTTTTAGGTCAACGGGATGTGCCATTATAGGGTTGGATTTATTTGTGAGTTGATTGGATAAATTAAAAAAAAAGTGCCAAGTGCGAGTCAAACTCGCGCATGAAGGGTTCTGTACCATTATCTATAAAAATCATGTTTGTTGTATATTTGTTTTATTTTAATTTAATTATTTATTTTTAAAGTGAATATAATAACTAAATATTCTTTGAATATTTCAAGCGTCTACCTGTTTCCGTTATCAATATCGAGCAAAAACGAGCAAAAAAAAAAAACTTTTTTTGTATGGAGACCCCTCTTATTTTATTTTTTTTCAAATTTTTAGTATTTGTTGTTAAAGCGGCAACAGAAATACATCATCTGTTAAAATTTTAACTGTCTATCACGGTTCATGAAATACAGCCTGGTGACAGACGGACGGACAGCGAAGTCTCAGTAATAGGGTTCCGTTTTTACCCTTTGGGTACAGAAACCTAAAAATTCGTTTCGCAGCGGAGTACGATATATTAGTAGCTTTCTCGGAGACCTTATTGCCAGATAGTATTTTCAGCTTCGAAATTTCGGACAATAGGTACAATTTTTACTGGTGTGACCGCTATCCAGTCGCTGTTTGACATGAATTGGGCGGAAAGGTTGACCCGGCGCATCTTTTTTTTTATTTTTATTCACAATTGGTAAACCCTTGACAACATCTTACCTGGTGGTAAGTGACGATGTTGCCGAAGATGGAAGCGGGCTTACCAATATTTCCCAACGCAATGGGGAACTGGGTATCATCACTAGCATCTATCCGCCATCAGACGCGGCCGGCAACTATGGCAGCTCACTGTAACGTTTGCGGCTTATTTCAAGGCTGTTCTGTTCATGTGACGGTTCCAGCATACTTCCAAGCGACAATAAAGCGCGCTGGTGCTCTAAGGCCGCGGTCTCGATGACAGTGAGCAGAAGGTGCGGCAGAGGCGCTTTCAGAGAAGCCGACTAACCGGTAGCGGGCGGCTCCTTTGAAAGCTCCGCTGCCGCCCCGCTACCCGCTGTCATCGAGACCGCGAGTTAAGGAAAACTTGCCTCATCATTATGCTGTTGTTCTGAAGCTCAGTGATATAGGGATATTGCCAATGTAAGAACTTCCTGCAAAGATAAATGCCTATAAAGGTGATAACGCATTAATAAAAAATATTTTTGCTGCTCACCGGAAACTAATTTATAATAATAATTTAGAGGAAAATGTAAGTTACTTGAATGTCACAATTAAACAGCTATAGAAAAAGCTAAGGAACAATAAACTCTTACATCAACTGCAGTTTCTAATTTTATTTATTATTTGTTACTTTAGTTCAGTAACAGTCACACTAAGTTTGACACTTGTATTTAATATCGTTATTACGATTTTACGATTTAGTTAAATCAAAAATACTTCTACAGACCTATAAACAATACGTTTTTTGTATGTGGACCCCTCTACTTTTTACTTTTTTTTTTGTATTTACCGTTATAGCAGCCCGGCTACAGAAAAACATATTTTTTGAAAATTTCAACTGTAAATATTACGGTTCATGATATACAGCCCGCTACGCTAACGGACGGACAGACAGCGGGGGCTTAGTAATAGGGTCCCGTTGGTCACCCGTTGGACAGTTGGACAACCTTTAAGACATCCTTTTTCTTTCTGAAAACAAAACAGAATATTAAAAAATATATATATATTCTGGGACAAATAAAACATGGTCATCTGGCCCCAAAGTAGGATTCCCTTTGTCATGGGAACCAGAGACTGATATAAATACTTAATTACGTTTAAATACATACATATATAGATATTTAAAACCCAGACACAGAGCAAACAAATCTGCTCATCATACAAATGTTTGCCCTAAGTGGGGATCGAACCCACAACCCTCGGATCAGTAGTCAAGAGCACTAACAACTGAGCCAGCGAGTCAGTCAACTTAGTCAGTAACTTATTTTTTTTAACAAGGCCAGTTGGATGTACTGTTATAAACAGCTTTATCAGCAATCGTTCTACTCTCTCCAATTTGTCTTATAAAGACTATGAAGTCTTCTAATTTCAGAATTTTATTTCTTTTCTGTCCCCAATTTTTAAGCTTCTTTATTTCAAAGCTTTGTGAGGCAAAAGTTCCTGTTTTAAGAGTTGGTTCCATTATTTAACTCTGGGATGTGATTTAGGTAACGAAAGGTAAAAACTTTGCCCTGGGTGGTATGTAAAAAGTGGTCAGATTGGATCTATTAATTAATCATTATAATAATTTTTTAATTAATTAATACCTTTAAACGGCCAATTCTTGTATATATATATATATAATCTGAATCTCGGAAACGGCTCCAACGATTTGCTTGAAAATAAGTGTACGGGCATTTTAGGGGGCGAAAAATAGATTTAGATAGGTCTCATCTCTGGGAAAAAGCTAGTTTACGAGATTTTTGCACTGGAAATGTTGCGCGCAAAATGTATCATATATATTATCTGAATCTCGGAAACGGCTTCAACGATTTGCTTGAAAATAAGTGTACGGGCATTTTTGGGGGCGAAGAATCGATTTAGATATGTCTCATCTCTGGGAAAAAGCTATTTTACGAGATTTTTGCACTGGAAATGTTGCGCGCAAAATGTATCATAGGTAGCGTATTTTTAAATGTTTTTTAACGGCTCTGGGTACTATGCCTCGAGCAAAGCTCGGCGCCCGGGTACTGATGGATAAGGCACCCAACCTTTTTTATTTAATTATTATTAACATTGGAACGGAACAATTGATTGTTGCGATTTTCTGCACAGAGATGGTTGAGGGGGTGGGAAATGACATAATTTACTAATTAGCATATCCTGACTTAGTTCCCGAGGGATCTGGCGAAAACTCATTTCAACGGCCGGTGTCGCAACGGAGCAACGGATTTAAGTGATTTTTTGGTATAGAATTGATTGAGGTGATGGGAACTGACATAGACTGCTAATTACGAAGTAACTATTTATTAATCTGTGCTGCTAATCGGAATATTACAATGTAGTTCTTGAGGAATCTGGAGAAAACTCATGTCCGCGATCGCGCACCACTTATCCTCAAAGACAGTCATAAAAACGATGTCCACGAGGACGAAGCCGCGGGCAAAAGCTAGTACACACATGAAACGCACATTATCAACACCTATATGCTTACAGTTAATTTTTTTTTTCAAAAGGATAAGCTTGTTGTTGGCCGTGGGGGCCTTTACAACTTCACCGGGCAGGGGGAGGTGAGTGCGGAGGGCACTCAATTTAAAAAAAAACAATAAACTGAAAGGAGATCTACCTACTAAAATTTATTACGGACTATCCTTTGCCCGCGGCTTCGCCTGCGTGGTCATCTTTTTTATGACTCTCTTTGAGGGTGACCAATAAAGAGTATTTTTTCAGTTCCCAAAGGACTATGCCATTTTCACGGGTAAAAAGTCCTTTCCAGTGACACAGACAACCTGCATGCCAAATTTCATGAAGTTTGTTCAAGGCGTTGAAGCGTGAAAAGGTAACAAACAAACAAACACATTTTCACATTTATAATATTAGTAAGGATGTATAAAAGTCATTCATTAAAAAATAATCAAAATAAAATTCAAAATAAAGCCAATATGTGTATCCACCCATACAGTCTAAAAGGTCTTCCTTGGGCGTTCCCGACGGGAAGGTGCGCGTCACGCTTGCAGCGTTGCCGCGCTGAATCGCAATAGCCAACCTCTGCATCAGGGAGGCCCCGGAGCTAGGGTCACCCCCTGTTTGCCTGATACGACACCCAATTTCCCAATTTTTTCATTTCTTTTTTGAGGAAATGAAGCATGAAAAGGTACCAAACATACAAACACATTTTCACATTTATGATATAACTAGCTTTTGCCCGCGGCTTCGCCCGCGTGGACATCTTTTTTACGACTGTCTTAGAGGGTGCGCGGTGCATGAATATTCTCCAGATTCCTATGTCAGGATATGCGTATTTGTAAATCATGTCATTTTCCACCCCTTCAACCATCTCTGTGCACAAAATAACACAATCCATTGCGATGTTAAAGAAATTAACCAAAAAAGAGTATTTTTTCAGTTCCCTCAGGAACTGCATCGGACTATGCTATTTTCACGGGATAAAAAGTAGCCTATGTCCTTCCTCGTAAGATTCGTCAAGGCGTTGAGGCGTGAAAAGGTAACAAACAAACAAACACATTTTCACATTTATAATATTAGTAAGGATAGTAAGGATTCTTCCTGTACGTAATGTGTAGCTATAACGGAGTGGTCTATTATGGAGAGCGAACGCTTTAACTTATTTTATTAATTTATTTTATTTATAGAAGGAAAACATAGCGAGGAAATCTGCACACACCTGCGAAGAAACTCGAAGGTTGTGTTTAAAGTCGACCAACCCGCACTGGGCCCGCGTGTTCGACTAAGGTCCGATGGCCCTAACTTCCGATTGACGTACGAGTTTATAAGCTGATATGATGATTTTATTCGGAAAACATACGATTTATACTAACAGAAGTATATTATAAGAGAATAGTGAGTTTCTAATCCAATTTTAATCTACCTAAGTTCACCCGAAGCACTATTGTGTCATTCATTGTATATATATTTTTTTTTTAATCTAAGCAATAACACAGTCATCCTGTTTTGTCCAATCGTATTACAATTTTCGAAAAAGCCTTAAAACTTTTAGTTAGAAGCGTTCATTTGAAAATAATTTTAATTATTTCGTATTATTTTCAGCAAACCCTTTCGTTTGATACCCATATCATGAGGGTCTATAAAAATAACTGCTTCTCCATCTTTGGAAGTCCACTATATTAGGTTTGGAATGACGTCACTTAGCTAACCATGCATTGTTCTCTAAACTTACTCGATGCAAAATTTCAGCTAAATCGGAAACCGGAAAGTGGTTCTAATTAAGTTCTCAAGATTTGTCCAAAAACTAATAGACTAACTAACACGGCAAGTAAACTTAAATAAATATAAAGCTTGTAAAAATCCGTGGTCTAAAAATGGCTAAATCTGATTATCCCGCTGGCAAAATTCAAACAAGTGCTCATATAAATAATTGATCTACCAAATCCGACCAAAAAATATTATAAAACTCTATAATGCACGAGCGTCCATGATCTGCCACAGCCCACCAGCGTCGAAAGCGTCGGTGGCTCAACCGGTAACGCCTCTGTCTCCCTAACCAAAGGTCCCGGGTTCAAATCTGGAAGGCCAACGTACCAATGAGTTTCTCGAAACTTACATACTAAACTTAACGATTGCTTTAACGGTGAAGGAAAACATCGTGAGAAAACCTGCACATCTGATCCCATTATGAAGGTCGCGTTGCACACGTCCGTAGGTATAAATCTGAATGCCCTACACGTGACCGCACGACCAGGCAACCTCCAAGCAACCGGGTTAATTGTGCCACACGATGAGAAGAAGAAGCTCACCAGAAATATTTACAAAACTCCGGCTGGTAAAAATCTGTTAGTGCACAAGCGTCTGTTAAGAAAATCTACAAACTACAACTACTAGTATAGTACATTACTACGGCGGCCAGCGAAAAAGGGATTGATGGATTGATAGACGAACGTGTAAATGTGGGCCGAGGCACACATACGTAAGTCCATCAATGACTAGTTGTGGCCAAGGCTTGTATAGTACGTTTCTGTAATGCGCGGGAATTAAAACTAAGTAGAACCTGGGCAAAACTTTTATTTGAAAATACAGTTGTTGAATATTGCATGCTCCAAAGTGTTCATTTGTTTTTGTTTCTTAAATAAAACCTTTAATAAGTTATCTCATTGGTTGCCATGTTTCGGAGTAAAAGATCGTTCCATTTTTAAATTACACGATAGATATGAAAACTCATATTATAAAATATATTATAAAGAAAACAAACTCAACTCAAATGTGTAAACACATAGTAATTTATTTGGCCGCTAAACACGTCAGATATGGATTTTCATACAAATTTTGCCGGCCGCAGCTCGCATGTATTTGGCCAGTAAAGCAATTTAGATTTATCTTTTTTTTATTCACAATCGGTAAGCCCTTGGCATCATCTCACCTGATGGCCGAAGATGGAAGCGGACTTACCAAGATTCCCCAACGCAACGGAGAACTGGCTATCTTATCTTCACGCCGTAACAATCAATGTTGTTAACACAGATGTTTGGCGGCAAACTTAGAGAAGATGGTGGTAGCTAGGCAAACGGGCTAAGAAAATGCCCACCAACTAAGCTAAGAAATACCACCAACCAAACCGAGTCTTACAAGTTGACTCCACCGGGAATCGAACCTCCTGGTGTGAAGCGAGTGGACTAACCCTTACGCTACGGAGGCGGTTAAGAAGGTTGTCAAAATAATGCTCATATGTCTAAGCATGTTTGAGAAAAAAATACACTTGTACCACACCCTGGACACTTCATACAACGGACCAGAAATGACATTTCAAAAAAGGAATGACGGAATAAACGAAATGGCGGCGAAATCCTATACGTTCGTCAACCAATCTGTATCAATCAGGGTGATGAGGGTGTGAGGTCGCAATCTAGAGAGCGGCAGGGAGTGTCCATACGTATGTTAGTACTAATATACACTCGAGAGCGATGAATCCGGGTCACTTAAAGAATCCTAAAAATCTCGGAAACTAAGAAGGCTAGCTTCATGAAATAAATTGTGTTTAATAGACACTTTAATACCCCTTAAATTAAAGTAATAAAATTTACGAGTCACATTTTATTTACAAAAAATTACATAAATAAAAAAAACTGCTGATCTCGCCTTAAAACAAAAATAGGAAACATGACATTTTTGAACAACATTACGATTTACTTGAATTTTAATACTTCGTATTGCCTCCTCGTGCTTCAATCACTGTGTTTACGCGGTTTGGCATGCT
This sequence comes from Coleophora flavipennella, assembly GCA_947284805.1. Taxonomy (NCBI): domain Eukaryota; kingdom Metazoa; phylum Arthropoda; class Insecta; order Lepidoptera; family Coleophoridae; genus Coleophora; species Coleophora flavipennella. The sequence goes on from OX369297.1 coordinate 2,512,046, forward strand.
GTACACCAAGTTCCTTATACGATTTTGGGGAATATTCTCCCATTCCTCTGTGAGAGCAATTTTGAGCTCACGAAGCGTGATTGGGGGAAGGCTTCTTTGTTTTACGCATCTCCCTAGCTCGTCCCAAGCATGCTCGATCGGGTTGATATCCGGGCTGCGTGCTGGCCACTTCATACGAGTAATGTTCATCTCTTGAAGGTAGTCATTCACAATCCAACCCGTATGAGGCCGGGCATTGTCATGCATAAAAATAGCATCCTCACCCAAATTGACCATAAATGGACCAACGTGTTCATTGAGGATTTCTTCCACATATCTTTCGCTAGTTAAAGAGCCGTTTTCTATGAACACCAGTTCTGTGCGACTCTCAGAAGAAATCCCGACCCACATATGTACAGACCCACCACCGTAGGCTACTTTTTCTTCGATGCATGCTTGCTTGAATCTTTCCCCTGGTCTTCTATACACTCTGTGTCTTCCATCGTGCTTGTAGAGCATAAATTTTGATTCGTCGGAGAACATAACTTTTGACCGATCTCCAATACTCCAATTTAAGTGGTTCTGGGCATATCTTAGTCTTGAAATACGATGCCCACGCTCCAGTTTAGGGCCGTTTGCAGGTCTAAGTGGTTTCAAGTTAGCTTCAGCAAGTCGTCGCCTTACTGTCCATGCGCTTGGGTTACTGCCTCCGAGGCGTCGAAACTGATTTGTAAGTTCAGTTCCTGTAAGAAAGCGATTACGAAGCATTGTGTTCACCAAGTATCGATCTTCTCGTGCTGTGGTACACGGTTCTGCCTGTTCCTGGTCTGCGTAGGTTAGAGCCAGTTTCCTCGTAACGTTGGAGAACTCTTTGTACTGTTGAGAGCGACACACCGACAGTCGTGGCTGTATCGCGCTGACCCCGGCCGTTTTCCAGCATTGTGAGTATTCTGGTGCATTCTTCAGGTGTAAGCGACATAATTACTGCTTGAATAATAAATATTGAACACTATCAACATGTTTTATGTACCCACTTAAATGACAGATTAGAAACAAAAGCAAAAACAAATGTAGTAATTTCGTAGTTCCATCTTCGAAAGTCTCCCTTTTTCAAATTTGATTTTTTTATGACATAACTTTACAATAACTAAGAAGTTTTAATGACTTCATTTAAGGAGTATTAAATTGTCTAATAAACACAATTTATTTCATTAAGCTAGCCTTCTTAGTTTCCGAGATTTTTAGGATTCTTTAAGTGACCCGGATTCATCGCTCTCGAGTGTATATACTTTGCTTATACTACACAGTGGATTAAATAGCTACTCTTGAACAACACAATTCGATAGGCCTAAATGAACGAAACACAATTCATGGGTAACATTCCTATTTTCCAATCACACTAAGTGATCCACAGTTTGTCTGTGTAAAAGAGATTGATTATTCCCGGTTCGGGGATTTGCGTGACTGAAAGTCATCTTGAACTATTACAGTGCGGAAATGGAAATGAAATTCTAGCTTTTTGAGTTTCCTTTTTAATGTAGAATCTACATTAAAAAGGAAACTCAAAAAGCTAGAATTTCATTTCCATGATCTACATTGTAGATCACAAAGATAATTACATTATATATTTTTTATTTATTTATAACCAACCCGCACTTGGCCCGCGCGTGGTCGACTAAGGCCCGATCACCTTAATTCAGGGTAGGCTCGAGCCCGTCGGTGGGGACGTATATGAGCTGAAATGATGATGATGATTTATATTCAGAATAAAAATTCAATTTAATTCAATTCAATTCCTTTACTGCAATAAATGTGGTACAAATAAGATGTTTTAAAAACAAAAGAAACAAAGATCAGCACATTTAGTCACAATTGACATACAATAACAATAAAAGTAAGTATTTTAAAATCAAAATATTGAAAATTATAGACATTTAAAAACATTACACACTTATAGTATATTACTGCAGCGGCCAGCAATAGAGGCATTGATGGACGAACGTGTACGTGTGGGCCGTGGCGAAGCTGAGGCACACATACGTAACGTAAGTCCATCAATGCCTAGTAATATGCCTAGTAATATATAAAGTAATGCTTATAGAGTACTTTTCTCAAATAATGCGCGAAAATTAAAATTTCAATAACTAGTTTTCAAAATCAATGACAAACTGATCAAAGACCTTTGTCTTAAGACACTGCGGTGTTTGGGACGTAAAGATATTGCGAAGCTTCTCGAAGTTGAGCTCCATGGGCGTACCATCAAATGCGAGACCGCCGGCCGAACCCTGCAAGAGTGGGCCCGGACCGCTCCCTGCGAAGCCGGAGACTGAGCTCCATGAAGGGCGAATCCCGAAGCGCTCCCTGCGAAGTCGAATGCCGAGCTTCAGATAGAGCGAATCCCAGAGCGCTCCCTGCGAGGATAGATGGTAAAAAATGGTTCATGAGTAAACTTCAATTGCGCGTTGGAGCTGACACGCACACCTTTTTTTTAACTTTTCTTGTCCCTCTTCATTTTAAGATCCACTTGCTGAGGGGCTCTACTGTGGCCATCGATAATAGTGCCTAAGTCTTCCATGGTCTCAGCCATGACCACGATATCATCAGCGAATCGAAGGTTGGTGATGTACTTGCCGTTGATATTGATGCCGATTCCACCCCAGTCCAAAATCTTAAATTCATCTTTCAAGGCGGCTGAGATATGAATCTACCTGTGTCATTCCTCGCTGGAGCTAGATAACTTTCGAATTTTGGTCCTGGAAGTTGAGCTAACATTCTGGCGTCTTAATAAAAAGTATAAAAACACTTCAGTTCTGCGCACCCCATACATCGCTGTAACCATGACCGCTACCAGAACCGGGAATAAAGGGATCGCCCGGGGCTATTTTCAGAGTAAAAATCAATTAATTTTAAATTTAAAACCCGGCTGCATATAAACATTATTCTTCTTCTTTTGGCATTCAGGTAATTATGTATCCTATCTTATGTCACTCATGGGATCAAGACACCTCGCACTCTAAAATCTATCAAGCCTTTAGCACACCCCGGACACTCCATACAATGGTCGTAAATTACATGTTTATAAACAAATGACGGAGCCAACAATATCACGGTGAAATCATATACGTTCGAGAACCAAAATATCACCAATCTGTATCAATCTGGGTGGCGAGGGGTAGAGATCGAAATCTAGAGAGTGGCAGGGAGTGTCCATATTGTATGTTAATACTAATACTATATACTTTGATTTTAGGGCGCAGACTCATCCAAAGAAACATACATGCATACCTACGTACCCGAAAGATATAATCTTCCTTTTTGAGCAGTTGGGTGATTTATATGTTAAAATGAAGCTACTCGCCTGTATAATAAAAAAATTAAAAAAACAACCTAGACTGTGCTAGGCTCGTTTACCGCTTGGCTAGGCACTCTTCTGAAACGTTTTGTTAAAATATTGAACATGTTACGTGCAATTGCGACGTGACACCAATTAACGAAAGAAGAGAGAGTTTATAGCTATCCCACGGGAACCACACAAATTAAAGAAAAGAAAGAGTTTATAGCTATCCCACGGGAACCACTTTAGAAATCGGAATAAAAAGTAGCCTATACGTTAATCTAGATCCTAATATATCTACTCGTACCCCAAAATTCATAGTGATTCTAGCGTGATTTACAAAAATCCATCCATCCATCCAAACTTTCACATTTGTAAAATTATCCTACTAATATTATAAATGGGAAAGTTTGTATGTATGGATGGATGTATAGATATATGGATGTTTCTTTCACGCTTCAACCACTGGACGGATCAGGATGAAACTTGGCACACATATGGGTTAGGTCCTGGAATAGGACATAGGCTACTATTTATAACAGGAAAACGTATTATTCCTACAGGAAAATCGAAAACAACGCGGGCGTAGCCGCGGGCGGAGGGCTAGTATATATAAGTATGAAAGTTTGGAAATTATTACATGGTTCGAAAACCATAAAATAAAACAATAATACTATACTACACTACTTTTTGTAGATATTGCAGGTATTTTTAGGTGAATTTTTACACCTTGGGTTACATTTTTTAAATTTTAGAAAGGATCCCAATTTTTTGAAAATATAATATAGCCTATAGCATCCGCGGATAGTGTAGCTTCCTAACGGTGAAAGAATTTTTCAAATTGAACCAGTAGTTTCGGAGCCTATTCAGGACAAACAAACAAACAAATCTTTCCTCTTTTTTAAAGGACTTCAAAAAAGGAGGAGGTTTCTCAATTCGACCGTATATATATATTTATGTGTGTTCGCGGATAACTTCGTCGTTTGTAAACAGATTTTAATTATTCTTTTTTTGTTAGAAAGAAGATATCTCAAGGGTGGTACCATGATAAGAAAACCAAGATCTGATGATGGGATCCCAGGGAAATCGAGGGCAACCCTTAAATTTTATAGGCACGTATCACGTGTTTCATATTATGTTTTTAAAGCTATTAAAGTATTTGCGTCTGGCAGTCATTATCTCATGATGATGAGCTGATAAAAAAACGTACAACTCATTAACGGTGATGAGTTAGAGGATATTTTTTTAAATATAGATAGATACGTACGAGTAAGTACGTATAGACCGCTAGTTGTATTCTTTCAGGTTATTCAGATGAGCTGATGATGGAAGATTTCACTCCTTAACTTTCATGCTGCTGAGGTGATAATGGAAGCCACAGGACTCTGTATCTTTTAATGAAACACATGCATTATGATTTGATGATTCTTATTGGCGAGTAGGTGATTAGATTTATAATTTAAGTTTCATATTTAAGTTCTTATTTAAGTTTCATAATATTATTTCATACTTTTGAATAAATTACATTTTGAAGTGGTTTTTCAGTTTTTTTGAACTTTTTTTTTTAAATTAGTGTAGATGTAGATGACTCACAAGTCACAAAACCTTGACAGGTATGTACCAATGTATTTTGTTTTTCCGTCACGGTCGTTTTTTTATTTTACCTGTATTGAAAAACGTCGTATGTTGTTACATGGGTGCAAAAGGAAATGACAAACTCGTGACAAACTTGTCTGCGGCTCGGGCTTACAAATGTCACTCGTTTGTTATTTACCTTTTTACCACCCTTGTATCATAAATAACTATTATCGCTCGGTCCTCAGTCGCTCGAAAGTAAAAAAGAAAACCATTGTACTTGCCAATTGAGTAAGGGATCTTAGATTAAGTGGAGTTCGGTTAACATAGGTATTCTACTATTGATCATCATATCAGCTCATATACGTCCCCACCGAGGGGCTCGAGCCTTCGTCGACCACGCGGGCCTAGTGCGTGTTGGTCGACTTCACACACAACCTTCGAGTTTCTTCGCAGGTGTGTGCAGGTTTCCTCACTATGTTTTTCTTCACCGTTAAAGCAATCGGTGAGTATATGTACGTAAGTTTCGAAAAACTCATTGATACATTGGCCGTCCGGATTTGAACCCGGCACCTCTGGTTAGGAGAATCCAGTCGTGATCGGTTGTGCCACCGACGCTTTTGGAACTTGGAGAAATCTACTATTGATATTTGACAACATTGACGTCTATATTCTACCAAAAGTTGTGTTAGGGCGCATACCTATCTCATATCTGTCAAAGGCACCGACGGAGTTCCGAAACTCTAAACTTTGTTAGAGTTGGCCTTAGTTCAAGATTGATTCTTGTTCTGAGGAGTTGGCCTAGAATTTCGAATAATTTACCCTTATTATGTAAACCACTTATTCGTATCGCTATACCAAAGTCATTTGAGAACTGAATTAGGCTGCCTCTGAAATAAGTACTTTTCTATTACTCATTTGAAGTTAGAGAAAACAAGTACTCTTGATTTTTAAGTCGGGTGTTGGTTGGTTTATAGTTATTTATGCCACTGCCAAGTAATGAGAGCCATTTACCCTTATTATGTAAAACACTTATTCGTATCGCTATACCAAAGTCATTTGAGAACTGAATTAGGCTGCCTCTGAAATAAGTACTTTTCTATTACTCATTTGAAGTTTGAGAAAACAAGTACTCTTGATTTTTAAGTCGGGTGTTGGTTGGTTTATAGTTATTTATGCCACTGCCAAGTAATGAGAGCCATTGTAACATATATTTTTTTTTATTTTTTTATTTATTTGTTAAAAAGAAAGTTACAAAATATTATAATAATATTAGTACATCAAAAACCTTTACAGGTTTATCAGTGCACTAGTTAATGTCGTTGCTGACACAATCCTCTTAAGCTAAATTAAAGTATGTACCTACCCTATGTTAACAAAAATCAAAAAGATAAAAAAATATTTAAAAAATATATCAGAATAAAAAATTATCATTTTAAAACGACTTAAAGGATTGAATATACTTGGAAGCCAAAGCCATAAAAATATTTCAAAAGTTTCATAGTAGTACAGTTGTCTCGTTTTGAAATGATCATTGTAAAATGACTAGTAGGAATGAATACTTTTGTGATATGATTTGAGGTTATGTATTAAGCAGATTAACCGAATGGGAGGAAAAAAACAAGTGTCACGGATGGTTTTTTGGCGGGATTTATGGTAGACGCATTCGTAGTTTTATTTTGTTGTTTTTTCATTGTTTTCTGCTAGAATTTTGTTCAAGAAGTGGTGCATTTTGGAGAAAATCTTCTAGTGCACGTGAGCAATGTGGAGAACAAGAAAATAAAACGAAGGAGGACGTGAGAACCCAACTTATTCTGGGTGCAGTTTTATAGACGCCCTACAGCAACTGGGTGTTCCACCTCATAATGTAGCTGCTGCAAATGCTGTCAAGAACTTCAGAGAAGATTTGTAATGCACCGGCACTAGCATTACAAATCAAAAACTAAAAGAAACTTAAATACGTCAGACCTGGCTGTATGGTCTTAGTCACCTTTGCCTTCTCCGCGCTTTTGATAGCCGGAGAGAAACCAAAAAAAAAAACAAGTGTCACGACCATTTTTTTTTCTACTAGACAGGATGCAGATTACCTAGCTAGGTGCTAACAAAGCTAAAACTGAAAAAAATCCTCAATAGACAAAGTTAAAAACGTTTTACACCACCTACTTTAATCACAAAATTATGGCGTTGAACCTAGGATCTTTTTTTCTAGTGATATATTGAAAACTATTATACCGATTTTGATGAAACTAGCGCTTTTAATGGCTGAAATATCTCAATTTAGATAGAAAACTATGATTTTAATCTATAATATAATAAAACTGTAACGGGGACGTGTCTGTACATGAAATATTTTTGGAAAATAATAACTGTGGTGGACATTACTAACGATACAGAGGCCAAAACAACAACTTTTGAAATTTTTGTCTGTCTGTCTGTCTGTCTGTATGTTCGCGCATCACGCAAAAACTACCAGGCCGATTTTGATGAAATTATGTATGGTGGTTCCTTATAGCCCGGGTTAACATATAGGATACTTTTTATCCCGGAAAATTCAAGAAATCCCGTGGGAAAATCAAAAGTATTCATTTATAGAATGGCTCACCACGCAAATGTGGCTTGACCTATTACAATCAAATTTTACACGTTGATACCCTTATCGCAAACTAAAACTGGGACATTGTGAATCCCAAAAAAAAAGGATTCCTGCAGGAATGCAAAAAATTGTATCTTTAGAATGACTCAACCTAACAATATGAAACCTTTACATTGGGATGGGGTGTTTTGACCATCATTGTATAGTCGGGTATTCTTTATCCCGGAAAACTAAAGAGGTCCCGTGGGAAATTATCTATCGATACATACAATAATAACAGTATTTTTTTCTATATATTAGCTACACATACCAAACATTATAATCATAGTAGCAGAATGTCAATAGATGGCACTGCAGGGATAATAAAACGCGCTTAAGTTGTATTAAAACATTAAAATATTATTTCATACTTTTGAGTGGATTTCTTTTATGTATTTTTCAGCATACGCTACTTTAAACTCTGGAACTATGGTACGTAGCGATGTGTTTCATAGACGAACAGAGAGGTATTTTTTTACAGATTCCAATTGTGTAAAAAAATAAAAACACATAAATCGAGTTTAACATCTTTTAACAGGAGGCACAATAAGTGCTCGATCTTGGAGGCAAATTACTACTTTGTGCCGCTGGTCTATGAGACAACCGGCTGCTGAACCCTCAGAGGCCTTTGCCTTCACAAAGGAGATTGGCCGTCGCCTTCGAGAGAGGAGATGTGACGTGAGGTCCTACCTGCTGCTAAGGTTGTCTATTGCCATCCAGCGCGGCAACGAGAAGTGCGTCATGGGCTCCTTTGGAGCTTATACGACTCGAGGATTTGACCCATATTGATATTTTTAGGAAATTTTATTACTAGATTGATATAATGATTTGAATTATTTTTTTGATAATATAGGTATATGTGTTATTTCATCATATCAGTTTATATACGTCCCCACCAAGGGGCTCGATCTGCCCTAAGTTAGGGCGATCAGGCCTTAGACGATTACGCGGGTTTCTTCGCAGGCGTGTACAGGTTTCCTCACGATGTTTTTCTCACCGTAAGAGCGTCGGAAAAACGTACATACCAGTATGAAATCGATATTCGTATAGATATTGGTAAGTGGCAGGATTCAAACCACGGCCTTCCGGACAGGAGGTACTGGCCCTAACCGTTCTGCCACCGACGCTCTATATGTTATTTAAGATTTAGAAATCCTTACTTAATATTATAAATGTGAAAATGTGTTGGTTGGTTTGTTACCTATTCACACTTCACTTGATGAAATTTGGAATGCAGGTAGCCTGTATCACTGGGAATCAAATAGTCTACTTTCCTGAGGAAAAAGTCCCTAAGGAAAAAGTTCCTGAGGAAGCTAAAACAATACTCTTTGTTCGTTTAAAATGGGTTGGTGTGATTTTTAGCACAGAGATGAGGTGTAAAATGATATAATTTACTAAAAAGTATATCCAGATATAGTTCCCGAGGGATCTGGGGACAACTGTTTACTACGCTCGCGCACTTCGGTGGCGTCGCAACGGAGCAACGGATTAAAGCGATTTTTTGTATAGAATTTGTTGAGAGTGTGGGAAATGGGGATAAGACTGCTAATCCGAATATCCCGATACAGTTCCTGAGGTACCTGGAGAAAACTCATGTCCACGCTTGCAAGCTGATTGCGGCTCGCGCACCACTCACCCTCAAAAGGAGTCATTAAAGCTATGTCCACGCGGGCGAAGCCGCGGGCAAAAGCTATATTAAATAAATGTCTCATAAGTTACTTGCCATACGATTCAATAAATCAAAATCAACCACTCTCCTGCAAACGTAATGTCGTCTAGAAGTAACAATGTGGAGATGGAAATGTCGATACGGGCGTTACTCGTAATCATTGTTTTTAAAAAGTCAAAAAAAGGTTAGGAAAAGGTCTAAATATCTAGATAGGTAATCTTTTATATAACTAACCCTTTCTAGCTCCTACAGACCAGAAAACCCTCTTGTAGTCAAACTGCTTTTATTGAGCTTAAATAAATGTGTTAATGTGAGCCGAGGCGAAGCCAAGGTACACATACGTAAGTCTATCAATGCTAAGCTAGGGCTGCCAACTCTCCGGGTTTCACCCAGAATTTTCGGGTGTGGGTAGTACACCTCCGGGCTCCGGGTTAAGCATTCGTATCTCCGGGTCTAACCGGGCTGAGAAGCGACAGCCGTCCGGTACTTTTTCCCGTTAATTTTTCTAACCACTCACCACGTCACGACCTACCAGTAGATTTAATATGGGTCCAGTTACGCAAAACTGTATATTTCACTGAACTCTCCAAAACAATAGGGTGTTTATTTTGTCTGTTCTAAGCAGCAATGCTTTTGTTGAGCGAGTCTTTTCATTGATGGGCAATTTATGTATCGTTAAAAGGAATTGGGTGGAGCTGATTTCAAAAATTAACTTCAATATGAATTGCCAGGAGTTTCTGCAGCACCTATAGAAACCAGAACAGGAAAAACTGTTAAACATATGCGAGCAAACAAAGAAGTATCATTTAAAACAGCAGCCTAGCACTAGCCAGTAACGCACTAAATCCCTTTCTACTCCTACCTAATACATACAACTAAACCTAACTAACCCAGTCTTCCCCCCCCCCCCCTCCCCCCCGACCCTCCCTTGGGCACGATCCCCAGGTCTGCTTGTCATCAGAGTTGGCAGCCCTAGTTGTAGCCAAGGCTTGTAGGTATAGTATTTTGTCAAATAATGCGCGGAAATTAAATCTATACAATTACTGTTCAAAATCAATAAATAAAAACTAACAACAATAATTTTTCACGCGCCAAAGTATTAATTTGTTTTTTTTAATAAACAGTTTTCTATTCGAAATTTTAATTTAAACCTTTGATAAGTTACCTCCTTGGTTGTCATGTTTCCGAGTAAAAGATCATTCCATTTTTAAATTACACGACAGATATGAGTGTACATAGAAATTTGTTTGACCGCTAAAACACGATATTTTTTAAAATCCACAATTGATAAGCCCTATATGGATTTTCATACAACTTTTGCCGGCTGCTGCTCGTATATGTTTGGCCAGTACAGCAATTTAGATTTATCTCTCAGAAGGTGGTCAAAATAAGGCTCAAATTTCCAAGCATGTTTGAGAAAATGTATGATAGATGATTTATCCCTGAATCATTATTTTTTCAACCGACTTCCAAAAAGGAGTATTTTTACGATTCGACTGTATGATTTTTTTGTTTGTTTGTTGGACGATTTCTTCGCAGATTGTGAAACGATTTTCATGATTTTTTTTAATACGACAGCAAAGTATATATGTCACGGCTAAAGGTGGGTGTGAACATAAACTTAAGATTAGCTGGCTAAAGTTAAGACAAAGTATATATATTAGTACTAACATACAGTATGGACACTCCCTGCCGCTCTCTTGATTGCGACCTCATCCTCTCGTCACCCAGATTGATACAGATTGGTTACAGTTTGGTTGTCAATCGTATAGGATTTCGCCGCCATTTTGTTTGGTTCCGTCATGCCTTTTTGAAATGTCATTTCTGGCCCGTTGTACGAAGTGTCCAGGGTTTGACTTTACTGAGTTGTTGCGATGGAAGTCGGTTATTTCACTTTCTGCAGTGCGGTGTTTATAAAATGTTTATTAAACATATTTAACTACGTCACTAGTTTCAGAACTGAACTGAATGCTGCTTACTAATTATCAGAGTTGTGGTTTTCCGTCTGCGCTTGAGCTCGGGAGGGATAATTACAAGTCGCAAAACAAGAGAAGCTAGGAATAGCGCATGCTATGTGCTTGTATCTGACAATGGTACGCTACAGATGAATCCACAAACTAATATCAAAGTATATATATGTAAATAAGTACTAACATAGAGTATGGACACTCCCTGCCGCTCTCTAGATTGCGACTTCACCCCCTTGTCACCCAGATTGATACAGATTGGTTACAGTTTGGTTGTCGAACGTACAGGATTTCGCCACTATTTTGTTTGTTACGTGATTCCTTTTTTGCAATTTCATTTCTGGCCCCTTGTATGAAGTGTCCAGGGCGTGCTAATATACACGTGACAAAAAAGACTAGAAATTTTTTAACTTAGGCAATTCTTACGTACCTTTTTTACCCAGACAGACATGTTTTGAGGATTTGGAAGTTTCCTCATACTCACCGGTACCCACTCTCCTAACCCCCCATACAACATTTTCACCCCTGTTGGCTCCTTCTGGGAGAACAATTATGTCAGTGAGTCAATGAGTGCAGTGTGTTTGCAGCTATTGTATAAAATATTTATTAAATTATTATTTTTATTTCGAGTTTTTTTATACTTAAATGCTATACATATTATTTCATAAATGGATTCTACGTCTCGAAAAATGATACTAAACGTAGTTTTGTAACCTAAAAAAGCGCTTTATTAACGAGAGGCCCTCCCCCCTTTCCTCCCACATCTAAAATTTTAATGGTTCTCCTTCGTTAAATGTTCTAAGGTTTCTAGGTAATCACTCTGCCAAAGAAGACCTTTTAATCACCAAACGCCGTATATTAAAGTTTTTTGTCGTGTTCAGATGCCACTATAAAAGAAAATTAAATCAGTTTGGCACTGCCGACGGAAGTGAAAACTAATAACGCTAAACACGTTAAAAAACCGCCCAAGTGCGAGTCAGAACCGCACACATAGGGTTCCGTGCCGTAATACTACATGGCGCCAGTTTCATGTTTCAAACACCATCATACTAGATGGCACTAGTTTCAAGTTTCAAAAACCATCATACTAGATGGCACTAGTTTAAAGTTTCAAAAACCATCATACTAGATGGCACTAGTTCTTCATGTTTAAAAAAAAACACGTTTTTTGTATGGCGACCTCCCTTATTTTTTACTTTTTAAAATTTTTAGTATTTTTTGTTATAGCGGCAACAGAAATACATCATTTGTGAAAATTTCAACTGCCTAGCTATCACGATTCATGAAATACAACCTGGTGACAGACGGACGGACGGACAGCTAAGGCTTAGTAATAGGGTCCCGTTTTTAGGGTTCCGTAGTATAACAAGGAACACTTATAGTTTCGTCATATCTGTCTGTCCGTCTGTCCGTCAGGTGAGCGCGCCTACAGCTCCGGGACCTACCTGGACAGTAGGTAGTGGTTCTCTTCCACGAGGCACTCGCCTTGCAGAGTACCGGGACAAGCGTCATGGCGGCAAGACCTACCGTAACTGGTCCTTGTCTTCACCTTATGGTTTTGGCAGGAATAGCGGCCCTCACTATATGACCTTGCTGTCGGTGAGTGTGGACGCTATATCATAAACCTTGTAGTTTAGCGTATCTGGTAGATATACGAGAGGGAATGTCCGTCAGTCCGTCTGTCTGTCCACGGCTTAGCTCCTAGTCTATTAGTAGTTAAGAGCTGATATTTGGTATAGATATATATGTAAGGTCTAAAAAAATTTGCTGAAACTATTTTAACTGGTGCTTCTACTCATGAAACCCATAGCCAATTCTCAAAAAAAAGGTTTGAACTTCCCAAACTAAGTTAGCTGATCAGCTGATCGAGTTAGTATGGGAGAGCCAATTTTTTTTGCGATTTGACTATGGGTTCCATGGGGAAAGTTTCAGCTAATTTTGTTACACATTAACGCGAAGAGAACTGTAAAAAAATTTTTGGAAAAAAAAGCTTTTAAGGGTACCTCTCCTACAAGTAAAGTGGGGATGATTTATTTTCCTCGTCAAACCCAGTCGTGTGGGGTATCGTTGGTTAGAGCTTAAAAAAAATTTGTGAGTCTTCTAAGACTGTTTTATAATTTAGGGTTTCATTTTCGAAAAAATAGTCATATTTGAAAATTTGATATGGACGCGATTATGTCAACCACGGAACCCCACATTGCGCGTGGCCCGACACGAACTTGGCCGGTTTTTTTACCTTTTGGGTACGGAATCCTAATAACCGACTTCCATGTCAACAACTAAGTACAATTTTGTATTGGTATTTTGTTTTTTGTTAATTTTCTAATAAACTGAAACATCGATTTCGATAAAATTTATATGGGACCAACTCAGGAGCATACCCCATCAAATATAAAAAAAACCATGAAAATCCGTTCAAAAAATGCGAAGATATCGCGTAAGAAACATAAAAAAATACTTACAGTCGAATTGAGAACCTCCTCCTATTATGGAAGTCGGTTGAAAACTATGTTATAACAGTGGTTTTCATCGTATAATATGATAGAATGGCCAAATTTTTTGTCTTGTAACAATTGTTACCAATAAATTTTTATCTTATCATATAACATACAGCATGGACACTCCCTGCCGCTCTCTAAATTCCGACCTCATCCCCTCGTCACCAAGATTGATACACATTGGTTATAGTTTGGTTCTCGAACGTATTTATAGGATTTCGCCGTGATTTTGTTTTTGCTCCGTCATTTGTTTTTTTTTTTGATTGATTTGAAATGTAATTCACGACTGCCCATCTAAAGCAATTGTAAATAAGCCCTATGCTCCTCGTGGAGTTAAAGGATCCAAGAAGAAAAACATTTCAACGAAAGAATCAGAAAAGCATTGGTGGCTCAAGACAATGACTCGGTCCTCCTAACCAGAGGTCCCGGTTTCGAAGCAGGGATAGCCAATGCACGTATAAGTTTTATATTTACTTACTGCCCGCTGCTAAAGTGACAGTGACAAATTCCACCTTTGCTAGTAGACAGTATGATAAACGCTCTGTTCAGCTATACAACTTACTCAATAAAGAACTGGTAATTTATCATAAGAAATAATTTGAATGTAAGAATGCTGTATCAATATGGCTCGAGTCCAAAACATATGATGAAATTGAGGAACTGCTGGTTACTTAGTGGGAGTTACATAGTAGCTTCCGATCCCAAGATGAACTCGTAGGGCTATGTCACGCCGTGTCTTGATTACACACGCACTCATTCACGCACACACATACACAAACACACACATACACACACAAACTCACACACACAAACTCACACACATACACAGACACACGCATTGGCACTTACTATAGATACTTTTGTAATTTTATATTACTTTGCTTATCTCAAATTAAATTGTCCGAATATGATTGTTATATATATTTAATTTTTTTTTTAATTTTCTTTTTTGTTTCATCTGTAAGTAAAAATTTTAACGGGAACAACATTTATTATGTTAAGGAAGAGCGGTGCCTCCTGACACAGGCTGTTTATGCTTAAAAGGAGACACCGACCCCATATCAAATTGTACTCCTTGTTAAAAACAATAAACTTATTTTATTTATTATTATTTTATTTATTACTGATTACTTTTATTGTGTGGGAGAATATTGAGAGGAAACCTGCAACTCTGATTATAGATGTCTATGAAGGCTGCGTTGCACAATGCACACGTTCGTATGTGTTTTTCTAATTCAGAATTAGTAAGCCCTTGGCATCATCTCACCTGATGGTAAATGACGATGATGCCGAAGATGGAAGCGGGCTTACCAAGATTCCCCAAATCAATGGGGATCTGGCTATCTTATCTTTAAGGCGGAACACATCAATGTTGTTAGCATTTTTGGCGTGCTTAGAAAATGCCCTTCACCAACCAATTACACTTAACACCAGGTGAGATGTTGTCAAGGGTTTACCAATTGTGAATAAAAAAAAATAATAATAATAAATTCGAGTCTTAACGAACTCGTTAATGTTATTCTTCTTGGATCTTTTTACTCCACGAGGAGCATAGGGCTTATTCGCAGTTTTTTACTGCTCCAGAATCGGCGGCGACGATTATTTCTTCCCAGATTTTCCCGAGAAACGCAGCTTCCAAAGACCACAACAATCCTGAAGAGAAAGGAAAACAAGTAAGACTTCGGTTGACCCCTTTTCCTTTTTCTTAAGGAAGGGTAAAGTATTCCATGTTCGGTGGGACGATAGATACATTTTTAAAAGTTGTTTTTTAACTAACAATGTTTGTATGTATGTCTTTTAGTTCATCTCCAACTTTGTCGGCGTGATTAATATGTATAAGCATGCCAAATAACAGCTTTCTAGTATAATAAGTCTGAGCTAAGCCGCGGTCAGACGGACGGACGAACAGACAGACATGGCGAAACTATAAGGGTTCCTTGTTGACTTCGGAACCCTAACAAGCTGTGTATAAGCACAATAAACAAAAGACGTTCCTAGGAATTGATTTCACTTCCAAAGTACATGATTAAAACTTCTAAATACAAAAAAGATCTATTGCCCCCGGGAATACGGCTTTATTCGGCGGCACAGGGCTAACAAAAATCAAACAAACACATTTTCACATTAATAATTAAAGTAAACTTAAGTGACAGTGGGCAGGGTACATAGCGCGTAGAACAGATGACCTTTGGAGTAGTAAAGTTTTCGAGTTGCGTGCGCGCACTGGAAGACGTAGCATAGACAGGCCTCTGACGACCTAGTGAAGGTCGCGGGAAGCGGCTAGATGGGGCAGCGCAGGACTGATCGTCGTGAAAATCATGAGGGAAGGCTCTTTTCCAGCAATGGACGTCTTTCGGCTGCATTGCTCTCAAGGGTATTTTAGTCTTCAAATGTACACTATACAACTTATTTAACACAAGGCGAAGTGGCAAAAGAAACTCTAGCGGAAGGAAACACGGTCGTTTGGAATTTAGTGAGACGGGGAGAGAAAGCATCGGCATTATCGAGGAAGACTGTTTTGTTATTATTATTATTTTGTTGTTGGGAAACGAATATTAGTAAATTCCAAACTTGTCTACGTGAATCTAGTTGCTGTCTGAGTGTCTGCCCTTGCTCGCCAATCCCTTTGTATACAATAAGATGGCTCTCATCAATATTAAATTAAGACGGCTTCCCTTTTTAAATTAATAATAAGGTAAGACTTAAGGACTGATTCTGCGTAAGAAAACTGCTCGACAATCAAAAGCCTTATTTGACTTAACAGGATGTAGCATCTAAGAGGTACGTTCGCTTAGTTCACAAAAAATTTTACTTTCCTTGTAATGTTAGCTTGTCAACATGTGTCAAAAGCATTCTTTGACGTGATTACGTTTTATAAATCGATGAATTTATGCACGAAAATGTGTCACGTTCCGCGTGCAAGCGAGAGCGCGGAACCAGCGATAGGGGGACAAGATCGGCCTAAGCGTTCGGCTTGTGATCAATGTTTTATTATGACGTTATCATGTAAAATTATCGTCCGTAAACCGACTTTCCAGGTAGAAAGTTTTTTTGTGATTGCAGTCAAGTCTTAGAACAAATTTGTGAAGTTTCACGAGTAAAAACCCACCTTAAAGTATTGCCTCTTTTTTGTAATATCCTGTATAAATTGTCCAGACTCATATACTCGTAGGTAAGCTTACCGATTTGAATAAATAGTCCGTTAATTTATTCAAAATTAAATTTTCCTACAGGAAATCTTAATTTTTCCGGGATAAAAAGTATCCTATATGTTAACTCAGACTATAAAGAACCACACAATAAAATCAACAAAATCAGCTTATTAGTTTTTGCGTGATGCGCAAACATACAGACAAACAGACATAAATTCCAAAAGTTGTTGTTTTGGACTGTATAACGTTAGTAATGTCCACCACAGTTACTATTTTCCAAAAATATTTCATGTACAAACACGGCCCCGTTACAGTTTTATTATATGTACAGATTTGGTATTTATACCTACTTACACAATATCTTATAAGAATATTGATATTCGATCAGCTGACTGCAAAAAGCATCATCATCACTATCATCCGAAAGTCGTCCATTGCTGGATAAAGGCCTCCACCAAGAATTTCCACGACGACCGGTCCTACGCTGCCCGCATCCAGCGGCTAGCCGCGACCTTCACCAAGTCGTTGATGCATCTAATGGGAGGCCTGTCTACGCTACGTCTTCTGCTGCGCGGTCGCCACTCGATAACTTAACTGCCTAGCTATGTGCCCCGCCCACTGCCAATTAAGTTTAGCGATCCTGTGAGCTATGGCGAATACCTTGTTTCTACTACGCATCTCGTTATTTCTGATTCGATTGCGTAGGGAAACTCAGAGCACAGCCCTAGAGCCCTTTGGGTGGCCTTGAGCCTTCTTAATTTAAGAGGCCCATAGTAAGAGACATAGAGTTACCCTAAGAAGCAAAAAACGCAAATAGTGAACTACATTATGGTTTAACATAAAAGAAATCTCCGACGGATTCATGAGTATACAATTCACAAGTCATTTTAAAGTCCGTTTAGAATCCTTCATTCAAAATCATACATCGTCACATTCAAAGTCATACAAAAGCCATAACTAATCAACATTTTCACTGTCGCAAGAAGCGCAAGACATGCAGTATGAGGTAGCGGGGTTCGACCCCCACCCATGGTCATCGCCGGCAACGGCCCTCACTTCTCGTCTCAATGTTAGAAAGTGAAGGCATCATAATATCATCATTTTATCTTTGTTAACTTCAAATTTATTATACGAGGTATTTACTGCAAACCAAAAGCATTTTCATCATCCGCAATATACATACATATCAAAAACAAAATCACAAATAGTTTGTCATTGGCACGGAACCCTAAAAAGCTGTACAAGTCTAATGAACTTCTTGTGTTTCGAGACACTTGTCAGCAAACTTAAGTTAACTTTTGGCGTTCTCAATGGACACCGCTGGGAACCTCCTGAGATGAGACTTTCAAAAGTTGTCGAAACTTTACAGCCTTAAGATAGGTCAAATGATAATATTCAATTCAAATTATTGAAAGACTGTGTAAAGCTATCACTATGGAAAAAATATATAATATACATAAAGTTATTTTTATTTTATTTTATTTTCAAATTTGGATCGAGTAACATAAACTCATAGCGTGTCATATAAAATCGATTTAATTGAATACCATTTTAATAATATTACCACTTTTGATGTAAAAAAATATACTGTAGACCATGTTTTTGGCATTAATTGCAAAATTTCTCGAAAACAAATAGTTAATGTTGAATGCAACCAACACACAAAAATCTGTCTTTGATACGTTTCATTTTGATTGAAATCATTTTTTTAAACTTATTTGAAAGTGATGAAAAGTAATAAAAACATGTAAAAATCTATAGAATTGGCTGTTTGGTTTCAACGTAAGAGCCGCGCTGAAGCCCGCATGGATTTGAAATTAAAATAAAAGACTTTTTTTATACGCAATTGGTAAGCCCTTGGCATTATGGTAAGTGACGATGATGCCGAAGATGGAAGCGGGCTTACCAAGATTCCCCAATGCAATTAAGAACTGGCTATCTTACCTTCAAGCCGGAACACATCAATGTTGTTAACACTAATGTTTGGCGGCAAGACTTAGATAAGATGGTGGTAGCTAGCCAGGCGGGCTTAGAAAATTCCCTACCACCAACCAAACCGATACCAAACTTACGTTCGATATTATTTTAACACGTTTCAACTACGGAAATAATTATGAGTATTCAATTTTGAAGACTACATTTTGAGTTTATGACAATTTTTATTGAATATTTTTCCAGGGTAAAGAATTCTAAACTGTTTCGGTGTCAGGTTTCATACAAACGTTGAAACCTCACGCCATTGTTTGCAAAAAAAAAACAATTGAATCGTGTTTATATTTATAGAGGAAGAAATAACATTGTATTACCTAACTAGATCGGTAATTAGATTTTTCAGGTTTCACACAAAAATACTAAGAAATCCTCGGAAATCTTCAGCGCGGCATACCCCCGCTAATCCAGCGAATTTACCCCGCGTGCTTGTGTCCCAGCGCAACGGCACGTTAAATCTGCGCGCTTGTTAAAAATAGTTCGCGTCGAACTACACCTCGCGCAAGCACCAATCATGTTAAGCATGCAGATTCTGTCAAATTTTGGATATCAATATAACAATCGAGTAAAACTTTCAAAAAATATCCCTAGAATACGAATACGTAGCGTGAGGTCGTAAAACAAACTGTACTTCATTTAGAAGTTACATGTCTGGGTCCTCTTCACCATACCCCGGACACTTCATACAACGGGAGATAATTGACATTTCTAAAATCAAATGACGTAACAAATGAAATCATGTCGAAATTCAATACATTCGAGAACCAAACTGTAACCAATCTATATTAACCTGGGGGACGAGGGGGTGAGGTCGCAATTTAGAGAGCGGCAGGGAGTGTCCATACTGTATGTTAGAACTCATATGTATATGTTGCTCCACTTTTGGAAACGCTTCTTTTGTGATGTTCTTCTGTTCCTTCGTAGCATTTGACTCAATTTCCTACCCATACTAGGGGTGGTTCAATTAAAGGTGATAATGAGTATGACGTAATTTTCTTTAGTAAAATGTTTCGTCCATAGTTAAGAGTAGAGCCAAAAATAGGTCAATATCTTGTTCTAACAAATCCAAACAGCTTTGTGAAATTCTCGGTCTCGTTTGTTTCTGAGCGTCAGAAAGCATTATGGGCACCCAGCGCGCTGACACTTTTTTCATGCCCAAATAGTCGTGTATAATATTATGGAGAATTCCTAGCGAAATCTTCACTTCTTCTGCTATATAATAATGAAAACGCTAAACACGTTAAAAAACCGACTTCCATCACAACAACTAAGTACATTTTTGCATTATAATTTTTGGTTTTTGTTAATTTTCTGATAAAGTACTATACTAATTTAGATAAAATTTATAAGGGACTACACGGGAAGCACTAGCTATCAAATAAAAAAAGAATCATTGAAATCGGTTCACCCAGTCAAAAGTTCCTAGGTAACACACATAAAAAAACATATGATGATAATAAAAAAAAAATCAATAATCTTTTGTTTTTTAAAAACGCTAAGCACGTTAAAAAACTGACTTCTATCGCAACAACTTAGTAAATTTTTACATTATTATTTTTGGTTTTTGTTAATTGTCTAATAAAGTACTACACCGATTATTTTAAAATTTATATGAGACCACACGGGAAGCACTAGCTTTCAAATAAAAAAAAGAATCAATAAAATAGGTACACCCAGTCAAAAGTTCTGAGGTAACATTAACACATTAAAAAAAACATACAGACGAATTGAGAACCTCCTCCATTTTGGAAGTCGCTTGAAAAAAACACGGCGATACGCTAAGACAATGTGACTTTTTAAATCATTTCTTCAATCACTGCCGATAAAGGGCGTCCCGTGCGTGGGTCGTCCTTCCTCGCTTGAACACAGCACACCAACGCGCAAATGGAGGAAAACGAATATGGAGGAGCATGAACCCCCATGTTTCTCTCAACTCTTAATTTACCTGCTCCGTAGTAAAATTTTTCAAGCAGAGATATTTTATTACCGCGCGAACTTCAATAGGTCCCCGAGACGATCAAGTGCACTTGACAAGTCTACGTGATTGAACCGAATATTGATCCTTTACCGCATTGATTTGATGCTTACCGTCAAGCGGTCTAGGGCTAGATCACAATTGACATAAATTTTGATTGATGCTCCTGCGCTTGATGCGACTTGACGTAACTTGACAAACTTTTTTTATTTGCGGCCGGAACATCGTACAGAACAGGACCTAGACGTGGCTTTGGCGACAAGCGCCGACAAAATTACAGAGCGTGATTTTGTCCTATTGCTAATATCTATCTACAGGGATTTTCCTGTACTATGGAAAGTTAAAAGTAAGGAGTATGCCGACAAAAGTAAAAGGTTGATTGCTTTAACAAGCATAGTGAAAACAAACTCACCTACACCGAAGAATTAGTGAATTACATTAAGGGCCGCCAAGAGGCTCGAGTTTCCATACAAACGTAGTTCCGCTTTCATATAAAAACTACATGCCGGATTGAATCCAAACTTTGCAAATATATTTAAGAGACACATATCGATGTTTGTAATTAGTTTTTTAATGTACTAATATAAAACGGAAAAAAAGAGCATTTTTGAGTAACTAATTTAAGCCTCCGTTTAGTTACGTTAAAATTTACTACTATGAAAACTAATTACAAACATCGATATGTGTCTACCCAATATATTTACAAAGCTTGGATTCAATCTGGCATGTAGTTTTTGTATTAAAGCTGAACTACGTTTGTATGGAAACTCAAGCCTCCTGGAGACTCTTGATTCGTTGGAAACCATTTTTTACGACTTTAATGGGCACAAATCGGTAGGCGACTGTGGCACGTGCACTTGATCGGACTTGACGGCAGCTTAAATGGGCGTCAAGTCCCTCATCAAGTGAACCCTTCAATCACGTGAGACTTGTCAATTGCACTTGACCCTCTCGGGGACCCATAACACGATGTCAACAAGACTTTTTTTTTTATTTACAATTGGTAAACCCTTGACAACATCTCACCTGGTGGTAAGTGACGATGTTGCCGAAGATGGAAGCGGGCTTACCAAGATCCCCCAACGTAATAGGGAACTGGCTATTTTAAGACTTCTATTTTTTAAAAACAAAAGAGAATTTGATTGTTTTTTTTTTTATTATTATCATATCAAATGACGTCTGGTCTATGCCTGCCTGTATTTTTTTTTCTTTTCAAGGAGAAAGTACGCATATTTATTGAACAACCCTTCTATACGTAAATTGTTATATTTTGCATAAAGGACAAAAAAAGCTTTTTAAGTTAAAGCCATAAAGGCTTATTTTAACTTTAAAGAAAAAAATGCAATTCGTCACATTTGTCATCTTATTTATAATATTTTTTTTCACATTTGGTAAGCCCATTTACAATACTTATCTACGAAGTACTTCTCAACCTCCTCCTTGGCGTAATGTTTAATCTATTCGATTCATACCACGAGGTCTTGGGTTCGATTCCCGGCTGGGTCAACTTTATAAGACTCATTTTGGTTAGTAGTAGGGCATTTTTATAGCTCGCCTGGCTAGCTACCACTATCTTATCTAAGTCTTGCCGCAACATTGATGTGTTCCGGCTTGAAGATAAGATAGCCAAATCCGCATGGCGTAGGGGAATCTTGATAAACCCGCTTCCATCTTCGGCATCATCGTCACTTACCATCAGGTCAGATAATGCTATGGGCTTATCGATTGTGGAATAAAAAAAAAGTAATCCCTCTGAAAAGGAAGACCTCATTTATATTTCAACACCTGGTACCTACGAGCCGTACTCGTACCTCCCCTTTCAATATTTTAATCATCATTACAGCTCATATACGTCCCCACCGAGGGGCTCGAGCCTACCCTGAATCAGGGCGATTTTAATATTTATATTTTAATATTATTTAATATTTTAATATTCACAAGGTTTCGGATACTTACTCTAAATTTGTTATAAGTAACTGGTAAGTATCAACGATACAAGATAAAAGTATACGCCGCCACAAACCGTAACACCGATTCGCGCTGTGGTAAAGGGTAAAATTACTCCAAATAGAAGGAGAATTTGTAGAAGATATTTTGATTCCCATTAATTAGTTGGAAAAGCAAAGATCGGTCTACGAAAATTCGATGTTCTAAACAAGATTGCTTATTACTAAAAATCCAAACATCTAAACACTACTTATTTTTAAAAAAGTCTAATTTTATATCTTATATACTATACTATCTAGATACACGGCAGTGTGAAACGAGAAGCCCGCATCCATCTTCGGCATAATCGTCACTTACCATCAGGTGAGATGATGCAATGGGCTTATCAATTGTGGAATTAAAAAAAAAGTAAAACTCTCTTAAAAGGAACACCTTATTTAGATTTCAACACCTGGTACCTACGAGCCGTATTCATACCTACCCTTTCAATATTTTAATACTCACAAGTTTTCGGATGCTTACTATAAATTTGTTGTATGTAACTAGTAAGTATCAACGATACACCAGAAAAGTCTACGCTTCCACTAACCGTAACACCGATTCGCGCTGTGGTGAAGGGTAGAATAACTAAAAATAGAAATAGAATAAGTTGATATTTTGGCATTAAGCAAGGATTGGTCTAGGAAAAGTCGATGTCGATCCAAACATTCAAACAGAATTAAAAAAGAAACTTATTTTATTTTATTAAACTATGTAGCTAGATACACGGCAGTGTCACTACCAAGTTAGTATCGGAAAAGTATGACACCGGCAGTGGGTTCCCGTTACTTAAAAGCTGTTCTACTTGCATTTTTTTGTGTTTAGTAAGATCCCCTCGATCACTTATAATCCCAATTTTCATAAATATTTTTAAACATTTTTGAGATATGTATTTAAGTCCAAAAATCACTATGTTTATGACACATTCATCAAAATTATCGAGATAGATTATTGGACGTATACAAAATAAAAATTCTAAGAACGGCCAAATGTGAGTCGTGCTAATTGTGCTTAAAAAATAAAAATAAAAAAAAACTTGTGCACCAATGGTTCTGTTTCACCAATACCCATCAAAATGTATAGACCACTTCCAGGCAACTTACAAACTTGAAATTTAGCTTCGAGGTAAGTGATTAGGCGTATACAAAGAAATTATTCGAATAGGCGTGAGTCAGATTCGTGAAATGTTAGGGTTCCTTTCCACTATATCTCATCAAAATAGACCACTTCTTAGATGACTAAAAACTAAATGAACATTGAGATAGGTTATTGGGCGTATATAAACGAAAAATCCGAAAAAAAGTGTGAATCTGACTTGTGAAATCAGGCTTCCATACCTCCACTACTGGGACTTCTACTCATTATCATAGCTTTTTTTTGAATATTATTATAATAATATTCTAAAGGAGTTAACACCAAAAATATGTTATAATGGTTTGATAATTGATTATAGAGAGAAAATAACTATTATTACTCAACAAAAAAATGATATTCTAACAAAACAAATCTGAAAGGAAGCGAAGTTCGAAAAAAAAAATTTGAAGAGATCATAAAGGGTAGGTACCAAGTTTTATAGTGATTTCTACGGAACTTCAAATTCAAATATTTATTTTAATCTTCTCCAAATTATAGACATGTTTCAGTTGCTCAAAAGAAAATTTGTTATGTTCTGTTCTACTACGTAGTATACGGTGTAACTTGGCAAGTTGAAATAGTCAGGTCGCCAAGCAAGCAGTACATTTTTAAAAATAGGCCAATATGTAATAATGAAAACTCGGGAAGGTAAGAAAAGAGTAGACAAAAATTACATTTTACTAAAAGTCAAGCCCATCCAGCTAATGACCGTGCTCAGGTCAATTAACCTACATGATCGACGACCCAACCATGTAAGTTGCACTGAGCTACGACTACTTCGTTTAAAAAAAATACCATTTAGTTACTTAGGATAAGTTTTCTATGAGCCGACGACCCATGATAGAATATTTGCATGTTATTAAATTGATTTACTTACAAAAAGTTTAATAGACTACATTGATAGCTTAAGTCGACCTAAGTTTCTGAATATACCAACTCTATTTCGTCACGTAGTACTTGAATTATTCATTTCGAATAACGAATTAAATAAATTATTCAATATACAGGGCATAAGAAAACGGGTGTAGGTAGGAGCCATTTATCTGGGGTTTCTACTCATCATACTGAAAAAAGTTTTCTGAACCACTCGACTACCCCAGAGAGCGTTTTAACATTTGAATGTTTTTTTTGAGAAATGACAATGGGACAATGGACCGATGACCTGGTGAAGGTCGCGGGAAGCCGCTGGATGCGGGCAGCGCAGAACCGGTCGTCGTGGAGATCCTTGGGGGAGGCCTATGTCCAGCAGTGGACTTCCTTCGGCTGATATGATGACAATGGGTTTCATATGATTATTTAACATTATCTATGCGTATATGTATGTGTAGAATATCTGGCGGCTTATTTAAGAAGATCTTTCTTCTTTTATCGGCTGCTTTTACAAGTAAAACTGCCTCAGTAGCGTAATGGTTAGGTCCATTAGCTTCACATCATGAGGACGTGGGTTCGATTCCCAGTGGAATCAATCTTTGTAATACTCGGTTTGGTTGGTGGAAGGGCCTAAAAGGGTTTAACCGCCTCCGTGGCGTAATGGTTAGTCCATTCGCTTCACACTAGGAGGTCGCGGGTTCGATTCCCGATGGGGTCAACTTGTAAGACTCGGTTTGGTTGGTGGAAGGGCATTTTCTAAGCTGGCCTGGCTAGCTACCACTATCTAATCTAAATCTTGCCCCCAAACATTAGTGTATTAAAAAAAACATAGATGTGTTCCGGCATGAAGATAAGAGCCAGTTCTCCATTGTGTTGGGGAATGATGCCAAGGGCTTACCAATAGTGAATAAAAAAGGGCTTTTTCTCAACCCACCTGGCAAACAATCACCATCATATCTAAGTCTTGCCGCCAAACATCAATGTTAACACTCCTAATGTGTTCCACTTGAAGTTAAGATAGCCAGTTCTCCATTGCGTTGGAGAATCTTAGTAAGCCCGCTTCCATCGTCGCCATCATCATCACTTACTATCACGATGATGCCAGATTATACAGAAGACCAGTACAATCCGCCACTATGCTTGGCGTTTGTGGACTATGAGAAGGCCTTTGATTCAGTCGAAACCTGGGCTGTGCTACAGTCTCTCCAGCTGTGCCAAATTGACCATCGATATATCCAGGTGTTGAAGTGTCTCTATGAAAACGCCACCATGTCGGAACTCAAAACCTATCCAGTTGCAGCGAGAGGTGAGACAGGGAGACGTTATATCTCCGAAACTGTTCACCGCCGCCCTGGGAGATGTTTTTAAGCTTCTGGACTGGGGTGGACTCGGCATCAATATCAACGGCGAGTACATATCCCACCTCCGATTCGCTGACGATATCGTGGTCATGGCTGAGACTATGGAAGACCTAAGCACAATGCTCGATGGCCTCAGTAAAGTCTCTCAACAAGTGGGCCTTAAAATGAACATGGACAAGACGAAAGTAATGTTAAATGTCCGTGTCGCACCCACCCCTTTAAAGGTTGGAGACTACACTGGAAGTTGTTGACGAATATGTATACCTGGGACAAACAGTCCAGCTAGGCAGGTCCAACTTCAAGAAAGAGGTCAATCGACGAATCCAACTCGGCTGGGCAGCGTTCGGGAAGCTTCGCAATATCTTCACGTCCCAAATACCGCAGTGTCTCAAGACTAAGGTCTTTGACCAATGTGTGTTGCCAGTGATGACTTACGGAACTGAGACATGGTCGCTTACTATGGGCATCATAAGAAGGCTCAAGGTCGCTTACTATGGGCCTCATAAGAAGGCTCAAGGTCACCCAAAGGGCGATGGAGCGTGCTATGCTCGGAGTTTCTCTGCGTGATCGAATCAGAAACGAGGAGATCCGCAGGAGAACTAAAGAAACCGACATAGCTCACAGAATCGCTCAACTGAAGTGGCAGTGGGCAGGGCACATAGCTCGTAGAACAGATGGCCTATGGGGCAGTAAAGTTCTCGAGTGGCGACCGCGCACCGGAAAACGTAGCGTAGGCAGGCCTCCCACGCGGTGGACCGAAGACCTGGTGAAGATCGCGGGAAGCCGATGGATGCAGGCAGCGCAGGACCGGTCGTCATGGAAATCCTTGGGGGAGGCCTTTGTCCAGCAGTGGACGATTTGTGGCTGATATGATGAAGATGATGTTTACCGATCGTGGATTAAAAACTAAACATTATTTTTACGAATTTCATAGTCAAATCTTATTTTTCCTCCCATGCAAGAAAATAATTGATTTATAGAGGGGGTTCACTGTGAAAAAAAAATTCTTTTACAGTTAAAATGCCCTCAAATATTAATACACATCTTTTAGAAACACTCTGTATTTCAACTAAATGTCGTCACGTAGGAGCCCGCCTAAACGTTGCTGAATTGGGGGATTAAGTATAAAATATCATATATTTACTAGCTGTTTCCCGCGGCTTTGCCCGCTCAGATCCCGGTGAAAATTTTCTATACCCCTACACAGAAACTTTCATGAAAATGAGTCCAGCCGTTTCGGAGGAGTACGGCAACTAACACTGTGACATGAGAATTTTATATATATAGATAGATACAGAGAATTCTATGAAAAAATGTACAATGTTGCCTTATTATACCTACTTGAGAAATTTTCAGTACATATAAATCTTGGCAAGCCCGCTTCCATCTTCGGCATCATCGTCACTTACCATCTGGTGAGATGATGCCAAGGGCTTACCAATAAAGAATAATAAAAAAAAAACATAATAATTCTGTGAAGATTTCTTTATTTTTATATACCAAAAAAAGGCTACTAAAAACCTCTGTGCTACTTACAAAACTAAACATCTTGCCCAATGGAACCCATAGTCATATTAAAAAACTGGCCAAGTGCGAGTCGGACTAGCACTCCTAGGGATTCCGTACCACCATACTTCTTCACATAATTTCACAGTATATAATGAAAAAGATACCTATTCACATTACAAGCAAAAGACATCAACGCAAGCGATAAAAGTATGCTTTTTCTGTCATGAAATTCGGACTCCTTAGCGCTAGTACGACTCACACTTGGCAAATTTTTATTATTTGTTGTTTTATTTGAGTATAAGAACTATGATCACACCAAGTATAAGTATTACCGTTTTTACGATAGAGCTAAATCAAATATGCTTCAAAAGAAATATAAAGTTTTTTGCATGAAGAACCCCCTTATTTTTTACTTTTTCAAATTTTCGGTATTTTTTTATTGCGACAATAGAAATACAGACTAAGTGAAAACTTCAACCGTCTACCATCTACGGTTTATGAAATGCAGCCCGTTGACAGACGGACGGACAGATGGACAGACAGCGGAGGTTGAGTAATAGGGTTCCGTTTGTCACCCGTTGGGCGTACGATACCCTAAAAAACGGCTTTTCGTATAAAACGTGTTGAACTTGTAGGGGAAATTTATATTTCTTGGGCAGAACCTATATTAAATACTAGCTGTTTTCCCGCGGTTTCACCCGCGTGGACAACGCTCGCGAGCGTGGTAAAAAGTAGCCTATGTCTTAATTCAGGTCCTAATCTGTCTACCTACCAAATTTCAGCCAAATACGTTTAGTAATTTTTGCGGGAAAGCGTAACAGACAGACAGAGTTACTTTCGCATTTATAATATTAGTAGGGATTGGCCTGTGGTGCAGCCCTTGAATAACACTATGACATCGTCTACGTAACGTCTGGGGCTCGTAGCTTGTAGAACAGGTATCGAGTAAAGAAAAAACTTTTATACGAATTAAATAATGCTAAAGAGCTATCTTTTTTGAATTCTTAAAATATATATTTGTAAAAATATATATATGCTCTGTCAGCTGACTTATTATTGGTTTATCGAAGAAAACTAGTTAAAATACACTCTTGCCATAGGAAAAAGTTTTAAAAGGGATCTCTGCCCTGGCGCGCGGTCTTCAATCTATCTTACTCTTGATAAAGGACCTCTGTCCTGGCTCGCGGTCTACAATAGAATGAAACTCAACTGTTTCAGAAAGCTTTCGAACGACTTACTAGTTTGAATTTAAACTTAGGTTTTTAATACGATTCGCGCTGGCAAGTGAGTACTAAAGGAGACCCAAGTGCGTAAACGTAAAGACATACGATCTTTACATTCCATCCCATCTCTTCCCGAGGGAGTCTTAAGATACAACCTAGAGATAAAACCAGAAGAGGGGCAGCAGCGTCCTTTCCGAGTACTACGTCACTACACTGCACACTGCGATCGCCAACCCGCCAGCCAAGCGTGGCGATATCGGCAAACCCCCTACCAACTCCGGGGAGGCTTATGTCCAGTCATGGATGTTTTTGGCTGATGTGTTGATTTTCACCATCATCGCTCGTCAAAGCAGGCTGATAAACCTTGCGTTGTAGATTCAATTCGCACACTGCTAAAGTAACTGCCAAAAATTGTAAATGAACATTAAATTAAAGCTCCATTTTATTGTGAAATTATAACCAAAATTTCTACATCTTGCCATGCTATTAGAAAGTAAATGACTCCAAACTAATCATTGTGAACCCAAAAATAGTTAATACGCACCAACATTTTAACCACATTTTAATTTGTATCTTTTTTTGCGCAGTATTCTGCTACTCATGGGGAGGGATTTGACTGTTTAATCAATCAAACCTGACCGAATCTAATATCGCTCGCTTCGTTCGCTCATTTACAGTTTTTTAGAAAAACTTATTTTTTGCAAATTCCTTTTTCGTGATGTAGTTTATTTAGGCAGAAATAGCGCAATAATTTGATCACTAAGATTTAGTGCTCATTAACTACATTTGGTGTTTGAATACATGTTTTGGGTAAGAGAGCTCAGGGTATCAAAGTATTTTTCGTGGTCAGTTTATTTAATCCTCAAATAAAATAAGAGATTTCTTAAAATGATCTCTTTGATAGTCCGGGGATCAAGGCGAATATAACGACACCTCGCACTCAAAAGTACATCACGCCATTCAGGCTTAAGTCTCAGGCAACCAATTAAACTGAGAGACATTTTTTTAAAGTCACAATTGACAAGCCCTTGGCATCATCATGGAAGCTGGCTTACCAAGATTCCCCATTGTAAAGGGGATCTGGCTATCTTATCTTCAAGCTGGAACACATCAATGCTGTTAACACGACGTTTGGAGGCAAGACTGAGATAAGACGGTGGTAGCTAGCCAGGCGGGCTTTTAATATGCTCTACCACCAAACAAACCAAGTCTTACAAAGTTGACCCGACCTCCTGATGTAAAGCAAGTGGACATACCATTACGCCACGGAGGCAGTTAAAACATACTTACAAACATACACACACCCGGTAAACATTACCTCCTTTCTAGAAGCCGGGTAAACATATTTTTCCATATCCATTTCCCGATTCCCTAACAAAACAAGAATGAATTGTGTTCGCCATACCGAGGAAGATTAGTTTTTCAACTTGTTTATTATTATTTTCCTATAACGCAACTTTGCTCTCGTCTCAACAATAGATTGGATTATTGGAAAAAACAACGCAGTTATTCCTGACTTTCATTATATATATAATATCTTCAGGTTTCATTGATTATACAGATCCCCTACGGATGGCGGATTTGACAGTTATTTAATTAATTCAAATAACTCTTTATAGTACATCAAAATAATTAATAATGTAATTATTATTCAGATTATTCAGAAATGAACGTAAATCACTGATGATATGATGATGACACAACAGCGCTGCAGAGTATAAAGAGGGTTAAAGAAAAAACAGGTTTTTTCATAAAACTAACTGTTCAAAATGTTTTTTTACAAGTGTTGTTTCTTCTTTTTTATGTTTTTTTTCTTTTGAACAATAAGTCATCAATTTCCAATCAATAAGGCCTAATAATTTAAATTTATTTCTAGACGGGATTTTACCGGCGGAGTAATACATAATAATAATGTTTTCAAGTGGTGAGAGAACGAAGCGAGTGATATTCGGTTCGTTCAGGTTTGATTGATTATACAGAGCTACTGCGGGTGGCGGATTTGACAGTTATTTAAATAATTATTCAGACCAACACCTAACAATACCCAGCCAGCATTGGGTTGACCTAGTTGTGTACGGTTAAACGCCGAATACAAATAAATAATCTGAATTTACCCAAAAAGCTTGTGTGATCCCAAGTAAACCCGGGTAAACCTAAGTTTACTCTACATAGAGTTAACTCGGGTAAACCTAAGTTTACTCTAGATAGATTTAACTCGGGTAAACCTGGGTTTACTCTAGGTAAAGTGAACCCGAGTAAACATAGGTTTACTCTAGATAGGGTGAACCTGGGTAAACCTCGGTTTACTCTAGATAGAGTAAACCCGGATAAACCAAAGTTTACCCTACTTAAAGTAGGTTTATTCTATCTAAAGTAGGTTTAATCTAACTAAATTAAACAACAGATTTACTTAGGATGACCCAAGCTTTTTGGTTAAATTCCTATTATTAATACGTACTCGGCGTTTAACCGTACACAACTAGGTCTACCCAACACTGGCTGGGTAATGTAAGGTGTTAGTCTAAATAATTATTTTTTAACTGACAAATCCGCCACCCATAGATAGGGGCTTTGTGTAATTAATCAAACCTGACCTAACCGAATATCACTCGCTTCGCTCGCTCACCCACCCAAAAAACATTATTATTATTACCTCGCCGGTAAAATCCCGTCTAGAAATATATTTTTTTATTTGGTCTGATTGATTGGAAATTGATGACTAATTGCTCAAAAAAAAGATAAAAAAGAAAAACAACACTTGTAAAAAAACATTTTGAACACTTCGTTTTATAAAATTAAAAAAAAAACTTTTCTTCAACCCTCTTTATACTCTGCAGCGCTGTTGTGTCATCATCATATCATCAGTGATTGACGTACATTTCTTGAGGGAAGGCGTCCATGAGTAAACACCTAAAAATTTTGCTACATTTTAAATTTTAATATAAAATAGTATATGTTGTGATTCTGTGTTAAATCAAATTGCATATGAATAAGTGAATCAAAGTAACTACCTGCAGTTGTTTTCCATACTATCATCCAAGAATTACACATTTTCCTGTCCTAACCTATAAATTGTATCACTGACCCAACAACGCCTTGAATATGGATGCCATGAAGCAGTAACTCGACGATATGGCAGTGCTATTCCACAGTCAGATGGCACAGTTTCAAGAGCGCCTGAAGCAACCTGGATCTGCAGAAACAGCTACTGTCACCTCTTTAGCTGGGGAGTTTGAAGCATTCAAAACGTTTGTAGTTGCTGCTTTAGAATCTCTTCAAAAGCAAGTGGAGTATTTGTCCCAACAATGCGAGAGGCGTGAACAGAGGAGTCATCGGAAATTTCTCCTTATCCATGGAGTTTCAGAGGCTAAGGACGTGAAACCTTCTGAAATTGCCATTGCTAAGTTGTCCGAACACATCAAGCTACCAGGACTATCACGTGTTGACGTCAGCAGGAGCCAGCTCACCGGCCGCCCATCAAATAATAAGCCGCGTCTTCTGCTAGTCAAGTTCAAGGACACAGCAGAACGTGATAAGGTTTGGAGTAGTAAGTCTAGCTTGAAGGGCACAGGTATCACACTGTCCGAGTTTCTCACTAAGTCTAGGCACGATGTGTTTATGGCAGCGCGGCAGCGTTTCGGAGTGACCAAGACGTGGACAAGGGACGGTTGCATTTATCGGAGCGCATGACAACTGGCATTGTATAACATCTGTTGCCGAACTCGAAAAAATTCCTAACTTGGCCTCGTCGTCTGCCTTGGCTAAGCCTCAAAAAAAGACAAAACGTACAGCTGCAAAGAAGTAGACCTGGTCATTGACATACTACTCTTATGTCTTCTAGGTTATGCACACAAGTATAATACAGCCGAAATCTAATATTATTGTCATTGTATTATTGTACCATGTATTATTGTCTAATATGTTATGTGGGTTTTTCTCTCACGCTATTCACAATTGAACTTAACTATGACGGTAACCTACTTTAGCTGGTAATTTGCAAACTACCTTATTTATCATTAAATAACAGAATATTTTCTAGTTAAGTAATAGTTTTGTTTGTTCAGTAGATCTGTGGTCTGTTCTTAGTTTCGCACTTTGTTATAGCTGACGGCAAAGAGGATATAAGTCACTAGCTGACGGTATGTTGTTTACAGTGACATCTTTCCTGTCGAGTTTTTCGCCCTTTTCAACCGACTTCAAAAAGGAGGTTCGCAATTCGACTGTATGTTTTTTTTTTGTATGTTTGTTACGCGATATCTCCGCCGTTTGTGAACCGATTTTCAAAATTCTTTTTTTATTCGAAAGAATATACTCCCGAGGGGGTCCCATTGTCACCAAGTCAGGATCTGATGATGGGATCTCAGGGAAATCGAGGGCAACCCTCAAATTTTATAGGCACGTTTTACGTGTTTGTGTGTTTTCTAAAATAATGAAAGTATTTTCTTCTGGTAGTCATCATCTCATGTTGATGAGCTCATGAAGGAAGGTACAACTCCTTAACGACTAGGAGTTGGAGGATAATTCTTCAAATATGTTACGTTGATACGTATAGACCGATAGTTTTTTTTATTTTTTTTTATTGAAAATTTGAGTGCGTTTGACTGCAACTCACCTGATCGTAAGTGATGATGCAGTCGAGGATGGTACACGCAAACTCAAATAATGCCTATTCACTCTTGCCTTGAAGATCCCCAAATAATAGGAATCGGGAAACACTGACGCAGGCAAGGAGTTCCACTCCTGCGCTGTACGCATAATAAATGAAGAAGCGTAACGATTCGTGCGAAAAGGTGGAACATCAACAACAAAGGGGTGCAACCCCTCCCTGCGTCTCGTTAACCGACGGTGGAATGGAGCAGGGGGAATGAGGTCGTGAAGTTCTTGCGCGCACTCTCCGAAATGAATTCGATAGAATACCGATAGACAGGCGACTTTGCGGCGATGCTCAAGGCTTTGGAGCTTGTCATTGACTAGCTCGTCGTCACCAATGAGTCTCCGTGCGCGTCGGTCGATGGCGTCCAAGGTATCCAGCTGATAAGTGTGAACAGTACTCCATACATGAGCGGACCTGTGCTTGATACAAGGTAAGCAGCTGTCCAGGTGTGAAGTACCGTCTCACCTTAGAGAGAATGCCCAGCTTCATTGCAGCAACTTTTGCCTTGGACTCAATTTAACGACCGAAGTTAAGATTGGGTGTTAAATCCACGCCGAGGAGTTCCAGGTAGTCAGATATCTGAATCGGTTCATTCCGAAGAGTTGGAGTCAAGGTGAATGGACTCCTTTTGGCGGAAAAAAGACACGCCTGTGTTTTAGAGGCATTAAACCTTACGAGGTTGGAATCACCTCATTCAGACACTGCCTGAAGTGATAGGTTAATGCGCTCTATCATGGCCTCTCTCAGAAACAGCGTATCAGCGCTGTTAGCTCGTGCACTGGACAGGTATTCTTTCAGGTTATTCAGATGAGCTGATGATGGAAGTTTTAACTCCTTAACTTTCATGCTGTTGAGATGAAGATACAGCCCCATTGCATGATCTTTCATACAATGTTGGCATATTGTAATAATAATAAATTCTTGACATGTATTTAATTTTGGTGTGTGTTTATGTAAGGAAAAGATTTATTTTAATATTTTTATTGTAATTATTTTGATTATGTAGGTTATTTTTTAGTTTATGTCTACTTAATTTCTATTTAACTTTGACATGATTTAAGTACCTAATGGATTCTTGATCTGTATCCATTTTTGATATGTTTTTGTTAACTGACGTAGGGAAATTATTTGTTTTAATTTTTATTTAATTCTAATTCCATAAGGTTATTTTAATTTTACAACTATAAAAATTTTTCAACACAATGTATGTTGCTTAGAAATAAATGAACTTGAACTTGAACTTGAAACACATGTATTATGATTTGAGTGTTCCTATTGGCGAGTGGGTGATTGGGTTTAACGTTATTAGATAAATTCACTAAAAATAAATAAAATTAAAATTAAAGTTTAAAAAACTAAAAACCGACTTCAAAATGAAATTCACTCAAAAGTATGAAATAATATTAATATACTTAAATACACGACATTAACCAACAATAACGAAATCAAAGGTGGGTACGGATTAAATTAGAGGCCCAAAGTTTTTTTTTTGAGGTCGGTCTCAGCAATGCCATCGAATCTAAAATATTTGATACGTAAGTAGCTGTGTGCTGGTACCGAGCCAGCTTTTCTGGTGTCCCGACCGGGGATCGAACCGCGGGCAGCTCAATGCCTACAGCTCCGGTACCTACCTGGAGAGCAGGTTGTGGTCTCTTCGACGAGGCACTTGCCTTGCAGAGTACCAGGACAAGTGTCTTGGCGGCAAGTCCTACCGCAGTTGGTCCTTGCTCTCGCCTCACCGCGTTGGCTCACTATCTGACCTAGCTGTCGGTGAGTGGGGACGTACGAGAAGGCATGGAAGTAGATGTACGAGAAGGCATGGTACTTGGCAGGATACGAACCACGACCCCCCGGTCAGGAGGTAGCGGCCCTAGTCGTTATGCCACCGACGACGCCCCGTTTTTAATTTTTTTTTCATTATCAGATGAAAAAAAGTTTTGCTGAGAAGAATAAGAAATAATAAAAATGCTTTACAAATAAAAGTTTGTACCTAAATGATTTTAGGTTTTTCAAAAATTATTATGGAGATGTATGTATTAAATGTAATACTTAAAATTTGTTATTCTAAAAATACTCGCTGTACATTCTAGTTTATTTCTATCGTTTGTAAATTGTACTTGGAAATTGTTGTACTGTGCTCTAAATAAAATTTTTTATATTCTATTCTATTCTTGTTACGTAAGAAAATAAACTCAATTATATGAAAATTCAAGATTTATCGTAAGCCGCAGCAAATGTTTAAAATAAAAGAATCAAAGAACCATTGATGATCCCAGATTGGCAATTTTTTTCTAAGCGATTACTCTTAATCTATCTTGAAAAGTTTTAAAAGCTTTCATAAAAAGAGAAGAAAACTTTGCTTCATAATTTGCCAATAAAAAACTTTTATCGTTTCTTTTCACTTTAAATATAAAGAAATCCTGACAAAAAATGTTGGGAGATTTTGTGTCTTAACTCCATTATTAAGCGGAAAAAATCAAGTTTGTAACTTTGAACCAGAGCAACCTAGCTTTTCTCACATTGTAAACCTATAATAATAATACTAAAAGTATATTCGAAAAAAAGCAAAAATTACGATATTTATACGTGATAACATGTCACAAGTCGAACGCTTACGTGGTTTAGACCACACGACTGAAGTAAAACTTCTTCAGCTCCATCTTTAAGGAGATGTAAAATACCGCCCTTATTTGGGTGAGTTAACTCCTTGGCACTTATGTGCTCCTGGTACATTTTTCAAATACAACATATCTCACAGTTGGAATACCTCTTGTAAGCTCCTGGAAGCCTAGTACTTTTAATCCGATGACACACTGATGTTAGGTAAAAGAAACGCCTACTTTTAGTATGACCGTTTTTCTCACAGAGAATCGACCGCATTGGTATACTTCTTGTAAGCTCCTGGAAGCCTAGTACTTTCAATCCATTCACACTTTTTTGACGGTTCGTCCGTCCATCCAAGTCCAAGTACTAGTACAACTCTCGCTTGCACGCTGGGCTCAGGCGTAACGTCACAATTACGTCACACTTTTTTTCGTGAATGCAGCCCGTGTCATCAATTTATAAGACGTTATCACGTCAAGAATACAAAAAAAATACTAGGCCGCTCGCTTTGACCACTGGACTATCTCTTATACAGACAGGGTGTAAAAAAATTGGTGTAGGACCCGTTAACTTCTACTCATAATACTAAACAAATTTTCTAAGAAACCCATAGACATTTCTCAGAAAAAAATCTGGACCCTACATACTATCTACATAAAAAATTGGTCGATCAGCTTATCGACTTGTATGTACAGTTAAACATTTTTCTTTCGATTTCAGCAAAGTCATGGAACAAAAGTTGTTTAGTATGATGAGTATAAGCCCCAGTCACTACTTGTACTATTATTATCATCTGTGCCTCAGTTAACGGGGCGGAGCCTACACTAATTTTGTTACACCCGTATATTTAGTGCAGTGTAATTACTGATCTTATTATTGCGCGGAAAAGACGAAGTGCGTGAAAACCGCCCGCGTTTCCCGTGGCACTATTAGAACTACAAAACTAAAATAAATAAAAAAATATTTAAAATAAAATTAAAATCTTAAAAAAAAGTGTGTGGTTTTATGAAACCACGGTAAAAGTGAAACTATTCAGAGGACGAAACGATCATGGCTGCTCTCGCTACGGTACAGAGGACGAAAAGATCATACCACAAAGCGACCGTCACGCGACATGCAACACACAGACGAAAAAAATTGAGACGATAATATAAAAGTTTCACTTTAAAACCAAAAAAAACCTAATTGTTAATTATCTTTAACGAGCTCGGAACTTACGTCGCAATCTTATTCATAAGAATAACGACTAGGTAATTTGTGGTCAAGGCGGGAGTGTTTTTAACAGCTGTGGTAGTGCTACAGTAAAAGAAACTTTACCATGGAAAACGCGTGGTGAAAAGTCAAAGAGAAAATCTAGCTAGATTGTTTTTTTTGCCCCCAAAAATTCCAATATAACAAATTTCTTCGAAATCGTTAGTGCCGTTTTCGAGATCTTAATACATATTACGTATACGCACACATACGTTTCACAGTACAGGAATAGGATACTTATTATATTTTACGTAACGGGAAATAGTTTTAAGAGCAGTCACTAGCAAAATGTATAAAAGTTGTTTATTGATGCGAAACCATGGTGGACAAAAAACAAGAAAATTATATTAATTTCTGGCGTGGAACGTCTTTTATTTGATTTTTCGTTACCTGCGTGGAAATCATTATTTATTGCAACTGTAGCTATTCTAGGTCGCACGGTGCACGGTTTACCCAGATCTCTCAGAAACCATGCATTTTTTCCGGGATAAAAAGTAACCTATGTTGTTTTCTGCTCTGTATTTTAGCTTCATGTCAAATTT
The DNA here is from genome assembly GCA_947284805.1 of Coleophora flavipennella. Classification (NCBI taxonomy): domain Eukaryota; kingdom Metazoa; phylum Arthropoda; class Insecta; order Lepidoptera; family Coleophoridae; genus Coleophora; species Coleophora flavipennella. The sequence continues at coordinate 2,549,950 of OX369297.1, forward strand.
CAGATCAATATGTTCAGTTGTTTTAACTTAAAAGAGTACAAACAGACAGGCATATTGAATTGAATTTATAACACTTACTAGCTTTTGCCAGCGGCTTCACTCGCATGCACATAGAACATAGTTTCAATGTCTGTCTTTGTGGGTGCGCAGTGCGTGGATAAAAGTAGCAATATTAATCCAGGTCTTCTATCTACCTACCAAATTTCATCCAGATACGTTTAGCTGTTGTAACGTCATTGAATAATAAACATCCATCCATCTATCCATCCGAACTTTCACATCCTACTCATATTATAAACGCGAAAGTTTGTAAGAATGTATGGATGTATGTTACTCTTTCATGCAAAAACTACTAAACGGATCTGGCTGAAATTTGGTAGGTAGACAGATTAGGACGTGGATTAACACATGGACTACTTTTTTCCACGCTCGGAGAGGCACTCGAAAAGTCAAGTGAAGCCGCGGGAAAAAGCTAGTTCATAATAATAGTTATAGATTATAAATAATAATAAATTTAAGATGTTACTTATGTATTCAAAGATATCGATCTCGTCAAGTTCGTAACATTTTAAAGCCTGATTTCTATTTATAACGAATAGGACAAGGCACGACGACAGAAGAAGAAGCAGTGACGATGAAGTATTTTTTTAATTTAGGAGTACTGCTTTGGTCTGTGAAGTAATCTCCAACTCTCTCTATGCTCAGCCAGCATCTTAAGCTCTTGATGCTACACGACAGCAGTCTTTTCCTTTACTTGATCTATGTAGTTTCACCTTTGTCGTCTTCTGCCTCTTCTTCACTCTCTATTTGCTTCTATGATGGTCTTCAGGAAACTGTCGTGTGGTATTAGGTGTCCCAATATACTCCCTCTTCTGTTTTCAATTATGTGTATTGTGTACATGATATGCAATGTCAATGTCAGTGATTGTCCTAGAGGTGTTCCCAAATAAAATGCAATGGTCTTGTCAGATGGATCTCTAATTGAAAACTTAATTAATAACTAATAAAATTATGCGTGCGTCAATGCTGTCTAAACTGGATAGCGGGCAAAGTGCATTGTTTAAGCGCGACTACTTCCAAATTTTAATAAAATTATTTAAAACTAGCTTTTTTCCGCGGCTCCGCCGCGTGGACATCGTTTTTATGTCTGTCTTTAAGGGTGATTAGTAAATTATGTGTTTTCCCACCTACTCAACCAACTCTGTGCAAAAAAAGTATTTTTTTTTAGTTCCCTAAGGAACTGCATCAGATTATGCTATTTTCCCGGGATAAAAAGTAGCCTATGTCCTTTTCTGTGACACAGGCTACCTGCATGCCAAATTTCATAAAGATCGGTCAAGGCGTTGAAGAGTGAAAAGGTAACAAACAAACAAACACATTTTCACATTTATAATATTAGTAAGGATTCACGACATGTACGTATGTAAATCGTACATATTGGTTAGTTTGTCTACCAAAATACGTATAACAAATTCTACTAGATAAAGCCATCGGACAAAGAACACGTTTCAATTACTCTCACAAAAGTCTTCTGGCAATATTTTAACTGAAACTAAAGTGCAGACTTCGCTTTGGACAGATTTATTTTCCTACTAGACTCGACTAAGTACTTTAACCGTTACTTTGATAGTTTACGAGTATGTTAGAAATTTAAAAAGAAATGGCAACGTTAAAAAAACGTAGACGCAGTTTGCAGGTTCACAAAGAAAACTTAAACTTACCTACTTCATCACTTTTTGGATAACCATTTCTGACACGAATAGCGAGCTCGAATATTTTGCATACTAATAGGACTTACTAAATGTTAAAAATAACCTAAGCGAGAATGACACTGGTCCAGTGGTCAGCGCTACTGCTAGACTGAGGGTCATGGGTTCGATTCCCACACTGTAAACATTCGTGTGACAAACAGTTTTGTTTGCTCTGTATCTGGAGGCACACCCCGGACACTTCATACAATGGGTGAGAAATGACATTTCTAATAACAATTGACGGAACCAACAAAATCACGGCGAAATCCTTTACGTTCGGGAACCAAACTAGCATCAATCTGTATCATTCTGGATGACGAGGGGGTGAGGTTGAAATCCAGAGAGCGGCAGGGAGTGCCCATATTGCATGTTAGACTAGCTCTTTCCCGCGGCTTCGCCCGCGTGGACATCGTCGCTCGCGCGCGTGGAAAAGAGTTTTCTCCAGATCCCTATCCCAGATCGGGCTATTGTGATTAGCAATCTATGACACTCCTCAACCATCTGTGCAAAAAATCACAAAAATCCATTGTTCCGTTGCGATTTTAAAGAAATTTGCCAACAAAAGAGTTTTTTTTTTTCAGTTCCCTCGGGAACTGCATCGGACTATGCTATTTTCACGGGATAAAAAGTAGCCAATGTCAGGCTATCTGCATGCCAAATTTCATCAAGATTCAAGGTGTTGAAGCGTGAAAAGGTAACAAACAAACATACACATTTTCACAATTATAATATTAGTATGTTAGATAGTACTAATTTAAATATGTAGTTTGGTCTGGGTATTTAATATATTATGAATCTTTAATTAACTAATTAAAAATCAATATCATAAGATCATCACTTATGAACGCCTATACCGATTTGGCAGATTTTTTTGTGTTCGGAATTTTCAGGATAAAGTTTGTAAACCGAGAAATATTAAACCAGCAGCCAAAACTTTAGTTAATATATTTCAGAGATCTTATAGATACCTGTACATTGAAGTATTTGACGTGCGGATAGCAACTACCGATCCCGAAGATGGAAGCAGGCTTACCAAGATTCCCCAATGCAATGTAACTCATGAGAGAACCCATCATGGCGCCACATGGTAATAGCCAGCCAGGAGTGCTTAATTATGCCCTATCGCCATATAAACCGAATCTAGTAGCTCTAGTTGCTATCGAGACAAATGCTGGAGATGCTTCTCCAACAGTAAACAAACCAGCAGTTCCGCTTAATGGACAACTCACGTGACCCGTGCCGGCTACGACAACACTAGTTACGCGCAGGGAGGATGCCTGGACGCCATGTGCAACCCCTGCAACTAACCACATACCACTACGAGTCCTTGAAACAGTCGGGGGACCAACAAGCCTGCCGAAGGCGATAGATCCGACAGCAGGCAAGCGGTGGGCTACCCCCGACCCCGTAGTACCCTGATTCAAACAGCCGGACCCGTGGTTCCGGCTGCGAACTCCACCTAGCCGGGTAGCTCTAGGCAGAGTAACCTCTGCCACGTACCAAAGTGTTTTTTAATTTCGATTTCATATGTTCTTTTAACCCTATTGTCTTACGGTGAAAAAAAACATCACGAGGAAACCTGCACACGCCTGCGTAGAAACTTGAAGGTTGCGTGTGAAGTCGATCAACCCGCACTGGGCCCGCGTGGTCTGCTAATGCGCGATTGCCCTAATTCAAGGCAGGCTCGAGCCCCACGGTGGGGACGTATATGAGCTGATTTGATGAATCAGAATGTATGTATAATACGTTTTTTGGAACTAAGGCACGCGTAAGCCGCAAACCAGCTTAAAGGTTAAGGCACAGATATTAAATTATATGTGTCTGTCTGTATCTGACGACCTTGCAAGACAAAATGTAGCTATATTATCTGTGTCGTGTGTGATGTTTCATTGAATTATATGGCGAGCGATACTTTTGTAATACGATTGACATTATTTTATATTTTGTCGAGAAGTCTATCTCTAGTTTCATTGGTCTACAGGGAAATAAAATTACCCATGGACCCGTGGGTCGAATTACCGGGTCCACGGGTAATTAGTGGATAAAATAATGCAGTAGATATTATCTGCGCCGTGTGTGTCAAGCAAGCTCTAGCATAGCGTCGGTCGGCAAACTCGCGTCCAAGCTCGCGAGCGAGACTAGGGTTACCATCTGACCGGATAAATCCGGTCCGTATTTTAAGGACTAAGTCCGGATTTCATTCGTGACCGGATTTTTCATCATGCCAATAAATAACAGGTGGCGACCGCGCGAATGTGAAGAATTTTACAGTGAAATTTCGATTTATTCCAATTACAGCCCGATTTCATGATCATGATCATAATCTTTATTGGTAACAATTTTGTTTCAATAGACCACATTCCAAAAATTCTGCTTACGGCGAGGTATTGATTGGAACAATTGTCTCTGTCTTTTTCTTAACGTGAAAAGAGTAAATAAAATGAACTTTTTCAATGATTTTTCGTTTCAATCAAAAACTCAAATGAAAGTATTAAAAATAATAACATTACTCACTTTTTATTATCCTAACAAATATTGTTATATATTTTTTTAAATTTATACTTCAAAATATTAGTCATAACTAGAGATGGAAGTAACGGTGTAGACCAATATTTGGGTTTTTTTTTCTATAGAGCCAACATTGATCAATCATGTTTCTAATAGCTTTTGATTTTAATTAACATCGTCAACAATCAGGGTATTTTTTTCAATCTTAGGTTTTCTATCGTTTAGGAGTAATTGACATCAAAAAGAACGAAAATGCGTAAATTTCTATTCTAGTTAGAGCCCAAATTCCTTTTTAATATTTAAAAGTATTTAGAATCAAACATTTAAAGTTACTTAGTCATATTATCACAAACACTTTTCATTAAAAACGAATGGAATTTTTTTTCAATGCAATGACCCAAAGCATTTAACCGACTCCGTGACGTAATGGTTAGTCCATTCGAGTCACATCAGGTATTTATTTATGTGCTGACTGTACTTAAAACACTTTTTTCTCTATACAAATATTACTTGGGCTGTAAAGAGAATAGAAAATGGTCTTTAATAAGAATAAAATAATTGATAATTTAAAATATTTGATTTCAGTCTGTAAGCATTACAAAAAGTGGACTCTAATCAGAATTTTTATGTGGTCTGTTACTATTAGTCTGTAACTGAAACAAAACGAAATTTCTACCAAAAAAATATTTTTTTGAAGCTGTTTTTAGTACACAGAAATATAAGCACAAATAGTAAAATTAGTACAAATAAAATTATAATGAAGATTAACAAAACTTAGTTTTATTCTACTGAGTTTTATTTTTGGCGAAAGAATGGCTTTTTTTTACAGAAATCAGGATGTTTTAATACTTATCAAGCGGCTTTGGATTTTAAATCCTGGTAACCCTAAGCGAGACGAACGCGTGAATTTGTTTCTGCTGTTTATATTGTTTTCCGAGCTGTTTTTGTGTTTTATCATATTGTTGCGTGTGAAATACGGTAATGATTCGAAAATACCGCTTGGAGAGAGTTCCATACAATTGAATTTCCGTAAGAACATTAAGACCTTTCCTTTAGCTTTTTTTGTACTTGAACTAATTTTACTACAACTTTCGTATTTTACGAAACTTTTGGAAAAGTGGTTTCGGGAATAGGGGGGGGGGGATTCAATTGCCTTGTAAATTTTCTTTAATACCTTTTGAAAATGTGTAATCAATACAATGAAATAAGTCCACCTTTTTTTAAGTCCTTTGAAAGTGTTTTTCGTGTAAATATTTGTGTACAATAAAGATTGTATGCATTTATTAAGCCCTTTTTTATATGTCACGTAATATATCTGGAGAAGGTTTTTTACAAGCTTTTACCACCCGGTTCCCGGTTTCCGATTGAGCTGAAATTTTGCATGCACATGTATATCGCCTGGCAATGCAATATAAGCTTGTACCGTACCTAAAAGTTTTCAGGATTTTCGAAAAAAAATATTTTTTTATTTAATTTGCAATGTATGTATGTTTGTTCGGGTGAAATCTTGCAAATCAATTTTGAAGCTGATATCTTCAACCGATTGAGCTGAAATTTTGTATACTCGTTCAGTTGAGATGACAATGCATAGATAACTGTGTGTCGTCATTATAAATACAACATGGCAGCACACCCAAGATGGCGGACTAGTTATTTTTAATTAACTCCTACAATATGGGTATCAAATGAAAGGGTTTTCTGAGAAGAATACGAAATAATTAATTTATTTTTATTTATAACTCGTACTTAAAAATTTTTGGGTTTTTTGAAAATTATTATTTGATTTCTACTACATTTTAATCTTTTCTTCGTTTATCGTGTCAATAACAAGTCATAATTATTTTTCCTGTAAAACATTTAGAACACAAAAAAATATAAATTTTATTCTTCTTTTATCCGACATTCAATTCATACATCAGACCTCTGGAAATAATTGTATTTGCCGTGTCAAGAATTGTATCCTAATTCTATTCTATTCTATTATTTTATTTCCTTACTACGTGGCGTGCTCAGGTCGATGATATTATTATTTTGTGGATGTAACGCAGAATAATTGAATTTTGGTTTGACTTGCAATCATCATCATCGCTGCCGAAAGAAGCTACCTACGTTATATTATAAAAATGAATCTCTATTTCCCTTGGTCATCGCATCACGCGTGAACGGCTGGACCGATTTCGCTAGTTATTTTTTTGTTGTGTTTATTATTGTCAGGAGTAGGGAAGGGTATTATAGGGTAGTGTAGTGAAGTATAGTGTAGTGTAGTGTAGTGTAGTGTAATTTAGTGCAGGGTAGTGTAAGGTGGAACGAAGTTCGCCGGGACAGCTAGTCTATTTATATTTTAGAATCATCCAAATTTGTTAGAACACATAAAAATCTGTACACCTCATTAGAAACCCCTAAAAGAAACATTCGTAATCTCTACAAACATAAAAAAACCTTTCTCAAAACTAAACATATCTGCATCAAGTCGGTCATTAAAATTTATATCAATATTACAAATTATATTAAAAGTATACAATGAAATAATTTATTTGGTAAAAACTAAAAATCTTTCCGATCCAAAACTGTTATTATAATGATGATAATTATTTTGTTAAAAGCAAGGAGACATTTTGAGAATGGGGTGTTTTGCGAATGGGCTTAACCTTAAAGAATTTTTCGGTGATAGAAATCAAATTAATTTATAAAAGAACCCCTTTTTCTTACTAGCTTAACTCCCTAACTTGGAATGCTCTACAATATTACTTTTCTCAAGTATAAATTACCTATTACGTTATAAGATAAATATCCTTTATTGCACACCAAATATATAAAAAAAGAAAAACATTTTAACTAGCAAAATACACAATGATATGCAAAGGCGGACTTATCGCTTTAAGCGATTTCTTCCAGCCAACCTAATAAATAAACTATGTTTTAACTAGGTATGTTATTGATAGTATACGTAAAACTGTGAATATTTTTTTATAAAAATATGTATGTTATAGTTCATCATCATCATCATCATCATCATATCAGCCGCAGGACGTCCACTGCTGGACATAGGCCTCCCCCAAAGGATTTCCACGACGACCGTCTCTGCGCTACCCGCATCCAGCGGCTTCCCGCGACCTTTTCCAGGTCATCGGTCCATTGAGTGGGAGGACTGCCTACGCTAAGTTTCCGGTGCGCGGTCGCCACTCGAGAGCTTTACTACTCCAACGGCCATCTGTTATACGAGCTATGTACCCCGCCAACTGCCACTTAAGTTGAGCAATTCTGAGAGCTATCTCGGTTATGTTCTAGTTAATGTATTCTATTTATTTCCTAATTATTAGGAACTATAATTGACGCCCTTAAGCCCTTACATGTTGCTATGCCCTCTATTACTCATAGTATTATGTTTGTACATTATTCACTGTGACACTGCAATAAATAAATGAAATGAAAAGTCCACTGCTGAATGTATGCCACCCCCAAGTATCTCCAGCATCGGTCCTCCGCTGCCTGCGATCAGCGGCTTCCCGTGACCTTCTTAAGAGGAAACGCGGGCGCCGTTTTTTCCATACAAACGTAGTCCCTATTTCCTCCCTGGTTAATGACAATAGAAGAAAAATGTTTATTCCATCAAACCTATATTTACTATGGGCATGCCCCTATGTTTTGTTTTTTCCCATATTCTAATTATAATAGGAAGTACGAGCCTTCAAAAACTGAGAAAATAGCCCAATTGAAACGTTATTTTCAGACACCCATCAAAAAATAACACGCATATTAACAATAAAATGAAAACATAGAGGCATAGGTAGAGCGTTATTTTAATTATTTCTGAAAAAAATATTATAATTGCTCAAGTTTTGGAGGAGGAAATAGAGGACTACGAAAAGCTGTTTTGGTCAATTTTAATGCCTGTTTATCGGTCTGAGCTGCAGTTCTTCCTTTCATGCTGTATACTTACGGAGAGGTTTGGGGGAGGGAGACAGCAACATTTCATTCAAATACCTGTTTTTTAGACTGCGTTTACTCTTAAGGTCGTCCGTCAGTCCATCGAGTTCGAAGCGTGTGTGCGCTATCCAGGAATAGCGGGCCCACCGGGGCCTTGGTTGTGGTTTTATGGTTTTTTAGTCATACTTAGCACCCTTATTATGGTATCGTCATGTCCGTCTGTCCGTCGTTATGACAAAATCATTTTTCTTGATAATTGGGAAAGCTGAAAACGTAAAAATACCGACTTCAATCGCAAAAACCAATTACAATTATTGCAAAGTTTCAGGAATAGCGGGCCCACCGGGGCCTAGTTTTCATTTTTACGTTGTAGTCATACTTAGCACCCTAATTATAGTTTCGTCATATCCGACTGTCCGTCGTTATGTCATTATCATTTTACTTCGTAATTGGAAACTCTAAAAACGTAAAAAAAACTGACTTCAATCGTAAAAACCAAGTACGATTATGGTACATTTTTGGTTTTTGTTAATTTGCTAAAAATACTTAACCGATTTTGATAATATTTCACACCATCATATCAGCCAAAAAACGTCCACTCCTGGACAAGGGCCTCCCCCAAGGATTTCCACGACGACCGGTCCATCCATCGGCTTCCCGCGATCTTCACCAGGTCGTCGGTCCACCTCGTAAGTGGCTGCCTACGCTAAGTTTTCTGGTGCACGGTCACCACTCGAGAACTTTACTACCCCAACACTCATCTGTTCTACGAGCTATGTACCCTGCTCACTGCCACTTCAGTTTAGCGATTCTGTGAGCTATGTCGGTTACATTGGTTCTCCTGCGGATCTCCTCGTTTCTGATTCGATCACGCAGAGAATCCTCCTCTTTCACGAGTATAAGTGACAGCAGTATAAACTATAGAATTTAAAAAGAATCATGGAAATCGATTTACAATCTGCGAAGATATCGCGTAACAAACATACAAAAAATAGACAGTCAAATTGAGAATCTTCTCCTTTTTGAAATCGGTTGAAAACTGTTAAAATGTAGAAATTGGGCACAGTTGAACAAAGTTCTAAAGTAATGGAATTAAATAATATCAGAGCCCAACGAAAACTGTTAAAATGTTGAAATTGTGCACAGTTGAACGAATTTGTAAAGTAATGGAATTAAATTACATCAGAACCTAATGAAAACTGTTAAAAGTTGAAATTGGGCACAGTTGAACGAATTTGTAAAGTAATGGAATTAAATAACATCATAACCCAATGATAACTGTTAAAATATTGAAATTTGACACAGTTTAACGAATTTGTAAAGTAATGGAATTAAATAACATCAGAATCAAATGATAACTTTTAAAATGTTGAAATTGGGCACAGTCATTCATTTTTTATTCACAAACAATGTACATTGTATTTGAAACGTCAATAATTTAAATATAAGTAATTAAATACATACACAAACAATACAAATATGATATGTAACATTGAGATTTGTTGAACAAATTTGTAAAGTAATGGAATTGAATGACATGAGAAACCAATGAAAACTGTTAAAATGTTGAAATTGGGCACAGTTGAACCATAATTGGTTTAACTTTACTAATGTAAAGTAATGGAATTAAATAACATAATAACCAACTGTAAACTGTTAAAATGTTGAAATTGAGCACAGTTGAACGAATTTGTAAAGTAATGGAATTAAATAACATCAGAACCCAATAAACTGTTAAATGGTTGAAATTAGGCACAGTTGAACGAATTTGTAACGTAATGGAATTTAATAACATCAGAACCGAATAGGTACAGTTTCTTGTTTATGTACTGAAGGTCAATCTTGTTTAGTGAATGTAAAATCTTACTTGAGGTCACTAAACCTATAAAAACAAGATTTGAGACGTTCAAATTTGTTTTCATCCAAGTCAGGGTAAACATTTTGAGGTGAGCGTGTGAAGCGTTATTCTAAATCCAAATTCGGAAACACATTGGTACGTGAAAGGATTCGAACCACGACCTCCCTGACAGAAGGTACAAGGTAGCGGCCCTTTCCATTACGCCACCGACGCTCTTACAAATTTGTAAAGTAATGGAATTAAATAAAATCAGAATTGAATAGGTATAGTTTCTTGTCTATGTACTGACGGTCAATCTTGTTTAGTGAAGGTCAAATAAAACTAACTTGAGGTCACTCAGCCTATACAAACAAGATTTGAGACGTTTAAATTTGTTTTCTGCAGGCTAGACCGGGGGTCGTGAGTGTATTTTTCATCCAAGTCAGGGTAAACATTCTTGAGGTGAGCGTGTGTAGTAAGCGTTGTTGATCAAATACGTTCTGTTTGTTCGATTTGTTTGTTTGTTTGTATAGTCTTTATTGTACAAAATATACCATTAAATTAATTAAAAAAGCTTATGTACAAAAGCGGACTTAATGATTCTTTTATAGCGTCGGTGGCGTAATGGCAAGGGTCGCTACCTCTTGTCCGGGAGGTCGTGGTTCGATCCTGCCACGTACCAATGTGTTTTCGAATTTCGATTTCATATGTACGAGATCACGTTTATCCGACACTCTTATACGGTGAAGGAAAACATCGTGAGGAAACCTGCACACGCCTGCGAAGAAACTCGCAGGTGGTGTGTGAAGTTGACCAACCCGTACTGGGCCCACGTGGTCGACTAAGGCCCGATCGCCCTTATTCAGGGTAGGCTAGAGCCCCTCGGTGTGGACGTATATTAGCTGATATGATGTACAAAGGCGGACTTATTCCTTAGAGGGATCTCTTCCAGTCAAACTTTACAGTTATATTCAGAGGACTTGTACTTTCGAGCGACCCAACGCAGTAAGATGGCAAAAGATAGTATTGTTATTGGAAAAAAAAACCTAAAATGTGTTCAATGTCACTAATATACACAAAACAACATGTGTGCCAAGAACGTCCGTCCATCGGTCTGTCCGTCGTCAGTCCGTTCATGATGCATATCCTAGCAGCTGAGCGTCGGTGGCGTAACGGCTAGGACCTCCTGCCCATGAGGTCGTGGTTCGAATCCTACCACGTACCAATGTGTTTTCTAGTTTCGATTTCATATTTCAGTTCAATTCAATAATAAAATCTGAATTTGTACGTGAACTAAATTCACTCTTACCAATGCGTTTAACTTTGCTAATATTTTCACAATAATTTAACACTCTAAAGCACAAAATCTCTGCTACACAAGTAACTATTTAGTAACCTGTGGATACACTACGAAATCAAAGATGAAATCTAGGGAAATGAGGTTTATATTATAATATACTAGCTGTCCCGGCGAACTTCGTACCGCCTTACATTACATTACACTGCCCTGCCCTACCCTACACTACCCTACACTACACTACACTACACTACCCTACCCTACACTACCCTACCCTACCCTACATACACTACACTACACTACCCTACCCTACACTACTCTACACTACCCTACACTACACTACCCTACCCTACCCTACCCTACACTACCCTACCCTACACTACCCTACCCTACCCTATCCTATCTCTCAAGTTGGATCGAACTGCACATGGTGTGCGAATTTTATTATAATCGGTTAAGTGGTTTAGGAGTCCATTGAGGACAAACATTGTGACACGAGATTTATATATTTTATACTAGCTGTCCCGGCGAACTTCGTACCGCCTAACATTACATTACACTGCCCTACCCTACACTACACTACCCTACCCTACTACATACACTACACTACACTACCCTACACTACACTACCCTTCCCTACCCTACACTACCCTACCCTACACTACACTACCCTACACTACCCTACACTACCCTACACTACACTACCCTACCCTACACTACCCTACCCTACCCTACACTACCCTACCCTATCCTACACTACCCTACCCTACCCTACACTACACTACACTACCCTACCCTACCCTACCCTACCCTACCCTACATAAGAACCTTCTCCTGACAATAACGAACTCGACAAAAAAAGAATTAGCGAAATCGGTCCAGCCGTTTAGGAGGAGTTCAATGACTAACACACGGACAGAAGATTTATATGGAATAAAATCTTTTTGTACCTATCTCTATAAATACAAACAGCTGTGTCTTAAATAAAAATGTTTTTGCATTTTATAAATAAAAAATAATCAAATCTTTTTTGTCATATGGAGGTATATACAGTTTATGAAAAGAGTTTTATTATTCTCCGAAAATGATCAAATCTTCTTATATGTTTGTTTTGACAACCGATATTGTTGCCATGGCAACCGAGCGTGAAGTTTTTTTCTTCGTTACGGAATTTCTGGATTCTTAATTAAAATTGCGACTATAATTTGAGATTTAAACTATCCTATCTCTCAAGTTGGATGGAACTGCACATGGTGTGCGAATTTTATTATAATCGGTTAAGTGGTTTAGGAGTCCATTGGGGACAAACATTGTGACACGAGATTTATATATATTAAGAAGATTATTAGATTAAAAAGTTGAAATGAATATTTGGAAACTTACATAAATTTACGGTTTGATCGGTCATGAATATGGGAAATGCCAAGAACTAATACCGAAGTGGGTCGGACCCTTTAAATGTCCCTTTCTGAATTTTGCGAAAACAAAGTAAAAAAATATCACCTAACCTAAAACATAGGATTCACAGCTTAAAACTAGCTAAATACAGGGTGGGAATGAGAACCGACAGATTTTAACCACGGATTCCTGGTGGTATTACGAGTTAATGATGTTATATCAATATGAGTCCAAAACTGCCCCATTAACTTACTTTATTTCTGGAACAAAAAAATCAATTAACGATTGAAATCCCTTCTCAACGAAGAAACCTTAGTCTGAAGAGTAAAAAAGAAAATTTCACACTTCACGAACGAATCCGACAATATACGATAAACGACGAGTGGAGTATGCTGTACGAAGTCAGTAAGACAGAGCTCAAGACAACAAACGTCAGATAAACATCTGATATTATTAAGGCGTGTTACCCTTGAGATTTCTAAGCTGATTGAACTATTACACGCTGATAAATAGTAAAGCGTCGGTGGCGCAACGGCAATGGCCGCTACCTCCTATCCGGGAGGTCGTGGTTCGAATCCTGCCACGTACCAATTTGTTTTCGAATTTCGATCTTACCGTTTATCCGACGCTCTTACGGTGAAGGAAAACATCGTGAGGAAACTTGCACACATCTGTGAAGAAACTCGAAGGTTGTGTGTGACCAACCCGTACTGGCCCGCGTGGTCGACTAAGGCCCGATCGCCCTAATTCAGGGTAGGCTCAAGCCCCTCGGTGGGGACGTATATGAGCTGATATGATGAACTAATACACGCTGATAAATAGTAAAAATTGAGGCATCATACCCATCGGGTTCCTTGCAGTAACATAAATTACTTATGTACGGCACTCCACGGGCTAAAAAATTGTTCAGCCTCTCAAACTCTGGCGCAGCTTTCAGTGCGTCTTACGAGTAATGTATTTTTTGTGAAAATTAAAATAATATCTCAATCCTCTTGTCCAAATCTCAAACAAAAACATTTTTGACGCCAGTTCCTATCAAGAAATTTAAATTACATTTTGTTTTTCTAACCTTTCATTCTTTTAAAGCCACAGTATCTCGCACCCACCACGAAAAAGTTCGTAATCGAAAAAAATCTGCAACTAGATTTCATTGCAATATGTACGTTTATCTAATGCCCTTACGTGAAAGAAAACCAATATTTTAAAAATGGAAGGACGTTTAAATCTCTTGCTTACATCTCTTTTGTTTGGCGTCATAAAAACAAAAACGCCGCAATATTTGTATGAAAAACTTTCATGGCATTATGAAAGTCATCGTTACGAAGCTAGGTACTGTTCAAGCGTATTTCGCATTCCTACTCATAGAACTGCTCTGTTTCGTGGAAGTTTCCGCTTTCTCGTCTCGAAATGTTGGAATGATATCCCACCACCCTTCCGAACATTAAATTCTAAATTTAGCTTTAAAAAACAATTAAAAGAACATCTGCTAATTCATCAACAAAGAGGCGGGTAGCGGAAATATTGGCGAAGTTTCATTCTATAGTATTTACGGTCACATAGCCTCATGAGATAAGATTAATTAATTATATTTGGTGTACAGTAACTTAGTCATTTAATAATGAAGGGTACTCGATTAATTGGTATGCTCATTTCTCACATTTCTTTTAATATATTTTTAGTGTTCTTTTCTTAACTATCTTATTTGATTTGTTTTATATATATATATATATATATATATATATATATATATATATATATATATATATATATATATATATATATATATATATATATATATGTGTCAGAGTAATCTGAAACCATTGAAGTGTGATCATCTCGTGCAAGGTTACAGCAGAATCACCAGCGTAGCTGAGGCTTTGTCTCTGCTACATATGCTGAGCTGGGACCTTTTGATGTCGCCGGGCTTATACCTAAATTATTTGTTATATATATTTACTTCTACTCGTTTATTTAAAATTGACATGTCTGTCTAGTGTAAGTTAAATGTTCATTTTTAAAATAACAGTAACTATGTACCATTAACTATATATTATGTGCCTGGTGTCTCAATAAACTTATTCTATTCTATTCTATTCTATTGAAACATCTTGAGGAAAGAAACAAGAAACTCTAAGGTTGTGTGTGAAGTAAACCAACCAACCAACCCGCACTGGGCCCACGTGGTCGACTAAAGCCTGATCGCCGTAATTCAGGGTAGGCTCAAGCCCCTCGGTGGGGACGTATTGAATGGATAGAGCCCGTTGTGCCTGTTAGAAAAACGAGGTTCATTTTAAAAATGTACACTTCATTGCGAGGGGAATTCACTTTTAAAAAAACTTTTTTCTAGTCCACCTAAACACTTTCTATGGAACATAATTATGTTCGTTTATGCTGCTGTGTTGGCAACTGCAGTAATTCGCCACTGAACCTTAACACAAGCAACGAGAAGACAAACGATATCTAGAACGCGCATTTAACATTTCTTCAACACTGAGTATACTTGTATATACAATTACAAACCATCAACGGTTGGCCCTGTCCGGTGAAGTTAACCTGTCCGGTGAAGTTAACCTGTCCGGTGAAGTTGTAAAGGCCCCCACGGCCAACAACAAGCTTGACCTTTCGAAAAAAAAAACGGTTGGTCCACGGCCGGACCCCAGGCATACCACCTCGCCTGGCGGACATACTCGTATCTCCCTTTTCTCTCGAGGAGTAAGTACACCACACCTTTCCTACACTCTGGTTTCTTTTTATTAATACACTTTTAATTGCTTTACTTGTATGTAAATATGTAAGAAAATCTTGGAATCTTAATTAGACCCACTTGCCGGTCTTCGATTAGGATGAAATTTTTCACACGCTCTGAGTTCTGATGACAATACATGACTAGCTAAGAAACGTCATTACAAATCCAATATGGCGGCCTCTCCAATATGGCGGACTAGCTGTTTGAAATGCACCCCCATGATATGGGTATCAAATGAAAGGGTTTGCTGTCAGGAATACAAAAAAAGTCACGTATCTTAAATCCAACATGGCGGACATCCAAGATAACTACTTAACGTGTTTACTAAAAGCGTGTTTTTTAGTTTTTTAAACTAATTGATGATTATATAGTACTCAGTACTTATTATTATACTTATACGCGTTGTGTTAGAATCGCAACAGTACAGTCAAATCCCAACAAAAACATTCTTTGAAAACATGCCAAGTTTGTTAAGATTACTTAGTCATAAAAAGAAGTAACATCAAAATAAAGCGGCAATTTTAAATGACCAAAAGAATTTTGTGTTGAGATTTCATAGTCTTTTTGTAAGAACGCTGTTTTTGGCTACCAAGTCCTATTCCTGTACCAAATTTCAGCTCTGTAGATACACCGGAAGTAGTGTTTTAATAATCTATAAGTTATAATTAAGTGTTAATTAGTTATTAGGTATTCAATGTATTCGTTGTGAAATGTAAACAAGTATATTATAATCGTTATGTTCTCTAGGTAGCGACTTCTGGCCTGATCTATTTGTTCAAAATTCCTTTTTGACGTGTATCATTTTTTATTTCACTTTCCTGCAATCTGTCAGTCCATCAATACCTAGTTATGCCGCTAAACATCAGTATTAACAACATTGTAGTGTACCGGCTTATTGATAAGATAGCCAGTTCTTTTTTGCGTTGGGGAATCTTGGTAAGCTCACTTCCATCTTCGGCATCATCGTCACTTACCAAGGCCTTTATGCTACTTTTCTTAAATAATGCATGGAAATTAAAACTTCAATAATTACTTTTTAAAAATCAATGACGAACAGGAACAACAATATTTTTTCACGCGCCGAAGTGTTCATTTGTTTATTTTTTCAATAAACAGCGTTCTATTTGCAAGTCAGTTCGAAATTAAACCAAAATCTTTAATTAGTTACCTCCTTGTTTCGAAATAAAATATAGTTCCATTTTTAAATTACACGGCAGATGTGAGTTTACATAAAGTAATTTTAAGAGTAATTTATTTGGCCACTAAACACGAAAGATATGGATTTTCGTACAACTTTTGCCAACCGCTGCTCGCATGTATTTAATTTTGGCCATTACATCAATTTAGATTTATCTCGAAGAAGGTTGTCAAAATAATGCTCAAATTTCCAAGCATATTTGAGAAAAGTATTTTTTGCCACTACCATCTCAAATAAAAAAGTTATCATATCTAAACGTGTGATTTTGGGTAATAAAAAAAATGTAACCTCTGGAACCATAAAACTTAGAATAAAGGTTCTCTGGATTCAAATGGTCCTCATGAGCTCATCTTTTCCCCAAAAAATTTAGACATATCGGTCCATGCGCCAAACACCCTGTATATATGATAATGTATTATAATTATATTAACAATTGATAGGCCTTTGGTATTATTTCAGCTGATGGTAAGAAATGATGATGCCAAAGATAGAAGCTGGTTTACCAAGATTCCCCAAAGTTCTAAAAAGATATTACAGTTGTGCTTGCTTTGCGCTCGACTTGGAAGGGGCACTGCCGTGTCCCCAGATGTTGGACGTTTAATGTATGCACAGAGTAAAAAAAAAACGCTACCCTCGGAACTCTTTGGATGTATGTATGCGTGTTTTATCATTATCTTTAAACGGTTTAACAGTTTGTGTGCAGAAAGAACAGACTATTGCCGACACTAAAGCGCGAACATATGTAAACAATTTATATGGAGCTTTATTTTCATGTTGAGATGCTGAAAAGTGCAGGAACGGGCGTAAAAATGAAACACTATGAATTTGCATGCTAATTTAAAAATCTTTGAATTAAAATTATTTTGATTGTTATAAACGCATAACTGTTGGCGATATACAGATACTAAGTCGCCAAGAGACACCGATACGCCAATATATCAGTATCATATTATCAATATCAGTAGCAACCAACCAATTACTAATGTTATAAATGTGTTTGTTTGTTTGTTACCTTTTCACGCTTCAACGCCTTGAATTTGGCATGCAGGTAGCCTGTGTGTCACAAGGAACGACATAGGCTACTTTTTATCCCGTGAAAATAGCACAGCCCGATGCAGTTCCTGAGGGAACTGAAAATATATTATACTCTTTGTTGGTTAATTTCTTTAACATCGCAACGGAACAATGGATTGTGTGATTGAGATGGTTGAGGGGGTGGGAATTGACATGATTTACTAATAAGCACATCCTGACATAGTTCCCAAGGAATCTGGAGAAAATTCATGTCCACGCTCGCGAGCCGCTTGTGGCCCTTGCACCGCGCACCCTCTAATAAAGTCATAAAAACGATGAACATGCGGGCGAAGCCGCGGGCACAAGCTAGTTTTTAAATACTCTGGTGTGCCTGCATCTGCCTAGGCATAACGATAGACTGTTTATCTAACGCTATTGTTTTACTAAGACATGGGCCAAACGCAAATCCAACCATTAGTGATCTGCAATTAAAATGCAAAAAACCTCATTAGTATACGCTCCTACCCTACCCTGAACTCAAACCATGACCCCTGGAACTAGGCTGCTGCGTTATGACGTCATAAACTGCGGTACAACTACAACACACTCAGAACTAAGTGCGGTAAGTTAAGATGCGGTAACCACGTCAGGTTTCACTCCATCAATCTTTTTAGGGCTGTCACATTGATAAAAAAAAACATGAGTAGCTGCATGAAAATTTAAAGGTAAGTAAAATTAAGTGCTCGTACCAGTAGCTCAGCGCCAGTTGCGTGGTAGGGACTTTTTATACATAAAAAAAAACATGGGGAGATGCATGAAAATTAAAAGGTTAGTAAAACTAAGTGTTTGTACGAGTAGCTCAGTGCTAGTTGCGTGGTAGGGTCGATCACGTGGGTTAACTGACCTGAATCGAGGTTATAACTTGGATGGGTTTGACCGACGGTGTCATTTTTCTAGACCGTTTTCGTGCTTTGCAAGGTACTTTCAGCCTTTTGTGTCGGTTGTTATCACTAGATGGCAGTCCTTCCTTAAGCCGTGTCACAAGCCTTACAAATCTTCTTACAATGGGGTTTACCACACATCTTACAACCTCCACCTTCCTGATACACAATGAATTAGATGTTATATAAAAAATATATAATTTAATCAGATTTAACACTAGAGTAGGCGCGCCCTAATTGACTACTATTACGGTCGCGAGGGGTACATACGTAGCCCATTTTGAATGCAAATATTGTGGGTCATCTGAAGATAGACTGAAAAGGCTTTTAATTTTATGAACAATCACCTTTATTTTTAACGTTTAATAGTGAAAAAATAACGAACCTTAGTCATTTAGTTACTTTAAAAAACAAAATAAACCTTAGAAAAATCACCATTTTTGGACGTCTTGAGATCAATTAGTTTTATTTTAAATTCTACATATGATCGCTCCTCTCAGCCATAATAGAGGGAAAGGAACGACCCGGCTCCCATCGATATGTAACACCCAGACACAGAGCAAACAAATCTGCTCATCACAAAAATGTTTGCCCTGGGTGGGGATCGAATCCACAACTCTCGGATCAGCAGTCAATAGCCACTGAGCCACCGAGTCAGTCAGTCAGTTATGATGTAAGTATGTAAAATGTATGAATAACACCGAAATGAAGTGTCTTTAAAATAATAGTACAATATTTGCATAAATAATAGGGATTTATCACATTTTACCACCTTTTAAAAACGTACCTTGAACGGTCGCGCGGGCTACATACGTAGACCAGCCACTTTATAGACGCTCTAGTCTAACGTCCGTGAGCTGAGGGAGGCGGCACGCTAGTGAGCGACGCGGGGTCCATAGTCGAAGAATACACGGGAGAATAGCGCTGTAGTGTGACGCGTTTGAGAAAGAGACAACAATAATGTACCCTGGTCTACACCTGTAGCCCACGCACCCACTCTAGTGTTAATCACCATCATCATCATCATATCTGATGATGGACGTCCACTGATAGGCCTCCCCCAAAGATTCCAGCGGCTTCCCGCGACCTTTACCAGGTCATCTGTCCACCGAGTGGGAAGCCTGTCTACGCTACGCTTTCCGGTGAGCAATGAGATTTAGAAATTTACATTTATTTTGTATCATTGTATGCCTTAATGGCGGAACATAGCTGTACTATATATTTTTATTATGTTGTCATTTGTTCCAACCTATATATCTACAATAAATAATTATCATTTCATTTCACCCGGACTTAGGGTTCCAAGGAGGATTGAGTTTCCATACAAACGTAGTTCCGCTTTAATACAAAAACTACATGCCAGATCAAATCCGCTTCGTTTGTATGGAAACTCGAGCCTCCTGGGGACCCCTAAGCAACCTTTTGAGGTAGTGAATCCGTAAACAATTCGTAATGCATGGTTTAAATGAGAAGGTGCTGATAATTAAATTCGAGGCTTCATCTCGTGAAAACCTACCTGTTGATTTTAAGTCAATTGTACATTGATTATTCGAAAAACTTGACAAGTGCGAGTTAAACTCGCGTAGAGAGGGTTCCGCACGTTGATTTAGAAATTTCCTCCTTAAGTCCAAGTTTTTAAAATTGTTTGGACTTCTCGCCTATTTTTTTTTTTGTGTGTTTGTGGGTATTTTGAAACTCAAAAGTTCGTTTCAAACTCATTCTTCTTGCTTTGCGTTTCATGGTTAAACTTAAAATACCACAGACTTTTTGTATGTATTTCTGTAATCTACAGGTAATGCACTATTTTCTATATTTTTTCAAAATTTTAGGCCTAATAGTTTCGGGGATAAGGATGATAAATTTTCACCTATTTTCTTGAATAACTTTAAAAATATTTATCTTGAAAATATATCCTATTCTACTAATATTATAAAACGCAAAAGTTTGTAAAAATGTATAGATGTATGTTTGTTACTCTCTCACGCAAAAACTACTAACCGGATCTGGCAGAATTTTTGTAGATAGACAGATTAGGACCTGGATTAACTCATATACTTCTATCCACGCTCGCGAGCCGCTTGCGACTCGCGCACTGCGCACCCTCGAAAAGTCATAGAAACGTTGTCCACGCGGGTGAAGCCGCGTGAAACAGATAGTAAAAAATTTATTAGAGCTTCTCACAACAACTCCTTTAATTTGATATGTCAACGATATAGTTAATTTTCCAATTTACCCCCTAAACGTGGTCCCATGTTTAAAATTAATTAATTTAAGTTACAAGTCCATTTTTGAGTTACCAACTTTCATTAGGTTTACAAATTTCAACTCGGTCCAGTAGTTTCGGCGCAAATTGGTTGTGACAGTAAGATACACAGACACCCTAAAAAAAACAAATCACTACATAAAAAAACATTTTGATGAGTACAAGTCCCCCTTTTACTTTTCAAAAATCTTTTATTCTCAAGTAACATTTATATTTTTACAATCATATTTTCGGTTTTGAAAACCCTGATTTCACAGCACCACCATTTCAAGCATTCCTTCAAATCACAAGCAGCGGTAAGTAAACCTTATACAGGATGTAACAAAATTGGTGTAGGTCCCGTTAACTGGGGCTTCTACTCATCATACTGAACAACTTTTGTTCTACGACTTTGCTGAAAACGTAAAAAAATTTTTACTCTTCATTTAACCCGGCGCCAATGACGTGAAAAAAATAACGCGGACAATGACGCTGTGTCAATATGACCCGAATGTTTTTTTCTTAATTATCTGGTTATCTGCTGAATTATAAAAAATTTAATACAAAGTAAGAACTATTGCATGACCATGAAGTCATTGTAGTACCAAGATGTTTAAGTTAATTTAGATATCAAGCTATAATTTAGTTTTAATGCAACAACCTCAAAAGGGCAACTAAAAGAATTTCTCTTTTGGAACTAAAATGTATGGAGCTGTAGCCGTTTTATTCAAGAAAAAGGATTTTAACATTCTTCACTGGCGCTTGCTCACTACACTATGGTACAAATCTTAAGAATTGAGGTCTTATCTCCAGCTACTGAGAAAATCAATAACGATTATAATATGTTTTTTTCGAAATTTCCCGAATTGAAAATCGCTCGGGTCAATATGACCCAGCGTCATTGGCGCCGGGTTAAATCGATCAGCTGATCGATCGATTTTGTGCATTTTAATATGGAGGGTCCAATTATTTTTTTGAGAATTGTCTATGGGTTCCTTGGAGAAAGTTGTTCAGTATGACGAGTAGAACCCTCAGTTAACGGGACCTACACCAATTTTCTTACACTATGTATATCTATAAATTTATGTATTTAAACGTATATAAGTTCATAGCGCATTTATCCCAGTCTGTGATTCCCATATTACAGGATGTCTAAAATGAATGTGTAATCCAAATACGACCTACACCAATTTTGTTACACCCTGTATACGCCTTTTAGAAATGAATTTTCTGTTACATCAAGAGTCGTGAGCAACCCTATAAATTCTGATATTACGACGTACGTCTACAGAAATATCCTCTCACACTCTCGAGACTGACAATACATGCCCTCAAGGGAAGCGCCATATAACTTTGTACAGCGAGAAAAGTATGAATAACAAGACTAATAGCATACTTTTGTCGAATCTTAATGATGTGTCATGTCACAATGTTGACACTGAGGGTAATGGATATGAGGCAGTAAAAGACCAAAATGGCGCTTATTAAATGCTTATTATGAGCGGAAAACTGGGATGAATAGGTACGTAAAGGATAGCAGAACTAGCAGAATATCAAAAAAGCGAAAGCCAGATAGATTTTTTGTATTCACACACAATTTATAACGTTATATTTCAACTCGTTGTAACAGGTATTCAAATCTGGATAATGTAGCAGGTATTTGTCACGGTCATGTTAACTGAAATGGAATTCTGTTGGTGTAATACAGCCAAAATAGGATAAAATAGAAGCTTTATATTTTCAACCGGTTTCCCAAAAGGAGGAGGTTCTCAATTCGATTGTTTTTATTTTATTTACAAGATTCAAGGTATTTATTCCAAATAGGTGCAAATTACACTCTTTCTGATAGTCATAAAGTAATAATAACATATTTCATTTGTGAAAAATTAGAAATACAATTGGTAAGCCGGAGATGTGCAGTCATCATCATATCAGCCGAAGGACGTCCACTGCTGGACATAGGCCTCCCCCTAATAATTTCCACGACAACCGTTTCTACCAGCTACGTGCCCCGACAACTGCCAGTTAAGTTTAGCAATTCTGAGAGCTATATATCGGTTACTTTGGTTCTCCTCGTTTCTGATTCGATCACGCAGAGAAACTCGGAGCAAAGCACGCTCCATTGCCCTTTGGGTGACCTTAGATAGATGTGCAGTCTTATATGTGATATGTATATATCGTGTTTTGTCTGACAAAATACCCCAGCGCCTTAGCAGGATCCACCGATATCACTTGCTCGGTTCTTCCGTAACTCCTCCTGCATGCCAGGGAACCTCGTCACGGCATTTACTCGCTGCTGATGCACACGTCCTGACAACGAGAGAGAACGCCCACTAGACGATACCAGATAGTTGACAAGTCCGTATTTACACGAATAACGTAATACTTACGTACCGTTCATTCTATGTTTTCACTTCCGCGCAAGTACTTATTGTAACCGTTAGTCCGTGGGTACCTCCCAATGCACAAAATGTTCGACTATGGCAATATGAGTCTTTCGGTGACTGATTTGCCCACTCAGCTCGCGAGCAGACTTCCAGCTGCGGGAAAAACCCACGCCGTACCCGCCGTGCCAGCGTGTCTATTGTTCTACTGCGCGACACTGTGGAATGCGGATTTACTGATAAGAGCCTCAACTTTAAAGTTTAGTTTAACAATGTACTTACGAACACTCATTTTGTATGAATTGAAATCGACCATTGCTGTTTGGATCAAGATAAGACGATGTTCGTTAGCCAGGCGGGCTTAAAAATGCCAACCGAACCCAGTGTTACAAAGTAAGACTCCGCTGGGACTCAAACCTGTGACCTCCCAATGTGAGTGGGTAGATTTACCACTACATCACTCTGAATCTAAGAGGGAGAAGAAAACTGGTTGAAGAAGATTTTATACCTTTGTATATTAAAAACTTATGGCACATCTGCCAAAACCTGCCACTAACAACTACGCATCCCACAGCTCAAGACTGAACCATCCGTCTAGCTATATGGAGTTTAAATGCTCACCTCGACAGATGAAACTGTCGTCGGAGGAAGCTACTACTGAACTACACAAGCATCGAGAGTAAAAACATTTACAACAAGCTATCAACATTTTCTTGCTACACCAGGCATACAGCCGCGACTGGCGGAAATAACTCCCTTTGCTCTCGGAGAGTAGGAACACATTGCTCCTTTAAACTATTTCGCTCTTCTGTGGTACAAAACCAGGAATATTGTATGAAAATCCATTAACATCCTGACATGTTTTTCTTAATTTAAAAAAACCATAAAAACTTTTAAGGAAATTATAATGCAAATTTATTACTGTAGTGTTTTTTTTAAAGTATTAGTGCTTCGCGTATCATTTTTTCAAATAACATCGAAAAACGTAAAACTTTTAGGTCCTAGCTTTTCATAAAGGCCTCTCTTAAGGATTTCCACGATGACCGGTCGTGCGCAGCCAATATCCAGTGGCTTCACTCGACGTTGTCCAGCAGTGGAAGTTTTTCGGCTGATATGATGATAATGATGATGAAAAGCATTTATTTGAAAAGAGTTTTCATGCTCTAAAATGCCAAATGTTTCGAAATTCAAAGAAGGCGAATAAAGTATTTCCTATGATTTAATTGAAAACAAAAGAAGATTCTGTAATCTTGACTCCTACTCCAAAGTTCATCATCAGATCAACTTAAAATATCAAAAGGACTATTTTCACCGGGAATACGGCTTCATACAAAATTTTAGCTCAATCGGCCTACTAGAAGTCGCTCTAAGATCGTTTGCAAGATTTTCCCTAAACAAACATAGAAATTGCAAGTTAAATAAAAGCTTGTAAAACTTGTAAAATAATTATTATTACTTTTCTACGCCATTTGAAAATTTCGTTACTGTTCAAGTAGGTATATATACCAAAGTCTACAATTTGGCCTCCAGCCTAAAATTGGAAAATTGAAGGCCCTAACGTAGAAAATCGTTTACTCACATTCCGAACCGAAATGAGTAAAAACCATTAACTCACTTACTGATAGGCGCAATATCGTTACCGTGAATAAATGAATTCAAATTCAAGCCGAATTCAATGGTCGTGTGTAACGTAGTGGAAATCCCAATGGTGGCAGTTAATGTACAGTGGTGTTCAGTAATATATTATAACATTTTCCATGAATCAATCAAAATAAATAGGCAATGGTAAATTTCATAAAACTCTCAACAGCTTTGCCTCTCTTAATAATCTAAGTTTCACGAGCAACGCAATTAAGGCGAACAAGATAAAACTGAACCTTATTCGAGGTCAATACGGATTAATATTTAAACAGCATCACTGTCAAACATTCAAGTATTGCCAATGCTTTGTGCACTGCTTGTGTAGACTAACAATATTTTGAACCATTGGCCTTGCCAATCACACTATTATAAAGGCGAAAAGTTTGTGAGTGTGTATGTTTTTTACTTTTTCACGCAAAAACTACTGAACGGATCGGGCTGAAATTTGGTAGGTACACAGATTAGGACCTGGATAAACACAAAGGTAAATTTTCTCCACGCTCGCGAGCCCCTCGAAATGTCATAGAAACGTTGTCCACGCGGGTGAAGCCGCGGGAAACACCTTGTATATTAATATATTAACACTTCCACTGCCACTGTCCAATATAGTTGTGACAATCATTGTCATCGAATTGTCAGAATCACAAATGTGTTAAGCAGTAAGGCTCCTGGTTCAGTATAGGGTCATCCCATCTTTTCCCGTGGGTGAAGTAAGAGATGACTATGGGACTAAACAGGAGGATGGGCAGCAGCGTCCTTTCCCTATACTCTGCCACCACATCGCAAGCGTGGTGATTACGGCAAAACCCCCCAACCAGAGGGGAGGCCTATGTCCAGCAGTGGGAAGTCTTTTGGCCGATGTGATGATGTTAATAATTATCACACGCCAAAGCAGGCTAATTAGATTAGTATCACACTTTATATTATAAAGGCGAAAGTTTGTGAGTTTGTATGTTTGTTACTTCTTCACGCAAAAACTACTGAACGAATCTGACTGAAATTTGGTGGGTAGATAGATTAGGACTTGGATTAACACACAGGATACTTTCCTCGCGCACTGCGCACCCTCGAAAAGTCAAAGGAACGATGTCCACGCGGGTGAAGCCGCGGAAAACAGCTAGTATTGATATATTAATGAACTCGACTGTAATTTACCTTATCCGTGTCGCACGGCAAAAAATAAAAGATTCCAACGAATTAAGAACCTCCTCCTTTTTTGAAGTCGGTTAAAAAGGAAATCTAACGATACTTATTTTTAGATTTTTAGTTTTGTGTAGGCAGGATTGCTATCCTAACTTACTACTAGTAAGTGTGATATTGTTATTATGCTATCCCTTAATGCGAGATATTGATTGGAACAGTTGTCTCTGTCTTTTTCTTTACGTGTAAATAGTAAAGAAAATAACCACACTTTTCCAATGGTTTTTCTTTTCAATCAAAAACTACAATGAAAGTACAAAAAAATATAACATAACACATTTTGTATTATCATAAATATTGTTGTATATTTTTTAAATTTATACTTCAAAATATTAGTCATAGCTAGAGTTGAAAGTAACGGTGTAGACCTATTTTTAAACGACTTCAAAAAAGGAGGATATTTCTCAATTCGACCGTATATATATATATATAGGCGTCGGTGGCTCAACCGGTAACGACTCGGTCCATCTAACCAGAGGTACCAGGTTCAAATCTGGACGGCCAATGTACCAATGAGTTTTTCAAAAACTTACGTACATACTTACCGATTGCTTTAACGGTGAAGGAAAACATCGTGAGGAAACCTGCACACGCCTGCGAAGAAACTCGAAGGTTGTGTGTGAAGTCGACCAACCCGCACTGGGCCCGCGTGGTCGACTAAGGCCTAATCGCCCTGATTCAGGGTAGGCTCGAGCCCCTCGGTGGGGACGTATATGAGCTGTAATGATGATATATATATATATATATATATGTTTGTTCGCGGATAACTTCGTCGTTTATGAACCGTTTTTGATATTCTTTTTTTGTTGAAAAGAAGATATCCCAAGGGTGGTACCATGATAAGAAAACCAGGATCTGATGATGGGATCCTACGGAAATTGAGGGAAACCCTCAAATTTTATAGGCACGTATCACGTGTTTCATATGTTTTTTAAAGCTATTAAAGTATTTGCGTCTGGCAGTCATTATCTCATGATGATGAACTGATGAAGAAAGGTACAACTCATTAACGGTTATGAGTTAGAGGATATATTTTTTTAAATATAGATAGATACGTACGAGTAAGTACGTATAGACCGATAGTTGTATTCTTTCAGGTTATTCAGATGAGCTGATGATGGAAGATTTCACTCCTTAACTTTCATGCTGCTGAGGTGATAATGGAAGCCACAGGACTCTGTGTCTTTTAATGAAACACATGCATTATGATTTGATGATTCCTATTGGCGAGTAGGTGATTGGGTTTAACGTTGTTAGATTTATAATTTATTATACTTATTATCACTAAAAATATACACGACATTGACCAACAATTACGAAATCAAAGGTGGGTACAAATTAAATAATTTAAATAAATTTAAGCCCCTAATTTAATTTGTACCCACCTTTTATTTCGTAATTGTTGGTTAATGTGGTGTATTTAAGTTTCATAATATTATTTCATACTTTTGAGTAAATTTAATTTTGAAGTCGTTTTTCAGTTTTTTTAAACTTTTTTTTATTGTTTTTTTTTTCTCTATCGAGCCAAAACTGCTTAATCCTGTTTCTAATAGCTTTTATCTTTAAGGAGGTGTTCCTTCAATAAAGTTAGTTTTTTTAACCTTGGGTTGTCTATCGTTTAGGAGTAATTGACGTCAAAACTAACGAAAATATGTAATAAAATAAAACAGAAAATAAAGAAAGTAAAACTAGATATTATTTGAAAGACTGTTTGATTGATGCCTAGGTAATAGTACATTACTACAGCGGCCAGCAAAAGAGGCTTCGCCTCGGCCCACATTTACACGTTCGTCCATCAATGCCTAGTTGTGGCCAAGGTTTGTATAATACTTTTCTCGAATTTATTATTATTATTATTATTATAACAGCTCTTATACGTCCCCACCGAGGGGCTCGAGCCTACCCTGAATCAGGGCGATTAGGCCTTAGTCGACCACGCGGGCCCAGTGCGGGTTGGTGGACTTCACACACAACCTTCGAGTTTCTTCGCAGGCGTGTGCAGGTTTCCTCACGATGTTTTCCTTCACCGTTAAAGCAATCGGTAAGTATATGTACTTAAGTTTTTGAAAAACTCATTGGTACATTGGCCGTCCAGATTTGAACCGGGTACCTCTGGTTAGATGGACCGAGTCGTTACCGGTTGAGCCACCGACGCTTCTTCTCTTTTCTCGAATAATGCGCGGAAAATAAGACTTCAATAATTACTTTTCAAAATCAATGACGAACAACGAACAACAATAATTTTTTCACGCGCCAAAGTGGTCATTTGCTTTTTTTTTTTCAATAAACAGCGTTCTGTTTGCAAGTCAGTTCGAAATTTAAATAAAACCTTTGATAAGTTACCACCTTGGTTGCCATGTTTTGGAATAAAAGATCATTCCATTTTTTAATTACACGACAGATATGAATTTACATAGTAATTTATTTGGCCGCTAAAACACGACAGATATAGATTTTCATACAACTTTTGCCTGCCACTGCTCGCATATATTTGGCCAGTACAGGAATTTAGATTTATCTCGAAGAAGGTTGTCAAAATAATGCTCAAATTTCCAAGCATGTTTGAGAAAAAAGTATTTACTCAACAGCACTCGATCATTCTCAGATGATCCATTACTTCCGAGTAGTCCAAAAACACCGCACTGCCCTAAATACTTGGACTGTGGCCCTAATATTATCTATTATACAGGCTGTACTATAAATAGTCCTATGATTGGAGGCATCAGATGAAACTCCTCGATTACCGGAGGTCCGTATCACTGTACGTGAGAAAAATATGTAATGTAAGGGCAAGTATATCGCATCTGACATTAATACTACCGCTGGAAGCGAAAACCGTTGTGGAAATCCTTGGGGGAGTCGTTTTGTACAGTAGCGGACGTCTTTCGGCTGATATTATGATGATGATGATGATGATGCCATATTCTCATGAATAGGCTAAAAGTAATAGGTATCAACGTTAATAAGGAATTGTCCCCTGGTCAAGGAATGTTTTTTTTTTTATTATTATTAAAACTTTGAGTGTGTTTGACTACATCCACCTGATGGTAAGTGACGATATAGTCGAGGATGGTACACGCAAACTTAAATAATGCCTATTCACTTTCGCCTTGAAGATCCCCAAATTAAAGGAGTCGGGAAACACAGACGCAGGCAAGGAGCTCCTATGCATCGCTGTCCGCATTATAAATGAGAAAGCGTAACGCTTAGTGCGTATAGGCTGAATATCAACAACAAAAGGCACTATTTGAGTTTTCGTGTACCATCCTCGACTACATCGTCACTTACCATAAAGTGATATATAGTTAAACACACTCAATTTTTTTATTAAAAAAAGTGAATAGGCATTATTTGAGTTTGCGTGTACCATCTTCGACTGCATCATCACTTACCATCAGGTGAGTTGCAGTCAAACGCACTCAAATTTTTAATTATAAAAAAAAATTGAATTTTGACATTATTAACACTGATTGTTAATTTCTTTATTTTTCACAAATGAAATTATGTTATTATTATTTTATGATTATCAAAAAGAGTGTAAGTTGCACTTATTTTGAATAAATACCTTGAATTTTGAATCTATTACTGACTGCAAAACAATTTTTTTATATAATACGGAACCCTACATTGCGCTAGTCTGACTCGCACTTGGCACTCGCTTTTGTTGTTAAAACAGTTTTTTTTTTCACTACCCATTTCGTTGGGGATTCTTGGTAAGTCCGCTTCCATTTTCGACATCATTCATCGTCATTAGTTACCTTTAGGTAAGATAATGCCAAGGGCTTCATCATATCATCATATCAGCCACAAATCGTCCACTGCTGGACAAAGGCCTACCCCAAGGATTTCCACGACGACCGGTCCTGCGCTGCCCGCATCCCGCCAAGGGCTTACCATTTTAAATTTAAAAAAAGCGAACTACTTACATAGAGCTTGTAAAACCGTAGCACCTGTAGAACTTTCCCGGTGTTTTCTCCCGTAAAAAATGTGACACCTTATTTACAACGAACGCGGCACATTTATCAACGAGACCCGCGTCAAACAACGCTTTCTTTTTTATTTTTGTACCCATTCTTACTTGTACCCTTCTTGGGAGGATTCAAAAGGAAAAGTAGGTCGTGAATGATCTGAACTTCTGAGCGTAAAAATATTTATCAGGCATCACGTGACGAATTTCTGCGAAATAATTCTTTGAAATCAATCATGATCCATGCCATGTTCAGCTGAGAGAGTGAAGATCGTGGGAAGGCGATTTACTACTTTAAAATCCTACTGTAGATCCAAATGCACTAAAAACAGCTGAAAGCTGTACAGCTGCTTTGTGGTTTGCTGCACTAAAACTAAATGTTTTACAAAAGCATTTCAATATGCCATTATCCAACCATTATACAGTGTAAAGCATCATAATAGTTTTGGAATACCAATATAAAGCGTTAAGGGCCGTCCAGGAGGCTCGAGTTTCCATACAAACGTAGTTTCGCTTTAATACAAAAACTACATGCCAGATTGAATCCAAACTTTGCAAATATATTGAAGAGATACATATCGATGTTTGTAATTAGTTTTCGATGTACTAATATAAAACGGAATAAAATAAGAGCAGTTTCAAACTTTCAATACAAAACTAATTTAATCCTTGAAGTAGTTATGTTAAAATTTACTACGATGAAAACTAATTACAAACATCAATATGTGTCTACTCTGTATATTTACAAAGTTTACATTCAATCCTGCATGTAGTTTTTGTATTAAAGCGGAACTACGTTTGTATGGAGACTCGAGCCTCCTGGCGGCCCTTAAGATGTTCGGTGAGCTATTTAAGAGTTTATGCGGACCTTAAGTTCTACATAAGTTTATTATTCGTTTTTTACAAGCTACCTGTGTTACTTGGAACACCACTAGATAGCGTTAGTAGTATTTTTCTGTTGCTCGCGTTTGTGTCTTTTGTTTGCTATGTGAATAGGTATCATTGTCATAGTTGTGTGGAGAAGTGAGGTGGTACGGAACCGTCATACCGCGAGTCCAAATCGCACTTGGCCGTTTTTATCATAAGTTCAAAACTAATAGTTATAAGAAAAATAAAAACTATATTGGAATGTACAAGTTGAATATACCATTGGTAAGCAAACTTTAAAATTTTAGCTCGCCATTTTGGCCCTATTGGCAGTGAAAATACTTTTTTTTAAATCTTTCATGTGTATGAAATAATGTTCATCATCATCATCATGCGGGCTTATATACGTCCCCACCGAGGAGCTCAAGCCTACCCTGAATTAGGAAATAATGTTCAACAATCATTATTTAAAACAATTTCCATGTCGATAGCATTATTAGTTACTGAGAAAAACAGGTGTGACACACAGACGAACGGACGAAATCGCGCCATGAGTATTGTACCGGGTGGGCCAGAAAGGCGTACGATTTTAAAAACACTCTTGCGTTTGAAGCTTTAGAGAGGGGACCGCGTAGGTGGTGGGGTTAAGTAGCTCGGTTCTCGGATATTTAGTCGCGATTATTATTTATATTATTTTTTTTACTTCACCGGAGAGCAACGTGCATTCTGCGTTAAACATTATTACAAAAATCGCGATTCGTGCGCTATTGTTCGGCGTTTATTTCGGCGTGAGTTTGGATTACATGACCTGAATCAGTGTCCGAATGAAAGTGTGATTCGATCATGGGTTAGAAAGTTCGAAGCTACTGGTTCGACTCTCAAACAGAAGCCTGCGGGACACCCTAGGTCAACAAGAAGGGAAGACACAATTGAACAAGTTAGAGCTTCAGTTCAACGTTATCCTGCTCTATCGACTCGAAAGGGTTTAGCCGAACTTGTGGTATCCAGAACATCTTTGCGTCGCATTTTGTTGAAAGATCTGAAATTGCACCCGTATAAAATTCAACTTGTGCAGAAATTACAGCCAAATGAACCAATTTTACGACGAGCTTTTGTTGAAACAATGTTGGAACGCTTTCTGAGTTTCAACAATATTCTGTTCTCCGACGAAGCCCATTTTCACATAAATGGGCATACGAATAAACAGAATTGCCGTTACTGGGCACACGTGCAAAACATCAAAAGCCTGTGCATTCGCCGAAAGTAACCGTTTGGGCGGCCATGTCAGCGCATGGAAATATCGGACCCTACTTCTTCGAAAATCGACAAGGGCAATCTGTCACCGTAAATTCTGACCGATAAATAGCCATGTTAAGGAATTTTTTCTTTCCAAAACTGCAAGAATTTTAAACCTTTAATCGTGTGACATGGTTTTAACAAGATGGCGTGATATGCCGTACAGCTAATGCCTCTTTGGCGGTCGTAAACGAGATGTTTGCTGGGAAACTGATATTGCACCGAGGTGACATTGCATGGCCTCCTAGAAGTCCAGATCTAACGCCACCGGACTTTTCTTGTGGGGATACCTAAAAAATAGAGTCTACTCCAATAACCCATCCACGATTAACCAGTTGAAGACCAATATCCGGGAAGAAATGGCAGCCATTCCCTGTGTAATGTGCCAGAGAGTTTTTACGAAATTGAGGTTCAGATTCGAAGAATGTTTGCAGCGCGATGGTGCACACCTGGATGACGAAATTAGTTTTCCAGATGTCAATTCTTATGGAAAAAAATTGTATATGAATTGGACTTAGTTATTTTTTAATGATTTTAAAATTCGCAATTCTTTCTCACTGATGTAGACGCTGGTTTGCCTAGGACATAGGCAGTTAGGCCCGTAATCCACCAAAGTGTAGATGGGCGGTGAGGAGAAGAGAAGAGCGGCGTAAGATATCAGCGTACCTCTACCGTATGGAGTGGATATCCACCGAAACCGAGCGGATATGTGTGCTGGCTAGAGCGGAGCGGATACATATGTGATAGCTAGAGCGTAAATGGGCTCACTCGTTTGTATGGAGCTAAAGTAGAGCTGTCCTATTAAGACCGCTATGGTTTTAAAACATGCATAAAGTTTTGTACTTCGGTTCCCACATAAACCACTTAAAGAATAATATAGTTTTTTTAACTCACTATTGGTAAGCCCTTGGCATCATCTCACCAGATGGTAGGTGAGAAAACTGTATAGTCGTAGTTTCAAAATTTAGTATTATTCAAAAAATTACACTCTTTCTGATAGTCACAAAATTAATAATAACATAATTTCATTTGTGAAAAATCAAGAAATAAACAATCATTAGTTAATAATGTCAAAATTAAATCCTAGAAATAAACCAGATTATGTCATTAGAACATGAAAACAATATGACACGAAAAGTTATACATAAAATTATTGAATGTCATTGAAATCTTTAACAAGAGTAGGCCAGTTCACACGGACAGCACCCGGTCACGAGTATAACGCGAGAGTCAGCCATCGCTCTCATCAACCATATTAGAGGAAAAGGAACATAGTTGATATGTTATCGACTATTTTATATTTTTTTGGCGTGACACGGACCAAAAGGACTAATTCTAGAAGACTATGAATAGTACGTACGGATCGATGAATAAATTAACAGCGAATTAGTTATATCGGTAGGAAACGGTAGCAGCAAATATGAAACTTTAGATAATAGTCGGTGGACTCCCACTCGGTGGACCGATGACCTGGTGAAGGTCGCGGAAAGCCGCTGGATGCGGACAGCGCAGAACCGGTCGTCACGGAAATCCTTGGGAGAGGCCTGTATCTAGCAGTGGACGTCCGTCGGCTGATATGATGATGATTATGAAATAGTAGTAATATGATGGAATAAGTATCTAAGCCAATACACTCAATTTTTTAATTATAGCATCTGATGTACGATCCACCATTAACAATATTTTAATTGATATAGAATAAATATTACATGACATCACTATCAATGGCTCCATAACGGTCATCGTAGGACAACCCTATTATAGTATAGGACTAGGGGTGCCGCTCGCCATTCGCCGAATACCGCTCACACACATTTTCCCTCATCTCCGCTGCACGCCGCTGTCTGCTTGCGAGACACAGCTCATATTTCCACTTTGATCCACTTGTCCACTAAAGCTGATGTAAATAACGAAATACTATTGCTTGTTCACGTCACTTTTCTTCTCCGCTCCGCTCTTCTCCGTTTTGGTGGATTACGGGCCTTATTGAAACGCAGGGCTGGCCGTAGAGCCACAGAAACAACGCGTCATTATTTGCGGAGCCAGGTCCGCTGTAAGACGCATTTACAGGCATGACCTTAATTACGCCAAAGGAGACCTCATGCATAGTTTTGGAGTTTTTCTAGACGGGTTGCCTAGCAATGATAATGAGGCCTCTTTTTAAACGCCAGAGACACATTTGGGTATTTTTCAGTCTTTTAAAGTATTTCGGAATTTCGGAATTTTTTAAAGTCTTCTTAAGATGTTCGGTATCTTTTGTCGTTTGTTAAATCTATTAAGAATGAATACGCTTATTTCTAAAAACATAATCTTTTACTTAAAATATAAAAAAGCTTATAACGTATAAGCTTTTACTTGAAAACAGTTTTATTCAGTGTGCCAAATGAGAATGTAATAAAGTAAATGCTTGATTCCAAATTTAAAAAATCCGATTTGGGAGGCAGGTACAGTATTTTCCTATGATTTGATAAAAAATTATAGATGATCCTTAGGCCTTTATTCCACCTTCGTAGATCAACTATTATCACCTGGAAAACGGCTTCATATCAAATATCAGCTCAATCAGACCCTGGTAGTGGTTCAAATTAATCATGAAAATTCTGAAGCGTAAAAAAGCTGGTAAAAATAGGTAAGTTACAAAACGCCCCAGCTACCGCTAGAATGGCACTTGCAAAAAGATCTGAACGCTCTCTAAAGAGCCAATTAGCACAAAGTTCTGAAGGACAGAAGAAAGTGGGGTGATTTGGAGTCAGAGGCCAAGATCCTATTTGGGTCGCTGAGCCAGCGAAGTAAGTAAGTAATTTAGGTAGGTCGGCCGCACTATCAGTATACTGGGTCAAAGAATAAAGACTATTTACTACGTAAAAGAAGGAAAACTCCGCAAAATCATTCGAATGAATGGCAACTCTTGCTACGACACAATAAAGTGCAAATTCAGGTCGCACAGCGCTAATTACCTAGAGTCATATTCACATACAAGTTGCCTCTCTTTCTATTCGTTAGTCTTATCTCTTCTGACCACTGAATTTGCCCCATTCAGGGGGCCGCGTGGCGTAGGCGTTAGTACTAATATATATATACTTTGGCGAAGGTACATTTTCACGCCTACAGCGCGGAGTGCGACAGGCCTAACATGGTGGAATTTTGTGACTGTACCTGGAGGGAAAGTACTCCAAATAATGGAGATAGCAAAGGAAACTTTATTTTATGTTAAAAAGGATAAAAAGCTGCATTAAAAGGTTTTTAAAATACGCTAGCTACACCCGGGAATCAAAACGGCTAAATTCCGAAAAAATAACACCCTGGAATTATGTAACCGCACCTGGAGGAAAAGTACTCCAAATACTGGGATAGCAAATTTTACTCAAAGGAAACTACCCTCTATTTTAAAAAAGATGAAAAACTGCATTCAAAGATTTTTTGAAATACACGAGCCACACCAGGAAATCGAACCGGCTAAAATTCGAAAAAAATACATCCTGTACTTTTATGGCATCATTCGATAGGATCAATCTTGAGGATCAAGTCACTGTCATATACATGGTAAATTAAATATAAGGAAAACAGTGAAATCAGAAGTTATAAATTCAATGGTACAAAATAAATCACTAACTCAATCGTTTTATTTATGTTAGTAATTACGAATAATTTTTGACGAAAAAAGAAAAAACCGGCCAAGTGTGATTCGGACTAGCACTCCGAAGGTTCCGTACCTCTACACCTCTCCACACAACTACATAGTTTAATGACAATGATACCTATTCATATAACAAACAAAAGACATCACCGTGAGCTACAAAAATAACCTTATTTTGTCATACAGTTCGGACACCTTAGCGCGAGTGCGACTCACACTTGGACGATTTTTAGTATATGTTGTTTTACCTCAGTGTTATTACTATAATCACACTAAGTTTTATGCTTGTATGTATTACTGTTTTTACGATAGAGCTAAAACAAAAATACTTTTAAAGACCTGTAAAAAACACGTTTTTAGTACGGAGACCCACCCTTATTTTTTTCACTTTTTCAGATTTTTAGTAATTTTTGTTATAGCGGAAATATAAATAAATATTCTGTAAAAATTTCAACTGTCGACCTATTATGGTTCATGAAATACAGCCCGCGGACAGACGGACAGAGAGTGGAGGCTAAGTAATAGGGTCCCGTTGGTCACCCGTTGGGTGTATGGAACCTAAGGACTGTCAATTTAGAGTAATCGCTATTAAAAGTTACTCCAAATGAATTCTTCAAAAGTTTAAATTTGTGTATCCAACAAAATGAAGCTCATTTATACCAACTAATTTGTTTACTCGTTTATTTCGTTCATCCCTACTCCCTACTAATATATATATTATATATAATATTATAAATGCGAAAGTAACTCTGTCTGTCTGTTACGCTTTCCCGCAAAAACTACTGAACGGATTTGGCTGAAATTTGGTAGGTAGACAGATTAGGTTCCGGATTAAGACAAAGGCTACTTTTTACCACGCTCGCGAGCCGCTTGCGGCTCGCGCACTGCGCGCCCTCGAATAGTCATAGAAACGTGGTCCACGCGGGTGAAGCCGCGGGAAACGGCTAGTTTAAAATAAATTTAGATTTCATGGTTTTCCTTTTTTTAATTTACCTCGTTTTTTAGAGAGATTTTCATCCTCACGATTGATTCCATAGATTGATAACATTAAAGTACAGTATGTTATTTTTTCGGATTTTAGCTGGTTCGATTTCCGGGTGTGGCAAGCGTATTTTCAAAAAATCATTGAATGTAGTTTAGTATCATTTTAAAAATACATTCGAACGTTTCCTTTGAGTAAAATTTGTTATCTTCAGTATTTAGAGTACTTTCCCTCCCGGTGCGGTTACAAAATTCCACACTGTATAAGCTGAACTCAGAACTAGAAACAGAAACCAACCAGAGGTTTAAGTGATCTATTAACCAGAATCCAAGCAGAGGTTAAAGTGAACTAGAAACCAGAAACCAAGCAGAGGTTAAAGTGAACTAGAAACCAGAAACCAACCAGAGGTTAATGTGTTAACACTAAAGTGCGCTCGAGTGTATTTGATAGAAATATGCAATTGCAATCACTCACGCTACTTTAGTAATTGCATAATAACTAAAAATAACACTAGGCCCAAAATATTAAAAGTGATTATTGAATGAGTTAGGATGATTCATATTTTACGCCAAGTTTCGTGAATTCGTTCCAGAATTTTCCAATAGGAATTCCTACTGTTTATTGAGGATAAAAGGCATTTGTAGAAATTCTTGATCCCTTTATTTATATTTGAAGAGGCAGACAGGAATCCTTTATCGCCTTTCGAAAATATCGATGTGGTGACTTTGAACGTAGAAGTGGTAAAATCATTTTACACAGTATTTTTTAGACTTCCGTACCCAAAGGGTAAGAACGGGACCCTATTACTAAGACTCCGCTGTCCGTTTGTCTGTTTGTCCGTCTGTCACCAGGCTGTATTTCATGAATCGTGATAGCTAGACAGTTAAAATTTTCAATGTATTTTTATACGATGTATTTCTCTTGCCGCTATGACAACAAATTAGAAAAAGTGATAGTCTCCATACAAAAAAAATGTTTTTTGAAGTGTAACATCTTTGCTCTCGCTTTCCTGCAATTTGTGGGAGTGATTTCGTGAAATGGGACGGAAATGTGTAACATGGGACGGAAATGTGTAACAGGAAGTCGCGAAAGCGCGGAATTCTACTTTACGAGAGTCCCACTCGCACTTGGTCGGTTTTTTTCGTTACTGTCAGATCCGCCACCCAGGTACAATATCGTCATCAAATCTAACTAACCTAAAGTATTTTGTCACATGTTACACATCATATGCGGGTACTGTAGGTCTCGCTCGAATTTTTTTGATGTGCAACATCTTTGCTCTCGCTTTCCTGCAATTTGTGGGAGTGATTTCGTGAAATGGGACGGAAATGTGTAACATGGGACGGAAATGTGTAACAGGAAGTCGCGTTTTTTCAGGCTTTAAAAGCGCGGGAAAGGCAAAGGTATCTATGACCATACAGCCTAGTCTGCCGTATCTTTGCCGTCCTTTTTTTTAAACGTGAAGAAACTATTGCCATCTAGTATGATGGTAAGAAACCCTTTGTACTAGCGCCATCTAGTATGAAGGTACGGAACCCTTTGTGTGCGGTTTTGACCCGCACTTGGCCGTTTTTTTATATTTTTTTATTATTCAAAATCATTAAGCCTTTGGCATCATCGCATGATAACTGACGATGAAGCCGAAGATGAAAGCGGGCTTACCAAGAGTACTAGGCTAAGGCTATCTTACCTTCAAGATCGAAAATATGAAAATTAGCGTGTGGCTGCCGACAACTTGCTGGTGCCCGAAGGTGAAGTAGCAGGACAGGAAACTCGACGTATCGGGTTGCGAAAGATTTCATCTATGCTGTGAACGTTGATGTTTGTCGGCAAGACTTAGATAAGATGGTAATGGCTAGCCAGGCGGGCTTAGAAAATACCCTTCCACCATCCAAACTGAGTCTTACAAAGTTAGACACCACCGGGAATCAAACCCGGAACCTCCTGATGTGAAGCTAATGGACTTGAGGTGGCAACTGCAGTAACCCGCCACTGAACCTTACCACAAGCGAAGAGAGAACAAAAGAAATATTACATCTAGAACGCGCTATTAGAATTTCTTTAGTGCTGAGTATATATACAGATACCAATAATCAACTATTGGTCCACGGCCGGACCCCAGGCATACCACCTCGCCTGGCGGAGATATCTCCCTTTGCTCTCTTCGAGTAGGAATGCACCGTTCCTAAAGACTGAATCATTACGCCACGGAGGAGGTTAAAACAAAGAGTGTAAAAAAAATGCTGTAGGAGCCATTATCTGGGGTCTCTACTCATTATACCAAACAAGTTTCCTGATGGTCAGCTCTTTAGTCTTCTAAGTCAAGAGTCTTGAATTCATTTGTTTCACGAACAGGTTTGATTGTTCTGTGTGTGGATGATAAGGATGTACCTACCTATGTATTTAAAGTGTAAACTCTATTCAAACAGGTTTTATTAAGCCCAAATAAAAAATAACAGGTATCAATACTTTTGTTTTAAGTAACAATGGCCCTTTTAAAATATTTGAAATAGGTAAAATTTAAATTTTCATAAAATCTCATAAAGGATTCCAGGGAAATAAGAGTTAAGGTTTTGATGAAACTCCTGGAACCCTGAACATAAATATTCATGAAAATGGCCATTATTAATAGGTTTTGTAACGAATACCTTTTTTCCGTCACAAAATTAAAATCTGTTTGATTCAATTTCCAACTAGACAGATATCTTTGAAACCGTGCTTTGGAATGTGCTACGATTTCTACGATGGTCGTCTTCGTTTGTCGTGTCGATTTCATTTTTGAGTTTTACGACGAAATCTAGTTATATAGATATATTTCGTCGTAAAACTCAATTATATATCTAAATATATATATCTAAATATGTATACAAAAGAAAGTCGTGTTAGTTACACCATTTGTGACTCAAGAACGGCTGGAACAATTTTTATTTTTGTGTTTTAGCATTTTTCTTCGTCGGGAATAGGATATAATATATATTAAAATATGATATTCATCAATAAAAATAAAAAAATAATCAAAAAATAAGTGGTTTTAGGGTAGGGTAGTGTAGTGTAGTATAGTGTAGGTGTAGTGCAGTTAGTGTAGGTGTAGTGCAGTTAGTGTAGGGTAGTGTAGTGTAAGGTGGAACTAAGTTCGCCGGGACAGCTAGTTATTGATAAAAAGAACATTTTATAAAAGAAGTTGTTATAAATAGTTTGTACAACAGTGCCCTCGTGTTTTGCTAGAGGTTAGAGGTTTAATTTCTGTTGTGTAGATTGTTTACTGTGGCTTTGTCGTGTAATAATAAGTTATTATTTCATAGGGCATCACCCACCACCTTTGGGGCAATCATCACCCACCACCTTTCGGGAAATCATCACCTAGCACTGGAGTCCACCACCTTTGAGGCAACCACCACCTAGCCGCCAGTAGTAGTCCGGCAACACTACTACTACTACGAAGCAAACTATGACTGCTAACGGGTCTCCGCACACTGCCTAGCCCTATCCTGTCTCCTCGGCCGAAAGGGAAGTGAACCTTTACCTTTTTTATCCCACAACAAATATCCGTCTACTAATTACTGGTGTCATCAAGTTTTTTTTATCTTAGATAAAGAACTGTTTAGGGTGCCTCGAGGCAACTTTAATAACCAATAGTTTTGTGTAGCTTTTAGACTGCCTCGAGGTAATTCTAGTTTTAAGAAGTGTTTGGTATATTAATTTGTTTGTTTATTCGGATTCTGGGGAAAGCAAAGATCGTTGGTTATCCAGGATCAAACAAAATTTATTTTTAAGTTAAATAAAATCTGTTCTTTAGGAATTTAATTATAAAATTAATTTTGCATATATCAAGTCCTTATTTTTTTACCAAAAGACCATCTCGTTTTATGGTTTTACCTTTTTTTACCTTTTTTCATTTAAAATATACTCCTTTCTACCACAAAACAATTTGTTTCCTTAAATTCTGTTTAGGCCCAATTCCACAAAATTTTGCGTAATATGTAGAGCGATACTACGGTATGAGCATTTTAAATCAATTTTATTTATTTTCGCTACAGTTTGTTATTTAAGTGTTCCAGGTATTTACGTTTGCATTGTGACAAATTATATCTTAGCGTCATAATACTTAAACATTTTTGTAGGATTTGAAACTAAAAAAATATTAATTATAACATTATAAAAAACAGTTCTCATGAGAATCTTTGTTTGTTGTTTGTGAACCCTTTATTGCATAACAAAAATATACAATTATAGATACAGAATAGCAATAGCATGCACAAGGGCGGACTTATCCCAAACAGGGATCTCTTCCAACCTTCATCTCTTCCTTCCTCGGTTCCTTACTAGGTAATGTGACCTTAATACTAAGCCTTCACTGTCTGTCTATCCGTCTGTCTGATTTTTATCTTTTGAATAGCCGGCTGAAATTTTCAAAGAATATGTATTACTAGAATTTAAAAAAAACTTCGAAAAGAAATTCTTTAAAAAAATATGAAATAATATTTTTATATACAGTGTTACAGGTTAAGTCGACCTAAATCCTTTAGGGCGATAAACTACATCTAATTTGCAACAATAAAAGTCATATTAACTGGGGGTCGGTCTGGGGTTCATGGGATTTATGAACTCCAGCGGGCTCTTATGAGTTTCATATGTTACCAAAGCTTTTGAAGTATTTGCTTCTGATACTTATCATCTAATGTTTATGAGCTGATGATAGACGGTCCAACTCCTTAGCGGTTAGGAGTTGGAGGATAATTCTTTAATTGTTTTAGATACGTATAGACAGATAGTTGTGATCTTTTTTCAAGTATTTGCATCTGATAGTCATCATCTCATGTTGATGAACTGATGATGAAAAGTGTAGTGTAGTGTACGGTAGGGTCTCTATACCGAATAAAAGAATAACTATTAAAATCGTTAAAATTCACAAAAAAAATCGGTAAATGTAAAAAGTAGAGTAATTGTGTAGTGTAGTGTATAATAATTGTATAGTGCAGTGTAGTGTAGTGTAGAGTAGAGAAGTTTAATGTAGTGTAGTGTTGTGTAGGGTAGTCTAGCCCCCGGTGCGCGAATCCGACTCGCACTTGGCTAGTTTTCAGGGTTCCGTACTCAAAGGGTAAAAACGGGACCCTATTACTAAGAATCCGCTGTCCGTCCGTCTGTCTGTCTGTCCGTCTGTCACCAGACTATATATTATGAACCGTGATAGCTAGACCGTTGAAATTTTCCCATATGATGCTATATCAACAAATACTAAAAATTAGAAAAAGTGAAAACTCCAAACAAAAAAGTGTTTTTTTTTAACGTGAAGATACTAGCGCCATCTAGTATGATGTTATGGAACCCTCTGTGGGTGGTTCCGACTCGCACTTAGTTATTTTTATTTTTATTTTAGCAGACGCTGTTACACATGTACAGATGTAACAAAATTGACATAGAGTGGGATCCGTTTACTGAGGTTTGTACTCATTATACTAAACTACTTTTCCCATGAAACTTCTCAAATAAAATTACGCTACATTCAAGAATACTACAAAATTTTTTAATCAACTGTCTCTTTGTATGAAAGTTCTTTATTTTGCGAGTTGACTATGTGTCTCATGGACAATAAACTTTCTGGTGTTTGTTTAAAAACAACACTTTCACCTACCTGTATGTTAGGCAAAACCTTAGTAACTTTATAGTAGTATTGCTTAATTCTATATTTACAAAAATAAAAAAACTTAGTTCTAATCTAAATAAATATAGTTTAGAAAAACTGAAAAACACGCTTTTAAAGCACATCAAACTAAATTAAAGTAAAAAATAATTCTTAATATGAGCTAAATACAATTATGAACGAAAAAGACTAGTATTATTATGAAAAAAGCGTGGGATGCTCGATAAACAAAAAAAATATGGCACAAAGCGCCCCACGCTTTTTTCACAATAATACCAGTATTTTTGGTTTATTATTGTTTTCAGCTTATATTTAGAATAATTTTAAACTTTTTAGTTTGCTGTACCTACTTTAAAAGTTTAATAAACTATATTTATTTTTCATTTTTTAGTTTGGTGTGCATTAATTCTTGACGATCCTGATCAGGATAATGAGATAAACTTATGATATTATTGTATTGTTATTGATTCTTGATAGATGTACAAAGTTTGAATTCAATCTGTTCGATTAAAGTGGGTCAAAATCAAGTGCAAAGGAATCGGTTCAAAACTTAAAAAGCGTCGGTGGCTCAACGGGTAACGACTCGGTCCTACTAAACAGAGGTCTCGGGTTCAAATCCAGACCGCCAATGTACCAATGAGTTTTTCGAAACTTACGTACATATATATACTTACCGATTACTTTAACGGGGAAAGAAAACATCGTGAGGAAACCTAATTACAGATATGCATGAAGGTCGCGTTACACACGTCCGTAGGTGTAAATCTAA
Organism: Coleophora flavipennella; assembly: GCA_947284805.1. NCBI lineage: Eukaryota > Metazoa > Arthropoda > Insecta > Lepidoptera > Coleophoridae > Coleophora > Coleophora flavipennella. Next base: position 2,593,193 of record OX369297.1, read on the forward strand.
AAGCCCTACACGTGACCCTGGGTGACGATTAGTGCGACACCAGGCAACCCTTAGATAGCACGGTTAATTATGCCACACGATAAGAGAGAGGTTACAAACCTACAAACAAACATACATACATACATAAAAGCATGATAAAATGAATTAGGTTTTCCATGACTCATCACGCTCAAGTAGTTTAAGCGAAAAAAATTGAATTACGCGTCATGGGGTAAGAAGCCCCAGTTAACGGCTACTATACCAATTTTAATACACGCTGTATAAGCAGGCGTCAGATAAACATGAAATACTCGCCATGTGTTTCTATCCGACCAAAACTGAATTATGTAGATACCTATACATAAAAAAAGTTTATATAAAGCTTATGTGCTTCATAAAACGCTTAATTTTTTAGCCTGTGTCCATCCTGCAATTCCATCCTAACTTTTGGTGAAAGAATTATTTAAATCGGATGAGTACTTTCGACGATTACCTCCTAAATACAAACATACAAACATGCTCGTATTAGTATAGAAATGTGATTTATAAAGCACCTGTATTTCTAGATGCTTGTTTAAAGCTACACAATATTATTATATCGAAAGAATATCAGTGTTGTGGGAGGCTGCACCGATTTTGATAAAATTTATATGAGACCAACTCGAGAGCATCATCATATCGCCGAAAAACGTCCACTGCTGGACAAAGGCCTTCCTCAAGGATTTCCACGACTACCGGTCTTGCGCTGCACGCATCCATCGGCTTCCCGCGATCTTCACCAGGTCGTCGGACCACCGGAAGGCCTTCCTACGCTACGTTTTCCGGTGCGCGGTCTCCACTCGAGAACTTTACTGCCCCAACGGCCATCTGTTCTACGAGCTGTGTGCTCTGCCCACTGCCACTTCAGTTTAGCGATTCTGTAAGCATACCCATCGAATAAAAAAGCATCATGAAAATCCGTTCTCAATCTGCGAACGTAAAATTTAAACCGCCTCCGTGGCTTAATGGTTATTCCATTCGCTTCACACCAAGAGGTTGCGGGTTCGATTTCCGGTGGGGTCAACTATGTAAGAGGCGGTTTGGTTGGTGGTAGGGCATTTTCATAGCCCGCCTGTCTAGCTACCACCATCTTATCTAAGTCTTGCCGCCAAACATCTGTGTTAACAGCATTCATGTGTTCCGGCTTGAAAATAAGATAGCCAGATCCCAATGGCGTTGGGGAATCTTGGTAAGCCCGCTTCCATCTTCGGCATCATCGTCACTTACCATCAGGTGAGATGATGCCAAGGGCTGACCAATTGTATTTTTTTTAAACAGACGAATTGAGAACCTCCTCCTTTTTAGAAGTCGGTTGAAAATATAAAGCATCTATTTTGTCCTATTTTGGCTGTATAACATAAACGACATTCCACCCAAGTTAACCTGACCGTGACAAATACCTGTTACATTAACCAGCTTTGAATACCTGTTACAACGGGTTGAAATATAACGTTATAAATTGGTTGCGGTGATCACGACCCGCGGGTAATGTAACCCAAAGTCTAATGTTAGACGCATTTGACAGGGATTGATTAAGGCTGAAGAGAATAATGTTAGCTTATCTATAGAAAATGACTTACCTATCTGCAGCCCCGTCGCGCCCTCCGTACTGTGACGTTTCTGGCACATTAAAGATTTTAAAGTTAGAGGGCAAAGGGACCAGAGTCTATAATAAATTGTAATTTAGCACCAAAACTAAATTAATTAGAAAGGAAAATTATGTTAGAGCGAAAAACTAAAGTAAAAAAACGTTATTTCGTAGTTTTTTTTTTAAATGTTTATTTTAAAAAACAAAATTATATTTGCTGTTGATAATAGAACATATTGTGTGAAAAATCTATAAACTTTTTACATATTGAACTGCACATCTTAAGCTGGTTGACTAAGAAAGCCTACTTAGCCGTGATAGTTTTCCTTTTAAATTCATGATATAGATTACTTTCATGAATTTTTTCAAATTTACATATTATACAGCGGTTTAGTTGTTGGTGTGGACTTTCGACTCCAACAAAATTTAGCACTTTCAAACCTATTATTTCGAAAATGGAACCTTAAATTGTAAAATGGTCTTAAAAGACTCACAATTATTTTTAAGCCAACGACACGACTGTGTTTGACGGAAAAAAATCTTCCATTCCAAATTCAAATTTTTTTTACAGTATTCTCCGCGTTATTGTTATATATACCTATCTTTGCCAAATTTCGGCTCTTTACAGCTAATAGTCTAGGAGCTAGGCCGCGGACAGACAGACATGACAAAACTATAACGGTTACAGAACCCTAAAACAGACAGAAAGATGATGATAGTAAAAAGTCAATACATTTTGACAAAAACATAACAAAAAAAATTAAAAAGTAAATAGTTCAAAACAGATTAAACAAAAAGGAAATTTAAAAAATTCAAAACCTAACCTGGTTTTTTAATTTTCTGGAGTGCCGACAGAAGTGAAAATTTTATAAAGTTTTATAAGTTTTGACCATCCGAGTGTTTCTGGCGATTGGCGAACGACTAGGTTGACAAAGTTTTGACCCTGCGAGTGATCCTGGTACGGTGTCGGTTACGTTACATGTTTACAGTGTCGCCAGTTCATTGGTTTTTCCCATCTCAAAAATGCTCAACGCGCCTAAAGAAGTTTTCACTTCAAAAACCCGACTGCGTAAAAAGTGAACTTTAAAATAAATAAATATTCTGGGACAAATCACACGTGGTCATCTGGCCCCAAAGTAGGATTCCTTGTGTTATGGGAACCAGAGACTGATATAAATACTTATATACGTTTAAATACATACATATATATATACATACATCCTCGGCTGCATCAGCACTTACCATCAGGTGAGGTGCAGCCAAACGCACTCAAATTTTTAATAAAAAAAAAATATAATAGATATTTAACACCCAGATACAGAGCAAACAAATCTGCTCATCACAAAAATGTTTGCCCTGGGTGGGGATCGAACCCACAACACTCGGATCAGTAGTCAAGAGCACTAACCACTGAGCCACCGAGTCAGTCAACAGATGGAAACAAGATAGAATATACCTTCTCCAATCCGACACACCGTAAGTACACCCTAAGCCGAGCTCCATGCCCATTAGCTATATAGTTGTCCCAAAACTTATTCTGCAGAGAGTGTGTACCATTCGTAGTCGCCCTCTCCCCAATTGAAGCAGTAAAGACCTTCTGCTGCACAATCTCACAACATTCTCATGCATTCGAAGGCAATATGTCTTTATTGTTAAATTCAAGTAAATGCCTAAAGACTTATTACCTCCGATGGCATGTGATTTTGTCTGCTTGCCAAAGACATATACATACACTAGCTGTGTCCCGCGGCTTCATCATCCGCGGCGCATCCTCGGAGACAGTTATAGAAACTATGTTCACGCGGCAGAAGCCACTGGCAAAAGCTAGTCATAGATATTGGGGTGCGCGGTGGTGCGGATCTGGTTGAACCAACGGGTATGGAACGCCAACCACGATATCTATATCCTTCTATTTTTCTGGATACCATAAGTTTCTCCAGCTAGTCGCTCTTTTCCTAGCCAAGTAATGTGACCGAAGTGGACAACCTTGTCGCAAATCTTACATTTCATAACAACAATAATATTACTCATTTTGGTACCTATAAATTTACACTAGCGACCGGTTTCTTTAAGTTTGCCTGAAGATGGTGTTTGAAACTGGTCGCTGACAAATTATAACGTATAGTTTTAATCAATTGCTGTGGAATTAGTGTAAATTTATAGGTATCAAAATTAGTGATATAATGTTCCACCAAAAACCTACAATCAAAAGTATCAACTAACCATAATATTGAAGACTGTTTTTAAAATATTCAAGAGACACTGATTAAAAATTATTAATAAGTCAGCACCTAAAACACCAACTAATTTAATTAAACCCGGTATTGAAAAGGTTTAGTGGTCCTTTAAGGCGTAAGACTTCCGCTTGTCGACCACTCAAGATCCTTTCTCCTCAACGATTTAAGGCCTGTTCGAAAAAGCTTTAACCGCCTCTGTAGCGTGGTCGCGGGTTTGATTCCCGGCGGAGTCTAACTATCTATAACTCGGTTTGGTTGGTGAAAGGGCATTTTATAAGCCCGCCTGTCTAGCTACCACCATCTTATCTAAGTCTTGCCGCCAAACATCAGTGTTAACAGCATTGATGTGTTCCAGCTGTAAGATAAGATAGCCAGTTCCCCATTTCGTTAGCGAATCTTGGTAAGCCCGCTTTTATCTTCGGCATTATCGTAACTTACCATCAGGTGAGGTGATGTCAAGGGCTTACCAATTGTGGATAAAAAATTAAGCTTTGTGTCGACACAAACTTGTTTTATAATCATCTATTTTTAATATTATTTTTATTATCATCTGTTTTCTTTTTGGTAGCATGTTTGTATTATCTAGATTTTAAATATTTCAATTTAGATTTTGTATTCTCAAATTTGTCTGTTTGTTTTATTTTTTGAATTTTGACGTGATAACGTCTTATAAAACGATGAAAGCCGGCTGCACTCACGAAAAAGCATGACTCATTGTCACGTCCTCATTAGTCACTTCCCGCCTGAGCCGAACGTGCAAGCGAGAGCACGGAACAAGCGATAGAGGCACGATCGGCCTAAGCGTTCGGCTTGTGACACGACACGTAAAATTATCGTCCGTAAACCGACTTTACAGACAACCAGTTTTTTTTACTGACTTTTCATCGGACCTGTGATTTATTAATGCATTTTTTTATGACAATGTGTTTTAAAATATATAAAGTGCAAGCAAGTTTTGTCGCTCTCCGAGTAGTAGTTTAATAGGGATAACGAATGCTAGTCATTTGATTTACTTTTTATCATCAGTTAAAAACGACATTTTGTTCTAAAAATGTTTGAAATACCTAGGCGTAACGTCATAGTTTTGCAGCGTCATTTATGTACTCATGTTGTGAATTTAGTGAATTAAAAATCGAAGACTTGATGGAAAACAAAACGAGTTTGGTTTTCCGAAGTTTAAGTAGGAGGGCAATTTAGTGATCAAGATTTTATAATTTATTTATGATGCTGTCGTCATCACTATTTGTGAAATGTATTCTATGGACAACAATGGACATGGCCCTTTTCTTAAAAAAACTCTAAACACTACTTGCTACTACCTGGCACGTGAGGCAGGACGATCATCGCCGACGTCGCAGCTTTAAATCGATATAAATTACAACCTAGCTACGTCCCTGTATATTTAAAAGGAAAACGACGACGGTGCGACCGCCTCGTTAAAGGGCAAGAGTTTATTTCAGGACTCGCATTCAGTGTCAAGTTGGTAATTAGTTTGATCTGTGGTTCACTCAAAAGCTTATTAGGTTTACTGCGCTACAGAATTCACTGTTATTAAGAGTCGCTAGTAAGCTAGCGTCAATGTATACATATTAGTACTAACATACAGTATGGACACTCCCTGCCGATCTCTAGATTTCGACCTCAACCCCTCGTCACCCAGATTGATTCAGATAGGTTACAGTTTTGTTTGTTCCATAACTCGTTTTTTAAAATGTCATTTCTGGCGCGTTGTATGAAGTGTCCAGCGAGTACTAGAGGGTTCACGAGTTTTTATCCCCCCTTTCAAACCGGAATAATACAATCGTGTGCTCAAAATACAAACAATTTTGAACCTTATTATACACCCAGTGTATTTCACTGAAATCTACAAACGATAATAATGAAAAAAGTAGATAATATGTCATGTACTTTTTTCATTGATATCTTTTTTTTATTAATTTAACTAGCTGTCCTTTTGAAGAGTTTGTTATAAGGCTAATTTTTTTATTTTGATTTTTTCGTAATAAAACTAACAATTGGGAAGATGTTTTATTTCAAACCAGTATTTGTATATGTACCTACATTACAAAACTTACAACACGTCTTATCAAACTATACAATTCTAAATATACATATTTGAAAACAATTCTATAGTTGCTAACTACATTGTTATTAAACAGTCGCTGCCCGCGGGGCAATATAGTGTGGGAGCAGGACGCCACGTATAGTGTACCCTGTTGCACTTACACGTCTTATGAAAAGACATAGTGATGTTCCACGCTCGTATCGATAGCACGATAAAATCTACAAAATGTAACGAGGCGACCAGAACCTATTCTTTATACCGTAATTCCGTTGAGGAATCTTGGTAAGCCCGCTTCCATCTTCGGCATCATCGTCACTTACCATCAGGTGAAATGATGCCAAGGGCTCACAAATTGTGAATAAAAAAAATACCAGCGTCGTGTTCACGCTCTCTTCCGGGAATTGATAAGGGGCCCATTGACTACATTGTGCAAAAAAAAATATTAAAAATGGGTTGTCTCTAAAGTCGGTTTACGGACGATAGTTTTACGTGACAACGTCATAACGTAACGGGACAATGAGTCATCCTTTTTCGTTCGTGCAGGCGGCGTCCATCGATTTATTAGACGTAGTCACGTAAAAAAAAAGCGCCCCAATCCCAATTGCGTAGATGGTTTATTGCCTCCCGTGTAGCGACTGTTTGGTACCAGTATAATTACTAATTTTACATTATTTACAGTGCTTACTGTCTTCATTACGGAGTTAAAAACTTTGGATCTGTACAAAAATGGTTCCAGTTTTAGGACGATAAGTAAATTTTGTTCATAGTTCATTAATCATAAACAATTTACAAACCTTGTTTGAAATAGCCTTACACTAAATATACAAGTTTATGTGAATACTAAAATTATAAAAATAGCATAATTTGTTTTGTCACAGAGCATGACATTAATTTTAATTTGTGTCTGTGTGTTTATCCAGGATATACATAATCATTCACCGTATGCCTGCCGATTACGCCTTCTTTTTAACAATATGTTTTACTGTTTATAAAATAATATTTCAGACATGTTACGTCTGTTTACTATTTCTTTCACGCTTATGTATATTTACAATGGAATTGCCACAAATATTTACAATCTTGTATAAATATTCTTTACTTTGTGTAATCCTTGTACTATTTATAATTTTGTTGGGTTATACATTTGGCCTTGTTTTTTTTCTTTTCCAAGTGGTATCAAGTTTTGTGCCGTGAATTCCATGAACGAACGTGTTAATTTTAATTGGGCGCTAATTCCAGAAAAAATGCGACAAAGAAATCGTACTTCCAAGAAATTTGTACGGCTAAACTAAGTAGAAGGAAAAACATTGTAAACTTTTTAATTTACAGGGTGTAACTAAATTGGTGTAGGTCCCGTTAACTGGGGATTCTACTCAACTTTTGTTCTACAAGTTTGCAAAAAAAAAATTGAATTCCTTATATAAAGCGTCGGTGGCTCAACCGGTAACGACTCGGTCCATCTAACCAGAGGTACCGGGTTCAAATCTGGACGGCCAATGTACCAATGAGTTTTTCAAAAACTTACGTACATACTTACCGATTGCTTTAACGGTGAAGGAAAAACATCGTGAGGAAACCTGCACACGCCTACGAGGAAACTCGAAGGTTGTGTGTGAAGTCGACCAACCCGCACTGGGCCCGCGTGGTCGACTAAGGCCTAATCGCCCTGATTCAGGGTAGGCTCGAGCCCCTCGGTGGGGACGTATATGAGCTGTAATGATGATGATGATGATATAAAACGATTAGCTGACTGACCAATTTTGTGCATTTAAAATGGAATGTAGACATTTTTTTTTGCGAATTGACCATCTGTCCCTTGGGGAAAGTTGTTTAGTATGATGAGTATTTTTTACAACCTGTACATTTATGATCCATTGACAATTGACAAATTAACCGCGGGCGGACGGCTAGTATTACATAAAGTCTTATTTACATAATATATGCAAATTTTAACATTCAAAACTTTTTCGCGCTCGCTCCAGCTCGCTTATCAGTTATAGAAAAAAAAAAACAACTAAAAACAGTCATTTACTAGTTCAATCTATTAAGAAAGTTTATGTTTATATATTCTAGATAAACAGAACTACATAAACATATATTTTTTTTTTTATAAAACATAGTCTCCTGTTTTAATTGTAGGCAAAGATTTTGAAAGAAATTTTATTTCTATTTTTTATGTTTTTGCGCCTAATCTTTTTTTTTTCTATGAACAAGTGAAAATATTGTTCCAGAAATGAATTCCTCGTCCTTAAATTATACTAAAACGATACCAAACACTACCTGTTTGCTAAACTTACGGAGATATGGACGAAAGAGTGCAGCGCGGCAGATGGAATTTTCCCCCCCCCCCCCCCCCCCCTCCCCCACCTACCTGCAGGGTGGTACCACGTGGGTACAGGGCTAAATCAGCTCAGGTGACCAGTAGGTATATCTGTGCCAAGCGGCTTCCTTTGTTGAAAATTTGCAAGGTTGATGACACTAAATACCCTCATGTAAGCATGGGATCTGTGAATTTTTATTATTTAAATGCATTTATTTAACAAATTACAATTACTGCAAAATTTAAATTTGTAGCGGAATAGCTAAGTAATTGCTTGTTAATATCTCGTTAGTATGAAATTTCGCAAAGTGATGCTTGAATCAATTAATTAAAATTCCTTATAATGCTTCTGTCTTATAATGAGTTCCCGCGGAGAGCTCCCGAGCAAGGTCTCTGATGGTACATACATATTACCAAATTAATTTACAAAATTAATTAATTAATAACTTCTAATAATTATAAATGAGAAAGTGTGTTTGTTTGTTTGCTCTTTTTTCACGATGGAACAGAGAAACGGATCAACGTTATTTTTTGCGCAGAGATCTTGATATTATGCAACTTTTTATCCCATGATAATAGCATATTCTAGTAACTCAAATTCTTAATAAAAAAAAAACTAAAAACTCCTGGGAGAAATTAAAAAAAAATCTTTTTTGTTGATTACCTTGTCATTATTTTTGAAGTGAAAATATCTTTAGGCGCATTTATGGCATTAATGAGATTGGAAAAACCATTGAACTCGCCACACTTACCGTAACCGTCACCGACACCTTACCAGAAACACTCGTAGGGTCAAAACTTTGTCAACCTTGTCGTTCACCAGGACCAGGAACACTCGGTGGGTCAAAACTTATAAAACTGTAAAAAGTTTTCACTTCTGTCGGCACTCCCCGAGAGGTTATTTTTTCTAAAGAGCTTGTTTTGGGAGTAAAAAGTGTCACAGGCTTATATATTATCATAGCCTTCCATAGTTCCCGAGGAATCTGGTAAATAATAATTTCCACGTTCGCGCCAAAGAATAGATCCCTTACATTTTGCACAAAGAAAGTTGAGGTAGTGGGAAGTGACATATATTACTTACTAGCTGTGGTTTTGAATTTTCCCACAGGAACTCTTGAACTTTTCAGGATGAAAAGTATCCTATATGTTAACTCGGGTAATAAGGAATCACCATTCAAAATTTATTAAAAATCGGTCTGGTAGTTTCTGCATAATGCGCGAACATATAGACTGACAGACAGACAGATTGACAAATATTCCAAAAGTTGTTGTTTTGGCCTCTATATCGTTTGGAATGTCCACCACAGTTATTATTTTCCAAAAATACTTCATGTACAGACACTTCCCCGTTACAGTTTTATTATTTGTATATAGATATAGATAAGCAAAGCCCGTTATAGATCTATCATTTCCGCGCTCGCACACCACACACCCTCAAAAGCAGTCATGAAAACAATGTTTACGCAGGCGAAGTCGCGGGCTAAAGCTAGTCTAAATATAAATCACCCTATCTTTTTTTACATAACTTGATCCTTCCTACTTACATACAGTGGTAAGGGAGGAGCAATGAGACAATGAAAAGCTCATCATATCAGCTCTTGTATGTCCCCACAGAGGGGCTCGAGCCACCCTGAGGGCCTTAGTCGACCTCGCGGGCCCAGTGCGGGTTGGACGACTTCACACATGCGGGTTAGACGACTTCACACACAACCTTCGAGTTTCTTCGCAGTCGTGTGCATGTTTCCACAAGATGTTTTCCTTCGCCATAAGATCTTCGTCGGATAAACGTACCTATTAAATCAAAATTCGAAAACACATTGGTACGTGGCAGGACTCGAACCACGACCTTCCAGACTGGATGTAGCGGGTCTAGCCGTTGCGCCACTCTATGACATATCGAAAAGTTTTGGTGGAAAGACGATCTGTTTGCCTCAGGAGTAAAAAGTACAACTACCCTAGCGGTTCTTGGGAGTTATATGTATAATACGTGCCAATTCGCGTATGTCATTTCACGTAAACGTTCCCGTGTGTCATTTTGCGTATGGAAATATGTGTAAATTTGCATATGTCATTTCGCGTAAACGTTCTCGTGTGTCATTTCGCGTACGAGAATATGTGTCAATTTGCGTAAGTCATTTCACGTAAACGTTTCCGTGTGTCATTTTGCGTACGAGAATATGTGTCAATTTGCGTACGCCATTTTGCGTAGACACCATGTGTCATTGTGCGTTTGGCTACCTAAATGTGTCATTATACGAGTAACCCAAAAGCTCATCTATTACGGCTAGATGTTAAATTCTTGTGCTTATTATACCAAATTATTATCACTAATTCACTCATTGGTTTGTCCGAAATGGTTTTGTTTTTAACACGCTTTTATTAGCTTCACTTGTAACTATGTAAGAAAATCTTGGAATCTTAATTTGACCCACTTGCCAGTCTTCGATTAGGATGAAATTTTGCACACGCTCTGAGTTCTGATGACAATACATGACTAGCTAAGAAACATCATTACAAATCCAATATTAACTTCCAAATGCACCCCCATGATATGGGTATCAAATGAAAGGGTTTGCTGTCAGGAATACGAAAAAAATAGTCACGTGACTTAAATCCAACATGGCGGACATCCAAGATGGCGAACAGGCTATTTGAAATGAACCCCCATGATATGGGTATCAAATGAAAGGGTTTGCTGTCAGGAATACGAAAAAAATAGTCACGTGACTTAAATCCAACATGGCGGACATCCAAGATGGCGAACAGGCTATTTGAAATGAACCCCCATGATATGGGTATCAAATGAAAGGGTTTGCTGTCAGGAATACGAAAAAAATAGTCACGTGACTTAAATCCAATATGGCGGACGTCCAAGATGGCGAACAGGCTATTTGAAATGAACCCCCATGATATGGGTATCAAATGAAAGGGTTTGCTGTCAGGAATACGAAAAAAATAGTCACGTGACTTAAATCCAATATGGCGGACGTCCAAGATGGCGAACAGGCTATTTGAAATGAACCCCCAGGATATGGGTATCAAATGAAAGGGTTTGCTGTCAGGAATACGAAAAAAATAGTCACGTGACTTAAATCCAATATGGCGGACGTCCAAGATGGCGAACAGGCTATTTGAAATGAACCCCCATGATATGGGTATCAAATGAAAGGGTTTGCTGTCAGGAATACGAAAAAATAGTCACGTGACTTAAATCCAACATGGCGGACATCCAAGATAACTATTTAACGTGTTTACTAAAAGCGTGTTTTTTAGTTTGTTAAACTAATTGATGATTTTTATGTTGTGATGCAATAAAGAATACTGTATTGTATTGTATTGAAATAAATTTTATTGTATTGTACTATTTAGTATTGTATTATATTGCTTTGTATTTTTTGTGGCACCTTATTATAAGCTTTATATCAACTTAGTTGCCGTGTTAGTTAGTTAGTTTAGGACAAATCATGTAAGCTAAATTAGAATCACTTTCCGGTTCCCTATTGAGCTGAAATATTGCATACACTTGAAGTTTGGAGAACAATGCATGGTTAGCTAAGTGACGTCATTCAAGATTCAATATGGCGGACTCCGAAAGATGGCGGACCAGTTATTTTATATGAACTCCCATGATACTTAGCCCAACAGTATACCAAATCATGACGGGAAAGTCAGAGGGCAAGAGAGCTCGGGGAAGACCACGTGCCAAATGGTGCACCCAAGTCACCAGCTTTACGGCTCTGCAGCTACATGACGCAGTACACGCAGCGAGTGACAAGGCCCGGTGGAGAGTAATCTGCGCCCCCTCGATGACATGAGTTTGGAGAACAATGCTTGGTTAGCTAAGTGACGTCATTCAAGATTCAACATGGCGGACTCCGAAATATTGCGGACCAGTTATTTTGTATGAACTCCCATGATATTTAGCCCAACAGTATACAAAATCATGACGGGAAAGTCAGAGGGCAAGAGAGCTCGGGGAAGACCGCGTTCCAAGTGGTGCATCCAAGTCACCAGAACCACCGTTCTGCAGCTACACGACGCAGTGCACGCAGCGAGTGACAGAGCCCGGTGGAGAGCAATCTGCGCCCCCTGGATGACATGAAGGTCACGATCCTTAGCATTGGGGCAAAGTATATATATTAGTACTAACATACAGTATGGACACACATTGCGACCTCACCCCCTCGTCACCCAGACTGATACAGATTGGTTACAGTTTGGTTGTCAAACGTATAGGATTTCGCCTGCATTTTGTTTGTTCCGTCATTTGTTTTTACCATTTGTATGCAGTGTCCGGGGTGTGATTGGGTGAACGACTGATTGTATTGGATTATATGGGTATCAAATAATTGAAAACGCTAAACACGTTAAAAAATCGACTTCCATCGCAACAACTTAGTACATTTTGGATTATTATTTTTGGTTTTTGTTAATTTTCTAATAAAGTACTACACCGATTTTGATAAAATTTATATGGAACTACACGGGAAGCATTAGACTTCAAATAAAGAAATAATCATCACAATCGGTTCTCCCAGTCAAAAGTTCTGAGGAAACAAACATAAAAAAATATAAGTAGTCGAATTGAGAACCTCCTCCTTTTTGGAAGTTGGTTGATAAAAGGATTTGCTGAGATGAAAATGAAATAATTAAAATTATTCTCAAATTAAAGCTTGTACCTACCTAAAGTTTATAGGGTGTATAAGTCTGATGGCGATGGACTCCAAAAATCATGATTTCATTGTCTGAAGTATCTTTTTTGAAGCATGACGTAGGACGTAGGTATGATAAAGTGGGCGTGGGTCAATACGTACGTGCATACAATTTTTATTAATTTTGAGATAAAAGAAGAAATATAAGATCTAGAAAGAAATCCTACTAATATTATAAACGCGAAAGTTTCTAAGAATGTATGTTTGTTATTTTTTCACGCAAAAACTACAGAACGGTTCTGGCTGAAATTTAGTAGGTTGATAGATTAGGACCTGGATTAACACATAGGCTACTTTATCCCACGATTGCGAGCCGCCTTCGGCTCGCGCACTGCGCACCCTCGAAAAGTCATAGAAATGTTGTCCACGCGGCTTCACCCGCGGGAAACAGCTACTTTTACACACTTAAATTGAAATAAATCACAAAAAAAACATAAATGTATCTGACCAGAGATCAGAAAGAGAATCACGTTTTAGATAAGTAATTATTTTACATATAAATTATTTATTTATTTTGATAGCGTTTAGAGATAAAAATATTGATGGATAGGAAAATTTGAATTTTTTTAATCATATGTCACACGTTATTCAAATTGTGACACATAAGTTGTTATGTTCCAGCGCATGAGAAATAGAGAAATAGATTAAAAGGGAGAAAGATAAATTACAGCGTTGCCGCGTTACGATGTATTGGTTTACTTCAATAGGCAAAAAAAAATTGTAGGGTCGGTGGCGCAATGGAAAGGGCCGCCACCTCCTGTCCGGGAGGTCGTGGTTCGAATTCTACCACGTACCAGTGTGTTTTCGAATTTTGATTTCATATGTACGTTTATCCGACGCTCTTACAGTGAAGGAAAACATCGTGAGGAAACCTGCACACGCCTGCGAGTAAACTCGAAGGTTGTGTGTGTAGTTGATAAACCCGCACTGGGCCCGCGTGGTCGAGTAAGGCCTGATCGCTCTAATTCAGGGTAGGCTCGAACCTCTCGGTGGGGACGTATATGAGCTGATATGATGAAAAAAATAGTGAAGTGATTGTTTGATCTGATTCGGATAGCTTAAATTCGATGAAACTATGAAAACATCGATTAACTAAATGAAACATTCATTGGGACCGTGATTATTTATTGCTTAATTTGTTTTATGTTTTGGCCAGAAGCCAATAGTTATTTATGCCACTGCCAAGTAATGAGAGCCATTGTAACATGAGTGCTAGTTTAACACAAGAGAGCACGAGTGTTACAATGGCTAATTGCGTACAGTGGCATACAATACTTTTTCTACGACTGCGAAATAAATAAAAATACACTGAAATTTTGTCATAATCATATATTTAATTTTTGAAGCTAAAGTCTTAAAAATACTTGAAATGTTTCATTGTAGTACAGTTGTCTCGTTTTGAAATGATCATTGTAAAACGACTTGTAGGAATGAATACTTAATTTTTGAAGCCAAAACCATAAAAATATTTAAGAAGTAGTACAGTTGTCTCGATTTGAAATGATCTTGGTAAAACTTTTAGCAATAATAGCTATTTATGTCAATACCAAATAATGAGAGCTATTGTAACATAAGTGCTAGTTTGTGCCAAGAAGCGAAGCTGAGTATCACAATGGATAGCACGAGTGTTACAATAACTAATTGCATACAGTGTCATGCAATACTTTTTCTACGACCATGAAAAAAATGAAATTACATTAAAAGTTTGTCATAATCATAATATTCAGTTTTTGAAGCCAGTTGTCTCGTTTTGAAATGATCATTTTAAAACGACTTGTAGGAATGAATACTTAATTTTTGAAGTCAATGCCATAAAAATATTTAAGAAGTTTCATTGTTCTACAGTTGTCTCCATTTGAAATGTTTATTGTAAAACGACTTGCAGCAATAATAATTATTTATGCCACTGGCAAGTAATGAGAGCCATTGTAACATGAGTGCTAGTTTGTGCGACGAAGCGAAGCTCAATGGCACAAAAGACAACACGAGTGTTAAAATGGCTTATTGCGTGCAGTGGCACACAATACTTTTTCTACGACCATGAAATAAATTAAGAAAATTTTAAACCGTCAAAAATTTATCCATACAGCCATTAGGCAAGCGATGTTTAGCTAAGGCGCAGGTACGCGCGCTGTTTTAAATGGCCTTGGCATCTTGCAAAAAACACATTTAAATTTTGTCATAATCATAATATTCAGTTTTTGAAGCCAAAAAAATAAAAATATTTAAAATATTTCATTGTAGTACAGTTGTCTCGTTTTGAAATGATCATTTTAAAACGACTTGTAGGAATGAATACTTAATTTTTGAAGTCAATGCCATAAAAATATTCAAGAAGTTTCATTGTTCTACAGTTGTCTCGATTTGAAATGATTATTGTAAAACGACTTGTAGCAATAATAATTACACTGGCAAGTAATGAGAGCCATAAAAATATTTAAAAAGTTTCATTGTAAACAGTTGTCTCGTTTCGAAATGATCATTGTAAAATGACTTGTAGGAATGAATACTTTTGTGATATGATTTGAGGTTATGTTTTAAGCAAATTACCAAATGGGAGTAGAAAAAAGATTTTTTTAGTTTTTTGTTTGTGTTAAAACTAGTGATTTATCTTATCTTTTTCTGCAATGTCCCGCTTTTATCAAACCACTTCCGCCTTTTACTTTGAAAAAACTAAAAAATCCGTTTTGGTGTAAAACAAATCTGGCAACTCTGGATCGCATCGTTACTCACAGACATACATCTTGTTACTCCATATTATTATTTTTAATCTTATATACCTATTTATAAAATAAATTAATTTTCGAAAAAGTAAAATACAAAACATTTTGACATTCTACATTTATACTGACACACTTAGATCACAATTAAAAGAACTAGATCCCCGGTATCATACTAAACCACATTCAAAAAAATTTTCAGACAGTTGTTTGACAGGATACTTACATGGGTAGAAATATTTAAAGAGCTATGTTAGACAGAGAGAGAACAAAAAATGTGACTCTTGTTCTGCCACTTTTACCACGTGACCGTGAATCTCGTTCTTCTATATGTGATCTAAGCTGACACATTGAAAAATTTTCAAGTAACGGCATTGAGACAAAACACATATTTGTACATAACACGTAACTCAAAAAAGGCTTCCGTCTCTTTCTCTGATGATGGCCACATCGGGTGCGCTTATACTGTTACGAGCGCAACAAAAGAGTTAGGAGGAAGGAGCTTAAGATTCAAGATTCAAGGTGTTTATTAAAAATAGGTGCAAATTACACTCTATCTGATAGTCATAAAATAATAATAACATAATTTTATTTATTAAATAACAAAAATCAAGAAATAAACAATCATTAGGTTAGTAATGTCAAAATTCAATACTTGTAAAAAACCAGATTACGTCATTAGAACATGAAAACAATATGACACGAAAAGTTATACATAAAAATCATTGATACCTTTGACCAGAGTAGGCCAGTTCACACGGACAGCACCCGGTCACGAGTTAAACATCAGCCATCGCTCCTATCAACCATATTAGAGGGAAAGGAACGACTGATACTCCTATTATGATAACAAGAGTGGTAGCGTACTCGGCGGGGTGCGATTTACTAGGACAATTCCGTAGGGATACAAAATCACCCCAATCGACAGCAGATTTCTCTTTCAAGATTCACACCAGGTACATAAACAGATAACACTGACATATGTAATGGAGTGATAGCGCAGCGGTCAGCGGGGATAGAAACGATGGCCACCGCAGTCATGTACTCGTATATAACAGACGCACCGGCGAGTGATTGTCCTTGACATACTCAGTCTACAAAAGCCACGCGACACGACTGCCCTTTTCTCTTTCAACGACCACATCGGGCGCGATCACACTGTCAGGAGTGATAGCGGGAGCGACAGCGGACGTAGTAGCGACGGCCACAGTAGCCTCGCTGACGCGACGGCGCATGATTGGCCGTGGCGGCTCCCGTCACATGGAGCAGTCGATGCGCGTGCAGACAGCGGCTGAGAGGAGCGTAGCGGCAGCGAGGGCGATTTGCACGCACGCGATCACGATGAGATCACGAGACGGGGGCTTTGATTCTTCTTCTGGGATGGCACTGGAAATAAAAATGGTGGTTAGATGATTCTTCAGCTTAATTCTGTTTTCTTTTTTCTCTTCGACATTATTGTCACTAACTATCATGTGAGAGACATTAGGCTCCTTAATTGTGGATAAAATAAAGATAAAATTTTGCATAATCTTATAAAATTTAGTTGATATAAAGTTTTAAAAAAACATACTTTCTTACAAACATCGTAGGAAACCTGCACATGCCTGTGAAAAAACTCGATGGTTGTGGGTGAAGTCGACCAACCCGCACTGGGCCCGCGTGGTACACTAACGCTTGATCGTCCTCGTTGGTTGGTGGTAGGGCGTTTTCATAGTCCACCTGGCTAGCTACCACCATCTTATCTTAGTCTTGCCGCCAAACACTTGATGTGTACCGAGTTGAAGATAAGATAGCCAGATCCTCATTGTGTTGGGAAATCTTGGTAATCCCGCTTCCATCTTCGGCATCATCGTCACTTACCATCAGGTGAGATGATGCCAAGGGCTTACCAATTGTTAATAAAAAAATCAGGGTAGGCTGGAGCCCCTCGGCGGGAAAGTAGATGACTTTCATCACCAATAGTAATGTAGGCTAGAGCAAGGTCTCGCTTTTCAAACTACTTCTAACTCACTACCTACTGGCTCGGTTGAATAACAATAACTTGCTTGTACTTTTCAAACTACTTCTAACTCACTACCTACTGGCTCGGCTAAATAACGATAACTTGCTTGTACTTTTCAAACTACTTCTAACTTACTACCTACTGGCACGGTTGAATAACAATAACTTGCCTGTACTTTTCAAACTACTTATAACTCACTACCTACTGGCTCGGTTGAATAACAATAACTTGCTTGTACTTTTCAAACTACTTCTAACTCACTACCTACTGGCTCGGCTAAATAACGATAACTTGCTTGTACTTTTCAAACTACTTTTAACTTACTACCTACTGGCACGGTTGAATAACAATAACTTGCCTGTACTTTTCAAACTACTTATAACTCACTACCTACTGGCTCGGTTGAATAACAATAACTTGCTTGTACTTTTCAAACTACTTCTAACTCACTACCTACTGGCTCGGCTAAATAACAATAACTTGCTTGTACTTTTCAAACTACTTTTAACTTACTACCTACTGGCTCGGTTGAATAACAATAACTTGCTTGTACTTTTCAAACTACTTCTAACTCACTACCTACTGGCTCGGCTAAATAACGATAACTTGCTTGTACTTTTCAAACTACTTCTAACTTACTACCTACTGGCACGGTTGAATAACAATAACTTGCCTGTACTTTTCAAACTACTTATAACTCACTACCTACTGGCTTGGTTGAATAACAATAACTTGCTTGTACTTTTCAAACTACTTCTAACTCCCTACCT
This sequence comes from Coleophora flavipennella, assembly GCA_947284805.1. Classification (NCBI taxonomy): domain Eukaryota; kingdom Metazoa; phylum Arthropoda; class Insecta; order Lepidoptera; family Coleophoridae; genus Coleophora; species Coleophora flavipennella. Next base: position 2,611,625 of record OX369297.1, read on the forward strand.
ACTGGCTCGGTTGAATAACAATAACTTGCTTGTACTTTACAAACTACTTCTAACTCACTACCTACTGGCTCGGTTGAATAACAATAACTTGCTTGTACTTTACAAACTACTTCTAACTCACTACCTACTGGCTCGGTTGAATAACAATAACTTGCTTGTACTTTACAAACTACTTCTAACTCACTACCTACTGGCTCGGTTGAATAACAATAACTTGCTTGTACTTTACAAACTACTTCTAACTCACTACCTACTGGCTCGGTTGAATAACTATAACTTGCTTGTAATTTCTTATAGACTTTAAAACAGTTCACATAAATTCTTACTAATATTATAAATGTGAAAATGTGTTTGTTTGTTTGTTACCTTTTCACGCTTCAACGCAAAATGAAATTTGGCATACAGGTAGCCTGCGCCACTAGAAAGGACATAGGCTATCCCGTGAAAATAGCATAGCCCGATGCAGTTCCTGAAGGAATTGGAAATATACTCTTTTTTGGTTAATTTCTTTAACATCACAACGGAACAATGGATTGTGTGATTTTTTGCACAGATATGGTTAAGGGGGTGGGAAATGACATGATTTGCTAATAAAGCATTTCCTAAAATAGTTCCCGAGAAACCTGTAAAAAATTCATGTCCACGCTCGCGTGCCGCTTGCGGCTCGCGCAACACGCACCCTCTAAAACAGTCATAAAAACGAAGTCCACGCGGGCGAATCCGCGGGCAAAAGCTAGTAAACAATAAGTTTGAATACCTGAACCCAAAACCAGGCGGATCGAGTATGGTCCTACAGCACTGTACAATCAGGGCAACCAACAAACACAGCGCAGCGGCCCACAGCACAATCGCTGCGCCCGCGCCGATCATCACGCCAGCTCCTGATGACGCAGCAGCCGTGCCGAAGCCGCGCGAAGTGTGGATTGAGACCGCTGTTACAAATAAAGTGAGTGAAGTTTTATAAAACTTTCATTTTAAAGGTCTCCAGGAGGCTCGAGTTTCCATACAAATGTAGTTCTGTTTTAATACAATAACTACAAGCCGGATTGAAACCAAACTTTACGAATATATTGAGTAGACACATATCCAAGTTTGTAATTAGTTTTTGATGTACTAATATAAAACTGAAAAAATTCAAGAACTTTCAAACTTTCAGTACAAAACTAATTTAAGACTTCCTTTAGTTATGTTTCAATTTACTACTATGAAAACTAAAAATGAAAAGCGTCGGTGGCTCAACCGGTAACGACTCGGTCCATCTAACCAGAGGTACCGGGTTCAAATCTGGACGGCCAATGTACCAATGAGTTTTTCAAAAACTTACGTACATACTTACCGATTGCTTTAACGGTGAAGGAAAACATCGTGAGGAAACCTGCACACGCCTGCGAAGAAACTCGAAGGTTGTGTGTGAAGTCGACCAACCCGCACTGGGCCCGCGTGGTCGACTAAGGCCTAATCGCCCTGATTCAGGGTAGGCTCGAGCCCCTCGGTGGGGACGTATATGAGCTGTAATGAACTATGAAAACTAATTACAAACATCGATATGTATCTACTCAATATATCCGCAAAGTTTGGATTCAATTCGGCATGTATTTTTTGTATTAAATCGGAACTACGTTTGTATGAAAACTCGAGCCTCCTGGGGACCCTTAAATCAGTCAACTTACATCAATTTAACCGCCTCCGTGGCGTAATGGCTAAGTCGATTAGCTTTACATCAGAAGAACGCGGGTTCGATTACCGGCAGAGTCTTAGTTTGGAAGACTTGGTTTTGTTGGTGGGCACTTTCTAAGCCCGCCGGGCTAGCTACCACCATCTAATCTAAGTCTTGCCCTTGAAGCTTGAAGATAAGATAGCAAGTTATTCATTGCGTTGGGGAATCTTGGTAAACCCGCTTCCATCTGCGGCATCATCCTCACTTCCCATCACGTGAGATGATGTCAAGGGCTTACCAATTGTGGATTAAAAAAAACTTACTACTATTAAAGTTAATAATTATCATAAAACCAAAATATATAATTATGTATATTAGTACAAACATACAGTATGGACACTCAATCCCTACCGCTCTCTGGATTCCGACCTCACCCCCTCGTCACCCAGATTGATTCAGATTGGTTAAAATTTGGTTCTCGAGCGTATGTGATTTCGTCGTGATTTTATTTGCTCCGTCATTTGTTTTTAGAAATGTCATTTCACGACCGTTGTATGTAGTGTCCAAGGTGTGATAAAAGTAAGCTCGTTTTCATGCTGCAATATGCTGCAGTTATCTACCAAAATATTTCATTGAGATTTTGTTTATTATAATAATTGATACAAGTAATTGCGTCTCAAGTATGCGATAGATAACCTACTTAGCTACTCAAAGTAGAATTAATTCAATACACCGTACATATTTAAAGTTAAACTATCGACTCCAAGATCGACTCGCTCAAAAGATCTCTATGAAATTACTTAACTCCATAATTACAGCGACTAAAACGATCAATGAATCCTTCTATTTGTATGGCTACGGCTGCATCACTTTAATTCTTATTTTTATGTTCTTCTCTGTTTATTTCTTCAAATGACTTACTACACTTGCTAAATATGTCATCACATCAGCTCATGTATACGTCCCCACCGAGGGGCTCGAGCCAACCATAAATTAGGGCGATCGGGCCTTAATCGACCACGCGGGCCCAGTGCGGGTTGGTCAACTTCGCACACAACCTTCGAATTTCTTCGCAGATGTGTGCAGGTTTCCTCATGATGATTTCCTTCACTGTAAGAGCGGCGGATAAACGTACGTATATGAGATCGAAATTCGAAAACACATTGGTACGTGGCAGGACTCGAACCACGACTTCCCGGATAGGAGGTAGCAGCCCTTGCCGTTACGCCACCGACGCCCTCGCGCCTCGCCTGTCTATCGGTGTTCTACAGGATTAATTTCGAAGAGTGTGCCCTGGAGCTTCACGAACTCATTCCCCCTCTCCATGTCATCATCGGACGACCAGGCGCGGAGGGCGATTCCACCCCTTTGTCGTTAATGTTCCACCTTTACGCATGAAGCGTTTTGCTTCTGCCAAGGAGTGGAATTCCCTGCCGGCGTCTGTTTTCCCCGATTCGTATAATTTAGGAATATTCAAGACGAGAGTAAACAGGAAATATTTGAAGCTTGCGTGTTACATCCTCGGCTGCATCGGCACTTACCATGAGGTGAGGTTTTTTTTTATTCACAATTGGTAAACCCTTGACAACATCTCACCTGGTGGTAAGTAACGATGTTGCCGAAGATGGAAGCGGGCTTACCAAGATTCTCCAACGCAATGGGGAACTGGCTATCTTATCTTCATGCCGGAACACACCAATAATATCAACATTGATATTTGGCGGCAAGACTTAGATAAGATGGTGGTAGCTAGCCAGGTGGGCTTAGAAAATGCCCTACCACCAACCAAACCGAGTCTTACAATTGACCCCGCCGGGAATCGAACCCGCGACCTCCTGTGTAAAGCCAGGGAACTTTGCCTTGAAAAAAAATAGCATGATTAAATACGAAAAATATCGAAAAACATTGACAAAAATATATATTGACTTGTCACTTGTTACCGCTTGTCTTAGCACTGTGTTAACGCGAACAGATAACGCGGCTAGACACCGAAATAATTGGGTTTATGGCACCGAGGGTCGGCCCATTGTTACGTGACGTCACAGGAGAGCTTAACAAAGTAAATACAACAAAGAATTTATATAGACTAAATATAAACATTGGTGTCGATTCGGTGTAACACGATTTAACTTATTTGACAGGACTAAACTAAATATACGATGTATCGAGAATACAAGGACAGAATGCCTAAATTTAGTTAAGTCCTGTCAAATAAGTTAAATCGTGTCGTGTTACACCGAATCGATACCAGTGTCAGCTTTTCAAATGTGACCAAAAATAATGGTGTAGGCCACTATTTAAATGAACTTGTTCTAAATCATTCAAAAATTTATTTTTAAACAAAACTTCAAACATAAATATTAACGGACATTTTCTGTCATTGATTTTGTGTATGATTTGTTATCTACTTGTTGAGAAATATTGTAAATAGGTATCGTAAAGTACAATTCCTCTCAGGACGAACACTCACGTTAAAATCTATGGGAAAGGCTAAGCTCCACAGACAAGCGAATTCACTGGTGTTTCAATCCGGACTAAATGCAACACTACAAGAAGACCCGTTGTTGGAACTTCAAAATTGGCAGTATTTAGATTTGCAATACAAAGCTTAAGTGCTTCGCTTTAGAAAGAGATTGCTGCAGATCTGCCGCGCTAATCAAGAAGGAAGTGAGAAAAAAATTTACGAAAAATGAGTTAGTTACAGATTTGGAATCCTCCCAACGAAATCTGTACGATTTTTTGATCCATATTTTGCTATCTATTTTCTAAGTGATACTTTTATTAAGAGAGAATGCAGCAAGGACTCTTTTACAATTAATATTGCTTCGCAAGACCACAGTATGAATTTGACTGCTATTAGGCTTATGGTTTTTTCATACACTTAAATTTTTGGTACTAAATAAGAGTGCAGTATAGAACCATGCTGCGGTCTTGATAAGGTCTTTAAGGCTTGTTAAGGGTGTAAATCTATCCATAAAAAACTTTCCCAAAAGAACGTAGAAATAGGAAAAATCAAATTTAAACTCAAATACAAAATGCGCTATCAGCTATCACATTTATCTTTTGCACGTTGTATAAATGTAATAGAAAACTGAAAATATCTTTAAACTAGTTAATTGAAATCAGTCTCAGAGTACACAGTAAGTTATTAAGTAAAGATTATCATTTACATGTTATATTTAAGATTATATAACCATGTGTCAAACAATGAGATCAAAAATAATTAAATATAAGTAATAAGTATAATTAAGTAATTAAGTTAATAGTCCTATAATAAAAAAAATATAGAATAAAAAAAAAGTATAAAAAAATATCTTCAAGTTGTTAATTTTATAATTTGAAAGATATCGCAGTTGTAGTTGCTAAAAAAGAGACATTACGTACTAGATGTCAAAATTAATCATGATGACGAAAACGAGTAAGAAACCCTTGATTTTCTCAGGATAAAAATTTTAAATGGCAAAAATTTCTGACATCCTACCCAAAAAACAACTCCCGAATATACTATAATATGTATTGTATACTTTTCCCCAGTAGTGGGGACGTTATGGGTTGTTAATGAGCGCATACGCAGCAATCCTTTTGCCGCGCGCCTGTTACTTAACTATCTTGACTGACTCGGTGGCTCAGTGGTTAGTGCTCTTGACTGCTGATCCGAGAGTTGTGGGTTCGATCCCCACCCGGGGCAAACATTTGTGTGATGAGCAGATTAGTTTGCTTTGTGTCTGGGTGTTAAATATTTATATATGTATGTATTTAAACGTCATTTATTTTAATATCAGTATCTGGTTCCCATTACACAGGGAATCCTACTTTGGGGCCAGATGACCATGTATGACTTGTCCCAGAATTTTTTTTTTTTTCTGTGGCACTTGCCCCGCACTCTCCACATTTCACCTTTCGTTTCTTGTGCATTTGTTTAAATCGGTTCAGTATTTTAGGATATGCTGTAATCCGCCAACATAAACATCAATACATACATAGCCTGTATGATTCATAACCCTTCCTGTTGGCGGGTTAAAAGGCATTAATAAACTTCTGGATATTATATTACTCGAGGTGAGTCTGTAAGAAAGATCGGGAACTGGCTCCTACAGAATACAGTTAGCCTACATAATACGACAAATCTTATGTTATATGAACAGTAACCCAAATTTAAAACTACTTACACCTACACATTTACAATACACACTTTAGACAAAGTTTAAATATATATTAGTACTTACATACAGTATGGACACTCCCAGCCGCTCTCTAGATTGCGACCTCACCCCCTCGTCATTACAGGTTACATTATTGGTTACAGTTTGTTTGTCGAACGTATAGGCTTTCGCCGCCAATTTGTTTATTCCGTCATTCCTTTTTTGAAATGTCATTACTGTCCCATTGTATGAAGTGCCCAGGGTGTGCTTTAGACTTACAACACCTGCATTTACACATACACTTATATCCACTCACACACATACACTTCTAATCCTTCACATACATGCACCATATTTAATACTACACTTACAACACACACATTTACTTATACACTTCCACGCATACACTTATATCCACTCACATACTCGTACATACACTCTAATCCTTCACAGACATGTACGACTTAAAATACTACTCAGGCGAGTCACGCGTAATAATATATTATATCTACCGAACTTCAATTCTATACTAATAATATTATAAAGAGGTAAAGTTTGTATGTTTGTATGAAGGAGGTAATCTTCAAAACTACTCATCCGATTTCAAAAAAATCTTTTACCACTATATTTAGAATGAAATTTCAGGATGGACATGGGTTAAAAAAAACCAAGCTCACTGTCGATATCAATAGGTGCGAAGCCGCAGGCACCAGCTAGTATATCCATAAATTATAACTGAAATTGTTGTAAATAATTAAAAATATATATGTAAGCTTGTATCAAAGAATAGGTTGATATCTTTACTGTCTTATCCTAGTGGGGGAATCAGCGTTTCTCGGTTTTTTTATTTAATTATGTTAAAAACTAAAAACAATATTGGAGTTTTTTTTGTATTTGGCATGTCTTCATCATATCAGCCAAAAATCTTCCACTGCTGGTCAAAGGCCTCCCCCAAGGATTTCCACGACGACCGGTCCTGCGCTGCCCGCATCCATCGGCTTCCTGCGATCTTCACCAGATCGTCGGTCCCACGGTATGTCTTACCCGCAGCTAACACAGTGATTCCTCCGGCTGGTATCCCGAGGCCCATGTTGAACTTCTGCCGCTCTTCTATGAAGGCCACACTGCCCATCACCATTGCTGAAATGCCGCATACTATCTGTCAACAAAAAGCGTAAACCTCATCAGATTCCACTGCCGACGAGAAAGCAACTAACTATAGACTATTTTCTCGCTAAACTCGCTTAATAAATCTTTATAGGTATATAAAAATGAATCTCTATTTCCCTTGGTCATCGCATCGCGCGTGAACGGCTGGACCGATTTCGCTCATTGTTTTTTGTTTAGTTCGTTATTGTCAGGAGAAGGTTCTTATGTAGGGTACGGTAGCGTAGGGTAGAGTAGGGTAGGGTAGTGTAGTGTAGGGTAGGGTAGGATAGTGTAGGGTAGAGTAGGGCAGGGTAGTGTAGTATAGTGTAGGGTAGGGTAGGGTGTGTAGTGTAGTATAAGGTGGTACGAAGTTCGCCGGGACAGCTAGTGTACAATAGATGTAGACGCCGTGTCAATAAAAGAGATACATATATTAATAGTTAACGGCTACCAGTGTGAACGGGCATATAATATGTACCTCTTTTTTATCGACACGGATTCTACATGTATTGTATGTTTCTTGAGAAAAAAAACTAGTCGATAGGTAATCGCTTTCTTGCCGGCGGTGGGACAAGTGCCTAAGTGTTAACCAAGGGATAAAACGGAGAGTCCGTCGGTGACGTAACGGCTAGGGCCGCTAGCTCCTCTCTGGGAGGTCGTGGTTTGAATCCTGCCATGCACCAATGTGTTTTCCAATTTCGATTTCGTATGCACGTTTATGCGACGCTCTTATGGTGAAGGAAAACAACGTGAGGAAACCTGCACACGCCTGCGAAAAAACTTGAAGGTTGTGTGTGAAGTCGACCAACCCGCACTGGGCCTACGTGGTCGACTAAGGCCCGGTCACCCTAATTCAGGGTAACCTTGAACCTCTCTGTGGGTACATAATATGTGAGCTGATATGATGAATACAGGATGTAACAAAAAATTGTGTAAGGACTTCTACTGAACGTTTCTAAAGAGACCCATCGTTAATTTGCCATTTTTTCGGATTTCATCATCATCATCATATCAGCCGAAAAACGTCCACTGCTGGACAAAGGCGTCCCCCCCACGGATTTCCACGACGACCGGCGGCTTTCCGCAGGTTTCACCAGGTCGTCGGTTCACCGCGTGGGATGCCTTCCTACGCTACGCTTTCCGGTGCGCGGTCGCCACTTGAGAACTTTACTACCCCAACGGCCATCTGTTCTACGAGCTATGTGCCCTGCCCACTGTCACTTCAGTTAAGCAATTCTATGAGCTTTTTTGGGTTTATCGTATGATAAAAAATGGTTACATTGATAAAAATGTATTTATGTAAATTGATCAGGTGATTAACTATTTTTGTATGGAGATTAAAATATCTTTTCAAAATTGACTGAAATCCTCACCATTCTATACCATTTTTAGGGTTCTGTACAAAGAGTGACCTACGGAACCCTAGTACTAAGCCTCAGCTGTCCGTCCGTCTTTTTATCTGTCTGTCAGTGGGATGTATTTCATGAACCATGATGGTAGACAGATGTATTTTTATATTACCGCTATATCTACAAATAATAAAAATAAAAATATGTTTTATATGTACATTTGATTTTGTTCTTTTGTAAAATGGAAATACGTACATACACGCTTGAAACTTGGTGTGATTATAAAATCCTACTAAAATTATAAATGCGAAAGTTTGTGTGTATGAATGTATGGGTGTTTGTTACTTGAAAGAGTGACTACTGAACGGATCTAAATTTAATGTGGTAGGTATAGACAGGTAAGGACCTGAATTAAAGCATAGGCTACTTTTTCCACGCTCACAAGCCGCTTGCGGCTCGCGCACTTCGCACCCTCGTAGACAGTCATAGAAACTATGTTCACGCGAGCGAAGCCGATGGCAAAATTTAGTCCTACTATAATATTATAAATGTGAAAGTTTATATGTATATATGGATGTTTGTTACTCTCTCACGCAAAAACTACTGAAATTATCTGGCTGAAATTTGGTAGGTAGACCGATTAGGACCGGGACTAACATAAAAGCTACTTTTTTCTACGCACTGCGCACCCTCGAAGAATGTCGAAACTATGTTCATGCGAGCGAAGCCGCTGGCAAGCTAGTAACTAAATAACTCTGAAGTAAATAAAAAAAAAACGAGACCTACAGACTCGCATATGATGTGTAACATGTGACAAAATACTTATGAAATTAATTAATTATCGGGTCGTACATTCACGGGCCGACCCTTCGAATAGTAGTATGTCATCTTTGCCTTTGCCATCACACTAGGCGGCATGGCTATGACAACCTTAGTTTTCGAGAATTAAAAAAACGTTCGCATTTCCTGTTACACATTTCCGTCCCATTTCACGAAATCACTCCCACAAATTGCAGGAAAGCGAGAGCAAAGATTTTACACATCAAAAAAACTAACCAAGTCTCAGGCCCTACTCGCGCTAAGGAGTCCGAACTGAACGATATAAATTGAACGTTGGTGTCTTTTATTTGTAATGTGAAAAGGTCGGACATGAGTCATAGTTGTGTGGAAAGGTGAGTGGAACGGAACCATTGAATCGCGAGTCCGACTCGCACTTGGCCGGTTTTTGTCATTATCTGCACCTTTCCTTTTTGCTTTTTTGTTAGTTTCTATTTCCTTAGTGTAAAGTTCATATTAAATAATCCTTAATCCAAACACATTAGCTGATAGCTAAAGTCAACATACGTGGATTGTTTGCCACTTAACAGGAGAACGTGATTTAACCTTAATCTATCTGATCGCTTGAGAACCCTCACTTACTTTACTACAATGCTAAGGTTGTCCCGAACCTCGCTATATCCACACCCCGGACACTGCATACAAATAGTCGTGAAATGACATTTCTAAAAACAAAAGACGGAGCAAGAAAAATCACGGCGAAATCCTATACGTACGAGAACCAAGCTACCTATCAATCTGGGTGACGAGGGGGTGAGGTCGGAATCTAGAGAGCGGTAGGGAGTGTCCGTACTATATGTTAGTACTAATACATTACATACTCTGCTATACCTTAGGTTTTGAATCACCTCAATCTGACCACTAAAGAACTTTCTTTCTTTCATCGTATTTTTTTAAGAACTCCTGATAGAAAAACTGATCATATGATTAACTATTTTTTTCCAACTTTGTATAACAGACTTCCAAAAAGGAGGAGGTTTCCAATTCGACTGTATGTTTTTTTTTACAAGCTTTTATTTATTTTTTGCAATGTTCGTATGTATCGGCTTCAAAATTAAAAATTTAACCCACTTCCAGATTTCCGATTGAGCTAAAATTTTGCGTTCACGTTTAGTTTGGATAACAATGCAATGTTAGCTAAGTGACGTTATTCTAAATCCATTAAGGCGAACCCCTAAAGATGGCAGACTAGTTATTTTTATGTACCCACATGATATTGGTATCAAATGAAAGGGTTTGTAAAAAAAATAAGAAACAATTCTAAATTTACTTTTTTATTATTCATAATTGGTAAGCCCTTGGCATCATCTCACCTGATGGTAAGTGACGATGATGCCGAAGATGGAAGCGGGCTTAACATGATTCCCCAACGCAATAGAGAACTGGCTATCCTATCTTCAAGCTGGAACACATACACTGATGTTAAACGGCAAGACTTAAATAAGATGGTGGTAGCTAGTCAGGTAGGCTTAGAAAATGCCCTCTCACCAACCGAACCGAGTCTTACAAGTTGACCTCACCGGGAATCGAACCGGCGACCCCCTGGTGTGAAGCGAATGGAATAACCATTACGCCACGGAGGCGGTTATATAAAATTTGTGTCAAAAAATTTGTATTATGGTACGAGATTACTCCGCTCATTATGAACCGACTAAAGTGAATTATATTAATTGATTTCTCTATTTTTCATGTTTTACTAATATAGTCAGTAAGTTTTTTACTAACATATCATGGGCCCATGTTGTCTGGTAAATAAATAAATAATAATAATAATAATAATGTTTCTTTGTGTGATAGCTTTTTGATAAAATTTGGAAGCCACATTTTTTTTTCATGAACAGTTAATTTTAGATTAATTGTACAAGCCGAAAATTACAATTTGCGTACTAAAACGTTTAATAAAATTGTAACTTGTAGCTTTCAACTAGCTCTCCAAAAAAAAAAAATATACTCGCTGTCCCGGCGAACTTTGTTTCATTTCACACTACACTACTTTACCTTACACTACACTCAAAATCCTTAAAACATGTCTGTCTGGGTAAAAAAGGTTAGCAAGAAGTGCCTAAGTTAAAAAATTTCTAGTCTTTTTTGTCAACTGTATATTAGCACACCCTGGACACTTCATACAACGGGCCAGAAATGACATTTCAAAAATAAACAAAATGGCGGCGAAATCCTATACGTTCGACAACTAAACTGTAACTAATCTGTATCAATCTAGATGACGGGGGGTGAGGTCGCAATCTAGAGAGCGGCAGGGAGTGTCTATACTGTATGTTAGTACTAATATATAAGGTCTAACAAAATTAGCTGAAACTATTTTAACTGGTGCTTCTACCCATGAAACCGAACAACTTTCCCCATGAAACCCATAGTGAAATCATAAAAAAAAGCTGATCGAGTTGGTATGGGAGAGACAATTTTTTTTTGCGATTTGACTATGGGTTCCATGGGGAAAGTTGTTCAGTTTCATGGGTAGAAGCACCAGTTACAATAGTTTCATCTAATTTTGTTTCACCTTATATATACTTTGACCTGGGCCACCGAGTTTTGTTCGGAAAAGGCAAAAAATACAAAAATATTCGAACCCCCGATCTGCGAGGAGGAAGTCCAACTCTTTGATCATTGGACTATCGCTTATATAACTGATGTGCAGTGTGATTACAAATAATATCCAGCGGAAATAACAATTTGCGTGAAAACTGGAAAAAACGCGAACTAAATACATAAATACAAACGTTACAAGTTAAATGAAAGCTTTTAAAAATTAGTTAACCCGAATTCATTGCCCCCGAGAGAATTTGTAAATGAGATAAGTAAGGGTCTTTAAATATTTGATTATAAATAACCGAACTTCTAAAGGCCTAAAATAGGAGAAGAAGCTCTTAAATATTTAAATATTGATGCAGCTCAGTTTACAAAATGGATGTTTGCTTACCCTATATCTCAACTCTATAAATTATTCAGTGCTCTAAGTGGACTCCAGAAAGGTATACAGATGAATGTACATATAAATTAGAATAGTTATTGGAATAAATATAAATATTGAAATGGATATTTCTTTTTTGGTTCTGGTAGAATTTTGTAAATCACATCCGGAACAGCTTTTTTTAACTTAGGGGTGACGACAGCATCAGAAATAAATTATTAACCTTTAATCACTAAATTGCCCTCCTACTTGAACTTCGAAAAACCTTACTCGTTTTGTTTTCTATCAAGTCTTCGATTTTTAATTCATCAAAATCACAAAATGTGTACTTATATGACGCTGCAAAACTATGACGTCACGCCTATGTATTTCATACATTTTTACAACAAAATGTCGTTTTTGACAGATGATAAAAAGTAAATGAGATGACTAGCATTCGTCATCCCTATTCGATTTCTGATTATAGATTATTACGCTTTTTAATCTATCGTGATTTGCCATTAGGCACTATTAATATTATGTTAGTGTTTATTTCATCAAAATAACAAAGCTTTTGAAATGACCTTAAACGTAAAGAGACGGGTTAAGGAGTATCCACTATAATAATATAATTTCACGATTTTATCTCGGACACAACTCGCTGCTTTTTCCATTCAAGTGGAATAAAATGCTGTTATTTTTTTTTTGTTTTGCTGACGTTTCTATCAAATAAAGTGCAGAAACAAAAAAGTTTTTAAATCTTTGTACTGTGTCTACTTTGCACCAGTGACGTGTACAGAGGCCAGCACATCGAGCTAGACACTTTGGACTTTGTAGCGTTCTTATGCCGTACGCTTATGGATTAGAATCACACTACGAGTGTCTAGCTAGATAGATAGTGCCTAATTAGTTAGTTTGGTACAGTTTCTTCGTAAAGAAGGCATATCTCTTCGAAAATAAGGCGCGAAATTGTAGTTTATCAGCGTCAATGATAAACTAATTTTGTCATTTTAATTAATTAAAAATTGACGACGAGATAGAAAACAAATCAAGTAAAGTTTTTTGAGCAATAGGAAGCAAATTATTTTTGATGCATTAAACTACCCTGTATTGGGATAAATTTTGAGGAATAATGACCTTGATCGAAGATTTCTGTGAATGTATCCCGACCGCATCGTTTTGACCGATTTGACTATTGTATCATTTTGACCGATTCTAGATAAGTTTTTTAATTCACATTTCCACTAGAGTACACGCGCCTCCACTTAGCATGCGGTTACCCGCGCGGGATACATGTGGAGATCATTTAGAATTGTTTTTATTTTATTTTATAAATAACTGTTTTTTACAAAAAAAAACAACGAAATGTAAAAAAAAATGTTCATTAAATGTAATTTAGCAGAAACTGAAGTAATTAACATTCTTATATAATAATTAACCCACTTATCTTTTGGAAACTAATGAAAGAAAGAAATACGTTTATTGGTTCCAGTAACACCACACCAAAATACATAATATGGATACCAGAAAAGTATCGGTAAATAAATGTTTTAAAAAATAAATAATTATATATTATTCATGAGATGCCACTGCAATCACAGGGCCCCAATTAAGCATATTGCTGGTATGCTGTTGGTACCCGTGGCTGTCAGTCATACGCGGACGCTACAGTTTACATATTATGATTTAATAAATATTATTTAGTATCTTGAAACAAAAAAACAATATACTATATTATTATACGTACGTTTACTAACTCAATAAAACATAGGTTATCTAATAACTAAACATTTTATTTATCACTAGCTGTCCCGGCGAACTTCGTACCACCTTACACTACACTACACTACCCTATACTATACTACTCTACCGTACACTACACCACACTACCCTACTCTATTCTACCCTATAGCTTCCTACAATACACTACACTACACTACACTTCACTACAAAAAACACACCCTTCACTACCCTACACTAGAATAAGCAAAATTGGTTTAGCCGTTCACGCTTGATGCGATGACCATAAGCAATAGGGGTTCATGTTTATACATATACTAGCTGCCCGGCGAACTTCGTTCCACCTTACACTACACAACACTACCTTACACTACGCTACCCTACCTTACACTACCCTACCCTACACTACCCTACCCTACCCAACACACTACACTACCCTAAAATCAATTATTTTTTAACAGATTTTTTTTATTAATGAATAACATATTTTAATACTTATTATCCTATTCCGAACGAAAACAAATGCAAAAACACAAAAATCATGAAATTTGGTCCAGCCGTTCTTGAGTTATAAACGGTGTAACTAATACGACTTTCTTTTATATTATATAGATATACTTTTATATTATAAATATATAATTATGGTATTGTAAGTCATTATTGCAGCAGCTTTTTGTTTTTCTTTTAGAAAACTCTTACAATGTTTTTCAAAGGTAAATTTAGATATAGGCTTCCTAAGCTACAGTTTCCATCTTTCGAGTTTGTCGCGCGGAAAATTGGGATGTCATGTCTTCCGGATTCTATTCATTTGGGAATTACCACGCAATATATAGCTTTAAGTTATCTATTTATGAGTTTACTGTTAAAAAACAAACACAAAATATTACTAACACTATTTGCTATTTACTTATATTTATGACGATGGACGAGTTATTTTAGGTCTTTCATTTTAAGTATTTTAGGTTTTTTTTTATTCACAATTGGAAAGCCCTTGACATCATCTCACCTGATGGTAAGTGACGATGATACCGAAGATGAAAGCGAGCTTACCAAGATTCCCCAACGCAATGGAGAACTGGCTATCTTATCTTCAAGCCGGAACACTTCAACACTGATGTTTGGCGGCAAGTCTTAGATAAGATGGTTGTAGCTAGCCAGTCGGGCTTAGAATATGCCCTACCAAGAACTAAACCGAGTCTTCCAAGTTGACCCCACCGGGAATCGAACCCGCGACCTCCTGGTGTGAAGCGAATGGACTAACCATAACGCCACGGAGGCGGTGTTTTATATTAGGTATTTTATGGGTTTTAGGTACCTAATGGAATTAGTGTGATATTATTTTTAAGACTGATTATATGTTATTTACTTATAATCAGTTTTCCTTGAAATAAACATGAAGTTCCCAATTCTGGGGCACGGGTCTCGTCTCAAATTTGGCAAAGTTAGACCATACTCCATACACGGGGGCCAAGTCTGGACAGATGGAGGTTGTAGGGGTATTATCGAACCCTATGTTAGAAGTTTTCAAGCCGCGTGGGGTACCTACTGCTGAATAGTTATTTTTACACGACTACACAAAAGGAGATTTTTTTATTTAGGTATGTATACAGGAGGTAACAAAATTGATGCAGGTCCTGTTAACTGGAGCTTCTACTCATCATACTGAACAACTTTTTTTCTACAAATTTGGTGAAATCGCATAAAAAATGCATTTTTGTATGGAACGTCGAATGTTATTTTTGCGAATTGACTATGGGTTCCTTGGGGAAAGTTGTTCAGTATGATGAGCAAAAGCTCCATTAAATGGGTCCTGCACCAGTTTGTTACACCCTGTATAATATGTATGTTTGTATACCTGTTTGTTTGGCTGAGCCTATAGCCTTTGAGTGCGAGGCGTAGTTACATTCGTCTTGATTCCTCGTGCGTGACATAGAACACATTTTAAGCAGTAAGGATTTATTTTTTAACTAGCTTTTGCCCGCGGCTGCGCCTGTGTGGACATCGTGTTTGTGACTGTCTTAGAGGGTGCGCGGCGTGGACATAAGTTTTCTCCAGATTCCTTTGTAAACTATGTCAGGTTATGCTTATTGGTAAATTGTGTCATTTCCCAACCCCTCAACCATCTATGTGCAAAAAATCATACAATCCATTGTTCCGTTGCGATGTAACAGAAATTAACCAAAAAAAGAGTATATTTCAGTTCCCTCAGGAACTGCATCGGGCTATGCTATTTACACGGGAAAAAAGTAGCCTATATCCTTCCTCGTGATACAGGCTACCTGCACGCCAAATTTCATCAAGATTGGTCAAGGCGTTGCAGTGTGAAAAGGTAACAAACCATCAAACACATTTTCACATTTATAATATTATAGTAAGGATTAAATCGTATAAGTTACTAAGTGAAGTAGTCTTTTCTTAGAAGTTAGTTTTGACAGCTGTACCCATTCGCACGTTATAGGCCGCCAAAGTTGTTTTACAAGTAGCCCCCCCCCCCCCCTGACCGCATATACATTTCCTCTCTTTTTGGCCAGTCGGGTAAATTTAAAAGGTATCTTATGTTACTCACGGGATCAAGAAAGATCTACCAACACCTCGCACACATAAACACGGCATTTGTAGACAGGTGGGACTCTCCAATGCTGGGTCGCTGGGTCCGGATGCATGGGTCCAGCAGAGCGCTTTATTGAAATCTGTTTTTGTACCTCATGTATTTTACTAACTCTAGACACTTCATACAACGGGCGAGAAATGACATTGCTAAAAACAATTGACGAAACAAATGAAACCACGGCGAAATTATATACGTTCGAGAACCAAACTTAAACCAATCTGTACCAATCTGGGTGACGAGGGGGTGAGGTCGCAATCTAGAGAGCGGCAGGGAGTGCCCATACTGTATGTTAGTACTAATATGTATACTTTGCTCTAGAATTGATCTACTTGTATGTTTCTAACAAAACTATGGACTATGTTATCTCCAATAATCGTTTAATATATAAAAACCGGCCATCCACACCTCTCCACACAAATACATAGCAATGATACCTACACACACATACATATTAAACAATATACATACAGTACACATTTTAAACAAAATACATCAACGCGAGCGACAAAAATATACTTTTTTTGTCATTCACTTCGGACTCCTTGACACGAGTACGACTCACACTTGGCCAATTTTCATTATTTTTTTTAAATTACTTCAGTATTAGTAGAAACTACAATCACATCAATCAAGGCCTAATCGCCCTGATTAAGGGTAGGCTCGAGCCCCTCGGTGGGGACGTATATGAGCTGTAATGATGATGACAATCACATCAAGTTTCACGCCTGTAAGCTGTACGCGGGCGGAGTCTAACTTAGAACCGGTTTGGTTGGTGGAAGGATGTTTTCTGGCTGCCAGCATCTTACATGGTTTAAAGATAAGATAGCCAGTTCTCCATTGCGTTGGGGAACCTTGGCAAGCCTGCTTCCATTCTTTGGCATCATTGTCACTTACTATGAGGTAAGATGATGTCAAGGGTTTACCAATCTACATATAAAAAAAACAATTGCCGTGCGTTAGTCTTAAAGACAATTCTAAAATAGCTTGACGGATTTTTTTTTTCTTGTGTTTGTGATTGTCAGGACAATGTTTGTATATGGCGCCGGGATATTGTTAAAACCGCGATATTACAATCTCACAACACTAAATTCTGTTTGATTATAATATGACGGTAAATTGTCAATCGGCTTACAATTTCACGGCCCATTCTTGTGTCTCCAAATAAAATCGATGATTTCTTCTTCTGCGAAGCATTCTGCTACCCAGGGGGCGAATCGGCTCTTTGTCGTTTAAATCAATCAAACTTGACCGATTCTAACATCGTTCGCTTCGCTCGCTCATTTATTTCATACTAGCTGTTTCCCGCGGCTTCACCCGCGTGGACCACGTTTCTATGACTTTTCGAGGGTGCGCAGTGCGCGAGCCGCAAGCGGCTCGCGAGCGTGGTAAAAAGTAGCCTATGTTTTAATCCAGGTCCTAATCTGTCTACCTACCAAATTTCAGCCAAATCCGTTCAGTAGTTTTTGCGGGAAAGCGTAACAGACAGACAGAGTTACTTTCGCATTTATAATATTAGTAGGGATAGGGATTATTCACTTTGCTGAGTGTTATTGTAATTTCACTAGTGAGATTACAATGACACTAGTGAAATTGTAAGCAGTATGTTACGGTTCACGAGATAGATCCCGTTAGATTATAATCTAACGGTTTTTACAATTTCACGGTGACATATACAACAAAAAAGCGCACCTTCTAGTTGTGGATAAAAACCCCAGCAACAGCGCACCCTCTAGTTGTGGATAAAAACCCCAGCAACAGCGCACCCTCTAGTTGTGGATAAAAACCCCAGCAACAGCGCACCCTCTAGTTGTGGATAAAAACCCCAGCAACAGCGCACCCTCTAGTTGTGGATAAAAACCCCAGCAACAGCGCACCCTCTAGTTGTGGATAAAAACCCCAGCAACAGCGCACCCTCTATTTGTGGATAAAAACCCCAGCAACAGCGCACCCTCTAGTTGTGGATAAAAACCCCAGCAACAGCGCACCCTCTAGTTGTGGATAAAAACCCCAGCAACAGCGCACCCTCTAGTTGTGGATAAAAACCCCAGCAACAGCGCACCCTCTAGTTGTGGATGAAAACCCCAGCAACAGCGCACCCTCTATTTGTGGATAAAAACCCCAGCAACAGCGCACCCTCTAGTTGTGGATAAAAACCCCAGCAACAGCGCACCCTCTATTTGTGGATAAAAACCCCAGCAACAGCGCACCCTCTAGTTGTGGATAAAAACCGACCAAGTGCGACTCGGGGTCACAAAAACAGGGTTCCGCACCAAAACTTAATTACCAACAACAACAAGACCCTCAGTACCTTGCTCTAGGTAAATATGGTCTAGCTAGGTAATTTCTTGACTTTGGAAATTTCATTTTTCCTGTGGGAGTGGAAGGACTTTTGATTTTTCCATAGTTTTTTAAGTAATCTCAGGGTTCCGCACCAAAACTTAATTACCAATAACAACAAGACCCTCAGTACCTTGCTCTAGGTAAATATGGTCTAGCTAGGTAAATTCTTGACTTTAGAAATTTCATTTTTCCTGTGGGAGCGGAAGGACTTTAGATTTTTCCATAGTTTTTTAAGTAATCTATGTATACAACCTCATTATACTGTGATTTTTCCAAGATTTTAGGCCTAGTAGTTTCGGAGATAAAGGGGGGAATGGTACAATTTTGTATACTTTCTTAAAAAACTTGAAAATTTATTCATTTTTAAATTATAAAATAAATATATTTGAGATTCTCCTAACAAACTCTTTCATTTGATATGTCACACCTTTCAAATTTTTTAAAGAAATTTATAATTTACCCCCCAAAAGTATCCCCCATGTTTAAAATAATTTACGTCCGTTTTAGGGCAATTGACTCACATATGTGTACACAATTTTAACTCAATCTTTAAGCAGTTTCGGAGCTAATTGCCTGTGACAGATGGAGTGATCTTATAATGGTTCCGTTATTACGTTTTGAGAAACAAAATCCTAAAAAAGGCTCCGCCAAAGAAATATGTAAACATACATACAACCGAAAAACATTACCCCTCTTTTTAGCAGTCGGGTAAGATTCACAGTGTCCTAGGGAAAAAACTGAGTGTGAGGTAAAATAGAATAGTATTGAGTTTAAGAATGCATTTTGAATTGTCAAACGTTATTTTAAAAAAATGTTCTATTTTGAACCGACTTCAAAAAAGGAGGAAAAGTTTACCGCCTCCGTTTTCTCAGAGGCAAAGTTCACTGGCTTTACACAGGAGCGATTCCCGGCGGGGGCAATTGTAAGACTCGGTTTGGTTGGTGGTAGGGCATTTTCTAAGCCCGCCTGGCTACCTACCACCATCTTATCGTAGTCTTGCCGCCAAACATCAGTGTTAAAAACATTGATGTGTTCCGGCATGAAGATAAGATAGCCAGTTCTCCATTGCGATGGAGAATCTTGGCAAGCCCGCTTCCATCTTCGGCATCATCGTCACTTACCATCTGGTGAGATGATGCCAAGGGCTTACCAATAGTGAATAAAAAAAGGAGGTTATGAATTTGTTTTGATCTCTTTTTTTCCAATTATGTATTTTTTATTTGAAGGATATTCTTTCAGATAGAAATTTCGTCAAAATCGTTTCATTATTGTTCTAGAAAACTAATAAACAAAAAAAAGCGAAATTCGTAATTGTTTGTTGTGATTGAAGTCGGTTTTTGAACGTGTTTAGCGTTATGAATTATACTCTTTACCCTGTATTTTAGCGTGTTTAGCGTTTTGAATTATACTCTTTATCCTGTATTTTAACGTTTTTATCGTTTTGAATTATACTCTTCATGTGTTTAGCTTTTTAAATTATACCCTTTACCGTATATTTTAAATTGTTTAACATTTTGAATTATTATTTATTTATTTTTTATTATTATTTACCCTATATTTTAACGTGATTAGCGTTTTGAATTATACTCTACCCTGTATTTTATCGTGTTTTGCGTTTTAAATTATACTCTTTACCCTGTATTTTAACGTGTTTAGCGTTTTGAATTATACTTTTTACCCTGTATTTTAACGTGTTTAGCGTTATGAAATACTCTTTGACCTGTATTTTAACGTGTTTAGCGTTTTGAATTATACTCTTTACCCTGTGTTTTATTGTGTCTAATTATAGTGGATTAAAACTGGCAAAAGACCATCAATAAGGAATTTCCTGAAATACAAGGGATGGGTGGATGCTATTTTGGTCCCGATTAAGTACTTCCGGTTTCCGCGGTTGCCGGATTTCGCCGCCGACATTCACTTAACAAAGGGGTCATATAGTGATATCTATACTAATATTATAAAGAACTAAAGTTTGTATGTAGGTGGTTATCTCTGAAACTACTCATCATCATATCCGCCGAAAAACGTCCACTGCTGGACAAAGGCCTCCCCTAAGGACTTCCACGACGACCGGTCCTGCGTTGCCCGCATCCAGAGGCTTCCCGCGATCTTCACCGCGTGGGAGGACTTCCTTGGTGTAACCTACCTATGCGCTTCACGCGTCATTAATCTATCTCCTTCCGACACCGACCACCGTGGTAAGTATTTATTTTCCTTTCTTCACAAAGATATGACCCAAAGAGAATGTAACCAACTAGCGTAATGTATCTAGGTAACCTCTCGGAGGAACCATGATCTCTTTTAAAATTATTTCAAAAGTTTCACCGCGATCGAGAACTTTACTAACCCAATGGCCATCTGTTCTACGAGCTATGTGCCCTGCCCACTGCCACTTCAGTTTTGCGATTCTGTGAGCTCTGTCGGTTACTTTGGTTCTCCTGCGGATCTTCTTATATCTGATTCGATCGCGTGGGGAAATTCCGAGCATAGCTCGCTCCATTGCAACTACTCATCAGATTTTAAAAAATATGTAGAATGAACATTCAAGATGAGCATAGGCTAAAAATAATCTCTAGCTGCTTGCTGTTCGTGCGCTACACACCCTTGACATCCACGCACCCCCAATGTCCACGAGGGAAAAGTTAAGAAAAGTTATTCTAGAAACTCGCTGAACTCGCAAAAAAGGACTTTTCATGCAAACTTGGCCCATCGGAAAATCGATTTGTATGTAAATTATAGAGATGCAACTAATGGTGATATTGCCGAACACCGAATATTCGGCTACGATTTCGGCCGAAGCACCGAAAATTCGACCGCCGAACGATGGGGCATTTTTTTTGATTAATACTTTTAATTAATAATTTTAACCGCCTAAGTAACTCAGAGGCAAAGTTCACTGGCTTTACACAGGATATCGCGGGTTCGATTCCCGGCGGGGTCAATTGTAAGACTCGGTTTGGTTGGTGGTAGGGCATTTTCTTAGCCCGTCTGGCTAGCTACCACCATCTTATCTAAGTCTTGCCGCCAAATATCAATGTTGATATCATTGGTGTGTTCCGGCATGAAGATAAGATAGCCAGTTCCCCATTACGTTGGGGAATCTTGGTAAGCCCGCTTCCATCTTCGGCAACATCGTCACTTACCACCAGGTGAGATGTTGTCAAGGGTTTACCAATTGTGCATAAAAAAATACATTTTTATAATTTCATGAGGAGGGATATGTCTAAATATGACATTCGCAATGAAGAAACTGCTCAAGATTCAAGGTTCAAAGTATTTATTCAAAATATGTGCAAATTACACTCTTTCTGATAGTCATAAATTAATAATAACATAATTTCATTTGTAAAAAATCAAGAAATAAACAATCATTTGGTTAATATTAGGTAAATGTCAAAATTCAATACTTGAAATAAACTAGATTATGTCATTAGAACATGACAACAATATGTCACTTAAAGTTGTACATAAAAATCATTGATCCGATGCGCCATTCCGCACAAACATTTAAGCGAGCATGCACCACTCATGTCAATGCTGCGTTTCAAAATTAAAAATAATATGTACATTTTAAAAAAAGACGATTTATTGAAGCCCGTTTTCATAATTTCAAAGCCACCGTGCTCTCGAAATATCTAAACAATAGCAATACATTTACCACCATTTTATTCCTAATTATTCTAATGCTGTATTTGATTGTTTTAGTAACATTTTTTTACATTAAACTTCCTTTTTTAAACCTTTCGCTCCAATCGGCAATTTTATAGGTAAAGACTTGTTATTTAGCTGTTCTGTGCTAAGTTTTAATACGTACTGTGTCAAATGAATGATTGAATCTGAATCTTTATTTAATATTATAAAGAGGTACAATTTGTATGTAGGAGGTAACATACTCACCTCACAACTACTCACCCGCACCAACAGTTAGAATCGAATATCAGGATGGACATAGGCTAAAGACCCTGTTCACTGTCGATATCCACGTGGGCGAAGCCGCGATCCACACCTAGTCTAATATAATACCACTAGCTGTTTCCCGCAGCTTCACCCGCGTGGACAACTTTTCTATGACTTATCGAGCTTGAAGAAAATAGCTTATTTGTTAATCCAGGTCCAAATCTGTCTGCCTACCAAGTTACAGCCAGATCCGTTCAGTAGTTTTTGAGTGAAAGAGTAACAAACATACATCCATACATTCTTACAAACTTTCGCGTTTCTAATATTAGTAGGATAACCTCAAAAGCTAGTAACTACTGAAGACAGACCTTATTGACGAAAACGTAACCCATAATATAAACACCGGACTCTAATTGTATTAGGGCCATAAACTCCATACGTGCGCTGTGCGTATATAGTCAGTCAGTCGCCGCAGAAACGTATACGTTGATCGTGATTAAATTCTGGATTATAGCCAGGATATTCATTATAGAGGGTCTGTTTACGGACTTCAAAAAAGGGAGGTTATCAATTCGACCCGTATGAATGTAATATTGTTCGTTATTCGTCTATGTGGGCTTCTTAATACGTGTGCCAAATTTCAGAAGTGTATGTATGTATGTTTGTCCAAGTATTTTTCAAAAACTAGAAATCGAAACGCATATTTTTTTTTAATATTGAATTAAGCACCTTTTAACTAAGGAAACAGTGTAAGACTCATCAAAATCGGTTCAATAGTTTTTAAGATATGGACCGCTAAGTGTGTACCAATCACTGGAACTGCTGGAATTTTGTCAATAAAGTCGGTTATTCTTAATGTTTTTGGTGTTGTCATATTTATATATACTGGAGCAAAGTATATTTTATATATACTTATATATTAGTACTGACACAGTATGGACACTCCCTGTCGCTCTCTAGATTGCGACCTCACCCCCTCGTCACCCAAATTGATACAGATTGGTTACAGTTTGTTTCTCGAACGTATAAGATTTCGCCGTTATTTTTTTTGCTCCGTCATTTCTTTTTAGAAATGTCATTTCACGACCATTTGTATGCAGTGTCCGGGGTGTGACTGGAGCGTCGCGTCGGTGGCGTAATCCCTTCCTCCTGTCCAGTAGGTCGTGGTTCGAATCCTGCCACGTAACAATGTGTTTTCGGATCTCGATTTTCATATGTACGTTTATCCGACGCTCTTACGGTAAAGGAAAACATTGTGAGGAAACCTGCACACACCCGCTAAGAAACTCGAAGGTTGTGAGTGAAGTCGACCAACCCGCACTGGGCCTGCGTGGTCGACTAAGGCCCGATCTTATTGATATTATAAGCCGAAAGACCCTACAATGCCGAAGGGAGAAGTCAATCCCTCCCTGTAGGTACGCTAATACTAATATAATATACTATGCCATAGGTATGAGTATTTTAGAGATCTGATCTCTCTACACCATGGTTGGCAATGTTTAAAACACTGGAGAAAATTCAGGCCCGTTTAAAAAAAAATTACAACAAGCCATAAAACTATTCCGATTTCAGTGCATAAAACATATAATTTGTTAATTGTACACAGACCAGGCCCAGGCTGCATACAGTTATAAAAAAAACTCCTTCATAACATTTGTTATGGGCCGTTTAAAACATTTTTTAACAAGTGTTTTTAACATAACGTTTAAATTTGAATGTTTTCCGTTAAATCATGTGGCACGCACGACAGAACGAGTAGGTATAGGGTGTGGGTTTTTAAAAATTCTGTTAGTGCTTACGTGATTTATAATAAGAATAAAAGACCTAAAAAGTAAATAAATAAGGATTGGAAAAGCATATGAGACACATTAAATTTACAAAATATCAACAAAAACATAATTATTTCTTACCCGAGATGGTTCTAAGAGTAAAAAGAAGGTAGTATTTCAGGTTATTTTCATATTCATATTCATTTATTTCTGCTTACATGTACTTAACATAAAGATGGAACAAAAACAGTAAAAATTGTAGTTTGTACACGCATCCTGTAAGGGAACTGCAGATGCATATTTTCGGTGTTTATTATTGTTTTAGTTTCAAGGAGAAAATATTGAAGGATATTTTTTTTTTCTTCGCTCTTTTAGGGCAGGGTAAGGCTCATTGGCCATACCGCCTAGTCTTCAGTATATGTTTTTCAGTAGTATTCATTTGTAGAACACCCAGACACAGAGCAAACAAATCTGCTCATTGCCCTGGGTGGGGATCGAACCCACAACTCTCGGATCAGTAGTCAAGAGCACTAACCACTGAGCCACCGAGTCAGCCATACAGATACAGTGCTGTTTCTTAAATGATAATATATTACTAAATGAGAAACAAAATTTTTGAGTGGTAATTGATAGCAGGAAACATAATAAGGTGTAATAATCTCCAAACTAGGGGGACCCTGTATCTTGGAGATCAGATTCCTTCTTTAAACTTTTAAGAAGTCCATTTAATAAAAGGTACTTAAGTAGCAAATAAATTAGTGGTTAGCTAGAGAAAATAAAAAGTACATTAAAAAAAAGGTACTTTCTTTTTTTGTTGGAAAGGAGATATCCCAAAGGTGGTACTATGATAAGGAAACCAGGATCTGATGATGGCATCCCACAGAAATCGAGGGGAACCTTCGAAAATCGTAGTGACGACAAGTGCGTTTGAAGTCGGTTTTTTTTTGTTTATATATTTACTCGTACATATAATAAAACTGTAACGGGGCCGTGTACAGACATGAAATATTTTTGGAACATAATAACTGTGGTGGACGTTACTTACGACATAGAGGCCAAAACAACAACTTTTGGAATTTTTGTCTGTCTGTCTCTCTATCTATCTATTTGTATGTTCGCGCACCATGCATAAACTACCTGGCCGATTTTAATGAAATTTTGTATGGTGATTCTTTATAGCCCGGGTTAACCTAAAGGATACTTTTTATCCCGGAAAATTCAAGAATTCAAAACATCCACGTGGACGAAATCTTGGTCACAGCTAGTATTTTATATAAAAGTGTTACTTTATACAAGACGATATTTTATGTAACATCTTACGTTGTACAGTTAAACCAAGATTTCCATTATTTGTTATTATGTGTCACCAGAGATATGCTATATATAAGGGGAGGCACAATATCTGAGTATCTAGTTCAGTAGCACAAACATAAAACAGATACATCTGACTGGAGCTTCAGATGTCGACAGAGGATCCAAGTGTCCAACAAAAAACGTTTAGAGAAGGAATTTTCGTGAAGGAATTACTGAAACGCAGAGAACGTTGAGTTTAGCCGCCTTGAAGATGGTAGACGTAAATTTTGATAAGGACGTGTTTGTTTTTCTGCTGATGATTTATTAACGTAAGCAGGCCTCCCACTCCCTGGACCGATGACCTGGTGAAGGTCGCGGGAAGTCGCTGGATGCGGGTAGCGCAGAACCGGTCGTCGTGGAAATCCTTGGGGGAGGCCTATGTCCAGCACTGCAGTGGACATCCTTCGGCTGATATGATGATGATTTATTAATTTGCTAAGAATGTTATAAGCAAGTAATTGAGTAATATTAATTGGAAACGGTGAAAACGATAAAATCTCAACATTCATATAACAATTACAAGTTAATGTACAATTTTTGTAAATTTTTTTGGTTTTTGATAATTTCTTAAAAAGTACTAAAGGCTTATACCGCTGCCAACGACCAACTATGTTACCACTTTTTACTTCAATTAAGGATTTTTGTATTGAAAAAAAAATGTTTTGTAATTTGCAGGACATGAGGAGCGATTTTGATTTCCTCGAATTCTATTTTAATACACAGAACTAAATAAAAAATATCTTAATGCATCCTTTCAGGGTTCCATACTAAAAAGAACGGAACCCTTATAGGATCACTCGTGCGTCTGTCTGTCTGTCCGTCCGTCTGTCACAGCCAATTTGCTACGAATCTACTGGACCAAATCAGCTGAAATTTGGTAGGATGATGTAATCCTATGACCCAAACACCGATATGCAAAGTAATTTTTTTTTTAAATAAGGTTCATTTTCGGAATTATTTTTTTTATGGTAAAAAATTAAAAAAAATTAGCAAACCTTACTGTATCATGTATCAAATAAAAGGGCTCGTTATGAGGATCTCTTATGTATTTTTTTTATTATTGTAAAATAAAAAGTTTTGATTTTAATCATAAAAGAAGACGAAAATTGACCCCCCCCCCCCCCCAAAACAAAACCAAAACTACTGAGCCGAAAATTTTGAAAAAATACAAAATATAGTTCATTGCTTGTCGATTACAGAAAAACCCAATAAAAATTCTATCAATGGAAAATAAAGTGGTAAACTCAATATGATACGTTCACTTACGGAAAATAGTTCACTAAAACACCACTAGATAGAGCTAGTAGTATTTTTCTGTTGCTTGCGTTTGTGTTTTTTGTTTGTCATGTGAATAGGTATCATTGTCATAGTTGTGTGGAGAGGTGTGGTGGTACGGAACCCTCGTACCGCGAGTCCAACTCGCACTTGGCTGGTTTTTTTATTTTTTTCTAGTTATAACTAGGGATGCATCCGATACCGATACCGATACCGATATATCGGCGATACTTCGGGTTTGCCGATATATCGGTATCGGCGATATTTTTATGGCAGATTCAACGATACTTTTCAAATTTCGCGCTTTAAAAATGTAATGTAAACGCGCGTGTTGTCCCATCTATTTCGTTGCAAACGAGGCATCTGTCGCATCTGAGAGACTATTTTCCACCGCAGGTCTTATTCAAACAGACTTGCGAAATCGCCTTTGCCTGCAAAACTTAAGAATGCTTTGTTTTTTAAATAAAAATCTTATAAATGTTAATTTTGATTACTAAAACTATTAATTAATTGTGTTTCATTTATTCTACCTTCCTTTTTGAATTCAATAAGCGTATCGGTATCGGTATCGGTATCGTCGATATTTTTATAAGAGTATCGGTATCGGTATCGTATCGGCAAAAAGGCGTATCGATGCATCCCTAGTTATAACCATAAAACTGCTGCAATTTTAATCGAAACATTATGATAATTTATGAACTTCCTAAGAAAACAATATAAATAGATTTGATTTTCTTGCTTTTAGAAATTTTTTCTTATTTTATTTATAATGAATCAGAAACGGAAGCCTATCGCGGTTCTCTTTTGAAACGTACAGCCTATTAAAAGTCGAACAGGTGGACAGACACACAGACAGACAGACGGACGGACCGCGTGAGCTTAATAATAGAGCACCATTACCTGGTGCGTAACTATTTAAAATGGCAATCAAAGATTTAGAAAAAAAAAAGCCACACGAATCGGGAATCGTATCCGAACATTTCTTAGTTCTGGCCTCGAATGTCCAATTCCTTAAATGTCCATTTTCCTCGAATGTCTTATTTTCCAAATGTCCATTTGCTCAAAGGTCCAAATCCCGGAATGTCCATTTGCTCGAATGTCTAATTTCCGAATGTCCGTTTATCGAATGTCCAATTCCCTGAATGCTTCTTCAAAATACCCAGGTTATTTTGGTGCGGTTCCTTACTAAAACATCTTTCGTATTTAATTATCCGATGTTTAAGATATATTAATTATCTTTCTTTTCAGAACCTGAACGGCCGCTGGTGTTTATTGATATTACAAAATGATGGCATCAAAACTAAAACTATAGCGAGCGTTTAGGATCATAAAAGCAGCCATGACGAGCTTACTATAAGCCCAGTCCAGCCGTAACGTCGATAGTATGTTATCTATCTATATATATATAATAATTATCAATTTGTAAATCTAAAAAACACGCTTTTAGTAAACACGTTAAGTAGTTATCTTGGACGTCCGCCATATCGGATTTAAGTCACGTGACTATTTTTTTCGTATTCCTGACAGCAAACCATTTCATTTGATACCCATATCATGGAGGTTGGGGAGGCTGCCATATTGGATTTGTAATGACGTTTCTTAGCTAGTCATGTATTGTCATCAGAACTCAGAGCGTGTGCAAAATTTCATCCTAATCGAAGACCGGCAAGTGGGTCAAATTAAAATTCCAAGTTTTTTAGTGTAGTGTAGTGTAGGGTAGGGCAGGGTAGTGTAGTGTAGGGTAATGTAGGGTAGGGTAGGGTAGGGGTAGTGTAGGGTAGGGTAGTTTAGTGTAGTGTAGTGTAATGTAGGGTAGTGTAGTGTAGTGTAGGGTAGGGTAGGGTAGGGAAGGGTAGGGGAGGGTAATGTAGTGTAGTGTAGGGTAGGGTAGGGTAGGGTAGGGTAGGGTAGGGTAGGGTAGGGTAGGGTAGTGTAGTGTAGTGTAAGGTGGTACGAAGTTCGCTGGGAATACTAGTCTTAGATAAAATCATCATATAAAAAAAGACCAGTAATAATAGGGATGATGAATGCTATTCATCTGATTTATTTATATTTATTTATTTTTATTATTTATTTTATTTATTCATCTATTTATCATGTGTCAAAAACGAAATTTTGTTCCAAAAATGTTTGAAATACCTAGGCTGTCATAGTTTTGAAGCGCCATTTATGTACTCATTTTGTGATTTTAGTAAATTAAAAATCGAAGACTTGATGGAGAATAAAAAAAGGTAATTTAAAAAACTAAAAAACCCGCCTGCGTTTCTCTGTAATTTGGAAATGAAAAACCCTAAAACAAGAAAGTCGTCATACCCGATTGCACTTAACTTAAGAAAAATTGTAGCAGTCGGGACCCATTCTAGAAAGTCAGCCGTCTAGTCAGTATATTGGAGTAATCTGCAATGTAATATAAGTATGTGCTCTCAATTCACTATGCCTCCATTTCTAGAATGGGTCCCGACTGCTATAATTTTTCTTAAGTTAAGTGCAATCGGGTATGACGACTTTCTTGTTTTAGGGTTTTTCATTTCCAAATTACAGAGAAACGCAGGCGGGTTTTTTAGTTTTTTAAATTACCTTTTTTTATTTTATTAATTTTTTTAGTTTTATTATTGAATAAGTTCATTTGAATTTGGTGCCAAAAATCCGCCATTTTTTTTTTATTATGATATACCAGTGTCACTCACACAGTAAATATGTATCTAACGACACCTCTCAAACTAAAATCCATCGTGCCGTTCAGGCTGCAGTGCGTGCCTAACATTGGAATTTGGCGCTAAAAATCCGCCATTTTGTTTTTCTATTTGGATATACCCAGTGTCATTTTCACAGTAAAAACGTATCTAACGACAACCCTCAAGCTATAATTCATCGAGCCGTTCAGGCTGCAGAGCGTGTCAAACATATGAATTTTGCGCCAAAAATCCGCCATTTTGTTTTTTTTATTTTGATATACCCAGTGTCACTCTCACAGTAAATACGAATCTAACGACACGTCTCAAGCTAAAATCCATCCAGCCGTTCAGGCTGCAGAGCGTGCCAAACAATTATACATACAAACATACATACATACATACATACATACTCTCGAAAAACATAACCCTCCTTCTGGCGCAGTCGGGTAATGATATACCAGTGTCACTCACACAGTAAATATGTATCTAACGACACCTCTCAAACTAAAATCCATCGTGCCGTTCAGGCTGCAGTGCGTGCCTAACATTGGAATTTGGCGCTAAAAATCCGCCATTTTGTTTTTCTATTTGGATATACCCAGTGTCATTTTCACAGTAAAAACGTATCTAACGACAACCCTCAAGCTATAATTCATCGAGCCGTTCAGGCTGCAGAGCGTGTCAAACATATGAATTTTGCGCCAAAAATCCGCCATTTTGTTTTTTATATTTTGATATACCCAGTGTCACTCTCACAGTAAATACGAATCTAACGACACGTCTCAAGCTAAAATCCATCCAGCCGTTCAGGCTGCAGAGCGTGCCAAACAATTATACATACAAACATATATACATACATACATAAATACATACTCTCGAAAAACATAACCCTCCTTCTGGCGCAGTCGGGTAACAAAACGAGTAAGGTTTTCCGAAGTTTAAGTAGCACGTCAATTTAGTGATCATAATTCATAATTTATTTCTGTTGCTGTCCTCGCCCCTATTCGCTGAAGAGAAGATCATATGACAAGACAAGTGACAGCCATAGAAGATTACAAAAGAGGCAGAGGACGCCTACCGATTACCAGGATGCAAACCGTCTCGAAGGACACACTTACGCTAGGCTTAACACAAGAAACTACCCAAAATCGCCCAGACTGGCGAAAGAGTATCAGGAAGGCTGACCCCAGATAAGGAAGAAGCCATGAAATCGATTGTTTTACTCACAATTGGTAAGCCCTTGGCATCATCTCACCTGATGGCAAGTGACGATGATGCCGAAGATGGAAGCGGTCTTACCAAGATTCCCAAATGCAATGGAACTGGCTATCTTATCTTCAAGCCGGTACACATCAATGTTGTTAACACTGATGTTTGGCGGCAAGACTTAGATAAGATGGTGTTAGCTAGCCCAGCGAGCTTAAAAAATGCCCTACCACCAACCAAACCGGGTCTTATAAAGTTGACCCCTCCGGATTCGAACCCGCGACCTCCTGGTGTGAAGCGAATGGACTAACCATTACGCCACGGAGGCGGTTAAAGTAAAGAGACCATACCAGATGTGGGGTGCGGGCCCGAAAATGGTTACTTTTGTATCCATGGCTACGAGTTTTAAAGATTTACCTGCAGTACCCGAAGCCTTAGCACCAGAGCCAGTGGGTAAGTAGGAGAGTAGTGGAACACAGTTCCGTCTCTTTCCCCCGTCAGGGGCGCAGCCGACTCTTTCCGTCTTGACAGAGCTGCCTGGAACAAATATACAATTAAGTAAGTAGTCCTTCTATCATGACAGGATTGATGTAAATATTGGCTTAAAATAATTTTCAAAAAAGCTTAAAACTTTTAGGTACAAGATTTTAATATCGCATTGTCACGAGATATACATTATACATATGCATGCAAAACTTCAGCTCGGTTGGAAACCAGGAAAAGAGTCAAATTTAACTTGCAAGATTCCACCCCAACAAACATACAAATATTAAAAGTTAAATAAAAGCTTGTAAAAACACGTTTTACTGCCAATAATTTTGAACAAAAAAAGAACGACTTTTAACAGGAAACTAAGGTTCCCCTCGATTTCTCTGGGATTCCATCATCAGATCCTGGTTTCTTAATTATCGTACCCCCCTTGGGATATCTCCTTTCCAACAAAAAAAAGAATCATCAAAATCGGTTCATAAACGACGAATTTATCCGCGAACACACATAAAAAAATATATGTATGTACGGTCGAATTGAGAAACCTCCTCCTTTTTTTTGAAGTCGGTTAAAAATAGTAAAGGATCACCAAAATTAAAACTCTTGTTTTCTTGTGAAATTATAAAAGAATTTTTTTACAACTTGCTATCCTATTAAAGCAAATGACTCCAAACTAACTATTATTAACCCAAAAATAGTTATTGAGTACCAAAATTTTAAGCAAATTTTAATTTAAAATGTCATGAAAATATTAAACTTCTCGTTATCCTATTAAAGTAAATTACGCTAGGTAAATCATTATTAACCCAAACATAGTACCTAAATAAAATCTCGCTCTATACACGTGAAATGTGTAGCGCGTAGTGTGTAGCGGGTAGCGTGTGGCGTTTCTTCTTGTGCTCAGCATTCTGCTACACATGGGGGAAAGCGAGGCTCTTGACTGTTTAATCAATTAAACCTTAATGAACCTAATATTACTCGCTTCGGTTCAGTATATTTTTTTGGGTAAGACAGCTTAGGGTAATAAAGTATTTTTTTGGGTAAGACAGCTTAGGGTAATAAAGTATTTTTTTGGGTAAGACAGCTTAGGGTAATAAAGTATTTTTTTTGGTAAGACAGCTTAGGATAATAAAGTATTTTTTTGGGTAAGACAGCTTAGGGTAATTAAGTATTTTTTTGGGTAAGACAGCTTAGGATAATAAAGTATTTTTTTGGGTAAGACAGCTTAGGGTAATTAAGTATTTTTTTGGGTAAGACAGCTTAGGGTAATAAGGTATTTTTTGGTGGTCATTATATTTCATCCCGTTCACATTATTTTGGAGCGCACGAATTTACTCCATCTACTGTTACCAATCGCATCACAGAATAGGGATGTTGACTGCTAGAGTGCGTTTGTCAAATAGTTCATATAAAGTCATGTTGGCTAACCTGTCTATTGTGCATAAAAAATGTATGCAAAACAGACAGGTTAGCTAATACGTCATATTTATTGTATGTAGTTCGGGTTCTTAAACGTATTAGTCTATGTGCGTATTGGTCTTTATATGTAATTGGTCTATTTGCATAATTTACTATTCTTCTTAATGCGTATTGGTCCTTATGCGTGTAAATGATTTTTTTTGATATTATTAGATGGCGTAATGAACAAATAATTATTTTTTACTAGCTTTTCGTGTGAACATAGTTTCTATGAATGTCCTCGAGGGTGCGCAGTGCGCGAGCTGCAAGCGGCTCGCGAGCGTGGAATAAAGTAGCCTGTATGTTAAACCAGGTCCTAATACTACCAAATTTCAGCCAGATACGTTCAAGATTTGGCAGTTAAATACAAGTAGGAGAGACTTACACGTGAAATTGAACCACTTTCCTTATGAGGCACTTAGTTATAGGGTCTTAATGGTCACCCTATGGATGTACGCGTACCCATTTACCAGTGAAATTTTCCTACCACTTAAATTCACATCCTTAATCCTTAATCCTTATCCTTAATCCTTAATAATAATAATATTATAAATGTGAAAGCGTGGATGTTTGTTACGCTTTCACGCAAAAACTACTGAACGGATTTGGCTGAAATTTGGTAGGTCGACAGATTAGAACCTGGATTAAGACATAGGCTACTTCTTACCACGCTCGCGAGCCGCTTGCGGCTCGCGCACTGCGCACCCTCGAAAAGTCATAGAAACGTGGTCCACGCGGGTGAAGCCGCGGGAAACAGCTAGTATCAAATAAAACTGTTTTGGTTTGTTTCACAGACGCAAAGGAAAACATTTCAAACACATTGCTTTGACCTCATTTTCAAACAAGAATATTAGTAACGTTCATAATTAAAATTAAATATAATTACTGAAAATGAGGGCTCGTTAAACGGTACCCGTAATTATAATGTAAAAATAATATTACTAGCTACGAGTTACGGATATGTCATTTATTTCAGGGCAGGCTCGAGCCCCTCGGTGGGGACGTATATGAACTGATATGATGATGATAATGTGAACTGTAAACGAAACAAGTCTACAAATTTCTTTTTATTTTTTAGGGTTCCGTAGTCAATATTACCGCTTCCGTAGCGTAATGGTTAGGTCCATTAGCTTTACATCACAAGGTCGCGGGTTCGATTCCCGGTAGGGTCAACGTGTGAGACTCGGTTTGGGTGGTGGTTTACTAAGCCCGCATGGCTAGCTACCACAATCTTATCTAAGTCTTGCCGCCAAATATCTGTGTAAACAGAATTGATGTGTTCCGGATTGAAGATAAGATAGCCATTGCGTTGGGGAATCTTGTTAGGCCCGCTTCCATCTTCGGC
The DNA here is from genome assembly GCA_947284805.1 of Coleophora flavipennella. Taxonomy (NCBI): domain Eukaryota; kingdom Metazoa; phylum Arthropoda; class Insecta; order Lepidoptera; family Coleophoridae; genus Coleophora; species Coleophora flavipennella. The sequence continues at coordinate 2,645,825 of OX369297.1, forward strand.
ATTATCGTCACTTACCATCAGATGAGATGATGCCAAAGGCTTGAATTCATTCATATGAGCTCATATACGTCCCCACCGAGGGGCTCGAGCCTACCCTGAATTAGGGCGATCGGGCCTTAGTCGGCCTTAGTCGACACACACAACCTGAGAGTTTGTTCGCAGGCGTGTGCAGGTTTCCTCACGATGTTTTCCTTCACCTTAAGAGCGTCGGACAAACGTACATATGAAATCTAAATTGAAATCACATAGGTACGTGGCAGGATTCGAACCACGACCTCCCGGACAGGAGGCGGCGGCCCTAGCCATTACACCACCGACGCTCCAAGGGCTTACCAATTAGGAATAAAAACATAGTTTAGAAAAACATCAAACTAAAAAGTGAAAAATAATTCTCAATATAAGCTGAAAACAATAATGAACGAAAAATACTAGTATTATTGTAAAAAAAGCGTGGGTTGCTATATAAATAAAAAATATGGCACAAAGCGATCCACGCTTTTTTCACAATAATACGTTTTCACAATATTTCCTTTTTAATTGTTTTCAGCTTATTTAAGAATGATTTTTCACTTTTAAGTTTGATACGCTTTAATAGCGTATTTTTTAGTTTTTTTAAACTATATTTATTTTTCAAACTTTTTGTTCAGGATAACTGATGCGTTTCGGCTTGAGGATAAGATAGCCATTAATAAGATAGCAATCTTGGTAAGCCCGCTTCCATCTTCGGCATCATCGTCACTTACCATCAAGTTAGATGATGCCAAGGGCTTACTAATTGTGCATAAAAAAAATATTCTATTGTCACTGATTCTTAATAAATGTATACAGCTTGAATTAAATCTGTCCGTTTAAAGTGGGTCAAATTCAAGTGCAGACGAGTCGGTTACAAATGTACTAACATACATACATACAAGTGAAGCTAATAAAAGCGTTAAAAAAACAAGTAGTTTTCAATGCTGGGTTTCGTTGAAATATTAAGCTTCAAAGTTCTCATTTTTTTTAAAGTCAGGTGTGTGTGTGTCCCTCCCCCCCTCCCCTACCAGCTAAACGCTATTTTAGGACATTTTTTAAATATATATTAGGACATAATATAATCGATTTTAAAGGTAAACTGTCATGGCTAAGTAAGTTTAACGCTATTTTAGGACATTTTTTTAATATATATATTAGGACATAATATAATCGATTTTAAAGGTAAACTGTCATGGCTAAGTAAGTTTAACGCTATTTTAGGACATTTTTTAAATATATATTAGGACAAAATATAATCGATTATAAAGGTAAACTGTCATGGCTAAGTAAGTTTAACGCTATTTTAGGACATTTTTTTAATATATATTAGGACATAATATAATCGATTTTAAAGGTAAACTGTCATGGCTAAGTAAGTTTAACGCTATTTTAGGTAATTTTTTCAATATATATTAGGACACAATATAATCGATTTTAAGGTAAACTGTCATGGCTAAGTTAGTTTAACGCTATTTTAGGACATTTTTTAAATATATATTAGGACAAAATATAATCGATTTTAAAGGTAAACTGTCATGGCTAAGTAAGTTTAACGCTATTTTAGGACATTTTTTTAATACATATTAGGACATAATATAATCGATTTTAAAGGTAAACTGTCATGGCTAAGTAAGTTTAACGCTATTTTAGGACATTTTTTTAAATATATAGTAGGACATAATATAATCGATTTTAAAGGAAAACTATCACGGCTAGGTAAGTTCTTAGTTTAGCAATAGCAGTCGACAAACTTAAGACGTGCAGTTGAATTTGTAAAAAGTTCATAGAATTCCATACAAAATGTTCAATTGTCAACTGCAAGAACAATTTTGTTTTTTAAAACATTCATTTATTAAACGTTACGGAACCCAACGTTGTGCGAGTACAACTTGCACTTGGCCGGTTTTTTACTTTTGACTTTAACTTGACTAAGAATCCGTGTCCAATTACATCCACGTCTACAGTTTTCACAAAATTTTTGTGCAAAATTTTTTAACCTACTTCAAAAAAGGACGAGGTTCTATATTCATCCGTATGTTTTTTTAGGGATCCGTACAACAACAAAAAAACTGAAACCTTATAGGATCACTCGTGCGTCTGTCTGTCTGTCCATCCGTCTGTCACAGCCAATTTGCTCCGAATCTACTGCACCAAATCACGTGAAATTTGGTAGGATGCTGTAATACTATGACCCAAACACAGATGTGCAAAGTAAATAAATATTTTAAGCTATTGTATAGCTTTTATCGCGGGCTTTGAGGGGAACGAATCAAGAAATTTCGTAAAGAAAAAAACCTGACACCCCGCGTTCTAAAAAAACTTACAGTGCCATCTATTAGCAATTTGCTGGTTACATAAACATCCCGCGCCCCACGGACTAGCCGCAAGTGGCCGCCATTTTTAACTTTTTAGTTATTGGACCGATTGCTTCCAAAATCGATATCTGAGGGTCCCTGAGGTCCCTTATCACGAATCCGCTGCCCGAATTGAAAAAAGTGGCCGCCATTTTGAACTTTTTAGTTACTGGACCGATTGCTTCCAAAATCGATATCTGGGGGTCCCTGAGGTCCCTTATCACGAATCCGCTGCCCAAATTGAAAAAAGTGGCCGCCATTTTGAATTTTTTAGTTACTGGACCGATTGCTTCCAAAATCGTATCGGAGGGTCCCTGAGGTCCCTTATCACGAACTCGCTGCCCGAATTGAAAAAAGTGGCCGCCATTTTTATCTTTTTAGTTACTGGACTGATTGCTTCCAAAATCGATATCTCAGGGTCCCTGAGGTCTCTTGTAACGAATCCGTTGTCAGAAGTGAAAATCGTGGCCGCCATTTTGAACTTTTTAGTTACTAAACTAATTGCTTCCAAAATCGATATCTCAGGGTCCCTGAGGTCCCTTATCACGAATCCGTTGTCGGAAGTGAAAATAGTGGCCGCCATTTTGAACTTTATAGTTACTGGACCGATTGCTTCCAAAATCGATATCTGGGGGTCCCTAAGGACCCTTATCACGAATCCGTTGCCCGAATGGAAAAAAGTGGCCGCCATTTTGAACTTTTTAGTTACTGGACCGCTTGCTTCCAAAATTGTAGGACACTTTTTTTTAATTCTGGCAACGGATTCTTGATAAGGGACTTCAAGGACCCTTAGATATCGATTTTGGAATCAATCAGTCCAGTAACTAAAAAGTTTAAAACTATATGGTCCTTTAATCAAAAGGAGCACACGAAAACAGTAAAAAATCAAAAAATAGTGAATAAATACTGAATAAATAAAAAATAAATAAATAATTATAATTGCATAAGTTGATAAAAAAATGCTATGCAATAGCTTTACCGCGGCAGTCCCCGAGTGCCACACGCATTTTTTTATTTAAATAAGGGTCATTTTCGGGGGAAAAAAAAGAAATTAAAAAAAAACATGTTATAGTTAATTGCTTGTAGATTACAGAAAAACCTATAAGAATTCTATCAATTGAAAATAAAGCGGTAAACTCAATATAATACGTTCACTTACGAAAAATAGTTCACTAAGACACCACTAGATAGCGCTAGTAGCATTTTTATGTTGCTCGCGCTTGTTTATTTTGTTTGTCATGTGAATAGGTATCATTGTCATAGTTGTGTGGAGAAGTGGTGGAGGTACGGAACCCTCATACCGCAAGTCCAACTCGCACTTGGCCGGTTTTTTTATGTATGTTTACCAATATATATGTATTGGTGTAAATTACTGTTAGTAGACCTAAAAAAATATTTCGGTCAATTGTGGACCAAATTAATTAACAAGTGCAAAAAATTAAGCAAAATTGAAATCAGCGTTGTCAATTGTTCTAGAAGAGTTATACTAAATTTCCAAAAAAAAAGCCGCCTAAACTGCCTCCGTGGAGTAATGGCTAAGTCCATTAGCTTTACACCATGAAGTCGCGGGTTCGATTCCCGGCTGAGTCTAACTTTGTAAGACTCGGTTTGGTTGGTGGAAGGGCATTTACTAATCCCGCCTGGCTAGCTACCACCATCTTATCTAAGTCTTTCCGCCAAATATCAATGTTAACAAAGCCGGAACTTGAAGTTAAGATAGCCGGTTTTCTAATGCTTTGGGGAATCTTGGTAAGCCAACTTACATCTTCGGCATCATCATCACTTACCATCAGGTGATATGATGCCAAGGGCTTGTGAATCTTACAAAGCAAGTAAGGTCCCGCCAGAAATTGAACCGGCGACCTTCTGATGTGATACTTATGGACCTAACCATTACGCCACGGAGGTGGTTAGACCACTTACCTATTTTGTAACACTCTATAAACAGTAAGAATATCAACGTCAAAACATTACTATGTAATCAAAGGCTGCTCGAAACTTATCCAAACTGCTAGGAGACGCATGCGTACTAAATCCCTAGTCAAATTTCTCGTTAGCAACCGTTTCGATAGTAAACAAATAAAATCTGATTCAGATTTAAGGAAAGATATTGTGCAATAAAGACTTTTTTCACGTCACTGAATCAAACACTAAACTTATCTAAATTGCAATTGTTCATTCATTTACATTCAAATTTCTAATTAAACGATAAATCTCTTTGGGAAACAAGACATTGGCTGAATGTTAAGGATAACGAAGGATATATTTCAGGATTTCATTTGAATGAAAGGACAATTTCGTTCTGTGATTACAAGGATTGTTAAGTACAGTTAGAACGACTGTGGTTGAACTAAGAGGATATAGACCGCATAGAAACTTAATTTATTAATCTAAGTGAGTACCTAAATATACAGGTAGTTTATTTATTAATTATTCAATATCCTACTTATACACTAGTCAACTTTGTTTAAGACTCAAACCTTCATTCGAAAACATTTGAAAATATAGATTTTTTTTAAATAAACAATGTCATATCATCATATCAGCTCATATACCCACCGAGGAGCTCGAGCCCTGAATTAGGGTGATCGGGCCTTAGTCGACCACGCGGACCCAGTGCGGGTTGGTCGACTTCACATACAACCTTCGAGTTTCTTCGCACGTGTGTGCAGGTTTCCTCACGATGTTTACCTTCACCGTTAAAGCAAACGGTGAGTATAAGTACGTAAGTTTCGAAAAACTTATTGGTACATTGGCCGTCCGGATTTGAACCCGGAACCTCTGGGTAGGAGGACCGAGTTGTTACCGATTGAGCCACAGACACTTCAAATAAACAATGTAATATGAATAAAAGCAGAATTAAATAAAGAGTAATAAAAAAAACTTACATCAATACAAAAAAAAATAAGTTTGTTAGGACGAACAAAACAGTACAATATTTAATTGAGAGTGTAAAGAAAAAAAATCAGATTAGAGCTGGGTTTAGTACGAAAAACAAAAAAAAAAGTATCTGTAGATAAAATTAATAGTCAGTCGGACCCTCTAAAGCATTTGCTAAGGCTCTACATCTCCTTGGCATGCTCAGTGACAGGTTGTCAATAGTGTCCTGGGGTGTCATGCTCCACGTCCGCGAAAGATGTAAGATAAGATCTTGTCCTGTTCGTAAGTTCTAAGAAAGCTGTTGAAATGCTATTCTTGCGTAGATTTAATACTTAAATGTCACTATTCTGTATTTTTTCATAATCTACTAGCTGTTTCCCGCGGCTTCACCCGCGTGGACAACGTTTCTATGACTTTTCGAGAATGCGCAGTAAGCGAGCCGCTCGAGCATGAAAAAAGTAGACTATGTATTAATCCAGGTCCTCATCTGTCTAGCAAATTTCAGCCACATCCTTTCAGTAGTTTTGCGTGAAAGAGTAACGTCCAAACATTCTTACAAACTTTTGCGTTTATAATATTAGTAGGATAACCTCAAAAGCTAGTAACTACTGAAGACAGACCTTATTGACCAAGACGTAACCCATAATATAAACACTGCACTCTAATTGTATTAGGACCATAAACTCCATACGTGCGCTGTGCGTTTATGCGTTAAGAAGTAACAAACCCATAATATAAACACAGGACTCTAATTGTATTAGGACCATTAACTCCATACGTGCGCTGTGCGTTTATGCGTTAAGAAGTAACAAACCCATAATATAAACACAGGACTCTAATTGTATTAGGACCATTAACTCCATACGTGCGCTGTGCGTTTATGCGTTAAGAAGTAACAAACCCATAATATAAACACAGGACTCTAATTGTATTAGGACCATAAACTCCATACGTGCGCTGTGCGTATATGCGTGAAGAAATAACAAACATACACACTCACACACTCACAAACTTTCGCCTTTATAATATTAGTGTGATTAATAAAATTTTGCTTCACATTTTTTATCACCCTTTATGTGTGTTGAAATATTCTTGTGACATAATTTCCTTTTGCAAAACAAAAGCGTTAAACATGTATGCCATACGCATTGAGCGAAACTTTTCATTGAAGTTTATTTGATGATATTATGAAATTATGATGAACTTCAAACAGTACCTGTTCGTGTACGCCTATAATAGAATGCTACTGACGACGGAACAAAACGTTTTGGTTCACAAAGCTCTGATAACGTTGCTGGACTTGTTGTCTGACTTACAGATTGGCAAATGATATAATTTTAAACAAAAATAAAACCAGCCAAGTGCGAGTTGAACTCGCGTGAAGAGGGTTCCGTACAATGCCAATGTCAAATACAAAATATCACATTTGAAATCCTCACAATAAGATAAGAGTTTTTTTACCCGACTGCGCCAGAAGGAGGGTTATGTTTTTCGAGAGTATGTATGTATGTATGTATGTATAATTGTTTGGCACGCTCTGCAGCCTGAACGGCTGGATGGATTTTGGCTTGAGAGGTGTCGTTAGATTAGTATTTACTATGAGAGTGACACTGGGTATATCAAAACAAAAAAAACAAAATTGCGGATTTTTGGCGCCAAATTCCAATGTTAGGCACGCACTGCAGCCTGAACGGCTCGATAGATTTTAGTTTGAGGGGAGTCGTTAGATACGTATTTACTGTGTGAGTGACACTGGGTATATCAAAATAAAAAAAAACAAAATGGCGGATTTTTGGCGCCAAATTCAAATGTTTGGCACGCTCTGCAGCCAGAACGGCTCGATGGATTTTCTATCAGCTGATAAGTTAATAATCTGCGTAAATTTAATGTGTGTCATTGTGTATATGGGTTACTATACAAACTCATTCAATAATAAAACTAAAAATTGAATAAAATAAAAAACGGTAATTTAAAAAACTAAAAAACCCGACTGCGTTTCTGTGTAGTTTGGAAATGAAAAACCCTAAAACAAGAAAGTCGTCATACCCGATTGCACTTAACTTAAGAAAAATTGTAGCAGTCGGGACCCGTTCTAGAAATGGAGGCATAGTGAATTGAGAGCACATACCTATATTACATTGCAGATTACTCCAATATACTGACTAGACGGCTGACTTTATAGAATGGGTCCCGACTGCTACCATTTTTCTTAAGTTAAGTGCAATCGGGTATGACGACTTTCTTGTTTTAGGGTTTTTCATTTCCAAATTACACAGAAACGCAGTCGGGTTTTTTAGTTTTTTAAATTACCGTTTTTTATTTTTAATATTAAAAAATTCAGTGTGTTTGGCTACACCTCACCTGATGGTATGTGCAGATTCAGCCGACGATGTAACACGCAAGTTTAAAAAGTGCCTATTCACTCTCGTCTTGAAGATTCCTAAATTTTACGAATAAGGGAATACAGACGCCGGAAAGGAATTCCACCCCTTGGCCGTTCACCATGATGAACGCTTCGTGTGTAAAGGTGGAACATTGACGACAAAGGGATGGAACCGCCCTGGTTATCCGATGATGAAATGTAGAGGGGGAATGAGGTCGTAAAGCTCCAGGACACACTCTCCGAAATGAATCCTGTAGAACACCGATAGACAGGCGACTTTGTGGAGATGCTCGAAGCTTTGGAGCCTGTTTGATACAAGTTCCTCGTCGCCAATGAGTCTCCGAGTACGTCGGTCGATAGAATCCAAAGCATATAGCTGGTAACGAGCCGATCCGTCCCACAAGTGAGAGCAGTACTCCTTACAGTTAACTACTACTATCTAGTGGCGTTTTAGTGAACTTCTTTTTTTTAATAAAGTTTGTAGAACCTCACCTGATGGTAAGTGCCGATGCAGCCGAGGATGTAACACGCAAGCTCAAAAAGTGCCTATTCACTCTCGTCTTGAAGATTCTTAATTATACGGATCGGGGAATATAGACGCCGGCAGGGAATTCCACTCGTTGCCCGTTCGCATAATGATAATGAATAAAGAAGTAAAACGCTTCGTACGTGAAGGTGGAACATCAACGACAAAGGGGTGGAATCGCCCTCAACACCTGGTCGTTCGATGATGATATGAAGAGGGGGAATGAGGTCGTGAAGCTCCAGGACACACTTTCCGAAATGAATCCTGTAGATCACCGATAGACTATCTTCTATTATGACTAGAACTATTTTCCATAGGTGAACGTATTATATTGAGTTTACTACTTTTTTTTAATTGATACAATTCTTATAGGTTTTCCTGTAATCTACAAGCAATGAACTGTATTTTGTATTTTTTTCAAAATTTTTGGCTCAGTAGTTTCGGAGAACAGGGGGGGGGGAGAATGGTCAATTTTGGTCTTCTTTCATAAATAAAATCAAAACTATTTATTTTACAATATAAACAAAAATATATTTAAGATCCTGATAACGAGCCCTTTTATTTAATTTATGACACACTAAGGTTTCCAAAAGTTTTTTTTTTAAATTTCCTAATTTGTCCCCCGAAAATAATCCTTATTTAAAAAATATATATATTTACTTTGCACATCTGTGTTTGGGTCATAGAATTATACAATCCTACCAAATTTCACCTGATTTGGTCCAGTAGATTCGGAGCAAATTGGCTTGGACAGACGGACGGACAGACAGACAGACGCACGAGTGATCCTAAAAGGTTCCGTTTTGTTTTTTTTTGTACGGAACCAAAAAAAACCGACTTCAAACAGGAAACTAAGGTTCCCCTCGATGTCTCTGGGATTCCATCATCAGATCCTGGTTTCCTTATCACGGTATCCCCCTTGGTATATCTCCTTTACATTAAAAAAAATAATCATCAATTAATCATAAAAATTACGAAGTTACACGGTCGAATTGAGAAACCTCTTCCTTTTTTGAAGTCGGTTAAAAAGGGTTTGAGGTGGTGACAGATGGTACTAATTATTTTTTTTTAATTGTAACACCTTTGCTGTCGACGGATTTGTCATTGCTGCATAGTGGTTATCGTTTTTTTTTAAATCATTGAATTTCGCAATTATTTTTGCTAAACTGACTACTTAAGAATGAATAAAACTACCATACACGTAAATGTGAATGTCGGTGGCTCAACCGGTAACGACTCGGTCCATCTAACCAGAGGTACCGGGTTTAAATCTGGACGGCCAATGTACCAATGAGTTTTTCAAAAAACTTACGTACATATACTTACCGATTGCTTTAACGGTGAAGGAAAACATCGTGAGAAAACCTGCACACGCCTGCGAAGAAACTCGAAGGTTGTGTGTGAAGTCGACCAACACGCACTGGGCCCGCGCGGTTGACTAAGGCCTAATCGCCCTGATTCAGGGTAGGCTCGGGCCCTTGGTGGGGACGTATATAATAATACATACGCATGAAAAATGTCAGCTCGGAAAGCTTGAAAACCGGGAAGTTGGTCTAAATTAACTTGCATGATTCCTCCCGAACAAACATACATACATTGCAAGTTAATTAAAAGCTTGTAGAGAAGCGCCTTCATTTTTTTGTAAACTCTTTTTTGCCAAGCTTGAAACACCTAATTCGAATACTTTGATAACTTACAATCCGATATTTGACAACTACTAATGTCATTTGATAACGCACAATCGGGTATTTGAAAACTACTAATGTCATTTGATAACGCACAATCGGGTATTTGACAACTACTAATGTCATTTGATAACGCACAATCGGGTATTTGACAACTACTCAGTCATTTGAAAACTTACAATCCGGTATTTGACAACTGCTAATGTCATTTAATAACTTACAATCGGGTATTTGACAACTACTCAGACATTTGAAAACTTACAATCCGGTATTTGACAACTGCTAATGTCATTTGATAACTTACAATCCGGTAGTTAACAACTACTAAGTCATTTGATAACTTACAATCCGGTAATGATAACTACTAAGTCATTTGATAACGCACAATCCGGTATTTGACAACTACTTATGTCATTTGATAACGCACAATCGGGTATTTGGCAACTACTCAGTCATTTGAAAACTTACAATCCGATATTTGACAACTGCTAATGTCATTTAATAACCTACAATCCGGTAGTTAACAACTACTAAGTCATTTGATAACGCACAATCCGGTATTTGACAACTACTTATGTCATTTGATAACGCACAATCCGGTATTTGATAACTACTTATGTCATTTGATAACGCACAATCGGGTATTTGACAACTAATCAGTCATTTGAAAACTTACAATCCGGTATTTGACAACTGCTAATGTCATTTGATAACTTACAATCCGGTAGTTAACAACTACTAAGTCATTTGATAACTTACAATCCGGTATTTGATAACTACTAAGTCATTTGATAACTTAAAATCCTGTATTTGACAACTAGTAAGTCATTTGATAACTTACAATCCGGTATTTGACAACTACTAAGTCATTTGATAACTTACAATCCGGTATTTGACAACTACTAAGTCATTTGATAACTTAAAATCCTGTATTTGACAACTAGTAAGTCATTTGATAACTTACAATCCTGTATTTGACAACTAGTAAGTCATTTGATAACTTACAATCCGGTATTTGACAACTACTAAGTCATTTGATAACTTAAAATCCTGTATTTGACAACTAGTAAGTCATTTGATAACTTACAATGTGGTATTCGACAACTACTAAGTCATTTGATAACTTACAATCTGGTATTTGACAAGTACTTAGTCATTTGATAATTTATAATCCGGTATTTTACTAATTATTTGAGTAAATTTTTTTCTGCCTTTTATTTATTAGAGGAATGTTACGTCATTGTCTTTTACGAACTAATTGAACGGTTTCGCCCGCGCTTTTTTTACTATTCACAGGATCACCTGCTGGCAAAGATTGTGAAGATTCCCAGAAAATTTCATCAAAATCGCTTCAGACATTTTGGAGTCCTTAGGGAACATACATACACACATCGACTTTAATATATGTAGAAAGATTGAAAATGGATTTAAATATAAAAGGAGTAAGTTAATGTGGTTCTTTGAATATGTTACGTTACGCTATTTAGTGAATAATGTTTTATAATTTATTTTTAATAATTTCAAAGAACCTGTTATCCGGAAAAAAATACGGAGCCCATTACGTGGAGCTCCTGTTGTTGTCGTATAAGACAAACTGAACTAACCTAATCTAACAACTAACTAATTAACTAACTAGTTTGCCAATTCGTAACTTGTTTAAATTTAGTTCAGGTTTAGGTCAGTTCAGTTTGTCTTGTTTAACAACATATAGGAGCCCCGCCTAACAACAGGCTCCGTTATAGTTTTTCGCCAAATGTGGATTTTAATTTCGCTTAATGGGCAAATTCGGTTACTCAGCTATTATTTTAGACTAAGGCGTTTCGCTGCCTAATTTTTGATGATAACTTAACTTCAGTATTTATTAATTTCAGCCTATAAACGTTCAATGTTAAACTTGAACCTCACTCATCAACCTCCATCTAACGCGAGCATAAACCACGTGCATCTAGCAGTTCCTTTCAAGCTTCCCTAGATCATCAGTGCACTAGTTGAGGAGCCTGTCAGTATCATCATCATCATCATCTCAGCACATATACCTCCTCATGCCTACCCTGAATTAGGGCTCTCAGTATATTTAAAAGTAAAAATGAGTGACTCAGAAAGCGATAATGAAAGTAAACCCAAACCAATTGAGAAGGGAAGTGATTCTTCTGACTCCAGTTATGAAGATGAAACTATTCAAGAAAAAGGGACTGGAGATAGAATGGAAGAAGAGAAAGAAGAAGATGCAACTGTTGTACAGAGTGAGTAACATTATATTTATCAATCGCCGAAAAGAAGCTGATTAATCCCCGCAGATTTTGTTCAAGAAAAGACTCGGTACAATTCTTAGATTTATTGTTGATAATACGTTACTCAAACGTTGCTCAAACGCAGTCACCATCGGACACAAGTATTGGGTGACCATAAGTCCAAAATTAACCATTAATGATTTTCAAACCATAATATCTTTTGATCATCACTCTACTAGTAGGTACATCACCACAGTTTTAACATATTCAACCGAAAGGCTTTTCCGAGCCAAATTTGATTAATTCATAGGTTTTTGCCTAATAAAAATGCTGTGGTTTTAATAACACTGTTAATATCCTAAAAGAATAGATACAATTAGGTGAAAACTGAATACTCTACTTACTTCTTTTACTGCCTCAGTCCCAAGAGTAGAAAATACTAAAGTAAAGAGGTCGTACTCAGAAAAGACGTAAAATTAATGATGTACTCTATTCGCGCAGGGATAAAGTGCAGTCTGGGTTACCTGCTGCTGCATGCCTTTTTTACATACCTACAAACCGATACCACGCGCAAGTTTAGATAGGCGAGAATATACCAAATCACCGCGCGCTAGAGTTGCGTTTAGGCTGACCATCTCAATATTGTCCGTCTTTTTCTCGCCCGCTAAGGTTGCAACTAACGACGAATTGCAAATTAACCGACAGGTGAAAGAGGTATTTATATTTTTGGATTCGTTTACAACTTATTTTATTTGTAACATTTAATTTCAACATAATATTAGCCAAAATTTTCGTAGGTACTTAGCTGGAAGTGAAATTACTGTAGGATCTTATCTAAGTCTTGCCGCAGAACATCAATGCTACGCATTGATTTGTTCTGGCACGTAGATAAAGTAGCCAGTTCCCCATTGTTAGGAAATCTTGATAAGATCGCTTCTATCTTCGGCATCATCGTCAGTTACCATCAGGTAGGATGATCTCAAGGAAATCTTAATAAGCTCATTTCCATCCTCGGCATCATCGTCACTTATTATAAGCTAATTAAGAGTAAAAAAAAATTAATTAATTGTACATTTAAAAAAGTTTAAAAATCCAAAAACCGACTTCAAAAATAAATTCACTCAAAAGTATGAAATTATATTTTATAAAATACACTCGTAAAATACACAATGAAATAAATTGGGACAATGGCCAGGAGAAAGGAGAAGAAGAAGACTCGTAAAGTATACAAAATTAACCAAAAATTACGAAATCAAAGACAGGTACGAAATATGAATCAAATTAGGGGCCTACAATTTTTTTTGATGTCGCTAAAAGAAAAGAAAATAAAATAAATAAATCTATATAAATATAAATAATAAATATTTTAGATTCGATGGCTTTGTTGGCACCGACCTTAAAAAAAATTGTAGGCCTAATTTGATTCTTACCGCCTTTGATTTCGTTATTAATTGTTCATCATCATCATCATCATTACAGCTCATATACGTCCCCACCGAGGGGCTAATGGTTAATTTTGTGTATTTATGTTATACAAAAATATTATTTCATACTTTTGAGTAAAATTCTTTTTTAAGGTTAGTTTTTGATTGATTGATTGATTGAAAACACTTTATTGCACAACATAAGAGAGAGAAAAAAAATACAATGATTAAGGAAGTTGTACATATAGGCGGTCTTATAGCTAACAAGCGATCTCTTCCAGACAACCTTTAGGTGAAGGAAATATGAGAAATCATTATTGTGGGGTAGTAGTGGGCCATAAACAATTTTTGGGTTTTATAAACTTTTATTTTTATTTTGTTTTTTATTTTTAGTGATATAGCTATCTATCAAGCATCGTTAAATGCAATCACCTACTCGCCAATAGGAATCATCAAATTATAACGCATGTGTTTCATGCGATACAGTCCTGTGGGTTCCATCATCATTTCAGGAGCATGAAAGTTAAGGAGTCAAACCTTCTATCATCAGCTTAACTGAACTGAAAGAATACAATTACGGGTTGATACGTACTTACGTATCTACGTATAATATTTAATGAATTATCCTCCAACTCCTAACCGTTAAGGAGTTCTACCTTCCGTTATTAGCTTATCAACATGAGATGATGCCTACGACACGCATATACATATTTGAATAGCTTTAGAAAATACATGAAGCACGTATTACGTACCTATAAAATTTGCCCTCGATTTCCCTGGGACCCCATCATCAGATCCCCTCTTGGTGACAATGGGACCACTTCGGGAGTATGCTCGTTGGAATAATGGGCCATTTACACGACGCCATTTGGCGAGCCATTCCACTAAGCCAAACTATTAGGCCAGTCCAATGAAAAGTGCAAAATTGGCGTAGTTTATTTACACGTAGACCAGGATTACAGTCTAATTACAGTTGGAACTGCCCGCGTCAAATGTAATGGAGTGTCTAGTAGTGACACAGTATTACAATATAGCGGCTTACACTAGATGACATACGGAACTGAGACATGGTCGCTTACTATGTGCCTCATAAGAAGGCTCAAGGTCACCCAAAGGGCAATGGAGCGTGCTATGATCGGAGTTTCCCTGCGTGATCGAATCAGAAACGAGGAGATCCGTAGGAGAACCAAAGTGACCGACATAGCTCTCAGAATTGCTAAACTTAAGTGGCAGTGGGCGGGGCACATTGCTCGTAGAACAGATGGCCGTTGGGTCAGTAAAGTTCTCGAATAGCGACCACGCACCGGAAAGCGTAGTGTAGGCATTCCTCCCACTCGGTGGACCGATGACCTGGTGGAGGTCGCGGGAAGCCGCTGGATGCGGGCAGCACAGAACCGGTCGTCGTGGAGATCCTTGGGGGGAGGCCTATATGTCCAGCAGTGGACGTCCTTCGGCTGATATGATGATGATGACACTAGTGCAACGAATGTACTTACGCAGAGCAACGAAAGGGTACTTGCGAGGCAGCGGGCGCCGGGGCACAGCCTGGCAAACTCCGCAAGTTGCTAGTACCTACCAGAGGCGTATTTAAGAATCCGGCGCCCTGGGCACAAAAAAATATCTACCCGTCTAAGTGACAAAAAACCGGCCATGTGCGAGTCGGAGTTGCGCGCTAAGGGTTCCGTACTGCCACATGATAAACGTCACCTAACTGTAACCTTCTATTTGCATGTTCGTAGTAGTTCGTCACCCTTATTACCGCTTACACAGATTACTAATTAGTTACTACCCGCTTATCCGACTTGCACTTGGCTAGCTTTATTATTTTTCGGTGAACCAGACGTTAAAACTCGCGTAAAATATTTTTCCGCTTCTTGATATATTGGTAACTCTTTGTCTATTGATTTTTTTTATCAAAAAAAATGTAAAAGAAATTATCGACTACCTAATTCAAATCTTCCTCTATTTTCTTCTACTACGACTAGCGAAAGAACAACCGAAAAGCTGGAGGCCGCCCCCCACCTCTTGCCGCCCCGGGCCCCCCTAGACATAGGTAAATACGCCCCTGGTACCTACGCCGTAGCGGCATCGTGCGACATAATTCACACAAGGTCAATCCACAAGCCAATCTAATGCGTGAGTGGTGGGGGAGTTATTGGCGCCGAAAAATCAGAAATCCTTCTAATTCAATGGATTGTCTCTTTGTCTCTATTCATAAAACGCTAATAATTTCGTGGCTTAGTGAAATGGCTCGCCAAATGGCGTCGTATAAATGGTCTATACAACAAGAATTTTCACAACAATTTTCATTTGATTTAACACACAAAGTATCCGAAAAAACTTTTTTCTAATTTACAATACATTTCCGTCTTTGGGTCATCAACTTACATATGTGTACCAACTCAGCTCAATCGGTAAAGTAGTTTCCGAAAAAAAATTACTGTGACAGACGGACGTACAGACAGACACACGAGTGATCCTATAATGGTTCCGTTTTTATATTTTGAGGTACGGAGCCCTAAAAATATATACAGTGGAACATAGAACCTCCTGCTTTTTTGAAGGCCTTTTTAGGGTTCCGTAGCCAAATGGCAAAAACAGAACCCTTATGGATTCGTCATGTCTGTCTGTCTGTCTGTCCGTCCGTATGTCACAGCCACTTTTTTCCGAAACTATAAGAAATATACTATTGAAACTTGGTAAGTAGATGTATTCTGTGAACCGCATTAAGATTTTCACACAAAAATAGAAAAAAAAACAGTAAATTTTGGGGATTCCCCACACTTAGGACTGAAACTCAAAAATGTTTTTTCATCAAATCCATATGTATGGAGTACTTATGGATAGGTCTTCAAAAATGATATTAAGGTTTCTAATACATTTTTTTAAAATTGAATAGTTTGCGCGAGAGACGCTTCCAAAGTGGTAAAATATGTGTCCCCCCCTGTAAATTCTAAAATAAGAGAATGATAAAACTAAAAACTTCCACTTCCACCGAAAATTGTTTTGAACGAGATCTAGTAAGTAGTTTTTTTAATACGTCATTTATTATAGAAAATGGTACGGAACCCTTCGTTTGCGAGTCCGACTCGCACTTGGCCGGTTTTTTTGATAGTGAAAAACAATGTCGGTGTCTGCCTCTGTTTGTTTCTCCGCTTATTTCTTCAAAACCACGCAACGAATTTTGATACGGTTTTCACTAATAGAAAGAGCGCGAGGAAGGTTTATATATAACAAAAAACCCGCGATCCGCTTGCCGCTCACACACCGCGCACTGTCTAGTTTTCTCATACTTTATTCGTACACTAACGTAATTGCATGAACCTTGTTTAGTTCACAAAAAAGTTTATGTATTAAAAAAGATTATCAACCTACACACGACAATTTTTACTGACAACAACTGTCAATTTGTCTGTAATAAACACAGGTGATAAAAATTATTTTTGTTGACGTTCATTCTAATACTACAGCTGTCCGCTTGATTTTGCATTTCTTTCTTTACAAAAATAAATTATTTATTTAATTCTTCAATTACAGCACAAACTTCTGAAGAAAAGATGTCGTCGATGATGAGCCAGCTGCCACAGCCTCGAAGAAAGAGGTTTATTCCCAAATATGACGTAGAGGGTGTACACAAAATTGTACTTGGCGAGGAAACTCAGTTGCAAGTAGAGATGGCTGTTGGAATCCACGTTAGCTCTCAGTACCCATGGAAGTTTGTTGATAAGTGCAAGATTATGGAATCAATAGAATTAGGTGGTGAACTTTCCGAGTTTTTCCCGCTAAAGGAGCAACTAGAAAATTATAAAGAGGAGTTGATGTTGATGGGTTTCATACCTGATGAATCTAAAGATCATGATGAGTTTTACATCTGCTGCACTGCGGAGGCTAGAGACCATTGTAAACAACAATCAGATAGATTCATCAAGAGACAGGAAAAGAAATTGGAGAAAGCTGTTCAAAAAAAACCACGGCCATGGACAAGTTTTGGTAGTGAAAAAGAAATAATGAGTATATTACCTGTAAACACTAGACCGCTAATGGAAATCGAGGTAAAAGTTACATTTCCATGCCTTCATGCTCCAAGTAAACTTAATGTTAGGGACACTAATTCGGTTCGAGATGGTTTGATAGAGTTAACTCCATACAGACAAAGGTTCAACAATGTTTATCGTCGTAGAGTATCAACTGCTATACAGGCAGCTCCATCCAAAACAGACAGACATGCACAAACGGAACTGAGATATCCGCAGAATAAGTGGACACAGTCTATTGCTGATCAAATGGGTGCATATATTGATGCAGGTGCCGGTAAGGATGATTCCAAAACTGCTGTAGATGATTTTTTTGAAGAAAAAGATGAGTTTGAAGAAAGTTCATCTGATGAGGATGCACCAGTAAAACAAACTATAGATGAGGAAGGCCTGGCTACTTACAAAACAGCTTTTCTTCGCTTGCGTAGGCCTTCATATATAAAAATGATAAACAACTTTATGAAATCTAATGTAGACGAAATGAATGACTTGGTGGAACTGAATACTGTTATGGACATTTACTCAAATGATTATCCTGATTTAGCAGCTAAACAAGTTGTAGACGTATACGACACTATGACATTTGAAGATTACGTATGTTTCACAGATGTTAGAGCCAAAGACAAATATGTTTCTTGTGCGGTATTTCATCCTATGTGGTCTGGAATCGTTGCTATTTGCTACTCTGATGGTTCACCGACGGTAATGAAATATCTTGGAACTCGCCCTGACCCAATACAAAGAGCTGTGTATGGTTTGAATCCTGTAATGATATGGAGTCACATAGATAGTTTATATCCAAAGCTATACTTGGAATGCACACGCGAAGTTAAAGTTTTGGAGTTTTGTCCATTTGATGAGAACCTGTTAATTGGGGGCTGTGTTAACGGTCAAGTGGTAGTTTGGGATCTAAGCAACAAATTGGATAATGTTGAGACTGTTGAAGTTCTAAGTGAGACCAGAGAAAAATATAGGATTGCAATGAATGCTCATATGGGCTGGATGAAAAATGTTCACGACAGTGCAGTAGTGCCCGCAACTGCCATGAGCAACTTGTTGACTAGCCACTATGGTCCCTTAACATCTATCAAATGGATGTCACCAAATTTTACAGTAAGCCCCACGGGAAAAATCTTCAAATGTGAAGAAGACAAAAAGTCTATGATTTTTTTAACTGGTTCTGAAGATGGGACTATTCTAATCTGGAATCTGTCTATAGAAAACATCAATATTTTTGAAGGAAAGAAAGTAAAAAAATCCAGAAGGGTTCTGAAAAGGCCTCGTGGGTTAATGGTTGACTTTTCAAAATACAAAATATTAGATCGTAATTTGTCACCATCCTATAAAATTATTCTGGGGGTTGCTGGCAAACCTCAAATGTTACCTTTACAATCCATAGCCTTAGAATCCCCACCAGTTAAATATATTTATACTCCAATTAATACAGGAAGAGGACGAAAATATTTCAAAAGTGAAATTTTACCTCAACAAGAGGATCTTCAGGTTATGTTATGTTGTGGTTCAATGCACGGAAACTTCTGGAAAATAACGTGGGAAGGTCACGCATTTAATACCGGTGAGCTGGTTAACTCTGAGTACTGTGATTTAAAGTTCAAATGTAACATCCATGACGGTATTATAAGCCGCACACAGAAAAACCCTTTTTTGCAAAATGTTACATTAACTGTAGGTGGAAAAATATTTGCAATATGGTACGATGAGTTTGAAGGGAGGCCACTTATTTGGAAGAAAAGACCATGTCGCCTTACTGATGGTGCTTGGTCGTTATACAAACCAAGTTTATTGTTTATAACTAATGCTGAAGGTAACCTTGAGACATGGGATCTTTTGTTGAGAAGTGATGAGCCAATTGCTGTACAAACAATATCTGGTTCTATGCTAACTGGTGTAAGTCTACACACACTGCCACTTGCGAAAAACATTCTTGGCGTAAGCGATTTATATGGATCTTTTAGAATGTTTACAGACCCTCCAATATTTATGCTTGGAAAATCTATTTACAACAAGCGAGTAGAAGCCATGATAGCTAGAGAAGAAAAAGTTATGAAATCATTCCACGCATGGCAGGCGGAATGGATGAAAAAGTATCCAGATGTTATACTGGAAATGAAACGCAAAGAAGGTGCTCTTTTAGCAGAAAAAGAAGAAGAAAGACGAATGCAAAGAGAAGAAGAAGAACGGAAACTAGAAGAAGAAGCCGAAGCAATGAGGCTAGCGAGAATGAGAGTGATAGGGCCAGAAGAAAGATGGCAGAAAATAATTCAAAAACTTATAGAAAGAACCATTGCCGTCAAAAAAAGAATCAACAGAGCCGAACTTATAGAACACGAAAAGCCTTTAAGGGAGTTAGAAACTCAAAGACTAGAGAAAGAAAGAAGAATGCTTGAGATTATGAAAAACCAAAAAAATATATTTAACGACACAGTGGCAATTCTCTTTCCTGAAGCTATTCAAAAGCCTCCAAAACCTAAAAAGACATATTTATCTCAAGACAAAGCAGTGCTTAAGAAGGAATATTTAGACGACTATGTCTGTTTGAAAGCACAGGCTTTTAGGACTGTTAAAAAAAATCCATATAAGGTTTTGTTTTCTTGGGACGCTACTCTTACTGAAGGCAAAGAAAGAAGAACGGCACTCAATGCACATGATTATTACATTAAAATACACAAATGTAGATTAGAAGAGGAAGGATATAAGGAGGTTATAGCTGAAGAACAAGAAGAAGAACAAAAAGAAGAAACAACTGATGGCGCTGAGGACGGCGACAAATTGGAGGTAATCAAAGAAGAGAGCCTGATCCTGATTTAGATATTTTCTAGATACAAAATCTGATTAACTTATAAGTCCGCTTTTCTTATTGTTTTAAAGCAACAACTTAAGCGTCCATATCGAAAATCGTCTTTCATGCAAATTTATTTTTTCAAACCTATTTTAATGTAACTTTATACATGTAAGCAATAAAATGAAACTTTAGTGAGTGTTTTTTTTTTTGGAAAAATATATTTTCACAACTATTAAGATTTCAAGTTTAATTGTAGTAAAATACGCTTCATTTCTTGACAATTAAGTAAGTTAATAATCAAAATTGTACACTCACTACAATTTTGTGCTTTGTTTCAATGTGAAAAGTTTAATTACAACCGGCCAATATATTTTCGGGAAAATATTAGAATTTAAAGTTTATATGGAAGACGATTTTGTTAGGGAGCCTTAAGAATTTTAATGTGCGATATTTAAGTTACCTATTTATCTATGTCGACTAATTTATTAATGATTAATATAATTAAAAGTAATTTTTTAAACATCATTGTTTTTTATTTTCACCTAGTATTCCGTTAAACAAAGATTGAAATAGTGGTGGGCCATAAGATCAAATAACTAACATCACAAGAAAAGCTGATCAGCGGTCGGGTTATGACTGGTCAGTTTACAGAACTCGCCAGTTTCCGTAACTAGTCAGTTTTCCTACTCGTCAGTTTCATCAAATTCGTTAGCTAGTCAATTTTCTCACTCGTCAGTTTCCTTAATTGAGATTAGAGACTGACTCCCCAACTCGTCAGTTAAAGCAAATTGTCATATTTTAAATGAGGGAACGAAGCAAGAGATGTTGGGTTCGGTCAGGTTTGATTGATTATACAGTCAAACAGCCTTTCGCGAGGCTTGCCCCCAATGGGTAGAACTTCGGATTTGCTTTAACTGACGAGTTGGGGACTTGGGGATACTGCCGAATTAGGAAACTGACGAGTGAGAAAATTGACCAGCTAACGAATTTGATGAAACTGACGAGTGTTGGAAACTGACTTGTTACGGA
Source organism: Coleophora flavipennella (assembly GCA_947284805.1). NCBI lineage: Eukaryota > Metazoa > Arthropoda > Insecta > Lepidoptera > Coleophoridae > Coleophora > Coleophora flavipennella. Next base: position 2,667,186 of record OX369297.1, read on the forward strand.
AACTGACGATTTCTGTAAACTACCCAAAAAATTAATTAATCAGTGTGAGAAACTATGAACCCAAAACCCTCCCTTGCTATTGGCAAGACGAACCGGAAACTTAACACCGTTATTTGATTGATTTTCAGCCGACTGTAAAAAAAAGGAAGTAATGTTTTCGTTTGTTCGTGATTATAATGGTATTCAATTAAATTCGCCCACGTTAAGAAAATAACTTTTTCCCAACTACCCAACAGCTCGGCAAATAAAAAGCTGAAAAGTGTATTAATGCAAAACAAAAAGATGTAAGGCCTTAAAAAATAAATTTTAATCTTACCACATTGAGCTCCTCCATGTCGTCCTCACAATTGAACGAGGGGATCGTGCATAGTTTCCGCTTCATATGTCCGAATTTACAGCACTTCCAGGTCTTAAATACTTTGTGAACCTCGTCTCATCCCTAAGGACCCAGGTTGCAGCTCTTCTGGAAAAGAAAAACAAAACTATTACCTGGGTAGTGTTGGTGAACTAGCAGTATAATATGTCCTGAATTTGACTATGTACCTATTTGTGAATGGCATAATTTTCTTGTTTTTACCCGACTGCCAAAAAAAGGTTTTGTTTTTCGAGTGTATGTGTGTAACTTTGGGTAAGCCTCAAGCCTGAGGGTGAGGTGTCCTTAGATTCGTTTGTGTCCACTGAATGATATTAAATACCTACCAGGGTATCATCACTTAGAACATTTTTCTTTTGTATGAGCAAATGTCAAGGTCTTTCGTTTTGTCATTCCTCGATAGATGGCGTCACAGTACATTGAGATTTTCATTTTTTATTATTTCCTAAATATAAAAATTTGTCTTATATTTTTTCTTACAATTTTTAACTTATGATTTCCTTTAATATAAATTGATTCCATGCAACTGGACTTGCCCGCGCAATATGATTGGTAATTTTGCATTCAATGTTATGGGCATAAAATATAATAAAACTGTAACGGGGCCGTGTCTGTACATGAAATATTTTTGGAAAATAATAGCTGTGGTGGACATCACTAACGATATAGAGGCCAAAACAATAACTTTTGGAATTTTTGTCTGTCTGTCTGTATATTCACGCATAACGCAAAAACTACCAAATCGATTTTGAGGAAATTTTGTATGGTGGTTCCCTATAGCCCGAGTTAACATGTAGAATACTTTTTATCCTAGAAAATTCTAGAGTTCCCGTGGGTAAATTCAAAACCTCCATGTGGATGAAGTTGCGGGCAAATTGATTCCACGCAAATGGATTTATTATATTACTGATTCCCGCGCCATATGATTGGTAATTTCGCATTCAATATTATGGGCGTATTAGTCTAATGGCACAGTTGATAATAATAGTACAAGCAAATCCATTAACATTTTTAAATTAGTCTTTTACGTTTTCTCCATAGTTTGGTCTCTAGACACGAGATGTTGATTACAATTCAATCTCACTGAAAAATCTATAGTATAGAGTCTCCTCGGTGGGGACGTATATGAGCTGATATGATGATGATGATGATGACAGAGTCTATACTATAGTATGTATAAGTTACTTTATGATACCTACATTTTATGCAGTCGGGTTTTTAATTTTTAAATAAATAAAATATGTTATATCTCCGGATAAAAGGCCAAGTGCGAGCCAGCCTAGCACTCCGAGGGATCCGTACCTCTACACCCCTCCACACAACTACAAAGTATAATGAAACCTATTCACAATACAAACAAAAGACATCAACGCGAGCCACAAAAAAAATTTTTTTTTGTCATTCAGTTCGGATTCCTTAACACAAGTACGACTCACACTTGGCCAATTTATATTATTTGTTGTTTTACTTTAGTATCTATAATTACACCAAGTTTCACACTTGTATGTATTGCCGTTTTTACGATAGAGCTAAATCAAAAATAATTATAAAGATCTTTTAAAAAATACGTTCTTTTTATGGAGGACGCCCATATTTTTTTATTGTTTCAAATTTTAAGTATTTGCTGTTAAATTGGCAATAGAAATACACATTCTTTGAAAATTTCAACTATCAACCTATTACGGTTCATGAAATACATCCCGCTGACGGACGGACAGACGGACAGACAGCGGAGGCTTAGTAATGGGTCCCGTTTGTAACCCGTTGGGTGCACGGAACTCTTAAAAGTATTTAAGGTGATTCTTCAGTGTGACAAACTACGAACCCAAAACCCTCCCTTGCTCTCGGCACACCCTGGACACTTCATACAACGGACCAGAAATTACATTTCAAAAAACGAATGACGGTACTTGCAAAATCCTATACGTTCGACAACCAAACTGTAACCATTCTGTATCAATCTGGGTGACAAGGGGGTGAGGTCGCAATCTAGAGAGTGGCAGGGAGTGTCCATACTGTATGTTAGTACTTATCTCTTATATATCTTTATCTTTATCTTAATATATATAAATCTCGTGTCACAATGTTTGTCCTCAATGGACTCCTAAACCACTTAACCGATTATAATAAAATTCGCACACCATGTGCAGTTCGATCCAACTTGAGAGATAGGATAGGGTAGGGTAGGGTAGTGTAGGGTAGGGTAGGGTAGTGTAGTGTAGGGTAGTGTAGAGTAGTGTAGGGTAGGGTAGTGTAGTGTAGTGTATGTAGGGTAGGGTAGGGTAGTGTAGGGTAGGGTAGTGTAGTGTAGTGTAGTGTAGGGTAGTGTAGGGTAGTGTAGGGTAGGGCAGGGCAGTGTAATGTAATGTAAGGCGGTACGAAGTTCGCCGGGACAGCTAGTTAATATATATAAATCTCGTGTCACAATGTTTGTCCTCAATGGACTCCTAAACCACTTAACCGATTATAATAAAATTCGCACACCATGTGCAGTTCGATCCAACTTGAGAGATAGGATAGGGTAGTGTAGTGTAGAGTAGTATAGGGTAGGGTAGTGTAGTGTAGTGTATGTAGGGTAGGGTAGTGTAGGGTAGGGTAATGTAGTGTAGTGTAGGGTAGTGTAGGGTAGTGTAGGGTAGGGCAGGGCAGTATAATGTAATGTAAGGCGGTACGAAGTTCGCCGGGACAGCTAGTATACTTATATTATTTATTTTTTATATAATATACATTTGCTCTCGGCTAAGAGAGCTGCAAACTAAACACTGTTTTCCGATCGATTTTCAGCCGACTGTGAAAGAGAGTAATGTTTTAGTTCGTTGGAGACTATGTATATATTTTTTTAGTAGCTTGATGTATTTTGGAGTGACATGTGTTTTTAGATTCATAATATTGAAATACATTGAGAAAGTTTAAACTCAAAGACTAATAAAATTATACTATCAAGGGATCGTAGCTAAACCTAAGATGATACTCATAGTAAATGGATTTTCCCACATAGCCCCTTTATGCCTAAATCTACTTAGCCATATAGCTTTTGAATAATTAAATTGAAAAGCAAATAATAGGCTTTTGAATGACGAGTATGTCTCCTGAAATATACAGGTTGTAAAAAAGTTGAAGTAGGACCCGTTAACTGGGGCTTCTACTCATCATACTGAATAACTTTCCCCAAGGAACCCATAGTCAATACGCAAAAAAATCAGCTGATCGTTTTTTATGAAGAGTTCAATATTATTTTTGCAATCACAGCTTGTAGAAAGCAAACTTGTAGAACAAAAGTTGTTCAGTATGATGAGTAGAAGCCCCAGTTAACGAGACCTACGCTAATTTTGTTACCGTACAAATAGTACATAGGTATTTACTTATGAAATTGCTTTTTCTACAGAATTTGCAGAATAAACCTATTTTTTCTTCCTTTCATAATTGTAAAAGGTTTCACGCAGCAATTTCTTCTTTACTAATGTCATATTTGAGATTATACAAATCCCAACCTCGAGAATTTTCATTGTTTTCATTTTTATGGTTCCGTACCCAAAAACGGGATCCTATTACTAAGACTGTGCTGTACGTCTGTCTGTCCGTCTGTTACCAGGCTGTATTTCATGAACAGTGATAGCTGGACAGTTTAAATTTTCACGGATGATGTATTTCTGTTGCTGCTATAACAAGCTTTTTTTAAAAGTCAAGAAACTAGCGCCATCTAGTTTGATGGTACGGAACCCTTTGTGCGTGGTTCCGATTCGCACTTTACCGGTTTTTATTTTTTGACATTTTTCTACTAATTAATGATTTTATACCTTTTCATTTTCGTAATCAACAAGGAACCCTTGTAGTTTCGCCATGTCTCTCCGCTTAGCTCAAAGACTATTAGTACTAGAAAGCTGTAATTTGGCATGGGTATACATATTCACATATTACGTACATACTTACCGATTGCTTTAACGGTGAAGGAAAACATCGTGAGGAAACCTGCACACGCCTGCGAAGAAACTCGAAGGTTGTGTGTGAAGTCGACCAACCCGCACTGGGCCCGCGTGGTCGACTAAGGCCTAATCGCCCTGATTCAGGGTAGGCTCGAGCCCCTCGGTGGGGACGTATATGAGCTGTAATTATGATGATGATACATATTCATCACGCCAACCAAGTGGTACAATAATAATAAAAAACTGCAACTGCAAATTTAATTTTGTTTTTTAATATACGTAAATTTTTCTAAATATTACGGAACCCTACTTTGCGCGAGCCCAACTCGCACTTGACTGGTTTTAACATTTTGACATTAGTTGCCAATCTTAATACGATTTCGTCAATTTAATTCTTTCAAGAGTTTTTGATTGACCCACTATGGTAAGCTAGGGTTTTGTATCCAAAGGTTAATAACGGGACCCTATTACTAAGTTTTCGCTGCCTATTTGTCCGTCTGTCCATCCGACCTTTAAAAGGCTTTGTCTTATATGAACCGTAACAATTAGCTGGTAATTTTTGATGTTTAACATCTTTGCTCTCGCTTTCCTGCAATTTGTGGGTGTGATTTCGTGAAATGGGACGGAAATGTGTAACAGGAAATGCGAACGTTTTTTAATTCTCGAAAACTAAGGTTGTCATAGCCATGCAGCCTAGTGTGATGGCAAAGGCAAAGATGACATACTACTATTCGAAGGGTCGGCCCGTGAATGTACAACCCGATAATTAATTAATTTCATAAGTATTTTGTCACATGTTACACATCATATGCGAGTACTGTAGGTCTCTTTTTTTTTTTACAGAATACGAGTATGTGTTATCATGGCGGTTAACTAACAAATATTTTTTAAAAAAATAAGTGTAAATTAACCAGGGGTTCCCATGCAGGTGTTTTTTTAAAGGATTTTGTTTTAACTTCTACCAAAGTGTATATTTATATACATATATAAATATATTAGTACTAATATACCGACATAGCTCTCATAATTGCTAAACTTAAGTGGCAGTGGGCTGTACACATATCTCGTAGAACGGCTGGCCGTTGGGGCAGTAAAGTTTTTGAGTGTTTCGAGTTCCTACAAGAAGTCCGCCAAAGCTTAAGTAAAAGTGCTATCATTTTGCTGTAGTGTGTAGGTTAAGTTATTTATATAGTGCTAGTAAAAAAAACAATGATACTGTAAAATACTGAAAACTTTGAAAGAAAAATTACTGAAGACGAAACCTAATACTACTAAAAAAAACCGGCCAAGTGAGAGTTGAACTCAAATGGAGAGGATTCCGTACAATGCCAAAGTCAAATACAAAATATCATATTTGAAATCCTCACAGTAAGACGCGAGCTAACTACTACTAGCGCTATCTAGTGGTGTTTTAGTGAACTAATTTCCGTAAGTGAACGTAATATTTTCAGTTTACCACTTTATTTTCAATTCATAGAGTTTTTATAGGTTTTCCTGTAATTTACAAGCAATAAACTATATTTAGTATTTTTTTCAAAATTTTAAGCTCAGCTTCGGAGATCAGGGGGGAGGGAGGATGGTAAATTCGTCTCCTTTCATGAATAAAATCAAAAATATTTATTTTACAATAATAACTAAAATATGTTTAAGATCACCATAAACTTTTTTTTTATTTCCTAATTTATTCCCGAAAAAGACCTTTCTTTTTTAAAAAATATTTTTTTTGCACATCTGTGTTTGGATCATAGAATTACAGCAACTTACCAAATTTTACCTGATTTGGTCCTGTAGTTTCGTAGCAAATTGGCTGTGACAGACGGACGGGCAGACAGACAGACGCACGAGTGATCCTATAAGGGTTTCGTTTTTTTTTGTACGGAACCCTAATATATATATATATATATATATATATATATATATATATATATATATATATATATATATATATCATTACAGCTCATATACGTCCCCACCGAGGGGCTCGAGCCTACCCTGAATCAGGGCGATTAGGCCTTAGTCGACCACGCGGGCCCAGTGCGGGTTGGTCGACTTCACACACAACCTTCGAGTTTCTTCGCAGGCGTGTGCAGGTTTCCTCACGATGTTTTCCTTCACCGTTAAAGCAATCGGTAAGAATATGTACGTAAGTTTTTGAAAAACTCATTGGTACATTGGCCGTCCAGATTTGAACCCGGTACCTCTGGTTAGATGGACCGAGTCGTTACCGGTTGAGCCACCGACGCTTATATATATATATATATACATATATATATATATATACTGAAGACATGGCAGTATGGCGAATGAGCTTTAGTCTGCCCTAAAAAGGGCAAAAAAAAATTTGGAAAAGTTTTATGAGCAGATTTCATTTTCAAATACGAGCGCTAAAATATTTTCAGTGATATTTTAACTTTACGTAGTGAAACAATAATCAAGCATTTTCTTGTTTGACTCGAAAAAGAATAAGTAATTTCATTTTTCCGTGAATCCTCTCGGCCCCTGTGAGTTTGCTAAGATAAAAACAACTGTATTATCTACGCAGTAAGACTACCATCATTCGCATGTTTTAGATAGGTTGTAATCTTATTTAACGAATTGAGTAAGTCGAGTTTGAGAGTAAAACTAATTTTCTTTCTCCTTTCATTTATGCTTCGTTTGTTTTAAATTATAGGCTGTCTATTTCATTTTTTTCCTTTTTTTATTTTTTTAGGACTTTTCCTTTAAATTTTGTGTCGTAAAATTGATTACTTTATAATGTGCCCGACCATTTCATTAATTTAAAACTGACCATATCGTTTAAACGTCAACGTTTGATATGTCAATCCACGTTTGGCCGCATAAAGTACTTTATATCTATATTATATATGTTACGGCTAAAGGTGGGTGTGAACATAAACTTAAGATTAGCCGGCTAAAGTTAAGATTAGCTGGCTAAACTTCACCCAGGGGGGGAACTATTCGACTGTAAAATCAATTAAACCTGACCGAACCTTATATCGCTCGCTTCGCTCGCTCACCACCAAAAAACATTATCCAGCCATTGTTGGGTAGACCTTGTTGTGTACGGTTAAACGCCGAATACTAACTAATAATCGGACTTTACCCAAACAACTTTAACCGTGACATATATATAAAAGAAAGTGATGTTAGTTACACCATTTATAACTCAAGAACGGCTGGATCGATTTCGCTAATTCTTTTTTGTTGAGTTCGTTATTGTCAGGACAAGGTTTTGGGGTAGAGTATGATAGGGTAATGTACTGTAGTGTAGGGTAGTGTAGGTTAGTGTAGGTTAGTGTAGGGTAGGGTTGGGTAGTGTAGTGTAGTATAGTGTAGAGTTGTTTTGTGTAGTGTAGTGTAGGGTAGGGTAGGGTACAGTAGGGTAGTGTAATGTATGGTAGGGTAGTGTAGTGTTCGCCCGGACGGCTATCTTAATATATATAAATCTCGTGTCACAATGTTTGTCCCCAATGGACTCCTAAACCACTTAACCGATTATAATAAAATTCGCACACCATGTGCAGTTCGATCCAACTTGAGAGATAGGATAGTTTAAATCTCAAATTATAGTCGCAATTTTAATTAAGAATCCAGAAATTCCGTAACGAAGAAAAAAAATTTACGCTCGGTTGCCATGGCAACAATATCGGTTGTCAAAACAAACATATAAGAAGATTTGATCATTTTCGGAGAATAATAAAACTCTTTTCATAAACTGTATATACCTCCATATGACAAAAAAGATTTGATTATTTTTTATTTATAAAATGCAAAAACATTTTTATTTAAGACACAGCTGTTTGTATTTATAGAGATACGTACAAAAAGATTTTATTCCATATAAATCTTCTGTCCGTGTGTTAGTCATTGAACTCCTCCTAAACGGCTGGACCGATTTCGCTAATTCTTTTTTTGTCGAGTTCGTTATTGTCAGGAGAAGGTTCTTATGTAGGGTAGGGTAGTGTAGTGTAGTGTAGGGTAGGGTAGGGTAGTGTAGGGTAGGGTAGGGTAGTGTAGGGTAGGGTAGGGTAGTGTAGGGTAGTGTAGTGTAGGGTAGTGTAGGGTAGTGTAGTGTAGGGTAGGGTAGTGTAGGGTAGTGTAGGGTAGGGTAGTGTAGGGTAGGGTAGGGTAGTGTAGTGTAGTGTATGTAGTAGGGTAGGGTAGTGTAGTGTAGGGTAGGGCAGTGTAATGTAATGTTAGGCGGTACGAAGTTCGCCGGGACAGCTAGTTAATATATATAAATCTCGTGTCACAATGTTTGTCCTCAATGGACTCCTAAACCACTTAACCGATTATAATAAAATTCGCACACCATGTGCAGTTCGATCCAACTTGAGAGATAGGATAGGGTAGTGTAGTGTAGAGTAGTATAGGGTAGGGTAGTGTAGTGTAGTGTATGTAGGGTAGGGTAGTGTAGGGTAGGGTAGTGTAGTGTAGTGTAGGGTAGTGTAGGGTAGGGCAGGGCAGTATAATGTAATGTAAGGCGGTACGAAGTTCGCCGGGACAGCTAGTATACTTATATTATTTATTTTTTATATAATATACATTTGCTCTCGGCTAAGAGAGCTGCAAACTAAACACTGTTTTCCGATCGATTTTCAGCCGACTGTGAAAGAGAGTAATGTTTTAGTTCGTTGGAGACTATGTATATATTTTTTTAGTAGCTTGATGTATTTTGGAGTGACATGTGTTTTTAGATTCATAATATTGAAATACATTGAGAAAGTTTAAACTCAAAGACTAATAAAATTATACTATCAAGGGATCGTAGCTAAACCTAAGATGATACTCATAGTAAATGGATTTTCCCACATAGCCCCTTTATGCCTAAATCTACTTAGCCATATAGCTTTTGAATAATTAAATTGAAAAGCAAATAATAGGCTTTTGAATGACGAGTATGTCTCCTGAAATATACAGGTTGTAAAAAAGTTGAAGTAGGACCCGTTAACTGGGGCTTCTACTCATCATACTGAATAACTTTCCCCAAGGAACCCATAGTCAATACGCAAAAAAATCAGCTGATCGTTTTTTATGAAGAGTTCAATATTATTTTTGCAATCACAGCTTGTAGAAAGCAAACTTGTAGAACAAAAGTTGTTCAGTATGATGAGTAGAAGCCCCAGTTAACGAGACCTACGCTAATTTTGTTACCGTACAAATAGTACATAGGTATTTACTTATGAAATTGCTTTTTCTACAGAATTTGCAGAATAAACCTATTTTTTCTTCCTTTCATAATTGTAAAAGGTTTCACGCAGCAATTTCTTCTTTACTAATGTCATATTTGAGATTATACAAATCCCAACCTCGAGAATTTTCATTGTTTTCATTTTTATGGTTCCGTACCCAAAAACGGGATCCTATTACTAAGACTGTGCTGTACGTCTGTCTGTCCGTCTGTTACCAGGCTGTATTTCATGAACAGTGATAGCTGGACAGTTTAAATTTTCACGGATGATGTATTTCTGTTGCTGCTATAACAAGCTTTTTTTAAAAGTCAAGAAACTAGCGCCATCTAGTTTGATGGTACGGAACCCTTTGTGCGTGGTTCCGATTCGCACTTTACCGGTTTTTATTTTTTGACATTTTTCTACTAATTAATGATTTTATACCTTTTCATTTTCGTAATCAACAAGGAACCCTTGTAGTTTCGCCATGTCTCTCCGCTTAGCTCAAAGACTATTAGTACTAGAAAGCTGTAATTTGGCATGGGTATACATATTCACATATTACGTACATACTTACCGATTGCTTTAACGGTGAAGGAAAACATCGTGAGGATACCTGCACACGCCTGCGAAGAAACTCGAAGGTTGTGTGTGAAGTCGACCAACCCGCACTGGGCCCGCGTGGTCGACTAAGGCCTAATCGCCCTGATTCAGGGTAGGCTCGAGCCCCTCGGTGGGGACGTATATGAGCTGTAATTATGATGATGATACATATTCATCACGCCAACCAAGTGGTACAATAATAATAAAAAACTGCAACTGCAAATTTAATTTTGTTTTTTAATATACGTAAATTTTTCTAAATATTACGGAACCCTACTTTGCGCGAGCCCAACTCGCACTTGACTGGTTTTAACATTTTGACATTAGTTGCCAATCTTAATACGATTTCGTCAATTTAATTCTTTCAAGAGTTTTTGATTGACCCACTATGGTAAGCTAGGGTTTTGTATCCAAAGGTTAATAACGGGACCCTATTACTAAGTTTTCGCTGCCTATTTGTCCGTCTGTCCATCCGACCTTTAAAAGGCTTTGTCTTATATGAACCGTAACAATTAGCTGGTAATTTTTGATGTTTAACATCTTTGCTCTCGCTTTCCTGCAATTTGTGGGTGTGATTTCGTGAAATGGGACGGAAATGTGTAACAGGAAATGCGAACGTTTTTTAATTCTCGAAAACTAAGGTTGTCATAGCCATGCAGCCTAGTGTGATGGCAAAGGCAAAGATGAAATACTACTATTCGAAGGGTCGGCCCGTGAATGTACGACCCGATAATTAATTAATTTCATAAGTATTTTGTCACATGTTACACATCATATGCGAGTACTGTAGGTCTCGTTTTTTTTTACAGAATACGAGTATGTGTTATCATGGCGGTTAACTAACAAATATTTTTTTTTTAAAATAAGTGTAAAATAACCAGGGGTTCCCATGCAGGTGTTTTTTTAAAGGATTTTGTTTTAACTTCTACCAAAGTGTATATTTATATACATATATAAATATATTAGTACTAATATACCGACATAGCTCTCATAATTGCTAAACTTAAGTGGCAGTGGGCGGGACACATATCTCGTAGAACGGCTGGCCGTTGGGGCAGTAAAGTTTTTGAGTGTTTCGAGTTCCTACAAGAAGTCCGTGCTATCATTTTGCTGTAGTGTGTAGGTTAAGTTATTTATATAGTGCTAGTAAAAAAAAACAATGATACTGTAAAATACTGAAAACTTTGAAAGAAAAATTACTGAAGAAATACTACTAAAAAAAACCGGCCAAGTGAGAGTTGAACTCAAATGGAGAGGATTCCGTACAATGCCAAAGTCAAATACAAAATATCATATTTGAAATCCTCACAGTAAGACGCGAGCTAACTACTACTAGCGCTATCTAGTGGTGTTTTAGTGAACTAATTTCCGTAAGTGAACGTAATATTTTCAGTTTACCACTTTATTTTCAATTCATAGAGTTTTTATAGGTTTTCCTGTAATTTACAAGCAATAAACTATATTTAGTATTTTTTTCAAAATTTTAAGCTCAGCTTCGGAGATCAGGGGGGAGGGAGGATGGTAAATTCGTCTCCTTTCATGAATAAAATCAAAAATATTTATTTTACAATAATAACTAAAATATGTTTAAGATCACCATAAACTTTTTTTTTATTTCCTAATTTATTCCCGAAAAAGACCTTTCTTTTTTAAAAAATATTTTTTTTGCACATCTGTGTTTGGATCATAGAATTACAGCAACTTACCAAATTTTACCTGATTTGGTCCTGTAGTTTCGTAGCAAATTGGCTGTGACAGACGGACGGGCAGACAGACAGACGCACGAGTGATCCTATAAGGGTTTCGTTTTTTTTTGTACGGAACCCTAATATATATATATATATATATATATATATATATATATATATATATATATATATATATATATATATATATATATCATTACAGCTCATATACGTCCCCACCGAGGGGCTCGAGCCTACCCTGAATCAGGGCGATTAGGCCTTAGTCGACCACGCGGGCCCAGTGCGGGTTGGTCGACTTCACACACAACCTTCGAGTTTCTTCGCAGGCGTGTGCAGGTTTCCTCACGATGTTTTCCTTCACCGTTAAAGCAATCGGTAAGAATATGTACGTAAGTTTTTGAAAAACTCATTGGTACATTGGCCGTCCAGATTTGAACCCGGTACCTCTGGTTAGATGGACCGAGTCGTTACCGGTTGAGCCACCGACGCTTATATATATATATATATACATATATATATATATATACTGAAGACATGGCAGTATGGCGAATGAGCTTTAGTCTGCCCTAAAAAGGGCAAAAAAAAATTTGGAAAAGTTTTATGAGCAGATTTCATTTTCAAATACGAGCGCTAAAATATTTTCAGTGATATTTTAACTTTACGTAGTGAAACAATAATCAAGCATTTTCTTGTTTGACTCGAAAAAGAATAAGTAATTTCATTTTTCCGTGAATCCTCTCGGCCCCTGTGAGTTTGCTAAGATAAAAACAACTGTATTATCTACGCAGTAAGACTACCATCATTCGCATGTTTTAGATAGGTTGTAATCTTATTTAACGAATTGAGTAAGTCGAGTTTGAGAGTAAAACTAATTTTCTTTCTCCTTTCATTTATGCTTCGTTTGTTTTAAATTATAGGCTGTCTATTTCATTTTTTTCCTTTTTTTATTTTTTTAGGACTTTTCCTTTAAATTTTGTGTCGTAAAATTGATTACTTTATAATGTGCCCGACCATTTCATTAATTTAAAACTGACCATATCGTTTAAACGTCAACGTTTGATATGTCAATCCACGTTTGGCCGCATAAAGTACTTTATATCTATATTATATATGTTACGGCTAAAGGTGGGTGTGAACATAAACTTAAGATTAGCCGGCTAAAGTTAAGATTAGCTGGCTAAACTTCACCCAGGGGGGGAACTATTCGACTGTAAAATCAATTAAACCTGACCGAACCTTATATCGCTCGCTTCGCTCGCTCACCACCAAAAAACATTATCCAGCCATTGTTGGGTAGACCTTGTTGTGTACGGTTAAACGCCGAATACTAACTAATAATCGGACTTTACCCAAACAACTTTAACCGTGACATATATATAAAAGAAAGTGATGTTAGTTACACCATTTATAACTCAAGAACGGCTGGATCGATTTCGCTAATTCTTTTTTGTTGAGTTCGTTATTGTCAGGACAAGGTTTTGGGGTAGAGTATGATAGGGTAATGTACTGTAGTGTAGGGTAGTGTAGGTTAGTGTAGGTTAGTGTAGGGTAGGGTTGGGTAGTGTAGTGTAGTATAGTGTAGAGTTGTTTTGTGTAGTGTAGTGTAGGGTAGGGTAGGGTACAGTAGGGTAGTGTAATGTATGGTAGGGTAGTGTAGTGTTCGCCCGGACGGCTAGTACTTTATATATACCAGGAATAGAGTAGTCATTCATAGTAGAGTAGTAACTATAGGAATTCATATAAAATTAAAAATTCGATCGCGTAAAAACTTTACTCCTCTTTTTGCCCAGTCGCGTAAAAATATATCCTATGTCACTCACGGGATCAAGACGAATCTAAAGATTTCTCTTACGTTAAAATTCTTCAAGTCGTTCAGGCTCTAGCAGGGAACATAGAAATCTACATACATTCATACACTTAAAAAACATTATCCTCCTTCTGAGGCAGTCGGGTAAAAAGACTGCGCCTCTAGCGGTCTATGTCTCAACTAGTACAGAAATATGAAAAACTAATTTAAAAATTGACTGGTTTCGAAATCGTGCACTACATACGTATTTTTGACACTTTAGCTGTAACTATATTATTCGGCTATGTATTAGATGATCTTAGTTGCAAATTTTTGACTAGTTTCAAACTCGCGCACATCACAATGGGGAATATGCGTTATTATTATTTTATGCTTTATTAAAAACTCATTCATATAAGAAACGGTATAGAAAAAATATTTTTAAAATAACTATAAAAATAACCGAGATATAAGCCATTAAAAATTTATCTCTTTATAGCAAAACAGAATATAGCATAGAGTTTATATGAACCGAGTGTTTTATGTTGTCACATTTACATATCGGATCTCTCTGTCTAATAAGTAGTTGAAATTGCTTATATCTTCCGTATTTCTTGGCCGATTGAAATTTTCATTTCACTTTATGACATTGTTTTTATGGAATTTTCATATTTTGTTAAGAAATGCGATAAAGATAATTCACGCATATACCCTATTGGTGATTGGCTTGTGGCGCTAACTATTAAAGAATGTGTAAACTGCAGTTTCTCATACAAAGAAAAAATGTTCTAAGTGAATAGCCTTGTTTAGCTGTATCATAAAGGTGTCAATCGAATCTATAATATAATAAAACTGTAACGGGGCCGTGTCTGTACATGAAATATTTTTGGAAAATAATAACTGTGGTGAACATTACTAACGATACAGAGGCCAAAACAACAACTTTTGGAATTTTTGTCTGTCTGTCTGTCTGTCTGTCTGTCTGTCTGTCTGTATGTTCGCGCATCACGCAAAAACTACCAGGCCGATTTTGATGAAATTTTGTATGGTGGTTCCTTATATCCCGGGTTAACATATAGGATATTTTTTATCCCAGAAAATTCAAGAGTTCCCGTGGGAAAATCGAAAGTGTTCATTTATAGAATGGCTCACCACGCACATGTGGCTTGACCTATTACAATCAAATTTTACACGTTGATACCCTTATCGCGAACTAAAACTGGGACATTGTGAATCCCAAAAAAATTTGGGATCCTACAGGAATGCAAAAAATTGTATCTTTAGAATGACTCAACGTCAAAATATGAAAAATACATTGGGATGGGGTGTTTTTGACCATCATTGTATAGTCGGGTATTCTTTATCCCGGAAAACTAAAGAGGTCCCGTGGGAAATTATCTATCGATACTTACAATAATATTACTAGAGTACTTTTTTCTATATATTAGCTACACATACCATACATTATAATCATAGTAGCAGAATGTCAATAGATGGCACTGCAGGGATAATAAAACGCGCTTAAGTTGTATTAAAACATTAAAATATTATTTCATACTTTTGAGTGGATTTCTTATAAGTATTTTTCAGCATACGCTACTTTAAACTCTGGAACTATGGTACGATAGCGATGTGTTTCATAGACGAACAGAGAGGTATTTTTTTACAGATTCCAATCGTGTAAAAAAATAAAAACACATAAATCGAATTTAGCATCTTTTAACAGGAGGCTCAGATATGGGAACTCTTCTGACGGCGACTATTTGCGTGTGGCAGTTGCTCTCCGCCTGCAATATCAATATCTGTGAACCTCATCAATGTATTTGCGGGTCTACAGCGGAGGCAATTGGCCATCACTCACTGAGTTGCAGTTGTGTTTGTGAAGATTCCCACGTCACCAATTCCTTAATGACCTCACTCGGAGGGCACTGGTCTCGGCCAGATGGAATTGATTCCAGACAGAATGGAATATTCCATCTTTGATGCAGCCGCCGGCCGGGCTTTAGTCGATCTGATGGCAAAAGGCCGGAGGGTTTAAACAGGTGCTATGGCAGAGAGGAACGCGTCTGCTTTGGGAAGCCACTTTTTCTGCCTCACTCCTCACCCGTACGGTACTGCTGCTCAATTTGCGGTGAGAAAGAAGCATAATAAGTACTCGGTCTTGGAGGCAAATTACTGCTTTGTGCCGCTGGTCTGTGAGACAACCGGTTGCTGAACCCTCAGAGGCCTTTGCCTTCACAAAGGAGATTGGCCTTCGCCTTCGAGAGAGGAGATGTGACGTGAAGTCCTAAGTCCTACCTGCTGCTAAGGTTGTCTATTGCCATCCAGCGCGGCAACGAGAAGTGCATCTTGGGCTCCTTTGGAGCTGATACGACTCGAGGATTTGACCCATATTAATATTGTTAGGAAATTTTATTACTAGATTGATACCTATAATGATTTGAATTAGTTTTATGATAATATAGGTATATGTGTTATTTCATCATATCAGTTTATATACGTCCCCACCAAGGGGCTAGACCTGCCCTGAGTTAGGGCGATCTAGCCTTAGACGATCACGCGGGTCCATTGCGGGTTGATTGACTTCACACATAAGCTTCGAATTTCTGTGCAGGCGTGTGCAGGTTTCCTCACGATGTTTTTCTCACCGTAAGAGCGTTGGATAAACGTACATACCAGTATGAAATCGATATTCGTATAGATATTGGTAAGTGGCAGGATTCGAACCACGGCCTTCCGGACAGGAGGTAGTGGCCCTAACCGTTTTGCCACCGACGCTCTATATTTTATTTAAGATTTAGAAATCCTTACTTAATATTATAAATGTGAAAATGTGTTTGTTTGTTTGTTACCTATTCACACTTCAACACCTCTACCAATCTTGATGAAATTTGGCATGCAGGTAGCCTGTATCACTGGAAATGAAATAGTCAACCTTTTTTATCTGTGGAAATCATCATAGCCCGATGCAGTTCCTGAGGAAACTAAAACAATACTCTTTATTCGTTTTATTTAAAATCGTAACGAAAAAATTAATTGGTGTGATTTTTAGCACAGAGATGAGGTGGAAAATGATATAATTTACTAATAAGTATATCCTGACATAGTTCCCGAGGGATCTGGGGACAACTGTTTTCTCTACGCTCGCGCACGTCGGTGGCGTCGCAACGGAGCAACGGATTAAAGTGATTTTTTGTATAGAATTTGTTGAGGGGGTGGGAAGTGACAAATACTGCTAATCCGAATAGCCCGATAAAGTTCCTGAGGTACCTGGAGAAAACTCATGTCCACGCTTGCGAGCTAATTGCGGCTGGCGCACCACTCACCCTCAAAAAGAGTCATAAAAGCTATGTCCACGTGGGCGAAGCCGCGGGCAAAAGCTAGTACATCATAAAATTCCTTTTCGGAACTGACTCAAGCAAGCGAAGCGAGCAATAATTGGTTCGTTACGTTTGATGATACTTTCGAAGAGGGTCTTCCCTGGGTTACGAAGTAACTAGTATCTCATCTGTGCCCTGGGTAGTAAAATGCTTAAAAGTTTAAGTTTGTTTGGCACGATATGCCCGACCATTTATGATCTGGTCAACCATTTCATGATCTGAACAATTCACTGGTCAACCATTCTTTAATCTGGTTACTATTTCATGAAATAAAGCCATTTCAATATTTGGTTAACCATTTCATGATCTGACCAATTCACTGGTCAACCATTTCATAAAATAAAACTATTTCGTGATCTGGTTAACTATTTCATGAAAAACAATCATTTCATGACCTGGTTAACCATTTCATGAAATAAAACCATTTCGAGGTCTGGTCAACCATTTCATGATCTGACCAATTAATTCACTGGTCAAACTTATTATAAAATACAACCAATTCGTGATCTGGTTAAGTATTTCATGAAATACAAGCACTTTACGATCTGGTCAACCATTTCATAACGTACAACCATTCCGCGATCTGGTTAACTATTTCATAAAATAAAAGCATTTCATGACCTGGTCAAACATTTCTTAATCTGGTCAACCATTTCATGAAGGGATCAGTTCTATGATATGGCTACGACAAATATATTTTTATGATACAGAATGCTGTAGAGTATTAAAAAATAAAAAATTCGAGCGAGACCTACAGTACTCGCATATGATATGTAACATGTGACAAAATACTTTAGGTTAGTTAGATTTGATGACGATACTGTACCTGGGTGGCGGATCTGACAGTAACGAAAAAAACTGACCAAGTGCGAGTCGGACTCTCGTAAAGTAGAATTCCGCGTTTTCGCGACTTCCTGTTACACATTTCCGTCCCATGTTACACATTTCCGTCCCATTTCACGAAATCACTCCCACAAATTGCAGGAAAGCGAGAGCAAAGATGTTACACATCAAAAAATAGGTACTTATTCTTTTATTTTCACTTTTATTATAAGCGGCTGTAAATTTAAAATAATAAAATTTCGCGCCAGACGCTGTTAAGCACCTATCCACTCTCAATTGCTCAAAATTCTTTATTTGTAAGTGAGCTGCGATATGCTAGACACTTTTACAAAAACTTCAAAACATATATTTTTTTAAACATGTAAATTATTTATTAGTAATAAATTGTAATTAGTGTGATATTATTTTAGGACTGTTTATTTTTTAGTAGACTGTTTATTTTTTAGTAATTTGTGTTGCTCAAGAAAGATGATTATCACAAAGTCGGACTATATATTATAGGTAAAAATGCGCATTTAACTTTTAAAAAACCAGTCAAGTGCGAGTCGGACTCGCGCACCAAGGGTTTCGTAGCACTGTGGGGTGATACTTGTATTGTGTAATCATAATCATAATAATCATAGAGCTGCCAGCCCGCGTCAAACGGTTGTGTCAAAGGGACCGCCCTGAGTTCAATCGCCGCTGACGTGACCACTTGGTGGTCAACTGGGCCCGCAGAGCAAACAAACATAAGTGTTAACAACATTGATGTGTTCAGGCATGAAGATAAGATAGCCAGTTCTCTATTTAGTTAAGGATTCTTAGTAAGCCCGCTTCCATCTTCGGCATCATCGACACTTACCATCAGGTGGGATTATGCCAAGGGCTTACCGATCGTGAATAAAGAAAAAAAGATTAGTGTAATATCATAGCGGTCATCATAAAATGATTCTACAATAGGGACTTACATTGAAGAGCTGAACGCAGTCTTGCTAGAAACACAAAATCACACGTATGTATGGTCAAACAGATTTAAAGTAGGTTGCCCATAAGGCGCTAATATTACAGATTTTCGTTATTTTTGACGTCAATTACTCCTAAACGGTGGAAAACTCAAGATTGAAAAAAATACCCGTATTGTTGATGATGTTCCATAAAGTCAAAAGCTATTATAAACACGATTGAACAGTTTTGGCTCGATAGAAAAAAAATCCCAAAAAGCGAAAAAGTGTTGTTATTTTCTTCACTCTTTACACGTAAAGAAAAAAGCAGAGACAACTGTTTCAATCAATACCTCGTCTTAATGGTTCGCGTGGTATCGCCCTTTACCTTTACAAACTTAGCTGACAAACTTCCTTGTGTCTAAATATCGCAAGACATCAATGTATTTACCATTATATGACCTCAGAATAAATCCCTGTATATTTTTCTCGAACACGGCATCAATCTTTTATTGACTTACATCTTACTTCGATGTTATTTCTGCTTCTTAAAAGAATTGTCTAAGTGAGATTTATTGGAAAACTTTATTATTTAACGTGCAAAAGTTGGTCTGAGATTTTGCGGGTCAATTCGGAAAGGAAACAAAGCGTCGCGCGAAGTCGTGCGTTTGCAATCATTCCTTTTTGGTACTACCAATTGTAAATGTTATTTTTTTAAATATTTTTTTTTTGAAATATTCGCCTTGAAATATTCTCGGAGTTTCTCTGCGTGATCGAATCAGAAACGAAGAGATCCGCAGGAGAACCAATGTAACCGACTTAGCTCACAGAATCGCTAAACTGAAGTGGCAGTGGGCAGGGCACACAGCTCGTAGAAAAGATGGCCGTTGGGGTAGTAAAGTTCTCGAGTGGCGACCGCGCACCGGAAAACGTAGCGTAGGCAGGCCTCCCACGCAGTGGACCGACGAACTGTTGAAGATCGCGGGAAGCCGATGGATGCGGGCAGCGCAGGACCGATCGTCGTGGAAATCCTTGGGGGAGGCCTTTGTCCAGCAGTGGACGTTTTTCGGCTGATATATGATGATTCGTCTTACATTCGAAAAAAGGAAACTGGTGATACATGATTACAGATTCCCAAAAAATCTACTTTCTTTAGTTATTTTCATTACTGGAGAGTAGTGTTTTTACTTTGAGCGACGAAGTACCTAGTGAAGAAGGTATTGTGATGGCAAAAAAATTGGAATTCAGATTTTGATGGGGGATCGATTGTCTTACACTACATTTAAAAAAGTAAAATAGAAAAATGTGTGTGTGTGGTGTGTCTGTACGTCCATCCGGTGCTCTATTTTGGTTCATCACATCACATTAGCTCATATATACGTCCCCACCGAGGGACACGAGCCTACCCTGAATAAGGGCGATCGGGCCTTAGTCGACCACGCGGGCCCAGTGCGGGTTGGTCCACTTCACACACAACCTTCGAGGTTCTTCGCAGATATGTGCAGGTTTCCTCACGATGTTTTCCTTCACCGTAAGAGCGTCGGATAAACGTACATACGGGTTTAAATTCGAAAACACATTAGTACGTGCCAGGACTCGAACCACGACTTCCGGGAAAGGATTTTGGTTAAGTCAGTTGTTGGAATTATATCAAAATGTAGTCTCTAACATCTTCTGTCATCAATTATGTGTACCTACCCTCATAGTCATAACCATTGTAGAGGATACATTCAAAAAATAATTCAGTCGTTCGTTAACTGTCAAATTGCTTGCTTCATTATATCAGGTTATGGGCAAACACCCATATCATACTTGTAATAGTTGTTAATTGAGTTTTAATTTCGTGTTGTGATAGATAAGAATGAGTACGAACTATATTGCTAATGTGCCGAAGCTGAAAGGACGCGAAAACTACGACGATTGGGCGTTCACGGTAGAAAAAATGCTGGTTCTCGAAGGCGCAGAAAAGTACCTAGAAACATCAGGACAGGATGTTGCCGGCGTTGCAGCAGATACCAAGGCACGAGCTAAGTGGATCCTGACCATCGATTCATCGTTATTCGTGCACATAAAGGAAACATCAAACACGAAGGAATTGTGGACAAAACTACGTTCTTTGTTGGACGATTCAGGATTTTCGAGTAAGATTATTTTGCTTCGTCATTTGATTTCCGTCAGATTAGAAAACTGTGAGAATATGACAAATTATTTGACACAAATAGTGGAAACGTCTCAACTTTTAAACAGTACAGGATTTAAAATCGACGATCAGTGGGTCGGTTCATTGTTACTATCTGGTAACCAGAACGATATATGCCTATGATCATGGCGATCGAGCACTCCGGAATCAAGATAACGGCTGATTCGATCAAAACGAAGTTACTTGACATGGAATCGGCTGACGTCAGCTGAACGGAACGCAATTCAGCTTTCGTAGCCAAGAGTTGGCAGAAAAAGAAATCCGGTAAAGATGGCAGCACTAGTAAACAACGCGGTTCCACGAATATGTCAGTGTTGAACTTATCTGTCAAAAACTAGAAAACAATTACATGCTATCGGTGCAAGGAAATTGGGCATTATCGCAATCAGTGTCCACTTTTGAACGAGAAATCGGAAAACAAGAAACAAAGCAACGCCTCTATTGTTGTATTTCTTAGTGGGAAGTTCAGTAAAAGTGATTTTTACATCGATTCGGGTGCAAGTATGCATATGACTGCGAATGAAAGTTGGCTGAAAACCCCTGTATACTCGACTAGCTTACCAGAAATAATAATCCCAAATAAGACAAAAGTACCTGTTTTATGTTTCGGCGATGTGGAAATAACAACAAGCTACAACTACAACATAACCGTAAAAAATGTGTTGTGTGTTCCAAGTCTGACGACTAACCTGTTGTCGGTCAGTGAATTGACCAAAAATGGAAACAGTGTTGTATTTGAGCCTAATAAATGCCTAATAAGAAACAAAGAAGGTATTTTGGTGGCAGAAGCAGACTTAGTCAATGGGGTATACAAAGTTAACCTACAAAAACAAAGTTGTTTGTTGACTTCCACTACAGTGAGTGGGGAGACATGGCACAGACGACTCGGCCATTTGAACTGCAACGATATGAACACAATGAAGTGTTGTGGGTTAGTAAATGGATTAGACTATCCAAAAACATTTACAACAAGTAAGTCAAGTTGACAGATATGTTGTGAAGGGAAGCAGTCAAGAATGCCATTCTCTACAGGAACACGTGCAACAGAAATACTTCAGATAGTTCATTCTGATGTTTGCGGCCCCATGGAGTGCAAGTCAATTATTGGTGCCAGGTACTTTCTACTGTTCATTGACGATTATACCAGAATGACATTTATTTATTTCCTGAAAGCAAACAGTGAGGTGTTAAGTTATTTCAAGGAATTTAAGTCAATGGCAGAGAATATTCAAGACAAGAAAATCAAAATCTTAAGAACAGATAACGGCTGTGAGTACTGCAGTAATGATTTTGAGAATTATCTGAAAAAAGAAGGCATCATGCATCAAAAAACAAACCCGTACACGCCAGAAAAGAACGGACTCAGTGAGAGAACCATAGTGGAGAGAGCAAGATGTTTACTTTTTGAAGCAGATTTAGAGAAAAAATATTGGGCAGAAGCGGCCAATACTGTGGTTTATTTAAAAACAGATTTATAGCATCAGGTACTGAGAAAACTCCCTATGAAGCATGGACTGGAGAGTAATTGAACCACAATCTAAAAACTTTTAAATCTCTTAAAGTGAAAAGAACCGAAGACCTCTGGGATTATCTTTTAGTAATTGATACTTTAGCGCCATATTTAGCTTGTCTTTTTAATATTAGCATTGATAGTGGCGTCTTTCCAGATCTCATGAAGCTTAGTAAAGTGATACCTTTGTATAAATCTGGTTCTAAAACTGATCCAGGCAACTACAGACCTGTTTCTGTGCTGCCAGTTCTTAGTAAAGTGTTTGAAAAGATTATGCTTAACCAAATGCTACAATATTTTACAGAAAACAAACTACTGCATAACCAACAATTCGGTTTCACTAAAGGACGATCAACAACCGATGCAGGAGTAGCACTCATTCGAAACATATATGATGCCTTCGAGGAATCGCAGAATGCAATTGGAGTGTTTTGTGATTTATCTAAGGCTTTTGATTGTGTTGAACACCAAACATTACTTATGAAATTAAAGCATTATGGTGTAGAGGAAGGGGCTCTCAGTCTTTTAAATTCGTATTTAGACAACAGATACAGAACACAAAAAGTACAATTGAATGGCACGAACTCATCTGGATCTAAAGTGAAAATGGGTGTGCCCCAGGGTTCCATATTAGGGCCCTTTCTTTTCCTTGTTTACGTAAATGATTTGCCTTTTATGGTGCAACATCTGTCAAATATTGTGTTGTTTGCGGATGATACTTCTCTTATTTTTAAAGTGAATAGGAAAGAAAACGAAATTGACGAAGTAAAAATAATCTTTCAAAGATACTGAACTGGTTCACTGTGAACAACTTATTATTAAATGCTAACAAAACAAAATGTATAAAATTTTGTTTGCCAAATGAAAAAAGGTCAATTATAGTGTAATATTAGACAGTAATAAATAAGAATTTGTAAATACCAAGGTGTTCCTTGGTATAACTTTGGATGTTTCACTTTAATGGGGACCACACATTAAAACTTTAGCGGGAAGGCTTAGTTCAGCTGCTTATGCCGTTAAGAAAATAAGACAGTTTACGGATGTAGATACGGCGAGACTAGTGTATTTTAGTTACTTCCATAGTATAATGTCTTATGGCATATTACTGTGGGGGCATGCGGCTGATATAGAAACTATTTTCATCCTGCAGAAAAGAGCTATCCGCGCAATCTATCAGATGCGATCACGTGAGTCGTTACAGAATAAGTTCAAAGAAATCAATATTTTAACTTTTGCTAGTCAATTTATATATAAAACATCATGTACGTTCGTAAGAATTTGCATTTATTTCCTAAAAACAGTGACAGACATAATTTGAATTTAAGAAATGTAAATAAAATATATATAGCCTTTTCGAGACTGAGTAAGGTTAAAAAGTCATTTGTGGGGCAGTGTATAATATTCTACAATAAAATTCCAGAAAATGTAACTAGTTTGTCAGAGAATAAATTCAAGACTCATGTCAAAAAAGTTTTGTGCTCTAGAGGATATTATAAAATAATAGATTATGTAAATGACAAAGATATATATGTTGATTCTATAACAAATACCATTACTTGAGACTGTAATCTGAATCATTTTTTTTTTGTTTTGACTATTTAAAAGTGTGTGTATACACCTATTTGAAATATTTGAAATTGTTTTGAATTTTGAATTTTATGTCACGGTAGTTTTTTTAAATCTATTTTCTCACAACTGCATTGAAAAATGTCGTACATACATGGGTGTAATAGGAAATGACAAACTCGTGACTATGGTTAACCCTCGCCTGCGGCTCGGGCTTACAAATGTCATTTGTTATTTACCTTTTTAACACCTTGTATTATAAATAATTATTTATTTGCAACAATCTTATAACTTTATAACACGCTGATTGGGATCCGGTCACTTAGGGCCACTTTCCTCGCACGGCCACATACCTGGCATGCCCAAATCCCTGAACGTCCATTTCGCTCGAACGACCATAACACTAGAACGATCCGGTTACTTACGGCCACTTCCTCTAATGGCCACTATCCAAATTACTAGTTCGCCCACATCCTTGAACGACCACGCCTTTTTCTGCTACCCATGGGGGGGAGCCTCGCTTCGCGAGGCTTTTTGACTGTATAATCAATCAAACCTGACCGAACCTAATATCGCTCGCTTCGCTCGCTCATTTTCAGTTTTTTTACTAAGTTTTATCTTAAAAAAAATTACAATAAAAGAAATTGTCGTTCAAGGAAATGTATGAAAAAAGAAGTGGACGAACAAGGAAATGTACAAAAAAAGAAGTGGTCGTTCAAGGATGTAGGCGAACTAGGAATTTGGATAGTGGCCATTAGAGGAAGTGGCCGTAAGTGACCGGATCGGCTGATTGGTAAAGAACACAAATCTCATACAGACAAGTGACAACACCACATTCCGATAAAAAAAAGCTCCTTTGTCTGAGGTTCGCTGGCTGCTTTTTACAAATTTGAACGGGACTGCGGCAACGCGGTGACGGCGGCGCAGTGATTAAAAAATGTAAATCGGTAGGAAAACAAAAGTGCGAGTGTTATAAATATGGAGTGTATTTTATTTATAATAAAACATAAAAATTACTTCAAGTGACGTAATACAACAAACGAATATTACTTTTCCAGGAAAAGCAATAACTTTTACGTTTATTCATTGCCCCAATATGAATAACTTAACTTTTAACATTAACCTTATTTTAATATTGTATGCTAAGTACTATTTTATTATTGCCTATTAAATAAATTATATTAATTATTGTTTTAATTCCCTGGCTCTGTTTTTGTAAAGCACTTTACAGGTCTCGGCGGGAACGGCAATTAATGGATACGTATTATTCAATTTCGTGTTTTAACACGTAATAAACTCTACTCATCCAGGAATCGTGCACTTCCCGGCCTTTGCAGTAGTACCATTACATCCCATCCTCGTCGCCACTAATCGTATATTTTATATCGAGGGACTAAACGAAGCCATAATATAGGTACCAGAAGTGGTTTGACTCCCGAGCGTGCAAGGGAGTCAATAAAACCGAGGGTATATTAAGTTTGCGTTTAGTCACGGGTCGCAAACTGTACTTTTCACTTTGAGTGCGAGAAAAATAGTCAACTTAGTACAAAAACATTTAATAAATATTACTTTATAAAATAAAAATCACAAAAGATTTTAAAGCACATGGCACCACCTACTTTGTGGAAAAACCATGGAACTAAAACTCTCAAAATTTTCGCAATGAAGATGGTCCACACTCCACAGATAATAGTATATGTATTTATTGGCTGTTTAAGTTTGTCTATGTCACATGAAGGAAAATAAAAAACTAATTACTTTTCACTCCCTAGAGACTAAAGTGGTCACTTTATTTTCCCACTTCGTAGGGCTATATTGGCGTACTTTAAAAGCATGAGAAGTGAAAAAGATATTTTCATCTCTCCTGTTCGAAACGTTTAATTTTCATGAGTTGATAGCCGGGTGGAACATTGCTTTTCCATCCCTAGGGTGGAAAATATTTTCATCCCTAGGGTGGAAAGTAATTTTTTTTTTGATTGCCAGCCCCGGGAGCCGAAGATAATTGAGTTAATTTACATTAAAATAAGAGGTTTTCTTAAATCTAAACTCAGCTAAATATTAAACGACGAGTTTATTACGATCTATAGGTTGATATTTAATCATTTTTTAGTTATTCTATTTTGTTCACAATTACAGAAGATTAAAATTTAAAATCATTCCTCTATTCTGCTGCGCGCCATAATGCCATGATAACATGACACTTTTTTTTTCAATTTTCGGGATGGCCACCTATATGCACGTCGTGACCAACTCGATTAGGTACAATCTAGTCGGCCGTGGCAAGCGGCCATTGCGAAAAGGTTGGAGGTTGGATATATAGGTAAACTTAATATATTGATACTAATTAATAATTTATATCTAAACAATACATTTTCTCACAGTCGAAATAAAAAGTAGAGTGTTTAACTCGGGTGAAAATGGGTCATTTCACCCTCGAACTATTGGCGCTCTCACTTTGTTCGAGCGCCAGAAATATCTCGTGTGAAATAGGTCACTTTCTTCCCTTGATTAACAATCTACTATTGACTCCAACACGCTATATAATATTACATCCTTAAAAAGAAGACAGGAAAAACTTGATTAAAGGATAGTCTAAAAAAAAATTAACTTCTTCCCGGCTCGCTAACGAGCTGGGAAGAAGGTATGTTATTTCATTACAGGACAAGTAGTATTTTTTTTAACCCCGACGCAAAAGAGGGGTGTTATAAGTTTGACGCCAATGATTATGTCTGTGTGTGTTTCTGTCTGTCTGTCTGTCCGTGGCATCGTAGCTCTCGAACGTATGGACCGTTTTTAATGCGTTTTTTTTTTACTTGAAAGCAAGTTTCCCTGCGGTGGTTCTTAGCTATATTTGATGATCTGTTCAGCCGTGTGAGGATCATCAGCTCTTATCTAGGAGATGAAGGGATATGGGCAACTTGTATGAGTTGACCTATATAGGTCTGATCGATTTAAAATTTGGTGCCCTGTTACTGTAATAATATGCGTCATAGTTTAGCAGCGTCATATATATAATCATTTTGTGATTTTGGTGACTTAAAAATCGAAAACTTGATGGAAAACAAAACGAGTATAAGGTTTTCCGAAGTTTAAGCACGAGGGCAAATTTAGTGATCAAGAGTTCATAATTAATTTCTGATACTATCGTCACACCCTGGACACTTCATACAAAGGGCCAGAATTGACATTTCAAAAAATGGATAACGGAACAAACAAAATGGCGGCGAAATCCAATACGTTCGACAACCAAACTGTAACCAATCTGTATCAATCTGGGTGACGAGGGGGTGAAGTCGCAATCTAGAGAGCGGCAGGGAGTGTCCATACTGTATGTTAGTACTAATATATACATATACTTTGCTGTCGACATCCCTATTCAACCAAAGGTTGAATTCGTGTTTTAACCGAGCTAATTATCAGGCGTACCAAATTGAAACCTTTGTGATTCTGCCTGTGGGTGCGGTAGACCGTTAAAAGCCGCGGGCAATGTGGCTCCTCATTTGTTAAGGCGACGTATTCATTAGAACAGTTGTCTCTGTTTATTCTTTACGTGTAAAGAGTAAATAAAATAACTTTTGCGGTGTGCTAAGCACGGTTGTACCGAAGTATATATATATAAGTACTAACATACAGTATGGACACTAACTGCCGCTCTCTAGATTGCTACCTCACCCCCTCGTCAGCCCATATTGATACAGATTGGTGACAGTTTGGTTACCGAACGTATAGGATTTCGCCGCCGTTTTGTTGTTCCATCATTCCTTTTCTGAAATGTTATTTCTGGCCCGTTGTATGAAGTGTCCAAGGTGTGGTTATACGATAGGTGAGGGTTGCGTGCAGAAGTTGAAAAGTGACCAGGTTTGCAGTTTACTAAAATCCGAATTTATTGAAATTCAAAGGAATTATTTACAGAGACAAGGTTGTACCTAGGTTAGGTCTATAGCGAGGCGCGGGTGGGGAACGACTGGCGAGCCTCGCACTGTGCATTTGCTAAATACTTCCAAAGCGCAAATACAAGTATTTAGAACATGTCGTTACATAACCACAGTTTACACTTTTTCAATGTTTTATCGTTTCCATTCAAAACTACGATTAAGGCGAAGCATTGATTGGAACAGTTGTCTCTGTTTTTTTCTTTACGTGTAAAGAGTAAAGAAAATAACCACACTTTTGCACTCTTTCAATATTTTTTCGTGTAGTTTTAATTTTCTGAATGAAAGTATAAAAAATAATAACATTTCTCACTTTGTATTATCATAAAAAATTTTGTTGTATATTTTTTGTTAATTTATACTTAAAATATTAGTCATAACTAGAGTTGAACGTAACGGTGTAGACCTATGTTTGGGATTTTTTTCTATCGAGCCAAAACTGCTCAATCGTGTTTCTAATAGCTTTTGACTTTGAGGAACATCATCAACAATAAGGGTACTTTTTCAACCTTGGGTTTTCTATCTTTTAGGAGTAATTAACGTCATAAAAACGAATATCTGTGATATTACCACCTTAATTTTGAAAAAATCAAATGGCATATTGAAGTGTGTGTTTAGACTAATCGACTAAGAAAATTTAGGGGTTTCAATCGGTCTGGTTTGCTTGTACAATGCAAATCTCTGTTTTAAAAGAGGTTTCTTTGATATATATTTTTGATGTGTAACATCTTTGCTCTCGCTTTCCTGCAATTTGTGGGAGTGATTTCGTGAAATGGGACGGAAATGTGTCCCAAGGCACGGAAATGTGTAACAGAAAGTCGCGTTTTTTCAGGCTTTAAAAGCGCGGAAAAGACAAAGGTATCTATGACCATACAGCCTAGTCTGCCGTATCTTTGCCGTCCTTTTATAAAGTATTTTGTCACATGTTACACATCATATGCGAGTACTGTAGGTCTCGCTCGAATTTTTTTTTCTGTTATAAAAGTAAACGAATCGCGTTTCTGTAAATGATAAAATGAATTCATTTAAATAAAGAATCTGGTTACAAAATACCACTTTTATATGTTTTGTAATTGCTGAGAAAAATCGAGATCCCTGCGACCATAGTTTCCAATGCGTCGCCTTATAGCTGCTAGCCGGCAAAAGGTCAAATCAAGTTTAAATCAACTTGCTTAAAACATACAGGTACCTAAATATGATTTTTTTTAATCTTTGGAAAATTATCGGCTTATACACACTTCAATAGCACTTATTTATATAAAAGAACTAGCTGTCCCGGCGAACTTCGTACCGCCTTACATTACATTACACTGCCCTGCCCTACCCTACACTACCCTACACTACCCTACACTACCCTACCCTACACTACCCTACCCTACCCTACATACACTACACTACACTACCCTACCCTACACTACTCTACACTACCCTACCCTACACTACCCTACACTACCCTACCCTACACTACCCTATCCTACCCTATCCTATCTCTCAAGTTGGATCGAACTGCACATGGTGTGCGAATTTTATTATAATCGGTTAAGTGGTTTAGGAGTCCATTGAGGACAAACATTGTGACGCGAGATTTATATATATTAAGAATAGCTTTTGCAACCGGCTTCGCCCGCGTCGACATCGTTTTCATGTCTTTTAGGATGAGTGATGCGCGAGCGGCTTGCACATGAGATTTCTCCGGATCCCTATCCCAGATCGGGCTATTCTGATTAGCAGTCTATGTCACTTCACACCCCCCACAACCAATTAATCTATACAAAAAAATAATTCAATCCGTTGCTCCGTTGTGACGCCGACGTGCGCGAGCGTGGAAATGAGTTTTCCCCAAATCCATCGGGAGCTATTTCAGATATGCTAATTAGTAAATTATGTCAGCAAATGTGTTAGACCGCTCGCACTTGGACGTCTTTTTTTATACTCTTATAACTTCTTATATTTCTTATACTATGCCAGCGTCTCCAAAAATTTCCCTCATCTTAACTTAAAAGTCACTCGCTAAAAGGTTAAAGTTTAAAATGTGTAAAATAACTTTTCCAGTAAATAATGCACGTAAAATTAACAATGTTTTGGCAAAATTTGTTTATTTCACCGTTAGGACAAAGAGTAATAAAAAGCTCAACACAAATAATTGAATGCTATTGTTCGTACAGGATTTTGGAGCAAACATTAATTTTAATAAAATTAAATCAGGTTGCTGTATTTGAAAACTGGTTTACTTAACCGACGAAAATATAAATGTTGGTATTATTAAAAGAATTGTGTTTCAGTATTTTTTAATTTTATTTTTTAAGAGAGTCGTTGGCGTAACGACTAGGGATGCCGCCTGCTGTCCGGGAGGTCGTGGTTCGAACCTCCCACGTACCAATGTGATTTGGAATTTAGATTTTTTTACCATACTTTGTAAATATGTTTGTGGGGAGAAAATCAAAATAAATAAATAATTACGAGATAACGTAAATTGAATTAGATCCTCGACTTGTATCGTCAGAGGACGTTATTCTCATCGATGATTTTTTTATATAGCAAAATAAAGTCGACCGCCAATTGACCACACCGGCCCATTGGACATCCGGCCCATCGGGCATTTGCCCGATTTGCCCATATGGCCAATCCGGGCCTGCTCTCAAAGGATTCAATATTTGACCGGTAAATTAACGGGTTCCGCTTTAAAAATAATCGCTGGTATCATTCCCTCAGGTGAAAATTATTTGTCAACTTGGGAAAGTTTGGTTCAAAAATATCAAGATAAAAGGGCTTTAGGGTGTCACTACATGTCCATATTATTTAATATTAAATCCGCAACAAATAATTCCACTTCGTTAAATTCATTTGTTGAAACTTTCGACGCCGCTGTTTCGGCTTTAAAACTTTTGAAGATTGACGACTTAAAAGATTTTATTTTGCTCAACATGGCACTACGTAAAATTGACTCAGCTACCGCTCATGCCTTCGAGACTTTTATAAGAGAAAAAGAGATTCCTTCTTATAAGGATTTCATTGATTTTACTAAAAGTCAGGTAAAAATATTAGACCGCACCGCTCCTACGTCGTCGCAATCAAACCGCACAGTGGAACACTACCCTAATAGTAATACGAAACAAAGTCGCTCGCGTGGTACCTACCAATCTCAGACTTTTCTCGCTAATGATGGCGAAGGTTTTGAACCCTGTTTAATGTGTAACAATGTTG
Organism: Coleophora flavipennella; assembly: GCA_947284805.1. Lineage (NCBI taxonomy): Eukaryota > Metazoa > Arthropoda > Insecta > Lepidoptera > Coleophoridae > Coleophora > Coleophora flavipennella. Next base: position 2,698,303 of record OX369297.1, read on the forward strand.
ACCATCAACAATTGTATAGATGCCCCGCGTTCAAAGCGCTTCCCGCCAGAGGTCGTTTTGAGTTTGTTAAATTGAAACGAGGATGTGTAAACTGCTTAAGTTTATCTCACACCGCTTCCAATTGTAATTCAAAATACGCTTGTAAGTCATGTAAAAAACCGCATCACACTTTATTACATTTAAATAATGATAATAATGCACAACTTGGCTGGGGCACTGCCGTGCCTCCAGACAGCGCTGCGTCACAGCAAACACAACGAGCCCGTGCCCCTGTACTCTCTACGAACGCGACCGCCGTAGGTAACGCGATACCGTCGCCTCACTCGCACGCTCAGGCTTCTGATAAGCCCACGGAGTGCGCATCAGTCAATGTGTCGCTATGCGCTCACGCGCGATCTAATGAAACGCAATTTCTTGGTACGGGGCCTTTACACAACACTACTGTGCTTCTTTCAACCGCGCAAGTAAATATTTCAAATAATGACAAACAAAATATTTCCGTGCGATGTTTAATTGATAATGCTTCGCAAAATACTTTGATTACGTCCGCATGCTGTGAACAGCTTAAACTTAAACCTATTCCGCTTTCCAATTCCTTTATCAAGGGCATCGGCTCCGCTTCACAAACACTTCGCGGATACGTTCAGCTCCTTGTGACCGCTAAAAATAAGAAATATTCTTATAATATAACCGCTTTGGTTGTAGATAATATAACCGACCGCATGCCATCTGAATATGTTGACACTACGATAGTACGACATTTAGTTAACTTACCGCTCGCCGATCCCTTTTGGCACATCCCAGGTGAGGTCGAATTGATACTCGGCGCTCAGCTGTTTCCTCATCTATTGCTAGGTGGCAAGGTCGTTGCACCCCCCGCTCCCGCTGCTATTGAAACCGTATTTGGTTATGTTTTGATGGGCGACGCACCTACCACTTCTAATTTTAATGAAAATAACACCACTTCTAAATGTAAAAATATGAATTCCGCTACTTTCTTCACCTATTCGGGAGGTGTAGAAACGCACGACCGCTTCGATGGCTTGCAGCTTGATAAAACTTTAACTAAGTTTTGGTTAATGGAAGAAATGCCTGCTAAGCAGTTTCTTAGCCCCGAGGAAAGTCAGTGTGAGGAAATGTATGCTGCCACTGTGTCACGTGACACGACGGGCCGATACTGCACCGCTTTGCCGTTCTGTGGAGATCCTTCCGAGTTGGGTGACTCCCGCTCGACCGCTGTCCGCCGGCTACTGTCGTTGGAGCGCAAGCTACAGGATCCCGAGCTGCGTACCAGCTATAACGAGGTAGTACGGGACTACATAGAAAATGGTTATCTATCCGAGGTGCCGCCCGACAGTGAGGACTACTCGCAAGGATATTTTATACCGCATCACGCCGTCGTGCGACGCAACAAAGAGACTACGAAGACTCGTATTGTACTCGACGCTAGTGCTAAATGCCACAATGGCATTTCACTTAATGATATTCTCCATACAGGACCAAATCTCCAAGCAGATATATTTGTCCTGTTATTAAATTTCCGCTTATTTGAGATAGCGTTAGCCGCTGATATAAAACAGATGTATCTCAGGATTCTTCTACAACCTGAACACCGCAAATATCAAAAGATTTTATTCCGTTTTGACCCTTTGCAACCCATGCGCGAATATCATTTTAATCGTGTTGCGTTTGGTCTAAAATGCAGTCCTTTCTTAGCTATGCGCACTGTGCGACAGTTAGCATCAGATGAACGTGACCGGTTCCCGCGCGCCGCTGATGTGGCTTCTCATGAATTATATATGGACGATTTGACTACCTCCGTACCTACTGTAGACGAGGGAAAATCTCTTTCGCGTGAACTTATCGAATTTAAATCAAGGAGTTTTCATTTAACTAAGTGGGCTAGTAACTCACCTGAGTTGCTCGACTCTGTACCGCAGTCAAATCGCGCTTCTATTAAGTTTTCGGAGAGCGAAAATATGAAAGTTTTAGGCCTAAAATGGCTACCCGCTCAGGATATATTTACTTTTTCCGCTTTTCCTGCTAAGGAAACTTTTACCAAGAGAACAATTCTCTCAACCATCGCTCGCTTATGGGACGTGCTTGGTTTTGCCGCTTCTGGCATACTATTCGCTAAACTTTTAATCAAAGAGTTATGGCTACTCAAAGTCGGTTGGGACGATCCCATACCTGACAATATACTTTCTTTATTTCAACAATTTAATGAGCAGTTGCCTCTTCTCACCGCTTGTAAAATCCCGCGGCACTTAGGTGTTGCCACTGGTTGTAGCACAAACATAGTCGCATTCGCAGACGCAAGTATGAAAGCATACGGTTGTGTAGTGTATCTTCACGTCACCGATAGCGAAGGAAACGTTCGTGTCAATCTTATATGCGCGAAATCTAAAGTGGCTCCTGTCAAAGTAGTTTCGTTGGCACGGCTCGATTTATGTGCCGCAGTATTGATGTCGAAACTTGTTCGACTGATTAATGAGACTTATAGTGCTCGTACAAAAATTGATAATATATTCGCATTCTCTGATTCAAAAATAGCGCTTTCTTGGATCAATTCTTCACCGCATAGATGGGATATTTATGTCAGTAACCGCGTCGCAAAATGTCAGGAAAACCTTGACCCGCGTCATTTCTATCACGTCAGTGGAATAGAAAATCCCAGTGATTGTTTATCCCGGGGTCTCTTACTGGAACAATTATTATCCCACCCGCTTTGGTGGCACGGCCCTACATGGTTGTCCGCTCCTATATCAAGTTGGCCTGTCACTCCATTTATTCCAGAGCCTCTTACTCCCGCACATTTTATTATGGCTTCCCCATTAACTTACCTACCTGTCACGCCCGTTTCTGAAGGGACGAGGACCCTGCGTCATCGCAAAGAGCTTCTCGAGCAGATGGTTAGTAGCTACTGGAAAAGATGGCGTTTAGAATATCTTAATTCTTTACAAATAAGACAGAAATGGCTTACTAATACTGATAACGTTAAGCCAGGTGTTGTCGTATTGATACATCAAGATGATGTTCCCCCGCTTCGCTGGCCGTTAGGCATTATACAAGAGGTTTACTCGGGTAAAGATGGTAGAGCTCGTGTTGCTTTAGTTAAGACCGCGACTACTTCTTTTGAACGTCCTATCGTAAAACTTTGCCCATTACCTTCTCAATAATTTTTTAATTATAAATTCCTTAAATTTAATATGTTTTATAGGTAGGTAGTAATAATGTCTTATCTCTCTTATTGACTTTTTACTTTAATTTTATATATTGTTTTGTAACCGCTTTCTTTGATAATACCATGTATTATCAAGGCCGGGAGGATGTTTACGCCGTAATCATATTTTAAAAACTCGCGCGTTATGTTATGTGTGTTCAACCTTCAATATCCTGTAATATTCCTCTCCCTTTCCCACTCACGCATCGAATGTAGCGCATCGAGTGAGAAAGCATACATCGACGCCGTGTCTGGTGGTGTCAAAACCAAGAACTAAACAAGAAGAAAAATGTCTTCCGCTATGGCATTGCAATGAACGCATGTCGCTCTGCTAATAAAAATTAACTTTAGTATCCAACCGCTGTGAAAGACCATATAATTATCCGTGTGTGTATCAGTGCAATCTGAAGTGCTAATCAAAGTACCTACCGCAAGGAGTTGCAGCTGGAAGGGGAGAATTTGAGCCAGCGCTGGCTGACCACATGCCGGATACTTCACGTCGTGCATGGTGAGTTCCTCTCCTTTGACTGTTCTGTTTTCTCTTTCCTGTTTCATTCCAGGGCAGAACAGCATCCTACTGCATATCTGAGACTGAAAACACATAACCGCAATACTTCATCCGCGATATATCATCCCGCTCCGCAAACTACAGTCCACTAATTTTCAAAAAATCCTATAGATTTAGGTACCGACACAAAAAAAACCTATAAAGATACAAAAATGAAAATAAGCACGTGAAAGGGATGGCAATATATCTTCGTTTGCTTTGCAGATGAGCATGGTAACGCGAACGGATGTACGTAATAAATTCCTTTGATTACCGAACCGTATAAAAAGGTAATACAATTTCCCATTAAAGAATAACAAAATTATTCAAAAACCGGTGAAGTATGAGTTACACTTGCTCGCTGAAGGTTCCGTTCCACCACACAAGAATATATTTTTTGTTTTGTTTAGTGTTGTGTTTTCTTAACCGACTACAAAAAAAGGAGGAAGTTTCTCAATTCGACCTTATATATAGGGTGACTTTTAATTAGTTCTTGATAGCAAAGGATGTGAATGTACTGGTGATTAAAAACAACTTTCCCAAAGAAACTATAAGACAAATATGAAAAAAAAAATTGGTGCTATATACATTTTTGCCGATTTTTTTCTGATTTAAAATATCGTTTCTTTTTTAAAGTTGTTTGTAATCACGAGTACATGCATGTCTTTTGTTATCCAGAACTAATTAAAACTCACACTTTATATATATTTTTTATGTGTGTTCGCGCATAACTTTGTCGTTTATGAACCGATTTTGCCAATATCCCAAGGGTGGTACCATGATAAGGAAACTAGGATCTGATGATAGCATCCCAGAGAAATCGAGGGGAACTTTAGTTTCGTGTTTGAAGTCGGTTTTTTTTTGTTCAACATTATTTCAGTTTGGGATCAATGCGCGTCCAACTCACACGTAGCTAGTGTGTCATAATTATATTACAGAGTTTTTTCTACTATCACGCCAAATTTGGCACTTATATTACCGTTTTTATGACTGTCATTTTTTTATTAAATCTTGTTTGGAATATCAGACGATTATTTATTAACGACACATTAATCTATATACTCGTAAATAAATGTGAGAAATTTTCGACCACTTACATAATATACGGTTCAAAAGATACAGCCAAAGAGACAGACAGACAAAAAACGGATGCATGGATGGCGGAGACTAAGTAATAGGATCCCGTTGGTACCGTTTGAGTACGGAACCCTAAAAACTAAAAGAGACACCAATTTATCTTAGTTTGTTCAGCGAATAGCAGTGTAACGCGGATGTACATAATAAGTTCCTTTGGTCACCGAACCGTATAAAAAGTTCATAAAAAAAGAAACATTTTTGATATGGGGTATAGGCCTACAAGGAACTGTAGTGTTAATACTATGTATATAGAAAATTACACTCGTAATACGGGAAAAAGGATAAAAAATTATACCAATTGTAAATTAAAAAAAAAAGGTAAACTAGAGGGCCTAAAAATTTTAGATTACAGGAAAATCCATGAGAATATCTAAAGTATTTCCGTTCTTACAGGAAAAATGAAATTTTCAAAATTCACTTGGACTTTGTTAATTTAGTTTCGGGGATAAGGGGGGATATAGTCAATTTTCAAAGTTCGCTTGGACTTTGTTAATTTAGTTTCGGGGATAAGGGGGGATATGGTCAATTTTCAAAGTTCGCTTGGACTTTGTTAATTTAGTTTCGGGGATAAGGGGAGATATGGTCAATTTTCACAGTCCGCTTGGACTTTGTTAATTTAGTTTCGGGGATAAGGGGGGATATGGTCAATTTTCACCTATTTTTTCTCAAATAACTTCAAAACTAGTTAACTTATGCTTATAAAAAAAATTGAGATTCTCTTTACAACCCCTTTCGTTTGATATGTGACACGATACAGTTTACAAAACTATTTTTCATTTTCTATTTCACCCTCCATAAGTGGCCCCCATGTTTAAAATTAATTTATTTAAGTTACATGTCTGTCTTTGAGTCACCGATTAACATATATGTACCAAATTATGAACTAAATCAGTCCAGTAGTTTCTTTAAATATACATTTATTTTTTGACATTTATTATTATTTCAGTTCATATACGTCCCCACCGAGGGGCTCGAGCCTACCCTGAATCAGGGCGGTTAGGCCTTAGTCGACCACGCGGGCCCAGTGCGGGTTGGTCGACTTCACACACAACCTTCGAGTTTCTTCGCAGGCGTGTGCAGGTTTCCTCACGATGTTTTCCTTTACCGTTAAAGCAATCGGTAAGTATGTAAAGTTTTTTGAAAAACTCATTGGTACATTGGCCATCCAGATTTGAACCCGGTACCTCTGGTTAGATGGACCGAGTCGTTACCGGTTGAGCCACCGACATTTTTTGACATACGGAACCCTAATTTGCGCGAATCCAACTCACACTTAGCCGGATTTTTAGAGTTTAATACCATCAATAAACGTTACTGTTTCTAATCGGCCCAAAAATTTACTCCTTTCCCTAGAGAACAACACGATTATTGTAAAATTATATAATATTTCTTTATCAAACAGTGTGAATGCCTATTATTCGGTTCAAATACTGTTAAGATATGACGTTTTGGAGTTGCGTTACGCGATAATGATGACTTATAGGGAAATAAGTAAAAGAATAAAATAAATAAAAGAAATACTTCCGATGAAGCTGTATTCGTCACTCACGTGTCACGCGCTTTCCCGACATCGTTGCTAATGGTACTGACAGGCGTCAGTTGACGTCATATGCCGCTCCATTCCAAAAGGTCCTAACAGCATTTGAAACGGATAATATTATAGTAATTTTCCTTAATTTTTTGCTTTCAACACACGAGAAAAAGAAGGTTCTAGCATTTTATTTAAAATGTGTTCTATAACGGAAATCGGAATAATATAGTCATTTCTATATATTTTTTTATTTTTTTTATTCACTATTGGTAAAACCTTGACAACATCTCACCTGGTGGTAAGTGACGATGTTACCGAAGATGGAAGCGGCAAGTAAGATCTAGTTGTCTTCTTAATAAAAATGTTTTAGTACTAAAATTTCAGTGAAGCTTTATTAAAAGCTTTTATTTAATGTATGTTTGTTCGGGTGAAATGTTGCAAGTTAATTTTGGCCCACTTTGCGGTTTCCGATTGAGCTGAAATTTTGCATGCATATGTATATCACTCGAATAAACAAGAAAATATGTTTGTCATAAATAAAGATAAAGATTTCCCTAGCGGCTAAACTAATGGTCCAATTGACATCTAATTATAAAATTATGTATAATAATTTGTCGATGGATTCTGAGAAGTTTCTGGTTAGGATGCCATTTAATTTAAAATAAAAATAACAAAAATGCCTGTAACGAATTTCATGGAACTTTGCAAATAGTAAGCATTATTGATGGTCTATGAAGTGGCTGTCTTGAATATTCCGGTAAAATTCTTTAAAGGCAGGCTGCCATACAACCAGAGATATGCTATATATAAGGGGCATACAACAGCAATTTTTGTTTGCGATTTTACCTACGCTACAAAAGCGTAATGTTTTGTGTAATTTTGTGTAATAGACGGTAAAGGCTACGTGACAATGAATGTAAAGGGTGACTGTGAAATTTATTTGTTTTTATTTGTATGAGTTTTAATATGGTTTTAGTCTCAAGTCTCGAATGAAATAAGCAAAACTTAAAAAAAATAACTTAGCTGCAAATAAAAATAGATGTTGAATTAGAATTCGCTATTACTGCTACTTATAGCTAACAAACAGATTTATTATTCATAATTGGTAAGCCCTTGGCATCATCTCACCTGATAGTAAGTGACGATGATGCTGAAGATAGAAGCGGGCTTACCAAGCTTCCCCAACGCAATGGAGAACTGGCTATCTTATTTTCAAGCCGGAACACATCAATGTTGTTAACACTGATGTTTGGCGGCAAGACTTAGATAAGATGGTGGTAGCTAGCCAGGCGGGCTAAGAAAACGCCCTACCTTGGTGGTACCAACCAAGTCTTACAAGTTAACCCCACCGGGAATCGAACCCGCGACCTCCTGATGTGAAGGGAATGGGCTAACCATTACACTACGGAGGCGGTTATAGTTAACTCCGCGAAGTCATTTGAATGAATGACGACTCTTGCTACAACACAATAAAGTGCAAATTCATGTCGCACAGCGCTAATTACCTACAGTTATATTCAGCTACAAGTTGCCTCTCTTTCTATCGCGTAAGTATTATCTCTTCTGACTTCTGATTTTGCCCCATTCAAGGGGCCATACGGCGTAGGCGTTACTACTAATAAACAAGTTGAGTTTTTGTTAGGGTCAGTACGGGTAAGGTTACTTAGATAAGGTTAGAATGTGGTGAATTTTTATATTTTAAAATAGTTTTGCAGAGGTGACACATATTATGTACAAAAACATTAAAAAATGTAAAAATTCTTGAGAGGAAAAAATAAATATGAAATTAATAATTTTTTTTCTCTGATGTCCCATGAATATTATTAAATACATAATGAATGTGATTATTTTTATAAAAAAAACAAAAAATAATATTGACAGTTCGTTTAGTACGACTTCCGGTTAGTGCGACGTAATATTACCAGTCCCTTGGCCGTTTTAGGAACAGTGCGTTCCTACTCGAAGATAACAAAAGGAGATATCTCCGCCAGTCGAGGTGGTATGTCTGGGGTCCGGCCGTGGATCAATCGTTGATGATTAGTATCTGTATAATATTTACTCAGCTCTCTCTTCGCTTTTGTTAAGGTTCAGTGGCGGGTTACTGCAGCTGCCGCCACAGCAGTCGTTATAACCGAATTCTACTGTATTTAGTTCATATAATTTTAACTATGTAATATGTGTTCATAGCTCAGTGCAACTTCCGTTGTTGGGTTGATCGCGCAGGTTAACTGACCTGAAGCGCGGTCATTGCCTGAATGAGTTTGACATTTGGCATTATGTATTTTATTTTTTTATTCACAATTGGTAGGCCCTTGGCATCATCTCACCTGATAGATATTCTTACAAGTTTTTTTTTCATTACTTGAAAAACTTTGTTTTCCTACACACAATGAGCGCATAACTTCCCAGTCTATTGTTAAATTCATAAATTAAAAATTACTCTTTGTTATTCCATATACTATTCCCAAACTAAACATTTTGAAGTGTTAATAATTCCAAACGAACCATCCTAAACAAAGGCTTGGCTCTAAGCCAAGATTTTCAAATGCCTTTAAGATTGTATAGTTCAAAGATAGGCCGGAACAAAGACCTAAATAATACATTATAAGGACGGGGGCTCATCGTGGTCGGCGTAGAAAACGAGTCCACCATTTTTTTTTACTAATTTGAGTGCGTTTGACTACATCTCACCTGATGGTAACATCGATGTGGTCGTGGACGGTACACGCAAACTCATATAATGCTCACTCTCACCTTGAAGATCCCCAAATTGTAAGACTTGGGAAACACAGACGCAGGCAAGGAGTTCCTCTCCATCGTTGTCCGCATAGTTAATTAGGAAGCGTAATGCTTCGTGCGTATAGGCTGAATATAGACACAAAGGGGGGAAATCTCTTCTTGCGTCTCGATGACCGAAGGTGAATGTGAAATGAAGGTGGAATGGAGCTGGGAATGAGGTAGTGTAGTTCTTGCGCATACTCTTCGAAATGACTTCAATAGAATACTGAAAGACAGGCAACATTGCGGCGATACTCAAGGCTTCGGAGCTTGGTTTTGACAAGCTCAGCGTCACTAATGAGTCTCCGGGCGTGTCAGTCAATGGCGTCTAAGGTAACCAGCTTATACCGGGCTGATCCATCTTAAAGGTGAGAACAGTACTCCATACAAGATCGGACTTGTGCTTGACATAAAGAAAGAAGCTGTCCAGTTGTGAAATACCATCTCACCTTAGAGAGAATGCCCAGCTTCATTGCAGCAATTTTTGCCTTGGACTAAATGTAACGACCGAAATTGAGATTAAGAGTTAATTCCACGCCAAGAAGCTCAAGGTGGTCGGATATCTGAATGAATTCATTCCGGAAAGCAGGAGTCAAGTTGAAAGGACTCCTTTAAGTGGAAAAGAGACACGTCATAAGTCTAAGATAGATTGAACCTTACGAGGTTGGAATCACCCTAATCAGACACAGCCTGATGCAATAGGTTCATGCACTCTATCATGGCCTCTCTCAAAGACAGCCTCTCAGCACTGTTAGCTCTTGCACTGGATAGGTATCTTTCTACAACTGTAATATCGTCTGCATACCCAATAATACCCGATGTCAGCAGATCGTTTATATGTAGCAAGAATAGAGTAGCGGAAGAAACAGACCCCTGAGGTACCCCGGCATCAACATCCAATAGGTCAAAAGAGCATTCATCAATGACTACTCGAACAGACCGTTCCCTCGGGAAATCAAACTGTGGAATATTACAAACAGAATAGTAGGTTATCTTTATACAATGATACATCACGCGGTTTGTTTGTATGCTTGCCAGTAGGCATACATAGTACGCAGGTACACTACGAAAATTCTGCGCTGACGCCGTGCATGGCCGTGCCTAGGTACCTATAATTCGCGCTGCGCGTATGGTCAGGTGTGGTTGAGATATTTGATAAGATAAATAAATAAAAATAAAAGAGCCTTTATTTATGCATAAAATACTAAAAACTTTACACTTCAACAAAACATAGCATGCTCCTATCGAAAACATACAGGTCCTTATTTTTGAAATCGGTTAAAAAATGTATCGGGTCAAGGGAATGCTGTGATAGAACTTTTGTTCAGCGATCGAAGCGAGCAATATTAGGTTTGTTAGGTTTGATCAATTATACTGTCAAGACTCCCACCCCTCTCCTTGGGTAGCGGATCTGACAGTTATGAAAAAAAGAACTCTGTGAAGATTTTGCAGAAAAACCCACAATGGGGGTTTATTGACCACAGAATCACAGGCCGCATTATAAATTATGCTTTCCTGAACAAAGAATATAACTGAATGCAAATATATCATCCCGAAATGGGTCACAAAGGATCTTAAAATTTATTCAAACACTAAAAGTTGAGATCGCGGTACTTTAAACTTAAAATGAGGAAAGTAAAGCAATCTAAGAATCATAAAAAACATTAACAATAAATTTGTTTTGAATCCAAAATTAAATGGAAGGAAACGTAAGATATCATACAGGATAAACATGACAAGACATAATTGAAAACGCTAAACACGTTAAAAAACCGACTTCCATCGCAACAATTTAGTACATTTTTGCATTATTATTTTTTGGTTTTTGTTAATTTTCTACTAAAGTACTACACCGATTTTGATAAAATTTATATGGGACCACACGGGAAGCACTAGCTTTCAAACAAAAAAAAGAATCATAAAAATCGGTTCACCCAGTCAAAAGTTCTGAGGTAACAAACATAAAAAAAACATACAGACGAATTGAGAACCTCCTCCTTTTTGGAAGTCGCTTGAAAATCTTATCAAACGATAGAATCAATTAAATTAAATGACCCCCGTGAAATAGTAGAGCAGTTTAACAAATACCTTATAAACTCTACCGACTGTTCTTCCAAAGCAAACACTACAGAACTTGTTTCGGAACTACGCAGAATTCTTCAGGTCTCGTATGCTAACGATTTAACTGTAATTAAACCAGATGATAATTAATCTATTTTGTTTGGACATGAAATTAATCATACAATTGACATTATTAATACTTGGCTATTTTTTTTTATTCACAATTGGTAAGCCCTTGACAACATCTCACCTCGTGGTAAGTGACGATGTTGCTGAAGATGGAAGCGGGCTTACCAAGATTCCCCAACGCAATGGGGAACTGGCTATCTTATCTTTATGCCGGAACACACCAATGATATCAACATGGATATTTGGCGGCAAGACTTAGATAAGATGGTGGTAGCTAGCCAGGCGGGCTTAGAAAATGCCCTGCCACCAACCAAACCGAGTCTTACAATTGACCCCGCCGGGAATCGAACCCGCGACCTCCTGTGTAAAGTCAGTGAAGTTTGCCTCTGAGCTACGGAGGCGGTTAAATGCAGAAATAATTAAGGACCTAATTTTGCAAAGACAAACTTTATATAATTCTGTAATTAAGACGCAAAAATCAAACTTAGAATTGCGGTGCCAAAACAAATCAATCCAGCAAGTGAATCAAACAAAATTCTTGTGTATAGCATTAGTCGGGCACTGCTCTTGGAAAGAACACATAAAACTTACCTGTGCAAATCGTTTTGTATTTACTCTAGGACGTATGAGACACGTAACAGGACAAGATACTGCATTAGCAGGTTATCACGGCTATGTGACATCAGTCTTACGCTGTGAAGTACTACTTTGGGGCAATTCTGTAGACGTTGAACTAGTTTTTCTCGCTCAAAAAAAATGTATGAGAGCTGTTTGTGGAGCCGGACATATTGACACATTTAGACCATTATTTCGAAGACTTGGAATTTTAGTTTGATCAGGACTATACATTTTAGAGGTAGTTTCATTTGTACGGAAAAATGCAAACCTATTTCAAAATCCTGTACAGAACCCAAGATTAAGGAAAGAGACCCGACGAAATTGCTAATGCCATTGTGTAGAACTTCTCTTCACAAGAAAAATTGCTATACGATGACCATTACAGTTAATAAAATACCAAATAAAATCCGTCAATTACAAAATAGACAATTTAAGACTGAATTATCTAAATGTTTAAAAGAAAAATGGTACACTAAACAAATATTTTGTTGGTTGTTCATATTAACATTAAGGTATATAGTTTACTAGAATTATGAATAATTATTAAATTATTTTATTTATTATTATGACATTTCACATTTTTAAATTTATGTTAATAATTTATTTTTATGTACTTGCATGTATAACATTCTTAGTCGAAGTAATAAAGCTAAAAATGTTATACATGTTTACCACGTTTGAAGCAAATAAATGATCTTATCTTTAAAAAAAATGGAAACAAGTTAGTGGATTCTGGTTATATGCATCCCAGAGTAAATTCCGAAATGTCTGGCTAGGAGAACCGACTTGTTACCGTTAGACCACGAACACTTATAGATATCACCGACTTCAAGACTCGTAATTTAGGATAAAAACTTGTTTAACCAAAACATTCGGAAGGGCAGGTCCAGTAGAGGACATCTGCGTCTATGTGTGGGTCGGAAGTTGCTTCGTTTCGAAATTCCGAACGGCCACTCGAGTACGGCATCAATCCATCTAGATAAGATTAAGGTTGATTTAAAAAAGGCCCGTAAAGGCCGTTTTGTTGAGACGGCCGTGCCTCGAAGCTTAACTGACTACAATACAAACACTTTCACAACATATGCTTAGTCAGATCCTTTTCGCTGAGCCTGCACAGCTCACATTGCTACATTTAACTTTGTATATTTTCTACACTTTCCCTAGTATGGTGAAATTTATATTTTATTTATCTGTTGCGAGTTGTGTTGGTTCGTAAATAAAACATTTCTATTCTATTCTATCATAAACTGATCTATCTATCAAAAACTATCACACAAGAATGTTATACATATAGATTGACTCAATAATCTCAATAAAATACTCAAATATTAAAATTTTGAATTGTTACATAAGGTGACACATGTAATAGGCTAGTACCGCTAAACGTTAAAATATAAGAACCTACGCTAAGTAACAAAGTAACAAAAGTACTTTTGTACTTCTTTTTAGTAGAAGAAAAAACTTCAAAATATCAGGTCATATACTTCCCCACCTAGGGGCTCGAGCCTACCCTGAATTAGGGCGATCACGCCTTAGTCGACCACGCGGGCCCAGTGCGGGTTAGTCGATTTCATAAACAACCAATGAGTTTCTCTGCAGACGTGTGCAGGTTTCCTCACGATGTTCCTTCACCGTAAAAGCGTCGTATCATCATCATCATCATCATATCAGCCGAAGGACGTCCACTGCTGGATATAGGCCTCCCCAAGGATTTCCACGACAACCGGTTCTGCGCTGCCCGCATCGCGTCCACGGTGGGAGGCCTGCCTACACTAAGTTTTCCGGTGCGAGGTCGCCACTCGAGACTTTACTGCCCCAACGGCCATTTGTTCTACAACAAAAAGCGTCGGATAAACGTAGATATAAAAATGGACTTGAATAGTCGGTAGCGGCCCTTGCCGTTACGTCACCGACGCTCTCAGTTTGAGAGATTATAATATGTAACAAATTGAAATAATGGTATTTCATCGTTCGCTACTGGTACCGGTAACAGGCTTTACCGAAGTTCGGTATCTATCAGATGAGCATCACTTCTCACTAATTTACTGAGTTTGTGAATTGCCGAGCCTTACGCGTTGAGGACGCTTGTCGTGTTAATTTTACAATTGTTTCCGTTAAGAATACTAACGTTATTTGATATGGCAAAATATCTATTATTCATATCAGTGTAGAGGCGGTTGTAAAGATATAATTAACTGGAAAGGCATCTCCGTTCCGAGATTTTAACCGCCTCCGTGGCGTAATGGTTAATCCATTCGCTTCACACCAGGAGGTCGCGGGTTCGATTCCCGGCGTGTCAACTTGTAAAAATCGGTTTGGTTGGTGGTAGGGCATTTTCTAAACCTGCCTGGCTAGCTACCACCATCTTATCTAAGTCTTGCCGACAAACATTAGTGAACATTGATGTGTTCCGGCTCGAAAAAAAAGATAGCCAGTTCTCCATTGCGTTGGGGAATCTTGGTAAGCCCACTTCCATCTTCGGCATCATCGTCACTTATCACCAGGTGGGATGATGCCAAGGGAGGCCCATCAATCAAAGTTGTTACTTTTACTTGCTTTGCTTTGGCATGTCATCACATCAGCCAAAAGGCATCCACTGCTGGACATAGCCACCCCCCTCCTCCTACATAGGACATAGTTTGAGTCGCCTGTTACGACACCCTCGAGAAGTTTCTTGGAGACAGTTGTGCAGTTTCGGCTTCTTATTCACATCTTTGATATAGTGAGAAATGAGAATGCATATCTACATCTATCTATCTGTATTATAAAAGAAAGTCGTGTTAGTTACACCATTTATAACTTAAGAACCCGTTTTGATAATTCTTTTTTTTGTGGAGTTCCTTATTGTCAGGAGAAGGTTTTAGGGTAGTTTAGGGTAGGGTACGGTAGGGCAGTGTAGTGTAGTGTAGGGTAGGGTAGGGCGGGGTAGGCTAGGGTAGGGTAGGGTAGGATATTTTAGTGTAGGGTAGGGTAGAGTAGGGTAGCGTAGTGTAGTGTAAGGTGGAACAAAGTTCGCCGGGACAGCTAATTCTGTATAAAGGCCGAATCTAATCGTCAAAATGTAAAAAAAAACTAAATAAAAAACAGCAGTAGCCTTTTCTTGGCCTCTGAATTAATGTACTATTATCAACTCATGATATATGTAAAGTTCAATCTTATACCCATTGCGGCTAGACTAGACCACTACGCTCCACAAAATAGTTCCATGAACGTGCTTTCAATTTATTATACGATTTCCCATTAATTCATTTTCGCTTCTTCGTTTTGTGTAGAAGGGTTCTACGCTACAGCAATCTCGACCAGAATATCGCCGCTCATTTTTGCGACAGTGACAACAGTTTTTATTCCATTCTTAAGGACAAAATGGATAGTCCCTTAATTAAGCAGTGTCGGTGGCTCCCAATCTTGCCCAAAACCATAGTAAAGATTCTTAAAACTTACTTAGGATAAGGAAAAACACTAACACTATTGGATTTGTATTGATATTTAAATTATAATCATATTCTAGTAACTATTTAAAACATCAGAAGCTGTGATTTTTATATTTATAGTTTTTTTTTGTTAAGTACCTAACTAGAACCCTTGAAATCTATGAAATTCTTCTTTTCGACTATGTTACACAAAATTCCATGTTGAAGCCATGAAACTTTAGTGCAAGAAACCACTTAACCTACTAATATTACAAATGTGAAAGTTTGTATGTATGGATATTTGTTAGTCTTTCACGCAAAAACTACAAAACACACCTGGCTAAAATTTGGTAGGTAGACAGATTAGGACCTGGATTAACATTAAGGCTACTTTTCGCGTACTGGGCACCCTCGAAACCTCTGGCAAAAGCTAGTTCGTTGTGATTTTCCAGAAACATGAACAAGTATCGCTATTTAACATTGGCACTCGATCTTCTATGGTTATGCTATGTTATGTTGTTTTTTGTTTATGCTTTTCGCACTATCATCGACCTTCAATAAATTGTAAGTGATCGTAGGATAATCTTAACTAGTGTTATGATAAAGTGTCTTGTTTACATTGTTGAAAAATTCTAATAAAAGATACTTTATTCACATACTACATTTAACTACTCTATCTATCAAACGATCTATATAAGTATACTTTAAGATCTTTTGTACCACGTTAATTATGACGGCAATAAATTGTTGGGTAAATGCTGAATGCTTTTTCGAAAAAATACTCACAGGGCCATAGACCGTAGTAGAATGAGCCTCCTTAGGTACTAACTAGGTCACGTTCGCTCTGAAGCAGTAAAAGCTATTTGTATGGAGTATTCGTAGCATTATATGTTCACATAATGAATACAAAAAGGCTCTTCGATCTATTATGCATGTTCTATAAGTGGCGAAGAATTACCAAGGGTTTGCCACATAAGCCTTATGTGTATGGTCGAGGTTTTGCGAATTTCATGATCGGTTCGTTTTTCGTCACACAGGCTCAACTCACTCATATTACTACCCAGAGTAACCGTGAATTTAGATGTTTATGTTTCAAAAATTAGGCTCTCACAAGCTCAAGTCTGAGCTTGGCGGGTCATACTTACTCGGATGAAGAAGCTATCCTCCCTCCCGAAGGACCCCCTCTCATAAGTAACCATCAATTTGGGTTTCGATCCAAGCACTCATATCCACAACAAGTCCACCACATAGATGAATACATACTGAACGGAATTTATCCCAAACGCGATAAGACAGTCGCTTTCTTCTTCGACGTAGCCAAAGCCTTCGACAAGGTTTGGCTTGCAGGACTCGCTTACAAACTCTACCACTTAGACCTCCCCGACCGACTCGTCCATATAGTGGAGTAATATCTCCAAAACCGCACCTTCCGATTCAGACACGAAGGAGTACTTCCTCTCCGCGTCCTCTTAAAGCCGGGGTCCACCAAGGATTCGTACTCTCCCCTACTTTGTACACTCTGTACACAAACGAAATCCCCATCCCGCAAAAAGGAGCACAGATATCTCTCTTTGTGGACGACACTGCCCTCTACGTAAAGGGACGACAGTTATCACCACTTATAGCAAACTCCAACACTCAGTTGACGAGCTAGGCAAATGTTTTAGGAAATGGAGAATCGAAGTGAACTCGAGCAGAAGCTCCACGGTTCTCTTCAACTTCAAACGTAGGCGCCCTAACCCCGAACAGTCAAACCGTATGCTAGGCACCCCTGTCCCATGGCAAGTTACAGCCAAATACTTAGGAGTCACCCTCGACCCCCAACTCACCTTCGGACCCCACATCCGTGACCCGCAACGCCCGCTTCTACCTAAGCTGTCTTAACAGTTTGTTAGATAAACATATCAAAATGTCTCCCTCAAATAAGCGAATACACTTTAAGCTTTGCATATGACTGGTAATGACACACGCGGCCCCGGTCTTTGCGCATGCGTTCAAAGGGAACATGCACAAATTCAAGTTGTACAAAACCTGTTGTGCCGTAGAGCGCTGAACGCCCACTGGTGCGTAAGAAACGCAGACCTACACCGAGACTTGAACTTACCGACTACTCAACAGTTCAATAAGGCCTCTTCGAGAACTTCTTCAAGTCCTCGGAGACGCACTCTAATCCGTTAATTCGAGGGGGCATTAATCGAACTATCTGATCTACGTACTGTCTGATCTACCCGATCAAATTTCAACCGAACTTAACTGCCTTCTAACGTTCACTCATCAGTCGCTCGAAAGCAATAAGAATTCCTGAAGAGCCTAATACTTAATACATGAATATGAACGTTATACCTACTAGTCAACAACGTTTACTGATTTCTCCATACAGATAACCACAGATAAGAAAATTGGACCATAACTACGCAATAAGAAGAATACTTAGTTATTTTCCATTCAGAGATCACGAAATAATTAAAGGGCTTGTTCAAAATATTTCGTCAGAAAGTTAGGCGAACGACAAAAAAGATAAAATACAGGTCTAAAAATATATTTCGTAAAGATGGACTCTACGATATTGAAAGTGGGCCTAATTTTGTAAAGCCCATACTTCTCATGGATGGAAATCTCACAAATTCAAGTAATCCTCCTAACTAACTAGCGCTGCCATCAGAAAAAAACCGGCCAAGTGAGACTCGGGGTTTCGCACCAAAAGTTTAACTATTAACAGAACAAGACCTTTCAGCACTTTGCTATAGGTAAATGGGGGGGTCTACTTATGCTGGACTTCGAAAATTTTATTTTTGCTGTGGGAACGGAATAACTTTAGATTTTCTCATTACAGGATCAATACTATACGAGTTACGCCGTTTTTAAGTTTGACAGCTGTCATCTACTTTAGATTTTCTCATTACAGGATCAATACTTTCCAAGTCACGCCGTTTTTAAGTTTGACAGCTGTCATCTACTTTAGATTTTCTCATTACAGGATCAATACTTTCCAAGTCACGCCGTTTTTAAGTTTGACAGCTGTCATCTACTTTAGATTTTCTCATTCAAGGATCAATGCTTTCCAAATAACGCCGTTTTTAAGTTTGACAGCTGTCATCTACTTTAGATTTTCTCATTCAAGGATCAATGCTTTCCAAATAACGCCGTTTTTAAGTTTGACAGCTGTCATCTACTTTAGATTTTCTCATTACAGGGTCAATACTTTCCAAGTCACGCCGTTTTTAAGTTTGACAGCTGTCATATACTTTAGATTTTCTCATTAAAGGATGAATCCTTTCCAAGTCACACCGTTCTTAAGTTTGACGGCTTTTTTTATTTATTTTTATTCACAATTGGTAAGCCCTTGGCATCATCTCACCTGATGGTAAGTGACGATGATGCCAAAGATGGAAGCGGGCTTACCAAGATTCCCCAATGCAATGGAGAACTGGCTATCTTATCTTCAAGCCGGAACACATCAATGTTGTTAACACTGATGTTTGGCGGCAAGACTTAGATAAGATGGTGGTAGCTAGCCAGGCGGGCTTAGAAAATGCCCTACCACCAACCAAACTGAGTCTTACAATTGACCCCGCTGGGAATCGAACCCGCGACCTCCTGTGTAAAGTCAGTGAACTTTGCCTCTGAGCTACGGAGGCAGTTAAGCGGAGCTGTCATCTACTTTAGATTTTCTCATTACAGGATCAATAAATTCCAAGTTAAGCCGCTATTAAGTTTGACAGCTGTCATCTACTTTAGATTTTCTCATTACAGGATCAATACTTTTCGAGTTATGCCGCTTTTAAGTTTGACAGCTATCATCTAAAATAAAGATCTCGAAGAAAGACTTGGATTTTTTTAAAATCCACAATTGGTAAGCCCTTGATGGAAATCATCTCACTTGATGGTAATTGATAATGATGCCGAAGATATAAGCGGGTTTATTTCCCTTAAAGAACTGGTAATCAAAGTTTAATTACAATCCCAGCAACTGTACGGGCGCCGTCATCGTTGATCCGCTTGGAAGCCTTTGCTCTTTTGCGATCCCGGCACCGCTTCACTCAATTGTATTATGTTTTATGGGTATCGTTGAGTTTCTAATTAGACACCCTTTCCAGCCATATTAGATTCATGTATCTCGACTTGGCTTTTTAACGAGCATAGGCCAATATTTTTTTTTTACAAATTATCTTCTTGAACACCGTACATATTCACTGCTGCTGTTTAACAATTTTTTTTTACAAACTTCAATAGAGATTATCAAATTATAATGGTTGATACTTTAACGAAAGTCATAGCATTTACGAGTCCAAAGTTAACGTCATTTAAAATCACACAGCGTAATTTTATCAAAACAACGACAATCAAGAGAGAATCACAATGATACGCTTGACACAAAGAGACAGAACTTCAAGGACATCAATGAAGAGCACATGAGGTCTTACATCTATAAGAATGACCTGTGCTTGATCTCTGTATTAAAATTTTAGATTTAATTTTTAAATTTTTAAATATAATCTAATTTTAAAAAATATATCAACACAAATTTCACCTTAAAATTAATTAAACAGATTTTTCAGATTTTCTGTTTAAGTTAGAAAAGAACTCTGTATTTTTAGGATCAGTAAAACTCTCTCTAAGCAAAATGGAAATTTTATCAGAATACGAAACATAACAAATAACCAGCAGATCGGCAGGTGTTAAAACATTTCTGAATTAAATCTAAAGTATATGAGAGAATTTTGCCACACTACTCGTACAGTAGGCTATGGCTCGTGGCTCGTATAGACAGTCACGGCATACTTTGGTCACGGCCTACTAGATTGACCAAGGAATACCCAACACCACGAGTAGGGAAAAACACAGTCAAGGCATACTTTGGTCACGGCCTGTCAAATACCCATAAGATAAATCGATAAGCACACTAGCGCCGCCATTAGAAATAAATAACTTACTCATTCTTATCTAAATCATTGAATTTTGCGCATTTAGGGGGGCAACAACTTGATTTCGATTAAAGCCCATAAAAATGAGCAAATTATTTATTTCTATTGGCGACGCTAGGAAATAATAAATAATTTACTCATTCTTATCGAAGTCATTGAATTTTGCACTTATACAACGGCAACAGCTTGATTTCGATTAAATCTCATAAAAACGAGCAAATTATTTATTTTTATTGGCGGCGCTAGTGTGCTAATCGCACCACCTTAAGTATACATAAAAGCAAATGATCGGCACATAACTGCGCCATTGTTTTTCCCTTCTCGTGTTGTTGGGTATTCTATGGTCAATCTAGTAGGCCGTGAACAAAGTATGCCGTAACTGTATTTTTCCTTTCTCGTAGTGTTGGGTACTCTGTAGTCTATCTAGTAGGCCGTGACCAAAGTATGCCGTGAATGTGTTTTTCCCTTCTAGTGGTGTTGGGTATTCTGTGGTCAATCTAGTAGGCCGTGACTAAAGCATACCGTAACTGTGTTTTTCCCTTCTCGTGGTGTTGGATATTCTGTGGTCAATCTAGTAGGCCGTGACCATAGTATGCCGTGAATGTGTTTTTTTCTTCTCGTAGTGTTGGGTATTCTATGGTCAATCTAGTAGGCCGTGACTGTGTTTTTCCCTACTCGTGGTGTTGGGCATTCTGTGGTCAGTGGTCAGTACCGCGTCAAATGCTCAGTTTTAGGTTGATTAGGTGGAACAGATATTTGGATTAGGTATTATTGTGGATAAGGAACAGGTGTACCTGATATCAAATTTAACTAGTACAACCAGAGATTTGTTACCCTTATATATAGCATATCTCTGAGTACAACCCATCTCTAAAATTTAGATATGCATGGTTTTTTTGTTATTTTCCTTAGAATTATGGACGGAGCTTGATTTCGATAAAAAACGCATCAAAATAGGTCCAACTGTTTAAGAACTACGATGCCACAGACAGACACACACACAGACATTGGCGTTAAACTTATAACATCCTTCTTTTTGCGTCGGGGGTTAAAAATCGGTGTCGAAATTTGTAATCGGTTCACATCACTAGAAGGAACCAGTTTCCAAGACACAGTCTTAAGTACGACTAGTTTGGAAATTAGGGCCTGATTAAATGTGTTTATAACTTGTAAGTGCCAAAATAAACATTTACATTTTTCATTTCATTACTTGGTTGACAGTTGATGTGTTATTGACCTTTGTTGTTGATGTTCCACCTTTTCGCACGAATCGTTACGCGTACAAATTTATTATGCGTACAGCGCAGGAGTGGAACTCCTTGCCTGCGTCAGTGCTTCCCGATTCCTACAATTTGGGGATCTTCAAGGCAAGAGTGAATAGGCTATATTTTAGTTTTGTGTACCATCCTTGACTGCATCATCACTTACCATCAGGTGAGTTGCAGTCAAACGCACTCAAATTTTTAATTTAAAAAAAATAGAATTTTTCATGTAAATGTTTGAAAGTTCAAGTCTATAAGGAGACATCAGTGATGATAAAACACGAAAGTAGTCCCAATAAAATATACATAATTATAATGAAGTTGAAGTATTTTCTCAAAGAGACAAAGGACCGAATTACATTTTTCCTGAGGCATTATGTGTATTTGCATGCGGCATTAAGAATAATGCCCGAATAATGGAAAAGATTTTTGATATGAAAATAGCGTGGGAGGCAACAGGGAATATTCTTTACGTTATATTTCACTTACTTCTGTGCTATACGGGGTGGAATTATATTTGTTTCGTCTCTTGAGCGTAGTGACTCTGTTTTAGCAAAGTATATATATTAGTACTAACATACAGTATGGACACTCCCTAGCCGCTCTCTAAATTGCGACCTCACCCCCTCGGCACCCAAATTGATACAAATTGGTTACTGTTTGGTTGTCGAACCTATAGGATTTCGCCGCCGTTTTGTTTGTTCCGTCACTCCTTTTTTTGAAGTATCATTTCTGGTCCGTTGTATGAAGTGTCCAGTGTGTGATATTCACCGCCTCCGTGGCGTAACGGTAACGACCATTAGCTTCACATTAGGAGGTCACGGGTTCGATTCCCAGCGGAGTCTAACTATGTATGACTTGGTTTGTTTGGTGGCATTTTCTAAACCCGCCTGGCAAGGTACCACCATCTTATCTAAATCATGCCGCCAAGCATCAATGTTAACAGCATTGATGTGTTGTCCGGCTTGTAGATAAGATAGCCCCATTGCGTTGGGAATCTTGGTAAGCCCGCTTCCATCTTCGGCATCATTGTCACTTACCATGAAGTGAGATGGTGTCAAGGGCTTACCAATTGTGAATTTAAAAAAAATGGTCTGTATTTAAATCGTCAAGTTTTTTTTAAATCGATACAAAATGACATGACCGAACATTGCGTTTTCTATGATAGAATGTGGTGATTTTAAAACGGACTGTTTTTGCTTTCGAGTGACGATGGCAAGAACAAGGTACTGTGATGGAAAAAAAAGGAAGTTGATATTTTGATGGGGATCCATTGTCATTTCTTACACTAACAGAGTCCAAAAAATATATAAAAAATACAAAATGTCGAGTTGATCCGGTGCTCTAGCGCCTTAAACTACTGAACGGTACAATTCAGGTAATATTATTTTAATTTTTCTTATCTTGGTTTTTTAGGGTTGTTGGATAAACAATAAAAGACCCACTTACTTAGGCCGTTGGGGCAGTAAAATTCTCGAGTGGCGAAAGACGTAGCGTAGACACCCACCGCCACGTTGGACCGCCGAGCTGGTGAAGGGTCCTGGTTAAGGGAGAAGTCTTTGTCCAGCAGTCGACGTCTTTCGGACGATATTTGCTCCATTTTACCTAACACCCTGTTTAATAAGTACCTACCCACATTACCTAATAACAACATAATTATGTATATAAATGAAAAAATCGCTCAGTGACTATATTTCAGTAGGAAAATAAAATAGAAGTAAAGAAATTGTACAGCCTCTCTGGGCATACTTTCTTGCATAGCTTTCATCGTCTGGCAAATCATCAAAAATGCGCTGCGCGCTGAAAGAGGTGTAGATACAATACAATACAATACAATATTCTTTATTGCATCACAACACAAAAAATAAATTGACAATATAGAAGAAAGCCTATACAACAGGCGGCCTTATTGCTAGGTAGCAATTTCTTCCAGGCAACCTTTGGGTAGGGAAACAGCGATAGAATAAGTTAAGGGGCGGTGCAATAGTTAAAAAAAAGAAAAATTTGCAAATAAACAGTTATTATAAAATACTTAATAGTTATTATAAATATTAATAAAATACTTAAATAATATAACAATAATATATAAAATAATAAATATATACATAAACAAACAAAAATATAAATAAATTAAATGTTTTATCTATCTATGGTAAAGAAAGGAAAAGGAAGATGAAAAAAAAGGATTTAAAAGCAGAGAACAGTGATATTATTAAATTAAATAATGAGCTGTAATTAAAGAATGAGTGTAGATGAGATTTGATGTTTTTTTTTTTTAAATCTGGGTTTGTATGGCACGTTTCTTTTTCCGTTTTTAGGGTTACGTACCCAAAGGGTAAAAACGGGACCCTATTACTAAGCCTCCGCTGTCCATCCGTCCGTCTGTCACCAGGCTGTATTTCATGAACCGTGATAGCCAGACAGCTGAAATTTTCACCGATAATGTATTTCTTTTGCCAATACTAAAAATTAGAAAAAGTGAAAGTCTCCATACAAAAAACGTGTTTTTTAAACGTTAAGAAACTAGCGCCATCTACTATGATGGTTTTTGAAACATGAAACTAGCGCCATCTAGTATGATGGTACAGCATACATAGGGTTCCATGTATGCGGCTCTGACTTGCACTTAGCCATGTTTTTTTTTGAATAATGAACTACCCAGAGTAATAGGCCTTATAAAG
Source organism: Coleophora flavipennella (assembly GCA_947284805.1). Lineage (NCBI taxonomy): Eukaryota > Metazoa > Arthropoda > Insecta > Lepidoptera > Coleophoridae > Coleophora > Coleophora flavipennella. Next base: position 2,722,605 of record OX369297.1, read on the forward strand.
TTTTTAAATGGAAAGTCTTGACCTTTTTTTTCATTAGCACCATTGGCGCTTTCGAACTTTTAAAAAGTTCATCATCATCACGTCACATCAGCTCATATAAGTCCCCACCGAGGGGCTCGAGCCTACCCTGAATTAGGGCGATCAGGCCATAGTCGACCACGCGGGCTCAGTGCGGGTTGGTCGACTTCACACACAACCTTCGAGTTTCTTCGCAGGCGTGTGCAGGTTTCCTCACGATGTTTTCCTTCACCGTTAAAGCAATTGGTAAGTATATGTACGTAAGTTTTTGAAAAACTCATTGGTACATTGGCCGTCTATTTTTGAACCCGGTACTTCTGATTAGAAGGACCGAGTCGTTACCGGTTGAGCCACGGACGCTTTTTAAAAAGTTACTTCGCACAAAATTTGTAGGAAATATTTGTAGCTCAGAGGCCAAAAAAGAGATTCCTGTGTCTCTCTATTAGATAGATCTTATTTCATTACTTTAAACGACATATTCCTGTAAACAGGGTGTAAAAAAATTGCTGTTGGAGCCGTTAACTGGGGGTTCTACTCATCACACTGAACAACTTTACCAAAGGAACCCATAGTCAATTCGCAAAAAAAAAAATGAACCCTCCATACAAAAATACACAAAAATTGGTCAATCAGCTGATCGATATTAACGTTCCAGTATAAACAGTAAACACCACATCACTATATCTCGGTAATCCCTTGACGGATTTTGCGAATTTTTCTGTTATTTGTTTTTAAGTTATTTTTCTGTCATCAATTCGCCTACCAAATTTCACGACGTTTCGATCAACGATACTCGAGTCATCGGCGTACAAACATATTTTATGTGTTTAATATAACAATATTTAGGGCAAGACTAAGAATAGGTACTTTTTTAGAAATATAATTTTTAACTCATTAATTGTTACATTACTTTACCGAACATGACAGGTCTTGCCAGAAGGAATGAAAGAATTAAAATTATTTTTAAAAAAACAATACAGCGACATGGCTAGGTCAGTTCACACGAACGATCAAGAAACAAGGTCACATATGCAATGGGCTGTTTTTTACATCTTACTAGTTAATTCCCCATTAAAGGCCGTATTTTTAACGCCCTTTTGTTGTGGATATTACGTTCCATTTACCGGGATATCTGTTCCGTTTAATGGAACGACATCGGCCGACTAGAACAAGATGGGCGAGCACATTTTCACTTCATTAGTCACAGGCGTCAGGCGTAATGGACACGCATAGGGTTACCATGTGACAGGCATTTGCCGCATTTGACAGGCATTCTATGGTTAAGACAGGTGTACGGCCGACGCTAGGCTGGGACAGGCATTTTTGAATTTTGCGGGTCTCAGTGAAATCTTAAAGCTCGCATACGTGCTCCATACACACAAAATAAATGAAACTGACTAAAAAGCGCAGTCTGCCCGCGCAGCGTTGCGTGCAAAAAAACGAGTCAAAATAATTACCTATTATAGTTGAAACTGTTGTTTACTATTTATTTCAATATTTACAGTTTTGTTACTGTAGACAAGCATTTTTCAGAAAAATAAAGCATTTTGTGCATCTTAGACAGTCATCTCCCTTTCATAAATGGTAACCCTAGAAACTGAAGAATTTTTGTTTACTAACGTTAAGGTAGACTAGCAGGAAATGAAAATGTTAAGATGGATGTGTGCAGTGACAGTGATGGACAAGATCAGGAATGAGGAAGCTTGAAAGTAGCACCAGTGACTTGAGAAATTGAGAGCGAATCGTTTGTCAAGGTTTGGACGAATAATGAGGACACATGAATGGCATGGGACAAAAAGAGTGATGAGTGTGTAAGTGTATGTACATGCATGTAAAGGGAAAAGACTTGAACCCAATGGACAACTAAAGGACAACTTGTTACACAAAGCGGCGCCTCATACAATTGGGCCTATTGTATTTTAGCAGAATTGCAATCCGGCTAGCTTACAATTGGAGTTATTCAATTGTATGTCGTCATTCAATCAACGGGCTAATCATTCAAGTGGCAGATTTAAACAGTAGGCTGCGACATTTATAAGCTGATAATATGATGACTGTTATTGATTTCATGAAAAACTTATTAATATGATGATATTGATGAATTGATACGGTGGTTGGGCGTGATCTAGGTTTATTTCGCCTCTGCCCCTATAAAGTGTGTGAAAAACACTACCAATACAAAGTTACGCAGTAAACCGTACAAAAAAATATTTTATGAAGAAAGTTTAACCGCCTGCGTGGCGTTATAGTTAGTCCATTCGCTGCACACCAGGAAGTCGCGGATTCCCGGCGGGGTCAACTTTGCAAGACTAGGTTTGGTTGGCGGTAGGGCATTTTCTTAGCCCGCCTGGCTAGCTACCACCATCTTATCTAAGTCTTTTTTTTTTTTTTTTTTTTTATGCACAATTGGTAAACCCTTGACAACATCTCACCTGGTGGTAAGTGACGATGTTGCCGAAGATGGAAGCGGGCTTACCAAGATTCCCCAACGCAATGGGAAACTGGCTATCTTATCTTCATGCCGGAATACACCAATGATATCAACATTGATATTTGGCGGCAAGGCTTAGATAAGATGGTGGTAGCTAGCCAGGCGGGCTTAGAAAATGCCCTACCACCAATCAAACCAAGTCTTACAATTGACCCCGCCGGGAATCGAACCCGCGACCTCCTGTGTAAAGCCAGTGAACTTTGCCTCTGAGCTACGGAGGCGGTTAAAAAGTCTTGCCTCCAACCATCAGTGTTAACAGCATTGATGTGTTTTGGCTTAAAGATAAGATAGCCAGATCCCCTTTGCGTCGGGGAATCTTGGTAAGCCCACTTCTATCTTCGGCATCATCGTCATTTACCATCAGGTGAGATAATGCCAAGCGCTTATCAGTTGTGGATTTTAAAAAAAACCTTTTATTTCATGACTTTGGGAAAGATCAAGCTTCATGAGCACTAGAAGTATAGACAACCCTGTATTCAATCCACTAGCATATACCTGAATAAGAAAAAAACATGCAGTGTCAGAGCACACTGCCGTTGGTTAAACGTAAAACGTCTGATTTTCACGTCCCTGATTTTTTTGCCTCCGGTCTCGCGGTTTGTCACTTGGTTGCCATTGAGGAACCAGATTCTTTCGTTGCAGCTTGGTTGCGATTGAGGAACCAGATTCTTTCGTAGCAGCTTGGTTGCCATTGAGGAACCAGATTATTTCGTTGCAGCTTGTTTACCATTGAGGAACCAGATTCTTTCGTAGCAGCTTGGTTGCCATTGAGGAACCAGATTCTTACGTTGCAGTCTGTCGTCACATCCGCTACGATCCAGGTTTTTAAAGTGGTACTCCGTATGTGATTTTAAATATGCTGATCGTCTATTCACCCACCCGAACCCCTTGGCTGCAAATATGTTGGTCGGTGCCGGTGTAGCATCACGCCTCAAAAGAGCAAATATCTTCTAGCTATTGAAGGGCAGCAGTGACACTGGCCACTGCGCCCCCAAAGTCTTCATTTTGCAAAGCAATTGCTCGTTGTCTGGAATACTGATTGCAATTAAAAATTAGAAGAAAAAAAAGATGTTTCACCGTTGCCATGTCCATTGTTGATATGGTCGGTTGATGGGCAATTTATGTGTTTTAGTGTGATTAATTAAGGTGTGACTAAAAGTGTTTTAGATTAGAGAGATTAGGTTATTTAATTTAGCCGTGTCACAGTAGATGCCTCGCGTTTTCAACGACGGCTTTAAGTTTCACCGCTTCACATTAGAAGGTCGTGGGTTCGATTCCCGGCGTGGTCTAACTTTGTAAGACTGGGTTTGGTTAGTGGTATGATATTTTATAAGCAAGCCGGGCTAGCTACCACCGTCTTATCTAAGTCTTGCCGAATCAATATTAACAGCGTTTATGTGTTCCGGCATAAGAATAAGAAAGCTAGTTCCCCATTGCGATGGGAAATCTTGGTAAGCTCGCATTCATCTTCGGCATCATCGTCACTTACACTACAAAGAGACACACGATTATGTATCGTATTTATTCACGAATTGAGTTCAAAGTCGTGCGCTCTCTACTGGAACGTATAAGTTCCAGCGGGCTTGACAGGGTTAAAAAAGATATGTGTCGCAGAAACGAGAAGCACTGAACAAAGCGAGTTCTGAAATAGAGACAACGTTGAACCTTAGCATGTGACGCCCTCTGACTGGGTGAAAAGAAGACTGCTGGAGATAGCTAAAACTTGGAGACTACGGGAAAACTACAGTGTAAGAATCCATACAGTAGTCTAACGCCTTTGATGTTAGCTTTAAAGCCGTCATCTGTAGTAACTGGTCACCTTTGACGCTGGCGCCTCTTGTTCAATAAATGAATTGTCCTGAACGGTGAGTGACAGTTGAGGCTTTACCTCCTTGTCTCTGACCTCGGCCTTCCCCCCCCCCCCCCTCCCTGTGTGTTGGGCGACTGTTTATATGCTTTGGGTTGTGAGAAAACTGGATGCAGAATAATGAATGCTTACCATTTGGAATTTACACATACTTAAACAGAAAATACAAAGTTTAAAGGAACGGAAAACAGCGAACGAAGCGAAGTTGAAAAATAATGTCGTCGAGAGCAAAAAGGCCGATCTTGTCCTAAACAAACACTCGAATGGAATGGATTATACCGCTATGTTTTCTTTCGATTTCTTGGACATCGATCGGTGTTAATGGAAGAAAACAATTAAATTCTGTTTTGTGCCGTACCCAAAAGGTGCCGACGACCCTGTTATTAAGCCCCCGTCCGTCTATCTGTCTATCTGTCCTCTCTACAAAGGGCAGTATCTTTTAAACCATAGTAGGTAACTAGTTGATTTTTTATAGACCGTGTATGGCTGATCACCTTACATAACAACACAATAATTGAACAAAGAAAATTAAAAAAATTAAGGGTGTTTTTGTTTTAGATTAATTTCAGTTCATCATTACAGCTCATATACGTCCCCACCGAGGGGCTCGAGCCTACCCTGAATCAGGGCGATTAGGCCTTAGTCGACCACGCGGGCCCAGTGCGGGTTGGTCGACTTCACACTCAACCTTCGAGTTTCTTCGCAGGCGTGTGCAGGTTTCCTCACGATGTTTTCCTTCACCGTTAAAGCAATCGGTAAGTATGTACGTAAGTTTTTGAAAAACTCATTGGTACATTGGCCGTCCAGATTTGAACCCGATACCTCTGGTTAGATGGACCGAGTTAAGATAATAAAATACGTATCTTAAAAATGTAACTAAAATGCGGTAAATATTATGTTCGTTATTAAAATAGGAATCACTTGTTTATCCATACAGAACAACAGCATGCAAATGTTATTACAATAATAAATAGAAACAAACACAAAAAAAACTTAAAATTCAGTCCTTGACAATACATCATAATTTGTGACCCAAAAACTCATCAAGAGAATAGAACATATTTTGAAGAAACCATTCATGTAGGGTTTTCTTAAATCTATTAAAAGCCAGATCTTTGAACGACTGCAAATCTTTTGATAATAAGTGGTCTTAGGTTTTTCGCTCATAACTAGCCTGTTGAGTTTTTTTTTTTCACACTTGCAGTTACTTCTATTTTTGTACTTATATGTATTACCATTCTTACGATTCAGCAAAAACACAAAAAAAAAACAAAAGAAACACGTTTCTGTATGGCAATTCCCCTTGATTTTGCACTTTTTAGATAAATCCCCATAATAAAACATTCTCCAAAAAAATTTACCTGACTACTAATCGCGGTTCAAGAGATACGGCCTTTCAAAAGTCGGACAGACGGACGGACATCTCAGGCCTAATAGCAGGATCCCGTTACCTGGTATGGAACCCTAAAAAAAATATCCACGAGGGCAAAGCCGCGAGCAAAAGCTAGTAAGTAATAAATTGCGACAAGATATTGATCCCCTATTGCGCTAAATAACAACACATTGATCTGTCAGAATATTGAAGTCATGTGGAAGTTATTTTCATTATTATAAATCTACTAGCTGTTTTCACGCGGCTTTACTTACTCAGATCCCGGTGAAAAATGTTCTATACCTATTCTCAGACCTATCAAATATACACAGAAAATTTCATAGAAATACGTCCTTCCGGAGGAGTATGGCAATTATCACTGTGACACGAGAATTTTATATACAGGATGAGTTTTTTTTAAGGATCAGTATGGGGAAATTCTAAACTGTAAGATATAGAGAAAAACCGTGATCTCAATTTTAGAGAAAATAAAAATGGCGTTTTAAAAAATAAAAATAAATGTTAACTTCAAGTAATTTCAACAACTTGTAGTCTCTGTACAATTTTTGGTTTGTAGAGTGATATACAATCCAAATATCAAAAAAAAGCCATTTCTCCGAACCTAAAGATTTTTTTGTTTTTTAAAAAGCCATTTTTATTTTCCTAAAACAACAAAACAAAACTCAACTGTATATAGAAGATAGATGTAAATGTTCGTTTATTCAATATCTCAAATTAAACTTTCTACAGCTGTAGGCATGCCAGGGAAGGTGTTTTCAAAATAAAAACGTGGGTGGAGCTCCGAGGCGGAGGCCTAGTTTGTTACCTATTCACGCTTCGACACCTCATCCAATCTTCCCGTTTGGCATGTACATATCCTGTGTAACGGAGAAGGATATTTAAGCCACTTTTTATCTCGTAGAAAATAGCACAGTCCAATACAGTCCCTGAGGTATGTGAAAAAAAGCCTATTTTTGGTTAATTTCCTTTTTAATATCGCAATGGATCAACTCGCAAAGGGGCAACGGATCGACGTGATTTTTTGCATAGAAATAGTTAAGGGGTGGGAAGTGACATAGACTGCTAATCAGGATATCCCGGTGTTGTTCCCGAGGGATCTGAAAAAATCTAATTTTCACGTTTTTTTTATTTTTTTCAATAGAAATAGTTGATTGGGTGGGAGGGAAGTGACACAAACTGTTAATCAGAATAGCCCGATATAGTTCTCGAGGGATCCGGAGAAAAGTAACTTCCATGCTATGAGAGTGTGGGAAATGGCATACACTATATACTCATAAATCATCATTACAGCTCATATACGTCCCCACCGAGGGGCTCGAGCCTACCCTGAATCAGGGCGATTGGGCCTTAGTCGACCACGCGGGCCCAGTGCGGGTTGGTCGACTTCACACACAACCTTCGAGTTTCTTCGCAGGCGTGTGCAGGTTTCCTCACGATGTTTTCCTTACATCGGTAAGTATGTACGTAAGTTTTTTTGAAAAACTCATTGGTACATTGGCCGTCCAGATTTGAACCCGGTACCTCTGGTTAGATGGACCGAGTCGTTACCGACTCATAAATAATAATTATTATTATTATAAGTCCTGTATTGTTCTATGGCGTGCAATAAAATATATTTACTTACTTACTTACTAATTTGCAGAACCCGGCATAGTTTCCAAAGGATCCGAAAACTCATATCTACGTTCGCAAACCGCTTGCGTCTAGCACACCACTTAACCTCTATAAAGTCATAAAAAAACCGGCCAAGTGCGAGTCAAAACCGCACACATAGGGTTCCGTACCATCATACTAGATGACGCTAGTTTCTCTACGTTTAAAAAAACACGTTTTTTTTATATATGGAGACCCCCCTTATTTTCTCCCTTTTTTTGTATTTTTGTAACAGCGGCAACAGGAATACATCATCTGTGAAAATTTCAACTGTCTAGCTATCCCGGTTCATGAAATACAGCCTGGTGACAGACGGACGGACAGCGAAGTCTTAGTAATAGAGTCCCGTTTTTACCCTTTGGGTACAGAACCCTAAAAACGATGTCCACGCGAGCGAAGCCGCGGGAAAAAGGTAGTATGAAATAAATTGATTCAAACATTTCAAAGAGCCATTTTTGTTGTTGTGTTGTCACCTTTTCAATTTATGTCCAGAGGCCAGCACATCAAGCTGGACACTTTATACTTAGTACTGTGACGAAGTCACTCTTTTTGGTTTTTATTTTCAACTAGCTGTTTCCCGCGGCTTCACCCGCGTGGACCACGTTTCTACAACTTTTCGAGGGTGCGCAGTGCGCGAGCTGCAAGCGGCTCGCGAGCGTGGTAAAAAGTAGCCTATGTCTTAATCCAGGTCCTAATCTGTCTACCTACCAAATTTCAGCCAAATCCGTTCAGTAGTTTTTGCGGGAAAGCGTAACAGCAGACAGAGTTACTTTCGCATTTATAATATTAGTAGGGATCTGTTTATCTTATTTTTTGTCTATTTTCACTTTTTGTTTGTTTGTTTTTTAATTTTTGAAATTGACTCTATTCCCATCCTAACTAGTTCACGTCTTTATTTCATATTTTTCGTTTATTTCTTTTTTAGGGTTTCGTACCCAAAGGATAAATACGGGACCCTATTACCAAAGTATATATATTGATACTAACATACAGTATGGACACTCCCTGCCGCTCTCTAGATTGCGACCTCACCCCCACGTCATCTAGATTGATACAGATTGGTTACAGTTTGGTTGTCGAACGTATAGGATTTCGCCGCCATTTTGTTTGTTCCGTCATTCCTTTCATGAAATGTCATTTCTGGCCCGTTGTATGAATTGTCCGGGGTGTGTTATTACTGAGACTTCGCTGTCCGTCTGTCTGTCTGTCTGTCCGTCTGTCACCAGGCTGTAACTCATGAACCGTGACAGCTAGACAGTTGAAATTTTCACAGATGAGATATTTCTGTTGCCGCTATAACAACAAATACTAAAAAACATAATATTGCCCGGGACATTCTTTGTTTCCATTTATGACATAAATAAACAAGCTAAGTTTAGTATGAAAAGTCAAAAACATTGAGGTGGAGTTTTTCAGAGCCACACCAGTCGCTTAACTTTTAATATTCGTAAATTTAATTCCGTAATTAAATGTATGTTTACAATATACATAGTTACATAGTTTTAGTAAATATTTATTTTTAAGTTAATTTGACACTTTTTCTTAGTCTCGATGAACGCCTCTCGAGTGCATTGTTTTGTCAAGTTGGAAGAACAAATTTTTAGGACGATAATATGCATCACTAGTTATATCTCTTTTACCTAACTCATAATCATCGACAGGTATTTTACGGCTTATCTTGATGTACGGATGCAAATCTAACACACTAACACTGAAGGAGGAGAACAAGCTCTTAGTGGCAGAGAAAATTTTCCGGAAGATCTTGGGACCTACTTGGAGGGATGATGGCAGATGGAGAGTGCGGAAGAACTAGCAGCTGGAAGACCTGATCGCTGAGCCCTACATAACTAAGTAAGTGAGTGAGTGAGTGAGTGCGTAGTTTATTGTAATATTAATGTTTAGAATCATAGCTTACAAAATAAACACAGTGAGTTACTTATTTAAGTTAAAATTTGTGATACTAAATTGGCCCGACTTCGCCGGCTTGGTCACGTACAGTAGGCGCATCAAATTAGCTTAACCTGGACATAATTCGATAACTAGTTGTTTTGATTATTTTATCGGATATTGATAATTAGTATCAAATATTGATTAGATATATGATGTAAAAAATTCGCGGTGGTAACCGTTTCTTATAAAAAACATGAGATTTCGAACACTACCTAAATTTTTCCTAAAAGCAAAATAGATAACCAAATACCTTGTTAGTATAATTTTGTGGTGAATTCAAATGATGTCACCTAATAGCAAAATTAAACTGAAACCACTTTCGCATGTATGTTTTTTTTCACGGTATTCATCTGATCGCAATATCTTGATAAGCAAAAATGGTAACTATAATTAACTGAACCTTCTCTATCAATGATAGTTCCGAATGATTAAATAGTTTAATTTTGATTTGTTTAGCTAGAATGCAAGCGTCATATCATAACAGAGGTACTTTTACAAAGTTATATATTATGCTGTACTTGTAAAATCAAAATGTGTTCAAAATTTAGTTTTTCCGTTTTTTTACATTGACGCGGAGCTTGAAAATGTTTAATTCTTTTTATTTTAACTATAACTAACAATAATTTATGTCCTAGAAAAAGAAAATTACAGTTATCGAATTATGTCCAGGTTTAGCTAATTTGACTGGACTACAGAGGATGGAGGAGAATCGCGCTGTAACGAGAGCGTACACGGGACGACCGACAGCAAAACGTCCGGTCGGGCGTCCCAGGTACCGGTGGAACGATTAAGGCTTTAAGATGACTCAATCCGAGCGGGTTGATACGTGTTAAAATAATTTCGAACGTATGTCTATTCATTTAAGTTCAAATCAATGCGGGCTTCAACGCGGCTGTTACGTTGAAACCGAACACCCGATTCTCCGATGTTACTACTCATATGTTATTACTTTTGTTCATTTTCAAATAAGTTTCCAAAAAATGTGTTCAATTAAAATGAGAGGTCTTAAAGTCGCCGATTTTTGTGTGTGGGTTTCATTCAACATTAAGTATTTGTTTGCCAGAAATTTTGCCAACAATGCCAAAAACAAACTTCAGTATAATTTTTACATCAAAAGTGGTAATATTTTTAAAATTGTATACAATTAATAATCATTTTTTCATTACTTTAAATATATTACTTTTTTTAAGCTATTGCATAGCTTTTATCGCGGGCTCTGAGCGCGGCGACCGAATCAAGAAATTCCGTAACGAAAAAAAAACCTAACACTCCCCACTCCGCCTACCATGCAGCTCGGCCGAGCGTAACGTAACGTTACCGCGTTCTAAAAACTTCCAGTGCCATCTATTAGCGATTTGCGGTACTAAAAGGACAGTCAATTTTACTGGTGTAACTTTCTTAGTGTTAATTTATTACTTATACATCCCGCGTCCCAAGGACTATATGGTCCTTTAATCAGAAGGAGCACACGAAAACAGTAAAACATCAAGAGATAGTGAATAATTACTGCATAAATAAGATAAATAGATAGCCAGTTCCCCATTGCGTTGGGGAATCTTGGTAAGCCCGCTTCCATCTTCGGCAACATCGTCACTTACCACCAGGTGAGATGTTGTCAAGAGTTTACCAATTGTGAATAAAAAAAAAATAAAAAAATTATAATTGCATAATTTGATAAAAAATTATATGCAATAGCTTTACCGCGGCAGTCCCCGAGTGCCACACGTTTTTTTTATAGTGACAGCTGTACACAGTCTTTCAATAATTTGAATTGAATATTGTTATTTGACCCATCTTAAGGCCTTAAGTGCAGAAGCACCTGAGCGCTCCAGATACCCGATGGGCGTGAGGAGGCGCAGAAAGTGTCGGAGGCCAAGATCCTCTTTGGTTCGCTCAGCCCGTGAAGTAAGTAAATAATAGGTATTTTATTGCAGCTCAGCTCATATACGTCCCCACCGAGGGGCACGAGCCTACCCTGAATTAGGGCAATCAGCCCTTAGTCGACCACGCTGGCCCAGTGCCAGTTGGTCGACTTCCCACACAACCATTGAGTTTCTTCGCAGGCGTGTGCAGGTTTCCTCACGATGTTTTCCTTCACCGTTAAAGCAACCGGTAAGTATGTACGTAAGTTTTGAAAATTCATTGGTACATTGGCCGTCCACATTTTAACCTGATACCTTTGGTTAGGAGGACCGAGTCGTTACCAGTTGAGCCACCGATGCTATTTTATTATAGGAGCATAATATATAGTGCCCCAGAAACGACATAAAATTTTATTGCTTACACCGAATGCGTTCAAACTAATTTGGCAAACAATTTTCATATTATTTGCCACAGTTTTATTACTCTGAATAATTTTATGACACTCTTTTATTCTGGGGAAATGTCTCGGCCAATTAACTGATTGGCTGTGGTTTAATACAGACGTCTACTTTCCATTTAAACTACCTATTGTCTTCTGTTTGACATTCTTAGTTAAAATATATAATATATCATCTCATATACGTCCCCACCGAGGGGCTCGAGCCTGCCCTAAATTAGGGCGATCCGGCCTTAGTCGACCACGCAGTCCCAGTGCGAGTTGGTCCTCATGATGTTTTTCATTCACCGTAAGAGCGTCGGATAAACGTTACGTCGAATAAATTCTAAAACACATTGGTACGTGGCAGGTTTCGAACCACGACCTCCGAACAGTAGGTAGCGGCCCTTGCCATTACGCCACCGACGCTCGTTAGGGTCGTTCCTCATGCTCTTAATATAATCACATCACACTAATATTATAAAGGCGAAAGTTTGTGAGTGTGTATGTTTGTTACTTCTTCGCGCAAAAAGTACTGAATGGATCTGGCTGAAATTTGGTAGGTAGACATAGACACGGACCTGGATTAACACATTAGCAACTTTTTTCACGCTCGCCGAGCCGCACGCGCACTGCGCACCCTCGAATAGTCATAGAAGCCGCAGGAAACAGCTAGTACGTTATCATTGCAGCTCATATACGTCCCCACCGAGGGGCTCGAGCCTACCCTGAATCAGGGCGATTAGGCCTTAGTCGACCACGCGGGCCCAGTGCGGGTTGGTCGACTTCACACACAACCTTCGAGTTTCTTCGCAGGCGTGTGCAGGTTTCCTCACGATGTTTTTCCTTCACCGTTAAAGCAATCGGTAAGTATATGTACGTAAGTTTTTGAAAAACTCATTGGTACATTGGCCGTCCAGATTTGAACCCGGTACCTCTGGTTAGATGAACCGAATCGTTACCGGTTGAGCCACCGACGCTTTTTTCGTAGATAATAAGGAAAATAAACAAAATAAATTACAAACTGTATAATTTTTACCCTACTGCACCAGAAGGAGGATTATGTTTTTCGAGTGTAAGTATGTATATTTCTTTGGCACGCTCTGTAGCCTAAACGGCTTGATGGATTTGGAGTGCGAGGTGTCGTTAGATTCGTCTTGATCACGTGAATGACATAAGATACATTTTTACCTAATTGGCCAAAAATAGCAGTTAAGTTTTTATGCAGCGGTGTTTTTAATTTTTTATTAGATCGTTTAGTTATTAATGTAAGTGTTCAACGTCAAATTTTTAGGGTTCCATACGGGACCCTATTACAGGATCCTATTACTAAGACTACATTGTGTGTGCATTTGTCCCGTCTGAACTATCTTTAAAAGGCTGTGACTTTTGAAATATAAGAGGTACCTGGCTGTAATTATCATAGAATGTGTGTTATGTAAGCGGTTTTCCAAAAAAATATCATTGTTATATCAGCCGATGGACGTCCACTGCTGGACATGGCCCTCCCCCAAGGATTTCCATGACGATCCCCCAATGATGGATACAACCAAAAAAGTATAAAAAAACAAATAGATATAAACAAAGGGGGGGTTACCATACAAGAAATGGTTTTGTTTTATCTTTAAAACTGTAACAGATACAAGCATCATACTTAACAATATTCTATAAAGGGTGTTTCAAAATAACGGGCCAAGTGTAACAAAAACAAACATTTTTCTGTTGCTCTCGTTAATGTCCTTTGATTGAGATGAATAGGTATGATTTTTGTGCTCATATAGAGGAATGGGAGTGATGGCTAGGAACTCTCGGGTCGTGGGTTCGATCCCAGCCCATGGTAAACATTCGAGTTATGAGCAAGTTTGTTTGCTTGTTTGTTTATTTGGTTATAGTATCAATATATAGGTGTAACAAAATTGGTGTAGGACCCTTTAACTGGGGATTCCACTCATCATACTGAACAACTTTTTCCAAGGAACTCATAGTCAATTTATAAAAAAGAATGGCTCCTCCATACAAAAAAGCACAAAATTTGTCGATCAGCTTGTTGATTTGTATGAAGAGATCAATTTTTTTTATTTTCGCGATTTCAGCAAAGTCATAGATCAACAGTTGTTCAGTACGATGATAAGAAGCCCCAGTTAACGGGACCAACACCAGTTTTGTCACACCTATATATTTATATAGGGTAAAACCATGATAGTTGCCCCATTGTAATTACCCTAGTTTCGCGGATGAATCGCATGCTATTTTATTAATCTATTGAAAGATTTTTCAACTACCTACCATTAAGTTGACCGTGTCTCATGTCTCTGTGCGATTGCATGGGAAGGCAAAATGCGATCAAAGTTTTTGCGTTTCTCGCAGGGGCCTTTATCCTAAACGTAATTGACATGGATTGGGCAACTATCCCTTAAGTAAATAAATAAATAAATAAATATTCTGGGACAAATCACACATGGTCATCTGGCCCCAAAATAGGATTCCCTGTGTTATGGGAACCAGAGACTGATATAAATACTTATATACGTTTAAATATATACATATATAGATATTTAACACCCAGACACAGAGCAAACAAATCTGTGGGATAATGTCTCAAAATATAGAGGTCCGCAAAAATCGCTAATACTCATACATTAAATATAATGTTTTTTGCTTTTCATAAATTTGTACATAAAAAACCAAAGAACCTGCTAGCTTTACAAATATAGTATTTTGCTTTTTGTACTGAAAGGTACAGAGTGATTTCAAAAAGTGTGGCAATTATCCTGCTTTTACCCTAAGTATAATAGGAACACAAGTCTTTGTTACAGGGAATCCTAGTTTATGGCCAGGTGACCGTGTGTGATCTGTCCTTGAATATTTATTATAATGGGCAGGATATGTAATGGTGGTGGGTCGCGGAAGACCAAGGAGGAGATGGCGGAATGAACTGGACAGGTTTGAGGATTTATGGTATTAGGTGGCCGGGGTAGGGATGTGTGATGTGTGACACAATCGTGTAGAGAACATTGCTCAGCAGTGGGACAGTTTAATAACTATATGTATCATCATATCAGCTCATATAATGTCCCCACCGAGGGGCTCGAGCCTGCCCTGAATTAGGGCGATCGGGCCTTAGTCGACCACGCGGGCCCAATGCGGGTTGGTCAACTTCACATTTATCCCGCGAGTTTCTTCGCAGGCGTGTGCAGGTTTCCTCACGATGTTTTCCATCACTGTAAGAGCGTCGGATTAACGTCCATATGAAATCTAAATTCGAAATCACATTGGTACGTGGCAGGTTCGAACCACGACCTCCCGGACAGGAGGCGGCGGCCCTAGCCATTATGCCACAGATGCTCCTTGGACTATATGTATAAGCTCAATAATTAATGATTATTATGCTGAAATTTCTCCAATGAAACAAATGCATTTTCCTTTAGCAAAATTATTTAATTTTATTTTTTTACAATTTACTCCCGCTTTTTAGAGTTCCGTACCCAAAGCGTAAAAACGAGACCCTATTACTGAGACTTCGCTGTCCGTCTGTCCGTCCGTCCGTCCGTCTGTCATCAGGCTGTATTTCATGAACCGTGACAGCTAGACAGTTAAAACTATCTGTTTTGTGTTTGAAATTTTCACAGATGATGTATTTATGTTGCCGCTATAACAAAAAATACTAAAAAACAAAAAAAAAAATTAAGGAGGCTCCCATACAACAAACGTGATTTTTTTGCTTGTTTTTGCTCGATATTGATAACGGCAACAGGTAGACGCTTGAAGTATTCACAGAAAATTTTGTTGTACGAGTATATTCACTTTAAAAATAAATTAAAATAAGACAAATATTTTAAGAGTGACTCCCATACAACAAACGTGAATTTTTTGATTGCTATTGCTCGATATTGTTAGCGGCAACAAGTAGACGATTGAAATATTTACAGAATATTGAGTTGTATTGTTCACTTTAAAAATAAATAATTAAATTAAAATAAAATTGGGGCTTCCATACAACAAACGTGATTTTTATAGATAATAGTACGGAACCCTTCGTGCGCGAGTCCGACTCGCACTTGGCCGGTTTTATTTTTGCGATCCTTTGGGTTAGCTGGGAGTTTTGTGCGGTGGGGCGATATAAGCAGACAGGGAAAACAATACCCACCAGGATGCTAGCGCAATTCCGTTAATTCCGTAAGTAAATCCGGAAGTAATTTCCATAAACCTCCAAAAAGCCAGAAATTAATAACACTTCAGCACCGCATGCATTTTTTTAATCTTACATACTGCAAAATATAGGATACAGCCCTCTAATTGCAGCTGTGCGCTCTTTGAAGATCTTAAAGAAGGTACTGACTGATACTAAGTAAAGTAGAGCTTTAAGTCATAAAACTGAAACACTTTTCCGAAAACACCAAGTCAATCGCAAAAAAAACTACCCATAAAATCATACAAAGTCCTACTATTTTTCTAGCGAATGGACTAGGCGATCCGTGAGGGAACTAATTCAGTTTTTTTTCTGTTAAGTCTTCGTAATATATTTTTCTTGCATCTCGGTACCTACAAAAACTTATAAAAAAACTCTAAAAATACGCTTACCTTGAAACACGTTTACTAAAACAACACGAAACCACAAAACTTTTTAAAAACTTCAGGCCAACGAAGAAAACAGCCCCATATAACAGCGAACTAATTATAACTTTAGTACGTTTGTAATTTGGTTTATTTTTTAATGACTGCAAGTGTTTTGTACATGTTCCCGAAACGCTATACCGGCACGGTTACTTATCTACTGCAAACGTGCTTCCACGACGGAGTCCCGACATAGACTGACGCGCGGTGTCCTAATACTCCGAATGCGTGACGATTCTTCAGCCCTTTACCTGGTGAAAAATTTGAAACATTTTTTCTAACAAAAGCCTGTTTGAGCTCTTTGAAAATTAAGTGTTCGTCGAGTTTTAATGAATGTGTATTTGTAGAACTTTTGGTCGCTATTTCTAAAGCAAAACATTTCTAAACAAATTCGTATCTTATTTCACTCTAATATATGACTAAAATCATTTATGTAAAGAATATTGATATAAATAACTTTAGGAATTGATTAAAAATAAAAAAACCTGACTGCCCTCTTTTTGGCCAGTTGGGAAAAAATGTATCCTATGTCACTCTTGGGATCAAAACGAATCTAACAATACCTCATACGTTAAAATCCTTCAAGCCGTTCAGGCTGTAGCAGGGAACATATAAATCTACATACATACATACATACACTCGAAAAACACAACCCTCCTTCTAAGGCAGTCGGGTAATTAGGTACGTGAAATCCTTAGTAATGTTAGAAATGTGAAAATGTGTTTGTTTGTTACCTCTTCACATTTCAACGCTTCAACCATTCTTGACGAAATTTGGCATGCACGTAATTAATATATATGGGGTGACTTTGTTAGCAAAGGATATACATGTACCTCTGTTTACAAACAACTTTCCCAAAGAAACTATATTATGTCAAATATGAAAAAAAATTTTGGTCCTTTACACATTTTTGCCGATTTGATAACTTATTTTAATCTTATTATATATCGAGAACCATTTTTTTTCTGATTTGACATATGGTTTCTTTGGGAAAGTTGTTTGTTATCACGAGTAATACATAATCACATTTATATCCTTTGCTATCAAGAATTAATTAAAATTCATCCTGTATATATTAGTACTAACGTCCTGTGGTATGGAAAAGGTCATATGTTTTGTTTCATCCCGATAATCGTGTTTGTTAACTCTCTCTTTTTTTTCACGTTGCAATGAAGGGAAGGGTTGACGTGATATTTTGCGTAGATACTTGAGGAGGTGGAAAGTGACACAGACTATTAATTTGCATAGCCTGTTCCCGAGAGATCAGATGTGTTCCCGAGAGATCAGATGGGTATTCGTGGTTTAATTATAATAAAAGTAAACCGTAAATGCTGGATGCGGGCAGCGCAGAACCGGTCGTCGTGGAAATCCTTGGGGGAGGCCTATGTCTGACTGTATAACTTCCTTCGGCTGATATGATGAAACCATAAAGACACGCACACGATGACACGACACGCGATTAAGCTTGAAATGTGCTTGACAAGTGACAGGCATCTGAGAGGACGTTATTATTTCGAGAACCACCGAAATGATGGCATTTAAGCGAGTTACCTTGCAGTGTCTTTATTTTATATATTTTTTTTTATTACAATTGGTAAGCCCTTGGCATCATCTCACCTGATGGTAAGTGGCGATTATGCCGAAGATGGAAGCGGGCTTACCAAGATTCTCCAACGCAATGGAGAACTGGCTATCTTATCTTCAAGCTGGAACACATCAATGTTGTTGACACTGATGTTTGGCGGCAAGACTTAGATAAGATGGTGGTAGCTAGCCAGGCGGGCTTAGAAAATGCCCTACCACCAACCAAACCGAGTCTTACAAGTTGACCCCACCGGGAATCGAACCCGCGACCTCCGGGTTTGAAGCGAATGGGCTAACCATTACGCTACAGAGGCGGTTGAAAAGCAAGAGCGATACAGCGAGCTATGCTCGGAGTTCCCAAGCGATAGAATCGGAAATGACGAGATCCGTAGAGGAAGCAGGGTAATCGACACAGTTGACAGAATCACTAAACTGAAATAGCAGTAGGCGGGGCACATAGCTCGTAGAACAGATGGCTGTTGGGGTAGCAAAGTTCTCGAGTGGCGACCGCGCACCAGAAGACAGCATAGCAGGCTTCCCACTCATTGGACCGACAACCTGGTAAAGTTTGCAGAAAGCCGCTGGATGGGGGCAGCGCAGGACTGGCCGTCGTGGAAATCCTTTGGGGGAGGCCTTTGTCCTGCAGTGGACGACTTTTGGCTGATATGATGATGAACCACAATAAAAAGTAGTGAACTCTTCGATGTCAACTATAATTTCTAATATGGGGTTAATTTGTTATTTATTTAAGTTTAATTTTTTGTGGGAATAAAATACCAACCGTCTTTTTGTAATCAGTTATTTTTTCGATCCCAGAGTAAGCACGTCCGTTGAAATCTCTCTTTTAAATTACTAAGCCTGCTTGTAGAGCCAGACAGACCAGGTTTTAATTAAGATTTTAATTATGATCCCAAACAGATTTAAGACGGGTTAAAGTTATAAGAACGTGATGAGTAAAACGACGAAAGTTTAAAATAGGATCTTTACAAAAAAAAATGGTAAATAAATTACAAAATATATAAGGTCTAACAAAATTAGCTGAAACTATTTTAACTGGTACTTGTACCCATGAAACTGAACAACTTTCCTCATGAAACCCATAGTCAAATCGCAAAAAAAAATTGGCTCTCCCATACTAACTCGATCAGCTGATCGGCCACCTTAGTATGGGAAGTTCAAAATTTTTTTTGATATTTGACTATGGGTTCCATGGGGAAAGTTGTTCAGTTTCACCGGTAGAAGCACCAGTTAAAATAGATTCAGCTAATTTTGTTACACCTTATATATATATTTAACTTTATTATCTATGAGTTAGAAATTTTACTCGTCTAACAAAAGTATTTCTTTTGGTTTCGAAGTCATACAAAATAAAAAAATTAGGGGACATTAAATTATATTCTAGTGATTTGTTTAAAACAATTCATTTTCTAAGTAAAAATACAGTAAAAAATAACAAATACAGGTATAATGTGTCTATCTAGATTATTTATTTCTTTCATTGGACGGGCACTGATAAAATTAATATATATATTTTTATCCACAATTGGTAAGCCCTTAACATCATCTCACCTGATGGAAAGTGACGATGATGCCGAAGATGGAAGCGGGCTTACCAAGATTCCCAAACGCAATGGGGAACAGGCTATCTTATATTCAAGCCGTAACACATCAATGCTGTCAACATTGGTACTTGGTGGCAAGACTTAGATAAGATGGTGATAGCTAGCCAGGCGGGCTTAGAAAAATGCCCTTCCACCAACCAAATGTATTTTGAATAACATTCAGCTGGGATTTTCAGGATTCATAACTACAGTTATTTTTTTACACTTATTATACTTATTATGAACTGCCTTGTCATCGATTTTTTTTAAGACGGAGTAAAATGACCATGTTAAATTCTCAGAGTTGGCAATACCACCATAGAGCTGTTTGTTTGCATTATGACCATAGCGATCTCAATCGATATAAAACTGTAAGTACTTGTATGTATTTTTTGATTTATGGACAAAATTACCGACAAGAGGGTAGTTGACTTCATTTTTTTTTACCCGACCAAAAAGGAGAGTACTTATATTTTTTATACGTAACAATCTTTCCTCCCGCTTCCCTGTAATCTGTGGATTTCGTGAAAAGGGACAGAAGAGTGTAACAGGTAATGATTTATTTTTAGTCACTTAGGCTAATGAAACATGGCATTACCGCCTTATTTTCAGTCAAGAAGGCGAAGGAAACATGGTCATACCGCCTAGTGCGAGACCGGAGGCCGGTACGTTTTTTACCTATGTCAGATGTTACACATCATATGTGACAACTATATACCTTATATCCACCCAAAAAAAGCAAAAGGTAAACAAAAGTACTATGAAATTGACATTGGAACTGTCAAATGCCTACTAAGTTTGTTTACATTGTGTTTTTTTTATTGATATAGGGTATAGTTATAAAATAAGCTACCGGTTGTAATTTAGTCAAAATCGTAATTTAGTACTGATGCTGAAAAAAAACAGCGTTCACGCCTTACTACCAATTCCAAACATTTGAGAACAAAATTTTATTTGTAACAGATGATAAACAGTATCTAACTCCAACAATCAGAATGCACTTGATGCAAACCAGAAAACTGTCGATGTGGCAACATACTAAGCCAAATTTTAAGAATAAGTAGTAGAAGTGTCAGTTCAAATTCCAAACATTTGAAAACAAAATTTTATTTGTAACACATGATGAACAGTAACTCCAACAATCAGAAGGCACTTGAGGCAAACCAGAAAACTGTCGCTGTGGCAACATATTAGCAAAGTATATATTATATTAATACTAACATGCACTATGGACACTCCCTGCCGCTTTCTAGATTGCGACCTCACCTCCTCGTCACCAAGATTGATACAGATCAGTTATTAAACGTATAGGATTTCGCTGTCATTTTGTTAGTTCCGTCATTTGTTGTTTGAAATGTCATTTCTGGCCCGTTGTATGAAGTGTCCAGGGTGTGATATTAGGCTTAAGTTTTAAGAATAAGTAGTAGAAGTGTCACTTCAAATGTCACTTTAATCCGTCTTCCAAAAACAGACAGTAGGTAATTCTAGTTACAAATAAATTACATACCTCACTATCTAAAAGTTTTAAAACAACTTTAAATATAGAATGCACTTAAACAACAATATGTATGTACTTTTAAAAACATTAATACAATTTAAAATTTTGCTATGAATTAAGTTTGCTATTTAACTCAGTAGGGGATCGGACTACAATAAAAATAAAATCTGAAATATGATTTCCTAAATTGCTCTCCTCTTGAAGTTTCAAAAAACCTTAATTGTTTTGTTTTTCCAGCACGTCTCCAATTTTTAATTGATCAAATTCACAAAATCAGTTCGTCAATGACGCTCAAAATTTCAAACATTTTTAGAACAATATTTCGTTTTGACAGATCATAAAAAGTAACTTAAATTACTAGCAGTCCGATCCCCTATTGCACATTAAATTGAAGTTATTATATCTAAGTGGCTGTATTATATAAAGCGTCGGTGGCTCAACCGGTAACGACTCGGTCCATCTAACCAGAGGTACCGGGTTCAAATCTGGACGGCCAATGTACCAATGAGTTTTTCAAAAACTTACGTACATATACTTACCGATTGCTTTAACGGTGAAGGAAAACATCGTGAGGAAACCTGCACACACCTGCGAAGAAACTCGAAGGTTGTGTGTGAAGTCGACCAACCCGCACTGGGCCCGCGTGGTCGACTAAGGCCTAATCGCCCTGATTCAGGGGTAGGCTCGAGCCCCTCGGTGGGGACGTATATGAGCTGTAATGATGATATCTAAGTGAACTATGAGAACTATAATTATATTTGACTATGAACACAATCTATAGGAATACAAAACCATGTTACCGTTAATCTGCGAAACGCTTTAATGAGCACATTATCTAGTTAATGTGCAGTTTCCCTAATGGTACGTTACAGTGTTAAAAACCTTGAACTGACAGGGAATCCATACGTAGGGGCTCCATTGATTCAGATTCTTTTTTAGTTTGTTTTTAAATCAAAAGATTTAGAGATGTTTATTTCCTCTGCGACTAAACTAAAAAAAATTGAGCAAAGTTTTTTTTTACTTCTGTGGCTGAACTATTGTAACTTTAACTAAACCGACCTAGCTATTCTCATAATAACTAGTCAATGTGCACATAGGTAACTGAATTTACACATTGACGTTGACAGCAAATTTTTTATATCGTTAAAAAATCTACACCGTAAATGTAAAAAAAAAATGTGCAAAAATTTCAACAGCTGACTCATTAAAAGTTACAATGATTCTGTAGCCATTTCTGTTATATAATATTACTAGCTGTTTCCCGCGTTTTCACCCGCGTGGACAACGTTTCTATGACTTTTCGAGGGTGCGCAGTGCGCGAGCCGCAAGCGGCTCGCGAGCGTGGTAAAAAGTAACCTATGTCTGAATCCAGGTCCTAATCTGTCTACTTACCAAATTTCAGCCAAATCCGTTCAGTAGTTTTTGCGGGAAAGCGTAACAGACAGACAGAGTTACTTTCGCATTTATAATATTAGTAGGGATACAGGGTTTTAAAGGGAAAGATGAAGACACTGAAAATTATGTTTAGGCTCGACGCAAACGAGCGACACCGACCACAGCCACCGTTGGGCCAGCGACAAACATTTATTTTTTTTTATTCGAAAGGACAAGCTTGTTGTTGGTTGTGGGGGCCTTTACAACTTCACCGGATAGGGGAAGTGAGTGCGGACGGTACTCAACCTAATAAGCAAAGCATCAGCGACAAGCAGTTCTTATACTTTTTATACATTTTGTAGAGACCTGCTTCACACGTGTGGCGGGTGGCGGCCGGCGGCCAATCGTTTAGGCTCGGCGCAAACGAGCGACACCGACCACAGCGACCGGTGCGGGTGGCCCAGCGACAAGCATTTTTTTTATTAGAAAGAACAAGCTTGTTGTTGATTGTAAGGGCCTTTACAACTTCACCGGATAGGGGAAACGAGCGCGGAGGGCACTCAACCTAATAAGCAAAGAATCCGCGGCAAGCAGTTCATACATTTTTTTATACATTTTGCAGAGACTGGCTCCACACGTGTGGCAGTGGCGACTGGCGGCCACTCGCTGGCTATGGCGGGTAGGGCGCAACAGCCACCAGTGGCTGTAGCCAGTCGCTGGTTTGCGCGAAGCCAGAGCATTTCTAACCCTAAGGGGTTAACATAACATAAATGTCTCAGTGCCATGTTTGATAGATTTTATTAGATTTATACTTATTTAGATACTTCTACTTTACCTCCTTTGGGCTTAAATTGTTCTAAATGAGTTATTGTATCCATTTAAGGGCCGACCTCCAGCTAACTAGCGACGCAACCAGTTAAAAAATAATTATATACTGAGTATGTATTCTTTAACGAAAATTATAAACGATAAAAATGAAGAATAGGTATTACACTTCATTTAGAAATTATTTTAAAGTCTGTGAAATACATATAGTTCGCTGTAGTTACAGATAACATAAGGCCAATTAGTGGTCACTTTTAGCACTTAAGCTATCAGTAACTACAGCGAACTATATATAAGTTGGGCAGGGGCTAGTTTGGCAAGGGGATTCCCTTAAGCAATATAGCAGCTGGCATGCTGTCCGTCTGTACGTGGTCTGTAAAGACCCTAACGGATAAGTTTATAACTCTTTATCTCATAAACCTCATTTTAAAGCCAAGCCACTATGAAGGCTTTAAGATGACTCAATCCGAGCAGGTTGAAACGTGTTAAAATAATATCGAACGTAAGTCTGTTCACTTTAAGTTCAAATCAATGGGGGCTTCAATGCGGCTGATACGTTAAAACCGAACGCCAAATTCTCAAATTTTACATCTTTTTATCACTTTTCTATAGTTTCAAATAAGTTAAAAAAATGTGTTATATTAAAATGAAAGGTCTTAAAGTCACAGGTTTTTGTGTGTTAGTTTTATTCAACATTAACTATTTGTTTTCGAGAAATTTTGCAATTAATGCCAAAAACAGTATATTTTTTTTACATCAAAAGTGGTAATGTCTTTAAAATTATTTCCAATTAACTCTATATTTTATTACTTTGAGGTTTTTTTTCCATAGTGATAGCTTTACACAGTCTTTCAATAATTTGAATTGAATATTGTCATTTGACCTATCTTAAGGCCTTAAGCAGTATTGCAGCTGGCATGATGTCCGTCTGTACAGACCCTAACGGAAAGCTTCATAACCTCATTTTAAAGCCAAGCCACTATTAACTATCATCAATACTCCAAAACGCCCTATTCCACCTTATTAACTTTCTTAATTTCTAACAGCTTCAATGTATATAGGCCCCAGAACATAGCTGATACCACATACAACACCTGCAACACCTGCAACGCCGTGCCAACTCCAGGGGTGGCGATGCTTCGGGTCAGGAAGGCTAGAGCTGAACACCGGAGGACCTCCAATATGGGGGCGTGTTTGGAGTTGTCAAAAATCATGCCAATGACCGTGAGGGATGCGAAGATGTAGAGCGCGAAGATAAGCACGGATATCGGTGTCATGCCCTGTAAAATAATTACAATTTAGAATTCAATTTTCTAAGTACCAGTAGGCTAGGGATGCTACCTCCTATAAAGTCCGGGAGGTCGTTTCCTGCCTCGTACCAATGTGTTTTCTAATTTCAATTTCGAATGTACGGTTATCCGACGCTCTTACGGTGAAGGAAAACGTCGTGAGGAAACCTGCACACGCCTGCGAAGAAACTCGATGGTTGTGTTGTGTGTGAACTCGACCAACCCGCAATGGGCCTGCGAGGTCGAATAAGGTCCGATCACCCTAATTCAGGGTAGGCTCGAGCCTGTATATGAGTAAATATAGAGTTCAAAGAAATCAATATTTTAACTGTCGCTAGTCAATTTATATATGAAAACATCATGTACGTTCGTAAGAATTTGCATTTATTTCCTAAAAACAGTGACAGGCATAATTTGAATTAAAGAAATGTAAATAAAATAGATATATAGCCTTTTCGAGACTGAGTAAGGTTAAAAAGTCATTTGTAGGGCAGTGAATAAGATTCTACAATAAAATTCCAGAAAATGTAACTAGTTTGTCAGAGAATAAATTCAAGTCTCATGTCAAAAAATGCTTATGCTCTAGACTCTAGAGGATATATAAAATAATAAATTATGTAAATGACAGAGATACCTATTTATGTTGATTCTATAACAAATACCATTACCTGAGACATGACATTATTTGTAATAGCCAATAAGTTTTTTTTTTTACTTTTTAAAAGTATGTGTAAACACGTATTTAATTTGATTGATATATGTGGCAGGCCTTGTGGGTGGTGATACAACGACCTTGAGGGTTGCAGGAAGCCGCTTGATGCGGGCAGCGAAGGACCGGTCGTTGCGGAAATCCTTGGAGGAAGCCTTTGTCCAGCGAACGTCTATCACCTGTTATGATGATGATGTTGATGATGACGAGTAAGTAACTAAAGTACCTCCAGCAGAAATAACTATGTGCTGTTATTTTACAAGCTTTTGTTCTTCCTCACGACGTATATCTATCTGTTTATTTTTCCGTTACCCGTTACCGTTACCCGTTACCTACAGGTAAATTCAGCTACATACAGTTTGGGTCAAATATTGGAATCGATTTTAGAGCGATTTTTAGGAGTCCGATTGAGCTAAAATTTGTTATGAAGCCGTATTTCCGGTGACAAAAGACCTATTTTGAAGTTAATCTGAAGATGAAATTTTAAGGTCGAATTTCAAATGCAATCGCCTCAATCAAAAAACTTTGATCCCCAGGCACAGATGAGATACTATAGTTACTCCCAGGTTCCAAATCCTTGAGCCTAGAGCTGCAAGGATACGACCTGCCTTAACTAATCCTGATGTTGCAGGGCAAGGGCACTGCAGTTTTATAGTGAGATTTTTAGTCGCTGTGAAACTTTAATCTTAGGATTTAGCCTAAAAATCAACTTTGTGATTACTTAGTGCGAAGACTAAAGATCCCATTTCCAAACGAATTACAATTAAAAAATGTTACTAAAAAGTTTAAAATAAAATAGAGAATCGAGTCTCATTTTATATTAGATTAAGTACTAAAAGGTAGAAAATAAAATTAATAGAGAAGTTAATAAGTAAGCACTACTAGTAGTGCCAAAGGTAATTAGGGTTCTGTACTCAAAGGGTAAAAACGGGACCCTATTACTGAGTGAGACTTCGCTGTCCGTCTGTCTGTCTGTCTGTCTGTCTGTCTGTCCGTCTGTCACCAGGCTGTATTTCATGAAACGTGATAGCTAGATAGTTGATTTTTTTACAGATGATGTATTTCTGTTGCCGCTAAAACAACAAATACTATCAAACAGAATAAAATAAATATTTAAAGGGGCTCCCATAAAACAAACGTGATTTTTTCCTCATTTTTGCTCGATATTGATAACGGCAACAGGCAGACGCTTGAAGTATTTACTGAATATTGTAATTATATATTCACTTTAAAAATAAATAATTAAATTAAAATAAAACAAATATTTAAGGGGGGGGGGGCTCCCATACAACAAACGTGTTTTTTTTGCTCGTTTTTGCTCCGATATTGATAACGGCAACAGGTAGACGCTTGAAATGTTCAAAGAATATTAAGTTTTATTATTCACTTTAAAAATAAATAATTGAAATAAAATTAATATTTAAGCGGGCTTCCATACAAAAACGTGATTTTTATAGATAAGTGTACGGAACCCTTCGTGCGCGAGTCTGACTCGCGCTTGGCCGGTTTTTTTCTCCCGTGACGCTACCGGTACCCTGGGTGGGGAAATAAATGGCGGATATTTGAGCGTGCGAAGCTAGCGATAATAGGTTCATTAGATTTGATGATAACACTGTCGAAGAGCCTTATCAAAAAACGCTAAACACGTTAAAAAACCGACTTCCATCGCAACAGATTAGTACATTTTTGCATTATTATTTTTGGTTATTGTTAATTTTCTACTAAAGTACAACACCGATTTTGATAACATTTATATGGGACCACACGGGAAGCACTAGCTTTCAAATAAAAAAAAGAATCGTAAAAATCGGTTCACCCAGTCAAAAGTTCTGAGGTAACAAACATAAAAAAAAAAAAACATACAGACGAATTGAGAACCTCCTCCTTTTTGGAAGTCGCTTAAAAAGAGCTTTCTTTAGTTCGGCCTCCTAGCAAAATACGACTGACATTTGGGCGGTATTAATTAGTAGTACAAAAAGAAACTTATTACTACACTAATTACCCTTCGGCCGTGTATATTGTAGAGATCGTATGTCTCTACATTTCTACACTGTCAACTCCTTTGCTTATTTTCTTGCCAGCGCGAATCGAAATTAGAATATTAGTTTAAATTTGAATTTGTAAGTCATTCGAAAGCTTTTCGAAACAATAGATATGGATTCTATGGCGGACCGCGAGCCAGGTCAGAGGTCCTTTGACTAAAAGTATTTTTTTTATTATCCGCGCGTCTGGGCCGAGTTCCCTAAAGTCATGGCAAGAAAGTGAGAGGAATCAATGAAGCTATAATAATCAGTCAGCCGACAGAGCCTTCTATCTTTTTTTAACGTCTTAAATATATGATCATCTCTGATGATTCTTTAATACGTATCTGAATCTTTCCTTGTAAAGTAGTAATCGAGCTACACATCCCCGGCGTTCCGTTGACGACGTCGCAATATCTACCCTTCTTTTTTGCCATTCGCGTAAAATGTATTCGGTGTCACTCACGGGATCAAGACAAGTCTAACGACACCTCGCATTCCAAAATCCATCAAGCCGTTTAGGCTACTGAGCATTCCAAAGAAATATACATACACACATACACTAGAAAAACATAACCATCATGCCAGAAGCGCAGTCGGGTAATAAAAGCAGGGTTCTGCACAAATAATAAAAACCGGACAATTGCGAGTCAGACTTTTTTTTTTTTTAATTTACAATCGGTAAACCCTTGACAACATCTCACCTGGTGGTAAGTGACGATGTTGCCGAAGATGGAAGCTTACCAAGATTCCCCAACGCAATGGGGAACTGGCTATCTTATCTTCATGCCGGAACACACCAATGATATCAATATTGATATTTGGCGGCAAGACTTAGATAAGATGGTGGTAGCTAGCCAGGCGGGCTTAGAAAATGCCCTACCGCCAACCAAACCGAGTCTTACAATTGACCCCGCCGGGAATCGAACCCGCGACCTCCTGTGTAAAGCCAGTGAACTTTGCCTCTGAGCTACGGAGGCGGTTAAAACTCCCTTAAATAAGGTTCTGCGGTCTTTTCAAAAAATACATGTATATTTTAAAAAACTAAACTATATTTTCAGTTGTTAATAGAACATTATGTATGAAAAATCTTTGAATTTTTAGAAATCCAACTGCATACCTTAAGTTAGTCGACTATTACTCCTAAACCTGGACACTTCACACAACGGGCCAGACTTGACATTTCAAAAAAGAAATAACGGAACCAACAAAATGGCGGCGAAATCCTATACAATCGACAACCAAACTGTAACCAATCTGTATCAATCAGGGTGACGAGGGGGTGGGGTCGCAATCTGTATGTTAGTACTAATATATATACTTAATCTTAATTAAGGAAGCCTTCTTAGTCGTAATAATTTTTCTTTTAAATTGATGATATGTCCTACTATTTAATTTTTTTCCCAGTCTTTCTGTAATAGCGGTTTAGCTGGCAGGAACACTTGACTCTAACAAAAGAGAGAACTTTAAAGCTTAATATTTCGCAAACTTATTTCTGAATCAACACAGGGTTTTTAGCAAACCCTTATATTGTTTTGAATGACCTATTTAACGATACCCCACACGATAGGGTACATCAACAAAAACAAATTCACCCTTCTTTACATGTACGAGTACTAGAAGTACCCTAAAAAAATGTTCTTTTTAAGAATTTTAATTTAAAACTTTGTTTGCGTGATTAATATGTAATTCCTTTTTAGAATGCAATATGCGTCAATTAATAAAGGAGCCGACTCGTATTACGCGTGACTCTTCAACCTGTATAGATTTGTTATTTACAAACAGTAAACATTATTCTGTTGCGGTGAACGCAAATGGCCTTTCTGACCATAGCAGCATATTGTATTCATGTAATATTAATGAAAAGAACTCGATAATAAATACACCGTCTATATATACTTATAAAAGATGTTTTTCAGATTCAAATTTGATGAAGCTTAAATTAGATTTGCACAAAGTAGATTGGAATAAAATAATTACGACGACAAATAACATAAACGAAAATTATAATGCATTAGAAAACAAAATCAAACAGCTACTCAATTTATACATACCTAAAAGGCGCGTCAAAATAAATACAACAATTAAAAAGTCTTGGTTAACTACCGGATTAAAAAAATCGTGTAGACATAAAAGACTGCTAAAAATTTTTGTAAACAAAACGAATGATAAAATACTAAAAACTTTCTATGTGAAATACCGGAATATTCTTAAAAAAAGTGTAAAACAATCAAAAAGATTAATTTATATAAATTGCATGAGTAAATCTAAAAATAAAATAAAAACTATGTGGAAAATCGTTAACAATACATTAAAATACAAAGATAGAAGAATGAATAGTCCTATTAAACTAAAATCTCAAAATTCAACAATAGTATGTCCATTATTAGTTGCAAACAAGTTTAACGATCACTTCATAGAAATCGGTCAACAATCACCGACGGTATCAACCGGGCGGCCGCCGCTAAGTCCCGTGATCAACTCATTATACTTACAGCCGGTAACCGAACAGGAGGTCGGAAAAATAATAAGAGACATGCCTAACAAGTACAGCTATGGAATGGATGAAATCCCTTCTATTTTAATTAAAACCTGTTATCAAGAGTTAACAAAGCCACTGACCTCACTTTTAAATCAATCTTTTGATGAGCAATGCTTCCCTGATAAGCTTAAAATAGCAAAAATTAGACCAGTGTTTAAGAAAGGCGGGAAAGCAGACGATGTAAATAGTTATAGACCGATTGCACTGCTCCCGGTCATATCTAAAATATTTGAAAGGGCCATGGCAAATCGAGTGTATAAATTCCTTGAGAAATTTGAGCTGTTAAGTACTAACCAGTTTGGCTTCCGGGAAAATAGAACGACAACAAATGCAGTTATTAAATATATAAATCAGGCATTGGAATACATTCGAAACAACTTTTATGGGGTAGGTCTTCTTTTGGACATGTCTAAGGCTTATGAAAAAGTTCGGCATAGTATTATCTTGGACAAGCTGTATGGGATAGGTATCCGTGGAAAAGCTTATTTATGGTTTAAATCGTATCTGTCTGGCAGGAAACAGTTAGTAGAGGTAGACCATCACGACGCAAACACTGGTGAGATAGGAAAGGCACACTCTGAGATGCGCGATGTAACGAATTCTATTCCGCAGGGCAGTGTACTCGGGTGCGTACTATTTCTTATTTACATTAACGATTTGCCAGCAATAATGAACCAAACATGCATTATGTTTGCGGATGATGTGTCCCTACTTTTTAGATGCAGAAATGACAGCGAGAGTTTGAGACAAATAGAACACATTTTTCTGGATGTTAAAAGCTGGCTGACGGATCATAACTTGGAAATAAATTTAAGCAAAACAAATCTAATCCAATTTCGGCCTTATCAACGGAAACCTGTAGACCTAAAACCACTCTCCAATAAATTAAACATAGCTGAAGTAAGAGAATTCACACTGTTGGGCATTACCGTAGACACATTTATGGACTGGAAAAGCCATATAGAAAAACTAAAAAGTAAATTGTCACAGTTTATATACGCGTTAGCAATTCTTAAAAGAAATACGCACCTTGAGTCCGCCCGTGCGGCCTATTACGCGTATGCCCATGCCTGGCTCCGGTATGGGGTAATATTGTGGGGACAGAGTACAAATGCACATGATATTTTTGTCCTTCAGAAAAAATGCGTGCGCATACTGTACAATATAAAACAAAGGGAAAGTTGTAGGCCTTTCTTTAGAAATGAAAAAATCCTACCCTTGCCGTGCATATACATCCAGGAAATTGCTATCTACGTACGTAAAAATATAGAAGAGTACAAGTTTTGTACCAGTGCTCGCCGGAGACTTCAGCTCGCTCCGCCACCAGCACCTAAATTAGAAATATATAAAAATGGACCCTATTACAGATCAATAGCTATATACAATAAATTACCACAAAATATAAAATCTGAAAATAAAGATAATAATTTCAAAAATAAAATAAAACAATTCCTACTTAGCAGGTGTTATTACTCAGTCAATGAATTCATGACAGACAAAATACCTACTTAACTTAAATTTGCTGTTTTTTTAATTATTTTTATTGTTTTTCCAATGTTTAATACTTAAAATAATAGTATTATCTTTCGGACTACTCCTCTTTTTATCTTGCAATGCCCTAACAGGGCTCATGTACCCTACTACCCTTAGATATAAGAACTTTATGCATGTACATGAAAGCAACTGAATAAATGAATGAATGAATGAATGTATATCTATGCCAAATTGCAGTTTTCTCGTACTAATAGTCTCTGAGTTAAGCCGCGGACAGATGGACAGACAGACAGACATGGCGAAACTATAAGGATTCCTTGCTGATTACGGAACCGCCTCCGTGGCGTAACGGTTAGTTCATTCGCTTCACACCAGGAGGTCGCGGGTTCGATTCCCGATGGAGTCAACTTTGTAAGATTCAGTTTGGTTGGTGGTAGAGCATTTTCATAGCCCGCCTGGCTAGCTACCACCATCTTATCTAAGTCTTGGCGCCAAACATCAGTGTTAGCAGCATTGTTGTGTTCCGGCTTGAAGATAAGATAGCCAGATCCCCATGCCCGCTTGCATCTTCGGCATCATCGTCACTTACCATCAAGTGAGATGATGCCAAAGGCTTTTCAATTGTGAATAAAAAAATATTAAAAAAAATCCTAGAAACCGGGCAAGTTTAAGTCTTACGTCAGTAGCGCCAGTAAGGAGGCCGAAATGAATAAAAAAAATTTTGTCGCTCGCATTGATGTCATTTGTTTGTGACGGATATGTAGGTATCATTATTATGCTTCTGTGGAGAGGTGCGGTGGTACGAAACATTCGGTACGCGGATCCAACTCGCACTTGGCCGGTTTAAAAAAAGTATTTATACCAGAGATTTGTTACCATAGATGGGTTATGCACTAACAAACCACATTTGAAAATCGAATCCATTTACACACACATTATAATAGGCACCTACCGAATGCTACTATGAAAAGAGATGCCAATTGGCATCTTTTTTTTGCTTCACTTTTAGGATGCATGTAACCTATCTACCTCCCCTTATATATTATAGCATATCTCTGATTTATACGTCATTTCTATTAAAGATGTTGAAGACAGAATTTGAATGTTTCTCTAAAAACTGAAGACTTAGAATGAAACTTTTAATAAAATTTAGATTGGTTTGCTCAGCGAATCTTTTTGTGGCCCAATAACATTTTATGGATATAGACAAACCCAAACTTGGATTTCATTTGTTTATTTTCCGACAAGAAGGACATTTCTATTCAGGCGACTATGCGGACATTGTTCGATCAATATCAAGATCTTCGAGGCACATCACTTTTATTCAAAATCAGTCTGCCGAAAAAATCTATAGTGTGACCGTGTAATACTGGTACTATTGTGCCGATATAATTAATATAGTTCCAGTTTGGTGTTGGACATCTGCAGATATTGGTACCCTATAATTTAAAATGCTGAAAACGTTAAAAAACCTACTTTTCAATACAGTTGTTAAGGCTTTAAGATGCCTCAATCCAAGAAGGTTGATACGTGTTAAAATAATATCGAACGTAAGTCTATTTATTCGTTTTAAAGTCAAATCAATGCGGGCTTCAGCGTAACTGTTACGTTGAAACCGAACGCCCAATTTTCGATTTTAACATGTTTTTATTACTTTTCTATAGTTTCAAATAAGTTTTGAAAAATGAGTTCAATTAAAATGAAAGGTCATAAAGTCACCGATTTTTGTGTGTTGGTTTCATTCAACATTAACTGTTTGTTTTCGAGAAATTTTGCAATTAATGCCAAAACAGGGTCTACACTATATTTTTTTACATCATAACTGGTAATAATTCTAAAATTGTATTTAATTAAATCGATTTTTTATTACTTTAAGTAAATTACGTATTTTTTATGGTGATAGCTTCACACAGTCTTTCATGAATTGAATATTGTCATTTGACCTATCTTAAGGCCTTAAGCATGGTCACAATAGACTAAAGTTATGGTTTACTTTCAGAGGCTATAATTATGATTCGAAAAGGTATCTTATTTACGCGGTCGTGACCTCTATTAACGAGCTCGATCATTACTTTTTAAGTTTAGTTTTTTTATACGTCAATTTAAAAAGTTTAGTAGCAAGAAGTTTTTATACCTACATAGAATGAAATCGGATAGATTTTATAACGAGAAAAAAAAATCAATGCCTCCGTACGTCTTAGCATTGAATTCTCAAAATTCTTTTAAATTATTGCTTGTTATATTTAATTACCAGTTTTGATTAAATTATTTTCACATCAAAATTTGTCAAAAATCTAATAGGCTGTATACGCGTACAAGACCGTTTTTTTTTTAATTTGAGTGAGCTTAACTGCACCTCACCTGATGGTAAATGCCGATGCAGCCGAGGGTGTAACACGCAAGCTCAAATAGTGCCCGTTGCCTAGTTTCGTTGTAAAAAAAAAACAGTTGCAAAAGTGCGCCATTTTCTAAAAACAGTCATTTACTATTTACCTTACATAGTATATTGAAAAAAAAACATATTTAGTTATTTGATTTATTTTTAACTATTTTACACAACTATATTAAAAAAAACGTCGTGTGATACACGGGTATGTAGGTTATTGCAAACTTGTGACATCAAAAATTTAAAAAGGCAAGCACAATACTTTCGAATACGGCTTTATACCAAATTTCAGCTCATTCAAACCCCTGTAATCGGCTCTAAAATAGGTTAAATAAAAGCTTTTAAATTTTTTTTAAGAAAAGGATGGAAAGAAAAACTTTGATAGAAAGAAAACAACAAACAGGAATTCTTTCTTTAATAAGAAATAACAAAAAACGAATGAATAATATCTGTTCACCTTACATTGTACATGAAAAGGATATTTCCTGTTATATAACTTCGTTTCGTTTCGTTTCGTTGTATTATTGAATTTCCAAGCACTATAGGACTGAATAGACAAAAATCACGAATTCTCGCGATATGCCCGTGGCTTTCAGAACGTGACTACAGAAGTTTGCTGGGGATTACACAGAAAATCTTTCGGCATAAACGAATTTTCAGAAAGCAAAAAGCCTCCGCGAGAACTAAACGTTTGAAGTTTAAATTGTGGGTTTACGCCGACAAAGAATTGGTTTGTCGTGGGTTTAGGTATCTTTAGGGATTTGTAATTTTTGTTTCTTTTGATAAGCGTTGAAATATGACGGTTTAGGCACACCCCGCACACTGAATACAACGGTCGTGAAATGACATTTCCAAAAACAAATGACGGAGCGAACAAAATTACGGCGAAATACTATACGTTCGATAACCAAACTATAACCAATCTCTATTAATCTGAGTGATGAAGGGGTGAGGTTGGAATCTAGAGAGCAGGAGGGAGTGTCCATACTGTATGTTAGTACCTTTGGTCTAGGTGAGGAGATAGTTTTTTTTTCATTCACAATTGTAAAACCTTGACAACTTCTCACCTGGTGGTAAGTGACAATGTTGCCGAAGATGGAAACGGGCTTACCAAGATTCCCCAACGCAATGGGGAACTGCCTATTTTATCTCCATGCCGGAACACACCAATGATATCAACATTGATATTTGGCGGCAAGACTTAGATAAGATGGTGGTAGCTAGCCAGGCGGGATTAGAAAATGCCCTACCACGAACCAAATCGAGTCTTACAAATGACCCCGCCGGGAATCGAACCCGCGACCTTCTGTGTAAAGTGAACTTTGCCTCTGGACTACGGAGGCGGTTAAAGGAAAGCGTGTTTTTTGGTATCATATCTAAGTGTATACGAATAAAATTATGATAAATACTAATTATGAAATCATGCTAAACAACCATTAATTTTTTTTAATCCAACTGGCATAATCAATTTCTTGTTTAGACCAACCGACAAAAAAGAGATTCAAATCGGTCTGGTTTGCCTGTAAAATGCAAATCTCTGTTTTAAAAGAGGTTCCTTTGATTTTTTTTTGGCTATCAAAATTAACGAATCGTATTTCTGCAACTGACAAAATGAAGCCATTGAAATGAAAAATCAGGTTGTAAAATACCACTTCCATAAGTTTCCAATGCGTCGCCTAAATCCATCAAACTGCGCCTTCAATCGCTTGAACGCTCCCACAGCTCAGAAAAGAAGGGGTTCTAAATACTAAATGGTTTTTTTTTATTTTGACCTAAAACATAGTTAGGTCTTATTCTAATACAAATGTATATTACAGGTGTATACAACATTTACATAAAATTATTATTAAAACAACATGGAAAAGTACTAACTAAGATATTAATGTAATATTACTTTTAAATTTTGGCAAGGCCTTAGAAAATATATCAATTTTGGATAGTTTAGAGTTAATGGTGTTGTAATACATACACATTCTACAAAAAGGAGAATTCTTACCTATATTGGTTCTGAAGAAGGGAATGTGAGAGACTCTTGAGATGTGATATCTCGGATAATTGCTCGGAACAGACAAAGCTATATAGTCAAATACCTCCTCATACTTAATCATGCCCCAAATGCATTTATAAAGAAAGACAAGGCCAAGATGTTTAAGACGCTCAGATAGAGTATCAAGCTTGAAATATTTTAAACGTAGGCTGTATGGAGTCCTGTACTAAATGCCCTGTGATACAAAAGCGAAAAGGGTTTCCATATACGTTTTGTTGAATAGGTCTTTCAAAACCACTGAAGGTTTGCAAAGATTATTTTTCCGACAAATGTATGACTAAATACATAGCTTTAAAGTGGTGATATTTGTTAGACTAGCTATGCCTCTACCAGCTAAACCGCTGTATCAGGAAATCCAAAAGTATTAGTGATGAAGGGCATTTTTAACAATTTATATGTAAAATTATTACGGTCAAGTAGATTTTCTTAGTTTAGGCAAAGTATACATATTAGTACTAACATACAGAGTAGACACTCCCTGCCGCTCTCTAGATTGCGACCTCACCCCCTCGTCACCCAGGTTGATACAGATTGGTAAAAGTTTGGTCCTGGAACTTATAGAATTTCGCCGTGATTTCATTTGTTTTTAGAAATGTCTAGTATGAAGTGTCCGGGGTTTGGTTTAGGAGTAATAGTCGACCAACTTGTACCAATTAATGTTCTTTATATTATATTATATCACCTCATATACGTCCCCACCGAGGGGCTCGAGCCTACCCTGAATCAGGGCGATTAGGCCTTAGTCGACCACGCGGGCCCAGTGCGGGTTGGTTCTTTACCAGCTTCAAAATAATTTTGTTTTTTTAAATATACATTTATACTAAGGCCCGATCGCCCTAATTCAGGGTAGGCTTGAGCCCCTCGGTGGGGACGTATTTATTAAGAAGACTACCGAACCCTACATTGCGCGTGTTCCGAAACGCCATTGGCTACTTTTTATTTAGTCCGTTTATGACTTTTTTTATTCATTATTGGTAAGCCCTTGGCATCATCTCACCTGATGGTAAGTGACGATGATGCCGGATATAGAAGCGGACTTACCAAGATTCCCCAACACTATGGGGAACTGGTTATCTTATCTTTAAACCAGTACATCAGTGTTGTTAATATTGATGTTTGGCGGCAAGACTTAGTTAAGATGGTGGTAGCTAGCCAGGTGAGCTTAGAAAATGCCTTTCCACCAACCAAACGAAACTTTCAACGTTAGACTCTGCCGGGAATCGAACCCGAGACCTCCTGATGTGAGGTCTAATGGACTAAACCATTACGCCACGAGGGTGGTTAAAGTTAATTGCTAAACGTGTAACTTTTATTAATCATATTCATGGCCTTCCGAGTAGGAGGCCTGCCTACACTACGTTTTCCGGTGCCCTTTAACTTTAGTACCCCAACGGCCATCTGTTCTACGAGCAATGTGCCCCGCCCACTGCCACTTAAGTTTAGCAAGTCTGAGAGCTATGTCGGTTAGTTTGGTTATCCTACGGATCTCCTCGTTTCTGATTCGATCTCGCAGAGAAACTCCGAGCATAGCACGCTCCATTGCCCTTTGGGTGACCTTGAGCCTCCTTATGACCGATGACGTGGTGAAGGTCGCGGGAAGCCGCTGGATTCGGCCAGCGCAGAACCGGTCGTCGTGGAAATCCTTGGGGGAGGCCTACGTCCAGCAGTGGACGTCCTTCGGCTAATATGATGATGATGATTTAAGGCCTAATAATTGTTTTGCAACACAGTTATTTCATTAAAACATTTTTGTATATTAACGGACCCTTTACTTATTGCTCGCCAGTGTAAACAGTAAGAAGATAAAAACAACATTGTACAATAAATGAGTTTCTGATGGACATGACATTCTAATGGACCTCAAGTATTATTTTAAATGCCTATTCATTTTTATTTTATGGCCCACGGAGGAGTGTTTCAGGTGCAGTGGTACCTAAAAATCAACTTGAACAGGTTTTAAGAAATATTTTTTGAAGTAGTCAACAGTAAATTAAAAATCTAGGAAAACATATGTGTATTATTGAAAATAGTTACGAAGGATTATATCGAATGGAAACACGATTTAATAAAATTGGCTAGATAGAATAATTTTGCAAAGGTACCTCTTTTCTAGCCATTTTATCGTCTATTTTCGGTTTTATTCTTAATATAAGTAATTTGATAATATGATTTATTTACTAAAATAAAGTTCATAGGTGACTGAAGGGAAAACATCAAAAAAAAAAAAAAAAAAAATTCATTTTTAGGGTTCCGTACCCAAAGGGTAAAAACGGGACCCTATTACTAAGACTCCGCTGTCCGTCCGTCTGTCTGTCCGTCTGTCACCAGGCTGTATTTCATGAACCGTGATAGCTAGACAGTTAAAATTTTCACAGATGATGTATTTCTGTTGCCGCTAAAACAACAAATACTAAAAATTACAAAAAAAGGTGAAAGTCTCCATACAAAAACAGTTTTTTTAAACGTGAATAAACTAGCGCCATCTAGTATGATGGTACGGAACCCTTTTTATGCGGTTCTGACTCGCACTTGGCCGGTTTTTATTCATAAAACAACTACAAAAATGAGAAGGTTTTTAATTCTTTTGTATGCTTTTGTATGTTTGTTACACGATATCTTCGAAGATTGTGAACCGATTTTTATGATTTTTTTTATTCGATGCTGCTAAGTTGCTCCTTCATTACATATTTATCAAAATCGGTTTAGTATTTTTTTTGTAATTTAACAAAAATTTTACTAAGTTGTTGCTATGGAAGTCGGCTTTTTTAAGTGCTTTTATATATGATCGGAGTTTCATTACGCAATCTAATCACAAATGAGGAGATTCGTAGGAGAACCTCGGAGAACCGCATAGCTCACAGAATCACTACACTTAAGTGGCAGTGGGCAAGGCAGATAGCTCTTTTTTTAATCTCAACTGGTAAGCCCTTGGCATCATCTCATCTGATGGTAAGTACCAATGATGCCGAATATGGAAGCGGGCTTACCAGATTCCCCAATGCAATGAAGAACTGGCTATCTTATCGTCGAGCCGGAATACATAAATGTTGTTAAGAATGATGTTTGACGGCAAGACTAAGATAAGATGTTGGTAGCTAGCCAGGCGAGTTTAGAAAATGCCCTACCACCAACCCAACTGAGTCTTACAAGTTGACCCCACCGGGAATCGAACCCGAGACCTCCTGGTGTGAAGCTAATGGGCTAACCATTACGCCACGGAGGCGGTTAACTCGCAGAATAGACGGCTATTGGAGTAACAAAGTTCTCGAGTATCGACATCAGCTAAAGGACGTCTACTGGCTGGACATTGGCCTCCCCAAAGGACCTCCACGAAGACCGGTTCTGCGCTGCCCGCATCCAGCGGCTTCCCCCGATTTTCACCAGGTCATCGGTCCACCGAGTGGGAGGCCTGCATACGCTACGTTTTCCGGTGCGCGTTCGCTACTCTAGAACTTTACTGCCTTAACGTCCATCTATTCTACAAGCTATTTGCTCGATTCTGATTAGATCACGCAGAGAAACTCCGAGCATAGCACGTTCCATTGCCCTTTGGGTGACCTTGAGCCTTCTTATGAGGCCCATAGTTAGCGATCATGTCTCACTTCCGTATGTCATCACTGGCAACACACACTGGTCGAAGACCATGGTCTTAAGACACTGCAGTATTTGTGACGTGAAGATATTGTGAAGCTTCCCGAACGCTGCCCAGCCGAGTTGAATTCGAAGATTGATATCATTTTCGAAGTTAGACCTACCTATACAGGGTGGGAAGGAGTATACCGACAGATTTTAACCATGGATTCCTGGTGGTATTACAAGTAAATAATGTTATGTCAACATGGGTCCAAAACTGCCTCATTAACTTACTCAATTTCGGGAACAAAAAAATCAATTAACGATAGTAGTCCCTTATGAACGAAACCTTAGTCTAAAGAATGAAAAATGTTGTACGATGTCATTATGACACTTGATTAAAATCTCAAGATAACAAATGTCAGATAAACATCTGACATTATTAGGGCGTGTTACCCTTGAGATTTTTTGAACTTGTGAATTATTTAAAAAATTAATATCTCGAAAATTAGGCTTTACTGGCCTATGTTTATATTACTTTTTGTTTGTCTAAATAGGCATTAGAATCTTTGGTTAAAATCTGTCGGTATACTCCTTCCCACTCTGTATAACTGGACTTTTTGTCCCAGGTACACATATTCGGCAACAAATTCGAGTGTAGAACATCCAACCTTGAGAGGAGTAGGAGCGACATAGGCATTTAACATAATTATCATCTTATCCATGTTATTCTAAGACCTACTTGTTGAGAGGCTCTACTGAGGCCATCGAGCATTGTGTTCAAGTCGTCCATAGTCTGAGCCATGGCCACCATATCGTCAGCAAATTGAGGGTAGGTGATGTACTCGCCGTTGATATTGATGCCGAGTCCACCCCAGTCGAAAAGCTTAAAAACATCTTCCAGGGCGGCGGTGAATAGTTTCGGGGATATGATGTCTCCCTGTCTCACCCCTCGGTGCAGCCGGATAGGTTTCGAGTTTTGATATTGGAGGCGAGCCGACATGTTGGCTTTGCCATACAAACACTTCAGTACCTCGATATATCGATAGGCAATTTGGTACCGCTGAAGAAACTGTCACACAGCCCCAGTTTCGACCGAATCAAAGGCTTTCTCATAGTCCACGAACGTTAAGCATAGTGTGTTTTGTTAGTTTTTTCAAAAAAATACCACACCGATTTTGATAAAAAAAAAAAATGAAACCAAGCAGGAATCGAGTAAAAAACAATCATGAAAATCAGTTCGCAATATGCGAATATATCGCGTTACAAACATACAAAAAAATTGAATTGAGAACATCCTCCTTTTTGGAAATCGCTTGAAAAAATCTAAAAGGGATAAATTTACCTAGTTAAGGTACACCTAAAGTTTTCTACACGAATGAAAAAAATTCCTTCAAATTATTTATTACTGGGATACCATCCAGGTGGAAATTATTCACGGGATTCTTCCAGTTGTATTTAATTTATTGCGGGGTTGAATAGTATCTCCTTTTTCGAGTTTACCCAACAAACGCCTTTATCACCAAGTGAATTTGGTCGAAATGTGGACGGCACATTTTCTGATAGCACCCTACTTTCTTTTTTTATGCTTCGCCGACTGCTTTATCTTACAAAACCCGTAGACATAATAATTTTAGGGTATCGTACAAGGGGTCCAAAGGGTAACAACAGGATGCTATTAAATAAGCCTTCGCCATCCGTCTGTCTGTCTGTCCTAGCTACCTTTAAAGGGTCATGTAACTTATAAAACGGTAATAGCCGTTTGAAATTTTGACAAAAAATATGTAATATGACGAAATTCCTTCGATGGTTTAGGATCCCGAACTGAACATAAGCTAAAAAGTTTTACTGTCGGTCTCGTTGATGTCCTTTATAATGTTGAACTTATTGCATTGCGCCACAAGATGAGCGTAATTTTATAAAATCGCGTAAAAGATAATTAGATAAAAATTAAGGACTAGTAACAAATTTGTTAGGTTACATTAGTTCAGAGTTCAGTATATCTGTTAACATCGCGGGGCTCCGAAAAACACCAAGCCGACTGAGCGATCATTTGAATCCTTTACCGATTTTTTTTTTAAAACCGGTAAAGTGCAAGTCAGAACCGCGCACAAAAGGTTTCGTACCATCATACTAAATGGCGCTAGTTTCTTTACGTTTCAAAAAAACACGTTTTTTATGGAGACTTTCACTTTTTCCTAATTTTTTTGTATTTTTTGTTTTTTTTTTATTTATTTTTTTTTATTGTTTTTTTACAAATCACACATGGTCATCTGGCCCCAAAGTAGGATTCCCTGTGTTATGGGTTACCAGAGACTGATATAAATACTTATATACGTTTAAATACATATATATAGATATATTTAACACCCAGACACAGAGCAAACAAATCTGCTCATCACACAAATGCTTGCCCTGGGTGGGGATCGAACCCACAACCCTCGGATCAGTAGTCAAGGGCACTAACCACTGAGCCACCGAGTCAGTCAATTTGTTGTTATAGCGGCAACAGAAATACATCATGTGTGATAATGTCAATTGTATAGCTATCACGGTTCATGAAATACAGCCTGGTGACAGACGGACAAACGAACGGACGGCGGAGTCTGAGTAATAGGGTCCCGTTTTTATGCTTTGGGTAGGGAACCCTAAAAAGGTTTCTTTTGTTAAAAAAACAAGTAACACGATCTTAAGGTGACACATACACAGCACAAC
This sequence comes from Coleophora flavipennella, assembly GCA_947284805.1. Lineage (NCBI taxonomy): Eukaryota > Metazoa > Arthropoda > Insecta > Lepidoptera > Coleophoridae > Coleophora > Coleophora flavipennella. Next base: position 2,764,548 of record OX369297.1, read on the forward strand.
TATATTGTGTGGTGGTACGGAACCATCGTCCGTGCGCGAGTCCGACTCACCTTTGGCTAGTTTTTATATTTGCTTCATTTATTTTACTCAAGGTTTAAAATTATTTGAGTTGACTTCAAAAGGTTTATTCTAGGTTGATGTTTCATAATTTCCAACATTTACAGGTAAAAAACCGGCCAATTTTTATCGGACCACGCATAGTGTAGGGTTCCACAGACAATGACATAATAAATTGTACAGCAATACTGCACATACTTTCTCGCGAAAACGTACAGTCATCAACACATCAAAACTACCTAGCCTTTCAACTGCTCCGTCATCCATATCGAATGACGCTTCTTTCTACGCTCAACTACTCCGTCATCCGCAACGGAAGACACTCCTTTCTTCGCTCAACTACTCCGTCATCCGCAACGGAAGACACTCCTTTCTTCGCTCAACTACTCCGTCATCCGTAACGGGTGACGCTTCTTTTTTCGCTCAACTACTCCGTCATCCGTAACGGGTGACGCTTCTTTTTTCGCTCAACTACTCCGTCATCCTTAACGGATAACACTTCTTTCTACGCTCAACTACTCCATCATCCGTAACGGATGACGCTTCTTTCTTCGCTCAACTACTCCGTCATCCGCAACGGATGACGCTTCTTTCTTCGCTCAACTACTCCGTCATCCGCAACGGATGACGCTTCTTTCTTCGCTCAACTACTCCGTCATCCGTAACGAATGACGCTTCTTTCTTCGCTCAACTACTCCGTGATCCGTAACGGATGACGCTTCTTTCTTCGCCATCATCATCATCATCATTACAGCTCATATACGTCCCCACCGAGGGGCTCGAGCCTACCCTGAGTCAGGGCGATTAGGCCTTAGTCGACCACGCGGGCCCAGTGCGGGTTGGTCGACTTCACACACAACCTTCGAGTTTCTTCGCAGGCGTGTGCAGGTTTCCTCACGATGTTTTCCTTCACCGTTAAAGCAATCGGTAAGTATGTACGTAAGTTTTTGAAAAACTCATTGGTACATTGGCCGTCCAGATTTGAACCTGGTACCTCTGGTTAGATGGACCGAGTCGTTACCGGTTGAGCCACCGACGCTTTTTTTAAGCCACCGACGCTTTCTTCGCCAACTACTCCGTTATCCGCAACGGATGACGCTTCTTTCTTCGCCAACTACTCCGTCATCCGTAACGGATAACGCTCCTTTTTTCGCTCAACTACTCATTCATCCGTAACGGTTTTTTATAGGTTTTATACAAAAATACTGAGAAATCCGCAAAAATCCGCAGCGCGGCCGTTCCCCGCTAATCCGAGGAAATTACCCCGCAAACAGATGCGCCTCGGGCAGTCTTTTTTTTATTTTTTTATCAACAATTGATAAGCCCTTGGCAGTCCGTTTGATATGAACAGTGGAAGGATTAAAGCAACAGTAGATATTTATAGCTTAACACTTTGAACGAGGCGCACGTGACATTCACGTTACTATAAAAATGGTCACCTACGCCGCTCACGTGTAGGTCACGTTCTCACATTTCAGTACGGTTTACTCTAAGTAGGCAAGCAGATTAATTCTTTTTTTTTTAATGTTCGTAGTATGGAGGCCTACCTTTAAAGAATTTTACTAGAATAACCAATACTGCCACTTGATAATACTTTAAAAATTATTACTATACATAGCAAAGTTTAGTGAAAATCGATCTAGCCATTTTTTAAATTTTGTTTTTTACATTTTTGTTGAATGGTAACTATCCTTAAATGGCAACCCAGACAGAAATCTCTCGGAACCTTGAAAAAAATATCATAAAATTCCTTGTTTTTAAATTCGATATCAATTGGACCATTGGTTTGGCCGTTAGTGAAAGCGTGATGGACGGACGAACGGGTGTTTCTGAGTAAAGTGTTTTTAGGTTTCCGGAGCCTAAAGACAAAAAACGGAATCCATATAATTTCGACATGTCCATCGTCCTTATGTCACAGTTAATTTTCTCTGCTAGTATTAAACCTATAGTAAATTAATACTATTAATTAATATTGTAATACACCTTTAAAGGGCAGTCCCACCCCTTTGTCGTTAATGTTCCACCTTTATGCACGAAGCGTTTTGCTAATTCTTTCATCATGCGAACGGCCAAGGACTGGTATTCCCTGCCGGCGTCTGTATTCCCCGATTCTTATAATTTAGGAATCTTCAAGACGAGAGTGAATAGGCACTATATGAGCTTACGTGATACATCCTCGGCTGCATCGGCACTTACCATCAGGTGAGATGTAGCCAAACGCACTCAAATAAAAAAAATAAAAAAAGTTACACGATAAGAGAAAGAACCGGTCAAGTGCGAGTCGGACTCGAGCAAAGTAGGGTTCCGTAGTATTTTCAAAAACTAAATGTTTATTTTAAAAAACAAAACTATATTAGCAGTTGGTAATAGAACATTTTGTATGGAAAATCAATTAACTTTTTACCAAGCCAACTGCACATCTTAGGTTGTGCGACTATTACTCCTAAACTAAGAAAGCCCATTTAACCGTGACAGTCTTACTTTTAAATTCCTACTTATATTATTAATGCGAAAGTAACTCTGCCTGTCTGTCTATTACGCTTTCACACCGAATGCCCTGAAACGATTTTGATAAAAATAGGAACAGAGATAGACTAGAGCTTGGGAAAGGACGTCAGTTATTTTTAATCGCAAAAAAAGGCTTGAAGGTGTTGAAACAGGGGAATAAATGAAAGTTTGTATAGAAGTTTGTCATTGTCGAAAATAAAGCCATTAAACTTAGTATTTAGGCACTTGATACGAAATAAATAAATATTTGTCGAAGCGTTTTCGAAATTTTGTCCTGTGTGGGGATGAAAGTTCGTATGGAAGTCCAAAGAAATTCACGCTGTCACGCCTAACTCCGAAACCGATTTTGATTAAATTTGGTACAAAAATAGACTAGACTTTGGCATGTAGGGGTTGAATGAAGGGATGAGTATGTAAAGGTATGATATGGGTATGATAAGTTTGTATGAAAGTTCGTTATTATCGAAGATAAAACTTACAAAATACGCATCAGTTCCCTTCATTCCCCCCAACCCCTAACAGCTGTTTAAAGTTTTAAATTCACGTATGAAATCTTTTTTTGCCCTGTAGAATTATTTAAGTTAAAATTAAAATTGTAAGCTGTAGGTTACATTAAGTAAATAAATATGAAACATGAAACTTAGCTACGAATGGTCGTGAAGGGGTATGTTATCGAGTACCTCTCAGTAAAGTCTATATTTGTTTGGAAATGGACAAACATGTTAACAAAACGTTAAGTGTTTCAACTTAAATAAAAATGTTAAAACACCCCCCCCCCACCCCCCACAAAAAAACCGCTAAAAAGTAGAAAATAATGTGTTAAGTTTAATATAAGTAGTTGTATTTTGATCTAAGAGTCGCGCGTAGGGGGACCGCTAAGTTGTGAAATTTTTATTAAAGTAATTAGTTGTAGTACCTACCCTACAAAATGTTTTTTCAAGATTTTATTATAGTACTTTGCAAAATTATAGGTTTCTAGTACTAATAGCCTCTGAGCCAAGCCGCAGAGGTACAGACAGACAGACATGGCGAAACTATAAGGGTTCCTTATTGACTTCGAAACCCTAAAAAATAGGTTAATTCTATACAGCGATTCGTTACCTTAGATGGGTTATGCTAGTTTCCTCATGTTTAAAAAATCACGTTTTTTGTATGAAGTCCACCCTTATTTGTTCACTTTGTATAATTTTTATTATTTGTTATAATAGCGGCAACAGAAATACATCATCTGTAACAATTTCAACTGTCTAGCTATCACGGTTCATGAAATACAGCCTGGTGAAAGTCGGACAGACAGACGGACGGACAGCGAAGTCTTAGTAATAGGGTCATCAGGAGTTCGCGGGTTTAATTCCCGGCGGAGTCTAACGTAACTATTTAGTAATCTGTGGTCTAACTTTGTATGGCTCAGTTTGGTTGTTGGAAGGGCATTTTCGAAGCCCGTCTGACTAGCTACCACCATCTTACCTAAGTCTTGCCGCCAAGCAACAACGTTAACAGCATTGAGTGTTCCGCTTTGAAGGTAAGATAGCCAGTTCCCCATAGTGTTGGGGAATCTTAGTGAGCCCGCTTCCATCTTCGGCATCATCGTCACTTACAGTCAAGTGAGATGATGTCAAAGGCTTACCAATACTCGATTTTAAAAAAGAATGCTACTAGGATAAGACAAGCATATTGGCTTCTTTCTATTATTTTGCTTCACTTTTACGGCGCACATAACCTATTAACCTCTCCTTTGTATCTATATACACACATATCTTTTTTTTTATTCTCAATTGGTTAGCCCTTGGCATCATACTAACACTATAGTTCAGTAGTTCAATGCTCTCGAAAGCACATGTTTTAACGTCGTCAATGCCTGCCGATCCAAACGTAAACCGTTAATAAAAACTGGCCAAGTGCGAGTCGGACTCGCGCAAGAAGGGTTCCGTACCATTTTTTTTCACAATTAGTAAGCCCTTGGCATCATCTCACCTGATGGTAAGTGACGATGGTGCCGAAGATGGAAGCGGGTTTACCAAGATTCTCCAACGTAATGGGGATCTGGCTATCTTATCTTTAAGCCGGAACACATCAACGTTGTTAACACTAATGTTGGGCGGCAAGCCTTAGATAAGATGGTGGTAGCTAGCCAGGCGGGCTTAGTAAATGCCCTACCACGAACCAAACTGAGTCTTCCAAGTTGACCCCACCGGGAATCGAAACCGCGACCTCCTGGTGTGAAGCGAATGGACTAACCATTACGCCACGGAGGCGGTTAAAATCTTTGATTGTACTCACTGACCACGCAAACGTTGTTTTGCCATAATGAAATATACTTAACGACCTATTTCCATACCTACCATATAAACATAAAAAATTTGATTGAAATCGGTCGAGCCGTTTCCGAGGTGTACGAACACAAACACCGTGACACGAGATTTATATATGGGCGAATAAATAGAGTGGCCTAAACTGCACAAATCTTTATATATTTACGTGATAACCTTGTGATAACGTTTAGTTTCTTGCGAATCACTTTTTCGTTGTCACATCTGTCAGTTAGACTACTTTTTTTTTGGTAACGGCTCTGGGTACTAAGCCCTTTTGAGCCAGTCTTTACTTAAAAAGGTCACATTCACAACACTTTTTTTTATCACTGTCAAAGTTAACCAAAAAGAATAAAAACAAGTTAACCTCTAAAGTTTAAAGGTAAAAGTAAAAGGTAAAGGTAAAAGCTTTTGCTCGCGACTTCGCCCGCGTGGAGATGGTTTCTACGACTATCTCCGAGGGTTTGCGGTGCGCGAGTCGCAACCAGAAGCAGGGTTTTCTTTGCACGAATCTTCATACAGTTATCATAGCAAAGGCACACTGGACACTTCATACAACGGGCCAGAAATAACATTTCAAAAAAGTTATATCGGAACAAACAAAATGACGGCGAAATCCTATACGTTCGACAACCAAACTGTAACCGATCTGTATCAATTTGGGCGACGAGGGGGTGAGGTCGCAATCTAGAGAGCGGCAGGGAGTGTCCATACTGTATGTTAGTACTAATATAATTATATACTTTGGCATAGGTTATCTAACCTACTATTCTGTTCGTACTACGCACGAGTGCTTAACCTTGCTCAAGGGCTGTTTCCTGGTACTATATCTCATGTAAACAAGGCGCTAACCTTACGTAAACATGGGAGCTGAGATTACAATCTCTTTGCTCCAAGTGGGCTGAAAAAATATATTTTCCCTCACGTAGTAAGTAAACAGAACTCAAATAATGTTGATATACCGTCTTGCATCACGCCACGGCTTGAAAAGGTTTGTGTTTGTTTTTAGTTATTAATTTATTAAAACACTAGATTTTGCCAGCGGCTACGCTCGCTTGAACATAGTTTTATGACTGTCTTCGAGGGTGCGCAGTGGAAAAAAGTTGCCTATATGTTAATCCAGGTCCTAAGCTGCCTACCTACCAAATTTCAGCCAGATATGTTCAGTAGTTAGTTAGTTTTCGCGTGAACATAGTTTTTATGTCTGTCGTGCTGTCGAGCGTGGGAACTGAGTCAACTCTAGATCCCTTGGGAACTATGTCGGGCTATGCTTATTAGTACTCAATTCGATAATCAGTATTAATTAGCACGTCAATCATTCGCTTTATTGAGAAGTGACAGAAATTACCAAAAAAGAGAGAGTTAACAGCTATCCTACGGGAGCCACTTAAGAAATCTGGATTAAAATAAGTCTATATGTTAATCCAGGACCTAAACTATATGTGTGCCAAGTTTCATCCCGATCCGCCCAGTGGTTGTAGCGTGAAAGAGTAACAAACATCCATCCATACAAACTTTCGCGTTTATAATATTAAGTAGGATTACTTATCAAAAACGCTAAACACGTTAAATCTTAAAGTAGCGTAGGCAGGCCTCCCACTTGGTGGACCGATGACCTGGTGAACGTCGCGGGAAGCCGCTGGATGCGGGCAGCGCAGAACCGGTCGTCGTGGAAATCCTTGGGTTAGGCCTATGTCCAACAGTGGACGTCCTTCGGCTGATATGATGATCATCTTTAAACCTTCTGCGTTTTTAGGATTTCTTAGGTTAAAATAGGAACCCGTAAAGTGTCCCCTTGTCCGTCTGTCTGTCTGTCCATCAGTATATTACAGCCGTTTTGCTAAATAATTATCTTAATATATATAAATCTCGTGTCACAATGTTTGTCCTCAATGGACTCCTTAACCACTTAACCGATTATAATAAAATTCGCACACCATGTGCAGTTCGATCCAACTTGAGAGATAGGATAGGGTAGGGTAGGGTAGTGTAGGGTAGGGTAGTGTAGGGTAGGGTAGGGTAGTGTAGTGTAGGGTAGTGTAGAGTAGTGTAGGGTAGGGTAGTGTAGTGTAGTGTATGTAGGGTAGGGTAGGGTAGTGTAGGGTAGGGTAGTGTAGTGTAGTGTAGGGTAGTGTAGGGTAGGGCAGGGCAGTGTAATGTAATGTAAGGCGGTACGAAGTTCGCCGGGACAGCTAGTATAGCTATAAAGCTCACATTTCGTATGGTTGTACAAATCTGTGAACATTATAACTTAATGCAGTAAAATCTGTAAAAAAACGACCAAGTGCGAGTCAGAACAGCACACATAGCGTTCCGTACCATCATACTAGATGGCGCTAGTTTCTTCAGTTCCGTACTATCATATTAGATGGCGCTAGTTTCTCCACGTTTAAAACAACACGTCTTTTGTATAGAGACTTTCACTTTTTCTAATTTTCAGTATCCGTTGTTATAGCGGCAACAAAAATACATCATCTGTGAAAATTTCAACTGTCTAGCTATCACGGTTCATGAAATACATAACAAATTCTACAAACTTGGTAAAAAAAATATCTAATGTCAGATGATTACATAAGTAAGTACTCAAATTTATTGACTCAAGCATTAATTTGCGGAACTCCATAAGAAGATGTTTAACAATTATAATTACATTGCTATTCCGCTCTCAAGTTTCTATGCGAGGTATTATTAAATTAAATCCCAACACTTACCATATATTTGGCGGACAGCTCGAAGAAGCCATACATGACTATTGAGTAGTGCAATACAAGATACAAATTGCACCACGCTGGTAAGTGCACGTCGTATTTCTCCCGAGGTTGAATCTGTGGTAAAGAATGATTGATTGATTGATTGAAAACACTTTTTTGCACAACTTAAGAGAGAAAAAAAACGTAAAATGATTTAGGAAGTTGTACATATAGGCGGTCTTATCGCTAACAAGCGATCTCTTCGAGACAACCTAAAGATAAATAAAAATTAAATGTTAATATGTACGAAAAAAAGAAAGAAGAATTAAACTAAAACTAAAATAAATATTTATACCGAACACCCATTCGGTACTTAGCATGGTTGAACTGTGTTTTTTTTTTATTATTAAATCCACAGCGCTGATATTCTGTCGGGACCCAATAAGGGGAGAGAAAGGATAAAGGGTGGGCCTAGGAACGAAGCGGACACACTATTCATGTTGTAGCAGTTAATTGGAGTAAAAGGGACTAAAAAATAAAAATTAAAACATGAAGCTGTTCTTTAGTTAGTTCTTGAGTGGCGATCGTTGAAACGTTTAGAAACCAAGCTTATTTTTAAAGTGTTGATTTTGAGTTGCATACTCAGCAGCTAGACCGCTTTGAATAATTAGTATTTGAAAAAATCTTGACTCGTTTAGATACCAAGCTTATTTTTAAAGTATTGATTTCGAGTTACATACTTGCCAGCTAAATCGCTTTGCGTAATTAGTTGTAAAAAAAAATTAAAACGTTTAGATACCAAGCTTATTTATAAAGTATTGATTTTGAGTTGCATACTTAGCAGCTCTAGACCGCTTGGCATAATTAGTTGTAAAAAAGTCTTGAAACGTTTAGCTAACAAGCTTATTTTGGAACTATTGATTTTGAGTTGCATACTTAGCAGCTAGACCGCTTTGCATACGAGTAATTAGTTGTAAAAAAATCTTGAAACGTTTAGATACCAAGCTTATTTAAAAAAAGAGTATTTATACGCAAAAATTAAAAAATATATATTTTAAAAAGACGATCTGAGTAAATACAGTATTTACAACGGCTCGGTTGAAAACAATAGACGATCTTGGGACCATCATTCCTTCAAAGTCCTTAATCAGATTAACTTCGAAATACCAAAAGGATCTATTGTCACCGGAAATACGGCTTCGTATAAAATTTTAGCTTAATCGTACTTCTGGAGGACTTTCTAAAATCAATTGCAACATTTGAACCGGACAAATTAATAAATATATACTCGTAGATACATTTAACCGAGAAGTTTACTTTTAAGAAAAGCTTGTAAAAGTCCTTATTGAGTTTCCAGGAACAGACTTTTCAACCGACTTCCCAAAAATGGAGGAGGTTCTCAATTCGACTGTTTTTTTAAATTTTTTTTATGGGTGTTACCTCAGAACTTTTGGCTGAGTTAACCGATTTTGATGATTCTTTTTTTTTATTTGAAAGCTAGTGCTTCCCGTGTGGACCCATAACAAATTTATCAAAATCGGTGTAGTACTTTCTTAGAACGTGTTTAGCGTTTTCAATTATTATACCTTGCAAACAACATAGCTCCTTTAAAAATAGTATTAAAAATATTATTTTTTATTTATTATTCCACTATTGATAAGGCCATAAAAAAGCTAAAAAGCGTCGGTGGCTCAACCGGTAACGACTCGGTCCATCTAACCAGAGGTACCGGGTTCAAATCTGGACGGCCAATTTACCAATGAGTATTTCAAAAACTTACGTACATACTTACCGAGTGCTTTAACGGTGAAGGAAAACATCGTGAGGAAACCTACACACGCCTGCGAAGAAACTCGAAGGTTGTGTGTGAAGTCGACCAACCCGCACTGGGCCCGCGTGGTTGACTAAGGCCTAATCCCCCTGATTCAGGGTAGGCTCGAGCCCCTCGGTGGGGACGTATATGAGCTGTAATGATGATAAGGCCATGACATCATCTCACCTGATGGTAAGTGACGATGATGCCACTATTTTAAAGGTAGGACAACTTACACTTTTGTTTTACAAATTCAAACGTGGTCAATGCATGAAGAATATTTTCTAGCCTTTCCACCAAAATTTAGACTTACTAGCAATAGCAATATAGTAAGATAAAGTAAAGTAAAGATAAAGAAAAAAACACTAAAATTTATGTAACCCAAAACTTTTCACAACGTTGCAGAACTTTCAAGATTCAAGATATTCATTCAAAATAGGTGCAAACCACACACCTTCTGATAAAATAATAATAACAAAGTAATTTGTGAAAAATTAAGAAATAAACAATCAATAGATAATAACGTTAATATTCAATCCTTGAAATAAACCATATTATGTCATTGAAAAAGTGAAAACAATCATCATTACAGCTCATATACGTCCCCACCGAGGGGCTCGAGCCTACCCTGAATCAGGGCGATTAGGCCTTAGTCGACCACGCGGGCCCAGTGCGGGTTGGTCGACTTCACACAAAACCTTCGAGTTTCTTCGCAGGCGTGTGCAGGTTTCCTCACGATGTTTTCCTTCACCGTTAAGTATGTACGTAAGTTTTTTGAAAAACTCATTGGTACATTGGCCATCCAGATTTGAACCCGGTACCTCTGGTTAGATGGACCGAGTCGTTACCGGTTGAGCCACCGACTCGTTACCGGTTGAGCCACCGACACACTATGAAAACAATATGACACGAAAAATTATACATAAAAATCATTGAATGTCATTAATGCCTTTGACAAGAGTAGGCTAGTTCACACGGACAGCACCCGGTCACGAGAATAAAGCGAGAGTCATTTCAAATTGGATGACTTTTATCACTTTAACTTTCCAGTTTCATATAAAATACTTGGCTACGAAATAACGGCTGCCCAGACAGTTTTTACTTACATCAAATTTCATGGCTTCATCACCAAGTCTCGGCGTCCCCGGCTCCCAACTTGGACCCCAGAATACTGCCTTAAACTTGTCACTCCAAGACTCGAACTTCCGGAACTTCTCTATCACGTATGCCGTGTAGAATGTCTGGAAATTTTTAAACGTGTTACAAAAGTTAAATTTAGAATTCTCTATTCATTTTATTTGTTTTACCTTATTTGGAAAACAAACAGTATTTTTACGACTATTTAAAAAGCTAATTAATAAACTGAGTACCTTTTATATGTTTTCACATGTACAAATCTACACGCTAGCTAAACTTAAAAAACAAAGTAAAAATAAACTTAAGATGGTGTTATAAGTTAAAACATAAAGATGAACAAAACAATAAAACAATGAATTTTAACAATTAGGGAACCATATCGAACCAATGTTTAGAAAATAGAGCTTTTACTGTATGGACCTTGGAATTAAACAAATCAATTTGGGAAAATCTGTTAATTTCTTGAATTCATTAGGAGCACGTATCAATAAGGAGTGATGTGACTATGCGGGTGAGTTTCAAGTTTCTGTCTTGATAACTTCGAGCGCATGTTGTCAACCTTTAAAAAAATTCACCAGTTTTTAAAACGCATTAAGATACGTTGGATTTTTTAGACTGGCCATCATGTTTTCCTAAATTTTAAGCGTTTTTATCCACATTAAATAATCAATTTAGTGGCAATGCCAACAAACTTAATTAATTCACAGGGTTAATTTTGGACCCTTAGCAATATTTTGGTCAGCGCTTCTACTCCTGATTTTGAAGATAATTGATAAGATAGCCAGTTCTCCATTGCGTTGGGGAACCTTGGTAATTCCACTTCCATCTTCGGTATTATCGCCACTTACCGTCAGGTGAGATGATGCCAAGGACTTACAAATTATAAATAAAAAAAAACGAACCCCTTACCCCTAGGAACTCATGGTAAATACACAAAAAAAAATTGGACCTCTCATACAAATCGACCAGCCGATATGCCGACTTTTTATAGGAAGTCCAAAAATTTTTTTTGCTAATTGACCATGGGTTCCTTGGGGAAAGTTGTTTAGAATGAGGAGTAGAAGCGCTGACCAAAATTTTTGCTAAGGATCCATAAGTAATCTTGTATGATTGGGTGCAGACGCCCTGTTGCGAAGATCAATCAATCCTTTTATGATGATATCAGCTCATATACGTCCCCACCGAGGGGCTCGAGCCTACCCTGAATTAATATAATACTACTTAGGTACTTCATTTGTTGATATCAGCTCATGTACGTCCCCGACGAGGGGCTCGAGCCTACCCTGAATTAATATAATACTACTTAGGTACTTCATTTGTTAGAATGATCACATGGCGCACATCTGTAAATGTTATATTACAATGCGGTGACCGCGGGTGATGCTAATTGCAACACTAAGCAACTCAACCGCATACCAAAGGATCTCACGGCGAATAGTGCAACAATTTTTAAATTAAGTTTGTGCAGGTTCCTCGTACGATCGCGCGACACCGAAAGCACAGTATTACAATATAGCAGTACAGTAGCGCAACTAATGTTACGAAGTTACGAAGAGCAACGAAAGAGTACTTGCGGGGCAGCGGCGTTAGCCCCTGGCGTTTCTCACTTGATGTAAGTACGTGATGATGATGCCGAATATAAAAAAGGGTTCACCAAGTTTCAGGTGATTGAGAACAACAGAGTTCGTGCTACCAGTATTTTTTTAAATCGATTGGCATTGCTCACCTGGCGTATGTACGTGAGGATGATTCCGAAGTAAAAAAAATGTTAACCAAATTTCGAGTGACTGAGCACAACAGAGCTCGTGCTGCCGGTTTTTTTTTAATCGACAGTTGGTAAGCCCTTGGCGTAACTCACCTGGTACTCACCAAGTACGTGATGGTGATGCCGAAGATAGAAACGGGTTTACCAAATTTACCCCCATGCAATGGAAAATCAGCTATCTTATCTACATCACGGAAACTCTCAATGCTGTTAACTTTAAATATTGGCAGCACAACTTAATAAATATGGTGGTAGCTACTAAGACGTACACAAATAAACAGAGTTTCACAAAAGTTGCCAGGAATCGAACCCGTGACTTCCTGGTGTAAAGCGAAAAGAATAAGCAGTCCAATAATTGAAACTCACTTGCAAGTACGTCGGGTTGAATGAAGGCTGATTGTAGATCAGTCCGTAGACTATCTCGATTTTGTCAGTCTCCGGCCTGAATGTCCCAAACAGTCGGTCCCAAACTATAAGAACTCCTCCATAATTTACGTCTAAGCAGTATTTGTTGCTGCCTGCGGACAAAAAATTCCAAATTATAAAAGTTACTGAAATTGAGTTGATGTCAAGGGCTTATCAATTGTGAATTTAAAAAAAAAAACCCCGACCAAACAGCTAAATCGGATTAACATCACTTTTGTCGGCCATTTTGTTTTTTCTTGGTAAGCCTGCTTCCATCTTCAGCATCATCGTCACTTACCATCAGGGAAGATGACGCCATCATATCAGCTCATATACGTCCCCCACCAAAGGGCTCGAACCTATCCTGAATTAGGGTAAACGAGACTAAGTCCCTTAGTGCGGGTTAGTCGACTTCACACACAACTTTCGAGTTTTTTCAATGGCGTGTGTAGGTTTCCTCTCGATGTTTTTTCTTCACCGTTGAGCGTCAGATAAACGTATGTACATATGAAATCGAAATTCGAAAACACATTGGTACGTGGCAGGATTCGAACCACGACCTCCCGGACAGGAGATAGCGGCCCTTGCCATTAAGCCACCGTGCTGCCAAGGGCTTACCAATTGTGAATTTAAAAATATCATTTTGATTTTTTATTGCACCTTAAATTTGCCCATGGTGTACATTATTTTAGTTCAGGCACCAAACCTTTATTTGTTACTGTTTTGGCAGGCAGTTGATCATCACCATGAACAGCTAAATAAAATTCTCCCCTCTTTTTAACCGACTTCAAAAAGAAAGAGGTTCTATGTTCGGCTGTATATTTTTTATGTTTACCACCGTTTTCTCCGTCAATCTTGGACCTATTTTTAAATAACTTTTTGATTCGAATTTAAGAATCTTCAAAACGAGAGTGAATAAGCACTATTTGAGCTTGCGTGTTACATCCTCGGCTGCATCGGCACTTACCATCAGGTGAGGTGCAGTCAAACGCACTCAAATTTTTATTAAAAAATCAGTAAGTGCCAATCATCAGCCGTTTTTATTCCTCCTTCAGACAGGTACTGGTCTCATACTGTTTATGCACATATATGTCTTTCACAACCTTATGCAAACTATCACTCTTCCTAGCCGATGTACAAAAAGAGTGTGTGTGTCAGCTCTGACGCACTACTGGAGTTTACTCCTTACTAACGCACAACGCATAACTCCTGATTTTATTTATGTTTGGTTAGATAATAGTTATTTGTGTAACAAGGGGACAATGTAATACTTTGTCACATCCCGGACACTGCATACAAATGGTCGTGAAATGACATTTCTCAAAATGAATGACGGAGCAAACAAAATCACAGCGAAATCACATACGTTGGAGAACCAAACTGTAACCAATCTGTATAAATATGGGTGATGAGGGGGTGAGGTCGCAATCTAGAGAGCGGCAGGGAGTGTCCATACTGTATGTTAGTACTAATATATTGTATTCTTTGACTTTGTTCCGAATGGCGATAGTTTGAATTCTGAGCTAAGCGAAAGATCTTAAAGTAGAATTATAATCTTTTTGGTTTTTATAAACACACGACTGGAGTATACTCCTTACTAACGCATAACGCCTGGTTTTACTCCCCATAAATTTTCATACCCCGAGCTTATATATGAAAATCGATTCTTAAGGCGCAATGGTACTTAAACATCTGTCTTTGTCTTTTTCTTTACGTGTAAAGAGGGAAGAAAATAACCACACTTTTGCACTTTTTCGATGTTTTCGTTTTTATTTTCATCATATTTATCTTAAATAAAAATCCATTCGATGTTTTCTCTTCAGTCACCTATGAACTTTATTTCAGTAAATAAATCATATTATCAAATTACTTATTTTAAGAATAAAATCTAAAATAGACGATAAAATGGCTCGAAAAGAGGTACCTTTGCGAATTTATTCTATCGAGCCAACTTTATTAAATCGTGTTTCCAGTCGATATAGTCCCTCGTAAGTATTTTCAATAATACCAGTATGTTTTCCTAGAATTTAAATTTACTCTTAACCTCTTCAAAAATGAATTCTAAAAACCTGTTTATGTGGATTTTTAGGTACCACGGCGCCTTAAGGAGTAAACTCAAACAAAAATGTTTATCACTTATAGAGCCCCAATTTATTCACTCAATTGAAACGTTCCAAATTCTATCATATCAATAACCCAACCATGTGTGACGAAAAATATTAAATTCCAATAGCCATTTTCAGCCATTCCGTAACAGTTGCCCGAAATAGGCTAAACGTTTAAGCTTTTAATAATTCGCGATCCGCATATCGAAACATTATTTGAGCGAGAGACTGATGGTTATTGATATTGACTTGGTATTTTGAAATTTCGTAGGTATAATTCTACAAATTTTCTGTTCGGGTTATTTGCGTGAAGGTATTGTGTAAAATGGTGTTATTTCGACTTAAAAATTACGTTTAATAATGGTTTACATGTAAAATATTGCAAACAGCTAATTAGGTATAAATTTAAGTTAAAATGTGTAAAATTTGGGTCTTTTGGGACAATTTTTGGTGTACTTTGCTGAAGCTTTATTTTTTCGCCTACTATTATTGTGTAACAAAGTCTGATTCTAAAGGAGTTGGCATATTTCAGTTTTTTTTGCGTGGGCTGTTCCAAAAATAGTTAGAATATGAAAAAAAGTTTATTTAGAGGTTTTCAAAATATTTTCCTCCAACCCCTATGCACTTATGCATTCGAGTGAACTAGCTTTTAAAACATTTAAAAAATGTTTCTTGCGGGAGGTCGAAAAATAAGCGTCGATATTCTTCGACGGCCTCCTCGTCTGCAGTGTTGAATTTTCGCCCACGAAGCATTTTTTTTACCGTGGGGAAAAAAATCGCATGGAGCTAAATCATGGGCTGTACGGAGGATTGGGTAGCATTTGTACCCCCGAAATTGTCAAATAATCTATGGTTCTAACAGCTGTGTAAGCGGGCGCGTTCATGGTGAAAAAGAATGCCACGGACGCCGCTCGCTATTTAACTCCCCGAAAGATTCAGGCAGGCAAACTTTGCAGTACCATTCACTAGTAATGGTTCTACGGTCTTCTGGCGGAATTATTGCTACTGGTCCACTGCGTCGAATAAAAACCGCTATCATTTTTTATTATTATTATTTATTAACAGCGAACAACTTTTGTTGGCAACTGGTCCTCTTCAAACACGTAGCTGATCGTAGCTGTAGATCCAAGATTCGTCAGTTGTAAGGATGTAGGATACGTTTTGCGAAGTCCCTCCTTTAAACTTTTCCAGCACGAATTTGCACTAATCAACACCGGGCTTTTTGCTCTTCGGTGAGAGAATGAGGTATCCATCGCAAAGCAAGCTTCCTTACTTTAAGTTGTTCATTGCAGGCGAAAACTGTCTCTAATCCAATCTTCAGTTCAACCTTAATCTACCGATGTGTGATGTGTCTATTCTTCCGCATTAGCCATTCTAACCTGATGACATTATCATGAGTTACTGCAGTTGGTGGTCGGCCGGGTCTGGGGTCATCGTTTACGTTCTCTCGACCACGTTTAAATTCACGAAACACGGGAGTAGACTCTCCAAAAGCACCTTGTAAATTTTTGTGAGATTCCTTTAACTGAATAACTAAATTCATTTCATAATCAATATATTTTAGATAATAATAATTATTGAAAAATATCTTATTTTTTCAACAATGGCAATTCTTAAGTTTAAACAATTCCCCTTCTTTCCTTAACTTTAGCAGGGGTTGTGGGGTTTCTAAACAAAAGTACTACTAGTCCACCATCAGGATGATACTTTTAAAAAAAGCTCAAAAAGATCTGACATAAAATCTGTTTTAAAATGGTGAATCGGAAATTTGAATCCCTAAAGTCTTCAAAAGAGTTTCAAAACAAAAAGAATGTAATATAAAGCTTTTTGCATTATAAATAACACAGTTACAAAGTCATTTCTTTCGCGAAAGCTTAATTTAAATTTTAAAATAGGTTTAATGTTTACCCTAATACAGAGGTATATTATGTAAATATCCTAACTAATATTATAAATGTGTTTTTTTTTGTTTTTTATCTCTTTACGCTTCAATACCTTAACCAATCTTGAAGAAATTTGGCATGCAGGTAGCCTATGTCGCGGAAAAGGACATCGGCTACTTTTTATCTCGTGGAAATAGCATAGTCCAAAACCTACAGGTCCTGAGGGAACTGCAAAAAAAAAGTGCCAGTCAGAACCGCACGTAAAGGGTTCCGTACCATCATTCTAGATGGCCCTAGTACAAAGGGTTCCATACCATCATACTAGATGGCGCTAGTTTCTTCACGTTTAAAAAAACACGTTTTATGGTATGGAGACTTTTTAAATTTTTTTGTATGTGTTGTTATAGCGGCAACAGAAATACATCATCCGTGAAAATTTTAATTGTCTAGCTATCACGGTTCATGAAATACAGCCTGTTGACAGATGGACAGACAGAAAGACGGACGGACAGCAGAGTCTTGGTAATAGAGTCCCGTTTTTACCCTTTGACAACGGAACCCTAAAAAAGACTTTTATTTGTTGATTTCTCTACATTCCAACGGAGCAACGGATTGTTGTGATTTTTTGCACAGAGATGGTTGAGGAGGTGGTAAATGACATAGACTACTAAGAAGCATAGCCCGAGATAGCTCCCGAGGGATCTGGAAAAAACTCCATTCCAGTCTCACACACGTCGGCGTCGCCATGGAGCAACGGATCGACATGATTCTCACCACCACTCACGTTTAAACAGTCATAAAAACGATGGCCACGTGAGCAAAGCCGCGTGTAAAGCTAGAACAAAATATAAAGAGAACCTTTGACTGGTTTTTAGTCTTAAGAAAATGGTAATATCGAAGAGGGGAAAGAAAATTTAAATATTATAATTATTTGAATTTTTTCGTCGTTTCAAGAGAATTGCTAAATGATTATAACAATACTTTTATACAGGGTGTAACAAAATTGGTGTAGGTCCCGTTAACTGGGGGTTCTACTTTTAAGTAAGTAAGTAAGTAAATATACTACAAAGGCGGCCTTATCGCTTTAAGCGATTTCTACCAGGCAACATTAAGTTAGGGATTGAAAGACAGGTAAACTAGTACAGAATGGCAGCAAATTCAACTTTTAAACGATCTAACTTATTATTATAACTAATAGAAGTGCTATAACTAAAAGTAAAAAAAAACAAGTTTATAAACTTATTTAAATACTTAACAAAAATACAGTATTTACCAGTACCATATAGTCCTTGGGGCGCGGGATGTGTGTGTAATAAATTAACACTAAGAAAGTTACACCAGTAAAATTGACTAAGTTCTTTTGTTACCGCAAATCGCTAATAGATGGCACTGTAAGTTTTTTAGAACTCGTGGGGTGTTAGGTTTTATTTTCGTTACGGAATTTCTTGATTCGGTCGCCGCACTCAAAGCCCGCGATGAAAGCTATGCCATAGCTTAAAACCTGTGCGTCACACGAATGTTTGCCCTGAGTGGGTATCGAACCCACGACCCTCGGCCCAGCAGACAGGAGCTCTGCCCATGGACCAACGGGTCAGTCTTGTTATTTTCATGTGAAATAATGCCATATCTTTACTACCCAACGGCTATCCAACGAGCTATGTGCCCCGCAAACTGCCACTTAAGTTCAGCAATTCTGAGCTATTTCGGCCGTTGGGGTAGTAAAATTCTAAAGTGGCAACCACGCACCAGAAAATGTAGCGTAGGCAGGCCTCCCAAGCGGTGGAACAATGACCTGGTGAAGGAAACCGGTCGTCGTGGAAGGTCTATGTCTAGCACTGGACGTCCTTTGGCTGATATGATGATGATGATGAATGCCATAACAATGTCACAGTAGGACGTTAAGACATCGTGCGGAGAGGTCGACCCCAAACTGTTGTTCAGCTATTTGGGACAACTCATTCCAGTAGGTGGGGAGGAGAACAACGTGACGACTAGTGATGTAGGCTTTGACGACAACATCAGTGTTCAACAAAAAAAATGTTTCATTATAACAATGCCCATATCTTTGATTCTTATGACAAGCAATTGGTTTGAAACGGTTGACGATATGTAGAACTTTAGTGGCTGTGTCGATTACACAGGTTAAGTGACTAAGAGCGCGACCAATAACTGAATGGTTCAGAGCGTAAATTACATTTATCTTGAACATTTCTGATTTTGCAAGACACGTTTCGTTGGTGCCAGATTTTCCATCATCAGATCGTGGCCGTTAAGCTGTAGATACTAAGTTCAATGATTTCTCTTTTGAATCTGGCCCAGTTTAGCGCTAAGTAAAGATAAATGATAGCCATGTACAACCAGCGGAAGCCTAAACTGATGATGTATTTCCTCTTATAGAGAAATGCGACAACGCAGCTTATGACGATCCTTACCGTGATGAACGCGATGATGACTAGGGGTGTTGAGGATGTACTCCAGAGGACCAAGGGTCTTGATGGCCTCCGTGTGGATCCAGAACATGTAGAGGTAGCTGAACTGATGGTGCATCACGAACTGGGCTGGTGGAATAGCTAGTGCCATCGGTAAGTAGAATATCTGGAAATGAAATGAGAGACTTTTTTCATCTTATGTCAATTCAAAAAAATTAAAAACAAATATTTGAAAAAAATAAACGTATTATTCTCAGCAAACACTTTCTTTTTATCAGCTCATATACGTCCCCACCGAGGGGCTCCAGCCTACCCTGAATTAGGGCGATCGGGCCTTAGTCGACCACGCGGGTGGTGCGGGTTGGTCCGACTTCACACACAACCTTCAAGTTTCTTCGCAGGCGTGTGCAGGTTTCCTCACGATGTTTTTCTTCACCGTAAGAGCGTCAGATAAACGTATATATAAAATTGAAATTTGAAAACACATTGGTACGTGGCAGGATTCTAACCACGGCCTCCCGGACAGGAGGTAGCGGCCGTAACCGTTACGCCACCGCCGCAACCCTTTCATTAAATACTTAAGCAGGGGATGCATCAAAAATAACTGGTCCGCCATCTTTTGGAGTCCGCCATATTGGAATTAGAATTGCGTCGCATGCATCGTTATCTAAACTAAACGTGTATGCAAAATTTTAGATAAATCGGAAACCGAAAAGTTTATCAAATTTAACTTGCATGAAGCAGACAACTTACATACATACGAACATTGCAAGTAAATTTAAAAGCTTATAAAAAGAGCAGAGGTTTACTGCTTTAAACTGAAGAACACCGATCTCGATGTTTTAGCAGCTTGCCATCAAAATAGATGCCACACCACACAGCAATTTGATCGATTGTGCATTTTTGTATGGAGGGCCCACAGATTTTTTTAGAATTGATTGTGGGTTCCTTGGGGAAAGTTGTTCAGTATGATGTGTAGAAGCACCAGTTAATGACTTCTACACCAATTTTGTTACACCCTGTATAGAAGATATATGGAGCTTACGTTTAGTGACACATTTAACACTATGACAGGGGCGACTAGTGTCGTATAAAGGCGATATATGAACACTAGAAAAATGGCCTTTAGTATGAGTGACACAGATGCTATAGCAGTCCATAAAATTTTGTTCAATCCTGAGGGATGTGACATATGCCAATCACCAAATTTTCCATGTAAATTGTTTGTGTTAAACAGGGCAGGGGTGACTCACTGTCCGTGAACGTGTTAATGTTATACATACGTTACATAGGTAATGTCTTTCTCAACTTCGCCTTGGATGATACTCGTGCGCTGCGCGTGCCAATGAATAATTTAAAGGTCCCCAGAAATTCACATCAGTCACACTAAGCCTACAATAATGTAGGCGAATAATGGCATGAATTTGATAAGAAATAATAGGTGTATAGGAAGGAGCCCTCAAGGCGGTAATATTACAGATTTTCGTTATTTTTGACGACAATTACTCCTAAACGGTAGAAAACCCAAGGTTGAAAAAATGCCCTTGTTGTTGATGATGTTCCTTAAAGTCAAAAGCTATTAGAAACACGATTGAGCAGTTTTGGCTCGATAGAAAAAATCCCAAAGATAGGTCTACACCGTTACTTTCAACTCCAGTTATGACTAATATATTGAAGTATATTTTTTTATATATAGCAATATTTTTTATGATAATACAAAGTGTGTAATGTTTTTATTTTTTATAGTTTTTGATTCAAACGAAAAACCATTGAAAAATTTGAAAAGTGTGATTATTTTCTTTACTCTTTACACGTAAAGAAAAAGACAGAGACAACTGTTTTAATCAATACGTAGCCTTAACTAGGGCTACTGATCATACCGACAACATCCCCAAGTAACGTTGAGTCAATTTTAAAAATAAAATTTTGGACACACTGTACAAAAAATGAGCGAATCATTTTTTTTTACCCGACTGCGCCAGAAGGAGGGTAATGTTTTTCGAGAGTATGTATGTATGTATGTATGTATGTATGTTTGTATGTATAATTGTTTGGCACGCTCTGCAGCCTGAACGGCTGGATGGATTTTGGCTTGAGAGGTGTCGTTAGATTCGTATTTACTGTGAGAGTGACACTGGGTATATCAAAATAAAAAAAAACAAAATGGCGGATTTTTGGCGCCAAATTCAAATGTTTGACACGCTCTGCAGCCTGAACGGCTCGATGAATTATAGCTTGAGGGTTTTCGTTAGATACGTTTTTACTGTGAGAATGACACTGGGTATATCAAAATAAAAAAAACATAATGGCGGATTTTTGGCGCCAAATTCAAATGTTTGACACGCTCTGCAGCCTGAATGGCTCGATGAATTATAGCTTGAGGGTTTTCGTTAGATACGTTTTTACTGTGAGAATGACACTGGGTATATGAAAATAAAAAAAACAAAATGGCGGATTTTTGGTGCCAAATTCCAATGTTAGGCACGCACTGCAGCCAGAACGGCTCGATAAATTTTAGCTTTTAAGGGGTTTCGTTAGATACGTATTTACTGTGAGAGTCACACTGGGTAGGTATATCAAAATATAAAGAAACAAAATAGCAGATTTTCCGGAGAATTTCAGCAAGCATCATTTGTCGACGATCGCACAATAAAAAATTATCAACCAGGAGCTCGTATACGGATTGAACCATGTACGATTGATTTTGACGCACTTCGAGGACACAGAAAAATTGATCGCAGGATGTTGCCCTTAATCCCAAGGTGGGCTATAACTGTCCACAAACTTTAGGATGCTACACTCGATTTGACACTTGTGGATCTCGGCTCACATATATTTGCTAAAAGTCAAGCATATGTAGCTCTTAGTCGAGTTAAAACATTAGCTGGACTGGTCATCTGTACACTTGATCCTAAAAAACTTTTGAATCGGCCACACGATCAGAATTCTTTTATAGAGCTTCAACGTTTACGAGAATATTATTATATCAACTGATAAGTTAATAATCTGCATAATCTTAATGTGTGTCATGTGTATATAGGTTACTACACAAACTCATTCAATAATAAAACTAAAAAATGATTAAAATAAAATAAGGTAATTTAAAAAACTAAAAAACCCGACTGCGTTTCTGTGTAATTTGGAAATGAAAAACCCTAAAACAAGAAAGTCGTCATACCCGATTGCATTTAACTTAAGAAAAATTGTAGCAGTCGGGACCCATTCTAGAAAGTCAGCCGTCTAGTCAGTATATTGGAGTAATCTGCAACGTAATATAGGTATGTGCTCTCAATTCACTATGCCTCCATTTCTAGATGGGTCCCGACTGCTACAATTTTTCTTAAGTTAAATGCAATCGGGTATGACGACTTTCTTGTTTTAGGGTTTTTCATTTCCAAATTACACAGAAACGCAGTCGGGTTTTTTAGTTTTTTAAATTACCTTATTTTTTTATTGACTGTGGTTCTTTCTTTTTGAACAAGTTGTTTAATATTATGATGAAGTCCAGCTAATGGGTCCGACATCAATTTTGGAAGAAGTTATTTAATATTATGATGAAGTCCAGCTAACGGGTCCGACATCAATTTTGGAAGAAGTTGTTTATTATTATGATGAAGTCCGCAGCTAACGGGTCCGACATCAATTTTGGAAGAAGTTGTTTAATATTATGATGAACTCCAGCTAACGGGTCCGACATCAATTTTGGAAGAAGTTGTTTAATATTATGATGAACTCCAGCTAACGGGTCCGTCATCAATTTTGGAAGAAGTTGTTTAATATTATGATGAACTCCAGCTAACGGGTCCGACAACAATTTTTGAAGAAGTTGTTTAATATTATGATGAAGTCCAGCTAACGGGTCCGACATTAATTTTGTTACTTATTACTGTATTTTAACCGACTTCTTATGAGAAGATTTTCAAATGAAAGGTTTACTAATTAGTTATTAGTTGTACATTTGATGGATCTAGAATGAAAGGCACTGGGCTAGCAGGCGCAGGGATTCACGTACCTAGCAACCCAGAGAAAGACAAGGTTCTGGCCTTGGGAACGTACACCAGTGTCTTACAAGCGGAGGTATTTGCAATTAAGGAATGTGCAGAAGAAGTGCTGGCGAACTCATGGGGAGATAGATAGCCAGATAGATACTCAGATAGCCAGGCAGCAATCAAAGCACTAGCCAAGTCAGAGACCTCATCAAGACTAGTTATGGAGTGTAAAGACACACTCAATAAACTGGCAGAGAGAATGGCGGTCGCATGGGTTCCAGGACATCAAGAAAATTTAGGCAATGAAAGAGCAGACATGCTGGCACGAGAAGGCGATAGCTCAAGATTTATAGGACCGGAGCCTCGGCTTACAATATCAGCCAGTCACAAAGGGAGTGATCGCAGAGCTTATGAAGCGAGAAGCCCAAGAAGTATGGGTAGGAAACAACAGTTGCAGACAAGCGAAAATGTTCCTAAAGGGAAGGAATCGCAGGAGGAGCAGAACATTACTATCTCTAGGCCAGAAAAGCCTGGCAATGGTCATGGGCATAATAACAGGACATTGTAGGCTAAGTAGACATATTATGTCCCTAATAGACAGGACCATAGACCCCTCCTGCCCCAACTGCGGAGAACCGGAGACCAGCCAGCAGTATTTGGCTGAGTGTGTACTCTACAGCAGACTACGGCGCCGATAGGATCAGG
Source organism: Coleophora flavipennella (assembly GCA_947284805.1). Lineage (NCBI taxonomy): Eukaryota > Metazoa > Arthropoda > Insecta > Lepidoptera > Coleophoridae > Coleophora > Coleophora flavipennella. The sequence continues at coordinate 2,788,343 of OX369297.1, forward strand.
GAAGAAGAACTATGCGACCTGGAAATCAGTCACATAACGGAGTTACTGTAGAAGGAGCTTCAGGTTTGAGGGGGGGACGCCACCGGGGTCGCAGTAACCATTGTACCAACATGGGAATAGGGTGTAGTGAGGCCACTTAGAGACTTGAAAACCCGCCTGTGCCCCGCAGGCGTTCCAGCCAATAATAATAATAGTTATGCATTTTGTTTGATCCACTCGCGCGCACACAAAAAGTGTATTTAAACAAAACCCTCAAATTAACGAAGCTCTGGTGTACAAAGAAACTGTTTCCGGCCTATTTGAATCGGTTTTGATACCTATATCTATTTGTATCTCATATACAAGGTATAAAAAGACCAGTCCCGGAAGCCGGGAACCATATTGGATTCGCAAAAAAATCTGACTTTTTCACAAATTCTTATAAGTTTTATGGATCTTTCTACAACAAGTATTGAGGTATCAGGTTTTGTACCTATTCTTTTTCCTATATATTGCATGCCTCATCTCTAGTTGCGACCGCGCATTAGACGACGTAGCGTAGGCAGCCCTCTCCCCCCCCCCCCCCCCCACTCGGTGGACCGATGACCTGGTGAAGGTCGCGAAAAGCATTTGGATGCGGACAGCGCAGGAAGGTCGGCGAGGATATCCTTGGAGAATGCCTTTGTCCAGTAGTGGACGTTTATCGACTGATATGATGATCATGATACTAATGATATGTTTGATGTTATAGTTAAATTAAAAATTGATCTAATGTCTCATAAGACTACATAAAATACCAAAGTAACCTCTAGTTTTTCCAACTTGCCAATTAGAACTGAATCGCTCAAAGGCAAATGTTTAAATTAGTTTGGTTTAAATTTATAAATATGTAAAACTTGTAGATTGTAATAAATGTTTTTTTTTATCGTCTTGTACATCAAAAGAAACAAGAAACCATATAGGATCACTTTATTGTCCGTCTGTCTGCCTGTCAAGACCCTTTTTCTCAGGAATGCGTGTAGGTATCAAATTTTAATTAATATCAAATACATAACTCAATGATACCAATGAGCCTGTGAAAAATCCAGCTTCTGAGTCAAAACAATAAAAATTTACGGCCATTTTACGGCAAATTAACGACTTATTTTGATATTCGGAAGTAAATCAAAACCTATAGCACAGTATATATATTATTAGAACTAGCGTACCTATAGGGTACTTCCCTTTGACCTAGGATCATGAAATTTTGTAAGAAGCAAGGTCTCACAGCACAAGTAAAGAAAAAATATATTATTGTAAACTTGTAGTTATATCAAATAATTATTTTTTGTTATTACAAACTTATATTTGCAGATGGAGAATTGACCGTGACGTGTATGTATGTACGAGTATATCGATGTATGAGAGACCTTTTTTTTTACAAGATTGTCTTTCAACCCCATTGAGGTACTCGTTGGTGTTTGTAGGGTTTTATACCCAAACGTGTTTTAGTAATACGGAACCCTCAGTTTTTTATGTATTTTTGACCAAGAGAGCGCGAAGCGTTTCCGTTTCAGCTTGAGCAAACATGCTTTTATATGTCCGGATGTCAGGCTGGTTTCCTCTACAGGTCGCATTTCTCAACCGATTCTCGTGAAATTTTGTGAGCAGGTTCGATAATTATAAGGTTTTTTTTTTGTTTATTCAGTTTTTGGAGAATTTTCAAAATGGCGGAACCATGGGATTTGGATATGTAAAAAATATCATATTTCAGCGGTCACAATATTCACGAGGTCTACAGAACCACAGAGCCACTAGTTTATTTAACCCTTAATTCCAAATTCAAGAAGCTCTTTACAAACAATCTGTTTCCGTCCATTTTGATTCAATTTTCTTTCCCCAGTTTCTGTATCTTTTATAACCTACTAGCTGTCCTGGCGAACTTCGTTCCACCTTACACTACACTACTACCCTACACTAACCTACCCTACCCTACCCTCCAATACTCTACCCTACACTACACTAGCCTGCACTACCCTACCCTACCCTACCCTACACTACACTACACTACCCTACCCTACCCTACACTACACTACCCTACCCTACACTACCCTATCCTACCCTGCACTACCCTACCCTGTACTACACTACCCTACCCTAACTACACTACACCTACACTAAACTACACCAACAATACACTACACTACACTACCCTACCCTACCCTACCCTAAAACCAATTATTTTTTTACTGATAATATATTTTTTATTATCATATTTTAATACTTATTATCCTATTCCGGACGAAGAAAAATTCAAAAACACAAAAATCATAAAAATTGGTCTAGCCGTTCTTAAGTTGTAAATGGTGTAACTAACACGACTTTTATTTTATATAAATAAGATTCTAAACCGAAAACAATCGTAAAACTAACTCGACACAGTCGTCCTCATCGCCTCAGGGCTCAACAACCAATCCGATGTCAGGTTTACTGAGTCAACAATTACGAAGCGTCACGGATTGAATTTAAGACGAATTTCAGATATGGAATACCGCATCTTAAATTCAAGGTTGTGTTAACTTTCAAACCTTCACCTTTCATTATAACAGTATGTACTAGCTTTTGCTTATACTGCCTGCCCGCGGCTTCGCCCGCGTGGACATCTTTTATATGTCTTTTAGGGTGAGTGGTGCGCGAGCCGCAAGCGGCTCGCAAGCGCGGACATGAGTTTTCCTCAGAACCCTCAGGAATAATATCGACCTATTCTGATTAGAAGTCTATGTCACTTCCCATCCCCACAACCAATTCTATACAAAAAAAAAACACTTCAGTCCGTAGCTAAGTTGCGACGCAGACGTGCGCGAGCTCGGAAATTAGTTTTCCCCAGATCCCTAGGGAACCTCGTCAGGAAATGCCAATTAGTAAATTATGTCATTTCCCACCCCCTCAGTCATCTCTTTGCAAAAAATCACAGCAAGCCATTGTTCCGTTGCAATGTTAAAGAAACTAACCAAAAATTTTCCAGGAACTGCATCGGACTATGCTATTTTCACGGGATAAAAAGTAGCCTATTTCCTACCCACTGACACAGGCTACCTGCGTGCCAAATTTCATCAGGATTGGTTAAGGTGTTGAAGCGTGAAAAGGTAACAAACGAACTAACGAACAAACACATTTTCAAATTTATAATATTAGTAAGGTTGCTCAACCAGACACAACAGATGAGACTCCAGATGTCGTTCCTGAGCAAGAAGATGCGTTATCTGGTGCAACTTCGCATGAACTGTGCAGATCTGTTAGGCTTCCTGAGAACCTAAGGGAGTATGTATGTAGGACCTAATATGAGGGGAGGGGTGAATGATGTGGAATTAATATTGTCTATATCATTGTTTTGTTTATATTCTGTCTAGGTTTTTACGTTGAAAAAGCCAAGCTTTTGATTATGGCGACGCATTGGAAACTTTGGTCGCAAGGATCTGGATTTTGCTCAACAGTTACAAAACTCATAAAAATGATATTTTGTATCCTGATCCTTCATTTCAATGTCTTCATTTTGTCAGTTACAAAAATACGATTCGTTAACTTTTATAACAGGTAAAAGTATATTTAAGACACCTCTTTTGACACAGAGATTTGCATTCTACAGCCAAACCAGACTGATTTAAACTTCTCAATTTTCTTAGTCGATTAGTCTAAACACATACTTTAATATGACAGTTGGATTTTTAAAAATTAATTGTAGTTTTTAATTGAAACGAAAAACATTTGGAAAGTGCAAAAAAGTGGTTATTTTCTATACTCTTTACACGTAAAGAAAAAGACAGTGATAACTGTTCCAAGCAATGCCTTGCCTTAAACCATGATATTTGAAAAAAGATTACTTACAAATCCACACCATCCCTGCAACACGGACTGTCGGATCCCCACTCCCATGTTGAAGTCCTCTGACGTGTGGTGGACCTGATGCTGGGCCCACAGGATGTGAACCTCTGTAGGAGAGAACAACAATCTGTATAATGGAGTACACTGTAGTGCTTTAATAGTTATTTATGATACAAGGATGGTAAAAAGATAAATAACAAACGAGTGACATTTGTAAGCCCTAGACGCAGGCGAGGGTTTACCATCGTCACGAAAAACGATGATTGGTTCCTCAATAAGTGCGAACAAAATTCTACTTTGCTCCCTGTACGGAGTTTAGTTTCTCTCTGCTGATTGGGCCGCGTTCGTGAAGGTTGAAAGTTAAAATATCACAAAATAACATTAAATTCTCTATAGTGGTAAACGCACTTTTGTGATAGGTTAACAAGGAGTTTGTAATAAAATACTAACTCTTGGAGATACTTGATACTTTTGATGGTAGGTTCTTGGTGGAATATTATCTTGATCAAGATATCTGCCTGAAGATGGTGTTCGAAACCGGTCGCTGACAAATTATAAATGCAGTTTTATTTGTTTTATGTGGAATTAGTGTATATATATATATATATATATATATATATATATTAGTATATATATATAAGTACTCTTTGTTGGTTATTATGTAAAGTTAACCAAAGATGTCGAACGCATAATGTATGAAGAATTTACAAGTCGGTTAGGTTTTAGCGGCAATGCGCGCTGAAAAAAAAAATGGTCATATGCATTCTTCTTTCTTTTCATTTGTTTTTTTTCTCATAGTTTGTGATGTGAAATTGCGTGTGTCACTCGGGGCCAAAATATGTTATTCTCGGACGACGTATATTTAATTCTTTTCTAAGCTCAGGATTCAAACTAACGCCCTCGGAACAAAATATGACTTTGTCCCCTTGTTACATCGCATTGGCTCATTTACGTCCCCACCGAGGGGCTCAAGCCTACCCTGAATTAGGGCGATCGGGCCTTAGTCGACCACGCGGGCCCAGTGCGGATTGGTCGACTTCACACACAACCTGCGGGTTTCTCCGTAGGCGTGTGCAGGTTTTCTCACGATGTTTTCCTTCACCGTAAGAGCGTCGGATAAACGTACATATGAAATCTAAATTCGAAATCACATTGGTACGTGGCAGTTTTTAACCACGACCTCCCGGACAGGAGGCGGCGGCCCTAGCCGTTACGCCACCGACCCTCACCATGTGAACACTGATAACTATTGGTCGACGATGTAACCACTAAAGCCTTAAATTAAAACTGATATATTTTTATCGCAGGGCCCATTTTTTTTTTTTTTTTTTTTTTTTTTTTTTTTTTTTTTCCCCGAAAGATGGTAGGTGGGGAGAGAGGTGAATACGTTTACGTATACCTGTGCAGCGGTAAAGCTGCACCGGTTATGTGGGACTCACAGCTGTCGAGCCGCACTACCCACTAACACCCCCCGAAGAACTTTGGCAGCAAAGCCGCCCTAAAAGTACATCGGAGCGACGCCCCCCCCTAGGGAGGGGGGGGGTGCGAAAAATACACGCTAACCTAAGAACAGCGCGGCGAGCTCCTGATGGGAGGGCCGTTTGGTTTATCACATTAAGTGTGCAAGTGAGGGGACGGTGTTATTCAAATGATAACACTACAGTCTCCCTGAGCTGCCAGGAGACAGTTCAGGTCGGCTGATATTTTATCGGGAGGATCAGTGGGGACATACCTTGGTCTGCGGACCATGCTACGAGACTTGGGGCTGATGTTGTTTTGCCCTAAGGGCATTATTAAAACAGACTAAGGAGGTGGTGGTGTTCCACAAGAGCGAGTAAGCGCTCTTGGGGAGTGCGTGAGGCGCGTATTTTACCAGCTAAAACCGAAATTTCGCTGATATCTATGTTTGCGATGGTGGCGGCCACCGTTTGCATATCGTCCTTAAGGGACGGCTGAGAGCCGCCCGGTTGGGGACGCGGTTGTGGTGGGGGAGGGGTGGCTTTAGGAGCCGGTTTAGAGGGAGCTGTTGGGATAGCCCTACCCCAGGCGTTGTTGGGGGCCGTGTTGTGTTGGACCCTAGGGGTCCTTAATGCGGGGAAATTAGCCGCTGTTGGGGCCGGTGCCCACTTCGCACCCTGTTTGGGTTGCGGGGTGGGTTTGCCTCTTAGAGGCGCCGGCGGCTTGGGTTTTGGTGCGCGCGGGCAACCACGGTAGTTGGCCGGATGGCCTTCCTGGCCGCATAGGACGCAGGCTGGGGGAGATGAGTCAGAGTCGCGGTTACGCGTGCACTCCTTGGTGCCGTGGGACCCTAGGCACTTTACGCACCTCGGGGTGGCAGTGCAGTTGGCCGACGCGTGACCGTATAACTGGCAACGGTGACATTGCCCGGGGTAGCCGCGTTTGTGCGGAGGCTCCACTTTTACATTGGATAGCCCACAGATGGTGAGCTTACCCATTCTAAAAATGTCTTTCGCCTCCGGCTTGTTAGACAAGACGACGAGGGCGAGTGGGAAGTTTTTGCCGGAGCGGCTGTGCATTTTGTGCACACCCTCTACTGGCAGTCCTAACTTTACAAGGTCCGTGTGCACGTCCTCGTTAGACAATTCGTAGGGAATGCCTCGGAGGACGGCGCGTATCTTACGCTCTTCAGGGAGAGCGTAGGTGTGATACGGTATTTGGTTTGTGAGAAGGAGCCTGGTAAGGTTCCTGAAATCGTCGGTCGTAGGGACCTCGATTTTAATCGTCTCACCTAAGTTAGACGCTTTGGTATATCTGATTTTATGTTCCTTGCAGAGAAGGCTAGTGGTCTGCCACTTGCTCTTGTCCCTGAGGAACACGCTTGGCGGGGGCTTGGATCTCGGTAGGACCGGAGCGCACCGACTCGGCTTATTCGCCGTGGTGTTTTCGCCTGACTGACTTAATGCCGCGGGCGGCGGGGCGGCGCGGGCGGGGGGGGTAATTACTGCGGCCGGCGGCGGCGCGGTACTAGCGGGAGGGCTGGGCAAGGTAGAGCGAGACAGCGCTAGCGACTCTAGCTTTGCTCTCTCGAGTTCTGCTAGCTGTCGCTTCGCAAGTCTCCTCGCCTTCTTAGCGGCCTTTTTGTCGCTGGCGGATACGAAAACGGAGTCACTCGTGACTGTGTCCTCCGATGACTTTGACGAGTCTGAATCCGCTGGACGGCCTCGTTTGTTGGGACGGGAGGAGGTCACTGACGAGTTGTCAGCGTCCATAAAGTTGTCGTCCTTACCGCCGTCGACCTCGGACGCTTGCTCAGATGCAGGCGCGGGCGACGGCGGCTCGGGAGACGCGGGCGAGTCGGGGATCGTGTTGGATTGAAGGGATGCTACAATCGCTTCGCGAGGGAGAGCTCGGAAGACTTCAGTCAAGATACGGGGGTCGGACCTAAGGAGAGCTATGAACTCTCGAAATCTCTCCGGCGTGAGGACGCCGGAGGCGGGTAGCGCGGGTGCTAGCGCACCCGCCATGTTGGGACCTAACAGCCCTAGGTGTCCCTAACCGTCACCCCTGGGCAAGCCCTAGTGCAATGGGATCGGGTAGCCTAACGGCCCTAGCTGCCTGAAGTGTCGAGGGTAGCCTGTGCGAACTGGAACCAGCGCAGACGCCCAAACAACACAACAAGAATAGGAAAGGGGATGGGTAGGGTGGGAGGGAGATGTCTGGTGTCGACGAGGGGACACCCCCAAAGCCGGTGGTTCCAGACCCAACCAAGAATTTTCGTTTCCCAGGAGGGAACCGTGAGAGCTCGGGTCACACTCTGTCCGACTTTGACGCGCAGCGCCGTGAGGCAGCCTTCCTCTTAAAGAGGTGCACCGGACAACCACGTAAAACGGTGGATTTAGAAAAACGCGCGAGGAGACTTGTATCGATCGTCAGAAACTGGCCGTAGTCGCGTCGTGTAAACACCACGTGGCTGGGCTGGGATGGCCGACTGGCAGCGTTGCGCGCGGCGCAGGCAGATGTCGGCAGTGTGCGGGGGCGTGGCCGGCGGACGGGCACGACGACGCACGGAGATACTCGAGAGTAGCGCGGATAGCGGGCGGCGGCGGGGCGCCGAGAGCAGACTGTCTAGCACACGTCCACCGCAAGCGATAGACGGTGAAAGACCAACCACCCCGCAGGGCCCAAGAATATTTCGACTATTAAGTTATCAGCGCCCAAGGTACTGCTCAAAGGACTGTATAGTTCATAGCGGATTACGGCCTAAATACTCGTAGGTCCGGACCACAGAAGATAAAAACACTATCTTTAGCCCACGACTTTGCCCGCGTGTACATCGTTTGTATGTCTTTCTTTGAGGGTGAGTAGTGCGCTACTGAGTTTTTGAAGGCACTTTCGACTTAAAGCATTTTGCTCATTGGAAACAGATTAAACGTATAGCAGTATAAAGTGTAAATTGAATAAAAACAAATATCACTTAAGAACATATGAACGAGTTTAGCACGCCCAGTTTACAGCAACTCAAATTAAATTCAGCTTTAGAAAAATTATGAAAAATTATTCAGCACTAGCTGTTTCCCGCGGCTTCACCTGCGTAGACAACGTGGAGCGTGGAAAAAGAAGCCTATGTGTTAATTCAGGTCCTAATCTGTCTACCTACCAAATTTCAGTCAGATCCGTTCAGTAGTTTTTGCGTGAAAGAGTAACAAACATACATCCATACATTCTTACAAACTTTCGCGTTTATAATATTAGTAGGATAGGATCATCACATTAGCTCATACTCATATAAACGTCCCCACCGAGTGGCTCGAGCCTACCCTAAATTAGGGCGATCGGGCCTTAGTCGACCACTCGGGCCTTCTCTTGGGCAGTTGGGTAACGATAATAATAATGCTAACAAGATAAACAGAGACAAGAAGATTGTGAAACTGTCAACTATCTCATATACAGCAACCAATTGAACTATTTTTACGGACTAAAATTAGTAATAAGCTTTATCATTGTATTGATTTAAAATGGACATAAAAATCTAAATGTACAACTTCCTTAATCATTGTATCTTTTTTTTTCTCTTATGTTGTGCAATAAAGTGTTTTCAATCAATCAATCAATCAATCAATCTTTTAGAAATAGCAACACAGTAAAGTTCTCGAATGGAAACCACGCATCAGAAGACGTAGCGTAAGTAGGCCTCCCATTTGGGGGGTCGACGACGTGGTGAACGTCGCGAGAAGCTGGATGCGGGCAGCGCAGAACCGGTCGTCGTGGAAATTTGTCCAGCAGTGGACATCTTTTGGCTGATATGATAAACTAGCTGTTCCCCGCGGCTTCACACGCGTGGACAACGTTTCTATGACTTTTCGAGGTTGCGCAGTGTGCGAGCCGCAAGCGGCTCTCGAGCGTGAAAAAAGAAACCTATGTGTTAATCCAGGTCCTAATCTGTCTACCTACCAAATTTCAGCCAGATCTGTTCAATAGTTTTTGCGTGAAGAAGTAACAAACTTTCACCTTTATAATATTAGTGTGATGTGATAGCAAAACAATGGTTAAAAATTAAAAAAGTTGAGTTATACATTAATAAGTACCATGGCAAGCTCTGTGCATCCAGTAGTAGCAAAAGTCTACCCCCAGCGCTGCTGCATACCAGGTCAGGGTGTGGTTCCACGCTAGGTCCACTATTCTGTAGTGCGTGTAGATCCATGTGTAGAGGTAGGATTCTGCGCCGCGCCAAAGTAATCTGAAAGAAAGATTTTTACGTGATTTTTGGGTTCCGTACGCTGCGTACGCAAAGGGTAAAAACGGGACCCTATTACTGAGACTTCGCTGTCCGTCTGTCCGTCTGTCACCACGCTGTATTTCATAAACCGTGATAGCTAGACAGTTGAAATTTTTACAGATGATGTATTTCTGTTACCGCTATAACAACAAATATAAAAAATAGAAAAAGTTAAAAACTAAGGGGGGTCTCCATACAACAAACGTGAATCTTTTGCTCGATATTGATAACGGCAACAGGTAGACACTTGAAATATTCATATAATATTTAGCTAAATATTCACTTTAAAAATAAATATAAAAACTAAAATAAAATAAATATTTAAGGGTGGCTTTCATACGACAAACGTAATTTTTATTGATAATAACCGCCTCCGTGGCGTAATAGTTAGTCCATTCGCTTCACACCAGGAGGTCGCGGGTTTGATTACCGGTGGGGTCATCTTGTAAGACTCGGTTTGGTTGGTGGTAGGGCATTTTCTAAGCCCGCCTGGCTAGCTACCACCATCTTATCTCAGTCTTGCCGCCAAACATCAGTGTAAACAACACTGATGTGTTCCGGCTTGAAGATAAGATAGCCCGTTCTCCAATACGTTGGGGAATCTTGGTAAGGCCGCTTCCATCTTCGGCATCGTCGTCACTTACCATCAGGTGAGATGATGCCAAGGGCTTACTGATTGTGAAAAAAAATGGTACGGAACCCTTTGTGCGCGAGTCCGACTCGCACTTGGCCAGTTTTTATTAACGGTTTACGTTTGGATCGGCAGGCATTGACGAGGTTAAAACATGTGCTTTCGAGAGCATTGAACGACTGAACTATAGTGTTATTGTATGTCACTTGCGATTAAATGTGCTGATCTTTTTTTTTTGTTTTTAGAACATCTTATTTATACCATTTATAAAGAGCGTCGGTGGCGTAACGGTTACGGCCGCTACCTCCTGTCCGGGAAGCCGTGGTTCGAATCTTGCCACGTACCAATATGTTTTCGAATTTCGATTTCATATGTACGTTTATCCGACGCTCTTACGGTGAAGGAAACTTGGGCAGATTTGAAGACCATTCACATCAAGTAAATTATATGTGTACTAGCTTTTGCCCGCAGCTTCGCTCGCGTGGACATCGTTTTTATGACTGTCTTTGAGGGCGAGTGGTGCGCAAGCCGCAAACGGCTCCTGATCTCCAGATCCCTCAGGAACTATATCGGGCTATTCTGATTAGCAGTCTACATGGGGGGTACAAGTCACCGGCCTAAAATTCTGGAGGCCGTAGTTTGCTTAGTACCGACTTCTGCCACTAGAGGCGTGTAGAGCTGTTCTTTTCGAGTGAGTATACCAAGTTTCTTCTATGGGAAAGGTTACTTTCTACTTGTATCTATTTTGCAATGATAGCTGTTTCGCGCGCTCGTTGATAATACAAGTCGTCAAGTGAAATCAAACATCAAAAAAATGTTATTTGTTTAATTTTGATGTGAGAAGTGTTGTCCATTCGGAGTTTGTTCCACAGAGTCAGACAATTAATCAGGCTTGTACCTAGAAATTTTGAGAAAATTGCGGAACGGTAGAAACGGGCAAGGCTTCGTTTGTAGCAGAAGGGAGACTGGTTTTTTTCACCATGAAAAGGCGCCCGCGCACACCGCTATGTTTGTGCGCAAATTTTTGGCTAAAAACGGCATAGTACCAGTACCAGCCTACCCCCCCCCCCCCTATTCACCTGACCTTACCCCCTGTTTCTTATTCACTCTAATGAAAAGAGAGGTGAAAGGAAAGCGTTTTGCCGACATTACTGAGGTTAAGAGGAAAAAGACGGAGGCGCTGGGAAGCATCAAAGAAAAGTAATTTTAAAAATATTTTAGCAATTGAACAGAAGATTAGATGAGTGCATTACCTCAATTGAGGAGACTAAAGATAGTTTGTTAAAAAAAATACACGTTTTTTCAAAAAAAAATTAGTCCGGTTTCTTTTGAGTACGCCCACGTCAACCAATTCTATACAAAAAATCACTTTAAAGCGTTGCTCCGTTGCGACGCTAACGTGCGTGAGCGTGGAAATGAGTTTTCCCCAGATCCCTCGGGAACTATGTCAGGATATGCTAATAGTTAATTATGTCATATTTCACCCTCCTCAACCATCTCTGTGAAAAAAATAACAACAATCCATTGCTCCGTTACGATGTTAAAGATATTAACAAACAAGAGTATTTTTTAAGTTTCTTTCAGGAATAAAAAATTCACGGGATAAAAAGTAGCCTTTGTCCTTTCCAGTAACGCAGGCTACTAGCTTGCCAAATTTCATGAAGATTGGTCGAGGTGTCGAAGCGTGAAAAAGTAACAAACAAAAAAACACATTTTCTCATTTACAGTTACAGCGATTCCGACGTCGTCTTCAAAAAAACCCTGTAGCCACGTAGTCCAACTGCTTTGTCCGACTAGTCGGACGACGTGGATTTATTTTTCCTGTTGGTTCGTCTATCGGATTATAAGAAATCGCAATTCCACTCCGCCCGACTAGTCGTACGAACGCGGATTTATTTTTCCCGTTGGTTCGTCTATCGGGCTATAAGGAATCCTAATTCCACTTCGCCCGAGTAATCGGTCTATTTGATCTTTTTAATTCCACTTTGATCGACTAATCGACCTGCAAGGATTCGCATTCCGCTTAGTTCGAGTGATCGGTCTACTTGGCCTCTTTTTTCCCTGTTAGATTGATCAATCGGACTAGAAACTCTCACCATAAAGTCAAAATAACAAAAAATACGTACTTAATTGGTTTTATTATTTTGACTATATGGTGAGAGTATCTAGTCCGATTGATCGATCTAACAGGGAAAAAAAAAGGCCAGGTAAACCGATCACTCGAACTAAGCGGAATGCGAATCCATGCAGGTCGATTAGTCGATCTAAGTGGAATTAAAAAGATCAAGTAGACCGATTACTCGGGCGAAGTGGAATTAGGATACCTTATAGCCCGAAAGACGAATCAACGGGAAAAATAAATCCACGTCGTCCGACTAGTCGGGCGGAGTGGAATTGCGATTCCATATAGTCCGATAGACGAACCAACAGGAAAAATAAATCCACGTCGTCCGACTAGTCGGGCGGAGTGGAATTGCGATTCCATATAGTCCGATAGACGAACCAACAGGAAAAATAAATCCACGTCGTCCGACTAGTCGGACAAAGCAGTAGGACTACGTGGCTACAGGGCAAAAAAATGCGGACCAATAATCCTTTGTGATTTAACAGCGCACCAGACTGTACACTTTATGGGGTATAATTCATACTGATGGACTTCTCTTGGATTTTAAGTACTCGAAATTCTGCAATTTTGTTTGCGGTACGCTCACTGGGTTTAAATTATAGACTGGTGATGTTGAAAATAAAATTCTATGATTTTGTTACGTTGAATAACGGTAAAATTATCCATGCTGAAACTCCTAAATGTATTTTATAATTTGTCAAAACAAAAGATTGGTAAATGTCAGTGCAAATGTCTAATTTTTTTTTAAAACCTCGTCGTGACTTTTGCGCCACCCGTATAACCATGTCAAGGATCTTAATATTCACCTGATTCCCCTGATTAGACTTGAGTTTTTGAAATTAGCATTTCAATGACATATCTGATCACTTAAAAATTTTAACCAAAGCAGTACATTAAAAAATTTGACAAGAGACCAGGGAAGTTTATGTTTGTTTTTTGTTTGTTTTTATTATTTGCGGTGAAACCTTCGAAAAAGACTCAATAAAGTGTCATGAATGTAACGATTGAGCACATGAAGCCCGTGAAGATATCGATCCTTCACATTACCTGACGAACCTATACAATGCTTTACCTGATAAAAGAAGAATGTTGTCTGGAGGATAATTTAATAAAAAAAAACCTGCATAAACGGTTAATATCAATGTTGATATCATTGGTGTGTTGAAGATAAGATAGCCAGTTCCCCATTGCGTTGGGGAATCTTGGTAAGCCCGCTTCCATCTTCGGCAACATCGTCACTTACCACCAGGTGAGATGTTGTCAAGGGTTTACCAATTGTGAATAAAAAAATAAAAAAATATGTTTTTATTCAATGAAAGAATTTATAATTTAACATAAAATGTGACTAATAATGATCAATTAAAAATTGAAGACGTGATGGAATAACAAAACAAGTAAGGTTTTTTGAAACTTCAAGAGGAGAGCAATTTAGCAAATTATATTTCAGAATTTATTTTTGATGCAGTCCGATCCCCTATTGAGTCGCCTATTTCCATAGTGCATCTTGTCCAACTTTAAAAAAAAAGGAATAATATCAAAAGTTTATGGATATAAGACGCCATCTTCTAGACTTAGTTGTTTATTCCTGATCCCATCTTGTCCAATAGGAAAACAACTTTTAAAATAACTTTACTTCCAAAAGCCCTTTTGTCCATATACGTAGTATCAAAACGCGTGTCGTCCATTTTGTTTTTATATATCACTGTCACTTGTTATTCAAATTAGCTATTTTTTTCGCAAAATGGATGATGTTGATAAAACAATTTGAATTAAATAAACTTTATGAAGCAATTTTTTTAATAATTATGTTGCGTGGGGTCCATCTGTGAAGTTGCGACTTTTCATACAAACGGCGTTAACGATGTTCACCTCTTTAATGTTGGACCAATTTTTGATAGGTAGTCAGTCAGAACTAAAGCTAGGCTTATACGTTTTTGTTTTTTCCATAAAGTTAATAAGTTAAATTTTATTGTCATTCACGTGTTTTCATACAAAACTAATTTCGGTAATTTTTTTTAAATTTCTAATCAGTAATTTAGAAAACGAAACGTAGGTATAAGACTTTTGTTCTAAATGACAAACTATTAAAAATTGGTTCAAATTGGTTAAAATTTAAGAGATGAAAATCGTTAACGCCGTTTGTATGAAAAGTCGCAGCTTCACAATCCTCTTAAGCTAAGATAAAGAAACTTTTGATTGTTGCGTGTCTTAAATTACATAGGATATTATATTTCATTACGTATTTACGTAGTGTAGGCAGGCCTCCCACTCGGTGGACCAATGACCTGGTGAAGGTCGCGGGAAGCCGCTGGATGCGGGCAGCGCAAAACCGGTCGTCGTGGAAATCCTTGGGAGAGGCAGTGGACGTGCTTCAGCTGATATGATGATTATACACTTGTATTTTAGCAAACCCTGGTCACTTCAAACAACGGGCCAGAAATGACATTTCAAAAAACGAATGACGGAACAAATAAAATAGCGGCGAAATCCTATACGTTCGACAACCAAACTGTAACCAATCTGTATCAATCTGGGTGACGAGGGGGTGAGGTCGCAATCTAGAGAGCGGCAGGGAGTGTTCATACTGTACGTTTGTACTAATATATATACTTTGATTTTAGGTAGCCTTATGTTTATGTGGTTGGGGCTAACCGATCTTTCCATTATAATATAAAGAAAATTGCTTGCTCACTCACCGACTAACTCATCAACGCTTAGACCAAACCACTTTAGGTTCCGGTAGAATATCAGCGTTGCAAGTTTGTATTTGTAGCAATAAATCTGAACCGGTGCCTTTCCAATGCACAGCAACAACTGTCAGTTTGTCATTGTTCGTCATATCAGCTCATATACGTCCCCACCGAGGGGCTCAAGCCTTCCCTTAATTAGGGCGATAGGGCCATCATCGACCACGCAGGCCCAGTGCGGGTTGGTCGACTTCACAAACAACCTTCGAATTTCTTCGCAGGCGTGTGCAGGTTTCCTCACGATGTTTCCCTTCACCGTAAGCTTAAGCGTCGGATAAACGTACATATAAAATCTTAATTCCAAATCACATTGGTACGTGGCAGGATTCGAACCACGACCTCCCCGGCCAGGAGGCGGCGGCCCTAGCCGTTACCGATGTTGTAGCTTATATTTAGTTTATTTTTTTATATTCCTGTCTATTGAATAAAAGCATTTATCTATCCGATAACCTGGTGAAGGTCGCGGGAAGCCGCTGGATGCGGGCAGCGCAGAACCGGTCGTCGTGGAAATTCTTGGTGGAGGCCTATGTCCAGCAGTGGACGTCCTTCGGCTGATATGATGATCTATCTATCTATCTACCCTTGGACCTAGAAAGCCGAAATTTTCAAAAGGGTCCGTTTTATAACGTGGACATGGAACGAGGCCGAATTTTCAGAAATTTCCACTGGATAGGAAAGAAAGCGCTAACGAAAATGCGGGCAACAACTAACTCAAAATAGGTCTACCACCTAAATACAAAATTTTACCTATTCTATCATCCCTTTGATGTGCTTTGACATTTTAATTTGTGATTGATGATCAGAACGAGAACCCAAAAGGTTTATAAAAAGACCTTGTTAAAGAAAAAAAAGGAGATTGTTATAAAAAGCTTTTTAGAGCTCCATTTTATTATCGAACCTTAGTTGTGTCTCTCTTTATAATAATGATTGATCATACCCTTTGAGCTTTGGCAGACCCGAAGTTATGAATCTAACCAAAACCTTTTTGGAAATAGGTTACTCTGCTTTTTGGATAGGTTTAATAGGGATCAGATATAGGGGGTAATACTATAACTAATACTTTTCCCCGCTTCTTTGATCCCATGGGTTCACGATAAATTCGTCCAACTTTTCGGATCCTTATCAAACACTATCTGCTTGACAGAATTCTATTTTCTCAGATGAAATATTTACACGTAGTCCAAAGTATGTATATAAGGTGTAACAAACTTAGGTGAAACTATTTTAACTGGTGCTTCTACCCATTAAACTGAACAACTTTCCCCATGGAACCCATAGTCAAATCGCAAAAAAATTTGGCTCTCCCATACTAACTCCATCAGCTGATAAGACAAGTTAGTATGGGAAGTTCAAAAAATTTTTGAGAATTGACTATGGGTTTCATGGGGAAAGTTGTTCAGTTTCATGGGTAGAAGCACCAGTTAAAATAGTTTCAGCTAATTTTGTTAGACCTTATATATATAAATACATACTAACATACAGTATGGACACTCCCTTGCCGCTATCTAGATTGCGACCTCACCCCTTCGTCACCCAGATTGATACAGATTAGTTACACTTTGGTTCTCGAACGTATGGGATTTCGCCGTGATTTTGTTTGCTCCGTTATTTGTTTTTAGAAATTTTTATGCAGTGTCCGGGGTGTGACTTAGTGGTCGTAGCTTTAACCATTAACATCAGGAGGTCGCGGGTTCGATTCCCAGCGGAGTCTGACTTTGTAAGACTCGGTTTGGTTGGTAGAGCCTAGCAAGCTACCACCATCTTATCTAAGTCTTGACTCTAAGCATCAATGTTAACAACATTGATGCGTACCGTCTTGAAGATAAGATATGCAGTTCCCCATTGCGTTGCGGAATCTTGGTAAGCCCGCTTCCATGATCATTATCACTTACCATCAGGTGAGATGATGCCAAGGGCTTACCAATTATGAATAAAAAAAGCGGTCGTAGCTCAGTGCAACTTGCGTGGTTGGGTCGATCGCACAGTTAACAAACCTAAAACACGGTTATTGCCTAGATGGGTTTGACTGTTAGTGGCATTTTCGATTGCTATCAGTAGACGACAGTCCTAAAATCGTGTCAGATGCTTTATAGGTGGCTTGAAAATCTTTTGTCGGTGGGATTCGCCTAACCTAACCTAATCTTTCCAAGATTGGGAATCCTTACCTTACTACGTCTAGGGCAATACATTAATTGCTTAATGGGTTCGTTGCCGAGTTCCAAAATATAGACATTTTTGTTAATAGCATGCCTATACAATAATTAAAAAAATATATGTTTTACTCAAATGAAAAAAGTTCAAAATGGCGGCTACTTTTTTTAATTCTGATAACGTATTTGTGATAAGGGACCGTAGGGACCCCCAGATATCGATTTTGGAAGCACTCGGTGCAGTGACTAAAAAGTTCAAAGTGGCGGCCACTTTTTACAATTCTGACAACGGATTCCTGATAACCGATTAGGGACCGCCAGATATTTCAGCGCGACAGAGTTCCATATTATTATCGCGCGGCTATGTCGCTTCATATGATCTCTGTTTATGCTTCGTTATGACTAGTATCTGGGCAACCGAGTTTTGCCGTTAAAAAATTTAAAAATGCGCTAACTATTGCGCGGAATATTTTTTTTCGCGCAAAATAACGTTTTCCCAGAGATGAGACCTATCTAAACGATTTTTCTCCCCCAAAAATCCCCGTATATACTAATTTTCAAGCAAATCGTTGGAGCCTTTTCGTAGATTCAGATTATATATCCATCTATATACTCGTATATATAAAATTTTCGTATCACAGTGTTATTTGCCATACTCCACCTAAACGACTGGACGGATTTCCATGAATTTTTTTGTGAATAGGCACTTATAGATTTTTTTTACCGGGATCTGATCTGGCGATGCCGCGGGAAACAGCTAGTATACATATATACAAGAACTGCTCGTTTAAAGTTATTAGATTCTGCCCAGCATCTGTCTCCTGTCATGAAGTTAATATCCTAGTGCTCTGCTGTTTATTTTCATACCTGCCACATTCTTGCAGTATTCCATGGGATATGCTAGTAATCCCATCGTTTAATCGGATGCCTTGCTTGCCCTTCAGCCTTAGTACTATGTGCTCCAACACCATGAAGATGAAGAAATATGGCCATGACTGCAACAAAGATAACTTTATTTTGGCATAGTACTGTCACACCCTGGACACTTCATACAACGGGCCAGAAATGACATTTCAAAAAAGGAATGACGGAACAAACAAAATGGCGGCGAAATCCTATACGTTCGACAACCAATTTGTAACCAATCTGTAACAATCTGGGTGACGAGGGTGTGAGGTTGGAATTTAAAGAGCGGCAGGGAGTGTCCATACTGTATGTTAGTACTAATACATGTATATCGTCGGCTTACTGCAAGAAGTCATTATTCACCAAAAGTCATTAACTGCATTTGTGATACCAGTGTATAGGCCGCGCTACGCTCTACAATAATCAGAAATCATTATTTCTCTATGTGTTATACTTTTAAAGAAATTGAACATTATGTCTAAGGCAAAAAGATAGTGATTGCAATTTTCAGTTTTCACAATCATTACAGTACCTTATATTGAGTATTAAGATTTTTTTCGTTACAACTACACACTAATGATACTTAGTGTCTTCATCTGAAATTTGAAAATGTATGATTCACTACTTACAATTTTCGTTATAAATAATTAAATTATTTTTGTCACTTAAGGAGGTTTCACGAATATATCGCTTACTACATCTTTACATTTTGTATTAAGTTGATAAAGTTCATAAGTGACACCTAGAGTACTTAAATTGTCGTATAACGTTTTGCTAAAAGTCATTATATTATTTCAATGACGTCTGAGCAACGACGAACGACAGAAATGCATATAAGTTATGATTTTGTTAAAAATAATTACATGCCTTTAATTGTCTTTTAGTCACATTATACTTGTCTATTAAACTTAAATGACTTTTAATAGAAAATGGTCACTTGAATTAATACTTAATGAGATCTGACAAAAACAAAGTTTTGTGATTTATTTTTTTAGACGATAATAAGTGTTTTTGTTGTATAAAAT
This sequence comes from Coleophora flavipennella, assembly GCA_947284805.1. Classification (NCBI taxonomy): domain Eukaryota; kingdom Metazoa; phylum Arthropoda; class Insecta; order Lepidoptera; family Coleophoridae; genus Coleophora; species Coleophora flavipennella. The sequence continues at coordinate 2,807,504 of OX369297.1, forward strand.
TATATAATTTTAATGAATTCTGGGAGCGTGAGTAGCAGAACTATATGGATTCAATCTAATAATTACACAATAATGATTTCTGTCAAATCTACACACCAAAAAATGTAAGGTCTAAAAGTACTTAGTTAGTTCTGCACAATATAAAAAGGTTTTATAATCATATTAATTAGTTTTTTGCTTAAACTGGATACAAAAGTAATATGAATTTTGTTGGTCCTGACAAACAAATTCCATTCTTTTTATCGGATAATTACCTTATGACACTAAACGGAAGTTCATAGAGTAGATATTTGTAGATTAAAATATAGGGAACAGTAATTAGGATAATAGAAACTCGATTTATTTGTCACTATGATGCGCGAAGGCTGGCTGTAAGGCGGTGGGCGAGCGAGGGGGAGAGGTGAAGCGAGCTGCGAGCGGAACTGATGCCGCAGTTTGCTTTCTACATTAAGACCAGAATACAACTTTTGTCTCGAAGTTGATCTAAATCTCCCGGTATGTTTCTGCTTCATTAATTTATAATATATTATTTTATTTACAATAAATATTAACCCTTAGAGCTACAAGCTACTATAAACCATCATATTAATTTATAATCTGCTAACTAGAGCCACGAATTAAAAATAAGAATTCTACTTCTTGCTTACACGCCCAGGAAACGGCCCCTTGTCCCCGGCGACACTGCTATTCCTGGCTCCGGTAACAGACCTGGTAACGATGGGGTGGGAAATGCAAAGAATCTCCAGGAGATGCCAGGCTACCAAACCCAACGACCTTTGGCCCTGGCAATTTACAACACGCGTACACTGCGGACTGACGAGAAGCTTACAGAACTCGAAGAAGGATTGAGCAGGTTACGGTGGGATATCGTACGTTTATGTGAAGTCCAAATAAAGGGAGAGGACACCATGATCCTTTAATCCGGAAACCTGCTCTCATTCCGGGAGGATGACCAACTGTCCCAGGGTGGTGTCGGGTTTCTCGTCCACAAGTCCCTCATTAACAAAGTGGTCCAGATCATGATCTTTTCGACAAGGGTAGCATACTTTATACTCGGAATCACAAAACGGTATTCGATAAGTCATACGGGTATACGCGCCGACCACGCAACACTCCGACGATGAGGTAGAGATAATGTATGAGGAAATCTCTACAACCAAACGTAGAACCAAGACCCATTATACCATTGTTATGGAGGACTTCAACGTGCAACTGGGCAAACGAGGCGATGGTGAGCTGAGAGTAGGGCAATTTGGATATGGAGTAATAAATGCACGTGGTCAGATGCTGGCCGACTTTATGAAAAAAGAGAGCCTCTTTATAATGAACTTCTTCTTCAAAGAGTCACAACAGCGGAAGTGGACATAGTTGCATCCCAATGGCATAACGAAGAACGAGATTGATTTCATCTTATCGACGAGAAGACAAATATTCAATGATTTCTTTGTGATAAATTTTAGTAAAAACAGGAAGCGATCACCGAATGGTAAGAGGCACACTGAATCTAAAGATTAAGCTAGAAAGATGCCGACTGATGAAGTCTACGTTCCGACCTGCACCCATACAGCTCCAAAACCCCGAGAGCATTCAGCTCGATTTGCAAAATCGCTTCGAATGCCTAGGATACTGCGAGAATATGGACGATTATAATGAAAAATTAGTGGAAATGGTCCAAAAGGTCGGGTCTGAGATTCTTAAAACTCGCCGTTCAAACAGAACAAAAAAAAAATCAGACTTCACCAGCAACCTCATGGAAGAAAGACGCAGATTGGTTTTGCAGTCCTCTGAAGATGCTACTTAATATCGACAACTAAACAGGCAGATCTCTTAAGTCCCTGGCTCGCGATTAGCGCGAGTATAATACAAATTGTATTAAAGAAGCGATTGAGCACAACAAAGGCTCAAAAGTGTTCGCGAGACATCAAACCAACGAGAGGACAAAGCTAACTGACCAAGCCGAAAACTGAGGTGGCATGATCATATAGTCTGTGAAGAAGTTAAAAAGTTCTACGGACAATTGTACAAGACCACACGTCTGCCTGTCAGCGATCTGGCTAAAGACTCAAGAGCCAGACTAACCCGACACTTTACCGAAGCTATATAGATATTCGACATATTCTTCCTCCGACGTAACCAATTCATGAAATTAATTTTTATACGACTTCATACAAACACTTACAATACACACACAACATTTACACATGCCACAAACACACTACATATATAACGTATAACACTTTGCGCTGCCCATTTCAAACTTCTTGTTCTTATTTCTTTAATTGTACTTTTTTTGTTTATTTTATATATTTTTACTTTATAAATATTATTTTCTATTACATAATTTACGTTTAATCCTACTTTGTCTTTTTTTAAATTTCAATTAGTCGAATTTCATAATTTGCTTTTTAAAATGTAAAACCAATAATTGTAAAATTCATGTGTGTAATGGTCTATAAAATTGGCGACAAGTTAATAAATAAATAAAAAATATCCCGAAAGTCAGCCTGTACGAGACTGGAATGGCTTTCAAACAGCTTAAGAACAACAAGGCACCGAGTGACGATGGAATTACGGCTGTACTTCTGAAAGCAGGTGAATCACCGGTACTCAAAGCTCTTCAGAAGTTATTGAATTCCGTTATACTCGAGGGACAAACGCCTAACGAATGGCACAGAAGTTTGGTCGATCCTGCTTTTCTTCAAAAAGGGTGACAACACCTTGCTAAAGAAGTACAGACCCATCTCACTTCTGAGCTATGTCTATAAACTGTTTTCGAGATTCATTACGAATCGTCTCGCACGAAGGTTTGACGACTTCCAGCCTCCCGAACAAGTCGGTTTCCGAAAAGGCTTTGGTACCATAGACCACATACATATGCTGCGGCAGATTATACAGAAGACTGAAGAGTACAATCAGCCACTATGCTTGGCGTTTCTGGACTATGAGAAAACCTTTGATTCAGTCGAAAACTGGGCTGTGCTACAGGCTCTCCAGCGGTGCTAAATTGACTATCGATACATTACGGTGTTGAAGTATCTGTATGAAAACGCCACTACTTTAGTTCACCTCCACACCAGAACTCGAAACCTCCCAATTGCAGCGAGGGGTGAGACAGAGAGATTATATCTCCGAAACTGTTCACCGCCGCCCTGGAACATGTTTTCAAACTTCTAGACTGGGGGGGACTCGGCATCAGTATCAACGGCGAGTACATAACCCACCATCGATTTGCTGACGATATCGTGGTCATGGCTGAGACTATGGAAGACCTAAGTGTAATGCTCGATAGCCTCAGTAAAGTCTCTCAACAAGTGGGTCTTAAAATGAACATGGACAAGACGAAAATATGTCCGTGTTGCACCCACCCCTCTAAAGGTTGGAGACTCTACACTGGAAGTTATTGACGAATATGTAAACCATGGACAAAGAGTCCAGCTAGGTAGGTCCAACTTCAAGAAAGAGAACAATCGACGAATACAACTCGGCTGAGCAGCGTTCGGGAAGCATCGCAATATCTTCACATCCCAAATACCGCAGTGTCTCAAGACTTAGGTCTTTGACCAGTGTGTGTTTACAGTGATGGATGACATACAGAACTAAGATATGGTCGCCTACTATGGGCCTCATAAGAAGGGTCAAGGTCACCCAAAAGGTAATGGAGCGAGCTATGCTTGGAATTTCCCTACGCGATCGAATCAGAAATAAGGTGATCCGCAGAAGAACCAAATTAACCGACATAGCTCACAGAATGGCTAAACTGAAGTGGCAGTGGGCAGGGCACATAGCTCGTAGAACAGATGGCTTTTGGGGTAGTAAAGTTCTTGACTGGCGACCGCGCACCGGAAAACGTATCGTAGGAAGGTCTCCCACGCGTTGAACCGACGACCTGGTGTAGATCGCGGGAAGCCGCTGGATGCGGGTAGCGCAAGACCGGTCGTTGTGGAATTCCTTGTGAAAGGCCTTTGTCCAGCAGTGGACTTCTTTCGGCTGATTAGATGATATGTTTTTACTGTCTACAATAAGTAGATCTTATACCTTTATTATCACTTGTTTTTTTTTTTGCCAAAAATTTAAGCGACTTTCATTTAAGTTGTTAAATTAGATTTAGGTCACCCGAAAATATCAAAAATAATATTGTAAAAGCTTCTAATTTGATAATAATAAAAAAAAAACACTATTTTCATTGTTTTTATGGTAATAATTGATTTTTTTTGAACGATTTTCATACAGAAATCATTATTTTCACGTTTTGCTTGTATTGCTCAAACGCAAGAAGTCCTTATCTTTTTTTTCCGGCTTTTTAAAAAAAAGTGCAGCATTAGGGATGTATTCCATATTGAAATCGTATAAAGAAGATGCTCACCTTTAAGGTGGTGTTTAATTTTTTTTTCTATGTCCTCAACTTTTGAAGTTATTGCAAAGATAATGAAAAATATAAAACTGCGATTATCTCGAAATCACTTTTTTGCAGCTAATGATGTCTTGCAGTAAGCCGACGATATATACTTTAGTACTGTACCTGAAGATTACCGTGCTTCAAAAAAATGTTTAAAGTACTATAATTGCTTTCATGAAACTAAAATTCTAATACATATTTTTTTTGATTTACAATTGGTAAGCCCTTGGCATCATCTTACCTGATGGTAAGTGACGATGATGCCGAAGATGGAAGCGGGCTTACTAATATTCCCCAACGCAATGGGGAACTGGCTATCTTATCTTCAGGCCGGAACACATCAAAGTTGTTGATGGTAGCTAGCCCGGCGGGCTTAGAAAATGCCCTTCGACCAACCAAACCGAGTCAGAGTTAGACTCCGCCGGGTATCGAACCCGCGACCTCCTGATGTGAAGCTAATGGCCTTAACCACTACGCCACGGAGGTGGTCATAATTTTTTATTCATACCTTAGGGTTTAATAAAAACTAAAGATACTAAAATATGTACCTCTGCTATGATAAAATATTTTCATCCATCTATAAATATCTAAACTACTAGCTGTTTCCCGTTTCTTCACCCGCGTGGACAACGTTTCTATGACTTTTCGAAAAGTGTAAACCAGGTTCTAATCTGTCTACCTACCAAAGTTCAGCCAGATCCGTTCAGTAGTTTTTGCGTGAAAGAGTAACAAACATACATCCATACATTCTTACTAACTTTCGCGTTTATAATATTAGTAGGATTATTTATACAGGCTGTAATAAAATGTAGGTGTAGGTTCTGTTAACTGGGGCTTCTACTCATCGTACTGAACAACTTTTGTTTTACGACTGCAGAAAACGCAAAAAAAAATGTACTCTTCTTTCATATCGATCAGCTGATTGACCAATTTTGTGAATTTATTTATGGAGGGTCCAATTTTTTTTTTTTGCGTATTGACTATGGGTTCTTTGGGGAAAGTCGTTCAGTATAATGCGTAGAATCTCCAGTTAACGGCTCCTACACTATTTTTTTTACACCCTGTATATTTTGTCTAAACTTTGCCAGAATAATAAAAAATCTTCAGTATTCTTCCTAATTATGGTAGGAAATTCCATGGTGTTGAAAGAGCGGCCAATTTCGAGTCAATCTCACGTGTAGAGGGTTCCAAAGCAATCTCCACTGGGAGATGCAATATAAATGCTGCTTCATTTAAAATGAGTTAAAAGAATTCTTTAAATATGTCAGTGCTATTCAATGATACCCCACAGTTCGGGATGCAATAAAAATATTTATTCCATTTTTACATGTATGTCAGCAACCCTTCATTTTTTAGGGTTCCGTACCCAAAGACTTCGCTGTCCGTCCATCTGTACGTCTGTGACCAGGCTGTATCTCATGAACCGTGATAGCTAGACAGTTGAAATTTTCACAGATGATGTATTTCTGTTATTTGCTATAACAGCAAATACTAAAAATTAGAAAAAACAAAAGTTTCCATACTAAAAACTTTTTTTTTTAAACGTGAAAAAACTAGTGCCAATTAGTATGACAGTAAGGAACTGAAAAAACTAACGCCATCTAGACTAGATGATTACTAAGATGATACTAAGTAAGTATGAAGATACGGAACCATATGTGTACGGTTCTGAATCACACTTGGCCGGTTTTTTTTGAGATAATTTTTAATTTACGATCATTAAGACGTCGACGTTTACGTACAAAATATCATGACTGTCATATCAGCTCATATACGTCCCCACCGAGGGGCTCGAGCATACCCTGAATTAGGACGATCGGGCCTTAGTCGATCACGCAGGCCCAGTGCGGGTCGGTCGACTTCACACACAACCTGCGAGTTTCTTCGCAAGCGTGTGCAGGTTTCCTCACGATGTTTTCCTTCACCGTAAGAGCGTCGGATAAACTTACATATGAAATCTAAATTCGAAATCACATTGGTACGTGGCAGGATTACGCCACCGACGCTCTTATTATCATGAATGTGGTGAGATCTTATAGTGGCAGAGAAAAATTACTATGATATGCAGACAGCCATGTGACGAAATTCCAAAGGTTCGTTTTATGCCATTTCGTGCGAGTCAGTACCGCACACAAAGGGTTCCATACCATTATACTAGATGGCGCTAGTACAAAGGATTCCGTACCAACATACTAGATGCTTCGTCTCGTCTCGTCAAAAACTCGTCTTTTGTATGGAGACCCCCCTTATTTTTTCACTTTTTCTACTTTTTTTGTATTTGTTGTTATAGCGGCAACAGAAAAACATCTGTGAAAAATTCAACTGTCTAGCTATCACGTTTCATGAAATACAGCCTGGTGACAGACGGACAGACAGACATACGGACGGACAGCAGAATTCTTAGTAATATGGTCCCGTTTTTACCCTTTGGGTACTGAACCCTAAAAATAAGCACGCAACACGAAATTTCTGCGCCGCAATGGTAATATGGTTGTGTATGAAATCAACAGCTAAATATCTATTTTAAAATGATAAAGTATGCGATGGATTTTCTGCTATTTATAATCATAGCAAACTTAAGTGTTTTATGGTGTGCCAAATTAATAATTTATATTACAAAACTTAATGATTAAGTGTCTATTTATTTCTTGACAACTCTCGATGTCGCAATATTAGCACACAAAATTTTTATTTGTACCGACTTCAAGGCCTTATTTCTCAATTCTAATAATAATATTTTAAACGCAAAAGTGTGTCTGTTGGTTTTTAACTCTTTTACGTCGCAAAGGAGCGTCGGTGGCGTAACGGTTACCACCTGTCCGGGAGGCCGTGGTTCGAATCCTGCCACGTACCAATGTGTTTTCGAATTTCGATTTCATATGTACGTTTATCCGACGCTCTTACGGTGAAGGGAAACATCGTGAGGAAACCTGCAAACGCCTGCGAAGAAACTCATAGGTTGTGTGTGAAGTTACCACCCCGCACTGGGGCCCGCGTGGTCGACTAAGGCCCTATCGCCCTAATTCAGGGTAGGCTCGAGTCCCTCGGTGGGGACGTGTATGAGCTGATAAGAAGACGTCACAAAGGAGTAAGTAATTAATAATCGACGTAATTTGTACCCGACTGCTCCAAAAGGAGGGTTATGTTTATCGAGTGTATGTATGTATGTATGTCTGTTTATTTCTTTGGCACGCTCTGTAGCTTAAACAATAAGGATGACGAATGCTAGTCATTTGAGTTACTTTTTATTATCTGTCAAAAACGACGTTTTGTTCTAAAAATGTTAGAAATACCTAGGCGTGACGTCATAGTTTAGCAGCGTCATATATGTACTCATTTTGTCATTTTGGTGAATTAAAAATTGAAGACTTGATGGAAAACAAAACGAGTAAGGTTTTCCAAAAATTAAGTAGGAGGGCAATTTAGTGATCAAGAGTTCATAATTTATTTCTGATGCTGTCTGCATCCCTTTCGTCTCGACCCCGTGAGTGACAAAAGATACATTTTACCTGACTGGCCAAAAAAGAGGGGTTAAGTTTTTATGGAGTCTGGTTTTTAATTTTTTATTAATTCCTAAAGTTATTTGCATACATAGTTAGCGGGTTGGAAATAGATAAGTTTATGCAGACAGAGACAGAGATAGGCTTCACACAGCTCTTTTGCGTCGGGGGTTAAAAATAAAATGAAGTACCCTCGGACTTCGAAGTGTCTTCGACCAGTGTGTGTTGCCAGTGATGATATACGGAACTGAGACATGGTCGCTTACTATGGGCCTCATAAGAAGGCTCAAGGTTACCCAAAGGGCAATGGAGCGTACCATTCTCGAGTTTCTGATCGAATCAGAAACGAGGAGATCCGCAGGAGAACTAAAGTAACCGACATAGCTCTCAGAATTGCTAAACTTAAGTGGCTGTGGGCGGGGCACATTGCTCGTAGAACAGATGGCCGTTGGGGCAGTAAATTTCTCGAGTGGCGACCACGCACCGGAAAGCGTAGTATAGGCAGGCCTCCCACTCGGTGGACCGATGACCTGGTGAAGGTCGCAGGAAGCCGCTGAATGCGGGCAGTGCAGAACCAGTCGTCGTGGAGATCCTTGGGGGAGGCCTATGTCCAGCAGTGGACGTCCTTCGGCTGATATGATGACCCTCAGACAATGTAATTTAAATACCACTTAGACGAAGTAGCGACCGGATGCCAGTAGTAAGTAAATAAATACTATGCATTTAGAATTCAGATATATGATACAAGTGGTCGCATCACAACCGACAGCGTCGTGTTACGCGGTGGCGCAAGCGCATATGTTGGTATTGGATTGTGGTCATCGCTGCCCTAGCAGAAAGGTTTCATCTTACAATGCACTTGGCTCGGCACTTTGTTTCTAGGTGACATGGCAACACTTGTATCTACGGGATGTTATAAAAATGTGACAAAACTTTAATGTGGACAGTTGCAAAAAAAATATATTAATTCCTTTCTGAGTTGGCTAATCAGCTGATCCATCTATACATATAATAAAACTGTAACGGGGCCGTGTCTGTAAATGAAATATTTTTGGAAAATAATAACTGTGGTGGACATTACTAACAATATAGACGCCAAAACAACAACTTTTGGCATTTTCTGTCTGTCTTTCTGTCTGTCTGTCTGTCTCTCTGTCAGTCTGTATGTTCGCACATCACGCAAAAACTACCAGACTAACATATAGGATACTTTTTATCCCGAAAAATTCAAAAGTTCCCGTGAGAAAATTTAAAACCTCCACGCGGACAAAGTCGCGGGCACAGCTAGTTAGTAAATAAGATTAGATTCTTTATTGCTTCCATATGCTATTGTAAGATAAGATAAGATAAGATAAGATAAGTATTTATTTAGAGCCCACACAAGCAAAAAAAAAACAGGTAATACAATGCAAGAAAAAATAATAATAATTAAAACAATAATATATTATTATTATTTTTATTATTTTATAATAATATTAATTATTAATATATATTTTTTATTATTATTAATTTTGTACAAACAGTAAAAAGTTGTTAAAAAGGTATTAAGTTTATGTACCCTGTATATGGCATTACAATTAATATTGCCTACACAATAAAACTGATAGTAGATAAATTGATAAGTTCTACATACATTTTATGAAATAAGTATAAAATTATTACTAGTACTTTTTAAATTCACAATTGGTAAGCCCTTGGCATCATCTCACCCGCTGGTAAATGACGATAAAGCCGAAGATGGAAGCGGGCTTACCAAGATTCCCCAACGCAGTGGAGATCTAGCTATCTTATCTTCAAGCCGGAACACATCAATAAAAGGCATGTATTTGTCAAATGATACGGAAAACACTTAAAATTAATTAGATATATCATATTAAGATTGGGTAGTGAGATTTGGAATAAGTGTTATTCGTAAGCAACCCATAACACGACGACCAAACGATAACACGGTCGTTATGGAAATCCTTGGGGGAGGCCTTTGTCCAGCAGTGGACGTTTTTCGGCTGATATGATGATGAACACATAACGTCCCCACGCTGGGGTACGGGTCTTTTGATTTGCCAAGCTTGGGAAGATTACGTCAAAATCCACATGCGGGGAAGGGGGGGGGGCAAGTCCTGGTCGGTGGAGGTCGTAAGGCTAAGGATAGCAATCGGCACAAAAGGCTTACGGCGAGGTATTGATTGGAACAGTTGTCTCTGTCTTTTTCTTTACGTGTAAAGAGTAAAGAAAATAACCACACTTTTTCACTTTTTCAATGGTTTTTTGTTTCAATCAAAAACTACAATGAAAGTATAAAAAATAATAACATTACTCACTTTGTATTATCATAACAAATATTGTTGTATATTGTAAAAAAAATATTCTTCAAAATATTAGTCATAACTAGAGTTGAAAGTAACGGTGTAGACCTATCTTTTGGTTTTTTTCTATCGAGCCAAAATTGCTCAATCGTGTTTCTAATAGCTTTTGACTTTAAGGAACACCATCAACAAGAAGGGTTTTTTTTATAACCTTGGGTTTTCTATCGTTTAGGAGTAATTGACGTCAAAAATAACGAAAAGGATAACGAAGGGGGAGGCTTTTGTCCAGCAGTGGGCGATTTTCGGCTGATATGATGATCAGTAATGATGATGGTGAGAACTCACTTGTCTAAAGAAGTTGGGAACATCCTCTTTTCTCTCGTACATGGTGTCCTGGGGTGAATGCAGGTAAAACAGTCTACCGACCCCCTTCAAATGGTCAGTGACCACACTGGAGAAGCCATTGTTTATAGTGGCGTTGACGAATGTAAACTCCGCCGCCATCTTGAGTTTTTGGTGATCTGCGTGTCTTTTTCCTGGAACAAGACTTAATTTTAGTTTGAAAGTATGGAAGTTTTTAATTAAAACAAGTAAAAAGTGGCTCGCGAGCGGAGATATAGTCTATGTCACTCAGGAATAATGTAGCTTTCTACTGGTCAAAGAATTTTAAAAACCGGTTGAGTAGATCCAAAGATTACTTCCTACTAACAAACTTACAAACTTTATCTCTTTATAATTTTAGTGTAGACTAGCTTTTTCCAGCGGCTTCGCTCGCGTGAACATAGTTTCTATGACTGTCTTCGAAAACGCGCAGTGGAAAAAAGTAGTTAATTATATATAAAAGTATACTATGTTAATCCAGGTCCTAATCTGTCTACCTACCAAATTTTATCCAGATCCGTTTATCTGTTGTGACGTGAAAGAGTAACAAACATCCATAGGGTAAAAGCCGGATAGTTGCCACACTTTTTGAAATCACTTTATATCTCTCAGTACAAAAAGCAAAATACTTTATTTGTAACACTGGCTGGTACTTTATTCTATTACCTACAAACTTATGAAGCGTAAAAACATTATCTTTAATATTTCCAGAGTATTAGTGACATATATATTTTGGGACATCTATAGGGGATAGTTGCCTAATCCATGTAAATTACGTTTAGGATAGATGTACCGCTGAGAATCAGGTCATCTATCCCGCAAAAACTTATATCGCATTTTGCCTTTTCATGCAATCGTACAGAGACATGAGACACAGTTAACTGAGTGGTAGTTGGAGAGTCTTTTGATAGATTAATAAAATAGCATGCAATTCATCCGCGAAACTAGAGTAATTACAATCGGGGCAACTATCCTGGTTTTACCCTACATACAAAATTTCGCGTTTATAATAGCATGTAGATTTACAGACAGGTAGGTCAAGTTGGTCAGTGGTTGGTTGGTAAGTGCGGGTTGGTCGACTTCACACACAATCTGCGAGGTATTCTTCACAGCCGTGTGCAGGTTTCCTCACGATGTTTTCCTTCACCGTAAGAGCATCGGATAAACGTACATATGAAATCTAAATTCGAAAACACATTGGTACGTGGCAGGATTCGAACCTCGGCCTTACGGACAGGAGGCGGCGGCCCTAGCCGTTACGCCACCGACGCCAATAAGTAGGTATTGCAGTCAAATCATAAAATATGTAAAAGTAGGTACCAACCATGTTGACTTGAACATTACACTTTGTGATCGTCGAAATAAATTACTATTTTGCTATTTCCATTGTTTTAAATACAATAGGCACATCGTTGCAAAATATTAAAATGGCACAAAATTGCTAAGCACAACATTCAAAATGTACAAATTAGCATAAAACATTCTCAATGCACTTATTTTTGTCTCGTAGTTTCTAAATGTGTTAGGTCGTCATTGTTTTCTGACGTCAAACTTAACTTTTGCTATTTCATGTGAAAATATGAAATGTCTTTTATTTATGGCTAGCTTTTGCCTGCGGCTTCGCTTGCGTGGGCATCGTTTTTATGACGTTTGGACATTGTTTTTATGATTTCTTCGATGCTGAGTGGTGCTCGAGCCGCAAGCGGCTCGTGAGCGTAGGCAGGAGTTTACTCCAAATCCCTCGGGAAATATATCGGACTGTTCTAACTAGCAGTATATGTCGCTTCCCACCCCCTAAACTATTTATATGCAAAAAATCTCGTCAATCCGTTATTCCATTGCGACGCCGACGTGCACGAGCCTAAAAATTAGTTTTCCCTAGATCCTTCGGGAACTATCTCGATTTATGCAAATGAGTAGAATATAATATGTCATTTTTCAACTCTTTAAACATTTCTGTGCAAAAAATCACAATAATCCGATACAATGTTAAGGAAATCAACCAAAAGAGGAGTATTTTTCCCGTACACTCAGGAACTGTATCGGACTATGCTATGTGCGTCGATGGCGTAAAGGCTAGGACCGCTACTTCCTGTCCGGGAGGTCGTGGTTCGTATTTAGCATCCTGCGACGTGCAAATGTGTTTTCAAATTTCGATTTTATATATACGTTTATTCGATGATCTTTTGGTTAAGGAAAACATCGCGTCGTTAGGAAACCTGCACACGCCTGCGAAGAAACTCGAAAGTTGTGTGTGAAGTCGACCAACCAGCACTGGGCTCGCGTGGTCGACTAAGGCCCGCTTGCCCTAATCCAGAGTAGGTTCGAGCCCTTTCGGTGGGTACGTAATTGATCTGATATGACACAGTCTACTTGCATGCCAAATTTCGTCAAGATTGGTTGAGGTACTGAAGCGTGAAGAGGTAACAAACAAACAAACACATTTTCACATTTATAAAATTAGTAAGGATGGAGAAATACCTAACAAACGGGACTTCGCTAGTTTTATTCTGAAATGAAATAAACAAAGGTGGACTGAATAAGGATTTCTTTCAGAAAACTTTTGAACTAAAATTGGCTTATTTCCCAAAGGAACACATAGTCAATTCGCAAAAAAATATTTCTGATACTAAAATTCCTGCATACAGGTAAAATTTGATTTATTTTGTTCCTGTTAACTGTGGCAAGTGAGGGTAGAGCGAGATTTATTTATTGTCCTTCCGTTAACTGTGGCAAGTGAGGGTAGAGCGAGATTTATTTATTGTGTTTCCGTTAACTGTGGCAAGTGAGGGTACAGCGAGATTTATTTATTGTCTTTCCGATAACTGTGGCAAGTGAGGGTACAGCGAGATTTATTTAGTGTGTTCCTGTTAACTGTAGCAAGTGAGGGTAGAGCGAAATTTATTTATTGTCTTTCCGTTAACTGTGGCAAGTCAGGGTACAGCGAGATTTATTTATTGTGTTTCCGTTAACTGTGGCAAGTGAGGGTACAGCGAGATTTATTTATTGTCTTTCCGTTAACTATGGCAAGTGAGGGTGCAACGAGATTTATTTATTGTGTTCCCGTTAACTGTGGCAAGTGAGGGTAGAGCGAGATTTATTTATTGTCTTTCCCATAACTGTGGCAAGTAAGGGTACAGCGAGATTTATTTATTGTGTTTCCGTTAACTGTGGCAAGTGAGGGTATAGCGAGATTTATTTAGTGTGTTCCTGTTAACTGTGGCAAGTGAGGGTAGAGCGAGATTTATTTATTGTGTTCCCGTTAATTGTGGCAAGTGAGGTAGAGCGAGATTTATTTATTGTGTTCCCGTTAACTGTGGCAAGTCAGGGTAGAGCGAGATTTATTTATTGTGTTCTCGTTAACTGTGGCAAGTGAGGGTAGAGCGAGATTTATTTATTGTCTTTCCCTTAACTGTGGCAAGTAAGGGTACAGCGAGATTTATTTGTTGTGTTCCCGTTAACTGTGGCAAGTGAGGGTAGAGCGAAATTTATTTATTGTCTTTCCGTTAACTTAACTGTGGCAAGTAAGGGTACAGCGAGATTTATTTATTGTGTTTCCGTTAACTGTGGCAAGTGAGGGTACAGCGAGATTTATTTATTGTCTTTCCGTTAACTGTGGCAAGTGAGGGTGCAGCGAGATTTATTTATTGTGTTCCCGTTAACTGTGGCAAGTGAGGGTAGAGCGAGATTTATTTATTGTCTTTCCCTTAACTGTGGCAAGTAAGGGTACAGCGAGATTTATTTATTGTGTTTCCGTTAACTGTGGCAAGTGAGGGTATAGCGAGATTTATTTAGTGTGTTCCTGTTAACTGTGGCAAGTGAGGGTAGAGCGAGATTTATTTATTGTGTTCCCGTTAATTGTGGCAAGTGAGGTAGAGCGAGATTTATTTATTGTGTTCCTGTTAACTGTGGCAAGTCAGGGTAGAGCGCGATTTATTTATTGTGTTCTCGTTAACTGTGGCAAGTGAGAGTAAAGCGATCTTTATTTATTGCGTTCCTGTTAGCTGTGGCAAGTGAGGGTAGAGCGAGATTTATTTATTGTGTTCCCGTTAACTGTGGCAAGTGAGGTAGAGCAAGATTTATTTATTGTATTCCCGTTAACTGTGACAAGTCAGGGTAGAGCGAGATTTATTTATTGTGTTCTCGTTAACTGTGGCAAGTGAGGGCAGAGCGAGCTTTATTTATTGTGTTCCCGTTAACTGTGGCAAGTGAGGTAGACCGAGATTTATTTATTATGTTCCCGATAACTGTGGCAAGTCAGGGTAGAGCGAGATTTATTTATTGTGTTCTCGTTAACTGTGGCAAGTGAGAGTAAAGCGATGTTTATTTATTGCGTTCCTGTTAGCTGTGGAAAGTGAGGGTAGAGCGAGATTTATTTGTTGTGTTCCCGTTAACTGTGGCAAGTGAGGGTAGAGCGAGATTTATTTATTGTCTTTCCCTTAACTGTGGCAAGTAAGGGTACAGCGAGATTTATTTATTGTGTTTCCGTTAACTGTGGCAAGTGAGGGTACAGCGAGATTTATTTATTGTCTTTCCGTTAACTGTGGCAAGTGAGGGTGCAGCGAGATTTATTTATTGTGTTCCCGTTAACTGTGGCAAGTGAGGTAGAGCAAGATTTATTTATTGTATTCCCGTTAACTGTGACAAGTCAGGGTAGAGCGAGATTTATTTATTGTGTTCTCGTTAACTGTGGCAAGTGAGGGTAGAGCGAGCTTTATTTATTGTGTTCCCGTTAACTGTGGCAAGTGAGGTAGACCGAGATTTATTTATTGTGTTCCCGATAACTGTGGCAAGTCAGGGTAGAGCGAGATTTATTTATTGTGTTCTCGTTAACTGTGGCAAGTGAGAGTAAAGCGATGTTTATTTATTGCGTTCCTGTTAGCTGTGGAAAGTGAGGGTAGAGCGAGATTTATTTGTTGTGTTCCCGTTAACTGTGGCAAGTGAGGTAGAGCGAGATTTATTTATTGTTTTCCCGATAACTGTGGCAAGTCAGGGTAGAGCGAGATTTATTTATTGTGTTCTCGTTAACTGTGGCAAGTGAGAGTAAAGCGATGTTTATTTATTGTGTTCCTGTTAACTGTGGCAAGTAAGGGTAGAGCGAGATTTATTCATTGTGTTCCCGTTAACTGTGACAAGTGAGGTAGAGCGAGATTAATTTATTGTGTTCCCGTTAACTGTGGCAAGTCAGGGAAGAGCAAGATTTATTTATTGTTTTCCCGTAAACTGTGGCAAGTGAGGGTAGAGCGATGTTTATTTATTGTGTTCCCGTTAACTGTGACAAGTGAGGGTAGAGCGAGATTTATTAATTGTGTTTCCGTTAACTTTGGCAAGTGAGGGTGCAGCGAGATTTATTTATTGTGTTCCCGTTAACTGTGGCAAGTGAGGGTAGAGCGATGTTTATTTATTGTGTTCCTGTTAACTGTGGCACGTGAGGGTAGAGCGATGTTTATTTATTGTGTTCCCGTTAACTGTGGCAAGTGAGAGTAAAGCGATGTTTATTTATTGGGTTTCTGTTAACTGTGGCAAGTGAGGGTACAGCGATATTCATTTATTATGTTCCCGTTAACTGTGGCAAGTGAGGTTGAGCGAGATTTATTTACTGTGTTCCCGTTAACTGTGGCAAGTGAGGGTACAGCGATATTCATTTATTATGTTCCCGTTAAGCGTCGGTGGCTCAACCGGTAACGACTCGGTCCATCTAACCAGAGGTACCGGGTTCAAATCTGGACGGCCGATGTACCAATGAGTTTTTCAAAAACTTACGTACATACTTACCGATTGCTTTAACGGTGAAGGAAAACATCGTGAGGAAACCTGCACACGCCTGCGAAGAAACTCGAAGGTTGTGTGTGAAGTCGACCAACCCGCACTGGGCCCGCGTGGTCGACTAAGGCCTAATCGCCCTGATTCAGGGTAGGCTCGAGCCCCTCGGTGGGGACGTATATGAGTTGTTAATGATGATGTTCCCGTTAACTGTGGCAAGTGAGGTTGAGCGAGATTTATTTACTGTGTTCCCGTTAACTGTGGCAAGTGAGGGTAGAGCAATGTTTATTTATTGTGTTCCCGTTACTTGTGGCAAGTGAGGGTAGAGTGAGATTGTCTTTCATAGGACCCTTTGGTTGACGCTTTAACTTTACGAAAATTGTTCTTCAGTTTTATACCACGTTTTATTTTATATCGCCCATCGGTTTAACCACTTCCGTCGCGTAATGGTTACGGCCATTAGCTTCACATCAGGAGGTCGCGGGTTCGATTCCTGGCGGAGGCTAACTTTGTAAGACTCGGTTTGGTTGGTGGTAGGGCATTTTTTAAGCCCGCCTGGCTAGCTACCACCATCTTATCTAAATCTTGCCGCCAAACATCAATGCTAACAACATTGATGTGTTCCGGCTTGAAGATAAGATAGCCAGGTCCCCATTGCTCTGGGGAAACTGCAATTGTGAATAAAAAAAAAAAAAAAAATCTGACCTAGCAACACTGCCCATGTTGCTAGGTCAGATTTTTTTTTCCTGGCTTGAAGATAAGATAGCCAGTTTCCCATTGCGCTGGGGAATCTGCAATTGTGTTTTTTTTTTTAATTGATTTTAAAAAATCTGACCTAGCAACACTGCCCCAAGCCTCTCAAAAAGCGTCATTAAAATTTTATTTTGCGCTGGTAACTGTTTTTTGCATTTCCTAGCGACATGATCGCCTTTGTACACTGAAGTCTAATTTTATATGCTTTTACATGCCCTTCCACCAACCCAACCGAGTCTCACAATGTTAGACTCCGCCGGGAATCGAACCCGCGACCTTCTGAAATTAAGCTAATGGACTTAACCATTACGCCACGGAGACTGTAGAAATGTAATAAGATGAATAATTACTCGAAGCTTAATAAAGATGTTCTCACATGGAACTCAAAACGAGCTCGATTCATCAACGTAACAAGCTACAAACTAAAAGTAACTAAAACTCGTGTAGAGAAACAGCACTTTGCAAGCACAAATACTAACAGTAGCGCAACTATGGACTTTTGGCGGGAATTTCTAGCGTTCAGTTTGTTATTTTTCTTTTATTATCCGAAAAATTGCGAAACTTAAGTGGCAGTGGGCTGGGCACATTGCTCGTAGAACAGATGGCCGTTTGGGCTGTAAAGTTCTCGAGTGGACCACACACCGGAAAACGTAATGTAGACAGGCCTCCCTCTCGGTGGAGCGATGACCTGGTGAAGGTCGCGGGAAGCCGCTGGATGCGGGCAGCGCAGAACCGGTCGTCGTGGAAATCCTTGGGGGAGGCCTGTGTCCAGCAGTGGACGTCCTTTGGCTGATATGATGATCCGAAAAATTATATTCCGTGGTTTTTGATGTATAATATTGATAGTTTGTTAATCAGCAAAGTACCATTTATGTGTTTAATGTATAGGATAATGAAATAAAAGTGTGTATGGTGTGTTTTGAGTTCCCACTTCAGCGAGAGTGCTATCATTTTGCTGGAGTGTGTAGGTTGGGTTATTTTAAAGACAGTAAAATAGGATTGACACAATAAATTTTGAAGATGAGGTTGTAGAAGAAGTTCCAAGGTGACCTTGAAGACGTAAACACTACAAATTAATACATAACCGATTTCACTGAAGACAAGGCGGTATTGCCAATGAGCCTTAGCCTGTCCTAAAAAGTGCGGAAAAAAAAGTAGCGCAACTATGGCCAAAAACATACTTACAACTATTTCTCTGTAAACCCGAATAATTATTCCCACAGAAAAAAATATTGTAAACAAATTTATGTCAGTGTCAAAGTCGTATATCAGGGATTCTTATGGGTCCGCTGTTTAAAATGCTATTGTACTAAAAGTTATTGTGCCGCTAGCGGCAGACTTACATTCTTTCAGAGATTGCTATTTTGACGTTGATGTTTTTACTCGGTGTTTTTTTTATTTTTAGTATTAGGAACACTCGAAATAAAACGTTTTCTCAAAGATGATACTTAGCTAGATCGATTTTTCGGCTCCAAAAACTGACATAGCATACTTCATCGAAATGGGTAGAGCCATTTTCGCAATCTCAAATATATATATATATATATATATATATATATGTCGGAGCAAGACACCAATGACAACTCCAACCAACGATTACAAAGATCTCCAACCATCACTTTTCTTCTTCCTAACAAAATATGACAGAACCCGCTTTTAAAATTTGTCTCGCAATTTAAAAATATACGTCCAGCCAAAAGTCAAGAAATCGAACCAAACAGTTTTTATTTTGTGACGAAAAAGTTTTCGTTACAAGTTGTACTGCTTCCCTGAATAGGGATGACGAATGCTAGTCATCTGATTAACTTTTTTTCATCTGTCAAAAACGACATTTTGCGCTAAAAATGATTGAAATACCTAGGCGTGACGTCACAGTTTTGCATTGCAGCGTCTTTTATGTACTCATTTTGTGATTTTGATGAATTTAAAATCGAAAACTTGATAAAAAACAAAACGAGCAAGGTTTTCCGAAGTTTAAGTAGGAGGGCATTTTAGTGATCAAGAGTTTAAATTTTATTTCTGATGCTGACGTCATCCCTATTGTTTTTATTTTCAATAGAATCGTAGGAAATGCAGTCTAGTTGTTTGGAAATGGCTAAATATTTTAACAAATCTTGAAGTGTATTCTTTAAAAAAAACATTTTCAATTGTTATTTAAGTCTTAAATGAACTACACAAGATGATAAAATTTATAAAATGCTTTTAAGAACATGCTTGACGTCCAATATATTATGTGATTAATATGGAATGTAATTAATGATAAAATATTTTTCAATACAGTTGCTCGAAAAGTAGTCCTTTATAGGCCAGTCAAGTGTGCGAAAAATTGCTTTTACCGCACACGTGCTTTTACTTTACCAGTTTTTTTTATTATTTCTAGCTCGGAGGAACAAGACATTTCTAGCAAAAATATAATAATAACCAAAGATACAGAATTTTCTAAGACTTTTGAAAGGACAATTTTAAAAGAGATAGGTAGTTCCTTCGAGGTTAGTAGATAACGCAAGCTGTTTAGATTCTCTTTGGGTTATATTTTTGTGAAGAAAAGAGAAAAAATATGAATGAAGTGGAACCGGTTACACCAAGGAATAGGTCATCTTTACCAAAGAGGTTAAGTATCTCAAGCCGTATTGTAGTCTATTTATAGATAATAAAAAAAAACTTACGCATGCGTACGTGTGCTAGCTAAAATATGGCGCAATTTTCGTGAGATGTTTTTGTTGTGAAAACCAATAAAATTAAGAAAAGTTAATATATTATATGTAATTAAAAAAATACTTATGTGTATGTATAAGAAGAAACAAAGTGAGATTACTCTCCGGACACTTAAAATAAGCCACAAGTCGGTTAAAATGAACTTTGGTTGCCGACACCTTGATAGGTATGTACCTACCCATGTATTTCGTTTTACTTTTACGATCGTTTTTTTTTATTTTATCAATTTTCTCACAACTGTATTGCAAAACTTCGTATGATACATGGGTGTAAAAGGAAATAACTATTATTTACATATTTTACCATTTCTAAACTACTTGACTTTACTGTACTCGTCTTTTTTTAAATTTGGAATCCTATGTTTATATTCATTTGATTATTTGGTTTTTAAACTTAAAAAAACTCTTTTCAAATGTAATTTTGTACCTAAAAGTTTCAGGTTTTAACGAAAATTATTTATTGTTATAAATATGGTACAGTCAAGAGCACATAAAGCTATATACGTTGGACTTGGGACAGGCCCCGTAGGCTATGGTGCGCAGCATGAATCAGGACAAAGCTAGGGGTTTGGCTCTGCTAGAGATCTCAAAACTTTTTTAAAATAAGGAGCATTATGAATTTTTGATTCTTGGAAACCAACTTTGCATGAAATGTTTTTGGTAGATTATGTATTTGGAGAACACGTGGTTCGCTGTTAAGTGCCATTTAACAGCCTATATAAATGGCACTAAATAGCGAAAGATAAGTTATTTTAATGGACTAGCTAGAGAACACTTTAATTCGTAGACGCAATTTTATGAGTGCTTGTGTTAAGTTATAATAAGCAAGATTTTTTATAGACATTTTACGATTTTGTATTTAGTCGTAGTAAGCAATATTTTTAGGATTTTATACCTGGTAACGGGACTCTATTACTGCGCCTACACTATCTGTCCGTCCGTCCGTCCGTCCAAATTTAAAAGACTGAATCTGTAAAGGCAGCGGGCTAAAATTTTCATACAATATGTGTTATTATTGAAGATTTACTAACAAATAATGAAATTTTATAAAGTGAAAAAATAAGGGATATAAGAAAGAAACGCGTTTTTTAAAGGTTTTTTTTGTAATTTCTCTATCGTAAAAACGGTATCATAAAACTTAAAACAACAAATAATAAAAACTGGCCGTAACTTAGTCGTTAAGGAGTTCGAACTGAATAAAAAAAACTGCATTTTTCTGTCGCTCGCGTTGATTTTCTTTTGATTTAAAATGAATAGGCATCATTGTTAAGGAGAGGTGTGGTGGTACGGACGGAACCCTCGGTGCGCGAGTCCGACTCGCATTTGACCGGTTTTTTAAAGACAACTAGCTTTGTCCCTCGACTTCACCCGCGTGGACAACGTTTCTATGACTTTTCGAAGGTGCGCAGTGCGAAAAAAGTAGCCTATGTGTTAATCCAGGTCCTTATCTGTCTATCTACCAAATTTCAGACAGATCCGTTCAGTAGTTTTTGCGTGAAAGAATAACAAACATACATACATACATCCATACATTCTTACAAACTTTCGCGTTTATAATATAAGTAGGATATACGATTTGTACGTACAGAGCCCAGCACATCAAGTTAGACACTCGTAGTGCAATTCTGACCCATACGCAAACGGCATAAGAACTGTACAAAGTCCAAAGTGTCCAGCTTGATGTGCTGGCCACTGTACCTAGTCGTAGTTTCTCTACTGTTAACATGTTTGTACTGTTGCTCCAGTGGAACTTGGAACTTTTCTAACTGCCACACTAACTACTCTGCTTGTGTTGGAATGACAGGAGTTTTATATCTTTTTTAGAACTTGTTTCATATCTCTGGGTGTTGTTTGTTAATAAAATAAAAGTACGTAAGTACACATCATTTATTATTATTATTGCAAATTTCATGTACAGCATTCGTAGATAAAAAAAGAGTTATAAAATTGTTTACCTCTGTGTACCTCACCATCATATCAGCCGAAGGACGTCCACTGCTGTTTTTTTAACGTAAAGATACTAGCGCCATCTAGTATGATAGTATGAAACCCTTTGTACTTGCGCCATCTAAATGATGGTACGGAACCCTTTGTGTGCGGTTGCAACTCGCACTTAGACGGTTTTTACTAACATACGAGTTTCTTTTTGATGTGTAACATCTTTGCTCTCGCTTTCCTGCAATTTGTGGGAGTGATTTCGTGAAATGGGACGTAAATGTGTAACATGAGACTGAAATGTGTAACAGGAAGTCGCGAAAGCGCGGAATTCTACTTTACGAGAGTCCGACTCGCACTTGGTCGGTTTTTGTAATTTGTGGGAGTGATTTCGTGGAATGGGACGGAAATGTGTAACAGGAAGTCGCGAAAGCGCGGAATTCTACTTTACGAGAGTCCGACTCGCACTTGGTCGGTTTTTTTCGTTACTGTCAGATCCGCCACCCAGGTACAATATCGTCATCAAATCTAACTAACCTAAAGTATTTTGTCACATGTTACACATCATATGCGAGTACTGTAGTCTCGCTCGAATTATTTTTTTTCATAGGTTGTGATGAAAATTGTATGTATCCCTTGCTGCGCTCGTGATTCTACTATAGAATCCTTCGCTTCGCTCTAAATTCCAACTATCGCCCTCGAGGTAAAAAATGTTACTTTGTGCCCTCATAACACAAATAACTATTTTGCTCCTTACGAAATAAAACTTTCTTAACTAGGTACTAAAACTTCACTAATAAAATAATTGAAACAATGTTAAGGTTTGGAACTTCAAACTGGGGCACTAAAATACGTAACTAGTGACTGTCTGACAGGACCTATCTAGGTTACTGGGACAACGCGACTCAACCGTCAAATTGAAGTTAAGATCGTATTCACAATCGTTCCCCATACAAACTTAAAATTGCGACTTCTTAAAAATGTATAAGCCGATACTAATAAGCAAGAGCCGCTACCTCCTATCGTACCGCCACGTACCAATGTGTTTTCGAATTTCGATGTCATATGTACGTTTATCCGAGGCTCTTACGGTGAAGGAAAACATCGTGAGGAAACCTGCACACGCCTGCGACGAAATCGAAGGTTGTATGTAAAGTTGACCAACCCGCACTGGGACCGCGTGATCGACCAAGGCCCGATCGCCCTAATTAATGGTAGGCTCGACCCCCCGGTGAGGACGTATATATGAGCTGATAAGGCACATAAGCAAGTCACTAAATTCTAGTTTTTGAATAGATTACATTTTCGAAACACTTTGTTTTCTAAAAGACTAGCTTTTGCCCGCGGCTTCGCCCGCATGGACATAGTTTTTATGACTTGAGGGTGAGTGGCTTGCGAGCGTGGACATTAGTTTTTCTCTATATCCCTCAGGAACTATATCGGGCTTTTCTTATTAGCAGTCTATGTCCCTTCCCATCTCCTCAACCAATTCTACACAAAAATCACTTCAATCCGTTGCTCTGTTGCGACGCCGACGTGCGCGAGCGTGGAAATGAGTTTTCCCCAGATCCCTCAAGAATTAAGTCAGGATATGCTAATTAGTAAATTATGTCATTTCCCACCCCCTCAACCATCTCTGTGCAAAAAAACACACAATCCATTGTTCCGTTGCGATGTTAAAGAAATTAACCAAAAAAAGAGATTATTTTCAGTTCCCTCTGGAAGTGCATCGGACTATGCTATTTTCACGGAATAAAAAGTGGCCTATGTCCTTCCTCGTGACACAGGCTACATGCATGCCAAATTTCATAAGGATTGGTCAAGGCGTTGAAGCGTGAAAAGGTAACGAACAAACACAATACATGTTCACATTTTTAATATTAGTAAGGATAAGAAGGATTAGATTATTACGAAAACCTTAAATCAGCATTATATAGTGGCAACAATTTCGTGGTTTGCTTATGTGTATAAAGCTTCATCAGAATCAGCCCATTCATTTTCAAAGTCTATTTTATTTTCAATTTTAAGTTTGTATGGGAAACGATTTTGTATATACGCTCTTATATTCAAAAGGTTAACAGCAATTTATTAACAAATTAAGCAGGTCGTGCTTCCTCGTTAAATCCTGCCACGTACAAATGCATTTTCGAATTTCGATTTCATATGTACGTTTATCCGACGCTCTTAAAGAACTCGAAGTTAGTGGGTGAAGTCAACCACCCCGCACTGGGCCCGCGTGGTCCACTAAGGCCCGATCGCCCTAATTCAGGGTAGGCTCGAGCCCCTCGGTGGGGACGTATATGAGCTGATATGATGAAATAACAATTAATTTCATTTTGCTAAACTGGAACTTGGTGTAACGTTGTGATCAGAAAAGAAAATATGGAATGATATGCAGTAGTTCGTATTAATAAAATTCAGGAATCTTCAAGACGAGAGTGAATAGGCATTATTTGAGCTTGCATGTTGCATCCTCGGCTGCAACGGCACTTCCATCAGGTGAGGAGCAGACAAACGCACTCAAATTTTCAATTTAAAAAAAACCGGTAAAGTGCGAGTCAGAACCGCGCACAAAGGGTTCCGTACCATCACACTAGATGGCGCTAGTGTTTTCACGTTTCAAAAAAAACACGTTTTTTGTATATTTCACTTTTTGTAATTATTAGTATTTGTTGTTATAGCGGCAACAGAAATACATCATCTATGAAACTTTCAACTGTATAGCTATCACGGTTCATGAAATATACAGCCTGGTGACAGACGGACGGACGGACAGCGAAGTCTTAGTATAGGGTCCCGTTTTTACCCTTTGGGTACGGAACCCTAAAAACCATTGAGCAAATTTCCTGTTCAGGATTCCGTACCTAAAGGTAACGGGACCTACTATACGCCGTCCATTCGTCTGTCTATATGTCAGTTTGTCCATCTTTCCGATATTTATAGGGTTTATCATTTGAACAGTATTTGTTTTACCTTTTTACAGAAGGTGTTAGTATGTCGGATTTCTTGATAAACAATAAAAAAAATTCGAGCGAGACCTGCAGTACTCGCATATGATGTGTAACATGTGACAAAATACTTTATAAAAGGACGGCAAAGATACGGCAGACTAGGCTGTATGGTCATAGATACCTTTGCCTTTTCCGCGCTTTTAAAGCCTGAAAAAAACGCGACTTCCTGTTAAAATGGGACACATTTCCGTCCCATGGGACACATTTCCGTCCCATTTCACGAAATCACTCCCACAAATTGCAGGAAAGCGAGAGCAAAGATGTTACACATCAAAAATGAAATACTAAAAATTAAGAAGGGTCTCCACATCTTTTTATTCAAGAAACTTCCTTTTTTTAACATTTAATTTTTGCCTTATCGTCAAAATGGTAATACATACAACTGCCAAACTTGGTGAGCCTCTTGACTGTCGATTTCCGGGACCCGGAAAAAAAACAAATTCCTTATCTGTCGACCTACCGGGAGCCGGAAAAATTACGGCGGGTCAAATTAGCACCTAAAAATACGCCAAAGGTTGGCAGGCCCGATTTAGAATGCATATCGACATTATGGGAGTGATGCAGACTACCTCTGTGACTAATCCTTTGCCACACTGAAAATATAAAAATATTCAGAGAAACTTCATTCAAAATTCAGATGTGGTTGTTTTGTTGTTTTCTTTATTATTTTGTTGTTTATTTTGTGTTATTTTGTTTTTATTGTATTATAAACATACTTAGGTATAAATTACAGTAATAGAAAAGTTCACTTATAGTTTCATTTTTAATTTTAGCCAAGAAATATAGTTAATTTTTAGGTATAGTAAATAATAGTAAATATCAATAGTATCAATTATCATAATGTTAAAGTAAAAACAATGAAAAGAAATAATTAAAACACCCTAATTATTAAAATAATATTTTAAATGGAAACACACAATATTTCATTTAGATTTACAGAAAATCCATTAAACGCGTCCAGAACCCTGTCTGTCAAATTCCGGCTGCCGGAAAAAATCCTGTTTGTCGAATTTCCGGCTCCCGATTCGAGAGACAAGGGGGTGTGGCCTAATGACAGCGTGACAGTTGAGAGGATAAAGTACATTTTAAATAGAGATAAATTTAAGATATATAATTAAGTAATCCCTGTTGTCTTATGATTAAGATTAGAGTATAGTTGTAGGGATGCTGATAGCGATGACGATTAATGGCAGTTATGGCTATGATGGCGATTAATGGCGGTAATAGCTGTCATGGCGATTTACGGCTGTGCGGAGCCGTAACAATGTTATAAATAAATTTAGGGTAAAATTCCCTATTCCTGTCAGTCGCCTCTTCTGTGTCACCCTCCTCTAAAACCGTGAAACATAAGTTACTTAAAGTTCGTTCGCACATTTAACCGCATCTTTGACGGCTCCCGACAAACACTCTATCAAAAGCGAAGGGGTGCTTGGGTTATTGATGGCCTTGTGGTTCACGTCCTTAACTATTTGGGGTCTTCCTTCAATAGTCTTGATCATTCGGCAATCGAAATTGTACAGGATACCTTGGATCACAATGGATGCAAACGCGGTGATCCCAGCGATAGCGTGACACGTCCGTTTTGCTCACAGGTCCCTACTATTTGTGTTCTGCTCGACGCTCCGTCAAAAAGTGTCTGCCCCGGTATATTATTTGTACAATGGCCCGAGACTGACGTCCAGCTAATATGGCTTCTCAACTCAGTGTTGCCACCTCAATCACAAACAGCCTACAGTTAATGGGTCATCTTTTGCTATCACATACGATCGGCTGACTAGTACAAGCGATTGTACCTATAATTTGTTTCGTTCTTATTTTCAAAATAGTTTTTTTTTTATTTACGGTTTTATAGAGGGGTGACATAAAAGGGCCTACTGACCGGAATAAATAAATAAATAAATAAATATTCTGGGACAAATCACACATGGAATAGAGGAAGTCTTACACTTTTTTCACGTTGATTTCGCTTAAAAAAATATTGAAAGTAACCTAGCAAGATACTCAAATTTTAATTCTAAAATACATCATAATATACAGTTTGTAAAAACTTAAACAGGATTATAAAACTGGACTGAGTCGTTCGTTAGACAGCCGA
This sequence comes from Coleophora flavipennella, assembly GCA_947284805.1. Taxonomy (NCBI): domain Eukaryota; kingdom Metazoa; phylum Arthropoda; class Insecta; order Lepidoptera; family Coleophoridae; genus Coleophora; species Coleophora flavipennella. The sequence continues at coordinate 2,834,355 of OX369297.1, forward strand.
TATTAGGGACTTTCCTAATGGGACTTTACCGGCGGGGAACTACTTATGCTAATGACACACAATTTTAATTTATTAATAACTAGTGTTGTTAATTAATTTAAAAAAATATATTTTTTATTGATTTGAAATTCAAATTGTGAATATTTTATGCATGTTACAAAAATAGGTGTTATCTTATCCCGATTCAGGGTCCTGTTACTTAGATCCTTATTTGATTGAATAAATTACTTATCACAAAAATTATGTTTTATTTTATTTATTTAGCTCGTATAACAGATGGCCGTTGGGTTAGTAAAGTTCTCTAGTGGCGATCGCGCACCGGAAAACGTAGCGTAGGTTGGCCTCCCACGCGGTGGACCGACGACCTAATGAAGATCATAGGAAGCCGATGGATGTGGGCAGCGCAGGACCGGTCGTCGTGGAAATCCTTGGGGGAGGCCTTTGTCCAGCAGTGGACGTCCTTCGGCTGATATGATGATGATGATTTAATTACAATGCCAATAAAAGTTCAAAAATATAACATAGCAATAGCATATACTCAACTGGTTTTAGATCAAGCTATTGAGGTTCCGAAATAATAATTTATTTTCATTTTATATCCATTGATTTTGCCATGAAAAATAGTTTTAAAGCTTGTTTTTTTCTTATTGTTTTATCGATGCTTAAAACTTGTTTTTATCTGTATTCTAAACGTGTGATAAAAAAACACAGTTTAAATTCAAACTGTTTTAAACATGTGTTTTAAAACAACTTGTTTTAATCATGCCAACCCTGGTATTGCATAGACTAAGAGAAAAAGTAATCACAGTCTGTTTCTATAATAGTTCATAGGCAAAAATATTTATATATATATCTTTGATCGTTTTCAAACAAAGTTTAGCAGCATTTAATTAATTACTCCCAACAGCCAGTAATCTTCTGTTTGGCCTTTCTTTGATGCACTTCAATATCTATCGCACCCCTACTGGGCATAGATATACTCGATTCTCAAGTAAGACAATTCACCTAAAACCCACAACTCTAAACTCTTTTTTTCCTTACTTGTCTTATCTCGTAAACATATATGGCATCCCTATGTCAATGTCACTGGAAATGGCTTTTCATAGGGTTGGAAACAATTGAATGAACTGAATGGAAACCATTGAATGAAATGAATGTTAGTTGTGGTTGATTCAATGATGTAAAAGTTTTTTTTTTCTTACTTGTCTTATCTCATCAACAAATGTGGCGTAGGGTTGGGAACCATTGGATGAACTAACTCTTATTCTTGGTTGATTCAATGATTAAATGAAGTAAAAGTGAAAGGTTTGTTTTCCAGGTGACAGACCGATGGACAACGAAGTGATCTTTTAAGGGTTCTGCTTTTCCTTTTGATTTGAAGTACAAAACAAAAAAACATTCTTTTTTTGAAGAATATTATTATTATTTCGATTTTGGAAGCCATCGGTCCAGTAACTAAATAGTTCAAAATGGCGGCCACTTTTTTCAATTCGGGCAACGGATTCGTGATAAGGGACCTCAGGGACCCTCAGATATCGATTTTGAAAGCAATCGGTCCAGTAACTAAATAACAACTTTTTTAATATTTTTTTTGTCTCATATTTGGAAACTCACTACGAAGCGCATGCGGTTCTTTTTTCAAATTTGGCGCGAAAACAAGTAACACATACATACAATAATATACCTATATAATACACTGTGGTCGGGGATAAGTAAAATTTTTCGTTTAACGCACTTCGGGTATCATCGCGTGACATCGTAGTTTGATTTTACTCCCATATATTTCATACCCCGGCCTTATATATGAAAATCGATTCTTAAGGAGTAAACTCCAAAAATCACCTTTGTTACATGGGAATCCCCTTAAATATTTATTTTATTCTGTTTTTATAAGTATTTACAGAAATACATCATCTGTGAAAATTTCAACTGTCTAGCTATCACAGTTCATGAAATACAGCCTGGTGACAGACGGACGGACGGACAGACAGACGGACAGCGAAGTCTCAGTAATAGGGTCTTAGGAATATTCTGGGACAGTACGACATTATTTAGGAAACAACTTCTGTTTTTTAGAATCTGGAACATAATCTCGTTATCCGACGAGAAACTCGCCTAAGCCTAAACTAAATAAATAACTTATAAAATAAATGTGAATATAAGTACAATAAAATAATTAAAACATAATTATATTTACTGTTTGGAAAATAGTTTGAAGCTTGAAAAAAGATGAGAAGAAACTCTCATTGCTGGTGAAATTGCTTTGCCTATTCTTAAAGCAGTCTACCATTTTTTCCTGATAATTTTGTATTTTGGAAACAAATGAAAACTTATTCCCGAATCTCCGTAAGTACTAAATTGAGGAACGCAACAATATTTCGTTATTCTGTTTTTATTATTAACAGGTTTCTGAATGTAATCGTGAGCCATCTGATTATGTCTAAAATTAACCTCACCTTATCCTCAACTTAAAGCAAAGTGTCGTTCTTAGAAACTTCTTCATTTCGCCGCTAGAGGCGCGCGGATAATCTTTGCATCGCCAATAATGCTTGCCATCACTTTCTGTTTGAGTACATAGGCTGTATATCAGCCGTGAGACGTCTACTACTAGATAATTACACTTCCGCGGATGGCAGACTTTTGCCAATTTTATAGACTATAAATAAATAGTGTTTCTGTGATTTTTTATATCTCTAGCTGATGCGAGTAATTAAATTTGCTAAACTTTGAATAAAAACTATCAAAGATGACCTAATTTAATAAAAAATATATAGTCAAGAGTTTAAAAAGCTTCTATTTCCGTCATTTTTCTATTTCCCTAGCTGTCTAGATTAATAAAATAAAAATTACTAAACTTAATGTAATAAAATGTTTAAAAACTATCAAAGATGACCTAATTTTTAGCTCGCAACAACAGTTCAAAATCATTCATTCAGTCATTCACTTCATCCCATCTCTACACCAAAGCAACAAAACAATCATGTCGATTTTTAATCTGTGACAAAATCCTTTATCAATTACGCAATTTTATGGAAAAAGTGTTAAAAAATGTATAAAATAATAGCAGTTTTCAGTGTTAATTCATACGTCCACGTCGTAGTTACTATTTACAATGTTTTTTAGTCTCATAATGTGTATGGTGTATTCGGAAAGTGGTGTTTTTTGTTCGAGCGGTGTTTGTTGACAACATAAGACAAGTAAGGAAAAAAAGAGTTTACTTAAAAACTATCCAGGACACCCTAAAACAGGACGCTTGGCAACCCTAATCTAGGAAAACTCTAAAACAAGGAACCTCCCATACAAAATGTAAGGTGCTCCTACGAGGAGGTATACATTAAGTTTATGGGTGGGAAGTACAGTGGAGGAAGGAAAGTGGGAAGTACTAAGTTTATGGGTCCGCACCCACTCGGCCTGGTTTCGACTCGGCCCGAAGAATAAACTCACTTTTTTTAGCCAAATCACCAGAGCCGTTTACGAGAAACCGAAATTACAAGAATTGCTTCATCATATCAGCCGAAGGACGTCCACTAAGGATTTCCACGACGACCGGTTCTGCGCTGCCCGCATCTGCGCGGCCGGAAGAATAATACCAGATATTTCGGTTTTGATAGGCATAAAATAGTCGATGTATAGTCAGATACAAAAGTGAAGAACTATCGCTTGCACCACACTGAGTGTAAAATATGAATATAATGTTTGGATAAATAAAAGAAAAGTTAATTACTCAGTTTTAAGTAGGAATAATTATTAATTTAACAACCATCTTTGGCAACGATTCAAGTTTACACAAGTCAATAAAAGTAAGCATCAATTTAAAAATATTTATCATTATCATATCAGCCGAAAAACGTCCACTGCTAGACAAAGGCCTCCACGACGACCAGTCCTATGCTGCCTGCATTCAGTGGCTTCCCGTGACTTCACCAGGTAGTCGGTCCACCAAGTGGGAGGCCTGCCTAAGCTACGACTTCTCGTGCGCGGTTGCCAGTCGAGAACATTACTACCCCAACGACCATCTGTTCTACAAACTATGTGCCCCACCCACTGCCACTTATGTTGAGCGTTATTAAAATTTTCTGCCTGACTGTACAAATGGTACTGAATCGGTAGTAGAATATCTGATATTATTCTATACGGGCCGACTCGAAACCGGGCCGTGTTAATTTAATTAATTAAGTTAATTTACAAATTCAGTTAGGTTACAAATATATATAATATATATAATAACCAAAAGTTAAAAATCACCCAATGATCCTCTTTGCTGATGATAGTACCGTGATTTTTCAAGGCAATGACATAAAAGAAGTCGAATCTGAAATAAATAATAACCTGAATGATATATAATTTATTGGTTGGAGTGCAACAATCTAAAAATTAATTTGGATAAAACAAAATTTATGATACTTAGACACAGACAATCAAGAATTTTCCACCTCAACATTAATCACAAAAACAAGAAGATTGAAGAAACACATGTCATGAGATTTTTAGGTTTGCAAATAGATCAAGGCGTTACTTGGAACTCCAATACTGAGATACTATGCAACAAAATTCATCAATTAGCATATAGATTGTACATGTTAACAAAGATAGTTAACAGAAAGACTGTCCTAATAGCATACCATGGTTTCGTAGCATCAACATTAAGGTACGGAATCATGTTTTGGGGTAACAGTACTGGAAAGGAAATGGTCTTCAAAGCTCAAAAAAGATGTATTCGAGCAATCTGTAGCCTTAAGCAAACTGACAGTTGTAGGCCATTCTTTATAGAACTCCAAGTACACACCGTTCCCTGTTTATATATTGTCGAAACAGTAGTTTTTGTAAAGAGTAATTTGAGTTTGTTTGGCCATGTTAGTAGCGAAAGACGACGACACAAATTAAATTTAATACCCTGCAAAACCACCTCACTGCATAAAAGTATATTAGCAATGGCACCGAAACTGTACAATAAGTTGCCAACAAGTATAAAAGAGGTTGACTGTTTAGATGTTTTTTAAAAAAAAGTTTGTGATATGTTACTGAAGAAGGCATATTACTCTGTTGGCGAATATCTTAATGACTAAAATGTGACATTTCCTACTTTATTATAAATTTGACATGTAACTATTTTTATTCATCTGCGACTGGTGCTACCTACCTAATGATTTGTTTTCTGTTATTTTTAATTTAATTGACCTCTTATTAATCAATGAACTTATTATTTTATTATTAAAGTGAATTTCTCTAGTTAATAATTTGAAATGTTTTAACTCCTTTTAATTTTGAGACTATACTAGTGTTTTTCTTTTTATGTAATCATTTAAATTTGTTTATTCATCATCATGTTACTAAAGATTTGCATGCCGTTTTACGGCGGAATATTTAAGGCACTATTGTTTAAGACTACAACTTTTGTTACCAATATTCTGCAAATAAAGTTTTCATTTACTTACTTAGGGTTCCTTGGAGAAGGTTGTTCAATTTCAGTAACAGAACCCCGTTTATATTTCAGACAGTGGTCTTTTTATCCGGCCGCCCAAAAAGAAGGCCGATATTTTGAACCCTGTTTATACTACTATAATATTATAACAGAAACAACAAAGTATATGTACCGAACTCATTTGTATATTTTGTTATGATTTCGTACGTACGTACGTAGCTCGATAAACTGTCACTTCATATGTGTTGGATTGAATTCCAAGTCATTGACCCTAATAAGCGAGTGACCTAATCATTTCAATTCAGCGTTTATCAGAGAGCATTATTGAAACCTTTTGTCATTTTAGTGCAGATCCCACAAGTCTTAAGTGCAAAATATGCAGACTGCATTCTGACTTCTGGGTGCTTCTGGTATATGTTGCAGGGGGCCCATACTTTAATATGACTGACGGGTGCATTGTAATCAAAGTTATTTTATAATACAGTTGCTTAAATGCCAGTCAAATATTGATTTTACCGCACACGTGCTTTTACTTTACCACTATTTTTTAATTTCTAACTCGGAAGAACAAGACGTTTCTAGCAAACCAAAAATATGTATAATAACCAAAGATACAGAATCTTCTTTAAGTTGTTGTTCCTCCGTGAGATAAGTATATAACGCTAGCTGATTAGATTCTCTTTGGGTTATATCTTTGTGAAGTAAAGAGATTAAATATGCATGAAGCGAATGAATACACCAAGGAATAGGTCATCTTTTCCAAGGAGGTGTAATGCTTATAATAATATTATTTCAAGCCTTATTGTAGTCTATTTATGATAATATTTAAAAAAACTTACGCATGCGTACATGTGCTAGCTAAAATATGGCTCAATTTTCGTAAAAGTGAATTGAGATGTTTTAGTTGTAAAAACGAATAAAATTATGATTATTTATGAAGACTAAGTATTTACTTTTATACATATAGATGGAGCTAAAGAAGTTTTACTTCTGTCGTGTGGTCTAAAGCACACTCGGTTTTTTTTTGTTTAGAATTCTATGCCAATTCAGAAACATTGTTATTGTTTAATTTAAGAGCTGAGTTCTTATCGTTGGAGTTATCTCCATGGACCTCGGTCTTTCGCCAACACCTTAACCTCTTGCGACCCACCCCGAGGCTCCGCCAGCGTTTATATTTTCACAGGGTGGGTGACCCTGTGAAAAAAAAAACGCTGGCGGGCTACTCTAAGGGTTCATGAAAAACGCTCCAGCCGTTTTTTAAATCCATATGGAACATACGTACATACACACATTGACTTTAATTACAGATAGATACATTATAGGGTGAATTATTAAATCCTGTATAAACACAATGCAGACTAAAATTAATAGTTATTTATGATACAAGGGTGGTAAAAAGGTCAATAACAAACGAGTGACATTTGTAAGCCCGAGGCGCCAGCGAGGGTTACCATTGTTACGAGTTTGTTATTTCCTTTTACACTCATGTATCATACGACTTATTTAAATACAGTTATGAGAAAACAGGTAAAATAAAAAACGACGGTGACAGAAACACAAAAAACATAGGTACATACCTATCAAAGTTTCGGCAACCAAGTTCATTTTACGCGACTTGTGGCTCATTTTAAATGTCCTGGGAGTAATCTCACTTTGTTTTTACTTATTCATACATATAAGTATATTTTTTATTACACATTGTATTATCTAATCAAATCTTTTTTGTCATATGGAAGTACAGACAGTTTACGAAAAGAGTTTTATTACCCTCTGAAAATAATCAAATCTTTTTAATCGTATATGTTTGTTTTGATTGTTTTGACAACCGATATTGTTGCATTGGCAACCGATATTGTTAGTACCGATTGCTTTAACGGTGAAGGAAAACATCGTGAGGAAACCTGCACACGCCTGCGAAGAAACTCGAAGGTTGTGTGTGAAGTCGACCAACCCGCACTGGGCCCGCGTGGTCGACTAAGGCCTAATCGCCCTGATTCAGGGTAGGCTCGAGCCCCTCGGTGGGGACGTATATGAGCTGTAATGATTGTTAGTAACCAAAGTTTTTAGTTTCGCCATGTCCATCTATCTGTTCGCCCGTCAGTGTGTCACACACACCCGTTTTACTCGACCGCTTTAAAGCTAAAATGACATGGCTTGATGATGTATGGGCGACTACCCCAGCAATGTGTAAATGTCGCCATCATCTGGTTGAATCTGCTATTTGATTAAATCACTAGCGCGTTCATTGAATGACGAAATTCAATTGAATCACTAAAGGACAACTCGTCAAGTTGTTGAATGTAACGTTCAAAGTCTTGACTAAACGTCATTTAGCGAAGTTGTTAAATGGGATATTCCGAATAAAAACCTTCGCGAGGCTCTTTGACTGTATAATCAATCAAACCTGACCGAACTTAATATCGCTCGATTCGCTCGCTCATTTACAGCTTTTTTAGAAAAATCAAATTTTTGCCAATTCCCTTTTTGTTGTATGAAATTTTACGTTCACAATGTGAACAAGAACACTAAGTTGCAAAGCCCTAATTCTCACAAATAAACAAAACAATAACTATAAACTAAACTTCAATCAACTGATTTTACGTCCGCTCTGTTCAAAGGGCTATGTTACAATCAGCTTACTACTTGGACGTTATGTGACGCTTGTTCAATTAATGTTCGGCCTAGTGATTCAATTGAATCTCGTCATTCAATGAACGCGCTAGCCATTCAATCAAATAGCAGATTCTACCACACGACTGCGACATAAACACTGTACTTACTAAGATGTGACGCTGAATAGCTAAATATCAGTTGTCGCATGAAAAAACTTTCACGAACTTTTCTTTATTTCATAATACTAAAAAATAAATAGTAGAACTCCAACTATACCAACGTGCTCAAACAAAAGAAACTATTTTTTTTAACTATTTCCTTAAAGGTATATGAGATTAATAACTACATAGTAATTAATCAATGAATATTTGAATACTATGGGGGAGGCCTTTGTCCAGCAGTGGACGATTTGTGGCTGATATGATGATGATGATGATGATGATGTGTTAGCAAGAAGTTTCTATACATGATAATTTACAATTTTCATTCATGCGTGGAGCAGTGGCCAAGCCAACTCCTTTGGTAGGGTTATACAAATCAGTGACGCCTAAGTTACGGAATAAAATCTTTAAAATATATATGTGTACCTACATCCCTTATTACAAGTAATAATGATACAGTACAGGAAATCTGATAGGTACTGGTAACCAGTACACCATATTAATGAATTCAGAAGGAAAATCTATTAGGGCAGGCTAAGGCTCATTGGCCATACCGCCTAGTCTTCAGTATATGTTTTTCAGTAGTATTAATTTGTAGAATTCACGTCTTCAGTAATTTTCAGTATATTTTTTAGATTATGTAGTCAAAAGCTCATTATATTGGTCAAATCCAGATGTCCAGTCCATTTTTTTGTTTTCAATATCATTTTTTCCTCACATTTTTCTCCTTTTCAGTCTTCAAGATCACTGTTTCTTCACGTTCACATCATATCATTGTCTATAAACTAACCTAACCTACATACTCTAGCAAAATGATAGCACTTTTGCTAAAGCTTGCTCGGACTTCTTGTGGGAACTCGAAACACAGTATATACACTTTTATTTCATTATCCTACACAAGAAACACATAAATGATACTTCGCTGATAAATACACTATCAATATTATACATCAAAAACCACTAAATGTAATTTTTCGGATAATAAAAGAAAAATGACAAACTGAACGCTACAAATTCCCGCCAAAAAGTCCTGTAACAAACTACGTTAGAGAAATTTAATTACAGCTTAATTTTTTTTTGTTTGAATGCCCTTTTCAGGGCAGGTTAAGGCTCATTGGCCTCACTGCCTTGTCTTCAGTATACATATTTGTAGAAAATTAATATATGTTTTATACATATAGATGGAGCTAAAGAAGTTTTACTTCAGTCGTGTGGTTTAAAGCACACTCTTTTAATTTCATTTGAACTTTAAGAGTTTATTTTCATGAAAAAAATCTTATACAGAATGTAACCAAACTGATATAGGCAAGTATCTCATCTGTGGTATAGATCCTGTTAAGAACATCTTTTGTTCTATGACTTTGCTAAAATCGCAAAAAAAATTCGAACTCTTTATACAAATCGATCAGGAGCTTTTTGGCGGGATTTGTGGTAGACGCATTCGTAGTTTTATTTTGTTGTTTTTTCATTGTTTTCTGGTAGGATTTTGTTTAAGAAGTGGTGCATTTTGGAGAAAATCGTCTAGTACACGTGAGCAATGTGGAGAACAAGAAAATAAAACGAAGGAGGACTTGAGAACCCAACTTGCTCTGGGTGCAGTTTTATAGACGCCCTACAGCAACTGGGTGTTCCACCTCAGAATGTAGCTGCTGCAAATGCTGTCAAGAACTTCAGAGAAGATTTGTAATGCACCGGCACTAGCATTACAAATCAAAAAACTAAAGGAAGCTTATACGTCAGACCTGGCTGTATGGTCTTAGTCACCTTTGCCTTTTCCGCGCTTTTGAAAGCCGGAAAGAATTAACCAAAAAAAAAAACAAATCGATCAGCTGATCGACCAATGACTTCTATATTACTGATCGACCAATTTTGTGCATGTTTGTATGTAGGGTTCAATTTTTTTTGAGATCTAAACTTAGGGACATTTTTTTCAGTATGATGAGTAGAACCCTCAGTTAACGGGACCTACAGGCAATTTTTTTTTAAGTTGCAAGGAAACTCAACAAATACGATAAGTGTAATTAGAAATGACGACCAAACCAACACTATTATTGCTACTTCTACTTCTTATAGCAATTCGTTTACTGTTCAGAGTCCTAGACTTTATTGCTATACCTATATTTCCCTGGAGCAACTAGAGAAACATCTATAGCACAGTAAAAGAAAATGAATTTCGAAACAGAACGCTTTAAGGCCTTAGATTGGGTCAAATGACAATATTCAATTCAAATTATTGAAAGACTGTGTAAAGCTATCGCCATGGAAAAAATATGTAATATACTTAAAGTACTTAATAAAAAATCGATTTAATTGAATACAGTTTTAAAAATATTACCACTTTTGATGTAAAAAAGAATACTGTAGACCCTGTTTTCGGCAATACATCATTGGAAAATTTCTCGAAAACAAAAAGTCAAAAGTCGTTGACTTTAAGGCCTTTCGTTTTAATTGAACATAGTATTTTAAACTTATTTGAAAGTGATGAAAAGTAATAAAACCATGTAAAAATCGAGAATCGGGCGTTCGGTTTCAACGTAACAGCCGCGTTGAAGCCCGCATTGATTTGAACTTTAAAAGAATAGCCTTGCGTTTGAAATTAATGAAACACGTATCAACCTGCTCGGATTGAGTGATCTTAGCGCCTTAAAATGCATAGTCTGTAGGAAACGTATCACGTGCCCGGTTTCGTGGCCTGTGAAGTGTAGTTTGTGAATTGCCTTTTATTAGAATTTACCAACAATGAAAACGAGTATTTTTACCTACTTTAAATGAGCACCAGATCAGAGTTTTTTTTAATATGTAATTGATAAGCCCCCAAGGGCTAATGATGATAATGCCAACATTATCTCACCTGATGGAAAGTGACGATGATGCCGTAGTAGGAAGCGGGCTTACCAAGATTCCCCAACGCTATGGTTACGCTATCTTATGTTCTGTTTCTACAAGCTTTATATTAGGTCTTTACCTATGAAATTGCCGATTGTATAAAAAAAATAAAAGATGAAAATCAATATTAAGAACAATAGATAAAACAAAATAACAATAAAAGAACAATAAAACAAAATTTATTCTCAAAATAGCATTAGACTATAACAAATTAGATATTGGTAAACATATTCCTATTTTTTTGATATTATGAGAGCACGGTGGCTTTAACCCTATGAAGTCGGGTTTGTTCACCTGAAAAAAATTTCTTTATGGAGGCAAAAATACACATTTTGAAGTTCTAAAATTATCGCAGCAGTTTCTTCGTTACTAATGTCATATTTAGGAAAACCCCACATAAGATTTCTTCACTTTAAGGAAAATTCAAGAAAGATAACTAGTTTAAAAAATTGCCACATCGGACCACTAAGAAAACGCCTTTGTTCCATTCAATGGTAACTTGCCGTGTTAATTAGTTTAGGACAAATCTTAGAAGCTAAAAAGATGGCGGACCAGTTATATTTTATGCACCCCCATGATATGGGTAATTGGACTAATTGGGTATCAAAATATGAGAAGAATACGAAATAATTGAAATTATTTTTAAATTAAAGTTTTTTTTATTTTCAAATATTTTGGATTTTTCGAAAATTATTTGTATATATGCTAGTCGCACGCACTATCATCGATCTTCAATTGTCATTGTACATAAAAACGGACAAGTGACAGTCGGACTCACACTCGAAGGGTTCCGTAACATCATAAAAGAAAAAAATGCTTGTATGGGGGCCCACTTTTTTATCATTTTTTGTTTTAGAGGCAATAGAAATACACACTTTGTGAAAATTACAACTGTCTACCTATTACTTTTTATGAAATACAGCTAGCTGATAGACAGACAGAGAGACAGAATAAAAATCGCGTTTCTTGTATGGGGGCCCTATTTATTGTTATAGATAGAGCGTCAGCAGAAATTTCAACTGTCTAGCTATCATGGTTCATGAAATACAGCCTGGTGACAGACGGACAGTGGAGTCTTAATAATAGGGTCCCGTTTTACATTTTTAAGTATCTTGTTTACATTGTTGCAAAATTCTAATGAAAGATAGTATATACACATACTTCCCTATTTTTGGTTTATTTCTGTTATTTTCTCAGTTTTCATTTAGTCATTTTTGGGTACAGAGATGGTTGAGGGGGTGGGAAGTGACATAATTTACTAATTAGTATATCCTGGCATAATTCCCGAGGGATCTTGGGAAAATTCATTTCCACGCTTGCGCACGTCGTCGTCGCGACGGAGCAACGGATAAGTGATCTTTTGTATAGAATTGGTTGAAAGGGTGGGATGTGACATAGACTCCTAATCAGAATAGCCCGATATAGTTCTTGAGGGATCTGGATGCGGCTCGCGCACCACACACTCTTACAGACAGTCATGAAAAAAAGGATGTCCACGCGGGCGAAACCGCGGGAAAAAGTTAGTATAATAATAATGCCCATATAGCCGATTCCAGCCGTCGTGTCTTCTGTCGACTTCTAAGGTAGATAATAAGGGGCTAAAATATACCCATACGGCATACTCCTCTCAACAGCTGCAGTTTTTAATTTTTTTTTTGTTTTTTTTTTAATTTGCTAAAAACGTAAACTTTGATACAATTAATATGCGATCACGACATAATCTGTCAAATTTTAAAAATAATTATAGTGCGTTTGACTGCAAATCACCTGAAGGTACACACTAATTCAAATAATGCCTATTCACTTTTGCATACTGTTGAAAATCATTAAAATTTGATTCACAGTCGACGAAGAAGTCGCGTAACATACATACATACATACAAAAAACCGGCCAGGTGCGAGTCGGACAAGTTTGGGTAGGAAATCCTACAAACATAAATGAGTAAAACAATCTGATTGAAGGACAAACTTAACTTTTTAGTTAAAACAATGTTCCCCATACATCGATATAACTACAAAAAAATATTTTTATGTGATTAACTCTACGATTAACTACAAATCGTTAGACCTTGCTTCTTGCCAAATTTCATGATTCTTGGTCAACGGAAAGTACCCTATGAGTTTTTATTTACTAGATTTAATCAAAATATGTTAAAAAAATGGCCGTATTTTTTTTTATTAGACTTAAGGTTGATTTTTTCATAGCTTCAAAAGACCATAGGCCTTAGTATTTGACAACTTGATGTCTCCACGCGTTTCTCAGAAAAAGGGTCTACACAGACAGATAGACAGACAGACGAACAACTGAGTGATCCTTTAGCAAAATATACATATTAGTACTAACATACAGTATGGACATTCCCTGCCGCTCTCTAGATTCCGACCTCACCCCCTCGTCACCCAGATTAATACAGATTGGTTATAGTTTGGTTCTGGAACGTATAGGACTTTGCCGTGATTTCGTTTGCTCCGTCATTTGTTTTTGGAATGTCATTTCACGACCATTCGTATGCAGTGTCCGGGGTGTGACGTAGTGGTCGTAGCTTTAACCATTAACATCGGGAGGTCGCGGGTTCGATGCAGGTGTATCCAGTGTCCTCCGGGGTGTGCCTTAGAAGTCCACAGAAGACACAATGGCTGTTATCTGCTAATTATAATACTCTTTTGCCCGCGGCAATAGTTTTTACGACTGTTTTGTTTTTATGGCTGTCTTTGTATCCAGTGTCCTCCGGGGTGTGCCTTAGAAGTCGACAGAAGACACAATGGCTGTTATCTGCTAATTATAATACTCTTTTGCCCGCGGCAATAGTTTTTACGACTGTTTTGTTTTTATGGCTGTCTTTGTATCCAGTGTCCTCCGGGGTGTGCCTTAGAAGTCGACAGAAGACACAATGGCTGTTATCTGCTAATTATAATACTCTTTTGCCCGCGGCAATAGTTTTTACGACTGTTTTGTTTTTATGGCTGTCTTTGTATCCAGTGTCCTCCGGGGTGTGCCTTAGAAGTCGACAGAAGACACAATGGCTGTTATCTGCTAATTATAATACTCTTTTGCCCGCGGCAATAGTTTTTACGACTGTTTTGTTTTTATGGCTGTCTTTGTATCCAGTGTCCTCCGGGGTGTGCCTTAGAAGTCGACAGAAGACACAATGGCTGTTATCTGCTAATTATAATACTCTTTTGCCCGCGGCAATAGTTTTTACGAATGTTTTGCTTTTATGACTGTCTTTGAGGGTGAATGGTGCGCGAGCCGCATCCAGATCCCTCAGGAACTATATCGAGCTATACAGATTGGTTGTCGAACGTAAAGGACTTCGCCGTGATTTCGTTTGCTCCGTCATTTGTTTTGAGAAATGACTTTTCTCGCAACGTTGTATGAAGTGTCCGGGGTGTGCTTATAGTGAAGCGTTCCTGTTTTCCTTTTGAGGTCGGTACCTCCCTAAAACAGTTGAATTGAGAAATTACTCCTTTTTAGGTTTCCGTACCTCAAAAAGAAAAAACAGAACCATTATAGGATCATAGTTCCGTCCGTCTGTCCGTCTGTCTGTCTGTCACAGCCAATTTACTCCGAAACTACTGGACCAATTAAGTTTAAATTTAATACAAATATGTGAATCGGTAAATAAATGAATTTTAAACATGGGAGTCACTTTTGAGGGGTAAATTAGAAGATATTTAAAAAAAATGCATAATACATTTTGTGACTTATCAAATAATAGGCCTCGTTGTAAGAATCTCAAATATAATATATACTTTTTTATAATTTTTATAGTTTTAAAACTTTTATTTAAGAAAATTTACGTTAATTGTCCATTCCCTCCCCCCTTTTTTTTTAAAGTACAGAAAATACTTTTTTTACCTATAGATTATAGGAAAACCTATATGAAGTCTATGGTATTTCCAGTAACGTAGGAAATATGACAATCAACGTAAGGAACCCTCTCCACGAGAGTTAAACTCGCACTTGTCCGGTTTTTTGAAGGCCCAAAAAATGTTTTCTATGTGAATTCTACAATAAGATCTTGTGAAATCCCGACATAATTATTGTCATATCAGATAATAATATACAGTTTTATTATCATTTAAAATATTTGGAGTGCTCATTTCTTATCGCATTTATAAAATAAAATGTGCATTGCTCTACCGCCGGCAATGTGTTTATTTAATACTAGCTGTGCCGGCGACCTCGTTTTGAATTTTCCCAAGGGTACTCTTGAATTTTTCGGGATAGAAGTATCCTATATGTTAACCCAGGCTATAAGGAACCATCATACAAAATTTCATCAAAATCGGTCCGGTAGTTTTTGCGTGATGCGCGAAAATTCAGACAGACAGACATGCTGTCGGCAAAAATCACAAAAGTTGTTGTTTTGGCCTCTAAATCGTTAGTAATGTACACCACAGTTATTATTTTCCAAAAATATTTAATGTGCAGACACGGCCCCGTTACAGTTTTATTACATGTATGTATAGATAATGTATAGATAATAATGTATTTACTCTGATTCCTAAGAGAGTAATTATTTAAATTAGACACATAAACGATATTAAAACAAACAAATACATATACTTACAAATCAGTGTTTCAAGACAGCAAAACAAGATCACACTTAATATTTCCACATTAAAAATAAATTATATATAATGATAAACACCTAACACATTCACAACATTAGCTTCACGAGTTCAATGTCACTTGAGTGCATTCGAAATTTGAATTTGTAATTCGATTCGATTGATCGATCTATAGATCACGAGAACGATACGATGCGCAGACGACCGTCACTCACTTGAGCAAAGTATTAAATGCAGACGTTTTGAAATGAGTGTGCCAGTAGTATTTGTATAAATAGGCGGCAGAGTACCTACAAGTAATATATTTAACAGTTTGCCTGCCACTGTGGGTCTTTTTGAGCCATCGAGCGGAATGACTTTTTTGGTTAGCGAAGACCCGCCTTTAATACTTAGTATTTTGAGATTGACATTCTAGCACACTCAACGAAGACCAAAAAATGCCAATATATATCTCTAATCTAATATATCGTGTAAAAGCGATTTTTGGCATAGTTAAGTACTGATGGATGGGGGTGAAGCTAACGGGGCGTGGGGGAGGGGAGGGGAGGTCCCTTTTTTATCATCATCATCATCATATCAGCCACAAATCGTCCACTGCTGGACAAAGGCCTCCCCCAAGGATTTCCACGACGACCGGTCCTGCGCTGCCCGCATCCATCGGCTTCCCTTTTTTATATTTTTTCTTAAACAATTCGTAAACGGTGGCTCATAGCAAAAAGAAATGTTTAATTAGTAATTTACATAAAATTATCTATAAAAAAGATTCTGTAAACTTTTTTGCTGGGATCAGCAATTAAACGAGATTTTTAACGAATATTTACACGAATTATTTCCCCTATTTTTCCTTCGTTGAGTGGGCTATTCTAGACATGTATTTAGTCTTAACAATTGTGTTTCCTGTGTCATACATAACATCCTTAGTTATACTCCATGCTTTTCCAACATGGAATAGTTATTTATGGCACTGCCAAGTTATGAGAGCCATTGTAACATGAATGTTAGTAAGTAAGTAATTAAATATACTTTATTACACGCCAAAAAACGATACAGGATTTGTAATTAGTAATATACATAGAGTGTTAAGGCGGCCTTATTGCTTTAAGCGATTTCTACCAGGCAAACTTTAGTTAGGGATTGAAAGACAAGTAAACTGGTACAGGATTTGGTAGTTTGTAGGATTTCTTAGAAGCGAAGATGAGTGGTACAATAGACAGCACGAGTGTTACAATGGGTAATTCCGTGCAGTGGCATACAATACTTTTTCTACGGCCATGAAATAAATAGAATACATTGAAATTTAGTCATAATCATATATTGAATTTTTGAAGCCAAAGTCATAAAAATAATTTAAAAAGTTTCATTGTAGTACAGTTATCCCGCTTTAAAATGATCATTGTAAAACGAATTGTAGGAATGAATACTTATTTTTGAAGCCAAGCTATAAAATATTTAAAAATATATATTCAATGTACCTCGGAAAAATTGTTTTCTCAAACATACGGATATAATATTATTGCTACTGTCAAAAATTAATACACAAACTATCACATTTCAGTACAAAACAAAATCGCTATAGAATAATAGGAATGACGAATGCTAGTCATCTGATTTACTTTTTATCATCTGTCAAAAACGATATGTTGTTCTAAAATGTTTGACATACCTAGGCGTGACGTCAGTTTTGCGGCATCATTTATGTACTCATTTTGTGATTTTGGTTAGTCAAAAATCGAAGACTTGATGGAAAACAAAACGAGTAAGGTTTCTCGAAGTTTAAGTAGCTTGACAATTTAGTGATCAAGAGTTCATAATTTATTTCTGATGCTATCGTCATCCCCCCTGTATGTAATGGTGTCTATTTCTGAACATTCTTGGACAGTGCAATGTTGTTCAATAGGGCAAGAGAGCAGGACTCTTCCTGCTCTCTTGCCGTAAACGCACGCAGGGTCGATAATCTCAGTTCAACTTGAATGGACGGATGGACGGAATAACGGACGGACCGACAGACGCACAAACCCCTCTTACCTCATTAGTGTATCAGATAGATTAAGAGTACTGGATTTCCAGAAGTTTACAGGGGTTCTCTGAAAGGAAACACGAAATTTCATCTTAATTCTTTATTTTTCCATTTTATTTCCTCGCATATTTTAAGAAAAGCACTACAAAAAAACTCTTGGTGAAATTGACAATTTCAGATTCTTATTTTTTTATTACTCACAATTGTCGACATAAATAAATAAATAATAATTTTATGTAATACTTTATTATTTTTGCCAAAAAAAAATACAAAATATAGTTCATTGCTTATAGATTACAGGAAAACCTATAAGAATTCTATCAATTGAAAAAAAAGTGTAAACTCGAAAAAAAAATAAAAAAAAAAATAGATAGATAAATAGCTTATTTTAGGACAAAGCACAGTTCACATAAGAAAAATTACACAATAAAAAACTAAACATACTAAACTTAATCATACTAGACCTTACATTTCTTCAATTCGTCTTTCAGCAACGATACACCATTATTACATAATCAAATACTCTGAATCTGTTTGCTTCCCATGACAAAGTCAGTCCATCAATCTTGTTCGATTAAAACGACCCTAATTTTAATATATTAATTTTCGAAAGCTTTTGGGTACAAGATTTTATTTGAAAAGAGTTTTTATGCTCAAAAGCCTAATGCTCAAATGATAGGTATCAAGAAGACAGAATTTCCTGAAAATTAATAATTTTCGAAAACCTTAAAGCTTTTACGTACGAGCTCGCGGTCTATTTGCCAAATGTAGACCAATTTTCATACCTTTTTTTATAGGGTTCGCCTCTAAGTTGGTCCCATACAAACTTTATGAAAATCAATTAAGTACCTTTTTAAATAATAAAAACAAGAAAAAAAACTAAGTCGTTGTCATTTGAAAAAAAACTAAGTCTTTTACGACTAATAATGTCACCCCAACAGTCGCATACCCACCACACGCTGAGACGGTGTTTATTTACTTTCCTATAGATAATTAATACGATAATGGAGACACTTGCTAACTTCACACATGTTTATTATACCTACTGTAGAACAATTCAATTGAGTTGCTTTAAAACATTTTGGGTTAAAAAGACCCATTGTGGCGTCGGAAGGGTTAAGACTAACAATATCACCGCAACAGTCGCATACTCACCACACGCAGAGACGGTGTTTGTTTACTTTCCTATAGATAATTAATACGATAGTGGAGACACTTGCTAACTTCACACATGTTTATTATACCTACTGTGAAACAATTTAATTATAAGCGCCTCCGTGGCGTAATGGTTAGTCAATTCGCTTCACACCAGGAGGTTGTGGGTTCGATCCTGGTGGGGTCAACTTGTAAGACTCGGTTTGTTTGGTGCTAGGGTATTTTCTAAGCCCGCCTGGCTAGCTACCACAATCTAATCTAAGTCTTGCCGCCAAACATTAGTATTAACAACATTGCTGTGTTTCGACTTGAAGATAAGATAGCCAGTTTTCCATTGCGTTGGGGAATCTTGTTAAGCCCGCTTACCATCAGGTGAGATGATGCCAAGGGCTTACAAATTGTGAATAAAAAAAAAGTATTAATTAAACGTTTTTTTAAACAAGGTGGAATAAATTGATAAATATATGAGTTTATATGTGACTGAATTTGTGTTTGAATTCAATATATTTATCCAAAATAGGTGCAAATAACACTCTTTCTGATAGTGATAAAATAGTAATAACAATGTCATTTGTGAAGAATCAAGAAAATTTGTCAAAATTCAATCCTGATATAAACCAGATTATGTCTATAGAACATGAACACAATATGACACGAAAAGTTAGTTAAAAATTATTGAATGCATTTAACAAGAGAAGGCCAGTTCACACGGACAGGACCCGGTCACGAGTATAACGCGAGAGTCAGCCATCGCTCCCATCATATTAGAGGGAAAGGAACGACCCGGCTCCGGATGCGCCACCATCCACACGAATTGGTTTGGATTTCCATAACCCTCGCATTACATGCGAGCATTACATTGAAGCCGTTAAATGGGCCCTCTCCTTATCATACTGAACAACTTTCCTCAAGAGACCCATAGCCAATTCGCAAAAAAGAATCTTCATAAAAATAGATTAAATGATTGAAAAATTTTGTGCTTTTTGGACGCTAAAGCGTTGTTTTTTTTTATTAATTATGGGTTCCTTGAGGAAAGATAAGCTCCAGATATTAGCCCCAGTTGACGGGTCCAACATCAGTATTATTACATTCTGTACCTATGTAAACATATGACATAGTAATGACAACTAGTATCTCATCTGTAGTAATGGTGTAGAAGCATAGATGAGATACCTACTAGTTACTTCGTATAGAAGTTCGACTTCAAATCGTGTTTTTTCCACAATTTATAAGCCCTTGATGGACATCATCTCACCTGATGCTAAGTGATGATGATGCCGAAGATGGAAGCGGGCTCACCAAGATTCCCCAATGCATTTCCCATTCCCATTTCCCCATTTTTCCATTGCAATGGGGAACTGGCTATCTTATCTTCATGCCGGAACACATCAATGCTGTCAACATTGATGTTTGGTGGCAAGACTTAGATTAGAGGGTGGTAGTTAGCAAGGCGGGCTTAGAAAATGCCATACCACTAACCGAACCGAGTCTTACAAAGTTAGACCCCGCCGGCAATCGAACCCGCGACCTCCAACTGTGAAGCGAATAGACTAACCATTACGCCACGGACGCGGTTGGAATCGTTCTAATTATGGAAACTGCTACGATTTATAAAAATACCTACAAAACTGATATATCTTAATATATATAAATCTCGTGTCTTAATGTTTGTCCTCAATGGACTCCTAAACCACTTAACCGATTCTAATAAAATTCGCACACCATGTGCAGTTCGATCCAACTTGAGAGATAGGATAGGGTAGGGTAGGGTAGTGTAGGGTAGGGTATGGTAGTGTAGTGTAGGGTAGTGTAGAGTAGTGTAGGGTAGGGTAGTGTAGTGTAGTGTATGTAGGGTAGGGTAGGGTAGGGTAGTGTAGGGTAGGGCAGGGCAGTGTAATGTAATGTAAGGCGGTACGAAGTTCGCCGGGACAGCTAGTATAAATATAAATTTTAAGTAAAATATTCTTAGTTAATAAGAATATAAAATTCAATATACAACTAGTTAACATGTTAGTTTGGATATACTCGTAACTAACGTGGTCTTTTTTTAAGGCGGTAATATTACAGATTTTCGTTGCTTTTGACGTCAATTACTCCTAAACGATAGAAAACCCAAGGTTGAATAAAAATACCCTTTTATTATATCAGCTCATATACGTCCCCACCGAGGGGCTCGAGCCTACTCTGAACCAGGGCGATTAGGCCTTAGTCGACCACGCGGGCCCAGTGCGGGTTGGTCGACTTCACACACAACCTTCGAGTTTCTTCGCAGGCGTGTGCAGGTTTCCTCACGATGTTTTCCTTCACCATTAAAGCAATCGGTAATTATATGTACGTAAGTTTTTGAAAAACTCATTGGTACATTGGCCGTCCAGATTTGAACCCGGTACCTCTGGTTAGATGGACCGAGTCGTTACTGGTTGAGCCACCGACGCTTTTTGTTGATAAAAAATACCCTTATTGTTGATAAAGGTCCTTAAAGTCAAAAGTTATTAGAAACACGATTGAGCAGTTTTGACTCGATAGAAAAAAATCCCAAAGATAGATCTACACCGTTACTTTCAACTCTAGTTATGACTAATATTTTGAAGTATATTTAAAAAATATTATACAACAATATTTGTTATGATAATACCAAGTGAGAAATGTTATTATTTTTTATACTTTGATTCAGAAAATTGGAAATAAATGAAAAAAACATTGAAAAAGTGCCAAAGTGTGGTTATTTTCTTTACTCTTTACACGCAAAGAATAAAACAGAGACAACTGTTTCAATCAAAGCTGTAACTTAGGCATATGCTCGTAGGTTCATGAGTTACATGAGTGGTTCTCAGCTATAGTTGGACTCAGTAGAAAGTGCTGTTTTCGAGATTTAGATTTTTTTTACGCCTTAAGAACCCAAAACGTGTCATTTTAAAACTACGACGGAAGCGACAATTTGTTACAATAAAAGCGTCGGTGGCTCAACCGGTAACGACTCGGTCCTCCTAACCAGAGGTCCCGGGTTCAAATCCGGACGGCCAATGTACCAATGAGTTTTTCGAAAGTTACGTATATATCCCTCGCAGAACCGGTCTTCGTTGAAATCCTTTGGGGAGGCCTATGTCCAGCAGTGGACGTCCTTTGGCTGATATGAAGATGATGATCAAGCCCTTTCATTTGATACCCCACAAGACAAGGTTAACTCAATTCAAAATTTGGACCGCCGCCCGCGCCGTTCCTTGCATATTTTATTACGTACTTTAAATAAAGACTATATTTTTTATGATTTAATTAAAAGTGTATATTTTTTAGATTTTTCCCTATGCTTGAAGTATAAGACGGTATTACTTGCCAAATTTTATAGTTCTAGG
The DNA here is from genome assembly GCA_947284805.1 of Coleophora flavipennella. Classification (NCBI taxonomy): domain Eukaryota; kingdom Metazoa; phylum Arthropoda; class Insecta; order Lepidoptera; family Coleophoridae; genus Coleophora; species Coleophora flavipennella. Next base: position 2,856,537 of record OX369297.1, read on the forward strand.
TCAACGAAAAATACCTTATAAATTTTGATTCCCTTGAGAGTGTCAAAATATATGTTTTTTGGAGCATGAAATGGTCGTATCTTATTTTAACGTAAACTTTTTTTTTTAAAGATTCAAGAAACTGTATACAGGAGTATAGGATTTTAATTTCAACTCGACACCTCTACGCGTTCCTGAGATAGAGGGTCTTGGCAGACAGACGGACACCAGTGATCCTATAAGGGTTCTGTTTTTTTTCCTTTTGAGGTACGGAACCCTAAAAAGTGCCACTAACAGTCAAACCCATCCAGTTAATGACCGTGCCTCAGGTCGGTTAACCTGCGTAATCGACGCAACCACACAAAATGCACAAAGCTACGACCGTTTCAAACCACTACAAGACCGATATTTAAAAAAAAATACCTTAGAAATGCGGATTTTCCTTATAATTGCTATAAAATTAATCGTACTATTACATTGAAATATTGTTTTTCTAATGAATTTATAGATTTACCTCCAGAAGTGCAAGTCATGTTCAGTGTATCATGATATTTAATAATTTTCCTGTGAAGAACGCCCTAGATAACTAGGTACAATGCGCATCACGTAAAAAGGTTGCTGCATTCTTAAAGATTTACACAAAAGGGATAAAATTGATTCTACTCGGCCAACGGAATGGAGTTATGGTCACCAAAAAGACCAGCTTAGCTTCCTATTTTAACCCGATTGCCCGAGAAGCAGGATAATGTTATTCAGGTATATATATATATATATATATCTGGAAGGGTGTGTGAGTGGTTAGGTTATGGTTGGCCTCGTGGCTCACTCCTTAACTATTTCGGTTGTAGGTGTCGAAATAACAATGCAGCTATATCACAGAGGTCCTTCTTCAATAGTCTTGATCATTTGGTAATCGAGATTGTACAGGATGCCTTGGATAACAATGGATGCAAACGCGGTGATCACAGCGATGGCGTGACACGTCCATTTTTCTCACAGATCACCACTGCATGTGTTCTGCTCGACGCTCCGTCAAAAAGTGTCTGCTCCGAGACTGACGTCCAGCTAATCTGGCTTCTCCACAGATCTAATAAATTCTCAACTCAGTGTGGCAGCACAAACAGCCTTCCGTTAATACATCATCTTTGCTACCACAAACGATCGTCTCACGAGTACAAGCGATCGTCACGCCACCACCGGTTTCACCCAGGTACTAATACCTGACGTTTGATCCAAACAAAGTGTAACTATGTAAACTTATCTCGAGCTGGTATTGGTCGCGTTTTCAATGACCCTCCGACACGGCCATCCTGCGAGTCACACGTCCTCGGGTGACTAACCTGAAAAAGAAAAGGGTAACCAGTAGATTCCATTTCGTTCGGCCAATCCTGACCTTCATTAGGAAGGTCCACAGCTCAAGGAATAAAAGCAAACCTAATAATGTGAAGCTTTAATTCAAGACTACAATCATGGTAATGACATATTTTAACAGCCTCAAAAAAACCAAATTAACTTTACTCTCGTAAACTAAATAAACCTGAGCATTAGCATCGTAACTCAAACAATCTCAAATCAGTTTAGGTCTCCAAGGTAAATCACAGCTGCAAGGCTTGAAACCTTACAACCATTTACAACCTTTAGGGGCACATAGAACGGAACATATTCATCATCGCAAATCACAAGCGACGGAACACCAGAACTAAACATCACCACATCCGGGTGGCGGGACACCACAAAGAATCATCATCACTAACGCCAAGCGACGGAATACCAATCAGTCATCATCACCAGTCCAGGTGACGGAACACAATCACCACCAATCTAGGCAGTGGAACACCATCATCACCAATACAGGCGACGGAATACCATCATCACCAATCTAGGCAATGGAACACCATCATCACCAATCCAGGCAATGGAACACCATCATCACCAATACTGGCGACGGAATACCATCATCACCTATACAGGCGACGGAATACCATCAACAGTTTTAGCCGGTAAACGGGATACTTCTTTTTTACAAAAACACGAATGTACCTGCTACACATCATGACAGAACGAGTCTGACAAAACAAGCAGCAGCCAATTCATGCAAACATATAGCGCCATTCAGCACTCTTCATTTACCGCTGAAACATGTTGGAATACTTCAGTACTACACACAAAAATAAACGATAAAGAAAAAAATTACAACTGTACACAATTGATTGAGTTACGATCTGTCAATACAATTAACATTGAAAGGTAGACGCCTCTGCACCAGATTCATCGTCAACATCCGGAGGCAAATAACCTTCGGACATACTACGTAAACAGTCATGGGCATACTTGTAACTTCGTCTCAAATTCAAAGCTTGTAATTTGTATCTGTCACCTTCTAAGACCTCTACGACCCTGAACGGCCCTCGGTATTTGGGATCTAACTTGGTTTGGTTACGCACCTTATTTTGTATCACCACACAGTCACCCATCTTGGCAACTCTGGGCCACCTCCATCCGGTGCCCAAACAAACAACAGTCACCCAACCTGGCGACTCTCAGACACCTCCATCCGGTGCCCGCCCAAACACACAGTCACTCGACCTGGCGACTCTCAGACAACCTCTCAGGTGTCCGCCCAAAAACACAGTCACCCTACCTGGCGACTCTTGGACCACCCCCCTCCGGTGTCCAACCACACTATCGCTTCCATGCGGCGATCTCAAACATCACCTCTTTCTGGTCATTGCCAACATCACCTCCCCGGTGATACGCCTGCGAGCCAAACGCACGCCACACACAGTTGTGGCCGCACAGCAACGAGAAAATCAACTCAGTGTTTTACGCCTACGTCTACGAATGGCTGAGGCTATTGGCATCCAGTTGCGAAAAATTGTTTACGTCTAAGGTTCAAAATACAAACTAGTGAACGTTAAAATCACGGTCAAGTACAAAAGTCCTTAATCTGCACTAGTAGATGGTCGAGGTTCAGTCTCTCCATCATCAATTCTGTCCAAGTCAATAATACTGTCACTATCGGGCATTTAACGTAGTCTGTCCTCAATAACTGACGGCATTTGATATCTAAAGTGGTAGGTAACGCTTCTCCATTTGTAAAAACACAAAGTTAGGTAACTTGTGAAACTAAGCTTTTGTCTAGAAATCAGCCAGTGGCGCTGCCTCAGAGCAATACACCACCCCATCTCTTCCCAAGGGTTTCACAAGAAGTGACTAAGGGACTAAAAATTTGAGGACAAGCAACATCGTCCTTCACGCTCATACTGTACCGCCAAACAGCCCGCCAAGCGTAGCGTTTTTTTTTTTTTTTTTTTACAATTGGTGAAACCGCTCCAACATGGGGGAGGCCCATGTCTATTATCACATCAGCAGCAAGCTGATTAACAACTTCTGTAATAGGATGCGTTACTCTCCGTATTATCACTAGTATGTTGTCGTGCTTCACTTAGATAAAATTACAGCCTGTGTGTGTAATCGACAAACATGACATTTAGAGGTTAGGCTACTTTACTCGTACCTAGAAGCAACTCCAGGAGGCTGTACTTCGTAACTCGGTTAACCCAACAGTTTGGTTGCTGCCAAATGATCATCATGGAAGGACTTGTAACATTGAAATCTCATTACTATACTCGAAGGAAGTGAGCATATTTTAAAGGACACTTAACTAAGAGTACCAACGTTTAAACGTACTAAGATTCACCTGACCGTTGCCACGCGCCTAAAGCGTTTATGAACGTAAGTTCAAATACAAGAGGGCATTACGTAGATCGAATGACACGTGGACGTATTTGAACAGAGGTTACAAAATCAGTCATTTCGATTTAATAGGTAAAGAATGCACCTGATGTAACCACTAGCTATGCCTGACGTGGTAAAATAGTGACCACGTATGAAGTAGTTAGCTATCAGAGGAAGCAATTTCCGTTCAGGCATGTTGTTATCATTTATTTTTTTTCACGGTTATCAACACTTGCGTTCTATGCTATCCTTTTTCTTTACCAGCATGATAAGGCCGTCAAAAAGGGAAAGCTTCGGGGCTTATGACATTCGCAGCCTCCAGCCCATGAATCCTGTATCATCATCACATCAGCCGTAAGACGTCCACCACTGCACTCCGCATACTACCCTGTTATTCTTTTTTTTTTTCAATTGGTAAACAAACTATTTTATTGGGGTCCCCGAAACTCATCTACCTACATAGGGTCTATACGATAGCGGGGCATTAAGGATGCCCTCAACAAATTCATCGCGAAAGCTATTAAAAATAGGCAACAACTTTGGCCTATGCTCAATGAGAATATCAGTCCCAATACTACGAAAGCTAATAAAGGTTTTTTTTTACTCCATGTAAAAATGACAGTCTCAATATTATAAAAGCTTAAAGGGGTTTCAATACTTTCAATCTTGGTTTAGGTTTGTATAACCGAAACTAGTCAACTAAATGAATCATCATATTTACAATGAGTCCTCTTTTTAAATCTTCCGTTCAATCACGACGTTTTGTCATAAGTAATGATCCGAAAGTACGTGAAAAAGTACTTTGAAGGACAACAAGGCATCATTTTGGCTGCTAATGCAATCACCACTATTCGCATTCTTTCCGACAGTCGAGCCGTTTTGTTATTGACAGACTCGTTTAAATATACCCTCAAGCCTAGATTTAAAATATCTGAACATATCATAATATTGTTAGCACGTAAGTACCTATCTGGCATAACAAGAAATGAAAATTGTAAACAATGCCCATCAATACTACCCTCACTCGATATTTGTTCTGTACAGTAAACTTAAGCGTTGCCTACAAAAGTCAATAGTGCGTTAGTATTGAACACACTCCCGAAAGTCTATACACGAAACTTTCTTTAACGAGAGAACAGTAGGCACCACTACAGATTAGGTAATAGTACTACGCACGTACTACTACCACCATCAAAACAAAAGGGGTACGACTCACCGGATTTTCGTAGCTCCTGCACGCGCCGCTTGCGTGGATCTCCGCTGCTGCCAGTGCAGCTCATGCTGTCACCTCATTCCAACGATTGTTCCGTAAGGGAGATGTCAACAAACGAGCACCGTGAACATGGATTAGCTTCAGGTATATTCTGGTTGAATTCTGGCAGTGTGATTGCAGCAAATGTAGTCGATGGTGCTTGCATAACCTCAATCAATCGCAACATGTTCTGTTTCTGTAGCACAAAGAGTTGTTGCCAGTTGGTTTTCATTTCGCTGCTCCATTATCATTTTTCACATTTTCCCGTCGTTGTCCACTTGTTGCGAGCGCTGGGAACAATCCAACTTCTGATCTGGAAGGGTGTGTGAGTGGTTAGGTTATGGTTGGCCTCGTGGCTCACTCCTTAACTATTTCGGTTGTAGGTGTCGAAATAACAATGCAGCTATATCACAGAGGTCCTTCTTCAATAGTCTTGATCATTTGGTAATCGAGATTGTACAGGATGCCTTGGATAACAATGGATGCAAACGCGGTGATCACAGCGATGGCGTGACACGTCCATTTTTCTCACAGATCACCACTGCATGTGTTCTGCTCGACGCTCCGTCAAAAAGTGTCTGCTCCGAGACTGACGTCCAGCTAATCTGGCTTCTCCACAGATCTAATAAATTCTCAACTCAGTGTGGCAGCACAAACAGCCTTCCGTTAATACATCATCTTTGCTACCACAAACGATCGTCTCACGAGTACAAGCGATCGTCACGCCACCACCGGTTTCACCCAGGTACTAATACCTGACGTTTGATCCAAACAAAGTGTAACTATGTAAACTTATCTCGAGCTGGTATTGGTCGCGTTTTCAATGACCCTCCGACATATATATATATATATATATTTAGGATACAAGGTCAGCCAAAGAAACAAACAAACGTATATACGTTTGTTTGTTTCTTTGGCTGACCTTGTATCCTAAACGGCTTGATGGATTTTAAATTGTTAGATTCCGTCTTGATCCCCCAAGAGTCATGCTAGATTAGTCGAGTTTTACCCGACTGTCCAAAAAGGGACCCTCTGCCTAGAGATACCCGGCTAGGTGGAGGTCGCAGCCGGATCTACGAGTCCGGCTATTTGGATCAGGTACGGGGTCAGGGGTAGCCCACCGCTTGCCTGCTATCGGATCTATCGCCTTCAGTAGGCTTGCGGTCCCCCGACTGGGTCAAGGTCTCGTAGTGGTGTGTGGTTAGTTGCAGGGGTTGGGCAATGTTTTTTGCCTGGCAAACACATGGCGTCCAGGCGTCATCCTCCGCGCGCAACTATATAGTGTTGTCGTAGCCGGCCACGTGGACTCTGGGCGAAAACAACGCGGGGCACGTGAGTTGTCCATTACACGGAACTGCTGATATGTTTACTGTTAGGAAAGCATCTCCGGCACTTGCCTGGACAGCAAGTAGAGCTAAGCTTATACTGCTCCGGCCGATCTAGCCACGTAGGAGTAAGTATGGACAGGTGCAAGTAAGCACCGGGAAGTGAGCGCGCCAACAGCTCCGGTACCACACTGGAGATGTGGGGATCGAACCGCCAGCAGCGAAAGTCGCGGGAGGTGAGCGTGCCTACAGCTCCAGGACCTACCTGGACAGTAGGTAGTGGTTCTCTTCCACGAGGCACTCGCCTTGCAGACTACCAGAATAATCGTCTTGGCGACAAGACCTACCGCAACTGGTCCTTGCCTTCGCCTTATGGTGTTGGCAGGAATAGCGGCCTCACTGTATGCCCAAGGGGTCGGTCAGTTGAACGCTATATGAGAAATCTGGTAGTTTAAGCGTATCAGATATACGAGAGGGGAATGTCCAAAAAGAAAGGTAATGTGTTTCGATTGTATATACACGTATGTATGTGTGTATGTATATGTCTGTTTCTTAAGCTGATCCTGTAACCTAAACGGCTTGATGGATTTTAAACTACAAGGTGTTGTTAGATTCGGTCTGGATCACCCGAGAGTCATGATATATTAGTCAAGTTTTTACCTGACTGTCCAAAAAAGAGAGTAATGTTTTTTTCTGGTGTATGTATGTATGTAAGCGTGTATGTAAATTTATTTCTTAGGCTGAGCATTTCGGTGTGCAGAGTGTCGTTAGATTTGTCTTGATCCTGAAAGTAACTAAGGACACTTTTTAACCCAGCTGCCGAAAAAAGAGGGCTAGTGTTTTTATGCAGTTGTATTTTTTTTTTTATTTAATTGGTCAGGTTATTAATTTTATTGATTATGCTATGCGATATACCAAAAGACGAAATAATAATTAATGCTAATGATGTCTTGGCCATGACATTGAAGCTAGTGCAAAAATATCATAAAAACGCCAAACTACCACATAAATTATTACAACAAAATTACGTTCCCCACTGGGATTTAATTGTATTTTTCATTATATTTTTCATATATATTTTTTTTAATACACATTGGTAAGCCCGTTAGTGTACAAAGGCGATCATGTCTCTAGAAAATACAAAAAACAGTTAACAGCGCAAAATAAAATTTAAATGACGCTTTTTGAGAGGCAGTGTTGCTAGGTCAGATTTTTTTAAATCATTTTTTTTTATTCGCAATTGCTAAGCTCTTGGCATCATCTCACATGATGGTCAGTGACGATGATGCCGAAGATGGAAGCGAGCTTACTAAGATCCCACAACACAAAGAGGAACTGGCTATCTGTACAGTCTTTCAAAGGTTTATTGAAATATAGGTCTAATTATTTTATATTTTTACAATTTTAGACGTCTCGTCCCGTGTCAGGTCCGATGTCAGCCTTCTTACCAAGTGTCATTTGTCATGTCGTCATCAGTAACCAGCCAGCCAGTTCAGTCAGTCACCATGAAGGCTGGACGACCACGACATCCCCACCTCCAGTATCAGAGAGCTAATACTTAAGTTGAGGGGCGTACGTCCAGCCTACACAGTTTCAGTACCGGTCTGGTGTAAGTCCGTCGGTCCTGTCCTGTCGTCACGTCAGCTGCTCTTACCTGCCCGTCTCTCCCAGGGTAGGTGCGAGTGATGATGCCTTTCACCCATAGGTTCCGTGGCATCTGGTCGTCCGCGATCACCACTACGTCACCTACGACCAAAGGCTTCACCGGTCCAAACCATTTGTCCCGTCGGGTAAGGGTGGGTAAGTACTCTTTGACCCACCTCCGCCACAAAAGGTCAGTAAGCTGTCGGAGTTGTTTGTAGTTCTGTCGTATTAGACTCCCGTCAGTCTTCACATTTCCAGTCGGGTAGTCAAGGTAGGTCGTCGTCATCATCAGGAAATCGTTCGGGGTGAGTGGCAGGTCGTCGTTATCTTCATAAGCCATTCAGATAATTCAATAAGTGTAGCGTGATTAAACTCTCTCTCGCTTAAATAAAAACTCCATTGGTATTTTAAAAGAGACGGCAGTTTGCTTATGATCTCGCGAATGAGTGACGTGTTAGCCAGCTGGCCGGACTCGTCGGTACCTGTCATCGTGGCCACAATATTTTGAACAGCTGTTGCGTATTCTATTAGTCCATTCACATCGTCATGGCGTATTTCACGAATGTATTTTATTTTTGATAGCATAATTTCGATTATATATTCCGAGCGGCCGAAATGTAGTCGAAGTGTGTCAATAATTTTGGGTAAATTAGTGGCGCTTACCAGCAATGCGGATACAGAGTCTCGCGCTTTGCCCCGCAGACATTTGGCTAGGCGAGCAATATTTTCATCGTCGCTGTATCGACATAGACGTGTGGTGGTCTTAAGTTAGCTGTAAAATAACGGCCAGTCTTCAGGTTCTCCTGAAAAGGTTGGTAGTTCTTTTATCGAAGTTTGGTGTGCCAGGAATTTGTTGATCTCACCCTCAGGAACGCGCGCGTGGTCAACTCGGTCAAATTTAGGCGTGTAGATCTCTGCTTTAGTTAAAGGAGGTACTGCCTGAGAGGCAGTAGCGTCAACAGCTGTCGGCTGAACTGTTCGTCTCCGGAAACTGCGCTCTGAGATGTCGTCGCCTTTCTCACTGAGTGCTTCAGCCTGAATTAGCATTTGCTCATAGATCAGGTTTTTTTCGACCTCTGCAGCCTTTCGTGTTTGCTCATAGATCAACTTTTTCTCGACCTCCGCAGCCTTCCTGGCGGCTTCCAGTTTTAATTCTGCGAGCTGTTGTCTTGTACTTGACGTCACGCTACACTGTGAGCGTGCGGATTTTGTAGATTTTACTGTCGACGGCGGAGACTGGTCTCGTTCAGAACTCTCGCCGGGCATTTCAACTCCAATCGGCTTACCTTCTAGCTTTTTGGCCTGACTCCTGGTAAGCCTGTCGGATCTGTCCATAGTGCTGGTCAGTCGATCGAAGGACCACTTTGTACAGTCTTTCAAAGGTTTATTGAAATATAGGTCTAATTATTTTATATTTTCACAATTTTAGACGTCTCGTCCCGTGTCAGGTCCGATGTCAGCCTTCTTACCAAGTGTCATTTGTCATGTCGTCATCAGTAACCAGCCAGCCAGTCACCATGAAGGCTGGACGGCCACGACACTATCTTATCTTCAAGCCGGCATACATCAATGTTGTTAGCGTTGATGTTTGACGGTAAGGAAGGGTACCCAACTGTCCCGGTCCGATTTGATTCATTTTGATGTATGTTAGAGAGTAGTCTAAAATAACAGACACGTATACGTACAAAAAAACGGAACCCTTATAGAATCACTCGTGCGTCTGTCTGTCTGTCCGTTCTTCTGTCACAGACGATTTGCTCCGAATCTACTGGACCAAATCAGGTGAAATTTGGTAGGATGGTGTATTCCTATGACCCTAACACAGATGAGCAAAGTAGATAAATATTATTTTTTTAAATAAGAGTCTTTTCGGGGGACAAATTAGTAAATCAAAAAAAAGTTTTGCAAACCTTACTGTGTCATAAATCAAATGAAAGGGCTCATTATCAGATTCTCAAATATATTTTTGTTATTGTTATAAAATAAATAGTTTTGATTTTATTCATGAAAGACGACGAAAATTTACCAAACTACTAAGCCTAAAATTTTGCAAAAAAAATACAAAATATAGTTCATTGCTTGTAGATTACAGGAAAACCTATAAGAATTCTATCAATTGAAAAAGTTTAAAAAACTAAAAACCGACTTCAAAATGAAATTCACTCAAAAAACAAAAACGAAATCAGAGGTGGGTACGAATTAAATTAGGGGCTTACAATTTTCTTTGAGGTCGGTTCCAGCACACAGTTATACTTTTGTATCAAATGTTGATTCGATGGTTTGCTGACACCAACCTCAAAAAAATTGTAAGCCCCAAATTTAATTCGTACCCTGATTCAGGGTAGGCTCGAGCCCCTCGGTGGGGACGTATATGAGCTGTAATGATGATTTCATACTTTTGAGTGAAATTGATTTTGAATTCGGTTTTAAGTTTTTTAAACTTTTATTTTTATTTTCTTTATTTTTAGTGATAACTCTATCTATCTAACAACGTTAAACCCAATCACCTACTCATCAATAGGAATTATTAAATCATAAAAGATGTGTTTCACTAGCAGGTACAGGGTCCTGTGGCATCCATCATCATCTCAGCAGCATGAAAGTTTAGGAGTTAAATCGTCCATCATCAGCTTAAATGAATAACCTGAAACAATACAACTATCGGTCTATGCATACCTATGTATATATCTATGTAAAATTTATAAGCATTTTCTTCCAACTCCTAACCGTTAAGGAGTTTTACCTTCCTTCATCAGCTTATCAACATGAGATGATGACTAACAGACGCAAGTATTTTAGTAGCTTTAGAAAACATATGAATCAGGTAATAAATGCCTATAAAATTTGAGGCTTGACTTTCCTTCACCGTAAGAGCATCGGATAAACGTACATATAATATCAAAATTTTTAAAAAATCTGTGGCAGGATTCGAACCACGACAGAAGGTAGCGGCTCTAGCCGTTACGCCACCGACGCTCAAACATATTAGGTCGGGGAAAAAGTTTTTTCGAATTTTGTATGCAAACTTAAACAGGGCGAACAAAACGATTTCCATACTGGAAACGCTTGAACTAAATTTGTGCTACTGATTGATACTCCATTAGGTCCATAATTGGCACAAATTTTATTCGGTGCCAGTGTAGCATTTTTACCTTTATTACATAAAATTTTAAAATGTCGCTACTTTTTTTTAAACTATTTTAAAATGGCGGGGATTTAATTTTTTATTTATTATTAAAATTTCGAAAATTCACTTATTTCATTTTATTATAACCAGCCAAGTACAAATAATACAAGCAAAGAGATTTGATTACAAAGTTTTAGTTACAAAATACGAAGAAACTTTTTCCCCGACCTATTATTTATATTTGTGTAACTATAGTTTCATATAAACTTGTAAGATTTAACAGCAAGATAGCATTGCAAAAAGGAAATTAAGACGATAAGATAAAGTAAACTACGAGTACAAGGGGCTTAGTCGTAAACCTTGTTATAGCCGAAGCTAATTAGTAAGTAACTAGATAAACCTTTTGTACTTGAAGAGGGCTCACTAACTATTCTATTAGAGGTCCCTTTGTTGACGTTGTTGTCTTTGGGGCTTTACAAACTTATTGGCTTAGCACAAACGTATATACGTATATAGTAGGCTTACACTGACTAACTCGTATTTGTTACTAAGATCTCAGCTTCACCCACGTGGATATTCTTGGACTGTCTTTGAATGTGTGTGGTGCGCGAGCCGCAAGTGGCCTTTGAGCTTGGATACTTATTTTTTCTAGATCCCTGGGGAACTATTAAGGCTGTCATATTAAGGATTTTCGGTATTTTTGAGGTTTATTACTCCTAAACGATAGAAAACCCAAGGTTGCAAAAAATGCCCTTATTTTTGATGGTGTTCCTTAAAGTCTTTATTTTTTACAATCGCTCAAAGTAATTTCCGTTACAGTTAATACATTTAGTTATGCGTAAAAACCAATCATCAAAAATATCTATTCATTTGTTTTCTGGAAGTACAGCACACTCATGATCCCAAGCTCTCAAAAGTTCCTCGTCGCTGGTAAATTTCCGCCTTTTCAGCTTATCTTTGATAATAGGAAATAAAGAAAAGTCACAAGGGGCTAGGTCGGGGCTGTATGGTGGACGCTCAACCATTTTTATCCTAGCAGTTGTCAAAAAATTCACTGTGAGAGCCGCTCGATGTGCCGGTGCGTTATCATGGTGAAAATGCCAAGTACCGAGTCTGGAGTTGGGACGCATTTCCTTAAGTTTATCAAGCACCTGAGGTAAACATTCATTAGTGTACCAGTTAGCTGTTACAGTACGCTGGCTGTCCAGAACTACTCGATCGATTATACCACGGCTAGTAAAAAATACAGCTATCATCTTCTTTTTAACAGATTTTGATTTGCGGGGTTGTGTTGGCGTAGGCTCATTTTCATAGAGCCAAACTTTATTTTTACTTTTAGATGGCACATCATAATAATATAGCCAAGTTTCATCACTAGTGACGATGCTGTTAACATAAGCACTTGACCCGTTTTCAAATTTTTTTACACCTTACACGACAGTCCTTTTGCTCCTCCGTTAGGTCGTGAGGTACCCATAGAGTGCAAACTTTTCTTACTCCAAGAATTTTGTGAACACTGGTGCACTGATGCCCAGGGCTTCTTCTATTTGCCTATAAGTCATTCGACGATCAACTCTTAACATTTCTTCTATTTTGGCAACGTTATCTGGAGTACACACGTCACTGGGTCGTCCCGATCTTGGTGCATCAGAAACTTCGAAATTTCCACGTTTAAACTCACAATACCAACGGTAAACAGTCGTATGATGAGGGCAGTTTTGTTTGAATACAGATTGCATTTCCTTGAGACAGTCATCTAACGACAGACCCCTCTCAAAGTTGTAAGAAATTACAACTCGTAAGTCGTCTCTAGACCACGCCGACATCTTTAAATATTAAATCTATTTTTTTAATAAAAAAAGAAAACTTTTTCCCGCCAAACTTTGTCTATGGAAATATAGTTTTACAATATATATATATATATGATATGCCACCTCTTTGTTTCATATTGTGTATTGCAAAACTTATCTAGTAACCTAGGTAACACGATAAAGCAGTTTTGGCTCGATAGAAAAAAAATCCCAAAGATAGGTCTACACTGTTACTTTCAACTCTAGTTATAACTAATATCTTGAAGTATAAATTTTAAAAAATATACAACAATATTTGTTATGATAATACAAAGTGAGAAATATTATTATTTTAAAGTGAAACTTTTATTACATCGTCTCAAACTTTTTCGTCTGTGTCGCTCCTCGGAATACGTTTAGAGACGAAGGCAAATTTCTGTCGTTCCTTGAATAGGCAAAGAAGCGAAAATTGCTGTTGTTGAAATTAGGTAGCCCAAAGGAAATTAGAATATTTTTATAGTGAAACTTTTATTACATCGTCTCAATTTTTTTCGTCTGTGTGTTGCATGTCGCGTGACGGTCGATTTCGTCTGACGGTATGATGATCGTTTCATCCTCTGTACCGTAGCGAGAGCAGCAATGATCGTTTGGTCCTCTGTAAAGTTTCACTTTTACCGTGATTTCATAAAACCACACACTTACTTTTTTTTATACTTTTATTCTAGTTTTTGATTGGAACGAAAAACCATTGAAAAAGTGTGGTTATTTTCTTTACTCTTTACACGAGACACAAGACAGAGAGAACTGTTCCCATCAATGTCTAGCCTTATGAGCTATGCTGTTTAATTCCCAATTATTATTTTTGTTCCATTTTTTGTTTATGTTACTTCCCACTCCCTTAACTATACCTGTAAAAATTATGTTAATACTCGTACGTTGCAACGTTGCTACGCGTGCGATTGTGAAAATGAGTTTAGTGTTAATAGTGTGTGTCACTTCCCACCCCTTAAACTATCTCGGTGCAAAAAATTAGGCCCGTCCATTGCTTCGCGGGTAAAAAGTAGCATATGTCACTTCCCATCTCGTCAGCTACACTCGACAGCTAAGAAAACGAGTCAGTAAAAAAAATCTTCAATAACTTCCAAAATATTGTAACTAACTTTATGTAAAAAAGACTAAATTATAGACCATTTTACAGTGCTTCATCATAAAAGCTCATATACATCCCCACCGAGGGGCTCATACCTATCCTGAATTAGGGCGATCGGGCCTTATTCGACCACGTGGGCTCAGTGCGGGTTGGTCGACTTCACACACAACCTTCTAATTTTTTGCAGGCGTGATTTCCTCGCGATGTTTTCATTCGCCGTAAGAGCGTCGTATAAACGTACATATGAAATCGAAATTTAAAAACACATTGGCACATTCGAACCACGACCTCCCGGACACGAGGTAGCGGCTCTTGCAATTGCGCCACCAACGCATATATTATATAATATAATGCTTAAATAAAAATAACAATAAGTTATAAAAGTTCAAGATTATAAAGTTTATTTTGAATAAAAGTAGGTTAAGTAAAAATGAAAATTTTTCACTACATTTCGAAAAATGTGCTACGGTGTCAAATTTGCAATTTTCACACATTTCAGTATTTGTATTACCATCCAGCCGAGTTGAATTCGACGATTGATCTCTTTCTTGAAATTGGACCTACCTAACTGGATTATTTGTCACAGGTACACATATTCGGCAACAATATGTAGTAAGTGTAGAGCCTCCAACCTTCAGAGGATAGTAGGTTCGACACGGATGTTTGACATAATTTTCGTCTTGTCCATGTTCATTCTAAGACCTACTTTTTGAGATTTTCTATCGAGCATTGTGCCTAGGTCGTCCATAGTCTCAGCCATGACCACGATATCCCTTAGCAAAACAAATTGTATACTCGCCGTTGATATTGATACCATACGGAGTCCACCCCCCAGTCCAAAAGCTTAAAAACATCTTCCAGGGCGGCGGTGAACAGTTTCGGAGATATTATGTCTCACCCCTCGCTGCAGCTGAGTTTTGATCCTGGAGGCGAACCGACATGGTGGCGTTTTCATACAAACAGTACCTTTATAAATCGATAGTCAATTTGACACCACTGGCTCGAACCAACTCGGCGGGGCAGCATTCGGGAAGCTTGGCAATATCTTCACGTCCCAAATACCGCAGTGTCCTAAGACCAAGTTCTTCAAATTCAAATTCTAATTATTTATTTCAGATAGTCAATCCATAATATCTTCGACCAGTGTGTGTTGCCAGTGTGTGTTGCTTACTACCCTTCGGCGGATAATGACCACAACTGAAAAAGACCACTTCTTGATGAAACGAGATCCGTAGGAGAACCAAAGTAACCGACATAGCTCTGAGAATTGCTAAACTTACTTAAGTTGGCAGTGGGCGAGGCACATAGCTCGTAGAACAGATGGCCGTTGGGGTAGTAAAGTTATCGAGTGGCGACCGCGCACCGGAAAACGTAGCGTAGACAGGCCTCCCACGCGGTGAACCGACGACTTGGTGGAGATCGTGGGAAGCCGCTGGATGCGGTCAGCGCAGGACCGGTTGTCGTGGAAAACTTTGGGGGAGGCCTTTGTCCAGCAGTGCACGTCTTTCGGCTGATATGATGATGATGATGATGAAAAGCACTTAACCTTTGATTCTGACCATGCGTCAATAAAAAAATGGCTTATTTCTGAATTCGATGAAATTAACCCTCTATTAACTTTCCCTTGGATTCCGCTCTGGATTGAAGAGTAGCTTTATTAAAACTTAATTTTATTACTTCTCCAAAAATTTTAGAAGTTGATGAATTAAATAGGTTATTAATTAAATTTATACTTTGCCATTAATTATTTACTTCGCTATTATCAGGCATATTATCTGCAAACTTAAAGTTCCTCGAAAGTTGAGATATTCAATTTTTTTTTTTTAAATAAGACTGCTCCCCTCGACTTCGTTTTCGTAGAAATTGAAATATGTCTGCTTACCTTAGTGAAAATACATTTTTCGGGATTAAAGTATCCTATTTGTTAATAAAATAAAACCAGCCAAGTGCGAGTTGGACTCGCGTGGAGAGGGTTCCGTACAATGCCAAAGTCAAATACAAAATATCACATTTGAAATCCTTACAGTAAGATGCGAGTTATTTTTTTATTATTAAAAATTTCAGTGTGTTTGGCTGCACCTCACCTGATGGTGGATGCAGCCGAGGATGTAATACGCAAACTCAGAAAGTGCCTATTCAAATTCCTAAATTTTTCTTAATTAAAATTTTCGGGGAATACAGACGCCGGAAGGGAATTCCACCCCTTGGCCGTTCGCATGATGAACGAAGAAGCAAAACGCTTCGTGTGTAAAAGCGGAAAATTGACGACCAAGGGCTGGTACCGCCCTCCGCACCTGGTCGTCCGCTGATGAAATGGAGAGGGGGAAGGATGTCGTGAAGCTCCAGGACACACTCTCCGAAATGAATCCTGTAGAACATCGATAGACAGGCGACTTTGTGGAGATGCTCGAGGTTTTAGAGCCTGTTTGATACAAGTTCCTCGTTGCCAATGAGTCTCCTAGCGCGTCGGTCGATAGAATCCAAGGCATATAGCTGGTAACGAGCCGATCCGTCCTACAAGTGAGAGCAGTACTCCTTACAGTTAACTACTACTAGCGCAATCTATTGGTGTTTTAGTGAACTTCTTTTTTTTAAATAAAAATTTTAGTGCGTTTGGCTGCACCTCACCTGATGCACACATGAGATACTAGTTACTTCCTGATGGTAAGTGCCGATGCAGCCGAGGATGTAACACGCAAGCTCAAAAAGTGCCTATTCACTCTCGTCATGAAGATTCCTATTTTTTTTATCGCAATTGGTAAACCCTTGACAACATCTCACCTGGTGGTAAATTCCGATGCTGCCGAAGATGGAAGCGGGCTTACCAAGAATCCCCAACGCAATGGGGAACTGGCTATCTTATCTTCATGCCGGAACACTCCAATGATATCAACATTGATACGAATACGAATCGGGGAATACAGACGCCGGCAGGGAATTCCACTCCTTGCCCGTTCGCATAATGAACGAAGAAGTAAAACGCTTCGTGCGTAAAGGTGGAACATCAACGACAACGGGGTGGAACCCTCCGCACCTGGTCGTTCGATGATGAAATGAAGAGGGGAAATGAGTTCGTGAAGCTCCAGGACACACTTTCCGAAATTAATCCTGTAGAACATCGATAGACTATTTTATATTATGACTAGAACTATTTTCCGTAGGTGAACGTATTACATTGAGTTTACCACTTATTTTTCAATTGATAGAATTCTTATAGGTTTTCCTGTAATCTACAAGTAATGAACTATATTTTGTGTTTTTTTTTCAAATTTTAGGCTCAATAGTTTTGGAGAACAGGGGGGGGCGATTGTCAATTTTCGTCTTCTTTCATGAATGAAATCAACACTGTTTATTTTAAAATACATACAAAAATATATTTAAGATCCTGATAATGAGCCCTTTCATTTGATATATGACACAATAAGGTTTCCAAAACATTTTTTTTTTAATTTCCTAATTTGTCTCCCGAAAATAACCCTTATTTTTAAAAAAATATGTACTTTGCACATCTATGTTTAGGTCATAGGATTACACTATCCTACTAAATTTAACCTGATTTGGTCCAGTAGATTCGGAGAAAATTGGCTTGGACAGACGGACGGACAGACAGACGCACGAGTGATTTTAAGAGGTTCCGTTTTGGTTTTTTTTTTGTACGAAACCTAAAAATAAATAAACCAGAAACGAAGTTGCCCTAAGTCAAAGTAAACTGCTGAACATTGCCTAGGGATATTATTTTTTTTACAAGTTTTTTTTTAAAAGACGTGTGCACAGTGTGCAGTACAGGGTATTTAAGTGGCTTCTAGATATGAATTTTTATAGTATTAATGAATTTTTAGTATACAAGCAATTTAAACTTTAATCAACTTCCAGCTTATTAATCGATAATTTTCCTACTGTTGATTTAGTCATTATTTAATGACATCCTTATCATTATTTATTGTACCAATATTGTCTTAATTTTTATTTTTCATATTTTTATTATTTTAATTTGTATGCTGTATGTACTCAGCTAGACATGAGAGCTCCTATGTTATCAACATCTAAAATCACCATGTTTACCACGAATAAAAATTTTTGAATTT
This sequence comes from Coleophora flavipennella, assembly GCA_947284805.1. NCBI lineage: Eukaryota > Metazoa > Arthropoda > Insecta > Lepidoptera > Coleophoridae > Coleophora > Coleophora flavipennella. The sequence continues at coordinate 2,874,627 of OX369297.1, forward strand.
GAATTTTTGAATTGAATATGAAAATTCTAAAAATATCCTTAGGCAAAGTTGATGTGTGTATATAGTACGAGCCGTGCTACGCCTTATACAACAGATAATGGAAAAGACATGCATGCGAGCACATTGCTATGCAACAAAAACCATGCAGGACTGTGGCTTTGTCTTTCCTATGACTGTTTTGTCTGCGTAGCATGTTGTGTGCGTTGATATCTTTCCTATGAGTGTTTTTCTGCGTAGCATATAGCTCGCGTTGATGTCTTTCTTATGGGTATTTTGTATGCTTAGCATGGTGCTTGCGTTAATGTCCTTCTTATGAGTATTTTATCTGCGTAGCATGGTGCTCGCGTGGATGTCTTATATATGAGTGTTTTGTCTGCGTAAATGCATATATCCTATATTATAAACCAAAAATAATAAGAAACTAAGTTTTCCTATGCCATGTTTCGCCTTACAAAACAGACAGGAAATAAAAAAATACTACTTGTGAGCACCATGCTACACGAATAAAACAAACATATAGGAATATCACTTTGTCTTACCTACGATTTTTTGATCGCTTAACTTGTCGCTCACGTTGATGTCTTTCATGTAACTTTTTTGTCCGCGTAGTATGGTGCTAACGTTGATATCTTTCTTTTGAAGGATTTTTCACGAAGCATAGTGTTCACGTTAATGTATTTTCTAAGAGAGAGTGTTTTGTCTGCGTAGCAGGCTGCTCACGTTGATCACTTTCTTATGAGTGTATTTTTCTCGTAGCACAGGGGACGCGTTGATGTCTTTCCTATGATTGTTTTTTCCGCAAAGCATGGTGCTCGAGTTAAAGTCTTTTCTATGAGTGTATTTTCTTCGTAGCATAGTGCACGCTTTGATATTTTTCCTAGGAGTGTATTTTCCTGGACGCATGGCACTTGCGTTCATGTCTTTTCTATGAGTCTTTGTTGATGTAATTCCTATGAGTATTTTTTCGCGTAGCATGGTGCTCGCATCAAAGTCTTTCCTATTAGTGTCTTCTCCTCGTAGCATAGTGCACGCGTTTATGTCTTCCCTATGAGTGCTTTTTCCGCGTAGCATGGTGCACGCGTTAATGGTTCATAGAAGTAGCCTTAGGAGTCCCTAGCAAGTGCACCTGGCTACTCTTACTGGAATAAAGCAAATCATCTTAAGGGTCCCCAGGAGGCTCGAGTTTCCATACAAACGTAGTTCCGCTTTAATCCAAAAAGTTCATGCCGGATTTAATCCAAACTTTGCAAATATATTGAGTAGACATCGATATGTGTCTACTCAATATATTCGCAAAGTTTGAATTCGATCCGGCATGTAGTTTTTGTATTAAAGCGGAACTGCGTTTGTATAGAAACTCGGGCCTCCTGGGGACCCTTAAGTAAATACATTTTCCAAGAACGTAATAAAATATCGCTACTTGACGTCATGACACCCGATCATATTATATGTTATGTTTTTCAACCGACTTCAAATAAGGGGGAATATGTATTTTATGTATGTTCGCTAAACTAAAGTGGCAGTGGGCAGGACACATAGCTCGTAGAACAGATGGCCGTTGGGGTGGTTAAGTTCTCGAGTGGCGACCTCGCACCGGAAAACGTAGCGTCGACAGGCCTCCCACGCGGTGGACCGACGGCCTGGTGAAGATCGCGGGAAGCCGATGGATGTGGGCAGCGCAGGACCGGTCGTCGTGGAAATCCTTGGGGGAGGCCTTCGTCTGCCTGTTGTGAAAACCAACTTCAAAAAAGGAGGTTATCCATTCGACTCGTATGTATGTAATATTGTTGGAATTGAACAATATTTGGAATTGAACAATATTTAACAAGTGTGTGTTGTATGTATGTATGTTTTTACATGTGTGGTTATGTATGTCTCAAGGATGGTTCCATATTTTATAAACATTAACTTACTTTTTTATTTATGAAATAAAAATATAGTTTAAAAAACTAAAATACACGCTTTTAAAGCACATCAAACTAAAAAGTGAAAAATAATCTTCTATCTTCTATATATATAAAAATGAATTGCTGTTCGTTAGTCTCACTAAAACTCGAGAATGGCTTTACCGATTTGGCTAATTTTGGTATTGAATTATTTGTGGAAGTCCAGAGAAGCTTTAAAAGGTGAATAAATATGAAAATGCTCGGAATTAAATAAACAAAAAAAAAATATCAGTCAAAAAATAATTGGTTTTAGGGTAGTGTAGTGTAGTGTAGGTGTAGTGTAGTAAGGGTAGGATAGGGTAGTGTAGTATAGGGTAGGGTAGTGTAGTGTAGGGTAGGGTAGGGTAGTGTAGGGTAATGTAGTGTAGGTGTAGTGTAGTTAGAGTAGGGTAGGGTAGGGTAGTGTAGGGTAGGGTAGTGTAGGGTAGGGTAGTGTAGGGTAGGGTAGTGTAGGGTAGTGTAGGGTAGTGTAGGGTAGTGTAGGGTAGTGTAGGGTAGTGTAGGGTAGTGTAGGGTAGGGTAGTGTAGGGTAGTGTAGGGTAGGGTAGTGCAGTGTAGGGTAGTGTAAGGTGGAACGAAGTTCGCCGGGACAGCTAGTTCTTAATATAAGCTGAAAATATTAATTAACGAAAAATATTAGTATTGTAAAAAAAGCGTGAGTTGCTCGATATACGAAAAAAATGGCACAAAGCTCCCCACGGTTTTTTCGCAATAATACTAATATTTTTCGTTCATTATTGTTTTCGGCTTAAATTAAGAATTATTGTTCACTTTTAAGTTTGATGTGCTTTAAAAGTGTATTTTAGTTTTTTAAACTATATTAATTTTTCAATATTTAGTGTGATGTGCATTTAATCCCGGCGATCCTGATGATCAGGATAATAAGATAAACTTATGAAATTATTGTATTGTATTTAGTGTCCTGATTTGTATGGGAACCTTGCACTGGTCTTTACTGGTCATCTGAGCTGATTTAGCCCTGTACCCACGTGGTACCACCCTGCAGGTAGGCGGGGGAGGGGGGGGAGGGGGGGAAGGTCGTGTTTGGTATCGTTTTCGTATAATTTAAGGACGACGAATTCATTTCTGAATCAATATTTTCACTTGTTCGTAGAAAAAAAAAAGATTAGGCGCAAAAATATAAAAATCCGACTATTTCACTGTTTTTTGATAAATATACAAAGTTTGAATTAAATCTGTCCGTTTCAAGTGGGTCAAAATCGAGTGCAAAGGAGTCGTGTACAAACATACAAACATACAGGTAAACCTAATAAAAACGTGATAAAAAAGTAAAAAATTGTGTTGCTAGTGAAGACGGTTTTTTTTACGTTCAGCGTTCCCATTGCATTGGGAAATCTTGGCATCATCTTAGGCATCATCGTCACTTACGTGAGATGATGCCAAGGGCCAATTGAGAAAAAAAAAATGTTTAAGTTAAGCGCACTATCATCGACCTTCAATTGTAAGTGATCGTAAAATTATCATAGACAATATGATGTTAAAGCGTCTTGTTTACATTGTAAAATTCTAATGAAAGATACCTTGTGTGATGTAACATGAGAAAAACATGTCACTATACTTTTTAATAATCATGTTTAATATCTAGAACCAGTTTTTATTACTAATACAATTCATTCATTTATTCAAGTTTCATCGTTTTAATGTTGAATTAATGAACTTATAAGAGCAACATTGTAGATCATTAGATCTTTGGCCGCGCACGATTTCTATACTTAGACGTATGTTTTTCATGTCTGTATGTCCCGGGACACCTTCGGATGTATAGACACAGATTACTAAATAGTTACTTGGTATAGGGCCGAGACTACATCTTTTTATATTTTTTATTTACTGTTTCGGGAAATCAACAGCTCATAATAATAATAATTTTCGAAAAACCTAAAATCTTTTAGGTACAAGCTTTTAATATTGCATTGTCACGCGATATACATATGCATGCAAAATTTCATGTCAATCGAAAACCGGGAAGTAGGTCAAATTTAACTTGCAAAATTCTACCCGGACAAACATACATTTATTGCAAGTTAAATAAAATCTTGTAAAAATAGTACAAGTGGAAATTCCATAGATTGTAAGATTACGTTGATTAATACACAGATTACGTTTTGATCATATCAGCCGGAAGACGTCCACTGCTGGACAAAGGCCTGCCCCAAGGATTCGCCAGGTCCATCCAATCCTGCACTGCCCTCATCCAGCGGCTTAAGATAACGTATTTATTATGTTGTATTATTAAATATAAAGTGACAAAAATGCATAGGAAAAAATACAGGAAAAATAATGAGGCATCGTGCTTACAAGAATGTATATATACCTTATTGCGATAGACATGTATTCATTTTGTATTGTTGATTTAACTTAATACATTTTGTTAACTATAAAACATTAGGTACGTGGCAGCATTCGAACCACGATTTCCCGGACAAAGGTTGTGTGTGAAGTTGACCAACCTGCACTGGACCCGTGTGGTCGACTACGGCCCGATCGCCCTAATCAGGGTAGGTTCGAGTCCCTCGGTGGGGACATATATGAGCTGATATAATGATATTAGAGAACGGCTTGCACACTCGTTTAAGGAATTACCCCCCTTATAGACCCCTTATAGACCCCTTATAGGCTCTGTCACTAATTAACACGTACACATAGCACGTATTCCTCCATGGGAATCTTGTAAGGAGTACTTTAAAAAATTCAGAATACTAACAGTTCCCAGTCTTTATATTTTAGTCCTTCTGACAGACGTATTAAAAAATAGACAAAATTATGAATCTGAAATTGAGATGCAGGCAAGGTTCGAAACAAGGAGAAAAGACCTTAAGAACAAATTTAAACCACAACTCAGAGTTGTAACGCATTCCGCAAGAAATCAAGCAGTATTGCTTTTTAATAAGTTGCCTATTGAATTAAAATTGGAGTCACGCATTCATGTTTTTAAAAGCGCACTAAAGGCACTTCTTTTGGACAAGTGTTGCTATTGCATTGAAGATTTTACTCTTTCATAATTAGATCGTACAATGTGATACTTCATTGGGATTAGTTTATGTAGGTACTTTAGTTTCGTTTAGTTTTTGAATTTTTTGTATGCTATGTTTATTTATATTTTTATGTAATTCGTACACAATTTAAATTGTTTTTCGAATAAACTTGAACTTGAACTTGAACTTAACAATACGGATCTATTTGCTAACTTTCTAACCATCTCCGTGGCGTAATTGGTAGTCCATTCGGTTTCCACCAGGAGATATCTGGTGGGAGGCCTGGCTACGCTACGTTTTCCGGTGCGCGGTTACCACTCGAGAACTTTACTACGGACATCTGTTCTACGAACTATGTGCCCCGCCCACTGCCACTTAAGTTTAGCCATTCTGAGAACTATGTCGGTTACTTTGGTTCTCTTACGGATCTCCTCGTTCTCTCTTCCTTATTGTGTTGGGGAAACTTGGTAAGCCTGCTTCCATCTTCAGCATCATCTTTACTTACCGTCAGGTGAGATGATGTTAAGTAGATGATACCAAACCAAGTGAAAAAGAAACTTAACGTGCTTCCATGACACGTAGAGTGTCTTTGGTGAGCATTTTCAGGTTGGTTATTTGCGTTGAAATCGCTTTTGTTTACCAAAATGAAAAAAAAAAGTTTTTTTTTTTAAACAAAGTGCATATTGTTATATCTCTTTCTGATGGTCATAAAATCAGAATACAGAACAAAACAGAACCCGTGTGCGGCGATAAAAATTACGGTGCAGTGGTACCTAAAAATCCACTTAAACAGGTCTTTAGAATTCATTTTTGAAGTAGTTAACAGTAAATTTAAAATCTAGGAAAACATATTGGTATTATTGAGAATAGTTACGAGGGACTATATCGAATGGAAACACGATTTAATAAAGTTGGCTCGATAGAATAATTTCGCAAAGGTACCTCTTTTCGAGCCATTTTATCGTGTATTTTCGGTTTTATTCTTAAAATAAGTAATTTGATATTATGATTTATTTACTCAAATAAAGTTCATAGGTGACTGAAGGGACGATGTTTTCCCTTCAGTTGGATTTTTATTTAAGATAAATATAATGAAAATAAAAACGAAAACATCGAAAAAGTTCAAAAGTGTGATTATTTTCTTCCCTCTTAACACGTAAAGAAAAAGACAAAGACAGATTTTTAAGTACCACTGGGCCTTAAGCAACTTTAACATGTATGAAATTACTGTAATTTAGAGTATTTTCGACGTTTTGGCCCTTCTAAATCCTGCATGCAGGTGGTATAGGTATTCCAACACCATTGGTAAATTTAGTATTCCGTGGTACAACCAGTTGGACAAAGCAGTTGGTCCATGGGTCGGGAGCCGTTTATTTTTATGAGAAAACAAGCAGTGTTTCTTTCTAAATTACCTAACTTAAAAAGTTTTAAAATCCGACCTAAACTAGCAATGTTACAGCCAAGGCAAACTATATATTAGTACTAACATACAGTATGGACACTCCCTGCCGCTCTCTAGATTACGACCTCACCCCCTCGTCACCCAGATTGATATAAATTAATTACAGTTTGGTAATCGAACGTATAGGAATTTGCCTCCATTTTGTTTGTTCCGTCATTCCTTTTTTGAAATGTCATTTCTGGCCCGTTGTATGAAGTGTCCAGGGTGGGCACAAACTAGCAATATTACAGTCAAAAGGAGAGTGGGCGCAGATTTTTTTTTGCTTGCGCGCATATCACTAGTCCCATTGTACGCGGGTTCTGTTTTGTTCTATATTCTGAGGTCATAAAATAGTAATTACATTACGTAACGTCAAAGATTATAAAAAAGTTAAAAACAAACAATCATCAGTTAATAATGTCAAAAATAATCATTGATATAAAACAAATAATGTCATTAGGACATGAAAACAATAAATAAATAAATAAATAAATAAATAAATAAATATTCTTTATTGCATACCAAAAAAACTTTACAAAAACTTAATTTAAAAATGTACAATGCAAAGGCGGCCTTATCGCTTTTAGCGATTTCTTCCAGGCAACCTTAAGGTAACCGGTAGGAGTTGGTAGGTAAAAGGCTAAATGAATATAATAATATGACACGAGAAGTAATACATTAAATTGAATTTCTCGTAAATGCCTATAACAAGAGTAAGCGATATCACACCGGCAGTCGCAGGGTAACATTGGTTGTTTTTCCTCTATTCCGGCACGGCGCACCGGGGCTTCGTTTTTCTATTGGGCCGATGCCGGTGCCGTCGCCCAGTGGAAAGACGCTCCATATTGATACATTTTTGCTTCCCCGGCAGCCAGGCCGGTGCCGATGCCATCGTCGTGCTGATGCCGTGCCGGCTAGTGGAAAAACGCACAGAATGCGTAGCGAGCAACACGCACGCCTCGTGGATCACACCGTTGGAGTCGCACACCAGCGCGCTGCGTCAACATTGAAACGCACAAAATGCGTAGCGAGCAACACGCACGCCTCGTGGATCACCTCAACCTGCCTCAACATTGAATACACTGCTACAGTTTGAGAATTAAAATCACACTTATATTATAAAAGCAAAAGTTTGTGAGTGAGTGTGTGTGTATGTTTGTTACTTCTTCACGCAAAAACAACTGAACGGATCTAAATTTGGTAGGTAGACAGATTAGGACCTGGATTAACACACAGGCTACTTACTGTCACGCTCGCGAGCCGCTTGCGGCTCGCGCACGGCGCACCCTCGAAAAGTCATAGAAACGTTGTCCACGCGGGTGAAGCCGCGGGAAACAGTTAGTATTCAATAAGTTACCGAATGAATTCAAGTCTTCCACTGACTCTAATGACTAAGAAAATGCAAAAGTGGTTACTATCTCATAATTTCTACAATTGAAATGAATTTTTTGGCTTAAAATTGTATTTGATTAAATAGTCGTGTAAAAAAGGCGAGCACTGTATTTTCCTAAGATTCAATTGAAAACAAAAATTTTATTAAATTGTGACTAATTTATACCTTAATATGTTAACATATCCTAATATCACTGACCTAGTATTATTGTAATGATACTTATTACCTTAATATTTGCAGACTGTTTTTAATAGCTAAACATGAGTGCTTTAACTATAACTTTAAAAATCTCTGTATTGATACTTTTTACCTTAATATTTGTATGCTGTTTTTAATAGCTAAACATGAGTGCTATAACTATAACTTTAAAAATCTCTGTATTGATACTTGTTACCAGTAAGTGTGTGGTTTTATGAAACCACGGTAAAAGTGAAACTTTACAGAGGACGAAACGATCATGGCTGCTCTCGCTACGGTACAGAGGACGAAACGATCATACCGTCAGACGAAAGCGACCGTCACGCGACATGCAACACACAGACGAAAATTTTTTAGACGATATTATAAAAGTTTCACTTTAATAAATAATTTTCTATTTCTATCGCTTGTAGAGGGAGTTACAACTGAGCAGCTGGAGTCCCTTACCAGAGAAGAGTTCTGACCGATGGTAGTTTTGTTTAAAACATTCCGAGGGTACACAACACTCTACGTAATATGTACATACAGTCTACCTCTGCGTAAGCATTCAGCAAATAGGTACATAAGTAGCTAGTTCTCCGCATCCAGTAACGGCCTAGATAACTGGTCCTACATCAATTTTGTTACACATTTACACACAGATTTCCCGAGATACCTGCGATAAGGAAAATAGAAGGTTTCTTTCAATTCCCACGGGAACTCCTGGACTTTCCGGGAATTAAAGTATACGATTTGGTGACTTATAGTGGCACTATATTTGATACGTCAAATCTAACAGTGAAGCATCTATTCTGTGGAAACCTTATGATTTTGCGGGATCAAAAATATTTCGTGGTGTTATTTATGTTATTCTCATAAGAATAAGATATTTCTCAATACAATTGTTAAACACTGTATACTGTACTTTCAGAGGCTATAATTATGATTCAAAAATTAAGTCTGTTACATAGAGATCTTTCTTTTACGCGTTCGAAACTTTATTTTACGAGCTCGATTACTTTTGCAGTTTAGTTTTAAATTTGTAATTCCATATAACTATAAAGATTAGTGGCAAAGAGTTTTCAGACATAGAATAAAATCGAATAATTATTATACGAGGAAAAATGAATGACTCCGGTACGTCGTAGCATTGAATTCTCAAAATTCTTTTAAATGGTGATTTATTCTTTTCATTACTACTTTTAATTTAATTATTTTCACATCAACATTTGTCAAAAATTACGAACATGTTGTCTAGTTTCGTTGTAAAATAAATACCAGTTGCAAAAACGTGCCGTTTTCTATTAATGTATGTACGTTTGCATGTTGAAATAAACATATTTAATTCTTTTATTTGTATTTTACTATTTTCCACAACTGTATTGAAAAACGAAGCGTTATACACGGGTGTGTAGGTTATTGTGTAGGTTAGTGGTAAACTCGTGACATTAAAAACCCTCGTTTACAATAACCTACTTTCCACCCTTGTATCATAGTGTACTATTTCATTATCCACAATTTGATAGCCATTGGCATGTCCTCTCCTGATATTAAGTGACGATGATGCAGAAGATGATAGCGGGCTTACCAATACTCCCAAAGGCAACGGGGAACTAGCTATTAAAACACATCAATAATGTTAACATTGATTTTTGGCGGCAAGATTCAGATAATATGGAGGTAACTACCAAAGAGGGCTTAGAAAATTCCCTCATCATCATATCAGCCGAAAGACGTCGAAAATACCCTATTACCAACCAAACCAAATCTTACAAAGTCAGACCCCGCCGGAAATCGATCCTGCGACCTCTTAGTGTGAAGTGATTGTCTAACCATTACGCCAAAGGCGGTGATAATCGACATGCTAATTGTTAGATGATGGTTTCACCTTAATGAATTGATGTATTTCAGGGATACATTTAACTTGCTATCCTGTGGGAACCCGTTCATTATCCGGGATTTAAAAAAACATATTTTTCACTATAAAGATTGTTGTTTTTATTCTTATGATATTTCATGCCAAATATCACTAAAATATTTAAAATGTTTTTACGTAATGCGTGATCAAGATAAAGTATTTCATGAATTCAGTTTTTTGTCATTCTTCCAATAACCCTTGAATGTTCCGGCATAAAGTATTTTCCGGGCAAATGCACGGGAAAATGCTAGTTTATTATAAAACCAGGTGGGAAGTGGAAGAATTTCATTTGCAACACTAGGGGTGTTTGTTATTAATTCTTTGTCGACCGACCCTTCAATTCTTTACAATACCTGCTTGAAAAGTTTCATATTGATAGCCCCAAGGGAAAACCTCGGAGAAGCTTACTCACAGCTGAGGGTCCATTACTGTATCCTGCTTTTCAGATGAACCGAATTAGTGATTTTTATCAAGATTTTAACCGCCTCCGTGGTGTAATAGATAAGTCCATAAGCTTACATCAGGAGGTCGCGGGTTCGATTCCCGCTGGAGTCTAACATTGTATTACTAGGTTAGGTTGGTGGAAGGGCATTCTCTAAGGCCGCCTGGCTAGCTAACATCATCTTATCTAAGTCTTGCCGCCAAACATCAATGTTAACAGCATTGATGTGTTCCGGCTTGTATATACGAGTAAGGTAACCATTTCTGCATTGCTTTGGGGAATCTTGGTAAGCCTGCTTCGATCTTCGGCATCATTGTCACTTACCATCGGGTGAGATGATGAGGGCTTACCAATAGTTGATAAAAAAAATACACTAAGTATGAGCACAGACAGAGAAGTAAAAAAATGTCTCAATCCAAAGCATTTCAACATTAATAGTTAATTGAATCATTTGTAACAATTAACCGAGAAACTACCTGTTTACATTTTAATTATAATTATTTATTCAAGAATCAATACTGGCTAGTAAAAAATAATCGATAATTTATATCAATTATCTCATGTCACATTTCATGCTTGTTGCATCATGCTAAATTATCATCTCATCACAATCGAATCGTTAAATCTAATCGATTCTCTCTACTTAGTATCTTTTATCGTTTTACCCGACTGCTTCAGAAGGAGGGTTATGTTTCCGAGTGTATGTATGTATGTATTTCTATGTTCCCTGATACAGCCTGAACGGTTTGAAGGATTTTAAATTATAAGGGATCGTTAGATTAGTCTTGATCCCGTGAAAAACAGGGGTTAAGTGTGTCGCACTCGGGTTTTAAAATTTTTAATGAGTTTTTAGATTAGAAAAGTTATTATCTTGACCAGCCCCTGATTTCAGATGGCTCAAGTTCGATTCTTTGCGAGTGTAAATTTGCTAGACTCGGATTGGTTGATGGTAGGGCATTTCCTAAGCCCGCCTGGCTAGCTACCACGATCTTAAATAAAAATAATAATAAGTATTTATTTCAGACATAGACCATATTTCCGCCAGCCATCAATGTTAACAGCATTGATGTGTTCCGGCATGAAACGTTCCCCATTGCATTTGGCCATCTTCAAAAACCTCGAAATAGTCGAGGTTTGATAACCACAACCTTGAAACAGTCGAATTCGAGTTATGTGACGACATACATAAAAGAAATGTTCCATTAGAACTTTACTAGTTGTGTCTCCTGGTTTTACATGTACAGAGGCCAGCACATCAAACTACACACTTTAGACTTTGTACCGTCCTTATGCCGTACGCGTATGGATCATAATCGCAAGACGAGTGTCTAGCTTGATCTGCAGTCCTTTGTACAAGTGTAAATGTATCAGTTGGATAAAACAAAATCAAATTTGAATCATCAAACCCTCAAAAATAAGTTTTTTTTTTAATTTTATTATAAAAAAATATGTACAGATTTGTATAAACATACCAAATTTTAGCTTTAAACTGTTATTTTTTTATTCACAATTGGTAAACCCTTGACAACATCTCACCTGGTGGTAAGTGACGATGTTGCCGAAGATGGAAGCGGGCTTACCAAGATTCCCCGACGCAATGGGGAACTGGCTATCTTATCTTCATGCCGGAACTCACCAATGATATCAAAATTGATATTTGGCGGCAAGACTTAGTTAAGATGGTGGTAGCTAGCCAGTTATAATGTTTGAGTAGAACTATTATGGCATAACGACAGACAAACAGACGGACATAGCGAAAATACATTTTTTACCCGACTGCAAAGAAGGGATATATTGTGAACATAGCATTCATTATTTGCTTGTTAAATTCAAACAGCTGATACGAATTCGAATAAGGATAATTTTTCGCGCATATCCTAACCATATGAGACTCTTAATTCTATTGTAGTATACAAACAGATAAACTGAAGTGGCAGTGGGCAGGGTACATATCTCGTAGAACAGAAGGCCGTTGGGGCAGTAGAGTTCTAGAGTGGAGATCGTGAATCGGAAGACGTAGCGTAGTCAGGCCTCCCACACGATGGACCGACGACCTGGTGAGTCGTGGGAAGCCGCTGGACGCGGGCAGCGCAGCACCGGTCGTCGTGGAAATTCTTGGGGGAGGCCTTTGTTCAGCTGTGGACGTCCTTCGGTTGATATGATGATGTACGTTTATCCGACGCTCTTACGGTGAAGGAAAACATCATGAGGAAACCTGCACAAGCCTGCGGAGAAACTCGCAGGTTGTGTGTGAAGTCGACCAACCTTCACTGGGCCCGCGTGGTCGACAAAGGCCCGATCGCCCTAATTCAAGGCAGGCTCGAGCCTCTCGGTGGGGACATCATATATGACCTGATATGATGAGGTCACATATTAACAATTGTAAATTAAAAAGTAACTTACATTCATTTATTTTATTTATAAATCAAATATCAAATCTTACAAACAGTACAAACATTATGTTAAATACTTATTTAATTATTTCAAATTCAAATTGAATTCATCAAAGAATTTAAGTTTAAATTTCTCTTAGGTTATCTCTGAAATACGCTAAATGGCAGATTAAAACTAATTTAAATGACAAAGTCGACTGTCTGGGGCTCCGAATTTAACTGCTAAGTATTACATTATATTTTAAACTTTGTTATTTACGGACAATATCAATGAGCAGGTGGAATGAAATAAGCTTACATGCGTTTTAAATGACATAAAAATACCTCTGAGGGTGAAAGGCAATGTGTATAAAACAGCTGTTAGACCAGCAATGTTGTACGGATCTGAGTGCTGGGCGACCACCAAACCACACTTGAATAAGCTTCACACCACGGAGATGAGCATGCTATGCTGGTCAGTGGGCGTCACCATGTTGGACAAAATCGGAAACGTGTACATCCGAAACAGTTTCAAAGTAGCCCAAATAAATGAATAGCTGAGTGAAAAGCGTCTGAGGTTGTACGGACACGTGCGGAGGAGTTAGACGATCACATGGTTAAGGCAAAGAATAAAGACTATTTACTAAGTAAAAGAAAGTTAACTCCGCAAAATCATTTGATTGAATGGCGACTCTTGCTACGACACAATAAAGTGCAAATTAAGGTCGCACAGCGCTAATTACCTACAGTTATATTCACCTACAAGTTGTCTCTCTTTCTATCTCGTAACTCTTATCTCTTCTGACTACTTAATTTGCACCTTTCAAGGGGCCGCGCGGCTTGGTGCGGCGTAGAGCGCAGCGTAGGTACATTTTTAACATTTTGATACCTACAGCATAGAGTGCGACAGGCATGGTTAAGATAGCGCTCGAGACAAGAACGTGGAAGACCACTCGCCACCTGGCTGACGACGGTTAAGCGAGACCTGATGGAACTTAACATAGACGCGAACCTTATGGACTCAATCGAGCACAATTGAGAAAGAGGTCAGAAAAGACTGACCCCGAATAAATGGGACGAAGGCCCTAGCAACATGATGATGATTTAAGGGCAATATTTTGAAGACTTAATTCGTAAAAATTTTGGGACTTTGCAAGCATTGTGTTTATGTCGGTAAATATTTCTGTCAGCCTGGACAGGGCTCCCTTGTGTGGAGTTATGGCCTCATTATCACTCAGTATGGAAGTATGAGCTGTTATGAGTTGATTAATAATATTGCTGAAAACGGTATTCTTAGATGGTTTGAGATACACAGCGTGTAACAAATATGGCAGGACTCGTTTAATGGAGCTTCTTCTTATTAACATGTTTATCTAGTAAAAATGTGTGTAAAATGTTTTTTTTTGTAATTAGTAGACAGTAATAATGTACCATTAACTGTATATTATGTGCAGGTGTCTTAATAAACTTATTCTGTTCTATTCTATTCTATACTGGACAACTTTCTCAATCATTGCATCTGTTTGTTCCTCTTATGTTGTGCAATATAGTGTTTTCAATCATTCAATCGATCAACTTTTTCCGAGGAATCCAAAATCGATTTTTAAAAAATGTGCACGCTTTATACACAAATAGTCAGTCAGCTATCCCGTATTTTTATTGTAATAATCTTAGAGCAATAACACGTGTCAGAGTCCAAAACAGCTACCAACTTAATACAATACAATACGATACGATACAATAAAATACAATACAATCTCTTAATCCCCCTTATCAGCCTTCAAACCCACACTTTTATACACAAACAAAAACCAGAAAAATCCGGACAGAATATAGAACAGCTGCAAGGGGGGACTTATACTGAATCCCCAAGGCGACGTTAATCTGGCAACGGCGATCATCGCCATGCAGCGTAGCATCTCCAGAAACGGTGCTTTAGGTGACGCATCCAGGATCATGCCAAAGACCGTCAGGGAGCCCAGGATGTATATTACTAAGGCCAGGACTGTGAGCTGTGGCATGTTCTAGAAGAAAAGGTTCGGCGTCAGTAAGATATAAAGCAAGTTGATTTGTAGACAAGTACAGTCTTAGACTAAACTGACTCGGTGGTCAGTGCTCCTGTCTGCTGGACCGATGGTTGTGGGTTCGATTCCCAATTTCCCACGGACGTTGGACAGGTTTGCTTGCTCTGTGACAAAAGTAAGTATAGTTCGTTCGCTGAATTAGCGTCATCTTTCATATATACCGTTCGCCGCTGCCGGCTCGTGTCATACACTCAGGGGCCGCCCTGAGTTCAATCGTGGCGCCATAACTCGGCCGACAATGTCGGTAGCGCGGCGGGCGGCGCGATTAAACTCAGGGCGGCCCCTATCACAGAGTGTTTGACGCGAGCCATCAGAAGTGCTGATAATTCAGCAAACGAACTTTACATTTATGTATATACATACATCAGTATCTGGTTAACATAATACTGAGAATCCTAGTACGGGGCCAGGCAAACGAGCGTGAATTGTCCCTAATTTTTTTTTGTAATATTTAAAGTTACCGACAGAGCTCGTAGAATAGACGGTCGTTGGGGTAGTAAAGTTTTCTAATGGTGACCGCGCAACAAAAGACGTAGCGCAGGAAGACACCCCCCACTCGGTAGACCAACGACCTTTTGAAGGTCGTGGGAACCCGCTGGATGCGGGCAGCGAAGAACTGCGCAAATACGGCTGATGTAATGAGTAGGCTGGATACCAAACTAATTGGGGGATTTAAAGTTTATAGATTCCTTACGATAAATAGCGTGTACTGAGAAACCTTATGTTACTATGCTAATAGGGGATCGCACTGCTGGTCATTTGAGTTACTTTTTATGATCTGTCAAAAACGAAATTTTGTTCTAAAATTGTTTGAAATACCCACAAGTGACGTCATGGAATTTGAATTTGATCAATTAAAAATTGAAGACGTGATGGAAAAACAAAACAGGTGAGGTTTTTTGAAACTTAAAGAGGAGAGCAATTTACGAAATCATATTTCAGATTTTATTTTTGATGCAGTTCGATCGCCTATTTTGTTTTGCAGTGCATCGAATATATAGGATGTGAACATGCCATTGTGTAACCGTAGTTATGTCGTATAAGTTCTAAATAAAATAAGTTATTAACAATTAAATAAACTCGACCTTTATTTTGCTCGCATTCTCTTTATTTCGAGAAGCTACTCGTACCTACGAAACTAAATCTGACAGCTTCAAGGAGTTTCCAAAACTTTAACAAAGGGGGCACGAAGCACTCGTTAAAACTATGTTATTCTCTTTAAGTACTGAAGTTCAGCGTTATTTGATTTAGTAGTTTTCAGTTTAGAGAAAGTCCTTCATTTTGAAGGCCTGAGTTTTGTACTTGAAACAATTGTCTAAAAAGTAATTGTAAAGTTCCTTCTGCTTGTGCAAAGGAGCATTGTGAAAATGTCCGCCACCCTGTAGCACTGGCTTACCACAGTGGAATAGTCTTATAGGAGAATGGGCACTTTTAATCCTAACAAAAAAAATTACGGCCATTTCTGAAACTAATTTTTAATGAAGGTATCTGAGTGTACTTCATGTGCTATTATTAGCATAAATCCTAATTCTGGTTCCTTTATGAGATAACCTGAAACAAATTTCATTTTTTTTATTCACAATTGGTAATAGAATAGAATAGAATAGAATGCTTTATTTGCTTTTAAATAAGGTAAGTATAAAAGATCTTACAATAGTTATAGAATCACTTATTTAGCTATTTAAATGTTATTAGCATGCAAATATTATTTATAAGTACAAAAATAATAAAATAAAATAAAGTAGGTCCAAGTAATTATTCAACATTTTCCAAATTCATAATTCAAATAAAATAATGATACTACAGATTAATACTACAGATTAACATTGCTTATGTTTTAGAAAATCCTCAACGGAATAAAACATGTTCTGAAGAAGCCAATCATGCAATGTTGCCTTAAACTTGTTAAAGGGCAATTCCCGAATCGATTGCGGTATTTTATTATATATTATGTGGCCCATCCAGTAACAATTTTTCTGAAACCGCGTTGTTTTGGGAATCTCATCCGTTACTAACCTGTCAGGATTCCTCTTATTTCGAACTGATACGTCACTAACTTTTTTGTAGAACACATGTTGATTTTGTTGAACTACTTTTGCCATTTCTTGTATATAAAGACAAGGTAGTGGCAGTATTTTTAGGTTTCTAAATAGGGGCCTACATGAAATATCTTGTGAAACACCGAATATGGCACGGACACACTTTTTTTGAGCAATAAAAACCTTTTTGACATTAGTACTGTTCCCCCATATTATGAGACCGTATCTGAGGACCGATTCTACGTAAGCAAAGTATGCTGTGACTGCAGTATGTCTTGTCGCTACCTTAGTCAGTTTATAAATAGCAAAACTGAAACTATTGACTTTTGCACATACTTTTTCAACCTGTTCTTTCCAGTCAAGCTTCTCGTCAATAATAGTACCTAGAAACTTAACGTTACTAGCGCTTCTAAGGGTTTGTCCATTACAAGCAACATTTAATGAATTAAAATTATAATTGTTAAAGTTAAGGTATGTCGATTTGTCTAAATTAATTTGCAAATTATTACTGTTTACCCATTTGTATATTGATTTGATGGCATTATTGATGTCAGATTCGTGAATATTAAATGTCAAATTTTTATTAGTTGTCACTATTACTGAAATATCGTCTGCAAAAAGCATTGTTCTATGTCTAGTCGTATCCGGTAAATCGTTTATATATATTAAGAATAAGAGAGGACCGAGTACACTCCCTTGTGGTACGCCATGTGTGATTAACCTAAACTCTGATTTGTAAGTCTGCGTTATATGCTTATTGTTGAGTTTACTTACTTCTACACACTGCTTTCTTTCTTTAAGGTATGTAGATATCCATCTGTTTGCTGGACCTCGAATACCAGATCTCTCTAGTTTTGTCAAAAGCAGTTCATGTGAGACAAAATCGAACGCCTTTGACAGGTCGAAAAAAACGGTAGTCGTATGAGATTTAGCATTGGTGCCATTGAGAATTTCCCTTATGAGATTAAAAGTTGCTAGGGCAGTTGATTTTTGTTTCTGAAAGCCATATTGGTAACGATTTATAATATTATATTTAGTGAAGAAACTCATTAACTTACTATGCAAAACTTTCTCAAAAATTTTCGAAAATATTGGTATAATTGTAATTGGGCGATAATTGCCCATTTCACTTTTTGAGCCTTTTTTATGTAAAGGTTTAACAACAGAGTATTTAAGCTTATCTGGGAATGTACCAGTTTCCATTGACAAGTTAATAAGATAAGCCATAACTTTGCATATTTCCTCTTTGCATTTCTTAACCACTTTTGTACAAATGCAGTCATAACCCTCAGAATTTGTTTTGTTAAGGGACATAATTATACTATTCACATACGTTTCGTCAATTGGAGCCAAATATATTGAATTATTTTGTCTATTATTACTTGTATTTTTAATGTCATCATTTGTTTCGTTAGTCAAATTGATGTAAAAATGGTTAAAAGCTTCGGCCACTTGTATTGGGTCCGTTACTGTTTTACCGTTACTGTTAACTTCATCTATATATTTGTCCACACTTATTGTACCAGATTCACTGTTTATGACATCCCAGGTTGCCTTTGCTAGATTTTTATTGTTTATTATGTAATTGTTGTTATTTCGTTTTTTAGCATTAAAAATACACTTTCTGAGGATTTTATTGTAGTGTAAATATGTGTTTCGATTTTGATCATTTTTTTGTGTATAATATTTATAACGGAGTATCTTTTTAGTATGACAGCTTTTCCTTAGACCCTTAGTTATCCAGTTTAAAAATGGCTTTCCTTTAGATTTGATTTTCATAACTGGAAAACAAAGTGTGTAAAACAGACTGAATAGGTCGAAGAAAAGATTGAATGCTTTATTCATGTCTGACTCTGAATATACCTCTGAAAAAGACAAACTACTTATACAGTTTTTAAACTTTTCGATATTATCATGACTGTAGCTACGTTTGAAAATGAATATACATTTAGGTATGACCTTCTTTGAGTGTACTTTGAACTTCAACACTTGAGCGGTATCGTGATCAGAAAGCCATAGAGGTAATACTGATCCTTTCGCTTCTGGTTGATTACTTAAAATTTGGTCAATACATGATGAACCTCTAGTAGGCTGCGTTATATGTTGATGTAGATTATAAGCACTTACTATTTCAGTAAAACGCGTAGTAGTGCTATTTTTTTCCAGCATATTTATATTTAAATCCCCAGCAATTATTATCATTTTCTTTGGGTATTTTACTAAACACTTATGAAGTAGGAGTTCTATTTTGTGAAAGAAGTACTCAAGGTGTCTTATTTTCTTTGAGGGTGTTCTGTAGATACATACGATTACAATATTACTATGGGGAATCAGTATCGAACAACTTTCGAAGTGAAAATCAGCAGATAATTCCTCGAAACAGTTTAGATGCTTGAATGGCATACCACTCCTGACCAAGATGCACGAACCACCCCTTTTTTTATCTCGACTGTAGCATGATGCCACTTCATACCCCTTAATGTTGATATATTTCTCTTCACCGGATTTAATGAATGTCTCGGTTAGACATATCACGTCAGGGTCTGTGTGAGGACTAAGATTAGAAAGAGTTATCTGTATTAGTTCTGTTTTTGATGATACTCCCTGAATATTTTGATGAAGTAGAACAAAACGATTTACATTAGGGACGAAAAAACTGCTTCTCGTTATTTAAACTACACGGCAAAGCTAAGTCATCCGTCTCAGGTTTTATGAAGTTAGTTGTTTTTTGATCGGTGATATTTGGTTTTGGGCGAAAATAGTACAGAATTGTCCCTTTTTTAACCTGGTCACCTGCACATGAGCTCTTAATCTTTTCGTTTGGCTTCGACTGGATCACGGGAAAGTAATAGGGAATTTTTCCTTTTTTTAATTTAATTTCTGTGGAAATAGGATACCTAGAATGATGTTTAAGAGTCTGAGAGATTTCCTTGAAAACATTTTTGAAGTTAAGGTACCTAAAGTTATAGTCAGCGCAGTCAATGATAAAGTTGATTCTATTACAGACGTATTCTAGGAATTCCCTTAACGATAAGTTATGGCATTGTGGATTGATAAAAGTGCAATGCTCAAGATGTTGAGTCCACAAATGTAGATTATGGTTCAAAGTCCGTTCATTTAGGTGCGTGGATTTATTAACAAATACAAGAAATACAGTGGCATTCCTCAAAGCATGTAGTATTAGGCTTAAATTATAGTGCAATATTTCTGGGTTACTGTCATTGCTGCCTACACTAAGTACAACAATATCACCATTTTTTAAAGTTTTAGCAAAATTGGTACAATAATCCAGGATTACCGAACTTGACGCATTGCTCATTAAAAACCCAGAAACATTGTAATGATCATTCCACTTTCCCTGTCTAGATTTAGTTACTCTTGATGATAGATTTATTAGTTGTTGATCACCTAAAATATACACATAGCGCTTAGATTTTACACAGCTAGCGCCATCTAGCGAAGATACATTCTTCTCGGTTGGATCGCAGATAGCCGACGCCTCTGAGGCTGACTCGGAGCGTTTGGACTGTATTGGTTGCTGAGTACTGTTGTTGCAGTTCTCAGGAGTTCTCATAGATGGCGGTAGTGTCATGGTTTGACCGTCTTCAATACATCGATTTTCCTCAGAGATGTTAGGATTGACTTGTAGGGAAATATCGTCAATAAAACTGTGTTGATCGTGTTGAGTGTCAATGTCAGATACAGAAAAGCTGAGTTTTGCTTTTTTCAGGCTCTTCCGTTTTTTCGTGCTCGTAGATCTTTTAGTCGTGAAGTTTTTATTGCAGGTTTTAGGTACAGAACTCGTTGTAACCGATTTGCAAAGATTGGTTAGTTCTTTGATTTTTCTTTCATTATTGGAAATTTGTTTTTTTAGAGCACAGTTTTCAGAGAGCATATTCTCAATCTCAGTTTCAGCTATTTCAAGGTTTTCCTGCAATTTATTTATTTTTTCCATCATTTCTATTAGCTTCTCAGAGGAAACGTGACCCAACTCTGGGCAGCTTCTGTTTAGAACTGATGTTTCTTCCTGTGTGGTATTCTGATCCGTGTCATCCGAAAGTGATTCGAAGGAATTATCTGTGGATACATTTACCTTATATTTGTTACGCTCTGTGACATAGCTGGGAGTTTTCTGGATATTGTTAATCAATTTCGAGCGTAGTGACAATGGCATTTGAAGACATTCCTTACATTTCCAGGAATCTTTTTTAACTGGAGTCATTATTTTGAATCGGTGGAACGAGACATTGCAGCAATCCAGGTGTAGTATGTTTTTGCAAATTGCGCAAATTAAAAATTGTCGGTCTTCTATCTTTTTTTTGCATTTATCGCAAGCGCGTGCCATTTTTTTTTTGACAATTCCAAAGAATACCCAAACAGAATAATGACGTGTAAGCGAAGAAAACAAAAAAAAAAAATTAAAAAAAATATATAAATAAAAAATAATTTGGTCCGAAGTCAGATTTGAACCCGCGGTTTTTAAGAACAACCTCTATGCAAAAATACGGGTGTTGTCGCCCCTAGCCTAGACGAACAACGAGAATCTTATTAAAATTTTGAGTCAGTATCCTCGTATGTGTACAAGATGTTGATAAAAGAGAACACATAGCATGAGTCATTCATACATTAACACAGCTGATCGATCACCGCACACAAACACTGGGAATTTGATTTGAAAATTTAACGGACTGTTATAGTGTTAATTTCCAATTTCTGATCTGTTTTATTACTTTCACTGTTCTTTTCACATAAATAAGCGTTTATGGTGAAGTTATTAACACGTATAAACAGTATTTGATATAGTTTAAGCACAAAACACCATTTTTTATGATTTAAACTGTTCAAACACAAAACCGTAAATATTTTAAGTTTCTTATAATATTTTTCTTGTGTAACATTAGCAGTATTATTTTCCACTAAAACCAATCCAATGATAACACATTTAGTACATTTTAACACTGTTTTCTATTTTTTATACTTGGATTACACGGAGCTACTTGTCACTGTTGCGCGGTTGTTAGCTTTGGTTCTTGATCTTGGTATCATCTCATCTAATGTTAAGTGAAGATATATTAAAAAAATAAATATTTTTTCTGCCAAATAATCACAAAATCAAATTATTTATTATGTAATATCTAAAACATATAAGGTTTTATTAAAAAATGAACCGTACTACTATTTCTACCCATTCTCCTTTAAGATATACGGGTGGTAAATAGATAAAAGGCTTACAAGTGACATTTGTAAACCCGAGCCATGTCTGTCCGTTTGTCCGCAGCTTAGCTCAGAGACTATTAGTACCAAAAGACTGTAATTTGGCATAAATATTAATCACACCAAAACAATGCTACAAAAAATCTTTTAAAAAAAATTACGGTACATAAAAAGAGAGGGTGTTTTTTTTTTGTTGACGTACCATATCGTGTGGGGTATCGTTGAAAACTACTGCGGGTTTGTTTGCTAAAACCTATTTTTGATTGAGCGATCGGTTTCCAAAATATTGAGCTTTAAAATGCTATTTTTTGTTAGAATTGAGATAATTAATATATAAAGGTGGCTTCCATATAACAAACGTGATTTTTATAGAAAATGGTACGGAACCCTTCGTGCGCGAGTCCGACTCGCACTTGGCCGGTTTTTTGACCCACCTCAGCCATTAGTCAACCGTCAAGTTGTTTGAAATTCAGTCGTATTAAACTTCCGTTAGTCGTAAAATTTTCCGTCAGGTAGTCGAAAATGTAGATACGAGGTTTGATTGAGGAGTCCAAGAAGAATCGTATAAATTGCCAGTATACCTACGTCACCCTTTTATTTTCGAGTTTGGCTTAAGAGCGGACGCTAGCTGAGAGATATTTGGAAAATAGGTATTTAAAACAACTGTTGCTGTTGCGCTTTGACTAAACCGCCTCTAAATACCGTGCGATAAGGACAACTGCAGCTCCCGGTGAATAACTTCGATTAAAAATTGCAAAATTCGAGGTTTGGCTCTCGACGATTTTCTCCTCCAAAATTAGACCTATGTTAGAGAAATTGTTCACATAGAATAATAATGGGAATTATATTTTTCGTCCTCAATTAAATAGATTCATCTGTATTCAATATTTTCGTTCTCAAATTGATAGATCTGTCATCAAATTGATAGATCTTTCATCAAATTGATAGAACTGTCATTAAAAAAATACGTGTGGCACTCGGGGACTGCCGCGGTAAAGCTATTGCATGGTAAAAAATCGAAAACTAGGGGGTAATCGGTCAAAAACAATAAATAAATGAGCGAGCGAAGCGAGCGATGTTAGGTTCGGTCAGGTTTGATTGATTTAACAGTCAAAGAGCCTCGCGAAGCGAGGCTCCCCACCCTGAGTACAAAAGAACTTCGCAGCAGAAGAAATCATCGGAAGATGACCCCTAACGGGGGCGTACGTAGCCCCCGCCGCCCGTTTCGAAAATTAACAAACTTTCGGGATCCGAAGAGGATGTGGGAGTATCTGTAGGTCACCTTTGTTAGTAATTTTAGGCATTTCTTTGGCGACAGATCTACTATTTTGAGTACAAACTATATTATTTAGGAAATTTCAATTTTTTTATTTAGTGATCGAATCTATTTAATTGACAATCGATAAAAGACTTTTCTGGTGATAAATCTTTTCCTTTTGAGTATTGTTTTGGTGTTGTTTGATGACTTTACTTTGGTGACAGATCTACTATTTTGAGTACAAACTATACTATTTAGGGAATTTCATTCTTTTTATTTAGTGATCGAATCTATTTAATTGACAATCGATAAAATCATACCCAATAATAATTAGTTGTGCTAGGCCCCTATGTTTAGCTTTTTTTGTAAATACTTTTTGAATCTCCACTCTAGACGTCTTTAGTGGTGATAAAAATTTGGTATTTTTCTAGCATTTTTGAAGGGTTACAGTTGCTCAAAAAAAAATGTTATTGAAAAAAGGAAGACATAGGAGCATAGAAGAAATTAATATTTATTCTATGTATTAAAATCATTTCCTTAGTGTTAAAAATCAATGAGAAAACTGTCGAGAACGTTTGTATGGAAAAAGCAGTGCCCGCCACCGCAGTGTATCTAAACATTCAGTTTTTTTTTTCGAAAGGACAAGCTTTTTTTTGGTCGTGGGGGCCTTTACAACTTCACCGGCCAGGGGAGGCGAGTGCGGAGGGCACTCAACCAAAAAGAAAAAAGAAAAAAGCAAAAAGATGCAACTGCCTAAGGGCGCCCAGGTGGGCACGGACATCGGGTTAGGCCGTTGCTTGGACGGGGGAGGATCGGAGAGAAGCGGCCTGGTACGTGCCGGTAGCGCTGGTGAAGACATTCAGTTGAGTTCATAAATCCTCCTGGCATTTGTCGTATAGCAATCAACACTAACAGCATAATAAATACTACAATATGATAAGGCTAGTTTGTAAACGTAGATTAGACAGTTCTAAGGGCATAAATCGTGAAAAAACATTATACAACTGGCATTCATCTAATCTAAGTCTTGCCGCCATACATCAGTGTTAACAACATTGATGTGTTCCGGCATGAAGATAAGATAGCAAGTTCTCTATTGCGTTGGGGAAACTTGGTAAGCCCGCTTCCATCTTCGGCATCATCGTCACTTACCATCAGGTGAGATGATGCCAAGGGCTTACCAATTGTGAATTTTAAAAAAATCGTTTCATATAAGTACACAAAATTGCTAAATTTCAGTGGCAGTGGGCAGGGCAGCTCGTAGAACAGATGGCCGTTGAGTTAGTAAAGTTCTCGAGTGGTAACCGCGCACCGTAGGCCCAAGGCTTAGCGTAGGCAGATCTTCCACTCGGTGGATCGACGACCTGGTGAAGGTCGCGGGAAGCCGCTGGATGCGGGCAGCGCAGGACCGGTCGTTGTGGAAATCCTTAGAGACGTCTTTCGGCTGATATGAGGAAGTACACCAAATATCAGTTCACTTGCATGTTGGGATTTCTTCGTTATCCAAATCTTCCATTCTCAAATATGAGGCCAATGTACCTTTAATAAAAGTGCTTTGTTGCGATCCTGTCTTTAATCGCTTAACTTGGAAAATCGATACGAGCGCTTAACCAAAACATATACCATACCTCATAATTTAAGGAAAAATAATATATTTTTTTATTTAAAATTAGTGAGCCCTTAACATTATCTCACCTGATGGTAAGTGACGATAGTGCTAAAAGCGGACTTATCAAGATTCCTGGAACTGGCTATCTTATCTTCAAGCCGGGACACATCAATGCTATTAACATTAATGTTTGGCGGCAATACTTAGATAAGATGGTGGTAACTAGCCAGGTGGGCTTGGAAAATGTCCTGCCACCAACCAAACCGAGTCATACAAAGTAAGACTCCAACGGGAATCAAACCTGAGACCTTCTGATGTGAAGTTAATGGACTTAACCATTACGCCACGGAGGCGATTAAAAAACTTACCAAATGAGAGAGGAACAGTAGATAGAAGCCGTAGAGTACCAAGCTGTAGTGTGTCAGAAGGTAGGCTATGCACCACTTCGGTAGGACCACGTCGTATTTTATTTGGAGGTGGATAGCGGGCTGGAAGGGAATAAACTTCTCTCAGCTAAAATGTAACTACAGAGAACTAGTTAATAGTTGATAGTTTCTAAATAAATACATTCATCATCATCATCATATCAGCCACAAATCGTCCACTGCTGGACAAAGGCCTCCCGTAAGGATTTCCACGACGACCGGTCCTGCGCTGCCCGCACCAGGTCGTTGGTCCACCGCGTGGGAAGCCAATACATAACAGTACAGTAAACACATTACAGTACCTAAAATTTTCGATATTCCATACTTCTTACAAGCTTTTATTTAACTTGCAATTTATGTATGTTTGTTCGGGTGAAATCTTGCAAGTTAAATTGAACCCACTTCCAGGTTTCCGATTGAGCTGAAATTTTGCATGCATGTGTATATCGCGTGACAATGCAATATTAAAAGCTTGTTCCTAAAATTTTTTAGGTTTTTCGTAAGTTCTTTGCTATTTACTTATAATATGTAACCAAGTATTCCTTAAAATAATTTTTTTTTCTTCAAATCTATTTTTTTT
Organism: Coleophora flavipennella; assembly: GCA_947284805.1. Lineage (NCBI taxonomy): Eukaryota > Metazoa > Arthropoda > Insecta > Lepidoptera > Coleophoridae > Coleophora > Coleophora flavipennella. The sequence continues at coordinate 2,900,521 of OX369297.1, forward strand.
TCCTTTTTTTTTATTTTGACATTGATTTTTTTGTATTTTTGACGATTTTAACAAGATTTGACATTTTTAATATGTTTTGTATAAATGTGTATGGTGACATTAAATAAATAATCTAATCTCTACACAGGGAGGTGGGTAGCAGAATGCTTTGCAGGAGAAGAAATCATCAGTTTTTACTCAGTTTGTAATTACCTAGTTTTACAATCCGGCGCCATTCAGCGCGCCGTTTTGGAAACCGGCGGATTCTACGTAACGACTGCGACATATAGATTGATATATCATTTAATGCGTGGCATTGATTGGAACAGTTGTCTCTGTCTTTTTCTTTACGTGTAAAGAGTAAAGAAAATAACCACACGTTTGCATTTTTTCAATGTTTTCTCGTTTCAATTAAAAAACTACAATTTATTTCAAAAAATCCAGCTGGCTTATTGAAGTGTGTATTTAGGCTAATCGGCTAAGAAACTTTAGAGGTACTAAATCTGCCTGATTTGCCTATAGAATGCAAATCTGTGTTTTAAAAGAGGTTTCATTGATATATTTTTTTCTGTTATAAAAGTTTACGAATCGTGTTTCTACAACCGGCAAATTGAAGTAATTGAAATGAAAAATCAGTTTACAAAATATTACTTTCATATGTTTTGTAATTGCTGAGAAAAATCGAGATCCCTGCGACCAAAGTTCCAGTGCGTCGCCTTAATTAGTCTTTTACTGTTAGAAGGTTACTGAAGCCCTGGCCGGATGCGGGCAACCCAGTACAGGTCGTTGTGGGAATTGTTGTGGAGGCCTTTATCCAGCAGTGGACGTCGAAGGGCTCATATAATTATTATATTATTAGTCATTACGGGGATTATGGGATTACAATTATGCCAGTTGTCAATGTTATGTGATTGACAATTGCTGTTTATTTAAAACGGTAATCAATTTCGTAATTGACGTAATTGATGATTAAGGGGCTTCTCCCAGCTAACTGGCGCCGCCGTCAGTTAAAAATAGTTACCCGCTGAGTACATAATTTAACGAAAATTTTCAACGATGAATTTGAATTTGTAAAATCAAACCTGACCGAACCTAACATCGTTCGCTTCGCTTGCTCATCCCTAATATTATAAACGCGAAAGCTTGTAAGAATGTATAGATGTATGTTTGTTACTCTTTCACACAAAAACTTCTAAACGGATCTGGCTGAAATTTGGTAGGTGGATTAATACATAGGCTGCCTTCTTCCTTTCTTTCTTTCGCTTGCGACTCGCGCACTGCGCGCCCTCAAAAGTCATTCCACGCGGGTAAAGCCGCGGGAAACAGCTAGTTTTAAATATGTTACTCAGTAGTTTTTACATAAAGCGGCACCTCATGCAATGCGGCATACTTTCTTTAAGCCGAATTGCAATCCGACTGAATGTTATGTCGCCGCATTAAAAAACGTCGCAATTTTACAATCCGGCGTTGTTCGGCGCGCTGCTGTTTTGAAAACCGGCTGATTCTACAATACAGCTTCCACATATATACTCATGTAAAAGGAAAAGTGCTGATTTACTCAATCACTGACTGACTTATCAAAGCTCTGACCTAGAAAGCTGAACTTTTGGACAAATTCTGGAATTAGGCCGGATTTTTCGAAATTCTTACGGGATAGGGAATAAAGCGGGAATGAATTTGGGGGAAAAATCTAGTCTTTCATTTTTAAGTAGTATTTTTATTTCACAATTGGTGAAAACCATGATACCGAAAACAAAATTCCCTAACGCAATGGGGAACTGGCTATCATATCTTAAAGCCGGAACACATCAATGCTGTTGGCATCAAAACTTAGAAAAGATAGTGGTGCTAGCCAGGCGGGCTTAGAAAATGCCCTTCCACCAAAGTCATACAAAGTAAGACTCTGCCGAAAAATGAACCTGCGACCTCCAGATATGCCAATGGAATTAACCATTACGCCACGGAGTGCGGCAGTATCTATAAAAAGAAAAGTTCTCACTCACTCAGTGACTCATCAACGTCTAGCCCAAACTTTTGGACCTAAAAAGCTGAAATTTTGCACAAATGTTCCCTTTATGATTTACATCCTACTAATAATATAAACGCACGAGTTTTTATGTAGGGATGTATGAATGTTTGTTACTCTTTCACGCAAAAACTACTGAACGTATCTGGATGAATTATGGTAGGTAGACAGATTAGGACCTGGATTAATATATAGGCTACAGCACTGCGCACTCTCGGAGACAATCATAGAAACTATGTTCACGCGAGCGAATCCACTGTCAAAAGCTAGTAAAAAGTAAGGCTCATTTTTTGGAATTCCGCGAGTAAAGTGCGAATGAAGTCGTGGGCAACCAATCAAAATTAAAAGGCAAAAACTTTCCTACCTACTCATACAGAAAAGGCTCTTTTCTTTGCTGTCGTTTCAATATACCGAGATTTAATTATTAATTAGAAAAGATTCTTGATCGATAAAATTTCAATTTTTCGTATTAGTACGGATTCACTGGAGTGACGTTTTCATTAAAAGATATCATACTTTATCATTAAATGTTCGTCAAGTTGAAATTAACTTACTGACTTAGCTTGAAATGAAAGTTAAATAATTTTGTCGCTTATTTTATTAGACTTTCGATTTAAGTTTAAGAAGCCTTCTTACAGTTAAGTAAGTCTCAATGAGCTTCAATGTAATAAACATACATATTTGGACTATCATACAAGAAAAAAAATCTCATTTCTTGTATGGCGGCCCACAATGATTTTTATTTTTTATTATTTGTTGTTATAGCGGCAATGCAAATACTCTGTGAAAATATTAACTGTTTATCTATCACGGTTCATGAAATACAGTCCGCTGACACACAGATGGACGGATGGACAGCGGAGGCTTAGCAATAAGCTCACATTGGTCACTCTTTGGGTGTCATCTGATGATGACACGATCAGCTCATATATGTCCCCACCGAGGGGCTCGAGCCTACCCTGACCAATTCATTGATTGATTGAAAAGACTTTATTGCACAACAATAAGAGGAAAAAACAGATACAATGATTGAGGAAGCTTTACATATAGCGGTCTTATTGCTAACAAACGATCTATTCCCGACCTGATTTAGGTCTATCGGGCCTTTTGGTGTACGGAACCCTAGAGTCTACTTATGATGTGAAACAACGCTTATGAATAAGTAATTACCCCTAACGTAGCTATTTAGTAATCTGTTCCCTAACGCCGCATGGTCCGATGGGCTTGTTCAATCAATCGGACTAAACAGCTTCGTTTGGGTTGAGCCAATACATGGTGTCACAGACAAGCGAATACCTTGACTACAGAGTAAAGAGTACCTACACCCCAAAGATTGACTTACCCTAGGTCTCGAAACCAAACTAAAAGTAATTAAGGCGACGCATTGGAAACTTTAGTCGCAGGGATCTCGATTTTTAACACGCTTATATTAGCTTCACCTGTATTTATGTATGTTTGTATGTATGTTTGTAACCAACTCCTTTGCGCTCGATTTTGACCCACTTAAAACGGACAGATTCAATTCAAACTTTGTACATTTATCAAGAATCAGTGACAATACAATAATTACATAAATTTATCTCATTGCCCTGAACTAAAAATTTAAAAATAAATATAGTTTAAAAAAATTATAAAACATGCTTATAAAGCACATCGAACTAAAAAGTGAAAACTAATTCTTAATATAAGCCGAAAACAATAATGAACGAAAAATACGAGTATTATTGTGAAAAAACCGTGGGGCGCTTTGTGCCATATTTTTCGTATATCAAGAAATTTACACTTTTTTCACAATAATACTAGTATTTTTCGTTCATTATTCTTTTCAGCTTATATTAAGAATTATTTTTCACTTTTTAGTTCGATGTGCTTTAAAAGCGTGTTTTATAGTTTTTTTTTTATTTCTTAGCAATGACAAAAGTAATATTTTGTAAACTGATTCATCATTTCAATGACAATTTGCATTCTACAGGCAAACCAAGACCTATTTAGAACTTCTGAATTTTCTTAGTCGATTAGTCTAAACACACACTTCAATATGCCAGTTGGATATTGATTTTAATTGAAACGAAAAAAACATAGAAAAAGTGCAAAAGTGTGGTTATTTTATTTACTCTTTACACGTAAAAAAAAGACAGAGACAACTGTTCCAATCAATGCCTCACCTCAAATGATACATCAATCTTTATGTCGCAGCCGTTACGTAGAATCCTCTCCAGGTTTCCAAAACGGCGCGCTGAATGGCGCCGGATTGTAAAACGGCGGAGTATTGTAAAGCGAAGGACAACTGTTCCAATCAATGCCTCGGCTGAAGGTACTTACGTCTTCCTCCATATCCTTAAACCTGATGAACTGTCCCGGCTTCCAGCTGGGTCTGTCAAACACGGCTCTGAGCTTATGGGACCACTTTTCGTATTCCTTAAATCGCTTCACTACGTAACCGGTGTAGAAAGTCTGTGAACAAAATACAGGGTGATTTTTTATCTATTAAAACTGAACACCTTTCCAACAGTGTTACACAGCGTGTTTTATTTTTTTTAATCAAGTTCATTGAACTAAAGTTGTTCAGTTTCATTAAATAAATTGTATATAATAAAGCTGTGCATACTTTTTCGCAAAGCCTTTACCATCAGTCGTGTAAACACATACAGTATACATTTGAGTATACATTCTAGTGTACTAGTATACATACATAGTATTCTAGTATACATACCTACAGAATGTATACTCAAAGCAGTATACACATATACAACAATTAACATTATGCTTACGTCATCATAAACATCATCATCATCATATCAGCCGAAGGACGTCCACTGCCGGACATAGCCTCCAGGATTTCCACGACGACCGGTTCTGCACTACCCGCGTCCTTCACCAGGTCATCGGTCCACCGAGGGGGAGGCCTGCCTTCGCTACGTTTTCCGGTGCACGGTCGCCACTCGAGAACTTTACTGCCCCAACGGTCATCTGTTCTATGCTTACTTAGTAGCAAATAATCTATAATATAATAAAACTGTAACGGGGCCGTGTCTGTACATGAAATATTTTTGGAAAATAATAAGTGTGGTAGACATTACTAACGATACAGAGGCCAAAACAACAACTTTTGAAATTTTTGTCTGTCTGTCTGTCTGTCTGTCTGTCTGTATGTTCGCGCATCACGCAAAAACTACCAGGCCAATTTTGATGAAATTTTGTATGGTAACCACTTATAGCCCGGGTTAACATATAGGACACTTTTTATCCCAGAAAATTCAAGAGTTACCATGGGAAAATCAAAAGTATTCATTTATAGAATGGCTCACCACGCAAATGTGGCTTTTTACACGTTGATACCCTTATCGCGAACTAAAACTGGGACATTGTGAATCCCAAAAAAATTAGGGTTTCTACAGGAATGCAAAAAACTGTATCTTTAAAATGACTCAACGTAACAATATGAAACCTTTACATTGGGATGGTGTGTTTTGACCATCATTGTATAGTCGGGTATTCTTTATCCCGGAAAACTAAAGAGGTCCCGTGGGAAATTATATCGATACTTACAATAATAACAATAGAGTACTTTTTTCTATATATTAGCTACACATACCAAACATTATAATCATAGTAGCAGAATGTCAATAGATGGCACTGCAGGGATAATAAAACGCGCTTAAGTTGTATTAAAACATTAAAATATTATTTCATACTTTTGAGTGGATTTCTTTTATGTATTTTTCAGCATACGCTACTTTAAACTCTGGAACTATGGTACGTAGCGATGTGTTTCATAGACGAACAGAGAGGTATTTTTTTACAGATTCCAATCGTGTAAAAAAATAAAAACACATAAATCGAGTTTAACATCTTTTAACAGGAGGCACAGATATGGGAACTCTTCTGACGGCGACTATTTGCGTGTGGCAGTTGCTCTCCGCCTGCAATATCAATATCTGTGAACCTCATCAATGTATTTGCGGGTCCTCGGTGGAGGCAATTGGCCATCACTCACTGAGTTGCAGTCGTGTTTGTGAAGATTACCACGTCACCAATTCCTTAATGACCTCACTCGGAGGGCACTGGTCTCGGCCAGATGGAATATTCCATCTTTGATGCAGCCGCCGGCCGGGCTTTAGTCGATCTGATGGCAAAAGGCCGGAGGGTTTAAACAGGTGCTATGGCAGAGAGGAACGTGTCTGCTTTGGGAAGCCACTTTTTCTGCCTCACTCCTCACCCGTACGGTACTGCTGCTCAATTTGCGGTGAGAAAGAAGCATAATAAGTACTCGGTCTTGGAGGCAAATTACTGCTTTGTGCCGCTGGTCTGTGAGACAACCGGCTGCTGAACCCTCAGAGGCCTTTGCCTTCACAAAGAAGATTGCCTTCGCCTTCGAGAGAGGAGATGTGACGTGAGGTCCTACCTGCTGCTAAGGTTATCTACTGCCATCCAGCGCGGCAACGAGAAGTGAGTCTTGGGCTCCTTTGGAGCTGATACGACTCGATGATTTGACCCATATTAATATTGTTAGGAAATTTTATTACTAGATTGATAACTTATTTGAATTATTTTTTTAGCCTGTATCACTGGGAATGAAATAGTCAACCTTTTATCTGTGGAAATTATCATAGCCCGATGCAGTTCCTGAGGAAACTAAAACAATACTCTTTGTTCGTTTTATTTAAAATCGTAACGAAAAAATGGATTGGTGTGATTTTTAGCACAGAGATGAGGTGGAAAACGATATAATTTAATAATAAGTTCCCGAGGGATCTGGGGACAACTGTTTTCTACGCTCGCGCACGTCGGTGGCGTCGCAACGGAACAACGGATTAAAGTGATTTTTTGCATAGAATTTGTTGAGGGGGTGGGAAGTGACAAAGACTGCTAATCCGAATAGCCCGATACAGTTCCTGAGGTACCTGGAGAAAACTCATGTCCACGCTTGCGAGCTGATTGCGGCTCGCGCACCACTCAACCTCAAAAAGAGTCATAAAAGTTTTGTCCACGTGGGCGAAGCCGCGGGCAAAAGCTAGTAAAGGTATATAAGACTTGATAAAAAAATTACGATCAATTTAGATTGTATAGGATGTATCTCTCATTCAGAAACAATTAACTATACAGTGTTGTAGGACTTATCAATTTCTAGTTACTCCGAAAGTTTCATCAAAATCGTTAGAGCCATTTTTGAGTAAAAGTAACAAACAACCTGGGTTTGTTTGAAAGGTACCTTATTCAGATTTAATCTGGAATAACAAACTACGGCGTAAAGTAGGCCATATAAGCAAAGTATATATATTAGTACTAACATACAGTATGGACACTCCCTGCCGCTCTCTAGATTGCGACCTCACCCCTCTTCACCCAGATTGATAAAGATTGGTTACAGTTTGCTTGTCGAACGTATAGGATTTCGCCGCCATTTTGTTTGTTCCGTCATTCCTTTTTTGAAATTTCATTTTTGGCCCGTTGTATGAAATGTCCAGGGTGTGATATAAGTAGGGTACAGAATGTCATCATAATCGTTAGACACGTTTTACGAATATGAATGTCCATTTTTATGTTCTTACAAAGTAATTAACCTTAAAAGGCTATAAGGCATGAAGAAAAAAAGTATTTTCAGCGCCCCATATGGAGAATATTTCGTTTCAGCTGAACCTTAGATAATGCCGCTCGCCGTTGCCGTCTCGCTTCAAACACTCCGTCAAAGGGACCGCCCTGAGTTTAATCGTGGCATCGAAAACGACGCAGCGGGTGGCGCGATTGAACTCATGGCGGCCCCTTTGACGGAGTGTTTGATGCGAGCCGTAAAAGGTGCAGCTAGTTGTCTTGCAAATTTTGTATCGAAACATATGCGACAGCCCCTACGGGTGGAAGCGTAGGTGGAATCAGGTAAAGGGATTTTCTTCCAACTCTTTCACACATCTTCGAATTCATACGTTACCTGCAAATGTAGGGGGTTGAACGAAGGTTGCTGGTAGATAAGCCCGTACACAATACGGTCGGTTTCCTTTTCCGGTCTGAAGGTGCCAAACAGTTTGTCCCAGATGATGAGCACCCCACCGTAGTTCACGTCAATGCAGTACGGGTTGCTGCCTGAAATTTTGGGGGTTTTATAATAAATAAACTTTAGCTTCATCATCATCGATCGGGCCTTAGTCGACCACTCGGGCCCGGTCCGGCTTGGTCGACTTCACACACAACCTGCGAGTTTCTTCGCAGGCGTGTGCAGGTTTCCTCACGATGTGTTCCTTCACCGTTACAGCGTCGGATAAACGTACATATGAAATCTAAATTGGAAATCACATTGGTACAAACTTTAGCATAGAGGTCGTATAAATTTATTTCACTCCAGCGATCCATTACATGAAAATTACTCTGTGAAAATTTCAACTGTCTACCTAATTCATGAAATACAGCCCACTGACAGACAGACAGACAGACAGATGAAAGGACAGCGAAGGCTTAGTAATAGAGTCCCGTTTGTCACCCTTTGGGCAAAGTGTATTGTTAGTACTAACATACAGTATGGACACTCCCTGCCGCTCTCTAGATTGCGACCTCAACCCGTCGTCACCCAGATTGGTTGTCGAACGTATAGGATTTCGCCGCCATTTTGTTTGTTCGGTCATTCCTTTTTTGAAATGTAATTTCTGGCCCGTTGTATGAAGTGCCCAGGGTGTGCTTTAAGTGTACGGAAGCCTAAAAAATTAGGTCTGGTGCTAACGAGGTCCTACAAGTAACTATTTAGTAATCTGTGGTCCTACTTCATACAGCGTGTCTGGATCTCCATGCGACTACAGTGTGGAATGTCTATTTGAGAGGTGACTTGAGTGGTGGTAGTTCGCAAGACTTAACAGATTGTTATATTACTTCATTCGTGTTGAAAAATAATGCAATTAAACATACAAAACAAAAATTATGCTTAAGTAACTTTACTCACCATGATGAATCCTATGATGGCTTGGAGTGTTGAGAATGTACTCCAGAGGACCGAGGGTCTTTATGGACTCCGTGTGGATCCAGAACATGTAGAGGTAGCTGAACTGGTGGTGCATAACGAACTGGGCTGGTGGAATCACCAGGGCTAGGGGAAGATAGAAGATCTGCAAAAGGACACGTAAATAAATTCGTTGAATTATTCATTCTACTAAAGATTGTAGCCAGGATTTGATTTAACCAGAATAGCAATAGTAGTTCCAAAAAATCAACATTTTTATATTATTTGACGACATGATTTCGTTTATGTTTGTTACAGGTGTGTTTTAAGGACTTTCAGATGAATACTGCGCCCGCTTCAAATGGAGTCCAGATCATGAGCACACCCCGGACATTGCATACAAATGGTCGTGAAACTACATTTCTAAAAACAAATGATGGAGCAAACAAAATCACGACAAAATCCCATACGTTCGAGAACCAGACTGTAACCAATCTGTATCAATCTGGGTGACGAGGGGGTGAGGTCGCAATCTAGAGCCGGTTTATTTATTTTCTAATGGATCTATTGAGAAATGCGTTCATCTCCATAGCCACATCATCAAAATTGGATCTAACGAGAAACGAATGACTCAATAGAATCGTCATTCGTTTACTCAATGGATCTACTGAGAAATAAATTTCTCTATAGATCCACACCTTTAAAATTAGATCTATTGAGAAACAAATGATTCAATAGATCTAATATGGATCTACTCAATGGATCTACCGAGAACAAACGAAAGAAATGGACAAGCGAAGAGAATACGAAAATTATTCAGCACCGTTACGTCGAGAGGTTATCGAAAAGCTGTGTTAATTGATACTGCAGGTAAGAATAATGTTGATTGTAAACTCACTTTATTGCTTTTGAAACAAATTCATTAAATATTTAGACAAAAGAAATACATTTAGCAAAGGCGGACTTATCCCTTTCGGGATCTCTTCCAGTCAACCTTGGTTTCTGTCTCTGCTTTGTGCCATTATTTATCAAGTTGTTTAGAGCGATACGTTTCATTTGACTTTATAAAGCAAAGCTTACACAAACTAGGTACTGCAGTGTGAGCAAAGCGAGTCCAAATTTTTTTTTGCTTATTGCCTTGTAGGACCTCTCAGACGAAGTCGCAGAAGAGAGATAGTACCTATCTTATGTAGTATGTTAAAACGGTAGGTTGGCTAGCTGATTCACGACGACGCCTCAATTTCGAACGTTACATATAGCTTTTTTTTTAGATTTTTTTATTGACAGTGGACATTTTTCAATTAAGGCAGCGCATTTCCATATAAGCGTCGGTGGCTCAACCGGTAATGACTCGGTTTATCTAACCAGAGGTACCGGGTTCAAATCTGGACGGCCAATGTACCAATGAGTTTTTCAAAAACTTACGTACATACTTACCGATTGCTTTAACGGTGAAGGAAAACATCGTGAGGAAACCTGCACATGCCTGCGAAGAAACTCGAAGGTTGTGTGTGAAGTCGACCAACCCGCACTGGGGCCGCGTGGTCGACTAAGGCCTAATCGCCCTGATTCAGGGTAGGCTCGAGCCCCTCGGAGCTGTAATGATGATTTCCATATAACGTATCGAAATTGAGTCTTCATCAATCATGAGGTTACCCAAAGGACGATGGAGTGGGCTATATATAAGTCCCTACGTGATTAAATCAGAAATAAGGAGAGCCATACCTAAACTAAAGCAACCGATATAACTCACAGGAACCTAAAACTCAAGTGGCAGTGGGTGGGGGACATAGCTCGTAGAACGGACAGCCTTTGGGGTAGTATAGTTCTTGAGAGGTGTCCGTGCATTGGAAGACGTAGCGTAGAAAGGCCTCCTACTAGGTGGACCGAATATGTGAAGGTCCCGGGAAACCGCTGGATGCGGGCAGCGCAGGATCGGTCGTTATGAAAATACTTGGAGGAAGCCGTCGTTGTTCAGCAGACGTCTTTCAGCTAAGATGGTGATGATGAATCAGGGAGCTGATCTACAAAAGTTTTTAAAAGCTTATATTTAACTTGCAATGTTTGTATGTATGTTGGTTCGTTGGTACAGGTCAAATCTGCAAACGATTTTAGAGTGACTTCCAGGTTTTTTTTTTATTTTTTTATTTCAAATAGGTGTTTACACACACTTTTAAATAGTCAAAACAAAAAAAAATACTGTATTTTACAAATAATGTCATGATTCAGATTACAGTCTCAGGTTATTTGATATAGAATCAACATATATATATATCTTTGTCATTTACATAATCTATTATTTTATAATATCCTCTAGAGCACAAAACTTTTTTGACATGAGTCTTGAATTTATTCTCTGACAAACTAAAGGCTATATCTATTTTATTTACAGTTCTTAAATTCAAATTATGCCTGTCACTGTTTTTAGGAAATAAATGCAATGTGTCCGATTTATCTGAAGTTTGGTATAAAACCGTATTCCTGGTGACAATAGGTCCTTTTTGTATTTTAAAGTTGATCTGATGATGAAATTAGGAGGTGGAATCAAGGTCCGAGGATCGTCTTTTACTTTGAAACACTGAGCTTGCCTTTTTTTATTTAGAATTGGTAAGCCCTTGGCATAATATCACCTGATGGTAAGTGACGATGATTCCGAAGATGGAAGCGGGCTTACCAAGATTCCACAACGCAAAGAAGAATGGCTATCTTATCTTCAAGCCGGCCTTTTTTATTAAACGGAAACGTGTTTTTATATTCACATTTTGTCACCATGAGCATTTGGTTTTTGAGCATAAAAACTATTTTAAACCGAATTTCCAAAACCGAGGAGGTTTACAATTCGACTGTACGTTTTTTTGTGTGTGTATGTGTGTAGCTTGCCTTTTTTTATTCAGAATTGGTAAGCCCTTGGCATAATATCACCTGATGGTAAGTGACGATGATACCGAAGATGGAAGCTGGCTTTCCAAGATTCCACAACGCAAAGAAGAATGACTATCTTTATAAAATGGAAACGAGTTTTTATATTCACATTTTGTCACCATGAGCATTTGGTTTTTGAGCATAAAATCTAATTTCAACCGAATTTCAAAAACAGGAGGAGATTTACAATTCGACGCTTCGAGTGTTACGCGATATCTTCGCAGATTATGAACCGATTTTCATGATTTATTTTTTATTCAAAAGGGTATGCTTTCAAGTTGGTCCCTTAAAAATTTCATCAAAATCGGTGTACAAATTTATAAGAAAATAGATTAACAAAAAACAAAAATAATAATGCAAAATTGTTTTCTTCAAGTAAACTTGAAATTTTTTCTTATTTCTTTTTACTTATCTATTTATATAGATAAAAGAAAGTCGTGTTAGTTACACTATTTATAACTCAAGAACGGCTGGACCAATTTTTATGATTTTTGTGTTTTTGCATTTGTTTTCGTTTGAATAGGATAATAAGTATTAAAATATAATATGTATTCATCAATAAAAAATATTATGAGTCAAAAAATAATTAGTTTTAAGGTAGGGTAGGGTAGTGTAGTAAAGTGTAGTGTAGTGTAGTTAGGGTAGGGTAGGGTAGTGTAGGTTAGGGTAGAGTAGTGTAGGGTAGTGTAATGTAGTGTAGTGTAAGGTGGAACGAAGTTCGCCGGGACAGTCAGTTTGATATAAAACTTAAACTACGGTTATTTGAAATGACACTACCCGTTTAAATATTTACACAAAATCCAATCACCAAAGGTCGTATCACAGTTTCGTGTGACCCCATCGCAAGGAATTGATAAAGATTGCCGAATCCCTCCTTTACCGACCTTTATTGAGTTTCGGTTGACGAAAAGTTTAATTTAGTCCTCATCCTGAGCTCACAGACAAGATTGATGGGCTTCATATTAAAGTGTACAAAAAGTCTTGCCTGATTAATTGATCAGAGCATTTTGTTTAGTAGGCACTCGGTTAGAGCATATGTTACGGTTATTTTAATAAATCCGGTTTGTATTAATATTAACCAACCGGTATTAATAATAACCGCATGTAATTATTGTCGGGTAAATAATCATTATTACCTGTTATTAAAAGCGGAGTCTTCACTTTGAAGGTCAAAGTGAAGGTCAGTTTTGTGTGCAATAATACCTATTGTACCTAGGTACCTATAATAATAAAAATGCTGTAGGTTAGGTTAGGTTTTCCTTTTAAAACAGCGCGGGCGACGAGCGAGCGAAGCGAGTGATGTTTATTTATCACTTCAACCGCACTTTGTTGGTTAGTATTAATAATAACCAGTAATTATTAATAAATACTAATTGATTACTTTGACCATAACATACATACCGATTGGTGTGCGTGCATACTTTTTAAGTACGGATACCTACGGGTGTGTTGATGTATATATCAATGTTAACAGCATTGATTTGTTCCGGCTTGTAGATTAGATAGCCAGTTCCCCATTGCGTTGGGGAATCTTGGTAAGCCCACTTCCATCTTCGGCATCATCGTCACTTACCATCAGGTGAGATGATGTCAAGGGCTTGCCAATTGTGGATTGAAAAAAAACACAGTGCCTACCCATTTTTTTTTATCCACAATTTATATGATAAGCGCTTGGTATCATCTCAGTTAAACTACTTCTCTATTTCTCTCTCTCTTTCTTTCTCAGTCTCTTCCCAACTTCAGTAAGGTAAGGTCATACTCCGGATGGAAGTCAATTCTGGGTTGGTGGAGGTTGTAGGTATAGTAGCAAAAACCACGGTTGAAGTTTTTCAAGCCACATATCTGATACGGCTTAATGACTGCCATCTAGTGACAGCATCGTTACTTTCCATCAAGGCTTTTTTTCTTATCTTTATAAGTGGGGGCTGCAGTTGCAGCGACACTTCGACCCAATGGGATCTTTTGTTCAAGGCTTACCGATTGTCGATTAATAAAAAAACGTAAGAAAGCCTTAAATTTATTGGAATGGTTTTGAAACGCTATTGAATAAGTGATATTAACTGTTTTGAAAAACATAGTATGCTCATATGGTGGAAGAGGTCACGGATTCAAATCCGGACGGCCAATGTACAATTTATTATTTTAAAAATTTACATACATGTACTTACCGATTACTTTATCGGAGAAGGAAAACATCGTGAGGAAACCTACACATCTGATTCCAGATGTGTATGAAGGTTGTGTTGCACACGTTCGAAAGGTGTTAATCTAAATGCCTTAAACGTAACAGCGGGTGATGCTAAGTGCAACACCAGGCAACCGACGTCTATCCCTTGGATAACACGGTTAATTGTGCGACACGATAAGAAAGAAAGAAGAGTTAGTTTATACGCTAAGAAAGTGACACCTTCCACCACCTGAAGATCCCTAATCCAACGTCCGAACAAGCTTCTTTTTGAATTTTATTGAGAGTTTACACTTTCATCATCATCATATCAGTCGAATAACGTCCACTGCTGTACAAAGGCCTCCCCCAAGGATTTCCACGACGACCGTTCCTGCGCTGCCCGCATCCATCGGCTTCCCGCGATCTTTACCTGGTCGTCGCTCTACGTACGCTACTTTTTCCGGTGCGCGGCCGCCACTCGTGAACTTTAATGTCCCAACGGCCATCTGTTATACGAGCTATGTGCTCTGCCCACTGCCACTTCAGTTTAGCGATTCTGTGAGCTATGTCGGTTACTTTGGTTCTCCTGCGGATCTCCTCGTTTCTGATTCGATCACGCAGAGAAACTCCGAGCATAGTACGCTCCGTTGCCTTTGGATGACCTTGAGCTTGGTTGGTTTACACTTTATAGGAAATGAATAGTTAAGTTTAGTTGTATTTTTGTAAATTTATATAGGCAAAATAAAATAAGATACCCCACCAAATAAAGGTTACCGATACGCTGGGCTCGATACCGGTGCTATAAAAAAAGGTTACCTGAATTTCTAGATACCTGTTACGGACAGCGAGCCAAACAGAACGCCACCGAGCACCGCGTCACTTGGATCACCGCGAGTTCCGAGGGCGTCAAAGAGCGAGCGAGACAGACGCGGCGCGGGACAGGGACGCACTGAGAAAACGTGTGCTCACTTAGACTGTAACTAGTTGGGAGGCGTAGATTTAGGATGTAAATAGAGCATTTTGATAATAAAGTTGTTGTGTGGTTAATGCGAACTTGCGAACTCGATCCTATTGTTTCATTTCGACCTTAATATACAGTCCACTGATCCACAACAGTTTGTCTGGTCCTTCGAGCCGGATTTGAACGTGAATCCACCTGCACGAACGACAACGAACGAGATTTGAACGTGAATCCACCTGCACGAACGACTACGAACGAACGAGATGGTTGTGACAAGAAGCCAAGCTGACAAGATGGAGCTGCCGGAACAAATCGAAGCAGAGCGGAGGCGACGTCTCTCGCTGAACCCGCCTGAGTCGCCTGCCGCAACGAACATCCAAACTGACCAGCTGCCGCCTACAACCTACGGAACGGGACTACCAGTGACTACTACCACGGATACGGCTGTCGCACATACACGGCAAATCAGCAGAGCAGCAAGTCATTCATCGGCACGCTCGCAGCGCTCCAACATGAGCGTTGCTTCTCGACAGCGACGCGCCGAACTCGCCGCCAAGGAGAAGTTGCTCGAGATCGAGAAAAGGAAGTTGGATTTGGAAGCGGAACTAGTCAAGCAGCGGCTAGCCGTCGAAGTCGCATCCCTTCAAGAAGAGGAGAACGAGGAACGGGACAGCCTTCATGACGGCGACGCACGCCCGTCACACGATCACCGCGACAGGGTGACCGACTGGCTGGAGAAACAACCTCTTGAAGCGAACGCGGAGCCAGTACGGGGGGAGCCGCTGATGGACCGAGAGCAGCGCCGTAGCCCGTCACCTGAAAACAGAAAAAGCGACATCGCTCAGCTGGCGCACGAACTGCGCAAAATGAACAGGGCTCGACCACGCCCAATGACTGACCTGCCGACATTCTCCGGCGCGCCGAACGAATGGCTGCCATTCAAAGCAGCAGTAAGGGACTTCGTGAACATGTACGAACTACCAGCCGGAGAGCAACTACTACGGCTGCGGAGCTGCCTCAAGGGAGAGGCCCGCGACGCAGTGGCTGCCTTACTTCATACGGCCACTGACCCTGGGGTCATCATGAAGACACTCGAACAATGCTTCGGGCGCCCCGAAGCAATCATCGACCGTGCTTTCGAAGATCTAAGGAAGCTGCCGAGGCCTGGAGCGTCAGCGACCGACCTGAATCACTTCGCGATCCGGCTACAGAACGTAGTCTGTGTGCTCCAGACTATCGACCGACGGGGCTATCTGCACAACCCGATGTTGGTACGCGAGGTGCTGGACAAGCTGAGCCCCCACGTCAAATCACGGTGGTGTGATTACGCCGACGAACATGAAGGCACCTCCGATGCGGAAATTATCAAGCTGTCCCGCTTCCTCATACGCGAGGCAGACCGGGCGCTAAAATACACCTACGCCCCATCGTCGACCGCCGTGCCTGCGCGTCCATCGGCCGCTACGCGTGTACCCGCTACAAATCAGAGCGGTGGCAGGAAGAGGACGACCGCCGTCTACACTACAACAGAGACAACGGAGGAGCAGACCGAGAAATGTCTAAGCTGCGAACAAGCACACCCACTCACGCGGTGCCCGTCCTACAAGGCGCTAACGATCAATAAGCGCTGGGACTTCGTACGAGAGAAGGGGCTGTGCTTCAAATGCATAGCGAAGAGACATCGACGCAACTTCTGCAGAGCCAAGCCGTGCGGCATAAACCAGTGCCGCCGACCGCATCACCCTTCGCTACACGAAAATGAACAGCCGACTACAGCCAGTCCCAGCTCCAGCGCTGCTACGAACTCAGCGCCTCCAAACACCAATGAGGCAGTGCTATCCGTGGCTACCTCATTCGCCACTAGCACACGATCTGCCTTACTAAAGACGTGCCCTGTGACCATCTCCGGACCACGAGGAGAAGCTCAGACCTACGCCCTGCTGGATGAGGGCGCGACAGTGACCCTGATCGACGAAGAGCTCGCGAGATCCGTGGGTGCAGAAGGACCCTCTCAACCCCTGCACCTACACGGGGTCAACATGACTCAGAGCGAAGAGAACAGCAAGAACGTCGCTATCCAAGTACGGGGGAAGAACGAGAACGCCTCTCATCCAGTACGAGCACGCACCGTGAAGAACCTCACGCTCCATCAGCAGACGATACCCAGAACTCTGCTTCAACACGAACACCTGCGCGACCTACTGCAGGAAGAGGTGTGCTATCACCAGGCACGCCCACGAATCCTGATCGGCACCGACCACTGGGAGATGATCGTATCCCGCGAGCTAAGGATCGGAGCCCCTGGACAACCTGCCGCGTCACGAACTAAACTCGGCTGGGTGATACACGGAACGATGCCACGCAGCCTGGTTAGCAGCAGCGAGGACGTGCTGCATATCTACGCGCCCGATAGGCGCGACCAACAGCTTCATGACTTAGTGGAGAAGCACTTCAGCATCGACTCACTGGGCGTCTCACACAAACTGCGCGTCAATAAGGATGACCAGCGCGCAAAGAGCATTGTGGAAAGCACGCTGCGGAAAATCGACGGTGGATACGAAGCTGGCCTACCGTGGCGATACGATCACGTCACCATGCCACCCAGCTACAAGGCTGCAGAGCGGCGCCTAAGAAAACTGGAGGAGAAAATGGATGCATCCCCTGAATTTGAACGAGATTACACCGCACAAGTCAACCACCTACTGGAGAAAGGCTACGCAGCGCCGTGCGACGGCACCGAGAGAGAAAGCCGCGTCTGCTGGTATCTGCCGCACTTCGCCGTGCAGAACCCAAACAAGCCAGGCAAATGGCGACTCGTGTTTGACGCGGCCGCTCGAAGCTGCGAGACCAGCCTGAACGACCAGCTCTTAGAGGGACCGGACCTGCTGACCTCACTGCAGGGCATCGTATTCCGGTTCCGAGAAAAACCAGTCGCAGTGACCGCGGACATCCAAGAGATGTTCCTCAGAGTGAAGATCCGCCCTGAAGATCAACCAGCTCAGCTGTTTCTGTGGAGAGGCAGGGATAGAACGAAGCCACCCCTCCATTACAAGATGACGAGCATGATCTTCGGCGCAGCGAGCTCTCCGTTCATGGCGCATACTGTGCGAAACTACAACGCACAGCAACACGCGCAGACACATCCGCGCGCGCTGGAGGCCATCACGAGAAGCCACTACATGGATGACCTGGTGGACAGCTACGACAGCGAAGAGGAGGCCCGCCTCACCATTGCCGAGATAAGTGAGGTGCACGCGGCTGCTGGCTTCACGCTGCGCAAGTGGAACGCCAGCCACGACGGCGTGCTGCGCGACGTCCCGCGAGAGCTACGATCGACCACACCTTCTCAGCTGGGAACCGAGGACGTAGCGACCAAGATCCTTGGGCTTCACTGGGACGCCGACCGAGATGAGCTGGGGTTCAATACCTCTATGAACCGAGTCCCAGCCGAGGTGCGCATGCAGTCCCGCGCGCCCACGAAAAGAGAAGCCCTAAGCGCGGTCATGTCCATCTACGACCCTCTGGGGCTGCTGAGCCACTACACAATACGAGCCAAGATCATCCTGCAGAACCTGTGGCGCCTCCAGACTACATGGGACGAACCAATACCTCCAGAAGAAGCCGAACTCTTCACGAGCTGGCTGAGACAGCTGGCAAACGTAGCACAGCTACGGCTCCGCCGCTGCTATGCGTTCGGGAGCTACGACCGCATAGAGCTTCACATCCTGTGCGACGCGAGCAAGCAGGCCTACGCAACCGTGGCCTACTGGAGAGTCACTCACCGCGACGGGAGCATTTCCGTCACTCTGATCGCCGGTAAAGCGAAAGTGGCACCGCGGCGCGCGCAGAGCATCCCGCGCCTAGAACTACAGGCCGCTGTCATCGGCGCACGACTGGCTGACACTATCAAGAAGGAGCATCGTGTTAAGATCTATCGCACCGTCTATTGGACCGACTCGGCGACAGTAGTCCATTGGGTGCGACACGACGCGCGACGGTACACCCCTTTCGTCGCACACCGCCTGGGTGAGCTGGCTGAGCTCTCACACAAAGATGAGTGGCGCTGGCTGCCTACGGAGCACAACGTGGCTGACGACGCCACAAGGCACGGTCGCACGCCCATCGACCGGAACGAGCGTTGGTTCCAGGGCCCCAGCTTCCTCCACGAACCCGAGGAAAGCTGGCCCGCTGAACGAGGAACCGCGGATTACCAGGAAGAAGTCCTACATCTCACCGAGCCAGCTAAGAGACACACCGACTGGCTACCCGAGCCCACTCGCTTCTCAAAGTACGAGACGCTAGTGCGGGCTGCCGCGCGCGCGCTGGCATTCACTGACCTTTGCCGGCGCCGAGCCACGCGCATGGAACTACGGCACATCGAACGAGCCGAGCGAGAGCTCTGGAAGAGAGCACAGCAGGACAGCTTCGCCGAGGAGCTAGAACGGCTAAAGGCGGGCCACCGCCTGCCCAGATCGAGCCGTCTCTACAAGCTGGACCCAGTATTGGACGACGGCGTCCTGCGAGTGCGAGGCCGCATTGGAGCTGCCGACGCCCCGGACGAGCTGAAGCGGCCCATTATCTTAGACGGCCGCCACCACCTCACCAAACTCATCGTGCTGCGAGAACACTGCGCCGCCGGCCACGCCAACAGAGAACGCGTGACGAACGATCTGCGGCAGCGCTATTGGATAATCCATCTGCGGCCTACAGTACGAGCAATCGAGCACCGGTGTGCCCTCTGCCGGGTGCGCAAGGCGAAACCACAGACGCCAACCATCGGAGACCTACCGCGAGCCCGCTTAGATCCGTTCCACCGCCCGTTCACCAACTGTGGCATTGACTACTTCGGGCCGATGACCGTGAAAGTGGGACGCCGCAGAGAAAAGAGGTGGGGGGCGCTCTTCACGTGCCTCACCATGCGAGCAGTGCACATCGAGGTCGTACCATCACTGTCGACCGACTCCGCACTGTGGCACTGCGACGGATGGCAGCACGCAGAGGATGGCCACGTGTCATGCACTCGGACAACGCGACCAACTTCCGAGGGGCAGACCACGAGCTGAGGCGAGCCTACTCCGAGTGGGTGCCAGTCCTGCGGGACGAAGGCCTGAAAAACCGGATGGAGTGGCGTTACATAGCTCCCGGCGCTCCGAACCAAGGCGGCTCCTGGGAGCGCATGGTGCGCTCGGTTAAGACAGCCCTGCGAGCGACACTACAGGAAAAGATACCGTCGGACGAGGTGCTGCAGACCGTGCTCACGGAGGCCGAGCACACTATCAACGCTCGTCCTCTGACCCACGTGAGCGTGAACCCGCGAGACCCAGAGGCGCTCACGCCCAACCACTTCCTGCTAGGATCATCGACGGGGCTGCCGACGACTGGTCCCTGCGAAACAGCAGATCGACGGACATGGAGAGCTAGCCAGGCGCTCGCCGATCATTTCTGGCGACGTTGGCTTCGCGAGTACCTGCCGACCCTGGTACCGAGAGGCGAGCCGGCGAGTCATCACCGGGCGCTGAACAAGGGCGACATCGTGGTGGTGGTAGATCACACACTGCCACGCAACGTCTGGCCCCTGGGGCACGTCGAACGAGTCTACGCCGGGCCCGACGGCGAAGTACGGATCGCCGACGTCAGAACAAGAACCGGCATCTTCCGTCGTCCAGTCAGCAAGCTCGCCGTCCTGGTGAAAGAGGAAGGCTACGCAAGCTGCGCCGGGGGGAGAGATGTTACGGACAGCGAGCCAAACAGAACGCCACCGAGCACCGCGTCACTTGGATCACCGCGAGTTCCGAGGGCGTCAAAGAGCGAGCGAGACAGACGCGGCGCGGGACAGGGACGCACTGAGAAAACGTGTGCTCACTTAGACTGTAACTAGTTGGGAGGCGTAGATTTAGGATGTAAATAGAGCATTTTGATAATAAAGTTGTTGTGTGGTTAATGCGAACTTGCGAACTCGATCCTATTGTTTCATTTCGACCTTAATATACAGTCCACTGATCCACAACAATACCGGTTCCGAAATTTATACCGGTTTTCGGTCCCTGTGATTCTAAAGGTCAAAATGTATATGTAGTTGCATCCCCTAATGAAATATACATATGTATATATATATATATATATATATGTATAGGTCTGAACCTGTGCGAAAGATTTCGAAATAATTAACAAGTATTTCAAGGTAACCAAAAAGGGGTTACTGATACGCCAAGCTTGATACCATAATCTTGGAATTCGGGTAACCTTAAACATAAAGTTTACCAGAATTAAGTACTAAATACAGGTACCGAAACTCATAACGGTTTTCGGTGACGCTTAAGGTCAAAATTACCTCAATAATATTCGGTACGTATTTGTAACCCATAACGAAATATAAAGGTTTAATCGTGTGTTAATGTATGGACGCCGTCTCCAACATTTGTAGCAATTTCGCTTCTAATTTGAGAATGAGGTCTTACACAGGATGCTTGGTACTCATGAAATTGAACAATTTTTCAAGCGACTTCCAAAAAGGTGGAGGTTCTCAATTCGACTGTATGTCTTTTTTATGTTGGTTACCGCAGAACTTTTAACTGGGAGAATCGAATTTTATGATTCTTTTTTTATTTGAAAGCTAGTGCTTCCCGTGTGGTCCCATATAAATTTTATCAAAATCGGTGTAGTACTTTATTAGAAAATTAACGAAAACCAAAAATAATAATGCAAAATTGTTCAAATTTGTTGCGATGGAAATCGGTTTTTTTAAACGTTTTCAATTATGTTCTATACCTTTACTGAAATGAAACTATAGTTAATACTGTGGGTACTCACAAATCCGCACCAGCCTTGCAGGATGGACTGCCTAATGCCGACTCCCATGTTGAAGTCCTCTGACGTATGGTGGACCTGGTGCTGCGCCCATAGGACGTGGACCTCTGAAAAAAGACACTGTTATCAAAGAATACTCTGTACTACTACATAAAGAAGCAACTTTAACCTCCCCCAGCAAATACATCGTCACCCGCAATGATGTGCGGCTACTGCAAGTGCAACACGTTGATCATCATCATATCAGACATCCACTGCTGGACAAAGGCCTCCCCCAAGGATTTCCACGACAACCGGTCCTGCGCTGCCCGCATCTATCGGCTTCCCACGATCCTCACCAGGTTATCGGTCCACCGCGTGGGAGGCCTGCCTACCCAACATCTTCTGGTGTGCGGTCGCCACTCGAGAACTTTACTGCCCCAACGGCCGTCTGTTCTACGAGTTATATGCCTTGCCCACTGCCATTTCAGTTTAGCAATTCTGTGAGCTATGTCTATGATTCGATCAGGCAGAGAAACTCCGAGCATAGCACACTCTATTGCCCTTTGGGTGACCTTGAGCCTTCTTATGAAGTATATAGTAAGCGACCACGTCTCAGTTCCGTAAGTCATCACTGGCAACACACACTGGTCAAAGATCTTAATCTTGAGACACTGCGGTATTTGGGACGTGAAGATATTGCGAAGCTTCCCAAACGCTGCCCAGCCGAGTTGGATTCGTCGATTGATCTCTTTCTTGAAATTGGACCCACCTAGCTGGACTTTTCATCCCAGGTATACATATTAGTCAAAAACTTCCAGTGTAGAGTCTCTAATCTTTAGAGGGGTGGGTGCGACATGGATATTTTACATTATTTTCGTCTTGTCCATGTTAATTTTAAGGCCCACTTGTTGAGAGACTTTGCTGAGGCCATCGGGCATTGTGCTCAGTTATTCAATAGTCTTAGCCATGACCACGATATCGTCAGCGAATCTGAAATGTACTCGCCGTTGATATTGATGCAGTTCCCCCCCCCCCCCGTCCAGAAGCTTGAACTTCCAGAGCGGCGGTGAACAATTTCGGAGATATAACGTCTCCCTGACTCACCCCTCGCTGCAACTGGATAGGTTTCGAGTTCTAGTCCTGGAGGCAAAACGACATGGTGGCGTTTTCATACAGACTCTTCAACACCTCGATGTATCGATAGGCACCGCTGAAGAGACTGTAGCAAAGCCCAGTTTCGACTGAATCAAAGGCTTTCTCATAGTCCACAAACGCCAAGCAGCGGCTGATTGTAATCTTCAGTCTCCTGTATAATCTGCCACAGCGTATTTAAGTGGTCTATGGCCTTTTCGGAAGCCGGCTTGTTCGAGACGCTGGAAGTCGTCAAACTCCGCCGAGAATCGAACCCGCGACCTCCTAAAGTGAAGCTAATGGACTTAACCATTACGATACGGAGGTAGTTCAGATCCGGCTCGAAGGACCACAAGCCTGAATGTTGGAATAAAAATGCGGTCGAAAATTTGTAATTTTTCACTTATTATAATTAAATTAAAATAAATAAAAATTCAGAACCGGTCGTCGTGGAGATCCTTGGGGGAGGCCTATGTCCAGCAGTGGACTTCCTTCGGCTGATATGATGATGATGAAATAAAAAGCAGCGCGTTAGTTCAAGCGAACGTGGGATCGAAGAGAAGGCCACAGACATCAGTGTTGCCGACGTAAATCTTTAAAATAACCTAAATAATTTAAGTTTAAGTTTAGATTGTCCTGAACAGGCGGTGATAGTTATTTTCCAGCAGCAGCTTAACAGATTCTCTCTCAGTTGAACAGATGGACAGATACCTTATCTGGATCCCACTTCTACTCCTTTTCCAACCATCATCATATCAGCTCATATACGCTCCCACCGAAGACACAAAATGTAAGCTTCTGCAGCTCAACCCAGCGTTACGGGTCCGAATCCAATTGCTTTAATGGTGAAGAAAAACATCGTGAGGAAACCTGCACTTCTGATTCCAGACGTATATATATTCGCACGCCCGTAGGTGCAAATCTAAATGGCCTACCCATAACAGCGCAACACTAGGTAACCACCATCTATACTTGTTAATAATTTATTAATTTGGTAATTATGTCATATGATAATGAATCCGCTGGATGCGGGCAGCGCAGGACCGATCGTCGTGGAAATCCTTGGGTGAGGCCATTGTCCAGTAGTGGACATCTTTCAGCTGACATGATGGTGATAACCACTTGTCTGTCGATTTCCGGGACCCGGAATAAAACAAATTCCCTATATGTCGACCTACCGGGAGCCGGAAAAATAACGGTCAAATTAGCGCCAATAATATCAATTATCATAATATAAAAGTAAAAACAATGAAAAGAAATAAGTAAAACACCCTAATTAGAATCATATTTTAAACTAGTGGGTGCTCGCGGCTACGCCCGCGCAGTTCCCGTTTTTTGGTGTTCCCGTGGGAATTTCCCGAAATCCTTTCTTAGCGGATGCCTACGTCATAACATCTACCTGCATGCCAAATTTCAGCCCGATCCGTCCAGTAGTTTGGGCTGTGCGTTGATAGATCACTATGTCAGTCAGTCACCTTTGAGTTATATATATTTAGATGGAAACATACAATATTTTATTTAGATTTACAGAAAATTCATTAAACGCGCCCAGAACCCTGTCTGTCAAAATCCGGCTACCGGAAAAATCCTCTTTGTCGAATTTTCGGCTCCCGGGTGCGACAGACAAGGGGGTGTGACCTAAAACCAGCGTGACAGCTAAGAAGAAAAAGAAGATTACCGTGACAAGCTCTATGCATCCAGTAGTATCCGAAGTCCACGCCAATGGCCGCCACGATCCAAGTTAAGGTGGAGTCCCATGACAACTCCACGAGTCGCCAGTTTGTGTAGATCCACGCGTATAGGTATGACTCGGCTCCTCGCCACACTAACCTGTTGGTGTTCAGATAAAAACCGGTCAAGTTTGAATCGCACTCACGTGGTAAGGGTTCTGTACCATTATGTTTTCTGTAAGAACGTTAAGGACGTTAGGGTTTTCGTTTAGATTTTTATGTAAACCATAAAAGGCCCTATATTCCTTAATTTCCAAAATTTTAGGCGCAGTAGTCTCATGCTCGATTTTCTTATGTTTTCCTTAATATCTTTTAAAACTATACAATTTGAAGTTATACTTATTGAAAATATTTGTATTTCTTATAACGAGCCCTTTCATTTGATATGTCACATATATAATGCACTTTAAAAAAGAAAATGCACTTATAAAGCTTTTTGATTTGTCTAAAATTACCCCTAAAATAGAAATTCGTTTATTTACTCACTAGTAAAATTTTACCACTGGGCCCGCGTGGTCGACTAAGGCCCGATCGCCCTAATTCAGGGTAGGCTCGAGCCCCTCGGTGGGGACGTATATGAGCTGACATGATGACTCACTAGTAAATTAGGTGGACAAATAAAAAAGCCTAAAAAAACATTTCAAGAGCTAAACATCCGTAATTTGGGTCATAAAACTCAATTTATGAACTTAATTTCATAATTTTTCTAGTAGCTTCGGAGTAAATAGACGGACGAACAGACGGATAAGCAGACATTTCAGTGATTTTTTAGGTTTCTTTTTTCCATCAGATGTACAGAACCAAAAAAGTTATTGCTTCTGTATACAACGTTCGTCTTGTATCTCGTTTCGCCAAAATTTAACGGAATCTTTTACATACGCGGTAGCTCAACCACTTTCCTCGAGAACGGTCAATTACAAGAAAAAACTGTTAAGTGCGAGTCGGACTTGCAGACGAAGGGTTCCGTACCATCCTACAAGATTTAAGACTTCTAGATACTTTTCACGTCTAATTAATAATTTTCAATTTTATTGACGTGATATCGTCTTATAAATCGATGAACACGGGCTGCATACACGAAAAAGTGTGACGTTATTGTCGCGTTACGTCTGAGTGTCACACGGTCACGTTACCCCTGTCACGTTACGCCTGAGCCAAGCAACTTTATTTATGCTACACTTTTTTTCTGTACTTGTACTTGTATTTGGACTTGGACGGACTGACGGACGGCCGGACGAACCATCAAACTAAAAAGAGGCGTTTGTTATACCTAACATCAGTGTGTCAATAGATTAAAAGTACAAGGCTTCCAGGAGCTTACACGATGTGTTCCATTGCGGTCGATTCTCTGTGAGGAAACACAAAAGTATATTTTGATTCCTTGTATTTTTGACGGGATATACTTGAACTTGGACGGGGACTTGGACGGAAACATGGATGTGTACTTTAACGGGTACATGGACGGGGACTTAGACGGGCACTTGGACGGACCAGTCGGCGTGGAAATCCTTGGAGGAGGCCTTTGTCCAGCAGTGGACATCCTTCGGTTGAAATGATGATGATGATTGCGGCAATAGAAATACACACTCTGTGAAAATTTCAACTGTCTACCTATTACGGTTCATGAGATGCAGCTCACTAACAGACAGACAGACGGACGGACAGCGAAGGCTTAGTAATAGGGTCCCGTTGGCACCCTTTGGGTACGGTACCCTAAAAATGTAATGTCTTAATCGGACTGTTATACCACAGTATATAAAATATTAGTACTAGCGGTTAAACTTCACTTTACATGGGAAGACGAAAATTTAATGCAAAATGTGTTAATCTATGTACTTTTAACTTTGCTATGAATTAAGCAGAACCTTTCAAAATACATTCTTTCAAAAGAGCACACCTAATTACATCTGCAAGAAAATTTCTTGAGAGATGTCTTAGTCCAATGAGTTCTAATAATGTATTTTCTGTTCCAAGTTACTAGTTACTAGTTCTTTTCATTGTACAAGCTTTTATTTAACTTGCAAAGTTTTTTTTTCTAGTTTAAACCAAAACTATCAAAACTTGTAAGCGATTTAAGAGCGACTGCCAGTTGTCTGATTTAGCTGAAATTTTGTAATAAGCCGTATTCCCGGTGACAAAAGATCATTTTGGTATTTTGAAGTTGATCTGATAATGAACTTTTGAGGTGGAATCAAGGTACCATGATCGTCTTTTGTTTTAATAGAATTGAAGGAAATGCTGTGATAGCCTTTTTTGAATTTGGAAACGTGTATTTATATTCAACGGATAAACGTACATATGAAATCTAAATTCGAAATCATATTGGTATGTGGCGGGATTCGAACCACGACCTCCCAGACAGGATATGATGATGATGATGATGATATGCTCAAAATGCCGAATGCTCAGTGTGTCAAATGTGAATATCAATCATCATATCAGCTCATATACGTCCCCACCGAGGGGCTAGAGCCTACCCTGAATTAGAGCAATCGGGCCTTAGTCGACCAAGCGGGCCCAGTGCGGGTTGGTGGACTTCACACACAACCTTCGAGTTTCTTCGCAGGTGTGTGCAGGTTTCCTCACGATGTTTTCCTTCACCGTTAAAGCAAACGGTGAGTATATGTACGTAAGTTTCGAAAAACTCATTAGTACATTGGCCGTCCGGATTTGAATCCGGCACCTCTGATTAGGAGAACCGAGTCGTTACAGGTTGAGCCACCGACGCTTTTCTTACTTATCTTATATATAAGTATATAAATCGTGTCACAGTGTTAGTTGCCATACTCCTCCGAAACGGCTGGACGGATTACCATGAAATTTTCTGTGTATATTCGGTAGGTCTGAGAATAGGTATAGAAAATTCACAGGGATCTGAACGGGCTAAGCCGCGGAAAACAGCTAGTTAATATTTTAAATATAAAAATTGTTTGTTTGTTCGTTACCTCTTCACGCGTCAACACCTCAATCAATCTTGATGAAATTTGGCATGCAGGTAGCCTGTGTCACTGGGAAGAACGTAGGCTACCTTTTATCTCGTGAAAATTGCATTGTCCGATGCAGTTCGTGAGGGAACTAAAAAATAGCCTTTTCATTTGAAAAGCCGTTTTTATTCGCTAGAGGATAAAGTAGGGGAGGTAGGGGAGGGATGGGCACTTTTTCACTATTTATTGCATAAAAAATCAGATTTTATAGATAATCAACTTTTATTGCCAATTCTTATTGCACCACACATTTGGCTAGATATAATTGAAGAGCTTTCTTAAAAATTACAATCAGTTTCAACATAACGAGATATTTTATAAACTAAGTCAAAAGTGCCCAATGCTCCCTATGGTAGGGAGGCTTGGACATACCCTGTGGGAGGCTTGGGCCTTTAAATCACTTTATAGGTATCCATAATGGAATATAATAATTAGTTAACAAATAAACTATTATTAAACTATATCAATAATAGAAACCAGAAATAAAAGTTTACAAATAAAAAACATCTTAAAAAGTATCTTAACTTATCTGAGATGGGGTATAACCTGTAAAGGACTATCAAATGTGTACTTAGAGCTACGACGTTTGGTTTTATTGCATGTCTTTGGTACTGGCAATTTAGTTTTGATGTCGTCTAAAAGGACACTAGCTATGTCATCTACTTCAGGAAAAAAAAATGTGTTTCTTATCTTACTCAGCCTCATAAATTTTATTGTAGCCATGGTAGGACTAATGTCTTTGATTTGACCGACATAGTGCACAACAGTCTTTTTTGTATTAAATTTAACAAGAACGAAATCATTTATTTTAAAATTTCTGTCAACCATTATCACATCATCTTCATCAAACTCTTCTTCTGACGTTTCCTATACTGAACATAATAGGAGGGAGTGTTGGGCATGCCCAAACCACCCGCACGTCTAGATGCCCATTGCTCCCTCTGTATACATTTTCGACATAGGTTACCGGTATTTTTTTTTATTTACGTATTTAGGTTTTCATTTCAGTTTAATTTATAGATTAGTAAATGTACAATAGATTAATAATAGAAAATACACATACCTTTCATTAGTTTTCTCTTTATAATGATCCGAAACCGCAACAAAATATTTACTTTTACGAGCGCATAACCTTCAAACGTGTTTGTGTTTGACAACTCACAGGAATGACAGATAGTCTATGGATGAACAGTGTTGCCAGTCGGTAAAGTAAACTACCAAATCAGAAATAAAATATAATCTTTGATCAAATCAGAATAAAAGGGGGGTGCCCATGTCTCCCAACTGCCCATCCCTCCCCTACCTCCCCTAAATATCGGAGTGCAAAAGCCGTTTTTCTTCGCTAGAGGAGAAAAGTGAATTGAATTTAGAACATCTTGAATTCTAAACATTATTATACCTATTTACTTCTACCTCCATGGTGCCGAATTTATCATCATATCATCCACAAATCGTCCACTGCTGGACAAAGGCCTCCCCCAAGGATTTCCACGACGACCGGTCCTGCGCTGCCCGCATCCATCGGCTTCCCGCGACCTTCACCAGGTCATCGGTCCACCGCGTGGGAGGTCTGCCTACGCTACGTTTTCCGGTGCGCGGTCGCCACTCGAGAACTTTACTGCCCCATCGGCCATCTATTCTACGAGCTATGTGCCCTGCCCACTGCCACTTCAGTTTAGCGATTCTGTGAGCTATGTCGGTTAGTTTAGTTCTCCTGCGGGATCTCCTCGTTTCGGATTCGATCACGCAGAGAAACTCCAAGCATAGCACGCTCCATTGCCCTTTGGGTGACCTTGAGCCGTCTTATGAGGCCCATAGTAAGCGACCATGTCTCAGTTCCGTAAGTCATCACTGGCAACACACACTGGTCAAAGACCTTAGTCTTGAGACACTGCGGTATTTGGGACGTGAAGATATTGCGAAGCTTCCCGAACGCTGCCCAGCCGAGTTGGATTCGTCGATTGATCAATTTCTTGAAGTTGGAACTACCTAGCTGGACTGTTTGTCCCAGGTATACATATTCGTCAACAACTTCCAGTGTAGAGTCTCCAACCTTTAGAGGAGTGGGTGCGACACGGACATTTAACATTATTTTCGTCTTGTCCATGTTCATTTTAAGACCCACTTGTTGACCCAATTTATCATACAACCTTTTTTAATTTGTTAAAAACTCAGACTCGGAACCTTCTTGGTGTACTTTTTTTTAATTTGCTTTGCGCGCGCCATTTTCTTTTCACGTCATATTGTTAAAACCTTAGGTTAAAAACGAGAAACTTGAAAACAAGTGAAAACCTAAAATGAGTGATTATAGTGACGAGAAAGTTTATTTGACGTCAACAGGATTGACTGAAACTGTTTTTAATGCGCAAATGTTTTTTTTTTCCATTTAGTAATTTCCTCGCTGAGGTGGAATGAAAAGTTATAGATTATAGTTACGTGTTGCACTCGAGTGCAAAGATTTTTCACCTCGTGCTCTTTTGATTCCCTCGCTAACGCTCAGGATTTTAATTTATATTTTCTATTTAGACTCCTTCGCTTGCTAGGTCATCAAAATTGAGCACGCGGTTAAAAAGCAACTTTGCTCTCATGTATAACAAATAACTATTTTTTGGTAATTTCTTTAATATCGCAACGGAATAATGTAATGTGATGTTTTGCACAGAGATGGTTGAGGAGTTGGGAAATGACATAATTTATTAATTAGCATATCTTGACATAGTTCCCGAGGGATCTGACGAAAACTCATTTCAACGCTCGCGCACGTCGTCGGCGCCGCAACGGAGCAACGGATTAAAGTTATTTTTTTTATAAAATTGGTTGAGAGGTTGGGAACTTGGGAAGCAACATAAAGTGCTAATCAGAATAGCCCGATATAGTTCCTGAGGGATCTGGAGAAAACTCAAATCCACGCTTGCGCGGCTTGCGCACCCTTCACCATCAAAGACAATTAACCGCCTCCGTGGCGTAATAGTCCATTTGCTTCACATCAGGAGGTCGCGGGTTCGATTCCAGGTGGGGTCAACTTGTAAGACTCGGTTTGGTTGGTGGTAGGGCATTTTCTAAGCCCGCCTGGCTAGCTACCACCATCTTATCTAAGTCTTGTCGCCAAACATCAGTGATGTGTTTCGGTTCCATCAGGTGAGATGATGCAAGGGGCTTACCAATTGTGAATAAAAAAAAAGAAAAAGACACTCATAAAAACAATGTCCGGGCAAAAGCCAGTGGACTAATATTTTATAATGATGATGTAAAAAGAAGAAATATACTTACCGTCCACCTTCAAGGAATAGTCCATTGGAGATACTCGTGATGCCATCGTTAAGTCGGATACCTTTCTTGCCTTCGAGCTTCAGGATTATGTGTTCTATTACCATGAACATGAAGAAATACGGCCATGACTGAAAGAAGTCGTACTCCATTTTAAAACATTGATGATTCTACGGCCTTTTGAAGGTTTTTGACGAAGGCCTGGTCAAACAGTCTTCCTACAAATCCACTGGCATGTGAAAATATTTCTTTTGATCGTATAAAAATAAAAAAACTTAATTGTCAGTTGCAACTTTCTTAGTTTTAGCGAACAATAAATTAGGGGTGGTCTTCCCTACGGTTTACATGCAACTGCATTTGTCCTTTTCTTTTAATACTAGTGTGAGGAGGACCGTTAAGTTTTTTATACGCGCTTTACAGTACACAGGCTAGGCTAGACTAATCCTGTCACCCTCTACAACACAGTAGGCCCAGGTTCAACAAATTTTAAATGAAGTTTAAAATCGTAAATCTGAAGTGACACTTCAAAATTTATCGATGTTTCATTTTCAGTAAAACATGTAAGGTAGTTACGAAAATATGCAAAAATTGCCCATTATCTCCGAAACTACTGGGCCTAAAATCTATGAGAAAATCTTAAGTACTTCCGTTCCCACAGAAAAATAATATCAAAATATGTAGACCCCTATTTACCGTGAGCAAAGTATGTAATGAGAGGTCTTGTTTAGTTGGTAGTCAAAGTTTTTGTGCGGAACCATGTTTGTGTGACCACGAGTCTCACTTGGCCGGTTTTTGTAAAATGAATACACTTTTTTTTAGAATTGAATGTAGAAGTTTTCAGTATGATGAGAAAAAGAATGGCTAGCTACCACCATCTTATCTTAGTCTTGCCGCCAAACAGCAGTGTTAACATTGATGTGTTCCGGCTTGAAGATAAGATAGCCAGTTCTCCATTGCGTTGGGGAATCTTGGTAAGCCCGCTTCCATCTTTGGCATCATCGTCACTTACCACCAGGTGAGATGATGCCAAGGGCTTACCAATTGTGAATTTAAAAAAAAGCCCCAGTTAACGGCTCCTATACCAATTTAATTACACCATATAATTGGCCTTTAAAATTGTCTTCCAAAAATTACGGTATAGTGTCAAGCACAGAGTTAAAAAAAATTACTAAAATTTCATATCTTTGGTGACAATACTAAGAATGTAAGTGGATATTTCTCGATCAGCGTTCTAAATTTAAATTCTGATTACCTAAAATCTGAGGATAGCAACCCATATGTACCGAAAACAAAGAATTATTTACCTTGGAAAACAATCTGAAACTCGCTTAAAACTTTTTGGTTCATCGCAGTGTTAGATCAAAAATAAAGGTAGATATTAAGTTTCACACAACAGTTATTTCAAAAAATAAGGTAATTTAAAAAACTAAAAAACCCGACTGCGTTTCTGTGTAATTTGGAAATGAAAAACCCTAAAACAAGAAAGTCGTCATACCCGATTGCATTTAACTTAAGAAAAATTGTAGCAGTCGGGACCCATCTAGAAATGGAGGCATAGTGAATTGAGAGCACATACCTATATTACGTTGCAGATTACTCCAATATACTGACTAGACGGCTGACTTTCTAGAATGGGTCCCGACTGCTACAATTTTTCTTAAGTTAAATGCAATCGGGTATGACGACTTTCTTGTTTTAGGGTTTTTCATTTCCAAATTACACAGAAACGCAGTCGGGTTTTTTAGTTTTTTAAATTACCTTATTTTATTTTAATCATTTTTTAGTTTTATTATTGAATGAGTTTGTGTAGTAACCTATATACACATGACACACATTAAGATTATGCAGATTATTAACTTATCAGTTGATATAATAATATTCTCGTAAACGTTGAAGCTCTATAAAAGAATTCTGATCGTGTGGCCGATTCAAAAGTTTTTTAGGATCAAGTGTACAGATGACCAGTCCAGCTAATGTTTTAACTCGACTAAGAGCTACATATGCTTGACTTTTAGCAAATATATGTGAGCCGAGATCCACAAGTGTCAAATCGAGTGTAGCATCCTAAAGTTTGTGGACAGTTATAGCCCACCTTGGGATTAAGGGCAACATCCTGCGATCAATTTTTCTGTGTCCTCGAAGTGCGTCAAAATCAATCGTACATGGTTCAATCCGTATACGAGCTCCTGGTTGATAATTTTTTATTGTGCGATCGTCGACAAATGATGCTTGCTGAAATTCTCCGGAAAATCTGCTATTTTGTTTCTTTATATTTTGATATACCTACCCAGTGTGACTCTCACAGTAAATACGTATCTAACGAAACCCCTTAAAAGCTAAAATTTATCGAGCCGTTCTGGCTGCAGTGCGTGCCTAACATTGGAATTTGGCACCAAAAATCCGCCATTTTGTTTTTTTTATTTTCATATACCCAGTGTCATTCTCACAGTAAAAACGTATCTAACGAAAACCCTCAAGCTATAATTCATCGAGCCATTCAGGCTGCAGAGCGTGTCAAACATTTGAATTTGGCGCCAAAAATCCGCCATTATGTTTTTTTTATTTTGATATACCCAGTGTCATTCTCACAGTAAAAACGTATCTAACGAAAACCCTCAAGCTATAATTCATCGAGCCGTTCAGGCTGCAGAGCGTGTCAAACATTTGAATTTGGCGCCAAAAATCCGCCATTTTGTTTTTTTTTATTTTGATATACCCAGTGTCACTCTCACAGTAAATACGAATCTAACGACACCTCTCAAGCCAAAATCCATCCAGCCGTTCAGGCTGCAGAGCGTGCCAAACAATTATACATACAAACATACATACATACATACATACTCTCGAAAAACATTACCCTCCTTCTGGCGCAGTCGGGTAAAAAGCGGGGTAACGCTTGTTACATAAAAACGTATGCATCTTTACCTTAGGTCAAAGTAAGGTAAAGATGCATGTAAAAAAATTGGTGTATGACCCGTTAACTGGCACTTCTACTTACCATACTGAACAACTTTCCCCAAGGAACCCATAGTCAATTCGCAAAAAAAAAATCGACGCTCCATACAAAAATGCACAAAATTGGCCAATCAGCTGATCGTTCTTTATGGTGAGTGCAATTTTTATTTTTTATTTCAGCAAACTTGTAGAACAAAAGTTGTTCAGTTTGATGAGTAGAAGCCATTTTGTTACACCCTGTATATTAGTAATAACATACAGTATGGACACTCCCTGCCGCTCTCTAGATTCCGACCTCACCCCCTCGTCACCCAGATTGATACAGATTAAATTAATTATAGTTTGGTTCTCTAACGTATAGGATTTCACCGTGATTTTCTTTGCTCATCATTTGTTTTTAGAAATTTTATTTCACGACCGTTGTATGCAGTGTCCGGGGTGTGCTTAGGTGGTACTAACCTCAACTAGTGTTTAGACACGTGATAGTCCCTATCCTTCATTTTAATTGAGACAGCTTCATGCCGCGTGTTGACGGTAAGTCTGCCAACGCATGACTGACACCAAAACTTTACTTCGTCGTGATTGGAACAATATTTTGTATACCCCGTTTTCAAATCGCTAACACTAAATTTCTATCTTATCGTGTGGCACAATTAACCGTGCTATCTAAGGGAATACTTAATCTTATCAGTAATAATTTTTCATCACATCACATCAGCTCATATTATATACGTGCCCACCGAGGGGCTTGAGCCTACCCTGAGTTAGGGCGATCGGGCCTTAGTCGACCACGCGGGCCCAGTGCGGGTTGGTCAACTTCACACACAACCTACGAGTTTCTTCGCAGATGTGTGCAAGTTTCCTCACGATGTTTTCCTTTACCTTAAGAGTGTCGGATAAATGTACAATATGAGATCGAAAATCGAAAACACATTGGTACGTGGCAGGACTCGAACCATGACCTCCCGGATAGGAGGTAGCGGCCCTTGCCGTTACGCCTTATTTTTATGTAACATTATTTGCAATCAACTAACTATCGATGGAAGAATCAGCTAAAGAGAGAAAGCGAGAGATAGCTAGTTAAAGTTGCTGAACTCGGTCCCCTTTTAAAGATATCCGATTTTCTTTGGTAACGTGATCCTTTGTGGTCGTGTTAAATATTTTGCGGTGAAACGCTGCATTAAATTACAGACATTTCTTTTGGCAGACTTTCTTCAGTTTCTGCAAAAATTGTGATTTACTGATAGACTATATACGAGAGTTGCACAATAGTCCATTAAAGTTAAAGTCTCCATTAGTGTGAAAACTGTATGAGTTTAATACCTTTTTTAGTGTTAAACTGAGGAATAAAACTTTTAAAAAAACATTACTGTTACAGACAAAATGCACGCAGTTTTAAATAAGCCCTAAAGATTAGAAATATGAAATTCTAAAACATACTTATGACAATAAGGTGATTTCTCCAAAACCAATTCTTTTATATCCGCAAGTGATTATCCATTGGCTATCCTCTCACCTGATGGTAGGTAGCTGACGATGATGCCGAAGATGATTACGGGCTTACCAAGATTCTCCAATTCTATGAGGAACTGGCTATCTAACTCCATGGCGGAATACGTACAACTCATTAACGGCAGTACTCAGATAAGATGGTGGTAGCTAGTCAAACACACTCAGACATTAAACCACCATTAACCAAACCAAAAAAAGTTGGAACCCGCCGGGGTACGAACACGCGACCTCCTGGTGTCAAGCGAGTGGATTAACCTTATCACTTCGCCACGGACACGGTTAAAGCAAAGGAGTTTTTAAACAAAGTAAGTATTACGTCTCCTTATAAACTGTATCTACATTCATTAACCACCTCCGTAGCGTAATAGTTGAGGCCATTCGCTTTATATCAGGAGGCCGCGAGTTCGATTCTCGGCGGAGCCTAACATTGTAAGACTCGGTTTAGTTTGTGGAAGAGCATTTTCTAAGCCCGCCTGGCTAACTACCACCATCTTATCTAGTCTTGCCGCCAAACATAAGATAAGATAAATAATATAAATATCCTTTATTGCACACCAAATATACAAAAATGAAATAACTTATTAACTAGCAAAACACACATTGATATGCAAAGGTGGACTTATCGCTTTAACTGATTTCTTCCATCCAACCTTTGATGAATGGAGGAGACGAGAAAGTGGAACGATAGCGGGTGGGTCAATGTTAACAACAAGATTTTAGACAAGATAGTCAGTTCCCCATTGTGTTGGGAAATCTTGGTAAGCCCGCTTCCATCTTCGGCATCATTGTCACTTACCATCAGGTGAGATGATGTCAAGGACTTACCAATTGTTAATTAATATTGTATTGTCACGCGATATACATATGCATGCAAAATTTCAGCTCAATCGGCAACCGGGGAAGTGGTTCAAAATTAACTTGCAAGATTTCATCCGAACAAACATACATACATACATTGCAAGTTAAATGAAAGCTTTTAAAAATATCATATCAGGCAAAAGACGTCCACAGCTGGACAAAGGCCTCCACTAAGGATTTCCACACCGACCGGTCCTGCGCTGCCCGCATCCAGCGGCCTCCGGCAACCTCTAACATAAAATAATAATAATGTAATCTAAAAGAAAAACAATGAGTACCTGCACATAAAAGTTAGGGACGTCCTCTTCGTTCTCAAAAAGCGTCTCCTTCGGATTAATCACGTAGAACATCCGACCGAAGCCTTTAGCATAGTCGAATGGATCCTCGTATAACGACGAACTCACATTATTACTTACTCCGTTCATTTTGTACGACCATTAGTTTACTATTAACAAAAATTAAAAAGGCTTCCACAATTTATAACTTGGAAAATACCATCGCTAATTGAAACATCAATTATGAAATAATGTTATGTAAATTTTTGGTCTTTGGGGACAATTATTTTTTTTTTTTTGATAAGCGATGTTGCTTCTGTTTAAATTATGTTTAACACAACGGTTAAGACAATGTCTGTTATTGCAATGCCCTGCTGTTTTAACTGGAGTTGGTACTATGTTATTTAAGGGAGTCTTGCGGCTTCCCGTATCGTTTACAACGCCATGTTAGGGGATCGTTTTCCGTATTGTTGTGAACGTACACTTTTTTAACCTGAAAATTTCGTTTCTTTAGTTACAGATCCCAAATAGGCTTTGCTTAAATCCTGATGAGCCACTAATGAGATTTTCATGATATTAAAAAAAGGGTCTGTTTCGTATCAGCTTACGGAAATAAGAAGCGGTTGTCCTAAAAAGGTAATTAATTCGTTTCACTTAAGGGCTGCCAGGAGGCTCGAGTTTCCATAGAAATGTAGTTCCGCTTTGATGCAAAAACTACATGCCAGATTGAATTTAAACTTTGCAAATATATTGAGCAGACATATATCGATGTTTGTAATTAGTTTGTCATGTACTAAATAAATAAATCGGAAAAAAATAAGAGCAGTTTCAAACTTTCAGTACAAAACTAATTTAAGCCTTCGTTTAGTTCAGTTAGAATTTACTACGGTGAAAACTAATTACAAACATTGATATGTGTCTAATCAATATATTTACAAAGTTTGGATTCAATCTGGCATGCAGTTTTTGTATTAAAGCGAAACTACGTTTGTATGGAAACTCGAACCTCCTGGAGACTCTTAAGAAAGCGTACTTATTATATATAG
Source organism: Coleophora flavipennella (assembly GCA_947284805.1). Classification (NCBI taxonomy): domain Eukaryota; kingdom Metazoa; phylum Arthropoda; class Insecta; order Lepidoptera; family Coleophoridae; genus Coleophora; species Coleophora flavipennella. Next base: position 2,938,045 of record OX369297.1, read on the forward strand.
TATGCTCACAAATAGATGGTGTTGAAAAAAAATAACTTCAATTACTAAATTTCGGCGTTAAACCGACGTCACAGTATTACGAAATGGCTTATAGTAGCGCAACGCCTTTGATGTCTCACGATGCGCCGCCGGCGTAGGTACTAGCCTGTAGTCAACCAGGCAAACTCGCGGAGTTTGCCTGGCTGTACCCCGCTGCCCGCTGCCCCGCAAGCACCCTTCCGTTGCTCTGCGTAAGTACATTAGTTGCGCTATTGTAAGCCGCTATATTTTAATACTGTGCCGAAGTTGATGTGTTTTCCAATGATTGGTACACACTTAACAATCCGTATCTTGACAAATACTAAACCAATTTTAATTAAAAACTTTTACTGTTCCCTAAATTCAAAGATACTTAATCCAATAAAAAAAAATATTGCATTTCAATTTTTAGTTTTTATGAAACAAGAGGAGCAACATTCATACTTATCTAAAATTTGACACACTTATCTAGAAGCCAAAATAGAGTAACTTATACGAAAATTGTGCAATTCCCACAATATTACGTACATACGGATCGAATTGATAACCTCCTTTTTGAAGTCGGTAAAAAAGTGTGGTATTGTAAACCTTTTAACACATATGTGACTACTGAAAACCTGAAAATTTTAGAATTGCGATATAAGTGGTTTAGTACTACGCAGTAGGTGCGTGCGTGACTGACTTTATCTAGGCAATTTATATTCTTCTTCAGGTTCTTATCAATTTCTGGCCACTAATTACGGTAGGAAGGTAAGTCAGAGTACGTAGTGTGTATGTGCGTGACTGACTTTATCTAGGCAATTTATGTTCTTCTTCAGGTTCTTATCAATTTCTGGCCACTAATTAAGGTAGGAAGGTAAGTCAGAGTACGTAGTGTGTATGTGCCAAGTTTAATGTGACCATACGTCCCGTTTTGAACGGGACTGTCCCTTTATTTCGCACTCAGTCCCGGTGTCGACGAGGAAAGCTTCGGGACGCAGACATGTCCAATTTTCAGTTAAAATTGGAAAAGTCTCAAAGGACATCAGTCGAAACCGCACTTGCTTTGTGCCTACGTCCGTGTATGCCTAAACTACTACGTCATCCGGTGCGCGGTTGCCAGTCGAGAACTTTACTGTCCCAACACGTTAATCTGTTGATAAGCTGATGAAGGAAGGTACAACTCCTTAACGGTTAGGAGTTGGAGGAAAATTCTTTCAATATTATACATAGATATATACGTAGGTATGCATAGAAAGTATTCGGATTTACCCAAAATTTTGTTTCTTGACCAATTTCCTCTATTAGGCCGGCCTTCAAAAATTCTACGTTTGATGTAGCAAAGTCTATGTTGATATTTAAGCAGTTTTATTTAATTTTTGCTACATTAGATAATAAGTCCGTCGCGGAGGTGCGGGGTAGTGCGCGCGGAACATCTAGCCCCGCCCCTCACGTCTCCTTCACCCCCGCATTGCGTGATTAATTTTTAACTTAATTTAATAGTATAAAAAATTGACTTATTGCTGAAATGTGATACTCGATTTGTGTTCAGTATGTTTCCGAGTATCGTTTTTCAAGATTTTACTATGCATTTGACCATTTCAATAGGATAGATATTAAAAATCACTGCTAGTAATCTATCACTGACGCACACTGCTAGCGGTCGATTATGATCACTAGCGCTTACGGGCGGAACGTTGCGTTGTTCTCACCCGTGCCTACTGTTCTCACTATAAAAGACGCGCTCTATACCTACATGTACCTATATATTGCATACTCAAAGCTTGCGGGAGTTTTTTAGCGGGATTTCTAGTGAACGCATTCGTAGTTTATTATTTTATTGTTTTTGCATTGTTTTCTGAATCGTCTGGTGCACGTGAGCAATGTGAAGAACCACAAAATAAAATGAAGAAGGACGTGAAGACCCGAGACTTGCACTGGTTACAGTTTTATAGACGTTATACTGTGACCGGGTCAAAGTATATATATTAATACCTACTAACATACAGTATGGACACTCCCTGCCGCTCTCTAGATTCCGACCTCACCCCCTCGTCACCCAGATTAATATAGATTGGTTGTCAAACGTATAGGATTTCACCGCCATTTTGTTTGTTCCGTCATTCCTTTTTTGAAATGTCATTTCTGGCCCGTTGTATGAAGTGTCCAGGGTTTTCCACCTCAGAATACTGTCAAGAACTCCAGCGAAGATTTGTAATGCACTGGCACTAGCATTTCAAATCTTAAAAGAAATGAAGGCGAAAATGAATACTGTCTCAAACGGGCTTGTACCCAGAGACGTTAATATATTCCTACCAACAATGTGATACCTACCTGCAATAGTCCGTAGGTAGAACATGACCATATTGTAATACTGTGTGTGACCTTGATAAACAAACCATATCCTACCTATCTTTTTGGAGTTTATTCCTTTAGAATTAATTCATATACATGGTGTAACATCAAAGTGCAGTAATACTTTAAGGTGGGCTTGTGCTCATCAAACTGAACAACTGAACAAAGTTGTAGAACAAAAGTTGTTCAGTTTGATAATTACAACCTTTACGTTACATCCTGTATAGAGCGCGGTATATGGAAAATATATGAGGATTGAAATCGATTTTTGATTGGTAAACGCGTTAGGTACCGTAACTTTTATGTCATTACGTTTTTTCAGTAGGAAACATTGCCATGCCGCCTAATGCGAAGCCGTAGGCCGAGCGCCGCGTAGGTCGAAACCAGGAGCGTAGGAGCTCCACCTTGGGCGAAGCTCGGAGCGTTCCGTGCGAGCCAAAGGCCTTAGGCCGGAAGCTGACAAAAATGCGTTTAATGAGTAAATTCGTGTCGCACGTCGGAGCTGCCATGCATAGTTTTTTTTTATTCACAATTAGCAAGCCCTTGGTATTATGTTACCTGATGGTAAGTAACTATGATGCCGAAGAATTACCAATGGAGAACTGGCTATTATATCTTCAAGCCGGAATACATCAATGCTGTTAAGTAAGATTGATGTATGGCGGCAAGACTTAGATACGATGGTCGTAGCTAGCTAGGCGGGCTCACAAAATACCCTTCCACCAACCAAACCGATTCACTCCCCATCTGGTATCGAACCGGCGACCTCCTGATGTGAAGCTAATAGACGTAACCATTACGCCATAGTGGCGGGTACTAATATATACAGGGTGTAACATAAAGGTGTGGTGATACTTTAAGGTGGGCTTGTACCCATCATACTGAACAACTTTCTCCCAGGAACCCATAGTCAAATCGTAAAAAAAATGGCTCTCCCATACTAACTCGATCAGCTGATCAGCCAACTTAGTATGGGAAGTTCAAATTTTTTTTTGCGATTTGACTATGGGTTCCATGAAGAAAGTTGTTCAGTTTGATGGGTACAAGCCCACCTCAAAGTATCACCACACCTTTATGTTACACCCTGTATACTTTGATGGCGGTTAACACAACAGACCAGATAATTCGAGATTATGAATTAATATACAGAGTGTGATATAAATTGGTGTTAACCGGGGTTTTTACTCCTCCTACTGAACAATTTTCCCCAAGGAACTCATTTATATTACACAAAAAATTTGACTCTCTAAACGTTGTCAGTCAGCTGATCAACTCGTACGAAGAGCTCAAAATATGTTTTAGAAAAAAGCAATAGAATCAAAATCTAAATAATTTATTTAAATAGGTGTTTACACTTTTAAATAGTCAAAAAAAACGTATTGTATATTACATAATGTCATGATTCAGATGTACAGTCTCAGGTTATGATATTTGTTATAGAATCAACATATACATCTTTGTCATTTACATAATCTATTATTCTATAATATCCTCTAGAACACAAGCATTTTTGACATGAGTCTTGAATTTATTCTCTGACAAACTAGTTACATTTTCTGGAATTTTAATGTAGAATCTTATACACTGCCCCACAAATGACTTTTTAACCTTACTCAGTCTCGAAAAGGCTATATCTATTTTATTTACATTTCATAAATTTAAATTATTTCTGTCACTATTTTTAAGGAAATAAATGCAAATTCTTACGAACGTATGATGTTTTCATATATAACTTGACTAGCAATAGTTAAAATATTGATTTCTTTGAACTTATTCTGTAACGACTCACGTGATCGTATCTGATAGATTGCGCGGATAGCTCTTTTCTGCAAGATGAAAATGTTTAAGAATGCTTTTTTATTTATAATGTTTTTTTTGTTCTATGAATTTGTTTGTTGCCCAGTACAATAATGAATTTTCATGTTTCCTCAACCTAAAGGTTGTCTGGAAGAAATCGGTTGTCACCGGTAAGAACGCCTACATTTACAACTTCCTCAATCATTGTATCTTTTATTCCTCTTATATCCTACTTATACATATTATAAATGTGAAAGTTTGTAACTCTTTCACGCATAAACCGCTGTACGGATCTGGATGGAATTTGGTAGGTAGACAGATTAGGATCTGGATTAACATAAAGGCTACTTTTTTCCACGCTCGCGAGCCGCTTACGGCTCACGCACTGCGCACCCTCGAAGACAGTCATAGAAACGTTGTCTACAAAAAAAATCTAGTTGTTCACTAAAGTGTTTTCAATCAATCAATCAAAAATGTTGAGTAGAAGCCCAAGTTTACGGGTTCCGTACCAGTTTTGTTACACCCTGTATCAAACTTGCCTAAAATAACCAACTTATATGGCTCTTGAATATTCAACTGTTCCATACATACATAATTTAATTACTTTAAGTTGGCACAGACTAACAGGAAAGCAGGTACTATCCTATACCGAGCAATTCTTGTGTACCTAATATTTATACATATACTCGTATTTATATAAAACTAGCTTTTGCCCGCGGCTTCGCCCACGTGGACATCTTTGAGGGTGAGTGGTGAGTGGCTCGCGAGCGTTGAAGTGACTTTTCTCCAGATCCCTCAGGAACTACTCGTGCCATTCTGATTAGCAGTCTGTGTCACTACAACCTCTCAACCAAATCCATACATAAAATCACTTCAATCCGTTGCTCACTCCGTTGCGATACCGACGTGTGCGAGCGTGGAAATGAGTTTTTCCCAGATACCTCTGGAACTATGTAAGCATATGCTTATTAGTAAATTAAGTCATTTCCCACCCCCTGAACCATCTCTGTGCAAAAAATCACAACAATCCATTGTTCCGTTTCGATGTTAATGAAATTAGCCAAAAAAAGAGGTTTTTCTTTCAGTTCCTCAAGATTGGTCAAGGTGTTCAAGCGTGAAAAGGTAACAAACAAACACATTATAACATTAATATATTATATAGTATACTAGCTGTCCCGGCGAACTACGTACCGCCTTACATTACACTACCCTACCCTACCCTACACTACCCTACCCTACCCTACCCTACCCTACCCTACACTACACTACCCTACACTACCCTACCCTACACTACTCTACCCTACCCTACACTACTCTACACTACCCTACACTACCCTACACTATCCTACCCTACCCTACATACACTACACTACACTACCCTACACTACACTACCCTACACTACACTACCCTACCCTACTCTACACTACACTACCCTACCCTACACTACACTACACTACCCTACCCTACACTACACTACACTACCCTACCCTACACTACATAAGAACCTTCTCCTAACAATAACGAACTCGACAAAAAAATAATTAGCGAAATCGGTTCGTGCGTTCTGGAGTTATAGCGTCAGGAAGGAAAACCCGACTTATTTTTATATAGTAGAATATGGCATATAGTATAGTAAGGAAAGTAAGGATTGGTTTCTCAGTAACGGCTCCAACGATTTAAATAAAATGATAATCTTTTACTTTCCCAGTCTATCTGTAGAATGTCTGAGAAAATCCGTTTTTACATAAAAACAATATTTTTAGTTTTCTTATACCATGTTATTAGCTGCTAATGGCATTTTTTCACGATTTTAATATGATTGAAAAGCAAGCGCGTAGATCGTGAAATCTAAGTTGAACAGTGCGCAATGTCCTATTTTCAGGTTTCAATCGAAGTGCGGGACGCGGGGACGCCCCCCGCGTAACCCGCGCTACACCCGCGCGCTCCCCACCTGCGCGAACGACCGACATTTGTGTTCAACTTATGTGCCGCGAGTTGTGTATTAACGCATTTGACGTAAACTAAACCCGAATTTTGGTAACCACAGAAAAAATGTAAACAAAGTTATGTCAGTGTCAAAGTAGTGTGTTTATCAGGGATTGCCGCTAGCGGCAAACTTGCATTCTTTTAGAGATTGCTATTTTGCCGTCAGTAGTGGCTGTTGATGTTAACTGGATGATTACCTGGGCGACCGAGCTTTACTCGGTGTTTTTTGTGTTTTTATTATTTTTCGTATTGAGAACACTCGAAAGAAAACGTATACATATACGTAATAGAAAATCTGTTGTTTGTCGTCAAAAATAAATTCAACCAAACGCAACTCCAGTCAAAAAGAACTTTACGAAGCTTTTGTTGAAGTATGAAACTCAGTTCCACATTGCAGAGCTGTTTTTGACAACAAAGGCTACGCAATTAAATATTAATTATAACTAAATTTAGTAGAATTTGAACAGTATCACGTAAATAATAATAATAATACTGATTACATATTATAAAATATTTTTTTACTGTATTTTTCTGTTGTTTGAGAAAAAAGAAAGAAAGAAATACGTTTATTGGTTTCAGTAACACCACACCAAAATATATAATACGTAACAAAAGTTGAGGTAAATGTAAAATAATAATAATAATTGTTTTTTTTTTAATGTTTCTTATTATTTGTCCATTATTGTTGATACATTAAAAGTAGTTAAGTTGTTTATAAGATATTTTATATTTAAATGGCAGTTGTTTAGTCGGAACTTTATTGTTTTTATAATAAATTATAACTCATGCTAGTGCTATTTGTTGTTTCATTTCCAAATAAAAAAGTGTTACAGCTGAGTAACTTTTATAATATTAGCATCCGTTGTAAGTGTTTCTAATTATACATATGTCTTGAACTGTATATTTTGGAGCAAGACACCAATGACAGCTCAATAAACGTTTACCAGTGGTGGCGTGACCATCGCTCTATAATGGCGTGACAATCGCTTGTACTGTGAGCCGTTCGTATGTGGTACGCTGTTTTATGATTAAAATGGCGACAGTATGTGGAGATGCCATGAGACGCGAGCACTTTTTGACGGAGCATCGAACAGAACGGTTGTGTTACGATATCGCTGGGATCACCACGTTTGCATTAATTGTGATCCAAGGCATCCTGTACAATTTTGATTGCCAAATGATCGAAACTAATAAAGGAGGACCTCTGTGACGTAGCTGCATTGTTGTTTCGACACCCACAACCAAAATAGACAAGGACGTGTACCACGAGGTACATAAACATGTAGGGGTTATTAGGTTTTAAACATATTGTAGCAAAATAAGGTTTAAAATAAGAAAACAACCTAGAGAAAATGGTCTGCTACATAATACGTAGAATTTGGAATGTTGGCCCAAAAATTATAAACGCGAAAAAAAGAAAAAGTTAGTGAGGTGAATATTAAAATATAATTAAATGATTGATTGAAAGCTACACAGAGGTAGTATAAAATAACGTTGTCGCCTGGGAACAGTTCTAAAAAATTTGGCTAGTTGGGAAATTTGCCCCACCGGAATAAAATGGGCTAGTAGGAATTTACATGTTATGTATTATATGATAAAGGTTAATACCACGTACGTACGAAGCAGCATAAACCAATTGATTTTAATTAAATTTTACATATTATCACTTTAAACACTGTTAAAAACAATTAAAAGTCCATTTGGTTCAATAGGGGATTTGATCTCGAAGAAAATAAAGAAAAGAAGTACTTGTAATCCGATGGTGTTAATGGTAGATGAAATGACATCCGTGAAGTCCTACTACGAGTAAGTCTATTGGGAAGAAAACTCCCAATAGTAATACTGGTAAGACTACTCGGTAAGACTACTGGGATCTGGGGAAAAACCGGCTAAGTGTAAAAGTGACCCAGATCCCAGTAGTTTTACCGAGTAGTCTTACCAGTATTACTATTGGGAGTTTTCTTCCCAATAGACTTACTCGTAGTAGGACTTCACGGATGTCAATATTTCCCAGTAGTTCTACTGTAAAACAACGAAAACACATAGACCTCGCAATTTAATAGATAGTACCTACCTACCTACCAATTTCAGTTAAAAAAAAACAAAAATATAAATGTGAAGGTTTATATTTAAAAAAACTTAACTATCGCATAAACAAACCTACATAAACAAAATAACAGTACATAACTATGAATATCTATTATTCACCACCGAAGCTGTTCCAAAAAATTATCAACGCTGATGTCCCCATTAATCAATTGCATTTGGGAATTCTGAATAAGCCGATCGCGTTCAATGTAAAGGTTGGCTCTTTTATTGATATTTATTTTATTTTTAACTTGGACGCTGCGCACTTTTTAATACGATGCGTCAAAAACTAAAATGTTCAACAATTGGTGTAGATTGCAGGCCTTCTTACCAACTTCCTCGTTTAATACAAAATGACACGATTCCAGATAATTCGTTGTACGATGCCGTTGACCGAACACGCACATTCTCTCTATAAAATTTTTTGACAACCAATTTCTATTCATATATTGTTTAATTTTTTTAATTTTTTCTTGGTCAGTGATGTTTTCCATTTCATCTATTTACATAATAGATCCAACCATCCATAATATTTTCTCTGGGCAACAACGGTAAAAGTTTGGAAAGTGACACTATTCTGTACGCCTTTAATTTTAGAGATTTTGATTTTCTCTTCAAACCTCACAGTAGTGATAATAGCATCCGCTTGGTAATATTTGCGGGAAAACATATCTAATAGCCTTTATCATGGCATCTTCATAGTCTGTTTTAAAGTGCTTGGGGTTCCAGTGCGGTATTTGGCTTTTTATTAACTGTAGTAATGTGACGTATGTATGCGTAGTTTTATCGGGAAGAAAGGCATACATAACGGGTATTATATTAGTAACATCTTGAGAACTCCCCAGATCGCAATAAATTGTGTAGAGTTGCAGGAATGGTTCTGAAATGGAACCAAATGTACCATCACTAAAATAGTCGACACATTCCGTCATAATATTTCTTGCCTCTGGGGATGCAAACACTAAAATTCTTGCTCCGTCATCACGATGGTAGTCCGCCAAAAGAAATGATTCAAATTTAGGTGGAACCTTGATGTCTGTATTTTTTTTATAATATAATTTGTCCACTTCAAGTGATTTATTTCGTTGCCGATAAAGTGTTGATTTTACACTGGAATACTGGGGTAGCTTTCGGATTAGATCGATACCAGAATTTTCGAGCGAGCCCACAGCCTTTTTATAGACCTTGGGTACAGACACTGTATCTGATTCACTTATTTGTTTACTACAGCCATCCAACTTCAAGTCTATCTCGTTTTGAGCATAATCAGGAGAACATGTTGGTAAATGAGATATGGTTTTGGATACAATACCATTATTGATAGTAACAGATCCCACGCATTTTCTTTTACGATATAGAGCACGTGGCGGCAACTGCAGTAACCCGCCACTGAACATTAACGCAAGCGACGAAAGAACAAAAGAAATACAACATCTAGAACGCGCTATTAGAATTTCTTCAGCGCTGAGTATATATACAAATACCAATCATCAACGATTGGTCCACGGCCGGACCCCAGGCATACCACCTCGCCTGGCGGAGATATCTCCCTTTGCTCTCGTCGAGTAGGAACGCACCGTTCCTAAATTATACTCCATCATCAAGCCTCCAGCCGGTAAAGCAAGCCTCAGCAGCACAGCAGTCTCATCGCACTGAAGTTAAATCAGGACCATCGCAACCCGAGACGTCGAGTTTCCTGGCCTGCTACTTCACCTTCGGGCACCAGCAAGTTGTCGGCAGCCACACGCATCACCTGCTTCCCTTGCCATGACGCCTGACGCCAGCCTTCATCCCGACTCACCGTGGACATCGACCTGGCACACTGCACATCGATCCGACTCAACGAGGTCGACAGCACCCGTGATCTTAGACTGCCAGCTCTCATTGGATCGACCTCCGGTCTCGGAGGGGGAGTGATATGGCGGCAACTGCAGTAACCCGCCACTGAACATTAACGCAAGCGACGAAAGAACAAAAGAAATACAACATCTAGAAGTTTTTATTAGTATTAAGTAATTTCAAAATAATTGTCGTCAATAATTATCTTTTGATAATTTTGTGACATCTTGTCACTTGAAAAATGTTTTATCATCAGTTATCGTCAAGTGCACTAAAGAGTTTACATATCTATCGTACCTATTTGCAAAATTATTTAGGTGTACATTACGATATTATTTTTTGTTTTACTAGTAAGTCTACTGGGATCTATTTTCCCTGTAGTCTTACTAGTAAGTCTATTGGGAAGAAAACTCCCAATAGTACTACTGGTAAGACTACTCGGTAAGACTACTGGGATCTGGGGTAAAAGTGTACTCGCGCTTAGAAGTCCGACACGCGCTTAGGAGTCCGACATGAATGAAAAAAAAATCTATTGCTCGCGTTGATGTCTTTTATTTGTTATGTTGATAGGTATCATTGTCATAGTTGTGGGAAAGGTGTGGTGTTACTGAACCCTCGGGGCGCGAGTCCGACTCACGCTTGACCGGTTTTTTTATCTGTCCTTTCATAATTATAATCCTTAAACATTTAGTGCTTTGGTTTATATGTTTGCTCCTTCGTTTAACGATCATGCTTTACTTATCAACGGCATATTCAAAAGCTTTTGTTCAATAAATTTATGAAAATACACAAAAAATCACAAAGAATCGAAAAGTTTTTTAATGATCGTCAATACAATGGAATAAGTACAGTAAGAGAAAATACTCGTTTATCGAGATCTCTTGATTTGATCAAAGAGTATTTCAATGACAACGAAGTATAGACGCAATAGAGGGTGACCCTGCTGTCAATAATAGAAACAATTGAAGTCTACTGTTCTAACGTAACTTTTGTATATACCCACCTGCGACACACAGGTTCACATAATTGCTGGAATACAATTTGTGCTTGCCAAAGCAAATAAATTGTATAGCCATGCTATGCATACTTTTCGCATAGCAGTCAACATCTGGTATGGTTGGACATTTACACACGAAACGATTTGAATCACATTTAAGATAAGGAGAGTTTATTGTTAATGGCCTCGTATATGTGGCAGGCAAATTGTAATATTAGTCGTTTTACAAATGGTTAGGCAAAGGCTCCAAACAATTTTATAATTTGCCTGACCATTCTTAAAATTACGAATCATTCAATATGCCTACGACATATTCATATAATAAGGTACCTACACACTACACACATTCGTAAATCCTTCTTTTTAGGGTTTCGTACCCAAAGGGTAAAAACGGGACCCTATTACTAAGACTTCACTGTCCGTCCGTCTGCCTGTCGCCAGGCTGTACTTCATGAACCGTGATAGCTAGACAGTTGAAATTTTCACGATACATGATGTAATTTATATTGCCGCTATAACAACAAATACTAAAAATTTGAATAAGTGAAAAAATAAGGGGGGGTCTCCCACCATAATTTTTTTTTTGGAGTTTACTCCTTAAGAATCGATTTGCATATAAGGCGCCCGGTATGAAAAAAATATGAGGAGTAAAATCTAGTGATCGAAAACGTAGTTTGTTATATTCTCTTTGCGCGTTACGTTTTTACGCGCAACCTATTGTGCGCACCTCTGTCACTTGATACAAAACAGTCAGGCTGAATCTAAGATGACGTTTTGTCATTGTTGCAGTCTTAAGGCGTGTCTCCTGCGCCCGCTTTTTTGAAACATTACACAGAAAACATGAAACAAAAACATTTGTTTTCATACTCAAGCCGTCTCCTGCTACAGGGAAATGTTTCTGAAACAAAAAATGTGCGCGACACGGCAGTTGTAGAAAAATTAAACAAATCCTTCCCCTCTCCACCCGCGCGGGGAGTATAATAGTACTGTATCTGTGTATTGTTTTGCAAAACAGGTCGGAGGAGACGCGCCTTTACTATTTTTGATCTGTATTTATAATTTCAGTATATTTATAATATAAAATATTTATGATTATAAATATACTGAAAATTTGTGATATTTTACAATCTCCATCGTATAATTTGGTATTCCACTTCATCATGGATGTCAATTTTGTGAAAGCAGATAGCAGAAACTTGCCCAAAGTGTACGCAATCAAGGATTGAAATGTTCTTCAAAAATAACCCCGATTTTTATTCTGCAGAGCTGAGAAATGTAAAAACAGCAATGTAAGTACTATAAAATAATATAACACTACCTACGTAAGTAACCTTAATCCTGCGAAGGCAAAATAATGGTCTTTCTTTCAATTGTAGTTTTTTAGGTTATAAAGAATAAATTTTGTTTACAGTAAGTAATTAGTTTGCATTTTCAGGGCTGCACGAGAATCTTATGGTGACGATGCTATTGGGTACGTGCAACTACATCGTGGATCAGGACTTTGCACACTCAATTGCAAGATCTGCCCCGAGCACAAATTGCGGGCTAGTTCATACAGAGTCACTATGGTGATAGACGAGACTAAAGGTGAAATCGTCAGTTGCCAGTGCTTGGACTGTGCAGGTTCAACTGGTGGTTGTAAGCATGCAGTGACATTTTTAATGTGGACCCATCGTCGCAGTCTTCCTGCACCGAGGTTGAATGTTACTGGAAAAACCCATCCTCTCGAGAGTAGGGACTAGGGACTACTATAAAATACGTCACTGTAGATCAAATTTGCAAAAAAACAGCTCCACATCATTAAACCAGCACAGACCTTTTCCACGAGTTTCTTCAAGAAGCAAAAAAGAAGAAAATTATGAATTGTGAACTGTTGAAGTATCAGAGCGACTTTAAACACAGTGATGTTAGAAAGTTTTCACTTTATCATTTCCTTATTCAAGCGAGTGATGATATAAAGAATGATGTCCACAAATTACTAGAAAAATTACAAGAGAAACTTAACAAAAATGCTCTTGATTTAATTGAAGAGTCAACTTGAAATCAATATAAGAGCCCTTTATGGTATGACCTAAGATATGCTTGTATAACCGCATCCAAAGCATATTAGGTTAGTTGCTGCCAAACACCAGATGGATCATTAGTAGCTGCGATCATGAGAGCTAAAACACCTGACACATCAGCTAAGAAAAGAGGCCGGAAATTGGAATCATCCATCAGTTATAAAAACTGTGCAGAGTAAACTTAAAACCAAAGTCAAGCCCTGTTTTGTGCCTGTTTAGACAATCGTACTTAAGAAGTAAACTCCAGTCGTGCGTCGGAGCTGACACACACACTTTTTTTTTATTTTTACATAAAGAAGCTAGCGCCATCTAGTATAATGGTACGGAAACCTTTGTTGCGGTTCTGACTCGCACTTGGCCGGTTTTTTATAACCTACTTCAAAAAAGGATGTATTAATTGTTGGAATTACACAATATTTCTATGTAAGTAACAGTATATGAGAGCTTCTAAATAGGCACAGTATTACGATATGGCTTACAGTAGCGCAACGCCCTTGATGCCACACGATGCCGCCACGGCGTAGGTACTAGCAGTACTAGCCTGTAGCCAGCCTGGCAAACTCGCGGAGTTTGCCAGGCTGTGCCCCGCCACCCACTGCCCCGCAAGTACCCTTCCGTTGCTCTGCGTAAGTACATAATATGTTGCACTACTGTAAGCCGCTATACTGTAATACTGTGAAACAGGTATGCCAAATTTCATAAGTGTATGTCCTTGTATTCCTTCGAAACTAGAAATTGTATTGCAGTATTTCTTTTTTATTGGATCAAATATCTTTTAACTTTGGTAACAGTGAAAGTTTCATCAAAATTGGTTCAGTTGTTTCAAGATAAATAAAAAAGAAAATAATTTAATAAATAAATAGTTATCATGTCAGCCGAACGACGTCCACTGCTAGACAAAGGCCTCCCCCAAGGATTTCCACGACGACTGGTTCTGCGCTGCCCGCATCCAGCGGCTTCCCGCGACCTTTACCAGGTCATCGGTTCACCAAGTGAGAGGCCTGCCTACGTTACGTTTTCCGGTGCGCGGTCGCCACTCGAGAACTTTACAGCCCTAACGGCCATCTGTTCTTAAAATAAATAGTTATATACGGTCTTAATATAAAACAAAAATTTATGTATGTCCGTGCGTCCGTCCAGTGCTTTAGTGTCTTAACTACTTAAAATGTTATTTCAATAGCACCAGACGTGTTCTTTAGACTTATTTTTTTAAGTTTTTCACCATTGTTAAAAACAGTTACATTTTTTTTATCTTTATGAAACTCAGTATGTTACTATAACTTTATATGGCCTACAGCACGCGGCAGTTAGTTATAACAAGAATGAAACCGGCCAAGTGCGAGTCGGACTAGCACTCCGAGGGTTCCGTACCACCATACCTCTTCACACAACTACATAGTATAATGACAATGATACCTATTCAAGTATTCACATTAAAAGCAAAAGACATTAACGCGAGCGACAAAAATAAGCTTTTTTGTCATTCAGTTCGGACTCCTTAGCGCGAGTAAAACTCACACTTGGCCAATTTTTATTATTAATTGTTGTTTTACTTGAGTATTAGCACTATAAACACACAAGTTTCACGATTGTAAATGTATTACCGTTTTTACGGTAGAGCTAAACCAAATATACTTCTAAAGACCTATAAAAAACATGTTTTTGTATGGAGACCTCCCCCCTTAATTTTTCACTTTTTATTTTTTTTTGTATTTGTTAATTTTACGGCAATAGAAATACGCATTATGTAAAAATTTCAACTGTCTATCTATTACGGTTCATGAAATACAGCCCGCTGACAGGTGGACAGACAGCGGAGGCTTAGTAATAGCCTACCCCTTACACTGCATACAAATGGTCGTGAAATGACATTTCTAAAAACAAATGACGGAGCAAACAAAATCACGGCGAAATCCCATACGTTCGAGAACCATTCTCTATCAGTCTGGGTGACGAGAGGGTGAGGTCGCAATCTAGAGAGCGGCAGGGAGTGTCCATACTGTATGTTAGTACTAATATTACTTTGGTAATAGGGTCCCGTTGGTCACCCGTTGGGTGTACAGAACCCTACAAATTTAAATAAGGTACCTCCCATTACTAATGCAGGTTGTTTTTCTTAATTGATGAACCTTTATATAAATAACGAGAATTAATAAGGCTTACGGTACAGGCTGGTCCATTATTTACAGAAAAAATCTTAATGAGGTACACCCATACAAACGAAAATTATTTGTATGTTTTTTTTTTCCTTTTTAGGGTTCCGTACAACAACAAAAAAACGGAACCCTTATAGGATCACTCGTGCGTCTGTCTGTCCGTTTGTCTGTCACAGCGATTTGCTCCAATTCTACTAGACCAAATCAGGTGAAATTTGGTAGGTCGATGTAATCCTATGACCCAAACACCAATGTGCAAAGTAAATAAATTTTATTTTTTAAATAAGGGCCATTTTTGGGGGATAAATTAGAAAATAAGAAAAAGTTTTGCAAACCTTACTGTGTCATATATCAAATGAAAGGGCTCGTTATGAGGATCTCAAATAACAATTTTGTTATTATTGTAAAATAAATAGTTTTGATTTTATTTTTCATGAAAGAAGACAACAATTGACCATCCCCCCCCCCCTTGATCTCCGAAACTACTGAGCCTAAAATTATGGAAAAAAATACAAATTATAGTTCATTGCTTGTGGATTACAGAAAACCTATAAGAATTCTATCAACTGTAAATAAAGTGGTAAACTCAATATGATACGTTCACTTACGGAAAATAGTTAACTAAAACACCACTAGATAGCGCTAGTAGTATTTTTCTGTTGCTTGCGTTTGTGTCTTTTGTTTGTCATGTGAATAGGTATCATTGTCATAGTTGTGTGGTACGGAACCCTCATACTGCGAGTCCAACTCGCACGTGGCTGGTTTTTTTCATTGTTACCTGCTCTATTATGTATTTATGTTTTCTATGTACAATTTTGTCAAATAAGTTTAGCCAGATTTTTTCTGGAACAACGAACAACCTCGTATAGTTGGTCGTGTCAAGTTATAGCAACGTACAAAGTTTCATTAAAATTTTTAGTGCCATTTTTCAGAAATTTATAATAAGTTTTTACTTATTATTTTTTCTTAAAAATAAAACATGGTCGCTACCCTACAAAGCGTCGGTGGCGTAAGGGCAGGGCCGTTACCTCCTGTCCGAGAGGTCGTGGTTCGAGTCCTGCAACTTATCAATGTGTTTTCGAATTTTAGATTTCATATGTACATATATCCGACGCTTTTACGGTGAGGGAAACATCGCGAGGAAACCTGCACATGCCTGCGAAAAACTCAAAAGGTCCTTGGGAAGTCGACCAACCCGCACTAGGCCCGCGTGGTCAGCTAAGGCCCGATCGCCTATTTCAGGGTAGGCTTGAGCCCCTCGGTGGGGACGTTTATGATCTTATTTGATGATGATGATCCCTACAAAATCAAGGTAGGTTTGAAAAACTGCTAGAGATAATTTAAAAGTATTTCCCTAACCCAAATCGTATCAGAATCCGTCTATCAGTTTAGGTGAACAGGACAAATTTTTTAAGTCCATCGAGCATTAATTTAAGTCAATCGATCCTCATCAAAATCCCAACTTATTTTTGGAGTTTACTCCTTAAGAATCGATTTGCATATAAGGCGCCCGGTATGAAAAAAATATGAGGAGTAAAATCTAGTGATCGAAACGTAGTTTGTTATATTCTCTTTGCGCGTTACGTTTTTACGCGCAACCTATTGTGCGCACCTCTGTCACGTGATACAAAACAGTCAGGCTGAATCTAAGATGACGTTCTGTCATTGTTGCAGTCTTAAGGCGTGTCTTCTGCGCCCGCTTTTTTGAAACATTACACAGAAAACATGAAACAAAAACATTTGTTTTCATACTCAAGCCGTCTCCTGCTACAGGGAAATGTTTCTGAAACAAAAAATGTGCGCGACACGGCAGTTGTAGAAAAATGAAACAAATCCTTCCCCTCTCCACCCGCGCGGGGAGTATAATTGTACTGTATCTGTGTATTGTTTTGCTAAACAGGTCGGAGGAGACGCGCCTTTACTATTTTTGATCTGTATTTATAATTTCAGTATATTTATAATATAAAATATTTATGATTATAAATATACTGAAAATGTGTGATATTTTACAATCTCCATCGTATAATTTGGTATTCCACTCCATCATGGATGTCAATTTTGTGAAAGCAGATGGCAGAAACTTGCCCAAAGTGTACGCAATCAAGGATGGAAATGTTCTTCAAAAATAA
Organism: Coleophora flavipennella; assembly: GCA_947284805.1. Classification (NCBI taxonomy): domain Eukaryota; kingdom Metazoa; phylum Arthropoda; class Insecta; order Lepidoptera; family Coleophoridae; genus Coleophora; species Coleophora flavipennella. The sequence goes on from OX369297.1 coordinate 2,955,453, forward strand.
CCCCGATTTTTATTCTGCAGAGCTGAGAAATGTAAAAACAGCAATGTAAGTACTATAAAATAATATAACACTACCTACGTAAGTAACTTTAATCCTGCGAAGGCAAAATAATGGTCTTTCTTTCAATTGTAGTTTTTTAGGTTATAAAGAATAAATTTTGTTTACAGTAAGTAATTAGTTTGCATTTTCAGGGCTGCACGAGAATCTTATGGTGACGATGCTATTGGGTACGTGCAACTACATCGTGGATCAGGACTTTGCACACTCAATTGCAAGATCTGCCCCGAGCACAAATTGCGGGCTAGTTCATACAGAGTCACTATGGTGATAGACGAGACTAAAGGTGAAATCGTCAGTTGCCAGTGCTTGGACTGTGCAGGTTCAACTGGTGGTTGTAAGCATGCAGTGACATTTTTAATGTGGACCCATCGTCGCAGTCTTCCTGCACCGAGGTTGAATGTTACTGGAAAAACCCATCCTCTCGAGAGTAGGGACTACTATAAAATACGTCACTGTAGATCAAATTTGCAAAAAAACAGCTCCACATCATGAAACCAGCACAGACCTTTTCCACGAGTTTCTCCAAGAAGCAAAAAAGAAGAAAATTATGAATTGTGAACTGTTGAAGTATCAGAACGACTTTAAACACAGTGATGTTAGAAAGTTTTCACTTCATCATTTCCTTATTCAAGCGAGTGATGATATAAAGAATGATGTCCACAAATTACTAGAAACATTACAAGAGAAACTTAACAAAAATGCTCTTGATTTAATTGAAGAGTCAACTTGAAATCAATGTAAGAGCCCTTTATGGTATGACCTAAGATATGCTTGTATAACCGCATCCAAAGCATATTAGGTTAGTTGCTGCCAAACACCAGATGGATCATTAGTAGCTGCGATCATGGGAGCTAAAACACCTGACACATCAGCTAAGAAAAGAGGCCGGAAATTGGAATCATCCATCAGTTATAAAAACTGTGCAGAGTAAACTTAAAACCAAAGTCAAGCCTTGTTTTGTGCCTGTTTAGACAATCGTACTTAAGAAGTAAACTCCAGTCGTGCGTCGGAGCTGACACATACACTTTTTTTTTATTTTTTCCACTTGCTTACTTACTAGAAAAACAGAAGTACGTTAGTACTAATATATATACTTTGACAGAAGTATAAAATTTAGGAGTGTTTTTTTTTCTTAAATAATTACTGATTCTTAGATCGATAAGAGTTATGCAAGTGTAGCGAGCGAAGTTCAGCATTGACATAGGCATTGATAAAGAAATTAGATATGTATAGCACTTACAAAGAGCCGTTACTAAAACATCATCTAACATATTTATAAAGCGCCTAAAATGGCTGAATACGAGTATTCCGTAGCCACTATTACTAATCAATAGTCTCTGAGCTAAGCCGCGGACAGACGAACAGACAAACAGACATGACACAACATACTACGGAACCCTAAAATGTAATAGTATTACTGTTCGCTCCGTTCGTCCGTTACGCAAGTCTTGGAAGGAAAAAGGATTTCCCTCGCTGTAAATTTGATCAATAAAGGTGTTCAATTGTTTATTTTAAACTTAACATAGCATTATTATATGTATTTGCCAAAGAGTTACCTACCACGCCTCCTTTCACCTGGTTCTAAAAGAAGAACAATTAAATAATAGTTATTTAATTATCTTTAATTAGGTAAATAAGTTAAGTTTTAAACAAATTAGATAACAAGATCGTCGTTGCTTCGTTGTCAGGTTGACTAAATGGCATTTTAATAGTTGCAGCGGCAGACAAACATCGAAGTATAGAAAATATTTCAAACTAGAATAAAACTTTTAAAAAAATTAAAATGACTATAGATAACACAAAACAAATGATTAAAGATAAAAAATACCTCGACGGAAAGGAAAATGGAACTACTGAAAAAGATGTAATTGGAACAAAAGACAAAATAGTTTGTTTTGATGATTTGTTATCATACGCTGGTGAGTTTGGCCTATATCAGTTTTTACTGTGCCTTTCTACATGCCCATTTTACTTTTGCCTAGTGCTCGTGTATTACTCACAGTTATTCATGACAGAAGCTTCGCCAAATCATTGGTGCAGGATACCAGAATTGGAGAATTTGACTGAAATCGAAAGGAGAAACTTAGCCATTCCTCAAGTTGAGCACACAAAGTTTGGATACTCGCATTGTACTTCATATGTAGCAAATTGGACAGAAGTGCTTACATCGGGAGTGAAGCCTAATAACACATGGCCAACAGAGAAGTGTCAACATGGGTGGGAGTTTGATAAAACTGAGATACCATATCCAACTATTACCAGTGAATTGGAATGGGTTTGCGATAAAGAAAGCTATCAAGCGTCAGCACAAACAATTTTCTTTGTCGGTTCTATAGTTGGTGCATTAATTATAGGATGGACCTCAGATCGTTTTGGTAGATTACCGGCTATTATAATAAGCAACACTTTTGGTCTAGTTGGAGGAGTGGCAAGCATTTTTGCAAAAAATATCACCGAATTCTCAATTTACAGATTTATCACGGGAATGGCCTATAATAGTTGCACAATGGTGATGTACGTGTTGATTCTGGAATATGTTGCGCCAAAATATAGATCGATTATCGCAAATTTGTCTTTTGGTGTTTTCTACACTATAGCTGCAATGCTGGTTCCGTGGATAGCATTATATTGTGGTCATTGGAAGATTTTCGGTCTTGTATCAAGCTTACCTCTAAGTTTTGGCTTGTTGACACCATTTTTCGTACCAGAAAGCATCAAGTGGTTGCTTTCGAAGGGACGTGTCGATGATGCTGTAAAGAAACTCCTGATTATTGGTCGAATCAACAGAAAGCAGATACCATCAAAAGCAATCGAAGAATTCAAATCATCGTCAGTGAACATAAATACAGAAAAGAAAGGCAATATGATTAGCTTTTTGAAAAGACCAATACTAAGAAAGACATTTATTTTAATCTGCATAGAATACATTTGTTGCGCATTGGTCTTTGATGGATTAATACGAAGCTTGGGACAATTAGAATTTAACTTTTTCATGTCGTTTACTCTTGTTTCCTGTACTGAACTCCCATCTCAGTTTATTTTGGCTTTTGTACTAGACAAAACCGGCAGAAAATGTCTGGTTTCTGTTACATTGTTTGTGACAAGTGTATTCTGTTTTCTGACTGCGTCTTTGAGTGGTTTGATTTCAGTAATATTTGCAGTGTTAGCAAGATCATCAGTGAACTTTGCTTATGGGGCAACTATACAATGGGCTCCTGAGACGTTGCCAGTATCGGTGCGAGGATCTGCATCATCAATCATCTACGTCTTCGGGTTTATTGGCTGCATGCTCTCCCCCAATATTGTATATCTGAAGACCTTCTACCATTGGCTTCCAATGGTCATATTGGGTTGCATTTGTATACTCGGAGGAGTAATAGCTTTCTTTCTCCCTGAAACCGCCAAGAAAGTAATGCCGCAAACGTATGAGGAAGCTGAAGAAATGTCAAGACACCAGAAATTCTGGGATGTACCATGTTTGCGGAAAGAAAACAATGGCCAAAGTGGAAAAGAAAATAATGGTTTTGAAATGAATTAAAAATTGAAATATTACTAGTATATTAATTACTGTATTTATTTTATTTTATACAAATTAAGGATCTAACAAACTGCAATAACTTATAACGGTCAATAATATTATAAGCGTTACTGCGTTATTCCATCCCGCGTCCTTCCCACACAGCTGCGTTTTTATCGGCCGATATTTCCACAGGACCCTCTCGCCCGTTCTACACTGTCTCATCGCATCTACACGTGCAATTTGGCCATTTTCTGCGCTGAAAAAATAATTTTAGTGCAGAATTATTGACACTCCAAGCTAATTGTTTTTTGTTTTTATAAATGACATGTAATATAGGCCAAAAGTTGAGTTTAATAATTTTTAATTGTTCAGTATATAAACGACGCATGTACTCGTATTCATTTTAGATATAATTTAATAATTTTTAATTGTTCAGTATATAAACAACGCATGTACTCGTATTCTTTTTAGATATAATTTTATATCAAAATGAATACGAGTACATGCGTCGTTTATATACTGAAAAATTAAAAATTATTAAACTCAACTTTTGGCCTATAATATTACCATGAATTATATCAACTAACAATAAAGACTAGAAGGTCATGACATATCTGGTAACGATAACGGAAATTGATAAACTTAGGTTGAGAGGATAAATGGCAACCCTCTTATGTTAAATATGTCGGTCTGCCTGCGCAAAGTGGTTGCGTTATGTACTTAAAGCGCCTGAAAAACTAGTCATCGTGACCAAAAAAAAAAGATAAGGGAAATGGCTGAGTAAGATGGAAAATGAAAGTACTAGTTGTACTCATGACAATTATGCAAAAACTGACCAAATATTCGAATTTCTGTATGGAGCAACGTCCGTTAGTATGAGGAATAGCGAGAGTTCTGGACCAGGATCCCACCCCCCTGCCGGAGCACCAAAGTTGGGAATGGCGGATTCCAACTTCCAACTTTGTTGCTCCGGCAGGGGAGTGGGGGCCTGGTCCAGAAATCCTACTACTAGCGGGCGTTGCTCCATAACGCAACCGAATATTTGGTCAGTTTTTGCATAATTATCATGAGTACAACTAGCACTTTCATTTTATATACCTTACTTAGCCATTTCCCTTATTGTTTCTTATTTGTCACGATAACTGATTTTTAGGCGCTATAAGTACTCGTACATAACGCAACCACTTTGCGCAGGCGCAGATCTTGATTTTTAGAGTTAAGTCAATAGAGCCAATAATAGAGCCAAAAGAAAAACCTTTTTTTTTAAATTAGCTCTAGAGATTTACTTATACTAAAGGGCTATTAAAAAGTAAATGATTTCCTTAATAACTTGTTATTTTGTAGTTAGTTCCATTTTAGTTTAAAGCGTATCTGATCTCTCGTAGAGTTGCTTACTCCACAATTTTGTGGTACCTCCTACTATCGTTACTAACACAGGTGTGTGTGTATGCGTTCTTATAAAAATGTACTGATTTCGGTATATGGCAGGACGCAGAACGCGAGCATCCTACTTTTATCGCGTCGTTATTATCGCAGCAGTCTATAAGATCGCATGCGTCCTAGTACAACATGTACTGGGAACAGGTATCGGTATATGAAAGGACGCAGAACGCGAGTGTCCTACTTCTATCGCGCCGTTATTAACGCAGCAGTCTGTAAGATCGCATGCGCCCTAGTACAACATGTACTGAGAACAGATATCGGTATATGAAAGGACGCAGAACGCGAGCGTCCTACTTCTATCGCGTCGTTATTATCGCAGCAGTCTGTAAGATCGCATGCATCCTAGTACAAAATGTACTGATAACAGATATCGGTATATCGCAGGACGCAGAACACGATAAACAGATATCGGTATATGGCAGGACGCCGAACGCGAGCGTCCTACTTCTTTCATATCGTTATTATTGCAGCAGTCTGCAAGATCGCATGCGACCTAGTACAAAATGTACCGAGAACAGATATCGGTATATCGCAGGACGCAGAACGCGAGCGTCCTACTTCTATCGCGTCGTTATTATCGCAGCAGTCTGTAAGATCGCATGCGTCCTAGTACAAAATGTACCGAGAACAGATATCGGTATATCGCAGGACGCAGAACGCGAGCGTCCTACTTCTATCGCATCGTAATTACGCAGCAGTCTGTAAGATCGCATGCGGCCTAGTACAAAATATAACAAGAACAGATATCGCAATATCGCATGCGATATTATTGATCGTTGTAACGCAAATGTGTGGGAGAGCCTTTATTTGAAAAAACCGTACAAGTATGACTTAAACTCGCATGGAAAGGTTTCCTTACGTTTATTGAGAAATTTCCTATGTGACTTTAAATACCATAGACTTTTCATAGGTTTTCCTGTAATGTATAGGTAAAGAAATATATTTGTATTTTTTTTATTGATGGCCCAGTAATTTTGAAGATAAGGAGAGGAATGGTAAATTTTCGCCTTTTTTCTTAAATTAGTTCAAAACTTTTTATTTTAAAATAATTAAATATGGATTTTGATATTTTCACAATAATCCCTTTCATTTGGCATGCCACACGATATAGTTTTTTTTTTATTAACCCCCCCAAAAGTAGTCTTCATGTTTAAAATTCATCTATTAACGTTACACGTCCGTCTTTGGGTCACCGACTTACATATATATGTATGTATGTGTAACTTAATCGGTCCAATAATATTGGTTCCGTACCACGTTCCTTTTTCTTTTAAGCTACGGAACCCTAAAATTAACTTAAATTACTTTTAATTACGTATTTAAGTAAGCGTCGGTGGCGTAACGGCTAGGGCCGCTGCCTCCTGTACGGGAGGTCGTGGTTCGAATCCTGCCACGTAACAATGTGATTTCGAATTAAGATTTCATATGTACGTTTATCCGACGCTCTTACGGTGATGGAAAACATCGTGAGGAAGCCTGCACACGCCTGCGAAGAAACTCGCAGGTGTGTGTGAAGTCGACCAACCCGCACTGGGCCCGCGTGGTCGACTAAGGTCCGATCGCCCTAATTCAGGGTAGGTTCGAGCCCCTCGGTGGGGACGAATATGAGCTGAAATGATGATATAGTATTTAGCTAATGGGTTCTAAATTACATTTGTAGGTTTGAATAGTTCGTCAAAGCTATGGATATCCATGATCTGCGCCTTCCTAACCATTGGTCTCCTTACTAAAATGTTGAATTTATAATACTGTGTTGAATTGCGAAAGCAAAGCGGAAAAATTGCCTCAAGTTGTTTCAGTTCTCAAAATTCTCAAAACAAAACATTACTACAAATTTTCCGATTTTTAAATAGGAAAATTACTAATTTAGGTAAATGTTTAATTTTCTTTTTATTATATCTACTTTTTTCGGTAAATTTCATCATATCCGCTCATATACGTCCCCACCGGGGGGGTCGAGCCTACCCTGAATTAGGACGATCGGGCCTTAGTCGACCAAGCGGGCCCAGTGCGGGTTGGTCAACTTCACACACAACCTTCGAGTTTCTTCGCAGATGTGTGCAGGTTTCCTCGCGATGTATTCCTTCACCGTAATAAGTAAATTTATTGAATATTAAATAAATTTGATGAAATGGCTATTAACTACACTGTAAGAATTACTTTTGTATTAGGTATTTACTATTTTTGATACAGTTTATCACCATCATTTCTAAGTCTTGGCGCCAAACATCAGTGTTAACTACATTGATGTGTTCCGGCTTGAAGATAAGATAGCCAGTTCTCCATTGCGTTGGGGAAACTTGGTAAGTATCATCGTCACTTACCATCAGGTGAGATGATGCCAATGGCTTACCAATTGTGAATATAAAAAAATAATAGTTAAAAAGTGAATAAATTTTCATTAATTTTCACGCTTCCTGCCTCCACGTAATTCGGAGATGTGTCTCGCTTTATACTGAAACGAGCACGATTCGCCAATCTACACCAATTTCCTGTTAATTTTGCTGCCGTTTGAGCCACTTTCCAGAATGAAAGTGTGAAAGTAGCTCAAACGGCAGCAAAATTAAATAGGGTTGTTGAATCTTGTAATCTTTTCTTTTATTAACATTTGCTATCAGAATCGCTAAACTAGAGTGGCAGTGGGCAGGGCACATAGCTCGTAGAACAGATGGCCGATGGGGCAGTAAAGTTCTCGAGTGGCGACCATGCATTGTAGCGTAGGCAGGGCTCCCACACGGTGGACCGACGACCTAGTGAAGATCGCGGGAAGCTGATGGGTGCGGGCAGCGCAGGACCGGTCGTCGTGGAAATCCTTGGGGGAGGTCTTTGTCCAGCAGTGGACGATTTTCGGCTGATATGATGATAAGCCCTTGGCATTATCTCACCTGATGGTAAGTGACAATGTTGTCGAAAATGGAAGCGGGCTTACCAAGATTCCCCAACGCAATGGGGATCGTGCATTTGTGAATAAAAAATAAATACATTTGGAATACCTTTGATATAGACCATGAATCATATCAATCTTTTAGCTTGAAGTAATATACAAAAATAAAACCTAAAAATAGGATAGTGGGCCACCCTAATCTTGCCATCCCCCTTATAAGTTATCGTGATAAAATCCTTAAATTGTAAGATAACTAAGTATTATCATTCGCTACACCCGGGAAGTCACGTAAAACGTTCAAATCTTGCAATAGATTTTAGAGCGATTTCCAGGATCCGATTAAGCTGAAATTTGGTATGAAGCCCGTGGAAGCAAGCTCCCAAGATAGTCTATTGTTCTCAAATTCAAATAAAATCGTAGGAAATATACAGCTTGGCTTTTGAGGGTTCCATAGTTAACAAGGAACTATGTCTGTCCGTCCGTCTGTCCGCGGCATAACTAATAGACTATTAGTACTAGAAAGCTGTAATTTGGCATGGGTATACATAATAATCAATGTGGTAAATTAAAACGTAGAAAAAAAATTTGGTACCCTACCATACATGTAAAGAGGGCGTTAAGGTACCCTATCGTGTGGGGTATCGTTAAAAAAAATGTAGGCCCCTAATTTGTTTCGTACCTACATTTGATTTCGTTATTGTTGCTTAATTTGCGTTATGTACTAAAAAAAATATTATTTCATAATTTTCCGTGAATTTCTTTTTGAAGTCGGTTTTTAGTTTTTTGAAACTTTTATTTATATTTTTTTTGTTTTAGTGATAAATGATAATGCTTTCTAACAACGGTAAACCCAATCACTCACTCGCCAATAGTATATCATAAAATCATAATGCATGTTTTTCAATAACCGATACAGAGTCCTGTGGCTTCCATCATCATCTCAGCAGCATGAAAGTTAAAAGAAGTCAAACCTTCCATCATCAGGTCACCTGAATAACCTGAAAGAATACAACTATACATCATATCTCGAAAGACGTCCAATGCTGGACAAAGGCCTCCCCCAAGGATTACCACGAAGACCAGTACTGTGCTCGCGCATCCAGCTGCTTCCCGCGACCTTCATCAGGTAGTCGGTCCACCGAGTGAAAGGCCTGTCTACGCTACGTCTTTCGGTGCGCAGTCGCCACTCGAGAACATTACTACCCCAATGGCCATCTGTTTACGAGCTATGTGCCTTGCCCACTATTATTTAAGTTTGGCGGTCTATACGAACATATAATATTTAAATAATTATCCTCCAACACTTAACCGTTAAGGAGTTGTACCTTTACCAGCTCATCAACATAAGATGATGACTACCAGACGTAAATACTTGAATAGCTTTAGAAAATGTATGAAACACGTAATACGTGCCTATTAAATTTGAGGGTTGCTTTCGATTTCCCTGAAATTTCATCATCAGATCCTGACTCGGTGACAATAGGACCACCTGGGAAAAACAGAATGTTTCAAATCGGTTCAGGCGTCTTCAAGTAGGTAACCGGGGAATATACTTACATAAAAAAAAAGACGTGTGGCACTCGGGGACTGCCGCGGTAAAGCTATTGCATATCATTTTTCATCAACTTATGCAATTATAATAATTTATTTATTTTTTATTTATGCAGTATTTACCAGTACCAGTAACACTAAGAAAGTTCATCATCATCATCATCAATCGCCAATCGCCATCATCAATCGCCATCAACAATCGCCATCATCAATCGCCATCATCAATCACCATCATAAATCGCCATCATCAATCGCCATCGTCAATCGCCATCATCAATCGCCATCATCAATCGCCATCATCAATCGCCATCATCAATCGCCATCGGCCATCGCCATCGCCACCGCCATCGGCATCGTCATCGTCATCATCATCATCATCATCATGATGGATAGATAGATGGCACTGTAAGTTTTTTAGAACTCAATATACTTTTTTTTCTTTTTTTTTCGGGTGTCAGGTTTTATTTTCGTTACGAAATTTCTTGATTCGGTCTCCTCAAAGCCCGCGATAAAAGCTATATACAATAGCTTAAAAACGACGAATTGAGAACCTGCTCCTTCTTCGGTCGGTTAAAAATAGCCAGTTCCCCATTTCTTTGGGGAATCTTGGTAAGCCCGCTTCCATCTTCGGCATCATCGTCACTTACCATCAGGTGAGATAATGCCAAGGGCTTACCAGTTGTAAATAAAAACGTAGGCCTTCGATTATCCATAAACAATGAGATTTTTACGCCATAACTTCTTATTACAATCCTGATCTTCGAGCCTACAGTCTAAGTCGCAATGTTTTATTTGTTCAAAGCGAAGGGTAAAGAAAAACGTTCAGGCAGTAAATATTTATTTGTATGCTCGCCTGTTCCTGCCAGTAAAAATGGAAAGCTTGCAGATAAAACAAAGTAGGATCCTTCCGTATTTTATGTTCCACGCCTTATATTACGTTTAGGTTACCGTTTTATACAAATCATACTGTAATTGGATAAAAAAATATTAAGAATTTTAGGTGTTCAAAATATGTTTACATTTAACAGCTCTGCAAGTTTCAATGTTCATATCTTTTTATTTTCTTGTTTGTTTAGTTATCATCATCATATCAGCTCATATACGTCCCCACTGATTAGAGCGATCGGTAGTCGACCACGCGGGCCCAGTGCGGGTTGGTCGACTTCACACGGAACCTGCGAGTTTCTTCGTAGGCGTGTGCAGGTTTCCTCACGATGTTTTCCTTCACCGTAACGGCCGGATAAACGTACATATGAAACCTAAATTTAAAATCACATTGGTACGTGGCAGGAATCGAACCACAACCTCCCGGACAGGAGGCGGTAGCCCTAGCTGTTATGCCACCGACACTCGGTTAGTTATCATCATTCGGTTTTATTTAACATCAGTCTATAACCATAAAAACAAGGATTCAGCAGCGACTGTGTTGATAGCTGTGTGTTTATCCGGCCCCAATGCCTCAATCAAGAGAATACAACATCTATGTATAAGCAAACAAGATCATGTAAGTTTTTACCTGTTTAATAACTTCGTTTTAATCAGTACAAATATACAGGTGATAAAAAACTCATGGAACTGAACAAATTTCATAGAAACACATTAGTCAATTCGCAAAATAATTTCTCGACTTCTCATAATAATCGATTAGCTGGTTAACCAGCATCATAAGTGGAATGTGCAATCTTTTTTTTGCATGTTGACTGTGAGTTCCATGGGGAAAGTTGTTCGGTTGCTACAGTTAAAAAATTGCCAAACATTTTTTTCACTACAATTGCTCGAAAATTGATACTTTATATGCCAGCTTACTGTGCGCAAAATTGATTTTACCGCACACGTGCTTTTTACTTTGGCAATTTTTTTTATTTCTAGCTCGGAGATACAAGACATTTCTAGAAAAAAAAACCAAAGATTCAGAATTTTCTTTGAGATTTTTTTGAGGTTACATAACGCTAGATGGTTAGAATCTCTTTATATATTTTTATATATTTGCTAAGAAAGGAGAAGAAATACCACGGTGGCCAGTGTCAGAAGCACATATATTGATGGCGCATGAAGCGCATAGGTTACACCAAGAAATAGGTCAACTTTTCCAAGTAGGTTTTAATGCTTAAATAATACCAAACCCTTATTGTTATCAATTTATGGTAATATTTAAAAAAAACAGAGTTGTTTAAGTTGTGAATACGAAAAAATAATTAATAGTTAATATGATGTGTGTGATAAAAATATACTTATGTGTATGTATAAGATAATTTAAGTGACTTTATCGCGCCGGACATTTAAAATGAACTGCAAGTCGCGTAAAATGCACTTTGGTTACCAAAACCTTGATGGGTATTTATGTACTCATGTATTTTGTTTTTCTGTTTCGGTCCTTTATTATTTTACCTGTTTTCTCACAACTGTATTGAAAAACGTCGTATGACAAATGGGTGTAAAAGGCAAATGGCAAACTCGTGACGATAAAGACCCTCGCCTGCGGCCCGGGCTTACAAATGTCACTCGTTTGATATTTACCTTTTTACCACCCTTGCATCATAAATAACTATTATCACCCAGTTTATACCCAGTCCAATCCCTTGGACTTGGAAAGCTGATAATTTTTACAAAGATTCCCTTTATGATGAAGACAAGGAATAATGCCGGATTTTTAAACTTTAACTGGCAGCAGAACAAGACCTCAAAGTAAGTATTTACTTTGCTAGCTTTTTACCTAATAATTCAACGGGTCTACTTAGGAATTTTATTTTTCCTGTGGGAACATTCCCTCTCGTATATCTACCAGATACGCTAAAACTACCAGGTTTATGATATAGCGTCGCCACTTACCTACCCGTGGGCATAACAGTGGGGGCCGCTATTCCTGCCATCACCATAAGGTGAAGACAAGGACCAGTTACGGTAGGTCTTGCCACCAAGACGCTTGTCCCGGTACTCTGCAAGGCGAGTGCCTCGTGGGAGAGTTCCTGTGGGAACAGAAGGACTTTAGATTTTTTCATAGGGTATCTATCCTGTAATTTATGCATTCAACCTTATAAAACAATATTTTTTCAAGATTTTAGGCCAAGTACTTTCGGAGATAAGGGGGGAATAACTTCAGAACTATTTATCTTCAAATTATAAAAATAAATATTTGAGATTCTCAAAACAAGCCCTTTTTTTGATATGACTGACGATATAGTTTGTATTTTTTTATTCTTATTTACCACCCAAAAGTATAAAATTCATTTATTTATGTTACACGTTTATCTTTGGGTCACCGACGTACATATGTGTCATCATATCAGCCGAAGGACGTCCACTTCTGGACATAGGCCTCCCCCAAGGATTTCCACGACGACCGGTTCTGCGTGAGAGGTCTACCTACGCTACGTTTTCCGGTGCGCGGTCGCCACTCGAGAACTTGACTGTCCCAACGGCCATCTGTTGTATGAGCTATGTACCCCGCCCACTGCCAATTAAGTTTACCAATTCTGAGAGCTATTTCGGTTATTTTGATTCTCCTACGCATCTCCTCGTTTCTAATTCGATCACGCAGAGAAACTCCGAGCACAGCACACTCCATTGCCTTTGGGTGACCTTGAGCCTTCTTATGAAGGCCATAGTAAGCAACCGTGTCTCATTTCCGTATGTTATCCATCACTGGCAACACACACTGGTCGAAGACCTTGGTCTTAAGACACTGCGGTATTTGGGACGAGAAGAAAACTACAACTCGGAGCAAATTGACTGTGACAGACGGACGGACGGACGGATAGACAGAAACGCGAGTGATCCTATAGTGGTTCCGTTTTTACCTTTTGAGGTACGGAACCCAAAAATGTGTTAAACAATGATGGTTTATTAAAATTTCATTTTTTTTCTGATTGAGACAAGGTTTACGTTTAGGTTTAGCTTTGCCACGTTTGAATGGTCTAAAAGTTAGGTCTTGGGTTAAGTAGGTATTAAACTAGGGCGAGCGCACACTTCCGTGCAGTAGAATGCGGTCCATTATTTATACCGCATGGTCAAAAAAAACGCAGTCACGGGTCCACGCATTGTGGTGAAAAAAGGCACATTTTTCCATTCAATAGCGGTGCCAACACGTCATCGTCGATAAACTACCATGCGTACTAATATATATACTTTGACCATGCTTTGCAGCGGGAGGCCAACTGCATTCGTTTTTTTCACCGCAATGCGCGACTTCCTATGACATTATTCCATACTTCAAAGATAATGCGATAAAAAAAACGAACGACATCGTTCTCATTAATAATCGAACGTCCACCTGCCTTTTGTTCTAGCATTACTTCTCTATCGTACCTTTATCTCTTTGGACTATAGTTTATGAACGAAGCGATCACTTTTGCTTGCTCTTCTCAATACATTTCAAAAGAGTTATTATCTTGTCCCCTTTTAACGACTTTCTCTACTTTCTTTTTTAAACATGGTATATTCCAGAACCTCTGACTTATCACTAAGTCTTCTGCGTCATCAAAGCTTTGTGGCAAATTTGTCTTCGCTGTCTCAGGCAGAAACAACGCAATCACTCCTCCAAGGCCAGCAATGCTGCCAATCACAACCAAAGGCAGCCAATGAATATAAGAGTCCAAGTAAACTATAGTTGGGGAGAGAAGGTACCCGATGAATCCACAAATATGCACGATTGCTACTCCAGAACCTCTCACGGATACTGGTAAGACCTCCGCTGCCCATTGCATGGATGTTCCATAAGCCATGTTGACTGAGAACCTTGCTATCACTGCACATATAACTGATAACCAACCACCTCCCACAAACACTGATAGAACACAAAATATGCAGCTAAATGTCATGGTAATAAAACATAACCATCTCCTTCCCATCCAGTCCATCACAAAAGCCAGAATCAACACAGATGGGAATTCAGTACAAGAGACCATAGTAAACGATAAAAAGAAATCGAAATCCAACAGTCCAATACTTCTGACTAGTCCGTCGAAGACTAAACAACAGCAAATGTATTGTATGCAGACCAATGTGAAAACTTTTCTTAATACTGGCCTTTTCATTAGATCAATCATGCTTCCTTTGTTTTCTTCTTTCATGTTTATCGCTGTTGCTTTAAACTCCTCAATAAATTTAGATGGTATTTCCTTCTTGTTGATTTTGGCCATAGTTCGGAGTTTCAACACTGCATCGTCAACACGCCCTCTTGATAGCAACCACTTTGAACTCTCTGGCATCACCAGGGGTGCAAAAACAGCCAAACCCAATGGCAGTGATGTAGCCAGTGTAAAGGTCTTCCAATTTCCACATGCCAATGAAATCCACGGCAAAGCAATAACAGCTGACGAGTAGAAGAAAGCAAACGATAAATTCGAGATCAACGACCTGTACTTTGGCGCAATATATTCCAGGACAATCAAATAAACCATTATCATGCAGTTGTCATAAGCGATTCCAGTGAAGTATCTGCAAATTGAGAACTCGGTGAAGTTCCTTGCGAAAACGCTGCCGACTCCCCCAATGCAACCAATCATGTTGCTGATTACTGCAGCTGGGAGTCTTCCGTAACGGTCGGAAACCCATCCTATAACGAAGCCTCCAGTAATTGAGCCTGCGAAGAATATAGTCTGTGCAGTCGCTTGATAACTATCACGATCACAAACCCATTCCATCTCACTGGTTATCGTTGGGTACGGTATCTCAGTTTTGTTGAACTCCCATCCGCTTTGGCATTTCGCTGTCGGCCACGTGTGATTTGTCTTCGCACCCGATGCTAGTACTTCAGTCCAATTTGCCAAATATGCGGTGCATTTTGAATATCCGAAACGTGAGTGATCATCAGCGGGTATTGCTAAGTTTCTCCTGTCAATGTCTGTAAGGTTTGCCAGTTCAGGTATCCAACACCAATGATTCGGTGACGACTCTGTCATAAACAGCTGTGAAAAGTACGCGAAAACCCCAAAAGTGTAGAAGGGGAATGTCGAAAAAAAAAGCAGCAGCTGATAAAGTCCGAATTCCCCGGCTGACGACAACAAGTCTTCTAAACCAACTCTCTTGTTTTTATTTTCCATACTGTTAATATTGTCGACACCATTTCTAGTTTTCAATTTGTCAGGTGCATGTTTATCTACGTTTTCTTGTACAATTTTCTGTACGGTCATTTTGTTTATTGTGTAATCCTTATTTCCTGGCTTTTCCTTCCGTTTCGTACAATGAACTGTGATAATATTTTGTTGTGCACCTTATATAAATTTTACTACCTGCGAAGGCGCCGCCTTTTGATCATAATTTGCATCGTTATACTACATTTGCTTAGGGCTCTGCTTATTGAATTAAAGATACATGTTAATTTTGTTTAATTTGTAACGCGAGAGGAAATCCTCTGGTAAACAGCGTGAAAGGAAACTTCCAGATAAGTTATACAGTCAGCTGATTGACAGACTTATAAAAGACCTACATTTGTGTGTATGTACACTTCACGAGTAATTAAGACAATCTGGCCGAGTTCTAAGTCACCCGTAAATGGACGGTGGTATGCATAATATTATGTTTTGTATTAACTCTTAAAAAAGTTCAATGACTTATGAATCATTTGTATTTTTCGGATTCAGAACATAAAGATTTACATTCTACAATCGATTTTCATGAGGAAATAATCTATTTGAAAAACAAAATATTGCTTTTGTTAACCTGCGTACGGCCAAAGCAAATATATCAAAAACATATTATTATAACAGCTCATATACGTCCCCACCGAGGGGCTCGAGCCTACCCTGAATCAGGGCGGTTAGGGCCTTAGTCGACCACGCGGGCCCAATGCGGGTTGGTCGACTTCACACACAACCTTCGAGTTTCTTCGCAGGCCTGTGCAGGTTTCCTCACGATGTTTTCCTTCACCGTTAAAGCAATCGGTAAGTATGTACGTAAGTTTTTGAAAAACTCATTGGTACATTGGCCGTCCAGATTTGAACCCGGTACCTCTGGTTAGATGGACCGAGTCGTTACCGGTTGAGCCACCGACGCTTTTTTAAAACATATTATGGGGTTAAATTGTTTTTAAAAAAATCACAAAATAATCTATAAACGTGACTTAAGTAGAGGAACTAAAATTAATTTTAAAAAATCCAATTAGTATGTTAAAGTGTGTATTTAGGCTAATCGACTAAAAAAAATTTAGAGGTACTAATCGTCTGGTTTGCCTGTAGAATGCAAATCTCTGTTTTAAAAGAGGTTTCTTTGATATATTTTTTTCTGTTCTAAAAGTTAACGAATCGTATTTCTGCAACTGACACAATGAATTCATTGAAATTAAGAATCAGGTTACAAAATATCACTTTCATATGTTTTGTAACTGTTTCCAATGCGTCGCCTTAAACTTTATACTCGTAGTATAGTACACCCCATCGCCCTTTGAGTGACCTCGAGTCTTCTTAAGTAAGTTCCGTATGTACTATATTCAATTTAAAAGTATAAAGCATTTTTTATGCTTTTATATTTTGCATAAACAAACATTTCAACCACGAACTTCATTCGTGACGGATCTAAGGATTTTTGAAAATTTAAACCTTAAAGGGATGTAACGGGGGGTTAAAAATTTGTATGGAGAAATCACATTAAATAGATGTTTGTTTGTTGGTATTTGTTAATAACATTTTTGATAATTTCGAAAAAAAGTCGTACATTCGATTTAAACGATGTAACTACTCTTCGTCATCCTTAAAATATTCTAAGCATTCTTTGGGTACGGGACCCTAAAAACGTTTTATAGCAAATTTCATCAATTTTCTTTGAAGCTATAGTTTATCATACATTTGTAACGTTTGTAACTTTTAAAAAGTTAAGAACTTAATTACTTAAGAAATTTCTGGCAAAAAGTTCAAACAACATTTACAAGTATGTTTTACGCCCTATTTACGAGTACATTTTAGTAACTTCTATTGCCTTCTCCACACTGCTTACAGCTTCGAGCCGGTTTGGCATACCGAAGACGAGTCTATGGAGATGAAGTTGGAGAATATTCTCCGATTCATCCATCAGGGCCTGTTTTAGGGCTGTTTCTTGTTGTAGGAGGTGGTCTGCGGCTTCTAATCAGCCTCCCGAGCTCATCCCAGGCGTGCTCGATCGGGTTGAGATCAGAACTTCTTGATGGCCAAGCCATCAAGCTGATACCAACCTCCTCAAGGTACTCTTGTACGACCTTAGCGATGTGTGGCGGGGCGTTATCCTGCATCACCAACGGTTGATCACCTATGTTTACTAAATGTAGCCATGCATGCTCATTAAGACTCTCTTGAGCATATCTTTCCCAAGTCAGGGCGCCATTTTCTATGGCCATCATCTCTGTGCGACCTTCTGAAAAAATGCCAATACGTTTACAGAGCCTCCACCGTATTGGACTCTTTCTGCGAATAGGCTTGAATGTATCGCTGACCAGTTCACCTGTAGACTTTTCGCCTTCCATCGGGAGAGTATAGTAAGAATCAAGACTCATCTGTGAACAAAACTCTAGCCCATTCTTCTTCACCCCACTGTATTTGTCAACGGGCGTAGCGTAGTCTTGTTACTCGATGCTCTCTCTCGAATTTGGAACCACTTGCTGGCCTTTGGGGCTTCAGGTATGCTTCAGCAAGTTTTATTTTCACTGTACTGTCACTAACATAGTCTCATCGGGTCACTGGAATGGTTTAATGTATTAACATAGGATTTATTTGATGACAAAACTTGTCTGAAATCTGACCATTTTTTTAAATAAATAATTTCCATTCAAAATAGATGATCCCTAACCTAGTCAAATAATATGCTAATTTTATGTCTATCAAACACCCACTAGCTTCTTAGCTTCTAGCTTCTTGGTACCCAAAATACGTGAACTGGTTGAGATAGATCAGTTGAGATAGATCAGTTGGTTGATGGTGACTGTACTTACAATCCGTGGATGACAGAACTTTGGGATTTTCCCTACGCTCAAAACAATATGTTTTTCTGTCAGATAACGACTGTAACACACACATTATATTAGTCATGTGAATTCCCGAACTAAAAATATGTAAACATAAAACTTTTTAGATAAGAGTGGTCGGCATAGGTACATCGCATTTATTAAGGAAAACCAGACTTCAATAACAAGAGATAAATAACTTACGTGGACATTTGATAGTTGTTTGAAAAACGGTCTTAAAAATATGCAATTTAAAAGTAAAAAGGACCCTAGGTCAGTCGGGCCAATGGAGAAAGAAAAGATAAGCGAGAGAGAGGACCTACTTGGAATCTGAAGATTGTCTGAAAATTTCATCGAAATCGGTCCAGCCGTTTTGGAGTCTATAAGGAACATTTTTTTTTCCTTCACATAGCACAGAGATAGACTGGATTCAAGTGCTAATAACTACAGCCTCCCTGATATAATAAAAGGATTTGAATGTAAATCACATGTTAAACGCTCATAAGAATTAGAAATGATTTGAACGATTAAAAATTATTCAAAATGATTACAAATCAAATCATTTTTAATCCTTTTTAATGATTTTGTTTAATCAGGGCTGTGATTAAAATAACTAAAAAAGAGATTATAAGGTTTTCTTATTTGTTTACTTAGCTTAAGTAATAAAAATATGTATCGTTTATTTAAGTAAATAAACTTTAAACAAAAAAAAATGTTATGAGAAAGTGGTAGCCCTAGTTTTGATAAGCATTGCTATTTAAACGGAGACGGAGGGTCGAAATGATTCATATTGTTGCAACCATTCCGGTCAAATGGAGTCCCAAAAAAAAATATGTATCAATTGTGGCCGAGTGTACGATTTCAGCCCATTTTGGAGGTGGTGCAGAGACTGCGGAATAAATAAATTTATCGAGGAGGAGAAGAAAAAAAAAAAAATAAGTGTTAATCTTCCGTTCACACATCATGAATTTCGTGTCTAACATTTTTTTTGGTGTTTGTCTAAACGTACTATCCTCATAGATAGCAGTGAGAAGCCAGTGCTGTCGTTAGCTGGTAAAGATATTGAGTAAGTTAGTATTCTCAAGAACCTGGAAGCTATTATCGATCCGACTCTGCAATGATCTGAGAACAACCGGACTATACGCTGTTATCGCCGATTCCGGGTACATCAATGTACAAGAGCTCTTTTCTTGTCCTTGGAGTTGCTTTCTGGAACTTTGTGCCACCTGCTGTTTCAACTGCTGCTTCCCTGGATGAATTCAAGACGATGCTACAACCACTTACTTGCTATTGAGCAAGCTAAGTCGCGAGTGCATAGTTTCTGGTGTGTGATGTGCTGGTAGGGCTGTCAAGTGTTATATGATACAATACTTTTTGTAAATCGTTTTGTTTCTGTTTTTTTAAATGCCATGAGTTTTATATTATTTTTGTCTTTATTTTAAAAAAAAAGGTTGAGCTAAAGCTTTTGTATTTTGTAATGATAAAGCCTACTCGAGGGTAAGCAGGCTAAAATCTTAAAATATTAAAAATTTTAAATACAGAACATAATTATAAAAAGCGTCTGATTATGGAATCTATGTAAATGGAGAGGCATCAAGATTTAATTAATAAAAGGAAAGATACAGAAACCATAGATAAGATCTACCATGATTTAATTAAATTAAAATAATCTTTAAAAAGTACCGTTGTTACACTTTCTTGGTTAATTAGTTGGAAATTTAAATTTGCGTTTGTATTCATGTAATTTCAAAATTTGTAATTGTAAGTGTCTTTTAAACTTTATGATTATATTTATGTAGTTCAAAATTGACAACCCTGGTTATCTGGGTAGGTGATTTGAATGACTGACTGTATAATTTGTAATATTACCAACTGTACATAAGACCAGTGTTAGCACACGGTTTTGGCTGTCAGTTGACCAATAATAAGATTTATGAACGCATTGTTCATGTGACTTTATAATTTCTTAATATTATAGTGTTTTTTAACTAACGTTAAGATAATTAAAGTTAATGAATTAATTAATTAAGTTACATAGTTGGACTCACATGAGTTTATTTATTTTAATATGGTTCCAAATTTAACGGACAAAACAGGTTATAAGTATTCACCGCTATAACCTGTCCTCAGAACATTTTTTTTTGTTTAAAGTTTATTTACTTAAATAAACGATACATATTTTTATTACTTAAGCTAAGTAAACAAATAAGAAAACCTTATAATCTCTTTTTTAGTTATTTTAATCACAGCCCTGATTAAACAAAATCATTAAAAAGGATTAAAAATGATTTGATTTGTAATCATTTTGAATAATTTTTAATCGTTCAAATCATTTCTAATTCTTATGAGCGTTTAACATGTGATTTACATTCAAATCCTTTTATTATATCAGGGAGGCTGTAGTTATTAGCACTTGAATCCAGTCTATCTCTGTGCTATGTGAAGGAAAAAAAAATGTTCCTTATAGACTCCAAAACGGCTGGACCGATTTCGATGAAATTTTCAGACAATCTTCAGATTCCAAGACGGTCCTCTCTCTCTCTTATCTTTTCTTTCTCCATTGGCCCGACTGACCTAGGGTGCACGGAGAAAAAAATATCGTCAGAATAACTATTCAAAGTTTATAGTTAAATTAGTTAAAAGACGTATCGTTAATATAGCCAACTGTTTCGTCAAACTAAGGATCTGTATCGCTGAATTGGCTATACAGATCCTCAATTCTAGAAAACAGTTGACTACATCAACGATACGTCATTTAACTAATTTAACTATAACTTTGAATAGTTATTCTGACTATATTTTTTTCTCCGTGTGCTTTTTATATTAATAATATGTATGTTGCAGTCGTTATCTAACAGGACAAAGTATTATTTTGAGAGTAGGGAAATTCCGACGGAAGTACGGTACTGCTATTGGTATCTGGCAATTGCATGACACCACCTCGTGGTCAAATAATATAAGTAAAATAGTCTTTTTCTTTCTAATTTAGAGGTAAGGGTTAATTTTAAGGGTCTTAGGAAATGAAAATGTAAAAAAAAATACATAAAAGTTATGCAAATTTAAAATATGCGACATTAATACCGTAGATAAGTTTATATAGTTCAGGATCGTGTATAAAGATATGCATAGAGCTACTGTTTCGTAATTAATGTTTTACTTAAGAAGAAATAGGTCATAGATATAATTATAGAGTAATTTAGGTTTCTTCTTTGTTTGCTAGTGAAAACTGCCAATGTTTTTATGTTATTATTTATTATCTCGAGTTGTAAAAAGATTTCTTTGTTTCTGAAACTTTATATGTGTAATTAGACATTATCTTCATTAAGTTTTTATAGAGTGTATAGACTTCATTTGTGACATTTGATGTGTATTTTCGTTCATTCTCTAAAAAGCTACAAAATTTGCGAACTAGTCACAGATTTGTAAGCTCTCAGATACCATAAAATTCACTATTTATCAACCATTATGATTCAGCATAGAACGATAGCCATCCAACACATTAAATGGTCATTCTTTAGCGCCTACATGTTTTAGAATATCAAAATCCACTGAATATATGTTATGAACCTGATGTGATGTCTTGTTTACGAAAATGCCATTACTCAGCCATAATAAATCATTTCGGATAACATCTGTGTTTCATTTAACGCTCCCTGTACAATTATAAACAGTGCGCATGGTTAAATTTTTTATAAGAATTTTCTAGTTGTTTTCTTCTAATCTTTTGATGCGCACTCACAGAAAATCTCGTCGAGTTTAGTTAAGTCCTTACTTTTGGATCCGAATAAATTCTGAGTAAGATTAAACTTTCATTGTTAGATTATGTGTACCTATTCAATATGTTGACACCTGATTGTATTTAAGAAAATATACCTCTGATCCCGGATAATGGGGGGTTCCCAAGGGAATTGAAATAACCCATTGTTTTTTCCTTCAATTAGGAGTCCCTAATATCGCATAGAGCACAAATACGGTACTTACGGTGACGTCATATTTTCAATCTCGCATAATTAAAAGGTTCCCACAGGAAATGAAGAATATTGTATCTCTGGAATGGTTCAATGTATTAAAATGAAACTTCACTGTTAGGTTAGGTGTATTCAATATGTGAACACCTGATTATAGTTACGGAAATATACTTCTGAATCTGTAAAATCGGGGCGTCCCCGAAGAAATCGAAGTAACTTATTGTTTTTCCTTTAATTAGGCGTGTCGAATATGGCAGGTATCTTGGGAAGTCGAGGTATATTGGGCATGCTAAAACTACGTACAGATTTATTTTTTTAATAGTTTTTGTATATCCAACATACCAATGTGATTTCGAATTTAGATTTCATATGTACGTTTATCCGACGCTCTTACGGTGAAGGAAAACATCGTGAGGAAACCTGCACACGCCTGCGAAGAAATTCGAAGGTTGTGTGTGAAGTCGTCGACTAAGGCCCGATCACACGTAATTCAGGGTAGGCTCCAGCCCCTCGGTGGGGACGTATATGAGCTGATACGATATCCAACATACTCCTACTTCTTTCTTTCAAATAGAAATAAAGTGTTTACCAAGAGAACATTCACATGAAGTCGCTGTAAAAACGAAGCCGAGGGCGAAAGCTAGTTTTGATAATAAAAGCTATATTAAACTCTCAAGCCTCAATCAGACATAGAAAGTAAATCATTAGTAAATATCATCCAATCCTTATCTTTTATTTCGGAACTACAGAAATTTGGAAATACATTGGACGGTGTTATATTATATATATAATATTATTTAGATTTCTGTGCTTGGAATAGTCATTTTGTCAGTTAATTTACACACATATGCATAACACCGTCCTTATTTAATGTTCTTTAAATAGTTATTTTACAACCGCATTATCAGAAGTTGTTTATAAATCAGGTTATGATATGACATACATTTCATTACTACCGGAGCAATTTACTGTGAATAATAGGAATCTGGCGGATATCTTTGGGGCAGTAAAGTTCTCGAGTGGCGACCGCGCACCAGAAAACGTAGCGAAGGCAGGCCTCCCATGTGGTGGACCGACGACCTGATGAAGATCACGGGAAACCGGTCGTCATGGAAATCCTTGAGAGAGGCCTATGTCCAGCAGTGGACGTTTTTCGGCTGATATTTTGATGATGAATAGTAATCTGGTCATCTAAACTTTACACAGACTGTTCATAATTATAATTATTATTATGTTTGTTACGTGTCTAAGTTACCATAAAGAGAGTTACATTTTATTTAAAAACGATTAAAATCGATGTAAAATGTTTAACTGGATTGATCAGCAAACTTGGGGAGTTTAATTCTTTTGCGATTTTTATAGTTATTGCAGATTTTAACCATTGATCAATTATATGGTACTGCAGTACACGAGGAGTGAGACTCCATCAATCATTCCTCTGTGCCATAAGTAAAAAAAAAGAATAGTAGGTTATCTTCATACAATGGTACATCGCGTGGTTGGTATGTGTGCGCGTCAGTACTCAGTAGGCACGCACGCACTCTACAATAATAATAATGATGACATGCGAAAAGACTCCGACGGATATGTTCTATTTGAATGGTTTCAGTAAATAGGGCATCGAACTGCTAGTCATTTGAGTTACTCTTTATGATCTGTCAAAAACGAAATTTTGTTCTAAAAATGTTTGAAATACCCACAAGTGACGTCATAGGTTTTAAGCGTCATTGACGAACTTATTTTGTGAATTTGATCCATTAAAAATTAAAGACGTGATGGAAACACAAAACAAGTAAGGTTTTTTGTAACTTCAAGAGGAGAGCAATTTAGGAAATCATAATTCAGATTTTATTTTTGATGCAGTCCGATCCCCTATTGGTTGTCATTTTGTACGTGTATAATCACCTAAAGTGATTACTTGATTAGTGTCAGAGGTACGTCAAGTTTAATGTTTCAAAGTCTTTACCTACTGTAAAAAATAAAGTATGACTGTATCGCTATTAGTTAAGAAGAGCTGACCTGATACATTCATACCTGTTCAAAACTCCTTTCAAAAATTGGGTTTTTTACTTTTTCTATTCATTATCATTCATTGTTGACTTTCAAGTTAAAAATGATATATTATTGTAGTGTAGTGTAGTCCATATTGCTAGTAAAACTTGGACGATTTTTTGATAATATTCTATAGTATGCATTTCTCCAGTAGGTCTACCTTTGCTGTGTAATCATTTTAGTGACTATTTTAGTAACAAGATTATCTTGTATTATTATACTGTGCTTCTTTGTTTATTTTGTTGTATCGTATCGTGTATAATAAACTTCGTTGATCCGGTACCTATTATTGGTTTTCGCTGTAGATACACAGCCCACTAGGACTTTGTGCTCGCCACCATTAACAGCTGATCTTCGAGCCGGATCCACTAGTCAGCGGCATGATGATAACGAGGATTCAGACCGCCAAAGAGTCGGGGAATGTGTCGGATACGCCGCGTCCGCTGGAGCAGTCGCCAACGGGGCCTCCAGGGGGAGATGAACGTGTCATCTCCCCGCACTACGCCAGAACAGCCGAGGTCGCCGCGATCCATTTGGATTTTCCCACCACGCGTGCACCACGCGCCGCAGTGGAGTGGCCGCTGATGTCGAGGGGATGCACAGTAGCGCACCCGCCACCTACACATTTAATGAAAGTGATCGCCGCTTTAAAGCCAACACCAAAGACATGCTCGACCTGCAGCTTGCCGGGAAAATGTTTACCGACGTCATGTGCACTGAGGGTGCCTCTGCCGTCGCCGCCTGCGCCAGGGGAATTTCGAGCATTGCCACAAATATAAAGGGAGTGCCTGTATAATAGGATGTCAAGTGCTATCCAGAGGCCGCAGCCACATCTATAGGTTGAAGAAATGGACCCGTACGCTGCCTTTTCTACTACCTATGCTGTGAATGCTACTAGCGCCTCTGCCAAGCCGCAAGTACTTCTCGAAGATGGTCTGCATGCAGCCGGAATACGCCAGTTAAGTTTACCAAAGGGATTCGCAAGATCAACTGCCAGTTCAATAGCTCAAGATCAGGCAGGCAGAATACGAGGCGAAAAAAGAGCTATTTGAAATTCAACAACAAGCACTTTTGATAAAGAAGTGGCTGGCAGCCCAAATTTACACTATCGAGGCTGAAGAGGAAAAAACTGCAGAAATGAATGCTGTAGCAGCCCAAAACCGCGTCCTTAATTGGTTATACGAGAGTTCTCAAAAACCCTCATTCAACATACGGGAAGACAATCCAAAGAACATCTCCTTTGCAGAAGCTCCTATTTAAAACCGAAGATGTGCATCCTACGAAGAAGAAGGAAGATTTTCAAGACAGAAAACTGAAGATACAAGAAAACTTGTCGAGAAAGAAATTATCGAAGAGCCATACGAAGAAACGCCTCACCGGACAGAACGCCCAAGATCGCCAACATCAACGCGACGTTGATTCCCTGGCGGAGGAATCGAACAGCTCGTGGAGGTCCTAGAGAAGATCGTCCGCACTCGTCCACCACCACGACAGGCATCAGAGCTCCTCATCTTCACGGGAGCACCTGGAGAATGGCTGCCCTTCAAAGCTGCAATGAGGGACTCTACGGAAATCTAAAGCTTTTCAGCTAGTGAAAACCTCGCACGCCTTTGCACATGCCTACAAGGAGAAGGAAGAAAGAAAGTGCAAGCTTTACTCCTCGCAGCCACTGATTCAAAGAAGAAAATGAAATCACTGGAGAGATGTTACAGGCGTCCTGAGTTAATTGTCAACAGAGCGATTCAGGACATCAAAACACTACCAATTTTATCCAGATCCGAAGAACTGAACGAATTCGCTGTTCATTCAAGTCGAGAATATTGTCATGGTTCTGAAACCTGTCGACAGCCGAGGCTTCTTGAATAACCCCATGTTGGCCCAGGAGATAGTGAATAAGCTAAGTCCTCACATGATCAGCAGATGGTGCGATTTCGCTTTGGAGGAAAGATCTTAAATAGAGTACGTAAACACGTGCGACACGTCCAGAGCACAGTCACGGTCGCCGAGATGAAAGAAAAGCCTACGCCTTCTGCGACCAGTCACCAAGACCAAAGGAAGGGGCTTTCTGTGCCGACTCATCAAGATCAGATGGAAGCATCTGTCTACCTTATCCACACTATAAAAAAGAAAGAGAATAGACTTTTCACGACCAGTCAACAAGACCTTCAGAAAGTGCCTTCTGCGACCAGTTGTAATGACCGGAAGAAGGAAATGGTGTACAATGTTAGCGCCACCAAGGAGACATTGATGTGCCCCTGCTGCAGAGGTGATCACCATTTAGAAGATTGCCAAAGGATGAAGAACCTTATACCAAAGGAAAGGTGGGATTGGGCCAAGGAAGAAAGGTTCTGCTTCAGATGTTAAATGAAGAAGCATGTTCGGAGAAACTGCAGAGCCAAGAAATGTGGTGTTAAAGGATATAGGTGCAGTCGCCACTCACTACTACGCATTACACGAGAGCGAACCAGCCAGTTGCGGGAAAAGAAAAAGCACAGGAGTTTGGCCACAGCAAGAGAGTGCAACTTTGCGTCAGGGGACGAAGCTCAGAAGAGTAGTTTAACATTCAAGCCCGAACAGTAAAAAACCTGCAGCTTCATTTCCAATCGGTGCCGAAGAAGATATTGAATTATGCGCATTTGAAAGATTTAAAGCCAGCTGAAATCTGATACGACTACTTGCAACATAGTATACTAATAGGCGCAGACAACTGCTATCTCACCGCGACCCACGAACTTCGGACAGGAAAACAAATGGAGCCGATAGTATCGAGGACAAAACTTGGTTTGGTTATCTATGGAGTAGCCTGGCCTACTCTTGCCAATGACATTCAATGATTTTTATGTATAACTTTTCGTGTCGTGTTGAAGAAAAACTAATGTGGGGGTCTTTATTAGAGCAACAGAAGCCAAAAGAACAGTTTTTGGAATTCTATCTGTCTGTCTGTCTATATGTTAATAATATGCGCATACGAGTAACGCAAAAACTACTGCATGGAATTGAATACAGTTTTCACCGATGTATTACTAGAGGTGTAACTTTATATTTAGGATCCATTTTAATCTTATTCCCACTGTTTTAACAGGATCTCACATTTTCATACGTTTTCATATTACTAAGCAAAGCAAGTTTCATAGTAGATAGATAGTACATTTTTGTTAGGGAATCGTGGAGGTCTCCCGACTGCAATAAATATGACTTAAAACAATTTTTTTGTCACAACTTTCAGGGGCGGGTCATTAAACTCATTAATTATTATATTAGGTAGGTAGGAATATAAATTTCTTACCTACATGCCAATTGCTAAGCATCTCTATTCCTCTTTTTTAACCGCATCTGTGGCGTAATGGTTAGCCCATTCGCTTCAAACCAGGAGGTCGCAGGTTCGATTCCCGGTGGGGTCAACTTGTAAGACTCGGTTTGGTTGGTGATAGGGCATTTTAAGCCCGCTTGGCTAGATACCACAATCTTATCAATTCTGGCCGCCAAACATCAGTGTCACAGATTACTTATTAGTTACTATCAGTGTTAACAACATTGATGTGTTCCGGCATGAAGATAATAGCCAGTTCTCCATCGCGTTGGGGAATCTTGGTAAGCCCGCTTCCATCTTCAGCATCATCGTAACTTACCATCAAGTGAGATGATGCCAAGGCCTTACCAATTGTGAATTTAAAAAAAAGACAACATTGACTACGTCGTTAGGTAGTTTAGTCGAAATGAGAAAATTATTCTGATAAATTATTTTTCAATTTTTTGGCTTGTTTTTTTTTTGCTTTTTACTTCACTTTAGTTACGATGGCAATCGTGTTTTTACAACAATGTACCTACATAAGCGTCGGTGGCTCAACCGACTCAAATGACTCGGTTCTCCGCACCAGAAGTGCCGGGTTCAAATCCGGACGGCCAGTATACCAATAAGTTTTTCGAAACTTACGTACATATACTCAACGATTGCTTGAACGGTGAAGGAAAACATCTTGAGGAAACCTGCACACACCTGCGAAGAAACTCGAAGGTTGTGTGTGAAGTCGACCAACTCGCACTGGGCCCGCGCGGTTGACTAAGGCCCGATCGCCCTAATTCAGGGTAGGCTCGAGCCCCTCGGTGGGGACTTATATGAGCTGATATGACGATGACCTACATTATACAGGGTGTAACAAAATTGGTGTAGGTTCCCTAAACTGGGGCTTCTACTCATAAAACTGAACAAAGTTTGCTGAAATAGAAAAAAAATGAACTCTTCATACAAAACGATCAGCTGATCCACCAACTTTGTGCATTTTTGTATGGAGCGTCGACATTTTTTTTGCGAATTGACTATGGGTTCCTTGGGAAAAGTTGTTCAGTATGATGAGTATTAGAAGCCCCAGTTAACGGGTCCTACACAAATTTTTTACACCCTGTTATACTGGTATTAATTTAACGCAAGGTAATAAAATTATAACAAATTAACAATAACAAACAATGGATACGATCAGTGTCCCGCACTTTTTTTATTGACAGAAAAGCGAGTCATAAGGCCTAACAACACATAGGCGCATGCCTTTTGGTTGCTATAGCAAATATCGTTGCTACAGCAACCCAAAGGCATGCGCTATTAAAATTGATTTTTAAATTGGACGAGTGTGATTAGAACTAATCGAGAAGTCACACAAACTTTTCATACAACATTCTGAAGAAATGCTGAAAAATTCTTGTCGTCACCTTTAGTGTCTGTCGTGTGTCCACCTACCAGCAGTTTATTCCATTTCTTACAAGTTCTTATTTTGTTATCCAAGGGTATACTTTAGGAAAAAAAATAACTGCCTGTGTGGCGTAATGGTTAGTCCATTCGCTTCACACCAGGAGGTCGCGGGTTCGATTCTCGGTGGGATCGTCTTGTAAGACTTCGTTTGGTTGGTGGTAGGGCATTTTCTAAGCCCGCCTGGCTAGCTACCACCATCTTATCTAAGTCTTGCCGCCAACAATTACTGTTAACAATATTTATGTGTTCCGGCTTGAAGATAAGATAGACAGTTCTTCATTGCGTCGGTAAATCTTGATAAGCCCGCTTCCTTATTCGGCATCATCGTCACTTACCATTAGGGATGATGCCAAGGGCTTACCAATTGTAAACAAAAAAATAAAAAAAGCGACAAAGGCTCTCGACTTTACGCATTACATTTCGAAAGATTTATTATCTTGTACCTTTCCTCCGACTTCCTTTACTTTATTCCTCAAGCATGGTATATTCCAGAACCTTTGACTAATCACTAAGTCTTCTGCATCATCAAAGCTCTGTGGCATATCTGTCTTCGCTGTCTCAGGCAGGAACAACGCAATAACTCCTCCTAAGCCAGCAATGCTGCCAATCACAACCAAAGGCAGCCAGTGGATGTAAGATTCTAAATAAACAATAGTTGGCGACATTAGGTACCCAACAAATCCACAAACGTGCACGATCGCCACTCCAGAACCTCGCACGGATACTGGTAATACCTCCGCTGCCCATTGCATGGCGGTTCCAAAAGCCATGTTTACTGAGAACCTCGCTATCACCACACACATAACTGATAACCACCCACCTCCCACAAGCACTGATAGAACACAAAATATGCAGCTAAGTGTCATGGAAATAAAACTTAACCATCTTCTCCCCATTGAGTCCATCACAAAGGCCAGGATCACCACCGAGGGGAACTCAGTTGAAGATACCATAGTAAACGATAAAAAGAAATCGAAATCCAATAGTCCAATGCTTCTCACTAGTCCATCGAAGACTAAAGAACAGCAAATATATTCTATGCAAACTAAGGTGAACACTCTTCTTAATAGTGGTCTTTTCATGAGATCAATCATGCTCCCCTTGTTTTCTTCTTTCATGTTCACCGCTGCTGCCTTAAACTTCTCAATAGATTTTAATGGTATCTCCTTCTTGTTTATTTTGGCTATGGTTTGGAGTTTCATCACTGCATCGTCAACACGTCCTCTTGATAGCAACCACTTTGGACTTTCTGGTATTACCAGTGGTGCAAGAACAGCCAAACCCAATGGAAGTGATGTAGCAAGTGTGAAAATCTTCCAATTTCCACACGCCAAAGAAATCCACGGCAAAGCTATTACAGCAGACGAGTAGAAGAAAGCGAAAGATAAATTCGAGATCAACGTCCTGTACTTTGGCGCGATGTATTCCAGGACGATTAAGTAGACCATTATCATGCAGTTGTCATATGCGAGTCCAGTGAAGTATCTGCAAATTGAGAACTCGATGAAGTTCCTTGCAAAAATGCTGCCGACTCCCCCAATGCAACCAATCATGTTGCTGATAACTGCAGCTGGAAGCCTTCCGTAACGGTCAGAAACCCATCCAATGACGAAGCCTCCAGTAATTGAGCCTGCGAAGAAAATAGTCTGTGCAGTCGCTTGGTAACTATCGCGATCACAAACCCATTCCATTTCACTTTTTATCGTTGGGTACGGTATCTCAGTTTTGTTGAACTCCCATCCGTTTTGGCATTTGGTCGTCGGCCACGTATGGTTTGTCTTCACCCCCGATGCTAGTACTTCAGTCCAATTAGCCGAAAATGCGGTGCATTTTGAATATCCAAACCGTGAGTGCTGGTCAGCGGGTATTGCTAAGTTTCTCCTGTCAATGTCTGTAAGGTTTGCCAGTTCAGGTATCCAACACCAATGATTCGGTGACGACTCTGTCATGAACAGCTGTGAAAAGTATACAAAAACCTCGAAAGTGTAGAAGGGGAATGTCGAAAAAAAAAGCAGCAGCTGATAAAGTCCGAATTCCCCAGCTGACGACAACAAGTCTTCGAAACCAACTCCATTGTTTTTGTTTTCCCTGCTGCTAACATTGTCAACTCCATTTTTAGACTTCATTACATCAGCGTCATGTTTATCTACATTCTCTTGCACAGATTGTAATTTCTGTATAGTCATTTTGATTTTGGTGTAATCCTTATTTCCTGGCTTTGTTTCCTTTCGTTCCGTACATTGAGAGGCCTCCGAGCGCAACCAACTGACGCGTTTCGCCAATCGGTGTTTATACACTAAGTAGTTTTATTTTCTGGTGCTTTTATATAAACTTAGCCACCGACAAAGGCGCTGTCACTTTATTATATTTTTAAATCACTATATGTTTGCTTAAGGCTTTGCCTGTTGACTCAAAGATATTATATTTGTTATTTTTGTTTATTTTGTATGGCGACAAGAAATCCTCAGGTAAACAACGGCAAGGAATCTTCCAGATACAGTTGCCAGTCAGCTGACTGATAGTCTTGGGAAAGCCCTACGTTTGCTGTGTGTACATTTTATCTCACGCGTAAATGTTATGTGCGTTAATATAATTACAAGGTTATTTAGATGGTGATTAAACTTATAAAACCAAAAAAGTAAACGTTTGACTCCATTGATTAATTAGCCAATAAAAACAAACGATTCTCAGTTGTCCAGATATTGTTAGTTCTATACAATTAAATCACCACGTGCAAGGATCATTAAGAGCTAAGTAAAATCTTTACATTTATCAAAACTGTATCGGGGCCGTGTCTGTACAGAAATATTTTTGGAAAATAATAACTGTGGTGGACATTACTAACGATACAGAGACCAAAACAATTTTTTGTCTGTTTGTCTGTCTATCTGACTGTCTGTATGTTCCCGCATCACGCAAAAACTAAAAGTTCGATTTTAATTAAATTTTGTATGATGGTTCCTTATAGCCCATGTTAACATAAGGATACTTTTTATCACGTAAAATTCAATAGTTGCCGTGGGAAAATTCAAAACCTCCACGCGGACGAATATAAAACATAATAAAATCTTAAAAGTAAAAAATGTACCTAGTAATTGAATTCGGAAAGGGCGACCTAAAATTATTACCAATACCTAATGAAATTAAATTAATTTATTTTTAACAACGTTTGTTACAAGTCGAAGTGGGTAAGTACCTAATATACCTACATAATTTTCATGCCTATGTACTTAAATAGGTTACAATAACATAACACACAATAAAAATGATTACTTTGGTTTGGTAGCAAATAAATGCCAATACAAAAAAACAATAGGTAATAATAATAAAAATAACAACTTAAATAAAAGTAACTGAACATGGTAGAACAGTTTTAAAATTGTTTGTTTGTCTGTTTAACGCGCATCACGCCAAAATCACTGAACGGATTTTGACAACGCTGTCACTATGCAGCGTAAAAATAATACGTATATATATAACATCTCTAAAATTCACATAGTAAACCAGCAACAAAAAGCCATGATACGTATAAAGTTTGTATATTACAAAGGTCCACGTTCACTGGTGGGTTACGTAACATGATTGGAGCGGCAAAATTTTTTTCTTATCTGTGGTAACATGCACGGGCGGACGCAAGACGCGTTACGGTACGAGCGTAAGTATGGGCACAGGTACGAGTATATACCTACTATATGTATTATACGGGGGGAGCCGATCTGTTTATTACGTTTACCACTAACACGAAATGGCCCGAAATCACATCCATTACCCTACGCGGCCAAACTCGAGCGACCAAGTCATGCCTGTGGATGGCCACATGAACTAGTTTGGTCGCTCGAGTTTCCCATCAGAAGCGCTTGATCGAGCTTCTCACAAAAGTGTTTGGCAATGTCCACTGCTTTGCGAATATTTCTCAGTGATCACCGCTGGCTTGGTCACCACTGGGGACGAATAGGATCTTTTCCCATTCTTCCCCAGTGTGATGAATGGGAATAAAAAATTCCCACTCGTCACCACTGGGGACGAATTGGAAAAACATTCTAATTCGTAGCAAGTAGTTTACTACATATACGGCAGCATGTAGTAGATGTAGAGTGGAATGGAGTGGAGAGTAATGGTGGAGATTAGAGTGGACAGAAGGGTGGAGAGTGAATAGAGTAAAGAGTACTGGAGAGTAAAGTGGCCTGCCACCACTGGCATAGTCTTTTGTGGCCTGATAATAAGATCAGGCTCAACGATCAAAATCAATATCAGTACAGAGTTCGAACTCTTGGACGCAGATTATATCCCACACCTGCACATTGTTATGAAGACGCACATGATTCACGGACCCTGCGGCACTGTGAGTCGAAATTTACAAAGGGCGTTGCTCTAAAGGGTTTCCGAAATGTTCTGTCAACGAGTCCGTCACTAGTGAATATGGATGGATGCCCAAGTTATCAACGCCGAGCGCCTCAAGAAGGCGGACTCACCACTCCGTACAAAAAACATGGTTCATTTTTTAACACGAAGAAACTAGCGCCATCTAGTATGAGGGTACGGAACCCTATGTGTGCGGTTCTGACTCGCACTTGGCTGGTTTTTTGTGCCCACGGGCGAGAAGACCAGAACTTTGCAAATCGATAACAGATAGGTACCTAGTTCCGTACTCGCCGTGTTCTCCCTAGCCTTTGAGACCCATATCAACGTTTCTCCTGGGCCTTTGAGACCCATGTCAACGTCGAATCGTGTGCAAGCGTCGATACACCTGTAAGCATGTCAACAAGACAAGTGCCACCTTTGAAAGAGCGAAGACCGAGATGATGTAAGAACCTGCCACTGCCAGTCCGTTCATTATATCACTACCTTTGAGGCAGTGTGTGGAGAATTCTGACTTTCCATACCTTACAGTCGTATATTTAGATGTTAACTGAAAAATGGTCGACCCTTTAAACGTCACGAAACGTCTTCAAAGCCATCGGCAGACCACACTTCGGCCAACTGGTGGAGGAGGCACCGAGTGTCTACCTGTCATGTTCCAGTCATTTGGTTGTTAATTCCTGCTACAGTGAATTCTACTAGGTACTCAAGATTCCTACTGCAACCTTACCTCATTCGCTCCTCAAAACGGTCGATGGTGTTGAACGCCCTACGTTCCATGGGGCCCTGCAGCGCAAGGCACCTCCTCGAAGACGAGCAAAATTGGGACAAAACTCTCGCCGAGGCAATCGTAATGATAGCCCTGGACGTCTGCGTCTGCTACCTTACTATGATCTAAGATTTTGTTATTTCGATTACACTAGGAGGTAACGAAAAATTTGGTAACGATAACGGAAATGGATAAACTTAGGTTGAGAGGATAAATGGCAACCCTCTGATGTTAAATGCGTCGGTCTGCCTGTGCAAAGTGGTCGCGTTATGTACTTATAGCGCCTGGAAAACTAGTTATCGTGACCAACTTCCAACTTTGGGCTCCGGCGGGGGGTGGGGGCCTTGTCCAGAATTCCTACTACTAACGGGCGTTGCTCCATAACGCAACCGAATATTTGGTCAGTTTTTGCATAACTGTCATGAATACAATTAGTACTTTATTTTATATCTTACTCAGCCATTCCATTTCCCTTATCGTTTTTTTTTGGTCACGATAACTAGTTTTTCAGGCGCTATAGCAATAAGTATATAAGGCAACCACTTACCGACATATTTATCATCGAGGGTTGTCATTTATCCTCTCAACCTAAGTTTATCCATTTCCGTTATCGTTTCAAGTCAAGTCTCGGGCAACAGCTAGTTGAAAATAACCTGACATCGCACGAGTCAAAATCATTTTCAATGCCTACATTTGCATCATAAAGCTACAAGTGGTATTGTGGACGGTGCATAAAGCCAATATGGGTCGGTAACCGCAAATTGATGAAACGACATATAGGTACGTAGACATTGAATGAAAAAATAAATCAAGTTCATATTTTATTTTCACAAGATCAAGAACATCAACAAATCTCTTAAAAATTACAATAACGAAAGACTAATATATAGGTAATAATTATAGCACAGCTAAAACTTACGGCTGCTTCAATACAATATTTACAATTTAAGCTCTTTGGCCTGTACAAAAAAAATATACATAAAAATATTACAAAATAATATCTAATTATAACTGCGAACAAAACGTTAGGTAACAAAATTAACATTATATCAATAAATTAACAATTTAAAAAGGAAGAAAGGATACGGATAGTTTTAATACAGAAAACGTGCATTTCAAAGTCTAGTGTGCAATTTATACAACTCTTCATTGAATACTGACGTCGGTAAACAATTTATTGCTAAATTTACAAGAACACATATTAGTTTTATGTAGAGAAACAAAATATTGCATATCGATATAAAATAAAACGTGAAAGCTACTTGCAACTGCTCGTGAGATTTAATGAGACGAAAGTAATTACGAAATCACAAAAATCCGCACTTAACTACAGATCGAAAAAAGAAAGAAAAAAACACGCACAAATCCCAAAAATATCTACCAGTACTAAATGCTGAAACAACACAATCTAGCCACTAATTCGCGGCAAAATTTTTAAATACACAATACCATTATCCATTTACGTCGAAAAATACTAATTTTAGTCCACAAGCAGACTTGATTAGAAAATAATTTAGCGTTTTCAAGCTATGCAAGCTCTTGGACTACAATTAGGAATAGAAGCGTTAGGGTCGAGCTCCACCTACACGCACGTATCAGCATTTTTCCGTCGCTCTATACCTATTTGTCACTTCGCTGAGCGATAAGGCCGCATGACCGTGAAGCACCAAAAAGAAATAATCGGATTTCTTGCTTGCTGTGATGTAAGAAACAGTTATCCTTCTATCCATTTTATGGGTCCCAACCCAATCATCAATTTATATTGGGAATGATGTTTGATTGGCACCCGTCGTATGCATGCGATCGGTGAGTACATAATATGCGAATGGTCTTGTTGCTCTAGCTAATGACTTTTATGAATGACAGAAAGGAATAGAATTATTAAAAAAAATGAAACGTGCAGACAGGTGGAGCTTCACCTTTAAACTACCTATAGTAGGCACAGAAGGGTTCAGTACATTTGGCTTCATACGGGAAAACCTTAGGAATATCACATCAACTATCCCTTGGGTTAACAAAAAAACAACTCAACTTTTTACAGTTAAACAATTTTTAAATGACAGGAATGTGTTTTGAGTTTTCTACAAATAAATACATTAAAGTTTTCAAATAACTCACCAAATATTATTAGTAATTTTGTACAAAAATCATTTATATCATAATAAACCAATAAACTACGTTTTTAAACCCAAGGGCGTAAGGGTAAAGCGATAAAATTACCTAAAATTATCCTAAAATCACCCTAAGCTATACCATTGAGCTGAGATCTTGCACCTAAGTCAATAATTTATACCTAAAAAACATTACCTTCTAGAAAATTTTCAATACAATAAAATTACTACTAAAGATCCATATTTTGGACCGGTGTTTTTAAAATGTAGGTAGCTAACATAAATTTAAAACTTTTTTTTTCATGTGATCTTTCACTCCTAGTCATTTCAGTTACTTTTCATTTTGCTCTGAGACTGTTTGTTTGTTTGTTTTATTTGTGTTTGTGTTACGGATAGTGACATCACAGGATTTGACGAACTAACTTCAATAAATATAAAATTAATGGTGATGAATCAGTCAAGAGATTAACCGAAAAATTAAGTAAAGCAGTCTTCATCCCTTTATTATTACGAATTGTATCAATGTTTACATATTTTATATTTTTCATAATTCCAATTCAAACTTAAAGGCTTAATAGATAGGAATTTTACAGTAAATAATATTCTTTCAATTACATTTCAGTGTATGTTTGTTAGAAGTTATTTAAAGGTCGCTGTACTTTATTAGCTAACATTGCAGGGTACCTTGATGTTATACGCAGTAATTATTTGTGTTTGATTATGATGTTATACAAATATATTCAAGATAAAACAATGTGTTTGACATCATATCAAAGCATTTAAATGAAAACAACATATTTAACAAACAAAAGGGTTCAATCACATAAAATTCCGAAAGATTTTTTTCCCAAAAACAGTTCTTTTCAAAAACTCCTATTGGCGAGTGGGAAAAATAAATAAAATTTTAAAAAACTTAAAAACCGACTTCAAAATGAATTTCACTCAAAAGTATGAAATAATATTATTATACTTAGATACACGACATTAACCAACGATAACGAAATCAAAGGTGGGTAGGAATTAAATTAGGGGCCTAAATTTATTTTTGAGGTCGGTATCAGCATACAGCTACTTACGTATCAAATGTTTAAGATTCGATGGCATTGCTGACACCGACCTCAAAAAAAATTTTAGGCCCCTAATTTAATTCCTACCCACCTTTGATTTCGTTATTGTTGGTTAATGTCGTGTACAATAATATAACTAAGTATAATAACATTATTTCATACTTTTGAGTGAAATTCATTTTAAAGTCGGTTTTTAAGTTTTTTAAAATTTCATTTTTATTTTATTTATTTTTCCCACTCGCCAATAGGAACCATCAAATCATAATTCATAATGCATCAGAAACAGATACAGATACAGATTCCTGTGGCTTCCATCATCATCTCAACAGCATGAAAGTTAAGGAGTTAAATCTTCCATCATCAGCTCATTTGAATAACCTGAAAGAATACAACTGTCGGTCTACGTAAAATATTTAAAGAATTATCCTCCAACTCCTAACCGTTAAGGAGTTGTACCTTCCTTCATCAGCTCATCTGATGATGAGGATGAGATGATGACTACCAGATGCCAAAACTTCAATAGTTTTAGGAAATACATGAAACACGAAATATGTGCCTATAAAATTTGAAGGTTGTTCTCGATTTCCCTGGGATCCCATCATCAGATCCTGACCCCCTCGGGAGTATACTCTTTCAAATAAAAAAAGAATTTTGAAAATCGGTCCACAATCGGCGGAGATATCGCGTAACAAACATACAAAAAAAAACATACAGTCGAAGTGATGTCCTTGTTGAAGTCGGTTGAAAATAATGTTACGGTGCTACTTTCTTACGAAGTACCCGTTAAAAGAATTTTATTCGCGATTCTAAACAACTTTCTCGAAGGAACAACTTCCGTCAACTGGGGTTACTGCTTTAAAAATAATTTATGATATAATATTGAAATTTGAGTTTTCCATCAAATTCAATTTTGAATTAAAATATCAATGACGATAAAACTTTTTCTAACATTTTCAGAATAAAATGTAATTTTTGACAGATGATAAAAATTAACTCAAATGAGTAGTAGTGAAATTACCTATTCGTAATGAACCGGCCAAGTGCGAGTTGGACTCGCGCTCCGGGGGTTCCGTACCGCCACACCTCTATACACAACTATGACAGTACCACCACAACTCTCCACACAACTATGACAATGATACCTATTCAAATTACGAAAAAAAAAAACTGCGAGCGACAGAAATATGCATTTTTTATTCAGTACCGGCTCCTTAGCGCTAGTACGACTCACACTTGGCCGGTTTTTATTTTTTTGTCATTTTACTGCATTATTTGATAATCACAATAAGTTTCACGCTTGCATGTATTACAGTTTTTACGATAGAGCTAAAAATCATTACCTATGAAAACACGTTTTTGTATAGAGAGCCCTCCTTACTTTTTCAACTTTTTCTTATTTTTAATGTTTGTTGTTAAAGCGGCAATACACATTCTGTAAAAATTGCCACTGTTTATCTTTTACGCTTCATGAAATACAGCCCGCTGACAGACGGACAGACAAGACAGTCAGCGGAGGCTTAATAATAGGGTCCCTTTGGTTGTACGGAACCCTAAAAATTACCATCTTTTTTCCACTTTCTTTTTGCGAAAGAGTTGTTATAGCACTTCTCTTTGGCATCACCAGGTGGCGCGGCGCGGTTTGTATATAGATTTTAGCCTATTAAAATTTAAAACTGAGACCACGATAGAGCTCAGTTTATCTTGGTCTTTAAGTTTCTCTCTAAACAAACTTGTTTTGTCAGTGTTACTTTGTTTGACAGAGAAAGACATAGTTATCTCAGGTGTGACTTACACTGCCCGCAACCGTTTGCATTTTTTCAAGGTTACTATGATGAAATAAATTCTAGGGGAAAGTTGTTCGGAATGCGCGAGTAAAAACCCATTGGAAATATCTGGTACCTAATAAAATGCTACTTATCAAAATACACATGGTAAAAGGGATGTCTAGAGGTCAAAATAGCATAAGTACTATTTATTACTTGTCTTTAAATAGAATTTCGTATTCCCTAAACCTAAACATTTTAATTAACTTTTTAAATTGACGGACACAAATATTGAAGTGCTCTTAATGACCTTATTAACTATTTTAACAAGAAATTGAGGTATTGACAAACTAAGAAACAATTGATTGACAAACAAATTTTGTAATATTTGAAAAGGATTCCAACAACAAGTTATTGGCGCCGAATACGATTTAATCTATTTGACAGGACTTACCTAAATTTACGCATTCGTTCTTTTTCTTTCTGTATCAAAAAGACAAGGACATAATGCTTAAAATTAGTTTAGTCCTGACAAATAAATTGAATCGTGTTACACCGAATCGCCACCATTGTTTACCCCTCAACCACAGCGTAAGGATCCATACAGTGGTCCAATGCCTTTGATAGTTGCGTCAAACCATTACCCGGGCACGTGCTTCTGCGCCCAAGCATGAATGTATGAATCATCCCAAGTTGCGTGCGACTATGGAAAATTGTGCTTGTGCTCGCCCTTGCCGTCTGCCCCCCCGACGTCTGTATGGATTCTTTAGTTAGACTGTGCCTTAATTGTGACGTCGCCCAGCGGCAGCACCGCACTGGCTGCTCTCAGAAAATAACTCAACTAATCAATTTTAATTGATAATTTTAAACGACGGGTGCTTAAAACTTGAGGAAAAACTAATCTAAGGGAACCTCGCACTCTATAATCCATCGAGCCGTTTATGTTACTGGCTCAGCCAAATAAACATACATATATTACCCTCCTTCAAGTTGTTTTAAAAAGTAAAGTCAAAACATCAAATATGACACCAAAAGTGTCATAATTATCCAAAAGTAACAAAATAGGTAACCCTAAAGGGTCAAAATAACCAGCTTATCGGGGTCCGCTTCTTCTATCGTGTCGATGGTAATCATGTCAATTTAATTTAAATTTTGTTGAGACCAAGTACTCTGCAATGCGAACAGCACTTTGAGTTGCTGGAAGCAGGTCCTCGCCTGTGCAGGTGTAGGGACACGCTGGGCACGATCGTAAGTGCCTCATAGTTTCTGACTTTATAGTCTGCGTGACCCTGCAACATCACCATGCATAGAGTGCCTGGGGACGCTAAACAGAACCAACATTTTGCGAATATCGGTGGGCGCGATATCAGCCAGTGATTACAGCATCGTGACCGGAGTGGGCTTGAAATACCCTGTGATGATTCGGCACGTTTCATTTAGTGCTGTATTCACAAGCTTGGCATATTCCCTAGCAGAAAAAAAATAGTACTGTTTCTGTGGTACGCAATACTGTCGGACACGCACCCCATTTGGTAGATGTCCAGGGGTCCACTGAGATTCTTAGTTCCGATGATAAGGGCTGCATATGGGATCAATGTATGGTTTGTTAAAGTTTTTGCTTTGTAATGCCCCATTCTAGCAAATTTTAATTAAAACTGATAAAATATGGCGCTGTGGAAAGGCCTTTATTCATGTACGAGAGCGCCAATTTTCTGCGATCTTTATCAGTCTTTACAAAAGTCTTCCTTAAACTCTGTTTGTGAAATATAAAGACACTGAATAACTTTCCCCAAAAAGTCATGCGCTATTCGCAAAAAAAAACTTCCAATACAAAATTTGCTATCAGCTCGAGTAATGCGGTGGGTAAAAACTCAAACAACCCACCCGAAGTAAAATCCGGTAAGACAAAGAAATTCTGGTATTTGCCAAGATTGAAATAACTATATCTTGAGTAAACTAACGACATATTGAGTGGGAATTTTGGAATTCATTCGGCAATAAACACCAGTTTTAACCCAGTTTTAGGGCAAAAATCAAAAAAAGGGCAAAAATGCTAGCCCATCTCAATATACATTTTATTTAGATATTTCAGTACGACCATCTTGTGAACATATGTCGGTAAATATTTATTAGGATAGTTTGTCCCACATAGCTGTACTTGTAAACATAATTATTATAATGTGGGTAAATATTTCTAAGAAAAGATTCCCGCATACAGCTTTATTAAACTGAAGACATGTCTGGGAACGGTATAAGACTGTGCACGTCACTGGCGGTGCTAACCCATCTGTCACCCGCCCGCGCAAGCACGTTGCTGCACCAGGCGACGTCCTTAGGCCCAAAAGACACGCGGACTTGGTCGGCGAATGAGAAATATAGCGAATTAGGTTCGAGAAGCAATGTCTTTTCACGGCTCCACGAAGAAGTGGTGTAAAGCAAAAAATCAAAGACGTAGCCGAGAAAAATAAATTGTATGAAAATAACACATTTGTCTCATTCCAACTACAGCAACCTACGAATGGAGAATTTCCCTCTCGAGATAGATATAGCAACTCTTACGTTTTTTATCTTGACATATAGCTTGGTCCTCTTCAGTCGCTAACCAAGTCCACACGTGTGTTGCGACTAAAGTAAAGCGGTATAACCATTAAGGATTTTCTTTTTCTTTCCTTTTTTCCGTTTTGATATTCATTCTGGTAAGTATTAAGTGCATGGGTCTATCTAAATTGGATATCAACTGTATGGTAACTGTTAAACATGTCTCTTTTTAAGTTTTCACTCACATTCCTTTCAACCCTCAATTATTTAACAACTAGTTATTGTTAACAACATTACATTACAATCACAAAACATACGTTACTTATTACGTACGTGCACGAAATTACTTAAAAACAATAAAAATTACAAATTGTATTTACAAGAAAACACAAAGACTAAGTCGCATCGTGAATTTACACGCCAAAAATAAATAGTCCTCTTAAATTTTTACTACATAATTGATAAGGGTAAGTCTCAAAAACATTTAGCCTATTAAAATTAGACGTGAAGAAATTCACATCATTATGATGGGCCCACACTTGGGTCTAATCCAACGATACATTCCGACATGGACTCTATCGGAACTATTAAACTCAAATCTAAAATCATATAGGTACATTTTACAGGTCAATCACATAAAACTTGTATAACCCGTGCAGATAAAAAATCGATGTGTAAATGGCGGTCGGTCCCATGCTGTCTCGCTCACATCGTGTCTGTACTCACAGCGATGTACTGAGAGCAACAAATTAATCAGTTTGTTCTGCATCTTATAAACTGGGTAATTTTGATAACATTTCGTAAAAAAAGCAATTAAAGATGTAAGATTATTAAACATGTATAAGAACTGTGCCAATATTATGGACGAAGCAAAAGGCAGCTAGTGTTCGCTAGCTCGGCCACCTAGATAGGATAGAAGATGACCGCGCTGCAATGAGAGCGTACAAGAGACGACCAACCGAGACGAAGTGCCAAACGACCTGAAAGCCCCAGAGCCGATTGGCACAAAGTTGTGCAGGGCAGAAGAAAGTGGCGTAATTTAGTGTCGGAGGCCAAGACCCAACTTGGGTCACTGAGCCAGCGAAGTAACTACCATAAAAATATTTCGTATTACCAAAGTATATCCAACCTGTTTTTCTAACTTTTTCATTAGTATCCGCTGCCATTTTCAAATCGTTTCTTTATATTCACGGGTTTTTATTATTTTTTTGAATTTTGGAAATCAAGCATTTATTATTTATCACGAGACAGAGAGAGTACCTTAATTCCCAAACTGAGAAGTCTCGTAATGTTGGTAGGACATTAGGCCTAAGTGTGGACTATAGGTGCAGACCTGGTTTTAAATGTTCATTATTATCTACACAATACTTCCACATTTTCCATTAGTTAACGAAAGATTCGGCCCCATGGACGCCCTGCCAAGCGTGCCATGGCTATACGAGTTAGTCAAGCCGTTCTCAAACCCACCGTTCATGTACT
The DNA here is from genome assembly GCA_947284805.1 of Coleophora flavipennella. NCBI lineage: Eukaryota > Metazoa > Arthropoda > Insecta > Lepidoptera > Coleophoridae > Coleophora > Coleophora flavipennella. The sequence continues at coordinate 2,998,669 of OX369297.1, forward strand.
GATTGTTCTGTAAACCAATAAGTAGTTCCACCAACGCGTTGGCTGCACTCTGGGCGTTAAGTAACTCGAAGACTATACAATTGCATTCGGGTTCCGGATTCTTGATTGAGGATTTGGAGGAATTTGATGATGTCGAGTTAGTACCTGATGAAAAGAAAAAACAGAATTACACAATGTATAGTGATGGCAAAAAAACTAAGTAGGGCGAAGTAGAAAGAAAAACCATGAACATAACTTCGTACACAAATCAAGATTATTTTCCTGTTTTCAATCAAGTCTAAAAATGTGTATCTTTTAATATTTTACTGTGTAAGCATATTTTTACTTTCAAGCGACGAAGGAGTGACGATACGAAGCTGAGATTGCGTGCGTGCGTGTGTCTGTACGTTCATCCGGTGACTTCACTTCATTATTCCCGAAAAAATCAAAATAAGGTACCTCCCATACAACACAAATTTATTTGTAAATTTTTCATCTAGCCGTCTGATATACTTTGCTACTAAGTAAGTTTAATTTATTGTTAATTTGTGCGCTATGTCAGACGGTGATAGCTTTGCGGGAAAGTATGCTCAGCGTGACTGTACAATTTATTTTATTGCCGATTTGGGAGCATTGACTCCAATTTCATCTGATGTTTACCCTGTGGCACTCGCTTCTGGGTAAAAAATACTACCGAGTACCTGAATTTGATTACTATTATTATTTTTCTAAACCCCCTGGCAACTCAAGATTCTAGGTACCTTATAATTATGATTGATAGTTAATACACTCGCACACCACGGGGCAGTCAGGTATTTGGTAGGTAGAAAACAACTTAAAACTATTAACTTAAATACAACGCCAACGGTTGAATAAAACGAATTTGGACGCTTATTTACTACTGACAACCTTTCTATGACTGTTCGAGGGTGCGCAGTGCGCGAGACGCAAGCGGCTCGCGAGCGTGCAAAACAAAGTAGCCTATGTGTTAATCCAGGTCCTAATCTGTCTACCTACCAAATTTCAGCCAGATCCGTTCAGTAGTTTCTGCGTGAAGAAGTGACAAACATACACACTCACAAACTTTCGCCTTTATAATATTAGTGTAACTAGCTTTTTCCCGTGGCTTCGCTTCGGTTCGCATAATCCTCGTTAGCGATAAGACCGCCTACCTACATGTACAACTGCCTCAATCATTGTATCTTTTTTTTCCTCTTATGTTGTGCAATAATAAATCAATTAATGAGAGAAGAAGCAAAGCGCTTCGTACGTAGAGGTGGATCTAAGAATAAATTGATCACAGAAAAGCTACACTAAAGCACACCCTGGACACTTCATAGAACGGCCCAGAAATGACATTTCAAAAAAGGAATGACGGAACAAAAAAATGGCAGCGAAATCCTATACGTTCAACAACCAAACTGTAACCAATCTATATCAATCTGGATGACGAGGGGCGCGAGGTCGCAATCTAGAGAGCGGCAAGGAGTGTCCATACTGTATGTTAGTACTAATACTTATGAATACTTTGACTAAAGTGACAGTGGCGGGTGGGCACAAAGTTCCTAGATTAGATGGCAGTTGGGACAGTAACGAGTGGCGAACGCGCACCAGAAAACTTAGCTTGACAAGCCTCCCACTCGATGGACTGACGTCCTGGTGAATTGAAGGTCGCAGCGCGGGACCAGTTGTTGTGGAAATCCTTTGGGGATCAGTTCAGCAGTGGACGACTTCCGGCTGAGATGGTGTTTACCTGAGGTGTGCGGCGGGTTGGGATGCAGTGGGCAGGTGATCTGCAAGTTCTTGGGGTATTGCACGGGTATGCCGGAGAGGTGGTTGGCCGCCGCGCGCGCGTAGAACACGCAGGTGTGGCCGTCTGCGTCCGGGAAGTTCGGATTACCATTGTGCTGGAAAGAGACGTGACAGGTTAGTACATGTTATTATAGGGATGACGAATGCTAGTCATCTGAGTTACTTTTTAACATCTGTCAAAAACGAAATTTTGTTCTAAAAATGTTTGAAATACCTAGACGTGACGTCATTTTTTTGCAGCGTCATTTATGTACTCATTTTGTGATTTCGGTGAATCAAAAGTCGAAGACTTGATGGAAAACAAAACGAGTAAGGTTTTCCGAAGTTTAAGGGCCGCCAGGAGGCTCGAGTTTTCATACAAACGTAGTTCTGCTTTAATACAAAAACTACACGCCGGATTGAATCCAAACTTTGCAAATATATTGAGGAGACACATATCGATGTTTGTAATTAGTTTTCGAAGTACTAATATAAAACGGGAAAAAAATTAGAGCAGTTTCAAACGTTCAGTACAAAACTAAATTAAGCCTTTGTTTAGTTACGTTAAAATTTACTACGATGAAAACTAATTACAAACATCGATATGTGTCTACTCAATATATTTACAAAGTTTGGATTCAATCCGGCAAGTAGTTTTTGTATTAAAGCAGAACTACGTTTGTATGGAAACTCAAGCCTCCTGGAGACTCTTAAGTAGGAGGACAATTTATTGTTCAAGAGTTCATAGTTTATCTCTGATTCCCTATTACTACCATACCGAGGCGGTCGTAGCTCAATGGGACTTTCTTCGTTGCGTCGATCACGCAGGTTAACCTACTTGAGCAATGTTCATTAGCTGGATAGGTTTGACTGTTAGTGGTATTTTTTTCGACCATTTCCAGATTTCGGAAGGCACATCTACTAACCTTAGTTAGCATCGATTAACCTAGACAATCTACAAAACTCACCCATATCAGCAGCTGGCAGTTAGCCAGATGTCCGGCGGCGGCCGCAGCTCTCAACGCTAGCGCCTTCTCGTGCTGCGAGGGCGCCCGCGGCGGGGGCGCCGCCACCATGCGCAAGAGGGCGCCGCAGGATCCTAGCGAGCTGGCCGCTTTGAGGGATTCCAAGCTGGTTGATATATCGGTGGCGGAGAAGAAAGCTCTTCGCTCGTATTTTAGGCGAATCCATCTGTGGGAGAACAATAACAATTCCATAACAACTTGACTGTACTTTGCCTGACCCAGTGGTCCAGTGGTCAGCTTCCCCCTGCTGGGCCGAGGGTCGTGGGCTCGGTCCCCAACCAGGGCAATATTTCGTGTGACGAACAGGTTTGCTTGTTCTGTGAATATCTATATGTGAATAGATGTATTTAAATGTATTAATTTCATGTAATCATAATCATATCAGTTTATATACGTCCCCACCGAGGAGCTCGAGCCTACCCTACGCTTGTTAGGGCGATCGGGCCTCGGTCGACCACGCGGGCCCAGAGCGGGTTATATAATGGATGGATAATAAATATCAACAGTAGTAGTACTTTATAATATACGGACGAGGGCTGTAATGGAGTCCTAGAGCGTATAGATCAATAAGCCCGAACTCGTGTGAAAAGGGTTCTGTACCATTCCGTAAGAATGTTAAGACAGGATTTTAGTTAAGGTTTTTTGTTCAGGAAGCCGGTTCGTTACTTACCCTCTAATATGGTTGAGGGGAGCGATGGCTGACCCTCGCGTTATACTCGTGACCGGGTGCTGTCCGTGGGAAATGGCTTTACTCTTGTCAAAGGCATTAATGGAATTCAATAATTTTAACTATTTTATTTTTATGACTTCTCGTGTCATATTGTTTTCATGTTCTAATGACATAATCTGTTTTATATCAACGATTTTGAAGTCATTAACTACTGATTATTTATTTTTTTATTTTTCACAAATGTCATGTATAATTATGTTATTACTATTTTATGACTAGAGTGTAATCCGCACCTATATTGAAACATCTTGGTCTTCCTGTAAATTATAAACGCCTTTATTTTTCAAAATTTAGTACTTTTTTAATATCTTCATCAAACTCTATACATGTACCAAACTTCAACTCTTTTAATGCACAAGAGAAAATCGGGTGTGACAGACGGACAGACAGACAAACTCGTGAGTTTTGAATGGAACCCTAAAAAACTAACAATATTACTCAAAGTCGTTGCGTTGCCGCAACTTGAGATATTTTTTCTGTGTCCTTTGATCCAAGAGCAAAAGAGTGTAGCGCGGTGCGCTGTTATTCATTCTTCTTTCATCCGATCTTCTTTTCATTCCATCTATTCCTTTTTCACGCCATCTGACAATTTCATTCAAAAATCCAAATATTTTCACTATCCGTCATATTTTTTAATAAAATAAAATAAATAAACAAATAATTCTATCTTATAAAGGCCCATTACGGGTAAGATTCCTCGACCTCGACTCGGGTCGACCAACTCGCACTGGGCCCGCGTGGTTGACTAAGGCCCGATCGCCCTAATTCAGGGTAGGCTCGAGCCCCTCGGTGGGGACGTATATGAGCTGATGTGACGATGACGGGTAAGATTCATGTATGTTTTTGTGATTTGTGTTTTTTTGATGTGTACAATGTTTTATAATCCTTGTTATATTTCCTCTAGGTTTTATTTTACGAATAGACTCCAATTACCTGTAGCACGCATCGGCATTTTTTAACCGACTTCAAAAAAAGGACGAGGTTTCTCAATTCGACCGTATATATATTATTTTTTATGTGTGTTCGCGGATAACCTCGTCATTTGTGAACCGATTTTGATTATTCTTTTTTTGTTGGAAAGGAGATATCCCAAGGGTGGTACCATGATCAGAAAACCAGGATCTGATGGTGGCATGCCAGAGAAATTGAGGGGAACCTTAGTTTTCTGTTTGAAGTCGGTTTTTTTTTGTTCAAAATTATGAAAGAACCCACTCCCTACCTACCTACCCGCCGTGCGACAAGAGAGTAGATCACTTACCGCTCCTTCTCCTCCCGACTCGACGCGGCGATGGGTTTCACGTGTCCGCGGAGATCCGCCTCGAATATCGAGTTGGCGAGCGTGTTGCCTATCGACACCATCACGCTTACGTGGCTTAGTCTGAAATGGGAAAGTACTGCATTGTATTATTCATGGTACAATAATATAACTCCGCCTGGCACTCCCTTCCGAGACTCGCGAACCACGTGACTGACCCAAGCCTACGTCGTCGCTATCCTGTGTAACCATTAGTGTAAATAGAATTACCCGAACGTCTGAAATATCTTTCGTGAATCGGAAGATATTGCTAACGAATAATTAAAAATGACGTGTTGTTGTAAAATTTAAGATAAAATACATATAAATGAAAATTGAGAAAAATTCCAAAAAAATATATTTACTATGTAACTATAGATATAATTTACCCATGTAACATGTTATGTTGAAAATAAAGTGGCAATGTTATTGTGACGTAGGCTTGTGTTACTCTGGGAAGAGAAGACCAGTTTTTTTAGACCATGGTATTCTCTTATATTTTACAGTGTAGCCGAAAGACGTCCACTGCTGGACACAGGCCTCCCCATGGAATTCCACAACGACTAGTCCTGCGCTGCTCGCATCCAGCGGCTTCCCGCGACCAAGTGGGAGGCTATAATACGCTACGTCCTCGTTTGCGCGGTCGCTACTCGAGAACTTTACTGCCCCAACAACGATCATCTGTTCTAGAACAGAGGGGTACATACTATTATCTTTTATTGCTCACACGAGTTGCTCCCCCCCCCCCCCACGCGCGTCTTGTTCAAAACCAACGAATATGAATTAACTGAAAAATAAATTCGAAACTTTCGTGAACTGCAAACCTGATAAATGTTATATTTCTTGGATGTGACCTGTGCGCTTTATGCGTCATCAATCTTTCTCCTTCTAACACAGGTCACCGTGGTATTTATTCTCGCTTCTACACAATGATATAACCGCCAAATAATATCTAACCAACTAGCGATATGTAACCTATCTCTTTTACAATTCTCCAAAAGTCTGAAAGAAGATTATGTATCTTTGGTTGTTATATTTTGTTTGCTAAAAATAAAAAAATTAGTGGCAATGTAAAAAGCACGAGTGCGATAGACTAAATTTTGCGCACAGAGAACTGGCATATAAAGTACCACTCTTTGAGCAACTTTATTAAAAATTATTTACGGTTGTATCTCAACCCGCTCGCTGAAGGACACCAGACATAATTTATTAAGTCCTTCCGACAAAGCAAACTTTTATAACTTTGAACCACCTGCGTGACGAAGTGGCTAGTCCACTCGCTTTACACCAAGAGGTAGCGGGTTCGATTCCCGATAGGGTCTAACGTTGTAAGGCTCGGTTTAGTTGGTGGAAGGGCATTTTCTAAAGCCAGCCTACCTAATTAATACCACCAACTTATCTAGGTCTTGCCACAGATGAGATACTATTTACTTAGACTTTCGACCAAACATCATGTTAATAGCATTTATGTTTTACGGCATGGAGTGGAGAAACATTTCCCTATTGCGTTGGGGAATCTTGGTAGTCCCGCCTCCAACTATGGCTTCATCGTCAATTACCATCAGGTTAGATGATGCCAAGGCCTTACCACCTGTGGATAAAAAAAGGTCATGTTTTGTTTGTGGATAGATAACTCACGGCCACTCATCCAAATCAAGAGATCGAACCCGCGATATGTGTGACCCAAGGTTGCGGTGCACGCCCGAACACTCTATGCATATCAAAACTCCTAAGTTCAGACTCGCCCAGTCTGGATCTGAAAATAAGGGAGAAACGAACGTTAAATTAGAAAAAAAAGCAAATCAATAAATATATTTAAAAAATAATTGATCTAATAGGAATCTAAAATACGAGGTTTTCTTCAGCACATAACTCTACGACATATACTTTAAAATTTTGATTAATACAATTTGAATTTAAAATAAGTAAGTTCTTCTTTTCTGTTTGGTATTTGTATGTCTATGAAGTTTAAAAGTTATAAAGATCTTTATTGAGTTTTTAAAAACAGGCTACAAGATTAGCACACACCGTTACATTATCCTTTTTTCCGAAGGCGCGCGACAGTCTTCGACTAATTTAGTTATTATCGTCATAAAAATAAACGAAGAAACAACAATATACAAAAAGATATAAAATATACTAAGAATGGAAGATCTGTGGCAGGCAAATTGTATAATTAGTCATTTTACATAGGGTCAGGCAAATTATATAGTTCCTCCGTATGTAAACGGGGTCAGGCAAAATGTAAAATGCTGAACGCCGATTCAGGCGATTTGTGATAATTCGTCCGTATATAAACGGTCAATGCCGAGTCAGGCAAATTGTCAAAATTCCGTACGGCAGATTGTAAATTAGCTCGCGAAGAGAGCGATTTAAGGTTCGGTCAGGTTTGATTGATGTAACTGCCATTATATAATTTGCCTGACTTTGCCGGACCGTATGTATAATGACGAATTATACCGTATGCCTGCGACAGATCTACCACGAAATTGATATTTTTGACAATATACTAAAGCCGCCAATGTCAAAATTTGCGCAATACCCGCGGTACAGTCGACGTCAATATTTACATTCGAAAGTTACAAAAAGATCATCATATCATCAAAACAGCTCATATACGTCCCCACCGAGGGACTACCCTGAATTAGGGCGACTTAGAATAAAAAAGATCTTAACACTTAAATAACATGCCATGTAGTTGACAAATACTTGTTTACGTGATATATGACACTTATTATCACTCCATGTGCGTATTTACGCTACTTCACCTGTGGAAGTTGCTACATTTTCTGCCTAATATTTGTTTATATGACAAGTTACTCTCATTGTGCTAATTAACGTATACAAACAATAAACAAACATTAACAAATATTAGACAGAAAATGTTGCAACTTCTCTACTTGGTGAAGTAGAGTAAACATATATTAAGCACATGGAGTCAAAATATAAAAGTGTCATATATCACGTAAACAAGTATTTGTATTACTATCTGGTAAGTTATTTAAGTGTTAAGATCTTTCTGTAACTTTCAAATGTAAATATATATTTGACGTCGACTTTGAGGCACACCCTGGACACTTCATACAACGGGCCAGAAATTACATCTCAAAAAACGAATGACGGCGAAATCCTAAACGTTCGACAACCAAACTGTAACCAATCAATATCAATCTGGGTGACGAGGGGGTGAGGTCGCAATCTAGAGAGCGGCAGGGAGTGTCCATACTGTATGTTAGTATTAAGATATATACTTTGATATTGGCAAAGTTTTATATGTTAGTACCGTGATTTCATTTTATCATTTCTCGCCCGCTTGTATGAAGTGTCCTGGGTTTGAGATAGGGGTGCTGCTTCAAACAGGCACAGTGATTAAGCGACAGCGCACACCTTGCTTATCTTAACCGGCAAGAACGCCCTGTCTTTCATTCTTATGCGATCTGACAAGAGATGGAGTTCTCACTGTTGTCAATATCTGAAACGTAGTCTCTGTCAAATTGTATGGGAGATAAGAGACTTGCTTTTTAACCGGCTTCCTTACCGGTTCCCAGACCGCCAGGTATGCGGCAACGATTACTTTGAACGGAGTGTAGTGGCGAGATGTTAAAAACCAGCCAAGTGCGAGTCAGAACCGCACACAATGGGTTCCGTACCATCATACTATATGGCGCTAGTTACTTCACGTTGGGTACTAATTAAACAAGCTTCTTTTTAATAGCATTATTCGCCTCAGAAAATATAAGTTACCTTCTAAATTACTAAGTCGGCCACAACCAACGCGCGTCTGAATAATAGTATCTCAGCCACTAGTTATCTTCTATGTAAGCCACTGTAAATATAACTCAGCATGATGGTTATTTTTTAGCATCTAAATTTGTGGCATGCATTCAAATAGCAAACTTTTAAAATAATAATATATGACACCAAAATAGTAATTCTATTAGCTTCTAATTGTATAATTTAGTATGTTTAAAATGTAAGTCATCCTACATTAATTGACGAACCTAACCTAACGCAACCGAACCTAACGGATCCGAGTTGGGGTGCTCCGCAAGTCCTAGCTCGCTTCGCTCGCTCCCGCTTCCATTTAGAACTCCCCGTACCACACTCTTCCTACAGTGTTGAGTTGTCGACGGGAGCCCCGACGGGGCTCCTACTTCTGTGTTCTCATGTTAAACCTAACACTACGACTGTGCGGGGAGGCGAGCTAAGCTCGCCTCCCCGCACAGTCTCCGAACCTAACGGATCCGAGTCGGGGTGCTCCGCAAGTCCGAGCTCGCTTCGCTCGCTCCCGCTTCCATTTAGAACTCCCCGTACTACACTATTCCTACAGTGTTGAGTGGTCGACGGATTAGTGGCCGAGTCAGTAAATTAGTTGGCAATGTATAAATCAGAAGGACAAGTAAAAATAATTGTTGATCTTGAGTCGACGCTTTCTTTAACATTTTTAGTTGGCGTTGTAAAGAAGATGACTTAGTTTATTAGAGGCTATCTCATTTTCCCGATGCTTAGTTATTAAATGAGAAGGTTGACCACGTGGCCAAAAAAAATTTCTGTGGCCGAATTTATTATTTCTCCTTCACGTTTAAAAAAAAACACGTTTTTATTATGGAGACCCCCTTATTTTTTCACTTTTTTCAAATTATTAGTACTTCAGGTTATAGCGGCAACAGAAATACATCATCTGTGAAAATTTCAACTTTCTAGTTATCACGGTTCCTGAAATACAGAGTGGTGACAGACAGACGGACAGTGAAGTTTTAGTAATAGGGTCCAGTTTTTACCCTTTGGGTACGGAACCCTAAAAACGAAAGTCCACAAAGATACGAACCCGCGGCGCCACAGTCGCAACACTTGTCGTTGCCCTTCACCCGCCTGATGTAGTACGTCGCTCTGACGTCGCCCGTGGAGTTGGCCCCCGTAGGCACCGGCTGCCGGGACGTCTGTGAATATAGAAATAATATTTGTAAGGAAATGTGACTTCCTATACTGCGGCCGTCCAGAGAATGCTGATTTGACATATGCTAGTTTGACGTAACTAGTGATGTGCCCATAGACATCTATAGTAAACTAGCTGTCCCGGCGAACTACGTACCGCCTTACATTACATTACACTGCCTTACCCTACCCTACACTACACTACCCTACCCTACACTACTCTACCCTACACTACACTACACTACCCTACACTACCTTACACTACCCTACCCTACACTACCCTACACTACACTACCCTACCCTACCCTACCCAACCCTACACTACCCTACCCTACACTACACTACACTACACTACACTACACTACCCTACCCTACCCTACCCTACATAAGAACCTTCTCCTGACAATAACGAACTCGACAAAAAAAGAATTAGCGAAATCGGTCCAGCCGTTTAGGAGGAGTTCAATGACTAACACACGAACAGAAGATTTATATATATAAAGATATACTATGTACCTACTCGTATCATGTAGATGTAACATATAACGAAATAAAATAACCATTACTAAAATAGTGTTGCCAAACCTGAGCCTAAAGTGTACTTTGTGGATCGTCGATTTTAGGGGTGGTAACGGACGAAAAATAAGAAAAATTGTATGGCGGAAAACTAGTTATTCGTCAAAATTAGCCTTTGTCAAATCAGCATTCTCTGGACGGCCGCACTATAGTATGAATCAAGTACACTATCCACTACTAACCACTGAGGCGGTTTTTTTTTTGTAACAGGCAACGAGCAGCAACGTGTGTGTGAATATAAAAAATACGACCAATCCGCTTTGCAGCCGTGCCGCTGGTTGCTTGTCCTACCCTGCAGCAAGGCAAGGATCTGCACCCCCATAGCTGCGATACAACGCATCGCGCTCCCTCCCTCACCAGACCCTTCCGATTAGCGGCCGTGCCGCTGGTCGCCTATCCTGCCCTCAACGAGGCGTGGATCTGCGTCTCCATATCTGCGACCCACGCATCGCGCACCCTCCATCACCAGACCTATCCGTCTTACGCCTGTGCCACTGATCGATGAGCCGACCCTGAAGCGAGGCTCTCCACATCTACGACCCATGCGACGCGCTTCTTTCCTAGACCCATCCTTGTCGCGATCGTACCGCGGGTCGCTTATCCGGTCCTGCAGCGAGGCGAGGATCTGCGCCTCCACAGCTGCATCTCACGCGCCGCGCTCCTTCCCTAGACCCATCCGTGTCGCGGTCGCACCGCGGGTCGCTTACCCGGCCCTGCAGCGAGGCGAGGATCTGCGCCTCCACAGCTGCGACCCACGCGTCGCGCTCCGCGGCCGCGGCGGCGCCACCCGCACCGACCTCCCATCGCCACCGCTTGCCGTCCAGGCTGACTATCGTGAATTCGCAGGAAGTTGCGCTTTCTGCCTCTAAAAACAAAATATAAATATAAAATGGTACCAAAATAGGCAAACATTTTTTTAAGTAGCGCATAAGCTAAGAATAATGTTATTTCAACATTCTCTAGAACATCGCAATGTTTTTGTTTAGAGATCTTTGCTTTCCTTCAAATTCCGTTACTCACTGGTCATGGATTCCAGAATACCAGAACTAAAACTATAATAAAATTGTCCCTTCTCTCTGCTCTAACAACAAATAGGGCCTTTTAAAAGAAACATAAAGCTAGTGAACTGATTCCAAAGAAGTATAAGACTTATTTAAATATTAACAAATCAAATTGTTGAAATTTTGTAAACGCTTTGTAGACACTTATATTTGTTTCGGTGGTTTGGCAGATTTCCATAAAAAAATCCGGCCAAGTACGACTCGGGGTCACACAAACAGGGTTCCGCACCAAAATTTTAACTACTAACAGAACAAGACCTCCCAGTACATACTTTTCTCTAGGTAAATAGGGGTCTATCTAAATTCGAAATCACATTCGATCCACGACCTCCCGGACAGGAGACGGCGGCCCTAGCCACCGACGCTCTTTTTTGGAATCTACTGCAAGACCTGTATAGATAAACATTAAAAACTAAGGACAAAGACTTTTTAATATTTATCACCAAAAAAAAGACAGTTATTTTTTTTTAGATCACTAGCGCCACCTGGAATACATTCTGCTGAAAATCCCCATTCAAGTCCTAACCTAAGATAAAATCTAGATAAAACCCACCTTCATCCCCGTCCTTCTTAACACCACTACTCTTCATCCGTCTATGCCGTTTCTTCACGTGCGGCGTGTCCTTATCTGTGCCGTTAGTGAACCCAATATCGGCCTCTGAAGCCAAGGACTGTCGGCTTGAAGCCGGCTCCTTCATTGTATCAAAGGCGGAGAGTAAAGCTTTGTCTGTGGCGCGGGTTGGCTTGTCTTTGTAACCTGGAAAAGAACAAATTCTTTATGAAATTCCAGGAAATAGGGTTTCTCAGCCAAACTTACTTAAAAAGAATATTTTTGGGCAGACGGACTCTTGTAATGTGCATATGTCATATACGCGTTATTGTTGACTGAATTGGAGTCACAGCGGGCACCATGCGCTCACACTTATCGGCGTTTTTTGTAGCAGAGGTTTTCTAAGTGGTACAATTCGCGGCGTATAAGTTGGACACAAATGGCGGTTGTTTGCGCAAGTAGGGATCGCGCGGGTGTAGCACAGGTTACAGGTTGTAGCGCTCTTTGCCCCCCTTCCCCAGGGTGGGGACGCCACCTATAAAGGCTTCAAGGCCCCACGAGCTAAAGTCAACATCAGGCGGTGTTTAGTGGGTAAGCACAGATTAACTGCGAGTCCCACATTACCCACACAGAAGGCTGTACGGGTATCCATGAGGATTCACCGCCTTCCTCCCGCCCGCATGAGGGTGCCCTTTGCTGGGTGCAAAATAATGTCCCGCCCTTCATTGAGACCTGAAAACAAGACACTGCGCACTGTTCAACTTAGATGCCGCGATCTATACCTGTGTATAGGTGCTTCTACCGTAATGGGGACATATTTCAAACAATCTATTTCAAACACACACTGCTCATCATTGCCTATGGATAGTTTGAGATTTCAAAGTGAGACTTTTATTACATCGTCTCAAATTTTTTCGTCAGTGTGTCGCGCGCGTGACGGTCGGTATGATCGTTTCGTCCTCTGTACCGTAGCTCCAAGACGAGAGCTCAGCCATGATCGTTTCGTCCTCTGTAAAGGTCTACAATGTGAAAAAAAGTTTCACTTTTACCGTGGTTTCATAAAACCACACACTACTTTTTTTTCATACAAAACATGGTTTTTTGAAAAGCTATAAAAATCACTTAAATCATGTGTCGGGTAGAAACTATTAAGAAGGGAAGCACTCTCAGTTCTTATAAATGAATTTCGTTTTAAATGAAAATTGGATTCTAACAATTTCATACAATATATACTGTAACTATGTAGCAATCTTCTATGAAATAACAAAAACACAATTTTCATTGTCTATGCGTTTGTGCAAAAACTACTCGACTTAATTCATATATAATTGCTGCACTTTTTTATCCATAATTGGTAAGCCCTTCTTAGCATCATCTCACCGGATGATAAATGAAGATAATGTCGAAGATGTAAGCGGGATTACCAAGTTTCCCCAACTCAATGGGGAAATGGCTAACCGGAAAATTAATGTTTAGCAGCAAAATGGTGGAAGTCAGACGGGCTAAAATGCCTTATCACCATCAAAATCGAACCCGCGACTTACTGATATGAAGCTAATGGACTTAACCTTTACCTTAACATCTTGAAAGTTGCTAATTGCTACCCTACACAGGTCCTAAGTATTTTAATAGCTTTTAAAAAACATGTTCTGTATGAAAACACTTAAAATATCCCTAGGCAGTGTTGACTACCGTTTTTCAAACCTTTAAAGAAGACAATCTTATTTTCAACTAGATATAGTACAGTTCAGAAAAAAGGTCTTACCGATAGACAGCCCGCCGATGCTATCGTGAATGTCCAAGCTGCTGTATCCGCTGTACCCGGGGACAGTCGTGATGATGGATTTGGACCCTCGCGGCTTCTGGCCAGGGACCTTCACTGTCACATATTGGAGGGAGATCTCTTTCCCGTTCACGTCTTCCATGTAATCCTGGGGAAAATATGGGTTTTTGAGTAAATAATACGCTATTTGACTACCAGTCAATTAATTTAAGTTATTTTTTATTAACTATTAAAATCTTCTTTTTGTTCTGAAGTTTGTGTTGCTGGCTAGCATGTAATGTTACTGTGCTTTCTGAGACTAACTAATTTAGTGATATAGTTTTTCAATTAGAATGGATATAACGTCAAAAATGTGCAAGTTTTTGTGCTTTTGTAAGAGAAATGCTATTGAGTAAATAATATTACTGTGCTTTCTTTGACTAACTAATTTAGTGATATAGTTTTTCATAAATTAGAATGGATATAACGTCAAAAATGTGCAAGTTTTTGTGCTTTTGTAAGAGAAATGCTATTGAGTAAATAATATTGCTGTGCTTTCTTTGACTAAGTAATTTAGTGATATGATAAAAAAAAAATTATAATGGATATAACGTCAAAAATGTGCTAGTTTTTGTGCTTTTGTAGGAGAAATGCTATTTCGTGAATAATATAACTGTCAAATAGTATTTTAGAAAGATCATTACAGCATGTACGTTTTTTTTTATATTTTACTCTTTAAGAGTTTTAGAGTAGGGCAAAACTGGACTAATCCATGATATGCAGCATTAAGTGATAGTTTGTATTTGCTCCATTACCAGGTTACTGCGTAAAGATAGTGTTTAACATTAATATTAATCGATGGTGCTGTTCTAAAACTCTATAATGTACTACAGAGTACACTCAAAACAAACTCCAAACACTTTTTGAGAAATTAAAAATGTCGATGACAATGTCAGTCTTTACTGTTAACCTCATATTATTGTGAATCTGTGCAAGAGGTAAATAAACAAATTAATGTTAAAAAAAACTACTTAGAAAATGAGTAAAACCAGGGAAGATCTCAATAAGGAACGAGTTGAAAACATTTTTGTTGTATTTGTGGAGGTAAATAAACAAATTAATGTTAAAAAAAACTACTTAGAAAATGAGTAAAACCAGGGAAGATCTCAATAAGGAACGAGTTGAAAACATTTTTGTTGCAATTGTGATTATGTGTGTATAAATTTCAATACATATCTAAAATCCATAATCAAATCTATATCACACTATTACTCGAGTATCACCAAATTAACTGATTTTAGGAATTGAATAAACAAATGTATATTGTTCAATCGGTATAGTATTTGCCATATTATAGATATTAGTTATCAAAGCTTCTGTTATTCCCCCTTACATAGCAAATTTTAAAAACAATCTGATCAAAGAATAAAATTTTCAAAAACCAAAATATTACCGATTACCACAGTTTTGCCCTAATTCCTTTGTTTTTGTATCTGATTTTTTTGTTTTCGCTGTTTTTAGAGTTCCGTAGTCAACAAGGAATCCTTATGGTTTCGCCATGTCCGTCTGCCCGTCTGTCCATGTTTAACTCAGAGACTCGGTATTAGAAAGCTGTAATTTTGCTTGGGTATACATGTATATTAATCACGCCGGCAAAGTCGTTAAGGAAATCTTGAACAATTTTTTAGCGTACCCGCTACCCGTAGAAGTGGGAGAGAAAAAATTTTCTCATAGGTCGGTGACCAAACCATTTTTCGACTCAAGCGTTTGTTTGCGAAATATTAAGCTTTAAAGTGCTACAAAACAAATTATATTAGAGTTAAGTGTCCCTGCCAGCTAAACCGCTATTTCAGAATTTCTGAGAAAAAAATTAAATAATAGGACATATAATAAATTTAAAAAGAAAACAACATGGCTAAGTATGCTTTTTTACTTTAGGATATGTAAAAAAGTTTACAGATTTTCCATTAAAAATGTTTATGTAAAAAAGTTTACAGATTTTCCATTAAAAATGTTCTATTAAGTACTAACAATAACAATATTGTTTTTAAAAATATTATTTTATTTTTTGAACAGCCTACGGAACCCTACTATGCGCGTGGTCCGACACGCACTTGGCCACTTTTTTATATATATTTTTGTGAATTTCATTTCCGCATTTTATTTTTCTCTTTTGTTTGTGTTGATGGACTGGCAAATTTCATCTATCTTCTCTTTATGTTGCCATTTATTACGGGTTTACAAGCACCGCGGCGTAAACAAAACTCGGCTTCTTTATTGATTTTACCAGTAAAAGCAGCGGGTTGTGCTCGAGATAGAACCATAAACTATTTAAGTGGATACTTCTTATCCTGCTTACGCTCCTGTAAATAGACGTTTGGATATCATGTCAGCGCATTTGCGTACGAGGTCATTTCCAAAAGATTTCCTATCCAATCAACACTAACATAATACGAATAACTAGCTGTTTCCCGAGGCTTCACCCGCGTGGACGTTTCTATGACTTTTCGAGGGTGCGCAGTGCGAGCGTGAAAAAAAGTAGCCTATGTGTTAATCCAGGTCCTAATCTGTCTACCTACTAAATTTCAGCCAGATCCGTTCAGTCGTTTTTGCGTGAAGAAGTTACAAACATACACACTCACACACACACAAACTTTCGCCTTTATAATATTAGTGTGATAGTGTGATAACTAACGGCAAATCATGATTGATTAAAATAGTAATAAGAAATCAAATGTCCTTGCGTTAAAAAAAATTGTTCAGGATGTGACGTAGAAAATTCTAAACTAGGTGCGCCCGCCCTACAAGACACCGAACGAAGTATCCACATCAAAAAAAAAGGCACAAAATGTCTGGTATGTTTGTAACAGTTTATTTATGCTAATTAGATAAAGACACGTTTAGTTAGGCCTTCGGCTCATCAATATTCAAATTGAAGCGAAAGTGGCGCGAAACGATAGCGCAAAACAACCTGTTTTATGCTTAGAGCGAGCGGAGTCATTATGGACATTTTTGATAGGCTCGCCAATAACTGTCTACGCATCAGTAACTAGGAAAGGCTCTTTATATATATGAATGCGGTAGAAACTGCCTCCGTGGCGTAATGGTTAGTCCATTCGCTTTACACCAGGAGGGCGGGAGTTCGATTCCCGGCGGAGTCAACTTTGTAAGACTCGGTTTGGTTGGAGGTAGGGCATTTCATAGCCCGCCTGTGTAGCTACGTCTACTAGCTAAGTCTTGCCGCCAAAAATCAGTGTTAACAGCATTGATGTGTTCCGGCTTGAAGATAAGATAGCCAGATCCTCATTGCGTTGGGGAAACTTGGTAAGCCCGCTTGCATCTTCGGCATAATCGTCACTTACCATCAGGTGAGATAATGCCAAGGACTTATAAATTGAAAACCGTAGAACAACTCAGCTCTAAGATAAAATCTACTATTTTTATTGCATTGCGTTTGTAGATTAATTTGATTCAGCCATGAATGGCCCTACAATATACCACCACTCTCTTCCCGGACAAATGTTAACCGACTTCAAAAAAGGAGGACGTTTCTCAATTCGACTGTGTATATATATTGACTGACTCGGTGGCTCAGTGGTTAGTGCTCTTGGCTGCTGATCCGAGAGTTGTGAGTTCGATCCTCACCCAGGGCAAACATTTGTGTGATGAGCATATTTGTTTGCTCTGTGTCTGGGTGTTAAATATCTATATATGTAAGTATTTAAACGTATATAAGTATGTATATCAGTCTCTGGTTCCCATAACACAGGGAATTCTACTTTGGGGCCAGATGACCATGTGTGATTTGTCCCAGAATATTTATTTATTTATTTATATATATATAAGGTCTAACAAAATTAGCTGAAACTATTTTAACAGGTGCTTCTAACCATGAAACTGAACAACTTTCCCCATGGAACCCATAGTCAAATCGCAAAATAAAAATTGGCTCTCCCATACTAACTCGATCAGCTGATCAGCCAACTTAGTATGGGAAGTACAATTTTTTTTTTGAGATTTGACTATGGGTTCCATGGGGAAAGTTGTTCAGTTTCATGGGTAGAAGCACCAGTTAAAATAGTTTCAGCTAATTTTGTTACACCTTATATATATGAACCGATTTTGATGATTCTTTTCTTGTTGGAAAGGAGATATCCCAAGGGTGGTACCATGATAAGGAAACCAGGATCTGATGATGACATGTTTCCTGTTAAAGTCGGTTTTTTTTTATCAAAATTATATATGATAATTGATAAGTTCCATATCTGTTGCACTGTTTTGTTTGTTTGTTTTGAATAGTGGTCAGCTGGAGCTTATCCTTTCATAATGCTGTTATCTTAGTTAATAATTGTATACAATATTGATACCTAATTTTCATTTTTATACAGGCAGTCATTGAAGACCAAAATGTTTTCTTTTTACTCTTCATATTTTTTTTTAACTACGTTGGAATTTTTAACCGCCTCCGTAGCTCAGAGGCAAAGTTCACTGGCTTTACGCAAGAGGTCGCGAGTTCGATTCCCGACGGGGTCATTTGTAAGACTCGGTTTGTTTGGTGGTAGGGCATTTTCTAAGCCCGCCTGGCTAGCTACCACCATCTTATCTAAGTCTTGCCGCCAAATATCGATGTTGATATCATTGGTGTGTTCCGGCATGAAGATAAGATAGCCAGTTCCCCATTGCGTTGGGGAATCTTGGTAAGCCCGCTTCCATCTTCGGCAACCACTAGGTGAGATGTTGTCAAGGGTTTACCAATTGTGAATAAAACAAAAAAAAAGTTGGAATGCGTACATAGACTTTAGGTTCTGGTAAGTTTGTACTCGCAGCAATAAAGCTGAACCGGTGCCATTGCAATGCACAGCTGTCAATTTTGACATGTCATTGTTTTTTAGCTTATTTTTAGTTAAATTTTTAGTTTGTTCTTTTTTTATTGCTGTGTATTGAATAAAAGAGTTTATCTATCTGTCAGTAAAGTATTAAACGAATAGGCCCGCAATATGCATCAGTAGATCTAGAAAAAGAATCTACATAACAAAAGTAGTCTAGTACTCACATGTAGGCTCGGATGATACGTCAGCCTCCCATCATCACACAACGTCACGTACTTCTTCTTCCACTCCTTGTTCAAAGCCTTACTGCTCTTCTTATACAAGTACCCTTGTTTCAATGGTATCGCCCTTCCCGACCCCAGTTCCCCATTCTTCAGTCTATCATCTCCTTTCTTAGACGGAGTAAAGAGATTCGATCTTCTTCGAGACTTCCTTGACGTAGTTGGCGTCGACGAAGGAGTTGGTAAGTCTTTTGGGTCTTTCACTGGCTGGAGATTGTCCAAGCAGTGAGGCGCTGTGAATTTGACGTTGTTGTTCTCCGTTGCTATGGAAACCAGGCCCGAAGAAGATCCGTGACTGCCTAAGGAGTTTCCCCATCGAGATGAGGTGTCCGACCCGTTTGTACTGTGGATTTCCACGACGTGGGTGGATGAGATCCCGCTGCTATTGGATGAGGCATCAAATGACGATGCCCCTCGGTGAAGGTGATGTGATGATGCTGAGAGTGTGTGATGGCCGCGTGGTAACGAATCCTGAAATAAAAAAAATATGATAATATTTATGAATAACAAGAGCGTTTTTTTATATGAAGGTTTTTTGTTTCTTATTTAAAAATTAATCAAAGTTATTGAAATTTTGTAAACACGGTCTAGAAGAATCGCAACGGATGACGTCAAAAACTGTTGGACGTCAAGATTATCTTCGGGTCGCTGCGCTAGCGCAGTAAATAAGTATGTAAATATTTTCGCCAGTGTCACTTTGAAACTACATATTTTTTTAAGTAAATCTAACAAACAACAAACACAGATAACATTACAATACAATGTTATTTATTGCATCATTTGCATCAGAAATAAAAAAGAAGAAAACAACAAAGAAGAAATATTATACAAAGGCGGCCTTATTGGTTATTGTGTTAACTTTTCAAATATAAAAATATTATTTTATTTCTATTTTTAAATTCACCTTATTTCAAAATGTTAAAATCAAGAGGACCTATAAAAATATTATAGTAACGAAACGTCAATAATTAAGATGAAATTGCTTAACAGATTCACAGGCAATTCTGTCGAATGTAAAACCCGACAGCGTAATGTCACTCACGGGATCAAGACGAATCTAACGACACCTCGCACTCCAAAATCCATCAATCCGTTTAGGCTACAGAGCGTGCCAAAGAAATAAATAAATAAACATACATTCATACATACACTTGAAAAACATAACCCTCATTCTGGCGCAGTCGGGCAAAAACGTCCGAACTGGCAAGACGTGTTTTTGTGTTTGTACTTCTTCTTAGCGTGTCGATGACAGACACTACACTGTAGCAGCCCAGAATTTGGCCACGTTAACAGGATTATCAGCCGCTGTCATGAGGTCTTCCTGCGTGCAGATGTAGGGGCACGCGGGGAACGATGTTAAATGTGTCATCGTGTGAACTGCACCGCACAAACAGTTTATATCACAGTCACCCAAAAATCTCCACCTGACCATGTTTTCTTTGCTCCGACCGGTCTGGGTCCGGAGTCTGTTCAGACTTCCAAACCGGCCATGGCAAGTCATTTCCAGGGGGAAGGCTTTCTGATATCGGGACGAAGGGTGTTGGTAAGCTTACTTTGTCTGCCAAAGGTTACACCTCGCTTTCTTGGGTTCTACTAATAAAGTATAGACACGCTTTTTAAAACTATTTCGGCTTTTCAGCCGTTGTTGCACTGGGTTGTGGCTATGCATAGGGTGCCGTGTGTCAGTATTCATCTTTGATCTTTCAGAGGAGCTAGCCTCCGCCCTGCGCACAGCCGGGGGCGCAATACCAGCTAGTGGGTACAGTTTGTACTGTGTAAATTAAAAATAAATACTCGCCTCCTGCTTTTTTAAACAACCTTTGGTTTCTTTGGAACTGGAGGAGCAAAAACAAACTTCGTTAGGTAATCTAGGCATGTACTCCTCTTAACTTGTACTCTTTTGACGGGTCTAGGGTAGGTCGACTCTTGCCGACTTGTCGCCAGCAACTCGATTGACGGCAACTGTTTTTTTTTTTTCTTTTTCGAAAGGACAAGCTTGTTGTTGGCCGTGGGGGCCTTTACAGCTTCACCGGGCAGGGGACGGCAACTGTGACTTTCTGTAGTTTAAATACTCGTAGGCGTTTATCTGCTCGGCGACTAACAGGCGATTGATTGGCCAGTCGCCACAACCACAAGGAGCACAGGTTTCAATGGGAGCTTTCACACCACGAGCTACTTTCGCGATTACCACACTACTGAATAACTTAATTCTGCATCTGGTCGCTCGGCTTGGTCTCCCAACTCAGTTGCCTGTGTTTCTGTCACCGAGAGCCCAAGTCGACAGTGCGTAATGGGCCTTATTATACGAACTATGACAGCGCAAAAGGAAAATGTTTGTCATCGCTTTCGCACGATTTTCTCCTTACCGAAGAAAAGCGAGCGCCGCAAAAATAGAGCTTTTATTGAATAATATCTAAAATGAAAAACTTTAAAACAAAAAATGGTAGGAGTAGCCTTGTCACGTTTTATATGTATTTATTTTAAGCAGTTATGTTTATACGAGCTGTTATGACAGTACATAAATTACATATTAATGTAATTATGGGTGACGATGGAATTACAGCTGAGTTACTGAAAGCAGGTGGTGCTAGGGTTGTTACTTTCCACAGCAGTCAAAACGCCTGAAATTTACTGGTTAGCAAATCACAATGCGATTCTGTTGTTTTCTAATAATGTACTATATTACACTACAAACTGTTCCGTTAGTTGTAAAATATTTTCTAAAAAACTAATTTCTTTTATGACAACCTTTCTAAAGGTGCGGAAATTGTAAGATTTTTTTATAAAAAACCGACAACGATGCCACTCAGCTGTTCCGCTCATCGGATTACGCAAAAAATAGAGCGTGTAGGTAATGGTTACGTCTTCATCTTGACGTTAGTACCTAAATAATCCGCTAATTCCACAGATCCAGAGAAAAAAAATGCACAAATATGGAATAAATCGCTAAATACTCATTGTAAGACTGCCAATTGACGCATGAAAAAAGTGTTACCAATAGGCCTACAATACTATGCTATTAAGTTTACAACTGCTGGTAATGTTTAGCAGTTCCCATTTTTCAACTCGATTTTCCAGCCTTTTGGAAAACGCTGTAAAAAAAAAACACCAATATTTGTCACACGAGAGTTCTTCTCGTGGATAATAAAATAAATTAATAAAAGGGCCTATCAGATTTTCCATTTTTCGGCGTCCAAAATCTACTGTGCGTCGGGGTCGCAACGAAGCTGCTTGACGTGATTTTTTTTTGCATCGAAATAGTTGAGGGGATGAGAAGTGACATAGACTGCTATCAGAATATTCCGATATCGTTCCCGAGGGATCTGTAGTAAACTCCTGTCTGACTCACCCACAAAGACAGCCCTAAAAACGATGCATTTAAATTCTAAAATGATTGCTTAGTTTATAAATTCTTACAAACATAACGTTAGATAATAGACTATGTGATTCAGGGGTGACTCCTAGCGAAAACACGATTGCTCGTAATTTACTCGATAAAAAAATCGTGAAGTTTCCTCAAAAATTACACTCATCATCATCATATCAGCCGAAGTACGTCCACTCTTGGACCATAGGCCTCCCCCAAGGATTTCCAGGACGACCGGGTGTGCGCTGCCCGCGTCCAGCGGCTATCCGCGTCCTTTACCAAGTCATTGGTCCACCGAGTGGGAGGCTTTCATACGCTACGTTTCTCGGTGCGCTATCGCCAATTGAGAACTTTACTACCCCAACGGCCATCTGTTCTACAAGCTATGTGCCCCGCCCACTGCCACTTAAGTTTAGCAATTCCGAGAGCTATGTCGGTTACTTTGGTTCTCCTACGGATCTCCTCATTTCTGATTCGATCACGCAGATAAACTCCGAGCATTGCACGCTCTATTGCCCTTTGGATGACCTTGAGCATACTTATGAGGCCTTAAAATAGTATACACATCAATAAACAAAATTAGTTAAATACTTCCAATATCACGCGTGTACTGTGAACCTTCAAAAAGCAACAATTCTGCAGAATGATAAATAAAGTACGTGGAAATCCCAGATAAGATACAGCTGCCAAATCATGCGCTGTTTATGGTAACAACGTGGTAATCTTAATAGTATTTTACGCAAACATAACTAATGATTTTTTTACAGAGGATTGCCTACATCAATAATGTTGATATTAAGCGCATTACCTACAAAAGAGGACTGCATTTCCCTGCCAAAGTGTGTATCCCGTATTGGCTTGTAAATCAACCAACCAACAATCAAATCAACAAACCGCGGCTTGAACCCCCGAGCTGGTATTATTTCCTGTCCGGTGAAGTTGTAAAGGCCCCCACGGCCAACAAAAAGCTTATACTTTCGAAAAAAAAACCCTGGTCATATAGCACGGAAACGCAGCCAGCGTATTTGGGACTTTTGAGACGAGTGCTTAAGGTATTTTTTTTTTACATTTGCATAATTTTCAAAAATATTTCCTTAAAAGATGAATTAAAGCGGACACTGCTTAAACTGTATGTATTACATTTAAGAACTATGACAATAATATTTGGAATTTAAAAATATTTAATTAGATATTTTAGGAAATTTACAGTCAAAATAAAACTTTAATTTAACATCAATCGATATTTATAATGCTATTAAGAAGTTTACACCAATAGAATATTAAAAAAACATCCTAAAAATTAACGTTTAGCATTATCAATTGTTTTGTCCTGTTTATGAAATCTTTTGTGATTTCATTTGACATTCAGTCTTGAGCAGATTAGATAATACTATCGAAAATCATTTATATGAATGGTTTTATCATGCATGAATCTAGCTATCAACCAAATTACCTTTTATAAACACTAAAAATCTATATTTAAGATTATTACAAATTACAAACAATTATGTTGATTCCATGTAACACAATTTAACTTATTTGACAACTATATTTACTACTAGTGAGTGCTCGCGGCTTCGCCCGCGCAGTTCCCGTTTTTTGGTGTTCCCGTGGGAATTTCCCGAAATCCTTTCTTAGCGGATGCCTACGTCATAACATCTACCTGCATGCCAAATTTCAGCCCGATCCGTCCAGTGGTTTGGGCTGTGCGTTGATAGATCACTATGTCAGTCAGTCACCTTTGAGTTATATATATTTAGATATTTACGCCTTCTGTCGTTTTCTTTCTGCATCGAAAAGCCTTAGCAAAAAGAATTGGGCAGGGCACATAGCTCGTAGAACAGATAGCTGTTGGGGCAGTAAAGTTTTCCGAGTGGCGACCGCGCACCAGTAGACGTAGCGTAGCCAGCCCTCCAACTCAGTGGACTGACGACCTGGTGAGGATCGCGGGAATCCGCTGGACGAGGGCAGCGCAGGACCGATCGTTGTGGAAATCCTTTGGGGGTTTGTCCAGCAGAGGACGTCTTTCGGCTTATCATCGTATCAGCTCATATACGACTCCACCGAGGGGCTTGATCCTACCCTGAATTAGGGTGATCGGGCCTTAGTCGCCCACGCGGGCCCAATGCGGTTTGGTCGACTTCACACACAACCTTCGAATTTTGTCGCAGGCGTGTGCAGGTTTCCTCACGATGTTTTCCTTCACCGTAAGAGCGTCGGATAAACGTACATATGAAATCTAAATTCAAATCACATTGGTACGTGGCAGTATTCGAAACCACGACCTCCCGGACAGGAGGCGGCGGCCTAGCTTTCGGCTGATATGATGATCGAAATTCTGTCTTAAATCTAGTTTAAACCTGTAAAATAAATTAAATCGATTTACACCAAATCCACACCATGTAGACTCAAATTTTGGATTGCTCCCAGTTTATTTTATTTTTTAATTGAAATATGGTATATTGAGAACAAAATACCAAACAGTCCACACAAACAAAATTAATAGCAATAAAACAAAATGAGGACTTATTCCCATTAGTTTCAATACAATCACAACAATATCAATCAAGTCATTTGTATCAATCATGCAGAGAAATTATTGGAAGTCGGAGCCAAACTCATTATAATGTTGCTTCATCCAATCATATAAATTAGATAGAGGACCATCCACTAGGACTTTGAAATATTATTTTATGGTATTTGATATCAAAGTTGGAATGTAGACTCAATTAGACAGAACTTTTAACTTTCATAATGTTCCAGTTTTATAGTGTTTTTGAAATGATATATAAACTATTAAAAAAAACTTCAGAAAAGGTCCAAACAGGTGTGTACAGAGAGAAAAAACCACGAAAGTACACTTTCGTGAAAAAAACTGGTGACTTAATTTTAGGACATTTTCGACCTCATTTTCCTTTATATTATAA
Organism: Coleophora flavipennella; assembly: GCA_947284805.1. Taxonomy (NCBI): domain Eukaryota; kingdom Metazoa; phylum Arthropoda; class Insecta; order Lepidoptera; family Coleophoridae; genus Coleophora; species Coleophora flavipennella. Next base: position 3,023,776 of record OX369297.1, read on the forward strand.
TGTGCTCTATGTGAAAGATGTAATTAATGAACATGGAGCCTCAGGTCAGTGTTAACTTGGATAAATCAAAAACTTATGTATACGTTAGTACTAATATATATACTTTATTAAAACTATTAACTTGTCTTAAATAATAATAGTGAACTATCTAGAGAAATGAATCCAACACAATGACATAGTAAAAGGAAAGAATAGTAGGTTATCTTCATACAGTGGCGCATCCATCGTGCGGTTTGCATGTGTGCGCGTCAGTACGCGAGACTTTTTTCCTTTTACTAAAGAAGGCCTACTGACGCGCACACATACAAACCGCGCGATAGACCATTGTATGAAGATAACCTACTATTCTTTCTTTTTACTATGACAATGAATAGGTAATTTACCAACTATCTTATTTCGGAAGTTTTTATCTCCAATCTTATTACTTTCCTGAAAATATTTGACTTAATATGAGTAATCCAGTGTGTTGTCAAATTAATCAGTATATTACACGGACTGATTACTAATAAACAGCGAAACATAATCGGAAAATTTATATACATTCAGAAATTAAAACTTCCGAGTAAGAGACGGTATGCAACACAAAAACATGTCCTCATCATCACCATCATCATATCAGCTGAAAATCGTCCACTGCTGGACAAAGGCCTCCTCCAAGGATTTCCACGATGACCGGTCCTGCGTTGCCTGCATCCATCGGCTTTACCCATGAAAAACATGTTCTCAACATATTAAAATTTTAAAATTTGGAAAAAATAAAATAATTTGTATGGCATTACTTATGAATGTAATTAACTATTTAGGTAAATGAGTGTCGCAAATACATTATAGACAAACATATTGAAGGACTTTATGTTTGTACAGTTGCAATAAGTAGGTGCCCATTGTGACTTGTTGTCATTACAATGGAAACCTCTGAATATATGTATTTCAATATAAATTTTAACTATTTAAATTTAAAGTTGCGGCCTCGACGCGCCCTCCGAATCGCGTCTATGCCAGCACGGTAAAATTAAGAAGACTCGGAGGGAGCAGGGTCCATTAAATATACAAAAATTGATGCAGTAAATGTTAGATCTCGCGGCCTTCAGCAGGTCGTCGGTCCACCGAGTGGGAGGCCTGCCTACGCTACGTCTCCCGCTACACGGTCGCCACTCGAGAACTGTACTGCCCCAACGGCCATCTGCTCTACGAGCTATGTGCCCTGACCGCTGCCACTAAAGTTTAGCAATTCTGATAACAATGTCGGTTAATTGGTTATGCCATCCTTTTGGGAGGCCTTTGTCCCAGCAGTGAATGTCTTTCGGCTGATATGATGATGATGAAAAGTTAAATGGTGATGATGAATTGGCAATGACAGAAGTGAAAAAGTCAAAAAATAATGACAAAAACAAATTAAAAAGAAGGGAATACAAAACAGATCGAAAATAAACAAAAAGAGATGATTTTGTTACTAATTAATAAGGTGGACTGAGGTGCTGAATGATAGTGAACCAACACCTTTGATGTTTGTATCAATGCACTGAAGCCTACTGGATTGTCCCCAGTTTCTGAACAACTGTGACTAAGTCATTAGACACTGCTGGAGTTGCACAGAGCGATGCACTGAAGCCTAGTGGATTGTCCCCAGTTTCTGAACAACTGTGACTAAGTCATTAGATACTGCTGGAGTTGCACAGAGCAATGCACTGAAGCCTAATGGATTGTCCCCAATTTCTGAACAACTGTGGCTAAGACATTAGACACTGCTAGACTTGCATGGATAATGCACTGAAGCCTAATGGATTGTCCCCAGTTTCTGAACAACTGTGATTAAGTTATTAAACAGTGCTGGAGTTGCACGGAGCATGCACTGAAGTCAAATGGATTGTCCCCAGTTTCTGAACAACTGTGACTAGAGGATCCGGGGCTCAACCTTGTCTCTCCCCTTCACCCCCAAACAATTGCCCTGTCTAGATGTATCCATTGGATGACTGTATGGATTCTTTAGGCTGTGCCTACATGATGGAATCAGCAATGAGGACATTCATAGGAGAACTAAATTAACCAATATAGATCACAGGATTGCTAAAGTTTAGTACCAGTGGACTTAGCTTGTAGACCAGGAGGCCATTGGGGTATTAAACTTCTTGATTGGTGATCAGAATACATAGTTTGGGAAGGCCTCCCACTCAGTGGACTGATGACCTGGTGAAGGTCATCGTTCCAGCAAGTAGGAGGAAGCCACTAGATGCAAGCAATGCAGGACCAGTCATGGTGGAAATCCTTGAAAGTGACTCAGATCATGAAAGGGGAGGCTTTTGTCCAGCACAGGATGTCTTTCATTCAGCTGATAATATTGATGAAGATGGACTGAATAGGTAAGTATCTAATGGTGTATCTGGTGTATCTTTTGGTGTGGTGTTACTGAAACCAATAAACATATTTCTTTCTTTCTTTCTTTCTAATGAAGCTTGCAGGGGGCTGCTAGATGAATGTGGCTTAGGATCGCACTAAGTTTTTTTGGGGTGGGTTAATGGTTAGCCCCAGGAGGATGCGAGTTCAATTCCTGGTAAGACTCAGTTTGGTTGATGTTAGGGCAATTTCCTAGTACTCCTGGCTAGCTAACACCATCTTATCTATGTAAGTAGTAAGAAGATAAGATAGCTAGTTCCCCATTTCATTGGGAAATCTTTGGTAAGCTTGCTTTCATCTTCAACTTCATTGTCACTTACCATCAGGTGAGATGATGTGGGTGGCTAATTTCTATGTAAAGGAAGTACTTAAATTTTTAAGATCACCTATCTATATCAATGATATGTTGGTATTTTCTTCAGTGAAGAAAAAACAATGAAATCCAAATAAGATACGCCTTGTAAATAGTTTAAAAGGTTGGTTTTTTTTTTCTTGGAAGATTTGAATTATATTTATTCTAAAAATAAATTGAATTGGAATCATCCTACTTTCCATCTTTGAAAACTTAAGATTCCAGAACAAAAATACTTTTTTTTATGGTTCCTATATGATGTTTGCTGATCCTAGGGTACTTTCGGTTGGAGAGCACTTTTTTTACTCAAGAGATTTATTTGCGGAGCAAGTATATGGTAAGGAAATGTTACATGCGAAATGTGGCAGGGTGTGAAATAGTAAATACCCACGAAATACCCAAATCTTAATGTTGTCATTAGGTGAAATGTAAATGATTTTAATGTGTCTTTTTTATCTACCTAATTGTATAAAATTTCTTTAAAAATGTTTTACTATTATATTTTTCCTATATTTTTGCAAATTAGGTACTTAATGTGATGATGATGATGATGATCTATCTGACCGATATCAGTCAGGGCGACCACTTCCGACTCGTAGTTGGTTTGCCGCCCGTGCACTTGAAGATGGTTTATGTAGCCAATCTTCGCAGCGAAACTCCTCGCGCACAGGTGGTCAGGCCTTCAAATGGTCGCATTTGGTATCAAGGTTAGCTACGCTATATTACGCTGATCCTCGAACTTGCGCACTTGCCTATTCACAATCCTGCACCATTCTGGCTGTTCTGCTGCCAAACTCTCCCATTGAGAGGGTACATATTGTAATTAGGTAATAACTACAAAATGTAATTGTAGTTAGGTACAAAAGCAGGTTTCAGATTACCCACAAAAGCCATTAAAATAATTACTGTTGTATATAAATCAAGTTAAAACTAAAAGTTAATCGGATATCTGTACTTAGAAAATGTAAAAAAGAATCATTTTTGTATAAAACATTTTAATTTTCAGATATCATTTTTAATAACAACTTTGTTGTTGTTTTTTTTACCAGAGGGACTTGAACTATTGCAATCATGCCACTATCAGTTATGGCATACCCTTCACTCCAGCTACCGGAGAAGCAAGTGTTACAGGATCAATACTTCAAAAAATATATTTACAGGTTTCATTGATGGCCAGGGTATGTCACACCCCACCACATGCTCCCTGGGTTGAGTGCACCCTAACAGATACTTTCTGTAATACCTATCGACCAAACTTCCAAAACAACACAACGTGTGATTGTTTTTGTCTGAAAGATTCAATCTAGGCTACGAAACATACCTTATAAAGAAATGTGGAATGATTATGGCTAGGCGAGTTGGCCGTAGGCTGTGGCGTGACCGGCCGAGATCCCCCCGCCAGGCACTGCGACGAAGAAGACAGCCTGGTGCCGACTATCTTCTGACATGCTGTAAAAAAGACCACCACACCTTCAGCACAAATTCCTCACTATACATTTCACCAATAACAATAATATTATGTTTTTACGTGGACACTGGGAGGAAAATTCACTAGTTAGGCATGTATTCTATATAATTTTGATAAAACATACTGCACGCACATTCGAATTTCGCCGATTTCCTACGATCGCGCTCTTCAGCCCTTTGTATATTGTAGCACGAACTCCTACGCCTCAGACTAGCTATCGGTGACATATTCGATTTGAAAATGAGCGTTTTATCCATGATGCCATTCAGATATTGTGAATTTATATCGCCAAAACAAAATTGAACCGTCGAGAAATCGGCGGCGATGTAAAGGGCACGTCAAAAAATTGTAAACAACACACTGACAGACACGCGACGGACGCGACACAAATAAAAAAAATACGACCGCGCGGCAGCACGCCGGGGTTGCCACTGGTGCGTACAGAAACCCCGCCTAATCGAATAATCACCGCATCGCGCGGCGCGGCTCGGCTCGCACCGAAACGAGATCCAGTTTTCTCATCACGCGAGTACGCGAGCGATAACGATCGTAAAAAATCAATGTTACGTAATTATATGGATGTACGCTATCAGAAATTTAAAGATCGATGGTTCAGAGATAATTCCATCAAATTGGACAATGAAACAAATTGAAGATATAAACATTAAGGTGCGAAGATAGAGTTCAGATTTATATAGCAATTGCAATCTGTTTGGTGATTGGCGATTTAATGTGTTAGATCTTACGAAGCAAGGCGATTTTAATAGTTAAATAGAATATAGGTAGACTTACTTAAACTTTTACAAGTACATAATGAAGAATAATGAAGATCAAGTAACGACCTACCTATCAAGTAAGTTGGTCTTTATTAATACCGATTTGGCAGTTACATAAAATTGCAATGTTGCAATTATCAACTTAAACAGAGTGAAGTATTCAGTACGTAATCCAAACACCAACAGTTTCCATTTACAAAATTCAAAATATTTAGAAAGACAGCCAAGTGCGAGTCAGACTCCCGCATTGATGGTTCCGTACCCAGTAGCGGTCCGAGGGGGAGTTGAAGGGGGTCATGACACTCCCAAAATCTAACACGAACACGTTAATATCACTCCCCCCCGCCCCTGTCTTTGGCTGCGACCGCGCCTGTCCGTACCAAAACACATTTAGGTAAGAAACCCTACAAGCATCAACGCGTACAACAATCGGACTGAAGAACAAACTTGATTTTATATGTAGTTGAAAAACTATGCTCCCAATAAATCGATTTACGTCACGTTCAAATCGCAAAAACCCTTTTATTATGTGAAAGAACCAAAAATTTTCAACTTTCGGATTTTTTCATTAGTTGTGCTATGAGACCTCGCTTCTTGTCTAATTTCATGATTCTAGGTCAACGGGAAGTACCCTATAGGTTTGTTTGTTTGTGAACTCTATTTTTTTTAGTTCACAATTGGTAAGCCCTTAGCATAATCTCACTTGATGGTAAATGACGATGATGCCGAAGATGGAAGCGGTAATGTACGACAAAATGCACAGTTATAGGTACAGAATACGAATAACGTGTACAAAAACGGACTTATTCCAAACAGGGATCTCTTCCAACCAACCCTAAATTACTGAAAGGTTTGAAATAATGAGCAAAGAAACAAATTATTAGATTTTGATTTACTTGCGGGTATCAAAATATACCCGAAGTGTATCATCATTCATCATCGGACAACAAAGTTTAGTACTAAAATATATACTTTGACGAAGTAAACCTCTAAGGGATCTTTTATGTTCCTTTCGAGGTAAGGAACCCTAAAAACCAAGCGCGTATCTGACCAAACAGGTAGGGTTCCGGTGTCATTACTTGAACACTATTTCGTCTCCTGAGGATACCCTAAGTAAGTTGAAAAACACAATGGATTTACCTTTTAGGGTCATAATAAGTTTTCACATGTGTATGTACTAAATTTCATTACAGTAGCAAGGAAAATTGACTGTGAGATACAGACTGATGGACATCATGGACATGACGAAATTACATGAGCTGCAATGTAAAACATTTTGGCTCCGACTGAAACTCTAAAAATTGGCCAAGTGCAATCGGACTCGCACACTGAGGGTTCCGTACCCGTACCACACAAATGTAACAATGATAATTCATTTCAAAATAAACGACATCAACTCGATCGACAGATAAATGCTGGTTTTTGTTTTGAGTTTCACGCTTGTGTGTATTTCCATTTTTAAAAGACAGCAAAAAAAAATATTTTACGAAACACTTTTCTTGTGTGGGTCCCCTTTATTTATTTACTTTTAAAATTTTCATTATTTGTTAGTAAATCCCTAAATACCCCATAATAAATAACACATATTCTCTGAAAACTTCAGCCGACACCCTATAATGGTTCAAAAGATACTGGCTCTTAAAAGTCTGACAGACATACGAACGAACGGACAGCATAGGCTTAGTAATAGGGTCCCGTTACCTGATACCTGGAACCCTAAAACAGATTTGGATCTGAGATAAATCATTTCCGTATCTAATAGGTAGATACGTTTGTAAATCAGAAACGGTACATAACAGCATTTCATCTATTCTGAGTCCATCCATTGTTATCAGCCGATCAGAAAAGCAATGGACATGACATCATCCCATCCCATACAGATGTGTTACACTTACCATCTTGGAACACCCGCTCGACGTTTAAGCCGTACGTCGCACAAGTCTCGTAGTAAGAGCATCTCCGCAGTTCATTCGACAACTTGCGAGCTCGGTTGTCGTCGACCACGCGTGGACTACTTTCACTTATGGCATCTGGAAGAGTAACCAATCATTATAATAGGAAACAGTTTAAGCGCGAACGCAATAAAATTAATTCAACGTCATAAATGAGCAGCGATTTCTAAATGAGAAGCAGCGGTAGAGAAATGAAGCGGAAAGAAATAACCAATCGATGCCCAACTCACCTTGGGTCCCGACCAATATGATTGGAATCTCAGCGGAATTCCGGTAGTGGGACATTTTATTGAAGTAGTTCGAGACGGTGTTATAGCTGATCTCGTTCTCGAGGCTAAACACGAAGATTACTGCGTCCACCCAGGCCGTAAACTGTAACAAGAAAATTGAAAGTCAGCAAAAATGTGCTTCTTCCTGCAGTATAGTAAAATACTATTTTTCTGCCTAGCTTAATTTTTTTTATTCTCTTTCGCCCTTTTTGCAGCCTAAAGTAATCCAATATTGAGCAAAGTCTCCTAACATACGTAACTCTAGCATTGCGAAATTATTACCTACAGTAGAAAAAACCGCACCCCATGCGCCATAGTAATTACGTGGGGTAATTTGGTGCAGTCGTAGGGGTTTGAAACGGAAGGGTTGTGCACTATATGGTGTAAACATTAAATAGGTAGGTACACGAACCGACTTTACTTCACCTATGCATAATGAAGGTATGATGGTAATGTGACACCCCACATGCCGTCTCATTAACATTTTAATCGCAACAAATGACTTTGTAATGAAATGACAACACCACATAACTATAATTTAAACTTAATACTTAGTAAGTTTGACGTCCTATCTTAGTTACGATGTAAATTGTTAATAATAACTAAACGAATAAATAAAAATAGGAAACGCGACTGCATAAAAACTTAACCCCTCTTTTTGGCCAACCGGGTAAAAAATATCCTATCTCACTCAAACACGGGATCAAGACGAATCTAACGATACCTCGCAATCCAAAATCCATTAAGCCGTGTAGGCTACAGACACATAATATGTACATACTTACATACACTCGAAAAACATAACCCTCCTTATGGCGCAGTCGGGTAAAAAATTCGACTACTGTAGCTACAGGATAGTTGCGTGGTTGACTGACCTGAAGCACGGCCATTACCTGGATGGGTGTGACTTGTAGTGAAATTTTTCTCGACCGTTTCCGTGCTTCACAAAGCACGTTAAGCTGTTGGTGCCGGTTGCTATCACTATTAGATAGCAGTCGTTAAGCCGTGTCAGAGAGGAAGACAGACAAAAACTTCTGACATAATAATATGGTTCGCCACTAGCCTTACAACCAACCCGGACTTGGTTCCCGTGTGTGGAGTACGGCGTAACCGTCCCGAGTTTGGGAAGAGAAGAGACCCATGCCCCAGCAGTGAGGACTTTTATAGGTTGTTATGTTAACAGGTTAGTTTGATTTTAATTTAACCAAAGTTATTAATAAATATTGAAATTAAAATTTAGGCCTTCTGTTCGAAAATACCGGCCAAGTGCGAGTCGGACTCGCGCAAAGTAAGCCTTTTCTAAAAGTAAATGAATATTAAAAAAAACTACTAGACAGATTGAGTTGAAATTATGTACGGATATGTAAGTCGGTGACCCAAAGACGGACATGTAACGTAAATAAAAACCATGGGTGCCACTTTGGATTTTATTATATATTTTCCTACGATACGGAGATAAGAGGGGAAACGGTAAATTTTTATCTATTTTCTTAAATAACTTCAAAACTATTTATCTTAAAATTATAATAAATAAATTTGAGATTCTTACAAGAAGCCCTTTCATTTGATATGTCACCCTTTTTTTAATTTTCTAATTTACACCCAAAAGTGGCCCCCATGTATAAAATTTTACCAACTTACTTAAGTGTACCAAATTTCAACTCAATTGATCAAGCAGTTTCAGAGCAAATTGGCTGTAACAGACGTACGGACGGACGGACGGACAGACAGACACACGAGTGATCCTATAATGGTTCCGTTTTACCTTTTGAGGTACGGAACCCTAAAAACAAAACAAGTAAATCGACATATAATCATGAGTACAAAAAAGAACCCCTTAAAAACAAATGGAAAAATCTGCGTCACAGCGCAGAGGGCAGAAATGAGTGGCACGGCTCCAGCTTCCACTTGAACGGAGATGCGATGCGTAGGAGGGTGTCAACCCCTTCCTGAGCAACAATGAAGGCACGAGTGACGAGACGAGACGCACCGTCCGGTGGTTTATGCCGAGTGCGTGACGAAAAGACAATGTCGAGACAGGGAAACCGAGACTCTTTTTGTATAGGAAACGAGCTATTGCCCGCCTGGATATCGAGGGCGCACAAAGCGTGAGCTGCATTTTTTCACTGACTGCGCCAGAAGGAGGCTTATGTTTTCAAGTGTATGTATGTATATTTCTTTGAAACGCTCTATAGCCTTAACAGCTCGAATGATTTTGAGGTGCGAGGTGTCGTTAGATTTGTCTGGATCCCATGAGTGAAGCGTGAGTGACATATGATACATTTTTACCCGACTGGCAATAAAGAGAAGTTACATTTTTAAGCAACTGGATGGCTAATTTTTAAATTATTCGTTTTTAAATTCAAAATTTTAATGTATTTGTAAGCCTATGTTGATTCTGAAGGTCCATTCTAAATAGTGGTGAAAGAATTTTTGAAGTACAAACATACATACTTTACCTCTATACAATAAGTAGTTTTTTTAGATAAACAAAATGAAGGTTAATTGGGATATGACATGATTATCATAAGAGATTGAGGTTGTACGAAACTACAGTACCGTAGTAGTATGTAGGAGATCCGCAGGAGAACCAAAGTAACCGACATAGCTCACAGAATCGCTAAACTGAAGTGGCAGTGGGCAGGGCACATACCTCGTAGAACAGATGGCTGTTGGGGTAGTAAAGTTCTCGAGTGGTGACCGCGCACTGGAAAACGTAGTGTAAGCAGGCCTCCCACGCGGTGGACCGACGACCTGGTGAAGATCGCGGGAAGCCGATGGATGCGGGCAGCGCAGAACCGGTCGTCGTGGAAATCCTTGGGGGAGGCCTTTGTCGAGCAGTAGACGTTTTTCGGCTGATATGATGATTGTGATGATGACAGTACCTAAATAATTTACAATTGCATGAAAATAAATGTTTAGCTGTCAAATACTAGTACCTTACTTACTCGTAGGTAAGTAGGTAAGTTTTGTTTGAGACGCACGGAAACGGTTGACAAAAAAACCATTAAAACTCGAACCCATCAAGGTATTAACCGTGCTTCAGGCCAGCTAACGTGCGTGATCGAGCCATAACCGTACATATTTTTAACTAGTGGATGCCCGCAGCTTCGCCCGCGCAAATCCCGTTTTTTTCCGTTCCCGTGGGAATTTCCCAAAATCCTTTCTTAGCGGACGCAGACGTCCTAATTGCTATCTGTATTCCAAATTTCAGCGAAATCATTTCAGTGGTTCCGGCTGTGCGTTGATATACCAGTCACCTTTTCCTTTTATGTACACAGATTAATTATTATTGTTCCTATGAATGCCATGCCATCAAAAACCAGTGCTACAAATGAAAGAACAACGATGAAAGGATTTCTCGTGGTCATGAATAGGACACTGATTGTAACCTACAGTAGTTATATCTGGGGGCACGGCAGTGCCCCCGCCAAGTCGAGAAAAAAAAGCGGCACGGCCGTACCATCCTTTTCTCGAAGCAGTTCAGGCCATTTTCGACCCCCCCACAACTTCGTTGTAGATAAACCTGGAAGCCTGAATTTTCTGTACCCAAGCAGGCATCATATAAGCACGGTATATTCCAAATTTCATTCAATTTGAACCAGTACTTTTAAGAATTATAACTAGTCAAAGTTTCCTAATTTGTCACTCACTGACTGACAGATCATCAAAATTCCAAGGCACTTTTAGCCGACATAGAAGATTCAAATTTAGAATACAATTAGTCTTTAGTGTATAAAGCAAGGAAAAACTCAAACATTTTGCAATTTCGGTCCAGTTTTCTAGTTACACAAACTACATAAATAACTTTGTAATCCCATATAAAATATATAGTATTACAAAGTTATTTATGCAGTCGCAGGACCGAACTCCTTGATTTACTAGTTTTTAAGGCGCAGTTCATGAATCAATGTAGTTTTCTACAAAAATAAGTGAAATCCCACCAAAAACATCCTGTAAAAACTAGCCAAGTCTCGATTGAGCTGCTTGTTTTTCTATAAAAAGTAATGAAATCTCTAAGTTAAGCCAAGCCTAGTCTAGGGTTCTTTACTGCGATTTCTTTATTATTATGGTTAGATTTTATGTGACTTGGCCGTTGACTTGGATGTCTCAAGGAGTAAATATGCATAAAGAATGTTCAACGGCAGGTCACATAAAATCTAACCATAATAATAAAGAAATCGCAGTAAAGAACCCTAGACTAGGCTTGGCTTAACTTAGAGATTTCATTACTTTTTATAGAAAAACAAGCAGCTCAATCGAGACTTGGCTAGTTTTTACAGGATGTTTTTGGTGGGATACATTATACATATAAAAATATAAATATATAAAATCACAATACACAACATAACGAGCTACCGTAAGGGTTTACGAGTAAATCGCGTGTTGGGACCAATTCGTGAAAGTGCTACTGAAGCGAAGCGAAGGTTAAAATCCGCGACCTACGGGATCCATAAACATAGTGTAGTAGCCAGCAGCAAGCTAGATTAAAAACGATATAATTCTATTGTACGGTCCGTTCCGTGAATGAGATTTCATACGTTAAGGCATTTTTTTTGCTTGATTCATGAAAAAATATACTTGAAAGTTTTAAAACCCATATATATGAGTGTTAAATAAAATACAGTCATAATGAAGATTAGAATCTTATCCTATAAGTGCATTCTAGCCGAATATGGTTAGGAATGTAAATAGTGTTTATAGTTCAGTACACACAAAGGCCATAGGTTTCTAGTTGACAATACTTCGTACAATAATAATAATAGATTTGAATTAGATACATAATTATGTTATGGTAATGATAAGACAATAAACAATACCAAAGCTGGGAAATGTCTCACCTGGCTATTGTTTTATCCCATTTAGTCATACGCGATTGTTTTAATAATACTGTTGAGATGTTTCACTGAAAAATCACTTTTTTATAAAAATGTTACTATGTAATACAAAGAAATTTACGTATAAGTGTATTCAGGGCGGCGTGCTGAAAGCAACTGGGCGGGCGGGAGGTTAGCCTCAGGCAGATAGGGCGGCAAAGCCTTCAGATATAGCTGTTTCATTTCCACATACTAAAATAACCTCTATGAAAAGAGACGCGAATGGATGCACTTGCTGTTGGGTCAAAATCTTGCAATAATTACCTCTTACGTAAGATGTAATTCAGTATCATCTGTATATCTAAATTGGCAACACAACCATGCACATTTAAAAAATCAGACGCCTCATAATTCCCTTCCATTAAGTAGGTAATAAAATATTATAACATCCTATACTGAGGTTTTTCAGTTTTTGTTTATTTTTTCAAATTCTTTTTACCGTGAGAAAAACTAAAACAATAGAATTCCTTAGATATCAAATTATTAGCAAAACAACTATACGAACTCTGTTTATGGTTTCGCATTGCAGCAATCAAGTTGTCTGGATGGTAGTTGTAAATAAACGCATTATTTTTATCATTGTTATGCTACGCTTAGTTACAAAATATACCTTTTCCTGCATTTGCTATCCGATTCCTGCGGTGCTACTATTTATAGAGGGCACATCAAGCAAGAAATAATAATGAGGAAATCAATTGAAACTTCCATGCATGCAACGTTTGTGGTATCAATCAATTGTCTTTCAATAATAATAATAATAATGAACCTGACGAAATATTCTCGCGATGATTTAGTATCTACGTGGGAAAAAATTACAATATCTATACAAACGATGAATTAGGAGCGACATAAGTTGCATTTGAATCCTGAATTGAATTTCGCAATTGTTCCATTGATACAGTTTCATTATCTTTTCAGGACATTGTACTAATTAGCCCGTCCGCGCACAATTTGATAGCGTATCCGGTGCATTGCACTACTGCTTTGCAACGTTTGGTTCTTGTAAATACCTATATGGTGTAATCCTAAAATTTACTATCAGAAGCGAAAAGTTTAGTCATCCTTCAAATTTTTAGCCCATAAACAGTCATCCTTCAAATTTCTAGCCCATAAACTTTGTACCGTAGGAGTACACATCTGCATACACAATTGGAACCTTTTGTTATTTTGTTTTGATAGACCTAAACACACGTATAGGTACTTCAGATTGGTTGTATTGAAACAGGTTTCGTTACCTCCACAACAGCGAGTGGGGTGCTCGAACAAGTCGAGTGTCTGCATAGATAGATAGATACTTGTACATACATGTCTATACGAGCTAGTTCTTTTTTGATACGTGAATAGGATGGAAGATAATGGAAGGGCAGGTAACCCGATCCACGGACGTGACCCTTGGCGCTCTCGTCAGACTCATTGTTCAAGAGACATGATACTTTAGTATCGGTAGAGATATACTCAAGAGTATTTTTTGTAAGGTTCATAGACTTGTGTACGTGATAAGAACCTTAATATTTGATTCTTTTAGTACCTAGCTTTGCCCGGAGAAGGCAAAAGTTAAAAAAAAGTAGGTACAAAAAGATTCGACCCCATAATCTACGAGGAGGAAGTCAAATACTTTGACCACTGGCCTATCGCTTATAAATCTGGTGCAATGAAATTACCAATCTTATTATTGTGCGGAAAACACGATGTGCCTAAAAACTCGGACAAGCGAATTTCCCCAGATACTCATAGCTAGATCGATTTTTAACCCCCGTAAACCCCTATATTGCAAATTTTATCGAAATCTTTAGAGCCGTACAAATATTTCTCGTTTGATTGAATAGGATTAAATCATCTTGGCAATAAACACAACATTATTTGATGAAAATTATTTGTTTTAAAAGTAAAAGAAGAGTAAAAATAAATCAATGCCATAAGTTTTCAATACATCGTGAGGTTACTGACTTCTAAACAAGGTTAAAAGTCTGCAGAAACTTGTACCCTCGATACAGGTAATAAGAGTCAACTGGTTAATATTCAGAGCTCGACGAAATCTTTGTTGCATTGTTTAGAACAGTGTATCGAATGATCTATAACTGCCTTTGAAAATCTGTTCAAAAGACTTTTTAAAGTTTAAAACGTGACTGTCCGTCTTTACACAATGCCGCTGGGCATTCACTCGTCACGTCAACCTCTTTAAAATCAATACTAATGTCGACTGATACTTTAAAAAAATCACAGATCTCATGAATTATATAACTTCGTGTACATTGAAAACGATTTTAGGCATTCTCAAATATCTGCTTTATTTTTTCATGTTTAAAAAACAACTATAAGCAGTAGTTTACTACATATAAAAATCAAGTCCAAATGCATACTTACGAACTGCGGCATTAAACGTCCGCTCGATCTAAATAATGTAACCACTATATAATCCAGTGACAGTGTAAATGTAAAAGGAGTATCTACCCTTATAACAATTTAATTTATATTGCATTTAAAATGTGGCACGACATTCCCTTAGGTGTTTTTTGAATTTTTCAATTACATTAATTAGTTTTAAGATATGGGCCATTTCATGACTAAAGCCAAAGAAAAAATTATCCCATTTTCAGTTTTTTTCGAATTTTTTGTTTTTGACTAAAAAATTAAATTTTCTACATAAAGCCCTTGCCAATACGCACATTTTGACACTTAAATCATTACGACGTCCAACAATCTTTTTGATTAATCGCCATGTCACATTTGCTGAAAAAGTGTACCGGAGAGAGTGAAGAAACATCATCATATCAGCTCATATACGTCCCCAGCGAGGGGCTCGAGTCTACCCTGAATTAAGGCGATCGGGCCTAAGTCGACCGCGGGCCAAGTGCGGGTTGGTCAACTTCACACACACGCCTGCGAGCTTCTTCGCAGGCGTCTGCAGGTTTCCTCACGATGTTTTCCATCACCGTAAGAGCGTCGGATAAACGTACACGTGAAATCTAAATTTGAAATCACATTGATACGTGGCAGGATTCGAACTACGACCTCCCGGACAGGAGGCGGGGGCCCTAGCCGTTACGCCACCGACGCTCTACTGGAGAGAGCGAAGAAACATATTCAATGTTAAAATGCAGTAATCAATTTGAAAGAAAGAAAGACCAGCTCATTAGTAATGTCTTTAGTAGAACATGCGTTCTAAACGCATGTACGTAATTACATAAAACATGCATCTGTTTACAATCTTCTATCACAGAAGAGTACCTAACTACCGCTAGTCCCGCTTGAACTGTAACAAAATAAACTAACCCGAGTAACAAACAAAACATTCTACAAAATAAAGTAACAACCTAATTACAGAACTCCATTCTAATTAAATCGACGTCCAACCAACAGCAGAAACTAAGTACATAGGATACGTAAGTTGAACCATCTAATTGCCTTAAATCTAATTCTAAAGAAGTTAGAACACATCATGTTTAATTTTTATAAACCATAATTTGTATTTAAACTTCCTGCGGTTTGATTTTCTTCACCGTGTCCTACATCCGCGGGCTTAGTAGCTCACGAGCTACCAATACTACATTATACATTCCTTACTATAAAGGTATACTAAATTATACTATATACATGAGCGACTGAGTTATTATTATTATTATTATTATTATATCAGCTCATATACGTCCCCACCGAGGGGCTCGAGCCTACCCTGAATCAGGGCGATTAGGCCTTAGTCGACCACGCGGGCCCAGTGCGGGTTGGTCGACTTCACACACAACCTTCGAGACTAATTAGTAATCTGTGCTTCGAGTTTCTTCGCAGGCGTGTGCAGGTTTCCTCACGATGTTTTCCTTCACCATTAAAGCAATCGGTAATTATATGTACGTAAGTTTTTGAAAAACTCATTGGTACATTGGGCGTCCAGATTTGAACCCAGTACCTCTGGTTAGATGGACCAAGTCGTTACCGGTTGAGCCACCGACGCTTTTTTTTAGCGACTGAGTGCGAGGATATAATATAAGGAGAGATGTACGGGACGAACAATGTGTGCCAGCGTATGTGCCATGCGAGTGATAAACAGTTAAGAGATTAGTATAAATAAGTCCCTAATAAGATCTATAAGTAAACATATGTAAATAATTAGATATAAGTAGGAACGTCAGAGACTCATTGGAATAAAGAATCCCACAGTTCGTCAATTTATTGTCCAACCTATACATACAATAATTCTTCTATACGTTTATATATCACTGAACTTCTCCTAAATGGCCAAACCGAATTTGATGAAATTCATTGTATGTGATTGAGCGAACCCGCGGGCAAAAGGTAGTTACATAATAAAACGTGAGACACACCTAAGAAATAAAACCCATAGATTCGGGGAAATGTTGATAAATGACAATACTTGTTACATTTATTTTCTACTAAGTTTTTTGGCGGGATTTGTGGTGGACGCATTCGTAGTTTTATTTTGTTGTTTTTTCATTGTTTTCTGCTGGGATTTTGTTCAAGAAGTGGTGCATTTTGGAGAAAATCGTCTAGTGCACGTGAGCAATGTGGAGAACAAGAAAATAAAACGAAGGAGGACGTGAGAACCCAACTTGCTCTGGGTGCAGTTTTATAGACGCCCAACAGCAACTGGGTGTTCCACCTCAGAATGCAGCTGCTGCAAATGCTGTCAAGAACTTCAGAGAAGATTTTTGCACCGGCACTAGCATTACAAATCCAAAAACAAATGAAGAAAGTGAAAATTATTTACGATTCCGGCTGAAGGACTAGTTTCCATGGCCAAGAAAAATTTACAACAAAATTATTTTCTACTAGGAGAGGTTTTTTTGGCGGAATTAGTGGTGAACGCATTCGTAGTTTTATTTTGTTTTTTTGCATTATTTTCTGCTAGGATTTTGTTCAAGAAGTGGTGCATTTTAGAGAAAATCGTCTAGAGTGCACGTGAAAAATTTGGCATGTGATGATGATAACCTACTAAGAAATATACAATAGGTAAGTATACACGTTTTTGCAGAAACTATTATAAACTGTAAGCAAAGTTTAGGGATACAAGTAAAGAGAGACAACTTTGTGATAGCAAACATGCGAATTCAAACTTAATTACAACGAATCTAACGTTCATAATATCTTGCACGGCACGGATGCGACTTTCTTTATAATATTGTACGTTAGTACTAATATAATCATCACGTATTATGAAGTCATTGAATATAATATATACTTTGATGTTAGCCTAGCGTGATTGAGTAAGGGCGCTACTCGTAACGAATCACCTACTCGTTAGTCCGCTAAGTAAAAAAAATTAAAAACCGGTTAAGGCCGCACGTTACCATTATCTGTCGCAAAATCGCGTTTGTTTGTTTGGGAGCCCCCCTTAAATATTTATTTTATTCTGTTTTTAGTATTTGTTGTTACAGCGGCAACTGAAATACATCATCCCAACATCATCCATTAAACAGTCATCCTTCAACTGTCTAGCTATCACGGTTCATTAAATACACATACAGCCTGGTGACAGACAGACAGACGGACGGACGGACAGTGAAGTCTTAGTAATAGGGTCCCGATTTTACCTTTTTGGGTACGGAACCCTTAAAATCGGCAAAGTGCATGTCGGTCGGGCCACGCATAATGTAGAGTAGGTACCGAAGTCATCACTTCAAATGTCTCAGGATATCCTAAATCGTTTTCATCTATTATAGGTCCGATAGTTTAGAAACACCAGGGACTTGTTTTCAACGACTTTGACCCCTAAAAACCCTAAAAACGCGAACCCTAAAAAGTTAATCATCATCATCATATCAGGCGTAAGACGTCCACTGCTGGATAAAACCCTCATCCAAGCATTTTCACAACGACCAGCCAGTCCTGCGCTGCCCGCATCCAGCGGCTTTCCGCAGCCTTCACCAGGTCAAAGAGTAGGGAAATATTAAAGCAATCAGTAGGAAATATTACTGACCACGTTCAAAAGTTAATAATTTAATAACTCCTACCAATTCGAAAGAATAATGAAATAAGAGCGGGCGCAAGAAAATAATATACTTACAATTTTGTTGACATTAACGAATGACTAGGGAGAAGAGGGGAAAGTAAATTTTACCCAACTATTATAGTGATAATAACTAAGTTATCAATTTTCCCTGAAAAGGAGGGAATTAATTTACATATTTATTCTACTAGAACTTAACTTGAGAGTTAATAAGGTGATAATTATGAAACTAAGGGCTTACCGATTTGTGAATGAAAAAAAACTTTACCTACTTTTAAAATTCTCCAGAATATAGCCTTTTCATATTGCCCACAAAAAGGCGTGTATTGTTTTTAGGTCTAATGGATGTATGTATACCTATACATATAGAACGTAGCTATGTATGTTTCTTTATTCCAGGATATCTTCTAAACAGATTGATGGATTTCAGAGTGCGAGAAGTAACTATTTAGTAATCTGTGGTGCGAGGTATTGTTAAATTCGTCTTGATCCCGTGAGTGACATTATTTTTTAAATTATATTAGGAATCGGGAAACACTGACATACATTTTACCCGACTTCCAAAAAAAAGGGAGGCAATGTTTTTATGCAGCTGTCGTGCTTTTATAAAATATTATATTCTTTTTATTAACGAGTCAAACTAAAATATCTTATGGAGTCCACTTCGTCGTCTAAAATTGCTTCCTTGCTTGCACGCTATCATCTCCCTTGCATCAAAGTTTCATGAGACGAGCGAGAGCCAAGTTTCGTCGAGTTACAGGAAAGTTTTTGGGTAGATAATAAATAAACTGTCTTGTGTAGCGTATGGGGAAAACGAATGAATAAATTACATTGAGTTTACTTTAAGGGCAACATCACCTCAAAGATACTCACATTCACCATAGTCATATTTATTTTATATCTTAAAATATAATTTAGAAAGTTATGTAAGAAAAAACGACTTCCATCGCAACAACTTAGTACAATTTTGTAAAATTTTGGTTTTTGTTGAATTTTGAAAAAAGTACTAAACCTATTTTGATAAACTTTATATGGAACCAACCTAGCAGCATACAATATCCAATAAAAAAATCGGTTCACAATCTGCGAAGATATCGCGTAACAAACGTACAAAAAACATACAGTCGAATTAAGAACCTCCTCCTTTTTGGAAGTCGGTTCAAAAGCAAGATGGTATTCTAATATGCCTACGTGATAATTTTAAAAGAACGGATTCTAGTTTTGGATTCTAATCACGCAAAAGTAATGTAGTCTCCTCCTATTTAGTTCATCTTCAAATATTCCAACCACAATTCCAAACGTCACTTGTTTGTAGGTACCTTTGTAAAGGCGGCCGAAGAAGTAACTATTTAGTAATCTGTGGCCGAAGTGCGCGATGACCTTTAAGTAGGAGCAACGCACTTTCAATGTAAAATAACGGTCTGGAGTTTGCGAGAGTATCGATTTTGTATCACCAATAAAATGTTCTATTCTACTTCTTCAACCGAAAAAAAAAAAGAGGAGGTAATTCAATTGATACCTTTGTTTTTTCGCAGATTGTGAACCGGTTTTTAACCGACTTTAAAAAAGAAGGAGGTTTTTATGATTATTTTGACAAGCTTTTATTTAGTTTCACCTGTACCGGTGTCTGTAGTGAAAACTTGCAAGTTAAATTTGACCCACTTCCCTGTTTCCCATTGAGCTGAAATTTTGCATGCATATGTATATCGCGTGACAAAGCATGTACTTAAACAATTTTGGTTTTTCGAAATTTAGATTTTTTTATTCGATAGGCCGCGTTAGTCCCATATAAATTTTATTAAAATCGGTGTAGTGCTTTTTAGAAAATTATCAAAAACCAAAAGTTTTAAGTACATAATGCAAAATTGTACTAAGTTGTTACGATGAAAGGATATTAGAAATATTTTTATTTTACTTCAAAACGATTTCAAACAACAAAGCCTTTCACTGACACGTTTCCATATTTGTAAATAAATAATACATAAAGCTAATTTACGATTCACACAGGTGTTGCCAATATCCTGTTTCCGGTCAGAATTTATGAATAAACTGCCAAAAAGATCACTGGTATAATTTATAATTTAAAATCAGAATTCACAAATTTATGTTGGGTCAGTCAGAGGTTCGGAATCAAAATTATTTTGTACTTATTTTTTAAAAATTATTTACCATAATATTACCTATTTTTTCACCTATTTTTACTTTCGAGCGACTAAGGAACGCGCGGTAGCGAGGCAGATTTTACTTTTATAATAGCTTTTGCCAGCGGCTTCTCTCGCGTGAGTGAACATAGTTTCTTTGACTGCCTTCGAGGGTGCGCAGTGCCTATATGGTAATCCTGGTCCTATACTGTCTATCTCGCAAATTTCATCCAGATATGTTTATCTGTTGTGGCGTGAAAGAGTAACAAACATCCATACATACAAACTTTCGCGTTTATAATATTAGTAAGGATTTGACACCTCTTTTTTAACACGAATGCCTAGAAAAATGGAGTAAATTGTTTTCAAATCTTATGTATGTACCTATTATAGATTGTATATTATAATCTAACCGTTTTTACAATTCCACGGCGACATATACATTATTAATTATGGCAGCATTTTGTCAATTATGTGAATACAATCCAGTCCGGTAGGCGCCACACGCGACGACAGCTCACCCTATTGCTACCTACTACCCTACCACCGTTGGGGGACAAATGGGGGCAAGCAGTTTCGTAGGTACACAGGCCAGCACATCAAGCTACACACTTTGGACTTTGGACCGTTCTTATGCCGAATGGGTATGGATCAGAATCGTACTACGAGTGTATAGCTTGATGTGCTGGCCTCTGCACATTATATTGTATCGTATATCCCTGCGTCTTATCCTGCAGCGCTGTGCCATTCATCATCACCATTGTCATCAAAACAACAATTAAACACGTAAACAGGAATCCAAAAATGAAAGTACGGCGTGTCCCGTAAATCTATTCGGTACATTTTCAAGCGATACGGTTACACAGGCGAATTCTCATAGAGTCCTTTAGGGAGCCGTTTATACAGGGTGTAACAAACTTGGTGTAGGTCCCGTTAACTGAGGCTTCTACTCATCATACTGAACAACTTCTGTTCTACGACTTTGCTGCAAAAGTAAAAAAATAATATATTAACTCTTCATACAAATCATTTTAGTATGGAGGGTCCAATTTTTTTTTTAGAAAATTGACTATCCTTGGAGAAAGTCGTTCAGTATGATGAGTAGAACCCCCAGTTAACGGGACCTACACCAATTTTGTTACACCCTGTATAATTATATCATCTAAACACACGGAAGTGTGTCCGCCAAGTTCGAAAAGAACAAGTTTAACAGTCAAGCCGCCAAGCAAGCAAAGCTTCATTATATCAGCTCATATACGTCCCCACCGAGGGGCTCGAGGCTTACTTTATTAAAATAAACGCCAATAGAATTAGTAGCACAGAACATAACAAATTTACATGTACGTACATGCTCTATAATTATTTGGAGAAGCCTCAGATAAATAATAAGTTTTATTTTATGGTACAATACAGAATATTACTGATTTATAAAAATATCAATTTGATGTGCCGTAGCTATTATTAATGAAACTACTATATAACTTAGTTCCTACCCATTTTCTAACCATTACGCCACGGAGGCGGTTAAATAGGTAGGAACCGATGAGATATAGTCAAACGCACTAACATTTTTAATAAAAAAAAACCTATATCAAAGTAAGTATATATATTAGTACTAACATACAGTATGGACACTCCCTGCCGCTCTCTAGATTGCGACCTCACCCCCTCGTCACCCAGATTGATACAAATTGGTTACAGTTTGGTTGTAGAACGTATTAGGATTTCGTCGCAATTTTGTTTGTTCCGTCATTCCTTTTTTGAAATGAAGCTTCTGGCCCGTTGTATGAAGTGTCCCAGGGTGTGCTGTGCCTACATACAGTACTTAAGATAAGTTCCACCAAGAATGAGCTCCAATCCTTATTAACTGGCTAGGTTGTTGAAAGAATGTTGTACTGTGTCTGAGAAAAACACATAAACTCGTTTCTTTTCTTTTTTCGTTTTTTAAGGCTTTCCGGCAATCAAAGGAGAGGAATCGTTCTATCGACAGTTTACCGCGCTTTTTCTAATTTCCCGACAACGACGTTGGTGTGCGACAATTAAGTAAAAAATTAAGTTAGGGGAATTCAGGACAACAAGAGTTTTTATTTTTGTGGCTATGGCTACCAACAAGATTTACTGGGCAGTTGATTATACAGAGTGTAATAAAATTGGCGTAGGTCCCGTTGACTCATCATCATCATGTCAGCCGACGGACGTCCACTGCTGAACATAGGCCATAATATATTCTATGACTTTGCTCAAATCGCAAAAAAAAAAACAATACAAATTGATCAGCTGATCAACTAGTTTTGTGCATTTTTGTATGGGGTGGTTTTGTATTTTGTCCAATTTATTTTTTGAGGATTGACTATGGGTCCCTCGGGGAAAGTTGTTCAGTATGATGAATAGAATCCCCAGTTAACGGATCCTACACCAATTTTGTCACATCCTGTATACCTCTAATTGCGATAGTTTAGTTTTCTACTATGGTTTAGTGGAACGTGACCAGCTATTAACATTTATCATCAACTAGCTGACCCGACAGACGTTATCCCGTTTAAATATCGTGTCGCGAATTACGCATATCGAATCGTTCGAATCGTGAGTTATTTTATGGTATTAAGTTCATACAAAAGTCCCACAGAAAAATTCACTTACTTAAGTTTTCTCGAATTTTTCAAATTTCTGGGAATCTTTTTCAGTAATACAAGCTTTGTACCTATTAGCTTGCAGTGCTAATTAGTTTGTTTGTTATTTTGGGACAAGTCTTGAACGCTAAATTAGAACCACATCCTGGTTTCCGATTGAGCTGAAATTTTGCATACAAGTTAAGTTTGGAGCATAATACCATACATGGTTAGCTATTTATACATAGTTAGGATTCAATAAAACTACAAACTTAAAGGTTTTGGATTTTTTCCTTTACGTATAATGTGAGACCTTGCTTCTTGACACATTCATTATTCTAAGTCAACGATAGTACCCTGTAGGTTTTGATTTAGATTCTTGCGCGTGATTGTTAGTATAGGTAGTAACTAATTAGTAATCTGTGGTATAGGTATCAAAATATGCGACATAATTAAATGGTAGGCTTTGACTTTGAAGCTTGGGACCATATATAGGCTTAAGTATTTAATTTTGTTTTCAACATGATACCTCCACGCTTTCCTTTGAAATGGGTCTTGCTTGACAGACGGATGGACAGACGGATGGACAAAAAAGTGATCCTACAAGGGTTCCTTTTTCCCTTTAGAGGTACGGAACCCTACAAACGACGATGCACAAAATTGTTTAATCCGATTTGTATAAAGAATTTTTTTTACGAATTAACTATGAGTCTTTTGTGAAAAGTTGTTCAGTATGTGAGTAGAAGCCCCATTTTATGGCTCCTATGCCCCTTTTTGTTACATCCTTTACGGGTATAGACTAGTAGTTCGCCCCGACCTCGCGTGCATATACAAATTACATTCAGATTCTGTTATTTATTACAATCCCCGGACAAACATACAAACAAATGCAAAAACGCTTCAACATTCGCTCGCTCGGTGATAAAAAGTATACCTCGAAATACTATGAACTACCGAGCTCGCTGACCTAGGTCACACCCCGGACACTTCATACAAGGGGCGAGAAATGACATTTCTAAAAACAAATGAAATCACGGCGAAATTCTATACGTTCCAGAACCAAACTTGTACCAATCTGTATCAACCATACTATTCCGATTTCTGTGGTATCAACCTGGGAGGGGGTGAGGTCGCAATCTCGAGAGCGGCAGGAAGTGTCCATACTGTATGTTAGTACTAATATGTACACTTTGCCTAGTTATATTATATAGGTATATTTTTGTCTAAAAGAAGGTCAGTAAACTTTACTTACTAAATTAAAAATAGGAAAAAATCGAGATGATTTTCATTGATTACTCGTATTGATCACTGCACTGCGGCAGAAAGCCAAATAGCAGTAAATGCATTTAGAACATTTTTACGTTTCTACACGTTGAGGAAGCAAATAAAATTGTTGTGAATGTTTTCAGAACTTGTTAGGTTAACTACCTATTTCAGTGTAAACTCAGTGTTAATAAAATCATTGATATGTTCCGGCTTGAAGATAAGATAGCCAGATCTCAGTTGCGTTGGGAAATCTTGGTAAGCCCGCTTCCATCTTCGGCATTATCATCACTTATCATCAGGTGAGATGATGCCAGGGGCTTATCAATTGTGGTTTAAAAAAATACTGTTATTTCGTATTTGCCAAAAAAATATCTTAAAATGCCATTGTATGATAGCACTTAAATAATTAAATATCGTTATCTTAGTGAAAACGTTTTGTTACCAGACCAATCTTGAAGAAATTTGGCATGCAGGTAGCCTGTCTCACGGGGAAGGACATAGACTACTTTTTATCCCGTGAAAATAGCATAGTCCGATGTAGTTCCTGAGGGAACTGAAAAAAAAAACTCTTTTTTGGTTAGTTTATTTTACTTCGCAACGGAACAATGAATTGTTGTGATTTTTCGCACAGAGATGGTTGCGGGGGTGGAAAATGACATAATTCACTAATTAGCTTAACCTGACATAGTTCCCGAGGGATCTGGGGAAAACTCATTTACACGTTCACGCACATCATCGGCGTTGCAACGGAGCAACGGATTGAAGAGTTTTTTGGAGAGAATTGGTTGAGGGAAATGACAAAGACTGCTAATCAGAATAGCCCGATATTGTTCTTGAAGGATCCGGAGAAAACTAATGTCCACGCTCGAACCGCTTGCGGCTCGCGCACCACTCACCCTCAAAGACAGTTAAAAACGATGTCCACGCGGGCGAAGCAGCGGGCAAAAGCCAGTTATTAATAAGAAGTATTGATTTTACATAAAGAAACGGTATATTTATTATAAGACTAGAATACCTATATTAGTTAAAAGTATACCTACATATTTTTTTAAATAAACGTTATATACAATGTCACAGAATTACAATGTGACAATGTTCTCCGACATACGCGTACCTACAGTACCTACAATTTCGCTTTGATCTTGTTTGTGAAAGCACAATTTCAAGTTTGGTACCTTCATCAAAACCACCACTATACGTCATGGAGGGTGGCGCAGGGCGGCGGCGCGCGCGGCTTCGCATTATTTATTTACAACAATTTTCATTCTGAAGTCCCTCTTTCAGAATACCTTGTCCATTGTATATTTCATCATAGCTGCAAAGCTAATATTGTTATCTCCTTTGTTATAATGAGTTTTCCTACGTGCATGCAGAGTATAGGCAAAGTATATAAGGTGTAACAAAATTAGCTGAAACTATTTTAACTGGTGCTTCTACCCATGAAACTGAACAACTTTCCCTATGGAACCCATAGTCAAATTGCAAAAAAATTGTTGGCTCTCCCATACTAAATTGATCAGCTAATCGGCTAACTTAGCACCAATGGGAAGTTCAATTTTTTTTTTAAGATTTGACTATGGGTTTTATAGGGAAAGTTGTTCAGTTTATTGGTAGAATCACCAGTTAAAATAGTTCAGCTAATTTTGTTACACCTTTTATATTAGTAGTAACATACAGTATGGACACTCCCTATAGTCCCTATGCCGCTCTCTAGATTGCGACCTGACCCCCTCGTCACCCAGATTGATACAGATTGGTTACAGTTTGGTTGTCAAACGTATAGAATTTCGCCACCATTTTGTTTGTTGCGTCATTCCTTTTTTGAAATATCATTTCTGGCCCGTTGTATGAAGTGTCCAGGGTGTGGTATAGGTAAGAAGTACTGTAATTAAATATTAATTATATTATCAATAATCAATTTATCAATAAATTTATAATCGAAAGAGGAAAGTCCCGATGCACTCACTGACTGACTCATCAACGCCCGGCCCAAACCGATGGACCTAGAAAGCTGAAATTTTGCCCAGAAGATTCCTTTATGATGTAGATAAATAAGACAGGTTTTTTTCATAATTGGATAGGTAATAAAACGCGGGCAGCGTCGCGGGCGGGAAACTAGTAATTCTTATGGAACAGAAAAAAATACATGTAAACATGTTAAAAGAGGGTATGTTAAAGATGTATAAGTATAGAGCTATTTAACGACAATTTTAAAATAATTATTACGTTTAAAATCCTTAATTGTCCATTGAAAAACATCAGAGATGGAGTCATTTTCTCTTATACAACAGCCAGAATAAAACTCATAATGAGAGCGATCTATAAAGAAAAAAACCATTTTTTTCATATACAGGATGTAACAAAATTGGTGTAGGTCCCGGTAACTGGGGCTTCTACTCATTAAACTGTACAACTTTTGTTTCACAAGTTTGCTGAAATCGCAAGAAAAAAATAAACTCTTCATACAAAACGATCAGCTGATCGACCGATTTGTTGAAGGAGTTTGTATACTGTGTGGGTATTCAAACTATTTAACTACATGTGTTTTGAATCTTGAAAAAGAGTATATACCTATGTCAATTGTCAATGTCTCGTTTGTGAAAATATAAAAACAACGTTTGGTTTATATGTGCTATATTTAATTTATTCTTTCTCTGTTATCATTCTCCAAAACTGTGTCCTAAGGCGGACACCACTGACGCTCTGCTTACACGTATGTGTTAAACTATATCAGGTTATCGGTCCCACCTACAAATATGGAGAATTTCGGTAAATTACAAATTGGCTTGTTGGAAGGGAAAGCAAATTGGGATACTTGGAAATATAAAGCCACCAGTCTGCTACGCACCGTCCCGGACGCGCTTGAGGTAGTGGTGGGCTCGTTCAAGAAACCCACAGAACCTGTTCTTCCAACAGATACAGTTGCAGTGACCACGTACAAGACAGAACTAGGCCGTTTTGTAAAAGCTGACGCAACTGCTCTGCTTATCGTAACCACCAATATGAAAGAAGAGACACTTCGAAAGGTCATGAGATACACGAATGCAAGAGACGTATGGCTTGAGCTACATAGACTTTTCGACGGCACGGACGAAGACAAGTCCTACAATCTATGTATGAGCTTCTTTGGCTTTAGAAAAGATCCGGCAGATGACATAGCCACACACATGTCAAAGTTGAAAAATATTTGGACGCAGCTTAATCAGGAGTTAAGTAAGGACAAAACCGGTGAGCTACCAGAACTTCTACTCCTTTGCAAGATTCTCGATACGCTCGACGAAACCTATTTTTCCTTTAGAAGCAGCTGGCTATTATTACCTAAATCTGATCGAACCATCGAAAGCCTTACAAGCCATTTATGTGCATTTGAACGAGCTTTGCAGAGTAATAACGTACTTCAACAAGAAGCTCTCGTTACAAATTCCGGCACTACGTCTACTGCAGAGAAGAAGGATAGAAAGTTGAAATGCAACTACTGCCAAGCTATCGGCCATCGAGTGAGAAACTGTCAGAAGTGGATCAGAGACGGCAAGCCTCCGAAAAGCAGTAATCCGCAAGCAACACGTTCTACCTCTAAATCCGCAAACATGATCCTGTTGTCTATCGATAGCACAGAAGTATTTTCAATCGTTCCCGACATCGAAAACTGGTACGTGGATAACGGCGCCACGAGCCACGTGACAAACCGGGCTGATTTATTCCAAACCTTCAAATGCTTTGACGATATCCATACTGTAACAACGGCTGACGGCAAATCGATTCGTGCTAAGGGCAAAGGTTCAGTAATTATCGAAGCAAATGTAAGAGGGAAGCTACAACGAGCGACCCTTCAAGATGTTTGGTACGTTCCAGCCATTTCGAAGAATTTATTCTCAGTACTAGCACTTCACGACAGGATTCCGAACAGCAAATTCGTATCGACGACAAAAGAATGCAACGTCTATGTCAACGAAGAAGCGTGCTTAATAGGAAGACGTAAGAAAGAAGGTGGATTGTACAAACTAGACTTAAAAGTTGTACATCCTGAGAACCCCGCTGAAGTCTTTGCAACATTCAATACTATGCAACTATACCACGAGAGGTTTGCACACCAGAACAAGAGGCACGTGAAAGCTACAGTGAAACGCGAACTGGACTTAGATCTTCCTCTTGATAAGGAGCTGTGTGAGGGCTGCATATATGGAAAAGCTCATAGACTTAAATTCGGTACGAGGACCCGAGCTACCGCGCCAGGAGAACTCATGCACACCGACATTTGTGGACCATTTCAACCAAGCTTTTCAAAATTCCAGTACTACGTGTTGTTCAAAGACGACTATACAGGCTATCGTATGGTATACTTCCTGAGATACAAGTCGGAGGTTAAGGATAAGCTCGCCTTAATGCTAGCTCAGACGAAGAATGAAGGATATGCCGTAAAATGCCTGTTAAGCGACAACGGTGGCGAATTTGACAACAAGTCCATTAGAGATATACTAGACTCCCATGGAATTCGACAAAGACTGGTAATGCCTTACACACCAGAGCAGAACGGTGTAAGCGAACGTGAAAATCGCACCTTGGTTGAAACAGCGAGATCCATGATGTACGCGCATGACCCTATGCCACAAGAACTTTGGGCAGAACTGATAAATACGGCCGCGTACATTCTCAACAGAACAGGTCCGACAAACAACAACGACAAGTCACCGTATGAACTTTGGACTGGAAAAAAACCGACTGTCAAACATCTGCGTATCATAGGATGCAATGCCTACGTCCACGTTCCAAAGCAGAAACGAAAAAAAATGAACAAAAAAGCCATTAAAGGACGACTTGTCGGTTACGATGAAGATGGCTACCGGGTATGGATTACTGACGGAAAAAGTAACAAGCTCGTCCGTTCACGTGATGTCACTTTCGATGAAAGACCGCTTCCTAACGAAGATGTTCACCCAGCTTGTGTAAACAACGACACAAATACGAGGGAGTACATAGTACAGCTGCCGTTGGGTAACTCCAACAGCAATGAGGAACCGGCTCCCCTTCCTGAAGTACATCATGATCCATCACCAGATGAACCCGAGGAAGATTTCGAAGATGCTGAAGATAATGTATCTAGCGATAATGAACTTGGCCTTGAGGGAGGAAATTTGGAACCCGAACCAGTCCAAGAAGACCAAGTACATGAACCCGAACCGGTCCAAGAAGACCAAGTACACGAACTCGAACCTCATCACGATGATCCTGAAGTAGTCGACTATGACGCCGAACCGCCGCGTTACAACTTGCGCAATCGCAACGAAATACGACGACCTGAGAGATATAATGACTACGTATGCATTACAGAGATGTACCCGTCGAATTTCGCTGATGCAATGGATCGTGACGACAGCGAAGAATGGCGAAAAGCGATGCACAGTGAAATGAAGTCACTGAAGGACCTCAACGTTTGGACGGCATGTGATCTACCGAAAGGGAGAAAAGCGCTTCCTTGCAAATGGGTCCTACGAACAAAAAGAAACCCAGACGGCTCTATTGACAAATACAAGGCACGACTCGTTGTGAAGGGATTTAAACAAAGAAGAGGAATCGACTACGATCAGACCTTCAGTCCTGTCACACGCCTAGCGACTGTCAGAGCATTGTTGAGTGTCAGCGCTCAAGAGAACATGCATATAGTACAATTTGATGTTGCTACTGCGTTCCTCAACGGAAAGCTTGTGGAGGAAATATACATGCAACAACCCGAAGGTTTTAGCGACGGAACGACTAAGGTCTGGAAACTTAACCGAAGCTTGTACGGCTTAAAGCAAGCTCCAAGATGTTGGAACTCGTGTTTTGAAAGCATTTTACTTGATATGGACTTTAAGCAATGCGAGGCTGACTGTTGTCTATACAGTAAAGAAACAGATGGCAAGAAACTATTGATCACGTTGTACGTAGATGACGGATTAGTAGCCGCAAGTGATGAAGACTTAGCGCAATCATTTCTTAATGATTTACGAAAACGTTTGAAGATAACGACGAAGCCCGCTTCATATTACCTAGGGCTACAAATCGAAAGAGAGAAGGATGGCTCTGTCTTCATAAATCAAGAAGCCTATGCAAAGAAAATATTGGAGCGCTTTGGGATGACAGAATGCAATCCTGTCGCAACACCCATTGAGAAGGATGCTACGACTATTCAATCAGGGAAAGTCGAATCCGAAACCGTGAAGTATCCGTATAGAGAAGCAGTCGGTGCGTTAGCATATTTAATGGTCGGAACACGTCCTGACATTGCTTTTGCAGTGGGTGTTGCCTCCCGAAAATTGGAATCCCCCTCCAAGGAAGACTGCCTTGGTGTAAAAAGGATTTTGCGTTACATCAAAGGAACGTCTGCCTATGGAATTAGGTATGGACAGCATAAACCAGGAATACTCGAAGCATTCAGCGATGCTGACCATGGAGGCGATCGAGAGACCAGCCGATCTACCACAGGCGTTGCCTGTCGCTATGCAGGAGGTGTGATATCTTGGCTCAGTCAACGGCAAGCGTCCGTTTCTATCTCTACTACCGAAGCCGAGCTGGTAGCAGCCAGTGAAGCAGCCAGAGAGTTGGTTTGGCTCACCAGAGTAATGCAGGAGTTAACTGAACTCAGGCATATTCCTACACTATATGTTGACAACGAAGCAGCAGTTCGCTTAGCACATAACCCCGAATTCCATAAGCGAACAAAGCACATTCGTATTAGACATTTCTACGTTCGAGAGCAAGTTGCTGAAGGTGCAATGGAAGTCAAGAGAATTGGCACTGCAGATCAGCCAGCTGATATTTTAACCAAAGGACTACCGCGGCCAAGATTCTCTTTCCTTTGCCATGCCCTTGGAATAGTATTGAATAAGGGAAAGTGTTGAAGGAGTTTGTATACTGTGTGGGTATTCAAACTATTTAACTACATGTGTTTTGAATCTTGAAAAAGAGTATATACCTATGTCAATTGTCAATGTCTCGTTTGTGAAAATATAAAAACAACGTTTGGTTTATATGTGCTATATTTAATTTATTCTTTCTCTGTTATCATTCTCCAAAACTGTGTCCTAAGGCGGACACCACTGACGCTCTGCTTACACGTATGTGTTAAACTATATCACGATTTTGTGCATTTGAGACGTAGTATACTAATTACAAATTATACATTTAAAAGCGTCGGTGGCTCAACCGGTAACGACTCGGTCCATCTAACCAGAGGTACCGGGTTCAAATCTGGACGGCCAATGTACCAATGAGTTTTTCAAAAACTTACGTACATTACTTACCGATTGCTTTAACGGTGAAGGAAAACATCGTGAGGAAACCTGCACACGCCTGGAAGAAACTCGAAGGTTGTGTGTGAAGTCGACCAACCCGCACTGGGCCCGCGTGGTCGACTAAGGCCTAATCGCCCTGATTCAGGGTAGGCTCGAGCCCCTCGGTGGGGACGCATATGAGCTGTAATGATGATACTAATTACTTTAAAATTTTAGTATGGAGGGTATAATTATTTTTTTTTGAGAATCGACTATGGGTTCCTTGGAGAAAGTTGTTCAGTACCCCCAGTTAACGGGACCTACACCAATTTTGTTACACCTGTATAACTGGAGCTTAAGAAACTGGGTCGTAGTTTCGCAATTACTGGCTCACAATATACGGCAGGATGCCGTGAATAGCCTGAAAGGCAGAATGAAACGTGAGAGAAAGGCGAGATTATCCAGGAGGCTAGGGAGAGGCGAATGAAGGTCAAGCAGAACACTATTCTGCTAGGTTGGTCGATCTTTTGATCTTGGAACAAGAAAATAGCACAGTATTACAATATAGCGGCTTACAGTAGCGCAACGAATGTACTAACGCAGAGCAACGGAAGGGTACTTGCGGGGCACAGCCTGGCAAACTCCGCGAGTTTGCCAGGCTGGTTACAGGCTACTACTGCCAGTACCTACGCCGGTGGCGCATCGTGCAACATCAAAGGCGTTGCCATACTATAAGCCATGTCGTAATACTGTGAAAATAGTCTACTTGTGCACAAAATCAAAATAATAAGTCAAAAACATTATTTTTTTTACATAAGGACATTTTATGTAAGGACAAAATGTCAATTTTTATTACCTAATTGAATACATATCAAAAAATAAGTTATAATTTTTTTATTTGCTGGGTAAATTTTCCAAATGTCACTATTGTTTAATGAGTCTGCGGTCTTATAATAAGGTCTTATAATTTATAGAGATTTTTTTACATGTTTTTTAAATCTGCATTCACACACATCACTGGGTATTCTATTGTAGAAGCGTACACATCTATAATAAATTTCAAAGCTTTAGTCGCATATTAAAACGTTATTAAAAATATTTTCGAATATTGGAATAAAAAATAATATCTTGCCAATACTAATAATTACTATCGATAGATAAAATAAAAAAAAACCAATAAAGTGCGAGTCAAAACCGCGCACAAAGGGTTCCGTACTATCATACTAGATGGCGCCAGTTTCTTCACGTTTCCAAAAAAAAACACGTTTTTTGTGAGGAATTTTTCACCTTTTCTAATTTTTTGTATTTGTTGTTATAGCGGCAACAAAAGTACATCATCTGTGAAAATTTCAACTGTCTAGCTGTCACGGTTCATGAAATACAGCCTATTGACAGACTGACAGACAGACAGACGGACGGACGGGCAGCGGAGTCTTAGTAATAGGGTCCCAATTTTACCCTTTGGGTACGGAATCCTAAAAACTGGCCAAGTGCGAGTCGGACTAGCACTCCGAGGGTTCCGTACCACCACACCTCTCCACGCATCTTCATGTAGGTATAATGACAAAAATACTTATTAGAAACAAAGGACATCAACGCGTGCCACAAAAATATTATGCTTTTTTGTCATTTAATGCGGACTCCTTAGCGCGAGTAGCTACGACTCAAGCTTGGCCGATTTTTACTATTTGTTAGTTTTACTTCAGTATTAGTAGGTACTATAATCAATCACACCAAGTTTCACGCTTGTATGTATTACCGTTTTTACGATAGAGCTAAATCAAAAATACTTCTATTGGCCTATAGAAAACACGTTTTTTGTATGGAGATCCCCCCTATTTTTTTTCTAATTTTTAGTATCTGTTGATATAGCAGCAACAGAAATACACATTTTGTGAAAATTTCAAATATCTTCCTATTACGGTTCATGAAATACATGCCCGATGACAGACGGACAGACACAGTTACAAAGGTAGGACCTACAAAACCTACAAAAGCTCAATTTAAACAATATGTATTCAGGACATTAAGATGTAGAGGGTCCTAATAACATTTGTAACAAGCGAATCCCTAGTGCCTACACCACACACACACACACACCTAATGGCGTATGCAATCAGAAAGTTCACTTAAATGGAAGTTACCAAAGTTTTCAGACGTTAAATGGCAAGTTCAAGGCTTTATGCTCAAGGTTCATAAAGTTTTTAGTTTCCTTAAACTATTTAGTCAGATTTATTGCCACTTAGAGAAATGCATTCGTGAGCTTACCTTATAGTAAAAGCTTTAAAAGGAAATTAAATTATTTAAGCGTGATTTGAAATGTTATATTAGATCTATAATATGTTTACCCGACGACGCCAGAAGGAGGTTAATGTTTTTTGAATGTATGTATGTCATGTTATTTGTTTTTTTTTAGTTTAGCACCTTTTGGGTCCTACCTACCCCCCTAAAAATTTGGCGTATACCGTAAAAAAAAATAATAGCAATAGTTCATGGTATAAAAAAATGGTACCTTAAAAGAAAGATAACGTTGCCATTTACATACATTAATTTTGTTTAACACCTGTATGTTTACTTAAGATCACGAATGAATTAATTTGAATTTGAATAAGCACATCAGAAAATGCAAGAGAAATTCCTACAAATTTAGCAAATAGCAATTCCACGTTACAGAAATTTGATTTGTGTTAATTGTATGTATGTTCGTTTAGATCAAATCTTGCAAGCTGAATTAAAGCGACTTCCCGGGTTTTCGAAATTTTGGCATACCTACACGTTTAGTTTGGATGATAAATGACAATGCATGGTAAGCTTAGTGACGTCATTCACGGCGGAGTCCCAAAGATGGCGAACCAATTTTTTTTTATGCACCCACGTGATAATCCTAATCCTTACTAATATTATAAATGTGATGTGTTTGTTTGTTTGTTTGTTACTCTTTCACGCTTCAACCACTGGACGGGTAGGGATGAAACTTGGCACAAATATAGGTTAGGTCCTGGATTAACATATAGGCTACTTTTTATCCAGATTTCTTAAGTAGTTGCCGTGGGCTAGCTGTTAACTCTCTCTTTTTTGGTAATTTCTGTCACTTTGCAATGAAGCGAAGGATTGACGTGCTAATTAATACTGATTATCGAATTGACTACTAATTAGCATAGCCCGACATAGTTCCCAAGGGATCTAGAGTTGACTCAGTTCCCATGCTCGACAGCACGACAGACACAAAAACTATGTTCACGCGAAAACTAACTAACTACTGAACATATCTGGCTGAAATTTGGTAGGTAGGCAGCTTAGGACCTGGATTAACATACATGCTACTTTTTCCACGCTCGCAAGCCGCTCGCGGCTCCCGCACTGCGTATCCTCGAAGACAGTCATAAAACTATGTTCAAGCGAGCAAAGCCGCTGGCAAAATCTAATTGTTAGGTAGAGGTCAGCACAAAAATAAAAGATTCCGACGAATTGAGAACCTCCCCTCCTTTTTTTGAAGTCGGTTAAAAATACATGAAGATATTTAATGTTTTAAGGGCCAAATTTAAAACATTTTTTTTAACATTTAGGTAAGGTGTAGTCAAACGCATTTAAATTTTTAATAATAAAAAAAAAGTATAATTTTTCTATAACAATCGAAATAAATGCGTAGTCGCGACTTAATAATTAATTAAAGAACTAAGTTGGATATTTATCTGAGTCTTACCTTCAGTGCGTTTCCGTTCTGAGCGAGTAATGCTTAGAGAAATGCATTGGTGAGCTTAATTAATAGCATAGTAAAAGGAAAGAATAGTAGGTCGTATTCATACAATGGCACATCGCGCGGTTGTATGGCTGCGCGCCCCAGTAGGCACGCACCATACTCGTACGCATACGAACGCACACTACAATAAATAGGAATGGTCTTGTCATTCCTACTTATTGTAGTGTGCGTGCGTATAGTGCGTGGCGTGCCTACTGTGCGATGTACCATTGTATAAAGACAACCTACTTTTCTTTCCTTTTACTATGCGATTAGTAAAAGACGACGAAATTATCGTCTGGCTTGACCATTTGCGATCAATTAAGTACTTACTAGTGCAATTAGGCGAGAATTCCAACGCATCGCTGTGAAAAATCTCAGCCGAGCCGCCCTGAATCTAACCCTGTTTTTTCTTAGGACGCGCAATTTGCGCAATTAAAAATACGTTCTCAGCTCGATTCCGGATTCCGGACGGATGCCCCCGTAAATGGGTTACGTTGGCGTCAGCAGCAAACAAAACGTTGGATATTGTTGACTTTTATTGCAACGGGTTAAAAGTTGAAAAACTATTTTGCAGTTTTACTGTTGGTCCTGCTGGATAGCAGTTTTATGAAACGGAACGAATATACCTTGGCAGTGTACGTGCTTGCTGCAACATTTTGCTGTCCTATTTTCCACGGAAAATATTACCACTGTTACTTAGAGTAGATTTGCATGTCTTTATTTAGGATAGACATGCAAAGCAAAGCCTTAACCCGTGACCACCCGCTAAGCTGTAAAAGGCTCTCACTAAATGGCACGAACATCCCGAAATAGCACCGGAATACCCTATAAAATAAAAGGGAAGCTTGGATGCGTCAGGTTCTATTTATAGACTGTAGAAGGCTTTGATTCCATCCCAGGTCGCAGTATGGCGTCACAAGCTTTCAGCTTACAGGCGGAGGCAGGGGACAAATGTAAATTTTCCGTTATTTTTAGCCGACAAAGCAAATTAGGCAAAGAGGATGGAGTGACGTGATTTGATAAGGGTGATTCGGCTTGCCATAATGCAACATTTTTCACACTTCACGGTATAAATGGAGGCAAATTTTCGGAATTGTTTTAGAAATGAGTTTATTTGATGTCATATTATTGTAATAATACTAACATAACGAAAATATTTAAAGACAAATTATACTTGCATTACACGGTCATTTTAAGATTCTCTGTATTATGGGAATCAGAGACTGGGATATTTATGCTATTAACTTATAGATATACGTTTAAATGCATAATAATAATAATAATTAAATTCATTTATTAAAGTAACTTAAGACTCACAGAATGTTAGTAACAATGTGCTAAAAAACTATGTTAGTATTTCTTAACCTAGAACCTTTCAAAAACACAATGTAGTTGAGTATGTGAAACCCTGCTACAAGATCACCACAGAAGTGGAGAGCCTGCAGCAGCGATTCACATACGAGCAGTCGAGCCGGCTCGCGACGCAGCTCAGGATGAGACTGGGGCTGGCCCGCACGCGGCGCACCAGGGACGCGCATCTCTTCCGCATTGTAGTGAAGAAGCAGTCAACGCGTGCTTCAGCGAACATCCCTGATGCGCTACAGAAACGAGGCAGCCCCAACAACACCCGGAACGCGTTGTTATATTGGACACGAAGGGCGCTGTATGTTTTTGCGTATAATTCGCCCACAGGCTGCACGTGTAAAATGAGGTGCAATATGCGCGAAATAGCGTCAATTTTACTTCCTTGGAGCAACGTGCAAACCTGCGAGCTATCATATTTGCTCTAACCGACAGCGCCCTTCGCTCCCTTTCGATGTCGTCATCATCCCTGAGGTCGGCAGTCAGCAAATGCCCCAGGTATTTAAACTTGTACACCCTAGCCATTGGGACTCCATTTAATTTGACTGGGGGCACGGATTCCGGGTAGCGACTGCCGACCCCAAAGACCATGACCTCACTTTTTTTAACATTGTATGTCAGCCCGTGAAGACTGGCATACTTTTCACATATGGCCACAAGCTTCCTGAGACCGCACACTGAGGCGCTCAGCAGCGCCATGTCATCAGCGTAACTAACATTATTTACACAGACGCCATCAATGTAGCAGCCCACACGTTGACTGCTGAGCTCCTCGATCAGGTCATTGATGTACAGGTTAAAGAGCGTGGGCGAGCTCAGTCCACCCTGCCTCACCCCGCACTCCAACCCGTACGGCCGCGACAATGCCCCTGCCAACCGGACCTGATTGATCTGGCCTCCATACCAATGCTTAAAAGTGTTTATGAGCTCTATTGGTACATCTGCATTTTTCAGCTTCTTCCAGAGCATGTCGTAGGAGACCAGATCAAAGGCCCTAGACAGGTCGAGGAAACAGGCATATATCGGAGTTTTCCGATCCGTGTAGTACTTGACAGCCCACTTAAGACACAGGATGGCACTGTCTGTGGATAGCCCGGAACGGAATCCGAACTGATTGTCGTGCAGATGTATGTATTTATTAAGCTGTGTGTTAAGCAGGCCGTCAAGGACCTTCGCAATGACCGTGGCAAGTGATATAGGCCTATAGTTATTTTTGTCCGCTAGGTCGCCTGTTTTATTTTTAACTATAGGCACTACGATAGTTTTAGTCAGATTGCCAGGCAAATACGAATGACTCACACAAAGATTAAATAACAATGCTAATACTCTTGGTAGATGAGGGCCTGCATACCGTAGATGTTCAATGCTGAGACCATCGTGACCCGGAGACTTGCCTCTAGACATTGTGCTTATAACACGTGCAATCTCTTTAGCTGTAAATCTTGTTCTCAGGTCACCATGGCCAACAGCAGCCGGTATAAAAGAGGGACCCAGTGGAGATTTTACCATAAAATGATCCTTAAAGAGATCAGCAATGCCCTCAGGATCGTTAACCCCGTCAAGAGACACAGGGAGGCCAGGCTTGTTGCTCAGTCTATTGGTCTGTTTCCAGAAGGAACGAAAATCATTACTAGCATAAATTTATAGATATACATTGTGTAACAAAATTGGTGTAGTACCCGTTAACTGGGGTTTTTACTCATCATACTGAACAACTTGCCCCAAAGAACTCATAGTAAATTCTCAAAAAAAAATTTTGGATCCTCCATACTATAATGCACAAAATTGGTCGATCAGCTGATCGATTTGTATGATTTTGCGATTTCATCAAAGTCGTAGAACAAAAGTTGTTTAGTATAATGAGTAGAAGCCCCAGTTAACGGGACCTACACCAATTTTGTTACATGCTGTATAAATACGAGTAGATAAAGTATACCAGATAATGAACACCCAAACACAGATAAACAAATCTTTTCGTCACACGAATGTTTGCCCCGGGTTAGAATCGAATCCACAACCCTGGGGCTAGCAGGCAGGAGCGCTAAACACAAAACCACCATATCCTATAACCTTAAGTGAGCAATGCTTGTGTATATGTGTATAATTATAATTGGATTCTCGGAAACGGCTCCAACGATTTGGTTGAAAATTACTGTATGGGGGTTTTTGGGGGCGAAAAATCATTATAGATAAGTCTCGTCTCTGGGAAAACGCGTTTTTCCGAGTTCTCACGCACTTCGGGAATCGCGTATTAAAGAATACTGGCAGGTTGCAAGCTGTGCCCCGGCGCACTATATAATTTGCCATTTTGTTTTTGTGAACTTGTAAATTATTTTTTTGACGATCACCTCACCATTGACATATTTCATAATTATACATGTCAAATTTTATAAATTTGTGTCGTGTGATAAATAAACCTAATCTAATCTTCGTTTTTTCCGCGTAATTGTATCATATTTTGACATATCATTCCAGAAGTAAGCCTAGGCGAACGGTTACGTCTCGCCCACGATCCAATTAGACCTCGTCGGTTCGAACCTAAGCGGCGGCGGGCATGAATTTTTTCATAGTTCTTTTTTTTATGTTATGGGTTTATTTTTCAACTTATTCATTCTTAAAATCCGATTTCACACAAAAAAATATTTTGAGCTCACATTCCTAAGGAGACTCCGAGCATCGTGCATTGTTCGGTCGCCCAGTAAATCAATCACAGATGAAAAAGGAGTACATACATATATAGTGTAAACTCTGTAAAACGTCACTCGATATAACGATTCACTCTTTGAAACGTCAAAATTTTCTGGCTCCAGTTGGTTTACTTTGACGCTAATTTCTCTATGTATAACGAAAACTCTCAATAACGTCACATAACGCCCGGTCTCTTGAGTGTCGCTATATAGAGTTTACACTGTATGTGTATTTTGTAATATAGGTAATTCATTGTCTTCATGGGTATAAACAATTATGGTGAGTTTTGAGCCTAAATTATGATAGGTATTATTTTAAACGTTAACTTGCTACAATCAGAACATTCGATTTTTATAGTAAAACAAAGCTTAAATAAAAAACCAGCCAAGTGCGAGTTGCACTCGCGCAAAGTAGGGTTCCGTAGTATTTTCAAAAAATAAATGTATATTTAAAAAAAAAAAAAAAACATTTTCAGTTGGTAATAGAACATTTTGTATGGAAAATCTATGTACACCTAAAGTGGGTCGAGTTTTACTCCTAAACTAAGAAAGCCTACTTAGCCGTAATAGTTTTCCTTTTTAATTGATTATATGTCCTACTATCAACATTTTTTTCAGATGTCCTGAAATAGCGGTTTAGCTTGTGGGGGGAGGCGGGATTACTCGACACAAAATTCACACTTAGAAGGTTAATATTTCGCAAACCAGTCTTTGACTGACTCGGTGGCTCAGTGGTTAGTGCCCTTGACTACTGATCCGAGGGTTGTGGGTTCGATCCCCACCCAGGGCAAGCATTTGTGTGATGAGCAGATTTGTTTGCTCTGTGTCTGGGTGTTAAATATTAAAGTTATATAAGTATGTATATCAGTCTCTGGTAACCCATAACACAGGGAATCCTACTTTGGGGCCAGATGACCATGTGTGATTTGTCCGTGAATATTTATTTATTATTTATTTATTTAATCGAAAAATGCTTTTAGCTAACCCTCAGTAGTTTTAAAAGACCTATTCAACGATACCCCACACGAGAGAGTACGTCACCAAAAAAAAAAACACCCCCTCTTTACATGTAGGGTACCCTCAGTATATTTTTTCAAGATTTTATTGTACCACTTTGTCGGCGTTATTAATAGGTATTTTTTTTATTTTTTTTTATTCACAATTGGTAAACCCTTGACAACATCTCACCTGGTGGTAAGTGACGATGTTGCCGAAGATGGAAGCGGGCTTACCAAGATTCCCCAACGCAATGTCGAACTAGCTATCTTATCTTCATGCCGAAACACACCAATGATATCAACATTAATATTTGGTGGCAAGACTTAGATAAGATGGTGGTAGCTAGCCAGGCGGGCTTAGAAAATGCCCTACCACCAACCAAACCGAGTCTTACAATTGACCCCGCCGGGAATCGAACCCGCGACCTCCTCTGAGCTACGGAGGCGGTTAAAAATATTATACCAAATTACGGCTTTCTAGTACTAATGGTCTTTGAGCTTAGCCGCGGACAGACAGACGGACGGGTACAGTCCAGCTAGGTAGGTTCAACTTCAAGAAAGAGATCAATCCAACTCGGCTGGGCAGCTTCGCAATATCTTTACAAAGGTCTTTGACCAGTAGGTGTTGCTAGTGATGACATACGGAACTGAGACATGGTCGCTTACTATAGGCCTCATAAGGGCGATGATGGAGCGAGATATGCTTTGGATTTCCCTACACGATCGAATCAGAAATGAGGAGATCCGCAGGAGAACCAAAGTAACCGACATAGCTCACGGAATCGCTAAACTGAAGTGGCAGTAGGCAGGGCACATAGCTCGTAGAACAGATAGCCGTTTGGGGTAGTAAAGTTCTCGAGTGGCGACCGCGCACCGGGAGACGTAGCGTAGGTGGGCCTCCCACGCGGTGCACCGACGACCTGGTGAAGGTCGCGGGAAGCCGCTGTATGCGGACAGCCCAGGATCGGTCGTCGTGGAAATCTTTGGGGGAGGCCTTGGTTGTGCCTTGGTCCAGCAGTGGACGTCTTTCGGCTGATAAGATGATGATGATAATATGATACTAAATTACGGATTTCTAGTACTAATAGTCTCTGAGCTAAGCCGCGGACAGACGGATAGACGGACTGGCAGACTCGGCAAAACTATAAGGGTTCCTTGTTGACTTCGGAACCCTAATAAAAACAGCATTCTTGGCTCCCTTGCTAGGTAACAGCACACCTATACCAACACGTACTATAAATGTGATGCATGCATGGCAGTGTGTACGGCGGCGCAAACATTATTTAGTGAACAAACCACACGGCGCGGGTTCGATTCCATTCCAGTTTAATTAACGTGCGAGTAGCTGGCGACGACAGCC
The DNA here is from genome assembly GCA_947284805.1 of Coleophora flavipennella. Lineage (NCBI taxonomy): Eukaryota > Metazoa > Arthropoda > Insecta > Lepidoptera > Coleophoridae > Coleophora > Coleophora flavipennella. Next base: position 3,065,241 of record OX369297.1, read on the forward strand.
GATATTGCATACTCGTCTAATTTTCAGAGAACATCCTGTAGCTGTGGGCATGCACAGGGTGATTTTTAATTAGTTCTTGATTACAAAACATTTATGCATACAATCATGATTACAAACAACTTTCCCAAAGAAACTATATGTCAATTCAAAAAAAATAGGTCCTCGATACATATCGGCAAAAATGTATAAAGGACCATTTTTTTTCATATTTTACATATAGTTTCTTTGGGAAAGTCGTTTGTAATCACGAGTAAATTCATATCCTTTGCTATCAAGAAATAATTAAAAGTCACTTCATATAGGCAGGCACATACTATTAGACGCAGATGTTTTATGGGTATGAATAAATGTGGTTTTGTGGAGTTTTCTAACAGATAAATAATAAATAGGTAACATTGATTATGGAAGACACACGTGACAAACTTAGTGGTCCTGATTTCTTAGTAAATTTTAATACTGAAAAAATACGAGCTAAGGTGATGTAGCGACTAACAACATCGCCACAAAGACGGGCGTTCATCCGTGCCTCGATAGATGGCACTGACGTGCGACAATAATAGAGTCTGACAAGCGAGTCCTGCCTCGAGATTTATTTCGATTGGCAACACTGCTAACTTTTAAACCATTGTCAAGCAGCAAGTAAGTACAGCTAAAACGTTTTGATACTGATTCAAACAAAAAAACATAAAATATAGTTGTGATTGTATTTATTTCAATTAGTTTATATTTGTACTTTCATAATATATATCCAGAAAAAGTATTAATTCTTCTTTGTTTTAAGGTCTGTTGGATGACGAAGATTTGAAACGAAAGATTGAAGACTTTGTTATAGAGCTGAAAGGTATAGAGGATAAAGAATTAATTACATCTGAATCAAGTTATTTGACCCAAATATCCACTCTGACAGGTTGTATTTCAATATATTTATTACATCGTACGTAACACATTCTAACTTACATAGTGCTATGGTCATCTAATCCAGTATTTAACATTTCAGATGTTAGTGTCAAAACATTGGAAAGTTGTTCAGTTTCATGAGTAGAAGCTCCACTATAAAAAATGTGCATATCTTTATTAAGACTATTATTGTTTTTTTATTTTTTTAAAAAGTGTCCTTATTACAAGTTAAACAAAAGTATCTAGATCGCTTTTTCCGACTATACTTAGGGTTAACAGCTGAAAGATTTTTAAATTTCCCGCCATTCTCTTGGGACAGGACTCGCTTGTATATACAATATGTATATAGAGAGAAAACTGTCTGCAACCTAAAGTGACCTGTAACCTGTAACACCAGGTATGAGAGCACAACAATCTTCGAACGCGCTGTCAACTTTTCTTCGGAGGTTAGCATAACCAAGAAAAGAGTACCTAAGTACGCATGACTTCCAATACCTACGGCCTATCCCCATGCATACTTCCTCGGAGTTATCTCCCATTGCAAAGAAGAGTGGAAACACACAGTTCCTACGATTAGCAACTATACTTTTTTGTATATTTGGTGTGCAATAAAGTATATAGGTCCCGTAATGATCAAAACCTCTTTGACAGTTCACATGGATTTTTTAGTCCATATGGGAACTTTGGTGTTTAACAACGTCCACGTTGATGGTTGGAAGCTCTTCTTACCTCTGTGTCGTAACCTCCGAAAAAAAATTGATAGCGCGTACGTTACTTTACGTCTCTTTAGATTGCAGACAGTTTTCTCTCCATACATATTGTACCCTAGTCCCAGCGAACTTGTCATTTATGGCCTCGTCATTTTGCTAAACAATGTTGGCATTATGATACGGACAGGTGGTCGCGACGTCTCAGTACCATCGCCATCCCTGTCCTTGGGGCGATGTTGTAGGAAGGAACAACAAATAATTGAATTAAGACATAAGACATTTATTGATTCCTTGTCATCAAACACACATACATAATGAATGCTCGCTTAAATGTTTGTGTGGATGAAGGCGCATCGGGAGCCGGGTCGTTCCTTTCCTTCTAATATGGTCAATGGGAGCGATGGCTGACTCTGGTGCTGTCCGTGTGAACTGGCCTACTCTTGTCAAAGGTATCAATGAAATTAAATGATTTTTATGTATAACTTTTCGTGTCATATTGTTTTCATGTTCTAATGACATAATCTGGATTATTTCAAGGATTGAATTTTAACATTAATTATTAACTAATGATTGTTTATTTCTTGATTTGTCACATAAGAATTAGGGGAATTATAAAACGAGCGAATAAAAAAAAACTTTGCGACTGATGATGGCATACTGTTTTAATAACTTGAGCGGTATGAATTTGAGTAAGCGAAAAATTTACTTAACCAACGACGAATATTGATTAATAATAAAATCCAGAACGAGCTTACAAAAAGTGGATTGTGATTAATCCATTTCAGATATTAAAATTTTATCCGAGCGACTACATTACTAAGTGAGCGACTGGAAATACAGAGAGGGCAACTTCAATATTAAGATAGATTCGATTTTTCTAAGTGAGGTTATACATAATGAACTACTAAAAAGTTCACTTTGAGCAAAGTTTTGTAAGCTGCTTTATTAATGATTATTGGTTACTGATATTCTATTTGAGGGCTTATGTTTTTTATTTTGATACTTTTTTTTTAATGAAAACTACAGATTTTTAAATGCGCGCGAATTTCCAAAAAACCACACTGCCAAATTTGGACTGGCAAAAAGGATCGTGCGACTGTCCCGAATTTTTCAATAGATATATATGCAAACACGTTTTAGGGCTAGCAATTCGGCTCAAACTAACACCACCACCACTGGAAGCAAAAATGATACCCATTGGACAAAAAAGAAGTCCAAGCCAGCACTTATTTACCAGTGACGATGAGTAGAAGGGCTCCTCATACCTATCAATAAGTTTTTATTTTTTTATAGTTGACTGAAGCGTCTTATTTTATTTTTGTTCATTTGATTTAAGTAAATGCATATTACTTTATTTTTACGGAGTACATTGTTTTAATTAATTACCCTTAAATTTTAATAATAAAATTTCTTAACTAATAGAATAGTGTTTCTTCAAATAGTTATTTCATATATATATTTTTTTAATGTGAGCTCATTATACTCTGCTCATGAGTGTATTTTTCAAAGTGGTTTTTGGATTCGAAACACTTCATTTAAAATAAAATGCCGCTCAGTATAAAAAAGACATTTGCCAAATATTGAAAAAAATGCAGGACGTAACGTTGACACTCAAACAAATATTAGGTCGCTCAAATATTATGAAGCTGCTCATTTTGTATTTTAAGTAACTCAAATTTATATTTGTAAGTTGCTGTTCTGTTGATTTCTCGTCACTCGCAGTCAGTTGCTCACTTAGTAATTCTATAACCCAAATTAATTAATTTTGACACTTAAAACTGTAATTTACAGTCACTCATTTTATTGCTACCCTAAGAATTATTTTATGACTATCAGAAAGAGTGTAATTTGCACCTATTTTGAATAAATACCTTGAATCTTGAATGTTGGAAAAAACAAAATAAAAAAGAGAGGACAAAAATAAGAATAATACAAAAAAATTAAGATGAAAAATATGCAGTTCCACCATGCCAAGCCAAGTTTAAAGAAATCAATTTTAGTTTGGAAAGTTCTCCTCCAGCAACGCCATGGCTAGTCTAGGTTTATGGTTTAAGGCGGCAATATTACAGATTTTTGTTATTTATGACGTCAATTACTCCTAAACGATAAAAAACCCAAGGTTAAAAAAAACCCCTAATGTTAATGATGTTCCTTAAAGTCAAAAGCATAGAAACACGATTGAGCAATTTTGGCTCGATATAAAAAATCCCGAAAATAGGTCTACCTACACCGTTACTTTCAACTCTAGTTATGACTAATATTTTGAAAAATAATTAAAAAAAATATACAACTATATTTGTTATGATAATACAAAGTAAGTAATGTTATTATTTTTTATACTTTCATTGTAGTTTTTGATTGAAACTAAAAACCATTGAAAAAGTGTGGTTATTTTCTTTACTCTTTACACGTAAAGAAAAAGACAGAGACAACTGTTCCAATCAATACCTCGCCTTAATGATACGTGATTAGAAGTTTTACAGGAAAAGTTAAAGGCGAGACACGCTTAGTGGAATCAAACAATGAAAACTTTAGTCCGTTACTTACATTTAAATTATTCCTAACGTGTAGATTATGTTTCAGTGACTTTTCCCACAAAACAAAACCTTTTTGACATCAAAAAGATACTACAAAGGAATATCAAAAAGCTACTAATAAAAACACGACAGCAAGCGTAAAATAACATTGCCATAGGTAAATGCTTTATCGCCACTTTTTGTGTATGCGTGTGGTATGCGACAACATGTGACATGATGTGGTTATATATGTCGGCGGCGGCAGGTTGTGAAATTCCGGCAGATCGCGATATGCCTAGATGTTCCTAAATCCCAGGCGTCGTGAAAAGCCCAGGAATTTCAACGCGGGGCTTTGAAAAATACTAAGTCTAAGTCGATGGAGCCTCGCGATGAAGCACCTGGGCTTTTTACGATCTGATGCCGACATTAGTCGCCTAAACCTATGCTGGACAGACGCATTTCATGAGGTGAATAAAAAGATGAAACTAAATAACTATTCCCCAGGGTCTTACGGTCCATTTGTTAAAAAAAAATCACATGATCGATTGTATAAAAATCACAAAAAAAAAATAGAATTCTGACTTGTAACAACCGGAAATCTGTATATTTATAACATGCCTATACCTACTTCAACATTGTCATTTCCATTTTATTTCTTGTTACATTGTGGGAAGAAACTAGCCAAAAACAACAGGGATCCTTAGTGTGGTGGTAAGTGTGCGCAAAAAAAAATATCTTATTTTTGTTTACAGTTTTAATTATTTATTTTATGTATATACGTATATTTTCGTACCTACAAAGTGAATATATCTTCCTAATTACCTGTAAAAAATGCGTCCGTCATCCGTCATGCATGACTGTATAGCATTAAAATGTCAGAGGTGGACGTTATGTGGTGTAGCATAAATACATAAGCGGGACCTATTAAATTTTTGTCCGACATTTTATCCTCTACAAATCACGAATCGATAATAGCTTCCGATCTAGTGCTAGATACGACGACCTATAATGGACACAGTGATATCAGGTAATCAAATCCTCTAATTTTATAATTGCTGCTGGTCTTTGTTAGATACATAAATGGATAGACACGTTGGTATTTCATTTAAGGCGAGATATTGTTCAGAACAGTTGTCTCTGTTTTTTTCTTTACGTGTAAAGAGTAAAGAAAATGTCCACACTTTTATGCACTTATTAACTTGGATATAGGCATTTTTTGCAAAAAAAAATGAGTCCGACAAAATGTCAGGATTTTATTGAGGAATAAGAGAGAAAAAAAAGGTGCTGTCTCTAACTGTAGTGAAGTAAAACTGGTTTTTGTGGGCTAAAACAGCAAAAATTGAAAATTTAAGCGAACTTTGCTATTTTTTTGTATCATTTTTTTTTATCAAATCGTGTTTTGGCCTCCTACACATTTTGTAGTAGACATATTGTTAAAAATTTATAAAAAAATATTTATAAATGTATTGCAGTTTCAAACGCAGAAAAATGACTTTTTCCAACCCTCGATTTCGGGCTTTGCATTATTTTCTGAAAGGGTTTCGCCTTAAATACAATGGTGTCAAATTACCGTAAAACAGTATTGCGGAATATTTTGAAAAAGTTATAATCACGTCAGCCTGAAAAAAAATCTAGATGGATTTAGACAAGAAAACTAGAAATATAGTTGTATTAGTCCCTCAATAGTATTATTGTAAAATTTTACAGTAATTAGAACCATATAGGTAATACTTTTTCACACTTCAATATTGGCTGCATCTTTTCGTATCCTATAGGATATCTCCAGGCTTGAGTAGGATGAAAGCCTTTGATCCTATAGGATATATCCGCGCCTGAGGGAGGAAGGTGTAGGTGTAAATAACGTAATAACAAATTTAAAAACCCGACTGCACTAAAACTTAATCTCTATTTTTTGGTTAGTCGGGTAAAAAATGTATCCTATGTCACTCACGTGATCAAGACGAATCTAACGGCACCTCGCACTCCAAAAATCCATCAAGCCGTTTAGGCTACAGAGCGTGCCAAAGAAATAAATAACCTCTTTTTTGGCTAGTCGGGGAAAAATGTATATGTCGGAGCGCAAGGACGTGGCGCCATCTATGCATGCGTCGAAGCACCGTGTGTTTTATCTTGAAATGTCAAGCGGTTAGCTAGGGTAGTCATAATAGTCACTTTTGCCAAGGCGTGGTCGGTGCGGGACCGGAAACCGGAAGTTGGTAGTGTTGGTACTTGTTTGTTAGCCAATCAGAATCGTTGTGAATATCGAACCATCAAAGACAATGCAGCCTACCTATAGAGGCTACGACAGAGGCGCCAATTATTTTACGAGCACTTTTGATCGAACAGCTGAACTGTCAACTTGGGAAGCCAGCCCCGTGCCGAACTCATCGCAGTCTATAAAATAATCGGTTTTCATCCGAATCATCGTGAAGCCTCGTGTTGCAAACGTGTGTGAATATTGATTGTACATTCCAAAACTTCTCAAAGACGAGTTTATTTCTTAGATCCGGCCAAAAGCCTTCTGATGATCCGAAATATACTATATCACTCACGGGATTAACACGAATCTAACACTCCTCGCACTCCAAAAATCCATCAAGCCGTTAAGGCTACAGGGCTTGCTAAATATATAAACATACATCATCACATCAGCTCATATATACGTTCCCAGGGGCTCGAGCCTAACCTGAATTAGGGTGATTGGACCTTAGTCGACCAAGCGGGCCCAGTGCGGGTTGGTCAACTTCACACACAACCTTCGAGTCTCTTCACAGATGTGTGAAGGTTTCCTCACGAAGTTTTCCATCCCCGTATAAACATACACACATACATACAATTATACACATACATTAAAAATGATTTATTTGCCAACATATCAAATATATCTTGTGGCTCCACACTAGGCAATGCCTGTATCGTGGGTAGCCATTACCCATTACAATGTTAGTTGCCAACCAACAACAACAACACTCGAAAAAAATAACCCTCCTTCAGGCGCAGTTGGGTAAAAAAACCCCGCGCACCGCGCACTCTCTAGCTACAAACATAAAATTTACATTTTAATGAACGAACGTCATTAGGTCATCTAAAAAATTGATGGAAATGATACCTACGACATGCAATCAGTGACTCACTGAGTTGAATAATTGATGAACACTCACGTTATTATCACAAGTATTGATTTACAGTAAAGGAAACGGTGGGATTAATGTAAAAACACATATAAAATTAGAGGTCATATTTAATCATGAAAGTAAGTATTGTATTGTATACTTACCCTATTTATTTTAGCGAGCTACTACTGAGAAAATCGTTTTGAGGCGCGTGTCAAAATTACGGCCGGACTTTGAAAATGTCAGGATTTTTGGATTATTTACTAAGGTGTCTGTAATATGGTCTTCATTAAGGTACCTACTGCTACAGCACAGGATTTAAATGAATGGTGATACTGCACTCTGTAGAAAGCAAGAGTAGCCTCAACGGCAGATAACAAAAAGAAACAAAAATACGTGGTATTTTATTACTATGACATGACTGTGCGTCGTCAAACAACGCGCGCGTCCGTTTTTAGTAAAATTTTAGGACTTTTTGATAAAAATCAGACTTTTTGTCAGGACTTTTCAATTTATCATCCGGCAACCCTACTCGTATAACTGACTTCGTGGCGTAATGGTTAGTCCATTCGCTTCACACCAGGAAGTTGCGGGTTCGATTTCCGGCGGGGTCAACTTTGTTAGACTCGGTTTGGTTGGTGGTAGGGCATTTTCGTAGCCCGCCTGACTAGCTACCACCATCTTATCTAAGTCTTGCCGCCAAACATTAGTGTTAACAGCATTGATGTGGTCCGGCTTGAAGATAAGATAGCCAAATCCCCATTGCGTTGGGGAATCTTTTTAAGCCCGCTTCCATCTTCGGCATCAGCGTCACTCACCATCAGGTGAGATGATGCCAAGGGCTTATCAATTGTAGAATAAAAAAATGTGAAATAAAAAATCGCATCAGTTTTATTAAATTGATTTGTGCCACTGATTTGTTCTTTAATAAAAACTTGGGCGGCCTGTGGCTGGCTATTTAATCCATGTTAGCGACTCACCTGCATCTCCGGAGGGCCGCCTTCGTCCCTGATGAGGAGCAGGTAACTGTGTCCGTCGATGATCACCTCCTTCTTAAAACGACCGCCTGCAAAAACAATAAAATATAAATAAGTACCTACATAATAGGCAAGTAGAGAGCTTTGATGGCGCAACGGCAAGGGCCGCTACCTCCTATCCGAAGTCGAGTTCGAGTCCTACCATGTTTTCGAATTTCGATCTCATATGTATGTTTATCCATCGCTCTAACGGTGAAGGAAAACATCGTAAGGAAAATTGCATACATCTGCGAAGAAACTCGAATGTTGTATGTGAAGTTGACCAACCCGCACTGGGCCCGCGTGGTTGACTAAGGCCCGATCGCCCTAATTCAGGATAGGCTCGAGCCCCTCGGTGAGGACGTATTTATATAATAGCTGATGTGATGATAATAGGCAAGTACAATACCTAAACGGGTAATGGGATGGGAGTTCAAGCGGACGGAGCTCAGTGTGGCTTGCGTGGTTAGGTCGATCACGCAGGTTAACTGACCTGAAACATGGTCATTTCTTAGATGGGCTTGACTATTATGGGAGTATTTGTCGACCGTATGCGTGCTTCGCAAGCCACGGTCACAGTATATATATTAGTACTAACCACGGTTATTCATTATTTTAGACTTTAATCGAATTCATTGAGTATTTTGCGCACATTTATGTAGGTATAAGGGAATACACCTTGTATTGTTGTTGTATAACTTTACCTAATTAGCAACAATGTCGATATTGTCAAAAGTGGACACTTTCAGTAGTTTTACAAAAAATAACTTGTTGCTAATATTCACAGTTATGAAATAACAAATTAAACAATAGAATAGTTTCCCCCTATACGCGCAAAATTCTAAGACCATAAGAATGAGTAAATTATTTATTTCTATTGGTGGCTGATGGAACCGCCTGACAGTGAACGCCACTATCCCAATCTTCACGAACCCGGACTTGACCCCTGTGTGGCCCATTATATACTTCGTTTTTTTTAGCAAAATAAAAAAGGGAAAAAAGGTATTTTATATTTGGCACTTTTTCGAAAAGGAAATTCTAAAATGTTTCCCTCAACATTATAGTGTGTTCAGTATTATATTAATACAATGGTACTACCTACTTACATCAATAACTTATAAAAAAGAAGTTGGTTGGTGACCCCTGCTTCTTTGTTTAAGTATAGGTTGAAGGTAACAAAAGGTAGGTAAATACATAAAAAATGTACGTAATGTATGTAATGTACCTGTCGCAGGCAATTTGTATGATTAGTCATTTTACAAGTGGTCAGGAAAATTTATTAATTCGTCCGTATATACGTAAATGGTAAGGAAAATTGTAAAATGATGTACGCAGATTGTACAATGATCAAGGCATATAGTATGATTTGAGCGAGCGTAGCAAGCGATGTTAGTTTCAATCAGGTTTGATTGATCATCATACAGACAGAGCCTCGCAGCGAGGCTCCCCATTGTAGCATGGCATTTTACAATTTGCCTGACCATTTGTAAAATGACGAATTACACTATATGCCTGCGACATACCTATTAATAAGTACGTGACTATAGTAAGAAAATTAGTGTAGGTCCTGTTAACTGGGGCTTCTACTCATCATACTGAACAACTTTTGTTCTACGACTTTGCTGAAATCGCAAAAAAAAAATTTTACTCTTCATACAAATCGATCCGCTGATCGACAAATTTTGTGCATTTTAGTATGGAGGGTCCAAATTTTTTTTTGAGAATTGACTATTGGTTCCTTGGGGAAAGTTGTTCAGTATGATGAGTAGAAGCCACAGTAAACGGGTCCTACACCAATTATTTTACACCCTGTATATATTAACTAGGGATGCCTCGATACGCCTTTTTGCCGATACGATACCGATACCAATACTCTTATAAAAATATCGGCGATACTGATACCGATACGCTTATTAAATTCAAAAAGGAAGGTAGAATAAATATAACACAATTAATTAATAGTTTTAGTAATCAAAATTAACATTTACAAGATTTTTATTTAAAAAACAAAGCATTCTTAAGTTTTGCGGGCAAAGGCGATTTCGCAAGTCTGTTTGATTAAGACCTGCGGTGGAAAATAGTCTCTCAGATGCGACAGATGCCTCGTTTGCAACGAAATAGATGGGACAACACGCGCGTTTACATTACATTTTAAAAGCGCGAAATTTGAAAAGTATCGTTGCATCTGCCATAAAAATATCGCCGATACCGATATATCGGCAAACCAGAAGTATCGCCGATATATCGGTATCGGTATCGGATGCATCCTTAATATTAACATATTCGTTGTTTTGCTTAAACAAAAAATAGCATAGAAATAGCAAAGAATACTTTATTTATACGACCTATACCACATATGAGATACTCGTACTAGTTACTTCGTACTTAAACGACTTAGCAAATTATAACAATTCAAATGCAGGTAGAGGTAAAAATGCATTTCAAAAATAACGACTCAGTTTAATTAATTAACAAAATCGAATTTTCTAAATCGGAGAGTAAAGAGAGTTAAACACTATTGTGACTAAAGGTTTGAATAAGTTCAACGAACTTAAATATTGTTACGCTTTACCAGTGACATAATTATATTACTGGCGTAACTGTGAACGCTACAGCGCCATCTACTCACAACAATAAGAACTAGAACAAAATCTGTTTACAATTTTACTGCACCACCTTCATGATCGTTTCGTGCTCTGTACCGTAGCTCCAAGAGGCTTGAAAGCTAAAAAATCTTTCTGCAACTTAAAAATAAATTCACTTCACCCTGTTTCATGATCTACATATCTACATACCTACTAGATCTACTTTTTCTGTAAATAGCACGCAAAAATTGAGCCCGTGTCCGTTCCATTTTTGCGGGCTATTTACAGAAAAAGTAGAATCTCTACAAACAAACTAAGTATGTCGACACCGTTACGTTTGAAACGTAACGCTTGTTAAACCTACAAATCTGCTCGGGATAAAGCTAAACGAATAAAAAACGAACACTAAAGCTTTCAGGTGTTTCGTCGTCTGGCCCAACTTCAATAGTCAATCATTCCTTACATTCAGTAAGCAGCGTTACGATAGGTGTGAGTGTTAAAATAACTAATAAGAACAAGTTACTGTAAGATTTTTTAGCTTTCAAGCCTTTTGGAGCTACGGTACAGAGCACGAAGCGGTCACGGTTTTGTCACCAGTTAGACGAATTTGTTACGCTAATTGCCATCTAGTAACGACGTTCCGTACTGTTGTCTACTGCACTACCTTGCTATGGAGCGTAGCAGGATCTTCATTGCATTTAGTTAAGCCTTAATTCAATAGATGACGCTCAACGTATAGAAAAAACAAAAATAAGTTTTTTTGCACCGAGTCGGTTTTGATAATAAATATTTAAACAATCAGAAAAGAAAAATATCAGACCGGTCTATTAAAAAAGTTTGTGTACCTTCTGGACTTTCTTCTTGCATGTAGGCACCCGTGAGATACCGGTGAACCAGCGCCGATTTCCCACTGTCTGGTGAACCCAAAACTCCGACCCTGAGCTCTGTGACTCCCCTGGATGCTGTCCATTCTTGGCTGTTGACGAAAGAATCTGAAAAGATGAAAAAAAATATATTGAATCCCGTTCATTCTTGCAAACATTACTTTTGCCGTTCAGCGCCATCTAGCACCGAGTAGCGATACTATAGCGGTACTTTGAATTGTTTTGCAGTCTTGACATACTCTATGGTAGGCCATATTGTAATTCTGTGTCTATGGTTCTCACCAAGTATTATACGAAATCAGTGACAGAAACTGTCCGTCCGACTTATGTAAGTAGATAGGTACTTATTAGCAGTTTGCAATGAATTTTAGAGTTTTTCAGAACGACCTGGTACAAAATAGCGGAGCGGTCCGTTATTTGCCTAGCCACTTGACATTGTTTCTACTTGTTTTCAGAAAACAAAATAACGTAAAAGTTAAAGTTAGTTGATGAATATAACGACTTCAAAGTAAGTAAGTAAGTAAGTACCTACTTAAGACAATGACTTATATATTACTGGCGTAACTTAAGAGGATTATGAAGTTGCGACTTTTCATACAAACGGCGTTAACGATTTTCAGCTCTTAAATGTTAACGGATTTGGACCAATTTTTGTTAGATATGTATGAGCATTCGCAGCTTCACAATCCTCTTAACTTTTATTACACACGGCGCAGATAATATTATATTATATGTATCTGACGACTTCGCCATACAATTTGAAAATAGGTACATACTATCTGCGTCATGTCATGATGTGTGATGGAGATGGACGATGGTCTATTAAAGTGTAAGGCGTGCGATATTTTATCCGAAGATAAAAAGTATGTGCGCCGTGTGTGACAAATTTTACGATAGGTTTATTTATAATATGGTAGGGTAGATAGATACCTACTTAAAACTTGTTACTTCCTAGGAACTCCGAGTTACCCATTAACGTTAGTTAGATAAACGAACTGGTCATACTGTTTCTTAATGTAAGATCACTCCTTCCATTGAAGCGTAAACAACTAAACACAGTGGCGGATTTCCCTTAAGGCTGAATAGGCCCAGGGCCCAGGGCGGCCAGATGTTAGGGGCGGCTAATCGTGCCACAAAATATACTGATGCGAACATGTCATCATCATCATAACAGCCGAAAGACATCCACTGCTGGACAAGGCATCCCCCAAGGATTTCCACGACGACCGGTCCTGCGCTGTCCGCGACCTTCTCGCGACCTTCACTTGGTCGTCGGTCTACCGAGTGGGAGGCCTGCGTACACTACGTCTTCCGGTCCGCGGTCGCCACTCGAGAACTTTACTACCCCATAAGTCATCTGTTCTACGAGCTATGTAACCACACTAAAGAACAGTTCACTAAAGCATAGTCTTAATATGAAGTATTAAGACTATAAGCTTCAGTGTATTGCAACTATTGCATCTGTATATCCGATCCGACCAATAAATGCGGAAGTTAGTAAGGAGGTACGAGTATCTGTAGTAACAATGAGACAGATGATAGCAATTTTTTTATTGTTCAATGTTTCTTACTTCATTACGACCCAACTTCTGAACCGATTTCGATAAAAAATATCGAATCAAAGTAAATTCTTGAAAGTAAGTGGCGCATCGGGAGCCGGGTCGTTCCTTTCCCTCTAATATGGTTGATGGGAGCGATGGCTCACTCTCGCGTTATACTGGTTAATTGGCCTACTCTTGTTAAATGCATTCAATGATTTTTATGTATAACTTTTCGTGTCATATTGTTTTCATGTTCTAATTACATAATCTGGTTTTATATTAAGGATTTAATTTTGACAATTTGAAATATATTGAATTGAATTGAATTCTATTTGTAGTACGTCTCAGTTAACGATGAGCTGAGAAGGGGGCGGCTGACCAGCCTAGGGCGGCGGCCCAAGACTACCAGTTACGAAGTAACTATTTAGTAATCTGTGCTACCAGTCCGCCTCTGACCAAACATACGTAACTAACAGGGAACTAACTTTTCAACTCTCTCACTCTATAAAGTTTGCTAATCAGTCAGCTGATCCATTTTATTGCATGCGCTAATTATAAAAGTTTTTTTTTATGGGTTCCGTACCTAAAGAGTAAAAACGGGACCCTATTTACTAAGACTTCGCTGTCCGTCTGTCACCAGGTTGTACTTTATGAACCGTGATAGCTAGACAGTTAAAATTTTCACAGATGATGTATTTCTGTTGCCGCTATAACAACAAATACTAAAAATTAGAAAAAGAGAAAAAATAAGAGGGGTCTCCACTCTCCATACAAAAAACGTTGTTTTTTTTCGAAACATGAAGAAACTAGCGACATCTAGTATGATGGTACGGAACCCTATGTGCGCGGTTCTGACTCGCACTTGGCCGGTTTTTTATAACTAACCAATGGTTCAGAGGTTTTATTAAAATCAATATCCCAAGTTGATTTTGGAAGAGACCCGTACCCCCAGCAGTTGAGAATTCCAACACTCCTCAGACAGGGTCCAAGGCCTGATTGTTGGAGGTTGTAAGGCTAGAGTGGCGACCTCCCCCTGTAAGAAGTTTTCCAAGCCGCCTCCTTCCTCTGACACGGCAAGACATGGCTTGCGGTTGGCAGGCATGGAAGTGTTCGAAAAAAATGTCACTCACATTCAAACCCATCCAGGTAATGACCATGCTTCAGGTGAGTTAACTTACGTGATCACGGAAAACACATAAGTACGATAGGTACACTTGTCCCATTCACTGGTCAACTTTATATATTATAAAATTTAATTAAATTTTTTTTTAAAAAATTTATTTTTTTGGAACTCAAACTACGGGTACAAATTTAATGTGTACGATAGCGCTAGTACTCTTTATTGTACTGTGACGATAGAAACTACATTACATTATACTATTAGCACAGTACAATAAAGGGTACTAGCATACTATTAGTCGAGGACTGTGTCGCAGTTGCTAACGCCCACCTCCGGAAGAAATAATAACGTGAAGTTCCTTAACCGGTTGTATGACCGTTTAAATATAGTCGATTTGTAAGATTAATCATTGGTTTGTATGTTTGTAAGTAGGAGGTAATCTTTGAACTACTCATCCGATTTAAAAATCTCTTTCACCTATACTTGCTACAATACCAAACCCCGCTCACTCTCGATCACTAGCCGAAAAGACCGCCTCCGTGGCGTAATGGTTAGTCCATTCGCTTAACACCAGGAGGTCGCGGGTTCGATTCCCGGCGGGGTCAACTTGTATGACTCGGTTTGTTTGGTGGTAGGGCATTTTCTAAGTCCGCCTGGCTAGCTACCACCATCTTATTCTAAGTATTGCCGCCAAACATCAGTGTTAACAACATTGATGTGTTCCGGTTTGAAGATAGCCAGTTCTTCATTGCATTGGGGAATCTTGGTAAGCCCGCATCCATCTTCGTCATCATCGTCACTTGCCATCAGGTGAGATAATGCCAAGGGCTTACCAATTTTATTTAAAAAAAACTACGTCCGTGGTTAACCCACAATTGATAAGCTCTTGGCATCATCTTACCTAAGTGATCTAAGTGACGATGATGCTGATAATGGAAGCGGGCTTACCAATATTCCCCAACGCAATGGGGAACTGGCTGTCTTATCTTCATGCCGGAACACGTCAATGCTGTTAAAATCGATATTAGGTTAGATAAGATAGTGGTAGCTAGCCAGGCGTGCTTAAAAACGCCCTACCACCAACCAAACTGAGTCAGACTCCGCCGGGAATTGAACCTGCGACTCGCGGTGTGAACCCAATGGATTAACCATTAAGCCATGGAGGCAGTTGGTGTTCTTATCAATATCTGCCAGTTTGTAGAGACAAGTCAATCTAGTAGGATGTGACTTTTCATGAACCGCGGCCTAGGCCTAGTAGGTACTAGACTCACTGTGTCATCATATCAGCTGATATACGTCCCCACCGTGGGGCTTGAGCCTACCCTGAATTAGGGCGATCGAGCATTAGTCGACCACTCGGGCCCCAGTGCGGGTTGGTCGACGTCACACACAACCTTCGAGTTTCTTCGCAGGCGTGTGCAGGTTTCCTTCAGACTCACTGTGTAATAAACATGAATGAGAACTTTTAGAGGCCAAGGCTGTCCAAAGGTAGTTAGTTAATGTTTTATGCTTGGATTATTTCATCATCATATCAGCCGAAAGACGTCCACTGCTGGACATAGGCCTCCCTCAAGGATCTCCACGACGACCGGAGCTGCGCTGCCCGCATCCAGCGGCTTCTCGCGACCTACACCAGGTCATCGGTCCACCGAGTGGAAGGCTTGCCTACACTACGTTTTCCGGTGCGTGGTCGCCACTCGAGAACTTTACCAACGGCCATCTGTTCTACGAGAAAGTGCCCCGCCCACTGCCACTTAAGTTTAGCAATTCTGAGAGCTATGTCGGTTACTCTGGTTCTCCTACGGATCTCCTCGTTTCTGATTCGATCACGTAGAGAAACTCCGAGCATAGCACGCTCCATTATTTACTCTCAAATAATCAAAGGTTTTATGAACTTGAGTGAATAAGCAGGAAGCATCATTTTATCATTGCCTCGCCTCGGACTGTTTCGGTATAAATCTGGAATGCCTAGCAATCCTTCACAGAAAAAAAAAACAGACGATTGCTCAACGTCTTCGCTTCTCGTTTTAAAATTGCTCCGCAACAGCTTTCTAGCGTAAAATAGCAAAAAGTCGGCGCGTGCGACGTTCTCGGGTTATTGTTATTGGTTGCGTAACGACTGTTGTCGTTTGTTACCGTCCAGTGGTTTGGGGCTCCGAGATTGGCGAGTAAAACCACTATGATCTATCATGGGCGTGTTTCAACATTTGGAGATTAGTGGTTTATACTAAATTACGATGCTTGCGGCTTGTACATCGCGCACCCCCGATGTCCACATATATTTAAGACAATTTAAAGTTCGTTCGCTCATTTAATCTCATCTTTGACGGCTCCCGACGAACACTCCGTCAAAGGTGCCGCCCTAAGTTCAATCATGCCACCCGTCGCGTCGGGAGCTGTTAAAGATGCGGTTAAATTAGCGAACGAACTATATCTCAAATATCTCGCAGTGTCTTAAGACAAGGTCTTTGCCAGTTGCCAGTGATAACATGCGGAACTGAGACATATAGTCGCTTACTATGGGCCTTATAAGAAGGCTCAAGGTCACCCAATCGGCGATCGATGGAGCGAGATATGCTCGCAGTTTCCCAACGCGTTCGAATCAGAAATGAAGAGATCCGCAGGAGCAACAAGGTAACCGACATGTCACGCCATAGCTCTCAGAATCGCCAAATTTAACTGGCACTGGGCAGGGCTCATAGCTCGTAGAACAGATGGCCGATGGAGTAGTAAAAATTCTCGAGTGGCGATCGCGCACCGGTAAACATAGCGTGGGCAGGCCTCCCACACTGACTTGGTGAACGGCAGGAAGGTGGTGTAACGCGGCACGCTGTTATGCGTTCTTTTTTCATCCGGCCTTCTTTTCATTCAATCTATTTATTTCCACGCTTGCGCTGTCAATCTATGTGACATTTGATTTAAAAAACTGAAAATTCGCCACAATCACAATTCATCATCATCACATTCACAAACCATCACAAATTATAAATTTATATTTATTTAATTACTGTACTTCCTAAAAGACCCATTTCGGGTAAGATTTATTTATGTTTTGTGATTTGTATTTTAAATTTAAGTGTTTTATTGTTTTCCTAATTTTTATGTTGTTTTTAAGTCTTTTTACTCTTATTTTTCTTTAATAAAATTTATAACGTGTCCACGAACTTCTTTTACAACCCACGCCCACTAGCGTACCTAGTACCTACCTATGTGGTTGGCGAACAGCGCAGCGCAGGTCCGGTCGTCGTGGAAATCCTTGGGGAAGGCCTTTGTCCAGCAGTGGACGTCTATCGGCTGATATGATGATCTCAAAGTGGACGTCTTTCTTCTAGCTTCTGTCTAGTCTGTCACTATTTTGTAGCCCAACGTTGGCCATCAAGTACCTGTAGGTATGTACGTGACGCTTCAATATTGCGACAGAACGAACAGACAAGCGTGGCGAATCGGTAACATCAACTATAATAGTCACATTGTATTGTCATTTAAAGACGCAAAATAAAAAGAACAGAATTCTCAATTTGCCAACGCTTTTTGAAACAACGTTAAGCTTACTGGGATTGGATACAGGGAACCTGTGCTCTGTACCTACCGAGAAAGTTTGATAAAACTATATATGTATCTATTATCAGTTTCATGGGTAGAAGCACCAGTTAAAATAGTCTCAGCTAATTTTGTTAGACCT
Source organism: Coleophora flavipennella (assembly GCA_947284805.1). Taxonomy (NCBI): domain Eukaryota; kingdom Metazoa; phylum Arthropoda; class Insecta; order Lepidoptera; family Coleophoridae; genus Coleophora; species Coleophora flavipennella. The sequence goes on from OX369297.1 coordinate 3,083,305, forward strand.
TACACTTATATAATCCTTACTTCCTTATTTAATATTATTGTTAATGTGAAAATGTGTTTGTTTTTTACCTCGTCACGCTTCAACACCGAGACTGATCTTAACGAAATTTGTCATGGAGGGTAGCCTGTCTCACTGGGAAATGCTACTTTATATCCCGTGAAAATAGCGTAGTCGGCCACAGTCCTGAGGGAACTGAAAGAAATACTCTTTTTTTGTTGTTTTTTTAACATCGCAACGGATTTACGAATTGTTGTGGTTTTTTGCACACAGAAGGTTGAGGGGGTGGGAAATGACATAGACTACTAATTAGCATAGCCCGAGATAGTTCCCCACGTCGCGTAGAAATATTCGAGGGGGTGGGAAGTGACATGGACTGCCAGAATATCCCGATACAGTTCCGCTTGCGGCTCGCGCACCACTCACCCTCAAAGACAGTCATAAAAATGATGTCCACGCGAAAGCTAGTGTACGTGTAAGATTTTTTGTATCCTGTATCCTACAGCAATAAATCATTGAGTATTGAGAATTGCTTATTTATTATTATTATTATTTATTTTACTTCAGATAACATAATCCATATTGTGTTAGTAACAGTCTTAAAATGAATGTTAGTATAATTTAAATCTATGTATATCGCTTAATTAACATAGACGAATAATTAAATTATTTACATGGTGACAGATATTGGAAACCTAAAACGTTAATCAGCCATGCATGATATACCTACCCTTACCAGGTCATCGGTCCACTGAGTGGGGGCCTGCCTACGCAACGTTTTTCGGTGCGCCGTCGTCTCTTGAAAACTGTACTGCCCCAACGGCCATTTGTTTTACGAACCATGTACCCCGCCCACTGCCAATTAAGTTCAGCGATTCTGTGGGCTATGTCGGTGACTTTGATTATCTTACGCATCTCTTCAGATTAGCTTCAATGTACGTTAGTTATATCTCACCTAACGATAAAAATAAAATGAATAATTTCCGAAAAATCTGAAAACTTTTAGATTCAAGCTTTAATTTTAAAAGAATTTAATTGATTTCGTGTTCTTCTCAGGAAATCTTTTCATTTGATATCCATATCATAAAAAAATAACTGATCCATCAGCTTTGAGAGTCCGCCATATTGGATTTAGAATGAAGTCACTTAGGTAACCATGCATTGTTCTCAAAACTTAACGTGTATGCAAAATTTCAGTTTAATCGGAAACCGGGAAGTGGTTCTAATTTAGCTTCAAAGATTTGTCTCAAACTAACAAACAGACTAATCAACTAACACGACAAGCTGATATACAGCTTGTAATAATTTATACTAATATACAGCTTTTAATAAGTGATACTGATATACAGCTTGTAATAAGTGATACTGATATACATCATCATCACATCAGGTCATATAAACGTCCTCACCGAGGGGCTCGAGCCTACCCTGCATTAGGGCGATTGGGCCTTAGTCGACCACGCGGGCCCAGTGCGGGTTGGTCGACTTCACACACAACCTTCGAATTTCTTCGCAGGTGTGTGCAGGTTTCCTCGCGATGTTTTCCTTCACCGTTAAAGCAATCGGTGAATATATGTACGTAAGTTTCGAAAAACTCAGTGGTACATTGGCCGTCCAGATTTGAACCCAGCACCTCTGGTTAGGGGGACCGAGTTGTTACCGGTTGAGCCACCGACGCTTTACTGATATACAGCTTGTATGTAATAAGTGATACTGATATACAGCTTGTAATAAGTGATACTGAAAGACATGACGTGTTTGGTCAACATAACTTCTTTGCTTTCTGGGTATTGTCACAAGCAACCCTGAAATAGCCGAGTTTCTTTACGCTCCACATCCTGTTTGGAATACATAAAAGTTAACCCATTGAATGCCATCTATATTGTCCCGATTCCCGTAGTAAATTAACTTTATAGCAGCACAGACTGCGATAAATCAGGGCCGCAACGAGGGGTCCTTTTGACCGAGGACACTAATCACCGTAGGGTTGCCACTTGAATTAAAAATTCATGGGCTCACACGTGTAAGTTGGTGTAAGACGTGTACAGGGTCGTAATCAGTAATTATGGGCACTAAATCTAAGGAAGTTGAAGTAATACAGTGGTAGTCTTGTTTTTCAGCTTGTAAGTATTTTTTGTCATACTGATGGCTCTGGATGGGGGCAGCGCCGGACCGGTCGTTGTGGAAATCTTTGGGGGAGGCCTTTGTCAAGCAGTGGACATGTTTCGGCTGATATGATGAAGTATTTTTGGTATGACGTTTATTATTAAATTTATAAAATGAATAAAAACAAAACGGTACCTACCTATAATACGTCTTCGTCAAAATGTAGTATAACAAGGGTCTTAATAATCTAACCACCCCTCAAAATCCCTTACTCCTACCCTGTCATAAGATTTTTATAGGATCGTTAATGTGTGAAATTAGTATTTAATCGTGTTGTGCTCGCAATGTTAGTGGGTTTGAATGTAATTCGCGATGTTTAACAACCTATGATGGGATGTTTGGACTGAGGAGCATCGAAACTATAATGCTAAGTAAAAGGTAAAGTACCTACATAATAATAATGATAAAAGCTTTTAGTCCATACAAAAAACGGCCAAGTGCGAGTGGGACGCTCGCACCAAGGGTTTCGTACCAACACACAATTATTATATTTGATATTTGCGTTATGTATGTATATCTCGCAGCCATATGTATAATTGGGCGAATAAAACCGAGTGGGGCAAAAAACGGAGCGGGGCTCCTATAAGACATGTTAACCTAACCTAACCGTCTGTCCGACTCGGGTTTATTCGGAGTTTTTTACTCAGTAGTTCATAAAGTAGCGCGCCGTTTTGAGAAACGGCGAATTCTACAATACGTCAGTGACAACACAGAGTACAACATTTATACCAACATCGACGGTAAAAATATTAATTTCCGTCGTTCAGTACGGGATCCTTAGCGCGAGTTTTTTGTGCTTAATCACACCAAGTTTGACGTTTCTATGTGTTGCCCATTTTACGATAAAGCAAAACCAAAAAAGGTTAAAAAATCGTATCTTGTATGGAGACCCTGCCCTCGTTTAATTTTTTACCGTTGGATTCTTAGGAAATCCGCCATTTTAATATATATACAGGGTCTTCGGCAGATCGTTGAAAATACGAAAATGGGGGATAGGTGGGGTCGCCTCCCACCTATTTTGAGAATTAAAAAAAATCTAGGACTTGTAATTTTTTTTACAGGATTTTTTTTCCTTTTTTTAGAAATTTTGCCATTTTTATACCTTTGAACACATGTAACTTTTTGTTTTTTAAAGCTAGCTCCAAAATCTTTTTTTTAATAGACTTATAAAAGATTGTCGGCTCTAAAAAAAATTATGTTTGTTTCAAGTTATTGCTAAAAACAAAAATGTGGGCCCCCGAACTTAAAAAAAAAGTTGATCAAAAATTTAAAAGTCAACTTTGCGATGCATTTAAAAAAAAAATAATAGGGCTGGAAGGCTTCTGTTTTTTTTAAAACATCTCTAAAGCTTAGGCTTTTGAATGGTATGTAATTTGTTTCGGTATCTTTTTTGTAACCGGAGTTGTTAATTTTTTTTACTCAATTGGACCATGTTGACGAAATTCCACTAGTTACATGTTTTGTGAAATGTATAAAATGCAAAGTTGAAAATAATGTAAATACTTACTGTTGGGACAGTTACAAAGAGCAGGTACGTTTTTTTACATTCTTGCACACACATAATGGCTATCTTTTGTCATTTATTGGCATATTGGAGTTAGCACTTCCATATGCCAATAAAATGTCCGCATATTCCGCATTGGTTTTAACCGCCTCCGTGGCGTAATGGTTAGCCCATTCGCTTCACACCAGGAGGTCGCGGGTTCGATTCCCGGTGGGGTCAACTTGTAAGACTCGGTTTGGTTGGTGGTAGGGCATTTTCTAAGCCCGCCTGGCTAGCTACCACCATCTTATCTAAGTCTTGCCGCCAAACATCAGTGTTAAAAACATTGATGTGTTCCGGCTTGAAGATAAGATAGCCAGTTCTCCATTGCGTTGGGAAATCTTGGTAAGCCCGCTTACATCTTCGGCATCATCGTCACTTACCATCAGGTGAGATAATGCCAAGGGCTTACCAATTGTGAATAATAAAAAAAATGGTAAATTGAGCCATTTTAAACCACAACAAAGTCTTAACAAAACGTCTGATAATAACAAAAAGTGACAAACAACAAAAAAACTTAACAAAATCACAAACACAGCAAAGTGAAATTAACGAAAACAAAAAAAAAACGTTAACGTTATTAACGTTTGTGATTTTGTTAAGTTTTTTTGTTGTTTGTCACTTTTTGTTATTATCAGACATTTTGTTAAGACTTTGTTGTGGTTTAAAATGGCTCAATTTACCAATGCGGAATATGCGGACATTTTATTGGCATATGGAAGTGCTAACTCCAATATGCCAATAAATGACAAAAGATAGCCATTATGTGTGTGCAAGAATGTAAAAAAAACGTACCTGCTCTTTGTAACCGTCCCAACAGTAAGTATTTACATTATTTTCAACTTTGCATTTGATACATTTCACAAAACATGTAACTGGTGGAATTTCGTCAACATGGTCCAATTGAGTAAAAAAAATTAACAACTCCGGTTACAAAAAAGATACCGAAACAAATTACATACCATTCAAAAGCCTAAGCTTTAGAGATGTTTTAAAAAAAACAGAAGCCTTCCAGCCCCATTATTTTTTTTTTAAATGCATCGCAAAGTTGACTTTTAAATTTTTGTTCAACTTTTTTTTTAAGTTCGGGGGCCCACATTTTTGTTTTTAGCAATAACTTGAAACAAACATAATTTTTTTTAGAGCCGACAATCTTTTATAAGTCTATTAAAAAAAAGATTTTGGAGCTAGCTTTAAAAAACAAAAAGTTACATGTGTTCAAAGGTATAAAAATGGCAAAATTTCTAAAAAAAGGAAAAAAAATCCTGTAAAAAAAATTACAAGTCCTAGATTTTTTTTAATTCTCAAAATAGGTGGGAGGCGACCCCACCTATCCCCCATTTTCGTATTTTCAACCATCTGCCGAAGACCCTGTATATCTGTGAAAATTTACGCTACCAAGTACACGGTTCAAAATTCAAAAAAGATAAGTACAGTACATGTACATAAATGTACCCTTGAAATTTACAGCCTTTATTTTACAAAAATGAGCCATCCGGACAATGGTACGACTTCTCCGTGGGGGTCATGTAGACAATATTTTAAGGATTTAGGCATATTAACTCTACCTAGCTTATATATACGTGTTTTGTTGACGGGGCTATTAAAGAGAAGACAAAAAAATTATGAGACTCAAGCGGAGCAAATAAAAAGAGAGGCTAAAAAAATATTATATAGTCCGACGTTGAACGTTGTGGAGCACTGCCCACAGTATCAGTCTGTTAAATTTTGCAATGAATTGCCTAGTGAGTTTAAACATATGACAGATTTAAAGGTTTTTAAGAAAAGACTAAAAGCTTTACTATTGGAAAAGTAGAGGATTTTTAAATTTAATGTTTATACGACTACTATTATTTTTACTTTTGTACAGATATTCTGTGTGACAACTTTAACGTCGATATTTTAGTTTTTAATGACATTTAAATTTTAACGACATTTTTTTTACGATCTTATTTGTAATGTTAGCTTTGTTTAATATTCTGGATTTCTCTTGCTTGTATCAATGTGTTATGTTACGTATTACCTACCTAATGTTACATTCAAATACAATAATATTGTTTATGAATAAATAAAATGTAGGACTAACAGACGAACCGACAGACGGAAAGCGTAGGCTTAGTAATAGGTGCCACCTTTATGTACGAAAACTTTATACTGGCCATTAGCGTGCGTAACGAGTAATGTATCTATCTATCTAACTCGTTTTTCGCCTCGTAAGAGGTTAGCTGTGCTACGAGGTACGAATGCTTACGGACCTACCTATTATCAGCAAATGTTCTGTATAGAAACTTGTACATTTTATAACGACGATGAAATTCCAAGCTAAAAATGTTTTTAAAACTTTTTAAAAACTAAAAAACACGCTTGGCAACCCTTTAAGGTCAAAGCGCATCACGAGAAGATTCCAACAAGCCCAAACACGGCTGGGACACGCTGTCCCGTTATGGAGTTCTAGTGCCCAGTGCCTGCCCTTCGTCTCCATTAATTTATCAGGCAAGCTCGATGGCACCAAATTATTAAATTCGAAATTATCGATACAATAATGAGGTTATAAAAATCATAACTATACGATGTATGTTCCAATTGACTGCCTATTTTTTTTTTCATAAGTAGTTCACAATCTCGCGAGATAGATCCCGTAAGATTATAATCTAACAATTTTAACAATTTTACGGTGACATATATCTAAATATATATAATTCAAAGGTGACTGACTGACTGACTGACATAGTGATCTATCAACGCACAGCCCAAACCACTGGACGGATCGGGCTGAAATTTGGCATGCAGGTAGATGTTATGACGTAGGCATCCGCTAAGAAAGGATTTCGGGAAATTCCCACGGGTGCACCAAAAAATTGAAACTGCGCGGGCGAAGCCGCGAGCACCCACTAGTAATACATACAGGAGAAGCTAATACAAGCGTGTTAAAAGTAACGAACTTTGTATTATTATATTATTATATCAGCTCATATATGTCCCCACCGAGGGGCTCGAGCCTACCCTGAATCAGGGCGATTAGGCCTTAGTCGACCACGCGGGCCCAGTGCGGGTTGGTCGACTTCACACACAACCTTCGAGTTTCTTCGCAGGCGTGTGCAGGTTTCCTCACGATGTTTTCCTTCACCGTTAAAGCAATCGGTAAAAACAACGCAAAGCAACTTTGTATAGGTAGCTCAAAAGTTTTATGCAAATTGTCTGTAGGAGACATCAGGTGTTCAGAGTCTAGAGGTGGGCGCCGACCTAAAATTTGCCGGCGGCGGCGCGCCGGGGAAAATTGGTCGGCGTGGCGGCGCCGCGCCGCGGCGTGGCTTTTTTTGTAAAAAAAAACTCAATTTTTAGATGCGAAAAGTTTTATTCATGTGTTTTTACAATTATTGTAGTTGTCGTGTATGAAAATAATTTTATTTACGCGAGTAGGGCTCAAACGTGATCGCTTAGCATTTAAAACTAATCCAGCTATAGAAAAGACACGTTCGCTCGGGGTGCTCGTTGCAGGAATAGCGAGAATAGACCTGGCAAGTGCAGCTAGTCCTGGGAAAACATTCTTTTTCTCCCGCCAATAGGCAAGAACATCCCCGTTCAAGAATTCTACCTCTTTAGAATCAATCGACGCTAGATATCTCCAACATTCTTGGGAGAAATCTGACTCTGGTAATTCATCAATGTTGCTGCAACTACTGTGCTTTTTAGATAATTTTGTCAGCAAAGATTGAGTCGAAGAAGAGCTTGGTTGTGGCTCTGATACATCATGAGAAGTTTCACCAGATTCGGAACATGGCAGATCAGAGGATCTAATGAGATCATTAATGCAATCTGCCAGAAAAGCCGCACGGTTTGTGTTCATTTCGAATAAATATGAATCAATTTCTTTTAATCCTGAAAATCTGGGATCAAGAAGAGATGCCAATACTACATTCTTTGTCAAAGGAAATCTGTGGTCAAATTTCTCGAGCATTCTATTTTTGAGCGATATCATCGTCGCAATTTCTTCGTCAGAGATCGAATTTAAAATCTCTTTTAATTCAGAGCGAAACACTAGAGCTAAGTTGAGAGAAACAGACTTTTGCGCACATAAAACTTCAACCGCTTCGCGAAATTTCCGAAGAAATCTGATGAGGTCTTCCAGCAGGTTCCAATCGGCTTGTACCAGTTTCAAATCTTCCTTGCCAATCCTGGTGAGAATAGAATTTACTGGTTTCCTATTGCAACAATGCGCCAAACTCTTTAAAATACTAAGCACACTATGCCAACGGGTGGGCGTTGCGGTTTTAATGCTTGGCAATTGGTTTAAATTGCCAAACTCGTCGTTGAATATTTGAGAGTTTTGTGAAACTTCATCGTCGTCATCACCAATTGGTTCATTTTCGTCATTTTCCAGAACTTCTGAAACATTTTCGATTTGTTGTAAAAACTCCATTTGCTCTTTTTCCGCTTCCTTCTCCAATTCGGGCAAGCGATACCTTATGGCTTTTACAATCTTTTTAACCTTCTTTACCAACTCTTTCAAAGAAGGGACATTTTTAATCCCATCAGCAATGACCAGGTTATGTAAACCATGCCCCAAACATAGATGGCTGTCAAGACCAGACAGCGAAATGGCACGCTTAACGTTTGATCCTGCGTCTGTTACCGTATGCAACTCTTTATCACACAACCCAAATTCTGATACTGTAGTATTCATCAGTCCTTGAATCTTTTCTCCTGTCTTTTTTCCTTGGACTAGTTGAGTACTGAGTGTAAAACTTTTGAGCTCGTAATCTGAAAAAGTAAAAATCTGTAAGAGTAATGGATGGAATATGGGTGACATTTCTACGTTATAGTCTGCTACAGTAGAAAACCAAGGATAGGAGGCCTGTTTCCTAAAATAGGCCACAAACTAAAGGTAAGTCTAATATTAGTGGGTCTCTCTCACCAGCAGTAATGAAATGAAGCGTGAATGTAATATAGTTGAGTCTTCGATACTGGTCCGTCCACAAATCAAACGTAATAGAGACATGTCGTGGAGTTCCTGTTAATATTTGGGTTTTCACAGTCGCAAGCATAGTTTCATATACGTCATCTAGCGCACCTCGACCAACAGTGTATCTTGATGGCATGTCTTCATCAGAGACAATTATGTTATATTTCTAAAATATAAATACACAGAACAATATAAAGAATTCAGTAAATTTAAAAGGTAATGAATTAATGACGCTATTTTCTTATATTCACTCACCTTAAAGAAATCGATCATCCCTTCATCCGAAACAGAGTCAAATGGCATGAGTGAGGTGCAAAACCAAAGTGCTAAATCTCTTGCAAGAATCCATTTATCTTTTTTAGTAACCATATTCATTGTTGAACTGGAAGCAACTGTGGCTCTTGCTCGAGGGCGTGGGGTGGGGGTAAAAAAGTCGTTTATAAGTCTTGTTGACTCAGTTTTGTCCTCCCTTATATTGTGAGAGTCTCTTAAGTGTCATAAGAATCCCTGTGCTGATGGTTTTGCCATATGACTTAATTTTGGCCCCGCAATTAGTTAAAACGTTATACTTAATATGAGATAATTATGTTGTTTTTACTTCAATGTGACTGATTGTTAAGTTTCTGCAAAATAACTAATATTAGTAAAAACCCAAAATACAACCAAAATCCAGATTAAAACTCCGCAACCTTATTTTCAGAGCATTAGTATATAATTATTCTATTTCATCCATATGTTTAGTCAGCAGCTTAAGTGATCGATTGAATAAGTAGGTACACAAACATGTAAATACATATTTTAGGAGTAAAAAATCTGTTTATAATTTATTATGTGTAAACAATAAAATTAAAATATTCGTACACATATTCACTTATGTCAGAAAACTTACTAGATAACTCACTGAGTGGATATGCACTTCTGCAGCTGACCGTACAATTTTTTATTCAAGTCGTGTAAGGAAACTAATAAGAATAAGCATGACAGTTTTAAGAAACACACACACACACACATTTCATTACGTACCAAATTCAAAAATAAGGCCAGCAAAGGCAAATTAATATGCAGTAGGTAGGCAGGACGGCAGGACGCAGATGCAGGTTAGTTTTGCGTTAGGTGCTGTAAAGTACAAACATTGTTTCCTAAATACATACAAAAATACTGAATACAGCACTGAGCTGTCAGTCAGAATGGTCCAGCGCATCTAGTACATCTTGAACCTAGAAAAAGTTACATTGCGTCATTGTCAATAGTCTGTCCCACAGACGTGATTGATTTATAGGTAGTAGGTACAGTGGCCAGCACGTGGCGATGGACAGTATACACACATATAACTACGACCGATTTTTAACAGTTGAACACTCGCACACTTCGGTGATTGGTAGAATTCATCATCTTTACGAAAATATACCAATCGACATTCTTTTCTACATAAGCGTCTATTTAAGACCAATAACGAATTCACACAAACTTATGACCACAGATCTGTGCTTTTGACAAATCATAAGCCACGCCCCTTACAAAGCATCCGCCACAGATCTAATAAACCAAGCATCCGCGTAGTGACACGAGCTAGCAAGCAGTGTTGCCGTTTTAGCCACTTTGTGGCTAGATCTAGCATATTTATAACGGTTTAGCCAAAAATAATTTTAGCTAACCAAACGATTCTAGCTACTTTTGGTAATTATGTTTTTGATAATTTCTGTTTACAGTTGACCAAATATTTGACCTAGTTACTGCAGTCTTGTCTTCCTCACTCTAATGCGGAAGTAAGTAGTTAAGTGTCATGAACACACTGAAAAATAAATTATGAAACAAAATGTGTGCATTAACACTTAATTCCATAATTATGATTAAAAGTCAATAAAAATAAATAATAAAAATGCCACGACTATGTTTTGCCACCTGAAGTTTTAAACATATTTACAAAAGCGGGCAAAGCAATCAAAAAAATTGAAACCCCATCTACATCATCATCACAGATCGATTGACGTTGACGTAGAGATTTCAGAATTACCAGATGCCATTGTAGACCTACAATTTTTTTTCTACATGTATTAGATACTGTTTTAATTAAACCCTCATCCTTATTACAAAATTGGCCACTTTTTCATTTTAATAACCACAAACAATATTGTCCTAACGGCAACACTGCCAGTATATTAAAGTCACTCACTCATCCGTCTCAGTCAAAGAGAATATAATACACTTCGTTCTCATCCCGTCCAAAGGGAATATAAGTCACCAATACTTACTACGTTTGTCAGTCCAAGTCCAGTCGCATAGATAATTAGATATTAGATAGCATTTATTGTAAACTTGTGAGCGTACACCGTCTCATTCTTCACTGCTTTTTTTTAAATTCACAATTGGTAAGCCCTTGGCATCATCTCATCTGATGGTGAGTGACGATGATGCCGAAGATGGAAGCGGGCTTACCTAGATTCCCCAACACAATGGAGAACGTGCTATCTTATCTTCAAGCCGGAACACATCAATGTTGTTAATACTGATGTCTATCGGCAAGACTTAGATAAGATGGTGGTAGCTAGCCAGGCGGGCTTAAAAAATGCCCTACCACCAACCAAACCAAGTCTTACAAGTTGACCCCACCGGGAATCGAACCCGCGACCTCCTGGTGTGAAGCGAATAGACTACCTATCCATTACGCCCCGGAGGCGGTTAAAGAATTTTAGATTCGGTTCAATAATTCTAAAGTTTAACCCCCTACAACCAAACAAATAAACAAACCTTACCACTACCTATAATATTTTATTCTTAAAAGTCTGGTCTTTTTCACAAATAAATCGGAATTTCCATCAATAAGTATGTATGTAAAATCTTCGGACGAACGCGATCTCCCCCGACCCCGCCTACCCGCACCGGCCAGCGGTAAGCGGCAGCGCAGATTGAAAACAATGCGAAGAAAACAATTACTATCTCTTTTTCGCAGTCGCTCTGTTCAACTTCGAACATTTTCAAGGCCATTATGTCCAACTGCATGTGCTGTTCACTGTACCTACTTCTTTTAATAATATACAGTAATTAATATACCTATAATAAGAGAATGTGAGTTTAGATAAATACTTACATTTCGAACGATATATCACCATTTTCAGATTGGCAGGCTGTAAGACATTGCTTGCAATAAACTTGATCAGTGAAAATTTTACTCCTTTTGTTTTCTTCTTCCAAAATCAATTGACCAAAGTGCTTCCACGCGAAGCTAGATTTGGTTTTCCGATCAAAAAGTACCGAAATTGAAAACTGACTTATTTTCATTTTGCTAACATTAGTATTGGACGACATTTCGACTAATTCTTTACGTAAATAAAGCAGTCGGCAGGGCGGCGCGCGAAAACGTACGTGTGTTGCGTAGTAAAGCGTACTAGCAACTGACTGGCTGTGTGCGCCGCGCCACTGTGGCGCGACTCGAACGCACACCGCACCCCGCGCCCCACCCAACCGCCCGCTCCCGGCGCCTAGCGCTCGGCGGCCTGTCGCTATGCGAACAATAAAGCGAAAATTGAAGTTTTTGAAAATTGAAAATTTTGAGTCGATATCGAACGGCGCGAATTTTCGGATACTCGGCGGCGGCGGCGCCGCATGCATGGCGGCGCGGCGGCGCCGCGCCGGCGCGGCGCCCACCTCTAAGTTCAGACTCACACGCAGAAACCCTAGTTTAAAATTTTTACCATTTATATTAGCTTTATAAAAAGCGTCGGTGGCTCAACCGGTAACGACTCGGTCCATCTAACCAGAGGTATCGGGTTCAAATCTGGACGGCCAATGTACCAATGAGTTTTTCAAAAACTTACGTACATATACTTACCGATTGCTTTAACGGTGAAGGAAAACATCGTGAGGAAACCTGCACACGCCTGCGAAGAAACTCGAAGGTTGTGTGTGAAGTCGACCAACCCGCACTGGGCCCGCGTGGTCGACTAAGGCCTAATCGCCCTGATTCAGGGTAGGCTCGAGCCCCTCGGTGGGGACGTATATGAGCTGATATATTATAGTAGCTTACAGTGTTAATTTGTTTGTTTGGGACAAATCTTGGAACCAAAATTAGAACCACTCTCCGGGTTCCGATTGAGCTGAAATTTTGCATACACGTTAAGTTTGGTGCACAACTCATGAAGTGACGTCATGTCATTCTGAATCCAATATGGCGGACTCCCAAAGATGGCCGACTAGTTATTTTTTTAATGCACCCCCATGATATGGGCCAGCAACTGAAAGGTATAAAAAATATACTTAAAATTATTTTCTAATTAAAGTTTTTAGTTTTTTCGAAAAATATTCTGTCAGTAACCTAACCTATTCACTTTGATTCGCAAGAGCAGAGAGCATATCGCGTTACAAAGCACTGGACAAACTCCCTAAAATGTATTTAATGGATGAAACGGCCGTAGTGAGTGAGTATTAGGTTTCTTAGGGGGTCAGATAGCTTGTTAGGCTTGAGTTTTGCGAGTAAAATGACCAGTAACTAGTGAATTCTGTTGGAGAGGAGACAAGACATTCAGGATCCTGAAACGATTATCCGTAAGTGTTAAGGACATTTAAGCGGAGCGCTTTGGGTAATAAAATGAATGTCTTATTACGTACTAAGTGTCCCGCTGATCACTACTATTTGTAGCAAAGTGTCATGGCAAGTAACTAATTAGTAATCTGTGGTCATGGGTACTAATAAGCTTTTAAGAGCCGATTTTGCTAATTAATCAAGTGATTAAGAACGCCGTCCGTCCATACAAATCGTGGTCTACTGATAATTTGAAAACAAGAAGTTGTTTTATGATAACATAATTGAAAACGCTAAACACGTTAAAAAACCGACTTAGTACATTTTTGCATTATTATTTTTGGTTTTTGTTAATTTTCTAATAAAATTTATATGGGACCACACGGGAAGCACTAGCTTTCAAATCAAAAAAGAATCATAAAAATCGGTTCACCCAGTCAAAAGTTCTGAGGTAACACACATAAAAAAAATTCGACCGAGACCTACAGTACTCGCATATGATGTGTAACATGTGACAAAATACTTTAGGTTAGTTAGATTTGATGACGATATTGTACCTGGGTGGCGGATCTGATAGTAACGAAAAAAACCGACCAAGTGCGAGTCGGACTCTCTTAAAGTAGAATTCCGCGGTTTCGCGACTTCCTGTTACACATTTCCGTCCCATGTTACACATTTCCGTCCCATTTCATGAAATCACTCCCACAAATTGCAGGAAAGCGAGAGCAAAGATGTTACACATCAAAAAAAACATACAGACGAATTGAGAACCTCCTCCTTTTTGGAAGTCGCTTGAAAAGATCCATACCATAAGATTTACTGTCAATTTAAAATGAAATATATATTTTTTAAAGGCATAATAAACATTCGGTCCGCAAAATAACTACTTGAGCGGCAAGATTTCATGATTGAGCGGCAGAAAAACATGTCTATAAGCAGCAACTCAACACTGTAGGAAGAGTGTGGTACGGGGAGTTCTAAATGGAAGCGGGAGCGAGCGAAGCGAGCTCGGACTTGCGGAGCACCCCGACTCGGATCCGTTAGGTTCGGAGACTGTGCGGGGAGGCGAGCTAAGCTCGCCTCCCCGCACAGTCGTAGTGTTAGGTTTAACATGAGAACACAGAAGTAGGAGCCCCGAAGGGGCTCCGTCGACCACTCAACACTGTAGGAAGAGTGTAGTACGGGGATGTTTAAAATAATTACAGCCATCCAGAATGACATAAATTGCTGATTGATTTTGAAATGTTTGCTGACCATGAGTTGCTGACCAATTAGCTATTTCTGCTGACCGATTAGCTATTTCTGCTGACCGATTATATTTTTCTGCTCACAGAAATAACAATACTATGCTAACCATTTAATTGACACCCATTTAAAATGACGTTCTAAGAATTCTCACTAGATGTTGTTAATATTGAGTTACAGCAGTAATATATAATAGGGATTCACAGTCTTCTAGTAAATGGTCTTGGGTAGGTGCCTAAGTAGCATAAAACAAATGACTTCAACCGGTCAAGGTTTTCCACAATCAGGGTTCCCTCTGTCTGACCCCCATTACCGCAGCCCGCAGATGAGAGTATAATCCTCCATTGACCTTTCGGCTCAAGTACTAAGAATGGCATCAAATCTGACCTAGTGAGGTTAGGCTGCCAAATTGGGTTGGGTTTTTGGATACGGTAATTGATAACATTTGGGATTTGGGCGGGCTATATGCCCAGTTACTATTGGAATTGTATCTTTTTGTAGTTGTAGGTTCTTTGTACATGTATGTATGGTCCAAGAAGGAGGGTGATAGTTTTCGGAGTTTATGTAGGTTTGTATGTACGTTTGGCTGAGTTTATAATTCAAACGGCTTAGTGGATAACTGTATGTATTTTTTTTGTCGATTCAGTTTTTGGAAAATTCAAAATGGCGGAGACATAGGGTTGAATGAAAACGTATAATTTTGAAGAAAAAAAGAACGAATTCAAACAGGAAACTAAGGTTCCCATCGATTTCTCTGGGATGCCATCATCAGATCCTGTCTTCCTTATCATGGTACCACCCTTGGGATATGTCATTTTCAACAAAAAAAGAATCATCGAAATCGGTTCATAAACGACGAAGTTATCCGCGAACACATAAATATAGTATATACGGTCGAATTGAGAAAGCTGCTCCTTTTTTGAAGTCGGTTAAAAAAATCATATTTCAGCCATTTCGAAATTGGTTAGGTTAGTTAGATAAATAAAATTACAGAAAGTGAAAAATCTGAACATTCAAGCAACGCCATCTATGTATGCCATTTTAGGGTTGAACGAAGCCCGCCCTGACAGCTGTCGTCGGCTTGCCTATGTGACTCAGGAAGTATAGGGCTTCCTTCCGTCGTTTGGGGCACAGTATTACAATATAGTGGCTTACAGTAGCGCAACGAATGTACTTACGCAGACCGACGGAAGGATACTAGCGGGGCAGCGGGCGGCGGGGCACAGCCTGCCAAACTCAGCGAGTTTGGCAGGCTGACTACAGGCTAGTAGCAAAGTATACATATTAGTACTAACATACTGTATGGACACTCCCTGCCGCTCTCTAGATTCCCACCTCACCCCCATGTCACCCAGATTAATACAGATTGGTTAGACATTTCATTTTTCGCCCGTTGTATGAAGTTTCCGGGGTGTGCTAGTAGTATGGTCTAGTACCTACGCCGTTGGCGCATCGTGCGACATCAAAGGCGTTGCGCTACTGTAAGCCATATCGTAATACTGTGCTCGGGGCATGGATTTGATTCACGTACGGCTTGTGCCATTGCGTTTCTTCCAAAAAAAATCTGTAAGGTGGCATCCGACAATAATTACTAGCAGTTTTTCTATCATTATTTTTAACCGCTCCCGTGGCTTAAAGAAGGTCGCGGGTTCGATTCCCGGCGGAGTCAAACTTTGTATCAATCGGTTTGGTTGGTGGAAGGGCATTTTCTTAGCCCGCCTGGCCTAGCTATCTTATCTTATCTAAATCTTGCAGCATTGATGTGTACCGGCTTAAAGTTGAAAATATAGCCAGTTCCTCATTGCACTGGGGAATCTTGGTAAGCCCGCTTCTATCTTCGGCATCATCGTCACTTAGCATTAGGTGAGATTATGTCAAGGGCTCACCAATTGAGAATTAAAAAATAATAAAAAAAACATTTTTTTAATTAAACTAAAAGGTTTAAATTTTTTCCTTTTATCCTAGCAAGAATTCATGATTTCATATTGCTAATTTATTCCTTTGATGATATAGATATATACTTTACTAAGATTAGATTATTAATTTTAATTTACTGTACATATTGTAGTAATTAGTACGTATTGCTTCTCACACTGGCCACGTCCCAGAGTCAGCCATAGAAAAGAACAAATTAAACGTAGAACATCTGCTACATAATGTTTTTTTTTTCACATACAGGCTAAGATCCTTCTCGGCATAAGTCCTCGTCGTTATTCATGTGTGTCGCTGCTCCAGATTCGCTCTTGCCTTCTATTTGCTTTATAATAGTCCTGAGTCCCGACGTGAATAGATAGCACATCAATATCAATAGTTTGTGAATAGAAGGACAGCTGATGTCCATTGATTTGGAAATTTTGGCACAAATCGTTGTATTGCATAAAGACTTTTTGCTTGTTTTTTTTTTTAAATGGAGACTGCGGAGGTTACCGAACACAGATAGATGGAACTTTTGAAATTGGAGTACGAATTTTAATGAATGAACGGTTTCCAGCACTTCTCTTTAGTACCAGTAAAAGACGCCAAGGTTTGTTTTAGGTAATTTTACAATGAAGATTATTGTTTTGTTCCCATACCATAGTCCCATAGACAATAGGGGATCGGACTGCTAGTCATTTGAGTTACTTTTAATGATCTGTCAAAAACGAAATTTTGTTCTAAAAATGTTTGAAATACCCACAAGTGACGTCATAGATTTTTAGCGTCATTGACGAACTTATTTTGTGAATTTGATTAATTAAAAATTAAAGACGTGATATAAAAACAAAACAAGTAAGGTTTTTAAAACTTCAAGAGGAGAGCAATTTAGGAAATCATATTTCAGAATTTATTTTTGATGCAGTCCGATCCCCTATTGTTCCAGCGTATCAATCTTTTTCTAAACATTGAGAGACGTTGTTTCTTTTTATTTTACTATTGAGATTATTCCTTTTTTTATGGCGGCCATAGTTCCATACAGTTATTCCAGCGTAAGTATCAAAATTTACAGTACACTGCCATGTTTTTTCAAAGAAATAAGAAAAACACACTGTAAAATTTAAAACTGTACTCTGCCTAGAGCTACCCGGCTAGGTGGAGTTCACAGCTGTAACTACGGGTCCGGCTGTTTGGATCAGGGTACTACGGGGTCGGGGGTAGCCCACCGCTTGCCTGCCGTTGGATCTATCGCCTTCGGCACTCTGGCTTGTCGGTCCCCCGACTGGATGGACTCGTAGTGGTAGGTGGTTAGTTGCAGGGGTTGGGCAATGTGTGTTGCCTGGCAAGCACGTTGCGACCAGGCGTCCTTCCCCGCGCGCAACTAGTGTTGTCGTAGCCAGCCACGTGGGCTATGGGCGAAAGCAACGCGGAGCACGTGAGTTGTCCATTAAGCGGAATTGCTGGTGTAAGTACTGGCAGGGAAGCATCTCCGGCACTTGCCTGGTCAGCAAGTAGAGCTAAGCTAGTACTGCTCCGGCCGATCCAGCCGCGTAGGAGTAAGTCTGGACAGGTGCGATAAGCGCCGGGAAGTGAGCGTGCCTACAGCTCCGGTACCACACCGGATATGTGGGAGCCAGCTTCTCTGGCGTCCCGAGTGGGGATCGAACCGCCAGCAGCGAATGCCGCGGGAGGTGAACGCTCCTACAGCTCCGGGACCTACCTGGACAGTAGGTAGTGGTTCTCTTCCACGAGGCACTCGCCTTGCAGAGTACCAGGACAAGCGTCTTGGCGGCAAGACCTACCGTAACTGGTCCTTGTCTTCACCTTATGGTGTTGGCAGGAATAGCGGCCCTCACTATATGACCTTGCTGTCGGTGAATGTGGACGCTATATCATAAACCTGGCAGTTTAGCGTATCTGGTAGATATACGAGAGGGAATGTACAATTTAAAGTTCTCTGGCGTCCCGAGCGGGGATCGAACCGCCAGCAGCGAAAGCCGCGGGAGGTGAGCGCGCCTACAGCTCCGGGACCTACCTGGACAGTAGGTAGTGGTTCTCTTCCACGAGGCACTCGCCTTGCAGAGTACCAGGACAAGCGTCTTGGCGGCAAGACCTACCGTAACTGGTCCTTGTCTTCACCTTATGGTGTTGGCAGGAATAGCGGCCCTCACTTTATGACCTAGCTGTCGGTGAATGGGGACGCTATATCATAAACCTGGTAGTGTTTCACAAGACTTAAAAAATATTTACACCTAACTACTTGTATTTTCAAGAAAGTTAACTCTACCTACGTAAAAAGTTTCTAATTATCATCTTATTGTCTTTGGCATCATCGTCACTTTGTGGATAAAAAAAAGAACTCAATTATCAAGATTTGCCTTTTCTACCGACCTCAAAAAAGAAGGAGCTTCTCAATTCGACTGTATGTTTTTTTGGGTTCCGTAGCTAAAAGGTAACAACGGGACCCTACTACTTAGCTTCCTCTGTCTGTCTGTATTTTAGCGGCCTGTATTTCATGAACCGTAATAGACTCATAAGAAGGCTCAAAGTCACCCAAAAGGCAATGGAGCGTGCTACGCTCGGAGTTTCTCTGCGTGATCGAATCAGAACCAAGGAGATCTGTAGGAGAACCAAAGTAACCGACATAGCTCTCAGAATTGCTAAACTTAAGTGGCAGTGGGCGGGGCACATTGCTCGTAGAACAGATGGCCGTTGGGGCAGTAAAGTTCTCGAGTGGCGACCACGCACCGGAAAACGTAGTGTAGGCAGGCCTACCACTCGGTGGACCGATGTCCCGGTGAAGGTCGCGGGAAGCCGCTGGATGCGGGCAGTGCTGAACCGGTCGTCGTGGAAATCCTTGGGGGAGGCCTATGTACAGCAGTGGACGTCCTTCGGCTGATATGATGATGATGATGAATAGGTAGACAGTTGAAATTTTCAGAGTATGTATTTCTATTGCAGTGACAAATAATAAAAATTAAATTAAAAATCAAAGGGAGCCCCCATACAGGTGATGCTGTTTTTTGTAAGATGGTACGGAACCCTTCGTGTGCAAGTTCGCCTAGGCCGGTTATTGTATGCATGTTACGCGATTTGTTCGCCGATTGTAGACCGATTTTGTCTCTATGCAATTATCTTTCTAATTGATAGGTTAAGCTTCCGAGGTGGTATGTAAAGGTATATTTAAACCAGTATTTAACCGATTTTGATAAAATGTGTATGGGACATTTTATCAAAATCGGTTAAAAAAAAAACTGTTTATTTCAATAAAAAAAAGGAAACATGATGCCACACAAAAAACGCAAATATTGATAAAAAGATTATGTGCGTTTATTGTTAGTTGCACAGCTCGCAACTTGAGCGTCTGGATGTCCACCAGCCTCGTCAGTTAGGTAGTTTTTCTGAGCAAGGAAACTTTTAAGGATCTTTTTTGTTTGGTTGTTGTTACTATTTTCTATTTTTTCTACTAGGTCTTTAGGTAGATTGTTTAGGACACAAGGTAGTTAAATACTTGTTTACAAAATTAACAAAACAAAATAATATGTAGCAGAATTTTAATTGGTTTTCACCGCCTCCGTGGCATAATAGTTAGTTTGTCGCAGGCATACTGTATAATCCGTCATTATACACACGGACAGGCAAATGTCAGGCAAATTATATAATGACGAGGGTGGGGAGCCTAGCTTCGCGAGGCTCTTTGACAGTTCAATAAATCAAACCTGACCGAACCTATTATTACAAATTGCCTGACGTACAGCCTGACCGTTTACATACGGACGAATAATACAATTTGCCTGACCGTATGTAAAATGACTAATCATACAATTTGCCTGCAACAAGTCTTCACATCGCTTCACACCAGGATGTCGCGGGTTCTATTCCCGGCGGGGTCAAATTTGTAAGACTCGGTTTTAGTTGGTGTCAGGGCTTTTTCATAGTCCGCCTGGCTAGATACCACCATCTTATCTAAGTCTTACCCCCAAACATCACTGTTAACATCATTGATGTGTTCCGGCTTGAAGATAAGATAGCCAGATCCCCATTGCGTTGGGGAATCTTGGTAAGCCCGCTTCCATCTTCGGCATCATCGTCACTTACCACCAGGTGAGATGATGCCATGGCCTTATCAATTGTGGAATAAAAAAAAATGTTGTTGCGATTTAAGTTGGTTTTTAAACGCCTTCAGCGTGGTCAATAGGGATGACGACAGCATCAGAAACAAATTATGAACTCTTGATCACTAAATTGCCCTCCTACTTAAACTTCGGAAAACCTTACTCGTTTTGTTTTCCATCAAGTCTACGATTTTTAATTCAACAAAATCACAAAATGAGTACATAAATGACGCTGCAAAACTATGACGTCACGCCTAGGTATTTCACACATTTTGAGAACAAAATGTCGTTTTTGACAGATGATAAAAAGTAACTCAGATGACTAGCATTCGTCATCCCTATTATATAAAACTAACATTGGTAAACACTAATAAAGACTATCTGGTAAGACTACTGGGAACGGCCGATAAATATTCCTAGTTTCCTTGTAAAGTGTACCCAACTAAATAAGGACAAGAAAAACAAAATGTTTAGCGAATAGCAGAAACTATGAAATTAGCACTGCAGCACAGATTACTAATTAGTTACTACGTACTGCAGTATTACTGCACAAAACTAGACGCTACCATTTACAGCTAAAATGATGTAATTTTTTTTAGCAAAGTTAAATATTTTCTACGGTTTTTAGAGTTCCGTGCATCCAATGGGTGACCAATGGAACGTTATTGCTAAGCCTCCGCTGTTTGTCTGTCCGTATGTCCGTCTGTCTGACAGTGGGCTGTATTTCAGGTAGATTGTTGAAATGTTTACAGAGTGAGTATTTCTATAGCCGCTATAAAAAAAATTAAAAAAAGGGGTCCGCACTACAAATAAACTTGTTTTTATAGGTATTTTTGATTTAGCTCTATCGTAAAAACGGTGATACGTACATACAAGCGTAGAACTTGTTATGATTAAAGTACTAAATCTGAAGTAAAACAAATAATAAAAATTGGTCAAGTGTAAGTCGTAGTTGGGTTAAGGAGTCAGAACTGATTGAAATTAAATGAATGAAATTTTTTTGTCGTTCGCGTTGATATCGTTTGTTTGTTATTTGAAGACGAATTTTTTTTCAATTAGTTCCGCTCCTTAGCGCGAGTACGACTCACACTTGGATGATTTTGATTAATTTTTGTTTTACTATAGGATTAGTAATATAATCAAATCACGTTTAAAGCTTGTATATATTACCATTTTTTAATAGAGCAAAAACAAAAAAAAACTTAACCACTCCGGGAGTGCCGACAGAAGTATAAACTTTTTTTTTAGTTTTACAAGTTTTGACCCTCCGAGTGCTCCTGGCGAAAACGAGTAGGTTGACAAAGTTTTGACCCTGCGAGTGTTCCTGGTAAGGTGGCGGTAACAGTGTCGCGAGTTCAGCGGTTTTTTCCCATCTCAAAAATGCCCACCGCACCTTAAGAAGTTTTCACTTCAAAAAAAAACTTTAAGTAAACACGTTTCATGAATGGGATTTTTTTAAATTTTATGTTATTAGTTAACAAATAACACATATTCTGTGGCGCCGGTGGCGTAACGGCTAGGACCGCCGCCTCCTGTCCGGGAGGTCGTGGTTCGAACCACGCCAAGTACCAATGTGATTTCGAATTTAGATTTTATATGTATACGTTTATCCGACGCTCTTACGGTGAAGGAAAAACATCGTGAGGAAACCTGCACACGCCTGCGAAGAAACTCGCAGGTTGTGTGTGAAGTCGATCAACCCGCACTGGGCCCGCGTGGTCGACTAAGGCCCGATCGCCCTAATTCAGGGTAGGCTCGAGCCCCTCGGTGGGGACGTATATGAGCTGATATGATGATGATAATGATGACATATTCTGTGAAAATTCCAGCCAGCTACCTATAAAAGGGTTGCATTACCTAGCACGAAACCCCAAAAAGCAATCATTACATTAATTACATGCAATTACATTTTAATTACATTAGCAATAGCAAAATATATCGCGTTACATTTCACCCCATTGGCGCCAGCGCAGCGTTTTGACGTTGACTGACGTGCCATCCATTACACACTGTATAAAATGTATTGCTTAATGCTTATTTAATTAATTATAATTGATGCAAGATCAAGTTGCAAGTTCCATCTCACACTCTGGTAGCTCATTTGAGATCTAATTGCAAAATTACGTCATCATTGCATTAAGAACTAAATTAATTGTAAATGGATTAAAATCAATGATATTTGAGATATAGATATTTGAGTTGCGGATGGTGGCGCCTCGGGAGCCGAGTCGTTCCTATTTCCCTCTAATATAGTTGATGGGAGCGATGGCTGACTCTCGCGTTATACTCGTGACCGGGTGCTGTCCGTGTGAATTGGCCTACTCTTTTCAAAGGCATTAATGATATTCATTGATTTTAATGTGTAACTTATCGTGTCATATTGTTTTCATGTTCTAATGACATAACTTGTTGATATCAAGGATTGGATTTTGACGTTAATGATTAATGATTGTTTATTTATTGCTTTTCACAAATTACATTATGTAATTACTATTTTATGACCTATTTGAATAAATATCTTGAATCTTGAAATTTATTTTAAATTCTTGTATTCTTCATTAGTTGCTTTCTCAAATACTATAATCAATGCTTAACAATAATAATTATATTAATTAACATATTATGCTTACGACCTGGTGAAGATCGCGGGAAGCCACTGGATGCGGGCAGCGCAGGACTGGTCGTCGTGGAAATCCTTGGGGGAGGCCTTTGTCCAACAGTGGACGTTTATCGGCTGATATGATGATGATGAATGATATTATGCTTATCAAGGTTGGGTTATCTATACTGGATGTAAAGGACTCGTTAACTGTGTTTTCTTACTCATCATACTGAACAACTTTTCCTAAGGGACCCATAATAGATTCGCAAAAACTATTGAACTCTTCATACAAATCGATCAGCTACGTAACTGACCAATTTTATGCATTCTGGTATTGAGCGTTTCGACGCTCAAATTATTTTTTTTGTATATTTTATAGACTATCGGTTCCTTTGGGAAAGTTGTTCAGTATGAAGCCCCAGTTAACGGGTCCCACACCAATTTTATAACATCTTGTATAATAATTATTTTTAGTATAAAGTATTAATGCTAATAGTTTCCAGGTGCTAGCAAAATATTTCTAAATCAATGAAATCTCCATATTTCTACCTAGTTTTCAGGTTTACGCAAAATTATATTTGTTTTTTTTATTTTATTTTTACAAGGCTAGAAGCTATCAGATAGATATTATCGGTTACTTTAGGGAAGCTTTTCCAAACGAATGAATCTGTTGCGAGTGTTGTACAAAATTCGCGTGACCCAGCAACAGTCGGCGTAGCCTTATTCCTAGGCGGGTTGTTGTGATTTAGGGCACGCCCGGGCTGATGTCAGCTTGGCATGACTTGGCTGTCTGTCTGTCTATAATGTCATAATAAAACCAAATGCCAAGGGCAACGCGGAGTGGTTTGCACCAAACAATAGGGATGATGACTGCTTGTCATTTGAGTTTCTTTAACCGTGTGTCAAAAACGACATTTTGATGAAAATATGTTTGAAATCTTCTTTCTTTTATCGTGTGGCACAATGAACCATACTATCTAAGGGATAGACGGAGGTTGCCTGGTGATGCAATTAGCATCACAGGCGGTCGCGTGTAGGGCATTTAGATTTACACCTTTACGCACGTGTGCAACGCGACCTACATACACATCTGGAATCAGATGTGCAGGTTCCCTCACGATGCTTTCCTTCATCCCTTTGTTGTTGATATTCAGCCTATACGCACAAAGCGTTACGCTTCCTCATTTATTATGCGGACAGCGATGGATTGGAACTCCTATAATTTGGGGATCTTCAAGGCGAGAGTGAATAGGCATTATTTGAGTTTGCGTGTACCATCCTCGACTACATCGTCAAGTGAGATATAGTCAAACGCACTGAAATGTTTAATTAAAATAAATCGTTAAAGCAATCTTTAAGTATAGGCCTACGTAAGTTTCGAAAAACTCATTTGTACATTGGCCGTCCCGATTTGAGCCCGGTACCTCTGAACCCTCCTAACGGAGGACCGTGTCGTTACTGGTTGAGCCACCGACGCTTTCTTAGGAGTTTTTTGTTGTTTTGAAATATATAGACGTGACGTCATATTTTTTCAGTGTCATTCATGTACTCATATTTTTTTTTTACTTTGATACATAAGAATTGAAGATTTGATGGAAAATAAAGCAAGTAAGGTTCTTAAAATATAAGTAGAAGGAAAATTTAATAATCAAGAGTTCATAATTTACTTCTGATGCTGCCACTATCCTAAACACACAAGCTTTGTAAAAACTAGTATTTTTTTCTTGGACTATGTACCTATTCCTTTCTAGGGGAAAGTTGTTCAGTATCATGAGTGGCATCTGCTATTAACCGCTCATTAAACTCACCCTACTATTAAAGGTTCTTCTGAAATACCTGGAAAAAATTTAAGTGTGGCTTGAGCTCATAGATCCAAACCACTTTGACCAGGGAACCCGTACTCAATTCTTATTTCTTTATCTTCGTAACAAAGTTCATTATATCAGCTGATCAGTTTGGTACAAGTCCATTTTTTTTCCGAACTGAGAAGATAGGTGCAAATTACACTATTTATTTTTTTCAGGAATTTCAGAAGAACCCTATAATTAACCGTCAGCAGTAAAGTTCTCGAGTGGCGACCGCGCACTGGAAAACATAGCGTAGGCAGTCTTCCCATTCGGTAGACCGACGACCTGGTGAAGGTCACGGGAAGCCAATGGATGCGGGCAACGCAGGTCCGGTCGTTGTGGTAATCCTTGGGGATTGCCATTATCCAGCAGTGGATGTCTTTCGGCTAACATGATGACGATAATAAGAGAATGTTGACTCTGACGCCGATTAAAAATATAGTTATAATTTAAGTAAAATAATAAAATCAATTTTAGCGCGGTTACGTATTGTATCGAAAGGCCAAATTAAAGATGTGTCACGTCAAAAAGTTGCTGAAGAAGACATACGAGACTGGTATGAGCCTTGCAGAGCCCTGTGTTTACTTAAACACGTAGTAACTAATTAGTAATCTGTGCTTAAACGTTATGTTATTCATACGACTATTATATATATTACACTAAAAAAGCCCAAGTTAGAAATGTATTTTCCTTTCACAAAATAGTGTGACATTCTCATTTCACGCTTAGCAAAGCATTGCGCGATTTTAGATGGAGAATTTTTTAAATTGAAAACCTCTTTTATTGTCATTTATCGAAAATTGACAAGTTTGAAAGTAATATTACGGCATTTTGCCGATACTTCTTTTTTAGTAAGAATCACGTATCTTGTAGTAACCGTTTTTACTTTCAATTATTCCAAATAAAAAATGAATTCCACAGTGGGAAAACTTGCCAAGAAACAAATTTTAAAGTGGGTAACAGCAACGTTGTTTCGCTTTTACAACAATACACACTTGTTCGGTAACCAGTATCTAGATAACGAATGTTTATATTCCAACTTTTATCGCCATTTGTTACCGCAACGTGCTGTATGAATTACTTAAGTAAGTACATATGAACAAGCAAAGACATTCGATTTCTGAGGGGAGAGTTAAATTAAATTTCGTTACGCTTCTTCATTTATTATGCGTACAGCGCAGGAGTGGAACTCCTTGCCTGCGTCAGTGTTTCCCGATTCCTATAATTTGGGGATCTTCAAGGCAAGAGTGAATAGGCATTATTTGAGTTTGCGTGTACCATCCTCGACTGCATCATCACTTACCATCAGGTGAGTTGCAGTCAAACGCACTCAAAATAAAAAAAAATAATAAAAAAAAATCTTTTTACCTATTGTGTACAAGTATGTTTTATTTCAGACTGAACATTTTGAAAAAAAAAATAACGCCTGATTTGTTGCTTGTCGCTTGTTGGCGAAACATTACTCCATTTATTAGGCGTACAGCGCAGGAGTGGAACTTATAGATCTAAGGTCGCTAAACTAAAGTGGCAGTGGGTGGGGCACACAGCTCGTAGAACGGATGGCAGTTGGGGCAGTAAAGTTCTCGAGTAGTGTTTTTTTTTTGACCGCGCACTAGAAGTCGTATCATAGGTAGGCCTCCCACTTGGTGGAACGATGACCTGGTGAAGGTCGCGGGAAGGTGGATACGGGCAGAGCAGGACCGGTCATAGAGGAAATTCTTGGGGGAGACCCTTGGTCTTTCGGTTGATATGATGATGATACTAAATCTAAGACGAAATCCGGCAAAAGAATTAGCTGGTTGGAGGCATCAAGAGTACAATTGTATGATTGGCTGAACAGCGGGCGCATTTCAGGGCGCATTCACGTGCATAGGTGAATAAGAAGGTGAAACAGAAAAAACCTCAAGGAACCAATGGTCAAATCGCAAAAAAATAATTTCCGTACAATCGGGAGCCGGGTCTTTCCTTTTCCTCTAATATGGTTGATGGGAGCGATGGCTGACTCTCGCGTTATACTCGTGACCGGGTGCTGTTCGTGTGAACTGGCCTTACTCGTGTCAAAGGCCTTAATGACATTGAATGATTTTAATGTGTAACTTCTCGTGTCATATTTTTTTCATGTTCCAATGACATAATTGGTTTTATGTCAAGGATTGGATTTTGACGTTATCAACTAGGTAATGATTATTTAAGCAAATCGTTGAATATATTAGATTTCACAAATGACATTATATATTTTTTAACTATTTTATGACTATCAGAAAGAGTGTAATTTGCACCTATCTTGAATCTTGAGCTCCTTACCCAACCTCGTATGAGTAGAACACTTTTTATTCGCGATAAGACCATTGTTTCTTTGGGAAAATATTTTTAGTTTCGTCTTCTTATTCACCTCCTTAAATACTTCCATCGTTCAACCAGCCATCCACAAGTATGGGCTCAATTCACTTTCGTAGACTTAGTGTTTTTTTTTCGTGATTTGTTACAATCTCGAAAAAAAAACACCTAAGCCCTTAAAACCTTCATTCACTCCCACAACTTTCTCAAAACTTTTGCACAATAATTTAATTAAAACTAACAAAAGGTCTTGAAATCTGACGGATACATTGTTCGCGCATCTGCCTGTACTGTCAACCAATCAAGTTGAGGTAAGTTTCGTAAAGTCTCTAAGTATTATGGAGGTAAGTCTCGTGGTTCACTGTATGCTCTGATTTACCTGACATCTGCTCGCAAATTCTTTTTATCGGCCCCTTACAGATTACGAATTGTGTCCCAGTCAAGAGAATGAACGAAACGGTGCGAAACCCTAATCTTGGCCAGTGCTGCCATAAAATTATGTACACATCGATATCGACAAACGCGAGGTATTGGAAATTACATAGGGTACTTTTTAACCGACTTGAAAAAAGGAGGAGGTTCCCAATTTGACTATGTGATTTCTTGTGTGCATGTTACGCGATATTTTTTCATTTGTTTTATTTAATTGACGGATTATGTATTTAGAATAATCCCATATAAATTGTATTATTAAAATCGATTCAGTATTTTTTAGCAAATTAATAAAAACAGAAAAATTGCAAAATTTTACTTGTTGTGATGTCGCTAGTTTTTAACGAGCTTAGCGTTTTCAATTATTAATAAAATTTATGATTATTATAAAATATTAATCTATTCGGGAAGTTTAAAGCTTAATAATAACCTAATGTAATCAAAGAACAGGTGTACTGTAATGTGAGGTACCTATATTATTATCAATGATAGGTTGGCTTATATCCTCAATCAATAAGCACTAATTGTTTCACGAAACAATACATACAAAAAGGTATTAATATGTCAAAGACACTTTTTGATAAAATGTGTTTTTTGTACAAGATCATTGAACTGTACAATCTTTCTAATCTATAGATGATAAGAAGAACCAGGTGAGTGGACTGATATGACCAGCGAGATAATACACTTTAGTGTTTGTCAAATATTTATCAAACATCTACTTTTTACTCAAAGGCTTTTTATTATATGAACATAATTATTTCAGACTCAGAGTATGATAATCTTTGTTTAAAAAAAACTTCAATGTTTTAAAAGCGATCACTTTTAAATTACCGTCATTTTTCGGAATTTATAAAATTAGTACATCCCTAAACCGTTACCGCCTCTTTGGGTATATTTTAATCATAATTACATGTTTTCCGATTTAAGAGTTTGTCGGTTTGGCGATCATTATTAAGTCATTTATCGTCGGTTACCATGGCGACGCCCACATTTTTTTTTATTATCTTGGGAGCATGGGGTGATATTCGCACAGTCTCTATTCTAACGATGTGTTTTGATGTTTTATTTGTTTGGCTTGTGAACTGATTCATTTTTTAATTTATTTGGTTCAAGTTCATGCGCTTCGGGGCAGTAATAACAGTTGAATTGGTGTTTAATTGTGACAGATGAATTTCATATGGTAAGCAAGGAAGGGCATGCATGGTAAGCATGCATTGAGAATGTTACTTGTGTTTTTTTTAAAGCAACTATTATTGAAGGTCATCACTGGCAACACACACTGGTCAAAGACCTTAGTCTTGAGAAACTGCGGTATTTAGGACGTGAAGGTATTGCGAAGCTTCCCGAACGCTGCCCAGCCGAGTTGGATTCGTAGATTGATCTCTTTCTTGAAGTTGGACCTACCTAGCTGGACTGTTTGTCCCATATAGTCTCCAACCTCTAGAGGGGTGGATGCGACACGGACATTTAACATTGTTTTCTAAAGTAAAGTTCTCGAGTGGCGACCGCGCACCGGAAAACGTAGCGTAGGTAGGCCTCCCACGCGGTGGACTGACGACCGGGTAAAGATCGCGGGATGCCGATGGATGCGGGCAGTGCAGGACCAGTCGTCGTGGAAATCCTTGGGGAAGGCCTTTGTCCAGCAGTGGACGATTTTCGGCTGATATGATGATGATGAACGATATTATGCTTATCAATCATACTGAACAAATTTTCCTAAACCCATAATAAATTAACAAAAAGTATTGAACTCTTCATACAAATCGATCAGCTACGTAACTGACCAATTTTATGCATTCTGGTATGAAGCGTTTTGACGCTCATTTTTTTTTTGTATATTGACTATCAGCTCCTTCGGGAAAGTTGTTCAGTAAAAAAAATAAATTATAATCTTTATTTTTTTTCGAGTTACAAAAAAAAAACAACATCAGAACGCTAAATCTAATATTAAGATTGTGTGCGCCTGATGGATCACACTACACACACGGGTTAACTTAAACACTAAAATAATAATAATAATAGTATGAAGCCCCAGTTAACGAGTCCCACACCAATATGATGATGATGATGATGAACTATTATTGTTAAGGACGCTTAATGTTTCGCTGTTAATCCGCCATTTACGAGTACCTAGTGTTGCGATTGTAGAGGCATGAAAGTATCTTGGTCGAATTCATCAGGCTGATGATATAATCAGCCGAAAGACGTCCACTGCTGGACAAAGGCCTCCCCTAAGGAATTTCGCAACGATCGGTCTGGCGCTGCCTGCATCTAGAGGCCGCGAACTTCACCAGATCGTCGGTCCAAAGAGTAGCAAGAGTCCACTTGCCTAGGCTACGTCTTTCGGTGCGCGGTCGCTACTCGAGAACTTTACGACCATATGTTCTACGACATCTTTGTGTATGTAATTAATTGTTATAAGAAAACTAAGTTAAATAAAAGGAGTCTAACAGATAAACAAATCCGTATTGCGATTATCTATGTATATAAAAGTCCATGTGTGTATGTTTCCTATGGACTTCGAAACAGCTGGAGTGATTTTGATGTAACTTTCAGGGAATCATTAGATTAGCCCAGCGGGTGTTCCTGTGAAATTTTGTAGCGTTTGGAAAAAAAGAATACGTGGGCGGACCAGCGGGGCGGAAGGCTAGTTTACTAATGGACGGGCTATAGGCTCCGTAATCTTTTAAAACGTCTCCTATGTGGGTAGGTAGGTATACCTATTTCGAGACCAAAGTTTCGTTCTTAAGAGTTTTCGCTTTTCTTTAGACTCTAGCCAGTGTGTGAACGTCTGGAAACTATAATCATTGTAACCTGTCATTTCCTATTTCCTTTATGCGTTTGCGCAGGATATGTTTATGTAATATAAGTAAACATCCTAGGGATTCATACCAAGTATCTATATATAAGGTCTAACAAAATTAGCTGAAACTATTTTAAGTGGTGCTTCTACCCATGAAACTGAACAACTTTCCCCATGAAACCCATAGTCAAATCGCAAAAAAAATTTGGCTCTCCCATATGAACTCGATCAGCTGATCAGCCAACTTAATATGCGAAGTTCATTTTTTTTTTTGAGATTTGACTATGGGTTTCATGCGGAAGGTTGTTCAGTTTCATGGGTAGAAGCATTAGTTAAAATAGTTTCAGATAATTATGTTACACCTTATATACAGTTTGCCATTAAATTGTTCTAGGATCCGTTAAATGGGATTATATTCGTCAAAATAAACAACTCTTCAAGGAATTCAAAAAAAAGGAACGAAAAATATTTATACTCCATACAAAATTGGCCAATCTGCTGATCAATTTGTGTAAGGTATCCATTTTTTTTTAGCGAAATGACTATAGGTATTTTAGAAGTCACTTCCGTAGTTATACTATAATATAATTCGTAAAAATGTGAATTAATCAGAATATTCAGAAATTAAAAAAGAATTATACAGAATTGCACCCTAAGAAAAAAAAAGGTTTAAACGCCTGCTTTGGCATGAGATCAAATCAGCTAAAAGGCGTGCCTGCTGGACACAATTAGGCTTCCCCTGAGTTGGGGGGTTTAATGGTAGTCGCCCGCCACACTTCAAGATTCAAGGTATTTATTCGAAATAGGTGCAAGTTAAACTCTTTCTAATAGTCATAAAATAATAATAACATAATTTCATTTGTGAAAAATCAAGAAATAAACAATCATTAGATAATAATGTCAAAATGCAATCCTTGAAATAAACCAGATTATGATTATGTAATTAGAACATGAAAACAATATGACACGAAAAGTTAAGATAAGATAAGATAAATACTCTTTATTGTACCCAAAAATATATAAAAAAAAAACACAATGTAAAACTTAGATACATAAAATCATTGAATGTCATTGATAACTTTGACAAGAGTAGGCCAGTTCACACGGACAGCACCCGGTCACGAGTATAACGCGAGATTCAGCCATCGCTCCCATCAACCATATTAGAGGGAAAGGAACGACCCGGCTTGGTAGGCGAGTTAGCGATCGCAGTGTGCAGTCTGGTGGCACAGTACGCGTAGAGGACGCTGCTCTGCTGCCCATCCCCTAGTTTTTGATCTGTTAGTCCCTTTTTGACCCAAAAAAAACATAGTGATTGAAGCGTTCTCTTACAACAAACAACCCTTTTATCAATAGCAAAAAATGTATGTCCGTAAGAACCTTCTCCTTTTTTCAAGTCGGTTAAGGTCGATGCATAAAAGTAAACCAAAGCACCACCAAACATTATCGTGCATTTAACAACTCCAAACTTGAGATATTCGAAATTTCTAAGGCCGTTTCTAATATGAGCCATACTTTGCACAACAGAAGGAGTGTTGCCATTGCCACAATACAAACAGCCACTAGTGTTGCCATAACATTGACTTGTCGATATCGCAGGCACGCGCGACCGTGCGGACTTTACGATTTGGCGGCAAACAACGACTTCCGTTTCCTGAGCGGCCGGCGTTTACACACGTGCGCGGGCACAGAACCGATTGAGGAATTCATGATAAAAGATTTAAGCTTGTCACACACGGCGCAGATAAATACTGATACAAGATGTAAAAAATTGGTATAGGAACCGTTTAATGGGGATTCTACTCATCATACTGAGCCAATAGTCAATTCTCAAAAAAAAATTTGGACTTTCCATACAAAAATGTCAAATGCACAAAATTGGTCGATCAGCTGATCGATTTGTATGAAAGTCTTTTTTTTTGCGATTTCAGCAGTCATAGAACAAAAGTTATTCAGTATGATGAGTAGAAGCCCCAGATAACGCCATTTTTTTAACTCTTCATACAAATAGATCAGCTGATCGACCAATTTTATTTATTTTTGTATAGAGGATCCAATTTTTATTTTGAGAATTGACTATGGGTTCTTTGGAGAAAGTTGTTCAGTATGATGAGTAGAACTCCCAGTAAATGGGTCCTACACCAATTTCGTTACACAATTATGATAAAATTTAAAAAATAAATATATCTGCGACCTTACCTGGTGTTGAATTTTTTTATGAGTGTTGATCTCAAAAGGCTTTACTTGATTATTAAACTGTTTGTACTGGTAAGTACAGAAAACGGTTTTTTTTATTTATTAAATTGGTAGTTTAGTGATTTGCTAGTTTTTAACCGACTTCAAAAAAGGAGGCGGTTTCTCAATTCGACCGTATATTATATAAATATATTTTTTTATGTGTGTTCGCAGATAACTTCGTCGTTTATGACCGATTTTGATGATTACTTTTTTGATGGAAAGGAGATATCACAAGGGTACCATGATAAGGAAACCAGGATCTGATGATTGCATCCCAGAGAAATCGAGGGGAACCTTAGTTTCCTGTTTGAAGTCGGTTTTTTTTGTTCATCTAATTAACTTTTACCTTGGTCCCCGTGTGTGGAGTAGGTATGGCCTTACCTTCCCCGAGTTTGGGATGAGACCCGTGCCCCAGCAGTGGGCACGTTTATTGGTTGTTAACGAATCGCTAGTATTCAACCTGCATGCATATTAGTGTTGCCAACAGTCCAGTAATTTATTTTCATTTTATTTAATTCGGAAAACAAACTGTGATACAATACATAAATAGTGAACTTAAAAAACAACTAAGCACCATTAAAATGTTTTTAGTTTACATATTTTTAATTTTTGATAAAGAAAAGTATATAAGTTTTTTAAACTATACAGTTACAGTAGGGTGATTCATATTGAATGAAAAAATTTTTTTTCTTAATTTTTTCTACTCTCAACCCCTAAATATGATCTATTCCACTAAAAAACATTCTAGATTTTTTTCATTTTTTTTAAATGACTTAAGGGTTGCTACCGATATTTGAAATTTAAGAAATTAAAGTAAAACAATATTTTTTTAAACCTCAATTTATTACTATCAGAAAAAAAAATGCAACTGAAAAATAGTAAATTATAATTATTGAACCTTTCCTTTAGGCACTAAAGTGAAAAAAAACTCGCTAAATAAAATTTGCCTTATTAACGGTGGGATTTTTCCGTCTATAATTCTTTACTAATAACATTAAGTACTGCTTCTGCTCTTCATCGTTCGTGTGTAACTTGTTGTATTTTTCCATCAAAGCAACGCCCTGTTCAGCTATATCGTTAACAACCCTCATACTTTGTACCATCTCTTTAGCTGACTTGAAGCTTTCTTCTTCTTCCCATACCTCGGGATCCTTTTGGATAAACTCGCATGAAATGCCAGTTAAGTCGAAAAATTTACACATTCTTTGGCGGCGTATAGATGAATAGCTAACGTTATATTCCGACACATTACAACCTAGACTTTTTAGCGTTGTGGCTAAAACAACAGTTGCTTTTCGATCGCTCAGCTTGGCGACATCAAGGGTAGCAGCTAAATTAGAGTCTAGGACTGCTTTTCGACCTCGTTTTAGCAGTAGCGGAATATCTTTGCTTGAAGAAGGTCCTGGCTGAGGAGAATTAGGACGACTCTGACTCGTCTCACTATCACTTCTGTTCTCTGCCGATGAAGCTGAGGATGATAATAAATCGCATTTTTCAGTTAGTCTCTTTATTGCCTTTTCTTCTTTTTCTTTCATTTTCTTCAATTTCATTTCTTTTTCAAAATTTTTATTAACTTTTCTCGCGTACTGCTTATCGATGTTACCAATCCGGCCCGGGCGGCCCATTTCTCTTTGTTTCAAAAGGAACTGCTTATCTTCTTCAATGGTCATTATATTTAGGGCATTAGAGTGAGCTATATCAAACAGAACATTCAAATTTGATTGCCATTTGTTTTCTTTTTCTTTAATTGGCAATGAACGCTTTGCTTTATTTTCCTTATTTTTTTTTAAATTTTGCCATTCCTTAGAATATTTAAGAATTTTTGTGATAACATGTTGCTTCTCCTTAGTAGGAATACTTGCAGTTTGCCATAAAGCCATCACGTCAGTAGCAGTTAATGACGCCGATTCTCTAATTAATTTATTCATCACATTTTTGTAATGAAAAAATAAAGACATCACTTCTTTCACTGAGGGTAATTTTGTTTGCACTAACTCTGAGCAAGTATGTCCAATTAACCATATTTCAGTCTTTTTTCTTGTTTTCACAATATTTGACGTCATTATCGAAATAAAATTAAGTTCTTGCAACAGGAAACAAAATACTGAAACTAAATTACACCCGCACTCGCAAGCGAACACAACCACAACTACTTTGTCGCAGAATAGATTGACCTAATGTTTACGTTAACTAGCACTGACTGTGTGTGTGGCGATTCGAGAAGTGTGAGAATACCGTCAAAAAGGTAAACAAACATTTAATTGTATATGTTAAGTGCGAGTACCGTCATTTTGATTAATAAAAGTGCATCATATCGAACATTAAAATCGGCTCATTACTGCGTATTAATTTCAAAATTTGAAAGTCGGTAGCGACCCTTAAATATTAATCAAAAATTCTGAAAAAAATATTTTGTTCATATTTTAGTAGGTAAAACGACATTAAGGGTTGAGAGTTGAAAAAATAAAAACTTGAATTTTATGAATCACCCTAAGTTACAGTTATGGAACCATATCGAAGCAATGTTTAGATAGGTTAGCTTCACGGGACGTCCCGTATTTCTTGTGTAAATATCTATGTCCCGCCGGGACAACCCATGTCCCGTATTCCCAGCTCAAATTGTTTTGTCGAAAGAGTATTTTCGCAAATAAACCTAAAATCGACTGACGATGACGCCCGTAACGAATTCACGCCGAATTTAATAAAAGCCGAACCATGTTTAACTACGATTTTGACTGTGTGAGTTTTTAAAATCATGTCAAAAGACAAAAAGATATGTAACGTGCAGTAAAATCTGTAACGAAGTATAGTTTTAAGTCTACATAAAACTAATTTGGACTAAAAATGCTATTATTTTTATTTGTCCTGGGTGAAAAAAAGAAATCCGGTATTTTTTTAAGATTTATAATCGTTTGTCCATTAAGGCCGAAAAAAAACTTGGCAACCCTAAAGCATATACAGGGTGTAACATAAACATAAACAGGGTGTAACGTGGGCTTGTACTCATCAAACTGAAAAACTTTTGTTCTACCTAAAACTTTGTTGAAATCGCGAATTTTTTAAATTATTCAACTGATTGGCCTATGTTAGGATATGGTAATTAGTAAATTATATCATTTCCCACCTCCTCAGCCATCTCTGTGCAAAAAATCAATTAACGTAGTTGGTTCAGTAGTGACAAAATCAAATGGCAAGTCTCGAGCTATGATAATGTAAAACTGAAACGTGACCACGCATGTAAAAACATGTTTGTATAAGTTTCATTATAAAACAGCTTAGGGTATATAAAAGCAATAGCTCTCGGCTTTAAAACAAATAATAAAGTGCTAGCGGATGTGTACGGAGAAACGGAAGTTAGGGCTGTCGCAAGCCTCAATCACCCTGATACAGATGCTGATAGACACAATGTTTATACAATAGACACAATAGACATTTGCACAGAAAAAAGAAAAACATTGAAATGTGAAAAAAATCTTAGAAATAAACCTAGCTTATTAGTAGTTTGTAAGGCGCCTAAGGTGCCCGTTAAAAAAAAAGTGTCCTGTGGACAGCATTACTTGAGTTAATGCATCAGCGACCAATAAGTGATGGATGAGCGTATGAAAAGATAACCTGAACTTATGTAATTATTATACAGGATGTTTTTAGGGTTTCGTAGTCAATAAGGAACCATTACAATTTTGCCATGTCAGTCCGTCTGTCCGCGGCACTAATTAGTAATCTGTGCCGCGGCTCAGCTCAGAGGTTATTAGTTATTAGTAGCAGAAAACTTGTTTTAGGGTAAAGAAGGGGTGATTTTTTTGTTGAAGTACCCAATAGCACAGATTACTAATTAGTTACTACCAATAGTGTGGAGTATCGTAGAATAGGTCTTTCAAAACTACTGAGAGTTTTCTAAGACTTTTTTCAATTCAGAGTTCCGTGTGAGATATTATATTAGTAGGACATCATCATATCAGCCACAAATCGTCCACTGCTGGACAAAGGCCTCCCCCAAGGATTTCCACGACGACCGGTCCTGCGCTGCCCGCATCCATCGGCTTCCCGCAACCTTCACCAGGTCATCGGTCCACCGAGTGGGAGGCCTGCCTACGCTACGTTTTCCGGTGCGCGGTCGCCACTTGAGAACTTTACTGCCCCATCGGCCATATAATCCATTTTAAAGGAAAACTAACTTGGCTTTCTTAGTTAAGGAGTAATAGTCGACCAACTTAAGACGTGCAGTTGGATTTGTAAAAAGTTCATAGATTTTCTATAGGTACAGAATGTTTTAATACCAACTTCAAAAACAATTTTTATATTTTGAAAAGGCTACGGAACCCTACTTTGTGCGAGACCGACTCGCACTTGGCGGGATTTTAATAGTATGCAAGCCAATAAGATTAGGCTCTACACTAATGCAACTGAACAACTCTCCCCAAGGAACCTATACAATAAAAACAAAAAATACCGTTTTTAATAGAATCCAGTAGTTTACCAGAATCCCTTAAATGATGATGATTCTAATCATCTTAGAATTTGTCAGACATCGAATAAAACAATGGAACTTTACCTATAATTTGATCAGCTGATTAGCCTACACTGTATATGGAGATCTGGACATAACAGGTTTGTTGAATACAAGTTGTTCAGTTTCGTGAGTAGGCTGACCACCCCAGAGGTTACCGATAATTTTTCACCTCACACCCTTCGGAAAGGTTGTTTTTGTCTTTCTTCCATTTTAGCGCGCAAAATTGCGTTTTATTTTCTAGCGTTGAAGTAGTTTAAAAAAATTTCGACGAATTGAACCCCTTCTCCTGTTTTGAAGTCGGTTGATTGGAACCAAATAACCGTCCAGCTGTTTTTCTTGCACCTAAAAATTTTCCTCGCTGTATAGGGGGTGCAAAATTGTGTGTTTCGCTCGTCAGCCAAGTTATAATGCGTCTCACTCATACCTTTGAGACCCTCGCCACCCTCAGGATTCCTTTTTCGCTTGGTCAGGTTTCAACAGAGGTAACTCGCGCCCAGTAACAACTATTATCTAAACTATTGGCACAGTATAACAATATAGCGGCTTACAGTAGTGCAACGAATGTACTTACGCAGAGCAACGTAGAGGTACTTGCGGGGAAGCGGGCGGCGGGGCACAGCTTGCCAAACTCCGCGAGTTTGCCAGGCTGACTACAGGCTAGTATGGGCTAGCACCTACCTACGCCGGTGGCGCATCGTGCGACATCAAAGGCGTTGCACTACTGTAAGCCATATCGTAATACTGTGCTATTGGCAACCTGAAAACGCAAGACGCTGTACGTGAGAACAATGGCATTGAACTGGTTGTGCTTGTGTTGCAAGAGGAAAATCGTGGCCAATGGACCGTGAAGGTTGATTCGGATGAGCAGCGGCACCGGCGGCGATTCCATCAATTTACTAGGCATTGATTGACGGATTAATGTCTCGTGAATGTTTTGTTATGGTTTTTTTACGGGCGAGGACCAAATTATAATCATCTAGTTGTTGCCCGCGACTTCGTTTATTATTTACCTATCATTTTCCTCTTATCTCTTTATTTCGAAAAATCCGGCCTTATTCCTTGTTTACAACATAATGGGAACCTTGTGTGCAAAATTTCAGCTTTCTAGGTCCAATGGTTATGGGCATTGATGATGATGAGTCAGTCAGTGAGTGAGTCATGCATGGCTTTTTAGGGTTCCGTAGTCAACAAAGAACCCTTATAGTTTTGCCACGTCTGTCTGTCTGTCTTTCCGCGGCTTAGCTCAGAGTCTATTAGCAGTTAGCACTAGAAAGCTACAGGGTTATTGGTAATTAGACCGGATCCTCTTAAGAGGGTATAGGGGCGGTTATTTGGAATAATTTTGACCCCATATTGCATTATCCGAAACTCAACCGTTTTTGAGATATTTGCTTTTTAAGAGTTTTTTTGGAAAAATCAGATTTTCTCCTTCAAAAATTTATAAAAAAATAACTATTCATCCAGATTTCATTTTGTTTACATTTTTAGATAGAGTACATTTTAATTCTTAATATTCAATCATAAAATCATAATATTCTGTATTAATACAGAAAGTACAGGCCACTTCGTAAAAAACAAATCAGATTTTTTGTTAAACTGTCTACTTAAATGTGATTTTTCTCGAAGAAAACCCCTATTAATTGAGTCTGCATGTTATTTGAAAAACATCTACACATTTCTAGCTATCCAACGAGGTAAAAAACATTGCATTTAGTTACAAAATTTCAAAGAAAATGTGAAAACAATAGGCCCAGGTAGTGAATTCCGAGAATGTGGTTTTTGATCCGAGGTCAATAAGCGATACTACTTCAATGCTCCGTATGCTCTGTCTCGCTCTCGCTCACGTTGCTAGCAGATTTGTGTTGTTGTTAAGTCCAGTTTGCTCGTGCGATTCGTACTGTGTAGACGCTTTCCACTATCTTTGGACTTCGGTATCTTTACTTTGTGACTTGGCTTGTAAACGTTTTGTGACTGATTGCATTCCCGACGACTTGGCGTGTATTAAAGGACTTGATTGACGATCAAATTATGGCTGCAGATCCCCGCGTCCAACCTCGTCCTCGAGAGTTTTCAAATGAGGAATATGCGGACATAATGTTTTGCTATAGATATGCCAACGGTATCTCTACTCGTGCTCGTACGGAGTATCAGTCTCGATTTCCTAACCGCCGTTTACCCGATGAGAGTGTGTTTGACGGAGTGTATCGGCGACTACGAGAAACCGGTAGCGTTCAGAGAAGACAAATGGATGCTGGCAGACCTCGTGTTTATCGTGTGGAGGAAGAAGAAGACATTCTTCGTTACTTTGAAGAGGATCCAACCACCTCGACCAACATGTTAGCACGACGTCTTGGTATAACCCAATGGAAAGTTTGGCATACAGTGCATGGGGCAGGACTCTACTCATACCATTATACTCCTGTACAAGTGATAGAAGAAGGAGATCCGGCAAGGAGGATTGATTTTTGCCGATTTATGCTCAACGCGGATACAGAGGACCCTAGTTACTTAAAAAAAATTCTGTGGACAGATGAGGCGAGATTTGACCAGGATGGCATTATGAACTATCATAATATCCACTATTGGGCACCAAAAGCTGACCGTAACCCAAATAAGAAAAGGCCACAAGGATCGCAAAGACGTTTTTCACTTAATGTGTGGATGGGAATTATAGACGACAATTTAATTGGTCCCTATTTCCTGCCCCACCACTTAAATGGCGAAGCCTATGAAAACTTCCTAAGAAATGAAGTTTTTGACCTTCTTAGTGAGGTACCACTAGCAACACTACAAAATATGATGTACCAACATGATGGCTGCCCCGCACACTTCAGAATGAGTGTTCGTGAATGGCTTAACGAACATTTTCCGAACAGATGGATTGGCAGAGGAGGACCTATTCCGTGGCCAGCGAGGAGTCCAGACCTCACCCCTGTCGATTACTACATATGGCGTCACGCCGACAAAGTAGTACAATAAAATCTTGAACATTTTTTTTTGAGAATTTCCTCTACATGTAAACAGGGGGAGATTTTTTTTCATGGTCATACAGTCGTACCCCATCGTGTGAGAGAGTTTTTTGGCGGGATTTGTGGTGGACGCATTCAAAGTTTTATTTTGTTGTTTTTTCATTGTTTTCTGCTGGGATTTTGTTCAAGAAGTGGTGCATTTTGGAGAAAATCGTCTAGTGCACGTGAGCAATGTGGAGAACAAGAAAATAAAACGAAGGAGGACGTGAGAACCCAACTTGCTCTGGGTGCAGTTTTATAGACGCCCAACAGCAACTGGGTGTTCCACCTCAGAATGCAGCTGCTGCAAATGCTGTCAAGAACTTCAGAGAAGATTTGTAATGCACCGGCACTAGCATTACAAATCCAAAAACAAATGAAGAAAGTGAAAATTATTTACGAATCCGGCTGAAGGACTAGTTTCCATGGCCAAGAAAAATTCACAACAACTATCGTGTGAGCGGTGTCGTTGAATAGGTCTTTCAAAAATATAGATGGATTGCTAACTATTTTTCGAGACAGGGATCTGTTTGCGAAATTTAGGCTTTAAAGTGCTACCTGTTGTTCGAGTCAAGTGGCCGGTTTTTATTTTAAATATATTTTGATTGATATCAGGATATACAAATATGAAGATTTCACAGTAGGTATTCGAGTCACAAAGTGTTTTCTTTTCAACGGTTTTTCTAAGGTCATATTTGTCAATCAGGTCAAAGCTACAAATATATTAAAAAAAAACCGGTAAAGTGCGTGTCAGAACCGCGCACAAAGGGTTCCGTACCATCATACTAGATGGCACTTGTTTGTTCACGTCTAAAAAAACTAGTTTGTTGTATGGAACCCTTTAATTTTTCTAATTTTTAGTATTTGTTGTTATAGTGGCAACAGAAATCCATCATCTGTGAAAATTTCAACTGTCTAGCTATCACGGTTCATGAAATACAGCCTGGTGACATACGGACAGACAGACGGACGGACAGCGGAGTCTTAGTAATAGGCTCCTGTTTTTACCCTTTGGGAACGGAACCCTAAAAATTGTGGATAGGACGATATGACTGATAAAATCATAACTCTTCCTATTGGCTTTGCCCTAGTTAATTTACTTATGACTTTCTTTTTATTTTATTTATTATTTCTTTGTTATGTACTATTGATTTTTATGTAAAGTTGACATGTGTTATATAATGTAATTTAAGTTTAAATGACCTTGATTTCCAATATTTTGACTTTGAAATACTTACTTTTATTGTTATTGTATGTCACTTGTGACTAAATGTGCTGATCTTTGTTCTCTTTGTTTTTTTAAAATATGTTATTTGTACCACATTTATTGCAATAAAGGAATTGAATTGAATTGAATAGTATTAGTAGTAGATAAGACAATATTTAGTTATAATATAGCAAGTAAGTCATTCAGAAACGAGAGTTGAACTTTGGAAGAATGGTGGTCCCTTCGCTTCGTTCCGATCTCCGAGAATCCCTCACCTGGATATAAGTTGCCATGGTCGACCTGGAAATCTCTTAACAGACTCCGGACTCAGGTTGGCCCAAGTAAAGAAAACTTGTTCAGGTGGGCATTCATTGGAGATACGAACCTGGAGTGTAGGTGTGGTGAGGTCCCTCAAAGGATGGACCACCTCATTATGTGTCCTTCTTGCCCTGTCACCTGCACGCGGGAGGACTTGATGCAGGCCACTGACAAGGCAGTTTGCGTGGCTCGGTTTTAGGAGGGGACTATCTAAGTATGCCGTCGGCTCGAAAAGAAGAAGAAGATTCATTGCAATGTGGATTATTGACTTTGGACATCATCATCTTTTCATCAAGGGCCTTAAAATTATACCGAAGACGCTTACATCTGTCCGTATGAATCAAGGTTATTCGTGTAAAAGTGTCATAAGAAAAACGCAACGATTACCTTATCTGTGACTAGCTGTTTCCCGTGACTTCACCCGCGTGGAAAACGTTTCTATGACATTTCGAGGGTGTTCAGTGCGCGCGCCGCTACCGGGTCGCGAGCGTGAAAAAAGTAGCTTATGTGTTAATCCAGATCCTAATCTGTCTACCTACCAAATTTCAGCCAGATCCGTTAAGTGGTTTTTGCGTGACGAAGTAACAAACATACACACTTACAAACTTTCGCCTTTATAATATTAGTGTAATAATAAGATTCGACCAGCTGGCTCAGCAATATAGCAACTTAATCGATTGGCAATAAACCTGGGCGGCAACAGGCAACCCTAACTTGTAGGTAGAACCGCCATCACCCACCACCGACAAATCAAGCGAGATATCGAGGCTAAACTAGTATGGATGCACGATGCGGGGCCAGATTGCAATTTCGTAGTGATGTCCGCTTATCTATCTAGGTATCGATAAGAGATGTTTACTATCCGAAACTGGAGTACAATTATGTTATGTATACGGTAAAACGCACGTTAATGGTAAAGAGATTACCAGTATAAATGGTACTACGCTATAAATGTTTTTTTAAAGTGAAATTAGTTTAAGCTGTTACTGACTTGCGGTTGATTGTACAAACTATCAGCAAAAGCCAGCCTAACCAGATTTTGTCTAGGATTCTGGGATATTGAAACTGAAAAAACAGACATACGGAAACAATATGACATGATTTTAAATTCCATATTATGAAAAAAAATGCTACTTACTCGTATATTTACGCAAATTGCAAACGAGCCTAGATAAGAGTAAAAAAATATATTGTTATTGAGGATCAGGAATAATTTTCCAAAAAAAAATAACCACACATATATACATAATCATTACAACCACAAGTTAAAAGTTCCGTTATCGATAAAATCGATATACTGATAATCAAATGATGTCACAGGCCACTCGTTCTAATTTATACAGCTGCGATTCTCATTCCAACATTTCCACTTCATGTTGTACTGTACCTGTTAGCTGTCGCATAAGAATTCATTGACGTTAATACACGTCATGCATGCATGCTGCTGTGCATACAGGTTAAAATGACAGCTCACAGTCCAATTCTCTTTTCATCTGTGTTTTCAAACTAAAACAGTATTCGCAACAGACCTAACCTAAATCTAAAAAAAATCTTCGCAACACATGCAACAAAATTTAAAAATTCGCAACAAATCAAATGAACTTGTTATTGAAATTAAACGTTTTGAAAAGTGTTAACGAAACAAGAGGAAACCAAGAAAATACTACCTAACTCTTATACTTAGAAGTCACGTGTTCCAAATGAAACTCAAAAGCTTAGAGCTGTATCATGCAAAAGGAACCTTTTCACTTACATTATCGTCACTAGCCAGCCGTTCCCCTCAACCTTTTAACGGGATTGCATTGAAGTTGCAATTTGCAAAAACCCCGGGCTCGAAATGTAGGTCATGTCACGTCACTACCAAGCCTTTACTTTGACTTGCGGCAAATGGCTTTTCCTATTGGTCGGCACTATAATAGGTGTTCCATTTTCAAAGAATTGCGTACGGAAACTTAAAAAAGGAAAAGGTGGTAAAATTAATAACGACGTAATAGAGCTTTTTTGTATCACGCTTTTATTAGCTTCACCTGTATGTTTGTATGTATGCTTGTTCGTATGTT
Organism: Coleophora flavipennella; assembly: GCA_947284805.1. NCBI lineage: Eukaryota > Metazoa > Arthropoda > Insecta > Lepidoptera > Coleophoridae > Coleophora > Coleophora flavipennella. The sequence goes on from OX369297.1 coordinate 3,127,132, forward strand.
TGTTTGTATGTTTAACCCACTTTAAACGAACAGATTTAATTCAAACTTTGTATATTTATCAAGAATCAGTGACAATACGTTTATCTCATTATAATTTGATATGTTTATCTCATTATCCTGATCAGGATGGCCAGGATTAAATGCACATCAAACCAAAAATTGAAAAATAATTAAAGTTATAAAAAAACTAAAAAACACTCTTTTAAAGCACATCAAACAAAAAAGTAAAAAAATATAAGCCTATTTCTTATATAAGCTTAAAACAATAATAAACGAAAAATACTAGTATTATTGTGAAAAAAGCGTGGGAGCTAGACTCGGCTAGTCTAGTAGGCAGACAAAAATATTTTATGTCACAAGAAGATCGTAGTATATGAATTATTTGTATTGACTCCCGTTTCCGCATATAGATTGTTTTGCGGTCCTTTATACTCGTATGAGCAAGTGTGGCTGGACAGTCCAGCCAAGTAGCCAACCCAGCTTCTTCCAAGAGCACAGAAGTCGCCTGGGACATTTACAGGCTATTCGGAGCGACGAGGCCATGTTATTGATACTTTTTGGTCTACGGATGGATATGGATAAAAAAAACTACCTTTGGAGTTAAGGCGAGGTATTGATTGGAACAGTTGTTTCTGTCTTTTTCTTTACGTGTAAAGAGTAAAGAAAATAACCACACTTTTTCACCGTTTCAATTGTTTTTCGTTTCAATCAAAAACTACAATGAAAGTATAAAAAATAATAACATTACTCACTTTGTATTATCATAACAAATATTGTTGTATATTTTTTAAAATTTATACTTCAAAATATTAGTCTTAACTAGAGTTAAAAGTAACGGTGTAGACCTATCTTTGGGATTTTTTTCTATCGAGACAAAATTCCTCAATCGTGTTTCCAATAGCTTTTGACTTAAAGGAACATCATCAACAATAAGGATATTTTTTTTCAACCTTGGGTTTTCTATCGTTTAGGAATGATTGACGTCAAAAATAAAGAAAATCTGTAATATTACCGCCTTATTTACATATTTTATTTAGTTTTCTTGCGAGATGTACAGTTGAACGTGCAAACTTTTTGTCGTCATTAATTACTTGTGAGTAATTATTCACAATCTTGTAAAGATGGTACATGTGTATAGTGTGCGCCGCACCCCGACACATCGTCACGCGTTCAATGATGTAATCGATATAAAAAGATGTTAGCTCAGTTCTTATTGTGATTCGGCGTGATAACAACAAGGTGTAGGTAACAACGACTTAGTTTCTTCCATATTATATTTATTGGGAAACGTTTGTAAAATCTTAAAATATTTTAAAACTAGCTTTTTCCCGCGACTTCGCCCGCGTGGACATCGTTTTTATAGGGCGATTAGTAAATTATGCCGTTTCAACAATCTAGTATTTTTTTAGTTCCCTCAGGAACTGCATCAGATTATGCTATTTTCCGGGGATAAAAAGTAGCCTATGTCCTTCCCCGTGACACAGGCTACCTGCATGCCAAATTTCATAAAGATTGGTCAAGGCGTTGAAGCGTGAAAAGGTTACAAACAAACAAACACATTTTCACATTTATAATATTAGTAAGGATTTTAAATCTTTGTCGAATCTTAAAATATGTAAAATTACACGACTGCCCATAAAAAAGGGAGTGTATTGTTTTCAGGTCTAATGTATGTACGTATCTATGTACTCCACGATATCTCACAAACGGCTTAACGGATTCAAGAGTGCGAGGTATCGTTAGATTCGACTTGAGCCCGTGAGTGACATAGGATACATTTTACCCTACTTCCCATAAAGATGGGTAATGATTTGATGCAGTCGTGTTTTTATTAAAATTTCAATTCAAAGTTATGAACAATTTAGCTTTTATTTAAATAAGACCTTTTAACTAGACTACGGCAAAGCCAAAAGGAAGGGTTAAGAATTCAGCAGTCTATGTACCTATGTATGCGTGTATTTACGTATGTTCTATCGTAGCGCTTAAACTACTGAACAGATTTTCATGAATGAGGTGTCAATCGATTCGTTATTATGGTCAGGGCAACATGTGCCGCACTTTATAAAAAAAAAACACAATGTAGTAGATGTTACATCCAAAATAAGGGGGTCTCTGAATTTTTTTGCTAACGCATCGAGTAACACCACCAATTAACGGGTCCTACACAATTTTTTTTTATACCCTGTATACTTATCCGTCTATTGCGTAGTATCAAAAGTGTCGGTGGCGCAACGGCAAGGGCCTCTACCTGCTATCCGGGAGGTCGTAGTTCGAACCACGTACCAATGTTTTCGAATTTCGATCTCATATGTACGTTTATCTGACGCTCTTACGGTGAATGAAAACATCGTGAGGAAACCTGCACATATCTGTGAAGAAACTCGAAGGTTGTGTGAAGTTGACCTACCCGCACTGGGCACGCGTGGACTCGAGCCCCTCGGTGGGGACGTATATATGAGCTGATGTGATGATGATGAAAAGTGTCTAGTATCCAAATTGAGAAAATCTAAAATATCATGACTACTGCACCAGTTAAATTAGATTTTATATTCCAAGAATTATAATAATATGTTTAATGTTTTTCCAAACAAACAAAACCGTCCAATTATGAGTCTTGTTCCGTTACCATAGTCCAAAACAAGACGTTTCTTGTCCCTTTAACTTTTATTTTTATTATTCACTAGCTGTTTCTATTTCTATGACTTTTCGAGGGTGCGCAGTGCGCGAGCCGCAAGCGGCTCGCGAGCGTGGTAAAAAGTAGCCTATGTCTGAATCCAGGTCCTAATCTGTCTACCTACCAAATTTCAGCCAGATCCGTTCAGTAGTTTTTGCGGGAAAGCGTAACAGACAGACAGAGTTACTTTCACATTTATAATATTAGTAGGGATTGTAGCGGCAACAGAAAAAAAACACTAAAAATTTCAACTGTCTACCTATTAACGGTTCATGAAGTACAGCCCGCTGACAGACAAACGGGCAGCGGAGGCTTGATAATAGGGTCCCGTTGGCACCCACAGGGTGCGAAACCAAAAAGAAAACCTACAAAAGAAAAGCAAAACGAAGTAATTAATTTAAATATTTCACTGCTAAATAGCTTTGCTTAGCTACCATACAATTCTGATTGAAAATGTTGTCGAATGAAAGACTTCAGTTACCTACATACAATTAGCAAAGTATTAAGAAAGAAAGGCAAAACTTCCCTTGAAAAGTCACATTGCATTTTTCAAAAGGAACATTTTCCACCCGTCTCCTTTAATCCATAGAACGCATATTACGTGTCGCTCCCACTTGATCCCGGGATCTCGGATTGATCCCGTGGGGTTTCCGGGACGACCGCAGCGGTGCAATATTTCTGCGGAATCTATTTTCAAGAACATAAGACCGGGGCTTGCCCTCGATAAATTTGTTTCAAGTTGCAGGTTTGTGTGTGGTATTGGAGATGGGGGATAGCGTGGTGGTAGCGAATTTTCACCACGCAAAAGTACAAGTTCTCTCGTACTCGATTAATCTAACAATGGTATTACCTATTATCAAATTGGATTACTACAATTATAATATAATAATACTATATATAATAATACTAGCTGTTTCCCGCGGTTTCGCCCACTCAGATCCCGGTGAAAAAAATTCTATACCTATTCTCAGACCTACCGAATATACACAGAAAATTTCATGGAAATCCGTCCAGCCGTTTCGGAGGAGTATGGCAACTAACACTGTGACACAAGAATTTTATATATAGAGAAGATTGTGAGACGAGAGTGACAAGGCACTATTTGAGCTTGCGTGTTACATCCTCGGCTGCATCGGCACTAACACTCAAATTTTAAATTTAAAAAAAAGTGTGTTTTATTCAAATAAATTAAAATTACATACCACGGCTCAATGTATCAAATAAGATAAGATATTTATTCAGCTGTTACATACCTGAAAAAGATAAGAAAAACATCTTAAATTTATGTTTAAGATCGTATAATTTGTTTACACGTAGGTTAGAAGGAACGAGTGCGGAGGAGTACACTTACGTCATTACGATTAATCGTAATCGTAATATACAGGGAGAAAAAAAAATGTGTAAGACCCGTTAACTGGGGCTTCTACTCATCATACTGAACAACTTTCTTCAAGGAACACATACCTAGTCAATTCGCAAAAAAAATGTCGCCGCTCCACACAAAATTGGTCAAACAGCTGATCGAGTTGTATGAAGAATTCAAGTTTTGTAGAACAAAAGTTGTTCAGCTTTATGAGTAGAAGCCCCAGTTAGCGGGAACTATACCAAGTTTGTTACACCCTGTATAAAAGGAAACCGTGACTAAGTGATCTATCAACGCACAGCTCAAACCACTGGAGGGATCAGGTTGAAATTTGGCATACAGATAGCAATTATGACGTAGGCATCCGCTTACAAAGGATTTTAGGATATTCCCACGGGAATGGCAAACAACGTGATCAAAACGAGCGAAGCCGCGGGCAACAGACAGTCGTAATCATAATGGCCGAATCGTGGCATCCCTAAAATGTTATCTCTGCGACCAACTATAAGTGAAAAACCTTGAATCTTGAGCTGCTCTTGTTGCGATAATTCTTAACTATTTAAACTTTATGACTGTCTTTATTTTTAAGTATTTAAAGTTATTTCCATGATCATCGTATCAGCCAAAAAACTTCCACTGCTGGACCAAGGATTTCCACGACGACCGGTACTGCGCTGTTAAGTATTTTACTATGTAAAGTTATTTTACTTAATTTAACAGCCGTGTAATTGTTCAATTGTAAAAGTAATGTGGCCCAACAGCGACCTTCACAGTGCCCTTGCAAAGAAGGCGATAGGCGCGCTGCATAAACTATGGAAGTAGGAGAAACAATGGTCCCTATCCAACTACCTAGTGCTGCAATATAGAAAACTTATGAGATAGTAGGTTAGTTTAGAATGTCCATATGCATCGAGATATATCTTTATCTTTGATTTAGAAATTTAAAAAAAATGCTTTATAAAACCGGCCAAGTGCGAGTCGGACTCGCGTGGAGAGGGTCCCGTACCATTCCGTTTTTCGTAAAAACGTTGCATCATAGTATTTTCGATCAGGTTCAGCCTAGATATAGTGGTTAAATGGAAATCCTTGGGGGAGACCTTTGTCCAGCAGTGGACATTTTTCGGCTGATATGATGATGATGATGATAGTGGTTATGCATGAATTTTAAACGACTCCAATGATTGGGATTCCAATCGGAATCGTTACTTACGCGACCATGCTTTTCATCCCCGCCATCCAGCGGCTTCCCGCGACCTTTTCCACGCTTTTATTCACACAATTTTAGTATACTATACATTCTTTAATTACACCTAAATCTATTCTTAATCTAATCACTATAATTAAACTCGCTAAACACGTCAAAAAACACACTTAAAGCGCAACAACCAAATAAAATTATGCAACTTTTTTGTTTATGTTAATTAAGATCACCTCTGGAGTATTATCTTTCAACGATGGTTCCGTTTTTTCCTCTTGAGGTATGGAACCCTAAAAATAATTTTTAAAATCGGTGCATAATTGACGGAGATTTCGGTGGACATACACAAAAAAATATGCAGTCGAACATAGAACCTCCTCCCTTTTTGAAGTCGGTTAAAAACTACCAAAATAGAAAACGTTGCAGGTACATACCAGAGAGTAACATATAATCTAACCAATTAAATTAAAAAAATCAAAACCCGACTGCTTAAAATATCCTATGTCGTTTAGGGATCAAGACGAATCTAACGACACCTCACACTCCAAAATCTATCAAGCCGTTAAAGCCATAGGCTCAGTCAAAGAAAGCGACATACCTACTTACACACAAAAAAACAATCAAAACTCCAAAATCTGTTAAACCGTTTCAGATATACAATCAGCCAAAGAAACCAGCATACTTACATACATAAATACAACCGAAAACATTAGCCTCCTTTTAGGATACTAAGATAAAATATTATTTAGGCTCACATCCAAACTTGGAAAGCATCCAATTTTTAATTCAAATGTTCGGTGCATTTTGTGATTCAAGCTACCAGCCACGCAAATAGCCCAGCCCTACTTATTTACATTATTCAAACTAGTGTAAATAAATAAAACTGATTTCCAATTATTTTTAAAAGGTAGGTATATGCAAAGGTATTCTTACTACATCAAATGAAGAAAAAAATGGCTACCTAGAGTTACTACTCTTATTAAAAGTTTAACGGCCTTGTTATCTTTTGTTTACTCTAGCTTGGCCTTTTATGAACTCAATACTTTTTATGGCCAAGTAATGTTATTCGAGACTTGACAAGTTTTTACAGAATATTTTTGTTGGGATTTCACTTCTTTTTGTACAATCCTAGTGCCAAGAAACAGGTGCTCGAAAGTCAGCCGAAATGGTTCTAGAAAAGGTATTACGGCAGAGTAGTGCCGTGCCCCCAGAGCAGAACTTGTAACATTTTAACATAATGTTTTTGTAGGAATTTTACTTCTTTTCGCACAACCAGTTTTATTTTTTGGAGGACCTTTATTATTATTTTTTTGCCTTCTCATGTTCAAAGTTTTACCATTGCAGGGGAACTAATACCTATCCATGTACCAAATTTTAAGTTTTTAGGTAAGCTATAAGTATTTTAGATCTTTGAGGATCGGTAAGAGAGTCTGTGATAAAATAAGGGACTTTAACTTGAGATATTTTGCTAGCTATATTAGGTACAAACTTGTAATTTGGAGGTAGACGTAGGTTCAGTAAGTACTATTGATAACCTAAACTTCAGGTTTCTACCTATATCCAAAAAGAAGATACAGGGGGCTTGAAAGTATACGTGAGTTGCTTCAAGAATAGTATGGTACGGCCGTGCTCGACTTGGCTCGGGCACTACCGAGCCCCAGATCAATCAAAAATTCAAATTCGAAATTTATATGTTCAGCGTTTTTATCAGATGATGCTTTTCAAACAAGAAAGTGGTATAAATATAATTTATATAATTTTCGAAAAACATAAAAGCTTATAAGTATACAAGCTTTTTATTTAAATAAAGTTTTGATGTTAAAAAAGCCAAATGCTCAAATGAATATAAAAAATACACGGTACCAAATTCAAAAAAGGTGAGCGTATTTCCTACGATTGTATTGTAAAATAAAAAAAGATTCTGGAACCTTGATTCCACCTCCAAAGTTCATCATCAGATCAACTTCAAAATAACAAAAGGACCTATAGTCACCGGAAATACAGCTTAATAGCAAATTTCAGCTTAAACAGACCCCTGGAAATCGCTTTGAAATCGATCGCAAGATTTGAACTAAACATACCTACATACATTATACTCGTACATACAAACATTGCAAGTTAAATAAAAGGTTTTATAATATAATATAGGTTCCGATTCTCAATTCTTGTTTTTGTCGTTTCTATCTGTCCCGCTGTCTTGTCTAGGGTTGCCAACTTTTTCTAAAAAAAGTAGAGTATTTCTGATTTCAGAGAGTCTAAATAAAGAGTACAGATTAATAAAAAAGAGTATCATTTAAACAAATTTGAAAATTGTGTTTTTAGTGCTTTTTGCAGTACATAACAACTTGGTTATTTTTTTTTAAAAGAATTATGAGACTCCAAACATCCTATTTCTAAGTTTATATAGATCAGGAGCTCATTTTTTATCTATTTCAATGTAGCCCTGTTCCTCTCCTCTCACCAATTCACATTCATGACCGAAAATACTATCTCAGTGAACGCTGAGCTGAAGTCATTGACATTACTTTGACGTGACTGATTGTGTCTGCGTTCAGAAACTCACAAGTTTTATGGCTTTGGGTACCAGTATATTAAATTCAGTAAAAAGAAAGTCATTTTATGTATTGAATATCAATTGAACATGTCTGGCATAAAAAAAAAATGTGCCAAAAGTCAGTTTATGTAAAAAAGAGTATTTAAAGTACTCTATTAATGTTATAGATAATAAAGTACACCTACACGAAATAGAGTACAATACTCTATTTTAGAGTACGGTTGGCAACCCCTCTTGTCTATCCCTTGGACAGCACAGTAAATTGTGCCACACGATAAGAGATTGAGTTTTACAACTTTATTTAAATTGCAATTATTGTAAGTTAGTGTGTTTAAGTTAAATCTTGCATACGATTTTAGAGTCTAATAATGCACGACTTGATAATGCACGATCTGTGAATGTACAGCCCGATTACTCGTGTCCTGGACTTTAACTAAACCACAGAAGGTTGTACTTAATTTAGTTATTGACGTGATATCGTCTTATAAATCGATAAACGCCGGCTGCACGCACGAAAAAGTGTCACGTTCCGCGTGCAAGCGAGAGCGCGGAACAAGCGATAGAGAGACACGATCGGCCTAAACATTCGGCTTGTGATCATTGATCAATGTTATATTGATCAATGTTATGTTTTCGTAGGACGTTATCACGTAAAATTATTGTCCGTAAACCGACTCTACAGACAACCAGTTTTAAACTATAAACTTATTCATCTTTACGTAGGGAAACTCCGGTGTATGAAATAACATCATAGGAAAATATTACTCCTGATTCACTTAAAGCAGTAATATCTACCTCCAATAAATAGAGGAATAGGAAAATGCACTGAATACACACACATAAACAGAAAATCTGTAGCGTCATCGTGACACGTTCGTTTTTAATAGAAACCCCTGAATGACGTATAGTTAAAGTTAAATATATTAGCGCCGGCGAGATTCTTACTGCCGAAACGACCGACCGTTCTGCGAGCGATGTGCCCCTGCACTGCGAGGTGAGCGATTCTTACTGCCGGAACGGCCGACCGTTCTGCGAGCGATGTGCCCCGTACACTGCGAGGTGAGCGATTCTTACTGCCGAAACGACCGTCCGTTCTGCGTCCGATGTGCCCCGTATACTGCGAGGTTAGCGATTCTTACTGCCGAAACGACCGTCCGTTCTGCGAGCGATGTGCCACGTACACTGCAAGGTGAGCGATTCTTACTGTCGAAACGACCGTCCGTCCTGCGAGCGATGTGCCCCGTACACTGCGAGGTAAGCGATTTTTACCGTCGAAACAACCGTCCATTCTGCGAGCGATGTGCCCCGTACACTGCGAGGTGAGCGATTCTTACTGCCGAAACGACCGTCCGTTCTGCGAGCGATGTGCCACGTACACTACGAGGTGAGCGATTTTTACCGTCGAAACGACCGTCCATTCTGCGAGCGATGTGCCCCGTACACTACGAAGTGAGCGATTCTTACTGTCGAAACGACCGTCTGTTCTGCGAGCGATGTGCCCCGTACACTGCGAGGTGAGCGATTCTGTAAGCTGTGTCGTAAGCCTTCACCGTCTGTCGTAATTGATACACAAATCTACAATAAATATTACACTTACTTAGTAGAAAAAAATAAAGCTAGGTATAAATCAGACTTAATGAAAAATTTACAAATCATTTGGGTTAAGTCCTAATTATTCACAAAGTTCTATTAAAATTGTTAGAGCCATTTTAAAAAAAAAACAGTATGAAACAACGTGGTTTTGTATGGATATACCTTATTGCGATTTTTATTGAAACAACGGACTACCGCGTATTGTAGGCCATATACAGTTATAGTAACATACCGAGTTTCATCAAAATCGTTTGAGCCATTTTTCAGTAAAAAATAATAAACGATTTTTTTTATTATGGTGGCAACCCTAAAAATCAAGATAGGGGAAATTAGAAAAAAAAAAACGCCCGGACATCAAAATATAATATTGCCCTAACCCTAATTTCACCCAAATCCGTCTAATAGTTTGGGAATTAGAGCACCGGACGGACGTACAGACATAGTCACACTCACACACATATTTTTTTTGTTTTTGTTTTTTTTTGAACTCTACTAGTGTAAGACAATCGAACCCCATCAAAATCTCAACTTCGATTTTTGCCATCACATCACTTTCTTCATTCCTTCGTAGCTCAAAAGTAAAAATCGTTTAATTTGCCGACTCCTGCATTGAACATCGTTATGTCAGAACAGAACGGTTTTGACCATGAACTCGTTTTTATTTTATTTTCAGCCATTAGACTTCGGCTGCGGCCATCGACGCGGCCAATCGGAATGCTTGCTCACCTGGCTAGGCGGGCATGCGTGAACAGTTTTGTATATTATTTAAACATAATGGGCTACTGGTGAAAAAATAGTAGGTATATCTTTATACTGGTAATGGTGATTTACACCGATTACACAGCGATTTGCATTTAAAAAATAAATAATGAACTACCAGCTTTTGCCAGTGGCTCCGCTTGCGTGAATATTGTTGTCTTCGAGGGTGGAAAAAAGTAGCCTATACTCGTATGATAATCCAGGTCCTAATCTGTTTATCTACCAAATTTCACCCAGATCCGTTTTTCTGTTGTGGCGTGAAAGAGTAATAAACATATATACATACAAACTCAATTATTATGGATTTTTCACTTAAATACTTTTCTAGTAAAATAACAGTTCGAAATTATCAAGATGGGCCCCTTAGAAATTTCATCGAAATTGATGTACTTTTCTAGGATATTAAAAAAATCGTACTTAGTTGTGATTAAAGTCGTTTTTTTAAAGTGTTTAGCGTTTCTAATTATTAAATAACGAATGTTTATTATTATACCAGTATAACTTGACACTGACTGTTCCACAAAAAATAAATTGTGCAGGTCTACTTGTATTGGTCATTTTGTAACGTATAATGTGACATTTTGAGCTTGGCACGCGCCTTGTACCAGGTGCACGCGGTTCGTAATAATTACTGGCAACACCGACCAGTAAAAAGTGCATATTTTTATGGCTGTCAAATCCTATTGCCGTTAGAGGCGGAAAAGTAATGCCCAGTTAATTTTATAGCACGTTTCAGATTTAGTTAGAAATAAAACTGAAGTTAATTAACTGAAAATTAATAGATGTTCGCTAAGACTATATAAATATATAAAAGAAGAAACTGACTGACTGACTGACTGTCTGACTAACTAGGTGACTGATATAGCGCACAAGCTAAAACTTAACGTTTGTTTAATGTGACTATAGCATTTTGGCACTTAAACACCTCTTAACCGACTTTAATTCAGTTTTATTTGTTTGCTTAAAAGGACTGAACCCATGGCGAAAATTTGACTTTTCATACAAACGGCGATAACGATTTTCACCTCTTAAACGTTAACCGATTTGGACCAATTTTTGATAGATTCGGTGGAAACAAAAGCTGGGCTCGTTTTTTAAATTACTGATTATAAATAAAAAAAATGGCCGAAATTAGTTTTGTATGAAAACACGTGAACGACAATAAAATTATGCTTATTAACTTTATCGAAAAAACAGAAACGTATAAGCCTAGCTTTTGTTCTGACTGACAATCTATCAAAAATTGTTCCAAATCGGTTAACATTTAAGAGGTGAAAATCGTTATCGCCGTTTGTATGAAAAATCGCAGCTTCACAATCCTCTTAATAGGTGACTTGATCGAGAGTGTCGTAATCTAAAGAAAATATGTGCAGCGGTTTGATGACAATAGCCAGCTCTCTGCTTAGTTGATGAAGGGATCTGAGCAACATCCACAGGTCTGATGGATGTTAAATTCGGTATCCTGTTACTTCAATGATATTGCAAATACAGGGTAACCTTGACCTGATGTTGCAGCATCATCTGGAATCTGCAGGATACTCAACTCCTCACCAACTTATAGCATTGGTATCGTGGAAGCTCACTGGAATGGTCTCAAGGAATAGGTTATAGATAGATGATAGTTATAATCCCTATCCTATTCTTATTTAATATTGTAAATTTGAAAATGTGTTTGTTACCTCATACTCATACCAGAAAACTCATTTCCACGCTCGCACACGTCGGCGTGGCAAAGAAGATTTGTTTTGCATAGAAATAGTTGAGTTTAAGCATAAACAAAACTAAAAATTACTGTGTCAAGTTAATACGTACATACTTTATGAGTTTTAAAATAATAAACATTACAAATCATGGACAAAGTAACGGAACATGTGTTTTCAAATAAAACAAACAGTTCAACCACAAGTTCAACTATGAAACAGTACCTACATAATTTATGAAAAATAAATCATAATTTAACTATAACATTGTTTTTAAAGCAATATTTTAGTACATTTTTGCATTACATTTTAAATTGCTTGCTGCATAAACCCGTAACTTCATAAAATGTTAAAACTATGTACAATAATTGCAAGCGAGTCTTTACAGTTGTACAACAATGTATGCACTCGTATTTTTATACGACCTTTAGAATAACTAATTTGTAAGTAAAGTAGCCTCGTTACTTGGGACCGTAAAATATTATTTTTAGATATTTTTTTTTTTATTTTCTTAAAGAAACCCACAGCGTACAATTTAAATATTTGAATTTTAAATACAATACCTAATCCTACAGGCCAAAAAATATTTCTTACGTAAATTTTAAACTTTAAACAGGTGTTGAGGTGTATGTATGTGTGTGTGTGGGGCGGGGGGAGGTGTGTGAGTGTGATTTTTAACAATGTACCACTATTCAGAGATAATATTATTTATGTTTAAGCTGGAAATAACGCAGCAAAATCAAGAGTTACTATGTAACTACAGCTCGGAGAACTTATGGCCGTTGGGACAACAAATGTCTCAAGTGACGACCTCCCACCCGATGACGTAGCGTAGGCAGGCCGTCAACGTAGGACCGGTCGTTGTGGAAATCCTTGGGGGAATCCCCTATCCAGCAGTGGACGGCTAGTTTAATGACTACGTAACCATACCATCATTTTCCATAGAATATAGGTAAGTACCTATAGCGAAGGTGACATCACAGAGATGATAAAATAAAGCAAATAAATTTAAATAATATACGTATTTATACAAAAAATGGCGGACCACGCGCTATGTAGAGTTCCGATCCAGTCTTTAAAAAAATAAAATTTTAAAAAACAACCAACATTTTGTATGGAAAATCTAGGAGCATTTTAAAATTCAAGTGCACATTTTAAACTAGCGGTTCCCGAATTCTTTTGGTAACGGAATCCTTTCTGGTTCACCGCTATTGGGCGGAACCCTAGCTCAAGTAAGAAGTAACTGTAACATGTTTTTTTTACGTGAAATCAAACCAAAGTAGTATAGTTTGACTTTAAAAGGAGGATTTTTCAAATTAAAAAAAAATAAATAGTAAGAACGAAACGGATATTTAGGTGAAATATTTAGATAAAGGTGAAGAGATTTACAAAATCTATCTAGACTAAAAAAACATCAAAATCTTGAATTTTCGTGGAACCCCTGAGAGCCTCTTACGGAACCCCAGGGTTCCGCAAAACACCATTCGGGAACCGCTGTCTTAAACTATACTTAAGAATTCTGGCAGGTCTGGACAAAGGTTGTTTAATGACTTGTCCAGCAGTGGACGATTTTCGGCTGATATGATGATGATAATATTTCAACACTTTCAGATTTCCTGACATAGTTGTTAAGCTGGTAGAGGGTGGACAATGGACATGTAACTCTTACAAAAAACTTTACTGAAAACCGAATGTTTCGTAAACGAATAATTTATGGAATAATCGCGGACATAAATACATACATACAGGTCAAATTAAGAACCTCCTTTTTTTGAAGTCAATTAATAGTTTTTCGTAAACCCACAATTGTTTTTAAAGAACTATAAAACGATACCCTACACGACGACGACGGGTTATTACATAAAAATCACTCCTACTTCACATGTAGGTACCCTGATTTTATTTTATTTGCGTCACAGATCTGTGACATACAGACGAACATACAGACAAACAGACGGACGTAGCGAAACTATAAGGGTTCCTAGTTTGACTATGGAATCCTAAAAACACAAAATATCCTTAGTAGAAATATTTAGCAACGAACTAAGATAATTCTCATCTTTCAGGGCTTATTATGGATTTATGGTACTAGTTTTTCGAGATATTCTTTACGTGGCAAGTAGAAGAAAATTTTAAAAAACACTTCTTTAATAACTTCAGGAATTCCTTAAAAATTAAAAAAAACCCAACTTTGTAAAAACTTACCCCTCTTTTTTTGGCCAGTCGAGTAAAAATGCATCCTATTTCACTCACGGGATCAAGACGAGTCTAACGATGATTTACATTGTTGGGAAATTCTAATGTAAGGTACTTTACATACACACATACATACATATATAAATGCCCTCAGGGCGCGAGGAGTGTCGCTGCGAAGATTGGCTACATAAACCATCTTCGAGCGCACGCGCGTCATACCGACTAGGAGTCGAAGTGGTCGCCATGACCGAAATCGGTCGGATAGATCATCCATCATCATCATGATCACATACACTCGAAAAACATAACCCTCCTTCTGAGGCAGCAGTCGGGTAAAAAACTCTTGATCTCATCCATCATAGAATATGCAAATGAAACACAATTTAGCTTTTCTGTGATCTCATCTCACAAATCGCTTTAGCAGGCATCCTGTAATAACATCACGTAAATTTATGAATGTTGGTAGTAATTAAAACGTTTCACGGAATACTAATCTGGAAACCAAATGGCGTGATTGAACAGACGCAGCAAAAGTATCAGTACATACATACCGATGTGTTACGTCGTGTTACAAAACAGTGTGCTGCGTGCAATGAATGATGCATTGATTTTTTTTTAGAAAATAATCCAATTTTAAGCAAGTTGTTGTAATTTTACAACAAAAAAAAATACGAGAAGGAGGAAAAAAAGGTATTTTTTACAAAATGAACTACGTTATGTCTGTTTATGATGTAATTCGATGAAATTTTGAGTCGATTGTTTGAAATACTGTTTAGCTTCTTTTATATTCAGCTACGACTTACAACACCTCTTGATGAGACACACTCATCATCATCATATCAGCCGAAGGACGTCCACTGCTGGACATAGGCCTCCCGCAAGGATTTCCACGACGACCGGTTCTGCGCTGCCCGCATCCAGCGGCTTCCCGCGACCTTCACCAGGTCATCAGTCCACCGAGTGGGAGGCCTGCCTACGCAAAGCTTTCCGGTGAGACACATTATCGTCATTAATTTGTGTAATTATAATAAGTATTCTCTGTGAATTATAACTTTTTTACCGACTTCAAAAAAAGAAGGTATTCAATTCGAAACGTAGAATCTGTTCAGTAGTTTCCAAGATATGGACCGTTAAGTGTGTACCAATCACTGGTAAAATACGTGAACAACCGACTTCAATCACATTTTTTTTTTGCGTTCTTAGTGTATAGGGAGACATTGAGCCATTTTTTTAAACTGATTTAATAAAAAGCAGGACGTTCGTAATTAGACGGTATGTTTTTGTATTTCTCTGGCAATTGTAAGTCGATTTTAATGATTCTTTATTTCATTGATAAGTTACCTACAGGGTGTATCAAAATCGGTTAAATAAGTACTTTTTCAGAAAAAACAAAACCAAAAAAATTTGGCAAAATTGTGCTTAGTTGCTCCTATCGAAGTCGTTTTGTTTTAAAGTGTTAAGCAATTTTAATTACATTTCTTCAAATATTCTAACAACCATAAACTACGTACTAATGCTTATTCATGCAATTTATTAATGCATTTGTAACAATTAGGGTTTTAATAAAACTTTAGCGTTGGTCGTCACTGGGGTTTTAATGCAATGTACTATGATTAGTTAAGTACGTAATTACTAATTACTTAATGAATTGTTATCTTTTATTTTACATTCACCTATACCTATGTTAAGCACTCATATACCTTTATTGACATACCTTCCTTACCTATTTTTCCTCATACAACTTAACAAGTTTGACTTTAAAACATTAAAAAGACAAAAAAAAAATACGTTACCACTCACCAGATTTCCTTTTCTCATTGACCAGCACCAAGGACTTGGTCCTCTTTACTCTCAAGGACCTCCTTCTGATCGACCTCATCAAGGCTTCTGGCATCCTGGAGAACCTTGGAGAGTCCACTCTCTTCTCAGGCATAAAAAAATTCTTCACTGCCAACATTTTCACTGTCTTTCTGTTTCACTTCAACAATTTCCTTCACTATTTTATAGGTATTCACTTAAACAATCCCATAATTAATCACATCAATGACTATTTCCAACCAGAATAGGCGATTCCCACGCTTTTCCTCAGTTGAATCTTCAGCATATCAGAAGCATTGACACTGATTAAAGAGATCTAATTAAAAACTATTTGTCACTCGTGACAATTTACACAGAAATCCACAGGTTATCCGCCACAACGTATTCCATTAAACTTCAAACCGGTGCCGATCATATTTTCTATCCTTACAATATCAACTTCCGCTAGAAGTGCCCGTCATTTCGAATCTATTGTTTTAAGTGTCACTAATTCACTATTGTTCTAGGCTTCTAGGTCACATCACTATTCCGGACGCACCCGGCGTATCCTGTCACCGTATTCGGAAATCGAACGCTTTTCCGATGGGTTGGTTAATATATTTTTGAATTTCGAAGAACGGCGCGTACGGTTTGTACGGACGCGAGTATCGTACTGACTGGCTGGCTGAACTAAACCAACCACCGACCGAAGGCAGGTTTGAATGCACTCTGCAGCATAAAGCGCTGCAAAATGCCGCTAAGATTTCCACATATCTAAGACTGTACATAACAAATATTTAAGAACATGTGTAATCTAGTAGCAAAAAAAAAAAAAAAAAAAAAGAATGTTTTGGGAAACTGTAAGTTCTTATTGAAAGTAAATAAATAGATAAGCAAGCTAATGGCTTTCTTGTCTGTAAACCTATAAATTTTATTTTTTAATTTTCAAATGTAACGTAATGTAATGTACTGACAAATTGAAAACGGGGCTTGACGTGATTTTCTATAATTGATGTTGTTTTTACCTCAAGGTTTCGACTATGCTTCGATAGCCGTGGTCGCGAGTACCATATTTTAATCACAGGTCATGAACTCATATTTATTGTATTCATTCTATTTAGTTTTATTGAAAACGATTAGTTAAATGAATCCACTAACCCGGACTTAGCCCCCGAGTGTGGAGTATAGTCTAACCTACCCGAGTTTGGGAAGATACCTGTCTGGTGCCCCAACAGTGGGGACATCTATGGATTGTTAACGAGTACAAAACATCAAATATACAAATTAAACTCTTAAAATAGTAATGTCGTTGACTAAAAGAGTGAAAAAATTTAAAATCTGCATTGTTTTTTATATTTTATAAGAAAGCATTTTCTGTATGTATCCAGCGCTAAAGAAACTGAAAGGATAAATTGAACACATAGAGACGATAGAGCGACAAAGCTCGCTTATCCAAACGTTATCTGTTAATATTAACTTATCAGATTTTATTTGTCTTTTTACAAAAATATCTTAACCTTGATAAAACAGTTATACAACACTATCTGGATATTAACCATGTTATCGAAAAAATAATGATATTCTTAAAATGCGTATTTTTTCTTAAGCACTTTATTTAAATGCTCTAATTAAATGGAAGACTTTTATTTGACTCTATCAATAGGCATTAATTATTTAAACTCAAAAACCCTAAACGTTAGTGGATAAAATAATATAAACATTACAAGCTTTTATTTAGTTTCACCTGTCCCTGTGTCTATCTAATAAAATCTTGCAAGTTAATTTTGACCCACTTTCCGGTTTCCGATTGAGCTGAAATTTTGCATGCATATTTATATCGCGTGACAATTCAATATTAAAAGCTTGTACCTAAAAGTTTTTAGTGTCGCAAAACTGAAAACCGCTGGACAGAACGAGTGAAAGATTACTGGCGACGGCTGGATGCGCACAGGGCCGAAGATTGGTATAGTGGCGAGCCTTGGGAAGGCCTATGTGTCCAGCAGTGGACTAACACGGGCTGATGATGACAACTTTTTATTTCTATTATTAATTTTATATAGGAATTATGGACATCAATGAAAGACATGGATCTATATAAAATTAATTCAAGATTATTTATTTAATTATATTTGAAAGGTGTGTGTTGGTGCACAGTCAAACAAGGCAGGAGCCGAGAAAGAACTAACTTATATAGGAGCCAGATTCACAAAACAAAGGATTATTTTTATGAAGTTAGTATCAATAAATTGCGTAAAAGAGAAAACTACCTGTAGTTAGAAAGAGAGCGTATTTATTTTTGTATATTCCAACATTTTATTCTTCTTATATTTTAGACCAAATGAGTTTTAATCGACAATTTAATTTCCTTTGGTTTCATTAACTTATAATAAACAATTAGTTCTACAAAAGGCGTTATTTTCATTGGATGGAATTCGTAATATGTATAAACATTCCAAAAAATATGAAACCTAATGCAAGATCGTCCGGCTGTTCTATACAACTGATTTGCTTAATTTTTTTTTAAAGAAAGGTATTGTGGCACAGACTTGTCATCAATCATTGGAATTTAGGAATCTTTAATACGGGAGTGAACAGGCACATATTTGAGCTTGCGTATGCTTGCGTGGTGTTACATCCTCGGTTGCATCGGCACTTACCATCAGGTGAACTGCAGGCAAACGCATTCAATTTTTTAATTAAAAAATATCACCTGCGAGCCGCTTTCGGTTCGCGCACCGCGCACCGCGCACCCTCTGTTTCTGATTGAGGTACGCGTTTCGTTTTAGTCTAAGAACACTTGCTGGAACGAGCTCTTTCATTTGAGCTAATACAGACTAATTGGTTGAGTTAGAGCCTTGGAGGAAAGCTAGGTGTGGACATCCAACGCGTAAATTGGACCACCACGCATCCTCGATGGCGAGCCGGCTCGCAACACCGCGCACCCTCGATGTCCATGCAGCGGAGCCCCGGGGGAATAGCTAGTTCATTTAGATTAGAATGTATATTTGGTAGTATCTTTTTAAGAGCCCGCTGGAGTTCATAAAACCCATACAAACGTAGTATTTGATTCATTTTTTAACCAAAAAACCGATTTTGAAATAATTTTATATCGATAATCGGATGACGTATATCTGTGTCGGTATCGCATTACTTTTTTGAAAAACTTAAAAGGAATCCATTATTTACTAATAAACTTGTTTTCCGTTTTTTACCTTGAAAAAAGTTTATTGGTTGATAATGATAATGGATTCCTGTTTCGTTTTTCATAAAAGTAATGCGATACCGGCATAGATATATGTTATCCGATCATCGATATAAAATTATTTCAAAATCGTTTGTTGGTTAACAAATGAATCAAATACTACGTTTGTATGGGATTTATGAACTCCAGCGGGCACTTAAGTAACTAGTAATTGTAAGACTCGGTTTGGTTGGTGGTAGGGCATTTTCTAAGCCCGCCTGGCTACCTACCACCTTTTTATCTAAGTCTTGTCGCCAAATATCAATGTTGATATCATTGGTGTATTCCGGCATAAAGATAAGATAGCCAGCTCCCCATTGCGTTGGGGAATCTTGGTAAGCCCGCTTCCATCTTCGGCAACATCGTCACTTACCACCAGGTGAGATGTTGTCAAGGGTTTACCAATTGTGAATAAAAAAAAAAGTATCTCACCTGTGTCGTTGTGTTAATTAGACGAGTTTAGCGATGTTTGTTTTAATTTCTATACATTTTAATAAATTTGTTTAAACAGAAGTAAGTTCAAAATTTGTTACAACCAGAAAACTTTTTTTTACCCGACTGCTTAACATGGAGGGTATTGTGTTTATGTATGTATGTACCTATATGTGTTTCTTTGACTGAGCTTGTAATCTAAACGGCTTGATGGATATGGAGTGGGAGGTGTCGTTAGATTTGTCTTGGTCTCGCTTATGTGACATTGGATACACTTTTACCCGACAGCCCAAAAATTAAAGGTAATGTATGCAGTATAGGATACAATTTTACCAAACAGCCAAAAAAAGAGAGGTAATGTTTTTATGAAGTCAGGTTTTTTAAATTTTAAATAAACTGGTTAGCCTCAAGGTAGATTGGTTTTTATATATCATCATATCAGCCGAAGGACGTCCACTGCTGGACATATGCTGGGTTTTATATATGAAGTTAGTTTATTAACATGAATCACAATATCATAAATCGACACCGTTTTGCTGAAAACTCACTTGAGATAGAAACAATTCCGCGGTCGGTCGTTATCTTTCTTCTATTGTAAATTTAAATCTACTCTATCTAAATAATAAGCTACAGAATAACCTAATACAGCTTTTCAGTTTTCTAGTTTGGACCTTAAAGCGGTTTTATATTAACCCTGAGATCATCTCTGTCCTTGTTTTATATTTCATGCACAGCTTAAGGTTTTTCGCTTTTTCGCTTTACGCTTTGCCAAGCGACAATTTTAGTAACATTCTGCTATATTACTCTATTTAAGTAGTTTATTATGAAATTTAAAAAAAAAAACCGGCGAAGTACGACTTAGGGTGCGCTCACACACATAAGATTCCGCACCAAAACTTTAACTACCAACAAAATAAGATCTTTCTCTACATATTTTCCTTTTTTTTATTCATAGGTGTCTACTTATTCTGGACTATATAATTTTCATTTTTCTGTGAGAACGGAAGGACTTTCAAGATTTTCCTGTAATCTATGCATTTAACCTCTATACTATGATTTTTTAAAAGATTTTAAGCCCATTAGTTTTGGAGATAAGGGGGGGGGGGGGGATTCTTAACAAACTTCAAAAATATTTATCTTAAAAATATAATAAATATATTTCAGATTTTCACAACAAGCCTTTTCATTTGATATGTCACACCGACTAACATATTATGTGTACCAAATTTCAACTCAATCGGTCCCGTAGTTTCTATGACAGACGGACGGACAGACAGATGTACGAGTGATTAAGAGTGTTTTGAGATACGGTTCCTGAAAACCGGCCAAGTGCGAGTCGGACCCGCTCTCCAAGGGTTTCGTACCATTACACATCTCCACACAACTATGCCTATTCACATTTCAAACAAAACGAAAACTCGAGCGACAAAAAAATGTGCTTTTTATTATTCAGTTCAGAGCCGGTATGGAGCCGCGAGTACGACTCACTTTTGGTCAGTTTTTATGATTTGTTGTTATACTTTAAGATAAGTAGATACTTACTATTATATACTTATGCTAAAGTATAGTCCTATGTCCAGCAGTGGACTTCCTTCGGCTGATATGATGATGATGATAGTAAAGTAAACAAAAATGAAAACTGGACAAAGTCGTAATAGTGAGTCGTTCTCACGCTAAGGATTCTGAACTGAATAATAAAAAAAGCATATTTTTTTGTGGTTATAGAACCACACCATAGAAGTACACACTGTGTAAAAATTTCAACTGTCTATCTATTACGGTTCATGAAACATGAAATACAGCCCACCGAGCGACAACTTATATTATATCTCCTGAAAAGGCTTTTACTGTTGAATTATTCGAATTTATCATAATTTTAAAGTTGTTTCAAATTCTCCGTGGCTATATTCTAGATGTTTTTGGTTTCGACCATTTATAAGTATTATCGGTGAGCATGGGTGGCGTAACGGCTAGGGCCGCTATACCTGCTGTCCGGGAGGTAGTGGTTCAAATCCTGCCACGTACCAATGTGTTTTCGAATTTCGATTTCATATGTACGTTTATCCGACACCCTAACGTAAAGAAAAACATCGTGAGGAAACCTGCACATGCCTGCGAAGAAACTCTAAGGTTGTGGGTGAATTCGATCAACTGGGGCCCGATCGCCCTAATTTAGAGTAGGCTCGAGCCCCTCGGTGGGGATACATGAGCTGATATGATGATATGTATTATCATCTGGCGTTAATTCGCGTTACGGAGTGTAATTTTTATTTGTATTTCAAAAAGGTAAAACCTAGTAAAAATTCAGCTGGCATGGCTATCTAAATCAAGTGAGCTATCTAAGTTCTGAATACTAAGCTTGAAATTCTAAAGCGCTTTTCGCTGGAATTATTCTGCTGGGAGTCGTGCAAATTCTTATCTTATGATCTCAATAGCGAGCACGATGTGGTTTTCATTTTGTAACATAATCCAACATAACTAGACCTTTCTACATGCTTTTACTGTTCCCTCTGGTTCTACAAAATAGTTCCTAATCTAGGAGTTCTCACAGGTCTGTTTATATTAGCTGTTCATGTTTACTGTAAATCCTTAGTCCAGAAATTGTGATGGTACCTATGTATATTTTGTACGTTATAATAAGTTTGTTGGAAAAAAGTTTAACTCAGAGAAACATCCATCATTGATGGCATCTATCTTTCGTACAACGCTACAAAAAAGAATGGGACTGTACATTTTTTCTAAATTTCCAACGGTTGAGCTTGATTTTGACAATTCAAGTCTTATACCGTTGCCAACGACCTTTAAATCATCATCATCATCATCATCATCATCATCATCATCATCATCATCATCATCATCATATCAGCTGAAACACGTCCAATGCTGGACAAAGGCCTCCCCCAAGGATTTCCACGACGACCGATCCTGCGCTGCCCGCATACAGCTACTTCCCTAGATTTTTTAATAAGAAAATAACAATTTAGTACCTAATTTACAGGATATCATCTGATGTAGGTTTACCAGATGTAAAATTGAAAATTCCTGACAAAAAGCCAGATTTTTATCAAGAAGTTCTGACATTTTACTGAACCGGGCGCGCGCGCGGTTTGACGACGCACAGTCAAAAGGATTAAAATACCATTTATGATATTCCTTTTGAGTGCCGACCGGTCACTCACCGATTCGCAATCCACCATAGAGACACAGTGAAAAATCACCATTACATTGATGAGGACCAAAAACACATCTAAATAATGCAAAAAATCCTGACATTTTCAAAATCCGGCCGGAATCCTGACAAAAGCCTAAAAATCCTGACATGTCAGGACAAATCCTGACGTCTGATAAGCCTAGTCTGATGAGTATGAGCCTTGTCTTTTAAATCGTAGTGTTTACTGTAGGTATGTATTTATGTATTGTATTTCTTAAATGCCTAGTAATCATCTTACCCTCTCTTTTACTCTAATCAGTATCTCAAAACTTTTGTCTCTTTTACTCCTATTATAGAATCTATCATTGTCAGTCATATCTGCCCACGTAGTACCTTTTTCACAACCTGCCCCGATCGCAATAATTACCCTGTTTTAATTATTAATTCTGTCGAGAATGCAGCTTCGCCCACGTTTACCCCGCGGGCAGGAATAGAACCGGTTACCCTGGTCCTATATCGCTCGGGTACCCAACATTTGTCACTAAGATAAAGAATTTACAGGATACAAGTGATATATAGTGGCAGTGTTAAATAAAAAAATGTTTTTATTGTGTTTCTAGTTTGTCTCTTTCTCTGTTGTGTTTTTCTTTATTGTCAAAGCAATTGTTGTATTTTTTTATCCACAATTGATAAGCCCTTGGCATCATCTAACCTGATGGTAAATGACGATGATGCCGAAGATGTAAGCGGGCTTATTCGACCATAAATAAAAAACGCGGGCTTACAAACGCAATGGGCAGCTGGGTATCTTATCTTCAAGCCGGAACACATTTTAATGTAGCTAACATTGATGTTTCGCGGCAAGACTTAGATAAGATGGTGGTCGCTAGTCAGATGGGCTTAGAAAATGTCTTTCCACTAACCCAACCGAATTTTAAAAAGTCACACTCCTCCGGGAAACGAACCCGCGACCTCCTGATGTGTAGCTAATTGGCTTAACCATTACGCCACGGAGGCGGTCAAAATACGCGCCTACGATATTCACAACGAATTATAGGTACCTTTATATAAAGTGTCTAGACTTAAACCTCAAGTCTACAGACAGACTTGAAAGGGCATTACTTTTAATATTATGTTAAAGGTCACTGCCACTGTCTGAGATTTCTTTCTACCAAACTTTTTTTATTTTTTATTTACAGTTGGTGAGCCCTTGGCATCATCTCATCTGATGGTAAGTGACGATGATGCCGAAGATGGAAGCGGGCTTACCAAGATTCCCCAATGCAATTGAGAACTGTCTATCTTATCTTCAAGCCGAAACACATCAATGTTGTTAACACAGATGTTTGGCGGCAAGACTTAGATAAGAAAATGCCCTACCACCAACCAAAACGAGTCTTACAAGTTCACCCCGCCGGAAATCGAACCCGCGACCTCCTGTTGCGAAGCGAATGGACTAACCATTACACCACGGAGGCGGTTAAAAGACTTCACATTAGAGTATTCATTGTTTTTTAGGGTTCCGCACCAGGTATGTACTGTAGAGGTTCTGCAGCCTACGCTGCTGTCCGCCTGCCTATTGAATCCAAAAAAAATATTTTCCAAATCGGTTTATAAATGACGGATTTAACTACTGAAATAAATAAAAATACATTTAAATAGAGAAATCTTCCTTTTTTGAAGTCGGTTAAAAAAACTTGAAACCTTATATTTCTTATAAGGGGACCTCTTAATATTTTACTGCTCGTCTTTTTATTATTTGATACGAGATCCGCCATAATAACACATACCTACCTTTAATTTCCATAGATACCTATATTACGCTTTAAAGGATACAGCCCTTTCAAGGTGGGAAAGACAGGCAGACATACAGATTGACGGACCACGTAGGCTTAATAATAGGGTCCCGTTAGCACTTTTTTAGGTTTGGAACCATAAAAATATTGCTTCTCATTTGTCAAGTTTGGTAGTCAAAGAAAGGTCTGAAAATATTATAGCTATTAAAATAATAGATAAACTATACTTCAGGGCCCAGAACGAAGCCTTGTAGAGAACCAATTCACTCAGTGTAGGCAGCAGTCAAAGTCAGACTAAGCTCAACACAGACTAGCCTTGGGCTAATTCTGACAAAACAGGCTATAAAGATATAACTAACGAAAGTGGGTGTTAGCTTCTATTCATTATTATTACTCAAATAAATAACAATCTGCCACGGAGCTATTACACAAAAGGACAAAATTTTGATTTCTCGTTTGTTAACATGGGAAGTAGGAAGCAATAAATTATGTAAAGTTCAGTGGTTAAATTAAATGAAACTAATTAATTTAGGATATCATTGAAGTAATAAAATATAAGATTTATGTAACGGTTAATCAGATATTAAATTAAAACGAGTCTGTTTTAAGTAAAACTATTTCAAAGATAATTCACAACGCTAAACACGTAAAAACCGATTTCAATAACAACAACTACTAGTAGGTACAGTTTTTTTTTTGTTTTTGTTGATTTTCTAAGAATGTACTAAACCGATTTTGATTAAAGTTATATGGGATCATACTGGAGGCCTAACCTATAAAATAAAAAAAAGAATCATTCACAAAGGTTCACAGTGCGCGAAGAAAACGCGTAACATAAACAAAAAGCATACAGTCAAATTGAGACCCTCCTACTTTCTTTGAAATCTGTTAATTACTTGGGATTAATGAAGTAATGTTTTAACCACCTCCGTGGCGTAATGCTTAAGTCCTTAAGCTCCACATCAGGAGGTCCCGGGTTCGATTCCCGGTGGAG
The DNA here is from genome assembly GCA_947284805.1 of Coleophora flavipennella. Classification (NCBI taxonomy): domain Eukaryota; kingdom Metazoa; phylum Arthropoda; class Insecta; order Lepidoptera; family Coleophoridae; genus Coleophora; species Coleophora flavipennella. The sequence goes on from OX369297.1 coordinate 3,152,580, forward strand.
TCTAACTTTGTAAGACTTGGTTTGGTTGGTGGAAAGGCATTTTCTAAGCTCGCCTGGCTAGCTACCACCATCTTGTCTAAGTCTTGCCGCCAAACATCAATGTTAACAGCATTGATGTGTTCCGCCTTGAAGATAAGATACCCAGCTCCCCTTTGGATTGGGGAATCTTGGTAAGAGCCCGCTTTCAGCTTCGACATCATCATCACTTACCATCAGATGAGATGATGCCAAGGACTTACCAATTGTGAATTAAGAAAAAAATATTATACTAATAAATAAAATATAACGAGGAACGTGTGAACAATGCTGCATTCCATTTATTACGACAAAACACAAAGGCAAAAAACTTTAACATTTAAATCGTCATTAATAACCCGTAAAAGACGGTCAGATAACTTCAAAATAAAGGGGAAAGAAGTTTACGATTTCCAAACCTCGTAATCTTCGACTATTCTCGAAAGTTTTTTGGAATTTTACGACCGAACTCCGAATGCACAATGCGAAGACCACAGCACGGGGACCTTTGAATAATCAAAGACAGGGACGTTCAAAATGACATTAGTGGTAACACCGATAGTAAAATTCGGGACTTAGATAAAAGCGGTCGTATAATTTGATTTGTGTATCTTCTTTTACTAACGTAAGCAGTGAATTAAAAAATAAAAACCGGCTAAGTGCGAGTCGGACATTATAAAATCGGCTCACAATCGGCGGAAAAATCGAACCCATGACCTCAGTTTCCGCATGAGTTTCCCATGTAGGTAGGCACTGCGTGTGCGCAAGCCTCGTGTTGTTCCGCACTTTCACACAGATAGTCATCAAACTTATCAATGTCATCGTGATTCTGTACAATCTTTGGCTTAATAATTTAACGGTCGTATAATTTGATTTGTGTATCTTCTTTTACTAACGTAAGCAGTGAATTAAAAAAGAAAAACTGGCTAAGTGCGAGTCGGACATTATAAAATCGGCTCACAATCGGCGGAAAAATCGAACCCATGACCTCAGTTTCCGCGTGAGTTTCCCATGTAGGTAGGCACTGCGTGTGCGCAAGCCTCGTGTTGTTCCGCACTTTCACACAGATAGTCATCAAACTTATCAATGTCATCGTGATTCTGTACAATCTTTGACTTAATAATTTCTAGATCTTCATCATCATCAGGCGAAATACGTCCACTGCTGGACAAAGGCCTCCCCCAAAGATTTCCATGACGACCGTTCCTGCGCTGCCCGCATACAGCGACTTTCCGCGACCTTGACCAGGTCGTTGGTCCACGGCGTGGGATGCCTGCCCACGCTACGTCTTCCGGTGCGCGGTCGCCACTCGAGAACCTTATCACCCCAACGGCCATCTGTGTCATCTATATCCTCAGCGTCATCAAAACTTTATGAAAAAGTGTTTTGTTACGATGAAAATCTTCGTGCATTTGGATGAGAGGACCATTAAATCATACATGACTTACATCAAAGGCCATATATTATACTAGAAAACTGTCAATCCATAAAGTAACTTCCATTATTAGCGAGAATCTAGTGAAAAGTTTAAAAACGTCATATTATCACAATTTAATATGACGTTTTTAAACTTGTAAATCTTGGAGAGCGTCGGTGGCGTAATGGCAAGGGCCGCTACCTCCTGTCCGAGGGGTAGTGCTTCGAATCCTGCCGCGTACCAATGTGTTTTCGAGTTTCGTTTTCATATGTACGTTTACCCGACGCTTTATCGGTAAAGGAAAACATCGTGAGGAAACTTGCACACGGTTGTGTGTGAATTGACCAACCCGCACTGGGCCCGCTTGGTCGACTAAGGCACGAACGCCCTAATTCTGGGTAGGCTCGAGACCCTCGTCGGTGGGGACGTATATGAGCTGGCATGATGAAATCTTGGATAGAATTCAATATTATTTTTCTAGGGGGCGTCCATTAATCACGTGACGCGAATTGGGGGAGGTCACTAAGGTGTCACGTAGGGGAGCGGGGATTTCGATGATTTCTTAGAGGAACTATTCAATTATATGTTAGTTAATAAATTAAAAAGTATGCATGTTCCGCAATTATTTACCGTGATTTTTTGATATTGTATTTTTTTTAAATTTATTATTTATATAAGGTCTAACAAAATTAGCTGAAACTACTTTAAGGGAAAGTTCGGCAAACGAAACTGAAAAAAATTTTCTTCAGCAACCATACTGAAATCTAATAAAAAAAAAATAATGTAAAAAAAAATTCAACGAAGAAAACATCGTGAGAAACCTGCACATCTGATTCCAAATGTGTATGAAGGTCGCGTTGCACACGTCCGTAGGTGTAAATCTAAATGCCCTACACGTGACCGCGGGTGATGATGCTAAGTGTAACACCAGGCAAACGCCGTATATCCCTTGGATAGCACGGTTAATTGTGCCACACGATAAGAGAGAGAGACTAATGATATGACATTTATTTTATCATATTTAAACTTGGTCTTGAAGTACTAATAAATATTTCTACTAATATAACATACTTAGGTCTTGATAAAACAGTGTCCAAGTATAATACAGTTTTGAAGCGAAATTATTTAGTTTTAAGCAAGAAAATACGTATACATATATTGTTTACGAGCGTCACCTAGTTTTAATACCAGTTAAAACAGTGACTATCCTTTGCTTATATGAACTACCCCAAAAACAACAAAATCTTAACATTCTTAATTAACTATGAATGAGTGATTTTGTTATTAGAATAAGTATAAATGGGATGACGACTGCATCAAAAATTAATTATGAACTCTTGATCATGATCAACTTATCCTCCTACTGAAATTTCAAAAAGCCTTCATCATATCAGCTCATATACGTCCCCACCGAGGGGCTCGAGCCTACCCTGAATTAGGGCGATCGGGCCTTATTCGATCACGCGGGCCCAGTGCGGGTTGGTCGACTTCACACACAACCTTTGAGTTTCTTCGCAGGTGTGTGCAGGTTTCCTCCCGATGTTTTCCTTCACCGTTAAAGCAATCGGTAAGTATGTACGTAAGTTTCGAAAAACTCATTGGTACATTGGCCGTCCGGATTGGAACCCGGCACCTCTGGTTAGGAGGACCGAGTCGTTACCGGTTGAGCCATCGACGCTCCTTACTTGTTTGATTTTCCACCAAGACTTCAATATTTAATTCATTAAAATCACAAAATGAGTGCATAAATGATGCTGAAAAACTGTGACGTCACGCCTAATTTTTAGAACAAAATGTATTTTTTGACAAACAATAAAAAGTAACTCAAATACCTATACCTATTTTGGGTACAAATATGAAAGTTCTATGTATTTATTTAGTTTTGATACGAACATGCTCTTCAATCGGACTATTGTTTAGTAACGTAGGCTCCAATTCAGGCTAATCGTTATTTCCTATAGAGATTTACCACAGACGTGTCACAACATAAAATCAAGATGATGTTCCCACAATGGCGATTCGACAAGCCGTTGCGAGGTTTCAAACCGAAATCATCAAGTCATTAAGAGAGATAAGGTCTTCTGGATAATGTCACCTCATCTTTAAAAAGTAACGTTGCGAATGGAGCGATCAAGTTCGAAAGTACAATTCTAGACATTTTGAGTTTACAAGTGCGCTTTGTACTTTTTTCGTTTGGATTTTTGATAAGTACTAACTAACACTAGTTAAGTGATTTTTTCTACGTTCTAATATTAATACACTTATCGGCATTATTTGGTTTCTTTAACACCTTGTCACATTAATCATTCAGACCCTAGATGACGAAGGTTGATTGTGACACGGATTTTTACTCTACCTGAATTGTCTATCTTAATTATAAATTTCGGGGTAAATTATTTTGGCCTTTTATATTTCATTAAAGAAAATAAATTACTATTCCTCCACTTGCTCGGAAATTGCGTCATTAATAATATAAAATAAAAAACTGGTTGTCTGTAAAGTCGTTTTACGGACGATAATTTTACGTGATAACGTCAAAAGAAAACATTGATCACACACAAGCCGAATGCTTAGGCCGATCATGCCTCTCTATCGCTTGTTCCGAGCTCTCGCTTGCACGCGGAACGTGACACTTTTTCGTGCATGCAGCCGGCGGCGGCTTTCATCGATTTATAAGACGTTATCACTTATAAAAACAATACGTCAATCGGCTCTTTTTGGTTAGCAAAAAAGTAACACGCCAGCAATTTCCAACACGACAGTAATAGAAATGCTGGACATTCATCCACCAGCTCTTTTTGGTACTCATACACATTTGTTGCATGATTTTTAATACATGCATGACAAATATATACATTACATTCTCACCGATTGCTTTAACGGTGAAAGAAAACATCGTGCGTGAGGAAACCTGCACACACCTGCGAAAATACTCGAAGGTTGTGTGTGAAGTCGACCAACCCGCACTGGGCCAGCGTGGTCGACCTCATTCAGGGTAGGCTCGAGCCCCTCGGTGGGGACGTATATGAGCTGATATGATGATTATATAGATTAGATATATTATTATGGTTCTCACCAAGCATAAAAAGTAAATAAAAAGTCCTTTGCTACCTACAAACATAACATAAGTTATGTTTTTTTTGCATCCGTAACTGGTAAGCCCTTAGCATCATCTCACCTGATGATAAGTGAGGATGATGCCGAAGATGGAAGCGGGCTTACCAAGATTCCCCAACGCAATGGGGAACTGGCTATCTTATCTTCAAGCCGGAACACATCAATGCTATTAACATTGACGTTTGGCGGCAAGACTTAGATAAGATGGTAGTAGATAGCCAGGCGGGCTCAGAAAATGCCCTTCCACCAACCAAACCAAGTCTTAAAAAGTTAGGCTCCGCCAGGAATCGAACTCGCGACTTGCTGATGTCAAGCTAATGGACTGAACATTATGCCACGAAGGCGGTTAAATTGAAAGACAAGATTTCTTTAAATCAAACGTATTTTAAAAATATTATATAGATTAGATGTTAAGTCGTCGTATCAGCTGATATCACAGATTACTAAATAGTTACTTCGTACTGATATACGTCCCCACCGAGGGGTTCGAGCCTACCCTGAATTAGGGCAAATCCTACTAATATTATAAATGTGAAAGTTTGTCTATATGGATGTATGTATGGATGTTTGTTACTCTTTCACGTTTCTATCACTGGATGACTGGACGATCGGGATGAAACTTGGCACACATATAGGTTAGGTTCTGGAATAGGAAAACAACGAATATAGGTTTGAAAACAACGCGGGCGCAGCAAAGAACTCCCTGTCGACTAGCCAATTTTCAGGTGGTACTAAGGCAGCTGCCCCATCACGTGGGTTAGTTTCTCTGACTGGGTCAGCTTGTGCGCAACGGACATCAGCTTGTCAGCTACAGAGCTGCGAGTCCTAATATTATTGTGAACATTTTCCAGGCTAGATTGATTAATTGAGTTTGCGGGGTGTACCATCCTCGACTACATCGTCACTTTCCATCAGGTGAGATGTAGTCAACAAAAGCACTCAAATTTTTATTTAAAAAATCCTAACACTAAGAGTACGATACCGTGCCTAAAATTAGCAACTCGATTCACGATGTTTCAAACATCGTACGAAATAGCTTGGAAATAAAGTTCTTGTCACCTCGTACTGCAACGTGGCTGTTACGTCAATCGCTGCAGACGGATGGTGCGGAAATTGTGGTTTTTAATTCATTTTAAATAAAATAAGAAGAATTTCCAAAAAGTACTAAATAGTACTTAATAGTGGTAATAAGTGGTTACAAAGATATTTTCAGTTGGTCGTTGGCGGCGGTATAAGCATTAAGTATGCTTAAGTGCTCGCCTACGTACATTACAACATGGAAGATCACTACTTATGTTAGAGTAAGTATTCTCAGTTATTTAAAGAATGATCTCGCCGACATCGTTGATTGGTTGGTTGATATCTACGCAACGAAATAGCACGCAAGAAATTTCTAACACGAGATAGAAATTGCTGGACAAATCAATCGGCTATTTTTAAACGACTTCAAAAAAAGAGGAGGTTTCTTAATTCGACCGTATATATGTCGTGGGCCAATCGTTTAATTGGGCCGATCGAGATCGGCCTAGGCACATCACGATGTGCCGACATTTCCAGATATGCCTATCTAATACCCGCCATATCGTTCAAAGCATAACGTTTGACGATTTTCCATGCTTGGGCAGATCGATTCTGTAGGGTGACCAAAATCTTAGCAAAATAAAAAGTTTTTTTTTATAATTGTGTTTATTAAAAAGTATTTGGCAAACATCGTGGTTTGTTGAAAATGTCTCTTAAAAGCGTTATACTCTTAAATTTTCTTAAAAATAATCAGACTCATAAAAGGCACATAGAATCACAATTATTTGTCAACGGTATTTGGCACTATTGTAAAAAAAAGGAACTATAGCATTGTGTTTTTAAAAATCTTAAACATTACTTACGTAAATGTGTCTTACAAATGTCTTAATAGAATAAAAAATATATATAAAGGGCACATAGAATTACTTATAACAATTTGGTAACCGTATTTGGTACAAACTTATAAATAAAAATATCTTATAAAAATTTCGAAATCTTAAACATTACTTATACTCAGCAATCAGCATAAAACGAACTCATTCTTTTTTGTTGCAATCAATTTGTATTTTTTAACTATTTTACTTTTTTGGAATGCTGATAAAATGAGAAAGTTTGAACCGTATTTTTCACGCCAACCGTTTTATAACTTTTTTTTGTAAAATCACAAAATATTTGAACATATGCGTTTTTTATATAAAATTAAAAAGTTAAATAGGCTTTAACTCGAAAACCGTTGAATTTCCGACCCCCAGTTAGTATGACTTTTTCTGTTGCAAATTAGATGTGGTTTATCCCCTTAAAAGGATTTGCACTACTTACCAGTCACTCTGTATATTTAATGTGTGTTCGCGGATAACTTCTTCGTTTATGAACCGATTTTGATGATACTTTTTTTGCTGGAATGTAGATATCCCAAGGGTGGTACCATGATAAGGAAACCGGGATCTGATGATGGCATCCCAGAGAAATCGAGGGGAACCTTCGAAATTCGCAGTGGCGACTAGTGCGTTTGTTATTTTGTTTATGTATTTTCTAAAGTTATTCTAGTATTTGCGTCTGGTAGTCATCATCTCATGTTGCAAAGCTGATGATGGAAGGTACAACTCCTTAACGGTAAGGAGTTAGAGGATAATTCTAAATATTATACGTAGATAAGTAACTAAACTTGTACTTGTTTGTTGTGATTGAACTCATTTTTTTAACGTTTTCAGCGTTTCCAATTATCTCATCTGTGGTTATTACCTACTTCGATATGGAAAGGCAAGAGTTTATGTCATACACTTGATGACGTTTGTACTATTGCAACCTCATCATATCAGCTCATATTCGTCCCCACCGACGGGCTCGAGCCTACCCTGAAGTAGGGCGATCGGGCCTTAGTCGACCACGCGGGCCCAGTGCGGGTTGGTCGACTTCACACACAACCTGCGAATTTCTTCGCAGGCATGTGCATGTTTTCCTTCACCGTCGGATAAACATACATATGAAATCGAAATTCGATATCACATTGGTACGTGGCAGGATTCGAACCACGACCTTCCGGACAGGAGGCGGCGGCCCTAGCCGTTACGCCATACCATTGCAACCTAAACTCAATTAAACTAAATATTTTACGGCTTACGGATAAAATTCATTATATTTTATGTTGTTTATGCAAGTTCAGTATAAAATTTGTTACCTTGGTTTTTTTAGGTTGCGACCCATTTTCCCCGTATCTTGTTTAAACATACGTACCTATTTTCGGATTACTGTGACGTCAATTGCGAGATCATTTTTTCGGCTTGTAAAGTGATAAAAGTCAGTTATAATTTATTTTAACATAAATAATTAATATAAATGTATTTCATCGTGAGTTTTCACAAATACAATTATGATGATATTCAGACGTGTTGCACTAATCATGAATAACTACTACTAAAAAATACTACTGGGTTTGATAAGATATACCAAACAAACAAACTGCATAGTGATTTTGTGATTTTTGTTTTTGACAAATTCTCATTTTGTACCATGTATTTGTATAAGTATCCCAATCAAAAAAACACATAATGTAAAAAAAAACTATTTAAACCCCCTCGGAGTTTCCCTACGTCATCAAATCAGAAATGAGGAGATCCGTAAGAGAACTAAGGTACCCGCATTCACAGAGTCACAGAATCGCTAAACTTGTGGCAGTGGGCAGGGCACATAACTCTTACAACAAATGGCTATTAGGGTAGTTAAGGCTTAAAGATCACTCAATCCGAGCAGGTTGAAACGTGTTAAAATAATATCGAACGTAAGACTATTCATTTTAAGTTCAAATCAATGCGAGCTTCAACGTGTCTGTTACGTAGAAACCGAACGCGTAATTATCTATTATTACATGTTTTTATTACTTTTCTTCACTTTCGAAAAGTTTATTTAAAAAAAATTCAATTAAAATCAAAGGTGTTAAAGTCGCCGATTTATGTTTCATTCAACATTAACTATTTGTTTTCGAAAGTTTTTGCAATTAATGCCAAAAACAGGGTCTACAGTATTTTTTTACATCAAAAGTGGTAATATTTTTTAAATTGTATTCAAATAAATGGATTTTTTTATTACTTTAAGTATATTATATATTTTTTCCATAGCTTTACACAGTCTTCCAATAAATTGAATTAAATATTGTAATTTGACCCATCTTAAGGCCTTAAGTTCCGACCGCACACCGAAAGACGTAGTATGGGCAGGCAGGCCTCTCACTCGGTGGATCAACGATCTGGCGATAGCCGCGGGAAGCAGCGCAGGACCGGTCGTTCGGGAAATCCTTGGGGGAGGCTTTCTCCAATAGTGGGGACGTCTTTAGGCAGATATGATGAAAATGTCAAATGTGTATTCAATAGTAGCAATAAGTGCTAACACTTCCTAAGAAGATACCAACAGCTAAATACGATGTAGTATTGTAATTTTAAAAATGTATCAGTTTTAACTCTAATTAAATAAGTATTGTTTTTAGTTAGATACTTGTGCACTCAACTCAACAAGCGTCGGTGGCTCAACCGGTAACGACTCGGTCCATCTAACCAGAGGTACCGGGTTCAAATCTGGACGGCCAATGTACCAATGAGTTTTTCAAAAACTTACGTACATACTTACCGATTGCTTTAACGGTGAAGGAAAACATCGTGAGGAAACCTGCACACGCCTGCGAAGAAACTCGAAGGTTGTGTGTGAAGTCGACCAACCCGCACTGGGCCCGCGTGGTCGACTAAGGCCTAATCGCCCTGATTCAGGGTAGGCTCGAGCCCCTCGGTGGGGACGTATATGAGCTGATATAATAAAACTTGTGCACTACCTGTTTTTATGCTTTTGTCTCCAAACACCGGGTTGTCTGGAAGAAATCGCTTTGAGCGATAAGACCGCCCAAATTGTACTGCTATAGTTCCTTTTTTTAATACTGTGTTTGTATTTTTTATATTTTTTTAAGTTAAGTTTTTTTTAAAGTTTTTATAATTTCTTCATATTTTTATGAACTAGTGTGTACAATAAAGAGTATTTATCTTATCTTTATGTTATCTTATGTAACAAACAGTCAGTGTCACAAAGTAACTTATAAATACGTTAGTGTTGCCAGATGCACTGTAATCACAGTGGATTTACTGTGTTTTTATGTCTTCTGCTGTAATTAATTTAGTGAACTTTCATACAAACACTGATTTTGGCATTAGGCCTTGCATACAAATATCTGGTAATTTTGTATGGTGACACTGTTATTTTTAAATTAAGCTATGTGTTTTGCGACTTTGCATCTGGCAACACTGAAATTAGTGTGAAACCAAGAAAACAAGAGGCGAAGTACTTGATTGGGACAAACTTTGACAATTGCGTTAACAACCCATTATCTTATCCACTGTTGGGGCACGATTTCTTCCCAAACTCGGGAAGGTTAGGCCATACTCCACACAAGGAGGCCCTACACTGTCAGAGGTTTTTGTTGAAAAGGAGATATTCCAAGAGTGGTACAATGATAAGGAAACCAGGATCTGATGACGGCATCCCAGAGAAATCGAGGGAACCTTAGTTTCCTGTTTTTTTTGTTCAAAATTATGAATCGTCCGTACAAACACCTTAACGTTGCTTGATCCGAAGTACAGACACGGCTAAGAAAAATGCCAGCAACAGTCAAACCCATCCAAGTAGTTACCGTGCTTCTCCGCGTGAACAACTCAACCACGCAAGCGCTAACACAGTTTCTTAACAATATGTTGATGTAATAAAATCTTCAATTTATATCCGTAGAAAAAGCAGCCGAGGAAGGCGTCACCGCGTACTGTTCACTAATCAATGAGGCATAACTTTCTTTCCCTCGAAAGCAATAAATTTGTACATACAATGGTTTGCCACTGTACCGCTGGGCTCGAGATCTTTACGAGCCAAAACTGCATAAACCAAGAAACCGAAAAATTATGTTTCACCTTTTGAAGCGTATGCAGCGCAAAGACATTAGCTACGGCTGAGTGGTTCTGATCTTCGTTTGCTATCTGATTAACAATTTATTTATTGGGTGTGATCGGTGAGGCGGAATGTACGTACTTCAATGTAAGATTTTGTTCGATAATATTAATACTTGTTGATACGATTTCTCACGGGTTTGACTTGTTTGTGAAGTCAACAAGGGGAGATAAATATTTTGTGAATTATTTTAACTGTCTCTTTGAATATCATTTATAAATGTAGTTGTAGGTACCTATAGGAATTAAGAATTGATGGAATGTTATCACGTAATTCTAAATACTTAATAGATTTTTTCATTTTTTTTAGGATTCTGTACCTTAAAAGGTATAAACGGAACCATTATAGGCTCACTCGCGTGTCTGTCTATCCGTCGCACAGTGTAATATTTTGCTAATCTAGCGGAACTTTATTCAGCGTACATTAATTTAATTTATAACTACAGATTTGATGGATTGGTCTTGGTGAAACTTAACATAGATATTAAGATATAAATTTATAACTTTTTCTTTATTGTGTTATTTATTTAATTCGTTAGGAAATATTTAAAAAAAATATACAAAAACGATATTCATATAAGTTGTATAAATAGTTTTAATGAATAAAGTTTTATTATAGGTTCTGTTAAAAATTCAATTATAAGCTGTCGTCGCTATCAATTTCTTCTTCATTTTCTTCTTCTTCATCTGAGTTGCTTGACCCGATAATTTCCGGAGCTTTCAGAAGCATGATAGTTTCTCGAGGTATAGTGTGGTATTTTCTAGGAACAGACTTATTGGAACTGGACAGTAAGGGGTCAGAATGTATGAGAAACCTGTTTAGTACATCCCGATTGGTATCTTGTCTTGACGTTTTGCGGCTGAAGTGCTCACGAAACCGTCTGTATTCCTTATTACTTGCTTCCTGAGCCTCTTCTGCCAACTGACCTAGAGGAAGTATACTCGCCTCAATTATAATTTTAGCGTGAATCAAAATTTTATGGATACTTGGGGGCAAGTAGTACCAAGGGTAAAGCTGGAGGTATATTTCTCTTGTTTCTTGAGCGTATTATTCAAACTTTTGGGAATCGATTTCGTGGTCGCAGGATAGTGTCTCCAGTATAACACGAAATCGGAAGATGATGTCAAAATGAAGCCCTGTGATAGCTGCTGTTTGTTCGGTATTTCTAAAAAATCTACGTGCTGTATTGCCGTCATTCGTATTCCCTGCTGATTGTTTCGGCATGTCTACCAACAGCCCCATTTCTGCACGAAATCGATTTTGAATCATAGATTTTCTTGTCGCTACAGAGTTCTTTTCCTCAGTCGATCGCGCTTGCCATTTCTTTATTTCTAGTTTATAGGAAATATGTAGTAGACATTCAAATGCCCTAATCCATGAGTGAAGGGGTGAAATACCAAACGTATACATTTCTTGGTTTGATGTCGATGTTGTGTCAGTTGTTATGTAGTTCATTTGCTTGGGGCTGGCTCCACATATGAAGCATTTTTGAGAAGAGTCGTATTGAGATAATGTGCTACAGATTTTGCCGTCAACCATTGTAAGTACCAGCTCATGCCTGCATTCCACTTCTAAGTTGCTTATTTCCAATTTTGTTGGAACCAGGTTTGAAATTTGTTCCTTCATTTCGTGAGTTTCTTTTTTTATTACATGCTTGGTTTCTTTTTTAAATACGAATCGCAGAAGCCTGCAGAACCTGGTGGAATTGGGGCGAGGATTTTGCCATAATGACTTTTTTAATTCGCTCATCAACTAAACGTAGTGGAACGAATGTGACCGAAAACAAATGTTCATCGCTATATTCTGCATGATCACCTGCAAGTTTCTGTTTGTAACGGCTCTGCGCTGAACTACCATCACACCCCCATTTTGAAATTAGTCGTAGAGAGTTAGAAGCTAACCCTGGAACCTCATTGAAGACTTCTTTTTGTAATAAGCAGATTCGTTTTACAGTGAGGTCGAGTAATGGTTGTAGCTGAACTGCAGCTGAGACTTCAGTAACACTAATCGCCTCTTGTGGAGGGTAACACTCTTCTTTCGCTTTCTGAATAAGGTGGTAAGCTGGGTATAAGTTTGCATTTATACTCTTAAACTGTTGTCTTAGCATGTTATACTGTTTTGTGCTTAATTTGGCACTGACCATTAGCGCTAAGGCGGCTTCTGGAGAAAGTTTCGGTTGCGGTTCATCGAAAACTCTTTTCGCTTTTTTTATTCTAGTAGCTCTGGATGGCGAAGCAGTTGCAACCTCTTTTATAATATTGGCTGCATCTCTTTTTCCAGCGGATCTCAGGCTGACTTCGGTAGCAAGCGCTAGTTCTCCTAGAGTCTTCGTACAAACAAGATCTCTAATTTTTATCTTTTTTACTTTCAAAGAACATTCTTCAAATGCCTTCTCTGGTCGTCCTGATCTTGTACAATCTGGCGATTCTACTGCGCCTCTTGATGTAAGCATGTTAAGAAACTTAAAAGGTAAAGTTACCTCGCTGTCCAACCAAGCCTCATGTTCAGCCAAAAATCTTGACAACTTTCTGTTGCTTTGCTTCCATTTGGCTTCTATTTTGGAAGTAAGACTGCTGATGTACATTTTAAGTTCCTTAGGCGTTTTTTCCAGATCGACCAGGTTGTATGTCTGCATTAAGTAATTAGATCTGATTAACGTATTTCGATCTTCTTTATTACTCTTGTGCCATACTTGGAATATTTTATGTTTCTTCATTTTGGTTACCACTAAAAAATAAAAATAAAACATTGAATGAGTGGCGCAAATATGCGCAGCCAAAGCCAACCACATTTAAAAGAAGAAGAACCAATTAAGGTAATAAGAATAAAAATTCGTCGGATACCTATGGATATTTTTTAAAAACTCAAAGCAATGTCAAAACTTTTGTAAAATATTTTTTGATAAGCAAATAAATAGCTTTATAACTGTAATAAAATAAACTCTAATAAAATTTACCTTGCAAGATGTCGACAACTAACAGTAGTGAAGATAAAATTATCAGTACGTTTTGTAGTTTGACTTCTGTAAAAAAACTCGCTTTACACACGATCACAATAATCTAAACAGGTCATTCGCGCGCTTTTTACATAGCGGCCAGAGCAAACGTTACTTCCCGAGGTTGCCATATAAAAACCAGTGTTGCCACATAAAAAATAAACACTAAAACGCACTGGCCTATTATTCGGTATCTTATGCATATTAAATCTCTTGATTTGTTCGAAATTTGAATTTTCATTAAAGTTCCGCTAAATAAGCCAAATATTACACTGTGCGTCGGTCCGTCACAGGCAATTTGCTCAGAAACTACGTACTGGACAGATTAAGATATAATTTGTTACACAATTATGTAAGTCAGTGACCCAAAAACGAACGTGTAACGTAAATAACCACTTTTGGGGGGTAAATTAGATATTAAAAAAAAGTTTTGCAAATTATGTATACAGGGTCAAAACAAAGGTTTGCACTTATTTTTAACGAAGCTTGTACTCATGAAACTGAACAACTTTCTCCAAGAAACCCATGGTCCATTCGCAAAAAAATTTGGACTTCGCAAAAAAAATTTGGACTTCCCATGCAAATCGATCAGCTGGCGGGCAACCTTTGTATGGAAGTCCAAAAAAATTTTTGCAAATTGTTCATGGGTTTCTTAGGGAAAGTTGTTCAGTTTCATGAGTACAAGCTCCAGTTAAAAATAAGTGCATACCTTTGTTAAGACCCTATATTGTGTCATATGAAATGAAATGACTTTTGAAATCTCAAATACATATTTCTTTAAATAATTCTAAAATAATAAATTTTAAAGTTATTCAATAAAATACGCAAAAATTAACCATTCCCCCCCCCCCCCCTTATCATCAAAACTACCGGGCCTAAAATGTTGGATAAATCACAGTACTCGTATACCGCGCGTAACGTAAAAAGAACGCTGACCGTTGGACGCGCGCAATCAATTTTAACTCTAATGTACATACAACGCTTTAAGGATGCAACAACCCTCCCCCACCACCGCGCCCAGCGTTATTTTTACAATACGCGAGCTATATATGAGGTTATGTGCAAAAAAAAAGTTATCCATTCCCACAGACAAAAAAAAATTTCATTGTCCAGAATAAGTAGACCGCTATTTACCTAGAGCAAAGTATATACTGAGAGGCCTTGTTCTATTGGTAATTAAAGTTTTAATGCGGAACCCTGTTTGTGTGACCACGAGTCGCACTTGGTCGATTTTTTTTATGGGTACAATAAAGAGTATTTATCTTATCTTATCTTATATAATCTGTAAATAAAATCTTCTTTTAAAGGTTTCCTTCTACGGCTCAAATAAGAATTTCAACGTCTTCTGGGTTGTCTAGATAAGTTCCAGGACCAGGCGAGTCATCTTCAAAGATACGGTCAGACAAGCCGCATGCCCCCGAGTACGCCGGTAACTAGATGCCATGACTTGACTGTAGACGATGATGTAGACGATGCGACAGGCCCAGCAAGTGACTACTGTTGTGGTGCTGATATTTACTGGCATCTGATATCATTCTCAATATTACTCCTTCACGATTCACGACCAAAATTAATATCAAAAGAGTACGTACGGGAAAGTATATGGGGTGACCTTTATTTAGTTCTTGACAGCAAAGGATATGAATGGACTCGTGATTATAAACAACTTTTCCAAAAAAAAAGATACGTCAAATATGAAAAAAAAAATGTTTTGTTCCTTTATACATTTTTGCCTATTTGATAACTAAATATGTATAAATTTTTGTTCCTTTATACATTTTTGCCGATTTGATAACTTAATATGTATACATTTTTGTTTCCTTTATACATTTTTGCCGATTTGATAACTTAATATGTATAAATTTTTGTTACTTTATACATTTTTGCCGATTTGATAACTCAATATGTATAAATTTTTGTTCGTTTATACATTTTTGCCGATTTGATAACTTAATGTGTATAAATTTTTGTTCCTTTATACATTTTTGCCGATTTGATAACTTAATATGTATAGAGGGCCAAATATTTTTTTTTGAATTGACATATAGTTTCTTTGGGAAAGTTGTTTGTAATCACGAGTACATGCATATGTTTTGTTACCAAGTCATTCTGTATATCTACGGGTTATAATAAGATAACAACGAGTGGAATTGTAATAAATAGCACACACTCAACTTTCATTTTCCTGACAGAGAATAGCTATTATGGTGGAAGCGAAAATGTGACTTTCACTGCCTAGAACATAGCTTCATCATGGGGTTTTCAAATTACATGTTATTATATCTATGATGGCAAAACATAGCACAAATAGTCCGGAAAATAACACTTTTTACAGCAGCTTACTTTCATTCGTTTTGCTCCAGTGGCTGTCGTTTCAGGCGATATAAGAGACCCATACCATCCTATACAGAACAGGATTCTATGTGTAGGTATCTGACAAAATGATTCAAAAATGGTGAGACTGTGGCATCTGGTATACTGTCAGTGTCAAGTCAGTCTGTACGTCGCAAATTCTTGGCCACTGACAATGAAATTAACTATTATTTATATGCACTGTGCACTTTTTATGGTCATTTTTATGAGGAGTAATTATTTAATATAGATAAAAAAATATATAAATTAATGCGCATAAAAAAGAATAAAACAGGCAGACAGACAAATTGAATGTACTATATTGTGTTGTCATCGTAACTGAGGTTGGATGCAAAATGTCAGCATGATGGGATAACAGAAAGTATTTAAAAATCCGTTGCACACGGAACGACAGACAGACACAAAAACAAGAAAGTGACTTAATAAAAACGTATAAAAATTAATAAAAATAACAGAAGTCAATTATTAAAATCTTAAACTTAAGTGGCAGTGGCCGGGGTACATAGCTCGTAGAACAGATGTCCTTTGTGGCAGTCAAGTTCTTAAATGGTGACCACGCACCCAAAGAAGAAGGCGTACGAATGGTTGGACCGATGATCTAGTGAAGGTCTCGGGAGACCGCTGGACGCAGGCAGCGCAGCATCGGTCGTTGTGGAAATCCTTCGGGGTGCGTGGAAGTCTCGGATACCTAAAACCCGACTGCTTACGGGGTACTTATGGGGTGAGGGGGGCGCCATATCATAAACTGAGCCTTTTAGCGTACCCAATAGAAGGGCATGCTTACAATATATACTACGACACTCAGGAGATCAACACCATTAACTAAAAAAATAATAAAAAAAAACCCGACTGCATAAAACCATTACCCCTCTTTCTTTGGCCTTCAGGCAAAAATATGTCCTACTGCTTTTTTCCGCGGCTTCGCCGGCGTGGACGTCATTTTCAAGCGACTTCCATAAAGGAGAAGAGAACCTTTGAATGGGTAAACCGATTTTTATAATTCTTTTATTATTTGAAAGCTAGTGCTTCCCGTGTGGTCCCATATAAATTTTATCAAAATCAGTGTAGTACTTTATTAGAAAATTAACAAAATCCAAAAATAATAATGCAAAAATGTACAAGTTTAGTGTTTAGGTTATGTGTTTAGCGTTTTCAAAGGGTGATTAGTAAATTATTTCGTTTCCCACCTCCTCAACCATCTCTGTGCAAAAAATCACAACAATCCATTGTTCCGTTGGGAGGTAAAAGTAATTAACCAAAAAAAGAGTATTCTTTATTTCCCTCAGGAACTGCATTAGATTATGCTATTTTCCCGGGATCAAAAGTAGCCTATATCCTTTCCCGTGACACAGGCTACCTGCATGCCAAATTTCATTAGGATTGGTCACGGCGTTGAAGCGTGAAAAGGTAACAAACAAACACATTTTCACATTTATAATATTAAAGTAAGGATATAAAGTAAGGATATCACTCACGGGATCATGACAAATCTAACAACACCTCGCTCTCCAAAATTCATCGAGCCGTTTATGGGCCGGCCAAAGCAACAGACATACATGCATACAGATACACCCGAAAAACACTACCCTCGTTTTGGCCACTAGGGTAAAAACAGCACCTCGCACTACGAAATCCATAGTCAGCCGTTCAGGCTACAGACAAAGAGTTAACTATATTACTTTAAAAGTACTACAGGCTCAGCCAAAGAAACCATTCACCCGAAAATTTTGAACTAAAAAAACCGACTTCAAACAGGAAACTAAGGTTCCCCTCGATTTTTCTGGGATGCCATCATCAGGTCCTGGTTTACTTATCATGGTACCACCCTTGGGATATCTCCTTTCCAGCAAAAAAAGAATCAACAAAATCGGTTCATAAACGAAGAAGTTATCCTTCGCGGATACATAAAAAAATTAAAAATACATACGGTCTAATTGAGAAACCTCCTCCTTTTTTTGAAGTCGGTTAAAAAACATTACCTGATTCTGGGACAGTGGTGTACAAGGGTGTGGAATAAATAATAAATATATCTTCTCATCTTATAAGTAAATCGTTTTTTGACGTGATAACGTATTATAAATCGATAGAACGCCGCCGGCTGCATGCACGAAAAAGTGTCACGTTGCGCGTGCAAGCGAGAGCGCGGAACAAGCGATAGAGAAGCACAATCGGCCACAATTTACAGACAACCAGTTTTTTGTACAATAGTGACCACTCTCTGTTATAAGGCACACGTTGTGCAAAATAAAATCGTTATTTCACAGAAATATGGAAAAATTATATACGTAGATACACAGATGGAAGAAGTATGAACCTAAATGATTAACAACAGACTTCCAATAAACAAGAAAATACGACAAAGTGCGAGTCGGAGTCGCGCACAGAGGGTTCCGTACCAAACACATTTGGGTCCAAACCCTAGAAACATCAACGAGTACATCAATCAGATTAAAGGACAAACTTAACTTTGAAGTGTATTTTTTAAATCCTCAATTGATAAGCCCTTCGCATCATCTCAACTGATGGTAAGTGACGATGATGCCGAAGATGGAAGCGGGCTTACCGAGATTCCCCAACGCAATCGGCATCTGGCTATCATCTTCAAGCCGGAACACATCAATGCTGTTAACACTGATGATTGGCGGCAAGATTTAGATAAGATGGTGCTAGCTAGCCAAGCGGGCTATGAAAATGTCCTACCACCAACCAAACCGAGTCTAATAAAGTTTACCCCGCCGGGAATCGAACCTGCGACCACATGGTGTGAAGCGAACGGCAATGTACTAAACATTACGCCACGGAGGCGGTTAAAAAAACTTTTGCGAAATTGCGCTTCTTATAGGTATTCCACCTTCATTTATTTCTTTGATTTGTTGTTATAGCGGCAATAGAAATACACACTCTGAAAAAATATTTGGCTACGGAACCTTAACAAAAGATCGTTTACGATGCTATATCATTATAGCAATGAAAGTAATTTAAAACAATGTTCAACCAAATTAAATACAAATTTGGGGTATCTATCTGTAGAGGGTGAATTATAAGTTTTTAAATCGTTTAGAACATCTGGCAATCGTAATTAGGTTCAAGATATAAGAGCAAGCGTTCTTACACCTGGAAATAAAATGCAATGTGAATGCTGCCATAGAAAGCTGAAGTTAGACGAAAAGATAAAAAAAAGATTATATAAAATACTAGTTTTTTCCCGCGGCTTAGCCCGCGTGGACATCGTTTTTATGGCTGTCTGAGGGTAAGTGGTGCGAGAGCCGCAAGCGGCTCGCTAGCGTGAACGTAATTTTTCTCCAGTTCCTTTTAGAATTATATCGGGCTATTCTGATTACCAGTCTATGTCACTTAACAGAGTGTGACTAAATTGGTGTAGGAACCGGAAACTAGGGTTTTACTTATTTTACTGAACAGGAAATAAAAACGTTTTTTTTTTCAATTTATTTATTTAACGCTAAAAAAATAACATTGTAACATAACGATATGGGGTATTGTTAAACCTTAACATGGTTTGTCTTGCATACGTTATCATTTAAAAGTACCTACATACAATAGAAACATAAAAATACATTAAAATTAAAAGTAGAAAAGTCAAAATACAGTAAAAATATTAATAATAATATTCATGGTCAACTCAGACACAATCTAACAAAATAAAAAAATGAAGCTAAACACGCAGACACAGAGGTTGGGGAGGTGTGCAACAGACGAATGTTTGCCCTGAGTGGGAGTCGAACCCACAACCTTTGGCCCAGTAAGCACGAGTGCGACCACTCTACTGGACCAACGACTCAGTCAATACAGCGGTGTACTATTTTTAGGTAATAAAATATTAAATGAAGGTAGCCCCGTTCTATTAAATCAGTCTAAAGAAAAACAGCGTAACAATTAATTCTGAAGAAAGTTCTGCCTACAAGTAAAGTTAAGAAGAAAAAATAGGTTAGAAATATACGAAGTCAAAAATATGTATAAAATTGAAGTCAAATCTGTTATCATATCAGTCACATAGTCGTATCATCATCATATCAGCTGAAGGACATCCACTGCTGGACAAATAAATAAAAATAGCCTTAGCCGTACACCTAATTATAAATTAGAAGATCCGTAGGAGAACCAAGGCACAGTATTACGATATGGCTTACAGAATCGCTCAACTTAATATAGCACATAGCTTGTATAACAGATGGCCGTTGGGCAATAAAGTTCTAGAGTGGCGAACGCGTACGGAAGGGAAAGCCGCAGGACGTGGGCAGCGCAGGACCGGTGGTTGTGGAAATACTTGGGGGAGGGCTTTCGCCGGCTGTGGACGTCTTTCGGCTTGGTGAGTGACAGATAAATCCGTATTTGGGCAGCGCTGCCTCAGAAAAGTTATTAAAGGTCTGTCTGTCCACACTGCCCCATTAGGCGTTAATTCTCGCGCCAATGACTGCCTGTGCTTGCACGCATGGGCTGTGCGTGGCGCGTGAAACCATTAAACCGCATTACGCAAGCAAGAGGGTTTAAGCGGTTAAAATATCTGAAAAATAATAATAACTGAGGCGTCTTCTCGTGGAACTGAACAATATATCCCAAGGAAGCACGGTCAATTCAAAAATAAGTGAGGCGTCTTCAAATGGAACTGAACAATTTATTCCAAGAAAGCCCGGTCAAATCACAAATAGGTGAGGCGTCTTCTCGTGGAACGAAACAATTTATCCCAAGAAAGCCCGGTCAAATCACAAATAGATGAGATGTCTTCAAATGGAACTGAACAAGTTATATCCCAAGAAAGCCCGGTCAATTCACAAATAGGTGCGACATCTTCAAATGGAACTGAACAATTTATCCCAAGAAAGCCCGGTCAAATCACAAATAGGTGAGACATCTTCAAATGGAACTGAACAATTTATCCCAAGAAAGCCCGGACAAATCACAAATAAGTGAGGCTTCTTCTCGTGGAACTGAACAATTTATCCCAAGAAAGCCCGGTCAATTCACAAATAGGTGAGACATCTTCAAATGGAACTGAACAATTTATCCTAAGAAAGCCCGGTCAAATCACAAATAGGTGAGACATCTTCAAATGGAACTGAATAATTTATATCCCAAGAAAGCCCGGTCAACTCACAAATAGGTGAGTCGTCTTCAAATGGAACTGAACAATTTATCCCAAGAAAGCCCGGACAAATCACAAATAAGTGAGGCGTCTTCTCGTGGGACTGAACAATTTATCCCAAGAAAGCTGGGTCAATTCACAAAAAAATATTGAAAAGACTTACTGGTCTCATTCATAATTTTTATCCATAATTGGCAAGTCCTTGGTTTCATTTCACCTGATGGTAAGTGAAAAGGATGCCAAAGATGGAAGCGGGCTTACTAAGATTCCTCAACCGAATGGGGAACTGGCTATCTTAGTTATTAACATTGATATTCGGCGGCAAGACAGATAAGATGGCGGTAGTTAGCCAGGAGGGTTAGAAATGGGCTACCGACCCATTGTCCTTCCACCAACAAAACCGCATCTAATAAAGTTACACTCTGCCGGGAATCGAAACCGTAACCTGCTGATGTGAAGCTAATGGACTAACCATTACGCCACGGAGGCGCTTGCGTGCGTAATATCCAGATTTGTAGACGTAATCCATAAAGCGGTGGTCACACCTATGTGGTTTTAAACGGTGGGGTGACACGCTACCTCAGTATGTCTAATTCACTACAGCCTAAAAATAAATGAGTTTCTATAGGTCCAGAGGGAAGACATACTGGATCTCTGAAATGGTCATTCATATGCCACGAAACAGTAAAAGAAATAAAAAATATCATGTTTAATGTTAACATCATTAATTTTGAGCGTGACTTAAAAAACAAAAATTGACACAATTACCGTTAAAGTTGTCGAGGAATTCGAATGATTTTGCCAAAAATAAAATTGATGATCCAGCATTTGTACTGCGCGTCTTTGGTACATTTACGTCATCTCGTAAAATGAGTGGCTGTATTTAGATTAATGATGTTTACGAAACTTACGAACAGACAGACATACATTACGATCGAAAGCATTTACTAGTCATTGTGTGAAATTTTATTGAGAAGAGTTGAATGTAGCTGAAAGCTATGATATTTTTGTATGAAAACCTTTATTAACACTTTCGTTATAAAAGTCAGATTTATAACAAAAAATGAGTTAATAAACATACTTCGTAGCTAATTGATAATAAAACTATAAACATTTGAAAAGATTTATTTATTTGATCATCAATTTATCATTCTT
The DNA here is from genome assembly GCA_947284805.1 of Coleophora flavipennella. Classification (NCBI taxonomy): domain Eukaryota; kingdom Metazoa; phylum Arthropoda; class Insecta; order Lepidoptera; family Coleophoridae; genus Coleophora; species Coleophora flavipennella. The sequence goes on from OX369297.1 coordinate 3,174,750, forward strand.
CAAAGGATTAGTTCAAGTTCATTTACTGCGATTAATAAAAAGTGACATGATAACCACAAAACTTCTTTAATCTTTACCAAAAATGACACCATCTGTCAAAATGACATTTCGTCAAAGTGACGTCAGCTCAACTTGAACGTGGCTGGCATACGAAAAAAACGTAAGAATGAAATGTTAACGGGGGGCCAATTAAAAAGACTTTAAAAACTAATCCGTACACAAGTTTTAAACATATTCAAAACAGGGGTTGTCTATTCAGTCTTATCTAACATGTCAAGAATAGCAAGACGTGTCAAGCAATGCAATGTCAAGGTCAACAAAAATGTACAGCTACGCATTGTTTTACTTTAGAAGAGGATCTGGATAGACAATCCAAGAGTGACTTCGGTTTTTTTTTCATGGTATATTAAAACGTAAAGAAAAATCAAAAAATTATATTTAGTTGCATAAAACATGGTTATTAAGCTGTTAACATTATTTAGGAAGTCCTCATATTTCACCAGATTTGGCATGCAAATATCAATCTTATTATAATTACTAGCTGTTTCCCGCGGCTTCACCCGCGTGGAAAACGTTTCTATGACTTTTCGATGGTGCGCAGTGCCGCTTGCGCTTGCGGCTCACGAGCGTGAAAAAAGTAGCCTATGTGTTAATCCAGGTCCTAATTTGTCTACCTGCCAAATTTCAGCCAGATCCGTTCAGTAGTTTTGAAGAAGTAACAAACATACACACTCACACACTCGGAACTTTTCGCCTTTATAATATTAGTGTGATTACTGATTAGTTTTAAAATTCACAGCCAATAATATACTACCAACTATACTAGAAAATGAAGTCATAGATACAATCGCATTTGTAATGTTAATTGTCAAAATGTTTATCTAGGAGTTCATTTACGGAACAAAACATTTTTTAAAGAAACATAACAACTTTGCGTTTAAGTGATATAATGGTATTGATTTTGTGTCATTAGGCAGAGCATTATAAGTTTTAACACCCATTACAATGCACTGTCTATTATTAATATTATAATGAGTCAGTTTGGATATACAGTATATAGGGTGACCTTAAATTAGTTCTTGATAGCAAAGGATATGAATGTACTCGTGATTACAAACAACTTTCCCATAGAAACTATATGTCAAATATGAAAAAAAATATTTGGTCCTTCATACATTTTTGTCGATTTGATAACTTGTTATGTACCGAGGACCTAAATTTTTTTTCTGATTCGACATATAGTTTCTATGGGAAAGTTGTTTGTAATCACGAGTACATTCATATCCTTTGCTATCAAGAACTAATTTAAGGTCACCCTATATACTGTTGGGGATCTTAACAAGGGGATGCAAAATATGGAGCAAGTGGAGGAGATTTAGTCTTAAAACGGACCCTAGCACAGACTGCTATTAATAAATAAATAAATAAATAAAGCTTTATATCTGAAAAAATTATATGCATAGTATGTTAGTGTATTAGTAACAATGCTGAGGCCATACTTTGAAGAAGTAGAAATTAAATATCAAAACATTCGGGGGGTAAGTATTTTGCGGCAGAAATTATATTATTTTATTTTTTTGATAGTTTTCACCAGTAGATTTTATAAAAGCGCCAAACAAAAAATAACAAGGAATTAGGTAAATAATCGATTGAGGAAAATAATACTGTAAATTATAAGGAAAATAAACAATGTGCTTCTGCGCGTAGGGTTCCGTATTTTTAAAAAATGAATTTCCTAGGGAACAAGAAATTACAAAGTTATTTTTGCAGTTGCTACAGAAAAATGTATATGAAAAACATATGATGAATTTTTTGGTTGACTATTGCTTCTAAAATAACAAAACCTACTTAACCGTAATGATTTATCATTTATATTAACTATACATATATGCTTTCTAATGCATTTCAGATACCTATCCTGAAATAGCAGTTTAGGTAGGGTAGTTGGGACATATAACTCTTAACAAATATCTCCATATAAAAACGTTATATATTATGTAACTAAGTACTTCGTAAACGAATCATTTATCAAAAAATGGTTTTCGTTAGTTTTGAAAGACCTATTCAGACAACAAATAAAAAACCGACCAAGTGTGAGTCGTACTCAAAGTAGAGATCCCGAACTGAATGAAAATAAAATCATTTTTCTGTTGTCTTTTAAATTAAATGAATAGCTATCATTGTAACAACGAACTTCATTGTAATACAAGGTTCCTTATCAAGCGGTGACTTGACCGGACCACCAGGTACGGACTACGGAACCCTTGGTGCTCGAGTCCGACTCGCCTTTGGCCGGTTTTTACATTTTCAATAAAATTATTTCAAAAAATTTAAAAAATAATCTATTTCTAAAATAAAAAGGCCTAGTATGATCTAGTACTAAAATTTAAAAACACAAATATTTAAACTATACCACAGATGAGATACTAGTTACTTCGTAAACTATACTTTCATTTACGGTATGTAGTGACTTAGAACGTCCAAATTTCCTCCACATTCAAAAAATGTCTAAGTTCGAAGTGCGGGACTAACCCCTAGGGACTACGACCCTGAAATAATTCGTGTTTTTTATGTGCCCACCCGTGGCAAAGATGTCGGGGGTTCGAGGATAAAGATGCAAGTTTTACGTGACGGTATTGGCCCAAATTTGCAAAGGGTGACACCCAGGCCTCTGTGGAAAGGTAGAAGGGTGGAAATGATACCTTTGCGAAAAGGGGAGTTTTTGCTGATGATATAGAATCTGTACTTTAAAGAAATGAAGAGATAGACAAAGACAAGAGATTGAATGATCGTTGAGAGTTAAAGTATGGAGCAAAGATTGCTTGCATGAGGATAACTTGAAGTAAAAAGTAACATTTGATAATTTGAAAAAAAATAATTATACCTTGATGATTGAGCAAATCGTAGACCACCTACTTAGACAAAACAAGCTCTCATTAATCTTTGTTATCTCTACAAAGAGACGATAAAAACAGCGCTCTATTGAAAGATGTAGAAACTTTCGCTACCCAAAACAAAGGCTGCATTTATAAATCAAAATTTATAAAGAGTTCTATCGACACAATGGACTTACGTCACCAGATATAGTACAATTCATAATAAAAATGGTGTTATATTTTATGACCCGTAACACCAATTCCAATTGTTTGCACTTGTGTAAATCATGCTAAACGTATTGTTGAATGCGTACAGAAGTATAATTTCTCGCATCTAAGATTTGGTTACGGGCCGTTTGACTAATTTGGTAGGTACGCGTATGTTAGCATGCAATGTAAGAAACGAAATGGAAGGAAAAGATAATTATTAATGAACTAGCCGTTTCCCGCGGCTTCACCCGCGGGGACAACGTTTCTATGAATTTTCGAGCGAGCGTGGAAAAAAGTAGCCTATATGTTAATCCAGGTCCTAATCTGTCTACCTACCAAATTGCAGCCAGATCCGTTCAGTAGTTTTTGCGTGAAAGAGTAACAAACATACATCTCTACATTCATACATTCTTACAAACTTTCGAGTTTATAATATTAGTAGGATAGGAAGTATCAGCTGGTTTACAAAAAAAATACGCACTTTCCTATGCAATGTTTTAATATCCTAATGCAATACAAGAAAAAGGTTTTTTGTTTTTGCTATTTTAGCACACCCGGACACTGCATACAAATGGTAGTGAAATGACATTTTAAAAACAAATGACGGAGCAAACAAAATCACGGCAAAATCCCATACGTTAGAGAACCAAACTGTAACCAATCTGTATCAATATGGGTGACGAGGGGGTGAGGTCGCAATCTAGAGAGCGGCAGGGAGTGTCCATACTGTATGTTAGTACTAATATATATATATGTACTTTGATTTTGGTGTGATTGATTATAGTAAGTAAAACAACAAATTATAAGAACTGAGCAAGTGTGAGTCGTACTCACGCTAAGGAACCCAAACTGAATAAAAAAAAAACATTTTTCTGACACTTTGTTCATGTCTTTTGATTGAAATGAATGAATACGCATCATTGTTCTACTAGTCTGGAGACGTGTGGTGGTACTAAACCCACGGTGCACGAGTCCAACTTGCATTTGGCTGTTTAAATACTTTCCATACAAATTCAACAGCAGCGAGTATATTGGTAATAATTTGTATGGAGAGACCAAAAATTTTGGACGAAAGTTGTTGCCTTTTCAAGCGACTTCCAAAAAGGAGGAGGTTCTCAATTCGTCTGTATGTTTTTTTCATGTGTTTTACCTCATACATAACTTTCGCCTGGGTGAACCGATTTTTATGTTTCTTTTTTTATTGTAAAGCTAGTGTTTCCCGTGTGGTCCCATATAAATTTTATCAAAATCGATGTAGTACTTTATTAAAAAATTAACAAAAACCAAAAATAATAATGCAAAAAGGTACTAAGTTGTTGCGATGGAAGTCGGTTTTTTTAACGTGTTTAGCGTTTTTACCTAAAAAATATGTCAACGGATGTCAGTTCAAAAATGAAACTGGTATAATTTGCAAGGTTGGAAGGCGTTTTCATTGAAACTGCTCACACGCACTGAAACTGATCGCACAAGCGTCAAATAGGTATGTTTGAACGCACGCTCGTGCGACTCGCGCGAGCAGTGCGACGGTCGCATCGCATGATTGCGCGAGCGACGGCCAATTAGGGCAACGCCTAAGCAATGAATGATTCATGCAGACTTTGCACTGTTATTGTGAAAGCATTTCATATTCATCGTCATCATCGTATCAGCCGAAAGACGTCCACTGCTGGACAAAGAAGTCCACGAAGACCAGTCCCGCATTTCAAATGCCCAAAAGTATGCCTACAGTAAAATTTACCAAAGATAAAAACTAGATACATCCTACTAATATAATATACTAGCTGTTTCCCGCAGCTTCACACGCGTGGACAACGTTTCTATGACTTTTCGAGGGTGCGCAGTGCGTGAGCCGCGAGCGTGAAAAAAGTAGCCTATGTGTTAATCTAGGTCCTAATCTGTCTACCTACCAAATTCAGCCAGATCCGTTCAGAAGTAACAAATATGCACACTCACAAACTTTCGCCTTTATAATATTATTGTGATTAATGTGAAAGTTTCTATGAAGGTATGGATGTTTGTTACTCTTTCACGCTTCAAACACTGGACGGATCGGGATGAAACTTGGAACACATATAGGTTAGGTCCTGAATTAGGACATAGGCTACTTTTTACTCCGGGAAAACGTCTAATTCCCAAGGGAAAATCGAAAACAACGCGAGCGTAGCCGCGGGCGGACGGCTAGTAACATAATATTAATTTGAATTTTTTCAACAACGCTAACAATATTACGATGATGAGACACGGATGCGACTCAACTAAATAAAGATGCAGCCATCCTCACAGTTAACAATGGGAGCTGTCAAATAAATATCACGGAGCTGGACTCGCTTGACAGATGCCAACAGTCTACACACGTCAGGCCAGGCAGTAGCCGTCCAGTTGATATTTTGTAAGAAAACGGGAATAATCGTCGTGGGATACGCTTCCGTGTTGCACAACCGGTATTGGGGACTTCTCGGAAGAATTGAGAATCCACAATGGTGGAACAAAAGATACGACGTTCTTTGTTGGATTGATGAAGAAAATTTAAGGCATGGGAACCGTGGATAAAATTGATAAAACCACACTGATAAAGGTGAAATCCCTAAGAGCGCATGTATTCTCAAAATCGTTTCCCATACAAACTTAAAATTACTACTTCTTGAAAATGGATGGGCCGATTCAAATAATACTTTATTCACATAAGCAAGTCACGAAATTCTAGTTTGTGGGTAGATTAACTTTTTTTAAAAAAATAGTTTTATCACTAAATAATAGTGATTTAAGGTTTTCATAGTGATGATAAGTTTAGCTAATTTTTTTTATTGCAATCTATCCACAAACTAGAATTTCGTGACTTGCTTAAGTATGTGTATAAAATTTCATTAGAATCGGTCCATCCATTTTGAAGAAGTAACAATTTTAGTTTGTTTGGGAAACGATTCCGTGAGTACGCTCTTACCATTATAACGAATTCTTTAAATAAAATATATTCATGGTGTAGCCACATTGGTTAATGTGCCGTCTACTAATCGTACTGAACAACTTTCCCCATAAAACATATACATAGTTAATACGAAAAAAAAAATTGACTAAACAAAATTAGTCAAACAGCTGATCGATTTTCACGAAGGGTTAAAACAATAGGGATGACGAAAGCATCAGAAATAAATTATGAACTCTTGATCACTAAATTGCCTTCCTGCTTAAACTTCGAAAAACCTTACTCTTTTTGTTTTCCATCAAGTATTCGATTTTTAATTCACCAAAATTACAAAATGAGTACATAATAATTATGACGCTGCTAAACAATGACGTCACGCCTAGGTATTTCAAACATTTTTAGAACAATATGTCGTTTTTGACAGATGATAAAAAGTAACTCAGATGACTAGCATTCGTCATCCCTTTCGAGGTCTCTTTGGGAATGTAGTTCAGTATATGATAGGAAGTAGTCCCATTTAAGCAGAGAGCTTTAAACCTAGAAATCATAAAGGAAGAAAAGAGCTTAAAGACAGATGCTATAGACATAAACTTATTCTGATTTTCGGATTTGATTCAGAAATTGAATTCTAATTAACATCTCCGCTCCGAAGCTAACCGTACATACCTTTTTACTCAGTCCAATTAAATTTTACCAGCTACCATTTAATTTTGCAATATGCTTTTGGTTGAAGCTGAACAATTAAGCTATTGCATAGCTTTTATCGCGGGCTTTGAGCGCGGCGACCGAATCAAGAAATTGCGTAACGATAATAAAACCTAACACCCCACGCTCGGCCGAGTTCTAAAAAACTTACAGTGCCATCTATTAGCGATTTGCGGTACTAAAAGGAATTGGTCAATTTTACTGGTGTAACTTTCTTAGTGTTAAGTTATTACATAAACATCCAGCGCCCTAATGACTATATGGTATACTGGTAAATACTGCATAAATAAAATATAAATCAATAAATTTTAATTGCATAAGTTGATAAAAAATGCTATGCAATAGCTTTACCGCGGCAGTCCCCGAGTGCCACACGTTTTTTTTAACCCTCCACTTCTTCAAATTTAAGAGCTTATTCTCTTGTAGGTGGAGCAATCTCCATTTTTTTCTGTCCTCGGCCATCATCTTTATCTCCCGATACGACACGACAGCAACCTTCTCCATAATTTGTTCTAGGTAGTTTCGCGTTGGCCTTCCTTATCTCCTTCCCTCTATCTTTCTATCTTACCCTTAACCCTCCACTTACCTATGATAATAGTTATCCACAATACGGCAAAGAGTTTAATCCAATCAATTTGATTAGATTAAAAAATCAAAGTACAAAACACAATAGCATATCTCAAACTTCATAAATTCTTAGATAAACGTTATTGCCTTAAGAAATATTGTTGTAAGATTGTTCTTTGTTGGCCCGTGAGGGTTAAACCCTTGCGCTGCACTGCTATGACGAGGCCTGTCAAGTTGGAACAATGTCAAAATTTGCACAGCTTGCTTGACATGCAGTCGTGTCATGTCATTCAGAAGTTTTTCAAATTCGAAATGCACTTTTAATAAGGGTTGTATATAGAGAAATAAAGTGACAAAGGTTGTTTGTAAATTGAGTCGCAAGTGGATACATTGGAGCTGCTTGTGCAGTTCACACGAGTATGGCAATGTCTGTTTGTTATACAGGATGTAACAAAATTGGTGTAGGTCCCGTTAACTGGGGCTTCTACTCATCATACTGAACAACTTTCCCCAAGGAACCCATAGTCAATTCTCCAAAAAAAATTGGACCCTCCATTTTTTAATTATTATATCAGCTCATATACGTCCCCACCGAGGGGCTCGAGCCTACCCTGAATCAGGGCGATTAGTCGACCACGCGGGCCCAGTGCGGGTTGGTCGACTTCACACACAACCTTCGAGTTTCTTCGCAGGCGTGTGCAGGTTTCCTCACGATGTTTTCCTTCACCGTTAAAGCAATCGGTAATGATATGTACGTAAGTTTTTAAAAAACTCATTGGTACATTGGCCGTCCAGATTTGAACCCGGTACCTCTGGTTAGGTTAGTCGTTACCGGTTGAGCCACCGACGCTTTTTACCCTCCATACCTACTATAAAATAAAATAAAAATGGTCGATCAGCTGATTGATTTGTATGAAGAGTAAAAAAATGTTTTTGCGATTTCAGCAAACTCGTAGAACAAAAGTTGTTCAGTATGATGAGTAGAAGCACCAGGTAACGGGACCTACACCAATTTTGTTACATCCTGTATACAGGTCCTACACCAATTTTATTACGGTATACAGGATTAATACAACTTTTTCCAAGGACACCAAGTAAATTCGGGAAGAAATAAAATTTGGCCTCCATACAAAACTTTGTAAATCAGCTAATATAGTGTATGAAGATGCAAAAAATATTTAGAGAATTGATTACGAGTCTCTTGGGGTAAGTTGTTTAGTGTAGGGTAAAAGCAGGATAGTTGTTGCCCCAGGGGTATAGTTGCCCCGATTGAATTTTGGTACTCTAGTTTCGCGGATGAGTCGCATGCTATTTTATTAATATATTGAAAGACTCTCCAACTACCACTAACTTGACCATGTTTGATGTCTCTGTGCGATTGCATGGAAAGGTAAAATGCGATCAATGTTTTCGCGGGATACATGTCCTGTTTCTCTGCGGTACATTTATCCTACACGTAATTTACATGGATTGGGCAACTATCCCCTACGTGGAATAGATGTTAAAAAATATAGAGGTTCGCAAAAATCGCAAATAATTTGGAAATATTAAAGACTAGCTGTGCCCGCGACTTCGTTCGCGTGGAGGTTTTGAATTGTCCCACGGGAACTCTTATATTTTCCAGGATAAAAAGTGTTTATTATGTTAACCCGGGCTATAAGGAACCACCATACAAAATTTCATCAAAATCGGCCAGGTAGTTTTTGCGTGATGCGCTAACATTTAGACAGACAAAAATTCTTAAAGTTGTTGTTTTGGCCTCTTTATCGTTATATAATGTCCACCACAGTTACTGTTTTCCAAAAATATTTCATGTACAGACACGGCCCCGTTACAGTTTTCTTAAATGTATATCGGTAATGATTTTTACTCTTCATAAATTTGTAGGTAAAAAGTATAAACTTTAAAAAATATACAACAATATTTGGTATGACAATACAAAGTGAGTAATGTTATTATTTTTTTTTACTTTCATTGTAGTTTTTGATTGAAACTAAAAACCATTGAAAATTGCAAAAGTGTGGTTATTTTCTTTACTCTTTACACGTAAAGAAAAAGACAGAGACAACTGTTCCAATCAATTCCTTGCCTTAACTTGTTTTTTAAAATTTACTTGAATAGACAAAAAATTCACAGCTGTAAGATATCAAGTTGCTCATCGCTTTTAATGTTTTCCCATGAGTATCCGCAAAATGTATTCCCCATACGCTACGCCAATATCAACAATCTTGTGAAATCCAAACACGCAAACCCCACTTATTGGGTTTCCATAGAGTTTTATCAAAAAAAAAAAAACAATTCATAAACAAGTCCTTGGCAAGATAATAATGAAAACCATAACTTACTCCAGAAATCGGCGATCCTTTTATATTACGCCCCTCCGTTAAAAATATTTGTTGAGAAAACAATTTCTGGTCTCGATGCTTCAATAAAGTTCAATCTCATATTTCAGAAAAAATATATATTACTTCCAGCTTTTTCCCGCGGCTTTGCTCGCGCCGATATACATAGTTTTATGGACTACACGACGACCGGTTCTGCGCTGCCCGCATCCAGCGGCTTCCCGCGACCTTCACCAGATCATCGGTCCACCGAACCGGTCGTCGTGGAGATCCTTAGGGGAGGCCTATGTCCAGCAGTGGACGTCCTTCGGCTGATATGATGATGATGGACTACAAGCGACCCGCCCCGCGGCTCCGCGTGTTTTTTTTTCCACAGGATCACCCGCTAAATTTCATCACAATAGCTCCAGTCGTTTTGGAGTCCATAGGGAACATCATCATCATCATATCAGCTCATTTACGTCCCCACCGAGGGCTCGAGCCTACCCTGAATTAGGGCGATCAGGCCTTAGTCGACCACGCGAGCCCAGTGCGGGTCGGTAAACTAATATATATACTTTGGCTAAACTGAAAATTATTGTAAATCGAAAGAGTTGCTGCCGAGTAGCTCACGCTACGGTTCAATTTAAAACTTGACCGTACCCAAACCAGTTCAAGTTCCGATCGGCAACTTCAGACACTGTCCTTATCGCCCCGTTTTGCCGTGACCTTGATAGGGTCGCTTGCGCCCCTGACCACGTCAGGCAGGCAGGCCATTGTTATACATAAATCCCGTTTTTTCATGTCTAACTCAACAATAGTACGCAAAAGTATACACAGTGTCAAAATCCCTTATGCGTCAGATCACGTTTTATGTCAACAAAAGCGAAAATAGACAATTGGGACACTATTTACTATCTAAACATTGTGTTTTGTTAACTATTTTTTTTATAATCTTAATACATTTTTAGCAGTTGATTAGGAGTATTATTTTGTCAGCTTACAGCTTATATTCTAGTTCAAGTTACATCCCTAAAATCAACATTGATAGTGATTTATTGCATGCAAAAGAATATTACATTCCATCACATTACATTACAGCCCATCGCGAAATTCGTTGTTTTGGAAAAAAATCCGTGAAATGAGTATTTTATTTAGTGCCTATCATGACTATGATAAAATGAGTAGGTAATAAATCTTATAATATAAAAATGAATCGCAAAATGTGTTGGTAAGCGCATAACTCGAGAACGGCTGGACCGATTTGGCTAATTCTTTTTTTGTCGAGTTCGTTATTGTCAGGAGAAGGTTCTTATGTAGGGTAGGGTAGTGTAGTGTAGGGTAGGGTAGGGTAGGGTAGTGTAGTGTAGGGTAGGGTAGGGCAGTGTAGGGTAGGGTAGGGTAGTGTAGTGTAGGGTAGTGTAGGGTAGTGTAGGGTAGTGTAGGTAGGGTAGGGTAGGGTAGGGTAGGGTAGTGTAGGGTAGGGTAGGGTAGTGTAGTGTAGTGTAGAGTAGTGTAGTGTAGTGTAGGGCAGTGTAGGGTAGTGCAGTGTAGTGTATGTAGGGTAGGGTAGGGTAGTGTAGGGTAGGGTAGTGTAGGGTAGGGTAGTGTAGTGTAGTGTAGGGTAGGGTAGTGTAGTGTAGGGTAGGGTAGTGTAGTGTAGTGTAGGGTAGGGTAGGGTAGGGCAGTGTAATGTAATGTAATGTAAGGCGGTACGTAGTTCGCCGGGACAGCTAGTAACACTAATAAAATAACATTATGATTAAGTAATATAACATTATGATTAAGTATTAATAGTAAGGTCGAGTTTAGCAGAACCACGAAACTTCGATACTTTTCACAAACTTTTCATAAAACGGCGATAACGATTTTCACCTCTTAAATGTTAACCGATTTGAACCAATTTTTGATAGGTTTTCAGTCAGAAGAAAAGCTAGGGTTATACGTTTTTGTTTTTTCGATAAAGTTAATACTTAAGTTTAATTTTTTTGTCCTTCACGTGTTCTCATACAAAACTAATTTCGGCCACAGTAATATATAAGTCACTGTTTCGGCCATTTTTCGTTTATTTATAATGAAATCAGTAATTTAAAAAACGAAACGTATAAGCCTAGCTTTTATTCTGACTGACAACCTATCAAAATTGGTCCAAATCGGTTAACATTTAAGAGGTAAAATCGTTATCGCCGTTTGTAAGTCGAATTTTCACCGTGACGTAGCACTTATGTAACCTGACTAACTATTTGAGCAACGAGTTTAATACTCCGGTAGCCGTGATCGTCTAGTGGTTAGGACCCTACGTTGTGGCCGTAGTAACCCAGGTTCGAATCCTGGTCACGGCAGTGATATCCACTGTCGCGGCGGAGTTTTTTTTCGTAATAGTATTTTTTTACTTTAAATTTCAATAAAATTACCATATAATTAGCTGGTTACCTCATAATATAATTGTTACATGGTTACATTACAAGCTATATTTTGTGCCCAAAACATGTAGGTATTCTCTACTGTAAATAAAAATAGTAAATTATCATTAACATTTATCGGAAAATATATTTACTAAGCATAATAATAATGTTATTTTATTTTTTCCGGCACCTAGGGATGAGTAGCAGAATTATAGCTCTGCCACCTAGCGGTAAGTAGTAGAACTACCATAAACAATTTCTACAGCAGTTAGTAAAAACTTCTGTAAAGACAGATGGCGCTCACAATTCAAAGCTTCTTGAATACCACTTCAGATGGCGTTTACAGTGCAAAACTGAAAGTTTTTTGAAAGTGAAAAACAAAATAAGGTGACATGAGAAACTTTGTTAAATTGTTTGAACATAAACAGCCAAAAATTTTATAACCAATATAATATTAGTTAGGCGATAGTATAGACATATTTCTAGTTGGCTGGATCTACTTTTTTTACGCAAAAAAAATGAAATAATTCGATAATAAAATAATACCAAAAAACATTAAATAAACCAGAAAGTGCTAATAAAATACAAACATACATATATTTTGCTCCCAGAATATGGGAAATTGGATTCGCGTTCCTCCCCACTGATTCCATACCGCCCATGTACCGGCGGATCACCATAAAAGATGCATAAAGGCAAAATAGGTAATCTGTTCCCGGCATACATAGTTGATGGTAACGAAATTAGGATCGGATTGCTCGTGTAGAGCCTAGAGCCTTCTTGTACAGTCACACGCACAGGATGATTTTAAAGGAACTGAACAACTTAATAAATAGAATAATAACGAATTCTTGACATTTCATACAAAGTTTTTTAATGCTGATAAAAAATAGAATGTAGTTTTTAGGGTTCCGTACCCGAAGGTGCAAATGGGACTCCGTCTGTCCGTCTGTCTGTCAGCGGGCTGTATTTCATGAACCGTAATAGGTAGACAGTTGAAAATTCATAGAGTGTGTATTTCTATTACCACTATAACAACAAATGATAAAAAATAGGAAGTGTTTATTTAAAAAAAAATACGATGGTACAGAACCCTTCGTGTGCAAGTTCGACTCGCACTCGACCTTTTTTTTTTTATTTAATAACATTTTTATAAGGGAAACTTTCTTTTTTGTTTCATTAATAGATCTGTCCTTTAAGGATTTCAGCAACACTCTAGGGTACGGAAAAAAAAATGATAATTATTACGAGGATATATTAACAAAAACTGAAGACACGGCACCGTTACAGTTTTACTATTAGTCGTAATTGTAAGTATCTAAGTTCCACCTTTACAAAGTATTTTTTTTACTCCTTGCCTTTACGCACGAAGCGTTTTGCTTCTTCGTTCATTATGCGAACAGCCGAGAAGTGGAATTCCCTGCCGGCGTCTGTATTCCCCGATTCGTATAATTTAGGAATCTTCAAGACGAGAGTGAATAGGCACTATTTGAGCTTGCGTGTTACATCCTCCGCTGCATCGGCACTTACTATCAGGTGAGGTGCAGTCAAACGCACTCAAATTTTTAATTAAAAAAACGCTTAACACGTAAAAAACCGACTTCCATCGCAACAACTCAGTACAATTTTGCATTATTTTTATTAATTTTCTCATAAAGTACTCCACCGATTTTGATAAAATTTATATGGGACCACACAGAAAGCACCAGCTTTCAAATAAAAAAAGAATCATCTAAATCAGTTCACCCAGTCAAAAGTTCTGAGGTAACAAACATTAAAAAAAACAGTCGAATTGAGAACCTCCTCCTTTTTGGAAATCGGTTGAAAATTAGTAAGTCCCAGTAAGATAAGAAAATCCGTGATATATCAACTTACTTACATCCCTAAGAATATAATTATGTACCAGAAGATAGTTGTTAGGTTAGGTTGATTTCTCCGAAAAAAATGATTTGACATGTAACCACCCCACCCCAGTTATCTCCTTGCGATACTACAATGCCCCCTATTCGTATCAAGCAAAAGGAGGTTCTCAAAACACTTCGCAATCTTGACGTGAACAAAGCCAGTGGACCTGACGGTATACCAGCTATAGTGCTAAAGAACTGCGCTCCTGAGTTGTCTCCTGTTCTGACACGTCTGTACCGCCTCTCTCTTGAAACAGGTATAGTCCCAAAGTCCTGGAAGCTGGCCAACGTGCAGCCGGTGCCCAAAAAAGGCAGTCGTGCCGATCCCGCAAACTACCGCCCTATAGCAATCACCTCCGTAATCTGTAAGATTATGGAGCGTGTATTGAACACCCGCATTCTAGCATACCTAGAAGACAATGACCTCCTTAGCGATCGACAATACGGATTTCGCCGAGGTCGATCTACTGGAGATCTTCTAGTGTATGCAACGCATATATGGGGCGAGGCCATCGAGAAGCATGGCGAAGCTCTCGCTGTGTCACTCGACATCTCAAAGGCTTTTGATAGGGTCTGGCACGCTAGCCTTATTGGCAAGCTTCCTTCTTATGGTCTTCATTTGGGATTGTGTAACTGGGTAGCTGATTTCCTGAGGGAACGGTCTATTCGAGTGGTCGTTGATGGCTGTTCCTCAGACCTATTGGCGATTGATGCCGGGGTACCTCAGGGATCTGTTCTTTCCGCAACACTATTTCTGCTTCACATAAACGATCTGCTGAAACCCGGTATAATTGGTTATGCAGACGATAGCACGGTTGTAGAAAGATACCTGTCCAGTGCACGAGCTAACAGCGCTGATACGCTGTTTCTAAGAGAGGCCATGATAGAGCGCATAAACCTATCACTTCAGGCAGTGTCTGAATGGGGTGATTCCAACCTCGTAAGGTTTAATGCCTCTAAAACACAGGCGTGTCTTTTTTCCGCCAAAAGGAGTCCATTCACCTTGACTCCAACTCTCCGGAATGAACCGATTCAGATATCTGACCACCTGGAACTCCTCGGCGTGGATTTAACACCCAATCTTAACTTCGGTCGTTACATTGAGTCCAAGGCAAAAGTTGCTGCAATGAAGCTGGGCATTCTCTCTAAAGTGAGACGGTACTTCACACCTGGACAGCTGCTTACCTTGTATCAAGCACAGGTCCGCTCATGTATGGAGTACTGTTCACACTTATGGGATGGATCAGCCCGCTATCAGCTGGATACCTTGGATGCCATCGACCGACGCGCACGGAGACTCATTGGTGACGACGAGCTAGTCAATGACAAGCTCCAAAGCCTTGAGCATCGCCGCAAAGTCGCCTGTCTATCAATATTCTATCGAATTCATTTCGGAGAGTGCGCGCAAGAACTTCACGACCTCATTCCCCCTGCTCCATTCCACCGTCGGTCAACGAGACGCAGGGCGGGGTTGCACCCCTTTGTTGTTGATGTTCCACCTTTTCGCACGAATCGTTACGCTTCTTCATTTATTATGCGTACAGCGCAGGAGTGGAACTCCTTGCCTGCGTCAGTGTTTCCCGATTCCTATAATTTGGGGATCTTCAAGGCAAGAGTGAATAGGCATTATTTGAGTTTGCGTGTACCATCCTCGACTGCATCATCACTTACCATCAGGTGAGTTGCAGTCAAACGCACTCAAATTTTTAATAAAAAAAAATAAAAAAAAAAAAAAACTACATGTAATAGATATTTTATTTGCGCTTTGTAAGCATTTAGCAAATGCACTGTGCGAGGCTCGCCCGTCGTTCCCGAAACCGCGCCTCGCTTTAGAAGAACCAACCTTATCACTGTAAAACATTCTTATAAATTTAAATAAATTCGAATTTTCGTGAACTGTAAACCTGGTCACTTTTCATCTTCTCCACGCAACCTTAATCTAAAGTAAAACCAGGATAGTTGCCCCAATTGTAATTACTCTAGTTTCGCGGATGAATCGCATGCGAAAGATTCTCCAACAACCACTTAGTTGACCGTGTCTCATGTCTCTGTGCGAATGCATGGGAAGGCAAAATGCGATCAAAGTTTTTGCCGGGTAGATGTCCTGTATTTCGGCGGGGCATCTATCTTAAACGTAATTTACATGGATTAGGCAACTATCCCCTATGTGGGATAGATATCCCAAAATGTAGAGGTCCGCAAAAATCGCTAATACTCTAAAAAATATAAAAGAAAATGTTTTTTAATTTTCATAAATTTGTAGATAAGAAACCAAAGTACCGGCCAGTTTTACAAATAAGTATTCAACTTTTTGTACTGAGAGATATAGTGTAATTGCAAAAAAGTGTGGCAACTACCCTGCTTTTACCCTATCTTACAACCGTACAACGCAACACGCGACATTGGTGACCCCGACATAGACATCCCTAGTGAGACAGCTCTGCTATGAACCTCTTTCGTACTACCACAGATGAGATACTAGTTATTCTGTGTACATCCATCCCTACTAATATTATAAATGTGAAAGTAACTCTGTCTGTCTGTTACGCTTTCCCGCAAAAACTACTGAACGGATTTGGCTGAAATTTGGTAGGTAGACAGATTAGGACCTGGATTCAGACATAGGCTACTTTTTACCACGCTCGCGAGCCGCTTGCG
Source organism: Coleophora flavipennella (assembly GCA_947284805.1). Taxonomy (NCBI): domain Eukaryota; kingdom Metazoa; phylum Arthropoda; class Insecta; order Lepidoptera; family Coleophoridae; genus Coleophora; species Coleophora flavipennella. The sequence goes on from OX369297.1 coordinate 3,191,319, forward strand.
GCTCGCGCACTGCGCACCCTCGAAAAGTCATAGAAACGTTGTCCACGCGGGTGAAACCGCGGGAAACAGCTAGTAGGAATATAATTGAATCACGGGTTTTCCAATCTTACTGCGAAACACACACCCACAATCTGCCAACCACATTTAAGCTAGGTAATTCTCTTACGCTCCAAGCTGCCAACAAACAATATCCTGAGTATTACAGGTTATTGTATTTGATGTTAACAGTGGCGGTTACAATATTCAGAGAGATATATTACAACTAGATACATTACATCTGCAAGATATATGTCTTGCCTTGATCTCGACAAACGCGTCAAATTCCGGAATACTTAGAGCGATGATTACCTGAAAAAAAAGAGGTAATATTTTAGTTAAATTTAATCTTTTTTAATTTACAATTTGTAAGCCCATGGCATCGAAATTGCAAAGTAAATAAAGTTGTTTTAGTGAAATTTCTTCTTGAATGCATATAAACGCCTTCGTGCGTAATGGTTAGTCCATTCGCTTCACACCAGAAGGTCGCGGGTTCGATTCCCGGTCGGGTCAACTTGTGAGACTAGGCTTGGTTAGTAGTAGGGCATTTCCTAAGCCCGCCTGTCTAGCTACCACCACCTTATCTAAGTCTTGCCGCCAAACCTCAGTGTTAACAACATTGATGTGTTCCGATTTGGAGATAAGATAGCCAGTTCTCCATTCCGTGGGGAATCTTGGTAAGCCTGCTTGCATCTTCGTCACTTACCATCAGGTGAGATGATGCCAAGAGCGTAACAATTGTGAATAAAAAAACTGTTTTATAGAGGCCTCTATCATGATGATGATGATGATAGAGGCCTCTACATGACTCAAGCTTCGGGTGGGAAGCTACTGATACTTTTTCACTTTTCGTTTTATTTCTTTAGATTTGTATATCACTTTATGTCTCCGCTGGCTACCTGATTATTATTTTCTGCTTAATCTAGTGTGTGCTGGCGTTCAGCTAAAAGATGGAGTGGAATTTTCAGTTCAAAAGCTATTCGAATAAAGAAACTAGAAAAATCCTGATGGAGTTTCAAACGCGAGCCATGAAAATTACATTTTCTACTTTTAAAAAGCGCGAATGCATACACAAGGAGATGCGATGGATGGGTGTACAATGAGATCATTACAGTACTATTACAGTCAGAGCTTAAGGTCTAACATACTTGGTCCGTAGGAATTGTCAAGTGGAATAAGTCTCTATTAATTTAGATATTGAACAAAAAAGAGAGTTTAAAAAAACTTTAAAACACGCTTTTAAAGCACATCAAATTAAAAAGTGAAAAATAATTCTTAATATAATCTAAAAACAACAATGAACGAAAAGTACTAGTATTATTGTGAAAAAATGTGCTTTGTAAGCACATCTAATTAAAAAGTGAAAAATAATTCTTAATATAATCTGAAAGCGTGATAAGCGTCGGTGGCTCAACCGGTAACGACTCGGTCCATCTAACCAAAGGTACCGGGTTCAAATCTGGACGGCCAATGTACCAATGAGTTTTTCAAAAACTTACGTACATACTTACCGATTGCTTTAACGGTGAAGGAAAACATCGTGAGGAAACCTGCACACGCCTGCGAAGAAACTCGAAGGTTGTGTGTGAAGTCGACCAACCCGCACTGGGCCCGCGTGGTCGACTAAGGCCTAATCGCCCTGATTCAGGGTAGGCTCGAGCCCCTCGGTGGGGACGTATATGAGCTGTTATAATAATAATCTGAAAACAATAATGAACGAAAAATACTAGTATTATTGTGAAAAAATGTGCTTAATGTACCATATTTTTCTTATATCGAGCAACCCACGCTTTTTTCACAATAATAGTAGTATTTTTCGTTCATTATTGTTTTCATATTATATTAAGAATTATTTTTCACTTTTTAATTTGATGTGCATTTAATCCTGGCGATCCTTGCGATCCTGATCAGGATAATGAGATAGACTTATGAAATCATTGTATTGTCACTGTTTCTTGATAAATGTACAAAGTTTAAATTAAATCTGTCCGTTTAAAGTGGGCCAAAATCGAGTGCAAAGGAGTCGGTTACAAACATACATACATACAGGAATAAAATAGACACCTGTCTACCCATGGATGACTTCAGTATTTAACATGTGTCTGTACATAATTTTATAAATTCCATGTATAACTTTTCTAAGTTAGAAAAATGAAACTTTGATGAACAAGCATTGCTTTAACCCTTCTAATTCCCATAAAATTTGATGATTTCAAAAGATTCAATTAACCGACCGAGCTTTAACCGGCTTGTGTTACGTTATTTGACGCCCGAATAACGTTTTTAATTAACCAAAAGTAAACGTTAATTCTCGTAAAGGAATAATTAAATGCTGGCAGAGGTAATACAAGCGAAACACACTGAGTTGAAGGAAATACAGCAGATAAGATGGCATTTAAGTGAAACCTACAAACAAATGACGACTACGACTCTGATTTGGTGGCTCAGTGATTAGTGCTCTTGACTGCTGATCCGAGAGTTGTGGGTTCCATCCACCACCCAGGGCAAACATTTGTGTGATGAGCAGATTTGTTTGCTCTGTGTCTGGGTGTTAAATATCTATATATGCATGTATTTAAACGTATATAAGTATTTATATCAGTCTCTGGTTCCCATAACACAGGGAATCCTACTTTGGGGCCAGATGACCATGTGTGATTTGTTCCAGAATATTCATTTATTTAAATACTTAAAATAATTAATTTGACTTCTTCTTCTTTTTGGGGTGCCATATCCTAACGGATGTCGGCGATTTACACCTACGGACGCGTGCAACGCGACCTTCATGCACATCTGGAATCAGATGAGCGGGTTTCCTCACGATGTTTTCCTTCACCGTTAAAGCAATAGGTAAGTATACGTACTCGTACGTAAGTTTCGAAAAACTCATTGGTACATTGGCCGTCTAGATTTGAACCTGGGACCTCTGGTTAGGAGGACCGAGTCGTTACCGGTTGACCCACCGACGCTTTTTATCCTACACTACTTCAAATTTAACGAAACTGACAATATTGTGTTAGCTGAATAAATAAAATAAGGTGTACACTGTACGTACACGGTTTACGGTTTTTAATTGAATGTATTTTGTGGTTGTAATTTCATGGTCCGAGCAAAAGGGAATGTACGTGCCAATGTACGTACCGACGTATGATTCAATATTGTGGCCGACACCTGTGCGGTATGGTTATTTGATGGCTCATTCAATGATACGTACATTTTATAACAATAAAGCTTCTTAACACTGAATTTATACTGAAAAAAATCATAAACTATAAAAGCAAAGTTGCTAGCCTTGACTAATTTAATTGTTACTTTATAATATATATATTGTCGGTGGCGCAACGGCAAGGGCCGCTACCTTTTATCCGGACACATCTGAGAAGATTGTGTGTAAAGTTGACCAACCCGCACTGGGCGCGCGTGGTCGACTAAGGCCCGATCGCCCTAATTCAGGCTCGAGCCCCTCGGTGGGGACGTATATATGAGCTGATGTGATGATTATAAAAGCCAATTTGTGGCCTTAGTAGTCAAGTAGACTATAAAATAATAATATTTAACGCACGAGGACTTGTAACGGACAATGCAGTCCTGGTGGCAGGGCAGGGAACTGTTCAGGAGAAAGTTGAGCTAAATGATTGACTCCGTTCCATTCCGTTCAGGTTCATTGACCAGAATTGCTTCTGGCAACACAGTGCATAAAGTGTTATGATCGAAGTTGAAGCACCCGCTATATGTGGCTGATTGTTGTGGCTATACCTAGCATATAAGGGGATCCTGTGAAAGTATATGGGGATCGCAGCGTCAGGTTACCAAGAGCGCCTACTAAGCACTGTTGGCAACGGGGAAGCTAACTTTCTCGTAGGCGTGACAGCTATCGGTCATTTGCCATTGTGCGACTGAGTTGTTGTACCCAACACACCAATGGCCACGTAATATGGAATCAGGAGTTTAGGGGCTTCGCAGTCAGGGTGGGAGAGGTAGGATTGAGCCGACATACAAGCAAAAAGTCTGTATGAGAATAATACACACTATACTAGTAAAACATAGATATCTATTATTATATCAGCCAAAGGACGTCTACTGCTGGACAAAGGCCCCCAAGGATTTCCACGACAACTGTTCTACCAGGTCTACCAAGTGGGAGGCCTGCCTACGCTACGTTTTCCGGTGCGCGGTCGCCACTTGAGAATTTTACTACCCCAACGGCCATCTGTTCTGCCCCGTCCACTGCCACTTCTGATTCGATCACGCAGAGAAACTCCGAGCATAGCACGCTCTATTGCCCTTTGGGTGAGCTTGAGCCTTCTTATGAGGCCCGTAGTAAGCAACCATATCTCAGTTCCGTATGTCATCACTGGCAACAGACGCTGGTCGAAGACCTTGGTTCCGGAGTCTGGTTACATGTATCGGGTACGGAAGTACCCATCTCTAGTGTCGATATTTATAAACAAATGCGTGCTGACGTTTTTACCCTACGGCCCAATAAGGAGGAAAATGTTTTTAGGGTATATACCCCTCCCCTTATATATAACATATCTCTGTATATACCTATATTATGTAATTATGTATATACGAGTATGGTTTTTTGGCTGAGCCTGTAGCCCAAAACGGTGGATTCCGTAGTTCTGATGGGCTTCGGTCGTTAGATTAATCTTGACTCCCTAAGTGTCATACTAACTTACTCCACTGGCTCAACGACCCAAAGTGTGTACTGGCCTCCGATACGAGAACTCGCCATTTGTCCCGCTCTTGTGCGGTTTCGCGCCAGTCGTCAGCTTGGAGCTCGCGCAGGTCCGCGTTCACCACATCGCGCCATCGATACCTGGGGCGACCGACCGGGCGTCGATCTGTTGGTTGACCCTGATAGGCTCTCTTCACATACCGATCTTCTCCCATTCTCTCTAGGTGACCGAGCCACCGGAGTCTGTGAGCTTTCGTCTCTCCGATAATGTCTGGAACAGCCACCAGCTCTTGGATCTCGGCGTTTTTAAGGCTTCTCCAACTGCCATCGATTCTCTGCTTTGGGCCAAGAATTTTACGGACGATTTTCCTTTCGGCAACCAGGAGTTTATTCTCTTCCTTAAGTGTCATGGGGTTTATTTATTGAATTTTATTCGGTTAGGCTTATGATAAATCTAAAAACCAAAGTCAACATAATTATTGATAAATGGAATTTATAGATCTAAAAATATTAACAAGTCCGTAATGCCCAAGTAATTTGGAGTAAGAACAAAATCGAATAGGTAAGTACTTTGTTGTAGCAGACTTTTTGCGCTGTAACTTTATAATTGGTCATTCGTTTATCGTTTATTTAATTGGGTAGGGAATAGGGACTAGAGAGTCTAATTATAAATTGTTTGAACTTTTATTAATTTCTTGGGAATATTTTGCCATTTAAAATATGCTGATAAAATAACTTTAAATAATAAAGACAGGTTAACGCCGTCTATCCCTTGGATAGCACGGTTAATTAATTAATTATTTATTATTATTTTAGAGAGTCTAGTTATAAATTATTTGAACTTTTATTAATTTCTTGGGAATATTTTGCCATTTAAAATATGCTGATAAAATAATTTTAAATAATAAAGACAGGTTAACGCCGTCTATCCCTTGGATAGCACGGTTAATTAATTAATTATTGTACCACACGATAAGAGAGAGAGAGAGAATGGTAGGTTCTAATGTTTGTTCTTATATCAATAGCATTAACACTTTTAGGTGCTTTCAGCGGAAACTAAAGGTATGAATGTGTCTGCGAATTTAAGGAATTATTCTAAAACTGTCAGAGACATTTTATCTTTCAATTTATTTTGTAGGGGGGCGGGGGGATTTCTAAAATATTTTCATCTTAACCGTCTGGATATTATTTATATTTTTCACAATTACAAAAACTCTAAACACTCTAAACAACTTAGTACAATTTTGCATTATTATTTTTGGTTTTTGTTAATTTTCTAAGAAAGTACTACACCGGTTCTGATAAAATTTATATGGGACTACACGGTAAGCACTAGCTTTCAAATAAAAAAAGAATCATCAAAATCGGTTGATCCAGTTAAAAGTTCTGAGCTAACACACATAAAAAAAACATACGAGTCGAATTGAGAACCTCCTCCTTTTTGGAAGTCGGTTGAAAATAGATTATAGCGTCTTTTTCCCTTCCGTTACCACACCATGCAAAGTACGCAGGACCACCTTATGGCACTCTGCCTCTATGTATATATTATAGCCACAAACGGCACACAAAGGGGGAGAAAGCCCAAAATGGCGCTATGATTACGCGAGAGTGATTTTTTATTTTTATGGTCGCGTTTGCCCCCGCACCTCTCGACCCTTACGTATTGGGTCATTGAAAAGAATGACCGTGTTTTTTTACTATAATAAAACTGTTAAAAAATCAGTGTCTACACTGAAGATATTCCAGAAAAAAGAAACAGTTGATATAAGTTCCTGGGACGTAACCATGCCCAAATAAATATATATTTTGGGATTTTTGACTGTTTGTGAGCGCATCACGCAAAAAGTAATGAACGATTTTTACAGTTTGGTAGCTTAGGGTCCAACTTAAAATCAAAGCCACGTTTAAATCTAATACCGGTACAGCTTGACCTATTCGTAGTACTAGCCACTCTACACTAAGGAGGTCATTTAATATGGTCAACTTTTTGTAGTCCACGCGGGCAAAGCTGCAGGCAAAGGCTAGTATTTATGTTAAAATAAAATAATTGTATACTTTGCACAGTGACTTATATATTACTGGCGTAAGGACCCGGCCAACGCGCGCGACTAATGGTCCCAGCGAATTGGTGCGAAAATCGAAAGTTTCGCACACTCGCGACTCAGTCGTCTGCAGGAAATTGTACAGTGCGGTGGAAAGATATTCCATTTAAAAATGCCTTATTGTGTTGTTAGAGGCTGTAAAAATCATTAAAGAAAGGCTAAAAAGAAACATGGGATATTGTATCATCGTTATGTAACCTTACATTGTATTTTTTCTTGTAAACAAATTAAATAAACGAATTTTAAAGCGACAATTCTACCAAGGTTCTTTTAACGCGGCACTGACGTCAACTCTCGCCCTCGCTAGTTCGTACGAGTTATGTTAGATGGCGCTACTTTTTGCTTGTATCAAGAAAATCTGAGTCAAATATGGAGACGGGCGGATCCTTCTATTCAAATCTGTGACTTTGCATGAATTTCTATGTCATCATCATCATCATCAAATCAGCCACAAATCGCCTACTGCTGGACAAAGGCCTCCCCCAGGGGGGTTTTGCCGTAATCGCCACGCTTGGCAGGCGGGTTGGCGATCGCAGTTTGATTGCAGGTGTGTTGCAATGCACGGAAAGACGCTGCTGCCCATCCTCCGGTTTAAAGTCCCTTAGTCACCTCTTACGACACCCTCTATGTAATAGGCTTGTCTAAATGAAATAAAGCATCTTACAGCTAAAATTTAATTAAATTAAAAATAATACATCACATACACTATCCCTAAGAATTAGCTTTGAGAAATTGTATTTTGGCATACTATAAGGATACTATAAGTAACTACATATTTAGTAATCTGTGATGCTACTCTCACTGTATAAGGTTAATATAGATGCATCTTAGAAATATTACAAAACCAACTTTAGCATAACATTGTAACCTATATCAATTGCCCCCACCGGGACCAAACAGCAGACTCATCACGATGCAGCGGGTCCTTCAATTAATACGCATCTCCCATGCAAATTGGGGCTGCAGTAACGGGTCCACGTATTTATGGTAGTCCTCTGTTTGGGGGTTCTGTACTGGTCTATGAAGGGTTAGATTTTAATGGAATTATTGAAAATGAGCAACAATGGAGACAAGATCGAGAATTGGCACAAGTAATGTGCCTTAAGGGAGGTACATGTCAAACAGAAATTAATATAAAGCCTATAATGATCACTAAGAGCAGTGTTTCCCTAGCGCGCTCCATACGATACAAACGAAATTTAGTTTTCATTATTAATCAATTAAAGTTATTTTTGGTTAGTCAGATTTCCGTAAGTATACGTACTTATATAGTTTTAAAGTGACACTTAAAAAAGCGTCGGTGGCTCAACCGGTAAAGACTCGGTCCTTCTAACCAGAGGTGCCGGGTTCAAATCCGGACGGCCTATGTACCAATGAGTTTTTCAAAAACTTACGTACATATACTCACCGATTGCTTTAACGGTTAAGGAAAAACATCGTGAGGAAACCTGCACACGCCTGCGAAGAAACTCGAAGGTTGTGTGTGAAGTCGACCCACCCGCACTAGGCCCGCGTGGTCGACTAAGGCCTGATCGCCCCGATTTAGGGTAAGCTCGAGCCCCTCGGTGGGGATGTATAGGAGCTGTAATATTATTATTTAATGTTTAGTATATACGATTGAGACCTAATGTAGCATTCCCAAACCAAACCCTCCCCTTCTATAAATAACTCAAATGGCGCTCGTTCTGGTCAATGACATTTTACTCCAGACTTGCCCTTCTAAAATTACGCTTCGAAAAGTTCTATATAACTGGTAATCAAGTGGGCTTTCCTTATTAAGGCTTTAAGGTGACTCAATCCGAGCAGGTTGATACGTGGTAAAATAATAACGAACGTAAGTCTAATACATTTTAAGTTCAAATCAATGCGGGCTTCAACGCGGCTGTTACTTTGAAGCCGAACGCCCAATTCTCGATTTTTACATGTTTTTATTACTTTTCTTTACTTTCAAATAAGTTTTTTTTTTATCATCATATCAGCCACAAATCGTCCACTGCTGAACAAAGGCCTCCCCCAAGGATTTCCACGACGACCGGTCCTGCGCTGCCCGCATCCATCGGCTTCCCGCGACCTTCACCAGGTCATCGGTCCACCGCGTGGGAGGCCTGCCTACGCTACGTTTTCCGGTGCGCGGTCGCCACTCGAGAACTTTACTGCCCCATCGGCCATCTGTTCTACGAGCTATGTGCCCTGCCCACTGCCACTTCAGTCTAGCGATTCTGTGAGCTATGTATGTATATATGAGTTTTTTTTTAATTTCAATTTAAATGAAAGGTCTTAGAGTCACCGATTTTTGTGTGTTCAATTAACATTTAATATTTGTTCTCGAGAAATTTTGCAAGTAATGCCAAAAACAAGGATTCAAGATTTCTCATATTTCCTTCACCTAAAGGTTGTCTGGAAGAGATCGCTTGTTAGCGATAAGACCGCCTATATGTACAACTTCCTTAATCATTGTATCTTTTTTTTTTCTCTTATGTTGTGCAATAAAGTGTTTTCAATCAATCAATCAAGGTCTACAGTATATTTTTTACAACAAAAGTGGTAATATTTTTAAAACTGTATTCTATTAAATCGTTTTTTTTATTACTTTAAGTACGAGTATATTATATATTTTTTTCATAGTGATATCTTTACACAGTCTTTCAATAATTTGAATTGAATATTGTCATTTGACCCATCTTAAGGCAATACCCATCTTAAAACAATAGCAATACTTGGCGCGAGGCTCGGAGGAATAAGACGGGTTTCTTCTATTGAATCCAGCGCAAGCGAAGGATTCTAAGATAGAATTCTGAGCGTAGCGAGGATTTCAAAGACACGCATAACAACTTAACTGCCGAGCGAAACACACAAATTTTCACCCTACTACAGCGAGGAAAATTTTGACGTGCGAGAAAAACCTCTTTCCACGCTAGCGGATAAAACGCAATTTTGCGCGCTAAAATGGAATTGTCAAACAAAAACTTTTCGATCGAGTAAAGTGAAAAGTGTATTGTATACCAGCTTTTGCCCGCGGTTTCGCTCGCGTGGGCATCGTTTTTATGACAAGCGGCTCGCTAGCGTAGACGGGAGTTTTCTCCAGAACCATCGAGAATTATATCGGGCTATTCTAATTAGCAGTCTATGTCATTTTCCATCCCCTCAACTATTTCTATGAAAAAATCACGTCAATCCGTTGCTCCGTAGCGACGCCGACGTGCGGGATCCTGGAAAAGAGTTTTCCCTAGATTCTTCGGGAACTGTCTCGGGGCTATGCTTATTAGTAGTCTATGTCATTTCCCATCCCGTCAAACATCTTCGTGCATGCAAAAAAACAGCAACAATCCGTTGCTCCGTTGCGATGTTATTGAAATCAACCGAAAAATTGTCTTTTTTTCAGTGCCCTCAAAGACTGCATGGGACTATGCTATTTTCATGGGATAAAAAGTAGACTATGTCCTTCCCCGTGACAAAGGCTACTAAATACTTGATTAAATACTAAATTTTGTCAAGATTTGTTGAGGTGTTGGAGCGTGAAAGGGTTGCGAACAAAAAAACAAACACATTTTCACATTGATAATATTAGTAAGGATAATTAAGGATTAGTACAACAATAGTGCAAAAATGAACAGAAATAGAGGTTTGGACTGCTGGTAAATACAAGATATCTATATAAAAAAACACTAAGCACGACTTAAATCGTGCCTCGGTAACTTAACTTTACAGAGAACCCTGTTATGTGTTTTTTGTTGTTATCTTAACTGCGCAAGCCTCTTCTCGCGATATACACGGGAAGCACCGCTCTCGAATTAATCCTAAAATAAACGAGTATTGATAAATAACTATCACAACTGAATAGGAAGCTCGAACGTGGTGTTAGATAATTTTGAGTCGCTCGCCGCAAGAAAGTCTTGTCCGTACCGGAGTAGTAAGGTTCAAGGTTTACCCTCAACCACACCCTGGACATTGCATACAACGGTCGTGGAATGACACTACTAGAAACAAATGACGGAGAAAATAAAATCACAGCGAAATCCTTTAGGTTCGAGAACCAATCCGTATCAATCTGGGTGACGAGGGGGCGACAGGAAGTGTCCATAGTGTATGTTAGTACTAACACGAGTATATTAGGTCTTTACCTATGAAATTGTAGATTGTATATAAAAGTTTAAGGATGAAAATTAATATTAAGAACAATATAAATGAATATTAATATTAATAACCACCATTTAATTTCTATTGTTTAGATATTTTGAGAGCATGGTGGCTTTAACTCCATAAAGTCAGGTTTTTTTACCTCAAAAAATCGCACTTATTGAGGCAAAAAATAAACATTTTTAATTTTAAAGCTCTAGAGTTATCGCAGCAGTTTACCCCGGAATATCCCGCATAAGAATTCGTCACTTTCAGGAACATTCAAGAAAATTAACTAGTCTGAAAAATTGGCCCATCTGACCACTAAGAATATGCCGTTGTTCCATTCAATGGTACATAGCTCAGAGGATTGGAACTTGAAAGACATGCCACTTGTAACTTATAAAAAACACAATAAGTAGTGTCACCATAAGGTCAATAATAAAAAACAATAACTTTTTTATTTTTAATAAAAAATTGTATTGAACTTCAAAAACTGAATCGGCAATTTCATAAGTATTTCTTATGACTGTAGGTATATAGTGTTGATGATAGTGCCCATCTTCTCAAATAGTTATATCATCAAGTTTAAACTTTATTTTATTAGTTAGATACTTATTTTATTTCAATTATTTTTGTAATACTGCTTTTTAGTTAACGTAGGGTAGGTACCTACTTACTATAATTTAGCTTAAGAGGATTGTGTTAGCAACGATGTGAACTAGCGCACGGATAATCCTGTAAAGGTTTGTGATGTTCTACAACTATCATTTTTTTTTCCTATAAATAAATAAAAAATAAAAAACTGACAACTCCGCTTGTGCTCTACCATTGTGGGCCCAACTTTTAACACAAATAGGCCGCGTCCTTGTGAAGTAATATCTTAGGTCTTTGTTCTGAGCCGAGATTACTCTCAATATTGTCAATAACATGCCGCACAAATATGGAATGTAAAGCCGTTTCTTTCGCGACTGATGGCAGATTTGAACGATTTTCCTTTGATGTAGGAATTATAGGATGCAAGAATTTGGATTTCTAGGTAAGCTAGGAATTTTATATTGATCCAACTCAAAATAATTAAGTATTCATTTTTAAGTCACGACGCAAAAATAGGGGATGTAATAAGTTTAAGGCCTATACATGTCTGTCTGTGTGTCTGTGTAAGTTATCGCAGCTGTATAACGGACGAACCTATTTAAATACGTTTTTTTTATTTAAAAGCTAGATTATCCGACATGATTCTTAAGCATGTTTGATAGAAATCAGTTCAGCCGTTCATAGAGATGATTAACTGCGCGCCGAACGTTAAGAGATAGAACTAAAATAATGTACACTCTGGGAGGATTTTAGGTTTAATGTTGAAAATTATAGTGGCGGGAAACAAAATGGTCACCGAAAGTGAAGTTGCTTCGATTTGGCCGAAATTTGGACGGTTTTTTTATTATTTCATCCACAATTGGTAAGCCCTTGACATCATCTCACCTGACAGTAAATGACAATGATGCCGAAGATGCAAGCGGGCTTACCAAGATTCCCCAACTCAATGCGGAACTAAATTAATAAATAAAATTTCACTAATTATGTAAATAGAATTATTATTCTCATATATTAAAAGGTTATCTAAAATTATATTTTATGACACGAATAAATTTAATTGTCCTCAATCAAAAATAATTACTTTTATAAGAAGAAATTTTAAAATTAAACTGAGAAATTAAAAAAAGTGTATACTCAGTGTTGTCAAGGGTTTACCAATTGTGAATAAAAAAAAAAAAAAAAAAAATACTTGAAACCTTTTTCATTTATATTTTAAGTTTAAATTTCTAAAATTAAAATGAGATATAAAAAAAAATCATTAGGGGTGTTGCCGTAATCGCCACGCTTGGCAGGCGGGTTGGCGATCGTAGTGTTGTTGCAGATTGGCTGCAAGTCACGGAAAGACGCTGCTGCCCATTCTCCGGTTTGAGTACCTTAGTCAGCTCTTACGACACCTTTTGGATGAAATAGGATGGCCCTATTCTTAGCCGGGAGCCATACAGCCAACTCGGTGGACCGATGACCTGGTGAGGGTCGCGGGAAGCCGCTGGATGCGGGCAGCGCAGAACCGGTCGTCGTGGAGATCCTTGGGGGAGGCCTATGTCCAGCAGTGGACGTCCTTCGGCTGATATGATAATGATAATAAAAAAAAATATTTTTGAAAATTTGGTCACTGATAATTTCAGTGTATCTACCGTGTACCGACATGTTCACTATTGATTATAATTACATATTAGAATATTTTTTCTCAAGCACAAACAAGCTGTTAAAGGTAAATAAAATACCAATAATAATTAACAAGTTGTAAGAAAAAAAATTAAAAAACTCTACTCTTGAAACTGAACAACTTTCCTCGAATAATCAATTCTAATTTCGCACGTAAAGTTCGGACTCCCCATACGAAATCAAGTCGATTTCTATAAAAATCCACAAAAAAAGCAAATTCGAGCCTACTCTACCGGGCGCACTTTTAAAAATAAACATCCTGTATATATAGATTTTCTTTTAGCGCAAGCATTCGTACCCTGTTAAGGAAAGGACTACCTAACCAAAGTAAAGCAAAAACAAAAATATTCTCGACAAAACGCATTAAAACAACTCAGCAAGAAAAATACAGTAGGGTAGACAGAAAACAGAGAACACAGCGTGTTCGGGTGAAATAAATAAAAAGTGCAAACCGCTACTAAAAGCAAAATAGAATATGCACAATGAGCTTTTCACAGACAAGCCTGAAAAGGCTGAAAGAGCAAAAAAAAAACTCATTTTCCTCTACATTTTGCGGCAAAGTAAGTACGTTATGGTGAGAAGATTTCTTCCAAATGAGATGTCTGGGAATGTCTAGTGAGAAGGGAGGCAAGGCCAGTAACAGTATGCCCTTGTGTTAAAAGTGGCATCATGTAAGATAGAACCGAGTTAACTACTTGTGACATGAATAAATCTTTTTTGTTGTCAAAAAAAACCGGTTGTCTGTAAAGTCGGTTTACGGACGATAATTTTACGTGATAGCAAGTACCCGCCCGATTCCCCGTCCGAGTGCCCGTCCAAGTCCCCTTTTGTGTTTCCTCACAGATACGATCGCATTGGTACACCTCTTGTAAGCTCCTGGAAGCCTAGTACTTTTAATCCATTGACACACTTGTTTGACGGTTCGTCCGTCCGTCCGTCCGTCCGTTCGTACTCAAGTACTCAAGACTAATGTCTTTAACCAGTGTGTGTTGCCAGTGATGACTTACGGAACTGAGACATGGTCGGTTACTATGTGGCAGAAACAGAAACTGAAGTGGCTATGGGCAGGGAACATAGCTTGTAGAACAGATGGCCGTTGGGGCTATTAAGTTCTCGAGTGGCGACCGCTCACCGAAAAACGTAGCGTAGGCAAGCCTCCCACTCGGTGGACCGATGACCTGGTGAAGGTCGCGGGAAGCTGCTGGAAGCGGGCAGCACAGAACCGGTCGTCGTGAAAATCCTTGGGGGGGGCCTTTGTCCAGTAGTGGACGTCCTTCAGCTGATATGATGATGACTATGTATAATTAAATAATTAAAATAAAAAAAATAAATTATATTATATTTAAATTCACTAAAACCTCTATGTTATGGTGAAGCACGTGAGTTATGTACAATTTTTAGTACACCTCTCTGATTAATTTCGCTTTAGTTAAACGACTCAAAAAGCATATCTATGCCTGAAACTGTTTAATATCTAATGTTACGTATACGCGTAGGTAGGTAGGTACATACGTAGATGCTCGAATTACCTTGTTTTCGTTCTCCAAACATAATATTCGAACCTCGCAACAGCGTTCCCCCTAAAATAATAGATAACGCAAAAACAAGCTTTACAAATTTTGTTGAAAGAGGAATATCGCGCGGTCCTGTCTCTGATAGGTGTTCACTTACAAACAATGATTATTTGATCAATTCAATTTAACATATTTATTCAAAACTAGGAGATCCGCAGGAGAACTAAAGTAACCGACATAGGTCACAGAATCGCTAAACTGAAGTGGCAGTGGGCAGGGCACATAGCTCGTAGAACAGATGGCCGATGGGGCAGTAAAGTTCTCGAGTGGCGACCGCGCACCGGAAAACGTAGCGTAGGCAGACCTCCCACGCGGTGGATCGATGACCTGGTGAAGGTCGCGGGAAGCCGATGGATGCGGGCAGCGCAGGACCGGTTGTCGTGGAATTCCTTGGGGGACGCCTTTGTCCAGCAGTGGACGATTTGTGGCTGATATGATGATGATGATGATTCAAAACTAGCTTTATCCCGCGGCTCCGCCCGCGTGGACATCGTTTTTATGACTGTCTTTAAGGGTGATTAGTAAATTATGTCGTTTCCCACCTACTCAACAATCTGTGTGCAAAGAATCACAACAATCGAGTATTTTTTTAGTTCCCTGAGAAACTGCATCAGATTATGCTATTTTCCCGGGATAAAAAGTAGCCTATGTCCTTTCCCGTGACACAGGCTACCTGCATGCCAAATTCCATAAAGATTGGTCAAGGCGTTGAAACGTGAAAAGGTAACAAACAAACAAACACATTTTCACATTTATAATATTAAGTAAGAATAGGTGCAAATTACACTCTTTCTGATAGTCATAAAATAATAATAACAATGTCATTTGTGAAGAATCAAGAAATAAACAATAATTAGTTAATAACTTCAAAATTCAACATTTGATAGAAACCAGATTTTGTCATTAGAACATGCAAATAATATGACATGAAAAGTTACACATAAAAATCATTGAATGTCATTGATACCTTTGACAAGAGTAGGCCAGTTCACACGGACAGCACCCGGTCACGAGTATAACGCGAGAGGCAGCCATCGCTCCCATCGACCATATTAGAGGGAAAGGAAAGGAAAGGAACGATCCGATTTGAAAAGAATAATAAATAAAGGACATTCGCAGGAGTGTTAGTTGTGATCACAGTGTGTATTTTTTGTAAACAAAAATACAGAGTGTAAAAAATTGGTGTATGAGCCGTTAACTAGGGTTCCTGCTCATCATATTTTTCCCAAGAGAGTCATAGCCAATCCTTACTAATATGATTAATGTAAAAATGTGTTTGTTTGTTGCCTTTTCATTTCACGCTTCAACACTTCAATTAATCTTGGTGAAATTTGGCATGCAGGTAGCCTGTGTCACAAGGAAAGACTTAAGCTACTTTTGATCCCGTGAAAATAGCAAATCTCTATGCAGTTCCTGAGGGAACTGAAAAAATACTCATTTTTTACCCGACTACTAAAAAAGAAGTGGGTTATGTTTTTCACAGTTTATGTATGTATGTATGGATGTTCATCTGTTCCCTAGTATTTCCTAAACCACTTGACCGATCTTGACAAATGTGGTGTCTTTGGATTTGTGCCATCACTCCGCGTGTCATAGGATATATAGCACATATAAAAAAATCAACATGGCGGATTTTATAGGTGAAATAAACAACCAAAAAAATACAGGTGAAGCTAATAAAAGCGTGTTAAAAAAAATGGTTTGATACCACGGCTATTACCCCAGATGAAGGGAAAAATTGGTTTGATACCACGGCTATTACCCCAGATGAAGGGAAAAAATTGTTTGATACCACGGCTATTACCCCAGATGAAGGGAAAAAATTGTTTGATACCACGGCTATTACCCCAGATGAAGGGAAAAATAAAGGCTATGTTTTCAGGCGGGAAACTCTTGTTTTCATACTTTTCCGTAGTCGGGTTTTAGTTTAATTTCTTCAACATCGCAACGGAACAATGGATTGTTGCTATGTTTGCACAGCGATGGTTGAGGAGGTGGGAAATGACAAAATTTACTAATTAGCATATCCTGAGATAGTTTACGAGGGATCTGGGGAAAACTCATTTCCACGCTCGCGCACGACGCCGTCGTCGCTACGGAGCAACGGATTGAAGTGATTTTTTGGATAAAATTGGTTGGAGGGGCGGGGAGTGACATAGACTGCTAATCAGACTAGCCCGATATAATTCTTGAGGGACCTGGAGAAAACTCATGTACACCACTCGCCCTCAAAGGAAGTCAAAAAAGCGATGTTCACGCGGGCAAAGCCACAGGCAAGCTAGTTTTCAAATAAAATTTTCGTCGCTCCATAAAAATTCACGAAATGGGTCAATCAGCTGATGGATTTGTATGAAGATGTTCAATTTTTGTAAGAGTATTGTTTAGAAAAACTAGACAATTTTTTTAGTATGATGAGCTTGGATGCGTTACTATGCACCAAAAATCGACATTTGAAAATCGAACCCAATTTACACATACACAATATTATAGGTTGATCGCTTCCTTTGCACCAATTGCTACTAAGATAAAAGAGATGCCAATTGGATTTTTTTATTCACTTCTAGGACGTAAATATAACCTATCTACCTCCCTTACATAGGTCGAGTATATATCACATCTCTGAGTAGAATCCCCAGTGTACGGCACTTACACCAATTTTGTTACAGCCTGTATACAGTTCGTACTTCAAATCAGTCGAAAGACGTCCACGGGTGGCCAAAGTCCTCCCAAAGGATTTCCACAACGATTGGCCCTTCGCTGCTCGCATTCAGAGACTTCCGGTGACATACACCAGGTCGTCGGTCCACCGAGTGGGAGGCCTACTTAAGCTACGTCTTCGGATATGCGGTCGCCATTTGGGACTTTGGTCTTTGCTTACGCCTCATGGTTTTGGCAGGAATAGCGGCCCTCACTTAAATCAAATCAAAATAATTTATTTTAAATAGGTGTTTTTACACACACTTTTAAATAGTCAAAAAAAAACTTATTGTCTACTAGCTGTCCCGGCGAACTACGTACCGCCTTACATTACATTACACTGCCTTACCCTACCCTAACCTACACTACACTACACTACCCTACCCTACACTACACTACCCTACCCGACACTACCCTACCCTACCCTACACTACTCTACCCTACACTACCCTACCCTACACTACACTACACTACACTACCCTACCCTACCCTACCCTACCCTACCCTACCCTACCCTACATAAGAACCTTCTCCTGACAATAACGAACTCGACAAAAAAAGAATTAGCGAAATCGGTCCAGCCGTTTAGGAGGAGTTCAATGACTAACACACGGACAGAAGATTTATATATATAAAGAAGATTACAAATAATGTCATGACATGATTCAGATTTCAGTCTCAGGTAATGGCATTTGTTATAGAATGACCCTAAATATCCTTGTCATTTACATAACCTATTATTTTATAATATCCTTTAAAGCACTGAATCTTGAATTTGTTCTCTGACAAACTAGTTACATTTTCTGGAATTTTATTGTAAAATCTTATACACTGCCCCACCAATGAATTTTTAACCTTACTCAGTCTCGAAAAGATTACATCTATTTTATTTACATTTATCAAATTCAAATTATGCCTGTCACTGTTGTTAGGAAATAAAATGCAAATTCTTACGAACATACATGATGTTTTCATATTATATAACTTGACTAGCAATAGTTAAAATATTGATTTCTTTGAACTTATTCTGTAACGACTCACGTGATCGCATCTGATATATTGCCTGGATAGCTCTTTTGTACCCTAAGGGTCGTTAAGTGGGGACACTATATCATATACCTGGTAGTTAGCATATCTGGTAGATGTGCAGCCAAACGTACTCAAAATCTTAATAAAAAAAAAAAAAAAAAATACGAGAGGGTTAGCCCCAACGGCCATCTGCTCTACGAGCTATGTGCTCCGTCCACTGCCACTTAAGTTTAGCGATTCTCAGTGCTATGTCGTTACTTTAGTTTTCTTAGGGATCTCGTCGTTTCTGATTCGATCGCGTAGGAAAACTCCAAGCATAGCACGCTCCATTGCCTTTTGGGTGACCTTGCTTGAGTCTTCTTATCTCTTATTTTTTTTTTTTTTTATTATCATTTATTTTTCAGATAACAACGATCCAGAACTTGTTAATAAGACTTAGCCTATGTTAGTTATTATTATTATTATTTTTTATAATACTATGTCAATAATTAATAGTCGACAGAGAGTATATACTAAAAATTGTCGGTAACTTCATTTTACATCAAATCTTATCAAATTACTTATTGTAGGTCACATTCTATTATGTCATTCTATTACTATACATACTATAAATAAAAAGAAAAATTAAAATAAAATTTAAATTTTGAAAATTAATTAGATTGCCTTGGTGAGGGTTTTGTTGTTAATGTTTGGTACTACGTGAACCTTACAACAGTGATTCACGTAGACACAGTCCAGTCTATCTGCTATCATATTCTATGTCTGTATATTTATATGTCTCTCTTAAAAAAATGGTTTTAGTTAGTGCTAATTTATTTGGACATCATTCTGAGAATCCTCTTAGCTAATAGGATTACATTATTGACTGTCATTTCGAATTTAGCATTAGTTACTGTCATTTCGAATTTAGCGTTAGTTAGCATCAGTAGACAAATCCTAAATCAAAACGAAGCTAAATTAAGGCTTTAAGATGCCTCAATCAGAGCAAGTTGATACGTGTTAAAATAAAATCGAAATTAAGTGTATTCATTTTAAGTTCAAATCAACGCGGGCTTCAACGCGGCTGTTACGTTAAAACCGAACGCCCAATTCTCGATTTTGACATTTTCTTATTACTTTTTAATACTTTCAAAAAGGTTTTAAAAATGTGTTCTATTAAAATGAAAGGTCTTAATAGTCACCGATTTTTGTGTGTTGGTTTCATTTCAACATTAACTACTTGTTTTCGAGAAATTTTGCAATTTATGCCAAAAACAGGGTTTTTTACATTAAAAGTGGTAATATTTTTAAAATTGTATTCAATTAAATCGATTTTTTATTACCTTAAATTTACTTTTTTTTCATAGTGATAGCTTAACACAGTCTTTCAATAATTTGGATTGAATATTGTCATTTGACCTATCTTAAGGCCTTAACTACCGACCTTTATTTTTTCGCAGTCTGGTAGATGTCTGCTTTTCGCTGTTAGCAACGCCGACTCACCGGTCTGTTGGTTATCCAATTACAGAGAACGGTCCTTTGAGCTATACAAGCGCTAGACTTGAACTAATCTGTCTATAAACTTTGGATGTTGTCCTAAAGAGGATCATATTAGGTACCTACACAATCGCTGGATACAAGATGGCTAATTCTCGCCGTAAACTCGTGATCAGGTCACCCGGGTGCTCTCCGCGTGAACTGGTCTACTCTTTGCCAAAAGCATGTTACCTTAGGGAAAATTTAATATGTTGATTGTTGTCTATGACTTTTCGGGTCATTACTGTTTCCAAGTTCCAATGACATTAGGTAATTTCTTTACATCAATGATTTAATTTTGAAATTAATCACTATTATTTGAAACACATTAAAAATATTTTATTTTTATATTGTATACAGTTTGACTATCTTTTTAACCGACTCCCAAAAAGGCGGAGGTTCTCAATTCGACTGTATGTTTTTTTAAATGTGTGTTACCTCAGAACTTTTGACTGAGAACCGATTTTTATGACTATTTTTTTTATTTGAAAGCTAGTGCTTCCCGTTTGGTCCCATATAAATTTTATCAAAATCGGTGTAGTAATTTATTTGAAAATTAACAAAAATCAAAAGTAATAATGCAAAAATGTACTAAGTTGTTGCGATGGAAGTCGGTTTTTAACGTGTTTAGCGTTTTTAATTATGTATATGTAACTAGCTTTTGCCCGCGGCTTTGCTCAAGTAGACATCGTTTTTATGACTGCCTTTGAGTGCGGAGTTTACTCCAGAACCCTCGGGAACTAAATCCGGATATTTTGATCAGCAGTCTATATCACTTGTCGCACTCAACTATTTCAATGCAAAAAAACACGTCAAACCGTTGCGACGCCGACGTGCGCGACCCTGGAAATAGGTTTTGTATAGATACCTCGGGAACTGTCTCCGGTAATGCTCTAAATCATTTTCCATCTCTCAACCATCTCTGAGCAAAAAAAGATTTGTCTAGTACTTTGAGAAAAAGCTTAATTATTGTCTGTTCTATGAGATTGAGCTATAAATTGTATATCATCATTATCATCATCATCATATCAGCCGAAAAACTTCCACTGCTGGACAAAGGCTCTCCCCAAATTGTATATAATATACTATGAGATAAAGCTTTAGTCTTTCATCATCTGCCGAAGGACGTCCCCTGCTGGTCATTGGTCCACCGAGTGGGAGGCCTGCCTAGGCTACGTTTTCCGGTGCGCGGTCGCCACTCGAGAACTTTACTGCCCCAACGGCCATCTGTTCTATGAGATATATGTCTCACCCACTGCCACTTAAGTTAAGTAATCTGAGAGTTATGTCGGTAGTAATAAATAGTATATAGTAATCGTAGTAAATTGTCTATACTATGAGATAAAGCTATGAATTGTCTATCTATACTACGCGATAAAGCTATAAATTGTCTATACTAGGAGATAAAACATTTTCTATCTATACTATGAGATAAAGATATGAATTGACTACTCTGAGATAAAGCTACAAATTGTCTATATACTATGAGATAAAGCTATAAATTGTCTATACTACGAGATAAAGCTATAAATTGCGAATGCTCGCAATTAGAAAGATACTATGTAGTTTTTTAAACCTTTCAACGCTAGATGTAGCGTAAGATGTAGCGCTGAAGCAGCTACTCATACATAGGTAAGATGCCTTTGGGACCAAAAGCCAATCAAGCGACGAATCATTTAGACACTGCATAAAACTAGAGTTAGATGTATAGGATGATGTACAACATAATCTTCTCCATACAAACTTATTCCTAAGATTTACTTTTTCAACCGACTTCGAAAAGTGGCCAAGTGCGTGTCAGACCACGCGCAAAGTATGTTTCCGTAGTACTTTCAATAAATAAACGTATATCTATTATGTCAATGTATGTATCGATGGCGTAATGGCAAGGGCACGCTACCTCCTGTCCGGGAGGTTTCGGTTCGAATCCTGCCACTTACCAATGTGTTTTCGAATTTCGATTTCATATTTACGTTTATCCGACGCTCTTACGGTGAAGGTAAATAAAACATCGTTAGGAAACCTGCACATGCCTGCGAAGAGATTCAAAGGTTGTGTGTTAAGTCGACCAACCCGCACTGGGCCCGCGTGGTCGACTAAGGCCCGATCGCCAGGGTAGGCTCGAGCCCCTCGGTGGGGACGTATATGAGATGATATTTTAAAAAAACAAAGTTATTTTTGCAGTTGACAAAGAACACTTTGTATGGCAAATCTATGAACTTTACAAATCCAACTGCATATTTTAAGTAGGTCGACTTTTTATCCTAAACTAAGAAAGCCTACTTGGCCGTGATAGATAATTTTCCTTTTAAATTTGATTATGACCTACTAGTCCCATTATTTTTCAGATTTCCTGAAAAAGCGGCGTAACTGGCAGGGGTGGGGAATTGACTCTAATAAAACTTGGCACTTTAAAGCTTAATATTTATTTTAACCGCCTCCGTGGCATAATGGTTAGTCCATTCGCTTCACACCAGGAGGTCGTGGGTTCGATTCCCGGTGGGGTCAACTTGTAAGACTCGGTTTGGTTGGTGGTAGGGCATTTACTAAGCCCGCCTGGCTAGCTACCACCATCTTATCTAAGTCTTGCCGCCAAACATCAGTGTGTAAAAAAACATTGATGTGTTCCGGCATGAAGATAAGATAGCAAGTTCTCCATTGCGTTGGGCAATCTTGGTAAGCCCGCTTCCATCTTCGGCATCATCGTCACTTACCATCAGGTGAGATGATGCCAAGGGCTTACCAATTATGAATAAAAAAAATATAAAAAAATATCGCAAAAGGATTCGTCAATGGAGAAATGGTTTTCACACACCGGCAATATTTTTGAACGACCCAGATAGATAGATAGATAAACCGTTTATTCACCGACCAGGCACAAAAAAAAAACAACCTATAGACCTATCCAACGACACCACACACGGCTGCACCATGAGACAGAAGAGGAAAAAAAATTCGAGCGAGACCTACAGTACTCGCATATGATGTGTAACATGTGACAAAATACTTTATAAAAGGACGGCAAAGATACGGCAGACTAGGCTGTATGGTCATAGATTCCTTTGCCTTTTCCGCGCTTTTAAAGCCTGAAAAAAGGACGGCAAAGATACGGCAGACTAGGCTGTATGGTCAGATACCTTTGCCTTTTCCGCGCTTTTAAAGCCTGAAAAAACGCGACTCCCTGTTACACATTTCCGTCCCATGGGACACATTTCCGTCCCATTTCACGAAATCACTCCCACAAATTGCAGGAAAGCGAGAGCAAAGATGTTACACATCAAAAAACAAAATCCAACCAAACCAAAACAAGTGCGTGGAGAGGGTTCCGTACGTTGAATGAGAAATTTCTAATTCACAGATAAAGAACTATTTTCTGTATTTTTTCAAATATTTTATGCCCAATAGTTTCGGGGATAACAGGGAGGGACGGACAATTTTCGCTTAATTTCTTAAATACTTCAAAACTATTTATTAGAAAATTATAAAAAAAATACATTTCAGATTCTCACAACCAGCCCTTTTATTTGATACGTAACACGATATAGTTTGCAAAACTTTTTCCTAATTTACCCCCAATAAGTGGCCGCCATGTTTAAATTTAATTTATTCACGTTACACGTCTATCTTTGCGTCACAGACTTATATGTGTGTACCAAACAACCCAATCGGTCTAGTAGTTTCGGAGAAAATTGGATGTGACAGACGGACACGCGAGTGATCATATAATGGTTCCATATTTTCCTTTTGAGGTACAGATCCATAAAAACGTCCCCACTGTAAATGTGGGTGAGTTACCCTATAAAAAAAAATTCGAGCGAGACCTACAGTACTCGCATATGATGTGTAACATGTGACAAAATACTTTAGGTTAGTTAGATTTGATGACGATATTGTACCTGGGTGGCGGATCTGACAGTAACGAAAAAAACCGACCAAGTGCGAGTCGGACTCTCGTAAAGTAGAATTCAGCGCTTTCGCGACTTCCTGTTACACATTTCCGTCCCATGTTACACATTTCCGTCCCATTTCACGAAATCACTCCCACAAATTGCAGGAAAGCGAGAGCAAAGATGTTACACATCAAAAATACTAGATTTTGGATTGTAACTTTGTCGGCGTGATTAATATACCCATGCCAAATTACAGCTTTCTAGTACTAAGTCTTTGAGCTAAGCCGCGGACAGACAGACAGACAGACGGAGGGACATGACAAAACGACGAGTTCCTTGTTGATTACGGAACCCTAAAAAGGAAGAAGTCTTCAATTCGACTGTATGTTTTTTACACATTTTACGCGAGTTCTTCCCTGACTGTGAACCGATTTTACTTTTAAACCGCCTCCGTAGCGTAATGTTTAGTCCATTTGCTTCACACCAGGAGGTCGCGGGTTCGATTCCCGGCGGGGTCAACTTTGTAAGACTCGGTTTGGTTGGTGGTAGGGCATTTTCATAGCCCGCCTGGCTAGCTATCAATCTTATCTAAGTCTTGCCGCTAAACATCATTGTTATCAGCATTGACGTGTTCCGGCTCGAAGATAAGATAGCCAGATACCCATTGCGTTGGGGAATGTTGATAAGCCCGATTCCATCTTCGGCATCATCGTTACTCACCATCAGGTGAGATGATGCCAAAGGCTTACCAATTGTGAAAAAAAATATTTTCCTTTTTACTTTATTTTTTAACAAGCTTTAGGTAATGACTCAGCGACGCAAACGAAACGCAGAACAACAAGCGAAGTTAGTTCCGGCGCTTCGCCGGCCGCTGCCGCGGCACGCTCGCTTCGGATTGTAAAGCTGCGACTTTTTATACAAACGGCGTTAGCCAATTTCACCTCTTAAATGTTAATCAACTCCAAACAATTTTTGATAGTTGTCAGTCAGAAGAAAGGCTAGGTCTATAGGTTTTTGTTTTTCAATAAAGTTAATAAGTTCAATTTTATTGTCGTTCACGTGTTTTCATACAAATGGAATTTCAGCCATTATTTGTTTATGTTCCATCAATAATTTAAAAAAAACAAAACCTATTTAAATATAGCTTTTGTATCGACTGACAACCTGTCACAAATTGGTCAAAATCGGTTAACTTTTATGAGGTGAAAAAAGCTAGCGCCATTTGTATGAAAATTATTATTTTTCGCCGTGGGTTCAAAGTCCTCTTAAGTCAAACATGAAAATTTGTCGGTTCGCTCCTCGCTACCTAACCAGCCGATCTTTCCCCACCTAGACCCACCTTGAACTAACTAATCTACTATCGTCTTTAACTCACCTGACCCTCAACACTGACATACGGTTCCTTCAGATCAGAATCGTTGCTGTGGGTTGCGTTGTTAATTCATATTAACTGAAGCTTGTTTACATAATTATAGTCGGCAAAAAAATATAAATGTCGGCAAAATAGAATACTTTTAAATGTCTATAAATAAATAATAACCGCTTCCATCTTCGGCAACATCGTCACTTACCACCAGGTGAGATGTTGTCAAGGGTTTACCAATTGTGAATTAAAAAAAATAAAAAAAAATATCGCAAAAGGATTCGTCAATGGAGAAATGGTTTTCACACACCGGCAATATTTTTGAACGACCCAGATAGATAGATAGATAAACCGTTTATTCACCGACCAGGCACAAAAAAAACAACCTATAGACCTATCCAACGACACCACACACGGCTGCACCATGAGACAGAAGAGGAAAAAAAAATCGAGCGAGACCTACAGTACTCGCATATGATGTGTAACATGTGACAAAATACTTTATAAAAGGACGGCAAAGATACGGCAGACTAGGCTGTATGGTCATAGATACCTTTGCCTTTTCCGCGCTTTTAAACCCTGAAAAAAGGACGGCAAAGATACGGCAGACTAGGCTGTATGGTCATAGATACCTTTGCCTTTTCCGCGCTTTTAAAGCCTGAAAAAACGCGGCTCCCTGTTACACATTTCCGTCCCATGGGACACATTTCCGTCCCATTTCACGAAATCACTCCCACAAATTGAGGAAAGCGAGAGCAAAGATGTTGCACATCAAAAAACAAAATCCAACCAAACCAAAACAAGTGCGTGGAGAGGGTTCCGTACGTTGAATGAGAAATTTCTAATCCACAGATAAAGAACTATTTTCCGTATTTTTTCAAATATTTTATGCCCAATAGTTTCGGGGATAAGAGGGAGGGACGGACAATTTTCGTTTAATTTCTTAAATACTTCAAAACTATTTATTAGAAAATTATAAAAAAATACATTTCAGATTCTCACAACCAGCCCTTTTATTTGATACGTAACACGATATAGTTTGCAAAACTTTTTCCTAATTTTTTCCTAATTTACCCCCAATAAGTGGCCGCCATGTTTAAATTTAATTTATTCACGTTACACGTCTATCTTTGCGTCACAGACTTATATGTGTGTACCAAACAACCCAATCGGTCTAGTAGTTTCGTAGAAAATTGGATGTGACAGACGGACACGCGAGTGATCATATAATGGTTCCATATTTTCCTTTTGAGGTACGGATCCCTAAAAACGTTCCCACTGTAAATGTGGGTGAGTTACCCTATAAAAAAAAAATCGAGCGAGACCTACAATACTCGCATATGATGTGTAACATGTGACAAAATACTTTATAAAAGGACGGCAAAGATACGGCAGACTAGGCTGTATGGTCATAGATACCTTTGCATTTTCCGCGCTTTTAAAGCCTGAAAAAACGCGACTTCCTGTTACACATGGGACACATTTCCGTCCCATTTCACGAAATCACTCCCACAAATTGCAGGAAAGCGAGAGCAAAGATGTTACACATCAAAAATACTAGATTTTGGATATTGTAACTTTGTCGGCGTGATTAATATACCCATGCCAAATTACAGCTTTCTAGTACTAAGAGTCTTTGAGCTAAGCCGCGGACAGACAGACAGACAGACGGAGGGACATGACAAAACTACGAGTTCCTTGTTGATTACGGAACCCTAAAAAGGAAGAAGTCTTCAATTCGACTGTATGTTTTTTACGCATTTTACGCGAGTTCTTCCCTGACTGTGAACCGATTTTACTTTTAAACCGCCTCAGTAGCGTAATGGTTAGTCCATTTGCTTCACACCAGGAGGTCGCGGGTTCGATTCCCGGCGGGGTCAACTTTGTAAGACTCGGTTTGGTTGGTGGTAGGGCATTTTCATAGCCCGCCTGGCTAGCTATCAATCTTATCTAAGTCTTGCCGCTAAACATCATTGTAATCAGCATTGACGTGTTCCGGCTCGAAGATAAGATAGCCAGATACCCATTGCGTTGGGGAATGTTGATAAGCCCGATTCCATCTTCGGCATCATCGTTACTCACCATCAGGTTAGATGATGCCAAAGGCTTACCAATTTTGAAAAAAAAAATGTTCCTTTTTACTTTATTTTTTAACAAGCTTTAGTTAATAATATGACTCAGCGACGCAAACGAAACGCTGAACAACAAGCGAAGTTAGTTCCGGCGCTTCGCCGGCCGCTGCCGCGGCACGCTCGCTTCGGATTGTAAAGCTGCGACTTTTTATACAAACGGCGTTAGCCAATTTCACCTCTTAAATGTTAATCAACTCCAAACAATTTTTGATAGTTGTCAGTCAAAAGAAAGGCTAGGCCTATAGGTTTTTGTTTTTCAATAAAGTTAATAAGTTCAATTTTATTGTCGTTCACGTGTTTTCATACAAATGGAATTTCAGCCATTATTTGTTTATTTTCTATCAATAATTTTAAAAAAAACAAAACCTATTTAAATATAGCTTTTGTATCGACTGACAACCTGTCACAAATTGGTCAAAATCGGTTAACTTTTATGAGGTGAAAAAAGCTAGCGCCATTTGTATGAAAATTATTATTTTTCGCCGTGGGTTCAAAGTCCTCTTAAGTCAAACATGAAAATTCGTCGGTTCGCTCCTCGCTACCTAACCAGCCGATCTTTCCCCACCTAGACCCACCTTGAACTAACTAATCTACAATCGTCTTTAACTTACCTGACCCTCAACACTGATATACGGTTCCTTCAGATCAAAATCGTTGCTGTGGGGTGCGTTGTTAATTCATATTAACTGAAACTTGTTTACAGAATTATAGTCGGCAAAAAAATATAAATGTCGGCATAATAGAATACTTTTAAATGTCTATAAATAAATAATAACCGCTTCCATCTTCGGCAACATCGTCACTTACCACCAGGTGAGATGTTGTCAAGGGTTTACCAATTGTGAATAAAAAAAAAAGTAATTCGGAGGAAGTACGGTTTATGGTGTTGGGTGGAGGATCTCATAAACTATTAATTTATTTCATACAATTATATTATCGCTTACGTCTATATATATAAAATTCTCGTGTCAAAAAGGCTGGACTGGGCTTCCATGAAATTTTATGTGTATATTCGGTAGGTCTGAGAATAAGTTGCAAGTTTTTCAACGGGATCTGAGCGGGCGAAGCCGCGGGAAACAGCTAGTAACATATATAGTAACATATTTCAGTTATAAAATCCTTTCCTGTATCTTGATCCCGGCCAGTGACAGGTTCCTAGGTCATATCTCCATAAAATTAATAAATAAAAAAAAAATCCTACCATAATTGAGCATCACCATAAGTTTGGCACTGCTTCAGTCACAAATTTCAAAAGTTTTTGCCGCAGGTACATCTCCAAAGAGTTGTCTTTTATTTTATGGTCCAAAAAGTTCTTTTATTTAATGGTCCAAAAAGTTGTCTTTTATTCCATGGTCCAAAAGTTGTCTTTTATTTCATGGTTCAAAAAGTTGTCTTTTATTTCATGGTCCAAAAAGGTCTTTTATTTAATGGTCCAAAAAGGTGTCTTTTATTACATGGTAAAAAAAAGCTACACCTTATTCCACACCATGTATAAGCACGTAGTTTCTGAAGTTCCAAGATAATCTCGCCCAGGTGAGGACTACACGTATCGGAGGAAATAAGTTTGTTGATTACATTTATATCCCAAGTTGTTTAATTTTGTTTATTGAAGTAGTGATATTAACGTATTCGGTTAGTCTAGCCACAGATGAGATACTAGTTACTTCGTAAGTCTAGCGTACCTTTGCAAAGGTAATTTACTAATTAACTAATTTACTATTAATCGTTCGTAGAAGATAAGATAGCCAGATTACTATTGCGTTGGGGAATCTTGGTAAGCCCGCTTCCATCAGGTGAGATGATGCCAAGGAACTATCAATTGTGAAAAATATTAATTAAAAATTTCAAATAAAAAAACGCTCGCCAAAAATCAAGTAGAAAACTTGTATCTCCGCGTAGGGCAAAGCGCGGAACACTCCCTGCAAGATCCGAGGCCGAGCGCAACGAAGGGAGAGTTGTGGGTTCAATCCCCACCCAGGGCAAACATTTGTGTGATGAGCAGATTTGTTTGCTCTGTGTCTGGGTGTTAAATATCTATATATGTATGTATTTAAACATATATAAGTATGTATATCAGTCTCTGGTTCCCATAACACAGGGAATCCTACTTTGGGGCCAGATGACCCAGATGTGTGATTTGTCCCAGAATATTTATTTATTTATAAACTGCTGTCGCGCGTCGGAGATGACACGCACACTTTTTATTCAGATTTGAATCCCTACCGCAAATACGACTCACACTTGGCCAGTTTTAAAAATACAAGTTTCTTGAATGGATCCCCATAATTTTTCTATTTTTTTTAATATTCTGTAGAAATGATAGGCGGCTACCTGTCTCGGTTTGAAAGATACAGCCTTAAAAAAGTCAGACAGACACACGGACCGACTATTAATAGGGTCCCGTTACCGGGTACGGAATCATTATAAGCCTATGTGTTAATCCAGTGATTGATCTATCTACCTACCAAATTTTATTAATTTCCGTTTAGCCTTTAGGCGTGAAAGTGGAACAAACAAACAAACATCCATACTTTCGTGTTTATAAACGTGATAACGTGCAATTAGTGTGATGACAGCTGTGACAAATGTGATATTCTCTCACAATTAAAAATCCAAATCCGGTTGTCTCCCATATGCTTACAACGCAAACTGACCTATTTCACCTACTTATGAGAAGAGGGGGTGAAAATCTACAAAAAGTGATCGTTGTTGGTATCATCTAAGGGAAAAGATGAAGTCGATCGCTAACGCTATGGAGTGATCAGGTCACAGAAAGCCCACCTCTAAAACTTACTATCTGGGGAGGGCGACCATGGAGACAATTCACGCGGTTCAAAACCAAAGACCACGATGCCCAGTAATGAGGGACCGACCAGAGAGAAAAAGAGACAGAGAGAGAGAGGGATGACAGCGCAGATCAATTTGGATTTGGTCTGGTCACAATACCTAAGGGCGAAAACACATAAACACGATACGACTACATCGTGTCGTGGAAATCTACGACGAGCATCGTCGAAATTCACAACGCGATCACAGTACAACAAAGAGTACTAGCGTAACACGACCGACGCCGCAAAGTGCCGCTCATTTGTTATTTTCGGTATATTTTCAATAAAAAGTTGCCTCTATAAGGTACGTTGCGGCGGCGTCTAGACGCTAGTCGTAAATTTGCACGACAAGACGTCGCAACGTGACACGACGTCGCGTCGTATCGTGCCACGACGCGACGTCGTATCGTGTTTATGTGTTTTCGCCCTAACCTTCTATTTCAATTTGAAAAGCCTCATCACTCCAGTCAGGACCACATGCGTGACCCCCTACATAAATGTACTTGGGTCTATTCAGCGACATCTACAGGATGGTGAAATAAAAGCGCCACCGACCGCCGCGGGGCGTAACGGCTAAACACGATTTTACACCCCTATCGCAGGCTATCAAAATTCGCAGCAGGTTTCCCTCACACAATGCCTTGGCTGAAAACATACGGTAAAAAACATTGATTTAATAATAATAATAATTCTTTATTCGGGCAACCACTGACCCGCAAACAGAAAATTCAGTTCACAATAAAATAAAATAAATTAAATTCAATAAACTCAAATCAAGTCATCAGAAAATAATATGAAAATAAAACGTAGTCACAGATAACAATTGAAATAAACAAATAAACAAATTGTCAATATTTCCTCACCGGCATTGGAACCACGGCATGTCTATTGTACTGTTTGATATGTGAGGATATAAATAGTATTTATATAAATAAATTATTTAATTTGCATAATAAAATGATGCCTGATACCTAAAACAGGCTTAAAGCCTGTGCTACAGGCACCGCAGCACCCTGCAGGGCCATTTAACCATAACATATTTTTGTTCAGAAAATTACTGAACATTTATTGTACTCTAGGTAATATTTTTTTACAAGTTTCATATTAACTTGCCCTGTCAGTTAGTTAGTCTTGGTTTGGGACAAATCTTAGAAGCTAACTATGAACCATTTCTTGGTTTTCGATTCAGCTGAAATTTTGCATACACGTTAAGTTTGGAGCACAATACATGGTCACAGATGAGATACAAGTAAGCATGGTTAGCTAAATGACGTCAATCTAAATCCAATATGGCGGACTCTCAAAGATGGCGGACCAGTTATTTTTTATTCACCCCCATGATATGGGTATCAAATTAAAAGGTTTGCTGAGAAAAATACCACAAAAAAATTAAGCTAGTGTCTAAAAGTTTTTGGGTTTTTCGAAAATTGTAAACTAAGAACATTTCTTGAATACGGTGCTTATACGAACTTATCGGTTAAAATTATTATGTGTCATAAATGACCTGGTGAAGTTCGCGGGAAGCCGCTGGATGCGGGCAGCGCAAAACCGGTCGTCGTGGAGATCCTTGGGGGAGGCCTATGTCCAGCAGTAGACGTCCTTCGGCTGATATGATGATGATGATGTGTCATAAAATAAAAGTCTCATCTAGACCGATGGGACAAGAGACTTTCAAATTTATTTCCAGTATGTTTTCTGTCAGTTTCACGTTTGTACTTGTAATGGGCGGCGTCCCACCATCCCTCTTCTGTTCTATTGTCCGTCACAATCTGTCCGAGCCTGTCTGGACGTACGAGTACATCTTCGTGTACAAAGTCATAAGCGAAAAGCATAAATTTTCAAGAAATATACAAAAATGTTAGATTCACCTTATAAAAAGCGTCGGTGGAAAAAAGCGTCGATGGCTCAACGGTAACGACTCCGTCCTCCTAACCAGAGGTCCAGGGTTCAAATCTCGACGGCCAATGTACGAGTACCAATGAGTTTTCGAAACTTACGTACATATACTCGTACTTACCGATTGCTTTAACGGTGAAGGAAAAAATCGCTTATTCCAGATGTGTATGAAGGTCGCTTGCACATGTCCGTAGGTGTAAATCTAAAATGCCCTACCCGTGACCGCAGGTGATTCTAAGTGCAACACCAAGCACCCTTGGATAGCACGGTTATTTGTACCACACGATAAGAGAGAAAACCTTATAAAGAAAAATACATGCTGTATCTTGATAAAAAATGAGATGGAAAGTGTTCAATTTAAAGGTCATGAATTTTTGAGAGGGCTGGGCATCTTTTGAGATGGAAAAAACCATGGAACTCGCGATACTGTTACTTACCGTAACCAACACCGACACCTTACCAGGAACACTCGCAGGGTTAAAACTTTGTCAACCTAGTCGTTCGCCAAGAACACTCGGAGGGTCAAAACTTATAAAACTGTAAAAAGTTTTCACTTTTATCGGCACTCCCGGAGTGGTTAGATCATTCTAAATCGAAACTGGCACATCTGAGAAAATCGCTATTATTATACATATAATAAAACTGTAACGGGGCCGTGTCTGTACATGAAATATTTTTCAAAAATAATAAATGTGGCGGACATTACTAACTATATAGAAGTCAAAACAACTTTTGGATTTTTGTCTCTCTATCTGTCTGTCTGTCTGTCTGTATGTTCGCGCATCACCCAAAAACTACCAGGCCGATTTTGATGAAATTATGTATGGTGGTTCCTTATAGCCCGAATCAACATATAAGATACATTTTATCCCGGAAAATTCAAGAGTTCCCGCGGGAAAATTCAAAACCTGCACGCGGACCATGTCACAGGTGGCACAGCTAGACTGCAATATCACGAGTGACCACGGGAACAGAAGAATTAGGCCAGCCACGGGTGACTAGCGTGATACTCGTTTGTCACCAACACCCCTAATGTCCCATCTTAGTGAATCAGTAAGTATTGACGATAAGAGGCAAGCACCAATAGCATTGTTCCTCAATCTGCCCATAGTACGGTACGCCAACTTCATACTAAGAGACAAAAACGAATTAGACAACGGATGACTAGCGTGATACTCGTTTGTCACCAACACCCGTAATATCCCATCTCAGTGAATCAGTAAGTATTGACGATAAGAGGCAAGTACCAATAGCATTGTTCCTCAATCTGCCCATAGTACGGTACGCCAACTTCATACTAAGAGACAAAAACGAATTAGACCACGGGTGACTAGCGTGATACTCGTTTGTCACCAACACCCCTAATGTCCCATCTCAGTGAATCAGTAAGTATTGACGATAAGAGGCAAGCACCAATAGCATTGTTCCTCAATCTGCCCATAGTACGGTACGCCAACTTCATACTAAGAGACAAAGACGAATTAGACAACGGATGACTAGCGTGATACTCGTTTGTCACCAACACCCGTAATATCCCATCTCAGTGAATCAGTAAGTATTGACGATAAGAGGCAAGTACCAATAGCATTGTTCCTCAATCTGCCCATAGTACGGTACGCCAACTTCATACTAAGAGACAAAAACGAATTAGACCACGGCGGACTAGCGTGATACTCGTTTGTCACCAACACCCCTAATGTCCCATCTTAGTGAATCAGTAAGTATTGACGACAAGAGGCAAGTACCAATAGCATTGTTCCTCAATCTGCCCATAGTACGGTACGCCAACTTCATACTAAGAGACAAAAACGAATTAGACAACGGATGACTAGCGTGAAACTCGTTTGTCACCAACACCCGTAATATCCCATCTCAGTGAATCAGTAAGTATTGACGACAAGAGGCAAGTACCAATAGCATTGTTCCTCAATCTGCCCATAGTACGGTACGCCAACTTCATACTAAGAGACAAAGACGAATTAGACAACGGATGACTAGCGTGATACTCGTTTGTCACCAACACCCGTAATATCCCATCTCAGTGAATCAGTAAGTATTGACGATAAGAGGCAAGTACCAATAGCATTGTTCCTCAATCTGCCCATAGTACGGTACGCCAACTTCATACTAAGAGACAAAAACGAATTAGACAACGGATGACTAGCGTGATACTCGTTTGTCACCAACACCCGTAATATCCCATCTCAGTGAATCAGTAAGTATTGACGATAAGAGGCAAGTACCAATAGCATTGTTCCTCAATCTGCCCATAGTACGGTACGCCAACTTCATACTAAGAGACAAAGACGAATTAGACAACGGATGACTAGCGTGATACTCGTTTGTCACCAACACCCGTAATATCCCATCTCAGTGAATCAGTAAGTATTGACGATAAGAGGCAAGTACCAATAGCATTGTTCCTCAATCTGCCCATACTACGGTACGCCAACTTCATACTAAGAGACAAAGACGAATTAGACAACGGATGACTAGCGTGATACTCGTTTGTCACCAACACCCGTAATATCCCATCTCAGTGAATCAGTAAGTATTGACGATAAGAGGCAAGTACCAATAGCATTGTTCCTCAATCTGCCCCTAGTACGGTACGCCAACTTCATACTAAGAGACAAAAACGAATTAGACAACGGATGACTAGCGTGATACTCGTTTGTCACCAACACCCGTAATATCCCATCTCAGTGAATCAGTAAGTATTGACGATAAGAGGCAAGTACCAATAGCATTGTTCCTCAATCTGCCCATAGTACGGTACGCCAACTTCATACTAAGAGACAAAAACGAATTAGACAACGGATGACTAGCGTGATACTCGTTTGTCACCAACACCCGTAATATCCCATCTCAGTGAATCAGTAAGTATTGACGATAAGAGGCAAGTACCAATAGCATTGTTCCTCAATCTGCCCATAGTACGGTACGCCAACTTCATACTAAGAGACAAAGACGAATTAGACAACGGATGACTAGCGTGATACTCGTTTGTCACCAACACCCGTAATATCCCATCTCAGTGAATCAGTAAGTATTGACGATAAGAGGCAAGTACCAATAGCATTGTTCCTCAATCTGCCCATAGTACGGTACGCCAACTTCATACTAAGAGACAAAAACGAATTAGACAACGGATGACTAGCGTGATACTCGTTTGTCACCAACACCCGTAATATCCCATCTCAGTGAATCAGTAAGT
This sequence comes from Coleophora flavipennella, assembly GCA_947284805.1. Taxonomy (NCBI): domain Eukaryota; kingdom Metazoa; phylum Arthropoda; class Insecta; order Lepidoptera; family Coleophoridae; genus Coleophora; species Coleophora flavipennella. The sequence continues at coordinate 3,226,657 of OX369297.1, forward strand.
ATTGACGATAAGAGGCAAGTACCAATAGCATTGTTCCTCAATCTGCCCATAGTACGGTACGCCAACTTCATACTAAGAGACAAAAACGAATTAGACAACGGATGACTAGCGTGATACTCGTTTGTCACCAACACCCGTAATATCCCATCTCAGTGAATCAGTAAGTATTGACGATAAGAGGCAAGTACCAATAGCATTGTTCCTCAATCTGCCCATAGTACGGTACGCCAACTTCATACTAAGAGACAAAGACGAATTAGACAACGGATGACTAGCGTGATACTCGTTTGTCACCAACACCCGTAATATCCCATCTCAGTGAATCAGTAAGTATTGACGATAAGAGGCAAGTACCAATAGCATTGTTCCTCAATCTGCCCATAGTACGGTACGCCAACTTCATACTAAGAGACAAAGACGAATTAGACAACGGATGACTAGCGTGATACTCGTTTGTCACCAACACCCGTAATATCCCATCTCAGTGAATCAGTAAGTATTGACGATAAGAGGCAAGTACCAATAGCATTGTTCCTCAATCTGCCCATAGTACGGTACGCCAACTTCATACTAAGAGACAAAAACGAATTAGACAACGGATGACTAGCGTGATACTCGTTTGTCACCAACACCCGTAATATCCCATCTCAGTGAATCAGTAAGTATTGACGATAAGAGGCAAGTACCAATAGCATTGTTCCTCAATCTGCCCATAGTACGGTACGCCAACTTCATACTAAGAGACAAAAACGAATTAGACAACGGATGACTAGCGTGATACTCGTTTGTCACCAACACCCGTAATATCCCATCTCAGTGAATCAGTAAGTATTGACGATAAGAGGCAAGTACCAATAGCATTGTTCCTCAATCTGCCCATAGTACGGTACGCCAACTTCATACTAAGAGACAAAGACGAATTAGACAACGGATGACTAGCGTGATACTCGTTTGTCACCAACACCCGTAATATCCCATCTCAGTGAATCAGTAAGTATTGACGATAAGAGGCAAGTACCAATAGCATTGTTCCTCAATCTGCCCATAGTACGGTACGCCAACTTCATACTAAGAGACAAAGACGAATTAGACAACGGATGACTAGCGTGATACTCGTTTGTCACCAACACCCGTAATATCCCATCTCAGTGAATCAGTAAGTATTGACGATAAGAGGCAAGTACCAATAGCATTGTTCCTCAATCTGCCCATACTACGGTACGCCAACTTCATACTAAGAGACAAAGACGAATTAGACAACGGATGACTAGCGTGATACTCGTTTGTCACCAACACCCGTAATATCCCATCTCAGTGAATCAGTAAGTATTGACGATAAGAGGCAAGTACCAATAGCATTGTTCCTCAATCTGCCCATAGTACGGTACGCCAACTTCATACTAAGAGACAAAAACGAATTAGACAACGGATGACTAGCGTGATACTCGTTTGTCACCAACACCCGTAATATCCCATCTCAGTGAATCAGTAAGTATTGACGATAAGAGGCAAGTACCAATAGCATTGTTCCTCAATCTGCCCATAGTACGGTACGCCAACTTCATACTAAGAGACAAAAACGAATTAGACAACGGATGACTAGCGTGATACTCGTTTGTCACCAACACCCGTAATATCCCATCTCAGTGAATCAGTAAGTATTGACGATAAGAGGCAAGTACCAATAGCATTGTTCCTCAATCTGCCCATAGTACGGTACGCCAACTTCATACTAAGAGACAAAAACGAATTAGACAACGGATGACTAGCGTGATACTCGTTTGTCACCAACACCCGTAATATCCCATCTCAGTGAATCAGTAAGTATTGACGATAAGAGGCAAGCACCAATAGCATTGTTCCTCAATCTGCCCATAGTACGGTACGCCAACTTCATACTAAGAGACAAAGACGAATTAGACAACGGATGACTAGCGTGATACTCGTTTGTCACCAACACCCGTAATATTCCATCTCAGTGAATCAGTAAGTATTGACGATAAGAGGCAAGTACCAATAGCATAGTTCCTCAATCTGCCCATAGTACGGTACGCCAACTTCATACTAAGAGACAAAGACGAATTAGACAACGGATGACTAGCGTGATACTCGTTTGTCACCAACACCCGTAATATCCCATCTCAGTGAATCAGTAAGTATTGACGATAAGAGGCAAGCACCAATAGCATTGTTCCTCAATCTGCCCATAGTACGGTACGCCAACTTCATACGAAGAATAGGGTATTTGACAGTGTTAAAATAAATTTAAAAATATTATTCACTAAATAGCATTTCTCCTACAAAAGCATAAAAACTTATTCAATTAACATTTTATTCTAATTTCAATTTTCACTAAATCACTAAATTAGTTCGTCAAAGACAATAAGGTCACAAGTTTCTAATACGTCAGAACAAAATGACGTTTTTGACAGTTGATAAAAAGTAACTCAAATGACTAGCAGTCAAATACCAGATTCCAACGTTTATTAATTAACATAATTTTGAACCAAAAAAAACGGACTTCAAACAGGAAACTAAACTTCCACTCGAATTCTCTGGGATGCCATGATCAGATCCTGGTTTCCTTATCACGGTACCACCCCTGGGATATCTCCTTTCCAATAAAAAAGAATCATCAAAATCGGTTCAAAAGCGACGAAGTTATCCGCGAACACACATAAAAATACTTCTATATATATACAGAGTGTAACAAAACTAGTGTAGGCCCCATTAACTGGGGGTTCTACTCGTCATACTGAACAACTTTCTGCAAGGAGCCCATAGTCATTTTTTTTTAAAATTTGGACCCTCCATACTAAAATGCACAAAATCGGTCGATCAGCTGATCGATTTGTATGAAGAGTAAAAATTTTTTTTTACGTTTTCACCAAAGCCGTAGAACGAAAGTTGTTCAGTATGATGAGTAGAAACCCCAGTTAACGGGACCTACACCAATTTTTTTACAGCCTGTATATACGGGCGAATTGAGAAACCTCCTCCTTTTTTTAAAGTCGGTTAAAAAGGTAATCGGTATCCCGCTGTATGCTTAACCCTTGGATCATTCCGCCCCCTCATTCACGGTACTTCAAGGCTTCTCCGACGATGAGATGAGAGATAAGAGCCTCTATAGCCTATTTGAGTTTAAACATTGATTTTGGATGGAGGGACTAGTAATTGGCTAAGCGGAAAACAGGATGACTCGATTAGAATAGATAGTTTTAAGTCGAGTTACGTTATTGGCTGTGCACACACCATATTTTGAAGTAAAAATAATTCGAAGCTCTAGGTTGGATGGAAAAAATTGCTTAAAGTCTTAAAGCCGCCTGAATAGTACTAACCTAATTTTTGAGTTTACACCCAAAGCAAAGTATATATATTAGTACTAACATATGTGTGTGTATGTATGCATGTATGTATGTAGGCTGTGTTGGTATGCATGATGCATCTCTGCCCCTCCTTCCGAATAAGGGAAAAAAAACAGTGTGGACACTCCCTGCCGCTCTCTAGTTTGCGACCTCACCCCCTCGTCTCCCTGGTTGATACAGATTGGTTTAAGATTGGTTCTCGAACGTATAGAATTTCGCCGCGATTTCATTTGTTTCGTCATTTGTTTTTAGAAATTTCATTTCGCGCCCGTTGTATGAAGTGTCAGGGGTGTGCCCGAAGGGTAACCGACGGGACCCTATTACTAAGCCTCCGCTGTCTGTCTGTATGTCATGAACCGTACGTAAGTAATAGAAACTTGAAGAAACTAGCTACATTTATTAAGATGGTACACAACCCTTCGTATACGAGTGATCCGTTCATGGCCGGTTTTTTACTTTCGAGCGACGTTCGCAGGGAGTAAACACTTAAATAAAGTTCGTTCGCTGAACTGCAACCCCTTTAAAATATGCCGCTCACCGCTGCCGGCTCCCGTCAAATTGTAGCGAAAAAGGGGCCGCCCTCAGTTCAATTGCGGCGCCACCGAATTTACACATTGTTCAATCCTTAATTATTAATGTAGCCGACGATTCGGAAGACACTTTGTCCAGCAGTGAAAGTGATTAAAATTAATGATAAATTGTAATAAAAAAATGCCTATTTAATTATTCTTTTTTGTAAAATTGTATTATCCTTCTACATACTTTCGGGTTTGCTAGAAGAAATTTCTTATTAGAAATAAGTAATACCCTTTGTATGACTTTCTTTTAGGCCTGTTTGTTATCTAATTTGTACACAATAAACTGTTAAATAAATTAAATAAATATTTCCAGAACTCCGTAAGGGTGTACTGTTAGCTAATTCCTAGAACGTACTATAAAAGCTACTCTCCTGAACAATTTTGAGCAAAGTATTAAAACAATGTCATTGGAGTAGGGTATGAATCTAATTTCTCAGGGACCGCAGGCGAAGCGTCATATTTCGGACGCACTCGTAAATAAACATATTTTTATTAGATCTTGAATAATGTTAACATTAATAAACTGGAAAAACAACAAGAGGTCCAATGTCAAAAAATAAACAGCAATATAATATTACATTTCCTATGATACAAAAATAAACGAACACAAGACAAATGTGACGAAGAAAGGAAGATCACAGGACTTCCTCCCACCGTCACAGTAATTACTCGCAGTTATCTGTTGATTATCTCTCAAAGGAATTGCTTAAGCCGGAAACAGACTGCTTTCTGTTAGGGTTCTAATAAGGGGTACCAACGGGACAATATTACTAAGTCAACGCAATCCGTCGCGTCGGTTGTCAGCTGTATCTTTTTAATCGTAAAGGTGGCCTGATAATTTTTGAAGGAATTTAACAGCCTTAATCAAGGCAAGTAATTAAGACGTCGAAAATTTCAATTTTTCCGTAACCTACGTGCGAGAGTCCGACTCGCACTTTCCCAATTTTTAGGGTTCCGTCCCCAAAAGGTGCCAACGGGACACTATCACTATGGCTTCCGCCGTCCGTCTGTCAGTCAGCGGGCTGTATTTTACGAACCATAATAGAAAGACATTTAAAATTCACACAGTGTATTTATTTAGTATATTGCTGCTATAACAACAAACAATAACAATAAAATTAAAGTTTATATGAACCCCCATAAAAAATACATGGTTTTTTGAGGTTTTTCTAAATATTATACGCTGTTACGGAACCCTTCGTACGCGAGTCCGACGACACGCACTTGAGTGACTTTTTGTTCATTCTTATCCTTTTAGTGGAACTTGCAAGTCTATAAAAGGAACACATTGGACAAGCGTATTAAAAAAAAATATTTTAAACGTGTACACACAGGACTATTATTGGACCCCTGTCAAAACTTTTAAGTGACTTTCGCTCAGGAAACTAAACAACTTTATTTCTATAACTGCTGAAATAGTTGAAAGTCGAAGTTATATGTACTTAAAGCTCGCTGTTTCTCATACAAATTGATCAGCTGATTGAACTTTGTAAGGCAAGTCCAACTAAGCTGCCTAAAATCCCTACTAATAATATAAATGCGAAAGTAACTCTGCCTGTCTGTCTGTCTGTTACGCTTTCACGTTTAAACCGCTTATAACCTATTTTATGAAATTTGGTACAGAAATAGATTAGACCTTTGAGAAGGACATAGGCTAATTTTTGTCGAGAAAAAAAGCTTGACGGGATTGAAATAGGGATGCAAGTCTGTACGGGAGTCCGTCATTGTGTAGTGTAGTGTAGTGTAAAGTATTGTACAGAAAAGTAGACTTTCTGAGACGGTACAAAACTCGCCGGGTCAGCTATAACATTATAAACCTAAGGCCTGAAAAAAAGACTCTTTTATAAAAAATAGTAGCATACCTGACTAACTGCCATACTTACGGATCGACTCCTTACAAAATAGTTTTATACCTGTCTAACTGACATACTTACGGATTTACTCCCTTATATAATAGTTTCATACATGACTAACTGACATACTTACGGATTGTCTCCTTTATAAAATAGTTCCATACATGACTAACTGACTTACTTACGGATTGACTCCTTTATAAAATAGTTCCATACATGACTAACTGACATACTTACGGATTGACTCCTTTATAAAATAGTTCCATACATGACTAACTGACATACTTACGGATTTACTCCCTTATATAATAGTTTCATACATGACTAACTGACATACTTACGGATTGACTCCTTTATAAAATAGTTCCATACATGACTAACTGACTTACTTACGGATTGACTCCTTTATAAAATAGTTCCATACATGACTAACTGACATACTTACGGATTGACTCCTTTATAAAATAGTTCCATACATGACTAACTGACATACTTACGGATTTACTCCCTTATATAATAGTTTCATACATGACTAACTGACATACTTACGGATTGACTCCTTTATAAAATAGTTCCATACATGACTAACTGACTTACTTACGGATTGACTCCTTTATAAAATAGTTCCATACATGACTAACTGACATACTTACGGATTGACTCCTTTATAAAATAGTTTCATACATGACTAACTGACATACTTACGGATTGACTCCTTTATAAAATAGTTCCATACATGACTAACTGACTTACTTACGGATTGACTCCTTTATAAAATAGTTTCATACATGACTAACTGCCATACTTACGGATTGACTCCTTTATAAAATAGTTTCATACATGACTAACTGACTTACTTACGGATTGACTCCTTTATAAAATAGTTTCATACATGACTAACTGACTTACTTACGGATTGACTCCTTTTTAAAATAGTTCCAGACATGACTAACTGACATACTTACGGATTGACTCCTTTATAAAATAGTTTTATACCTGTCTAACTGACATACTTACGGATTGACTCCTTTATAAAATAGTGTCATACATGACTGACTTACTTACGGATTGACTCCTTTATAAAATAGTTTCATACCTGACTAACTGACATAATTACGGATTGTCTCCTTTATAAAATAGTTTCATACATGACTAACTGACTTACTTACGGATTGACTCTTTTATAAAATAGTTTCATACCTGACTAACTGACATAATTACGGATTGTCTCCTTTTTAAAATAGTTCCATACATGATTAACTAACATACATACGGACAACGCACAACCTTAACAGCTGAAGATAGAAACATGAAAGTTACACAATGTTTCGTAGAGGATGTAAAAAGGCGAACCTTTAAGGAAGGAACCTTTTAAAATCGACCAAAAGGGGGTGAAATGAGGTGATTAAATATTTAAGTAGAAAACGGGTGCAACAAGGCGGTTGACATCCCTCGAAATTCGTACCCTATTGATGCAGACCTTTACTTTAATCGTATTCAATTGTTTATTTTATTATTTTGGGTCGGTTAGATTATTATTGCTACCTATAGGCACCGGCCTTTTAGGCACCTATAGGCCCGGACACTGCATACAACAGTCGTGAAATGACATTTCTAAAAACAAATGACTGAGCAAACAATATCAAGGCGAAATCCTATACTTCGAGAACTAAACTATAGCTAATCTGTATCAATCTGGGTGACGAGGGGTTGAGGTCGGAATCTAGAGAGCGGCAGGGAGTGTTCATATTGTATGATAGTACTAATATGTATTCTTTGCTATAGGCCCCCTTTTTGTAATATAGTGAAATCACGGTTTGATAATTTTTTTAACCTGAAATCTACTTTAGAAGGAGAACCGGCCAACATTGTGAACATTTAACTCAAACTCAAATAAACCTTTATTTAACATTTGCCATGAGAATTAGGAGGAAACTTTAGATCATTTAAAAGAAAGGCATGACTTAGATTTTCATCACCATAAGACTTCAGAGACCGATGGAATTCATAAATCGAAATATATATATGTCGGTACGGTCAGTTTTACCGACTCTTAGAAATGCGCAAGCGCCCTCTAGTGGTACTTCGACGGAGCCTACGTGACGGTGCACAGTGCGGGGCGCGTGCAGTTGCCCGTGACATCAGAGGAGAGCGGTGTTGTCTCGCGTCTCAGTGCATCGAAACCTAGGAACTGTCCTACGCATCATCTAAGTTAATTACTGTGCCAGTTAATTGTGTATACTCCGTTTGTATGAATAAAAGTTGTGTGAGAGCCTACTAGACCTAGGTTTTCCTATATCTGCCCACGCAGCTAAAAGAATGTCGGACGGGGATTCCCTTCAGCTCCCCGATATGTCGATATCAGAATTGGGATCGAACGAGCAAAATAGCGAGACAGTGAATGCCGAGAGTGATTCAGATTGGAAACGTCTTTTTGAAGTGCAAAACGAGAATATTCGATCGTTAATTCAAGCGCTAAGCAAACCGACCAGTGCTCACGTAAAAGTGAATATACCAAGTCTACTGTATTCGCACACGTATCCAAGTTTGATTCCCGGCTGCAACACCTTGCTTTTACAAAGGACATAAAAACACGACAATGCTTACAACAGGAACTACAGGCGTTCTCCTTTATGAAACGAAAATCTGATACTCAGGAAGCGAAAACTGTACCGGACAAGCGTGGGAAATTCGGGAATTTACCTGTTCTAAAATGTTTTCACTGCGGCAAACTTGGACACAAGCAAACAGAATGTCGTTCAAGGGCCTTAGACATGAAGATCAAATCAACACCTATGCCTACACCTTTTAAGCGAAACGGGCCCCAGTATCCTGCCTCCACAACTAGCTCGATCGTATGCTTTAAGTGCGGTGCGGCGGGCCACGTCGCAAAGCGTTGCCCAAGCGGCGGCGGCGCGGGCTGCGGCGCGGCCGGCGGCCGCGCAGGTCATTACGGCGCCGGCGGCGCGGGAACCCCCGAGAGGCGTGTCGATGCCTGCGTGGTGAACCCTCCGTCCGGACCCTATTCTAATGAAGGTGTGTGTTTTGATTATCATTTTGATTCGGGTGCTGAATGTTCTCTAATAAAAGAAAGTTTTGCCTCAAAGTTTAGCGGTAAGAGAATTAATAATACAGTTTCATTGTCCGGCTTCGGACAGGAGAGTGTATTCAGTACTCAACAGATTCTGTGTAATGTTGCAATTAGTGATTACAATGTTGAGATTTTGTTGCATGTTTTGCCGGATGTTTATATGCGTAGTGATATTATGTTAGGACGCGAGATTTTGAATCAAGGCTTTGTGGTTAGTATGTCCGCCTCTTATTTCGAAATAACAAAAAGTACGGTTGTAAATTGTTGTAATGTTAAAACACTGTCAAATGATTTTATGAATGTTGACACGGATATTCTGTTACAAAATCAACCTGAACTGTTATCAATCTTAGATCGTTACTCTGAATATTTTACAAAGCTCGACTGCGCGAGCGGCTTTCATTTGATTCCGATAAATTCTCAAGAATCTATCGAGCGTACGGCCTTTATAACACCTGACGGCCAATACGAGTATCTGACTATGCCATTTGGGCTTCGAAACGCGATCTCAGTATTTCAGGATGATGCCTGGAGACCAGAGAGTCGTGGATGAAGTAGACAGTAGTGATGAAGACTGTGTTGCGGAGGCTATTGAAGTGAGAGCTGATGTTCATCAGTAGTGTCGTACTAGTATGTAGAGCACTCAGTTTATATTGTGGTTTTATGTGACTATACCAGTTGTGTACCGTAGCCGTAGCTCGAGAGAAATCGGTGTCTGCCTTGCGTAGTCCGTGAGTAGGCGGTAGGCGGTCACACTGGCGGAGGTCGAGTTTCAAGAGGAAACTGTAGAGCCAGGAAGGCTCGGCGATCCCTGGAGAGGATGCGCGTCAGATGATTATGATAAGTAATCATGTTGATTACTGGGCTTAAGGCCGTCATTGTGTCGAGTGAAATACTACTAGTACGTACTTAGTACACTTTGTTCTAAAATTTAATTGTTTGGAGTGATTGATGCTGTAATCCACGACTCTATTGTCTTCATTAGTTTCACAGAGTAAACTTTACATATGAAATTTGAACTGTAGGTTTTTCAAGTAGCTTAAAACTGGAATTTGTCTATATACCTACTGAAAGTTAATTTTCCCTAAAAATAAACTGTGTCGATAAGCTTTAAGTCTTTACTATACAGAGTTCAATACGAACGAAAGTCCTTTCTTTTGGTAGTAGTAGCCAGGATTGGCCGAACGTGTGATACTGGCGATTAATCCTTGTTTCAGGATAACACACAGGGACGTGTGTCCCGCAGGATGGCCGTGTCGGTACGGTCAGTTTTACCGACTCTTAGAAATGCGCAAGCGCCCTCTAGTGGTACTTCGACGGAGCCTACGTGACGGTGCACAGTGCGGGGCGCGTGCAGTTGCCCGTGACATCAGAGGAGAGCGGTGTTGTCTCGCGTCTCAGTGCATCGAAACCTAGGAACTGTCCTACGCATCATCTAAGTTAATTACTGTGCCAGTTAATTGTGTATACTCCGTTTGTATGAATAAAAGTTGTGTGAGAGCCTACTAGACCTAGGTTTTCCTATATCTGCCCACGCAGCTAAAAGAATGTCGGACGGGGATTCCCTTCAGCTCCCCGATATGTCGATATATATAACTCAAAGGTGACTGACTGACTGACTAAGTGATCTATCAACGCACAGCCCAAACCACTAGACGGATCGGGCTGAAATTTGGCATGCAGGTAGATGTTATGACGTAGGCATCCGCTACGAAAGGATTTTGGGAAATTCCCACTGGAACCGCAAAAATCGGGGTCTGCGCGGGCGAAGCTGCGGGCATCCACAAAACCTATACAAAAGTATTCTTTGATTGACTTGTTCACAAAACAATCGATTTTGAAATGACGTCGTTTCGACGTTCGGATGAAGTATATATGTGTCGGTATCGAAATTCTTTTTAGGAAAACTAAACAGGAATCCATTATTACATGTAGAAGTTTTTAGGTTTTCGTCCTGAAAACATTTTTTTTTTCACTCATCTCGTCCTCTATGAAAAAGGCAAGTTTTTTTTAAAAAGAACCTTGCGGTACCAACATCGAATTCATAGCATGTTTTGCACTCTTATGATAAAAAATATATAAATTACTAGCTGTTTCCCGCGGTTTCACCCGCGTGGACAACGTTTCTATGACATTTCGAGGGTGCGCAGTGCGCGAGCCGCAAGCGGCTCGCGAGCGTGGTAAAAAGTAGCCTATGTCTTAATCCAGGTCCTAATCTGTCTACCTACCAAATTTCAGCCAAATCCGTTCAGTAGTTTTTGCGGGAAAGCGTAACAGACAGACAGAGTTACTTTCGCATTTATATTAGTAGGGATAGGGATAAATAAATATATATTTTTTCTTAGCAATTAGTTTAAGTGGTGAAACAAAAGTTTAGGTTAAATACTATTATTGTTTATTTAGAAATACAGTTTAATCTCACTAATCCGGCACTTCGATAGATCGGCACGTCCAATAATCCGGCACCCTCCGCCCACGCCTCCCTCATCATGCGAGAAAAGGTTTTTAAGTAAGGACTACAAGTTGCACAAAAGCTCACCTCAATTAAGGATTATTTTAAAACTAGTTAATTACATATGTACCTACATGTTAATTTAATACATTACATACATTTATTCCCTCTACGAAATGCTTTATTTTATTCATTACCTATGACTTTTTCAGTATAATCCAGGAATCCGAACATTTCAATAATCCGGCACCCTCCGGTTTTTAATAGTGCCGGATTAGTGAGATTACACTGTATATCTGCAAGAACCCCTCTGCGGGTGAAGGCCTAGATTGGGCTATTTGAATCCAGTCGGGGCCAGCTGTTTTTTGAGGTCATTACCCCTCTAGCTAAGGGCCTGCCTCTTTTTGAGTGCCTGACCATGTGGTCACCCTTTTGGTCCATCTCTGGTCTTGTAGGCGCGCGACATGTCCGGCCCACTTCCATTTTAGTGATTGAGCGTGTGTTAATCCGTCTATTGCTTTTGTGATTTTCCTTATTTTAGTGTGTAATTTTTTTAATGTTTAGCATACTGCGCTCTATTCCGCGTTGGAATGAGATTATTTAGTCTCTTGTTTTTTTATTGAACTTCCACGTTTAACAGGCATACGTTAGGCACGGTATAAGGCAAGAGCTCAGAACTTTTGTTTTAGTTTTAGTTGGCATGGTGCTTTTAAATCATCATCATCATATCAGCCGAAGGACGTCCACTGCTGGACATAGGCCTCCCCCAAGGATTTACACGACGACCGGTTCTGCGCTGCCCGCATCCAGCGGCTTCCCGCGACCTTCACCAGGTCATCGGTCCACCGAGTGGGAGGCCTGCTTATACTACGTTTTCCAGAGCGTAGTCGCCACTCGAGAACTTTACTGCCCCAAAGGCCATCTGTTCTACGAGCTTTTAAATATGTCTTTCAATTTCCAGTATTTGTTCCACGTCAACTGTTCCCTACTGCGCTCCACTTCTTGCTCGTTGCTTTCCGGATCAAAACTAATTTGCTTATTGTTATTGATTTTATATATCATATTTTAATTTAGTAAGCTAGACTGAATTTATGATAATATTATAGATTTTATTTGACAATAATTAATTAGATTTGCTTGCCAAGGTATACGAGTATGTAGGTGTCCGTGTATTTAAGAAGTTCACTGCCAACATATAGTGTTATCTTGGTGCTGTTAGTCATCAACATTGTTTTGGATAGGTTCATTTCTAAGCCTACTGGTTTACTGTCATCATTGAGTGATCTTATCATGTATTGAAGTTCTGATCCTGTTTCTGATAGGAGGATTAGGTCGTCTGCGAACCTTAGGTGGCTAAGGTAACCTTCTTTGATCTTTATACCGCGTCCTTTCCATTTTAGCCGACTGATAATCGATTCTAATGTGGCTATAAATAACACTGGTGAGAGTGGGTCGCCTTGTCTTACTCCTCTTTCGACCGGAAACCATGTTAATAGAGTAAGTGATTTTTAAATGAAACCTACATTTCAATCTTCTCCGGCCGATTTTCGAGAAACTAGGTACTCAGTGAGTTACGATGTTTTTTACTCTAAAACATTTTTTTCAGGATCCTCTTATAACCTATATGAAAGTGTTCATATCTGACCAACTGCGGGTTGATGCATTAAGAACCATCACTGTTATCTTCTGATACATATTAAAAAAAAACTGTGCAAAATAAATTTATAAGTTCCTACGTAAAATTAATTTTTCTCGACTTTTAATGTTCTAAGAAAAACAAACAAAAGTTTTTTATTGAAAAAATATATTTTTATTCAAGGAAGCAAATAATTTCTTGGATATTAGCTTATTTACGAAGGAATTCCTAAGAATATTAAATGTTAGCACTTTGTTTTCGTATTACTGGAACGTAGTTCCTTATCGCACTCCAGACGTTTGGCAAATGGGAGTTAGGCCAAAAAAAGTGTAAGATTTCGACCGTCATCGGGTACACTTTTTCAGTACACCTTTTTCCTTCCAGAGGTTCGATTTCGGACCTTAGTGGTGGCAAAATCTTGGACTTCGTATAGGTATATTACTGCAGCATAATCGGGCGGCGTGCACGTCAAACGTATAACAAAATATTTACAATTTTGCTAACATTCCTTATTATTTTTTTATCTTATAAAATAATTGCTCTCAAACGTTGATAATTTATTTAAAAAAAATAAAACTTAAATGGACCGATTGTTTACGATTAATGTCGTCATCGTCACTTACCACCAGGTGAGATGTTGTCAAGGGTTTACCAATTGTGAATAAAAATAAATAAAAAAAACGATAGTTTTTTTACATAAAAAATATTTATTTCATTACTATGTCTGTGATGTGAATACATATTATACTGGGTATCCAAAAACTGAAGGACAATCCTGTAACTGCGGATAGGTTATCACGACCTACTTACTAAATGCAAAATTTTTAAACAAGTCGTACAATTTTCAAGATATCGTCATTTTAACTTTCGAATTTAATAGGAATCTTAGTAAGCCCGCTTCCATCTTCGGCACCATCGTCACTTACCATCAGGTGAGATGATGCCAAGTGCTTACCAATTGTGAATTTAAAAAAAACATACTATGGTAAGAGTGAACTATAAAGAAAAACGTTTGTATTAAAATAAGCTATTATACTACCTATAAGCTATTGTATTATATTATACTCTTATTTAATAAGGTAAGCTAATAAGCTTTTAAATTTAAAAAATACAAATTAGTTAATTACATAAAATAATTAATCCCACGTATAATTTTACAAAGATTTTTCTATGAAAATAATTAGATACGGATTTTTCAATTAGCCTGCTAATAAACGTAATTTGGATGCGAAAAAAAATTGAATTTTAAAATTAAATTCTTAAAATATTAATGAAATTTGTAAAATTCTATGAGCCTTAATGCACCTTTTTAACGTAAATTGTTATTTTGTGGTTTTTTTTCATATTTATGCCTTGTTATGGCGATATCTCGAAAATGATAGGGCTTTTACACAGCTGAAATTTTAGCATTATACATCATCATGTCAGCTCATATACGTCCCCACCGAGGGGCTCGAGCCTACCCTGAATTAGGGTTACCCTCAATTTAGCATTATACATACTCTTAGGTATATAAATGACCTATCTATATATTACATGCAGTAGTATAGTCCTATTTTTAGTATCGATGAAGAAAAAGTGGACCGATTTTGTAAAAAATTACTTGAAATTGTTAGCAGGTTATTTTGATTTATTTTATTATTTGACATTCTCTATAATGAATTAACATTTAATATTGCATGCTTTCTTAAGGCAGGTTATTGCGAACATAGTACACTTTTTTAAGATTTAATGTAAACCAACAATCGGTACTAATATATTTGAGTTTCAGTTTATTACATTTTACCACGACACCTCTCCATCTTTTATTAATCTTCGAAGAAATTAACATAAAACAAATTAACATAATACAAATTATACTTACAATTATTTCTTGACTTTTAAATGCATTATTCTTTACCAATAAATGACTATTATGACTATTATGACAAGTAAGGAAGAAAACTAAATTCCTATTGATCCTACTCACAAGAAAATATCATTAAATGGAAAACAAAACATGAAATTCTTGAGCTCTTAAAAACATTACACGAAAAAGAATCTGTTTGCTAGTTCGGTCACGTTCGATATTTAATTTATTGGCTGTGGCAATATACTGGTCGTTTATTTCTGATAAAAAGTTTTCTCTTTTTTCTGATTTATTTACTTCGTGCCCGATAACTTAACAAAGTGTGTGATTGCCTTGACGGTGCGGTGACTGGTTGCGAAGCGAATATTGTTTTGTGTTTTTATATTTCGTTAAAAATAGTAGTTACTTACAGATCAATAGTAAATTAATGTTGTTAGAGGGAGGAGAAAATAAATGATTTTTAATGAAACTAGGTACTAGCTTTTGCCCGCGGCTTCTGACTGACTGTTTTTGATGGTGAGTGGTGACATACGTTTTCTCTAGATCCCTATCCCAGATTGGACTAATCTGATTAGCAGTCTATGTCATTTCCCACTCCCTCAACGATCTCTGTGCAAAAAATCACAACAATCCATTATTCCGTTGCGATCTTACAGAAAATAACTAAAAAACACATTATTTCCAGTTCCCTCAGAAACTGCATCGGACTATGATATTTTCACGGGTTAAAAAGTAGCCTGATGTCCTTCTCCGTGACACAGGCGACCTGATTTGTCACAAACTAAACAAGGTTTCCAGCAGCATATTCTTAAAATTGGCCAAGTGCGAGTCGGACTAGCACTCCGAGGGTTCCGTACCAGCATACCTCTCCACACAACTACATAGTATAATGACAATGATATCAATTCACATTACAAGCAAAAGACATTAACGCGAGCGACAAAAATATGCTTTTTTAGGGTTACGTACACCCAACGGGACCCTATTGCTAAGCCTCCGATGTCTGTCCGTCTGTCAGTGGAGTGGACCCCCAGCACTAAGGCCCACCAACTGCCACTGCTATTTACATTACAAACATAAGACATCAACGCGAGCGGCAAAAATATGCTTTTTTAGGGTTACGTACACCCAACGGGACCCTATTGCTAAGCCTCCGATGTCTGTCCGTCTGTCAGTGGAGTGGACCCCCAGCACTAAGGCCCACCAACTGCCACTGCTATTTACATTACAAACATAAGACATTAACGCGAGCGACAAAAATATGCTTTTTTAGGGTTACGTACACCCAACGGGACCCTATTGCTAAGCCTCCGATGTCTGTCCGTCTGTCAGTGGAGTGGACCCCCAGCACTAAGGCCCACCAACTGCCACTGCTATTTACATTACAAACATAAGACATCAACGCGAGCGGCAAAAATATGCTTTTTTAGGGTTACGTACACCCAACGGGACCCTATTGCTAAGCCTCCGATGTCTGTCCGTCTGTCAGTGGAGTGGACCCCCAGCACTAAGGCCCACCAACTGCCACTGCTATTTACATTACAAACATAAGACATTAACGCGAGCGACAAAAATATGCTTTTTTAGGGTTACGTACACCCAACGGGACCCTATTGCTAAGCCTCCGATGTCTGTCCGTCTGTCAGTGGAGTAGACCCCCAGCACTAAGGCCCACCAACTGCCACTGCTATTTACATTACAAACATAAGACATCAACGCGAGCGGCAAAAATATGCTTTTTTAGGGTTACGTACACCCAACGGGACCCTATTGCTAAGCCTCCGATGTCTGTCCGTCTGTCAGTGGAGTGGACCCCCAGCACTAAGGCCCACCAACTGCCACTGCTATTTACATTACAAACATAAGACATCAACGCGAGCGGCAAAAATATGCTTTTTTAGGGTTACGTACACCCAACGGGACCCTATTGCTAAGCCTCCGATGTCTGTCCGTCTGTCAGTGGAGTGGACCCCCAGCACTAAGGCCCACCAACTGCCACTGCTATTTACATTACAAACATAAGACATCAACGCGAGCGGCAAAAATATGCTTTTTTAGGGTTACGTACACCCAACGGGACCCTATTGCTAAGCCTCCGATGTCTGTCCGTCTGTCAGTGGAGTGGACCCCCAGCACTAAGGCCCACCAACTGCCACTGCTATTTACATTACAAGCAAAAGACATCAACGCGAGCGGCAAAAATATGCTTTTTTAGGGTTACGTACACCCAACGGGACCCTATTGCTAAGCCTCCGATGTCTGTCCGTCTGTCAGTGGAGTGGACCCCCAGCACTAAGGCCCACCAACTGCCACTGCTATTTACATTACAAACATAAGACATCAACGCGAGCGGCAAAAATATGCTTTTTTAGGGTTACGTACACCCAACGGGACCCTATTGCTAAGCCTCCGATGTCTGTCCGTCTGTCAGTGGAGTGGACCCCCAGCACTAAGGCCCACCAACTGCCACTGCTATTTACATTACAAACATAAGACATTAACGCGAGCGACAAAAATATGCTTTTTTAGGGTTACGTACACCCAACGGGACCCTATTGCTAAGCCTCCGATGTCTGTCCGTCTGTCAGTGGAGTGGACCCCCAGCACTAAGGCCCACCAACTGCCACTGCTATTTACATTACAAACATAAGACATCAACGCGAGCGGCAAAAATATGCTTTTTTAGGGTTACGTACACCCAACGGGACCCTATTGCTAAGCCTCCGATGTCTGTCCGTCTGTCAGTGGAGTGGACCCCCAGCACTAAGGCCCACCAACTGCCACTGCTATTTACATTACAAACATAAGACATCAACGCGAGCGGCAAAAATATGCTTTTTTAGGGTTACGTACACCCAACGGGACCCTATTGCTAAGCCTCCGATGTCTGTCCGTCTGTCAGTGGAGTGGACCCCCAGCACTAAGGCCCACCAACTGCCACTGCTATTTACATTACAAACATAAGACATCAACGCGAGCGGCAAAAATATGCTTTTTTAGGGTTACGTACACCCAACGGGACCCTATTGCTAAGCCTCCGATGTCTGTCCGTCTGTCAGTGGAGTGGACCCCCAGCACTAAGGCCCACCAACTGCCACTGCTATTTACATTACAAACATAAGACATCAACGCGAGCGGCAAAAATATGCTTTTTTAGGGTTACGTACACCCAACGGGACCCTATTGCTAAGCCTCCGATGTCTGTCCGTCTGTCAGTGGAGTGGACCCCCAGCACTAAGGCCCACCAACTGCCACTGCTATTTACATTACAAACATAAGACATCAACGCGAGCGGCAAAAATATGCTTTTTTAGGGTTACGTACACCCAACGGGACCCTATTGCTAAGCCTCCGATGTCTGTCCGTCTGTCAGTGGAGTGGACCCCCAGCACTAAGGCCCACCAACTGCCACTGCTATTTACATTACAAACATAAGACATCAACGCGAGCGACAAAAATATGCTTTTTTAGGGTTACGTACACCCAACGGGACCCTATTGCTAAGCCTCCGATGTCTGTCCGTCTGTCAGTGGAGTGGACCCCCAGCACTAAGGCCCACCAACTGCCACTGCTATTTACATTACAAACATAAGACATCAACGCGAGCGGCAAAAATATGCTTTTTTAGGGTTACGTACACCCAACGGGACCCTATTGCTAAGCCTCCGATGTCTGTCCGTCTGTCAGTGGAGTGGACCCCCAGCACTAAGGCCCACCAACTGCCACTGCTATTTACATTACAAACATAAGACATCAACGCGAGCGGCAAAAATATGCTTTTTTAGGGTTACGTACACCCAACGGGACCCTATTGCTAAGCCTCCGATGTCTGTCCGTCTGTCAGTGGAGTGGACCCCCAGCACTAAGGCCCACCAACTGCCACTGCTATTTACATTACAAACATAAGACATCAACGCGAGCGGCAAAAATATGCTTTTTTAGGGTTACGTACACCCAACGGGACCCTATTGCTAAGCCTCCGATGTCTGTCCGTCTGTCAGTGGAGTGGACCCCCAGCACTAAGGCCCACCAACTGCCACTGCTATTTACATTACAAACATAAGACATCAACGCGAGCGGCAAAAATATGCTTTTTTAGGGTTACGTACACCCAACGGGACCCTATTGCTAAGCCTCCGATGTCTGTCCGTCTGTCAGTGGAGTGGACCCCCAGCACTAAGGCCCACCAACTGCCACTGCTATTTACATTACAAACATAAGACATCAACGCGAGCGGCAAAAATATGCTTTTTTAGGGTTACGTACACCCAACGGGACCCTATTGCTAAGCCTCCGATGTCTGTCCGTCTGTCAGTGGAGTGGACCCCCAGCACTAAGGCCCACCAACTGCCACTGCTATTTACATTACAAACATAAGACATCAACGCGAGCGGCAAAAATATGCTTTTTTAGGGTTACGTACACCCAACGGGACCCTATTGCTAAGCCTCCGATGTCTGTCCGTCTGTCAGTGGAGTGGACCCCCAGCACTAAGGCCCACCAACTGCCACTGCTATTTACATTACAAGCAAAAGACATCAACGCGAGCGGCAAAAATATGCTTTTTTAGGGTTACGTACACCCAACGGGACCCTATTGCTAAGCCTCCGATGTCTGTCCGTCTGTCAGTGGAGTGGACCCCCAGCACTAAGGCCCACCAACTGCCACTGCTATTTACATTACAAACATAAGACATCAACGCGAGCGGCAAAAATATGCTTTTTTAGGGTTACGTACACCCAACGGGACCCTATTGCTAAGCCTCCGATGTCTGTCCGTCTGTCAGTGGAGTGGACCCCCAGCACTAAGGCCCACCAACTGCCACTGCTATTTACATTACAAACATAAGACATCAACGCGAGCGGCAAAAATATGCTTTTTTAGGGTTACGTACACCCAACGGGACCCTATTGCTAAGCCTCCGATGTCTGTCCGTCTGTCAGTGGAGTGGACCCCCAGCACTAAGGCCCACCAACTGCCACTGCTATTTACATTACAAACATAAGACATTAACGCGAGCGACAAAAATATGCTTTTTTAGGGTTACGTACACCCAACGGGACCCTATTGCTAAGCCTCCGATGTCTGTCCGTCTGTCAGTGGAGTGGACCCCCAGCACTAAGGCCCACCAACTGCCACTGCTATTTACATTACAAACATAAGACATCAACGCGAGCGGCAAAAATATGCATTTTTGCATTCAGTTCGGACTCCTTAGCGCGAGTACGACTCACACTTGGCCAATTTTTATTATTTTTTGTTTTACTTGAGTATTAGTACTATAATCACACCAAGTTTTATGCTCGTGTGTATTACCGTTTTTCATCATATCAGCTTATATAGGTACGTCCTCACCGTGGGGC
The DNA here is from genome assembly GCA_947284805.1 of Coleophora flavipennella. Classification (NCBI taxonomy): domain Eukaryota; kingdom Metazoa; phylum Arthropoda; class Insecta; order Lepidoptera; family Coleophoridae; genus Coleophora; species Coleophora flavipennella. The sequence continues at coordinate 3,246,844 of OX369297.1, forward strand.
TCGAGCCTACCCTGAATTAGGGCGATCGGACCTTAGTCGACCACGCGGGCCCAGTGCGGATTGTTCGACTTCACACACAACCTGCGAATTTCTTCGCAGGCTTGTGCAGGTTTCTTCACGATGTTTTCCTTCACCGTAAGAGCGTCGGATAAACGTACATATGAAATTTAAATTTGAAATCACATTACTACGTGGCAGGATTCGAACCATGACCTCCCGGACAAGAGGCGGCGGCCCTAGCCGTTACGCCACCGATGCTCACGGTATTACCGTTTTTACCATAAAGCTAAATCACATACACTTCTAAAGACCTATAAAAAACACGTTTTTTTGTATGGAGACCCCTTATTTTTTCACTTTTTTAAATGTTTAGTATATGTTGTTATAGCGGCAATAGAAATACACATTATGTGAAAATTTAAACTGTCTACCTATTATGGTTCATGAAATACAGCCCGCTTAGTAATAGGGTCACCCTAAAAAACGACATTTAAGAATCGGCCCGTTTAAAAGTTAATTAAAGATAACTTTTATAGTTACGCAAATGATATGTTGTTAGAGTCATAAACGAAAGCTGCGCAATAAATTGTACTTCCCAACGGAGAACTTCACTTATTCGCGGGAGCTTCTAACAAAACCGTATTTCAACTTTTATGGAAGATACGGTATAATGTATTTAAAATTTTCCCAGAAGTACACACGGCGCCACATCAAGCTATACAAAACCAGTATACGCGGGCCTCGCGTATGTTGAAACGCAAAGGCGTCGCGTGGCCAGCTTTTACTGGTTTATTATAACTTGATGTGTCGCTGTCCGTACTTGGTACATAAGACATACTATAGAAATTAAGGCGAGATATTGATCGCGGGAGGCCGATGGATGCGGGCAGCGCAGGACCGGTCTTCGTGGAAATCCTTGGGGGAGGCCTTTGTCCAGCAGTGGACGATTTTCGGCTGATATTATGATGATGATGATGATTGATTGGAACAGTTGTGTCTGTCTTTTTCTTTACGTGTAAAGAGTAAAGAAAATAAACACACACTTTTTTAGTTTTTCGTCTCAATCAAAAACTTTAATGAAACTATAAAAAATAATAACATTACTTAATTTGTATTATCATAACAAATATTGTTGTATTTAAAAAAAATATACTTAAAAATATCAGCCATAACTAGAGTTGAAAGTAACGGTGTAGACCTACCTATCTTTGGGATTTTTTTCTATCGAGCCAAAACTGCTCGATCGTGTTTCTAATAGCTTTTAAATTGACTTTATGGAATATCTTTACAATAAGGGTATTTTTTTCAAGCTTGGGTATTCTATCGTTTAGGAGTAATTGACGTCAAAAATAACGAATATCTGTAATATTACCGCCTTAATTAGTGTTTTTGATGTTTAAAACTTGATATACATACATCCTTAGCGCAATTTTAGACAAAATATGTTTTAAATCTTTTTTAATATGCCATTTTTGAGACCGTTTAAAGTTTTAGCAATTTAAAACACATCTGCCCTTTAAGCCATTTTTGAGACAAACATATATATTTTTATGTCTGAGGTAACCTACCCTTAAAATTAAAAATCGAAGACTCTTTGCAACTGATTTTAAACTTCTATTTTTAAACTTCACCAAAATCGAACCGCAGATTCTCTGTATAAGAAGTGTACGGATACACACATACATAAATACATAGGTACACAAATAATAACTTTTATGTGTCCTTACACAGTAACTACATTTTTTCCCAAATAACGAAGTAAAAGTTTCCAACGATCACATAACCTTCTTGAAAATAAACAATTTTCGAAACACTTAAAACTTTTAGGAACAAGATTTTAATATTGCATTGTCACGCGATGTACATATGCATGCAAAATTTCAGCTAAATCGGAAGCCGGCAAGTGGGTCAAATTTAACTTGCAATAGTTCACCCGAACAAACATACATACATTGCAAGTTAATTAAAAGCTTTTAAAAAATAAAAAGATTGTCGTCGTAGCAGTTCACTACAAACTGCTACGAACAAAGACGTAGCAAGCAAACGCTAAAATATTCTTCCTTATCTCGAATTATATATTTCACTTATATTTAGTCCATAATAAATAAAAAAGATAACAATAGACGATGAAATTATAATAATAAAATTTTCAAATTTTAAATAAAAAAAATCTGTATTCGAGTCTTATATTTAAGGTAACGTGCTGAAAAAATAAACCATTTGGTTTTTTTTCCAGTTTTTATTAATTATTTTCGGCTATATGGATTTAAAATTGGATTTAAACTCAGGATTCAAACGATCGCAGCTCTGAGTGGATTATTGACAGTGCATCGCATCAAGTGTTGTTCAGTAAATTGCACGTCGGCACCAGCCTTGCTCCAGTCGATATATGGTTGATATGTGATTCTTTTGAATACAGCTTTATATTTTTTAGATATATAGATAGATAAGCGTTTACTAAGGATTTCACTCAGCACATACAATACATTTTTATACAGGTACAGTACAAATTAACAAAGTTACAAATTATTAAAGTTTTAGGGTTCCGTAGTTAACAAGGAACCCTTAAAGTTTCGCCATGTCTGGCCGTCTGTCTGTCCGCGGCTTAACTCAGAGACGATAAGTACTAGAAAGATGTAATTTGGCATGGGTATACACATAAATCACGTTGACAAAGTAGTACAATATAATCTTGAAAAAAAAAAATATTTACTTTTTCGTGTTGGGTATCGTTGAATAGGTCTTTTAAAACTACTGAGGGTTTTCTAAAACAAATTTTCGAATCAGGGATCCGTTTGCGAAATGTTAAGCTTGAAAGTGCTAGTTTCTGTTTGAGTAAAGGGTTCTCCCCCCACTAGCGAAACCGCTACTTTAGGACATCAGAAAAAAATGTAAATAGTAGTCTATATAATGAATTTAAAAGCAAAAGTATCACGGCTAAGTAGGCTTTCTTAGTTTACGAGTAATAGTCGACCAACTTAATATGTGCATATGGGTTTGTAAAAAGTTCATAGATTTTCTATACAAAATGTTCTATTACCAACTGCAAATATAATTTTGATTTTATACATTTATTTTTTGAAAAGACTACGGAACCTTACTTTGCGCGTGTCCGACTCGAACTCGGCCGTTTTTTTTTCATTATTCATAGAGTTTTCTATTAAACTTTAATCCAATCAAGAGATTAATGTAAAAAAATCAGCAATATCTCGGGAATGGTAAGTAATTGACAACGACGCTAAAAATATTATGAAATAAAAGTCGTCGTGGAAATCATTGGGGGAGGCATATGTCCAGCAGTGGGTGTCCTTCGGCTGATATGATAATGATGATGACCGACGACGTATGTTTAAAGTGATTGGTACACATGCGTGACAATCCATATCTTGAAATATACTGAACCGATTTTGCTGAAACTGGCACTGCTTCCGAATGTGAAAGATACTTAATCAAATAAATCATAAATTACAATCTAAATCTAAATTGTACACAAAATAAACATAAAACAAGCTATTTTACCCGAGACGTTCATATAGCCATGGCGAGGGTAAAATGGGTTTTGTATAAAATAATCCGAATCTTTTTAAACATGCTGAACAGCATCCTAGGTTAAGAGACCTTACGCGATTTTTGGTACCAAAATATAAAAGCTCTGTATATGCTCTGTATATAAGAGGAACTGTGATACTAATATCAACCCTAATAACCTTACGGTTGACAATCATATAGCTCGTGACTTCAGGCAGCTCCTACTAAAATATTTCAGAAACAAACTTGCTAGTTGGCTGCCAGACAATAAGCTTTTATTACTTAAATGATTTTTTTAATCAATAATTTAAGAGAAGGTACTTATACTTATAATTCAATATTGACATGTAATCTTCTATTTGATGTCGATTGTCGACATTATAGTTAGAAATATTCAACATTACGTGACTTTTTTTATCCGACGTTATTACGGTGAAGGAAAACATCGTGAGGAAACCTGCACACGCCTGCAAAGAAACTCGAAGGTTGTGTGTGAAGTCGACCAACCCGCACTGAGCCCGCCTGGTCGACTAAGGCCCGAGCGGCCTAGTTCAGGTAGGCGCTCGGGCCCTTCGGAGGGGACGTTATAAGCTGATATAATGATCCATATAATATATATAATGACATACAATGACATAAAAACCTCAAAAATATTTCAGCGAATAATAACTTAAATATAGTTCCGGCATGGAAACGACATATCTACACAACAGGACTAGAGAGGGCTTGTGGGTAAAAACTTAAACAACCCACCCAGGTGTAACCCGGTTTTGATCCAAAAATTAATTATTTATTTACCCAAGTGAAAACTGTTTCGACCCCTATGGAATTAATCCTGGAATGTACACGGGTTTTAATCGAGTACTTTCGGCAAAAACCCGAGAACTTACGCTTCTCTAAATAGAACTCCATCAAAGAGCTCTGTAATTAAAACAACTTAACGTGTCATTCGCTAAAACAAAACAAGAACATGCACAATGGAGCTATCGCCCCTTTACTTTGCAACGAAGCGAACGATTGTCAAACATTCGACACTCGATTCCATTACGTCCCCACGGAAATAGGAGGCAGTTCCACGCCGCACCGAGGATTTGTTCCGCTGGCTCACTGGATGAAAATAAAAACTCATTAGGCAGGAGATTTAACCACAGCAGGCTGAAGAGCCAGAACGAGCGGCACGTTATACAAACAAACAGCTCCAATGTCATTTTAACGCATTTGCTATGAATATTTGTCGCTACTACGGTATAAAAGCGAAAACACTTGGTTAATCGAAAAGAACTCCAGGTAGACAGCGATTATATTAATTTCATTCATAAGCAACTAACAGTGATGGCATTTTCACTATGGCCAGTCTCTAAAACACCATCTTTGTTGGACTTCATTGACATTTAAGTGATTTGTTGCCTTCCCGTCGTATTACTGGTTAAGTAAGCCTCGTAAGACCGATGCGGACCTTTAGATTTTTAGCCATTAACGCCAAAACTTCTTTTTACGTGACTTTTAAATAATTATGATCTGCTAATGGCCGTAGGTCTTAATGACTACATATATTAGGTCTTTACCTATGAAATTGCTGATGTATAAAAAAGTTTAAAGATGAAAATTAATATTAAGAACAATAGTTATTAAAACAAAATTTATTCTCAAAATAGCATTAGACTATTAGAAATTAAACGGTGGGAAACATATGCCTATAGGTTAGATATTTTGAGAGCACGATTGCTTTAACCACATGAAGTCGGGTTTATCTAGCTCTAGAGTTATCGCAGCAGTTTCTTCGTTACTAAAGTCATATTGGATAATACCCCGCATAAGATTTCGTCACTTTCAGGAAAATTCAAGAAGAATAACTAGTCTAAAAAATTGCCCCATCTGACCACTAAGCAAACGGCTTTGTTCCATTCAATGGTACATAGCTCAGGGGATCATAAGTAGTGTCATCATAAGGTAAATAAAAAAAAAAACAATAACTATTTTATTGTCAATAAAAATTGGAACTTCAAAAACTGAATCGGCAATTTCATAGGTAAATACTTATTATCCTACATATAGTATCTTGAACTTAATCAGACAGCTGCTGGGGCATCTTAAGTCCATCGAATACGTTTTGAAGATGATGATGATGATGATGATGATCTATCTGACCGATTTCGGTCATGGCGACCACTTCGACTCCTAGTCGGTTTGCCGCGCGTGCGCTCGAAGATGGTTTATGTAGCCAATCTTCGCAGCGAAACTCCTCGCGCACTGAGGGCATTTAAGTATGCCACCCTCGTAATTGTATGAAATGGTCGCAGGTGGTCGGGCCTTTAACTGGTCGCGTTTGGTATCAAGGTCAGCTTTACCTTGATCCTCGAACTCGCGCACTTGCCTATTCACAATTCTGCTCCATTCAGGCCGTTCTGCTGCCAAACTCTCCCTAAACTCTATTGTTTTGAAGATAACAATATTCCAAAGAGAGCGTAGTGGAATAAGCTAAATAGGGCTAGGCTCATAATGACACATGCAAATAGAGATCGAAAGCGAAACGGGAGGACGACGCAGCCCATCGGTTGGGAGTGGCCGGTAGCTATTGAACATACGGGGTGAAACAACGTGTCCAGTTCATCGTTGTTTTTTCCTTAGATATTGTTGGTTCAGTGCATGGCAAAGGCTTCCTCTTGGTTTCGTACTTTATCTTTAGCCAAAGTATATATATATTAGTACTAGCATACAGTAAGGACACTCCCTGCCGCTCTCCCTGCCGAATAACAGACCATATCAGGTTAGACACTTTGGACTTTGTACCGCTCTTATGCCGCGCGCGTACGGGTTAGAATCGCAATACGAGTGCCTAGGCTATCTGTTCTTGACTGTATCAGAATCTTAAGAAAATGGAAAGAAAAACAAAATGAAATTAAATTGAAGAACATTATACGCTGTGTACAATAGGTGTGATGAGATGACAGCATCAGAAATAAATTATGAACTCTTAAACCTTACTCGTATTTTTTTTTAATCAAGTCTTTGATTTTAAATTACCTAAAATTACAAAATGAGTACATAAATGACGCTGCAAAACAATGACGTCACGCCTAGGGATTTCAAACATTTTTAGAACCAAATGTCGTTTATGACATATGATAAAAAGTAACTCAGATGACTAGCATTCGTCATCCCTAATTGTTAGTGTTATTTGAGCTTAATTTGATAGAGTGGATTAGCCTAGCCAGGTGATAACTGGCAATCAATTTGTAAATTATATTCATGTGATTCTGGCACAATTGGGATGATGACTGCATCAAAAATTAATTATGAACTAATGATCTCTAAATCCACTCATACCAATACCTCCCACTCTATGCCTGGCACCATGTGAAAGTTGCAGGAAGCCGCTGGATGCAGGCAGCGCAGGTTAGGTCGTTGTGAAAACTCTTGGGAGAGGCCTTTGTCCAGCAGTGGAAGTCTTTCGGCTGATATGATAATGATGTCATATCAGTTCATATACTTCCCCACCGAGGGGCACGAGCCTACCCTGAATTAGGGCGATCGGGCCTTAGTCGACCACGCGGGCCCAGTGCGGGTTGGTCGACTTCACACACAACCTGCGAGTTTCTTCGCAGGCGCGTGCAGGTTTCCTCACGATGTTTTCCTTCACCGTTAAGAGCGTCGGATAAACTTACATATAAAATCTAAATTCGAAATCACATTGGTACGTGGCAGGTTCGAACCACTACCTCCCGGACAAGAGGATGATAATGATAATGATCACTAGATTGCCCATTTCGATCACTGAAACTACAATAAATTTTACCCGCTTTAAGTTCTATCAAGCCTCAAATTTTTATTTGCTTAATAAAATCATAAATCGAGTACATACTCTTAAATCACGATGAAAATCTATGGCGTCACGTCTATATATTCAAAACATTTTTACAACAAAATGTCGTTTTTGACAGATGATAAAAAGTGACTCAAATGACTAGCTGTCAAAAAACTCTTTGCTGTACCACAAATGTGCACTTTTCAGGGATAATGCCATACAATTCTAACACTGCACTGCGATTTGCGATACAAGGGTGGTAAATAGGTAATTACAAACAAGGTGACATTTGGCCACGAGTTTGAAATTACCTTTTACCCCCGCCCGTGTCTGATACGACGTTTGGTTTTTGTTAATTTTGTAATAAAGTACTACACTGATTTTGATAAAAATAAATATTGGACCAACTCTGGAGCATACTCTATTGAATAAAAAAAATAATGAAAATCGGTTCAAAATCTGCGAAGATATCGCGTAACAAACATACAAAAAAAAAACTTACAGTCGAATTGAGAACCTCCTCCTGTTTGGACACGGTATAATAAAGAGTACTAGTTTGGAAGTCGGTTGAAAATACAACAAGTTGGTACACAATAATATAACGATGCAATATCTAGCGGTTATGTAGCTCAATCTTAAATTTTCAGTCCCGTGTGTACCTTTTACTCATGTTTGGTGCGAGTCCCGAGGTGGGGGCGCCTTGGTAGCTTGTGCCAGATTAATTAATTAAATTAAAACAATTAAAACGTTTCTCGACTGCAGTATTGAGCGCTGGGCGCAGTACTCCGTAACAGCTAGATATGATATTAGGGCTAAAAAACGTTGCGCGCGGACAATGGCCAGCGTTGTCTTTGCGTGACGCGTGATGTACCACAGACTTAATTCTTCTCTAGTTTACTTTTAACATTATACAAAGGTATATTTGATTAATGATAGACAAATCTTTATTCAGAATTACAAATTACCCCACATTAGGCAATGACTGTATTGTGGTGGCCATAAATATTATTAACAAGTTAGTACTATGACGCGGCTGTATCAACCTGTACTGTGAAAAAAAAATTAAGAGGATTGTGAACCTATGGAGAAAATTAGACTTTTCATACAAACGGCGATAACGATTTTCACCACCTAAAAGTTGTCCTCCACCTGTTCTGCTAGGAAAATACGGTACAAATTATGTATAAAACTTACGGATATATTTATTAACTATTTTTTTCCAGAAATTTTGCAAATTAATGTCAAAAACAGGGTCTACAGTATGTTTATTTACATCAAAAGTGGTAATATGTTTAAAATTGTACTTAAATTAATCGATTTTTTATAACTTTAAGTATTGTTCCCTATTGCGTTGGGGAATTTGGTAAGCCCGCTTCCATCTTCGGCAACATCGTCACTTACCACCAGGTGAGATGTTGTCAAGGGTTTACCAATTGTGAATAAAAAAATTCGAGCGAGACCTACAGTACTCGCATATGATGTGTAACATGTGACAAAGTACTTTACGTTAATTAGATTTGATGACGATATTGTACCTGGGTGGCGGATCTGACAGTAACGAAAAAAACCGACCAAGTGCGAGTCGGACTCTCGCGACTTCCTGTTACACATTTCCGTCCCATGTTACACATTTCCGTCCCATTTCACGAAATCACTCCCACAAATTGCAAAAACCGACCAAGTGCGAGTCGGACTCTCGTAAAGTAGAATTCCGCGCTTCCGCGACTTCCTGTTACACATTTCCGTCCCATGTTACACATTTCCGTCCCATTTCACGAAATCACTCCCAAAAATTGCAGGAAAGCGAGAGCAAAGATGTTACACATCAAAAAAAATATTCGAGCGAGACCTACAGTACTCGCATATGATGTGTAACATGTGACAAAATACTTTAGGTTAGTTAGATTTGATGACGATATGTACCTGGGTGGCGGATCTGACAGTAACGAAAAAAACCGACCAAGTGCGAGTCGGACTCTCGTAAAGTAGAATTCCGCGCTTTCGCGACTTCCTGTTACACATTTCCGTCCCATGTTACACATTTCCGTCCCATTTCACGAAATCACTCCCACAAATTGCAGGAAAGCGAGAGCAAAGATGTTACACATCAAAAATATAATAATAATAATATATTGTTTCCATGGTGATAGCTTTACACAGTATTACAATAATTTGAATTGAATATTGTCATTTGACCCATCTTAAGGCCTTAATTAACAATGGCAAGAGGCAGTGTTAAAGTGTAATTGTGTATAAATTCTCGTTGGAAAAGCGTTGGACCACTGCCATATATTCTAACACTGTGCCAATCAGGTGAAATTTAAAAATGTATGCTTCTTACATCTCCACTTTTTACCACCAAAGAGTCCTATTAAGGTTCCATTCTCCCCACAGTTACATCGTAACTCAAAAGGGATGAAGGCGCAAAATTTTGGAGAAATTATCCTAATTTAAAAAGAATATACAACGTCTGCGTTTTGCACGGAACTTCGCATTACCTTATAATATAACACAAAATGGATTCGCTTGGGGGAAAAAATGCAAGAGAGGATATGGTACGCATTAACCTAGGGTTCAGTAGATGAGACGACGCATATAATAAGACTTCGATTTTAATCATAGTCTGGCATGGAACAACTAAAATGTAATTGGTAATGGGTGTTTCCTTAACAAAATCTGGCCAAGTGCGAGTCGGACTTATTTTCTGTTTCATTTACTTCAGAATTATTACTATAACCACATGTAGTTTCACGTTTGTATACAGGGTGTAACAAAATTGGTGTAGGACCCGTTAACTGGCGGTTCTACTCATCATACTGAACAACTTTCCCCAAGGAACTAATATTAAATTCTCAAAAAAAAAAATTGGACCCTCCATACTAAAATGCACAAAATTGGTCGATCAGCTGATCGATTTGTATGAAGAAAAATTTTTTTTTGCGATTTCAGCGAAGTCGTAGAACAAAATATGTTCAGTATGATGAGTAGAAGCCCCAGTTAACGGGACCTACGCCAATTTTATTACACCCTGTATATTACAGTTTTTACAAAAGGGAAAAATCAGCTTATCATCATCATCATCATATCAGCCGAAAGACGTCTACTGCTGCCCGCATCCAGCGGCTTCCCACGATTTTCACCAGGTCGTCGGTCCACCGCATGGGAGGCCTGCCTACGCTACGTTTTCTTTCACTTGACTTTTTAATTTTATTAAAGTTAGCAGAAACAATTTTCATTTTAAGATTTGTTAGACAATACATTTGGTCACTTTTAGATCGAACAGTGACAATTTCCGTTTTATGGGTTTTCCCTTTTTGCCAGATCACATCGGTACCCTAAAAAGAGGGGAATATATGCGAAATTGGGAAAGAGGGGTGTGCAAGGTTAACGATTTATGGTGTTCGTTCGATTGGACCACCTGCTTCTGTGCTTATGCCATTATTGCTCGAAGTAATGTAGTATCGGATTTCTTTTCAAGATTGATTGATTGTGCGCAATTTTCTTATTGGGGATCAGATACTCGGAACTAATAGGTTTACCTTGTCCACGCGTGGAGTGTCACTATGAGAGAGAATCCGAAAGGATGTTATTCGCCAGACAACTAAAGTAACCGTCATCGACATAGCTTAGAGAACTAGAGGACTCATGTGGCGATGTGGCACACTCATCTGTCGTAGAACCTGTATATCAGATAATAGGTTTATCTTATCCACGCGTGGAGTGTCACTATGAGAGAAAATCCGAAAGGATGTTATTCGCCAGACAACTAAAGTAACCGTCATCGACATAGCTTAGAGAACTAGAGGACTCATGTGGCGATGTGGCACACTCATCTGTCGTAGAACCTGTATATCAGATAATAGGTTTACCTTATCCACGCGTGGAGTGTCACTATGAGAGAGAATCCGAAAGGATGTTATTCGCCAGACAACTAAAGTAACCGTCATCGACATAGCTTAGAGAACTAGAGGACTCATGTGGCGATGTGGCACACTCATCTGTCGTAGAACCTGTATATCAGATAATAGGTTTACCTTATCCACGCGTGGAGTGTCACTATGAGAGAGAATCCGAAAGGATGTTATTCGCCAGACAACTAAAGTAACCGTCATCGACATAGCTTAGAGAACTAGAGGACTCATGTGGCGATGTGGCACACTCATCTGTCGTAGAACCTGTATATCAGATAATAGGTTTACCTTATCCACGCGTGGAGTGTCACTATGAGAGAGAATCCGAAAGGATGTTATTCGCCAGACAACTAAAGTAACCGTCATCGACATAGCTTAGAGAACTAGAGGACTCATGTGGCGATGTGGCACACTCATCTGTCGTAGAACCTGTATATCAGATAATAGGTTTACCTTATCCACGCGTGGAGTGTCACTATGAGAGAGAATCCGAAAGGATGTTATTCGCCAGACAACTAAAGTAACCGTCATCGACATAGCTTAGAGAACTAGAGGACTCATGTGGCGATGTGGCACACTCATCTGTCGTAGAACCTGTATATCAGATAATAGGTTTACCTTATCCACGCGTGGAGTGTCACTATGAGAGAGAATCCGAAAGGAAGTTATTCGCCAGAAAACTAAAGTAACCGACGTCGACATAGCTTAGAGAACTAGCGGACTCATGTGGCGATGTTTCACACTCATCTGTCGTAGAACCTATATATCAGATAACTAATAGGTTTACCTTATCCACGCGTGGAGTGTCACTATGAGAGAGAATCCGAAAGGAAGTTATTCGCCAGAAAATTAAAGTAACCGACATCGACATAGCTTAGAGAACTAGCGGACTCAAGTGGCGATGTGTCACATTCATCTGTCGTAAAGCCTATATAACAGCTGGACTAAGCTTCTTCCGTCTGCAAGTGAAAACCGCGTCTTGTAAACGTCCCCACTCCCCACAACTGGGGCAGAGTATTACAATGTAGCTGCTTACAGTAGTGCAACGAGTGTACTTACGCAGAGCAACGGAAGGCTACTTGGCTACTCCGCGAGTTTGCCAAGCTGACTACAGGCTAGTATGGGTTAGTACCTACGTCGGTGGCGTATCGTGCGACATCATAGACGTTGCGCTACTGTAAGTCATATCGTAAGTCGTGACTGGTGTATGAGTCCCTTCCCAAAGTCGGGAAGGTTAAGCCATACTCCACATACGGGGGCCAAGTCCGAGTCGGTGAAGGTGAAGGGCTAGTGGCGAACCCCATTGTAAGAAGTTTTTCAAGTCGCCCATAAGGCATCTGATACGGCTTAACGACTGCCATCCAGTGATAGCAACCGGAAAAAACAACGGCTCAATGAGAAAAATGCTACTAAAACAGTCAAACACATCCAGGCAATAACCGTGCTTCAGGTCGGTTAACCAAAGTGATCCAATCACGCCGCTTCACTATGAGCTGCGACTACCTATGTGTTGTGTACTGTACGCATTGCATTGTATTATGTTCCTATTACATTTTAATGTATTTTTCTTACATTTTGGTAATTGTACCTGTTTTCTTATTGTGTCAAAAATAAACCTTTGTGTCTTTGTTTATACGACTACATCAGGACTTCTTGTTATTTTAACTGAAAAACTGTCCCCATCTCCCCATTCAAAAAAGCTGTAAAATTATACGGCTTTGGGCATTAATAACGGGACCACGTAGACTCTGCTTATCGCGTCCGATGCGTTGTTGTCCCTTTCATTAGCTAAACGTCAAAAAGGGAAAACGATAGCTTTATCGCCATCGTGAAAATAAAGCTGGGCCTAAATGTCCAGTTTGGGGTAATCTGGGGTTATTTGGAGTGATGTGGGGCCCCAGGTCGCCCCGAAGGTAATGCCCGTCGATTATGGCCGACAGGGGCGATATTTTAATTAAAGAGGGCTACTTAACATGTTACAAGGGGCATTTTTTATTTCAGCTGTGACGTTTTTAAAATGAACGAAATGAAAACTACACTTTGAAAATACCTATTTGTTTTGTAGAGCTTCACTTTGTAGATAAATACGTTTTGAAGTATAAAAAGTATAGGAAATCTAAGAATTTTGCATATTCTACAATGGATTCTCTTACCTAGCCATTCTTTATTCAAACCGTTTAAAAGCAGTAGTTTGAAGTAGGCATTGTGACAGGACTTCGTTTTGAATTATGTCGGGAAATCTGCACAATTTCAGTACCAACAAAACAGAAAGAGAACATACTATAAACAGGCTATTGGCAAAGTATACATTTATTAGTCATCATTACAGCTCATATACGTCCCCACCGAGGGGCTCGAGCCTACCCTGAATCAGGGCGATTAGGCCTTAGTCGACCACGCGGGCCCAGTGCGGGTTGGTCGACTTCACACACAACCTGCGAGTTTCTTCGCAGGCGTGTGCAGGTTTCCTCACGATGTTTTCCTTCACCGTTAAAGCAATCGGTAAGTATGTACGTAAGTTTTTTGAAAAACTCATTGGTACATTGGCCGTCCAGATTTGAACCCGGTACCTCTGGTTAGATGGACCGAGTCGTTACCGGTTGAGCCACCGACGCTTTTACATATATTTTACATATTAGTACTATCGTCTATTAGTGTAGGGTGGAACCGGGGCTTTTACACCTAATCATAGACTTGGACATTGTTATTGATAATGGTAAATTACTGAACAACTTTTACGTAGTATACTGAACAACTTTTTCCAAAGAACACATAGTTAATTCTGAAAAAAATGCTATCATACCATATAACTGGCTAAACATATTAAACACTATTGACTAAACAACTGATCGATTTGTATGAAAAGCCCAGTTTTTTTTATGAATTGACTATGAGAGTAACTCTTTTTTTTTATTAAAAATTTGAGTGCGTTTGACTATATCTCACCTGATGGTAAGTGACGATGTAGTCGAGGATGGTACACGCAAACTCAAATAATGCCTATTCACTCTCTCCTAGAAGATCCCCAAATTATAGGATATAAGATATAGGATATTATTATTCTATTAATAAATATGTGCTTATATCCCTCTCTTGGGAAAAAAAATCAGATAATGAGTAGAATCTCCAGTTAACGGATCCCACACAATTATATTACACTCTGTATACTAAGTAGAAGACTTGTAAGGTCAATGATGTTTGTACAGAGACCTGCACATCAAGCTAGACAATCGTAGTGCGATTCTGATCTATACGCATACGGCATAAGAACGGTACTAAGTCCAAAGTGTCTAGCTTGATTTGCTGGCCTCTGTACATTCAGCAGAGCACTAAACGTTCTCCCAAAAGCCTATTAACAGTTATTAATTAGTTACGAACGACGTAAATGACGTTCTCTATATAATGAGCATATCACTAAATGATTCTCCAAAAACATTTTAAAAGTTATCGATTATGTAGTTACGAACGACATAAATGACGTTCTACATTCAGCAGAGCACTAAATGATTTCCAAAAAGACAGTTACTAATGAGTTACAAACGACGTAAATGACGTTCTTCATTGAGATACGCACTAAACCATTTCATAAAGCCGGTTAACAGTTATTACTTAGTTATAAACCACGTAATTGACGTTGAACAATCAGCAGAACACTAAAATATGATTCCTTAAAAGCCTGAAACAATAATTAATTAGTTACGAACGACGTAAATGACGTTCTACATTCAGCAGAGCACGAAATATTTCCCTTAAAAAACCTGTTAACAGTTATTACCTAGTTACAAACGACGTAAATGACGATGCGCATTCAGCAGAGCACTAAATGATTCCCAAAAAGACACAGTTATTAATGAATTACGAACGACGTAAATGACGTTCTTCATTGAGGAACGCACTAAATCATTTCATAAAGCCGGTTAACAGGTATTACTGAGTTATAAACGACGTAAATCTTCAACTTCTGTGCAATATAAAAACCCGATAGGGTTTCCTTTGTACTATATTAATATCTTTATGTTTGTTCTTTAAAGCTCTAAATAAAAAAAAAAAAAAAAAAATTGACGTTAAGCAATCACCTGAACACTAAATGATTCCCTCAAACCCTGAAGCAGTTATTAATGAGTTACGAACGACGTAAATGACGTTCTACATTCAGCAGAGCACTAAATGATTACCTAAAAAACCTGTTAACAGTTATAACTTAGTTACAAACGACGTAAATGACGTTGCGCATTCAGATGAGCACTAAATGATTCCCCAAAAGCCTGTTAACAGTTATTAATCAGTTACGAATGTACGGCAACGTTGATTTTTGATTTGTTTGCTCTGCATTTACGAGCCAGTTGCATTGAACATCCATTTTGGATCACATTGTTTCAATGCTAAATGCCATCGTTGACTAAACGACCGCTATGTAATAGCTACGCTAGGGAGCAAAATGTTCGAAATTTAGAAGCTAAGCTAGTTTTTAACCGACTTCGCAAGGAGGAGGTTCTATGTTCGACTGAATGTAATTTTTATGTAACTTCGCCGATATTTTCGATTTTAAACCGATTTGAATTATTCTTTTTTAATTGATAGTTTATGGGATCACCATATAAATTATATCAAAATCCGTCAAGTAATAATAAAAAAAATAAATGCAAAGAAAATGTAGCAAAGTTTTACTTTGTTTTGAATGGTCAATTATAAACCAAACGTAGCCTAGTATTCGTTTTATACAAAATCGGAGATAAAAACTGTACTATGCTTTAAGTTGACATTTGAAGTTTAATTTTGCAAAGAACATTCTAATTTTGTTAGAACAGGTTTATTCAAAATGAGTGATGATATTTGCAAGGACACTTGCAAGGAGTTGAACCTTATTCTACTTGGTGTTTAGCTTATTAGTTTTTTATTTTAATTTAATCCACAATCGGTAAGTCCTTGACATCATCACTTGGTCAGTTTGTTACGTGCAAACTTTGAAGAAGACGAAAAGACGAAGGGATTAAATTCAGCAATGGACATATTCGAAAGTATTCAAAACAAGATGTGGTAAAATCCAGAAATGAACATTTTCAGAAGTAGTTAAAACAAAAAGTGGTCAAAATCTAGAAAAGGACATGGACCGTCAAACCTGTGTCTACACTACAACCGCAAGTGTGCGTCGCTACTGCAGCATAAACGTGGAAAATCCAAAAAACCTATAAAACTTTCGGGTACAAGCTTTTATTTGAAAAGAGTTTTTAAGTTCAGTGTGCCAAATGAGAATGTAATAAAATAATCGCTTGATTCTAAATTTAAAATAGCCGGGCTGACAGGTACATTTGATATAATTCGATTGAAATCAATAGATAAACGATATTGGTAGCCTGATTCCTCCCTCGTAGTTCATAATCAGATCAACTTCAAAAAACTATTAAAAGGATTTATTTTCACGGGGAATACGGCTTCATATCAAATTTTAACTAAATTGGACCCCTGGAAATCGCTCTAACATCGATCGCAAGATTTGAAGCGGACTTACATACGAACATTGCAAGTTAAATAATTTCTTGCAAAAACAAATGAAATAAATAAAGTAAAAAAATGAGTCACGCTCTCCATGATAAAATAAAAGGAATAAAGACACATCTATTTCAATTCAAAAGAGAGTCGAGGAAAGAAAAATGAAAAATTATCCGTAATAATTTTTGGACGGAAAAAGAAGTATCTTTATAAATATTCAGCCTAACTTTCTTACTTTTAATTTTTATCTTTTCCGACTGGGCGTAATCAAAATAGATGACTTAGATTAACAAAACGAAAATAATAATAAGTTTCCCTAAAAAGTATTTATTATGCTCAAATGAAAAATATCATCACAAAGAATCCTGTGAATAATGAAAATAGAAATAAAGCGAGCGAAAAAATATAACGTCGAGGAAAACAGCATTATTTTGTTAAAAGAATGAACAAGCAAGAAGATTGAAAATTAAATTTTCAAATTATCATTTATTTTAAATGGTGACCAACGGGACCCTATTACCGCAGTATTACAATATAGCGGCTTTATCGTAATACTGTGCTATTACTAAGCCTCCGCTGTCCGTCTCTGTCATCGGGCCGTATTTCATGAACCGTAATAGCAAAGTATATATTTTAGTACTAACATACAGTATGGACACTTCCGCCGCTCTCTAGATACTTTCCTCACCCCCTCTTCACCCAGATTGATACAGATTGTTACAGATTGGTTTGTCGAACCTATAGGATTTCGCCGCCATTTCGTTTATTCCGTCATGCGTTTTTTGAAATGCCATTTCTGGTCCGTTGTATGAAGTGTCCAGGATGTGGTAATAGGTTGACAGTTGAAACTTTCACAGATTGTGTATGTATTTCTATTGCCGCTATTTAGAAATAAAGAGATATTTTTTAAATTCACAAATTGGTAAGCCTTTGACATCATATCATCTGATGGTAAGTGACGATGATGCCGAAGATTAAAGCGGGCTTACAAGATTCCCAACGCAATGGGGAACTGGCTATCTTATCTTCAACCCGGAACACATCAATGCTATTAAAATTGATGTTTGGCGGCAAGACTTAGATAAGATGGTGGTAGCTAGCCAGGCGGGCTATAAAAATGCTCTACCACCAACCAAACCGAGTCTTGCAAAGTTGAACCCGCCAGGAATCGAATCCGCGACCTGCTGGTGTGAAGCGAATGGACTAACCAATACGCCACGGACATACGGAGGTGTTTTTTCGTAAAGTTGTGTCGTAGGGTTCCAAATCTTCTGACTGTGGATGTCGGCACAAGCCCTGCAACCTCCACCAATCCGGCCTAGGCCCGGTTGTCATATCAGCTCATACACGTCCCCAACGAGGGGCTCGGACCTACCCTGAATTAAGGCGATCGGTTTAGTCGAACACGCGGGCCCAGTGCGGTTGATCGACTTCACATACAACCTTCGAGTATCTTCGCAGGCGTGTGCAGGTTTCCTTACGATGTTTTCCTTCACCGTATGAGAGTCGGATAAACGTACATATGAAATCGAAATTCGAAAACACATTGGATTACATTATATTCCATTGCAATACGGCCTAACCTTCCCTAATTTTTGGGGACCTACGTTATGGTTGTTCTAATTATAAACATGTCACAAGTCGCCCCATCCCTACGTAAAATAAAGTATTAAAAAATCTCCATAAATGCATAAATTATCACTTTTCTCAAATTCGCATAGTAACTTTGCATGAGACTTGAAACAGAAAGAATAAATAAAAGGGTTCCGTATTTCAATATTTATGAAGACGACGCGACCCGCGCGCCCGTGCCAAGTGAAATATCGCCAAGTGCGCCATCGAGATAAGTGAAAAGGGTTCAGTACACAATTGGGAACGGGGGAATGTTGTGAAAACTGCCCGGGGTTGTCACGGATAACATTTATTTTCGTTTCCAGAAAAAGGGCGGAGACTGGTTCAATTGGCGAGTTCTGTGGGTACATTGAGGACATAGGACATGCAGTGTCAAAGAACGGGTATAAAGTACTAACGATGACGAATGCAAAAAAAACGACCTTGTATATATATCCTTCCTTAATATTATAAATGTGAAAATGTGTTTGTTTGTTTGTTACCTTTTCACGCTTCAACAACTTCACAAATTTTGATGAAATTTGGCAAGCAGGTAGCCTGTACCACAGGTAAGGACATATGCTACTTTTTATCCCGTGAAAATAGCATAGTCCGATGCAGTTCCTGAGGGAACTGAAAATATACTCTTTTTTTGGTTATAATTTCTTTAACATCGCAACGGAACAATGGATTTTCTGATTTTTTGCACAGAGATAGCTGAGGAGGTGAGGAATGACATAATTAACTAATTAGCATTCAAAAACAACCATAAAAATGATGTACACGCGGGCAAAGCCGCAGGCAAAAGCTAGTAATATTATAAATATGAAAATGTGTTTGTTAGTTTGTGTGTTACCTTTTCACGCTTCAACACCTTGACCAATCTTGATGAAATTCGGCATGCAGGTAGCCTGTGTCACGGGGAAGGACATAGGCTACTAGCATAGTCCGATGCAGTTCCTGAGGGAACTGGAAAATTACTCTTTTTTGGTAAATTTCTTTACCATCACAACGGAACATTGGATTGTTGTGATTTATTTCCCGATCTGGGATAGGGATCTGGGGAAACCTCATGTGCACGCTCGCGAACCGCCGAAGCCGCGGGAAAAAGCTAGTTTTTTAATAAACCCATTTAATATTTTTAGGGTTTCGTACCTCAAAAGTCGGTGACCCTAAGACAGACGTGTTACGTAAATAAATCAAATTTAAACATGGGGGCCACTTTTGGGGCGTAAATTTGAAAAGCAGCCAAAACCATCATGTTCATACAGCCTTACAGGAGATTCTTTTGTTACATTTATAAAAAATATGGAACTCGATAATAAAATGAATTAATTTTAATTACAGTTTTGAGCTTCTCAACATTTATCAAAGTAATAACTTAATTACTTTACCATTTTGTAATTATTCCTTGTGTGCAATAAAGAATTTATACATACATACTTTAATTAAAAGTTTAAACCCGACTGATTAAAATTTATCCTATGTCTTGAAGGGGGGTCAAGGCGAATTTAACGTCACCTCATACTCCAAAATCCATCAAGCTTTTTAAGCTACAGGCTCAGAAACAAAGAAACAGACATGACTTGACTTATTGTCCCTAAGTCCCCTAGGTGGGGCAAAGGGCGTCCCCTAGGTGGGGGATAATCTTCGGCTACGCGGTTTACTTCAGGCCCTGACAACCCGATCGTCTTCAGTTCCGCTACCACTGAGCGCCGCCAGGATTGTTCAGGACGGCCACGCTTCTTTTTCCTTTCTAGCGCTTATTGAAGTATGTGGGTGGGGTTTTTATCCCATCTGAGAGTGTAGCCAATCCAGGTCTACTTGCGACGAACGATCTGGTGGCCGATCGACGTTTCGCGACATACAATCTGGTTGACCGAGCAATTGAAAGGAACAGACATACATCCTTACTAATATTATAAATGTAAAAATATTGTGTTTGTTTGTTAACTTTTCACGCTTCAACGCCTCGACCAATCTTGATGAAATTTGGCATGCAGGTAGTGTGTGGCACTGGGAAGGACGTAGGCTCTTTTTATCCCGTAAAAATAGCATAGTCAATAAATAATGGATTTTTGTGATTTTTGCACATTGATGGTTGATGTGGTGGGAAATGACATAATTTAGTTAATAAGCATATCCTGACATAGTTCCCGAGAGATCTGGGTAAAACTCATTCCACGCTCGCGCACGTCGGCGTCGCCACGGATTGAAGTCATTTTATGTATAGAATTGATTAAGGGGATGGGAAGTGACATAGACTGCTAATCAGAAAAGCTCAATATAGTTCCTGAGGGATCTGGAGAAAACTGATTTCCACGCTCGCGGCCCGCTTGCGGCACGCGCACCACTTACCCTCAAAGAAAATGCATATATACACCCGAAAAACATTACCCTCCTTTTTTGGGCAGTTGGGTAAAAAGGCGATATCTAACGAATACTAACTTGATTGTTTGCGTTACTGTTAAGGTGCTGTTATCATACCTGAAACAAATTACAATAAATTAGTTATTGCTGGACAGCATCGAACTCCGAATAAAAATGATGCATCTATAATAATATAATAAAACTGTAACGGGGCCGTGTCTGTACATGAAATATTTTTGGAAAATAATAACTGTGGTGGACATTACTAACGATACAGAGGCCAAAACAACAACTTTTGGAATTTTTGTCTGTCTGTCTGTCTGTCTGTCTGTCTGTATGTTCGCGCATCACGCAAAAACTACCGGGCCGATTTTGATGAAATTTTGTATGGTGGTTCCTTATAGCCCGGGTTAACATATAGGATACTTTTTATCCCGGAAAATTCAAGAGTTCCCGTGGGAAAATCAAAAGTATTCATTTATATCATGGCTCACCACGCAAATGTGGCTTGACCTATTACAATCAAATTTTACACGTTGATACCCTTATCGCGAACTAAAACTGGGACATTGTGAATCCCAAAAAAATTAAGGGTTCCTTCAGGAATGCAAAAAAATGTATCTTTAGAATGGCTCAACGTAACAATATGAAACCTTTACATTGGGATGGGGTGTTTTGACCATCATTAGATAGTCGGGTATTCTTTATCCCGGAAAACTAAAGAGGTCCCGTGGGAAATTATCTATCGATACTTAAAATAATAACAATAGAGTACTTTTTTCCACATATTAGCTACACATACCACACATTATAATCATAGCAGAAGAATGTCAATAGATGGCACTGCAGGTATAATAAAACGCGCTTAAATTGTATTAAAACATTAAAATATTATTTCATACTTTTGAGTTGATTTCTTTTATGTATTTTTCAGCATACGCTACTTTACACAACTCTAACTCTGGAACTATGGAACGTAGCGATGTGTTTCATAGACGAACAGATAGGTATTTTTTACAGATTGCAATAGTGTAAAAAAATTAAAAAACACATAAATTGAGTTTAGCATCTTTTAACAGGAGGCACAGATATGGGAACACCAATTCCTTAATGACCTCACTCGGAGGGCACTGGTCTCGGCCAGATGGAATATTTCATCTTTGATGCAGCTGCCGGGCTTTAGTCGATCTGATGGCAAAAGGCCGGAGGGTTTAAACAGGTGCTATGGCAGAGAGGAACGTGCCTGCTTTGGGACGCCACTATTTATGCCTCACTCCTCACCCGTACGGTACTGCTGCTCAATTTGCGGCGAGAAAGAAGCATAATAAGTACTCGGTCTTGGAGAAAAAATACTGCTTTGTGCCGCTGGTCTGTGAGACAACCGGCAGCTGAACCCTCAGAGGCCTTTGCCTTCACAAAGGAGATTGGCCGTCGCCTTCGAGAGAGGAGATGTTACGTGAGGTCCTACCTGCTGCTAAGGTTGTCTATTGCCATCCAGCGCGGCAAAGAGAAGTGCGTCATGGGCTCCTTTGGAGCTAATACGACTCGAGGATTTGACCCATATTAATATTTTTAGGAAATTTTATTACTAGATTGATATAATGATTTGAATTAATTTTTTGATAATATAGGTATATGTGTTATTTCATCATATCAGTTTATATACGTCCCCACCAAGGGGATCGATCTGCCCTGAGTTAGGGCGATCAGGCCTTAGACGATTACGCGGGTTTCTTCGCAGGCGTGTGCAGGTTTCCTCACGATGTTTTTCTCACCGTAAGAGCGTCGGATAAACGTACATACCAGTATGAAATCGATATTCGTATAGATATTGGTAAGTGGAAGGATTCAAACCACGGCCTTCCGGACAGGAGTTAGTTGCCCTAACCTTTCTGCCACCGACGCTCTATATGTTTTTAATGATTTAGAAATCCTTACTTAATATTATAAATGTGAAAATGTGTTTGTTGGTTTGTTACCTATTCACACTTCAACGCCTCTACCAATCTTGATGAAATTTGGAATGCAGGTAGCCTGTATCACTGGGAATCAAATAGTCTACTTTCCCGAGGAAAAAGTTCCTAAGGAAAAAGTTCCTGAGGAAGCTAAAACAATACTCTTTGTTCGTTAAAAATGAGTTGGTGTGATTTTTAGCACAGAGATGAGGTGTAAAATGATATAATTTACTAAAAAGTATATCCAGATATAGTTCCCGAGGGATCTGGGGACAACTGTTTTCTACGCTCGCGCACGTCGGTGGCGTCGCAACGGAGCAACGGATTAAAGTGATTTTTTGTATACAATTTGTTGAGGGGCTGGGAAGTGACAAAGACTGCTAATCCGAAAAGCCCGATACAGTTCCTGAGGTACCTAGAGAAAACTCATGTCCACGCTTGCGAGCTGATTGCGGCTCGCGCACCACTCACCCTCAAAAAGAGTCATTAAAGCTATGTCCACGCGAGCGAAGCCGCGGGCAAAAGCTAGTATAAAATAAGTTACCATTTTTATGAAATCCAATTACAAACAAATTGGGAAAGAGACGTTTGTTTTCGTCGAAAACTCATTTAATATTTATTGAAAAAAAGGGAAAGCAATCATAATATGACTACCTGTATGAAATTGTATATTTCTCTACGGTACCCTAAGAACAACAACTCCGGTACAAATCGGCCAAACGGAATAAGT
Organism: Coleophora flavipennella; assembly: GCA_947284805.1. Lineage (NCBI taxonomy): Eukaryota > Metazoa > Arthropoda > Insecta > Lepidoptera > Coleophoridae > Coleophora > Coleophora flavipennella. The sequence continues at coordinate 3,270,244 of OX369297.1, forward strand.
AATGAGGCATTCCATCGAGCAATATTTTTATTTGCACCAACAACAATTTAATAAGATCCCCCCTTTTCTTGCATTTTCTTTCGCATCCTCAGCCATTATTGTAACTCAGATTTGCATAATTTATTCACTTTGATCAGGACTTTATGTTAAACATAAATAAAACTTTTAAGGAAGGAACGTCTCTTCGCTTTTTTAGCAATATTGCTCGGTATGGTTACGTTAGTACTAATATATAAATATACTTTGGTTTTATAAATAGGGATGACGACAGCATCAGAAATAAATTATGAACTATTGATCACTAAATTGCCCTCCCTCCTACTTAAACTTCGGAAAACCTAACTCGTTTTGTTTTCCATAAAGTCTTCGATTCTCACCAAAAACACAAAATGAGTACGTAAATGACGCTGCAATACTAAGATGTCACGCTTAGGTATTTCAATCATTTTTAGGACAAAATGTCGTTTTTGACTGATGATAAAAAGTAAATCAGATGACTAGTATTCGTCATACCTCACCTGATGGTACGTGACGATGATGCCGAAGATGGAAGCAGGCTTACTTGAACCTGGCTATCTTATCTACAAGCCGGAACACATCAATGCTGTTAACATTGATGCCTTGCGGCAAGACTTAGATAAGATGGTGGCGGGCTTAGATAATGCCCTTCCAAAACCGAATCTTACAAAGTGAGACTTCGCCGGGAATCGAACCCGCGACCTCCTTATATGAAGCTAATGGACTAACCATTATGCCACGTAGGCAGTTAAAAGGCGATCTGGGCCCTTATCCTTAATTTTTCCATAATTATAAATGTAAAAGAAGGTTTGTTTGTCCTGGTAAGCTAGTAAGGATGGGTATCCCTAGCATGAAAAATAAGTGGAAATGAACAAAAAAAATGACGCATTTAGTAAGGTGAACCCAGTGGCCAGTTCTGAATCGGTTTGCGGTCTAGACTCCTTAACCGCTCAGATAAACTCGTAAACCTGCACACGCCTGCGAATAAACTCGAAGAATGAGTGTGAAGTCACAACCCGCACTGGGCTCGCGTGGTAGACTAAGGCCCGATCACCCTAATTCAGGGTAGACTCGGGCCCTTTGGTGGGACCGTATATATGAGCTGATATGGTGACCAATGAAAGATGGTACTCATGATAGTCTTCATCGTTCTAAGTGAAACCCAGATCATCTGACTATAACAAGTTCAAGACTTTCATCATATCAGCTCATATACGTCGACTTGAGCCTACCCTAAGTTAGGGCGATCGGGCCTTAGTCCACCACGCGGGCCCAATGCAGGTTGGTCAACTTTACACACAACCTTCGAGTTTCTTCGCAGGCGCGTCCAAGTTTCCTCACGATGTTTTTCCTTCACCGGATAAACGTACATATGAGATCGAAGTTTGAAAACACATGGTACGTGGCAGGGCTCTAACCACGACCTCCCGGATAGGAGGTAGCGGCTCATGCCGCTGCGCCACCGACGCTCATTGGTCTCTTTCATCGAATTAAAAGTCAACCTGTGTAAAAATTTATCGTTACCATAAAACGGTACACGGGGGTTTTTGGGTTTAGATAGGACACCCATCTCTGGGAAAACGCGTTTTTTCATGATACCTACAAGTATACGCAATGCGTTTTTTGAAGCGCAATATGTATCATACTTTAACCACAGATGAGATACTAGTTACCTTTAACCAAACATTTCAGAAGCAAGCTTAGTCGAGCGGTTAACGAGTCTAGTCCGCAAACCGATTCAAAACTGGGTTCACCTCAATAGAGGGGTTATTTTTTGTTTATTTCAACTCATTTTTCATGTATGGGTGGATTTATTTCAGCTTATTTATTCAAAAAGTCCGTTTTCACCCAAAAAATAATTAGTTCACATGCCTAGGAAACTAAAGCATCGCTCGGTCGCCCAGGACCTACTTAAACTTAAAAGGCCTTCTGACACCTTTTAATTGTTTAAACAATTATTTAACAAAGTCTTGTCGACTATGAAGCATTAATTAAAAGCTTGTATTTAATTTGCAATGTTTGTATATATGTATGTTAGTTAGTTTGTTTGAGTCAACTCTTGCAAGTGACTTCCAGAAATCCGATTGAGCTGAAATTTGGTATGAACCCGTAATCCCGGTGACAAAAGTTCCTTTTGTTGATCTGACGATAAACTTTGGAGGTGGAATCAAGGTTTTAGGGTCGTCTTTTGTTTTCAATAGACTCGTAAGAAAATGTGAGCTCGCCTTTTTTGTGAATATAAATTCACACTAGCTGTCCCGGCGAACTTCCTACCGCCTTAAACTACACTACACTACACTGCACTGCACTGCGCTACACTAAACTAGTTATTCTGCTATTCGGGGTCGAGATAAATCCAACAAACCAAAAATCTTAAAAAACAGTGCAGCCGTTCTCGAGTTATAAGTGTTTGGACAAACACGACTTGATTTGGAACACTGAGTATTTGACTTTTTGAGCATAAAAACTATTTTCTAATGAAAGCTATTCGGGACGGAAACAAATCCAACAAATCAAAAACCATGGCAATCGGTCCAGCCGTTCTCGAGTTATAAGTGTTGTAACAAACACGACTTTCTTTTATATATATAGATTAAGATTTGGCACACTGAGCATTTGACTTTTTGAGCATAAAAACTATCTTCTAATAAAATCTTGTACCTAAAAGTTGGAAACAAAAGTTTTTCCAAAATAACTTCGACCTGAAATAAACGTTCCACTAATCCTAATTAAAGATGATAATCAAATAAGTGTCCTTTGTAAAATAATCCGGATTCAACGTAACAATCACACAAAAATAAAATGCTTTTCATTCTATTTCAGTGGCGTTTCCACGTGCGGAAAATGTCCGAAAATAAGCCTCGGATAGAGGGCCGAACAAAGACCCTATTATATTTCGTAAGGACAAGCAAACGGCATTTTATAAGGTGCCATCTAAGGGTGCCAAGCGTAGTTGTCAGCAGTGACTATTAACTTATGGGTAACACTCGTCTTGCAGGGGGTGAGGCTGAGCCTAAACTGCCATAGTCACTGTTGTTCAGCCGTTTGGGAATACTCATTCCAGGAGGCGCAGTGACTAGTGACGTCGGCTTCGACGCAAAGATCAAAGGTTGTCGGACCTTTGTATGGTTTTTACACTGTGCTAGTAGACCGTGTTAGTCCATGATAACCATAGCCTACAAGAATAACAGTTTCATCAACCCTACGGCACTCCATCCATACATTTGAAACAAGAATAATTACATACAGTTGGTGGTATAGATAGGTACTTCTCTTTCTAAACTATCCCTCAACGTGTCGCACTCTCAGCGACTGGCAGCACGATACCATTTCGCGTACGTTTTACAGCAAGGCGACGACATATTGGCGGGGGAGGTAAGGTTAGCTTTTTCGAGTAGTAATTAATAGTCAGTCGTACCTATTTTCAAATTTAAGCCAGATTTCCCTACTGGTCGTTAAAACGTCAAATTTTGTAATATACTTTTTTTAATATTATTTTTTCAAGTCAGCAAAACGATAACAAAGTACATGCAATTTAAAAAAAATATCAGGGGTAGGCTCGAGCCCCTCGGTGGGGATGTATATGAGCTGATGTGATGATCAGAGGTAACTGGGTTAAGACATTAAGAGCAGGCTCCCAGCGCGGCACTGGCACAGTATTACAATATAGCGGCTTACAGTAGTGCCATGTAGTGCAACGAATGTACCTACTAACGCAGAGCAACGGGCGGTGGCAGCGGGTGGCGGGGCACAGCCTGACAAACTGGCTACAGGCTAGTACTGCTAGTACCTACGCCGTGAAGGCATCGTGCGACATCAAAGGCGTATAGCTACTGTAAGCCATATCGTAATACTGTGGCACTGGCGAACAACCTGATACTTAACCTTATTAAATGAACTCTACAAGTTGAATTTCGCGTGAATGTCTTAACGCGACTTAAATCCTTTACTTCGGGCGTAAATGCAGATTTTCGTTGATTGCGAGCTTAGTAAACATTCTAGGAAAATTTTGTCTTAGCAGTTTTATCAATACGTTTATTCTCTTACTGTCGGTATTTATTTCATGCGCCTAACTTATGTAGGTAGGAGAAAATTCTAATTATCTCTCATAACTACACAGTTTTACAAAATAAAATGTCTTAAGAGAAAACCAATAAATCGTGTTTTTGTTTAAGCCATATTAAAGAAAAAGATTCAAAGAATCAGATGTGTATCTTTCACGTTCAGCAAACTTGCAGCTGATTCAAAATATTCTAGCAAAAATACACTTATTTTGAGAGCCTGCTCTTAAGGCGAGACATTTGGAAAACAGTTGTCTCTGTTTTTTCCTTTACGTGTAAAGAGTCAAGAAAATAACCACACTTTTGCACTTTTTTAATGTTTTACGTTGTTATTTCTCTTAAGACTTCAATTTAAAAACAAAAATTTAGCAGATTCTCTGTAGTACCTAAAAAGAAATATCTCCATATAAAAACTATGTGCAAATTTAGAAATTTTATTAATAAACAATTCGCTTTAGACGTTTTAGACCTGTTTTTGGTTTTTTTGTTGATCGTGTAAAGTAGACACTATCGCGTAACATATTAGCACATTCCTCAGACAACATCCTTAAGTATGCAAGAACGATATTTAGTAGTAATTACCTAAAAAAATTGATCTAGCAAAAGGGTTTCTCCGCTTCTCCACCGGTGCCTCGCCTTAATACAGATTTTTTTTAATGTTCGGCACGGCAGAGAGGGTTGCCCTAGACCTGCCATGCCTAGTCCATCCACACCTGTAGATGTCTATGGAGCCGAATCCCTTGAATAACGGTAAATAGGATTATAGGCCAAAAGTAGCCGTAAGTAAGCTGATTTGAAGCTTACCTAACTAATGTGGCTCTATTGTAGCTGTATTTAATGTTTGGACGATAATGGTATATAAGTGCTACTTAGCGGCTTTGTTATTGGGGGGGTGATGGTGAATTATATATAACTATTTATTTTTAGTTTAGTAAAGTAGGTAAATTATTTGATATATCAGATTTCAGAAAAGTCCGAATTAAGCACTCGAAAATCGTAACACTTTTACTATATACTTAATTCTAATATAAAAGGCGAGCCCAGCCAAGCTATCAGCACCGCGGATTTTCGTTTAACCGCATCTTTGACGGCTCAAAGGTGCCGCCCCGAGCTCAATAGTGCCGCCCGCAGCGCCGCTGGTGCGACTATGTCGGCGCCGCAATTGTACTTAGAGCGACCCCTTTGTCGGAGTGTTTGACTGTAGCCGCTGCCAGCTCGCGGCATTCGTGCATTCGTCAAAGATGCAGTTAAATGAGCGAACAAACTATTTTTACAAGGTTTTCACGCATCCATACACTTAGATGATGAAATTGTTTTTGCAAGTGTCCTAATCAGTGATAATTATATATATATCTCACTAATCTTAATCTAATGAGGCTTTTGTATTATTTGCATTGACGAATCCAAAGAATCCAAATTAAAAAGAACCGAAAAACAAATCTCAAACAAATCTCTTTAATCTATTCAATCCATTCATAATAAATCTAAGCTAATCTACAGTCAGAAGGAGCAATCGCCGTCAAAACGCGTCCATACCCCTTAGGGCTTTTAAACGGCCATTTTCGCACCAAAACAATTAATCTTAAGAGAAAGGAGATGGAGGTTTGACAGATGATTAATAATAGTACCTATTACGCAAGAAGACCGGGCTCCAGGTGTGCAGAACTCCTTGAGGAGGTAATAAACAGCGACAAGAAACCGGGAATGGTTTTAGACGGAGAGTGGTTGTAATGTAAAGTTTTCACTCGAAGTGCAAGAGTTTTAAGTAAGTCATGAGGGGTAGGCATTTTATAATGGCTCCTTAGTATAAGGAACGAAAAACTGGGGGTTAAAGATTAATTATTTCCATTATTTTAGTAAGTACTTAATGTCATAATTCATAAGTTATTCCTGTTCTTGCTTTAGTACCGTGCTAAAGTTCATAGATTTTACATTCAAAATGTTCTGAAAATACATTCATTCATTCATATCAGCCGAAGAACGTCCACTGCTGGATTAAGGCCTCCCCCAAGAATTTCTACGACGACCGCTCCTGCGCAGCCCGCATCCAGCGGCTCCCCGCGATCTTCACCAGGCCGTCGGTCCACCGCGTGGAAGGCCTGTGTTAAAAACGGAACGCAACCTTAGCAGCAGTGCTGCCCCCTCCCGTATAGAAATTGATCGACTAGCAAACATCTTCAATGGCGGCTACAAGATACGATTATGTTACTCGTATAAGTTAATTTGGATAATAAAAAGATTTAAATACTACTATACAAAAACACAAGACTCGTTTGTTTTATCAAGAATTCTTCACCCCAACATTGTGGTACCTTCGAACCAGATAGCATTTCTATGGATGTACAGTACAAATAACCAAGAAGAAACGAGTTACCTACCTATTTACTTCGTGAGAACAAGAAATTCATGGATTGTGTGTGTGCCATCAAGATATTTGTGCCATTTACAAGGAAACATTAATTTGTGACCATAAAATATGCGTGATATTAAATAGAAACAAAGCTAGTGGTCTGAGTAAGTCCCATCATAAGTAAGTCCTACGTGTCAAGTCGTTTTCGTCAAGTTTTTACCAATGAAATACCAATGAAACGCTCCTAAGACTATAAACCTGTGTAGATACAACTATATTTTTGATAAATTTATACTAATTAATCTTTGATTTGCAGTATTATTCAAGGAATTTTGCAATTTATACCTATAAACGTAATAATTTTGTGTCGTGTGCGATTTCCAGAGTAACTTGATCCGCCATATTTAATCAAATGTATGTTAACTGAGCTCAGCTAAGACTGGTTATGTTGTAAAGCCAGCTGGTAAGCGGTTTTGTTCACGTAAGTACCTGCCTATTTTGATCAAGTTATTTAACAAGAGATACTATCAATTATTGATTCCGTCACGCAAAAAAGTAAGTATAAGTAGTATATTACAATCGTAAATTTATCGTAAATGAATGCTTTATTACATAAAAAAGTTCGGTTTTATTCGACTGGTGCGAATGAAAACTAGATACCTACTAAATATAATTTACATAATAATATCATTTGTGTTTATAATGTAAACAAAAACATAAATTTGTATTAATAATTTGTTGCATTTCAATTATAGTAATTTCACTGTTTTGTTGAAAACAGATTGAAATTGATAACAATAAATTGGAATTAGGTTATAGGTAAAATTAGCGTATTAGATAAAAATATTGTTTACATTCAGTATTAAGTTAGGTACTACACAGGAATAAAGAAAGTTAAGTAGGTACCAGCTGTTTACGTTTAGGTAGAACTTTGAAATACAGTTACAAGCAGGCAATATACATATTTAAAAGGTATTTACAGGTATTGTTTTTTAAGGTATTTATACGTGTTATTTGGGTTGTTATTGCGATACATATATACAAGATGTCTGATTTACAAGAGTTAAATAGAAAGCGAGGAACATGTAAGTGTCGTCTTACTAACTTTGAGAAATATTTATTTAATTTTACAAATGTGTCACGTTGCAGCGAGGTTCAAATATTAGAAATTAAATTACGTATTACTAGAATGGAGGAAAACTTTGTGGAGTTTGAGGAAATTCAGTCAGGTTTAGAACAAATAGCTGATGCTGAGGATCTCGTGAATCAGGAATTGCAAAGGTCAGAATTTGAATCTCAGTACTATTGTAACATGGCTAGGGCACAAGAGTTAATATCTATAAACAAGAGAAAATCGCCTACGCCTATTAAGTCTAGATATTCTAGTTCTTCTAAACAAAACCAAAAGGTTGAGTCCTCTTCATCTTGTAGCGATGACGAACAGGAAGGCACTGTGAAGCAGGCGGGTTCTGCATATGCATTGAAGGGTGTAAAGTTACCTACCATTCAAATACCTAAGTTTTCTGGCGAATATAGCAATTGGTTGGAGTTCCGCGACACTTTTGTTTCACTGATACACGATAACAAATCTATAAGTAGTATACAAAAGTTTCACTACTTACGGGCCTCCTTGGAAGGTGGCGCTGCTCAGGTGATACGTGCGTTGGAATTTTCAGCATCAAACTACGATATTGCTTGGAGTTCTCTATGTGATAGATATGATAATACGAGGCTGTTAATACAAAATCATGTTAAAGCTATATTCAATGAGGAACCCTTGAGGAAAGAATCTGCTGATTCAATGCGAAAATTATTAGATTCATATCTAAAGAACATTCGTGCCCTGGAAATACTAGGTGAACCTACACAATCGTGGGACACATTAATAATTTACATAATTTCATCAAAATTGGACGCTCGCACGCTTCGTGAATGGGAAGAACAAAAGGTAAAATACAAACAATTAACGCTAGACACATTTACAAAGTTTCTAAAAAATAGGGCTGACTTACTAGAAACAATTGAACTAAGCACAAGTAAGCAACAAAGTACAACACAACACACACAACTACCATACAAGGTAAACAAGAATATTAAGGCTCTGGCTGCCGCTGCGCACCCTGTTCAATACAAAACATGGCGTTGTCCATTGTGTAATGAGGATCATTCATTATATCAATGTGAAAAGTTTAATCAGATGGACATAAACGATCGGCTAAAATTCGTTTATCAAGCCAAATTATGCGCAAATTGTTTTAAGACAGGTCATAATCGGCGTGCGTGCCGCCTGGGTCCTTGCAAAACTTGCAAGCGCAAGCACAACACACTGCTGCACAAGGATGACGACGCGTCGGCGCTGTCACCCACTACCGCTCTGTCGGTGAGTTATGGCGGTCAAGTATTGCTTGCGACTGCCATTGTGAAGATCAGAGATACTCACAATAATTGGCATGAAGTGAGAGCAGTTCTAGACTCCGGAAGTCAAGCCTCCTTCATGACCGAGGCACTAGTAACAAAATTGTCTCTGAATTCACAGCCTACTAGTTTTACAGTCGCAGGTATCAATAATGCAATCTCACCTATCAACAAGAAATGCAATTTAGTTATACAGTCCAGGCTCAATGATTATCAGGCAAACGTAATCTTTTTAGTTTTGCCGTACATAACATCGTCAACTACATCGGTTGACGCAAGAATGTTGCAAATCCCACAAAATATACCATTGGCAGACCCAGACTTTTACAGTCCGTCGAGTCTAGACTTGCTCCTTGGCGCAGACATTTTCTGGGACCTGCTTGGTAAAAACCAGATACGAGTGAACAAGAATTATCCAGTACTACAAGAAACGAAGCTCGGTTACATAGTTTCTGGGCCCACTGGAAATCCTCGTAAGTCTCAAGTAGCATGCAATCTAACTCAATTTGAACAAATACAAGAACAGCTGGCACGATTCTGGGCTATCGAAGAATTACCAGAATCCGGCAAGCCAGCACTGTCAGTTGAGGAAACATTGTGTGAAGAACACTTCACTAAGAATATCACCCGCAAGGAGGATGGAAGATTCTCAGTCGCAATTCCTTTGAGGATGCCAGAAACTGCGCTGGGCAAATCATTCCATAGGGCAAAGCAATGTTTCCTGGCACTAGAGCAAAGATTTCAGAAACAAGCTGCTCTGAAATCCATGTATATTCAATTTATGGAGGAATATGCTAGTTTAGGTCACATGACAAAAAGTGATATCAATAATCCTCCACAAAACTCATACTTCATGCCACATCACGGCGTACTGCGCGAACAGAGCGCGACCACCAAGTTACGCGCTGTGTTCAATGCAAGTGCACCAACTACATCCGGGCTATCTTTGAACGATATTCAAATGGTAGGGCCGACGATACAAAGTGACTTGCTCTCAATACTGCTAAGATTTAGGCAGCATCGCTACGTGATGGCTGGAGATATAGAGAAGATGTATCGCCAAGTATTAATACATGAAAACCAGCGTCATCTCCTACAAATTATCTGGCGTGACGAGCCATCGAAACCATTAGAATCTTACACGTTGAACACAGTGACGTATGGCACAGCATCAGCGCCATTTCTGGCGATTCGCTGCCTCAAGCAATTGGCCGATGAATGTGACGATGAAGAAATTCGCAAAATAATAAGCGACGACTTCTATGTCGACGATTTGATCACCGGCCACGTCACTGCTGACGGTCTTATGCAGATAAGATCCAAGGTAACGAAAATGTTAGCTTCAGGACAATTTAATCTAAGAAAGTTCAGATCTAACCTGCCAACCTGTAACGATTCGCACTCGTCAGAAGTTCCTGATTTGGTGGATTTAAAGGAGCAAAACCAATCAAGCGCGCTCGGACTAAAGTGGTCACCCAATGAAGATCAGTTGCTATTTGTGATCAAGAAAAATGAGGAAGCCAAAATAACAAAGAGGGTGATATTATCTACAATATCACAAGTTTTTGACCCTTTGGGCCTTTTGAGTATTTTTCTGATCACAGGCAAAATCATATTACAAAAACTTTGGCTTCATAAACTGCAGTGGGATGATCCTTTACCGCGTGAGATATTGACTTTGTGGTCAAAGTTTGCAGCGAGTCTGACTTTTCTAAACGAACTCCGCATTCCTAGATGTGTTGTATGTGAAGCTCCAGTTGGCATACAACTGCACGCCTTTTGTGATGCATCTAAAGATGCATATGGCGCATGCGTCTACGTCAGGTCTGAAGATTCTAGTGGGCAAGTGGAGGTGCATTTACTGTGTGCAAAAAGTAGAGTTGCACCTATAAAGGCAAGCACCATACCACGGCTAGAATTATGTGGAGCTACAGCAGCTGCAAAACTCATATCTAAGGTATTGACCACAACAAGGTTGACGATTGCAAGAGTTTTCCTGTGGACAGATTCATCAGTTGTCCTGGGATGGCTAAAGACACCACCAAATAAGTTGAAACAATACGTTAGGAACAGGGTATCTGAAATTCAAGAGATGACACAAGAAATGGTATGGCATCACGTGCCAACAGCAAGTAATCCAGCAGACATTTTAAGTAGAGGTGTTACAGTTACACAAACAGACAAGTTAAAACTATGGTGGAATGGTCCCCCTTTCCTTCAAAATTCCGATGATTGTTGGCCTCAAAAATCCTTTGATTTTGTAGAATCAGAGTTACCAGAAGTGATGGTTAATATTACTACAACAAATGACACTGAAGAACTGTTTCCATTCACAAGATTTTCTAAATTGCAAAAACTAAAAAATGTAATGTCATATGTCTTACGTTTTATCAATAACTGTAAAAATTCGAACAAAAACAACAACAAAACTAAAATAGAAAGGGGTCCCATTACACATGTAGAAAGGCAAGAAGCGTATACTAAACTATTGATACTTTCACAGATAGCAACATTTGCAGATGAGAGAAATAGATTAATGAATGGTCAAAATTTATCATGCAAAAATAAGCTACTAGTACTGAGTCCGTTTGTTGATAATGAAAAGCTCATTAGGATAGGGGGGCGTATAAAAAATGGTAATTTTACTTTCGATAAAAAGCACCCTATTCTACTAGACTCAAAACATGCACTGACTAAGTTAATTTTCCAATATGAGCATGAACGCCTCATGCATGCAGGTCCACAACTATTACTGAGTTCTATACGAGAGCAAATATGGCCATTAGGTGGGCGTAATTTATCAAAAAAGATTGTTCATAAATGCATTAGGTGTTTTCGTTTCAATGCTAAGCCAGTAAGCCCAATAATGGGTAATTTGCCTGAGCAGCGTCTTCAACCAGGGTATCCCTTTCAAACAACAGGTATGGACTACGCTGGACCTGTTACAATTCTTAACAAGAGAGGTCGCGGAAGTAGAACTGAAAAGGGTTATATCGCATTATTCGTTTGCTTCACAACAAAGTCTATCCATTTAGAGTTGGTGAGCGACCTTACTAAGGATTCCTTTCTTTCTGCGTTAAGGCGGTTCATAGCTAGACGATCTAAACCAAGTACCCTTGTATCAGACAACGGAACTCAATTTGTCGGCGCTCGTAATGAGTTAACTAAATTTTTTAGAGATAATGCGGAATCAATAATTGATACAATGTCACAAGAGAGCATTGAATTTAAATTCATACCGGCGTATACACCACATATGGCAGGATTAGCTGAGGCAGGTGTTAAATCAGTAAAATCACACCTCCGCCGCGTACTAGGTGATGCTAATCTAGTGTTCGAAGATATGTATACCGTGTTGGTGCAGGTGGAATCAGTTTTAAATTCTCGCCCAATTACATGTATGTCGACTGACCCACATGACCTGACCCCTTTGACACCGGGACACTTTTTGGTGGGACGACCTCTTACTGCTTTGCCAACACCCACGCTGCTTGAATCAAACAAGAACCGATTGTCAAGATTTGAGAGACTTGAACAAATGCGTCAACAATTTTGGGCACGGTGGCACAAGGAGTACATCGGTGAAATGCAGCAACGTGTAAAATGGCGAGCATCCAAAGGTCTTCTCGAAGAAGGAGTACTGTGCTTGATCAAAGACGACTCTCTTCCCCCTATGAAGTGGAGTTTGGGACGAGTCATCAAGACCTATCCAGGCTCAGATTGAGTTTCAAGAGTGGCAGATCTACGATCAGCTAAGGGAGTGGTTCGCCGCGCCTTCAATAAGATATGCCCATTGCCTTTGGAGGATCCAGCTCAAGAGTTGAAAGACCAGCCTTCCAACGTCGGGGGGCATGTTAAAAACGGAACGCAACCTTAGCAGCAGTGCTGCCCCCTCCCGTATAGAAATTGATCGACTAGCAAACATCTTCAATGGCGGCTACAAGATACGATTATGTTACTCGTATAAGTTAATTTGGATAATAAAAAGATTTAAATACTACTATACAAAAACACAAGACTCGTTTGTTTTATCAAGAATTCTTCACCCCAACAGCCTGCATACGCTACGTTTTCCGCTGCGCGGTTGCCATTCGAGAACTTTACTGCCGCAACGGCCATCCGTTCTGCAAAAATAATTTTGGTTTTTTAAATATACATTTGAAAAGACTACGGAACCCTACTTTACGCGAGTCCGACTCGCACTTGGCCGGTTTTTTTTACTCTTTATAAGCGGAGCGCCGTTTTGTAAATAAGGCTTATTTTAAAATATGACTGCGATATATTTAAAAATTTCTTTCTGGGTACCGAAGTCATCAAGGAACCGTTATATTTTCACCATGTCTGTCTGTCCGTCCGTCTGTCCGCAGCTTAGCTCAGGGACTATGATATTAGAAAGCTGTAATTTCGCATGGGTATACATATTAATCACGCCGACTAAGTGGTACAATAAAATATTGTAAGAAAAATATTTTTGGGTATACGGCCCCTAAATGTAAAGAGACGTTAGTTGATGTACCCCTTTAATGTGGGGTATCGTTGAATAGGTCTTTCAAAAATACCGAGAGTTTGTTAAGATCATTTTTAAGGTTTCGTACCCAAAGGGTAAAAACGGGACCCTATTACTAAGACTTCGCTGTCCGTCCATCTGTCACCAGGCTGTATTTCATGAACCGTAATAGTTATACGCTTGAAATTTTTACAGATTTATTTCTGTTGAGATTATTTCTGTTGCCGCTGTAAGAACAAATACTAAAAATTAGAAAAAGTGAAAATGAAAAAAGAAAAAAGAATGTCTACTACGACCGGCCCTGCGCTGCCCGCATCCAGCGGCTTTACGCGATCTTCACCAGTTCGTCGGTCCACCGCGTGGAAGGCTTGCCTACGCTACGTTTTCCGGTGCGCGGTCGTTACTCGAAAACTTTACTACCCTAACGGCCATCTTTTCTGCAAATATAATTTTGTTTTTTAAAATATACATTTATTTTTGGAAAAGACCACGGAACCCTACTTCGCGCGAGTCCGACTCGCACTTGGCCGGTTTTTTACTCAGTAGTTAATAAAGCGGCCAAGTGCGACTCGGGGTCACACAAACAGGGTTCCGAACCAAAACTTTAAATACCAACAGAACAAGACCTCTCAGTTCATAATTTGCTCCAGGTAAATAGGGGTATACTTATTCCGGGCCTTGGAAAAAATATTTTTCCTGTGACAACGAAAGGAATTCAGATTTTCTTATATACTTTCCTGTAATAAATGCATTCAACGTTATATACTGTGATTTTATCAAGATTAGAGGAGATAATTGGAAAGGTAAATTTTCGCCTATTTTCCTTAATAACTTCAAAAACATTTATTTTAAAATTATATGTTTGAGATTCTTACAACAAGCCTCACTTAATATGTCACACAATATATTTTGAAAAAACTTACATATACATTTTCTAATTTACCCCCCAAAAGTAGTCCCACGTAGTTACACGTCCGTCTTTGGGTCACCGACTTACATATGTTAATCAAATTTTAACTTCATCGGTCTAGTACTTTCCGAGCAAATAAGCTGTGACAAACGGACGGACAGACAGACTCATAAGTGATCCTATAATGGTTCCGTTTTTACCTTTTGAGGTACGGAACCCTAAAAAGGCTAATTCTACAATATGGCTGCGTGCGACACATATTTAAAAATTGCTTTCTCGGAAATGGCTCTAACGATTTGGATGTTTTTTTATTTAGGTCACGTTTAACATTCCAAGTCGATAGACATTCATATTGTCTTTTCTGAGAAAGTTCGTTTTAATACAATTCGTATACGGTAGACCGACTTCCCGGTAAAGGTCGCGGGAAGCCGCCCGACGCAGGCATCGCAGGACCAGTCGTTGTGGAAGTCCGTGGGGGAGGTTGTTCTTCTCACACAGTGGACGTCTGTCGGCTGATGTGATGAACTTAATCATTAAATTAAAAACTAAACCCCGACTGGTTAAATTGTATCCTTTGTCAATAAGGGGATCATGAGACCGCAAACTCCAAAATCTATCAAGTTGTTTAGGCTATAGCCTCAGCCATAGAAACAGACATACAATATGTACATCCCAAAAACGTTATGTACCATCCTTGGGCAGTCAGGAAAAAAAACATCCTGCATGTGCGACCTTTTTTAAAACCTCTGAAGAAATAAGAACTGAACAGACAAGGTTATCTATCACCTATCACACTAATATTATAAAGGCGAAAGTTTGTGAGTGTGTATGTTTGTTACTTCTTCACGCAAAAACTACTAAACGGATCTGGCTAAAATTTGGTAGGACCTGGATTAACACATAGGTAACTTTTTTCACGCTCGCGAGCCGTCATAGAAACGTTGTCCACGCGGGTGAAGCCGCGGGAAGCAACTAGTTGATAATAATAATAATAATAAAACAAACACTACCAAAACTACACAGGTAATTAAATGTAACAATGTCTATTGTCAAAAACCTATAAACGTCTCCACCGCTTGGGTCAAGTCCGGATTGGTGGAGATTGCAAGGCTAGGGCGATCCACACTGTCAGACGATTTTTAAGACGCCTGTTAGGCATCTGGCACGGCTTAACGACTGTCATCTAGTAAAAGACATAGAAACCGGCACCAGCGGCTGTAAGTGTGTTGCGAAGCACGGAAACGGATAACAGTCGAACCCATCTGGGTAATGACCGTGCTTCGGGTCAGTTAACCTGCGTGATCGATCACTGATTGAGATGATTGCCAAATTGCGTAGGCTATTCGCTCCGCAAAATGCGTGTCGCCTCCCTTCCATACGGCTGCTGGAGGAGCCACGCGTGCGCACCGCCACCGCTCAGCACGCTCAGCGCCCACGGCTCGTGCAATCGCATCACTGAATGCTTTGCTTGCTCAACAGCCAAACGTAGATGTTTTTTTCACTAGTTTTAAGAATCTTGTAGAATGTTGTCTGACATTTTTATGTGAATTGTTTTTCTGCACGCTTTGGGTACGCTGTAAGTGTGGCAAGTATTTGTTATAATGAAAAAAAAAGTGTGGCACTCGGGGACTGCCGCGGTAAAGCTATTACATAGCATTTTTTATCAACTTATGCAATTATATTTTTTTATTTATGCAGTATTTACCAATACCATATAGTCCTTGGGGCGCGGGATGTTTATGTAATAAATTAACACTAAGAAAGTTACACCAGTAAAATTGACTAAGTCCTTTTAGTACCGCAAATCGCTAATCGATGGCACTGTAAGTTTTTTAGAACTCGGCCGAGCGTGGGGTGTTAGGTTTTATTTTCGTAACGGAATTTCTTGATTCGGTCGCTCAAACACCGCGATAAAAGCTATGCAATAGCTTAAAAATAAAATAAAAATCCAAACACGCAAGTCACACTAAGCTATGATAAAGCTATGAGTATGACTAAGCCAACCCTAGCAAAATTACCAGATTGTCCCCCCCTCCCTCCCGGCCCGTACGTACCCTGACAAAAGTTGCAATAAGTCAACGGCAATCGTTCGTAAAGATCTGAAGATCTCGATTTGTCTCCAGTCACGACCATTTCTCAACCGATAACCTTTGAACACCCCCGTGTTAAAGGACCAAAGCGAACAAAGATGGGAATTGGGATACAGTGGACATTAAGGGTAGGATTACAAGTTTTTTACACGATGAATGTTTTTTACATCAGGTAGGTACTGACTGCGCCTTTCTACACAAGTAATCTACAGCCTTATTATAACATACGACCAAAGCGAAAGAAGATTGGATACAGTGGATATTCAGGGAAGGATTACCTGATTTTCTTACGATGAATGTATTGTTATTCGTAGGATAAATGTTTTTTACATTACCTAGGTACTGACTGAGACTTTCCACACAAGGAATCTACAGCCTTATAACATACGACCAAAGCGAAGGAAGATTGCATATAGTGGATATTCAGGGAAGGATTACCTGATTTTCATACGATGAATGTTTTTACATGACTGCGACTATTCATATGTGGCATAAGTGGAGTCTCAAGGGACCTACAGCTTTATAAGCAATAAACACTTACTGTGTTCAATTTGAAAAAACTGGCCAACTGCGAGTCAATTCCGCACACATAGGGTTCTGTAGCATCATACTAGATGGCGCTTTCAGTTTCGTACTATCATACTAGACGGCGCTAGTTTCTTCACGTTAAAAAAACATCATTTTGTAAGGAGACTCATTATTTCAAATTTTTAGTATTTCTTGTCATAGCGACAACAGAAATATGTACATCATCTGTGAAAATTTCAACTGTCTTTCGTACAGCCTGGTGACAGACGGACGGACAGCGAAGTCTTAGTAATAGCGTCCCGTTTTTACCCTTTGGGTACGGAACCCTAAAAGTGAACCGAAAACAAGGACGCTGTCAGTCTTTGCAGACTGACTGAAAACAAGGAGTATTTCCGTGCGGTGGGTGGTAGCTGACATCCTTTAAGATATAGCAGCCCCAAGAAGAAGTATCTTTTTAACCGACTCAAAGAAAGGAGGTTCTAAATTCGACTGTATGTTTTTTTTGCAAATGTTACGCGATTGCTCCGCCCATTGCGAACATATTTTATTGTTTTTTTTATTTGATATATTTTCACTACACCCGTCCTATTTAAATTGTATCAAAATCGGTTCAGTACTTTTTGAGAAAGTTATCAAAAACAAAAAATATACATAACAAAATTGTAAGTGTTGCTAGTGAAATCAGTTTTTTTTTAATGTATTATGTCAATTGTCAATATTGATCACCTACAAATCAACCTAGAAAGGTAGTTTTACTCTGGGCTACTATGATTGCTAGGTCTCTGTGTGGTAGTTGCGAAATTTTTTAACAGTATTAAGAAGATTTTTTTTGTTAAACATTAAACAAATGGAAGTTTAACTCACTCTGTTATTTGGGGAAAAAGTTTTTGATCAGTTTATGTAAGGAGACTAGTCTGGTTACCTACTTGGTAGTAAGGAGAGGGTAAATAAAATCCCAATCTTACAACTGCAAGCGTTGGTAGTAAGGTAGGTAATGAAAGTTGTCCCCTTTACAACAGGTAGTAAGGTGGGAAATGAACGGAATATTTTTAGTACAATTCGTAATATGGTCGGGCGAGCAAAGCCCAAAAACTATGAACCAGCTTTTTTACAAGTGTTTATTTTACTTGCAATGTATGTGTTTGTTCGGGTGGAATCTTGCAAGTTAACTTTGACCCACATCCCGGTTTCCGATTGAGCGGAAATTTTGCATGCATAATATGTACGAGTTATCGCGTGACAATGCAATATCAAAAGCTTGTACTTAAAAGTTTTAAGGTTTTTCGAAAACTATTATTTTTTGATTTAATAGGAAGAATAACAGCTATATAACATTATAAAAATCACATAAAATACAGAAAGCTACTTAAAAGTCTTCAAAGTCTTTTGTTAGTAATAGTTTGATTAGCAAGTTGTCATTATTATGAGTGCATAAGGGAGCACACAACTAAATCCAAAATTGTAACCTAAAATCGACAATTTGACAGGAAATCGCTTATTAAACATCAGATGAGGTAGAAACCGCGTACTTAAAATCCGTGTTAGATTGATCATTGTATACACTGCGGCTACAGCCATACGTGCAATTTGAACATGGGTTTACTCTGGTTATGAAGAGTATGTGTGTTCTAGAGATGTCAAAACTTTTCAAAATTTGTATTGTTGCAGTGAATTATACAGGGTCTTGATTTGGTCGACTTTTTAGGAGGGTTTCTACTCATGAAACTAAACAACTTTCCCCAAAGAACACTTAGTCAATTCTAAAAAAAAAACTGGCCCCTCCATACAAAATTGGTCAACCAGCGGATAGTTTGTTTGCTATTTCAGCAAAGTTGTACATCAAAAGTTGTTCAGTTTCATCAGTAGAAGCCCTCCTGAAAAGGGTGTTGTCGACCAAATCAACACCCGTATATTCGTCACTAAAGCGATTAGTTGAAATTGGCAAATAGCGGTCAATTTAACGCAGTACATAGGCAGTTCATCACAAACAAACGCGCAGTTCATGATCTACGCGTTTTGTAACATAATTTCCAAAATGTTCAGTCCTAGTATTTCCGCATTGGGGTAAATATTTTGGAACGGACGCTCCCTGACCTGGGTAACTGGATATGGCTGAATAATGGTGCGAAATCGGTCTTGTGTCCAGCTCCTTACAGATAATAGGTTTGTTTGACCTTAGCCCGGATATTGCTCTCCCTGGTGAAGATGAATCTGTGGACCACAAATTGCCTGATGCTTCGCAATTTGTAGTATTCAAACATGACACAGATTATGATTTGCTGGAACGACTGTTCAAAGATTGTTAACACTTACCCATTGAGGATTTCGATTTAGAGCTTTGTAAATATCGCCTAGAAAATCGAAGGACTAGGAAGATAAGGATGATCAAACCAGAATTGTTAAAGTCTCCTAAACGTTATCTATATATCTATAATAAAAAGCGAAATGTAATAAAATCATCATCATATCAGGCGAGACACATCCACTGCTGGACAAAGGACTCCCCCAAGGATTTTTACGACGACCGCTCCTGCGCTGGCCGCATACAACGTTTCCCGCTACTTCACCAGGTCGTCGGTCCACCAAGTGGGAGGCCTGCCTACGCTACGGCTTCCGGTACGCGGTAATAAAAAAAGTTATTCAAAATAATACGAGCTATTCAGTAGGTACATTCTTCCGACATCATCAAAGTAACATTATTTTCATTTTCCTTACAATTAATTATATCAAGTTTAAAACTAACCTAACCAATATTTAAAACTAAAACTTTGAGTGCGTTTGGCTGCATCTCACCTGGTTGGTAAGTGCCGATGCAGCCGAGGACGTAACACGCAAGCTCAAATAGTGCCTATTCACTCTCGTCTTGAAGATTTCTAAATTATACGAATCGGGGAACACAGACGCCGGCAGGGAATTCCACCACTTGGCGGTTTAATTAAAAAATAAAACCCCGACTGCATAAAACACTATCTACTCGTACCTATTTTGGGCAGTCGTGTAAAAATGTATCTTATTCTTATGTCTATTAGGGATCAAAACCAGTTTAACCGCAACACGAAAATTCATCAAGCCGTTTAAACAACAGGCTCAGCCGAAGTAACAGACAGACATAAGTACAAACATTACTCTTTGTTTTTGGAAGCCGAGTTAACAGTCAGATCTCAAAGGTCGCAAGAGTTGCAAATTTTTCCTACTCTTTAGTTGGGCAAATTATATTTAAGGCTTTAAGATATATAATATCGAACATAAGTTTTATTAATTTTAAGTTCAAATCAATGTGGGCTTCAATGCGGCTGTTACATTGAAACCGAACGCCCAGTTCTCGATTTTTAAACGTTTTTATTACTTTTCTACACTTTTAAATTAAATTAAATTTTAAATTATTTTATTAAATTTAACATATTTAGGTTTTTCCTTGCACTATTCCACAATTAATGTAAATAAAACACAAATTTAAAACATTAATTGTGAAATAGTGCAAGGAAAAACCTAAATATGTTCAGTTCAGTGTTCCACCAAGAACCTACTATCGCAAGCATACAATACTTATTAAATTTAAATTATTTTAAATTACTTTTAAATTAGTTGAAAAAAATGTGCTCAATAAAAATTAAAGGTGTTTAAGTCACTGATTTTGATGTGCTGGTTTCACTCAACATTAAATATTTGATTTCGAGAATTTTTGCAATTAATGCCAAAAACAGAGTCTACAGTATATTTTTTTTACATCAAAAGTGTTAATATTTTTAAAATTGTAATAAATTAAATCTATTTTTTATTACTTTAAGTAAGTAAATTCTATATTTTTCTATAGTGATAGCTTGACACAGTCGTTCAATAATTTGAATAGAATATTGTCATTTGACCTACCTTAAGGCCTTAAGTACTAACCCTGGGTGCCCCTAGAATAGTCAGCCATCTCGACGATTGACTGCGCAAACTTAATAGTCGGAAAGTAATAAAACTGCAGTAAACCCACGGGGGCGGGGAGGCAGCACAGTCCTGTCGCACTGTTATTACGTCAATAGATTCGTACAAAAGTCCTACTGTGAAACTGGTGGAAATATTTGATGACATTGTTCAGATGGAAGGGCACAATGCTAATTTAGAATTTTATTTTTCTTTTCCTTCAAATGAGATTTCATTCCAGTGCAGATTGGTTTTATCTGATTTCGTTTTTGATTAGATTCGATATTGCATTTGTGTATTTTCAAGCTTTTTCAAAAAAGTTATAATGTTCATAATTCAATTACATGTTTTCTGAGTATATAATATGTCGCGATTTATTCGCGACTTTGATGATTTTTTTTATTGATAGCTTATGCTTACGGGTTGGTCCCATAAAAATAACCTTTTTGTACAGTAAATTTTTAGGAAATTACCTAAAACAAAAAATGTAGGTAGCAAAATTGTACTTAGTTGTTTCGACTGGACCTTTCGGTCGGGTCGAAAAGAGTCGAAGCCGGGTCGTTCCTTTCCCTCTAATATGGTCGAGGGGAGCAATGGCTGACTCTCGCGTTATACTCGAGACCGGGTAAGTAACTAGTATCTCATCTTTGTCCGGGTGTGTTCGTGGTAACTGGCCTACTCTTGTGAAAGGCATTGATGACAAATTCAACAATTTTAATGCATTATTTCTCGTGTCATATTGTACTCATGTCCTGATGACATTATATGTTTACGATCAATGATTTTATTTTTTTAGTCTCTGATTATTATGTTTGTTTTAAATTTTTTCTCAAACTTTGACATTATGTTATGTAATTACTGTTTTATGACCATCTAAAAGAGTGTAATATGCATCTATTTTGAATAAACATATTGTAGACTGAATTGGAGTCGGTTTATAACGTGTTTATCGTTTTTAATTTTTTTGCAGCAGAATAGTACAGCAATTGCAAAAAGACTTCGATCAATCATCAAAATAACGTAAAGGGTAATTGCAATAGAATGAAGAGTAGCTCGTCTCAGTTGTCACGTTACTGTACGCAAATACATTGGATTTCCTTCTACTGAGGAGAGCGAAATCTTTTCAACTCAGTGACTGTTCACTTACCTACGTATTCCCCTACAAATTTCATCAAAGCTATCACTTCATCGCCTTGTTCTTAATCAAACCCTTTCAATTCAATCACCACCTCTCCATCCTATTCACATGCAAAATATTCTTTTGCTTTTCAAATTTCCAGATCCATTTTACGTAGTTTTTTGTTGGGAAGTGCGTCAGAGTGGTGCTACGTGTCCTCGCATACGAAAGGCTTCGATCAGTTTTCATGGCACGGGGCGTTCATAGCTCATAGACAACTATTCAAGGGTAGCGGGTACACTGGGTAACGAAATAAAAACAGTTTTTTTTTTATAAATTGATACTACTCGAAAAAAAAAATTCCGCCCTCCTGTGGACTATGGCTTACATTTAACACAGGAAGCGATCTGTCCGGGCTATGAGTATGGGTATATTCTGACTTAAAAGACAGCAATCAGAGAGAGTTTAATCCATTAACGTAATCGAAATCCACACTAAGCACCCATTTGTAGTCTAAGACCAACATATTTTTAACCGCCTCCGTGGTGTAATGGTTAGTCCATTCGCTTCGCAACAGGAGGTCGCGGGTTCGATTCCCGAGGGGTCAACTTGTAAGAGTCGGTTTAGTTGGTAGTAGGGCATTTTCTAAACCCGCCTGGCTAGCTACCACCATCTTATCTAAGTCTTGCCGCCAAACGTCAGTGTTAACAACATTGATGTGTTCCGGCTTAAAGATAAGATAGCCAGTTCTCCATTGCATTGGGGAATCTTGGTAAGCCCGCTTCCATCTTCGGCATCATCGTCACTTACCATCAGGTGAGATGATGGCAAGGGCTTACCAATCGTGAATAAAAATATCAATTGCTGAAAAGATCAGTGGTGGGGATGCTTTCAGTTGCTAATTGATGGATAAAGAGGTATGTATAAAATATTTTATTGTTCATAGCTTTAAGCAAAGCAAAAAAAATATGTGTAAACAACACATTATGGCATCTATTCACATACATTTTGAATTTCAAATCCCAATTAGACTTTTTTGCCACAACGTTGGGGATTCTTGGTAATAAGTCGGTTTCCACTTTTGCCATTATCAGCACTTACCAACAGGTACGATTATACAAATGGGTTAAAAATAGTAGTACCAAGTATAGTTTTAAATAACATGGCTGAAATTAAGTTCATTATTTCAGAAAAAAATATTTATAGGTAGGTAGGAAAAGTGTAGGCTTTAAAAAAGTGTCCAGGCAACTAACCCCGTAGGCCGTTATTTTGAATGAACTCTTTCTTTAAATTTCATAAATTATTTTCAACCTTCAACTTTACATGTCAACATAAAGCAGACAGCTTCCGATATTGTCCTATTATTGTTTTTATGTTCTAATGACATAATCTGGTTTATTTCAAAAATTGAATTTTGACGTTATTAACTAATGATTGTTTATTTCTTAATTTTTCACAAATGACATTGTTATTATTATTTTATGAATATCAGAAAGAGTGTAATTTGCACCTATTTTAAATAAATACCTTGAATCTTGAATAGGTATATCAAAGTGATTTTCACAGAAAACGGAATTCCTTTCCTTGGTTAATTTAACTCACCTATCACAAAACTCTATCCATTTCAATACAATTAGTCCACTACACAACAAGCTTAACCTCTCAACGCAAACGAGAGTTGTAAACTTTAGAGCCGTAACATTTGTTGCTGAACATACACGGCAGTCAAACTCGAGGCAAACTTTATTGTATCTCAGAAGGAAAAAGTTGCAAGTTTGACTTTGTTACGTAGAATTGAATACAGAAGGTCCTAGGAATCGGAACACGGGGCGCGAGCAGGTGTTGGATGTAAAATGGTTGGACAAATTTTAGAGAAAACATTTTATGTTTGAGAAAATCTGAGAGGGTCAAGTATTTGTAGAACTTCTTAAGACCTGACAACAGCTAAGCTAAAAGCAAGGGTCATGATTTAACAGGCTATGTAATGATAGAAATAAATAGGCTAAGTGCGTGTCGGACCACGCATAATTAATGGTTCCGGAGTCATTACTTCAAATCGTTTTCCTAGGTCCTGTATATTGAAAACGGCACACCTGACAATTTATTTAGCTACCTACATGTAATCGACAACATTAAATGCGTTGCTTGTGTGCAAGTGTGCGCGAGTGTGAGTGTGTGGGTGTTTACGGTGCATAGTGCACCAAAGACGTGCTGCGGGTTAAATGTTGATGACTAAGTTATTTTTTAGGGTTCCGTAGTCAACAAGGGACCCTTATAGTTTTGCCATGTCTGTCCGTCTGTCCGTGGCTTAGCTCATATACTATTAGCACTTTAAAGGTGTTATTTTGCATTGGTATACATATTAATTACGCCGAAAAAGTGGTACAATAAAATCTTTAAAAAAAAATTTTAGGGTATCTCCCCTATATGTAAAGAGGAGGTGAATCTTTTTTTTAGTTGACGTACCCTATCGTTTGTGGTATCGTTAAATAGGTCTTTGAAAACTGCACTTGGCCGATTTTTAGTAAGTAACAAGTGACCTGAAAATGTAACTCAAACTATAATAACCATAGCTACACACGTATATGCGACCACACAATTTCGAACCTTGCACCCACTCTATCAGGATGATTAATGTTATCCCGAAAACCAGCAGGATATTAACTTTCGGCCACGCTGTTCGGCTAAGGGAGAGTCGGGTCCTATTTCTTGATTGCAGAACCCATTACTTGGTAGTCTTGGTACAGATGATCTAGTTAATTTATTACTATTTAATTAGTTTATATGAGTACCGCAATATTAATGGGTTATCTTGTTGTTTGTCTTTACTAATATAGAAATGTCACTGCTGTTGGCTTGTATATCAATCACAATGTCGTCGCAGATTGGAAGGGATTAACATAGAGATTTGGAAAGGGGGGATGTGTTGAAGGTTCTATACAGGTATTCATAATAATGTATAAGACAAAGGGTGATATAAACATACGTATGCCATTTTTATTTTAGTTTGTCTTTTTGCCCCCATTCGTAAGTCCAAGTATACTAAGTCGATGATAGAAGCGGGCCTTTAAAAAACCACAGTTGATAAGCCCTTGGCATCATCTCACCTGATGGTAAGTTATACTACTGCCGAAAATTGAATCGGCCATACCAAGATAATCCAACGCAACGAGGAACTGGCTATCTCCGTGATGAAATACTTATATATATTCTGTTTGGCTTTTCAAAAATCTTCCAGACTACCTTTTCTTCTACATAAAGCAGAAAATCTGCAAATTTCATATTAACGTTACGCTTAGATACATGGGTGCTGCGCTAGCTCGACTAGAAGAGGAACCTCGAC
This sequence comes from Coleophora flavipennella, assembly GCA_947284805.1. Lineage (NCBI taxonomy): Eukaryota > Metazoa > Arthropoda > Insecta > Lepidoptera > Coleophoridae > Coleophora > Coleophora flavipennella. Next base: position 3,295,492 of record OX369297.1, read on the forward strand.
TCAACTTTTTGAAACGATCCGATCCTATGCCACTGGGCCGTTACGAGGGCGCTCGATGCAACGCGTTAGTACTAACGTACAGTATGGACACTCCCTGTCGCTCTCTAGATTGCGACCTCACCCCCTCGTCACCCAGATTGATACAGATTGGTTTAAGTATTGTTGTCAAAAGTATAGGATTTCGCTGCCATTTTGTTTGTTCGTCATCTCCAGTGAGCAATGATCTTTCTAGGATTCATTCTTTCGTACGTAATCAACCTGCTTTGGTTGATGAGATGATGATCATCAAGACGTCCACTACCGCACACAGGCCTCCCCCAAGTTGTAATAGATTTCGTAATTGTAATCAATTATTTACTTCAATCTTCTGGAAAATCAATGGCAAAAGTATAATCCACTGCGATCTTACTAAAACTTAAACCTTATTCTGATCATCGCAGAATTTTACATTATCAAGTCGTCTAAGTTCTTTTTGCTCATAGCTTTCACATCAATCAAGTCACTCGGACGGTCAATCTCACACAATATCACGAATCATTGGCACATTAGGAGCGAAATACAGAAACGCGGAGATAAATGGCCGGTCGGCAAATATCACGTAATACAGTTATAAGGGTGGATAATATCGTTAAGGATATTAGGAGTGGATTCTGTGATACTGACAGGGATATTTTTTATCTACAATTCGTAAGCCCATGGCATCATCTCACCTGATGCTAAGTGACAATGATGTCGAAGATGGAAGCGCTGCGGGCTTACTAAGATCCCCTAACGCAATGGGGAACTGGCTATATTATCCATGCCGGAACACATCAATGCTGTTAACATTAATGTTTGAAGGCAAGACTTACAAAATATGGTGTGGTGGTAACTAGCTAGGAGGGCTTAGAAAATACCCTGCTACTAACGAATCTTACAAGCCCGGAAGCGAAACCGCGACCTCAAGGTGCAAAGCCAGTGGACTAGCTACCAGGCCACGGCGGAAGCAGTAATATTGTTAGGTTGACATCTGACTGACTGACTACCTTCATTAGAATTTTCCAACCATCTAAAAAAATATTGCCAAAATATAGTACTTGACATTGGCATCCGTTCGTTTCTGGTTATACTATGTTATGTAATATTTATTTTGTTCCACCCACTATCATCGACCTGTAAATAATAATCTTAGACAGTGTTATGATTAAGTGTCTTGTTTACATTGTTGAATAACTGTAACGAAAGGTACTTTAAAGGACAGTTAAAAAGTATTAAGGAAGGGATCAATAAGGTTATTGAAGCATTGACAAAGCACTGATACCGCCTGTAGTTACGTACGGGCCCTCAGCATTTTTTTCATGTTTTCAGGAAATAACAAGAAATGCTAACCTGTTAGACAGTCACTCTAATGTGAAAGTGCATGGGGAAGTTGCGGAACAGATCTTTGCTTGGCGTTTAGTCATGTAGCAGCTTCTTGTTGAGTAACCAAACAATTTTTTTTGTGTGACAACGGATTCTCTCCGGGACCTATCTAGACTTGGAAAATAAAGCATCACCTAAATACAAAATTTCATCCAAATTAGAATAGGCATTATTTGAGTTTGCGTGTACCATCCTCGACTGCATCATCACTTACCATCTGGTGAGTTGCAGTCAAAAATACTCAATTTTTTTATTAAAAAAATAATCGTAGTAAGTTAAAGTATAGGATGATAGAGTTATGTCTTCGTAACACATTTCGACATCAACACAATAACATAATGTAACATTACAACGCGTTGTAACAAAGTCCACCTCTGTAAACTTACAACCTACTTAATACGGCTCAGTCTCTGTTAATTTTCGTCCTCACACAAAGCCTTAAATAGTCAGAGTAGCTGTCTACCCGCAGACCCTAAACTTCAAATGGATCTCGGCTAAACCAACTTCAGCGCCAAAAAACCTTTTGATGTCCACTGAAAGGTTAACTTGGTGTACCCCTTAAATTAGCGGTTCTTGCCCGAGGGCCACCTGACTGTAGTACATCTGGGTGGATCATGGGCACTAGGTATTTAGGCATAGCAGACAACCAAGCGCAGCGACAATTTTAGAGTATTTGACGACATGATCTGTTCATTAAATAATAGCTTTTGCCGGCGGCTTCGCCCGCGTGGATATTGTTTTTATGACTGACTTTGAGGGTGAGCGATGCGCGAGCGTGAACATGAGTTTTCTCCAGATTCCTCAGAAATCGGGCAAATTTTGACTAGCAGTCTATGTCATTTCCCACCCCTTCAACCCATTCTATACTAAAAATCACTTCAATCCCTTGCTCCATTGCGACACCGACTTGCGCCGGCGTGGAGTTAGTTTTCCCCAGATCCCTCGGGAACTACCTATGTCAGGATATGCTTATTAGTAAATTATGTAATTTCTCACCCCCTCTACCATCTCTGTGCAAAAAATCACAACAATCCATTGTTCCATTGCGATGTTAAAGAAATTAACCAAAAAAGAGTATTTTTTCAGTTCCTTCAGAAGCTGCATCGGACTATGCTATTTTCACGGGATAAAAAGTAGCCTATATTGCCTATATGTTCTTCCCAGTGACAGGCTACCTGCATTTCATCAAGATTGGTCAAGGTGTTGAAGCGTAAAAAGGTAAAAAACAAACACATTTTTACATTTATAATATTAGTAAGGATTATTTAGACTTTATGGAATTCTAGATGAATTTTGCGTCTTCTTTCATTGGCTCTCAGATTCCGACACGCACTTGGCCGGTTTTTTTATTGTTTCTGATGGTCTTGTAAGAGAGCCTCTCAGACGAAGTCGCGGACCACAGCTAAAAATTTAAGCGGTAGGTTGGTGTACTTGGCCGGATTTCGGGGGGAAGCTGAACCCTAAACCTCATCTCCCCTCTCCCCCCCCCCCGCCTGTCTATGCCTTTGTTTAGGTCGCTTTCACAAATTTCCTGTAACTCATCTATGAAAGCGTTTCGTCTTTGATCTGTCAGCAACATAACAAGAGACAATACAGGTGTAAGCGAAATTTCGCTTGATATTCTAGATGGTTGGTAGTTTTGGTGGTTGGCCTGACATAAATCCGTTTGCCATTATAATGAAGCATTTTCGCCTAGAAAGGTCTGTGGCTGCCAGTATCGAGTGACGTATCAAGTTGAAAGTTGATAACCTAAACCCGCCAATGGAAAAACGCTCCTACCTGTAGATTTAACCACAATGTTAAAAACTTAATTAAAAATTAATAATCCAACTTCATTTTGAGCCTAAACAATATCCTATGTCATGAGATAAAGACAAATCTAAGGACACCTCGCTCGAGATCCTAAAGCAATAGACCTGTATCTTTAGAACTACAATACGTAGTCCCCAGACTAAATAATAGCCGGCAAAAATTTCAACGCAACATGTGTTATTATGGCGGATTTAATAACAAATAATACTAAAAAACATGGAGGGTCCCCATACAAGAGACGTGTATTTGAAGTGAAAACTTCATTAGGCACGTTGGACATTTTGATATGGGAAAAAAACCATTGAACTCGCGACACTGTAAGCGACACCATACCAGGAACTTAAGGGTGGATAATACCGTTAAGGATATTAGGAGTGGATTCTGTGATACTGACAGGGATATTTTTTTATCTACAATTCGTAAGCCCATGGCATCATCTCACCTGATGATAAGTGACAATGATGCCGAAGATGCCGAAGAAGCGCTGCGGGCTTACCAAGATCCTTAAACAAACACAATGGGGAATTGGCTATCTTATCCATGCCGGAACACATCAATGCTGATAACATAGATGTTTGACGGCAAGACTTACATAATTTGGGGTGGTGGTAGCTAGCTAGGAGGGCTTAGAAAATATTCTGCTACAAACTTATTTAAAACTTATGAAACTGTAAAAAGTATTCACTTCTGTCGGCACTCCCGGAGTGGTAAAGCTTTTTTGTTAGTGTTCTCTCATAAAAATGGTAATAAATTTGATTACAGTACTTCCTCTTAGCGAGTCGATCCTTCGGCTTAATTTTTTCCAAACCAGTAAGTATAATCTGCCACCAAGACTGTATTGTCTGTATCATCGTACAGGTCCTCCCGTGTACAGGTGCTAGGACATGCAGGGCAAAACAAAAGGTGTGCCATGGTCTGGGGAGAGGCACCGCACACACATGTACTATCCCAGCTGTAGCCCCACCTGCACATGATTTCCTTACTCCGGCCCACTTGAGTCCAGAGTCTGTTTAAAGACTTTCATGTTGGTGGTGTCCAGCAGGGAGTCTTTCGGACAGTGGGATACGTGTTGCCGCGGAATACATCACCTGACAGAGACTCAAACGTGCTTTGGAGACGTCACCATTTAGAGGCAGTACCTCTTTTATAAAGCTGTGCAACTTTTGAGCCTTGGGGGCACAGGAACGTGACTTAGCAATGGGTGTCGTGGGTCTTTTTCTAGTAGGACTAATGCTACAGTACAAAAAACAAATAATAATTATTATCGAAAAACCTAAAAACCTTTTAGGTACACGCTTCAATTTGAAAATAATTTGTATTATTTCTTATTCATCTCAGAAAACTTTTATTTGATACCTATATCATGGGGGTGCATGAAAAAATAACTAATCCGCCATCTTTGGGAGTCCGCCATATTGGATTTAGAATAACTTCACTTAGCTTACTATATACGCATTGTTCTCCAAATTTAACGTGTATTCAAAATTTCATCTCAATCGGAAACCTGGATGTGGTTCTTATTTAGCTTCTAAGATTTGTCCCAAACTAACTAACAGACAGACTAACTAACACGGCAAGCTGATAAAGCTTGAGAAAACTGGCCAAGTGTAAATCGCACTCGCGCTAAGGACCCTGAACTGAATTATTCGAAAAACCTAAAAGCTTTTAGGTACAAGCTTTTAAAATTGCATTGTCATGCAATATTCATATGCATGCAAATTTCAGCTTAAACGGATACCGAGAAGTGTGTGAAGTTTAAGTTTCAAAATTTCACCCGAATAAAAATACATACATTGCAAGTTAATTAAAAGCTTTTGAAAAAAACATCATTTTTCTGCCGCTCTAGTTGACATTAATAGGTTTAAAATGAATAGTGTCATTGTTGTCCTCGTGTGGAGAGTTGCAGTGGTACGGAACCCCCGGTGCGTAAGTGCGACACGCCCGTGGCCGTTTTTTTCTTTAAAAAAACAAGTACCCTATTTGTATATTTTTTTATTATTCTTCTTTTAAGCATTCTTCCCATCCTGCTTTTGCTTTCCTGCTCTTCTGTCCAATTTCAAATATTATTATTTTTTACTGCATTTTTCAGTGACCCTGTATCGCAAGGCCGAGTTAAGCCACATTAATTATTAGCCGACCTCACTTACCTGTCTTAACGCGGGTACGGCTTAAGCCGACGTTTTGCTAACAGCCACGCTACTTTAATCTTTAGCTTAGTTGTATGGATCGTTTAGGCACGGAAAGTGTAAATTGTTAAATGGAAGTTGAGCGCCGGTGGCGTAACGGCTAGAGCCGCTACCTCCCGCCGGGAGGTCGTGGCACTCCCCGGACACTGCATACAACGGTCGTGAAATGACATTTCTAAAAACAAATGACGGAGCAAACGAAATTACAGCGAAATCCTATACGTTCGAGAACCAAACTGTATCAATCAAACTGGGTGACGAGGGGGTGAGGTCGGAATCCAGAGAGCGACAGGGTGTGTCCATACTGTATGTTAATACTAATATAGGTATATACTTTGGTCGTGGTTCGCATCCTGCCACGTACCAATGTGTTTTCGAATTTCGATTTCATATGTACGTTTATCCGACACCCTAACGGTGAAGGAAAACATCGTGAGGAAACCTGCACCACGGCGCCTGCGAAGAAACTCGAAGGTTGTGAATGAATTCGACCAACCCGCACTGGGCCCGCGTGGTCGACTAAGGCCCGATCGCCCTTATTCAGGGCAGGCTCGAGCCCCTTGGTGGGGACGTATATGAGCTGATATGACATCATTATCATATCAGCCGAAAGACTTCCACTGCTGGACAAAGGCCTCTCCCAAGAGTTTTCACAACGACCTAACCTGCGCTGCCTGCATCCAGCGGCTTCCTGCAACTTTCACATGGTGCCAGGCATAGAGTGGGAGGTATTGGTATGAGTGGATTTAGAGATCATTAGTTCATAATTAATTTTTGATGCAGTCATCATCCCAATTGTGCCAGAATCACATGAATATAATTTACAAATTGATTGCCAATTATCACCTGGCTAGGCTAATCCACTCTATCAAATTAAGCTTAAATAACCCTAATAAATAGGGATGACGAATGCTAGTCATCTGAGTTACTTTTTATCATATGTCATAAACGACATTTTGTTCTAAAAATGTTTAAAATACCTAGGCGTGACGTCATTGTTTTGCAGTGTCATTTATGTACTCATTTTGAAATTTTGGTTAATTTAAAATCAAAGACTTGATGAAAAACAAAACGAGTAAGCTTTTTCGAAGTTTAAGTAGGAGGGCAATTCAGTGATCAAGAATTCATAATTTATTTCTGATGCTGTCATCTCATCACACCTATTGTAAACAGCGTATAATGTTCTTCAATTTAATTTCATTTTGTTTTTCCCTTCCATTTTCATAAGATTCTGATACAGTCAAGAACAGATAACCTAGGCACTCGTATTGCCATTCTAACCCGTACGCGCGCGGCATAAGAGCGGTACAAAGTCCAAAGTGTCTAACCTGATATGGTCTGTTATTACAGTAGTCAGATGTGTCCATAGCTAAAGCACACCCCGGACACTGCATACAACGGTCGTGAAATGACATTTCTAAAAACAAATGACGGAGCAAACAAAATCACAGCGTTCGAGAACCATACTATAACCAATCTGTATCAATCTAGGTGACGAGGGGGTGAGGTCGGAATCTAGAGAGTGGTCGACTAAGGCCCGATCGCCCTAATTCAGGGCAGGCTCGAGCCCCTTGGTGGGGACGTATATGAGCTGATAATATGACGAAAGCTAGTAATTTTATTTTGGGGTGGTAAAGTTCTCGAATGGTGACCGCCCACCGAAAGGTGTAGCGTAGGGAGGACTCCCAATCAGTGGACCGACGCCCTCGGGGAAAGTTGCGGGTGGTTGCGGCCAGTGTAGGACCGTTTTTATATATCTTTGGAGGCCTTTGCCCAACAGTGGACGTTTTTCAACTGATATTGTTATGATGATTACGATTACAATAGTATGTACTTGTTTGGGAATAACTTTTGAACGCCTTATTGACTATTGTTATGTTTTCAGATATGCCAAATAATATCAACAGAATTAGTTTGACAGAATCTGAGTCGAGATGATGATCTATCCGACCGATTTTGGTCATGGCGACCACTTCGACTCCTAGTCGGTTTGCCGCGCGTGCGCTCGAAGATGGTTTATGTAGCCAATCTTCGCAGCGAAACTCCTCGCGTACTGAGGGCATTCAAGTATGCCACTCTCGTAATTGTATGAAATGGTCGCAGGTGGTCGGGCCTTTAACTTGTCGCGTTTGGTATCAAGGTAAGCTTTACGCTGATCCTCGAACTCGCGCACTTGCCTATTCACAATCCTGCGCCATTCTGGCCGTTCTGCTGCTAAACTCTTCCATTGATAGGGTTCTATGTTGCATAAACGAATCTGAATCTGATATATACTTGAGGCAATGCCTCCGCTGCCGGCGCCGACACCCAAAAATATTGCCTCAGGGAACCGGCGGCGGTAGATACACTGTCGGCAGCCGAGAGAGAAGATTACTAGATGATCCTACTAAGTGTCGCTAGTTTCAAAAAGATCACGTTTCTTGTATGGAGCCCCCTTCAAATTCAGGTCTACCGTCCAGGGGGGGGGGGAAATGTGGGAGCGTATCGTGAGGCTACTCGACAGGACCATCATCATACCTAACGAACCTATTCTCGCTCGCTTCGCTCGCTCAACTCTAATCCAGTTGAGAATTCAGATTTACAGCGCCTGCAGCGTAGGCACTTTTGCTAACTTATTGCTGAATCTATTAACAATATTTACAATGTTAATAACATTTAATCTGTGATGTTAGTTGTGTTGTAATGATAGCTCACAAAACGGACAGCTGATAAGAAAAGGTTCTTAAATAACGAGCGTGTGCCGGTAGACGTAGTGTTGGACCGCTCCCGCCAGGTGCACTGATGATGTTTTGAGTTAAATCGTGACCTTTATACATATCTGAAATCGGATGTGCAGGTTTCCTCACAATATGTTGTCTTCACCGTTAAAGCAATCGGTAAGACAATGATGATACGTATACCTACATTGGACCGTCCCCGGGCTTATCTGTACAAGATGTAAAAAAATAGGTGTAGGTCCCAGTAATTGGGGGTTCTATTCATCATACCGAACAACTTTCCCCAAGGAACCCATATTCATTTCTCCAAAAAAAAATTAGACCCTCCATACAAAAATGCACAAAATTGGTCGATCAGTTGATCGACGAAGAGGTTTTTTTTTGCGATTTTAGCAAAGTCATGAAACAGAAGTTTTTCAATATGATGAGTTAGAAGTTCCAGTTAACGCGACCTGCACCAATTTTGTTACGCCTTTTATAGTCTTTACGTAAAAATTACAAAAAAAACTTCAATAACCTCTTCAATGTATTTAATTTGAAGATTTCTTACCAGTAGGTACTTTTGAATATAATGAGACAATCATTGTAAGGTTGAGAACATTCACAGTTTTTGTTACTTATAGCCCGGGTATCTACAAAGCCCGGCATGCAAAATTCACTTAGCAGTAACAGTGCCGCTGGGTTCCTATTTACAGCGACGTTTTTTTCAACACGTCCCATTTTATTCACAGTTTTGGTAAAAACGTGCCAGCACAAAATTAACTTCTTTTTTTTTAAAAAAACATGTTTGCAGTCTAGGGACTTTAGTTTGATACGAGATGTGTTCACGTGTTACTTTGTGGTATTAAACTTTTGATTAAAAATCAAGTTTGGACGTAGCGCAGACCATTATAAAGTTAATGATAATAAAAATTATATAAAATAATAATATAGAAACAAAAAACCTGGCCAAGTACGAGTCGGACTCGGACACGAAGGATTCCGTACCATCGTACATGAATATTTTTTACGTTCCATAAAAAGAAGTTCCTTTAAGTTTGAATTTAATTTTTGTTGTTTGCTGTTAAAGCAGCAATTGAAATGCACACTTTGTGAAAATTTCAACTGTCTACCTATTAAGGTTTATGAAATACAGACCGACGGACGGAAGGTCATTCAAGGCTTAGTAATAATTTATCAACTGCGATCCCGTGAGCCACTTCGAGAGAGATTCAAGGAAATAAACATTTTAACTGTTGCCGGTCAATTTATTTCCGAAAATGTTATTGTACGTTAACTTATAGATTTGTATTCGAAAAACAGCGACAGGCACCACCGTAACCTGAGAAGTAAAAGTAATCTCGAAATTACTTTTTCAAGGCTTAGTAAAGTGAAAAAATGGTTTGTGGGGAAGTGTGTACACTCCTATAATAAAATACCTAATGATGTGTGTAAATTATAAATTATCAGAATGTAAATTTAAAACACAAAATATTATAAGTTCTAGAGTCTATTATAAGACCGCAGACTATTTAAACGATAATGAATGACATTTGTAAAATTTTCCCCTACAAATAGTAATTCATAACTTATTTTTTAAAAGATTGGTATTTTATAAGGGTGCTTTATTATTGTTTTATACAAAAATAAAGCACTTTTTGTATACTTTTTTTGTTTTTTGTCTCGTTGGCATCCTTTAAGTACGGAACCCTAAAAGGTAAAAGAAACAAATGGTAACAAATTCAAAGATTTACGTAGGAAGGGAAACAGATAGATAAAGGGTAATGTTTCCAAGGCTTGGGTGAACCTGATCTACCTTAAAGCAAACATGCGGGTGCGTGGGCTGTGAGTGGCCACGATACAACGCGAAGGGTCTTCTTCGATCTGCTGACCCCACATTACCTTGCAGACAGAAACAAAAAAGGTTTCATACAAAAGCAATGGCATTTCGTGAAGAGTACTCGAGACGTGAAGTGGACACAGAGAACGGACAGTATATTCGATCCCATTATTTTTGACGAGTTCCCGTTTGAAACGAAACAGAAGTGGGGTAACTCCTACTTTGAAGGATTGTTCCACTTTTGTCGAGAAGGTCGTAGTAGGTCAGCCAGATATAAAGCTTAAATAGGTCTCTGCTACTTTATGAGCTTCCGATATTTTGTACAGAACATAATCTATTTATTTCGCAAAATACGGCTGATACCTAAAATAGGCTCGAAGCCTGTGCTATACACTAGACACTTTCTACTTGTGATTCTGAACAACTTTCCGTTATGAACATAATAGTCAATTTTCAAAAAAGCTTTCGTCTTATTTTTTTACAATTAACCACAGTTTCCTTGGAAAAGTTTTAAAAAGTGTCAAAATTTTATACCTAGTTACCTATACAGGGTGTAACAAAATTGGTGTAGGTCCCGTTAACTGGGGATTCTACTCATCACACTGAACAACTTTTGTTCTACGACTTTGCTGAAATAGCAAAAAAATATATTTTACTCTTTATAAAAATCGATCAGAAGACCCAATTTTGAGAATTTTTGTATGGAGGGTCCAATTTTTTTTGAGAATTGACAATGGGTTTCTTGGGGAAAGTTGTTCAGTATGATGAGTAGAACCCCCAGTTAACGGGTCCTACTCCATTTTTTTACACTCTGTATATACTTATAAGTGGATTCCTTCGACTTCATACCCGCTTTCAAAAAAACCTGGATCTCCAAAACATAGTCACCGGCTCTAACTATGACTAAGAATCATCCAGGTAACCACATGAGTAAAAATATATCATCAAAATCGGTCATGCCGTTTAGGAGAAGAAGAATTACGAACACACACACACACATCGGAATTTTATACATTCTGATTAATGCTTCTATTTACTGTCGCAGATATTAAATGGTACATCTACGAAAGCATTTTATGACTCAAAACCAAAACCTTCTTCTAACATGATGGCTAGTTAGTTTAGCTATAGTTCTGTCATTAATAGAGTCATTATCTCATAATACTTATGTCATAATTATAAATAACTCCGGGTGTGCCGACAGTGATAACTTTTTACAGTTTTATAAGTTTTGACCCTCCAAGTGTTCCAGGCGAACGACTAGGTTGACAAAGTTTTGACCCTGCGTAACAGTTCGGTAACGGTAACAGTAACAATATCTCGAGTTCAATGGTTTTTTCCGATCTCAAAAATGCCCAATGCGTTTAAAGAAGTTTTCGATGCCCAACGCGCCTAAAGAAGTTTTCACTTCAAAAATACCCTATCAGTTTGCAGTTAAAATACAAGCATATCCAAAACAATGTTTCTCTCATCAATTTACTAACTAGCAATAAATGAATAGTTCCCACACCACGGGCTGGGCTTGGTTTAAATTTAAACCACTTTTGCGCATTATCATTAGCGAGCATTACAGGTTCACTCGTTAATGGGCAAAGTTACCCGAAATTACAAAGGGTTAGCTGCTTTTGGTAACTAGTGGAGTTTCGTCCCTAATAATAAAATACTGTCGCACACAACTTATAATTTGACGTCACAATTTCTATGCAACCTTTTGACACAGTGGCAATGGCTGACATGCGAGTAAGTATGCACTATAAATACTCGTAGCTCCGAGTGCTAACAACGCACTTTGTTAGAAATACTAGAGTAAGCCTTTGCAAAATTTATATTATACGTTACCTGTTTTGAAGAATAAAATAAGTACCAGACACCACTCACCAGCAGAACTTCTTAATAACAAAGGTACGAGAGGTGACTATGTATCAAAAGCCACTTAACCGTTACAAAACGGGACACTCGGTACATTAACAAGGGTAACATTGCCGGGGGCTCTTTGTGAAATAGTTGTGGCCTGTAAAAGTCAGTTTCGGGGTTTGTTCGGTTTGTTAAAACATTTTGTTGCTTTTTACCTGACGGCTAGACGGGTTGATTTTCATTTGCCTTATTATTTCAACGGTATAAGAGATACTTAGGACCACAGAAATATATAAGTCATTGCTTAGAACAAAGGAATTTATCGGAAAATGGGGACAGAAACGAAGTAAATAAATTTGTAAATATAAATATCAGGGTAGGCTCCAGCGGGGACGTATATTAGCTGATAAATAAATAAATGTGCATTTTGCTTTGTAGCTCGTAGGCCGACCATAGAACATGGCACACAGTTAATATGTCGATTATTCTAAACATACTCTTCAATATGCCAGTTGGAATTTTTAAATTAATTTTAGTTTTAAATTGAAACGAAAAAACACTGAAAAATAGCATAAGTGTGGTTATTTTCTTTCCGGATTAATGGAAGCTGTAGGGCTAGTGGCAATCCCTACTTTCAGAAGTTTTTAGTTATTGATTGAAACGAAAAACCACTAAAAAGTGAAAAAGTGTGGTTATTTTCTTTACTCTTTACACGTAAAAAAAAAACAAAAACAACTGTTCCAATTAATGCTTCGCCTTAACTGATGGCGGCGCTGGTTAGGTAGGGGGATAGCCTTAATAGCCCATAACGTCCCCACTGCTGGGGAACGGTATCTTCCCATACTCGGGAGGGTAAGGCCATAATCCACACAAAAGGGCCAGTCCAGATTGGTGGAGGGTATAGGGCTACTTGCGGACCCCACTATCAGAACTTTATATGTCGCCTATGAGGCCTCCAACACGGCTTAACGATAGCCATCTAGTGCTAGCAACCGGCATCCTTTGACTTGATCAAAGTATATATATTAGTACTAACATACAGTATGGACACTCCCTGCCGCTCTCTAGATTCCGACCTCACTCCCTCGTGACCCAGATTGATACATATTGGTTACAGTTTGGTTGTCGAACGTATAGGATTTCGCCGCCATTTTGTTTGTTTCGTCATTCCTTTTTTGAAATATCATTTCTGGCCCGTTGTATGAAGTGTCCAAGGTGTGACTTAACGTCAAACCCGTCCAGGTAGTAACCGTGCTCCTGGTCAGTTAACCTGCGTTATCGCCGCAACCACACAAGTCGCACTGAGCTACGACCGCTATGCACTACTTAACCTTGACATACATTGTCCATAAAAGTTTTATACTCCAGGTATTGTACACAATTCTAAGGGAATTGCGTAAACGTCATAAAAAGTGAAATAGGGTTGCCCCAACCTACTTTGACATATAACTTTATACCTACTTTTACAACCTATAAAATTCTAATATCACCCACTTTACGTAAGCGCAAGTCTTAAGGTTAAAGTTAAAAATTCGCCTTAACCGACTCCTGGAGTAACACAGTTAAACTTTCAGGACTTTTTCCAAGAATCGCAATAAATCTACCTTCCATATTTTATGTGGTGCTCCTAATAGTTTGTGTTGGCTGGTTCGGAATATTAGTTTTATGTTCCGCCAGCTTGGTCTAATATTATACTATACTTGGTTCATACTTTGGATCAAACTTTAGTTTTAAGACTCGCACTAGTAGGTGTCCGTGACTTCGTTCCCGCTTCATTCCCTGTCGCGTGGAAATTTCAATTAATTGTACAGCCACGCTTTGCATACTTCCTTGCGTAGCATTCAACATCTGGTATGGTCGGACATACGCTAATTTACTATTACATTATACTTAATTAGAAGCAAGGGTACTTACCTTATAGATCGATGATAAATTTACAAATAATCTGTGTTTGTATGAGAGGTATACTTTATTTTGATTTTTCCTGGAACCACAAACTATCCTGCATAATAGACTACGTAAAGGTTTAGCAACTTCATTAAAAGCAAAATGATTAAAATCGTTACAGCCATTTTCGAGAAAAAAATTAATTAATGTTTTAACCATGATGACAACCCTAAAAAATCAAGTTAGGAAAAAAATTAAAGAAAACGGCTGGTGATAGTAACATTTCCCTAACCAAAATTGTATCCGAATCCATCTAGCATTTTAGGCGCTAGAGCACCGGACGGACAAACACATACACATACATTTTTGACCAAACGACCGCGAAGCGGCTCCGTTTCAGCTTGGGCAAAAATGCTTTCGTATGTCTGTCCTGTCGGCCGTATGGCTCCCGGCTTAGAATAGGACCATCCCATCTCTTGCAATGGGGGGGTCGTAAGAGTCGACTAAGGGACTTAAACTGGAGGATGGGCAGCAGCATACTTTCCGTTCATTGCAACACACCTGTAACAACACTGCGATCGTGTTGGCGATTCGATTACGGCAAAACTACACACCCAGAAAACGGCCCCTGATCCCCAGCGGCCCTGCTATTCTTGGCACCGGTAGCAGTCATGGTAACGGCGGGGCGGGGGGTGCGAAGAATCCCCGGCAGATGCCAGGCTACCAAAACCAAAGACCTTTGGCCCTGGCAACTTACAACACGCGTACACTGCGGACTGACGTGAAGCTTATATAGGATTCGAAGAAGGATTGAGCAAGTTTTGGTGGGATATCGTAGGCTTATGTGAAGTCCGAAGAGAGGGAGAGGACACTTTGATCCTTAAATCCGAAAACCTGCTTTATTTCCAGGAGGGCGAAAAAACTGTCCCAAGGTGGTGTCGGGTTTCTCGTCCACAAGTCCCTCTTAACAATGTGGTCAGACCGTGAACATTCGAAAAGGGTAGCATACCTTATACTCAGAATCACAAAACGGTATTCGATGAAGGTCATACAGGTATACGCGCTGACCACGGAACACTCCGACGACGAGGTAGAGACTATGTATGAGGACATCCACAGCCATACATAGCACCAGGACCCATTATACCGTTGTTATGGAGGACTTCAACGCGAAACTGGGCAAACAAAGCGATGGTGAGCTGAATTTGGATACGGTGTAAGAAATGAACGTGGTCAGATGCTGGCCGACTTTATGGTGAAGGAAAGCTTCTTTATGATGAACTCTTTCTTTAAGAAGTCAAAATAGCGGAAGTGGACATGGTTTGACTTTATTTTGTCGACGAGAAGGCAACTATTCAATGATATTTCTCTGATCAACTCAGTAAAAACAGGAAGCGATGGTAAGAGCATAGGCAAGAGCTCAGGCACATTGAATCTAAAGACCCAGCTAGAAAGATGTCGACTGATGAAGTTTACACTCCGACCAGCGCCCATCCAGCTCCAAAACCCCGACAGCTTTCAAGGAAAACATTGTGAGGAAACCTGCACACGCCTGCGAAGAAACTCGCAGGTTGTGTGTGAAGTCGACCAACCCGCACTGGGCCCGCGTGGTCGACTAAGACCCGATCGCCCTAATTCAGGGCAGGTTCGAGCCCCTCGGTGGGGACGTATATGAGCTGATATGATGAGTGGTTCCCGATACGTTACCATGTACGGAGCCATAAAAATTTTATGATCCGTTAATTGCGCCGTGAGTGTATCTGATGGTTTGATGCCTTTCAAAGTGACGTATAACATTTTACTCGTCTGATATTGATTGCCATCCAATCCTTTCATGTCTATTTACGTCTGAATACCTTTCGCCAATACCATCCAAGCACTATTCAGCAACTATTTCAGATTTGGCCCAAATATTCTCTATGTGTGTCGGAATAGTCGGCCTTTGAAAGACCCAATGTGCCGTATGATTAGGGACATCAGATACTATTTATGAACAGCCTTTGTGGGTTTTGTTACAGATTTAGGGGAGAAACACCAAAAATCATTGACTTTTAGGGTTCTGTGCACTCAAAGGGTGATTAACGGGACCCTATTATTACTAAGCAACCAATGTCCATCTGTCTGTCAGCGGGCTGTATTTCATGAATCGTAAAGGAAAGACGGTTGAAATTTTCACAATGTTTTTTTTATGGCCGCTATAACAACAAATAATTAAAACCTGCCAAGTGTGAGTCAGAACATAGGATTCCGTACCATCACACTAGATGGCGCTAGTGTCTTTACGTTTAGAAAAACACGTTTTTTGTATGGAGACCCCCCCTAATTTTTTCACTTATTCTAATTTTTTGCATTTGCTGTTATAGCGGCAACAGATATACATCATCTGTGAAAATTTCAACTGTCTAGCTATCACGGTTCATGAAATACAGCCTGGTGACAGACGGATAGACAGACAGACGGAAAGTGAAGTCTTAGTAATAGGCTCCCGTTTTCACCCTTTGGGTACGGAACCCTAAAAAAAGGAAAATGAAAATTTGTACAACAAAAGTGGTTTTTTCAACGTGACGCAACTAGCGACATCTCGTAGGATCTAGTAGTATCTTCTATATAGTTAAATTTCAACTCCAATTCGCACTTGGCCGATTTTACACAATGACTTTCAGGCTGATTGTTGCAAATTCTTTTGATCAATTAGGAACGTCATCCCTTTGATATCGACAACCGTATTAACTTAATTCACTATCACTGCTCCATCAACTCGAACAGAGTCATCGGCTCCTATTAATTCCTCATCATCAAATTTACCGTCCATCTCACTGATTGTAATAGTTTGACGTTCCATCAGCATTAGCATCAATATTCTCATTACGTATAGCGTGTTCGATAGGATACCGATTCCAGGTAATTTGACAGCTGATACCGTATAATGTCAATGTTTGACAGAATTCCTCTAGGGAAAGGTATAAATTTATTATCAAACGCGAAAGTTTGTAAGAATGTATGGATGTATGTTTGTTACTCTTTCACGCAAAAACTACTCAACATATGTGGCTGGAGTTTAGTAGGTAAACAGATTAGGAACTGGATTAACACATAGGCAACTTTTTTCCACGCTCGCGAGGGCTTGCGGCTCGCGCACTGCGCACCCTCGAAAAGTCATAAAAACGTTGTCCACGCGGTTGAAACAGCTAGTTATCAATAATTTTGTTTCGACGTAAATTTCTTCATCATATCAGCCGCAGGAGGTCCACTGCTGGATATAGGCCTCCCCCAAGTATTTCCATGACGACCGGTTCTGCGCTGCCCGCATCCAGCGGCTTCCCGCGACCTGCACCAGGTCATTGGTCTACCGAGTGGCTGCCTACACCACGGTTTCCGGTGCGCGGCCGCCACTCGAGAACTTTGTCCCAAATACCGCAAGGTCTTCGTCCAGAATGTGTTGCCAAATTTCTTTGCTTAAGTGGAAATGGGCAAACTTTGCCCCGCTTAATCTGTATCTCAAAATTAATAAATGTAAAGGTTGTTTGTTTGTTTGTCCTTCCTTCACACGCAACAGAGCAACGAATCGACCCGATTTTTGGCACATACATATATAGTCAAAGATGTTTGAAAGGTGACATAGCCTACTTTTTGTCGTGTAATTATTGGAAACGTTAAACACGTTAAAAAACCGACTTCCATCGCAACAACTTAGTACAAAGAGTATTGAATTATTATTTTTGGTTTTTATTAATTTTCTATAAAAACTACGCCGATTGTAATAAAATTTATATTAGGCCAACTCGGCAGCATACGCTATCGAACAAAAAACAATCATGAAAATCGGTCCACAACCTGCGAAGACATTGCGTAGCAACATGAAAAAAAAAACATACAGTTGAATTGAGAACCTCCTTCTTTTTGAAAGTCGGTTGAAAATAGCATAGTCCGACACAGTTAACCGAATAACTAAAAAATTTTTTGAAGAATCAATGAACGTTGGCTGCACTCACGAAAAAGTGTCACGTCCTTGTCACGTCGAACAAGCGATAGAGAGGCACGATCGGCCTAAGCGTTAGGCTTGTGACACGTTATCACGTAAAATTATCGTCAGTAAACCGACTTTACAGGCAACCAGTTTTTTTTTGTTGAAGACACACGCAACGAAGTGAAGGATCCGCGTGATTTTTTGCACAAAGATAGTTTAAGGGGTTGCAAGTGACCACATATATTTCGAGGAATCGAGAGAAAACTTGCGGCTAGCGCACCGCGCACCAGACAGAAAAAAACCGGCCAAGTGCGAGTCGGAACCGCACAAAAAAGGGTTCCGTACCATCATACTAGATGGCGCTAGTTTCTTCATGTTAAAAATACACGTTTTTGGCATGGAGAAACCCCTTATTTTTTCACTTTTTCCAATGTTTAGTATCTGTTCTTATAGCGGCAATAGAAATACAACATCTGTGAAATTTTCAACTGTCTATCTATCACGGTTCATGAAATACAGCCTGTTGACAGACAGACGGACAGCGAAGTCTTAGTAATAGGGTCCCGTTTTACCCTTTGGGTACGGAACCTTAAAAAACTATATCGACACTGGCAAAGCCACAGGAAAAAGCTAGTTGCTTGATAAATAAAAATAGTTGCTTAAATATTATAAAGTCCTATCAAAGTTGTAGTGATCCCTTGATACTAATTTTAATATCGGAGATATTAAATTCCTCACTTTACCGTCTACCTATACTGCCTCCTCTTTGTAAGTGTTGTTTCGTCTTTTCTTTTCTTGTTTGGCTCACTCTCCGCTAAGTGCTGTCAAACATTTGTCGCCATTTTGTTCTCGTAATGCACTAATTCAGGGTTTAGTTACTCACAGGTAACGACATTTCAACCAACATTTACCATGCAATAAAAAAGTGGCCAAGTGAGTATCGAAAAACAGGAAAAGTAGGGTTTCAAAAAAGTACAATTAAAAAAAACAAGTTATTTTTCAGTTGGCCTTGAATATTTTGTATGAAAATCTAGGAACTTTTCGCAAATCTCAAGTTGGTCGACTAATTAAACCTAAACTAAGAAAGCCGATTTAGCCTTCATAATTTTCATATGCCCAACTATTTCCATAACTTCTCAGATATCCTGAAATAGCGGTTTAGCTGGTGCGGGGTTGCGACATGCAACTCTAACACTTAAACTTTAACACTACTTAAAAACTTAAACTGAATCGTTTATTAAAAAAAATGTTCTTCACAAACCCACAATAGCTTCAAGACCTATTCAACGATACCCTAACTACACGATGGGGTCATCATCATCATCATCATCATATCAGCCAAAAATCGTCCACTGCTGGACAAAGGCCTCCCCCAAGGATTTCCACGACGACCGGTCCAGCGCTGCCCGCGATCTCCACCAGGTCGTCGGTCCACCGCGTGGGAGGTAAATGAAAATAAATTCACCCCCACTTAGCGTTGCCAGGCGTCCGGATAAAGCCGGACAGTGTTAGGCTTTTTGGATGCATGTCCGGCCAAATTAGAAGGTGTCCGGCCTGTCCGGCTTTTTAGGTTTAATGATTTTTCCAGTCACCTGGACATTCGGGTGAGCGCTGTCGTATTTATGAGACTATGGCGGCGTTTCTTTGTATGATTAGGACCTCGCTAAAGGCCAGTAAACATGACTGATTGATTTAGGGGTGTCTAAAGAGGGCTTTAATAATTTAGGGAGTCCGGCTTTTTTACCCAAAAGTCCGGCTAAACTGGCAGGTATGTCCGGCTATTTAGTTTTAAGACCTGGCAACCCTACCCCCACTGTATATGCAGGGCTCACCTCTCCTCACCCTAAAATCATTTTCCTATAATGATTTTATACCACATGTTTATAGGCTTCACATATTTGTTAAAACCAATTGATTTTAGCTTTAGAGCTGTAATAGTCTTTGATGACAACGGCTGTGAAATACCTAAGGACAGACGGACGAGAAACTATAAGGCTTTCTAGTTTCACTACGAAACCCTAAAAATATCGAACTATTTTCGCCGCCACCGTACATCAGTCGAATATTTTCATATCGTATTTTATTTGTAGTCTGGCGCTTGCTATCAGCATTGTGTAGTCCATCGTATACCTATCCTACTGTGTAGCAGAGCCAGGTGTCAATATCGGAACAAATTGAAAAATGTGATCGGGCAGCAGGCAATCTGCATACGACTAGTGCTGCACCAAAGAATATACTTTGGTGTCGGCAATCTTCGACATTCCGAAGGCTAAAGTTTTTCCTGCAACTTTTCTAAAGACTGCACTTACTGATGAAAAAGTGTCCAAAATGTCTCGTAACTTATGCCATAATAATATTCGATAAACCTAAAAACTTTAAGTTTTTTTTAATTACACGACAAACAAACGTGTGTGTCTTTCAGCCTGATAGCTTCAGTGGAAGTGGGTCATATATTGATTGCAAAATGCCAACACATACACACAATTAAAGTTAAATAAAAGCTTTTAACTTTGAAAAATATTTTAATTAAAAAGGCGAAGGTTAAATTTTGTACATAATGAATACAATTTTCAGGAAATCGTAAAGGTTTCTCTAGCTAGGCGCGTACAAAACCTAAGGATAACATGATATATTCGGTCATAGCATATCTACTTTTTCGGCCAAATAGACTATTTCGGACACTAGTATAATATCGATAAAGTCCACCGCCCGGGCGGGCACCGAGCTACCTCTAATGTATTTTCGTCAATCGCCATGGATATGGAAACATTGTAGTATTTTTAGTTTGCAGTTTATCCATATCGCTACTACAACAATGCCATATGCCATAAATAACGTTTCTGGTCAATTGAGGCTATCGTAAGCAAACTATTGTTTGGTGTATTGATAATCTTATAAATAATTACGATTTCTTAAAATTTGCTTAAGAAAACTTGTAATGAAATAGATTTTTCTGAAGTTTTATTTAATAATTGGAAACGTTAAACACGTTAAAAAAGCCGATTTCAATCACACAATTTTGCTACATTTTTGTATTTGTTAAGTTCCTATAAAAGCACTGAACCAATTTTGATGCAATTTCTCGAAGACCAATCTGAGAGTATTCCTTACAAATAAAAAAAGAATTTTTTAAAATCGGATTATAAACGACGGGGTTCTGAGATAAAAAACATGAAAAAATTCCATCGAATTTACGACCTTCTCCTATTTACAAGCTTTTATTTAACTTGCAATGTATGTATGTTTGTTCGGGTGGAATCTTGCAAGTTAAATTAAACCCACTTTTCGGTTTCCGATTGAGCTGAAATTTTGCATGCATATGTATATCGCGTGACAATGCAATATTAAAAGCTCGTACCTAAAAGTTTTTAGGTTTTTCAAAAACCATTTTTGTAGTCAGTTTAAAAAATAATACTGATACCTATCTTCTGTAATCCAGTACATAGCCGCAATACCATAACGTGTAATAACCGTAACTTCCATCTTCGGCATCATCGTCACTTACCATCAGATGAGATGATGCCAAGGGCTTACCAATTGTAAATAAATAAAATAAAAAAACCAAGGTTTTCCTTTGAAGTCTACATTTTTAACCCGCCTGTGCATGATGCAGATACAACAATATGGACAGTATAATCACCTGTCACCGTTTAATGACCAGCTCCACGGCACAGTGTCACCGACAGACACCATCATTGTCATGCATATTACACGGCCTGCATAGTGTTGTACCTATGTGCACTTTTTAAGAGTGTCACCGTCATAGTTTACTAGATGTGCCGTTTTACTCGACTGCGCCAGAAGGGGGGGGGGGGGGGGGGCGGTGTTTTTCGAGTGTATGATGTATGTATGTATACAGGGTGTAACAAAATTGGTGTAGGTCCCGTGTTAACTGGGGCTTCTACTCATCATACTGAACGACTTTTCTGAAAACGCAGCAAAAATTTTACTCTACATACAAAGTGATCAGCTGATTGACAAATTTTGTGCGTATTAGTATGGAGGGACTAAATTTTTTTTGAGAATTGACTATGTGTTCCTTGGGGAAAGTTGTTTAGTAATGATCAGTAGAAGCCCCAGTTAACGGGACCTACACCAATTATGTTACACTCTGTATATGTATGTATATTTCTTTGGCACGATTTGTAGCCAAAACGACTTCATGGGTTTTAGCTTGAGAGGTGTCGTTGGATTCGTCTTAATTGTAAGAATGACAATTAGGTATATCAAAGTTTAAAAAAAAGTTAAAATGATGGATTTTTGGCGCCAAATTCTATAATGTCAAAAAACAATTTTCTTCTAAACCTATCTAGTGGGGTATCAAAATAAAGGGTTTTATAAAATGCTTAATGTAATTTGGAATGAGAAATGCTATAAATTATTTGTGATTTTGTGAAAGAGAGACATAATATACCCCACTTTACTTTCGTGGGAATTTATCAACATACAGATATTTCAATGATAAATTCATTCACTACGAAAACAACAACCTATATTTAAATAACTATAAAGTGTAAAATGAAAAAAAAAACTAATTAAAAAACCACAACACGTGACATACCAATATCAGCATGACAACTTTTGATATATTTTCGTCAACGACGACGAAGTCTCCTCTGTTTGAGCCTGTGTAGCCAAGCCACCATCTGATAAGATGCTGTGGCTAATAAATAATGATTGTCTAGGTATGTAAATAAGTTTACTCCTCTGTACAGGCATAACGGCTAAACTGGTTGTAAAAAATGCGTCGTTGGGTTCGTATTGTTTGATCCACATTGTGTTCTAGCCTACAAAACGAGATAAAATTGAACACGATGGAAAACTTCTGTAGTTCGACACCATCTTAGAGTTCTCCCTCGTAATCTCATATTGGTAAACTCTTGGTAGGTGTGGCGGCAACTGCAGTAACCCACCACTGAATCTTAACACAAGCGACGAGAGAACAAAAGAAATACAACATCTAGAACGCGCTATTAGAATTTCTTCAGCGCTGAGTATTTATACAGATACCAATCATCAACGATTGGTCCACGGCCGGACCCCAGGCATACCACCTCGCCTGGCGGAGATATCTCCCTTTGCTCTCTTCGAGTAGGAACTCACCGTTCCTAAATAGGTATATTTATATATTGGTATATATTTAGAATGTGATTTTATCATACAACCTGTTTGTTGCCGTTCCTGTAGGAATGTCCAAAAATCCTTTCTTAATAGCGGATACCTTAGTCATAATTGATATCTGTATGGCATATTTCAGCCCGATCCGTAAAGTGGTTTGAGGTGTGCGTTGATAGATCAGTCAGTCAATGGCTTCCTTTTACCTTACAGAAAGATTGGTCAAAATCATTGACCAAACGCTGCGCCATATATCCGCGTGGCGTTGTTAAACGGCGCCCGTTCGCTCGTTTTAATGACGCGAGCGTGGGTTGTCATTTTACAACATTAATGGCGGCGCGATCGATGTTTCCTCAGCAAAAAATAAAATAAAAACAAGAGCGAAAAACAAAGAGTGGAATAGCGTTGATCGGAAAACGTTATTTAACATTTTTAGGGTTCCGTAAGAGGTAACGGAACCCTATGAAGTCTACGTTGTCTATCTGTGCAAGGCTATTTCTTGTGAACCATAGGTAGCCAGCCGGCTGAAATTTTACTAAAATAAAAAGGGACTAAGTACCTACTACGTAGTTGAAACTAAAATCATATACCAAGATATGATTGAACTTACATGATCTTTCTCCTATATAGTGTGGCACAAGGGATAAACGGCGGTGTTGTTCTTAGCATCATCAGCGGTCACTTGTAGGGTATTTAGATTAACACCTACAGACGTGTGCAAAGCGTCCTTCATACACATCTTAGAATCAGATGTGTTGGTTTCTTCGCGATGTTTTCCTTCATCTATGAAGAAATCCTTGCTAATATTATAAATGTGAAAATGTTTCTATGTTTGTTATCTTTTCACGCTTCAACAAGGCTTCAACACCTTGATTAATCGTGATGAAATTTGGCATGCAGGTAGCCTGTGTCACGAGGAAGGACATAGGCTACTTTTTTGCCGTGAAAATAGCATAGACCGATGCAGTTCCTGAGGGAACTGAAAAAATATTCTTTTTGGTTAATTTACGGAACAATGGATTGTAGTGATTTTATGCACAGATATGGTTGAGGGGGTGGGAAATGACATCATTTACTAATTAGCATATGCTGACGTAGTTCCCGAGGGATCTGGGGAAAACCTATTTCCACTTTCGCTCATTGTCGCAATGGAGCAACGAATTGAAGTGATTTTTTTATACAGAATTGGTTGAGGGGGTGGGAAGTGACATAGGCTGCTGATCAGAGTAGCCCGATCTGGGATAGTGATCTGGAGAAAACCCATGTCCACGCTCGCGCACCACTCACCCCTCAAAGACAGTTAAAAACGACGTCCACGCGGGCGAAGCCGCGGACAAAAGCGAGTCCGCACGTAAGTTTTGAAAAACTCATTGGTACAGTGGCCGTCCCGATTCCAATCCGAGACCTCTGGTTAGGAAGACCAGTCGTTATACCGTTGAGTCACTGACGCTTACACAATGACAAGATAGAATAATTGTAGTTACACCTACCTTCTTTTGTAATTGTATCTGTTACGGCTAAAGGTGTGTGTAAACATAAACTTAACATTAGCCGGACAAAGTTAAGATTAGCCGGCAAAACTTCACCCAGGAGGTAGAGGCTCTTCGTCTTTAAAATCAATCAAACCTGACCGAACCTCTCGTAATATCACGTAATATCACCACCCAAAATCATTACCCAGTCAGTGTTGGGTAGACCTTGTTGTGTACGGTTAAACGCCGAATAGGTACCAACTAATAATCGGACTTTACCCAAACAACTTTAGCCGGCTAATCTTAAGTTTATGTTCACACGTACCTTTAGC
This sequence comes from Coleophora flavipennella, assembly GCA_947284805.1. Classification (NCBI taxonomy): domain Eukaryota; kingdom Metazoa; phylum Arthropoda; class Insecta; order Lepidoptera; family Coleophoridae; genus Coleophora; species Coleophora flavipennella. The sequence continues at coordinate 3,320,054 of OX369297.1, forward strand.
CGTGACAAATCTAACAATCAAAATGTAGGTATAGCTCGCATTGTTAATTTCATACAGTTCAGTATCAGTACTTATTCATTTTACTGCGAAATATTTGACAAAAACGTTCAAAGAACGTATCCTCTTATTATTATATTACAGGTTACAGGTACCATTCAAAGGGATGCCGGGAAAAGTCATTCACCACCAAAATAAGGCGAAAATAAACTTTTTGAGGATAGGAATACAATAAAAAGAGTGAGATATGGCGGCGCACGAGTGTTTTATTGGCGACGTGTTTCGAATTTTGAAAGCTTCGACTTGGTCCGTTATCATGAACGGTTAGTGAAATATTATACGTCGGGAAAATCAACAGTGTTGCCACTGAAAACAGTTTGAGATATGGTTCTAATTTAGGTAGAATTATAGAAAATTTTTAATATACTAGTTAAGTATGAAAAAACACAAAAAAGTGCAATTAATATATTGGCTTCGTTCGGTATTATGGGCATTATAAAAAGTTTAATTTCTGTTTATATAAAAGGAAAAGGTGACTGACTGGTATATCAACGCACAGCCGAAACCACTGAAGATATTTCGCTGAAATTTGAAATACAGATAGCAATTAGGACGTGGCATCCGCTAAAAAGGATTTTGAGAAATTTCTATGGGAACGGCAAAAAACGGGATATCCGCGGGCGAAGCCACGGGCACCCACTAGTAAAAAAAAACCGGCCATGTGCGAGTTGGACTCGCCCACTGAGTGTTCCGTACAAAAACATGTTCATAACTCAACCACGCTAGATCCTGCTAGATGTCGCTAGTTTCTTCACGTTTCTTGTCATTCCTTTATTTTATTTTTAAATTCAATATTGTTATAGCGGCAACAGAAACACACTCTGAAAATTTTAAGTGTCTACCTATTATGGTTCATGAAATACAGCCCGCTGACAGACAGCGGAGGCTTGGTAATAACAATGTATATATATTAGTACTAACATACAGTATAGACACTCCCTGCCGCTCTCTAGATTGCGACCTCACCCCCTCGACACCCAGATTGATACAGATTGTTTACAGTTTGGTTGTCGAACGAATAGGATTTCGCCGCCATTTTGTTTGTTACGTCATTCATTATTTGAAATGTCATTTCTGGCCCGTTGTATAAAGTGTCCAGGGTGTGGTAATAGGGACTCGTTGCGTTGGTCACCCTTCACCCTTAAAAGTTATTTTCAGACAATACGGTTTCATAATATTTTTGTATTTATTCTGTCTGGTCTCTGGAAGGACACCGTTTAGAACATGCAAACAAAGGGAGACTAAGTTGTCATTTCCACCAGATTTAGTATCGTTTTTAATTTATTTCAAAGCACGTCGGCTCGCTCTTTATCTGTTCATGAATTATTTGACTTTTTTGTGTATCTTTGTGCTTAGGAGATAAGGGAAGGGTGGCAGTGATATATTTATTAGTATCAACGTTTTTACCCGACTGCGACTGCCCGAAAAGGAGGATAATCTTTTCGGGTGTATGTATGTATGTGTGTCTGTTTCTTTGGCTAAGACTGTAGTCTAAAGGACTTGATGGATTTAAGATGTCGTTACTAAGGTCTTGATCCCGTGAGTGACATAGCATATATTTTTACCCAACAATCCAAAAAAGACGGGTAATGTAAAGTCGGGTTTTCGGCGTAAAAGTTTGTTTTAGTTTTAATCTTTAGCTATAGTTTGTTCAAATTAGGTAGGTACCTCATACTGTATTTATGTTTATCCGAATAAACTTTTTTTTTATTTAAAAAATGCGTCTATTATCAGTAATATTTATTATCATGTTTATAAATCAACTCAATACTTACCCAACGTATGAACAGGAATCTTAATATTATATCTATACGAATGATTGTAGTTTAATTACGAAAACAAATGTCAAAAATGAGTGCACAGGTGTGAGATTTTACCAAAGGATTAACCCATGCATTTTAATTAAAAAAAATGTTACAGTTTAATATGTATCTTATCAAATCTAACAATCAAGGATCAAGACAAATCTAACAACACCGCGAACTCTAAAAGCCGTTTAGGCTATTTGCTCATGCAAAGAAACAGACACACATGTATACATAAATACATATATACATACACCCCAAAAACATTACCCATTTAAACATTCGGGAAAAAACCAAGTCTCATGATACGTAACAAAATTATTGTTTTTAATTACGCTAAACAAACTTCACGCAGCTTCCTTCAAAATCTCAAAATATAAATGTCACCGCGAGGCTTTAATAAACGGTAAGACGCAACAAGAAGAACATAAATTAAGTTTATTAAGTTGGCCCCGTGGTGGGTCATAAAGCTCACGGAATCTCTCATCACATTGATGGAAATTTTGATGGGCCCACATAAACTTGCTAAATAACTTTGTTTACTGGATACACGATGATGATTAGTGGAAACGTAACAAGGAGCTTATGTTATACGAGTGCAATAATAATATAATTTATTTATTCGACCAACAAGGATCACAATAGCATACAATAGTATTAGTAACTTGTTCTAGGACTGAGACTAGTGTTAGTAATATACACAGTAACATTTACATTATAATAAATTTATTTACATTAGCACAATTATTATTGGCAACGAGAACCAAGCAGCAGTGGTTCACAATTGCACAATCGATTCTACCACTTCGCGACGGTATTTTTCTGCATTCATGTTGCCCCGTGTAAAACGAGGTCAGTTCTTCCGCCTAGACGAATTCCAGTTCAGACCATTATTGTGCCCCCCTGATAGGGATGCACTTCCTGAGGACAACGGAGCCGTTCGTGGCGTCCAGAAGCTCGCTACACGGGTACTTTCCTTGAATCAGGGTGGAAACCGAATCTGGATCACTCATCTTCTGGCCACTCTAGGTGAACACGTGCCCATCGTAACCGTAGAGCACGATTGCCTCGCCGGAGAGCTAAAACCCGCAACGGCCTACGACCACAGATTACTAAATAGTCTACGACCACAGATTACTAAATAGTTACTTGCTACGACAACGTAAAGCGACTTCATGCAGTCTCCTCCTGGCTGTTTGGGTGCTGACAGCCACCTGCAGATTTTCAACCAGTTGCCGCGCCGTAGTTTTAGGCTCCCGCCTAACGATACTCCGAATAAAGCGGTCTTGTCTCTCAGTTGTAACAAGTCATCTACCTGGATGTCGTTCGGCCGTATTCACGGTGAGCCGATAACGTTGCCATAACCTTCGAATTACCGACTGGTTGGAGTCGATGGCATCCGCAACTTGATGATATTGTGTACTTCCGGCTTCCAGCATGTCGCGCGTAACAGCGCGTAATCTTTTATCTCGAGTTAAATGACGGCGTGGCATTACCGCTTATAAGTCAATACTTTATTTCAAATAAAAAATAAAACTATTTTCAACTCTAAAAATTAAAATTCCAGTCAACAAACGAAGAAACTTTATAACAAGATAAACCTTTTGCCGCCAATTTAATCGAAAATGATGTAAAAGAGAAGAATTATGTTGTTTGAATTTTTGAAATTGGAACATTATTTATCGAGTTTTTATTTCGTTTAACATTTTTATAGGTAGCCAGTTTCTATTTTCGAAGAGATTATACAGAAAAGTTTATTTTGATGTTTGAGTCTTAGACAAAGTTGACTTGTGTATTTAGAATGAAAGTTGAGGACATTATAAGGGTTTCAAGTAGCGCCAGTCACATGGTGGGCGCCAAGCCATTTAACAATACATCACTGTAATGGATAACTTAAGTTTTATGTGTGGCTCAACATAATGGAGTTAGTGTAAACTGGTTAGGAGATAAACAACGTAGTAGTATGTGAAGTATGTGAATATTTTAGTTTAGACGCTGAATAATGTCTTGCAAAGAGTAATATTTTTCATTATTATTGAAGAAAAACCGAGTGCGTTTGACTGCATCTCACTTGATGGAAAATGAGAATGCAGTGGAGAATGGTACACACCAACTAAAATAATGCCTATACACTCTCGTCTTAAAGATACTTGAGTTGCGAGACTTGTTACTTGATTCATGCCTATACACTCTCGTCTTAAAGATTACTCAGTTGCGAGACTCGTTACATAAGATTTAAGGGTCTCCAAGAGGCTGGAGTTTTCATACATACGAAGTCCCCTTTAATACTAAAACTTCATACATACTGATGTTTGTTATTAGTTTTTATCGTAGTAAATTTAAATACTAAGGCTTAGATTAGTTTTGTACTAAAAGTTTCAAACTGCTTTTTTTGGGCTTTATATCGAAAATAAATTTCAGACATAGATATGTGTATTTTTACTATAATATTGCCAAAGTTTGGATTCGATCCGGCGTGTCGTTTTAGTCTGAAAATAGAAACTCAATCCTGGAGAAGACCAACCTACATGTTTGAAATTTTTTATACATGGTTTAAATAAAGGGGTTGGAACATTTTTGTGTGGAGCGTGGCATAGTGACAATATATGTTCATGTATTTTTTTCTGAATCTTTCGGCGCACGATTGTAGCAATATTTTTCGATAGGTATTGCAAATAAAAACCGAAAATATACTAAGAAATTTTAGCTTAAAGCGTCACGTTGCTGAGATATTTGGAATTAAAGCTTGTCAAAGCCCTAATTTCCCCATCTATCTCTGAAAATATCTCAGCGACATGACGCTTTAGGTCAAAATGTTCTAATATATTTACGATTTGTTATTGCATTCTCTATCGAAAAATATACGTTTAATCGTGCGCCGTAAGAGTTCGAAAAAAAAATTTACATGTATTGTCACGATGCCAAAAAGGACATTGCCTTTTAAAATAACATTTGCGTTGATAATATAACAAAATACACTAAAAGTTACAGAACCTCACACTCACGACCTCAACTAACTTCCCATGCCAACTGTTAAACTTCGAAATTCCAGCTATGACTTGAAAACAGAACTAAAATGTTAGCCAAACGTATCCAAACACACGGGTCGTCCCGGGAGAATCCCAAACTCAGGTGCTAAATTAATGGCCGAAACGGTTAATGGACTTTGATTAATTCCAACTTGTACTGTAATCACTGGTTTGGGAGTGGACTTAGCTGTTGCTGGTTTAGAGGTCTCTTTGAAATTGTAGCAAACAAATTACAATTTGATGAGTGAACTACTACCGAAGATAGTTTGATGAATGAAGGTAGGGGCTAGCAAGATACGTGTGCGTAATAAAACTGAAAATTTATACAGGATGTAACAAGATTGGTGCAGGTCCCGTTGAATGGGGGCTTCTACTCATCATACTGAACAACTAATGCTAAAAAAATTGACTTTTCATACAAAAATGCACCAAACTGATCGATTTGTATAAAAGGTTATTTTTTTTTGCGATTTCAGCAAATTCACTAACCAGAAGTTGTGAAGCCCCAGTTAACGAGACCTACACCAATTTTGTTACACTCTGTATATTTCTGATTTCTAGATGTATTTCTAATGTATATGTACAAAAGCATAACTAATTAGTGATCTGTGACAAAAGCGTCCGTAGGAGTACCAAAGTAACCGAAATAGCTCTCAGAAATGCTAAACGTAAGTGGAAGTGGGCGGGGCACGTAGAACAAATGGTCGTTGCGGCAGTAAAGTTCTCGAGTGGCGACCGCGCACAGGAAAACGTAGCGTAAGCAGGCCTCCCACTCGGTGGAGCGATGACATGGTAAAGATCGCGGGAGGCCGCTGGATAGGGGCAGCGCAGAACCGATCGTCGTGGAAATCCTTTGTCCAGCACTGGACGTCCTTCGGCTGATATGATAATTACAAAAGTTTACTCATAGGCTTCCTTAGTTACATAAAATACTAGCTGTTTCCCGCGGCTTCTCCCGCGTGGACAACTTATTTATAACTTTTCGAGTGCGCGAGCCTCAAGCAGCTCGCGAGCGTGGAAAAAAGTAGCTTTTGTGTTAATCCAGGTTCTAATCTGTCTACCCACTAAATTTCAGCCAGATCTGTTCAGTAGTTTTTGCGTGAAAAAGTAACAAACGTACATCCATACATTGATATTCGCGTTTATAATATTAGTAGGATTTTTATGTCGAGTTTCTTTAAAAATAACTCTCAGTATACAGCTAAATGGCTTACTTGTGAACACGCTCTTAAGGATTAATCCATCTCATTATCTACTGTCAGTTACTTTTTGTGAAGTAAGGAAGCGGATACGCTCGATGTAAAAGATACGACTCGCACGGAAACATTGTAGAGAAATCGTCAAGATATTATACAGTCTGTTGGGCTCTCAAGATGTTTTCACAAATCTCTGTAAGAAACACAACGTAGGTTTACTTTTGATTTCCGACGTGACGTTAAGCGATGGAAAGGAATGGAAATGCTTATTTTTGTTACTGTGATTGTAAAAATATTTCTCTTACAACTTATTTTTTGTAAGCTTAAATAACAATTTATCTTTTGTTATTTTGTTTCCAACCGCCTCCGTGGCGTAATGGTTAGTCCATTCGCTTCACACCAGGAGGTCGCGGGTTCGATTTCCGACGAGGTAAACTTTGTAAGACTCGGTTTGGTTGGTGGTAGGGCATTTTCATAGCCCGCCTGGCTACCAACATCTTATCAAAGTTTTGCCGCCAAACATCAGTGATGTGTTCCGGCTTGACGATAAGATAGCCAGATCCCCATTGCGTTGGGGTATGGAGATCTTGGTTAGCCCGCTTCCATCTTCGGCATAATCGTCACTTACCGTCAGGTGAGATGATGCCAAGGGCTTACCAATTGTAAATAAAAAAAAATCCTTGCAGGAACAAAATTAATCTTCAATTGCGTTATATGTTTAGATAGATCATGATATTAGCTCAAAGACGTCCACTGCTGGACGAAGGCCTCCCCCAAGGATTTTCACGACGACCGGTCCTGTTCTGCCCGCATCTAGCGGCTTCTCAGTAAAAGTTATTTTTGTCATTGTTCTTAAAAATAAAAAATAAATCTGTTTTATTTTTATTTTTACCAATATACATCAGTCAAATATGTAGATAATTGTAATGCTTTAACAATAATCAATCGTCCATCACATTTGCATCATTGAAAATACAGCTATACAAAAAAAAATTGTTACCCTGGATATCTTAGCAAATTTTGATGTTTTCAAGTGCCCAGATCACGAATTTATTCATGAAAGTATTGAATGTGTGCTCTTGTTTTTATGATTATTGCACATTTTATATTTTGATCAACAATCGGGTTGTTAGTAACAAAAAAAAACCCAGTCATGATTAGAGCTCTGCGCAAAAAAAACGAGAGCTATACTTACAAAATCATTGATAGTTTCATGAATTGTGAGAATAAATGATATATTTATAAAATCGATCTTATATCTAGGGCAACAAAAACACTGTAGACCAGTGAAATAAACCCTCAACTAGTCTATGGTAATGTCTCTAATCGATTTACTATTTCAATCAATCAAATATACTTAATTGTACATGAGAATATATAGTTATAGATAGCACACAACACTTAATAAGCTCATTTTGAAAAACCTAAAACTTTCAGGTATACCTACGATTTAAGCCGGGCTGAGAGGTACAGTATTTCATGATTTATTATTATTATTTATATTAGGAATTTTTGGTTGATTGAAAACAATAAACGATCCTGGGCCCTTGATTCCACCTTTGTAGTAAGTCATCAGATCAACTTCAAAATACTAAAAGGATTTGTTGTCACCGGGAATACGGCCTCATAACAAATTTCAGCGCAATCGGACCCCTGGAAGTCGCTATAAAATCGATTACAAGATCTGAAACAGAGTTAAAAAAAGCTTGTAAAAAGAAATAATTATATTAGTATCATCCTATCAGCTCATATACGTCCCCACCGAGGGGCTCGAGCCTACCCTGAGTTAGGGCGATCGGGCCTTAGACGACCATGCGGGTTGGTCGACTTCACACACAACCTGCGAGTTTCTCCGCAGGCGTGTGCAGGTTTCCTCACTATGTATTTCCTTCACCGTAAGAGCGTTGGATAAACGTACATTTAAAATCCAAATTCGAAATCACATTGGTACGTGGCAGGATTCGAACCACGACCTCCCGGACAGGAGGCTGCGGCCCTTGCCGTTACGCCACCGACGACGCTCTATTGTTTTAATTATAATGAATGATTATAATGATGAATGAATATCCGTCGTTACGTAAAAGTTTGCTTGAAACATCTACATAAAAATTGTTCTGTCAGATTTCTTCTCAATGTTAATCTACATCCATTACAAATGATAGGTATCTTTTGTGTTAAGGGGCTACACCCAGCTAACTAGCGCCGACATCAGTTAAAACTTTGAGCACTTGTGCTATCTGTAACTACAGCGAACTTTATTTCACAGAGTTTACAGTTTCTAAATAAACTATAGTCAAAGTATATATAGTATTACTAACATACAGTATGGACGGACACTCCCTGCCGCTCTCTCGATTGCGACCTCACCCCCTCGTCACCCAGATTGATACAGATTGGTTTCAGTTAGGTTCTCGAACGTATAGGATTTCGCCGCCATTTTGTTTGTCCGTCATTTCTGGCCCGTTGTATGAAGTGGGTATGCTACAGTACTACTTCTAATCCTTATTAATATAATAAACTAGCTGTTTCCCGCGACTTCACCCGCGTGGACAACGTTTCTATATGACTTTTCGAGGGTACGCATAGCGCGAGCTGCAAGCGGCTCGCGAGCGTGGCAATGAAATAAAAAATAAATAAATAAAATAAATATTCTGGGACTAATCACACATGGTCATCTGGCCCCAAAGTAGGATTCCCTGTGTTATGGGAACCAGAGACTGATATACATACTTATATACAAAAGGAAATGAAAGTTTATTTGCAAAAAGTAGGCTATGTGTTAATCCAGGTCCTAATCTGTCTACCTACCAAATGTCAGCCAGATCTGTTCAGTAGTTTTTGCGTGAAATAGTAACAAACATACATCTATACTTCTTACAAACTTTGGCGTTTATAATATTAGTAGGATGTGAAAATGTGTTTGTTTGTTTGTTACCTTTTCACGCTTCAACACCTTGACCAATCTTGATTAAATTTGGCATGCAGATAGTCTGTGTCACAGGGAAGGACGTAGGCTTCTTTTTATCCCGTGAAAATAGCACAGATACAGCTCCTGGGGGAACTGAAAAAAAATTTTTTTTTGGTTAATTTCTTTAACATCGCAACGGAACAATGGATTGTTGTAATTTTTTGCACAGAGATGGTTGAGGGAGTGGGAAAGGACTGCTAATCAAAATAGCCTGATATGAGATAGGGATCTGAAAAAAAATAATGCCCACGCTCGTGAGCCGTGCGGCTCGCGCACCACTCACCCTCAAAGACAGTCATAAAAACGATGTCCACGCGGGCAAAGCAGCGGGCAAAAGCTATTTTTTCTAAATTTTCGTTAAAGTATGTACTCACCGAGTAATTCTGGCGGCGCTAGTTAGGTTAAGACAGATCGTTGAAGCTGATGTTTCTTACCTGAAACAAGATGCACAGGTATTGATAATTTTAATTACAATCACAACAAGGCTCAACGGTCACACACTGGCGATAGTGCACTGCTCAACTCCGAGCAGGGACACTTCCCTACGTGATCAAACCCAAGATGAGAAGATCAATAGAAGAACTAAAGTAAGCGACATAGCTCACAGAATCGCTAATCTCAAGTAGCAGTGAGCAGGGCACATAGATCGTAAATGGACGGCCGTTGGGGCAGTCATGTGTGCGAGGGTGTCCGCGCACCGTAAAACGTAGCGTAGGCAGGCCTCCCACTCAGTGTATTGACGACCTAGTGAAGGATGCGGGAAGCCGCTAGATGCGGACAGCGCAGAACCGATCGTTTTGGAAATATACTAATACCAGCCTACTACGACTAGCTTTTGCCAGCCTGCTACGACTAGCTTTTGCCAGCCTGCTACGACTAGCTTTTGCCGGTCTACTACGACTAGCTTTTGCCAGCCTGCTACGACTAGCTTTTGCCAACCTACTACGACTAGCTTTTGCCAGCCTACTACGACTAGCTTTTGCCAGCCTACTACGACTAGCTTTTGCCAGCCTGCTACGACTAGCTTTTGCCCGCGGCTCCGCCGCATGGACATCGAGGGTGCGCGGTGAAAAACTAGAAATAGGGTACATCTCCCCTACATGAAAAGCGGGAATGATCTTTTCTTGTCTATTCCATGGTATGGGGCTGGGGTTGGATAGGTCGTTTAAAACTATTGCTTGTGTGTGAAAACCATTTTCGATTCAAGCATCCGTTTGCGATATAATAACCTTTAAAATGCTAGTTTTTGTTCGAGTCAAATGCCCCCAACGCCAGCTATACCGCTATTTGAGGCACCTGAAAAAATGGAAAGTAGTACGACATATAATCAATTTACAATGAAATTGATCACGACAAGAAGGCTTTCTTAGTTAGGGAGTAATAGTCGACCAACTTAAGATGTGCAGTTGGATTTGTAAAAATTTCATAAATTTTCCATACAAAATGTAGGTACTATGTCAACTGCTAAAACATTGTTTTTTAAAATTTAAATTTATTTATTGATAGTGGTCCCACACGCACTTGGCCACTTTATTAGAAGCGACTCCACAAAAAAGATTTTATAAGCCTTCTCCATCATCATCATCATCATATCAGCCACAAATCGTCCACTGCTGGACAAAGGCCTCCCCCAAGGATTTCCACGACGACCGGTCCTGCGCTGCCCGCATCCATCGGCTTCCCGCGATCTTCACCAGGTCATCGGTCCACCGCGTGGGAGGCCTTCCTACGCTACGTTTTCCGGTTCGCGGTCGCCATCCGAGAACTTTACTACCTCATCGGCCATTTAACCGCCTCCGTAGCTCAGAGGCAAAGTTCACTGGCTTTACACAGGAGGTCGCGGGTTCGATTCCCGGCGGGGTTAATTGTAAGACTCGGTTTGGTTGGTGGTAGGGTATTTTCTAAGCCCGCCTGGCTAGCTACCACCATCTTATCTAAGTCTTGCCGCCAAATATCAATGTTGATATCATTGGTGTGTTCCGGCTTGAAGATAAGATAGCCAGTTCCCCATTGCGTTGGGGAATCTTGGTAAGTCCGCTTCCATCTTCGGCAACATCGTCACTTACCACCAGGTGAGATGTTGTCAAGGGCTTACCAATTGTGAATAAAAGAAAAAAACTGTTCTACGAGCTATGTGCCCTGCCCACTGCCACTTCAGTTTAGCGATTCTGTGAGCTATGTCGGTTACTTTAGTTCTCCTGCGGATCTCCTCGTTTCTGATTTGATCACGCAGAGAAACTCCGAGCATAGCACGCTCCATTGCCCTTTGGGTGACCTTGAGCCTTCTTATGAGGCCCATAGTAAGCGACCATGTCTCAGTTCTGCCGGGGATTCTTCGCACCCCCCCCCCCACCCCGCCGTTACCATGACTGCTACCGGAGCCAGGAATAGCGGGGCCGCCGGGGGCTAGGGGCCGTTTTCTGGGTGTGGATTTCATAGGGGGATTTGCCGTAATCGCTACGCTTAGCAGGCGGGTTGGCGATCGCAGTTTGATTGCAGGTGTGTTGCAATGCACGGAAAGACGCTGCTGCCCATCCTCCGGTTCTAAGTCCCTTAGTCGCCTCTTACGACACCCATTGGAAGAGATGGGATGGTCCTATTCTTAGCCGGGAACCATACGGACTTGTCCATTCATGAATAATATCCAAGAAGTGAAATAATAACAAACTAGATTTGATGAGCAACGGTCTGAAAGTTCAAATGTCCTCTCAATTTGCGGTTTGTCCATACAGACATATCTATTTTACGTATGGTACAAGTTAAGAGTGTGAGAGATTTTATTTGTCGACAGGGAAAGATATATTTATATTATGTTTAAAATTAGCTGTAACATTTTAATAAGCTCAATTTTAAATTTTGACTTCGATATTGCATTTACTTTACAATATACAGGTTACCCAGCTTAGCTAAGACATTTGCTGATACAGTTAAAGTTCTACTACTTTTGACTGCAACTTCGTATGCTTGGACTTTGAGTACGAAGTAACTAGTATCTCATCTGTGCTTTGGGGACATTATCATTGTGAAAATAAAGTTCATATTTGAAATTAAGAATACTCTATCTCCGAAATGAAAAAAAAAAGGTAAAGAAACCCCACAAAACATATTCCTGGATGATTAAGGGATTCCAGAGTCTAAATTTGCATAAGGTAAGGTTTATCGAATATATGTACTCACAGCAAATCACAATCTAGTTGAAACACTAATGGTAATGTCTAAAGGATTTCAAGGCTTATGCTTATGACATAGGAGAATGGTACCCGTCAAAACAGCCGCAAGTCAGCATACACGCACGTTAAATGGAAACGGTTTGTATTTCACAAAACGCTTCGGGCTCCCTACTGTCCAGTCTACATCAGAATTTTCGTAGTTTGCAATGGTGTTTGTGTCTGGAATTTAATGGTTATGCTCGTGAATGAAGGTCTCTCTAAAGTTTTGTGTTAAATACGTGCGGTGAATTCAAATAAGATAGAATGTAACATTATGTAGGGTCCTTCATAATGTTTCATTCTATACATCCTACAGTATAAGTTGTACTGATGAAATGGGGCGCAAACTATTGTAAGTGCAAATAATATCCCAAATCCGCGACGCAGAATGTCACTTTCTCAAAATGTCGCCTTGGTGTTCAAGGAAAAATGGTTTTCACACACCCGCAATATTCTCGAACGACCTACCAACGACACCTCGAACTAAAGGATAGACGAGACAAAAAAAAAACATTTCCGCTTCAGGTTTAGGGTGTATCCTTAAAAAAATATTTCTTCCTGAAATTATTTTTGTCGGCGTGATAATATATATAAGATATACCCATGCCAAATTACAGCTTTATAGTACTAAGGATCTTTGAGCTAAGCCGCGGACAGACAGACAGACGGGAGGACATGGCAAAATTATAAGGGTTCCTTGTTGTTTAGAGAACCTTAAGATAACATAAAATTAGAAAACTATTGTGTCTTTCAGCAGATAAAGTATCAAATATGCAGATTGTTTAATTGTAGCTACTTAATTAATGATGAAAGCCTGTATTTATTTCATTTTAATTTTATATATGAGTTGCAGTCATATATAAAAATTAAAATGAAATAAATACAGGCTTTCATCATTAGTTAAGTAGCTAGGATTAAAACGATTTTGCAATATTAAATGACTTTTGCCAGCATGCGAAAATACGTAGTAAAAATCCAACGTATACTCAAAAAACCTGTAAAGAGTAATAGAAATTTAAATTTAATGTTGCTAGATTAATAAATGTACTCGTACCTTTGCTTCTAATCGTCAGGTTAAACAGGGTGTAACAAAATTGGTGTAGGTCCCGTCAACTGGGACTTCTACTCATCATACTGAACAACTTTTGTTCTACGACTTTGCTGAAAACGCAAAAATTTTTTTTTTACTTTTCATTCAAATCGATCAGCTGATTGACCAATTTTGTGCATTTTACTATGGAGGGTCCAATTTTTTTTTGCGTATTGACAATGAGTTCCTTGGGGAAAGTTGTTCAGTATGATGAGTAGTACCCCCTGTTAACGGCTTCTACGCCATTTTCTCTACAGCCTGTATATGAACACCCAAGCGCTCTTATTAGAAAATTTCCGCATCTAAGCCGAGACAACCCATGAAATTAAAAATGTCATTCGTAAACGTAATTCAAAGAAAACGTTCGCAGGTGGAGATGATTTTCATCTTTAATTAGCTTTTTGAAGTCCTGGCTCAGACAGTGGAGACATGAAGTAGGTATAATACAATGAGGTCCCTTTGTGGTCTGAAGATGACGGCAGACAGGTTACTGGCCTTTGTGGCTGTTTGAGGCTAAAGTGAGGGTAACTTTTCAGACAAATTAAAATAAGCGTATCTAATAAACAAGACGAAGAAAAACCTACAATTTTTGATTTCAAAACAGTTTTTGTGCTCCAAAGCCAAATGCTTACGGTGCCAAATGTGAACATAAATACACGTTTCCAAATAAAAAAAACCGGCCAAGTGCGAGTCGGACTAGCGCAAAGTAGGGTTCCGTAGTTTTTCAAAAAAATAAATGTATATTAAAAAAAACTAAATTGTATTTGCAGTTGGCAATAGAACATTTAGTATGGAATATCTATGAACTATTTACAAATCCATCTTAAGTTAGTTGACTATTACTCATCATAAACTAAGAAAGCCTATTAAGCCGAGCCGTGATAGTTTTCCTTTATATGTTCTACTATTTGCAATTATTTTTTTTCAAACTTCCTGAAATAGCGGTTTAGCTTGTGGCAGGGGAGGGGAGGGGGTCCCCCATGATGACTCTAACAATAATTTGTACTTTAAAGCTTAATATTTCGCAAACGGAACCCTTTATCGAAAAATAGTTTAAGAAAACTTTAAGTAGTTTTAAAAGACCTATTCAACAATACCCCACATGATAAAAAAATTCACCCCCTCTTTACATACAATGGAGGTACCCAAAAAACATATTTTTCAAGATTTTATTGTACTTCTTTGTTGGCGTGATTATTATGTATATTCATGCCAAATTCCAGCTTTCAAGTACTAATAGTATCTGAGCTAAGCCGCGGCTAGACGGACGGACCAACATGGCGAAACTATATAAGGGTCCCTCGTTGACTACGGAACCCTAAAAAAACGCGAGTACAGTATTTCCTTCGATTCTATTCAGAATAAAAGATGAAACTAGGACCTTGATTATTCCTCTAAAGTTTATCATCAGATTAACTTTAATATACCAAAAAAATCTTTTATCACCAGGAATACAACTTTATACCACATTTCAACTCAATCGAACCCCTCGATTTCGTCCTAAAATGTTTAACTTTGACCTTCACAAACTAAGGAACATGAAATCATGCAAACAAACATTGCAAGTTAAATAAAAGCTTTTAAAATACAAATAAAGTCACTTCAAGCAGTTTTTTTACAGACTCCAAAAAAGGAGGAGGTTTTTAAACCGACTTCAACAAAAGAAGGTTTTTCAATTCGATAGTATAGTATACGACTACCACTAGTACTATTCAATGATACTAGAGATACAAAAGGGGGTTAACTGACCAAAAGCATGGTTTCCGTGCTTCGCAAGGCTCTTTAAGCCGATGGTGCTAGTTGCTATCACTTGGCAGTTGTTAAGCCATGTTGTGGGCTCTTTAGGCGGCTTGAAAAACTGCTGACAGTGGGTATCCACTAGCCCTCCCTACAACCAAAGTATATATATTTATACTTAATTTTTTCTGATAAGCTTGGTGTTGGATTTGGACCGTTGTTTGTGTGTGGTGTGAAGAACTCGACAACTACCACGGAAACCATGTGCCTGATACCTCTTTAGATTATATAGTAGGTAAAATGTGTAGAAGTTCCTCTGACCAATACACCTCACTTGTGTTAATGTTAGGAAATAGCACTAATGTAAAGAAAGCTCACATTAAAAAATCTGTTGACCGGCTAATTGAGCTTAGCAAGGAAAAGAAATGTAATATAACAGTGTGTGCATTTCCTTACTGTACCAATGAAACACCCGACTATAATACAAAATTGTATTATTTAAATTTATATTTATACAATTTGACTTGTAGTCATAGTGACTTTGTATTATTTTTTGATACAAATAGTTTTGTAAATAAGTTTAGGTTGACTCAAAACAAAATGTACTTGCCTTATGCACAGAAAAAGAGACTAGCTAATTCGTTAGCTTACGGTATTTTAAATCGTACCAACTGTATTCAGTCGGTAATAACTTGCCTAACGACGGAGCAGCCCGCCGCTGGTGACGGTACCGCAGGTATAGCACAGGCTATAAATGTACTTGATAGTATACCCTGCGATGCCGGCGTTGGCGGCAGTGTTCAACCTTCAGATTTAAACTAGGCTTAAAGACAACGAAGAAGCCAAGTTTTTTAAAACTAGTTCACCAAAATATTCAAGGCTTCCTCGGCAAAGAATTAGAAATAGAACTTTTTCTGGAAAAGTATTGTGTAGATATTTTTTGTGTAACAGAACACTGGCTCAAATACCATGAAATGCTTTTTAGTTTTGAAAATTATTGTACAGCCAGTGCATTCAATCGAAAGTCCTTACAATGTGGAGGTTCCGTTATATTTACCAAAAATTCTCTAAAGTTTAAAGAACGGAAGGACGTTGTTGGCCTTTCGATTGAAAAAACTGTGGAATTATCTTGTGTTGAGCTGGAGAACCACATCATTATTTGCGTGTATAGGCCCCCATATGACGATAACTTTGTTAGCTTCGAATCGGCAATGGAAGATGTATTAAATATCGTTAGTAAAAGCCGTAAATCCGTGATAGTATGCGGCGATTTCAATGTTGATTTGTTGGAAAAAAAGTCCTTGACGACTCGAATTACATGTCTCTTCAAGTCATTTGATTTAAATTATGTATTTCTGGAACCCACAAGAATAACAAAGACCTCTGCCACATGTATAGATAACATATTTTGTAATTGCTGTTATTTAAATCAAAAGGTTTTTAATTGTTTGAGGTCAGATCATAGCGGAGTAATGGCTAGCTTTCCCGTAAGTATTTCTGCAGAACACATAAAAATTCAAACGAGACCGGTCACTCACTGCTAATCGAATAGAAAAGTTTAAAACAGTGCTAGATGAAAAACTGCCCATACCAGATTTTGATAATGAAGTGCAAGCCAACAGTTTTTACAATGATTTTTTTACAGTACTGGATAGGGAATTCCAAAGTATATTTAAGTCTAAATCCACAATCAGTAACATCAATTTAAATTCAGTGAATGGGCTACTATAGGTATATACAAAAGTCGCCAAACTTTGTTTGACCTTTATGACAAAAAAACTTACACTTTTGATGAGAACTTTACAAATTATGTGAAACAATATTCAAAAATTTTTAAGCAGGTTTGCCACGTAGCAAAATCTAATTATCTGGCTAGAAAAATAAAATTTTCAGATAATAAAATAAAAACTGTTTGGAATATCATTAGCAAACAAACAGCTAAAGTCAAACCTCGCGACAAAGAATATGTTTTGCAAACAGATCAAGGTAAAATTAGTTCGAATGCCGATGTAGCCAAAGAATTCGAAACTTTTTTCACAAATATTCCACTTAAGACTACTGAAGCCCTTAACTCATCACCCATGTATGCTCAAAGACTGCTAAAGGATAATGTTAGTAATTGTGATCAAAAATTCTCCTTCAGAGTAATTGAACCACAATCTATTGTAAAAACTTTTAAATCTCTTAAAGTGAAAAGAACTGAAGACCTCTGGGGATTATCGGTAAGCTTGATCAGTAATGTAATTGATACTTTAGCGCCATATTTAGCTTGTCTTTTTAATATTAGCATTGATAGTGGCGTCTTTCCAGATCTCATGAAGCTTAGTAAAGTGATACCTTTATATAAATCTGGTTCAAAAACTGATCCAGGCAACTACAGACCAGTTTCTGTGCTGCCAGTTCTTAGTAAAGTGTTTGAAAAGATTATGCTTAACCAAATGCTACAATATTTTACAGAAAACAAACTACTGCATAACCAACAATTCGGTTTCACTAAAGGACGATCAACAACCGATGCAGGAGTAGCACTCATTCGAAACATATATGATGCCTTCGAGGAATCGCAGAATGCAATTGGAGTGTTTTGTGATTTATCTAAGGCTTTTGATTGTGTTGAACACCAAACATTACTTATGAAATTAAAGCATTATGGTGTAAAGGAAGGGGCTCTCAGTCTTTTAAATTCGTATTTGGACAACAGAATACAAAAAGTACAAGTGAATGGCACGAACTCATCTGGATCTAAAGTGAAAATGGGTGTGCCCCAGGGTTCCATATTAGGGCCTTTTCTTTTCCTTGTTTATGTTAATGATTTGCCTTTTATGGTGCAACATCTGTCAAATATTGTGTTGTTTGCGGATGATACTTCTCTTATTTTTAAAGTGAATAGGAAAGAAAACGAAATTGACGAAGTAAACAACACTCTTTCAAAGATACTGAACTGGTTCACTGTGAACAACTTATTATTAAATGCTAAGAAAACAAAATGTATAAAATTTTGTTTGCCAAATGTAAAAAAGGTCAATAATAGTGTAATATTAGACAGTAATAAATTACAATTTGTAAATACCACAGTGTTCCTTGGTATAACTTTGGATGTTTCACTTCAATGGGGACCACACATTGAAACTTTAGCGGGAAGGCTTAGTTCAGCTGCTTATGCCGTTAAGAAAATAAGACAGTTAACGGATGTAGATACTGCGAGACTAGTGTATTTTAGTTACTTCCATAGTATAATGTCTTATGGCATATTACTGTGGGGGCATGCGGCTGATATAGAAACTATTTTCATCCTGCAGAAAAGAGCTATCCGCGCAATCTATCAGATGCGATCACGTGACTCGTTACAGAATAAGTTCAAAGAAATCAATATTTTAACTGTTGCTAGTCAATTTATATATGAAAACATCATGTACGTTCGTAAGAATTTGCATTTATTTCCTAAAAACAGTGACAGGCATAATTTGAATTTAAGAAATGTAAATAAAATAGACATAGCCTTTTCGAGACTGAGTAAGGTTAAAAAGTCATTTGTGGGGCAGTGTATAAGATTCTACAATAAAATTCCAGAAAATGTAACTAGTTTGTCAGAGAATAAATTCAAGACTCATGTCAAAAAAGTTTTGTGCTCTAGAGGATATTATAAAATAATAGATTATGTAAATGACAAAGATATATATGTTGATTCTATAACAAATACCATTACCTGAGACTGTAATCTGAATCATGACATTATTTGTAATTTTATTTTTATTGTATTTTTTTTTTGTTTTGACTATTTAAAAGTGTGTGTAAACACCTATTTGAAATAAAAAAAAAAAAAAAATACTAATATTATACAGTATGGACACTCCCTGCCGCTCTCTAGATTGCGACATCACCCCTTCGTCACCCAGATTGATGCAGATTAGTTACAGTTTGGTTGTCGAACGTATAGGATTTCGCCGCCATTTTGTTTGTTACGTCATTCCTTTTTTGAAATGTCATTTCTGGCCCATTGTATGAAGTGTCCAGAGTGTGCTACAACCTCCATCAACCCAGACTCAGTGTCAATACCCGACTTTCCTGAGTTTGGGAAAAGACCTGTGCCCCAGGAGTGCGGACATTATGGGTTATTAACGAAAACCTTATAAACAAAATATTATTGAGATAGTAGTGGGGGCTATACTATACAAAAGCTTTCTATAAATCATATCGGTGAGTACTGGTACAGTGCGCAGAAAGTTTCGCTCGTAAATTGTGGTTTGTACTGTAGCCAGCCGCGTTTAGATAAATAACAAGTGAGTAGGTATAATTTAGAGCCATCTGCTCCACGAGCTATGTGCCCCGTCCGCTGCCACTTAAGTTTAGGGATTCGGTGTGCTATGTCGGTTACCTTGGTACTATTACAAATCTTATTTCTGATGGGAAAGTTCGAGCATAGCTTGCTCCATCGCCCTTTGGATGATCTTGACCACAAAATAGAAGCAGCTTATTATTGCACTTCTCGGCAATTTTGTAAGCAAAACACACGGAGCACAGCCTGCCATGAAATTGTGCAATTTCTGCGCAGGACAATCATTTACGAATGACAGCAACATGTCTCGTTGTACAAGACGCCGACGCTTCTGCCACGCCTCCTTCATCAATCTATCAGAGCGGCAATTTTTTTTCTTATCTGTGATCTTGACGTTTGGGGTAGAAAAGTTCTCAAGTGATGACGTCTGGCAGTGGACGTCTTTCTGCTGATATTATGATCATGATGATAAGTTATGATATATAATAGTATGAATTATAGTTTATTGGTGATGACAATCAAATCTATTTGACATTTTATTTTTTTGTATTGTAGTTTTAGAGTATTTTTATTATTTGATATTATAAATGTTTTTAATGACTTATAATCTATTTGAGAAATATGTTTATTGAATTATAATTGTTTTAGTGCTCTATTAATATTTGATATTGTTTAATGTTTTTAATAATTCACCTAATGTGTAATGATTTAATTTGATTTAAATGTATGTTTATATTAATTTCCAACACAATTTATATTGTAAACAGGAAATAAACTATAAAACTATAATATAAACGCTTAAAATAGGATTTCAAAGTAAAGCTAATAAAAATGCAAAAACAATTCAGCTAATGGAAATATCAGGTTTCTAACTTGTCACAAAGAGAAATGAACAGTACGACTAGCTTGGCTGGCCAGTCAATCTTCATTTTGACAAACGTCCATAACTGAAATGATACACAATTAGAACGAATGATTTTTTTAAATTCACATTTGGTAAGCCCTTGGCATCATCTTTCCTGATGGTAAGTGACGATGATGCCGAAGATGGAAGCGGGCTTACCAAGATTCCCCAACGCAATGGAGAACTGGCTATCTTATCTTCAAAGCGGAACTCATCAATGATGTTAACACTCATGTTTGGCGGCAACACTTAGATAAGATGATGGTAGCTAACCAGGCGGGCTTAGAAAATGCCCTTCCACCAACCAAACAGAGTCAAGCAAGTTGACCCCACCGGGAATCGAACCCGCGACCTCCTGGTGTGAAGCGAATGAACTAAACATTACGCCACGGAGGCGATAGTTTAGACTGATTTAATGAGGAGCGTTTAAAAAAATATACAAGTTCATTACAAATGTAGATTTATTGCAACTTAATCAGAACTGTATTTTTTTTTGGAATAGACAGATTTTCTTTAAGGAAATAATAAAGACAAAGAACAACAAGAAACAAAGAGTATAATAAAAAAAGATTTATTAATTTTTTTAACCCTACAGATCGTTATAACGAGCAAAACTGCAAGAATTGCAAATGTTTTTAAAAAAATGAAAATATTTTTTCCAAGTTAGGAAAAAGATAACAAAGCGCCATGCAATTATTTAAAAAAAAATCTGACGTAAGCGGGCTTAGACATTCTGTTTTTGTTTTTCCCGCCTGCCCAAAAAGGAGGGCAATTTTTTTTTTATTAAAAATTGGTAAGCCCTTGGCATCATCTCACCTGATGGTAAGTGACGATGATGCCAAAGATGGAAGCGGGCTTACCAAGATTCTCCAACGCAATGGAGAACTGGCTATCTTATCTTCAAGCCGGAACACATCAATGTTGTTAACACTGATGTTTGGCGGCAAGACTTAGATAAGATGGTGGTAGCTAGCCAGGCGGGCTTAGAAAATGCCCTACCACCAACCAAACCGAGTCTTACAAATTGACCCCACCGGGAATCGAACCCGCGACCTCTTGGTGTGAAGCGAATGGGCTAACCATTACGCCACGGAGGCGGTTATGTTTTTTTGGAGTATGCATGTATGTATATGTCACCGGGATATTGTGAAAACAATCTCAATAGTTAGATTATAATACAACGGTAAATTGTGAATCGGATCCTTACATCACGGCCTATTCTTGTACCTCCGAATAAAACCGATGATTTCTTCTGCTGCGAAGCATTCTGCTACCCAGGGGGGGGGGGGGGAGCCTCACGAATCGCGAGGCTATTTGACTGTTAAATCAATCAAACCTGACCGAACCTAAGATCGCTCGCTTCGCGAGCTCATTTATTTCGTGTTTTTCACTTCGTTTAGTGTTATTGTAAAGTGTGAGTTTACTGTGTCATGGCTCTGTGCCATATTTTGCGTCTATCGAGCAACCCACACTTTTTCACAATAATACTAGTAATTTGTTAATTATTATTTTCAACTTATATTAAAATTATTTTTTACTTTTTAGTCTGATGTACTTTAATGGCGTGTTTTTTTAGTTTTTTTAAACTCTATTTATTTTTTAGTTCAAACTTATGAAATTATTATATTGCCGCTGATTCTTGATAAGTCTTGTAGTCTTGTTTGAATTAAATCTGTCCGTTAAAAGTCAAAATCGAATCCAAAGGAGTCGGTTACATACAAACATACAGGTGAAGCTAAAAAAAGCGTGATAAAAAGTAGTGTGTGGTTTTATGAAACCACGGTAAAAGTGATTATTTTTCACATTATAGACATTTACAGAGGACGAAACGATCATGGCTGTGCTCTCGTCTTGGAGCTACGTTACAGAGTACGAAACGATCATACCGACCGTCACGCGACACACAGGCGAAAAAATTTGAGACGATGTAATAAAAGTTACACTTTAAAAATATGTTACAGTTCACAATCTTTCGACAGTTCACAATCTCGCGAAATAAATCCTGTTAGATTACAATCTAACGGAATTTACAATCTTACGGTGACATATATGTATTTATGTATGTCAGTATCTTTGGCAGAGCCTGTAGCCTCAACGTGTCGTTACATAGGATACATTTTAACTCGACTGTCCAAAAACGAGGAATAATGTTTTTGATCAGTTCGAACTTGTAAATTAATTAGTTAACTTATTATTAACATTCATTAACCTAAAACTAATTGTATCCACAGAGTTAAAGCGAAATAGCTCACCGATAGCCAAGCAACTACGAGTACAAACTATGTTACACTTGATCCAAACAATAATGTGTCTAAGTTAATATGTTCAGAATAGTTTGTGAAACTTCTGACAATAATTATTATAGAGATTATAACTCTCAAAGTTGTAAGTTAGTTTGACGTCGAGATTTTAATGAAACTATATTGGAAATGTTACAGAACTTTATGTAGTTGGTTATTCTGGAGTTTAAATTTATTTCAAGGTTTTGTATCTTGCATCGTGAATGTTGCAATGTTTTCTTTTTAGGGTTCTGTACCCAAAGGGTAAAAACGGGACCCTATAGTCCGTTCGTCAGTCTGTCACCAGACTGTATTTCATGAACCGTGATAGTTAGACAGCTGAAATTTTCACAGATCATGTATTTCTGTTGCCGCTATGACTACAAATATTTAGAAAAGTATAATGGGCTTTGAAACATGAAACTAGCGCCATCTAGTATGATGGTACGGAACCTTATTGTGTGCGGTTCTGACTCGCACTTGGCCGGTTTTTTAAGGATCCTTAGTTAAACTAGAAACTCTCTTATATTTAGTTTCATTATATCTTACCAGCCCTAGTAACTTATGGAAGCAGCCTAAGTAAGGAAATTTACTATTTCAATCGACGATAAATTAATTATTGTGGCGAATATTTCATTGCAATGTCGCAGTGTTAATTTAATTCAAGAACTTAATCATTTACTTTACTAAAAGCAATTGGACTTGGATGGTACTTGTAATTATATCTAAATTAAGAAGCCAGCAAACAGCTTCTAATAATAATTATAGCCCGGCCGAGACTGAGTCCAATGTCAGGGTGAACTCTGCCACTGTTTTAAGTCAACTGTCTGGTCTACTATTTACAAGATTCTGCAGAACTAAAATCTACACAAGGAACGTTACTGAGAAAAAACAGGCCAAGTGCGTGTCGCCCCACACTCAAAGTAGGGTTCCGTAGTAATTTTAGGATTCCGCTAGCCCAAAGGGTGAACACTGAACACCCGAAGACTACTACTAAACCTCGGCTATCCGATCGTCTGCCTGTCAGCGGGCTGTATTTCATGAGGTATACAGTTGAAATTTTCACATAGTGTTTATTTGTATTGCCGTTATAACAACTAATGGCTACCTGGTGAAGGTCGCGGGTAGCCGCTGGATGCGGGCAGCGCAGGACCGGTCGTTGTGGAAATCTCTGGGGAGGCCTCTGTCTAGTAGTGGACGTTTTTCAGTTCATGAGATGACGATGACTGGAGAATTTTATTTCCAGTGTATTGGACACTGCAAAATGCCTTTTTTATTATTTAAGGTATTTACATAAATGATGATGAAAATATATTATTCATTGCAAAACGTTAAAAACCGACGTCAATCGCAACAACCTATTACAATTTTATCACATTTTTCAGCAACCTAGTACAATTTTATCACATTTTTCAGCAACCTAGTACAATTTTATCTCATTTTTCAACAACCTAGTACATTTTTATCACATTTTCTAACAACCTAGTACAATTTTATCAAATTTTCAACAACCTAGTACAATTTTATCACATTTTAAACAACCTAGTAAAATTTTATCATATTTTCAACAACCTAGTACAATTTTATCACATTTTAAACAACCTAGTACAATTTTATCACACTTCTCAACAACGTAGTACAATTTTATCACATTTTTCAACAACCTAGTAAAATTTTATCATATTTTCAACAACCTAGTACAATTTTATCACATTTTTTGTTTTTGTTAACTACTGTAAAAAATCTATCTAATTTGATAAAATTTAATGTAGAATCAACCTGGAGACATAACTTATCAATAAGAAAAATCAAAATCGGCTCACAGTCAGCAAGGACATCACGTGACATGCACACAAAAACCGGCCAAGTGCGAGTCGGAGTCGCGCGAAGTAGGGTTTCGTAGTCTTTTCAAAAGATAAATGTATATTTTAAAAACTAAATTATATTTGCAGTTGATATAATAGAACAATCTATGAAAGGTCATTGGGCAAAATCTGACCCGGTTAACTAAAGTTATCCTACAAAAACCAAATTAGTTTTAAATTGTTAAGTATTAACCCACATTTCATTACAAATATTTTTTTTTTTTTAAACCATGGGAATAAAATGTAAAAAAAATATATAAATGCGTAAATAAAACATTTTTAGTGAAGCACAAATCGATGGAGCCTCTTGCTAGTGAAAAGCAAAGTTGAAAAAATCGATGGAGCCTCTTGCTAGGGAGGAGCAGAGTTGAAAAAATAGATGGAGCCTCTTGCTAGTAAAAAGCAGAGTTGAAAAAATGGATGAAGCCTCTTGCTAGTGAAGACCAGAGTTAAAAAAATCGATGAAGCCTCTTGCTAGTGAAAAGCAGAGTTGAAAAAATGGATGAAGCTTCTTGTTGATGGACAGCAGAGTGAAAAAAAGCGATGGCGCCTCTTGCTAGTGAAGAGCAGAGTTTAAAAAATCGATGAAGCCTCTTGCTAGGGAGGAGCAGAAATGAAAAAATAGATGGAGCCTCTTGCTAGTGAAGACTAGAGTTGAAAAAATGGATGAAGCCTCTTGCTAGTGAAGACCAGAGTTAAAAAAATCGATGAAGCGTCTTGTTAATGAAAAGGAGAGTGAGAAAAAGCGATGGAGCCTCTTTTAACTCTGCTCTTCACTAGCAAGAGGCGCCATCGCTTTTTTTCACTCTGCTGTCCATCAACAAGAAGCTTCATCGATTTTTTCAACTCTGCTTTTTACTAGCAAGAGGCTCCATCTTTTTTTTCAACTCTGCTCTTCACTAGCAAGAGGCTCCATTTATTTTGTCAACTCCGTACTCTACTAGCAAGAGGCTCCATCGATTTTTTTAACTCTGCTTTTCATTAACAAGAGGCTCCATCGATTTTTTCAACTCTGGTCTTTACTAGCAAGAGGCTCCATCACTTCTTTTTACTCTGCTCTTCATTAACAAGAGGCTCCATCGATTTTTTCAACTCTGGTCTTTACTAGCAAGAGGCTCCATCGATTTTTTTAACTTTGCTTTTCACTAGCAAGAGGCTCCATCGATTTGTACAACTCTGCTTTTCAGTAGCAATAGGCTCCATCGATTTTTTCAACTCTGGTCCTTACTAGCAAGAGGCTCCATCTATTTTTTCAACTCTGCTCCTCACTAGCAAGAGGCTCCATCTATTTTTTTAACTCTGCTCCTCACTAGCAAGAGGCTCCTTCGATTTTTTCAACTCTGCTCTTCACTAGCAAGAGGCTTCATCCATTTTTTCAACTTTGCTTTTCACTAGCAAGAGGCTCCATCGATTTGTACAACTCTGCTTTTCACTAGCAATAGGCTCCATCTATTTTTTTTACCTCAAGAACGTTTAAGGACGTTCTGTCACGTTGCTAACACGAAAGTTTTAACCTCAATATTATATTTTTCTTTTTTAAGCTTTTGGCTTGAATCCCATTAACTGCTTTAATGCGACATATATATTCGTGAACTAGAGACGTTTATCTAAACATCCTACCTAATTTTTTTTCTGTAGGCCGTGGGTATAGGTTTCATACTATGCTGCCCAATGACCTTTTTACAAATCCAACTGCATACCTTAAGTTGATAAGACTATAACTAAGAAAGTCTTCTTAGCCGTAATAGTTTTCCTTTTAAATTAATTATATTTCCTACTATTTTAATTTTTTTCAGATGCCCTTGAATAGCGGTTTAGCAGGTGGGCGGGCACTTGAGTCTAACTAAAATTATCATTTTAAAGCTTATTTCACAAACCGATTCTTGAATAGAAAAATGGTTTAAGCAAGCCCTAAGAAGTTCTATAGACCTATTCAATGATACCCCATACAATAGGGTACCGTTAAAATTCCATATTTTATTATACAACTTTGTCGGCGTAATTAATGCCAAATTACAACTTTCTAGTACAAATAGTATCTGAGCTAAGCCGCGGACGGAGAGATGGACGGACAGACTGACATTACGAAACTATAAGGGTTCCTTGTTGACTTGGGAACTCCAAAAAACTGCTGCAGTCGAAGAACCTCCGTTAGGAATGAAGTTGTTTTTAGGTACCTACAAGTTTTTATTTCAGTTCAAGTCCACAGGTCGTGCATTATCGCGTCGCGCATTACGGTATAACCCATAATGCATGTTATACGTTGAACGAAACGCGTAAGCGCCATAAACAGTCCTGGCGCTTACGACATTTCGGTCGCGAGAAAACTGTATTTTTATAGGCGATTTAGCGTTGCATGTTTTAATAGTTTCATTAGACGACATAACTAATGCAGGCGCTGCAGCGAACTTTAATTATACTCTCACGAAACGCATTTCGCTACGTGACAATCTGACGTATGACTCTGCCTGTAAGCTGCGTTAAGGGAATTCGTTGCAAAAAAACAATCTAGCCCTCCCCGGACACTGCATACAATTGGTCGTGAAATGACATTTCTAAAAACAAATGACGGAGCAAACATAATCACGGTGAAATCCCATAGGTTTGAGAATCAAACTGTAACCAGTCTGTATCAATATGTGTGATGAGGGGGTGAGGTCGCAATCTAGAGAGCGGCAGGGAGTGTCCATACTGTATGTTTGTACTAATATGTATACTTTGCTCTAGCTCTAGTTAAAAAATAAGAAAAACTGAGGATTAAGATACAGTAAAGAATGAATATAATATTAATAGATTTCAACTTTCAACATAGAAAACGCCAACAACTAACAGTGCTCTAGAATCACTCCTACGTCACTGTGACTACACAAATTGCATACCACGGCCACTTCAGACCACTGGGCTGGACAGTGGACACGTTCGAAGGACATTATTGGACTATTGGACTAGTGGTCAATTTCGATCCCATGTATTGTGCTTGGGCATTAGGATTCGCGGCACGAAGCGACGTAGTGGAGTTTCTAGAGGTATTTTTCAAGTGTGGTTCTAAGTGTTTGCCTTTAAGTGGAAATAGATTTAGGTACAGTTGGGAATTATATATTTTGTACTGTAAGTTTATGAAAACATAGAAATATAACAAAAGTAAACATACAGGAACAAAACAACAATTGTATAGGTGGACTGACAAAATTCCATCTCAAGAAGATTTACTTAGTATCTCAGGACATGGAGACAATTTATCATGCATGGTCCTTTTTAGGGTGCAAATGAAACCAAAACCATATTATTATAAAATAAAATTTAAAGAATCCTTACTACAATGTGCGAAAATGTGTTTGTTTGTTCATTACGTTTTTAAGCTTTAACGCCTCAACCATCATCATATCAGCTGAAAAACGTTCACTGCTGGACAAAGGCCTCCCCCAAGGATTTCCACGACGACCAGTACTGCGCTGCCCGCATACATCGGCTTCCCATGATCTTCACCAGGTCGTTGGTCCACTGCAACTAATCATGACGAAATTTGTGATGCAGGCACATATCCTGTGGTATGGAAAAAGGACATAGGCTATCTTTTATTCCAATTTCTTAAGTGGTTGCCATGGGATAGCTGTTAATTCCCTTTTTTTGGTTAATTTACGTCGCAATGAAGCGACGTGATACTTGGCACAGAGAGTTGAGGGGGTGGAAAGTGATACTAATTAGCGCAGCCTAACATAGATCCCGAGGGAACTGAAGAAAACTCATTTCCACGCTCATGCCGTACGTATACGCAACGGAGCAATAAAATCGACGTGATATTTTGCACAGCGATAGTTGCGAAGGAAAAAAGTGACATAGGTATACTACTAATTAGCATAGCCCGAAATAGTTCCCGCGGGATCTTTGGAAAACTCATTTCCATGCACCCTCAAAGACAGTCATAGAAACTATGTCCACGCGATTGAAGTCGCAGGGAAAAACTAGTATTAAAAAAAGTTTAAAGCAAACTCATTTCGCGTCTAACTGTCAAAAGATTATGGAAAGAAGACACAGCGCAAACATCCTGTATATCACTAAAGGGTTTTACTTTTTGCTACATCCTTATGAAGTAGGTATACATTATGTCCTTACGTAAAATTTCAATACAAACTCATACGAAGGCTACAAGAACATCCCTTACCTGGGCCCAAAAGTATCTCTTTTGACATCAACTTGAAAGATGGTGCATATTTTACGACTGTTTATGTATATCGTCCATAAATATTCGTTACTACGACGCGAATGGTCCTCAGGATAAAGGCCCTTAACTTTTTTGTTGCTTTTTTACTGAATTGAAATCAATAAATGTTTGGATGCTTACAAACGTCTTCAATTGAGTATGTTGTGTTAACCATAACATTCATAATTTATTAGAATAGTTATTAGTTACTACATGACAATGACAGAACCACAGTACTACAATATAGCGGCTTACAGTAGCGCAACGAATGTACTTACGCAGTGCAACGGAAGGGTACGAGTTTGCCAGGCTGACTACAGGATAGTATGGGCACAGATGAGATACTAGTTAGTTCGTGTATGGGCTAGTACCTGCGCCGGCGGCACATCGTGCGACATCAAAGGCGTTGCGCTACTGTAAGCCATATCGTAATACTGTGACAGTATTATATTACAAATTAGCATTGCTCGGTTGTACATGATGTCACGAAATTGGCGTAGGACCGGTTACTTGGGATTCAACTCATTATACCAAAGAACTTTCCCCAGGGAAGCCAAAGTCAGTTCTTTAAAAAAAATAAAGCTGTAATTTGGCATGGGTATACATATTAATCACGCCGACAAAGTGGTATATAATAAAAACTACATGTAGACACAGATTTACGCCAGTAATATAGAAGTCATTGCATGTAGGTAAGTATAAGGACATATTATAATTAAATTGAAAGGAAAACTACCACGGATAAGTAGGCTTGCCTAGTTTAGGAGTAAACTCAACCAACTTAAGATGTGCAGTTGGATTAGTGAAAAGTTCATAGATTTTCAATACAAAATGTTCTATTACCATCTACAAATATAATTTTGTTTTTTAAATATACATTTATTTTTTGAAAAGCGGGACCCTACTTTGCGCGAGTCCGACTCGCACTTGGCCGGTTTTTATGACTGTCTAAGGATGAGTGGTTATAAGGGTACGTTAGTACTAATATATATACTTTGATAAGGGTGTGTGCGTTATTGGCAAGCACCCTATATTTAATACTGCTGAAAGTGGCGAGCGGCGTGAGGCTCCGCGGTGTAACTCGACAAAACGCTACAATTTAACGAATTATTTTTTTTATTCATAATTGGTAAACCCTTGACAACTAAAATGTCTCGTTAATCTATTATCTATTATATGTATACAGGATGTTTGGGAAGTAGTGCAGAAAACTGAAAGGGGAGCCAGAGGCGGTCATTTGGAATAGATTTGACTTATTACACTTGTAGCCTAAGTCTCACAGTTTTCGAGATATCCGCTTTTTAATTTTCTGATTTTGTATGAAAAACGCATTTGTTTAAATATTTTGTCATTTTCAAAAAAAGTTATACTACAGTTAAAGTGCAAAATACGGTTAAAACCGTTTCGGCCGCCACCGCAACCATGTTTCGTAACCAGTTGCAAAGGAAGAATTTTCCTTCTTTGTTGGCAACTAGTTGCGGTAGGCGAATGTTTTGTCTTAATACGCAACCAGTTACCAACGCGTATATCATTTTACGCATTGGCAACTAAGTTTCGCAACCAGTTGCAAATTCTTCCTCAGCTTCCAACAAAGTAAAAAAGTTAAAAAAAATACAAATTCATATCAACAAAAAATAATGATTGCTTTCAAAAGGGTGCCCTAAGTCCCATACAAATTATCAAGAAACATTATTTTCTTGTTTTTTTTTAATTCCAAAACTGAGGTCATCGAGCATTGTGCCTAAGTCGTCCACAGTCTCAGCCAGACCACGATATCATCAGCGCATCCAAGGTGGGTGGTGTACTCGCCGTTGATATTGATGCCGAGTTCACCCCAGTTCAAAAGCTTAAAAACATTTTCCAGGGCAGCGGTGAACAGTTTCGGAGATATGACGTCTCCCTGTCTCACCCCTCGCTGCAGCTGGATAGGTTCTGAGTTTTGATCCTGGAGGCGAACCGACATGGTGGCGTTTTTATACAAACACTTCACTACCTCGATAAATCGACAGTCAATTTGGCACCGCTGCAGAGACTGTAACACAGCCCAAGTTTCGACCGAATCAAAGGCTTTCTTAGAATTGTTATATTGCTCGTAAAACAGATGGCCGTTGGGGCAGTAAAGTTCTCGAGTGGCGAACGCGCACCGAAAAACATAGTGTAGGAAAACCGCCCACTCGGTGGAGGGTAACGGGAAGCCACTGGATACGGGCAGCGCTGGACCGGTCGTTGAGGAAGTCCTTGGGAAGGCCTGTGTACAGCTGCGGTAGACGTCTTTCGGCTGATATGATGATGATAGTTTCCAAAACGTACTTAATGTGGGCAGGCAACTAATTTGCAAGTTGATATCTTTTCTTTTTCCCTGCTGAATTTTCACATTGATGTATCAAAATGCAAACTAAGGCATCAAAGGTACAAAATTGGCCGCTGCAGCCAGCTGGTATCATGCTCTGGCATGGCTCCAAAACGCCCGCCGCACCTCCACTTCGTAATTGAAAAACGTCAGTGTGGTCATACAGTCTCAGTTATAAGGTCTGCATAGCATGTTATTTAAGTAGTATTCGATGGGGGTGGAATTTTAGTAAAGTTAGGCGTGTGGCGTCGGTGGCGTAATGGCAGGGGCCGCTACCTCCTTTCCGGGAGGTCGTGGTTCGAATCCTGCCACGTACCAAAGTGTTTTCAAATTTCGATTTCATATGTACGCTCACGGTGAAGGAAAACATCGTGAGGTAACCTGCACAAGCCTGCGAAGAAACTCTAAAGTTGTGCGTGAAGTCGACCAACCCGCACTGGGCCCGCTTGGTCGACTGAGGCCTGGTCGCCCTAATTCAGGGTACGCTCGAGACCCTCGGTGGGGACGTATTATATGAGCTAACATGATCAAGGCGTGCTAATAATTTGTAGGGTATAAGAATATTTGTATTATGTCAAACTTCCGTGTCGCACCTACTTCTCTGAAGGTTGGAGGCTCTACACTCGAATTTGTTGCCGAATATGTGTACCTGGGACAAACAGTCCAGTTAGGTAGGTCTAACTTCAAGAAAGAGATCAATCGTCGATTCCAACTCGCCTGGGCGGCGTTCGGGAAACTTCGCAATATCTCTACGTCCCAAATACCGCAGTGTCTTACATACAACCAAGGTCCTTGATCAGTGTGTGTTGCCAGTGATGACATACGGAACTGAGACATGGTCGCTTTCTATGGGCCTCATAAGAAGGCTCAAGGTCATCAAAAGGGCAATAGTGCGTGCTATGCTCTGAGTTTCTCTGCGTGATCAAATCGGAAACGAGGAGATCCGTAGAATAACCAAAGTAACCGACATAGCTCTCAGAATTACTAAACTTAAGTGGTAGTAGGAGGGGCACATAGCTCGTAGAACAGATGGCCGTTGGGGCTGTAAAGTTCTCGAGTGGAAACCGCGCACAGGAAAACGTAGCGTAGGAAGGCCTTTCACTCGGTGGACCGATGGCCTGGTGAAGGTCGCATGAAGACGCCAGATGCGGGCAGCGCAGAACCGGTCGTCGTGGAAATCCTCGGGGGAGGCCTATGTTCAGCAGTGGACGTCCATCGGCTCATAATATGATGAATGATGAATTTTAAACTTTCGCAAAGAAATTAACTCATATCGCAAAAAATATGTGGGTTGTTCCCAAACTAATCCATTCTTTTGTTCTTAAAAGATAAGAATCTCACACATTAATTCTCAAACTACTCCACAAATGTGTTATGTGTTACCAATTTTTTACATAGAAATACTGCACATAAGATGCATCATACTCCACAGGTATCTAAAATTATTATCAAATAACTCAAATAATTTAAAAATTATTTTCAAACCATTTTTAGTAAATTTTTCGAACAGTTGTTTTTTTTTTCAATTTTTGGTTTTTGAATTATTACAAACCAGTCATTGTATTTTGTTTACATCGCATTTTCATCTCAAAGTAAATAATGTAGTTCAGCTACTTACTCTCTGCAATAAAAACTGTATCTTAAAAGTAATCATTTCAATTAATAAATTCATAGAGTTATTTAAGAAACTAACTTTTCCCCGGAGTAGTTTGATAAATTTTCTTGAAGTACTTTGGCAACAACCCAGATATGTACCTCTTAGATGTGTACATTCATCAGCTGATAAGACAAACAACTTAAGGTTTAAGTAAGTTTCACGAGTAGAAAAGTTTTTGCTACACGCTGTTTAATTGCGCAGGTTGTATATATATAGAGTTTTAAGTTTAGAAAGTAATTCAATAAATATTTTAAAAAAATAGATTTAAATTGTGATGGTGGCGCTAGTGGACGGTCGGTAGTTTAACCTCCTCCGTGACGTAATGTTTAGTCCATTCGCTTCACACCAGGAGGTCGCGGGTTTGATTTCCGATGGGGTAAACTTTGTAATACTCGGTTTGGCTGGTGGAAGGACATTTTCATAGCCCACCTGGCTAGCTTCCACCATCTTATCTAAGTCTTGCCGTCAAACATCAGTGTTAACAGCATTAATGTGTTACGGCTCGAAGATAAGATAGCCAGATCCCTATTGCGTTGGGGAATCTTGGTAAGCCCGCTTCCATCTTCGGCATCATCGTCACTTACCATCAGAAGAGATGATGCCATTAAAATAAAATAAAATAAAATAAATAATTAAAAATGTGATTGCGTCGCTAGTGGACGATTGGTGCTTTCTGGAAGAACATACAAAAGAACCGTTGAATCCGTGATCATGTGTTCTGAGTCAGAGAAGAACATTCTTCACCTACACAACTGTAAATAAATAACTCTCAATGACGAACATCACCTTTGCTTTTTTTATAAATTGGCACTGTTTGATTGAACCATATTGGCGTTGATTCCAAGTACGTTGACCTCGAATGCTAAAGGCTTATTCAGCGGTGCCTAACATGGTCCACGAGCTTCCTGCGCGTACGCCGATTGTGGTCAAACAATGGCTCCAGCCGCGCCATATAGAGAATGCTTCATAAAAATGGACAGGGACTTAATGAAGCGAGACTCCTTGGACAAAGGAAATGATGCGTAATGCACGGACAAAGGTAAACTCCGCAATAAAATTGTTGAAAATTTTGAAGAAGTAGAAAAAATAACATTGTTATAATAACTTTAGGAATTAATAAAAAATTAAAAACCCGACTGCATAAAAACTTAACCCCTATTTTTTAGGCAGTCGGGTAATAATGTATCCTATGTCACTCACGGGGTTTCGTCGAATCTAACGACACCTCGCACTCTAAATTCCATCAAGCCGTTACTGCTATAGGGCCGTGCCAAAG
Organism: Coleophora flavipennella; assembly: GCA_947284805.1. Classification (NCBI taxonomy): domain Eukaryota; kingdom Metazoa; phylum Arthropoda; class Insecta; order Lepidoptera; family Coleophoridae; genus Coleophora; species Coleophora flavipennella. Next base: position 3,353,953 of record OX369297.1, read on the forward strand.
AAATATACATATTATATATACATACAATAGAAAAACATAACCCTCCTGATTCTGTGAGCTATGTTGGTCACCTTCGTTCTCCTGTGGATCTCCTCATTTCTGATTCGATCGCGTAAAGAAACTCCGAGCATTTGAAAAAAAAAAACACTTCACAAAAATAAATTATGAAAGCAAGCTTCAACTTCTTTTTCTTTCTCTCTTATGCAATCCTGTTCCTTTTACTGAATACTTTAAACGATTGTAGTGACTTTGAATTAGTTCATCATTATCCGACTTCAAAAAAGGAGGAGGTTTTTCAATTCAACCGTATGTAATTTTTTTATGTGTGTTCGCGGATAACTTCGTCGTCGATTTTGATAATTGTTTTTTTGTTGGAAAGAAGATATACCAAGGGTGGCACCATGATAAGGAAACCAGGATCTGATGATGGCATCCCAGAGAAATCGAGGGAAATCTTAGTTTCCTGTTTGAAGCCGGTTTGTTTTGTTCAAAATTATATCAGCTCATATACATCCTCACCGAGGAGTTCGAGCCTACCTTGAATTAGGGCGATCGGTCCTTAGTCGACCACGCAGGCCCAGTGCGGGTTAGTCGATTTTACACACAAACTTCGAGTTTCTTCGCAGGCGTGCGCAGGTTTCCTCACGATGTTTTCCTTCGCCGTAAGAGCGTCAGATAAACGTACATATGAAATCGAAATTCTAAAACACATTGGTACGTGGCAGAATTGAAGCGCGACCTCCCGGACAGGAGGTAGTGGGCCTAGCCGTTACGCCATCGACGCTTTGAATCAGTTACTACATATAAAATTAAACTAAAGTGCAAATAATAAAATCTAGAACTAATGTCTCATGTGAAGCGTAGACATGCACTTTAAGTTCAAACACAGTATGTACTACTCGAAGTGCAATTTCTAGATTTTAAGACCAAGCTTTACAGCGTTAGTAGAATGTACTGCAGTCGTAATGTTACTCAGTTGCTGGATTAGGAACTTACCCGTAAATGCTTGGTATTACAGGAATTCTGCAATGGATTTTTTGAATACTCGAGCTTAAACACAAAACATACAGTGTAAACTCTGTAAAACGTCACTCGATATAACGATTCACTCTTTGAAACGTCAAAATTTTCTGGCTCCAGTTGGTTTACTTTGACGCTAATTTCTCTCTGTATAACGAAAACTCTCAATAACGTCACAAAATGCCCATTACCTTGAGTGTCACTATATAGAGTTTACACTGTATTTTGTTTTCTGCTTATAAAAATTGCTTTAGTATCTAACGTGTGATAAAAATAAAAGTGCGAAAACTCTGTGAAGCCACGTTTCGCATACTCCCTCGTAAAGACCGTCTGGCATACAGTAATCAATATTTAAATTAGGAATTAATAAAAAAATAAAAACCCGACTTCATAAAACTTAACCATATTTTTTTGTGCAAATGTATCCTATGTTAAGTACTTACGGGATTAAGATGAATCTAAAGACACTTCGCACTCCAAAATCCATCAAGCCGTTCAGACTAAAGAGCGTGTCAAAGAAAAATTGACCTCCTTTTTTGGCTAGTCGAGTAAAAATGTATCCTATGTCACTCATGGGATCAAGACAGATCTAAAGACACCTCGCACTCCAAAATCCATCAAGCCGTTCAGACTAAAGAGCGTGTCAAAGAAAAATTGACCTCTTTTTTGGCTAGTCGAGTAAAAATGTATCCTATGTCACTCATGGGATCAAGACAGATCTAACGACACCTCGCACTCCAAAATCCATCAAGCCGTTCAGACTAAAGAGCGTGTCAAAGAAAAATTGACCTCTTTTTTGGCTAGTCGAGTAAAAATTTATCCTATGTCACTCATGGGATCAAGACAGATCTAACGACACCTCGCACTCCAAAATCCATCAAGCCGTTCAGACTAAAGAGCGTGTCAAAGAAAAATTGACCTCTTTTTTGGCTAGTCGAGTAAAAATTTATCCTATGTCACTCATGGGATCAAGACAGATCTAACGACACCTCGCACTCCAAAATCCATCAAGCCGTTCAGACTAAAGAGCGTGTCAAAGAAAAATTGACCTCTTTTTTGGCTAGTCGAGTAAAAATGTATCCTATGTCACTCATGGGATCAAGACAGATCTAACGACACCTCGCACTCCAAAATCTATCAAGCCGTTTAGGCAAATTTTTTAAATATGGTAAATTTTCGCCAATTTTCTTAAATAACTTCAAAACTATTTATCTTAAAATTAAGAAAAAACATACTTAAGAGTCTCACAACAAGCTCTTTGATTTGATATGCCACACGATATAGTTTGCAAAACTTTTTTATATATATTTTCCAATTACCCCATGTTTAAAATTAATTTGTCCGTCTTTGGGTCACCGACATACGTATGTGTGCAAAATTTCAACTCGATCGGTCCAGTAGTCTCTAGTGACAGATGGACGGATAGACTGACACACGAGTGATCCTATAAGGGTATCGTTTTTCCTTTTGAGGTATGGAACCTCAAAAAACAAATAATCTGAGTTTTTTATGGGAGATATTTAATATCCCTCAATCGGTTTTGAGTGATCTAGCCATGAAAAACTTATAAATTTTGGAAATGATAATTTGTCATTTATTGCTACTATGATTTTTTTTTATTCACAATCCCATTTGGATTTCAACCATGTGGAATACTATTCATGTTATCCATAAAATATAGTTGATAACAGAACAGGTATTAAATTTTTCTTATCCTTAAAGTATTCAGATTTTCCAAAATTCATAAGTTCTTCATGGCTAGATCACTTACAACCCATTGAGGGATATAAAATAGATTTAGGTCTAACTAAAGCTTTCATTGTTTGAAAAATACTAGTATTATTATGAAAAAGCGTGGCGCGCTTTGTGCCATATTATCCTTTATCAAGCAACCCACGCTTTTTTCACAATAATACTAGTATTTTTCATTCATTATTGTTTTCAGCTTATATTAAGAATTATTTTTCACTTTTTGTTTGATGTGCTTAAAAACGTTTTTTTTAAGTTTTTTAAACTATATGTATTTTTCAGTTTTTAGTTCAGGATAATGAGATAAACTTACGAAATTATTGTATTGCCACTGATTCTTGATAAATGTACCAAGTTTGAATTAAATCTGTCCGTTTAAAGTAGGTCAAAATCGAGTGAAACGGAGTCGCTTACAAACATTACATACATACATACATACAGGTGAAGCTAATATGAGCGTGTTAAAAAAGTATCCATTTTATTTATTTAACATGAACATTATTCTCACATGCAGGTGAGAAAGAATGAATGAATTGCAGTACATTTAGTTAAGGATGCGTTCCGTTGTTTTTAACTGACCACAGATGACAGTTTCGTATCTTTATTATTTTAACATTTTGTGGGATACCAGAGCCTGCTGACCCTTAATAATTTTGAACAAAAAAAAATTCTCTGGGATGCCATCATCAGATCCTGGTTACCTTATCATGGTAACACCCTTGGGATATCTCCTTTCCAACAAAAAAATAATCATCAAAATCAGTTCTTAAACGACGAAGGCTGGAAGAATTTTTTTTAGAAATAAGCTGTACCCTTTGTGTGACCTTACTTTGTAAAAAGTGTAACTTATGTTTCCTGTGTACAATAAACTATAAATAAATGAATAAGTTATCTGCGAACACTCTAAAAAAATATACGGTGTAATTGAGAAACCTCCTCCTTTTTTACTACATAAAAAGCTGTGGGAATAGTTTTCATAATATGACATTTAAGGGATATTAGGCGCGAACATGCCACTTGCTTCTTAATAGATAGTAGCATAAAAAAAAGAAGAAGCTTGAAATTAAAAATGAAAGTATGTAGGGTAGCAGTAAAGAATAATAAAATTTAATTACATATAATGCTAGTGCAAAATTCAGGTGCTGTCTGCACCTAATAAATGAGAGCGGACGGAAGGGACTACCAAAAATTAGCATAGCTCTCTAGTGCCCACGCAAAGCACAACTATAGTTGAAAAATAAACAGCACCTAAGTGAGTTTTCAGGCTAACTAAGTGAATGCGACGTTAAAGCAAGGTAGTGGACCGTAGCTAAATTAGTTTGCAATGCTAATCCCGCCGCTGTAAGCCAGGTTCAAAGCTTTCAGACGGGCACAAGACAGAGGCGGTCTATTGGAAACTTTGGATTAAATTCTTTAAAAGATTAACATTTCAAAATCATTAATAACAATACTACTACTCAAAATCGTTGTAATTACCACGTGCAAAAGGGAGGTATCGGTTTTATGTATTTTTGTGAATATACATCAACTGTTTTTTCTACTCTTGAAATTACGACTTTCCTAAGAAACCATAGTATCGTGACACCACACCACAAAATAAGCAGGATTCATTATGTTGGTGCTGCAGGTATCTGGAAACTTGTCAAATGCATTAATTAATTATTTTAATGTCTAATTTTCAACCGACTTCCAAAAAGGAGAAGGCTCCGAATGAGTACGTTTTTTTACTTCTCGTGTCATGTCCTAATGACATCATTTATTTTAAATTAATGATTTTAATACTAAATAATGATTATTAACTGCCTCCGTGGCTCAATGGTTAGTCCGTTCGCTTCACACCAGGAGGTCGCGGGTTCGATTCCCGGCTGGGTCAACTTTGTAACACTCGATTTGGTTGGTCGTAGGGCACTATCCAAGCCCGCTTGGCTAGCGATCACCATCTTATCTAAGTCTAGTCGCCAAACATTGATGTGTTCCAGTTTGAAGATAAGATAACCAGTGTTCACCATTGCGTTGGGGAATCTTGGTAAGTCCGCATCATTGTCACTTTCCACCAGGTGAGACGATGCCAAGGGCTTACGAATTTAAGGTGAATGAAAAAAAAAGTTTATTTTTTTCACAAGCGACATTATACATGTAATTACTATTTTCTGATCATCAGAAAGAGAGCAAAATGCACCTATTTTGAAAAAAAAATTGAAATTATAATATATGGTAGCTTATGCACATAATTATATTTCTAAAGTGTACCTAGAATAAGCAAATAGTATAAAATACCAAAATTAATACAGAGAAGATTTTCTAAACTATTTTTAGGGTCTGTATGTCCGCGACTTAACTTAGAGACTCTTATTACTAGAAAGCTGTAATTTGGCATGGGTATCATCATCATCATCCTATCAGCCGAAAAACGTCCACTGCTGGACAAAGGCCTCCCCCAAGGACTTCCACTACGACCGGTCCTGCGCTGTATGTATGGGTATATTCACTCATAACTCACGCTTGATAAATTTAAAACAAAATTTTGAAAAAAAAGGAAAAATTTGGGTACCTCCCTGTAGAGAAAATAAAATCTTCCCCACTTTACGTAGGCAAAGTGGCGATGATTTTATTCTTTCGTCTGTCCCATGATGTGTAGTGTCGTTGGATAGGCCGTACAAAAATATAGCGGGTGTGTGAAAACCATTTTTCAGTTCAGGAATCCGTTTACGAAATATTAAGCTTTAAAATGTAAATTTTGTTATAGTGTATGCCCTGCCAGTAAACAGCTATTTCTAAAAGTCTGAAAAAAATAAAAATATTCAAGTAATAGTCCACTATCTTAAGATGTGCAGTTGGATTTGTAAAAAAGTTCATAGAATATAAAATGTTCTAATCTATACCAAATGCAAATATAACTTTATTTTTGTAAAAATAAAGCTATTTAAATTTAACATTACGGAACCCCACTTTGCGCGTGGTCCGAAACACACTTGGCAAATTTTTTTTTATGGAACTTAATACCATTTAATGTTCTGAATTTTTTAGATTATTTCTCGTGATAGAGGCTAACTTATAGATACCTAACCTACCTAACAAGTATTGTTAAAAAACCGGTAAAAAAGCCGTGTAGCATTTTTTACCGCTAGCTGAGCGTCTCGCAGACCGCGCACCTCTCTATATTATTTGTCGCAATAGAGGCCCAAGATAAGAACAAGTTATGTCAAAATTGTAGGTGGCTAGCTATTATTAGAGTACTATGACATACAGACGATGTAGACCACGATAAGGCTTAGTGTTAGGGTCCCGTTTGCACCCTTCGGGCATGGCACCCCAAAAAGAAGTATTTCACATTAATCGCGTGCGCGGTACAGTTAAAAATTTTTTTTTGTTCGGGGTTTATATCTCTATGTTTTACTCTTTTTATATCTTGTATAATCGATGTTTGTTTAAGTCAAATAAAAATCTGTCTATTGTCATAAAAAACACATTTATTTGTACACTCACAAAATGATGCAACTGCAACTTGTAACTACTTCTCGAACAACCTATTGCATCAGACAAACAAATGTCGTAGTGAAACGAGATTGAACAGAAAACTATTCGGAACCAATCTCAAGATGTTCCGAGCCGGTTCTATTTGGTTCTATTCTTCAGTAATGTTCTCCAGTTTAATGTTCCGTAGTTGTTTCTATATGACTTTTGTGGAATTGTATTTACTTTGAACTTATCTTTGGTTAAGAGTTCTTTGTTCTATAGATGAAGTGTTTGTTACATTCTCTTTTTAGGGTCCCGTAGGGTCCTAGACCCCAAAGATTCCTCTCAACCCTAATAGAATTGTTTTGTCCGTCCTTCCGTTACACACAGTAACAGCGTTTTTTTTTTAACTAAATCGCATTAAATTGGCCAAAAAATGGTTGAATTTAATCCATAGATTAGATAGGTATGTCTCAGCCAGACATTTTCTCTGATAGATCTTAATCATCATAACAGCCAACGGACGTCCACTGCTGGACATAGGCCTCACCCAAGGATTTCCATGACGACCGGTTCTGATAATCTTAATAATTTTGAATAAGTAAAGGTTATTTTTAGGGGTCCGTCTCATGTAGGGTACTGTAAATTAGATCTTCTTTTAATAACTTTTGTATGAGACCGGGGATCTAGTCATGTCAACTATTTGTAAAATAAAGGCTGCCCAAGTTGTTAACAAGGTAGCTTCCACCCTGCCATCTCTAAACTGTTAAAGACTAAATACTTAAAATCACTTGTGAAAGTGGGCTTGAGCAAAGTGTAGGGAAATAGTACTGAAAGCCTGAGCGAAGTATATATATTAGTACTAACATACAGTATCATCCCTGCCACTCTCTAGATTCCGACCTCACCCCCTCCGTCGCCCAGATTGAAACAGATTGGTTATAGTTTGGTTCTCGAACGTATAGGATTTCACGGTGATTTTGTTTGCTCCGTCATTTGTTTTAGAAATGTCATTTCACGACCTTGCAGTGTCCGGGGTGTGGCCTGAGTAAGAACTCTCCAAGAAAACTGCACTTCGCATATCCCGTGATATGCAGTTTTCAAATAATGGATTAATGACACCAGAACCCTACACTATGCGTGGTCCGACTCCGTCACTTTTTAAAAATTGGTTGAATTTTTTTTACCGACTTTAAAAAAGGAGGTTATCAATTCGACTCCTATGTATGTAATATTGTTGGAATTGAACAATATTCCTGTCTATGTGAGCTTCTAAACAAGTTTACCAAATTTTATAAATGTTTGTATGTTTGTCCACGTATTTCTCAGAAACTAGAAATCGAAATACAATAATTCTCTTTTTATTGGATTTTTTTTCATTCATTCATATTAGCTCATATACGTCCCCACCGAGGGGCTCGAGCCTACCCTGAATTAGGGCGATCGGGCTTTAGTCGACCACGCGGGCCCAGTACGGCTTGGTCGACTTCACACACAACCTGCGAGTTTCTTCGCAGGCGTGTGCAGGTTTCCTCACGATGTTTTCCTTCACCTTTAGAGCGTCGGATAAACGTACATATCAAATCTAAATTCGAAATCACATTGGTACGTGGCAGGTTCGAACCACTTCAGTTCAGTTCAGTTCAATTTTATTGGATTAAGCACCTTTAAACTTAGGGAACAGTGCAAGTTTCAACATAATCGATTAAGTAACCTTCAAGATATGGACTGTTGTGTGTGTGTGTTACAATCACTGGAAAATCACGTCGTCGTCGTCGTCGGTTCTAGGGGAACCGTTAACTAGGAGTTCTACTCATCATACTGAACAACTTTCCCCAAGGAACGCATTGTCAATCCTCAAAAAAACAATTGGACACTTCATACTAAAATGCACAAAATTAGTCGATCAGCGACTTGTATGATGAGAAAAAAAAATATTATGCGTTTTCTGCAAAGGCGTAGAACAAAAGTTGTTTAGTATGACGAGTAGAAGCCCCAGTTAACGGGACCTACACCAATTTTGTTACATCCTGTATACGTAAAATAAGCTTTTCGTAAATTTTCTATTCCAGCGGCAAGACAATTTAAAGATCCTGCACTTATATAAAATATTTGACAAAAGACATTATATTTTTCCCTAGCGAAATTTTTTAACACTGAGTATTTGACCAAATTACTCGTAAGACAAAACATTTCTAAATAGAAATTAAATTTGAGGGATCTGTTAAAAAAGTTTTGCATTACAATGGCATCTCAGTGAAACCAGCAAAACTTTTTTTAATTAATTAACAACAATTAAACAGATATTCCATTCTGTTGAATGTAAAGTATTCTATCAAACTTTAATTAATGAAATTTGAAAGTTTACAAACAGTTGTTTCAAATCCTAGATTCGTCGTAGTACCCAAAACGTTTCATACGTGCTAATGTTTGGCCCTGTTTTGATACTATTATAAAAAGGTAAATTTTGTATGTACACACGGCGCCACATCAAGCTATACAAAACCAGTATACGCGGGCCTCGCGTATGTTGAAACGCAAAGGCGTAGCGCGACTCGCGCAGCCAGCTTATACTGGTTTTGTATAGCTTGACGTGGCGCCGTGTGTACATATGTAAATTTGGATGTAAGAGCTTAGTTTTTATTAAGTTCGTGCTCCTTAGCGCGAGTACGACTCACACTTGGCCCGTTTTAGGGTGCCAGGTAACGGGCTCCTATTACTTAGCCTACGCTGTCCGTCTGTCCGAATTTTAAAAGGCTGTTTCTTTTGAACTTATAGGTAGCCGGCTTAAATTTTCCCAGAACATTTTTTATTATGGTGGTTCAATAAAAAATAATAATAAAAAGTGAAAAATTAAGGGGAGTCCCATATATAAATGTCCTATCGTAAAAACGATAATACTCGTACATACAAGCCTGATACTTCTATTCTTAAAGCAAAACAACAAATAGTAAAAACCGATCAAAAGTCAAAACTGAGTCGTAAAACTTAATTTGAAATGGGAAAAAACTATTGAACTGGCGACACCTTACCGAACCCTGTTACGTGTTACCAAAACTTGTAAAACTGTATTTAAGATGGGAAAAAATTTTTTTCCCATTTTTTCAAAAAAAACATTGAACTCGCGACACCCTTACCGTTACCTTGTTACCTGTAATGTCACATACGATACGGTACGTCAAACAAAACTTATAAAACTGTTAAAAAACTTCACTTATGTCGGCACTCCGTTAGGGTTTTTTTTACAATAGAACAAAAACATTTGAAAGGCATGCTTCTGTTCTATAATAAGTCCTATGGACCCCATATTTTTCCTGACAAACAACCAAATATTTTTTTTGTTATTTGTCAGGAAATCCGCCATGGTAAAACATTTTCTGTGAAATTTTAATTTCAACAGGCTAACCTATTACGGTTCAAAACATAAAATCGGACGGCGGGCGTAGGCTTAGTAAAAGCACACCCTGGACACTTCATACAACGGGCCAGAAATGACATTGGTGTGTTCCGGCATGAAGATAAGATAGCCAGTTCCCCATTGCGTTGGGGAATCTTGGTAAGCCCGCTTCCATCTTCGGCAACATCGTCACTTACCACCAGGTGAGATGTTGTCAAGGGTTTACCATTTGTGAATAAAAAAAAAATCAAAAAAGGAATGGCGGAACAAACAAAATGGCGGCGAACTCCTATACCGAAGTAACTAGTATCTCATCTGTGCCTATACGTTCGACAACCAAACGGTAACCAATCTGTATCAATCTAGGTGAAGATAGGGTAAGGTCGCAATTTAGAGAGCGGCAGGGAGTGTCCATACTGTATGTTAGTACTAATAATATATACTTTGGTAATAGGGACCTGTTACGTAGTAGGGAACCCTACATATAAGGAATATACAGGTGTAACAAAACTGGTGCAGGTCCCGTTAACTGGGGCTTCTACTCATCAAACTGAACAATTTTTCTTCTATGACTGCTGCAATCTCAAAAAAAAGTTTAACTCTTCATACAGATCGATCAGCTAATCGACATATTTTGTGCATTTTTGTATGGAGGGTCCCATTTTTGTGAAGATTGGCTATGATTTTCAATCGACTTCCAAAAAGGAGGAGGTTCTCAATTCGACTGTATGTTTTTTTCATGTGTGTTACCGCGGAACTTTTGATTGGGAGAACCGATTTTAATGTTTTTTTTTATATTTGAAAGCTAGTGTTTGCCGTGTGGTCAAATATAAGTTTTATCAAAATCGGTGTAGTACTTAATTAGAAAACAAATTAAAAACAAAAATAATAATGCAAAAATGTACTAAGTTGTTGCGATGGATGTTGGTTTTTTAACGTGTTTAGCGTATTTTGTGTTGGGAAAAGTTGTCCAGTATGATGAGTAGAACCCCCCGTTAACGGGACCTACACCATTTTTTTACACCTTGTATACACACGCGGTTCGCAAAGCTACTCGCACGGTTAGTTAAATAATAAAATAAGCGCGTTATGCAGCTATCCCGGCTCTATCCCGCGGGCAGCCCGCTGCGAAAACAAACTACAGTAAATACTCAGATGTAATTTTCTTTGGGTACGATAAATACCGTACAAGAAGGTCATGTAAGCCTTTTTCCTTGGGTTTTATTAACAGTCATCTTTAGGTTTGTTTTACGACAAAATTAAGTTACTCGTAAGTATTTGTGTTCATCTTATATACTAACTTTTTTAAATTATACAAAATGTGAAAGTGGTTCATTTGTTTCGTTTGTCCGTTTTGAAGTAAAACTTCTTTAAGCACGCTTGACTTGGGGAGTAAGCTGGTGAATGCGTTACGCGAACAATGATTTCTAGCGTTACGAAAATTATGATCAGGCGAGGCGAACGGCACGCTTGACTTGGGGAGTAAGCTGGTGAATGCGTTACGCGAACGCTGATTAAGTTTAATTCAGTCGTGTGGTCTAAAGCACACTTTTTGATGTGTAACATCTTTGCTCTCGCTTTCCTGCAATTTGTGGGAGTGATGTCGTGAAATGGGACGGAAATGTGTAACATGGGACGGAAATGTGTAACAGGAAGTCGCGAAAGCGCGGAATTCTACTTTACGAGAGTCCGACTCGCACTTGGTCGGTTTTTTTCGTTACTGTCAGATCCGCCACCCAGGTACAATATCGTCATCAAATCTAACTAACCTAAAGTATTTTGTCACATGTTACACATCATATGCAAGTACTGTAGGTCTCGTTTTTTTTTCACGTATAAATCCAAGTGTTTTTAAAGTTTCGTTTCGTGCCAAAGGTAAAGTATTAATAAGCCTCCGCTGTCCGTCCGACCGTCTGTCAGCGCACTGTATCTCATGAACCATAATAGGTATGTAGCGGATACCTATTACGGTTCATGAGATAAAGATAGCGGACCAGTTATTTGTGATGCAACCCTATAATATAGATGTTCGTTTATCAAAATCCGTTCAGTACTTTTTAGCAAACTAACAGAAACAAACCGTACAAGAGCGGGACAAATGGCGAGTTCTCGTATCGGAGGCCAGGACACATTTTGGGTCGTTGAGCCAGCGGAGTAATAGTCTTAGGGCTTACGGCGATCTGGTCATCGGAAGCTGCACCTGCGGCGGATTACAAGCCGCTTTGCACAGTGATACTAGGGACCAATATGAATGATTTCATTCGAGTAAATGAAAATTTCATCCACTGGAATTCAAGATGGCGGACCTTTTCCAAAATGGCGGCGGCATAATTTTAAAATAATTATAGTGTCAAAACGGCTGCACCGATTTTTGTGATTGGGGTGTCAATTGATTTGTATTGAAAAGCTCTTATCAAAAAAAAATACCATTTCATAAATAAAAGATGGCGGCCGAAGATTACCAAAATTGTGTAAAATTTCAATTGTTTTTTTTTCGTTCTATTGAAAATAATAACGAAATATTCTATGATATGGTTACATAGTTTTAAATTTAAATAAAACCTGATAATATTATCTACAAAATAAAATAAAATGCTTGAAAATCCGACGAATAGTTTTTGAATTATACGCATTACAAAAGAAACGCGTGGTTTTGAAAGCCTTCATGTCACGTGATGTGATGCATCGTAAAATCAAAATGAGAGCACTGATTTCAGTTTTTTTCATTACAGATGATTTGTATTTAATCCTGTATTATATGGCGTCTCTGTGAAAACGGGCTAAGTGCGAGTTGGACTCGCGCATAAAGGGTTTCGTACCACTACACACATAATTGTTTATTTGTTTTAATCACAAGTGTCACAACTTACTAAAATGTCATTCTGAATCAACAGTTTCAGTTATATGTTTTTTATGTAGTTATGACTATGTTTCTTTTATTACCTATGTAGAAATCTCAAATCCTACCTGGTTTAGTTTTAGGGGATATTATATTAGGCCCTCGTAACAAAAACACAACTTTGATGGCCCCCTTTTCTTTATTTTTAGACGTAAAGCAGAAATGTACATATGTATGTATGTGTGTATATATATTTTTTATATATATTATATATATAATTACACTACCTTCCCGCCCAAGATAATAAAAACTTATAATCACTAACCAAACTTAGGTATTTATTATCACTCCTCGTCCGATGTGCTTAAACTGAAAGAAGAGAAAATTCATATAAAATCAGAACAAAATATACCTAATATAATTTATAAATAGTATGTTATATACCTTTCGTTATTGCAGCTGCCTTTGCATATGCTGCATTGCACTGTGCAGGGAAGACCCACCCGCCGACATGTGCAGCGCATTGTTTCGCAACCTTTTTTACAACCGCAATGATCCAAATATGACAACTCACGCCATATCTCCCTGGCTTCAGACCACTGCGGTACCCAGCTATCGTTCAAGGTCTTCCAACCCCAAAAGGATGGCAATGGCACAGAGGCATCATCAAGTGTTAGAGCATTGCCCCATAAGTGGCCCGCTTGATAAACGACACGGAGCGCGTGTTTTTCTAATGCTGCCGCTGTTGGTGGGATGCTGGTTACTGGTTTATTTTTTGTGGCAAACAGTTCCTTGCGTACCAAGTTCACTGATGAATGTGCTGTTTGCGGATCATACAGGTAGCAAGTGAACTTTTCCAGCATAGCCATTGTTTCTGCAGAAAGTCTTTGTAATGGCTGCGATATTTCTTTCAAAGCCGGAGTAACTTCAGGATGTGACAACCACGTTTTAAAGCACGACCTTTTTCCTTTTGTGTGGAAGTAAGAAGTAGTGTCACACCCTGTAAAAGCGTGAAAACCACGAAGAGCAGTCGATCTGTCAGGACCCAAAGTTTCAGCAATTTTATGGACTTCGACATAACGGCGTTTATTTGCAGTTCCGGTCAGTAGCCATACCTCTTGCAGGCCGCTCTCAATTGACATTTTATGAAAATATGAGATTAATAACACCAAAACATCTGTATCGGAAGATCTGATCAAAATGCGCGTTATTCCTTGTTCCGCCATATCTTTTACGTGAAGTACAATGCGGCCATCAGCTTGATGGTGCTGCTCTTATACAAATGATTCGGCCAAAGAACTCCAAAACTTATCAAGAGTATTACTCATCAGATCTCAGGCCTCATGTTCTCCAACTAGTGCAAAAAGTAAAGGCAAAGAGAATAGACCTAGTATGGGATCTCTATCTGCCGAATAGCCTAAAGAGAAAAGAACGAGAAGGTAGAGGAGCTGGCATTCGTCGTCAAGTTATTGCTAATAATAGCTTACCTTCTGATTGGTCAGATTTTCTGCGTAATGAAAAAAATAAATCAGAGCTTTTTCAGTTTCTGGGGCAAGCCTTCCTAAATGACTTTGATGGTGCTAATGTGGTGACTAGGTCTATTCTCTTTGCCTTTACTTTTTGCACTAGTTGGAGAACATGAGGCCTGAGATCTGATGAGTAATACTCTTGAAAAGTTTTGGAGTTCTTTGGCCGAATCATTTGTATAAGAGCAGCACCATCAAGCTGATGGCCGCATTGTACTTCACGTAAAAGATATGGCGGAACAAGGAATAACGCGCATTTTGATCAGATCTTCCGATACAGATGTTTTGGTGTTATTAATCTCATATTTTCATAAAATGTCAATTGAGAGCGGCCTGCAAGAGGTATGGCTACTGACCGGAACTGCAAATAAACGCCGTTATGTCGAAGTCCATAAAATTGCTGAAACTTTGGGTCCTGACAGATCGACTGCTCTTCGTGGTTTTCACGCCTTTACAGGGTGTGACACTACTTCTTACTTCCACACAAAAGGAAAAAGGTGGTGCTTTAAAACGTGGTTGTCACATCCTGAAGTTACTCCGGCTTTGAAAGAAATATCGCAGCCATTACAAAGACTTTCTGCAGAAACAATGGCTATGCTGGAAAAGTTCACTTGCTACCTGTATGATCCGCAAACAGCACATTCATCAGTGAACTTGGTACGCAAGGAACTGTTTGCCACAAAAAATAAACCAGTAACCAGCATCCCACCAACAGCGGCAGCATTAGAAAAACACGCGCTCCGTGTCGTTTATCAAGCGGGCCACTTATGGGGCAATGCTCTAACACTTGATGATGCCTCTGTGCCATTGCCATCCTTTTGGGGTTGGAAGACCTTGAACGATAGCTGGGTACCGCAGTGGTCTGAAGCCAGGGAGATATGGCGTGAGTTGTCATATTTGGATCATTGCGGTTGTAAAAAAGGTTGCGAAACAATGCGCTGCACATGTCGGCGGGTGGGTCTTCCCTGCACAGTGCAATGCAGCATATGCAAAGGCAGCTGCAAAAACGAAAGGTATATAACATACTATTTATAAATTATATTAGGTATATTTTGTTCTGATTTCATATGAATTTTCTCTTCTTTCAGTTTAAGCACATCGGACGAGGAGTGATAATAAATACCTAAGTTTGGTTAGTGATTATAAGTTTTTATTATCTTGGGCGGGAAGGTAGTGTAATTATATATATAATATATATAAAAAATATATATACACACATACATACATATGTACATTTCTGCTTTACGTCTAAAAATAAAGAAAAGGGGGCCATCAAAGTTGTGTTTTTGTTACGAGGGCCTAATATAATATCCCCTAAAACTAAACCAGGTAGGATTTGAGATTTCTACATAGGTAATAAAAGAAACATAGTCATAACTACATAAAAAACATATAACTGAAACTGTTGATTCAGAATGACATTTTAGTAAGTTGTGACTTGTGATTAAAACAAATAAACAATTATGTGTTTACTGGTACGAAACCCTTTATGCGCGAGTCCAACTCGCACTTAGCCCGTTTTCACAGAGACGCCATATAATACAGGATTAAATACAAATCATCTGTAATGAAAAAAACTGAAATCAGTGCTCTCATTTTGATTTTACGATGCATCACATCACGTGACATGAAGGCTTTCAAAACCACGCGTTTCTTTTGTAATGCGTATAATTCAAAAACTATTCGTCGGATTTTCAAGCATTTTATTTTATTTTGTAGATAATATTATCAGGTTTTATTTAAATTTAAAACTATGTAACCATATCATAGAATATTTCGTTATTATTTTCAATAGAACGAAAAAAAAACAATTGAAATTTTACACAATTTTGGTAATCTTCGGCCGCCATCTTTTATTTATGAAATGGTATTTTTTTTTGATAAGAGCTTTTCAATACAAATCAATTGACACCCCAATCACAAAAATCGGTGCAGCCGTTTTGACACTATAATTATTTTAAAATTATGCCGCCGCCATTTTGGAAAAGGTCCGCCATCTTGAATTCCAGTGGATGAAATTTTCATTTACTCGAATGAAATCATTCATATTGGTCCCTAGTATCACTGTGCAAAGCGGCTTGTAATCCGCCGGAAGTGCAGTTTCATTTTGCTAAGCCCTAAGACTATAAGTAAGTAACAGAAACAAAAAATAGCTATGTAATATAAAAGCGTGATAAAAAGTAAATTGTACTTTATTTTTATCACGCTTTTATTAGCTTCACCTGTATGTATGTTTGTATAGGGGGGCGCTTAATGCCATATTTTTCGTATATCGAGCAACCCACGCTTTTTTCACAATAATACCTACTTTTATTTTTTGTTCATTATTGTTTTCAGCTTATATTAAGAATTATTTTTCACTTTTTAGTTTGATGTGCTTTAAAAGCGTGTTTTTTTTGTTTTTTTTTTAAACTATATTTATCACTTACTATTTACTGAGTAAATTTTCTAATGTCATTATCGTTTAAATAGTCTGCGCTCAAATAATTGGAAACGCTAAACACTTAAAAAACCGACTTCAATCACAATTGTTGTGATGGAAGTCGGTTTTAAGTGTTTAGCGTCACAAATTAATATTATTAACCCAGTTAATAGTAATTTAATACTTATCTTTTGACATATATTCCATCAGGTAGGAAGAAATGTCATTTATAAGAGTGCTTCAAGTACCTACATTATATTGTATTACCTAATAAATGATCTGATTGAGTTAAAAATTTCAAAACACACTAATTTCCCTCGTATCCACACAGAGAGTCTTTCGTTCGTTCCCTTTATTGAAACAGAACGATGTTTGTAACGATTTATTGATTGTAGTTCGCATGTTGTAGACTTTACAGCTGGAATCGATAGTAGTCAATCCATTTTATGGTCATTTGCGAAGTTAATGGGCAATAATGGGCACCAAAATGACGACCAGAGGGTGCGAACTGACCACTGATTCATCGTACCGTTTTATGAAGATTGATCGATGATGCAGTTTTTAACTGAATTGTTAGTGGTTTGTAATGGAGAAATTATGGTAGTTTCTGCACTGGTGGCACGAGCTCACGTTACGCAGACCATTCTTCTGAATGTAGTGTCCTCTGGGAGATTATACACGCAGCGGTGACCTCCGCGTCGGCTCGTTTCTGGTCCAACAGTTGTCCATTGCCCTCCAGTGTGGCAATGCAGTGAGTGTCATAGGCACCTTTGGACCGGAGACGCGTAGGGGCGGCGGTGTTGACCAAGCCTTCTTTTTAGAGCTTTTATTGTATGTATTGTATAGTATACATATACATCTTATTCTCTTAATTATTTGGTTGATGAAATATAATTCTGACTGATACGGTGGTCCAGTGGTCAGCGCTTCTGCCTACTGGGACGTGGGTCGTAGGTTCGATCCCCACTCATGACAAACATATTTTATATGGCTGCGGCTGGAGTTCAGTGCGACGGGCGAAAAAAGCGTCGGACTATCCAGGCGTTATCGAGGAGGACTATTTCTACATTGCCGTAATTATAGGTCTGCTTAGGAGTTCCAGCCGCCTTAGGTAACGTATAAGGTCAGACGTCCACTGCTGGACATAGGCCTGCCCCAGGGATAATCCACTATGACCAGTCTTGCGTTGCCCACATCCAGCGGTGTATATTCAATGCAAAATACACCGATAATCCAATAATAAATTCATGCAATAGAGGTAAATATAAATAAAATAGGTTGTTTTAAATCAGTCCTCGATACGCCGTAAATCCCTTCTTCCATCGAACCTTTCAGGTTAACTGTTTTATGATGAGCGTTTTAATATAAATTTGTAAAAAATTACATTCCTATTAGAGTGCTTCTAATAAAACTGTGCAAAAATCATAACACACTTTTGAAATATTGGATTTAGTAGTTGGGACAGAGTTGTAGGTGAAATTATTAAAGTTTTGTTTTTCATTATAGCTAAACAAATTAATATTTAGTTAAAAGAAAAAAAACTGGCCAAGTGCGACTCGGGGTCACGCAAACAAGTTTTCGCACCAAAACTTTAACTACCAACAGAACAAGACCTCTCAGTCAGTACATACTATGCTTTAGTTACAGCAGCTCCGGGACCTACCTGGACAGTAGGTAGTGGTTCTCTTCCACGAGGCACTCGCCTTGCAGAGTACCAGGACAAGCGTCTTGGCGGCAAGACACTATCGTAACTGGTCCTGGTCTTCACCTTATGGTGTTGGCAGGAATAGCGACCCTCACTGTTATGCCCACGGGTAGATAAGTGGGGACGAGAGGGATTATGCTTTAGGTAAATAAGGGTTTAGAAATTTAACTTTTTCTGTGGGAACGGAAGGACTAGGTTTTCTTATAGATTTTCCTGTGATCAATGCATTCAACCTCATATACTGTGATTTTTCCAAGATTTTAGGCCCAGTAATTTCGGAGACAAGGGGGAAATGGTCAATGGGGAATCTTTGTAAGCCCGCTTGCATCTTTGGCATCATTGTCACTTACCATCAGGTGAGATGATGCCAAGGGCTTACCCATTGTGAATAAAAAAGTATAATAAAAATTCACCTATTTTCTTAAATATTTTCGAAATTGTTTATCTTAAAATTATAAAAAAAAATATTTGAAATTCCCACAACAAGCCCTTTCATTTGATATGTCACACATTGTAGTTGGCTAAACTTTTTTTTTTATTTACCCCCCTAAAAAGGCTCCCGTGTTTAAACTTAATTTCTTTACGATACATGTCCTTCTTTGGGTCACCGACTTACATGTGTACCACAACACAAGCGGTCCCGTAGTTTCTAAGAAAATCGCCTGTGACCGACGACGGACGGATAGACATACAAGTGATCCTATATGGGTTCCGTTTTTTCGTTTTGACAATAGACAATAGACAGATTTTTATTTGACACAAACACACACCGATTACACAACATAAAAAAGAAGTAAAACACATAGAAACAGAAAAAAAAACAAAAAAAAATTAACACAAAAAACAAATAAGACCAACGGAATCGGTGTAGTGCGATGTCAAAATGGACTTTTCTCAGCTTCGTTTTGAGGAACTGAACCCTAAAAATCATTAAAAAATTGTGTAAAGCTGTCTTTCCCAAAATAAGCTTACATCTCTGTATATATAAAAGGAAAAGATGACTGACTGGTATATTTCGCTGAAATTTGGAATATAGATAGCAATTAGTACGTGGGCATCCGCTAAGACAGGATTTAAAGAAGTTCCCACGGGAACGGCAAAAAACGGGATCTGCGCGGTTCCGTACCCAAAGGGTAAAAACGGGATCCTATTACTAAGACTATGCTGCCTGTCCGTCTGTCACCAGGCTGTATTTAATGAACCGTGATAGCTAGACAGCTAAAATTTTCACAGATGATGTATTTCTGTTACCGCTATAACAACAAATACTAAAATTTAGAAAAATGAAAGTCTCCATACAAAATACGTATTTTTTTTCTAAACGTAAAGAAACTAGCGCCATCTAGTATGATGGTACGGAACCCTTTGTTCGCGGTTCTGACTCGCACTTTACCGGTTTTTTTTAAAGAACTGACTATGGATTACTCTGGGGTGAGTTGTTCAATGTGGTGAGTAGGTAGAACCCCCAATTTTCGAAACCAATTTTGTTACACCCCCTTTGTCAAACTATAAACATAAGGCTCTCGCAACAATTTCGAACAACATAAGCCCCGTATTCCGTGCATTACTTTCAGAAGACTTACTAATGACAGCAACTTGTACGGCGCAACCTATTTGTGCCCAAAGACCTAACATGTATGTTACGCCGTAAGGACAGGCCCATCGGCAATGAAAGTGGGGCCAATTTGGTGGACAGTCAGCAGGGACTGTCCATTGACAGTTACTGACCTTATCAGGTAGGTCGTAACTGTCATCATAAGAACATTAGCCTAAAAGATAGTTAGTTTTAGCGTGAGAACTTTTTAATCCACAATTGGTAAGCCCTTGGCCCTTCATCACACCTGATGGTAAGTGATGATGTTCCCGGAGATGGAATTTACCAAGATTCCCTATCGCAACGGTTAACTGGATACACATCTTATTTGATCTTCATGCCGAAACACATTAATACTGTAGCAATGATATTTATCGGCAAGACTTTGATAAGATGGTGGTAGTTAGTCTTAAATAACCTACCACTACAGCGGGCTTACCAAGATTCCCTATTGCAACGGTGAACTGGTTATACAATATACATCTTATCTTCATACCGAAACACAACAATGCTGTAACATTGATGTTTGTCGGCAAAACTTTGATAAGATGGTAGTTGTTCGTCTTAAATAACCTAACACTACAGCGGGCTTACTAAGATTCCCTATTGCAACGGTGAACTGGTTATACAATATACATCTTATCTTCATACCGAAACACAACAATGCTGTAACATTGATGTTTGTCGGCAAAACTTTGATAAGATGGTAGTTGTTCGTCTTAAATAACCTAACACTACAGCGGGCTTACTAAGATTCCCTATTGCAACGGTGAACTGGTTATACATCTTATCTTCATACCGAAACACATCAATGCTGTAACATTGATGTTTGTAGGCAAAACTTTGATAAGATGGTAGTTGTTCGTCTTAAATAACCTACCACAACAGCGGGCTTACCAAGATTCCCTATTGCAACGGTGAACTGGTTATACATCTTATCTTCATACCGAAACACATCAATGCTGTAACATTGATGTTTGTAGGCAAAACTTTGATAAGATGGTGGTAGTTAGTCTTAAATAACCTACCACTACAGCGGGCTTACTAAGATTCCCTATTGCAACAGTGAACTGGTTATACAATATACATCTTATCTTCATACCGAAACACAACAATGCTGTAACATTGATGTTTGTCGGCAAAACTTTGATAAGATGGTAGTTGTTCGTCTTAAATAACCTAACACTACAGCGGGCTTACTAAGATTCCCTATTGCAACGGTGAACTGGTTATACATCTTATCTTCATACCGAAACACATCAATGCTGTAACATTGATGTTTGTCGGCAAAACTTTGATAAGATGGTAGTTGTTCGTCTTAAATAACCTAACACTACAGCGCGCTTACCAAGATTCCCTATTGCAACGGTGAACTGGTTATACATCTTATCTTCATACCGAAACACATCAATGCTGTAACATTGATGTTTGTAGGCAAAACTTTGATAAGATGGTAGTTGTTCGTCTTAAATAACCTACCACAACAGCGGGCTTAACAAAATTCCCTATTGCAACGGTGAACTGGTTATACATCTAATCTTCATACCGAAACACATCAATGCTGTAATATTGATGTTGGTCGGCAAAAACGATGGTAGTAGCTAGTCTTACAAAATGCCTTACCACCTACCCGAACTGATCTTAAACAGTAAGACCCCTCCCCTTTTTTTACAAGAAATCCTTTTTACGTACTCGAAAGGGCCAGGTCTAGATGTACACGTCAATGATGTATGTCAGTTATTTATAGCTTCCTCGCAGGAACTTGCAGACGAAGATAGGAGTGCAAAGTTTGACGTCATAATAATTGTATGGGCTGGTTCTGGGGAGTTGGTTATTGAGAAGGCATAATAAATAAATAAATTGTTTTATTCACTTTAAGAAGTCTAACAGACAGTCGGGTCATATAAGTTTCTTGAATTATATTTAGGAACATCATAATACGTAGGTAACGTAAGTTTTTTTAGCTATCCACAATTGGTAAGTCCTTGGCATCGTCAGCATTTATAGTAGTCAGCAATTATACTAGCTTTTTCCCGCAGCTTTGTCCGCGTGGACATTGTTTTCATGACTGTCTTTAAGGGTGATTAGTAAATTATGTCGTTTCCCACCTACTCAACCATCTCGTGCAAAAAATCACAACAACCGAGTATTTTTTTAGTATTCTCAGGAACTGTATCAGATTATGCTATTTTCCCGGAATAAAAAGTAGCCTATGTCCTTTCCCGTGACACAGGCTACCTGCATGCCAAATTTTATAAAGATTGGTCAAGGCGATGAAGCGTGAAAAGGTAACAAAGAAACAAACAAACACATTTTTACATTTACAATATTAAGTAAGGATTAAGAGAGGTACGGGTAATTATCGTAGCAGATAATCACATTTTCGAAAATGGCTCTTACGTTTATAATCAAACTAGCGGGTAACCCCGCGGCTCCGCCCACGATTTTTTTCGTGGGATTACTCACTAGGCTCATCAGCTGTCCGTCCCGCGTCTCCGAACACGTTTTTTCCGATCGCTACCAAACTTCACACGATCACCCGCTGGGCTAATCAGAAATTCCGTGAAAATTTCATCAAAACCGCTACAGGCGTTTCGGAGTCTATAGGGAACATACATATACATACACACATCGACTTTTATGTAGATTGGTTTGGCATACGGAGTTTTTAGGGAAGACATTATAGGCCTCCCTTTTTGGGGAGAATATACATTTACTTCATCTCATTTACATTTAAATCGTCCACGCAACTCAGATTTTATTATTTCTCTACCGTATAACGCTTGTAAATAAAAGATTGAGAAAGTAACAAATTTTAAGAAATTTCCTTCTTAATTGCCAGATACTTAAAAAAAAAAACCAACAAGAAAAGTTTCTCGTCATATTTTCTGTTTGAGCAACCAGTTCACTCTGCATTTTGAGTTTTGAAAGTGTTGCGACTTCCCAACACTGGTATTCAAACGTTTAATTTGCATATTTATGCTTCAATACCTATGCTACAAATTATAAAAATTAAAAACATAAAAAATAATATTACAAACATTCGTTAAGGTATATACTAGCATGCCTAATAATGTATTTTATTTATAGTATCTATGTCTTGTTATTTTTATATATCTATGGGCCTGTACTTTAGTACTAAGTTGCCTGAAAATAAAGTGGAGGTGAAATAATAAGGTGGAGGTGCTCCTGCTTCTTCGCCTCGTGCCAATTGAGCAGAGAGGCTTTAATTTTATATTTGAAAATAATAATAATAAACTTCTTCACTACGACTCTGCATACTGTATGTATGTACTTTTATTCGCATGCCTAATTTTTAGGGTGCCGTATCAGATAACGGGACCTTGTTACTACGAATACGCTGTCCGTCCGCCTGTCAGTATAAAGATATGTTTATAAGGGGGATTCACAAACAAATAATAAAAAAAGTAGACAAACGAGCTAAGGAGTCGGAATGAAAACAAAAGCATTTTTCTGTCGATTGTGTTGACTTTTGTTTGTATGATTACAGGCCTCCCACACGGTGGACCGACAACTTGGTGAAGGTCGCGGGAAGCCGCTGGATGCGGTCAGCGCAGGATCAGTCGTTGTGGAAATCCTCGGGGGAGGCCTTTTGTTAGCAGTGGACGTCTTATGGTAGATGTAATAGCGTAATAGGTTAGTTCATCATGTCCAGCAGTGGACGTCCTTCGGCTAATATGATAAAGATGATGAATAGGTATGTGTATACTTGTGTGGAGAGGTTTGGAGGTAAAGAAACATCGGTGCGGGGAGTCAATCACACTTTGCCGGTTTTTTAAGCGACTTCCAAAAAGGAGGAGGTTCTCAATTCGTCTGTATGTTTTTTTTTTTTGTGTTTGTTACCTCAGAACTTTTGACTGGGTGAACCGATTTTTACGATTCTTTTATTTGAAAGCTAGTGCTTCCCGTGTGGTCCCATATAAATTTTATCAAAATCGGTGTTGTACTTTAGTAGAAAATTAACAAAAACCAAAAATAATAATGCAAAAATGTACTAATTTGTTGCGATGGAAGTCGGTTTTTTAACGTGTTTAGCGTTTTCAATTATTTCAAACACCGTTTTACCAATACGTTGCAGATGTAACCACCTTAAGACCATATTATATGGTTGAGTGCCTCTGATTCGGGTAACCCTGCTATTACTTTATCCCTCGATAACATAATCGATTCTTTAGGTAGATCACAAACGAAATACTTTTCATATCCTTGACAATTTGCTCACGAAATGTATCCAACTTTCCCCATCGTTTGCCTGACATTTTCCTTTAAAATCACCTGCCAATTATAGCCGCAGGTGCAGGTGTAACCAGCCATGAGAGCAGATCACGAGGTTGGCTGCCTCTGATCAGGTTACTAGGCTCGGTCATTGCTTGGTTACACGATTATGTAATCGATTCCTGTAGTGCGTCATTGCTTCAGTAGTGTCAGGGATGGAGGCTAGGTATTTTTCCCATGCTTTCTTACGCTGGAAGAGTTTTTTAAGTCTTTGTCACTGGGGATAGACTTTTATCGTCTTTTTTACCGACTGCACAAAACGGAGGGTTATGTTTTTCGGTGTATGCATGTATATGGGTATGTATATGGGTATGTATATGTCCGTTTGTTTACAGCTTAAACGGATTGATGAATTTTGAATAGCGAGGTGTGGTTAGATCGAATCCCGAAAGTGACAGAGTATACATTTGAACCCGACTCCCCATAAAAGAGAGGTAATTTTTTCATGTAGACAGTTTTTTTACATTTTTGATTAAATTGGTTAAAAGCACCGGAAAACGTAGCGTAGGCAGGCTCCCACTCGGTGGACCGATGACCTGGTGAAGGTCGCGGGAAGCCGCTGGCAGCGCAGAACCGGTCGTCGTGGAAATCCTTGGGGGAGGCCTGATATGATAATGTTTAAGTTATCAAATGTCAAAATTTCCTTTACGGCCGGACCCCAGGCACACTACCTCGCCTATTGGTGGGAACGTATATGAGCTGATATGTAGATACGGAACAAAGTCGGATCTACCCATCTCTACTAGGAATTAACCTTACCTCTCTAGCTACGACTAGCTATGATTAGAAGCTACAAAGTTGTCGAACTCCTGCGCCTCACCGATAGCTGGTTCCGTTTGTGTTTCGAACAGCAAGCTAACTAGGCGATCAGCAAGTTGCCAGACCTAGAAGCTAGGTCTAAGCCAAGGATATTAGAAGTTGTATCGTTTAGTCACATCCCGGCAGTGTCATACAACGATCGTAAAATGACATTTCTAAAAACAAATGACGGAGTAAACAAAAACACGGCGAGAACTAATCTGGGTGAAGAGGGGGTGAAGTCGGAATCTAGAGAGCGGCAGGGAGTGTCCACACTGTATGTTAGTACTAATATATATACTTTGGTTTAGTTCAGTGTAATTGGATGATGTTAGTTTCCCGAATAACTAATAACCTATTTTAGACGGGTCAATGGCACTTTCAAAGCAACGAGGGTGTTAAGTGCTTTTATATTTTTTGGTCTAATTGTGTCTCTATGATAAATTTATATCATCATCATCATCATCATCATCATCATCATATCAGCTGAAAGACATCCACTGCTGGACAAAGGCCCCCAAGGATTTTTACAGCGACCAGAGGCTTCTCGCGACTTCAATAGTTGTTGTCGGTCTATCAAGTGGGATGCCTGCCTACTTCTGGTACGCGGTCGCCACTCTATAACTTTACGTCATTTCCTTTACGAGCTATGTGCGCCGCCCACTGTGACATTATTATATGGTGACCTTGGTTCTCCTACGGATCTCCTCATTTCTGATTCGATCGCGTAGGGAAACTCCAATTTTAGCTTGCTCCATCGTCCTTTGAGTGACTTTGAATAGGCCCATAGCATGTCTCAGTTCCGTATGTCATCACTAGCAACAGTGTGTGTCAAAACCCAAAAAAAAAAACTCGTTTCTCAGTTACTAAGACAAACTCTAATGTTATAAGATTTCAGACACTATCGCGAATTTCAAGAATAAAGTTGAAGAAAAGCCTGAAACAATATTGTATTTGAAAATTTTTTTTTATGCTCAAAAGTCTAATATTCAGTGTGCCAAATGTGAATGTAAATACACGTTTCCAAATCTATCCAGTTTCTATTGAAAATAATAAGACGATCTTCAGACCGGAATCATCAGATGAACTTCGAATACCAAATGGATCTATTGTCACCGGGAATACGGCTTCATACCAAATTTCAGCTCAATTGGACCCCTGGAAGTCGCTCTAAAATCGTTGGAAAGATTTGACTTTAACACACTAACTTACATACCTAAAACATAGCAAGTTAAACATAAAAGCTTTTTACTTTAAAAATAATATTATCCATACAAGTATTCCCCCGGTGTTCCCAAACGAGACATACCAATAAATCCACATATTTATAAACCCCCCCCCAAAAGGTTTACCTAACGTAAATGTAATTGAAGTTCTACCAAATCGTTTCAATGTGGAATTAAATAAAGTAAAACGTATACGCAAAGAGTGTTACCGTACTTACCGTAACCCTTTTTGGTCCTTTTGCGACGCCCTAATCCCTTCAAAATACGACACATCATCCGAAACCCCACAAAATCCCGTAAACTCGTATTTTCGTCACATCAAGTTGATACTATGTTGATACCAACCTTTACGTTGTAGATCTCTAAACTTGTTCTAAGAAACGAATTCATGATGTACTTGGTGTCTCTGTTAAATGTATTTTTATTCGGTCGTGCTGGTTAGATATAAATAATTTATTGATAAACTTACAGTGTATCTAATACGTGTGGAAGATTTTTGAAGAATTTCCACTACAATATTTTTTTATTTTTTTTACCAATTTCAAAATAAAATACAAAACAATTAATCATCTAGCACCATTAAACACAATTAAACCTAATATACATATATATAATACAATATACATACATATAAAGTACAATATAATAAGTAATATATAATATAAGTAATAAGTTACAAAGAATGAAAATAGAAATACTTGATCTAAAGGGAAAAAGAAACACGAGCAGCACTTTTACACTACCATCATTGAACATTTATCATGCAAAGCTTAAAGATCTACATTAAATTTAATAACCACTTACATTGAGCAAATCAGTTACTTAGAATTATTGTATAGTTCTATTCGTTTATCAGGCGGATTCAAACGCTGAAGATCTGACCCTAGTATTCTCGATTTTTTTCGTAGTGCATCTTTTGAGTTACTTAGATTAAATGTACAGATCCGTGGTATATACACTGACGGGCCGTTCGGGAAATAAGGGGGATTAGACGCATGGTTCCATTACCTGATTCAGTCCGACCCTTTTGTTTCCCCCGAAGCCTCTTTTCGATGTAATTAGCTTGCGCAACACCAATAGGATTAGCTATTCGTATTGATTCGAGATTTTCCGTTCTTCGCTTGTAACTAAAGGTTGTTTTGCTTTGTTTTTGTTGGTTTCTCGATTAAAGATTTAGTGAAACAGAATACGTACCTACCTCTCAATGCTTGTCCCAATAAAATAAACACGTTAAAAAACCGACTTCCATCGCAACAACTTAGTACATTTTTGCATCATTATTTTTGGTTTTTGTTAATTTTCTAATAAAGTACTCTACCGATTTCATTAAAATTTATATGGGATCACACCGGAAGCACTAGCTTTCAAATAAAAAAAGAATCATCAATATCGGTTCACCCAGTCAAAATATCTGAGGTAACACATAAAAAAACATACAGTCGAATTGAGAACCGCCTCCTTTTTGGAAGTCGGTTGAAAACACAAAATTTAAACCAGATGAAGTCTGGCGCGTCAATCAAGACACGAAGCAGGGCCTTTGAACCGCCTCCGCGGTGAAGTAGTTAATCCACTCGCTTCATTTCAGGAGGCTTCGGGTTTGTATCCAGGCGGGATCTAACTTTGTATAACTCGGTTTGGTTGGTGCTAAAATATTTTCTAATACCGCCTGGCTGGCTACCGCCATCTTAGTATTGCCGTCAAACGTCAATGTTAACAGCATTGATGTTTTCCAGCATTAAGTTTAAGTTCTCCATTGCATTGGGAAATCCTGGTAAGCCCACTTCCATCTTTGGCATTATCCCCAAGTAGTACAAACGCTGTGTATGATCGTTACGTCATCGAGATGATGCTAAGGGCTTATCAATTGTGGATATAAAGAGTAAGAGGTCAGATTCAGAAAAAAAAAATCGAGCTTGCTTTGCGTGCGCTTTTCCTGTCTGCTGTACGTTCTGCTTCCTAATGACTGGACATAAAAAAAAGATAAATAAGGGGGCATTCCACGTGAAGCAGACAGTTTGTGGTAATGAAAACTAAAAATGTAAAAATTTTCTCCACTTTATAGATCAATTTTCTGGCAGATTGTTAACTAGAGCTATAATACCCCCTCGCCCCCCAGAACTTAATTGACGGACGGGTCCAGGCGAAGGCGCCTTAATTCGGTACTTCAAATCTTTTTTTCTGGGTTTTACACTGTTAAGGCACAGAATCACAATGTGGCCTAATCGTGATACTGTGGTTAGGGCCTTAAGATGAATCAAATGACAATATTCAATTCAAATTATTGAAAGACTGTGTAAAGTAATTACCATCAAAAAGAAAAATATAATATACTTAAAGTAACAAAAATATTAACACTTTTGATGTATAAAAGTATACTGTCGACCCTGTTTTGGTATTGATTGCAAAATTTCTCGAAAACAATTTTTTTTTTTTTTTATTCACAATTGGTAAACCCTTGACAATATCTCACCTGGTGGTAAGTGACGATGTTGCCGAAGATGGAAGCGGGCTTACCAAGATCCCCCAACGCAATGGGGAACTGGCTATCTTATCTTCATGCCGGAACACACCAATGATATCAACATTGATATTTGGCGGCAAGACTAAGATAAGATGGTGGTAGCTAGCCAGGCGGGCTTAGAAAATGCCCTACCACCAACCAAACCGAGTCTTACAATTTACCCCGCCGGGAATCGAACCCGCGACCTCCTGTGTAAAGCCAGTGAACTTTTGCCTCTGAGCTACGGAGGCGGTTGAAAATAGTTAAATAGTTAATGTTGAATGAAACCAACACACAAAAATCGATGACTTTAAGACCTTTCATTTTAATTAAACACATTTTTTAAAACTTATTTGAAAGGGGGGTGGCTATAAGTAATAAAAACATGTAAAAATCTAGAGTTCGGCGTTTGGTTTCAACGTAACAGCCGTGTTAAAGCCCGCATTGATTTGAACCTAAAATGAAAATACTTACGTTCGATATTGTTTAAACACGTATCAACCTGCTCGGATTGATCTTAAAGCCTTAAGTGATTACACGTAGGCACACCCCGGACACTCCATACAAACGAGCGAGAAATGATATACATAATTATAACTGACGTATCTATAGGCAAGAATGCAGGTAGGGTTGAATCACACCGGCGGTATTGGTCACGAAATGTTTGTTAGTTATTTACTGCATGCACACTCAACAGCAACAATCAACAGTTATCTTACATGATTAAGTAACTTACATGGATAACATTGTTCATTTGTTCTTCAAACACAGGAGTTTTTTTCCGTGAAACAATCTCATTTAGCAACCTACAATAATAGTCAATCTCAATCTATAATTCCGAGATCACATTTTATAATATCACACCACTAGATATTTCTATACAACTCATACTTTCACACCATCTAATCAAATTATTTTAAATAAATAAAACGAACAAAATATCTCACAAGCCACAATAACAAACTGACATCTGACATATGAAAAACATAAAGGAACTACATTTCTAAAAAAAAAAGGTACAGCTAGTATGCAGATTCATAGGAACTGATTGTTCTTAGATTTGGTCGTATAATATTGGTGGTCAGCCAATCATGATACGAGGCATGCTGAGAGGCCGCGGCCGCCTATTGGCGTCGAGCGGTGAGCGGCGCGCAAAGTAAATATAAGTGACGTTAATCGCGCATGCGTAGTTCGTCCTTTACGTTCGGTAAATAGTTGCTTTTTATTCCGGTGTACGAAATCACAGCGGCGCGCAAAGTGAATATAAGTGACGTTTATCGCGCTTGCGTAGCTCGTCCTTTATGTTTGGTACTCAATCTACACCCAATCTGAGTGACGGGGGGGGGTGAGGTCGAATTTAGAGAGCGGCAGGGAGTGTCCATACTGTACGTTAGTACTAATATATATACTGTGACGTAGGTGTCTTCGTAACACTTATTGGCAACATTTAATACTCACGTTTCACATCACATTGTTTATTTATGTATTCTAATTGTTTGTGCCAAGATTAATGTAGACACATGAAAAAGTTAAATACTTCGTCTACTTCTATTGTGCTGTAAGTAGGGATGCATCGATACGCCTTTTTGCCGATACGATACCGATACCGATACTCTTATAAAAATATCGGCGATACCGATACCGATACGATTATTGAATTCAAAAAGGAAGGTAGAATAAATAAAACACAATTAATTAATAGTTTTAGTAATCAAAATAAACATTTATAAGATTTTTATTTAAAAAACAAAGCATTCTTAAGTTTTGCGGGCAAAGGCGATTTCGCAAGTCTGTTTGAATAAGACCTGCGGTGGAAAATAGTCTCTCAGATGCGACCGATGCCTCGTTTGCAACGAAATAGATGGGACAACACGCGCGTTTACATTACATTTTTAAAGCGCGAAATTTGAAAAGTATCGTTGAATCTGCCATAAAAATATCGCCGATACCGATATATCGGCAAACCCGAAGTATCGCCGATATATCGGTATCGGTATCGGATGCATCCCTATCTGTAAGTAATGAAAAATTCTGTAAGCGATTTAATTATCGTCATACTCTTGGGTCTTTTGGAGTGGGCTTCGGTGAGCAATAAACATTACATTTAAACTTTTATCTTCATACTAGTTGTTAACCGCGATTTCGTCCGCGTGGATAACTAAACATGACAAATTATGAAAAACCACATGAAAAGCGTCGGTGGCTCAACCGGTAACGACTCGGTCCTTTATTGTTACCGATTGCTTTAACGGTGAAGGAAAAACATCTTAAGGAAACCTGCACACGCCTGCGAAGAAACTCGAAGGTTGTGTGTGAAGTCGACCAACCCGCACTGGGCCCGCGTGGTCGAATAAGTCCCGATCGCCCTAATTCGGGGTAGGCTCGAGCCCCTCGGTGGGGACGTATATGAGCTGATATGATGACATGAAATAAATCATTTGAGATCCTAAATTTTTTTTTATTCGCAATTGGTAAGCCCTTGGCATCATCTCATCTGATGGTAAGTGACGATGACGCCGAAGATGGAGAAAAAGATGATTGTCACTATGAAACAGACGCTCAAAGGAATCTGCACGAACTTGAACCGGAACGTAAAGTTTTTCGGGATGAGGGGGATGCCTACCAAACCAAGAGAAGTCGCGAGCAAAAACTAGCATCACAATTTTATACTAGCGAATTGGCTGTGACAGGCGGATGGACAGACAGACACGCGAGTGATCCTATAAATGTTCCGTTTTAGATCTATCGAGGTATGGAACCCTAACAACATACGAATATTATGACATGTGTAATATTCGTATGTTGTTACGGTTCCGAACCTAGATAGAAAAAGTAAGTGTGTGGTTTAATGAAACCACTGTAAAAGTGAAACTTTACAGAGGACGAAACGATCACGGCTGCTCTCGCTACGGTACAGAGGACGAAACGATCATACCATCAGACGAAAGCGACCGTCACGCGACATGCAACACACAGACGAAAAAATATGAGACGATGTAATAAAAGTTCACCTTAAAAAAACAGAAAAATTATGGGTTCACTCGCGTGTCTGTCTGTCCATCCGTCTGTGACGGTCAATTTGCTCCGAAACTACTGGACCGATTGAGTTGAAATTTGGTATACATATGTGATTCAGTGACCTTAAGGCGGACGGACGTGTAACGTAAATTTTAAAGATGGGGGCAACTTCTTCCTTTATATAATAATATTCAAAAGTGAAAAAAAAATGCATCGTATCTCTTGCGAGTCTTGCGTCTGCTTTTCAGGGTTCCGTACCCAAAGGGTAAAAATGGGACCCTATTACTGAGACTTCGCTGTCCGTCTGTCACCAGGCTGTATTTCATGAACCGTGATAGCTAGACCGTTGAAATTTTTACAGATGATGTATGTATATATGTTGTCGCTATTACAACAAATACTAAAAAAACAGAATAAAATAATAATTTAAGGGGGCTCCCATACAACAAACGTGCTCGATATTGATAACGGCAACGAGTAGATGCTTGAAATATTCACAGAATATTTGGTTATATGTATATTCACTTTGAAAATAAATAATTAAATTTATATAAACCAAACATTTAAGGGTGCTTCCATACAACAAACGTGATTTTATAGATAATAGTACGGAACCCTTCGTGTGCGAGTCCGACTCGCACTAGGGCGATTTTTTTACCTTATTTTATCACTTTGGACCCCTTTTAAAAAAAATCACAACATAATACCCCAAATTCTTAAGCAAAAATAAACATCACCTGCAAATATCTGTGATATTTCAAAACACTCTGCATTACTCATCCCATTACTACACAGATATCAACCCCATCCGGCTGGAAGGACCAAAATGGTGTTGCGCGCAGGTATCAGCCGGAAGAGAGCTAGCGCCGGAAATTGCAGACAAGAGGGGAAGTATTATCCACAATGATGTGACTTTCATATACCACGTAGCTGTGCAGATATTTCTTTTTGTGATAAAATAGTATTTATGTTGTGTTTTTTATGTAAAAAGTGTAATTTTAGCGTTCCAGAGCCAAAATATTCTCATCATACTACACAGATATCAACCCCATCCGGCTGGAAGGACCAAAATGGTGTTGCGCGCAGGTATCACCACCACGTAGCTGTGCAGATATTTCTTTTTGTGATAAAATAGTATTTCTGTTGTAATTTTAGTGTTCCAGAGCCAAAATGGCCAAAAACAGAACCCTTATAATTTCGTAATATCCGTCCGTCAGTTTGCCCGTGTAATTTTTCTCTGCACGTCATTTTTGCACTATTATTCCTACACCCTAAACTTAGTAAACAGATATAAAATTTTAACCCGAAATTGAAAATTAAATTAATTAAGGATGTCCCAGAAGTAATGAGACTTTTTTAATGTGCTTACTGGCGAAATAAAAAGCATTAAAACAAAAGTTTAAAAAACTAAAAACAGACTTCAAAATGAAATTCACTAAAAAGTATGAAGTAATATCATTATACACTACATTAACCAACAGTAATGAAATCAAAGGTGCTTAAAACTTTTTTTTCTTCCCTTTTTTGAAGTCAGTTAAAAAATAAACAATGGTTGTCATGGTAACCGAAGATAATAAATCTATTAAATTGGATCTTGCAAAACGTCCCGTCAGTTTTGCATATTATCCTCATATTTTATAAAAATGACAATTTCAAAAGGGCGAACGAGAATCATAAGCAAGGAGAGTTATTCAATACTATCTGCGTATGGGAAAATCTGAGATTATACATTATCAGGGTTCCGTTCCCAAAGGGTAAAAACAGGACCCTATTACTAAGACTTCGCTGTCCGTCCGTCTGACCATCTGTCACCAGGCTGTATTTCATGAACCGTGATAGCTAGACAGTTGAAATTTTCACAGATGATGTATTTCTGTTGCCGCTATAACAACAAATACTAAAAATTAGAAAAAAAGTGAAAGTCTCCGTACAAAAAACGAGATTTTTTTAAACGTGAAGAAACTAGCGCTATTTAGTATGATAGTAAGGAACTGAAGAAACTAGCACCATCTAGTATGATGGTACGGAAACATATGTACGCGGTCCTCACACTTGGCCGTTCTTTTTTTATTCAAGAAGGATCAATAAAACTAGTTATTCAGAATAATAAAACAGAATATGAAGAAACGGAAGAGGCCGATTTAAAGAAGATACTAAGTAGACAATGTACAGTATCGACTGAACAAAATATAAATAGAGCAAAAAAAAAAAGGTGTTTCAACAGGCACTTTCAACATAAGCGACAGTTGTAGCGGATTATTTGAAAATATCAAGGTCCCGTCCTTCCAAAATAAAAGTTCAAGATCTAGGCATGAAAGCTTTTGTAAAATTACCCACCCCAAGTACGACAAAGAACAATTGGTGAGCGCCAAGCGAGGTGGCCAAAAAATTTTATAAATAATTGATGATGAAACATACGTACTGTTTGATCCAAGCGATGTTCCGGGTAAGCAATATTTCCACGCTACCTATTGTGACGATGTAGATTACACCGAAAAAATCGCACCAAAGGCCCAAAAAAAAAATTTTATATGAAAGCGGCGATATTTCCGAACCGAATACATACATGTACAGGATCTATGAACTTCCAGGTTTACCTTAGATAATGTATAATCATGAAACCATTGATACATTTTATAGACTATCAAGTATTATCAGAGGTAAGGTGTTTTGTTTTGGCCGGATATGGCTTTGTGCCATTATGAGTAACGTAATGCAATATAACTGTTAAGAAGAAAAAGTATCCCCGCTCTATCGAAGGGCAGTGTCGACATTCTCATACGAAGTGAGTGGACGACGCGTGTCAATTTTTATCAATTTTTAATCTCCATTAGGTACATTTTTATAAGCAAATAGGTGTTTCATAATATGTGCGCTATATTTCTTTTTTAAAAGTAATTTACAATCTATGAGTACAGAGTAAATATAATTAGACAAAACAACAATGCCCCAAATGTGTGAAAAGCTCGAGGTATCGAAATGTTTTGGGCTCTCTGCAAAAAAGAGTATAAGAAGTACACTGATACACCAAAACGTTGACATCTTTCAAACGCCGATGGACTAGATAAGCCAAAAGAATGGCACTACTTCTGGAAAAGCAGTAATGAGACAAGCAACTACTAATTTCAGAAATCTCAATTACAAAGTCATCACAAAGCAAATCGATACAGATTTTAAAAATACAAAATCGCCGATGGACTAGATAAGCCAAAAGAATGGCACTACTTCTGGAAAAGCAGTAATGAGACAAGCAACTACTAATTTCAGAAATCTCAATTACAAAGTCATCACAAAGCAAATCGATACAGATTTTAAAAATACAAAAACGCCGATGGACTAGATAAGCCAAAAGAATGGCACTACTTCTGGAAAAGCAGTAATGAGACAAGCAACTACTAATTTCAGAAATCTCAATTACAAAGTCATCACAAAGCAAATCGATACAGATTTTAAAAATACAAAAACGCCGATGGACTAGATAAGCCAAAAGAATGGCACTACTTCTGGAAAAGCAGTAATGAGACAAGCAACTACTAATTTCAGAAACCTCAATTACAAAGTCATCACAAAGCAAATCGATACAGATTTTTAAAATACAAAATCGCCGATGGACTAGATAAGCCAAAAGAATGGCACTACTTCTGGAAAAGCAGTAATGAGACAAGCAACTACTAATTTCAGAAATCTCAATTACAAAGTCATCACAAAGCAAATCGATACAGATTTTTAAAAATACAAAATTTCGCGTTTCATCTTACGTTAAACACATCAACAATTACATTTTTTCATTAAAGTCTCTCTACGTCTGGGACGCCCCTTCTTCTTCTTTTCGAATCGATGGTTTGAATATTGACTTTTGTTATTTTATATCTTATTGGCCCAATAGGTAGCCACGCGTATGCCATTATCAGTGGCCCCCCAGAGGTCTACCATTATGTAAAAAAGACGACCAGTATGTAAAAAATATTTTTTTTGGGTACCCTAAACATCTTACAAAATGAGAGGCACGATTGAAACATTAAACTACTTATTTAGTCAACTTAGAGGGGGGGGGGGGGAGGGGGTGAAGTTTCCACTTTTCTAAACCCATCCAAGAGTTTTTCTTTTCAAAATGTCACTTATTTTAATTTAAATCCCCCTGAGTACCTACTGGAATCAGATTCCCTTTAAATTGCATTATTAGAAATTCAAGCTGAATGCCATAAGTACACAACTTTCTAAAACTCTGAATTTACTTTAAACATTTTGGCCTCCTGTGAAACAAGAAAGCTTTTATTCATTCAACTCCCTCAAGTTCAAGCGACTAAGGGTCAATTCACATTGAAGTCGGAGCGTCGACGCGTAACGCTGTGTCAAAGTAGACTCTAATCTAAAGGCATTGCCTTGCATACTTAACTTTATCGTAACTAGTTCAAATAAATCGGCTAAGTGCGTGTAAGACCACGCATAGCGTCAATTTTTTTTTTTAATTCACAATTGGTAAGCCCTTGGCATCAGTTCGCCTGATAGTAAGTGACGATGATGCCGAAGATGGAAGCGGAAGTACCAAGATTCCCCAACGGAATGGATGATGTCAATGATAATGATATTTTTTTTTGTTTAATACACATGTAACAAGAACTATTTTAGATTATTAAACTATCATTACTTATCATCAGATGAGATGATGCCAAGGGCTTACCAATCGTGAATAAAAAATAAGTCTTACAAATCAAACGTTACTTGAAAATTTTCTCAGAATACATTGAATCGTTTTCTTAGGTCCAATAGTTGAGAAACACCAGGGATATGTTTTTAACGACTTTGACGAGCATCTTGGGAACAGCACATTTGGCAAGAATGTTGTTAGAAATATTTCTCGAAAAACCTAAAAGCTTTTAGTTACAAGCTTTTTTTTAAGATCAATGTACTCGTCAATACGAATCAAACGAACCCAAACTCGATGGGCTTCTGTAATTTTATTGCGGAGTTCCTATGGCCACCTACCAGCTTCAGCATCAGACCAGCTCCATGTCATCATAATATTCCATTCTCACGCAAACATACATATGCATGCAAAATTTCAGCTCAATCGGAAAACGGAAAGTGGGTCAAATTTAACTTGCAAGATTTCATTACAGACACCGGGACAGGTGAAAATAAATAGCTTGTACCTTCCAGCTCCATGTCATCATAATATTGCATTGTATGTCACGCGATATTTGTACATATGCAAGCAAAATTTCAGTTCAATCGGAATCCGGGAAATGGGTCAAATTTAACTTGCAAGATTTCATTACTGACACCGGAACAAGTGAATATAATATATATTACGACAATATACCATTCCTATTTATTGTAGTGTGCGTGCGTATGGTGCGTGCCTACTGGGGCGCGCACACACACAAACCGCGCGATGTAGCATTGTATGAAGACAACCTACTTTTCTTTCCTTCTACTAGGTATGATAAAAGCTTGTACAAAATACACACGTATCCAAGACGAATGCTCGCGGCTGCGCTTCGCGACCGACGAGGACGACACTTCGCTGCCAGTCTGAGTTTACCCTAAGTATCTCCGAAATTATTTAGAAACAAAACGAGTTAAGTAGACCAATTTAAAACAGTTAGCAAACAAAAACATTTGTAATTGCAAACGGGAAAGTTTAAACGAGTTGGTTTATACCTGTTTGAGGGTTTATAAGTTGTCCAGGGACAGAAGTTTTGTATTTAGAGTCTTTATGGTGAGGGGTAAGTTTGGGCCCCTTAGGGAACCTAATGGTCAGACTACGTTATGTAAAATTTAATGATAATGATGTCTCTAAACTTTGTGATGTTTATAGGGTTATATTATGTTATGACATTGATATTGTCAAAAAAAAATATACCTGACACTACTGTTTCCAGATACAAAATGTCTTGAATTGCAAGAGGTCAACGATCATTGGTTTCGACACGCACAGTCGTGTAGCTTCGGTCTAAAAGAGATAAACAGGGCACAGTATTACAATAATTTATTTTTACTATGGTAGCGGCTATTTAGTAATCTGTGATAGCGGCTTACACTAGTGCAATGAATGTACTTACGCAGAGCAACGGAGGGGTACTTGCGGGGCAGCGGGCGGCGGGGCACAGCCTGACAAACTCGCGGAGTTTGTCAGGCTGTGCCCCGCCTGTGCTGACTACAAGCTAGTATGAGCTAGTACCTACGCCGGCGGCGCATCGTGCGATATCAAAGGCTACTTGTAAGCCATAATATCTTACTACTGTGAACAGGGTGTAAAAAGTGCAAGTAACATTTTTAGAATTGGCTCTCTAGACTACTCTCTAAACATAAAAAAACCATTTGCAAAAAGTTTTTGGACTTCATAGAAACCAGTATTAACTTAGTACAGGAAGACTCCTACTTGGTGGACCGGGAAGCCGCTGGTTTCGGTCAGCGCAGGTGCAGTAGTGGTCGCAGTGGACATCTTTGAGGGAGGCCTTTGTCAAACAGTGCAGTTTCGGCTGATATGATGACGATGATAGGAAGACCAAAACTTATTGGCGAATAAGCCTTTGCCCAACAGTGGACGTCTTTCGGCCCCTATAATGATGATGATAGGGAGACCAAAAACTTATTAGAAAATAATTCTTGACCCAGCAGTGGATATATTTCGGCTAATATGATGATGATGATAGGAAGACCAAAAACTTATTGGCCAATAAGCCTTTGCCCAACAGTGGACGTATTTCGGCCCATATAATGATGATAGGAAGACCAAAACTTATTGGCGAATAAGCCTTTGCCCATCAGTGGACGTATTTCGGCCCATATGATGATGATGATAGGAAGACTAAAACTTATTGGCGAATAAGCCTTTGCCCAACAGTGGACGTCTTTCGGCCCCTATAATGATGATGATGATAGGGAGACCAAAAACTTACTGGCAAATAAGCCTTGGCCCAGCAGTGGATGTCTTTCGGCTAATATGATGGATGATGATGGTAGTAAGACCAAAAACTTGTTCTTACTATCATCATCATCCATCATATTATGTTTTTTTTAAATAGTTGTCCTGTACCTACTCTATCATAGTATTAATTTGATTATTATAAATAAATAAATGTAATAGTGCGTGAGATCGGTGCGGAGTTTGTTGCGAGTTGTATGTTGTATCGGTTCGTAAATAAAACATTTTCCATTCCATTCCATTCTAAATCACTCCATAAATATACTTCGTACATTTTTCCACCTTTACAATGATTACCAAAATCACAAAATAAGAATCACGAAAACTTATATGACGCTGCAAAACTATGACGTCACGCCTAGGTATTTCAAACATTTTTAGAACAAAATGTCGTTTTTGACAGATGATAAAAAGTAACTCAGATGACTAGCATTCGTCATCGCTATTCTTAATTCCAGACAAAAAAGTCAATAATACCTAACTTTTTGTAATTTATTTCGCGTAACATTTTTGTAACCATTCTTATGCCATAAAATACCCAAGTAGGTACGAATGTATTTTAATGTTTGTATTTTATTTACCTAATATCCCAACAAATTACTTCTCGAAGTACAAAAATATTATTTATTTTCATTAAACATAAAAAGGAAATCCATTTCTATCAAAACATACATCAAAGAAACGCTCACATTCAAGCGGGATTTTTTCCTCGTGGGTCAGCACCCACTCGGCCCGGTTTCAAGTCGGACCGAAGAATAATACCAGATATTCTACTACTGAATCAGTACCATTCGTAGTCAGGCAGATAATATAAATAACTCTAAACTTAAGTGGCAGTGGGCGGGGCACATAGTTTGAAGAACAGATGGTCGTTGGGGCAGTAATGTTCTCGACTGGCGATCGCGCACGAGAAGATGTAGCGTAGGTAGGTCTCCCATTCGGCGGACCGACAACCTGGTGAAGTCGCGGGGAGCCGCTGGATGCGGGCAGCGTAGGACTGGTCGTCGTGGAAATCCTTGGGAAGGCCTTGGTCTAGTAGTGGATGTCTAATGGCTGATATGATGATGATGCATATTTTTAAATTGATGTTTTTTTATTGACTTTTGTAAACTTGAATCATTACCAAAGATGATTGTTAAATTAATAATTATACCTACTTAACCCTAGAACTGTACCCTGGGGTACAA
Source organism: Coleophora flavipennella (assembly GCA_947284805.1). NCBI lineage: Eukaryota > Metazoa > Arthropoda > Insecta > Lepidoptera > Coleophoridae > Coleophora > Coleophora flavipennella. The sequence continues at coordinate 3,393,617 of OX369297.1, forward strand.
AAGTTTTTTTTTTAAATCGTTTATTACTTTTTTTTTATTCGATGGTTTGTTTCGCGCGTCCGTGTATTTACGTGGGTCGGGGGAACGCGCGGATTTTTCAGTCGGACGGCGGTCCTACTTGCGAGGGACGTGGTAAGTTGCTTGTGGGGCACTCAAACGTGGGGTATTTCCAACGACCCTACAAATAAGTATTGGAAAAAAGAAAAAATATTAGAAAAAAAGCGGCCAATACTTATGGCAAATTCTTCTAATCCAAAATTTTGAAGGTGTTCTTTCTGCCGAAGGTCCAAAGACCGCTAATCACGCACACAATGTGCCACATGCAAAAATTTCATTTGTACTGATCACCAGAACAAAATATGCCAAAATTGTGTGTAGTTCTAAATCTATTGTATTTAATAAGTCAGAAATATTGTTAAAATAGTTATGTAAGTTGATTTAATAAAAAGTTCAATATCCTTATAAAAAAAAATATTATTATTGCGGGGTACAGCTGCATCCCAGGGTACCGTTAGTTAAATTCTAAGATGGGTACGGTTCTAGGGTTAAAACTGAGTATTTAACTTTTATTTATCCAAACATCATATTCATATTTTACACTCAGTGTGGTGCAAGCGATAGTTCTCCACTTTTCTCTCTGACATCGATTGTTAATGCCTATCAAAACCGAAATATCTGGTATTATCCTTCGGGCCGAGTTGAAACCGGGCCGAGTAAGTGCGAACTTACCCTCGTATAATATTTTTATACGTCACCGATGAGGACCGCGTGATTCGTCTATTCACGAAAAGACGGATTTTCAAGAATCACCATTTAAAAATGTTGAAAAAACCGGACTACCCAAATTCCTTTAACAATCAGGATTTATCTTACGACACCTTGCACTCCAAACATACATACTTACATGATACATACATACAAACGTACTTAAACTCGATAAATACTAAACTCTTTCTTTAAGGTAAGAACAATAAGATCGCGTAATGAGGGCTCCGTCGACTCGTTTTTTATGGAGCCCCACTTCGGGGCTATTCGCGGGGCTCCTATGGTGGCACCAGACATGTTGAACTAACCTGACTAGCCCCTAAGACTAGCCCTTATGATCCATTTCGCCATTACATCAACCATAAGACATCCACTGCTAACAAAAAGACTCATAAAAAAAACCACAACGACCGGACCTGCCGTGCCCGTATCCAACGGCTACCTGCAACCTTCACCAGGTCATCGGTCCACCGAGTGGGAGGCCTGCCTTCCGATGCGTGGTTGCCACTCGATAACTTAACTGCCGCATCGGCCATCTATTCTACAAGCTACGTGCCCCGCCCACTGCCACAGATTACTAAATAGTTACTGCCACCAGTTGTAGTAAACTTACCTAACTGTATCTACATCTAACGAAGTAGCAACAGAAATATTGGATCGTGATAAAATATTAATGTTGACTTAATATTTCAATTTATCATCAAAAGAAGTTGTGAAAATTGCCGCGTGAAAAATTTCTGCTATTTGGACACTTTTGATGGAGCTTTGATCATCATTATAAGCGAAAATTCGTGCTAATTAATTGCTTGGGTATAATTTTGTTTAATTTAGAATTTTATTCTTATCTGTAGTATTTTTGTTTTATGGGTTCACAAAGATATATTGTTCATTTGCTTCTGCCAAGAAATACTAAGAACAAAGTCTATCCCTCCCTAGAACAGTGCATGGTGTATTGTGTTGTCGTGAATTATTTGTACCTATCTGTCAACGATCAACGTGATTTTTTGCACAAAGATAGCTGAGGAGGTGAGAAGTGACTTAAGCTACTTTGTGTCCCGTGAAAACACAGTGTAATACAGTTCCGAAAAATACAACGGAGCAACGGATTGTTATGATTTTTTGCACAGACATGGTTGAGGAGGTGGGAAGTGACATAGACTACTAATTAGCATATCCCGACATAGTTGCCGAGGCATCTGGCGAATACTCATTTCCATGCTGGCGCACGTCGTCGCAAACAAACAACATATTGTCGTGATTTTTTGCACAGACATGCACCTTCTTAACCGAAATTATTATTATTTGTTATTAATAAATTGATGGTTTGCAACTTATATACGATTTTTCAGTTGAAACCAGTTGTGCCGAATTGACTATCGATACATAGAGGTGATGAAGTGTCTGTATGAAAACGCCAACATGTTGGTTCGCTTCCAGGACCAGAACTCGTAACCTATCCAGTTGCAGCGAGGGGTAAGACAGAGAGACTTTATATCTCCGAAACTGTTCACCGCCGCCCTGGAAGATGTTTTTAAGCTTCTGGACTGGGAGGGATTCGGCATCAGTATCAACGGCGAGTACATAACCCACCTCCAGTTCGCTGACGATATCGTGGTCATGGCTGAGACTATGAAAGACTTAGGCACAATTCTCGATGGCCTCAGCAAAGTCTCTTAACAAGTGGGTCTTAAAATGAACATGGGCAAGACGAAAATAAGGTAAATGTCCGTGTCGCACACACCCCTCTAAAGGTTGGAGACTCTAAGCTCGAAGTTGTTGACGAATATGTATACCAGCTAGGTAGGTTCAACTTCAATAAATCATCAATCGTCTAATCTACCTCGGCTGGGCAGCTTTCGGGAAACTTCGCAATATCTTCACGTCCCAAATAACGCAGTATCTCAAGACTAAGGTCTTTGGCCACTCTGTAATGCCAATGATGACATACGGAACTGAGACATGGTCGCTTACTATGGGCCTCATAAGAAGGATCAAGGTCACCCAAAGGGCAATGAAGCAAGTTTTGCTCGGAATTTCCCTACGCTCACGAATGACATATGAGGAGATCGGCAGAAGAACCAAAGTAACCGACATAGCTCACAGAATCGCTAAACTGAAGTGGCAGTGGGCAGGGCACATAGCTTGTAGAAGTAGAACAGACGGCCGTTGAGAAAGTAAAGTTCTCGAGTGGCGACCGCGCAACGGAAAACGTAGCATAGGCAGGCCTTCCACGCGGTGGACCGACGACCTGGTGAAGATCTTGGGAAGCCGCTGGATGAAGGAAGCGCAGGACCGATCGTCGTGGAAATACTTGGGGAGGCCTTTGTCCAGCAGTGGACCTCTTTCGGCTGATATGATGATGATGATAGCATTTTTGGAAAGCTGATAAAATAAGTAACTCGTCTTGTTGAAAATTAAATATATGTATAATTTATTCACTTAAAAGACATACTATAGGGAACCGTCAATTTCCCACCCACAGTTAATGACTTTTTTTTGTTGCAAATTAATAGTAGATTGTTTACCTAGGAAGCAAACCACTATTTTAAAGGAGAAAAAGTTTTTTGAATCCAGAGCGGAATTAAGGATTTTAAGAAGAATCCAGAGCGCACCGACGACGGATTCTACATACGTGAATTGAGTTTTAAATAGTGTAGTTCCATTCTACACTTTAACATTAAAAAGAGACAAACTTTGTAAGTTGGGATGTAAAAGGTATATTTCGAATTAATTACTCATCCAATTTCAAAAATAATTTCATTAATTTTTAGAAGGGACCTTTAGGATGAACATACACTTTAAAAAATTATCGCGAGCCACTTGCGGCTCGCCCACCATGCGCCAACGATATCCACGCGGGCAATGCCGCGGGCAACATCTCGTAGGTAAATAAATTCCATTGTATAACATCAGAAATCATCAGCCACATGTAGGGTTACCAGACGTCAGAATTTTGTACCGACATGTCAAGCTCAACTTTGGAATGTCAGGATTTTCAAGTATGCCTAAATCGGAGGGTGATAAAAATAAAATTGTATTCTCAGGCACAGGAATCAGGATGACAGGAGGACACAAAGTTATGTTTTACGGGTGTGTATTGAAATTATGGGTAGGTTTGTTTCTTTGGCCTAGCCTAGCAGTAAAAGCTAGGTGGTTTTTTTTCATTTTTTTTATTCACAATTAGTAAGCCCTTGGCATCATCTCACCTGATGGTAAGTGACGATGATGCCGAAGATGGATCGGGCTTACCAAGATTCATTTTCCTCTAATGTAGGTGATGGGAGCGTTGGCTGACTCTCGCGTAATACTCGTGACCGGGTGCTGTCCGTGTGAACTGGCCTTACTTTTGTTAAAGGCATTCAATGATTTTTATCTATAACTTTTCGTGTCATATTGTTTTCATGTTCTAATGACATAATCTGGTTTATATCAAGGATTGAATTTTGACGTTATTAACTAATTATTGTTTATTTCTTGATTATTCACAAATGAAATTATGTTATTATTATTTTATGACTATCAGAAAGAGTGTAATTTGCACCAATTTTAAATAAATATTTTGAATTGAATTGAATTCCCCAACGCAATGGAGAACTGGCTATATTTATCTTCAAGCCGGAACACATCAATGTTGTTAACACTGATGTTTCAAATCAAATCAATCAATCAATCAAATCAAATCAAATCAAAACAATTTATTTCAAATAGGTGTTTACACACACTTTTAAATAGTCAAAAAAAAAAAATTACAGTATATTACAAATAATGTCATGATTCAGATTACAGTCTCAGGTAATGGTATTTGATATAGAATCAACATATATATCTTTGTCATTTACATAATCTATTATTTTATAATATCCTCTAGAGCACAAAACTTTTTTGACATGAGTCTTGAATTTACTCTCTGACAAAATAGTTACATTTTCTGGAATTTTATTGTAGAATCTTATACACTGCCCCACAAATGACTTTTTAACCTTACTCAGTTTCGAAAAGGCTATATCTATTTTATTTACATTTCTTAAATTCAAATTATGCCTGTCACTGGTTTTAGGAAATAAATGCAAATTCTTACGAACGTACATGATGTTTTCATATATAAATTGACTAGCAACAGTTAAAATATTGATCTCTTTAAACTTATTCTGTAACGACTCACGTGATCGCATCTTATAGATTGCGCGGATAGCTCTTTTCTGCAGGATGAAAATAGTTTCTATATCAGCCGCATGCCCCCACAGTAATATGCCATAAGACATTATACTATGGAAGTAACTAAAATACACTAATCTCGCAGTATCTACATCCGTTAACTGTCTTATTTTCTTAACGCCATAAGCAGCTGAACTAAGCCTTCCCGCTAAAGTTTCAATGTGTGGTCCCCATTGAAGTGAAACATCCAAAGTTATACCTAGGAACACCGTGGTATTTACAAATTCTAATTTATTACTGTCTAATATTACACTATTGTTGACCTTTTTTACATTTGGCAAACAAAATTTTAAACATTTTGTTTTCTTAGCATTTAATAATAAGTTGTTCACAGTGAACCAGTTCAGTATCTTTGAAAGAGTGTTGTTTACTTCGTCAATTTCGTTTTCTTTCCTATTCACTTTAAAAATAAGAGATGTATCATCCGCAAACAACACAATATTTGACAGATGTTGCACCATAAAAGGCAAATCATTTACGTAAACAAGGAAAAGAAAAGGCCCTAATATGGAACCCTGGGGCACACCCATTTTCACTTTAGATCCAGATGAGTTCGTGCCATTCACTTGTACTTTTTGTGTTCTGTTGTCTAAATACGAATTTTAAAGACTGAGAGCCCCTTCCTCTACACCATAATGCTTTAATTTCATAAGTAATGTTTGGTGTTTAACACAATCAAAAGCCTTAGATAAATCACAAAACACTCCAATTGCATTCTGCGATTCCTCGAAGGCATCATATATGTTTCGAATGAGTGCTACTCCTGCATCGGTTGTTGATCGTCCTTTAGTGAAACCGAATTGTTGGTTATGCAGTAGTTTGTTTTCTGTAAAATATTGTAGCATTTGGTTAAGCATAATCTTTTCAAACACTTTACTAAGAACTGGCAACACAGAAACTGGTCTGTAGTTGCCTGGATCAGTTTTTGAACCAGATTTATATAAAGGTATCACTTTACTAAGCTTCATGAGATCTGGAAAGACGCCACTATTAATGCTAATATTAAAAAGTCAAGCTAAATATGGCTCTAAAGTATCAATTACATTACCCCAGAGGTCTTCGGTTCTTTTCACTTTAAGAGATTTAAAAGTTTTTACAATAGATCGTGGTTCAATTACTCTGAAGGAGAATTTTTGATCACAATTATTAACATTATCCTTTAGCAGCTTTTGAGCATACATAGGTGATGAGTTTATGGCTTCAGTAGTCTTTAGTGGAATATTTGTGAAAAAAGTTTCGAATTCTTTGGCTACATCGGCATTCGAACTAATTTTACCTTGATCTGTTTTACCTTGACCTGTTTGGCGGCAAGACTTAGATAAGATGGTGGTAGCTAGCCAGGCGGGCTTAGAAAATGCCCTACCACCAACCAAACCGAGTCTTACAAGTTGACCCCGTCGGGAATCGAACCCGCGACCTCCTGGTGTGAAGCAAATGGACTTACCATTACGCCACGGAGGTGGTTTTTTAATTTAGTTAAGGATTTTGGAGAGCGATGTGTTTTTACCCGACGGCGCCAGAAGGAGGGTTATGTTTTTCGAGTGTATGTATGTATTTATTTCATTTACACGCTCTGTAACCTAAACGGCTTAATGGATGTAGGATTGCAAGGTATCGTTAGATTCGTCTTGATCCCGTGAGTGACATACGAGACATTTTTACCCGACTGGCCAAAAGAGAAAGTTTCTTGTAATGCAGTCGGGATTTTAATTAATTAAACTAGGTTATTCGACTGTCCTGCCAAATTGCGACTCGAACTAAAAAAAAACAATTAAGAACATTACCTCTCGTATATCTACCAGATATGAACGCTAGAACTGCCGCGTTTATGTTATAGCGTCCCCACTTACCTACCCTAGGGCATAACAGTAAGGCCTGCTATTCCTGCCAACACCGTAAGACGAAGACAAGGACCAGTTACGGTAGGTCTTGCCGCCAAGACGCTTGTCCCGGTACTCTGCAAGGCGAGTGCCTCGTGGAAGAGAACCACTACCCACTGTCCAGGTAGAAACTAATAATTAAGAACACTAAATCAATCAACATGGATAATCAGCTCTTTACATATTAATAATAAGACACAGATCCAGACTTTTTATGAAAAGTTGGGTTTTTGCCACAACATTTAAGTTTTACATGTGGCAACCCCGAATTTCCTGTAGATACATAGATGGTAAGAAAATCACGTTTTGGGGATTTTGTTATCCCGGATTTATCTATTTTTAAATTTGCAGGGTAGCTTTAGGGTGAAACGTCTGGAATAAAAGGTATAAGGAGTAGTGAGAAAACATAATATTATTTACCAGGGGTTATAATATATCCTGCGAATAAGACTCGCGTGAACGTAAAATATGCAAATATTTAACAGAAAATCCAAATACCTAGGTACTTACTTATCATACACAGAGAAATAAAATTTATCTATACTAGCTGTTTCCCGCGGCTTCGCCCGCGTGGGGGTATCTTTTTGTTTTTTACAAGCTTTACATTTGTTTAAGACAACACTTAGCCTAGGTTTCGTTTAGAAAATGACTTTCCATCAACCAAACCGAGTCATACAAAGTTAGAATCCGCCAGGAATCGAACCCGCGACCTTCTGATGTGAAGCTAATGGACGGTACCATTACGGAACGGAGAAGGTTCCTGGTGTGAAGCGAATGGACTACCATTACGCCACGGAGGCGGTGTTATAAGTTTTGACCCTGCAAGTGTTCCTGGTAAGGTGTCGGTTACGTTACACGGTTACAGTGTCGCGAGTATTAGTTTTGTAAGTTTTGACCCTGCGAGTGTTCCTGATAAGATGTTCCTGTACATTACACTGTTACAGTGTCGCGAATTCAATGTTTGTTTCCTATCTCAAATTCCGAACGCGCCTAAAGCAGTTTTTACTTTAAAAAAAAGCCGTGTCAGAGGCCTCACGGGCGCGGAAGGCTTGAAAACTTCTGATAGTGGGGGCCGCCACTGTACCTACGACCTCTACCAATCCGGACTGAATGTATTGAATGTAATGTATAGGTACCTAACCTTATTCAAAAAGTTTTAATTGAACCGAAACCTTAAAAATGTAAACAGAGTTTTCATTTTAAAAGTTAAATCATTAGCGTCTGTATGAAACCGGTCAGCATTTTTACGAAACAATTTTTAATTAAGTTGGCTACAAAAATATATATATATAAACTCCTTATTCCCCATTTATTTCCTACTTATTCCTTGGCTGTTACAGTTTTTGTCTGATAAGTTCCCGTCCGGGAATGTTGAAGTGGAAAACTTGCTTTTATTACAGCAGCTAGGGTAGGTAACTTTAGCTACGTTAATGTTTTTAAAAAAAAAACATTTAAGAAACTTATGACCCTGGTAAAATCTCAGGAGAAAAACATTAACAGATGTGGATAGTAATGACTAATGATCTACGCTTAGACGCAGTTACGAAGTGTGTCGTCATCATATGATATCAGCCGAAATACGTCCACTGCTGGACAAAGTCCTCCCCCAAGGATTTCCACGACGACTGGTCCTGCGCTGCCCGCATCCATCGGCTTTCCGCGATCTTCACCAGGTCGTCGGTACACCGCGTGGGAGGTCTTCCTACGCTACATTTGCCGATGCGCAATCGCCACTCGAGAAGTTTACTGCCCCAACGGCCATCTTTTCTACGAGCTATGTGCTCTGCACACTGCCACTTCAGTTTAGCGATTCTGTGAGCTATGTCGGTTACTTAGGTTCTGCGGATCTCCTCGTTTCTGAAGTGTGTAGGTGTTTAAAAAAGGAACGAAAGAGAAAGAACTACAGTATGGCCATTCTATGATGTTGATGACACTATTTCATTATTTTTAGTACACTTAGTTTGTTTTTTGTTTTCTGAAGGCTGAGACGCTGATAAAATATGCTGGCTTTTGAAAACGCTAAACATTTTAAAAAACCGACTTCCATCGCAACAACTTAGTTCATTTTTGGTTTTTGTTAATTTTCTATTAAAGTACTACACCGATTTTGATAAAATTTATTTGGGAGCACACGGGAAGCACAAGCTTTCAAATAAAAAAATATTATAAAAATCTGTTCACTCAGTCAAAAGTTCTGAGGTAACACACATAAAAAATGCAAAAAACATACAGTCGAATTGAGTCGACCTTTATTGAAGTCGCTTGAAAATTGTGAAATAGTGTAAAGCCATAGCGGTCTTCATAGAATGGCCCTACAGTAACGCTAAACACGATAAAAAACTGACTTCCACCAAAACAGCTTAGTATAGTATAGTATATATAGAATTATTATTTCTGAATTTTGCTGATTTTCTAAAAAAAGTACTACAACGATTTTGATAACATTTATATGGGACCAACCTGGCACTATACCCTAGCGAATAAAAAAGAACCACGAGAATAGGTTCACAATCTGCAAAGATATCGCGTAACAAACATACAAAAAAACATACAGTCTCTTAACGGACTGCTAGTCATTTGAGTTACTTTTTATGATATGTCAAAAACTAAATTTTGTTCTAAAAATGTTAGAAATACCCACAAGTGACGTCATAGATTTTTAGCGTCATTGACGAACTTATTTTGTAAAGATCAATTAAAAATTGAAGACGTGATGGAAAACAAAACAAGTAAGATTTTTTGAAACTTCAAGAGGAGAGCAATTTTGGAAATCATATTTCAGAATTTACTTTTGATGCAGTCCGATCCCCTATTGAAAACCTCTTTCTTTTTTAGGGTTCCGTAACCAAAGGGTAAAAACGGGACCCATTACTAAGACTTCGCTGTCCGTCCGTCTGTCTTGTCTATCCGTCTGTCACCAGGCTGTATTTCATGAATTGTGATAGCTAGACAGTTGAAATTTTCACAGATGATGTATATCTGTTGCCGCTATAACAACAAATACTAAAAATTAGAAAACGTTAAAAAATAAGGGAGTCTGCATGCAAAAAACGTGTTTTTTTTTAAACATGAAGAAACAAGCGCCATCTAGTATGATGGTACGCAACCCTTTGTGTGCGGTTTTGACTCTGTTTTTGGAAGGCAAAAAAAACCAAAGTGAGTATAAATTAAGTATTTTAAAGATCTTTACAAGCAGGTTTCATCACTAGTTTATTGATCATAACAAGAAAGGTTACATACTCAGACCAATAAATTGCTATGTATTCCCGCCGGCGTCTGGATTCCCCGATTCGTATAATTTAAGAATCTTCAAGTCGAGAGTGAATAGGCACTATTTGAGCTTGCGTGTTACGTATTCAGCTGCATCAGGTGAGGTGCAGCCAAACGCATTTAAATTCTAGGCAAACAAAGTTAGTATAAATTAAGATCACTCAATCCGAGCAGGTTGATACGTGTTTCAATAATATCGAACGTAAGTCCATTCATTTTAAGTTCAAATGAATGCGGCTTCAACGCGGCTGTTACGTTGAAACTTGAAACCGAACGCCCAATTCTCGATTTTTTCATATTTTTATTACTTTTCATCACTCTCAAATAAGTTTTTAAAAAATGTGTTTAATTAAAATGAAAGGTCTTAAAGTCACAGATTTTTGTATGTTGGTTTCATTTAATATTTACTATTTGTTTTCGAGAAATTTTGCAATAACAAGGTCTACAGTATATCTTTTTACCCGACTGCGCCAGAAGGAGGGTTATGTTTTTCGAGAGTATGTATGTATGTATGTATAATTGTTTGGCACGCTCTGCAGCAAACGGCTGGATGGATTTTGGCTTGAGAGGTGTCGTTAGATTCGTATTTACTGTGAGAGTGACACTGGGTATATCAAAATAAAAAAAAACAAAATGGCGGATTTTTGGCGCCAAATTCCAATGTTAGGCACCCACTGCAGCCTGAACGGCTCGATAGATTTTAGTTTGAGGGGTGTGGTTAGATACGTATTTACTGTGTGAGTGACACTGGGTATATCAAAATATAAAAAACAAAATGGCGGATTTTTGGCGCCAAATTCAAATGTTTGGCACGTTCTGCAACCAGAACGGCTCGATGGATTTTCTATCAACGGATAAGTTAAAAATTCGCGTAAATTTAATGTGTGTCATTGTGTATATAGGTTACTATACAAACTCATTCAATAATAAAAGTAAAAAATGAATAAAATAAAAAACGGTAATTTAAAAAACTAAAAAACCCGACTGCGTTTCTGTGTAGTTTGGAAATGAAAAACCCTAAAACAAGAAAGTCGTCATACCCGATTGCACTTAACTTAAGAAAAATTGTAGCAGTCGGGACCCATTCTAGAAATGGAGGCTTAGTGAATTGAGAGCACATACCTATATTACACTGCAGATTATTCCAATATACTGACTAGACGGCTGACTTTCTAGAATGGGTCCCGACTGCTACAATTTTTCTTAAGTTAAGTGCAATCGGGTATGACGACTTTCTTGTTTTAGGGTTTTTCATTTCCAAACTACACAGAAACGCAGTCGGGTTTTTTAGTTTTTTAAATTACCGTTTTTTATTACATCAAAAGTGGTAATATAATTTTTTTTTAAATTGTATTCAATTAAATCGATTTTTATTACTTCATTTATGTTACATAAAGTTAAACTAAGCTAAGTTAAGTTAAAAAGATTAAAAGTACTAGGCTTCCAGGATCTTATAGGAGGTGTTCTAATGCGATCGAAACTCTGTGAGGAAAATACGTATCTGTTTGTGTCAATGTATTAAAAGTACTAGGCTTCCAGGATCTTAAAAGAGGTACCAATGCGAACCATAAAATATTTTCCCTAAAAAACATCCTATTTCTGTTAGCAGCCGTAAAATCAGGTGTAGGGTGGTGTAATGACAGCACACATGTATAAACAGGTTGCTATTTCGTGTCTGAGATTTAGGTTATAAAAAAGGTGTTCCCAGCAAAAAGCATGGGTAGGCCCCGCGTAAAAGGGGGCTTAAAAATAAGGCCCTTTTCATACTGTGAGTAATACCGCCCGAATGACGGCCACACTTAGGCGGAACTCACGGATTAAGAGACATGCTTTTTAGCTGAAATCTGTTACGTGTGTGGTTTATACGCTGTTTATAACGGTATGAAACTTTTGGATGTGTTTTGTTTATGTTGACGAAAAACAGGTGAAAACTCTCTAGAAAAAAATATAAATAAGCTTTATTTTTCAATTTTCAATAATTACTTACATAGGTAGAATAGTATGTACTTACTTAGAAACTACCATTTATTTTTGATCTGAGTAAGTACCCACCTTTTTTTGTTATGAATGTGATAGATAAACTAGTGATGGAACCTGCTTGTAAAGATCTTTAAAATACTTAAGGTCTTAAAATGGGTCAAATGACAATATTCAATTAAAATTATTGAAAGACTGTGTAAAGCTATCACCATGGAAAAAAATATAATATAACTTAGCTTAGTTTAACTTTATGTAACTTAACTTGACCTTGAGCGTGACGTTTATGAGCTGATATTATGATGATGATGACTAAAGTTAATTTTACGCGACTTGCGGTTTATTGAAAAAGTCCGGAGGACTTTATTTATCCCATAAGAACCTAAATATAACATATCACTGTGGATCTAATATTCAAGACTAAAAAAACCAATGCAACTAAACTAGGCACTACTGCGCACACATACGCATTCGTAAGTTTTTTTTTATATAACTAATTAAATTTTATAAGGCAAGTAAGTATGCACATCCTTAGCAAAGATGACCTATTCTTTAAGCGCCTGATGCGTCAATTGCGTCATCAATGTGTCCCTTTCTGACACAGGACTCCGTGGGTAATATAATTTGAGATAAGTTTAACTTTATATTGTGACTAGTGGATGCCCGCAGCTTCGCCCGCGCAGATCCCGATTTTTGCGGTTCCCGTGGGAATTTCCCAAAATCCTTTCGTAGCGGATGCCTACGTCGTAACATCTACCTGCATGCCAAGTTTCAGCCCGATCCGTCCAGTGGTTTAGGCTGTTGTTAGATTTTTTGAGTTATATGAAGTTGGATACTTGTCTTACGAAATCGACCGCACCACCACAGCAACTACCTACCCACTTAAATTTTTTTGAATTGTCATTAATTTATTAAGATTTTAGGCCAGCGCTAATTTCACTGCGGCGTGAAGATACTTAAATAGCCAATTAAAAACTGTTTTGCTTTCACAGCTCGGCAACAAGAGAACGCAATCAACAATCGAGAAACAGAACGAGCAATGAATAATAAACACTGACCAGCGTTAAACCGTACGTGTACGTTCAAAATCCTACTAATATTATAGTTTGTATGTATGGATGTTTATTACTTTTTCACGCTTCAACCACTGGACGGATCAGGATGAAACTTGGCACACATATAGGTTAGGTCCTGTAATAGGACATAGGCTACTTTTTACCTCGGGAAAACGTCTTATTCTCGCGGGAAAATTGAAAACAACGCGGGCGTAGCCGCGGGCGGACGGCTAGTAATATATAATTAGTATTTTTGTAGACAAAGGTAAAACTTATACATTCTGTATAATAAAATTAATTACTTTAGGAATTCATTAAAATTAAAAACCAGACTGCGTAAAACATTTTTTCAATACAGTTGCTCGAAAAGTGGTCCTTTATATGCCAGTCAAGTGTGCGCAACATTGATTTTACCGGACACGTGCTTTTACTTTACCACTTTTTTAATTTCTAGCTCGGAGGAACAAGACATTTATAACAAATAAAAAATATATTATCCAAAGATACAGAATCTTCTTTAAGACTTTTGAAAGGAGAGTTTTAAAAGAGATAAGTAGTTCCTCCGGGGTTAGTACATAACGCAAGCTGTTTAGATTCTCTTTGGTTTATATCTTTGTGAAGAAAAGAGAAAAAATATGAATGAAGTGGAACCAGTTACACCAAGGAATAGGTCATCTTTTCCAAAGAGGTTAAGTAGCCCAAGCCATATTGTAGTCTATTTATGATAATAAAAAAACTTACGCATGCGTACGTGTGCTAGCTAAAATATGGCGCAATTTTCGTAAAACTGAATTGAGATGTTTTAGTTCTGAAAATTAATAATATTAAGCATAGTTAATAAATATGTAATAAAAATATATTTATGTGTATGTATAAGAAAAAACAAAGTGAGATTACTCCCCGGACATTTAAAATAAGCAACAAGTCGTGTAAAATGAACTTTGTTGCTGAAACCTTGATAGGTATGTACCTACCCATGTATTTTGTTTATCTGTCACGGTCGTTTTTTCATTTTATCTATTTTCTCACAACTGTATTGAAAAACTTCGTATGATAAATGGGTGTAAAAGGAAATAACAAACTCGTGACGATGGTAAACCCTCGCCTGCGGCTCGGGCTCACAAATGTCACTCGTTTGTTATTGACCTTTTTACAACCCTCGTATCATAAATAACTATTTTGTCCCGTCCAGTAAAAATGTATCCTACGTGACTCACGGGATCAAGACGATTTTAACGATACCTCATACGTTAAAATCCTTCAAGCCGTTCAGGCTGTAGCAGGGGAACATATTATAAATCTACATACATACATAAATACATTTGAAAAACATAACACTCTTTCTGGGGCAGTCGGGTAATAAAAAGTGATTAAAAAGTGTCGCTACACGCCTTCATGGCTGGGTAAATCGGAACTAATTTAATTTTTTTCACCTACCTACCTACTTCACTATGAAAAATGAACTTGCGATAATATCTAAAGCACCAATAAACATACGATTTATTACGAATGAATTTATAAATAAAAATGGTTTATGTTGTTACAAGGCGTTTAATAAGCGGCACGCGTGCATTCTAGTTGTAACTAGGGTTGCCAAACTATCGATAGTTTAAACCGTCTGATTAGTATATACCCCTTTAAATTATCAATCACTAATATTCTGAAATTTTCGCAGACTGATTTAGTTGATGGGTGCCACTAAATATGTATATTTCAAGCACTACTTTATTCTTTCCGCGTTTAAACGATATATGGGAAGAAACCCATTCTACAGCAGTGGGGTAGCTATGATATTTACGAAAGCGATGAAGCACGCATAAAACTATCGATAGAACTACCGATAACTTTACTTTATCTCAACTATCGATAGTTTAACAGCACTGGCTGAACGTACAGAAAATTTTCATAAAATTCCATCATGAAATTCTTTGCGAAAAGAATGACGGGAACAACCTTTCAAGAATCGCAAATCGCAATGGAGGGAATTTTCCCAGAATTTTCTGTAATGCTTTTGTAGTGTACGTCACTTTGTAAGAGTCTGTCAAGGAAAAATGGTACCTATTGTAATAATGAAAGACTATCCTATGGAATAAATTTGTATTATGTTAACACGGTAGTACTTTAAATTGAGACGCTTTGCGTTAGTTGAGATAATTGACGTTAACATGTTAAAAACAACCGACTACAATAGCAACACTATTTTGCTTTTTAAAGTTTTTGTTTTATTTGCTAAAATAATTAAACGTTTTTGATAGAATATATGTTTATGGGACCATCCACCCTGGAGGCATAATCTATTAAAAAAAAGGATAGTTAATCCCTTAACAATTGGCGAAGAAATCGCGTAACATACATACAAAAGAACATACAGTCGAATTGAGATCTCCTCCTTTTTTCAATTCGGTTAAAAAGGTTGTTATGTTACAAAAAAACCTAATTTATAAATAATAAAAAAATTTGATTCGCCAAAAACCAAAGATTAAAAAATATAACTGTAAGAGAAACGAAAGCTATCAAGTTATTGAGTTAGTAGTTAGCCATCAAATCAATATCTATATATATTTTATCATCAGACCTGTTCCATGCGCCTCGATATACTCGACTAAACTTGGTGCAATGCTACACTCCTTGTAAAACCTTAGAAGAAGCTGCTTCTGGATATCGCCAGCTGGGAAAGTAATGCCGTGTTCTCCTTCGTATGTGTGTGCTCACAAAACTCGAAAAGTAGTCGATTGATTACGCTAAAACGAGCTGTTGTGCACACGCGCGGGAAAGATTCTAACAAAAAATCTGCGAGCCGCTTGCGGATCGTGCACCGGGCGCCATCGATATCCACACGGTCGAAGCCGCGGATATCAGCTAGTAATACATACTTATTCCCTGGCCCATCAACGCAAGACCAGTCCAAAGTTAAAAACGCTTGGACCTAGAAAGTTTAGATTTTGCACAAAAGTTCCCTTCATGATGTAGACAAGGAATAAGGTAGATTTTTTTTAATTCTCACGGTTATAGGTAATTAATTCTCTATACTGTAATAACTACAAAAAAATCCTCCTTATTCCTTATCCAAACAAGCGGCAAAAAAATAGGAAAGTTTAATAGTAGGTACCTATACAATTTTGCATTATTACTTTTGGTTTTGTTAATTTTCTAAAAAGAACTACTCCGATTTTGATAAAATTTATATAGGACCAACTTCGGAGCATATCGAATAAAAAAATAATCATGTAAATAGGTTCACAATCTGCGAAGATATCGCGTATAACAAATAAAAAAACCTCATTTTGGAAGTCGGCTGAAAAGTACATAAATTTTCCATACAAAATCTTCTATTACCAACGGCAAAAACAATTTTGTTGTTTAAAATATACATTTAATGTTTGAAAAGGTATACAGAACCCTACTTTGCGCAAGTCCGGCTCGCATTTAGTTGTTTTTTTTTTAATTTTAATTACCCACTAGTCCGAAATGATCGCACTATCGTACTTTTTGCCGCTGGCTTGAATCTTCAAATTGAACTAATCTTCAAATTACTGCTTCGTACATATTTTTCTTGATACCATGTTCGGTTTCTTAAACTTACGTACAATAAATGATATAAAGAAACATACAAACAAACAGGGTTTTCGAGCTTTCCCACATATTATTAAGGAACACGATTCCCCTCACATGTCACCTTAAGCTCTCGTGTCACGTTTGTTACAGGGTGTTTTAGTTGATTACTGAAATGACGCCGACACTGACTAAGATGAATTGCGTAAATTACGCAGTGTCTTTATAATTAATTGAAATTTCCATGAGTTATAAAGACATACAGCGTTGAGAGCGCCGGTGGCGTAACGCTAAGGGCCGCTACCTCCTGTCCGGGAGGACATGGTTCGAATCCTGCCACGTACCAATTTGTTTTAGAATTTCGATTTCATATGTACGTTTAACCGACGCTCTTACGGTGAAAATCATCGAGAGGAAACCGGCATATGCCTGTGAATAAACTCGAAGGCTGTGTGTGAAGTCGACCAACCCGCACTGGGCCTGTGTGGTCGACTAAGGCCCGATCGCCCTAATTCATGGTAGGGTAAACGAAACGATGATTCTTCACTAATACGTCTTCTTTTGCCTAGTAAGAGTATATAATATTATGATTAAAAAACCTGTAAAAAAATTACGGTGACATATAAACAGAGATAGAAGGTAATAACTGACTGACTCGGTGGCTCAGTGGTTAGTGCCCTTGACTACTGATCCGAGAGTCGTGGGTTCGATCCCCACCCAGGGCAAGCATTTGTGTGATGAGCAGATTTGTTTGCTCTGTGTCTGGGTGTTAAATTATATCTATATAGGTATGTATTTAAACATATATAAGTTCTCTGGTAACCCATAACACAGGGAATCCTACTTTGGGGCCAGATGACCATGTGTGATTTGTCCCAGAATATTTATTTATTTATTTATTTAATAGGATTGATCATATTAGGAGGGTGTGGTGAAGTGTTTGGTCATAATCGCCGCGTTTGGCAGGCAGGTTGGTTTGCTTCAATTTTAACATTTAATGTAATAATGTATATCAATAAATTTTTACATATAAAAATGTACATAGTGTACCTATTTTAAAGATTAATTTAATAAAAAAAAATTGTAAAGTTACTTAAATATAGCAAACTGAGCATTGAAGACGTGCAGTATTTGCGGAACGTTCGTGATCTGGAATAAATGGCCCATAACCTCAGCCATAATGCAAAACACAATTACACTCCATATTTGCTTATGAAAGATATTTGCATTTTGTTTCTTTGCACTGTAGGCGGTAGTTTTATGTAACAACTAGCTGTTTCCCGCGGCTTCACCCGCGTGGACCACGTTTCTATGACTTTTCGAGGGTGCGTAGTGCGCGAGCCGCAAGCGGCTCGCGAGCGTGGTAAAAAGTAGCCTATGTCTCAATCCAGGTCCTAATCTGTCTACCTACCAAATTTCAGCCAAATCCGTTCAGTAGTTTTTGCGGGAAAGCGTAACAGACAGACAGAGTTACTTTCGCATTTATAATATTAGTAGGGATAACAAAAGCGAAACCATGCTTGGACAAACAAGTTATTACTATTTAACTATACCGTCCAGCGACATTATAAACTGTTTTGCTATTTAACTATACCATCCAGCAACAATATAAACTATTTTGCTATTTAACTATACCATCCAGCAATATTATAAACTATTTATAAACTATTTTGCTATTTAACTATACCATCCAGCAACATTATAAACTGTTTTGCTATTTAACTATACCATCCAACAACATTATAAACTATTTTGCTATTTAACTATACCATCCAGCAACATTATAAACTATTTTGCTATTTATCTATACCATCCAGCAACATTATAAACTATTTTGCTATTTAACTACACCATCCAGCAACATTATAAACTGTTTTGCTATTTAACTATACAATCCAGCAACATTATAAGCTATTTTGCTATTTAACTATACCATCCAGCAACATTATAAACTGTTTTGCTATTTAACTATACCATCCAGTAACATTATAAATTGTTTTGGCTGCTTTTGCAGGTTTTCATAGTTTAAAAAAAAATACCCAAAAGCGCTAGAAGGAGAGTTATGTTTTTCGAGTGTATTTTATTCATTTTATTGGCACGCCCTGTATCCTAAACGGCTTGATGGATTTTAGAGTGCGAGATGTCCTCATAATGATCTTAATCCCGTGAGTGACATAGGATACATTTTTACCCGACTAACTGACTAAAAAATAGGGGTTAAGTTTTTATGCAGTCGGGTTATTAATTAATTTCTAATTTGTATAATCATCATAGGTAAAGTGTAAATGAAACTGGTGTTTTTAACTTCTTTAATAAACACACTGTGCCCCCGCCGTACCTAATCATTATCATCATCATATGAGCTGAAGGATGTCCACTTCCACTTTCGATTTCCGATTTCCACGACGACCCGTTCTTCGCTGCCCGCATCCAGCGGCTTCCCGCGACCTTCACCAGGTAATCTGTCTACCGAGTGGGAGACCTGCCTACGCTACGCTTTCCGGTTCTTAATATAGTTTGGCAAATATCAAAGTTAAAGTTCCCCGACTTCTTTATTTACTCAATCTTCAAAAAATCTAAAGTACTTCTAGCTTACCTAAAATCATGAAATCTGGTACACGGATAGGCTTTAGTACCCCTGAAAAGGGAAATCTAACAAAATGAGGATTAAAAATAATTTAAAAAGTCCTTTAGTATCGTTCATACAAAAAAAGTGAAATCCTAACAAAAACATTGTGTAGAAACTAGAGCAAAGCAAGCACTGTTGTAAGGCCTTTTCTAGCACCATTTCGGGCTGATTACAAAAATAAAGTGAAATCCCAACAAAACATCCATAAAAACATGCCAAATCTCGATTAAAATAACGTGGCCATAAAAATTTGTGAGATGAAGTAAAGAGCCAAGTCTAAGTAAATAAAAGAAAACGAGTAAGTTGGACGTTAAACATTTTATAACAGTAGTAATCTAGGTAGATATGTCAGAAAAAGTCTTATAGACTGTTTCAATAACAAGCATGAGCAACAAATCTAGGTACATACTCGTATCTAGCCAGACTAACTACTATTACAAAATGTTTAACGGCCTAGTCACTGGCTTTCTTTTATTCACTTAGACTTGACTCTTTATTCCATCTTACTTCTTTTTACCGACTTCAAAAAGGAGGAGGTATCAAGTTCGACTGTATATATTTTTTATGTATGTTCACCGATTTTTCCGTCAATTGTGGAACGATTTTCAAAATTCTTTTTTCATTCGAAAGAAAAAACAAAGTGAAAATACTCCCGAGGGGGTTCCATTGGCACCAAGTCAGGATTTGATGATGGGATCCCAGGGAAATCGAGGGCAACCCTTCAAAAATAATGAAAAATTTTAATTTTAAAGGCACTAATTACGTGATTCATATGTTTTCTAAAGCTATTAATATACTTGCGTCTGTTAGTCATATTCTCATGTTGATAAGCTGATGTAGAAAGGTACAACTCCTTAACGGTTAGGAGTTGCAGGAAAATTCTTTTGAATGTTATACATAGATATATACGTAGGTATGCATAGACCGATAGTTGTATTCCTTCAGGTTATTCAGATGAGCTGATGATGGACGATTTAACTCCTTAACTTTCATGCTGCTGAGATGATGATGGAAGCCACAGGACTCTGTATCTGTTAATGAAACACATTTATTATGATTTGATAATTCCTATTGATGAGTATAGGTAATTAGATTTAACGTTGCTAGATAGATAGCATTACCACTAAAACTAAAGAAAATAAAAAAAAGTTTAAAAAACTTAAAACCGACTTCAAAATGAAATTCACTCAAAAGTGTGAAATAATATTATTATACTTAAATACACAACATTAACCAACAATAACGAAATCAAAGGCGGGTACGAAATAAATTAGGGGCTTAAAATTTTTTTTGAGGTCGGTACCAGCACACAGTTACGTACGTATTAAATGGTTTAGATTCGATGGTTTGCTGACACCGATCTCAAAAAAAATTTAAGTCTCTAATTTAATTCGTACCCACCTTTAATTTCGTTATTATTGGTTAATGTTGAGTATTTAAGTATAATATTATTAATTCACACTTTTGAGTGAATTTCATTTTGAAGTCGGTTTTAAGTTTTTTTAAACTTTTTTTTATTATAGCCAAGAAATCTTAATTAAGACTTGGCATGTTTTTATAGAATGTTTTTGTTGGAAATTCATTTAAAATTTTAGATTGTCTGTTCGATTTCTCGACTATAGGCCTTAATTAATTTAAACAATGTTTTTCTCTTAATTGCCATCACAATTAAAACATATCACATCTTGCTTTTAAACTAGGGACCAATCTAATTACCAATCATATTTGATATTATAGGTTACTAGCTTTTGCCCGCGGCTTCGTTCGCGTGGACTTGGACTTTCATACAAATTACCATCCCCTGTTTTAACCCCAAAAGGGGTTTGATTTCTAAAGATACCTTATTAGTATACCTCCACACTATCTATAGAGCATACATTTTTAATTTCAAGTCTCTTACTTTAAAAACATAAGACTTTCATACAAACTTCCAGCCCCCGTTTACACCCTTAGACCCCCTTACTCCACCCGAGTTTCGTAAAATCCGTTTTTAGCGAATGTCTACACCCTATAAGGAACCTACCTGCCAAATTTCAAGTTCGTAGGTGTGAAATTTTCTGAGATTTCGTGATTAATCAGTTAGTGGTATTTCGCTTTTTTAATAGATAGATTACTTAGGTACCTATCTAATCATTTGTCAAAATGTTATCTAACTCTACCGCCCAATCTACTAGTTAATCAAAATATTCAAACCGCTTTCAAATAGAATCATCCACATTTGAACCGCTTTTCGATGCTAATCCGGCTTTTAGTTCCATTTGCGGATGTAAATTAGCAGCTAACTTCCGCCTAGCGATAGTTCCATTTAGTTTTAGAACGTAGCTATTTTAAGCTTCCTTCATTTTGTGCAAGAAAAGGTAAATCAACCATGTCCGTCCAGACATCATCTACCTTCTTTAAAAATGTTTTATCATCATCTCGGACAAAAGACACAACATAATATTATAATTGTTGAGAAAAAGTAAGTAGGTATTACTGTAAATCTTCAATCAGTGATTCTAAGCCGCAAGCTTCGTGTATTTTGTCTTAAAAACAATTTAAAAAAAACCTAAAAACTTTAACTGTAATTTGAAAAGAATTTTGATTATTTCGTATTAGTCTCAGCAAACCCTTTCATTCGATACCCACATATTAAGAGTGCATAAAAAAATAACTAGTGCGCCATCTTCGCCATATTGGATTTAGAATGACGTCAATTAGCTAACTATGTAATGTTCTCCAAATTTAACGAGCATGAAAAACTTCAGCTCAATCCGAAACCGGGAAGCGGTTCTAGTTTAGCTTCCGAGATTGGTCCCAAACTAACAAACTAGGTAATAACCCTGCAAGCCAATATAGAGCTTGTCATCACATCAGCTCATATATACGTCCCTACCGAGGGGCTCGAGCCTACCCTGAATTAGGGCGATCGGGCCTTAGTCGACCACGCGGGCCCAGTGCGTATAGGTCAACTTTACACACAACCTTCGAGTTTCTTTGCAGGCGTGTGCAGGTTTCCTAACGATGTTTTTCCTTCACCGTAAGAGCGTCGGATAAACTTACCTACATATGAGATCGAAATTCGAAAACCCATTGGTGTTTGGCAGGACTCGACCCACGACTTTCCGAATAGGACCGACGCTTGCTTGTAAGCTTGTAAAAAAACTTAATTCACACTCCGTTGATATTTTGGCAAAATAATCTCGTATGAATTTCTAAAAAAACAAACCTTGACAATCAACAAATTATTGATTATCGCCTTGCACGTTATGTAATTTGATTTGGTAGCGGCCCTTGCGCCACCGACGCTTGCTTGTAAGCTTGTAAAAAGCTTGTAAAAAAACTTAATTCACACTCCGTTGATATTTTGGCAAAATAATCTCGTATGAATTTCTAAAAAAACAAACCTTGACAATCAACAAATTATTGATTATCGCCTTGCACGTTATGTAATTTGATTAAAAACTAAAGATAGTTCAGAAACAAGTGAGTACGTTACTTTAATTTGGCTAGACAAATTAATTGCAGCTTGTAATTTTAAAACTAAGTGATATCTGTTCAATTTAATGGAAGAAGCAATTATTTTGAATTATTCATAAGTGCCCTGGCTGGACGCATTTCAATGAGAATGATAATGTTTTTCTTAATTTACATATAGCTTTGCTATTTTATTCAACTGTCTAACATTTCTGTCTGAAAGCTACTGTTCTCTAGTTTTTTTGAGATTGAACAAAAATGGCAAAAAACGGAATGCTCACATATTTTATGTACGTTCGTGTGTCTGTACGTATGTCACAATTAATTATATTTGCCATCGTTACACCAACACAGATGAAAAGTTTGATCCTAAATGGAAAAACGTCAGTATGACAAGATTTTTCAAGGGTATCCCCCCTTGCAGGTAAAAGGGGGATAAACATATTTTTCGAGCGCACCTCTTCCTCGAGTTGGGTAATTAAAATCGTCTTCTCATTAAATTAAATTAAGGTTTCTTTGAACACTTTTTTAAATAAAGTAGTATTTACGAAACATTGAGCTTTAAGTGACGCTTTACGTGTGACCCTCATCTCCCCCCTTTTAAACTATGATGGGATTTATAGATCTTAAAAAAATACAGTTGACAGACTTGACTCGAATAAGCAAACGAAAATATTTTGGTCATAAAAAAAATATTTTCAGAGTTTACAATTTTGTATGAAAAATCCATTTTACAAATCCAACTGCACATCTTTAGTTGTTTAACTAATCTTTCTAAACTAAGAAAGCCTAAAAGATAGTTTTTCCTTTTAAATTGATTATATTTTCTACTATTTATAAAAAAAAATGCAG
Organism: Coleophora flavipennella; assembly: GCA_947284805.1. Classification (NCBI taxonomy): domain Eukaryota; kingdom Metazoa; phylum Arthropoda; class Insecta; order Lepidoptera; family Coleophoridae; genus Coleophora; species Coleophora flavipennella. Next base: position 3,417,268 of record OX369297.1, read on the forward strand.
ATGTCCTTAATTGGGGGGTTTACTAATAGACATAAGACATTTATTGATTACTTGTCACCAAACACACATACATAATATTGGGAATAAATTAAATAAACTGCTTAAAAAAAATATGAGAGGATAACAATAACAAAATAACAGTACCTAATATTACAAGTAGAGAAAAAACTATCAAAGTACGATATGTGTCTATGTGTTTGTGTGCGTGTGCGTGCGTGTGTGACACATGACTCTAAAAAAATAACAGTTTAACGGATGCCCTTAATCGAAAAATGGTTTCAGCAAACCCTCAGTAGTTTCGAAAGACCTATTCAACAATCCTCCACAAGCCAGGGTAAGTCAACGAAAAAAAAACACCTCCTCTTTATATGTGGGGTAACTTCCTTAAAAAAATCTTGCAAGATTTTATTGTACCAATTTGTCGGCTTGATTAATATGTATGTATACCCATGCCAATAATAGTCTCTGAGTTAAGCCGCGGACAGATCGACAGACAGACGGACAGACCTGGCGAAACTTTAAGGGTTCCTTTTTGACTACGAAACCCTAAAAACGGGGTAATTTTTTAACAAAAAAATAGGGGTGGTTTCCATACAAATAAAAGTGGCATACAATAAAATATTTGAGTGCACTCCCCGTGTTTAGTATCATAAAATTAGTCTTATTAAAAAAAGTAGTGCTTCTTAACAACATATGTTTCCGTCCTCAAGATATAGCTCGGCAAAGTCACACTCCGGAAACTGCATACAACGGTCGTGAAATGACATTTCTAAAAAACAAATGAGGGAGCAAACAAAAATCACGCCGCAATCCACACTGAAAACCAAATTGTAACCAATCTGGGTGATGAGGGGGTGAGGTCGCAATCTAGAGAGCGGCAAGGAGTCACCATACTGTATGTTAGTACTAAAACATATACTTTGACTATACACTAACAGATCGTTGTATGTATAATCTATCGAGTACAGTTATTTTATATACCAAAGTAACTTATAGATTTTACAAAAGTTTTGTTGAGACACGAATGTATCTAATGAAGTAATGACCAATATCATAATCTTTTCATCAAGACAACCAAGAAAATAATCGTGGGTATTTTCACTTATACATTGAACAGCAAATAACAGACAAGGCAAGGGACCTCATCTGTTCTGTTTTACACTTTATCTCTCTCTTTCTTCGTGTTCACGGATATAGAGATCTCTTTCTACCTCGCTCGAAGCCATCAATCGTGTCTGCACGAACTCCTAACTCGTACTCACGTCAGGATTGCGTGACAAGTAAAAATGATCAGGCGCATACAGTATGTATGTATGTAAGTACCGTAAGAGCTAGCTGGAATAAACTTTCGGTCGTGAATATAATTGAAACTGTGTTTTTCTTTTTCTGTGTGTTTGCGTTCGATTGGTTAGATATCCTGTAATAGAACGCCAATATTTATTATCAAAACTGAGTAATCAATCAATATATATATATATATATATATATATATATATATATATATATATATATATATATATATATATATATATATATATATAATCTTCTGTCCGTGTGTTAGTCATTGAACTTAAACGGCTGGACCGATTTCGCTAATTCTTTTTTTGTCGAGTTCGTTATTGTCAGGAGAAGGTTCTTATGTAGGGTAGGGTAGGGTAGGGTAGTGTAGTGTAGGGTAGGGTAGGGTAGTGTAGTGTAGGGTAGTGTAGGGTAGTGTAGTGTAGTGTATGTAGGGTAGTGTAGGGTAGTGTAGAGTAGGGAAGTGTAGTGTAGGGTAGAGTAGTGGGGTAGAATAGTGTAGGGTAGGGTAGTGTAGGGTAGGATAGTGTAGTGTAGGGTAGAGTAGTGTAGGGTAGGGTAGTGTAGGGTAGGGTAGTGTAGTGTAGGGTAGGGTAGGGTAGTGTAGTGCAGTGTAGGTTAGGGTAGGGTAAGGCAGTGTAATGTAATGTAAGGCGGTACGTAGTTCGCCGGGACAGCTAGTATATTATAAAACAAAGCGTCGGTGGCGTAACGGCTAGGTTAGGCGCCTCCTACCCGGGAGGTCGTTGTTCGAATCCTGCCACGTACCAATGTGATTTCGAATTTAAATTTCTTAAGTACGTTTATCCGATGCTCTTACGGTGAAGGAAAACATCGTGAGGAAACCTGCACACGCCTGCGAAGAAACTCGTAGATTGTGTGTGAAGTCGACCAACCCGCAGTGGGCCCGCGTGGTCGACTAAGGCCCGATCGCCCAATTCAGGGTAGGCTCAAGCCCCTCGGTGGGGACGTATATGAGCTGACATGATGATAAAAGAAAGTGTACAATGTGCGTGCCGGTAAAACTCAGAAACGAGTCGCGGTACGATCAAGGAAGTTATATGGTGTGGTAGCCCTCTATCCCCCATCCATGAAGAAGGTTCCCGTTTTTACCTGAATAGCGTGCTTTTGATGATATAATGACTGGAAGTTTCGCCCTCAAGAAATTTCTAGAACAGCTCAGAACATTTGAGAGTATTGAAAAGCATTCCCCAACAACATCCCTTGCAGATCATTGTGGAACATTCCAGAACACTCTCGAATGTTGCGGAGTGTTCTGGTTTGACCATTCCATGCCTGTTTTTGTAGGTGGGGCTACTCCCTGAGCCTAGCCGGGTACCTCAGATAGTAATATGTTTATATATAACAGTAAGGGATATAAAAGTACAAGAATTTTTGAAGTCGTAATCTTAATGATCATTATCGTCATCATCATGTCATTTAATAATCTTTTCAGTTCATACACGTCCCCACCAAGGGGCTCAAGCCAACCCTGAATTAGGGCGTTCGGGCCTTAGTCGACCACCATGTCATTTAATACTGGTTTTTAAAGAAACGTCGCTAAAGAAGTGTTGAAAACAACTAACTGAGTTAAACATGACTTTGTGATTGTGTTGTTTATTTATAGACCTGGTGAAGGTCGCAGGAAGCCGCTGGATGCGGGCAGCGCAGAACCGGTCGTCATGGAAATCCTTGGGGAAGGCCTATGTCCAGCAGTGGATATCCGTCGGCTGATATGTTTATGTGACACAAACATAAGAGAAAATTGAGAAGTGGGTGACATGGAAAATATACACACTAAACAAGCGATAGAAGAGATAATGTTATGACACCTTTATGTCACGACAGCTTTATGAAAACCACCATAGAAGGAAAGACAGAGGGACGAAGAGGCAGAGGAAGCCAAGATGAAATTACAAAGAGCAAATAAAGGAAAAGGCTGCTGTCGTGTCGTATCAATTAAGACGGTGGGTATGGAGGGGCACATAGCTCGTAGAACAGATGGCCGTTGGAGCAGTAAAGTTCTCGAGTGGCATCCGCGCACCGGAAAACGTAGCGTAGGCAGGCCCCCCACTCGGTGGAACGATGGCCTGGTGATGGTCGCGGGAAGTCGCTGGATGTGGGCAGCGCAGAACCGGTCGTCATGGAAATCCTTGGGGGAGGCCTATTTCCAGCAGTGGACGTACGTCGGCTGATATGATGATAGATAGGAAGAATTGGCGATTACTCCACAAACAAGAATGGTGCTCGTAGATTAGATTATGATAAAGCAAGCAATATAATAATAATATGCAGGGACCCATCACACACGGTTATCTGGCTCAAACTAGGACTTCCAGGGAACCAGAGACTGTTATAAATACAAGCACGTTCAAAAACATACACATATAGATACTAAACACCAAAGCACAGAGCAAACAAAACTGTTCGTGACACCAATAGCCATGGGTGGGGGTCGAACCCACGACTCTCAGTCCAGCAGAGAGTAGCGCTGCCACTGGACTAACAATTCAGTCAACTTATGACTTAATTGTTGCTCATAAACCAGGAATTAGGAGGCGAATCGCGTCGACAAAAACTGTTTCTAATTTATTATCATCATCATATCAGCTGAAAAACGTCCACTGCTGGACAAAGGCCTCCCCCAAGGATTTCCACGACGACCAGTCCCGCGATATTCACCTTCATCAAAAACTAACAGACACACCCACAACCTTTGAGTTTCTTCGCAGATGTATGCAGGTTTCCTCACGATGTTTTCCTTTACCGTAAGAGCGTCGGATAAACGTACCTGTGAGATCGAAATTCGAAAACACATTGGTACGTGGCTCGATCCACTACTTCCCGGATAAGAGGTAGCGGCCCTTGCCGTTACGCCACCGACGCTCTCTAACATACATCATAATGGACTTTTAAACAAATTTTACTAGCTACATCTTTACTAGGCACTCAATAATTTTGCAGCATCTACAAAATTCTTGTAAACTAATGAATGTCTGAATCCCATACAATGTCCATTAATACGAGCAAATGAAATTCATCATTCCTTTCAACAAAGCTAAGAGAATGGATCCAATCAACATTTCATCTGCTTAACATGTAAACGGTTTGTATGGCACGCGGATTGATACGTCACTTGGATATAGACATTTCACGCATGCGTGCATCGGAAGATTGCTAACATTGCTACAGTAATGAATGAATGTAACAATGTGTCGCTGCGGTGATTGAATAACACTTTTTCACGTGAAACAATGACATGTCTCACGAAACTTTACACCAAACATGGCCATGCAGGTTAGGGTATATTATTGTGGCGGTATTCGTAACAAATAATCATTTAAATAAATGAAAACGATAAACGTGTTAAAAAAACCGGCCAAGTTCTGACAGAACTGCACACATTATATTAGATGGCGCTAGTTTCTTCACGTTTAAAAAAACACGTTTTTTGTATGGAGACTTTCACATTTTTCTAATTTTTAGTATTTGTTCTTTCTTATAGCGGCAACAGAAATACATCCTCTGTGAAAATTTCAACTGTTTAGCTATCACGGTTCATGAAATACAGCCTGGTAACAGACGGACAGACAGATGGACAGTTTTACCCTTTGGGTACGGAACCCTAAAAACTACTTCCGTAGCAACAAATTAGTACAATTATGCTTTATTATTATTGGTTTTTGTTAATTTTCTAAAAAAAGCACTACACCGATTTTGATAAAATTTATATAGGAGCAACTCCTGAGCATACCCTATCGAATAAAAAAATATCATGAAAATCAGTTTACAATCTGCTAAGATATCGCGTAACGCACACAAAAAAACCTACACTCTAATTGTAATCCTCCTTTCTGGAAGTCGGTTGAAAACCGGCCAAGTGCGAATCGGACTGCGAAGCGCACCGAGGATTTCGTACCATCGCTACTCTCCGCACAAGTATAACAATGATACCTATAGATTTCAAACAAAACATCAACGCGAGCGACAGAAAAAAGATTTTTGGAGTTTACTCCTTAAGAAATATAGTGTTAAATGTTTATGTCAGTCACCTTTTATATAAGGAAGGCTAATGACTCCATGGCCATACAGCCTAAACTGCGAGGCCGGAGGCCGAGCTCCGCGTAGGGCGGATCCCGGAGCGTTCCTCCGAAGGTCAGGGACGTCAAAGCTAGACCTTTCATGACGAGTAAACTCCAGTCGCGCGTCGGAGCTGACACGCACCCTTTGTTTTTCGGTTCGGACTCCTTAACGCGAGTATAACCTACACTTTGCCGGTTTTTAATAATCATACCAAAGTTTCACGAGTAAATGTATTACCGTTTTTACGTCGGACGGACGCACGGATGGAGAGACATTCAGCATCATATGATCCCGTTAGCTGTTACGGAACTCTTAAAATATAACTGAAAAAATATATTTTTAAGGTAAGTTAAGAAACATACCTTTTCAGGGTTTTTGTCTTAGCTCCTGTGACGTCGTCAACGAGACGCCGGGGGTGTAACTCGTCTTTCGATTCTACAATGAAAGTTTAGTATGCTTATCCAATGATCATCGGTGATGATATTTATTGTTAAGCAAAAAAAAGATAGAAGGCTCTGTCGGCTGACTGATTATTATTAGCTTCAATGATTCCTCTCACTTTCTTGCCATAGTTTTAGGGAACTCAGCCCAGACGCGCGGATAATGAAAATATACTTTTATTCAAAGGACCTCTGTCCTGGCTCACGGTCAGCCCTCGAATCTATCTATTGTTTCAAAAAGCTTCCGAATGACTTACAAAATCAAATTTAAACTAATATTCTAAATTCGATTCGCGTCAGCAAGAAACTAAGCAAAGAGGCTGGGAGTAGATGTATGTAGAGACATACGATCTCTACACTCCACATCCAAAGCTGTGGTGGCACGGAAACCTCGGTTTTGGCCAGTTATTAACAACTAACCAGTGAGTCGGACAGTGATTCCTTGTTTACAAAACTTTTATGCCGCTCCCGGTTTCATTTTTAGGGTTCTGTACCGAAACGCACCCAAGATATTTGTGCATTAGCATACACTGTCCGTCCGTCACGTCAGTCCGACCTTCAATGGGCCGTATTTTTGAATCGTACTAGTTCAGTTCAGTTCATATAGTCAGAAACAATGTAACATTGTGTTTGAAGTTATGAAAATAAAAAAACTAAATAACAATCTTATACCTAGCATGCAAGAGTTAAAATTTCATAATAATCATAGTCAAAAATCCATACATTGAATAATTAAGTTACTAGATATTATAATTTAGATAAATTCAAAAAAGAAAAAAGTAAAGCTATACACGTCAATAATTAAAATTATATTATGTCAATATAAGTAATGTTAAATAATAGCCTCAAAAAAATTAATTTATGTGTCACATTATTATGTGTCAAATTATTTATCAAAGTCCCAAAAATAATAAACAATGTCCAAATAATCAAATACTTAACCTCAAAATTTATCAACCTCAAATTCGTCTATACTATAGTAACACTTATCCAACAGAAAGTTTTTTAACTTAGTTTTAAAAGTAGAGTTGTTCCTTATTAATTTGAATTCTACAGGTAATTTGTTATAAGTATATTTGTTACCTTTAAAATAAGCACTATGTCTTACCACCTCCAAGGTTGGTATTTCTTTATTGTTTAGATCTTTTCGTCTTGTGTTTAATCTTAAAGCTTTTTCTTCCTTGGATTCAGTATAACACAGATTCTTTTGTACGTCCCAGACAGTAAGAAATATATAAAGACTTGGAACCGTTAGAATTTCCAAGTCTTTGAAATGCGGCCTATACAAGATGTAGTTTGTGGTATATGGTAGACGGTTGAAATTTTCAGAGATTTGTTTTGCTTTATCGTAAAACCGGTAATACATACAAGCATTAAACTTAGTGTGATCATAATGTTTTCTAAGTAAAAAAAAGATTAAAAAGCGATCTAAAAAGATGCAAACAAAATGATGTTGAAAAATAGGAGATTATATTAAGAATCTAACTCTGAAACCATTTTTCTCGAATCTAAATTGTCACTCTTATCTTGTTATTATCAGCCTTGAAAGCCTGCTCAAATAAAAGATGTAGACTTTAAAATTAGTACAATAGAATTAAGTACATAATTAGTCTCTGAAATCGTTTTTCCTCGAATCAAAATTGTCACTCTTGTTATTTCCAGCCTTGAAAGCCTGCTCAAATAAAAGGTGTAGACTTTAAAATTAGTCTCTGAAATCATTTTTCTTCGAATCAAAATTAAGGTGTAGACTTTAAAATCAGTCTCTGAAATCATTTTTCCTCAAATCAAAATTGATACTCTTGTTATTATCAACCTCGAAAGCCTGCTAAAACAGAAGGTGTAGACTTTAAAATTAGTCTCTGAAATCAATTTTTATGCCACCATCAGATGAGATGTAGTGAAACGCACTCAAATTTATAATGTAAAAAATATTGTCTTTAATTTCTTTGGTTTTAATTATAAGTTGCATATTTAATTAGATTACTTCCATTCTTTAGGTAAATACAACAATTATTTATTTTTTTTATTAAAAAAATTGAGTGCGTTTGAATGCAACTCACCTGATGGTAAGTGATGATGCAGTCGAGGATGGTACACGCAAACTCAAATAATGCATATTCACTCTTGCCTTTTTTTATTTTTTTTTATTCATAATTGGTAAGCCCTTGGCATCATTGGCACCTGATGGTAAGTGATGATGAGGCCCAAGATGGAAGCGGGCTTACCAAGATTCCCCAACGCAATGGAGAACTGGCCATCTTATCTTCTTGCCTTGAATCCTATACTTACTTGATTCTTTGACATCACAACTGCGCATCTGTTAGTACTATGTTCGCATCCACCCGTTAATTCGAGGTGCAAACAGCTGACAACTCCACTCCGCGCCGTTATAATTAAATGAAAAAACTCTCATCCTTAAGCTAAATGCCCTTCGCTTGCAGCCTCTTTTATGTTTGTACTTTAATTATTTTAATTAAACGGCGTTACCTTAATTGCCGGCGTCCATTATTCCCCTGCGTATTGTTTTGTAGTAGTTTTATTAATACCCGACGCGACGCAAAAGAGTGGGTACGTGTCATCGCAGCTCCTAAACGAGTGGACTGATTTTAATGCGTTATTTTTATTTGAAAGCCAGATTATTCGGAATAGCTATTAGCTATGTTTGATAGAAATCCAGTCAGCCGTTCGTGGAGATATTAAACTGTCCGCCGAAATGATAAGAGATGCTTTTTACCCGACTGCGCCAGAAAGATGCTTATGTATATCGAATGTATGGCATGTTTGTATGTTTCTTTGGCACGCTCTGTAGCCTAAACGGCTTGATGGATTTTAAGTGCGAGGTGTCGTTAGATTCGTTTTGATCCCGTGAGTAACATAGTATATTTTCACCCGACTGGCCAAAATATAGGGATTAAGTTTTACGCAGTCAGGTTTTTAATTTTCACTTAATTCGTGTAGTTTTATAAATTAATGTTCACCCCGAGCAAGTTTTAGGTGCAATAAACAAACAAAAATCTCGGGAAACAAAATGGCCGCCGTAATTGAAATTGTTCCGATTTCTCTTAAAATTGGCCGGGGTTTTTTAATTTCACTAATGATTTTATGATAGAAATCACTCTCATATTTTGAAAGTGTTATTTGAGTTTGATTGCAAGTAACAAGCTTGCGGTGCCTTTCCCCGACCACGGCACACCTATTGTCCAGCCCTGTGTGTCCTAGAACCGGTACGCGTGGGGACCTGTATAATGCAGTCCGGGTAGCAGAGTAAAGACGTAAAGGTCTGGAAAAAATTAATTTAAGCCCTTTGGGTCGACTCCTTAAGAAGAAGAAACTACGTGAGACTAAATACTACCTTTATCAAGGGAAGTATGCATTGACGTTATTCTTATGAATGAAAAGCTAAAATAAAAGGAAGGGGACCTAAAAACAACAAGTGAAAAATTTTTTTTTTTGTTGTAATTAATACATCTGTATAGAAAAATTGCAAATGAAAATGACTAGTCAGCTCAGTCTAAATAAAGATTTTTTTAATATTATTAGTTATGACCCAACTGTAGCGAAGCCTCAAACGAGGGTTAATGTGTTTGATTATTTTAATTTTAGTTTTTTTTTAAGTTTTTATAATTTCTTTATATTTTTATTCTAGTGTGTACAATAAAAAGTATTTATCTTATCTTCATTTGAGAGTGAAATGGGCTCACACTGTGAAGAATAGCGTTCGATTCGTTGGTATTACCTGAAACAAAAATATTTACACATAAATGTTTGTCTTTGAAAATTTTAAACTAATAAAATTAAAAAAAAAACGGTTGGGGTTGTGTCGGGGCACACTGAAACATCTACTTTTGACGTCACCCCTACTTATTTTTCCTCCGACCTTGCAGGGATTGCTCCGGGCTTCGTCCTACGCGGAGCTCAGCCTGCGGCCTGGTGGTTTTTTACGTAGTTGCTATGCGACCGCGATTTGTTACTCAGTTGCTATGGAGGAAACAGATTCATTCGTCACTTCCGTTACAGTCTTTCGTTACTTCCGCCACGGTCCAGATTTTTCACTTGATACCCCGTATGTGATATTATAGACGCCCTACGTCAAAAATTATACACAACACCCGTCACACTCACACTTAGGTAATCTTAAGTATACAACAATTTTACAGTGACAATAATTGAAAACGCTACACACGTTTAAAAACCGACTTCCATCGCAAAAACTAAGTTTTTACATTATTTTTGCATTATTATTTTTGGTTTTTGTTAATTTTCTAATAAAGTACTACACCGATTTTGATAAAATTTATATGGGACCACACGGGAAGCACTAGCTTTCAAATAAAACAAGAGTCATAAAAATCAGTTCACCCAGTCAAAAAAAACGTACAGACGAATTGAGAACCTCCTCCTTTTTGGAAGTCGCTTGAAAAAAAAACAGATGCGAACTACGCTGTCCTCTAAAACTTTTTACTGATTATTATACAAATAAAAGCTTGTACGCCATCAAGCGCCAACCATGCATACCTAGACTTTTCATAACAATCCCTCCTATATAGAAAGCACGTCACTCCCGAGACGTTTCCACGTCAAAAGATACTAAATTATTCACTTCTACGCGCAACACAAAGGACCTCTCTTTTACGGCCGGATAATATTTCCCGAATAACTTCAGTGTTGCCATAAACGGGCATCTACGAGTAGGTACTACTCGTATGTATACAGGGTTTATCCAATTACAGACCAGAGATGCTCTGAAATCGATCGCAATTTTTTAAAGTTAAACTTTTATTACATCGTCTCAAATTTGTTCGTGTGTGTGTTGCATTTCGCGTGACGGTCGCTTTCGTCTGACGGTATGATCGTTTCGTCCTCTGTACCGTAGCAAGAGCAGCCATGATCGCTTCGTCGTCTGTAAAGTTTCACTTTCATAAAACCACACACTTACTTTTTTTGTTGTACTTCTTCTTCTTATCGTGTGGCACAATTAACTGTGCTATCCAAGGGATAGACGACGGTTGCCTGGTGTTGCACTTAGCATCACCCGCGAGAAATTAGATTTACACATACGGACGTGTGCAACCCGACCACAAGGTAAGCTTGCTAAAAACCATTTAAAAAATCTACGAGCAAATCAAGTTAAGTTCTACAGCTCATCCATTTGGATTTGTGGGGACCAGTGAGTACGCATTCGTGGATCGGATCTCTTTATTTGTCAACTTTTACAGACCATTTTAGTCGTAAAACACTGAAAATATCTGGAATCAGATGTGCAGGTTTCCTCACAATGATTTCCTTCACCGAGCAATAAGTAATTCATCATCATATCAGCCGAAGGAAGTCCACTGCTGGACATAGGCCTAGAATAAGTAATTATATGTTCTTAATTTTCGAAAAACTCATTAGTACATTGGCGCCCGGATTCGAAAGCAGGACCTCTGGTTAGGAGGACCGAGTCGGTACCATTGAGCCACCGACGCTTGCTTGCTTACCAATACAGATAGAGTTTGTGTCAAAATAAATTTTGCTTTAGAGTGTTACAGTAAAACACATACATTGGCCTGTGTTGCGGCCCTAGGACAGTACCAACCACCCCATCTCGTCCCGAGGGTGTCGTAAGAGTAGACTAAGGGATGCAAAACGGGGGGATAGGCAGCAGCGTTCTTTACGTTATTGTGCCACCATACTTCACAATACTACCGCCAACCCCCCTGCCAAGTGTGGCGATTTCGGAAAAACCCTCCAATTTGAAGGAGGCCTATGTCCAGCAGTGGACTTCTTTTGGCTAATGTTGGTCATTATCATCATCGCATGCCAAAGCAGGATGATTAGCAACTATTAGTACAGTGTTTCTAAATTTCCAACCATGATTTTTAGCTGTTACTTTAAGACAACGAGCAAAGCTGGTTCTTGCGCTTCGCCGGCGGCGGCCGCTCCCACGACACGCTCTCTTCGCTCACTTGGCTTGCGTTTTGTCTGTCATGGCAATCTAGCATAACTCCTCGCTTTTTACACAGGTCAAAGTGAGGATAGTTAAGAAGCGAGGAACCAAGCGATGAGCTATGTTAGGTTGACATGATACACAACAGGCGCACAGATTACTAAATAGTTACTTGACAGGCGGCCGAGCGAGCGAAGCTAGCGTGTCGCGGTAGCGGCCAGCCAGAACTTCACTCGTTGTCTTTGGATCAGACCTAATCAAGACTGAAAACTGTAAATCTCTTCCGATTAATTTTTACTCATATGTAATTCGCTTCAGCATATTGGTTATTTTGACGAGCACAAAGTGATCCAGTACAGAACAGAGTATAAATGTCTGTACTGTAGTGATATCAATCAATCATCATATCAGCTCGAGGGGCTCGAGCCTGCCCTGAATTATGGTAATCGGGCCTTAATCGACCACGCGGGCCCAGTGCGGGTACGTCGACGTTACACACAACCTGCGAGTTTCTTCGCAGGCGTGTGCAGGTTTCCTCACGATGTTTGCCTTCACCGTAAGAGCGTCGGATAAACGTACATAGTATAAAATCGAAGTTCGAAAACACATTCGAAGCACGACCTCCCGGACAGGAGGTAGCGGCCCTAGCCGTTACACCACCCACGCTCTATATCACTGCAGTACAGTACTTACTGTAGTGTTATACAATTAGGTAATTGGCAATACGCCCCCTTTATTGTTTGACTCGAAGAGTTACACTCTTATACTAGTGTCAGCAGAGCCTCTGAATTGTCCACAAGAGTCGTAAAAAAGTTATCGTTACATTTCCTCCTTAACTCGTATGTCTGCTTGAAAGCTTTATGAAGAGTGACTTTTGTGTAGTTGTTCTTAGCTGTTTCTGTCTTGATACCACTTTTTACGATGATAAAGATTTGAAGCAATGTCATGTCTTATTCTTAGATTAAAGCTCCTTATTATTTTATTAAAGAGTTGGAGGAGCTTTACCTAAGACTAAGAAGACACGCAAGAAGTACGCAAAGAAGGGTATAAACGATGAATACTATATTTTGGTTACAAGTGACACCTCTAACAGTCTAACAGTACGTCTAACAGTAGTAGACTAGAGGTAATACGTGACGTGAATGTAATAAATTTAATTTTATATCACATCACATCAGCTCATATATACGTCCCTACCGAGGGGCTCGAGCCTACCCTGAATTAGGGCGATCGGGCCTTAGTCGACCACGCGGGCCTAGTGCGGGTTAGTCGACTTCACACACAACTTGCGAGTTTCTCCGCAGCCGTGTGCAGGTTTCCTCACGATGTTTTCTTTCACCGTAAGAGCGTCGGATAAACGTACATATGACATCGAAATTCGAGAACACATTGGTACGTGGCAGGACTCGAACCACGACTTCTCGGATAGGAGGTTGCCGTTGTGCCATCGACGCTCATTTACAATCACAATCTTCACAAAATCACAAGGCTGCTTTCATAATTAATATAAATTATGAAAGCCAGAATTAAAAGCAAACAAACGGATTTTTCGTTTTATTGACAGAAAAATAATTATTGATTTTCCATGTAAATATAACGTAAAAATTAAAGGTCTATTAATTCAAAAATCTAAAAAATCCAAACCGTCCAGCAACATTTTTAATTCCTGAAAACGCTCCGAATTAAAAACAGCCAATCGAATATTTTCCATGTCACTAATGGCATTACGACCATGCTTCGACCGACGTAACGACCAATCACGGAAGAGTAATGACCGTTTGATATTTTCACAGTTGAAATTGCACGAGCAACAAATAGTTAGTTTGTATTAATTTATCAAATCGGTCAAGTAGGTCTTAAAATGAACATGGACAAGACGAAAATAATGTAAAATGTTCGTGTCGCACCCACCCCTCTAGGTAGCATTCCGTTCTTGGCGACCGCGACCCGTGACCGCGACCTAGCGACCGCGCGACTTCGGTCGCCTGTCGCGGGGCGACTCTTGGCATACGAATTGACGCGACGCGACCCACAGTGTTCTTGAAGTCGCTTGGCAAAACGGTTGTGTCTGAAAATGTCTGACGTTCCGATGAAGAGACAAGAACTTATTCAGCAATTATTGGAGGATGATGAAGAGGACGACGATATCCTGATTATGTTGTCAACGCTTCCAAAGAAAAGAATGAAGATTGACTCAATTTTCACATCGCGAGAAGAAGAGGGCTGTTTTCAAATACTCATCAAACGATATTTAAATTATAAAGAAAAAAAGTTCAGAAAGTATTGTAGATTAAATCATAAACAGTTTAAATTTTGACGTGCTTCCCGGCTGGGTCGCGCGACGGCACTGCCTCTGGAGCGACCGCGTCGCGCGACTCAAGTCGCTCGCCGGCCACGCCCACCGGTCGCGCGACTCGGTCGCTTGCTTCCGTCAGTGCTTCATATAAATTAATACAAAGCAGTGGGTCGCGGTCGCTGGTCGCGGTCGCCGGTCGCGGTCGCGGGTCGCGGTCGCCAAGAACGGAATGCTACCTTAAAGGTTGGAGACTCTACTCTGGAAGTTGTTGACGATTATTGGTGGCAGTGGGCAAGGCACATAGCTCGTAGAACAGATGGCCGTTGGGGCGGTAAAGTTCGTTCGTTAGCGACCCCGAACCGGAAAATGTAGCGTAGGTAGGCCCTCTCACGCGGTGGACCGATGACCTGGTGAAGATCGCGAGAAGCCGATGGATGCGGGCAGCGCAGGACCAGTCTTCGTAGAAATCCTTGGGGGAGGCATTTGTCCAGCAGTGGACGTTTTTCGGCTGATATCATGATGGATGATGATGAATTATCTAATAATACACGAACACGCTAAAGGATTATAAAAAAACTATATTATCTGTTTCTGAAGCTGTCGTAGCTCAGTGAGACTTGCGAGGTTGAGTTTATCACGCAGGTTAACTGACCAGAAGCACGGCTATTGCCTGGATGAGTTTGACTATTAGAGGCATAGAGGTTAGGCCGTTGGTGCCGGTTGCTATCACTAGATGGCAGACGTTAAGGCGGTAATATTAAAGTTTTTCATTATTTTTGACGTAAATTACTCCTAAACGATAGAAAACCCAAGGTTGAAAAAAATACTCTTATTGTTGATGATGTTCCTTAAGGTCAAAAGCTATTAGAAACACGATTGAGCAGTTTTGGCTCGATAAAAAAAAATCTTAAAGATAGGTCTACATCTTACTTTCAACTCTAGTTATGACTAATATTTTGAAGCATAAATTAAAAAAAATATACAACAATAATTGTTATGATAATACAAAGTGAGTAATGTTATTATTTTTTATACTTTCATTGTAGTTTTTGATTAAAACGAAAAACCATTGGCAAAAGTGTGGTTATATTCTATACTCTTTACACGTAAAGAAAAAGACAGAGACATCTGTTCCAATCAATACCTCGACTTAATGATAAGATTCCGTTGAAAAACTTCTGACAGTGGGGTTCGCTACTAGCCCTAAAAATTCCACTAACCCGGTCTTCGCCCCCGTGTCACAGATGAGATACTAGTTACTTCGTCCCGTGTGTGGAGTATCGCCTAATCTCCCTGAGTTTGGGAAGGGACCTGTGCCCCAGCAGTGTTTTGCATCGGACGTAGCTCAGTGCAAGACCATCATCACAAATCAATGACGTCCATTGCTGGACAAAGGCCTCTTCAAGTGGGGGGGGCGGGGGGTGCGGGTGGAAGTTTGCCGTAATCGCCACGCTAGGCAGGCGGGTTGACGATCGCAGTGTGATGTGTGGTGGCACAGGACGCGTAAAGGGGGCTTCTGCCCATCCTGCAGTTTTTGATCCCCTAGTCGTCTTCTACGATACTCTCGCTTCCCGAGAGTGTCGTAGAAGAGCTGGTGCTATTTCAGGGCTGCACAAAAGGTCTGGTTGCGTCGATTACGCATATAAACTGGCTAGAAGGATTTTCAGTCTACTTGGTATGGGACTGTTCAGAAACACGTTACCTATAGAATTTAAAACTCCCGGTTGTATACAATAATGTAGAGTACCCATTGGCCTATTTCGTCTTACTTGTCTGCCAAGTGGGTCTTATGCAAGATCATGGCCTATTTAGTCTGATATTAGCTCAAAGTGACACCAAAAGAATGTTTACCAAAAACTCATTTATACTCCGTCACGTAGAAGAAGAAAGCTTAAGCTTTTTAACCGCCTCCGTGGCGTAATGGTTAAGTCCATTAGCTTCACATCAGGAGGTCATGGGTTCGATTTCTGGCGGAGTCTTACTTCGTAAGGTTCGGTTTTCTAAGCCCGCCTGGCTAGCTACCACCATCAAGATAGCCAGAGTTCCCCATTGCGTTGGGGAATCTTGGTAAGCCCGCTTTCATCTTCGGCACCATCGTCAATTACCATCAGGTGAGATGATGACAAAGACTTGCCAATTGTGGATAAAAAAAACTATCCACATGAGGCAGAGTGTTAAATTATGTATTTATAAGTAAGGTCAACAAAATCGATTGAAGAAGCCCACGAAACTTTTGGAAAATCTGTTTTTAACAGTTTAATCAATTTTCGGAGCTTTTCCAGTCTTAGTTGTAAACAAAACATTAAATTCGCATTTTCCTGTAAATATAGAAAGAGTCAATTTCTGTGGATACGATATTTTTTGCATTTGTCAAAACACAGTTTGTTGTTTATAATAAAAGTAACTCTCGTGTGTAGTTTATTTGGGTTGAAACTTAGGTTGTCTTCACTTAGATTCTTTTGTTATATATTCTTTGTCATAAGCTCAAAATTCCGCACAAACTCGGAAATCCCGGCCTATTCCAGCCAAAACCGGTAATATCTGGTCCAATCCGCAGTAAATTGGATTCTGCCGTACTGTGCTGTACCTCCAGGCGAACAGCGCATGTCGACTTTTGCATCATGGCTGTAGACTATTTTACCCTCGATGTTCGCGGGTGGCCATGATTTGTGATCGTCGCATACAACGAACTAAAATATTATAAATATCGCCGAATAATCGATGGTTGAATGGAAAAAGATCACAAGCGACATTTAGGCAAATTTACAAGGGAACAGTTTTTTTATAATTTCCCTGTCCTGCTCACAATTATTCAAAAACGTTAAGCGTCCGAGAGTGTGTGTATTTCTTTGTCCTATTCACAATTATTCAAAGTGTGCATTACAAATGTTACAATCAAATTCAACGTTCGTTATTTATATATTTTTTAATGTTTAATCGAAGAACTTGGAGTCAGATCATTTACATCCAGTCCGAACAAGGAATAAAGAATTATTTTATTTCCTGCAGTATTTTACCTAAATACACACTACACAGCATAAAAAATATATATGCACTAGCTTTTGCCCGCGACTTCGCCCGCGTGGACATCGTTTGAGTGTTGCGCGAGCCGCAAGCAGCTCGTGAGCGTGGACATGAGTTTTCTCCAGATCCGTGTCCCAGATCAGGCTACTCTGATTAGCAGTCTATGTCACTTTCCACACCCTCAACTAATTTTATACAAAAAATCACTTCAATCCGTTGCTCCGTTGCGACGCCGACGTGCGCGAGCGTGGAAATGAGTTTTCCCCAGATCCCTCGAGAACTATGAAAGGATATGCTAATTAGTAGATTATGTCATTTTTCACCCTCACAACCATCTCTTTGCAAAAAATCACAACAATCCATTGTTTCGTTGCGATGTTAGAGGAATTAACCAAAAAAAGGGTATTTTTTCAGTTCCCTCAGGAACTGCATCGGACTATGCTATTTTCACGGGGTAAAAAGTAGCCTATGTACATAACAAAAACACAGGCTACCTGCATGCCAATTTCGTCAAGATTGGTCGAGGTGTTGAAGCATGAAAAGGTAACAAACACATTTTCACATTTCAAATATCAGTAAAGATTTTAATTTTGTCACCAAAAACCATGGTCACTCTAATCTGTAACTACGCTTGCTACGTTCGTGAAATTTTTGCCATTTGTAACGTCTAGAGATATTATACTTTATTGCATTTAGGACATAACTGACATTTATGAGTTTTACACCTTGAATTTATATTGAGCGACGGTTATTTAATTTACGTTTCTGGTTCTATTGGCATTTAAGCGATAAGATATGTCTGTTTTACACGTAACAGAGTGCTTTTTAAAACTACTACGACTGAACCGTACTTTACACGTGGTCACACAAGCATTTGACCACTTTTTTAAACAATTAAAAAACAACATTTATTTAGGATCAACCGACAAAGGACAGATTGAAACTTAATTGTTCGTTTGCATCATGTCGCGTCGTCGTTTCCCCGACGGCCCAAAATAGAGGGTAATGTTTTTCAGGTATGTCTGTAAAAAAAATGTGTGTGTGTATGTATGTATGTTTGTTTCTTTGGCTGAGCCTGTAGCACAGATGAGATACTAGTAACTTCGTAACGTAGCTACAATAGTTTGATGGATTTTGGAGTGCAAGTTGTCGTTAGTGGCCCTTTATTTTTAATTATGTTTTCTATGAGCATATTTTCAACCGACTTCAAAAAGGAGGAGGTTCGCAATTCGGCTGTACGTTTTTTTTTGTATGTTTATTACACTACTTCTTCACCATTTGTAACTCGATTTTAATGATTACTTTTCAGTACTTTTTTTTAGAAAATTTACTTGGTTGTTGCGATTAAAGTATGTGAAGAAAAAAATAATGTTTGTAGTTACCCTTAAAGGCGCAACAACCAAATAAGGTTAATCCTAAAATATGAGGTTCAAGTAAAATTTAATGAACGGTCAACTTATTTCTTTTCATAATATTTCCAAGTATAATTTATGACTCGTGCCTTTCATCTATTGTCAGTCCTACCTTTTTTTAATTCAACTCTTTGTCTTCATTGTGAGCAGAACCTTCGATAGGCTTTATTAATACCTAATTTCAGCGCCATTCAATTTGTTTAAAAGAATTTTGAGGATTAACAAACGCCTTTGACTTTGTTTCGCTCATAGTGAATAGAGCACGATAATTTAATTCCAATGAAATAAAAATTAAATAATATACACCTGAAAATTCAATAAACAATTTAAAGTTAACAAAAATATAGTTTAAAAAAACTAAAAAACACTCTTTAAAAGCACATCAAACTAAAAAGTGAAAAATAATTCTTAATATAAGCTGAAAACAATAATGAACGAAAAATACTGGTATTATTGTGAAAAAAGCGTGGGGCGCTTTGTGCCATATTTTTCGTATATAGAGCAACTTTCGCTTTTTTCACAATAATAGGTACTAGTATTTTTCGTTCATTATTGTTTTCAGCTTATGTTAAGAATTATTTTTCACTTTTTAGTTTGATGTGCTTTAAAAGCGTGGTTTTTAGGTTTTTTTTTAAACTATATTTATTTTTCAATTTTAAATTCAGGATAATGAGATAAACTCATGAAAATATTGTATTGTCACTTTCTTGATAAAAAATGTACAAAGTTTAAATTAAATCTGTCTGCTTAAAGTGGGTCAAAATCGAGTACAAAGGAGTCGGTTACAAACATTAACGTACATACAGGTGAAGCTAATAAAAGCGTGATAAAAACAATAAAACAACATCACAACAAATATAAACACCCTATGAGTCTCTCATAATTTCCATTAAAAGTATGTTTACAATTCATCCATTAAAAATCCATCGTCCATATTAATAACAGGGTGTCGGGCTGCCCATTAAAATGTAAACAATAAAAAAGTTAATATGTATAAACTTGGCTATCAAATTTAAAATTTCCCCCGGCTAGATTGCGGTGCTAATGGGTGTTTTGAACTTATTTTTTTAAACAGCATGTACCTATTTGATAAGAGTGCGTCATAGATTGA
Organism: Coleophora flavipennella; assembly: GCA_947284805.1. NCBI lineage: Eukaryota > Metazoa > Arthropoda > Insecta > Lepidoptera > Coleophoridae > Coleophora > Coleophora flavipennella. The sequence goes on from OX369297.1 coordinate 3,436,862, forward strand.
ATAGGTATTTCTAGTCGGAATAGATTGCAAACCTTAATACTGACTAGTTGCAAAAAATATGTTCTCTTTAATTAATTTTCTTTTTCTTTTAATAATAATTAATGTTGAACAAAAAAAACCGACTTTAAACAAAAAACTAAGCTTCCAATCGGTTTCTCTGGGATGCCATCATCAGATCATGGTTTCCCTATCATGATACCACCCTTGTGATATCCCCTTTCTAACAAAAAAAGAATCATTAAGATCGGTTCATAAACGACGAAGTTATCCGCGAACACACATAGAAAAATAATATATTATATACGGTCGAATTGAGAAACCTCCTCCTTTTTTGAAGTCGGTTAAAAAGTAGACAGTTTAAAATAATTTTCTAGGTCCCAACTAAGGCTCACCCACATGGGTGGTTTCAAGTTCTTAAGTCAAACCCTTTCAAAGACGCTAGGACACACACACACACACACACACACACACACACACACACACACACACACGCACATTGTTACTATAATGGTGGCCATATCTTGCAAACAGTGCCTACACATAACTAATGGTTAGTCCATTTGCTTAACATCAGGAGGTCGCGAGTTCGATTCCCGGTGGGGTCAACTTGTAAGACTCTGTTTGGTTGGTGGTAAGGCATTTTCTAAGCCCGCCTGGCTAGCTACCACCATCTAATCTAAGTCTTGCAATAAACATCAGTGTTAACAACATTGATGTGTTCCGGCTTGAAGATAAGACAGCCAGTTCTCCATTGCGTTGCGAAATCTTGGTAAGCCCGCTTCCATCTTCGGCATCAACGTCACTTACCATCAGATGAGATGATGCCAAGGGCTTATCAGTTGTGAATAATAAAAAAAATCTTAGAAAAAACAAATTCCTTAAAACAATTTTTCAACTGCAACCCAAACATAAAAAAAATGTGCTAAATTGCATGCAATTCTGTTCACAAATAAAAAATTATGCAGCTGTGACTGTGTCGGGCAGACGAACGGATGGATACGACGATCTACGGACTTATAAATAAAAAACACCGGTCTAGTGCGAGTCGGACTCGCGCAAAGTATGTATATTTTAAAAAACAAAATCATATTTGCAGTTGGTAAGAGAACACTTTGAATAAAAAATCTTTGAAGTTTTTCTACAAATCCAAATGCACATCTTAAGTTAATCGACTATGAGTCTTAAACTAACCGTGATAAGATTTGAAATTCAAAATGAATTGAAATATAGTAGAATCCGGTTATAACGACGACCAAGGGACCGGTGATATTATTACGCCGGAAGTCGTACTATGCGCACCGGAAAACGTAGCGTAGGCAGACCTCCCACGCGGTGGACCGACGACCTGGAAGATCGCAGGAAGCCGATGGATGCGGGCAGCGCAGGACCGGTCGTCATGGAAATCCTTGGGGGAGGCCTTTGTCCAGCAGTGGACGTTTTTCGGCTGATAAGATGACAATAATCACATACATAAGGTTTTGACATATTTAATATTAAAATTGTGTGACTATCAGAAAAAAAACCATTTAAATTGTATAGGTTTTAAAACGTTTGCATTGAACAAAGGTTCTATCTTGTGTTACTTTTTCTTAATTGTGTGTATATTGTCGAATGATTTACACCAAGTTCATTCGCAATCGTTACATTCAACTCGCCAGCTTCTAAAAGTTGTATCATAAAACTTTTTATTCAATGGAGAAACTTTTTCGTTTTGTAGAAGCCATTTTTGTACGCTTACTTACTCATCACCTGCAAAATACTGCCGTAAATAAACAGTCACATTCCAATCAGCTACTTGCAGACAAGAAGGGTGCGCGGGGCGGAGATTTATTCTTACCTACGATTTATTTATAAACACGTCAACGCTCGTCGTCGTTGTGAAAAATTCCGTCGTTAAAAGCAGTCCGTCGTTGTTAGCGGAGTCGTAATAAACGGAAGTAGTTTCATAGTCGTTCACATTAAAATCAAACATATGCCTATACTAACGTCGCAAAAAAAAAATGTTGTTGTTATATGCGAAGTCGTACTAAACAGACTACACTGTAATTGGAAACGCTGAACACGTTCAAAAAACCGACTTCCATCGCAAAAATCTTAGTACAATTATGTATTACTTACTAATTTTGGTTTTTGTAATTTTCTAAAAAATACTGCACCTTTTTTAATAAGATTTATATGGGAGTGGGACTAACTTGGCAACATATCCTACCGAATAAAAAAGAATAATGTAAAACGGTTCACACTCTGCCAAGGTATCGCGTAACAAACACACACAAAAAACATACAGTCGAATTGATAACTTCCTCCGTTTTGGAAGTAGGTCTAAACGCAACTGACATTTTGTTTCCTGCCAGAAGTCCCCGCGAAAGTACAAATGAACTGCTCGAAGGCCAATTCAGCTACCAAATAAAACCCGATTAAAATTACAATACGTGAAAACTGCACGCAGTAGACAAATCATAGCATAGATATAAGAAGTTATTGTTATTTTTGGTTTTCTTTTCCTGTATCACTGTATCTAAATATATATAACTCAAAGGTGACTGACTGACTGACTGACATAGTGATCTATCAACGCACAGCCCAAACCACTGGACCGATCGGGCTGAAATTTGGCCTTCAGGTAGATGTTATGACGTAGGCATCCGCTAAGAAAGGATTTTGGGAAATGCCCACGGTAACCGCAAAAGCGGGCGAAGCTGCGGGCATTCACTAGTATTGTATAATACTTTGAATAAATATTTTATCTATCTAAATCTGTTCAATCTTGATAGTAGTCATTGTTCATTGGTACTTATTTGCCTCTCGTATTAAAGATTCGAAATTCAAAAATGAATTAAAACAAGATTCGAAATGTAACTGACATTTTCTCTCCAGCCACAATTCCCCGCAAAAGTACAAATGAACTGCTGAAAGGCCAATTTATTCAGCTAGCAATTAAAACCCGATTAAAATTACAATACGTGAACACCGGACGCAATAGACAGATCTGTTTCTCGATAGTTGTCATGGTTTAATGGTACTTAGTTGCCTTACGTATACTCGTATCTCGTATACCCAACATTAATTCAAAGAAGGCGATCTCAAGAAAAGCGAGCTTGAAAATACGTAATTCAGTCTACTGATTGAAATACATTTGTATGCATAAAAAAATGTTAACTGAAAAAGTGATTATTCCACAAAAGTGTCACGGACAGATCAAAACAATAAACAACAGCTAATTGCGAGGCGGACTCGCGCAGAAGAGATTCCATACCACCACACCTCTTGACACAAGTACTTCAACAATGATAACCTGAGGATAACCCTTAATTTTCTACTTTATTTTTATTATTTTTTGTAAATCCGCCTTACAAATCACACACGGCCATCTGGTCCTGAACTAAGATTTCCTGCACTTTGGGAACCTGAGACTGATAACATACTTACCACGACTTTAAGCCCAGCAGGCAAAACCTGACAACCGGACCTCCGGGTCAGCTCTAAAATTTAGAAACAATAACAACACACTCTGTAAAAAAAAATCAGCCTGCTACTACCTATTACGATTCAAAAGATACAGCATTTGAAAGTCTCACGGACAGACAGACAGCGTAGGGCGTAGGGTCTAAAAAGGTTTTTTTTTATATATAAGAAGATTAATTTTTTTATATCTTTTTGACCCCGAAACGTCTGTAATGTAAAAACTGTAGTAAGACACAAAGCACTAAGTAATTGTTATCTCCGACCCATAGTCTAGGAGTAAATGTAATTTATGATGCGAGACGAAATGACATTAGCTACCAAACGCGACTAACCAGTTAAAACTTCCCGAATAGCCCTGTCGCTGCCCGTTTCGGATGCATTTTTAATTTTCTCGTTATCAAGTTTGTCAGCTCGTAATGTCAGAGATGGCACTTTAGTTACAGATTAATCTGTCTATTCTCAGAAGCTGTCAGCTGAGTCTGGAGATTGGAGACAGGATGTGTTTGAGTCATTTTTCGGAGGTTGAGATTAGTTCTGCTAATTTACGTAGCCGCTGGATGCGGGTAGCGCAGGACCGGTCGTCGTGGAAATCCTTGGGGGAGGCCTTTGTCCAGCAGTGGACGTCTTTCGGCTGATTGATGATGAAATTGGGTAGTTTAAACTTTAAACTAACCTTAGGTCTTTTTAAACCCCGGAGCAAAAAGTGTGATGTTATAAGTAGGGATGCATCCGATACCGATACCGGTAATGATATATCGGCGATACTTCGGGTTTGTCGATATATCGGTATCGGCGATATTTTTATGGCAGATTTAACGATACTTTTCAAATTTCGCGCTTTAAAAATGTAATGTAAACGCGCGTGTTGTCCCATCTATTTCGTTGCAAACGAGGTATCTGTCGCATTTAAGAGACTACTTTCCACCGCAGGTCTTATTCAAACAGACTTGCGAAATCGCCTTTGCCCGCAAAACTTAAGAATGCTTTGTTTTTTAAATAAAAATCTCGTAAATGTAAATTTTGATTACTAAAACTATTAATTAATTGTGTTTTATTTATTCTACCTTAATTTTTAATTTCAATAAGCGTATCAGTATCGATCGGTATCAGTATCGCCGATATTTTTATAAGAGTATCGGTATCGGTATCGGTATCATATCGGCAAAAAGGCGTATCGAGGCATCCCTAGTTATTAGTTTAACATGTCCATATGTATGTTTGGGAGTATGTACATGTCATCGCTGATCCTAAGCGGGTGGACCGATTTTAATGCGGTTTTAGGGTTCCGTACCTCAAAAGGTAAAAACGGAACGATTATAGGATCACTCGTGTGTCTCTTTGTACATCGGTCCGTCTGTCACAGGCAATTTTCTCCGAAATTAATAGACCGATAGAGTTAAAATTTGGTACATAATTATATGTAAATCGGTGAACCAAAAATGGAAGTGTAACGTAAATGAATGAAATTTAAACATGGGGGGGTCACTTTTGGCGGGTACATAAAAAAAAACATCAGCAAAATATTTCGTGTGACATATGAAATGAAAGGGCTTGTTGTGAGAATTTTAAATATTTTATAATTTAATGATATTTTATTTTAGTATTATTAATTTATTTTTCACTTCATCTGCAGTGAGTAACTTATTCATTGACCCGTGATTAAATCTTAAAACATTTAAAATAGAGTCTTCTATCTTTTTATGGAATTAGAAATTACCTTGTATAAACCAAAATTTCTTGGAGATTAAAAATTTGGTTTTATATTAGTTAGTAAACTAGGTTTCAAATTAAAATTAAAAAAGAAAATTTTGCAAAAAAAAATGTAATTCCCTTCGAGGATTGGCAAGATAGCTGAGGAATCATCATCTTGTGGGTGGTGAATGAATAAGGAAAAACTGTGCACTCCTCCTTCTTGGGCAGTTGCGTGAACATTGTGCTTTGCGATCAAATGGTTAGTCCATTCGCTTCACATGAGGAGGTCGCGGGTTATATTCCCGGCGGGGTCAACTTTTTAAGACTCGGTATGATTGGTTGTAGGGCATTTTCATAGCCCGCCTGGTTAGCTACCACGATCTTATCTAAGTCTTGCCGCTAAACATCAGTGTTAACAACATTAATGTGTTCCGGCTTGAAGATAAGATAGCCAGATCCCCATTGCGTTGGGGAATCTTGGTAAGCACGCTTCCAATTCCGGCATCATCGTCACTTACCATCAAGTGAGATAATGCCAAGGGCTTATCAATTGTGGATTTAAAAAAATGATAAAAGCAAAACCTACGCTTTTTGTGTAAATGATTAAACACGTTCAAATCGTACAGAATTTTAATGTAACGTATAACAGTTTAAAATTTCCGTTACCAAAGGTAAACTGGACCCTTTCACTAAGCCTACGCAGTCTGTCCGTCTGTCCGACCTTTAAAGGGCTGTATCTTTTGAACCGTAACAGTTAGTCGGTTCAAAATTTAATGAATTTGAATTTATTCTGACGGTTTTTCTAACAAATAGTAAAAAATTAAGGGACAACAAACATTGCTATTTAAAAGTTTTTTTTGGTTTTTACTGTATATATCGTAACAACAACAAAACACAAGCATCAAACACACAAGTTAAAAAAAAGATTATTTTAAAACTTGTAGTATAATACGAGTTTTAAAATGAATCTTCTTTTTTCTCTTGTTGATACTTTTTTTTACTGAAACGAATATGTGTCATTATTGTAGGTACTCGTGTGGAGAGGTGTGGTACGGAACCCACGGTGCGCGAGTCCGACTCGCACTTGACCGGTTTTTTTACTCAAAAGGCCTTGATAAACGCCTATAACCGTTTGTAACTCATTTCTCTCTCATTTACTGGTTTGTTGGCAGAAAACTCTTACAAAGTTAAGCATACCAATGTTTTTTTTATTTATGAATTTCTCATTTACTCTGTACAATAAACAATAAATAAATAAATAAATTAGGTATTGCGTTATTTGAGCTCATCAAAACCAGGTTGTCAGTCTAATACCCTGCGGTTATTAAGTCTTTGATGTAGTAAGTCTTGGCAATATGCTGAGATAACTTATACTGAGATTGGCACATTTTCTCAAAGGACTTGTTTTTTGAAGTAGGTATAATCTAAGGAAAAATACATTCTTTTAAAGAAAAAAAATTCGAGAACGAAATTGGCACTAAATACAACCTGTTTACCTACCAGTTTTAGCTGTCAAGACATCCGAAGTTTTTGTAGAAACTCACGATGGCTTGTTTGATGGTAATCACAGCGTATATTATTATATTAATTTACAAAAAAAACCTTTAAAATACCTATTTTTATAAAAAAAAAATTGCGATTACAAATATTTGCAATTGAAAAATTTACCGTGACAATAACGTGAAAGGGGGTCTCCATTCTCCATACAAGAAACGAGTTTTTTTTAAACGTGAAGAAACTAGCGCCATCTAGTATGATGGTACGGAGCCCTTTGTGTGCGGTTCTGAACTACTTGGCCGTTTTTTTAACCGACTTCGAAAAAAGAAGGAGGTTTCTCATTTCGACCGTATATATATTTTTTTATGTGTGTTCGCGGATAACTTCGTCATTTATGAGCCGATTTTGATGATTTTTTTTTTGTTGGAAAGGAGATATCCCAAGAGAGGTACCATGATAAGTAAACCAGGATCTTATGATGGCATCCCAGAGAAATCGAGGGGAATCTTAGTTTTCTGTTTGAAATCACTTTTTTTTGTTTTTTTAAAAATGTGTGTAAAAACTATTTAAAATAAATATTTTGAAATTGGAATAGTGGATAATCGCTCTTCTGCCATCACCCAATAGGGTTGCCAAACCGCCGCCGTATTATTCCTGAAATCCAATTTTCTAACGGATGGAACTCAAGCTATCGTGGTATCAATCGATCAGGGAGGACGTTCCATCCATTATCTCCAACAAATATTTCTCTTCGGTAATCCTAGGGGCGGGACCCGCAAAGTTTTTATACCAGTTCGGTAAGAAGACTGAAAATTATTGTAATTGAGTATTCCTAAGGGAATATTGTGGAGTTTCCTAATAAAGCCGCTTTTAAATTAAAATACGGGACAAAAAAAACACTTTGTTGGTCGCAAAAACGCCACAATAATTTCAAAATTACATAACATTTAACTTATTTAAGAACAGTAGGTACAACCAATTTATAAGATATAACGACATTGGAATAGAAGCGGTTAACTGAGGCTTCTACTCATCATCATATCAGCCGGAGGACGTCCAATGCTGGACTTGTGCCTCCCCCAAAGATTTCCACGACGACCGGTTCTACGCATCATAAACTTTTACGAAGAGAACCATACAGAATTCGCAACAAAAAATAACTGGAATACGAATCGATCAGCTGAATGACCATTTTTGCGCATTTTTGTATGGAGCGTCGAAAGGAATCGACCATGGGTTTCTCGGGGAAAGTTGTTCAGTATGTTGAGTAGGAGCTTCAGTTAACGGGTCCTACACCAATTTTGTTACACCCTGAATATAAAAATAAAAGTCCTGACTCACTGACACATCAACTCCCAGCCCAAACCCTTGGACCCAGAAATCTGCACAGAGTCCCCCTAATTAATTAATTATGTAGACGAGGAACAAAGCCAGATTTTTCGAAATCCCCAAGGACAGTTAATAAAACGTGTGCGGAGCCGTAGGTAAATATTATTGTAACCTGTAGTCTTTGATAACCAATTTTAGCATCACAAGACCTGGGCGGCAGAAGGTTAAAACACATAAGTCATAACTTACTTAGGTCTGTTTCCTACCGGCTTATATGGGTCATCAGTCACAATGATGCAATTAGCCTGCTACACACGTCATCTCGCTACCCACGACAATAAAGGAATTCCCAGTGACTATGCAATGTCTATGCAGTGACAGTTGGCTACTATCACTGCATAGACCAAGAATACCTCACTGTAACCAATTTAGTCTCCACAATAATATAGTCTAAAAAAAAATTAAAAGCACTTAACTAAATAATTCTATATAACCATTTCTGCAAAAACCGAGTTCATTCTTTCTTATCCATTAATTTACGCAATTTTCTTTGCTTTTATTGATAGCAACTAGCTTCGACCGTGTGAATATCGAAGGTGCGCGATTAAATATTAATTCGTGAAATCTTGCATATAGACATATGTCGTTGCAAACTTTTTTAAATGCCTTTTTATGGTCCACAACTTTCCATAGAAAGCATTCATCGTTGATGCATCGTTCGTAAAAAACACATTCGTTCGACCATTTTTTCGTCGACACAATTTGTAAAATTGTTCTCCATGCAAAGCGTTTTTTGTTACAGCCTATGTCTATCCTAAATATTGGTGAAAGAGTTTTTGATATAAGATGAGTAGTTTCAATATTAGTTGGACAACCATAGTTTGGTAGAGTTTGGTAATATGCACAGAAATTACCGTCAGTCTATGTTCGGCTCAGCTCAAAACGCAGCCAAACAGACACAGTACACAGAGGCGGTAAATAACCTTAATAGAGTTGCAACTGGGACTTATTTAGCGCCAACCAGCGCCAACGCGTCCCGAACGTGCCTCGTGAACTAGATTTGTAGTCACCACTAGTCGCGCGTCCCCACCGAGGAATGGGAAATGGAACTTAAGAGGAAACACGGTCTAAAGAATAGGTATTTGAATAAAATGTTGCTGTCTCCCTCGCCCAAAACTCTCCGTATACAGCAATAAAGGGAGAACTGCAGCGCAGACCGACAGTAGGCACTAAATTTAACCAAAACAATATTTCGGAGTCCTCTATTTCCTCCTCCAAAACTTGACCAAAACTAATATTTTTTTCAAAACTAATTTAAAAAACACTACCTATGCCTCTATGTTTTCATTTAATTGTTAATATGTGTATTATTTTTTTGGTCCGTGAACGTTTCAATTGGGTAATTTTCTCAGTTTTTGAAGGCGCCTACTTCTAGTAATAATTACAATATGGGAAAAACCAAAACATAGGGGCATGGCCATGGTAGATATAGGTTTGATGGAAAAAAAATTTTTGCTCTATTGTCATTCATTATCCAGGGAGGAAACTGGGGACTGCGTTTGTATGGAAAAAATGGCGCCCGAGTTTCCTCTTAACGATGCCATGGAAGAGAGTAGAGACACTTGAAGAAGTGATCAAATTTTCTGGAAATTTCATAAAATATTTTTTGAAGTTTACTCCATTAGAATCGATTTATATACAGAGCCCGTTGTCTGTGTATATTAAATAAAAAGGTAATTGACTGGTATATCAACGCACAGCCGTAACCACTGAACGGATTTCGCTGAAATTTGGAATACAGATAGCAATTAGAACGTGGGCATCCGCTAAGAATGGATTTTGGGAAATTCCCACGGGAACGACAAATAACGGGATGTGCGCGTTGGTAACGTGTTACTATTATTACTTTTTTTCAGTCACGAAAGCTAAGAAAACATGGCCATGCCACCTAATGCGAGCCCGGAAGCCAAGCTCCGCGTAGGTCGAAGCTCAGAGCACTCTGCGAGGCCGGAGGCAGAAAAAAAGTTTCATTAGTAAACTCCTATCGCGCGTAAAAGCGGCCACGCACATTTTTTAAAAAAAATTTTGGTCCTTAAGACAGTAATTGCCATTGTTAAAAAACGTACTTACATGACAAAGGCAAAAAAACCAATAAATAAATAAGTTTACGCTAAACTCCGCATACTATTGCTTCAGTTCTTCCGATTTCTGTAACAGTTACAAAAAGATCAAATACAAATCAACATAAAACAAATGAACGTTGTAAATGTTCAGGGCGGGTGTTAAAACATTCCACCAGACTAGGGACAATCGTTAAAGCGTTAACATCCGTCATTAAAAGCTTTCGAGCAAACGAACTAGAGGTTATAGGTGGATTAAATAGATTATTCGTTGAAAACGGAACAGTTGGAGGAAGTAGTAAAAATAATTTATGGGGATGAATCCTTGATTTCATTTCAGTTCAGATTCTACTGAAAATGCCTGCCAGTTTTTATTACGTTCGACAGGTGTGACAAAATACAGAAGACCTTAAGAGTATCCTGCGACATTACCAGGTCGTCGGTTCACGTTCGTTACTCGAGAACTTTACTGCGCCAAAGTCCATCTGTTCCACGAGCTATGAGCTCCGCCTACTGCCACTTAAGCTTAGTAATAGGCTAATAGAGTCATCGATGTATGAATAGCGTAGATAATAAATATATAGTATCATTAATTCAGTATTTTTCTTCTTAATCGACTTCCAAAAAAAGGAGCTTCTCAATTCGACTGTATGTTTTTTTGCAAGTTACGCAATATGAACCGCATTTCATGATTTTTCTTTATTCAATAGGGTATGTAAAACAACAAAAAGAAATTAGCAAAATTGTACTAAGTTCTTGTTTTTAGCGTTGTCAATTATTGAAACTTGTTTAAGCAATATATCAGTACTAACATACAGTTTGGACACTCCCTGCCGCTCTCTAGATTGCGACCTCACCCCCTCGTCACCCAGATTGATTATAGTTTAGTTCCCGAACGTATGGGATTTCGCCGTGATTTTGTTTGCTCCGTCATTTGTTTTTAGACATGTCTTTTCACGACTGTGACCGGAGTGTGCTGTAAATGTGGCAATATTCTGTGGCGTTACTAAATGACGATCATAACTGTATTTAGCGTCAACCATAAATTAGGCTTAGCTCATAAAAGCATTAAAGAACTCAATGGTGATTACGTTAGTTACCTCAGGGGAGTAGTTCGGACCCTCCTGTTTTCGTGTTTTAGGTTTTACTGCAGCGATATTTAAGAGCCCTTTGTTGTCTCGATAAAATATTTAGACTACAAATGTCAAACATTAACCTTTGCTTGGCCTAGTTGGTCTATAAAGAGAAAGTGCTGGCGAGTAGTTTTAACCCGGCGACAATGACGCTGGGTCATATTGAACTGAGCGATTTTCAATTGGGGAAATTTCGAAAAAAACATATTATAATCGTTATTGGTTATTTCAGTAGCTGGAGATAAGACCTCAATTCATATGATTTGTATGTACCATAGTGTAGTGAGCAAGCGCCAGTGAAGAATGGTAAAATCCCTTTTCTTGAATAAAACGGCTACAGTTCCATACATTTATAGTTCCAAAAGAGAAATTATTTTATTTGCCCTTTTGAGGATGTTGCATTAAAACCAAATTATAGTTTAGATATCTAAATTAACTTAAACATCTTGGTTCTACAAAGACTTCATGGTTATGTTACACATACTTTGTATTAAATTTGTTAATTCAGCATATAAGCAGATAATTAAGAAAAAAAAAACATTTGGGTCATATTATTGACGCAGCGTCATCATCCGCGTTATTTTTTACACGTCATTGGCGCCGGGTTAAAATAAGTAATAAAGAAACATCAATTGACACGTATTTCAGGACATCAACAGCATTATTTACACGACATTAGCGCATTCTATATGGCGATACATATATTCAGTAACCAAAATAGATGTAACACGATTCAAACAAGTTATTGAACTCTAAGTTTAAAATAGACTGGAATGACCCTCTGAGACTGTTTAGCGAGCGACAGCGACACTCATCAAAATTGGCGAGATACGCCCGAACTTGGAACGTCGCCAATGTACACCACGCATCAGTGCTGCAGCGCTTTTATCAATCAGACGATTAATGGAATGTGGAACGATAAGCGGCTAAAGATGCTGGATTGCGGGGTAACATTATGACAGATTAGTGGTGTGAAAAAGTGGCCGCTGATCATTATCTTGGCGTTCATTAAAGTGCTAAGAATAATAAATATGACTGGTTTCGAAAAAAATAACTTATACTAATACAGACAACAAAAACAAAATTATCTCTTGCCATGGGTTGACTGGAAGGGATCGCTTCTAGCGATGAGACCGCCTTTGAATATACTTAAATCCGATACTTAATAACATGTATTTATTACAAGCTATATTAGATTGCCGTGTTAGTTAGTTTGGGACAAATCTTGAAAGCTAAATTTGAACGACTTCCCGGTTTCCAATTAAGCTGAAATTTTGCATAAACGTACACGGTAAGTTAAGAAAACAATGCACGGTTAGCTAAATGACGTGATTTTACATCCACTATGGCGGACTCCCAAATATGGCCGACCAGTTATTTTTTTACGCACCCCATGATATGGGTGTCATAATATATGAAGGTTTGCTGAGGAGAAAACGAAATAATTAATAGACATTTATGATACAAGGGTTGTAAAAAGGTCAATAACAAACGAGTGACATTTGTGAGCCCGAGCCGCAGGCGAGGGTTTACCATCGTCACGAGTTTGTTATTTCCTTTTACTCCCATGTTTCATACGAAGTTTTTCAATACAGTTGTGTGAAAATAGATAAAATAAAAATGACAGAAAAACAAAATACATGGGTAGGTACATACCTATCAAGGTTTCAGCAACCAAAGTTCATTTTACACGACTTGTGGCTTATTTTAAATGTCCGGGGAGAAATCTCACTTTGTTTTTTCTTATACATACACATTAGTATATTTTTTATTATATATATAAGGTTTAACAAAATTAGCTGAAACTATTATAACTGGTGCTTCTACCCATGAAACTGAACAACTTTCCCCATGGAACCTATAGTCAAATAGCAAAAAAAATTTGGCTCTCCCATACTACCTCGATCAGCTGATCGGCCAACTTAGTATGGGAAGTTTTTTTTTTTTTAGATTTGACTATTGGTTTCATGGAGAAAGTTGTTCAGTTTCATGGGTAGAAGCACTAGTTAAAATAGTTTCAGCTAATTTTGTTAGACCTTATATATTAACTATTCTTAATTTTATTAGTTTTCACAACTAAAACATCTCAATTCAGTTTTACGGAAATTGCGCCATATTTTAGCTAGCACACGTAAGATTGCGTAAGTTTTTTTTATTATCATAAATAGACTACAATACGGCTTGGGATACTTAACCTCTTTGGTAAAGATGACCTATTCCTTGGTGTAACCGGTTCCACTTCAATTATATTTTTTCTCTTTTCATCACAAAGATATAACCCAAAGAGAATCTAACTCTAAAAGAAAATCTAACAGCTTGCGTTACGTACTAACCTCGGAGGAACTACCTAGATCTCTTTTAAAATTCTCCCTTCAAAAGTCTTAAAGAAGATTCTGTATCTTTGGTTATTATAATATTTTTTTGCTAGAAATGTCTTGTTCCTCCGAGCCAGAATTAAAAAAAAGTGGTAAAGTAAAAGCACGTGTGCGGTAAAATTAATTTTGCGCACACTTGACTGGCATATAAAGGCCCACTTTTCGAGCAACTGTATTGAAAAATTCTTTTTAAATTAAAGCTTGCAACTAAAAGTCATAAGAATTTTCTAAAATTATTACATACAAAAATAATGAGTCAGAAATAGTTAGAAATAAACTGATGTCGTTAAAAAAGGCTTGGTCATTGTTCGTGCGGATGGTGGCGCATCGGGAGCCGGGTCGTTCCTTTCCCTCTAATGTGGTTGATGTGAGCGATGAATGACTCTCGCGTTATACTCGTGACCGTGTGAACTGGCGAACTCTTGTTAAAGGCATTCAATGATTTTTACCTATAACTTTTCGTGTCATATTGTTTTCATGTTCTAATGACGTAATCTGGTGTATATCAAAGATTTTTGACGTTATTAACTAATTATTGTTTATTTCTTCATTCTGAATAGCATCATCATCATATCAGTTGAAGGACGTCCACTGCTGGACATATAGCCCCCCCCCCCCCCAAGGATCTCCACGACGACCGGTTCCCGTGACCTTCACCAGGTCATCGGTCCATTCTGAATGTATTGAATAGAATTGAACATAAAATGATTTGCTAGATACAATATGATTCTGTTAGTCAAAATTCTACGTTACTCGCGTCACATGAGATGAGATACACTTTCACGAGTTTCACGGGAGTGGGAGGAGCCTTGCGCGTCAGCATTGGGGACGCGCGCAGGTTCGTTAACGTGAGATAGGCTTTGCGAAATCCAACAGTTTTTACTGGACCACAAACTTCCAAAAACTTCGTTAACGTGAGATAGGCTTTGCGAAATCTAACAGTTTTAACTGGACCACAAACTTCCACAAACTTCGTTAACGTGAAATAGGCTTTGAGAAATCTAACAGTTTTTACTGGACCACAAACTTTCACAAACTGCTCTAAAATCAATAACTAAAACAAACATTTCATTAACGAAACCCAACACCAACAGATCAGTTCGTTAAAATATGCAAACCTCAAATGACTCTCGAAAATACTCCCCTCTTCGTAACATTAAGAGAAAATTCTCTCAAAAATGGATCTTGTAGCGCCCCGGGCGGTTCGTTTTTCAAACAAGTAACTAATTTAATATCTCGAGAGATGAAAGATAAAGAAAAATGCGAGAGATGGAAAAAATGCGGTCCCATTTCATATTGAATGCGCATTGTAATTTTCCTGATAGAATTGTGACCATTTCATTTAGTTAGCTGAATGCCTGCGGTAGGCAATTTTTTATAGGAATTTTCATCGTTTGTGTTTTATCTCGTAATTTTTTCATTAAAAAATATTTTAGCTCTACTTTTGCTATTCTCTGACAGCTCTGAAAATTGAGGTAGAATATTTCGTTTCAGTTTTACTGGACAGAAATTTTGTAATTTGGAGAAAGCTTTGCTTCGTAGAATTTGGACCAGCACTGACTGGTCTGCCTTTAAAAACAAATTCACGGTCAGGTCAGTCGGTTAGAATAAAAACCAAAATTAGCATAGCCGAGTATATTGTATCAACGTTTTCTCACATCACGGTTTTCGGTCCTATTAAAATACACCTATAACATCACTACGAGCCTAAGTAAACATGCAACATCCCTAACAGGGCAGGATTCAGATGAACGTATCCAAGAATCCCCTGAACTGCCAAGTGCAAACATGGGTTTGCAAACAAATAAATAAACATCATTTTTGACAAGAAGGCATGCAAGATAATTAAATTAATATATCGATGATCTCTTTTGTAGCGGGACTAAAGAGATCATCGATATTATTATTTTTGTATGGATTTAGGAATATTCTTATTAACATCATAATATCATAAATTACCTTTTTTTTATTAGAATGAATAGTTTTTTAATGGTTGGGCTTGTTTCAAATTTATAAACAGTTATTTTATTGTTGTATCTGAGTCCGTGCCTAGTTATTATCTCTTGCACAAAATAATGTACACCTATATATAGTCCGGGAGCTAGATGCCATGCTAATATTGTTCAGAAATTTCAGGCGAAGCTTAATTAAATACCAAGAGGTGCCGAGTCTTTGTTTCAAAATGTGTTAACCTAACGTTACATTTTATAGACAGGGAGGCAGAGCTGAAAAGTCGTTTACCTGTCTTTTTAAAAAGGTTTTTTAGGGTTCCGCCCAAAGGGTGACCAACAGGAGCCTATCGCTGACCGTGTGTATGTCAGCGGGCTGTTTTTCATGGACAGTTTAGCACATAGTGTGTATTTCGCTATTGTACAGAGTGTGTATAATGTATATCTATTGCCGCTGAGGAGGCTCCCATACAAGAAACGTAATTTTATAGAAATTGAAGAAACTAGCGACATCTAGTAGTATCTTCGATATATATAGTTGATTTATGAAGATGTTTTGGTACGGAACCGACAGTGCGCGAGTCCAACTCGCACTTGGCCGGTTTTTTTCGTGTTATACGGGTTATTAGCTTGAAATCAGGTCAAGAAGACGATGATGATGACAGGGTTATTACTCTTAGGTGACAATTCTACTCAAAAAACTGTACAACTTTTGTATAACATTTTATGCTAAAATTGCAAAAAAAAACCCGGACTTTTCATACACACTAAAACTGATGTGATGAGCCAAGTTTGTATGAAAAGTCCAATTTTCTTTTTGTTATTTTTTTCCACGATTGGTAATCCCTTTGCAACATCTCATCTGATGGTAAGAGACGATGACGCCGAAGATGAAAGCAGGCTTACCAACATACCCCAACGCAATGGGGAACTGGCTATCTTTACTTCAAGCCGGAACACATCAATGCTGTTTACATTGATGTTTGGCGATAAGACTCAGATAATATGGTGGTAGCTAGCCAGGCGTGCGTAGAAATACCACCAACCAAACTGAATCTAACAAAGTTAGACGCCGTCTGGAACCGAATACGCGACTTCCTGATGAGAAGCTTAACCATTACCGGTTGAAACCTGAGCGGTATCAGATTAATTATGTTACGAACATTCCTATAATATTAGACATGCCATTATGTTGCTATATTATCTCATATTTTGACTTGTCACTATTGTTTTGTGTCCGGGAGGAGGTTGTGAAATAATGTTTCATACTGGTATTCTTGGATTAAATTTTAAGACGTGTTTTGATATTGTAACGATTTTAGAACGCATATTACATCCTTACTTTACTGTCATACTGACTTTGACAGTTCCCGCTCGATCAACTTCAATGGTGAATAATGCTACTTTTGTAAATATAATAATGAAAGTCTAATAAATAGAACTCTGAAGACAGTATGTATTTCTTGTTAATTTTCGTGTCAAGTGGCTCTTACAATTTAGGGATCTTCATGGCGAGAGAAAATAGGCATTATTTGAGTTTACGTGAACCATCCTCGACAATATATTCACTTTCCCGCAGGTTTTTAATTAAAAATAATCCATTAAAAATATTTGAGGAAATTCAGCTACTATTTTTCTAAGCAAAGATCAGCCAAAAATACAGAACGTTATGATATGATAACATTTAATTTCGTTACTGGGGTGCAGGTTCAGGTACCTTCGCCCAAACATCGCAGTATGATCGATCACAAAGACAAATAACTACACGGATTAATTAAAAATTAACAACCCGACTGCATAAAAATTAACCCCCTCTCTTTTGGCCACTCGGATAAAAATGTATCCTTTATCACTTACGGGATCAAGACGAATCTAAACTGCATCCTATGTCACTCACAGGATTAAGACGAATCTAACAACACTTCGCTCTTCAAAATTAAAACTTAACCCCTCTGTTATGGCCAGTTGCGTAGAAATGTATCCTATGTCACTCACGGGATCAAGACGAATCTAACGACACCTCGCACGCCAAAATCCATGAAGCCATTTAGGCTACAGAGCGTGCCAAAGGAATATACATACATACACTCATAAAACATAACCCTCCTTCTGGCGCAGTCAGGTGAAAAAACCAACGAGCCTTATACAGTTGTCACATATGATGTGTAACATCTGACCTATGTAAAAAACCTACACAGGCCTCCGACCTCGCAGGGGGCGGGACTCGCTTTAGGCGGCATGGCCATGTTTCCTTAATCTTCGCGACTGATAAAAAAAAGGCATTTCCTGTTATACACTTCCGTCCCTTTTCACAAAATCACAGAAATCACTTGCAGGAATGCGGGAGAAAAGATGTAACACATCAATTAACCAGCTCTCGGCCTACATGTCAAAATTCAACGTCCCACATACTCTACCGAGCTAATAACAAAACATAACATTCTTGCTGGTTTGTCGGATGAAGATCCGTGCAAGCGTTGCTAAGGGGTTGTGCTGAGTACATAAATTCAGGCTCGATTACATACTCATTACGAATTCTAGGAAGATTAACATCGTCAGGATCAAATAACGGTTCATATTTGGTTTTGAAGATTTCCCTGGATTAATAATTATTTATTAAACTTCATCTTGGCTATAATTAGAAAGTCAGTTTGTTGTTCGACGTTTATTTTCACTTCGCTATTATCAAACAAATTAACCCTGTTACCAAAGTTTATATATTAGTACTAACATACAGTATGGACACTCCCTGCCGCTCTCTAGAGTGCGACCTCACCCCCTCGACACCCAGATTGATACAGATTGGTTGTCGAACGTACAGGATTTCGCCGCAATTTTGTTTGTTCCGCATTTATTTTTGAAATGTCATTTCTGGCTCGTTGTATGAAGTGTCCAGGGTGTGCTGTTACGTTCCGTCAATGGAAAATTACAAACTTATAGAGTAACTTATCATTTTTTGTCCACCTAGCTAAACAATGCTCTTAAAACTCGGACGCGTCCGTCTATCTTAGAACTAGATCGAAAGTGATTGATTGATAACACTTTATTGCACAACTTAAGAAGAAAAAAAACTGGCCAAGTGCGAGTCGGACTCGCTCACCGAGGGTTCTGTACCACCACATCTCTGGATATGGAACCTTAAAAATAATAAATCGAAACCTATACATCACAAAAATAATTAAAAATCTGTTTAAGCTTGTGCCAATGAAGCCCTTTCATACGATACCCCACATTCTAACTCAATTCAAAATTTTGACCGCCGCCGTTCCATGCATACTTGATTACTTACTTTAATTAAAGACTATTTTTTTTATGATTTAATCACAAATGTATTGTTTTCAGATTTTTTCAAATACTTGTTGTGTACGACGGTATTACTTGCAAAATTTCATAGTTCAAAGTCAAAGGAAATTACCCTATAAATTTTGATTCTTTTGAGTGTTGAAATATACGTTTTTTGCTGCATTAACGGCCGTATCTTTTTTTACGTCAACTTAGAAGTTCCATTTTTACAGCTTCAAGGGACCGTAGACTGCAGCAGTATATGGTTTTAATTTCTAATCGATACCTTCACGCGTTTCCGAGATAAAGGGTCTTGACAGACAGACCGATGGACAACAAAGTGATCCTATAAGGGTTCCGTTTTTTCCTTTTGAGTTACGGAACCCTAAAAACAGATACGATGATTGAGGAAGTTGTACATATAGACGGTCTTATCGCTAACAAGAGATCTCTTCCAGACAACCTTTAGTAAGGTGGAGGAAACGTGAAAAAAAAGACATTATTGTGTTGTTTTAATAATTACTCCTTTCACGGTTTCGTAATTCAAAAGGAAAAAAAACGGAACCATTACAGGATCCCTCGCGTGTCTGTTTGACCGTTCGTCTGCCACGGCCAATTTTCTCCGAAACTATTGGACCGATCGAGTTCAAATTTTGTACTCATATACGCGAATAATATAGATACTCATACAATATGATAAATGCCATTGTCTTCAACGGTTTGCTAGTTCAAAGTGGTACAAAATGAAGACAAATGATGCATGACAATCCCCTTGTGACGAGTGTTACACAGAAAATTACAATATCCAAGCAAGTAGTTATTCAAGGCCATTACTGAATGAGGCATCCAAATCGCACATTGACTCACTGCCTAGGAATGGGATGAATTGACACTAGTCTGGCTGGACTACTTTATCTAATTTAACAAAGCAATTAAGGTAATTTAACACTTACGATTTTAATCATCATCATATCAGCTCATATACGTCCCCACCGAGGGGCTCGAGTGCCTTAGTCGAGCATGCGGGCCCAATGCGGGTTGGTCGACTTCACACACAACCTTCGTTTTTTTTTCGCAGGCTTGTGCAGATTTCCTCACAATGTTTTCCTTCACCGTAAAAGCATGGGATAAACGTACATATGAAATCTAAATTCGAAAACACATTGGTACGTGGCAGGATTCGAATTACGATTTTAATAAAAATAATTATTGTTCTAAGGTATTCGTGTAAATATTGACTGACTCGGTGGCTAAGTGGTTAGTGCTCTTGACTACTGATCTAAGGGTTGTGGGTTCCATCCCCACCCGGGGCAAACATTTGTGTGATGAGCAGATTTATTTGCTTTGTGTCTGGGTGTAAATATCTATATATGTATGTATTTAAACGTATGTAAGTATGTATATCAGTCTCTGGTTCCCATAACACATGGAATTCTACTTTGGGGCCAAATGACCATGTGTGATTAGTCCCAGAATATTTATTTTATTTATTTATTTAAATAGATTTTTTTTAATCCACTTTAATCCATCTATTTATTTCTAGGCTTTTTTTACCCGACTGCCAAAAGAGGAGGGTAATGTTTATGGGCAGAAAGATTTCTAATTTTTTAATTATACAGGTAATTTTTAGACTTTGTTTTCTACTAGAATTTGCTTCAAAACGGGGTGCGTAATGGGAAAAATAGTTTGGTGCAATGCATTTTCTTGTTTTCTACAAGAAAATGTACGCGGCTACCTGTAACGCGGTACGCTGTTATGTGTTTTTCTTTGATTCGATCTTTTTTCATTCCATCTATTATATATAAGACCCGAGATGGGTCTTTTAAAAGAATAATGGGGAATGGTGATGTAGTAAATGTACTACATCGCCATTAAACTAAATTGTGCGGACGAATGGAGTTTTAACCCACGCCATGCTATACCTACATATTCCTTCTCCTATCCGTCGTGCCACATACCTACCCAGTTTGCACGGGATGCAGTTTTATAGACGCCCTACTGCTACTACGTAGTACTACTACCTAATCTGTGCTACTGCGATCGGCTGGTGTACCTCAGAATAAGGTTACTACAAATACTACAACTCTACTGAACATTTGTATGCACCGACACTAGCATCGCAAATCAAAAAAGAAATAATATTAATAACTAAAAAGACTGTCTCAAAATGGCTCGTACCCAGAGACGTTATCATATTTTAAAAAAGGCGGCTGTAGAAAATTTCCGTCAGCCGTTTGTCACGTAAATAACTTTTATCTATCATCCAAACAAGTCGTAAGTAGGTACAATTTGTTAACACAATCTTCTATAAGCACACTTCAGGTAGGTATATTGACTCACCGCGCACGACTTCCAAACAAACGTACATAATGGTGCATTGAATTGAATATAATGCGACATTTGGACAGGTGGAAACAGTTGTTGGGTTCGTGACACCAGAACCATAACGCACATGATTCGTTGTCACAGCATGTTCTTATTGTATAACTGAACAGATAAACCAATGAAGGCTGGATGGGCCGGTCTATCATCAGGCGAACAAGGCCTTTTTGTGCGAGATACAGGATGTTTTTTTAATAGTGTGCCAAATTTAAAAGGGGAAACTCTACTCATGAAACTGAACCCATAGTCAAATCGCAAAATAAATTTTGTCTCTCCCATACTAAGTTGAGCAGCTGATCGGCCAACTTAGTATGGGAAGTCCAAAATATTTTTTTTTGCGATTTGACTATCACCTTTGACTTGACTTTATTGACCCTTGGGGAAAGTTGTTCAGTTTCATGAGTAGAGTGACCCCTTAAAATATTGCACACTATTAAAAAAACATCGTATACGTTAGGTAAAAAATTGCCAATACGGGAATTGAAACAAATGTGACGGGAATTTTTTTTTTGGTTCCGACCAGGGGACCCTAAGCCTACTCTGTGCATCCAGTCCGTTGTTTGACTTTTAAAGAGCTGAAATAATTTTAATAGGTAAAGTAAGTTCGGGGAATTAGCTGCAGTACACCCGAACGGAGTTCTAAAAATGTGTTGAAAGATAAAACAATTTTACAAAGTTACGTATTTCGGAACGTCTCACAATAAATAATTTGAAGTAGGTATACTTTTGTTATTTTACAAAAAAATAATAGATATTTTATTATAATAGAATTTTTCATAAATTTTAATGACGTTCACTGCTGGACGAAGTATCTTCAGAATCGTCGCCTACATTAATAATTAAAGATTGAACAAGATACGTGCGACACCGTGCGGGCGTACTCGTAATTTCGGCGGCGCAGCGATATTTTTTATTTTTTTTTACAAGTTGTGGGCCCTTGGCATCATCTCATCTGATTCAACTCAGGGCGGCTTCTTTGTCGCTACCGTTGGACGCGAGCCGCATTTATCAAAGCTGCAGCTTATTCAGCGAATGTACTTTAGCCGGCTGAAATTTTCACAGAACATGTGTTAAGTAATATTATGGGGAATTTACTAACAAAGAATAAATTTGGGAAAATACAAGAAACGTGTTGTTTCTACTCTATCGTTAAAACTGTTGTACATAAAAGCGTGAAACTTGGTGTGATTATAATACGAATCCAAAAGTTCATCATCGTCATATCAGCTCTTATACGTCCCCACCGAGGGGCTCAAGCCTACCTTGAATTAGGGCGATCGGGCCTTAGTCGACCACGCGGGCCCAGTGCGGGTTGGTCGACTTCACCAAACAACCTGCGAGTTTCTCCGAAGGCGTGTGCAGGTTTCTTCACGATGTTTTCCTTCACCGTAAGAGCGTCGGATAAACGTACATATGAAATCTAAATTCGAAATCACATTGGTACGTGGCATGATTCGAACCACGACATCCCGGACAGGAGGCCGCGGCCCTAGCCATTACACCACCGACGCTCTTAAAAAAATCCAAAAGTCAAACATAAATAATAAAAGCCAGCCAAGTGTGAGTCATAATCGCCCCAAGGAATCAGACTTCAATGAAAAAAAAATTCCATTGCTCGCATTCATGCCTTTAGTTTGAAATTAATAGGTAGGTATCATTATTATTTTACTTGTGAGGAAAAGTTTGGTGATACGGAACCCTCGGTAATCGAGTACAGCGTGCACTTGGCCATTTTTATGTCATTTGTATGACGAAAACTAATTTCTCGTTGACCTAACAGTTACTATCTCTAGCGCCAGGTCTATGTTAAAGGCTGAGTTGAGATTACAGGCTGAGTTAAGATCATAGGATTCATAGGTTAAGATGATATGATGAAATTACTAATTTGATCAAAATTATGTATTCTGTCTAGATCTAACCCGCAATAACGAAATTCCCAAAAATTATTACAAATCTTAAACATAATGAACCAATAAAATGATTAAGTTATTAAGGATTATAATTAATGTTTGCATTAATTATGAAAACTTTAATTAAGTAGCCTCAAACGAACACAATTTTATTATTCTACACGATACGAAGGCTGACAAAACGCAGATTTGAGAAATTCGTGTTTCTCAGTCTTTAATCAAGACACTAAATTGCACACTTAGCTCTTTTAATTGGAGAGCTTGTCGAGTATCTGCTTCTAATCTAGAATAGTCTAGAGTTTTTTGCCGAGAAATAGGATTTGCCGACGCAAAGTTGCAAACCAATTATTGATTCCCTCCTACCGGCGACGTTCGTTGCGATGGATTAGTTGCCGTTTGTATCCTGTAATCTTTCGTACAGGCTGTGGTTTTTGGTCGTTTGTTCTTACTGTCGATCAGATCATACATTGTGGGGATTGAAAAAATTGCAATTGATTGATACCTGCATATTCTTCCTATCTTGCCTTAATATCCTAAGAGGCATAGACATCATCTATGCATTAGAAATAAGATACCTGTAGCACACCCTGGACACTTCATACAACGGGTCAGAAATGACATTTCAAAAAAGGGAACATAAATGGCGGCGAAATCCTATACGTTCGACAACCAAACTGTAACCAATCTGTATCAATCTGGGTGACGAGGGGGTGAGGTCGCTAACGAGAGAGCGGCAGGGAGTGTCCATACTGTATGTTAGTCTTAGTACTAATATTGTCTAATATATATACTTTGCGTGTAGCTTGTACGTTACTCATTTCTTGCACGACACGAAGGACGAGTGTAAGACTGCTGTTTGCTGAAGCCTTGATAACTTAGTAATTTGCAAATTAAAATACGTTTCCGAGCACAATAGGGGATCGGACTGCTAGCCATTTGAGATACTTTTTAAGATCTGTCAAAAATGAAATTTTGTTCTAAAAATGTTTGAAATACCCGCAAGTGACGTCATAGATTTTCAGTGTCATTGACGAACTTATTTTGTGAATTTGATCAATCAAAAATTGAAGACGTGATGGAAAAACAAAACAAGTAAGGTTTTTTGAAAATTCAAGAGGAGAGCAATTTAGGAAATCATATTTCAGAATTTATTGTTGATGCAGTCCGATCCCCTATTATATTTTTTACCAGAAATCAGTCAACCGGAAATCCGGCAGATGACTTCATCTTTTTTTTAACTGTATTTTTTTTCTAAATTAAATTAAGGGTTTCCCACAAAGAGACGGTACGAAATGCTACTTGGTCACAAACACTTCTATAAACCCATTGCGATTTATTCATTAACACCGGTCCCGTTCATTTGAGACGAGAATTCATTCACTTCTCTTTTTCCCGTCGATTTAAAAAGGACTTCTATTTTGTAATTAGAATTGCGAATTTGCAAACAAGAAAATCAATTGTTGGCAATTGTGATTCGTGACCGTTAAATCTGTAGCTCTTGTAAGTACATACATTTATTTGTAGGATTACCTTAATTTCGTTTGCTTTTTCACTTTCCATTGCAAATTTAGAGAATTTTTATTACGTCAAGAATTTCTCATGCTCTTCCTCTTCAGCCCAATTAAAACAATCATGTCCCACAATACATTCTTTGCTCGTCTGACCGAATTCTCAATTAAGTTCATTTGTTATGATCTGCGCATCAAGTATAACAACCGTAGACATTTAATTTTCGTGGGAGACATTGTTTACATTGAATGTAATATTATGGTCTTACTTTCTATTAAAAAGTTTCGTTTTTTAAAGTGTAATCTTGGACATTACTGATGTACATCGTGAAATTCCTTCTCATATGCACAAAGTGTGATAAAATGTTTCTCACTTGGGATTTTAAATTTTAATAATACAACTTACATTATTACACTATACATATATACACTAAATATTTTAAATCGCATACATAATAATTATTTCTACTCATTGGCAACATTAAGGATTAAAAAAAATGAAAATATAAACTATTTTAAAATTAATGTGAACATTTTTTGTTTTTAATCACCTTTTTTTATGATTTTTCAAGTGTAAAAAGGTAACGACGTCACAAAAATACGAAATACTAAAAAAACCGGCTCAGAAAGTACTAATTTCAATCGACGATAGTGAAATGAATTTAGTTATTTAGTTTATTAATTTACTATTTACGGTATAAAAAAACGTTACAAATCTCAATGTCTTTTGTTTATTGAACAAAGTCAATTAGTTTCTGCAAACATCATAAGTTCATAACATTGCAAAATTAGGTCAGTAGTCAGTCAGTAGCGAGCGTCTGCTATCTGAATTATTTTAGTTCTTGATATCATAAATATCAATTGGCTTTAAATCAAGAATTTATTATTGTTTAAACCGGCGAGCATGTGGCAAGGTGCCTAAAATGTCATATCCATAGGCCATCAGTAAAAGGTGTATTTTTTTTTAAAGTATTGATCCTGCAACATGGGTAAAGTTGCGTAGCTGGAGTGTACGGGAAATATCACCTATGTGTGTAAAAAAATTGGTGCAGGTCCCGCTAACTGGGGCTTCTACTCATCATACTGAACAACTTTTGTTCTACGTTTTTGCTGAAAACGTAAATTTTTTTTTTACTTTCACACAAATCGATCAGCTGAATGACCGATTTTGTGCATTTTAGTATGGAGGGTCCAATTTTTTTTTTTAGAATTTACTATGAGTTCCTTGGAGAAAGTTGTTCAGTATTTCGAGTAGAACCCTCAGTTAACGGGACCTACACCAATTTTGTTAAACCCTGTATTATATATAAAATTTTAACAAATGTCAGGCCATGCTCACAGTAGGGTTCCGTTGTCTATTCAAAAAATAATTAAAAAAAAACAAAGTATATTTTTCCGTTGATATAGAACATTTTATATGGAAAAGTTGGACGACTATTACTCCTAAGACCTAAACTAAGAAAGCCTGCTTGTCTGTGATAGATAAGTGATAACTTTCCTCTAAAAATTGAATAAAATAATTTGAAATTTTTGATCGTCATCATCATATCAGCCGAAAGACGTCCACTGCTGGACATAGGTCTCCCCCAAGGATTTCTACGACGACCGGTTCTGCGCTGCCCGCTCCATCGTAAAACGTAGCGTAGGCAGGCCTCCCACTCAGTGGAACGATGACCTGATGAAGGTCGCGGGAAGCCGCTGGAACAATTTTTACCTGAACCTTATTATAAACTTTTGTAGCCTTATCCTTATCATCATTGCGAGGCAATGACGGTGTCCCTGTTATTAGTCTCCAGTACCTATAGCTTCAGGTAACAGCCGACACCAATTATCGTATTCCCTTACAGCGACTCAGAGATGCAATTTTATCAGTCGCGGATAGCGAATCGTTACAGTGTCGGTGGCTCAACCAGTAACAACTCGGTCCTCCTAACCAGAGGTCCTGGGTTCAGATCCGGACGGCTACGGTACCAATGAGTTTTTCGAAACTTACGTACCGATTGCTTTAACGGTGAAGGAAAACATCGTGAGGAAACCTGCACATCTGTTTCCAGATGTGTATGAAGGTAGATAGCACGGTTAATTGTGCCATACGATAAGCGAGAGAGCGAATCATTTGATTTTTCTTCATGTGCAAGAGAGGTGATAGTACCTAATTATGTAAGATCTGTAATACGAATCTACATGTTTAATCTAAGAAACACGAAAGTTTCTCGACTCAAACTCTCGGTAGGTTTGGGCCAGGAAACATAAGTAAGATAACATAACATAACAAGTTTAGTAGTTTTGTCAATCTTTTAGCAATCTTAGCTACCTATTACATAGCAAATCTTAAATATCATTCCAACTTCCAGCAGATATGCAAAGTTGCACTGCATCACCTGAAGTGACACACTGAAACTTGCATTATAAGATTTAGATTTGCATAATAACGCTGATTGTTATCCATCTGGTTTGCGAGAGATTAATTTTTATTTACTCACACACAAAAAATAAGAACTTTTGCCATTTCAAATTTCGGAATAATAATTTCTTAAAAATGTTCCACCGTTTAACAGTTATCAGCTAACACGTCCGTAATATACAGTTGTCAAACATACAAATTCAAAAACAAATGATAAAATCCCTAAAGCAGCTTATCAGTTATATTCTTTGCACGAGTTTAAACGCAAATTATGGCAAAAATACAATGGACAGGTACTGACAAACAGTGGAACTATTTAGAAAAATGAAAAAAACATAAATTTTAATAGGTACTTATTAATATTGTGATAGGTAACTTCGCAACACATTTCTACGCACAGTACGAGTACTTCGCAGTCAAGTCGTGGCGGAGAAGTCACAATATAAATAGGAGATTTTAGTATTCACGTACCTAGAGTTCTCATGACATTATGAGAACCATCTTCGTCTAAATAACTTCACCGCTCATTACCAAAGCTATCTCAGGTCGTTGTTCGCAGCTATTATCTCGGCTAGGAGTAAGGCACGGCAAAGATATTTATTGTATTTATAAAATTTTATCTTGCCTCGTTACTTTACGACTGAAAACAGTTGGTTTTAACGACTTTCTAGATAAGGTGAAAGTATTTTTGGTAATTTTAGACTTGAACAAACACGTGTAAGGTACGAAATTATTTAATTTTGTTACAATTCTCAATTTTTTGGTTTAAAAAGTACTTAAAATAATTGCAATAAGTAATACAGATTATATTTCAGACTGTATTTACCTCAGTAAATGTACAATTATTATACACAACTGAGAATTTTAAGTTTCAACTAATCACTATGAAAATTTCGTTCATTAAAAATTCAAATACAACTCGCTCCGTTGCCCATCTACTCGTAATATTGTTCATTAATGATCGCCTATGCCTATAAAGATTAATTAAACCATCAGAATAATTAATCGTCTTTCTATACAGAGAAATAATCTTAATTAGAAAGTAACCCGATCTCGGGTCCAGACCTTTTTCCCTCATACGACGCCCTAAATCGTCTACAAAAGACTTGGCGTCAGAGCACCATGGCCCCGATGTCTCGATATCAATCGGAACGAATTTATATTTCATTATAATATTTTTTTAAATACAAATAATATTTTCTACATTACTATCTACTTAAACTATAAATATATTCTACTGGAGCAGCCCGGAATAGTACCACCCCCATCTCTTTCCGAGAATGTCGTGATAGGAAAAGTGGAGGATGGCCAGCGACGTCCTTTTTGCGTACTGTGACACCAAACACACTGCGATAGTCAACACGCCTGCCAAGCGTGGCAATTACGGAAAAATTCTCCCTGTCAATTCGACGGAGGCCTATGTGCAGCAATGGACGCGTTTTGGTTGTTGTTATGATTTTCATCAACATCACATGATAAAGCACGATGATTAGCAACACTTAAGATTCTTTAAAAAAATCTTCAAAAACATGGTGGTCTTCAGGAAACTAATCCTCGAAAGTAGGTGCTTCGCTGCTGAGTTATCTTTGAAAAAGTTCAAAGACTAATTACTGAGCACCCTCAAAGAGGAACTCCGGTAACCAAATAACCCTAAGAATGGATGCACAAAAGCCTTTGAAGCCATTCTCTTCTCAAAAGAGCGTTTCACAATAACCAGGTTATAGAACAACCTCCGTGCTTGAAAAATTTCAATTTTAAATTTGTGGAAAGAACAAGAATTTAATAAATGTCCGCTAAGACTCAAAACTCGGAAGTTACGTCAGAGGGGAATGAAATTATCAAACGCTGTGATTTTTGTAAACTTTTTGCAAATCTTTTGTTCCTGGAAGAGGATGTTAGAGAGGTCTCGATATCAAGTGCTTTAAAAAAATAAAACCTACAAAATTAGAGAAAATTGTACTATTAGTACAATCTATTCTTTCATTTATCGTAGGTGTAACATTAGTAAGAACCACAAAAATCGAAGTAAGAACCTATGTACAGCCTAATTGGCTAATTGGTTAATTGGTAACATTCTAATCTAATCCAATAGTTAACACACAGTATTTTGACTAAAATGTTCCCATCATTGGGCTGTGTTAACAATCGCAAAAGTCGTAAAATGGCAAAATTACGTAAAATCGCAATAGGTTTTTGGTGCCACCGCGAAAAGCAAGGTTCCCCAACGCAATGGGAAACTGCCTGTCTTATCTTCAAGCCAGAACACATCGATGCTTTTAACATTGATGTTTGGCGGCAAAACTTAGATAAGATAATGGTAGTAGCTAGCCAGGCGGCTTAGAAATTACCCTTCCACCAATCAAACCGAGTCTTACAAAGTTAGACTCTCCAAAGTTAGAATCGAACCCGCGACCTCCTGATGTGAAGTTAATGGACTTAACCATAACGCCACAGAGGCGGACGGCGATCTCTACCATCGGTAGGCCCGTCCGGTGTTCTTAATTCTCTCTCTCTCTCTGACTTAAAAATACAGTTTTACAACAAATTGACCTCAAAGCAAACCGTGAATTTACAGCAACTTTGCGACCATACCAGAACTAAGTCTTGCGATCCCCGAAGTGTGAAATCGTAGGAGTACCGTTCATCTTAACGGTGGTGCCATAGGCATCAACCATCACGCGTGCTCACTGCTATATCCGGAATTGGTTACGAATCAAGATAATGTTCGTCATGGTCTAGGCTTTTTTTCAATTGTTGAAACGGGTGGCTGCGTTTCAGACAGTTCTACAATCATCACACATGAATTGCTTTAGTTTTTGTGTTAGATTTGGTTTTACTGGTGGCATGTGGTTGGTCTACGGACGCTAGGGTGTATGTGTGTTTCAAAATTCAAAATGTTTATTCAAAGCAGGGGCACAGTTATTCTGATAGCCTTAAAATAGTAATTGCGTTACATAATGCCGCATTTTGTGATATTTTTTTTAAACAAACAGTTATTAGTTAATAACGTCAACAACACGCAAACATCATCCCACAGTTACCAATTATTCTTTCAGTGACAAGTTAATCAAAAGCGTTGATCGTATTCGGGATTTAGGAGTGATCCTTGACTTCAAATTACATTATAACAAACACATAGATCATATAGTAGCCAAATTGAACCTTTTAAGAATTTTGTTTTAATGACAACCATTTCCACATTAAAAAATATATATTTCTCATTTGTTCATGCCTCCTTGGATTTAGACGTGTTGTGTGGAATACTAGGTATAATGTCCATATTAATTAACAGAATAGAAAAGGTACAAAATAAGTTTTTTAAGAAATCTCGAATGTCGCACTGGCACATGGTTATCCGACTATAAAACAGCTTCCAAAAGATATAACATTGCCTTTCTAAAGTCTAGGAGGGAAATTAACTTTAGGATATCACCCCTCATATCCTCTCGCACAAAAACGACCTTTTCAGTTTTTCCTTTTTCGACAAATTCTGCCAAAAATAGTATGTTTTCAGACGACCGACTCGCAACTTCAATAATGACTTTTCTGATGTAGACAATTTTAACACTACTTTGGGTGGCTTAAAAGTGCGGTTTAGTAATAAAATAAACTGTTCGATTATTTTTAGTAAGAATTGCTGTGCAATTAATATTGTCTTAGGGCTCGCGTATTTCATGTTTTATTGTTAATAAGGCCTTAAAATGGGTCAACTGACAATATTTAATTAAAATTATTGAAAGATTGTGTTAAGATATCACTTTAAAAAAAAACTTAAAGTTATAAAAAATCGATATAATTGAATACAATTTTAAAAATATTACAACTTTTGATGTTAAAAAATATACTGTAGACCCTGTTTCTGCATTAATTGCAAAATTTCTCGAAAATAAATAGTTAATGTTGAATGAAACCAACACTTAAAAATCGGTGATTTTAACACCTTTCATTTTAACTGAAAACATTTTTTTAATTTTTTTTGAAAGTGAGGAAAAGTAATTAAAACATGTAAAAATCGAGAATAGGGCGTTCGGTTTCCACGTAACAGCCACGTTGAAGCCCGCATTGATTTGAGCTTAAAATTAATAGACTTACGTTCGATATCATTTTAAGACGTCTCAACCTGCACGGATTGAGTCATCTTAAAGAATTAAGTGGAACTTCAGGTCCTTTTTCATTTAAAATTTATTTATTTGTATTCCTATGTTATAAGACTGTTTGTTTCATAAATTAAAAAAATAAATAAACGTCAAAATAAAATCATTTATAATTATAATCATTAAACATGAAACAATATGACACGAAAAGTTATATGAACACACGAGATGTTTATTAAAAAAAATCATCATTAATGCCTTTGATTAGAGGAGGGCAGTTAACACGGACAATCTAAGCATAGATAATACTAAGCCGCCAAATGATAAAAAGAGATATTTGCTAAGTAGCGAGGGACATATCCGTCTTGCATTTAGTAGTCATGAAAAGAGACGGATACCGGTTCTACTGAGCCCTCTAGTTTATTTAGTCTATTTACTAATGATCCCTTTCTATCATTGGTCCGCGACCCATTAGTTTGTTTTTCTATTTACATCCGAAAGAAGAAGATACTATATATATCTTTGTGTTTATCTGTTATGAGTCTAATATCGATATTTTTAAGATTTGCAATACAGGCAATACCCACTCGGAGTAGGTAAATAAATACAATCTTTTCAACGTGATTTACCTCATTTCCAACTTATAGATACGAGAATAATCCTAAAATCTTTCTTTTGTACCTCTCTCGAAAATAATTGATGGATCTGTCTATTCATCAACGTTAAGCAGCTTATTGCCGCTGTCATACCGAAGTTTCTTGACTTTTCCCCAAGATTTCTTGTGAAGTACCTATTCGTGAACATTCACATGTGTTTTAGTATCGGGATTAGGAGCATATGAAAGCCACATAGACAAATATGTCTTGTAACTTTTTGAAAATAAGATTTTAATCTCAAAATGTAGATAGAGTATTCGTAAACATTAAGATGTGTTTTAGTATCTTGATTAGGAGCATATGAAAGCCACATAGACAAATATGTCTTGTAACTTTTTGAAAATAAGATTTTAATCTCAAAATGTAGATAGAGTATTCGTAAACATTAAGATGTGTTTTAGTATCTTGATTAGGAGCATATGAAAGCCACATAGACAAATATGTCTTGTAACTTTTTGAAAATAAGATTTTAATCTCAAAATGTAGATAGAGTATTCGTAAACATTAAGATGTGTTTTAGTATCTTGATTAGGAGCATATGAAAGCCACATAGACAAATATGTCTTGTCACTTTTTGAAAATATGATTTTAATCTCAAAATGTAGATAGAGTATTCGTAAACATTAAGATGTGTTTTAGTATCGTGATTAGGAGCATATGAAAGCCACATAGACAAATATGTCTTGTCACTTTTTGAAAATATGATTTTAATCTCAAAATGTAGATAGAGTATTCGTAAACATTAAGATGTGTTTTAGTATCGTGATTAGGAGCATATGAAAGCCACATAGACAAATATGTCTTGTCACTTTTTGAAAATATGATTTTAATCTCAAAATGTAGATAGAGTATTCGTAAACATTCAGATGTATTTTAGTATCGGAATTAGGAGCAGATGAAGGCCACACGGACAGAATATGTCTAGTTACTTTTTGAAAATGAGTTTTTAATCTCAAAATGCAGATAGAGTTCGCAATGAATGAACTATTACTTACTACTTCGCGGATTAGGATGTAAATATTATTAGAACAGCTCATATACGTCCCCACCGAGGAGCTCGAGCCTACCCTGAATCAGGGCGATTAGGCCTTAGTCGACCACGCGGGCCCAGTGCTGGTTGGTCGACTTCACACACAACCTTCGGAGTTTCTTTGCAGGCGTGTGCAGGTTTCCTCACGATGTTTTCCTTCAGCGTTAAAGCAATCGGTAAGTATATGTACGTAAGTTTTTGAAAAACTCATTGGTACATTGGCCGTCCAGATTTGAACTCGGTACCTCTGGTTAGATGAAACGAGTCGTTACCGGTTGAGCCACCGACGCTTTACTATAAAGTTTTTATTTCACTTTCAAAAAACCTATACACGAATAAAACGAATCAATTACATCGTTCCTAACTTACAAAACGCGATAACTCAAAAAGTTACTACTAAGGTGAATAGACATGTTCTTTCCGTGTACCCTCAACATTAAGGTATCAGAACTTTTGCCATACATCACTCAACATATAATATTACGATCTCTATGTTTGATTTGCAACTGAGGCAATGTACCTAGTTAGTCTTCACACTATCGTATCTATCACTGACCCGGTGGTCCAGCTGTCAGGTTCCGTCTGCTGTGTCGTGGGTTCGATCCCCACCCAGGGCAAACATTCGTGTGACGAACTGGTTTGTTTGCTATGTGTCTGGGTGTTTAATATCTATATTTTAGCTGTTACCCGCTACTTCGTTCGCGTTAAAAAGTAGCCTATATTGAATTCAGGTCTAAATCTGCCTATCTACCAAATTGCATCTAAATAAATCCAGCCGTTTTTGTGTGAATGAACAGGTAACAATGACACACACACACACAGAAACCTTCGCATTTAACATATTTGTGTCATGTAATATGTTTAGCGTCGGTGGCGTAACGGGTAGGGCCGCCGCCTCCTGTCCTGTCCAGTCGTGGTTCGAATCCTGCCACGTACCAATGTGATTTCTAATTAAGATTTCATATGTACGTTTATCCGACGCTATTACGGTGAAAGAAAACATCGTGAGAAAAACCTGCACACGCCTGCGAAGAAACTCGATCCCCGATCGTCAGACCACATTTTGTTAAAGTGGGATTTGCGCGTGAGCAAGGCTTTTTCTCCTTACGTCATTCCCCGATCGTCAGACCACATTTTTTTTATCTGTGAGAAAATTATTGCCACCGGCACTGAAGTACCTACCGGGGAGGCACATAGCAAACTCCAGAATTTTTGGGGCTTCTAGTTTGACCGGGCGCTGATGCAAACTGGCCGGGACGCCGGAACGGAGTCTCAAACCGGGACCGTCCCGGTCAAACAGGTACGTATGGTAAGCCTAATTAATCATAAGTATCAACGCGATCGATCGGTTCTTAGAAAAAGCCTTGAATAGTTTATTAGCACAAAAAATGTGAGTCAATGACCGCTTAAGAGAACACAGTGTATTTGTAGGATTGTTAGATTAAATAAGTATTTTATGGAACGAGCGAGCAAAGTTCTCCGAGTCTACTGGAACGATCCGGCGTTTATATGTATGTATAAATGGTTGTTAACTCGAGTATCGTTGATCGGAACGCGTAACAATGAGACAAAAAGATTTTTTTAAGTTGAGCATGAACCAAATTGGTGTCAAGGGGTTGCCGAGATATGGGGGTTGCAAATGTTGAAAACATTGTTTCTCTAAACACCATTCGATCATAGTATATATATTAGTACTAATACAGTATGGACACTCCCTGCCGCTCGCTCTCTAGATTGCGACCTCACCCCCTCGTCACCTAGATTGGTTATTTCGCCGCTATTTTGTTGGTTCAGTCATTCGTTTTTTGAAATGTCATTTCTGGCGAGTTGTATGAAGTGTCCAGGGTGTGATTAGATATGGTGCTGGACGAATCCTACAAGTTTTTTTATAATACGTACACGGCAGCGTTCGGGAAGCTTCGCAATATCTTCACGTCCCAAATACCGCAGTGTCTCAAGACTAAGGTCTTTGACCAGTGTGTGTTGCCAGTGATGACTTACGGAACTGAGACATGGTCGCTTACTATGGGCCTCATAAGAAGGCTCAAGGTCACCCAAAGGGCAATGGAGCGTGCTATGCTCGGAGTTTCTCTGCGTGATCGAATCAGAAACGAGGAGATCCGCAGGAGAACTAAAGTAACCGACATAGCTCACAGAATCGCTAGACTGAAGTGGCAGTGGGCAGGGCACATAGCTCGTAGAACAGATGGCCGATGGGGCAGTAAAGTTCTCGAGTGGCGACCGCGCACCGGAAAACGTAGCGTAGGCAGGCCTCCCACGCGGTGGACCGATGACCTGGTGAAGGTCGCGGGAAGCCGATGGATGCGGGCAGCGCAGGACCGGTCGTCGTGGAAATCCTTGGGGGAGGCCTTTGTTCAGCAGTGGACGATTTGTGGCTGATATGATGATGATGATGATGACGTACACGTAGCGCATATATTTGAAAGGTACAGTTTTTTTATTTTTTTTATTGTATCTCTGTGTTCTTTATTAATTATGGAAGAGCGGATTATTCTGGCACAAGTATTCTTATACTTAAGAGAAGTCTCCTGCAACATGTAATATTTTTTACAATGAGATGCTGCAATAAACTTTTTTCATTTTTTTTTACTCGAGTACATCGCGAATTCACAGTTCGGGGCAAACCACTAGTTATTATTGATGGATTTCAAAATATATTAGTTATCCCGTAACAAATATGTAACTAATCAATTAAAAAAGATTTCCTTAACAAAATCGTCTTCCATACAAACCAACAATTCCAATTTCTCGAAATTGAATTTGCTGGTTGTAAAGAAACTTTGTTTTGTACATACAGGATGTGCCAGCATGTTTTGTACGTACAGAATGTTCCAGTATAATATCATACTTTAGGAGAAATTAGGCTTCTTAAATTTTAATTATGAATGGAAAATACATATGTCTTTAAATGTACTTTGATTTTGGAAAAAAAATTATATTACAACACAATAATGTGCAGATTAGGAAAAAAGTTTCCTCATTTTATTAGTTTTTCAACAAGGTACCTAAGTCATCATCATCATATCAGCCGAAAGACGTCCACTGCTGGGCGAAGGCCTTCTCCAATAATTTCCACAATGACCGGTCCTACGCTGCCCTCATCTAGCGGTACCTAAGTAAAAAAGATAAAAAGTATTTATTGGTTATCATAAAAAAACTCCCAAAACCAAGAATTTCCTTTTCAGTCATTTTTTATTTAATATTCAAAATTTATCGTTCTTTTTGTATTATCATCTGTGGCCATTTAACATCACTAGACTAATTTTAATTTCCATGCTAATAAAAAACACCAGATTTTAAGTTTCCACAGAAAATTTGGGACTTGATGCACTCTCATTTTTTATAAATCTGCAATGGTTAACCTTTTTACGAGCAACGCAACTACGGCGAACAAGAGAAAACTGAACCTTATTCCAGGTCAATACAGATTAACATTGACACAGCATCCCTGGTAAACACATTGCTAAACCCCGTGAAAGGGGTAGCCCTTTGCATCATCTTACCTGATGGTAAGTGACGATGATGCCGAAGATGAAAGCGGGCTTACCAAACTCAACGTTTTTAAAAAAAAAATATTTTCTAAATAAAAATAACACTTAATAGAGTTCGTTTGTTTTGCTCGAATGTATAAATAATATCAGCTCATATACGTCCCCGAGCCTACCCTGAATTAGGGCGGTCGGGCCTTAGTCGACCACGCGGGCCCAGTGCTGGTTGCTCGATTTCACACACAACCTTCGAGTTTCTTCGCAGGCGTGTGCAGGTTTCCTCACGATGTTTTCCTTCACCGTAAGGGCGTCGGATATGAAATCTAAATTCGAAATCACATTAGTAATGTATAAAGTTACAATAAATATGGAAGACGATTTTTGATAGAGACTATTAGGTAACTCGCCTGAAAGAAGTAGTAGGTAAACATATTTACATAAGTAAATACAACAATCAAAAAATATTTATGTTTCGGTCAGTAACTTTGTTTTTGTAGATAACAAAGAAATACAAACTAAGTAAGTAGATACGCAAAGACTCATATTTGTATAGGTCAAGTTTGTTTTGATGATCTCATACTAACAACACGTGGGAAGGTACACCAGGTAAGTATGTATTTTATTGTTAATTTTCCTAAGACAACCGCAGAAGCCAATTCTTAAATAAATTGTTTTAAAACGTTCATTCGTAATCATTTTTTTCGTAAAATAATACATTTTTATTGTTCCTTTTTTTATAACTCTACAGGACTAAATCTTTCTAAAAGCTTTAAATTAACTTGCAATGTATGTATGTATGTTTGTTCGGGTAAAATCTTGCAATTTAATTTTGATCCACTTCCCGGTTTCCGATTGACCTGAAATTTTGCATGCATATGTATATCGCGTGACAATGCAATATTAAAAGCTTGTACCTAAACGTTTTTAGGTTTTTCGGAATTTCTTTTACCCTTCTATGATATATTTGTTAATAAATTGTGTAACTTCTATAATAAATTACCGAAAATGGCCATCAATCGGCTGACGGCTTTCTAATAAATACCCAAATAAACCCCATTGATCTAGCAAACAGTTTTTCTCCGCTTCTCCACCGGTACCTCGCCTTAAGCGAGCATGTCAATGCTAAGATTAAAATTATTTGTTTATAAATACTAGAATTTTGTCACATCACTGCTGGGGCCACGGATTTCGTCCCAAATTCTTGAAGGTTAGGCCACATGGGGGGGGGGGGGAGGGCGAATTCCACGGGTTGGCAGGGGTTGGTCGACTAAGGCCTGATCGCCCTAATTCATGGTAGGCTCGAGCCCCTCGGAGGGGACGTACATGAGCTGATATGATGATGCCCGTGATTTTATTCCCGTTTAACGAACGAAAGGAAAAAAAATGTATATTTAAAAATATTTACAATCTCCATGCACCAGAAAACTGATTCATTTTACTAACATGTATATACCTACGTAGGATCCAAAACTGTGTGAGTGGGTGTATAACGAAAGGAAGTCTTAAATTAATAGTCTTACTGCTATCCTACCCACATGGTAGCTATGACATAACTCACTATGTTACGATTTACTAAACACCCGCAGGGTCAAAAGTTATAAAACTGTAAAAAGTTTTTAATTCTGTCGACATTCCAGGAGTGGTTAGGTAATTTTTTCCCGTTTTACGAACGAAAGGAAAAAAAGTGTATATTTAAAAATATTTGCGATCTCCGTGCATCAGAAAACTGATTCATTTTACAAACATGTATATACCTACGTAGGATCCAAAACTGTGTTAGTGGGTGTATAATGAAAGGAAGTCTTAAATTAATAGTCTTACTGCTATCCTACCCACATGGTAGCTATGACATAACTCACTATGTTACGATTTACTTACTAAACACCCGCAGGGTCAAAAGTTATAAAACTGTAAAAAGTTTTTACTTCTGTCGACATTCCCGGAGTGGTTAGGTAATTTTTTCCCGTCTTACGAACGAAAGGAAAAAAAAAATGTATATTTAAAAATATTTACAATCTCCGTGCACCAGAAAACTGATTCATTTTACAAACATGTATATACCTACGTAGGATCCAAAACTGTGTGAGTGGGTGTATAATGAAAGGAAGTCTTAAATTAATAGTGTTACTGCTACCCTACCCACATGGTAGCTATGACATAACTCACTATGTTACGATTTACTGTATTTATCCTGTGTTTTAGGGCTCTGCACCAGGTAACGGGACTTATTTTAGTACTATTTATGCCTACACTGTCCGTACGTCCGTCCGTCCGTCTGTCTGTTCAACTTTCTTTTGAACTCTGATACGTAGTCGGCTAAAATTTTCACAGAAGATGTGTTATTATTATTAATAGTCATTACAGTATTTATAAGTTACATTTTAATCTTATTCTAAATTACTTTAAGTTAACTACAATACTCCGTTTTGGTTTTATAAATTTTAGTTCCTTAGACCATAACAATTACAAGAGTAATAATACAGTAATATTATTTTACTAGTGGATACCCGCAGCTTCGCCCGCGCAGATCTGGATTTTGCCGTTCCCGTGGGAATTTCCCAAAATCTTTTCTTAGCGGATGCCCACGTCCTAATTGTTATCTGTATTCCAAATTTCAGCGAAATCCGTTCAGTGGTTTCGGCTGTGCGTTGATATACCAGTCAGTTACATTTTCCTTTTACATATATATTTTTATTATTGACAATTGGTAAGCCCTTGGCATCATCTCACCTGATGGTAAGTGACGATGATGCCGAAGATGGAAGCGGGCTTACCAAGATTCCGCAACGCAGATTTAAACTGTTTATTCTGCATTTTTTGTGCTGTAGAGAGGTGAAAAGTTGTGTTTCGCTCGGTGTCAAAGTTATTTTGCGTCTCGTATTTTTAACCGACTTCAAAAAAAGAGGAAGTTTCTCAGTTCAACCGTATATATATAAATATTTTTTGTGTGTTCGCAGATAATTTCGTCGTTTATGAACCGATTTTGATGATTATTTTTTTGTTAGAAAGGAGATATCCCAAGGGTGGTACCATGATAAGGAAACCAGGATCTGATGATGGCATCCCAGAGAAATCAAGGGGAACCTTAGTTTCCTGTTTAAGTATAGTTTTTTTTTGTTTAAAATTATTATTTCGTGCCAAATAACAACTTTGCAACCATTCATAACAAGTAACTATTGTATTGTACATGATTCTTCTGCCAGTGGACCCTCAAAAGAATTGTTCTTATGAATGACCATCTAAGTACATACATAGATGGGCCGATCCGGTGGGTGTAACAACCGATAATCATAGCGTTGTTGATCCACGTGCTGCTTCCCATAATTGGCGTGGTGTAGAAAAAACAGACATGTTAATCTTTAGATTGAAGGTTGTAGTAGATTGGTTGATACGATGGATATAGTTTTTATGCCTGCATTCGAGGGTAACTTAAAAATTAAATTTGATCTTTGGGTTTCGACATTTGACAACTTGGAACATTTTATGTGACATTTGACAACAAACAAAACCCCATATAAAAATCAGTGTTGTCCAGATCCCGTTGCTTTTTTCCGTGATAAAAAGTATCAAAATGTTGTTTTCCGGCCTTTACTTTACCCCTGTGCCAAAGTAGTTTAAAATGGAGAGAGTAACAGACAGTCATACACTCTTACTAATAAGGATGTTTACCATTGAATAACCTACTTTTGTAGCAAGGATTTTTATTTTTTAGTTTTTGAGTTGATATCTCTGTTTTATAAACTGTCGATCGCATGATGACTTTCTTCTAAAAATAGAAATGGTTTATTGTCTAAATATTACAATCGTAAGAATGTACAATAGATAATATTAATATGATACTACCTAAAAAAGATGCATAACATAATCATTGCAAAAAGGACAAAAGCTCTAAAAAGGAGCTTCAGTCAATATCCCTACGCGTCTCCGGTCCAAGAGTTCCCATAACACTCGCCGCATTGCCAAGCTGGATGGCAATGGACAGCTGTTGGACCAGGAACGAGCCGGCACGGGAGGTCCCTCTATGCCCCCTCAAACGCCGACCCAGCAGCTCGCGCCCGACACTTTTAGCGGCTGCGCACCATACCCCTGACGTTTCTACTGCGTTTCTTCTTTTTTTCTTCTTAAATTCACTCTTCCTTCAATCACCATTAATAAAAAAAAATGTTAATGATAATTTTATAACGTTTTCTATTAGAAGCGCATAACCTCAAACTGTTAACACTTTCTAAAACTTGTGTTGAAACAAAATTACAGATTCAGAGACCGTTTCGTATTGATATCAATACGCGTAAACCTTCTACTATCACAAAAAACCGGCTAAGTGCTAGTCGGAACCGCACACGTAGGGTTCCGTACCATCATACTAGATGGCGCTAGTTTCACGTTTCAAAAACCATCATACTAGATGGCGCTAGTTTCTTCATGTTTAAAATAAACACGTTTCTGGTATGGAGACCCCCCTTATTTTTTAATTTTTAATATTTGTTATTATAGCGGCAACAAAAATACATCATCTGTAAAAATATCAGCTGACTAGCTATTACGGTTCATGATATACAGCCTGGTGACAGACGGACGGATGGACAGCGGAGGCTCAGTAATAGGGTCCCGTTTTTACCCTTTGGGTACGGAACCCTAAAAACTAGTCTATAATTTATCACGAACGATCATTCATTACAGCGTTGAAAAACTAAGTTGGAGGGGGAGGCCTGTTATTTACATTGTTTTCATGCTGCATCGTTCACTGCAAACTGCTAACTGTAACCACAGTGTAGGAATGTGTGTGTTTAAAAAAGTATGTTTGTTTAAATAGGTGGCAGATGTTATGCTTTGTGTTATGTAGGGATGCAACAAACAATACTTTAGCGAATACCAATATAAAGTAAGTAATATACGTCGAATAAGAATAAAAAACAATGTTGATTAAAAAATGTCTTTATTTTACCCTAATATTTAAATTAAACGACAGGCGAGTTTTTCTTAAGATGAAAACGCTAAACAGGTTAAAAAGCCGACTTCCATCGCAACAACTATTTTACTTTGCATTGTTATTTTTGGCTTTTGTTAATTTTCTAGTAAAGTACTACACCGATTTTGATAAAATTTATACGGAACTACACGAAAAGCACTAGCTATCAAAAAAAAAAGAATCATCAAAATAGGTTCACCCAGTCAAAAGTTCTGAGGTAACAAACATAAAAAATACAGTCGAATTGAGAACCTCCACCTTTTTGGAAGTCGGTTGAAAAGCAAGCATTTGAAAGTTTTTCGGCGTCAATATGTTGCTATCCTCAGTTTGTACCTTATTAATATTAATTACCGGCGCTATAAATAGACGTTCGGAGTCAACGGTGGACTCTTTAATGGAGAAATACAATTTAGCTAATTTTTTAATTTTCGGGAAGTATTGGTTTCCTCGCCAATGTGCCAGTGGATTCACTCAACACATTAATAGAACATGTACACGAATAATCGTTATAATATTGGCGAATACTAATAATAGTTATCGTATTCGTTGCATCCCTAGCTTTGTGTTCATCAATTATTTTTACTATTAGTTTGCTTGCATTACATTGATCAAAAATTTCGTTAAAATTTGAGAAGTTGCTTACTCAAATATTTTTCATAAATACATGTATTCTAATATTCTTTTTGTTTTTTCCGGCAGTCAATCTCAGTCGATTTCGATAAATGAATGACATATCAGGATGCGTTTTGATTCTTAATGTGTCCTCGGATCAGGGTTGGCAAAAGCCCGGGTTTTTTGGGTTTTTAGGGATAATTGGGATTAAATTCAGAATTATTGCATTTACTTAACTTAATTTCGGATTCATTTGGAGTTTTTTTACCTGAGTACACAATTACTAAACAAAGTCGCTACACTATTTGATAGGCAAAACCATGAAAGAGATTTCCCCTTCAATTTTTACTGTCGGTTATCAATCGGAAAAATGAGTACCTTCATGTTTTCACGGCACTGATATATTTAAATGCTACTGTTAATAAAGGAAGATTTATCAGATTTTTTTAATACAAATTTTTAAAAAAGCCCACTTGTGTCAAAAACACTGGGGTTTTTTCAGGTAGATTTTACCCACTTTAACCCAGTGGGTTTTTTCGGGTTGGGGAAAATGAAACAAACCCTACGCGGTTATATGACGATATAAAGTCACATGAAAATCAACATTCGGGACGCTAGACAGGTTTTAGATTTGCACTTTGGGTTATCCAACAATTGAAATATTTTCATCAATCATATCAGTTCTTGAATCTTTTTAAGATACCGTTCACAACCCATAAATGTCCTCACTGTGTTGGGGCACAGGCACACCCTGGACACTTCATACAACGGGCCAGAAATGACATTTCAAAAAACGAATGACGGAACAAACAAAATGGCGTCGAAATCTTATACGTTCGACAACCAAACGGTAACCAATCTGCATCAATCTGGGTGACGACGAGGGGGTGAAGTCGCAATCTAGAGAGCGGCAGGGAGTGTCCATACTGTATGTTAGTACTAATATATATACTTTGGCACAGGTCTCTACCCCAAACTTGGGAAGGTAGTCCGGATTGGTGGAGGTTGTTGGGCTAGCTGCCAATCACACTGTCAGAAGCGTTTCAAGCCGCTTATAAGGCATCTGACACGGCTTAACGACTCCCATCTAATGACAGCAACCGGCATCGGCACCGACGGACTAATTAGTAATCTGTGCCGACGGCCTAACGTGCCTTGCGAAGCACGGAGACGGTCAAGAAAAAGCCGCTAACAGTCAAACCTATCCAGGTAGTGACAATGCTTCGGGTCAGTTAACCTGCGTGATCCACCCAACTACGCAGGTCGCACAGAGTTACGTAAGACCGCTTCACGGCATAGGTGAAAAAAAACGAGTGCAATCTTTACGCGCAATTGAAGTAAAACTAAAAACTACTTTCCACTCTACTCTCCCCTCTAGCACACCCTGGACACCATACAACGGGCCAGAAATGACATTTCAAAAACGGAATGACGGAAGAAACAAAATGGCGGCGAAATCCTATACGTTCGACAACCAAACTGTAACCAATCTGCATCAATCTGGGTAACGAGGGGGTGAGGTCTAGAGAGTGGCGGGGAGTGTCCATACTGTATGTTAGTACTAATATATACTTTTTTTTTTATTCACAATTGGTAAACCCTTGACAACGTCTCACCTGGTGGTAAGTGACGATGTTGCCGAAGATGGAAGCGGGCTAACCAATTGCTAATTGCCTTTAGTATCCAGCGCTCTGCTCTCCACTTTACTTTCCACCATTCGACTCTACTCTCTACTCGCCACCACTCCACTCTCCTCTACTCTCCACTCTACACGCTACTGAGCATTACTTCCGTCAGAAACATAACTGAGTTACTCTCAAGTCACGCCTAAAGAAGCTTTACATCAATAAAATAATAAATGGACCTTTCGCAAATCCCTGAGCTGTAACTTCATATTTCACACGGCGTACGATATATGTTACCAAAATCACGGTTGCCGTCCAAACAGCCATCGACGGGATGAACGTCGGTATTATTGATTTACCGATACCGCCTGCCCAAATAACAGCTCACAAAAAAAAGGAAAATTTGGAAACGGTAAATACGTTAAAAATCGGCCAAGTGCGAGTCGGACAAGCACTCCAAGGGTTCCGTACCACCACACCTATTCACACTGATGACAATGATACCTATTCACATTATAAACAAAAGACATCAACATGTTTTTTTGTCATTTAGTTCGAACTCTTTAGTGCGAGTAAGACTCACACTTGGCCAATTTTTATTATTTGTGGTTTTAAATCAGTACTAATACTACAGACTCACCAAGTTTCACGCTTGAATGTATTACTTACCGTTTTTACGATAGAGCAAAATCAAAAATACTTCTAAACACCTTAAAAAAACAAGTTTTTTTTATATGGAGTAATCTTTATTTTTTCAATTTTTCTAATCAATAGTATTTGTTGTTGTAGCGGCAAAAGAAATAAACATTCTGTGAAAATTTAATTAAACCGCTTCCGTAGCTCAGAGGCAAAGTTCACTGGCTTTACACAGGAGGTCACGGGTTCGATTCCCGGCGGGGTCAATTATAAGACTCAGTTTGGTTGGTGGTAGTGCATTTTCTAAGCCCGCCTGGCTAGCTACCACCATCTTATCTAAGTCTTGCCGCCAAATATCAATGCTGATATCATGTGTGTATTCCGGCATGAAGATAATATAGCCAGTTCCCCAATGCGTTGGGGAATCTTGGTAAGACCGCTTCCATCTTCGGCAACATCGTTACTTATCACCAGGTGAGATGTTGTCAAGGGTTTACCAATTGTGCATAAAAAAAATTCAACTGTCTACCTATGACGGTTCATGAAATACAGCCCGCTGACAGACGGACGGACAGACGGACAGACAGCGGAGGCTTAGTAATAGGGTCCCGTTGGTCACAAGTTGGGTGTACGGAACCCTAAAAAAACCGACTTCCATCGCAACGAGTTAGTACAATTTTTCATTATCAAATTTCCAAGAAAGTACTACACCGGTTTTGATAAAAAAAAAACGTATGGGACCAACTCG
This sequence comes from Coleophora flavipennella, assembly GCA_947284805.1. Lineage (NCBI taxonomy): Eukaryota > Metazoa > Arthropoda > Insecta > Lepidoptera > Coleophoridae > Coleophora > Coleophora flavipennella. Next base: position 3,481,787 of record OX369297.1, read on the forward strand.
GGAGAATGCCCTATCGAATAAAAAAAAATTCGAGCGAGACCTACAGTACTCGCATATGATGTGTAACATGTGACAAAATACTTTATAAAAGGACGGCAAACATACGGCAGACTAGGCTGTATGGTCATAGATACCTTTGCCTTTTCCGCGCTTTTAAGGCCTGAAAAAAGGACGGCAAAGATACGGCAGACTAGGCTGTATGGTCATAGATACCTTTGCCTTTTCCGCGCTTTTAAAGCCTGAAAAAACGCGACTCCCTGTTACACATTTCCGTCCCATTTCACGAAATCACTCCCACAAATTGCAGGAAAGCGAGAGCAAAGATGTTACACATCAAAAATAAATGAAAAGCGGTTCCCAATCTGCGAAGATATCTCGTAACGAACACACAAAAAAAACATACAGTCGAAATCAGAACCTCCTCCTTTTTTGAAGTCGGCTGAAAATGATAGCAAATTGCAAAAAATGTACCTATGCACGCACGGAAACGCTCAACTGTTTACTAGGTACAAAAGAATTTTGCAGTTTTCACGTTGTCCTCGCCAGCTCCGCGCTAGTTTTTGATTAAAAATGAATTGAATATGCATCGTCACGCTCCGGCATTTACTTTTTGTGATTTTTGCGGTATCTTTTTTGCTAGCTTTTGGCACGATTTTACTTTCCTGTTAATTTTAGTATAATAACGACTACAGCGTCGGATAAACGTACATATTAAATGGAAATTCGAAAACACATTGGTACGTGGCAGGATTCGAACCACGACCTACCGGGACAGGAGGTAGCGGACGTAGCCGTTACGCCACCGACGCTCAGCTTAATTAATGTAAAGAAAAATTAAAAATAAAATAAATACAGTACCTACTTAATTTATATTAGGAACTTTGGAAACTTTAGGTTAGGTACTTACCTTAAACTTATTGTCGGTTCTCGTTCTGATGAATAGATAACCAGTAATTAAATATTGGGCTATCTAGACCAGCAGCAAAGTATAGATATATATTTAGTACCAACATACAGTATAGACACTTCCTGCCGCTCTCTAGATTGCGACCTCACCCCCTCGTCGTCACCATGATTGATACAGATTGGTTACAGTTTGGTTGTTGAACGTATAGGATTTCACCGCCATTTTGTTTGTTCCGTCATTGATTTTTTGAAATGCCATTTCTGGCCCGTTGTATGAAGTGTCCAGGGTGTGATCCAGACCAGCAGCTACCGCTTGGCATGATGCTATTGTTAGAGGCGCGCGATCTTTCCCAGAAGGAACTCATTATCGCGAAAAATAAATAACAGTCTTTCCTTTCTTTACTACAATGCAAAGTAGCAAACCAGTAAGTATTCTTTATTTTTTCTACATTGTATCTCTACAGTTGTCTCTTTACCCGACTAGCCAAAAAGGAGGGTAATGTGTCTTGGGTGTATGTATGTATGTCGGTTTCTTTGGCTGAGCCTGTGGCCTAAACTGCTTGATGGATTTTGGAGTGTGAGTTGTTAGATTCATCTTGATCCTAAAATAATAAAACGCTAAACACGTTAAAACACCGACTTCCATCGCAAGAACTTAGTACAATTTTGCATTATTATTTTTTGGTTTTTGTATGTATGTATGTATGTATAAATTCTTTATTGCACACAAGGAATAATCACAAAATGGTTTTATCAGACTTAAGTGTAAAAAGTCGGTCTTATCGCTAAAAGGTTTTTGTTAATTTCTACTACACCGATTTTGATAAAATTTGTATGGGACCACACGGGGAACACTAGCTTTCAAATAAAAAAATACGATAAAACTCGGCTCACCCAGTCCAAAGTTCTGAGGTAACACATATAAAAAAAACATAGCGCAAAGCGGCTCAGTCTCAGCTTCCATTGGGCAAAAATGCTTTCGTATGTCTGTCTATTATATGATGTCCGGCTGTTCTCCTCTACAGGTCGTGAAATTTTGTAGACAGATTTGATTAATTACATTACTTTAATTTACCTTTAACTAATTATAATTAATTATTAAATTAAATGATTTTTTTGTAGATTAAATTTCTACAAAAATATCATATATGTAATGAATTATCAAACCTGCTTACAAATTATTATTTTTTTAAAAGTGGCGAAGTGAAAAATTGAAAAATATCTTATTTTAGCCATTTTGAAAAAGTCGTGAAGTCTTACAGCTCACAGAGCCACTAGTAATTAAATTGGTAGGTTATTCACTCCTGATGCTAGACTCAAATTTACCACATAGAATTACAATTTGCTCTACTAGTTTAAAAATCCACTTTCTATAAATAAGACTATTTGAACACGTTTTACAAACTAGATATTTTTTTGATTTTTAGTGTTAGGGAAAAATAAAAAAAAAGTGTGTGTGTCAGCTCCGACGCACGACTGGAGTGTACACTGACAACGGATTCGTGATAAGGGACCTCAGTGATCCCCAGATATCGATTTTGGAAGCAATCGGTCCAGTAACTAAAAAGTTCAAAATGGCGGCCACTTTTTTCACTTCCGACAACGGATTCGTGATAAGAGACCCCAGGTACCCCCAGATATCGATTTTGGAAGCAATCTGTCCAGTAACTAAAAAGTTCAAAATTGCGGCAACTTTTTTTCAATTCGGGCAACGGATTCGTGATAAGAGACCTCAGGGACCCTCAGATATCGATTTTGGAAGCAATCGGTCCAGTAAGTAAAAAGTTCAAAATGGCGGCCACTTTATTCAAATTTTGGAAGCAATCGGTCCAGTAACTAAAAAGTTCAAAATGGCGGCCACTTTTTTCAATTCGGGCAACGGATTCGTGATAAGGGACCTCAGGGACCCCCAGATATCGATTTTGGAAGCAATCGGTCCAGTAAGTAAAAAGTTCAAAATGGCAGCCACTTTTTTCAATTCGGGCAACGGATTCGTGATAAGGGACCTCAGGGACCCTCAGATATCGATTTTGGAAGCAATCGGTCCAGTAAGTAAAAAGATCAAAATGGCGGCCACTTTTTTCAATTCTGACAACGGATTCGTGATAAGGGACCTCAGGGACCCCCAGATATCGATTTTGGAAGCAATCTGTCCAGTAACTAAAAAGTTCAAAATGGCGGCCACTTATTTTACTTCCGACAACGGATTAGTGATAAGGGACCTCAGGGACCCCCAGATATCGATTTTGGAAGCAATCGGTCCAGTAACTAAAAAGTTCAAAATGGCGGCAACTTTTTTCAATTCGGGCAACGGATTCGTGATAAGGGACCTCAGGGACCCTCAGATATCGATTTTGGAAGCAATCGGTCCAGTAACTAAAAAGTTCAAAATGGCGGCCACTTTTTTCAATTCCGACAACGGATTAGTGATAAGGGACCTCGGGGACCCCCAGATATCGATTTTGGAAGCAATCGGTCCAGTAACTAAAAAGTTCAAAATGGCGGCCACTTTTTTCAATTCGGGCAACGGATTCGTGATAAGGGACCTCAGGGACCCTCAGATATCGATTTTGGAAGCAATCGGTTCAGTAACGAAATAAAAACTTTTTTAATATTTTTTTTTGTCTCATATTTGGAAACTCACTACGAAGCGCATGCGGTTCTTTTTTCAAATTTGGCGCGAAAACAAGTTACACATACATACAAAAAATTGTGTGTGTCAGCTCCGACGCACTACTGGAATTTACTCGCGCTTGAAAAAAACTATAACTCACTTCATTTCTACTATTGAACACGACCTTTTTGGTATCGAAACTTTTTCGTAACGCTGTCATTCATCGATAGATTTTACTCCTCACATTTTTCTCATACCGGGCCCCTTATATATGCAAATCGATTCTTAAGGAGTAAACTCCAAAAACTTTGGCATACTTTATAAACACAATACCGTGATTAAAAAAAATACATTATAACATTATTTTGTTAGAGAAATAAGGTTATAATGTATTATTTTTTTCCATTACGATACAAGTTAAACCAAAGAGATAATATCACCAACGAAGTTCCATATCATTTTTTTTTTATTGGAACGCACATGCGGTTCGTGCCATTTTTATAGCAATACAAAAAGTTTTCATTTCAATTTTAACTTGTCTGAGACAGCGCCCGCTTTAACGCATGCGCGGTGATGTGTTGTTTTTTCATTGAATTTTGTTGTAGATACTTAATTTCGTGAATAATTTTTATTCTTGTTTAAAAATGTCTGAGATCAGTAAAGGCATTGATTTTTACCTGTCTGTGACACCGTCCGCTTCAGTGCAAGCGCGGTGATGCGCTGGGATTCAGCGCTATGACACGTTTTGTTGTAGGTACTTACTTAATTTCGTGGGTTTTTTTTCTTACTCTTAACTTTGATCTTTGTATTTTAGTTGATTCAATCCCAACGTATGAGATTAGATAAAGTAGTGTATGAAACTGCACATAATTTGGTCTCAAAATACTCGTGTAATGCTATACACTCGTATTTTAAAAACCCTTATTATGCAACAGTTTCATAAACTACTATTGTAATACGTTATGTTATGTACGCTATTGACCGTGGCCTTACATTACAGACTTGGTTTGGTTTCGTTACATGATCGCTTTCGGGCAGTTTCGGGTCAAGTGCGTGCGCCTTGACAAACCTGTCTTTGTCACACGTACGTTTAAACAGTCATTGAATTGTGTTTTGTTTGTGAAATAAACTTCCTTGAATTTTATTTTTATTAATGTTTTTACGTTCGAGCGACAGAGAAGCTAGTATAACAAACAAAAAAAATCTAACTCGACCTTTTTATAAGGATCGCTTGTCTTAAACTAATAAAGTCAAAAAAAAGCTAAAATAAAACATGTATGTGTGAAACTAAGTGAGCATAATGTTTTTTTGTTGATTTGTGTATGCCCGAAAACGCCAGACGTTGAAGGCTTTGCAAGAAAGTATACACAGCATTGCCATACAACTTATTATTTTATCCAGCTAGGAGCCCAGCAAGGAGTTTCCCAGTTATAATTAGTTTTACTTTTCTATCAAACTCCTTTGAAACGTCCATCATGGCTCCTTGTTTTAATAAACGTCTTAAATTAATTTTCTTGTCTATTGTAACTTGTATTATATACAAAATATAAATGAAAACATTTGGAATTTCATCTAAATTGAATTGAGTGACGTGTGACATTTAATTAGTTATTTGCACGATATTTATGTGTCAAATTAGAGTGGGGTTAAGACCTGTCACGCCACCTGTAGACAGAGATAAATGATGCGATGAAATGTTACATATTAATATTATTCATTTGCGTTATTGTGGCTGTCTCTGACGCGTCGTATGAAATATGACTAAATTTTTAGATAAAGGGGTTGAAACATTTTTGTATGGAGCGTGGCATAGTGACAAATTATGTTCAAAATATATTTTTTGCAAAATCTTTCGACGCACGATTGCACATATTGGGATTGCAAATAAAAACCGAAAATATACGTATAGTCACGATGCTGAGATATTTGGAGCTAAAGGTTGTCATTACAATAGCCCTCTTTATCTCTCAAAGTAACTCACTCAGCAACGTAACGCTTTCGGTCAAAATCTCCTAATATATTCCTAATAGTATATTGGGTTTATGTTTTCATTCCCTATCGAATTATAAAGATTATATTGAATGCGAGACTTTGAAAAAAAAAAAACCTAACCACTCCGAAAGTGGCGACAGAAGTGAAAACTTTTTACAGTTTTATAAGTTTCGACCCTCCGAGTGTTCCTAGTAAGGTGTTGGTGTCGGTGAAGCGAACTCAATGGTTTTCTTCTATTTCAATTACAGTTTTACAAGTTTTGACCCTCCGAGTGTTCCTGGTATATTGAAATGAAACCAACACATAAAAATCGGTGACTTTAAGACCTTTAATTTTACTTGAACACATTTTTTTAAACTTATTTGAAAGTGATAAAAAAAGAAATAAAAACATGTAAAAATCGAGAATAATTGGGCATTCGGTTTTAACGTAACAGCCGCGTTGAAAGCCCTCATTGATTTAACTTAAAATGAACTAATAAACGTATTATTAAAACCTGCTGGGATTGAGTGATCTTAGCGCCTTAAGAACCCATAAACGTCCCCACTGCTGGGGTACGGGTTTCTTTCCAAACTCGGGAAGGTTAGGCCATACTCCACACACGGGGTGCCAAGTCCGGGTTGGATTGTAAGGGCTAGTGGCGAACCCCATTGTCAGAAGTTTTTTCAAGCCGCCTGTAAGGCATCCGACAAGGCTTAACGACTGCCATCTAGTAATAGCAACCGACACTAACGGCTCAGCGTCCCTTGCAAAGCACGGAAACGGTCGACAAAAATTTCGCAAAATGTCAAACGCATCCAGGTAATGACCGTGCTTCAGGCAAGTTAACCTTCGTGATAGACCCTACCACGCAAGTAGCACTGAGCTACGACCGTTTTAAAACAGTGTCTTCTTATGAAATAAAGACTCTTTGCCATAGCTCTTTGCACGCTCCTAGTGTCATCCATCTGTTAGCGTAAGAACAAAACGTAAACTCCTTGTAGTGGCCAGTTATTTTTTCTCCGACCTCCAATGCAATGATGACAAAATTTTATACAGCGTAACGAAATTTTTTTTTGTCACAAAATAAAAACTGTTTGGTTCGGTTTTTGGATAGCCGGAAAAATGAGAGGAAAAATTTGAAAGCATGTGATATTTGATAGATAATGAAAAACAGATGGTCGTTGATTCTCATCTGTGATTATGTTGTTTTTCTTCGTAATTTATATAATTCGAATTGTTTTGTGAATGATATAATCGTGCCCTCGTTGTTTGTAAGAAGATTAATTTCGGAACTCCTACATGCTTTGTTTGGCTCTGGCGTGATCCTGTTCCTTTTTTCATAGGGCATTATAAACCTACGAGTAAACTGCACCTAAGTAAGTCCTTATAACCTCGGGTAATTCAGTCTATTTTAGATCCTTAAGTCTATTTCTAGAGTTTAGTTGATAATTTATTTGGATACTGGGGAAGCGACGATCGTTGCCTGACCGCCATTGAACTAAATTCTTTAACATTTAAATTTTACCTGAGAAACTTTAGTTAAATTTACATACATTTTAGTGTTGTTTATTCTTAGTTGTAACTATCACGACCATCTCCTTTTATAGCCTGTTTTATCATCTTTTGTTATTAAATATTAAAGAATTCCGAATAACCCCACAAAATATTTTCTTTTCATTATTCGCATTCAGGCCATTGATCTTAATTCTACGTTTTATGTAGCGAGACCATAGCTGTTATTTTAATTCAATTTGATTTAATTTTCGCAACAATCTTCGTACGTGTGGAGGTTTAAAATTTTCCAACGGTAACTTTTGAATTTTCCGGGATAAAAAGTGTCATATATGTTAACCCGGGCTATAAGGAACCACCATACAAAATTTCATCAAAATCGGCCCGGTAGTTTTTGCGTGATGCGCGAACATACAGACAGACAGTCAAAAATTCCAAAAGTTGTAGTTTTGACCTTTATATCGTTAGTAATGTCCACCACAGTTATTATTTTCCAAAAATATTTCACGTACAGATACGGCCCCGTTAAATTTTTAATATATGTTCAGTTAAGGGCCGCCGGAGGCTCGAGTTTCCATACAAACATAGTTCCGCTTTAATACAAAAACTACATGCCAGATTGAATCCAAACTTTGCAAATATTTTCAGTAGACACATATCTATGTTTGTAATTAGTTTTTGATGTACTAATATAAAACGGGAAAAAAATAAGAAGAGTTTCAAACTTTCAGTATAAAACTAATTTAAGCCTTCGTTTAGTTACGTCAAAATTTACTACGATGAAAACTAATTACAAACATCGATATGTGTCTACTCAATGTATTTACAAAGTTTGGATTCAATCCGGCATGTAGTTTTTGTATTAAAGTGGAACTATATTTGTATGGAAACTCGAGCCTCCTGGAGACTCTAAGATTAGTCATCTTTACGGAATACGAGTTTAGGGTCACTTTACTTCTTATTCATTCAAAATTTCTTCCGGCCACAATATAAACTGATGTGTAGGAGTAGGAAGCCAAATGTAAGTAGAGTCGCTCATTCTCTACCCTTCAACCAAAAAGTTGTTCTTCTTAAAAAGCTTATTCATCATCAGCTCGTATACGTCCCCACCGAGGGGATCGAGCCTACCCTGAATTAGGGCCATCGGGCCTTAGTCGACCTCGCGGGCCCAGTGCGGGTTGGTCGACTTGACACACGACCTGCGAGTTTATTCGAAGGCGTGTGCAGGTTGCCTTGCGATGTTTTCCTTTACCGTAAGAGCGTTGGATACATATGAAATCTAAATTCGAAAACACTTTGGTACGTGGCAGGATTCGAACAACGACCTCCCGGACAGGAGGCGGCGGCCCTAGCCGTTACGCCACCGACGCAAAGCTGTTTAAGTAAGATTTAATTTGTTTTCACTTGTAGGTAGTACTAAAATCTACTAATTTTTTTTTGTTAGAGGCAGTTATTTTAATTGAAACTTTCTGCTACTTCTTTTTCTTAATACATACACTACTAAACATTGACTAAGGATATTTTAAGATTTCCATACAAAACATAGTTTTTTGAATAGCTATAAAAATATTTAAGACATGTGTAGGGTAGAAACTTTCCAGTTGAGCAAGTCTCATCATCAGATGAGCCGAAGGACGTCCACTGCTGAACACAGCCTCCCCCAAGGATACTCACGACGACCGGTTCTGCGCTGCCCGCATCCAGCGGCTTCCCGCGACTGTCCCAGATTTAGATAAGATGGTGGTAGCTAGCTAGGCGGGCTAAGAAAATGCCCTTCCACCAACCATACCGAGTCTAATGTGGCATCGAGCATCGAGAGTAAGGAAATTGGTATACTTATTCAAACAGCTGAGACACGTGGCAGATGGGCAGACTATGAAGCAAGTATATCTGGCTCTATGTCAATCTGTAATCACTTATTGTTTAACGGCTTGGGGTGGAGCGGCTAAAACACACACGATCCTTGTAGAACGCTCACAACGGCTACTACTTAAGGTATCTACATTTAAGTCTTTATTATTCCCTACGAAAGATCTATATAATCTAACGGCAGTTCTTACTGTAAGGCAGTTATATATTCTTCACATAGCGTTAAAACAACATTCACTTACCGACTACACTAACAGTAATAAACTCACTACAAGACAAAATTTCAGGGTCTGCAAGTTGGAGTTATTCAGGACTAGCTTTATAAATGGCTTTTTCTGCTTTCAAGGACCAAGAATTTACAATGAACTAAACAAACGTTTAGATATATTTTCAAAATCTAAATATGAATGTAAGAAAACTATTACTAACTTTCTACTAACCTTATCCTATGAGGAAACCGAAAAGTTGTTGCTAATTGTTTCATAACCAACACACACATAACACACACCCATAGAGCACAATAACACACACACACACACACACACACGTGCATAATTTTCTGCATTTTATCAGTTGTCGTTGCTTTTTCTGTTCTTATTACTTAGTAGGCAAGTTATTAAAATATGTTGTTAAATTTATGAATAATTTATGAAATAATTTAATAATACAAATATTTATAAATAATGTAATGATTTTAAACGAAAAATTATTTAATATTTAATTTTTAATATTTATATTCTTACACTATCAATTTTTAGTAATTTATTATCAATATACTTATAAATCGAAAACTATTAGTACAAAAAACTGTAATTTTGAAAACTATTAATTTACTGCGCATTATGTTAATTTTTGACTTAATCAAATGGGAAGTGTCTTCTATACCTATAACACAAGTATTGAAAATGCTTAGTATAGGTATAGGAGATGTAATTCTGTAAGACCTTGAATTATTTTTCATTATTAATCATGTATCTGTTGCGCTTACTATGTAAATGTATCATTTTTGAAATGAAATAAATAAATAAATAAAAAAAAAAAAAAAAAATGTTAGACTTCGCCGGGAATCGAAGCTGCAACCTTCTGATTTGAAGCTAATGGACTAAACCATTACGCCACGGAGGCGGCTTCTAAAAAAACAAGTTTTTTTGATAAATCTTAAAATATCCCTAGGCAATTTTAAGCAGTGAATATGTTTTCTTCTTCTTTACCTATCTTGAACAGATGGCCGTTGGGGCAGTAAAGTTCTCAAGTGGCGAACGCGCACCGGAAAACGTAGCGTAGGAAGGCCTCCTACTAGGTGGACCGATGGCCTGGTGAAGGTCGCGGGAAGCCGCTGGCTGCAGGTAGCGCAGAAACGGTCGTCGTGAAAATCCTTGGGGGAGGCCTTTGTCTAGCAGTGGACGTCCTTCGGCTAATATGATGATGATGAACTATCTTAAGTTTATCTTACAGAAATATTACAATTACAAACATTATAACAATAATTAATGAGCTAATGACTTAATTAATCAAAGTCAAGATGATAATAACCGTATGTATAACAAAACAACAGGTTTATTGTTTGTCAATTATAATTGAATAAACAGTTCATCCAATTCAAGATTGTTTTATTGTCTTCGAAGATTTCCCTTTGTGTTTAAATGTTTACATAAACAGGTGTGTTAATTTATTGTTGGCTTATCCTTTGGATCCCTCCAATCTGATCCCAGACAGCTAGGTCTAGACTAATGTGTTAGCGTCTCAGGTTTTAGTATGTATTATGGTAGGGCCTAAGTAATGTAGATTTATAAATTTTATCTCGGTAATGAACAAATAAGTTTCCATTACGTATTATGTAACATTGTGTTCGTTATGAAATTTCCTAACCAAAACAATGTTATTTTAATAAAAAATAATGATTACCTGATTTGTTATCTTCTGTTTTTCTTTGATCATCCGAAAATTTCTCTTTCACTTTTCACTAACTCTAAAACCCACTAAACATCGGTATCATCAAAATTTTACATTATTATGGCATAGTACACTTTCTTATGTATTTATAACTAGCTGTTTCCCGCGGCTTCACCCTCGTGGACACCGTTTCTATGACTTTTCGAGGGTGCGCAGTGCGCGAGCCGCAAGCGGATCGCGAGCGTAGAAAAAGTAGCCTATGTGTTAATCCAGGTCCTAATCTGTCTACCTACCAATTTTCAGCCAGATCCGTTCAGTAGTTTTTGCGTGAAAGAGTAACAAACATACATCCATACATTCTTACAAACTTTCGCGTTTACAATACATATTAGTAGAAAGTAGGATTACACAATTTACACTATGAGATTCATTTATTTACAGTCCAGTAAACGAATGGTGTAGAGTGCATGAGCAACCTAAGGACCTAAACGATTTTTTCAAAAACTTGTTCAGAGTTATGAACTTACTAAGAATCTTGACGTCTTAGTAGAGTTGAACCGGAGGAGGTGGGTCTCAAATTAGATCCTCAAAAACGGTGCGTCACAGTCATAGGGAAAAAAAATCAGTTACAAAAAGACTTCCAGTACCAGTGATCTTTCAAATTGCGAAAGCCGGCTCGGAATCGGACTAGCACCGAAGGTTCCGTAGTCACACTTTTCCACACTAGTTCAGCAATAATACCTATTCATTTCAAAAAAAGATTTCAAAGACAATTTGTAGTCTTTAGCACGAGTACGACTCACCGACAAGACGGACGGACAGACGGCCAGAGAGACAGCGCAGGCTTAGTACTTAGCGTTACCTGGTACGTATTCTTAAAATCCAGAACTTTCGAAGTACCAGTGATACGAAGGAAAGTTTGGTGAAAAAGTAGGTAAAAATCTGTTTTTCGAAAGTGTTCACTTTTCCAAAGCGCGAAAACGATTGTGAGTTCTAAAACTGGAAGAAATTCGAAGTTGTAGAAAATTTTATGAGCTTTCATTTGGTATTCGATTTTTTTTTTCGTACGACATACTGTTTTCGAGATATAAGAGAAAAACTCTAAATGCCATGCGATTTCAGATTTCTTAAATTAGCGGTTTAGCTAATAGGCGATTGGGGACATGTAAATACCAAAAATCACCACTTAAAAACTTAATATTTCGTACGCTTACGAAATATTAAGTTTTTTAGTGGTGATGATTCGTTAATAATTTAATGAAAAACAAATTCTTCACAAACCCTCATTAAAAGACCTATAAACAATAAATACCCCACAGTCCCCACAAAATGGGGTAGGTACGTGGATAAAAAAATCATACCACCTAAAAAAATATTTACAGATTTGTACAATCTTACCCAATTTTTGATTTACATCTTTATTCTTTTTTATAACCGACACACAGGTCAGGCTAGGAATTAAATTAGGGGCCTAAAATTTTTTTTGAGGTCGGTTTCAGCAATGCCATCGAATCTAAAAATTTGATACTTAAGTAGCTCTATGCTGATACCGACCTCAAAAATAAATTTAGGCCCCTAATTTAATTCGTACCCACCTCTGATTCCGTTATTGTTGGTTAATGTTGTGTATCTAAGTATAATAATATATTTCATACTTTTTAGTGAATTTCATTTTGAAGTCCGTTTTTAAGTTTTATAAACTTTTATTTTTATTTTATTTATTTTTAGTGATAATACTATTCTATCTAACAACGTTATACCCAATCACCCACTCGCCAATAGGAACCATCAAATGATAATTTATAATGCATGTGTTTTATTAACAGATACAGACAGATTCCTGTGGCTTCCATCATCATCATCTCAACAGCATGAAAGTTAAGGAGTTAAATCTTCCATCATCAGCTCATCTGAATAACCTGAAAGAATACAACTATCGGTCTACGTGAATTTTTTAAAGAATTATCCTCGGGAACTATGTCGGGGTAGGTATGCTAATAATGTAGCTGTATGTGTCACTTCACTTCCCACCTCCTCAACTATCTCTATGCAAAAAATCACGTCATGTGTATGTGTGTGTAGAGATATACAGTGCCACAGTGCCAGTGTGGTCAGGAACCTTGTTGAAGTCACGCGTTTGCATATAATTAAGTGATTAATTAAATATAATAATACTATAGTACTTTTATTTGTCTTTTACTACATTGCGACATGCGCGTGCGAGCAAGAGTTTCCTTCAGATGCCTCGGAACTATGTCAGGCTATGCTAATTAGTTCTGTATCATTTTCTACTCGTTTAACTATCTTTGTGCAAAAAATCACGTTGATCCGTTGCAACGCGAATGAAGGAAAAACAAACAAACTTTTACATTTTTAATGTAATATAAGAGAAAACATTTTAAAACTGCAAAAAAAAGTTGTAGTATATATATAAGTATATTTCATTTCGCTAAAAGCAAATAAAGCTACGTAATGAAACCTCTAATAAAAGTCGACAGTATTTTCTAACCTACACTATTTTATTTAGTAGCGCGCGGTGTTGCTTGCATGGCTATAGAAAGTGCGCGGGGCGCGAGCCGCTTTTCAACCTATGTTGATCCTGAAGGTCCATTCTAAACTTTGGTGAAATAATTTTTTTAATTGGATGAGTAGCTAGTTTTGGAGATAATCTTTTACATCCAAACTTTCCCTTTTTACCCGACTGCCTTACAAATACAAGGAGGGTTGTGTTTTTCCAGTGTATGTATGTATGCAAATTTCTTAAGGATTTTAACGTATGCGGTATCGTTAGATTCTTCTTGATCCGATTTTTACCCGACTGACCAAAAAGAGGAGTTAAGTTTTTACGCACTCGGGTTTTAATTTTTAACGGCATTTAACCTAACAGGAAGTATGTAAGTACACTTGCAGTAACGGTATTCAGCAACGATGAATATTTAACTCAGGTGTTATCGATTTTGTTTACAGTTATCCAATGAAAGTGAAGAATTAAGCTACTTACCTACGATTAAGCTAACAAATACCATCAAATACCTAATAAAAACGGTGAAGTGCAGGCAATTTGCTCTGAAACTACTGGACCTATTGAGTTTAAATTTGACATAAGTCGGTGATGCAAAGAAGGACGTGTAACGTAAATTAGTTAATTTTAAACATGGGGGCCACTTTGGGGGGGGGGGGGGTATGAGAAAATTGTAAAACATGTTTTTCAAAATATATGTGTGATTTATCAAATAAAAAGGATTGCTTTAAATACCTAATAGCAAATACCAATATTACTTAATAATTTTAAAATAAATAGTTTTGAAGTTATTTTGGCAAATAGGCGCAAATTTACCTTCCCCCCCCCAACCTTATCTCCGAAACAACTAGGCCTAAAATCTTGAAAAAATCAGTACATTTGAGAACCCTGTTTGTGTGTGGGTTTTTTTACTCAGTTCGGGTTCCTTAGTGTAAGTACGACTCATACTAGGCCGACTTTAGTTAGGTAAGTATTTGTTGTTTTACTTTAGGGATTTCACACAAGTTTCAAGCTTGTAGGTATGCATTACTGATTTAAGGATAGAGCAAAAAAACTTTAATTTAATTCAAATTTAATTTATTCCATTTTAAAAATGATACATTACATAGTAAGCGCAACAGATACATGATTCTAATTTCAATAATGAAAAAATAATTCAAAGTCTTACAGATTACATCTCTTATACCTATACTTAGCATTTCTAATACTTGTAGTGTTATAGGTAATAGAAGACACTTTCCATTTGATTAAGCCAAAATTTAACATAGTGCGCAGTAAATTAATAGTTTTCAAAATTACATTTTTCGTACTAATAGTTTTCGATTCATAAGTATATTGATAGAGCAAAAAACTCTTACTTGTATAGAGTTTATTTTTTTACTGTTCGTTTGGATTTTTATTTGTTAGGAAATAACACATTTAGAAAATTTAACCAGAGAGCTATTACGGTTTAAAAGATACAGCCGTCTATAGGTAGAACGGATGGATGTAATTAGTAGTAATAAAGTCCCGTTGGTTGGTACCATAAAAATGATAAAATAAGTATAAGTATTAAGTAAATCATTGAGAAACATAATAATAGGTTATACAGCGTGGATTATCTGCATTCTGCAACAAAACCGCGTCTGTTGCCCTAGTAACGGGTTAGGAAATAAACAATAAGGCATCAAGGGAAATTACACTGTAGCCAAGCACCAAATAAGAGGTATTATCAATCAGGGCCTCAATAAATAATGGAGGAATGTAGAGAAGCGTTTGGAAAGGTGTGAGTCGAGTAGTATTACAAACCTTCGATAGCAACGACGTGGTCACGAATCTGTTGAGCGAGCAGCGGGTCTGGCACCAACTCCACAAGGTCATAAAGAGCGTATATTGACGGGTGGACGCTCTCAAACCTCTGTATCTCCTGCCTAATAGACAGGGATGTGTTCAAACAAGCCTGAGTGTGCTGTCGACTACACATCGCGCCTTTAAACCCTAGCATTTAGCCAGGAAACCCAATTAGCACACAACACAACACAGATGCATTCCCATTTCAAAGCCGCATGAACTCGCACAATATTGAGTGTTTTATTAAAACTTTTTGCACACACAACTTTCTTGTTTCAACTCTTGTATCAGTGTAATTAAACAGTAAACGCACGTCACAGCTGTTGTTGTTGTATAGTATTATGATGCAAATAATGTAAACAATCAATGTAGTAACACGCGCTGACACGACTCAACTCCTTCGCCGGCGGCCATTACCGAACTGTCGCGTTCACGGCGTTCACGTTTCGTTTCGTGTCTCGTGCATCGAAATCGGACAGCCAATGGGGCTGAGAAAACTGCCATCTATTGGCGCTACGGGTAAACTAAGTAAGTGTAGCATGGCATATGTGACTCGCGCGATGTACCGGTACCGTTAGAAGTAAAATACTTCATCAGAAATAACTTAGATGGCGTGTCAGTGTTTTTAACGGAATTACGTAGGTTTAATAAAGTACCTATCTAAAATGTTTTACATAGTTCTATATAATTTCCATTTTATTTACTTACTCAGTGTATTAAAATAAAAACCGGCCAAGTGCGAGTCGGACCAGCACTCCGAGGGTTCCGTACCACCACACCTTTCCGCACAACTATTATGGTATAAATAATGACAATGATATTTATTCACATTACAAACAAAAGACATCAACGCGAGCAACAAAAATATGATTTTTTTTATCATTCAGGTCGGACTCCTTCGAGTACGTTAGTAAAAAGTAAAATTGGCTCTCCCATACTAACTCGATAAACTGATCAGCCAACTTAGTATGGGAAGTTCAAATATTTTTTTGAGATTTGACAATGGGTTTCATGGGGGAAGTTGTTCAGTTTCATGGACAGAAACACCAGTTAAAAAAGTTTCAGCTAATTTTGTTACACCTTATTTTTTTTGGGGGTGTCAGGTTTTATTTTCGTTACCAAATTTCTTGATTCGGTCCCCTCAAAGCCCGCGATAAAAGTTATACAATAGCTTAAAAAAAAACACGTTTTATGTATGGCGACCCCCTTATTTTCGTTCCAAGCTGAAACGGAGACGCTTAGTCGAGGATGGTACACGCAAACTCAAATAATGCCTATTCACTCTTGCCTTGAAGATCCCCAAATTATAGGAATCGGGAAACACTGACGCAGGCAAGGAATTCCACTCCTGCGCTGTACGCATAATAAATGAAGAAGCGTAACGATTCGTGCGAAAAGGTGGAACATCAACAACAAAGGGGTGCAACCCCTCCCTGCGTCTCGTTGACCGACGGTGGAATGGAGCCGGGGGAATGAGGCCGTGAAGTTCTTGCGCACACTCTCCGAAATGAATTCGATGCGTAGAGCTACGTAAATGTCACGTAAATACTTACCCACTGCTATGCAGTTGTAACAAAATTGGTGTAGGTTCCGTTAACTAGGGTTTCTACTCACTACACTGAAAAACTTTTTTTTATTTTTTTTTATTAAGAATTTGAGTACGTTTGGCTGCACCTCACCTGATGGTAAGTGCCGATGCAGCCGAGGATGTGACACGCAAACTCAAATAGTGCCTATTCACTCTCGTCTTGAAGATTCCTAAATTGTACGAATCGGGGAATACAGACGCCGGAAGGGAATTCCACTCCTTGGCCGTTCGCATGATAAACGAAGACGCAAAACGCTTCGTGCGTAAAGGTGGAACATTGACGACAAAGGGATGGAACCGCCCTCCGCGCCTGGTCGTCCGATGATGAAATGGAGAGGGGGGAATGAGGTTGTGATAAAAAAATAAAATAAAATAAAAAATAAAACTTCTGCTTTGTGACTGCTGAAATAGCAAAAAAAAACTCTTTATACAAATCGATCAGCTGATCGACCAATTTTGTACATTTTTGTATCGAGGTTCAATTTTTTTTGAGAATTGACTATGGGCACAGATGAAATACTAGTTACTTCGTCTATGGGGTTAATGGCACCTACAGCAATTTTGATACATTCTGTATAAGTAATCATTAACTCGTAGCAAACACTTGTATGTTTTTATTTTCAGCTTCTCTACAATTATTAGTTTTAATAACTTTACTTTGCTTCCATTATCTAACTTACCTAATGTATAAGGAAGTTAATTATTTATT
Organism: Coleophora flavipennella; assembly: GCA_947284805.1. NCBI lineage: Eukaryota > Metazoa > Arthropoda > Insecta > Lepidoptera > Coleophoridae > Coleophora > Coleophora flavipennella. The sequence continues at coordinate 3,499,203 of OX369297.1, forward strand.
GTGGTGGAATGACAAAGGAGAATGAAACTATGAATTATTCGAGTGCGTCATTAGTGATTTCATTTGTTATTCCACCACTAAAGGGTTAGTTAATAATATTAAAAAGATTATTCGATAAGAGTGGTTTGTTTATAAGTTTATTATTTATTACCCACATATATGTATTTTTCACATGTTTTGCATTAAAGACATTATTATACGAGTAAGTGTGCCCAACAAATTATAATCAAATATCCTGAAATAATTAAAATAAATAATATCCTTCAGTAGCAAGTGGTCTACTTTACTAAAATGACCTGCACATTCCCAAAATTACCACTTTCCTAAATGGACTTTACCAAAATAACTACTTTCTGAAAATTACAGATAATTTCAGGATTTTAAATAAAAGAGCGTTGGCGGCGTCACGGTAAGGGCCGTTATGTCGTCTCCGGGAGGTCGTGGTTCGAATCCTGCCACGTAGGAATGTGTTTTCGAATTTAGATTTCATATGTACATTTATCCGACGCTCTTAGAAACATCGCGCGGAAACCTGCATACGCCTGCAAAGAAATTCGAAGGTTGTGTGTGAAGTCAACCAACCCACTCTGGGCCCGCGTGGTAGACTAAGGCTCGATTGCCCTAATCACGCGCAGGTTTGAGCCCCTCGGTTGGGACGTATATGAGCAGACATAGTGAATATTCTGGGACAAGTCATATACGGCCATTTGACCCCCTACTAAGATTCCCTGTTATACGTTTAAATGCATACTTATATAGATACTAGCTTTTTCCCGCGGCTCCGACCGCGTGGACGTCGTTTTTATGACTGTCTTTAAGGGTGATTAGTAAATTATGTCGTTTCCCACCTACTCAACCATCTCTCTGCAAAAAATCACAACAATCGATTATTTTTTTATATCCCTTAGGAACTGCATCAGATTATGCTATTTTCACGGGATAAACGTAGCCTATGTCATTCCCCGTGACACAGGCTATCTGCATGCCAAATTTCATAAAGATTGGTCAAGGCGTTAGAGCGTGAAAAGGTAACAAACAAACACATTTTCACATTAATAATATTACTAGCTGTCCCGGCGAACTACGTACCGCCTTACATTACATTACACTGCCCTACCCTACCCTACACTATACTACCCTACCCTACACTACTCTACCCTACACTACACTACCCTACCCTACACTACTCTACCCCAATACTCTACCCTACACTACACTACCCTACACTACCCTACCCTACCCTACCCTACACTACCCTACCCTACCCTACCCTACATACACTACACTACCCTACACTACACTACCCTACCCTACCCTACATTACCCTACCCTACCCTACACTACCTTACCCTACCCTACCCTAACCTACCCTACACTACCCTACCCTACACTACACTACACTACACTACCCTAACCTACCCTACCCTACCCTACATAAGAACCTTCTCCTGACAATAACGAACTCGACAAAAAAAGAATTTGCGAAATCGGTCCACCCGTTCTCGAGTTATGCGCTTACCAACACATTTTGCGATTCATTTTTATATATTAGATTAATAAGGATTACTCGTAAACACGAAAACACAGAGCAAACAAACCTGTTTGTAACACAAATGTTTGGCCTAGGAGGGGATCGAACCTACAACCCTCGGCCCAACAGGCAGAAACTGACCACCACTGTCCACTGGGTCAGTAAATGTAATAAATAATAACTTAAGAGAAGATATCCATCGTCAAACACATAAAAAGTTATGGTCGGTAATAGTTTTTGCTTTGGTTTCTTCTAAGACATGCTGGTCTTTTCAACAACAATCGATATCCACTTAAACGTACCTAGTTTCTTTAAAACGTTGGACACGTTGGTGCATTCGCCCTTCCGGAGATCGATCTCGGAATCTTTGAGAGTGTTAAGCAGAAAAATAACTTTTCCTTGTGCTTTTACTTCTAAACTGTGGTATTGTTGTAAGAAGTGAAACATAATATTTTTTTCTTAAGTTCAGCAATTGTGAGAGCTATGTCGGTTACTTTGGTTCTCCTACGGATCTCCTCGTTTCTGATTCGATCACGCAGAGAAACTCCGAACATAGCACGCTCCATTGCCCTTTGCGTGACCTTGGGTGAGCTCGTAGAACGGACCATCAAACCATCAGGTCAAATTTACCATGTTATATCTAACTGCTATTCATTGAGACTATTCTAATGGGCCCAAACACGATGCCTCTGCTGTAAGTTGGTGAGGTGTTGGGTATCCTGCAGAGATTCCAGGAGATGCTGCAGCGTCAGGTCAAAGTAAAATAAACGGCATCAAAATCAGTCCATTCGTTTATGAACTACGATGCCACAGAATCACACGTTTAATTTACAGCACTCCTCTTTTTGCGTCGTTAAGGAAATTAATTGCAAATTTAAATTGATGCTTTTGTTTTACTTATTATTACTTGCTTCTTCTACAGTATGCTCTGCCAGTTAATTATTTAATGTCGATTATTGACCCGTACTTTTGAGATTTAACGTTCATTCAAGTTGTATGTAGAGTTTTTGAGTAGAGTTACACCACAGCTTGTTAATTTTTTGCAGCTTATTTTCTTTAGAAATGATTCGTATGCAGACAGAGCCTGATATGAAAAATATAAGAGGGGTGAAATCGAGTGTTGATCGGTAACGCATTACCGTTACTTTTAGTGTCATTACGTTTTTTCAGCCACGAAGGCTAAAGAAACATGGTCATGCCGCCTAATGCGAGGCCGGGAGTGCCCAGAGCGTCCCGAGCGAGAAAAAAAAAGTTTTATGAGAACTCCTGCCGCGTGTCGGAGCTGAAACGCACACTTATTTATCCACAATTGGCAAGCCCTTGGCATCATCTCACTTGATAGTAAGTGACAATGGTGCCGAATATGAAAGCGGGTTTACCAAGATTCCCCAACACAATGGGGAACTGACTACCTTATCTTCAAGACGGAACAAGACGGCAAGACTTAGATGGTGATAGCTAGCCAGGCGGGCTCAGAAAATGGCCCTCCACCAACAAAAGCGAGTCTTGTAAAGATAGACTCCGTTGGAAATCGAATCCGCGACCTCCTGATGTAAAGCTATAATAACCAATACTCCGCGGAGACGGTTAATGTCTAAATCAACAGCTCCTTTTAACACTTTGCACGCCATAAAAACGACTATTCCCATTCCCGCTAAAACGTTATCAATTCATTGAGGCAGAATCTGTATCAACTAGATAGATAGATTGGCTAGCTCAGTCAGTAGCTACTTGACCGTCGCGCTAGTAAGACGCATTTACACGTATTTGGTCCTCGTCTTTCGTATCTATGGTCTATAGTGTACGTGGACGTCTCGTGTCGTGTAGTACCCAATTTAAAAGTTTGTTCTATTTGTATTAGCGAGATATAATATCGGTGTGCGCACGAGTTCAATTGTGATCTGACTGTTATGTACGAGTAATTGCTGTGGACGACATGTCGAAAGTCAAGGTAAAGAAATTTTTATCATTATTCGTTTGTTTTTTGTTCTTTTATTGTTATGATTTATCTTGATAAGGTTAAATTTCATTTGTGGTTACCTGTGGGAACACTCGTTAAGAACGTTAATGTTCTTTTATCTGGATACGCATTTCAAGAGCTTTTACATTTTCCAAAGTTATCTTTGCTTTAGCACTGGTAATGAAATTAAATTGGTCACAATACTTACCTTCTTAGAATGTTCCTAAGTGATCTTCTCGGGCGACGCTCCGCTAAGATCAATTTAGCGTCGTTGTCTAAATTCACGCTGGGCAGGAGAATACATTATGCCAAAATAAATGTTCGTATTTACTTATAAACCAGTTTTTCTTTGAAATACTCGTATCACAGCCTGTTTGAAAGATTTCAAACTTAATAGTCTTTTGTTATGTGCTCGGCCTGCCATGTTATCATTAGAGTGGCAATAAGTCATATTGTATTATAATTGTGACTGTGTGTGTGTGTGTGTGTGTGTGTGTGTGTGTGCGTGTAAATTATAAGTTATTGTTCTTTTAATTTATACAGGGTGTAAAAAACCGCTCCTGGGTACTGAAGGCGACGCATTGGAAACTTTGGTCGCAGGGATCTCAATTTTTCTCAGCTATTACAAAAAATATGAAAGTGATATTTTGTAACCTGATTCTTCATTTCAATAACTTCATTTTGTCAGTTGCAGGAACACGACTCGTTAACTTTTATAACAAAAAACAAAATATATCAAAGAAACCTATGTTAAAACAGAGATTTGCATTTAACAGGCAAACCATACTGATTTAGTAGCTCTAAATTTTCCTAGTCGATTAGTCTATAAACACAAACTTCAGTTGGATACCAGTTGGATTTTTAAAATTAATTATACTTTTCAATTGAAACTAAAAAATTGAAAAAGTGCAAAAGTGTGGTTATTTTCTTTACTCTTTAACACGTAAAGACAAGACCGAATATTTGACATTTCATACAAACGGCGAAAGCGATTTTCAACTCTTAAAAGTAAACAAATTTTTACCAATTTTTTAATAGGTTGCTAATCAGAACAACAGCTAGGTTTCGTATTTTTAAATGATTGATTAAAAATAAATAATTAATTGCCAAAATTAGTTTTGTATGAAAACACGTGAACGACAAATAAAGTTTAACTTATTAAAAAAATAAAAACCTATAAATGTAGCTTTTGTTCTAACTGACATCTATTGGTCAAAAAAATGGTCAAAATCGGTGCACATTTAAGAAGCAAAACACATTTAAAAAATCAGGCAAGTACGAGTCTGACTCTTGCACCGAGGGTTCCGTACCACAACTTTGGGTATGAAACCCGAAAATATCCATACAAAAATGAATCGATACGACCGATATTGTTTTTTTTCTTTCATTCAGTTTAGGACCCTTTGTGCGAGTTCGACTAACACTTGCTCGGTTAAGTAACTACTTAACCTACTTTCACTTTATAAGGTAACTTACTGAAATTTATAAATTAATTAAGCACCGAATATTGCTCTAAAGAATAGGAGTAGGACTGAAGGACAGACTTAACGTAGTAGAAAGAAAATTTTCTTCCATATTCTATAAGTAATTAATTAATTTGTTCAATTAACAAAGACTTACTCACTTACGTAGCTCCAAACAAACATTATAGGTAGGTTAGGTTCTTTTACTCACAATTGGTAAGCCCTTGGCTTCATCTCACCTAATGGTAAGTGACGATGATGCCGAAGATGGAAGTGGGCTCACCAAGATTCCCCAACGCAATGGAGAATTGGCTATCTTATCTTCAAGTTAAATTGGCATTATTTGAGTCTGCGTGTACCATCCACGACTGCATCATCACTTACCATCAGGTGAGTTGCAGTCAAACGCACTCAAATTTTTAATAAAAAAAAAACACATCAATGTTGTTAAACTTTCGGCTGCTATGATGATGATTGTATGTAACAAATAATTCTACGAAATCTGATAAACCACGGACCCAGATATTAGTTTCAAGACAGGGTTTACAAAAAAAATACAGTACTTAACTTAGGTGGATTCCAAAGTATTAAAAATAAATGTAGTTAAAAAAAACTAAAAAAAAACGCTTTTAAAGTACATCAGACTTAAAAGTAAAAAATAATTCTCAATATACCTTGAAAATAATAATTAACAAATTACTAGTATTATTGTGAAAAAGTATGGGTTGCTCGATAGACAAAAAATACGGCACAGAGCGATTTTTTACTATTTAGTCTGATGTACTTTAAAAGCGTGTTTTTTAGTTTTTTCAACTCTATTTTTTTTTTTTATTGTCGCTGTTTCTTGATAATTCTACAAAGTTTGAATTAAATCTGTCCGTTTAATGATAAGCGTGATAATGATTAAAATTACAGTAACTGAGATTCATTCCAAATTATTTAATTTTTTTACATTCCAATCTATGTTTGCATGGAGCGCACTGGGAACACACTCCTCTTAACAAGCCAGGCGGTCTTAGACTAGTCTAAAGTCTGACCCATCAAACTGACCTTTATGAACCCCACGGCCCCCTCCCCTCGCCCCGGGAATAGTACCTGCTACCTTCCATTGTGTGTGAAGCTAGGTTTAAATTTAAACATCCAATTATGGATTGCAAAGACCTTATTACTTATGGATGAGGCTTTCTAAACTTTGTAAATGGCAACGTTCTTGCATGCCAGCTTCACTCAGCTTCATCAACAGTCAGTCCTACATAAAGGTGACTGTAAATTGAAATAAATAGAGTATTTTAGCGTTTTTTATTGGTGTCGTACATTATAAAGTACACCTACACGAAAAAGAGGACAATACTCTATTTTAGAGTACGGGTGGCAACCCTACTTACGTTGGTCCGACGAGCGGTATACTTCTTTTTACCCGATTGCACAGGGAGGTTAAAGTTTTTTCGATGTATGTTTATGTATGAAGGTTTTTCATCATGGAAATAAAATTTCGAAGCTTTAAAATATTAAAGCAATAGCTTTGTCACGCGATATACAATATATGCATGCAAAATTTCAGCTCAATCCTCAAACCGGGAAGTGGGTCAAATTTAACTTGCAAGATTTCAATACAGACATCGGGACAGGTGAAACTAAAAAAAATCGAAAACCTAAAGACTTTTAGGTACAAGCTTTTAATATTCCATTGTCACTTGATATACTTATGCATGCAAAACAGCTCAATCGGCAACCGGGAAGTGGGTGAAATTTAACTTGCAAGATTTCATTACAGACACCGGGGCAGGTGAAACTAAATAAAAGTTCGTAAAATGGATACCACACTTCAGATTTCAACTGTAATTCAAATGCGATATGACCACTATGGTAGTTTGTTTGTGTATCGCATGGTGCACGACCGTTTGTCTTTAGGAGATCGCCAGCGATATTGTGCCGTTTGTGGCATTCCTTCCCGCGCACAGTGCCTAACACCGTATCACAGTCTGGGATTTGACCTTAGTTGCGGCACAGATGAGATACTACTTACTCGTCTTTACATCTTCTTTGTGTTTTTTAGAAAGATGGCGTACAAAAAAACCGGCCAAGTGCGAGTCGGACTCGCGCACGTAGGGTTCCGTACCAATCTATAAAAATCACGTTTGTTGTATGGAAGCTCCCCTTAAATATTTATTTTATTTTAATTATTTATTTTTAAAGTGAAAAATACAACTCAATATTTTGTGAATATTTCAAGCATCTACCTGTTGCCGTTATCAATATCGAGCAAAAACGAGCAAAAAAATCAGGGTTGTCGTATGGGAGCACCGTTAAATATTTATTTTATTCTTTTCTTATTCTGTTTGAGGTCGGTGCCAGCAAAGCTATTGAATCTAAAACATTGTGTAGTAGCTGTGTAACGACTTCAAAAAAAATTCTAGGCTCCTTATTTAATTCGTACCTACCTTCGATTTCGTTATTGTTGGCTAATTTCGTGTATTCATATATAAAAATATTGTTTCATACTTTTGAGTGAATTTATTTTTGAAGTCGGTTTTTATGTTAATCTCTTTTAAGTAGCAATGAAGCGAAAGATTGAAGTGATTTTTTGCACAGAGATAGTTAAGGGTGTTGAAAGTAGCACAGGCTACTAATTAGCATAACCCGAGATAGTTTCCGAAGGATCTGGAGAAAAGTCATTTCCATGCTCGCGAGCCGCTTGCAGTTCGCGCACCAGGTCACGCTCCCTATTAAAATATGTCCACGCGTGCGAAGTCGCGTGCAAAAGCTAGTTAAAATAATAAAGGACTAATCCTTTTTTGGGATAATATTTTTTTCATATTCAACAAAAAGTTTTTAAAAAGTTTTTGGCGTTTGAAGAAACATGTAAAGCATGATATAATTTGATACCTTTTAATTTTTACAAGCCTCTAATTCCGAGAAAATAAAAGGAAGTAATAACTTTGCTGTTGGCTATACTCGTAAGTTCCCAAGCTACTGCTGCTTCAAAGAGATAAAAATAGAAACTCATATTATAATGTTAAAATGTTATAAAAAAAATAACGTGACAGCGACAGCTGACAAACAGACAGGTAAAGGGTCCATGTAATCGCCGACACAATAATATAAGACCTAATAACGTTCAACATGATAATAACACATCGTTTATTACCAATGGTCACCACTGGCTTTGTCACGACGAATAAGAATTTTATTTCCAATTCGTTCCCAGTGGTGACGAATGATCTATTCACATTCGTTACCAGTTGTATACAGCACGTACTAGAATGGAGAGCAAAGTGGTGGAGAGTAGAGTGGACAATAGAGCGGCGGAGAGTAGAGTGAATAGAAAAGTGGAGTGCAGAGTGGAGAGTACAGTGTAGTGGATAGTGCAGTCGAGAGTAAAATGGAGAGTAGAGTAGAGTGGTGGAGAGTAAAGTGAAGAGTAGAGTGGAGAGTGGTCAGTAGTGGACTCTAGTGGAGAGTATAGTAGTGGAGATTGGAGTAGAGTGGAGAGTATCTAAAAAAGTCGTAACTTTAAATAAAAAAACTCAAACTTCAGTGCAAAACTGCCTATCGAATATTATTAGCCCACTCCCTATACAAAACCGGTACAAGTCCTAACATTAAAATAAAAAAGTAATTGAAGGAGCATTCGCTCATGAAATGTAATGCCATGCGCTTTGATGTGCTTCCTAAAATCACTTTTGCACGTTTTATGGACGTAAGAAGGCATATTTACCATTTTTTTTACAATATTATACGACGATGATAGTAACTGCGTTCGTTGCAGTGGTTAGCGTAGTGATTACATGCTCGGTGGCGGCGGTCGCCATCAGACTGCGCAAACGAGGGATGACCAGGAGCAGGGTATTCGATCGATTTTAGAGGGGCATGAATCGGATTAACTTGCTGAACTGATTTTTATCCGTGATCGAAGTATGATATGTAGGTATGATAAATAGGCTATATCAATAAAAAAAAGCACAATGTAAACATACAAAATGCCTTATCTATTTTGCAAAATTCTCACTAATTACACCCTGTTCACGAACACTCACACTCACCTATCATTAGTTTTTTAATGATTTCACTTATCTTGCTTTTATGAAAATACAATAATTTTAATTGAACCTTACATTTTAAGGTTATGCTCTAACTACAAAGAGTTTCTCTTATCTATAGAAAATAGAGATGAGGTACTTACATTAATCTGATGAATGGTTGATTGAATGGTTAAGTAACAATGGCAAAGATGACCTGATTCTGGCATTACTCTTGTTTGTGTGTGGTTGTGGGCCATTATTTTCTACATACCTAGGAGAGTTTATGATTTAAGTAACAATGGCAAAAATGACCTAATTCTGGCGTCAGTCTGGTTTTGCTGTGGTTGTGGGCCGTTATTTTCTACATACCTATATAGGTGAGTTTATGATTTTCTTTCAAAAATAAATATTTACTTATAAATATTCACTGCAAGAATGCATTTGTTGCGGATTGTTATGCTCGTTTTTTCACAGATAATCTATTAGTTGCCAACTTACAAATACTGCCAGTTTTCAAAAGTTTTAAGGTGCATTTATACAGAATGAACTATTTAAACCTTAAATATTTTAATACAGCACGGTCGACCAAAGTATAGTACAGTCAACTGCAGGTAGTCACGTTTTCGTTCAAATTCGGATTTAAACTAATTAGTTACTGGATCGATGGCTTTCAAAATCTATATCTGAGTATCCTTGAGGTTTTCGATTACGAATGCGTTGTCAGAATTTAGAAAAATTGGCCACCATTTTGAATATTTTAGTTACTGAACCGATTTCATTTATAATCGGTATTTGAAGAACCTTGAGGTCTTCGATAACGAATCCGTTGGTTACGAATCTTATGGTTACACTACTTATGGTCTTTTATTAGTAACTATTGGCATGTTTTTCATGTTCCAATCCCCTGAGCTATGTATCATTGAATTGAACAAAGGGGTTTTTAGTGGTCAGATGGGGTAATTTTTAAGACTAGTTAATTTTTTTGAATTTTCCTGAAAGTGATGAAATCGTATGCGGGGTATTCCCAAATATGACATAAGTAACGAGGAAACTGCTGCAAAAACTCTAGAGCTTTAAAATTAAAAATGTGTATTTTGTGCCTTGTAAAATGGTGATTTATTGTGTTGAAAATAACCGTCTTCATGGGTTGAAAGCAACCACGCTCCCAAAATATCTAAACAATAGGAACACATTTACCAGCTATTAATTTCTAATAGTCTACTGCTACTTTGAGAATTAATTTTTTTGCAATAACTATTTTTTTTTATATTAATTTTCTTCTCTAAACAGTGTCATGGCGGATCTTAAACAGGTTTGTTTACATTGTGCTTTTTTTTATTCATACAAGGTATATTATGTATTAAACACCTAATATTTTTAATAATGCTTCTTATCGCCAAACCGAACCGTTGTTTTAAAAAAAACTAAAAACAATGTTCATTCAAATCAAATCAAAAATCAAAATAATTTATTTTAAATAGGTGCTTACACACAATTTTAAATAGTAAAAAATAATAATAATATACTTATGGTCTATTACATAATTGTCATGATTCAGATTACAGTCACAGATAATGGTATTTGTTATAGAATCAACATATATTTCTTTGTCATTTATATATTCTATTATTTTATAATATCCTCTAGAGCAAAAGCATTTTTTGACATGAGTCTTGATTCTTTTTGATTTTTGGTCATTCGTTAATTCATTCACCCATTCACTACTGAGCTTGCACATCTCTAATGAAGTGTCATGGCGGATCACAAACGCGTTTGTTTACATTGTGCTTTTTTTGATTGATACGAGGTATATTCTTTGGCAGTGCCTGAAGCTGGATTGAGAGATTTTGGAGTACGAAGTTTCAGTCTTGTTCTCTTAAGTGTCAAGAATACATTTTAAGCACATTTTCTAACAATTAGGATACGAACATTTTTAATTATCTTAACTAAGTCTTGCCGCCAAACATCAATGTTGACAGCATTGATGTGTTCCGGCATGAAGATAAGATAGCCAGTTCCCCATTCGCGTTGGGGAATGTTGATAAGCCCGCTTCCATCTTCTGCATCATCGTCACTTACCATCAGGTGAGATGATGTCAAGGGCTTATCAATTGTGGATTTAAAAATAATAATAATTCAGAAAACTCATCCATAAATAGGTGTATGTATGTCTTTGTAGCTTTGTGCGCAACCGCTATTATAGCTATCTACTGATTTTATAACTACCGAGTGATGATAGGTTTTCCGTTAACAATGGCGTAAAGGCAGTAAAACTTGTTGAACAGATAACGCAAATGACAATGAATGGTCGTTCAGTATGTCTGTCTGACTTTGTGAATGCACTACTGAGCTTGCACATCTCTAATGAAGTGTCATGGCGGATCACAAACGCGTTTGTTTACATTGTGCTTTTTTTGATTGATACGAGGTATATTCTTTGGCAGTGCCTGAAGCTGGATTGAGAGATTTTGGAGTACGAAGTTTCAGTCTTGTTCTCTTAAGTGTCAAGAATACATTTTAAGCACATTTTCTAACAATTAGGATACGAACATTTTTAATTATCTTAACTAAGTCTTGCCGCCAAACATCAATGTTGACAGCATTGATGTGTTCCGGCATGAAGATAAGATAGCCAGTTCCCCATTCGCGTTGGGGAATGTTGATAAGCCCGCTTCCATCTTCTGCATCATCGTCACTTACCATCAGGTGAGATGATGTCAAGGGCTTATCAATTGTGGATTTAAAAATAATAATAATTCAGAAAACTCATCCATAAATAGGTGTATGTATGTCTTTGTAGCTTTGTGCGCAACCGCTATTATAGCTATCTACTGATTTTATAACTACCGAGTGATGATAGGTTTTCCGTTAACAATGGCGTAAAGGCAGTAAAACTTGTTAAACAGATAACGCAAATGACAACGAATGGTCGTTCAGTATGTCTGACTTTGAAATGTGTCAACATCACACCGCCATACAGCGTGTGACAAATGACGCATTTCAGGGCAATAAGTGGTCAATCTGAAATGTCCTTGTGACTTAAATTCCTTGATCCTCTAACTTCTCGAGGAGAAGTAGTGCGCGAGCCGTAAGCGAGTTTTATCCAGACCCTTTGGCAAATATTAAAAGTTTAAATTAGTAATTTCCTATTTACTTATTGTTACGTGCGGTTTTACAGATCTTAAATATTATATTGTCGCACGGCAGGTAGTTAGTTAGGTAGGGCGTAGGGAGTGGGTTCGTAAAAGATGCCGTGCGTGTTCAGATAATTTAATGAGGATAAAATATAAGACCTAAAAAGAACATAAGAATTAGAAAATGATACACACTTAAATTTAAAATAGAAATCACAGAACATAAATAAATCTTACCCGAAATGGGTCTTTTAGGAAGTACAGTAATTAAATAAATATAAATTAATAATTTGTGATGGTTAGGATGAACGATGATGGTTTTCGGTTTTTTAAATATAATGTCACATAGTTTGACAGCGCATGCGCGAAAAAGAAGAAATAGATGGGATGAATAAAGATCGAATGAAATAAGATTGAATAACTGCGCACCACGCTACAATATAAGTAGTAGAACATTGACTTACGAACCCTGCAAGGGCACTACAATAAAAATTCATAAAATTCTGGAAGTAAAATTCAAATTTCTATTACATTTCGTAATGAAAAAGTTCAAAAACTGCATTTCATTATTATGTATTAACTAGTAGCTGACCCGGAAATAGTTGTTTTGCTATAATGAAATAACTTTACAACCTATTCCCATACATACCTACGAAATACACGTAAAAAATTCATGAAATTCCGTCGAGCCGTTTCGAAGGAGTACGCACACAAACACTGTGACACGAGATTTTTTATTATATAAAGGGTGACATTTAATTAGTTCTTGATAACAAAAGGTATAAATGTACTCCTGATTACAAACAACTTTCCCAAAGAAACTATATGTCAAATGATAAAAAATTTGGTCCTTTATACATTTTTGCTGATTTAATAACTTAATTTAATATTTATCGAGGTTCATTTTTTTTTTTCTAATTTGACATATATAGTTTCTTTGGGAAAGTTGTTTGTAATCACGAGTACATGTATGCATACATTTTGTTATCAAGAACTAATTAAAAGTCATCGTGTACAGATGTAAAACTTTTAATCTTTATATATCTCTTCTTATCACAATAATTAAAATTTTGTAGTTCGTAAAATATATCATATCAGCCGAAAAACGTCCACTGCTGGATAAAGGCCTCCCCCAAGGATTTTCACGACGACCAGTCCTGCGCTGCCCGCATCCATCGGCTTCCCGCGATCTTCACCAGGTCGTCGGTTCACCGCGTGGGAGGTCTGCCTACGCTACGTTTTCCGGTGTGCGGTCACCACTCAAGAACTTTACGGCCCCAGCAGCCATCTGTTAATAGTAAATCTTAATATATATAAATCTCGTGTCACAATGTTTGTCCTCAATGGACTCCTAAACCACTTAACCGATTATAATAAAATTCGCACACCATGTGCAGTTCGATCCAACTTGAGAGATAGGATAGTTTAAATCTCAAATTATAGTCGCAATTTTAATTTAATTCTTTTTGTAGTTTTTTTTTAAGCAATGGTAGTTGGAACTATACAGCCAAATATATATATATATATATATATATATATATATATATATATATATATATATATATATATATATATATATATATATATATATATATATATATATATATAGTGTAGGGTAGGGTAGGGTAGTGTAGGGTAGGGTAGGGTAGTGTAGGGTAGTGTAGTGTATGTAGGGTAGGGTAGTGTAGGGTAGGGTAGGGTAGTGTAGTGTAGGGTAGTGTAGAGTAGTGTAGTGTAGGGTAGTGTAGGGTAGGGTAGTGTAGTGTAGTGTATGTAGGGTAGGGTAGGGTAGGGTAGTGTAATGTAGTGTAGGGTAGGGTAGGGTAGGGCAGTGTAATGTAATGTAAGGCGGTACGAAGTTCGCCGGGACAGCTAGTAATATAATAAATAAATAATTTAATTTAAAACACTACAACATAAATTTAGTCCTCCTTATATTATATATAATACTCTCAAAAAATCTAGCTACATCGGGAATCGGATGCGTTTTAGCGGTCCCATCACTACATCCGCCAAGTAGACAAACTCAAATGACTAGCACCAATGAGGCCGTGGTTCGGATCCTGCCACCTACCAATGTGTTTTCGAATTTAGATTTCATATGTACCTTTATCCGACGCTCTTACGGTGAAGGAAAACATCGTGAGGAAACCTGCACACGCCTGCGAAGAAACTCGAAGGTTGTGTGTGAAGTCGACCAACCCGTACTGGGCCCGCGTGGTCGTCTAAGGCCCGATCGCCCTAATTCAGGGTAGGCTCGAGCCCCTTGGTGGGGACGTATTATGAGCTGATAAGATGAAGAGTTGCATCGGTAACGTGACCATCCAGTGAAACGATATTTTGAGCTTGTTTATTATTATTATTTATTATTAATCATTATTTATTCAGACAACTAGTACAGTCCATTTTTGTTAGTAAGTTGCTCATAGACTAATGTTAGACACAAAAAGAAAAAAAACCACATAAAACAAGAACTACGATTAAAACAGCTTGTACACTTCACACATTTTTAACGACAGTAGGCAGCTTAACCAGTATCTACATGCATGAAGTGTGAAAATAGCTGGGAGTCGTACGTATCTCTCTGCTATAACGTTTACTAGTGTACGTAAAAATAAATTTAAACTCATATTATCTGAGCTCATATTGTTATAGCGCAGTCGTAGATTACTTCATTAGTATTAGCTATATTTGTTAAATTGTTTTAAATCACCGTAACAAATCACCTTTTCGTTAGTACACAAATACACAAGATAATTGAAATTTTTATTTGGTAAAAAAACGGAATTTGAAATAATACAGACTTAATTAGTTTTTTGTTTCGTAATTTGTTACCTAGAATTTTCCTTTAGTTCAATTTGCATTTTGAGCTCTTTATTTTTATAGCTTTTAAATTGTCGCTGTACTAATTATGGTAATATTTTAAAATACTAAACTTCCCTGAAAATTAGTAAGTTATGTCTTTACTTACATAAAGTATAATTCCAACTTGTAAGTTATTCTGAGAAATGTTTTTAGGGGTCCGAAGTCAACAAGAAAGTTTTATAGTTTTGCCATGTCTGTCTGTCTGTCCGCTGATTGGCTCAGAGACTATTAGTACCAGAAAGCTGGGTAGCTGCCAGTATGGGTATACATATTAATCACGCCGACAAAGTGCAACAATAAAATCGTGAAAAACATTTGAAGCTATTGTATAGCTTTTATCGCGGGCTTTGAGAGGACCGAATCAAGAAATTTCGTAACGAAAATAAAACCTGACACCCAAAAAAAAAATTATATTGAGTTCTAAAAAACTTACAGTGCCATCTATCTATCCATCATGATGATGATGATGATGGCGATGGCGAATGATGATGGCGGATGATGATGATGAACTTTCTTAGTGTTAATTTATTACATAAACATCCCGCGCCCCAAGGACTATATGGTACTGGTAAATACTGCATGAATAAATAATTATAATTGCATAAGTTCATAAAAAATGCTATGCAATAGCTTTACCGCGGCAGTCCCCGAGTGCCACACGTCTTTTTTTTTAGGGTACCTCCCCTACATGTAAACAGGGGGTAATTTTTTTTCGTATCGTGTAGGGTATTGCTGAACAGGTCTTTCAAAAAAACTGAGGGATTGCTAAAACCATTTTTCGTTTTTAAGCATCGGTTTGCGAAAGAAATTCAAATTTTTGTTAGAGTCCAGTGTCCTCCTCCCGCCCCACCCCCTTCACCAGCGAAACCGCTATTATTGACATGACTGAAAAAAAATTAAATAGTAGGTCATATAATACTTGTATTACCGAGGGTCGGGGCCTGGTGACCTACAAGATTTACATCTTACTTCAGGCACCAGTCTCCCACCAACATATCTTTGTACATTATTTATATTTTTCTTACTGTACCTGATGAATATGTTTGTGGGAAGAAATAAATTGTGATTATTATTATTATTAATACATTTAAAACAAAAACTATCAAGGTTTACAGTTGGATTTGTAAAAAAAATCATAGATTTTCCGTACAAAATGTCCTTTTACCAATTGCAACTACAATTTTGTAAAAATATACTTTTATTTTTTAAAAAGGCTAAGGAACTCTACTTTGCGCGAGTGCGACTCGCACTTCCCCGGTATTTTTTTTCGTTTCAATATACATAACAAATTTCCTGAAGTTAGTAGGTTACTTAGGTTAGGTTAGGTACTTACATATACTCGTATTATTCAAACTTGTGATGTCATACTTTTCTCTGCAATGTTTTTCTTTCATTTCAATGTACTAAATACCGACAAACTTGCTCTTACGGTGGAGGAAAACATCGTGAGGTAACCTTCCCCCCCCTCGAAGAAACTCGAAGGTTGTGTGTGAAGTCCACCAACCCGCACTGGGCCCGCGTGGTCGACTAAGGCCCGATCGCCCTAATCACGCGCAGGCTCGAGCTCCTCGGTGGGGACGTACTTGAGCTGATAAGATGATGATGGTGATACTAAAGACCTCATGGTGCACTGATAGTGGCATACGCGTGCCTATCATGTCTTTTTAATAATATTGATATATATATATAGTTTTAAAGTTTTTTAAGAAAATAGGCGAAAATTAACCTTTGTTTCGTAGTAATACGACAACAGCAATTAGTTCCCTTTTACCTATATCAATAGATGGCGCTGTAGATAAAGTTTTTTGGTACGGAAGCCTTAGTTCGCGAGTTCAACTCGTACTTTGCTGGTTTTTTAAGACAAAAGTTCATATTAAAAACCATTAAGATAACATTTTTCTTTTTTCCTCTCTATTAACCATCATCATTAAACAATATATTATTAATGTCGTAAAATTTTTGGTGGGGGGAAACTTAGGACATGGTCCTCACACGAGGGCCAAGTGTAGTTTAACACATTGCCAGCCACGACGATGATGATGATGACAATACGATGACAATGATTATCACAACGATAGTGCACAGTGGCAGTAGAAGTGTTAATGGATATGTGTTGACTACGTCCCACGTATGCCTTGTATAAAATTGAATATTGTAATTAAGTAAATATCAACCGAAAAATGTCCATTGTTGGAGAAAGGCCTCTCCCAAGGGTTTCCACGGCGACTGGTCCTGCGCTGCCCGCATCCGTCGGCCTCCTGCAATCTTCACCAGGTCGTCGGTCCACCGCGTGGGAGGCCTGCCTACGCTACGTTTTCTGTAGATACCGCTATCTTTCATTGTGAATATTAATTTTATTTTAGGATCACTGTACGTTATCTTTAATTTCAAACGTTTATTTTTACGATAGTCAATAAGATGGTTTAACTTGTGCAACGTTTTGCTGTAATGTATTGTCTCGGCGATTCCTACAGTTACTTCTTTGCCTTTCTGTTAATCCTTTGTTTATCCTTTCTTTTGTATATCGCCGACTCTTTTGCTAGTTTAATTTATTTTTAAATTGTTTTATTGTGTATCGCTTCTTCTGTAAAATCTGTTTGTTGTTTGACGCCCGACCGGCCTGTGGTTAAATTTTTCTATATCTTTTTTTCTATATTTTTTACCCGCACTGGGCCCGCGTGGTCGACTAAGGCCCGATCGCCCTAATTCAGGGTAGACTCGAACCCCTCGGTGAGGTGAGGACGTATTGGTCTAACAAAATTAGCTGAAACTATTTTAACTGGTGCTTCTACCCATGAAACTGAACAACTTTCCCCATGAAAACCATAGTCAAATCTCAAAAAAAAAATTGAACTTCCCATACTAAGTTGGCTGATCAGCTGATCGAGTTAGTATGGGAGAGCCAAATTTTTTTTGCAATTTGTCTATGGGTTCCATGGGGAAAGTTGTTCAGTTTCATGGGTAGAAGCACCAGTTGAAATAGTTTCAGCTAATTTTGTTAGACCTTATATACGTCCTCACCTCACCGAGGGGCTCGAGTCTACCGAGGGCGATCGGGCCTTAGTCGACCACGCGGGCACAGTGCGGGTAAAAAATATAGAAAAATTTAATCACAGATAATTTGGTAACAACTTATATATGAGCTAATGTGATGATATTTTTGTGAAGAGTCTGTTCCCAACCCCGGTCTGGTCGGAGTTCGGACTCCTTCTCATACTAACTTTGATTCAGTTATACAATTTCTCCGTTCCATACATATGAACTTTAGATTATCTCCGACGCAACCCTACTTTTTTTTTTTATTACAAATTTGAGTGAGTTTGACTGCAACTCACCTGATGGTAAGTGATGATGCAGTCGGGGATGATACACGCAAACTCAAATAATGCCTATTCACTCTTGCCTTGAAGATCCCCAAATTGTAGAGCGCCGACAGATATTACAACGCATCATATTATCAGCCGCAAGACGTCCACTGCTGAACAAAGGACACCCCATGGATTTCCACAACAATAGGTCCTGCTTTGCCTGCATCCAGCGGCTTCCCGCAACCTTCACCAATCGTCTCTAAACGAATGATCGAAAAAAAACCTAACCACTCCGAGAGTGCCGACAATAGTAAAAATTTAAAGGGCTTGTACCCAGAGACGTTAACATATTCTTCAAAAAAATTACGGCGGTTACGGTAACAGGTAACGGAAACAGCGTCCCGAGTTCAATGGTTTATCCCCATTTAAAAAAAGCCCAACGTGCCTCATAAAATTTTCACTTCAAAAACAAATTCAAGAATTTTAAAAATTGCCGTGTTCACGAATTTTTAAACGTCAACCTTAGAAAATGGATTTTTAATATCAAAAAGCTGTAAAAGCTGCAAAATACTGACTTCATTCCTTAATTTCCCTTAAACAGTTTTTAATAGGTCTTCTGGGGCCTATTTGTAACCATCTTTCCCGCCATTTTCGATTTGTGAAGCCTCTTTACGACCACCCATTTGTAGCTGTAAAATCAGTTACTGCGTCAGTGCAGAATTTTGATTTCCCACGAGAATAATGTTACGCAGGTACTTGAGATGGGGAACTAAGGATTAAATTTATTCGACAAAATTAGTCAGCAGTATCTTTTTCTTTGTCTTTTTGTAATTAGGTTCAAAACATTCACAGTAAAAAGTAACGAAATAATTTGTTCAGGTTAGTGAATAGTTAACTAACTGATAGATAAGAAAAAATATGTTTATCTAAATCCTTAAAATGTATTTGTTTGTTCATAACCGATCTTGACGAAATTTGGCATGCTCGTAGCCTGCGTCATGAAGTAGGACATAGGCTGGTTCAGGAAGTGGGAAGTGACACAGGCTACCTACTTTTTATAGTGAAAATAGCATAGTCCTGAAAAAACTGAAAAAAGACTTGGTTGATTTCTTTAACATCGCAACGGAGCAATGAATTGTGATTTTTTGCACGGAGATGATTGAGGGGGATTACATGGACAACTAAATTAGCATAGCCCGAGGGATCTGGAGAGAACACATTTCCACGATCGCGCGCGTCGCAACAGAGCAGGGTATTGTCGTAATTTTTTGGACACATATGGTTGAGGGGGTGGGAAGTGACATAAACTACTCATTAACATAGCCCGAGATAGTTCCCGTGGGATCTGATAAAAAACATATTTCCACGCTCGCGCACTTTGGCTTCGCCACGGAGCAACGGGTTGACGTGCTTTTTTGAGGGGGTGGGAAGTAACATAGATTGTTAAACAGAATAGCCCGTTGTTAGTTCCCGAGGGATCTGGAGACAAATGTCCAGCCCTACTTGTTCCAAAGGCTTAACCTTGTCTGCACATATATACCACTTCTGGTTCCATTCCACCCATGGACGTAGCAAGTACTCAGCTACTTTAAAGTTTCTTGCCTCCACCAGATTGGTGCCATTTTAAACGCTCGCGCACTTCGGCTTCGCCACGGAGCAACGGGTTGACGTGCTTTTTTGAGGGGTGGGAAGTAACATAGATTGTTAAACAGAATAGCCCGTTTTTAGTTCCCGAGGGATCTGGAGACAACTGTCCAGCCCTACTTGTTCCAAAGGCTTAACCCTGTCTGTACATAGATACCACTTCTGGTTCCATTCCACCCATGGACGTAGCAAGTACTCAGCTTCTTTAAAGTTTCTTGCCTCCATCAGATTGGTGCCATTTTCAATGGCCAGTCCTTACGAATATTGTTACTTATATTAAAAATGTGAAGATGTGTTTCTTTGTTTGTTCACGACTCAGCACCTCAACCGATCTTGACGATATTTGGCATGCACGTATCCTGTGTCATGGAGTAGGACAAAAGATGGTTGAAGAAGTGGGAAGTGACGCAGGCTACTTACTTTTTATGCCGTGAAAATACCATAGTCCGATACAGTTCCTATAAGAAGGGGAAAAAGACGCTTGATTATTTTAACATCGCAACGGAGCGACGTATTGTGTTTTTTGCACGGAGATGATTAAGAGGTGGAGAATGACACGCTCGATATAGTTCCCGAGGGATCTGGGGAAAACTAATTTTGAAGCTCGCGCGCGTCGTAACAGAGCAGTGTATTGTCGTGATTTTTTGGAAACATGGTTGAGGGAGTGGGAAGTGACATAAACTACTAATTAACATAGCCCGAGATAGATAAAAAACTTATTTCCACGCCCGAGCACGTCGGCGTCGCCACGGAGCAGCGGATTGACGTGCTTTTTTGAAGGGGTGGGAAGTAACATAGATTGTTAAACAGATTAGCCCGTTGTTAGTTCCCGAGGGATCTGGAGACAACTCATGTCTAGGCTCGTGAACCACAGCGGCTCTCGCACCACTCACCCTCAAAGACAGTCATACCGCGAAGCCGCGGGCAAACGCTAGTATACTATACATATTTTTTAAGGTCAGTTTACATTTTTTACAACGAACTATTTACGGCCTCTAACAACACAATAAGGCATTTTTATATGGAATATTTTTCCACCGCACTGAACAATGTCCCGCAGACGACTGAGTCGCGAGTGTGCGAAACTTTCGATTTTCGCACCAATTCGCTGGGCCCATTAGTCGCGCGCGTTGGCCGGGTCCTTACGCCAGTAATATATAAGTCATTGCAACGAACTAATTTATGAATTAATTTTGGCAGTTTAATATAAAACCTTCACGTCCGTTACAATATTTTTTATCTAAGTACAGTTAGTAAGCCCTTGGCATCATCTCACCTGAATATGGTAAGTGACGATGATTTGGAAGGTCCAAGCGAGGTTACTGTGATTATCCAACGCAATAGGGGATTTTGTATCTTATCTTCATGCTGGAACACATCAACGCTGTTAACATTTATGTTTGGCGTCAATACTTAGATAAGATGATGGTAGCTAGTGTCAGGCGGGCTTAGGAAATGACCTACCGGTAACCTAACCCAGTCTTACAAAAGTAGACCCTGCCAGGAATCGAATCCGCGACTTCCTGTAGTGAAGCGAGTGGATTAATCACTATGCCACGGTTATAAGAGAAATCAAAATGGAGACTGATTTAGACCATAAATTAAAGTTTATTGCTATTTCAAATGAAGTACATAACAATATTATGGGCGACAATTAAAGCATTTAAAAACACAGTTGAACACCCTGATGCTCTAATCATAAAGCCACGGACATCTATCTGTAGACCTGGCCCTTTAAACATTTAGCTAAATAGCCTAACAGTGATTACCTACTTCATTGACATGTATTGCTGGTATCTGAAATTATCATATCAGTCGAAGTAAACGTCCACTCCTGGACAAAGGTTCCCCAAGAATATCCACAACGACCCGTCTTGTAATGCCCGCATCCGACGGCTTCCCGCGACCTTCACCAGGTCGCCGTTCCCCCGAGTGGGAGGCCTGCTTACGCTACGTTATCCGGTGCGCGGTCGCCACTCGGGAACTTTACTACCTTGGGGCCATTTGTTCTACGAGCTACGTGGCTCGTCCACTGCTACTTATGTTTAGCGATTCTAAGAGCTATGTCGGTTACTTTGGTTCTCTTATAGATCTCATTTCTGATTCGATCACGCAGGGAAATCTTGAGTATGTTACCATGTTTAAACTCCGTATGTCATCACTGGCAACTTACACTGGTCAAAAATTATAACTCAACACAACTAGCCAACACACAATAGTTATCTGAAATACAATTACAAATTAGGGTATATGACATTATAAAAAGTAAATTATAAAATCATCATCATGACATCCATTGTATCATATCATTTATGCCTGTTATATCTTGTATTTGTACACAATAATCTGTTAAATAAAAATAAATAATTTCTATTAGCCGAAAGACGTTAACTGCTAGACAAAGACCTGCCCCAAGAATTAAAAAATATTATTTACTGAATAGCATTTCTTCTACAAAAGCACAAAGACTTACCAATTCACTTGGTTTATTTAATCCATGTTAAATTTTATATTTATAAAAATTACTAAACTTGTTCGTCAATGACAATGACGTGACATGCCAGTTAAACGGACAATTTCAGAAAAAAATACGTATTGAACTGATTACGATTGGTAATCTCTGCGGAATAAGTTTAAGGACAACTTGTCAATGGGCATGGATTTCGGCTTAGGGTGTTGTCTGATTCGAGACCTAAATGTAGTTCCTATTTTTTTTAAACAGTTATTTTTTTACGAAGGTTCATTTTTAGGGTTCAGTACCCAAAGGGTAAAAATAGGACCCTATTACTAAGATTCCGCTGTTCGTCCGTCCGTCTGTCACCAGGCTGTATTTCATGAACCGTGATAGCTAGCCAGACTGTTGAAATTTTGGCATTTGATGTGTTTCTGTTGCCGCTATAATAACAAATACTATTAATTGAAAACGCTAAACACGTTAAAAAACCGACTTCCATCGCAACAACTTCGAACAATTTTGCATTATTATTTTGTTTTTTTTTAATTTTCTAATAAAGTACTACACTGATTTTGATAAAATTTATACGGGAGCACACGGGAAGCACTAGCTTTCGAATAAAAAAAAATCATCAAAATCGGATCACCCAGTCAAAAGTTCTGAGGTAACACTCATAAAAAAAACATACAGTCGAATTGAGAAACTCCTCCTTTTTGGAAGTCGCTTGAAAATTATAAAAATTGAAAGTCTCTATACAAAAAACCAGTTTTTTTTAAACGTGAAGAAACTAGCGCCCTAGTATGATGGTACGGAACCCTTTGTGCGCGGTTCTAACTAGCACTTTACCGGTTTTTTATTTTAAGTTTACATTTTAAGCAGTTGGGTTTTTGATGTTTTTCAATATATTTTTTTTGATAGTTGATAAAAAGTAACCCAAATGACTAGTACTCAAATACCGTATTGTTGTGGATCCAACGGGGCTTCTACTCATCATACTGGACCCCTTGAGGACAGATGTTCTGTATGATGAGTAGAATCCCCAGTTAACGGGTCATATCCAAATTTTATTCTTAATTTATCGTATGGCTACTGCTCAAAACAGGAATTTACCATCTGCCCTTTGGTTTTTGTATTATTATATCTGTGTTTAGGTATAAGGTAATCAAAAAGATGTGCTCTATGGTTTGTTAAGGGCACCCACACCCACATGACGCAACCTCTATCCAGCTCTACTTGTTCCAAAGGCTTTTAACCTTGTCTGTATATAGATACCACTTCCGGTTCCATTGTACCAATGGACGTAGCAAGTACGTTAAAGTTTCTTGCCTCCACCAGATTGGTGCCATTTTTAACGCCATTGGGCCAGTCCTTACGAAAGAATATAAGGTCTTTGATTAAGACAGTTTTAATTGGCTTGTCTTATAATAACAGACGCAAACGGACGGACCAAGCAATAACTGAGCGAGAATAACAAATAAATCCTCCGAGGTTAGTCAATGGAATTAAAAGTAAACTCAATCTTTGAAAGAAAACAATGACTTAATTGAGAAAATAATTTTACCCAAACACGCTATGTAATATTCGCTTTACATTCTTAAAAAGAATCTAGACAGAAAATACGTGATTATAGGATCGCAAAAAAAAAATTAAAAAAAACTACTTTTATGGTTAAAATATCGTAGTGTGTATGTAATTTCATTACTGGAGTGGAGTTTATACTTTTTACTTTCGAGAGACGAAGGAGTAAAGAAGGTATTGTGATGGCAAAAAAATCGAAGTTGAGATTTTAATGGGGATCGATTGTCTTACACTAATAGAATTAAAAAAACAAAAAAAATTGAAGTTGAGATTTTAATGGGGATCGATTGTCTTACACTAATAAGGTTAAAAAAAATCTAAGTTGAGATTTTAATGGGGATCGATTGTCTTAAACTAATAGGGTTAAAAAAAACAAAAACATCGAAGTTGAGATTTTATTGGGGATCGATTGTCTTACACTAATTAGTAGGGTTAAAAAAACAAAAAAATCGAAGTTGAGATTTTAATGGGGATCGATTGTCTTACACTAATAGAGTTAAAAAAAACAAAAAAACTAAGTTGAGATTTTAAAGGGAATCGATTGTTTAACGCTAATACAGTTAAAAAAAATGGAAGTTGAGATTTTAATGGGGATCGATTGTCTTACGCTAATAAAGTTAAAAAAAATCGATGTTGAGATTTTAATAGGTATGGATTGTATTACACCAATAGAGTTAAAAAAACAAAAAATGTATCTAAAGTGTGTGTTTGAGTGAGTGTGTGTGTCTGTATGTACGTCCGGTGCTCTATAATTTGGGTGTATAAAAATGTTTACATCTCCAGTCGTTTTTTTTCAAACTTTCTCATATCTTGATTTTTTAGGATTGCCAACATAAAAAAAATCACCTATTACTTTTTTACTCAAAAGTTGCTCTAATGATTTTGATGTAACTCGGTATAATTCTATAACTGTATATGGCCTACAGTATGCGGTAGTCCGTTGTTACAATAAAAATCGAAATAAGGTACCTCCCAAACCAAAGCAGGTTGTTTGTTACTTTTTCTCAAAAATTGCTGTAACGGTTTTAATGAAACTTTGTGAACAATTAGAAATGAATAAGTTCTACTACTCTGTATTATTCCAGAAAAAGTCTGAGTAACAATATATAAGTCACTGCTGAGTAAGTTACCTCCCATACAAAACTAAATTGTTTGTAATTTTTTTATCATGTCTGATATACCTAGCTTTAATCTTTTTTATTGTTAATTTATACACAAATTACGAGAGACAGTGAAGGTTGCGCGAGAAAGTATGCTCAGCGTGGCTGTACAATTTATTAAAAAATAAAACCGGACAAGTGCCAGTTGGACTCGCCCACCAAAGGTTCCGTACACAATATGTGTAGGTACATAATATAAATCATATCATAGCAAACTGTTAGGTGCTACATACACCAAAATTATTAGGTAACTACCTATACATATACAAAAAAGAAAAAAAAAATTTTTTTCATTCTTCATCATAAATTGAAAACTACAGTGTAAACTCTATATAGCAATACCCAAGGGACCGGGCATTTTGTGATTTTATTGAGAGTTTTCGTTATACAGAAAGAAATTAGCGTCAAAGTAAACCAACTGGAGCCAAAAATATTTAGACGTTTTAAAGAGTGAATCGTTATATCCAGTGACGTTTTAGAGAGTTTACACTGTATAAATCATAAAAATTATAAAAAAATCAAGCTTGTGCCAATGAAGCCCTTTCATATTATATCCCACATGACACGGTAAACTTAATTTTAAACTTAGACCACCGTTCCTTGCATAATTGATTATGCACTTTAAATAAAGACAATTTTTTAAATGGTTTTATTACAAATGAATATTTTTCAGATTTTTCCCTATACTTGTAGCATAAGACGGTATTACTTGCCAAATTTCATAGTTCTAGGTCAATGGGAAACACCCTATGAATTTAGATTCTCTTGAGAGTGTCGTATCTCTTTTTTACGTAACTTAGAGGTTTAATTTTTTTACAGCTTCAAGGGACTGTAGACCGAAGTATATGGTTTCAATTTCAACTCGATATCTCTACGCTTTACCGAGATAAACGGTCTTGACAGACAGATGGACGGACGGACAACAAAGTGACCCGTTCCGTTATTTCCTTCGAGGTACGGAACCCTTAAAATGCAACAATCTTAAAACTAGTCGAATAAATAAAAACTCCTTGATCTGAGGTTCGCTTGCTGCTTTTTTCAAATTTTGAATGGACGGCGGCACTGTGGTTAAAAAAAGTAAAACGGCGGAAAACTAAAAGTGTTCCCTAATCTTTTGAGGTAGGGAACCCTAAAAACGCAACAATCTTAAAACTAGTCGAATAAATAAAAAACCCCTTGGTCTGAGGTTCACTTGTCGCTTTTTTCAAATTTTGAATGGACGGCGGCACTGTGATTAATAAAAGTAAATCGGCGGAAAACTAAAAGTGTGCATCACAGTGTTCCCTAATCTTTTGAGGTAGGGAACCCTAAAAACGCAACAATCTTAAAACTAGTCGAATTAATAAAAACTGCTTGGTCTGAGGTTCGCTTGCTGCTTTTTAAAATTTTGAAGGGAATGGCGGCTGTCAATAAAAAAAGTAAATCGGCGAAAAAATTAAAAGTGTGCATCACGGCGTTCCCTACTCTTTTACCTATTATATATACTGTGCTTTTACTTAAAATTATATTAAGTATTTGCTTTTGCCGGCGGCTTCGGCCGCATTGACATTGTTTTTATGACTGTATTTGAGGGTTGAAATTTTACTTGGTTGTTGCGATTGAGTTAAGTTTTTAGCATCTTCAATTATGGATTTACATTATTAGTCAGGATATTTTACAGCAGTTTTTGGTGAATGTTTTCTGTTTACAAAATAACGCAGATATTGCGAAACATTTGTATTTTTCCGTCACATACTTACTTACATTTTAATCTGACATTTTCCTGTCATACCCGAGGACACTAACGTTGATTATGAAGCAATGGACAGTAGTAGGTGCTGGCCGTGGACTGCTGTTCCTATACTAGGACAACAATGGTTGCTTATTCCAAACACGCCAGTGTTTGGCAGCGTCACGTTATAATGAGCTACTTACAATGTCTCCCGGCAAGTGCAAGTCGTACTCACGCACTACGGTTTCCATGCCATTAGCGGATTGACTCACGTATCGCGCACCCTATGATATGTCATGATCACATAAGTTTATTGGACTCCCAATTGCTTGCAAACAAAGCGTATCACTATTTTCTTACTTTTATCAACTATGAAACGAAATATCTATTCTTATTATGTATAACATTTGAATTTATTGAAAACACCTTATTGCACAACCTAAGAGGAAAATACAGACACAATTATTGAGGAAGTTGTACATAGAGGCGGTCTCAGTTTTTCTACGATTGACTGTTTTCATTTATCCACTGAGCTGTTGATACACTACACCACGATCGGTTGTGTGCGGATTAACCCTGCAGTGGTCGCGCGCATTACATATGTTATCCATGGTAATTAATAGTGAAATTATTGGGTGACCTTGAGCCTTCTTATGAGGCCCATAGTAAGCGACCGTGTCTCAGTTCCGTATGTCATCACTGGTGAAGGTCGCGGGAAGCCGTTGGATGTTGGATTTATAGGGCTAATCTAGGAACCGTTATTATAGTTTCGCATTGTCCGTCTGTCCGCCTATCCGTCAGTATGTCCAGCCGTTTTACTTAAGACTATTAGGTACAGCTATAAAGCTAAAACTCGGTATAGCTATACAAATGTATGACGTCTGCTAACTTATGGGGAAACAAATATATTTTAAAGTACCTTTTTTAAAGTTGACTGACTCGGTGGCTCAGTGGTTAGTGCCCTTGACTACTGATCCGAGGGTTGTGGGTTCGATCCCCACCCTGGGCAAGCATTTGTGTGATGAGCAGATTTGTTTGCTCTGTGTCTGGGTGTTAAATATATCTATATATGTATGTATTTATACGTATATAAGTATGTATATCAGTCTCTGGTAACCCATAACACAGGGAATTCTACTTTGGGGCCAGATGACCATGTGTGATTGGTCCCAGAGTATTTATTTACCTAAAAGGTAAAGGAGAGCAGATTTTTTTTCATACACCTTGTTCATATGTAGTTTAATATTAATGTTTTTCAGAGACCATTTTTAGGTTCCCTTTTTAGGTTTTTTAGGTACCCTTTGGGTAAAAGGGTAAAAACGGGACCCTATTACTAAGACTCCGCTGTCCGTCCGTCTGTCTCTGTCTGTCTGTCCGTCTGTCACCAGGCTGTATTTAATGAACCGTGAGAGCTAGACAGTTGAAATTTTTGAAGATGATGTATATCTGGCTCCGCTATAGCAACAAATACTAAAAAATAGAAAAAAGTGAAAAAATAAGGCAGTTTCCATACAAAAAACGTGTTTTTAAAAACGTGAAGAAACTAGCGCCATCTTGTATGATGGTACGGAACTCTATGCGTGTGGTTTTGACTCGCACATGGCTGGTTTTTATTTGAAAATTATTCGTTTAAGATATTATTATAACAGCTCATATACGTCCCCACCGAGGGGCTCGAGCCTACCCTGAATCAGGGCGATTAGGCCTTAGTCGACCACGCGGGCCCAGTGCGGGTTGGTCGACTTCACACACAACCTTCGAGTTTCTTCGCAGGCGTGTGCAGGTTTCCTCACGATGTTTTCCTTCACCGTTAAAGCAATCGGTAAGTATGTACGTAAGTTTTTAAAAAACTCATTGGTACATTGGCCGTCCAGATTTGATAAGTTAAGATATACTTAGTTTTAAAGTGGCGATTTTTGTTAGAGTTACATGCACGTACCTCTACCAACTAAACCACTATTTAAGGAAATAAAGCAAAAAAGTAATTTAAAACGAAAATTATCGCGGATAAGTAGACTTTCTTAGTTTAGGAGTTACATTCGACCAACTTAAGTTTGCAGTTGGATTTGTCAAATGTCATGAAATTTTCCATACAAAACGTTCTACTCGTAAAAATAGTTATTTTTGCAGTTGGGACAATTCAACTGCAAAAATAACTTTCTAAGACACTGTATTTTTAATCCACTCAAAGGGTTTGTGTAACTTTTTTTTGTATGAAGACTGGTATAACGTTATATTATATTGGTCGAAGGTAGTGAATATTTAAGGCGGTAGTATTACAGATTTTTGTTATTTTTGACGTCAATTACTCCTAAACGATAGAAAATTTTGTGTTCATCTCGTGCAAGGTTACAGCAGAATCACCAGCGTAGCTGAGGCTTCGTCTCTGCTACATATGCTGAGCTGGGACCTTTTGATGTCGCCGGGCTTATACCTAAATTATTTGTTATATGTATTTACTTCTACTCGTTTATTTAAAATTGGCATGTCTGTCTAGTGTATGTTAAATGTTCATTTTTAAAATAACAGTAACTATGTACCATTAACTATATATTATGTGCCTGGTGTCTCAATAAACTTATTCTATTCTAAAATCCAAAGATGAAAAAAAATACCCTTGTTGTTGATAATGTTCCTTAAAGTCAAAAGCTATTAGAAACACGATTGAGCGGTATTGGCGCAATAGAAAAAAATCCTATAGATATGTGTACACCGTTACTTTCAACTCTAGATATGACTAATATTTTGAAGTATAAATTTTTAAAAATATACGACAATATTTGTTATGATAATACAAAGTGAGAAATGTTATTATTTTTATACTCTTGTGCAGAAAATTGAAACTAAACGAAAAAACATTGAAAAAGTGCAAAAGTGTGGTTATTTTCTTTACTATTTACACGTTAAGAAAAAAACAGAGACAAATGTTGCAATCAACGCCTCGCCTTAAATAAGTGACAATTTAAAATTTAGTTGAATTTGGGTTATATTCTTTACTGTCGGTTTACCTTAAGGTGAGGCATTGATTGGAAGAGTTGTCTCAGTCTTTTTCTTTACGTGTAAAGAGTAAAGAAAATAACCACACTTTTGGACTTTTTCAATGTTTTTTCGCTTCAATTAAAAACTACAATTAATTTGAGAAAATCCAACTGGCATATTGAAGTGTGTGTTTAGATTAGCCGACAAAAAAAAATTAAGGGTACTTAATCGGTCTGGTTTGCCGTTAAAATGCAAATCTTTGTTTTAAAAGGGGTTTCTTTGATATTTATTTTTTTTGTTATAAAAGTTGATGACTCGTGTTTATGCAACTGGCAAAATGAAGTCATTGCAATGAAGAATCAGGTTAAAAAATATCATTTTCATTTATTTTGTAATTGCTGAGAAAATCAAGATCCCTGCGACCAAAGTTAGCTCTTCGTCGCCTTAAGCATGGAGTCACTCACGGACCCTACGATACTTATGTACAATTGTACATACTTGTAGCTTGTAGGACCACAGTTCTATATATTAACTTGTATTGTATTTTTTTTGGCAAAATAAACATAATATATTTTTGCATAAAATCTTTCGCACAGGATTAAATACGGCTGAGTGAGAAAAAAATCTATAACGTTAAAGATCTTTGGAATTAAAATAATTTTATTAACATTGAAATTAGCATTTTATGATTTTAATGTTTTTTTGTATTTTAAATAATTTAATAAATTTCGACATTTGTATGCTAAACTATAAACCGTACATTTGCATGCTATCTCTACCTTGGCTAAACATTAGAGCTATTTTTTTACATCTTAGTAAACCATGTTTGAGAGCAACCAAAGAATTATACGCGTTCTTTTTCACAGGATCACCCGTTGCGCTAATTAGAAGATCCCCTGAAAAAAATCATTAAAATCTATCCTGCCGTTTTTGAGTCTATAGGGAACATATTTACATACATACATACACACAAATCGACTTTTATATATAAAGAAAGATAGGTTATTATTATAATTGTGGATTAAAAAATATATATTTTGTTAGGAGATGCACAATTGCAAATTCAAACAGAAATTATCATAGGACAAAACAGATGCAGTTACATTTTAAATTATGACGCAAAAAAACCATGCTTTTTTGTTAATGAAATTTTTTTGTAAGAGCACAAGTAAAAGCAGCACAAATTTTTTTTTTGCAAAAATGATGCCAATAACTAGGATATCACCCTAGTTACTTATGTATTATCAAGTCTACCGACTTCTTGGCATTGCTGTCCACGTATCCGTGATGTTGACTGTACTGTGATTGGACTCTACTCGAGGCGCAGACGCAGACCACATCCTGACGTGTAAACGATATCCAATTCAATTCAATCCTAGCCCATCTGGTGGGCTAGCGCTGCGAGCTAGTGTTTGGAAATGAATACGTACCTTTCTCTTATTAACTTACAGGGAAAAGGATGATGTTGAAAAAGTTTTAGATTTTTAGGGTTCCGAAGCTAATAAGGAACCCTTATAGTTTCGCCATGTCTGTCTGTTTGTCCGCGGCTTAGCTCATGGACTACTGTACTAGCTGTTAATTGGCATGGGTATTATGACGTCGTCTACATAACGTCTGAGGATCGAAGCTCGTAGATCGTAGCTCAGGTACCGAGGAAAGAAAACACTTTTATACGATATGAACAGAGCTAAAGTGCTATCTTTATTCCTCCATAAAATATCTATATTATATGCTGTGTCAGCTGTCTTATTATTAGTTTTGAACTAAGCGAACTAGCTAATATATACTCTTGCAGCGAGAAAAACACATAAAAGGGATCTCTGCCCTGGCGCGCGGTCTTCAATGAATATTACTTTTGATAAAGGGCCTCTGTCCTGCCTCGCGGTCCTCAATAGAATGAATCTCAGCTGTTTTGGAAAACTTTCGAACTACTTACTAGTTTGAATTTGAACTTAATACGATACGATTACATGATTCTAATACGATTCGCGCTGGCAAGGAGGCGCGAGTGCGTTAATGTAAAGATATACGATCTTAACAGTATACATATTAATCACGCCAACAAAGTGGTGCAGTAAACCATTGAAAATATTTTTTTAGGGTACCTCATCTACATGTAAAGAAGGGGTGTTTTTTTTGTTGACGTATCGTGTGGGATATCGTTGAATAGTTCTTTTAAAACAACTGAGGGCCCGATTACACCGTTTTTAGATTCAGGGATCTGATTGCGAAATATTAAGCTTTAAAGTGCTAATTTATATAAGAGTCAAGTGTCCCCCCCCCCCCCCCCCCCTACAAGCTAAATCGCTTTTTCAGGACATCGGGAAAAAAAATTATATAGTTACTCTTTGCTTTATAATTTTGATAGGCGCTAGGTGTTACTAGTAAAATCGATTGTTTGGAAAATATTTTAAATCTAAAAAATATAATGTTTTCCGATTTTTCCCTTTGCATAAACGCAATCACCTAACTGGATGCCAAATTTTAACATCCTAGGACATCTGGAAGTCGGTTAGGTTTTTATTTTTGCTTTATAATTTTGACATGCGCTAGGTATTACTGAATAAAATCGATTGTTTAAAAATATTTCAAATCTAAAAAATATACTGTTTTTTGATTTCTCTTTTGTATACACGCCGTTACCTAACTGGATGCCAAATTTGAACTTCCTCGGCCATCTGGAAGTGCATTAGGTGTTTGATCTATATGTCAGTCATTGAGTCAGTGGAAAAACGGCGATATTTAGACGTTTGTATCTCAATAACCGTTTAAGCTGTATTTATGAAATTTGGGGTTCTAGTTAATCTTATTAGTATCAATAAATATACCAATTTTGGTATGTTTGTGTTAAATAGATTTTGAGTTATAAAGGGGTCAAAAGTGTCTCCAAATGGTTCATGTTATATAACACACGGCGCTGTTCGCCAGTCCTTTTGCTAGAACTTGGCTTGACACGCTGCCGCGGGTCTAGTTTAACCAAAAAAGAGTATATTTACAATTCCCTCAGGAACTGCATCGGGCTATGCTATTTTCACGGGATAAAAAGTAGCCTATGTCCTTCCTCGCTACCTGCATGCCAAATTTCATTAAGATTGGTCAAAGCGTTGAAACGTCAAAAGGTGACAAACAAACACATTTTCACATTTATAATATTATAGTAACGAAATATTAG
Organism: Coleophora flavipennella; assembly: GCA_947284805.1. Classification (NCBI taxonomy): domain Eukaryota; kingdom Metazoa; phylum Arthropoda; class Insecta; order Lepidoptera; family Coleophoridae; genus Coleophora; species Coleophora flavipennella. The sequence goes on from OX369297.1 coordinate 3,532,185, forward strand.
TAAGGATAGAGGTAGTATGAATGTCGGCGGCAGATCGTAAGAATCCGGCAGATTGCGATCTGCCTAGATATTCCCAGGCAGATCATGAAAGGTCCAAACATTTAACTTCGGGACTCCGAAAAAAAAAACAACGACTAGTATGGGCTAGTACCTACGCCGGTGACGCATGGTGCGACATCAAAGGCGTTGCGCTACTGTAAGTCATATCGTAATACTGTGGTATATTATATTACGCTTATAACGTGATAAACACAGCTATTACCAAAGTAAATTACCATTTCTATATATCGTTTTCATTTTCTATTAAGAATTTTTCGATTTACATAAAAAGATAATGTTAATACAACAAAACGGTTGAACCTTGATACATAGGTAAGTGTTGAATAATTACTCGTTTCATAATAAAACCCTTTTAATGGATATGTAAAAGATTTTGTATTTTAATTACTTAATAGGAAATCGTGACACGTACCTATTGGCGCACTATAATATTAAAAATGTGTCAATGTATTTGTTTGTTTGTTAACTTTTCACGCTTCAACACCTTTACCAATCATGATGAAATTTGGCATGTAGGTAGCCCGTTTTATGGGGAAGGACATAGGCTAATTTTTGTCTCGTCAAAATATCATAGTCCAATGCAGTTCCTGAGGGAAATGAAGAAATACTCTTTTTTTGGTTAATTTTTTTAACATCGCAACGGAAAAATGGATTGTTTTGATTTTTAGCACAGAGATGGTTGAGGGGATTTAAAATAACAGATCTGGGGAAAATTCATTTCCACGCTTGCGCGCGTCGGCGTCGCAACGGAGAAACGGATTGAAATGATTTTTTTAAATAGAATTTGTCAAAAGTCTGGAACGTGACATAGATTGGTAATCAGTATAGGCCGATATATTTCCTGAGGGATCTGTAGAAAACTCATGTCACGCACCACTGACCCTCAAAGACAGTCATTATTGTCGATAATTTATTGATTATTGTCGTAAAAACGATATCCACGCGGGCGAAGCCCGGAAAAAATCTAGTTAATGATAAAAGTAAATTTTAAAATTTTATTCAAAAAATCGAAAAGACAAGATCAATCAATGAATCAAATATGCTTTATTGTAGAATAAATAAAAAAAATATAGAAAAAAATAAAAACATTTCATTTCATACTACAGTAAAAATTAAAATGCACAATTTAGGCGGTCTTCGCCTAAATCGCCAAAAAATAAGAAAAAAACAATTTGGACGTAAGTTCAACGAATAGAAAGACCTGAGGACGCTAATAATGACACACTACGAGAACTCACAGGTCGTACTGTCTTGCGTATACACGGAGAGGTACGGTCGGCCAAGGAAGTGGTCTATCAGTTTTTTCCACTACTTTTTCCGTGTGATCTAAATGTCGCTAAGATTCATTTTTCTACCACTTCCTAACAATGAAAGAGATGCTCAATAATGACGCATTGTCTGTTATCTTGATCGGTTAGTGATGATATTTTGACATTTATCAAAGTATATTTATTACCCGACTGCGCCAGAAGGAGGGTTATGTTTTTCGAGAGTATGTATGTATGTATGTATGTATGTATGTTTGTATGTATAATTGTTTGGCACGCTCTGCAGCCTGAACGGCTGGATGGATTTTAGCTTGAGACGTGTCATTAGATTCGTATTTACTGTGAGAGTGACACTGGGTATATCAAAATAAAAAAAACAAAATGGCGGATTTTTGGCGCAAAATTCAAATGTTTGACACGCTCTGCAGCCTGAACGGCTCGATGAATTATAGTTTGAGGGTTGTCGTTGGATACGTTTTTATTGTGAGAATGACACTGGGTATATCCAAATAAAAAAACAAAATGGCGGATTTTTGGCGCCAAATTCCAATGTTAGGCACGCACTGCAGCCTGAACGGCTCGATAGATTTTAGTTTTAGGGGTGTCGTTAGATACATATTTACTGTGTGAGTGACACTGGGTATATCAAAATAAAAAAAAAACGAAATGGCGGATTTTTGGCGCCAAATTCAAATGAATTAATTCAATAATAAAACTTAAAAAATGAATAAAATAAAAAACGGTAATTTAAAAAACTAAAAAACCCGCCTGCGTTTCTGTGTAATTTGGAAATGAAAAAACCCTAAAACAAGAAAGTCGTCATACCCGATTGCACTTAACTTAAGAAAAATTGTAGCAGTCGGGACCCATTCTAGAAATGGAGGCATAGTGAATTGAGAGCACATACCTATATTACATTGCAGATTACTCCAATATACTGACTAGACGGCTGACTTTCTAGAATGGGTCCCGACTGCTACAATTTTTCTTAAGTTAAGTGCAATCGGGTATGACGACTTTCTTGTTTTAGGGTTTTTTCATTTCCAAATTACACAGAAACGCAGGCGGGTTTTTTAGTTTTTTAAATTACCGTTTTTTTTTAAGTAGGCAGTAATGGAATGTGGCGATTTTTTTTTAGAATTCGGTATGGTCGCTAAAGAAAAAGTTGTTCAGTTTCGTTTGCTGAACTTGCCCTTAAAATAGTTTCAGCTAATTTTGTTAGACCTTATATATTAGTACTAACGTACAGTATGGACACTCCCTGCCGCTCTCTAGATTGCGACCACACCCCCTCGTCACCTATTGATACAGATTGGTTACAGTTTGGTTGTTGAACGTATAGGATTTTTCCGCCATTTTGTTTGTTCGGTCATTCCTTTTTTGAAATGTCATTTCTGACCTGCTGTATGAAGTGTCCGGGGTGTGCCTTTATTATCAATGGGTGGCAGGCCACATTTTTGGCCGATCGTGCATACTAGCTCTACACTAGTACCCCCACTAACCCGGGCTTGGCCCCCCGTGTATGGAGAGTGGCTCAATCTTCTCGAGTTTAGGAAGAGATCCGATCTCCAGCAGTAGTAGCGTTTTGTATCAACCAGAAAACAGATTCATCATCATATCAGCCGAAGGACGTCCACTGCCGGACATAGGCCTTCTCCAATGATTTCCACGACGACCAGTTCTGTGCTACCCGCATCCAGCGGCTTCCCGCGACCTTCACCAGGTTATCGATCCAACGAGTAGGAGGCCTGCCTGCGCTACGTTTTCCGGTGTGCGGTCGCCACTCGAGAACTTTACTGCCCCAACGGCCATCCGTTCCACGAGCCATGTGCCCCGCCCACTGCCCTGCTTAGCAATTCTGAGAGCTATGTCGGTTACTTTGGTTCTCCTACGGATCTCCTCGTTTCTGATTCGAACTTCTGAACTTCTTTTAGCAGAGTCTTAGACGAAAACAGATTAACGAAATATAACAACTTTTGTTCTATTACTTTGCTGATTTAAACATGTTTAACTGTAACTAACAATTTAAACAAGTTTTTTTTAATCTACTAAAATTATTTTCGTTAACAGTTGTAACTGACCGATTTAAACATATTTAAAATAATTATTGCTTTAAAATTGTTTTCGTAAACAGTTGTAGCTGACCGATTTAAACATATTTAAAATAATTATTGCTTTAAAATTATTTTCGTTAACAGTTGTAGCTGACCGATTTAAACATATTTAAAATAATTAGGGCTTTAAAATTATTTTCTTTAACAGTTGTAGCTGACCGAGTTAATATATATTTTTTTTTAAAATGTTACAAAAATTATTTTCGTTAACACTTTTAACTGATTTAATCATATTTAAACTGTAATTGCATTAAAATTACTTTCGTTAACAGTTGTGACTGGCCTATTTAAACATACCTACCTATTATTTAAAAATTATTGTACTAAAATTATTTTCGTCAACTGTTGTACTTGACTTCATCATATCAGCGTCCCCACCAAGGGGCTCGAGCCTCCCCTGAACTAGGGCGATCGGACCTTGTGTGTGTACTCGACTAAGGAGTCGATCACGCGGGCCCAGTGCTGGTTGGTCGAGTACACACACAACCTTCGAGTTTTTTCAAAGGCGTGTGCACTTGTGCAGGTTTCCTCACAATGTTTCCTTCACGTTAGAGAGCACCGGTGGCGCAATGGCAGGAGCCGCTGCTTTTATGGAATCTATACCTTCACACAACGCTCATGACGTCAGAGACCGCGTTGCCGTCGGGTATATTTTCAAATCCAGTAAACAAAAATCATTTCAATAAAGCGTACCTTTATCTAACATTTGTGACGTCACTGGCGCGAGTTGATATCGGGTATACATTCAGATTTAGTATACGCCGCGTAAGTATTTTAAAACATACCTTAACATATGGTACGGGGAGTTCTAAATGGAAGCGGGAGCGAGCGAAGCGAGCTCGGACTTTCGGAGCACCCCGACACGGATGCGTTAGGTTCGGAGACTGTGCGGGGAGGCGAGCTTTGCTCGCCTCCCCGCACAGTCGTAGTGTTAGGTTTGACATGAGAACACAGAAGTAGGAGCCCCGAAGGGGCTCCGTCGACCACTCAACACTGTAGGAAGATGTTGCGGTTGGGTATATTTTGAAATCCTTAACACGACGGTTCACATTTTTAAAGTATGCTCAAAACGAATGTTGCACTTGGGTATATTTTAAAATCCTCAACAAGGCGGTACATATTTTTATGGTATACCCGAACTCAACACTATAGAGCGTTGTGTGAAGGTATAGATTCCATATACGCGGAGCCGCTACCTCCTGTCTGGGAGGTCGTGGTTCGAATCCTGCTACGTACTAATGTGTTTTCGAATTTCGTATTCATATGTACGTTTATCCGACGCTCTTACGGTGAAGGAAAACATCGTGTTCTTGACTTAAAATTATACTACTTCATTAAAATTATTCTCAACAGTCGTTAATAACAGTCGTTAGTTAGTTGTAACGGACCGATTTAAACATTTTTAACAATTATTGTACTAATGTGCTGTGTATTTATATTTGTATAGGTATTTTTTTGCCTGAAATAAAGATTTATTTATTACTTGCTTTCGCCCGTGGCTTTGCCCGCATTTACTTGGTTTTACAAATGACTTTGAGAGTGAGTGGTGGACTTGAGTTTTATCCAGATCCCTCAGGAACTATATCGGGCTATTCTGATTAGCAATCTATGTCACTCCCGACCCCCTCAACTAATTCTTTACAAAAAATCATTTTAATCCGTTGCTTCGTTGCGACGTCGACATGCGCGAGCGTGGAAATGAGTTTGCCCCAGATCCCTCGGGAACTATGTTAGGATATGCTGATTAGTAAATTATGTCATTTTACACCACCCTAACCCAGATATGGTTAAAATCACAGCAATCTTTTGTTCCGTTGCAATGTTAAAGAAAATAAACAAAAAAAGAGTACATTTTCAGTTCCCTCAGGAACTGCATCGGACTACGCTATTTTCACGAGATAAAAAGTAGCCTATGTCCTTCCCAGTGACACATGCCAAATTTCATCAAGATTGGTTAAGGTGTTGAAGCGTGAAAGGTAGGTAACAAACAAACAAACACATTTTCACATTTATAATATTAGTAAGGATAGCTTTAGAAATAGTTTTTTTGACTGCCTTTGAGGGTAAGTAGCCGAGCGTAGACATGAGTGTCCTCCAGATCCCTCAGGAACTATATCGGGCTATTCTGATTGACAGTTTGTGTCACTTCCCACCGCTCAACCATTTCTATACAAAAAATCACTTCATTTCTTCGTTGCGATGCCGACGTGCGTGATCCTGGAAAGGAGTTTTCCCTAGATCCCTCGGGAACTTATGTCAGGATATACTGATTAGTAAATTATGTCATTTTATGTTCGTCCTCCTCAACCATTAAATTGGTTCAACGATCCATTGTTCCGTTGCGATGTTAAACTAATTAAGCAAAAAAAGAGTATTTTTTTCAGTTTCCCCCAGGAACTACATCGGACTATGCTATTTTCACGGGATAAAAAGTAGCCTTTGTCCTTCCTAGTGACACAAGCTACCTGCATGCCAAATTTAATCAAGATTGGTCAATGTGTTAAAGCGTGAAAGGGTAACAAACGAACACATTTTCACATTTATAATATTAGTAAGGATTTTTATTATTATTATAAAGTTATTTTAGAAAATTGACAGATTTTCACTAACAGTTGTAACTGGCCAATTTAAACAAATAAAAAAAAATTGTAATTTTCTTTAAAATATTTCGTAAGTGATACAGAACAGTGGGTACAATTAGAAAACTATTTTCACTTACTTTTTTAATACTTTATTTATTTTATTTTATTTCCTTATTAAAACCTACAGCGTACAATTTTAATATTTGAATTCTGAATACAACATACATACATAATATTAAATATGTTTAATATAATATTTTAATTTTTAACCGACGTCACACAAAAAATTATTAATTATACTTTTTAGGGTTCCGCACTCAAAGAGGTGCCAACGGGTACGGATACTTAGACTGTGCTATTACTAAGCCTCCGCTGTCTGATCGTCCGTTCGTCCGTCCATCCGTCTGGCAGCGGGCTGTATTTCATGAAACTTTATTAAGATACCTATTGGTAGACAGTTGAAATAAAGTAGGTATTTCTGTTGGCGCTATAACGAAAATAATGAAAATTAAATATAAATTAAAAACTAAAGAAGTCTTCACACCAAAAAAGTATTTTTTTAAAGGTTTTGTTTACTCTATCGTAATAACGGTAACTTAAACAAGAGTGAAACCTGATCTGATTATAGTAACAACAAAAAATAAAATCGGCCAAGTGAGAGTCGTACTTGTGCCAAGCCGCTGGGAAAACGTGACACATGTTGTTATGTTTATAGTAAAAAAAATTTGACAAAATTAGAAAACTGCCATTGCGTGCATTGCATTATGGCGCACAGTGGTCGCTCGCTCGAAGGTTTGGACATAATACGTGTTCCATTCAGGAGATACAATGAGTGTTAGTGGTGTCCATTACAGTCGTAATAAGTAGGTGAGTTACGTTGTGCAACGTTCGTCAAATGTCACAAACACTACGCAGTAGGTAAGTAATAAAAGAGTAGTTATTTGTGAATTTCGTCCATTTACAAACGGCCTATGATTTTCTTTTAATTATTAATTTTACAAACGGTTGCGTCGTCATTTTAAGGCCTTAACATAGGTCAAATGACAATATTCAATTTAAATTATTGACACACTGTGTAAAGCTATCACTATGGAAAAAATGTATAACATACTTAAAGCAAAGTATTACGATATCGTAAAGTAACAAAAAATCGATTTAATTGAATAAAATTTCAAAAATAGTACCGTTTTGATGTAAACAATACCCTTCCTTTGCAGTCGGGTAAAAATATACTGTAGGCCCTTTTCATGGTATTAATTGCAAAATTTTTCGAAAACAAATTAGTTAATACTGAATGAAACCAACACACAAAAATCGGTGACTTTACGACCTTTCATTTTAATTGAACACATGTTTTGAACTTATTTGAAAATATAGAAAAGTAATAAAACAACTAAAAATCGAAAAATCTGTTTCAACGTAACAGCCGCGTTGAAGCCCGCATTAATTTGAAATGAAAAGGAATAGACTTACGTTCGATATTAATTTAAGACGTATCAACCTGCTCGGTTTGAGGCATCTTAAAGCCTTAAATGCCGAAAGCAAATCGAACGTCTTTTTATCTACATTCGGTAAGCCTTTGGCATCATCTCACTTTTTTTTAATTCTTTAATTTTTTTTATTTTTTAGTTATTTAATTCTCAATTCTGATGGTAAGTGACGATGAAGCCGAAGAGAGAAGCGGGCTTACCAAGACTCCCCAACGCAATGGGGACCTGGCTATCTTACCTTCAAGCCGGAACATATCAATAATGTTAACATTGATGCTCAGCGGCAAGACTTGGATAAGACGTTGGGAGGTGGTATCAAGCCAGGCGGGCTTAGGAAATGTCCTTTGACTAACTAAACCGAGTCTTACAAAGTTACACTCTGCCGGGAATTGAACCCGCTACCTCCTGATGTGAATCTTACGGACTAACCCTTACGGCACTAAGGAGACGGTCAAAATCGGAGATTTGGTTTACAGCATGATTAGCTTATTCTGTCCGTTAGGTTGATTAAGCCTGGTTTTGCAAATATTCTCATTATCTACCATAGATTAAATTAAATTAAATTAATTGTTAAGCCGCTGGATGCGGGCAGCGCCGGACTGGTCGTCGTGGAAATCCCTGGTAAAGGCCTTTGTCCAGCAGTGGACGTTTTTCGGCTGATATGGTGATAAATTTTTAGGTCCCTACCTACTACTGTGTATAAGTTTATTATTTAATATATTATACTAGCTGCCCTCGACTTTGTTCGCTTTTTAAAAGGATAAATATGAAGCTTGTATTTTTTTTAATCAATCCAGGTCCTAATCTATCTACCTACCAAATTTCATCCAAATCCGTTCAGCCGTTTAGGCGTGAAGAGGTAAAACAGGCCCAGTGTGGGTTGGTTGACTTCGCACACGACCACGATAATAGATTATATTAAATCCAATTAATTGTTAGGTACCTACTACTGTATGTAAGTTTCGGATTTGATATACAGGGTGTTTTGTTCTACGACTTTGCTAAAATCGCAGAAAAAAATTTTTAATCTTCATACAAATCGATCAGCTGATTGACCAATTTAGTGCATTTTAGTATGAAGGGGTCTAAATTTTTTTTTTGAAAATTGACTGTAGGTTCCTTGGGGAAAGTTGTTCAGTATTATGAGTAGAATTCCCAGTTAACACCAATTTTTTTACCTCTGTATATAATAATACTAAATTTGATATATAGAAAAAATAAATAATAAATTAATATATCCAAATCTTAATCTGTCTACTTACCAAGTTTCATCCAAATCCGTTAAGCTGTTAAGGCGTGAAGAGGTAAAACACACACAAACTGATACATCCTACTAGCTTGTTATCTGATGAACCAAGTTCCCGCCATCAGTGACTAACCGACATTGCAAAAAATTGCAAATTCACTGTAAAACCTACATTTAGCCTTTGATTATCGCCTAGGTTTTAGAGCTGTGCCGTGATTATTATTAAGCCTCATTGTTGTGATGTGACCAAATTACTGACATCCTTTAGCCTACGAACTGAACAAACATACAAGGTGACTTTGCCTTCTTAATTGTCTTCATTTGGTAAAAATACAGTGTAAACTCTATATAGCGACACTCAAGGGACCAGATATTCTGTGACGTTATTGATAGTTTTCGTTATACAGAGAGAAATTATCGTCAAAATAAACCAACTGAAGCCAGAAAATTTTGACGTTTCAAAGAGTGAATCGTTATATCGAGTGACGTTTTACAGAGTTTATACTGTATGTAGTTATTATTAAAATATAGGAAATAATTTGAATAAATTGTGACACGTTTTTTTTCAAATTGTGACACAAGGATTGTTTTGTGCCACCGCATGCGTAATAGAACAAATAGATGGAATGAAAAGGTCGAATAAAAAATAAACTACCCTAAAATTACAAACTACCCTAGCTCATATTATAAATGAGAAAATGTGTTTGCTTGTATGTAAATCAATCAATCAAAATAATTTATTTCCAAAAGGTGTTTACACACACTTATAAATAGTCAAGAAAAACTTATTGTACCTCTTATTACCTCTTCAAGCTTCAACACTTCAACCAATCTTGAAGAAATTTGGCATGCACGTTGCCTGTGTCATAGAGGACATATATTACTTTTTATCCCGTGAAAATAGCATAGTCTGATACAGTTCCTGAGGGAATCTAAAAAATACTCTTTTTTGGTTGTTTTTTTAACATCCACTAATTAGCAAAGCCAGAAAAGTTCTTGAGGGATCTGAGGAAAACTAGTTTCCACGCTCGCGCACGTCGGCGTCGTTTCAGAGCAACACATTTACGTGTTTTTTTTACATAGAAATAGTTGAGGGCGTGGGATGTGACATCGACTGCTAATCAGAATAGCCCGATGAAGTTTTCGAGGGATTTGCAGAAATGTCATGTGTACGCTAGCGAGCCAATTACGGCTCGCGCACCACTCCTCTCAAAGATAGTCATAAAAACCGGTAAAGTGCGAGTCAGAACAGCGCACAAAGGGTTCCGTTCCATCATACTAGACGGCGCTAGTTTCTTCACGTTTAAAAAGAAACAGGTTTATTGCATGGAGACTTTAAATTTTTCTAATTTTTAGTATTTGTTGTTATAGCGGCAACAGAAATACATCACCTGTGAAAATTTCAACTGTCTAGCGATCACGGTTCATGAAATACAGCCTGGTGACAGACAGACGGTCGGACAGCGAAGTCTTGGTAATAGGGTCCCGTTTTTACCTTTTGGGTACGGAACCCTAAAAACGATGTCCACGCAAGCGAAGCCACGGGCAAAAGCTAGTAGGTTTATAATTCATCATTTACAAAGGTATTCTAGCTTTTCGTTCGCGTTTTATACTTTAAACAAAGGAATTTCGATGAATCCGGCCTTTGTATATCGTAAAATTCCATGTCTACGTTATAAAGGGACAGGTTACAATATTTCAGCTTTCAAGGCTGGGCGTTGATGATCAATGAGTGAGTGAGTGAGTCAGGACTTTTCTTTTTAAATACCACCAGGGTTATGGCCAGGGGTACGGTGAGTACGCAGCGTAGAATACAATTTCATACCTCTTTCACGGTGATATGCAAAAAATGTCGTTTCTTACAAAAATGAATTATCATCTAGGACACTAATGGCCCATAGTATTATCATAGTATATACAGGGTCTTCGGCAGATGGTTGAAAATACGAAAATGGGGGATAGGTGGGGTCGCCTCCCACCTATTTTGAGAATTAAAAAAAAACTAGGACTTGTAATTTTTTTTACAGGATTTTTTTTCCTTTTTTTAGAAATTTTGCCATTTTTATACCTTTGAACACATGTAACTTTTTGTTTTTTAAAGCTAGCTCCAAAATCTTTTTTTTAATAGACTTTTATAAGATTGTCGGCTCTAAAAAAAATTATGTTTGTTTCAAGTTATTGCTAAAAACAAAAATGTGGGCCCCCGAACTTAAAAAAAAAGTTGAACAAAAATTTAAAAGTCAACTTTGCGATGCATTTAAAAAAAAATAATGGGGCTGGAAGGCTTCTGTTTTTTTTAAAACATCTCTAAAGCTTAGGCTTTTGAATGGTATGTAATTTGTTTCGGTATCTTTTTTGTAACCGGAGTTGTTAATTTTTTTTACTCAATTGGACCATGTTGACGAAATTCCACTAGTTACATGTTTTGTGAAATGTATCAAATGCAAAGTTAAAAATAATGTAAATACTTACTGTTGGGACGGTTACAAAGAGCAGGTACGTTTTTTTACATTCTTGCACACACATAATGGCTATCTTTTGTCATTTATTGGCATATTGGAGTTAGCACTTCCATGCCAATAAAATGTCCGCATATTCCGCATTGGTAAATTGAGCCATTTTAAACCACAACAAAGTCTTAACAAAACGTCTGATAATAACAAAAAGTGACAAACAACAAAAAAACTTAACAAAATCACAAACGTTAATAACGTTAACGTTTTTTTTTGTTTTCGTTAATTTCACTTTGCTGTGTTTGTGATTTTGTTAAGTTTTTTTGTTGTTTGTCACTTTTTGTTATTATCAGACGTTTTGTTAAGACTTTGTTGTGGTTTAAAATGGCTCAATTTACCAATGCAGAATATGCGGACATTTTATTGGCATATGGAAGTGCTAACTCCAATATGCCAATAAATGACAAAAGATAGCCATTATGTGTGTGCAAGAATGTAAAAAAACGTACCTGCTCTTTGTAACCGTCCCAACAGTAAGTATTTACATTATTTTCAACTTTGCATTTGATACATTTCACAAAACATGTAACTAGTGGAATTTCGTCAACATGGTCCAATTGAGTAAAAAAAATTAACAACTCCGGTTACAAAAAAGATACCGAAACAAATTACATACCATTCAAAAGCCTAAGCTTTAGAGATGTTTTAAAAAAAACAGAAGCCTTCCAGCCCCATTATATTTTTTTTTAAATGCATCGCAAAGTTGACTTTTAAAATTTTGTTCAACTTTTTTTTTAAGTTCGGGGGCCCACATTTTTGCTTTTAGCAATAACTTGAAACAAACATAATTTTTTTTAGAGCCGACAATCTTATAAAAGTCTATTAAAAAAAAGATTTTGGAGCTAGCTTTAAAAAACAAAAAGTTACATGTGTTCAAAGGTATAAAAATGCAAAATTTCTAAAAAAAGGAAAAAAAATCCTGTAAAAAAAATTACAAGTCCTAGATTTTTTTTAATTCTCAAAATAGGTGGGAGGCGACCCCACCTATCCCCCATTTTCGTATTTTCAACCATCTGCCGAAGACCCTGTATATTAGTACTAACATACAGTATGGACACTCCCTGCCGTTCTCTAGATTGCGACCTTACCCCCCTCGTCACCCAGTTTGATACAGATTGTTTACAGTTTGGTTGTCGAATGTATAGGGTTTCGTCGCCATTTTGTTTGTTCCGTCATTCGTTTTTTAAAATGTAATTTCTGGCCCGTTGTATGTCCAGGGTGTGATATTATGTAGCTCGCGTTGATCTCATTTCTTTGGGGCAGCGTAGGGCCTTAAGGCGGTATTTGATCACTAGTCATTTTAAGTTAATTTTTAGGAAGCACAAACAAAATATATCGCCTTTGGTTGCCGGCGGTAGATTTGTCACAGATCTTATAACATTTAAAATTGCATTTTGCCATCTATGGATATCATTGTGCGTTGTGCGTTTTCCACTAGCCGGCACCGGCACCGGCCCGGCTGCCGGGGAAGCAAAAATATAAGAAAATCAATGGAGCGCCTTTCCACTGACCGGCAACGGCGACGGCACCAATGGAAAAACGAAGCCCGATGCCGGGCCTGTGCCGTGGCGGCTAGTGGAAAAACAGCCATTAACGCATATCATAGATGTTCATATCGTCTAAAATTAACCTTACTAAAATTTGAGGTCTCTAGCCAGCTGGATCTGAAAAACCTATAATTTGTACAGCAGCGGTGGCATCCGAGTCAGCTGCCCGCGCCACGCCGCTGGCAGCCAGCGGAGGCAATCCCAATTTTTATCATTTTTTAATTATTTTTTTATTAAAAATTTGAGTGAGTTTGACTGCAACTCACCTGATGGGAATTGATAATGCAGTCGAGGATGGTACACGCATGCTTATTCACTCTTGCCTTGGAGATCTCCAAATTATAATAGTAATCATCTATCAAAAACAACATTTTGTTTTGATTTTTTTCGTGGTACTTACTGACATGTAACGTCATTGTCTATAAGTAACAAAATTTTTTAGTGATTGTCATAAATAATAAAAATAAAAATGGACAAAAATATCAAATTAGAAGTTTTTGTGCTTTTGTGGGGCAAATGTTATTTATTTAGTGAATAATATTTTGTAGTTTATTTTAGATATCAAATAACGTATTTCTTTTTTTAGTTTTAAGTAAAATATGTTCAGTTTTTGTGACTGCAAGCCATAACTTAAAACTTATTTACGAAGTAAACAAACAAATAAAATCAGCTGTATGCACGCTGTATGTTACTGAATTGTTTCTCCCTACACGGACGTTCTAAATTGACTTAGAGCGCCATCTATGATATTTTAAGTGAACTACTTCTGAACTACAGCTTCAGCTACTTGCCAACAGATGTCGGTAAAGGAAAATAATGAAAATTGTTGTTTGTCTCGGTTTTATATTTATTGTAATTATTATTATTATCTGTTGTAATTTTATCCTAAATTTTGTTATGATATGTTTGACATAATTTTTACAGTGGTTCGTGGTTCCAATGCACAATAAAACCTTTAGTTATTGTACCTATGCCGTAGTAACTAATTAGTAATCTGTGCCTATGCGCTGTAGAAAGTCTCGGAGGATAGTAAGTTACATATAGTCACTTCGCAAAAAAGTTGTTTAAATTTTCCATACAGAGCTTGTTAATCCGATGATAGATGTAATTAATGATAATTGTATGAATTTTACACTAATGTATCCCTAAATAAATATTTTAAAACCTAGCTTTTTTGTTTGCGTACTTGTCTGCCAATTCAATCGATAATAACCTGTGATATTAACTCTTTCCTATACCAATTGATCACTTTCTTTTATGCCTGATAAATCTTCTTTTATACAATAAACTGTTAAATAAATAAATAGTATGAGATGTCTAAAAAAATTTTGTAACTTCACTATACGTTTCTTGGAGAAAGTTAATTAATATTAAGTAAAAACCAAAGTTATATTTTGCCAAACATTTTTCGTGATCTGGTGCCTCCGGTGCCTACTAAACTACGTTAGTACCAGTGTTGCCAACTACACCGTAATTACGGTTGATATACCGTATTTTAGTGTTGTACAGTGTCGTCTACTGTAATGAATTTTGAGAATTTTCAAACAAACACCATAATTTCGGCATCAGTGCTTTTAAAGAAAATCCGTAGTTTTTAAATGTTTTGGCCATTTTGTATAGGGGAAAAATTCACTTGAGCCTGGTAACACGGTATTTTTGACAAAGTGATTTGGCAACACTGGTTAGTACTAATATATATACTTTGACTAAACGATGTACAGACCAATTATGGTTCAGATTACCTTACCACCACCGGACGTTGTTTCCTTAATTCGCCAGTTTCCTTGACGGCTCAGTCTGTTTCCTTATTCGTTAACATACCACTGCCAGTGGAGTTTCTTAATAATATGGTCAGTATCTTCACACTTCAAATTATTATAATAAAACTAGCTGTTTCCCGTGGCTTTGCCCGCGCAGATTTCGTTTTTAACCGGTACCGTAAAAATTTCCGAATTAAAAATAGATTACGACTTATTCTCAGACCTACCGAATACACACAGAAAATTTCATGGAAATCGGTCCACCCGTTTCCGAGGAGTATGGCTACTAACACTGTGACATGAGAATTTTATATATATATACAGTCGTGGTCAACTAATTAGGGACAGTTAAAACACCAAGAAATATTAATTATTCAAGTCCTTTTATTATCACCTATATTCGATTTTAACCGTCTCCGTAGCTCAGAGGCAAAGTTCACTGGCTTTATACAGGAGGTCGCGGGTTCGATTCCCGGCAGGGTCAATTGTAAGACTCGGTTTGGTTGGTGGTAGGGCATTTTCTAAGCCCGCCTGGCCAGCTACCACCATCTTATCTAAGTCTTGCCGCCAAATATCAATGTTGATATCATTGGTGTGTTCCGGCATGAAGATAAGATAGCCAGTTCCCCATCGCGTTGGGGAATCTTGGTAAGCCCGCTTCCATCTTCGGCAACATCGTCACTTACCACCAGGTGAGATGTTGTCAAGGGTTTACCAATTGTGAATAAAAAAAAAAAAAGATATAAACGTCTGTTATTTTGTAAACATATTAATTGATAGTATTCTAGTGTTTAGAATAAAATAAAAATAAATAAATACATATTATACTACTGTATACAACCTTATCAAACCACATCAACCAATAAATATGGTACAAAATATCTGGCCACCTAATTAGGGACATTTAGTTTTTGCCTTCTAAATTCAAAAAAATTAAAATGTTTTAGCTTTTCTTTTGCGCGTTTTTAATTTTGGCGCCATTTTGAAAAGCGACTGTGTGTGTAAACTCATTAAATAATTAAAAATATGGGTAGAAAGAAGAGTTGTGACGCAACAATGCGAAAAGTAATTATTAATTTTTACCAGCGAGGGTGGCCGTACAAGAAAATAGCAGATCATTTGGAATGTTCCAAAAACATGGTCTACAATGCCGTGGCATATTTCAAAACGCATAACACAACTGAAAGTGTACCTAGAAAGAAGATACCAAGAAAAACAACCCTACAAGATGATCGCAGAATGATTGCTCTCGCGAAGAGAGACCCCTTTAAGGGTTCCGTCATATCAAGAGCGAAGTTTTTGGACCAGAATTGAATGCTGGAGTATCAGCAAGGACCGTCAGAAGGCGTTTAGTGGAGGAAAAACTTGTAGGAAGAGTTGCACGCAAAGTTCCGTTACTGAAGAAAGAACAGAAACAAGCAAGATTGGCGTTTGAAAGGAAGTATGGACATTGGACTGTTGTTCAATGGAAAAATGTGCTATTTTCTGATGAGACCAAGATAAATTTGATTTCATCAGATGGCAGACAATACGTGCGACGGCCTATAAACTCGGCCATGAATCCAAAATACACAAAGAAGCAGGTGAAACATGGAGGAGGCAATATTCAAATCTAGGGCTGTTTCTCAAGACATGGAGTAGGGCCTATAATTTTTTTTTAAGGAAGACTAGACCAGTTTCAGTATAAACAAATATTAGAGGAAACGATGATACCGTATTGTTGTAAATTTTTCTGGGCCATGGAAACTAGTCCTTCAGCCGGATTCGTAAATAATTTTCACTTTCTTCATTTATTTTTGGATTTGTAATGCTAGTGCCGGTGCATTACAAATCTTCTCTGAAGTTCTTGACAGCATTTGCAGCAGCTGCATTCTGAGGTGGAACACCCACTTGCTGTTGGGCGTCTATAAAACTGCACCCAGAGCAAGTTGGGTTCTCACGTCCTCCTTCGTTTTATTTTCTTGTTCTCCACATTGCTCACGTGCACTAGACGATATTCTCCAAAATGCACCACTTCTTGAACAAAATCCCAGCAGAAAACAATGAATAAACAACAAAATAAAACTACGAATGCGTCCACCACAAATCCCGCCCGATGATAACGTATGCTGAAGAAGTGTAGCCAGTGTCGTGGACGTTCCAACAACATAACGACCCAAAGCATACAGCGCAGTCCGTCAAATCGTTCCTAGCGCAGCAGTCAGTGACGGTACTAGATTGGCCCGCAAACAGCCCAGACCTAAACCCAATCGAACACCTATGGTACGAAGTCAAGAAAAAAGTTGCAACTCGACGTAATGCTACTAAAAATCAGCTATACGACCAATTCCAAGCTGTTTGGAATAATATTCCTTTAGAAACTTGCAATAATTTGATTGCAGTGACGTATTTATTAAAAAAATAGCGATGGCAAGTAGCTATTTCCTTTTCTGACCACTAAATATTTAGAATACTAGTCAATTTACTTGTTGTCAACGGAAAAAGCTTCATAGCTTCATTAAGAAATGTTTTCTGGGCCTTAATAGAAACGCTCGAGTTTTCGTGATATAGCGTCCCTAATTAGTTGACCACGACTGTATATATAGATAGATAGAGATTAAAAGGTAGATATCTTTTTTGTAGCGACAAAATATTTAATAGGTTATCTAGTTATGTATTTATGTAAAACCGGTAAAGTGCGAGTCACAACCGCGCACAAAGGGTTCCGTACCATCAAACTAGATGGCGCTAGTTTCTACACGTTTTTTGTATGGAGACTTCCACTTTTCCTAATTTTTAGTATTTGTTGTTATAGCGGCAACAGAAATACAGCATCTGTGAAAATTTCAACTGTCTAGCTATCACGGTTCATTAAATACAGCCTGGTGACAGACGGACAGATAGACAGATAGACGGACGGACAGAGGAGTCTTAGTAATAGGGTCCCGTTTTAACCCTTTAGATACGGAACCCTAATAATGGCCAATGGAGAGTAGGACTGAGGGTTCCGTACCACCCTACGAAGATAAGTTATTCGTAGGTACCACCACATCTTTGGGTAAGGTACCGAATAAAACAATCTCCTATTAATACTATAGGTCTTAATCAAGGGCGTCATCGCCAGCCAATGGGCCTGGGGGGCGGGGGCTGAGGCAAGATGACAGATAGAGGGAACGCTACCTACCTACACGAGGTACAGAAAAAAGCGAGCGGGATAATATAAAATTCTACAGAAATGACAAAATTTTACTTTATATATTCTAGCAAAAAAACTAAACAGGAAAGGGAAACCTATGAATAGTAAAAGCGCGAGCGAACCGAGCGCGCAAATTTTGATTTGATATGAAAAAAGTGGTCAAGCGCGTGTCGCACCACGCGCAAAGTACCTACATAGAGTTCAGCAGTCTTTTCAAAAAATAAATGTACCTACTTATATTTTAAAAACAAAGAACATTTTGTACGGAAAATCAATGAACTTTTACCAAACGTAACTGCACATCTTAAGTTGGTGGACTATTACCACACCCTGGACACTTCATACAACGGGCCAGAAATAATATTTCAAAAAAGGAATGACGGAAAAAACAAAATGGCGGCGATATCCTATACGTTCGACAACCAAACTGTTACCAATCTGTATCAATCTGGGTGACGAGGGGGTGAGGTCGTAATCTAAAGAGCGGCAGGGAGTGTCCATACTGTATGTTAGTACTAATATTATATACTTTGCTATTACTCTTAAACTGATAAATCCTACTTAGGCGTAATATATACAGGCTGTAACAAAATTGGTGTTAACTGGGGCTTCTACTTATCACACTGAACAACTTTTGTTCTACGACTTTTCTGAAATGGCAAAAAAAAATTTAGTCTTCATACAAATCGATCAGCTAATCAACCAATTTTGTGCATTTTAGTATGGAGAGCCCAAATTTTTTTTTTTTGGAAATTGACTATGGGTTCCTTGGGGAGAGTTGTTCAGTATGACGAGTAGAACCCCCAGTTAACGGGTCCTACACCAATTTTTTTTACACCCTGTATAGTTTTACTTTTTGAAATTTCATTTTTTCTGTGGGAACGGAAGAAATTTAGAATTTCTTACAGGTTTCCCTGTAATATATGTATTCAACCTCTTATACTGTGATGTTTTCAAGATATTAGGCCCAGTTGTTTCGGAGATAAGAGGGGATGTTTAATTTACGCCTATTTTCTGGACCGATGACCTGGTGAAGGTCGCGGGAAGCCGCTGGATGCGGGCAGCGCAGAACCGGTCGTCGTGGAGATCCTTGGGGGAGGCCTATGTCCAGCAGTGGACTTCTTTCGGCTCATATGATGATGATGATGATTTTCTGTAATAACTTCATAACTATTAATCCTAAAATTATATTCAAATTATCTTTGTGGTTCTCACAACAAGTTCTTTAATTTGATGTGTCACACAACAGACGACAAAACTTTAAAAAAAATCTAATTGTTTGTAAAAAAAGTGTAGAAAATTCATTTATTTACGTTACAAGTCTGTCTTTAATTGGGTCATCCACTTACATATGTTTCTACGACTCTATTTTAACTCAATCGGTCTGATAGTTTCGGAGCAAATTGGCTGTGACAGACGGACAGACACACAGACACATGGATGATCCTATGATGGTTCCGTTTTTACCCATTTTGAGTTTTATTTTGGTTTGGTTGGTGGTAGGGCATTTTCTAAGCCCGCCTGGCTAGCTACCACCATCTTATCTAAGTCTTGCCGCCAAACATCAGTGTTAACAACATTGATGTGTTCCGGCTTGAAGATAAGATAGCCAGTTCTCCATTGCGTTGGAGAATCTTGGTAAACCCGCTACCATCTTCGGCATCATCGTCACTTACCATCAGGTGAGATGATGCAAAGGGCTTACCAATTGTGAATAATAAAAAAAAACGGAACCCTAAAAATTTGCACTTTAAAGCTTAATATTTCGCAAACGGAACCCTCAATAAAAAAATGGTTTTCACACACTTTTGAGCGACCTATCCAACGACACCCCACACCATGGGATAGACGAGAAAAAAAATCACCCCCAGTTTACGGGTACCTTAAAAAAATCTTTTAAAATTCTATTGTGTAATTTAATTGTAAACCGTTTGTACATTGTTTAACCGCCTCCATGGCGTAATGGTAAGTCCATTCGCTTCACACCACGAGGTCGCGAGTTCGATTCCCGGTGGGATCATCTTGTAAGACTCGGTTTGGTTGGTGGTAGGGCATTTTCTAAGCCCGCCTGCTAGCTACCACCATCTTATCTAAGTCTTGCCGCCAAACATCAGTGTTACAACATTGATGTGTTCCGGCTTGAAGATAAGATAGCCAGATCTCCATTGCGTTGGGGAATCTTGGTAAGCCCGCTTTCATCTTCGGCATCATCGTCACTTACCATCAAGTGAGATGATGCCAAGGGCTCACCAATTGTGAAAAAAAAAAGATAACCTAAAGTGTTTTACTTAATATGTTTGTTCAATAGCAGTTAGTTTTCCAAATACAATAAAATAAATTAAATAATAATAAATACCAAAGTACTAGTAATACCAAAGTAACCGACATAGCTCACAGAATTGCTAAACTTATGTGGCAGTGGGCGGGGCACATAGCTCGTAGAACAGATGGCCGTTGGGGCAGTAAAGTTCTCGAGTGGCGACCGCGCACCGGAAAACGTAGCATAGGTTGGCCTCTCACTCGGTGGACCGATGATCTGGCCCATGTTCTGTGTTATTTCGACTCGGTCGAAAATTTTCGAGTTTCATTAATATCTTTATGGCTATAAAGATTTAATGAAACTTTTTAAGTCAACTTTATAAGCCTTTATTAATACTTAATACTTAACGCTGTTCAGTATTCCAGAAAAAACCGGAATAAGGTACCTCCTGTTTCATCAAGTCTGATAAACCTCTTTTTTTTTGCTACTGGATAACGTATTTTTTGAAGATGATTCCTGTATGCCAGATCACAAAGGTTACACGAGAAAATATGCTCGGGGTGGCTGTACATTAAAAAAAAAAATAGTGCACCTCATCTGATGGTAAGTGCCGATGCTGCCGAGAATGTAACACGCAAGCTTGAATAGTGCCTTTTCACTCTCGCCTTGAAGATATCTTTATACGAATCAGGGAATACAGACGCCGGCAGGGAATTCCACTCCCTGGCCGTTCGCATAATAAATGAATTAAAATCCAAAAAGTATGAGAAGGAACCGAAGAGAAATTTTCACTATTTTGCAATTCCTGCCGACTAGGTGTACTGGATCCTGCTGTAATTAGCTGACAAATAAGTACCTAAACGATTAAGAAATAGGCATAATAACAGCAATATAGATTAATTACCATTTCTCTTATCAATTACTTATTAAGTTAGCACTAATTGAGAAACTTACGTTCAGTACAGTCATTGGACAATAATGCGCTTATCGACACGTCTACTTTGGAGCGTGTATCTGCGCAATAAATGTTTTTAATACAAAAATATAAGAATCGGAATAAGAATGTTTTTAATTAAAGTTCTTCAGTAATATTAATCCTAATCGCAGCCGACCCTGAACGACATCTAAGTGGGCTGGAAAAACGAGGCAAACTAATAATTAAGGCAACACAGAAAGCAATCCTCCGATAGTCCGACGCTTTCTCCCCCGTCGCACTGAACTCCAGCCGCCTGTGCTTCCTTCCGCTGGAGGTGCTCCTGCCACTTCGCCTCGTGCCAAGTGAGCTGTCTAGCGCAAACCATTGAATTAAGTAGTAGTAATTCAATGGCGCAAACATTCATACTACACGTATATATGTGGCAGGTAAATTGTAGGATTAGTCATTTTACATACGGTCAAGCAACTTGTATAATAGGCAACATGCAATATTTTTATTTTTGCTTCCATTTTAAAGAACTTCATGCAGAATAAACCAGGAGTATATAAAAAAAATAAAAAAACTTGTTTTTTTAATTTTAAAATGCGGTTTTAAAGTAACCGTTTAAATTTGCGCGCGCAAACGGACGTATAGTTCCGATGACGTCACTCCTGTCTGTCACTCAGACCAAAGAGAATATATACATTGTAATTTATTGTAATTATAATGTATTATATTCTCTTTGGTCTGAGTGATATAATACATTGTAATTTATTGTAATTATAATGTATTATATTCTCTTTGGTCTGCAAGCAAAAAAAGCAAAAATAAAAATATTGCATGTTGCCTATTCGTCCGTATGTAAACGGTCAGGCAAAATGTAAAATTCTGTACGCCTATATAGTACGTAATTTGTAATAATTCGTCTGTAAACGGTCAATGCCGAGTCAGGCAAATTGTCAAAATACCATACGGCAGATTGTAAATGAGCTCGCGAAGCGAGCGATATTAGGTTCGGTCAGTTTTGATTGATGTAACTTGGATGTAACTGTCAAAGTGCCTCGCGAAGCGAGGCTCCCCGCCCTCGCCATTATATAATTTTCCTGACCGTATGTATAATGACGAATTATACAGTATGCCTGCGTAATCAATATCCTTGCTGTAATAATATTATAAATGTGAAAGTGTGTTTGTTTGTTTGTTACTTTTTCACGCTTCAACGCCTTGACCAATCTGAATGAAATGCAGGCATGGCATGGCATACAGGTAACCTGTATCAGGAGGAAGGACATAGGCTACTTTTTATCTCGTGAAAATAGCATAGACGATGCAGTTCCTGAGGAAACTGAAAATATACTCTTATTTAGGGTTCCGTATAAAAAAAAACAAAACGGAACTCTTATAGGATCACTCATGCGTTTGTCTGTCTGTTCTTCCGTTTGTCCAAGCCAATTTGCTACGAATCTACTGGACCAAATCAGGTGAAATTTGTGGGATAAATAGGATATTGTGATCCTATGACCCAAACACAGATGTGCAAATTAAATAAATGTTTTTCTTAATTAAGGGTTATTTTCGGGGAACAAATTAAATTTTAAACAAAAGTTTTAGAAACCTTATTGTGTCATATATCAAATGAAAGGGCTCGTTATCAGGATCTTAAATATATTTTTGTTTACAAAATAAATAGTTTTAATTTTATTCATGAAAGAAGAAGAAAATTGACCATCCCCTGTTCTCCGAAGCTACTGAGCCTAAAATTTTGAAAAAATTACAAAATATATTTCGGATCATCAGAAGGGTTTTGGCCGTATCTAAGAAATAAACTCGTCTTCGAGAAGTTTTGGAGTGTACAATCAATATTCACACACGTTTGCAACACGAGGCTACACGATGATTCGGATAAAAACCGATTATTTTATAGACTGCGATGAGTTCGGCACGGGGCTGGCTTCCCAAGTTGACAGTTCAGCTGCTCGATCAAAAGTGCTCGTAAAATAATTGGCGCCTCTGTCGTAGCCTCCGTAGGTAGGCTGCATTGTCTTTAATGGTTCGAAAATCACAACGATTCTGATTGGCTAACAAACAAGTACCAACACTACCAACTTCCGGGTTCCGGTCTCGCACAGACCACGCCTTGGCCAAAGATGACTATTATTACTACCCTAGCTAACCGCTTGACGTTTCAAGATAAAACACACGGTGCTTCGACGCATGCATAGATGGCGCCACGTCCTTGCGCTCCGACACGGCCATCCTGACGGCGATGCGTGCCCAGCAGCTTCCATAATCAGTAATGAGGAGTGGATGTGTGTTTAAGTTAGGTATTCAGATTACCTAACTTATCATAAATCTACTACAGATAAGTAGGCCTGTGGTATGGCCCTAGAATAGTACCACCCATCTCTTCCCGAGGGTGTGGTAAGAGGTGACTAATGGATCAAAGACCGGAGGATGGGCAGCAGCGTCTTTCCTGCGTACCATGCCACACACCGCGATCGCCCACCCGCCTGCCAAGCGATTGCGCCTTTGTACAGCAGTGAACGTTGCCTGGCTGATGTGATGACGATGAGCTGTGTAGGTACTTGAACTCCCCTTCCACAGGGCAAAGCTCACGAAAAAAAAGGTAGGTACTTGAACTCCCCTTCCACAGGGCAAAGCTCATAAAAATAAAGGGAATACGTAGAGGTCGATGCTGTGTGACACACAGAGGCTCTAAAATGATAAAGGTCAGGTCGATGCTGTGCTCTAGGCGCATATTATGTCCATATGCGCCGTGGTACACGGGGGCCCTAAAAAAAAAGGAAAGGTCGATGCTGTGCTCTGGGCGGTCTTGTACGCCGTGGTACACAGGGGAAAAGGAATGACGGTAAAAATGTGAAATAGTTTGCAGTCGTCACTACAAGTATCATCAGGAAACCTGACCAAACAACACTGGCTGTAAACAAATCTACACGGAAACGACCAAATCATACGGTCGGCACGTCGGCACCATCTTTTTCTTTGTTATAGTTTATGATTAGTTAGTTTATGGTCAGTTAGTCTATGATGGTTCCGAACCAAGGTGTCGTGTCGGCTTCGTGCCGACATTGAGTCGTCAGACTAAAGAGTCGGACAACCAGCTGTCGTCAGTCTGTAGCATTGTCAATGGTAGTCGTGTATCTTCTCAGTGCCTTTTAACTTGCACTGACGCAACAGATAACAACAGATTTCTCTTAAATGAAAACTGCTCACCCGATCGAATTCCAGTATTGTGCATCAACCACGCAAAGGTTGACTCTCTTCTCCATCACTGGGGCAGCTTCACAGGTGCTTCCCTCTTGGCTGCGTCGCTTCAAGCAGCTAGACATGTAGTGGCCCTGCCCCTTGCCGATATGGGTCGTAGATACACAGATCCGTAGTAGCAATCCATGCACGTGCATTCACATCCGATCTATAGGGGTTGAAATCGGGTAACCTCAATTCATGGGACGATGATGGCGTCCGCGTGGCTAGTATCAGCGTCAGAAAATTCTGATTTCGTTGTTCCAGAAGCACTTTCTATTTTGTGTTGCTCACATCACTATCTGGAACACGTGGGGCGTCCATGTTCTATCCCAATTCTGATTTCGGATCATCAGAAGGGTTTTGGCCGTATCTAAGAAATAAACTCGTCTTCGAGAAGTTTTGGAGTGTACAATCAATATTCACACACGTTTGCAACACGAGGCTACACGATGATTCGGATGAAAACCGATTATTTTATAGACTGCGATGAGTTCGGCACGGGGCTGGCTTCCCAAGTTGACAGTTCAGCTGCTCGATCAAAAGTGCTCGAAAAATAATTGGCGCCTCTGTCGTAGCCTCCGTAGGTAGGCTGCATTGTCTTTAATGGTTCGAAAATCACAACGATTCTGATTGGCTAACAAACAAGTACCAACACTACCAACTTCCGGGTTCCGGTCTCGCACAGACCACGCCTTGGCCAAAGATGACTATTATTACTACCCTAGCTAACCGCTTGACGTTTCAAGATAAAACACACGGTGCTTCGACGCATGCATAGATGGCGCCACGTCCTTGCGCTCCGACATATACATCATTGCTTGTATATTACAGGAAAACCTATAAGAGTTCTATCAATTGAAAAAAAAGTGGTAAACTCAATATAATACGTTTACCTACGGAAAATAGTTCTAGTCATAAATCATAATAGAAAATAGTCTATCGGTGTTCTACAGGATTCATTTCGAAAAGTGTGTCCTGGGGCTTTACGACCTCATTCCCCCTCATAATTTCATCATCGAACGAACAGGTGCGAAGGGCGATTCCACCCCTTTATCGTTGATGTTCCACCTTTACGCACTTGACCGGTTTTTAAAATCGCAACGGAACAATGGATTGTGTGATTTTTTTCACAGAGATATTTGAGGGGATGGGAAATGACATGATTTACTAATAGGCATATCCTGACATAGTTCCCGAGGAATCTGGAGAAAATTCATGTCCAAACGCACCGCGCGCCCTCTAAGACAGTCATAAAAACGATGTCCAAGCGGGCGAAGCCGCGGGCAAAAGCTAGTATATTATAAAAGAAAGTGTACAATGTACGTGCCGCTACGATCCCGGTACGATCAAGGAAGTTATGTGGTGTAGACCTCTATCCCCCATCCATGATGACTGGAAGTTTCGCTGGAAATTTCTAGAACATCTTAGAACATTTGAGAGTATTTAAGAGCGTTCCCCAACAACATCCCAGATCATTGTGGAACATTCCAGAACACTCTCGAATGTTGTAGAGTGTTCTGGAACAGTTACGACCATTCGAAGCCTTTTTTTGTGGGTGTGGATACTCTCTGAGCGAACTCGGGTACCCTTGCTATTGATAATAAATTAATAATATTCGGGGACAAATGACACACGGTCATCTGGCCCTAAACTAGGGTTCAAATAATAAGTTATAAAGTTAATCTAAAAAAAAGAATTTCGATCTCAAAATTCACCTATCTGCTTTGGTTCGGACAGTGTAATTTGGTAAATTTAAATGCGGGTATTATAATTGTAAGCAGGTAGATATGTTACTCTAAGGAAACTGAACAACTTCCCGCATGGAAACCATACAATCGGAGCGAAAAATTCATCACTTGATTACCAAACTTTGTATGAAAAGTCTAAATTTTCAACCGATTTCTAAAAATGAGCAGGTTCTCAGGTCAAGTGGTATGTATTTTCAAGCGACTTCCAAAAAGGAGGAGGTTCTCAATTCGACTGTATGTTTTTTTTGTGTGTGTTACCGTATAACTTTTGACTGGGTGAACCGATTTTTATGATTCTTTTTGATAGCTAGTGCTTCCCGTGTGGTGCCATATAAACTTTATCAAAATCCGTGTAGTACTTTATTAGAAAATTAACAAAAACCAAAAATGATATTGCAAAAATGTACTAAGTTGTTGGGATGGAAGTCGGTTTTTTAACGTGTTTAGCGTTTTTTTTCATGATGTAATCATCACGCATAACTTTTTACACAGTAGCACAGGCAGTAGTCAGATTTCGATTACTTATTCTTTTTAACTAAGAATGAACAAAAGTCCTTTTCCTTTTTTATATGTATAGGTAGTTACCTAGTCATTTTGGTGTATGTAGTACTTACGTAACAGTTTGCACTGATATGATTTAAATATAATATGTGCCTACAAATTTGTACGGAACCCTCGGTGGGCGAGTCCGACTCGCACTTGTCAAGTTTTTTTTATTAGATGTGTATACTTTGAAGTTGGTCCCATTTACATTTTATTCAAATCGGTGTAGTACTTTTTCTATAAAACTAACAAAAACAAAAAAAATACACAAAATTGTAGTTACTGCGATTGAAGTCGGTTATTTTTAACGTATTCAGCGTTGTCAACTATTTAGCACGAATCTATGATCCATCTTTATACAGGGTGTAACAAAATTAGTGGGGCTTCTACTCATCATACTGAACAACTTTTGTTCTACGACTTTGCTGAAAACGCAAAAAAAATAAAATACTCTTCATACAAATCGATCGACCAATTTTGTGCATTTTAGTATGAAGGATACATTTTTTTTTTGAGAATTTACTATGGGTTCCTTGGGGAAAGTTGTTCAGTATGATGATTAAAACCCCCAGTTTACGGGTCCTACATCAATTTTTTTAATATAAAATTCTCGTGTTAGTTGCCATACTCCTCCGAAACTTCTGAATGGATTTCCATGAAATTTTCTGTGTATATTCGGGAGGTCTGAGAATAGGTATAGAACATTTTTCACCAGTATCTGAGTGGGCGAA
Source organism: Coleophora flavipennella (assembly GCA_947284805.1). NCBI lineage: Eukaryota > Metazoa > Arthropoda > Insecta > Lepidoptera > Coleophoridae > Coleophora > Coleophora flavipennella. The sequence continues at coordinate 3,559,405 of OX369297.1, forward strand.
GCCGCGGGAAACAGCTAGTGTTCTTTCTTATAAATATTATGTCCAAGTCCTTGTCCAACCTCAGTATGAAGTGAAACTTGTTGCATTCAAAGTATCAAGTCGAGTACACGATACCACAGTATTACAATATTGCTGCTTACAGTAGTGCAACGAATGTATTTACGCAAAGCAACGGAAGGGTACTTGCGGGGCAGCAGGCGGCGGGGCACAGTTGCCAGGCTGGCTACAGGCTAGTGCTGCTAGTATCTACGCCATGGCGACACGGCATCGTACTACATTAAAGGCGTTGCTCTACTGTAAGCCATATCGTAATACTGTGACGATACACAGGCTAGGTACTACACAGTACACGACTATCCGGCTATCCGCTCACACAACACCTCAACTCAAACATCAGTAACTGTTTCTTTGTCGTGTCAACCTGACGTGCGTGCGTTAACAAACCTGTTATAATAACGGTTCGTGAGTCCTTTTGCATGTTTTGAGTGTAAGTTTCCAAACTGTTAATTTAAAAGTGTTATTTGTCATCGATAAAACTAGTTTTTATAATGACTTTGGCTATTTTGTGATGTATTTGATAGTGTTGTGAAGCGGATTGTGATTTGTAAGGGAATTATGCTGTCATAGTTACTTAAACCGGTAAGTTAAACACAAGTAAGTTTGACTGACTCGGTGGCTCAGTGGTTAGTGCTCTTGACTACTGATCCGAGGGTTGTGGGTTCGATCCTCACCCAGAGCAAGCATTTGTGTGATGAGCAGATTTGTTTGCTCTGTGTCTGCGTGTCAAATATCTATATATGTATGTTTTTGAACGTATGATGATGATGATATCAGCTCATATACGTCCCCACCGAGGGGCTCGAGCCTATCCTGAATTAGGGCGATCGGGCTTTAGTCGATCACGCGGGCCCAGTGCGGATTGGTCGACTTCACACACAACCTGCGAGTTTCTCCGCAGGCGTGTGCAGGTTTCCCCTCGATGTTTTCCTTCAGCGATAAACGTACATATGAAATCTAAATTCGAAATTACATTGGTACGTGGCAGAATTCGAACCACGATCTCCTGGACAGGAGGCGGCGGCCCTAGCTGTTACGCCACCGACGCTCTCGTTTCTAACGTATATAAGTAGGTATGTATATCATTCTCTGGTTCCCATAACGCAGAGAATCCTACTTTGGGGCCAGATGACTATGTGTGATTTGTCCCGGAATATTTATTTATTAAACACTGCAGAAATAGATATACCTGACTAGCTTTTGCCAGCGGCTTCGCTCGCGTGAACATGGTTTCTATGACTGTCTCCGAGCAAGCTGCCTATGTGTTAATCCAGGTCCTAATCTGTCTACCTACCAAATTTCAGCCAGATACGTGCAGTTGTTTTTTCGTGAAAGAGTAACAAACATCCGTACATTACATACAAACTTTCGAGTTTATAATATTAGTAGGATATTTCCCTTTAGGACCATAAAGTTGAATTCCCATAAAGTTGAATTCCCAAAATATTGGATTTCCCAGAATGTTGATTTTTTTAAGTTTCGCAATTCTAGTAACAATAACATCTGTTACATATATGACAGGTATAGAATTATTTAATTTCACAAAAAGGCAGCTATGTTTTTAGGAGTTTGTGCAAACGAAAAGCGACCAAAATTTTTGTGTTTAAGAAACATTACCTTATTGTTCGCGAGGTCACAGATGAGTTTAATGTCAGATGGTTATGAAACCAAAATGTGGTTTTAACCGGCCAAGTGCTAGCAGGACCACGAGTAAACTTGGTTCCGTAGTCTTTTCAGAAAGAATTGTAAATTAAAAAAAAAAAAGGTTTTTCTTGCATTTGATATAAATACCAAGAAAATTTTATATGGAAATCTACGAACTGCTTATAAATCTTACTTTGTAAAAACTTAATAATTCATGAACAAATCATTTATTGAAAACATGTTTTTGGTAAACCCTTAATGGTTTTAAAAGACCAGCTATTCAACGATAACATACACGGTGGGGTACGTAAATAAAAAAAAACCTAATTAGCCTTTCCACGAGCTTAGTGTCACCCGCGGTCACGTGTGGGGAAATGAAGCACACATCAACGGATGTGCGCAACGCGACCTTTATACATTTATCTGTTTACAGATGTGCATGTTTCCTCACTTTAAGCAATAGAACCGCCTTCGTGGCGTAATGATTAAGTCCATTAGCTTCACATCAGGAGGTCGCGCGTTTGATTCCCGGCAGAGTCTAACTTTGGAAGAGTCGGTTTTGTTTGTAGGTCTTTTCTAAGCCCGCCTAGCTAGCTACCACCATATTTTGTAAGTCTCACCGCCATACATCATCATCATCAACGATAACATACACGGTGGGGTACGGAAATAAAAAAAACCTAATTAGCCTTTCCACGAGCTTAGTATCACCCGCGGTCACGTGTGCGGAATCATCATCATTGATGTGTTCCAGCTTGAAGATAAGATAGCCAGTTCCCCATTAGTGAGTTGATGTCAATGGCTTACCAAGCATATTCATTTTCGCGTAGCGTTCGCGTAGGTCTATTGTAGTCGAGCATACACAAATCAACAAAAAACTTACTTAACCAAGAATTAAGTAAGAATTCGGACTTGATGACCAATCTACAAATAATTTGGGCTTGTATGGAGGTGCCTTACTTGGTTTTTTCCTGTAAAATCTAACTACCCAGTTCAGTGGGCTTGATTAAATCTTAGTTACTCGCAAAGTTTCATTAAAATCGTTAGATCCATTTTTGAGAAAAGTAACAAAAAATCGGGATTTGTATGGGAAGTAATAGGGGTTTAAGTATGAAATTGCCGATTCAGTTTTTGAAGTTCAATGCCAATTTTTATTGGAAAAAAAAGTTCTTTTTTATTATTGACCTTATGGTGACACTACTTATGGTCTTTTATTAGTTTTTTTTATTATTGAGCGTATGGTGACACTACTTATGGTCTTTTATTAGTTTTTTTTATTATTGACCTTATGGTGACACTACTTATGGTCTTTTATTAGTAATTTTTATTATTGACCTTATGGTGACACTATTTATGGTCTTTTATTAGTATTTAGTGGCATGTCTTTCGTGTGCCAATCCCCTGAGCTAAGTACCTACCATTGAATGGAACAAAGGCGTTTTCTTATTAGTCAAATCAAATAGGATTTTTTTTAAGACTAGTTAATTTTCTTGAATTTTCCTGAAAGTGACGAAATCTTAGGCGGGGTATACCCAAATATGACAAAACGAAGAAACTGCTGCGATAAGTCTAGAGCTATAAAATAAAAAATGTGTACTTTTTGCCTTTAAAAATGGTGATTTATTGAGTTGAAAACAACCGTATTTGTGGGTTTAATGCTACCATGCTTTCAAAATATTTAAACAATAGGCACACATTTACCAGTTATTAATTTTTAATAGTCTAATAAAAAAAGAGTGCTTTTGACTGCAGCTCACCTGATGGGAAATGATGAAGTCTAATGCTATTTTGTGAATAAATTTTGTTTTAATAACTATTATCTATATATATATAAAAATGAATCCTTATTTCCCTTGGTCACGGCATCACGCGTGAACGGATGGACCGATTTCGCTTATTCTTTTTTTGTCGAGATCGTTATTGTCAGGAGAAGGTTCTTATGTAGGGTAGGGTAATTTAGTGTAGTGTAGAGTAGGGTAGGGTAGGATAGTGTAGTGTAGGGTAGGGTAGTGTAGCGAGGTTAGGTTCGGTCAGGTTTGATTGATTATACAGCCAAGCGACGCTCCCCCCTGGGGTAGCAGAATGCTTCGCAGAAGAAGAAGTCATTGGTTTCATTTCGAGTTTTTTTAATCAATACCTAGTTCTTAATACATATTAATTTTCTTCTTTTATCTTTTTTATCCAATCGGCAATTTCATAGGTACTTAAACACCTAATACCTTATTCCGATAATTCTTTCAATAACATACTACCGCGTGCTATAGATAGACCAAGTTACATAAAAAAGTACCGAGTTTCATCAAAATAGTTAAAGCTATTTTTAGGTAAAAAAAAAGATGTTTTACTATGGTGGTCACACCAAAAAATCAAGATAAGATAGAGGTTTTTTGGCGGGATTTGTGGTGGACGCATTCGTAGTTTTATTTTATTGTATTTGCATTGTTTTCTGCTAGAATTTACTTCAAAATGTGGTGCGTTTTGGAAAAAATCGTCTGGTGCACGTGAGCAATGTGAAGAACTAGAAAATAAAATGAGAAAGGACGTGAAAACCCAATTTGCACTGGGTGCAGTTTTATAAACGCCCTACTGCAACCGGGTGTTCTACCTCAAAATGTAGCTGCTGCAAATGCTGTCAAGAAATTCAGAGAGATTTGTAACGCACCGGCACTAGCATTACAGATCCAAAAACAAATGAAGAAAGTGAAAATGATCTACGAATTCGGCTGAAGGACTCGTTTCCATGGCCAAGAAAAATTCACAACAACATGATAAGATATTCGAAAAACAAAATGGCACAAAAAATAATATTGCCCTATTTAAATTTTAATTTTTCCCAAGTCTGTCCAGTACTTTGGGAACTAAAGCACCGATTGGACGCACACACTAGTGCTTTGCACCGGAGACAAAATTCAGCTTCGGTTTTTGCAGATTAGTCATCCCTGATGGGGGGGCCGTAGCCGAGGAGGTTAGGAGGACCGCGCCATCGACGCTTCTGCAGTGGACGCTCGCTGTGAAGTCTTCGCGAGTTAGCTTATCAGCTGATCTACTGCTGAAAATTTTGATACTGTTAATCTATGCAGAATAAACTCACGAGCTCAAACTGACACTAACAATAAACGCGGTGTTCGAATCGAATCGAAACCGAACCAAATACAGTTTATCGAACGAACGGAGCAAAGCCGGGCTTGTGTGAGTAGCAGGGTTGCCAACAAAATTGATCATTTTAATTTATTTTTTTAATTAAAATTTTTGCTTTGTGTTTCATAGCTGTAGTCAAATAAGTTAATCACTCGTTTTTTGGTTAGTGAATATCTTAAATCTAGTTCTGTTTTGTTCTCCCTACGAGGATTGTTGAATCTAAGTACCTATTAAAAGCGTCGGTGGCTCAATCGGTAACGACTTGGTCCTCTAAACTAGAGATCCCGGGTTTAAATCCACACGGTCAATGTAACAATGAGTTTTTCGAAACTTACGTACATTACCGATTGCTTTAACGGTGAAGGAAAACGTCGTGGGTAACTGTTGACGCTAGCGCCATCTCTCCACGGGCGGAGACAAACAAGAAAGAAGCCTGTGAAAGAATCCTTTAGACTTTGACTAGATCTCTGTGCATACAACCGGCATTAGAACTTTATAACACATTTTGTTTCTTTAATATACGTTTAAAATCGAAAATAAACGATTTATTGGAATTGCCTCGACCTATACGAAAACACAACCCCAACAGTAACCTTCACATCTGATTCCAGATGTGTATGAAGGTCGCATTGCACACGTCCGTTGGTGTAAAAGTAAATGCCCTACACTTGGCCGCGGGTGATGCTAAGCGTAACACCTGGTAACCGCCGTCTATCCCTTGAATAGCACGGTTAATTGTGCCACACGATAAGAGAGACAAGTGACATGAAAAATTACTATTTTCATTCTGTGAATCCTTTCCGAAACGGCGATCATACGATCAGAGTTGCCTTAATCAATTAAAATACATTTTGTAAAATTGATATGCACATCACTGAATAAGTAACGTTACTTATATCCAGAAGGTCGCGGGTTTGATTCCCGGCGGGGTCTACCTCTGTAGGACTCTGTTTGTTTGATATTAGGACATTTTCTAAGCCCGCCTTGCTAGCTAAAACATCTCAAACATTAGTTTTATTGCATTCAAGTGTTCCAGCTTGAAAATAAGATAGTCAGTTCCCATTGCGTTGGGAAATCTTGGTAAGCCCGCTTACATCTTATTCCTCGTCACTTACTATCAGGTGAGATGATGCCAAGGGCTTACCAACAATGGATAAAAAAAACCTTTTTGAAGAATATACGGTTTCAGTAATGATTACGATTATTGGCGTATCTGGGATAGTCTTATGTCCAGCATTGGAAAAATACATGCCCATGATGGATGGCGTATATTTAATCGCCGTAAGTAAATATTGTTGAAAGTGAAAACCCTACGATCTGCGGAGCTGTAACCGTTGCGCGGACGCAGACCGCAGTCATCGGCCGGCCGAAGTCAGCGGCGACTGGTCGTTCCAACTTCAAACTCGCCAATCGATATCCACTTAGGAATGTGATTTTTGAAAACTGTAATTGTATATTTGTAAAATTAATAGCTATTAAAAACTTAATTAATATTTAATTGTTTGGTGCTTCAGGTTTTTGACAACCAGGTATGTAATGTTTCAAGTGATATTTGATTACCGTTTGTAGGGTAAGGTAGTTCAACACGGAACCAATAAGGGTGGACTGACAAAATGGACTGGATGTCCGGTCCATACCTCAATTCGTTCCACAACTTATTCATTTATAAACGAATAAAATTTAGTACAAGAATAATTTGGATATTTATTTTTAAAAAGAAAAAAAAAGAAAAAAAATATCGTTTTTAAGGACAATGTACAAGAGGGTGAACATTTTTTGTTACTAACGATTTATTACTTAATGAACCTTATCCTTTGCGACATTTTGTTATAATTGTGTTGAAATTTGCCTGACAGATAGCAATTATGACATAGGCATAAGCTTAGAAGAATTTTGAAAAATTCCCACAGGAACGGCAAAAAACGGGATATGTTTCGTTAAAAGTTTAAATAAATCGTATTTACCGCACGGTAAAAGTTAAAAATTTATCAAACCGAAAATTTTAATTGTAATGCTTTTTAAATCATAAAAGTTTTGTGTTTTTTGTTATTAATACCCATAAAGGAACATAAAGAAACACCGTAATCTAAATGACTTAAATGCATAAAATATGTTTTTATGGTATGAGTTTAATATTAGCTGTTTAAAATGTCGTGTATGGGTAACCAACCTTGACACGATTTGTTAGTATAGGTATTGTACGTACTCGTAAAGCATTGGAGACGAATGCAATTTATATTTTTGCATAAAAGGCAAAATATGTATATCGATAATCTACCGTCTCAGGCAATTACTTACCTTGATCTGAATTGTAAAAGATATTTTAATTAAATTATTTTTCAACACACTTGTTCGTAAAATGACTCTTATTGCACTATTTTTAGGTTCGCAAAATGCAGTGCTTTTGACATTATTATAAGCCATTCTAGCTCACGCGACGTCACTGAATATTACTAACATACTTCAAGGCCGCTACTAATATAATGCTTTTTTCAATACAGTTGCTCGAAAAGTAGTACTTTACATGCCAGTTTACTGTGCGTAATATTGACTTTACCGCACACGTGCGTTTTACTTTGCCACTTTTTTAATTTATAGCAAATAAATAATATAATTTCTCTTCAAATATTTTTCAGACTTTTATAATGATAGTTTTTATCTATGTGAGTTTTCATAAGAAGGCTCAAGGTCACCCAAAGGGCAATGGAGCGTGCTATGCTCGGAGTTTCTCTGCGTGATCGAATCAGAAACGAGGAGATCCGTAAGAGAACCAAAGTAACCGACATCGCTCTCAGTATTGCTAAACTAAAGTGGCAGTGGGCGGGGCACATTGCTCGTAGAACAGATGGCCGTTGGGGCAGTAAAGTTCTCGAGTGGCGACCACGCACCGGAAAGCGTAGTGTAGGCAGGCCTCCCACTCGGTGGACCGATGACCTGGTGAAGGTCGCGGGAAGCCGCTGGATGCGGGCAGCGCAGAACCGGTCGTCGTGGAGATCCTTGGGGGAGGCCTATGTCCAGCAGTGGACTTCCTTCGGCTGATATGATGATGTGAGTTTTCATATCTATTCAGCTTATGTAACAATGTAGGTCCTAAGCATGCTATCTCTTTGGCGCGCGCAGTAAAAAGAAACCCGCGCGCCATTTTTTTTGCAGAGAGTATGTATGTAACCACTACGTCTATTATTCAGTCTTTTGGAAGGATAGTTTTAAAAGAGATATTTATCTATGTGAGTTTTTATATCTATTTAGCTTATGTAACCATATATAAGTCCTAAGCTTATTACCTCCTTAGCGCGCGCAGTAAAAAGACACTCGCGCATCATTTTAATTTGCAGAAGTTATGTATGTAATCACTACTTTTATTTGTACATCTGTAATTTCTTTTCAAAGTAAGTTTATGAATTTCAATATTTTTTTTTCCGCAAGTGACACTTTGTGAGCATTAGCATTGGTCTGGTCATTAAACTCTCGGCTCCGTTGCATCTTGCCTCCATTTTAATGACCAACTTAGCTCACTCGTATTATAATATACTAATATAATTATATGTACAAAGCAGGTGATTTCTTGTGATAAACTCATTGTGCACTATAGTCAGTGTCAATAAATGTAATAAAAACAAAACACAAGATAAATATCACCCAAATTCCCAAAATGAGTCATATTATCAGTGAATGACTCAATTGTATGTCTTCAATTTAAAAAGATGGCGTCAAATTTGAATATCCATATCAATGACATTCATTAACAACCCATAAGTGGTGTGAGCGTCGGTGGCGCAATGGCAAGGGCCGCTACCTCCTGTACGGGAGGTCGCGGTTTGAATCCTGCCACGTACCAATGTGTTTTCGAATTTCGATTTCATATACGTTTATCCGACGCTCTTACGGTGAAGGAAAACATCGTGAGGAAACCAGCACACACCTGCGAAGAAACTCGAAGATTGTGTGTAATGTCCGCACTGGGCCCGCGTCGTCGGCTAAGTCCCGATCGCCCTAATTCAGGGTAGGCTCGAGCCCCTCGAAGGGGACGTATATGAGCTGATATGATGTTTAACCCATAAACGTCTCCACAGCTGGGTCATGGGTTTCTTGCCAAACTAAGGAAGGTTAGGCCATATTTGTTACATTTTTTTTATTCACAATTGGTAAGCCCTTGGCATCATCTCACCTGACGGTAAGTGACGATGATGCCGAAGATGGAAGCGGGCTTATCAAGATTCCCCAACGCAATGGAGAACTGGCTATCTTATCTTAAGCCGGAACACATCAATGTTGTTAGGCGGCTAGACTTAGATAAGATGGTGGTAGCTAGCCAGGCGGGCTAAGAAAATGCCCTTCCACGAACCAAACCGATTCTTAAAAAGTAAGACTCCGACAGGAATCGAACCCGCGACCTGCTGATGTGAAGTTAATGAACTGAACCATAACGCCACGGAGGTGGTTAAATGTGGGTCCATCTAATGTAATGAAGATTGTGAAACTTTTGAGATAGAAGTAATTGTCTTTTTTGTAATAGATACTGCCGTAAATATTGATAGTTGTATTTTTTGTACACACTTGGTAAGTTGGTATTATCTCACTAGATGGGAAGTGACGATGACGAAAATGATTTTAACCGCCTCATTGGCGTAATGGTTAGTCCATTCGCTTCACACCAGTAGGTCGCGGGTTTGATTCTTGGCGGGGTCAACTTTGTAAGACTGGGTTTGGTTGGTGGTAGAGAGTTTTTCAAGTCGCAAGAAGTTAATGCCCAATTTTCTTTTATTTTCCTTAATATATTTTAAACAATACATTTTAAATTTAAAACAAATCTTTTTATTTCTTAAAACGATTTCATTTGATATATCACATGATGAACATGGTTTTTTTTAAAGTTTCTGAAAAACTGACTCCCAAAATCAAAAATCGTTAGTTGACTCTACGCTCGTAATTTGGCAAGCAATATATGTATGTCTACATACCTAAAAAATTTCAACTTTTTTCATGTAGCACATTCGGAGAAAATCTTGTGTGACAGACGGACGGAGGGAGAGAGGCAGACGAATGATCTTGTAAGGGTTCCGAAAACGACAAATGGTTTTTTTTTTCCATAGAAAAGGAAATTGCTTTAATTTAAACCTAAAGATGCGGGCAGCGCAGAACCGGTCTTCAAGGAAATCCTTGGGGGAGGCCTATGTCCAGCAGTGGACGTCCTTCGGCTGATATGATGATGATGAAACGTAAAATGAATAATGCACGGTGAATCGACTTCAACACTTGCACGTGCAAAATGGGCTTTTTTTTAATGTATTTAATTGGTTCTCTAGTTTAGTTTAATTTGCAAGAATAATTATTCATCTCGATACTGGGGCATAATATTTCTGGATCAATAGGTATTCAGCGATTCCGATACACTACTCAAAATTGTCTAGGGATAATTACTAACGATTTTTCATTCAAAACATGAATTTTGGAATAGCTATAAAGGTTACATCTAAGTCATCATCTTTAGCTTGTCACACTAGTGTGAATAAAGAGATTTTTTGACGTGAAACATCTTTAAAATTACATACGGGGTACCAAGTCAAAAACTTGGACCGTGACGGAAAGAACGAAAGGATCTGTTTTCTCCATAGTAACCTTGTAACAAACCACGAGGGCGGTGGCAAAAAAAATATTTTGAAAAATCAGGGACGTCAAAACTGGACGTTTCACGTTAAACCAACTGCAGTAAGCCACACCCGACGCAGCCCCATCCATTTATTTTCCTTTGTGGTCACACCGCTAGTTTTAATACACCGTTTATATCCGAACATTACTCGACACCTACTGGCGCAGAGCAAAAACTCTATTCGATTGAAGTGCTCTATTTACCTTCTAAATTCTTATAAACGAATTTTGTTTTTAGGTTGTACAATCTTATAGACAATGAAAATCGTATTCCACTAATTACTTGTATTCTGTAGCACTCTTGTAAAAAATACCACCAAAAACGAATTTCCCAAAAAACTGTGCTCATGTTGGCTATACTAACTAAATATTTTTATTTGATTAAAAACGGATTGATTTTTATACAATAAAAAATTCCAGCATAAAAATAATTAAAAAACATGTTTTGTAACACTTAAAACTTTCACGATTATTCATTACTGTTTCCCGCGGCTTCACCTGCGTGGACAACGTTTCTATAACTTTTCGAGGGTGCGCAGTGCCTATAGCCTATCTGTTAATCCAGGTCCTAATCTGTCTACCTACCAAATTTCAGCCAGATCCCTTCAGTAGTTTTTGCGTGAAAAAGTAACAAACATACACACTCACCACTCACAAACTTTTGCCTATATAATATTAGTGTAGATGTATGACAAATTAAAAGCGGTACTTGACGTGATTTTATAGAACATAGGTATTGATGTTGTTTTTGTTCAAGTCCCGCTATCAATTTGTCAACATGTTTTGTGTTAAAAATCTTGAAATATCCCTAGACAATTTTGAGCAGTGCAGTATTGTCGGTCGCATTGCACACTGGTTTGACTGACCGTGTGTTTTGGCTGTTACTAATACCACAGGTGAGATACTATTTACTCTAATACACCTGGTAGGCACACCTTTCTAATAATATGTACACTTTGCAGTAAATATCAAACAGTGCTTGTAAAAAATAAATGAAAATTCATTGATTGACCAGCCAAGCTTCGTGTGCTAAAAAGGTAAAAAACCAGAAAAGTGCAAAGGACTCTTCCAGAGGCCATTGACTTTGTATATAAAGTAGGTGTAAATTCATGGCATCATCTTTAGGCGATTACCACACGGTGCGGTGAGTCGAGATTAAGGTACTTAACCCCTAAGAAAGTATAGGAATAACTGAACCAAACATAATTTGTATGGCTGTAGTTTAAATTTGGTATCCAATACTGTATTTATAGTTGCCGAATAAACTTATTTCATTTTTGTGCGGCTGTGGGTGGATTCATAGAATGCAGTATTCTTTACGGAAAGTAACATATCTTTGGTATAAACTTTTTAACCGACTTCAAAAAGGAGGAGGTTTCTCAATTCGACCGTATATATATATGTGTGTTCGCGGATAACTTCGTCGTTTATGAACCGATTTTGATGATTCTCTTATTGTTTGAAAGGAAATATCTCAGTGTGGTACAATGATAAGTAAACCAGGATCTGATGATGGCATCCCAGAGAAATCGAGGAGAACCTTAGTTTCCTGTTTGAAGTCGTTTTTTTTTTGTTTATTAGTAGTCAAGCTTATAGTTTCGCCATGTCCGTCTGTCTGTCCGCTGGTATGTGTCACTGTGATGTCCTTAAAGCAGAAATTTGTTTGGTTACACAAATCTGTGACGCGTATAAACGTCCCATACCATAAAATCTATTAAAAACTTTTTTGAGAGTACCTCACCAACATGTCTATAAAATGGTGCTTTTTTTTAATTCACGTATTCTATCGTTTAATATGTCATTTAAAACTTTTGAGGGTTTGCGAAGAATATTTTCTCGACTAATTATTTGTTTAACGAAATATTAAGTTCATAATTTAATTACTGACCTGGTAGTCCATGGTTAGCTTCTGTGACAAGACGGAATTTAAAGTCACGGCATTTCACGACTGTTATAACCGTGTGAAAGTAGCCTTACGATGGTGAATCAATTAGATGTCATGTAATATTTTTGCTTATCATTATGACGCAAACCAACGGGTTTACTGGATTTTTTGGAATTTCGGCATCACATTAAAAACTTGTATTTATAATGATCGTAAAAAAAGAAAGTTATTGTCGTTTGTCAAATGTTATAATGACATTTTTAGGGTTCCATAGTCAACAAGGAACCCTTACAGTTTCGCCATGTCTGTCTGTCTGTCTGTCCGTATGTTCGCGGCTTAGCTCAGAGACTATGAGCTAGAAGGCCGTAATTTAGTATTAGAATTACGTGTTAATAAACCAGATAAAGTGACACAATAAAATCTTGAAAAAAAAAAGATTTTTTTAACGTATAGGGGAGTAACGTAAAGGGGAGGTGATTTTTTTTTCGTTGACGTAAACTCTCGTGTGAAGTATTGGCTCTGTGCACGAGTTCAGCGCCACCTAGCGCCCGCAACTTTGTTGGCTCTGATGTTTTGACATTTAATCACTTCGTTATGACAAAATATTGTTATAATCCAAAATTATCTAATAATTTATTTTCAAAATAATTGTGATACCTTGATTTGCGTGGAGAAAGGGTTGTAAAATCATTTTTGGTCAATCAAATCAAATGAGGTATTTAAAATTTATTCAAAAAGTGTGTTTTATTTTGAATATGTCAGGGTTTGTTTACTTCATTTTTAGTTGTAGTTTTACTGTAAAACAAGAAGATAGCTACTTTAATGGTTTCATTTAATAATAATCATCATTACAGCTCATATACGTCCCCACCGAGGGGCTCGAGCCTACCCTGAATCAGGGCGATTAGGCCTTAGACGACCACGCGGGCCCAGTGCGGGTTGGTCGACTTCACACACAACCTTCGAGTTTCTTCGCAGGCGTGTGCAGGTTTCCTCACGATGTTTTCCTTCACCGTTAAAGCAATCGGTAAGTATGTACGTATGTTTTTTTTGAAAAACTCATTGGTACATTGGCCATCCAGATTTGAGCCCGGTACCTCTGGTTAGATGGACCGAGTCGTTACCGGTTGAGCCACCGACGCTTCTAATAATAATTAATAATAATAAACATATTTAATTGTTCCTGTATCGCTAGTGATAAATTAAATATCGTTTTCCGATCGAAATGAGTATCATTATAAGGACTAGGGTTTTATTGAAATTGGGTAACCAAGTCTAAACAGATAACCATGAGATATGACAGATGACAGCGCCAACATTATTTTCACTTTTGGCCACTATGAGCGCTGCGATCGATTATATTACCCCCACCTAGTACTTCGCACCCAGCGAATCGTTGAACAGGTCTTTTGTAACTATTAAGGGTTTACTAAAATAATTTTACGATTTAGTTTTTTTTAAAGTTAAGTGTTTCCTCCCTCCCTCCTACCAGCCAAACAGCTATTTCAAGACATCTGAAAAAAAAACCCATCAGGTGAGTTGCAGTCAAACGCACAACACGCAGTGAAATTAATAAATATTTAAACAGTACGATATACAATCAGTTTAAAATGAAAACTATCACGGCTATGTAGGCTTTCTTAGTTTAGGAGTAATAATCGATCAACTTAACATGTTCAGTTAAATTTGTAAAAAGGTAACAAACAGATTCTCCATACTAATTGATCTATTACCAACTGCAAATATCATTTTGTTTTTTAAAATGTACATTTATTTTTTGTAAAGGCTACGGAACCTTGCTTTGGGCAAGTCCGACTCGCACTTGGCCGCTTTTTAATTTTTAAGTTTATTAGCTTCGCCTTTCGATCTTTTCAACCGACTTCCAAAAAGGAGGAGGTTCGCAAATCGACTGTATGTTTTTTTTGTATGTTTGTTACGCGATATTTTCGCAAATTGTGAACCTATTTTCATGATTCTTTTTTTATTCGATAGATAGGGTATGCTCCCGAGTTGGTCCTATATAAATTTTATTTAAATCGGTTAAGTACTTTATTATAAAATTAACAAAAATCGAAAATAATAATGCAAAATTTAAGTAAATTGTTGCGATGGAAGACGGTTTTTTAACGTATTTAGCGTTTTCAATTATCTTCGACTCTAATAATAATTTAGAAATCAATCTAAGCCTACAGTGTTGCCAAACACTTGACCCTAATTGCAGTTATAAGGACATAGTTATAGGTTCAAACCTTCAAAAGTTTTTTTAATTAAAAAATCGATCAAGTGTTGTATTACATTGAAGAGTAAGTAAGACTGATATACTCGTATCTAAGTCATATTCTTTGGTTGGAACGGCCTTGGCATCTTCGTCGCGCAATGTTGCGCTTCGCTGAGCTGGCAAGCCGTCTCTACTCACCATGAAGCGGCTATCCTGTACAACGTATAAGATAAAACAGAACACATTAAATTGAATGGGGGTTAACTAATTTAAAAAGGCTAAACACGTTAAAAAACCGACTTCCATCGCAACAACTTAGTACATTTTTGCATTATTTTATTATTTTTGGTTTTTGTTAATTTTGTAATAAAGTACTTCACAGATTTTGATTAAATTCATATGGGACCACACGGGAAGCACTAGCTTTCAAATAAAGAAAGAATCATAAAAATCAGTTCACCCAGTCAAAAGTTCTAAAGTAACACATAAAAAAACATACAGACGAATTGAAAACCTCCTCCTTTTTGGACGTCGCTTGAAAAATTGGTCGGAAACTGAACAACTTTTATTCTACAATTTACTAGCGACAATCAAGTTTTTGGTCTTCCCATTCAGAGGGCAAATCAGCTAGGTAATTATATGTATGAGAAGTCGAAAAATATTTTTGAAGTGCAAACTTTTTAAGGCGCGTTGGGCATTTTTGAGATGGACTCGCGACACTGTAACCGGCACCGTACCAGGAACACTCGCAGGGTTAAAACTTTTAAAACTGTAAAAAGTTTTTACTTCTGTCGACACTCCCGGAGTTTTTAGGTTTTTTTTACTGTCTGATGTTTTCAAGCCGCCTTTTCAGTTCCAACCTTGAAGGGAATGTGCTTTATATGAACTACATTGCCACAGTACACCTACACATAGTCAGCAGTCATTTCATAAACATACAAAAAATGTAAAAAAACAAAAAAAAAAACAAATTGTTTTTAAAAAGCAAAAAAATATTTTATGTAAGTATAATTCTTATATTTTTATTGTGGATATACACTGAAAGTGTAATAAGGTTCAACATTGTTTGTATTTTGAACCCACGATCGTGTTTGGTGGTCCCGATGTGATGGTGGTGGTGGTTTGGTGGGCTAAGGCCTCTGACCCGGCTTAACGACTGCTATCCAGTGATAGCAAGTGGCACATATTACGAAGAAGGGAAACGCGGTAGTCAAACCCATCCAGGTAATGATCGTGCTTCTGGTCAGTTAACCTGTGTGATCGTGTGTTAACCGCCTCCGTGGCGTAATGGTTAAGTCCATTATCTTCACATTAGGAGGTCGCTGGTTCGATTCCCGAGTCTATCTTTGTAAGATTAGGTTTAGTTGGTAAAAGGGCATTTTTGTAGCCCATCTGGCTTGCTACCACCATCTTATTTAAGTCTAGCCGCCAAACATCAATGTTACCAGCATTGATGTATTCTGGCTTGAAGGTAAGATAGCCAGTTCCCCGTAGCGTTAGGAAATCTTGGTAAGCCCGCTTCCATCTTCGGCATTATCATCACTTATCATCAGGTAAGATGATACCGAGGGCTTACCAATTGTGAATAAAAAAATCGTCCTAACCACGCCACTTGCACTAAACTGCGACCGCTTCTTTACTTTTGTTAATTAATCACTGAACTGGCTGAACTGATCTGAATGAAAATCTGTAACAAGTACCATTAGTAATCTGAATCATGACATTATTTGTAATATTCAATATGTTTTTTTGACTATTTAAAAGTGTGTGTAAACACTTATTTAAAATATTTTTTTTTGATTTGATTTTAATCGGTACTAGGTGACTGGTACATAGTCCTACACCAATTTTGTCATTTCTGTATAAGTATCAGCTTATTGACTAGTTTTGTATATTTTTGTATGGGGGCGTCAATTTTGTTTCTGAGATTTGACTATGTACGGGGAAGGCTGTTCAATACGATGAGTTGATAACCTAGTTAACGGGGTCCTTCATCAATTTCGTTACATTCTGTATAATTAATTACGTCCTGACCAATATATTAACGTAGGCTAATTTTATAATCGGTGGCGAAATAGCAACGGTTGCTACCTCCTGCCCGGGAGGTCGTGGTTTGAATCCTGCCACGTACCAATGTGTTTTCAAATTTCGATTTTATATAGGGTGACTTATAATTAGTTCTTGATAGCAAAGGATATGAATGTACTCGTGATTACAAACAACTTTCCCAAAGAAACTATATGTCAAATATGAAAAAAAAAATTTGGTCCTTGATACATTTTTGCCGATTTGATAACTTATTATGTATCGATGGCGAAAATTTTTTTTTTCATATTTCACATAAAGTTTCCTTGGGAAAGTTGTTTGTAATCACGAGTACATTCATATCCTTTGCTATCAAGAACTAATTTGAGGTCACCCTGTATGTTCGTACGTTTATCCGACGTTCTACGGTGAAGGAAAACGTCGTGAGGAAACCTGCACACGTCTGCGAAGAAACTCGAACCCGCGTGATCCTAATACAGGGTGGGCTCGAGCCCCTTGGTGGGGACGTATATGAGCTGGCTGATGTGATGAATTTTATCATCAATTCCTCCTTCTGGTCTCCACATGAGACGCATTCAAAAATCCATACCGACGAAGTCGCGGTCATCTGCTAGTAAATAAATAAAACTTAAGTTATAGGCATGACCCAGCGAAAAAGCAGACTGTATGAATATAATAATTTATGTAGAACAAATATATGAATCAGTTTTATTTATGCAGGTAGGTATCCGTTGATGAATATTTACTAATTATTTTATTTTGTTTGCACTTTTTAGTACACACATACACACACAAACACACACACACACACTCAAATTAATGTTAAATGTATTGTCCTCTTATGTCGTGCAATAAAATGTTTTCAATCAATCAATCACTCAATGTAGTGTAGATAGTGATAATGTGTAGATAGGTTCAAACAAAGGCAGTCTTATTTCTATGAGCAATCTCTATCTTATTACTTTACGTGAGAAATTCTGAAACGGCTCTAACGATTTAAATAAAACTTTGTGATAAGATAATGTTTTACATTCCCAGTCTATCTAGATAGATGTAATCTTGAGATAACTTTTTTTTACACAAAAAAAAATATTTTTCACCTCACATGATCGTAATGGTTTTTTTTATTCACAATTGGTAAACCCTTGACAACATCTCACCTGGTGGTAAGTGACGATAAAAAAAATATTTTTCACCTCACATGATCGTAATGTTTTTTTTTTATTCACAATTGGTAAACCCTTGACAACATCTCACCTGGTGGTAAGTGACGATGTTGCCGAAGATGGAAGCGGGCTTACCAAGATTCCCCAACGCAATGGGGAACTGGCTATCTTATCTTTATGCCGGAATACACCAATGATATTAACATTGATATTTGGCGCCACACTTAGATAAGACGGTGGTAGCTAGCCAGGCGGGCTTAGAAAAATGCCCTACCACCAACCAAACCGAGTCTTACAATTGACCTCGCCGGGAATCGAACCCGCGACCTCCTGTGTAAAGTCAGTGAACTTTGCCTCTGAGCTACAGAGGCGATCAAAATTAAATTAAACTAAAATTTCATTTTAGGGCGCAAAATTGCGTTTTATCTGCTAGCGCGGGGAGTTATTAAAACTAGGAACTTTCTATTCAAAGAAAAACACACACAATCATACATGGTAATGGTACGTTCAGAAACTCGTTCGTCATGACCACAGATAAGAAAAAAATCTTCTATTCTGTGGTCATGACAGTCTTTATAGTTACATTTTATTATTATTGAAGTAATTTTGAAATACTTCGTTTTGGTTTTGTTACATTATTTTTTCTTGCACCTAAAAAAATCCTCGCCACAGTGAGGTAAAAAATTCCTCGCTAAAGTGAGGTGAAAAATTCCTCGCTAAAGTGAGGTGAAAAATTCCTCGCTAAAGTGAGGTAAAAAATTCCTCGCTAAAATGAGGTAAAAAATTCCTCGCTAAAGTGAGGTGAAAAATTGTGTGTTTCGCTCGGCAGCAAAGTTATTTTGCGTCTTCTACCTTTAAAACCCTCACTACGCTCAGGATTCTATATTTGAACCTAAAATCCTTCGGATCAAGAATCCTTCGCTAGCACAGGTTTCAAGAGTAAAGCTGTAAAGTTGTTATTTAGCGCGACTTATGCTTTACTTAAGGCTCTACTTTAAGGCCGCCAACGACCAACTTTGTAACCACTTTTTAATTTAACTACGGATTTTTTATTCTAAAAAAAATTGTTTTGTAATTTACAGGATATGAGGCGTGATTTTCATTTCCTCGAATTCTATTTTAATACTATTTTTTTCTAGTCGTAACCACAGAATGCTGCAATTTTAATGGAAACAATATGATAATTTATGAACTTCTCAATAAAACAATTTTGGAAATTCTTTTTGTGTTATTTGTAATAAATTAAAAACGACAATTTTCGCACGATTCGTCCGCAGCGATTGACGTAACAGTCACGTTGCAGTACGAACTGACGTGAACTTTATTTCCAAGCTATTTCGTTCGATGTTTGAAACATCGTGAATCGAGTTGCTAATTTTATGGACGGAGGAACCTTAACAAGTAACTATTTAGTTTACATACCTTAGGAGACTCCGAACAATGCTCGGTCGCCCAGGTCCTTTGTCCAGATATAACCAAAACTTTACCACAAAATGTATACAGAATGTAACAAAATCGGTGTAGGTCCCGATAACTGAGGGTTCTACAACTTTCTCCAAGGAACCCATAGTCAATTCTGAAAAAAAATTGAACCCTCCATACTAAAATGCACAAAATCGGTCTATCAGCTGATCGATTTGTATGAAGAGTAAAAAAAAATTTACGTTTACCAGTTTGATCAGATAGATGCCTTGAATTCTATCGACCGACGCGCCAGGAGAGTCACTGGCGACGAGGAACTTGTATCAAACAGGCTCCAAAGCCTCGAGCATCGCCACAAAGTCACCTGTCTATCGGTGTTCTACAGGATTCATTTCGGAGAGTGTGCCCTGGAGATTCACCACCACATTCCCCACTCTCCATTTCATCATCGGACGACCAGGCGCGGAGGGCGATTCCACCCCTTTGTCGTTAATGTTCCACCTATACGCACGAAGCGTTTTTCTTATTCGTTCATTATGCGAACGGCCAAGGAGTGGAATTCTCAGCCGGTGTCTGTATTCCCCGATTCGCATAATTTAGGAATCTTCAAGTCGAGAGTGTATAGGCGATATTTGAGCTTGCGTGTTACATCCTCGGCTGCATCGTCACTTAGCATCAGGTGAGGTGCAGCCAAAAGCACTCAATTTATTAATAATAAAAAAAGTTTTCAGCAAAGTCGTAGAACAAAAGTTGTTAAGTATGATGAGTAGAAGCCCCAGTTAACGGGACCTACACCAATTTTGTTACAGCCTGTATATCAGGTCTATGCGTACAGAATCAGACTGCAGACTTCTTTCACACACCGATTGGCTTTGCTTCCGTCAGATTGACGGCATAAGTATTTGAAGTACCTATTGTGTATAACATTATCTCAGTACATTTGTGTTTGTAATATCAGTTTTTTTTATATTTCCCGTGGTTTGTAAGCGAATTATACGTTTTTAAGTGTATTTTTATTGGTGTTGTGCTGCAAGATTCTCGCTCCTTTCATTGTTCTCAATCTGTTTCCAACCGAATCTAACTTCTGTACCTGAGCTTTATTGTTTTCCCTGCCATCGAATGAGAGGTAAATTGTAAAATGTAAAAATACTTTTTGGTTTTGTTTAGTGAATTCTTAAAATTTCTGTATTCGTTGGCTATAGAGGTAGACTTTGAGTATTTTTCGACTGTCATCCATTTTAGGTACCTACCTACATATACAATCACAACATTCAATTTCGAAAAAATTTCAGTTGATTTGTACTTCCTCGGGAAATTCGTTTTAGAGAGAGTAAACTCACAAATCGGTACATTTTAGGTTTCTTTAACCTCTCAAGCACACCGGAAAACGTAGCGTAGGAAGGCCTCCCATTCGGTGGACCGATGACCTGGTGAAGGCCGCGGGAAGCCGCTGGATGCGGGTAGCGCAGAATCGGTCATCGTGGAAATCCTTGGGGGAGGCCTATGTCCAGCAGTGGACGTCCTTCGGCTGATATTATGATGATGATGATATTGTCCCTATGCCATGCTCCTCAAAAATTCTTCTTCTTCTTCAGGCCTTGTCCCATTTCTAACTGGGGTCGGCTCTCCTAATAGTTCTTTTCCAGAGATATCGTTTCTAGGTCGTCAGTCCATGCTCCTCAAATATATTAATTAATTACTTTTTACTCCATTACCTTCAAGAAAGGAAAGTCTGAAGTCAAGCCTTGAATTTGGGTAACTATACCTTTGTAGTATCGGAATGGAAACTAAAGTACCGAGGTGTCACATATTACTATTGAATTTTCTCATTTATTCATTGTTACTTATTCATTTACAACGTGAGACCTTGATTCGAAATCGATTCTTGAATATTTGGTAGTTTCATAGCATTGATACCAGGAGATCACTCATATCGATGTTTCATAGATATATGCTTGGACCACCAAAGCAAAGTATATATGTACTATATCAGTACCAACATACAGATGGACACTCCCTGCCGCTCTCTAGCTTGTGACCTCACCCCCTCGTCACCCAGATTGATACAGATTGGTTACAGTTTGGTTGTCGAATGTAGATTTCGCCGCCATTTTGTTTGTTCCGCCATTCCTTTTTTGAAATGTTATTTCTGGCCCGTTGTATGAAGTGTCCAGGGTGTGACCAAAGTTAGCTTATAGGTACACACTATGAAGCTTTTAAGACATGACTGTGTGTTTTAATTATAAGAGCAGTTTATACATATGCAAAATATTTTAATGCAGCCGGGTCCTTAACTTTTTATTGTTTTGTACTTAAATGTACAAAAGGCCAAGATGACAGATAGAGGGAGGGCTATCTGTCATCTTGCCCCCCTCTGGCCCTTTGGCTGCCGACGCCTTTGCACCTTTCTATAGAAGTTTCTTTTGTAATTTTTTTCGCAGTTTTATTCTATTTATCTCGACATCTAAGCCGATTATTTTGCAATACTTTTCGGATACAATATCAGTAAAGTTCTCCAGTGGCGACCGCGCACCGGAAATCGTAGAGTAGGCAGGACTCCCACTCGGTGGACCGATGACCTGGTGAAGGTCGCGGGATGCCGCTGGATGCGGGCAGCGCAGAACCGGTCGTCGTGGAAATCCTTGGGGGAGGCCTATGTCCAGCAGTGTACGCCCTTCGGCTGATATGATGATGATGATGACAATATCAGTACTTGTGCTTGGACTGTGCTCCACTAAGCAGTGTCACTGCTACAAGCTACAACACAACGGCTATTTTATAACGCATGTCTCATATAAATTTAAAACCCATAAATATTTTTACTGTTTTATCAAATCCACGAACATCTTGTGTTGTTAAGTTAACACATTCGCGTGAACTACGCATAGAGACGGCCAAAATACTGGATCATCATCATCATCATATCAGCCGGAAATCGTCCACTGCTGGACAAAGGCCTCCCCCAAAGACATGTATAACGACGTATGAATACGTCTCTCAACATACTAGATTTACTTTGAGAACGTAGATAAACGTCAGCTAGTAATACTAAATCCTATTGGTGACGTCGTTGCGTCACAACATATCAAAATCTCAAATCTTTAGCGTTTAACATGGAAATTTCATACCGCTAAGTTGACACTATACACACATACATAATCACGTTCTCTCTCACACACTACGTCTATATACGGCTTTTCACACATACACAATCACGTTCTGTCTCACACACAACGTCTATACGGCTTTTTGTGTATGGGTTGCGCTTGCGATGAAAGTGGACGTGCACAAACGTCAATGTCATTACTCGTCGCATGAAATAAATATAAGTTAAAGCAGAATGTTTTGATAGTTTGCATATTAGTATGACGAAAATATGCGTCACGACTTAATGTGATTTAGCTGAGAAAAATCGAGATCCCTGCGACCAAAGTTTCCAATGCGTCGCCTTAACACATTCGCGCGATCATGGTACTTTTACCATCTTTTACTAATCTTTTACAATCTTTTACTTTTCTTTTAGTAAAAGATGGTAAAAGTACCATGATCGCGCGAATGTGTTACGGCGACGCATTGGAAATTTTGGTCGCAGGGATCTCGATTTTTCTCAGCTATTACAAAGCTTCAGAAAGTGATATTTTGTAACCTGATTCTTCATTTCAATGACTTCATTTTGTCAGTTGCAGAAACACGATATAACTTTTATAACAGAAAAAAATATAGTAAAAGATGGTAAAAGTACCATGATCGCGCGAATGTGTTAAGGCGACGCATTGGAAACTTTGGTCGCAGGGATCTCGATTTTTCTCAGCTATTACAAAGCTTCAGAAAGTGATATTTTGTAACCTGATTCTTCATTTCAATGACTTCATTTTGTCAGTTGCAGAAACACGATATAACTTTTATAACAGAAAAAAATATATCCAAGGAACCTCTTTTAAAACAGAGATTTGCATTCTATAGACAAACCAGACCCGATTTAGTTCCTCTAAATTTTCTTAGTCGATTAGTCTAAATACACACTTCATTAAGCCAGTTGGATTTTTTAAAAATTAATTGTAGTTTTTAATTGATACGAGAAAACAATGAAAAATTGCGGTTATTTTCTTTACTCTTTACACGTAAAGAAAAATACAGAGACAACTGTTCCAATCAATGCCTCACCATTACAATTAGGTCATTCAAAATATTAACTACTCATAATTTCTAATCAGACGATACTAGTGCGATTTACGTTCGAGTCGATTTCTAACCAAATCATAGAAGTATCTTCTAAAACTTGACGCTGCTTACACTACAATAATCCATATATTATATTTTCTAGTTCTTTTTATTTCTTCAGTTTCTAGTTGGTAGACACAGTCAAGGAATTTAATTTCCAACCCACCTAAGGTTCAACACCGTATAGCAAACTGTCACCGTAAGAGCTATTTTTGATTGACACTGACACATAGAAAAGCAAATAATAACTTTTCGCAAAGAGGATATCTTTAATTTAAAGTTGAAAAATAATACGTACTGACATTTCAATACAATTACTGAAATAGAATTTTCGACCTTAATGCATTACGAATCTCTAAAGACATTTCAACAAAATGGGTAGGGAATTAAATTCCTTGACTGTACGTACACAGAAAAACTGATAAAAAAAACTTTATGTTTTTCAACAGACGATGCTCCAAATCGGTGGTGGCGCCGTTCTAGTGGCGGCAATAGTGGCAGTCTTCGTGGTTGCCACCCAAGGCCGGGATCCAGATCTGGAGGCGCTGGAACACGAGGGCAAGGAGTACATCAAACAGTTGGACATAGCATCTGGAATTAGGAAAAACAGAGCTAGTCTCGCTGAGTGGGCGTATACGTCTAATATTACTAAGGAGAATGAAGAGAAAAAGGTTGGTAGAAAAGCCCAAATAATTGTTTTAGATTGAAGCAGACAGGTTTTTTTTTAAATTAAAAATTTTAGTGCGTTTGGCTACACCTCACCTGATGGTAAGTGCCGATGCAGCAGAGGATGTAATACGCAAGCTCAAATAGTGCCTATTCACTATCGACATGAAAATTCCTAAATTATACGAATTGGGGAATACAGACGCTGGCAGGGAGTTCCACTCCTTGGCCGTTCGGATGATGAACGAAGAAGCAAAACGCTTCCTGCATCGATCGGTGCATCAGATAGCAGATCTTTAACTACTTTTAGTTTACTTTATTCTTTGCATTTTTCCTGTCTGGAGTCTATAACCATCTCCGTGGCGTAATGGTTAGTCCATTCGCTTCACATCAGGAAGTCGCGGGTTCGTTTCCCGGCGGGGTCAACTTTGTAATACTCGGTTTGGTTGGTGGAAGGGAACTTTCATAGCCCGCCTGGCTGGCTACCTCCATCTTATCTAAGTCTTGCCTCCAAACATCAGCGTTAACAGCATTGATGTGTTCCAGCTTGAAGATAAGATAGCCAGATCCCCATTGCGTTGGGGAATTTTGGTAAACCCGCTTATATCTTCGGCGTCATCATCACTTACTTACTAATTTTTTGTTAGAGTTGCATAATATCCTAAACAGCTAACCCGCTATTTCAAGAAATCCATAAAGCATTATCCAATTTAAAAGGAATATTATCACGGCCAAGTAGGCTTTTCTAGTTTAGGAGTAATACCTTTAGGAGTCTACCAACTAAATATGTGCAGTTGTTTTTTTTTTAAAGTACATAGATTTTACATTAAACGTTCTATACTATATAAACTAGGTATACACCAACTGCAAAAGCAACCTTATTTTTAAATGTATACGTTTGTTTATTGAAACTTTGTCACTTTTTTTGATACGCATTCGCCATTCCGTTGAACTAATATAATATGTCATTGAATTATCTGTTAGTTTTAGGTAGGTGGGTAACGAAAACAAACACGATATTTTTAAATTATCAGTAATATTTTTATATTCAGGATTGCAGATGTGCCTTTCATTAATTAGATAGTTGTAAATAACAAAACAATTATTGATCTATCATAAGTATGTAAATCTTTTTTCAGCTCCAGATTCAATTAGAACTCTCTCAGCAAGAGAAGGCAGCATGGGAGGAGACGAAGATGTACCACTGGCAAGACTTTCAAGACTTCACTCTCAGGAGGATGTTCAAGAAGTACAGCGAGCTGGGGGTGTCCGCGCTTCCTGATGACAAGTACAAGCTGCTGATGAAATCCGTATCAGACATGGAGTCGAATTACGCAACGTCGAAAATCTGCGCTTTTGGCAATCCGGACAAGTGTGATTTGTCTTTAGAACCTGGTGAGTGTAACCACAGTCGTCATATCATCCAATATACGTCCCCACCGAGAGGCTCGAGCCTACCCTCAATTAGGGCGATCGGGCCTTTTCGACCACGCGGGCCTAGTGCACGTTGGTCGAGTTCGAAAATTTAAGGTATTTATTCAAAATAGGTACAAATTATTTCTGATAGCAATAAAATAATAATAACATAATTTCATTTGTGAAAAATCAAGAAATTAACAATCATCAGTAGTTAATGATGTCAAAATGCAATCTTTGAAATAAACCAGATTATGTCATTAGAAAACAATATGACCCGAAAAGTTATACATAAAAATCATTGAATGTCATTGATACCTTTGACAAGAGTAGGCCAGTTCACACGGACAGGACCCGATAACGAGTATAACGCGAGAGTCAGCCATCGCGCATATGATGATGGTGATCATTATCACCTGCCAAAGTATATGATGGATAAGGAATGAAGAACTTGGAGACTTCTCCACCACCAGCTGGAAAAAAATATATTTTTGTGCTTGGTCAGTGAATAAACGGTTTATCTATCTATCTATCTTAGAAAGTTTAACTTAGAAATTGGTTTATGCTCATTTGACATGCTTTTATTTAGTTTCACCTGTCCCGGTGTCTGTAATGAAATCTCGCTAGTTAAATTTGACCCACTTTCCGGGTTCCGATTGAGCTGAAATTTTGCATGCATATGTATATCGCGTGACAATGCAATATTGAAACTTGTACCTAAAAGTTTTTAAGTTTTTTAAAAAGTTATTTTATTTGGAGTGAAGGTCTGGGTGAGATAATTATTTGACACTAGCTGTTTCCCGCGGCTTCACCCGCTTGGATAACGCTTCTATGACTTATCGAGGGTGCGCAGTGCTCGAGCCGCAAGCGGCTCGCGAGCGTGAAATAAAGTAGCCTTTGTGTTAATCCAGGTCCTAATCTGTCTACCTACCAAATTTCAGTAGTTTTTTCGTGAAGAAGTAACAAACATACTCACTCACAAACTTTTGCCTTTATAATATTAGTGTGATGTAATAATAAACAGCGATCCATAATATTTGTCAGTAAACTAACTCTTGCGAGAGTTAAATTAAATTGAGTGAATAAATTGAGATGAGTAGGTATTTTGAGATTATAGTAAAAAATAATAATATTCATCTAGTATGTATCATATAACAGCGATAAACAGCGTTCAATGGAACACACATGCCCAATTACGAGTAATCATCAACTGTTTCTCAATAATCAGTCTCTGGTTACTATTTTAGTCATCATCATCATATCTACCGAAAAACGTCCACTGCTGGACAAAGTCCTCCCCAATGATTTCCACAACGTCGTTGCTTCGCTGAGTGAGAGGCCTACTACCTTCGCTATTTCTTCCATTGCGCGGTCGCTACTAGAGAACCTATGTACTGTTTACGAAGTAACTATTTAGTAATCTGTGGTACTGTACCCTATAGGCCATCTGTTCTGTTTGAAATGCAAAGGTATTTTTGTATTATTTGTGTGGAGAGATGTGTTAAGGACCCCCGATGCGCGAGTCTGACTCGCATTTTGCCAGTTTTTTTAAACTGACTTCTGGAGTTACTGCTGTGTAAACTTAAATATAAGTAACTATATAATATAATATGACTAAGGCCCGATCGCCCTAATTCAGGGTAGGCTCGAGCCCCTCGATGGGGACGTATATGAGCTGATATGATGAAATTAAAAAAATAATAATTAAAGAGTGGTTTTATGAAACCACAGTTAAAGTGAAACTTTTTTTCCCATTATAGACATTTACAGAGCACGAAACGATCATGGCTGCTCTCGTCTTGGAGCTACGGTACTGAAGACGAAAAGATCATACCGACCGCCACGCGACACACAGACGAAAAATTTTGAGACCATGTAATAAAAGTTTCACTTTAAAAAAACTTCTTCCACTTCTAAAACACTCGGCCCTCACGTTCCAGACATCACGGAGGTATTCGCGACGAGCCAGAACCCCGAGGAGCTGAAGTACTACTGGGTGGAGTGGCACAAGGCCGCCGGCGCGCGCGCACGTGACAACTTCACGCAATACGTGCAGCTCGACAACGAGGCCGCCAAACTTAACAGTAAGTTTCATTGTATCTGCCGAAAGATGTCCACAGCTAGACAAAGGCTCTTCCAAGGATTTCCACAATGACCGGCTCATCCAGCGGCTTCACCAGGTCGTCGACCCACTAAGTGGGAGGTGAGAGGACTAGTCTACGCTACGTCTTCCGGTCGGTCTAACAGTCGCCACTCGAGAACTTTATAGCCCCAACGGCTATCTATTCCACGAGCTCTGTGCCCCGCCCACTACCACGTAAATTTAGCGATTTTGTGAGCTATGTAGATTTTCTTGGTTCTCGTTCGGATTTCCTAATTTCTGATTCGATCACGCAGGTAAACAGTTCGTGTACCAGGCGTCTGGTGGTTTATTAGTCCAAGGTCTGGTAAGACGCATTTCAGGAGGAGATACTTGATTTTGGTTAATGATAAATCGATTTGATACATTCTGCTCCATCCATTGATATATTATTTTGAATTTTAGGTTAGGTGTATTTTTAAACCAGCTTTTGCCCGCAGCTTCGTCCGCGTGGACATTGTTCTGACATTGTCTTCAAGGGTAAGGGGTGCGCGATTATGTCATTTCCCACATTGTTATCTCTGTGCAAAAAAATATTAAAAAAAGAATGTTTTTTAGTTCTCTCAGGAACTTTGCTATTTTAACGGGATAAAAGTAGCCTATGTCCTTCCCTGTGACACAGGCTACCTGCATGCCAAATTTTATTAAGATTGGTTGAGGTGTTGAAGCATGAAAAGGTAACAAACAAACCAACTTATTTTCACATTTATAATATTATTACTAGTACATCGTTATTATGACTGTCTTAGAGGGTGGACATGGATTTTTCTCCAGATCCCTCGGGAACTATGTCAGGATATGCTTATTAGTAAATCATGTCATTTCCCACCCCCTCAACCATCACTGTGCAAAAAATCACACAGTCCGTTGTTCCGTTGCGATGGTGAAGAAATTAACCAAAAAGAGTGTATTTTAGTTCCCTCAGGAACTGAATCGGGCTATGCTATATTCTTGGGATAAAAGTAGCCTCCTTCCTTGTGACACAGGCTACCTGCATGCCAAATTACATTAAGATTTACAAAGTAACAAACAAAAAAAAACACATTTTCACATTTTTAATATTAGTAAGGATAAGAATTTAGTTTGACATTCAATTTAAATTATGTTTTTTGCTAAAATTTTAATTAGACTTAATTTTACTATACCATTTTGCGTGCATTATCATGATTTATCTCTTTAATCTTGTACGGTACAAAGCACAATAATTTTGTCCGTCATAAAACTTACAAAGGACAGATCATAAAGCATATTAATTTTGCACGTCGTAAAACTTACCAAGGACAGATCATAAAGCACATAAATTTTGTTCGTCATAAAACATACTAAGGACAGATCATAAAGCACATTAATTTTGTACGTCATAAAACTTACAAAGGACACATCATAAAGCACATTAATTTTATACGTCATAAAACTTACAAAGGACACACCATAAAGCACATTAATTTTCTACGTCATAAAACTTACAAAGGACACATCATAAAGCACATTAATTTTGTACGTCATGAAACTTACAAAGGACAGATCATAAAGCCATTAATTTACACCTGTACATTTACTTATGAACACAAATAAATTAATTTGAAATTTAAATTGAGAAGAGGAAACTGAACAACCTTCCTCAATAATGGTCAATTCACAAAAAAAATGGACTTCCCATACAAAGTTCGATTAAGAGAACTTTTCGAGAGATTAATGAAAAATTTTGGTATTAAAATACAAATGAGATGAGAACGGATTAATATTACCACATTAGCATTAATTAAAATGGCCACTTTTACAGTTTTGAAAAAAAAATAATTTTTGCTAATATTTACAATGATAAAATAACAATTAAACAATAGCTGTTATGTTATATGCGCAAAATACTCAATAATTTCGATTAAAGTCTTAGGAATGAGTAAAGTATTTATTTATATTGGCGGCGCTAACACAGAAAAAAGTAAGCGCCATCTGTTAGAAATCAGAAGTATACTTGTAGGTACGTCGAAAGTTTAAACCACAATAGACTAATTAGTCTACTGTGTTTAAACTAAGCTGAGTTATATACTTTAACCACAACTTTAACTGAGTCCAGATAGCCTGCTCGAGCGTTACCGCAGATTGGGCGGTCACGTTACTGATAAGAATGCCGGTTAAACAGCTAATCTCTTTCATTCCTATGCAGTCTGACAGAGACAGCATTCAAGAGATTGACAACAGTAAAGAGTGGGAAATTATTATTATATTGTTACAGACTCATTCCTATAGTTCCAACATCGTCCTGGCATTTAGGGTGCATTGCCCTCTCAAATCACATTGCTGTGGCAATAAATGATAAAAAATAGGTTAATTTATTTTATTTGATCTCAATGTAGGTTTTACTGTGCTATACTTACTCACCACATTGTCAGTCAATTTGATACTTGAAATAAAAATCTTTGATTTATTTATTGTATTTTTTAAATATAATATTTTATTATTTGACAGGAAATCAGCTGTAATTCTACACATTTGTGAAAATTTCAACTGGCTACCTATTACGGTTCAACAGATACAGCCCTTTAAAAGTTGGACAGAGTGACGGACAGACGGACGGTGTAGCCTTAGTAATAGACCCTATTATTGGATAGGCATATCGTTGGTAAGGAACCATGAAAATAAATTAGCGTCGATTCTTAGGATTTTTTTTCTAGAATATGATCGCTTGTACAGCTACGTCATGTGTTTACAACTTTTACATACCGCTGGCACAGTATTACAATATAGCGGCTTACAGTAGCGCAACGAATGTACTTACGCAGAGCAACAGCAGGCGGCGGGGCACTGCCTGGCAAACTTCGCGAGTTTGCCAGGCTGACTAAAGGTTAAGACGGTACCTACGCCGGTGGCGCATCGTGCGACATTAAAGGCGTTGCGCTACTGTAAGTCATATCGTAACACTGTGGCGCTGGATTGCACAGGTGAATACCATAATTATTAAAAACCATTTAAAAATAAATGAATATAAATTATGTGAAACGAACAAGTGAGTTTCTTTATGTATTCAGTTTTAGATGTTTCATTCTAATTGAAGGGATGATGGTAAGTGACGTAGATGCCGAAGATGATTACCAAGATTCCCCAACGCAATGGAGAACTAGCTATCTTATCTTCAAGCCGGGACATACGGGACAGCACATATACAACAGTTTTCTGAAAATACATTTGTTTATTCATCAGCATACCCATTGCCAAACATAGGCCTCTCCTAAGGATTTCCACAACGACCAGTCCTGCGCAGCCCGCATCTAGGCGGCTTGCCGCAACCTTCATCAGGTCGTCAGTCCACCGAGTGGGGGGTCTGCCTACACTACATTCACAACGTCTTTTGGTGCGCGGTCCCCACTCGAGAACTTTACTGCTTCAGCGTCTGTCCGTTCAGAAGCTATATGCCCCTCCCTCCCACACTGGTACTTTAGTGTAGGTTCATAATAATAAATATAAAGATTTTGACGTCTTTTGACTAAAAACATAAATATCGGAAAAACAATAAATCTTGAATTACAATTCAATAAACAATTTTCTAATTAATTCTATGTAATCACCAATTTCAAGTAGCTTTATGTCTTATATGTATTATTTTATACTGTTATATTAATTGATAGTCTTCCAATTAAATAAAAATAAATTAAACATATCGTTCAATGTATATGTATTTTACAAAATTCCAGATTTCAAAGATGTAGCCGAGTGGTGGCAGTCTGAATACGAGGTCTCTGATTTCGAAGAACAACTGGCGAAGATATGGGATGCTGTGAAGCCTTTGTACCAGCAGCTGCATGCCTATGTGAGGAAGCGATTGCGCGATAAGTACGGAGACCAGGTCGTGTCAGCTAGAGGACCGATCCCTGCACACTTGTTAGGTAAGAAATTTGTTTCAAAATTGATTTAACAAAGCCTTGTTTTTAAATAAGAATTTGTAATAGGATTAATAGGCTTAATATAATAGGGATGACGAATGCTAGTCATCTGAGTTACTTTTTATCAACTGTCAAAAACGACATTTTGTTCTAAAAATGTTTGAAATACCTAGGCGTGACGTCATAGCTTAGCAGCGTCATTTTAATACTCATTTTGTGATTTTGGTGAATTAAATATCGAAGACTTGATGGAAAACAAAACGAGTAAGGTTTTCCGAAGTTTAAGTAGGGGGGCAATTTAGTGATAAACAGTTCATAATTTTTTTTCTGATGCTGTCGTCATCCCTATTGATATATCTAGTGTATCAATTTGATAACCTTGGTCACTTTAAGAAATGCCAAAGTTGTGTTAAACTCGCTTTTGTATCTTTCCGCTAAATGGTATGGGACCCTGATAAAGTGTTCATAATAGGTCGTCACTTTGTAATCACAGATTGTCCCATATCGTAAAGATGACAGGCAACAGAGAATACTTTACCAGCCTACTTTACTAATTTAAGATATGGCGCCGCAAAAAAAAAATATTTATAAGAAGATGAGCGAAAGGAACCTGTAATAGTATATTACTGCAGCGGCCAGCAAAAGAGCTATTGAGGGACGAACAAGTAAATGTGAGCCGAGGCAAAGCCGAGGCAACACATACGTAAGTCCATCAATGCATAGTTGTGGCCAAGGCTGTATAGTACTTTTCTCAAATAATGCGCGGAAATTAGAACTAAGTAGTACCTAGGCAGAACTCTTTATTTGAAATAGTATATTACTGCAGCGGCGAGCAAAATAGGCATTGATGGACTAACGTGTTCATGTGGGCCGAGGCAAAACGCGTCAAAGTGTTTATTTTTTTTCAATAAACAGATTTCTTTTTGCAAGTCAGTTCGAAATTTAAATAAAACCTTTGATAAGTTACCTCCTCGGTTGCCATGTTTCGGAGGTAAACATGTTCCATTTTCAAGTTACACAGATATCAGTACATAGTAATTTTGTTAGTAATTTATTTAGAGTACATAGACATATATGGATTTTCATACTACTTTTGCCGGCCGCTACTCACATGTATTTGGCTAGCACATCAATTTCGATTTATCTCGAAGAAGGTATCTAATGCTCAAACTTCCTAGTATGTTTGAGAAAAAAAGAATAACGCAAAGACGATCTCAATTTCAGGTAACATGTGGGCCCAGACGTGGAACAACATCGAATCATTCACCCGGCCATACCCTGACAAGAAAGAGATAGATATAACCCAAACGATGAAAGAGCAAAACTACACCGCTCTGAAGATGTTCCAGATGTCAGACGAGTTCTTTAGATCATTGAACCTAACGGCGATGCCTGAGAAGTTCTGGCAGAATTCGATTATAGAGAAGCCTACAGATAGAGATATCGTGTGCCATGCGTCAGCTTGGGACTTCTTTGATGGTGAAGACTTTAGGTAGAGTAAAGCAAATTATCAAAACAGATACCGTAATCTGAGACTAATAAAATGAGACTAATAAATAAGGAAAGATTTCTAAGGGTCCAGACACACGAACTGCAAGCCAGCAGCATATTCGCAGTTTGGATGCAGTTAGAGCGGATCTTACTAGGAGAACTGCATCCAAGCTGCAAATTTACAGCTGGCTTGCAGTCCGTGCGTCTGGACCCTAAGAGATAATAATTATTATATCAGCTCATATACGTCCCCACCGAGGGGCTCGAGCCTACCCTGAATCAGGGCGATTAGGCCTTAGTCGACCACGCGGGCCCAGTGCGGGTTGGTTGACTTCACACACAACCTTGGAGTTTTTTCGCAGGCCTGTGCAGGTTTCCTCACGATGTTTTCCTTTACCGTTAAAGTAATCGGTAATGATCTGGTTAGATGGACCGAGTCGTTACCGGTTGAGACACCGACGCTAATAATTAAATGAAGAAATTGTAAAATGTTGCAGCGTAGTTCGTTCTCTTGGTTAAAACATATTATTTTTTTGATGATATTTTGCATTGCATGAATTTTGGTAAATTTAAAGTTTAGTTAACGTTACAATTTTTCAAAACTCCTAACATGATGCAAAATTTGGCTTAATTTTAAAGGATCAAACAGTGCACGACAGTAGATTACGAATATTTCCAAACAACGCACCACGAGATGGGTCACGTACAGTACTTCCTTCAGTACCGTCACCAGCCAGTCGTGTTCAGAGACGGAGCGAATCCAGGTAAAGCAAAAAAAAAAACAAATTTTAAAGAACTTGATTTATTTTTTAAGGATCAAAATGTGCACAGTGGTGAACAAAGAAAGCTTGAGGACGGTGCATCATGAAATGGGACACGTTCAATATTATTTGCAGTACAGAAAGAAACCGGTAGTGTTCCGTGAGGGCGCGAATCCAGGTGATTTTGAGATTGAATCATTTGGGATTAACTTGATCGTTGTTTAAATGTTTTCGGGCTTGTACACCTAACTTCACGGGCTTAGCAGTGTTAACAAACCACAACGCACACGCCAACACAGCAAATACTTTTTTCTTCTTGAGAATTAGTTTTATTTTTATGATTGTGATACAGGAGTACCAATCTAAAATAAACCTACTATAACGTGAAATTCCTGAAGTTTCTGATCTTGTAATTCTTATTATTTGATGAATGTGCTCACCTTCATGCTAAAAAAACCGGCCAAGTGCGAGTCAGAACCGCACACATAGGGTTCTGTACCATTAGTAACTGTACATGGTGCTAGTAAAAAGGGTTCCATACCATCATACTAGATGGCGCTAGTTTCTTCACGTTAAAACAAAAACAGGTTTTTTTATGGAGACCCCCCTTATTTTTTAACTTTTTCAAATTTTTACTATATTTGTTGTTATAGCGGCAACAGAAATACATCATCTATGAAAATTTAAACTGTCTAGCTATCACGGTTCATGAAATACAGCCTGGTGACAGACGGACAGACAGATAGATAGACAGACAGACATACAGACAGACGGACGGACAGCAAAGTCAGTAATAGAATCCCCTTTTTACCCTTTAGGTACGGAACCCTAAAATGAACTGTTTAGCCACGCTGTGCATACTTTTTAGCGCATAGCGTAGCCTTCACCGTCTGACATACATAAATTAATATTAAAAAATCGCTAAACACGTTAAAAAAACCGACTCCCATCGCAACAACTTAGGACATTTTAGCATTATTATTTTTTGGTTTTTGTTAATTTTCTAATAAAGTACAACATCGACTTTGATAGAATTTAGGGGAAGGGGGGGCAAGATGCGTCCTTAATGTTTGCGGAGTAATAAAACTGACAACATTTGCGTCATGAGATCTGGTTTATTTTAATAATCTTCCTTGGTAATCAGTCTTTCGTATTTAATAATTAAATTAACTATGTAATAACTTATGTATTATAATAAAGAAATAAAAAATCAATAAGTAAAAAAGGCGTATCACCCCATCTTGTCCCCTAGGGAGGGCAAGATGGGGTACCCCTTGGGGCAAGATGGGGTATGCTAAAATTAACCCATTATTGCTCACAAAATTCGCACGTAAAGGTTGAATCTTTATCCTCATTCTCTACTCCAGCGCAGCTGCAATGTGCCCATTTGCCGCATGCTGCACAAGCAGCCCAACCTTCGTTTGAATCCAAGTAACGACCACTGCAGTACAGACAAGGAGTTTTTTCAACATCATTGTCGCTGTTCTCTCTTGCCGATGAGGTCTTAGCAACTTTTTTTGTTTTTTGTCACTCTCTTCTTTTTAATTGCTGTTTTCAAAGTTTTCTTTAGATCCCTCATCTCTTTCCTTTTATTTTTATTTTCTTCTTCAAGCTTTTTTCTTTTTATAGTCTCTTCCAGTTCATTTTTAAAGGGAGATGAAGTAATGATAGCAGTTTTTCCACGTTTTCTTGTTGTGCGAGAAGTTTTTCGTGTTGTTGGATGGGGCATTAACTGTTTGAGGCTAATAACAGAAAATACCGATTGTTGTGGAGTACAT
This sequence comes from Coleophora flavipennella, assembly GCA_947284805.1. Classification (NCBI taxonomy): domain Eukaryota; kingdom Metazoa; phylum Arthropoda; class Insecta; order Lepidoptera; family Coleophoridae; genus Coleophora; species Coleophora flavipennella. The sequence continues at coordinate 3,594,984 of OX369297.1, forward strand.
GGCCGTTTGTTTATTTCTGTATTTACTTTTTGCTCAATTATTGCTCTTCGTCGGCAGAAAAAACTTATACCTTTGGGCCTAACTGGACCTTCAGTGGTTTCGAAGTGGACTCATTGTCTAGTAAGCTTTAACAAAATACCTTCACTTTTCTTTCCAGAGTTGTCTGAGGCACAGAAAATGTTTTAGCAGCTAGCTTATATCCCATTTTACCTTTTATTACACACTTCTGCATACTCTATTCAGACCAACTTCCTCTGTCCGTCTTTCTTTTATAATTTTTCACCATTCTATAACCAAAAATATTTTAAAATTATGACACGTAAACAGAAAAGTAAACTTCCTACTTCAAAATTTTTAAAATTTATACTTGAAGAAGTTCATCACAATACACTCATCATTACAGCTCATATACGTCCCCACCGAGGGGCTCGAGCCTACCCTGAATCAGGGCGATTAGGCCTTAGTCGACCACGCGGGCCCAGTGCGGGTTGGTCGACTTCACACACAACCTTCGAGTTTCTTCGCAGGCGTGTGCAGGTTTCCTCACGATGTTTTCCTTCACCGTTAAAGCAATCGGTAAGTATGTACTTAAGTTTTTGAAAAACTCATTGGTACATTGGCCGTCCAGATTTGAACCCGGCACCTCTGGTTAGATGGACCGAGTCGTTACCGGTTGAGCCACCGACGCTTTTTTTACACTCATACACCCGAAAATCATAAAATGTTACGTATTTATATAATTATAATAAAAAAATTCAGACAAAAACTTGGAGGCTAAGGTGAGGTACCCTCATACCCCATCTTGCCCCTTCATGCATATGTCAGTCTAAAAATGTCTTGAAAAATAACACTACAAAGTACAGATGTAAACAAGTTCTTACCTGTTGGCGTAATCATTGGCTCACGGGAATAACGTAGCACTCAGTTTGAATAGTTGTTATTCAAAGAAGAAACACGACTTAACTGCGGTACAAAAATAACAAGCAAAAAATTTTTTCGGAAAACAATTAAAGCACGTAGTTTCGCCGCTCAGTCGCACTGCCAACTAGAAGCCATCATGGCCGCGCTGCGTCACGCGATAGAATGATCGTGATTGGTTTATTAGTTTGCCTACTAACACGGGTACCCCGTCTTGCCCGCTACCCCGTCTTGCCCTCCCTTCCCCTATATGGGATCACACGGGAAGCACTAGTTTTCAAATAAAAAAATAATCATAAAAATCGGTTCACACTGTTAAAAGTTCTGAGGTAACACACAATAAAAAAAACATAGTCGAATTGAGAACCTCCTCCTTTTTGGAAGTCGATTAAAAATAGGCTTACCTAGCTATGCAGCGAAAAATACTCTTTAATCTACACCAGTGCCAGAGGTGACTTGATGACAAATTTACTAATAATCTGGGTTTTTATGGGAGGTACCTGGTAGATTTTTTTTTCTGGCACAATTAACTTAATAGTGAAGTAGGCCTTATACATTTTGATAACGTACAAAGTTTCTTTAAAGATCATAGAGCCATTTAAAAAATAATATTTATGATATGGCAAAACTTTGTGCATGCTACTTCTATTGTGTATCTATAATTGTATATTTTGTTGTACAATAAAGAGTTCACAAACAAACAAACCCTCAAAATCAGGATAAAAAAAGTATCCTTCTTAAAACAGTACATAATTAAATAGACTAAACACACACGAAACCTTTTTTAATTTCTTTAAACCTAAATTATATGTAGCGCAAAAGCACCGGATGGACGTACAGAACAGACACAGATATACAATATACCTTTTTGTTTTTTTAGTTTCTTAGATTCTATTAGATCCCTAACAAAATCTGAATTTCAATTTCCTAGCGAACCCAATACCACAGTGTGATGACAATTCTTCCGTCTTTCGTCACTCGAAAGTAATATGTAAATGCCTTGGCTGATTCAACATAGTTGGCATTGTTCAGTTTTTTGTAAGGAATATCTACTCAAAAACATCTTGGGAGAAATAACTTCGTACCGCCTCACACTACACAACACTACCACTACCGCTATACTACCAGTACACTACCACTACCACTACCACTACCATTACCGCTATACTACCAGTACACTACCACTACCACTACCTCTACCACTACCACTACACTGCCATTACACTACCACTACACTACCAATGCCACTTCACTACCACTACACTTCCGCTACACTACCACTACACTTCCATTTCACTACCAATACACTACCACTACCACTACCTCTACCTAGACCACTACAAATACACTACCACTATACTACCAGTACACTACCAGTAAACTACCACTACACTACCACTACACTACCACTACACTACCACTACACTACCACTACACTACCACTACACTACCACTACACTACCACTACACTACCACTACACTACCACTACACTACCACTACACTACCACTACACTACCACTACACTACCACTACACTACCACTACACTACCACTACACTACCACTACACTACCACTACACTACCACTACACTACCACTACACTACCACTACACTACCAATACACTACCACTACACTACCACTACACTCACCACCACTACCACTACACTACCACTACACTACCACTACACTACCACTACACTACCACTACACTACCACTACACTACCACTACACTACCACTACACTACCACTACACTACCACTACACTACCACTACACTACCACTACACTACCACTACACTACCACTACACTACCACTACACTACCACTACACTACCACTACACTACCACTACACTACCACTACACTACCAATACACTACCACTACACTACCACTACACTACCACTACACTACCACTACACTACCACTACACTACCAATACACTACCACTACACTACCACTACACTCACCACCACTACCACTACACTACCACTACACTACCACTACACTACCACTACACTACCACTACACCACCAGTACACTACCACTACTGGTAGCGTACCTTTTCAATAAATGTCTACATGACGGTGTCTTTCCTCGTGCACTTAAAAAAGTAAAAATTTCCCCACTTTACAAGGGAAAAGGTCATAAATCTCAAATCAAATCCTACTGGCCTATATCACTGGTGCCTGGTATTAGCAAGGTCCTTGAAGTAGGTTTGAACAACAGACTGCTCTCTTTCTGGCTCAGTCGCGACATAATGTCGGATAAACAATACGCGTATCGTCAGGGCAGATCAACCACTGACCTAGTGCGAGAAGTGGTGTGGCGGGTGCTGAGCGCTCGCGAGGCGGGCCACCAGGTAGCGGTATTATGCTGTGACCTATCTCGCGCTTTTGACACTGCCGACCATTCGCTGTTAGCGACCAAGCTAAGCTTTTACGGCATTAGGGGCCCGGCACTATCACTCTTAGCCTCTTTTATGTCAGATAGAGCACAGGTATGCGTAGGCGATAAAGGTCGCTTCAGTCCACAGAGATGAGCAACATTATAGGCGTACCGCAGGGTTCCTGTCTATCTAACACCTTGTTTACAATTTTACTGAATGACCTCCCCAGTGTCATTCAGGGTGCAGAACTATTCATGTATGCCGATGATGTTACCGCTGTAGTTACTGCCAAAACCCACGTCCAGTTGGAATGTGCCCTGAATGACACTGTTCAGAAGATAAACCTGTGGTTCCAATCCAATGGTCTTGTCTTGAACAAAGAAAAAACTTGTTTTTTAACATTTAATCTGAATGGGTCAATGTCGCATCAAATGAAAGTTTACGCCGATAATTGTTTAATACAACAGGTAGGTACCACGCGTCTATTGGGCTTCCATCTAGATAGCGCCCTCACCTGGGAGACGCATATAGATGTGATGTGCGCGCGCCTAGGCCGGGCCTGCTTCGCGCTGCGCCGCCTCGCGAACACTGCGACCAGGGAAGCCGTCAGGAGTTGTTATTTTGCCACCGTACACTCGTTGCTGACCTACGGGACGGAACTATGGGCACGCGCTGCCGATAGAGACCGAATATTCGTCATGCAGAAGCGAGCTGTGCGGGCAATGGCAGATGATGATGTATCTGCGAGTGAATATTTAATATTTCACTGAATTTAAAATTCTGACGCTTCACTGCCTTTTCATACAAGAAGTCGCAGTGTTCACACACACTAACTTGCATTTATTTAAAAGAAAAGGTATTAACACTGCTTTCAATCTCCGAAGTAACTCCCACAAAGATAGGTTGGTCACGCAGCCACACAAGCTCAGTAAGTCGGAGCGGTCCGTGTACATACTGGGGCCTGCAGTATACAACAGGCTGCCGGACTCTGTCAGGGATGCACCTTCCACACAATCGTTTAAGACTCGTATCAAAAAGTGGCTGCTCGAGAAACGATTTTACGAGTTTACTGAATTCCTGGAACTGCCAATACTATTATAATTATCTAATTAATGCTAACGACGACGGTTACTGTGTTATTGTTATTTTGTTTTTATTTAATTGCATTAATATGCAAAAAAATAGTTATTTTAAGTAGTAGTGACTTTGATTATATGTTAAAATGAAATTTATATGTAAGGTTGCCTAGACTTTAGATTATTATAATAATCTAATTTTGTATTTTATTTTCGACGTGTAACAATTGTTATCAATAAAATTTATCTTATCTTATCTTATCTTATCTACACCACCACTACACCACCACTACACTACCACTACACTACCACTACACTACCACTACACTACCACTACACCACCACTACCATTACCTCTACCAATACCACTGCACTGCCAATGTATTATCACTACCACTACACTACCACTACCACTATTTAAAATTAGAGCTAGGGCCGTTTTTCGTACTATTTGAGTCTGTGAAGTAATCACATTTCAATTTGAAACGACATAAAAATAACCAGTGACTCAAAAGAAAAAAAATATTAAAATAGTTTCTGAAAAAAGTTTATACAAAAATTTTCAATATTTAAAAAAATACTTTAGTTTTATTGAACAATGCCAATTTAACATAATTAACTATAAGATCATAATTATTGTACATACATTTCATGGGTAACATACCTTAGGTAGCTTTCACATCATCTTGGAGTTATTTCAAAATAATATCTGCCCCAACGCATTCATCTTTCTTGAATTTTGTCATACTCGTACTTGTAGATGGCGTTATTTAAAATGAAATCACTTATTTTTCATTGTGACATGATGACATTTGCCAGGTTTCCACGAAGCTGTCGGCGACACCATCGCGCTGTCAGTGTCATCTCCTAAACATTTGCGTCGAGTCGGCCTTCTTATCGGAGATGCCGAAGATGAACAGACTGAGATCAATCAGCTTTACAAGATGGTAAAATTTAATTCCGATCAATATTTTTTTATCTAAAATTGGTAAGTCCTTGGCATCATCTCACCTGATGGTAAGTTGCGATGATGCCGAAGATGGAAGCGGACTTAACAAGATTCCATAACGCAATGGGGAACTGGCTATCTTAACTTCAACCCCGGAACATATCAATGTTGTTAACATTGATGCTTGGCAGCAAGACTTAGATAAGATGGTGATAACTAGCTAGGCGGGTTTAGAAAATGCCTTTCAACCAACCAAACCGAGTCTTATAAAGTTAACTCCGCCGGGAATCGAACCTGCGACCTCCTATGTGAAGCTAACGGTCTTAACCATTACGCCGCGGAGCTGGTTATTAAATGTTCCCCACTGCTGGAGTACGGATCTCTTCCAAATTGTGGAAAGTTAGGACATGCCACCCACGAGGGCTTCTGGGTTAGCGAACTCCAATCTCAGAAGTCTAAAAGCCAATAAGGCATCTAGTAATCGCAACCAGCATCAATGGCTTAACGTGCCACTTACAGACAAACCCATCCAGGTAATGCTTCAGATCAGTTTACTTGCATGATATCCAACCACGCAAGTTGCACTGAGCTTCGACCGCTTATATTTGTTTTTCAAACTTTTAGATTTTTCTTACCCGGCTGCCAAAGAAGAACAGCTAATGTTTTTCGGGTGTATGAATCATATATAGGTCCCAACCGAGGGGCTCGAGCCTACCCTGAATTAGGGTGATCGGGTGTATGTATGTAAGCATGAAATAGTTCTTTGTCTGGAACTGTAGCCTGAACGGCTGGATGGATTTAAGGGTACCAGATACCGTTAAATTCGTCGATACCCTGATTGTTATAGGCTACATATTACGCAGTCGAGTTCTTGATATTCATTTAGTTAGAGACGTTATTTGCTTACACAAATTTGATTTTCTCTTCTTATACTGTTTTTAATATCGTAGCGTTAATTTAGCTTACTTAAATAAATTTACATCGCTACCAAAGTATATACGAGTATATTAGTACTAACATACAGTATGGACACTCCCTGCCGCTCTCTAGATTCCGACCTCACCCCCTCGTCACCCAGATTGATACAGTTTGGTAATAGTTTGGTTCTCGAATGTATAGGATTTCGCCGTGATTTTGTTTGCTCCGTCATTTGTTTTAAGAAAGGTTATTTCACGCTCGTTATATGCAGTGTCCGGGGTATGTCGCTTCACTCATTGTAAAATATAAATGATTCGTCTTTTTTTTTGCTTTGAAATTCTGATGTGTGGTATTTACCGCTAGAAAAACCAAGATTGAGTGTTTTAGAACACAATAGTTACCACATCAAGACTTTGATTAATATATTGAACGTTTCAGGGTATAGACAAAATAGTGTTCCTTCCCTTCGCCTACACCCTGGACTTGTTCCGTTACGGTGTGTTCCGTGGGACCACCACTCCTGAGGACTACAACTGCCATTATTGGAGGCTTAGGGAGAGCCTTCAGGGTGTGGAGCCACCTGTCAACAGGACTGAGGAGGACTTTGATGCAGCGGCCAAATATCATGTTTCTGCTGATGTAGAGTATGCTAGGTGGGTTTTTTTAATTCACAATTATTGGTAAGCCCTTGGTATCATCTCATCTGATGGTAAGCGAAGTGACTATAATGCCGAAGATGAAGACGGGCTTACCAAGATTCCCCAACGCAATGGGGAACTGGCTATGTTATCTTCAAGCCGTAACACACCAATGTTGTTAGAATTGATGTTTGGCGGCTAGATAAGATGATGGTAGCTAGCCAGGCGGGCTAAGAAAATGTCCTTCCACCAACCAAACCGAGTCTTACAGTGAGAAGTACTTACAGAGTAAGATTCCGCCGGGAATCGAACCCGTGACCTCCTAACGTGAAGTCAATGGACTGAACCATAACTCCACGGAGGTGGTTAAATGTGGGTCTATCTAATGTAATAAGGGTTGTGAAACTTTTGAGATAGAAGTACTTGTCTTTTTTGTAATTGAATCTGCCGTAAAAATTGATTGTTATATTTTTTATACACAATTGGTAAGCCCTTGGCATTATCGCACTAGATGGGAAGTGACGATGTCGAAGATGGAAGCGGGCTTACTAAGACTTCTCAACGCTATGGGAAACTGGCTATCTTATCTTCACGCCGGAATACATCAATGCTGTTAACATTGTTGTATAGACATAAGACATTTATTTATAGCGGCAAGACTTAGTTATGATGGTGGTAGATAGCCAGGCAAGCTTAAAAAACGCCCCCGCCACCACTCAAATCGAGTATTACAAAGTCAGACCCCACTCGAAATCGAACCTGTTTCCCCCCTCTCCATTTCATCATCGGACGACCAGGCACGGAGAGCGGATCCATCCCTTTGTCGCCAATGTTCCACCTTTTCGCACGAAACGCTTCGCGTCTTCGTTCATCATGCGAACGGCCAAGGAGTGGAATTCTCTGTATTCCCCGATTCGTATAATTTAGGTATATTCAAGACGACAGTGAATAGGCACTATTTGAGCTTGCGTTTCAAAAGCCTTTCAGGTGACTAATCGTAAACATTTCAAGTCAAGTTAAAAGAAATTGCCTCTCTTTTTAAGGCTACGGTATCTACTAGGGGTGTTCAATAAAAAGTCATAATGAGTGTTACGCGATTTTATTTTATTTAAAAGTTAATTTATTTTTCGCCGTAGTCACCTTTCAGGTTTATACACTTTTTTTTCTAAACCTAAATATCCCTGTCTAAAAAAAATTTCTTCCTGATCCCATGAAAAATCGTGTACGGTGTCGACTACTGCGACTACTGCGTCATCATCTTCAAATTAATGGCCCCTGAGATGTTCCTTTAACCGCAGAAATAGGTAGAAATGACTAGGAGCAAGGTGCGGTAAAAATGGAAGATGTTCCATCGATTCGAAGCCAGCTTCTCGAATGACAGTCATCGCAACTCTGGACTTGTGCGCGGGGGCGTTATCTTAGTGAAACAAAACAACTGTAGCAAGATTTACTGATTAAGGTATTCGATAATTACCAAGCCTTGGCTGTCCCAAAAAAGATAACTTATGATCTGGCGGATGGAATCGCCTTAAATTTCTTCGGAGTTGGAGATGACGGTCTCTTCCAAGTCATGGACTGTTTTTTCATTTCCGGGTTATAATCGTGGATCCATGTTTCGTCCATAGTTATGAATCGAGCCAAAAATCTGTCAGGATCTTTTGTAACAAATCCATACAGCTTTGTGAAATTCTCAGTATCGTTTGATACTGCGCGTCAGAAAGCATTATGGGCACCCAGCGTGCTGAGACTTTTTTTATACCCAAATGGTCGTGTATATTATTATGAACACTTCCAATCTAAATCTTCACTTCTTCTGCTATAAAACGAACAGTAACAAGACGATTCGCCAAGACAATGTTTTCAAGTTTTTTAATCATTTGTTCAGTCACTGCCGATTTAGGGCGATGTAGGGAGTAGGGGAATGTGGGGCGTGGGTCGTCGTTAGTGGGAGTTCTTCCTTGCTTGAACTCAGCACACCAACGTGCAACGGAGGAGCGTGAACCCTTAATGTTGCTCTCAAGTCTTGATTTACCTACTCCGTAGTAAAATTTTTCTAGCAGATATATTTTATTACCGAACGAACTTAAATTTTATCCATTTTTAAGAACACGTTCCGACACTACGCAAACAAATGACTTCTATTTTTACAAAACAAAAGAGAATTGGTTCCTTTTTTATTATATCAAATGTCTGGGCTTTGCCTGTCAGTATTTTTTTTCTTTCCAAGGATAATGTATCGCATTATTACTATTTATTGAACACCCCTCGTATACTAGCTAGCAAAAATGTAAGCAAATGTTTTTTTTTATTCTACTAGAATCCTAGGCAGTTTGGCTCAATTTTTAATAATGATGCAGTAGGTTTCAAAAATTTATAATATTAACGTCATGTTGCAGATACTACGTGTCTTTCATAATCCAGTTCCAATTCCACCGCGCCCTCTGTCAATTTGCTGGCGAGTACATCCCGGAGGATCCCACCAAAAAACTGGTCGATTGTGACATCTTCCAGAGTCTAGCTGCTGGAAATGCTCTAGCGTAAGTATTGGATCTACATACGTAACTGAGACATGGTCGCGGACTAATGAGCCGTATAATGAGGCTCAAAGTCACTCTAAGTGCGGTAAAGCGAATTACTCATATGCTCAGTCTTCCTACGCGATCGAGTCAGAAATGAGGAGATCCGTAGGAGAACCAAGGTAACCGACGTAGCTCACAGAATAGCTAAACTTAAGTGGCAGTGGGCAGGTCTCTTAGCTTGTAGAACAGATGGCCGCTGGGCCAGTGTAGTTATCGAGTGGCGATCGTACACCAGAGCATAGGAGGCCTTCCACTGGGTGGACTGACGCGTCAGCGGGAAACCGCTAAATACGAGTACGGGTAGCGCAGAACCGGTCGATAGACAATTTCTAAGGTGTTTTTCCAGCGATGGACGCCTTTCCGCTGATACAAAACGATGACGCATAGAAATCTAATTAGTTTTATATGTGATAACGTGTTGGATTCATGTTGTCAAGGGTTTACCAATTGTGAATAAAAAAATATATCTCGTTACAAAGATAAATGACCTTGAAATAACGATAATCATTGCAAGATTGCTTCTGAGTAAATACTTGTAGGAAGAAATGTTTTCTTCACCGTAATTGTCAAAACAATGCACATTAAATTAAAAGAAATAAACACTGTCAGGTTGTGAAGTCTCTGTCTCGAGACATTGCAATCCACCTGGTGCATAGATCTCTTCCCATGGATGTTAAGCCCTACTCCACACATAAGGTCTAAGTCTATATAAGTGGAAATTACAAGCTACTCTTAGAACTTTCAAGCCGTCCATAGGACCTTTTTACTCAACAACTGCCATTTTTGATAGTAACTGGCACTATCATTTGCGAAATATGGATTTACACATGATATTAACGTCACAAACATTGTAAATAATATATCAGCTGTGTCCCCGCTGAATCCACATTACCTTAATAAGTTACACCAATATAATTTACTACGGTGAAATCGTATAATTTACTAAAGTGAGACCGTATAATTGACTAAAGTGAGACCGTATAATTGACTAAAGTGAGACCATATAATTTACTAAATTGAGACCATATAATTTACTAAAATGAGACCGTATAATTTACTAAAGTGAGACCGTATAAATTACTAAAGCGAGACTGTATAATTTACTAAAGTGAGACCGTATAATTTACTAAAATGAGACCGTATAATTTACTAAAGTGAGAACGTATATTTAACTAAAGTGAGACCGTGTATTTGACTAAAGTGAGACCGTATAATTTATTAAAGTAAGACCGTATAATTTACTAAAGCGAGACCGTATAATTTCCAGGAAAATGCTCCAAATGGGCTCGTCACAGCCGTGGCCAGATGCGATGGAGATACTGACGGGCCAGCGCTCGATGAAAGCAGACGGTCTACTGGAGTACTTCAAGCCTCTCCATGACTGGCTCCAGCAGGAGAATCAGAGGACCGGCGAGTATATCGGATGGGAGCCTAGTAAAATACGTGAGTTTATTGGTAATGATATGTAATAAGAAGACTCAAGTTCAACCAAAGGGCAATGGAGCGTGCTACTCTCGGAGTTTCCCTACGTACTCAAACCCTTACTTAATATTATAAATGTGAAAATGTGTTTTTTTGTTTGTTTGTTTGTTATCTCTTCACGCTTCAACGCCTTGACCAATCTTTATGAAATTTGGCATGCAGGTAGCCTGTGTCACGGGGAAGGACATAGGCTACTTTTATATATTATTATATATTTTATATATTAGCATAATCAGATGCAGTTTCTGAGGGAACTAAAATAATACTCGATTGTTGTGATTTTTTGCACAGAGATGGTTGAGTAGGTGGAAAATAATTTACTAATCACCCTTAAAGACACTCATAAAAATGCTGTCCACGCGGGCGAAGCCGCGGGAAAAAGCTATTAATAAACGTGAAAGTTTGTAAGAATGTATGGATGTTTGTTTGTTACTTTTTCACGCAAAAACTATTGAATGGATCTGGTTGAAATTTGGTAAATAGACAGATTAGGACCTGGATTAACACATTGGCTACATTTTTCCACGCTCGCGAGCCGCTTGCGGCTCGCGCACGGCGCCCCCTCGGAAAGTCATAGAAACGTTGTCCACGCGGGTGAAGCCGCGGGAAACAGCTAGTGAAATATAAAGAGGATACGTAGGAGAATCAAGAAACCGACATAGCTCTCAGAATCGCTAAACTTACTAAAAGTGGGTGGGGCACATAGCTCGTAGAACAGATGGCCGTAGGGCAGTAAGTGCTCGAGTGGCGACCGCGCACAGGAAGAAGTAACGTCGGCAGGCCTTACACTTAGTGGATTGTCGACCTGGTGAAGGTGTAGGGCAGCTGCTGGATGCGGGCAGCGCAGGACCGGTCGGTATGGAAATTCATGGGGTAGGCCTTTATAGAATGGACCTAGCGTTGATGACGTCACTGCGACATATGGGTACGTTGTGCAAAAAATCATCATTAAGAATATTAATGAAACTTAAACAAAAATTGTAGGTATGTTTTTACGTCTTTCGGCTGTACTGATGATAATGATGATTAATATTTACTAAGAGCGCACATTTGAAATTTCCGCTTGTAGTAGACAGTGGTGTCGGTTCGGTGTTATACGATTTAACTTATTTGACAGGAATAAAGCTTATAAATAATAAACATCTTTGTTCTATCCTTGTCTTTTCGATACAAAACGAAAAAGACAGAATGCATAAATTTAGTATTTTTAATATTTATGTTTTTTTTTATGTCGTATGTTTGTATGTAATATATATATTTTTATTCACTGTCAATATTTGGAAGCGTAAGTATTGGATCTACATACGTAACTAAGACATGGTCGCGGACTAATGAGCCGTATAATGAGGCTCAAAGTCACTCTAAGTGCGGTAAAGTGAATTACTCATATGCTCAGAGTCTCCCTACGCGATCGAGTCAGAAATGAGGAGATCCGTAGGAGAACCAAGGTAACCGACGTAGCTTACAGAATCGCCATGTAGCCATACGCTGTTTAGTCCTGTTATTATTTTAAATCGTGTTACATCGAATCCACTCCAGTGTTTGGTATATTCACAAGAATGAGATGACAGTTATAACGAAAATAAATCAAGGTAGGAAGTAATGTTGTAATTATATTCAGAAACAAATCACACACGGTCATCTAGCACCGAATCAGACTTCCCTGTACTATTTTTGTATGGGTGCCCCCCTTAAATATTTGTTTTATTTTAATTTAATTATTTATTTTTAAAGTGAATAATACAAATCAATATTCTGTGAATATTTCAAGCGTCTATCTGTTGCCTTTATCAATATCGAGCAAAAACGAGCAAAAAATCATGTTTTTTGTATGGGTGCCCCCCTTTAAATATTTGTTTTATTCTGTTTTTTAGAATTTGTTGTTAAAGCGGCAACAGAAATTCATTATCTGTGAAAATTTTAACTGTCTAGCTACCAGGGTTCATGAAATACAGCTTGGAGACAGACGGACGGACTGACAGACAGACGGACAGTGAAGTCTAAGTATTAGGATCCCGTTTTTACCCTTTGGGTACAGAACCCTAATAAGAAATATATTTTTTTATTTCAGAATACTGCACAGCAGAACAACAAGCCGCACTAGAGTCGAAAAAAGCAAATCATGCTAAAGAAGCAAAAGAAGCAAAAGAAGCAAAAGATGCAAAAGATGCAAAAGAAGCAGCAGCAGCAGCATCAACAGCCGAGCCAGAGCAGTCGTGACGTGTACTTACTCAACATAACTTAGTCTAATTTATATCTTTAATTGGTAGGCGAGCGACAGTATTCGTAATAAAAACTTTTTTAAGAGTCACTTTTGTGTTTATTTACCACTAGATTTTGCTAGCGGCTTCGCTCGCTTGAACATAGTTTCTATGACTGTCGTCGAGGGTGCGCAGTGCGCGAGCCGCAAGTGGCTCGCGAGCGTGTAAAAAGGAAGCATTCTGTTAATCCAGGTCCTAAGCTGTCTACCTACCAAATTTCAGCCAGATATGTTCAGTAGTTAGTTTTCGCGTGAACATAGTTTTTACGTCTGTCGTGCTTTCGAGCGTGGGAACTGAGTCAATTCTAGATCCCTTGGGAACTATGTCGGGCTATGCTAATTGGTAGTCAATTAGATAATCAGTATTAATTAGCACGTCAATCCTTCGCTTCATTGCGATGTGACATAAAATAACAAAGAAAAAAGAGTTAATAGCTATCCCACGGGAACCACTTAAGAAATCGGGATAAAAAGTAGCCTATATTTTAATCCAGGGCCTAACCTACTCGAATATGTGTGCCAAGTTTCATCAAGATCCGTCCAGTGGTTGAAGCTTGAAAGAGTAACAAACACTCACCCATACATACATACTTTCACATTTAATAATATTACTAGGATTTGTGCTCATTAGTGAGAGATATGGCTTAGGTACCCATTTTCATTCGGTTCAAGATTTAAGAGGAGTGTATCCTTAGCCAGCTAAATTCAAACGAAGATTCATTATTATTTGAACATTATTCAATAAAAAAATTTGAAATTTTGTAAACTCGTTCTTGAAACTACTTATTTATTACTTAACTGTGTTTGTGGTGTGTCCGATTTCTGTAATAATATGTAGTTTAATATAATATTGTTGAGAAATAAGTGTATAAAAATATGGGTTTCTAATTCGGTTTTTTTTTCTAGACTATTGTAGTAAGTAACCCATGTTATAAATTAAAGTTATTGGAATTTCATTATTGTAGTTTACACCACCTTAGATGGCAATAGCGTTATAACATAATCTAGAAATGAATGCTAAATTATGGACTAAGTTATAACATTACTAGCTCTTTCCCGCGGCCTCACCAGCGTGGATAACGTTTCTATGACATTTCGAAGGTGCGTAATGCGCGAGCCGCAACTAGCTTAAGTGTTAATCCAGGTCCAAATCTGTCTACCTACCAGATCCGTTGAGTAGTAATAGTAATAATAGTAGGATAGGATTGTCATCTAAGTTGGTCTAATAATAAACTGTGATAATAAAATTTCAATACCTTTGACTAATGTCTAATACTCAAATTAGAACTGCTAGTATGTAGCGTGCTAGAAGATACCTACACTCCTCACAAAAGATTTTTCTGCGGTAGGTTTTTATCTTAACTTTAGTTAGAAACCATAATCTTATCAATACTCTCAACATGAAAACACCTATCAAAAATTAATACTATTACTAGATTTTTCGAGCGGATTTGCTCGCGTGAACATACTTTCTATGACTGTCTTCGAGGGTGCGCAGTGAGCGAGCCGCATGCAGCTCGCGAGCGTGGAGAAAAGTAGCTTATATGTTAATCCGGATCCTAATCTGTCTACCTACCAAATTTCAGCCAGATAAGTTCAATAGTATTTGCGTGAAAGAGTAACAAACATCCATACATACATACAAACTTTTACATTCATAATATTAGTAGGATTTAGGAGAGTATTTTTAGAGAAAAGATAAGTGTCTTTACCCTGATACACTCGTATTTATCTCATCTTGAGTAGTTGGCGATCTTACCTGAAGCGAGACGGTAAGTTTTATCATTGTTATTTTATGTGCCTTCACATCATCACATCAGCTCATATACGTCCCCACCGAGGGGCTCGAGCCTACCCTGAATCAGGGCGGTTGGGCCTTAGTCAACCATGCGGGCCAAGTGCGGGTTGGTCAACTTCACACACAACCTGCGAGTTTCTCCGCAGGCGTGTGCAGGTTTCCTCACGATGTTTTCCTTCACCGTATAAGAGCGTCGGACAAACACAAATGAAATCGCAATTCGAAAACACATTGGTACGTGGCAGGGATCGAACCACGACCTCCCGGACGGGAGGCGGTAGTTTTAGCCGTTACTCCACCGCCGCTATACATGTTCAAAGATCGTCATAATTAAATTTAATATCTATCAATTGATTAGAATCATGATATTTGTTCTAGTTAATCATAACAATATCTAAGCTCATAAAAGTCTAAACAAGGCTTTAGCCTCCACAATCTATTGATCCCTTACGTTGTAATGGTATGTAACTCTACACTTCAGTGAGAATAAGTCATGAAATTCAATGCAAGATGCAAAAAGAAATTTCAGAAGCAAAAATATCTTATAGGACCTATAGGACCGTCTTATAATTAGATATTTTCGTTTTTTTTCTTACTCGTATGTTGAAAAAACCGGCCAAGTGCGAGTCAGAACCGCACACATAGGGTTCCGTACCATCATACTAAATAGCGCTAGTTTCTTCAGTTCCGTACTTTCATACTAGATGGCACTAGTTTCTTCAATTTCGTACTATCATACTAGATGGCGCTAGTTTCTTCACGTTTAAAAAAAAACACGTTTTTTGTATGGAGACTAACTTTTTCTGACTTTGAGGATTTTCTTGTTATAGCGGTCACAGAAATACATCATCTGTGAAAATTTCAACTGTCTAGCTATCACGGTTCATGAAATACAGCCTGGTGACAGACGGACAGACGGACGGATAGCAAAGTCCCGTTTTACCCTTTGGGCAAAGTATATACGAGTACATATATAAGTACATACAGTATGGACACTCCCTGCTGCTCTCTAGATTGCGATATCACCCACTCGTCACCCAGATTGATACAGATTGCTTACAATTTGGTTGCCGAACGTAGGATTTCAGCGCTATTATGTTGGTTCTCAGAATCAGAATCAGAAATCATTTATTGCATTTATCACAGGTTATAAAATAAGATGTTATTGTGTATGGTAAGCTCACTATGATATACCTTAACAGGCGTACAATATAAAGTTAGCAAACAATGTATGTCAAAAAAAAAGCAATTAATAAAATCAATTCATTAAATTGTCATTAATTAATAAAAATAAATCAGTAGCATGAAATTACAATTTGCCCTTATTTTCTATGAATTCTCCGAGTTCCGTCATTCCTTTTTTGAAATGTCATTTCTGGCTCGTTGTATGAAGTGTCCAGGGTGTGCTTTGGGTACTGAACCCTAAAAATGACGTCTCAACTTAACAAAACATCCTACTATCAGTTTTCTGAATAGATCTACTTCAAGTCTTTTGTTTTGTTTGACAACAAATTCTGTACAAGCATGACAGACGCACCAACAAACTAATTCATTTACATAATAAACAAATCTGCATATTTCATTGAGACAGTTTTCAGTATCTTCTAATGGAGTCGCAAAAGTAAGCGTGTTTTTCAAGTTCATTTGTTTTGTGTATGTTTTTGGATATTTTCTAACTATGCCTTGTGGATATTGCAGTGAGACGACTAAGAAAGTCCTTTTTGTAAGTTTATCTACCTATCTGATTATTACATAGTTTCCTTTATCTTTCTAAACTGCTAACTCTTATCACAAAGTAATGGACAAGACGAAAACTATGTCAAATGTCCGTGTCGCACCCACCCCTTTAAAGGTTGAGGAATCTCTACACTCGAAGTTATTGACGAATATGATGTATAACTGGGACAAACATTCAGGTAGGTCCAACTTCAAGAAAGAGATCCATCGTCGAATCCATCTCGGCTGAGCAGCGTTCGGGAAGCTTCGCAATATTTTTACGTCCCAAATACCGCACTGTCTCAAGACTAAGGTCTTTGACACATGTCATCACTGGCAACACCAGTACGTCATCACTGGTGTTGACAGTGATGACATACGGAAACTCGCTTATTATGGTCCTCTAAGGGTCAAGGTCACCCCAAGGGCGATAGAGCGTGCTGTACTCGGAGTTATACCCTTTGCTATCGAATCTGAAATGAGGAGATCCGTAGGAGAACCAAGGTAATAGACATAGCTCACAGAATCGCTAAACTTGAGTGGCAGTGGGCGGGGCACATAACTTGTAGAACAGATGACTGCTGGGGTAGTAGAGTTATTGAGTGGCAACGTAGCGTATACAGGCCTCTAACTCAGTGGTCCAACGACCTGGTGAAATTTGCAAGAAGCGTTTGTATGCGGGCAGCGCGGGACCGGTCGTCGTGGAAATCCTTGGGAGGCCTTTGTTCAGCAGTGAAAGTTTTTCGGCTGATATGATAATGTTGACCACTAAGTAATAAGGGAAGGTACAAATCTATGTACAGAAGATGACGTTTCTAATCCACCATCAAGTCCTAATAAACCTAACCTAACCAGAGGTCCCGGGTCCAAACCCGGACGGCCAATATATCTACTAATAAGTTTTTCAAAACTTACGTACCTACATATACTTACCAATTGCTTTAATGGTGAAGGAAAGCATCGTGAGAAAGCTGCACATCTGTTTACAGATGTGTATGAAGGTCACGTTGCACACATTTTGTAGGTGTAAATCTCAATGCCCTACACATGACCGCGGGTGATACTAAGTGCAACACCAGGCAACCGCCGTCTATCCCCTGGATAGCACAGTCATTTGTGCCACACGACTTTTATAGAGATAAGAGATTCGTTGGCTAAAATCAGTTCAGTAGTTCCGCCGGCTGTACGGTACGAGGGAACAAACTTATACAGATTGGTAGAAAAATAATATACATGTCGGAGAGGGGTGGTTAGGTTATGGATGGCCTTGTGGTTCACGTCCTTCTCTATTTCGGTCGTGGGGGAGGAAATAATAATGCAGCTATATCACAGAGGTCCTCCTTTAATCATAATCATCATATCAGCCGTAAATCGTCCACTGCTGGACAAAGGCCTCCCCCAAGGATTTCCACGACGACAGGTCCTGCGTTGCCCGCATCCATCGGCTTCCCGCAATCTTCACCAGGTCGTCGGTCCACCGCGTGGGAGGCCTGCCTACGCTAAGTTTTCCGGTGCGCGGTCGCCACTCGAGAACTTTACTGTCCCATCGATCATCTGTTCTACGAGCTATGTGCCCTGCCCGCTGCCGATTCAGTTTAGCGATTCTGTGAGCTATGTCGGTTACTTTAGTTCCTTAAATAGTCTTGATCATTCGGCAATCGAAATTGTACAGGATGCCTTGGATTACAATGGATGCAAACGCGGTGATCCCAGCGATAGCGTGATACGTCCGTTTTGCTCACAGAGTTTGTGATTGAAGTGGCAACACTGAGTTGAGAAGTCATATTAGCTGGACGTTAGTCTCGGGGCAGACACTTTTTGACGGAGCGTCGAGCAGAACACAAGTAGTGGTGATCTGTGAGCAAAACGGACGTGTCACGCTATCGCTGGGATCACCGCGTTTGCATCCATTGTAATCCAATCCAAGGCATCCTGTACAACTTCGATTGCCGAATGATCAAGACTATTTAAGAGACTAAAGTAACCGACATAGCTCACAGAATCGCTAAACTGAAAAGGCAGTGGGCAGGGCACATAGCTCGTAGAACAGATGACCGATGGGGCAGTAAAGATCTGTGTGAGTACAAGCGATTGTCACGCCACCACCGGTTTCACCCAGGTACTTGATCCAAATAAAGTGTTAGGATCTATGTAAACGTATCTCGAGCTGGTATTGGTCGCGTTTTCAATAACGCTATACATACTTAATTTTGAGACTTATTATACTGAGACTTCGCTGTCCGCCTGTCTGTCTGTCTGTCCATCCGACTGTCACCAGGCTGTATTTCATGAACCGTGACAGCCAAACAGTTGAAATTTTCACAGATGATGTATTTCTGTTGCCGCTATAACAAAAAATAATAAAAAATAGAATAAAATAAATATTTTAAGGGGGCTCCTATACAACGATCGTGACTTTTTTTGCTCGTTTTTGCTCGATATTGATAACGGCATCAAGTAGACGCTTGAAATATTCACAGAATATTGAGTTGTATTATTCCCTTTCAAAATAAATTATGAAATTAAAATAAAATTAGTATTTAAGGGTTGGGTTCCATACAAAAATCGTGATTTTAATAGATAATGGTACGGAACCCTTCGTGTGCCAGTCCGAGTCGCACTTGGCCGGTTTTTTTATCTGGTACATTTGCATTAGTAGTAAGTTGGTATCTTTTTTCGTGATTTCAGCAAAAGTTTTCATGTTTCGTGAGTGGAACTCCCCAAAATATTTTTTTTTATTACCTTATACCCTGTATAGCCTGCCTGCCTTTTGACTTGCTGTAGTCGGGTAAAATGACAGCATAGTTACCTTTGTCAAAATTGAAACATTCAATAGAAATTACATGCGTATATTACTTATCAACTCTAACATTATTTAACGAATCTACGAGTAAGTAAGTATTTCATAATTTATTCTCATTTGCTTCGATTCGGTCCATAGCATTGTGCACTTCTTACACGCTTTACCTCACCAATGTTTTTATCAAATTCTGTTTTTATCTCAATATTCTCTTTGTATAAATGCAATATTAAAACGTTGGTACTGTCAGTTATTGCAGTTTCTGCTAGAGTGAATATTCACTATTATTGGTTCACGGTAAGTTAACAAAAAGTAATTTGAAATTCATTTAAAACATCAAAACTTCTGTTTACTACTATTATGTATTTTTATTATCATCATCATATCAGCCGAAAACGTCCACCGCTGGACAAAGGCCTCCCCCAAGGATTTCCACGACGACCGGTCCTGCGCTGCCCGCATCCAGCGGCTTCCCGCGATCTTCACCAGGTCGTCGGTCCACGGTGTAGGAGGCCTACCTACGCTACGTTTTCCGATGCGCGGTCCCCACTCGAGAACTTTACTGCCCCTACGGTCATCTGTTCTACGAGCTATGTGGCCTGCACACTGCCACTTCAGTTCTGTGAGCTATGTCGATTACTTTGGTTATTCTGCGGATCTCCTCATTTCTGTATATTAACGCTGTTCACAGTTAACCAACTTTCACGTATACAAAGTGAGTTTAATAATGACAGAAAAAAATGGTTTAACAAAAGTTGTCATATTTTATCCGAATATCTATATAATATAATAAAACTGTAACGGGGCCGTGTCTGTACATGAAATATTTTTGGAAAATAATAACTGTGGTGGACATTACTAACGATACAGAGGCCAAAACAACAACTTTTGGAATTTTTGTCTGTCTGTCTGTCTGTCTGTCTGTCTGTATGTTCGCGCATCACGCAAAAACTACCGGGCCGATTTTGATGAAATTTTGTATGGTGGTTCCTTATAGCCCGGGTTAACATATAGGATACTTTTTATCCCGGAAAATTCAAGAGTTCCCGTGGGAAAATCAAAAGTATTCATTTATATCATGGCTCACCACGCAAATGTGGCTTGACCTATTACAATCAAATTTTACACGTTGATACCCTTATCGCGAACTAAAACTGGGACATTGTGAATCCCAAAAAAATTAAGGGTTCCTTCAGGAATGCAAAAAAATGTATCTTTAGAATGGCTCAACGTAACAATATGAAACCTTTACATTGGGATGGGGTGTTTTGACCATCATTAGATAGTCGGGTATTCTTTATCCCGGAAAACTAAAGAGGTCCCGTGGGAAATTATCTATCGATACTTAAAATAATAACAATAGAGTACTTTTTTCCACATATTAGCTACACATACCACACATTATAATCATAGCAGAAGAATGTCAATAGATGGCACTGCAGGTATAATAAAACGCGCTTAAATTGTATTAAAACATTAAAATATTATTTCATACTTTTGAGTTGATTTCTTTTATGTATTTTTCAGCATACGCTACTTTACACAACTCTAACTCTGGAACTATGGAACGTAGCGATGTGTTTCATAGACGAACAGATAGGTATTTTTTACAGATTGCAATAGTGTAAAAAAATTAAAAAACACATAAATTGAGTTTAGCATCTTTTAACAGGAGGCACAGATATGGGAACACCAATTCCTTAATGACCTCACTCGGAGGGCACTGGTCTCGGCCAGATGGAATATTTCATCTTTGATGCAGCTGCCGGGCTTTAGTCGATCTGATGGCAAAAGGCCGGAGGGTTTAAACAGGTGCTATGGCAGAGAGGAACGTGCCTGCTTTGGGACGCCACTATTTATGCCTCACTCCTCACCCGTACGGTACTGCTGCTCAATTTGCGGCGAGAAAGAAGCATAATAAGTACTCGGTCTTGGAGAAAAAATACTGCTTTGTGCCGCTGGTCTGTGAGACAACCGGCAGCTGAACCCTCAGAGGCCTTTGCCTTCACAAAGGAGATTGGCCGTCGCCTTCGAGAGAGGAGATGTTACGTGAGGTCCTACCTGCTGCTAAGGTTGTCTATTGCCATCCAGCGCGGCAAAGAGAAGTGCGTCATGGGCTCCTTTGGAGCTAATACGACTCGAGGATTTGACCCATATTAATATTTTTAGGAAATTTTATTACTAGATTGATATAATGATTTGAATTAATTTTTTGATAATATAGGTATATGTGTTATTTCATCATATCAGTTTATATACGTCCCCACCAAGGGGATCGATCTGCCCTGAGTTAGGGCGATCAGGCCTTAGACGATTACGCGGGTTTCTTCGCAGGCGTGTGCAGGTTTCCTCACGATGTTTTTCTCACCGTAAGAGCGTCGGATAAACGTACATACCAGTATGAAATCGATATTCGTATAGATATTGGTAAGTGGAAGGATTCAAACCACGGCCTTCCGGACAGGAGTTAGTTGCCCTAACCTTTCTGCCACCGACGCTCTATATGTTTTTAATGATTTAGAAATCCTTACTTAATATTATAAATGTGAAAATGTGTTTGTTGGTTTGTTACCTATTCACACTTCAACGCCTCTACCAATCTTGATGAAATTTGGAATGCAGGTAGCCTGTATCACTGGGAATCAAATAGTCTACTTTCCCGAGGAAAAAGTTCCTAAGGAAAAAGTTCCTGAGGAAGCTAAAACAATACTCTTTGTTCGTTAAAAATGAGTTGGTGTGATTTTTAGCACAGAGATGAGGTGTAAAATGATATAATTTACTAAAAAGTATATCCAGATATAGTTCCCGAGGGATCTGGGGACAACTGTTTTCTACGCTCGCGCACGTCGGTGGCGTCGCAACGGAGCAACGGATTAAAGTGATTTTTTGTATACAATTTGTTGAGGGGCTGGGAAGTGACAAAGACTGCTAATCCGAAAAGCCCGATACAGTTCCTGAGGTACCTAGAGAAAACTCATGTCCACGCTTGCGAGCTGATTGCGGCTCGCGCACCACTCACCCTCAAAAAGAGTCATTAAAGCTATGTCCACGCGAGCGAAGCCGCGGGCAAAAGCTAGTAGGTAATATGGTTGTGTTCTTATCCGCCTTAAGAAACTCACCTTGTAAAGCGCTATTCACAGCCTAGTGTCAAACGCCTCCGTGGCGTAATGGTTAGTCCATTCGCTTCGCACTAGGAGTTGGCGGGTTCGATTCCCGGTGGGATCAACCTGTAAGACTCGGTTTGATTGGTGGTGAGGGCGTTTTCTCAGCCCGCCTGGCCTAGCTACCACCATATTATCTAAGTTTTGCCGCTAAAGATCAGTGTTAACAACATTGATGTACTCCGGCTTGAACATAAGATAGCCAGTTCTGCATTGCGTTGGGGAATCTTGGTAAGCCTGCTTCATCTTCGGCATCATCGTCACTTACCATCAAGGCCAAGGGCTTACCAATTGTGAATTAAAAAAATATGTGCCAGCAGGGGTCCGTTCTCACATTCAAAACGTACCAAATCCTCCATATGTAAGGCCGAAATAGTATTTATTACACTAATTGATTTACATCGCATACCACGTGGTATAGACAACCAGTCCTGCAGACTTGGCAAGCGTTTTATTCTAATTGACATTTCTTTGTCTCTCGTAAATGACCTACTTCTATAATGCAGCCGAAAAAATAGACAGGCATCCAAAAAATAAAACTATTTCTGTACCAAAATATTTGTGGTGTAGAACAATGTCCACAACATAGAAAAGTAATAATAGTAAGTAAGTTCAAGTAAGTTTAAGTAAGTAATTTCTTATGTTTATTGTGACAATGTTAGGAACATCCAGTAGAAAATACATGTATTAGGTGAATTCACTCTTAACTAAGAGTGATATATACATATTATAGTTTGACTTTTAATTAGTTCTTGATAACAATAGATATGCATGTACTCATGATTAAAAACAACTTTCCCTAAGAAACTATATGCCAAACCAAAAAAAAATGTCATCCCGATACATAATAAGTTATCAAATCGGCAAAAATGTATAAAGGAGGACCAAATTTATTTCTTCATATTAAACATAATATAGTTTCTTTGGGAAAGTTGTTTGTAATCACGAGTACATTAATATCCTTTGCTATCAAGAACTAATTAAAAGTCACCCTATATAAATTAATTTAATATAACGGAACAAAAAACAAAATAACTACAAACTACTAAATAAATGGTGTTCATGATAAAAGGTATATTTAGAACGAAACTAACATTCAATACAGTTTGCCTAGAAATTTAATATTAAAATCACTTTACAGATGATCGTTAAAATAGCGGGTGAGCTAGCCTTGTTAGGGGCCATAGCCTCTGTGTTCATAGTGGCGGCCCAGGCTTGGAAGGAGGAGAGGGCTGCTGAAGAGGCCTCGGCGTGGAAGTACATGAGAAACCTTAACAAACTGGCCTCCAGGCACATGAACAGAGAGACCATAGCCACTTGGAACTATGAGACTAACATCACGAAGTACAATGAAGCACAGTTGGTAAGTACTTAAATTACTTTATAAATATTTACGATGAAACTAAAGAGCATTAAAAAAAATAGAGATCACAACAATTTTCCCTAAATAAGTGCTTTTTAGATTCCTTCATATTATATTATTAACTAGCTGTGCCCGCGACTTCGTCTGCGTAGAGGTTTTGAATTTTCCCAAGAGAACTCTTGAATTTTCCGGGATAAAATAGATATATGTTAACCCGGGCTACAAGGAACCACCACACAAAATTTTAACAAAATCGGCTTGGTAGTTTTTGCGTGATACGTGAACATACAGACAGACAGACAGATAGACAAAAAATCGAAAAGTTGTTGTTTTGGCCTCTATATCGTTAGTAATGTCCACCGCAGTTATTATTTTCCAAAAATATTTCATGTACTGACACGGCCCCGTTACAGTTTTATTAGGTATATATGTACATATATAGATTCTTTAATTTTTTGTTAGAAAGCCTGTTCGTATCAATCTAAAGAATCTTAAGGCTATAATTCCAGCATGTTGATGATATCAGTAGAACGTCGGTGGCGTAAAGGCTATGTACGCTACTTCCTGCACGGGCGGTCGTGGTTCGAATCTTGCCACGTACCAATGTGGTTCCGAATTTAGATTCCATAATATGTACGTTTATCCGACGCTCGACGGAAAACATCGTGAGGAAACCTGCACACGCTTGCGAAGAAATTCGCAGGTTGTGTGTGAAGTCGACTAACCCGCATTGGGCCCGCGTGGTCGACTAAGGCTCTATCGCCCTAATTCAGGGTAGACTTGAGCCCCTCGATGGGGATGTATATGAGCTTATAATGATGATGATATCACTTTCAATAAAAGTATGGTGACCATAAAACTCTTGTAAAAATAAAAAATAAAATATTTTTTAACATATAAACAGAGCAGTCGATGTAAAATTTTACGGAGTATATACCTCTATTATCCACTTATGTATCCAACCCTCTTTGTTTTAGAGATGGTTGCATACTACAAGTTGGGGATAAGGAGATATTTGGCTTTGGCAAAGTATATCTTTTCTGTTTTCCGGGGTTAAATAAACAACCCTGACATTTTGAGTTCCTTGAGACTACTAGTCCAAACACGTGCCTTACGATTGGTCCTCGTAACAGAGTGTTTGAAGAATCTCTCTTCAGAACAAACATAGGGAAGTTCGCTCCCATCCCAACGGCAGTTGGAATTATTAATAGGGTGGCGCAGGATATAGATATATTCACGTGTACACTGACGGAATTCGAAAAAGTAGTTGTAAGTTATTTAAGTAAGATATAAGTAACCATCTCTTTTTTTAATTATGATTGTTGTGTTTAGTTAATGTTACTACACTATTGAATTGCGGTAAACATGTAATGATAGTGATAGTTTAGTAAAAAATAAAAAAAATAATAAAATAATTCCAGACACAAATATCTTTAGAAGTAGCAGATGAAAAGAAGGAATACTGGAAAGAAACTATGACGTACTTGTGGCACGAATTCAGCAACGAAGACCTAAAGAGAATGTTCAAGAAATATGCAAATTTGGGCACAGCCGCCTTACCCGAAGATCTCAACCTTAGGTTGATCCAAGCGAAGAACAGTATGCAGTCAACATACGCAAAAGCAACTATATGTGATTATAAGGATAGGAACAAATGTGACCTTCACGTTGAACCAGGTACCTAATGATTAAAATAGCCATCAAATGTAAAGGCTCATTTTGGTATATCATCATCATCATATCAGCCGAAGGACGTCCACTGCTGGACATAGGCCTCCCCCAAGGATCTCCACGACGACCAGTTCTGCGCTGCCCGCATCCAGCGGATTTCCGCGACCTTCACCAGGTCATCGGTCCACCGAGTGGGAGGCCTGCCTACACTACGCTTTCCGGTGCGTGGTCGCCACTCGAGAACTTTGCTGCCCCAACGGCCCTCTGGTGCCCCGCCCACTTCCACTTAAGTTTAGCAATTCTGAGAGCTATGTCGGTTACTTTGGTTCTCCTACCGATCTCCTGGTTTCTGTTTCGATCACGTAGAGAAACTCCAAGCATAGCACGTTCCATTGCTCTTTGGTATATATTTACACTAATTCCACAGAAATTTAATACAACTTCTTCTTCTTATCGTGTGGCACAATTAACCGTGCTATCCAAGGGATAGAAGGCGGTTGCCTGGTGTTACACTTAGCATCACCCGCGGTCACGTGTAGGGAATTTAGATTAACACCTACGGACGTGTGCAACCCGACCTTCATACACATCTGTAATCAGATTTGCAGGTTTCCTCACGATGTTTTCCTTCACCGTTAAAGCAATCGGTAAGGAAATGTACGTAAGTTAAGAAAACTCATTGGTACATTGGCCGTCCGGATTTGAACCCGGGACCTCTGGTTAGGATGACCGAGTCGTTACCGGTTGAGCCACCGAAGCTTTTTTATAAAACATAGTTTTATTATATTTTTTATAAAATATATTAAAACTACACGTTATAATTTGTCAGCGACCGGTTTCGAACACCATCTTCACGCAGACTATTTATCTACACAAAGTATGGGTATATGCGAAATAAATTTTAGGGTTACCAGTTAATTAAAATATCCTTAGATTTGGTAAAAAATACCATTGTCAGGTGACATTGTGTAAATAAATAGTCTGCCTGAAAATGGTGTTCGAAACCGGTCGCTGACAAATTATAACGTGTAGTTTTATTCAATTTCTGTGAAATAAGTGTAAATATATACCAAAATAAGTGATATAATGTTACACCAAGAACCTACAATCAAAAGTATCAACTAAATTTATAGGCTTTGGAAGAAATGTGGAAGCTCTATGTTATATTTAATTTTACCATAGATGGTAAGATGATACAGTTTGATATAAATTGTACAGCAGCACTGCACATACTTTAACGCAAAAACGTACTGTCAACAGCACGTCAAAAGTACTAAAACTAGAAGTAGATTTATTTAATAGTGTATGCAAGCAACATTAAGACGCGGATTGATTCACAAAGAAAATCACAAACAAAAATTGCTGTTCTATAGGAGCCTGCCTGCTGCTGAATAATAACTTACTTTTTTTTTTTTTTTTTATTCACAATTGGTAAACCCTTGACAACATCTTACCTGGTGGTAAGTGACGATGCTGCCGAAGATGGAAGCGGGCTTACCAAGATTCCCCAACGCAATGGGGAACTGGAAACTGCAAAGTTGTTACTGTTACAAACTGTTACTGCAAAGTTTCATCAAAATCGTAATTTCCATTATTGAGATTAGGCATTTTTAGTTTTTTGTTATATGACAGCTACCTTTTACCGAATTTTGTTAGAATAAATAACCATTACTTCCACTTGATAGTACATCAATTTTTGCATTTTTCTCTCTTAATTTCAAAATTTGATCTCAACGATACTATTGGTTTAGCCGTTATGGAACGCAAATAGACAGACGGACTAACGATCCGACATACCCACCAATAGACAGACGAACGGACGTTTTTGGAAAACATTATTTTTTGGTAAACTAGTGATGTAGAACACATTTAGAGTAAAAATTGATGTTTTTGTCACAACAGCAACAATTTCTTTACGACCTCACTGTGCTTGGTCGCTCGAAAATAAAAAAAATAAGTAAATTAGGTAATCTAAGAATAATAAAAAAAACAGCAGTAAGATAAAATCGTGATTAATTTGATTACTTTTCGGTGACGCTGAGCCTTAAGTGATTGAGATTTTACAAATGTATATTGAGGTTTAGCAACTATGAGTCATAAATGTAGATTATATTTATGACTTGTAGTTGCTAAACCTCAATGTTCTACAACATCTGTTTCCAGAGGTAACAGACATATTCGCCAAGAGCAAAGACCCTGAAGAGCTAAAGTATGCATGGCTTGAGTGGCACAAGGCAGCCGGTGCTCCATCAAAGACTTCGTTCACGGATTACGTGCAGATGAGCAACGAAGCTGCAAAACTAAACGGTGAGATATAAAATCTCTGAACTATCAAAGACTTGGTTCGGGATCAAAAGAAAAATGATGGTCTCACTAGATTTTGCCAGCGGCTTCGCTCGCGTAAACATAGTTTCTATGACTGTCATCGAGGGTGCGCAGTGCGCGAGCCTCGAGTGAATCGCGAGCGTAGAAAAAAATAGCCTATATGTTAAGTAGATAGACAGATAAGGACCTAGCCTTATCTGTCTACCTACCAAATTTCATACAGATCCGTTTATCTTTAGTGACGTGAAAGAGTAACAAACATGCATACGTACAAATTTTCGCGTTTAAAATATTAGTAAGGATTTTTCATGTTTTTTCTTAAAATCATGGAGAAGTGTAGAAATACTAGTGAATGACGTCGGTTAAGACCGCAAATGTTATTTTTTAAATATTTTAGCGCACATCATATCAGCCGAAGAATATCCACTCCTGGACAGACCTCCCCAAGAATTTCCACGACAGCTGGTACTGGCGCATCCAGCGGCTTCCCGCGACCTTCACCAAGTCATGCCTAACGCTAACAAAACTGAGCTTACAACTTTTTTTGTAAATATTGACACGATCATCGTAATCGTTACAGGTTATGACACAACAGCAGAGTGGTGGCTTAGTGAGTACGAGACCTCGGACGGTGAAGATCAGTTCATAGCTCTCTGGAATCAAGTTAAACCATTGTACCAACAGATACACGCTTACGTCAGGAGGCAACTGAGACTTAAGTATGGAGATGATGTAGTGTCGGCTAAAGGTCCTATCCCTTCTCATCTCTTAGGTGAATATAAAATAAAGTACCCACCAGACAAATAAAGATGGCTTACATATATTTGTTTGCTGAAGTAACTTTAATAGGAAGAGAAAATTAACATTACAGGACAAACCTCGCAAGAGAACCAAGCAATTTGTTTTACAAATGTTTAAATTTCAGGAAATATTTGGGCGCAAACTTGGAATAATGTGGAAAAGTTTTCTAAACCTTTCCCTAACAAAACAGACGTAGATGTTACTGCAGCTTTAGTTCACCAGGTAAGTCAGTAAAAGCAATTAGATTTTTTTAAATTAAAAATTTTAGTGCGTTTGGCTGCATCTCAAAAAAACGAAAATTATTTCATAAATTTTACAAGCTTTAATACCAAAAAAGTTTTAATGCTCAAAAAGCTTAATACTCAGTGTGCCAAATTTGAATATACATCTCCAAATTGAAAAAGACGAGCACAGTATTTCCTCAATTCTATTGAAAAGTGAAGACGATCTTGGGACCTTGATTCCACATCCAAAGTTATCAGATGAACTTCAAACTCTAAAAGGGAAATACGGAACACGGCTTCCAAATTTCAGCTCTATCAGATTTATGGAAGTAAATCTAAAATCATTAACAAGATTTGACCTAAATAAACTAGCACACATACATAATATATTGCAAGTTAATTAAAAGCTTTTAAAAAGAATAGATATTAAAATACTGTATCATCAATCTAAATTTTTTTGGTGCAGTAAATTCATACGAAAGTTTCTTGATTTCAGAATTACACAGCAGAAAAGATATTCAAGACAGCCGATGAGTTCTTCGCTACCCTCGGATTGCGGAAAGTGCCCGACTTGTTCTGGAAGTTGTCCATACTGGAGAAACCTCACGATGGACGAGAAATGGTGTGCCATGCTTCAGCTTGGGATTTCTTTGATGGTGAAGATTTTAGGTAAGTCATAAAACTTGCAATGAAAGCAGACTGAAGACTACAGAAATATACTTCTAAATACTTGAAAAGTTATTAACTAGTTCGATGAGACCAAATTTGCTCGAGATGAAATTTTCAGATAAGCAATCATCATCATCATCATATCAGTCGAAAAACGTCCACTGCTGGACAAAGGCCTGCCCCAAGGATTTCCACGACGACTGCGCATCGGAAAGTGTAGCGTAGGCAGGCCTCCCATGCGGTGGACCGACGATCTGGTGAAGACCGCGGGAAGCCGATGGAGGCGAGCAGTGCAGAACCGGTCGTCGTGGATAAGCAATATCTTTTGAAAAATAATACTAACTATTATTCTTACGTTCGTGAATGCATTGGAGAATTAGAGAAGCACAACATGTAAAATATAAATCATGATGGTTTCTGTGAAAACACCACTGGGGTGTTCTTAAATTAGTTATCTAAAAGTTGAATATCACTTTTCTGTTAAAAATATACTGATTGATTTTTTCTTAAATATATTTACAGAATACGTCAGTGCACGAGCATAACAAGTGATTTCTTCAAGACTACGCACCACGAAATGGGACACATTCAATATTATCTCCAGTACAAAGATCAACCTCTCATATTCAGACACGGTGCTAATCCAGGTGAAATTTCGAATTAATTCTTGAATTTTTTATTCATCTGCCCAAAGAGAAGTTTCATTTGTCGAGACTTCAATAATAATGCAACTTTATATGATTGTATGTTGGTGAATTTTTATGAGAGTGCATTTGAGTGAATTTGTATGATTGCATGTGGGTGAATTTGTATTAATGCATGGAAGGTGAATTTATATGACTTTATGTGGGTGATTTTGTATGAATGCATGTGGGTGAATTTGTATGATCGCATTTGGATGAATTTATATGAGTGCATGTGGGTAAATTTGTATGAATGCATGTGGGTGAATTTGTATGATTGCATGTGGGTGAATTTGTACGAGTGCATTTGGGTGAATTTGTATGAATGCATGTGGGTGAATTTGTATGATTGCATGTGGGTGAATTTGTGTGAGTACATGTGGGTGAATTTGTATGATTGCGTGTGGGTGAATTTCTTTGTTGACCATGATTTTCTCATTAATTCAGATCTAAGTCTCGAAATAAGCTGTCTGTGAAGGTCCCAATATTTATCCTGTATCGGTATCTTGATTTTATTCTATACTGTTATTTAGACATTTATTTAGTCACTTTTTGTCGCAGTAGTCGATGTGTATATGGGTATGTGTGTTCCCTACAGACTCTAAAACGACCGGAGCGATTTGGAGGAAATTTTCACAGAATCTTTAAAGTAGCCCAGCGGGTGATCGTGTGAAGTTTAGTAGTGATTGGAAAAAAAAGCGGGTGGAGCCGCAGGGCAGGCCACTAGATTTCAATTAAAACTGATAAATTGAATCATGTCATCCGTCTTACTGGTTTTCAGGATTCCATGAGGCTGTCGGTGATGTCATAGCTCTATCAGTGTCAACCCCAAAGCATTTGAGGGTCATGGGTCTGTTAGAAGAGGGGCCAGATGACCTGGAATCTAATATAAATCAGTTATATAAAATGGTAAATTATTGGTATTAACTTAACGTGTCATAGTATACACATCTATTGACTTTGTCATCGTTTCATCATTTCTGATCTCCTCAACATTTGTCTACTTAACGTCATCATCTGCAACGTAACCTTTCATCATATCAGCTCATAAACGTCCCCACTGAGGGGCTCGAGCCTACCCTGAGTTAGGGCGATCGGGCCTTGGTCGACCACGCGGGCCCAGTGCGGGTTGGTCGACTTCATACACAACCTTCGAGTTTCTTCGCAGGCGTGTGCTGGTTTCCTCACGATGTTTTCCTTCAACGTAAGAGCGTCGGATAAACGTACATATGAAATCGAAATTTGAAAACACATTGGTACGTGGCAGAAATCGAACCACGACCTCCCGGACAGGAGGTGGCGGCTCTTGCCGTTGCGCCACCGACGCTTTTTAACGTAACCTTTAGAGGTGTGTAAGTAAACATCAAATTTTTTTTTAACCGCCTCCGTGGCACAACATTTAAGTCCATTAGCTTCACTACAAGAGGTCGCAGGTTCGGTTTTTGGCGGAGTCTTACTTTGTATGACTCAGTTTGCTCGGTGGAAGGGCATTTCGTAAGCCCGATCTCATCTAAATCTTGCCGCCAAGCATCAATGTTAACAGCATTGATGTGTTCCGGCTTGGAGATAAGATAGCCAGTTCCCCATTGCTTTGGGGAATCTTGATAAGCCCGCTTCGGCATCATCGTCACTTATCATCAGGTGAGATGATGTCAAGACCTTACCAACTGTGGATTTTAAAAAAAAACAACGTCATTGTCTTTTTCAGGGCCTGGAGAAAATAGTCTTCCTTCCATTTGGGTACCTCTTAGACTTGTACCGTTACAGCGTGTTTCGGGGGTCTACCACCCCTGACAACTATAACTGCCACTTTTGGCAACTGAGAGAGGCTATGCAAGGTATAGAACCTCCAGCCACCAGGACTGAAGCCGACTTTGACCCTGCAGCCAAGTATCACATTGCAGCTGACGTTGAATATATGAGGTACCTCATCATCATCATCATATCAGCCGAAATACTTCGACTGCTGGGCAAAGACCTCCCTCAAGGATTTCCACGACGACCGGTCCTGCGCTGCCCGCATCCATCGGCTTCCCGCGATCTTCACCAGGTCGTCGGTCCACCGTGTGGGAAGCCTGCCTACGATAAGTTTTCCGGTGCGCGGTCGCCACTCGAGAACTTTACTGACCCATCGGCCATCTGTTCTACGAGCTATGTGCACTGCCCACTGAGAGGTTCATAATGTTTCTAGTCTGAGATTTAGAACTAATCTACTTCTCCCTATAGCTTGAGCTACAGCTAGTGGAACAAGGCGGATACAATGCCAGAAAAAGTTTTAGGGTTCCGGTGCCAAAATGGAGAAAAACGAAACCCTTATAATTTTGGCATATCCGTCCGGTCCGTATGTGACAGCCAACACTTTTTTTTATTCACAAATGGTAAGCCCTTGGTATCATCTTATCTGGATGGTAAGTGACGATGATGCCGAAGATGGAAGCGGGCTTATACCAAGATTCCCCAACGCAATAGAAAACTAGCTAGAAAAGTTGTTCAGTATAGTGAGTAGAAGCCCCAGTTAACAGGACCTACACTAATTCTGTTACACCCTGTATAAACTTGAACTATTTAGTATATAACTATTATTTATATGTACGAGTATATCAAGAAAAAATAATCAAAAATTGTTTATTTTGTAACGGTAGTTTGTACATGATATTTTGTGTTTGGACATCCTTTTAAGTAAAAAAGATACTTGTGACAGGATGCCCAGTTCTTCTATACCACTAAGTTCAAATAAACAAACAAACAGATGAAACAGAAGTACATATAACATAACAATGTTCATCAAAAATTTACATAAAAGAGAAAAAGGAGAAACGAAACAAATAATAAAAGAACTATGAATAACGTGTGATGTGTGTTCTCGTGTGTCTGTGTGTGTGTGTGTGTGTGTGTGTATGCATGTATGTTTTTGCGCACGTGTGTATGTGTGCGTGTGGTGTATGTATGTGTGTTTTACCTTATTCTATTCTATTCATGAGTTGCTCCACCACACAGTATGTTAGGTTTTTTAACCATTCAACAACTAGTTTTTTTAATTCGTATAATTTGAGGGGAGATGTTCAAAATCTTGTTTATTTTATTATACGAGTATACAAAGACTGATTGACATTTATAATAATTATGACTGGCAAATGTAGTGTTAACTATACAACGGTCAACAATGTTTCTTTTTTTTAAAATGTTGCTATCATAGGGAAGTGATTTATGTTTTTTCAAGAGTAATTGAAGAATATAAAGTTTTCTTACTGAAAGTAGGTTACATGTTGAGTATAGATCTTAGGTAGGAAATCGATAGTTTTTGAAGTACATTACTTTAAGAAATGATCGTTGCGCTCTCTCTAGTTCAAGGAATTTGATTATATATACTTATTTTATAGCTATCCTGATATACAGGGTCTTAACAAAGGTACGCACTTTTTTTAACTAGAGCATGTACTCACTAAACTGAACAAATTTCCCCAAGAAACCCATGGTCAATTCGCTTTTGTTTTATTAATTAAAATTATTAAATTGCGCGGAATACGCAAGAATACCTACGCCGCGGCGGCGTGGCGGGCTGGCGCGGTCTTTGAACTTTGTCAATACGCGGAAAGTAACTATTTAGTAATCTGTGACGCGGATACCAGCTGGGAGTTATATTCTGAGCAGTTAATAATTAATTAAAAAATAATAACTGCGATTTGATCATGGGTTTCTTGGGGAAAGTTGTTCAGTTTCACGAGTACAAGCTCCAGTTAAAAAAAGTGCGTACCTTTGTTATTAACCTATATAAGGTCTAACAAAATTAGCTGAAACTATTTTAACTGGTGCTTCTACCCATGAAACTGAACAACTTTCTCCATGAAACCCATAGTCAAATCTCAAAAAAAATGTGAAGTTCCCATACTAAGTTGGCTGATCAGCTGTTTGTTATTATGGGAGAGCCAATTTTTTTTTGCGATTTGACTATGGGTTCCATGGGGAAAGTTGTTCAGTTTCATGGGTAGAAGCACCAGTTAAAATAGTTTCAGCTAATTTTGTTAGATCTTATATACATACAGTTTACAAGTAATGTCGACTTTGGAACCCTACACTATACAGTATACATGTTTCCATTCGCACTTGACCGATATTTAATACCTAAAGTAGATAACCGCCTCCGTGGCGTAATAACTAGGTCTATTAGCTTCACATCAGGAGGTCGCGGGTTCGATTCCCGATGGAGTCTAAAATTGGAAGATTTGCTTTGGTTGGTGGAAGGGCATTTTCTAAGCCCGCCTGGCGAGCTACCACCATCTTATCTAAGTCTTACCGCCAAACATCAATGTCAACAGAATTGATGTGTCCCGGCTTGAAGTTAACATAGCCAGTTCCCCATTGCATTGGGGAATCTTGGTAAACCCGCTTCCATCTTCGGCATCATCGTCACTTACCATCAGGTGGGATAAAAGGCTTACCAATTGTGGATTAAAAAACATAAGAATTTATGTCTCACCATATCAGTGATCATATTAGCACACCCTGGACACTTCACACAACGGGCCATAAATGTCATTTCAAAAAAGGTATGACGGAACAAACAAAATGGCGGCGAAATCCTATACATTCGACAACCAAACTGTAACCAATCTGTATCAATCTGGGTGACGAGGGGGTGAAGTCGGAATCAAGAAAGCGGCAGGGAGTATCCATACTGTATGTAAGTACTAATATATATACTTTGATTATATATAGTTAGTTAGACACGACCTTCAGAAAATGAAGAGTGCGACGACGACGAAAAATAAAAAGAAGAAGTCAATGGTTATAATATCATTATTGAATTCTTTTCAGATACTACGTATCGTACATAGTGCAGTTCCAGTTCCACCGCTCGCTGTGCCTGCTGGCCGAGCAGTACACCCCTAATGACAACACCAAGCTGCTCTCCAACTGTGACATCTACAGAAGCACTACCGCTGGTGACGCTTTAGGGTAACTAGCCACTCAACCACGGATAAGATAAATAAGGTTGGATTGGCAATAGTCACACTTTTGTTTGGAAACCAGCGTCACCGCCTGTCTCCCACCCATCAACTCCACTACACAAGCACTACACAAGAATTTCGCGCACTAATAAACAAAACACACTTAGAACTTGCTGGGGTACCCGGCATCGCTCAGAGAGTAGGCCCCACGCACGCAAAA
The DNA here is from genome assembly GCA_947284805.1 of Coleophora flavipennella. NCBI lineage: Eukaryota > Metazoa > Arthropoda > Insecta > Lepidoptera > Coleophoridae > Coleophora > Coleophora flavipennella. The sequence continues at coordinate 3,630,571 of OX369297.1, forward strand.
AGGCATCGAAGGGTCCAAACTATTCAAGAACACTTGAGAGTGTTCTGAAATATTCCACAATGATCTGGGATGTTGTTACGGAATGCTCTTGAATACTCTCAAATCTTCTGGGCTTTCTAGACGAAACTTCCAGCCCTTACATCTTCAAAAGCACGCTATTCAGGTAAAAACGGGAACCTTCTTCATGGATGGGGGATAGAGGTAGCCACACCATATTACTTCCTTGATCGTACCGGGCGAGACTCGTTTCTGGGTTTTAGCGGCACGCACATTGTGCACTCTCTTTTATAATATACTAGCTTTTGCCCGCGTGACCATTTTTTTATGACTGTCTTTGAGGGTGAGTGGTGCGCGAGCTACAAGCGGCTCGCGAGCATGGACATTAATTTTGTCCAGATCCCTATCCCAGATCGGGATATTCTGGTTAGCAGTCTATGTCATTTTCCACTCTCTCAACCATCTCTGTGCATAAAATCACAACAATCCATGTTAAAGAAATGAATCAAACAATAACCTTCCTTTGCAGTCGGGTAAAAAGGAGTATTTTTTTCTGTTCACTGCATCGGACTATGCTATTTTCACGGGATAAAAAGTAGCCTATGTCCTTTCCCGTGACACAGGCTACCTGCATGCTAAATTTCATCAAGATCGGTGCAGGTGTTGAAGCGTGAAATGGTAACAAACAAACAGACTCCAGAAATTTTATTTTTCCCGTGGAAACGAAAGGACTAGAGTCCTCATAGATTTTCCTGTAATCTATGCGTTCAAAGATTCAACCTCATATAATGTGACTTTTCCAAGATTTTGGGCCCAGTTGATAAGGGGGCGTAGCTTTTCGCCTATTTTCTTATGTAACTTCAAAACTATACATCATAAAATATAAAAAAAAGTTTGAGATTCTCACAAGAAGCCCTCTCATTGAATATGTCACACAAAATATTTTGAAAAACATTAAAAATAATATACTTATTTACCCTCCAAAAATGGTCCCCGTGTTTAAATTTTATTTATTTACGTAACACGCCAGTATTTGGGTCGCATTTCATATGTGTACCAAATTTTTAACTCAATCGGTCCATTGGTTTCGAGCAAATTGACTGTGACAGACGGACGGACACACGAGTGATCCTATAATGGTTCCGGTTTTACCTATTGAGATACTGAACCTTAAAAAAGTAAAGGTATGACTGGAAAAAAGGAAACATTAAAAATTTAAATAACATTACATTAAAAGCTGTATTTGAATAAAAAAATTGTTCAAGTATTATTATTATTGTATTCGTTTGGATCATTAAAGCTTTGGATGATTTTTCATTCAAAGCTTTAATGGTCCAAACGATCCGTTATCAGTAAATGTTTTTTTTATTTACATACTTTTTAGATTTTGAGCAAAGTTAGATTAAGACTCTTCCCACCTTTATCAACCAGTGACTGAAAATAGCCCACCTTAGTTAAAAACCAAATCCCGAAGAAATACAGGTATTTAAATTAAAACGAGGACATTCTTCAAACTTCCAGAAAAATGCTCCGAATGGGATCATCGAAACCCTGGCAAGATGCGATGGAAGTCCTGACTGGTCAACGCAACATGGACGCCAGTGGTCTAATGGAATATTTCCAGCCACTTTACGAATGGCTGAAAGCTGAGAACGAGAGGACTGGAGAACTCATTGGATGGGAAGCTAGCAATGTCGGTGAGTTAAGATTAAACAAACAAAGACTGTCTCAAAAGGACTTTTGTACCCAGAGACGTTAATACATTCATTAAAAAACTCTGTTTGTTATTTATGGTTACTATGTAACACAGAGCTATGAATATTGCCAGTTATTCTCTTAATTATCGTTTAAACAAAGACATAGAAATATTTTTTTAAAAACCTAAAACTTTTAAGTACAAGCTTTCACTTGAAAAGAGTTTTTATACTCAAAAAGTCAAATGTTCAGTGTGCCAAATGAGAATGTAAATACAATTTTCCAAATTTAAAAAATGCGAGCACAGTATGTCCTGCGATTCTGTTGACAATAAAAGACGATCCTGGGACCTTGGTTCCACCTCAGAAGTTCATCACCAGATCAACTTCAAAATATCAAAAGGGTCTATTGTTATTAGTGCCTTTGTACCAAATTTCAACTCAATCGGGCTTCTGGAAGTCGCTCTAAAATCGTTTGCAACATTTTACCTTAACAAAGTAACTAACATTTTCTGAATGTATACTCAAAGATGACGGCGCATCTATTGGATTTCGTCGGGAACGTGGTGCGCTTACCCGTCAGACGTTCCAAGTTCGGAGAGAACTGTCATTCAACATGGACGCGCTGATGTGTGCGCTGACCACCGACGCAACGCTTCGTTAGACCGACAGCTGACACTATGACATCTCTCGATCTCGTCCTAACGAAATCCAACTCTCGTCAAAGCTTGCCGTCATATAGCAAGTTAAATAAAAACTTTAAAAAAATAAATTTGTCACAATTGGGGCACATAGCTTGAAGCCGCTGGATGCGGGTAGGGTTGCCAGGTCCTAAAACTGAATAGCCGGACAGGCTACCAAGTTAAGCCGGACTTTTGGGTAAAAAGTCCGGACTCCTTTAAAGCCCGCTCTAGACATGAATAAATTTATAGTGCATTAGTTAGTCAATCTGTATGTTTAGACGAGGTCACAATCAGACTACGAAGCGCCGTCCCCTTGAGTCACTTTATATAATATATTCTTTATTGCACACAGATATTTACATGAAAAACAATTAGAAAGGACATATACAAAGGTGGACTTATCTCTATAAGAGATCTCTTCCAGCCCACCTTACCAGGTGTTATGAGAATTCAAAGGACGGGGGGCAAACCTATGTGTACCTAAAATTATACTAAATAAAATACTAATATAATATATTGTAAACTAACCTGATCTACTCACATAAATAATACATACCGATAGTAAATAATTTAATAATATACATAATACATACCTAAAAATAGACTACTTACTATTCTTACTAAAATTAAATATATACAAATAAACTTACACGTTTTGTAGGGAAAGAAGACGCTCTTTAAGTTTGATTTTGAAAGAGTTAACACAGGGGCAGTCGCGAATGTTGGCGGGTAATTTATTCCAGAGGTTCGCAGCTTCAACAGTGAACGAGTTGGAGAAGAATTTGGTATTGAAGCGGGGAACTACTAGAGTTTTGGTGACGCATAAACGTCATTTATCACTTTATCACGACGGCGCGCTCGCCCGAATATCCACGTGACTGGAGGATCACGAAATATAAAAAAGCCTAACAAAAACCGGACAGGCCGGACATCATCTAATTTGACCGGACATGCATCCAAAAAGCCTAACCCTGTCCGGCTTTATCCGGACGCCTGGCAACGCTAGATGCGGGTAGCGCAGAACCGGGTGTCGTAGAAATCCTAGGGCTATGTTCAGTAGGCCTATGTTCGGCTGATATGATGCGGTACGAGAATTATTATCGCTCTTTCCACTAGGATCTTTCGGATGGATCTAGTGATGGATCCTAGTACACTTTTTCCATCACTTGAATCCACCATGGCATTAAATTCCAAATAATGGAATAATGTCATACCTACTCCTCTGAAGGTTGGAGGCTCTACACTCGAAGTTGTAACCGAATATGTATACCTGGGACAAACAGTCCAGTTAGGTAGGTCCAACTTCAATCGCCAATCAAACTCGGCTGGGCAGCGTTCGGGAAGCTTCGCAATATTTTTACGTCCCAGATGCCGCAGTGTCTTAAGACCAAGGTCTTCGACCAGTGTTTGTTGCCAGTGATGACATACGGAACTGAGACATGGTCGCTTACTATGGGCCTCGTAAGAAGGATCAAGGTCACCCAAAGGGCAATGGAGCGTGCTATGCTCGGAGTTTCTCTACGTGATCGAATCAGAAACGAGGAGATCCGTAGGAGAACCAAAGTAACCGACATAGCTCTCAGAATTGCTAAACTTAAGTGGCAGTGGGCGGGGAACATTGCTCGTAGAACAGATGGTCGTTGGGGCAGTAAAGTTCTCGAGTGGCGACCACGCACCGGAAAGCGTAGTGTAGACAGGCCTCCCACTCGGTGGACCGATGACCTGGTGAAGGTCGCGGGAAACCGCTGGATGCGGGCAGCGCAGAACCGGTCGTCGTGGAGATCCTTGGGGGAGGCCTATGTCCAGCAGTGGACGTCCTTCGGCTGAAACGATGATGATGATAAATGGTGAATTAAAAAAATAATAATACAAACCGACTTAAAAAAGTAGAGGTTCTCAAATCGAGTGTATATGTTTTATTGTTGTGCGCATGGTTATGCGATTTCTTCGTCGCTCGTGAACCGATTTTGACCGATTTTCTTTAATTGATAGATTATGCCTCTTAGTTTGTTACATATAAATTTTAAGAAAATTGGTTAGATGCTTTATTTGAAAATTTACAAAAGTCAGTTTTTTAACTTGATTATCGTGGTCAATTATAATAATAGTATTCAGCCTTGTGAAGTTCGGGGCAGCCGCTGTATGCGGGCAGCGTTAAACCGGTCGTCGTGGAAATCCTTGGGGGAGGCCTTTGTCCAGCAGTGGACATCTTTTGGCTGATATGATGATGATGCAGCCTTGACATTATAATCGTTGACATTGCAGCGGAGGGATGAGAGTGTGTGGTATGTCACTGAATACACACCTTGATATCCCAAAGTGTAGTATACGGTGGCTGCATGTTCGTTTCACTTAGTATCACCCCAAATCACATGTAGGGCATCCGAGAATATCACTCACGGATGCATATAGCCTGTTATAAATGGCTGTTTTCATCATCGCAACATTAAAGAGAGTTGAAAGTAAGAAACACTTGCCTAAAAAAATCAAAAGTTTTACCGATAACTTAAAACATCCACATACAAAATTCCTGTAGGTCTCGTTAACTTATCATACTGAAAAATTTTTCGTGAAACCCATAGTCAATTCTCAAAACAACCTAACCACTCCGGGAATGCCGACAGAAGTGAAAACTTTTATAAGTTTTTACCCTTCGAGTGTTCCTAGCTAATGACTAGGTTGACAAAGCTTTGACCCTGCGAGTGTTCCTGGTACGGTGACGGTTACATTACAGTGTCGCGATTTTAATGATTTTTTCTATCTTAAAAATGCCCAACGCGCCTAAAGAAGTTTTCACTTCAAAAATTGAATCCTCCATACAATTTGTACAAAATTGGTCGATCAGCTGATCAACTTGTATGAAGAGTTATTTTTTTTGAAGTCATAAAACAAAAGTTGTTTATCTGTATTATCTGTATTGTATTATCTGAGTAGAATCATATAATGACTAGAATCCCCAGTTAACGGTACATACAGCAATTTTGTTACACCCTGTATGTTTAATTCAGTTCTTACTGACTCGGTGGCTCAGTGGTTTGTGATCATGACTACTGATCCGAGGGTTGTGGGTTCGATCCCCACCCAGGGCAAACATTTGTGTGATGAGCAGATTTTTTTGTTCTGTGTCTGGGTGTTAAATATCTATATATGTATGTATTTAAACGTATATAAGTATGTATATCAGTCTCTGGTTCCCATAACACAGGGAATCCTACTTTGGGACCAGATGACCATGTGTGATTTGTCCCAGAATATTTATTTATTTTATTTATCAAAGAAAACAGAGGATCTGATGAATTATTATGTATTTTCAGAGTACTGCACGGAAGAGCAACTGAGAAATATGAAGGGATCAGAGTTCGAGAAGAGACTCAACAAGTATGCTGGAAAAGCTTGAATACCTATACAAGGTCCTAATTTATTAGCTGGCATCTTTTTAAACACAGCGTCTACTCCTGATACTGAACAACTATCCCCAAGGAACCTATAGTCAAATAGCAAAAAACTTTTGGACTTCCCATACTCACTTAGTATGGGAAGTCCAACAATTTTTTTGCGATTAGACTATGGGTTTCTTGGGGAAAGTTGTACAGTATTAGGAGTGGACGATATTAGACAGTATTATTTGTTAAGTATTAGCTGTGTTTAAAAGGACGGCAGCTAAAAAATTAGGACCTTATATACCAAAACGTAAACAATCATTGTAAATATTATATTGAATAACTTCCTGTGATTTGACGAAATAAATAAAATAATAATATTTTTTTTTTATTTACTATTTTTTAAATTTGAAAAATCCATTTTGACATCGCAATACACCGATTCCGTTAGTTCTATTTGTTGTTTTTATGTTTATGTTTTGATATTTTTGTATCTATAATGTGTTTTACTCTTTTTATATCTTATATAATCGGTGTAAACCACCTCCGTGGCGTAATCGTTAAGGCATTAGCTTCACATCAGTAGGACGCGGGTTCGATTCCCGGCGGACTGTTTAAGACTCGGTTTGGTTGGTGGAAGGGCATTTTCTAAGCCCTCCTTCCTAGCTACCACCGTCTTATCTAAGTCTTGCCGCCAAACATCAATGCTAACAACATTGATGTGTTCCGGCTTGAAGATAAGATACCTAGATCCCCATTGCATTAGGGAATCTAGCTAGGCAAGCCCGATTCCATCTTCGGCACCATCGTTACTTACCATCAGGTGAGATGATGCCAAGCGCTTACAAATTATAAATAAAAAAAGTGTGTGTTAATATCAAATGAAAATCTGTCTATTGTTTTATTGTTAATCTGTTTATTTGATGTTATTTTATATTCAAGTCTAAAACCGCAAGTCATGTTTGCTAACATTTAAAACGTGTGTTCCTATATTTAAAACCAGAAAAAAACGGTAATTTAAAAACGTTGTGTGTGAAGTCGACTAAGGCCTGATCGCCCTAAATCAGGGTAGGTTCGAGCCTCTCGGTGGGGATTGATATAAGCTGATAAGTTGAAGAAGATAGAAAAAATTGAGAAGATGACAGTTTTACGGTTGATGCTCCTCTTTTTGTTCATATCTCTCAAGTCTCTTCTCCGCAGCTTTGGACATGTGATAAAGTACACCCTAAACTACAAAGGACACTTTTTAACCCGAAAAAAATACCTAGTTCCCGAGGGATCTGGGGAATAACTGACGTTCACGCAGCCTCGAATGCAGTCATAAAAACTATCCACGTGGGCGAAGCCGTGGGCCAAACCTAGTGATAACTAAATAGATAAAAACGAAAAATACTGCTGAATATTGTCTTGCAGTCAAAATCCCAAAGTCACATCCATCCATTATCCAATCTATATAGTACCTACCTCTAGTTGTGTTATTGGGCCTAAATAATAAAACTAGTGCGTCACCGACTTTGACGCCAAAAAACTTCAATGGCAGGAAGGCACACAATGGACCGCGGTAATGTTACAACCCTGACCTGCGCAGACGCCGGCCGACCACAAAACTATGCCGTGGGTGGTATAGGAAAATAAGTACCTAAATAGGACAGGTGACAAATAGTTTCACCAACCTTCTGGTCTATGGTTCCGGCGTGATGGTAACAAAGATGCAACAATTAATTATTGGACGATGTTAGGAAGCTAAGTAAAGTCATCCTTCTAGAAGGTTTTTAACCACCTCCGTAGCTCAGAGGCAAAGTTCACTGGCTTTACACAGAAGGTCGCGGGTTCGATTCCCGGTGGGGTCAACTTGTAAGACTCGGTTTGGATGGTGGTAGGGTATTTTATAAGCCCGCCCGGCCAGCTACCACCATCTTATCTAAGTCTTGCCGCCAAACATCGGTGTTAACAACATTGATGTGTTCCGGCTTGAAGATTAGATAGCCAGTTCTCCATTGCATTGGGGAATCTTGGCAAGCCTGCTTCCATCTTCGGTATCATCGTCACTTACCATCAGGTGAGATGATGCCAAGGGCTTTACCAATTGCGAATAAAAAAAAGTCATCCTTCTATAAGGTTTTAGCATAATTTAAAATTGAATCAGGAATTCATTCCTAGAGGTTTATTTATTACCCGATTGCGCCACAAGGAGGGCAATGTTTATCGAGTGTATGTATGTATATTCTTTGGCGCGCCCTGTCGCCTAAACGGCTAGGTGGCCTTTGGAGTGCGAGGTGTCGTTAGATTCGTCTTAAACCCGTGAGTGACATAAGATACATTTTTACCCGACTGGCAAAATAAAATAGGGGTTTAGTTTTTATGCAGTCAGGTTTATAATTTTTAATTAATTCCTAAAGTTATTAGATGAACTAGCTGTACCTGTAGCTGTACACAGGTTGTAACAAATTTTGTATAGGAGCTCTTATTTGGGGCTTCTTATTCATCATACTGAATAACTTTATATAAGGAACCCATACTCCAATAACTCATACTCTAACACACTTTTGACTCTCCAAGTCTCCATAAACAATGCATAAAGTTGATCCATCAATTTTATTGAGCAGTTTTAATACGCGGGAAGCCGCTGGATGCGATCTATGGAGTTCTATTTATCTATGGATCGATGGAGTTCTATGTCCAGCATTGGACGTCCTACGGCTGATATGATGATGATAATAGTTCAAAACTTTTTTGCGAATTGACTATCTGTGATTTTTTTTAGTTTGTTAAGTTAAAGTTTTAATTAAACGGCCTTCGCCATTTTTGTTGCACCCTGTGAAGCTATTGTGCTGCGTCTTTCGTCATACTTTTCTTTGATGATATCAGCTCACATACGTCCCCACCGAGGGGCTCGAGTCTACCCTGAATTAGGGCGATCGGGCCTTAGTCGACCACGCGGGCCCAGTGCGGGTTGGTCGACTTCACACGCAACCTGAGAGTTTCTCAGCAAGCGTGTGCAGGATTCCTCACGATGTTTTCCTTCACCGTAAGAGCGTCGGATAAACGTACATATGAAATCTATACTTTTCTTTACAATAAGAAAATTGATCTTGGGCACTGATACTCGTAAAATGGTAAAGATGAGTTGGTTCCCGCAACCAGGCGCCCAATGCGCACATTTTGCGTGGTTACCTTGTATCACTGACAGCTCAGCTCCTCCAGGGAGTCCAGTAACCCCCGAAGGTTGCCGACGACTTCCGGGAGTGTCCTCAGGTCACCGAGCCCTGTATGCTGCCACCTGTCTGCAATCCAGAAGGATATGGGCAGCTGTCTCTTCGGCCTCCATGCACGCGCGGCACAGTAGGCTGCCCGTAATAACTAGGGTAAAAAGATGTTTGTTAAAGTAACCATGGCCAGTGATGACTGCTGTTATCGGAGCTGGAGTCTCCTCAGCTTCAGGACCTTTCTGGCTAGGCCAGGGTAAGTCAGCGGTAGTGCCCGGTAATGCTGCAGTTCCAACGTCTTCTTAGCAGTGAACTGTGGCCTAGAAGTCAAATATTCTTCTGGGAAAAGCTGTCTGAAGATTGTCCTTATAGCTGTGCTCCGAGTGTCAAACCTAAGAGCTCGTTGTTTCGCTCACCTAACCGAATCTTAAAGACCAAAGACCCCATCTTAACGTTTATATAGACCTAAATTCATCACCAAATAGTGGTGACAGAATCTTTTTGAAAATAAAGATAGGTATGTAGGTATGTATACTTGCTTGATAAAATGTATATTTGCTTGATATAATGTATACTTGCTCGATAAAATAGGTACTTGCTAGATAAAATGTATATATACTTGATATAATATATACTTGCTTGATAAAATGTATACATGCTTGATTAAATGTATACTTGCTTGATAAAATGTACAGTTGCTTGATAAAATGTAAAGTTGCTTGGTCAAAAATACACTCGCGAGTGTTATAAATCGGCACCCACCTTTTCTTTGCAATACTCCAAATTTTAAATAAATCATTGTTTTTATTTAATTATTGCTTATATGTTGAATTAACGTTTTGTTTATAATTTATTACTAACTAACCTTGTGAATAATGATTCAATAATAATTTTATTTCTGTCCAAAGTTAGGCTTCCAAAGTGTCGGATTTAATGGTCGCGAGTATAATCCCCTTTAATCGTGACGTGAATGTAAATACCAGTAACTATTCGTATTAGCTCATAGTATTATACAGGTGTAGCAAAATTGGTTAGGACCTACTAACCGGGGGTTCTACTCATCATACTGAAGAATTTTCCCCGAGGAACCCATAGTCAACTCTCAAAAAAAAATTTGGCCCACAAACAAAAATACACAAAATTGGTCGATCAGCTGATCGATTTGTATGAAGAGTTTTTTTTTTAAATTTCAACAAGGTCATAGAACAAAAGTTGTTCAGTATGATGAGTAGAAGCCCCAGTTCACAGGACCTACACTAAATTTTATGCACCCTGTCAAAGTACATATATTAGTACTATCGTAACCCTGTATAACTATTTTAACCGCCTCCGTTGCGTAATGGTTAGTCCATTCGCTTCACACCAGGAGGTCACGGGTTCGATTCCCGGTGGGGTCAACTAGTAAGACTCGGTTTGGTTGGTGGTAGGGCATTTTCTAAGCCCGCCTGGATAGCTACCACCATCTTATCTAAGTCTTGCCGCCAAACATCAATGTTAACAACATTGATGTGTTCCGGCTTGAAGATAAGATAGCCAGTTCTCCATTGCGTTGGGGAATCTTGGTAAGCCCGCTTCCATCTTTGGCATCATCGTCACTTACCATCAGGTGAGATGTTGCCAAGGGCTTACCAATAGTGAATAAAATAAAAAACTGACACAAATGTAATGGCACCTAATTATTGAATTTAATCTAATTAGTAATTACTATTAAAATGTAGTAATAATATTGTTTAAAATCGTAGAACAGATGGTCGCTGAGGCAGTACAATGCTCAAGTGACCATCATGCATAGGAAGACGTATATAGGTAACGAAGGAAGGCTTCCTACTTGGTGGACCGACGATCTGGTAGAGGTCGCAGGAAGCCGCTAGATGCGGGCAGAGCAGGACCGGTTGTTGTGAATATCCTTGGGGATCCTTGACCTTTGTCCAGCACTAATATATATACTTTGGTCCAGCAGTGGATGTCTTTCGTTGATATGATGATGATGATATAGCTCTAAACATCCAAGCCATATTTACATACTAAACTTAGTTTTAGGAGAACAGATGAGACTCTACCTTATAATTATCCTATCTATCTAAACCATTTCTATGCAATACCTATCTGAAACTGAAACTTATCACAAAATGTTATCAAATTAAGAAAAAGAAAAAAAACGGCTAAAAGCGAAACATCTTTACTCCTAAACTAACAAAGCCTACTTAGCCGTGATAGTTTTTTATGCCTTACTATTTTCATTTTAAGGGTTCCGTACCCAAAGGGTAAAAACGGGACCCTATTACTAAGACTCCACTGTCTGTCTGTCTGTCCGTCAGTCACTAGGCTGTATTTCATGAACCGTGATAGCTAGACTGCTGAAATTTTCACAGATGATGTATTTCTGTTGCCGCTACAACAACAAATACAAAAAAAATTGAAAAAAGTAAAAAAATAAGGGGGTCTCCATTCAAAAAAACGTGTTTTTCTTTAAACACGAAGAAACTAGCGCCATCTAGTATGATGGTACGGGACCTTATGTGTGCGGTTCTGACTTAGCAGGTTTCTATTTGATACCCTGAAATAGCGGTTTAGCTGGTAGGGGGAGGACACTTGAATTAAACAAAAATTTGCATTTTATCTGACGGATATCTGAATCGAAAAATGGTTTTAGCAAACCCGTCAGTAGTTTTGATAGACGTATTCAACGAAACACCCGATAGGGTAAGTCAACAAAACACCCGATAGGGTAAGTCAACGAAACACCCGATAGGGTAAGTCAACGAAACACCCGATAGGGTAAGTCAACGAAACACCCGATAGGGTAAGTCAACAAAACACCCGATAGGGTAAGTCAACGAAACACCCGATAGGGTAAGTCAACGAAACACCCGATAGGGTAAGTCAACGAAACACCCGATAGGGTAAGTCAACAAAACACCCGATAGGGTAAGTCAACGAAACACCCGATAGGGTAAGTCAACGAAACACCCGATAGGGTAAGTCAACGAAACACCCGATAGGGTAAGTCAACGAAAAAAAAATTACCCCCTCTTTACATGTAGGGGAGGTACCCCAATTTTTGATGTGTAATATCTTTGCTCTCGCTTTCCTGCAATTTGTGGAAGTGATTTCGTGAAATGGGACGGAAATGTGTAACATGGGACGGAAATGTGTAACATGGGACGGAAATGTGTAACATGGGACGGAAATGTGTAACAGGAAGTCGCGAAAGCGCGCGCAATTCGATCTGACGAATGAGCTTTGCTCTCGCTTTCCTGCAATTTGTGGGAGTGATTTCGTGAAATGGGACGGAAATGTGTAACAGTGATTTGTTACACATCATATGCGAGTACCGTAGGTCTCGATTGGTTTTTTTTTCTTCAAAATTTTGTTGTACGACTTTGTCGGCGTAATTAATATGTATATCCATGCTAAATTACAGCTTTCTAGTATACTAATAGTCTTTGAGCTAAGCCGCGGACAGTCAAACAGACAGACATAGCGAAACTATTCCTTCTTGACTACGGAACCTTAAAAAGGCTAGAAGTAGGTTGAAAGGTCTTCGACGCCATGGTAATTCATACGTGGGTCATTATCATCAGACGCGTGTCTCACCAAATTACCTGACAAGTAACAATTTGTCAATTAAACCGTTGTTCAACAAAAACACTACTTTTGAAGTCTTTGTCCACAATGGGAGTATACGGATGTTATTACATTCCGCATTTGAATTTGAATGAATATTTTACAACACTTTGTTTTGGATGCCACTTGAAGCGAAGTATATCTATTTGTACTGACATACAGTATGGACACTCCCTGCTGCTCTCTAGATTGCGACCACACCCCTTCGTCACCCAGATTGATACAGATTGGTTACAGTTTGGTTGTCGAACGTATAGGATTTCGCCGCCATTTTGTTTGTTCCATCATTCGTTTTTTGAAATGACATTTCTGGCCCGTTGTATGAAGTGTCCAGGGTGTGATTGAAGGTTGTAAAATAAACATTGAATAAATGTTGGACTAGGATAATTAAAAAAAAAATGATTAAAAAAATCGGACCATGCGCATAGCAGCGTTCCGTAGTCTTAAAAATAAATAAATGTATATTTAAAAACAAAGTTATTTTTGCAGTTCGTTTAAACACTTTGTAGAAAACCGATGAACTTTTATATGGAAAATCCAACTGCAAATCTTTAGTTGGTAATTTGGTCGAATGGTTAAAAGGGTTACTCGTTAGGACAACAAAACCGTAAAAACTTAACATATTAATTTATTAAAAATGCTAATGATTAGGTTGTTAGTATACAACCGCCAGTAATGATCGAAAACATGTGTGATGGATTAGGCCCTATCTACTTCGTTATTATTACGCTGACACGCGTTATTTGGGCACGGAGCGTACCTACAATTTTTTTTGTATAAGGAGGCTCAACGACAGTATGATCAATCAAATCTGACTGAGCCTAACATCGCATCATAGTATTCGCGGAATTAAATTTTCGTAGAATTCAACTTTCGTGGAATTCAACATTCGTGAAGTCAACATTCTCAGAATGTAACATTTAACATTTTGTCCGCTCGTCTATGGAACTCTTTACCTTCTGATGTTCTTCATGCTGAGACACTAGCAGCGTTCAAGCTGCGTCTTCGGGAATTTTTCCTGATCCAGTAGTTTTGTGCGTAGATATATATGTTTATTTATACTTGTTTATATATTGGTACTAGCATTTTCCCGCGGCTTCGCCTGCGTGGACATCGTTTTTATGACTGTCTTTAAGGGTGATTAGTAAATTATGTCGTTTCCCACCTACTCAACCATTTCTGTGCAAAAAATCACAACAATCGAGTATTTTTTTAGTTCCCTTAGGAACTGCATCAGATTATGCTATTTTCCGGGATAAAAAGTAGCCTATATCCTTTCCCGTGACACAGGCTACCTGCATTCCAAATTTCATAAAGATTGGTCAAGGCGTTAAAGCGTGAAAAGGTAACAAACAAACAAACACATTTTCACATTTATAATATTAGTAAGGAATAAGGATATTGATTACCATTATTATTATCTATCTACTCATATTTATATTTAAAACATATTATAATTACCGTGGATTATTATTTCTCTGCCTTTTGGAAAAGAGGTACCTTGCTATCAGATTCTTGCGCTATCGTTGTTTTACATAATATATTTGAATATATCTCATCTGCCAAGGGTTGTCTGGAAGAGATCTCTTTTAGCGATAAGACCGCCTTTGTACACTTAAGTCTGATAAAACCATTTTGTGATTATTCCTTGTGTGCAATAAAGATACATACATACATTTTTGGAATTGAACTTTACGGTCCAGAAGTAAAATTAATAGTTGTGTCAGTTGTTCGGCTACAGCCGGTCTCTTAGATTCTGCCCCGACGCCGGCGCACTCTAGTCCCTGCAATCTGTTAGCAACACGGATAAGACAAATAAGGTTGGATTGGCAATAGTCACACTTTTGTTTGAAAACCAGCGTCGCCGCCTGTCTCCCACCCATCAACTCCACTACACAAGCATTAATAACACATATACACGATGTAGGCGACACAAATCGATTTTAAATTAATACAGTTTATTTATGAACTTTCTATGTAACTGCATAGATGGCACTCTAAGTAGCTAGCGTAGGTCGATAAAAACTCGTAAGTCGATAGCTGCGTTAACGCGAAAAAATATATACTCTTTGTATTCCTCAGTATTAAAATGGTGGTGATACATAGAAACGTGCTGTAATTATTTTCTATCCCATATACACGAATTGCGCGCACTAATAAACAAAACACAATTAGATTAGAACACAGGGCTGCAATTGTGTCTCACACCATTTCGAGTGTCTGTAAGTTACACACAACCACACGCAAATAAAAAGTATGAACGCGTGCTTAGGTTAAGTATGATTATCTAATCATACTCGTGGCGCGCCTGCCCAGCGCACATTTCCAAACCAACCTTATTTATCTGATCCGTGGTTAGCAAAGTCCGATCCGATGTTCGCGATCGATATGACGAACGTGCAACATTGTAGTTGTACCATACCAACTTCTACTCGTACTATGAAATTAGGCGATGTAGGAATAATCAAGAAGTTACTTTTTTTTCTCAAAAATAGCTTCAACGATTTTAAGCTATTGCATAGCTTTTATCGCGGGCTTTGAGCGCGGCGACCGAATCAAGAAATTCAGTAACTAAAATAAAACCTAACACCCCACGCTCGGCCGAATTCTAAAAACTTACAGTGCCATCTATTAGCGATTTGCAGTACTAAAAGGACTTATTCAATTTTACTGGTGTAACGTTCTTAGTGTTAATTTATGTCATAAACATCCCGCGCCCCAAGGACTATATGGTACTGGTAAATACTGCATAAATAAAAAATGAATAAATAATTATAATTGCATAAGTTGATAAAAATGCTATGCAATAGCTTTACCGCGGCAGTCCCCAAGTGCTACACGTTTTTTTTAAATAAAGATTTGAGTGCGTTTGGCTGCACCTCACCTGATGGTAAGTGCCGGTGCAGCTTAGTATGTAATACGCAAGCTCAAATAGTGCATATTCACTCTCGAATTGAAGATTCCTAAATGATATGAATCGGGGAATACAGACGCCGGCAGGGAATTCCACCTCTTGGCCGTTCGCATAATGAACGAAAAAGCAAAACACTTCGTGCGTAAAGGTGGAACATTAATGACAAAGGGGTGGAATCGCCCTCCGCGCCTGGTCGTCCGATGATGAAATAATAATAAATTTTTATTTCATTACCAAAAACACAGTTAAACGATAATACAGTAAGTAGTGGTCCCCACACTAGGCTAGGCCTGTATCATGGGGGCCGAAAATAAAAGCTTTACCAGGATCCAAACATGACGTACAAAGAGAGTATACTAAGAGAGGTACTTAATTTTATTAGTTATGAGATATGTGAAGGAATTTATAAAAAGACATAATATAAATGTATGTGTGTATGTGTTGTAGGTATCCTTATAACTTAAAGAAATAGTGTGTGTATGGGTGTGTGTGTATGTAAGTGTATGTGTGTGTGTTGGATTGAATTGCACGTTAACATGTAGTTTTATTGTTTTTATGTTGGTTTGACTATAGATTATAGAAAAAGAGAGAGAGAGAGAGAGAGCACTAGATTAATTTATCCGACTACTCTCAATAGATTTTCGGTTTCACTGTAGTTATAAGTAATGAGCAGTTTGAAAATTTTTGATTTAGCTTCTCGACTGGAAATGGAGAGGGGGAATGAGGTCGTGAAGCTCCGAATTCGAATTTTGATGAAACTTTGTGTAATAGGACTTAACAAGGCCTACTGTACTGGATAGTTAATTATTCCATCAAAAATCCGAGTAAAATCCCGTACAATCCCAAATTATTCATCAAGTCTGACATCCCTACCTAACTATAGTATTTGCAACTATAAGTCTATTGTTTATTGTTGATGATTTACCGCCTCCGTAGCTCAGAGGCAAAGTTCACTGGCTTTACACAGGAGGTCGCGGGTTCGATTCCCGGCGGGGTCAATTGTAAGACTCGGTTTGGTTGGTGGTAGGGCATTTTCTAAGCCCGCCTGGCTAGCTACCACCATCTTATCTAAGTCTTGCCGCCAAATATCAATGTTGATATCATTGGTGTGTTCCGGCACGAAGATAAGATAGCCAGTTCCCCATTGCGTTGGGGAATCTTGGTAAGCCCGCTTCCATCTTCGGCAACATCGTCACTTACCACCAGGTGAGATGTTGTCAAGGGTTTACCAATTGTAAGTAAAAAAAAAAAAAAAAGATGTGTGTGTGCCCGACTTCGACAGACGGTGAAGGCTTTGCGAAAATGTATGCAAAGCAGGGCTGTACAATTTATACAAGTGTTCGAAGGTGCAGGCGTTAGAACACAGGGAGCACTGCCGAATGTGTGCGGTCGTATAGGTTTGGTCACACTCGCTGTCGTTGTGGGCTTCTTGTAGAAATCCCAATTTTTTCAAGTTATCCATTTGATCATCCCACACCTGCTCTAAGGCGGTTTAGTGTTCTCCACGCTGGTCAGGTCTCAGTGGATCTCGAAGGCAGGATTTCAAGTACAGGGTGACTTTTAATTAGTTCTTGATAACAAAAGATATGCATACTCGTGATTACAAACAACTTTCCCAAAGAAACTATATGCCAAATCACAAAAAAGCATGTGGCACTCGGGGACTGCCACGGTAAAGCTATTGCATAGCATTTTTGATCAACTTATGCTATTATAATTATTTATTTATTTTTTATTTAAGCAGTATTTATCCATTTTTTTTTATGTTTTACTGTTTTCGTGTGCTCCTTTTGATTAAAGGACCATATTGTTTTGAACTTTTTAACTTTTCCAGTAACTAAATCAAAATGGTGGCCACTTTTTTCAATTCGGGCAACGGATTCGTGATAAGGGACCTCAGGGACCCTCAAGTATCGATTTTGGAAGCAATTGGTCCAATAACTAAAAAGTTCAAAATGGCGGCCACTTTTTTAAATTCGGGCAGCGTATTCGGGATAAGGGACCTCAGGGACCCTCAAGTATCGATTTTGGAAGCAATCGGTCCAATAACTAAAAAGTTCAAAATGGCAGCCACTATTTTCAATTCGGGCAACGGATTCGTGATAAGGGACCCCAGGGACCCCCAGATATCGATTTTGGAAGCAACCGGTCCAGTAAATAAAAAGTTCAAAATGGCAGCCATTTTTTCTATTCTGACAACGGATTCGTGATAAGGGACCTCAGGGACCCCCAGATATTGATTTTGGATGCAATTGGCCCAGTAACTAAGAAGTTCAAAATGGCGGCCACTTGCGGCTAGTCCTTAGGGTGCGGGATGTTTATGTAATAAATTAACACTAAGAAAGTTACACCAGTAAAATTGACTAAGTCCTTTTAGTACCGCAAATCGCTATAGATGGTACTATAAGTTTTTTAGAACGCGGTAACGTTACGTCACGCTCGGCCGAGCCAGTAAAATTGACTAAGTCCTTTTAGTACCACAAATCGCTAATAGATGGCACTGTAAGTTTTTTTAGAACGCGGGAAGCTACATGGTAGGCGGAGTGTGGGATGTTAGGTTTTTTCGTTACGGAATTTCTTGATTCGGTCGCCGCGCTCAAAGCCCGCGATAAAAGCTATGCAATAGCTTAAAAATGTTGGTCCTCGATACATAATAAATTATCAAATCGGCAAAAATGTATAAAGGACCAATTTTTTTTCATATTTGACATATAGTTTCTATGAGAAAGTTGTTTGTAAACACGAGTACATTAATATCCTTTGCTTTTAAGCACTAATTAAAAGTCACTCTGTATATGCTCCTTTTCCGCGATAAGTGATTGCCACGTTTAGAGGCGTGCTTCAGTGGTCGTATTGTTACTAAGAATAAGTAGGGTTGAATTTAATTTTTTTTCGGGATTTTAGGATAGAAGCTTTTGGGATAGCATTGCAACTGCTGCTTCTTCCTTTCGACAGCTGTTGCCACGTCTCACCTCTCGTTTGGCGGTGCGATTCCAGCTAATCCTGTGCTTTGGTAACCAGAGACTGATTAAGTAGAATATACATAATTATAAAGGTTTAAATAACCAGACACAGAGAACACAAACATGTTCTTCACACGAATATTTACCATGAGTGGGGATCGAACTCACGACCATCTAGCTTAGCTTAACAGGCAGGAGCGCTGACCACTGTACCGCCGGGTCAGTCAAATATGTACTTCCTTAACTAAAACAGAAGCTGCTCGCGTTACACAATACTAACATGGTGTAAATTACAACTACAAGATGTAGAAAACTTAGCAAATAAAGTACCCAAGTGTTGACCTTCAAGCGCTCTGTTCAAGAAGTGTCCACAACAAATGCGTCGTTTTATAATGGTTCACATGACAATAATGACTACACTGGCACTAGTCCTTGTCGCCCTATTCAAATGGACCGGAAAATACGGACACAAACAAAACAAAAACATTACACAAAAAACTGAACTACATCAATTTTGATGAAAACACACGCTGTGTCTGGAACGTTTTTGCATATTAAGTAACATTTTTTTGTTACCAAGACAAATGCCATAGTGCTTCTTGGTCATTTATTAACAATGTTTTATAGATAAGTATTATGTGCAAGTCTATGGGACAAAAAGTAATGGATTGTTCATCGAAGTTAACAATATAATAAGAAAATGGGAACTGAAATTAATAATTGCGTACTTACCTACTAACGTTCTCAGATTCATTTGCTGCGAAGAATTCAACGATTACACCTACTGATGTATTTGTTAAAAGCTTTATATTAGCTTGCCGTCTTGGAGGAAATAAGCTTGCCGTGTTAATCACAGTCAGTCTGTCTGTTAGTTTGGGGCAAATCTTGGAAGCTAAATTAGAAACACTGTCGGTATCCGATTGAGCTGAAATTTTGCATACACGTAAAATTTGAAGAGTAATGCATGGTAAGTGACGTCATACTTTCTAGTTCAATATGGTGGACCCCCAAAGATGGCGGTTTCGTTATTTTTAATGCACCCCCATGATATGGGTATCGAATGAAAGGGTTTGCTGAGAAGAATACGAAATAATTAAAATTCTCTAATAATTCTTTTGATTTTTCAAAAATGATTGTGTCTTTCTTTAAAAGCAACGTGCATAAAACAGCTTTTAAAAACTTAAACCCCTGTTTGTACGGAATGAAGTAGACAACTTTATGATCTATGAAATGAACAATGTGAATTTGGAAAAAATGGACTCTCCATTTAAATGAGTTAGAACATTTTTGTATGGAGACAGGCATAGTAACTCTACGTCCAAATAGTTTTTTTTTAAATCTTTCGCATTACCTACACATTACGATTAAAACTGTATAGGTACTCGTATAATACAAATAAAACCTTTTTTGAAATTGTCCATTTAATTTTTTATTACATTTATAGGTTAATTTTCTTCATTAATTAAACATTCTACTATCACATTAATATTATAAAGGCGAAAGTTTGTGAGTGTGTGAGTGTGTACGTTTGTTACTCCTTCACGCAAAAACTATGGAACGGATCTGACTGAAATTTGGTAGGTAGACAGATTAGGACCTGGATTAATACATAGGCTATTATTTCCGCAAGCGGCTCGCGCATTGCACATCCTCGAACAGTCATAGAAACGTTGTCCACGGCGGTGAAGCCGCGGGAAATAGCTATTCTAATTATAAACATTCACACTAAAGCATATTGTTTGATTTCAGGTGTAACTTATTATACTTATAACAGCAACCATTGAACTACAAAAGTACAGTTTGACCGACAGCAAACTTAGCGTATAATTAGAGTCCCAATTAGACGCTAGGGCTGCCAATGGGTCAAGGTTTGATTTCGAGGCAGCGATTTCTGATTCGCTAATAGGGGATCGGACTGCTAGTCATTTGAGTTACTTTTTATAATCTGTCAAAAACGAAATTTTGTTCTAAAAATATTTAAAGTGACGTCATAGATTTTTAGCGTCATCGACGAACTTATTTTGTGAATTTGATCAATAAAAAATTTAAGACGTGATGGTAAAGTTAGGATTTTTGAAACTTCAAGAGGAGAGCAATTTAGGGAATCGTATTTCAGAATTTATTTTTGATGCAGTCCGATCCCCTATTCTTTATATCTACTCTGTAGGTACTTTTTCTATGTTTTCTATTGGTAAGCCTTAGCCATCATCTCACTTGATTGCATGTGACGATAATGCAGAGGATATTAGAAGGCTTCCCTAGATTCCCCAAGCCCTATCTGGAAACTGGCTGTTTTATCTCAATGCCGGAACAAATCAATGCTGTTAACATTGATATTTAGTGGCAAGACTTACATAGGATGGTGGTAGTTAGCCAGGTGGGCTTGAAAATGCCCTACCACTAACCATACCAAGTCTTACACAAAGTCAGACTCGTAAAAGGGAATCGTACTTGCAACCTCCAGCAGGCGTAGCATGAGGTCATAGACATATGTCGCGCGTGACGAGAGAAAATTATCTCTTTCTACGGGCTTTTGTCGCGTGTGCGAGCATGCCGTTACTGGCAGAGAGTGTGTAGAGTAAAAAGTCGCGACGACATAGCAGTTTGATAGGCGACAAATCTTTTTATGATTTTGTTTTGTTGTTCGCAAATTGCTTGGTTTGTATTTCCAAAAAGACACCGAGATATGAAAGTTTGTTTGATTAAGTAATAATTTGACACAAAAACAACTTTTATTGTTTGTGAGGTGGGCCAACGTAGTGATTATAATATGCTCTTTGGAGGTAAGGGGACTGTCTGGCTCCGTTTGTTTTCTTGCAAGTTTCTGAGATTTAAGCAAAGGAAAATGTAGGTACCTAATTTGTTATTTGATGATAAAACAATAATAAAACACAAAAATCTATAAACAGGCGCTAGAAGTTTGTCGATACCTCAAGAGGGTGCCGACATATATGTCTTCAATCAAACGTCAAAATAAGCCTATTCCGGTGCGTTCATGCTCGGCACGAGATAAAAATCTCTACACACTCTCTACAAATGACAGATGAGAGCGAGACCAGTCTTATCTCGCGAGGGCCATGCTCAGTGTTGAGATACAACCGTTATGTCGCGCTTCGTAGTCTACATTTGACATTAGTGGGTAGACAAAATGGACCTCATGCTACGCCTGCAGGTGTGAAGCTGTGACGCGAGTGGAATACCCATCGCGCTACATGATCAGATTGGGGCTCATACTGGAGTGCCAACAAAATTGACAGAGGTATGTAACATTTCTTTAAACTTATTTGAAAGTGAAAAAAGTAATAAAAACATGTAAAAATCGAGAATTAGGCGTTCGGTTTCAACGTAAGAGCCGCGTTGAAGCCTGCATTGATTTGAACTTAAAATGAATAGACTTACGTTCGTATTATTTTAACAAGTCTTAATCTGCTCGGATTGGGTCATCTTAAAGCCTTAAACCTTGTACGATGGTACGAAACCCTTCGTGTGCAAGCTGTAATACTGTCATTTCTAGCGATAATTTTAAGCAGGTACTTGATCACGATACCCATTTCCTTGGGTTGCAACTTGGAAGGATATATTCGAGATATGTAGAGCGATGTTACTTACTGTCAATAAAAAATTTCGAAACACCTAAAACTTTTAGGTACTTACAAGATTTTGATATTGCATTGTCACGCGATATACATATGCATTCAAAATTTCAGCTCAATCGGAAACCGGGAAGTGGGTCAAATTTAACTTGCAAGATTTCACCCGAACAAACATACATAAATTGCAAGTTAATTAAAAGCTTGTAAAAATATTGCTATGTGACATGTCATAGACACTCTGTGGTATGTGCCTGGTACTGTCCTGACCTACTTCATTTAAGTGCAGAACTGGTAATCGGACACTCATTAAATATTTTTATACTGAATAATACGTTAGGGCAGTAAAGTTCTCGAGTGGCTACCACACACCGGAAAAATTTAAAATCATCATTTTGTTTTTCTTACTGACTGTAACTTTTACCTTTTGGGTTCGAGTTGAGAATTTTTGTTAGGTATTTTACTTCCGGTTCGAGTTAAGAACGGTTCGAGTGAGGAATAAGCCGCTGAATGCGGGCAGCGCAGAAGCGGTCGTCGTGGAAATCCTTGGGGGAGGCCTATGTCCAGCCTCACCCTGGACACTTCATACACTTCTTCATAATGAAATTTCTAAAAAGGAACGACGGAACAAACAAAATGGCGGCGAAATCCTATACGTTCTACAACCAAAATGTAACTAATCTGTATTAATCTGGGTGACGAGGGGGTGAGGTCGCAATCTAGACAGCCGCAGGGAGTGTCCATACTGTACGTTAGTACTAATATATATAAGGTCTAACAAAATTTGCTGAAACTATTTTAACTGGTGCTTCTACTGAACTGAACAACTTTCCCGATGAAACCCATAGTCAAATCTAAAAAAAAATTTTGAACATCCCATACTAAGTTGGCAGATCAGCTGATCGAGTTAGTATGAAAGAGCCAATTTTTGTTTGCGATTTCACTATGGGTTCCATGGGGAAAGTTGTTCAGTTTCATGGGTAGAAGCACCAGTTAAAATAGTTTCAGCTAATTTTGTTACAACTTACATACTTTGATCCAGCAGAATATGTCGGCTGATATAATGATGAACATGATACGGTAGGATCGTCATGGGAAAGAAGGTGGAAATCTTCAGTGTTCTCGTTTTAACGCATAACTAACATTTTTATTACAAATCAAACATCTGTAATAGACCATATTTTATGGTCATAGATTACCATTTACATTATTAAACTATATATTTTATACGCCATTATTGTTATACGCCATAATAATGTAATATCAACGATAGTTTTGTAGACAACATAATGTGTTGTCTTTTATATTCATACCAGTAAGTCGTATAATGAATCATCTTATGCAACTTTGTCTTCATTCAGAATAATAACACTTATAACAAGAGATATAACTCCCATTTTAGCCTGATAAGTTACCAATTCAGCGTTGTTATCTTAGATAGATCACGGATAATCAATATTGACCTTGATGGATCACCATAGTAGGTATAACGGTTAGTAATTTATGTGCACTCGTGCGAATAAACAGACTGACATTTTATTTTGATTTTTATGCATTGTTAGTAAAATTGCTGTTTTGGCGTGTCAAATCATATAATTTTAATAATGAATTAAGGTTAGCAATGAAGACTAGAATTAACTTAGATGTTTCTTTTCTATAAGACATGTACCTGTGTACTATTTTTTTAAAGTAAGTAAGTAAATACGTTGAAGGAAAACCCTTTGAACCCGTGGACCCTTGGACTCTGAAAAGGCTGACCGCAGCCGCATTGATGCCTTCGAGATGTGGTGCTGGCGGAAAATGCTGCAGATTCCTTAGACAGCTTTTCGCACAAATTTATCCAAGTACCTTATGCGAACTTAGCGTTAGTGGCGCAAAAGCGTCGGTGGCGCAACGGCAAGGGCCGCTAGGGAGGTCCTGGTTTGAGTCCTGCCACGTACCGATGTGTTTTCGAATTTCTATTTCATAATGTACGTTTATCCGACGCTCTTACGGTGAAGGAAAACATCGTGAGGAAACGTGCACACGCCTGCGAAGAAACTCGCAGGTTGTGTGTGGAGTCGACTAACCCGCACTGGGCCCTCGTGGTCGACGAAGGCCCTATGGCCCTAATTCAGGGTAGGCTTGAGCCCCTCGGTGGGACGTATATGAGTTGATATGACAAGTAAGTAAATATACTTTAATGCACTTCAAAACAAATACAAGACCTACGATTAATCGTATACATGAAGTGCAAAGGCGGCCTTATCGCTTGAAGCGATTTTTACCAGGCAACCTTCAGTAAGTGAATAAACGACAGGAAAACTAGAACTAGGTGGCAGCGAATTCAACTTATAAAATAACTAACATTCATAACTAAAAGAAACGACATAACTAAGAATTAAATGAATTAAAAATTTATTAAAAACTATTTGTTGTTAATTGTTAACATAGATATTACAACGGTACGTAGTCGTTGAATTGGGCTCTCTAGAACCCCCACTAGGATTCCCTGTGTTGGGGGTGCTAGTCTCTTCCCCAGGTTTACAAAAATTAACAACATACAAAACAATGATAGATTATTGAAAACAACAAATATAAACAAAAAAAAAAAAAAGTAAACAAAAAAGTATTATATGTGATGTTTGGAAACTCTGTAAAAGAAA
The DNA here is from genome assembly GCA_947284805.1 of Coleophora flavipennella. Lineage (NCBI taxonomy): Eukaryota > Metazoa > Arthropoda > Insecta > Lepidoptera > Coleophoridae > Coleophora > Coleophora flavipennella. Next base: position 3,655,270 of record OX369297.1, read on the forward strand.
CGACATACCTATCCAACTAAAAATAAAATTATATTTTTTTTATTTTATTAATTTGGTGTTTTGGAAAATTCTGTTGATTTTTAGTAACTTGAAGGATACAAGACGCCGCCGCCCGATAACGTCATAAAAATAAAACGTAGTATTATGCCTTGTTTGGTTTCCTTTGACCACTATCCTCATTTAAGCTTGATTGGTAAGCACTTGTCATCATCTCATCTGATGGTAAGTGACTATGATGCTGAAGATGGAAGCGTCGGCTCAACGGTAACGAATCAGTCCTCCTAACATGAGGTCCCGGGTTCCAAACCTGACGGCCAATGTACCAATGAGTTTTTCGAAACTTACGTAAATATACTTACCGATTGCTTTAACGGTGAAGGAAAACATAGCGTGCAGGTTTCCGCACATCTGATTCTTGATTGGTATGAAGGTCGCGTTGCAAACGTCCGTATATAGGTGATAATCTAAATGCCCTACACGTGACAGCGGGTGATGCTAAGTGCAACACCAGGCAACCGCCGTCTATCCCTTGGATAGCACAGTTATTTATGCCACACGTTAAAAAGAAGATGGAAGCGGGTTTACAAACATTCCCCAACGATGAGGAACTGGCTATCTTGTCTACATGCCGGAACACATCAATGCTGTTAATAAGATTAGATAATATGGTGGTAGTTTGCTTAAAAAATGCCCTACCACCAACTAAACAGACTTTTAACAAAGTAAGACCTCGCCGGGATTCGAACACGTGACCTCCTGGTGTGAAACAAGTGGACTAACCACTACGTCATTATACCCAGAGGAGCAAAAACTCTAGGTACAAGCTTTTATTTGATAATAATTTGAATTAGTATTCTTCTCAGTAAACGCTTTCATTTGATATCCATATCAGTGGGGTGCATAAAAAATAACTGTTCACTTATTTTTGTGAGTCCGCCATTATGGATTTAGAACGACGACGTCATTTAGCTAATTATGCATTCTGCTCCAAACTTAACGTGTACCTGTGCAAAATTTCAGCTCAATCTGAAACCGGGAAGTGATTCTAATTAAGCTTCCCAGATTTGTCTAAAACTGACAAACGAACTAACTAACACGGCAAGCTTGTGACAATTCAGCAGTCAAAATGTAGCACTTAAAAAAATCTACAACAGTCGAAGAACTGTAATAGGGGATCGGACTGCTAGTCATTTGAGTTACTCTTTATGATCTGTCAAAAACGAAATTTTGTTCTAAAAATGTTTGAAATACCCACAAGTGAAGTCATATATTTTAAGCGTCATTGACGAACTTATTTTATGAATTTGATTGAATTGAAGACGTGATGGAAAAACAAAACAAGTAAGGTTTTATGAAACTTCAAGAGGAGAGCAATTTTGGAAATCATATTTCAGATTTTATATTTGATGCAGTCTGATTCTATATTATTTAGAGATGACCTCTGGACAAAATGAGGCAGAGTCACGATCCTCAGCAGTGAAGAAGCTATTGAGCAGAAGGACTTAATTTTATTTCCATTCAGCACCTACCTATATCAGCTGTTTCCCTGCTTACGTAAGACCTCCTTTGCCTACTCACCACTGTCGTCTCGACCCTATTTACACGTACATAAACGCAGTGTTTAATATGCGTCGAGTGGCGCTGCGCAGACGCACATACACATAATATACTATTATCGCGGCACATAACTACCAATTCCCACGGTGCATGGCTCACAATAGGAAAATTGCGTATCACATGGTGAGACGGTGTTTATATTTGTATAGAGCTGCATGTACCAGTAATTTTTTTTTTTGAAAACGCTAAACACGTTAAAAAATCGACTTCCATCGCAACAACTTAGTACATTTTTGCATTATTATTTTAGGTTTTTGTTAATTTTCTAATAAAGTACTACACCGATTTTGATAAAATTTATATGGGACCACATGGGAAGCACTAGCTGTCAAATAAACAAAGAATCATAAAAATCGGTTCACCCAGTCAAAAGTTCTGTGGTAACACACATAAAAAAAACATACAGTCGGATTGAGAACCTCCTCCTTTTTGGAAGTCGCTTGAAAATGAAAAAGTAAGTGTGTGGTTTTATGAAACCACGGGAAAAGTGAAACTTTACAGAGGACGAAACGTTCATGGCTGCTCTCGCTACCGTACAGAGGACGAAACGATCATACCGTCAGACGAAAGCGACCGTCACGCGATATGCTACACTCAGACGAAAAAATGAGAGACGATGTAATAAAAGTTTCACTTTAATATACTGCTTTTTATCTTAGATAATAGATGTCGCATCTTTCTTTTTTACCATGGTGTTCATCATTGGCCACAGCATTTATTCTCGTCAGGTATTATGATTTGATGGTTGCAGAGCAGCGCTGCGGGTATCAAGTTGTACTAGGAACATCACATGCTTTGTCACATTTGGCCATGTCACGACGAAGTCTCTTTTTACCCGATTTTGTCACAAAAGGAGGGTTTTGAGTTTGGCAGTCTATGTATGTATGTACATGTGTATGGGTATTCATGTGTTTCTTCGTAGCGCTACTACTAATCAGATTTGGATAAATGTGGTGTCGTTGAATGGTATGTAATCTTTGCTATATTACGAGTACGTGACGTTATATTTACATTTAATATGACGGTTAAGAAACACAAAATACTTCACGCCAAAAAAGAAAAAATGTTATTAGGTGTTATAAGTTTAAAGCCTAGTGTCTGTCTATGTCTGTCTTTACATGTAATCACAGCTCTGACAGCGTATGAACCGATTTCAATGCGTTTATTTAAAGTTAGATTAATTAACATGGTTCTAACTATGTTTGATATAAAGTAATTCAGCCAATTATGAAGAAGGCCTACTACCCGCCAAAAAGGTAAGAGATACCAGAGGAGTGGTGCTTTAACTAAAGTAATGTAACACCCTGGGCAGAATTTAGGTGTAATAAAAAATGTGGAAAAAATGCTCGCCAAAAGTGAAGTTGCTCCCATTTGGCTGAAATTAGGCCAGGGTTTTTAATTTAAGTAATTATTAATATTACGAGACGTATTAAAATAAATTGAAAAAAAAACCACAAAAGATTTTAAATAAAAAAGGCGAGGGCTCTCGTTTAGTTGGTAGTTAGATACTATGTTTTGTTTATAACTTTTGAATGGGCAGTTAAAGCCGTATTAGGGTTTAGGCTGTCTCTAGCCATGTTTCATCGGTCCTTTTCATGCCATTTTTAAGATCTTTGCACTATTTTAGTATCGGATAGGACTAGATGTTTGTCGGCAGGCTAAACAGGCACCACCGCTGACTAACTTTGGCCTTGCCAGAAAGCTCCTGAAGCTTGAGAGACTCCAGCTCCGTAAGGTAACTCTAGGCAATAATAAACTTGATGATAACTGGTGATAGTACCAAAGGTGGAAGCGGACTTGCTAAAGAATTCGTCATCTTCTCTACAATTTTGGACCACATCAATGATGTTAATTTGATGTTTAACAGCATATTAATAACAATTATGTAACACTTGTTATTGTAAACTTTCATCAAGGTATAGATCGCGGCATCTAAGTTAGACAGTGCGCAGTGTCTTATTTTCAAGTCCCAATCGCAGTGGGGGACGCCGAGATCGCGCGCATCAAGGGACGCCACCACCCCGCGTGACACGCGCTACACCCGCGCGCTCCCTACATGCGTCAACAGCCGCAATAACTTATACGCCGCGAATTGTAATCAAGGTATTTTATGCCTACCTTTGAAAAGTTATCAGCTCTTTATAGTTTCGGAGTTTTCCGCGGAACCTTACTTGCATACCGCGGAGACTGGAACTATCAGTTGCAGTTCCCGAGCACAACGCCACTTCGGTATGAAAGAAAACTGTTTAGCATAATAATGTTGTCGTTTCTTAGAGCTAAATTAGTAAGACGGAACATATGTTTTTACCTGACTTACTTTGCACATCCAAAAGGAGGGTTGTGTTTTTCGAGTATGTATGTTTAACAATTTTTTAGGGGTTGGTATAAAAAAAATGGAACCCTTATAAGATTACTCGTGCATCTGTCTGTCTGTCTGTCCGTCTGTCCCAGCCAATTTGCTCCTAATCTACTGGACCAAATCAGGTGAAATTTGGTAGGATGGTGTAATCCTATGACCCAAACACAGATGTGCAAAGTAAATAACAATTTTTTTTTTAAAAAAGGGTCATTTTCGGGGGAAAAAATTAGGAAATTTTTAAAATAGTCTTTGCGAACCTTACTGTGTCATATATTAAATGAAAGGGCTTGTTATGAGAATCTCAAATATATTTTTGTTATTATTGTAAAATAAATTGTTTTGATTTTATTCAGGAAAGAAGACGAAAATTGACCATCCCCCCCTTGATCTCCAAAATTACAGAGCCATAAATTTTGAAAAAAATAGCACTGCTATTTAATGGTGTTTTAGTGAACTATTTTCCGTAAGTGAACGTATTATATTGATTTTACCACTTTATTTTGATATAATTCTTATAGGTTCTCCTGTTATCTACAAGCATTGAACTATTTATTTATATTTTTTTCAAAATTTATGGCTCTGTAATTTAGCACTAGTAGTATTTTTCTGTTGCTCGCGTTTGTGTCTTTTGTTTGTCATGCGAATAGGTATCATGGTCATAGTTGTGTGCAGCCGTGTGGTGGTACGGAACCCTCACACCGCAACCTGCGGCCTCTTGGTCGTTTTCCGTCAACCTTGTTTTCCTGGCTATGTGACCGAAAAACTCCAGTATTCTCTGCAGGCATATAGTTCGCCCCTTTTTTTATATATTTACAATTGGTAAACCTATGACAACATCTCACCTGGTGGTAAGTGACGATGTTGCCGAAGATGGAAGCGGGCTTACCAAGATTCCCCAACGCAATGGGGAACTGGCTATCTTATCTTCATGCCGGAACACACCAATGATATCAACATTGATATTTGGCGGCAAGACTTAGATAAGATGGTGGTAGCTAGCCAGGCGGGCTTAGAAAATGCCCTACCACCAACCAACCCGAGTCTTACAATTGACCCTGCCGGGAATCGAACCCGCGACCTCCTGTGTAAAGCCAGTGAACTTTGCCTCTGAGCTACGGAGGCGGTTTAGTCTGGTCTTGTTGTTAAGTTCACATCATCACATCAGCTCATATATATGTCCTCACCGAGGGGCTCGAGCCTACCCTCAATAAGGGCGATCGGGGCTTAGTCGACCACGCGAGCCCAGTGCGGGTTGGTCAACTTCACACGCAACCTTCGGTTTCTTCGCAGATGTGTGCAGGATTCCTCACGATGTTTTCCTTCACCGTAAGAGCGTCGGATAAACGTACATATGAAATCTAAATTCGAAAACACGTTGGTACGTGGCAGGACTCGAACCACGACCTCCCTCATAGGAGGTAGCGGCCCTTGCCGTTGCGCCACCGACGCTATTTGCGCCACCAACGCTAAGTTCCCATAAGATAGATAAATTTGTGCGAAAAGCTGTCCAAGGAATCTGCAGCATTTTCCACCAGCACCACATCTCGAAGGCATCAATGCGGCTGCGGTCAGCCTTTTTCAGCGTCCATGTCTCAGGTCCGCAGTTGAAAATGAAAAATACTAGAGAGCGGACTAACTTTGACACTTTAATAGACCGCATGAAAAGAAATTATGATAAAAATTTAACTACAGTTAAAGTTTGAGCAGTTAGACACATGAGTTAAACCAGGTTTATCTATGTATGTGAGAGCCATTAACACTCATTACGTAACGCTCACTTAGTGAAGTCTATACTGAATCATTTGGGTCGCCACTTCCTATGTCCTACGACTTGTCACGGTCCACATATTATGGAATCCTTATCGGTTCACTTTCCCCTTAAGATATCTATGGCTTTCTTCAACACTCTAGAATATTTCTTGGAACGTGATAAAACCGCGAAGCAGTTTAAAACCAAAACTTGAAACTTTTATTACATCGTCTCAAGCTTTTTCGTCCGTGTGTTGCGTGACGGCAAAGAGATTATTATATCGTCTCAAACTTTTTCGTCAGAGCAGCCATGATCGTTTCGTCCTCTGTACCGTAGCTCCAAGACGAGAGCAGCCATGATCGTTTCGTTCTCTGTACCGTAGCTCCAAGAGGAGTGAAACTTTTATTACATGATCGTTTTGTCCTCTGTACCGTAGCTCCAAGACGAGAGCAGCCTTGATCGTTTCGTGCTCTGTAAATGTCTATAATGTGAAAAAAGTTTCACTTTTACCATGGTTTCATAAAACCGCACACTCTTTTTTTGACATAAGGTGTTCATAATTAATTCAATCATAATTCTTCTCAGCTGAAGGGCGTGCGTTGCTGAACAAAGGTCTTCCAAAGATTTCCACAACGACCAGTCCTGCGCTGCCGCATCCAGCGGCTATCCGCGACCTTCACTGGGTCGTCAGTCCATCACAGAAATCATCCAATCAATCGTTCTATCCCGATTTATACCATACCATATCAGCTCTCATTACATGAAAAAAACCGGTAAAGTGCGAGTCAGAACCGCGCACAAAGGGTTCCGTACCATAATACTAGATGGCGCTAGTTTCTTTACGATAAAAAAAAACTTTTTTTGTATGGAGACTTTTACTTTTTCTGATTTTTAGTATATGCTGTTATCGGCAACAGAAATACATTATCTGCGAAAATTTCAACTGTCTAGCTATCACGGTTCATGAAATACAGTCTGGTGACAGACGGATCGACAGACAGACGGACGGAGAGCGGAGTCTTAGTAATAGGGTCCCGTTTTTACCCTGTAGGTACGGAACCCTAAAAATGTTAGTAAGCCCTTTTTCATCTTCGGCATCATCGTGACATACCATCAGGTGTGATGATGCCAAGGATTTACCAATTGTGAATAAAAATAATAATAATAATAATAAATATATACAGGATGTAACAAAATTGGCGTAGGTCCCGTTAACTGGGTGTTCTACTCATTATACTGAACAATTTTCCGCAAGGAAACCATAGTGAAATCTCAAAAAAAATTAGACCCTCCATACAAAATTGCACAAAATTGGTCGATCAACTGATCGATTTGTATAAAGAGTTAATTATTTTTTGAGATTTCAGCAAAGTCGTAGAACAAAAATGGTTCAGTATGATGAGTAGAAGCCCCAGTTAACGGGACCTACACCAATTTTGTTACACTCTGTATACAGAATGTTCGGCGCATGGACCAACAGATTTTTTTCGGGAAAAGTTGAGATATGAGGACCATTCGACTCCAAGGAACCTTTATCTTAAGTATTAAAATAGTAATTTATAACTACTATCTTCAGTCACACCCCGGACACTGCATACAAATGGTCGTGAAATAACATTTCTAAAAACAAATGACGGAGCAAACAAAATCACGGCGAAGTCCCATACGTTCGAGAACCAAACTGTAACCAATCTGTATTTATATGGGTGACGAGGGGGTAAGGTCGCAATATACAGGGAGTGTCCTTACTGTATGTTAGTACTAATATTTATATAGTTTGCTTCAGTTTTCGCAACATATTGAATGACTAGAAACACATGTAGCATGTCATTGTAAAGATGATAAACTCAAGAAGTTTTTTGAATAAAAATAATTATTGTCTATTGTTTTGTTTTTTCTTTCATTAATTTAGAAAATTGATTTTTTTTTCAAACTTTACGTTACTGGCAATTTAAAGGCTCATGGGTAATTTTTTAGCTACTTTTGCTTTTGTGGCTATACTTAAAAATACAATGAAAGTATTTAAGTGAGTACTTAGTAAAAGAAAAGTTAGCCCCTCTTTTTTACCCAGTCGAGTAAAAATGTATCCTTTGTAACTCATGGGATCGAAACAAACATAACTACACCTCGCACTCCGAAATCCATCAAGCCGTTAAGGCTACAGAGCATTTCAAAGAAGTATACATACATACATATATGCATATATCCATGCATACACCTATACATTCACTGGAAAAACATACCCCTTCTTCGGGCGCAGTCGGGTAACAAAAATAAATAAAACAAATAAATGTTCTGGGACAAATCACAAATGGTCATCAGGCCCAAAGTAGGATTCCCTGTGTTATGGGAACCAGAGACTGATATACATACTTACATACGTTTAAATACATACGAGTACATGTATAGATATTTAACACCCAGACACAGACACGGAGCAAACAAATCTGCTCATCACACAAATGCTTGCTCTGGGTGGGGATCGAACCCACAACTCTCGGATCAGTAGTCAAGAGCACTAACCACTGAGCCACCGAGTCAAGAAGCCAAGAAGGCATGATTGTCAATTTAAAGTGATTTAATATACTAGAGATACTTTAGCCCTTACTAGTAAGAAGATGCATGCACTCTCAGGTATTCACTTAAATTGTAAAACAATGTTAGACACTAACGACAATTTTGACCTACTTGATGCAACGTTTAAGTGGAACAGTGTTATATAACGAGAATGCATTAACGGTGGAAAACCCTCCTTGGGGAAATGGAGGGCGCTCCCTGAGGTCTGGTGATTACATAACGGAATTCCAAACTTCAATTCGACATTTCAGAATTCATATGTACGTTTATACGACGCTCTTACGGTGAAGGAAAACATTGTGAGGAAACCTACACATGTCTGCGAAGAAACTCGAAGGTTGTGTGTGAAGTCGACCAATTCGTGCTGGGCCCGCGTCCCGATCGCCCTAATTTAGGGTAGCCTCGAATATATGATCTGATATGAAGAAATTATAGATACTAGAGTTGCATCATTATTCCAACAGATTTTTGAAGTGAAAACTTCTTTAGGCATTTTTTAAGTTGGAAAAAAACCATTGAATTCGCGACACTGTTACGGTTACCGTACCAGAAACACGCAGGGTCAAAACTTCGTCAACCATTGAACTCGCAACACTGTTACCGTCGCCGACACCTTACCAGGAACACTAGCAGGGTCAAAACTTATAAAACTGTAAAAGAGTTTTTATTTCTGTCCGCACTCCCGGAGTGGATAGGTTTTTTTACCACTCATCCTGTATTGACCAATTAACTAATAAATTTGTTTGATAAGTATTTTTAGGTTCCGTACCCAAAGGGTTAAAACGGGACCCTATTACTAAGACTTCGCTGTTCGTCCGTCTGTCTGTCCGTCTGTAATCAGGCTGTATTTCATGAACCGTGATAGCTAGACAGTTACAATTTTTACAGATGATGTATTTTTGTTGCCGATATAACAACAAATATTAAAAAAATAGCTAAAAATGGGGGTGGGGGGTCGTCTCCATACAAAAAATGTATTTTTTTTTAAACATGAAGAAACTAGCGCCATCTAGTATGATGGTACGGAACCCTATGAGTGCGGTTCTGACTTGCACTTGGCTGTTTTTTTTAAGTTCCATACACCAAAGGTAACGAAAGCCTTACTAAGCCTACGCTGTCTGTCTTACCTTTAATAAGCTTTATATTTTGAACTGCAATAGTTAACTAGCTAAAATTTTCAAAGAATATTTGTTATTTATTATGGTAAAATTAAAAAGTTTTGGGGGCCACATACAAGAAAAGTGTTTTTAAAGGTTTTTGGTTTCGCTCTGTCGTACACAAGCATGAAACTTAGTATTGTTATAGTACAAATCCTGAAGTAAAACAAAAAAAAAACCGGCCAAGTGAGAGTCGTACTCGTCTAAGAAGCCCAACTGAATAAAAAGAAACATTTTTCTGTCTTTTTTTTTTATTAAAAATTTGAGTGCGTTTGGCTGCACCTCACCTGTCGCTATTGTTGATGAGTTTTGATTGAAATGAAATGAATGTAGTACTTGTTGTTCTCGTGTGGAGAGGTGTAGTGGCACGGAACCCTCTGTGAGTAAGTACGACTCCCACTTGGCCTGTTTTTGTACATTGGCTATGGGTTCCTTGAGAGAAGTTACTTATTATAATGAGTAGTAACGAGTTGTAACCACCTCCGTAGCGTAGTGGTTAAGTCCATTAACTTCACATCAGGAGGTCGCGAGTTCGATTCCCGGCGGAGTCTAACTTTGTAAGACTCGGTTCGGTAGGTGGAAGGCATTTGCTAAGCCCGCCTAAGTAGCTACCATCACCTTATCTAAATCTTGCCGCCAACAACATTGATGTGTTCCGGCTTGAAGTTATGATAGCCAGTTTCCCATTGCGTTGGGGAATCTTGGTAATCATCTTTGGCATCATCGTCACTTACCATTAGGTGAGGTGATGCTAAGGGCTTACCAATGGTGGATTAAAAAAGAAGCCCCAGATAACGTGACCTGTTTAAGGTTCCTGCACAGTATAATATTTTCCCGTAAGTAATAATTTGTTTGTCCTACCTACAGAAGGAAAAAAAATGTAGTGAAATCTAGTCCCTTGTCCTATCCACAGACATATCATATACTATCTAGAGATCACCGAAACTATTTAAATAAAGATAAGTAAATAATAATAAGTAATTTATTAATACATAGTTAACTTTATTAAATAACAACCGTGAGAAGCTGGGGCGGGTCAGCTGATAATTATAGCAATTATTAATAACAGATGACATCACCGAAGCATGAAATTACCTCGAATGTTTTCAATTAAAATAATAATGGGATACACTTGCGTAAAATTAAAACTTTATCACCATATTCTCAGTCAAGGATGTACGGGCTGAGTTATCAATTTAGTACACTGCCACTACACAAAATAATTAAGAAATGACTAGATTTTTCCTGCGGCTTCGCCCGCGTGGACATCGTTTTTATGACTGCCTTTAAGGGTGATTAGTAAATTATGTCGTATCCCACCTACTCAACCATCTCTGTGCAAAAAAACACAACAATCGAGTATTTATTTAGTTCCCTCAGGAACTGCATCAGATTATGCTATTTTCACGAGATAAAAAGTAGCCTATTTCCTTCCTTGTGACACAGGCTACCTGCATACCAAAATTCATAAAGATTGGTCAAGGCGTTGAAGCGTGAAAAGGTAACAAACAAACACATTTTCACACTTATAATATTATAGTAAGGATTGAATCTGGATGATAATAATAGTAACAAAATTGTTTTGAACCGACTTTAAAAAGGAGGAGGTTCTGCGTTTGACTGTATATTTTTAGGGTTCCGTACCCAAAGGGTAGAAACGGGATCCTATTACTAAGACTTCGCTGTCCGTCTGTCTGTCCCTCTGTCACCAGGCTGTATTTCATGAACCGGGATAGCTAGACAGTTGAAATTTTCACAGATGATGTATTTCTGTTGCCGCTATAACAACAAATACTAAAAATTAGAAGAAGTGAAAAAATAAGGGGGTCTCCATAGAAAAAACTTGTTTTTCTTTGAAACATAAACAAACTAGCGCCATCAAGTATGATAGTACGGAACCCTATGTGTGCGGTTCTGACTCGCACTTGGCCTGTTTTTTTTATGTAAGTCCACCAATTTCTCTGTCGACTGTATAGACCGATTTTTAAAATTATTTTTTTTATTCCTACGAATATACTCCTGCCGTTGAAGACAACCGACTTCAATCGCAACATCTACATTTGTTTTACTTCATTTTGATATTTTAGTTAATTTTATAAAAAAGTAGTAAACCGATTTCCATAAAATTCATACGGTTGTCCCATATACATTTTATAACACATCATCATCATCATCATATCAGCCGAAAATCGTCCACTGCTAGACAAAGTCATCCCCCAAGGATTTCCACGACGACCGGTCCTGCGCTGCTTACCAGGTCGTCGGTCCACCACGTGGGAGACCTGCCTACGCTACGTTTTCTGGTGCGCGTTCGCCACTCGAGAACCTTACTACCCCATCGGCCATCAGTTCTACGAGCAATTACTAAATTAAAATAATTATGAATTAAATTTAAACAAAGTAGTCAAGAGCTAGTCGCGTTCACTCAAATAAGGTTCCGTACCAAAATTTCCACTACCAACATAACAAGAACTCTCAGTACATGTACATATATTGCCTCTTGGCTTCAGCGATTTCGAGTCTGGCTATTAAACGAATTTTAAGCAATATCTTCAAATTAAGGTTATTTTTTGTATGCCTATGAGTACATTAGGATTTACGTTCTTTTTTTCAGCTCACCAAAGTTTCCCGCTTCAAAATTCACTAAAAGCTATTTGACAATTTTCAATACTGCAAATTAGGTGTGTTATTGTGTAACTATGCCAGCTTTATTCGCTAAACAGTCTCTAAGAGAAACGGGCGTGACAGAGAGATGAACGGACGTACGTTTGAGTGTTCTTACAAGAATTCAATCTAGACCTTGTGTGGTATGGAACCCTAAAAATGCTAACAAAGATCAGATTTATGAATGAATGAATGATTTTCTTGTATTGCTTAAGTACACAAACAAATTATAAAAAGAGAAGAGAAGATAAACAAAAAAAACTTTTTTTTTACCTATAAATACCTACTATTACATCAAAAGAATATTTTTTTTACGAAAAAAGGGAAACACAAAAGCAACATATTATTTATTCCATACATTCATTATTATTTAGATAGATAGATAGATAAATCTTTATTTACAGCGTGCATAGTAGATACATAATGCGTTTAAGGTAATCAAAAGAAGGTAAGTAAAACAAACAATAAAAACAATGCAGGGAATAAAAAAAACAAAATAAAAATTGGTAGCAAAATTGTTCTAAACACAGGCTTGAGAAATTGATATTGAAATTCATTCAGAAATTGAGATATTTCGATCAGATTCAAATCCGATTATTACTAAGATTTAAAAATATTAGCCTAATCCAAACTAAATTGATTGCTATCATTTGAAAATTCCGCTTAAACCTACAAGGATACGAATTGATGTATTGGTCTCGGTCCCAATGATTTGTCATCTACATTCAATCATGCAACAAAAAATTACATAAGGTATCGTCACATCTAACACAAGGGCACTTAGCAGGTACGTCGCAAGTACTTGTCGACTGGTAGCGAGACAAAGCCGATTCACACGACTACGGTTCAGAGGTAGCACAGTAGTACTCGCGACCCCAGCCCGGTAGAACGCACCATTGGCTGCCAGAACCAGGTCAACCATGGCCTCCGAAAAAAAACTATTATCTGTTTTTGTGACTTTTGTGTTGCTCACGTTATGCCGTGCTAACCCTCAGTTGGACTTACCACCCTTGTCCCAGGGGTCACCGCAACGGAACCCTTACGGGAACGGCTATGGAGGTCTATCTTCTACGCCGGCTTCAATAAATTCTCCGGGAAACCAATATGATGTACAGAATCCAGTGCAGTTCAGTACTTTGAGGCCGAACCCTAGTTCTACACCAGGAGTATATCCAGTGTCGTCAACGCCTTATAATAGGGGAATCAATCCAGACATAAATAATAATGGATATCCTAGTCTAGATTACGGGAATGGAAGGGATCCCAGCTCTACATCTAGACCGTTCGATGATAGGAATCGTGATGATAGGATTGATATAAACAATGATCCAAATTTCAGACGGAACGATCCTAATTTCGTAAGGAACGATCCCAATTATGTTGGTGCTAATCCGTACGATTTTAATAGAGGGGTTGATGGGAACACCATAGATGATAGGTTGCGTCATGTGAATTTGCAGCAGATCAGAGACTTTTTGCTGCAAGCCGATGAGCAGGCTTCAAAGGAGTGTACTAATAATGTAGCAGCTCAATGGAACTTTGAGACAGATGTCAACGATGCAACTCAACACGCAGCGGTAAGTACAGTAATTCTTTTTTTTTTAAAGATGAGGTATAATAAATAAACCACCTTAAATATTTTGTTGGGAACAAACATACTTAAGGAAAGTCTATCTGAGAGTCCTAGGTCTTAATATTAAGATTTCTGCATTCCTTAAATACATTCATAACCATTGAAATACACTGAGAAGTAATGGTGCTCTTTTTATAAGGCATATATAAAAAAAAAAAACATTTGGTCATATAACGATTTTATATTGTAAAAAGCAATTTAATAACACTAAATGACTAAATGAATTTCGTTTTCGTCAATTAAATAAGAAACGGGGACGTTTTTTTTCATAGTATTAGGGCCTGTGACTTCATCACTTTCAAACATTTAAAAAATCATAAAAAAACAAGTTATTAAAAGATATAAATATTAAAATTAGTTTCATAAAATAGTATATATTCCCATGAAATAATAATTCAAAAATACCTTATTTTTAGGGTTCCGTACCTTAAAACGAAAAAACGAAACCCTAACAAGATCACTTTCTTATCCGTCTGTCTGTCAAGACCCTCTAACTCGGGAACGCGTCGAGGTATCGAAATGAAATTAAAACCATATACTCCAATCTACAGTCCCTTGTCCGGTTTTTTTAACAATGCCAAATAGGACTTTCCTTTTATTAAAAATTTGTTTGTGTTTCAATTTTTTTTCCTGGCATAAAAAAAGAAACTTATAAAGATAATTTAAAACAGATCACTGAAGTAATGCTGCCCAATTAAATATAATCGTGATGAACATTAAGAAAGCATGTAATTTACAAAAACTAATCATAAATCATGACAAAGTTACTCCATCAAATTCACACCATAAATTGCCTTTTTATTGTCTTCTTTTGAATGCTTTAACAAACATCCTACACAATTATTACGTTACTTAGATAGTTATTAAAACAATTTTTAAGGTTTCCGCCACAGGTTTGCATCTCATTGTCAGCAAAGCACAGTCATTACACATTATTTAGCCTCTGTGAGATTGTAATCATCTAGCAAAGTGAGTAATAATATTAAAATGACGTGTCACTCTATGTGCATGAGAAAATTGTGTTTCGTTACGTTGTTGCGTTGGCTGGATTAGAGTTTGAATGTAAATCAGGGTCTTATGTATACTCCTATCTTCCTACAACCTAGGCATGTTTAAAAAAAAAAAAAAAACCGGCCAAGTGCGAGTTGGACCCGCGCACTAAGGGTTCCGTACCATTATCTATAAAAATCACGTTTCTTGTGTGTAAGCCCCCCCTTAAACATTAATTTTAATTTAATTTACTTTATTTTTAAAGTGAATAATACGATTCAATATTCTGTGAATACTTCAATATTCTACCTGTTGCCGTTATTAAAATAGAGCAAAAAAATCACTTTTGTTGTATGAGAGCCCCCCTCTAAATATTTGTTTTATTTTAATTTAAATATTAATAGTTTGGACGGCCAATGTACCGATGAGTTTTTCAAAAACTTACGTACATATAATTACCGATTGCTTTAACGGTGAAGGAAAAACATCGTGAGGAAACCTGCACACGCCTGCGAAGAAACTCGAAGGTTGTGTGTGAAGTCGACCAACCCGCACTGGGCCCGCGTGGTAGACTAAGGCCTAATCGCCCTGATTCAGGGTAGGCTCGAGCCCCTCGGTGGGGACGTATATGAGCTGATATAATAATAATAATAATATAACTAAATATTCTATGAATATTTCTAGCGTCTACCTGTTGCCGTTATCAATATCGAGCAAAAAAGAGCAAAACAATCACGTTTGTTGTATGGGAGCCCCCCTTTAATATTTGTTTTATTTGTTATAGCGGCAACAGAAATACAGCATCTGTGAAAATTTCAACTGTCTAGCTATCACGGTTCATGAAATACCGCCTGGTAACAGACGGACGGATGGACGGACGGAAGGACAGACAGACAGACGGACAGCGAAGTCTCACTAATGGGGCCCCGTTTTCCCTTTGGGTACGCACCCCAAAAATGACCTAGTTTTCAAGTTCTCCGCTCTTTATCTTATCGTGTGGCACAATTTACCGTGCTATCCATAGGTGGTTGCCTGGTGTTGCACTCAGCATCGTCCGCAGTCACGTGAAGGGCATTTAGATTTACACCTACGGACGTGTGCAACGCGACCTTCATACACATCTGCAATAAGATATGCAGGTTTCCTCACAATGTTTTCCTTCACCGTTAGAGAACTTGGTAAGTAAATGTACGTAAGTTTGGAAAAAGTCATTGGTACATTGGCCGTTTGGATTTGAACCCAGGACCTCTGGTTAGGGGGACCGAGACGTTATTGGTTGAGCCACCGATGCTTTTCTCGATTCTTCGCTATAGTACTAATCTATATATATAAAAGGAAGTCGTGTTAGTGACACCATTTATAACTCAAGAATGGCTGGACCAATTTTTATGATTTTTGTGTTTTTGCATTTGTCTTCGTCAGGATAATAAGTATTGAAATATGATATTCATTAATAAAAAATGTAGGGTAGGGTAGTGTAGTGTAGTGTAGGTGTAGTGTAGGATAGGGTAGGGCAGTGTTGTGTAGGGTAGGGTAGTGTAGTATAAGGTAGGGTAGGGTAGGGTAGGTTAGTGTAAGGTAGGGTAGGGTAGTGTAGTGTAGTGTAGGGTAGTGTAGTGTAGTGTAGGGTAGGGTAGTGTAGTGTAGGGTAGGGTAGGGTAGTGTAGGGTTGGGTAGTGGAGGGTAGGGTAGTGTAGTGTAAGGTGGAAGGAAGTTCGCCGGGACGGCTAGTATAATATATACTTTGCTTTAAGTATAAGTTGCATACTTTCAACAGACATCAAAAAACCTCCTCTTCGAATAAATGTTTTTTTTGTGTGTTTGCGATATCTTCACCGGTTGTTAACGGATTTTGATGATCCTTTTTTGTTTGATAGATTATGACTCTACGTTTATTCTATTTAAATCCATACAAATTTTATCAAAATCGGTTACGTATTTTTTTAGAAAATAAACAAAAACAAATAATGGCAAAGTCGCAATTGAAGTCGGCTTTTTAACGTGTTTAGCGTTTGCAATTATGTTTTAATGTACTTTACGTAAGTTAAGACTGATTTCTTTAATTTAATATTAATAACATCAATTTCTCTAGAATAGAGTTTGCTTTACCAATTAGGAACTATACTTACTATCTTTGGCTTTACTAAAAAAATATTTTAAAATAACGTGTTTCTTTACACTTTCCATAATATTTGGCGTGTAATCCAATTACAGATCTTAACCATTGAGCTCGTTCGAAAGTTTCCGGGTATCATTTTCCCATACAAAACAATGTATGGGAGATTTCTAAGCACAGTACTATTGTGCTTCATGCGCTATGTGCTATGCGCATTCGGGAAACTATAGTGTCTTCGCTCGTTTTTGTCTGTACATGAAACAAGAGAGAGTGTATTGTTCCTCATGGAAATTTCTATTGTTGATATAAATATTGTTTATTTTGTAATTAAATGATTAGTGTCGTGTTGTGTAGTATTGCTATTGGTTGAAACTGCACACGAAAGTATTAAGTCGAGGTATTGATTGAAACAGTTGTCTCTGTCTTTTTCTATACGTGTAAAGAGTAAAGAAAATAACCACAATTTTTCACTTTTTTAATGGTTGTTCGTTTAAATCAAAAACTACAATGATAACATTACTCACTTTGTATTATCATAACAAATATTGTTGTATATTTTTAATTTATACTTCAAAATATAAGCCATAACTAGAGTTGAAAATAACGGTGTAGACCTATCTTTGGTTTTTTTTCTATCGAGCCAAAACTGCTCTATCATGTTTCTAATAGAGTTTTTTTCAGCCTTGGGTTTTTTATCGTTTAAGAGTAATTGACGTCAAAAATAACGAAAATCTGTAATATTACCGCCTTAACTACCTCCGTGGCGTGGTGTTTCAGTCCATTTGCCATCAAGAGGTCACGATTTCGATTCCTGACGGAGACTAACTTTGTAAGACTCGGTTTGGTTGGTGGAAGGGCATTTTCTAAGCCCGCATGGCTAGCTACCACCATCTTATGCCAACAGCATTGATGTATTCAAGCTTTTAGATAAGATAGCCTGTTCCCCGTTGCGTTGGGGAGTCTTGGTAAGCCCGCTTCCATGTTCGGCATCATCGTCGCTTATTATCAGGTGAGATGATGTCAAGGACTTACCAATTGTAAATAAAACAAACATTTTGGGTATTTATAGTCGACGTTTTAACAACTGTTTGTTATAAACATCATTCATCATAATGTAGATAAGTGGTGTATGTATATCATATCTATATAAAAAAAGCACAAGGTAAACAAAGAAGTATGGAATTGACATTTGAAACTGTCAAATGCCTACTAAGTTTGTTTACATTGTGTTTTTTGGTTGATATAAGGTATAAGTAGTTTCTATCGATTCTACAGTGGATAACTGTTATTCTACAGTAGATACCTGTTATTCTACAGTGGATACCTGTTTATCTACAGTGGATACCTGTTATTCTATAGCGGATCCTGTTACTCTACAGTGGATACCTATTATTGTATAGCGGATACCTGTTATTCTATAGTGAATACCTGTTACTCTACAGTGGATACCTGGTTATTATACGTTTTTACGTAAAAAAATATGGTCTTATTGTCTGTATGGTAGAGTTGTCAAGCGCTGAAAAACCTTGCTTGTATTTTAGTCAAATCTATAAAGGGATATTTGTGCCTGTTACGATTAGTTGTATACAAGTATTCAATAATTTGTCCCCTTTGATATAGTTTTTATGACTGTCATCGAGGGTGCGTCGTTCGAATTCTTAAAAACTAAAATAGGAAAACCTGACCAAGTGCGAGTCGGACACGCACACGAAGGGTTTCATACCTTTAATATACACTGTGGAATAATTTCAAAGTCTACCTAATACGGTTCATGAAATACAGCAAGCTAACAGACAGACGGACAGACGGACAGCGGAGGCTTAGTAATACGGTCCTGTCGGTCAGCCTTTGGGTGTATCGAACCCTAAAAAGCACTTTAATTTTTTTTTCGATCTAACGGATCTAAAGGATTTTGAGAAATTCTTACAGGAACAGAAAAAAATGGGCCCAGTTGTCCGTGCAGATCCCATTTTTTGCCGTTACCGTAGGAATTTCTCAAAATCCTTTCTTAGCGGATGCCTACATCATAATTGATATCTGCATATCAATTTTAACCGCCTCCGTGGCGTAATGGTTAGCCCATTCGCTTCACACCAGGAGGTCGCGGGTTCGATTCCCGGTGGGGTCAATTTGTAAGACTCGGTTTGGTTGGTGGTAGGGCATTTTCTAAGCCCGCCTGGCTAGCTACCACCATCTTATCTAAGTCTTGCCGCCAAACATCAGTGTTAACAAAATTGATGTGTTCCGGCTTGAAGATAAGATAGCCAGTTCTCCATTGCGTTGGAGAATCTTGCTAAGTCCGCTTCCATCTTCGGCATTATCGTCACTTACCATCAGGTGAGATGATGCCAAATTGCCAAGGGCTTACCAATTGTGAATAAAAAAAAAAAATGCTAAATTTTAGCCCGATCCGTCTGGTGGTTTAAGCTGTGCATTAATACGTCAGGACAAACGGTTTTATAACTTCTTTTACCTAAAATCAAAAATCAAATCAAAATCGGTCCATCAGTTCTCAAGTGTTCCGCTTACCAACGAACAGCATTTAATTTTTATTCAACGCCTACTTTATTCTATTGTTATCTTTGTCCAAGCTCGATTTGATCTCTTTTATAAGGTCATTCTAAAAAAAACATATGGGTAAAAAGATCACAGCTATGTCTGATCACGAACTATATCAATAAGTTATTGGTTCATTATTAGTTATTCCCACGCCCTGTCATGTTGTAACAAGTGACATAAGAAATAAAGTAAAGAACATAAGGTTTAATTTGCATTCTCAAAATCAAAATACTAATACCTACATTGTTAAGAATTAAAAAACCAGCCAATTGCGAGACGGACAAGTGCAAATTAGGGTTCTGTAGTCTTTTCAAAAATAAATGTATGTTTTAAAAAATAAAATTGTTTTTGCAGTGTGTAAAATACATTTTGTATGGGAAATATGTGAACTTTTTAAAAATCCAACTGCACATCTTAAGTTGCCAGACTATTATTCCTGAACTAAGAAATCCTATTTAGCCGTTATAGTTTTCCTTTTAAACTGATTACATGTCCTGCTATTGAATTTTTTTTCAAATATCCTGAAATAGCAATGCCATGGCAAATTACAGCTTTCTAGTACTAATAGTCTTTGAGATAAGTCACTGACAGATGGACAGACGGACAGACGGACAGACAGACGAACAGACATGGCGAAACTATAAGAATTCCTTGTTGACTACGGAACCTTTAAATTCAATGAGATAGTGTGTGTGTCTGTGTGTGTGTGTGTGTGTCATCATCATATTAGTCGAAATACGTCCACCAGCTAAACAAAGGCCTCCCCCAAGGATTTTCACGACGACTAGGCCTGCACTGCCCGCATCCAGCGGCTTTCCGCGATCCTCACGAGATTAGACGGTCTCTGAGATTTCAACAGATTCTTTTTCTGTTTTAAACACACACACACGTACACACACTAGGACGTCGGTCCACCGAGTGGAAGGCTTGCCTACGCTACATCTTCCAGTGCGTGTTCGCCACTCGAGAACTTTGCTACTCCAATGGCCCCTTAATTCTGTGAGCTATGTCGGTTACCTTAGCTTACTTATCTTCAGTTTGAAAAAACAATCTGAATCAGAATATTCTATCATTTTTTTTTCTCATGTTGTGCAATAAAGTTTTTTCAATCAATCAATCAATATTGTATGCGCCCCTGTATGAACCGTACGCTCTTTATCATAGTTTTTATTGTTTATTTATTACTCTTTCATCAGACAATTATTTGTTAACCATTTAGGTAGGGTTATGACTGGTCAGTTTACAAACTCGCCAGTTTTCGTAACTATTCCGTTTACCTACTCGCCAGTTTCCGTAACTATTCAGTTTACAAACTCGCCAGTTTCCGTAACTATTCAGTTTACAAACTCGCCAGTTTTCGTAACTATTTAGTTTACAAATTCGCCAGTTTCCGCAATTATTCAGTTTACAAACTCGCCAGTTTCCGTAACTATTCAGTTTACAAACTCGCCAGTTTCCGTAACTATTCAGTTTACAAACTCGCCAGTTTCCGTAACTATTCAGTTTACAAACTTGCCAGTTTCCGTAACTATTTAGTTTACAAATTCGCCAGTTTCCACAACTATTCAGTTTACAAACTCGCCAGTTTCCGTAACTATTCAGTTTACAAACTCGCCAGTTTCCGTAACTATTCAGTTTCAAAACTCTACAGTTTCCGTAACTATACAGTTTACCTACTCGCCAGTTTCCGTAACTATTCAGTTTACAAACTCGCCAGTTTCCGTAACTATTCAGTTTAAAAACTCGCCAGTTTCCGTAACTATACAGTTTACCTACTCGCCAGTTTCCGTAACTATTCAGTTTACAAACTCGCCAGTTTCCGTAACTATTCAGTTTACCTACTCGCCAGTTTCTGTAACTATTCAGTTTACAAACTCGCCAGTTTCTGTAACTATTCAGTTTACAAACTCGCCAGTTTCCATAACTATTCAGTTTACCTACTCGCCAGTTTCATCAAACTCGTTGGCTGGTCAAATTCCTCACTCGTCAGTTTCTTTAGTTCATCAGTCTTCCCAACTCGTCAGTTTAAGCAAATCGAAACATATTTTAAATGAGCGAGCGAAGCAAGCGACGTTAAGTTCGGTCAGGTTTGATTGATTAAACAGTCAAAGAGGCTCGCGAAGCGAGGCTTCCTCCTGGGTAGCAAAATGATTCGTATTAGAAACTGACTAGTTATGAAAACTGGCGAGGTTATGATAACCCGACTCTCTGAAACTGACGAATTAACGAATTAACATGAAATTGACGAGTGTTGGAAACAACAAGTTATGGAAACTGGCGAGTTCTGTAAACTGACCAGTCATAAAACTCATAACCCAACTCTCTGAAACTGATGAATTAACATGAAACTGACGAGTGTTGAAAACGACTAGTTATGGAAATTGACGAGTGTTGGAAACTGACTAGTTATGGAAACTGGCGAATTTAGTAAACTGACCATTCATAACCCAACTCTCTAAAACTGACGAATTAACACGAAACTGACGAGTCTTGGAAACTGTCTAGTTATGGAAACTGGTGAGTTCTATAAACTGACTAGTCATAACCCGACTCTCTGAAACTAACGAATTAACATGAAACTGACGAGTGTTGGAAACGACTAGATATGGAAACTGGCGAGTTCTGTAAACTGACTAGTCATAACGCGACTTTCTGAATCTGACGAATAAACGAATTAACACGAAACTGACCAGTCTTGGAAACTGTCTAGTTATGGAAACTGGCGAGTTCTGTAAACTGACCAGTCATAACCCGACACTCTGAAACTGACGTATTAACGAATTACATGAAACTGACGGGTATTAAAAACTGACTAGTTGTGGAAACTGGCGAGTTCTACAAACTGACCAGTCATGACTCTCACATTTACCTTCAATTTCCGAAAGTTATGAATGCTTATTTTGTTAATTCTTTGACCACTCACCTAGGCACTCAGTTTTGCCAAATCATCTGTTTTGATCAGTTTTCAAGAATTGCGAACACATATTTTTGCTTAAAAACAATAACGCCCTAAAAAACCAGATAAGTGCGAGTCAGAATCACGCAAAAAGGGTTATGTACCATCATACTAGATGGCGCTAGTTTCTTCACTTTAAAAAACACGTTTTTTGTATGGAGACTTTTACTTTTTCTAATTTTTAGTATTTAGATAGATAGATAGATAGATAGATAACACGTTTATTTGTCACTGCAATCACACACATATTATTACAATCATACATAATATAAAACAAAACATAACAAATTAAAAAAACCAAAAAATAATAACAATATAAAAACATATGTGTGTTGCAGTAGTACAAAAGGGCCGTGACTCAGTGTGTTGATTTGCTCTTGCGAGCAATACACTGGTAATTCTGCCACAGCCCGAGGACTGTGTCGATTACAAGAACTGAACTGGATTATTTGGTGTTATAGCGGCAACAGAAATACATCATCTGTAAAAAATTCAATTGTCTGTCTATCACGGTTTATGAAATACAGCCTGGTGACAGACGGACGGACGGACGGACAGCGGAGTCTTAGTAATAGGGTCCCGTTTTTACCCTTTGGGTACGGAACCCTAAAAAAATTATACAGCCACACTCTGCACACTTTCTCGCGAAGCCTTCACCGTCTGTCTCAGTCGTGAATACACAAATCAACAAAAAACATTAAACTTACTAAGTTATGTATTTAAAGTTCAAAACAAGAGGAAGTACACCAAGCTTATTCAAAAAGCCCATCTACCCAATCCGACAACCCAAGACAGACCGCCTTGGCGCAGAGTGATTAGGAGAGTCGACCCCACTTAATGTGGGAAGTGGCAAAGAAAGAGAAGAAGACAAGAGGAAGTACACAATAGTATATATTTTATTCACGATAATATTCAAATAAGTAGTCTAAATATATACAATTTTAAAAACCTAAAAACCGACTTCAATGAAGTCGGTTAAAATACCAAAACTTTCTCCTAGGTGTAACAAATACTTTTTTGAACACCCCATCAAAATCGGTTCAGCCAATCGCGCGATAATCGCAGACAAACATACATACATACAGGTCGAACTGAGAACCTGCTTTTTTTGAAGTCGGTAAAAAAGGAAAAAGTGACTGACTGGTATATCAATGCACAGCTGAAACCACTGAATGGATCGGGCTGAAATTTGGCATACAGATAGCAAATATCCGCTAAGAAAGTATTTTGAGAAAAAAGGGGATTTGCTCGGGCGAAGTCGCGGGCACCCACTAGTAAAGAATAAAGTTAGGTTATTTTTCACAAATGGTAAGCCCTTAACATCATCTTACTTAAAGATATAAGACTTGATGAAAAAAAAAAACAAATAACTGTGGGTTGTACGGGAGGTACTTCATTCGGATTTTTCCTGTAATAACTAACTACCAGTGCCTACGCCTTATTATATTCAAATTATTTACAAAGTTTCATCACAATTGTTAGAGCTATTTTTGAGAAAAAGTAACAAATAACGAACTACTATGAGCTGTAGCCATGTAATAGTAACGTACCTGGTTTCATCAAAATCGTAAGAGCCATTTTTGTGTAAAAAAAGATAAAAAGTGATTTTTACTATGGTGGCAATACAAAAAAAAATAGAAAAAATGACTTGAGATTTAAAAATAAAAAAGGAGGAAGTTTTAAAATCGGTTGTCTTTTTATTATTATGTTTTACTTTAGAAGTCCGTCATTTACAAAATAATTTCGAAATGATATTTTTCATTCGATGCTGCCAGGTTGGTCCTGTATAAATTACGTTATATAAAATACGTTCAGTACATTTTTATAATTTTAAGTAAAACATTTATAAAACTAGACATGTACGCGGCTTCACTCGTGTGGATATGGAGGGGGCGCAGTGGGGCGGTTTTTTTATGTTATTCTAATAATTTAAGTGTTCAAAATCTTTAATTCATTCTATGGGAGCTATTTGACACATTTTTTTTTATCCCCCATTTAGGAGAGGCATGAGGCAACCCTATTTTTTGCATTCTGATTCTCTTTCCATTTTGGGATTAAAATTTGCATCTGTGTGCTAAATTTTACTACTGTCTACGGTCTAATAGTGGTAAAAAATACTGTGACAAACGGGCGGACAGACAGACATACAGACGTACATGACAAAATTATGAGGGTTCGGTTTTTTGCTATTTTGGCTCCAGAACCCTAAAAAGAGCTCTCTCGAGCCTGTTCGTAATCTCTGCTCCCTAATGGCCACAGCCACAGCTTTACACACTACACAGGTCTTAAAATTTGCAAATGTGTCCTTAATTTCACTACTGTGAGTCTAATAGTGGTAAAAAATACTGTGACACACGGATGGCATGACAGACCTACAGACATACATGACAAAATTATAAGGGTTCGGCTTATAACGGTTTTTGTATTAAAGCGGAACTACGTTTGTATGGAAACTCGAGCCTCCTGGAGACTCTTAAGTATAGCCGTTTCAATAGAAGTTCGACATTTTCCATTCTCTCCTTATAAGTTAAAGAGTTACGAAATGACTCAAACAAAAAGCAATAGCTACAGATCTTTGTTATTATCCAATGAGACGCAATGACGGATGTTGCTACCAAAATCAATAAGTAATGCCGACGGTGAACGATTGTACTTTTGTAATGAAGTGAAACATGGTGTTTCCGTTGGCGCTTGCTTTTGAAATTCTAGATTGGTTGTTTGGTACTGCAAGTAGTTATGGATTTAAAATAGACTAGCTGTCCCGGCGAACTTCGTACCACCTTACACTACACTGCACACCCTACCCTACCCTACCCTACACTACACTACACTACACTACCCTACCCTATCCTATCCTACCCTACCCTACTCTACATTACACTACACTACCCTACCCTACACTACCCTAAACTACCCTACCCTACATAAGAACCTTCTCCTGACAATAACGAACTAAACAAAAAAGAATTAGCGAAATCGGTCCAGCCGTTCACGCGTGATGCGATGACCAAGGGAATTAGAGATTCATTTTTATATATCAAGATAATTATAATTTTCTAGAAACTGTACAACCGTTAGTTTGAAAAACACATACAAAACCAAAAATTCAGTAACGAACCCAAAGGAGCTCAGCTGAGCATAATTTAGTCAGTCTTTTAGTCTGCTTCTGGGGATCTTCTAGGCGAGAGTGAATAGGCATTATTTGAGTTTGCGTGTGTATCATCTTCGACTACATCGTCACTTATCATCAGGCGAGATGTAGTCAAACATACTCAATTTTTTAGTAAAATGAAATCAATGGAATAACCTACGTATCCAATTTAATAAAAATTAAAATCCCGACTGTTACCCCTCATTTTAGGGTTCCGTACCCAAAGGGTAAAAACGGGACCCTATTACTAAGACTTCGCTGTCCGTCCGTGTGCCTGTCTGTCTGTCACCAGGCTGTTATGTCAAACTTCCGTGTCGCACCCAATCCTCTGAAGGTTAGAGGCTCTACGCTCGAAGTTGTTGCCGAATATGCCTGAGGCAAACAGTCCAGTACCTTACTGGCGGTAAGGTAGGTCCACTGAGCATGTAATCACTAGGTAGGTCCTAAAGTCTTAAAATGACCTAAGAAGTTTAGTGACAGATTTTTTAAATTATAATTTTACGGCTCTGGGGTAAATCCCTATTGAAGAGGCGTGTTAAGAAGTATCTACTTAACTAATAATTCAAGATTGTATCTTGAACACAACTCGCTGTTTTTTTATGTGTCAAAAAAAGAAAAAAAGTCAACAAAGGAAGCTGGCCGGCAATGACATAATTTACATCTGACGTTACGCTACAATTCAATCACATACACAAAATCAATGTCATCCATCTAACACATAACCGGACCTAAATAGCTGACCAATTGTCTTCACACACCGTCAATCAATAAAAACAAAATGGCTGCCCAATATGGCGTCAAGTGACCATTCAAAATGGCGGAACTAAAGTCCTCGACCGTCGGTATTGTCATCTGTTCAGGGGTTCGTGACCTATAAGGCCTGGGACCATTATAACAATAAGATAATTCATTATACCAAGGCCTAGCATTGTACAGTATTGTGTATAGGCCATTAAGTTGTAAGGTGGGGTAGGTATGATGTGTGCATGTAAATATTTGCAGTGGTGAGATATCCTCAATTTTCTACGGAATTATTTACATAACAGGTCGAAGGATGAACCCATTAAGGAGGGTGAATAGAAGTTAAAACTTTACAAGTAACTAACTCCAGGTTTGTCTTTTATCCAGTCGTTCAAGAGTTTCACAATGATCTACTTTTAAGAGTTTCGATCCCAATTAGATTCTGGTAACCATGATAACCTCGATACGAGCTTGAACTATCAAGAATCCGTGCTTTGCATACTATGCTGCTATAATGTTTAGTTGCTTATCCATGACTTGTTAATTACTTCCATCGATTTGAGAAAAAAACAGCTAAGCGCACACCGAGGGTTCCGTTCGTCTCAACGCACCTCTTTACACAACAAAAACAATAATATTTATTCATTTAAAACAAAAGACATCAACGCGAACGACAGCAAAATTATTGTTTTTTTACTTGTAATTTAACCTCTCGAACACACTAGGGGTAACCCCGCTGAAATCGATTTTATGATTTTAGGTGTTTTTTGAACTTGCTATTATTCGCAAACTATCGAGAAATTAATTAGGTACTATTTAAAAAAAACAAAGTAAATAATATACTGTAAAATGTAAAATATTTTGAATTTTACTTTGTAGTATCTGTGGTCTGCTTTGAAAAAAATTGTGTTTAGCACAAATGGCAATGAACGGAAACCTACCTACTCGTATTTGAACTTTTGACTAGTTTCATCTCACGTGGACCAAGGTATTTTAAGCTCAAACTCAAAGGTAAATTGATATTGAACATAAACGAACTCGATCGGTTATTTTGTAAATTATGTAACGACAAACCTAAGAAAAATAATATCAGCTTTTACGGCAACCACCAAAATTATGGAGTTTAAACTTTTAACGATTATAAGTCATATTAATCCAAACAAACGGAATGTAAAATTACTTAGAAAACCTTTATTATTTTACTCAAAATGGTTTCTGAAATAAGAATCAAAATTTTTAAAAAATTGGCCAAGTTTATTTTAAAAAACATAATTATATTTACAGTTGATATTAAAACATTTTATATGAAAACTCCATGAACTTTGACAAATCCAACTCCACATCTTTAAGTTGGTCGACTTTTACTCCTAAACTATGAAAGCTTACTTATAGTATAGCCGTGATAGTTTTTCTTTTAAAATGATTACATGTCCTGCTATTAAAATTATTTTTTTTACAGATGTCCTGAAATAGCAATGCCATGACAAATTACAGCTTTCTTTTACTAATAGTCTCTGAGATAAATCACAAACAAATGGACAGACGGACAGATAGACGAACAGACATGGCGAAACTATAAGGATTCCTTGTTGACTACGGAATCCTAAAAATCAATATTGAGGTAGTGTTTGTGTGTGTGTGTGTTTAAAACAGAACAAAACTCTGTATAAACATCCACAATTTTATAGTTTTTGAGAAAATAAGAAAAGTTGTAAAATGTATAATATGCAGTCCTGATTAAATAGGGTGCACAAATAATCGTCCTCAACTCCAACTAAGGCTTCTCCTTATCATAGTCAACAACTTTCCTTATAAAACCCTTACTGAACAAAAAAGTAGTTTAGAAAAAATACAATCTTCTGATCGATCCATATAAAAAGTCTAAAGAGACCTTTTATTCAAATTAATTTATTGAGAATCGTTTTTACATTAGTAAAGAAAACAGCTACAAAGCTCAAAATTCTTCTTGCGCATGTATTTTACGCGGCTAACAACAAAACCGATCCAGGTAACCGCACTTACGGTCACTTAACTATATTCGGCGCGACCACGCAAGTCTTACTGGCGACTACCTTTTTTTTTTTACTTTTGGCGAATCAAATCACATATTCTGTGAAAATTTTGGCTAGCTACCTATTACGGTTCAAAAGGTGCAGCCCTTAAAATGTCGAACAGACGCACGGACAAAGTAGGCTTAATAATAGGGTCCTGTTCTCTGATACGGGACCCTAAAAAGGTATAAGCGCTTTTTCTTAAATTGATGATTATTACCTTTTTTTTTTAATTTACAGTTGGTAAGCCCTTGCCATCGTCTCACCTGATGGAAAGTGACGACGATGCCGAAGATGGAAGCGGACTTACCAAAATTCCCCAATGCAATGGAGAACTGGCTATCTTATCTTCAACCTTTTCTTCAAATTGTTTGTCCTATCAATACAGAATAAGTACTGTATTTGTAAAAAATAGTGACATACCTTCTTCTAAAATGTGCTCCTATTCACTATTAATAAGGTTCATTTTCCTCCCTTCCTGGCGTACACAAGTGAACACAAAAACATTAATTTCGCGTGTTGTGACAAAAACCCATTTTGAGGGTGTTATAAAAACCCACAATATAAGCGCTACGTGACGAGACTGGATGACACGTAGGATGCTGGGAGAAGGTCGAAGGTTTATATAGAGCATTGTATAATACCTACTCTACTGGAACTGGATCTATACCTCTAGATAAGGCTTTATAGACAACTGATTGAATTTTAAGTAAACAAGATGAGTCAGCCTAAACCGTAACCATTGAGACAGTTATCATCATTTCAGCTCATATTTTTCCCCACCGAGGAGCTCGAGCCTACCCTGAATTAGGGCGATCGGGACTTCCACGCGGTCGACCACGCGGGCCCAGTGCGGGTTGGTCAGTTACACACACAACCTGCGAGTTTTTTCGCAAGCGTGTGTAGTTATCCTCATGACGTTTTCCTTCACCGTAAGAGCGTCGGATAAACGTACATATGAAATCGAAATTCGAAAACACATTGGTACGTGGCAGGATTCGAACCACGACCTCCCGGACAGGAGGTAGCGGCCCTTGCCATTGTGCCACCGACGCTGAATTATAACTGTATAATCTGTTGTACAATAAAGAGTTTACAAACAAACTGAAATGAGCAAACACAAAAATTATTTTGGTGATATAAAAAATACTCCCATACAATATGAAGTTGTTTTTGACACCACCTCCTCATCTATGTAGATATATTTTAAATTATAATGAAAAATAAAAAACCGGCAAAGTTTGAGTTGGACTCGCGCAATGTAGGGTTCCGTAGCTTTAAAAAAAATGCGTTTTAAAAAACAAAGTTGTTTTTGCAGTTGAGAACAGAACATTTTGTATGGAAAATCTATGAACTTTTTACATATCCAACTGCATGTCTTAAGTTGTTCGACTATTACTCCTTAACTAAGAAAGTCTACCTAACCGTGATAGTTTTCCTTTAAAATCCCTACTAATCCCTACTAATACCTATACCTACTAATATTATAAATGCGAAAGTAACTCTGTCTGTCTGTTACGCTTTCCCGCAAAAACTACTGAGCGGATTTGGCTGAAATTTGGTAGGTAGACAGATTAGGACCTGGATTAAGACATAGGCTACTTTTTACCACGCTCGCGAGCCGCTTGTGGCTCGCGCACTGCGCACCCTCGAAAAGTCATAGAAACGTGGTCAACGCGGGTGAAGCCGCGGGAAACAGCTAGTTGATTATATGTCCTACAATTTTCATTTTTTTTCAGATGTCCCGAAATAGCGGTTTAACTGGTAGGGGAGTGGGGGGAACCACTCAACAAAAATATATTTCTTAAACGGAACTCAGAATCGAAATTTTTTTTTAATCTTCAGTAGTTTTCAATGACCTATTCAACAATACCCCACACGATGGAGTACGTCAACATAAAAATCACATGTAGGAGGGGTACTCTACAATTTTTTTTCAAGATTTTATTTTTACATTTTGTTGGCGTGATTGTTATGTATACGCATGCGGACTGCGCAAGATCGTTAGTAACTAATTAGTAATCTGTGGTCTAGTCCTGAGTAACTAATTAGTAATCTGTGCGCGGGCAGACTAGAAGGACAGACAGACTCGGCGAAACTATAAGGGTTCCTAGTTGACTCATCATTACAGCTCATATACGTCCCCACCGAGGGGCTCGAGCCTACCCTGAATCAGGGCGATTAGGCCTTAGTCGACCACGCGGGCCCAGTGCGGGTTGGTCGACTTCACACACAACCTTCGAGTTTCTTCGCAGGCGTGTGCAGGTTTCCTCACGATGTTTTCCTTCACCGTTAAAGCAATCGGTAAGTTGACTAAATAAAAATAAATCTCATCAAATTCGTTAAAACGTGTCCCTGGTGTTACTAAACTATTGGTCTGGACCTAGAAAAACGATTTAAGATATCCTGGTACAAACAGTTTTCAAGAAATTACTTCGGAACCCTACACCATAGTATATTTAATAGTACTAACATACAGTATGGACACTCCCTGCCGCTCTCTAGATTGCGACCTCACACCCTCGTCACCCGGATTGATACAGATTGGTTACAGTTTGTTTGTCGAACGTATAGGATGTCGCCGCCATTTTGTTTGTTTCGCAATTCCTTTTTTGAAATGTCATTTTAGGCCCGTTGTATGAAGTGTCCAGGGTGTGTACTATGCTTGGACCGACGCTTATACTTAGCCTACTTTTTATGTATCAAAAGCTAAATTTTTCTTAAAAAACGTTTGAAATAGAAACGCGTAACATCATCACACTTTTCACCGCCCTTTAAACTAACTGTACTAAGAAAGTTGTTAAAAAAAATAAATCATACTATGTACAGTACACAGGTATACGAGTATGTAGTAGTTGTGTGATTTTAATTAATTAAAAAATTAAGACTTGGCGTTTTGCTTCTTCCTTCATCATGCGGAGACGGCGAAGGAGTGGAATTCCCTGCCGGCGTCTGTATTCTTCGATTCGTATTACTTAGGAATCTTCAAGACGAGAGTGAATAGGCACTATTTGAGCTTGAGTGTTACATACTCGGCTGCATCGGCACCATCAGGTGAGGTGCAGCCAAACGGGCTTACCAATTATGAAAAACAAGGTTTTATTTAAAAATAATTTTAATTATTTCGTATTCTTCTCAGCAAACCCTCTCTTCATTTGATACCCATATCATGGGGGTTTATAGAAAATAACTAGTCCACCATCTTTGGGATTCCGCCATATTGGATTTAGAATGAATGACGTCACTTAGCTAACCATACATTGTTATCCAAACTGTTTAGTTAAAATTCGTGTTTGCAAAATTTCAGCTTAATCGGAAATCAGAAAAATGCTCAAATTCAGTTTGCAAGATTTGACCTAAACAAACGTGCATACATACAAACATTGCAAGTTAAATGAAAGCTTTTTAAAATAAATAGCGTTTAAAGTATTTTGTAATTTCGGCATTAAACTATGTAGTTTATGTGACGGATGTAACTGTATTTCGATTTCTA
Organism: Coleophora flavipennella; assembly: GCA_947284805.1. Taxonomy (NCBI): domain Eukaryota; kingdom Metazoa; phylum Arthropoda; class Insecta; order Lepidoptera; family Coleophoridae; genus Coleophora; species Coleophora flavipennella. The sequence goes on from OX369297.1 coordinate 3,687,084, forward strand.
CATTATTGTTAACCATTTTATTCGATTCAGTTTTATTTTAGGGATCCGTACCAGGTGACTGGAGCCTATTACTAAGCCTACATCGTCAGTCTGTCTGACTGTCTGTCTGTCTGTCTGTCCAACTTTTAAAATACTGTATTTTTTCAAACGTAATATGGGTATTCAGCTGAAATTTTCACAGAATATAAGTCATAATGAAGGTTTAATAACAAATTACAAAAATATTTATACAAGTAACTTGATTTTTTTGGGAAAACTTCCTTAGGCGCGTTGGGTATTTTTTGAGATGGGAACTCGCGACACTGTAACCTGTAATGTAACCGACATCGCCAGGAACACTCGGAGGGTCAAAGCTTATAAAACTGTATTTGAGATTGGAAGAAACCATTGAACTCGCGACACTGTAACCTGTAATGTTACCGCCACCGTACCAGGAACACTTGCAGGGTCAAAACTTATAGAATTGAAAAAAGTTTTCACTTCTGTCAGCACTCCCGAACCGTGGAGTGGTTAGGTTTTTACATTTAAAGATGTTTTTGTTTTTGTTCTATCAAAAAAACAGACAAGCGTAAAACTTGGCGTCGTTATAGTATTATTCCTGAAACACAAAAAACCGCATCAAAATTGGTCCACCCGTTCGAGAACTATGATGCTACAGAAAGACAGACAGCCACACACACACACACACACACACACACACACACACACACACATAGACATTAAGCGTAAAACTTGGCGCAATTATAGTACTAATCCTGAAATACAAAAACAAACGCATCAAAATAGGTCCACCCGTTCGAGAGCTATGATGCTACAGAAAGACAGACAGACACAAACACAGACATTGGCGTTAAACTTATAACACCCCTCTTTTTGCGTCAGGTGTTAATAATAAAACTCACCCAAGCGTGAGTCTTACTCGCGCTAAAGAATCCAAACTGAATAAAAAAAAGCAACCATTTTCTGGTGCTCTCGTTGGTGTCTTTTGTTTGAGATTTAGTTTAACCGCCTCCGTGGCGTAATGGTTAGTCCATTCGCTTCACATCAAGAGGTCGTGGGTTCGATTCCCAGTGGGGTCAACTTGTAAAACTCGATTTGGTTGGTGGTGGGGCATTTTCTAAGCCCGTCTTGCTAGCTAACACCATCTTATCTAAGTTTTGCCGCTAAACATCAGTGTTAACAACATTGATGTGTTCCGGCTTGAAGATAAGATAGCCAGTTCTACATTGCGTTGGGGAATCTTAGTAAGCCCACCTCCATCTTCGGCGTCATCTTCGGTTACCATCAGGTGAGATGATGCCAAGGGCTTACCAATTGTGAATAAAAAAAAGAGATGAAAAAAGTGCATTTTTATACTTGCCTGGAGAAGTGTGGTGGTACGGAACCCATTGTCCGCAAGGCCGACTTGCATTTTGCCGGATTTTCCCCGAGTTGTTTCGTGTCTACATAAAGACTTGAGGACAAGTCATTTTACGATTGTTAACAAAATCGTTCCTTTGAATAGAATTTCCACTGCCCACTTTTGAATTCACATGGTTTCAACTCGTTTTAGAACCACCTTAACCTTCAATATCATCAGTCCTCAGGGTCACAAGCTTGTGACATCATGAGCCCCAATTTTTTTGGCATCACTAAATTTTTTATACTGTTTTTTTTATTGTTTTTTATTCAATACAATATTGGATCAATCGCTGCATTGAATTGGAAGCGTGATGTACAGGAGCACACAAAAGAGTTATGCCAAAGAACATTTCGACTATCACTTGAAGATTAGTAAATCAATTGAGTCTAGCCCACATTCGAATTAGACCTCGGTTCGGCGGAGGCGTGAATTTTTTAAAGTTTGTTTTTCATGTTTTTTTAAACTTATTTATTCTGAAAATCTGTTTTCACACAAGTAAAATGTCTTTAGTTCACATGCCTAGGAGACTTCCAGAATATCTCGGTCGCCAAGGTATTGTATTTAATTAACAGTTTTCCGAAAAGGAAGTTCTCAGTTTGACCATTGTTTTAGGACTCCGTACCCAAAGGGTTAAACTAATACTCCGCTGTCCGTCCATATGTCTGTCCGTCTGTCACTAGGCTGTATTTTATGAACCGTAGTAAGTAGACAGTTGAAACTTTCACAGATGATGAATTTCTGTTGCCGCTACAAAACAACAGAAAACAACAAATACTAAAAATTAAGAAAAAGTGACATAATAAGGGCATACCATACAAAAAAAATGTTTTTTTTTAAACATGAAAAAAACTAGCGATATTTAGTATCCAGCAGTGGACTTCCTTCGGCTGATATGATATGATGATCTAGTATGATGGTACGGAACCCTTTGTGTGCGGTTCTGGCTCGCACTTTACTGTTTTTTGTATGTTACGCAAGATTTTCGCCAACTTTAAAATCATTTTCATGGTTCTTTTTTTATTTAATAGGGTGTGCGTCCAGGTTGGTTTCATAAAATTCTATCAAAATCGGTTTAGAATCATTTTTTAAGTTAACAAAAACCAAATAACGTAACAAAATTTTATTGTACTACGTTTTGGCGATTGAAGTCGGTTTTAAGCGTTATCAATTAGGTAATGTAAGTGTTTATTTCTTAAGGTATGACATCCTGTAATTTTTTAAATATGTAAGTATAAATAGTAGAACATTCCTGCAAGCAAATTTTAGTGATGAAAAGTTTGTAAGTGCCTATTGGTTACCTTTTGAAATACACTTTGGTTTTCACATAGAATGACCTTTCCAAGATCCTTTGTAAAATTGATGGATGTTACTATTCGTCACATCTGCACGCTCCTTTTCAAAGCCCACACATAACAAACATTACGCTAATTGCTGACCAACTGTTACAAAAGCCGATCCTGACCTTTACTTGTCTAGAGCAAAACCTGCGGCAGACATTATATCATCTCTATACCACTGACTTAAGGTTACAAATCATACAAAAGAAAATTCAATGCTTTTCATATACAGTTGTTAATGAGTTTTGCATAGACATAATTGTTTGTTTTAGCGTTTAGAAGAAATGCACAAAACATTTTCTTGTAAAGTAATGGTTTGAGTGCGTGATTGTACTTTTGTTTGTAAACTTGAACTCGTTTCTGTCTCCGAAATACAAACTTGAGTTTGCGGTCACGAAAAGCGTTGCACTTGAAAGACTTGTTCGAGATAATGCAATTAGGGTTTAGTTTCTGAATGTTCCAAATGGAATGATAACTTTGTTACACTGTATGAATGAATAGTTTGAATAGGACCTATCTTAAAATATGACGTACTTTATATTGATGACATTATTTTTTGTTTTCTTCAGATTAATGGTAGGTAACAAAAAAACCTAGAGTAGAGATCAGACATAAGAAAATGAGTAAATTAACTTTATTTATAGATACCGAGAATTTAATAGAGCAAAAAGTATAATAACTTACAATGTTTTTTTTTACAATATTTTGTTCTAGACAAGTGCCAAAAATCTTGGAACTACGATAACGACGTAGGACGCTAAATTATCAAAAGATTAAAAAAAAATGAGTTTCTCAAATTTTAAACTGTTATTTTTCCAAAAACTCTTAGTTTACCAGTTTTATTAAATTATATATTCAATTCACAACGAGGTACAGGAAGGACATCCACCTATTTATTAACGTAGACATGGAATTTGTGTAATTATGTATAATATAATAATATCTGTGGTATTATATAACGAGACATGCGTTTCCCACGACACTGGAGTTTGAACTTGAAAACTTGTGTTGATTAAAGTAGGTATTACTTAGTTGGTCACTTGTTCTTGTCACGATTTAATCTAAATAGAAGCTTTACAAATTAAAATACATCAAGTTGCGGGCATATTAGTTATTAAATTCATATTAATAGAGTTGATTCCTGAGAAAAAACAGAGTTATGGGCGTTTCTTTCCATTAACATAAACTTTTAACGAACATTTCTAATAATTTTGATACCCACCATATCAGTTCATATACGTCCCCACCGAGGGGCTCGAGCCTACCCTGAATTAGGGCGATCCGGCCTTAGTCGACCACGCGGGCCGAGTGCGGGTTGGTAGACTTCACACACAACCTTCGAGTTTCTTCGCAGGCGTGTGCAGGTTTCCTCACGATGTTTTCCTTCACCGTTTATGAGCGTCGGATAAAAGTACATATGGAATAGAAATTCGAAAACACATTGGAACGTGGCAGGAATCGAACCACGACCTCCCGGACAGGAGATAGCGGCCCTTGCCATTACGCCACCGACGCTTTAATTTTGATACATATATGAATAAATCATTCACATTTACATCTGTTCTAAAGGGGAAAAAAGTCGCTTTTCAGTTCCTTTCTTGTTTCGTCTGTTTAATATTTTTTTTAAGATTTTTTTTTTAAAATTTTTTGCTAAAGTTTACTAATGGGTGCTAATTAATGCACCATTTTTTCAAAGCACTTTTGTTTTCTAAATAAAAAGAGAATGATCAAAATCGGACTATTCTGTGAAAAGTTATGCGTGATCGATCACACATTACAATTAGTGAGTGAACAATTAATCATTCCCTGTTTCCTACCCTTAGGGTTGGAATTTTCATTCCAAATTACCGCGTGGGAGGCCTGCCTACGCTACCTTTTCTGGTGCGCGGTCGCCCCTTGGGAAATTTATTGCCCCAACGCCTATCTTTCTACGAGCTATGTTTAGTCATCAACGTCTCTTATAACTGAATCTATATATACATATATTCATTTCCTAACCGAATCTTCTTGGGTATATTATCAAGCAGTCGTCACATTGCGGTTACGAAACGGCCAAACTGAGGCGTCTGGGAACGTCCTTTGTCATCCACCTTGTACGCAAGCTACGTAAGGTTCTGAATTAATAGGCTTATTATATTTTATTGCCGCTGGCATTGGTAGAGGTAAGTCTCAGGTTAACATTATGTGCGGAATTTGAGTGTTATTGTTACTGGGACTTATTTTAGTTAACAACCTCATGTCCACACTGCTAGGGCACGAGTGTTTCCAATCTCGGGAAAGTTAAGCCATACCATTTTTTTTAAAAGAATTATTAACGTCTCTGGGTACAGAAGCCCTTTTGAACAGTTATTAAATACATAATTAATCTTCACTTGTTTTTTTTATTTGCAATGCTAGTGCCGATGTATTACAAATCTTCTCTGGAGTTCTTGACAGCATTTGCAGCAGGCTCATTCTGAGGTGGAACACCCGGTTGCAGTAGGGTGTATATAAAACTGCACCCAGTGCAAATTGGGTTTTCACGTCCTCCTTCAAATTATTTTATTGTCCTTCACGTTGCTCACTTGCACCAGACGATTTTCTCCAAAATGTACTACTTTTTAACTATATTCTAGCAGAAAATAATACAAAAAAATAAAATAAAACTACGAATGCGTTCACCACAAATCCCGTCAAAAAACTCTTATACAGAGTGTAAAAAAATGGTGTAGCACCCGTTAACTGGGGGTGTACTCACTCACCATACTGAAAAACTTTCCCCAAAAACCCATAGTCAATTCTCAAAAAAAAATTAGACCCACCATACTAAAATAAACAAAATTGGTCGATCAGCTGGTCGATTTCTATGAAGAGTAAACATTTTTTTTCGCGATTTCAGCAAAGTCGTAGAACAAAAGTTGCCCCAGTTAACGGGACGTAGGTTATATTGCCAATCTCAAGTAAACATTATGTGCGGAATTCGAGTGTTATTGTTAGTGGGATTTATTTTCGTCATCAACCTCAGAGACGTCCCCACTGCTGGGGCACGAGTGTCCTCCCAAATTCGGGAAAGTTAGACCATACTCCACATATGGGGGCCGGGTCCAGGTTGGTGGACGCTGTAGGGCTGTCATCATCATATCAGCTCATTACGTCGGGGCTCGAGCCTACCCTGAATTAGGGTGATCGGTCCTTAGTCGACCACGCGGGCCCAGTGCGGGTTGGTCGACTTCACACACAACCTTCGAGCTTCTTCGCAGGTGTGTGCAGGTTTCCTCACGATTTATTCCTTCACCGATAAAGCAATCGGTGAATAATTACGTAAGTAACGTTGTAGGGCTGTGGCGAACGCTATGGTGAGAAGTTTTTCAAGCCGCCTTTAAGGCATCTGACACAACTTAACTTAGTTTTGTCCTCTTTTCAAACGATTTCTTAAAAGAAATAGATTCTCAATTCGACTGTATGTTTGTTACGTGACATCTTCGTAGATTGTGAACCGATTTTCATGATTATTTTTTCATTCGAAATGCTGCCAAGTTGGGCCCATTATCAAAATCGGTATACTTAGTACTCTTTTTAAAAAAAAATACAAAAAACAAAAATTTTAAAGTTTAGCGTTTTCAATTATTGTAAGATGAAAAGAAACCACAATAAAACGTATGATTCTCATTTGATCCTTTATTTTGTTTTGATTCCTGGCTGTGTTTACTATCCAAGTTCTGTCATGCTTAGTGAGATAAACATATAGAAAAAAACCTGCCAAGTGCGGAGCGGGCTCGCACATGAAGGGTTCAGTACTATCGTACAAGATTTAACACTATATCATATCAGCTCATATATGTCCCCACCGAGGGGCTCGAGCCTACCCTGAATTAGGGCGATCGGGCCTTAGTCGACCACGCGGACCCAGTGAGGGTTGGTCGACTTCGCACACAACCTTCGAGTTTTTTCACAGGCGTGTGCAGGTTTCCTCACGATGTTTTTCTTCACCGTAAGTGCGTCGGATCAACGTACACATGAAATCGAAATTCGAAATCACATTGGTACGTGGCAGGATTCGAACCATGACCTCCCGGACGGGAGGTAGCGGCCCTTGTCATTACGCCACCGGCGCTCTAACACTATATAAGTTTTTAAAATTTTTCACGTTTCACTTATCGCGCCTTGATTTTTAATTTAGTATTTTTTTTATTATTTGTGAATACAGACTGTGATAATTTTAATTGTCTACTTATTACGGTTCATAAAATACAGCCCGCTGACAGACAGACGGACGGACGGATAGTGAAGGCCTAGTCACACGGTCGCGTTGGCATCCATTGGGAACAAAACCCTACAAAAATCTTCTTTCCCTAACTTTTTAAAACTCCCTTTGTGATACAGAAGTTCATCATCATCATCATATCAGCCGTTTCTCTGCGTGATCAAATCAGAAACGAGGAGATCCGCGGGAGAACCTAAGTAACCGACACAGCTCACAGAATCACTAAACTGAAGTGGTGGTGGACAGGGCACATAGCTCGTAGAATAGGGCTGTTGGGGCAGTAAAGTTCTACAGTGGCGACCGCGCATCAGAAAACGTAGTGTAGGTAGGCCAGCCACATGTAATTAATGTTAATTCTTCTACTGTTATAAATATATATTTTTTCAGGAATAAAAACACGTGTGGGTGTAATCTTTACGCGCGATTAAAGTAAAATTCAAAACTTTTCTCATTCTACTCTCCCCTCTACTCACCACCACTCTAATCTCCACTCTTATCTTCAGTCTCCTCAAGTCGCGCCCAAAGAAAAAAAAAACTGAATTTTTAATTTTTATTTACAATTGGTAAGCCCTTGGCATCATCTCACCTGATGGTAAGTGACGATGTTGCCGAAGATGGAAGCGGGCTTATGAAGATTCCCCAACGCAATGGAGAACTGGCTATCTTATCTTCATGCCGGAAAACATCAATGTTTCACTTCAAAAATTTGCTGCACTTGTAACTGGTATCTTTCCATAATCTCGCGAGACGGGACGCAAAAAAGTGTGAAGTAACACAGCTTTGATACGGCTTTTAAATCACGATTTAATTAGGCATTAAATTGAAATAATTGTTACTTACTTGCCTAAACCACATACCTAGACAAAAATAAATTTAAATTGAAATTAACTTCGCTACAGAAGATCCGGGTTTTGATCAAGCGAGGACGGATTAATTATTTGAAGCCTGAATTTAAGAGAAAAAAGTTGTTTAGACATGTTCTTCTGAAGTTCTTGAAATTAATTTAAGGGGGTTTTCAGCTCATGAAGCTAAACAACTGCACGTAATTTGCAAAAAGTGTTGGTCTTGTGTTTCTCTGCGTGATCGAATCAGAAACGAAGAGATCCGCAGGAGAACCAAAGTAAGCGGATCGCTAAACTGACTTAAACTTAAATAAGACTGCAAGACTTAAATAAGATGGTGGTAGCTAGCCAGGCGGGCTTAAAAATGCCTTATCAGCAACCAAACCGAGACTTACAAGCTGACGCCACCGGGAATCGAACCCGCCACCTCTGGTGTGAAGCGAATGGACCAAGTGGGAGGCCTGCCTACGCTACGTTTTCCGGTACGTGATCGCTACTAGAAAACTGAACTGCCCCAACGTTCATCCGTTCGACGAGCCATGTGCGCCGCCCACTGCCACTTAAGTTAAGCAATTCTGAGAGCTATGTCGGTTACTTTGGTTCTCCTAACGGATCTTCTCGTTTCTGATTCGATCACGCAGAGAAACTCCGAGCATAGCACGCTTCATTGCCCTTTGGGTGACCTTGAGCCTTCTTATGAGGCCCATAGTAAGTAAGTAAGCCCATAGTAACAATTATTTAGCTGTCTTTCTCTCTCCTTCTCTGTCTAGGTCAATGATACTTGGGTTATACAGGGTGTAACAAAATTGGTGTAGGTCCTGTTAACTGGGCTTCTACTCATTATTCTGATCGACTTTTGTTTTACGACTTTGCTGAAATCGCAATTTTTTTTTACTCTTCATACAAATCGATTAGCTGATCAAACGATTTTGTGCTTTTCGGTATAAAGGGACCAATTTTTTTTTGAGAATTGCCTATGGGTTCCTTGGGGAACGTTGTTTAGTATGATGAGTAGAACCCCCATTTACGGGTCTTACAGCAATTTTGTTACACTCTGTATAGAGATGTAGGTGCTATTATTCTGTTTTAGGACGAAACAAGGTGATGTAAACAACGAAATTTTGAGTATTGCTAATGTTTGTTTGTGTTTTAAAAAACACCGTAGATACACTTTTATCGAATACACGTCTAGTTTTGTGATGCCAGCAACCTTTTTGCGCTTTGACTAAGTAATTTTACTCTTTCTTTAAAACAAACGTGCTTCAGTTAGAAGCAGAAAATAACCAATTAAAAAAATGTTTTCAGAATTCAGTTTCTAAATTGGTGAATTTCTTTGTGATGACCTGGTGAAAGTTGCGGGAAGCGGGTTGCGCAGAACCTATGTCCAACAGTGGACGTCCTTCGGCTGATATGATGATGCTAATGAATTCGATGTATAAGATGATCTCGCTGCCATCACATTGAGATGAAGCCATAAGTGTAACATTTGCTATGCAATGTAGATCTAGGAGTGTTAGCTATGACCCTAGAACACATCAATGTTGTTCAGTCAGGTAATTGTAGGCAAGACGAAGGTATTGTAATAGTTAGTTAGAAAAACTTATAAAGTATCATTCAGACAATTTGGGTATTAAGGTTAGTTTCACAGCTTTGTGTGAAACCCGTACGGGCCGCCCGTAAACGTCGCATACATAGCGACCGATAGCTGTGAAACGATGAATGTGCAGCGAAACGCTAACCTGTGTATTGGAGTGCCGCGTGTTCTGTACGGGAGCATCGCTGCGAAACGATATTCTAGCGACCCGTACGGGTCTAGCGGAAATCTGTGATCATCATCATGATGATGAGCCTACCCCGAATAAGGGCGATCGGGCCTTATTCGACCACGCGGGCCCAGTGCGGGTTGGTCGACTTCACACACAACCTTCGAGTTTCTTCGCAGGCGTGTGCAGGTTTCCTCACGATGTTTTCCTTCACCGTTAAAGCAATCGGTGAAGCATCGGTGGCTCAAACGGTAACGACTCGGTCCTCCTAACCAGAGGTGCCGGGTTCAAATCCGGACGGCCAATGTACCAATGAGTTTTTAGAAACTTACGTACATATACTCACCGATTGCTTTAACGGAAATCTGTGAAACCAGCCTAAATATACAAGCAATGCTAAACCTAGATTCCATAATTATAGCAATGACATGATATTATTTTAAAAGGATAGGATTTAAAAAAAATAAATTATGATTCACCTTAAGTGTATAGCTTGATTAATGATACCTAATTGAATGAAAATGAGACATCATGCAACTGTAATTAGTGATTCATGATAATCGGCGTAAAATAATAGCTTTTTATAATTTTAGTCATCTGAGTCATCTAACAATTGTGGATTACTTATGTGAAAAATAACCATTGTTATAGGGTAATGCTTATGTATGAGTATGATGCTAAGTTATGGTCTGATGTCATTTGTTGTTAAGCACTAAGTTACTACGCTATTCTAGGTAAGCCTTTTAGGCTAAGTGCTATTTTATCAGATGATCTTATGAAACTGGGTCTTAAAATTAAATCTGCAGGCTGCCAAAGTAAACATCAAAACTAGTATCATTCAGAGCCCACTGGAGTTCATAAATCCCATACAAATGTAGTCTTTGATTCATTTGTTAACTAAACAATCGATTTTGAAATAATTTTATATCGATAATCGGATGACGTATATCTGTGTCTGTACCATTACTTTTTTGAAAAAACGAAACAGGAATCCATTTAATACCAATAAACTTGCTTTCCGTCTTTAACCTTAAAAACAAGTTTATTGATTACTAATGGATTCCTGTTTCGTTTCGTTGTTTGGTTAACAAATGAATCAAAGACTACGTTTGAATGGGATGCGGGCTCTTAATAACGGGACCTAAAAATTACTTTTTCTGTCTACCATGTTCTATGAGACACTTATTAATACCTAAACCAATTTAATGATTCATAAAAGAATTAATTAAAAATAAAAACATGACTGCATTAAAACTGAACCCCTCTTTTTTGGTCAGTTGAGTAAAATTGTATCCATTGTCACTCACAGGATCAAGACGAACCTAACGAAAACTCGCACTCCAGAATCAATTAAGACGTTTAGGCTACAGAGCGTACCAAAGAAATATACATACATACATACACTTGAAAAATATAACCCTCCTTTTGGCGCAGTCGGGTAAAAAATAAAACTCTGTATATTACACTATCGGTGGCGTAACGGCTAGGGCCGCCGCCTCCTGTCCGGGAGGTCGTGGTTCGAATCCTGCCACGTACCAATGTGATTTCGAATTTAGATTTCATATGTACGTTTATCCGACGCTCTTACGTTGAAGGAAAACATCGTGAGGAAACCTGCACACGCCTGCGAAGAAACTCGCGGGTTGTGTGTGAAGTCAACCAACCCACACTGGGCCCCCGTAGTCGACTAAGGCCCGATCACCCCAATTCAGGGTAGGGTCGAGCCCCTCGGTGGGGACGTATATGAGCTGGTATGATGATTATAACACTTAAGCCGTCTAGGAAAAGAAAAAGAAAAAGATATAGATACATACACCTCAAAAAACAGTACATCCTTCTTGGGAGTCGGACAAAAAACCACACAGAAGATCTGCCAAGCAATATGACAGAAGCCATAATTAAACATTGATAAGCAAGATGCTAGAGAATGGACCTTTATCAACATAGAAGGCTGAAAAATAATCCTTTGACTGACTCGTTGATCGTTGGTTCGATGCCCACCCAGGCCAAACATCCGTGCGACGATCAGGTCTGTTTGCTCTGTGTCTGATATGTAGGCATGTACTGAAACTTATGTAAGTATGTACACACGGCGCCACATCAAGCTATACAAAACCAGTATAATCTGGCCGCACGAGTCGCGCGACGCCTTTGCGTTTTGACATACGCGAGGCCCGCGTATACTGGTCTTGTATAGCTTGATGTGGCGCCGTGTGTACCTCTATAGTAGTCCTATTATAGTACAAGGAATCCTAGTTAGGGGCCAGATGACTGCGTGTGATTTGTTTTTATCATTATTATTTTTATTGCAATAAATTCTGTAGGTTTAATTAAAACACAGAAGTACAAAAGTTATTTTTTAACAAAGCTTTATAAACAGATGGCCGTTGGAGCAGTAAAGTTCTCGGGTGGCGACCACGCACCGGAAAACGTAGTGTATGTAGGCCTCCCACTCGGTGGATCGACGACCTGGTGAAGGTCGCGGGAATCCGCTGGATGCGGGCAGCGCAGAACCGGTGGTCGTGGAAATCCTTGAGGGAGACCTATGTCCAGCAGTGGACGTCCTTCGGCTGATATGATGATGATGATGAAATGCAAATATTGTAACCTTGCTCACCTGAACTAGGTCCTCAGACGTGACAGTAGCCACCATTGTCATAATCGGCCCTTTTCATTTCGCAAGACAATGTTTCTACGATCTACGATACGCTTCTTGTCACCTCGACGTGCCATACTTGGATGTCATGTTGTCTAAATGCTCCATTTTGTGCACTTAGCATGCTAACTGTCGGCTGTCGTTTGTCAGCAATGACGTGTGACCTTGAGTCCTTTGAACACGTCAAGTTTTGGGAAATCGTTTGAAATATGTTTTGTTTGTTAAGTTTTGTTTGGCTTTGATTTGGTTGTGAAAAGGTTTTCAATTAGAAGTTTAACGTTTTGGATGTTACTGTTCAGAAAAATCTACTTATAAAGAATGTTGGTTATAGGAAACACAGGAAAACTATTATACAAGTATGTGCTGAGAGACGGTCTTGGAAATTTTGTGTCTACCTGACTTAAATTAAAAAAAAATCTGATAAAACCATTTTTTTTCAGCTGGACGCCCAACAGCGCTACACCCTCTTCCAGCGAAGCCTATGGGAGGCTGCTCAGCAGATCCCTCAAGGTGCCGTGAGAGACTTCAGCACCTTCAGACAGTTGCGACTACTATCAATCATTGGACCAGCTGCTTTACCCCCAGACCAGCTTGACAGAGTAAGTGATATTTTCTGTTAAATTTTTTCATGCTCTTCCAGCAGAGCCTGTGCGAGGCTGTTCAACAGATCCTTCAAAGTATATATGAGACTACAGCAATTTCATGCTTCATTGGACCTGCTGCTTTACCACCAGACCAGCTTGACAGAGGAACTGATTTTTTCTGTTACATTAATTCATGCTCTTCCAGAAGAGCCTGTGCGAGGTTGTTTAACAGATCCTTTTAGGTATATAAGAGACTACAGAACTTTTAGACAGTTACAACTGCTGGCCATCATTGGACCTGTTGCTTTACCTCCAGGCCAGCTTGACAGAGTAAGTTTTTTTCTGTTAAATTGTTTCATGCTCTTCCAGCAGAGCCTGTGCGAGGCTGTTCAACGGATCGTTTAAGAAATATGAGAGACTAAAAAACGTTTAGCAGTTACCATCATTGGACCAGATATAAGAACTTCTTCCTGCTTTATTGAGTCTTTATATATTTTTCCATCTTCTGCCACACAGTCCTATTTAATTAGAATTACTATAATGTATTTAAATATCTACTTTTTACTTTGGACTGATGAGGGTGAGCCGAGAGCCTTGACGTAAAAGGGTTCCTTAATCGTATGATACCGTATGTAACCTTATGATAAAAAATAGACGAATGAAAAACAAATTAAGGATAACGTGTATCCTCTGTTACAGTCTCCAACCTGCTTTGTGGTATTCTGAAATACCTGTCTATTTCTCTCTATTCGGGAGACATGATACGTAAATTATCTTATTATTTCTTAATTTTCCAGTACAACCGCCTCATCAATGACATGCTGGCTGTTTACAACACAGCTGAGATCTGCGCTTACAACGAACCCTTCAAATGTGGCCTCCACCTCCAACCAGAGCTCCAGTTCATCATGTCTCACTCCAGGGATTGGGACGAGCTGCAGCACATCTGGACGGAATGGAGAAGGAACACTGGAAGGAGAATCAGAGACCTGTATGAGCAGTTGGTAGATTTGACGAATCAGGCTGCTAGGTTGAACAGTAAGTATTTTGTTTCATTCAAGATTCTGTATCCATTCTTAACCAAAGTTCTACTTAATTAAGCTTGACATATTGTGAGCGTCGGTGGCGCAACGGCTAGGGCCGCCGCCTCCTGTCCGGGAGGTCGTGGTTCGAATTCCGCCACGTACCAATGTGATTTCGAATTTAGATTTCATATGTTCGTTAATACGATGTTCTTACGGTGAAGGAAAAACATATTGAGGAAACCTGCGCACGCCTGCGGAGAAACTCGCAGGTTGTGTGTGAAGTCGACCAATCCGCACTGGGCCTGCGTGGTCGACTAAAGCCCGATCGCCCTAATTCAGGGTAGGCTCGAGCCCTATGAGCTGATATGATGAAGCTTGACATACACAGCGCAGATACTACAATATTTTTATCCGCAGATAAACCATCATACATGACGTAATATAATTCATATACGTTTTCAAATTGTATGGCGAACTCGTCAGATACAGACATAAACAGATATATTAATTTACTAAAGATTTAGCCTCTAGCTTGGCGGACGGAGACGGACGGACGGTATTTAATGTTTGGTTTTTCGGTATGTGTTAAAGCGGTAATATTACAGATTTTCGTTATTTTTGCCGTCAATTACTCCTAAACGATGGAAAACTCAAGGTTGAAAAAAATACCCTTATTTTTGATGATGTTCCTTAAAGTTAAAAGCTATTAGAAACACGATTGAGCAGTTTTGAGTCGATAGAAAAAATCCTAAAGATAGATCTACACCGTTACTTTCAACTCTAGTTATGACTAATATTTTGAAGTATAAATTTTAAAAATTATACAACAATATCTGTAATGATAATACAAAGTGCGGAATGTTATTATTTTTTATACTTTCATTGTAGTTTTTGATTGAAACGAAAAACCATTGGAAAAGTGGAAAAGTGTGGTTATTTTATTTCCTCTTTACACTTAAAGGAAAAGACAGAGACAACTGTTTCATTCAATACCTCGCCTTAATGATATAGAACACATTTTCACGAAAATTGGACAAACTTTTGTTCACGATAGGTAACAAGCAATACTTCTTCCACGCTGCGTACGTACGTACCGTATACTACTGTGTCGAGAAATTAAAAAAAAATGTGTCAGAATCCACAACGGGTTTAAAGAACAAATGAACGAATCCACATTTAGTTTTTTTGAAATCCACAATTTATAAGCCCGTGGCATCATCTCACCTGATGGTAAGTGACGATGATGCCGAAGATGGAAGCGAGCTTACCAAGATTCCCCAACGCAATGGAGATCTGTCTATCTTATCTTCAAGCCGGAACACATCAATGATGTTAACACTGACGTTTGGCGGTAAGACTAAGATAAGATGGTTGAAGCTAGCCAGGCGGGCTATGAAAATGCCCTACCACCAACCAAACCGAGTCTTACAAAGTTAACCCCGTCGGGAATCGAACCCGCGACCTCCTGGTGTGAAGAAAATGGAGGCGGTTAAACTCCAGGTCTATTTCCAGTGGTCAAAAATTAGTTTAATCAAACCTTAGTTGATAGGTTTTCATGTCAGCGATGAATTCTTACAATAAAAGAAGCCTTGCGCCTACCGTAAAATTAACAGCAAAAAAAATATCATGACGTTGCTATCAGAATACAATCAGGCATTAAATTATCTTTCAATTTGTTCGCAGACTTCACAGATGCATCGGCATACTGGATGTTTCCCTACGAATCTCCTGATTTGAGGACAGAAATCGACGATGTTTGGCAACAGGTACAAATAACCATATTTCTATTTTAGATTTCATGTACCCTTTACTGCGAGACATTGACAATTAGCACATCGCACCTCCAGTACGAAAACGACTCAATTCAAAAAAATTGAAAAATGAGTTATATTCGTGAAAAGACCTAAAACAATCACATCCAACTATCTGTAATTAATAAAAAGCCACATTCGAGCGGGAACAAGACAAAACCGCTGTGTTTGTCTCTTTCCCACTCGGAGAATTTCGGGGCGTGGCCAGTTCTAAAACGACGCTTTTAGTGTTGTGTTGACATTGCTGTGGAGAGGACTTCACGCACACGGAAAGATAGTGACCTAACGCAGATTAAGTCGTTTTTATACCGATACCATCAGTAAGTTCACCTTAGTTTATTTAGTATTAAAACGACCGATTTAGATATGTGATTGTTTCCTTCCGACATTACCAAAAAATCCGAAGACTTATTTAAGTTTACATCATTTTAGTTTTGAAGTTACTATTCGTTTTAGTGACCGATTTATATTAAAGTCATTTCTATAACGAATAATAACTTATGTATGGTGGTCTGATTTGACCTATTCAAAATTTTGTCATTATCGTATTCAACACAGTGTAATTGTATATGTCTCATTGATTATTGGGTCTGTTTTTAAGTAAGCTGAAATAAGAAGTCGGAGGTTCATTAGTAAATGTGTCGTTTTAACAACAAAATAATATAAGAAATTGAAAAAAAGGTCACTGACAATGTGAAAAGGAAGAAGAGGCAACATAATGAAAACAACCTGAGAATGTAATAAAATATTGTTATTATTGTATTAATTTATTTATTTTATTAGATTTATTTAATTTAAAATTTATCATAAATAAAAAAATACTTTTCCTTTAAAAAACGAATTGTTTAGTTATTAACCCATAACTTCTGGGGTACCTCCCGAGAAGGTTAACCCTTGATTCAAAAACGAATTAATACCTTATCTGCCCAGAACTATTTTAGAGTCTCGATTCTTGTAAATTTTGAGTATGTTTGTGCTACATGTCTTTATTATCGTTTTAACTAGTTTCAAGACTGTAGGTATTGGATAAGTATGTTTTTTTAAGTGTTCGAAAATGAAACATGGATCATACTAACTGTTAGTAAATAAATAACACTAGTTTATTCTACTTATGTTGCTCCGCAACATAAGCCTGCGGACATGCGTACCTAGCAGCGCATCCACCCACCGTGGAACTTCAAACTCTAGATCCGCGAGTTCTCTAGAACTACCTGTGATCAGCTCTCGCACAACTTTGCCACTTGCCACCACATTGCCCGACACTGCTGATATCGTATGACAACGCATGCCTGGAACAGCTCTAGCGCCGTCAAGCTCAAAGATTATGTCAACCTGACCCCTTAGAGGGGCAACCTGTCCTCCAATGCCTATGGCATTTTGCCTCTAAACGTAAGCCTAGCCTGCTCACCAGTTCACTTAAGACGATACACCCTTGAGCTTCTGTATCTGGCAGAGCTTGTACCGACATTCTCTTGCCATTTGATCCCCTAGCGCAATTCCTAGTAGTGGGCAAGAGTATTGTGACTAGCTGGGCGGCAAGGACGGTAAGTACGGCTAACATGGAACGGTGATAGAGGTTTCAGGCCGGGTTCCATGCTGAAAAGAAGAGCCCCGTACTTACCTGACCCACCTCAGGGATCTGTAATATGTTATCGGAATAAGGCGAAATGGTGGGGGAGCGTGGACAGATGAGGGGATGCTCCGCTAGTTTTGAAAAGATGCACGGATTCAGATGAGGCGGCATGGTGCTGACTAACTCCGAATACTCTTGAGTAAGGCCCCTAGTCTGCATGTGTATGGCCCCTGGCCCTGTGTGTGTTGCCCCTGACCCTGTGTACAAATGTGGCACCCGCCGGTAGGGTCCCGTGCTTCAACTTCACGAAGCTCCAATGGGGGGGATCTGTGATAACGTACGTACCTACGCTCATCCTGCGCGTGCGGGAGGAACGTACGTCGGCGTGGGTACGTTCCTCCCCTATCCAGAAGCTTATTGTCTTGGTGAAGGAGGTGAACGCTGTCCCCTGCTTTCGCGTTTCAATACGAGAGACTGTCTCCGCTCTTGAGTGGCCACTTTAATCCGTTTCATGCCCAGGAGCTGGTGGTAAAGCCATCGGCAGAACAGAAAGTTCCCAGACGTAGGGCAGTCTCGCACCATATGCGGCCCTAGGCAGCTGAAGCACCACCTGTGTTGCTGGCGACTCCACGGCGCTTCTCCCCCTGCCTGGAAATCAGCACACGCCGTCACTCCATGACCTGTATACTTACAGTAGGCACATGCTGGATGTATATGCGGTGTAACGCCTGTCCAACTGACGCATCTCGACTGACCTCTTACCATTCGAGAGTTCCGGGCGGCCAAATAGCATGAGCAAACTTGGCTGACCCGCAAGGCTGTCAATCAGTCCGCTGACACACGGTCTCCTAGAAGCGCTATTTCTCGTATGAGGGCAGATGTCAGTAAAAAAACGAAATTTGTATATTAGAATCTCCACTCTAGGCGTCAGATACTCTGTCTATCCCATAAGAGAAAAAGAAAAGTACTAGATTAGAATAGTATAGTGCATGCCACATATTTTCTCGATCTATATATTATTTTATTTTTTAAATTTTATTTCTTGTTGCTTATTCTAATAAACTGTAAAAATTCTATTACTATAATTATAATATTAAACAAAAATCTTAATTATGTTTAACGACCCCGTTTAAGGTTTTATTTCTCGTGGTTAATGCCTATTAAACATCAGAATATTGTTACGGTTTACAATTTATAAATAATAATTTATGGAAAAAAGTAGTGGTTAAAGACCTTGGTTTCATCCAATGAAACATTAAAATTCAAGAGTTGATTTTTTTACAAGTACTTAAAATCTGGGGTGGACTCAGCATCAATAGCAACGGCGAGTACATCACCCACCTTCGATTCGCTGACGATATCGTGGTCATGGCTGAGACTAAGGACGACTTAGGCACAATGCTCGATGGCCTCAGTAGAGCCTCTCAACAAGTAGGTCTTAGAATGAACATGGACAAGACGAAAATTATGTCAAAAACGTCCGTGTCACACGCTTGGAGGCTTTGCATTCGAAGTTGTTGCCGAATATGTGTACCTGGGACAAACAGTCCAGTTAGGTAGGTCTAACTTCGAGAAAGAGGTCAATCGTCGAATCCAACTAAGTTGGGCAGCGTTCGGGAAGCTTCGCAATATCTTCACGTCCCAGATACCGCAGGGTCTTTAGACAAAGGTCTTCGACCAGTGTGTGTTGCTAGTAATGACATACGGAACTGCGACATAGTCGCTTAATATGGGCCTCATAAGAAGGCTCAAGGTCACCCAAAGGGCAACGGAGCGTGCTACGATCGGAGTTTCTCTGCGTGATCGAATCAGAAACGATGAGATTCGTAGGAGAACCAAAGTAACCGACATAGCGGGGCACATAACTCGTAGAACAGATGGCCGTTGGGGTAGTAAAGTTCTCGAGTAATGGTCACCGGAAACCTTGGCGTAGGAAGGCCTCCCACTTGGTGGACTGATGGCCTGGTGAAGGTCGCGGGAAGCCGCTGGATGCGGGCAGTGCAGAACCGGTCGTCGTAGAAATCCATTGGGGAGGCCTATGTCCAGCAGTGGACGTCCTGACATGATATGAACTTAAAATGCCTAAGATTTTATCTACCAGTAAGGACAACAATGCTCCAAAAGTGTTTGTTATTAATATTTTTGATTGAAAACTTTAACAGGTATTACTTACATTATTTTTCTAATGACTGTTATGTTTTACATGTACTGTACAATACTGTACATTTTTCATTTTTCATGACCCAATTTTCACAAAGTTAATAGAAATCTATGATTTTTTTAGAATAATAGAAACTCCATCATAAAAATGTCAAAAACTTACAACAACGTATGTGGTCTCATAAATATTAAAAAGACATATCTCGTAAACAGTCTAAGCATTAGTCATTGTTTTAAATCAAAAAAGGACATAACTTCTAATCAGTCAAAATTTTTGTTGTATTTTTCGGTTTAAAAAAGACTCAATAATAAAAAAACTTTTTTTTCCTATCATACTCGCTTTTAAATAACTTTTTTTTTCAAAAGATTCGTAGCTAAATCTTTTCTTTAAAATTTTCAGTTTAAACTTATATGCTAGCTTAAATAGTTATAAAATAATCGACGAAAGAATATAAAGGTGCATAAATTTACAATCTTTTTTAGCGATTTCCCGAGAAGTTGCTTTTTTGAATTGAGTCGCTTTCATACTGGAGGTGCGACATGTTAAAAATAATTTTCGAAAAACAACAAACTTTTTGGTACAAGCTTTTATTTAAAAAGAGTTTTTAAAGTCAAAAATGCCAACTGTTAATATAAATACACGTTTCCGAATTCAAATAATTTTCGAAAAACCTAAAAAATTTAGGTACAATCTTTAATCTAATATTATTTCGTATTCATCTCAACAAACCCTTTCATTTGATCCCCATATCATGGGGGTAAAAACTAACTAATCTGCCATCTTTTGAAGTCCGCCATTTTGGATTTAGAGTGACGTCACTTAGCGAACCTTGCATTTTCTCCAAAATAAACGTGTATGCAGTTTTTCAGATCAATCGGAAACAGGGAAGTGATTCTAATTTAGCTTCTAAGATTTTTGCCAATCTGACTAACATACAGACTTACTAACACGACAAGCTAAAATAAAACTTTTGAGATAAGGTAGCATAAAATGCCTTTGAACATTTTCACGTTTTTAACTTTTACAATTGCTTTATTTATTGTGCAAAGTTACAGAAAACACTAGACCCATAAAAGTCAGGCTTATTTTACTTGCATTGGTCCATATTGGTTGTGATCCCAAATACTCACTTTTTGTTGTAGTTAATTGCCGTGATTTTTTCTTTAATGTTCCCATCTCTCTGATTCCAGATAAAACCCCTGTACGACCTTCTTCACGCGTACGTACGCAGGCGGCTCAGGGAGGCGTATGGCCCTGAAAGGATATCTCGCTCAGCACCTATACCTGCTCACATCCTGGGCGATATGTGGGGACAGAGCTGGTCCGGCATTGTGCCATTTACATTGCCTTATCCTGGGAAGACACTGGTAGATGTGGGACCCGAGATGGCTCAACAGGTGTGATAATGTTAAAACTATACTTACCACAAAAATAACTTTTGTGAATATTATACTGCGGCCGCCCAGTGAATGCTGATTTGACATATGTTAGTTTGACGTAACTAGTGATGTGCCCATAGACATCCATAGTAAATACTTTGTACCTATCATGTAGATGTAACATATAACGAAATAAAATAACCATTACCAAAATAGTGTTGCTAAACCCGAGCCTAAGGAGTACTTTGTGGACCGTCGATTTTGGGGGTGGTAATGGGTGAAGGGGGTGGAAAATAAGAGAAATTGTACGGCGAGAAACTAGTTATTCCTCAAAATTAGCCAAATTCTTTGTATTGCGGTTGAATATTTTTTATTTCCTTGCAATCGAAGTGAAAAGCAGAGTGTAAAACTCGAGCACGAAACCCATTTTACTCTCGACGTGACTATCCACCCTCGTCGTACCGGCTCCGTTTGCTAAATGAACGTCTCGGGTAAAAAGGCTTGTTTTATTTTCAAGCGACTTCCAAAAAGGAGGAGGTTCTCAATTCGTCTGTATGTTTTTTTTTTTTTATGTTTGTTACCTCAGAACTTTTGACTGGGTGAACCGATTTTTACGATTCTTTTTTTATTTGAAAGCTAGTGCTTCCCGTGTGGTCCCATATAAATTTTATCAAAATCGGTGTAGTACTTTAGTAGAAAATTAACAAAAACCAAAAATCATAATGCAAAAATGTACTAATTTGTTGCGATGGAAGTCGGTTTTTTAACGTGTTTAGCGTTTTCAATTATCTTGTTGTAAAATATACTATTGTTATTACAACATATCACTTTTATGCCTAAAACTTTTATGGTTGGTTGATTGACGCAACATGAAATATTTGTTTGTGTGGTAATGAATTTTTCTATATTCATAATAGTTACAAATACGTTATCAATGGTTACATGTGGTAACATCACTATTATTAAGAAGAAATGACCATAGAAAGTAAACGTTTTACTAACGTTTCATATAATTACAAAATATACATTCTGTTGTGCTAAACATAAAACTAAATATGTGTTCCGTTACTATTATTTAGTAAAAAAATTTTTTTTTCATGTTTTTTAAGCTTAGAAACTAAAGATTGATTTGTTTACAATTTCGGAGATTCATCAAATGTTATATTCTATCTCTGTCTTGAAGTGTCAAATCAGTATTCTCTGGACGGTCGCACTATAACACGTTAACAGTCCAGTGTTCCGTATTTGGTACACGGGGAGCGGTTCCGCTGAGTTAGTGTACCCTATGAGGTACACGAGCCCTGTGTTACTGTACGGGCTCCCACATATGGACATATGACGTGTTTCAGAACACTTGTATGGGGACTGTTATCAAGTTCAACGTCTAAACCGACTTCAAACAGGAAATAAAGGTTCCCCTCGATTTCTCTGAGATGCCATCATCAGATCCTGGTTTCCTTATCATTTTTATCTTATCAAAAAGAATCATCAAAATTGGTTCATAAACGACGAAGTTATCCGTGAACACACATAAAAAAAATATATACGATCGAATTGAGAAACCTCCTCCTTTTTTTGGAGTCGGTTAAAAATAACATCTGACATCACATCACGATTACTCTAAAGACGCTGGTAGATTTATGCCCCAAGAAAGCGTGTTATCTATCACAGTATTATTGGCTTTGACATTTTCTTGAAAATAACATGAATATTCTTGAATTTATTTGCACACTGCCTCTTTTTTACCCGACTACGCCAGAAGGAGGGTTATATTTTTCTAGTATACTATATGTATGTATGTATATATATATTTTTGGCACGCTCTGTAGCCTAAACGGCTTGATGGATTTTGGAATGCGAGGTGTCGTTAGATTTGTTTTGATCCCGTGAGTGACATAGGATGAATTTTTACCCAACTGGTCAGAAAAGAGAGGTTACGTTTTTTTGCAGTCGGGTGTATATCTTTAATGTTTACTTCCATCATCACACTAATATTATAAATGCGAAAGTTTGTGAGTGTGTATGTTCGATACTTCACGCAAAAACTACTGAATGGATCTGGCTGAAATTTGGTAGGTAGACAGATTAGGACCTGGATTAACACATAGGCTACTTTTTTTCACGCTCGCGAGCCGCTTGCGTCTCGCGCACTGCGTACCTTCGAAAAGTCATAGAAACGTTGTCCACGCGGGTGAAGCCGCGGGTAACAGCTAGTAAATTATAATGCTTTGCAACTTCAGACAGTTGTTAATGTAATTTTTCATCTTCTTCTAGGGCTACACCCCCCTGACGATCTTCCAGCTGGCTGAAGAGTTCTTCGTGTCCATGAACATGTCTCAGATGCCTCCAGACTTCTGGGCGCTCAGCGTGTTCGAGCAGCCGCCTGACAGACACATACATTGTCAACCCTCAGCTTGGGACTTCTGTAACCGGCATGATTACAGGTTTGTGCTTGTTATTATTTATTAATTTAACCGCCTACGTGGCGTAATGGTTAGTTCATTCGCGTCACACAAGGAGGTTGCGGGTTTGATTTCCAGTGGGGTCAACTTTGGAGGACTCGGTTTGGTTGGTGGTAGGGTAGCTCGCCTGGCTAGCTACCACCGTCTTATCTAAGTCTTGCCGCCAAGCATCAGCGTGAACAGCATTGATGTGTTCCGGCTTGAAGATAAGATAGCAAGATCCCCATTACGTTGGGGAATCTTGGTAAGCCCGCTTCCATCTTTGGCATTATCGTCACTTACCATCAGGTGAGATGATGCCAAGGGATTACCAATTGCAATTAAAAAAAAAATCTTCCGCCTTGCGTTTTTATGGTAGTAGTTAGTCGATGATCCACAACATCGCATGAAGAGTTTCTGTTGTTAGGGTTCGGTTACCAAAGGGTGCCAAGGAGACCCACTCTATTAGTAGCCTTCGCTATCCGTCCGTCCGTTCGTTTGTCAGCAGGCTGTATTTCATGAACCGTAATAGGTAGACAGTTAACATTATCACAGAGAGTGTATTTCTATTGCCGCTATCATCATCATCATCATCATCATGTCAGTCGAAAGAGTCCACTGCTGGACAAAGGCCTCCCCCAAGGATTTCCACGACGAACGGTCCCGCGCCGGCTTCCCGCGATTCACCAGGTCGTCGGTCCACCGCGTGGGAGGCTTGCGTACGGTTGCGCTCCGGTGCGCGGTCGCCACTCGAGAACTTTACTACCCCAACGGTCATCTGTTCTACGAGCTATGTGCCCTGCCCACTGCCACTTCAGTTTAGTGATTCTGTGAGCTATGTCGTTCACTTTGGTTTTCCTGTGGATCTCTTCGTTTCTGATTGCCGCTATAACAACAATATATACTTAAAATATTAAGATCTATATCTATACCTACAAGAAATTTGTTTTTTTTTGTACGATGCCGATGGTACAAACTCTTCGATGTGGTTCCGATTCGCAATTTTCCGGCTTTTTCATTACATAAATCTCTTATATTAGGTTTTAATTAACATAAAAATTACACGAGATATTTTGCAGACACTATATGACATTTTATCACAGTTGACACTATACCAATTTATTTTCTTGATTACCACAAAGATTGCATATCATCTCATTAGACTTGGCAAAAAAGACAACTTATTTGTTAAAAATATTTGTTTAATACTAAAAATAAGAATCCAGTGCCTAAATTAGCACTATTAAATAATGTTGTCAACTTTAGTCATCATATGCGAACATACAAGACTCGATAGACGTACAAACTAAGTATAGAAATCTTGTCTAATTATAAGTGACCTTTAGATATCCTGATGGCAGCGTACTTCCGTTAAATTACCTTTAAATATCCTGATGACAGCGTACTCGCGTGTGTGGTACGTTACCTTGCTCTTTGTCTAGTGATACTCAACGTAAAAAACCGACCAAGTGTGAGTCGGTCTTGCACACCGAGGGTTCCGTACCACCACACTACCACTCCACACAAGTTTAATATACGTCCCCACCGAGGGGCTCGAGCCTACCCTGAATCAGGGCGATTAGGCCTTAGACGACCACGCGGGCCCAGTGCGGGTTGGTCGACTTCACACACAACCTTCGAGTTTCTTCGCAGGCGTGTGCAGGTTTCCTCACGATGTTTTTCCTTCACCGTTAAAGCAATCGGTAAGTATGTACGTAAGTTTTTTGAAAAACTCATTGGTACATTGGCCATCCAGATTTGAACCCGGTACCTCTAGTTAGATGGACCGAGTCGTTACCGGTTGAGCCACCGACGCTTCCCAAGTTTAATAATGATACCTATTTATTACAAACGAAAGACAGCGAGCGACAGAAAAATACGTTTTTTCATTCAATACGGACTTCTCGGTACGACTCTTGCTAGGCCAGTTTTTCTTATTTATTGGTTTACTTCAAGATTAGTACTATACTCACACCACGTTTTAAGCTTGTTTGTTTGTAAGTACCGTTTTTACGACAGACCAAACCAAAAAACAGCCAAATGCGAGACCAAAAACTAATTTTCAACTACAGACATCAGCCATCTATAGATATTAGGTAAAAGGGAACTAATTCATGTTGTCGCATTACAACGTAAATAAAATATGTAGAAGATACTACTACATCCAACTAGGTGTCGCTAGTTTCTAAACAATCGGACTTTGGAAATTTCATTTTTCTTGGAAGAACGGAAGGACTTTCTTTTTTAGAAAATGAACCAAAACAAAAAAAAGCACTAGGTTTTTGCGATTGAAGTAGATTTTTTGACGTGTCCAATCCTTTCCACTAATTTACTTGATCTTTTTTATTTTTTTATACTTGGACTTTTTCCACTGTTTCAGGATCAAAATGTGCTCCCACGTGGACATGAAGGACCTGATCACGGCTCACCACGAGATGGCGCATATTGAGTACTTCCTGGCGTACAGGAACCAGCCGAAAGTCTTCCGCGATGGAGCCAACCCTGGTGAGTACCATATTTGATAGTTCTTATTCGTCACCGCAACAATTTGAAACAGAGTTTGGACTAGAATTGGATTTTCAAAATCCCGTCTTCCATCTGATGACGACGAATCCAACCAAGCAATCTTTTATGGTAGGCAAGTACCTCTATTCCAAGGACATAATGGCATGCCAACCAAGGTTTCGGGTAGTCTTCAGCTCTTTACGAAGGATTTTTTATTAAAAACCAAAAAAAAAAAAACAAGCTTTTGTTTGAAAAGAGTTTTTTGCTCTAAAAGCCAAATGCTCAGTGTGCCAAATGTGAATATAAATACTTACTTACTGCGCTGGCTCAGCGACCCGAAGTGAATCTTGGCCTCCGACATTAAAGTTCGCCACTCTATCCTATTTTGTACCAAGTTTGACCATTCGGGCACACCCAGCTCTTTGAGGTCTTTGGCGACTTCATCTATCCAGCGATACCTTGGTCGAATTCGCGTTTCCAAATTGAAAAAAACGTGGTCAATTATCAAGTTAACACAAAGCACTTTTTGGCAGCGCTATACGTCTGTATGTCTGTACGCGTAGCTTGATCCAATCAGGTAATTTACCTTTAAGGGTTTTTTCCCCATTTCTAAATGTTTTATTATTATAGAATCCTCTCAGATGATAACTATGATTATTGATTAATTTTAGTCAAAGAGTTAGGCATCATTGCTTTAAATTAAACTAAATTTCCTCAAAACTGTCACAGAAATGATTCAACGTCATTGATGCTGATGTTAGCTTTGTCATTAGGCACCAGAATGTCTAAAATAACGTATTACCTACATAGGCAAAATACTTTCGTATTGAAGTCAATTACTCCTAAACGATAGAAAACCCAAGGTAGAAAAAACCCCTTATTGTTGATGATGTTCCATAAAGTCAAAAGCTATTAGAAACACGATTGAACAGTTTTGGCTCGATAGAAAAATTCCCAAACATTAGGTCTACACCGTTACTTTCAACTCCAGATGACTAATATTTTGAAGTTTAAATTTAAAAAATATACAACAATATGTGTTATGATATGATAATACAAAGTGAGTAATGTTATTATTTTATAAAATTTCACTGTAGTTTTTGATTGAAACGAAAAACCATTGAAAAAGTGAAAAAGTGTGGTTATTTTCTTTACTCTTTACAAGTAAAGAAAAAGACAGAGACAACTGTTCCAATCAATACCTTGCTTTAAGTTACCTCACTCCAACCAATTACCATCTAGATCTCATCTAGGTATATCACTGACACTAGAAAGTTTCTTTGCCACGCAACATTTTGCTTTTAAAAAGGTAATAAATAAATGTATAATATTTCAATCATTTACGACATGACGTTGTGTTACTATGAATTAATTAAACTCTTTTATAACTTTTCTACGAATCTCCCGTGCGATGTTGTAATACTTAAATTGGATTCTTCCACAGATAATAAAATGTCTATTCCGAATAAGAATCTAGAAACATCAGGAACATCATATAATGTAATCGCATCTACACATGCAGATCGTTGCGTGAACTTACTGTTATAGTAACACGCAACCCTAATTAATAAGATGTTCGTTTTGTAGTAGTTAACTTAATGAAACTTAGAATACAATGTAAACGGTCAATAAGGAAATCTAAGTAAGTGTTATTTTGAAGGATACAGATAATTAAATCTGATTAAGTAAGGTTTTATTTCTTCAATAAAAACTCGTGATCTATTATAGAAAAAACAAAATAATAAAAACGAGCGAACTTCACAGTATGTAACATCTGACATAAGTAAAAAATTTCGGCCTCGTATTAGGCGACATGGCCATGTTTTCTAAGCCTTCGTGACTGAAAAAAATAAATAAAGCGGCATGGTCATGTTTCCTTAGCATTCATGAATAAACGCATTTCCTGTTACACACTTCCGTCCTTTTTTGCGAAATCACTCCCACAGATCGAGAGCGACACAAAGCGATAGGAATGATGTTATACAGGGTGTAACAAAATTGGTATAGGTCCCGTTAACTGGAGTTTCTACTCATCATACTAAAAAACCTTTATTCTACGACTTTGCTGAAGTCGCAATAAAAAAATGTTTTACTCGTCATGCAAATTCGACCAAATTTCTGAATTAGTATGGAGGGACCAATTTTTTTTTTGAGAATTGACTATTGGTTCCTTGGGGGAAAGTTGTTCTGTATGATGAGTTAACGGGTCCAAACCAGTTTTTTTTACACCCTGTATATGTAATTTGCTTAAAATGAATTCGATAGTTTAAATTACATAAAACTGCGATCTTCTACTGTGTAAGTAAAGTATTAAATGTGAGTACAAATTCTCAGATACTAAAATAAATAAAAAAACAAAGGATCAGGTAATAATTTTATAAGGTTTTGGTATTAAAGATGGTAAGCATAAAACTGCAGCTCTTATAATTCAACATCAACATATTGTAGAATTTATTAATAAAAAAAAACAAACTAAGCGTTCCACCCAATAGCCAAAAGGACTAAACTATAAATACAAATGCTATAAGCAATGCAGCTGTTATAGCCACAAGGCAAGAGCTAGTTTTGCACGAAGCATTGCAGAGGTCGGTGTCACAGTTGCAATAGGTGACGAAAAGGTCACCATTGCCCGATTGTCGCCTGCAGGAATTTTCTGTTGTGTTGTCAGGCAGGTAGCCGCATTGGCGAACTATGCGGACTTTTCCATTAACTGAAACATGTTTGGAAAAATAAATCTTAGCATAAGTACAGTATTTTTGAGGGTGATCGGGGATAAGTACGAGTGCCCAATCATTAGGCACTGGAACTCACTACATGTGTCCTGACATTTTGTACTGACATTGGAATATTATTTGACATTGATTTTTTTTTATTCACAATTAGTAAGCCCTGAAGGTCACTTTGACGATGATGCCGAAGATGGAATCGGGCTTACCAAGATTCACCAACGCAATGGAGAACTGGCTATCTTATCTTCAAGCCTGAAAACATCAATGTTGTTAACACTGATGTTTGGCGGCAAGACTTAGACAAGATGGTGGTAGCTAGCCAGGCGGGCTTAGAGAATGCCCTACCACCAACCAAACCGAGTCTTACAAGTTGACCCCGCCGGGAATCGAACCCGCGACCTCCTGATGTGAAGCGAATGAACTAACCATTACGCCACGGAGGCGGTTTGGAATTGGAATATTATTGTTGTTTGACTGCTTGACATTATTATGATTGATATTTTTGACGTTTCTGTTGTTAAGTCTTGCCGCCAAATATCAATGTTAACAATATTGATGTGTTCCGGCTTGAAGATAAGATAGCCAGTTCCCCATTGCGTTGGAAAATATTGGTAAGCCCGCTTCCATCTTCGGCAACATCGTCACTTACCACCAGGTGAGATGTTGTCAAGGGTTTACCAATTGTAAATAAAAAAAATACTAATTTAGTTTTCTAAGATGTCTTTTACTAACACATTATGGATTGACTATCTAAAATAAATAATTTGAATTTCAATAAATCATTTTGATTAAGGCGATAGTGAAAAGGCATTATTTTGCATTACATGATCCACTTTTGACTCCATGGTTACTTAACATCAGGTGAGAGTGGATTCTAACGATACCTTCATCATATCAGCGGAAAAACGTCCACTGCTGGACAAAGGCCTCCCCCAAGGATTTCCACGACGTACGGTTCTGCGCTAACGACCATGTACATGTACCCATGTATTTTGTTTTTCTGTTACGGTCATTTTTTATTTTACCTGTTTTCTCACAACTGTATTGAAAAACGTCGTATGATACACGGGTGTAAAAGGTAAATTTCTCACAACTGCATTGAAAAACGTCGTATGATACACGGGTGTAAAAGGTAAATGACTAACTTGTGACGGTGGTAAACCCTCGCCTTTTGTTATTGACCTTTTACCAGCCTTGTATCATAAATAAATATTCTGAATAATGCACACCGAATGAACAGACCTAGGACAAATTTTAAGGATCAAGGTCAGGTCAAAACAAAACTGGCTACATAATAAGTTTTTATTAAAGTCTGTTTTACTTTAATGCTTACAATAATATTAACCAACCCGAAGCCTTATTGTAATCTATTTATCATAATATTTAAAAAAACTTACGCATTACGTGTGCCTAATATGGCGCAATTTTCGTTAAACTGAATTAAGTTGTTTTAGTTGTGAACACGTATAAAATAATGAATAGTTATTATATGTATAATACAAAACATACTTAAAAAAGTATGTATAGGAAAAAACAAAGTGAAATTATTCCCTCGGACATTTTAAATAAGCCATAAGTCGCGTAATATGAACTTTGGTTGTCGAAACCTTGATAGGTGGTTTGACCCTTAAAATTTGTCCTAGGTCTGTTCATTCGGTGTGCATTATTCAGAATATTTATTTATGATACAAGGCTGGTAAAAGGTCAATAACAAAAGGTGAGGGTTTACCACCATCACAAGTTAGTCATTTACCTTTTACACCCGTGTATCATACGACGTTTTTCAATACAGTTGTGAGAAAACAGGTAAAATAAAAAATGACCGTAACAGAAAAACAAAATACATTGGTACATACCTATGAAGGTTTCGACAACCAAAGTTCATATTACGCGACTTATGGCTTATTTAAAATGTCCGAGGGAATAATTTCACTTTGTTTTTTCCTATACATACTTTTTTAAGTATGTTTTGTATTATACATATAATAACTATTCATTATTTTATACGTGTTCACAACTAAAACAACTTAATTCAGTTTAACGAAAATTGCGCCATATTAGGCACACGTAATGCGTAAGTTTTTTTTAAATATTATGATAAATAGATTACAATAAGGCTTCGGGTGGGTTAATATTATTGTAAGCATTAAAACCTCCTTGGAAAAAATTACCTATTCCTTGGTGTAAAGTATGCACTTCATTCATATTTATTCTCTTTTCTTCACAAAGATGTAACCCACAGAGAATCTAATGAGCTGGCGTTATGTACTAACCTCTCGCAGGGACAACCTATTTGTTTTTAAAGTCTTCTTTCAAAAGTCTTAAAGAAGATTCTGTATTGTTTGGTCATTATACAGGGTCTTCGGCAGATGGTTGAAAATACGAAAATGGGGGATAGGTGAGGTCGCCTCCCACCTATTTTGAGAATTAAAAAAAATCTAGGACTTGTAATTTTTTTTACAGGATTTTTTTTCCTTTTTTTAGAAATTTTGCCATTTTTATACCTTTGAACACATGTAACTTTTTCTTTTTTAAAGCTAGCTCCAAAATCTTTTTTTTAATAGACTTTTATAAGATTTTCGGCTCTAAAAAAAATTATGTTTGTTTCAAGTTATTGCTAAAAACAAAAATGTGGGCCCCCGAACTTAAAAAAAAAGTTGAACAAAAATTAAAAAGTCAACTTTGCGATGCATTTAAAAAAAAATAATGGGGCTGGAAGGCTTCTGTTTTTTTTAAAACATCTCTAAAGCTTAGGCTTTTGAATGGTATGTAATTTGTTTCGGTATCTTTTTTGTAACCGGAGTTGTTATTTTTTTTTACTCAATTGGACCATGTTGACGAAATTCCACTAGTTACATGTTTTGTGAAATGTATCAAATGCAAAGTTGAAAATAATGTAAATACTTACTGTTGGGACGGTTACAAAGAGCAGGTACGTTTTTTAACATTCTTGCACACACATAATGGCTATCTTTTGTCATTTATTGGCATATTGGAGTTAGCACTTCCATATGCCAATAAAATGTCCGCATATTCCGCATTGGTAAATTGAGCTATTTTAAACCACAACAAAGTCTTAACAAAACGTCTGATAATAACAAAAAGTGACAAACAACAAAAAAACTTAACAAAATCACGAACGTTAATAACGTTAACGTTTTTTTTTGTTTTCGTTAATTTCACTTTGCTGTGTTTGTGATTTTGTTAAGTTTTTTTGTTGTTTGTCACTTTTTGTTATTATCAGACGTTTTGTTAAGACTTTGTTGTGGTTTAAAATGGCTCAATTTACCAATGCGGAATATGCGGACATTTTATTGGCATATGGAAGTGCTAACTCCAATATGCCAATAAATGACAAAAGATAGCCATTATGTGTGTGCAAGAATGTTAAAAAACGTACCTGCTCTTTGTAACCGTCCCAACAGTAAGTATTTACATTATTTTCAACTTTGCATTTGATACATTTCACAAAACATGTAACTAGTGGAATTTCGTCAACATGGTCCAATTGAGTAAAAAAAATTAACAACTCCGGTTACAAAAAAGATACCGAAACAAATTACATACCATTCAAAAGCCTAAGCTTTAGAGATGTTTTAAAAAAAACAGAAGCCTTCCAGCCCCATTATTTTTTTTTTAAATGCATCGCAAAGTTGACTTTTAAATTTTTGTTCAACTTTTTTTTTAAGTTCGGGGGCCCACATTTTTGTTTTTAGCAATAACTTGAAACAAACATAATTTTTTTTAGAGCCGACAATCTTATAAAAGTCTATTAAAAAAAAGATTTTGGAGCTAGCTTTAAAAAACAAAAAGTTACATGTGTTCAAAGGTATAAAAATGGCAAAATTTCTAAAAAAAGGAAAAAAAATCCTGTAAAAAAAAATTACAAGTCCTAGATTTTTTTTAATTCTCAAAATAGGTGGGAGGCGACCTCACCTATCCCCCATTTTCGTATTTTCAACCATCTGCCGAAGACCCTGTATATTGTATTTTTTATTTGCTAGAAATGCATTGTTCCTTCGAGCTAAAAATTTTAAAAAAGTGGCAAAGTAAAAATCACATATGCGGTAAAATTAATTTTGCGCACAGTAAACTAGCATATAAAGTACCAATTTTTGAGCAACTGTATTAAAAAAAATATATTTAAATGTGTTAGTAGTTTTCACGATATAAGTGAAATGAGACATTTACAAGCTGGTCACTAATCATCCTACTTGTGCTACCCTACTTTAAAAATACTTTTGATAATTTTGGGCGAATAGTGGATGAGTTTTGCTGTAACAATATGAGTTTTATTACTCTCGTTTGTGTAATTCACATTAGTGACAAACCAATTATAAAGATTTAGAAAAAAAAATCGTTAATACTTACTCTCCATCTTAATACTTCGACAAAACGTCGACTTAAGATCAGGGATGTGTTCCAAGGGATCTCTCAGAGAGCAGTTGACGATACCCAGACTGAAGGAGTCGAACTCCTGCCCGCAACGAGGGTCGAAGGCGCTGTTGCAGTCATAGCAGAGGATTGAGGAAGCTGGAAGTAAATTGATTATTAAACTTTAGTGATTTGTGAAATTTACTCTTTAGAATCGATTTTCACATTATAGCACGCGGTAAAAAAATAAGTAGGGAGTAAAATTGAGTGTTAACTAAAAGTATCACGATTTATATTAGTCACGTTTTGTCCAAGTTTAAAGCTCCATGGCCATACCGCCTATAGGCTGAGGCTCCATGTCCATACTGCGTAAAGGTTAAGGCTTCACGGCCATACCGCCTAAAGGCTAAGACTCTATAGCCATACCGCTTAAAGGCTAAGGATTTTATGAAAAACGCGCAAGAAGACTTAATACGTAAACACGCACAATTTTACAAGCTTTTATTTAACTTGCAATGTACGTATGTTTGTTCGGGTGGAATCTTGCTAGTTAAATTTGAACCACTTGCCGATTTCTGATTGAGCTGAAATTTTGCATGCATATGTATATCACGTGACAATGCAATATTAACCCTCGGTGGGTCGCGTGGGGTCTTTAAAAGCCCGACGTTTACGAAAATGTCCATGTTAAAGATACAAATTTGTACCTCAGGGCAGCATCCACATATACATAACTATCAATTAGTGCAAAAAAAAATAAATTAAAAACATATATTTCTTCAAAATTATTCCCTATCAATTAAGTGATTTAAAACCACACTACGGGTTTTATTGAAAACTTTATCATGCTACTAAAAATATAAAAATAAATTAAATAAAAATATTTAAAGTCTACCCTAATATCGAGCTTTTCAAGACCCCATGATGACCGATGATGTCACAAAAAATAGCGCGACCTACCGAGGGTTAAAGGCTTGTACCTAAAAGTTTTTAAGTTTTTATATTCAAAGTGTTAGAATCGCAGTAGAGGAAACGAAAGATTTGATACAAAAATTTTATTGTCTTTCAATTTGGTCTCCAGAATGATAATTGTGCTGCAGTAATCAAATCCATCAAAGGTAAATTTTACGAAAACGATTCTATAATCACATTAAAGCCCGAGATTGAAGCCTCCGAGGATGATCATCATCATATCAGCTCATATACGTCCCCACCGAGGGGCTTGAGCTTACCCTGAATTAGGGCGATCGGGCCTAAGTAGACAGTTCAAGGTGGTTCAAGCGGGGATATCAAACGCGCCGTCGTCGGGGCTCCAGCGGGGAGAGTAATATGGCCGCACGGGAGTCCATTTGGCGCTTTGCCGATATCCAAGGTTTTCTCAGTATTTTTTGTATAAAACCTATAAAAACTAATTACTGTTCTAGTCAGTTAGAAGATAAGGAGGGAGTGCCTCATCCATCATCATCATCATATCAGCCGAAAATCGTCCACTGCTGGACAAATGCCTTCTTCAAGGATTTCCACGACGACCGGTCCTGCACTGCCCGCATCCATCGGCTTCCCGTGGTCTTCACCAGGTCGTCGGTCCACCGCGTGGGAGGCCTGCCTACGCTACGTTTTCCGGTGCGCGGTCGCCACTAGATAACTCTACTGCCCCATCGGCCATCTGTTCTACGAGCTATGTGACCTGTCCACTGCCACTTCAGTTTAGCGATTCTGTTAGCTGTCAGGGAGTGCCTACATGAAAGTAATCTCCCACAGTCATGTGGTGGCAAGTTCACAGTTCCGATCAATAGTCCTTAGGAAGTACCAGTATAAGGCTTCCCGCTACACTAACCTGTTTCCTCGTAGCTAATTGGGGCACAAAAGTAATGATTTTTTAAACTTGATAATTTATTTTTTCGTGTTACTAGATACATGTTGTGTTCGCCGATTTTAATAACCACCAGAGAATGTGATGCAGATACGAGAAAATAAATAAATAACAATAAGAAACAAATGCATGTAACATAATAATAAGTCTTAAAAATAATATCACACTAATTAATTACAATACCTTAAACACCTAAAATACCTAATTAAATCACCTAAAACACCTAAAATAAAATATCTAACATTTAACACCTAAAATAAAACACCTAAAATACCAAAAATAAACCACCTAAAATAACCCGTTCCTCGTCATCCCCAATGCAAAGGTGCCCATAACACTAGCTGCACTTCCTCACTGAATGGCGATCTACGGACAGCCTCTGCACCAGGAACGATCCGGAGCGGGAGTCTAAGCTCCTCTCAACTAGGCAAGTTATAAAAGGTTATATTTTCTATGTTCTTGAAAGTAGAGCGTCAGTGGTGCACACAATTTAAGCCGTTACCTCTGGTCCGGGAGGTCGTGGTTCGAATCCTGCCTCGTACCAGTTTTAGAATTTCAATTTCATATCCGACGCTCTTACAGTAAAGGAAAACACCTTGAGGAAACCTGCACAATTGCACATGCCTGCGAAGAAATTCGAAGGTTGTGTGTGAAGTCGACTAACCCGCACTGGGCCCGCGTAGTCGACTAAGGCCCAATCACCCTAATTCAGGGTAGGCCCAAGCCCCTCGGTGGGGACGTATATGAGTTGACATGGTGATAAAAGTAATCTATTATAAAATATAAATTACTAGCTGTTATTGTACCGAGAGTGCGCGGTTGTTTTTGTTATTTGTCCTCTCGGGAACAACTAGTCAAAGTTTCATCGGAATTAATCCAACGGTTTTGGAGTCTATATATTTAATATGTCTAAATTTATTTTTAAATTATACGTAGATATGTTATTTTTTAACAAAAATATTAAAATTTAAAAACGTCTAATCGTTATTTATGGAATGAGAGTTGAAAAGACAATAACTCGTTGTTTAAAATATATTAAAATGTCTAGAATACACTAGGAATATTATCACTACATTAACCGCCTCCGTGAAGTAATGGTTAGTCCATTCGCTTCACACCAGGAGGTCGTGTGTTCGATTCCCGGTGTGTTCAACTTGTATGATTCGGTTTGGTTGGTGGTAGGGCATTTTCTAAGCCCGCCTGGCTACCTACCACCATCTTTTCTAAGTCTTGCCGCCAAAAATCAGTGTCAACAACATTGATGTGTTCCGGCTTGAAGATAAGATAGGCAGGTTTCTATTGGTATGCCCGCTTACCATCCGATGAGATGATGCCAAGGGCTTACCAATTGTCAATAAAAAAAAAAAATTTAGTACAGTCTCCATCACTCACCATATTCAAAAAATGCAAATAAGTTAAAAAACAAAATAAATACAGAACTGCTCTTCATTGTAAACACAAAAAATTCTCAATAGACCACTACCGTCTACACAAGAGTAGTTACTGCCAGCTCTTGCCTTGGGTGGCCCATAATTAGATTATACTACAAGCAAAGTATATATATTTGTACTAACATACACTATGGACACTCCCTGCCGCTCTCTAGATTGCAACCTCACCCCCTCGTTACCCAGATTAATACAGATTGGTTACAGTTTAGTTGTCGAACGTATAGAGGATTTCACCGCCATTTTGTTTGTTCCGTCATTCCTATTTTGAAATGTCATTTCTGGCCCGTTGTATGAAGTGTCCAGGGTGTGCTACAAGCCTATTTACGAGTATAATAAAGGACAGTGAAGCTTCATTGACAAAATGTGTTAAAAAATCGATAAGGCCACAAATAGGTACTAAGTTGACTTCTGGTAGAACTAGGTTGAAGTTAGAAACGTAAGCAGATGGAGATTGAGATGATGATCATAATAACAATAGAATACTCTTTTCACTGAAAACACGGGGTTCGATTCCCGGCGGGGTCAACTTTGTAAGACTCGGTTTGGTTGGTGGTATCTTAGGGCATTTTCATAGCCCGCCTGGCTAGATACCACCATCTTATCTAAGTCTTGCCGCTAAACATCAGTGTTGACAGCATTGATGTGTTCCGGCTTGAAGATAAGATAGCCAGATCCCCATTGCCGTGGGGAATCATGGTAAGCTAAGGCCGCTTCTATCTTCGGTATCATCGTCACTTACCATCAGATGTGATGGTTCATATTCGGTTTAAAAACCGCAACTTTACAAAACCAATACCTATTAGCTACATAAATAAGGTTTAGGTTCTCTGGTAGAAATCGCTCTCAGCGATAAGACCGCCTAGATTGTACGTCTCTTAGCTGTTAATTAAAGTTTGTACATATATTTGTTTACTTTAACGTACAATAAAAAGTTATTTGAATTTGAATTAAGATATTGCAATGCCTCCTGCGTTATTGCCCAGGGGGCGATCCGGGGCGAATTTTTGGACTAATCCTGTTCAATTTTTTTTATACACAATTGGTAAGGGACATCATCTCACCTGATAATAAGTGACGACGATGCCGAAGATGGAAGTGGGCTTACCAAGATTCTCCAACACCATGGGGAACTGGCAATCTTATCTACAAGCCGGAACACATCAATGCTGTTAACATTGATGCTTGGCGGCAAGATTTAGATAAGATGGTGGAAGCTAGCTAGGCGGGCTTAGAAAATACCCTTCCAGCAACTAAACCAAGTCATACAACATTAGACTCCGCCGGGAATCGAACGCGTGGCCTCCTGATGTGAAGCTAATGGGCGTTACCATTACGCCACGGAGGCGGTTAAAGGATTTCAGCATTGTTAGTTTGTATTGTTTTTTCTCTGTTATTGTAGATAATAAATTGTTTATTAGTAAGACATTTAGTAAATTTTAAAAGAATGTACAGGGTGTTTATAAAATTAATGAATGACCTTAACTGGGAGAACTGGGGCCTTCACTCATCATGCTGAACATCTTTCCCAAAGAGACCCATTCTCAATTAGGAAAAAACATTTTGGGTTCTAATTACAAATCGATCAGCTGTCTGACCTATCATCATTTCAGCTCATATACGTCCCCACCGAGGGGCTCGAGCCTACCCTGAATTAGGGCGATCGGGCCTTAGTCGACCACGCGGGCCCAGTGCGGGTTGGTCGACTTCACACACAACCTTCGAGTTTCTTCGCAGGTGTGTGCAGGTTTCCTCACGATGTTTTCCTTCACCGTTAAAGCAATCGGAGAGTATATGTACGTAAGTTACGAAAAACTCATTGGTACATTGGCCGTCCGGATTTGAACCCGGCACCTCTGGTTAGGACGACCGAGTCGTTACCGGTTGAGCCACCGACGCTTGGTCTGACCTATATAATAAATTAATGTATTTTTCATAAAGATTCCATTACTGAAGTGAAAACTTCTTTAGGCGCGTTGGGCACCAGGAACACTCGGAGGGTCAAACTTGTAAAACTGTATTTGAGATGGGAAAAAACCATTGACCTCGCGACACCGTCACCGTCACCGACACCTTTCCAGGAACATTCGCAAGGTCAAAAGTAATAAATCTGTTAAAAATTTTTACTTCTGTCTGCACAGCACTTCCGGAGTGGTTAGGTAAGGTTAGGCTATTTGTATTATTGACTATGCGTCAAGGAACGCATAGTAAAGTAGTGTTTCCTTATGATGAGTAAAAGATCCAGTTTGTAGCACGTCGGGTACAGTGGTTAGGCAGGTAGTAGGCAGGGCGTGGGTAATACAATAAACCGTACGTGCACACAGATAAGTTTATTATTGAAATAAAGACCTAGAAAGAAATATTATAAGAATTACAAAAGGATTTGAACACGTTAAATTTATATCACAAATAACAAAAATATAATATTTCACACCACCTGCTCGACAATGCCAAATTACATATCATGCAAACCTTACGTAAAGCAAGTCATTAAAGCCCTAGGCTTTAGCCGGGGTGTAATGCTGGACTGAATCTCATTATAACCCGCTGGGTTGTAATATTTTCACTTTTCATAGTTCTTATTGCAATGGCCTTTAAGTCTAATTTCGTAATAATAGATCAACTAATACTCGAAGACCGGGGCCGGCGCCGCGTCGAACTTATTTGAAAATCGAACCTAATTTGAAAAATGAACTTTTTCCTAAATCGAGCTGGCCACGGCAAGCTGAATGGAACACGTTTGAAATTAAACAAAAGCTAATATACGTAATAACGGCAAAGATTTTATAAAAAAACTAGCTGTCCCGGCGAACTTCGTACCGCCTTACATTACATTACACTGCCCTGCCCTACCCTACACTACCCTACCCTACACTACCCTACCCTACCCTACATACACTACACTACACTACCCTACCCTACACTACCCTACACTACCCTACACTACCCTACCCTACCCTACCCTACCCTACACTACCCTACCCTACCCTATCCTATCTCTCAAGTTGGATCGAACTGCACATGGAGTGCGAATTTTATTATAATCGGTTAAGTGGTTTAGGAGTCCATTGAGGACAAACATTGTGACACGAGATTTATATATATTAAGATATATCAGAATAGAAGCAAATAAAAATATAACTTTGCCTTTCCACAATTGGACTAATGTCTCAAACATTAATTTTCTCTTTTAATTTTAATTTACTATAATAAAACGCTGTTTTTAGTAGCCTTGCTTTTTTATTGTCTCGCAAAAGCTGCGCTCGGGACTTAAATCTAGAGTCCTTCGTTACGTTCAGGATTAAATATCGCGCCCGCGACATATAACAGTGCTTTATCCCCTCGGTGTATAATCTACTATTATCTAACCCTAAGAAAGCAGCAGAAATAATTATTTTATAAAGAAAGTTTAATGATTGAATGTTTAATGTTGGATGATAGAATTTTAATTTTGAAAATACATGTGTCACATGGATTGTTTTGTGCCAGCGCATGCGTTATAGAACAAAGAGATGAAATAGGTCGAATGAAAGGAGAACAAAAATCAGTAACGCGTTGCCGCGTTACAAATTAACGGGTCTTGTATCAATTTACACTTTGACACTTTGTTTATTTCTGAGTTTTCAAATGAAACTTGATTAAATTGTATAGGTGTAGACTTTTCATACTCTTGGTCTTATCCAACAGGTCAAGTGCCAAGACGTAATACTACGAGTGTTTTAGCTTCATCATATCAGCTAATATACGTCCCCACCGAGGGGCTCGAGCCTACCCTGAATCAGGGCGATTATGCCAAACGTAGATATGAAATATAAAATCCAAATCACATTGGTACGTGGCAGGATTCGAATTACGACCTCCCGGACAGGAGGCGGCGGCCCTACCCGTTACGCCACCGACGCTCTGTTTTAGCTTACTTCGCATAAATACTCGTCAATGTCAGTCAAAAAGCCTTTTACAAGACCCAGAATGTAAAAGAGGGTAAAATCTCAAAGAGTAAAATCAGATCGGTAAAATCTTCCACAAATTTAAATTCTGTGAATGTCTCATTCTATTTGATATCCACTATTCGTACTGCTCAGTAAATAGTCACTTTTAGATCTAGGCTAACTGTTTCCTGTAACTTCGTTTGCGTGGATAACTGAACATGACAAATTATGAACATTTTG
The DNA here is from genome assembly GCA_947284805.1 of Coleophora flavipennella. NCBI lineage: Eukaryota > Metazoa > Arthropoda > Insecta > Lepidoptera > Coleophoridae > Coleophora > Coleophora flavipennella. The sequence continues at coordinate 3,727,399 of OX369297.1, forward strand.
AAAAAAAAAACCATGAAAACGAATCATTTAAGATAAAAATCCATAAAAAAAATATGCAAAACAGACGCTCACAAGAAACTGCACACACTTGAACTAGAACAGTATTTTTTTCGCGGTTAGGGGATGCCAACAATACCATACCAACCAACCACCATACCAAATTTCAGCTTTATAGCTGTAACAGTATTTCAGTAAAATGGCTGAGACATACTGACAGACGGACAGGGCGAAACTATAAAGGTTCCTAGCCACTTTAACAAACAGACAATATGATTATGTAATGTAATAGGGATGACGACAGCATCAGAAATAAATTATGATCTCTTTATCACTAAATTGCCCTCCTACTTAAACTTCGGAAAACCTTACTCGTTTTGTTTTCATCAAGTCATAGATTTTTATTTCACCAAAATTACAAAATGAGTACATAAATGACGCTGCAAAACTATGACGTCACGCCTAGGTATGTCATTTTTGACAGATGATAAAAAGTAAATCAGATGACTAGCATTCATCATCCCTATTGGTACATTTTTGCATGACGTTGATCGAGTCGTATTAAAGAGGCGAGTGAGCACAATATAAGCTTAAAAGAGCAATGAGTTTGCTTTGCTCGGAGTTTCTCTACGTGATCGAATCAGAAATGAGAAGATTCACAGGAGAACCAAAGTAACCGACAGGGCTCTCAGAATTGCTAAACTTAAGTGGTAGTGGGCTGGTCACATAGCTCGTAGAACAGTAAAGTTATCGAGTGGCGACCGCGCACTGGAAGGCGTAGCGCAGGAATGTCTCTGAATCGCTGCTGGTTGCGGGCGGTGCAGGGTCAGTCGTTAAGGGAATTTATTAAGTATTTTGACTCATATGATGAAGATGGTCTATTCAATTGCAACCGCTGCAGAAGTGACGCTACTTGAAAAACTGTACAACTTTCCGCTTATGGTCAATTTATTTTATTAAACGCCTACGTGGCGTAATAGTTAGTCCATAGTCCATTCGCTTCACACTAGGAGGTCGCGGGTTCGATTCACGGTGGGGTTAAATTTGTAAGACTCGTTTTTGTTGGTGGTAGGGCATTTTCATAACAAGTCTGGCTAGCTACCACCATCTTATGCCACCAAACATCAGTGTTAATAGCAGTGATGTGTTCTGGCTTTAAGATAAGATAGCCAGATCCCAATTGCATTGGAGAATCTTGGTTAGCCCGCCTTCAACTTCGGCATCATCGTCACTTACCAATTGTGAATTAAAAAAAAACATCTGCTCCATTTGAGTCTAAACAATATTTTGAGACACTTGTGACCACTTTAGGAGAGTTGTACAGTTCCATTAGTAAAGTTTTTTTTTACCTGTAGTACACTAAATAGAAGAATATTGGTTCAAACGTTTCCGCTATCTATCTTGTTGCGCGGGAGTTTATTGATCGGGAGCAGGTTAGCTTCCGCGGTCGTGCGCTGCTTTCTCTTGCGAGTGGTCGACGCGTGCGCCCGCGCCGGCCGGTCTTGCATCTTCTTAGATTTCAGTTTAATGTTGCTAATTTTAATCATCATTACTTAACGAAAAAAAAATTGTTGAGGCGAGTTAGTATGAGTTGGGAGGGAAGTATTCAGTTCCGATGTACCTATCTTAAATTTAAGGCTTAAAAAACCTACTGGATGCATATTGGTATCATAGGAACTGAGAGCTACGTCGGTTAGTTTAGTTCTCCTATGCATCTCCTCGTTTCTGATTCGATCACACACAGAAACTCTTAGCATAGCACGCTCCATTGCCCTTGAGCCTTCTTTTGAGGCCCATAGTGATCGACCATGTCTTAGTTCTATATGTCATTACTGGCAACACACACTGGTCGAAGAGCTTGGTCTTAAGACACTGCCGTGTTTAGGACGCGAAGATATTACGAAGCTTCCCGAAGGCTGCCCAGCCGAGATGGATTCGATGATTGATCTCTTTTTCAAAGTTGAACCTACCTAACTGGACTGTTTGTCCCAGGTACACATATTCGGCAACAACTTCGAGTGTAGAACCTCCAATCTTCAGAAGAGTAGGTGCGACACGGATGTTTGACATAATTTTTGCCTTGTCCATGTTCTTTCTAAAACCTACTTAAAGCGAGCATTATACCAGGCTTGGGCAGATGCTCGAAATCGTAAAGCTCCGGACACGCGAGTTAAAAAGAAAGCCTTCAATAAAGCCGCCAAGTCCTACAAAAAGACGCTGCGTAGGGCACGCCTCGACCATATAAGCCGTATCGGATCAAAACTTGCCTCCTACCCTTCTGGGAGTAAGGCGTTTTGGTCCTTGGCTAAATCGGTCGAGGCGAACTTTTGCCGCTCGTCTTTGCCTCCACTGCTGAAACCTGATGGATCATTGGCTCACACGGCAACTGAGAAGGCTAATCTGTTTGCCTCTATGTTTGCCGAAAATTCACGTCTCGATACAGCGAATAGAATACCACCCCAGTTATCTCCTTGCGATACTACAATGCCCCCTATTCGTATCAAGCAAAAGGAGGTACTCAAAACACTTCGCAATCTTGACGTGAACAAAGCCAGTGGACCTGACGGTATACCAGCTATAGTGCTAAAGAACTGCGCTCCTGAGTTGTCTCCTGTTCTGACACGTCTGTACCGCCTCTCTCTTGAAACGGGTATAGTCCCAAAGTCCTGGAAGCTGGCCAACGTGCAGCCGGTGCCCAAAAAAGGCAGTCGTGCTGATCCCGCAAACTACCGCCCTATAGCAATCACCTCCGTAATCTGTAAGATTATGGAGCGTGTATTGAACACCCGCATTCTGGCATACCTAGAAGACAATGACCTCCTTAGCGATCGACAATACGGATTTCGCCCAGGTCGATCTACTGGAGATCTTCTAGTGTATGCTACGCATATATGGGGCGAGGCCATCGAGAAACATGGCGAAGCTCTCGCTGTGTCACTCGACATCTCGAAGGCTTTCGATAGGGTCTGGCACGCTAGCCTTATTGGCAAGCTTCCTTCTTATGGTCTTCATTTGGGATTGTGTAACTGGGTAGCTGATTTCCTGAGGGAACGGTCTATTCGAGTGGTCGTTGATGGCTGTTCCTCAGACCTATTGGCGATTGATGCCGGGGTACCTCAGGGATCTGTTCTTTCCGCAACACTATTTCTGCTTCACATAAACGATCTGCTGAAACCAGGTATAATTGGTTATGCAGACGATAGCACGGTTGTAGAAAGATACCTGTCCAGTGCACGAGCTAATAGCGCTGATACGCTGTTTCTGAGAGAGGCCATGATAGAGCGCATTAACCTATCACTTCAGGCAGTGTCTGAATGGGGTGATTCCAACCTCGTAAGGTTTAATGCCTCTAAAACACAGGCGTGTCTTTTTTCCGCCAAAAGGAGTCCATTCACCTTGACTCCAACTCTCCGGAATGAACCGATTCAGATATCTGACCACCTGGAACTCCTCGGCGTGGATTTAACACCCAATCTTAACTTCGGTCGTTACATTGAGTCCAAGGCAAAAGTTGCTGCAATGAAGCTGGGCATTCTCTCTAAGGTGAGACGGTACTTCACACCTGGACAGCTGCTTACCTTGTATCAAGCACAGGTCCGCTCATGTATGGAGTACTGTTCACACTTATGGGATGGATCAGCCCGCTATCAGCTGGATACCTTGGACGCCATCGACCGACGCGCACGGAGACTCATTGGCGACGATGAGCTAGTCAATGACAAGCTCCAAAGCCTTGAGCATCGCCGCAAAGTCGCCTGTCTATCGGTATTCTATCGAATTCATTTCGGAGAGTGCGCGCAAGAACTTCACGACCTCATTCCCCCTGCTCCATTCCACCGTCGGTCAACGAGACGCAGGGAGGGGTTGCACCCCTTTGTTGTTGATGTTCCACCTTTTCGCACGAATCGTTACGCTTCTTCATTTATTATGCGTACAGCGCAGGAGTGGAGTTGCCTGCGTCAGTGTTTCCCGATTCCTATAATTTGGGGATCTTCAAGGCAAGAGTGAATAGGCATTATTTGAGTTTGCGTGTACCATCCTCGACTGTATCATCACTTACCATCAGGTGAGTTGCAGTCAAACGCACTCAAATTTTTAATAAAAAAAAAAAAAAAAAAAAATTGTGCCTGAAACGTCCATAGTCTCAGCCATGGCCAAGATATCGTCAGCGAATCGAAGGTGGGTGGAGTACTCGCCGTTGATATTGTAGCCGAATCCACCCAGGTCCAAAAGCTTAAAAACATTTTTCAGGGTGAACAGTTTCACAGATATGACGTCTCCCTGCAGCCGGATAGGTTCCGAATTTTGGTCCTGGTTCTATGATTTTTATGCCCATAATAATAATTATTCGCTATCGATAAAGATTATAATTTTGAACAAAAAAAAACCTACTTGAAACAGGAAACTAAGGTCCCCTTCGATTTCTCTGGGATGCCATCATCAGATCCAGTTTTTCTTATCATGGTACCACCCTTGGGATATCTCATTTCCAACAAAATAAGAATCATCAAAGTCGGTTCATAAACGAACACACATAATTATATACGGTAGAATTGAGAAACCTCCTTCTTTTTTGAAGTCAGTTAGAAAAAGAAGATTATCTAAATACACGTTCAAACAACGAACCTTAAAAGCGAGTTTTATTAATAACTAGCTGTTTCCCGCGGCTTCACCCGCGTGGACGACGTTTTTATGACTTCTCGAGGGCGCGCAGTCCGCGAACAAAGCGAGCGTGAATAAAAGTAGCCTATGTGTTAATCCAGGTCCTAATCCGTCTACGTACTAAATTTCAGCCAGATCCATTTAGTAGTTTTTGAGTGAAGAAGTAACAAACATACACAGTCACAAACTTTCGCCTTTATAATATTAAAGTGTGATAAATGCACTAATTAATTAGAATTAATTCGTCACTTGCCATCAGGTGAGATGATGCCAAGGGCTTACCAATTGTGAATAAAAATAAATAAATAAATTTGAAAACACAATTGCAATCCACAATTAAAAGTATGAATATACCAAAAGTCTCGTCTAAAACATGAGAACCAGGGCATAACCAAAACAACGCAACACTCATCTCGATTCTGATTTCATTACAGCACGTGTAATGTAATGACAATAAAAATAAAGCAATTTCTTTGTTGTTTTTATCATAACAGCAATCTGTATTACTTGTCACGCGTCTCTCTTTGGACAGTAAAATTCCGAAATTCTACCTTGTACTTCACGTCGAATACGGAATTGTCACTTTGTTGTTTGTTTACATCAGGCGGTAATAGATTTACGCAGATTTTGTAACACAACTAGAAATTTCTCTAGACCTTTAGAAATAATGTTATTGGAATGAATCATTAAAAACATCCAGAATTTTTTTGCAAAGTTTTAATATCTGCTACATATTCATATTATCTATGTGCGATCATCATCATATTATCAGCTCATATACGTCCCCAACGAAGGGCTCGAGCCTACCTTGAATCAGGGCAATCGGGCCTTAGTCGACCACGCGGGCATAGTGCGGTTTGGTCGACGTCACACACAACCTTCGAGTTTCTTCGCAGGTGTGTGCAGGTTTCCTCGCGATGTTTTTCTTCACCGTGCGATATAACTCTCTAAAACAGAATATCCGAAATAAATCATAGTTCATTTATTTGAACCTTTTGGGAATATTACACATTCGCATAAACTACGTACTCGTATGTCTATAGAAGGCCACAATACTGGAAAGACATAAAAACGTATGAATACGTCGCTCACCATACTTGATTTACTTTGAGAACGTAGATAAACGTCAGTTAGTAACACTAAATCCTATTAGTGACGTCGTTGCGTCACAAGATATCAAAATCTCATTTTTTTTGCGTCACGTAACATCTAACACTCCACACATACGCAATCCCGTTCTCTATCACGCACAACGTCTATATACCGCTTTTCGTGCATGGGTTGCGATGAACGTTGACGTGCATCAACGTTGTGATAAATCAGAACGTTTTGATACGTTTGCATATTAGTATGAGGAAAATATGCGTCACGACATATTGTGGTTTAGTAAAAGTATCATGCTCGTGCGAAAGTGTTAATATTATTTGCTAGTAGGCGTATATTCAATTGCTCAGTCTTAAAATTTTACAAATCATAAAAAAAAACATAAAAACTTTATACTTTTACTAAATCTTGTATCAAAATAAATATTTTCGAAAAAAGTAACAACTTATAGGTAGAAGCTTTTATTCTAAAGAGTTTTTATGTTCAAAAAGCCTTAAAGCACCCTGGCCAAATGTGAATGTAAGTAGGTGCACGACGTTTTCAAATTAAAAAAGGCGAACAAAATATTTCCTACTATTATTGATCGATCGATCCGGGGACCTTGACTCTACCTCAAAAGCTCATCAGATCAACTTCAAATTACCAAAAGGATTTTACGGATTCATACAAAATTTCAGCTCAATCGGATTTCTAGAAGTCTCTCTATGCATACATAGATACATACAAACATTATAAGTTAAACAAAAGTTTTTAATAATTACTAAGAGCTGGACACATTGGACGCCATCGACCGACGCGCCCAGAGACTCATTGGCGACGATGAGCTTGTCAAAAACAAGCTCCAAAGCCTTGAGCATCGCCGCAAAGTTGCCTGTCTTTCGGTATTCTATCGAATTCATTTCGGAGAGTGTCCACCTGAACTGCACGACATCATTCCCCCAGCTCCATTTCATCTACGGACAACGAGACGCAAGGAGAGGTTCCACCCCTTTGTTGTTGATATTCAACTTAAACGCAGGAATCGTTACACTTCCTTATTTATTATTGTCAGCGTCTGTGTTTCCCGACTCCTACAATTTGGGGATCTTCAAGGCGAGAGTAAATAGGCATTATTTGAGTTTGCGTGTACCATCCTCGACTACATCGCCACTTACCATCAGGTGAGATGTAGTCAAACGCACTCAAATTAAAAAATTAAATTAAAAATTTAAAAAACCCCCGACAAAAACCTCTAAAAAGTAAATAATAATATGTATTGACCCTTTGAGTTTAATTTAAGTAGTAATATTTTGATCCAAGAGTCGTCGCGTAGGGGGACCGCTAAGTTGTGAAGTTATTACTAATTAGTTGTAGTAAAGTAAATCAGTTGTATTCTGTTTTTATTTTATTTACTTAGCGGTCCCCCTACGCGACGACTCTTGGATCAAAATATTACTACTTAAATTAAACTCAAAGGGTCAATACATATTATTATTTACTTTTTAGAGGTTTTTGTCGGGGGTTTTTTAAATTTTTAATTTAATTTTTATTTCGTGCTTTTTAAACTTTACATAACTATTACATACAATCGAAACTCTACCCCCACATTCATACAAATAGTTTCCGGGACGAAACACGATACTGCGACACAAAATCTAGCCTATTTTGAATCGATCAAGCCTGTGGAAGTTGCTCACCTCCCTTGTTTATAACTCTAAACTTCAAATCCATGGACCCATGGAAGTTTTTTACTTTTTTAACCGCTGCTTCAGCAGATTCCAGGAGATGCTGCAGCATCAGGTCAAGGTTACCATATTATATCTAACACCTATTCATTGAGACTATTCTAATAATTTCTATTCTAATTCTATTTAAAAGTGTGTGTAACACCTATTTGAAATAAATTGTTTTGAATATTTTTTTGAGCCCAAACACGATACTTCTACTGAAAGTTTTTGAGGAGTTGGGTATTCTGTAGATTCTAGGAGATGCTGCATCAACAGTTCAAGGTTATCATGGTTTTGCAATATTTTTACATTAACAGGGCACCAAATTTTGAATCGATCAGACCTGTATAAGTTGCCCAGATCCCTTAGTTACCTAGATAAGAGCTGATAACCCTCAAACGGCTGAACAGATCTTTATCGATTATAGCTAAGAACCACCGCAAGGAACTTGTTTCACGTAAAAAAAACCGCATCAAAATCGGTCCATCCGTTCGAGAGTTGCGATGCCACAGACAAACAGACACAAACACACAGAAATTGGCGTCAAACTTATAACACCCCTCTTTTTGCGTCGGGGGTTTATATAAGAAATCAAAGCGAAGGTTTATCTCAATAATATTTAGTTCTCAGTTAGTCATAGTTTCAGGTACGTAGGTATGTCAAAAATTTAACGGATTTTAACAAATCAGCTCACCGTGTTGCCACCATTGCATTGTATGCAGAATCAAATACTGATCAAAACGAGTCCAAACACGACATATCTGCTATTATTTTTTTAAGAGTGTACTAGTGTGCTGGATATCCTGGCCGCAGCATCAGCTCACCGTGTTGCCACCATTGCATTGTATGCAGAATCAAATACTGATCAAAACGAGTCCAAACACGACATATCTGCTATTATTTTTTTAAGAGTGTGCTAGTGTTCTGGATATCCTGGCCGCAGCATCAGCTCACCGTGTTGCCACCATTGCATTGTATGCAGAATCAAATACTGATCAAAACGAGTCCAAACACGACATATCTGCTATTATTTTTTTAAGAGTGTACTAGTGTGCTGGATATCCTGGCCGCAGCATCAGCTCACCGTGTTGCCACCATTGCATTGTATGCAGAATCAAATACTGATCAAAACGAGTCCAAACACGACATATCTGCTATTATTTTTTTAAGAGTGTGCTAGTGTTCTGGATATCCTGGCTGCAGCATCAGACCAAGAGTTCCATAATCCTGCATAGTTATTAAGCATACATGAGTGTTTCAAGTTTTTGGTCACATGTATGTTTGAAAGTAAAGTAAATACACATTAAGAGTCTAAGAACCCTACCGCAGCTAACAAAAGAGCTGATGACCTTGAAACGGCTGAACCGATTTTGATAAAAAGTATCTAAGAACCATCGCCAAAAAACCTGCTTGTAAATAAAAAAAACCGCATCCAAATCTGTTAACCCGTTTGAGAGCTACGGTGCCACAGACAGACACACAGACAGACACACAGACACACACACAGACACACACACAGACACACACACACACATAGCGGTCAAACTTATAACACCCCTCTTTTTTGCGTCGGGGGTTAAAAATAAAAAGTGTGTCAAATTAAAATATTATTCCTTTATCAATATTTGCCAATTTTGATGAGTCAATCCTTAATTTTACTTTTATCAACAGGTTTCCATGAAGCGATCGGCGAGACAGTAGCTCTTTCCGTCTCCTCGCCTCGCCATCTCCAAACCTTGGGTCTTGTCCAGAAGTCCGTGGACGACACAGCTCATGACATCAACTACCTCTTCACTCAGGCCATGGACAAGCTTGCCTTCTTGCCATTCGCCATGGTCATGGACAGGTGGAGGTGGGATGTCTTTACCGGTGACGTCAGGAAGGAGCAGTATAACTGCCATTGGTGGAGACTCAGGTTTGTTTTCTATTAATTTTTCTAATTTACTTAGCCATCAGATTTAATCGCATCTGACCCGCGGGTCCAGTGGCATGCTCCTGTCTGCCAGGCTACGGTTCGTGTGTTAGATTCTCACCTAGGGCAAACGTTCGAGATGATGTCAAGGGCTTCATCATTATCATATCAGCCGGAAATCGTCCACTGCTGGACAAAGGCCTCCCCCAAGAATTTCCACGACGCCCAGTCCTGCGCTGCCCGCATCCATCGGCTTCCCGCGATCTTCACCAGGTCGTCGGTCCACCGCGTCAAGGGCTTATCAATTGTGAATAAAAAAAAGTGTTCCTTTATCTCAATCAGGCACTTAACCACGGCGTACGGCCTACAACAAGCACTAAATTAGGTAATAGTAATCACCTAAGCTAATAACCTAACGTTATATGTAAGGCTGACGTAATATTATGCTCCAGTACTCACTCGGATTACGCCTCAAATTCTAGGTCAGTGAATTGTGAAGCAACCGTGGTAGTAATACAAAGAAAAAAGGTTGAAGTTTTGCATCGAAATTCCAAGGTAGAAGTTCAAGTTGTAAATAAATATGGCAGGCAACCTCTGATGGCAACGTTGACATATTATGGTTAGATAATGTTAATTAAATTTGCATAAGAGATTTTGATTATATTGAGGCAGGTCATAATTATATGATAACTGATGATGATAAATGTAATTATAATTTAATAACCTGACTGCATTAAGACATTACCTTTCATTTTTGCGCAGTCGAAAAAAATCTGTCTTTTATTATTAAGGTTATCAGGAAGAATCTAACGACACTGCACACTCCAAAATCTATTAAGCCGTTGAAGGCTCAGCCAAAGAAACTGACATACATAGACCAGAAAAACATTAGCCCCCCTTTTTGGGCAGTTGCGTAATTAATGATCAGCTAAGTTATTTTTTTTTTATGAAAGAAAGCATTAGTAACTTTAGGAATTCATTAAAAATTAAAAACCCGACTGCGTAAAACAGTTGGGTAAAATTGTAACCTATGTCACTCACGGGATCAAGACGAAATTAACGATACCTCATACGTTAAAATCCTTCGAGCCGTTCAGGCAGTGGCAATAAACATAGAAATTTACATACATACACCCGTAAAACATAACCCTCCTTCTGAGGCAGTCGGGTAAAATAAAGTTGTCTTAAAATAATATTGATATATTATTTAGCTAGGCATACAAAATATACTTTTAGTACTTAAATGGATATGAGATCGTCAATCAATAAATTCAAAAACTTATGTTATGACCATAAACAATTTAAAAATGTTTAATTTTTTATATTGCTATTCATTTTCTTTTGTTTTTATTGTATGACTAGCTTTTCCCAGCGGCTTTGCTCGCGTGAACATATTTTCTATGACTGTCTTGGTGGGTGCGCAGTGCGCGAGCCGCTGCGGCTCGCGAGCATGGAAAAAAGTAGCCCATGTATTAATCCAGGTCATAATATGTCCACCTACCAAATTTCATCCAGATCCGTTTATCTAATGTGGAGTGAAAGAGTAACAAACATCCATACATCCATACATACAAACTTTCGCGTTTATAATATTAGATTATTGAGGATTATACTAGTAATAAAATTAAGAATTCCAATAATTTAAATTCATCTTTTACAATAGGCTATAATGACATCAAGCATCTCAAAACAACAACAAGTTAGTTTTCTTTGATGTAAGATTGTAGGAACTTGTTTCTGTCTGTCTGTTTATGTGGGGGAAAGCGATGGTATTGCGGTCGATGGACGGCCTTGACACGTGTGGGTAACGGGTTTAGTCTGGTTTCAGATGAAATCAAAAGTTGTTGGGTTTAAATCATAAGAGGTAGCGAATAATCTTTTTTGGCATTTCAAAATATCAATCTACTTAAAAACTGTAAAATAAGAATTTTTTCTGTCTATATTTTAAAAGCTGTTATTTAACTTGCAATGTTTGTATGTATGTAGGTTTGTTTGTTTAGTTCAAATCTTGCGACCGATTTGAGAGTGACTTCCAGGGGTCCGATTGAGCTGAAACTTGAAATCGGCTTCATTTCAAGTTGATATGATGATGATATTTGGAGGTGGGATTAATAATTGTGAATTTAAAAAAAAAAACACGAGTGTGCTTTAGACCACACGACTGAAGTAAAACTTCTTTAGCTCTATCTGTATGTATGAAAGTAAATACTTAGTCTTTAGAAAATAATCAAATCGTTTTGTCATATGGAGGTATAGACAGTTTATGAAAAGAGTTTTATTATCCTATGAAAATGATCACATCTTTTTTATCTTATTATAGCATCTCTCTTGCTATCTTCACAAATTTATATATCCCTCGCAACTTCCGTTTGCCTCGCCCGATCAAACTTCCGTAACGCTCTCGTCACGCATCCACCAAGTCGAGTGTGCGTAAAGAAGTTTTACTTCAAAAACAGTTAAGTAGATCTCAGATATTGAGAGGAGCGTCGGAACAAAAACCGATAAACGCCATTTGTGGCATATATTTTTTCAATTTTTTTTCGGTACCTTGTGTTGAATCTCAAACCTCTCTGCAAGCAGGTCTCTTTAAAAACAGTTAAAACCTGTTATTTTTTTTTAATAATGGTCATTTCTAAACCCAACAAATCCAATGAGTCATTTTATGGTCGATACAAACACCGTGCTAAACAATCAAAGTGCTAGTATCCGACCTTAAAATATTCACATATTTTGGTCAATCGAACTTCGTGAACGCACCCAGTGTTGACTTAGTCATAGCTGTGAATGTCACTGTCAAATCATGTTTTCAAACTACCAAAACCCGATAAATCCAAGTGATTTAGACAAAACCCGATATCTCTAAAATTCTTAAATTAATAGCAAATTATCCATATTGTTATCTTTCAATTTGATTTCGCTACCTAACTTATCATTCAGTTTACCATATTTTGGCATGAAAAGATTTTTTTGTTACCAATTTATTAAGTTAAAAGGTTTTTTTCTAATTATTATCGTTTTTTGTTCCTACGCTCCTCGATTGCTCTTGTAGTTAGACCACTCAATATGCGTTCACTCGTGTATCTTTTATTTTATATCTATGTTAACTACTTAACTTACACGGATTACATCCACGTTAATAAATTCGTTCAACTAATATTGCGTAAAGGCAAATCACTCGGATTGACAAACTAACCCAATTTCCTACATTATCTGTATGTGTGTGCACACAATATGACTCTTGCAAATAATAACATTTCATTTTATTACTAGCTAGCTATTGACCGCTGCTTCGCCCGCGTGGACATCGTTTTTACGGCTTTCCTTGAGGGCGAGAGTAGAGTAGTATTACCAGTCTTTGTAATCTAGTCTTTGTCACTTCCCACCCCTCCACTAATTCAATACAAAAAATCATTTCCATCCACTGCTCCGTTGCGAAGCCGACGTGCGCGAGCGTAGACATGAATTTTCTTCAGATCTTTCGGGAACTATGTCAGGATAATTAGTAAATTAAGTTATTTCCCACCCCCTCAACCATCTCTCTGCAAATAACAACAATCCATTGTTCCGTTGCGATGTCAAAGAAATTAAACAAAAAAAGAGTATTTTCTCAGTTCCTTCAGGAATTGTATCGGACTATGCCATTTTCACTTAATAAAAAGTAGCCTATGTCCTTCCCCATGACACAGGCTCCCTGCATGCCAAATCTTATTAAGATTGGTCGAGGTTTTGAAGCGTGAAAAGGCAACAAACAAACCAAGAAACACATTTTCACATTTATACATTAAGTAAGGATTTGTTATTATTCATTTATTTCTCTTTTTTTATCCATAATTGGTAAGCCATGGGTAAGCCTTTGTCATTATCTAATCTGACGTAACCTTGTAAGTGACGATAATGCTCAAGATGAAAGCAGGCTTATCAAGATTCCCCAACGCAATGGGGAACTGTTTTTTTATCTTCAAGGGGAACTCATCAATGTTGTTAACATTGATGTTTGACGGCAAGACTTATGAGATTGGATGGTAGATAAGATGGTGGTTACTTGCCTGGCGGGCTTAGTTAATGCCCTTCCACCAACCACACCGAGTCATACAAAGTAAGACTCCACCAGGAATCAATCCCGCGACCTCCTGATTTGAAGCTAATAGTTGCTATTACGCGGTTGAATATTTAAGTATAATAATTTATTACGTATGAAGCAGGACTTAACAACTTCAACTGAATCATCAGATCAAATACAATTTTAATCTATCTTATACCTATCTATCTTATTTGTTTTGTTGCTATTAAACTTGTCAAGTACCTAGCTTGACAAAGAGTATGTAAAACTGGAACGTTAACGTGCTGAAAATCCTTTAATGATGAATGTTAATTTTGTTATTATTATTGTTTATAGAGAGCAGTACCAAGGCATCAAACCGCCAGTGCTCAGATCAGAACTCGACTTTGATCCTGGCTCCAAGTACCACATCCCGGCCAACATCCCCTACATTAGGTAAGTTTGTACACTTGTTATCATGTCTTTCTAAGTTCCTCAATAGTCTTGCTTTATCTACTGTATGTATGTTGCTGTTTTTTCAAGTGAAAAAACGTGTTTTTGGGTAATTATTGTTACCAAAATCATCGTTGATGCTACAGCAGTAGTCTTAGCTATTTCTACGAAAACATTTATGAAATACTAAATACTTTAAGGCTTCAAGATGCCTCAATCCGAACAGGTTGATACGTGTTAAAATATTATCGAATGTAAATCTATTCATTTTAAGTTCAAATCAATGCGGGCGAGAAATTTCGCAATTAATGCCAAAAACAGAGTCTACAGTATATTTTTTATATCAAAAGTGGTTATATTTTTAAAATTGTAATCAATTAAATCGATTTTTTATAACTTGAAGTACATTATATATTTATTCCATAGTGATAGCTATACACAGTCTTTCAATAATTTGAATCGAATATTGTCATTTGACCTACCTTAAGGCCTTAAATGAATTCGATGATTCATTGCCATCCATTCTGATTCCTATTAGACAACAGCTATCAATCTATTTAATAACCAAATTATTATGAAACAAAATAAAAAGGGGATAAATATTCATGTACAATTACCTTTCAAAGTGATTGATTGTGGCAGTCATAATTGGATAGGTGTTTATTATGGCCTGAATCGGGTTGCATTGGCACCTGAACCAGTTTGAGACCTGGTTTGCGTAAACTCAGCAGTAACAGTTTCCAGAAATGTAAGAACTATTTCTTTTGATGATAATTTATAGTGACAGTTAGCTTATTGTTCTCTATGAAGTTAAGGTTTATCGTTGCAAAAATTTATGAATTATAAATAACTGTCGATCTTATAAAAATATTCTAGATTCTTATCTTATTGACATTCATCTAATATGTAGTCTGTGGTGCGGCCCTAAAATAGTGGATACTACTCTATTTCTTCCCAAGGGCAAATTATATATATTAGTACTAACATACAGTATGAACACTCCCTGCCGCTCTCTAGATTCCGACCTCACCCCCTCGTCACCCAGATTGATACAGATTGGTTATAGTTTGGTTCTCGAACGTATAGGATTTCACTGTGATTTTGTTTGCTCCGTCATTTGTTTTTAGAAAAGTCATTTCACGACCGTTGTATGAAGTGTCCGGGGTGTAACTTAGAGGTGAAATTATACTTGTATTGCTATTCTTGTGATTTTTTTGATGTAATATGTTTTTACCCGACTGTCTCAAAAGGAGGGTTGTGTCTTTCGAGTGTATGTATGTATGTAGATTTCTATGTTCCCTGCTACAGCCTGAGCGGCTTGAAGGATTTTAACGTATGAAGTATGGTTAGATTCGTCTTGATCCCGTGAGTGACATAGAATAATTTTTTACCTGACTGGCCAAAACATTTAACCCCTCTTAATTTTTTCAATGAATTCCTAAATGGGTATCTCTAATGCGGGTGGCGCAGAACCGGTCGTCGTCGAAATCCTTAGGGGAGGCCTACGTCCAGCAGTGGACGTCCTTCGGCTGATATGATGATGAATTCCTAAAGTTATTATTATTATATACCTACTTGTTTGTAGATCTAAACTACGGAGCTCCAATTAGATCAAAAGTTTCTATTTCCGTATAGTTACATCAGTAAGTATGACTTACAGATTACTGTGATCTGGCATGACTTCATGTTTATTAACTTAACTATCCTATTAAAAATAACGGTGATAATCAATTTTAATATTCCAATGTAAGGTTATTCACTAACTCGTAGTTAAGAATCTTACGCTGAACTGAATATTATGTAAAGAACTTGCGTAACATCTCTTTAGCAATGTAGTCATTTTCTCAAACACCTTGCAATCGTGAATGGGAAATTTATACAACGTATGATGTGGAATTTTCTAGAGAATATTTCCTGTGTATATAGGTAGTATATAGGTATATAGGTAAAGTTTGGTGCAAAATTAGAACCGTGATATTAATTATTTTTTGCATGATCTATGCAATTCGAATGTTAACGTATTTCTGTAGCAATAGCAGTAAATTTGTAAAGTCTCGGAGAAAATAAAGCGCAGGCATAAATTTATCACTTTTTTCTTCTTTCTTAATACGTTAGATACTATTTACAATAATAAAGAGACCAGTCGCAAAACAAAAACACACTTAGCGCAACTTAATAAAACATAACGTAACATTTAAAGCTAAAACAAAAATTATAGGAGATCAGTTCTGTTAGTGGTGGTGGTACTCTTCATGCCCACCCTCGAAGCCTTCAAAGTGGTGGCCTCCCAGGCCTCCGGAACTTTCTTGACCAAAGCCCTCGTGGTGCTCCTGAGGGATTTCATGGTGAGAAAACTCATGATGTTCATGGTGCTGAGGAATTTCATGGTGTTCGTGGTGATGAGGAATCTCATGGTGTTCGTGATGCTGAGGAATTTCATGGTGCTCGTGAGAAATTTCGTGGTGCCCATGATGATGAGGGATCTCATGATGCGTGTGCTCTTCCTTATGAATGATGGGAACGTAATCGTGTACTTTGTACGGTACGTGTTTCTCTACATGATGAGCTACATGTTTGTCAATGTGAACTGGTACTGGCTTTTCTACGGGGATGTGTACGGGAATAGGCACTTTCTTCTCTACCGGGTAAGGTATAACTTTTTCGACCGGGTAAGGAGCTGGTACGGGAACTTTTACTGTGTACGGCACTGGTTTATCAACATGGACTGGTACTGGCCGGTCAACGTGTACCTTGACTGGGTAAGGTACCTTCTTCTCCACTTTGTAAGGTACAGGCTTTTCAACGTGCACTGGAACGGGTTTCTCTACGTGAACTGGAACTGGACGTTCTACTTCAACCTTGACTGGATAGTGGACTGTCTTTTCTACTGGGTAGGGCACGTGAACCTTGACCGGAACCTTGACTGGGAAATGCACGGTCTTCTCAACTGGGTAAGGCGCTGGAACTGGAACCTTCACCGGGTAAGGTATGTGTTTCTCTACCGGGTATGGTACTTTCTCATACACCTTGACTGGCACTGGATTATCAATATGAACATGTACTGGGTAGGGCACCTCTTTCTCCACTGGGTAAGGCTTCTTAATGTATTCGGGTACTTTGATGATCTCTTTGACAGGGAAGTGAATAGTTTTGACTACTGGGTAGGGTTTGGGTACGTGAACTTTGACTGGATAGGGCACTTTCTTTTCAACCGGATAGGGGATTTCCTTTTCTACTGGGTAGGGCACGGGCACTTTCTTGACAACAGTGATGGTTTTCACGTGTTCTTCATGATGGCCGTGCTCGTGCCAGCCTCCGTGGCCGCCTCCAAAGTCTTGGCTCCCTCCAAAGTCACCGTAGTGTTCTGAGAGGCCTCTTTTGTCTTGTTTCTTGTTCTCCTCGACTGGTTTCGGTTGAGCCTTTGTGTCTTTCTCTGCCTTCTCCTCTGCCGTGGCCAGGCTTACAGCCACGGCCAGGATTAAGGAAGACCTCTGAAATAAAATAAAAAAACATACGTTAGTACACACCAGAGATATTCAAACTATTTTCTTTTTTACGAGATGTATATAGTTATTGAAATCACACACTGCAAATCAGAAGCCCAATGATAATGAGTTATCCCGATCATGCGTTACGAGCTTTTACAACATATTGTGAAAACTGTTAAGCGTTGCTAACACTTCCTCAAGATTATAAAACAAAACTAATAATTTGACATTACACAAACATCGTGTTCTCATTTTGGATTGAATATCGTTCACATTCACAAAATTAGGCTTCTGGTTCACGTATCACTGCACTATTTTCACTGCACTCCTTTTCGATTACATTTTTTTTTTTTTTTTTTATTTATTATCAAAAAGTTTTTATTACTAACCAATAGTTTCATTTTCGCTTTGCTTGTGGTTCAGCGAATTGCGCTCGAGTGTGGTGTACACGATCCGTTCTTGGATTATATACTGCCATCGTATTGCTTGGTAGATCTATGTTGCAAAAACTTTCGCTCGCTGGTTTTAATTTCGATGTGTGTGTTTGTAACAATTTTAAATTTTGCTTTTAATTTTTTTTTTTTGAAGATGAGGGCTTATCTGTTTCAAATCTTGCCGTGGCCTAGTAATGGAAATTAAATGAAAAAAAATATTTTTTTTTAGGGTTACGTGTCCTATTTGTAAGCCTTCACTGTCCGTCTATCTGTCTGTCCATCATTTAAAAAGCTGTATGTTTTGAACCGTAATATGTAGCCAACTGAAATGGACAGACGTAAATTATGAAGGACTAGCTGTTTTCCGCGGCTTCACCCGCGTGGACAACGTTTCTATGAATTTTTGAGGGTGCGCAGTGTGTATAAAAAAGTAGCCTATGTATTAATATAGGTTCTAATCTTTCTACCTACCAAATTTTAGACAGATACGTTCAGTAGTTTTTGCGTGAAAGAGTAACAAACATACATCTTACAAACTTTCGCGTTTATAATATTAGTAGGATTTAATAAAAAAATACAAAAATAATAAAAACTTAACCTACGTTTTAAAGGTTTGTTTTTGCTCTATCGTAAAAACGGTAATACATACATACTAGCGTGAAACCTAGTGTGATTATAGTACTAATCATAAAGTAATACATCAAATAGTAAAAACTCGAGGAGTCCGAATTGATAAAAAATACCTCAAAGTTCGAGGTCAAATCGCGTATAGAGGGCTCCGTACCTACCTGAACACTTTTGGGTAAGAAATTACAAATCATCGAGTACAACAATTGGATTGAAAGACAACTTATACTTACTTAACTTGTAGTTGAGAAATCTTATCCCATACATCGAAATACGTCACGGTCCGTTCTGCAACCGCAAATACAGGTATGTTTACATGATATCATCATCTTAACAGCTCATATACGTCCCCACCGAGGGGCTCGAGCCTACCCTGAATTAAGGCGATCGGGCCTTAGTCGCACGCAGGCCCAGTGCCGTTAAAACAATCGTTAAGTATATGTACGTCAGTTTCGAAAAACTCATTGGTAAATTGGCCGTCCGGATTTGAACCTGGCACCTCTGGTTAGGAGGACCGAGTCGTTACCGGTTGAGCCACCGACTCTTCATCATCATATCAGCCGAGAATCGTCCACTGCTGGACTAAGGCCTCCCCCAAGGATTTCCACATGCAATAACTAAAAATTTACAATTTTCGCATTTTTTACTTTACTTGTGCTGTGAGACATTACTTCTTGCGAAATTTTATGATTCTAACTCAATGGTAAGTACCCTTTACGTTTTGATTTACTTGCCATTTACTTCAATGTGTAACATAAGTAGCAACATCTTTTTAATTCTTTGACTTCATCATATCAGCTCATATACGTCCCCACCGAGGGGCTCGAGCCTACCCTGAATCAGAGTGATCGGGCCTTAGTCGATCACACGGGCCCAGTGCGGGTTGGTCGACTTCACACAAAACCTCTTTGACATAAGAAGTTTAAATTTTGAACAGCCCCAGTGGACCGTAGATATAAGTACGAGTATTTGATATTAATTTGATACCTTAAGGCGTTCCTGAAAAAAAAGGGTCTTAACAGTTGATAGACTTAACAGATAGTGGTCGAGTCGGTGGCGTAACGGCTAGGGCCGCCGTCTCCTGTACGGGAGGTCGTGGTTCGAATCCCGCCACGTTCCAATGTGATTTCGAATTTAGATTTCATACGTACGTTTATTCGACGCTCATACGGTGAAGGAAAACATCGTGAGGAAACCTGCACACGCCTGCGGTGAAACTCGCAGGTGGTAAGTGAAGTCGACCGACCCGCACTGGGCCCGCGTGGTCGACTTAGGCCCGATCGCCCTAATTCAGGGTAGGCTCGAGCCCCTCAGTGGAGACGTATTTGAGCTGTTATGATGAACAGATAAACAGACAGAACAGATATATAGAAAGACGGTCAGACAACAAAGTGACTGTAGTAGGGTTCGTCTTTTCCTTTTGGGGTACAAAACCCTAAAACAAGAACTTTTCTGTCGCTTGGGTTGATATCGCTTGTTTGAAATGAATAGGGTAAAAGCCGGATAGTTGCCACACTTTTTGAAATCACTCTATATCTCTCAGTACAAATCCACATAGGGAATGTATCCCACATAGGGGATAGTTGCCTAATTCATGTAAATTACTTTTAGGATATATGCCCCGCCGAGAAACAAGACATCTACCCCGCAAAGAACTTTGATCGCATTTTGCCTACCCATGCAATCGCACAAAGACATGTGTAGTTGGAGAACTTAGTTGTAGTTGGAGAATCTTTCGATAGATTAATAAAATAACATGTGATTCATCGGCGAAACTAGAGTAATTACAATCGGGGCAACTATACCCCTGGGGCAACTATCCTGGTTTTACCCTAGGTGTCATTGCGTGGAAGGTGTAGTGGTACGGAACCCTCGATGCTTGAGTTCGTTTCGCACTCAGCTATTTGTTTCTGGGTCACAAGCTTGTAAAATAATCAATTAAACCCTTAGTAAGTTGTAAAAATTAAGTAGTTATTGTATTTCGCAAACTGATTTTGTAATTCATCCGCTCGTTTGAAATGGACTTTTGAAAAGTGCATTTACACAACCGATAAAACATGAAACAGCCTAAAACTCGTAAAATTTTGCTAAATACTCAAACAGGTTTCTGTTTTTTCGACTGAGCTATTATTAAAAGTAGGTTTATTTTATATTAGCTTTTGCCAACGACTTTGCTCGCGTAGACATTGTTTCTATGACTGTCTCCGAAGGTGTGCGAGCGTGGAAAAAAGTAGCCTATATGTTAATTCAGGTCCTAATCTGTCTGCCAACCAAATTTCATCCAGATCCATTTATCTGTTGTGGCGTGGAAGAGTAACAAACATCCATACATACAAATTCGCGTTTATAATATTAGTGGGATTGATTAAGTTTGAGTCTTTATAGCTTGTAACAAAATTGGTGTAGATCCCTTCAACTGGGGGTTCTACTCATCATACTGAACAACTTTCCCCAAAGAACTCATAGTTAATTCTCAAAATATAATTTCGACGCTCCTTACAAAAATGCACAAAATTGGTCAATCAGCTGATCGATTTGAATGAAACGTTATTTTTTTGTAATTGACTGAATCTCTTGTGAGAAGTTGTATAGTACACGACATTTTTTTTGTGAGTTTTGTATAGGAGTCTTTATTTATTCAATTTCATTAGTGAGACCATCCTTTACAGTTTGCAAGCTATTAAAAACAGCCTCGACCAACAGGGTTTAACAAAATTGGTATAGGAGCCTTCATGATGAGTAGAAGCCCAATTTATAGGCTTAACTTCATGATGAGTAGAAGCCCAAGTTAAAGGCTTAACTTCATGATGAGTAGAAGCCTAAGTTAAAGGCTTAACTTCATGATGAGTAGAAGCCCAAGTTAAAGGCTCCTATACCAATTTTGTTAAACTCTGTTGGTGCAAGCTGTGTTAATTGCTTGCAAGCCGTTAAGGATCTTCTCACTAATGAATAAATTAAATTGAATAAATTAAAGCTCCCATACAGAACTCGAAAAAAGGTCGTTTTACACAAAAGTCTCCGAATGGGCTAATTGAGTTATTAAACACCTCCGTGGCGTAATGGTTAAGGTCAATAACTTCACATCAGGAGGTCGCGGGTTCGATTGTCTTTGTAAGACTCGGTTTCATTGGTGGAAGGCAATTTTCTAAGCCCGCCTGGCTAGCTACTACCATCTTATCTAAGTCTTGCCGCCAAACATCTATCCTAACAACATTGATGTTGTCCGGCTTGAAGATAAGATCGCCAGTTCCCCATTGCGTTGGGGAATCTTGGTAAGCCCGCTTCCATCTTCGGCATCATCGTCACTTACCATCAGGTGAAATGATAGAGCGTCACCCTGTTACCACTGCGATCAAAACCGGCTAGATAAGGCCTGTGTGCGTGACAACGAATGTCTTACACCAGCGTCTGTCATACAATTTGTCTCGGTGTGCGTGTATTACCGGATAACAGTTTGCTGGTATTTTTTCGACGCTTCTGCGCCACTGCGCTTTAAATAAAGTTTCTTCTTATCAGCTCATATACGTCCCCACCGAAGGGCTCGAGCCTACCCTGAATTAAGGCGATCGGGCCTAATCGACCACGCAGGCCCAGTGCGGGTTGAACGACTTCACACACAACCTTCGAGTTTCTTCGCAGGCGTGTGCAGGTTTCCTCACGATGTTTTCCTTCACCGTAACAGCGTCGGATAAACGTATATATGAAATCAAAATTCGAAAACACATTGGTACGTGGCAGGATTCGAACCACGGCCTCCCGGACAGGAGGTAGCGGACGTAAACGCCACCGACGACGCTCAATCAATCAAAGTTTAGTCTCAAATAAATGTTATTAAAATCGGTTTAGTGTTTTTGTTTTTGGAAAGTAAAAAAAACAAAACAAAAGTATAGCAAAAGTGTACTCTGTGGTTGTTGCAATTGGTATCAGTTATTTAGTCTTCGTTGTAATCTAAGATGGATAAA
Source organism: Coleophora flavipennella (assembly GCA_947284805.1). Lineage (NCBI taxonomy): Eukaryota > Metazoa > Arthropoda > Insecta > Lepidoptera > Coleophoridae > Coleophora > Coleophora flavipennella. The sequence continues at coordinate 3,749,783 of OX369297.1, forward strand.
GTATGTATGTAATAGTTATACACAGTCGGCTGTTTAGTGATTGAATGATTACCGCTCTGCTCTACTTGACCACCATTTTGCGGGCGTTGCACTGTAGCTGTGGCTGCCTGGGTGTTGCCATTGCACAAGAAACACTATTGGATACTTAGCTTAATTGTATAAAGCTAGTGTGGTTCGCAACTAGGCGTAGAACCTCCACTAATATGGACTTGCTCAGGGTGTAAAGTAACATTCCCAAGGCAGGAAACAATACCCGTGTCCCAGCATGCGTGGGTTGGGTTTTGACTGGACCGGTATTTATGGTCATATACTTTAAAAAAACTTTCAATTTTTTTAAAATTCATAATTGGTAAGCCCTTGGCATCATTGGCTTGGCTTCCATGAAGATGGAAGCGGGCTTACCAAGATTTCTCCACCGGAATGGGGAACTGACTATCTTATCTTTAAACCGGAACACATCAATGTAGTTAGCATCGATGTTTAGCGGCAAGACTTAGATTAAAAGGTGGTAGCTAGCCAGGCGGGCGTAGAAAAGGCTCTTCAACCAGCTAAACCGAGTCTTACAATGTAAGTTCGGCGAACTCGAACTGAACGAACTCGCGACCTCCTGTGATGTGAAGCTAATGGACATAACCAATACGCCACGGAGGCTGTTACACATATATAGTACACCTACATCACACTGACACTACCTTTTGTTTTAATTAAACACAATTTTAATTGGTCCAAGATCCGCCCAAGTGCGATTCGGCCTAGCGCTCCGAGGGTTCCGTACCACGGCGCCTCTCCACTCAATTATGACTATTCATATAACAAACAAACAAACAATAGACATCAACGCGAGCGACAGAAAAATGATTTTAGTGTTCCGTATACCCAAGGGGTGACCAACGGGACCCCATAACTAAGCCACCGCTGTCCGTCCGTATGTCCATCTGTCTGTCTGTCCGTCAGCGGGCTGTCATTAACCGTAATAGGTGGACAGTTGAAATTTCTAAAGATTTTTTTTCTATTACCGCTATAACACAAAGTAACAAAAATTGAAAAAAGTGAAAAATTAAAGGGCCTCATACAAAAATAAAGATTTTCTTATAGTTATTTCAGAAGTATTTTGATTAAGCTGCATCGTATTTTATTTAAAAATACTCACATGTCATTCATCCCCTATTGCCTTGGGGAATCTCGGTTAGACCGTTTTCATTTTCGGCATCATCGTCACTTACAATCAGGTGAGATGATGCCAAGGGCTTACCAACTGGGGATAAAAAAGATACGTTCAACAGTGTTGGGTAGAAATTAGTTGTAAAATTCATTTTCTTTACTAAAATTTCTTTAGGGTACAAATTTCAAGACATCCACCCTTCTTTTAGATTTATTACCAAACCCACCAACACTGACTGTTAAAGGGACTGTAGAGTAATACTGCTGGAATTCCGCGACTGCGTTCCCGTTAAAAAAATATGGACCTTGATCACAACGGTTTTATCAAAATCGTTCAAGCCGTTTAGGAAGAGAAGAATTATGAACACACACATCGGACCTTTTTATACATATATACAGGTTGTAACAAAATTAGTGCAGGTCCCGCTAACTGGGGCTTCTACTCATCATGCTGACTAACTTTTGTTCTACGACTTTGCTGAAATCGCAAAAAAAAAAATACCCTTCATACAAATCGATCAGCTAATCGACCAATTTTGGTCCAATTTTTTTTAAAGAATTGACTTTGGGTTCCTTGGGGCAAATTGTTTAGTATGATGAGTAGAACCCCCAGTTAACGGTTCCTACACCAATTTTTTTACACTCTGTATATAGATATAGTAACCTTCAGGGACCTAAAAGCCTAAAAGTGTGCTAGGTGTTTATTCAAGGACATCCAAGGTTAAACACTTCGGTGCTAATGTCAAAGAAAAGTAAAAAAAAATTGTACGGTAGCCGGCACTAAACTTAATCGACTTTTTTTTCATACACAAATTGATTTAAAAAAAAATGTAATATATTTAATGAATTCATATAGCATGACAAAATATATACTTATTTGTCAATTTAAAAACTTCAACTATTTGTGATTAAATCGCAAGTTTCAATTTAATTTGTAGGAGAACCATACAAACACGATTTTTCACAGACCAATGGGTATTACAGGTATTAATATGTAATAGAAAAAAAATTGCAACTCCGACATGCAAATTTTAATCAATTTTGAGAAGAAAAAAATTTCAGTATTTCTTGTATGACAGATATACTCTTCGGTTTAACGTTACGAAGAAAGTATTGATAATCCCCCGAAGAAATCATCATCATCATCATATCAGCCGAAAGACGTCCACTGCCGGACATAGGCCTTCCCCAAGGATCTCCACGACGACCGGTTCTGCGCTGCCCGCATCTATCGGCTTCCCGCGACCCTCACCAGGTCATCGGTCCACCGAGTGGGAGGCCTGCCTATACTACGCTTTCCGGTGCGTGGTCGCCACTCGAAAACTTTACTGCCCCAACGGCCATCTGTTCAGTATAAGAAATAATTTAAAACTATTATGTTCCAAATTTGGTCCCAATCGGACTAAAGATATTATAGCCTCCAGACGAAGCGGACAGACGGATAGACGCACGGACGCACGGACGGAATTGAGATTTTCGATACTAGCTGTGCCTGGAGTGTCTGTGCGTGGAGGTTTTGAATTTTCCCACAAGAACTCTTAAATTTTATCGGGATAATTTTTTTTAATTAAAAATATCCTATATGTTAACCCGCGCTATAAGAAACCACCATACAAAATTTCAACAAAATTGGCTTGGTAGTTTTTGCGTGATGCGCGAACATACAGACAAACAAACAAAAAATCCAAAAGTTACTGTTTTGGCCTCTATATCGTTAGTAATGTCCACCACAGTTATTATTTTCCAAAAATATTTCATGTACAGACACGGCCCAGTTGCAGTTTTATTATATGTATAGATAGATATGTTAATGATATAGAACAAACACATTTTCACGAAAATTGGAAAAAAATAATGAGATTTTTTTTGCGATAACATTACTGTCCCTATCCTACGTACGTATCTACGTACCGTACTACGGCACACCCTGGACACTTCATACAACGGGCCAGAAATGACATTTCAAAATGGGAATGACGGAACAAACAAAATGGTTCGAAATGCTATACGTACGAGAACCAAACTACAACTAATCTGTATCAATCTAGGTGACCAGGAGGTGAGATCGGAATCTAGAGAGCGACAGGGAGTGTCCGTACTGTATGTTAGTACTAATATATATACTTTGACTACGGGGTCGAAAAAGTAAAAATCCGCGCGTGTCCCGTTGGACTAATAGAAGAACAATTAAATCAATGAATTCTTTAGCAGTCTCTCTTTTTCAAGATTCAAAATAGGTGCAAATGACACTCACTCTTTCTGATAGTCATAAAATAGTAATTAATTACACATAAATTATGTCATTTGTGAAAAAAAAAACAATAAACAATCATTACTTGATAAGTTTGATAGCGTCAAAATACAATTATTGTTATAAAACAAACTTTGTCACTATGGCCGATATTACACTATCATAGACATATGATCCTAGATGTAGATCAATGATCATTTTTGACAGCACACTGTGAAATATGATCCTACAAAGGCGGCAATGTACTAGATCTAGGATCATAAATAGGACTTAGTGTAATACTAGCCTAAGATATGAAAACAATATGACACGAGAAGTTACAGAATAAAAGCATTGACCTTTAACAAGAGTAGGCCAGTTCACATGGACAGCACCCGGTCACGAGTATAACGCGAGATTCAGCTATCGCTCCCCTAAACTATGTTAGAGGGAAAGGAACGACCCGGCTCCCGATGCGCCATGGCACTGTGGCGGCAACTGCAGTAACCCGCCACTGAACATTAACACAAGCGACGAGAGAACAAAAAGAAATACGACACCTAGAACGCGCTATTAGAATTTTTTCCGCGCTGAGTATATATACAAATACCAATCATCAACGATTGGTCCACGGCCGGACCCCAGGCATACCACCTCGCCTGGCGGAGATATCTCCCTTTGCTCTCGTCGAGTAGGAACGCACCGTTCCTAAAGCACCTTGATCGTCATAGCATCATACCATCTTCATTAGTATGTTTTGTCATTCATTAGTATGATATATCATACTAGCTTTTCTCTTTTATATTACTGGTAACTTCATATTAATAATTTCCATATATGTGGTAGGCAAAATGTATGATTAGTAATTTTGAATACGGTCAGGCAAATTGTATAATTCGTCCGTATGTAAACGGTCAGGCAAAATGTAAAATTCTGTACGCAGATTGTAAAATGCCGAGCCAGGCAAATTGTCAAAATGCCGTACGACAGATTGTAAATGAGGTTCGGTCAGGTTTGATTGATTTAACTGTCAAAGAGCCTCGCGAAGCGAAGCGAGGCTCCCGCCCTCGCCATTATATAATTTGCCTGACCGTATGTAAAATGACGAATCATACAGTATGCCTGCGACATATATAATACTTAAAACAAAACTAAGGCCACCTATATTTTCTCAGTACATTTTCGTGCAGGAAGATGGCCCAAACAGGCACGATATTAAGCTATTGCATAGCTTTTATCGCGGGATTTGAGCGCGGCGACCGAATCAAGAAATTCCGTAACGAAAATAAAACCTAACACCCCCCACTCCGCCTACCATGTAGCTCGGCCGAGCGTAACGTAACGTTACCGCGTTCTAAAAACTTACACTGCCATCTATTAGTGGTTTGCGGTGCTAAAAGGACTTAGTCAATTTTACTGGTGTTAGTGTTAATTTATGACATAAACATCCCGCGCCCCAAGGACTATATGGTACTGGTAAATACTGCATAAATAAAAATAAATAAATAATTATAATTGCACAAGTTGATAAAAAATGCTATGCAATAAAATAAAATAATTAAAATAATAATAATTAAAATAGTCGCGGCAGTTCCCGAGTGCCACACTTTTTTTTTTATTAATCAAGAAAAGTAAGTAAACTACGAAAGATCCTTGGCTACAAATGTGTCGAAGATCGCAATATCTTGCTGATCCTAAATCATTTTCAGTGTTGTCATTACTTGTTGAATTGATTGTGAAATTAAACACACAGAGGCAAACAAAGAACTCCATCTGTTAAGTGGATTTTCTAACTATGTGGTGCATAAACTTTACTATTAAAAAAAATCAAAATTTAAAAAATCTTTATTTGTTGTAAACATGGTGATTTTAGATGTTGATAACATAGGAGCTCTCATGTCGAGCTGAGTACAGCATACAAATTAAAATAATAAAAATATGATAAATAAAAATTAAGACAATATTAAAATTTTATCTTAGGATGTCATTAAATAATGATTAAATAAACAGTAGAAAAGTTATCGATTAATAAGCAGGAAATTGATTAAAGTTTAAATTACTTGTATACTAAAAATTCATTAATACTATAAAAATTCATATCTAGAAGCCACTTAAATAATTTATTACACATTTGATTAAGATTCATTGTTTTGAATTGGTCTGGTACCTTGTTATATATTTTAACACACATACTATAACTGTTCTTTAGATAAAGTGATGTCCTTGGATAATGGCCTAGAGCTAATTTTAATGGGTTCCTCTGACACAGTTTTAAAAAGAAATGGATGCTGCTTTACAAACTTACATACTTCCAAGACATACATGGAGGGCAGTGTCAGTATTCTTAAAGTTTTAAAGAGCGGTTTACAGCTGTCATAGGGACCAGCTCCGGATATAGCTCGGACACATTTCTTCTGAGCAGTAAAAGCTCTCTGTACGTAGGAGCCGTTTCCCCAGATTAGTAAACCATATCGTAGACTAGTTGATTGTATCGATATAAAATTTGTCCAAATGAGATAAAGTGACTACGAGGGTTTTGGGTGTGGTGCTAGTGTAAGCGATTGCCAACTGAGTTGTAAATAGTCTAGGAACTAAGAGATCACATAGTTTTCATTGATAACTTTTGCCCGCAGCTTCGTCAACGTGAAATTTTTTTAAATTAGCTTTTACCCTCGGCTTCGCCTGGGTGGACATAGTTTTTATGACTGTTTTTTAAAGGGTGAGTGGTGTGCGAGCCGCGGCTCGCGAGCGATAGACATGAGTTTTCTCCAAATCCCTCAGGAACTATATCTGGCTATTCTTATTAGCAATCTATGTCACTTCCCATCCCCTCAAACAATTATATACCAAAATCACTCCAATCCGTTGCTCCGTTGCGACGCCGACGTGTGCGAGCGTGGAAATAAGTTTTACCTAGATCCCTCGGGAACTATATCAGGATATGCTTATTAGTAAATTATGACACTTAACACCCCCTCAATCATCTCTGTGCAAAAAATCACAACAATCCTTGCTCCGTTACGAAGTTAGAGAATTTTTTTTCCGTTCTCTCTGGAACTGAATCGGACTATGCTATGTTCACGGGACAAAAAGTAGCCTAGGTCCGTCCTTTTTATATACAGCTTTTCGTGTCATATTGTTTTCATGTTATAATGAAATAATCTGGTTTGTTTAAAGGATAATTTTGACGTTATTAACTAATCATTGTTTATTTCTTGATTTTTCACAAATGATATTATGTTATTATTATTTTATGACTATCAGAAAGAGTGTAATTTGCGCCTATATCTATATAGCTTTGATATGTTTTAATCAAAATCCGATACAGGCTCAACAAATAAACAAACATACGTCTCACTGATAACCACCTAAACTCATTCTGTTGGACAATTTCAGAATGAAATGATTGAGTTTTTCTTTGAGATTTTATCTCAATCTTTTCGTGATAAGAAAATTTGAAGCACCAGGGCTGGAAAACCGATGAAGTACATAAATTGAAGGGTTTTTTGAACTCTTGCTTCATTTAACTATAGCGAAATAGTACTTTCGATTCAGGATTTAAAATTAGACAATTATTTACGAAGAAATTCTTCTTGGCCGTGATCGTTTTTTAAAAATTGATTATAATATGTCCTACAATTTACAATTATTTTCAGATGGCCCGAAATAGCGGTTTAGCTGGTAAGAGGTGGGGGCAGGGACACTTGACTCTAACAAAAATTTCAAGCTTAATATTTCTCAAACAGAACCCAGAGTCGAATAATGATTTTTAAAAAACCATCAGTAATACGTGAATAAGATGTATAAGCATGCCGAATTACAGCTTTCTAGTACTAATAGTCTCTGAGCTAAGCCGCGAACAGACGGACAGACAGACAGACATAGCGAAATTATGAGGATTCCTTGTTGAAAATGAAACCCTAAAAAGGTTTACACTTATAATTTTAAAGCTCTCTACGCGGTAATAGAGCTACAAAGTTGGTTTTCTATTCTCATTTGACTGGTCCCTCTGAGGATCATGGCCTGTGTTATTTTTAAACCGTGTGATTTGTCTGCATCAGTTTCAGTTCATGGTCGCCATCACCACCTGGTAGAGAGTTTTGGAGGTTGTGGCCTCTTTGACCTGATCACTCCATCGTGTTGGCGGGTTAAAGAATAATTCATCATATCAGCCGAAGGACGTCCACTGCTTGACATAGGCCTCCCCCAAGGAATTCCATGACGACCGGTTCTGCGCTGCCCGCATCCAGCGGCCTCCCGCGACCTTCACCAGATCATCGTTCCACCGAGTGGGAGGCCTGCCAACGTTTTCCGGTGCATGGTCGCCACTCGAGAATTTTACTACCCCAACGGCCATCTGTTCTACGAGCAATGTGCCCCGCCCACTGCCACTTGAGTTTAGCAATTCTGAGAGCTATGTCGGTTACTTTGGTTCTCCTACGGATCTCCTCGTTTCTGATTCGATCACGATGATTTCGATCATAAAGAATAATTAAATCCTTGCAATATTGAAGGATTGCTCGCTGCAACAAGAGCGCCACATCAAACAAGAAACCGCTCGCACAATTTACTTCGCGTTTGGCACGAACCGTCTAGACTCTAGCAACATTCGTTAGTATAGTGTTATACTAGAGTAAAATTAATTACACGGTCGACGGAAGACCTGGTGAAGATCGCGGGAAGCCGATGGATGCGGGCAGCACAGGACCGGTCGTCGTGGAAATCCTTGGGGGAGGCTTTTGTCCAGCAGTGGAAGATTTTCGGCTGATATGATGATGATGAAAATTAATAGCGACTTCGATACAATCTAGGAGGAGACATTATTAAATTGCATTTATCCATATTCTTCCTAGTGCTTCTTCTTACTTATAAAATTGGTTCGTACATAAGCATTGATTTCTTGTTATGTCCGACATTTATTCATTCCACTGTTATTTTTTTTTAAATAAGGTGGAATACAAAATGGGACGAAACAAGAATAAAACATGATTTATTAAAATAGTAAAACTTTCCGTCTATATAATTCAAAATTACAGTCAAAGTATTATATCGGTGGCTCAACCGGTAACGACTCGGTTCTTTTTACCAGAGGTACCGGCTTCAAATCTGGACGGCCATTGTACCAATGTGTTTTTCAAAAGCTTACGTACATATACTTACTTTAACGGTGAAGGAAAACATCGTGAGGATACCAGCACACGCCTGCGAAGAAACTCAAAGGTTGTGTGTGAAGTCGACCAACCCGCACTGGGCCCGCGTGGTCAACTAAGGCCTGATCAGGGTATGCTCGACGTATATGAGCTGATATGATGATTATAAATTATAATGAAGAGCAAATGTACTACCTTAGAAAGTCTCAGTCTATTTTACAAGCCTTTATTCAACTTGCAATGTTAGTATGTACGTGTGGAGAAGTGCAGAGAGAAGACAAGGAAGGCAGGCCCCACCATTATGTGGGATTAAATGCACAGGACAGAGAGAGAGAGAGAGAGAGGTAGTATGATAGTTTGTTTAGATCAACTTTTGTCAACGATTTTACAGCGACTTCTAGAAGTCCGATTTACCTGAAATTTGGTATAGGGTCGTCTTTTGTTTTCAATAAAAACGTAGGAAATACTGTGCTCACCGTTTTTTGAATTTGGAAACGTATATTTACAATTCACATTTGGCATTTTTGAGCATAAAAACTCATAAAATCACATCACACTAATATTAAAAAAGCGAAAGTTTGTGAGTGTGTATGTTTGTTACTTCTTCACGCAAATACGACTGAACGGATCTGGATGAAATTGGGTAGGTAGACAGATTAGGACCTGGATCAACACATAGGCAACTTTTTTCAACGCTCGCGAACCGCTTGCTGATCGCGCACTGCGCACCCTGGAAAAGTCAAAGAAACGATGTGAAGCCGCGGGAAACAGCTAGTTCCGAATAAAAGCTTGCATACCTAAAAAAAATAGGTTTTTAGATGTTATACTGTATACCATCACCTACGTACGTGGCAGGCCTACATATAAATAAATGAATAAGAAATAAGTCTAATGGGTACTAAACACTTACATTATGAGCAAATAAAATGAAAACGTGTGCATCTTCAGCGAGACACGCAACAGAGTGTTGGGATGATTTCAATCGAGTATCGATAAATTCAACGGTTAATCATAATATTTTATGTACCTTTATATTTTCAGCAATTAATGTAACAAAAATACTATATTTTATGGATTAAAAAGGTTAAGGCAATTAGATACAACTCCCCTCAAAATTTCTGCAAAATTATTTGAAGTGACAATGCTTACGCTAAAAGCTGCTTTAATAGTGAAAGTCACTTTACTTAACAAGAGTTCGAGCTCGATTAATTTTTATTATTTTCATAAACATCAGCTGTTTAATTTGCATGAGTGCTGGGCCCTATCAGCGATTGGCTAATAAAATTAAATCAGTAGGTAATTAGGGCGTGAATATCTCTCGATAATCTTTATCGATGTTGCTACATCACTAGCAGATTATGCAATGTGATCGAATATGAGTAGGCACGCGCTCTTCCGTTCTACATAATTGCTCTAGCTAAAGCAAGTACAGATGCGAGAAAAAGTGAATAAAATAAAATTAAAACAATAAGTTTTTGGCGTGACGTTTTACACCTAGTATCATCGATAAGTCATGGGGTGTTAAACTCATAATTGATAGTATCGTATCAGCTCATATACGTCCTCACCGAGAGGCTCGAGCCTACCCTGAATTAGGGCGATCAGGCCTTAGTCGACAACGCGGGTCCAGTGCGGGTTGGTCGACTTCACACACAACCTTCGAGTTTCTTCGCTCGCGTGTGCAGGTTTCCTCGCGCTGTTTTCTTTCACCGTAAGAGCTTTATAATTGACACTAATGGAGACTTAAATTAAGGATGTTTGTGTAACTATCGTCCTCGTCGCCTAGTGGTTAATGCATTCGCTTTACACCAGGAGGACGTGGATTTCATTCATGGCGGGGTCTTTGTAAAACTGAGTTTGGTTGGTTACCTCTACGTGTTCCCGAGATAAAGGGTCTTGACAGACAAATGGACGGGCGGACGGATAGACAGATGAACAAAAAGGTGATTCTTTAAGAGTTTTCTTCCTTTTAAGGTACAAAATCCTAAAAAAGGGGAAAATATAATATTTTTTAAAATTATATAAGTACTTACTTATTTATTACACTTCCTTAATCATTGTATCTTTTATTTTTCTCTTATGTTGTGCAATAAAGTGTTTTCAATCAATCAATCAATCATTTTTTTTTCCTTACTCAAATTATATTCGAATACCGTCTAGCTTCGTACGAAGTACGAACGTACACACACACACACACGCGCGCGCGCACACACACACATACACACATACACACACGCACACTCTCTCTCACACACACACACACATGCACAAGTGCATTATTTATTTTTTTAGACTCTATTATACTGTATGACAATCGATCTCCAATGAAATTGGTTGTTAGATTTTTTTGTCATAACAATACTTTCGTACTCCGTCATCGCTCGGTCCCGCTCGCTAAGCAGTCGCTTGAAAGTAAAAATGAATAATGAACACTAATAATAGGCATTTTGACCATGTTTAAAATATGTGACAATTTGTTGTCATCCTAATAAAATGTAATGTAAAAAGCATATTTTATTAATATTCTGAAAAAATAAGGTCATTTTCTGTATAAAAAACATAAATGAAATTATTTTTTTTGTGGTTTGATCACGTGTTTGAAAACGCTCTGTTATTGGTTGCAACTCTGATGACGTCACACAGAAGTAAACATTAGTTTCATTGCGTGCTTTTACAATTACAGCAGTTTGTTGTTTACTTATATGTGACGTCATCTGTCAGAGGAACCAGGCGCCATAGCGAAAATTGCGTTTTGGCGCGTAATTTTTTTATTCAAACTTTAACATTGATTTACTCCGTATATACGACAGATCTCCAGGAAATATTAAAATGGTTTGCATTTTATGCAATAACAAATAATACAAAACTATTTTCCAGTAGTAGTCAAATAGCCTATTGTTGAAATTTGTTCGCGACACGGCTACCAAACCTTTTACACAAAAAATAAACTTTTAAAGCGTTATAAATAATTAAACTTATTGAAAAATAGTAAATTATGACACAATGAAATCACAAAGTTACTTGTTAATCAATTTGTTTATCCTTACCTTTTGTTCGCGTCTGTACTGATCTCACTAGTAACAACCAGTGATGCATACCTAACCACGTTTCCCTGCTTTTTATCGACAACATATTGACTATTGTGACGCGATGACGATTCCCACCACTTTTTCATCGATAAGAACATTAGTAATTTCCTTGTTAATTTTTCTTAAATACTAACCTAATTACTTGATTGTTTAATTGCCTATTTACATAATCATAATGAGTTATTATAGGTTTTTTAAAACAAGGTTATGATAATTGCGGCCTTATCGCTTAAAGCGATTTAGAAAGTGATAGAAAGACAGGAAATCTAGTACAGGTGGAAGCAAATTCAACTTATATGTATCATCATATCAGCTCATATACGTCCCCCAACCAAAGGGGCTCGAGCCTACCCTGAATTAGGGCAATCGGGCCTTAGTCGACCACGCGAGCCCAGTGCTGGTTGATCGACTTCGCACACAAACTTCGAGTTTTTTCGCAGGTGAGTGCAGGTTTCCTCACGATGTCCTCAGGGTAGGCTCGAGCTGATGTGATGTGATGCTATGAAAGTGATGCTATGAAATGACATTAACCGGTTCCCGTGCAATACGTCACATATGATTCACGAAGTGTTTTTGAACCATTTATGTACCAACTTTTACAAGTTCTTGAATCATAGATGAGCAAATTCATTGGTCATTTCAAGTGCACTTGTTTTGTAGACATAGCTTTATACTTTAATTTAGTATGATGACGTGCGGAGTACATCTTTAAGTTTGACAAACATACCACAGTTATTTATCAATTTGTTTTGACGTAAATTTGTTGAACGTTTTCCTCGTCATTCCGGTGGGCATTCCAGAAAAATAGCGTTACCAAAAACTTGTACTTTTGAAAGCTTCGTACGTTTAAACTATAGCAGGTAGAAAAATTACATTTTTACCACCTACTAGATTCTTATAGCGTAAATACAAAAATATATTTTTGGATCCGCCATGTCTTTCGATGAAGATGTCTTAGACCAAGCAAATAGCTACTGAAAATTATCGAATTCATGAAAAAACTAGCGGTACTAGACTTGAATTCTACTGACCACGATTTTATTACATTTGTGGTAAATGTTACAAGAAATTTTACGTGGCTACGTTCTTAAGTGGGACGTATGAGGATCCAAACCACTGTTGTATGGAGACAGGGAACAGTTAAACTTGATAATACTATTTTTTACATTATAAACGCGAAAGTTTGTAAGAATGTATGGATGTATGTTTGTTACTCTTTCACGCAAAAACTACTGAACGGATCTGGCTGTAATTTGGTAGTTAGACAGATTAGGACCTGGATTAACACATAGGATACTTTTTCCCACGCTCGCGAGCCGCTTGCGAAAGTCATAGAAACGTTGTCCACGCGGGAAACAGCTAGTTCAATATATTATCTGTTGGGAACGTTCTGATGATACTTACAATAAGTGTAAACTTTATGTTGTGCTACAATTAAACGACTGTATGTATGGGTAACATTGTGTTTGATTGTTTTGTGGGTGGATATCTATTACACATTGTTCCAGGCTCCAAATAAGAACAGGTACAATAGACCACAACCTACTTGATAGCTTGTAATTATTTCCTTCCAAACCGGTCCCAAGCATTTAGATCATAAGATTACTCAATAAAGTATTAACTTGTAACAGCGTATTATTAATACGTTCAAATGTCGGAACGAAACGGCCTAATTTCTATATTATTGGAAGTTTATAATAATTGTTAGTTTAATAAAAGCCTTGTAAATGTTAGTCTGAAAAAGTATTTGCTGTGATGTGTGGGTTATTTCACTAGATTGCATCTCTTTTTTTGTATTTTATTGCACGTATTATGTATTCTTCATTATATTGTTGGATTCCAAGAATAATATGTACGGTTACTATATTTTTGCACTAGATTTTGCCAGTTGCTTCGCTCGCATGAACACTATGATTGCCTTCGAGAGTGCGCAATGTGCGAGCCGCAAGCGGCTCTTGAGCGTGGAAAAAAGTAGCCCATATATTAATCCAGGTCCTAATTTGTCTACTTACCAAATTTCATCCAAATCTGTTTATCTGTTATGGCGTGAAAGAGTAACAAACATCCATACATACAAATTTTCGCGTTTATAATATTATAGGTATAATATTAGTATAATATGAATAATCGTGAAAGTTTAAAGTGTTATACTAGTTAACTGCATAGAAAAACTGTTTTTTGAGAATATATTAACGTCTCTGGGTACGAGCCCTTTTGAGACAGCCTTCAAATGAACATTTTCTTTTTTTGATTTGTAATTTTAGTACCCGGATATTACAAATCGTCTTTGGTGTTCTTAAAATTTGCAGCAACCTCATTAACTGCACCCGGGAAAGCCAGGAAATTCACATCCTCCTTTATTTTATTTGCTTATTCTCAACATTGCTCACGTGAACCAGATGATTTTCTGCAAAAACACACCAATTCTTGAAGCAAAATTCCAAAAAACTCCAATTACCATCACACGAGCATAGTCAAATCAAATCAAGTAGTGTTGCTAGGCTTCCGGATAAAGCCGGACAGGGTTGGGCTTTTTGGATGCGTGTCCGGTCGAATTATATGGTGTCCAGCCTGTCCGACTTTTTAATGACTTTTTATGATTTAACTAGACACCTGGACCTTCAGACAGTGCTTCGGGTGAGCGCGCCGTCATTCAAGTGACTCGTAAAAGCCATTAAACATGACTAAACGATAAAGTAATTTTACTAAATTTAGTCATGTCTAAATCCTGCCTTAATAATTTAGGCAGTTCGGCTTCTTTACCTAAAAGTCCGACTCAACTAGCTGGTCTGACCGGCTGTTCAGTTTTAAGACCTGGCAACCCTACTTGAGTATTCCGAAATTACGTGTAAGTAAAAACTGATTTAAATAGCAACAACAAAGTACAATTTTGCTTCATTTGTTTTTGATAATTTTCAAAAAAATGTACTGGACCGATTTTGATATAATTTGTATGGGAACAACTAAAAATGTAACCTTTCAATTAATAAAAGAATCGCTAAAATTGGTTCACAATTGGCAAAGAAATCGAGTTGCATACACAAAAAAAAATGTAGTTGCATTATGAACTTCCTCCTTTTTTGGAAAGGTCGAAAAATCTTTTACATTTAAGAGGATTGTTAAGAGGATCCAAAATTTTCATACATAATGCGGCAAAAAAAAATTCTCCCCTAAACCTAGTCCGATTTCAAAGATTTAAGTATTGTAGATGTTATAGAAAATTAGCTTTGTAGCTTTTCATTTTAAAGAAATAATGTAGGCAATTTAAAATATTTGCGAATCAACATTCGTTACTTTTACTTTAAATCATCGCCAAGTTTCCAGTAGGCACTTTAATTTAATTGTAGATCCATACGTGGAACACTTTGCTTACAAGATGAAAATGTACCTAACATTGTTAATTGTGGTTTGTTCATTATCATTAACTAAGTACGTAACGTCATTTTTGGGTGACCGGTGTAACGGTCCCTGTAAGAGATTTGGGGTCAAAGTTTCTGTTACGTCACGCGTAAGTTACTGCCGGAAATCGCAATATTTCTGCATGTTTATCCTTTTATCGCGCTTAATTTGTTTTTTCTTAAAAATACAGTCCTCTGCACTATTCAATCCTTATGCAACCACCCATCTATCTTAATCCTGATAACTATACCCAATCAATATTTGTTGTAGGTAACAAGTAATTACGTCATTTAATATCCACGCCATCTAGCGGTAAGTAAACTTAATACGTAGATTACGTATGTTCGTCGTTAATATATAGCGTTGTAAAAACGAATGATTTTTTATCTATGCAAACGCCCTCCTTACGACGTGTGGTAAATATTGGAACTACGTAGCAACAGGTTTTTGTGTGCATGATTTGCATGATACACACATACCTTTCACTTTTAATGCGTTACGTTTTAAAACACTTTAACGTCTGATTCATAGATGTCGCTACTTTTACAAAGTTCAAAACCCACTGCTGGGATGTGGATCTCTTCCCTTATCTTAAACTCTAATCGTGACGAGACCGTACTCCTTTCCTTTTCAAAACTGCTTTTTATTTATCCAGCACAGAGTAAGATTATTTATTTCATGTCACAAGTTACATTACGTGCGGTTCTGACTCGCACTTAGCTGGTTTTTTACTAATAGCCACTCAAAAAGCATGTTTCTTCGAGTTACAGCAAACGCAGGGTTATATATCAGCTTATATACGTCCCCACCGAGGGGCTCGAGCCTACCCTGAATTAGGGCGATCGGGCCTTAATCGACCACGCGGGCCCAGTGCGGTATGGTCGACTTTACACACAACCTTCGAGTTTCTTCGCAGGTTTGTGCAGGTTTCTTCACGATGTTTTACTTCACCGTTAAAGCAATCGGTGAGTATGTGTACGTAAGTTTTGAAAAACTCATTGGTACATTGGCCGTCCGGATTTGAACCCGGCACCTCTGGTTAGGAGGACCGAGTCGTTACCGGTTGAGCCACCGACGTATTCAAAGGAAAGGGTTAAAGGAACTGAAATCTTTTAGCAGAGCACTAGTTTAAAAAAAGGTAACATGTTACAAAATATTTATGAAGTTAATGAATTATCGGGTCGTACATTCACGGGCTACGGATAGTAGTAAGTCATGGCCATTGTTACCTTAGTCTTCGTGACTTAAAAAACGTGCGCATTTTCTGTTACACTCTTCCGTGCCATTTCACGAAATCATCCTATCAGCCGAGGGACGTCCACTGCTGGACATAGGGCTCTCCCAAGGATTTCCATGACGACCGGTTCTGCGCTACCTGCATCCCGCCTCCACCAGGTCATCGGTCCACCGAGTGGAAGGTCTGCCTACGCTACGTTTTCATGAAATCACTCCCACAAATTGAAGGAAAGCAAAATGAAAGATGTTACACATCAAATAATGCGTCGGTGGCACAGCCGGTAGTGACTCGGTCCTCCTAACCAGAGGTGCCGGGTTCGAATCCGGACGGCCAATGTACCAATGAGTTTTTCGAAACTTACTTACATATACACACCGATTGCTTTAACGGCGAAGGAAAACTCGAAGGTTGTGTTGGGCCCGCGTAATCGACTAAGGCCCGATCGCCCTAATTCAGTCTAGGCTTGAGCCCCTCGGTGGGGATGTATATGAGCTGATGTGATGACACATCAAATGTGCTCGTATATTTGACGGAGTTATTTGGCTCTTTTCAAAAATTTCATCAGTAAACAATGATTTAGACTTTCTTCTATCTGCACTACCGGCTTCAGTTTAACTTTCGTTATCGTTACCACTCTTACTTTCATTACGTTACGATCCGTTTCGTTACTTTCACTAGTAATCTTGACCTTGGTTCCGTTAAGTAGGCAACTGGGTTTTAAGACTCTTTATTTCTTTAGTGAATGGTTAAATTTATGTTATGTCACCACGTCTCGCTTGAATGGGTGTTGAATGGATTCAAGTTCAGCAGTATTATTGTATTGGAAACTAGTGGACTGAATTTTTGTTAAAAGGAATTCGTGTAAATAACTCAAAATATTATTTACGTTAAAAAAGTTCATGGGAAAGAAGAAAAGATAAGAAAGGAAAATAGAAAAAAAAAACTGGCCGGCTGCAAATCGAACTCGTGCAACGAAGGTTCAGGACCACCAAACCTCTCCAAGTCTCCACACAAGTATAACAATGATAGGTGTCTCAATTTCTTCTGTGTAGATACCTAAGCATTTCAAACAAAAGAAATCAACGCGAGCAGCAGAAAAATATTTTGTTTTGTTCAGTTTAGACTCCTTAGCCCGAGTACGAATCACACTTGGCCGGTTTTTTTTTAATATTTGTTATTTTACTTTAGGATTAGCACTACGATCAAACTAAGTTTCTCGCTTGCATGTATAACAGTTTTTACGATAGAGCAATAACAAAAAAAAACCTTAAAAAAACACATTTCCTAACTTTACTCCCCTTATTTTTTTTCCTTTTTTTAATTTTCAGTATCTGTTATTATTACACATATTATTACAGTCCAAAAAAACATTTTAAAAGCCGGATTGACAGATGGATACAAATGGTATGCTTATAGGGTCTCTATACCACTACTTACAACGATTCAAAAGATACAACCTTTAAATTTCATTTTTGTTACGTACACATCTTCTGCCATTCTTTTGTTATTTTCTCTGCAAGGTCTACTGGAAGGAATTTTTCATAGAAATAAGCTGTACTTTTTGTATGTTCTAATCTAGTTTATTGTTTGTCTGTCCCTATTTCTTTGTAGGATAAATTGTAAATAAATAAATAAAACGTCGAACAAACGGACGGACGGACATACAGCGTAGGCTTAGTAATAGAGTTCAGTTTCCCGGTACGGAACCCTAAAAAGGAAGAAAAGAAAATAAGAAGAATGGAAAAACAACTTCACGCAATTAAGAGACTGTTACCGAGAACGCCTAATTTAATTACAGTTCCTTTACTGTTTATGTTAGGAAATAAAACTGAACACATTGTGGAACTGTTTGTTTGCGTCTGTGTTTCCCGACTCTTACTTGCGGATCTTGAAGGCGAGAGTGAATATGCATTATTTGAGTGTACAATCCTCGTCTAAATCGTCACTTTCTATCAGGTGAGATGAAGTTAAACGCACTCAAATTTTTAATAATAAAAAAAAACTAGTTTAAAATTACATTGCTGTCAATTTTTGAAGGGTGAAGTAATATAGCGATTTATTAGTGATTTGCAATGAGTTGCAAAAGCTTCGCGGTTACTTTTAGGGTTCAAATAGATGGAACAGATAAAAGTGACCCAGATTAATTACAAAATATCAGTTTCAGTTAGTCAATAAAAAAAAATAACAAAGCCAATCTTTAAAAAAAAAACGGGTGGGACAGTGTCGGGGCACACTGACGTTGGTTTAACGTGAAGCATCTGTTTTGACATTCCTGACACTTCAGCCTCGCAGGGAGCGCACCAGGCTTCACCCTACGTGGAACTCAGCCTCCGGCCTCGCGGTTTAGGCTGTATGGCCACGGAGCCTTAGCCTTCCTTATGTAAAAAGTGACTGACTCGGTTGCTATGGAGCCTCGGTTTGATACTTGGTTGCTTGGAGGAAACAGATTCATTCGTCACTTCCATTACCGTCAAAGTTTTTGACTTAGTACCCCTATATGTAATTTTATAGAGGTTTCACGTCAAAAAATACGTTTTACATATATGGAATTGTTTTTCCTTTCCTCAGCTAATGTAGATCAGAATATTTCTTTTTTCATTACCGCTTTTATATACGGTTTAAAGTTTAAATACACTTCACATACACTTATTCTCTCATCAAAAAACCTTTTAAATTAGAAAGGAGATTCGATATCGGTTCAGAATCTAAATTCGATAGAATGTCAGTCGTTGACCGGCGCCTGCGGCGGGTGAAGGTCGTCTTTTGTTGTTGTTGTTGTTGTTATGAAACGGCTCTGTTATACTGCAGGTCAAAAGTACGCCAAAATTAGTAGGTACCAACTCATATTTTTTTATTTTAAGCATGGTATAATAATTTTGGTATCATCATATCAGCCGAAGGACGTCCACTGCTGGACATAGGCCTCCCCCGAGAATTTCCAAGACGACCGGTTCTGCGCTGTCCGCATCCAGCGACCTTCACCAGGTAGTCGGTCCACCGAGTAGGAGTCCTGCGTACGCTACGTTTTCCGGTGCGCGGTCTGCCCTAACGGCCATCTGTTCTACGAGCTATGTGCCATGTATGTTATATTTTGGTATAAGACCCGTTAACTAGGGGATTCTACTTATCATACTGAACAACCTTTCCCAAGATACCTATATTTATTTGCACTTTGGAACTGATTGACCAATTTTGCATGCAGAATCCAATTTTTAGAGTTCCATAATTAACAAGGACGAATGCCCATGCGATGGTCTGACGCGGTCAAGGCAATTACCGGTATGACCCCACATGCCAACATACACTGCGCACAAGATCAAGCAGCCTGGAGAGCTGTGGTGGCGAGAGCGACCCACGATGGTCACGTCCCTTAGTCATGAGGATACGACGAAGAAGAATAATTAACAAGGAACCTTCATAGTTTCGCATAGGGAAATTCCGAGCATAGCTCGCTCCATTGCCCTTTGGGTGACCTTGAGCCTTCTTATGAGGCCCATTGTAAGCGATCATGTCCCAATTCCGTATATCATCACTGGCAACACATACTGGTCAAGACCTTAGTCATGAGACACTGCGTTATTTGGGACGTGAAGATATTGCGAAGCTTCCCGAACGCTGCCCAGCCGAGTAGTAACGTAGCGTAGGCAGGCCTCTCACGCGTTGGACTGACGATCTGGTGAAGATCACGGGTAGCCGCTGGACGCGGGCAAAGCAGGACCGCGGTCGAAATCCTTGGGAGAGGCCTTTGTCCAGCAGTGGACTTTTTCCGCTGATGAGATGATTTTTCGGCTTCATAGTTTCGCCACGTTCGTCTGTCTGTCTGTCCGCGGTTTAACTCGGAGACTGTTAGCACTAAAAACCCTTAATTTGGCATGGGTATATCACGGGACCCTTCTGCTACCACAACTCTCAATAATCCCAATCACAAAGAATGCTATAATACATTGTTTTTTCCATTAATAAGTATTCTCTTCTCGTCGGTGGCGTAATGGCAAGGGCCGCTACCTCCTGTCGGGGAGGTCGTGGTTCGATCCTGCCACGTACCAATGTGTTTTCGAAATTCGATTTCATATTTACGTTTGTCCGACGCTATTATACGGTAAAGGAAAACATCGTGAGAAAACCTGCATACGCCTGCGAAGGAACTCGAAGGTTGTGTGTGAAGTCGACCAACCCGCACTGGGCCCGCGTGGTCGACTAAGGCCCGATCGCCCTAATTCAGCGTAGGCTCGAGCCCTTCGGTGGGGACTTATAAGAGCTGGTGTGATGTGACTTCTCTGCAAAGTATTTGCAATCTAATTCTAGTCTACTTTTAAGTTCAACCAGCACTTTTTTCTATTTCTCCTACTTAACAGGATTGTGAAGCTTCGACTTTTCATACAAATGGAGTCAGCCATTTTCACCTCTCAAATGTCAAAAGATTTTAACTAATTTTAAATAAGTTGTCATTAAGAACAGAAAGCTATGTTTATAGGTTTTTATTTTTCCAATAAGGTTAGAAATTTAATTACATTGTTGTTCACGTGTTCATTTTTAATCAATAATTTATTAAACAAACCTATAAACCTTAATTTTGTTCTGTTTGACTACCTATCAAAAATTGTGCAAAATCGGTTAAATTTTAAGATGTGAAAATTGCTTTCGCCCTTTGTACGAAAAGTATTATTTTCACCGTGGTCCTCTTGATTATGCCAGTATTCAACCGCACAGACAGTACTGCCTGTTGTATTGTACAGCTCTTCGCGTCACTCTACTTCCCTCTTCACTTTAGTGCATGGTGGCTTTTGGGCCTTCTTGCAAATTTTGTACATTTTGCATTACATGCTAATGTTCCGTTTTGCACATTTTGCCCCGAAACGAGTGTACGAGGACAAACATAGAAATACAAAGTTGTCGCAAGTTCACTTTTTGTACAAATTCAGTGGACTTCGATAGTATATTTGGATTGCAAAAAAAGTATCTACGTGCTATTAATAATGCGTGATTTATGGAACTTTGTGAACCCCTATTTAAAAAACTAAACATTTTACCTTTGCCCTGCATGTATATAAGAAAGGTTTGTTTGTTTACAGAATCTCGCCCAGAGTATTTTCAATATCTTAGAGACGTTAGATTTCGTATGACCAGGACTCAGTATACACATTGGTTACACTAACCTCCCTGCAAAACTAAATATATAAGCAAAATATTTATAATACGTGTATTGATATATTTAATAAGCTTCCAAATGACATAAAACAATTACAAGGAATTATATTTCAGGTAAAATTAACAGAATGGCTAATGCAACACTTCTTTTACAGTATAGGGATGACGAATTCTAGTCATCTGAGTTACTTTTTATCATCTGTCAAAAACGACATTTTGCAATAAATAACTAATTTTGTTGAGATCATAAATCAAAAATCGCTATACATTGCTGTCTATAAATATGACAGAATTGAAGAACTAACGGGACTTTTTAAATGTCATTTGATTTGACAGCTTTGTACCCTCATTGTCTATAAAACGATATTCATTGTCTAGTGATAATCTATCAAACATTATTTACTGTATAAACGTACACGGTTAGTTGGATAAGTAGGTAGTGGAGCACGTTGTGAAAGACTCACAGTTGTGCTTGCGTTGATGTCTTTTCCATGACTAGCGTAGCTTTGTGCGCGTTATGTTTTAGGTGTAGCATCGTGTTTGCGTTGATGTCTTTTGCATGACTGTTTATTTGGCGTAGCTGGAAGCTCGCGTAGCATTTTAAGCGTATAATAGTGCTGGTATTGATATCTTTTTTATGACCGAACATTTTAGGCATAGCATAATGCTCGCGTTGATATCTTTTCTATGACAATTTAGTTTGCGTAGCCTGATGATCGCGCAGCATTTTAGACGTAGGATTGTGCTCGCGTTGAAATCTTTTCCATGACTAACTAATTGGCGTATCTTGATGCTGGCGTAGCACTTTAAGCGAAGCATAGTGCTCGCGTTGATGTCCTTTCCATGACTATTTCATTGGGTAAGCCTGATACTCGCGTAGCAAAGTGGGCAATTTTCTCAGTGAAGGCTCCTACTTCTTATTATGATTAGAATATGGGAAAAACAAAACATAGGGGCATGGCCATGGTTTGATGAAATAATATTTTTGCTGTATATTTTTTTTCTCACGTGCCCCCACTGTGCGCGGGAATTTGCCGCTAAGATCGGCTATGTTAGCAACATTAGGGCGCACGAACGTCACAACCTGGCCTAGGAGTAGTAAGCAGTCGCCATGGCCGAAATCGGCTGAGGAGGAGGAGGATATATATTTTGCTGTATTGTCACTATCCGGGGAGGAAACAGGGGACTACGTTGTAATCGTTGTATGGAAAAAACGGCACCCGCGTTTCCTCTTAAATTAAACAAGTAAAAAATCAATGCTCCCTAGTACGAATCATACGAAATAGTACCTAGGAGTTAGGTCTTTAACATTCAGAATACACACAAAAAGTACATAACAACATTGTCCGTGTAAGAAGTACGATAAGCCTCTGAATTTGCATATCTCTAAGTATACTTCTAATCTGGACACATTGTACTCCGTGAGAAAACTGAACTTTAAACAGCTAAATAGCAAAATTCTGTGGCTAAAACTATTTCAGTGTGGGATTTTAGAATGTCCTTTCAAATATTCAACGATTTGCCACATTTAGTTTGAACATTTAAATATATTTTTTTAATTTTTTAATTATTAACCGCCTCCGTGGCATAACGGTTAGTGAAGCGAATCACACCTGGAGGTCGCGGGTTCAACTTGTAAGATTCGGTTTGGTTTGTGGTAGGGCATTTTCTAAGCCCGCCTAGCTAGCTACCACCATCTTATCTAAGTCTTGCCGCCAAAAATCAGTGTTTACAAAATTGATGTGTTTCGCCTTGAAGATAAGCCAGTCCTCCATTGCGTTGGGAAGCCTAGGTAAGCCCGCTTCCATCTTCGGCATCATCGTCACTTACCATTAGGTGAGATGATGCCAAGGGCTTACCGATTGTGAATAATAAAAAAAATCTATATATTATATGAGTTCGGAGAATAGGTCCAAGATCTCCTGATTTTTTCAGACTCTCCATGTACCATCGTCTCGTCTGACTGGTCCAGCTTGTTCTCATCTCTTTGTGTTAATGTCCAGGCTTCTTATCCGTACATAAGTAATTCCTGGACACTTCATACAACGGGCTAGAAATGAAATTTAAAAAAACTAATTACAGAACAAACAAAATGGCAGCAAAATCCTATACGTTCGACAACCAAATTGTAACCAATCTGTATCAATCTGGGTGACAAGAGGGGTGAGGTCGCAATCTAGAGAGCGGCAGGGAGTGTCCATACTGTATGTTAGTACTAATATATATACTTTGACATAACTATGGGTCTGATGACCGTTTTGTAAATACGAATCTTGGTCTTTCTGGATATAAGCTTGGACACCAGAATTTGATAGTGAGCTGCTGTGAATCTCAAAGCATTTTGGACGATATCAATCCAGATAGCCAACTGGCAAGAAGTGGTGGCGCCAAAAAGTGTCTTAGACCAGGACCCTCTTCAGGTCGCTGAGCTGGCGCAGTAAGTAAGTAAGTATCTAAATATATGTAACACAAAAGTTAACAGTTTTATTTCCAATATAAGAGTCGTATACTTAATGGGATTTTTCGCTTTTACGCCACATAGTAGCGACGCATATGTGCGTTGAGGGCAGCGGATGGGTTAAGAAATGCCAATCGTCAGATTTAAAAGTTTAAAAACGGGTAGACAGCCTACATCAAGCGATGGGATGGGAAATCTAGGGATATGTGATCTTCATTATTTATCAGCTTTTGCCCGTGGCTTTGCCCACGTGGATATCGTTTTATAATCGGTATTTTCCATAGTCTGAGGAATCCATACAGTCTTCCAATAGAGACGTCTAGACAGGGCCATCGTGCGGGGGCCTAGGGCTGAGACGTCGAGCCCTAACTGTCAGTCATTGTTCGGGACAATTCATTCTAGGACTGTGCCCCTGGCGTAACAGTTGTTGTGGCAGTAGCAAGTTTTACAAAAACTGGCCAAGTGCAAACCGGACGCGCACATGAAGGGTTCCGTACCTTCGTAAAAGATTTGACACCAATAATCAAGTTTCTTGTATTTTGGGGCCCCTTTTTTGATTTTTTATTTTCACGGCACACTTTGTGAAAATTTCAACTGTACCTAGTACGCTTAATGAAATATACAGCCCGCTGACATACAGACAGAATAAACAAAAATCTTGTATGGAGAACCCTTGATTTTTAACCGACGTCAAATAAAAGAAGGTTCTCAGTTTGACCTGTATGTATGTTTGTCCGCGATTATCTTGCGTTTGGCTAAACCAATTTTGATGCGGTTTTTAGAAAAGGATTTGTAAGTAAATCAGTTGTAAAAAAAAGTTGAAGGAAATTGTTTGTTGTTATAGCGGCAATATAAATACTTGTACAAACTTTGTGTAATCTCAACTGTGTAACTATTAAGGTTAATGAAATACAGCCCGCTGGCAGACAGCGGAGGCATAGTAATAAGGTCCCGTTGGTCACCATTTGGGTGAACGGAACCCTAAAAATTTACCAAACTCATTACTTTATTCACAGTGTAAGAAAACACGCAGTAAGCTAACGCGTTTGACGTTTGTGTTGAAGCCGACTTCTCTGGTCTCGTCCTCTTTCTCCGCCGCCTCCTGGAACGAGTTGTCCCAAACGGCTCAACAACGGTTGACTATGGCAGTTAGGCTCGTCTAATCCCGTCTCACTCCTCAGCCCCGCACGATTGTCTAGAGGTCACAGTTGGCTTACTGTATGGATTCTCTAGGCTGTGCTACAGTGTTCACTAAAACAAATCACTGACAGACAGTTCATTATATCAGCAGAAGGATGTCCACTGCTGGACCTAGGCCTAGGCCTCCCCAAAGAATTTCCACGACGACCGTTCTGCGCTGCCCGCATCCAGCGGCTTCCCGCTAACTTAACTATAACTTAAGTGGCAGTGGGCAGGGCACATAGCTCGTAGAACGGATGGCCGTTGGGGCAGTAAAGCTCTCGAGTGGCGACCGCGCACCGAAAAGCGTAGCGTAGGCAGGCCTCTCACTCGGTGGACCGATGACCTGGTGAAGACAGACAGTTAATTAATTGAGTAATTTTACGACAACAGCAATGCAGGTGGAATGCTTCAATTCTTCTAAGTAACTGTAAAACAAACCAGTTTTTTTAAAAGTTATATAATTTCAGTGCTCTACAGTGAATTAAAGGAATCGAATGTTTCACGCGACTGACCAAAAAGTAGAATGATACGTTGAGGCTATAAGGTTTGCGATTTTAAAACTGGCATCCGATTAAACATTTATTTTATTCTTGTGTTACTACAGAGAAACTTCCAATTCTCATAGCTACATTGCTCAAAATTGCTTAAGGATATTTGTTCATTTTTCATATATAACATGTTTTTTTTCGGCTGCGATTCCCGGATTCATCTTGAAAGAGTCGGTTTGGTTGGTTGTAGGGCATTTTCTAAGTCCGCCTGGCTAGCTACCACCATCTTATCTAAGTCTTGCCGCCAAACATCAGTGTTAACAACATTGATGTGTTCCGGCTTGTAGACAAAATAGCCATATCTCCATTGCGTTGGGGAATCTTAGTAAGCCCGCTTCCATCTTCGGCATCATCGTCACTTACCATCAGGTGAGATGATGCCAGGGGCTTACCAATTGTGAATAAAAAAAACCTATGAAATTATTTAACACATGACATGTTCGTACAAAAACCACTTAAAACGAAATTCATTTAATAGATCTGAGAGGTTAAATATAGTATTTGCCTATCTTTAAGTTATTACCCTACTACTACTAAGTAATAATAATAATAAATATCCTTTATTGCATACCAAAAAAGCATAAACATAAACTTAATTTAAATATGTACAGTGCAAAGGCGGCCTTATCGCTTTTAGCGATTTCTTCAAGGCAACCTTAAGGTAACCGGTAGGAGTTGGTAGGTAAAAGGCTAAATGCGGGTGGCTGCAGATTAAAAAATTTTTTTTACTAAATAATACATTATATACTTATATAAATATATAAGATACAAATTAAAACAAATAAATATTATCCCACCAAAAACATCCTGTAAAAACTAGCCAAGTCTCGATTGAGCTGCTTGTTTTTCTATAAAAAGTAATGAAATCTCTAAGCAAAGCCAAGCCTAGTCTAGGGTTCATTACTGCGATTTCCTTATTATTATGGTTAGATTT
The DNA here is from genome assembly GCA_947284805.1 of Coleophora flavipennella. Classification (NCBI taxonomy): domain Eukaryota; kingdom Metazoa; phylum Arthropoda; class Insecta; order Lepidoptera; family Coleophoridae; genus Coleophora; species Coleophora flavipennella. The sequence continues at coordinate 3,776,319 of OX369297.1, forward strand.
TATGTGACCTGCCGTTGAACATTCTTTATGCATATTTACTCCTTGAGACATCCAAGTCAACGGCCAAGTCACATAAAATCTAACCATAATAATAAAGAAATCGCAGTAAAGAACCCTAGACTAGGCTTGGCTTTGCTTAGAGATTTCATTACTTTTTATAGAAAAACAAGCAGCTCAATCGAGACTTGGCTAGTTTTTACAGGATGTTTTTGGTGGGATTTCACTTATTTTTGTAGAAAACTACATTGATTCATGAACTGCGCCTTAAAATAAAAACTAGTAAATCAAGGAGTTCGGTCCTGCGACTGCATAAATAACTTTGTAATCCTATATATTTTATATGGGATTACAAAGTTATTTATGTGGTTTGTGTAACTAGAAAACTGGACCGAAATTGCAAAATGTTTGAGTTTTTCCTTGCTTTATACACTAAAGACTAATTGTATTCTAAATTTGAATCTTCTATGTCGGCTAGAAGTGCCTTGGAATTTTGATGATCTGTCAGTAAGTGAGTGACAAATTAGGAAACTTTGACTAGTTATAATTCTTAAAGTACTGGTTCAAATTGAATGAAATTTGGAATATACCGTTCTTATTTGATGCCTGCTTGGGTACAGAAAATTCAGGCTTCTAGGTTTATCTACAACGAAGTTGTGGGGGGGTCGAAAATGGCCTGAACTGCTTCGAGAAAAGGATGGTACGGCCGTGCCGCTTTTTTTTCTCGACTTGGCGGGGGCACTGCCGTGCTCCCAGATATAAATAAAAATGAACACAAAACAGTAATTCAATAGTAATTAAGAAATAAATACAAGTTACTTTAGTATTTTTATAGCATTTCATAACATCATGTTTTGTATAAAAAAAATATTGAAATATCCCTCTAGGGCCTAGGCAATAGGAGCAGTCTATTATGTAGATATGTGTACATTCATTTATTTCAGTTTAACAAAATTAAAGTTTTTTTTTACAAATATTTTACAATATTATATACCTAAATTGGCTCAACCGGTAACGACTCGGTCCATCTAACCAGAGGTACCGGGTTCAAATCTGGACGGCCAATGTACCAATGAGTTTTTCAAAAACTTACGTACATACTTACCGATTGCTTTAACGGTGAAGGAAAAACATCGTGAGGAAACCTGCACACGCCTGCGAAGAAACTCGAAGGTTGTGTGTGAAGTCGACCAACCCGCACTGGGCCCGCGTGGTCGACTAAGGCCTAATCGCCCTGATTCAGGGTAGGCTCGAGCCCCTCGGTGGGGACGTATATGAGCTGATATAATAATAATACCTAAATAATAATGTGCATTTAAAATAAATAATAAAATAAAATATATAAATGTGAAAGTAGGTAGGTACTTAAATATTGAAAGTCCTGCCCGAAACATTCGCTTTAAATATTGTCGTAATCTTCGTTTGATCAAGCACTTACTTACTTACTGACGACATTATTGGCTTTTTTCCTTGTGTTAAGTCTTTTATACTTATACAGGAACTGCGCTATTTTAAAAATTATTAATTATTATTATTATTATTATTTTCTAAGTATGGAACGATTTTTCTCAGCAAGTCATATGTCTTGTCACCTTTGTAAGTAGGTTTTTCATTACCTACATACTACTACATACTACATACACTAGCTGTGCCCGCGACTTCGTCCGGGTGGAGTTTTTGAATTTTCCCACGGGAAATCTTGAATTTTCCGGGACAAAATGTATACTATATGTTAACCCGGGCTATAAGGAACCATCATACAAAATTTCATCAAAATCGGCCTGATAGTTTTTGCGTGATGCGCGAACATACAGACAGACAGTCAAATAGTTGTTGTTTTGGCCTCTATATCGTTAGTAATGTCCATCATAGTTATTATTTTCCAAAAATATTTCACGTACAGACACGGCCCCGTTACAGTTTTATTATATGTATGTATAGATAAAGATCTTAATCGCTTTTTTCGTGGCCACCCGAAGGTTCGGGCCAGCCAGGAGTCACACACCGCCGCAGAAGTGTGACGGACTTGAAAGTGGTTGGCACATCGTCCACGCTGCACCTACCCACTCAAACTGGTATAGCTCGAGCCTATTAATAACGTGTGACCTAACAGCATTACTAATAACGCTTCATTGTAAGGAAATTTCATCTACCCTCACAAAAAAATACAATAACGAAAAAAAATTAAACAGGCTAAGTACTACTCGGAGTCGCACAAGCTCTGTACAATTGTGTAAAAAGACATTTTTTATCGCCCTAATTCAGGGTAGGCTCGAGCCTCTCGGTGGGGACGTATATGAGCTGATAAGATGAAGATGATGACAGCCTTACAAATATTATAAATGTGAAAATGTGTTTGTTTGTTTGTTACCCTTTCACGCTCCAACGCCTTGACCAATCTTAATGAAATTTGGCATGCAGGTAGCCTGTGCCACATAGAAGGACATAGGCTACTTTTTATCCCGGGAAAATAGCATAATCTGATGCAGTTCCTGAGGGAACTGAAAAAAAAAACTCGATTGTTGTGATTTTTTGCACAGAGATGGTTGAATAGGTGGGAAACGAACTACATAATTTACTAATCACCCTTAAAGACAGTCATTAAAACGATATCGACGCGTGTGAAGCCGCGGAAAAAACTTCTTGAATTTATGTTTCATAATTTGTTGCTATAGCGGCCATACACACCTGTGAAAATTTTAACGGTGTATCTGTTACGGTTCATGAAATATAGCCTGCTGGCAGACAGACTGACGGACGGATGAACAGCGGAGGCTTAGTTATATGGTCCCGTTGGCACGCTTACGGAACTTTAAAAATATAAGGAAAATAACAGATACATTAAATTTACAGATAAACAGGAACCCCATGACATATGACGTGAAAATATCTGACTTTACAAAAGAATGACATAGAGATTACAAAATTGTAGTAGGAATCATAAAACCTTTACAAATTCTAAGATGATACTTCGTGACAGACGGCGTTAAGGCAATATATACATATTAGTACTAACATACAGTATGGACACTCCCTGACGCTCTCTAGATTGCGACCTCACCCCTTGGTCACCCATATTAATACAGATTGTTTACAGTTTGGTTCTCGAACGTATAGGATTTCGCCGTAATTTTGTTTGCTCCGTCCATTGTTTTTGGAAATGTCATTTAACGACCATTTGTATGCAGTGTCCGGGGTGTGGTTAAGGGGCACTGGCTGTACATACTATCAGATTGTCTGTCTGTCTGTCTGTTAGTAAACCGAGGAGAACAATGCGAACTATGTTTCGTTGAATAGCGCTGACAATTCTAGGAATAGTGTTGTGGGTGCGTTTTGAGATAAACCAAAGTAATGTACCTACTACTAGTTGTTCGATTGTCTGTGTTTTGAGTATGTTACTCGTAGATTGTAACTACCACCCTCGTTCCAAGAGTAATTTTAAACAAAAAAGCGGCAGCGGCGTTTAAAGAGTCTTAAACTTTTGTCTTAAACTTTTTTCTGGTTTTAAGTATAGGTTCCTTGTAATACGTTGTTCAGTTTTATCGAGTAACAAGTCACCCTGTATGGTATTAATCCCTCTTCTATGATGTCATTACCACTCTGTATAAATAAAAAACACGCCAAGTGCGAGTTGGTCTCACGCACTGAAGGTTCCGTACCAAAACATCTTCATATATCAACTATATTGAAGATACTACTAGATCCTACTAGATGTCGCTAGTTTCTTCACGTTTAAAAAAACACGCCCCGTTGGTTGTATGGAACCCTAAAAATATACATTTACTTACGCTAATTCATTGATAACCGCCTCCGTGGCGTAATGGTTAGTCCATTCGCTTCACACCAGGAGGTCGCGGTTTCGATTCCCGGTGGGGAAATTTGTAAGACTCGGTTTGGTTGGTGGCAGGGCATTTTCTAAGCCCGCCTGGCTAGCTACCACCATCTTATCTAAGTCTTGCCGCTAAATATCAATGTTGATATCATTGGTATTTTCCGGCATGAAGATAAGATAGCCAGTTCCCCATTGCGTTGGGGAATCTTGGTAAGCCCGCTTCCATCTTCGGCAACATCGTCACTTACCACCAAGTGAGACGTTGTCAAGGGTTTACCAATTGTGAATAAAAAAAAAACGACTTCTAACGCACTAGTCGCCACTAAGATTATCGAGGGTTACCCTCGATTTCTGTGGATGCCATCATTAGATCCTGGTTTCCTTATCATGGTACCACCCTTAGGATATCTCCTTTCTAACTATAACAGAATCATCAAAATCGGTTCATAAACGACACAGTTATCCGCGAACACACATAAAAAAAATATACGGTCGATATGAGAAACTTCCTCCTTTTTTTGAAGTCGGTTAAAAAAGATAAATCGATGGCTGCGTTTGCTTTGACCTGACAGCAGACCGCATCCTGTGTGACAGAGGCTTAAAGGTATCTTCAAACCGTAATTTACACAGAATACAAACTTTTAAACGGATTTCCTAACAAATATAAAAGTAACGAAATGTAAACAACAAGCCCTGTCAAAGAAACGTGTTTTTTTATAGTTATTTTGTTTTTCTCTATGGTAAAAATGGTAATAAATAAAAGCCTCAAAATTTTTGTGATTATAGAAAAAAACCCAAAAGTCAAACAACAAGTAATTAAAACAGGTCAAGTGCGAATCATAATTGCATTTTGGATCCCGAATTGAATGGAATAATATATTATTTGTTTGTAACTACACAAAATAAATATACTGTGTGGTGGTACGGAACTCTAGGTGTGCGAGCTCGACTCGCGCTTGGCTTTTTTTAGAGTAATACCCGGAGGCAATTCGAACATAGATTTTGTAACCATGAACTCTTCCCAAAATGATGCACATCCTTTACAGACCTTTTATGAACAAATAATAGGTCGGGGTAAAAGTGTCTTCACATTTTGTAAGTATAAATTTGTAATCAAATCTCTTTGCTTACATCATTTGTATCTGCTACATTATAATAGAATTAAAAAAAGTAAACATTTTAAAATTTTATAAAAAAAATATTCCGTCATTTTTCTATTTTTATTTTTTTTGACTACGAAAATGAGTAACGAAAAAATTCGCTACATTTTTTTAATTTTTTATAAAAAAAGTAAAAATGCAACATAGGTCGCGAGTAAAATTTGTGCTGTTTATAGACGTACGTAATGCATTATCAGGCACGAACTTCGCTCAAGTAAACGATCAAGATGCAGCTTGCTCTGGTCGCCCTGTTTGAATTTGCATACAAAATACGAAGAAACTTATAATATTCAGAAACAAATCACATACGGTCATCTGGCTTGAAACTAGGATTCCCTGTGCTACGATTAAGGATACCATAGACTAATATGCGTACATCATCATCATCATCATCATATCAGCCGAAGGAAGTCCACTGCTGGACATAGGCCTCCCCCAAGGATCTCCACGACGACCGGTTCTGCGCTGCCCGCATCCAGCGTACATACATACGTTTAAATACATACATCATCAAATAAAAAAGTGTGCGAAATGTTATACAACAAAGTTTAAGCAAGGCAATTTTTATTTATTTATTTATAAGTAATTTAATAAAATATATATTTCTTTTTTGATGTGTAACATCTTTGCTCTCGCTTTCCTGCAATTTGTGGGAGTGATTTCGTGAAATGGGACGGAAATGTGTCCCATTGTAACAGGAAGTCGCGTTTTTTCAGGCTTTAAAAGCGCGGAAAAGGCAAAGGTACCTATGACCATACAGCCTAGTCTGCCGTATCTTTGCCGTCTTTTTTCAGGCTTTAAAAGCGCGGAAAAGGCAAAGGTACCTATGACCATACAGCCTAGTCTGTCGTATCTTAGCCGTCCTTTATAAAGTATTTTGTCACATGTTACACATCATATGCGAGTACTGTAGGTCTCGCTCGAATTTTTTTTTTCACTCTTACATCATATTATTATAAAATCGTTACACGTGATAGACTCGTATAGACGAACATACACTGAACATTGTGCAATCTTATAAACTTGATCACTTGTTATTAGTGAAACCAACGTGTTTTTTGTTTGTTATCAATTAATGGACCTGTAGGTCTTTTTGTGTTATGTTTTTGTAAAATTTATTTGTTTAAGACTGTTTGCGTCCTAAATAAATAAAATAAAAAAAAAACGATTTGTCAAACTTAGAGAAAGGATGGGAGGCACCATTGTTTCTTAAATTGGTGTCATGTATATAGAGTGACTTTTAATTAGTTCTTGATAGCAAAGTATATCAATGTACTCATGATCACAAACAACTTTCCCAAAAAAATTGTTGGTCAAAAATGAATAAAAAAATTGGTGCTTTATACATTTTTGCCGATTTAATAACTTACTTGTATTTTGTATCGAGGAACATTTTTTTTTTCTAATTTGACATAACCTCATCACTGGCCCACTAAATTAGTCGAAGTAATCAGATGATCAGTCAACTTTTGGGGATATACAGAATCATGAATCAGTACATGTTTCTGTATATCCCTCCCCACATAAAAATGTTTAGAAAAAACATTTCATAATCCAATTATCGACGTAAACGATGATCTAGCGATAGTAAATCTTGTTGCTTCATTCTGTAGCGCATTTTGTAAGGCATAGTGTATATGCAAAGTAAAGTTGTTCATCATTGTGTTGTTCTGATCTGAAAAAAAATCTAGCCTAGTGCAAAACGTACTCGCATACCGAGTGTAACGTATCATTGTTCTGATCCGCAACAAAAACAGCCAAGTGCGAGACGTAATCGCATACCGAGGGTTGCGTACCACTACACCTTCAGGTATGGGACTCTAAAAACACCAACGAATACAAACTGAAATTGTAAGTTTGTAATCGCAAAAAAAAATCATTTTTCAAATATTTTATTACTATAAATTGACCTTTTTCGGAATTTTTACTTTATTTGTGCTGTAAGACCTTGCTTCTTGCAAAATTTAATCATTCTAGGTTAACGGAAATTTACCCTATAAGTTTGATGAGTCAGCTTGCATCAAAATATGTGACTTAAAAGTCCATGTCTCTTGAATGTTTTGATTTTTTTTACATCTCCAATGGACGGTAGACCTCAGTATGTGATATTATATATCAACTTGATACCGTTACCCGTTCCTTAGAAGAAGGATCTTGACAGACGGACGGAAATTCAGAAATACTGACAACAAAGTGATTATATAATACCAGGGTTCTGTTTCTTTTCCTTTTGAGGCATGGAACCCTAATAATGGATTTTAATGAACACAATCTCTTTTTCTAAAGAACAATTTGCGGACAGAGATGTATTGAATTTTCTATCTTTATAAATATTGAAACTTCACCTAAATGAGTAAATAATATCCCACCAAAAACATCCTGTAAAAACTAGCCAAGTCTCGATTGAGCTGCTTGTTTTTCTATAAAAATTGTTGAACATTCTTTATGCATATTTACTCCTTGAGACATCCAAGTCAACGGCCAAGTCACATAAAATCTAACCATAATAATAAAGAAATCGCAGTAAAGAACCCTAGACTAGGCTTGGCTTTGCTTAGAGATTTCATTACTTTTTATAGAAAAACAAGCAGCTCAATCGAGACTTGGCTAGTTTTTACAGGATGTTTTTGGTGGGATTTCACTTATTTTTGTAGAAAACTACACTGATTCATGAACTGCGCCTTAAAATAAAAACTAGTAAATCAAGGAGTTCGGTCCTGCGACTGCATAAATAACTTTGTAATCCTATATATTTTATATGGGATTACAAAGTTATTTATGTAGTTTGTGTAACTAGAAAACTGGACCGAAATTGCAAAACGTTTGAGTTTTTCCTTGCTTTATACACTAAAGATTAATTGTATACTAAATTTGAATCTTCTATGTCGGCTAGAAGTGCCTTGGAATTTTGATGATCTGTCAGTCAGTGAGTGACAAATTAGGAAACTTTGACTAGTTATAATTCTTAAAGTACTGGTTCAAATTGAATGAAATTTGGAATATACCGTGCTTATATGATGCCTGCTTGGGTACAGAAAATTCAGGCTTCTAGGTTTATCTACAACGAAGTTGTGGGGGGGTCGAAAATGGCCTGAACTGCTTCGAGAAAAGGATGGTACGGCCGTGCCGCTTTTTTTTTCTCGACTTGGCGGGGGCACTGCCGTGCCCCCAGATACTTTTGATATGTAGTGCAAAGATTTAATGTTTTTTTTAATAAATTGGAATCAGTTTGGGGCCGTTTTTTAGGGTTCCCTTCACCCAAGGGGTGACCAAAATTATTAATTTTCGGATAGTAATTGCCTAGATTTTATTGCTTCATTTCGACACCTCATCAATACCATCACAGACAGGTCACAGAGTAAGCGAATAACAAACATTTACAGAAGTTCAAAACTACTGGCCGCAAGTTAAACAGTTATGTAAAATGTGATTCGCATTTTCGTAACTTGTTGAGCGTTAGCGGTACCTACGTACTTTAACGACGCTGTTGTGAAGTTGTAAACTGTAGTCAAAGTATATAATTATATTAGTACTAACATTAGCAGTCTATGTCATTTCCCACTCCCTCAACCATCTCTATATTAGTACTAACGTAAAGTATGGACACTCCCTGCTGCTCTCTAGATTCCGACCTCACCCCCTCGTCACCTAAAATTGATACAGATTGGTTATACTTTGGTTCTCGAACGTATAGGATTTCGCTGAGAATTTGTTTGCACCTTCATTTGATTTTAGAAATTTTATTACACGACTGTTGTATGCAGTGTCCAGGGTATGTTATAGTTGTAATGTCCTGTTCCAAGCAAACGAAGTTATGGAATATTCGTGTTAATTCTGTGGTAAAAACGTAATTTTCGTGTAGTTTTTACAAGCTTTTGCGACTTAGTTGAAATTTGGTATGAAACCGTATGAAACCGTAACCGTACGTATGAAACGTAAAAAGAGTCGGTGGCTCAACCGGTAACGACTCGGTCCATCTAACCAGAGGTACCGGGTTCTAATCTGGACGGCCAATGTACCAATGAGTTTTTCAAAAACTTACGTACATACTTACCGATTGCTTTAACGGTGAAGGAAAAACATCGTGAGGAAACCTGCACACGCCTGCGAGGAAACTCGAAGGTTGTGTGTGAAGTCGACCAACCCGCACTGGGCCCGCGTGGTCGACTAAGGCCTAATCGCCCTGATTCAGGGTAGGCTCGAGCCCCTCGGTGGGGACGTATATGAGCTGTAATGATGATGAAACCGTATATACCGGTATGCTTTTGGTTTTTAAGTTGATCTGATAAACTACGAAGGTGGAATCAAGGCCCCAGGATCGTCTATTGTTTTCAATCAAATGATAGGAAATACTCTCAGCCCGGCTGTTATAAATTGGGAATTATTTAAATAATTTACTTTATACTTCAGAAACAAACAAACTAACATAAATCTGTAAGTTCGCTTTCATAACTTTTTCGGTTTTTAAATTTTATTTTTCATATTTAGATTTAATTTTTGTCGCGAAAGTGATACGGAGGCTAGTTATTATCACGTGCCTACACTAAACGGATCCCCCACAAACTAACACGCCTGAAAAATAAAGATGGTTCAGGGAATTATGTATTTCATCATATCAGCCGAAAAACGTCCACTGCTGGACAAAGGCCTCCCCCAAGGATTTCCACGACGACCGGCACTGCCCGCATTCAGCGGCTTCCCGCGATCTTTACCAGTTCGTCGGTCCATCGCGTGGGAGGCCTGCCTACGCTACGTTCATTATTGTGTATTTAGTTCTAAGTTTTAGATTATTTTCCGCGGAAATCACGGATATTATACATGTTTAAGTGGATCTCCAGTTAGCACACTTTTCTCTGAAATCTGTAAAAAATCTATCCTCAATTGATTGGTGTGTTATTTCTCCATAGATTCTTTTAAATTTCAAATAAATTCGATATTTGTAATCAACTTCAGTGACATCTCAGCCACGACAGCGCAATACAGCATAAATAATTTGTAAATTATACACAAGCTAAGCTTAATATTGTCAGTTGTATGTTATTTTGACACCGTTAGACATTTCAGAATAAACAACTTTGAATACAAAATACATTGTTGACGTCATATTTGTTGTTTGTGCAATTTGTTAATCATTTGTAAGAGCTCTTCCAACGTTAAAGATGTAGAATTAATCTAAGAGAAAGAATCTATATTCTATATATGATTGAGTTTTACACTACACAGGTAAATTGTTATATTATTGGATTCTAAGAATGATATCAAATAACCCGATGATACTAATATTATAAACGCGAAAGTTGCGTTGACGCTTGCGGCTCACATACTGCGCACCCTCGAAAAGTGATAGAAACGTTGTCCACGCGGGCGAAGCCAGCTAGTAAGGCATATTTTGATCTATCTAATGATTTTAGTGACCTTAAACATAAAAATCAAAGGTGAAGCACTCAAATCAAAATTAATGTTGCCACACTTGTCTATACATTTTTCAACATGCAATGTCAAAACAATTACAAGGCAATTATTCCACGTTGAGACAAAGGCTATTACTCTAAATTCCGTGTATATTACGCAAAATAAAGATCGTTAAGTGCATGTAACACTGTATATTGTCCAAGACCATTCCGAGACCCATGAGACTTGGACGCAGAATGCACGGCGGCATTTCGACACAGTGGTAACTTAGCAGAGATCCAAGCGACTTACCATGCGATACAAATCTGGGTCACATTATATTGTATTTCGTAAATATTTCACGTAAAACGGAAAGAGTAATTATTATCTAAAGTTCTAAGGCAACTTTTACAGTGATTCGAATTGTCTATAGACAAGTAAACTCGTGAATTGAGAGGGAATAAAACAAGAGTTCATTCATATTTTTGGCAACAGCCAAATTTTAATTTTACACACATTACCTTTATCATTCATCAGTTCGTATAAAAATACTGGTAACTTTTCACAAAACAAAAAAAAATAAAATTGTAAAATAAAAGACGTACTAGTTTTCGTCACTTAAAATAAACAGGTACATCAACTCAAAAGACTAAATAACAGTCACCGATCAGGTTTTTTAAATAAAAAAAATAAAAATCACAACAAAAGAGACTATAAAAAAAGAGTATTATATCAGTGCGTTCGTTCGCGGGTCGTGGTACGTAACATCCAGGGATCTAGTTTGTTTCACTACTATCCACTCTGATATCACGTTTCACGGCCCCCGGTCGTATTTTTTTTAGTGCTAAGCTTAAAATGTATATCACAATTCGGTGTTTCTGCCTCCTGCAGCCTCTAATAGCTATCATGATGTCCATACTCGTGACCGTGACCATGACCGATGTAGACGGGAACATGCACCTTAACTGGGTAAGGCACGGGCTTCTCGATATGTACTGGGACGTGTTTCTCAATGTGGACTGGGTAGGGCCTGTCGACTGGCACCTTAACTGGCACTGGAACTGGCTTCTCTACTGGGTAGGGGATGTGCTTTTCAACTGGGTACGGGGCGGGTACTGGCACTTTGACAGGGTAGGGCACTGGTTTTTCAACGTGAACAGGATACGGGCGGTCGACGTGCACCTTAACGGGGTAAGGTACAGGTTTTTCTACTGGGTAAGGTACTGGCTTCTCGACTGGGTAAGGCACGGGCTTGGGGATGTGCACGGGGTAAGGCCTGTCGACTGGCACTTTAACAGGGACGTGCACTTCTTTGTACACTGGGTACGGAGCGGGAACATGGACTGGGACCTTAACTGGGTAAGGAACTTTCTTCTCTACGGGGTAAGGAGCTGGCACATGTACTTTAACTGGGACTGGCACGTGTTTCTCTACAGGGTAAGGTTGAGGAACATACACCTTGACGGGGTAAGGCCTGTCTACAGGTACGTGAACTGGGTACGGGACTTTCTTCTCAACGGGGTAAGGAGCAGGAACATGGTAAGGTACTTTCACGACCTCCTTGACTGGGTAAGGGACATGTTTGACAACGGGGTAGGGAGCAGGAACGTGTACCTTGACTGGATATGGGACTTTCTTCTCCACTGGGTAGGGGATGTGTTTCTCAACAGGATAAGGTACTGCCACGTTCTTGACTACGGTAATGGTTTTGTGCACTTCTTCATGTCCGTGCCCGAAGCCACCGTCAAAGCCTCCATAGCCACCACCTCCGAAGCCCCCATGTCCGTATCCCAGGTCTAAGTCCCAGATGCCTCTCTTCTCATGCTTTTTGTCCTCTGAAGCCGCTGAAGCCGCGTCCTTTTTATCGGTCACTGCCACTTCTTTTTCTGCTTTCTTGTCTTCTTCAGCGTAAGCGAAGGCCAGAAGAGCCACCAGACTGGCAGCCACGAGCTGCGAAAGAAAAAAAACACCCATTAATCAACACATTCACATAGCAATCGCAGTGATAAATATGGAACTGTCGAATTGAAAAACTGGTACGCATAATCAACAGGTCCTAAGTTAATGAGTGGTCGAGTTAGCATCGCGTCCAGCGACACACAAAACGCAATTTCCGCGTTACGTAAAATGCTAAGTAGGGCAAGGAGACTGAATATTTCTCAGCGTAAAGTCCAGAAAATTGCACGTTTCCAACCGCTCATCACGATCACATCACTTTTTTTTTGGTAAATTCGATTTCACACACACTGTTCTGGGTGATTGAATTGAAGGTTTTATTAAAGGTTATTATAATATTGTTTAAACTTGAAACGCACCATGAGCTTCATGATGCTGCGCTGGTAGGTTGCACTGAAGCGGTTGCACTCCTTTATGCGAATGATGCGTGTTCCGTCGAAGCTTGGGTATATATATGCGGCGGGAGCGACCGACCGCGGCGAAAAAAATAATGGCGCCACTCCGTAGGACTCACTCGCAAACTGTACTTTCGCTTAGGGGGTTCCTTCGAGTCTCAAGCCGAGCCAAAGCAGAAATGCTCCATATCTGTCGGTATACACAGATTCGCGACCGGTTTTGCAAGGCGGTGACATAATTTTAAACGGTGAGCTTTTCTCAGCTTTGTTTTGCAATAGAGCCTCGAAATACCGAACGCTCGCCGATTTCAAAGCTATAATATTCAGATACAATACAACAAAACAATATACAGCTTTTTTCTTAAACCGCCTCCGTGGCGTAATGGTTAGTCCATTCGCTTCACACCAGGGGGACGCGAGTTCGATTAATTTTAAGTTTTGTTAATTTTCTCATAAAAACTGCTACACCGATTTTGATAAAATTTATATGGAACCACACGGAAAGCACCAGCTTTCAAATAAAAAAATAATCATTAAAATCGGTACACCTAGTAGAAAGTCCTTATCTACATATAGAAAACGCTAAACACGTTAAAAAACCGACTTCCATCGCAAAAACTTAGTACAATTATGCATTATTATTTTTGGTTTTGTTAATTTTGTCATAAATTACTATACCGATTTTGATAAAATTTATATGGAACCACACAGGAAGCACCTGCTTTTAAATAAAAAAAGGATCATCAAAATCGGTTCACCTTGTAGAAAGTCCTTATCTACATAAAGAAAACGCTAAACACGTTAAAAAACCGACTTCCATCGCAAAAACTTAGTACAATTTTGCATTATAATTTTTGGTTTTGTTAATTTTCTCATAAATTACTACACCGATTTTGATAAAATTTATATGGAACCACACAGGGAGCACGTGCTTTAAAAAAAAAAAAGAATCATCAAAATCGGTTCACCTTGTAGAAAGTCGTAAGGTAACAAACACATTGAAAAAATACAGTAATATTGAAAATCTCCTCCTTTTTGGAAGTCGGTTGAAAAGTTAAAGAAGCTGGATGCGGGCATCGCAGGACCAGTCGTTGTGGAAATCTTCGGATGAGGCCTTTGTACAGCAGTGGACGTCTTTCACCTAAAATGATGATCATAAACATAACAAAAACTGGCCAAGTGTGAGCCGGACTAGAACTGCGAGGGTCCCGCACCAGCACACCACCACACCTCTCCACACAACTATATAATATAATGACCATGAAACATATTCTTTTATATTTGTTGTTTTATTTATTAAAAAGTAGCCTATGTCTTAATCCAGGTCCTAATCTGTCGACCTACCAAATTTCAGCCAAATCCGTTCAGTAGTTTTTGCGTGAAAGCGTAACAAACATCCACGCTTTCACATTTATAATATTATTATATATCAATATAATATTAAGGATTAAGGATTAGTGCTATAATCATACTAAGTTTCATGCTTGTGTGTATTACCGTTTTTACGATAGTGCTAGATCACACATATTTTATAAGACCTGTAAAAACAGGCTTTTTTGTATGGAGACACCCCTTATTTTTTCCTTTTTTCCATTTTTTAATATTTATTGGCATAGCAGCAATAAAAATACACGTTCTGTGAAAATTTCAACTGTCTACCTATTACGGTTCATGAAATACAGCCCGCTGACAAACGGACAGATGGACAGAGCAGAGGCTTGGTAATAGGGTCCCGTTGGCCACCCGTTGGACGTATGGAACCCTGAAAAGTACAGTACAGGTCACCAGTTTCCTAAGGGGTTTGAAAGTTATTGGCATACTGAGGATTGGCCATTTTGTTTTTTTTTTTCAAAATGGCGTCGCACAATCTTACCTGTGTTTTTGGATTGAGGACCTATAGAAGAACAAAACATGTCATATAACATTTTGGCCTAAAGTATCACGTTTCTGAGATAATATAGAAGTTAAATATATTCATAATTATTATGGAATACATTATATATAAGGTGTAACAAAATTAGCTGAAACTATTTTAACTGGTGTTTCTACCCATGAAACTGAACGACTTTTCCCATGGAACCCATAGTCAAATCGCAAAAAAAAAATTGGCTCTCTCATACTAACTCGATCAGCTGATCAGCCAACTTAGTATGGGAAGTTCAAATTTTTTTTAAGATTTGACTATGGGTTTCATGGGGAAAGTTGTTCAGTTTCATGGGTAAAATATCAAAAAGTGAGATTTAAATTACTTCTGTGCCATACAGGTAATTTTTAACTAAGTGGGTGGTTCAAAGTCGATGCCTAACTTTTAATGTCACTGGATCAGAATGTTTTTTGGTAAGCCCTTGGCATCATCTCACCTGGTGATAAGTGATGATGATGCCGAAGATGGAAGCGGGCTTACCAAGATTTCCTAACGCAATGGGGAGCTGGCTATCTTATCTTTAAGCAGGAACACATCTATGCTGTTAACTTTGATGTTTGGGGGGAAAGAATATGTTAAGAGGGAAGAATAGTACGTGCTTGTCCATACAAAAAGAGAAAACGTTTTTCCACTTCTAAATATTTTCCAATCACCATGATTTTTTAGTATGTTATTGACACAATGAATGAGTAGGTTTATAGCTTTATACTATTACACACTACTATTATATACTAAGGCGCCAGTCGGGCTTAGAAAATGCCTTTCCACAAACCAAACCAAGACTAACAAAGTTACACTCTGTCGAGAATTGAACCCGCGACCTCATCATGTATAGCCTCCATGGCTAATGGACTTAACCATTACGCCATGGAGGCGGCTCAAATTAAATAAAACCCTAAAAATGAAAATGTGAAAATATGAAATATGCTGTATTTTACCTAATATCATGTAGATCATAATACTCTCATCTTGATACTAGTTTTATTTACTAAATGGTATCTTTTTAAGAAAATACCACCAAAAAACAGAAGTTCAATGTCATATGGATCCACTTATTGGCCGTGACCAGCCTTTAGCAATCTTATGGCATCTCCACGATCTGATGATATTTTGTAATCGTATTTTATTAATGTTACATCTATTTTATAACCGCGTATTTTTCAACAGTTAAAACGCAATCGTTAATGATCCTTCCTTCACTAATTATAATTTTATCATAATATAATTTAGTTGCGTTTAGTTTTATCATAATAACACGCCCTAATTCAGGGTAGGCGCGAGTCCCTCAGAGGGGACGTAGATGATGATACTCTAGCTGTAGGTTTAAATAATTTGTTTCAATAAATAGAGAGAACAGTTTCATGCATTATGTAGCCTAAGTTGAAAAAAGTGATTTTATTATATCAGCTCATATACATCCCCACCGAGGGGCTCGAGCCTACCCTGGATCAGGGCGATTAGGCCTTAGTCGACCACGCGGGCCCAGTGCGGGTTGGTCGACTTCACACACAACGTGCAGGTTTCCTCACGATGTTTTCCTTCACCGTTAAAGCAATCAGCAATCGGAAAAAAGTGATACTTTATAATATTTTTTGTAACTTGAAGTAACTATTTTGGAAATATTCTCTAATATTCAGGAACAATTAAAATCCCACAAGGTCATCTGGTTAGAAATGGTCATCTGAAAAGCGTCGGTGGCTCAACCGCTAACGACTCGGTCCATCTAACCAGAGGTACCGGGTTCAAATCTGGACGGCCAATGTACCAATGAGTTTTTCAAAAACTTACGTACATACTTACCGATTGCTTTAACGGTGAAGGAAAACATCGTGGGGAAACCTGCACACGCCTGCGAAGAAACTCGAAGGTTGTGTGTGAAGTCGACCAACCCGCACTGGGCCCGCGTGGTCGACTAAGGCCTAAACGCCCTGATTCAGGGTAGGCTCGAGCCCCTCGGTGGGGACATATATGAGCTGATATAATAAAGGTCATCTGGCCCCAAAAATAGGATTCCCTGTATTATGAGAATCAGTGACTGATATTTACAGGATGTAAAAAAATGGTGTAGGACCCGTTAACTGGGGGTCTACTCATCATACTGAACAACTTTTCCCCAGGAACCAAAAAAATTTGGATCCTCCATACTAAAATGCACGAAGTTGGTCTATCAGCTGATCGATTTGTACGAAGAGTAAAAATATTTTTTTGCTATATCAGCAAAGTCGTAGAACAAATGTAGACGCCCCAGTTAACGGGACCTACACCAATTTTGTTACACTCTGTATATACTTATAGGACCCGATAACTGGGAATTCTACTCACCATACTGAACAACTTTCCCCAAGGAACCCATAAACAATTCTCAATAAAAAATTCGACCCTCCATACAAAAATGGACAAAATTGGTCAATCAGGATCGATTTGTATGAAGAGTTAAAATTTTATTTTGCCATGTCTGCAAAGTGATAGAACAAAAATTGTTCAGTATGTTGAGTATAGTAGACCGCGTGTCATTTTTTTAACGTAAATTTCAATATTTTTTTTCATGAAAATTATGCTGTCAGGAACCTTCTGGAAGCATTCTGTGTTCAATCTTTGCATGGGACAGAAACCGATAACATATTATTGACAACATGACTAAATTGCCAGAACAACTAAAACACACAGTTTTATAAAGATATCTTCGCTATAAAAATCAGCCAGCCAGCAGAGCTAATATAAAGTGAAGTAAAGTGGCACCTCATGAATATATGTAATTATTATTATTTTATATTTACCTCAACTTTTGTTACGTATTATATATTTTGGTGTGGTGTTACTGAAACCAATAAACGTATTTCTTTCTTTCTTAAAAATATATTGAGAAGGAAATTACAGGTATAAAAATTAATCCAAGTTTCCCTTCCAACGGGTCAGTGAAACAGTTTTGAAGTGATTGTTATTTTATTGCAGTCTTATGCTTGCATTACGCGAAAGACATATGCTCAAATCGTTTCCACTGTCAAATTCTTTTGGTTTGCTTTTGTTATGTATTTTACCTTGTTTATGTATTTACTGTAAAACTCCGAACTTCGGTAAAGCCTAAGATTTTACAGTAAAACCTAAAAATTACCAACTGTTAACGGTAAAAGTCCAAACTGCTTGGTGATCATCATTCATTTCGAACTTTTACCACCATTCACTCGGTAAATCTTAGGTATTACCTCAGACTAATGGTAAATGTTGAAAAATTATTATAATATCACAGTAAATTGTCAATCGGCTTACGATTTCACGGCCTATTCTTGTACCTCCAAATAAAACCGATGATTTCTTCTTCTGCGAAGCACTGCTACCCAGACTGTTTAATCAATCAAACCTGACCGAACCTAACATCGCTCGCTTCGTTCGCTTATTTATTTAGTGTTAGTCACTTCGCTTAGTGTTATTATAATGTCACTAGTGGAATATGAGAAAAAAATGTATGAGATGACCACAGATGAATCATTCATTTACCTAAAAGTCCAACTTTTACCAACCGCCATTGGTAAAACCTAGCATGTACCAAACTGTAATAGTTAAAGCCCGAAATATTGTCTATTTTTTATAAAATCCTAAAATCTACCAACACAAGTTGGTAAATCCTAAGATATATACTAGTAAAACCTAAGATATACCAATATACGGGCTTTTACAGTAACATATATATTAATGTGCTTGTTTAGATAGCTCTATATAATGTGATGCAATCCTGGCCGTAAAATGTACTTAAATGTGTTATAATAACGTCCTTCTAGCGTTCTTGATTAATTCATTGTTTCGTAATACAACTAAAGGCGTAGCAAATAAATACACACTTATAGACACATTATCACTCAGTGATTGCTGTACTTACAATTGATATCCGTTGCTTGCCAAATAATTTATCCAAAGCAATATTTAGACGCCAGACGACGATTTCAGATCATTTCTATCGATATACTTACACAACGGGGTTTTGTAATATTATAGTACCCGAATGATTTTATCTTTTGCACTTGCGTTAAGAGTCCCCAGGAGACACGAGTTTCCATACAAACGTAGTTCCGTTTCAATAAAAAAAAACTACATGCCTAATGAAACCCAAACTTTGTGAATATATTGATCTATAATATAATAAAACTGTAACGGGGTCGTGTCTGTACATGAAATATTTTTGGAAAATAATAACTGTGGTAGACATTACGAACGATACAGGGGCCAAAACAACAACTTTTGGAATTTTTGTCTGTCTGTCTGTCTGTCTGTCTGTCTGTCTGTATGTTCGCGCATCACGCAAAAACTACCAGGCCGATTTTGATGAAATTTTATATGGTGGTTCCTTATAGCCCGGGTTAACATATAGGATACTTTTTATCCCGGAAAATTCAAGAGTTCCCGTGGGAAAATCAAAAGTTATCATTTATAGAATGGCTCAACACGCAAATGTGGCTTGACCTATTACAATCATATTTTACACGTTGATACCCTTATCGCGAACTAAAACTGGGACATTGTGAATCCCAAAAAAAATAAGGGTTCCTGCAGGAATGCAAAAAATTGTATCTTTAGAATGGCTCAACTTAACAATATGAAACCTTTACATTGGGATGGAGTGTTTTGACCATCATTGTATTCGGGTATTCTTTATCCCGGAAAACTAAAGAGGTCCCGTGGGAAATTATCTATCGATACTTAAAATAATAACAGCAGAGTAATTTTTCCACATATTAGCTACACATACTACACATTATAATCATAGCAGCAGAATGTCAATAGATGGCACTGCAGGGATAATAAAACGCGCTTAAGTTGTATTAAAACATTAAAATATTATTTCATACTTTTGAGTGGATTTCTTTTATGTATTTTTCAGTATAAGCTACTTTACACAACTCTAACTCTGGAACTATGGCACGAAGCGATGTGTTTCATAGACGAACAGATAGGTATTTTTTACAGATTCCAATCGTGTAAAAAAATTAAAAACACATTAATCGAGTTTAGCATCTTTTAACAGGGGGCACAGATTTGGGAACTTTTCAAACGGCGACTATTTGCGTGTGGCAGTTGCTCTCCGCCTGCAATATCAATATCTGTGAACCTCATCAATGTATTTTCGGTTCCACGGTGTTTGTGAAGATTCCCACGTCACCAATTCCTTAATGACCTCAGGGCACTGGTCTCGGTCAGATGGAATATTCCATCTTTGATGCAGCCGCCGGGCTTTAGTCGATCTGATGGCAAAAGGCCGGAGGGTTTAAACAGGTGCTATGGCAGAGAGGAACGTGCCTGCTTTGGGAAGCCACTTTTTCTGCCTCACACCTAACCCGTACGGTACTGCTGCTCAATTCACGGCGAGAAAGAAGCATAATAAGTACTCGGTCTTGGAGGCAAATTACTGCTTTGTGCCGCTGGGTTGTGAGACAACCGGCTGCTGAACCCTCAGAGGCCTTTGCCTTCACAAAGGAGATTGGCCGTCGCCTTCGAGAGAGGGATGTGACGTAAGGTCCTACCTGCTGCTAAGGTTGTCTATTGCCATCCAGCGCGGCAACGAGAAGCGCGTCATGGGCTCCTTTGGAGCTGATACGACTCAAGGATTTGACCCATATTAATATTTTTAGGAAATTCTATTACTAAATGGATATAATGATTTTAATTAGTTTTTTGATAATATAGGTATATGTGTTATTTCATCATATCAGTTTATATACGTCCCCACCAAGGGGCTCGACCTGCCCTGATTTAGGGCGATCAGGCCTTAGACGATCACATGGGCCCATTGCGGGTTGATTGAATTCACACATAAGCTTCGAGTTTCTTCGCAGGCGTGTGCAGGTTTCCTCATGATGTTTTTCTCACCGTAAGAGCGTTGGATAAACGTACATACCAGTATGATATCGATATTCGTATAGATATTGGTAAGTGGTAGGATTCGAACTACGGCCTTCCGGACAGGAGGTAGTGGCCCTAACCGTTCTGCTACCGACGCTCTATATGTTATTTAAGATTTAGAAATCCTTACTTAATATTATAAATGTGAAAATGTGTTTGTTTGTTTGTTACCTATTCACACTTCAACACTTCTACCAATATTGATGAAATTTGGCATGCAGGTAGCCTGTATCACTGGGAATGAAATAGGCTACTTTTTATCTGTGGAAATTATCATAGCCCAATGCAGTTCCTGAGGAAACTAAAACAATACTCTTTGTTCGTTAAGTTATTTAAAATCGTAACGAAAAAATGGGTTGGTGTGATTTTTAGTACAGAGATGAGGTGGAAAATGATATAATTTACTAATAAGTATATCCTGACATAGTTCCCGAGGGATCTGAGGACAACTGTTTTCTACGCTCGCACACGTCGGTGGCGTCGCAACGGAGCAACGGTTTAAAGTGATTTTTTGTATAGAATTTGTTGAGTGGGTGCGAAGTGACAAAGACTGCTAATCCGAATAGCCCGATACAGTTCCTGAGGTACCTGGAGAAAACTCATGTCCACGCTTGCGAGCTGATTGCGGCTCGCGCACCACTCACCCTCAAAAAGAGTCATAAAAGCTATGTCCACGTGGGCGAAGCCGCGGGCAAAAGCTAGTTAGACAAATATCGCTGTTTGTAATTAGTTTTCGATGTACTAATATGAAGCGGAAATGAAATGAAATGAAATATAATTTATTTGTTTAGTTTTGAGTAAAAAATTTGGTGTTAACAATAAATTAAAAAGTTCATTTCAAAACCTGCTCATAATTTAAGCGTGCAAATATTTAAAGGGAATTGTCTTAATTACATTATTATTCATATATTTTATGTCAAGGTATAAATTCTTTCATTGAGTAAAAACATTTATGTATTAACCATTTATGCAGGTTTTTTTTAAATATTCCGCCAGACAACATTCTTATTTCGTCAGGTAAAGCGTTGTATACTTTTGCTGCCATAAAACAAACATTTTTCTGTGCCATTGTCAACTTATATTTGGGTATTAGTACTGTATTGGCTTTCCTAAGTCGCAATTGTCTTAAAGGTATGGGTGGGGGAGGGTAGTATTCAGGATGCTCCTTCACAAACAGACACAGTTGTTTTATATAAAGACTGAAAAAATTAAGAGAAGTTTCAAACTTTCAGTAAAAACTAATTTAACCCTTTGTTTAGTAATGTTTTAATTAACTAAGATGAAAACTAATTACAAACATCGATATGTGCCTACACAATATATTCTCAAAGTTTGGTTTTAATCCGGCATGTAGGTTTTGTATTATAGTGGAACCACATTTGTATGGAAACTCGAGCCTCCTGGAAACGAGGATTGTGAACCTGCGACTTTTCATACAAACAGCGATATAGCGATTTTGCACCTCTTAAATGTAAACCGTTTTTGGACCAATTTTTGATAGGTTGTCAATCAGAATAAAAGCTAGGTTTGTAGTTTTTGTGTTTTTCAATACAATTAATAAGTTAAATTTTACTGTCATTCGGCCATTATTTGCTTATAATAAATTTATTTATAAATCAATAATTTAAAAACATTCTCGAGTGGCAAACGCCCTCCGCAAAACGTATTATAGGTAGGCTTCCCACACAGTGGACCGACGACCTGGTAAAGGTCGCAGGAAGCCGCTTTTTTTTTAAATTCACGATTGGTAAGCCTTTGGCATCATCTCACCTGATGGTAAGTGAAGATGATGCCGAAAATGGAAGCGGGCTTACCAAGATTCCCCAACGCAATGGAGAACTGGCTATCTTATCTTCAAGCCGGAACACATCAATGTTGTTAACACAGAGGTTTGGCGGCAAGACTTAGATAAGATGGTGGTAGCTGGCCAGGCGGGCTAAGAAAATGCCCTACCACCAGCCAAACCGAGTCTTATAAGTTGACTCCACCGGGAATCAAACCCGCGACCTCCTGTTGCGAAGCGTGTGGACTAGCTATTACACCACGGAGGTGGTTAAATGCTGATGGATTCGGGCAGCGCAGGACCGGCCTCTGTCCAGCAGTGGACGTCTTTCGGTTGATATGCGGGCTTTCAGCCGAAAGACGTCCACTGCTGGACAAAGGCCTCCGCCAAATATTTCCACGACGACTGGTCCTGCGCTGCCCGCATCCAGCGGCTTCCCGCGACCTTCACCTTAAAATATTGATTTTACTTTAATAACTATTATAATTAGAAATAGTTAAAACAAATGTTAATTGGTTTATAAAAAAAATCCTGAACAGCCTAAGCGTATATGCAAAACTTAATAACAATAATAACAGTAAGTAAACAAACTATTAAACTGACCTTCACTATTAACCAGCTTCCAACAACCAAGTTCATTGATGATAGTTGTATCTTAGTTTGTTGTAAGTCATTGCGTAGCCTAGCCCTGTTTTTACCCTACCCTACAACCCAAAAAGGAGGGTAATGTTTTTGGGGTATATGTATGTAGATATGCGCCTATGTAAGAGTATGTCATCATCATCATACTCGTATCAGCCGTAAATCTTCAACTGCTGGACAAAGGCCTCCCCCAAGGATTTCCACGACGACCAGTCCTGCGCTGCCCTCATCCATCGGCTTCCCGCGATCTTCATCAGCGTGGGAGGCCTTCCTACGCTACGTTTTCCGGTGCGCGGTCGCCACTCGAGAATTTTACTGCCCCATCGGCCATCTGTTCTACGAGCTATGTGCCTCGCCCACTGCCACTTCAGTTTAGCGATTCTGTGAGCTATGTCGGTTACTTAGTTCTCTTATGGATCTCCTCGTTTCTGATTCGATCACCCAGAGAAACTCCGAGTATGTAATATGTAGGTATTTCAGTTTATTTGACTGTGGTCAAATGGCATTTTGGAATTTAAGGTGACAAATTTTGAAATTAAATAAATATTAAGTGAAATTGGATCGACATTGCCTCCGTGGCGTAATGGTTAGTCCATTCGCTTCACACCAAGAGGTCGCGGATTTGATTCCCGGTGGGGTCAACTTGTAAGACTGGGTTTGGTTGGTGGAAGGGCATTTTCTAAACCCGCCTGGCTAGCTACCACCATCTTATCTAACGCTTGCCGCCAAACATCAGTGTTAACAACATTGATGTGTTCCAGCGTAGAGATAAGATAGCCAGTTCTCTATTGCGTTGGGGAATCTTGGTAAGCCCGCTTCCATCTTCGGCAATATCGTAACTTACCATCATGTGAAATGATGCCAAGGGCTTACCAATTGAAAATAAAAAAAAATAGTTACATTATTAAGAATCAGGTTTTATAATTTTTAATAAATTGGGTAACTTATTATTTTCAGAACATTTCATACCATTCCGTTACTTTCCATCAGGTGAGATGTAATCAAACGCAGTCAATTTTTTAACCGACTTCCAAAAAGAGGAGGTTCTCAATTCGACAGTACCTTATTTTCGTATGTTTTTTACGCGATATCTCCGCAGATTATGGACCGATTTTCATATTAATTTGTTCATTCGATTTCAAGCATTTTCAAGTCGGTCTCTCAAATTTTTAATCAAAATCGTTGTAGAAGTTTTTTTTTTGAAAAATACAAAAACCAAAAATTATAATGTAAAATTGTATTAAGTTTGTTGCGATGTAAGTTATTTTTTAACGTGTTTGTTTCCAATCATTACACTGGTCTTTTTTTTTATTCACATTTGGTAAACCTTTGACAACATCTCATCTGGTGGTAAGTGACGATGTTGCCGAAGATGGAAGCGGGCTTACCAAGTTTCCCCAACGCAATGGGGAACTGGCTATCTTATCTTCATGCCGGAACACACCAATGATATCAACATTGATATTTGGCGGCAAGACTTAGATAAGATGGTGGTTGCTAGCCAGGTGGGCTAAGAAAACGCCCTACGACCAACCAAACCGAGTCTTACAAGTTGACCCCGCCGGGAATCAAACCCGCGACCTCCTGTGTAAAGCCAGTGAACTTTGCCTCTGAGCTACGGAGGCGGTTACAGTGGTTTTGTTGCCCTAGATATAAGATCGATTTTAGATTAATTTATGCTCACAATTCATAAAACTATCAATGATTTTACAAGATTTGCTCTCGTTTTTTTTTTGTAGAACTCTAATCATGACTGGGAAAATAAATTTTATTACTAACAAGCCGATGATTGATCATAAAAACAAGAGCACATTCAATACTTTCATGAATAAATTCGTAATCTGGGCACCCGAAAACATAAAAATTTGCTAAGATATACTTAAAGGGCAACAAAAAATAATAATTGTAGAGCTGTGATTAATATAAAATAAACACGTAAGTTCTTTTAAATTTTTACCTTTTATTTAAATTAAACTCAGATAAACAGACAAGTTGCATCCAAGTATTGTTGTCAACTTTTTAACTTCTTGTTAACTCATTCGATTACGTATTGCGATCTTTTTGTTTATCCCCGTAATGTCGCACAATAGAACGTGCAAATTAAATTTTTCCCATCGATAGTGTGTATGTTGACTACCTCAATGGCATTATTAGACAAAACATAGTGGCTTCCCATATTAACGTAACATAGTAACTTTACAATCGATTCTAGTGTCGTATTTGGTTCTATATGAGAGCGTGGGTGGCTTAACGGTTACGGCCGCTACCTCCTGTCCGGGAGGCCGTGGTTCGAATCCTGCCACGTACCAATGTGTTTTCGAATTTCGATTTCATATGTTCGTTTATCCGACGCTCTTACGGTTAAAGAAAACATCGTGAGGAAACCTGCACACGCCTGCGAATAAACTCAAAAATTGTATGTGATGTCGACCAACCCGCACTGGGCCCGCGTGGTCTACTAAGGTCCGATCGCCCTAATTCAGGGTAGGCTCGAGCACCTCAGTATATGAGCGGATAAAAAAAATATGTTTTTCTATTAACACGTGTATTCGAGTCATCATCATATCATCTCATATACGTCCCCATAGAGGGGCTCAAGCCTACCCAGGTCATCGGTCCACCGAGTGGCAAGCCAGCTTACAGTACGTTTTCCGGTGCGCGGTCGCCACTCGAGAACTTTAGTACCCCAACGGCCATCCGTTCTACGAGCTATGTGCCCCGCCCCCTGCCACTTAAGTTACTTACTACTAAGGTAAGTAACGCAACTTTATAACCGCCTCCGTGGCGTGATGGTTAGACCACTAGCTTCACATCAGAAGCTCGCGGAGTCGACTCCCGACGGAGTCCAACTTTGGGGCATTTTCTAAGCCCGCCTGGCTAGCTACCGCCATCTTATCTAAGTCTTGCCGCCAAAAACCAGGTTATTTTACCTTCAAGCCGGAACATATCAATGCCGGGGTTTTCATTGCGTTATTTTATAGTTTTAATCACTTTAACGGTTGTTATCACTATGGACTAATAACTTCCCCATTGCTGGGCCTCGAGTACAGATTTATAAATTAAGGCCTTAAGATGGGTCAAATGACAATATTCAATTCAAATTATTGAAAGACTGTGTAAAGCTATCACCAAAATATATATCATACATAAAGGAATAAAAAATCGATTAAATTGAATATAATTTAAAAAATGTTACCACTTTTAATATAAAAAAATATACCGTAGACCCTGTTTTTGGCATTAATTGCAAAATTTCTCGAAAACAAATAGTTAATATTAAATGAAACCAACACACAAAAATCGGTGACTTTAAGACCTTTCGTTTTAATTGAACACATTTTTCTAAACTTATTTGAAAGTATAGAAAAGTAAAAAAAATGTAAAAATCGAGAATTGGGCGTTCGGTTCAAACGTAACAGCCGCGTTGAGGCCCGCATTGATTTGAACTTAAAATGAATAGACTTACGTTCGATATTATTGAAACACGTATCAACCTGCTCGGATTGAGTGAGCTTATCGCCTCGCCTTAAGAGTCTCCAGGAGGCCCGAGTTTCCATACAAACGTAGTTCCGCTTTAATACAAAAACTACTTGCCGCTTTGAATCCAAACTTTGTAAATATGTTGAGTAGACACATATCGATGTTTGTACATAATTAGTTTCCATCGTAGTAAATTTTAACGTAACTAAACGAAGGCCTAAATTAGTTTTGTACTGAAAGTTTAAAACTTCTCTTTTTCCATTTTATATTAGTACATCGAAAAATAATTACAAACATCGATATTTGTCCGCTCAATATATTTACAAAGTTTGAATTCAATCTGGCATGTAGTTTTTGTATCAAAGCTGAACTACGTTTGTATGGAAACTCGAGCCTCCTGGTGGCCCTTAAGAAAGGTGAGGCCGTAATCCACATTGTTGGCCAAGTCCGTATTGTTGGAGGTTGAAGGGCTAGTGGCGAAACCCAGTAACAATTTTCAAGACACCTATACGGCATCTGAAACGGTTTTACACTTTAACAGTCCCCATACAAGTGTCCCCATAAAAGTGTCCCCATACACGCCATATATCCATATGTGTGAGCCCGTAGAGTAACACGGGGCTCGTGTGCCTCATAAGGTACACGAACTCAGCGGAACCGCTCACCGTGTACCACATACGGTACAACGGACTGTTAACGTGTTAACGGCATAATATAGTGATGCAACTGGCACCCACGGCTTAACGTACATACCATGCTAAGTACAGAAAATGTCTTTATCAGTCAAGCCCGTCCTGGTAATGACCGTACGTATGGTATGTTATCTACGTGATTGAAATCGCACTGAGCTACGATCGCTACGTGTTAATCACACAAACACCCATCGTTATACCTAACCAATTTAATAAAAAAAAAACTAACCTCTTTTTTTGAGCAGTCGGTAAAAATGTATCCAACGTTGCTTTGGGGATAAAATAAATCTAACGACACCTCGCACTCTAAAATCCATCAAGCTATTTAGACTACAGGTTCAAAAAAAACAGACACACAAACATACACACACACCAAAATCATCACCCTCTCTTTTGGCACACCCTGGACACTTCATACAACGGGCCAGAAATGACATTTCAATAAAGGAATGACGAAACAAACAAAATGGCGGCGAAATCCTATACGTTCGAAAACCAAACTGTAACCAGTCTGTATCATACTGAGAGACGAGGGGGTGAGGTCGCAATCTAGAGATCGGCAGGGAGTGTCCATACTGTATGTTAGTACTAATATATATACTTTGCTTTGAAAAGCGCGCATGCCGATCGCGTCGTTTTCGGACGGGCCTGCGCAAGCCACTCGCAGATCTGCGTCGGCATCATCGGAGACTGCGCGCGCGCCGTTTCGCAAACCCCTCATTTGCTAGATCGATTTTTGCCGCTGATGACATTCGCTATACAAGGTCCTTTTTGTTCTAACCGATGTCAATTATTTTTTTGCAAAATTAAGTTTGAAGTCAGAGTAGGTTAAGATTTATGTTTTTAGAGTTGAGAATTGACTAAACTGGGTTAAAATTGTTATACTCGTACGTTCTCGATAGTTATTGTTGACCCTTGCAGACCAAGAATATGTATTATGGTCTATCGATCAAGTTTTTTCTATGTAAGAATACAAATGATTACGACTTTTTTTTTATTCACAATTAGTAAGCTATTGGCATCATCACACCTTTATTACAAAATATATTAATATCTGTATTTCAAATTGGTCACCTTAGTTTTTTTCTAATCTATAAGTTTTTTATCGGAAAATGCAACAATGGAACTCATGTTTAAAAAATTATGCCATTTAAAAAAATGGAATTCGCAATTTTTGGCGACCATTGGTTTAGACGTCCTGCAAAAATGGATAATTTTCTATAACAAGTTGTCATATTCGCTTATCATAAAGTTTATGCCACGAACGACCGGCTCCGTGGCGTAATTTTTAGTCAATATGCTTCACACTAGGAGGTCGCGGGTTCGATTCCCGGTGGGGTCATTTTGAAGGACTCGGTTTGGTTGGTGGTAGGGCATTTTCTAAGCCCGCCTGGCTAGCTACCACCATCTTATCTAAGTCTTGCCTCCAAACATCAGTGTTTATAACATTGATGTGTTCCGGCTTGAAGATAAGATAGCCAGCTCTCCATTGCGTTGGGGAATCTTGGTAAGCCCGCTTCCATCTTCGGCATCATCGTCACTTACCATCAGGTGAGATAATGCCAAGGGCTTACCAATTGTGAATAAAAAAAACGAGAAATGAAAAGTTACATTGTAAATTTTACTTTATTTGTGTAATTTTTGCGACCCAAAATGCACCTTGGCGTTCACAAGAAAACGCCACTCTCTTTGGTTCTGCGCCTTCTCTTGTTAATCGCTACCTGGAGTAATATTAAATTTATTCAGTGTTAATTATTTATCGCAAACCGTTTAAGTGGTTGAATTTAAGATACACGCGCAATGATTAGAAAAAAAAACGTTTTGTGAGCCATAAAGGAAGCCTAGATTGCGCTACCGTAGATCAGACTAAAATACATTACTTTTAACAACTTGCCTCCATCCTTACTAATATTATAAACGTGAAAATGTCTTTGTTTGTTACCTTTTCACGCTTCAACACCTTAACCAATCTTGATGAAAATTGGCATGCATGTAGCCTGTGTCACTGGGAAGGACGTAGGCTACTTTTTATTCCGTAAAAATAGCATAGTCCGATGCAGTTCCTGAGGGAACTGAAAATATACTCTTTTTTTTTGGTTAGTTTCATTAACATTGCAACGGGACATTCCCCCCTCGTATATCTACCAGATACGCTAAACTACCAGGTTTATGATATAGCGTCCTCACTCACCGATAGCTAGGTCATATAGTGAGGGTCGCTATTCCTGCCAACACCAAAGGTGAAGACAAGGTCTTGCCGCCAAGTCGCTTGTCCCGGTACTCTGCAAGGCGAGTGCCTCGTGGAAGAGAACCACTACCTACTGTCCAGGTAGGTCCCGGAGCTGTAGGCACGCTCAGCTCCTGTGGCTTTCGCTACTGGCGGTTCGATCCCCGCTCGGGACGCCAGAGAAGCTGGCTCCCACATATCCGGTGTGGTACCGGAGCTGTAGGCACGCTCACTTCCCGGCGCTTATCGCACCTGACCAGACTTACTCCTACGCGGCTGGATCGGCCGGAGCAATATTAGCTTAGCTCTACTTGCTGACCGGGCAAGTGCCGGAGATGCTTCCCTGCCAGTAATTAAACCAGCAGTTCCGCTTAATGTTTTTGCCCAGAGCCCACGTGGCCGGCTACGACAACACTAGTTGCGCGCGGGGAAGGACGCCTGGACGCAACGTGCTTGCCAGGCAACACACATTGCAACGGGACAATGGATTGCTGTGATTTTTTGCACAGAGATGGCTGAGGGGATGAGGGGATGGGATGATATGGTTCCCGAGGGATCTGGGGAAAACTCATGTCAGCGTCGCAACGGAGCTACGGACTGAAGTGGTTTTTTGTATAGAATTCTAATCAGAATAGCCCGATATCGTTCCTGAGGGATCTGAGGAATAATCATGTGAGTGATTGCCACCCTTAAACCCGGAAAACCTGCGATTAACCCTGTTTCCTTTCTCTGCCACTTACAAGCTCTTCGAGAGGCTGCTGCTCAATCGTTAAGTCTTGTACTAGCCAGACTATAAAACTGACGCAGTTCTTAGAGGATGGGTTTGAGATTAACAGGATTCAGATGTCAGTTTTGTTGAGTTTTCTGCAGCCTATGATATAGTCAACTTGAAACGGATTTTCTGGAAAGTGGGGGAACTTAGCGAAGAAGATTTATTAAGGTGTTGAAGCGTGAAAAGGTAACAAACAAATAGATTGTCACAGTTATAATATTAGTAAGGAATTCCGTTTTTAGTGGTAAAATAATTTTCGAAAAACCTAAAAAGTTTTAGGTACAAGCTCTGAATATTGCATTATCACGCGATATACTTAAGCATGCAAAATTTCAGCTTAATCGGAAACCGGGAAGTGGGCCAAATTTAAATTGCAAGATTTCACCCAAGCCAACATACATACATTGCAAGTTAAATAAAAGCTTGTAAAAACATTCATTTGACATGTTTTTAACCGACTTCCAAAAAGGAGGAGGTTCTCAATTCGATTATGTTTTTTTTGTATGTTTGTTACGCGATATCTTCGCAGATTGTGAACCGATTTTCATTATTATTTTTTTATTCATTAGGGTATGCTCCCGAGTTGGATCCATAGAAATTTTATCAAAATCGGTGCATTACTTTATTAGAAAATTAACAAAAACCAAAAATGATAATGCAAAATTGTACTAAATTGTTGCGATGAAAGTCGGTTTTTTAACGTGTTTAGCGTTGTTTATCATTAGACTAAAATGGACGCTGGGGCCCCCTCCATTTTCGTTATTTTTTATTGTGCCGGCTAGACGCGGTTGGATATTCTTACCACATTGTTAACAAACCATCCCCTCTTTTTCTTTGATTTAATCACCATTGTAGTCGGTTGCCTTCGTCATAGAATGCACGAAACAAAAGGTTGCAATTATATCTTGAGTGAACACGCGTGCCGACATTATAGCGTCAAGGACGCGATTCCGTTACTTAGACAAGGAGCCGACTGACTGTTTTGTAACTTATTACCCAACTACGTCGGGCTAAGTTTTTTTGAAGTGTTTCCTACTAATATTAAATAAATAAATAAAATAGAAATAAAAAAGCCTTTATTTGAACATGCTTCATTTTATCTTATCTACTATTATGTATTACTATAACGCTTATTAGTTGCTATATATGTATATATAATAACGCGAAAGTTTTTATGTATGGATGTTTGTTACTCTTTCACGCAAAAACGACTGAACGTATCTAGATGAAATTTGGTAGGTAGACAGATTGTGTCAACCCCTATATAGCCTTTGCACCACAACCTACTCGAAGATGTGCTGCATCAATGTAGCAATTCCACTGATTGGAAGGTGCTTGTAGTGCTCCGGTTTTGGGTAGTCATCACCTAGGAGGTACATACGCTTGCTAGCCAGGATATCGCAGTGACATAGTAAGTGTTCCATTGTCTCTATATCTTCACCACAGGCCCTGCGGGTCGCGTCATTTTTCAGGCCGATTTTTTGCAAATTAAAATTTCTTTTTATGAAATTCTATAGATATGGTAGTATATGGTAGTAAATTAGTAAAAAAAAAATAAGCTCCGGCACTACAAGTAGCAACATTCATCGAGGCGTCTTTAAAAAGGCCTACCACAGTTTCAAAATGCGGTGGCAATGTCAAATTCAATGACATTTTAAACATGTTATGCGCTATATAATTTGCTAACATTGTTGTGTAGAGCACACATTATCTATTACATCTCCTTTTTATTCGCTACTAGCTGTTTCCCACAGCTTCACTCGCGTTAACGTTTCTATGACGTTTCGAGGGTTCGCGTGGAAAAAAGGAGCCTATGTGTTAATCCAGGTCCCAATCTGTCTACCTACCAAATTTTAACCAGATCCGTTAAGAAGTTTTTGCGTGAAAGAGTAACAAACATACATCCATACATTCTTACAAACTTTCGTGTTTATGATATTTGTAGGATTGTGTCTGTGGTGTGGCCAATATAACTACACGAGGTATGTATAAATTGTACACAATCTTTAACAACCCCAGGCACAGATGAGATACTAGTTAGGGGCGCGGGTCCCTCCCCAAACTAGGGAAGGTTAGGTCATACTCCACAGACGCGGGCTAAGTCCAGGTTTGTGAAGATTGTAGGGTAGTGGCAAAGCATATATATTAGTACTAACATACGGACACTCCCTGCCTCTCTCTAGATTGCGACCTCACCCCCTCGTCACCCAGATTGATACACTACAGTTTGGTAGTCGAACGTATAGGATTTCGCCGCCATTTTGTTTGTTCCGTCATTCCTTTTTTGAAATGTCATTTGACGACCGTTGTATGAAGTGTCCAGGGTGTGGTAGTGGCAAACCCACTGTCAAGAGTTTTTCAAGCCGCATCTGACACGGCTTAAAGACTGTTATCTAGTGATAGCAAACGGCGCCAACAGCTTAACCCGGCTTGAGAGGCAAGTAGACGTTTGAGAAAAATGCCACTCATAGTTATTAACCATGCAGGTAATAACCGTGCTTCAGCTCAGTTAACCTGCATTATCCACCCAACTGCTCAAGACACGACCGCTTAATTTTTTTTTAATAATCATAAAAAAAAACTTCGCTAGCTCAGCGATCCGACAAGTATCTTATCTGCCAACCTTGCTTAGCCCTAGAAGATTAAGCCCTCTTTCCGTCTCTTGCCAAGCGATTATCTGGAGATTAGATATGTCCTTCCCTATTCTAACCCTTCAATGATATCTGGGGCTTCATCATATCAGCTCATATACGTCCCCACTGAGGGGCTCGAGCCTACCCTGAATTAGGGCGATCGGGCCTTATTTGACCACGCGGGCCCAGTGCGGGTTGGTCGACTTCACACACAACCTGCGAGTTTCTTCGCAGGTTGTGTGCAGGTTTCCTCACGATGTTTTCCTTCACCGTAAGAGCGTCGGATAAACGTACATATTATGAAATCTAAATTCGAAATCACATTGGTACGTGGCAGGTTCGAACCAGGACCTCCTGGACAGGAGGCGGCGGCCCTAGCCGTTACGCCACCGACGCTCTCACTGATAGATCTCGTCTAATCAAAATCATGCGTGGTAACAGCCACTTTTGGCATTAGGGTTGGCGATCGCATTATGCAGTGCGGTGGCACAGACGCGGCACAGACGCTGCTGCCCATCATCTGGTTTTCGATCCCTTTGTCACCTCTTAACCCTGCAGTGGTCGCGCGGATAACATATGTAATCCATGGTAATTAAAAATGAAATTATTCGTAAACAGTTCAAGTGTGTTACACCCCAACCTAACCCTCGCTCTGTTCATTCCAATTATGTATGTAGTTCCCGTTTCGAAAATAATAGTTAATTTATTTTCGCAATAAGCGTTAACGTGTATTAAGATCACATATAAAATAAACCAAAGTAAATTTTCAAAGACGATTTAAGTATAAGAAGTTGGTCTTTTAGTTTATTTTGACAAAACTCTTAATTATTATGTTCAGTTTCTTATTATATATATTAATTTAAGATAAGGATACTTGCCATTTTTCAATAAAATAATATAAATGAATTTTATTAAAAAAAAATTGAAAAAAAAGTGGTATACATATGTAATACACGCGATCACTCAAGTGACTTTTGGGGCTGTGAACCCTGTTAAGACACTCTCGAGAAGACACCTACTATTATATTGCCGCAACACGGTCTCAGTCTACGTCCCTAGGTTAACTGATTATACTTCGATTTATCCAGAACACATTTTGTAGAGACCTCGCAACTCCGAAGGTCCATCTTGACCGAATACTGGGCAGGAGCATCGACTCGGACATAAGATTAGGTACCTACATAATTTAGATTTCGATAAAGGGCAATGGAGCGTGCTATGCTCGGAGTTTCTCTGCGTGATCGAATCAGAAACGTGGAGATCCGCAGGAGAGCTAAAGTAACCGACATAGCGTACAGAATCGCTAAACTGAAGTGGCAGTGGGCAGGGCACATAGCTCGTTGAACAGATGGCCAATGGGGCAGTATAGTTCTCGAGTGGCGACCGCGCACCGGAAAACGTAGCGTAGGCAGGCCTCCCACGCGGTGGACCGACGACCTGGTGAAGATCGCGGAAAGCCGATGGATGCGGGCAGCGCAGTACCGGCCGTCGTGGAAATCCTTGGGGGAGGCTTTTGTCCAGCAGTGGACGATTTTCGGCTGATATGATGATGATGATGATAATTTAGATTTTACCCTGTTATTTGGATATTCGTTTCCTCATTACCATCGCATTATCAGTGTGTTGCAATGTCGCGTCGCCTGTGCCGGCGCACTGGTGTCCTCACGAGTCGCGTATGTGGAGCAAAACGGACATGTACTGACGGACAGACGAGAGTGTGGTCTGAGCTGTAAGAGACCGCGTGTCCATTAATGTAGATTGTTCAACAAAACCGATTGTACTTAATGAAAGCGAGGAGCTGAACCGTTAGCGGCAAAACCAAACTTTTAAAATGCGTCCCGCAAAACCAACTACCAAAGAAAATAATTTGTGAGCATCTGTTAATGCGCGCGGTCGCAAGTAAAAAAGACCTTTACGTTCTTAGAGATTAATAGTATATTATGCAACTAGTGAATAAAGGACGTATTTAAAGCGAAGGCCATACATGAATCTCGTGCAAGTGAAGGATTTTAACGACTGAATCACAACCGTAGGGAGTGATTCAAGTATTAGAATCCTGAGCGACGCGAGTGTGTCATGGCCCTCGATATAAATTTCTTTTAATTCAAGAATTGCATACTATACTTTATACCATGACTGAGAGAAAAAGAAACATTTAAGCGAAAATAGACATTCAATGAAGAAAAAAGGAAGATTAATGACAGCAGGAAACACCAAACAGTTTTTATTCTAATGCTAAAATGCTTGTCGAAAATGTCGAACAATGAAATCTCGAGGAGTTATTTGCAAAATGAGTTTGTATGTATAATATTCTTTGGATAAGGAGTTTGTATCGAGTATTTTTTGCGCAAGAAGGTTGTATAGCATTGAGATGGAGGTCGAACATTTTGATGTGTACTAAATTGAAACACCAAAATAATGATTAAAAGAGCTTTTTATTCACTGTTTTCAGTAAATAAAATGAGCTTTTTAGAAGGGCAATGATATAGACATAATTGAGCTATAAAAATAATATTAGTTTGGGCTCTTATTCCGACATTTACTTTTCGATTTAAATTGACTTTATAGTCAGATATGCAAATGACATAATTTAGTAGTTGTAGTAGGTAGACAGAATCAGTCATTCAAAATATTTTTAACAGGCCATAGGTACGTTTGATTCTGATGAAAGAACCCCGTACCAAAAGTATGAAAAATGTGGTTTCTGTTAAATATTCTGAGATTTTGATGTAACATATATTTTAACGATTGAACAAAAGTCTCAATGGGGGCTACCACTGTTGCCGAGTCCCTTTCAGAGTTACGACTGATTTTGTACCCTCAACGAAATTGACTCTAGTACCAATTCGCACCTTGTCACAGTGACAGTAATATCAGTAATATGACACCTCCAGCGTCTGTTTCAAGTGCAAAATAAATCTTTTCATAAATATTTTACGAAGTTCTTATTACAACGACACACAGATCATTGGAACATATTTTTGTGCATTTTAATGCACCCATATTTTTACAGCAGACTGTACCAGAGAAAACAAACTATTAATAACGGGTAATTGAAAGAAAAATAGTGTTACTCGTTAAATCTTATCTGCATATATTTACATATTTTCATAGATACACATTTACTCACTACACACTTACTTCGTACACTTTTAAACTCGGTTTATTAAGGGTTCATTTCTTTTCGCACAGTCAACAGTCAAGTATGTGGTTTAATAATGCAGTACTTGGATATTTCACGTTTTCTTGATGTCGTGCATAACCAAGGTACCATACGACACTGAAAACATGAGCACAACAACCCATAGTTCTGGCCCCGGTTTGGCATTTACAATAATAGGCCAAGATAGGCTCTTCTTCCGGAATTTCGTTTTGGAACGCTATCCATAATTGATGTTTAACTGCATTTCTAAAATGCGAGCGTATTCTCATACGTATCAGGCCGTGCTCATTTAGTTCATCAAACTCAAATACATCGTAATCATCCATATCCATTTTGTCCTGTATGTAAGCAGGGCTTAAATTAATTTGGTACATACTAATAGTCAATCGCTTCAAATACGCCATGTCGAGCCTAGGAAACTGCGGAAAATGATTTTAACCGTAACTCTGAAAGGGACTCGGCAATAGTGGTAGCCCCCATAGATACTTTTGTTCAGGACGTTAAAATCTATATTATATCAAAACCTCAGAATATTTAACTGAAACCACATTTTCCATACTTTCTTTCTTCTTGTAGTTTCTTCTTTCTCTTGGGTTCTTTAACAAAATTGATTTTGTGTTTGATACTCGTACCTTTGAAATTGATAGGTCAAGCGTATAAGCCAATGGGTATTTAAATGTGATTTTCTTTGGTTGATCGTGTGTTGGAATGCACTATAGTTATCCGGAGACATTCACAAGTCACAACTCACTAGCGGAAGCAGTGCTTCTGATAACTGGGTCTAGGGCAATATCATCATCATCATTACAGCCAAAGGACGTCCACTGCTGGACATAGGCCTCCCCCAAGGATTTACACGACCACCGGTTTTGCGCTGCCCGCATACAGTGGCTTCCCGCTCGGAATTTCTCTGCGTGATCGAATCAGAAACGAGGAGATCCGTAGGAGAACCAAAGTAACTGACATAGCTCTCAGAATTGCTAAACTTAAGTGACACATAGCTCGTAGACGGATGGCCGTTGGGTCAGTCAAGTTCTCAAATGGCGACCGCGCACCGGAAAACGTAGCGTAGGCAGGCCTCCCACTCGGTGGACCGATGACCTGTTGAGGGCAATATAGTAGTCAAATTTTTACTTGTGAGATGATGAACTAATGAAAAAACATCCGAAAACTCTTGCAGATCCCGAATATCATGTTCATAGAAATCGTTAATAATAACTATAGATTTTGTTTGTTTACAGGTAAGTAATAGTTTTAATACAAGTCATAGACGTCCAGCTGCTACCGGTAAGTGAATCAAACAATAAACCTTGACTTGTAATCTCTTTATTTATATTTGGTAAGCCCTTGTCATCATCTCACCTCACCTTTCATCATATCAGCCGAAAGACTTCCACTGCTGGAAAAAGGCCTCCCCAAGGATGTTCACAACGACCGATCCTGCGTTGCTCACATTGCAGCTTTTCGCGAACACCTTCACCAGGTGTGCCGTAGGCTGCCGGCTTAGAATACGGCCATTCCGTCTCTTCCCATAAGTGTCGTAAGAGAAGACTAAGGGACTTTAACCGGAAGATGGGCAGCAGCGTCTTTTCCATGCACTGCATCAGACCTGCAACCGCACTGCGATCGCAAATCCGCCTGCCAAGCATGGAGATTATAGCAGAACCCCCAAACATGGTAATCTTTACCAGAAATGTTGGGAGGACATAGTTATATTTACCAAAAATAAATTGGATTGCTATGCTCGGAGTTCCTCTGCGTGATCGAATCAGAAACGAGGAGATCCCCAGGAGAACCAAAGTAACCTACATACGAGTAGCTCACAGAATCGCTAAACTGAAGTGGCAAAAAAAAATAAAAAAACCGACTTCCATCGCAACAACTTACAACAACAACAACAACTTTGCAGTATTACTACAAGTTTTTATTAATTTTCTAAAAAGTAGGTATACTACACCGTTTTTAATAAAATTTATAAGGGACCAGCTTAACTGGGACAGAAGCATAACCTATCGAAAAAAAAGGAATCATGTAAATCCCAGAATTGCTAAACTAAGTGGCAGTGAGCAGGGCATATCGCTCGTAGAACAGATGACCGTTGGGGTATTAAAGTTCTTGAGTGGCGACCGCTCACCGGAATAAGTAGCGTAGGCAGGCCTCCCACGCGGTGGACTGACGACCGGCGGGAAGCCGATGGATGCAGGCAGCGCAGGACCGGTCGTCTTGGCCTTTGTCCAGCGGTGGACGTTTTACGGCTGATATGATGAAGATGATGATGAAATT
The DNA here is from genome assembly GCA_947284805.1 of Coleophora flavipennella. NCBI lineage: Eukaryota > Metazoa > Arthropoda > Insecta > Lepidoptera > Coleophoridae > Coleophora > Coleophora flavipennella. The sequence continues at coordinate 3,814,541 of OX369297.1, forward strand.
GAATTTAAAAAAGTTTCCGCTATAACTTAGACCACAACGTGGTGTAAAGTAACTCAAAAGAAGTAATTTGATACTGAACGAAATCAGTCTGATTGTGAAACTTTATTATTGTATTTCAAATTGCAAACACACCTTGTATTAGTTTATTGAGCATTAGCTAAGGTGAATTAAAGATTTACCCTTACCTATCATTAATCACCCGTGGTTGAGTTATTAATCAACTTTGGAACTAACAAAACTGAAACTGTAGTTCGACGGAGTTCTATAAGGTAGTGTTTAATTATTCTTGGTCAGATATTAATTTACAAGCATTGTCATCATTTATTCATTTATAAGGATCCATGTGAAAAAAATGGATAACGTAAAATATCGCTAAATACCAGTGTTCTGCATTAAGAGAAAAATATACGCCGCTTAATTGAATTCAATCTTTGCAAAAATATTGAGTAGACATATGTCTTTTTGTGTTGAGAGTATGATAAAACACAACAAAATAAATTAGATAGAATAGAATAGAATAGAATGCTTAATTTGCTTTTAAATAAGGTAAGTATAAAAGATCTTACAATAGTTTCAGAATCACTTATTTAGCTACTTTAATGTTATTAGCATGCAAATATTTTTTATAAGTACAAAAATAATAAAATAAAATAAAGCAGTCCAAGTAATTATTCAACATTTTCCAAATTCATAATTCAAATAAAATAACTTTGTTTGTTTGTAACGATTTGTACGAATAGTTTCAACTCGCACTTATTTTAATATTCAGGGACAAATCACACAGGTCATCGACCCCAAACTAGGATTCCCTGTACTGCGGGAACCAGAGATATACATACATACATACATTAAAATTTAGGCGATCGGGCCTAGGTCGACCACGCGGGCCAATTGTGGGTTGGTCGACTTTACACACAACCTTCGAGTTTCTTCGCAGGCGTGTGCAGGTTTGCTCACGATGTTTTCCTTCACCGTAAGGGCGTCGGATAAAAGCACATATGAAATCGAAATTCAAAAACAAATTGATACGTGGCAGGAATCAAACCAAGACGTCCCGGACAGGAGGTAACGGCCCTAGCCGTTACGCCACCGACGCGACGCTCTATTTCAGTATTTTAAATAAATCCAATTTTTGAGTACGTTTGACTGCAGTGTGATAAAAAGTGACGATGTAGTCGAGGCTGGTAAACGCAAACTCAAAAAATGCCTATTCACTCTCGCCTTGAAGATACCCAAATTGTAGGAGTCGCAAAGTTTCCAGTATCGTCGTAGAGAAAAGACGTTGTCCTTTAAATTTTTAGCTGTTACCAATATAACGGTTATCGAAAGTGATTGCTCTTACATCGAAACGTTCAGCACTGCACTGGTCACTTTCAAGGACTTGTGTATTGCTATGGCATCTCCTTTCTTTTATTGCGTACCGACAGCAGAAACGAACAAGACATTTCTTTTTACTTTTAGTGTTGATTTTAGTAACATTTTATTACATTTAGCGTTGTTTTTAGTAAAATTTTATTACTTTTAGCGTTGTTTTTAGTAACATTTTATTACTTTTAGCGTTGTTTTAGTAACATTTTATTACTTTTAGCGTTGTTTTTAGTAACATTTTATTGCTTTTAGTAACAATTTATTACTTTTAGCGTTGTTTTAGTAACATTTTATTACTTTTAGCGTTGTTTTTAGTAACATTTTATTGCTTTTAGCGTTGTTTTAGTAACATTTTATTACTTTTGGCGTTGTTTTAGTACCATTTTATGTCTTTTAGCGATGTTTTAATTAAAATTTTATTACTTTTAGAGTTGTTTTTAGTAACATTTTATTACTTTTATAGTTGTTTTTAGTAACATTTTATTACTTTTAGCGTTGTTTTAGTAACATTTTATTACTTTTAGCGGTTATTTGAGTAACATTTTATTAATTTTAGCGTTGTATTAAGTAACATTTTATTACTTTTACGTTTGATTTTGGTATCATTTTATTACTTTAAGCGTTGTTTTTAGTAACATTTTATTACTTTTATAGTTGTTTTTAGTAACATTTTATTACTTTTAGCGTTGTTTTAGTAACATTTTATTACTTTTAGCGGTTGTTTTAGTAACATTTTATTACTTTAAGCGTTGCTTTAGTAAATGTATGTTTGTTTCTTTAGGTAAGCGTAAACGACTTAATGAATTTTGTAGTACGAGCTGTCATTAGATTCGTCTAGACCTCGTGAATGAGAAAAAACACATTTTCACCAAAAATTTAGGTAATGTTTTAATGCAATCTGGTTTTTATATTTTTTAATAAGTTGGTTACCTCATTCACGATAATCATCATTTTCCAGAGCTATCGTTTTACTGTTTTGTTTACTTTAAAATAGAGCTAAATATTTCTGGGGTTTCGTACCAGGTAACGGGACCCTATTACTGAACCTAATACGCTGTCCATCCGTCTGTCAGTCTGTCTGTCAATCCATCCATCTGGCCGACTTTTAAAATGCTGTGAGTTACGAACCGTGATTGGTGGCCCGCTGAAATATTTCCAGAATAAGTATTATTTTATAGAGGATTTATCAACTAATGATAAATATTTTAAAAAGTAAAAAGTAATGGGGTTCGCCCCCACAGAGGAAACGTGTTTTTTTTGTTTTTTTTTTGTTTTTGCTTAATTGTTAAAACGGTTAAACATACAAGCGTGAAACTTAGTGTGGTTATATACAGTGTTCAAAGTTCATCTTGATTTACAACAACAAATTATTAAATTTCGGAAAAATTTGAGATGAAACTGATTTTTTCTGTCGCTTGCGTTTATGTCTTTTGTTTGAAATGAATAGGTTTCACTGTTATACTTGTGTAAAGAGTTTGGTCATACAAAACTGTTTACTGAATTAAAAAAAACTACATTTTTCTGTCGCTCACGTTTATGTCTTTTGTTTGAAATGAATAGGTTTCACTGTTAAACTTGTGTAGAGAATTTGATTATACAAAACTCTCGCTATGCGAGTTCAACTCACACTTGGCTTGTTTTTTTTCCATTTTCTGCCTACATGAAAAATATGAATGTGGAAGTAATACTTTTTCAGTACAAAATCATAGAATAATATAGGTACCTACCGTAGCTGTAGTATTTATTTTGAGTAACTTACTAATTTACAATGTAAACGTAATTGATCACAAAAAACAGTCTAATACGAGGCAAACTCGGGTGGCGAGGGCGCTGTACTTATTCCGTTTTCCGTAAGAATATCAAGACTTGATATTTTCGTTCAGGTTACCTGTAAACAGTAAACTATAAGATAGACATTCTATTTTTTTTATTTTTTTATTAAACATTTGAGTGCGTTTGTCTATATCTTACCTGATGGTAAGTGACTATGTAGTCGAGGATAGTACACGTCAACTCAAATAATGCCTATTCACTCTCGCCTTCAAGATCCCCACATAGTAGGAGTCGGGAAACACAGACGCTGGCAAGGAGTTCCACTACATCGCTGTCCGCATAATAAATGAGAAAGCGTAACGTTTCGTGCGTATAGGCTGAATATCAACATTTTTTGACTTTTCAAAACTTGAGACTCGGTAGTTTCGTAGTAATAGATAAGATAGGGCTTACCAATTGTGAATAAAAAAAAATAAAAAAATGAGGCAGGAGAAGGAAAATGCTTGAATTATTTATATTTTCCATCATCTTATCAGCCGAAGGACGTCCACTGTTGGACATGGTCTTCCCCAATGATTTCCACGACGATCGGTTCTGCGCTGCCCGCATCCAGCGATTTCCCGCGACCTTCAACAGGTAATCGGTCTACCGAGTGGGAGGCCTTCCTACGTTACGTTTTCCGGAGCGCGGTCGCCACTCGAGTATTTTACTGCTACAACGGCCGTCTGTTTTACGAACTATGTGCCCCGCCAACTGCCACTTAAGTTAGCAATTCTGAGAACTATGTAGGTAACATTGGTTATCCTACGGATCTCCTCGTTTCTGATTCGATCATGCAGAGAAACTCCGAGCATAGCACGCTCGATTGCCCTTTGTGTGACCTTGAGCCTCCTTATGAGGCCCATAGTAAGCGACCATGTCTCAGTTTCCATGGTATCTTTGAAAAAATACGTTTGAAAAAAAAAATACATTTGAAACATTTATTTATTTATTTATTTATTTCACAATTTATTGCACACAGAAATAGGGACAAACAAACATTAAACTAGATAAGAACATACAAAAGGTACAGCTTATTTCTATTAGAAATTTTTAACCTTTCTAATTTTTCCCTCAAAATTTACTCTTAAAATCTAAATTCTTTCATTTAAGTATACGTCGGTAACTGGGTTATCAAACTTTATGTATGTAGCAAATTTAAAATCTCGGGTGCGACAGACGAACGGACAAATGAACATACAAAACTTAGGTCATCCTTTGAAGGTCATTTTTTTCAACGTATTTACGGAACTCTAAAAAGCACATAATTTGCAAAGTCACGCCCATAGAATGTGCTTCCATTTCGCAAACTTTTCGCACAGTCTTAAGAAACTATTGGAGCCGCGGGCTACACTCTCAATTTTTTTTATTTAAAAAAAGGTATTCGACCTTGATTTACCACTTGCAATAGTAACGTGTTACTAATCATGCATTTCGTCGGTTAATGTCTTTATAACTATGACTAGGCTTAAAATGCGTTCGTTAGAATGTGGTTCAAGTCAAAAAAGTATTATTTTAAGATAAAACGTATTTTACAATATTTTTTTTGTATTTTTCTGTAAAAGGTGCAGCCTCGATCAGAGTGCATCCAAGATGTATGTTACGACAAACATATTTTACTTTAAATATATTGGTATATAATCATCATTATATCAGCTCATATACGTCCCCACCGAGGGGCTCGAGCCTACCCTGAATTAGGACAATTTGTCCTTATTTGACCACGCGGACCCAGTGCTGGTTGTTCGACTTCACACACAACCTTCGAGTTTCTACGCAGGCGTGTGCAAGTTTCCTCACGATGTTTTCCTTCGCCGTAAGGTCGTCGTATAAACGCACATATGAAATCGAAATTCTAAAACACATTGGTACGTGGCAGGATTCGAACCAGGACAGGAGGTAGCGTCCCTTGCCATTACGCCACCGATGCTCTGACATATAATATAACTAGCTGTCCCGGGGAACTTCGTTCCACCTTACACTACACTACCAGCGCCATCTGCCGGGTTGATTTGTGAATCTAAACCATAAAAATTTCATCAAAATCGGTCCAGCCGTTTAGGAGGAGTTCAATGACTAACACACGGACAGAAGATTTATATGTATAATATATATATAATGGTGTAATCCATCTAATTCAAGTCAGTACTTTCCCAGTATATACAGGGGATATCAAAATTGGCGATGGACCCATCATTTGGAGCCTTTTTTTACTTATCATTATCAATGTCAAAGCTTTTACTCATCAGTATAAAAATCGTACTTATCATTATCGCCAGCTTGCGATGCAACTCAGAATGAGATTGGCACTATAACTTTATCATCATCATCATATCAGCCGAAGGACGTCCACTGCTGGACATAGGCTTCCCTTAAGGGTTTCCACGACCACCGGTTCTGCGCTGGCCGCATTCAGGGGATTCCCGCGACTTTCACCACATTGCTCGTAGAACAGATGGCCGTTGGGGTAGTAAAATTCTCGAGTGGCGACCAGAAAACGTAGTGTAGGCAGGCCTCCCACTCGGTGGACCAAGGGCTTACCAATTGTGAATTTAAAAAAAAACCGATGACCTGGTGAAGGAGTCTATAGGGAAAAATAATAATTTTAAATCTTCATACAAAAATGCACAGAAACGGTCAATCAGGTAATCGATTTGTTTGAAATGAAATGAAATGTTTTATTTCGCGTTAAACATGGTAATATAAGATGTTAGATTCTACAATATAAAGTTTCTCATGTTTAGCTTATGAGAAGCATGCAAAATTATCACACCAAAATATAATATAATATTATAAATTATCACACCAAAATATTTATAGATGTCAAAATGTCAAGTCATATTCTAGTCATATTCTTTAACTTACTCGAGCACATATCGGGTAAGAAAACACATATATTTAGCGTATGTCTTCACCATCTCGCTCCAATGTACTGCCACAGATGAGATACCAGTACTAGTTAGAACTGCGTACATATTACGGTCACTGGTTTCTGTGCCACATTTGTTTTGGTGGCAATATTGCGGCCGACAACGTGTGGCTGCAGTCATGTGTGTTTAACATTTGGGTGTTAAACACTAATGACAGTAATGTATTGTTGACATGAGAAGTTAGTATAGCCTAGTTTGATCATGTTATAGGACAGATAAAGATTCATCATATCAGCTCATATAATTCCCCACCGAGGGGCTCGAGCCTACCCTAATCAAGATGATCGGGCATTAGTCGACCACGCGGACTACGTTCGAGTTTCTTCGCAGGTGTGTGCAGGTTTCATCACGATGTTTTCCTTCACCGTTAAAGCAATCGGTGAGTATATGTACGTAAGTTTCAAAAAACTCATTGGTACATTGGCCGTCCGGATTTGAACCAGGCACCTCTGGTTTGGAGGACGGAGTCCTTACCGGTTGAGACACCGACGCTTATATGCAGTTTACAAGCTAATATATATTTCTTAAATACAGTAAAAAAAAATATTACCTTCGTTGTGGGAAACTTAAAAATAACACAGTTCCAATGTTGGAAGATCAACATATCTTTTACTCGTAATATGTACAGTAAATTTAATAAAAATAAAAAAATTACGCAATTATAATTGTTTAAATACCAAAGTTTATAAACACATTCTCAAGGGAAGTCTTTAATAGTTATAAAAGAAACTTCAGCACGATTTAGTATTGACCATCACGCTTGATTTAAACAAGTAATGCCTACTTATTAAGTTATTACTTATTATATAACCGTAGTTCATAATTGTACTGACATAGTAGAATTTTATAATTATTGTGAGTATTTTTAGAAACACGATCGGTCTATTCATCATTTGAATTATTATTAACTAGCTTTTGCCCGCGGCTTCGCCCGCCTGGCGTGGACATAGATTTATGACTTTATGACTGTCTTTGAGGGTGAGTGATGCGCGAGCCGCGCGAGCGTGGACAGGACTTTTCTCCAGATCCCTCAGGAACTATATCGGGCTATTCTGAATAGCAGTCTATGTCACTTCCCAACCCCTCAACCAATTCTTTACAAAAAAATCACTTAAATCCATTGCTTCGTTGCAACACCGACGTGCGCGAGCGTGGAAATAAGTTTTCCCCTAGATTCCTTGGGAATCGTGTCAGGATAATGATAATTAGTAAATATTGTCATTTCCCACCCCCTTAACAATCTCTGTGTAAAAAATCACAACAATTCATTATTCCATTGCGATGTTAAAGAAATTAACCAAAAAAAGGGTATTTTTTCAGTTTCCTCAGGAACTGCATCGGATTATGCTATTTTCACAAGATAAAAAGTAGCACTATGGCCTTTCCTGTAACACAGGCTACCTGAATGACAAATTTCATCAAGATTGATAGTGATGTTGAAGAGTGAAAAAGTAACAAACAAACACATTTGTATGTTTGTAACATTAGTAGGGATCCTCTCCCCTACTTCCGGCTCAGTAAAAAAATATTTTTATAATTTTGAACATAAAAACGACTTCAAACAAAAAACTAAGGTTCACCCCGATTTTTCTGTGATGCCATTATCAGATCCTGGTTTCCTTATCATGGTACCACCTTTGGGATATCTCCTTTCCAACATTAAAAGAATCATCAAAGTCGGATCATAAACGACGAAGTTATCCGCGAACACACATAAAAAAAATATACGGTCGATATGAGAAACCTCCTCCTTTTTTTGAAGTCGGTTAAAAAGATAAAGCGATGACTGCGTTTGCTTTGACCTGACAGTAGACCGCATCCTGTGTGACACAGGCCTAAAGATATCTTCAAACCGTAATTTACACAGAATACAAATTTTTAATAATAAAAATATATATACGGTCGAATTGAGAAACCTCCTTTTTTTAAAGTCTGTTAAAATATAAATGAAATATTAACAATGCTACGTTTTACAAGGGAACAGACATTTTCTTTCATAGATGTTTGGATTACCTGAATAAATTCTATGATTCCGAAAATTCTGAACAGTAAATTGCGCATACTTTTAATGAAAATCGATTAATTCATGAAGAACAAGTCAAGGCGGAAACCCAAACATTTTTAATTTAAAAATGGAATGTAAAGTTTTTTAAATTTATCAATCCGAGTTTTTTTAAATGTATCAGATTTTAAAATCTGTTCGTTCAAATGTAAAATATAATTTATAAATATATCTTTTTCTCCTGGATTTAGATAGCTAAGAGGTGATAACCCTTGTTAGGGTAGGTAGATCCTATGATTTGGATTCTTTGAAATTGTTGTCATTAATTCTTTTACTTTAAAAAATCTTTTTTTTTTTGAGTTTTAAAGTTTGTTCCTTTAATTTTTCCCCTAAAGATTAATTATCCTACCATACGCTTTGTAGTGCTCAGGAATGTTAATAACCTTATCATAAGCCTTTATCTAAGGTTGTTAGGCCTTTAAGCGTCCGGTCGTTGCCTCATCTAAACGGAAGCAGGCCTCAGTTGGAAAAGTGTTGGAAACTGGTTTTTGACGCGATTTTTATATTCTTATGACTATGGCTTCATACAATACTTTTGTTAAAAACTACCATCTTTTGCCCGCGTCTTCGCTCGCATCGACGCGACGTCTTTGTCGTCTGTCTTTGAGGGTGAGTGGTGCGCAGCGGCTCGCTAGCGTAGATAGGTTTACTCCAAACTATATGACTATTTTGATCAGTAGTCTATGTCACTATTTCCCCCCCCCTCTACTATTTCTATGCGAAAAACATGTCAATCCTTTGCGACGCTGACGTGCGCGATCTAAGAAATTAGTTTTATCTAGTAAAAAAAATAAATAAAAATAATAATATCTGTTTATTTTTTTGTAATACATATAAAAACAAATAATATAAATATGTTAATTAGTAGTCTTTGTCATTTATCACCCCGTCAACCACATCTGAACAAAAATCACAACAAACCGTTGCTATGTTGTTTACATTTTTAGGAATTAACTAGAGTGTTTTGTGGAAAGTTGCTCGGTATGATGAGTAACGGATAAGTTAACGGATCCTAATATAATTTTGTATAACTAATTAATGAGATTGCAACACGAAAACAAAAGTTTAGGATCAATTGATTGATGACTGTTAAGAGTCCGCTGGAGTTCATAAGTCCCATACAAACGTAGTATTTGATTCATTTGTTAACCAAAGAACCGATTTTGAAATAATTTTATATCGATAATCGGATGACGTCTGTGTCTGTACCGCATTTTTTTTGAAAAACGAAACAGGAATCCATTTAATACCAATAAACTTGTTTTCAGTCTTTTACCTTAAAAACAAGTTTATTGCTTAATAACGGAATCCTGTTTCGTTTTTCAAAAAAGTAATGCGGTACAGACACAGATATACGTCATCCAATTATCTTCTTTGGTTAACAAATGAATCAAATTCTACGTTTGTATGGGATTCATGAACTCCAGCAGGCTCTTAAATGTCTTATATTTTGAAGTTTATATAATGCATGGTCATGCCTATAGCACCTCACGATCTTATCAATTTTGTCTCGAAATTGCATCATTGCTAAAATCTGTTTAACGTTATTTTTTAATTTTTAAGCAAAACGATAGGGTTAAAAAATCCAAACAAGCATTCAAGTATAATGTTAAAATAAATTTAATTAAGAGGGAAACAATCGTAGTTTTGGCACAAAAGGGGTTGGAGCTTAATGTTTTGACTTAAGGCTGTATATTGGCAAATAAGCAGTGTAAAGAGCTTACCAAAAAAATCAAGAAAATTATTCCTGCTTAATTTATCGGCCTGAAAAAAAGATGTTACATACAAGAATATTACCTAGGGCCCTTGTAAGTTCATTAACGATTAGATTATATTAACTTAACTCGATCAAAAAAAATCCCAAACATAGCATAAATTGAAGCAAAGTGAAGCAAAGTGAAGCAAAGCCTGTAAACATTTGTAGGGCAAAATGTTTCTTTAAAATTTGTAATTTATATCATACTTTTCTTCCTTTCTAACTACAGAGTCTATGTTTATTCAAATTTAATTTAGTTCACTTTTTCGAAAGTTTTCAACGAAAAAACATTGAGAAAGTGCAAAAGAGTGGTTATTTTCTTTACTCTTTACACGTAAAAAAAGACAGATAATACCTATTCGCCTTAATACCTATTATTAAAATATGTCATCTGTCATCGCACCTTCTTACGCAGAGTCTAATCTCGTTTTGTTGGTCAACAAATCTACAGTCAGCCCTCTATCGACAAAGCTAAGAACTATAATACTGTTATGGCCACGTACCCTTTCTAAACCTTGTAAACAAAGGTGCCTAATACTGATCGTACAGTCATTGTTTACATACAGTTCGTGCAGATGGCGTTAGAAAATTATCTGATCTGATTGGTTTTTGGTTTCATGTAAAATACGAGTGTAAAGGCGAGTCATTGATTGAATGGTTGTCTCTGTCTTTTTCTTTACGTTTAAAGAGTACAGAAAATAACCACACTTTTGCATTTTTTCAATGTTTTTTCGTTGGAAAGTTTTGAAAATGTGTACTTAATTAAATTTGGATAAACATATACTACGTAGTTTGAAAAGAAGGAAATTATGATATAAAATTCAAATTTGAAAGAAATATTTTTTCCTACAAATTTTTACGGGCTTCGTTTTACTTAGCTTCAAAATATGCTATGTTTGGAATTTTTTATGATCGAGGCAAGTTAATCTAATCGTGTAATGAACTTACAAGGGCCCTAGGTTTTATCCTTGAATAAAACATATCTTTTTTCAGGACGAAAAATTAAGCGGGGATAATTTTCCAAATTTTTTTGCTAAGCTCTCCTCACTGCTTATTTGCCAATATACCGCCTTAATTAGCATATAAACAGAACAATAACCTACTTAATTAGATTACGATGGAACTCATCAATAAGTATATTAAGTTAGGATTCCAATATTCAAAATAGCTTTAGATTTTTAGAGACTACCTACATTTTCTAAGATTACTGTCTCTGTTTCGACTGACTTCAATCTTCAGTTAAGGAGGAGGTTGAAGGTTTAGGAGAACCCTGCTTTGTGCGAGTCCGACTCGCACTTGACCTGTTTTTTTATTTTATTTGATAGGTTATACTGCCTGGTTGGTCCCGTACATATTTTTTTCAACAACGGGCAAGTACTTTTTTAGAAAATTAACAAAAACAAAAAAAAATTACTTGGTTTTTGGTATGTTAACGTTTTCAGCGTTTTCAATTATTCTCAGTTGTCTCTCCGTGTACTTGTATAGCTTTAGATATTATGTACAGAGGCCAGCACATCAACCTAGACACTCATAGTGCGATTATGATCCATGGGCATACGGCATAAGAAGGGTGCAAAGTCCAAAGTGTCTAGCTTGATGTGCTGCCCTCTGTACATTTACCAGGTGTTTTACTTTCGACACTTCGAGACGAGTGCGTTAAATAATCGTAACATCCAACATTTCACTCCAGTTATCTCACTGGATGTTTTATTACTCAACTGGCCCTAAAATGGGCAATGTTGTAACATTTTAGCAGTTAACAGTATGCTAAAAGGTTTCTTCTACCATGGTCCATGGATTGTTACAAAAAAACGTAGATAAGTTTCGCGATTACGTTTATGGAGTCTTCAAATTTATTTCTTTACTACATTATTCTCGAGCGTCGGTGGCGTAACGATTAATGCCGCTACCTCCTGTCTGAGAGGTCGTGCTTCGAACCCTGCTTGAACCAATGTGTTTTCGAATTTCAATTTAACACGTTAACAGTAGGGACTGTTAGGATACAAGTACTGTATAGGGATACAAGTGTTCCGAACCACGCCATATGTTCATATGTGTGAGCCCGTAAAGTAGCATAGGCCTCTGTGCCTCATAGGGTACACGAACTCGGCGGAACCGCTGCCCGTGTACCACATACGGTACACTGGATTGTTAACGTGTTAATATTTACATTTATCGGACGCTCTTACTGTGCAGGGACACATCATGAGAAAACCTGTACACGACTGCGAAGAAACTCGAAGGTTGTGTGTGAAGTCGACCAACCCGCACTGAGCCCGCGTGGTTGTTTAAGGCCCGATCGCCCTAATTCAGCGCAGGCTCGGTGGGGACGTTTATGAGCTGATATGATGATTATTCTCTAGACTGTTGATTTAGTCAATTGATGTTGTAATATCCATCTAAATATATATAACTCAAAAGTGACTGACTGACTGACATAGTGATCTATCAACGCACAGCCCAAACCACTGGACAGATCGGGCTGAAATTTGGCATGCAGGTAGATGTTATGACGTAGGCATCCGCTAAAAAAGGGTTTTGCGAAACTCCCACGAGAACCGCAAAAATCGGGATCTGCGCGGGCGAAGCTGCGGGCATCCAATAGTTTAGGGATAAATTTGGTCAGATGTAGCAAATAGATGAGTGTGAATTTACTTGTTACCATTGACTGAATTTATAAGAAAAACGTAAATCCTTACTTATATTATAAACCTGAAAGTGTATTTGTCTTTTTGTTTCTCTTTGAAACATAAGCTAATAAACCATTTTTGCTGAAATTTGGCATAAAGCTAAAGTAAAAGCGGGCAATCGTTATCCTAAGAAAATGCATAGTTACCAAGGGATCTAAACCAATGGTTTTAGAGCTCCCGACTTGCTTGTAACTCGGGCACAACACTCTCACTTAATGACAGACATAAAAAAAATGATACCCAAGCACGTGGGCAAAGCTGTAAGCAAAATATAGTTCTAACACATATGTATTTTTTTCTGTTCTTGAACCAGGTGTCATTAAGTCGATTTGCATAAAAAAACAACAGATTATCAAACCTTAAATAATAATAATAAAATAATAATTTTGTGGAGCGGTGTGGCATAAACTTACAGAAACATTGCAAGTGGAAAAGGCAAATTGAATGTTTTTCACCACAGTAGATACCAGTTATGCGCGTTGTGCAATAATGTGCAGAAACGTGCTAACATTTTGATTATCATTTTCTTATCAACTGGCATAGGTATATTTTATTCTGCTCCCTTCTTTATTGATTTGATACCTACTTCAGAATGGTTGTATACAAATTTTATTATGATCAGTTAAGTATTTTTTATCAAATAAACAAAAATAATTTTGCGAAAAAAAAAAGCTTTTTGGTACAAGCTTTTAGCGTCACGCGATATACATATGCATGAAAAATTTCAGCTTAATCAAAAACCGGGAAGTGGGTCAAATTTAACTTGCAAGATTTCATTACAGATACCGGAACAGGTGAAGAATTCCTATGGCTCCAGCTCCAGCATCAGCTCCATGTTATCATAATATTGCAGTGTCACGCGATAATACATATGCACGCAAAATTTCAGCTTAATCGGAAATCTAAAAGTGGGTCAAAATTAACTTCAAGATTTTATAACAGACACCGGGACATGTGAAAGTAAATAAAAGCTTGTAAAATATAGCAAACTTGAATTCTGTAATTACTTAACTACTTATTATTATTATTTCAGCTCATATACGTCCCCACCGAGGGGCTCGAGCCTACCCTGAATCAGGGCGATTAGGCCTTAGTCGACCACGCGGGCCCAGTGCGGGTTGGTCGACTCCACACACAACCACTTATAACCGTTGTCAATTATTATTTGATATTTTCTCAAATGTAGTTACCAATTTTCTTGCAACTCAGTGTACAAAACAGTAAGGAGCGTGTGATGCCGACTTGGCACACAATAGTACAATACCTTTTGTTTGTGAATGTAGTAATGTTTAGGAGGTACTGCTTAGATTTGATTGGATAGACTGACATGTGTAAGGTGGAATTGTGAAGAATGAATACTCGTATGTCCTTGAAAGGGTTATCATTCGATGTTTTTATATGGGAATATACTAAAGAAGAAGCGTCGGTGGCTCAACCGGTAACGACTCGGTCCATCTAACCAGAGGTACCGGGTTCAAATCTGGACGGCCAATGTACCAATGAGTTTTTCAAAAACTTACGTACATACTTACCGATTGCTTTAACGGTGAAGGAAAACATCGTGAGGAAACCTGCACACGCCTGCGAAGAAACTCGAAGGTTGTGTGTGAAGTCGACCAACCCGCACTGGGCCCGCGTGGTCGACTAAGGCCTAATCGCCCTGATTCAGGGTAGGCTCGAGCCCCTCGGTGGGGACGTATATGAGCTGTAATGATGATGATGATGATACTAAAGATATATTATAATGACGAAATAGAAAAGAGAGAAGAGTGACTTAAAATTTCTGTATGTTTTTTATCATTAAGCTAAGTACCTACCTTTTTTACCCAACTGCCCAAAAATAAGGGTATGTTTTTAGGGTTCCGTACCTCAAACTTGTGTGTCTGTCCATCTGTATGTCACAAAAAAATTTCTCTGAAACACTGGACCGATTGAGTTGAAATTTCGTGTACCTAAAATTAAATTCTTTCGCGATGTGTATATATGTTAAAAAAACTATGAGTGACTACATGAAAACCGTGAATTAAACTGATTCTAAATAGTTTTGTTAAACTTTAATGTCCGTATTCTTTTTTTTTATCGACAATAATTGGTGAGCCCTTGGCATCATCTCACCTGATGGTAAGTGACGATGATGCTGAAGATGGAAGCGGGCTTACCAAGATTCCCCAACGCAATGGGGATCTGGCTATCTTATCTTCAAGCCGGAACACATCAATGTTATAACATTGATGTTTGGCGGCAAGACTTGGATAAGATGGGGGTAGCTAGCCAGGCGGGCTCAGAAAACCCTTACACCAACCAAACCGAGTCTTACTAAGTAAGACTCCACCGGGAATTGAACCCGCGACCTCCTGATGTGAAGCTAATGGACTTAACCATTACGCCATGAAGGTAGTAAAACAAACAGATATGACTACCCATTTACTGGTCAGTCTGTGTCAAGTGCTGTTCCCACATATAGTTGCACAGATAGAACAAAACAAAGGTTTCATAACAGCGTACATTATCTGTTAACTCTTTGCTTTCAAAACACATGTTATGATGATGAAGGCCGCGAACTAATTTGGTGGCAGTAGGTTATTGAGAGGGTCGAGTTTTTACCCGACTTCCCTTACCCAAAAAGGAGGGTAATGATTTTCGGAAGTATATATGTATGTCTGTTTCTGTTAACTCTGCTTTCAAAACACGTGTTATGACGAAGGCCGCGAACTTATTTGGTGGCAGTAGGTTATTGAGAGGGTCGAGTTTTTACCCGACTTACCTTACCGAAACAGGAGGGTAATGATTTTCGGATGTATGTATGTATGTCTGTTTCTGTCAACTCTGCTTTCAAAACACGTGTTAAGACGAAGGCCGCGAACTAATTTGGTGGCAGTAGGTTATTGAGAGGGTCGAGTTTTTACCCGACTTCCCTTACTGAAAAAGGAGGGTAATGATTTTCGGATGTATGTATGTATGTCTGTTTCTGTTAACTCTGCTTTCAAAACACGTGTTAAGATGAAGGTCGCGAACTAATTTGGTGGCAGTAGGTTATTGAGAGGGTCGAGTTTTTACCCGACTTCCCTTACCGAAAAAGGAGGGTATTTTTTTCGGATGTATGTATGTCTGTCTGTTTCTTTGGGTGGGTCTATAGCTTTAACGGATTAATGGATTTTGAAGTGCGAGGTGTCGTAAGATTCGTCTTGATGCGAAAGTTACATAGGATACATTTGAACCCGACGGCCAAAAAAAGTGGGATAATGTTTTATGCTGTCGGTTTTTTCATTTTTAATTAAATTGGTTATTATGAAGAAGAATGGTATTACATACTAGTTCTTTTAAACACTTTTTACCGCACTCGTGTACTAGGACGCAATTATGCGTCGCTGCTACGTCGTAGAAGCGGAAGAGTCCTTTAATACTATGTGTAATAATCGTAACTAAAACGATACGAAAGTTTTAATCAATTGAAAATATGATATTTGGCGTTTTCTGCCAATTTCATCGATCAAGTCTATAGTATTAAAAGTCATTGGTCGTTTTTCATATTTTTGGGGCATATTTTTTTACCACAATCCTTACTTCCTTACTATGATCCTTACTAATATTATAAATATTAAAATGTGTTTGTTAGTTTAAATAAATAATAATAATAAAATTATCCTTTATTGCATACCAGAAAAAGCATTAAAGATACTTAACTTGTTTGTTTGTTTGTTACCTTTTCACGCTTGAACACCTGACCAATCTTTATGAAATTTGGCATGCAGGTAGCCTCTGTCACTGGCAAGGACATAGGCTACTTTTTATCCCGTGAAATAGCATAGTTTGATGCAGTTCCTGAGGGAACACTCTTTTTTGGTTAATTTCTTTAACATCGCAAAGGAACAATAATTTGTAATGATTTTGTGCACAGAGATGGTTAATAAAGTAGAAAATGCCATAGTTTACTAATTAGCATATCCTGACATAGTCCCCGAAAAATCTTTGGAAAACTCATTTCGAAGCTTGCGCATGTCGGCGTCGCAACGGCGCAACGGATTGAAGTTATTTTTTGTATGAATCAGAATAGCCCGATCTGTGATAGGGATGTGAAGAAAACTTATGTCCATTCCGCGAGCCACTTGCGGCTCGCTCACCACTCACCCTTAAAGTAAGTCATAAAAATGATGTCCACGCTGGCGAAGCCGCGGGCACAAGCTATTAAATGTATAAAAATTTACGGTGCTATGTACTTACTAGCGTCGGTGGCGTAACGGCTAGGGCCGCTGCCTCCTGTCCGGGAGGTCGTGGTTCGAATCCTGCCACGTACCAATGTGCTTTCGAATTTAGATGTCATATGTACGTTCATCCGACGCTCTTAATACGGTGAAGGAAAACATCGTGAGGAAACCTGCACACGCCTGCGGAGAAACTCGCAGGTTGTGTGTGAAGTCGACCAACCCGCACTGGGCCCGCGTGGTCGACTAAGGCCCGATCGCCCTAATTCAGGATAGGCTCGAGCCCCTCGGTGGGGACGTATATGAGCTGATATCACTCATCATGTACTTACTACAATACGCTTTCACATAACAAGTTTTGAACCAAACACATAAAAGTTACGAGGCGGTAAACCAGAACAATTAAACCTCAATATAATGTTTATTTTGTGTCAACTAAAACAGTTATTACAAAATGAAATGCAGACGAGTAACCTGGTTAATGTGACCTAACCTTAACCAGACATTACATAAAGAGTTCAAACTACCGCTTATGGTGCGACCACAGTAACTGCTGACTGTTGCTTGTGACTTTGAAATTATCTTTTTATTGACGTGCAACGTCTAATAAATCGATGGACGCCGGCTGCACGCACGAACAAGGATGACACATTGTCCCGTTACGCTCATTGTCCCGTTACGTTATGACGTTGTCACGTTAAACTATCGTCCGTAAACCGACTTTACAGACAACCAATTTTTTTTAAAATTACTTTCAAACACCAAAATCGCAAAACTCAATGTCTTTTCTAGAAAAGGTTTTAATTCTTAAAGACTTTGTCTATACTTCGAAAGTAATAAATTAAAATGCCTACTAATTTCGTATGTAGGTAAAGTTTATGTTAAAATACTGCCTATGCTAAACCTAGGTTCCACACATTTATTTTGCATATTTAGTATTTTTTTTGCACTAAGTTATTAACTCCTTTACTTGAAAGTATGAATTAGCTGTGCCAAAGATTGATTGTGGTTTAATAGTGTGGTTGCGAAAACCTATCATATTCTTAACCACAACCCCTTCACTGGCTATTAATAGTGACGACAATAAGTACAAGACATTCATATCCTGAATGCAAAACAATTTTAATCTATATAAAATAATTGCACAGGGTATAAATATAAATTACTTTTTTTTAGCTTCCTGACTTGTCAAGAAATTCAAGGTGTTAAAACTGGTTACTTTTAATTTTTTTATACATTCACGAGTGACATTTGATTTTAACCTTGAAATAATTATTTTAGTAGCTAATTATTTCATATTTTGTTTTTTACGACATCTTGCTCAGTTTATGAATGTTTGCAGCTTCTTTAGTACTTTATTAGATGATGTAAGATGGTGTAAGATCATTTCATTACAATGTATAAAATCCTATCTTACATTAGATCTAAAAGATTATTTTAGAATTTCAGACATTTTATTTTTTCCTACATCTAGATCAGTCTTAGAGTGATTTGTTCGTAATTTTTAGTTTAATTCATCAGTGAAAGTATGTGGCAAAAAAATAAAGTTCTCAGTTTTAGTGTTTTTTGAGTTTTTAACCACAAATTTGCGCATGCGCAAATCAAATTATTTTATTATAAAACCACTTTAACACCGCGAAGGTCATCCATTGTCGCTACTTTAGTCACGCCTCCAGCCTTTGTCTGTTTCTTGACCTTTCATTTCCTACACAGAAACAGAAATAAAACAACGGAAGACATTTTAAACAAATCTTTTTTTATTCTTTTTCTTATCTTTAGTATAGTATTTTTACAATCGACCTTAAAACTAAAATGGTAACTTCGTCACTATACACTGCATGCTGCCACAGAAAAAAAAACTCATCTTTTTGTCTATTATGCTGCACACATTCTAGTCAGTATTATAAATACAGGATGAAGCTGAAATCGCTGACTGAATTCAAAGTAAGCATGTTCACATAAAACTGATCGACTTTCCCAGGGAAACCTATACAATAGGAACAAAAAAATCCTATTCCATACAAAGTTGGCCAATCAGCCACGTATGTGTTAGTGTAAATAGTCCAAAAAAAACTGTGCTCTGATTGTATAGGTTACTTAGGAAAAAATGTTGAGTTTTATGACTTTATTAAGAGAATAGAGCCATAGATTTCAATTTCACTCTGTATACAAAATAAAAATTTAAAAAACTAAAATATGAGATTTTTTTGCTATCCCGGCCAATGGTGGGTAACTTTCTACCGACTAGGGCAAGCAATAGGAGGACAACTTTTTGATTATAAATAAAGTTTATGAAACTGATGGATGAACAATTAGACTATTCTTAATTAACCTAGTGGCTGTAGTAGTTGCCTCCATAGCTTAAGTGGCTGTAGTCATCGTGTTCCTTAAGGAAAACGGGCACCTTAACTGGCACGGGGTAAGGCTTCTCCACGGGGACTGGGACTGGCCTCTCCACGTGAACTGGGTAAGGTCTGTCGACGGGTACGTTTATAGGGACAGCCACTGGCTTCTCCACTGGGTAAGGCACGTGCTTGTACACTGGGTATGGCTCTGGGACGGGCACTTTAACGGGGACTGGGTAAGGTTTCTCCACAGGGACAGCGTAGGGTCTGTCTACGGGAACGTGCACGGGAACAGCTACAGGTTTTTCAACGTGAACGGGGTAAGGTACATGCTTCTCGACGGGGTAAGGGGCAGGAACGTGAACAGGGTAAGGCCTGTCAACTGGCACTTTGACGGGGACACCGACATGCCTAATTACTTCGTAGGGTTGTGGCACTGGGACTTTCACCTCAACGGGGTATGGCACGTGTTTCTCCACGGGGTAGGGTTGAGGCACTGGCACCTTCACGGGGTAAGGTACGTGCTTCTCAACGGGGTAAGGCTGGGGCACGAGGACCTTAACGGGGTAGGGCCTGTCAACTGGTACGTGGACGGGGTAAGGAACCTTCTTCTCTACAGGGTAAGGAGCGGGGACGTGAACTGGAACTTTGACGTACTCCTTCACGTGAACTGGCACGTGTTTGATGACCTCATAGGGCTGGGGTACTGGTACCTTAACTGGGTAAGGTACGTGCTTCTCCACTGGGTATGGCACAGGTCTGTCGACGGGGTACGCGACGGGGACTCCCTTGACTAAGGTGATGGTTCTGGTGACGTCATGGTGTTCTCCGATGGGGAAGCCATACTGGGCGTGGCCGAGACCGGAGTCTTCAATGACGTTGTAGGCGCCGCCAAAGCCGTGACCGGAGCCGATGTACCCAACGTCTAGACCGCTGATGCCGTAGCCATACCCGAGGTTCAGGAGGCCGCGTTTGTCCAGCTTTTTGTCTAAAGGTTCAGCCTTCTTCTCTGTCGTCTTCTTCTCGCTGGCAGCGGCTGCTGCTACCAGCAGGAAAACAAGACAGATCTGTGGGCAAAGAAGAGATGATTATATCCTGGGCACATGCTTTTAATTGTTTGGTTACATAATAACTTGCTTTGTCATTAAATAAAAATGCTTTTGTTCATTCTTAGCAAATGACGACTTGTTTTATACCTATTTTTCAACTGGCTTCAAAAAGAAGTTTTTCAATTCGACTGTATGTTTTTTTACTTTGTTGATATCTTCGCAGATTTTAAACCAATGTTCATGCTTATTTTTATGCCACGTTGTTTCTATAAAAATTTCATTAAAATTGGTTAAGTATTGTTTTAGGAAATGAGGAAAAACCATAAGATGTAGCAAAATTGTACTTAGTTGTTGAGATTGAAGTCGGTTTTTTTAACCTTTTTTAGCATTTCCAATTTTATTTGTTTTAATTACTTTAGGCATTTACAACAGTAACAGTTGCTTGCTCCTTATCAAAAAAAATTTAAGCAATATCCCAGTTTTATGTAATCTGAGTAATCAGTAATCACAGTGCTAAGATTAGCTATTGATACCAATTTTCGAATCGAACGTCAGTAATTTGCCTTGCTTCTATGGTGTTTCCTTTGTGCAACAAATCATAAATGGGATAAAATATATTTTTTTCGACTCTCGTAGTACTTCTATATAAGGTGTAACAAAATTAGCTGAAACTATTTTAACTGGTGCTTCTACCCATGAAACTGAACAACTTCCCCCATGATAACCATAGTCAAATCGCAAAAAAAATTGGCTCTCCCATACTAACTCGATTAGCTGATCAGCCAACTTAGTATGGGAAGTTCAAATTTTTTTTGGAGATTTGACTATGGGTTTCATAGAGAAAGTTGTTCAGTTTCATGGGAAGAAGCACCAGTTAAAATATTTTCAGCTAATTTTGTTAGACCTTATATACAAGGTGTTACAAAATTGGTGTAGGCCCCGTTAACTTTCTACTCATCATACTTTTGTTCTATGGCTTTGCTGAAATCGTAAAAAATATATTAAAATCTATCTTCATACAAATCGATCAGCTGATTGACCAATTTTGTGCATTTTTCTATGGAGGGTCCTATTTTTTTATTGAATTGACTATGGGTTCCTCGGGGAAAGTTGTTCACTATGATGGGTAGATACCCAAGTTAATAGATCCTAAACCAATTTTGTTACACCCTGTATATCACAAAAACTACAGCTGTTCCTAATGACGTATATCTAGGTCCAATTAGTAACAAATACTCTGTTTATCCAACCCATATTTTGTTACATATAAATCAATTGAACTATTTGTGAATTATCGGTGTTAGATAACGCGTTAAGCGAAGTGTGAGCGATTCTAGAAAAAAATAGGAAATACCTAATAGAACGTAATCGACTTTCTACAGTTGAAGTCTACGGTAATTGTGTAGTAATATGCACATTATCTTCAGATAAAACGTTTTGTCTTACTTGGCTAGGAATAAAAGGAGGAAACGTTAACAATCCATAAGCGTCCCCACTGTTGGGGCACGATCTCGTTCAAGATATCAGAATGTTTATTCAGAATAGGTGCATCGCTCCCATCAACCTGATTAGAGTAAAATTAACGACCCCGCTCCCGATGAGCCACCATCCGCAATCTGAACTCGGGTTAGGCCATACCAAAGTATACATATTAGTACTAACATACAGTATAGAGTGCAAAGGCGGCCTTATCGCTTTAAGCGATTTCTACCAGGCAAGCTTTAGTTAGTTAATACTTTTTAGATAATACATTGTTAGATTAAATATTTATGACATGGGCCTAAATGCCTAAATAAATAGCTAAAAATTGTTTTATCATCATCATCATATCAGACGAGAGACGATCACTGCTGGAAAGAGGCTTACCCCAAGGATTTCCACAGCGGAAGGTCCTGCGCTGCCCACATCCAGCGGTTTCCCAGACCGTTACAAGTTTATTATTGTTTATAATTTCCTAATATTTTTAAACTAAAAAACTTTAATGTTAAAATAGCATAATGTCTTAATTTTTGAAACTTCCATAAACAAACTAGGCCATTGGGATATTTCAAGACATCATTGATATGCATGGCCATGTACCAATAACCATATTTGACAATCTTTATTAAGAATCTCTTAAATTCATACATTATTCATAATGAAATCGCAAGAAATGTAATCAAAACAGGTACTTAACTCGGTAAGAGTATTTAATCGACAATTGAAGGTTTTAAAGATATTCTTCATACAGGACTATCTTGTTTCAAGCTTAGGCAGATTGCTACCATAATAAACTTTTTTTTTATAAATAATTTTGCGGCTGTTTTAATTCTATTACAAAACAAATTAATAAAATAAAAGTTATAAATATATTAAGAATATATTACCAAGACTTCAGTAGTAACTATAGAGTACAATTTAATTGAACTTTTTCTGCTACTGTACGTACCTACTATATTTTTTTTTATTCACGATTGGTAAACCCTTGACAACAGCTCATCAAGTGACGATGTTGCCTAAGATAGAAACGGGCTTACCAAGATTCCCCAACGTAATGGGGAACTGGCTATCTAATCTTCACGCCGGAACACACCAATGATATCAAAATTGATATTTGGCGGCAAGACTTAGACAAGATGGTGGTAGCTAGCCAGGCGGGCTTTGAAAATGCCCTGCCACCAACCAAACCGAGTCTTACAATTGACCCCGCCGGGAATCGAACCCGCGACCTCCTGTGTAAATCCAGTGAACTTTGGCTCTGGGCTACGGAGGCGGTTAGATGTCTGTAAAATTATCTTTTTGCACAAGTCACTTGAACTTAAAAGGTCAGAAACTAAATTGTGTCACAAGATGTCAGCTTTCAAATAAATATTGCGCAAATACAGACTTATTTTGCAACTTCGAGGATTACACTGTCATCATCAGAATAAGAAAATGATTATCAATAACGATCAGGTCTGCAGCACTTATCATCATCATATCAGCCACATATCGTCCACTGCTCGACAAAGGCCTCCCCCAAGGATTTCCACGACGACCGGTCCTGCGCTGCCCGCATCCATCGGCTTCCCGCGACCTTCACCAGGTCATCGGTCTACCGCGTGGGAGGCCTGCCTACGCTACGTTTTCCGGTGCAGCACTTATCAATACCTCGAATTACACCTTCTACATTCATAAACAATGAAATATTACTTGTTTATTATAGGGTATTGTGTTATCTCTCGGGGTTATTTCTCATAATTTTGAAACACTTTAATGACATTCTATAATAATAAACCAAAAAAATATATTTACATTTTTCAAACTCTACTTCAAATGTTTTTTACCAATGATTTACAAAGTTCTCGTACTTTGATTCCAAAATTTACGTTCTAGGCCTTGCCTGTCTAGAACATATACTATAGCAAATCTAGAACATTACCTAGAAGCATTACCTAGGAATTGTCATTAACTAGAGAAAAATGGTTAAGGTCATCAAGTACCTAGATGACATAGTAACGTACGTTTATATGTTTTTTTTATATTTTTGTTATCACTTCAGATCAGTGTTAAATAAATTGAAACATTAACATACCCACCAATAAACATTATCTACTATGTCATTATTAAGCACAAAGCACAAAGTAGTTCGACAAATATTTATTTGTCATAATGACATAATTATTATGTTACGGTTACAATTTTTATGTCAGGGTCTGATGAGAGTGAAATTCTTACTTCATTTTGTCGAGACGATGCGATGACCTTGTAACGGATTCTGTTTTAATAAGTTAGCTCTAAATTGCTAAAAAGTTTCTTCAATGAGTCAGTGGTTTTGAGTTTTTTTTTAAATTGAAATACAGATTAGGCACTTTACTAGTGTTTGGCCCCGAACTGGACCTCGCTCGCAAAACATATCCCGTTCAGATACTGTCATACAAATTCTCTTGATATTTTTTGGAGTTTCTGAACATTTTATAACAATTGGACAAGGATTTATACCCAGACATACATACAAAGAAATGAAAACCATCTGACCTAACAAAAAACTTTCGCTTGTTCGATCGGTTGCTGACAATGCGTGTTTTTATATTTCCAATATGGTTTAGGTATAGTTTTCTATATTTTACATTTTATCCATCTCCAAATATTGTTAACTAGCTTTTGCCTGCGGCTTCACCCGCGTTGACTTGTTTTTTATGACTATCTTTGAGGGGAGTGGTGCGCGAGCAGCAAGCGGCTCGCGAGCGTGGTCATTAGTTTTCTCCACATCCCAATACCGGATCGGGCTATTCTGGTTAGCAGTCTATGTTATTTACCACTCCCTCAACCATCTCTAAGCAAAAAATCACAACAAAACATTGTTCCGTGGGGATGTTACAGAAATGAAACAAAAAAAGACCTTTTTTTCAGTTCCCTCAGGAACTGCATCGGACTATGCTATTTTCACGGGAAAAAAGTTATGTACGTAATGACACAAGCTACCTGCTTGCCAAATTTCATCGAGATTGGTCAAGGTGTTGAAGCGTGAAAAGGTAATAAACAAACAAACAAACACATTTTCAAATTTATAATATTAACAAGGATTAAATCCTTACTAATATTATAAATGTGAAAATGTGTTTTTATTTTACGCTTGTACATCAAAATGATATTGATAGAAAATAAATTGTAACAAAATATTGATATAAAGTTCGTCGATGATAAAAACACACACATTTTGATCATACAGCAGCTTCCCAATTATAAATGGCAACGTTAATCAATTTCGCCATGGAAATTCTTGTTGTTCTACAGTAAAAATGTTGTTCGACAGTAAAAAAATAATAGTCTGCATATCGTAAATTGTATTCCATAATAGAATAATCGATTTTATTCGCCCTACACGCCATTTTCTTGTATAAAAAAAAGTGTTTTGTTGTGTTTTATTAAATCTTGTTTGAGTAGTGCACACGAAATTAATTGGGAAATGGATTTTCTTTACATTTTATTTTTCTCTCTCTTTTTTTTCGCCAAAGTGAAAGCGCAAAGTAAGTTTTTCTTATCTGTTATATATACCAAATTACGTTATTATTTAAGATTTTAACTTTTCTGTAACAAAATGTGAAACCTCTATTTCTTTTTAGTTATCTTTGTATTTAAATAAATATTTTTTTTTTGGTTTTCTAGCAAGATGAATAACAGGTTTGGATTGCCAGAATAGTTGCATTGAATGCTATGGACCTTCGTCTGAAGCTCTCTGCGTAGAAAACCAGTGTAGATGTAGAGTAAATAAATAGTTATTCGAATTGCTCTTAGCTGTTGCCGCAGTTTTTGTGAAATAAAATACCGATATTTTTATCGGTTCCATGTGTCATGTTATTACTGTGGAAATACGTTTATACCAAAGTCATGTATTTGCTTATTCGTGAGTATTTAAGTTATTTATACTTATAAGTTATTCTTTAGCATGATGGTTTTTTGTAAATAAACACTTATTAGATTTATGTAAAAATACTCCTATAACCTATATAGAGAACTGTAATTCTTATGTTTTTGGTAAACTTAAATGATTTTCTTTTACGAAAAAGATTTTTTTACTTTTCAATCGATACGGGTTGACCTAAAAATAAAGCCAAGCTTCACATTTTATAATTAAAACGTTAAAAATATTTTAGTAATCAATCTTTGCATATTAATCTCCTCTGGTAAGGATTGTCTGAATAATCTGTTTGTTTTAGTGTGAAGATCACTTAAGTCCGATAAAACGTGTTGCATTTAATCCTTGGGTGCAATAAAATGTCATACATATAAAATTTGAAGTAAAATTTGAGCACGTTTTTTTTAATGTTCGTCTATTTTATGGAGCTAGTATTACGGAACTCTCCATTACTCAGAGACATGACACTATTTCTAAATTCCATATTTAAATCACGGCAGTGAAAACGTTATGTCCGTTATAAAACTTAAGTGAAAATTGTGCGTTTAAAAATTCTAGGAGCGATCCTCTGTGACTATGATGACACAATGCTTTCCTTTTTTAACCGACTTCCAAAAAGTAGGAGGTTCACAAATGACTGTATTTTTTTGTATGTTTGTTACGCGATATCTTCACAGATTGTAAACCGATTTTCATTATTCTTTTTTTATTTGATAAGGTATGCCATCAGGTTGGTTTCGTATACATTTTATCAAAATCGGGGGAGTGCTTTTTTTGTAAATTAATAAAAACGAAAAATAACAATGCAGAACACATTATATTAAGTTGTTGCGATGGAAGTCGGTTTTTTAACGTGTTCAGCGTTTCCAATTGTTACATTTTATGGTTGCTAGTAAGTGTAACGTTATTTTGTATAAAAATAATATTATACCGTCCACTGCCAGTCCGCTAAATTTCCCTTATATAGGGTGTATCAAAAATTAGTGCAGGAGCCGTTAATTGGAGCTTGTAATCATCATCATCATTACAGCTCATATACGTCCCCACCGAGGGGCTCGAGCCTACCCTGAATCAGGGCGATTAGGCCTTAGTCGACCACGCGGGCCCAGAGCGGGTTGGTCAACTTCACACACAACCTTCGAGTTTCTTCGCAGGCGTGTGCAGGTTTCCTCACGATGTTTTCCTTCACCGTTAAAGCAATCGGTAAGTATGTACGTAAGTTTTTTGAAAAACTCATTGGTACATTGGCCATCCAGATTTGAACCCGGTACCTCTGGTTAGATGGACCGAGTCGTTACCGGTTGAGCCACCGACGCTTCTAATCATCATACTGGACAACTTTCCTTGAGAGATCCATAGGCAAATCTCAAAAAAAATTTGAATCCCATATATATCGATCAGCTAATTGACCATTTAGTACAGAGGAGATCCAAAGTTTCTTTTTAGGGTTCCGTATATCCAAATGGTGACCAACGGGGCCTTATTTCTGAGCCACCGCTGCTTGTCTGTCTGTCAGCGTGCGGTATTTCATCAACCATAATAGGTAGATATAATGTGTATTTCTATTGCCGCTATAACTACAAGTACGTACTAAAAATTAGAAAAAGTTAAAAAGTAAGGGTGGTTTTCATGCAAAAATCGTGTTTTTATAGGTATTTTAGATTACCAATTGTGCATAAAAAAAAAAAAAAAAATTAAGCTGTATCGAAAAAAGGTAAAACATAAAAGCGTAGAACTAAGCGTGGTTATAGTACTAATCCTGAAGTAAAACAAAAAACAATAAAAACCGGCCAAGTGTGAGTCGTACTTGCGTTTAGGAGTCTCTGAATAAAAAAAACATATTTCTGTCGCTCGTGTTGATGTCTTTTGTTTGTAATGTGAATAGGCATTATTGTCATAGTAAAGTCACAGTACGTTAGTACTAATATATATACTGTGGTAAAGTGGAGAGGTGCACTAGTACGGAATCCTTGGAGAACGAGTCCGACTTACACTTGGCCGGTTTTCTTTGGAAAAGCTATTTAAAGTTGTTCATAATGATGAGTTGAAGCCCCAGTTACGGGTCCTACACAAATTTTAATACACCCTGTATAACTGGGTGCACAAACTTACCCTATTGCAACAAAATGCAAACAAAACTATTCACAAAGTGACTGCAAAACGATGGTAATCAGGTAGAAGGAGGTCGCTCGGGTGAGATCGGGTCGGCTCGTGGGATAGTTGCGCACGCGGCTGACGCAATGCCGGGCTGCCGGCTACTTACCACACTGCCGTTTTAAAGGATCATTGTAATTGGGTGGGAATTTCGTGGTCTTTCTTCTTTTTTCTTTGGGACATGAAAATTACATGCGGAAAACTACGGATTACGACCCTGGTAGGGCTAACTTGTTTGAGTTTACTGCCACGCTGTCATAATGTAAGTTAGGGTTTGTACTTAGAGCACATATAAAAGAACTAGATCTCTGGTTTCATACAAAATAAACTTTAATAAAGTCCAGACAGTAGTTGTTTGGCAGGACACAATGATAGATAATATATTCAAATAGCTATGTAAGACAGAGAGAGAAAACTTAGCTAGTACACCTCCGTGAGCAAAAGTGTGTGTGTTCGGACACATTTGACCAAAATGAGTGATTGTGAAATTTGTTATTTTACATGTGAGTTGATGTTTTGTATCATAACATATTATAATTTCTTTGACGAAGGACCTGAGGACGAAGTTAGATATTTCGTGTTACCCAACTTAAAAATGACAGAAAGAAAATACTAAAACAATGACTTTATTTGTTAACTAAAAGCAAAAAACGGCAACTTTTGAGTAACGTAAAGTGAGTGGAGAACAGTCTTGGTTATATAAACAACTACTTTTTTATCCAGGTCCTAAGCTGTCTCCCTACCAAATTTCAGCCAGATATGTTTAGTAGTTAGTTAGTTTTCGAGTGAACCTAGTTTTTATGTCTGTCGTGCTGTCGAGCGTGGGAACTGAATCAACTCTAGATCCCTTGGGAACTATGTCGGGCTATGCTAATTAGTTGTCAATTAGATAATCAGTATTAATTAGCACGTCAATCCTTAGCTTCATTGCGACGTGACATAAATTAACAAAGAAGAGAGAGTTAATAGCTATCCCACGGGAACCACTTAAGAAATCGGGATAAGAAGTAGCCTATATTATGTTAATCCAGGACCTAAACTATATGTGTGACAAGTTTCATCCTAATCCGTCCAGTGGTTGAAGCCTGAAAGAGTAACAAACATCCTTCCATACATACAAACTTTCACATTTATAGTTTTATTAGTAGGATATTGGCGATACCAATACCGATACCAATACTCTTAGTGAATTTTACTTTCTGGATAGTTATTTTCGACGCTAAGCGGTGTTCACTTGGATAGTCCCCTTCATGTAGATCTACAAGTTTTATGTGTTGTAATTTTTAAAATTGATGCCGCGGGACACGTTTTCTTTACAATACACATAAGAGTTTATTACTTGGGAATTATCAAATGTCGAAATTTCAAAATTATTCCATAAAGCAGTTTTATGTTTTTTGAAATTGACATTATTTCGCTATTTATTTTATTTTATTCAACCGACTAATTATAAAAATAGTCATACGCAAACGAATTAATTTTTATATCATCATCACATTACCCGAAAAACGTCTATTGCTAAACAAAGCCTCCCTCAAGGATTTCCACGACGACTGGTCCTGCGCTGCCCGCATGCAGTGGCTTCCCGCGATCTTCACCAGGTCGTCGGTTCACCGCGTGGGAGGCCTGCCTACGCTACTAAGCGTAGGTCCACCGCGTGGGAGGCCTGCCTACGCTACTAAACGCTACGCTAATTTTGATAAGTAATTTGTATTTTATTTAGCATGGAAAATGCCTTTTTCAATGAAATAGACGAAACAAGAGGCGCGAATACATTACTTTTTTAAAACGCGAAATGTAGTTGTATCGGCAATAAAAATATCGCAGATGTCGATATATCGGCAAACCCAAAATATCACCTATATATCGGTATCGGTATCGGATCCATCTCTGGGTCTAACCTCTGAATTTCAAATTTATAAAAAAAATACGATTTAAAATCTTAATCCTTTATTAATTAACACAGGTCTCTAACAGTAGTGTAAGTATCAACCTAATTTATTTAATGATTTTGCACCTGTGTGCACGAAGTAACTAGTATCTCATCTGTGCCTGTGCAATAAGGTTAATATACGGCCAAAGATACCCTTTGCCACGTCTCAATTTCAAATTAATAAAAAAAATGTAATTTAAAATCTTAATCCTTTATTAATCAACACAGGTCTGCAACAATATTGCAAGTATCAACCTAATTTAATTAATGATTTTGCACCTGTGCACGAAGTGACTAGTATCTCATCTGTGCAGCCTGTGCAATTAGGTTATGCCACCTCTAATCATACCTATTACATTCCTTGCCACATTCACTAAGTAAACGTACTTACGAGAAAACTGTGCGTTTTTCTCACTTAGAATAATCTAGTCAAATAGACTGGGCTTACCAGCTCTACCAGTTTTGGTACTAAGCACCATTCTATACCCGTTTTGACCTAATCGCAGTCCTTTTAAGGTTAGTTAATGTATGGCGGTAGGTATTGAAGTTTCGCTATGTTGTCACCCTTGTAAACTAAGTGTGGAAATATGTGTTTGATTTATGAATGGGTTTTAGTACCAATATTTTTCTATTTTTCTATTAACAGTCATTCATAAATCGATCACATATTTCCACACTTAGAAGTGAAGTTGGTTTTTTTAACGTCTTTCGCTTTTCGAATTATTAAATTTTATGGTTCCTTGTCATCATCATCATCATATCAGCCGAAAGACATCCACTGCTTGACAAAGGCCTCCCCCAAAGATTTTAACGACGACCGGTCCTGCGCTGCCCGCCTCAGCGGCTTCCCGTGACCTTCACCAGATCGTCGGTCCACCGCTTGGGAGGCCTTCCTACGCTACGTTTTCCGGTGCGTGGTCGCTACTTGAGAACTTTACTACCCCAACGGCCATCAGTTCTACGAGCTATGTGCCTGCACCGGAAAACGTAGCGTAGGCAGCCTAGATTTTTTGTATGTAAAACATTATTATAATATAGGTTAAGACTCCCTATTACTGACAATCGCCCCTTTTTTGTCACCCCTTTTTAAAACCTTAATATATGAACAAAATATATATATATATATTTAAATATATCTATCTTTTTTTATGTAGTTAGCAATTTTTGAAAATCTTAAAGAAGATTGAAAAACAAAAATTCAAAAAATGGGGGTAAAAGGGGCGACTTAGTGGAATACAAGTTTAGTTTAGTCTTACCCTAATATACCAAGTATTAATTATTTTTCTTTCAAATAATTTATTAAGATATAAGTTTTATCAATGTTCTTTATTTATTTTGATAAATTGATAAAGACTGCACATTAAATAAGCTTACGGGAAAACCTTTTTCTCTGACGATGTAATATCACATTTCTTCCCTATTAATTAAAACATTTTCATACAATGAGTTAATATATCTCCAGAGGGAGATTCTATGTCATTGTAAATAGCCCCAAGTTAGAGTATGCCTTACGGTATACTCCTCCTCAAATATTGCTGTAGTTAGAATGAGACAGATATACTGTAATTTTCATACAATTTGTTTTTCTCAGCTACTCCTTATAATCTACTAATTGACACAGCTTCACTGTCAAAGCTTGAAAATACTACAACTTATTTTGTTTCTTTGCTTATAGTTTAAATCCTTTCAGTAATCACGGGTTGGCTGGAAGAGATCCCTGTTTGGGATCAGTTCACCTTTGTGCATGCTACTGCTATTCTGTATCTATAATTGTTTATTTTGTTGTACAATAAAGAGTTCACAAACAATACATTGCTTCTCTATTGTAAGATATACAACCTCTTTGCTTCGACAGGTCTATACTAGACCTATGACATATATACGTGTAAATGTCAACTAAGTATGTTCAAAGTACATATTGCACAATTCGCATATTGAATGTAATTCTCTACTTTGGCTCTCTGTACGATAATTCTCGTAAGAATTCATATTGAGCCCCAAGCTATTAAAGATTCTACAGTTTCAAAATAAACTCTTTTAAATTCAAACATTAAATAATTCAACAGCAAGAGCATCTTCTTTCCCTAAAAACCGTGTCAGTTTCATCTTCCTCATCTTATCAGCTCATATACGTCCCCACCGAGGGCCTTGAGCCTACCCTGCATTGGGGCGATCGGGCCTTAGTCGACCACGCGGGCCCAGTGCGGGTTGGTCGAATTCACACACAACCTTCGAGTTTCTTCGCAGGCGTGTGCAGGTTTCCTCACAATGTTTTCCTTCACCGTAAGAGTGTCGGATAAACGTACATATGAAATCTAAATTCGAAAACACATTGGTACGTGGCAGGATTCGAACCACAGCCAGGACAGGAGGTAGCGGCCGTAACCGTTACGCCACCGACGCGTAAGTTTATTTGTATACATTTATTTTAGTAAGAATATTAAGTATTCTATTTTTAGGTGTATATATATACCTGCCAGACTACCTACCGTTGTTCGGTCGACTTCCAAAAATTAGGAGGTTTTCACTTCGACTGTATGTTTTTTTTTATGTTTGATACGCGATATTCAGAATTTGTAAACCGATTTTCATTTATTTTTTTTCGATAGAGTATCCTGCCAGGTTGGTCCCTTAAACATTTTATGAAAATTCTCTGTATTAAAACAATAATAATTATAAACATAATTTTAAAAATTATATACTAAGTTGTTGCGATGGAAGTCGATTTTTTTTAACGTGTTTAGGATTTCCAATTATGTATTTAACTAGAGCGGTATTTATTTTAATAGTTAATATCTAGAAAGAATAACTGGCATGATTTTAGTGATGAGGTGATTATTAATAATAAAAAAAATCTTATTTTCCAATTTAGTGTTCAAAGCAATTGCAACAATATACCTTCATCTTGTTTAAACTAATCGGCTCAACATCACTCCATTAATTAAAAAAAGGACGAGATTTCCGATTTTTTTTATACCTAACTTAAAACATATTATCTCCAAAAACGTTGACTTCAAAAAAGTAAAAAGTGTGCCACTCCATTTATCATCATGACATCACATAATATGAATAGTCCAAATAGAAACGATAAAATCACTTTGCTAAAAATCACTAGAGCGATGGACACACTACCCGATTTTCCCGCGAACACTTTTTTGAAGTCGCACGTTTTTTTTTCACAACACTTCACGTCACTAACACTGGCACTCACCGATATTTTCATAATGCCTCTCTTGTGTTTGTCGGGATAACGACTGGATATAAGGCGAGGTGCGTTGTGTGTTTTTATAGTTGGATATTTGGTCTGACTTTCGCCATTTTGCCCCTCTAGGTAGGACGCCGTTTGTCTCTACGGCCGAGTCCTTCGTATTTGGCCAGCCGTCGAGCGGGAAACAGACGCGCGGTGCGTTCGAATTTTAAAAGTTTTTTTTTTCATTTTCCCCGAAATGATTCAAAAAGGGAACTTGGTGATTTTGAATTTAGAAAACAGAACGCATTCGAATTTGGAATTAAATTAAAAACTCTGAAAATAGCATCTCTTTTAAAAATTAAGAAATGACTATTAACAACTGTTATTAATGCGTTATAAATTTATTTAACGAGGTGCTTAATCTATGAAATTGCACCAGTATTTTCGATTGGCTTGTAATTGTAATTCAATATTTATGAATGAATCGTGACAAACAATTTGCTTATTACAATCTGTGTGTACTTGATTACAATCTCGTGACATTTTATTACACAAACATTATAAATATGTCAACAAGTATCCTTCAAGCGAAACATGGGAGAGTGTCTTCGTCATAGAGTTTTCAACTTTTTATTATAATCTCTCAAATTAAATTATGACTGTACTAGCTTTTGCCAGCGGCTTCGCTCACGTGAACATAGTTTCTATGACTGTCTTAGAGGGTGCGCAGTGCGCGAGCCGCAAGCGGCTCGCGAGCGTGGAAATAAGTAGCCTATATGTTAATCCAGGTCCTAATCTGTCTACCTACCAAATTTCATCCAGATCCGTTTATCTGTTGTGGCGTGAAAGAGCAACAAACATACATACATAAAAAGTTTCGCGTTTATAATATTAGTAAGGATTTTGTCATGGGCACTTGGGTTTCAGCAAAGTTATCAAGGGTTTACCAATTATGAATTAAAAAAAGTGTCAACGCCGATAGGCAGTTTCAACCGACTTTCAAAAGGAGGAGGTTCTAAATTCGATTGTATTGTTTTTTAGTATGTATGTTAAGCGATATCTTTGCCAATTATAAACCGACTTTCCTAATATTTTTTATTCGAAGGATATGCCTTTAGGTTATAGTCTGTTTGTTTGGAAATGACCAAACATGTAAACAAAACATTTTATCATTTTAGATTAATCACTTATTTTTGGGCATTGATCATTTTCCTGCAAGTACTTTATTCACATAATAACTGTGTGTAAGTTCATTTAAGACTTAAATACAAATCGCAACTAGTTTATTTTTAAGAAAACACTTCTCGTTTTGTTTACATGTTTGTTTGGCCATTTCAAAACAAACAGATACTAGTTCTGCTGTATACATTTTATGAAAATCGGTTTAGAACTCTTTTTAAAAATAACAAAAACAAAAAAAATGAAGCAACATTTTACTAAGTTGTTGCGCTTGGATTTGGTTTTTAATGTATTTAGGGTTGTCAATCATCCATATTAATATTACAAATGTGAGAATGTGTGTTTGTTTATTTGTTTGTTTGTTACATTTTCACGCTTCAACACCTTGACCAATACTAATGAAATTTGGCATGCAGGTAGCCTGTGTCATGGGAAAGGACATAGGCTACTTTAAAACCCGTGAAAGTAGCATAGTCCGATGCAGTTCCTGGGGGAACTGAAAAAATACTCTTTACTTTTTGGTTAATTTCTTCAACATCACAACGGAACAATGAATTGTTGTGATTTTTTGCACAGAGATGGTTTAGGGGGTGGGAAATGACATAATTTGCTAATTAACATAATATCATAACATAGTTCCCTAGGGATCTAGAGAAAACTGCGGCTCGCGCACCACTCACCCTCAAAGACAGTCATAAAAATTATGTCCACGCGGGCGAAGCCGCGGGCAAAAGCTATATAAATAGAAATATGTTTTGCCTATATTTAAATTACTGTGTAAGATATACGTACATAAGGTGTGTTTCCTCAGTTACGCTCTACATAATCTGTGACTGATGATTGGTTATCAAACATCTATAATGCTTAATTAGTAATGGATGTACTATCTTCTATTTACAAAATATTAAGATGTACGTATAAATTAATGACCGTGGATCTGGGTCAATTAACTAATTATAGTTCTGTTCCTCAAAAGGTAAAAACGGAAATTACTCCCATGTCTGTCTGTCCTTCTATCTGTGCGTCTGTCACAGCCAATTTGCTCCGAAGCTACTGGACTGATTGAGTTGAAGTTTGGTACACATACATTATGCAAGTCTGTGACAAAATGTCGGATGAGATAATTTGAAATATATTTTTTTTATAATTTTAAGACAAACAGTTTTAAAGTTATTTATAAAATAAAGCGAATATTAACCATTGAATCCTCTTTCCCCCAATCCTCTGCCCTCGTCTCCGAAACTCTTGGGCCAAAAATCTTGAAAAAATCACGGTAAATGAAGTTGAATGCATAGATTACTAGAAAAACTATGAAAATTCTAAAATCCTTCAGTTCCCACGGGAAAAATAAAATTTCCAAAGTGCAGATTTTTCTTATCGTGTGATACAATTCACCGTGTTATCCAAGGGATAGACGGTGGTTGCCTGGTGTTGCACTTATCATAGGACTGCCGTAAATTCGGAGACACCGACCGGGAAATTTAGAACAGAAATAGAGTAAACTATGGATTATTTATAAACACTGGTAATATTTAAGAAACTTTAATTAAATAATTTTGAACAAAAAAAAACCGACTTCAAACAGGAAACTTTGGTTCCCCTCGATTTCTCTGGGATGCCATCATCTGATCCTGGTTTCCTTATCATAGTACCACCCTTGGGATATCTCCTTTCCAATAAAAAAAGAATCATCAAAATCGGTTCATAAAAGACGAAGTTATCCGCGAACACACATAAAAAATATATACAGTCGAATTGAGAAACCTCCTCCATTTTCTGAAGTCGGGTAAAAATACCAAAGTCTTTCTTACACTACGTTCTCGGTGACACTTTTCTTTATCCACTCATATTTTTCGGTAGATTTGACCGTTCTCAGTAATTCTATTTCCTCTTTAACTTAATTATAAAATTCTGTGCACGCCATTTTATAATTATAAACGCATTGAATGATGCTTTGGAGTTTGGACTATGGAGTGAATTTCGTTCTTTCGTAAACTACGCTGAAATTAACAAAAAAAAAACTTGTTCTACGTGAGCATTGTGGCCTGGGATTGCAAAAATATATTGACACATTTTAAGAAGATTTGCTTTTCTTTCCAATCCTTGGTTTTTCAAAAAAATATTTACATTTTACTACACAGGGGTAGCTTGCGAATTGTGTGCATGCCGGGACAAATGACTTGCTGACCGGATCACCGGGACATAACAACGCTTCAAACCGGGACATGTCCTGGTGTACCGGTATATATATTATGGCAGCCCTAACTTAGCATCATCCATTTAGATTTGCAACTACGGACGTTTGCAACGAGACTTTCTTATACGTTTGGATGCAGATGAGCAGCTTATCACAATAATGTTATAAAGGCAAAAGTTTGTGAGTGTGTATGTTTGTTACTTCACGAAAAAAACTACGAAACGGATCTGGCTGAAATTTGGTAGGTAGACAGATTAGGATCTGGATTAACACATAAACTAATATTGTTCACGCTCACGAGCCGCTCGCTTGTGGCTCGCGCACTGCGCACCCTCGAAGGATCATAGAAACACCGTTAAAGTAATTAATTAATTGGTAAATTCCTAAAACTCATCAGTGCATTAATTGGCTGTCATTGGAATTGAACTCGAGACCTCTGGTTAGGAGGACCGATTCGATACCTGCCATTGAGCTACCGATGCTTTTCGCAATAAAGACCGATCTTCCCAACAAAATTCTTACAGAATTGTTTTTTTTACAGAACATATGTTTTTATAAAACAATTACTTATAAATAGTCACCATCATCTTCCGAAAATCGTCCACTGCTGGACAAAGACCTCCCCCAAGAATTTTCACGATGACTGGTCTTGCGCTGCCCGCATCCATCGGCTTCCTGCGATCTTCACCAGGTCGTCGGTCCACTGCGTGGGAGGCCTTCCTACGCTACGTTTTCTGGTGCGCGGCCTTCAATCGAGAACTTTACTGCTCCAACGGCTATCGGTTCTACGAGCTATGCCCTGCCCACTGCCACTTCAGCTTAGCGATTCTGTGAGCTATGTCGGTTACTTTGGTTCTCCTGCGGATCTCCTCGTTTCTGATTCGATAACGCAGAGAAACTCCGAGTATAGCACGCTCCATTGCCCTTTGGGTGAACTTGAGCCTTCTTATGAGGCCCATAGTAAGCGACCATGTCTCAGTTCCGTAAGTCATCACTGGCAACACACACTGGTCAAAGACCTTAGTCTTATAAATAGTAAAAATTTAAAAAGTTTAAAATTAAGGATGTGCGCTTACAAGAAACGTGTTTTTTTTTAGGTTTTTTGTTTCTATGGTAAAAACAAAATAATGTTGGCTTAATATTTTTGTCCGTTCTCAGTTCTATGACCACCAATATACATTCATACATACATACACTCATACACCCGAAAACAGTATCCTTCTTACTTGGCAGTAGGATAAAAAGGAAGTTAAATAAATTTAACATAAATCTGACAGAAAAGTTTTTAAAATTATCTTACGGCTCACTTCTATCTGTAGTCCTTCCGGTGCGATTTGAGGCAAGTAATTAAAAACTATTTTTGTACCTTGCATGGCATAGGTAACGATCAACACCGGATAATTTAAATAAGTTCTCTGCGCCAGGGATGTTAGGAAGCTCCGTAACCGTAACCGAAACTATCGGATATCCAATATAAAATAATATCCATAACCGTAACCGAATCCGAAATAAAAGTTTCGGATAATATCTGATAGGGGTGGAGCCTAATTGAGACATGTTATGACAGGTTGTTTTGTTGATTGGCCGGGCAGAGGTCGGCACACGCGCGCATTGTTTGTTTTCTTCTGTTGTCGTCTTATCATACGTATTATATTTATATTTTACTTCTGAAATTTTTAAAAAATCTAATATCCTTATCCGAAACTAACGGATAATCCAAAATAATTTCATATCCGTATCCGGTATAATAATCATTTCTATATCCGTATCCAATCCGTATCCGAAATTTCATATCCATAACATCCCTGCTCTGCGCCTATGCGGAAACTGGTTTTCGTGATAACTGCATTAATTTTAAAACGAAAGGTTTCCTGAAAAGGAACTGGCCTTTATACTTTGTATATTTTTTTCGTTTGTACGTGCATTGTGTACACTTTAATTTTATTGTATTTAAACTATACTATTAAACACTGAAATAACACTGCTTCGGACTCGTTTCGTATTTAGTACAAGATATCTTCGATATATCAACCGCCTCCGTGGCGTAATGGTCAGTCCATTCGCTTCACACCAGGAGGTCGCGGGTTCGATTCCCGGCGTCAACTTTGTAAGACTCGGTTCGGTTGGTGGTAGGGCATTTTCTAAGTCCGCCTGGCTAGCTATCACTATCTTATTTAAGTCTGCCGCCAAACATCGGATATTTATATCGAATTGAGGATAAGATAGCCAGTTCTCCATTGTGTTGGGGAATCTTGGTAAGCCCGCTTCCATCTTCGGCATCATCGTCACTTACCATCAGGTGAGATGATGCCAAGGGCTTACCAATTGTGAATAAAAAAATATATCCTTCTCTCTTAGCACTCGCCGTGGTCAGCAAATGCATTTTTGGTACAT
Source organism: Coleophora flavipennella (assembly GCA_947284805.1). Taxonomy (NCBI): domain Eukaryota; kingdom Metazoa; phylum Arthropoda; class Insecta; order Lepidoptera; family Coleophoridae; genus Coleophora; species Coleophora flavipennella. The sequence goes on from OX369297.1 coordinate 3,853,179, forward strand.
TTTTTTAACTTTGTCAAAGTAATTATCTGCATTACATTGTCAGCCTATAATATCAAAAGCGGAATGTGTTCAGCTCAAGTGGACTGTGGCCTTGTCACTTGAAATACATTGCAAGGAAATGAAAGATGGTGGGTGATTTGTGCAAATTACGATCTATAATAAATTAACTGAAGTGGCAGTGGGCAGGGCACATAGCTCGTAGAACAGATGGCTGTTGGGGCAGTAAATTTCTCGAGTGGCGACCGCGCACCGGAACACGTAGCGTAGGCAGACCTCCCGCTCGGTGAAACCGATGACCTGGTGAAGGTCGCGGGAAGCCGCTGGATGCGGGCGGAGCAGAACCTAAATAGATTGCGAGAGAACATCAATGTGCTATTAAATGTAATTCATTTATTAGTTTGTTATTTTATGTTTTATATTTTAGTTTTTTTAAAATTTACCTACCTCTAAGCAATATGCATTGTTGCCTGATGAATAAATGACTATAAATTTTCGCAAAGCTTGCCCTAACTTTTGACTATCCTAGAAGTGAAATCCTCTTCAGTGTCTCTAGATTCTGACATTACTCTACATTACAGAGATAACTGAACTTCTCAACATGCTTTATTAGTTGTGTGCCTAACCAGCACATCCTGTGCGCATTTCCTGTGTTTAAAACGTGTTATTTTTTTATCCACTATTTGTAAGCCCTTGGCATAATCTCACTTGATGGTAAGTGGCGATGATGCTGAAGATGGAAGCGGGCTTACCAAGATTCCCGAACACTATGGGGAACTGGCTAATTTTATCTCCAAGTCGGAACTCATCTTTGCAAACCATCGATGGGGGCCTCGCGGTGAAGATCAGTTAGGCTTGCATATCAGTACAATTGTGGCTGAGGAGACACAGGTTGTCCCCCACCCCCCACTCTACACCGCGTCGCCTGCCATCGTTTACTTGGTACATCATGCCATCCAAGACGATAGACTCTTTAAGTGTATGAAGGTATAGTAAAATACACAGTTGTATAAAAATCTTTAGAGGAATTTAAAAAAAAACGTCCAAAACGTACATAGATAAAGTGTAAAGTGTTTACCAACTATGGATAAACAAAAGTGATAATACCTTATGTAAGGCATCGGATAAACAACCGAACCTAAAACCTTGAACTCAAAGGCTTTACCTTAAAGATCTGCGGCATTGCTCCAAATGTTGACCTCACTGTTTTTACGTGACGTTTCAATGTTACTTATAACAGATAATTAAATAAATTTAACTCGAATTCAATCCGACGATAACATTTAAACGAGCTCTTAAAACTTGCGATAAGATGATTAAACATGCTGATTTTTTTTGTAAATTATCTGGGGAATTTACCAATTTTTAAAAGCGCCATCATCATCATCAGTTCAGCTGTTCATCAAACTCAAACTCAAATAACACTTTACAGTACATCGAAATAAATAAATAAAAATACAAAATTTAATTAAAAACTAAGAGACGTACAATTTGTGCGGTCTTACCGCTGAGAGCGATCATCATCATCATTGACATATTGCGTCAAACAATTTTTCGAAAGAATTGTCTTCTACCTAGACACTGCTGCACTTGGGACATTATTAAGAAAACTCAGGACTCCCCCGGAACATTTTATTTAAATCCTTAATTGGTAAGCTCTTGATATCATCTCACCTAATTGTAAGTGGCAATGATGCGGAAGACGGAAGCGGGCTTACCAAGATTCCCTAACTCAATGGGGAACTATTATCCTATCTTCAAGCCGGAACACATCAGTGCTTTTAACGTTGATTCTTGGTAGCAAGATTAAGATAAGATTGTGGTAGCTAAGGTGTAATGCAATAAATAATATTGTATTGTATTTTAGCTATTTTAGCAGACGGGTATAGAAAATGCCCTTCCACCAACCAAAGTCCACAAAGATAGGCTCCGCCGAGAACGAACCCGCGACTTCCTGATATGAATCTAATGGATTTAACCATTACGCTATGGAGGCGCCATCTGAGTCACCCTCAGAGTCTATATGGCGAAGCCCACAGGAACGCTGAACGAGCCAGATCAGCTGCAGAAGACCACCTCCTTTTCCCACTTGCGCATGACAAAGACTCCATGCCGGGTTTGATTTTGAGTTTTCCTTCTCACTTTCCTTCTGAGGGTCATCTACTGGCAAAATAAAAATTAAATGTTCGACATAGGGCTGAGGCAAATGCATCGATCAGTTCCTGCAAGACTCAATGCATATCCAGTCCACACAGAGATCTACACCTTCTCGCAGGAGCGTCTATCATTTTTCAATACGTATGGTTGGTGCCTTTTTAGACGTTTCCTACACAAATGACTTGTATTTGAAGAAGTTATTATTAGTGACTTCTTTTCGAAAATTCTATTAAAAAAAAAGATTTTGGAGATAAAACATTTGTAGCGCAATTTTTTTTTAAAATGTTTATTTTGTATGTGAGATAAATAAAAATGTAAGTGAAGTAACCTTTGGCAAATAGTTTTAAATATTTATGTAAAATTTTTTTTTAAATCGGGCCAGCTGTTTCACACACACATTTTTTTCCTAGAACACATTTTTCGTGTATATAATTGAACGTGTGAGCGAAGCAAGCGATGTTTTGCAAGACTCCTAGAACAATCCGGCGTTTGTTGTATGTATGTAAAAATGTTTTTTCGAAGATGTCTCGAGTATCGTTGATCGGAACATCTTGAGATTTGGTAGGCGAATTAATGGACAAAAATATATAAAAAAATATATTTCAAGGCGACGCACTGGAAACTTTGGTCGCAGGGATCTCGATTTTTCTCAGTAGTTACAAAACATATGAAAGTGATATTTTGTAACCTGATTCTTTATTTCAATTACATTATTTCTTTGATAACTTTTAGAACAGAAAGAAATATATCAAAGAAAACTCTTCTAAAATAGAGATTTGCATTCTACAGGCAAACCAGACCTATAAAGTACCTCTAAATTTTCTCAGTTGATTATTCTAACCACACACACATTCTAGTTTATATTTGAAACGAAAAAACGTTGAAAAAGTGCAAAAGTGTGGTTATTTTCTTTACTCTTTACACGTATAGAAAAAGACAGAGACAACTGTTCCAATCAATGCCTCGCCGTTTGATAAATCGATCAAGGAGTTGCCGCTATATAGGGGGTTGTAAAAATGTCGAAAACATGGTTTCTCTAAACACCACTAGTTGGCACTGAATGGATCCTATATTACGCATGCGTTAGTGATCTACCCTTTTTTTTAAAAAACGAGTACATTGCGAGTTCACAGTTCGGGACGAACCATTAGTAAACAAACAAATAAACTTATCTTATTTACAGCGTTACGAAAACGGAATCGGTTACCAAAAAACTTACTTAACTGCAAAATCATTCAAGACCATACCCAAAAAGATTTTAAAAAACCGTACAGTTTTGAGCTCAAATTAAAATTCAGATAACTAAAGTTATTTAAGAGTAACAATTGACATTTGGTGTTGGTGTTGCGTTCCATTACCGAATTACAAAACCAAGGTCATTGCACTCTGTAAATTAACTTGAACTTGGTTTTAGCGTTTTATTGTGTTTTAATGCGTTTATATTATTACAGTTTACGCGACTGCTATGATGTACGAGTTTTCATAAAGATAAGAAATAAGATTTAGTTGTTTTTAAACTGTCCTATTACGAGTATTTCTCTTCGTGATGATTGTGTTTAGTTTTTGTGCCAAAAAAATTTGTGTGTCTGCTGAAAGATTTTATTTTTATTTTACTTCAGATAAATATTCATTAATTTGCAGACAGGTAGGTATTATTATTATGAATATGTGTTTCTTTGTTTGTTACCTTTTCACGCTTTAACACCTCGACCAATCTTGATGAAATTTGGCATGCATCTGGTAGCCTGTGTCACTGGGAAGGACATAGGCTACTTTTTATCCCGTAAAAATAGCATAGTCCGATGCAGTTCTTGAGGGAACTGAAAATACTCTTTATTTGGTTAGTTTCTTTAAAATTGCAACGGAACAATGAATTGCTGTGATTTTTTGCACAGAGATGGCAGAGGGGGTGGGAAATAACATAATTTTCCGATGCAGCTCTTGAAGGAACTGAAAAAATACAATTTTTTTGGTTAATTCATGGGCTTACCAATTGTGACCAAAAAATAGTTATTTGATTTTGAGTTATGGAAAAAAAAACGGAAAATATAAAAATAATATATCTCTAACCCAAATTTTACCTAAATCTGTTTAATAGCTCAAGCGCTAGAGCACCGGAGAGACACCCTCACGCACACACAAATAGGTATGGCAAAACAATTATATAAGCTTTGCCTATACTAAATAGATCAGCAAAATTTTTTGAATATACTATCTATGGTGTTCCTTAAAAAAAATCAACCCGTTCTGTAGTGAAAACGTTCAAGCCTTCGCGACATACTCGAATTGCAACAAAAAAAAAGGACGTTTTGCTACCAGGAGACATTTTGCATAAGGGAAATTTTGCGAAAAAGACCTTTTAACACACTATATATGTATAACAATAACTCAGTACCTACCTATAGTGATTCTTATCTTTATGTCATGGTTAATCTGGACAAAGTAATGACTAATGTTTTTAATCAACACGTAATCAATTACTTGAAAACCTACGTGTGTTCCCTTAGACTGGGGCTGTAGTTATTTGAAGTTGACACAATGATTTATGTGTGCCAAATTAAAGGTAATTTATCATTATTTCTTCGTGCAATGTCAACCAATACGTTGTTGAACACGCTAAACATTTTAATAAACTGAACAAATTAATTAAAAATTAAAAAGGCGACTGCATAGAAATATTATCCCTTTTTTGGAGCAGTTAGGTAAAAATGTGAAACGCGGCACGTTGTTATTGCGTTCGTCTTTCATTCGATCTTTTTCATTCCATCTATTTCTTCTTTAACGCATGAGTCATCCATCTAACAAAATCTTTCTTTTCATCCTATCCTATCTTCACCAACATATTTCTAAACAAAATAAATTAAATAACTGATTCTCTCTTATAAAATACCCATTTTGGGTAGGTTAAAATTGCGTTTTTTCCGTGATTTGTGATATATAACGTCTAACAAAATTAGCTGACTCTATTTTAACTGGTGCTTCTACCCATGAAACTGAACAACTTTCTCCATGAAACCCATAGTCAAATCTCAAAAAAAAAATTATCTTGGCTGATCAGCTGATCGAGTTAGTATGGGAGAGCCAAATTTTTTTTTGCGATTTGACTATGCGTTCCATGAGAAAAGTTGTTCAGTTTCATGGGTAGAAGCACTAGTTAAAATAGTTTCAGCTAATTTTGTTACACCTTATATAAATTAAACGTGTGTAATCCTTTTATAATATTTGCATATTTCTTTCTAGGTCTTATTTTTCTTAATAAATATCATTACATGTCCACGAGCGGAATTTTTAAACCCACGCCCTTACCATACCAACCGTACGTTACCCTACACCTATCCTTTGTGTCACAAATGTATTCTATGTCACTTTTTATTTTTTTATTCACAATTGGTAAGCCCTTGGCATCATCTCACCTGATGGTAAGTGACGATGATGCCGAAGATGGAAGCGGGCTTACCAAGATTCCCTAACGCAATGGAAAACTGGCTATCTTATCTTCAAGCCGGAACACATCACTCGCGGGATCAAGACGAATCTAATGACAACTTGCACTCCAAAACCCATCAAGCCGTTTTGACTGCAGCCTCAGCCAAAGAAACATACATACATACACCCTAAAACATTACCCTCTTTTTTGGGCATTTGGGTAAAATAAACCGACTGAAATCGCAACAAATTAATGTCATTTTGCAACATTTATTGTTTTTGTTAACTTTCTAAAAAACTACTAAACCAAATTCAATAAAAATTGTACAGAACCATTAAAAAAAATAATCATCAAAATAAAAGAAGAACAATCGAATTGAGAACCTTTTTAAGATAAAATTTCCTTCCTATTAATAATTGTATCATATTAACTAAGTATAAATTATCTAGGTTTCATGATTTCAGATTTATTGACATCTGAAATACGTCTATTTCGTGACTGTTTCACTCACTCATTTTTTGATGATCATTAAAACCTCTAGGGTACTTCCTGAAGTTCTAGAAGACTGAAATTTGGTGTTTAAGTACGGAATCCACAGTGCGCGAGACCGACTCGCACTTGACCGGTTTTATATACCGAAATGCGCACGCGCATTCTTATTAGGTACTACAACCGGCCTTGAAACTTGAAACAAAGAGCAATGGTTGCGCTGGACATGTTAGAGCTCATACACGTATGTTGCAAACTATCTAAATAATGTAATTACAAAGTCAACACGACAGTTTTCTTCGACAAGGTCGATTGGAGTAATATTGTTTTGAAAACTTCGTTGTATTTCACTTGCGCTTCGTGAACAACATTACCATCCTCCTGGACACTTATAGTATAGATCAGCTCGTTACCAGCTAGATGCCTTGGATTCTATGTATCGATCGAAGCACCACGAGACTCATTAGTGACGAGGAACTCAGGATTCATTTCACGACCTTATACCACCTTCTCCACTCCATCATCGAACAAGTGCGCAGGGGGGGGAAGGGGGTAGAGGAAGGCGATTCCACCCCTTTGTCGTTAATGTTCCACTTATTATTATTATCTTTAATGCAGGCCATGCCTCTAATTTGTTAGTACAACTTATACTATGTTAGTAAACAATAACCTATAATTAAAAACACAATGAAATTAAAATTTACCATACAGGGCGACCCTGAACTCAATGTGAACATGGTTCCAGTGCCACAAAATAATAAGGCAGTCCAGCTTCAGTATGGTGTTAAGGAGGCCGCTGGGGCTGTCCCGCACGCGACGCATCAGCGAGGCGACTCTCTTACGCACAATACCCTGATATACACACCAAGCGTTTTGCTTTGTAGTTCAATTCCCTGTCTTCCCAGATTCGTAAAGTAAAAAAAACTTTTAGGCGAAAGTGAATAGGCACTATTTGAGCTTGTGTGTTATATCCTCGACTACAATGGGCACTTACCTTCAGGTGAGTTGCAACAAAACTTGGGATGTGAGGTGCAGTCCCAAAATGCGCCCGTCTCTTGCAGCTGACCTGGCTTGCTCGTCTTTCCTGCGGGTTCAGCTAGTCAAGCTGAGTACCTTCAGGTGAGTTGCAGCAAAACTTAAGGTGTGCGTAAGGCGCAAATAGGGTGCAGTCCCAAAATGCGTCCGTCTCTTGCAGTTTAACTGGCTTGCTCGTCTTTCCTGCGGGTTCAGCTAGTCAAGCTGAGTACCTTCAGGTGAGTTGCAGCAAAACTTAAGGTGTGAGTAAGGCGCAAATAGGGTGCAGTCCCAAAATGCGCCCGTCTCTTGCAGCTGACCTGGCTTGCTCGTCATTCCTGTGGGTTCAGCTAGTCAAGCTGAGACGGACGCAGGTCTTGTTTAAGTGGATACTTCTTGTTAGGGTTCGATTCCCGGCGTCTAAGACTTGGTTTATTTATTTATTTAATAGTTTATTTTACACAAGATACATAAATTATAGATTTTAAACAGTAAGGTGACACAAAGGGTACAGCTTATTTTCAACTGACTTAGAAATTAGAGGAGGTTCTCAATTCGACTTTATGTTTATATGTGTGTTACCTCAGATTTTTTGATTGGGTGAGCCGATTTTTATGATTCTTTTTTTTTGAAAGCTATTACTTTCCGTGTAGTCCCATATAAATTTTATTAAAATCGGTGTTGTACTTTATTAGAAAATTAACAGAAACCAAAAATAATAATGCAAAAATGTACTAAGTTGTTGCGATGGACGTCGGGTATTTAACGTGTTTAGCGTTTTTTATTACACGTGTGCCTGGCTAGCTGTTTAATGTACTTGATTGTATTAATAAAACTAACATTTAATTAGGAATATAGACCAAAGAAAACAATAGACGATACCAACTCACGACTGTTAGCGAGTTTCTCAAGACAATTACTCAAATGATGATGTTTGAACTTTGTGTTAGACGAATTACTTGTGCCAGGGTACTTACCTTTTAATAGTTGTGGTATTTGGCTAATAAATGTATTGTTATAAAATACAAGGATTTTTGTTAAGTTCACGGTTACACAGTGTTATTAATTAATAGATAAGTATGGTTTGTGAGAACGCGTGTCTTAACATAAAGCGAATTTAAGGCACGAGTCCAAGTATAATTATAACCCAGATAAATCTATACATATAGGTATTATAAAACTGTAACGGGGTTGTGTCTGTACATGAAATATTTTTGGAAAATAATAACTGTGGTGGACATTACTAACGATATAGATGCCAAAACAATAACTTTTGGAATTTTCGTCTGTCTGTCTGTCTGTATGTTCGCGCATCACGCAAAAACTACAACGCCGATTTTCATTTAATTATGTATGGTGGTTCCTTATAGCCCGGGTTAACATATAGGATACTTTTTATCCTGGAAAATAATAGTGTTTCCGTTGGAAAATTCAAAATCACTACGCTGACGAAGTCGCGGGCACAGCTAGTATTCAATAATTGGAAACGATGAAAAGGTAAAAAAAGGACTTTAATGGCAACAACCAAAGACAAATTTTGGTGCATTTTTTGTTTTTTGTTAATTTTCCAAAAAGTATATATCCGATTTTGATGAAAATTTATACACGACTAACCAGGCAGTAACCCTATCAAATAAAAAAAGAATATTAAAAAGTGGTTCACAGTCTGAAAACATATCACGTAACAAAAATATGACTGTATGCAATAAATTTAAAAATTGAAATCAGTAAAAAAAAATATACAGTCGAACATAGTACCTCCTCTTTTTTTGAAGTCGGTTAAAAATCATACACGTCATCTGGAATTAGATCTGCAAGTTTCCTCACGTTGTTTTTCTTCACGGTTAAATCAATGGGTAAGTTAGTTAATGTAGGTAAGTTTCCAAAAACCAATTGGTAGATTAGCCGTCCCTAGATACGAATCAGGGACCTCTGGTTATAAGGACTGAGCCATAACTCGTAACCGTAGAGCCACTGACGCTTATTATGACGATGAAATTGCTAATTTTTTTTAACAGACTGACGTTTTTGACAGATCATAAAAAGTTACTATACCAATAAGTTAAAAAAAACTCCGCCCCTCCTTTTCACCATCTTTTTCAAACACGATACCTCTGCTGTGCAAGTTGGTGAGGGGTTGACTATCCAACAGATTTTAGGTGATGCTGCAGCATCAACTCAAGGTTATCATATTCTTGCATCATCAGGACGTAACATACCAAATTTCAAATCGATCAGACCTAAGAAAGTTGCTCACATCGGCGTAATGGTCTCCAGGAGGGTCGAGTTTCCATACAAACTTAGTTTAAAGCTTTAATACAAAACCTAAATGCCGGATTGAATCCAAACTTTGTAAATATATTGAGGATATGTACTTAGGAGATGTACTTATAGAAAACGGAAAAATATAAGAGCAGTTTCAAACTTTTAGTACAAAATTAATTTCAACCTTCGTTTAGTTACGTTTAAATTTACTACCATGAAAACTATTTACAAACATCGATATGTGTCTGCTCAGTATATTTGCAAAGTTAGTATTCGATCCAGCATGCATGTAGTTTTTGTATTGAAGCTGAACTACGTTTGTATGGAAACTATCGTGCCTCCTGGGCACCCTTAACAGATTTTTTGAACCATAGCTAAGAACAACTTCGTGCCCATTGGCTCTTTGGAAGGCGTTAAGGTACTATTGCATTTCGTCGTTCCAGCGGTACCTGGTGCGTCCAACAGGGCGTTCCCTTTGTACGCTCTCTATGCAGCACGGTCATCTTCTTTACTCTCCAGGTGGCCAAGCCAGCAAAGACGAGCTGACTTTGCTTCGCCCATAATATTTTGCTTTGATACCAGGTCTTCAAGTTCATTGGTCTTCCGAAGTCTCCAGTCCTCAAGAAGTGATGCAGGACAGAAGAAAGTGTCGGAGGCCAAGATCCCACTTGGGTAGCTGAGCCTTTAAACAATAAAAGTAACTTAAAATTGGGTTATTTGATTGGGAGCTATGACGCCACAGATACACAGATAACCGCCTCCGTGATGTAATGGTTAGTCCATTCGCTTCACACCAGGAGGTCGCGGGTTCGATTCCCGACGGGGTCAACTTATAAGACTCGGTTTGGTTGGTGGCAAGGCATTTTCTAAGCCCACCTGGCTAGCTACCACCATCTTATCTAAGTCTTGCCGCCAACAATCAGTGTTCACAAAATTGATGTGTTCCGGCTCGAAGATAAGATAGCCAGTTCTCCATTGCGTTGGGGAATCTTGGTAAGCCTGCTTCCATCTTCGGCATCAACGTCACTTACCACTGGTGAGATGATGCCAAGGGCTTACCAATTGTGAATAAAAAAATATACATGTTAAACTTCTAACATCGGTCTGTTTGCGTCGGGGCTTAAAAATGACCAGAACTCCAGGATCCTACTCTTGGTCCTACTTAGCCAATGCAACCGTTTCCTATTTAACGTTGTGCAATATTCATGAAATACGTTTTTAATAGTTTTGAAATTATAATAAAATTATAAAACTGGTTTTCGGCTTGAGATGATCCAGTCGTCCTTGACAGCGATTAATGTAACATTTTTGAGTTAATTAGTTGATTCCATCATTAAAGTTTTTATGTCTTTCTCGTTTTAATGCTGGTAACATTAAAAATATACACTTCTGAAATTTGAAAAATATATTTTTAACTAAAACACATCCTTTACCTTTTTTATTTAGCCCTGACATATTAAATTATATTTAAATCTGCAAGTTCTTTTTTTTTCAACAAACCAGACGAATTTCTTTTTGCAGATTTTAATTCCACCTAGGCGTAATGGTTAGTCCGCTTACACCAGGAGGTCGCGGGTTCGATTCCCGGTGGGATCAACTTGTACGAGTAGGACTCAGTTTGGTTAGTGGTAGGGTATTTTCTAAGCCCGCCTGCCTAGCTACCACCATCCCAAACATCGGTTTTAACAACACTCATGTGTTCCGGCTTGGAGATATGATAGCCAGTTCTCCATTGCGTTGGGGAATCTTGGTAAGCCCGTTTCCATCTTCGGCATCATCGTTACTTACCATCAGGTGAGATGATGCTAAGGGTTTACAAATTATAAATAATAGTAAAAAAAAAGGTGGATAGATTTTCCTACATAACCACGTACAAATATTTTTTTTAGTTCATTCATTTATTAATATCACTCGTTCTTACTTTATTCATTTAGCCAAGTTTTTAGGGTACCGTACCCAAAGGGTAAAAACGGGACCCTATTACTAAGACTTCGCTGTCCGTCTGTCTCTGTCTGTCTGTCCGTCTGTCACCAGGCTGTATTACATGAACCGTGACAGCCAGACCAGTTGAAATTTTTACAGATCACATTTTTCTGTTGCCGCTATAACAACAAGTACTAAAAAGTGAAAAAAAACTAGCGTCATCTAGTATCATGGTACGGAACGCTTTGTACTAGCGCCATCTAGTATGATGGTACGGAACCCTTTGTGTGCGGTTCTGACTCGCACTTGGCCGGTTTTTTAATTGTTATCGTTACAATAGATTTCTGTTCTTCGTTCGATAACAATTCGTACTGGAGCATTTGTGAGCTTAAAATTAATTAAGTTTCAAGGTCAAACTTTTAAAATGATTCATTTTTTATATCGTGTATAATCATTGTGTTCGTTCTAATGATTAAATTGAATTATTTATAATTAATCAATATCAACGAACAATGATTTGTTTTTGTTTGAGAATTAACCTCACATAGCGCAGTAGGGTGCATAATTGCAATCAAAAGTTCACGTGTTCTATTTATGCATTTAATAAATTAAATAAATTAAATTTGATGGAGCGTCGGTCGCGTAGTGGCACACCTTGGACACTGCATACAAATGGTCGTGAAATGATATTTCCAAAAACAAATGACGGAGCAAACAAAATAACGGCGAAATTCTAAACGTTCGAGAACCAAACTGTAACCAATCTGTATCAATATGGGTGAGGAGGGTGTGTGGTCGCAATCTAGAAAGTGGCAGGGAGTGTCCATACTGTATGTTAGTACTAATATATATACTTTGGTAATGGTTAGGGCCGCTACCTTTCGACCGGGAGTTCGTAGTTCGAGTACTGCCTCGTATATTACCGATATGTTTTCGAATTTCGATTTCATATGTACGTTTATCAGACGCTCTTGCGGTGAAGGAAAAACATCGTGAGGAAACCTGCACACGCCTGCGAAGAAACTCGCAGGTTGTGTGTGAAGTCGACCAACCCGCACTGGGCCCGATCGCCCTAACTCAGGGTTGGCTCAAGCCCCTCGGTAGGGACGTATATGAGCTGATATGATGAAATTAAATGTACCTATAGTTACTTATAGTAAGATATAGACGGATTACATTTTAGTACCCTTTGCAGTGGAGGCCACGGGATGCTGGGGATCGGAGGCAAAAGGTCTGTTCTGGCGGTTCTGACTCACACTTGGCAGGTTTTTAGAAATGTCATTTTACGACCGTTGTATGCAGTGTCCGAGGTGTGGTAGCATATTGAGATCGTAATTACCGTGAAATCATCTGTGTTTGTTAAATTTATCTATCGATCTATTTTATATCAATACTTTAGAAAATCCTTAATTAATTTAATGTAATTCATTCGGTTATGTTTTTTTTTTTAATTTTGAATAGCACAGTTTATAGTTTTCGAGTCTATGACAATTGTTTAGAGCTTACTTTTCATTGCGTCATGTAAGTACACACTTATAACCTATACTTAAATTAATTAAACAATAACCCGTAATTTATTGATCATCATCATCATCATATCAGCCGAAAAACGTCCACTGCTGGACAAAGGCCTTTCCCAAGAATTTCCACGATGACCATTCTTGCGCTGCCCGCATCCATCGGCTTCCCGCGATCTTCACCAGGTCGTCGGTACACCGCGTGCTAGGCCTGCCTACGCTACGTTCTTCGGTGCGTGGTCGCCACTCGAGAACTTTACTGCCCCAACGGCCATCTGTTCTACGAGCTATGTGCTCTGCCCACGGCCACTTCAGTTCAGTGATTCTGTGAGCTATGTCGGTTACTTTGGTTTTCCTGCGGATCTCCTTGTTTCTGATTCGATCACGCAGAGAAACCCCGAGCATAGTACGCTCTATTGCCCTTTGGGTGACATTTATTGATTGAATTCATTGATTAATGATTAGAATTATAACATAGCTGGTTTATGGAATCCATTTAGTGACACATAATATGCATATTTATACACTTAGATATGTGTGAGATTGTAAAAAACTGTATAAATAAAATTAATTATTGTGGAAATGTCAGTGGTTGCAGTGATGTATGCGGAAACAATATAAAATCACCTTGGAATTAAAAATATCCTTTTAAAGTATAATCTTGATCCAGTTTTACTCTCATAAAAAAAGTTGTGGGTGCAATAAGCTGAAGTCTGCGAATAAAAACTCACTTCTATGGTTTTTTTTTATTATTTACATTTGGTAAGGTCTTGGCATCGTCTCACCTGATGGTAAGTGACCATGATGCCGAAGATGAAGCGGGCTTACCAAGATTCCTTTATTTATTGCGTATTATTTTTACAGGTTTCCGTAGTCCCTTGTGTCTGTCCGTCCGACCTACTGATATTCACAAATGTCACGACGTTATGACTTTTTTTTTAACCAAATCGCATTAATTTAGCCAACAATAGTACGATAATATGTAGTTTTTTTTGTAAACGGGTATGATATTTTTGAAAAGGTTTATGTTGCTCGTAACTTGTCGTATTAGTTTATTTAGGGCTTACCAATTGAGAATAATAAAAAAAAGGTTAGTGTTTGTTAGTTTGGGGTAAATCTTAGAAGTCGAATTAGAACTTCTTCCGGGTTTCCGATTAAGCTGAAATTTTGCATACACGTTAAATTTGGAGAAAAATACATGGTAAGCTAAGTAACGTTACTCTAAATCCAATATGGCGGACTCCTACATAGTGGTGATCAGTTATTTTTATGCACCCCCATGATATGGGTATCAAATGAAAGGGTTTGCTGAGAAGAAAACGATTTTTTAGGGTTCCGTACCCAATGGGTAAGAACGGGACCCTATTAATAAGACTTCAGTGTCCGTCCATCTGTCCGTTTGTCACCAGGCTGTATTTCATGAACCGTGATTGCTAGGCAGTTGAAATTTTCACAGATCGTGTATTTCTGTTCCCGCTATAATATCAAATACTAAAAATTAGAAAAATTACAACTACAAATATATTTATTACCAAAGAATGGTGTACCATACAGTATAAATAAAGTATACCTTGTGACCCCACACTAGGCAGAGCCAAGAATACATTTACCAACCAACCTGTTTAAAGGAGCACCAGTTAACCGACTCGGTTTGGATGGTGGTAGGGCATTTTCTAAGCCCGCCTGGCTAGCTACCACCATATTATCTAAATCTTGCCGCCAAACATCAGTGTTAACAACATTGATGTGTTCCGGCTTGAAGATAAGATAGCCAGATCCTTATTGCGTTGAGAAATCTTGGTAAGCCCGCTTCCATCTTCGGCGTCATCGTCACTTACCATCAGTTGAGATGATGCCAAGGGCTTACAAATTGAGAATAAAAAAAACCTTCACTAATTTTATAACAGCCTGTATAGGTAGATACCCCTTCCCGCGGCAAGACGTCGAAAAACTAACCTCGCAAGTGGCACGCGCCCATTTTTGTCCTTCCCCCAAAAGTGCCAAAAACCCATTTTTGACCGAAACAGTATAAGTCAGTTCTCTTTGTCAAATTTTAGCTGTATTATGATTAGCCAATCCGCTACCACTAAACAAGTTTGTTTTCAATTAAAGATTCAACCAATAAGTATTGCGTTAAATTGCAGCGGTGTCGAATTACCCCGCGGAGCCTCCCGCCCCTTATTCCACTGTCCGCCATTTTAAATAAATGACGGTTGCCAATGGCGCACAAACCCATTAATGGAATTCAGTCACTTGAAGATATACATGTTTATGGAAAACATTAGAGCTTATAATGCCTCAATCCGAGCAGGTTGATACGTGTTAAAATAATATCTGTTGACGCCTGGCAACACTACTACTCAACTCTATGCTGTACTGAACTCTGCGACTTGTTACATCCTCTTTGATGCCGATCTAACCTACGTACCGTCACAGATTACTAATTAGTTACTACGTACCGTGCCGACTGCCGGCTACCTTTTATACATTTCACCATTTATTCATTTACCACACAATTTCTAAACCTTATGTATTTTGAAGTGAAAACCATTGTTTTAAACAACAATAAATAGAAGCAGAACGACATTTTCGCTTTTCAATACCACGTCGTCCGTGAGGCGACAATATCAAACATAAGTCTATTAATTTTAAGTTCAAATCAATGCGGGCTTCAACGCGGCTGTTACGTAGAAACCGAACGCCCAATTTTCGATTTTTATATATTTTTCATTACTTTCTATACTTATAAATAAGTTTAAAAATGTGTTCAATTAACATGAAAGGTGTAAACGTCACCGATTTTTTCATTACTTTCTATACTTATAAATAAGTTTAAAAAATGTGTTCAATTAACATGAAAGGTGTAAACGTCACCGATTTTTGTGTGTTGGTTTCATTCAACATTAACTATTTGTTTTCCAGAAATTTTGCAATCAATGCCAAAAACAGGGTCTACAGTAAATTTTTTTACATCAAAAGTGGTAATCTTTTTTTAAATTGTATTCAATTAAATCGTCTTTTTTACTTTTAGTATATTATGTAATTTTTCCATAGTTAATAGCTTTACACAGTCTTTTAATAATTTGAATTGAATATTGTCATTTGACCTATCATAAGGCCTTAACGTAATTTTCTTGATACATGACTATTTATTAATGACTATTTATAAAGACAGAACACACAAACATAACACTTTCCCGGCCAATTTATAGGATTAGGTATGTACGTATGTAATTCGTCTCAAGTTCTCTAGCTGGTGGCAGTAAAAGTACAAATGAAGGACATATCGGAACAGACCGGATGTTACTGCAATAGCTAACTACGTGTTCGCGTGAACTACATACCTTTGTGAATAATATTAGCAAATTCTGTCAGTTCGACACAGATTTACCATGTTTTACCATGGTATTTTCATGTGCTGTGATATAATTTAAAACGCTAAACACGTTAAAAAACCGACTTCCGTCGCAACAACTTAGTGCAATTTTGCATTATTATTTTTGGTTTTTGTTAATTTTCTAATAAAGTGCTTCACCGATTTTGATAAAACTTATATTGGATTACACGGGAAGCACTAGCTTTCAAATAAAAAAAGAATCATCAAAATCAGTTCACCCATTCAAAAGTTCTGAGGTAACAAACATAAAAAAAATACAGTCGAATTAAGAACCTCCTCCTTTTTGGAACTCGGGTGAAAACTTACCTGTTACCTACTGAAAACTTCAATCAAGATGACATGGAGAACTGGCGCTGAGTTTAACAAGGTATAAGGAAGAGAGTAGTATTTTTTTCATAACTGGTAAGCCCTTGGCATCATCTTACCTGATAGTAAGTGATGATGATGCCGAGGATGGAAGCGGGCTTACCAAGCATAAGAAATATAAGTATAAGAGAGAGCGTCGGTGGCGTAATGGCGAGGGCCGCTACCTCCTGCCACGGAGGTCATGGTTCGAATCCTGCCATTTACCAATGTGTTTTCTAATTTAGATGTCATATGTACATTTGTTAGACGTCCTTACGATGAAAGAAGACATCGTGAGGAAACCTGCACACGCCTGCGAAGAAACTCAAAGGTTGTGTGTGCAGTCAACCAACCCGCACTGGGCCCGCGTGGTCGACTAAGGCCCGATCGCCCAAATTCAGGGTAGGGTCTAGCCCCTCGGTGGGGACGAATATGAGCTGATATGATAATAGCGGCAATAGAAATCTGTTCATGAAACACAGCCAGACGGAGAAATAGACAGACAGACAGACTTACCTAAGGACAGCGGAGGCTCAGTAATAGGGTCCCGTTGGCACCCTTTGGGTACGGAACCCTTAGAAGTAAACCTTTTTTACTAGGTTGGCAATAATAACAAGATTATACCGAAACCCATCTCTATTAGTGCTGAATTATGTCAACGTCAGGAGGTGTTGCAAGCACTAAGAATGCTAACTCGCGGTTTCCTCGGAACCGGCTGGGTTCCGGTGACCGAGGACCGCTGATACCCAGCAAGGAACTTAAGGCCCAGTGGTACCTAAAAATCCACTTCAACGGGTTTTTAGAATTCATTTTTGAAGTAGTTAACAGTAAATTTAAAATCCAGGAAAATATATTGGTATTTATAGTTACGAGGGATTATATCGAGTGGAAACACGATTCAATAAAGTTGGCGCGATAGAATAATTTCGCAAAGGTAACTCTTTTCGAGCAATTTTATCGTCTATTTTCGGTTTTATTCTTAAAGTAAGTCATTTGATAATATGATTTATTTACTAAAATAAAGTTCATAGGTGACTGAAGAGAAAACATTGAATGGATTTTTGTTTAAGATAAACATGATGAAAATAAAAACGAAAACATCGAAAAAGTGTGGTTATTTTCTTCCCTCTTTACACGTAAAGAAAAAGACAGATTTTTATGTACCACTGGTCCTTAAATGGTGGAGCATATAAAAGGGACGTGATGCGGACGAAGACAACTCCGAAGTACGAATGATTTATTTATTTATAGTACAATAATGTTTCATTGATTTGATTTGGTTTGAATTGTTGGTAAAATGAGTGATTAAAGCCAGTGCAGAGCATTATATAGGGTCTTAACAAAGGTATGCACTTTTTTAACTGGAGCTTTTACTCATGAAACTAAACAACTTTTCCCAAGAAACCCATGGTCAATTCGCAATTATTATTTTTTAATTAATAATTAAATTGCTCAGAATACAACTCCCAGCTGAGGGCACGCAGGTTCAATGACCGCGCGGGCACTCACTTTACGATACCGCGCCGTACCTATTCTGGCGTATTCTCATTTCGTATTCTCGTAATTTTATTTAAAAAAGGCAAATGCGAATTGTCCATGGGTTTCTTGGGGAAAGTTGTTCAGTTTCATGAGTACAAGCTCAAAAAAAATGCATACCTTTGCTAAGACTCTGTATTTCACTGATGGAATTATAAAGGCCTTAGGGTAAATTTTGTAATGCAACTTGTGTCAAAGCGCTAGTTGAAGAGTTATTTTCTTTTCATTTAACAAAAGCTCCATGTTTTTGTGAGAAGCACCTAATGACAATTCCATTGACGATTTCCTAAAACATAAGCAATGTTAATCTGTAGTGTATCATTATTCCATTTTGAATTATGAATTTATAAATTGTTGATTAATTACTTGGACTTATTTTATTTTATTATTTTTGTACTCATAAAAAATATTTGCATGCCAATAACACTAAAGTAGCTACCATACATACATACATATAATCACGCCTCTTTTCCGTAGGGGTAGGCAGAGACCACTTCTTTCCACTTGCTACGATCCTTACATACTTGTTTCGCTTCGTCCACTTTCATTATTCCCTTCATTCATGCTTTTCGTTTTAGGGTACTCTTGACCTGCCCTTTTTTCAAGATGTCCCTGATTTGGTCTCGAAACGTCCGCCTAGGTCTACCTCTTCCAACACTTTCAGTCACACTCGCCTTATACACTTTTTTCGTCAATCGTTATTCATTCATTCTCTCGATATGACCAAACCATCTCAACATACCTTTCTCAATTTTTGTCACTACATCTTCTTTCAAGCTAATTAAGTGATTCTTAAACTATTGTAAGACCTTTTATACTAACCTTATTTAAAAGCAAATAAAGCATTCTATTCAAAAAAATAGTCCAAGAAAAATTAAGATGGTTTTGCACCAATTTACTGAGAGCCGATGAGACCGAAGTTCGAATTCTCGAACGGCAACACCAGAAAACCAATTTCGTTTTCGGCCGAACTCATCCCATCACTATTATGGTTGCCCAACCGGTTGTGTGTGACTGTGGCGATTATAGGCACGCACCGACGACGACTGTAGGCAAATCGGTCCGTCTGTCTGTCATTACCACCAGCGCTAGTATAATTGTAGGTCACTACTAAGTATTGAGTTGGTAATGTAGGCATTTAATGAGTAATTAGATCAATTCTGATTTCGTGAAATAATCTAAGAAAAAAAACTTCAGTGTCAAAGCATAAACAAACAAAACAGACAGGTCACTAGAGCGCTGCTCTTGTACAAAATGATCGAAAAATGATGAAATTTGATAGTTTTTTTATCTTTGTCGTTGGCCAAATTTCACACTAACCATCTAATTATCTGTAACACAGATGCAGGCAATTAAGATGGGGTATAAAGCAAAATAACCATTTTTTTAAATAATTTGTCTAAATTATGCCTTGATAATGAATAACTAAGGGCTGACTTGGCTCTCAATTACTTGACTTGACTTACAATGGCTCCTTGAAAGAAATGGTGTAATTATATCACCTCTCGTATAAATATAAAACCAGAAAAATTAAATACCTTTAAAGGTGAGCGATGGATACTTTTACCATTTTTGGTCCATGTTTTTTGTTTTCTATGTACCTATTTAATAAAAACTCAATTTTAGTGTCTCTCGCTGTGTTTTCTAAGCGATATGGCAAGCTGAAAATCGTGCGTTCTTTACAAACATTTTGCTTTGTAGAGAACGCACTCTTAATGAGTCGACGAGAAAAACTTTTTTATGGTTCCCAAGGAGTTCCCAGTGTGATATTCAATGCACACTACAAAAGTTAAGGGCAGGCCGATGTGCGGAAAGTATTAGAGTGCACTTGAGAGCCGATTCCCTTTTGTGTAGACGACGGGTAACTCTGATATTAATACTCATGATTTTTGATAGTATTATCTACGCCTTCATCTATAAATTTTCTCGATAGATTATTTTTTCAAAAATGACTCAATTTTTTAATTTTTTTTGCGACTACGTTGAGACGTTAGCAATATCTTAATATATATAAATCTCGTGTCACAATGTTTGTCCTCAATGGACTCCTAATAAAATTCGCACACCATGTGCAGTTCGATCCAACTTGAGAGATAGGATAGGGTAGGGTAGGGTAGTGTAGGGTAGGGTAGTGTAGGGTAGGGTAGGGTAGTGTAGTGTAGGGTAGGGTAGTGTAGTGTAGGGTAGGGTAGTGTAGTGTAGTGTATGTAGGGTAGGGTAGGGTAGTGTAGGGTAGGGTAGTGTAGTGTAGTGTAGGGTAGGGCAGGGCAGTGTAATGTAATGTAAGGCGGTACGAAGTTCGCCGGGACAGCTAGTTTTTTATATATACCTAAACATTTGATCTAGATCTAGGCCTTCATAAGGAATCCTTTCGTTTGATCGCTTAGTTTTTACATAATCACTGTTTTTAAATATGGCACTTACGTCGTTTATAATAAGACGCGCGTCGATACTTGCCGACTCTTTCTTTCAATTGTGGTAGTAATGCACGCCGTCTCTCTCCACGCCGTTTTCATTCCGACCGTGGCTACTGCCAGCGTCAACATCATACGTTAGTTCTTTTAACCTGAAAATCAACTAATACAGACATTATACAGCGCAATAAAATTGCAATAAAAACCGTGTAGGTATGTGCGCGGGCGCACGCAGAGAGTGACTCGTTGGAGAGTGGCCGAGCGCCCTTCAACCGGGTCCGGGTTCGAGTTCCGGTAAGACACATAGTGACAAGGAGATTGTAAATCAAATGATGTGGCAAATATTCGTATTTCTGGTATTGGACATAGACATTTTAAAAAGGTTTTTATTTTAAACATTCAATCCTAGAAAATTCAAGTTATAATTAGGTTAACCGACTGCGGCAAAGGTACCCATTTTAAAAGCTTTTATTTAACGTGCAATGTATGTATGTATGTATGTATGTATGTTTAGGTCAAATCTTGCAAGCTGAATTTGAGCCACACCTGATCCGATTGAGCTGAAATTTTGCATACGCGTATAGGACAAATGCTTGTTAACGTAAGTGATGTTATTCTAAATCCAATATGGCGGACCAGTTATTTTTTGTGCATCCCCATGATATGGGTGTCAAATGAAAGGGTTCGATGAGAAGAATACGTAATAATTAAAACTGTTTTCCCCTATTTTGGTTTAATCAAAGTTATTTTCAAATGAAAGCTTGTACTTAAGGTGCAGTGGTACATAAAAATGCACTTAAACAGGTTTTTAAAATCTATTTTTGAAGTAGTTAACAGTAAATTTAAAATCTAGGACAACATATTGGTATTTTTGAGAATAGGTACGAGAAATTATATCGAATGGAAACACGATTTAATAAAGTTGGCTCGATAAAATAATTTCGCAAAGGTACCTCTTTTCGAACCATTTTATCGTCTATTTTCGGTTTTGTTCTTAAAATAAGTAATTTGATAATATGATTTATTTACTGAAGGGACAACATCGAATGGATTTTTATTTAAGATAAAAAATGTTATGAAAAATACTGCGTTTATTTGCCTTATCCGAATAATCGTTTCACTTAGTAAACCTATAATGACACGTTGCAATACCAACATACCTGCACTAATTAGTTATGCCTCATTCTCCTTCATACCAAGATTATCTGTATGATACTTGCTGCAGTTATTACCCGACTGCCTAAAATGGAGGGTAATGTATTTCGGGTGTAGGTATATCTGTATGTATACATGTCTGTTTCTCTGGCTGAGCCTGTAAACGGCTTCATGGATTTTGGAGTGCCAGGTAACGTTAAATTCTTCTTGATTCTGTGAGTGAGTGACACAGGTTACATTTTTACCCGACTGCCTTTATAAGAGGGTTAATATTTTTATGGAATGGAAATATGGAAATTATAATCCTATCAAAAACATTTTCATGCAAAAATTTGCCAAGTCTCGTGACTTTCTCTCAAAAATATATCAATCAATATTCAGCAAATTGCATTGTAGTTCTCTTTTAAACATACTTAGTAAATAATAAAGTTTTTTTTTTCTGAGTTGCCAATCATGAAAAAAACTGCCAAAAAGGCTCGACAGTAGGTACTTAAAAACATGAGGACGATGCATCCATGACAGCTGTAAAAGAATACATACAGATAGGTACATACATTTTGTCTTTGCCAAGTCACAAAAATATCTTTTTTATTTACTCAGTATGTTTAAAAGGTAGATCTCTTTTAAATTGCATTTGGTTGAAGCAATTTGCTAAATATTGGTTTGAAAAAAGTATTGTCAGATTTGGCTCCACCTAAGATCTAATATTATATTTTTACGAAAGAGTCACGAGACTTGGTGATTTTTTTACATGAAAATTTTATTGACAGGATCTCATTTCTTTTTGTTAGGAGTTTTCTTTTTTTCTATAGCGGTTTTGATTCTTTAACGATGGCTATTGGTTGACGCAAAGATTACTTCGGCCATCTGTTCTACGAGCAATGTGCCCCGCCCACTGCCACTTAAGTTTAGCAATTCTGAGAGCTATGTCGTTTACTGTGGTTCTCTTACGGATCTCCTCGTTTCTGATTCGATCACGCAGAGAAACTCCGAGCATAGCACGCTCCATTGCCCTTTGGGTGACCTTGAGCCTTCTTATGAGGCCCATAGTAAGCGACCATGTCTCAGTTCCGTACGTCATCATTTTATAAAGCCCAAGTGAAATCCTTAAAGTTATTGCTACATATTACACCATTTTGGAGGAGACCTCGAGATGATTTGCGTACTTGTTTATGTAGAAGTAAATTTCGAAAATATTGCTCCAAATATGAAAGTGGAATATTATGATGACATACCTACTCTTCAACTAGCTAATTAAGGTGATTTCAACTTCTTATTTATGTGTAAGAAGCACCAGTTTTTAATTTAAAGATTTAAAGACTGCCTTCTTGACAAGTTTTATGGAGCAATGTATAATTATAATTGAGTAAGTAAGAGCGTCGGTGGCGCAACAGCAAGGGCCGCTACCTCCTATCCGGGACGTCGAGGTTCGAGTCCTGCCACGTACCAATGTGTTTTCGAATTTCGATCTCATATGTACGTTTATCCGACGCTCTTACGGTGAAGGAAAACATTGTAAATAAAGTGTCAAAGAGTGAATCGTATCAATAAGTTGAGTTTTATTTATTGAAGTTAAACTTCTTTACGCACGCTTGACTTGGGGAGTAAGCTGGTGAATGCGTTACGCGAACGGCAATTTCTAGCGATACGAAAAGTGTGATCGGACGACTTTCGGACGAGGCGAACGGCACGCTTGACTTGGAGAGTGAGCTGGTGAATGCGTTACGCGAACGGTGATTAAGTTTTACTTCAGTCGTGTCGTCTAAAGCACACTCGATGTTTTTTATATTTATTTTACAGACAACAAGATCCAAATATGTTAGTAAACAATGTTAGTAAACAGAAATTACATTAAACACATTCATTTATTAACAGTATATGTAAATTTTCCTGAAGAGAGACCGATATCTACATTTACCTGGAAACCCAATAAAATTATTGCGTCCTTTTACTATCGAATTCAGAAAATGGAAATTTACCGCCTCCGTGGCGTATTGGTTAGTCAATTCGCTTCACACCAGGAGGTCGCGGTTTCGATCTCGGTGGGGTCAACTTGTAAGACTTGGTTTGGTTGGTGATGATAAGATAGTCAAATCCCCATTGCGTTGGGGAATCTTGGTAAGCCCGCTTCCATCTTCGGCATCATCGTCATTCGTCACTAAGGTGAGATGATGTTTTTTAAAAAATATATTTTAACCGCCTCCTTGACGTAAAGGTTCGTCCATTCTCTTCACACATTCGTTTACTGAGCCTTTAGATATTAACTTTATACTCCGCCTCTTTCAGATATGATCGTTGTGAATTCTCGACATTCAGAGATCTACTCAATGATTGTCGTCATTGTAAGATCTCGTCAATGGGAGTTCCCCGTAAAAAGCTACCAAACTTTGCCAGTCCACTTTTGAATTTCGTAACTCAGCAGAAGAGAGAAGAGAGTGGTATTATTTTTACACCTGTGTCATCATCATCATATCAGCTTATATACGTCCCCTCCGAGGGGCTCGAGCCTACCCTGAATTAGGGCGATCAGGCCTTAGTCGACCACGCGGGCCCAGCGCGGGTTGGTCGACTTCACACACAACCTGCGAGTTTCTTCGCAGGTTTGTGCAGGTTTCCTCACGATTATTTCCTTCACCGTTAAAGCAATCGGTGAGTATATTATGTACACAGGCCAGCACATCAAGCTTCACACTTTGGACTTTATACCGTTCTTATGATGAATGCATATGGATCAGAATCGCACTACGAGTGTATAGCTTGATGTGCTGGCCTCTGTACGTAAGTTTCGAAAACTCCGGATTTTAACCTGGCACCTCTGGTTAGGAGGACCGAGTCGTTACCGGTTGAGCCACCGACGCTTATACATCCTGTGTCATCATCATTACAGCTCATATACGTCCCCACCGAGGGGCTCGAGCCTACCCTGAATCAGGGCGATTAGGCCTTTGTCGACCACGCGGGCCCAGTGCGGGTTGGTCGACTTCACACACAACCTTCGAGTTTCTTCGCAGGCGTGTGCAGGTTTCCTCCCGATGTTTTCCTTCACCGTCAAAGCAATCGGTAAGTATGTACGTAAGTTTTTGAAAAACTCATTGGTACATTGGCCGTCCAGATTTGAACCCGGTACCTCTGGTTAGATGGACCGAGTCGTTACCGGTTGAGCCACCGACGCTTATACATCCTGTGTATATCACTATAAATGCATTATAGTGACATTTTGCACTATATACTACCTCATAAATCCTTGACATATCAAGCAGCACTGCAGTTCGACGACATTTTGATGTGATTTGCACAGTTCGTTCCGTGTCGCTTTAACCGCTTTAAGGGCATAAGTTTCAACGTTTGTTACCTATACATTTTAAGGGCCCCCAGGAGGCTCGATTTTCCATACAAACGTAGTTCCGATTTAATACAAAAACTACATACCGGAATGAATCCAAACTTTGCGAATATATTGAGTAGACACATTTAGATGTTTGTAATTAGTTTTCATCGTAGTAAATTTAGACATAACTAAACGAAGGCATAAATTAGTTTTTTTCGTTTTTGTATTAGTACATCTTCTTTTTCTTCTTAGCGTGTCGATGGCAGACACTACACTGTGGCAGCCCAGAATTTGGCCACGTTAACAGCATTATCAGCCGCTGTCATGAGGTTTTCCTGCGTGCAGATGTAGGGGCACGCAGGGCACGAACATTAGTACATCGAAAACTAATTACACATTTAGTCTACTCAATATATTTGCAAAGTTTGGATTCAATCCGGTATACAGTTTTTGTATTAAAGCGGAACTACGTTTGTATGAAAACTCGGGCCTCCTGTGGATTCCTTATGGCGAGGAATTGATTGAAACAGTTGTCTCTGTCTTTTTTTCTTTACGTGTAAAAGGTAAAGAAAATAACCACACTTTTGAATTTTTCAATATTTTTTCGTTTTAATTAAAAACTACAATTCATTAAAAAAAATCCAATTAGCATATTGAAGTATGTGTTTAGACTAATCGACTTATAAAACTTAGAGCTACTAAATCGGTCTGGTTTGTAAGTAGAATGAAAATCTCTGTTTTAAAAGAGATTTCTTTGATATATTTTTAACCGCCTCCGTGGCGTAATGGTTAGTCCATTTGCTTCACACCAGGAGGTCGCGGGTTCGATTCACGATGGGGTCATCTTGTAGGACTCGGTTTGGTTGGTGGTAGGGCATTTTCTAAGCCTGCCTGGCTAGCTACCACCATCCTATCTAAGTCTTGCCGCCAAACATCAGTGTTAACAACATTGATGCGTTCCGGCTTGAAGATAAGATAGCCAGTTCTCCATGGCGTTGGGGAAACTTGCTAAGTCCGCTTCCATCTTCGGCATCACCGTCACTTACCATCAGGTGAGATGATGCCAGGGGCTTACCAATATAAAAAAAATCTTTTATAAAAGTTAACGAATCGTGTTAATGCAACTGACAAAATGAAGTCATTGAAATGAAGAATCAGGTTACAAAATATCACTTTCTGAAGTTTTGTAGTTGCTGAGAAAAATGGAGATCTCTGCGACCAGAGTTTTCAATGCGTCGCCTGCTGAACGAATCTAGATCTCGCGAGCGTTAAAATCCGGCACCCCCTTTTCAACCGATTTCTAAAAAGGAGGAGGTTTCTCAATTCGACTAAATGTATTTTTTTCATGTGTGTTACCTTAGAACTTTTGACTGAGTGAACCGATTTTGACGATTTTTATTTGAAAGCTAGTGCTTCCCGTGTGGTCCCATATAAATTTTATCAAAATCGGTGTTGTGTTTTATTAAAAAAAATAACAAAAAACCAAAATAACAAGGCAAAAACGTACTAAGCTGTTGCGATGGAAGTCGGTTTTTTTAAAGTGTTTAGCGTTTTTCTTGTCTTTGCAATCCTCGAATTTTTTTAATGAAATTATTGCTTTTGTTCAATGAATCTTTAATTAACGTTTTTTCAACATTTATCACCTTGTGATTTGTGAATAATCAGGTGATCATAAACGGTGAAGGAAAACGTCGTGAGGAAACCTGCATACGCCTACGAAGAAACTCGAAGGTTGTGTGTGAAGTCGACCAACCCGCACTGGGCCCGCGAGGTCGACTAGGGCCCGATCGCCCTAATTCAGGCTAGGCTCGAGCCCTTCGGTGGGGACATATACGAGCTGATATGATGATGAATAATTATTAAATTAATTATTTCATTTTTATCTAAGGTTACGCCTTCCAAACTGCCCTGCTGGGTTTTAGTGCTCGCGAATGTATTTAAGTGTTTTGTTTTTTTATTGTTTTTCATAAGTCCACTGCCCCTTATCGTATTCCATCGATGTTTTTCTACCAAAAGGTTGCCTGGAAGAAATTGCTATCTAGCAACAAGACCGCCTATTATGTAATATGTATTTTATTATGTTATTTTCTTCTTTTTATGTTGTGATGCAATAAATAATATTGAATTGAATTTTAATGAACGGCTTTCCCTTACATCCCAAAAATGTCCCCACTGCTGGGGCCCAGTAAGCATTACACTAACTGAGGCCGTGACCATGAATTTTATTAAGGCAAGGTATTGATTGGAACAGTTGTCTCTATCTTTTTTCTTTACGTGTGAAGAGTAAAGAAAATAACCACACTTTTTCACTTTTTCAATGGTTTTTCGTTTTAATCAAAAGTACAGTGAAAGTATAAAAAATAATAACATTACTCACTTTGCGTTATCATATCACAACAAATATTCTTGTATATTTTTTTTGATTTATACTTTAAAGTATTAGTCATAACTAGACTTGAAAGTAACGGTGTATACCTATTTTTGGGATTTTTTTCTATCGAGCCAAAACTGCTCAATCGTGTTTCTAATAGCTTTTGACTTTAAAGAACATCATCAACAATAAGGGTTTTTTTTTCAACATTGGGTTTTTAAGAGTAATTGACGTCAAAAATAACGAAAATCAGTAATATTACCGTTTTAATTGCAACTCGCACCCGGGTCAGAAATTTACAACAGTTTTGCACGCCGCGTCAGTCACAGTATTACATTATAGAGACTTACAGTAGCGCAACGAATGTACTTACGCAGAGCAACGGAAAGGTACTTGCGGTGCAGCGGGCGGCAATGCATAGCCTGGCAATCTCCGCGAGTTAGGTTAGTATGGGCTAGTACCTACGCCGGTGGCGCACCGTGCGACATCAAAGGCGTTGCGCTACTATAAGCCATATCGTAATACTGTGCGTCGGTCGTCGCTAAGAGGCTTAGTGAATAATTTATATTCTTTTTATTTATCACGTAAACTGCTTAAGATGTAATAAAAAAATACTAAACATTACTAAGCAGTAATACATATACTTTAAATAATAAACTGTTTTTTTTCCAAAAAAACGGACTTTGACATTTTGATGAAAATATTGTACTCGATATCATTAAACAAAAGAATGGTCCAGAAAAAAAAGATTGTTTTTTTGTATGTACCGTCCAACTGTTTTGCGGGTAAACTGTAAGGACGTTTTTTATTAATATTTGCACATTTGGTTTTTAAATTATTTGCCAGATACATATATTTTTTAGATTTTTGTTTTCAAAAATTTAGGATACCTCCGTAAAAAAGACACAATTTTTTATATCAGAAACGGATATAAGGATGTTTTTAAAATTTTTGTCATCTACAATACTAAATATAATAAACTCTTATAAACCCCCTAAAATAAACCATATCTGGAAAATGGTACCTGAACAGAAATCGGAATAATATAGGCACGGTAAAAAAGTTTTAAAATATTTTTTCTCCAAAATGGCGCTAAGTTTTTTTTTTCCAATATACGTAATCAATTAATTTTACTGGCGTGTATAATAGTGCGGCACATCGGGTAGGTACGGGTAAGGTGGGGTGTGGGTAAATAACTCCGTACGTACGTGCACACAATCGAGTTCAACGAAGACGTTGAAATATAAGACCAAAAAGTATACAAGCATTTCACACGTTAAATTATTATCACACCAACAAATCACAGAAAACATAATTATATGAGATGGGTCTTCAAGAGAGTATCAGTTTCAAAAAGTTATTTTATTTTACAAACATTCCCGAGGAATCTCAACTGTACTAAGTCACAGTTTGGTAGCGAAAAATATTGAAGGATAGGAAAGAATTCGGATTTTGAATCAAAAATGTGACACATAGGTTGTTATAAAGTTTTATGGATAAATAACAGCAACCTGTTACCGCGTTACAGTACCGGAAGATGGGGGGGGGGGGGGGAAGACTAATGTGTAATGTGACTAATGTGTAATCTTAACTTATTACATAATTATTTCATGAGCAAAAACTATGTGGTCATGTTTATGTACTCGTACACTCCGGTCGACTTTGGCCCCTCAAGCCCTCTGGAACGTTTACGTTCCAGTAGAGAGGGCACCAATTTGAACTCAACTCGTGAATAAATAAGATGCATAATCGTGTGTCTCTTTGTTGTACTAGACCGGTTAAGTATATACATTCAAAACGGTAAATTGTTTCGTATTACAGAAATATAGTTGTTGCTTCAAACAAAATATTCTAAATATTTCGCACTAAAAGTAAAAACCTGCCAAGTGTACCACTACACTTCTAGCTCCAAGTACATAGTAAAAATAACAATTATACCTATTCACATTATCTCAGTGTTAGTACTATAATCACACCAAGTTTCATGCCTGTATGTATTAATTACTGTTTTTACGATAGAGCTAAATCAAAAATAATAAATAATAATAAATAAATAAATATTCTGGGACAAATCACACATGGTCATCTGGCCCCAAAGTAGGATTCCCTGTGTTATGGGTTACCAGAGACTGATATACATACTTATACTTATATATAAGTATATATACTTACGTTTAAATACATACATATATAGATATAATTTAACACCCAGACACAGAGCAAACAAATCTGCTCATCACACAAATGCTTGCCCTGGGTGGGGATCGAACCCACGACTCTCGGATCAGTAGTCAAGGGCACTAACCACTGAGCCACCGAGTCAGTCAAAATACTTCTAAAGACCTAAAAAAAACCACGTTTTTGTATGGAAACCCCCCCTTATTTTTTAACTTTTTCAAATTTTTTGTATTTGTTGTTATAGCGGCAACAGAAATACATATTCTGTAAAAAAATTCAACTGTCTCCCTATTACGGTTTATGAAATACAGCCCGCTGACAGACGGACAGACAGTGGAAGCTTAGTATATTAGGGTCCCGTTGGTTACTCGTTGGGTGTACGGGACCCTAAAAATTTAACGATCTAAAGGCCAAAAATATAGTCATGAATTTAACCCTCAGATGATGAAGAAATCCACGTAATTACAAAGGATTTTATATCATTTATTAATACTGATGGATGATACATGGAACTGAGACCTGGTCGTTTTCTATTCATCATTACAGCTCATATGTGTCCCCACCGAGGGGCTCGAGCCTACCCTGAATCAGGGCGATTAGGCCTTAGTCGACCACGCGGGCCCAGTGCGGATTGGTCGACTTCACACACAACCTTCGAGTTTCTTCGCAGGCGTGTGCAGGTTTCCTCACGATGTTTTCCTTCACCGTTAAAGCAATCGGTAAGTATGTACGTAAGTTTTTGAAAAACTCATTGGTACATTGGCCGTCCAGATTTGAACCCGGTACCTCTGGTTAGATGGACCGAGTCGTTACCGGTTGAGCCACCGACGCTTTTTTCTATTAAGGTCACCCAAATGGCATTGGAGCGTGCTATGCTTGGAGTTGGAGTGTTATCGAATCCAATGAGAAAATCCGTAAGAAAAACAAGTGAATGATAAATGTAGATCAAATAACAGCTAAACATGAGTGGTAGTGGGCGGGGAACATATCTCGTAGAATATATATGGCCTTACCCCTAAGTAAAGTTAAGTTCTCGAGTAGTGACCACACACCGGAAGACGTAGCGTAGGAAGTCTCCCACTCGGTGGACTGATGGCCAGGTGAAAGTCGCGGGAAGCCGCTGGATAAGAGCAGCGCAGTAGCGGTCGTCGTTGAAATCCTTGGAGGAGAGGCCTTTGTCTAACCGTGGACGATTTTCGGCTGATATGATGACTATTAAGTTAGTACGTACGTATTTTTAGGGTTCCGTAGCCAAAGGGTAAAAAGGGGCCCTATTATTAAGACTCCGCTATTCGTCCGTCTGTCTGTCTGTCAGTCTGCACCAGGCTGTATTTTATGAACGATTGAATTTTTTACAGATGATGTATTTCTGTTGCCGCTATAACAACAAAACTTGAAATTTGAAAAAGTGAAAATATAGGGCGGTCTCCACACAAAAAAAGTTTGATGGTACGGAACCCTATGTGTGCGATTCTGACACTCACTTATCCAGTTTGATTTATTTATTTACAATTGGTAAGCCCTTAGCATCGTCTCACCTGATAAAACACTAGATTTGCGGAAAACTGGATCAGTGTTTTTTGAGGTTAACAAGTTAATATAACTTGAATTAGTTTTTCACCTTCACTTAATCAAGTTAATAATCGTTTTTAATCCATTAAATCCTTACTTTACGATATCGATAGTATTAATGCCTGAGTTGACCTGACAGCCTTCAAGGCAAGTTTTCAAGTACCTAATAGGACGTGAAAAATGACAACTGGTCTGAAAAATAATAGCAAAGAATGTTGTTATTAAGGCTCAGTAACAAAAACATAGTTTGGTTACAGTTTAAGAAAGTATTATGAAGGCAAAAAAAGACAAAGTTGATAATTTTAATGGGGATCGATTGTATTGTCTTACACTAGAATTATAGAGTCAAAAAAACAAAAATAATATATAATAATTCCAATAACCTAAAACTTTTTAGGTGCAATCTTTTAATATTGCATTTTCACTCGATATACATACATATGCATGCAAAATTTCAGCTCAATCGTAAACCGAGAAGTGGGTCAAATTTAACTTGCAAAATTTCATTACAGATACCGGGACAGGTGAAACTAAATAAAAGCTTGTATAAATACATGTCTGTGTGAGTGTTTGCATCCTTCCGGTGCTTTATTTTCCAAACTGCTGAACGGATTTGAGTAAACTTTGGGTAAGCACAATATTATTTTTATATTTCCAGACGTTTTTTGATGTGTAACATCTTTGCTCTCGCTTTCCTGCAATTTGTGGGATGGATTTCGTGAAATGGAACGGAAATGTGTAACATGGGACGGAAATGTGTAACAGGAAGTCGCAAGAGTCCGACTCGGTTTTTTTCGTTACTGTCAGATCCGCCATCCAGGTACAATATCGTCATCAAATCTAACTAACCTAAAGTATTTTGTCACCATGTTACACATCATATGCGAGTACTGTAGGTCTCGCTCGAATTTTTGGTGTGTAACATCTTTGCTCTCGCTTTCCTGCAATTTGTGGGAGTGATTTCGTGAAATGGGACGGAAATGTGTAACATTGGACGGAAATGTGTAACAGGAAGTCGCGAAAGCGCGGAATTCTACTTTACGAGAGTCCGACTCGCACTTGGTCGGTTTTTTTCGTTACTGTCAGATCCGCCACCCAGGTACAATATCGTCATCAAATCTAACTAACCTAAAGTATTTTGTCACATGTTACACATCATATGCGAGTACTGTAGGTCTCGCTCGAATTTTTTTTTAATTTTCCCTATTTAGATTTTATTATGGGGTTGCCATTAAGTACTTATATTTTTATTAATTAAAAAAAGGCTTTCAATATTTTGATAAAACTCGGTATGTAACTATTACTGTACGTGGCCTACAGCACCCAGTAGTCGTTATTCCAAGGAAAATCGAAATAAGGTACCTCCCATACAAATCCAGGTTGTTTGTTACTATTTCTCAAAAATGGCTCGACCGATTTTATTAAAAATTGAATAAATAATACTTGATAGGGTACTGGGTAGTTATTTATTCCAGGAAAAATCCGAGTAAGTTACCTAACGTACATTGCATGCTCGCTTAAATGTTTGTGCGGATGGTGGCGCACCGGGAGCCGGGACGTTCCTTTCCCTCCAATATGGTTGAGAGGAGCGATGGCCGACTCTCGCGTTATACTCGTGACCGGGCGCTGTCCGCGTCAACTGGCCTACTCTTGTCAAAGGTATAGATTACATTCAATGATTTTTATGTATAACTTTGCGTGTTATATTGTTTTCATGTTCTAATGACATAATCTGGTTTCTTGCAAGAATTGAATTATGACATTATTTACTAATGATTGTTTATTTCTTGATTTTTCACACATGAAATTATATAATTACTATTTTATGACTATCAGAAAGTGTGTCATTTGCACCTATTTTGAAAAAATACCTTGAATCTTGTACAAACCCTAATTGTTTGTAAATTTTTCATTAAGTCTGATATACCTAACTTTATTTGTGCTGCTAAGTAAGTTCGGGCTTCGGTGGCGTAACGGTTAGGGTCGCTTCCTCCTGTCCGGGAGGTCGAAGTTTAAATCCTGTCACGTACCAATGTGTTTTCGAATTTTGATTTAATATATACGTTTATCCGACGCTCTTACGGTAATGGTAAATATCGTGAGGAAACCTGCACATCAACCAACCAACTCGCCCACGTGGTCAACTTAGACACGATCGCCCTAATTAAGGTAGCCTTGAAGGGTTCGGTGGGGACGTATATGAGCTGATATGTTAAAATAAGTATTATGTTTTTTTTTAATCCACAATTGATAAACCGAAGATGGAAGCGGGCTTACCAAGACTCCCCAACGCAATGGGGATCTGAATATCTTTTCATCGAGCCGGAACATATCAATGTAGTTTGGCGGCAAGACTGAGATAAGATGGCGATAGCTAGCCAGGCGGGCTATGAAAATGCCCTACCACCAACCAAACCGAATCTTACAAAGTTGATCCCGCGACTTCCTAGTGTGAAGCAAATGGACTGACCATTACGCCACGGAGGCGGTTATTTTATTATCTTATCAGCCCATGTTAGCCCACGGCTGGGCATAGGCCTCCTCTTGTGCACGCCATTAGTCTCGGTCCCTCGCTAAGTCTCATCATCACATCAGCTCATTTACGTTCCCACCGAGGGGCTCAAGCCTACCTTGAGCTAGGACGATAGGGCCTTAGTCGACCACGCGGGCCCAGTGCGGGTTGGTCGAGTTCACACACAACCTTCGAGTTTCTTCGCAGGCGATGTTTTCCTTCACCGTTTAAGAGGGTGGAGCTGCTCTAAATCTACTCCACCTATGCATTCTAATCCGTATGCTCCAGGCCCCACGAAGCCCAGGACTATGGTGGTCTCGAACTGGGCGCCCCGTCGTCCACGAATCCTTGGGTCCTCACCCAATAAACGAATGCAGCCGCACGCACGTGCCAGCGCCAAGTCTCGCTCGGCATTAAATAAGAAATACCCACAAAATATTGCGTAAAACCCACTCAGATGTAACGGATGAACATAAGCGGGTAATATCATCGCCTCGGACAGCCAGTGCTGTGTATTTAGGTGAGCGAGAAAATTTTACGACGCCCGTTAAGCCTCTTCTGAAGAAATCATTGTTGCGATTCATAACATCGTAACTTTTAGGTTTAATTTTATAAGCTGTTTATTACACACAATCTTATCAAATTGTACGATGGTGGGTAGATGAGCAAGAAATCATGTTGGCTTAAAGAAAAAACTTAACCAATTCATTTAAAAATTAAAACTGGACTTCATAAAAACATTACTTCTCTTTTTTAGGCAGCCGGTTGAAAATATCCTATGTCACTTATGAGATCAAGACAAATCTAACGAGGTGTCGCACTCCAAAATCCATCAAGCCGTATAAATTACGAAGTAACTAGTATCTCATCTGTGGTTAAGGCTACACAGGCTCAGCCAAAGAAACAGACATACATACTTACTATGACGCACCAACGAGTCGTCAGAGGGAGTAAGCTCAGAGGGATCACATCGATGATTGAAAATGCAGTTTCTAGGTTGAAAAGGAAGACGTAGAGCAATCTTTATTGATTATTTTCCTAGTGTAGGTAGCAGCGTCGTCACTTTACGTTAACGACTGGCCTATTGTAATGTACTTTTATTTCATTATTATTTTTAAATTGCGAGGAGTATATTGGAAGATTATGTGACCTACCTTTAAACTATTGAACTAACTATTAAACAATAATTGTAATACCAATGACACCTACTAACCTCATTACTGTAACTTCTACTTAGGCTAAGTTTGGATCATAATAAATAATTTATTATTACTATTACTCGTAAAATTTAAAACGAAAATTGGGGTGCATGCTGTTGATAATTGGGCTGAGGTTACCAGACCAAGCTAGTGTTGTACTCTTGCTATAAAAATGTACACTTAGACCACGGATAACGGGACCTCTGTCCTGGCTCGCAGTCATGAATAGAATGCCACTCAACTGTTTCAGAAAAGCTTTCGAACGACCTACTAGTTTGAATTTAGTAACTATTTAAACTTTGTGACTTTTTACTGAATTTGGTGTTAAGCGTGAACGCCATATTAACATTTTTAAGTGATTTATCTAAATCACCATTAATTAGTCTTTGATGACAATAAATTGAGAAACTAATATTTTTTTTTATATTTTTTTTATTAAAAATTTGATTGCGTGTATAAAATGAATTTTGTGTGAATTTTGTCATAGCAAGGATGGGAGATAAAACGCTGGATTGCTCCAGTAGACTTGGAGAACTCCGCTTGCTTCGCTCACTCGTCCAAATATTTCTACATCAAGAGTCACCCTGAGAAACATGAACTTTAAACTTGAATACCCATTTCAAAATATTATTAATGTTAATTGGATCATTTTTGCATAACACTGTCCAATTGTGGCCACTAATTAGTGGAAACTCTTGCACAAATGAGTTGTAATATCACAGTTAATTGAAATAAAACATATATATTTACACAATAATTTCACATGTCTGGTAGAAAACTACATACTAAAATTTTAAACAATTTCATGTTTACTTTGTTCTCAAAGTCGTCAAAGTTGGTGGAGCACAGATTTTAAAAAAAAATATCTATAGTTCTGAAAAAGTATGTTGTGAGGCAGTCGGGTAATAAATAAAATCTGTCGAAATGTCTGTATGCCTGGTTTTTTTTGTAATATAGAAAATAAAAACAGTAAGCCTTACGGATAGCCATTGTTATAAATAGGGATCTTATTACGCTTCATGATAAGAATATCTTTAAACCGCCTCCGTGGCGTAATGGTTAGTCCATTCGCTTCACACCAGGAGGTCGCGGGTTCGATTCCCGGCGGGGTCAACTTGTAAGACTCGGTTTGGTTGGGTTTGGTTGATTATGGGGCATTTTGTAAGCCCGCCTGGCTAGCTACCACCATCTTATCTAAGTCTTGACGCCAAACATCAGTGTTAACAACATTGATGTGTTCCGGCTTGAAGATAAGATAGCCAGATCCCCATTGCGTTGGGGAATCTTGGTAAGCCTGCTTCCATCTTCGCCATCATTGTCACTTACCATCAGGTGAGATGATGCCAAAGGCTTACCAATTGTAAAAAAAAAAACTTACTTGCCACCTTTTTACAAAAAAAAATCTTTGTTTGTAGTGTCGGTTGCTAATGTTGATGATGTTAAAGAAATTTAACGACTCAGTTTGACGAAATCACATAAACTGCTTCAAATTCCTTTGCCATTAATGAAGGCTTTATTTCATCAGAGATTTAGTCATTTTAATTAATAAAGAAACTTGTATGTAATAGTTATTTGAAGGTCGACGAAATTTAAGCTGTGTGTCTTTTGGTATCTGTTGGATTTTTGTCACTGTTATTGTTATAACCAAAGTATATTTTCATTGACTAAAAAAGAAACTAGGAACCGTTACTGAGGTAATAGGGTAATTTAATATAGCATAAATAAAAAAATAATAATTATTAATAAATAACATAAAAGCGGTTGTACCTGGATGGGTTTGACTGTCAGTGGCATTTTTCTCGACCAATTTCCGCCGTCTTTGTAAAGCCCTTGGTGCCGATTGCTATCACTAGATAGCAGTCGTCAATACTTTTTAGATGCCTTAGGTGGCTTGAAAAACTTCTACCATTTGCCACTAACCTTACAATTTACAACCAAAATTCGGCTCCTGAGTATAGGAAGAGACCCATTCGCTTCATATAAATGGTGGCATTTATGGATTGCTAACTGAATAGCATTGCTACTGCATTGCTAGAAAACTTAACAGTTTGATATTTCAATGTATTTTTAATTTTACATTTAATAAAGTACCTAAAAAGTTTATCAAAGACTATGACGCCACTACGACAGTAACACGAACAGTTTAAAAATAAATAATCAATCTTAAATATTAATAAATGAAACGATTAGAAGTTGCTAGCACACGGGTATTTCATCAAATATCCTCCACGATCAAGTCTGTTTTATTCACTTGACTAGCAAAACCAAACTTGATCTCAATAGCTATGCAAAATCATATTGTTATAGAAGTTTTTATTTTAAATTTATTTTTCCTTTCCAAGCACTTAAATAAATATCATGTATATGACAGCTGATATCTAATAGGTATATAGTTACAGAACTCCATAAAGTTTTAAATGCAAAAATATGATCGAAAGGCCTCTAGTATCAAAGACCCCAAACCTTACAACTCTGGTTTCAAAAGATGTTACTTGAGAGAGTACGTGACCTTACCCTACCTAGTCACAGAGCTGTTACAAAATGATCTAAATGTGAAACGATAGGCCTACTAATAATTATCATGATATACCTATGAGATGCTAAACGGTATAAATTATAGCATTGTATTTCATTATGAAATATTTTAGTTGCTTATCATTTCATCATCTATTTATGACAATCATATCAAAAATAAGTAATAAATAAGAGCGTCGGTGGCGTAACGGCTAGGGCCGCCGCCTCCTGTCCGGGAGGTCGTGGTTCGAATCCTGCCACGTACCAATGTGATTTCGAATTTAGATTTCATATGTACGATTATCCCACGCTCTTACGGTGAAGGAAAACATCGTGAGGAAACCTGCACACGCCTGCGGAGAAACTCGCAGGTTGTGTGTGAAGTCGACCAACCCGCGCTGGGCCTGCGCGGTCGTCTAAAGCCCGATCGCCCTAATTCAGGGTAGGCTCGACCCCCTCGGTGGGGACGTATATGATGATCAAAAATAAAGATTGCACATCAAATTATCTATTCTTCTCAACTGGACTAGAGTTGAGGGAGCAAGGCGAGCGATAATAGGTTCGGTTAGGTTTGATTGAATAAACCGTCGAGGGACCCTCCTGGGTGGCGGATCTGACTTACGAAATAATAAAACAATTATGCTTAAACAATAAAAAAAAATTAAAAAAATCTATTCTATTAGTGTCACCAAAGAGTACCTTATACATACTCACTGGAAAATAGAGTATTCACTCTTTCAACTAAGACAACGCCCCTAGCGGACCGATCCCAAACTAGTACAGAAATATGAAAAAAATAATTGTCTGTTTTTATACAACTTGAGCTCTTACCATTCGGCTATGTACGAGTATTAGATTATACTCGTAGCTGCAAAATTTTTGACTAGTTTCGTGCTCACGCACATCACAATGGCTTGTAGCGCCACCTATCGACAAATGTGTAAACTACACTTTCTCATTGAAAGAAATAATGTTCTGGATGAAAAGACCCTGACTGTCACAAAAGCATATACAATTATACATGTTTATCTAGGCGAGGCATTTGTAAAACAGTTTACTCTGTTTTTTCCTTTACGTGTAAAGAGTCAAGACAATAACCACACTTTTGCACTTTTTCAATGTTTTACGATGTTATTTCTCTTAAGACTTCAACTTAAAAACTAAAATTTAGCTGATTCTCTTTAGTACTTAAAAAAAATATCTCCATATAAAAACTATGTGCAAATTTAGAAATTTTATTATTTAACGATTCGTTTTAGACTTTTTTTAGACGTTTTAGACCTGTTTTGGGATTTTTTATGATCGAGCAAAGTACACACTATCGTGTAACATATTAGCACATTCCTCAGACACTATCCTTAAGTATGTCCAATTTTTTTTTTGCAAGACCGATATTTAGTAGCAATTACCCAAAAAAAATTATCTAGCAAAAGGGTTTCTCCGCTTCTCCACCGGTGCCTCGCCTTAATCGTGTGGACAAAACGATAGCGCATAGGTACTAAAAGTAGACAGTGCCCTTTAGTAGCGTTCAAGAACCAAGATTCAAGGTATTTATTCAAAATAGGTGCAAATTGCACTCTTTCTAATAGTCATAAAATAATAATAACATAAGTTCACTTGTGAAAAATCAAGAAATAAACAATCATTAGTTAATAATGTCAAAATTAAATTCTCGAAATAAACCAGATTATTTCATTAGAACATGAAAACAATATGACACGAAAAGTTATACATTAAAATCATTGCATGTCATTGATACCTTTGACAAGAGTAGGCCAGTTCACACGGACAGCACCCGGTCACGAGTATAACGAGAGAGTCAGCCATCGCTCCCATCAACCATATTAGAGGGAAAGGAACTACCCGGCTTCCGATGCGCCACCATCAATGATACTAAACATACATAGCCTTGACTCAAAGACCTAGAAAACCTCTGACCGCCTCCGTGACGTAATGGTTAGTTCATTCGCTTCACACGAGGAGGACGCGGGTTCGATTTCAGGTAGGGTCAACTTAGTAAAACTCGGTTTTGGTGGTAGGGCATTTTCATAGCCCGCCTGGCTAGCTACCACCATCTTATCTCAGTCTTGCCGCCAAACATCAGCGTTGACAGCATTGATGTGTTCCGGTTGGAAGATAAGATAGCCAGATCCCTATGGCGTTGGGAAATCTTGGTAAGCTCGCTTCCATCTTCGGCATCATCGTCACTTACCATCAGGTGAGATGATGCCAAGGGCTTATCAATTGTGGATTAAAAAAACCGGTGAAGTGCAAGTCAGAACCGCGCACAAATTATAATAGAAGGTGCTAGTTTCTATACGTTTAAAAAAACACGTTTTTGTATGGAGACTTTCACTTTTTAATTTTTTTATTATTTGTTGTTATAGCCGCAACAGAAATACATCATCTGTGAAAATTTCAACTGTGTAACTATCACGGTTCATGAAATACAGCCTGGTGACAGACGGACGGACGGACAGCGAAGTATAGGGTCTCGTTTTTATCCTTTAGGTACGGAACCCTAAAAAGAACAAATTTAACATAAAATAATGTAAACAACTACGACAAACTTATAATCAAGCCTCTTAGCTAAAAATACATAAAATTGAGGGACAAATAATATATTATATCCTTTGGAAATATATTATATCCTTTGGAAATAAAGAGGGCAGCTTTACCCTAAACCCTTTTCCGGTTTGTTAACCTCCGAAAGGGCATCGTTTTGGGACGTGTCCCGTTTTATAAACGACTTTTTACCTAAAAAGTATACCCTTTATTCAGTACAAGTATCTTCTATACTTTTTCACTACTCAAGCTCTAAAAGTACGCCAATATAGCCCTACGAAGCAGGACTATAGTTACGAAGTAACTAGTATCTCATCTGTGACTATATAGTGACAACTTAGTCTCTAGGTAGTGAAAGTAATTAGTTTTTTAATTTCCTTCATGTGACAAAGACAAACACAAACAGCCAGTAAATATACTATTATCTGTGGAGTGTGGACCATTTCGTTTACAATGCATGAAAATGTACATTTTTTATAAGGAAAGGGGAAATTTTATACGCATTACTCATAAAACTAGCTTATGGAAAAAAGCTGCATTTCATGAAGGAAGCAACCTGCTTTAAACAGTGATAGTGATGAGCAAAAATTTGCTTCGCAGCAACGATAGTTTCATGCCTTAGGAACACAGATGGCGCCACTTTTTTGAAAGTATACACTGAATTGCACTGCTCTCAACAGTTTTAATATCAAACTCTTTCTCTTATCGTGTGGCACAGTTAACCGTGATATCCAAGGGATGGACGGCGGTTGCCTGGTGTTGCACTTAGCATCACTCGCTGTCACGTGTAAGTAGGGCATTTAGATTTACACCTACAGACGTGTGGAACGCCACCTTCATATACATCTGGAATCAGATGTGCAGGTTTCCTCGCGATGTTTTCCTTCACTGTTAAAGCAATCGGTAAGATATTTACGTAAGTTTCGAAAACTCATTGGTACATTAGCCGTCCGGATTTGAACCTGAGACTTCTGGCTAAGAGATCGGAGTCGTTCCCGGTTGAGCCACCGACGCTTTTTACGATATTAAACAACAGATATATTTTAAACAAAAAAATGCTAAAAAATATTTAAAAATGACATATTTTTGTTAACATAACGCTGAAAAATGTACAATTGTACGTAGTGTGAAATTTATGAACAGGTATATTTTTAGTGTTAAATTCAAATTGAAACCGTATGATTATTAGTTCAGTAGTTCTTGAGATTTGTCGTAAAAGTTGGTTTTAGAGAAGATCAAATTTTGAAAATTTTAAGTTTTAGATGCAAATAATATTACTTTTAGGTAACAGATGTTTTCTATTGAATTAGACCCCATTGAATCCAAAAATGCCTGTTAACCTCTCGTTCATCCCTTAATTCCCCCTCTTGCCCCTCCGAAGTCTTCTTCGCCATGATGTTTACCATTTTGCAAAGAAACGGTTACAGATAAGAGCAAACAATTAAGGGATAAATTAATCTACATTAGATTACCTAACTATCGATACCAAATTTATGCAGCAATAATAAATAATTTAGGCAGCAAACTAATTTTAACAATTGCACTCGAATTTAATTTCGTCCCATCATTTCTTTAGTCCTATTTTGAATTTTTTGAAGTAAAAATCTTCTTTAGGCGCATTTGGAATTTTCGAGACGGGAAATAACTCGCGACACCGACAATGGCACCTTGCCAGGAACACTCGGAGGGTCAAAACTTATAAAACTGTAAGAAGTTTTCACTAAACTGTCGGCACTCCCGCATTGGTTAGGTTTTTCCGACTAACCTACTAGAGTATTGCTCATCGCAAGTTTTTCTAACACCTTAAGTCGTAACACTGTGCTGGTCTGGTCTAGCAACATCTCCGTGATAAATCAGAACTAGTGATTTACTTTGCGACTTGATGTTTTATGGCTCCAGTGATAGCGAGCGAAAAAATATTTTAACTTTCGTGGCGTGCGCTATGGTGTGTAGAATTTATGGGTTTAACCATTTTCTATGGGTAACCAGTTTTACCGTCTTTACCACCTCCGTGGCGTAAAAGTTAAGTTCATAAGCTTAAAGCTCATGCCGGAACACACATTGATATTTGGCGGCAAGACTTAGATAAGATGGTGGTAGCTAGCCAGGCGGGCTTAGAAAAATGCCCTACCACCAACCAAACCGAGTCTCACAATTGACCCCGCCGGGAATCGAACCCGCGTCCTCCTATGTAAAGCCAGTGAACTTTGCCTCTGAGCTATATAGTTAAATGTTACAAACCGCCGACACTCGCACCACAAACACAGTTACATGAAAACCATTGCAGTATTTATAAGGTACTTACGATTTGTACCAGTTATTGGCCAGTTCATTGATTTCTTGAATGATTGACTGATGAGTAGGCCTACTTTAGAATTTATGTGATCTTCAACGCGTCAATGATTCCAAGAATGAAATAGTGTATGAAATACATAAGGTTTATGGGCTGGTAGCATATACGGGGTGTATCAAACACACGAGTAATAAAGACACAACTTAACGTACACACCTACACACACACACACACACGTTCATGTATACATTTATACATACGCATCTAATTCTATTCAAATTAGTTTTAAGTTTTTATTACCTTAATTTTTAGTATGTTTTGTGTTCTTTTGATTTTGTATGATGTTAGACATGTTAACTGTATAACCTATATGGAGAAAATAAAAGTTTTAATTTTTAGATTTTATATATTATTTTTTATTTTAACACACGAAACTTAAATTGTGACTTCTACTGCCATAAGTTCAGCTCCATGGCTGACCATTTTTCTCTAAGAAGGTCATGGTCAGTTAGAATTATAGTTCTTGAAGAAAAACGGGCTATACTTCCGAGTAACTCTCTACTTTGATGAAATTAAGAGTCTCTACTCATCAGTAACTAGCTAACCTATTTTTATTAAAATTCAAGAATAACCTAAACCGACTGCATAAAAAAATATTAACCCTCTATTTTGAACAGTCGGGTGAAAATGTATCCTATTTCACTTACGGGATCAAGATATTTCTAATTACACCTCGCACTCCAAAATCTATCAAGCCGTTTAGGCGACCGGCTCAGCCAAAGAAACATACAAAAAATTGTATGCATTGTATTGTATTGTATACATTTTTTGTATATACGTGTAGATACACACACCCAAAAATATTAACCTCATTTTTTGGTAAGTGGGTAAAAATGTTGCACTCACTTGAATGTTTTTGAATTCCGTGAATCAAACTTCAAGTTTTAATTCTGCTAAAAGTAGACTTCTTATAATAAATTTCCAATACACCATAGGAAATCATCGTTAAATCAGACGCTGGCTTATCGAGCACACCTTCTTCAGTTTACATGCCTTCTTAAATTTACACAACTTGTAACTATTTTTAGTTTTTATT
The DNA here is from genome assembly GCA_947284805.1 of Coleophora flavipennella. Taxonomy (NCBI): domain Eukaryota; kingdom Metazoa; phylum Arthropoda; class Insecta; order Lepidoptera; family Coleophoridae; genus Coleophora; species Coleophora flavipennella. The sequence goes on from OX369297.1 coordinate 3,896,443, forward strand.
TCTTTTCGTAATATTGTTTATGATTATGTACCTATGAAGATGAAGATCGCGGGAAGCCGATGGATGCGGACAGAGCAGGACCGGTCGTCGTGGAAATCCTTGGGGGAGGCCTTTGTCCAGCTGTGGAAGATTTTCGGCTGATATGATGATGTACCTATTATTTTTAATTTTGTGCATTATTGTCATTTTTTTTTACAATTCTCATCATTACAGCTCATATACGTCCCCACCGAGGGGCTCGAGCCTACCCTGAATCAGGGCGATTAGGCCTTAGTCGACCAATTACAATAAATACAATTTTATAATTATTTTATTATTATTTTATTTTTACAATTTTATTATATTTTATTCATAATATTTTGGATTCATTCTGTAAAATGACGTGTAAAATATTTTTTAACAATAAAGTGATTATGATTATTAAGTAAACGTGCACATCTGATTCCAGATGTGTATGAAAGTCTGTATATGGTTAAATCTATATGTCCTTTAGCATGACCGCGGGTGATGCAATATATTTTTCCTTTCTATGTCTCTTACCATTATTTGGGGTCGGCCATCCTCGATTTCATACGCCAGGTCTGTCGATCCTGGGTTGTCTCTTCGTTCAGCTGGGCCTGTTCCAAATCCATTGATATGGTGGGCCACCACGTAGCAAGCGGGTGACCTCTACTTCTCTTGTTGGCGGGAGATGCTAAATGCAACACCGGATAATAGTCATCAGAAACATATATGAACTCTTGATCACAAAATTGCCTTCATACTTAAAAATTTCGTTCGGAAAACCTTACTCGTTTTGGTTTCCATCAAGTCTTCGATTTCTTTTATTTACCATAATCACAAAGGCGCTGCAAAACTATGACGTCACGCCTAGGTATTTCCAACATTTTTAGAGCAAAATGTCGTTTTTGACATATGATAAAAAGTAAATCAGATGACTAGCATTCGTCATCCCTATTGTCATCTATTCTTAGACACTAGGATTAGGTGTGCTACATGATAAAAAAGAGAATACACCCTGTGTGTACTGGTTACATACCTATTGCTGTTGATTAAGTAATAAAGTACTTAATATAAGTAACTACACATAAACACATCCATATTTACGCCTCCTCCGTCGAGACAAGTCGAGATATTTCCCAATGAAATGGAGTAATCAAAATGGATTTCTTCCAATTTTGGCAGACGAGTTTCTTAAGGCTGCGCTAAAGTAGTGACAAAATGGCGGCTAAAGTAATATATTTTTTGATTATTATATATTATTGGCCCTCCTATTAAAATTTCAAAAAAACCTCACTTGTTTTATTTTCCATCTCGTCTTATATCATTTGACATTTGCAATTATATAACAACATAAAATTGTCATTTTTTAATTTGACATTCATAGAATAGAATATATTATCTATTTAGCATCTATTATATATTAGCTGTTATCTTATTTAGTTACTAGCTTTTGCCCGCGGCTTCGCCCGCGTGGGCATCGTTTTTATGACTGATTTGAGGGTGAATGGTGCGCGAGCCGCTTGCTCCAGATCCCTCAGGAACTATATCGGGCTATTCTGATTAGCAGTCTATGTCACTTCCCACCCCCTCAACCAATTCTACGCAAAAAAAAACACTTAAATACGTTTCTCCGTTGCGACGCCGACGTGCGCGAGCGTGGAAATAGGTTTCCCCAAATCCCTCGGGAACTATATCAGGTTATGCTAATTAGTAAATTATGTCGTTTCCCACCCCCTCTACGATCTCTTTGCAAAAATCACAACAACCTATGTTTCCGTTGCGATCTTAAAGAAATTAACCAAAAAAGAGTATTTTTTCAGTTCCTTCAGGAACTGTATCCGTCTATGCTTTTTCACAGAATAAAAAGTATCCTATATCTTTCCCAGTAATACAGGCTACCTGCATGTCAAATTTCATCAAGGTTGGTCGAGATTATGAAGCGTGAAAAGGTAACAAACAAACAAAGAAACACATTTTCACATTTATAACTTTAGTAAGGATTTGAGTTCTGGTTAGACACGAATACTATCATTTTGGTAGATTTTATAGAAACATAAAATAAAGTACCACAACTACCCTCATTTATGAAAAAAAGTAGTCTACTGCCTGAAAATGATAACGAAACCGGTTGCAGTATATACGAATATTGTTATAGTAATATCTTCACCCATTATTTAATTTTGTCAACTATATACTTAATAGTGCAAGGAAAAAATAAAATAAAATTAGCACGAGTATATCAACGACGCTGAAAAATTATGACGTCACGCCTTGCTATTTCAAACATTAAAAAAACCGGCCAAGTGCGAGTCGGACTAGCACTCCGAGGGTTCCGTACCACCACACCTTTCCACATAATTTCATAGTATAATGAGGTATAATGATAATGATAACTATTCACATTACAAACAAAAGACATCAATGCGAGCGACAAAAATATGCTTCCATCCAGTGTTAACAACATTGATGTGTTCCAGCTTGAAGATAATAATAATAATAAATATTCTTTATTGCATACCAAAAAAAACTTTACAAAAACTTAATTTAAAAATGTACAATGCAAAGGCGGCCTTATCGCTTTTAGCGATTTCTTCCAGGCAACCTTAAGGTAACCGGTAGGAGTTGGTAGGTAAAAGGCTAAATGCGGGTGGCTGCAGATAAAAAAAAGAAAAAATACTAAATAATACATATATACTTATATAAATATATAAAATACAAATCAAAACAAACAAATATTATATAAATAAAGATAAACATGAAACAGTAATTCAATAGTAATTAAGAAATAAATAAAAGTTAAATATACATAATACTTACATGTAACATACATATTTTAATAAATAATAACCACAGAAATAAAAATAAACTATATATATATATATATATATTCAGTAATTACACAGCTTACAGTAGGGATCCCTAAGTCTTTTTTTAATGAACAGGGACTCAGATGTACGGATAGTAACAGGTAATTGGTTCCACAGTCGAACTGAGTGAGCCTTAAAAGATTTACTGAGGAATTCAGTGCTGAAAGTGGGAAAAGAGAGAAGAAGAGCATTACACGATCGAGGTTGGCGGCCATGCATTGACTCCCTACGTCGAAAATTGTCCCTCAGATACGGAGGAGCCGCTGGACTGTGGAGTACATTGTAGAGCAAGCAGAGAATGTGCATATTACGTCGTAGACGGATGGGAAGCCACTTCAGCTTAGCTGGAAACTCAGAGACATGATCGTACTTCCTCAAACCGAATACGAATCTTATGCACACGTTCTGCAAGCGTTCCAGTTTGTTCAGCAGCTCCTCGGTAACATCAAGGTAACAAACATCAGCGTAGTCAAGCAGTGGGAGTAGAAGGGACTGAGCCAGTTGAGTTCTGGTTGACACGGGCAGAACATTTTTAAGGCGCCTAAGTGAGGCCAAGGAAGCAAAAATTTTTCTGCTTACTTCACCAATTTGACTACTCCAAGAAAGATTTGCGTCAAAAATCACACCCAAGTTTTTAACTTTTTTAAAGAATGGTATAGAAACGTTGTTAAGGAGTACTGGTGGCAATGATGATGTATCAATCTTGGCCAGCTGGCGGGAGCTTCCTATGATTATAGACTGAGACTTGCTTGGGTTAATAAGAAGACCATGCCTGTGGGACCAATTCGATATTTTATCGAGCTCTTTATTCATAAAGTCTATGGCTTGAACAATGTTGTCAGGGAATTCCTGAATGTAAATCTGCAAGTCGTCAGCATACAGATGGAAAGAGGACAAAAGGGAATTGGTTATAGTATCAATAAAAAGGGAAAAGAGAAGAGGAGATAGGACGCCGCCCTGAGGAACACCGAGATTGATGTTGCACCAGTCCGAGCACTGGTTATCAATCTTAATGCGTTGCCGACGATTACCAAGATAACTTTGAAACCACGCGATAACAGCACAGCAGGGGAAATATTAAGTGAGCTCATTAACGCCAGCAATATGTCAAAATCTACTGTGTTGAAAGCATTGCTAAAATCCAGTAGTGTTAATAGCGTAACTTTCTGATGTTCCATACCAGAACGGATATCATCTGACACTTTGACAAGCGCCGTGACAGTGCTATGCCCGGGTCGAAAACCAGATTGATATGGGTTGAGTAGGTGGTTGGCAGTGAGGAACGAAAAAAGTTGATTATGGACAAGGCGTTCTAGAACTTTAGATAGAAAAGGAAGAATGGATATAGGTCTAAAGTGGGAGAAAGTTGTGGGATTGCGGATTTTGGGTAAGGGAACCACAACTGCTTGCTTCCAAACTGAGGGAAAAGTATTGGAGAACAAGGAGAAGTTCATAATGTGAGTGATGACCGGCAGAATCACATCCAGGATCGGAAGAATCATGTTGCGGCTTATCTCATCGCAACCAACAGCATTGGATGAAATAGAAATAATTTGTTTTTTAACTTGTTCAGGTCCAACTGGGTCAAAGTTAAGAGGGGAATAATTTGGCAACGGAAGCTCTTTAATTCGCAATAAGGTCTCAGCTTTAGGGGAGTTGGCCGTAGAAGGAGTAGCAGCAGACGAGAAGTGTTTGTTAAGCAAGTTAATGTCGATATCACCGGGAGCATTTTGTTTCTGTTTTCCGATGCCGATGCTTCTTAGAAATCTCCAAACCTTAGCTGGATCGCCATTCTCAACAGATTTATGTATGTGACGGCGTTGAGCATCACGACAAACGAGATTGCAGTATAATATAAGCCGAAGATAAGATAGCCAGATACCCATTGCGTTGGGGAATCTTGGTAAGCCCGCTTTCATCTTCGGCATCATCGTCGCTTACCGTCAGGTGAGATGATGCCAAGGGCTTACCAATTGCGAATAAAAAAAAGACTTCCGTGGCTTGCGGCCGATTATAGCCGACAGCGGCCATACTCTCACTATAGAAATATATGGCGCCGCTTCCTAAGCCTTTGACAGCCACCGGCGGCTGATCGGTTGGAAATGTACGGAGCCGCTTCTGAGGCCTGCGACCGCCGCCGGCGGCCGATCGACTGGAAACATATGTCGCCGCTTCCGCCGGCGCGTCTGTCGCAGGCCGCAAGGCACGGAAGTCCACCTTTATGAACAAATAAACAAACTGGAGGATGGGCAGCAGTGTCCTTTCCGCGTTCTGTACAACCACACTACACCTTGCATTCGCCAACCTCCCCCCCCCCCCCCCCCCGCGGGGCCTATGTCCAGCAGTGGACACCTTTTGGCTGATGTTTCATTCATATCAGCTCATATACGTCCCCACCGGGGGGCTCGAGTATACCCTGAATTAGTTCGATCGGGCCTTAGTCGACCACGCGGGCCCAGTGCGGTGTGGTCGACTTTACACACAACCTGCGAGTTTCTTCGCAGGCGTGTGCAGGTTTCCTCACGATGTTTTCCTCCACCGTAAGAGCGTCGGATATACGTACATATGAAATCTAAATTCGGAATCCCATTGGTACGTGGCAGGACTCGAACCACGACTTCCCGGACAGGAGGCGGCAGCCCTAACCATTACGCCACCGACGCTCTTATTATTATGATGATTATCATTACATTAACCAAAGAAGGCTGATTGGGAAAGGATTTGTAGAGACACACAGTCTTTGCGACCAGATTTAAGGTAAAGAATATTGCATTATACCAACATTCATTGTGTTAACCAACTTTCTTTCTCTTGACTACAGATACTTCGTCAGCACAGTGCTGCAATTCCAAATACTCCGGGCAATGTGCGAAAGAACCGGACAGTTCATACCTGGTGATCCGAGCCGGCCTCTCCACAAGTGCGACATCTACAGGAACCCTGAAGCTGGCAGGATTTTGACGTGAGTTTTTTCAGATTTATCATCATCATCATCATATCAGCCGGAAGAAGTCCACTGCTGGATAAAGCCCCCCCCCCCCCCCACCACCCCCAAGGAATTCCTTCTTTTTGGAAGTTGGTTGAAAAGAGGTTACTTTCCATAACTTCTCTACTAAAGCTCCCGAGTTGGGAGGGTTTTGCGGTGATTGCCACGTTTGGTAGGCGAGTTAGCTGTCGATCACAGTGCGCAGTTTATTGGCTCAGGATGCTGTTGCTCGTATTCAGGTTTGTACCCTTAGTCGCCTCTTACGACAGCGTTTCTTCCCTTAGTCGCCTCTTACGCCAACGTTTGTTCCCTTAGTCGCCTCTTACGAAAACGTTTGTTCCCTTAGTCGCCTCTAACGACAACGTTTGTTCCCTTAGTCGCCTCTTACGCCAACGTTTGTTCCCTTAGTCGCCTCTTACGCCAACGTTTGTTCCCTTAGTCGCCTCTTACGCCAACGTTTGTTCCCTTAGTCGCCTCTTACGCCAACGTTTGTTCCCTTAGTCGCCTCTTACGCCAACGTTTGTTCCCTTAGTCGCCTCTTACGAAAACGTTTGTTCCCTTAGTCGCCTCTAACGACAACGTTTGTTCCCTTAGTCGCCTCTTACGCCAACGTTTGTTCCCTTAGTCGCCTCTTACGCCAACGTTTGTTCCCTTAGTCGCCTCTTACGACAGCGTTTCTTCCCTTAGTCGCCTCTTACGCCAACGTTTGTTCCCTTAGTCGCCTCTTACGACAGCGTTTCTTCCCTTAGTCGCCTCTTACGCCAACGTTTATTCCCTTAGTCGCCTCTTACGAAAACGTTTGTTCCCTTAGTCGCCTCTAACGACAACGTTTGTTCCCTTAGTCGCCTCTTACGCCAACGTTTGTTCCCTTAGTTGCCTCTTACGACAGCGTTTGTTCCCTTAGTCGCCTCTTACGCCAACGTTTGTTCCCTTAGTCGCCTCTTACGAAAACGTTTGTTCCCTTAGTCGCCTCTTACGACCACGTTTGTTCCCTTAGTCGCCTCTTACGACAACCTTTTTTTTTCTTAGTCGTCTCTTACGACGAGGTTTAAAAAGATGGGATGGTGCTATTCTAGGGCCACAACCACAGGCTAATCTTCTTCTTTGCGTGTCGATGACAAATCAAATCATTCCGGCCCAGAACTTAGCCACTTCGACTGCACTATTTGTGGCGTCCATTAAGTCCTGCTGCGAACAGGTGACAGGGCAGGCAGGACAGGAAACTAAATGAGCCATGGACTGCACCGCTCCACACACACAGTCCAAATTTGGGTTTTCCGAGAGTCCCCACCTGAACATGTTCTCCTTGCTCCGGCTAATACTTTAATTTTTTTTAAATACATCAGCTTATCAATGAGCCCTGATGTTAAGTGACGATGATACCGAAGATGGAAGCGGTTTTATCAACATTCTCCAACGCAATGGGGAACGGGCTATCTTACCTTCATACCGGAAGACATCAATGCTGTCAACATTGATGTTTGGCGGCAAGACTTAGATAAGATGGTGGTAGCTAGCCAGGCGGTCTTAGAAATGGCATACCACAAACCACACCGAGTCTTACAAATAAGGATCCCACCGGGAATTGAACCCGCGACCTCCAAGTGTGATGCGAATGGACTAACTATTACGCCACGGAGGCGGATAATAAAACATTAAATCAATCAATCAATCAAATATACTTTATTGTACAATTACAAAAATATATACAGATACTAAGTAGTACAGAATAAAGAGTAAAACTTTCAATTGTACAATGTAGGCGGCCTTATTGCTTAAAGAAATTTATTCCAGGTAACCCAGAGAACGAATACAATTAAATAAAAGTAAGGGCTGTGCAAAGCAAACTTATGCAACAATATTGAAAATAGAACAATTTACTATAAATAAACTATAATATAATATATAAGGTCTAACAAAATTAGCTGAAACTATTTTAACTGGTGCTTCTAACCATGAAACTGAACAAATTTCCCCATGGAACCCATAGTCAAATCTCAAAAAAAAAATTTGAACTTCCCATACTAAGTTGGCTGATCAGCTGATCGAGTTAGTATGGGAGAGCCAATTTTTTTTTGCGATTTGACTATGGGTTCCATGGGGAAATTTGTTCAGTTTCATGGGTAGAAGCACCAGTTAAAATAGTTTCAGCTAATTTTGTTACACCTTATATAAAAAATATAAAAAGCGTCGGTGGCTCAAACGGTAACGACTCGGTCCATCTAACCAGAGGTACCGGGTTCAAATCTGGACGGCCAATGTACCAATGAGTTTTTCCAAAAACTTACGTACTTATACTTATCGATTCCTTTAACGGTGAAGGAAAACATCGTGAGGATACCTGCACACGCCTGCGAAGAAACTCGATGGTTGTGTGTGAAATCGACCAACCCGCACGGGCCCGCGTGGTCGACTAAGGCCTAATCGCCCTGATTCAGGGTAGGCTCGAGCCCCTCGGTGGGGACGCATATGAGCTGATATAATCAAATATATAAAATATAATAATACAATCTAAATCATAATACAACATGTACCTAATTAAAATGCTACACTAAATAAAAATAATAATAATATAAACTACACTTACATATAATAAAAATATATACTAATAAATATTAGCGCAGGACCGGTCGTCGTGGAAATCCTTGGGGGAGGCCTTTGTCCAGCAGTGGACGATTTTGTGGCTGATATGATGATGATGATGATGATGAAATATTGATCAGTAAAACAAGGAATAGGTGCTAGCACATTGATTGAGGACATAAGAGGTATTCTTTAACTTGATATTTAAACGAGTTAAGTGAAGGAGCTTGTCAAATTCTTCTCTAGCACTGTAGAAAAAGATCTTAAGAATTTCAATATGTTTGAATTAACACTGCTCTACAAACCCATGTCTCGGAAGGATTAGTCAATGCTTACGCGATATTTACGTAAGGGCATCGATATCTTTAGGCATTGTCTTACGGCAGCCAGGGTTTATGTAACCTACACTAGACCACACTTAGGTCGGCTAGAGACTAAGCCTAGATGCTAGATCCGTCTCGTTTGTACTCAAATGAAAGGTTTCGACGAGATCTGTGAACCAGCCATGTAAAAAAATACTTTATGGCGGTAATATTACAGATTTTCGTTATTTTTGACGTCAATTACTCCTGAATGATAGAAAACCGAAGGTTGATATAAAACCCTTATTGTTGATGATGTTCCTTAAAGTCAAAAGATATTAGAAACACGATTGAGCAGTTCTGGCTGGATAGAAAAAAAAAACCAAAGATAGGTCTACTCCGTTACTTTCAACTCTAGTTATGACAAATATTTTGAAGTATAAATTTAAAAAAAATATACACCAATATTTGTCCTAGTAATACGAAGTGACATATGTTATTATTTTTCATACTTTCATTCAGATAATTGAAACTAAACGACAAAAAACTGAAATAGTGTAAAAGTGTGGTTATTTTCTTTACTCTTTACACGTAAAGAAAAAAACAGAGACAGTTGTTCCAATCAATGCCTCGCCTTAACAGTATCTTAAGAACTCGTAGAACAGATGGCCGATAGGGTAGTAAAGTTCTCTAGTGGTGATCGCGCACCGTAAGACGGAGCGTGGGTGGGCCGACGACTTGGTGAAAGTCGCGGGGCCCCGCTGGATGTGCCGGTCCTCGTGGAAATCCCTGTGGAGGCCTTTGTCCAGCAGTGGACATCTTTAGGCTGATATGATGATCTTACGAACCAACACACCTTTGTACTCAAATGAAGAGTTTATATATAACTACTCTAACTTGGACATTGCGCGAAAAATGAGTAGAATGGACGTTCGCGGAATGAACGTAGGAAGATAGACCTTCGCAGCATGGACGTGGGAGGATATCCTATAGCAGCCATACTCCAAGTGTGTTCCGCGGAACCCTATGGTTCCACGGTACCCCTGTAGGGATTCCACAAGAATTTATAAAAAAAACACCTCTCTCCACCACCCACCACAGTCACAGATTACTAATTAGTTACTTCCACAGTACAATTTTACTATGCCGCCACCGCCGATATCTACTTGTGAGCGCGCGAACCAATTGATGAAAAATAAAAAACTGTTTCATACCTCCCATTAGTTAGATTTTTTCCTTTTTTAATATCTTCTATTTCTATTAATAATATAATTAAAATTGTTACGTAAGTAAGTAAGTAATAAGTGTCTGTTACTTTATACTTTTATTATGCTTATCAATAAAGAATACGCTTTTAAAAACGATTGTTTGATTGTAGGGTTCCGTCAAGTATTACGCTTTCCAAAAGGGTTCCGTCAACAAAAAAAGTTTGAGAACCGCTGTCCTATAGAATCGTTTTGACATTCGGGTAATGAGAGGTCAACGGCCCAACCAGTTAAAATTTTCTGAGTACCAATAAATTTGAAATTATATATTTCATTACCTTTTGCTAGCGGCTTCACTCGCGTGCACATAGTTTCTATGACTGTCTTCAAGGGTGCGCAGTGCGCGAGCTATAGAGCATGGAAACAAAGTAGCCTAATGTTAATCCAGGTCCAATCTGTCTATAATGCCTACCAAATATCATCCAGCTATTGTGGCGTGATTTAATAGCAAACATCCATCCATCCATACTTTCAAATTGATTAATTTATACAGTTATAACAAAACTAGTGTAGGTCCCGTTAACATACAGACAGACAGACAAAATTTCTAAAAGTTGTTGTTCTGACCTCTATATCGTTAGTAATGTCCACCACAGTTATTATTTCACAAAAAATGTTTCATGTACAGACACGGCCCCGTCACAATTTTATTATATGTAAAAATTAACATATATTTCATTACATATTAATTCATATACAGAATGATTGAAAATTCGACGTGATCCCTTTGGGTATAAAAAAAGTCTAATTTAGAAGAAAAAAGTCACATAAACTAATGGGCAGAAATCAACGGTTTCGAGATATGTTCAATTTATTTTAAAATTTTGTATAAAAACCCATTGATTTAATTCTTCACAATTTAAAAAAAAATATTTTTTTTAAACTTAATATGTGTAAAAATTTGTTTATGAATAAATGAACTATGATTGAGTTGGAGTTTGGTGCACATATGTAAATTGGTGACACAAAGACGGACGTGTAACGTAAATAAACGAAATTTAAATAGGAGGGCCACTTTTAGGAGGTGAAATAGGAAATTTTAAAAAATATTAAAATAAACGGCTTGTTATGAAAATACTAAGTGTAATTTGTATAGTGAACTTCGAGAGGGCAAACGTAAGCAAGGCGGACAACTCTTGCGGTACAAAGACGTGTTGAAGAGGCATATGAAAAGGTGCAAACTGAATCACCTGGACTGGGAAGCGCTTGCCGAAGATCGCCCTAAATGGAGGCAGCTGGTAACACACAACGTAGTCTCCTTTGAAGACACGCGCAAAACACAATATAACACCAAAAGGGATGAAATAAAAGCCCGACCACCTGCGGCTATCCACTACAATTACAGCAACGGTGTCCTGACGTGCCCCAAGTGTGACCGCACGTTCCGAGCGAAGATTGGCTACAACAGCCACATGCGGGCGCACGAGAAGGCGGAGCAGCGGGACGCTTGCAGCTGAGCCGGACAACGCTGCGGTCGCTGTAGCCGAAAACGGCTAGGACCATCATCATCATCAAGTGTATTTTTTTTTTATTAACAACAAAAATTTTACAAAATAATGTACAATTAAATCAATGCGTTTGTCATACAAAATTTGTCAATTAAATTGGCTATAACTTGGAAACCGTTGATTTCCTACCCCTAGTTAGTGTGTCTTTTTGTTCTAAATTAGACGTAGTTTATTCCCTTATATGGATCACGTCGAATTTCCAACCATTCTGTATATTCATAGATATTTATATCTAGATTAGCTTTTGCCCGCGGCTTCGCCTGCGTGGACATCGTCTTTAAGACTCTCTTTGTGGGTAAGTGGTGCGCGAGCCACAAGCAGCTCGCGAACGTGGACATTAGTTTTCTCCAGACCTCTATCCTAAATCGGGCTTTTCTGATTAGCAGTCTATGTCATTTCCCACTCCTTCAAACTCCCTGTTCCGTTGCGATGTTAAAGAAACGAACCAAAAAAATGATTTTTTTCTCAGTTCCCTCAAGAACAGCATCGGACTTTGCTATTTTTACGGAATTAAAAGTAGCCTATGTCCTTCCCCGTAACACAGGCTACCTGCATGCCAAATTTCATCGAGATTGGTCAAGGTGTTAAAGCGTGAAAAAGTAACAAACAAGCAACAAACACATTTTCACATTAATAAGGAAGGATTTTTGAGTGGTTGTCCGACCTGTAAGTCTGTGATGCCATAGGGATAACGAATGCTATTCATCTGATTTACTTTTTATCATCTGTCAAAAACGACAATTTGGTTCTAAAAATATTTAACACCTAGGCGTGACGTCATAGTTTTGCAACGTCATTTATGTACACATTTTGTGATTTTAGTGAATTAAAAATCGAAGACTTGATGGAAAACAAAACGAGTAAGGTTTTCCGAAGTTTAAATAGGAGGGCAATTTAGTGATCAATAGTTTATAATTTATTTATTTCTGATGCTGTCGTCATCCCTATTTTACATTGTACAGTCAACCGATCATGGTCTCGCATAGTAAGAAGTTTTCTATAAAGTTCACTTATATTTAGTGTGTACCTATTACCACAGATTACTAAATAGTTACGATTACTACGAACGCACGGTTGACCGGAAGAGGTAAATTTTTGTTTACAATCAGGTAAATGTTTGTGAGCGTAACCTCCTGTTCGGGAGGTCGTGGTTCGAACCCTGTCACGTACCGATGTGTTTTTAAATTTCGATTTCATATGTACGTTTATACGACGCTCTTTCGGTGAAGGAAAACATCGTGAGGAAACCTACACACGCCTTCGAGGAAACTCGAAGGTTGTGTGTGAAGTCGAACAACCCATGCCCAATCGCTCGTCAGGGTAGGCTCGAGCCCCTCGGTGGGGACGTATATCCTTGCTCCTTACTAATATTTTGAACGCGAAAGTTTGTATGTATATGTATGTATGGATGTTTGTTACACTTTCAGGCCACAACAGATAAACGGATCTGGATGAAATTTGGTAGGTAGACAGATTAGGACCTGGATTAACAGCATTTATGTGTTCCGACTCGAAGATAAAATAGCCAGATCCCCATTGCGTTGGGAAATCTTGGTGAGCCCGCTTCCATCTTCGGCATCATCGTCACTTACCATCAGGTGAAATGATGCCGAAGGCTTACCAATTGTGAAAAAAATACATGTAGGCTACTTTATTCCACGCTCGTGCGGCTCGCGCACTGCGCACCCTCGAAGACAGTCATATAAACTATGTTCACGCGAGCAAAGCCGCTGGCAAAAGCTAGTGAGATGATAAAATGAAATGGTTATGTGAAATTAGATTTATACATTGTCTATGGCCTGGCTGGACGGTTCAGTGGGCTGATCAGTGGGTCACTAGTGAAATAGGATATGTCGTTAAATAACTGTTTTATTGCTCTAAACTCGTGAGACCTTTAAGTAATAAAGTCAGATCGATAGGAGAAACCCCGGAGCAGTGTAGTCACGATATTTCATTACTTGTATCATTGAATTCATTGTGTTGCTCGTAGAACAGATGGCCGTTGGGGGCAGTAAAGTTTTCGAGTGGCGACCACGCACCGGAAAGCGTAGTGTAGGCAGGCCGATGGACTCGGTGGACCGATGACCTGATAAAGGTCGCGGGAATCCGCGGGATGTGGGCAGCGCAGAACCGGTCGTCGTGGAGATCCTTGGAGGAAGCCTATGACCAGCAGTGGACGTTCTTCGGCTGATTGATGATCATTGAATTCACAACAGTGACCAAGTTGTGTTGGTTGTCCTTTTCAAAACAACTTCTTAGACATGGCTGGTTAGTACCCCAACACACGTCCCCACTGCTGGGGCAGGACTCTCTTCACAAACTCAGGAAGAAGGCTACAATCTTCACACGATGCCCAACTCCGGGTTCGTGGAGGTAAGGCTTATGGCTTAAGGCAAACCCTTTACAGTCAGAAGTTTTTCAAGCCGCATATAACGCATATAATAACACGACTATAGTAACCGGCACAAGCTGCGTAACGTGCCTCACGAAGCACGGAAACGGTTGAGAAAAATGCCACTGAAAATCAAATCTATCCACGTAATGACCGTGTTGCAAGGCAATGAACCTGCATGATCGACCTATCCTCGCAAGGCTCACTAAGCTATGACAGCTTCATTTTAAATAAAATCTACACCATGATCCATTTTCAGCAAAACCCTCGTCTTCGGAAGGACAGTCACACGCGCCTTATCTGAAACAAAATACCTAACTTAAGTTTCTACTAGTTCTGAGTCTTAAGTTTAGAGGCCTAAAAAGACAGTAAAACATTAGTTGAAAAAATATAATTGAAAACGCTAAACACGTTAAAAAACCGACTTCCATCGCAACAACTTAGTACATTTTTGCATTACTATTTTTGGTTTTTGTTCATTTTCTAATTAATTACTACACCGATTGTAATAAAATTTATATAGGACGACACAAGAACCACTAGCTTTCAAATAAAAAAAGAATCATAAAAATCGGTTCACCCAGTCCAAAGTTATGACGTAACATACATAAAAAAACATACAGACGAATTCAGAACCTCCTCCTTTTTGGAAGTCGCTTGAAAATAAAACCTTATAGTCTCTTAAACCTCCCCACCCCCACAAGTATGAGGGCATAGTACTTGTAGAAGTAAACTGTACTATGATTAAGGTTTAGACGGGTAACGGTAACCTATTACTAGGCCTACGCTGTGGGTCTATCGGTCTGTCTAAAGCTTAGAGGCCTAAAGAAAGTAAAACTTTAGTTAAAATAATAAAAATAAAACCTTGTAGTCTCTTAAAACCCCCCACAGGTATTAAGGTAGAGACGGTTAACGGGATTCTATTGCTTTCTTTCTATAGCCCACGCTGTGCGTCTACCCGTCTGTCTAAAGTTTAGAGGCCCGAAGACAGTAAAATTTTAGTTGAAAAATTGAAAATAAAATACAATACAATATTCTTCATTGCATCACAACATAAAAAAAGAAATAAAAAAATAAAAATATAAAACTTTAAGTCTCTTAAACCCCCCCACTAGTATCAAGGTTTAAACGGGTAATGGGATTCTATTACTAAGCCTAAGCTGTGCGTCTATCCGTCTGTCTTAAGTTTAGAGGCCTAAAGACAGTAAAACTTTAGCTGCAAAAATAAAAATAAAACCTTATAGTCTCTTAAAACTCCCCACAAGTATTAAGGTTTAGATGGGTAACGGGACCCTATTACTGAGCTTACGCTGTCCGTCTATCCGTCTGTTTGTCTGTGTGACATTAAAAAAAAGGTCGGCTGAAAGTTTCACAGAATATAAGTTAGTATCTGACATCCTTACTTAATATTATAAATGTGAAAATTTGTTTTTTTTTTGTTATCTCTTATAACTTTACAATTTGAACCAATCTTGACGAAATTTGGCATGCACGTAGACTTAGTAATGGAAAAGGACATAGACAATTTTTTATCTCGTGAAAATAGCATATCGTACTCAAGTTAAGGAGTCCGAATTTAATGAAAATAAATTGTGCAGCCACGCTTTGCATACTCTCTTACAAAGTATTCAATCAATCCATCAAATAATTATCATCTTTTATCTTTATCTTTTTCTTTAGCATTCATCGTCTAGCGCACATTGCGTTTACTTAGTAGCAGAGTATAAAGGTTTACCAGACTTGATAAAATATTTACAAATAATTTGGATTTGTACGGGATGTATAAAGTCATAGTTGTTCCCAAAGTTTTATTAAAATTCCGATTTTCCTGGAATAACGAACTACAGCGTAAAATAGATCACATAATGTTATAATAAGTTACAGAGTTTGATCAAAATAGTTAGAGCCATTTTTGAGAAAAAGAAGTAACAACCCTAATTAATCAAGAAAGGCGAAATTAGAAAATAACAATGTATATGTATATATAATGGAGATAAAAATGTATTTGCCCGTACCCAATTTTTTACCAAACCCTACCAATACTTTAAGCACTAGAGCACCTGACGGACGCACAATAATAACCGCCTCCGTAGCTCAGAGGCAAAGTTCACTGGCTTTACACAGGAGGACGCGGGTTCGATTCCCGGTGGGGTCAATTGTAAGACTTGGTTTGGTTGGTGGTAGGGCATTTTCTAAGCCCGCCTGGCTAGCAACCACCATCTTATCTAAGTCTTGCCGCCAAATATCAATGTTGATATCATTGGTGTGTTCCGGCATGAAGATAAGATAGCCAGTTCCCCATTGCGTTGGGGAATCTTGGTAAGCCCGCTTCCATCTTCGGCAACATCGTCACTTACCACCAGGTGAGATGTTGTCAAGGGTTTACCAATTGTGAATAAAAAAAATTTAATAATAATACAGCCACACACACACAGACACACAGACTCACATACATGCAATATTTTATTATTTTTTAGTTTTTTATACTCTATTGTGTATATTATGTAAGACAATCGATCCCTATCAAAATCTTAACTTCGATTTTTTTGCCATCACAATATCACACCCCGGACACTGCATACAAATGGTCGTAAAATGACATTTCTAAAAATAAATGACGGAGCAAACACAAAAACGGCGAAATCCCATACGTTCGACAACCAAACTATAACCAATCTGTATCAATATGAGTGACGAGGGGGTGAGGTCGCAATCTAGAGAGCGGCAGGCAGTGTCCATACTGTATGTTAGTACTAATATATATACTTTGTCAATACCTTATTCACTATTTTGTCGCTAGCTACGCTCACTCCTCAGTCGTTCAAAAGTAAAAACATATTTTTCTGTCACTCGCCTTGTGTTTTGTTTGAAATTAATAGTTATAATTGTGTGGAGAGGTGTACTGGTACGGAATCCTCGGTGCGCCAGTCCGACTCGCACTTGGCCGGTTTTTTAGAATATTTTACCACTCTTAAGCTAACCATAACAAGATCTGTTAGTCTCATCACATTATTCTAAGAGACATTCGACTAATAAATTAGATCATCAAAGGGTTAAATAGAACATCGGTCCGTCCTTACACGAGTTGATTAATTATATAAATTAAACTATAAATTATACCGAAATTGCGTCATTAATGACTTGGACGTAGTTGGAATTCTCTCACGCAATAACTTCATCATAATTTATAACAACAATTTGAAGTGCTAACAAGATGGTGCCGTACCTATGTTTGTATTTATTCTAAGTTACTGGACTTGTATTTGTATTTATTATTTCTGTGTTTAAGGGGGATTTATTTTACACAAGTCTTATTCTTGAACGAATGATAATTTCTTTTCTAAGTGGGTCTGACCGATGATTTTACGGAAAATCACAATTACAATGATTTTGCAACTGTGCAGGAAAAAAGTGTTTTAACCTGATACTCTTCGCTCAAATTTGAGAGGAATTTAATAAGCCGCGGGATCCATATGATTAAATAGATCCATATATTTACATAACCTACACTTATGTAAATACCTAAATAATTTGAGCCGGCGCAAAATAAACAAGCGGAACGTACAGCAATTGCCAACAAAGGGAAGCATCACGTCACCATTAATTTTACGTATTAACAATTTTGTATATTAGTTTGATTGGCAAAATTACAAATATTTAGGTATTTACATTAGTGCAGAAGCTCAGTTAGACTAAAAAAAGTTCTTTTTATTTTTCGCTTTTCAGTTCTTTTCTTTTTTCGTCTGTTTGATTTTTTGTTAAAAAGTTTTTTTCTTGTAACTACTTTTCCTTACACTTTACTTTTCATTACACGCTGCACTCACGAAAAAGCATGACTTATTGTCGCGTCCCGCCTGAGCCGAGCGTGCAAGCGAGAGCGTGGAACAAGCGATAGAGACGCACGATCGGCCTAAGCGTTCGGCTTGTGACACGTTATCACGTAAAATTATCGTCCGTAAACCGACTTTACAGACGACGAGATTCTTATGTAATACAGACTATGCGACAAGATAAGTAATTTATGACTTTCTAGAGTACGCAGCAACATACTTAGAGATTAAATAATTCAGCTACTTAGAATTATTATGTAAAACCACTGGTGATCGTTTCACTCAAAGAGCAAAAACCAGAGACTTGATAAAATAGATATATAAACATCTACCTAGATGCAGTTATTACTTAACTGTCTAGCTGTATGGGTTAAGCTGAGCTAAACTTAAAAAAATATCTACTCCACCTTGCTCGTTCCTGGATTCGAACCCAGGACCTCTGGTTAGGAGGACCGAATTGTTACCCGTGAGCTACCGACGCTTCAAACAGTAATTTGAAAAGGTCTTTATAGATAACTAGCTGTTGCCCGCGACTTTGCCCCAGTGGATGTCAAGAGTGAGAGGGTTTTTTGCCTTTGTCCATCCTGAATTTTTAATGTAACTATTGGTGAAAGAACTTTTTAAATCCGATGAGTAGTTTCGAAGATTATCTCCCACATACAAACATACAAACTTTCCCTTATCCGACTGCGTAAAACTTAACCCCTATTTCTTGACCAATCGGGTAAAAAAAGACTATGTCACTCACGGGATCAAGACGAATTTAACGAGATCTGGCACTCCAAAATCCATCAAGCTGTTTAGACTTCAGAAGGTGACAGAGAAATAAATAAAAACACATACATACATACACTCCAAATTGTACCCTTATTTCTGATGCAGTCGGGTAAAATACGTACCATAATGACGGGTCCGTGCAGTTTACTTGCAAAATGTCTGCAATATGCACCTCTGCAGAATGACAGCTTGTCAAGAAGCCACATTTTAGCTGTAACAACTCACAAAAGCCAAGACGTGGCAACGAAGACCGAGGTGTTGTTGCAACTGCAGTCCCTTATATCTTTGGATACATTTATAATTATACACTGGCTCAGTAAATGATCGAAACCAGGTAATTAGGACAGGTAGAGAGTCACGTTTTAACTAAAATCTGTACTTTCGCACTGGTGACTTCGAAACGCCTCCAAACTTTGCTTCGTTTTGCGACGTTCCTGGCACACAAAAAATATTTAATTTTATTTAACTTGCAATGTTTGTATGTATGTATCTAAGTTTGTTTAGGTCAAATCTTGTAAACAGTTTTAGAACGATTTCCAGAAATCCGATTATGCTGAAATTGTATGGATATATGTTTCTTTGGCTGTAGCCTAAACGGCTTAATGGATTTTGATTGAAGTGCGAGGGAGTGCCATACAATATATTTTTTTCCTATTCCCCAACACAGAAAGGCAAGTATTTTTTTTTTGTTCAGTCGGGTTTTATTTTTTTAACTAAATGGGTTATTTCAATTTATTCCTTAGTAGTAAAGCGTTTATAGACTTCAGTGTGAATGTGCTAGCTCGGTTGAAACTGCAATATTTTGTTAGGGAAACTGCAGCCGATACGGTATGACAAGTCGCAACGATATCGTGACGACCGTTACGTGACGAAATAGCTGCAACTGTCCATCTACCTTTGAGCGTATATGACTATGGTATTTAAATAATGTTTCATCACCAGCTCATGTACGTCCCCACCGAGGGGCTCGAGCCTACCCTGAATTAGGGCGATCAGGCCTTAGTCGACCACGCGGGCCCAGTGCGGGTTGGTCGACTTCACACACAACCGTCGAGTTTCTTCGCAGGTGTGTGCAGGTTTCCTCACGATGTTGTTCTTCATCGTTAAAGCAATCGGTGAGTATATGTACGTAAGTTTCGAAAAACTCATTGGTACATTGGCCGTACGCATTTGAACCCGGCACCTCTGGTTAGGAGGACCGAGTCGTTACCGTATGAGCCACCGACCCTTCTAAATAATGTTTATGTGTATGGAAATAAAAGTACATGACTGACTGACTGATCTATTAACACACAGCATTTATGATGTAAAAGCATTTGATGTTTTAATACATTTCCAATTTTATATTTATTAAAATCACTAAATAAGTTCATCAAAGACGTGAGAAGCTAGTAACACGAACAAATCCAGAACAAAAGTTCGGTCCAAAACTTTCTGGCTGTAAAAATTTGGCGGCTTAAAAAAAAATAAAAAAGATGTCATCGCGATTGTCATTTAGTCTGCTTTTTCGAGTCTGGTTTTGGCGTTTCTGTTGGTTGTAGTTTTGATTTTACGGCGTTTTAACGATACGAATCCGGAAAACTTTCGAAATGATCAAATTGGAATATCGTTCCGTGATCAAATTCCTGACTAAGGGAGGGGTCAGCCCGACCGATATAAAAAAAAGGTTGGATGCCGTGTACGGGGATTCTTCTCCATCATTTTCCACGGTAAAAGAATGGAGTAAACAGTTTCGATTGGGGCGGGAATCCATTGACGACGAACCTCGCTCCGGCCGGCCTATAGAAGTACTCACCGAGCAATGTATTAAATTAGTGGAAGAGGAAGTTCTGAGTGATCGAAGACTAAAGACTAAAGAAATAGCGGCAAGAACCGGACTTTCCAAAACTTCAGTACTTAGGATACTACATGATCATCTTCACATGAATAAAGTTAGTGCTAGGTGGGTACCCAAACTTCTTTCGAGCTTGCAGCGTACTGAGAGAAAAGCGTGTTCTCAAGAAGTTTTAGACGCGTATAGGCGTTACGGAAAAAGTTATTTGGAGTCGATTGTTACGGGAGACGAAACCATGGTTTTGTACTATGATCCCCTGTCTAAAAGGGAATCGATGGAGTGGCGTCGTCTTGGTGAAAAGCCACCTAGAAAGGCCAAGGTAACGCAATCCACCAAAAAGATTATGGCAACGGTATTCTGGGATTGTCACGGAATACTAATGATTGACATAAAAGAAAGGAATACCACGGTAAATGGCAGCTACTACGCCACCCTTATTGAGCAGTTGCGAGAGGCGATCAAGCAGAAACGACGTGGAAAACTTAGTAGAGGTGTTCGGCTTCTCCACGATAATGCTCCCGTTCACACTGCTGCAATTGCCAAAGCTGCTGTAGCTAAATGTGGCTTCGAGGAAATTCGCCACCCCCCTTACAGCCCAGACCTGGCCCCAAGCGACTACTACTTGTTCTCGAGACTTAAGGCAGACTTAAGGGGAAGACGATTTTCTTCGGATGATGAAGTGGCCCAAGCAGTTTTTACCCATTTCGAGGACAAAACTCCAGAATATTTTTATAAGGGGATAGAAATGCTTATCACGAGATCTGCAAAGTGCGTTGAAATAGAGGGGGACTATATCGAAAAATAAAAATAAAATTGTAAATATATCTACTTGTTTTCTTTGTTAGGCCGGACACTTTTGGACCGCACTCTTTTAAAAGAGTGAATTAGTTATTTAATTTATTTTATTTAGTTATATGAAGGATGAATAGAATGATTTTGTTAGATGGATGAGAGCGCATGCGTAAAAAATAAATAGATTTCTTAGGCATCCTTTTAGAAAATACCCAGTTCGGATAAACAGTTTTTTCGTATTTTGAAAATATAATTTGTAATCAAATCTCTTTGCTAGTATTGTTTGTACCTGGCTGGGTTTTAATGAAATTAAAATGGTAAATATTCGAAATTTTAATAAAAATTAAAAACCATAATTTCGTCCGTTTTTTTAATATTTTTTTCTGTCTTTTTTTTTTTTTTTTATTAAAAATTTGAGTGCGTTTGGCTGCACCTCACCTGATGGTAAGTGCTGATGCAGCCGAGGATGTAACACGCAAGCTCAAATAGTGCCTATTCACTCTCGTCTTGAAGATTCCTAAATTATACGAATCGGGGAATACAGATGCCGGAAGGGAATTGTCTACATAAATTAGTGAAAGTAACGAAGACATTAGGTACATTTTTAAATTTTAAAGAAAAAAGGTAGAAATTTAACACAGGCCGCAAATAAAATGTGTGCTTCTTATGGACCTAATGCAGTATCACTCAGTTGCACAAACATGGTTAAACTGTTTCCAGTCTGTAAATTTAAACGTTCAAGATGCAGCTCGCTCTGGTCGCCTTGTTTGAATTTGCATACAAAATACGAAGATACTTTTTCTCCGATTATGTACGAAAGTCCTTGTCAGTCCGTAACAGGGATGACGACAGCATCAGAAATAAATTATGAACTCTAAATTGCTCCCCTACTAAAACTTCGGAAAACCTTACTCGTTTTGTTTTCCATCAAGTCTTCGATTTTTAATTCACCAAAAACACGAAATGAGTACATAAATGACGCTGCAAAACTATGACGTCACGCCTAGATATTTCAAACATTTTTGGTACAAAATGTCATTTTTGATAGATGATAAAAAGTAAATCAGATGACAAGCATTCGTCATCCCTATTGTAAGAACTATACCAGAGCACGTCAGCAGTACAGATCCTAAGCTCTGGCTCTATTTTCCATCTTTATGTAATTTATATGATACTGGCAAAGTTAGTACTAACATACAGTATGGACACTCCCTGCCGCTCTCTAGATTCCGACCTCACCCCCTCGTCACACAGATTTATACAGATTGGTGCTAGTTTAGTTCTCGAACGTACAGTATTTCGCCGTAATTTTGTTTGCTCCGTCATTTTTTTTAGAAATGTCATTTCACGACCGTCGTATGCAGTGTCCGGGGTCCACACCCCGGGTATACGAGCTGTTCGCCGCATGGATATTAAAGTGTGTGGGTGCGCAAAGGGTAAAAACGGGACCCTATTACTAAGACTTCGCTGTCCGTCCGTCTGACCATCTGTCACCAGGCTGTATTTCATGAACTGTGATAGCTAGACAGTTGAAATTTTCACAGATGATGAATTTCTGTTGCCGCTATAACAACAAATACTAAAAATTAGAAAAAGTGAAAAAATAATGAGGGTCCCCATACAAAAAACGTGTTGTTTTTAAACATGAAGAAACTAGCGCCATTTAGTATGATGGTACGGAACCCCATGTGTGCGGTTCTGACTCGCACTTTACCGTTTTTAAATCTACAATTTATAAGCCCTTGGCATCATTTCACCTCATGGTAAGTGACGATGATGCCGAAGATGGAAGCGGGCTTACCAAGATTCTCCAACGCAATGGGGATCTGACTATCTTATCTTCAAGCCGGAACACATCAATGCTGTCAACACTGATGTTTGGCGGCAAGACTGAGATAAGATGGTGGTAGCTAGCCAGGCGGGCTTAGAAAATGCCCTACCACCAACTAAACCGAGTCTTACCAAGTTGACCCCACCGGGAATCGAACCCGCGACCTCCTGGTGTGAAGCGAATAAATGAATTAGTACCATATCAATTTTTATTAAAACAGGTTAATTTTTTTATTTTTAAATGACTAAAAACCAAAAAACTTGTCAAAATTGTACTTGTTGCGAAGTCGGATTCTTAACATGTTTACCTTTTCTATTATTATAATTTATAATATTCTTATAGACTAGCTGTTTCCCGCTATTTCGTCCGCGTAGATAACTGAACAATTGAACATTAATAATTATGAATTACATCAGCCGGATGACGTCCACTGCTGGACAAGGCCTCCCCCAAGGGTTTCCACGACGACCAGTTACGAATTTGTGCATTACTCGCCCCTAAAACGAGCTAGTGGCGGCTTTAAAACATCGCATCCTCAGCGATATCGAGGATGACGAGATCTTAATAAATCCATTAAATCAAACTAGGAGTCATGTTTCCCCATGTTCTGTCCGTCCGTCTGTCTGTCCGTCGCTATGTCACAGCCATTTTACTCATAGTTTATTATATATAGCTGAAATTCGGTATGGCGATTGGTAGGTTTGGATTCCGAAATACTTTTTTTTCTATTTATTCACAATTGGAAAGCCCTTGGCATCATCCCACCTGATGGTAAGTGACGATGATGCCGAAGATGGAAGCGGGCTCAACAAGATTCTCCAACGAAATGGGGATTTGGCTATCTTATCTTCAAGCCGGCACACATCAATGCTGTTAACACTTATGTTTGGCGGCAAGACTTAGATACGATGATGTTCTATTAAAATGCCCTACCACCAACCAAACCGAGTCTTACAAAGTTGACCCCACTGAGAATTAACCCGCTACCTCCTTGTGTGAAGCGAATGGACTAACCATTACGCCATGGAGGCGGTTAAACGAAAATAAACGCTGAGCTGAATCGTTTTTATCACGCTTTTATTAGCTTCACCTGTATGTATGTATGTATGTATGTATGTATCTCTGTAGCCGACTCTTTTGCACTTTATCTGTACATTTATCAAGAAACAGTGACAATACAATAATTTTAACTATTTTTAGTTTATCTCATTATCCTGAACTAAAAACTAAAAAACACGCTTTTAAAACACATCAAACTAAAAAGTGAAAAATAATTCTTAATATAAGCTGAAAACAATAATGAACGAAAAATTATTATTGTGAAAAAGCGTGGGGCGCTTTGTGCCATATTTTTTGTATATTGAGCAACCCACGCTACTATCACACTAATATAATAAAGGCGAAAGTTTGTGAGTGTGTATGTTATTTACTTCTTCACGCAAAAACTACTGAACGGATCTGGCTGAAATTTGGTAGGTAGGTTTAGACAGATTAGGACCTGGATTAACACATAGGCTACTTTTTTTCACGGTCGCGAGCCGCTTGCGGTTGCGCACTGCGCACCCTCAAAAACTCATAGAAACGTTGTCCATTTATCATCATTACACGCGGGTGAAGCTGCGGGAAACAGCTAGTAATACTAGTACTTTTCGTTCATTATGATTTCCAGCTTATATTAAGAATTATTTTTCACTTTTTAGTTTGATGTGTTTTAAAAGCGTGTTTTTTTAGTTTTTTTTAAATAATATATTAGTATATTTATATTACTTAACGCCAAAACCAGTTTTAGGGGAGTAAGGTTATACATACTTTTGTAATAAAAACTCTCACAAAATAATCTCCAAAAAAATGTTTGTAGGAAGGAATCGATCAGAATCGTGTCAGTTATTGTATTTTATGTTCCATTGTGTTTCAATTGAGATCGTTATCTGCCGGAGTTTAACTTATTTTGTTCCGTTTATTTCGAGGTCAATTTTAATAGGTCGTCTATGAGTCTATGAGATCTGTCTGTTTGACTTCTTACTTGCATGTTAAAATCATTTAGTACCTTGGAATTTTTGGAACGGAGCTCCTTAACTATGTTTAGAACGAAACATTAAAAAAAAATCAATTTTAAGCAGTATGTGTTTTAGCGATAACTAAATAAATTGATTTAAAATACCAGCTGTGGTTCCGGCTCATAAAACGTAGAATTTGGATCAAGGGCCTAAATGCGAATGTATGAAAAGACAATATATTGTGGGGAAATTTGGAATATATATATTTAATAATAAACAAATGGTAAACAGGCTATAAAAGATATGATAAACAGGTTATAAAAGAGATGATAAACAGGTTATAAAAGAGATGGTAAACACGCTATAAAAGAGATAATCGTGAAAGGCATAAGTAAGATACAACAGTTAACATTATATAGAATTTATACTAGTAAAATTTAAGATCCTTAGGTAAAATTTAAAATTTAAGTTTTAAAGAATTTAGTTGAATGCCGGTCAGGGAACGACCGTCGCTCCCCAGTATCCAAATAAATTACCAACTAAAATATAGAAATGGAACTTAGGATCTAATATAGATGGAATTACCCCAAGGTTATTAGGATAACCTTGGAGGCACACAGAACAGTTGCTAATTAAAAAAAACTAAAAAAAATCTGGAGAACACAGGTAAGTAATTTAAAGGAGAACTTCGTACAGCAGTAGTAGCGATCAGTGGAAGTATCGGTTAAAAGGCAATAAAATAGTGAAAACAAAACTTCCTTTTATGCGGCTGGTACGGCACCTAGCGTAGTACGGCGAATTCTACATGAATTTGGCAGTGTGGCTGCTGCGACCCAGGGCTGACTATATTAGGCGGCTAGGTGCTGGTACCCTGTGGCAGAAAGGGAAGTTTAAAAATATTTTCTTTTGCATACATCCGCATATAGGCCCTAAATCCAAATTATACGTATTGTGTAGCGAAACCATTTTATTTTATTTTATTCGGAAAACAAACAGTGATACAATATCTAAATAATTAACTTAAATAACAACTAAGCACCATTTAAATGTTTTCACATATAGTTTTCTACCCGCTAATTTACATATTTTTAATTTTAAAGAATGAAAAAAAATGAAAGAAAAGTATATAAGTTTTTTAAGCTATAAGCATGGCAGGTACTTTTAATCAATTTATTTAATTTTTGCTACAGTGTATATTACTTTTGTGTTACAGTTAGAACAGACACACACATTCAGATCATCATTACAGCTCATATCCGTCCCCACCGAGGGGCTCGAGCCTACCCTGAATCAGGGCGATTAGGCCTTAGTCGACCACGCGGGCCCAGTGCGGGTTGGTCGACTTCAAACACAACCTTCGAGTTTCTTCGCAGGCGTGTGCAGGTTTCCTCACGATGTTTTCTTTCACCGTTAAAGCAATCGGCACAGATTACTAATTAGTTACCAATCGGTAAGTATGTACGTAAGTTTTTGAAAAACTCATTGGTACATTGGCCGTCCAGATTTGAACTCTGTACCTCTGGTTAGATGGACCGAGTCGTTACCGGTTGAGCCACCGACGCTTACACATTCAGATACACAGTTGCTAAACACTAAACGCACAAAAGTACTCTCGCATCGTTCTACAACTAATCATTACTGTCGCCATATCTTGCAATAATAACATGCCAATGGTATTTTATAACGGATGCATTATTTACTGTGGGTACTAGAATAATGACATCAACAACCTGTATATACACAACCACCTCCGTAGCTCAGAGGCAAAGTTCACTGGCTTTACACATGAGGTCGCGGGTTCGATTCCCGGCGGGGTCAATTGTAAGACTCGGTTTGGTTGGTGGTAGGGCATTTTCTAAGCCCGCCTGGCTAGCTACCACCATCTTATCTAAGTCTTGCCGCCAAATATCAATGTTGATATCATTGGTGTGTTCCGGCATGAAGATAAGATAGCCAGTTCCCCATTGCGTTGGGGAATCTTGGTAAGCCCGCTTCCATCTTCGGCAACATCATCACTTACCACCAGGTGAGATGTTGTCAAGGGTTTACCAATTGTTAATAAAAAAATTAAAAAAAAAACCTGCGAAAAATGGTTTCTCATCAGTTTTTATATATTTCAAATGTCTGAAGTTAACTGCCTCCATGAACGCGGTGGACCGACGACCTGGTGAAGATCGCGGTAAGCCAATGGATGCTGGCAGCGCAGGACCAGTCGTCGTGGAAATCCTTTGGGGGAGGCCTTTGTCCAGCAGTGGACGATTTTCGGCTGATATTATGATGATGATGAACCGCCTCCGTGGCATAACGGTAAGTCCATTCGCGTCACACCAGGAGGTAGCGGGTTCGATTGTAGGCCTTCCTACGCTACGTTTTCCGGTGCGCGGTAGCCACTCGAGAACTCTACTGCCCCAACGGCCAGCTGAGCTATGTGCCCTGCCCACTGCCACTTCAATTTTAGTTTTTTTCCTTAATAGGTGCATTTATTATATTTAGAACATTTTGATGCCCTTGAGTTCTTTTCCGATGGTCGCATCGATTCGTAAAGTTCATAAACACAAATTGACAAAAACAATTATACTATTTTGATATCATGTTGTCCTTATGCAAATAAGGATATCCTGCAAGCCCTAGGCGTTTAGCATCCGCAAGCGAGTCCAGTGTTAAGAAATACGGCCTGCTAGATTTTCTCACAGCGCGAAGGATATGAAAGGATTTTATGTCCCCCTTAAGTAACACAGTTTAAAATACGATTAACATAAACTGTACAGTCTTTGCTCATAGTAAAGTAGTAACTAGAGAATTCTGTGGCGTCCTAGTAACCTAGTTGTTTTTCTTGTAAACGTTCCGGGTTGGACCACCGCTCGAGCTCTTGCAAATCCTTTTAAAAGATAAGAATTGTATCGGTGTAGTATTTCCAAAGAATGCTAATGCCCGCTTGGCTCCTATCATCTTAGTGGAAGGTGTACGCAAAAAAAAACGCATATCGAAGTACAGTTTAGCCGTTTGGCACACACATATATTAGAGGTCAAACAAAATTATTGACCCACTTTTTATAAAAAAAACCCTTAAGAGGGGAGTGCTGAGTCATATTTTTTTTTGTATAGGAAAAAAAACATTTTTCAGTTTCCTACCGTGTATAGAAAGTATATGAAAGGGCTTTTCGAGGCGATTCGAAATATATACCACATCATTACATCTTAGCCATTTTTAGAGTTCCGTACCTCAGAAGGATAAAACGGAACCACTATAGGATCACTTTGTTGTCCGTCCGTCCGTCTGTCTGTCAATCTGTTTTTTTTTATTCACAATTGGTAAACCCTTGACAACATCTCACCTGGTGGTAAGTGACGATGTTGCCGAAGATGGAAGCGGGCTTACCAAGATTCCCCAACGCAATGGGGAACTGGCTATCTTATATTCATGCCGGAACACACCAATGATATAAACATTGATATTTGGCGGCAAGACTTAGATAAGATGGTGGTAGCTAGCCAGGCGGGCTTAGAAAATGCCCTACCACCAACCAAACCGAGTCTTATAATTGACCTTGCCGGGAATCGAACCCGCGACCTCCTGTGTAAAGCCAGTGAACTTTACCTCTGAGCTACGGAGGCGGTTGGTTTGGGAACTCATAGAGGCATCGAGTTGAAATTAAAACCATATGTTTCGGTTTACAGTCCCATAAAGCTGTGAAAAAATCAAACTTCTAAGTTAACGTAAAAAAAAGATACGGCCGTTTATGCCGCAAAAAACGTAGGTATATTTCGACACTCTCAAGGGAATCAACATTTATAGGGTATTTCCCGTTGACCTAGAACTATGAAATTTGGCAAGTAATACCGTCTTATACTACAAGTATAGGAAAAAATCTGAAAACTATACATTTGTAATTAAATTATAAAAAATACAGTCTTTATTTAAAGTACGAAATCAATCATGCAAGGAACGGCGGTCCAAATTTTGAATTAAGTTAACCGTGTCATGTGGGGTATCTTATGAAATTAAAGCTTAAACAGATTTTTAATAATGTTTTCGATTTATGATGAAGAATGAAAAATAATAATTTTTGCGTATGTAGTACCTAACAGTTTGCACTGTGATGATATGTACCTACAAATTTGTACGGAACCCTCGGTGGGCGAGACAGACTCGCACTTGTCCGGTTTTTTAAATTAAAACAAAAATCATTTTCAAAACATACCAAGTTTGGGCTCCTCCAGATACGTTAAGGCAGTTTTTTTTTGTACAATATACCACAAATGATACGCGATAACCCTAAGAAAACAATTTTAAAAATAATTTCATTTCGTTTTTTTTAAAATTTTTCATTATTACAAAGTGACAAAGTACTACCACACCCTGGACACTTCATACAACAGGCCAGAAATGAAATTTCAAAAAAGGAATTACGGAACAAAAACAATGGTTGCAAAATCCTCCTATACGTTCGACAACCAAACTGTAACCAATCTGTACCAATCTGGGTGACGAGGGGGTGAAGTCGGAATCTAGAGAGCGGCAGGGAGTGTCCATACTGTATGTAGTACTAATATATATACTTTGGTACAACTTAAGTACCTATTTTGCAGTACAGTTCAAGTATAGTAAACCGATTTGCGGTTTTTCTTTGAAATTGGGCTCGTACGCCGTCCACTATCTTTTGTATAGGAAATAAAACAATTGGTGTCGGAACTGTTGACTGAGGCTTCTACTCGTCTTAATGAACAATTATTTCCAAGGGAACCTAGTCAATTAACAAAAAAATAGACTTTGTACAAATCGATCAGCTGTGTGGCCAATTGTATATATGTTTTGTATTATAGGGGGCCCAATTATTATATTTTTTTGATAAATGACTGGGTTCCTCGTTAATGGGTCCTACACCAATTTTGTAACATCATGTATATGTCACCGTAAAATTTTAAAAACCGTGAGATTATAATCTAATCTAACTCCTCATACAAAACAACTTTCTACGCGGAGCCCAGTCAGGCTCCTCGTAGAAAGTTGTTTTGTATGAGGAGTAGAAGCCCCACTTAATGGGTCCTACACCAATTTTGTAACATCCTGTATATGTCACCGTAAAATTTTAAAAACCGTGAGATTATAATCTAATCTAACTCCTCATACAAAACAACTTTCTACGCGGAGCCCAGTCAGGCTCCTCGTAGAAAGTTGTTTTGTATGAGGAGTAGAAGCCCCAATTAAACACCAATTTTGTAACATCCTGTATATGTCACCGTAAAATTTTAAAAACCGTGAGATTATAATCTAATCTAACTCCTCATACAAAACAACTTTCTACGCGGAGCCCAGTCAGGCTCCTCGTAGAAAGTTGTTTTGTATGAGGAGTAGAAGCCCCAGTTAATGGGTCCTACACCAATTTTGTAACATCCTGTATATGTCACCGTAAAATTTTAAAAACCGTGAGATTATAATCTAACGGGATCTATCTCGCGAGATTGTGAACTGTCGAAAGATTGTAAACCGTAACATACTGCTTTAAATTTCACTAGTCTCATTGTAATCTCACTAGTGACATTACAATAACATTAAGCCAAGTGAATAATATTAAATAAATGAGCAAGCGAAGCTAACGATGTTAGGTTCGGTCAGGTTTGATTGATTAGAGCGAAGTGAGGCTAAAGGGTAGTAGAATGCTTCGCAGTAGAAGAAATTATCGGTTTTATTCGGAGATACAAGAATGGGTCGTGAAATTGTAAGCCGATTGACAATTTACCGTCATATTATAATCTAACTGAATTTAGTGTAGTGAGATTGTAATATCGCGGTTTTGACAATATCCCAGCGGCAGATACATAAGATCTTAAAAATAGTACCTACGGGAAACCTTTCGTCAATCGGTCTTCCAAAGTGAAGTTGAGATTTTAAGGACATATTTTTTTACATTTACAAGGTATAATATGTCCCCTCCCTCTTGGCGTTTCTAAACATATAATTCCCAAACAATATATACATTTTCACAATACTACATAGCAGATAATTTCAACACCTCTTCTTCTTTCTCCAGCCGCCTTATGGAGCGAGGCTCATCAGCGCCCTGGACCCAGATCCTTCAGGAGACCATTGGCGAGTCCAGACTAAACGGAGAGGCTCTAAGGGACTACTTCAGACCATTGGAGGAGTGGCTCACCAGCGAGAACTTGAGGACTGGAGAGTATCTAGGCTGGAGCTACGACGGAGATTACTGCAAGTTCAGGTATGTGGCAACTAATTAATATATTATATGTAATGTTATTATACATATATTGCAGAACAAGACCATAATATGTTTACCCGACTGCCTTAGAAGGATGTAATGTATGTAAATTTCTATGCTGCAGCCTGAACGGCTTGAAGGGTTTTAACGTAAGAGGTATCGTTTGATTCTTCTTGATCCTGTAAGTGACATAGGATATATTTTTACCCAAGTGGCCAAAAAGAAGGTTAAGTTTTTACGCAGTTGGGTTTTTAATTTTTAATGAATTCCTGAAGTTATTGTAAGTAGTTATGGCGGGTACTACAGGTACAACAGCTACGAGTATAATAATATTATAAACAGTTAAAGTTTGTATATTGTGTTTAACTTAGATACTACTTATCCGATTTAAAAATAAAACTTTCACTAACTCGTGTAAGCTAAAAAAACCCCGCTCGCTTTCAATATCCACGGGGGCGAAGCCGCGGACAGCAGCTAGAAGTTTTTACTAATGACGGCTCGTAAGAACTTTACAAAACTTCAGATAACTAAGAATATATTTTATTATTGAATAC
Source organism: Coleophora flavipennella (assembly GCA_947284805.1). Taxonomy (NCBI): domain Eukaryota; kingdom Metazoa; phylum Arthropoda; class Insecta; order Lepidoptera; family Coleophoridae; genus Coleophora; species Coleophora flavipennella. The sequence continues at coordinate 3,928,185 of OX369297.1, forward strand.
CTGAAATCAAATATAATCATGCTGAAGTATTATAATCAGGCTGATCTAATCTTTAAAGTTAAATTTATTTTTTAGGACTTCACATTCTAAATTGAACAGCTAATAGCAAACTTGGGGTAATAGTATACATATTTTTTACTGATGCTTTTGGGATAGACGGATATACATATAATACGTTTACTTGTTACTACAATCACAGGCCTATTATACTGAAATAATTGAAAGATTAACTGGCGAAGGGGTTTCAAATTGTAACGAAAAAGTGGCTTATGAAACTGAACAACTTTCCCTAAAGAATGTGATACTTAATTCACAAAACACTTTTTTCTCTCATACAAAGTTAGCTGCTTAAAAAAGTTAAAATAGTATGGGAAGTCTATACAGGGTGTATCAAATAGTATTGGACCCGTTAAGTGAGGATTCTATTCATTAAACTGAACAACTTTCCCCAAAGAACTCGTAATCAATTCGCGTAAAAAAATTGATCCTCCATTGAAAAATACACAAAATTGGTCGGGCAGCGCCGATCGTCGTGGAAATCCTTGGTGGAGACCTTTGTCCAGCAGTGGACGTCTTTTGGCTGGTATGATGATGACGATGAAGTACCTGTCACCCTCAATACATACTATGGAATTACTCGATATCACCTTTTTTATTTTAAAGTTACCGACATAGCTCAGAGAAAAAGCAGGCGATCTTGAGTCGAATCATTGCATGTTGTACATTGCGAGCTCAGATTATCTTCAATCTTGACTCTTCAATCCTCAATGCTGAAGTTATCTTCAATCTTGACTCTTTAATCCTCAATGCTAAGGTTATCTTCAATCTTGACTCTTTAATCCTCAATGATAAGTTTATCTTTAATCTTGACTCTTTGATCCTTAATGCTAAGGTTATCTTCAATCTTGACTCTTTAATCCTCAATGCTAAGGTAATCTTTTATCTTGACTCTTAATCCTTAGTGCTAAGGTTATTTCCAATCTTGACTCTTTTATTCTCATTGCTAAGGTTATCTTCAATCTTTAATCTTTAATCCTTAATGCTAAGGTTATCTTCAACCTTAAATCTTTAATTCTTAATGCTAAGGCTATCTTCAATCTTGACTCTTTAATCCTCAATGCTAATGTTATCTTCAATCTGGACTTTTTAATCCTCATCTTTTAATGCTAAGGTTGAATAAGAATATACGTTTTAGGTATCTGATAGGAAGTAGCTTTCATTACCTTAAGATATCTTTACCGATCTCTTTCTTAGAAAGTCTCATTTGTTCTTTTAGAACGAAAGACATCCATTGCTGAAAGTAGGTTTCCCTCAATGATTTTCACAAAGATCGGACTTGCGTTGCCCGCATCCAGCATCTTGCGGCTTGTGTTTATCACCAGGTCATCAGTAAGAATTAGAGACCTGCCTATTCACTACGTCTTCTGGTGCGCGTTCGTCTCTCGAGAACTTTACTTCCTCAACGGCTGTCGGTTTTACGAAAAATGTGCCCCACACTCTGCCTTTAGAGTGTACCAATTATGTAAGATATGTGGGTTATTTTGGTTCTCGTACTCATTTCTGAATAGGTCACAAAATTCCTCTTCCTGTATTTTAGTTTTTTTTTGTTTTGTTTCAGTATTGAGACCGCTGGTCTGCAAGTCTACGGAGGCTTCTACAATGCTGCTCATCAACATTATGACGTCACGAGTTTCGGCGTCATCCTCCTAGTGTCTGCCATCACCACTGTAATCAGTCTTCGTTGGAGATGAAGTGGTGTAGTGATATATGTGTTAATTGGTGATCACAGTTTGAAGCGGTGATGACAGTGTTAGGTGGTGATAGATAACAGACTTTGAACATTACAGTGTGATTATTTTTTAATTATTGAGATGAATTTAAACAATTTATATACAATCAGATGAATGATATTGTTAATGATAGATTAAAGAAATAAACACAAGTCAAAATTATTTCTCCAGGAAGAATTACACTTATCTATACTTGTTAAAAAATTTCAAGTTTTTTTGTTTATACGAGTACTATAATTATATTAAATTAATAATAGCTAAATGTAGACAGTTGCACTACTTTACCCATAGATATATTGCACATGTTATTTTTGTTTTAGTTGTTTATTAACAGTTTTAGTTATACCGTTATTGTAAATACTATTGTGGAAAGTTCTGTTTTGAAATCAATTTATATCTTCATAGTCTACGAAAATAATAACAACGTTTTGTAAATATTATTTTGATTGACATGACATTTTCATGAATGTTATTAAAAATAACCTATTCATAAGATTTTCATAAAGTAAAATAGTAAAAATACTAAAAAACTAGCGAATTTATTTTAACGTAGCATTTTCCTATAACACTCGTAAACCTTCTGATTGGCATTCGGTACCGGGAAAGTACGAATAAGCTCATTCCAAATAAACAAAAAAACTTTTAGATTTAACCGCCTCAGTGGCGTAATGGTTAGTCCATTCGCTTCACACTAGGAGGTCGCGGGTTCGATCCCGGTGGGGTCAAATTATAAGGTTTGGTTGGTGGTAGGGCATTTTCTAAGCCCGCCTGGCTTTCCGCCAAACATCAGTGTTAACAACATTGATGTGTTCCGGCTTGAAGATAAGATAGCCAGTTCTCCATGGCGTAGGGGGATCTTGGTAAGCCCGCTTCCATTTTTGGCATCATTGTCACTTACCATCAGGAGAGTTGACGCCAAGGGTTTACCAATTGTGAATAAAAAAGGGGTCAAGCTTTTATTTGTAAAGGTTTTTAATTATTTCTTATTTTTTAGCAAAATTTTCATTTGATACCCATATCATGAGGGTGCATAAAAATAACTGATCCGACATCTTGTAATTTACGAACAATGAACCAGCAATGAGCTATATTTTGTATTTTTTTCATAATTTTAGGCTCAGTAGTTTCGGAGGTACCCTGGTAGAGGGGAGTGGTAAATTATCGTCTTCTTTCGTGAATAAAATCAAAACTATTTATTTTACAATAATAACTAAAATATATTTCAGATCCTCATAACGAGCCCTTTCATTTGATGTATAACACAGTAAGTTTTGCAAAACTATTTTTTTTAATTTCCTTGTTTTTTTCCCCGAAAATGACCCTTATTATATCTAAAAAAAAATTTACTTTGCACATCTGCGTTTGGGTTATAGGATTACACCATCCTACCAAATTTCACCTGATTTGGTCCATAAGATTCGGAGAAAATTGGCTGTAACAGACGGACGGACTGACAGAAAAACGTACGAGTGATCTTATAAGGGTTCCGTTTTTTATTGTACGGAACCTTAAAAAGTATTTATAAAAACTTTTATTGTTTGTCTATTTTAAAAGTCGAACATAACATACACTAAAACATATTTTTAAAATTAAGAACGTCATATTTGGCCAGCTATACTCGTATACCTAAACATCAACTTAAGATTACTAGCTTTTTAATTTTTTTTATTCAAAACTGCTAAGCCCTTGGCATCATCTCACCTGATGGTAAGTGACGATGATGCCGAAGATGAACGCGGGCTTACCAAGACTCCGCAACGCAATTGAATATAATCTATCTTATCATCAAGCCGGAACAAATAAATGTTATTAACACTGATGTTTAGCGGCAAGACTTAAATAAGGTGGTGGTAGCAAGCCAGGCGGGCTTAGAAAATGACCTTCCACCAACCAAACCGAATCCTACAAGTTTACCCCACCGGGAATCGAACCGGCGACCTCCTGGTGTAAAGCGAATGGACTAACCATTACGCTACGGAGACTGTTAAAATTTAACTCAAAATTAAAACTTGCTTTCTATTCCTGCCGGTTTCGAGCCATGCAAGGCAATCGCTCACAATAATGTAGGTAGATAATGCTTGATTGATGACTCGGCTCCCGGCCTATGAAGACTTTCATTCTCGCAAGGAGTATGCGGGCTCTACTCTCAGGGAGATTAAATTGTAATAGAATTAGTTGAGACCCCTCATTGGGGCAATTTGTCGAAATTCTAGAGATATTATATGGGGAACCCAATTTTGTTTGAGTGGGTTTGGTCAGAATTGAAATTAAGGCAAAATTTTAATGTGGTATTATTTCTTTACGTTCTTATCTTTCATTTATTTCTTTCGTTTTATCTTTTATTCTTTTCATAAGTTAGTTGCACGAAAACCAAGAAGAGAGACCATACAAATCCTCATTTTTTTATACAAGATGTAAAAGATAAATATAGTTAAAAATCATCTGCGGATAAATCAGAGGTGCACAAGATAAAAAGAAGAGGGCCTAATATTAATCCCTGTAGAACGCCTCTATCAACAAACAGAAAGTACACTAGACTTTTTTGTCCTGCCCCATTTATTTTTTTACTTTTTCGATAAATCCTTTATATTCTTTGAAAATGTTCCAAAGAAATAATAACTCGGAACAAAATATTATTTTGGCCCCTTGTTACACGAATTACTATCACTATCATTGAAAACGACCAGATGATTAGTCAAATTTGTATACAAAGTTCAAATAGTTGTTTTTTTGTGATTTCACTGCCGTTTTTTAAAAATTGATGTTTATTTTCATGAGCAGATGCCAAAATAATGACAGACATTTTTAACACACTGTATACATGCCTATGAGCTTCTAGAATGACGTCGCGATCTCTAGAAAATGAATCATCATCATCATATCAGGCGAAGGACGTTCACTGCTGGACGAAGGCCTCCCCCAAAGATTTCCACAGGCCATCTGTTCTACGAGCTATGTGCCCCGCCACTTAAGTTTAGCAACTCCGAGAGCTATGTCGGTTACATTGGTTCTCCTACGGATCTTCTCGATTCGATCACGCAGAGAAATTCCGAGCATAGCTCCATTGCCCTTTGGGTGACCGAGAGCCTTTTTATGAGGCCCATAGTAAGCGACCATGTCTCAGTTCCGTATGTCATCACTGGCAACACACACCTTGGTCTTAAGACACTGCGGTATCTGGGATATGAAGATATTGCGAAGCTTCCCGAACGCTGCCCAGCCGATTTGGATTCGACGATTGATCTCTTTCTCGAATTTGGACCTACCTAACTGGATTTTTCGACCCAGGTACACATCATCATCATCATCATATCAGCCGAAGGACGTCCACTGCTGGACAAAGGCCTCCCCCAAGGATCTCCACGACGACCGGTTCTGCGCTGCCCGCATCCAGCGGCTTTCCGCGACCTTCACCAGGTCATCGGTCCACCGAGTGGGAGGCCTGCCTACACTACGCTTTCCGGTGCGTGGTCGCCACTCGAGAACTTTACTGCTCTAACGGCCATCTGTTCTACGAGCAATGTGCCCCGCCCACTGCCACTTAAGTTTAGCAATTCTGAGAGCTATGTCGATTACTTTGGTTCTCCAACGTATCTCCTCGTTTATTATAGCACGCGCCATTGCCCTTTGGGTGACCGTGAGCCTATTTATAAGGGCCATAGTAAGCGACCATGTCTCAGTTTCGTATGTCATCACTGACAACACACACTGGTCGAAGACCTTCGTCTTAAGACACTGCGGTATTTGGGACGTGAAGATATTGCGATGCTTCCCGAAGACTGCCCAGCCAAGTTGGATTCGACGATTGATCTCTTTCTCCAAGTTGGACCTACCTAACTGAATTGTCGGACTGTCGGCAACAACTTCGAGTGTCCAACCTTCAGAGGAGCAGGTACGACACGGACGTTTGACATAATTTTCATCTTGTCCATGTTCATTCTAAGACCTACTTGTTGTATATTTTATTTTCTTTATGTAAATATCATACCTTGCTTATGGCTATATTATTTAAATGACATTTTTATGTAATTTTAATCTAATATTTTTTATATTTTTTTTATTCACAATTGGTAAACCCTTGACAAAATCTCACCTGGTGGTAAGTAAAAATGTTGCCGAAGATGGAAGCGGGCTTATCAAGATTCCCCAACGCAATGGAGAACTGGAATGGTGGAACACACCAATGATATCAACATTGATATTTGGCGGCAAGACTGAGATAAGATGGTGGTAGCTAGCCAGGCGGGCTTAGAAAATGCCCTACCAACCAAACCGAGTCTTACAATTGACCCCGCCGAGAATCGAACCCGCGACCTCCTGTGTAAACTTTGCCTCTGGGCTACGGAGGCGGTTAAAATCCTTCACCGTAAGAGCGTCCAGATAAACTTACATATGAAATCTAAATTCGAAATCACATCGGCACGTGGCAGGATTCGAACCACAACCTCACGGACACGTGGCGGCGGCCCTAGCCGTTACACAACCAACGGTCTATTAGAAAAAAAATATGGTCAGAAAACGCAGTAAGTAAAATCTATTAGTATTCCGTTATATACTCTATTTCTTCTGGTAAATGGTTTATTTACATTTCGTAGCTGTAATGATTTTTCCGCGCTTTTGGCAGGGAGGCATCGTTTCTAAATAAGTCTCTAAATTAAAAATCGTGCCAAAGTCAACCATTTTTAATATGATCTGACCTTCAATCGAGTTTATTTAAATCGTTGAAAATACCATTACGACCTTGAAAATTGCAATCTGACTTTTATTTATTTGAAATAGATTTTACCAGAAAGCTTTGCTGGAGATACTTATAGATATAAAAGCGTACGTAGCTCAATCGGTAACGACAAGGTCCTCCTAAGCAGAGGTTCCGGGTTCTGATCCAGACGGCCAATATCATCATATCAGCTCATTTACGTCCCCACAGAGGGGCTCAAGCCTACCCTGAATTAGGGAGATCGGGCCGTAGTCAACCACGCGGGCCCTGTGCGTCGGTGGCTCAACCGGTAACGACTCGGTCCATCTAACCAGAGGTACCGGGTTCAAATCTGGACGGCCAATGTACCAATGAGTTTTTCAAAAACTTGCGTACATACTTACCGATTGCTTAAACGGTAAAGGAAAACATCGTGAGGAAACCTGTACACGCCTGCGAAGAAACTCGAAGGTTGTGTGTGAAGTCGACCAACCCGCACTGGGCCCGCGTGGTCGACTAAAGGCCTAATCGCCCTGATTCAGGGTAGGCTCGAGCCCCTCGGTGGGGACGTATATGAGCGGGTTGGTTACCAATAAGTTTTTTGAAACTTACGTACATATACTTATCGATTGTTTTAACGGTGAAGGAAAACATCGAGAGGAAACCTAGACATCTGGTTCCAGATGTGTATGAAGGTCGCGTTGCACACGACCGTAGGTGTAAATCTAAATGCCCTACACGTGACCGCGGGTGACGCTAAGTGAGCATCGCCGCAAAGTTGCCTGTCTTCCGGTATTCTATCGAATTCATTTCGGAGAGTGTGCACCTGAACTGCACGACCTCATTCCCCCAGCTCCATTCCAGCTTCGGTCAACGAGACGCAGGAAAGGGTTCCACTTCCACCCCTTTGTTGTTCATATTCTGCCTATCCGCACGAAGCTGTTGTGTTGAACTGTTGAAGTGGAACTGCTTGCCTGCTGCGTCTGTGTTTTCCAACTCCTACAATTTGGCGAGAGTGAATAGGCATTATTTGAGTTTGCGTGTACCATCCTCGACTACATTGTCACTGGTCATCAGGTGAGATGTAGTCAAACGCACTCAAATTTAAATATTTTATTTATCTGTAGCCAGTTGTGTTGGTTCGTGAATAAAGCATTTTCAATTCTATTCTATTCACTCAAATTTTTAATAAAAAAAAATAAGATTGTAAATAAAAGGTACTGACGACCTGTGTGAAGGTCGTGGGAAGCCACTGTATGTGGACGGTGCAGGACCGGTCGTTGTGGAAATCCTTGGGGGAGGCCTTTGTCCAACAGTGGACGTCCTTCGGCTGATATGATGACGAATAATCAATGTTGTACTTGTGTGGATAGGTGTGGTGTGTTAGCCAGTTTTTTGGACACAGGTTGACTTAACTAGTTGACAGACGATTAAATTGATATACAGGTTGTCAGCAAATCTTTATTTATATAAATCTTCTGTCCGTGTGTTAGTCATTGAACTCCTCCTAAACGGCTGGACCGATTTCGCTAATTCTTTTTTTGTCAAGTTCGTTATTGTCAGGAGAAGGTTCTTATGTAGGGTAGGGTAGGGTAGTGTAGTGTAGTGTAGGGTAGGGTAGGGTAGTGTAGGGTAGGGTAGGGTAGTGTAGGGTAGGGTAGGGTAGTGTAAGGTAGGGTAGTGTAGTGTAGGGTAGTGTAGGGTAGGGTAGGGTAGTGTAGTGTAGGGTAGAGTAGTGTAGGGTAGGGTAGTGTAGGGTAGGGTAGTGTAGTGTAGGGTAGGGTAGGGTAGTGTAGTGTAGTGTAGGTTAGGGTAGGGTAAGGCAGTGTAATGTAATGTAAGGCGGTACGTAGTTCGCCGGGACAGCTAGTATACAGCATATTTTTTGAGAAAATAAAACTATACTCTTTTAAAAAAATTAAAAGAACACTATATTTCTCAGTCATCTTGAGTTAGTTGATTAGCCGTGACATTTTTATGTATTATTTATAATATGTCATTAGTGATTAGATAATATGTATTTATATATACCATCTGATATCTATATTTTTATTATTTGTTTGGGATGGGACTATCTGAGTTTTCCGTCGACTCGATAAGAAGAAGTAGAAGTATATTAATGTATTTGTTGTTTAAATTTGTTTAAATTTAGTATCTATTTAATTTTACTTTAAGTATTTTTTTTTTTTAATAAAGTTGTGTACACGTCTGCCATCTTAGTCAAAACTTTCTTCTTTCCGGGTCTGCTGGAGGAAATTTATTTAGAAATAAGCTGTTACCCTTTGTGTCACTTTACTGTTTTAAATCTGTATTTAGAATAGATGCCTATTTGGGCAGTAAAGTTCTCGAGTGGCGACCGCGCACCGGAAAACGTAGCTTAGGCAGGTGGGACTCGGTGGACCGAAGGTTGTGGGAAGCCGCTGGATGCGGGAAGCGCAAAACCGGTCTTCGTGGAATTTCTTGGGGGAGGCCTATGTTCAGCAGTGGACGTCCTTCGGCTGATAATATAATAGATGATCATGATTTAAAAAAAAAAAAAAAGTACATAAACTAAGTAAAAAAAATTCGAGCGAGACCTACTTTGCCTTTTCCGCGCTTTTAAAGCCTGAAAAAAGGACGGCAAAGATACGGTAGACTAGGCTGTATATGGTCATAGATACCTTTGCCTTTTCCGCGCATTTAAAGCCTGAAAAAACGCGACTTCCTGTTACACATGGGACACATTTCCGTCCCATTTCACGAAATCACTCCCACAAATTGCAGGAAAGCGAGAGCAAAGATGTTAAAAAACATCAAAAAGTAAAACATATTTACTGACAAAAGGAACACAATATTTAAAAGGTTAACATTAACCCCACACTAGACAACTTGCCTGTATCGTGGTATTTGATTTAGTACGATTTCCGGATTACAAAGATTGAAAAAATTGCGGTACGGGACCCTTTGTGCGCGGTTCTGACTCACACTTTGTAACGTGTCGAATAGTGTATTTTATTTTATAGTGTAGTTCAACTGCGGTTAAACATGGTAAAATACACTATTCGACACGTTACAAAGTGTGAGTCAGAACCGCGCACAAAGGGTTCCGTACCATCATACTAAATGGCGCTAGTTTCTTCACGTTTCAAAAATTGTTTTTTGTAAAGAGACTTTCACTTTTTCTAATTTTTTGTATTTGTTGTTAAAGGGGCAACAGTAATACATCATCTGTGAAAATTTCAACTGTCTAGCTATCACGGTTCATGAAATACAGTCTGGTGACAGATGGACAGACATATAGACGGAGGGACGGATAGCGGAGCCTTAGGGTAAAAGCCGGATAGTTGCCACACTTTTTAAAATCACTCTATATCTCTCAGTACAAAAAGCATAATACTTTATTTGTAAAACTGACCGGTACTTTGGTTTTTTATCAAAAAATTATGAAAAGTAATAAACATTATCTTTAATATTTTTAGAGTATTAGCGATTTTTGCGGACGTCTATATTTTGGGACATATATCCCATAAAGGGGATAGTTGCCTAATTCATTTAAATTACATTTAGGATAGATGCCCCGCCGAGAAAAAGGACATCTATTCCGCAAAAATTTTGATCGTATTTTTCCTTCCCATGCAATCGCACAGAGACATGAGACACAGCCAACTTAGTGGTAATTTGAGAATTTTTCGATAGATTAGTAAAATAGCATGCGATTCATCCGCAAAACTAGAGTAATTACAATCGGGGCAACTATACCACTGGGGCAACTATCCTGGTTTTACCCTAGTTATTGGGTCCCGTTTTTACCCTTTGGGTACGGAACCCTAAAAGTAGGTAGGACAAAATATTAAATTTTGACTTAATGACTTAATTAAGTAACACTGCAGTAATATGTGAGCATCTACAACTTTACTGAAAAAAAAATGGACTTTTTTTTAAAAAATGTGCTATCAGCTCATCGATTTGTCATTCTACCTGTCTTCCTGTGTATATGCTTTTTGGTATTAACAGCAAAATCTTGTTCACATAATAAACAAATAAGATCGCTTCACACGAGGAGATCGCGAGTTTGATGCCCGGTGGGGTCAACTTGTAAGCCTCGGATTGGTTGGTGGTAGGGCATTTTCTAAGTACCACCATCTTATCTTAGTCTTGCCGCCAAAAATCAGTGTTAATAACATTGATGTTTTCCGGCTTAAAGATTAAATAGCCAGTTCTCCATAGCGTTGGGGAATCTTGGTAAGCCCGCGTTCATCTTCGGCGTCATGGCTAGCTACCACCATCTTATCTTAGTCTTGCCGCCGAAAATCAGTGTTAACAACATTGATGTTTTCCGGCTTAAAGATTAAATAGCCAGTTCGCTATTGCGTTGGGGAATCTTGGTAAGCCCGCGTCCATCTTCGGCATCATCGTTACTTACCATCCATCAGGTGAGATGATGCCAAAAGCTAACCAATTGTGTTTCTTTTATGGAAGCCCAACTTAAATATTAATTTTATTTTAAATTAATTGTTTATTTTTAAAGTGAATAATTCAACTCAATATTCTGTGAATATTTCAAACATCTACCAGTTGCCGTTATCAAAACCAAGCAAAATCGTTTTAAAGATATGGACTGTTTAGTATTTTCCGAGATATGCACTGAAAATTGCGTACTGTAAAAACACGTTGTCGATCTCGATCTAACACAGCAACTTTAGCGTAGTCAATTATTTTTCCAAGCAATATGACGATCCATCAACAGAACTTCTGACCAATAAAGCCAAAACATAAAACTCCACTTAACGGACTCATAGCGTTATGCAATAAAGTCCACAATGCTGACTCCCCGACCCCGATGCAGCTTCATAGTCAACACTGTTGGACTGGTCCTCCACTCCATATACTATGCGATATATAGAATCTAAAAGCATGATCATGTCAAAGTATACACATATATTAGTACTAACATACAGTATGGACACTCCCTGTCGCTCTCTAGATTTCGACCTCACTCCCTCGTCACCCAGATTGATACAGATTCGCCGTGATTTTGCTTGCTCCGTTTTTTGTTTTTAGAAATGTAATTTCACGAACGTAGTTTGCAGTGTCCGGGGTGTGATCATGTTATAAGTAAGTCTATACATAAAAATAGTGATCGTCTTGTGTGACGAAGCCATCCATTTTTGTTTATTTTGGATCGGTTTTGTATGATCGTTTTTTAAATTTGTTTTTTTGTTATAATTTTTTGAAATTTTTGACTTCTCGGCTGTTTTCGTCTTGCAATTATGTGCTTATATCTCATACCTTTTTTATTTTTTGCGTTATATTTTAATATATTCAGTTTTGGTGGTAAAAACACATTTACTTTACTAATTTCAAATTTAATCCCTGCGCTCCAAGTCTTAAAAAATTTACATGCGACAGCTTAGACGAGGATAGCAGGGCGCGTCGAGGCTGCACTTAGTAAATAGTGAATTCTGTCAGATCTTTATCAAAATAATTGTCATCTGGCAAAATCTCTTTTGTAAACAGCTACTTTATCACTACATCTAGTGGAATTAGATCCTATAAATTTAGACAGCGTTGCCCGCCCCTTCCCGGCATTGTGTCGCCAATGTTATTGAATCTGTGGGTGCTTCCGTGCAGGCGACGCCACCCTCTCCTGCCTCTGCTCGCCTAGTAGTTTTGGGCCCAATAGTTCCGACAATATTGGGTGAAATTTGGGTTCTGGTGGGCCTTAGTTTTTTTAAAGTGATTACTTCTTTGTTAGGAGTCTGGTAGGGCAAGCAGTTCAGAATGTTGCACGTTTCATACGGATCATCTTTTTTACGCAGGAGAATGTGGTTTCTGATTATAGTATAGAGATCTAGCTTTTGCCTGTCTTCGAGGATGAGTGGTGCGCGAGCCACAAGCCTATTTTTATTATCTCGCTTTTTAACGACTCAAATAACATTACAACCCTAATTATTTGTTAGTTACGGTGGTAATTTTCCCACTAAAGAAAATACACTTTATCCAAAAATGAAGATCAACACAGACCCTCTTAATAGGAAATTAATAAAAACGATAAAAACAACCAAGATAATAAAATAACCAAAAAAAATGCACCTACTAAATAACAATCATTTCAAATTTTGTAAAAGACGTTTTCTTATGTGTGGATTCGTTTTACCTGTTTTCTCACAAAAAATAAAACAATCAAAATTTAAAAAGGTTGGGTTTAGTAAAGTACTTTTCCATGTTCACAAATTAGGGTCCAGTTTTAAATAGAAAATAGCTAAGCTAGAGTTGTGTTTTAACGAGAACATTTTTCGGAAGTTAACCACGGTTTTAAGTTCCACGTATTTTTTTATAACCACAATTAATAAGCTCTTGGCATCATCTCACCTGATGGTAAGTGATGATGATGCCGAAGATGGAAACTGGCTTACCAAGATTCTCCAACGCAATGGGGATCTGGCTATCTTATTTTCAAGCCAGAACACATCAATGCTGCACTGATGTTTGGCGGCAAGACTTAGATAAGATGGTGGTAGCTAGCCAGGCCACAGATGATAATAATAGTACGCCAGGCGGGCTATAAAAATGCCCTACTATTAACCAAACCGAGTCTTTCAAAGTTGACCCCGCCGGGAATCGAACCCGCGGCCTCCTAGAGTGAACTGAATGGACTAACCAGTACGCCACGGAGGCGGTTAAATATAATTAAAATATAATTTATATTTTATTTGCTGAGGCCAGCGGCTTCACCCGCGTGGATATCAAAGGTGCCTGCTGAAAAGCGAGCCGCAAGCAGTTGCCGGAGATTTTTACCCTACTGCCCCAGAAGTAGGGTGATGTTTTTCGGTTGTATGTATGTATTTACCTATGTATGTATGTCTATTTCTTTCGCTGAGCATATAACCTTAATGGCTTGATCAATTTTGGACTGCGAAGTGTCGTTAGATTTGTCTTGATCCCGTGAGTGACATAGGATGACAAGACGAGAGTGAATAGGCACTATTTTAGCTTGCTTGTTACGTCCTCGGTTGCCTCGGCACTTACCATCAGGTGAAGTGCAGTCAAACATAAGTCATAATAAAGAATTTACCAACAACTAATAACAATTCAAAAAAGTTTACGTGTTTTTTTTAAAGGCTTTTTTGCTCTATCTTTAAGACGGTGCCTAATACATAAAAGCGTTAAACTTGGTGTGATTGTAGTCATTATGTCATCATCATCATCTCAGCCGCAGGACGACCTCTGCTGGACATAGGCTTCCCCCAAGGATTTCCACGACGACCGGTTCTGCGCTGACCTTTACCAGGTCATCGGTCCACCGAGTGGGAGGCCTGCCTACGCTACGCTTTCTGGTGCACGGTCGCCACTCGAGAACTCTACTGCCCCAACGGCCATTTGTTCTACAAGCTGGGTGCCCCGTCCACTGCCACTTACTTAAGTATAACAATTCTGAGAGCTATGTCGGTTACTTTAGTTCTCCTACGGATCTCCTCGTTTCTGATTCGATCACGCAGAGAAACTTGGTTAACAAAACCTACTAAAAAACTTTCACTAAGGAACCTTTTATCAATTAAAAAAAATATATTTGAACTCTTTATACAAATCGATCAGCTGTTTGACCAATTTTTTTTTTGAGTGCGTCATTTTTTTTTTGAGAAATGACTAAGTTTCTTGGGACAAGTTTTTCGGATGATGAGTAGAAGCCCCAGTTAACGGCGCCTATACCAATTTTGTTACACCCTGTACACATAGATAGATGATTTTGGGTCGTAATTTTTCTTTCACCTCAAAAATATCAGACGACTATTTTTATATTTTTTTTCTATAAATTATTTCTCTGCTTATATTTTTTTAAACACGAATCGAATTAATCATGAAAACGAAGTCCGCAGACCAATTTAAACTTTCCTATTCTCACAAAGATACGACTTAATTTCCGAACTGAAAAGTTACTTTATCAGCGAAATCCAATATTCTGTTTTTCTCCCAACTTGAATAAATATGCCACTGGCGTCTGTATGTCCCATCCACAGAGATAATATACTTTTCGGCTGGGTGTAAACCATGCTAAAATTTATGTTTCTCAGTCAATATCACGCTACTTAGCTTCCATCTTCGGCAACATCGTCACTTACCTAATGGTGAGATGACGCCAAAGGCCAATTGTTAACAAAAAAACTGACCAAGTGCGAGTCGGACTAGCACTAAGAGGGTTCCGTACCACCACACCTCTCCACACAACTACATAATATAAGACAATCATACCTACATAGTAGTAGTTACCTAGTAGTATTCATATTACAGGCAACAAATATCAACGCGAGCGACAAAACTGCTTTTTTCGTCATTCCGTTCGGACTCCTTAGCGCGAGTACGACTTACACTTGGCAGATTTTTATTATTTTCTGTTTTACTTGAGTATTAGTACTATATTCACAACAAGTTTCACGCTTGTATGTTTTACCGTTTTTACGACAGAGCTAAATCAAATATACTTCTAAAGACCTATAAAAACAGTTTTTTTTTTGTATGACGACCTCCTGTATTTTAACTTTTTCAAATTTTTAGCATTTTCTGTTATATCGAAAATAGAAATACACATTATGTGAAAATTTCAACTCTCTACCTATTACGGTTCATGAAATACAGCCTGCTGACAGACGGACGGACGGATGGACAGACGGACAGACAGCGGAGGCTTAGTAATAGGGTCCCGTTGATCACCCGTTGGGTGTACGAAGCCTAAAAATAAAAAATGAAAACTAAGTGGGTTAGAAATATAAGTATTTGGCCGTAGACTAGCTATACTGCCGTCAATCTTTGAGAATTGGCATCGCTGTTAAAATAAAGGTATCATTCTTTTTTTTTCAGGATTATTTTTTGACGTGATAACGTCTTATAATTCGATGGAGCCGGCTGCACGCACGAAAAAATGCGTCGTTACCATGCGTCGTTACCTCGCTCTGAGGCGTTCCGTCGTTACCTCGCTCTGAGGCGTTCCGTGAGGCGTTCCGTTTTCGATATTATGAAACCATTCCATCAGTATTTTCTTATGACTTTGTCACGTTCAACTATCGTCAGTAAACCGACTTTACAGACAACCGTTTTTTTTGACGTGATAACGTCTTATAATTCGATGGAGCCGGCTGCACGCACGAAAAAATGCGTCGTTACCTCGCTCTGAGGCGTTCCGTGAATGCGTCGTTACCTCGGTCTGAGGCGTTCCGTTTATGAAACCATTCCATCAGTATTTTCTTATGACGTTGTCACGTTCAACTATCGTCAGTAAACCGACTTTACAGACAACCGTATTTTTTTTAAGGAAATTTCTTCGTTGCTCGACTGTCTGTTTTGCGGTCTGCTTGTCTGTTAAGAACCTTTTTCTCAGGAATACGTGGAGGTATCAAGTTAAAATTAATATGAAATACTTAGTTATACGGTCCCTTGAAGCTGTTAAAAAACTAAATGTTATATATCAAAGAAATAAAAAGATACAGCCTTTTTACGGTTATTTACTTATCATATGTTGACTCTCGCAAGTAAATTACTTTTCGTGGTCCTTGAATCTTGGCAATTTGGCAATAACCAGTTATTTTATAATCACTTGTCATTTACTAATAATTATGTTTGTTTTTTTTTTCAAATTTTGACATTTCGACAAAGAAATAATGTTTTATAATTTTATCATTAGGTATTTTAATGCGTGCGATCATTGTTTTTATTTTCAAATTTTACTTTTTATCTGATTTGGCGTTAGCTTGGTCTGTAACCGGGTTCTGAATGAAATCTCTTTTCTCGGTTCCCGCGCTATCCCGCCTCGCCCAGTCGGTGGGGAACCTTCCCTCTGTGCGCATCATTTCGTTCCGTACGCTAGTTAGACTCTGCTACAGTTCTGATCTCCTGGTACTTTGTTCTCGGTGGATTCCTTTAAGGGATTCTTTTTTTTTGGTGACTGTGGTTCTGTGGGTGTGAAGAGTTCGAAGACAGGATAGTGAGAAGGTGATTCTAATAATAAATAGTTTCTGTGATTTATGAAAAAAAAACTCGTTACTAAAAATATAATAATAATCTTCGAAAAATTTAAAATCTTTTAGGTACAAGCTTTAAATATTGAATTGTCACGTGATATCAGCATACATAATTTCAGGTTAATCGGAAACCGATAAGTGGGTCAAATTTAACTTGCAAGATTTCACCCGAAGAAACATAGGTTAAATAAAAGCTTGTAACAAAGAGAAAGTTACTAAAAATATAACAAAAAGAAAATTTAGGGATTATTAATTTAATAAAAATGTAAAAAAGGATCTAAAAAGAAAAAATAATATGTTGGAGAATGAACGAAAAACTATATAATAAGAGATTAAGTATTTACAAAATAAACAATATGTCTCAAAAGATTTCTAAAAACTTAACCGAATTGTTGATGAATACAATACAATATTCTTTATTGCATCACAACATTAAAATAAAGAAAACTACAAGAATAAATAATATACAATACAAAACTACAAGCCTTATTGTTGCGGATGAATGTTTATGCTGTTTATTTTATTTTTGATAAATAGATCCCCATTTCCGGTGTAATAACTATGATAAACTATCACATACATATACATATATCATATACTATCGACTACTATTTTTTATAAAAGCAGCATACATATAGATCATTATCATATCAGCCGAAAATCGTCCACTGCTGGACAAAGGCCTCTCCCAAGGATGTCCACGATGACCGGTCCTGCGTTGCCCGCATCCATCGGTTTCCCGCAATCTTCACCAGGTCGTCGGTCCACCGCATGGGAGGCCTCTTTACGCTTCGTTTTCCGGTGCGCGGTCGCAACTCGAGAACTTTACTGCCCCATCAGCCGTCTGTTCTACGAGCTATGTGCCCTGCCCACTGCCACTTCAGTTTAGCGATTCTGTAAGCTATTTCGGTTACTTTGGTTCTTTGGTTCTCCTGCGGATCTCATCGTTTCTGATTCGATCACGCAGACGTAAGATAAAAGCATCATAATTATGAGCTTTCATTATATAATCTATATAATAAAAAACCGATAAAGTGCGAGTCAGAACCGCGCACAAAGGGTTCCGTACCATCATACTAGATGGCGCCAGTTTCTTCACGTTTTTGTATGGAGACTTTCACTTTTCCAAATTTTTAGGATTTGTTGCAACAGAAATACATCATCTGTGAAAATTTCAACTGTCTAGCTATCACAGTTCATGAAATACAGCCTAGTGACAGACGGACAGACAGACAGACGGACAGCGAAGTCTCAGTAATAGGGTCCCGTTTTTACCCTTTGGGTACGGAACCCTAAAAAATTAAAACTAATACGAGTCCGTCCGGCCAGCCATTCTATTCAACCGATTAGCTTATTAAAAAAAAGGATATACCTACTAGTATAAGATTTATCATCAAGCAGAAGGAAACTCCGCGAGCCGCTTGCGGCTCCCTCACTGCGCACCCTTTATGAAATCTATTATCGAGTCCTTGTGAGTTTTGAATTATTTCATCGAGGAATTATCGAAAGCTTCTTCGTACCATCTAACTAAACGAAGAGTAGCTGCTGTCGCACATAAAAACTGAAATTATTTATTTCTCAAAAACGGCTCTAACCAAAAAAAAAGTGAAAAATAATCAAGAAAAAAAATGTCCACGTGGCAGAACCGCGGCAAAAAGCTAGTATTGTTCATTAAAAATTTTGGACTATACATATACACAACAAAAGATTTGACTAAATCGTATTTCATAAATTTATTCATCATAATGTCAGCTCATATACGTCCCCACCGAGGGGCTCGAGCTTACCCTGAATTAGAGCGATCGGGCCTTAGTCGACCACGCGGGCCCAGTGCGGGTTGGTCGACTTCATACACAACCAGCGAGTTTCTTCGCAAGCGTGTGCAGGTTCCTCACGATATTTTCCTTCACCGTAAGAGCGTCGGATAAACGTACATATGAAATCTAAATTCGAAATCACATTGGTACGTGGCGGGATTCGAACTACGACCTCCCAGGCAGGATGCGGCGTGCCCTAGCCGTTACGCCACCGACGCTTTGATTTATTTTTTATTCAAATTTATTTGGCTACGTAATAATTTAATTATTTTTTAATCTTTAGTTTTTACGATACGTGCATCACAGAAGCTTGAGAGCTTCGTCCCAATAAAACGCAAATTCCACAGTAACATGAATGAAAAATGAATTAAGTGTTACAAATTGTCCGTCCGTCGTTGCATGCTACAGTCATTAAGCCAATTTATTCTGACTAAAGGAGCAGGCGAGCAGCTGGCATACTTGTATATGACTAATTAGAATGTGCAATCGTTTTGAAGAATGTGCCCTCAAAATCTTTACTATTATTATAAACTAGCTTTTGCCCGCGGCTTCGCCCGCGTGGAAATGGCTTTAATGAATCTTTTTGAGGGTGAGTGGTGCGCGAGCCGCTATCAGCTCGCAAGCGTGGACATGAGTTTTCTCCAGGTACCTCAGGAAATGTATCGGGCTATTCGGATTAGCAGTCTTTGTCACTTCCCACCCCTTCAACAAATTCTATACAAAAAATAACTTTAATCCGTTGCTCCGTTGCGACGCCACCGACGTGCGCGAGCGTAAAAAATAGTTGTCCCCAAATCCCGCGGTAACTATGTCAGGATATACTTATTAGTAAATTATATCATTTTCCACCTCATTTCTGTGCTAAAAACCACACCAACTCATTTTTTCGTTACGATTTTAAATAACTTAACGAACAAAGAGTATTGTTTTAGTTTCCTCAGGAACTGCATCGGGCTATGATAATTTCCACAGATGTAAAGTTAACGATTTCATTCCCAGTGATACAGGCTACCTGCATGCCAAATTTCATCAAGATTGGTAGAGGTGTTGAAGTGTGAATAGGTAACAAACAAACAAACACATTTTCACATTTATAATATTAAGTAAGGATTTCTAAATCTTAAATAACTTAGGGCCACTATCTCCTGTCCGGAAGGCCGTGGTTCGAATGCTGCCACTTAACAAAATCTATACGAATATCGATTTCATACTGGTATGTACGTTTATCCGACGCTCTTACTGTGACAAAAACATCGTGAGGAAACCTGCACACGCCTGCGAAGAAACTCGAAGCTTATGTGTGAAGTCAATCAACCCGCAATGGGCCCGCATGATCGTCTAAGGCCTGATCGCCCTAACTCAGGGCAGGTCGAGTGGTGGGAACGTATATAAACTGATATGATGAAATAACACATATACCTATATTATCGAAAAACTAATTCAAATCATTGTATCAATCTATGTAGTAATAAAACTTCCTAAAAATATTAATATGGGTCAAATCCTCGAGTCGTATCAGCTCCAAAGGAGCCCATGACGCACTTCTCGTTGCCGCGCTGGATGGCAATAGATAACCTTAGCAGCAGGTAGGACCACACGTCACATCTCCTCTCTCGAAGGCGACGGCCAATCTCCTTTGTGAAGGCAAGCAGCCGGTTGTCTCACAGACCAGCGGCACAAAGCAGTAATTTTCCTTCAAGACCGAGTACTTATTATGCTTCTTTCTCGCCGCAAATTGAGCAGCAGTACCGTACGGATGAGAAGTGAGGCAGAAAAAGTAGAGTCCCAAAGCAGGCACGTTCCTCTCTTCCATAGCACCTGTTTAATTAAACCCTCCGGCCTTTTGCCATCACATCGACTAAAACCCAGTGGCTGCATCAAAGATGGAATATTCCATCTGGCCGATACCAGTGCCCTCCGAGTGAGGTCATTAAGGAATTGGTGACGTGGGAATCTTCACAAACAACGACCGCAACTCAGTGAGTGATGGCCAATTGCCTCCACCGTGGACCCGCAAATACATTGATGAGGTTCACAGATATTGATATTGCAGGCGGAGAGCAACTGCCACACGCAAATAGTCGCCGTCAGAAGAGTTCCCATATCTGTGCCTCCTGTTAAAAGAAGCTAAACTCGATTTATGTGTTTTTAATTTTTTTTACACGATTGCAATCTATAAAAAAATACCTAACTGTTCGTCTATGAAACACATCGCTACGTCCCTCCGGCCGTTTTGGCAACCAAGTTTCGCAACCAGTTGTTGAAAAATAAGAAATAATCTTGTTACGCAACTAGTTGCCCAAAAAGAAATTCTATTCCTGATCCACAACTACCGTAGATGACAGTGGAGTTTCGCAACCAGTTGTCGGAAAGGAATAAAATGTCTTTGTTTACAACTGGTTACCAAATAAGACTTTCATATCTCATTTCACAGCTAGACATTACGTGACATCTAGAATATCCTAAAATCAAACAGACGTTTTAGTAATAGATACCTATAGACAAAAGTTTAAAGGCATTATTTAAAAATATTAATGTTTATTTCACAGATTTCTCATCTGTTCGTCATACATATAATTATACTCGTTTTAAGATTCAGTGATGCACATTATCTAGTATTTATTGCGATTACGAGCGACTACGAGTGATTGATAATCAAGTGTCCAGTGATCACGCCATTACATCCCGGGCGGGTATTCATAATATCTACTTCAAATGTATATCCTACAAGTGATATTGTATTCATTGGTACGAAAAGGGGCGGAGTGTCATTGCTGTACAATGATCGTCAGTATCACCGAAAAAAGATTTACGTTAATAAGAACTCGTTCTGGAAATGATTCACAACAAAAGGATGCAAGGGTAATATTACCTTAAAAATGTTTCACAACAAAAGGATGCAAGGGTAATATTACCTTAAATTGTCGTAACGAAGTTGTGAATCATAGTGCACAAACACTGGGGTGTTTGGGTGACAGCGGTAAAAATGTTATTAAAAAAAATGGATGATCTCAAACGGAAAACAAGCTGCAATTTTGAGTCAATTCCAAAACAATATAATGACATGATTCGTGACCTCAAAAATGATGGATTTGAGTTAGTAGCTCAAATACCAAAGTTTAACAACGTGAAAATAGGCTTATATGCTTATAAGCCAGATATATAGCTATTTTTAGCTAAATTAGCTAAAAAATCATGATTATTAACTTATTCCCATTAAATTTTCTCATCTACGAATTATTCCTGACAAAATTATTCCGGACGAATTATTCCAGAATAAAATCACCGTGATTTTATTCTTGCAAATTCTTATTCAAATAATGATTTTATTCTTGCATGCCCAACACTGTATGTAAGTACTTTTATATGTACATTTGTTTTTGAAGCCTTGGAAACTAGCCACATTTTCTCTAAGTGTCTGAGCTCTATTCTTCGTTGGCAACTGGATGTCAAACAGGAATAGAATTTCTTTTTAGGCAACTAGTTGCCTAACACGATGATATATTCTTTTTTGACAACTGGTTACGAAACTTGGTTGCCAAAACGGCCGGAGGGCGCTACGTGCCATAGTTCCAGAGAGTTGTGTAAAAAGCGTATGCTGAAAAATACATAAAAGAAATCCACTTAAAAGTATGAAATAATATTTTAATGTTTTAACACAACTTAAGCGCGTTTTATTACTCCTGCAGTGCCATCTATTGACATTTTGCTGGTATGATTATAATGTGTGGTATGTGTAGCTTATATTATGTTGAAAAAGTACTCTATATTTATTATTGTAAGTATCAGATAATTTCCTACGGGACCTCTTTAGTTTTCCTGGATAAAGAATACTCGACTATACAATGATGTTCAAAACACCCTATCCCAATTTAATGGTTTCATATTGTTTATTGTTACGTTGAGTCATTCTAAAGATACAATTTTTTGCATTCCTGCAGGAATCCTTATATTTTTTGGGATTCACAATGTCCTAGTTTTAGTTTGCGATAAGGGTATCAACGTGTAAAATTTGATTGTAATAGGTCAAGCCACATTTGCGTGGTGAGCCATTCTATAAATGAATACTTTTGATTTTCCCACGGGAACTCTTGAATTTTCCGGGATAAAAAGTATCCTATATGTTAACCCGGGCTATAAGGAACCACCATACAAAATTTCATCAAAATCGGCCTGGGAGTTTTTGCGTGATGCGCGAACATACAGACAGACAGACAGACAGACAAAAATTCCAAAAGTTGTTGTTTTGGCCTCTGTATCGTTAGTAATGTCCACCACAGTTATTATTTTCCAAAAATATTTCATGTACAGACACGGCCCCGTTAAAGTTTTATTATATTATAGATAGATGTGACAGTTTGTATGAATGGATGTTTGTTACTCTTTCACGCTTCAACCACTGGACGGATCGGGATGAAACTAGGCACATATATAGGTTAGGCCCTGGAATAGGACATAGGCTACTTTTAACCCCGGGAAAACGTCTAATTCTCACGGGTAAATCGAAAACAACGCGGGCGTAGCCGCAGGCAGACGGCTAGTCCTTACTAATATTATAATTGTGAAAATGTGTTTGTTTGTTTGTTTGTTACCTTTTCCAATTTTCTTCCAGTTTGATTGATTGATTGAAAACACTTTATTGCACAACATAGGAGAGAAAAAAAGGATACAATGATCAAGGAAGTTGTACACATAGGCGGTCTTATCGCTAACAAGCGATCTCTTCCAGAAATGCTTCAACACCTTGACCAAACTTGATGAAATGTGGCATGCAGGTAGCCTGTGTCACAGGGAAGAACTTAGGCTACATTTTAATATGCCGTGAAAATAGCATAATCCGATGCGGTTCCTGAGGAATCTGAAAAATAGTCTTTTTTTGTTTTTTTTTTATTCACAATAAATACGAGTATGTTCATTTCTGTAACATCGCAACGGAATAATAGATTATTGTGATTTTTTGCACAGAGATGGTTGAGAGAATGGGAAATGACATAGATTGCTAGTCAGAATAGCCCCATCTTGGATAGGGATCTGGAGAATACTAATGTCCACGCTCGCGAGCCGCTTGCGACTCGCGCACCACTCACTCTCAAATAGAGTCATTAAACCGATGTCCACGCGGGAGAAACCGCGGGCAAAAGCTAGTGTTTAACATATTTGTGTATCTATTCTAATAATATGTCATGCAGGAAGTGTTCTATTTACTATGCGATATGCTTAATATTTACTAGTCTACATAATGGTATCACGTAAAGCGTCTTGTTGGGGCTGTTTTGGAAAATAATAACTGTGGTGGACATTACTAACGATACAGAGGCCAAAACAACAACTTTTGGAATTTTTGTCTGTCTGTCTGTCTGTCTGTATGTTCGCGCATCACGAAAAAACTACCAGGCCGATTTTGATGAAATTTTGTATGGTGGTTCCTTATAGCCCGGGTTAACATATAGGATACTTTTTATCCCGGAAAATTCAAGAGTTCCCGTGGGAAAATCAAAAGTATTCATTTATAGAATGGCTCACCACGCAAATGTGGCTTGACCTATTACAATCAAATTTTACACGTTGATACCCTTATCGCAAACTAAAACTAGGACATTGTGAATCCCAAAAAATATAAGGATTCCTGCAGGAATGCAAAAAATTGTATCTTTAGAATGACTCAACGTAACAATAAACAATATGAAACCATTAAATTGGGATAGGGTGTTTTGAACATCATTGTATAGTCGAGTATTCTTTATCCAGGAAAACTAAAGAGGTCCCGTAGGAAATTATCTGATACTTACAATAATAAATATAGAGTACTTTTTCAACATAATATAAGCTACACATACCACACATTATAATCATACCAGCAAAATGTCAATAGATGGCACTGCAGGAGCAATAAAACGCGCTTAAGTTGTGTTAAAACATTAAAATATTATTTCATACTTTTAAGTGGATTTCTTTTATGTATTTTTCAGCATACGCTTTTTACACAACTCTCTGGAACTATGGCACGTAGCGATGTGTTTCATAGACGAACAGTTAGGTATTTTTTTATAGATTGCAATCGTGTAAAAAAAATTAAAAACACATAAATCGAGTTTAGCTTCTTTTAACAGGAGGCACAGATATGGGAACTCTTCTGACGGCGACTATTTGCGTGTGGCAGTTGCTCTCCGCCTGCAATATCAATATCTGTGAACCTCATCAATGTATTTGCGGGTCCACGGTGGAGGCAATTGGCCATCACTCACTGAGTTGCGGTCGTTGTTTGTGAAGATTCCCACGTCACCAATTCCTTAATGACCTCACTCGGAGGGCACTGGTATCGGCCAGATGGAATATTCCATCTTTGATGCAGCCACTGGGTTTTAGTCGATGTGATGGCAAAAGGCCGGAGGGTTTAATTAAACAGGTGCTATGGAAGAGAGGAACGTGCCTGCTTTGGGACTCTACTTTTTCTGCCTCACTTCTCATCCGTACGGTACTGCTGCTCAATTTGCGGCGAGAAAGAAGCATAATAAGTACTCGGTCTTGAAGGCAAATTACTGCTTTGTGCCGCTGGTCTGTGAGACAACCGGCTGCTTGCCTTCACAAAGGAGATTGGCCGTCGCCTTCGAGAGAGGAGATGTGACGTGTGGTCCTACCTGCTGCTAAGGTTATCTATTGCCATCCAGCGCGGCAACGAGAAGTGCGTCATGGGCTCCTTTGGAGCTGATACGACTCGAGGATTTGACCCATATTAATATTTTTAGGAAGTTTTATTACTACATAGATTGATACAATGATTTGAATTAGTTTTTCGATAATATAGGTATATGTGTTATTTCATCATATCAGTTTATATACGTTCCCACCACTCGACCTGCCCTGAGTTAGGGCGATCAGGCCTTAGACGATCATGCGGGCCCATTGCGGGTTGATTGACTTCACACATAAGCTTCGAGTTTCTTCGCAGGCGTGTGCAGGTTTCCTCACGATGTTTTTGTCACAGTAAGAGCGTCGGATAAACGTACATACCAGTATGAAATCGATATTCGTATAGATTTTGTTAAGTGGCAGCATTCGAACCACGGCCTTCCGGACAGGAGATAGTGGCCCTAACCGTTCTGCCACCGACGCTCTATATTATGTTATTTAAGATTTAGAAATCCTAACTTAATATTATAAATGTGAAAATGTGTTTGTTTGTTTGTTACCTATTCACACTTCAACACCTCTACCAATCTTGATGAAATTTGGCATGCAGGTAGCCTGTATCACTGGGAATGAAATCGTTAACTTTACATCTGTGGAAATTATCATAGCCCGATGCAGTTCCTGAGGAAACTAAAACAATACTCTTTGTTCGTTAAGTTATTTAAAATCGTAACGAAAAAATGAGTTGGTGTGGTTTTTAGCACAGAAATGAGGTGGAAAATGATATAATTTACTAATAAGTATATCCTGACATAGTTACCGCGGGATTTGGGGACAACTATTTTTTACGCTCGCGCACGTCGGTGGCGTCGCAACGGAGCAACGGATTAAAGTTATTTTTTGTATAGAATTTGTTGAAGGGGTGGGAAGTGACAAAGACTGCTAATCCGAATAGCCCGATACATTTCCTGAGGTACCTGGAGAAAACTCATGTCCACGCTTGCGAGCTGATAGCGGCTCGCGCACCACTCACCCTCAAAAAGATTCATTAAAGCCATTTCCACGCGGGCGAAGCCGCGGGCAAAAGCTAGTTTATAATATTAAGTAGGATGTATGCATTCGACTCAATCAATGAAAACTTTAATAATTTTAGACATATTTGTCCTTAATCATTATTTGTTCTTTCTCTTACTTCATTATCAGTTAGGTACTGATAATAATAATGATAAAACAAATACAACAAAAGGAAAAGAGAAAAGACAAGAGATCATGAATAGAAAAAGAAACGTCAGGTACAGTCGAGTTCGTCTATATCAGTACATGTTCATGAACCGAATATATATTTATAATTATATATATGCAATGATAAGTTTCTTAAAACTCTACACAGCTCTGCCTTACAATAAATCTGTGGTATCATAAATATGTGACTACACTTAATATCAGGAAGTCATATATCAGTCAATTAGTTAACAGTTTTATCTAGTAGTCAGATATTTTTTCTACACTACCGTAACATATTAATGATCCGTTTATATGATAACATTTTATTGTAATCTAAGTTTGTCTAGAACTTTATGATCATTTTCACGCTTACAATGTTTTGAACCATTGGCCCTGCCAATATATCAATGAACTCGACTGTACCTTCTTATGAGGAAACGCGGTCCAAAGAAAAGAGACCGGCCAAATGCTTGTCGTTCGCTCACCGAAATTATACATCACAAAAATATTTAAAATTCTGTTTAAGCCTGTGTCAATGAAGCCCTTTCATACGATATCCCACATGACACGGTTAACTCATTTCAAAATTTGGACCACCGTTACTTGCATAATTGATTACGTACTTTAAATAAAGAGTATATTTTTTATGATTTTATTATAAATGTAAAAAAGCGTCGGTGGCTCAACCGGTAACGACTCGGTCCATCTAACCAGAGGTACCGAGTTCAAATCTGGACGGCCAATGTACCAATGAGTTTTTCAAAAACTTACGTACATACTTAGCGATTGCTTTAACGGTGAAGGAAAACATCGTGAGGAAACCTGCACACGCCTGCGAAGAAACTCGAAGGTTGTGTGTGAAGTCGACCAACCCGCACTGGGCCCGCGTGGTCGACTAAGGCCTAATCGCCCTGATTCAGGGTAGGCTCGAGCCCCTCGGTGGGGACGTATATGAGCTGTTATAATAATAAAAAATTATAAATGTACAGTTTTTACATTTTTCCCTATAATTTTAGTATAAGACGGTATTACTGGCCAAATTTCATAGTTCTAGGTCAATGAAAAACACCCTATAAATTTTGATTCCCTTGAGAGTGTTGAAATATACCTTTTTTGCGGCATAAACGGCCGCATCTTTTTTTTACGTTAAGAAGAAGTTTTACTTTTTCACAGATTTAAGGGACTGTAGATCGGAGTATATGGTTTTAATTTTAACTTGATACCTTCACGCGTTCCTGAGTTATAGGATCTTGACAAACAGATGCAATGGACGGACGGACAACAAAGTGATCATTCCATAGGGTTCCGTTTTTTTCCAGGTACGGAACCCTAAAAATGAATTATTTTTTTTAAATGCATAAAATGTTGCTGTCTCCGTCCCCCAAACCTCTCCCTAAACAGCAAGAAAGGGAGAACTGTAGCGGAGACCGATAATAGGCACTAAAATTGACCAAAACAGCATTTCGTAGTCCCCTATTTCCTCCTTCAAAATTTGAGCAAAAAAAAATTAATGAAACGCTTTACCTTTGCTTCTGTGTTTTCATTTTATTGTTAATATGTGTATTATTTTTTTGGTGCGTGTCTGAAAATGACGTTTCAATTAAGCAATTTTCTCAGTTTTTGAAAACTATCCTACTTCTTATTATTAAAGTATGGGAAAAAACAAAACATAGGGGCGTGGCCATGGTAGATATAGGTTTGATGGAAAAACATTTGTGCTCTATTGTTATTATCCAGGTAGGAAACAGGGGATACGTTTGTATGTAAAAATTGGCGCCCGCGTTTCCTCTTAAAAACTATAAACTGCAGCATATTTTCTACAAAAATGGGCTTTAAGGTTTTAGTTATAACGCGAATGTCAATTTTTCCAAGGTTTTTGTTTGTTAATTATGACTAAAGGTTAAGTTTTTAACAAGTTTACCCTGATTTGCGACAGTCTTATTATTTTATACTGATTTAAATGAATTTGTCACTGTTACTTGAAAAAATGTGATATTTGATGATGATTTCCAATAAAAGAAATTTCACATGTAACAAATTCATTAAAATTGGTAGATAATAGTTTAAAACTGTCGCAAGGAGGTTAAACTTGTTAAAAATTTAACATTGTTTCCCTCTTGTAGTGGACTATATATTTGGTGAAAATTAAACGGGTTTCTAGGAACTGAACTATTTTATATTGGACAGTAGCACATAGGTACACGTTACAACAATTGTAATAGAATAGATAGATAGATAGCAATAGCATAGATTAAAAAATACCATTAAAAATTGAATCTGTGTTGCCAAAAATAATTTACAAAAAAACCGAAAAATTTAAAATTCGTGCCATAACTAAAACCAATCACCTTAAATTATGTCGATTAGTTAAAACTAGCATCGGAAAAATAAAGCTAAAAACATATCGAAAGTGTCTTGTTAAATCGTCATTTTAAAAAGAATTACTACTATACGTTTTTTTATATTTTTTTATTTTTTCACGTTGTCTAAATAAGAATTTTAATAGCAATAAAAAGCTGTATCAATTGAGAAGCGGGAATTTGGCGGAAGAGCATTGTTGGTCCCCTGTTTCGTCGACTGCGCACTGACAAAACATATGGATATATAGAGCAAGGGGCTTGATTGATAAGGTTATTTGTTTTGTCTTGGTACTATTACCATTTAGTAATCTGTGCTATTGCTAACAAGACGAATGGCTGACTTAGAGTAAGCCAGAATAAGCCAGTTACCCCGGATTTTTTATAATAGGGGATCGGACTGCATCAAAAATAAAATCTGTAATATGATTTCCTAAATTGCTTTCCCCTTGAAGTTTCAATAAACCTTACTTGTTTTGTTTTTCCAACATGTCTTCAATTTTTAAGTGATCAAATTCACAAAATAAGTTCGTCAATGACGCTTAGAATCTGTGACGTCACTTGTGGGTACTTCACACATTCTTAGAACAAAATTTCGTTTTTGACAGATCATAAAAAGTAACTCAAATGACCAGCAGTCCGATCCCCTATTGCATGTTCTTTGTCATCGTTATTCTGACTTGAAAAAAATATAAAAAAAATAATTAACGGCCAGTAAGGCAATCTGGCCAAATTTATTTTTTATTTTATTTTACATTTATTTACAATTGGCAAGCCCTTGGCATCATTTCACTTGATGGTAAGTGACGATGATGCAAAAGATGGAAGCGGGCTTACCAAGATTCTCCAACGCAATGGAGAACTTGCTATCTTCTCTTCAAGCCGGAACACATCAATGTTGTTAACACTTAGATAAGATGGTGTTAGCTAGCCAGGCGGACTAAGAAAATGCGCCCTACCACAAAGTCTTACAAGTTAACCCCACCAGGAATCGAACCCGTGACCTCCTGGTGTGAAGCACAAGGACTGACCATTATGCCATGGTGGTGGTTTATGTATGTATATTATAATTTTATTATATATGCTATAACTTCCGTATGCACGATGACTAAAATTCCTTTCATTTCCAAAGACTAATGACTCCGCTTCAGTTGTAATATCAAAAAACTAAGTCCGTTTCAAAACTATCACTAAAAATGATTTTTATGTTACATAAAAACAGGTCAAGTGCAACTTGGGGTCGCGCACCGAGGATTCCGTACTACCCAGCAATATATTTGTGTTGTGTATTTACAAAAATTGTATAGTCGAGTTCATTAATATATGAGCATTACCAGGGCTTCAAATATAAATGTACATGGAATGGTACTTATATATCTGAACAAATTCATCAATCAAATAAATAAATAAATAAATATAATATATACACATATCACCTGTCATAGTAATCTGAGCAAGTCTTTCAGAAATATCTAAACAACTGAATACTAATAAATATCTGTACTAATATTTTTCAAAATTATTTAAGCAAGTGAGAGTACGTATATATCTGCGAAAGGGTTTTTTCTAATATTACATGTACAGCCACGCTCTGCATACTTTTTCGCGAAGCCTTCCCCGCCTGTCGAAGTCGGGCATACACAAATCAACTATAAACATTATACTTACCTAGTAGCAAAGAATACAGTAAGGTATCTCAGAGTTGATGAAATATTTACAAAAAAACCGGTTTGTATAGGAGATCTTTCCTGGAATAATTAAGTACCCCGTGCTGTAGGCCTTATAAAGTCCTAGTTATTCACATAGTTTCATTAAAATCCTTAGAGCCATTTTTGTAAAAAAATAGTAACAAAAAGCCTGGATTTTTATCGGAGGTACTTTATTGCGATTTTTCTTGGAATAACAAACTACTGCGTTCTGTTACGTAGGCCATATAAAGTTTTGGTAACTTCCGAGTTTCATCAAAATATTTAGAGCCATTTTTGAGTAAAAATATTATAAGTGATTTTATACTGTGGTGGCAACCCTAAAAAATCAAGATGGGGTAAATTTGAAAAAATGGCTTCAGATATAAAAATAATATTGCTCTTACCCAAATTTTACCAAAATCCGTTTAGTAGTTTCGGAACTAGAGCACCGGACAGACATATATCCCCATCAATATCTCAACTTCGATTTTTTGCCATCACAATAACCTTCCTCACTCTTTCGTCGCTCGAAAATAAAAATAAGTCAGATTAATGAACAATCTTGACTTTTTAGTTGGAAAAATGCTCTCCCACACATTGACATAATGTCACGGAAAAGTTTTCCACTGCAAATATAGGTTTGTAATTCGTAACAAATATTTTTATCTTAAAAACTTTAGCTATACAATTTTCATTCTAGGATATCAGGAAGTACCCTATAGATTTTGATTAACTGACAGACGGATAACAAAGTAATCCTATAAGAGTTCCTTTTTAGGGTTCCGTACCCAAAGGGTAAAAACCAGACCCTATTACTGAGACTTCGCTGTCCGTCTGTCCGTATGTCACCAGGCTGTATTTCATGAACCGTGATAGCTAGACAGTTGAAATTTTCACAGATGATGTATTTCTGTTGCCGCTATAACACCAAATACTAAAAATTAAAAAAATGAAAGTCTCCATACAAAAAACGTGTTTTTCTTTTAAACGTGAAGAAACTAGCGCCATCTAGTACGATGGTACAAAACCAAGCGGAGACTTATACTTAGTAAAATTTAGCTTGATCGCTGCGACAACAGCTGTCATTTTAGTACATTTTATATGTTGTATCTCTTTTACACTAATTGAACTTCCATCTATTTTACCTGCTGTCGCAGCGATCAAGTAACATTTTACGAACTGTAGTAAAAGGGTCCCGTTAGTCACCCGTGCGATAAAGCTACAGTTTACGAACTGTAGTAAAAGGGTCCCGTTAGTCACCCGTCCGATCAATCTACATTTTACGAACTGTAGTAAAAGGATCCCGTTGGTCACCCGTGCGATAAAGCTACAGTTTACGAACTGTAGTAAAAGGGTCCCAATGGTCACCCGTGTGATCAAGCTACATTTTACGAACTGTAGTAACACGGTCCCGTTAGTTACCCGTGCGATAAAGCTACAGTTTACAAACTGTAGTAAAAGGGTCCCGTTGGTCACCCGTGCGATCAAGCTACATTTTACGAACTGTAGTAACAGGGTCTCGTTAGTCACCCGTGCGATAAAGCTACAGTTTACGAACTGTAGTAAAAGGGTCCCGTTGATCACCCGTGCGATCAAGCTACATTTTACGAACTGTAGTAAAAGGGTCCCGTTGGTCACCCGTGCGATCAAGCTACATTTTACGAACTGTAGTAAAAGGGTCCCGTTAGTCACCCGTGCGATCAAGCTAGTGAACAGGGTCCCGTTAGTCACCCGTGCGATAAAGCTACAGTTTACGAACTGTTAGTAAAAGGGTCCCGTTGGTCACCCGTGCGATCAAGCTACATTTTACAAACTGTAGTAACAGGGTCCCGTTAGTCACCCGTGCGATAAAGCTACAGTTTAAGAACTGTAGTAAAAGGGTCCCGTTGGTCACCCGTGCGATCAAGCTACATTTTACGAACTGTAGTAAAAGGGTCCCGTTGGTCACCCGTGCGATCAAGCTACATTTTACGAAATGTTGTAAAAGGGTCCCGTTAGTCACCCGTGCGATCAAGCTACATTTTACGAACTGTAGTAAAAGGGTCCCGTTGGTCACCCGTGCGATCAAGCTACATTTTACGAACTGTTGTAAAAGGGTCCCGTTGGTCACCCGTGCGATCAAGCTACATTTTACGAACTGTTGTAAAAGGGTCCCGTTGGTCACCCGTGCGATCAAGCTACATTTTACGAACTGTAGTAAAAGGGTCCCGTTGGTCACCCGTGCGATCAAGCTACATTTTACGAACTGTTGTAAAAGGGTCCCGTTAGTCACCCGTGCGATTAAGCTAGTGTCAGCTGTGGACCGATTTTCAAAATTCTTTTTAAAAATTCTTTTTTATTCGAAAGAGTATACTCCCAAGGGGGTCCCATTGTCACCAAATCAGGATCTAATGATGGGATTAATAAAAAAATGATTAATAAAGAATTGATCGCACGGGGATCCCGTTGGTCACCCGTGCGATCAAGCTACATTTTACGAACTGTTGTAAAAGGGTCCCGTTGGTCACCCGTGCGATCAAGCTACATTTTACGAACTGTTGTAAAAGGGTCCCGTTGGTCACCCGTGCGATCAAGCTACATTTTACGAACTGTTGTAAAAGGGTCCCGTTGGTCACCCGTGCGATCAAGCTACATTTTACGAACTGTTGTAAAAGGGTCCCGTTGGTCACCCGTGCGATCAAGCTACATTTTACGAACTGTTGTAAAAGGGTCCCGTTGGTCACCCGTGCGATCAAGCTACATTTTACGAACTGTTGTAAAAGGGTCCCGTTAGTCACCCGTGCGATCAAGCTAGTGTCAGCTGTGGACCGATTTTCAAAATTATTTTTAAAAATTATTTTTTATTCGAAAGAGTATACTCCCAAGGGGGTCCCATTGTCACCAAATCAGGATCTAATGATGGGATTAATAAAAAATTGATTAATAAAGAATTGATCGCACGGGGATCCCGTTGGTCACCTGTGCGATCAAGCTACATTTTACGAACTGTTGTGAAAGGGTCCCGTTGGTCACCCGTGCGATCAAGCTACATTTTACGAACTGTTGTAAAAGGGTCCCGATGGTCACCCGTGCGATCAAGCTACATTTTACGAACTGTAGTAATAGGGTCCCGCTGGTCACCCGTGCTATCAAGCTACATTTTACGAACTGTAGTAAAAGGGTCCCGTTAGTCACCTGTGCGATCAAGCTACATTTTAGGAACTGTAGTAAAAGGGTCCCGTTGGTCACCCGTGCGATCAAGCTACATTTTACGAACTGTTGTAAAAGGGTCCCGTTAGTCACCCGTGCGATCAAGCTACATTTTACGAACTGTAGTAAAAGGGTCCCGTTGGTCACCCGTGCGATCAAGCTACATTTTACGAACTGTTGTAAAAGGGTCCCGTTAGTCACCCGTGCGATCAAGCTACATTTTACGAACTGTAGTAAAAGGGTCCCGTTGGTCACCCGTGC
The DNA here is from genome assembly GCA_947284805.1 of Coleophora flavipennella. NCBI lineage: Eukaryota > Metazoa > Arthropoda > Insecta > Lepidoptera > Coleophoridae > Coleophora > Coleophora flavipennella. Next base: position 3,961,829 of record OX369297.1, read on the forward strand.
GATCAAGCTACATTTTACGAACTGTAGTAAAAGGGTCCTGTTGGTCACCCGTGCGATCAAGCTACATTTTACGAACTGTAGTAATAGGGTCCCGTTGGTCACCCGTGCGATCAAGCTACATTTTACAAACTGTAGTAAAAGGGTCCCGTTGGTCACCCCTCGGGAGTACGGAACCCTAAAAAAGCTTAACATCTCTAGTTTCCTGATTTGAAATAAACGGTCATTCCACCCTATAAATCTACATTTCACACCCAAACAAGTACTTACTATTGAAATGTCACTCCTTTCACCAATGATCCAATTCGCGTCAATGCAACACTTGTGCTTCCATTGACAAGCCTGTACCACGTAGCAGAAAGGGTACCAGTAACCAGTAAAGAGGTCGCCGCGATAAAGCAGGGCCAATCTGCGTTTCCTGCGCGCGCGCATGCGAAGCGACGATCCTCGGTGCGCGCACACTGTCATTGAAAGAACCCACGTGGTGCAGGATATTGATCTGATCCCGTTTGATCTTTTTTTTAACCGACTTAAAAAAAAGAAGAAGGTTCTATGTTCGACTGCATTTTTTTAATGTATGTATTAAAAAAAAATATTTACAATTAGTAAACCCTTGACAACGTCTCACCTGGTGGTAAGTGACGATGTTGCCGAAGATGAAAGCGGGCTTACCAAGATTCCCTAACGCAATGGGGAACTGGCTATCTTATCTTCATGCCGGAACACACCAATGATATCAACATTGATATTTGGCGGTAGCTAGCCAGGCGGGCTTAGAAAATGTCCTTCCACCAACCAAACCGAGTGTTACAATTAACCCCGCCGGGAATCGAACCCGCGACCTCCTGTGTAAAGCCAGTGAACTTTGCCACTGGGCTACGGAGGCGGTGCACCGATTTCTCCGTCAGTTGTGGAGCGATTTTTAAAATTCTTTTTTATTCGAAAGAGTGTACTCCTAAGGGGGTCCCATTGTCACCAAGTGAGTATCTTATGATGGGATTAATAAAAAAATGTTTGAGGTCGGTGTCAGCAAACCATCAAATCTAAAACATTTGATACGTAAGTAACTGTGTACTGGTACCGACCTCAAAAAAAAATTTAAGCCCCTAATTTAATTCGTTTTCACCTCTGATTTCATTATTGTTGGTTAATGTTGTGTATTTAAGTATAATTAGGTTTTTTTTACTTTTATTATAAAATCCACAATTGATATGCCTTTGGCGTTATCTCACCTGACGGTAAGTGACGATGATTTGTGAGTGAGACGAGCTGACCAAGATTCCCCAACGCAACGCAACGGAACTGGCCATCTTATCTTCACATTAACACTCTTAACCCTGAAAATATTATTTTTATTATTATAAAAGCGTCGGTGGCTCAACCGGTAACGACTTGGTCCATCTAACCAGAGGTACCGGGTTCAAATCTGGACGGCCAATGTACCAATGAGTTTTTCAAAAACTTACGTACATATACTTACCGATTGCTTTAACGGTGAAGGAAAACATCGTGAGGAAACCTGCACACGCCTGCGAAGAAACTCGAAGGTTGTGTGTGAAGTCGACCAACCCGCACTGGGCCCGCGTGATCGACTAAGGCCTAATCGCCCTGATTCAGGGTAGGCTCGTGCTCCTCGGTGGGGACGTATATGAGCGGATATAATAAAATTGCGTGTGATTTGTTATCTTTTTCCTGACTTGGAAAAAGTATTAAATTACTAGATTTTGCCAGTGGTTTCGCTCGCGTGAACATAGTTTCTATGACTGTCTTCGAGGGTGCGCAGAGCGTGGAAAAAGGTAGCTTATATCTTAATTCAAGTCCTAATCTGTCTTCTTACAAAATTTCAGCCAAATACGTTTAGTAGTTTTTTCGAGAAAAAGTAACAAACATCCATGCATAGATACAAACTTTCGCGTTTATAATACTAGTAGGATTTTTAAAAAATTGCAATTCATGCAATTTTGGTCATTTTAATGATCAGTAGGGTAATATGGCCTAATGTTGTTAACATTGATGTTTGGTGGCAAGACGTAGATTAGATAGTGGTTGCTAGCCAGGCGGGCTTAAATGCCCTACCACCAACCAAACCGAGTCTTAGAAAAGGCAGAATCCGCCGGGAATGGAATCCGCGACCTCCTGTTGTGAAGCAAATGGATTAATCATTACGCCACGGAATCCTATCATAACTGAAGGCAACGGGCATGTTGCAATCATGGTTACTGATTTTACAAAACTCTGATTGTCCAGAATGTAGTCGTGGTAGTACAAACATTGTTTGTTATAATGTATTATTTGTTTCTTCCGTAATTTTATGAAATTCCTAGTGATAAAGAATTATCATAACCTAGTTGTTGCCCGCGCCTTCAGCCCTGTTGCGTGGTGCGCGAGTCTCAAACGGCTCACGGGGTTTTTGTTTACATACAAACCTAGTCCTGACAATTACGAACGCAACAAAAAAGATTATTTTTTTATCAGTCGAGCTGTTCTCCGTCATATATGTGGCAATTGAATACAACAATATATTATGTAGATAGGGAAGTTTATGATAATTATTCTCCATAAGTTATAATCCATGGGGATAGCATAAAATGCATTCATTGTACAGATCGGTATTAAGAGTCTATAGGAGGCTCGAGTTTCAATACAAACGTAGTTACGCTTTAATACAAAAACTACATGCAGGATTGAATCCAAACTTTACAAATATATTTAGTAGACACATATCGATGTTTGTAATTAGTTTTCGATGTACTAGTATAAAACGGAAGAAAAAAAGAGCAGTTTCAAACTTTCAGTACAAAACTAAGTCTACTCAATATATTTGCAAAGTTTTTGTTTGCCCTTAAGTAGGATATAAATCAGGAACATGCTAAAAATAAAATCAGAATCAAAAATGAATAAATATTTTTTAACTAGCTGTCCCGGCGAACTACGTTCCACTTTTCACTACACTATACTACCCTACCCTACCCTACACTACCCTACCCTACCCTACACTATGCTACACTACACTACACTAAACTACACTACCCTACCCCACCCTACCCTACCCTACCCTACATAAGAGCCTTCTCCTGACAATAACGAACTCGACAAAAAAAGAATTAGCGAAATCGGTCCAGCCGTTCACGCGTGATGCCGTGACCAAGGGAAATAAGGATTCATTTTTATATATATAGATGTTGTAACAAGCTTTCATAAAAGCTGTAACACGCATCATAGGTTGCTTATCTAGATGATGCCATATTCACACAATGGTGCATGGTCGTGGACCGTGGCTTGAGTGAGGTCAACTAACTCAGCTCCCGGCAGGATGAGGACTAAAGGGGGACGTTTAAACTAATTGTCCACATAACGACGCATGATATAGACGCACTGTGTCGTAACGGACTTAATGTGTTGAGTTTGAACAAATAAATACAGTAAAAGTTAAATCATTAATCATTATTTTTATTAAAAATTGTACCCTTTAAACTTAAAATTGTAAACCTTTGTCTAAAACACAAACGGCTAATAGTAACAAACTACAAAGTTTAGTGTTTTTCTCCAAAATGGCGCTTAGTTTATTTATCAAGTTTACGCTGCCGAGAAATCTTAATATGTCATCAGCGAAATGTCTAGAAAAACTCTAAAAAAGTATACAAATTGAATAATGTTAGATGCTCCTGCAAGAAGGTGTGTTCTCCGTGGGTAGTACAGATTTATCTGTATCTTTTTCTTGACTGCGCTATTGAATAGCTCGATCGTGATATCGGCAAATTTTGAGTCGCTCGAAAGTTCCGCCCGCACTGGACTAGTAGGAAAGGGTTGTGTAATTTATAAATATAGTGTTTTTGTGAAAAACCAATAATCATTAACTTTCCACTTACTAAATCAGTTACAATCAGACAGTCTTGACTTTATAGAAAACGTAATAAAAATAACTATACTTTTTTCCTTTTTCAGTTAAAAAACTCAGTGCATCAACAATGTGAAATCTCTACAATTTGAAAGCCAAAGACAATAATGACAAAGCTCTAAACGAAATACAAAATAGTGTCAGAAATAGCCATACAAATGATTTGAATTATAAAGACAGTGTAACCGACGATGAGATTGACAGTGAGAATTTTGACGAGAACTGTGAGAAATAAACTATGGTGGGTGTTAGTGGTTTTAGTGATGACGTCATTGATGGAGGTGGCCTGTTTGAGCGGGCCAAATGTCTGCATGGTACAACAGAAGTAAGTAACAATAACATATTATAACTGCTGAACGTCGGTGGCGGAGGTCGAGGATCGAACCTGCCACGTACCAATGTGATTTCGAATTTAGATTTCATATGTACGTTTATCCGACGTTCTTACGGTGAAGGAAAACATCGTGAGGAAACCTGCACACGCCTGCGAAGAAACTCGCAGGTGGTGTTTGAAGCCGACCGACCCGCACTGGGCCCACGTGGTCGACTAAGGCTCGATCGCCTTAATTCAGGGTAGGCTCGAGCTCGTCGGTGGGGACGTATATGAGCTGATATGATGATAACTTTTATTAAACAAGCTATTAACTCCTTTTGTAATCAAGGAGTGCAGATTTATCAGTTATTGGAATTTGTATACCTTAGTTTGTTTTAAAATAAGCCAAGTAAGAAATTACTTCATCCCTCTCAGCTGTATATTATCTATCTCCAATATACACTGTACTGTTAAAAGGGGTTTTTTTTAAAAAAAATGACGAATCAGCTGATCGATTTGTTTAAGGAGTCGCATTTATTGCGAAGAACTAAAGTTGTTCAGTTTCATAAGTACAAGCCCCTTTAAAAAACTAGATAAGGTGTTAGGTAAAAAAGAATAAAACATTTCTATTTTTTTATAAATTCCCATAAAAAATAACTTGTAATTTCTTATGAGTATAGTTTGTGACATTAAAATCGTACCAAGGAGTATACAATTTTCACTACGGGTTCAGCCTCTAAGGTCCTTGATAATTATATGAATTATTGAATTTAATGAATTAATGCAAGTTCAAATTAACACAATATGATAGGTTAATCCAGGCCTTAGTTTAAATTTTGTAATCCATTTTTTAATACGCGGCTTTGCCCGCATGGTTATCGTCACAGCTGTAATCAAAGATAGGTACATCATCATCATCATATCAGCCAAAAAACGTCCACTGCTGGACAAAGGCCTCCCCTAAGGATTTTAAAATCGGTACATCGTTAAAATTTCCTTGAATTTTCCGAGTCAATTTTCCAAAATATAACTCCTTTTTTTCTCAAAAAACATTACTTGTACTATTAGGAACTTATAAAAAAAAATTTCAGATCGGCCCAGCCGTTCTCAAGGATGCACTTACCAAAGAACAGCATTTAATAAGGATGACGACAGCATCAGAAATAAATTATGAACTCTTGATCACTAAATTGCCCTCCTACTTAAACTTCGGAAAACCTTACTCGTTTTGTTTTCCATGAAGTCTTCGATTTTAATTCATCAAAATCACAAAATGAGTACATAAATGACGCTGCAAAACTATGACGTCACGCCTAGGTATTTCAAACATTTTTAGAACAAAATGTCTCTTTTGACAGATGATAAAAAGTAAATTAGGTGACTAGCATTCGTCATCCCTATTATTATTTATACAGGATAAAACAAAATCAGTGTAGGTCCCGTTAACTGGGGCTTCTACTCATCAGACTGAACAACTTTTGTTCTATGACTTTGCTGAAATCGCAAAAAAAACCAAATCGATCAGCTGATCGACCAATTTTGTATGAAGGGTGTAATTTTATTTGGAATTAACTATGTGATTCTTGGGGAAAGTTGTTCAGTATGATGAGTCCGAACACCCAATTACCGGGTTCTAAACCATTTTTTTACACTCTGTATAGATTTATCGGCTCGCTGATACATCAACAGTTTTACCACAGTCTAAAGCACCCATACAGTCGTCCAACGGAGACGTCTACCCAAGACAATCGTGCGGGGGCTGAGTGACGAGACGGGGTAGGTCGAGCCCCAAGTTCTATAGTCACCGTTGTTCAGAAGATGGGGACTATTTTCAAGCGCAGATGGACCAGCGCGCGGGTCCGTTGCTAAGGCTTTGGACCACTATGTGGATCCTTACCAGTGACTTATATATTACTGGCGTAAGGATCCGGCCAACGCACGCGACTAATGCTCCCAGCGAATTGGTGCGAAAATCGAAAGTTTCGCACACTCGCGATTCAGTCGTCTGAAGGAAATTTTACAGTGCGGACGAAAGATATTCCATATAAAAATGCCTTTGTGTTTTTAGAGGCTGTAAAAATCATGAAAGAAATCGTATCATCGTTAAGTAACCTTAAATTGTATTTTTTCTTGTAAACAAATTGAATAAACGAATTTTAAAGCGACAATTCTACCAAGGTTCTTTTAACGCGGCACTGACGTCAACTCTCGCCCACGCTAGTTCGTACGAGTTATGTTAGATGGCGCTAATTTTTGTTTGTATCAAGAAAATCTGAGTAAAATATGAAGACGGGCGGATACTTCTGTTCAAATCTGTGATCCTTACACTGGATTTTTTATACAAACTATGCAACTGTTCAACAGATACAATATCACGAAGCGGGTGAAGTACCGAGCACCAATGGCTGTGCGCACCTACGAGTGGTGCTTCAATATGCCACCTCGCTGTTCCAAGTGGTCCACCGAGATGCGGGACCTCACCAGACTTGAGGTAATCATCTCCATCGTCGTCTTTATAAATAAGTCTCTACTCTATATAAAGTCGATTCGCTCAGATAGTGTTAATCGTTTAAACAAAATGCAAGAATTAATACCTTAGTAATTTGGAACTTTATTTATTAAGTCGTTTTTTTTATGCACATTTGGTAAACCCTTGACTCTTTGTTTTCCAGTTTTGTTGCATATAGGTGGAGACTTGTTATTAGCATCGCCATGCATATTTAGTTACAAATTGTAAAATTTTGCTGTAAGACTCCCAAATAAAATAAAATAAAAATAAATTAAATCGACTTTAATAGACAATTTATAGATGACAGATACAAATCAAGTAATACACATGTGTCAGCATTTTGTGGACGTCAAGGCGGCGTTCTTTGACACGCGGCGGCACGCGATGTGTCGGTGTTTGCAAAGGGCGAGCAACACTATCTAAGCGAACGGACTTGAATCATTAACATCATAACCCTTTGGTCCAGTGGTTAGAGCTTCTGCCTGCTGTTCGTGTGACTAACAGGTTTGATATGTGTATGGGTGTAATATATAAGGTCTAACAAAATTAGCTGAAACTATTTTAACTGGTGCTTCTACCCATGAAACTGAACCACTTTCCCCAAAAAACCCATAGTCAAATCGCAAAAAAAAAATCTGGCTCTCCCATACTAACTCGATCAGCTGATCAGCCAACTTTGTATGGGAAGTACAATTTTTTTTTGAGATTTGACTATGGGTTCCATGGGGAAAGTTATTCAGTTTCATGGGTAGAAGCACCAGTTAAAATAGTTTCAGCTAATTTTATTACACCTTATATATATATATATATATATATTTTTTTATTTGTTTATTTTTTTTTGAGTTACATATAAAAAAAACAACATCAGAACGCTAAATCTAGTATTAAGATTGTGTGCGCCTGAGGGGTCACACTACACACACGGGTTAACATAAGCACTAAAATAACAATAATAATAATGCGCGTTTAATAAATAAAAATGTATGTGTGTATATTTACGTACCAATAGCATGTTTTTTTTATTTAAGTATGTTTATAAATCCCCGGTTACCATAATACCTACAAAGAATCCTGGTATGGGACCAGATTACCCTGTGTGTTTTGCCACCAAATATATTTATTATTGATATAGATTTGGACACACAAGTCATATATTGATAAAGATTTAGACAGACAATGTCATATCTCTCCTGCCCAGCATGTGGCCACCGTAAGGGCGCTACCAGTGGCGTCCATCAGCAGCTCCTCTCAAGTGCAGGTGTTAGGGCACGTTTAAAAATTATTATTATTATATTTTTTAATGTATTTTTTCTATTTTATAAATAGAAAAACCAGCCAAGTGCGAGTCAGACTCGCGCACCGAGGGTTCCGTACCCCCATCTCTCTACAAGTAACAATATGTGAGATGATGCCGAGGGCTTACCAATACAGACTCAATACAGATTCAATACAGACTCATTTACACGAGTAAGACTCATTCTTGGCTGGTTTTTATTTTTTTTATTTTTTATCCACAATTGATAAGCCCCACGATGATGCCGAAGATGGAAGCGGGCTTACCAAGATTCCCCAACGCAATGGGGATCTGGCTATCTTATCTTCAAGCCGGAACACATCGATGTTGTTAACGTTGATGTTGACTGACTTTAATTTGTAAATTATTTTAATTATTTCGTATTTTTCTCTGCAAACCCTTCGAGATTGTCCAGATTACGCGTATTGCGCCCACTTGTGACTTACGCGCGATTTACTCGCGAGCTTTGAAGGACGCTTTCAGTCAATCGAACGAATTGAATGACTCCATTCGCAGCAACAATCGCGCGTGTACTGGACGGTCTGGACGGACCACTGTTGCCAACCTAAGGAAAGCAAAAAACAGCAAATGGAACTTAAAAAAAAACAGCAGAAAACAGTAAAATAGTAATTTTAAAAAGGCAAATATACTGTTCGATATAACATTCATAGAATTGATAAATAGTTATACAACTACTGTTAGATTTACCTCAAATTGTCTTTATTCAAGGAATTTCCGGGAATTGTAAAGTAAATAAAGTCAAAATGAAAGATATATTCAAAATTATACACTTTATATTACAATGGAAATGCTACTAATTGCTTTTTTTTTTTTTTTTTTATTCACAATTGGTAAACCCTTGACAACATCTCACCTGGTGGTAAGTGACGATGTTGCCGAAGATGGAAAGCGGGCTTACCAAGATTAACATTAACTGCTTATTAACATTTTAGATTTCCTGGTCTTCAATATTTTCGGACTAATTTTTTTATTGAAATCATACATGTTTTAATTAAATTTATTCATGTGCACCGCAGTCAGCGAGAGGCCTGCTCAATGACTTTTATATTATTACCGGCGTAGGCCTGATAGTGATACCAACTGTAAAAAGGCGCGTGACCGACGCATACAAGAACTATCTTTATTGCTTTTACTAAAAGGTTATTCTGGTTTGACATGTTCGTTGTGATATAATGCGATTTGGAGTAAATAAGTTCGAAATTCGGATACATCATCAAAAAACAGTAGAAATACGCACTAAAACAGAAAACAGGGAAGCCATGGCGAAAACAGTAAATCTACTTTTAAAACAGTAGGGTTGGCAACAGTGGGACGGACCCACGGCGTACCCAAGTATCTGTCGCGTGCAGATGGCGCGCCTGTCGCGCGACTCGAGGTTCTCGCGGCTTGCACGCGATTTACGCGCGATGAGCAAAGCGCGCGACTGCACGTGGACGGACGGAACATGGCCGGAATGTATAAAGTCGCGTGGCTAAGCACGCGCGTAAGTCGCGTCATCTGGACAATCTCTTCATTTGATTCCCCTTATCATGGAGGTGCAAAAAAAAAATTGGTCCACCATCTATGGTAGCCCGCCATATTGGATTTAGAATGACGTAATTTAGTTAACCATGCATTGTTATCTAAAATTAAGCTCTAAACTAAACTAAGCTTACCAGTTGTGAATAAAATAAAAAAGCTTTTACTTTAAAGTTTTAAGTTCTTTGAAAATTATTTATTGACTGCTTGTTCCACGTGTAAAATCGTGGCACATCAGTATATACATAAATGTCTTTGCAAATTGACCGAAAATACCTAACGGCCTCTGTGGCGTAGTGGGTAAGTCCATTAGCTTCACATCAGGGGTCGCGAGTTCGATTCCTGGCGGAGTTTAACTTTGTAAGACTCGGTTTGGTTGATAGGCGTCTTCTAAGCCCACCTGGCTAGCTACCACCATCTTGCCGCAATATATATTTTTTTTTAATAAAAAATTAGAGTGCTTTTGACTGTATCTGGAAGTGAAGATGCAGTCGAAGTTGCACGCAAACTCAAATAATGCCTATTCACTCTTGCCTTGAAGATCTCCAAATTATAGGAATCAGGAAACACTGAAACAGTCAAGCAGTTCCACTCATGCATAGCATTGATGTGTTTTGGCTTGAAGATAAGATAGCCAGTTCCCCATTGCGTTGGAGAATCTTGGTAAGCCCGCTTCAATCTTTGGCATCATCGTCATAAAACTCATTGTTGCGGTATTTGGGGCAGTTAATGCTTGTTGTCGTCGGTGGCTCAACCGGTAACGACTCGGTCCATCTAACCAGAGGTACCGGGTTCGAATCTGGACGGCCAATGTACCAATGAGTTTTTCAAAAAACTTACGTACATACTTACCGATTGCTTTAACGGTGAAGGAAAACATCGTGAGGAAACCTGCACACGCCTGCGAAGAAACTTGAAGGTTTTGGTGAAGTCGACCAACCCGCACTGGGCCCGCGTGGTCGACTAAGGCCTAATCGAGCCCATCGGTGGGGACGTATATGAGCTGTAATGATGAATGCTTGTTGTAGAACAGTCACTCCAATTAAATAAACGCGCTGTCCATTTTCAAAGTGCACTGCGAAATGTAATGACTGCAGGGTCTTTGTCGTATGCGGGACAATTCAAAATGTGTCAAACTGCTTCATTGTTGGCTTTAATGGGCTTTCTTAAACCGGGTCCAATTATGATCTAAACAAGATCTAAACCATCAAACTACTCATTCAAACACACACAAAAAAACCGGCCAAGTGCGTGTCAGAACCGCACACAAAGGGTTCCGTACCATTATACAAGATGGCGCTAGTACAAAGGGTTCCGTACCATCATACTAGATGACGCTAGTACAAAGGGTTCCGTACCATCATACTAGATGGCGCTAGTACAAAGGGTTCCGTACCATCATACTAGATGACGCTAGTACAAAGGGTTCCGTACCATTATACAAGATGGCGCTAGTACAAAGGGTTCCGTACCATCATACTAGGTGACGCTAGTACAAAGGGTTCCGTACCATCATACTAGATGACGCTAGTACAAAGGGTTCCGTACCATTATACAAGATGGCGCTAGTACAAAGGGTTCCGTACCATCATACTAGGTGACGCTAGTACAAAGGGTTCCGTACCATCATACTAGATGGCGCTAGTACAAAGGGTTCCGTACCATCATACTAGATGGCGCTAGTACAAAGGGTTCCGTACCATCATACCAGATGGCGCTAGTACAAAGGGTTCCGTACCATCATACTACATCGTGCTAGTTTCTTCACTTTAAAAAAAACACGTTTTTTGTATCAAGACTTTCACTTTTTCTAATTTTTAGTATTTGTTTTTATAGCGGCAACAGAAATACATCATCTGTGAACATTTCAACTGTCTAGCTATCACGGTTCATGAAATACAGCCTGATGACAGACGGACAGACAGACAGACGGACGGATGGAGAGGGGAGTCTTAGTAATAGGGTCCCGTTTTACCCTTTGGGTACGGAACCCTAACAAAACTCATCAAATCGGTCCCGTCGTTCAGTGACAAACGTACGTTCAGAAGAATCTGTGTACATAATAGGAAATAGTGTCTGATTGATTGACGAACTGAATGACTTATCTATTAACAAACAGTTCAAACCACCGGACAGATCGGGCTGAAATTTGGCAAACAGATAGCAATTATGACGTAGGCATCCGCCAAGAAAGGATTTTGGGAAATTCCTACGGGTGCGGCAAAAAACGGGATCTGTGCGGGCCAGTTAAAGATATAATATACTTACTTACTTCGCTGGCTGAATGACCTAAAGCACAGTATTAGAATATAGCGGCTTACAGTAGTGCAACGAATGTAGGTACTTACGCAGAGCAACGGAAGGGTACTTGCAAGGCAGCGGGCGGCGGCGCACAGCCTGGCAAACTCCGCGAATTTGCCAGGCGGGCTATAGGCTAGTACTGCTAGAACCTACGCCACGCCGCGGCGGCATCGTGCAACATCAAAGGCGTTGCGCTACTGTAAGCCCTATTGTAATACTGTGTCCAAAGTGTCTCCTGGCCTTCGATACGAGAACTCGCCATTTATTCCGATCTTGTGCGGTTTCGGTCCAGTCGCCAGCTTGGAGCTCGCGCAGGTCCGCGTTTACCACATCGCGCCATCGACACCTGGGGCGACCGACTGGGCGTCGACCTGTTGGTTGTTCTGATAGGCTCTCACACAGTCAGTCCAGTCAACCTTTGGGTTGGGTTAAATAACTGAGCTTAGGACGCGAAGCGGTAGAAGCTCATTGTGACTGGCGTGGTTAAAACGATTTAGTAGATTAACTGACATGAAGCACGGTTTTTACCTGGATGGGTTCGGCTGTTTGGGTCCAGACACACGAACTGCATTCCATTCCAGCTGCAAACTCGCAGTTTGGATGCAGATAAAGCGCAACTTACTAGGGGAACTGCATCCAAACTGCGAAATTTCAGCTGGCTTGCAGTCTAAATGCAGTCCGTGTGCATATCCGTGCTTTGCAAGGAACCCTAAGCCGCTGGTGTCGGTTGCTATCACTAATGGCAGTCGTTAAACCAAGTCAGATGCCTAGGGGCTTGAAATAATTCTGACAGTGGCGTTCGCCAATAGCCTTACAAATTACGAACTCCACTAAACTGGACTTGCCCCCCCACCTCCTCACCCCGCACCCGTGTGTGAAGTAACGTATGGCCAAAGTATATATATTAGTACTAACATACAGTATGGACACTCCCTGCCGCCGCTCTCTAGATTGCGACCTCACCCCGTCGTCATCCAGATTGTTACAGATTGGTTACAGTTTGGTTGTCGAGCGTATAGGATTTCGCCGTAATTTTGTTTGTTCCGTCATTCGATTTTTGAAATGTCATTTCTCGCCCGTTGTTTGAGTCCCGAGTTTGGGAATAATCTCAATTTAATTTTTCAATCTATTTTTTCCAGACAGAGGAAAGGACGGCAGAAATGGCTGTGTGCTGTCCAGGGTACAGGGTAAAGGACATCTCGTGTGTCCCCATCTGTCCCCACGGGAAAACCGGGCATGGCTGCTCGGAAGGTTAGCTTAGAAGTTCACTAAAGATTTTTTGCAGAAACTTCTTCACATTATTTCGGTGAAGAAAGACGACGATTTGTTGCAGAAACTTGCCATGAATTCATCCTTATCATCTTCCACTGCTGCACAAAGGCCTCCCCCAAGGATTTCCACAACGAACGGTCCTGCACTGCCCGCATCCAGTGGCTTCCCGCGGCCTTCACCAGATTGTCGGTCCACCGCGTGGGAGGCCTGCCTACGTACGATACGTCTTCCGGTGCGCGGTCGCTACTCGAGAACTTTACTACTCAAACGGCCATCTGTTTTACGAGCTATGTACCCCGCCCACTGCCACTTAAGTTAAGCAATTCTGAGAGCTATGTCGGTTACGAGCATAGCACGCTCCATTGCCCTTTGGGTGACCTTTGAGCTTTCTTATGAGGCCCATTGTAAGCTATATTATTCTATATTATTCTGTTATTAATTGTAATTTAATTTTTTGAGTCAGTTACCAGGGCTGAATTGAGTAACAAGGGGCCCCAGGACCTTTCAGTAATTTAAAGAGAAAATTTTTACTTTACCTAACGTAATGTCACTTTAATGAATACCGCACTATAGATCTCATTTATCTGTAATTATTTCTTTTTTTCAAGCGTCGGTGGCTCAACCGGTAACGACTCGGTCCATCTAACCAGAGGTGCCGGGTTCAAATCTGGACGGCCAATGTACCAATGAGTTTTTCAAAAACTTAAGTACATACTTACCGATTGCTTTAACGGTGAAGGAAAACATCGTGAGGAAACCTGCACACGCCTGCGAAGAAACTCGAAGGTTGTGTGTGAAGTCGACCAACCCGCACTGGGCCCGCGTGGTCGACTAAGGCCTAATCGCCCTGATTCAGGGTAGGCTCGAGCCCCTCGGTGGGGACGTATATGAGCTGTAATGATGATTTCTTTTTTTGTAATCAAATTTCATTTTTCAAATGAATAAAAATCTTATGCTGTACCAAAGTATATACGAGTATATTAGTACTATGGCTGTATTAATTATGTATTAAAACGTATTTTTTTACCTAAACTTAGTTCTTTATTTTCAGAATCAAAATCTTTCATGTCCTACCCAGAATTATTTATTAAGTTATATATAAAATAAAAATACTTTCAGACTGTTCACTGAACAAGTGGGGTCCGAACTGCGTGCACGACTGCAAGTCCTGCCACCATGGTTCCTGCTCCCCTGTGACCGGCGAATGCCAGTGCCACCCTGGTTGGCAAGGTGAGAGGTGGGTTGCCACTCTATACATACTTTGTTTACAACAAAAGGCAGGATTTCTCAGCATTGCTAAGAGACAAATCTATGGTTTATAATATTGAAATTACCGATTTAGTTTTTAAAGTGAAACTTTTATTATATTGTCTCAAATTTTTTCGTCAGTCTGTTGCATGTTGCGTGACGGTCGCTTTTGTCTGACGGTATGATCGTTTCGTCCTCTGTACGGTAGCGAGAGCAGCCATGATCGTTTCGTCCTCTGTAAAGTTTCACTTTTACCGTGGTTTCATAAAACCACACACTTACTTTATTGAAGTTCAATGCCAATTTTTATTGAAAATAGAAAAGTTATTGTTTTTTATTATTGAAATTATGGTGACACTACTTATGAACTTCTATTAGTAACTAGTGGCATGTCTTTCATATTCCAATCCTCTGAGCTATGTAGATACCATTAGTAGTAGGTATTCGCGGGTTCTAGACCACTTAATATGCATGGCAGGCTTTTTTTTAATAGCGACTCGTTGTTTTCGCAAAAAACGCCAGCGACGACCCTAATTAAGGGCTCGGCCCGGCAGTAGTAGGTATTCGCAGGTTCTAGACCACTTAATATGCATGGCTGGCTTTTTTTTAATAGCGACTCGTTGTTTTCGCAAAAAACGCCAGCGACGACCCTAATTAAGGGCTCGGCCCGGCAGTAGTAGGTATTCGCGGGCTCTAGACCACTTAATATGCATGGCTGGCTTTTTTTTAATAGCGACTCGTTGTTTTCGCAAAAAGCGCCAGCGACGACCCTAATTAAGGGCTCGGCCCGGCAGTAGTAGGTATTCGCGGGTTCTAGACCACTTAATATGCATGGCTGGCTTTTTTTTAATAGCGACTCGTTGTTTTCGCAAAAAACGCCAGCGACGACCCTAATTAAGGGCTCGGCCCGGCAGTAGTAGGTATTCGCGGGTTCTAGACCACTTAATATGCATGGCTGGCTTTTTTTTAATAGCGACTCGTTGTTTTCGCAAAAAACGCCAGCGACGACCCTAATTAAGGGCCCGGCCCGGCAGTAGTAGGTATTCGCGGGTTCTAGACCACTTAATATGCATGGCTGGCTTTTTTTTAATAGCGACTCGTTGTTTTCGCAAAAAACGCCAGCGACGACCCTAATTAAGGGCCCGGCCCGGCAGTAGTAGGTATTCGCGGGCTCTAGACCACTTAATATGCATGGCAGGCTTTTTTTTAATAGCGACTCGTTGTTTTCGCAAAAAACGCCAGCGACGACCCTAATTAAGGGCTCGGCCCGGCAGTAGTAGGTATTCGCGGGCTCTAGACCACTTAATATGCATGGCTGGCTTTTTTTTAATAGCGACTCGTTGTTTTCGCAAAAAACGCCAGCGACGACCCTAATTAAGGGCCCGGCCCGGCAGTAGTAGGTATTCGCGGGTTCTAGACCACTTAATATGCATGGCTGGCTTTTTTTTAATAGCGACTCGTTGTCTTCGCAAAAAACGCCAGCGACGACCCTAATTAAGGGCTCGGCCCGGCAGTAGTAGGTATTCGCGGGCTCTAGACCACTTAATATGCATGGCAGGCTTTTTTTTAATAGCGACTCGTTGTTTTCGCAAAAAACGCCAGCGACGACCCTAATTAAGGGCCCGGCCCGGCAGTAGTAGGTATTCGCGGGTTCTAGACCACTTAATATGCATGGCTGGCTTTTTTTTAATATCGACTCGTTGTTTTCGCAAAAAACGCCAGCGACGACCCTAATTAAGGGCTCGGCCCGGCAGTAGTAGGTATTCGCGGGTTCTAGACCACTTAATATGCATGGCTGGCTTTTTTTTAATAGCGACTCGTTGTTTTCGCAAAAAACGCCAGCGACGACCCTAATTAAGGGCTCGGCCCGGCAGTAGTAGGTATTCGCGGGCTCTAGACCACTTAATATGCATGGCTGGCTTTTTTTTAATAGCGACTCGTTGTTTTCGCAAAAAGCGCCAGCGACGACCCTAATTAAGGGCTCGGCCCGGCAGTAGTAGGTATTCGCGGGCTCTAGACCACTTAATATGCATGGCTGGCTTTTTTTTAATAGCGACTCGTTGTTTTCGCAAAAAGCGCCAGCGACGACCCTAATTAAGGGCTCGGCCCGGCAGTAGTAGGTATTCGCGGGCTCTAGACCACTTAATATGCATGGCTGGCTTTTTTTTAATAGCGACTCGTTGTTTTCGCAAAAAGCGCCAGCGACGACCCTAATTAAGGGCTCGGCCCGGCAGTAGTAGGTATTCGCGGGCTCTAGACCACTTAATATGCATGGCTGGCTTTTTTTTAATAGCGACTCGTTGTTTTCGCAAAAAGCGCCAGCGACGACCCTAATTAAGGGCTCGGCCCGGCAGTAGTAGGTATTCGCGGGTTCTAGACCACTTAATATGCATGGCTGGCTTTTTTTTAATAGCGACTCGTTGTTTTCGCAAAAAACGCCAGCGACGACCCTAATTAAGGGCTCGGCCCGGCAGTAGTAGGTATTCGCGGGTTCTAGACCACTTAATATGCATGGCTGGCTTTTTTTTAATAGCGACTCGTTGTTTTCGCAAAAAACGCCAGCGACGACCCTAATTAAGGGCTCGGCCCGGCAGTAGTAGGTATTCGCGGGCTCTAGACCACTTAATATGCATGGCTGGCTTTTTTTTAATAGCGACTCGTTGTTTTCGCAAAAAACGCCAGCGACGACCCTAATTAAGGGCTCGGCCCGGCAGTAGTAGGTATTCGCGGGCTCTAGACCACTTAATATGCATGGCTGGCTTTTTTTTTTAATAGCGACTCGTTGTTTTCGCAAAAAACGCCAGCGACGACCCTAATGGCGCTACCACTAAGGACAAGAGGGCCACCGGCGCTAAGAAGAAACCCGCCGCAAAGAAGTTGGCTTTGCCGGGCAAGTCCACGGCCACAGCGCCCCAGGCGCAAAAAATCACCAAGCCGCCTACGAAGAAGCCGAAAGCGTCGAAACCCAAGAGGGCCGCTGCCTGAAATCCTCCGGTACGGGCTTAAAGAAACATCCTGCGTACACACACCTGGAGCACCGACACACCACGTCACCACCGTCGTCGTCGTCGTCGCTTCGTTGGTCTGTCGGCTAGTGGCTGCGAGAAGCAGTAGTGGCCGACCAGTACCTACAACCTGCTTGAACAATCCGCGACTCAAATAATCCTGTGCGTAGGTATACTCGGTAACTGAATGATAGTGCGTATAATACTTACATCATTATTCTTCATTGCATTTTTTTCTTTATAATTTTAAAAATTGTAAATAATAACCCTTTTTGCGTTCAATCCACAATCAATAAAAATGAATTAATAATATTAATTTAATAAAATGTGACTATGTGACTATGTGCGCATTTACAAGAGTTGATAATAACCTAATCAATCTGTTCTCACAATAGTAAGAGATACGTGCAAGTGTGTCAATCTCATAACCCTCTGCTTTTTCCAAGTCGGGCAACAGGAATGTTGCATCTGTCTACAGTAAATTTTTTCATTCATTCCCATATAAATTTAAATGAGTGTCGTCTATTTAGTCTTTGTAAAACGTGAGAAATGCGGGGATTTTTATACTGGCGCATACCCACTAACAATTTAAATCACTAATTTATTACTAGCCTCTATCCTGAATGTATGAGATACTAAAGGCTTTTGATGTCCATACAATACAGTCCAATACAATACAAACTGTAATTCTATAGAACAGGTGGATCCATACAGGTGCGAGCACCTTTTACTTTCAAGATGTATAAAAAAATAAACCAGCCTGCAATATAAACCATCTCTTCAAGCTTCTATCAAACATTCTGCAATGGACGCTTACGATATACACTCTGACGAATTCGACGAAGATATGTACAATTTGCTCGACGATTTTTATGATCCGTATTCTCCAATAACTGAGAGATCGGAGATCAACCAAATAGAAATGGAGGAGGGGGAACGCTCTCGTCGTCTTACCCCGAGATTAAACTCAGAAGACGAAATATTCGAAGAATATACTCCGGGAGCCGAATCGAATGAGCAAAGGAACGGTTATTCCATCTCTCCTACTTACACGGAATATACTCCTGAGGACGAAGACCAGGAATTGGAGGATGGTCAAGGACATTTGGCGGAATCTCCACCCGATATACCGCCTCCCCCTCTGGTATATCCTGTGTACCATGTTTTAAACAATAATTATTTAATTGTTGTGTACAGATTAATATATCATAATAGTGCAGTTGTTAATGATGAAGATGTTATAGTTTTAGATTAAGTAAAATTTTATTGTAACTTTTTGTATCGGTTAATTTAATTCAGTTATAGTTTTATTTAGTTAAATATAAGTATTGTTAAGGTAGATAAAATTAAATGTAAGTTTCTTGTATAGTTAATTAAAATGTATTCGAAATTCAATTTCTTCATTTGTATTGTATTGATTGTTCCAATTGGAGAAATTTTTACTTCTAAATAAAAAATGTGTTTACAAAATTTATTTTAAAAAACTCATATAAAAGGTGCTTTACGAACTCATTACAAAAATATTGTCTGAAACATTTTAACAATCAATTAATCATTAATTATCAGACTAAGATCAGAAAAAACCAAGACTGTCATTTAATTTACTTAAATTATACAATGGTTGCATTTCGTCGTAACACCAAGTTATTCTACTGAACTCTAGATTGCATAATTGTGAAGTAAATTTAAAAAAAGTTGGTAACAAAATCAGATTTTCTAAATCCGCTGGGTCCTGTTACTATCACTGTAGAAGGGTGAATAAAGTTTTTTTTTTATTTCATGCAAAATGTATTCTATAAAAACCCAATTTATAATTTATAGAATTAAAGAAGAAATCTTTTTAGGTGATTTAATAAAATCTTTCAATGGTTATTTCTTACAAATAACATCACTGACTTAATGACTCGGTGGTAAGCGCTACTGCCTGCTGAACTAAGGGTTCGTGGATTCTATTCCCAACAAGGGCAAACATTAACTATATCAAAAAAATACAATTTGTTAAACTTTCATAATTAACTTTTTACATTTTACGTTAATAGATTTATTTGATATCAACCATCGTTTTGGAAAAATTTGTGGAAAAGTAACGGCAAATCAAATAACTTATAACACAATAATCTAAATAACCTCACCTATGAAAAATCATACAATTAAAAATATTTTACAAATTGAAAAACTTTCATGATTACGTTTTTATGTTTTAAGTATTTTTGATGTTTTATCTTACAAAAAAATATTTTACAAACTGAAATAGCTTTTCTTATTACTACTTTACTTTTTAGTTCATATAATTATTTTTTTGATCTCTACCACTTTTTTTGGAAAATAAGTCGTAAAGAATAAACGGTAAGAAACTCAACAATATTAAAAATGGAAAATCCAAATAATCTTACTTATGAAAAATCATACAGTAAAAATATTTTACAAATTGAAAAACTTTCATGATTACCTTTTTATGTTTTTAAGTTTTTATTATTTAAAATATATATACATTTTACAATTTTAAAAAGCTCTTCTAATTACTATTTTACTTTTTTTAGTTCATAGAATAATAATAATTTTTTTTTGGAATATAAGTCGTAAAAAAGATTTGGAAAGAAACTTCACATTTAAAATACAAAATCAAAATAATCTTACCTGTGAAAAATCTTACAATTAAAAATATTTTAAAATTTAAAAAACTTTTACTATTACTGTTTTATTTTTTAAGTTTACACTTTTTTTACTCAAAAATATTTGACAAATCATCATCATCATATCAACCGAATACTAGTTTTATTTTTCAAGTAAGTACTTACATAGAATTTTTTTTTCTCTACAACTGTTCTGAAAATGAGTCGTGAAGAAATAACGGAAAGAAACTCCACATTTAAAATAAAAAATTCAAACATTCTAGGTACCTACCCTATGAAAAATCATGCATAAAGTCTATATTTTTTTTTTTATTTCATTAAATTATATCCTATTAAGGTACCGGGTTCAAATCTGGACGGCCAATGTACCAATGAGTTTTTCCAAAAAACTTACGTACATATACTTACCGATTGCTTTAACGATGAAGGAAAAAATCGTGAGGAAACCTGCACACAGGCCTGCGAAGAAACTCGAAGGTTGTGTGTATGAAGTCGACCAACCCGCACTGGGCCCGCGTGGTCGACTAAGGCCTAATCGCCCTGATTCAGGGTAGGCTCGAGCCCCTCGGTGGGGACGTATATGAGCTGATATAATAATAATAATATCCTATAAAATAGCCGATTTATAATTTACAGAATTAAAAAAAAAATCATTTTAGGTGAAATAATAAAATCTTTTAATGGTTATCAATTATTTCTTACAAATAACGTCACTGACTGAATGACTTAGTGGTAAGTGCTCCTGCCTGCTGAACTAGGGGTTTGTGGATTTTATCTCCAACAAGTGAAAACATTAACTATGTACAAAAAAACTATTTGAAAAACTTTCATTGTTTACTTTTTACATCTTAAGTTAATAAGTTTTCTTTATCTCTACCACCGTTCTGGAAAACTAGTCATGGAAAATAAACGGTAAGAAAATCCACATTCAAAATTCAAAATACAAATAATCTTACCCATGAAAAACTATTAAAAACATTTTTTAGTTTCAATATTTTTAAGAAATACATGAGATTCATAACCCTTCGGTTTTTTACCTAGTCGGGGCAATTGGAATGTAGCATTTTTCGACCGTATGTGTTTTTTTTGCATTCGTTCCTCTATAGATTACAATGATTGTCGTCCATTTAACATTTTATAAAGATGAGAAACTAGAGATTTTTATACTAACACATACTTACTTACAATTAAAATCACTAATTTATTACTTGTCTCCTACCTGAATGTATAAGGTATAAAAGGCTTTTGACGACTCGATCACAATAGAAATGCTCTAATCACAATACCCGCCTACCTGCATGTTGCCAGTCTTTGCTTATATTAAAAAATGAATCCAATACGTGACCCTTTTTTTACACATATGTGATTGGGACTGGATCAATGTACGCAGCTTTGACATGTCTCAACTTGCTGATTTCCCTTCCTAAACAAAATAACTACCATAAATAAAAAAATATATGGAATGCAGGCAACTGCAACAGTGGTGTTTCTGAAAGTAAAAAACGGAATCTATTAAATGGCCCTTTTTTATGCATATCTGTCTTAAACGACGGAGGCAACGTTGCAGGTGTGCAATGATCAAGTTCTGACGTGTTCATCAACCCTTCCTATAAAACAAAATGATATTGCATAGACAGCCAGTAGCAACACTACCTTGATCTGATAAACTATAAAGTTTATAATACCGGTGTATTTGTGCAGTGCATTTTTATCATACCTATATCAGTCCGCTGATACTATGACGGTAAGTTTTCCCTTGTTTAATACTTTTTCCTCAAATTAATTTCTATTGTCTCCTAAATCATCATCAAATTTACCGAAAAACGTCCATTGCTGTACAAAGGCCTCCTCCAAGGATTTCCATGACGACCGGTCCTGCGCTGCTCGCATCATCGTCGGTCCACCGCGTGGCAGGCCTGCTTACGCTATGTTTACCGGTGCGTGATCGCCACTCGAGAACGTAACTACCCCCACGGCCATCTGTTCGGTGTCCTTAATCATCATTACAGCTCATATACGTCCCCACCGAGGGGCTCGAGCCTACCCTGAATCAGGGCGATTAGGCCTTAGTCGACCACGCGGGCCCAGTGCGGGTTGGTCGACTTCACACACACACACAACCTTCGAGTTTCTTCGCAGGCCTGTGTGCAGGTTTCCTCACGATTTTTTCCTTCATCGTTAAAGCAATCGGTAAGTATATGTACGTAAGTTTTTTGGAAAAACTCATTGGTACATTGGCCGTCCAGATTTGAACCCGGTACCTCTGGTTAGATGGACCGAGTAGTTACCTGGTTGAGCCATCGACGCTTTTTAATAGTCTTTTTAATGTCCTTAATAAGTTATTTTATTTAAAATTTACCTTTTATTAACTCTCTACACTAGTTTAACAAATGCTTTGTTTTTTTATTTCAACTAGTGGTTTCGATTGTTTCAGCTAACAACTAATGACTCACTGGACTTGCCTAATACCTTCAAAAGTTATTATTTTGATAATAGTCTGAGCGATGAGGATGAAACGTGCTCCATGCTGTTGGCTCATAAAAACAAGAAAAATGGACTCAAAAGATCAAACAATATTGATTCATTTTTTGAAAAACCCAAACTAAAGAAGAAAGTAACATTATCATCATGTGTTGGTCGCTCAACTGATTGTGGGATGTCTTACATATCAAGCAATGGAGACGATGGGTCAAAAGCAAGTCATCTTGTAAAAATCGAAATTTTTAACTTAAAAGAGTTAAAAGATGTTTCACCTGCGAATCATTGGAAACACGCTGAGTTACGAGTCAAATATTACGCACAATCTGAAGATGACATCAATTACCAAAATACGTGCGATATAATATACAATATTACGAAACATATTGCAGGGAAGCCCGACTGCAAAAAATACTTTTTTGCAACAGATTCCAACTAAAGCCTCCCTTTTTTACTTCCAATTTACGTTCTCCATATCATTGCAAAACCCAATCACCTGACTTCGCAAATATAAACAGCTGGCCTCATTCCCTACCAAAAAAGCAACCATGGACATTTATGACCTTTACAATGACTTTTACGACAAGTTACTATACGAGCTAGCTGATGATGTTGAAAGACAACCAGAATCAAATCGTTCTCAACCTAGGTAAAAATTATATACATATTATTTTTTTCATTATCATCATCATCATATTATTTACCAAAGCCGTCTTCCCCAAGTATTTCCACGCAGGCCTGTCCTGCGCTGCCCGCATCCAGCGACTTCCCGCGGTCTTTAACAGGTCGTTGGTCCACCGCGGGGGGAGACCAGCCTACGCTTTAAGTTATCCGGTGCACGGTTCCCACTCGAGAACTTTACTGCCCCCGGCCATTTTTTCGGTATTCTAAAAGTTATTTTATTTAAAATATACATTTTATTAACTCTTTACAGCAATTTAACAAATGCTTAGTTCTTTTATTTCAACTAGTGGTTTTGTTTGTTTCAGCTAACAGCTAATGACTCGCTGTAGTTGCCTAATACTTTTAAAAGTTATTATTTTGATAATAGTCTGAACGATAAGGATGAAACGTGCTCCATGCGGTTGGCTCATAAAAACAAGAAAATGGACTCAAAATACAAAACAATATTGATTCATTTTTTGAAAAACTCAAACTAAAGAAGAAAGTAACGTTATCATCGTATGTCGGTCGCGCAACTGAATGTGGGATGGTTACATATCAAGAAATGGAGACGATGGGTCAAGAGCAAGTCACCTTATAAAAATCGAAATTTTTAACTTAAAAGAGTTAAAAGGTGTTTCACCTGCAAATCATTGGAAACACGCTGAGTTACGTATCAAATATTACAATATTATGTGTAATCTGACAAGACAAGACGTGCAAGACGACATCAATCACCAAAATACACGCAATATAATATACAATATTACGAAAAAATATTGTGGGGAAGCCCGACTGCAAAAAATACTTTTTAATACATACTATTGTAAAACCCAACCACCTGACGTTGCAATCATAAAATGCTGGTCCGATTCACTACCAAATAATCAACCATGGACACTTATGACCTTTACAGCGACTTTTAGAATAAATACTCATGCATAGAGCAAACAAGCCTGTTCCTCACATGAATGTCTGCCCTGGGGTTGGAAATCGAACCAAACCCTTGGTTCGGCAAACAGAAGCACCGACCAATGGATCAGCGAATCAGTCAGTCACTGATGTTATTAGCAAGAAATAAACTTTAAAATAGCTTGTTTTTTAAAATAAACTATTGTTCTTTTTGGGTTGGAAGACATATTTTAAAAGATGTTATTTTCAAGGCATAAAATATTGATGTTATTTTTGAAATGTAAAATAGTAATAATGAAAGGTTTTTAAACTTCAAAAACATTTTTATTGTATGATTTTTCTTGGGTAAGATTATTTGTATTTTGAATTTTGAATGTGGATTTTCTTACCGTTTATTTTCCATGACTGGTTTTCCAGAACGGTGGTAGAGATAAAGAAAACTTATTAACTTAAGATGTAAAAAGTAAACAATGAAAGTTTTTCAAATAGTTTTTTTGTACATAGTTAATGTTTTCACTTGTTGGAGATAAAATCCACAAACCCCTAGTTCAGCAGGCAGGAGCACTTACCACTAAGTCATTCAGTCAGTGACGTTATTTGTAAGAAATAATTGATAACCATTAAAATATTTTATTATTTCACCTAAAAAGTTTTTTTTTTAATTCTGTAAATTATAAATCGGCTATTTTATAGGATATTATTATTATTATATCAGCTCATATACGTCCCCACCGAGGGGCTCGAGCCTACCCTGAATCAGGGCGATTAGGCCTTAGTCGACCACGCGGGCCCAGTGCGGGTTGGTCGACTTCATACACACAACCTTCGAGTTTCTTCGCAGGCCTGTGTGCAGGTTTCCTCACGATTTTTTCCTTCATCGTTAAAGCAATCGGTAAGTATATGTACGTAAGTTTTTTGGAAAAACTCATTGGTACATTGGCCGTCCAGATTTGAACCCGGTACCTTAATAGGATATAATTTAATGAAATAAAAAAAAAATATAGACTTTATGCATGATTTTTCATAGGGTAGGTACCTAGAATGTTTGAATTTTTTATTTTAAATGTGGAGTTTCTTTCCGTTATTTCTTCACGACTCATTTTCAGAACAGTTGTAGAGAAAAAAAAATTCTATGTAAGTACTTACTTGAAAAATAAAACTAGTATTCGGTTGATATGATGATGATGATTTGTCAAATATTTTTGAGTAAAAAAAGTGTAAACTTAAAAAATAAAACAGTAATAGTAAAAGTTTTTTAAATTTTAAAATATTTTTAATTGTAAGATTTTTCACAGGTAAGATTATTTTGATTTTGAATTTTAAATGTGAAGTTTCTTTCCAAATCTTTTTTACGACTTATATTCCAAAAAAAAATTATTATTATTCTATGAACTAAAAAAAGTAAAATAGTAATTAGAAGAGCTTTTTAAAATTGTAAAATGTATATATATTTTAAATAATAAAAACTTAAAAACATAAAAAGGTAATCATGAAAGTTTTTCAATTTGTAAAATATTTTTACTGTATGATTTTTCATAAGTAAGATTATTTGGATTTTCCATTTTTAATATTGTTGAGTTTCTTACCGTTTATTCTTTACGACTTATTTTCCAAAAAAAGTGGTAGAGATCAAAAAAATAATTATATGAACTAAAAAGTAAAGTAGTAATAAGAAAAGCTATTTCAGTTTGTAAAATATTTTTTTGTAAGATAAAACATCAAAAATACTTAAAACATAAAAACGTAATCATGAAAGTTTTTCAATTTGTAAAATATTTTTAATTGTATGATTTTTCATAGGTGAGGTTATTTAGATTATTGTGTTATAAGTTATTTGATTTGCCGTTACTTTTCCACAAATTTTTCCAAAACGATGGTTGATATCAAATAAATCTATTAACGTAAAATGTAAAAAGTTAATTATGAAAGTTTAACAAATTGTATTTTTTTGATATAGTTAATGTTTGCCCTTGTTGGGAATAGAATCCACGAACCCTTAGTTCAGCAGGCAGTAGCGCTTACCACCGAGTCATTAAGTCAGTGATGTTATTTGTAAGAAATAACCATTGAAAGATTTTATTAAATCACCTAAAAAGATTTCTTCTTTAATTCTATAAATTATAAATTGGGTTTTTATAGAATACATTTTGCATGAAATAAAAAAAAAACTTTATTCACCCTTCTACAGTGATAGTAACAGGACCCAGCGGATTTAGAAAATCTGATTTTGTTACCAACTTTTTTTAAATTTACTTCACAATTATGCAATCTAGAGTTCAGTAGAATAACTTGGTGTTACGACGAAATGCAACCATTGTATAATTTAAGTAAATTAAATGACAGTCTTGGTTTTTTCTGATCTTAGTCTGATAATTAATGATTAATTGATTGTTAAAATGTTTCAGACAATATTTTTGTAATGAGTTCGTAAAGCACCTTTTATATGAGTTTTTTAAAATAAATTTTGTAAACACATTTTTTATTTAGAAGTAAAAATTTCTCCAATTGGAACAATCAATACAATACAAATGAAGAAATTGAATTTCGAATACATTTTAATTAACTATACAAGAAACTTACATTTAATTTTATCTACCTTAACAATACTTATATTTAACTAAATAAAACTATAACTGAATTAAATTAACCGATACAAAAAGTTACAATAAAATTTTACTTAATCTAAAACTATAACATCTTCATCATTAACAACTGCACTATTATCATATATTAATCTGTACACAACAATTAAATAATTATTGTTTAAAACATGGTACACAGGATATACCAGAGGGGGAGGCGGTATATCGGGTGGAGATTCCGCCAAATGTCCTTGACCATCCTCCAATTCCTGGTCTTCGTCCTCAGGAGTATATTCCGTGTAAGTAGGAGAGATGGAATAACCGTTCCTTTGCTCATTCGATTCGGCTCCCGGAGTATATTCTTCGAATATTTCGTCTTCTGAGTTTAATCTCGGGGTAAGACGACGAGAGCGTTCCCCCTCCTCCATTTCTATTTGGTTGATCTCCGATCTCTCAGTTATTGGAGAATACGGATCATAAAAATCGTCGAGCAAATTGTACATATCTTCGTCGAATTCGTCAGAGTGTATATCGTAAGCGTCCATTGCAGAATGTTTGATAGAAGCTTGAAGAGATGGTTTATATTGCAGGCTGGTTTATTTTTTTATACATCTTGAAAGTAAAAGGTGCTCGCACCTGTATGGATCCACCTGTTCTATAGAATTACAGTTTGTATTGTATTGGACTGTATTGTATGGACATCAAAAGCCTTTAGTATCTCATACATTCAGGATAGAGGCTAGTAATAAATTAGTGATTTAAATTGTTAGTGGGTATGCGCCAGTATAAAAATCCCCGCATTTCTCACGTTTTACAAAGACTAAATAGACGACACTCATTTTAATTTATATGGGAATGAATGAAAAAATTTACTGTAGACAGATGCAACATTCCTGTTGCCCGACTTGGAAAAAGCAGAGGGTTATGAAATTGACACACTTGCACGTATCTCTTACTATTGTGAGAACAGATTGATTAGGTTATTATCAACTCTTGTAAATGCGCACATAGTCACATAGTCACATTTTTTTAAATTAATATTATTAATTCATTTTTATTGATTGTGGATTGAACGCAAAAAGGGTTATTATTTACAATTTTTAAAATTATAAAGAAAAAAATGCAATGAAGAATAATGATGTAAGTATTATACGCACTATCATTCAGTTACCGAGTATACCTACGCACAGGATTATTTGAGTCGCGGATTGTTCAAGCAGGTTGTAGGTACTGGTCGGCCACTACTGCTTCTCGCAGCCACTAGCCGACAGACCAACGAAGCGACGACGACGACGACGGTGGTGACGTGGTGTGTCGGTGCTCCAGGTGTGTGTACGCAGGATGTTTCTTTAAGCCCGCACCGGAGGATTTCAGGCAGCGGCCCTCTTGGGTTTCGACGCTTTCGGCTTCTTCGTAGGCGGCTTGGTGATTTTTTGCGCCTGGGGCGCTGTGGCCGTGGACTTGCCCGGCAAAGCCAACTTCTTTGCGGCGGGTTTCTTCTTAGCGCCGGTGGCCCTCTTGTCCTTAGTGGTAGCGCCATTAGGGTCGTCGCTGGCGTTTTTTGCGAAAACAACGAGTCGCTATTAAAAAAAGCCAGCCATGCATATTAAGTGGTCTAGAGCCCGCGAATACCTACTACTGCCGGGCCGAGCCCTTAATTAGGGTCGTCGCTGGCGTTTTTTGCGAAAACAACGAGTCGCTATTAAAAAAAGCCAGCCATGCATATTAAGTGGTCTAGAGCCCGCGAATACCTACTACTGCCGGGCCGAGCCCTTAATTAGGGTCGTCGCTGGCGTTTTTTGCGAAAACAACGAGTCGCTATTAAAAAAAAGCCTGCCATGCATATTAAGTGGTCTAGAGCCCGCGAATACCTACTACTGCCGGGCCGGGCCCTTAATTAGGGTCGTCGCTGGCGTTTTTTGCGAAAACAACGAGTCGCTATTAAAAAAAAGCCAGCCATGCATATTAAGTGGTCTAGAACCCGCGAATACCTACTACTGCCGGGCCGGGCCCTTAATTAGGGTCGTCGCTGGCGTTTTTTGCGAAAACAACGAGTCGCTATTAAAAAAAAGCCTGCCATGCATATTAAGTGGTCTAGAGCCCGCGAATACCTACTACTGCCGGGCCGAGCCCTTAATTAGGGTCGTCGCTGGCGTTTTTTGCGAAGACAACGAGTCGCTATTAAAAAAAAGCCAGCCATGCATATTAAGTGGTCTAGAACCCGCGAATACCTACTACTGCCGGGCCGGGCCCTTAATTAGGGTCGTCGCTGGCGTTTTTTGCGAAAACAACGAGTCGCTATTAAAAAAAAGCCAGCCATGCATATTAAGTGGTCTAGAGCCCGCGAATACCTACTACTGCCGGGCCGAGCCCTTAATTAGGGTCGTCGCTGGCGTTTTTTGCGAAAACAACGAGTCGCTATTAAAAAAAAGCCTGCCATGCATATTAAGTGGTCTAGAGCCCGCGAATACCTACTACTGCCGGGCCGGGCCCTTAATTAGGGTCGTCGCTGGCGTTTTTTGCGAAAACAACGAGTCGCTATTAAAAAAAAGCCAGCCATGCATATTAAGTGGTCTAGAACCCGCGAATACCTACTACTGCCGGGCCGGGCCCTTAATTAGGGTCGTCGCTGGCGTTTTTTGCGAAAACAACGAGTCGCTATTAAAAAAAAGCCAGCCATGCATATTAAGTGGTCTAGAGCCCGCGAATACCTACTACTGCCGGGCCGAGCCCTTAATTAGGGTCGTCGCTGGCGTTTTTTGCGAAAACAACGAGTCGCTATTAAAAAAAAGCCAGCCATGCATATTAAGTGGTCTAGAACCCGCGAATACCTACTACTGCCGGGCCGAGCCCTTAATTAGGGTCGTCGCTGGCGTTTTTTGCGAAAACAACGAGTCGCTATTAAAAAAAAGCCAGCCATGCATATTAAGTGGTCTAGAACCCGCGAATACCTACTACTGCCGGGCCGAGCCCTTAATTAGGGTCGTCGCTGGCGCTTTTTGCGAAAACAACGAGTCGCTATTAAAAAAAAGCCAGCCATGCATATTAAGTGGTCTAGAGCCCGCGAATACCTACTACTGCCGGGCCGAGCCCTTAATTAGGGTCGTCGCTGGCGCTTTTTGCGAAAACAACGAGTCGCTATTAAAAAAAAGCCAGCCATGCATATTAAGTGGTCTAGAGCCCGCGAATACCTACTACTGCCGGGCCGAGCCCTTAATTAGGGTCGTCGCTGGCGCTTTTTGCGAAAACAACGAGTCGCTATTAAAAAAAAGCCAGCCATGCATATTAAGTGGTCTAGAGCCCGCGAATACCTACTACTGCCGGGCCGAGCCCTTAATTAGGGTCGTCGCTGGCGCTTTTTGCGAAAACAACGAGTCGCTATTAAAAAAAAGCCAGCCATGCATATTAAGTGGTCTAGAGCCCGCGAATACCTACTACTGCCGGGCCGAGCCCTTAATTAGGGTCGTCGCTGGCGTTTTTTGCGAAAACAACGAGTCGCTATTAAAAAAAAGCCAGCCATGCATATTAAGTGGTCTAGAACCCGCGAATACCTACTACTGCCGGGCCGAGCCCTTAATTAGGGTCGTCGCTGGCGTTTTTTGCGAAAACAACGAGTCGCTATTAAAAAAAAGCCTGCCATGCATATTAAGTGGTCTAGAACCCGCGAATACCTACTACTACCATTGAATGGAACAAAGGCGTTTTCTTAGTGGTCATATGGGGCGGTTTTTTAGACTATTTAGTTTTCTTTTTTTCTGAAAGTGACGAAATCTTATACGGGGTATTCTCAAATATGACATTAATAACGAAGAAACTGCTGCGTTAACTCTAGAGCTTTAAAATTAAAAATGTGTATTTTTTTGCCTTGATAAAGGCGATTTTTTCAGGTGAAAAACTCGACTTCATGGGGCTAAACCACTGTGTTCTCAAAATACCTAAAGAATAGGCATTTGTTTACCACCATTTAATTTCTAATAGTCTAATGCTATTTTGAGAATAATCTGTGTTTTAATAACTAGTGTTCTTTATAATATTATTATTTTTTTAATTTTTTATACAATCGGCAATTTTCTAGGTAAAGACCATAGGTTAAGACCTATTATAAAACTGAGAGTTCGCGTAAATTTTGAGGCCATTAATATAAGGGCCTTTTTAGTTCCCTAAGGCACACACGGCTAAGGCACTTTGAAACTAGGTATTTTGTTCATAAATAAAATAAAATGCAATTAAACAGATTAAGGAAATCAATTAATACAAGCTTTTATTTAACTTGCAACGTGCGCTTTAAATGTGCAAGTTAAATTTGACCCACTTCCCGGTTTCCGATTGAGCTGAAATTTTGCATATTAGTTGAGATTGGATGACAATACATGGTTAGCTAAGTGACGTCGTTCTGAATCCAATATGGCGTACTACCAAAGATGGCGGACCAGTTATTTTTAAGCACCCCTAATATGGGTATCAAATGAAAGGAATCATTGAGAAAAATACCAAATAAATAAAATTCAATTAAAAACTTATACCTACCTAAAAAAAATAGTTTTTTCAAAATAATAATATACCAAGTGAGAAAAAAATATCCGGAAATGTTTTAACTGCTTCTACTCATCATACTGAACAAAGTAAAACCATAGTCAATTCGAAAAGAACATTAGACTTCCCATAAAATCTATCAGCTATAATTCGTTAATTTTGTATGGTAAATCCAATAATTTTGAGCAAATAAAAACCGACATTAAACAGGAAACTAAGGTTCCTCTCGATTTATCTGGGATGCCATCATCAGATCCTGGTTTCCTTATCATGGTACCACCCTTGGGATATCTCCTTTCTAACAAAAAAAAGGATCATCAAAATAAAAGGGCCATAACCAAAAGGGAATAATAAAAGTGTGATTTAAAGTAATTACTAATTTATATATTGGCACAAACTTATAAAACATCTAGTCGCGAGCGCGGTCGAGCAAAGAGGAGTTAACCACAGGTAAGACAAGGTTATATAAATTTTAGTTTGACACATAGCGTTTGGTTCATGTCGATATTGCTTCAACAAAAATCGGTTCATAAACGACAAAGTTATCTGCGAACACACATAATATATATATATACGGTCCTCCTCCTTTATTTGAAGTCGGTTAAAAAAATTGCGAATTGACTATGGGTTTCTTTGTTCAGTTTCTTGAGTAGAAGCCACAGTCAAAATATTGCCAGACTTTTTTTTTACGTATACTAACACTCGCGTCTTTAGTATCACTAACGCAACCCCGGACACTGCATACAACGGTCGTGAAATGACATTTCTAAAAACATATGACGGAGCAAACAAAATCACGGCGAAATCCTATACGTTCGAGATCCAAATTATAACCAATCTGTATCAATCTGCGTAACACGAGGGGGGGGGGAGGTCGGAATCTAGAGAGCGGCAGGGAATGTCCATACTATACATTACGTTAGTACTAATATATATGCTAGTAGTGTACGGACGCATCCAGCACTAACTGCGTGATATACAGAATGTAAAAAGACCACTCCCGGAAACTTAAACTGGGGCTTCTACTCATCATACTGAACAACTTTCTCCAGGGAACCCATACTGAATTCTCGAAAAAAAAAAATTCGACTTTTCACACAAATCAACCACCTACTTAATACGTCAATTTCGTATGGGAATTCCAAATTTTTTTTCGAGAATTCAGTATGGGTTCCTTGGTGAAAGTTGTTCAGTATGATGAGTAGAAGCCCCAGTTTAAGTTTCCGGAAGTGGTCTTTTTACACCTGTATAAATGTTTTAATTTCCGAGATAATTATTTATGTGATAACGTTACCGTTATCTGTAGAATAGTCGCCACGACGCTCCCGACCTTTGTCTGCTCGGCTTACGCATTCCCCGAGAATACCTTAAAGGCATAATCAAAGACACTCTCTGCCGCTCTCTAGATTGCGACCTCACCCCCTCCTCACCCTAATTAATACAGATTGGTTACAGTTTGGTTTTCGAACGTATAGAACTTCGCCGCCATTTTGTTTGTTCCGTCATTCCTTTTTTGAAATGTCATTTCTGGCCCGTTGTATGAAGTGTCCAGGGTGTGGGGTAATTCGTACATACCAAGGGTTTTTGCTAACTTTAACATAAACTATTCTTCTAAGTCTGATACCTTTCACTGCAACGACCCTTTTTTTCTAAAACACCATAAGTAATGTATTTTTCGGCTGATGTAACAAAACCTAACCAAATTTAGATTAGATGTTTTTGTTTATTTGTTTGGTTTCCCTCGTCCTTTTTCCTTAGAGTCAAAGTCGAAAATATTGTTTTCTGATTGATTTAGTCAGTAGATAAGGTAGGCAGAAATTTTAGATTTTGTCTTTTAAAATCGGTTTACCCTGTCAAAAGTTCTGAGGTAACATACATAAAAAAACATACAGTCGAATTAAAAACCTCCTCCTTTTTGGAAGTCGGTTGAAAATAGATTACCTACTCACTGATGTACAATCTCATTATCTTGTAATTACATTCGCAAAGTGATCCACGGTGCCATTAATTAACCAAAAAGGACTTATTAGCGTCACTTTACTGGAAAAGGGACCAACATACCGCTTGCTCGTAGTCTAACGAAGAGAAATTTCGTTAATAATTAAGTAACTCAGACCCATGTATCTATCTTACGTACGCCCAGTAGGGCAATTATTTATAACCATATTATGTAAATAAAATTATAAAAAATGTAGTTTAAAAAAATACGCTTTTAAAGCATATCAAACTAAAAAGTGAAAAATAATTATTAATACAAGCTGAAAACAATAATGAACCAAAAATACTATTATTATTGTGAAAAAAGCGTGGTTTGCTCAATATATGAAAAATATAAATAAATAAATAAATAATAATAAATAAATACAGTTTAAAAAACACGCTTTTAAAGCACATCAAACTAATGGGTTGCTCGCTTATATTAAGAATTATTTTTCACTTTTTAGTTTGATGTGCATTTAAACCTGGCGATGGTGATTGATCAGGATAATGAGATACCTAAACTTATGAAATAATTGTTTTGTCACTGATTTTTGATAAATGTACAAAGTTTTAATTAAGATTTATCCGTTTATAGTGGGTCACAATCAAGTGCCAAGGATTCGGTTACAAACATACAAACAAACACACATACAGGTGAAGCTAATAAAAGCGTGATAGTAAAAATGATATGGAGATTTACGGAATAGATAGATTTTCCTTTCTGAGTTCAATTCAATGATGTGCTACACAAATTAGTCAGAATCTAATTACCCAATTAGTTTTACATACTTTACTATCAACATTCGTTAAAGATAGTCTTTGAATTCTAAACACCTTAACTGTATATATAATCGATCGATAACAATCAAGACTAATTAATCCCCCGGTGATAAGATCATAGCATACCTCGCTTATCTTTTATGAATTGCTTTTTTATTAATCTAGATCAACCTCGTTATGTCAATATTATGTCCTTTAGTTTAATATAGTGTACCGGTAGCTACCTAATGAAGGTTTTCTTTTCTTCCAGTTGTCAAAGGAGCTCGTCAACAACCACACAACCAGCGGTTAAGCCACTAATAACACCTTCCTCTGCTTTTACTAAAACCACATCAGCTAGTCCTACAGAAGCCACAAGCTCAAATACTAATGGGGCTACTACTGTTACTAGTGTAACTTCTTCTTCTGTTCCTACTACTACAGAACTTGCAACTACAACTTTAACGAAAACGATTGATTTTACAACAAAAATACCAACAATAGATACGTCACCTACTGATTTATCAACAAATGTACAAGTGGTGTACAGAAACGAAACAATTTCTACCGCTTTCACAACACTTAAACCCGAGAGTGAGGCGGCGAAAAAGAGTATTCCTATTAGTGCAATTTATAACAAAACAAGCTCTCCTTTAGAACAGATACCAGTTGATCAAACTACACTTAGAAATATTTTGATATCTACTGAAAGAACGAGTAAAATGACGTATTCGAGAACAAACCAAAAGTCTACGACTGCTACAATAAAAACTATTAATAGTACACCTGCAACAGTTTCTGTTGAGAACTTGCCACAAACAACTTACAAGGAAGCAGTGACAAAAGTGATGGCTACTAAAACTACAGTCAAGCCAACTACATTGAAGTATAAACCAAAGGAAATATGGATAAAGCCAGCGCAAAAAGGTGAATCTGTAATAGTGGACAAGAAACTGAAATCAAATCACGAACCACCAAAGCATAAGGTTGACACTAAAAAGGTCGTCGTCCTGGAGAATACTACTCCTAAAACTATCATAGTATCCATTATACCTACTTCAGTAACATATGTTACGTATAAAAAGCTAGCACTGACTACAAGCTCATCTTCGTCTCAAAATAATAACGTAACTTTCAGATCATTTAATAAACATACTCAACAATTTACTATACCAATAACTATTCAAACGTCTACTACAAAACCATTCACCGTAAAGTTATTGAATGCAACTGCAAGAAAACCAAATTCATCAACAACAGTGAATATGTATCTTCAGAATGTGACTCAGCATAGCTCTTCTCCAACGTCTGCTAAAAAAAGGAACTTGGGAATGTCTTTGTCATCGAATAGAATGACTAACAGCATGTCTAGCACGTTAAATGTAAATAATAGACGACTAGACTCTTCTAATCCATTAACCACACCTTTAAATGTATCTAACAGAAGCACCCAAAGTATAAATTTGACTGAAAAATCGACTAATAAAAGCACAGCAATGAATGTGTCACTAACAACAGAGCACTCTTCTTTAAACGAGCAGGTTATAACAGTAAAAATGAAAAACAGAACAGAAAAACCTGTAACAGATATTTTGAAAGTTAAAACTAACATCTTAAATAATATGACTAGTAATGACATAAAAACACACCCTTTTACTAAAAACCCAATAAAAGATGAAGAAACGTTTCATATTTTGACAGAACCGGAGCATATTACAGCAGTTATGGGTGATAAGGGGAATGAGAGATCATCCATTGATCTAATATCCGTGATAAGTATAGCTGGAGGAGTGATGATAGCAGTTATAACGGTTGCAGTCGTTATAGTAATGCTGGAAAGATGCAGAAAACCGACTTACGAAGAAGTCAGAAAGTATAATGATATAAGCCTGCAAGTAATGATCGATAACAATGACGTACCTCCACCTCCGTATGTCAGAAGCATTTTCCATACTCCACTGCCAGGTAAGCTACTTTTAACACAGAGAGCAAAATACAGACTAAACAGTTATTTCAACAGTGTGAACATCGGCCCATTAGCTCAGTTGGTTAGAGCGTCGTGCTAATAACGCGAAGGTCGCGGGTTCGATCCCCTCATGGGCCAACTTCTTTTGTTAATGTTTAGTTTAGTTTAATGTTTCTTTTACAGAACCACCGATCGAAAAATGTCATTATCAACCAATATCTACACTTGATCGTAATTTAAAACAATTTATGAGACCAGTGGTGGTGCAAACAATTTCGCCAATTATGTTGGAAAACTTCAGAGGTAAGTTTCTAGTAATTTTATTTATAATAAGTTATTTTTTGTTTGGCATTGAAATCCAAATATTTATTCCAAATGTTTTTCTTTTTTTACAGGAATTCTAGAATGCCACTACGATCACCTACCTCGAAGAAGTCACGATTTTGGAACAACGCACTCACGATGCTCACTAGCGCCACCTAGCGAAGAACGTATGGATCTCCTTCATCCGCAGACTGACTGGCTTACTGACTCCGCCATCGAAGCTATGAAATGCGAAGCGAAACAAGACGTAATTGATAACACGACTTCAGAGCCTTTGTATGCTGAAATACCCTGTTGGAGACCACCGTCAGAACACGCAGTTGAAGTTGTAAACCTGCATGGAGAAGCTGTGACGGAATTATGACCAACGTTAGCCACCGAGTGAGAAAAACACATGGGCGGGAGAAAATATATCTCCGAGGAAGACACGAGGCTACTTAGTTCAGCAACGCAACAATAGATGACGCTACAATACACAAACTTGCCAAAGATTTTTTAGTTTAATTATTATTTAAAATCGATATTGATGTGAATTGTAATAGTTTTATTGAATTTATTATAAGTAAATTGCTATTTTTAATTAGCAATATACATTATTTTACTCATTTTAATTAATACTTAGAAAAAATACTCTATTTTATCATACTTAACTCCCTAACAGGAAAATAGCTCCAAAAGGGCCGAATCAAGTACCTACCTACGTATGAAATTGAAAAGATACGAGTAATCAACTAAACAATCGTCTTTTACAAGCTTTTATTTAACTTAGAAATGATTGCATGTTAGTTTGTAGTTTTTTTTATTCACAATTGGTAAGCCCTTGGCATCATCTCACCTGATGGTGAGTGAGGATGATGCCGAAGATGGAAGCGGGCTTACCTAGATTCCCCAAGCAATGGAGAAAAATACGATCTTAGATCGACTTTAAGCTAAAATTTAGTACGAAGCCGTATTCTCGGTGACAATAGATCCTTTTGGTATTTTGAAATTGATCTGACGATAAAGGTCCCAGCATCGTCTTTGGTTTTCAATAGAATCGTAAGGAATACTGTTCTCGCCTTTTTTTAATTTGGAAACGTGTATTAGTATTCACATTTGGCACACTGAGCATTTGGCATGTTTGAGCCTCAGATTACAGAACAAAAGGTATAGTTCTGTAATCTACGGTTTGAGCATTAAAAAGTCTTTTCAAAACCAGCTTTAGGCTTTTCTATGTTATTGAACAGGTAAGTTGACATAGTAGGTACCTACTTATTCATCATTTTTTTTAAGTTTACTGTTCTATGCTGATCTTGCCATCTTTGTTTTAGTTGGGTATCCTTTCTAATATTATAAATGTAAAAGTGTGTGTTTGTTTGTTTACGGAAAAACAGATCAACGCCGACGTGATTTTAAGCACAGAGGTAGTTGAGTAGTGACAGGCTTTTTTTTTGAGTGCGTTTGGCTGCACCTCACCTGATGGTAAGTGCTGATGCAGCCGAGGGTGTAACATGCAAGCTTAAGGCTCAAATAGTGCCTATTCACTCTCGTCTTGAAGATTTGTGCAAGGTTCGTGCCTTTCAAATAGTCTTTTCAGTCTGCTACTTAACGACCTGCCCGGTACAGTTGAGGGAGCTGAAATTTACATGTATGCAGATGACGTAGCTGCGGTGGTAACCGCGACTACGCACGCAGAACTCGAGAAAGGACTCAACGAGACAGTGAGGCGCCTCGACTGGTGGTTTAGATCTAATGGCCTTGCACTAAATCGCGAAAAACCATGTTTCTTGGCCTTTAGCTTGAACGGCAAAGCGCCACTACCGGTAAAAGTATGCGTTGGGGATACACACCTTCAACAGGTCCGCACTACCAGGTTGTTGGGCTTCCAGGTAGACGACGCTCTAACGTGGGAGGCTCACATAGACGGTCTCTGTGCTAGCTTAGGTCGCGCGTGTTTCGCCTTACGCCGACTGACGGCCACCGCATCCATCGAGGCTGTGCGAACGTGTTACTACGCTGCAGTCCACTCCAGGTTGACCTATGGACTCGAGCTGTGGGGTCGCGCTGCCGATATCCAGCGAGCGTTCGTCATGCAGAAGCGCGCTGTACGAGCTATGGCAACGATAGCCGATGACGAGTCGTGTCGGCCGTTCTTCATTAAGTACAACATCTTGCCAATCCCTTGTGAATACATCTGCCAGGTGGCCCTATACGTGCACGCGAACTTAGAAACATATGAACGCAAGGGTACAAACCCAAGGCACGACTTACGTAGCAACGCCAACGAGGACCAGCTAGTGACACCGTTTCACAAGCTGAAAAAATCGGAACAGTCCTTATACATCGGTGGCCCCGTCGTTTATAACAAATTACCGGATAATATTAGAGATGCAGCATCCACCGCGGTGTTTAAGTCCAAGCTCAGGAAATGGCTATCTCTTATCCAATTTTATAGCCTTAATGATTTTTTAAATTTAAAGATTTAATGTATTTTATTATTATTAATTGTAAAATTGACATTCGCTATTGCGACATTGTTATGATTGATTATATTTAGATATATTTTTGTGAACTCAATTTCGCAACCTGACCTGCAACACAATAAAATTATTGTATTGTATTGTATTGATTCCTAAATTATACGAATCGGGGAATACAGACAGGGAATTCCACTCCTTGTCCGTTCACATGATGAACGAAGAAGCCAAAATTATTGAGTTATTATTATTCAGCACAATCCGATACAGTTCCTGAGGAATTAAAAAATTGGTCAATTTATTTTATATCGTCTCAACGGACTGCCAACTTGTTGCACAGAGATAGTTTAGGTGGAAAGTGATTAAAGATCACTGTGTAGCATAACCCGACATGGATCCAGACTCCAGAGGGATCTGGAAAAAAACTGATTTTCACGCTTGTACACTCCGCAGCCCGTAACGGAGCAACAGGTTGACGTGGTATTTTGCACCAAGATAATTGAAGGGATGATGGCAAGTGATAAAGGCTACTAAATAGCATAACCCAAGATGGTTCCCAAAGGAACTGGGGGAACCTCATTTCCACCCACGTAGACGTCGTAACGGAGCAACAGGCTGATGTGGTTTTTGCACCAAGATAGTTGAAGGGATGATGGCAAATGACAAAGGCTACTAAATAGCATAACCCAAAATGGTTCCCAAAGGAACTGGGGGAACCTCATTTCCACTCATTCTGACGTCGTAACGGAGCAACAGGTTGACGTGGTTTTTTGCACCAAGATAATTGAAGGGATGATGACAAGTGGTAAAGGCTACTAAATAGCATAACCCAACATGGTTCCCAACGGAACTGAGGGAACCTCATTTCCACCCACCCAGACGTCATAACGGAGTAAC
Organism: Coleophora flavipennella; assembly: GCA_947284805.1. Taxonomy (NCBI): domain Eukaryota; kingdom Metazoa; phylum Arthropoda; class Insecta; order Lepidoptera; family Coleophoridae; genus Coleophora; species Coleophora flavipennella. The sequence goes on from OX369297.1 coordinate 4,001,388, forward strand.
AGGTTGACGTGGTTTTTTGCACCAAGATAATTGAAGGGATGATGGCAAGTGATAAAGGCTACTAAATAGCATAACCCAATATGGTTCCCAAAGGAACTGAGGGAACCTCATTTCCACCCACCCAGAAGTCATAACGGAGTAACAGGTTGACGTGGTTTTTTGCACCAAGATAATTGAAGGGATGATGGCAAGTGATAAAGGCTACTAAATAGCATAACCCAATATGGTTCCCAAAGGAACTGAGGGAACCTCATTTCCACCCACCCAGAAGTCATAACGGAGTAACAGGTTGACGTGGTTTTTTGCACCAAGATAATTGAAGGGATGATGGCAAGTGATAAAGGCTACTAAATAGCATAACCCAATATGGTTCCCAAAGGAACTGGGGAAAACTTATCTCCACCCACGCGGACGTCGTAACGGAGCAACAGGCTACGTGGTTTTTTTTCAACAGAAGAAACTAATTATTATATATAAATTACTAGCTTTTTTCCGCGGCTTCGCCCGCGTGGATTTCGTTTTTATGACTGCCTTTGAGGGTGAGTGGTGCGCGAGCCGCACGCGAGCGTGGAAATAAATTTTCACCAGATCCCTATCCGTGCTATTGTGATAAGCAATCTATGACACTCCTCAACCATCTGTGCAAAAAATCACAAAAATCTATTGTTCCGTTGCGATTTTACAGAAATTAGCCAAAACAAGAGTTTTTTTTTCAGTCCCCTAGAAACTGCATCGGACTATGCTATTTTCACGGGATAAAAATTTACCAATGTCCTTCCCCGTGACACAGGCTACCTGCATGCCAAATTTCATCAAGATCGGGCAAGTTGTTGAAGCCGGAAAAGGTAACAAACAAATAAACAAACAAACACATTTTCACATTTATAATATTAGTAAGGTTAATTAGTATAAATAGTTCATTCAATTACATAGTTCTCGAGGGATGTGCAGAATTCTAATTTAAACCTTATATCTACGCTCGCAAGCGGCTCGCGCTACACACAGCCTCAAAAACAGTTATAAAACGATATCCACACGGGCGAAGCCGCGGGCAAAAGCTAGTTAAGTACCTACATACAATTTAACAACAGTTTTATTAAAATTAAAATCGCGACTGCATTTTCAAAGTGTCCTATGTCTCTCTGGGGATCATGACGAATCTAACGGCACCTGGAACTTCTAAATTTTTTAAACCGTTTAGACTACCGCGAAAGAACAGACATATATAGACATGTATCTCACTGAACCTGTATATGCATTGCAGTATGGTTAAGTATATATTATGTAGGTATGCATTACTTAACTTATTGTTTTTATATATAGGGTGACCTCAAATTAGTTCTTGATAGCAAAGGATATGAATGTACTCGTGATTACAAACAACTTTCCCAAAGAAACTATATGTGAAATATGAAAAAAAAATTTTCGCCCTCGATACATAATAAGTTATCAAATCGGCAAAAATGTATCAAGGACCAAATTTTTTTTTCATATTTGACATATAGTTCCTTTGGGAAAGTTGTTTGTAATCACGAGTACATTCATATCCTTTGCTATCAAGAACTAATTAAAAGTCACCCTATATATGTATATTTTTCTTTTGTTTTTATAAGTATATAGCTCGTAGACGACTGTTGAGCACCTAGACAAACCATTCAGGTTTAATGGTGCTAGATGATAAAAAAATTTGTATTTTGTTTTAAAATTGGTAAATAAATAAAAAAAATAAAAAATAAATATAAGGTCCAACAAAATTAGCTGAAACTTTTTTAACTGGTGCTCCCCTGAAACTGAACAACTTTCCCCATGGAACCCATAAAAAGTTGGCTGATCACCTGATCAAATTAGTATGGGAGAGCCATTTTTTTTTGCGATTTGACTAAGGGTTCCATGGGGAAAGTTGTTCAGTTTCATAGGTAGAAGCATCAGTTAAAATAGTTTCAGCTAATTTTGTTACACCTTATAAAGGCTGACATTTAATTAGTTCTTGATAACAAAAGATATGCATGTACTCGTGATTACAAACAACTTTCCTAAAGAAACTATACCTACGTCAAATCAGAATAAAAATTTTTGATCCTCGGTACATAATAATATCAATTATCGGCAAAAATATATATAAAGGATTTTTTTTCATATTTGACCTATTAGTTTCTTTGGGAAAGTTGTTTGTAATCACGAGTACATTCAAATCCTTTGCTATCAAGAAATAATTAAAAGTCATCCTATATACACACACATGTTTTTTTTTAGTTCACAGTTGGTAAGCCCATGGTGTTATCTCACCTGATGGCAAGTGATATAGTTGTTTACGCAGCCATCTGGTTAAATCTTCCATTTAATTGAAAGGCTAGCCCGTTGATTGAATGGCGACATTCAAATGAATGACTGAAGGACAACTGGCCAAGTCGTTACATGTAACGTTGAACTACTTTGCTGAACGTCATTTAGCCAAATCATTGAATGGGATAATGTCGCGGCCGTTATGTAGTATCCGCCGTTTTGCAAAACAGCGCGCTGTTTTTTAAAACGGCGGCGTTCGAAACTACGAAACTCCTAATAAAACCGATGATCTTCTGCGAAGTATTCTGCTACCCGTCCATCTGTCACAGCCAATTCGCTTCAAATCTACTGCACCAAATCAGGGGAAATTTGGTAGGATGGTGTAATCCTATGATGACCCAAACACAGATGTGCAAAAAAAACATATTTTCTTTTAAATAAGGGTCATTTTCGGGGGAAATATTATTTACTCAGTGGATTTCACAAAGCATCGCCTTATACAATGGCAATGTTCAAAGGGCTAGCTTACAATCAGCCAACTAAGTAGTTGAACGTTGAGTGACACTCGTTCAATCAACGTTCGGTCTAGTAATTCGATTGAATGTAGCCTTTCAATCAAATGGCAGATTTAACCAGATGGCTGCGATATACATAACATTACTAATATATAAGGTCTAACAAAATTAGCTGAAACTTTTTTAACCGGTGCTTCTACCCATGAAACTGAACAATTTTCCCCATAGCCAAATTGCAAAAAAAAATTGGGCTCTTCCATACTAACTCGATCAGCCATAAGTTATGGGAAGTTCAAATTTTTTTTTGAAATGAGAATATGGGTTTCATGTGGAAAGTTGTTAAGTTTCATGGGTAGAAGCAAAAGTTAAAATAGTTTCAGCTAATTTTGTTACACCTTATAAAGGCTGACATTTAATTAGTTCTTGATAACAAAAGATATGCATGTACTCGTGATTACAAACAACTTTCCCAAAGAAACTATACGTCAAATCAGAAAAAAATTTTTGGTCCTCGATACATAATAATATCAAATCGGTAAAAATATACACAGGGTGTAACATAAAGGTGTGGTGATACTTTAAGGTGGGCTTGTACTCATCAAACGGAGCTACTTTTGTTCTGCAACTTTACTGAAATCGTGAAATTTTTATTGGATTTTTCATACAAAACCGTCTAATCAGCTGACCGATTTGTATGAAAAATCAAAAAATAAATTGCGATTTCAGCAAAGTTATAGAACAAAAGTTGTTCAGTTTGATGAACAAGTACAAGCCCACCTTAAAGTATCATCACACCTTTATGTTACACCCTGTATAAAGGTTTTTTTTTCATATTTGACATATTAGTTTCTTTGAAAGTTGTTTGTAATTTAATCACGAGTACATTCATATCCTTTGCTATCAAGAACTAATAAGAACTAATTAAAAGTCACCTATATACATACACATGTTTTTTTTTAGTTCACAGTTGTTAAGCCCATGGTATTATCTCACCTGATGGCAAGTGATAGAGTTGTTTACGCAGCCATCTGGTTAAAACTTCCATTTGATTGAAAGGCTAGCCCGTTGATTCAATGGCGACATTAAATTGAATGACTAAAGGACAACTGGCCAGGTCGTTAAATGTAACGTTCAACTACTTTGCTGAACGTCATTTAGCCAAATCATTGAATGGGATACTGTCGCGGCCGTTATGTAGTATCCGCCATTTTGCAAAACAGCGCGCTGCTTTTTAAAACGGCGGCGTTCGAAACTACGAAACTCCTAATAAAACCGATGATCTTTTGCGAAGCATTCTGCTACCCGTCCATTCGCCAATTCGCTCCAAATCTACTGGACCAAATCAGGGGAAATTTGGTAGGATGGTGTAATCCTATGATGACCCAACCACAGATGTGCAAAATAAACATATATTTTTTTAAATAAGGGTCATTTTCGGGGAACATATTATTTACTCAGTAGATTTCACAAAGCATCGCCTTATACAATGGCAATGTTCAAAGGGCTAGCTTACAATCAGCCAACTAAGTAGTTGAACGTTGAGTCATTTAGTAATCTGTGGTTGAGTGACGCTCGTTCAATCAACGTTCGGCCTAGTCATTCGATTGAATGTAGCCTTTCAATCAAATGGCAGATTTAACCAGATGGCTGCGATATACATAACATTACTAATATATAAGGTCTAACCAAATTAGCTGAAACTTTTTTAACTGGTGCTTCTACCCATGAAACTGAACAATTTTCCCCATGGAACCCATAGCCAAATCGAAAAAAAAGTTGGGCTCTTCCATACTAACTCGATCAGCCATAAGTTATGGTAAGTTCATTTTTTTTTTGAAATTTGACTATGGGTTCCATGGGGAAAGTTGTTAAGTTTCATGGGCAGAAGCACCAGTTAAAATAGTTTCAGCTAATTTTGTTAGACCTTATACAGGGTGTAACAAAATTGGTGTAGGTCCCTTTAACTGCGAGTTCTACTCGTCATACTGAACAACTTTCTCCAAGAAACCCGTAGTCAATTCTCAAAAAAAAATTTGGACCCTCCATACTAAAATGCACAAAATCGGTCGATCAGCTGATCAATTTGTATGACAACTAAAAATTTTTTTTTCCGTTTTCAGCAAAGTCGTAGAACAAAAGTTGTTCAGTATTGTAACCTTCAGGGATTTACTCCAATAAAAGTCGTGGAATCCTCTTCACATTGTTTTATTCCATCGATCTTAAATATTATAATATCCACAGCGAAAGGCACGCAGTGCCATATCAACAACTAAACTCTGACGAAGACTCAGACAGCGCTCCGGACTGGATGGACAACGTAGTAGTTTTATATCCTCTTTGCAACTTACAGCACTAGTGGCTAATATATATAACTGTTATGTAAAATACAATAACTAATATTTGTACCTGTTACAGTCGGCCATCCTTCCTAGAACGAGTCCTCTCGTTTGTTCTATTATTATGTATAATAAATAAAAAATATTTTATTTAATTAATAACAACAGTACTTATTTTAAACATACAGTGAAATTTATCTACTCTTTTTAAAATATAATACAATGTTAAACATTTTATTAATTGAACATTAGACTTAATAATACTTGAATCATTGCTTTGCACTAATTAACTGTGACATTCTATATTTAAACCATAATTGTGATTTTCATTTTTTTCATTTACTGTGTTGTTGTATATCAAATATATTTTCTATTATTTGTTATTTTCTTGTTACTTAACAGTGCAGCAATTACATCTAACATCCTTCACCTTAAATCCTTTTTTGACCAGTAATTCTAAACGCTTTAGTTTATCATCTTGTTAAAACTTTGTCATCTCTTTTTTTTTTTATTCACAATTGGTAAACCCTTGAAAACATCTTATGATAAAACTATCTGTATAATATCTAATTATGAACTTTGCCATCGGAAATGACACTATTTTAACCATGATTTCTTCATTCAATGCAAAACCTAAATCCACAAGTTATCTATCTCTAACGACACTTGGTACTTTAATTTATAGCTCATCATTAGATTGTAATATTAGATACGTACAAATTTATGTAACGCTATTTATTTACTTTAAATAAAAATCAAATAATCCATACGTAATATTTTGTCATCTCAAATGACTAAAACTTACTGTGTCATCTCGAATGACAAGTTTTACTTATAAAATTGTCATCTGTAATGTTGATTTTTCAAATTTTTAAATCTGTTCTGTTCACGTCTAATTCAATTTAATCCAAACATTTTATTTCAGGAAATTAATTTTCATAGTAGTAAAATATAAAATTCAATCATGTTTCAACCCGTCAAAAAAATAATTAATTAGTTAAATGCCAACAGTATCATAATTTTAAAAAAATCTTAAGCAAAATGAACGTCAAACTAAATAAAACATGCATTAACTTAAGATAAAAATTTAAAGAAATAACCTACAAAGATTGCCCTCCAGTGACTGGCAATGAGACAATTGTGCTTACCGTTGATCACCTTTGGTTATGACACCGGTTCAAATTGATTACTGTAGGTTTCAACTCCATGTCATCTCAAATGACCATATTACTTTACTGTGTCATCTCAAATGACAACATTTCAAACCTACGTCATCTCAAATGACTATATTACTTTACTGTGCCATCTCAAATGACAAAATTCGAAATCCATGTCATCTCAAATGACCATATTACTTTACTGTGCCATCTCGAATGACAATATTTTAAATCCATGTCATCTCAAATGACCATAGTAACTTACCTGTGCCATCTCAAATGACAACATTTCAAATCCATGTCATCTCATCATCATCATCATTTAAGAGCCGTGCTCTTGTTGGTGTAGCTCTTTCCAGGTCTCTCTCTCCCACACAATCTCCTTCTTTCCACCTTAACTTTCTTCTTAACTTGGTCTATATAAGCAGTTCCAGGTCTTCCTCTTCCGGTCATCTCAAATGACCATATTACTTTACTGTGCCATCTCAAATGACAACATTTTAAATCCATGTCATCTCAAATGACCACATTATTTTACTGTGCCATCTCAAATGACAACATTTCAAATCCATGTCATCTCAAATGACCATATTACTTTACTGTGCCATCTCAAATGACAACATTTCAAATCCATGTCATCTCAAATGACGATATTACTTTACTGTGCCATCTCAAATGACAAAAAAAATGCACCTACTTTACAGTGTCATCTCTAATGACTGCAATGACTGAGTACCAGTAACAATCATCTATGCAAAGTATATTATAGCAAAAGAAGTAGCCAGTGAACGTGCAATCAACGAAAGTTAGGGCTATTGTCAGTTTAAGCATAAAACTATGCTGGCTATGCGTCATTCTGCTAAGATTTGCTGTGAACAACTTTACAAGGCTAATATAAATTCAATTCATCGCTCTTTCGTGTTTGTGCTATTTCCAGCAATTTGCGGAATTAAGAATGCACACATTTTCTCTTATGCTGATGACACTGCTGTTGTTTTCTCTGGTAAATCTTGGAACACTCTTCGGACAGATGTTGAACAGGGTATGGCAAAGATTGCGAATTGGCTTGACTGTAACCTTCTCACCCTAAATACGAAAAAAACTAATTACATTTGCTTTACCATCAATAATCGTACTCAACCTGATACTAACTTCAAAATTAAGATACACAAATGTGGGAATTCCCTTGATTATAATTGCTCCTGTCCCGAAATTGAAAGGGTTGCTAATACTAAATACCTGGGTGTTTTTATTGACCATAGACTAAAATGGCACTGTCAAATAGAACATATTTCAAACCGAATACGTAAATTAATATGGATCTTTAAGATTCTACGCCATATTGTTCCAACTAAATATACACTTAATACTTATCATACGACTAAAATAAATCTACTTAATACAATTTACATTGCTATGGCTCAATCTGTTATAACTTACTGTATCCCGATTTGGGGATGTGCTCTAAAAACTAAATTTTTAGAGTTAGAAAGATCTCAGCGTTCATTGCTCAAGGTAATGTATTTTAAACCTTTTCGATTCCCAACTGAAACTCTATACTCAACATGCGAACTAATGACAGTTCGTAAATTGTATGTTATAAATACCATACTGAAAAAACATAAATCTCTCAATTTTACCCAGGATCTACTAAGTAAAAGAAGAAAGGACATTGTTGCCTATTCCAAGACCATTAGAACTAGTTTTGCAAGGCACCAGTACAAAACTTTATCAACCTTCTTATATAATACTGTGAACAAAAAACTTAATATCTACCCTACGACTCACAAAGAATGCAAAAAAACAGTGATCGAATGGCTGAAAAGTCTAAACTATGACGAGGTAGAAGACCTACTTACACACAAATCCTGATGACACTTGCAAATTTACTCCCTCACTATATCCTTCCCTGTCGCACACACTAACACACACACACACCCACCCACCCACACATACACACACACACTCACACATACATATACACATACACATACACAAACACACAGCCGCGAGCTTGCGCCTTCTATAAACTACTAATTTTAAATTTAATTATTATTTTTCAATTATTATTACTATTTCTTTGAATCTGTCTTAGAGTAACTATTTATGTACCCTTGTTTTTGGTAAAGAAGAGCGAATACTTCTGACACAAGCAGTTTAACATTGCTTAAAAGAAGTATTCAGAAACTGTATACTATTTGTAAACTTAATGAAGAAATAAACAACTTTTTTTTTTTTTTTTTTTTTTTTTTTACGTAATTAAACTGTAACACTGGGAAATATTTTCCCATGTGAAGCAAATTTTATATATCAGTTTTATCTATATCTTGCTGTTTTGCTCTTATATATCTACTGCAGTAATTTAATTTTTTTTTTTAACAAATTCATATTTAATTATTTTGGTGCCTGTCCACTCTAGTTATCATAATCATTGCCATCTAATTATCATCATCATCGTGGCAGGGAATGTGTTAATAGAAAATTAATTTTAATCATAATAGATCTAATGTGAAGAGAGTTACTTCTAGCAAGAAAGTAGTTTTAATTCCTAAGCCATGAACTATAGCAATATAGCAAATAACATTCTCCGAGTACTTAAATTTCTTTTATGTCAAATACATGATTAAGACATTAATCAGGTAGTAAATAATTCTCACTACCAAATTCATCCCTCACTGGCCTAGCCACATAAATATTTCCATCATTGAAAGTGGCGGACTTTACACAAATGATTCACTGAGATTGTAGTATTGCCCAGGGAAACTTAATTAAGAGGTCTGTCGTAGTTTTAATAATTCGCAAATGGGGATATGCTCTGTATAGCTGACTTGATAATAAAATGATTTGAATTTGAATATCTACAACATAAACTTCTACTTCTTTTTCATGAGAACCATGTACCTACCTCTAAAACAAGTTTTGCGAGACCAACTGGCATGGTACCTACGTTACCTAATCATTGAAAGAATATACCATCAACGCTCTTCCATTGCAGCTTTCTATTCTACTCTATTCTTTCACTTTCCAGCATCTCACGTATCAAAGCAGCTTTACTAACTAAACACAATTAGGATCATGTTATCAATAATTTACTAGTAACATTATATTATGTACATTGTTTGTATCTGTTACGTTGGGTTGTGATTACTGAGGTGCCTTGGCAAGAGAACCTTCTATTAATTATTTTTGTATTGACTCACACAAAAGTGTCTGCGAAATCGCTGTGCTTGTCGAGGCTAGGACGAAGAGAGAGAGAGAACAATTTCCCACTGTTTGTTTCGTTTTACATCATTGGGAAACAAGTGTACTTCCTTGTTTTTACAATTTAAAGCACTGCATTGAGGCATTTTTGAAAACACAACAATTTTTCGCAAATAAACACAAAAAAAATCCATGCGATTTGACAGTTATGTCAAATGAAGGTATAGTACAGTCGATCGTGCGCCACCTGGTGTGAGAAAAAGTCAGTTTGGCACGCAATTACTAAGGCGTTATCAAAGATGACCTATTATTAATCAGTTGTCATAAACAAAGATGACCTACAATAGGTCCTTTCCTCTTTTTGGAAAACAGTGTTTTCAAAATATTGACATTTAAATCTAGTACTCTTCTCTCCTTCGCAAAACAATTTTACATAAGTACAATTTGAAACACAGCAATCTTGACTATTGGCAAAGTAGGTATGCGTATAAAGGAACTCACTACGTAGGTATTAAAGAAATACTGTCATCTGACGCATACAAAGAGTACTCATTTTATCTCGTAGTACCTAAAAACGTAGTTTATTATATTCTCTTTGGTAGTACCTATGTATGTAAATTGTAAACAACTAAAGACCTTCTAAATACAACCTGCCTATATTAATTATAGTTTAAAAAAAACCAAAATGAATCACTAAAAACCATAGTAGCGTTTTGGCGAACGGACTTCTCGACCATATTTAGTGATTGTCTGTTGTTTTTATTTACAGATTTTGACATGAACTGCTGATGTGAATGTGAAACGCTTTCAGATAATGTTTTGGGAACATATTTAGTGTGTATGTCTGGTTTACGAACAATTAAGTGTTTACGATTTCTGCGGTTTGATCCTTCGGATCCTTGAACTACTTAACTACGTGGTTCTGGCTCGTTACGGCAACCGGAAACCAGTTACATAAGGGAGATTTTTTTTGTATAGTATCTTATCAGCAACATGCAGTGCAAGTTTTTACTATTTTTATCATAATAAATTTTAATTTTGTTATTCCTTATAATCTTGTATTTTATTTCCCAAATCCTTGTAATTTACTAGTTTTGGTTTCGATGTTTAACTGTCACAGAAATTTTTGTTCTAAGATGTCTAGAAAAACAAAGTAGTCCTGGGGACAAAAGTATATTTTTGGGGTATTTCTTAACTGTAAAAGTTCTAGGTAAGGGTCTGAACCATCCTTGTGACATTTGTATAACATATTTTTAGTTGTTTCAATTGATCTTTCTACCAATCCATTAGACTGGCTATGCTATGGGCTAGACATTGTATGTTTTATATATACCAGCCTTTACAGAATACTTTGAATTCTTGGCAATTAAATGGGGGATCATTTTCGGAAACTATTGTATAAGGAACGCCATGTCGGGCAAAGATGACTATGACTTTTTTTCAATGTAAAGTTAATGTTACACAGTTACTCTTAACAACTTCTTTAAATTGTGTTTTTTTTCTTTAGCCTCTGTAGCAGGTATAATAATCGTGTAGTTAACCGCATCAAAAATTAATTATGAACTTTTGTTTAGTTTAAAGAAAAACCACCTATTTGATTTTATTTTATACAGTATGTAAGCGCATCAATTCAATGATGACAAAAACTATCACCTCGTGCCTTGTTATTACAAAATATTTATAGAACAAAACTCCTTTTTTTTTTGACAGACGATAAAAAGTAACTCAAGTGATTAGCAGTCAACTACCATAATTATACAGTTTTTTTTTTCACAACACTCAAAATTAGTAGATATGACCTAGAATTGATAGTTTTTACATTGAAGTCTCCAGTTTCACTTTTTGTCAGTGTTTAGATTTTAGGCTTTTTGCTCATTGGACACGGATAAAATGTGTAGTATCAAAGTCAAATAATAACAAATATCACATTTGAATATGGGAGGAGCTTAGCACGACCAATTTACAGCATCTCAAATTAGTCAACTTCAATAATTAGTCCATTTTTTAGCATAGGTACTTTGAGACGGTTAAAATACCAACACAATTACAGATTTTTTGGTTGATTAAAAAGAATATTTTATAAAAGCTGCTTCCAATTCCACCCATGTATGTTTATTTCTACGGCAAGTCCTTATACTGTATTTTATATTTTACCACCAGTCTGCGCAAAGCGTAGTGGGTAGTCTGCTTATCGTTTTAATATCTGTTTTGTCTTGTCAAACGTCAATTGTTTGTTCTTTTATCAGGGGACGGAATTCGGGATTGCACAGTAGCAAAAAGTTTTAGCGTTCACTGGGTCTACCTTTCATACAATATATCAAATACTTACTAAATAAGACTGATACTGAGTCACAGCTGTTTTTCCATTGCTCTAGCCTCCATTTCTACTCCAGTTCATCTTCTATAAAATAGAAGATAGCAAGCTTTGAAACAGACTTTAAGTGATTCGAGAATAAGCCGGCTACCATCTCGAATATGACGTCAATTTGGCTACGGCGTTGTGTGTTGTGATCTGGTTAAGTATCTTTCCTGACGAATCGTAGGAATTTGGTTTCTATTGCGGCTGCAACTGTGCCACTACGTCCATTTCATCACTGGAGCCCATTGAAACTCGAAACAAAAAAAAAACAATAATAAGTGTTAATAACATCGACTTAGAAATGTAAGTAACCAAAATATAAAATGTAATGAATAACACGATGTGACCGTTTCTTTATTTCTTTTCATAAAACCACAGTAAATATTTGCAGTAAAAATGTACCTTTTGTAAAGTATTACACTCAACAAATAAAGCAAGTACCTACTATCTAATGTAATATAATTCTGGCCCCAAAAATAATAATTTGTGATAATTTAAGTCGAGGGTAGTTTATAACTATGTAAGATATTTTATCATAAAATAGGTAAGTAACCACACATTTTCTAATTCGGGCAGCAATTCATACTGTGGCCTAACAATCCAATTGAGACAAAATATCTCCCAACCCGAAGTAACTATTCAGTAATCTAACTATGCCTAAGCTAACATTTCAATCTACAAACATAAAATCACGCAAATATACGGTAAAGGTACAGTTTTTTTAATCAGAATTTACCTGCGATAGATTTTCTTACGGAAAAACTCAGAATGCAGAACAAACCGGGCAAAAAAAACTCAAGACAAAAAAAGTCTTACGTGACGGCCAAGATAATATGAATTAAATTCAGTGGCAATAAGTTTATTCAATTCTTTTATCATTTTTTTCTATAACTTCTGTACGGACACCATCGCGTCGTACAACAAGAGGTTATTCTAATTTCTAAACTGTTTGTTTATACTAAAAGAATAATGATTAGGAATAGAACTCCAGCAATACATATAAAATTTATAATTCGTACCTTTAAATTCCAGTGTGGGTGTGTTATCCCCGCTTCTGAAAGTTGTAACCTTCAGGGATTTACTCCAATAAAAGTCGTGGAATCCTCTTCACATTGTTTTATTCCATCGATCTTAAATATTATAATATCCACAGCGAAAGGCACGCAGTGCCATATCAACAACTAAACTCTGACGAAGACTCAGACAGCGCTCCGGACTGGATGGACAACGTAGTAGTTTTATATCCTCTTTGCAACTTACAGCACTAGTGGCTAATATATATAACTGTTATGTAAAATACAATAACTAATATTTGTACCTGTTACAGTATGATGAGTAGAAGCCCTAGTTAACGGGTCCTACACCAATTTTGTTACACCCTGTATATACTGTGACATAACATTATTATATTAGTCAGCCTTCTTTAAAATGTGGTGAAGATGACCATCACATCAGCTGAAAGACGTCTACTACTGGATATATGAACATAAGCATGCACCACTCGTGTCAATGCTAAAATTAAAAAAAAAAACAAAAATAAGTACCTATATATTAAAAAAGTACTTGACTTGTACATGTATTTGAATTTCGCTTCCATGTCAATTCTTTCATTACATGGTTGACATTTTATGATTATTAAACACTAACTTTTGCCCGCGGCTTCGCCCGTGTAGATATAATTTTTATGACTATATAAAAACGGGAGATTATATATATTTCTAACAACTTGTGAAAAGTTATCTTAGAAAGTAGTTGTATACTGGGCATGCTAATACGGTTATGAAAAAAAATAGTTCCTACTTTCACCATGCCAATTTACATCGACTTCTCAAGCTATCTGCGACATTCGACACGCCTCATCATCATCATATCAGCCGAAGGAAGTCCACTGCTGGACATAGGCCTCCCCCAAGGATCTCCACGACGACCGGTTCTGCGCTGCCCGCATCCAGCGGCTTCCCGCGACCTTCACCAGGTCATCAGTCCACCGAGTGGGAGACCTGCCTACACTGCGTGGTCGCCACTCGAGAACTTTACTGCCCCAGCGGCCATCTGTTCTACGAGCAATATGCCCCGCCCACTGCCACTTAAGTTTAGCAATTCTGAGAGCTATGTCGGTTACTTTGGTTCTCTTACGGATCTCCTCGTTTCTGATTCGATCACGCCATTCTAGAGATAGAACCACAGATTTGAATAGAAGGATCCGCCCGTCACCATATTTGACTTAGATTTTCTTGATACAAGCAAAAAGTAGCGCCATCTAACATAACTCGTACGAACTAGCGTGGGCGAGAGTTGACGTCAGTGCCGCGTTAAAAGAACCTTGGTAGAATTGTCGCTTTAAAATTCGTTTATTTAATTTGTTTACAAGAAAAAATACAATGTAAGGTTACTTAACGATGATACAACATCCCATGTTTCTTTTTAGCCTTTCTTTCATGATCAGCCTCTAACAACACAATAAGGCATTTTTATATGGAATATCTTTCCACCGCACTGTACAATTTCCCGCAGACGACTGAGTCGCGAGTGTGCGAAACTTTCGATTTTCGCACCAATTCGCTGGGACCATTAGTCGCCCGCGTTGACCGGGTCCTTACGCCAGTAATATATAAGTCACTGGATAGAACCTTTGATTATCAGGGATTGAAAAGTACCCTATGCGATATTCGACACGCCTAATTGAAGGAAAAATAATGGGTTACTTCGATTCTTTCGGGGAACCCCCGATTTTCCAGGACAAAAAGTATATTTTCGTTACTACAATTAGGTGTTAAATTAAATACGCCTAATCAAACAGTGATAGTTTTATCCTTACACATTAGGCCATTCCAGAGATACAATATTCTTCCTTTCCTTCGGGAACCTTTTACTCATCTGGAATTGAAAATATGATCGAACGTTAAGTAACGTATTTGTCTCTTAAAGTTATCATTTTCAAAAATTATTTCATTTACAGAGATCCTTCGAGATCCTTTAGCTATCCCGATTAGCAGTCTATGTCACTTTTCACCCCCTTAAGTATTTCTATGCTAAAAATCACGTCAATCGGTTGCCCCGTTGCGAAGCTCGCTGACGTGCATGAAATGAGTTTTCCCCAGATCATTCGGAAACTATGTCGATCTATGTTTATTTGTAGTATATCTCTATGTCACTTCCCACACCCTCAACCATGTCTGTATAGAAATTACTACAATACCTTGCTCTGTTGCGACGTGCGCGAGCATGGAAATGAGTTTACAACAACGTGAACTACATCGGGTTACGCTAATCATTTCCCACTTCTTCAAACATTTTTGTGCAAAATATCATAAAAATACGTTTCTCCGTTACGATGTTAAAGAAAAAAAAATTAAAAAACTCTTTTTTTAGCTCCCTCAGGAACTGTACTGGACTATGCTATTTTCAGGGGATAAAAGTAACCTACGTCCTTCTTTATAACATAGGCTTCAGGCGTTGAAACGTGAAGATGTAATTTATGTGATTTCTCCATACACATTTTGAAGCCCCGTTACACTCTTTTAGGGGATGAATTTTCAAAAATCCGTTCTTAGCAGATGCATAAGTCATAATTTATATATGTTGCCAAATTTCAGCCCAATCCATCCAGTGTTTTTAGCTGTGCGTTGATAGATCAGTCAGTCAGTCAGTCACGTTTTCCTTCTATAATTATAGCGGCCCGTCCTGGATCAAAAATACAAAAACATAAACCTTTCCTTTTATGAGCAGGTTTACAAAATTAAATTATATGTATATCTTATACACAATATATATTACTACAACACGGCTGACCGCATCGTGCACGCAATCGCAGCAGCCCTGGGCCACGCTGAAAATCAGCGCTGTGTTGCAGCATTAGCCGCACGCAGTATATGCTGAGCGCGGTCCGTGATTCTTGCACCACACACACACACACACACACGCACACACAAACACATAGACACATATCATACTTTGATAGTTTTTTCTCTACTTGTAATATTAGAGGTACTGTTATTGATGTGTAACATCTTTGCTCTCGCTTTCCTGCAATTTGTGGGAGTGATTTCGTGAAATGGGACGGAAATGTGTAACATGGGACGGAAATGTGTAACAGGAAGTCGCGTTTTTTCAGGCTTTAAAAGCGCGGAAAAGGCAAAGGTATCTATGACCATATAGCCTAGTCTGCCGTATCTTTGCCGTCCTTTTATAAAGTATTTTGTCACATGTTACACATCATATGCGAGTACTGTAGGTCTCGCTCGAATTTTTTTTTGTTATTGTTATCCTCTCATTTTTTTTTAAATTGTTTATTTAATTTATTCCCAATATTATGTATGTGTGTTTGGTGACAAGGAATCAATAAATGTCTTGTGTCTTATGTCCTCTTCATAATATAAGTTTAGATTTAGATTTATGTCATAAAATGTAGCATAATAATATATTTCGATATCCAAGCTGCAGATACCCTTATAGAATTTATCGACAGTTGGCAGTGTACGTAATTTTGCTATCTTTTTTTTGTCAGGCGAATTTTATGAAGTCTACCTTGGGTGTATTACATTATTGGAGTTTTAGTAAAAAATCCCTATTTAAAGAAAATATAATATAGCATATGTCACCCGGGGATAGTGTAGCTTCCTAACGCTGAAAGAATTTTTCAAATCAGTAAAGTAGTTTCTGAGCCTATTCAATGCATACAAACATACAATCAAATCTTTCTTCTTTATAATAATGTTATTATTTTATTTAAAAATAAAAGAAATAAACTACTCTGCTCACTTGGCACGAAGCGAAGTGGCAGGAGCACCTCCAGCAGTAGCACAGTCGGCTGGAGTTATTATTATTCTCGAATATAAAATTAAAACCTCTCTGCTCACTTGCACGAGGCGCAGTGGCAGGAGCACCTGCAGCGGAAGCACAGTCGGCTGGAGTTATTATTATTCTCGAATAAAAAATTAAAACCTCTCTGCTCACTTGCACGAGGCGCAGTGGCAGGAGCACCTCCAGCAGTAGCACAGTCGGCTGGAGTTATTATTATTCTCGAATATAAAATTAAAACCTCTCTGCTCACTTGCACGAGGCGCAGTGGCAGGAGCACCTGCAGCGGAAGCACAGTCGGCTGGAGTTATTATTATTCTCGAATATAAAATTAAAACCTCTCTGCTCACTTGCACGAGGCGCAGTGGCAGGAGCACCTGCAGCGGAAGCACAGTCGGCTGGAGTTATTATTATTCTCGAATATAAAATTAAAACCTCTCTGCTCACTTGGCACGAGGCGCAGTGGCAGGAGCACCTGCAGTGGAAGCACAGTCGGCTGGAGTTCAGTGCGATGGGGAGAGAAAGCGTCGAACTATCCGGGCATTGTCGAGGATTGGCATTGTTAGGACTACGGGGATGATTTCGGTGGATTCCTCTCGCCACATATCAGTAACCTTGTACGCCAGGTCCAGGTACTTGGTCCTTTAATCGACATCAGCCTGCACGAGGTTGTCATCGTATGGGATAGTGATATCAACCAAAACACTACAACACGATATCAGACTTATTCGAAGGAATAGTCCTGTCCGTTATTATTATTATTCGTAATTATTCCGTGTTATTAGTATTATAAGTTAAGATAATTTGCGTTAATAGAACAGACAATGTCTACCGAAACATTGTTTTCATTTAATCCAAATGAAGTAGACAATAATAAACAATGATGTAGGTCACCACGCGTGGGCTTTTAACCTTCTACAATTTGAGCAAAACATAATGTTATCTATCAGCACTTCCCTTCCACGAATTTTCGTGGCTACGTATACCTACTGTAGAAAAAATAAATTATAGTGAGCTAAAATATCACCATGGATTCACCACATTATACGTTTAATTTGGAACACTTTGCCTAAAATTAGAAATAAAGAAAGAAAATATTTGGGGGTAAATCGGAATATACTTTAGGAAAAGAGAAATGGTAAACAAAACAATTATAAAAGACGACGGTGGTGATGAAAATTGCCTTAAAGGTATAACACAAATTTTGATTCACTTAACAACATATCTAGGTTAAATAAAAGTTTTAGTTGTGTACCAGAATAACAACGATCGTTGCTATACTCAGTCTTAAAATCTTCTACCTTATTACGGGCTTTCAATTAAGGCCCTAGTGACCAAAATATAAAATTAAATAGTATTTTTCGGAATTACCCTGGGGTTAAAAAAATACATCCGACTTAATTTTTTTTACAGGAATACGGTCACGTAGAATCTTAGAATCTTTAAACTAAAATGTTGAAATAAAAAATGAACAAATAGAAGGAAGAAGTCCAAAGTAAGAAAAGTATTTGACTTCCCTCTTGGCGTCTGGCGGCTGATACTGGTAGGCAGCGCTTGGAGATAGGAGTGGGGTAACCGACTGTCCGGCTGCGGAACACCTCAAACGGTCAAACGGTCATGCTGCGGCGCGTCGCAAGAAGTCTCCTACGGGAGCTGGTGGAGGTAGCTACTATCTCGGATCATGCAGGTTCCAGAAGCCCATTTACAAAAAAACTGGCCTCAGTTAAAGTACATCCATTGATATTTACTTAATTCACCATCAAATTTTAAAATTTGGTAAATATCTCAGAGAAATCATCTCTAGCCATCACCGCTTGTCTATTTTTTCCTAGCCTTGTCAAACCCAGCCAAAAGAAAATCAATCAATCAATCGAAAATTTAAAGGAGTTTTTATTTTAAGACAAGTAGTATTAATGTCACACTACTTATGCATCCCGTTGGTAGCTCACAAAGTCCCCACTCCTGGGCCAAGGGTGTCTTTCTAATCTCAGCAATCTCCATAATCCACAGACGGGGCCAAGTCTGAATTGGATAAGCCTGTATACTACAAAAACAAGAACTTTTTTTTAACGACGACGTCTGTGTACGGTGTATATACAGGATGGGAAGGAGTATACCGACAGATTTTAACCATGGATTCCTGGTGGCATTATGAGTAAATAATGTTATATCAACATGGGTCTAAAACTGCCTTATTAACTTACTTAATTTCTGGAACAAAAAAATCAATTAACGATAGTGATCCCTTCTGAACGAAACCTTAGTCTAAAGAGTGAAAAAGAAAACTTCACACTTAACGAACGACTCCGACAACATACGATAAACGACGAGTGAAGTCAAGTTACTTTGAGATTTTTTGAACTTGTGAATTATTTAAAAAATTAATATCTCAAAAATTAGGCTTTACTGGCCCATGTTTATATTATTTTTTTGTCTAAATAGGCATTAGAATCTTTGGTTAAAATCTGTCGGTATACTCCTTCCCACCTGTATATACATCCTACTCCTACTAACTATAACATTATAAACGCGAAAATTTTTAAGAATGTATGGATGTATGTTTGTAACTCATTTACGAAAAACTACTACACCGATCTGGCTGAAATTTAATAGATAGACAGATTAGGACCTGGATTAACACATAGGCTACTTTTGTCTACGCTCGCGAGTCGCTTGCGGCTCGCGCACTGCGCACCTTTGAAAAAACACGAATATATACATGTCAAAGGGGTGGGTGATGGTTAGGTTATGGATGGCCTCGTGGTTCACTCCTTAACTATTTCGGTTGTAGGTGTCGAAATAACAATGCAGCTATATCACAGAGGTCCTTCTTCGATAGTCTTGATCATTTGGTAATCGAAATTGTACAGGATGCCTTGGATAACAATGGATGCAAACGCGGTGATCACAGCGATGGCGTGACACGTCCATTTTTCTCACAGATCACCACTGCATGTGTTCTGCTCGACGCTCCGTCAAAAAGTGTCTGCTCCGAGACTGACGTCCAGCTAATGTAGCTTCTCCACAGATCTAATAAATTCTCAACTCAGTGTGGCAGCACAAACAGCCTTCCGTTAATACATCATCTTTGCTACCACAAACGATCGTCTCACGAGTACAAGCGATCGTCACGCCACCACCGGTTTCACCCAGGTACTAATACCTGACGTTTGATCCAAACAAAGTGTAACTATGTAAACTTATCTCGAGCTGGTATTGGTCGCGTTTTCAATGACCCTCCGACACGGCCATCCTGCGAGTCACACGTCCTCGGGTGACTAACCTGAAAAAGAAAAGGGTAACCAGTAGATTCCATTTCGTTCGGCCAATCCTGACCTTCATTAGGAAGGTCCACAGCTCAAGGAATAAAAGCAACACTAATAATGTGAAGCTTTAATTCAAGACTACAATCATGGTAATGACATATTTTAACAGTCTCAAAAAAACCAAAATAATTTCACTCTCGTAAACTAAATAAACCTCAGCATTAGCATCGTAACTCAAACAATCTCAAATCAGTTTAGGTCTCCAAGGTAAATCACAGCTGCAAGGCTTGAAACCTTACAACCATTTACAACTTTTAGGGGCACATAGAACGGAACATAATCATCATCGCAAATCACAAGCGACGGAACACCAGAACTAAACATCACCACATCCGGGTGGCGGGACACCACAAAGAATCATCATCACTAACGCCAAGCGACGGAATACCAATCAGTCATCATCACCAGTCCAGGTGACGGAACACCATCACCACCAATCTAGGCAGTGGAACACCATCATCACCAATACAGGCGACGGAATACCATCATCACCAATCTAGGCAATGGAACACCATCATCACCAATACTGGCGACGGAATACCATCATCACCTATACAGGCGACGGAATACCATCAACAGTTTTAGCCGGTAAACGGGATACTTCTTTTTTACAAAAACACGAATGTACCTGCTACACATCATGACAGAACGAGTCTGACAAAACAAGCAGCAGCCAATTCATGCAAACATATAGCGCCATTCAGCACTCTTCATTTACCGCTGAAACATGTCGGAATACTTCAGTACTACACACAAAAATAAACGATAAAGAAAAAAATTACAACTGTACACAATTGATTGAGTTACGATCTGTCAATACAATTAACATTGAAAGGTAGACGCCTCTGCACCAGATTCATCGTCAACATCCGGAGGCAAATAACCTTCGGACATACTACGTAAACGGTCATGGGCATACTTGTAACTTCGTCTCAAATTCAAAGCTTGTAATTTGTATCTGTCACCTTCTAAGACCTCTACGACCCTGAACGGCCCTCGGTATTTGGGATCTAACTTGGTTTGGTTACGCTCCTTATTTTGTATCACCACAACAGTCACCCATCTTGGCAACTCTGGGCCACCTCCATCCGGTGCCCAAACAAACAACAGTCACCCAACCTGGCGACTCTCAGACACCTCCATCCGGTGCCCGCCCAAACACACAGTCACCCTACCTGGCGACTCTTGGACCACCTCCCTCCGGTGTCCAACCACACTATCGCTTCCATGCGGCGATCTCAAACATCACCTCTTTCTGGTCATTGCCAACATCACCTCCCCGGTGATACGCCTGCGAGCCAAACGCACGCCACACACAGTTGTGGCCGCACAGCAACGAGAAAATCAACTCGGTGTTTTACGCCTACGTCTACGAATGGCTGAGGCTATTGTCATCCAGTTGCGAAAAATTGTTTACGTCTAAGGTTCAAAATACAAACTAGTGAACGTTAAAATCACGGTCAAGTACAAAAGTCCTTAATCTGCACTAGTAGATGGTCGAGGTTCAGTCTCTCCATCATCAATTCTGTCCAAGTCAATAATACTGTCACTATCGGGCATTTAACGTAGTCTGTCCTCAATAACTGACGGTATTTGATATCTAAAGTGGTAGGTAACGCTTCTCCATTTGTAACAACACAAAGTTAGGTAACTTGTGAAACTAAGCTTTTGTCTAGAAATCAGCCAGTGGCGCTGCCTCAGAGCAATACACCACCCCATCTCTTCCCAAGGGTTTCACAAGAAGTGACTAAGGGACTAAAAATTTGAGGACAAGCAACATCGTCCTTCACGCTCATACTGTACCGCCAAACAGCCCGCCAAGCGTAGCGTTTTTTGTTTTTTTTTTTTTTTTCCAATTGGTGAAACCGCTCCAACATGGGGGAGGCCCATGTCTATTATCACATCAGCAGCAAGCTGATTAACAACTCCTGTAATAGGATGCGTTACTCTTCGTATTATCACTAGTATGTTGTCGTGCTTCACTTAGATAAAATTACAGCCTGTGTGTGTAATCGACAAACATGACATTTAGAGGTTAGGCTACTTTACTCGTACCTAGAAGCAACTCCAGGAGGCTGTACTTCGTAACTCGGTTAACCCAACAGTTTGGTTGCTGCCAAATGATCATCATGGAAGGACTTGTAACATTGAAATCTCATTACTATACTCGAAGGAAGTGAGCATATTTTAAAGGACACTTAACTAAGAGTACCAACGTTTAAACGTGCTAAGATTCACCTGACCGTTGCCACGCGCCTAAAGCGTTTATGAACGTAAGTTCAAATACAAGGGGGCATTACGTAGATCGAATGACACGTGGACGTATTTGAACAGAGGTTACAAAATCAGTCATTTCGATTTAATAGGTAAAGAATGCACCTGATGTAACCACTAGCTATGCCTGACGTGGTTAAATAGTGACCACCTATAAAGTCAATCGATGTTCCAAGCTATCAGAGGAAGCAATTTCCGTTCAGGAATGTTGTTATCATTTTTTTTTCACGGTTATCAACACTTGCGTTCTATGCTATCCTTTTTCTTTACCAGCATGATAAGGCCGTCAAAAAGGGAAAGCTCCGGGGCTTATGACATTCGCAGCCTCCAGCCCATGAATCCTGTATCATCATCACATCAGCCGTAAGACGTTCATCACTGCACTCCGCATACTACCCTGTTATTATTCTTTTTTTTTTACAATTGGTAAACAAAATATTTTATTGGGGTCCCCGAAACTCATACCTACATAGGGTCTATATGATAGCGGGGCATTAAGGATGCCCTCGACAAATTCATCACGAAAGCTATTAAAAATAGGCAACAACTTTGGCCTATGATCAATGAGAATATCAGTCCCAATACTACGAAAGCTAATAAAGGATTTTTTTTTTTTTTACTCCATGTAAAAATGTCAGTCTCAATATTATAAAAGCTTAAAGGGATTTCAATACTTTCTATCCTGGTTTAGGTTTGTATAACCAAAACTCTAGTTTTTAAATCTACCGTTGAATCACGACGCTGTGCCACAAGGAACTATCCGAAAGCACGTGAAAGAGCACTTTGAAGGACTACAAGGCATCATTTTGGCTGCTAATGCAATCACTACTAGAAGGGTAAGGGACTAACTACTCTATTCGCATCCTTACCGACAGTCAAGCTGTTTTGTTATTGACAGACTCGTTTAAGAATACCGTCAATCCTAGATTTAAAATATCTGAACCGATCATAATATTGTTGGCACGTATTGTTGTACGTAGGTTGGAACGTAGGTACTCGTTTGGCATAACACAAAAATAAAAATTCTGAATGATTCCCGTCAATACTACCCTCACTCAATATTTGTTCTGTACAGTAAACGTGAGCGTTGCCTATAAAAGTCAATCGTGCGTTTGTACTGAACACACTCCCGAAAGTCTATACACGAAACCTTCCTTAACGAGAGAACACTCAGTACCACCACAGATTAGGTAATAGTACTACGTTTGTACTAGTACCACTATCAAAACAAACGGGGTACGACTCACCGGATTTTCGTAGCACCGCGTACATCACGCACTTCGCAGAAGCCGCACGCGCCGCTCGCGTGCATCTCCGCTGCTGCCAGCGCAGCCCACGCTGTCACCTCATTCCAATGGTCGTTCCGTAAAGGAGATGTCGACAGTTGTGCACCGTGCACGTGGATTAGCTTCAGGTATATTCGGGGTCAATTCTGTCAATGTGATTGCAGCAGATGTAGGATGGTGCTCGCATAGCCTCAATCAATCGCAGCATGTTCTGGTTCTGTAGCACGAAGAATTGTTGCCAGTGGTTTTTATTTCGCTGCTCCATCATCAATTTTCACATTTTCCCGTCGTTGTCCACTTGTTGCGAGCGCAGGGAACTATCCAACTTCTGATGTCAAAGGGGTGGGTGATGGTTAGGTTATGGATGGCCTCGTGGTTCACTCCTTAACTATTTCGGTTGTAGGTGTCGAAATAACAATGCAGCTATATCACAGAGGTCCTTCTTCGATAGTCTTGATCATTTGGTAATCGAAATTGTACAGGATGCCTTGGATAACAATGGATGCAAACGCGGTGATCACAGCGATGGCGTGACACGTCCATTTTTCTCACAGATCACCACTGCATGTGTTCTGCTCGACGCTCCGTCAAAAAGTGTCTGCTCCGAGACTGACGTCCAGCTAATGTGGCTTCTCCACAGATCTAATAAATTCTCAACTCAGTGTGGCAGCACAAACAGCCTTCCGTTAATACATCATCTTTGCTACCACAAACGATCGTCTCACGAGTACAAGCGATCGTCACGCCACCACCGGTTTCACCCAGGTACTAATACCTGACGTTTGATCCAAACAAAGTGTAACTATGTAAACTTATCTCGAGCTGGTATTGGTCGCGTTTTCAATGACCCTCCGACATACATATACGTATATATGTATATACACGTACATAAACACGTTGCCCACGCGGGTGAAGCCGCGGAAAACAGCTAGTATTAAATAAATTAAACAGTCACGCTGTGCATACTTTCTAGCGAAACCTTCACCGTATGTTGTGGACAGGCGTACACAAATTAACACTAAACATTAAACTTTGATTAAAGTTAGGTATTTTAGACTTATGAAAATTTTATTTTAATTATATTTTATTTACCATATTGCAGAATAAAATGTGATTTTATTAAAATAAGTACTGCGAGTGAATAATCATTCGAAACAGGATTGTATTATCTCATCGCTTCCTATGTTAACTATGACGACACGACCGCTACCTAGAATTAGAGATCCTTGGCAAAATATACTTTGCTCTAAACCACTTATTAAAACGTTCATATGTTTTTATCTACACCAATACATATGTAGATAATACCAACAGTTCGATCGCAAAGTAGGCTTAATTGTTGTTAATTCGAACATTCAAATTAATAAGACAGACTCACTGACCCAAAAAATCAAAATCAAAAGTATTTTGTCCAATGTAGATAAAAAAGACAGTTATTGAAAGTGTTATTTTTTGCTGTCTTTTACAAAGTTCCTTTCGCATTCAACTTGTCTATTACAGCTAGTGAGTGTCCCTGGCGGCGCCATCTAGCGCGCTGCATACAAACTACTTCAGTAATACTTCCCTACATACGTAGGTTGGGTTTACTACGCCTTTCCTACACACGCATAAACTTATTACATTTCTCCCAATACGACTCATCAACTATTCATAAACCTAAGAGTCCAGACACACGGACTGCAAGCCAGCTTCAAATTTGCAGTTTGGATGTTAGTGTGAGTTTGGATGCAGTTGAAGCGCAACCACAGATTACTAATTAGTTACTAGCGCAACTAACAAGGAGAACTGCACCCAAACTGCATAGGAAACTGCGACTTTGCAGCTGGCTTGCAGTCGAAATCCAGTCCGTGTGTCTGGACCCTAAAATTCAACTAATATATTGTTTGATATAACTAAGTACATCTGTTTCTTCAGTGCTACGTTACACTGTACTAAACTATATTATATTATAAGTATGAGTACATATTAGTACATCGAAGCATTATTATGCCTACTTTCGCTTCAACGGAGGCACTAAATTACTTAGTGTTATTTTCACTTATACAAGACCAGACCAGATATCTGTATTAAAAAAAACTCGGAAGCCTATCCTAAGCTGTAAAATAAAAATAAGTAATCGTTCGTAGAAGCTGTATCAATAAAATGCAACTTTGACATTCATCATATCATCTCATATACGTCCCCACCGTGGGGCTCGAGCCTACCCTGAATTAGGGCGATCGGGCCTTATTCGACCACGTGGGCCTAGTGCGGGTTGGTCGACTTCATACACAACCTTCGAGTTTTTTTCACAGGTGTGTGCAGGTTTCCTCACGATGTTTTCCTTCACCGTTAAAGCAATCGGTGATTATATGTACGTAAGTTTCGAAAAACTCATTGGTACATTGGCCGTCCGGATTTGAACTCGGCACCTCTGGTTAGTAGGACCGAGTCGTTACCGGTTGAGCCACCGAAGCTTTTTTGCGAACTTTGACATTTATAAATGTGGGTAGTTTACAAAAATAAAAGCATAGCTTTTGTAATAATTGGTATTAATTTGGCTTCCCAGTTTTACGTATTGTCTTTGTTAATCATGTCAGACGATATTAATATTCCCTAAAGTGTTATTTATACGTTTTCTTAATTCGTTAAGGATCCTCAGTAGGCTCGAGTTTCCATACGAATGTAGTTCCGCTTTAATACAAAAACTACATGACGGATTGAATCCAAACTTTACAAATATATAGAGTAGACACATATCGATATTTGCAATGAGTTTTCATCGTATTAAATTAAAACAAAACTAAACGACAAAGGCTTAAATAAGTTTTGTACTGAAAGTCTAAATCTGCTCTTATTTTTTTATATTAGTGCATTGATAAATAAATTGATAAATATTTAAATAAAAAGTAAACAATATTTGTATGGAGCGGGTTATTAGAAAACTTCTTTTAACTTCTCGGGAAGTGTTCACGCAGTCAGATGGGTCGAAGTGTCACTGCCAACTCGGCATAGCCCCCACCAATGTAAACAGTAATAATACTTGTTATTAATAATATGTTTGATTGTTTTTTTTTTTATTCACAATTGTTAAGCCCTTTTATTTATCTCACCTAATGGTCAGTGACGATGATGCCGATAACATTATAATGTTGTTAACACTGATGTCTGGCGGCAAGACTTAGATAAGATGGTGTTAGAAAATGTCCTACCACCAACCAAACCAAGTTGCAAGTTGACCCCACCGCGAATCGAACCCGCGACCTCCCGGTGTGAAGCGAATGGACTAACCATTACGCCACGGAGGCGGTTAAAAGCCTGGTCCTATTAAAAAATAAGGATAATAGATATGTTTTGTGTAATTTTACTTGACATGAACTAAAAATGTTATATGTGCGGAACCTTTTCGCATTTTCCTTGATATGCACTTTACCGCCAAGTAGCAAACAAAACAAACATAATCTCAGTGTGATGTGGAACGTTTGACTGTGAACAAGTTATTTAAAATTACTACTATCGTACAATTAAGGTCAGTACTTAAACATTTAATAATATATTTGCCAAATCAAAAATAAGTTGAAGTTAACTATTCTCTTAGTGATTTATATTCGCTATGAAGTTAACTTTTGAAAGTGGTTTATGAAAATGGTTTAGAATTGTAATATAAGTTTTTCTCTCTACTTTTGGGTATTTTTCTCTTTATTTTGCCAAATCAAAATAACTTGAAATTAACTGTCCTCTTAGTCTTATTTTTTTATATTAGTGCATTGATAAATAAATTGATAAATATTTAAATAAAAAGTAAACAATATTTGTATGGAGCGGGTTATTAGAAAACTTCTTTTAACTTCTCGGGAAGTGTTCACGCAGTCAGATGGGTCGAAGTGTCACTGCCAACTCGGCATAGCCCCCACCAATGTAAACAGTAATAATACTTGTTATTAATAATATGTTTGATTGTTTTTTTTTTTATTCACAATTGTTAAGCCCTTTTATTTATCTCACCTAATGGTCAGTGACGATGATGCCGATAACATTATAATGTTGTTAACACTGATGTCTGGCGGCAAGACTTAGATAAGATGGTGTTAGAAAATGTCCTACCACCAACCAAACCAAGTTACAAGTTGACCCCACCGCGAATCGAACCCGCGACCTCCCGGTGTGAAGCGAATGGACTAACCATTACGCCACGGAGGCGGTTAAAAGCCTGGTCCTATTAAAAAATAAGGATAATAGATATGTTTTGTGTAATTTTACTCGACATGAACTAAAAATGTTATATGTGCGGAACCTTTTCGCATTTTCCTTGATATGCACTTTACCGCCAAGTAGCAAACAAAACAAACATAATCTCAGTGTGATGTGGAACGTTTGACTGTGAACAAGTTATTTAAAATTACTACTATCGTACAATTAAGGTCAGTACTTAAACATTTAATAATATATTTGCCAAATCAAAAATAAGTTGAAGTTAACTATTCTCTTAGTGATTTATATTCGCTATGAAGTTAACTTTTGAAAGTGGTTTATGAAAATGGTTTAGAATTGTAATATAAGTTTTTCTCTCTACTTTTGGGTATTTTTCTCTTTATTTTGCCAAATCAAAATAACTTGAAATTAACTGTCCTCTTAGTGATTTATATTATCTTTGAAGTTAACTTTTAAAAGTGGTTTATGAATTTGGTTTAGTATTGGAATGTAAGGTTTTCTCTCTACTTTTGGATTTTTTCTCTTTACTTATTTGCTCTTTACTTAATTTGGATGCGGGCAGCGCAGGACCGGTCGTCGTGGAAATCTTTGGAGGAGGCCTTTGTCCAGCTGTGGACGTTTTTCGGCTGATATGATGATTAAGACTTATTTGCCAAATCAAACATAATTTGAAGTTATCTGTTCTCTTAGTGATTTATATTCGCTCTGAAGTTAACTTTAGTAAGTGGTTTAGAATTGGAGTATAAAGTTTTCTCTCTACTTTTGGTTTTTTTTTCTCTTTACTTAATTTGGATGCGTGCAGCGCAGGACCGGTCGTCGTGGAAATCCTTGGACGAGGCCTTTGTCCAGCTGTGGACTTTTTTCGGCTGATATGATGATGATCACTTATTTATCAAATCAAAAATAACTAAAAGTTAACTATTCTCTTAGTAATTTATATTCTCTTTGAAGTTAACTTTTGTAAGTGGTATAAGAATTGATAACTTTTCTCTTGGGTTTGTTTTTTTTGGTCTAGCAAACTCTCGGTCATACCAATAAGCCATATACACTCATTTAATACCAATTTTAAAACCCCTTATAACAATAGTACATCATCATACTTGTACCACAGATTACTAATTAGTTACTACTTGTACTTGTAAAACTGTATAAATTTCTTCAAGAATCCATCAAAAAACAAACTTTTAAAGAGAACGTGAACATTGATGGCCGGTTCGAAGATAAGACAGCCAGTTCCCGATTGCATTGGGGAATCTTGGTGAACCCACTTCAATCTTATCTGTAATTTTAAGTCAATTTCACTTAGGTACTCTTTTAGCAAATATTTAAGATAAGTTAATAAATTAAACTTTATTGCACAGCATAATACATACGTATACTAAGAAACGATATGCAATGACGGCCTTATCGCTTTTTCAGATAACCTTTGGTGAATGGATTAAATAAGAGTTAAAATATACAGAATGATTTTTAAACGCTCTTTCTCGACAAAATTTTATTGGAGATTCATAAACACAATTTAGTTCACTTCTTGAAAAAAAAAGCCGACTTCCTACAAAAAGATGGTAAACAAACTGATCAATTTATTATGAGACGTACAATTTTTTTTTTGAAAATTGACCATTGGTTCCTTAGGGGCTGGCTGTTCAGTTTCAGAACAAGTTTAAGATTAATTCTGGTCAGAGACCCAAAAGTTATAGGAATTATGGACATCAATGGAAAACATGGATGTATATAAAATTTATTCAAGATTATAATATGTATAATTCATTATATTTGAAAGGTGTGTGTTGGTGCACAGTCAGACAAGGCAGGAGCCGAGAAAGAACTAACTTATATATATCGGAGCGGTGCCAGACTCGCAAAACAAAGGATTATTATTATAAACAAATTGCGTAAAAGAGAAAGACTACCTGTAGTTAGAAAGAGAGCGTATGTATTTTTGTGCATTCCAACAAAAGGAACCCTGTACGTAAATCTAAATATATATAACTCAAAGGTGACTGACTGACTGACATAGTGATCTATCAATGCAAAGCCCAAACCACTGGACGTATCGGGCTGAAATTTGGCATGCAGGTAGATAGATGTTATGACGTAGGCATCCGCTAAGAAAGGATTTTGTGAAATTCCCACGGGAACCGCAAAAATCGGGATCTGCGCGGGCGAAGCTGCGGGCATCCACTAGTAAATAAATAAAAATGTAACTAAACGAATTAAAAACCCGACTACATAAAACTTAACCCATCTTTTTTAGTCAGTCGGTTAAAAATGTATCCTAAGTAGGGATGCATCCGATACCGATACCGATACCGATATATCCGCGATACTTCGGGTTTGCCGATATATCGGTATCGGCGATATTTTTATGGCAGATTCAACGATACTTTTCAAATTTCGCGCTTTGAAAATGTAATGTAAACGCGCGTGTTGTCCCATCTATTTCGTTGCAAACGAGGCATCTGTCGCATCTGAGAGACTATTTTCCACCGCAGGTCTTATTCAAACAGACTTGCGAAATCGCCTTTGCCCGCAAAACTTAAGAATGCTTTGTTTTTTAAATAAAAATCTTATTAATGTTAATTTTGATTACTAAAACTATGATTAATTATATAATTAATTGTGTTTTATTTATTCAACCTTCCTTTTTGAATTCAATAAGCGTATCGGTATCGGTATCGGTATCGCCGATATTTTTATAAGAGTATCGGCATCGGTATCGTATCGGCAAAAAGGCGTATCGATGCATCCCTAATCCTAAGTCACTCATGGCATCAAGACGAATCTAACGATACCTCGCACTTCAACCTTCAAGCCATTTAGGCTACAGAGCGTGCACAAAGAAATATACATGCACTCGAAAAATATAACCTCCCTTCTGGCGCAGTCGAGTATAAAAGAATTTATTTAACCTTGACAATATTTACTATTATTGAAAACGCTGAACACTTTAAAAAACCGAATTCCATCGCTACAACTTAGTACAATTTTGTATTATTATTTTTGGTTTTTGATAATTTTCTAAATAAGGACAAACCCATTTTGATAAACTTTATATGGGACCAAATTAGCAGCATACCCTATCGATTAAAAAAAACCCAAAAAATAGTTCAAAATCTGCGAAGATATTGCGTCACAGACATACAAAAAATTACATGCACGTTGCTGTATGTCGAATTGAGAACCTCCTCCTTTTTAGAAGTCGGTTAAAAATAAAAATGTACATAGGCCAGCACATCAAGCTTGACACTTTGAACTTTGCACAGTTCTTATCTCGTATGTTTATGGATCAGAATCGCACTAAGAAGACTTGATGTGCTGGTCTCTGTACTCAAAATATATTAGCATGCTCCTTTTGTCAAGGTTAGTAGTATTTGTATTTATTTACCCACAGAGTCTCTACACTATCTCTATAGAGACGCAATGTCTTAGTTTTCACAGCCCGGCGAAGTGGAGTCAAGTAGCGTACTCAAAGATGTGGCTGAGATACAATAAAATGTCCTATATACAGTCGAATTCAGAACCTCCTCCTTTTTGGAAGTCGGTTAAAAATAAAAATGTACTCAAAACATAATATTAGCATGCTGCTTTCGTCAAGGTTAGTAGTTTTTCAAGCGACTTCCAAAAAGGAGGAGGTTCTCAATAATTCGGCTGTACCTATGTTTTTTTTTTTGTATGTTTGTTACCTCAGAACTTTTGACTGGGTAAACCGATTTTTATGATTCTTTTTTTATTTGAAAGCTAATGCTTTCCGTGTGGTCCCATATAAATTTTATTAAAATCGGTGTAGTACTTTAGTAGAAAATTACCAAAAACCAAAAATAATAATGCAAAAATGTACTAATTTGTTGCGATGGAAGTCGGTTTTTTAACGTTTTTAGCGTTTTCAATTGTTCTAGTTATTAACCCACAGAGTCTCTACACTATCTCTATATCTACGCAATATCTTAGTTTTCACGACTCGGCGAAGTGGAGTCAAGTCTCAAAGAGGTAGCTGAGATACAAAAAACCGGTAAAGTGGAAGTCAGAACGGCACACAAAGGGTTCCTTACCATTATACTACATTGCGCTATAGTTTCTTCACGTTTAAAAAAAACCGTTTTTTGTATGGAGACCCCCCTTATTTTTTAACTTTTTCTAATTTTTAGTATTTTTTGTTATAGCGGCAACAGAAATACATCATCTTTGAAAATTTCAACTGTCTAGCTATCACGGTTCATGAAATAGCGAAGTCTTAGTAATAGGGTCCCGTTTTTACCCTTTGGGCACGGAACCCTAAAAACAGTTCTACATACAGTCGAATTGAGAACCTCTGTTTTTTGAAGTCGATTAAAAGCTATACTAAACTTGCGTATCATAGAAGAGTACACCGTACGGCATTTACGGCCATTTTCGTGACATAGAATATCCCTCTGGAGATATTATTATAAATACTCATTGTATTTACTTAATTTAAGTTTCCTTTCTGAATAACTACCCTGCATGTATCTCTGTATTTTGAGTTTAAAGATATTTTATTCCCTAGACAGCAGTCATGAGAAAAATGAGAGACATGAGAAAATATAAATATTATACTTAATAATGTACAATTTGTAAGTTTGTGTTCGCTCGTATGGGAAACATAAAAAAACAGATATATAAAAAAAAAATATATTCCTACCTATCTTTCTAAGTCTGACAAAAATGTTTTATTTTATTCACAATTGGTAAGCCCTTGGCATGATCTCAGCTGATGGTAAGTGACGATGATGTCTACTGAACTGGCTATCTTATCTTCAAGCCGGATCACATCAATGTTGTTGGTATT
Organism: Coleophora flavipennella; assembly: GCA_947284805.1. NCBI lineage: Eukaryota > Metazoa > Arthropoda > Insecta > Lepidoptera > Coleophoridae > Coleophora > Coleophora flavipennella. The sequence goes on from OX369297.1 coordinate 4,033,923, forward strand.
GATGTTGGGTCTTGCTTCCAAACATCAGTTCCAACAACAGATGTAGATGATTGATTGGATAAGATGGTGGTAGCTAGCCAGGCAGGCTTAGAAAATGCCCTTCCTCGATGGAAGGGTAAGCCGAGTCTTACAAAGTTAGACTCCACGGAAATCGAACCCGCGACCTCTTGAAGTTGATGATACCTACCCACTCTTAAAAGTTGTTGGGCTCCATTAAGACGAGGAGATCTGTAATAAAACCAAAGTAACATCGCTCTTAAAATCGATAAACTTAAGTGGTAATGGGCGGGGCACATAGCTCGTCATCTCTTCTAAGAGATGGCTGTTGGAGCAGTAAAGTTCTCGAGTGGCGACCCTGTACTGTCGGACATTATGGAATTTATTGGAGAGGGCCTTGGTCCAGCATTGGACGTTTTTGGATGGATGGACGGCGATGATGATGGTGATGACTTACAATCTAATTTAGAAGTCAACAATGTTTCCTAACCGACTTCCAAAAAGGAGGAAGTTCTCGACTGTATTTTTTTGTGTATTTGTTACTGCGACATTTTCAAAAAAAAATAATTATTTTTTTCAGAAATAGACTATTTTTAAGAAATTTATTTGAATATTTCTATTGTTTTTCTATGATTGGTTATTTTTTAATGATTTTCAAATGATGAAAAGTGATGACGTCACAGGTCCAAATATTATGAAAAACGGCCCCAGTACTAATTTCAATTGACGATTAAAAAATAAACTTAGTTAATTAGTGTTATGTAAAACTTATAAAATTATTTTTTATTTGGGTTCCGTAGTAAAACTAGATTCCCTTATAGTTTCGTCGTGTCCGTCTGTCGGTATAACACAGCCGTTTTACCAAAAACTAGCCCAGCTACAGAGCTGAAATTTGGTATGATTATACAAATCTGCAACCCCTAAGAAGTTACGAATTAAAATCTGCAAAAAAAACTTATACAGGGTACCGCTCTTACATTTAAAATGCGAAGATAGCTTAATGCATCAAAATTAGTTTCGAAATTCAATAAAACCGAACACCAGTAGCCATCTATTGAAAGAAAACAACATACCACCCTAGGACCTTGACAACCTCCACCTACAATTTGACCCGTACAAATATGTGTCATCATATCAGCTCATATACGTCCCCGCCAAGGGGCTCGAGCCTACCCTGAATTAGGGCGATCAGGCCATAGCCGACCACGCGACCCCAGTGCGGGTTGGTCAACTTCACACACCACACCTTCGAGTTTCTTCGCAGGCGTGTGCAGGTTTTCTCACGATGTTTTCCTTCACCATTAAAACAATCGGTAAGTATATGTAACGACTCGGTCCTTCTAACCAGAGTTACCGGGTTCAAATCTGGACGGCCAATGTACCAATGAGTTTTTCAAAAACTTACGTACTTAAACTTACAAATATGCGTACAGTACAAACAATTAAAAAATCGTCGTGTAGTAGAATAAAACCTTGTAAAAACTAATAAGATGACATCTTGGTCAAGTGTACAGTTGACCAAATGAATATAAATTTTCCTCGTACAGATTCCGTAAAGAACGAAACTTAACAACACATTAATCTCACTTCTTGGAACTGTTTATACAAATAACCAACAAGTTGGCCACGGATTCACTCGGCCAAGTTCAAGTTGTTACGTCACTTATATTATTGTCAACAGCTAAACCTACGTGTATACTTTACTAATTGCCTACTGACTAAGAATGACTCAGAGATAGGGGTCAACTTTAACGACCTTCAAGGCGACCAATAATGTTATAATTGACAACGCTAAGCGTCGGTGGCTCAACCAGTAACGACTCGGTCCTCCTAACCAGAGGTGCCGGGTTCAAATCCGGACGGCCAATGTACCAATGAGTATTTCGAAACTTACGTACTTATACCGATTGCTTTAACGGTGAAGGAAAACATCGTAAGGAAACCTGCACACACCTGCGAAGAAACTCGAAGGTTGTGTGTGAAGTCGACCAACCCGCACTGGGCCCGCGCGGTCGACTAAGGCCCGATCGCCCTAATTCAGGGTAGGCTCGAGCCCCTCGGTGGGGACGTATATATGAGTATATATGATGATGATGATAAAAAAGTACTAGATCAATTTTAGTAAAGTTTTATGGGACCAACCTAGAAAATCCCCATCGAATAAAAACATCGGTTTGCAAGTGACATTGCATGTAAATAAATTAAGGAAAAAAAATAGGAGATAATGTTAATATTATCTCCTATAGTTATAGTATTACAGAACCCTATTTGGCACGTGGTCCGACACGCACTTGACCACTTTTACGCTATAAAATCGTTCGATCTACTCTTCGGAGAAAATCAGGTGTGACAGACAGATGGATTTTCTTCGGATGTACGGAACCCTTGAAATACCCAAAGTGTCCATTTTCCAGGTGCACAACAACACCATGTATAAACTGCTCCTGGTGTGCGTCCTGGCTGGATGCGCTTGCGCCGATACCGATGACGTGCAAGTGCTGCAGAGCTTTAAGTCTGTGAAAGGAGGCCACGGGGGCGGGGGCCCCGCTGGCTTGTACAACCCTGGCGCTAATTACCCAAGGTAATTTATATTTATTATTTAAATCTATTTAAAGTTCAAGCACAGATACATGAAAACTGAAGTAAAAATTTGAAACTTATGTTCCGTTATTTATGTTCCGTAACTTATGTTCCGTAATTTATGTTCCGTAAATTATGTTCCGTAATTTTCAGCGAAATAGAAAGGTAATTTTTTTTTGTCAAAATCGAAATGGTGTAAACCAAGTCTAGTCCTAACAAGTACAATAAAACAAATCAAATTTTTCAAAAGAATTGAAAAAAATGTTTTTATTTGTAAAAATGTGAGTGCGTTTGACTAGTAAGTACCTACATGTCACTTGATGGTAAGTAACGATGATGCCGAAGATGGAAGCGGGCTTACCAAGATATCCCAACGCAATGGGGATAAAATTATCATTAAGGGATCATTCGTAATAAAAGAAAATGTTTTAGGGTTCCGTACCTCAAAAAGAAAAAAGGGAACCCTACAGGATCACTTTGTTGTCTATCTTTCTTTCGGTCTGTCTGTCTAAAACCCTTTTTCTAAGAAACGCGTGAAGGTATCAAGTCAAAATTAATATGAAATTCTTAAGTCTACGGTACCTCGAAGCTGCAAAAAACTTTAATCTTCTTAGTAAAAGCAATAAACAGATACGATCATTTATGTCACATATTTTGACATTGGTAAGTTATTATTATTCACAATTGGTAAGCCCTTGGCATCATCTCACCTGATGGCATGATGCCGAAGATGGAAGCGGGCTTACCAAGATTCCCCAACGCAATGGAGAACTGGCTATCTTATCTTCAAGCCGGAACACATTAATGTCGTTAACACTTATGTTCAGCAGCAAGACTTAGATAAGATGGTGGTAGATAGCCAGGCAGGCTTAGAAAATGCCCTACCACCAACCAAACCGAGTCTCACAATATCGAACCCGCGACCACCTGGTTTAAAGCGAATGGACTAACCATTACGCCACGGAGGCGGTTGATAAAGCAAAAGTAAATCAAAACTTACAGATAGTCCTAGCGGTACACCAGAAACATCTACAAAATCGGTACGATTGATCTTTAGGCCATATGAATCACTTTGACCCGTAACACAAAAACAAAATGACATGACGTAATCTTTTTTTTGTAAGGGGGAAAAATAATCAGAAACCTATCGTGTGTGGTATCAAATGAAAGGGCTTTTTAAGCCGATTCTAAAAATATGTCAATCACAACGAGAAATATCAGTCAATTGTTTTAAATTAAAATAAAAAACATTTTCAAAACATACCAAGTTTGGGCTCCGCCGCAGATACGATACGGATGATTCAACCAAGATTTTTTTTGAGAATAGACTATGCGTTTTTTGGAGAGAGTTGTTCATTGTGATGAGTAAAGCTTCAGTTAACGGCTTTGTTACAAAAATTTGAATCCTTCATACAAAAATAAATAATTTAAGGAATGAAATAATGAAAAACTTCTTCTTATTCGTGTGAGAGTCACAGCTGCTTGAGCCAATGTTTCACGACCGCCATGGCTTGAGGGGAGGCCGACGCCAGGTCTTCGTCAGTGCAAGTGAATGGGCACGAATGAAAAACTAAACAATATGTACTGAATGTAAATATTTTCAAAGCACATCTTGGAGTTAGAGATGAGGATATTACGTATCATTTGAGGTCTATTTTACAAAAAAAAGGGTTCAACAGTTTCGTATCTGGAGGAGCCCAAACTTGGTATGTTTTGAAAATGGTTTTTATTTTAATTGAAAACAAGTGACTTAAATGTCATGATGTGATATATTTTTGATTCGGCTTAACTCAGAATTTATTCGGATCCAAAAGTAAGGACTTAACTAAACTCGACGAGATTTTCTGTGAGTGCGCATCAAAAGATTAGAAGAAAACAACTAGAAAATTCTTATAAAAAATTTAACCATGCGCACTGTTTATAATTGTACAGGGAGCGTTAAATGAAACACAGATGTTATCCGAAATGATTTATTATGGCTGAGTAATGGCATTTTCGTAAACAAGACATCACATCAGGTTCATAACATATATTCAGTGGATTTTGATATTCTAAAACATGGAGGCGCTAAAGAATGACCATTTATTGTGTTGGATGGCGATCGTTCTATGCTGAATCATAATGGTTGATAAATAGTGAATTTTATGGTATCTGAGAGCTTACAAATCTGTGACTAGTTCGCAAATTTTGTAGCTTTTTAGAGAATGAACGAAAATACACATCAAATGTCACAAATGAAGTCTATACACTCTATAAAAACTTAATGAAGATAATGTCTAATTACACATATAAAGTTTCAGAAACAAAGACATCCTTTTACAACTCGAGATAATAAATAATAACATAAAAACATTGGCAGTTTTCACTAGCAAACAAAGAAGAAACCTAAATTACTCTATAATTATATCTATGACCTATTTCTTCTTAAGTAAAACATTAATTACGAAACAGTAGCTCTATGCATATCTTTATACACGATCCTGAACTATATAAACTTATCTACGGTATTAATGTCGCATATTTTAAATTTGCATAACTTTTATGTATTTTTTTTTACATTTTCATTTCCTAAGACCCTTAAAATTAACCCTTACCTCTAAATTAGAAAGAAAAAGACTATTTTACTTATATTATTTGACCACGAGGTGGTGTCATGCAATTGCCAGAAACCAATAGCAGTACCGTACTTCCGTCGGAATTTCCCTACTCTCAAAATAATACTTTGTCCTGTAAGATAACGACTGCAATATACATATTATTAATATAAAAAGCACACGGAGAAAAAAATATAGTCAGAATAACTATTCAAAGTTATAGTTAAATTAGTTAAATGACGTATCGTTGATGTAGTCAACTGTTTTCTAGAATTGAGGATCTGTATAGCCAATTCAGCGATACAGATCCTTAGTTTGACGAAACAGTTGGCTATATTAACGATACGTCTTTTAACTAATTTAACTATAAACTTTGAATAGTTATTCTGACGATATTTTTTTCTCCGTGCACCCTAGGTCAGTCGGGCCAATGGAGAAAGAAAAGATAAGAGAGAGAGAGGACCTACTTGGAATCTGAAGATTGTCTGAAAATTTCATCGAAATCGGTCCAGCCGTTTTGGAGTCTATAAGGAACATTTTTTTTTCCTTCACATAGCACAGAGATAGACTGGATTCAAGTGCTAATAACTACAGCCTCCCTGATATAATAAAAGGATTTGAATGTAAATCACATGTTAAACGCTCATAAGAATTAGAAATGATTTGAACGATTAAAAATTATTCAAAATGATTACAAATCAAATCATTTTTAATCCTTTTTAATGATTTTGTTTAATCAGGGCTGTGATTAAAATAACTAAAAAAGAGATTATAAGGTTTTCTTATTTGTTTACTTAGCTTAAGTAATAAAAATATGTATCGTTTATTTAAGTAAATAAACATTAAACAAAAAAAAATGTTATGAGGACAGGTTATAGCGGTGAATACTTATAACCTGTTTTGTCCGTTAAATTTGGAACCATATTAAAATAAATAAACTCATGTGAGTCCAACTATGTAACTTAATTAATTAATTCATTAACTTTAATTATCTTAACGTTAGTTAAAAAACACTATAATATTAAGAAATTATAAAGTCACATGAACAATGCGTTCATAAATCTTATTATTGGTCAACTGACAGCCAAAACCGTGTGCTAACACTGGTCTTATGTACAGTTGGTAATATTACAAATTATACAGTCAGTCATTCAAATCACCTACCCAGATAACCAGGGTTGTCAATTTTGAACTACATAAATATAATCATAAAGTTTAAAAGACACTTACAATTACAAATTTTGAAATTACATGAATACAAACGCAAATTTAAATTTCCAACTAATTAACCAAGAAAGTGTAACAACGGTACTTTTTAAAGATTATTTTAATTTAATTAAATCATGGTAGATCTTATCTATGGTTTCTGTATCTTTCCTTTTATTAATTAAATCTTGATGCCTCTCCATTTACATAGATTCCATAATCAGACGCTTTTTATAATTATGTTCTGTATTTAAAATTTTTAATATTTTAAGATTTTAGCCTGCTTACCCTCGAGTAGGCTTTATCATTACAAAATACAAAAGCTTTAGCTCAACCTTTTTTTTTAAAATAAAGACAAAAATAATATAAAACTCATGGCATTTAAAAAAACAGAAACAAAACGATTTACAAAAAGTATTGTATCATATAACACTTGACAGCCCTACCAGCACATCACACACCAGAAACTATGCACTCGCGACTTAGCTTGCTCAATAGCAAGTAAGTGGTTGTAGCATCGTCTTGAATTCATCCAGGGAAGCAGCAGTTGAAACAGCAGGTGGCACAAAGTTCCAGAAAGCAACTCCAAGGACAAGAAAAGAGCTCTTGTACATTGATGTACCCGGAATCGGCGATAACAGCGTATAGTCCGGTTGTTCTCAGATCATTGCAGAGTCGGATCGATAATAGCTTCCAGGTTCTTGAGAATACTAACTTACTCAATATCTTTACCAGCTAACGACAGCACTGGCTTCTCACTGCTATCTATGAGGATAGTACGTTTAGACAAACACCAAAAAAAATGTTAGACAAGAAATTCATGATGTGTGAACGGAAGATTAACACTTATTTTTTTTTTTTTTTGTTTCTGCTCCTCTACAAACTTATTCAGTCCACAGTCTCTGCACCACTTCCAAAAAGGGCTGAAATCGTACACTCGGCCACAATTGATACATGTTTTTTTTTGGGACTCCATTTGCTCGGAATGGTTGCAACAATATGAATCATTTCGACCCTCCGTCTCCGTTTAAATAGCAATGCTTATCAAAACTAATTAATTAATTAAGTTACATAGTTGGACTCACATGAGTTTATTTATTTTAATATGGTTCCAAATTTAACGGACAAAACAGGTTATAAGTATTCACCGCTATAACCTGTCCTCATAACATTTTTTTTTGTTTAAAGTTTATTTACTTAAATAAACGATACATATTTTTATTACTTAAGCTAAGTAAACAAATAAGAAAACCTTATAATCTCTTTTTTAGTTATTTTAATCACAGCCCTGATTAAACAAAATCATTAAAAAGGATTAAAAATGATTTGATTTGTAATCATTTTGAATAATTTTTAATCGTTCAAATCATTTCTAATTCTTATGAGCGTTTAACATGTGATTTACATTCAAATCCTTTTATTATATCAGGGAGGCTGTAGTTATTAGCACTTGAATCCAGTCTATCTCTGTGCTATGTGAAGGAAAAAAAAATGTTCCTTATAGACTCCAAAACGGCTGGACCGATTTCGATGAAATTTTCAGACAATCTTCAGATTCCAAGTAGGTCTTCTCTCTCGCTTATCTTTTCTTTCTCCATTGGCCCGACTGACCTAGGGTCCTTTTTACTTTTAAATTGCATATTTTTAAGACCGTTTTTCAAACAACTATCAAATGTCCACGTAAGCTATTTATCTCTTGTTATTGAAGTGTGGTTTTCCTTAATAAATGCGATGTACCTATGCTGACCACTCTTATCTAAAAAGTTTTATGTTTACATATTTTTAGTTCGGGAATTCACATGACTAATATAATGTGTGTGTTACAGTCGTTATCTGACAGAAAAACATATTGTTTTGAGAGTAGGGAAAATCCCAAAGTTCTGTCATCCACGGATTGTAAGTACATTCACCATCAACCAACTGATCTATCTCAACTGATCTATCTCAACCAGTTCACGTATTTTGGGTACCAAGAAGCTAGAAGCTAAGAAGCTAGTGGGTGTTTGATAGACATAAAATTAGCATATGATTTGACTAGGTTAGGGATCATCTATTTTGAATGGAAATTATTTATTTAAAAAAATGGTCAGATTTCAGACAAGTTTTGTCATCAAATAAATCCTATGTAAAAAGCCCTTTCATTTTATATCACACGTTAGGTTTTAGAAATAAAAATCCCCATACAAAAGAAGATAACGTCCTTGAAACTTAGAATCATGAAATTTGGCAAGAAGAAGAAGCAAAGTCTCACAGCAGAAGCACAGTATATATACAGTATATTAGTAATAAGCAGAAGTAAAGATATAAAGATATATGTATAGATATAAAGTCTAACAAAATTAGCTGAAACTATTTTAACTGGTGCTTCTACCCATAAAACTGAACAACTTTCCCCATGAAACCCATAGTCAAATCTCAAAAAAACTTTTGAACTTCCCTAAGTTGGCTGACCAGCTGATCGAGTTCGTATGGGAGAGCCAATTTTTTTTGCGATTTGACTATGGGTTCCATGGGGAAAGTTGTTCAGTTTCATGGGTAGAAGCACCAGTTAAAATAGTTTCAGCTAATTATGTTACACCTTACATACCTAGTAGGTACTTCTATTTTTTATTCACAATTGGTAAACCCTTGACAACATCTCACCTGGTGGTAAGTGACGATGTTGCCGAAGATGGAAGCGGGCTTACCAAGATTCCCCAACGCAATGGGGAACTGGCTATCTTATCTTCATGCCGGAACACACCAATGATATCAACATTGATATTTGGCGGCAAGACTTAGATAAGATGGTGGTAGCTAGCCACGCGGGCTTAGAAAATGCCCTACGACCAACCAAACCGAGTCTTACAATTGACCCCGCCGGGAATCGAACCCGCGATCTCCTGTGTAAAGTCAGTGAACTTTGCCTCTGAGCTACGGAGGCGGTTAAATCTAATAAATAAATATTTTTATGAATACAAACTTATATTATTATGTCAGTTGAAGAATTGACCGTCTCGTGTATCGATGTATGGGAGAACATTTTTTTCAACTACAAATTTAAATTTGTTTTTCAATCAGAATGTTGTACTAGTTGATTTTTGTTGTAAGGTCTCGTATCCAGTGTGTTTTGGTTTTCAATTTATTATCAACTAGCTTTTGCTCGCGGCTTCGCCCGCGTGGACTTCGTTTTTATGACTGTCTTTGAGTGTGAGTGGACATGAGCTTTCTCCAGATCCCTCGAGAACTATGTCAGGATAATTTCTAATTAGCAAATTATGTCATTTTCCACCTCCTCAAATATCTCGGTGCAAAAAATCACAACAATCCATTGTTCCGTTGCGATGTTAAAGAAATGGGTACTAATTAAACAAGCTTCTTTTTAATAGCATTATTCGCCTCAGAAAATATAAGTTACCTTCTAAATTACTAAGTCGGCCACAACCAACGCGCGTCTGAATAATAGTATCTCAGCCACTAGTTATCTTCTATGTAAGCCACTGTAAATATAACTCAGCATGATGGTTATTTTTTAGCATCTAAATTTGTGGCATGCATTCAAATAGCAAACTTTTAAAATAATAATATATGACACCAAAATAGTAATTCTATTAGCTTCTAATTGTATAATTTAGTATGTTTAAAATGTAAGTCATCCTACATTAATTGACGAACCTAACCTAACGCAACCGAACCTAACGGATCCGAGTCGGGGTGCTCCGCAAGTCCTAGCTCGCTTCGCTCGCTCCCGCTTCCATTTAGAACTCCCCGTACCACACTCTTCCTACAGTGTTAAGTTGTCGACGGGAGCCCCGACGGGGCTCCTACTTCTGTGTTCTCATGTTAAACCTAACACTACGACTGTGCACACACAGTCTCCGAACCTAACGGATCCGAGTCGGGGTGCTCCGCAAGTCCGAGCTCGCTTCGCTCGCTCCCGCTTCCATTTAGAACTCCCCGTACTACACTATTCCTACAGTGTTGAGTGGTCGACGGATTAGTGGCCGAGTCAGTAAATTAGTTGGCAATGTATAAATCAGAAGGACAAGTAAAAATAATTGTTGATCTTGAGTCGACGCTTTCTTTAACATTTTTAGTTGGCGTTGTAAAGAAGATGACTTAGTTTATTAGAGGCTATCTCATTTTCCCGATGCTTAGTTATTAAATGAGAAGGTTGACCACGTGGCCAAAAAAAAATTCTGTGGCCGAATTTATTATTTCTCTAAAGAAATTAACCAAAAAAAGAGTATTTTTTCAGTTCCTCCAGGAACTGCATCGGACCATGCTATATTTATAGAATAAAAAGTAGCCTATGTCCTTCCCAGTGACACACGCTACCTGCATGCCAAATTTCATCCAGATTGGTCCAGGCGTTGAAGAGTGAAAAGGGACAAACGAACAAACAAACACATTTTTACATTTTTAATATGTATTAGTAAGGAAGTAAAACATTTTATATCTTACACCAATTGCATTTATTTTAAAGTTTTAATCTAAACAGACAGGGTTCTGAATATATTCTGATAATTAAGTCGAGAAAACATTTGACAGCTACTGGAACAACTCCCAGTATGGAGGCTACAACTCCCAGTCCGAAGGCTACAACTCCCAGTCCGGAGGATACAACGCCCAGTCTGGAGGCTACAACTCTCAGTCCGGAGGCTACAACTCCCAGACCGGAGGCTACAACTCCCAGTACGGAGGCTACAATCCCCAGAACGGAGGCTACAACATGAGGCACAACCTCTCAAACCCGGCTCTGGAGGTTGGAGTGTGCTACATCGAGGTGGCGTAAGTTACAATTTAAAAATAAAATTATTTTACCATGTCATCATTATCATATCAGCCAAAGAACGTCAACTGCTGTACAAAGGCCTTCCCCAAGGATTTCCACAGCGACCGATTCTGCGCTGCCCGCATCCACGGGCTTCTCGCGACCTTCACCTCACCTTCAGAAATTTATGGAGATCATCATCATCATCATATCAGCTCATATACGTCCCCACCGAGGAGCTCGAGCCTGCCCTGAATTTGGGCCTTTTGAGATATAAAAATAATATTTAGGCACTAGAGCACACTCTATATCTTAAAAAATTTTGAAGGTGAGGTGAAGGTCGCTAGAAGCCACTGGATTCGGGCAATGCAGGACGCACACACACGTAATATATATATAATTTTATAGTTTTTTGGATTTTATAGTGTAAGACAGTCTATCACCATTAAAATTTAAAGTTCAATATTTACCATAACATGCAATATTATTATTTAAACTTTTGAGTTTGTTACACTTCATTATTTTAAGAAAATCGATCCCTATCAAAATGTTGTCGCTAGAAAGTAAAATAATTCATTATACATTTTATATAAAAACAGTTTGAAACAAAAAGTTTATGCAATATCAAGCGTATTCTACGTCCGCTACATTAGGTGTAAAAGCCTACGTTTTCTCACGAGATAGTTAAAAAAACTGGCCTAGCCTTTAAACATTAAAAAAAATAAAAAAATATCAGGGCCCTTTACTTCTATTAATTATACTGTACAACGTTTCCCGAGGGAACTCATAATCAAATTTACAAAAAAAAATTGCTCAATAAGTTTTTTTTTATACATAAAAAATTTGAGTGCGTTTGACTGCAATGGTAAGTGATGATGCAGTCGAGGATGGTACACGCAAACTCAAATAATGCCTATTCACTTTTGCCTCGAAGATCCCCAAACTATAGGAATCGGGAAACACTGACGCAGGCAAGGATGAGTAGAAGCACCAGTTACCCGGTGTCACACCAATTTTGTAACAGCCTGTTTAGTTTTGTACTTAAACCCAATCTTTTTTTCTGAACAGGACCGCTACACTTGTAAAGGATGGTGGCAAAATTCCAGTTGGAAATGGGGTAAGTAAAAAACATCACCATTGAGGGGCTCGAGCCTACCATGAATTATCGGGTCTTGGTCGACCACGCGTGCCATATGCGGCTTGGTCGACTTCACACACAACCTTGGAGTATGCAAGACGCAGACGTATGCAAGTTTCCTCCCGATGTCGATGCTTCCTTCACCGTAAGAGCGTCGCACATATGAAATCTAAATTCGAAAAAACATTGGTTGGTACTAGTAATTAATTTTCGAAAAACTTTTTTTTTTTTGTATGCTTAAATGAATATATATATACACGGTTCCAAATTCAAAAAAGGCTGTAATCCCTAAGTTTCTATTGAAAATAAAACACGATACTGGGAGCACGATTCCACCTCCAAATTTCATCATCAAATCAGCTTCAAAAAACTAAAACGATCTGTTGTCACCGGGAATACGCCTTTACTCCAAATTTCAGATCAATCGGACGATTTGAAATAAACAAACATAATAATTATATACAAGGTGTAACAAAATTGGTGTAGGACCCGTTCACTGGGGCTTCTACTCATCATACTGAACAACTTTCCTCAAGAAACCCATAGTCAATTCTGAAAAAAAAATCTCGACGCTTCATACAAAAATGAACAAAATTGGTCAATCAGCTGTTCGTTTTGTATGAAGAGTTCAATTTTTTTTGTGATTTCAGCAAACTTGTAGATAAAAAGTTGTTCAGTATGAGTAGAAGCCCCGGATAACGGGACCTACACTAATTTTGTTACATCCTGTATACATACATATAAACATTGCAAGTTCATCATATCAGCTCATATACGTCCCTACCGAGGGGCTCGAGCCTACCCTGAATTAGGGCGATCGGGCCTTAGTCGACCACGCGGGCCCAGTGCGGGTTGGTCGACTACACACACAACCTGCGAGTTTCTCCGCAGGCGTGTGCAGGTTTCCTCACGATGTTTTCCTTCACCGTTAAAGCAATCGGTAAGTATGTACGCAAGTTTTGAAAAACTCATTGGTACATTGGCCGTCCAGATGTGAACCCGGCACCTCTGGTTAGAAGAACCGAGTCGTTACCGCTTGAGCCACCGACGCTTTTGTGTATAATAAAATGTAAAAAAAAAATAAACATTGCAAGTTACATTTAATAAAAGCCATCCCCATATTTTGTCAAAATTATAGAAACGATCTATTATTTGTAAGCTGAAATCCACAAGCGATGCATATAATATAAATAGGGAAAGTAGGTTAAAACTAGGTAGACATGGTTAGAGCAAAAAGCGATAATAGAAGATGATATTGTTATCCCCTCGTCTGTGCTATTAACGGGTCATTAGGTGCTGAAAGAATGTGAGAATTCGATTGGTCGGTTTTAGCTCCAAACAGCTGAGTGCCTATTTCTACGCTAGGAAAGGCTCATTCATAGAAATGTGGTATAACCAATGACTTATATATATATTACTGGCGTAAATCTGTGGGTATAACACACTTAGCAACTTTTGTACTTACGACTTTACTGAAATTGCAAAAAAAAAATGACTTTTCAAACATTTTTTTAATTTTGTTTATCCACAATTAGTAAGTCTTTGGTGTCATCTCAACTGATGGTAAGCGACGATGAAGCCGAAGATGGAAGCGGGCTTACCAAGACTTTTTTTAATTTACAATTAGTAAGCCCTTGGCATTATCTCACCTGATGGTAAGCGACGATGATGCAGAAGATGGAAGCGGGTTTAGCAAGTTTTTTTTTATTTACAATTAGTAAGCCCTTGGCATCATCTCAACTGATGGTCAGCGACGATGATTTCGGCCGAAGAAGGAAGCGGGCTTACCAAGATTCCCCAACGCAATGGAGAACTGGCTATCTTATCTTCAAGCTGGAACACATCAATATTGTTAACATTGATATTTGGCGGCAAGATTTAGATAAGATGGTATAGTAGCTAGCCAGTTGGGCTTAGGAAATGCCCTTTCACCAACCAAACTGAGTCTTACAAAGTTAGACTCTGGCGGGAATCAGACTTCCTGATGTGAAGCTAATGGAATTAACCGTTACACCACGGAGGCGGTTAAAATCGATCAATTGATTCGAGAGATTTGTATGGAAAGTGAATTAAATATTGATCAGTATGATGAGTAGATGGAGCGTCGGTGACGTAACGGCTAGGGCCGCCGCCTCCTGTCCGGGAGGTCGTGGTTCGAATCCTGCCACGTGCCAATGTGATTTCAAATTTAGATTTCATATGTACGTTCATCCGTTGGTCTTACGACGAAGGAAAACACCGTGAGGAAACCTGCACACGCCTGCGGAGAAACTCGAAGGTTGTGTGTGAAGTCGACCAACCCGCACTGGGCCCGCGTGGTCGACTAAGGCCCGATCGCCCTATTTCAGGGTAGGCTCGAGCCTCTCGGTGGGGACGTAGGTATATGAGCTGATATGATGATGAGTAGATTTCGCACTTAACAGGTCCCTGAACCAATTTCGTTATATAAGTTAACCCTGTATAAGGTATATTTCCTTTCCAGTCTCGCTCAGACCTCAGCCGCGTCCGTTCCTGCTGCAAAGGCTACACGCGCAACATCTACAACTTCTACAAGTGCGACCCAGTGTGCACCAAGGAATGCGTCAACGCGCTCTGCACAGCTCCAGAGACCTGCACTTGTTTTCCGGACCACGTGAAGAATTTGGGAGGGTTCTGTGTGGCTACCTGCCCCATTGGGTGTCAGCACGGGAGGTGTCAGGGGAACGAGTGTGTGTGCTCTCCAGGGTTTACGTTGGATAGGGAGAGGAAGTTCTGCACGCCAGTTTGTAAGGACCACTGCTCTGGGTCTGGTAAGTTTACAAACCTTTAGTCTAAGATTATACTTACTTACTAATACTTACTCCGCTTGCTCAACGACCCAAAGTGTATACTGGCCTCCGATACGAGAACTTGCCATTTGTCCCGGTCTTGTGCGGTTTCGCGCCAGTCGTCAGCTTGGAGCTCGCGCAGGTTCGCGTTCACCACATCGCACCATCGACACCTGAGGCGACCGACTAGGCGTCGACCTGTTGGTTGACCCTCATAGGCTCTCTTCACATACCGATCTTCTCCCATTCTCTCTAGGTGACCGAGCCACCGGAGTCTGTGAGCTTTCGTCTCTCCGATAATTTCTGGGACCGCCACCAGCTCTTCGATCTCGGAGTTTTTTAGGATTCTCCAACTGCCATCGATTCTCTGCTTTGGGCCGAGAATTTAACGGAAGATTTTCCTTTCGGCATCCAGGAGTTTATTCGATTCCAGAGTAAGTGTCCAGGCCTCACATCCATACATTAAAAGATAAGACTGTCTAAGATTATACTTTGAAAAATTATGTGGTGTTAATTATCATGGCTCCTGTGTAGGTCCCGTTAACTGGGACTTCTACTCATCATACTGAAGAACTTTTGTTCTATGACTTTTCAGAAACTGCAAAAAAAAAATTAAGTGAGAAAACGTGGTTTGCGAACTTTTTTACGACTGCGATAGGCAAAAACGAGTGGGGGGGTTTTAAAAATAAAACTAAAAAGCTTTTGTACTACAAATTTACTAAAGGAAATATTTTTTTGGACTTCTTATACAATCGCTTAGCTGATTAGCTAAATAATGCAATACCTACGTATATGGGATGTCCAATTTTTGTATGATTCCAGCTAAGTTGTAGACCAAACGTGTTAAGTTTCATGAACAGAAGCCCCCTTTAAAAATAATAATCTCTACTTCAAGTAATACTCTGTAAATGATAATAAAAAATTGATCTGAGAAAAACCTAAAAATGATTAAAATAGTATTGAGAAACTTGGCAGACTTATATTTTTATTACTGCAGGAAGCTCTCAGATATAAATACATACTTTACATACAAAATTGTGAATCATATAATTATCACACTTCGTAAGATTTTTTATACTAATCATACAACTTACATTTTCATCTGGATGCAACAAAAAATCGGCATCGATATGGAGTGTGTGATTTTTTGAGGTCTCGTATCACTTAAATCACTTAGTAAAGGGTGCCATTACCATCCATTACTAAGCCTAAACCGACCGTCTGTCCGTCCGTATGGCTGACCTTGAAAGAGCTCTGTATCTTTAACGTTTGATCTAAGGCGGGCCTGTCGCAATCCGCGCTGTAGGTATGAAAATGTACCTACGCCGCGCTCTACACCGCGCCTAACTAATTAGTAATCTGTGACCGCGCCAAGCTGTGCAAATTCAGTAGTCAGAAGAGATAAGAGTTATGCGATAGAAAGAGAGGCAACTTGTATGTGAATATAACTGTAGGTAATTAGCACTGTGAGACCTGAATTTGCACTTTATTGTGTCGTAGCAAGAGTCGCCATTCATTCAAATGATTTTGCGGAGTTAACCTTCTTTTACGTAGTAAATAAATCTTTATTCTTTGTCTAAGGTGTTGGTGGTAGAAAACTCTCGGTCCGACTCGCACTTGGCCAGTATTTAAAATTGTTTTAGTGCAGAGTTAAAAGCTGATAGCTTTGTTGTGTTTTATCGCTACAGTTGAACTTATGCATGATGTGGGTTGACCTTCATCCGGACCCAATGTCCGAGTCGATAACTGCGACAGTTCGGATTGGCTATCAAGCATGTTGTGCATCCTATAAAATTTAATATGCAAAATTTTGCAAGGAATGTTTTTATACTATGCCTCAATGGTGGAGTAGGTAATCCGCTCGCTACTCATCAGGAGGTCGCGTATTCGATTCCTGGCGGAGTTTCAATTTTTAACCGACTAGTGCTTCCCGTGTGGTCCCATAAAAAAAATATCAAAATCGGTGTAGCGCTTTATTAGAAAATTTACAAAAACTAAAAATAATAATGCAAAATTGTACTAAATTGTTGAAGTCGGTTTTTTTAACGTGTTTAGCTTTTTTTAAGACTCATTTTGGTTTGTGATAGGGTGTTTTTAAGCCCGTCTGGCTAGCTACCATCATCTTATCTAAATCTTGCAACCAAATATCAAAGTTACCAGAATTGATGTGTTCCGGCATGAAGGTGAGATAACCATCTCCCCATTGCTTTGAGGAATATTGGTGGGTCCGCTTTCATTTTCAGGATCATCGTCACTTATCATTAGGTGAAATGATGCCATCATTACAGCTCATATACGTCCCCACCGAGGGGCTCGAGCCTACCCTGAATCAGGGTGATTAGACCTTAGTCGACCACGCGGGCCCAGTGCGGGTTGGTCGACTTCACACACAACCTTTGAGTTTCTTCGCAGGCGTGTGCAGGTTTCCTCACGATGTTTTTCCTTCACCGTTAAAGCAATCGGTAAGTATGTACGTAAGTTTTTGAAAAACTCATTGGTACATTGGCCGTCCAGATTTGAACCCGGTACCTCTGGTTAGATGGACCGAGTCGTTACCGGTTGAGCCACCGACGCTTTTTTGAAATGATGCCAAGGACTTACTAACTGTGGATGAAAAAATGGGGTAGGGTTTTGTCGGGGGCACAGTGCCGTTGGCTCAACGTTTTTAAGGTGAAAAATTTTTCTTCTCGCTTTTCTGCAATCTGTGGGAATTACTTCAGTTGAAGTGATGTCGTCAAAAGGTACGGGTCTGTGTAGCAGGAAATGTGTATATTTTTCAGTCACGAAGGTTGTAACATGGCCATGTTGCGTAATGCTAGGCCGTTTTTTTTCAGTCACGAAGGCTAAGGATACATAGAAGTGCCGCTAAATTTTTTCCTGTCAATAAGGCTAAGAAACATGGCCATGCCGCCTAATGCGAGGCCGGAGGTCCGCTAGGTTTTTGCTTTTTGTCAGGTGTGACATCACATGCGACTTAGGCTCTCTTTTTTGTATATATATATATTTTCTTCCGGCTTCGCAGAAAACGCTCCGGTCTTCGTTTAGGATGTGTGGATCTATATCATCCTTGGCGTATCTGGTAGATATACGAGAGGGAATGTTGCCGCTGCCGGCTCACGGCATTAATCAAAGCTGCTGTTAAATGAGCAAACGTACTTTTCCCCGTTTGTGACTTTAAAGATGTTTCGAATCAAAAAATATCCTCCAGATTTTTTATGACCTAAACATTTGGTATTTGTTTCAAAAGGTAACTGCACAGAAATGGATACCTGCGGTCGCCGCTGTCGGCTCACAGCATTCAGCAAAGATGCTGTTAAATGAGCAAACGAACTTTTCCCCGTTTGTGATTTTAAAGATATTTCGAGTCAAAAAATGTCCTCCAGATTTTTTATGACCTAAACATTTGGTATTTGTTTCAAAAGGTAACTGCATAGCGCTGGACACCTGCGGTCGCCGCTGTCGGCTCATAGCATTAATCAAAGATGCTGTTAAATGAGCAAACGAACGTTTCCCCGTTTGTGATTTTAAAGATGTTTCGCGTCAAAAAATGTCCTCCAGATTTTTTATAACCTAAACATTTGGTATTTGTTTCAAAAGGAAACTGCACAGCGCCGGACACCTGCGAATGCAAACAAGGCTTCATGTCCACTAAAGATGGTGGTTGTAAGCTAGCCTGTGACCGCTGCGACAACGGACACTGTGTGGCTCCCAACAACTGCATGTGTAACCCGTGAGTTTACCTATATACTACTATACTTATATTCATCATCATCATCAGCATATTAGCCGAAGGACGTCCACTGCTCGACATAGGCCTCCCCCAAGGATTTCCACGATGATCGTTTCTGCGCTACCCGCATCCAGCGGTTTCCCGCGACCATCAGTAGGTCATCGGTCCACCGAGTGGGAGCCCTGCCCACGCTATATTTTCCGGTGTGCGGCCGCCACTCGAAAACTTTACTGTTCCAGCGGCCATCTGTTCTACGAGCTATGTGCCCCACCCGTTGCCACTTAAGTTTAGCAATTCTGTGAGCTATGTTATCTCCTGGTTTCTGATTCGATCACGCCGAGAAACTCCAAGCATAGCACGCTCCATTGCCCTAAAAAAACCGGCCAAGTAAACCGCACATATAGGGTTCCGTGCCATCTTACTAGATGGCGCTAGTTTCTTCACTTCCATACTATCATAGGTACTAGATGGCGCTAGTTTCTTCACTTCCATACTATCATAGGTACTAGATGGCGCTAGTTTCTTCACTTCCATACTATCATAGGTACTAGATGGCGCTAGTTTCTTCACTTCCATACTATCATAGGTACTAGATGGCGCTAGTTTCATCACTTTTAACACGTTGTTTTTATGGAGACTTTCACGTTTTCTGTTTATTAGTATTTGTTGTTACAGCGACACGACAACAGAAATACATCATCTGTAAAAATTTCAACTTGCTAGCTATCACGGTTCATGAAATACAGCCTGGTGACAGACGGGCAGACGGACGGACAGCGAATTCTTAATTATAAGGTCCCGTTTTTACCCTTTGGGTACGGAACCCTAAAAACAGCAATGGTTAGAATGGAATTTCGGGATGGACATAGGCTAAAAAGAAACCAGCTCACTCTCGATGTCCACGGGGGCGAAAACGCGGGCAGCAGCTAGTCTTGTACAAATTACTTACTATACTTCGTTAACAACCCATAAACGTCCCCACCACTGGGGCACGGGCATCTTCTCAAACTCGAAAAGGTTAGGCACTGTAAAGGTAAGGGAAGCGTCGGTGGCAAGGTCCGCTACCTCCTATCCGGGAAGTCGTGGTTCGAGTCCTGCCACTTACCAGTGTGTTTTCAAATTTCGATCGATGTTCGTTAATCCGACGCTCTTACGGTGAAGGAAAACATCGTAAGGAAATCTGCACACATCTGCGAAGAAACTCGAAGGTTGTGTGTGAAGTTTACCAACCCGCACTGGGCCTGCGTGGTCGACTAAGGCCCGATCGCCCTAATTCAGGGTAGGCTCGAGCCCTCGGTGGGGACGTATATATGAGCTGATGTGATGATAGGAAAACAAAAATAAAAGTTTAAATAAAATAAACTCATATTTACTTTGATCGTCTGCCCCGTGATCATAGGAGAACCTACTATAAGTTACTCAAAAAGCGGATTACACTAGAAAGAGAATCACCAGGGCTAACTACTTAAAAATTGCAGCTTGCTGGGGTATTTTATAGTTTGACCTGTGATTTATGATCTACTAGCTGTCCCGGCGAACTTCGTTCCACCTTACACTACACTGCACTACCTTACCCTACCCTAAAACCAATTATTTTTTGACTGATATTTTTTTTTTATTGATGAATATCATATTTTTATACTTATTATCCTATTACCGACGAAGACCTATGCAAAAACACAGAAATCATAAAAATTGGTCCAGCCGTTCTTGAGTTATAAATGGTGTAACTAACACGTCTTTCTTTTATATAATAACTAGCTGTCCCGGCGAACTTCGTTACACCTTGCACTACACTACCCTACCCTACCCAACCCTACACAACCCTACCCTACACTACCCTACCCTACATACACAACACTACACTATCCTACCCTACACTACACTACCCTAACCTACTCTACACTACACTACCCTATCCTATCCTAAAACCAATTATTTTTTTAATGATATTTTTTTTATTGAATATCATAATTCATAATTCATTTATTCATAATATCTAATAATTACATGTCAAAATAGAAAATAAAAATAAAAAATATAAAAAAATATAACAATGTCAAAACTCAAAATAATGTCAAGTTATACAACATTAATTAATAATTTTAGGTTACATAGGTACGAATATGTAGTCTAAGAATTCAATTTTAAATTAAAAAATTCGTTGATATTATAAAACGCCTGCTCGACGAGCCAACGTTTTAGTAACGACTTGAAACTCCTCAGACTGGGGGCATTAGTTATGTTCTCCGGTAGTCGATTGTACAGTTTAGGGCCCATAACATGCGTCAATTTTCTGGACTTAGTAAGTCGGTGAGGGGTGGGCCTGAGTTTACTGGCGTTTCTTGTATTATATGCATGGGTATCCTTATGTGTTGGGTATTGATCCAGATTACTTCGCACGCTCATGGCCATCTGGGAGATGACTAATGAGGTTAGTGTAAGGATACCCAGCGTTTTAAAAAACGGTCTAGCCGAGTCCTTTCGCGGGATGCAGGCGATTGCGCGGACAGCGCGCTTCTGCAGCACGAAAGCACGCTCAAACTCCGCGGCGCAACCCCACAGCTCGGCTCCGTACTGCAGCAGGGAGTGAACCGTGGCGAAGTAGCAAGCGCGCACTGTTTCGCGCGGGACCACTCGTATTTTAATACTTATTATCCTATTCCCGACGAAAACCTATGCAAAAACACAAAAATCATAAAAATTGGTCTAGCCTTCTTGAGTTTTAAATGGTGTAACTAACACGACTTTCTTTTATATATATACATTATACAGGGTGTAAAAACACCACTCCCGGAAACTTAAACTGGGGCTTCTTCTCATCATACTGAACAACTTTCTCCAAGTAACCTATACTGAATTCTCGAAAAAAAAATTCGACTTATCATACAAATCAAAATCAGCTAATCGGCCAATTTTGTATGGAAAGTCCAAAAAAAAATTCCTTTCATTCCTTGGAGAAAGTTGTTCAGTATAATGAGTAGAAACCCCAGTTTAAGTTTTCGGGAGTGGTCTTTTTACATCCTGTATAGATGTAGATTTTATGTTTAAAATGAACATACAAAAACACTATAATATAATTTTGTTTTGATTCGCTACCTACTTAAATAAGCTTACGCTTAAGCATACAAGACCAGCGAAGAATGCGTGAATGAGTAATAAATAGTGCAACCTTAACTGCATCCGTGGCGTAATGGCACACCCCGGACACTTCATACAAAGGGGGCGAAATGACATTTCTAAAAACAAATGACGAAACAAATGAAATCGCGGCGAAATTCTATACGTTCGAGAACCAAACTTAAAACAATCTGTACCAACCTGGGAGACGAGGGGGTGAGGTCGCAATGTAGAGTGTCCATACTGTATGTTAGTACTAATATGTATCCTTTGGTAATGGTTAGTCCATTCGCTTCACACCAGGAGTTCGCGGGTTCAAGTCCCGTCGGAGTCAACTTTGTAAGACTCGGTTTTATTGGTGGTAGGTAATATAGAAATCATTGGTGGTAGGGCATTTTTGTAGCCCGCCTGGCTAGCTACCACCATCTTATCTAAGTCTTGCCGCCAAACATCAGTGTTAACAACATTGATGTGTTACGGCTTGAAGATAAGATAGCCAGATCCCCATTGCGTTGGGGAATCTTGGTGAGCCCGCTTCCATCTTCGGCATCATCGTCACTTACCATCAGGTGAGATGATGCCAAGAGCGGGCGTACCAATTGTGGATAAAAAAAATCAAACGTGTAATTTCATTTTCAATGGACTTAACAAAATAGTTCTCAATTCGACTGTATGTTCTCTTTTCCTTGCCGATTGTGAACCGATTTTAATTATTATTTTAATTTTAGTTACGCTCCCAAAACGGTCCTATATTAAAACTGATCACTTACTTGATTAGAAAACGAAAAAAATATGTAAAAATTTCGAAAACTTATAAACTTTTTTGTTTCATTTATTTACTAGTGGTTTGCCTCGACTTGGTTCCTACTTTAAACATTCTGGATCTAGACAACAGCGCCACCTACCTACCAGGTCCTAATATTTACTATTCAAGTGACCTTATAATTACAAAAAAATCATCAAAATTAGTCAGGCCGTTTAGGATGAGAAGAATTGCGGACACAGGCACATCGGATTTTTTATATAAAGATGTAATCCTTAATATTATACTATTATATATATAAAAGAAAGTCGTATTAGTTACACCATTTATAACTCAAGAACGGCTGGACCGATTTCGTTAATTCTTTTTTTGTTGAGTTCGTTATTGTCAGGAGAAGATTTAGGGTACGATGTTGCCGAAGATGGAAGCGGGCTTACCAAGATTCCCCAACGCAATGGGGAACTGGCTATCTTATCTTCATGCCGGAACATACCAATGATATCAACATTGATATTTGGCGGCAAGACTTAGATAAGATGGCCATTCTTGCGTAACTACAATTGACAAATAATATCTGTAGTTAGCGAGTTATTACCAAAGCATGTAAATGGAAAGCCCCCATTGAAGCATCGTTAGCAACCATTTTGTGTGGTCGTGGTGGCAAAAGCTAATTGTGTATATTTGGTGACATACAGGTGTAAACTCTATATAGCGACACTCAAGTGACCGGACATTTTGTGACGTTGTTGAGAGTTTTCGTTATACAGAGAGAAATGAGCGTCAAAGTAAACCAATTGGAGCCAGAAAGCAAAGTATATAATATTAGTACTAACATACGAGTATGGACATTCCCTGCAGCTCTCTAGATTGCGACCTCACCCCCTCGTCACCCAGATTGATACAGATTGGTTACAGTGTGGTTGTCGAACGTATAGAATTTCGCCGCCATTTTGTTTGTTCCGTCATTCGTTTTTTGAAATGTCATTTCTGGCCCGTTGTACGAAGTGTCCAGGGTGTGCAGAAAGAGTGAAACGTTATATCGAGTGACGTTTTACAGAGTTTACACTGTACTTTTAGTTACTGGACTAATTCCTCTTGCAGTGGCTTCCAGAGGGCCGCCCAAGGCTGCATACCGGTCTGCGACCGCTGCACCAACGGGGACTGCGTCGGGCCCAACCTGTGCAGGTGCCACCCTGGCTACGCCATGCAAGAAGGGCAATGCGTGCAGGAGTGTCGAGCGTAAGTTCTGTCACAGTAGATGATAATAATAGTACAAGTACAGATGAAGTGCTCGCAATGACGCTTTAAATAAATAGCAACTCTCGCTACGCGGTAATAAAGGACAGTCTAGTTCGCAACCGCGCTTAGTGCACGCTTTCTGCACGAGTTGGGAACCGACTGCCGAGCGCGGCCTGTAAGCCGCGCCGTTGTGTAGGTACTTATCTCGCGCTCTCGGCCGAGTGACGTTCTGTGCTAATATACTCGTTTTAGTTAGGACACTCACTAGATACTACTACAGCGTCGGTGGCTCAACCGGTAACGACTCGGTCCTCCTAACCAGAGGTGCCGCGTTCAAATCCGGGTTCAGATGACGTTTGTGAATGTGTAAATGTGTGCGTAAAAGTGTGTTGAAATGAATGTAGGGCTGTTCCCCAATTTTCTTTATTATTATTAGCTGTGTACAACTAGGTACTTACCCACGATACATTTTACTACAATCAATCACTGAATATTCTTAGTAAACAGTGCTGCCTACATAAACTGTGTCCTCCGTGGCGTAATGGTTAGTCCATTCGCTTCCCACCAGGAGGTAGCGGGTTCGATTCCCGGTAAGGTCAACTAGTAAGACTCGATTTGGTTGGTGGTAGTGCATTTTCTAAGCCCGCCTGGCTACCTACCACCATCTTATCTATGTCTTGCCGCCAAACATCAGTGTTAACAACATTTATGTGTTCCGGCTTAAAGATATGATAGCCAGTTCTCCATTGCGTTGGAGAATCTTGGTAAGCCTGCTTCCATCTTCGGCATCATTGTCACTTACCATCAGGTGAGATGATGCCAAGGGCTTACGAATTGTGAATAAAAAAAGCTCGATTTCATTTTATAGGTTGACAATATCGTAGACATTGAGTTACTATAGTCACTTGTCACTTGTCACTTGTCACTGGTCAATACCTAAGAGAAGAACGCAAAAATAAACCACATAACATAATAAAGGCACTGAGCTACTGAGGGACCTGAGACCAAAGAGAATAGAATCACAACATTTGAGCTGTGACAATCGAATGTCAAGTACCTACCAGTGCGCGTACCCGTGCGTTGCGGGGGTAATTCATAAGTGGGAGGCAGGGAGTGTCCCTTCTTTACGTATTAATATTTAGTATTCTTTGGTAAGACTTTAGTAGTGGCCGGCGGCACAGTATTATAATACATATAGCGGCTTACAGTAGTGCAATAAGTAGTTAATAAGTTTAATTTTATTGTCGTTCACGTTTTTGTCATACATACCTAAATACGGGCATTAGTTGTTTATTTTTAATCAATAATCAACAGCCATCTGTTCTACGAGCAATGTGCCCCGCCCACTGCCACTTAAGTGCCACAGATGGCCGTTGGGGCAGTAAAGTTCTCGAGTGGCGACCACGCACCGGAAAGCGTAGTGTAGGCGGCCTCCCACTCGGTGGACCGATGACCTGGTGAAGGTCGCGGGAAGCCGCTGGATGCGGACAGCGCAGAACCGGTCGTCGTGGAGATCCTTGGGGGAGGCCTATGTCCAGCAGTGGACTTCCTTCGGCTGATATGATGAATCAAGATAAGATAAGATAAGATAAGATTTTTATTTTGCAATTATACAGGTACACATTAAACAGGTGATGATATTTAAATACGTCTCTTCTGTATAGCTAATATTAAAACAAGCATGCAAAAATTAAATTAAAAAAAACATAAATTTATGATTGTCATGGTCACATTATTTGTTGGTCGAATAATTCATTGACATTGTAGAATTTTTTTTCAATTAGCCAGTTATACAATTTTTTTTTAAATAGTGTTATTTGTAGGTTCTTAAATGAGTCTGGTGTTGCATTATAAATTTTTGTGCACATGAATACACTGTTTTTACAATATAATGTAGTTCTGGGACGATGGTCTGATACTAGTCGGTCAACATTTCGTGTAGCTCTTGGAAATACATCCTTGGCTCTCTTGAACAAGTAAATATGTTTTTTTACGAAAACACACACTTCAAAAATATATAAGCTAGGAAGAGTTAACAGATTTAGTCTTGAGAAATATGGTTTACAACTGTCTAAAGGATGGGCACCACACAGTGCACGTATACATTTTTTTGTGCTGTAAAAGCTTTACATTTATGAGAGCTATTTCCCCAAAGCAAAAGTCCATATCTCAAGACAGATAATACACAGCCATGGTAAGCTAACAAAGCTGTCTTCTGAGATGTGACCTTTCGTAATCTAGAAATAACATATACAAATCTGTTTAATTTATTGCACACTTTTTCTACTTGGTTATTCCATGTTAAGTACTTATCGAAAACTATTCCTAAAAATGATATATGGTCAACATTAGTTATTGTTTGATTTATATATTTTATGTCAAAGTTAAATTGTGAACTGCCTCTTGTATTAAACTGAATGTAATTTGTTTTATTTAAATTAACATGTAGATTATTATCGTTCATCCAATTAATAACAGATTTTACAGTATTATTAATTTCTAATTCATACAAATTTATGTCATTTTTATTACATGTCAAAATAATAGTAATATCATCCGCAAATAAGACACATTTATGCTTCGTCACGTAAGGAAGGTCATTTATATAAAACAGGAACAATAATGGGCCCAAAATACTACCCTGTGGGACTCCCACTCTGTTGTATTTCAAGTTAGACGTAATGGGCTTGCTAACATTTTTGTCATCTAAGGTATTTATTACCACACACTGTTTTCTATTCGCTAGATACGATGAGATCCATTCCAAGGATGAGCCGCGAATCCCGTATTTTTCCAACTTTTTTAGTAATAATTTATGGGACACGTAGTCGAACGCTTTCGACATATCAAAACATATTGCTGTAGTATATTTCTTTTCGTCGAGATTTTTCAAGACATAGTTTGTTAAGGTGTAAGTAGCTTAGAGGCAAGATTTGCCTTTTTGGAAGCCATATTGTTCCTCTTTTATTATATTAAATTTTTCACAAAACTCGGATAACCTAGCATGCATACACTTCTCAAATATTTTTGCTAATACTGGTATGAGAGCAATAGGCCTATAATTGCAAAGATCCAACCTATCTCCTTTTTTCTTATAAAGAGGTTTTACAACTGACACTTTAAGCTCTTCAGGAAAAATACCTTTTTCGAATGATAAGTTTACCAGATAAGTAAGGACGGGAGCAAGTTCTTTTTTACATTCTTTAAGAACTTTGGTTGAAATTTCATCATTTCCGCATGCGTTGGAATTATTCAAAGATGCAATCACTTTAACTATCTCATCGATAGACACTGGTTTTAAGAAAATTGTGTTTGGTACACTGTTCAGATTTTCAATGGTATATCCATGGGTTGTATTATTAATTTTATTTGTAATGTCAATGAAATAATTGTTAAATGTCTCAGCTATATCCAAAGGATTGTCAATTAAATTGTCATCTTTTCTAATGTTCTTTATACTTGAATCTAAAATGTCATTGTTCATATTGTCATTAATTATTTGCCATGATGTTTTTTTTTTTTTTTTTTATTTTTTATTCATATTATTTATATTATTGCTATTCACTATATATTTAGTATTAGTTATTTTTTGAGCATTATATATGCATTTTTTCAGTAGTTTCGAGTAACTATTATATTTATTTTTAGCCTCGTGTGATTTAGACTTATAGTATTGGAATCTTAACATTCTTTTTCTTTTACATCCAATTTTTAGCCCCTTAGTTATCCAATTACTACCTGTCCTTTTATTGTTCATTCTTATTCTTATTTTAGGAAAACACAGGTAATAAAGAAGGGTTAGTAATTCATAAAATTTTTGAAAAGCTCTATTTAGATTTTGTTCAGAGTAGACATCATGAAAAGACAGGTCAATAAGATACATTTTAAATTTTTCGATATTATCAATGTTCAGGTCTCGTCTATAAAGAAACCATTTTTTGGGTTCTGATACTTTATTTTTGACTGAAACATGATGAATTGCGCGGTTTCATGGTCCGATAGCTGGAGGGGTATAACTCTACCAGTAGCATGTTTTATATTGGTGACTATATGATCTATACAGGACTCACCCCTCGTAGGCTCATTAATAAGTAGAGTAAGATTATGGTTTTTACATATATCTGTTAAATATTTTGTTGTATTGTCAGGATTTAAAGTGTTAATGTTCATGTCTCCTGCAATAATAATTCTCCTCTTGTTTTTTTTTCTTTTCAAGATCTCCTAACACCGCTTCAAGTCGTTCAAGAAAGATCTTAGCAAATTTTGGTTTAGGTATTCTATAAACACACACTATGATAACATTGTAAGCTGGTATTTCAATAGCACAACATTCGAAGTATTTATTTAAAAGGTATTTTTTAAAGATATGGATTTCTTTACAGATCATACCCGTTTTTAACAAAATGCAGCAGCCGCCTCGCTTATTATCTCTTGAATAACCTACAACATACCTATAGCCACGAATTTTGATATTTGTTTCATCACCCGATTGCACAAATGTCTCGGTAAAACACAGTGCATCGGGCTCAATTCCTTCGTCTTGTAATGTAGCTAAAGTGATTTTTAACAATTCTCTTTTCGCAAGTAAGCTTGCAATATTTTGATGCATCAGTGTAAAAGAATTATTTTTGTTGTTATTATTGGTCACGAAAAAAAATACTGTTACTTACAAGGGGTTTTGCGATTACAGACTTAGATAAAGCTTTCTTTTTTACAATCGTTGGATAAAATTCCAATAGGGTTCGTTGTCTAAGATTTGTGGACTTGTTTGTCAGTTTTGTATGTCTGTTTTGTTTAAATATGTTTTTCCTAATTTGTAGATATTTGTATTCGTAATCTTTGCAATCAAAACTAAAATTTAAGTATTTACACAATCCCCTATGCCTATTGCGTTCATTCCAATAACAGTTTTTGCAATTTACAAATGTACTTTTTGGAAAACCTTGACACAGTACTTGAATTCGCTTATTTAATAGGGTTTCATTAAGATATTTGTTGCCAAGGATACTTAAAACATAGACGTCATTTTGTTTAAGAGATTTTAAAACGCTATATAATTCTGAAGTTACTTCTATAGGGTTCGTATCGTTCTCTCCCACACCGATAATTATCTTGTCTGTATTTTTTATGTTTGTCGTTTCTATGTTCTTGAGTATTTCGCAAGTGGATGCATTAGGTTTGGTAATCGCTGATATTTTGTATTTTTCATATCGTGTGTTAAGACGAGAATAAATGAGTTCTGACGCTAAATCTACACATTGTTGACTGCTATATATCCAGATGCGTGGCTGCTTTTCATTGCATAACAGCATTGACGTGTTTTGGCTTGAAGATAAGATAGCCATATTCCCATTGCGTTGGGGAATCTTGATAAGCCCGCTTCCATCTCCGGGATCGTTCAAGTATTACGTAACAAATTTGGGGGGGGAGGGTCTTGTAAAACGTTACGAATCGTTACAGGGGCGGGAGGGGGCGTTTGAACTACGCGTTACGTAACATAGTTTTTTCTTCTTACTAACGCGATTAAAACAGTAAAAAAAGTATTTTAGCGACTTTCCAGTACTTTACGCTACATAATTATTATTTTGACTTTTAGGTAAAAATGGTCAGTTGGTGGTTACATAACGTTTTACAAGGGGGGAGGGGTACAGAAAAACGTTACGGCGCGTTACATGGGGGGAGGAGGGGGTCAAAAATCATTAAAAAATTGCGTTACGTAATACTTGAACGGACCCTCCGGTATCATCGGCACTTACCATCAGGTGAGATGATGCCAACGGCTTAACAATTTTGAATAAAAAATAATTAAAAAGAAACCTATTAACCTTACTTTTGTTCTGAGTTCTGACTGATAACCTATCAAAAATTGGCCAAAATCGGTTAACTTTTAAAAGATGAAATTCGCTTTCGCCGTTGGTTCTGTTCTTCTTAAATTTCTCTGCTTCTCCTTTACAGAGGATATCAGCTTACCGCGATGGGTTGCAAGCTAGTCTCCGAGAATTGTGTCAATGGAGTACAAGCTCCTGAGGGGTGCCGATGTCACCAGGGTTACAACAAGGACGAGAGGGGACAGTGTGTCCCGTATTGTGCACCGTAAGTATCGTAAGATTAGCCATATGCACAGATTATATTGTCAATTGTAGATTTCAAGGGAATTTCCCTGCCGGCGTCCGTATTTCCCAATTCGTATAATTTAGGAATCTTCAAGTCGAGAATGAATAGGCACTATTTGAACTTGTGTGTTACTTTCTTTGCTGCATCGGCACTTACCATCAGGTGAGGTGCAGCCAAACGCACTCAAATTTTTAATTTTAAAAAAAATTGCTACTTTTGGATCTGAAGATAAAATTAAAAGAAGAGGATCAGTTATCACCGTTCAATACTCCTTATATATCCAAAGATCAGTATAAATATATGTGTGAGTGGATCAGGCCTCTGTACAAAGACCTCTCCCAAGGATTTCCACATCAACGGTTATACGCTTTTCGCATGCGGCGGCCTGCCGCGACCTTCACCAGGCCGTCAGTCCTCCGAGTAAGATAAGTGCGATCGATACACGAGAACTTTACTGCCCCAACGGCCTACCGCAACTGATGCTTGTCTTCGCCTTATGGTGCTGGCAGGAATAGCGGCCCTCACTATATGACCTAGCTGTCGGTTAGTGGGGACGCTATATCATAAACCTGGTAGTTTAGCGTATCTGGTAGATATACGAGAGGGAATGCCCAAACGATCATCTGTTCTATGAGCTATGTGCCGCGCCCACTGTCATTTAATTTTATTAATTAACTTAAGCTTAAGCTCATATATTAAGTACCAATAAATATTTAATTAAAATTTATTTCAGGGGAATTTGTGGACCCAACACACGTTGCGTAGCTCCAAACGTCTGCAGCACAACCAGTGCGACCAACCAGCAAAATCAATATCCTTACCCACAGAACCAGTATCCTTACCAACCGAACCAATATCCCACACAAACGACTCAATATCCCAACCAACCGACTCAATATCCAAACCAACCGACTCAATATCCCAACCAACCGACTCAATATCCCAACCAACCGACTCAATATCCCAACCAACCAGCCCAGCCAGACCAATACTATCCATACCAGCCAAACTCCAACCACCAGTTATACCCCGAGAGCCACAGTCAAGGTGTAACGCAGTGCTCTCAAACTTGCGTGAATGGTGTCTGCGTTGACAACAGATGCCAGTGCAACTCCGGATACGTGACAGACAGGACTGATGGAACTGAATCCAGGTAGGTTTAAGAATAAGATTTTTAACTTTATGCAATTAACGGAATAGGGATGACGACAGCATCAGAAATAAATTGTGAACTCTTGATCACTAAATTGCCCTTCTACTTAAACTTGAAAACCTTACTCGTTTTTTTGTCCATCAAGTCTTCGTTTTTTAATTCACAAAAATTACAAAATGAGTACATAAATGACGCTCCAAACTATGACATCACCCTTGGTATTTCAAACATTTTTAGAACAAAATGTCGTTTTTAACAGATGATAAAAAGTAAATCATATGACTAGCATTCGTCATCCTTATTACGGAATTGTTTGCAGTCACTTATAAAATACTAAGTTTACAGAAAAGAAAATTATTTTTTTTACTTACAATTGTTAAGCCCTTGGCATTATCTCACCTGATGGTAAGTGACGATGATGCTGAAGATGGAAGCGGGCTTACCAATATTCCCCAACACAATTAAGAACTAGCTATCTGATGTTTGGCGGCAAGACTTAGATAAGATGGTGATAGTAAGCCAGGCGGGCTTAGAAAATGCCCTACCACCAACCAAAGTTGACCCCACCGGGAATCGAACCCGCGACCTCCTGGTGTGAAGCGAATGGACTGACCATTATGCCATGGAGGCGGTTAGTTTTAATTGAATATCTTCATCCTTTAATTGGAGAAGTTGTGGCTCAGCTCGTCTTGCGCAGTCGCGGCGATCTCACAGGTTAACTCACCATAAGCACAGTTATTGCCTGAATGGGTTTTATTAATCTCGACGGTTTCGCGTGGTACGTTAAGCCGTTGACGACAGTTACTATCACTTCTTTAAGCCATGTGAGAGTCTGTATACAAGTTAAACAAAATTTGTGTAGGTCCTGTTAACTGGGGGTTCTACTCAACATACTGAACAACTTTCCTTAAGGAACCCATAGTTAATTCTCAAAAAAAAAATTGAATTTCTATACAAAAGTACACAAAATTGGTCAACCAGTTGATCGATTTGTGTAAAGAGTTATTTTTTGGCGATTTCAGCAAAATCATAAAACCAAATTGTTCAGTATGATAAGTAGAAGCCCTAGTTAACGGGACCTACACCAATTTTGTTTAACTTGTATACAGACTCTCACATGGCTTAAAGAAGTGATAGTTACTGTCGTCAACGGCTTTTACACCCTGTATAGGTGGCTTGAAAACGTCTGACAATAGGGATTGCCACTAGCTCTATGATGATGATGATGATGATGATGATGATGATCTATCCGACCGATTTCGGTCATGGCGACCACTTCGACTAGCTCTATATAACCACCACTAATCTGGACTTTAAA
The DNA here is from genome assembly GCA_947284805.1 of Coleophora flavipennella. Taxonomy (NCBI): domain Eukaryota; kingdom Metazoa; phylum Arthropoda; class Insecta; order Lepidoptera; family Coleophoridae; genus Coleophora; species Coleophora flavipennella. The sequence goes on from OX369297.1 coordinate 4,066,435, forward strand.
ACCCGTGTGTGGATCTTAGCCTATTATACTTCTCTATAGATAGAAAGAGACCCATCCCCCAGCAGTAGGAACGTTATGTCGAGTTAACGATTTCTCTTCTTCTTTCCAGGTGTGTCCCCCACTGCCCAGGAGGCTGCGCCAACGGCACCTGTTCAGCCCCCAACTTCTGCGTCTGCAACGTTGGCTACATCAAAGACCACAGCGTCAAAGGTCGCCAGAGCTGCATCAAGCGCACCAGAAGATCTGTCGATAGTCAGACCCCTGTCAACGTGGCTGAACTCCTCACGTTTGAAATTCCCGTTGACTATTAAAGTATTGTCTTGAGATCCGTTGACAGTAAGTCATTGTTAATGTATTTGAGCTTGATGTTTCTGTCATGATCATTGAAGCTGGGTCTTAACATTACAGTCCTAAAGTAGGGTTTTAATCAGAATATCAACTGTTACTTGCTAGTCATAGTTTCCACTTTATATCAATTGAAGATATTTTTTATCGTAAAATAAAATTTATGGAGTATATATGCAGTTTTTTTTTAATCTTTGCATTCACCTGTTTGTGCGACCAGCTATCACCCGAGGCGCCAGAAAAGTACCAATACATCTGAAGCAAAATGTAAACTGGTTATAATAAAGGTGGCTTGAAAACGCCTGACAATAGGGCTTGCCACTAGCTCTATAACCACCACTAATCTGGACTTTAAATGACGGATCCCGCTTCCATCTTCGGCAACATCGTCACTTACCACCAGGTGAGATGTTGTCAAGGGTTTACCAATTGTGAATGTAAAAAAAAACAGCCCGTCCGTATTTGCTTCTGGTTTCCAACACTGAAAACATGAATAAAAACTATAGTTAAACTTGTTAATCTATACTAATGTACTATAATATTATATACGAGTACAATAATATCACAAAGAGATTAAGGGTTTTTGTTTGTTTGTAGGGGGTTATCTTAAGAACGACTCAACCGATTCTAAAAATTTTTTACCAATAGAAAGCCACATTATCAATGTTTATAAAAATAATAGTTTAAAAAACTTAAGAAACGACTTCAAAATAAAATTCACTCAAAAGTATGAAATAATATAATTATACTTAGATACACGACATTAACCAACAGTAACGAAATCAAAGGTGGGTACGAATTAAATTAGGGGCCTAAATTTATTTTTGAGGTCGGTACCAGCACACAGCTACTTACGTATCAAATGTTTAAGATTCGATGGCAATGCTGACAACGACCTAAAAAAAATTTTAGGCCCCTAATTTAATTCGTACCCACCTTTGATATCGTTATTGTTGGTTAATGTCGTGTATCTAAGTGTATTAATATTATTTCATACTTTTGAGTGCATTTCATTTTGAAGTCGGTTCTTAAGTTTTTTAAACTTTTATTTTTGTTTGATTTATTTTAGTGATATACTATATTACAACTATCGGTCTATACTTACCTATTTATCTACGCAAAATATTTGAAGAATTATCCTCCAACTCCTAACCATTAGGGGTTGTACCTTCCTTCATCAGCTCATCAACATAAGATGATGACTAATAGACGCCAAAACTTGAATAGTTTTAGGTAATACATGCAACACGTAATATGTGCCTATAAAATTTGAGGCTTGTTCTCGAGATTTGACAATGGGACCCCCTCGGAAGTATATTCTTTCGAATAAAGATATATTTTGAAAATCGGTTCACAATCGGCGGAGATATCTCGTAACAAACATACAAAAAAAAATACAGTCGAATTGAGAACCTCCTCCTTTTTGAAGTCGATTGAAAATAGGCTAAAATTAAAATAAAATTTATTTTAATAATAGTACGTTTTCACTTCAGAATTTAATATATCCAAACCAAATCGGATAGTATGTGCCTTGAAGTATGAAGAATGTGTCCTTGAAGGCCTTTGTCCAGCAGTGGACTTTTTCGGCTGATATGATGATGATGATGACATGCGAATAATTAAAAATAACTGAGCAAGGGCCTTTTCACTGGCCTGGCACTAAACGGCTGCAGAGGTAGTTTTTTATTTTGTTTTCCATAGTAATACCACAATACTAATAATAACAACTTAGTAAGTAAGTAGTTATAGATAGTAATAACTTTGTAATATTCGTTTAACCTAAACATTTTATTGTATTGTTGTTTTTAGAGTTCCGTACCTCAAGAAGAAAAAACCGGTTAAGGCGAGGTTGTAACAGTTGTCTCTTACTTTTTCTTTACGTTTAAAGAGTAAAGAAAATAACCACACTTTTTCACCTTTTCAATGGTTTTTCGTTTCAATCAAAAACTACAATGAAAGTATAAAAAATAAAAACATTAGTCACTTTGTATTATCATACATAACAAAAATTGTTGTATATTTTTTTTTAATTTATATTTTAAAATATGAGTCATAATTGGAGTTGAGAGTATAACGGTGTAGACCTATCTTTGGAATTTTTTTCCTATCGAGCCAAAACTACTCAATCATGTTTCTAATAGCTTTTGACTTCAAGGAACATCATCAACAATAAAGGATTTTTTTTCAACCTCGGGTTTTCTATCGTTTAGGAAAAATAACGAAAATCTGTAATTTATCCGCCTTAACCGCGAGTCGGACTAGAGCACTCCGAGAATTTCGTACCACCACACACCTCTCCACACAATTACATAGTATAACGACAGTTCGGACACCTTATCGCTCTACGACTCACACTTGGCCTTTTTTTATTATTTGGTGTTTTACTTCAGTACTATTAATAAAATCACACCAAGTTTCGCGCTCTTATGGATTACTGTTTTTGCGGTAGACCTATTTAACCCGGCTTGAATGAGGTCAGGTATCTCATACCCACCAATTTATAAAACACTAAATATTTCTGAACTGCGCGATTCCTGGAACTCGGCTAGCTTGGTAGCTGGAGGGGGTGTCGCGGGGAGTGATTTTAAGTGTTTTTATTTTTTATTTTTCAGCAAGTACGTAATATCCGACCTTATAAAAGAAGATATTAGAATGTTTTATGTTGATTTTATGTTATGTCGAAGCTAAATTATATAAGACAGATATATTTATTAATTTTGTGTGCACAGTTGTCAAACTATCTCATTTTATATTAAGACATAGTTTCTGAATATTGTTGATTTTTAGGTTCCGTACAAAAAAAAACAAAACGGAACCTTATAGGATCACTCATCCGTCTGTCTGTCTGTCCGTCCGTCTGTTCAAGCCAATTTTCTCCGAATCTACTGGATAAAATAAGGTGAAATTTGGTAAGATAGTGTGATCCTATGTTCCAAACACAGATGTGCAAAGTAAATTTATATTTTTTTAAAATAAGGGTTATTTTCGGGGGACAAATGAGGAAATTAAAAAAAGTTTTGGAAACCTTATTGTGTCATATATCAAATGAAAGGGCTCGTGATCAGGATCTTAAATATATTTTAGTTTATATTGTAAAACACATAGTTTTGATTTTATTCATGAAAGAAGACGAAAATTTACCATTCCCTCCCCCCCTGTTCTCTGAAACTACTAAGCCTAAAATTTTGAAAATAAAATACAAAATATAGTGCATTGCTTTTAGATTACAGGAAAACCTATAAGAACTCTATCAATTGAAAAAAATAATGCTAAACTCAATATAATACGTTCACCTACCGAAAATAGTTCTAGTCATAATAGAAAATAGTCTATCGGTGTTCTACAAGATGCATTTCGGAAAGTGTGTCCTGGAGCTTCACGACCTCATTTCCCGTCTTCATTTCATCATCGAACGACCAGGAGCGGAGGGCGATTCCACCCCTTTGTCGATGATGTTCCACCTTTACGCACGAAGCATTTTACTTCTTCGTTCATTATGCGAACGGGCAAGGAGTCGAATTCCCTGCCGGCGTCCTGTGTTCCCCGATTCGTATAATTTAGGAATCTTCAAGACGAGATTGAATAGGCACTTTTTAAACTTGCGTGTTCCATCCTCGGCTGCATCGGCACTTTATCAGGTGAGGCGCAGCCAAACGCACAAAAATTTTTATTTAAAGAAAAGAAGAAAAAGAAGAACCCTAAAACACCACTAGATGGCGCTAGTAGTAGTTAACTGTGTGGAGTACTGCTCTCACTTGTGGGATGGATCGGCTCGTTACCAGCTATATGCCTTGGATTCTATCGACCGACGCGCTAGGAGACTCATTGGCGACTAGGAACTTGTATCAAACAGGCTCCAAAACCTCGAGCCTCTCCACAAAGTCGCCTGTCTATCGGTGTTCTACAGGATTCATTTCGTCCTAGAGCTTAACGACCTCATTCCCCCTCTCCATTTCATCATCGGACGACCAGATGCGGAGGGCGGTTCCACCCCTTTGTCGTCAATGTTCCACCTTTACACACGAAGCGTTTTGCTTTTTCGTGGCATTCCCTTCCGGCGGCGTCTGTATTCCCCGATTCGTAAAATTTAGGAACCTTCAAGACGAGATTGAATAGGCACTTTTTGAGCTTGCGTGTTACATCCTCGGCTGCATCGGCACTTACCATCAGGTGAGGTGTAGCCAAACACACTCAAATTTAAAAAAAAAAAAAAAAGTGTAGCACTCGGGGACTGCCGCGGTAAAGCTATTGCATAACATTTTTTATCAACTTATACAGTTATAATTATTTATTCATTTTTTATTTATGCAGTATTTACCATTACCATACAGTCCATGGGGCGCTGGATGTTTATGTAATAAATTAACACTAAGAAAGTTACACTAGTAAAATTGACTAAGTCCTTTTAGTAGCGCAAATCGCTAATAGATGACACTGTAAGTTTTTATAACGCGGTAACGTTAATGTAGCTTGGCCGAGCTACATGGGAGGCGGAGTGGGGGGTGTTAGGTTTTATTTTCGTTATGGAATTTCTTTATTCGGTCGCCGCGCTCAAAGCCCGCGATAAAAGCTATGCAATAGCTTAAAAAAATACTCGCATCTTACTGTGAGGATTTCAAATGTGATATTTTGTGTTTGACTTTGGCATTGTACGGAACCCTCTCCACGCGAGTTCAACTCGCACTTGGCCGGTTTTATTATTGTGGAAAAAAATACTTTGTTTTTTAATATAAATATAAATTCTTTTATTATTAGAACTGGGTAATTTCATCATTTCATACCTTATGTCCCTAATGTTAATTTATATATTACAGTAATAAACAGTCATTTCAGTTTAAAAAATTGACAATTTTTATATTTGGGTATGTCATACCCCACTTCGCAGTTGGTGTAACTATTTTTCACCTCATGAATGCATGAACGCCGGGTTGAAAATACCTATAAAAACACGTTTTTTGTATAAAGGCCCCCTTATTTCTTTTTTTTGTACTTTTATCTTAAAATTTTAAGCTATTAAATCACCTTTTATAATAGGGGATCGGACTGCATCAAAAATAAATTCTGAAATATGATTTCCTAAATTGCTCTCGTCTTGAAGTTTCAAAAAACCTTACTCGTTTTGTTTTTCCAGCACGTCTTCAATTTTTAATTGGTCAAATTCACAAAATAAGTTCGTCAATAACGCTAAAAATTTATGACGTCACTTGTGAGTTTTTCAAACATTTTTAGAACAAAATTTTGTTTTTGACAGATCATAAAAAGTAACTCAAATGACTAGCAGTTCGATCCCCTATTGAAAATTAGGAAAACTTCAAGTTTTGGAGCAACAAGTTAGTTTTTGACGATGTTACGTAATTTATTGTTTGGTAAGTAAGTACTGGTTAATAGGTTCAAGGAAGTGTGATACAACTAGCTTTGGAGATACAATATAATGTTACAAAGTTAAATATACAGTCAGACTGATATAACATTAAACAGATTTCTGAAGCTCCTCTGTATCAGGTAGCTTTAGGTCGATAGGTCGCGAAGAAGTGCAACTCATGATGTGAGAATCATCTGAAACACAAAATAACAAAAATTAACCGATTAGAAAAAAGTTTTTCTTTAGTGAAAATATTAAAAAAACTAATTTAAACATTTGTTTGTTTTAATCACTGATTATTGACGTCACAGTTCCATATTAATTTTTAAAAATGTGCCTAGTACTAATTTAAATTGACAATTATGAAATTAACTTAGATATCTAGTGTTATTAAGTTATTTTTCACAGTATAACATTGTTATATCTCCAAATGACTTTTTCAATAACGTGTCTTAAAGAAACCTAAACAAAAACAATACTACCATTTTTTTGTACTTTGCGGTAACATTTCATGTTTTTAGTCACATTGAAGACACAATAATATATCTAGACACACGGTAGTGTGTCCGCTAAGTTCGAAAAGAAAAAGGCGACACCTGCCGTGGGTTATATTACACGAACCATTTCGGACAATTTTCGACCTGCCTGTAACTTAAAATATGTTATACACACTTAGGATTTTGTGTGTCTAGTAAAAACCATTAGAATACCAATTTTCATAAAAATATCTTTTACCATTTCTGAGATATTGACGTCCGAAAATTACTATTTTTATGAATGACTGACTGATAATCAAAATTATAGGCAACTTCCAGTTAACTTAGAAACTTGAAATTTAGCATCGAGGTAGGTTATTGGACGTATATGAGGGGAAAATTCAAAAAACCGGCCAAGTGTGTCTTTATAGTGCACCCAGGGTTCCGTATTACTACTATTCAGCAAAAGATAAAGACCACTTCCAGGTAACTTAAAAACTTGAAATGTGGTATCGAATTAAGTATTGGACGTATACGAAGGAGAAATTATAAAAACGGTCAAGTGTAAGTCATACTCGTGCACTGAGGGTTGCGTATCACCACTACTTAGCAAAATATATAGACCACTTTCAGGTAAGTTATAAACTTGAAATTTGCCATCGAGATAAGTTATTAGGTGTATACAAAGAAAAATGAGTTTACCAATTATGAATAAAAAAAAAAAGAAAAAAGTGGCCAAGTGTGAGCCGGACTAGCGAAATTAGGATTCCCTACCACTACAATTCTTCAAAATTATAGACCATTTCCAGGTGATTTAGAAACTTGTTTGGCATTGAAATAGGTCAATAGGTGTATATGAATGAAAAATTAAACCGGCTAAGTGCGAGACGGGCTCACGAAATTTGGGTTCCGTACCACCACTATTTACGTACCACCACTAATACTTTTTAATTTGAAATCTGGAATCGAAATAAGTTTATTGGGCGTATTATGTAAAAATGAAAATAAAACTGTCTCAGTGCGAGTCGGGTTTGCGCACCAAGGGTTCCGTACCACCAAAAATGTATTACATACAGTGGTGGACATATAATTAGAAAAACTTCATATGAATTATGGAAGTATAAAATCAACTGGCCATAATATGAAAAATATGTAGATTCAATAACTAATAATCACGCAAGAGTATAGCCACACAGTTAAATTACTCATAATATATTTAAAAAAAAATACCTATTTAACCTTTGATCACAAAAAGAATTTAAACCTTATTTAGGTCTATTTTCAATTACTGGCCGCTTGGACGCCTAATTAGAAACACTTTAGAAAAGCATCCATGAATCCTTCCATTTTTGAAATTGAAAAAAAAATCTTCTTTCTTCGCCTTTTCTACCGCTTTGGCGGCAATTAAACATCAATTTCGAATTTTGTGGTTAATAAGTTTTGTTGAAAATGGGTAAAAATAAAAGTTGTGACGCGTCAACTAGGCAAATAATTGTTAATTTGCATTTCGATGAAAAGTGGACATATAAAACAATAGCTGACCATTTGAAATGTTCTGTAAAGAAAGTTTTTAATGCTATTGACCATTATAAAAGACACGGAACCATTGAAAATGTTCTGAGAAAGACTCGACCGAGGAAAACATCGCCCAGAGAAGATATGCGAATCGTACGTGTTGCTAAACAAGACCCATTTAAAGGTTCCAACCAGATTAGAAATGAAGTTTTTTCGCCTGATGACCCTAGAAACGTCTCGTCAAAACTGGTACGCCGAAGATTAGTGGAAGCTAAATTGTTTGGGAGGGTTTCTCGAAAAGTACCGCTTCTTACCAAGCAACACCGAGAGAAGCGGTTGTTATTCGCGCAAAAATATGTTAACTGGACGGTACGAGAATGGAAAAATGTGTTATTCTCAGATGAAACAAAAATAAACATGGTAAATTCAGACGGAAAGCGCTATGTTAGACGTCCAATAAACCATGCTTTCGATTATAAATACACAAGGAGCATAGTCAAGCACGGCGGTGGAAATATCAAAGTATGGGGATGTTTTTCCGGATGTGGTGTTGGACCCGTTCGAAAGATTGAAGGTACAATGGATCAGTATCAGTACAAAAACATCTTAGAGGAGACAATGATTCCCTACTCTGACGACCATTTGCCTGTAACCTGGATCTTTCAGCAAGACAATGACCCTAAACACACGGCCAACAGTGTCAAATATTTTCTTAGGGAACAGCATATTTCCGTTTAAGACTGGCCTGCAAATAGCCCGGATTTAAATCCTATAGAAAATCTGTGGTAAATCGTTAAAAAAAAGTCTCCAACAAACGCAACACTAGTCAAAATGAACTTTACGGATCTTTTGTCGAAGCATGGAACTCAATCCCACTCGAAGAATGTCTGAAATTGCTTGAATCAATGCCACGTCGTTGCAGAGCTGTCATTGACAACAAAGGCTACGCAACTAAATATTAATTATAACTATATTTAGTAGCCTGCGAATAATATCACGTAAATAATATAATTCTGATTACATATACTCATAAACTATTTTTTTCACGGTATTTTTCTGTTGTTTCTAATTAGTTGTCCATTATTGTTGATTCCTTAAAAGTTGTTTGGTTGTTTGTACGAAACTAATATTTAACCGGCAGTTGTTTAGTCGGATTTTTTGTGTTTTTCTAGTAAATTATAAGTCATTGAACATATTTTATGCTATTTGTGGTTTTATTTCTAAATTAAAAGTGTTACAGAAAAGTATATTGTATAATGTTAAGATCCGTTGGAAGTGTTTCTAATTATATGTCCACCACTGTATATGTCTATAACTTGAACAAAGAGAGGAAATTAATATTATCACTTTACCAAAATTAATGATATCCCAACAAAACATAAATGTGAAGTTCAAATGTGCCAAGTTCGATGCAACAAATTTACAGCGATCTTAATAGGTAGTTACCAAGTTACATAGTGGTTTCTAAATCATAGCTATGGAACTTCAAACAGAAATACTACTTCTCCAAATAATAGAGAATATATAAATTTTTAATAAAAAAAAAAATCAAAAATTCAAAATTCAAAACAATTTATTTCAAATAGGTGTTTACACACACTTTTAAATAGTCAAAACAAAAAGAAAATACTATATATTACAAATAATGTCATGATTCAGATTACAGATTACAGGCCATCACATCAAGCTAGACACTTTGGACTTTGTACCGCTCTTATGCTGTATCAATATGTTTCAGAATCGCACTACGAGTATCTAGCTTGATGAGCTGGCCTCTGTACAATGGTTTTCAGGTACTTAAAAGAAACGTTGAGTTCTGTGCTACTAAATGGTGTAACTTGGCAAGTTTAAATTGTCAAGCCGCCAAGCAAGCAAAACTTACTTTTTAAAAATATATTATAATTGGATAGTAAAAACTTGCCAAGTTACACTATTTGTAGCACAGAATATATAAAAAATCTTTTAAGCAACTGAAAGCTGTTGTAAATTCTTTATTATTTGGAGAAGTCTTAAATAAATATTTCAGTTTGAAGTTTCGTTGCTATGATTTAGGGGAACCACTATAAAACCATCTATTTAGATCGCTGTATTTTTTTGTATCAAACTTGGCTCTCTTTTACATTTTTGTTTTGTTTTCACTTGAAACTTCCAGTGTCCTTCATTGTAAGGTCTAGTAACATCGTTTATTTTGATACCTCCTTTGTATTCTTTTAGTAAATAAATTTAAAGAAACAGACACATATTTTGCTGCAAATTTTAATTTTTTTTACACACCTTCTACAACGTAGCTGCTACCGGTGAAGAATTTCCTCGCAACTACCCACGTCACAAGCAATATTAATAGAACAACAATTACAGCAACCGCGACGTATATACCAGTCGAGAAGAACCTGAAATAGATAGAAGTTATTTTACCAGCCCACAATGTACACTTGTATGGATATCCACATTAAATCAATGGACATCTATTAAACATATATCAAGCCAACACAAGACTTAGATTCAAGATTCAAAATTTTTATTCAAAACAGGTGCAAATCACACTCTTTATGATAGTCATAAATTAGCAACTAAATATACATAATGTCATTTGTGAAAAATAAAAAAATAAACAATCATAAATAAATAGAAAACATAAATATACTTATATAAGAATACAATAAAAAAAATCAAACAAATTATGTCATTAGATCATGAAAACATTAAGACACAAGAAGTTATACATTAAAATCATTGAATGTCTTTAATGCTTTTTTCAAAAGTAGGCCACGGACACGGACAGCACCTGGTCATGAGTATAACAAGAGAGTCAGCCATGGTTCCTTAGCCATCGCACTTAGTTGAGTCATAAACAGTGGTATCTATAACCCTACCGTACAATTGAATCCCTTTACTGGCTAAAAAAACTCTCAAATTAGAATCTTATGAGAACATCAAGATAATATCACAAATTCATTATTCGTAAAAGTAAACGTACCGCAACCACACCACAACTATACCCGAATTTTTATTCCTATAGAAAAACTGTAAACAGAGTTATGTCAGTGTCAAAGTAGTATCAGGGATTCATAAACCAAGGGTCCGCTGTCTAAAATGGCGCTTGTGACAAACTAGTTATCGTGCCGCTAGCGGCAGACTTGCATTCTTTTAGAGATTGTTGTTTTTATTTTATTTAGTTACAATAACAAACGATTATACAATCAAGCTTGTGCCGTATGTATTAAATTAAACTAAAAGAAAATAATTATACAACCAGCACAGTTGTCCCCAATTTGAAGTAATAAATACATACAGAGAGGACAAAAAATAGAAAAGTAAAACAGAAAATTTGATATCTAACATGACAGTCAGATCTAAGGTAACAAGTTCGGTCAACACTTCTGTGATAAAGCTTTTGTATTTTGAAGGTGATAGTACAAATAGGTCAAGATCTGTGAAATGATCATTATATGATTTCATTAAACGTCACAAAGGCGCGCATTAGTTCTACATGGTTTAAGAGCGAATAAGAGTTTACCTTGTTTATTATATCCACGGTTAGTTTATATATTATATCTCAATAATAAAATGATTACAGTCTAAAATTATGTAAAATATTATACAGCAGCATTTGATCCAGGAGCAACCTTCTCGATTTTAGAAAAAATAGAGAGTATTTTCTCAGCAAATCATTGTAGGATGATTTCGTACGAAAACATCTATAATTGACAGCACGGACCACGGAGAAACTAACGTTGAAGTAGCCGAACTTTTGCCATCAGTAGTGGCTATTGATATTTACTGGATGATTACCTGGGCGACCGAGCTTGTGTTTTTTTGTGTTTTTATTATTTTTCGTATTGAGAACACTCGAAAAAAATTTATGCCTATAAGTAATAGTCCGGATTTAGACCCTATAAAAATCTGTGGTATGTCGCCAAAAATAAATTCAACCAAACGCAACTCCAATCAAAAATAACTTTACGAAGCTTTTGTTGAAGCATGAAACTCAGTCACACGTAGCAGAGCTGTTATTGACAACAAAGGCTACGCAACCAAATATTAATTATAACTAAATTTAGTAGCCTTTGAACAGTATCACGTAAATAATATAATACTGATTAAATATTACTATTTTCTGTTGTTTCTAATTAGTTGTCCATTATTGTTGTTATCTTAAAAGTAATTGAGTTTTTTGTAAATAATTTAATTTTCAAACGGCAGTTGTTTAGTCGGATCTTTGTTGTTTTTATAATGAACTAGCTGTTTCCCGCGGCTTTGCGCGCGCAGTATCCGTTATTGCTACTTTATTATTTTTTTCTTTCATAAGAACATTCTCCTGACTATAATAAACACAACAAAAAAAGAATAAGCGAAATCGGTCCAGCCGTTCACTTGTGATCCGATGACCAAGGAAAATAAATATTCATTTTTATATATTAAGATTACAAGTCTTTAAACATATTTTATGATATTTGTTGTTTCATTTCCAAATAAAAAAGTGTTACGCCAGAGTATCTTGTATAATATTAGCATCCGTTGTAAGTGTCTCTTATTATATGTCCATCACTTTTTATTTCGGAGCAAGGCCCATCACAGCTCGAGATACGTTTACAAAGATCTTCACACTTTATTTGAATCAAACGTCAGGTATAAGTACCTCATATGTGGTAGGCTGTTTTGTGATTAAAATGGCGACGGGGCATCAAACAGAACGGTTGTGTCATGCCATCGCTGGGATCACCACATTTTCAACAATTGTAATCCTAGGTATACTGTATAATTTGGATTGCCAAATGATTGGAACTAATAAAGGAGTACCTCTGTGACACACCTGCATTTTTATTTCGACACCCACGACCGAAATAGACAAGGACGTGCACCACGAGGTACATACACATGTAGGGGTAATTAGGTTTTATACAAACAGGGTGTAACGAAATTGGTGTAGGTCCCGTTATATTTTACTCATCATACTGAACAACTTTCCCTAAGGAACTCGCAGTCAATTCTCAAAAGAGATTTGGACCCTCCAAACAAAAATGCACAAAATTGGTCGATCCGCTGTTCGATTTGTATGAAAAATTAAAATTATTTTTTGCGATTTCAGCAGTCATAGAACAAAAAATGTTCAGTATGATGAGTAGAAGACCCAGTTAACGGGATCTACACCAATTTTGTAACACCTGTTTAAATACACAAATTAAAATTAGATTAATTTTTTCAACGTTTTTTGTGAAAACAACCCGCGGCGTAACCATCCCTGCAGTGTTACCAGTGCCATGAAAAATTTTACTACGAAAGAAATATGATTTTAATTATATTTCAATCTTTGAAAGTTATTTATAAGAAATGTGTGATGCCGAATATAAAATATTATTGTATTTTCCCGTTAAAAAGTGCTAAAGTAAACTACGAGTTCAATTACTCTTAGAAACAAAAGATAGTATATGCCAAACATTTTTGATTTAGGGTAACACCTTTGTTTACATTGTTTATTCTATGGGAATAAAAATTCGGGTACCTACAGACTTATTGAACTTTTTGTAATTAAACTGTTATACATAATTTTACTACTTGTTAGTTATATCCTGCCTGCCCTTAAATGTTTATTTATTTATTTTATTTTTAAGGAAAACTAGGTTATATTGTATGATCAAACATTATAACTTATTTATATGATTTCCTAAAGGAAATAATGACTCACCAGTTATTATCCTTAGTGCGCCTTTTAGCATTCATGACAGTGCCATTGTAATCAATAATAGTATTAGTAAAACTTTGAGTTGAAACTGCATACTTCTGGGTTAACTTATCATAGTCCTCGGCATCATAATATTCATATTCTGTATCATTGTCGTTTATTGTGTATTTTGGTATTTCAGAACTACTCTGTAATATGTCTGGACTATTATAAATAGTTTTCTCGCACTTTTTCGAAGTATCTGTGCCGTTTTCGAAACCATCACAATCCGAGTTAGTAGCAGTGTCATTTTTAGGTATCAAAGGCAGTTCATATATACATTTGTTCGGAGCAATGCATGAGCCTCTGCAATTTATACAAAGTGGTGTACATGGTTTTGAATTATTTGCATTAGCATATCCTGGGTGACATTTACATGTTTCAGGTCCGATACAGTCACCGTTAGTACAGTTTGTACAGATAGCTTGACATGTTCCATTTTGAACATCATATCCGGGATCACATTCGCATATTTCTGGCCCAACACATGTACCCGAACCGCAGGATTTGTTGCACACTGGTCCACACGTATCATCTTGATATATAAATCCAGGATTACATAAACAGATGTTAGGTCCTACACAGGTGCCGTTACCACAATCCTGTTCACAATTAGGCACGCATTGCTTATCTTCTTCTTTGTAGCCTGGATCGCACTGACATACTTCGGGTTCTATGCAAACTCCATGGGTGCATCCCCGGGAGCAATAAGGCTCACAACTGCCATTAAGGTCTCTGTAACCAGGAAGGCATTCGCAGGTATCAGGGGCAGAGCATATGCCGTTTTCGCAGGGTTCTGTACAAATTGGTTGACATGTATTGTTAAGCAGGCCGTATCCAAAATTGCAGGAGCAAGTTTTTGGAGCGACACATGACCCATGAACACATTCTTTGTCGCAAACCGGCTGACATTCGTGGGTGTTGTTGAGTCTAGGAGAGTAACCTTCGAAGCAGGAGCATTCTCCAGGGTTGCTACAAAGTCCATTTAAACAAGCCGGGACACAGATCGCTTTGCAGCTTATTCTGAAATTTAATAAAGCTTCGTAAAAAAGGAAACTGAACCGGATCTAAAGTAAAGGCCGTTGATAAAAAATTACTTACGTATCATTTTCTTTGTCTTCTCTTATGTAACCAGGACAACATTCTTTAATGGTTATCGTGCGCCTGGACTGAAAACAATTATATAGGTAAGGTTAAATTAACCAATCTGTTCTATTAAAAATGTAGACTAAGAAATAATTTTGAAGATAAGTAAGATAAGATAAGATAAGATTTTTATTATTATTATTATATCAGCTCATATACGTCCCCACCGAGGGGCTCGAGCCTACCCTGAATCAGGGCGATTAGGCCTTAGTCGACCACGCGGGCCCAGTGCGGGTTGGTCGACTTCACATACAACCTTCGAGTTTCTTCGCAGGCCTGTGCAGGTTTCCTCACGATGTTTTCCTTCACCGTTAAAGCTATCGGTAATGATATGTACGTAAGTTTTTGAAAAACTCATTGGTACATTGGCCGTCCAGATTTGAACCCGGTACGTCTGGTTAGATGGACCGAGTCGTTACCGGTTGAGCCACCGACGCCTGATAAGATAAATACTCTTTATTGTACCCAAAAATATTAAAAAAAATAAACACAATGTAAAACTAAGTAATGAAACTCCAATTAAATCTCAATTCTTAATCAAGCATAATCTCTAGGTTTTCTGAGAAAAATTGCTTAAAGCAATAAGGCCGCCTAAATCACATTGTTTTTTTGGGTAGTATTTAAACGCAAATCAAAAAATATCCTTTTTCTATGCAATAAGATTCCAAATTCTCATCAAAATTACTGATTGCACAGCATAATATTCAACTCAAAATATCACTAAACACACTACAATTTATTTTCGCAGCGTACAGCAATTTTTCCTAAAGCAAAAGCTTTTTCATCAATGCACAGCTAATAATCTTATTGCACATTATACCTGTTAACTCTTTTTTTTTTAAATATAGCTTCTAATTTTATATTATTTACTGCAGTTTTTCTAAATAAAACAGCATTTTATTAGTCCCAGTCGTCTTATTATTTATTAATTACCACATAATGAGATCAGCAAAAAATATATGATTCTGGAGGTGGCGCCACGTACTTGAGTCGGATCGCAACCTAACCTTTCCTAACCTTACCTTACCTAACCTAACCAAAAATTTTTTTTGTGACAGAATTTGTATACATGAGCGATGTCCCTTCTGGCGCTTCGCCGACCGCTGCCGCGGCACGCTCGCTCCGCTCGCTCGGCTCGCGCGCTGTGACTCAAAAAGAACACCTGACCGAACCCAACCTACAGTTTTTTATGACGGCCATTTATATGTACGTACACGCAGCGGAAAATTTGCTGTGCAGTCAGTATTTATGCTATGTATGTAGTATTTTTGTACAAAAATAAATTTAACTGTATTGCATTATGAGGAAAAAAGTAATGTCATATTGATGTATAATTTCGAATTATCTGCAGTTTGAGTTTTGTTAAACAATTAGTTTATTTGTAGTAAAGTAAGTTATTTGATGTAAAAAAGAATATAAATGATGAGTATGTATTGATAGGCGATTATTTATTTGATATGCAATTTATAATTTCCCATTGTTTTTTATCCTATTTTTTTGCAGTTTAGTGAAGTATATTTCAATTGAAATTCCCTGCTTACATTGCAATTTTAGTTCCTATCACCATTTTGTTATCTAACTAAACGTCCACTTTATAATATAATCTGTCCTTATTGATTTATTGAATGCGGCCATGAGCCTCCTGAAATTTTCACTAGAATCTCCATCTGTTCATCTACTGGGGGGGCCGTCCACCGCCTTCTTTTGCCTTTTTTTCACACTCATCATCATCATCATCATATCAGCTGAAAAACGTCCACTGCTGGACAAAGGTCTCCCCCGAGGATTTCCACGGCGACCGGTCCTGTGCTGCCCGCATCCATCAGCTTCCCGCAATCTTCACCAGGTCGTCGGTTCACCGCGTGGGAGGCTTGCCTACGCTACGTTTTCCGGTGTGCGGTCGCAACTCGAGAACTTTACTGCCCCAACGGCCATCTGTTCTAAGAGCTATTTGCTCTGCCCATTGCTACTTCAGTTTAGCGATTCTGTGAGCCATGTCGGTTACTATAGTTCTCCTGCGGATCTACTCGTTTCTGATTCAATCACACAGAGACACTCCGAACATAACACACTCCATCGCCCTTTGGCTAACCTAGAGCCTTCTTATGAGGCCCATAGTAAGTGACCGCGTCAGTTCCGTAAGTCATCACTGGCAACACACACTGGTCAAAGACCTTAGTCTTGAGACACTGCGGTAATTGGGTCGTGAAGATATTGCGAAGCTCCCCGAACGCTGCCCAGTCGAGTTATTGGACCTACCTAGCTGCACTGTTTGTCCCAGGTATACATATTCGTCAACAACTTCCAGTGTAGAGTCTCCAACCTTTAGAGGGGTGGGTGCAACACGGACATTTATTACAAGTATTATTTTCTACTTGTCCATGTTCATTTTAAGACCCACTTGTTTAGATACTTTACTGAGGCCATCGAACATTGTGCTTAGGTCTTCCATAGTCTTAGAAATGACCACGACATCGTCAGCGAATCTTAGGATGGTTATGTACTCGCACTTGATATTGATGCCGAATCCACCCCAGTTCAGAAGCTTGAAAACATCTTCCAGGGCGGTGGTGAACAGTTTCGGACATATAACGTCTCCCTGTCTCACCCCTCGCTTTAATTGGATAGGTTTCGAGTTCTGGTCCTGGAGGCGAATCGACATGGTGGCATTTTCATATAGACACTTCAACATCTCAATGTATCGATGGTCAATTTGCCACCGCTGGAGAGATTGTAGTACAAACCAGGTTTCTACTGAATCAAAGGATTTTTCATAGTCTGATTGTACTCTTTAGTCTTCTATATAATCTGTCGCAGCGTATGTTTGTTGTCTACGGTACTAAAGCCTTTACGGAAACCGGCTTGTTCGGGAGGCTGGAAGTCGACAAACCTGCGTGCGAGACGATTCCTAATGACTCTGGAAAACAGCTTGTAGACAGGACTCTAAAGTGAGATGTGTCTGTAGTTCTCCAACTGGGTGTTGAAGAAAAGCACGACCACACTTCTGTGCCATGACCTTCATCGAATACCGTCTGGTGATTCTGAGTATAAGGTATGCTACCCTTGTCGAAACGCTCACAAAATGGAGCACATTGTTAATGAGGGACCTGTGAACGAGAACCCGACACCACCCTTGGTTGGTGGCCCTCCCGGAAATAGAGCAGGTTTCCGGATTTAAGGATCATGGTGTCCTGTCCCTCTCGTCGGACTTCACATAAACATACGATATCCCGCCGTAACCTGCTCAATACTTCTTCAAGTCCGTAAGCTTGTCGTCAGTCCGCAGTGTCCGCATGTTGTAAGTTGCCAGGACAAAAGGTCGTTGGGTTTGGTAGCCTGGCACCTGCCGGGGATTCTTCGCACTCCCCGCCCCGCCGTTACCATGACTGCTACCGGAGCATAGCAGGTCCACCGGGGACTAGGGGCCGTTTTCTGGGTGTGGTATTCGTAGGGGGGTTTTGCTGTAATCGCCACGCTTGGCAAGTGGGTTGGTGATCGCAGTGTGGTTGCAGGTGAGTTGCAATGCACGGAAAGGACGCTGCTGCGCATCCTCCTGTTTTAAGTCCCTTAGTCGACTCTTACGACCCCCATTGAAAGAGATGGGTCCTATTCTTAGCCGGGAGCCATACGGCGAGTTACACACATATGTAATATTATTAAATCCTCATTGATATGGGATGGTATATGAAGCTTGTTACTGTTAAGTTGGTGGGTAAGTGCTTAGTATTTATAGACTAGTATGATGTTCAGTTTCAACTTCTACTTACCGGCACTGTTCTGAAAGCCCGATTCATCTTTTTTCTTGATTTTGTACAGTCCCTATACCAACATCTAGTCTTGTATGTTTCAGTGTAAGTGTATGTGTAGCTTTCCTGTTTCATTACGATTTCCCTGAAAAAGTATTGAATAGTACGTATAAAAATCGGCTCAGTGCGAGTCGGACTAGCACTCCGATGATTCCGTACCACCACACATCTCCACACAACTACATAGCATAAGGACAATGATAACTATTCACATAACAAACAAAATACATCAACGCGAGTGACAAAAATATGCTTTTTTTTGTCATTCAACTCGGACTCTTTAGCGCGAGTACGACTCACACTTGGCTGATTTTTATTATTTGTTGTTTTACTTAAATTTTAGTACTATACCAACACTAAGTTTCACGTCTGTATGTATTATCGTTTTTACGATAGAGCTAAATAAAAGTCCTCCTGAAGACCTATAAAAACACGTTTTTTGTATATGGAGAACTCCTTAATTTTTTCACTTTTTCTTTTTAGTATTGTTTGTTTGTGAACTCTTTATTGTACAACAAAATATACAATTATAGATACATAATAGAAGTATGCACAAAGGCAGACTTATCCCAAACAGGGATCTCTTCCAGCCAACCCTTAGTATTTGTTGTTATAGCGACAACAGTTATTGTTATTCTGTGAAAAGTTCAACTGTTTACCTATTACCGCTCATGAAATACAGCCCGCTGATGGATGGACAGACAAACAGACAGACAGCGGAGGCTTAGCAATAGGGTAAGTATCCGTTGGTCCCCCGTTGGGTGTATGGAACCCTAAAAAGGTAAGTAAGAAGGAAAGAAAAGAAACAAGATCAATGTTTCCTTTTCTATCCATCGACTTCCAATAGACTGTGATTTTGCTGGTGTTTCTCCTGCTACCTTTATCCAGAGGATGCAGCAGATCTTTTTCAACCGAATTCCAAAAAGGAGGAGGTTTTCAATTCGACTGTATTGTTTTTTTTTATGTGTGTTACCTCAAAACTTTTTACTGGGTGAACCGATTTTGATAATCCTTTTTTATTTGAAAGCTAGTGCTTCCCGTGTAGTCTCATTTAAATTTCATCAAATCCGGTGTAGTAACTTATTAGAAAATTAACAAAAAAAAACAAAAAATAATAATGCAAAATTGTACTAAGTTGTTGCGATGGAAGTCGGTTTTTTGACGTGTTTATCATTGTTTATAATTAATTAATTAAACATTTAACTTCATTTTAGAAAAAACAAAACAACTTTACTTACATGCTATGTTTCGTACATATTTGACAGTATCCACATTTTGTTAATATAACAAAACTGATGAGAACACAGAGCAAAAGTTTAACTGTCATTTTGTAATTATAAATAATATTTCACACAGATTTGCGCAGAACAAAGAATTGCGCAATAGGATGAGCGAAAATTAAATAGGACTGGTCCGCTAAAGATACCAACTTGACATGAATCACGGCCGTTATATTTTATTTGTGTTCTGTAGTTATATACCTAGATACGATAACGCTACTGAAAACGTACTCCGAGAACATCTACAGGTTGTAACAAAATTGATGTAGGTCCCGTTAACAGGGGGTTCTACTCATCATACTGAACAACTTTCCCCAAGTTAATTCTCAAAAAAAAATTGGAGCCTCCATACTAAAATGCGCAAAATTGGTAAATCAGATGATCGATTTAATTTTATAATGAAGAAAAATTTTTATTTTGCGATTTCAGCAAAGTCGTAGAACAAAAGTTGTTCAGTATGATGAGTAGAAGCCCCAGTTAACGGGACCTACACCAATTTTCTTACACCCTGTATATGGTAAAACTGTAACGTCTATATTAAATATGAATGCACTTTGTAACCGCCTCCCTGGCGTGATGATTAGTCTAATAGCTTCCCAGCAAGAGGTCGCGGGTTCGATTCCTGCCGGGGTCAACTTTGTAAGACTCGGTTTGGTTGGTGGTAGAGTATTTTCATAGCCCGCTTGGCTGGCTACCACCATCTTATCTAAATCTTGCCGCCAAAAATCAGTGTTAAAGTTAATGGTTGGCCGCGAATTAAGAAGCAAGTTAGATTTAATTTTGCCGCCTCGGAATAAAAAAAACTTTATTCGATAATATGTCAAAGGGAAAGTTGCGCTCTTTTAATATTGGACAACTAGTATGGACTAGAATGTTATATAAACAGGAAACCTTTTTGGACAAAAGGAAAAATAATTTAAAAATTAGGTTGTCGAATGTATTTAGTGCAATTAAATGACAATCAAGGTGAGATTTGTAGGAGACATGTTGATCAGTTAATGCGATACACAGGAAATAAATGTGTTTTAGACAACAATACAAATTTTTCGAATGATGGATTGTTTACATCTACAACTCCATATCAATATCCTTCACATTAATCCACATCAAACGTTCTGGACTGTCAAATTCAACAAGAGTTAAGACCAGATAATATTGATGAACAAAGAGATGAGGATTCATGGCAGGATGCTATGGAGTTGGAGGGAGAAGTGGAGGCGTAGCGGTCAACGCCCGGGTCGCCTGTCGTTGTTGGTGAGGGACGGCCACACCAGCAGCTGCAGGAAGTGGTCTCTAAAAATGCTGAAAATGAGGCTAATGAGCCAGTAGTTAAGCCAATAGTTGAACCAGTAGTTGAGCCTATCGATTTGCCGCTCGATCTCCAACCTCGACGTGTTTTAAGACCAAGAAATAAAGACGTTAATTTTAAGGAACAGTAAAGATTATAATTATAGTGTGTGAATTTCCGCTTACTTATAATTTTAAATGTCTGTTGTCAGGTTTCCAAATTAAGGCATGAGGAGTGATATGTATGCGCACCACCGCCAGTAATATACCAACCTTCATCGTAAACAGTGGTATTATTTCACGCATCTACCTACGTATATATCATAATATCATTGATATGTTCCGGCTTAGCCCGTAGCACAGCCCGATCCCCATTGCGTTGGGGAATCTTGGTAAGCCCGCTTCTATCTCCGGCATCATCATCACTTTACATCAGGTGACATGAGGCGGTTATCATTGTGGAATAAAATATAATAAAAACTTTTCTTTTCCTTTACTTTCTTTAGTGTAGTTGTTTGAGGATCCTTTGAACATTTAGTTATTTAAAAACCGGCCAAGTGCGAGTCGGACTCGCGCAAAGTAGGGTTCCGTAGTTTTTTCAAAAAATAAATGTATATTTTAAAAAATAAAATTCTATTTGCAGTTGGTAATAAAACATATTGTATGAAAAATCTATGAACTTTTTACAAATCGAACTGCACATCTTAAGTTGGTCGACTATTTCTCCTAAACTAAAAAGCCTACTTAGCCGTGATAGTTTGCTTTTAAATTTATTAGGTATATAGACTACTTTCGTGAACTTTTTCAAATTTCCAAATACAGCGGTTTAGTTGTTAGAAGGTGGGGACACTTGACTCAAACAAAACTTAGCACTTTAAAGCCCATTTTTTCGAAAACAGAACCCTTAATTATAAAATGGTCTTAGAAGACTCACAACTATTTTTTAAGTTCTAACCAACGATGACTGGGTTTGACAAGAAAAAAAAAAACATCCCCACTTTACTTGTAGGGGAGGTACCCTTAAAAAGTTTTTTATCCAAATTTTATTTACAGTTTTCTCCGCGTTATTATTATATATATCTTTGCCAAATTTCAGGTCTCAACTACTAATAGTCTAGGAGCTAGGCCGCGAACAGACAGACGGACAGACGGACAAACGGACAGACAGACAGACAGACCTGACGAAACTATAAGGGTTCCTTGTTGTACTACGGAACACAAAAAATTGGGGGGTAAATTTGTTAAGTAGGTACCTACTTGAAGCTGATATTAACACTGTGTATGTCGGCAGATTATGTATTGTATGTTATTAAATGTCGTCGTACTGTACCAGGACATTTAAGTGCAATGCTCTAGTCACCCCGAGTCCAAGCGGTCATAACAACACACTGTGACGGTTAGGTCGATCATGTTGGTTAGCTGACCTGAAGCACGGTCAGTACCTGGATGGGCTTGATTGTTATTGCCATTTTGATCAACTGTTTCCGTGCTTCGCAAGCCATGTTAAGTCGTTGATGACGACTGTTATCACTAGTGCAGTTCTTAAGCCGTGTCAAACTTGTTATTACTAGTGCAGTTGTTAAGCCGTGTCAGACTTGTTATCACTAGTGCAGTTGTTAAGCCGTGTCAAACTTGTTATCACTAGTGCAGTTGTTAAGCCGTGTCAGACTTGTTATCACTAGTGCAGTTGTTAAACCGTGTCAGACTTATGTCATGTAATTCTTATTGTTTATGATTAAATACTTACATGTTTCGGTCCCTAAAATTAATAAATAAAAAAATGTGCGTAACAGCTCCGTCGCACGACAGGATTTTACCCATGAAACTTTTTTTCGGTCTCCGGCCTCCGGCCTTTGGCCTAGTATGGAACGCTCCGGGCTCCGCCCTATACGGAAGTCAGCCTGCGGCCTCGCAAAGAGCGCTCCGGGCTTCGCCTTACACGAAGCTCGGCCTTCGGCCTCAAAGATCGTAACGCTTTTTAGTTAATGCTTTTATAAATTACAGGAGTAAGAAAACGAAGTTAGAGGTATTTCATCTAATATTTTGTCAACTATATCAATAACAATTCAAAAAATATAAAAAAATATTTCACCGTTAGGTTTGTCAGTCAAAAAGAACACCTCTGATCCCTCCCAGCGCAAAGGTGCCCATTATACTCGCCGCGTTGCCACGTTGTATCGCAATCGACAGCCTCTGCACCAAGAAAGAGCAGGATCGTGGGTCACAACCATTATTATGCATCCGGCGACCTATGTCCCTGACTAATTCCTTCGCTTCAACAGTCCATGGTCCACTCGTCTCTACGGCGAAAGGGATGAATATATAGGCTTGCTCCAACGCCGTATATTTTGAGCGTTTGCGGCAGGCGGTCGTCTCTGCGGCTGCACCAGCCTCTCGGACTGTGCGTGAGAGGTGTGTCGGAGCAAAGGTGCTCACGCATGTGGCATCCCACAGCATGCACCTTCGCCTCTGCCACGGCACCAAGGTCAAACCATCCGGTGTTTTTCCGTCAGTACGGCTTAGACCAGGTGGTTCAAGCATGCACGGTACATTGGCAGAGACTAATGCCCGACGCAGAATGTCGTTGAGGGCGTGGTGACGCGGGAACCTCAGCACATCTGTGGCAATTCAGCGCGTGGTGGCCATTGGCTTCCACCCGGGAACCGCAGATGCATAAATGAGGTTCGCATACATTGCAGCCCAAGCGGAGAGCCACGGCCACGCGCAAAGAGTCGCGCGTCGAGAAGTGTACCCAAGTTGGGTGAAGGAATTGCGTGTAACCACGCCCCTGACTCCGGTCTAGAAACGGCTTTTAGTCTAGCCAGCTCAATATCAGTTGCATCTATGGTAAGTAACTGCAGAGTTCGCCTTGACCCAATTTCGTCCCATACGCGCTGGACAGCCGGCGCCTCTGGTAATTCTTGGTCAACTGTAGACCACGCGGTCAAGGCCTCCGAGACAAAGGGCATGTGCAGCTCGTCTTCACTAGTCGAAAGAATTAAATAACTTAATTTAATTATTGTGTAATTATATATTTTGTCAATTTTATCGTTATTATGGTTGTTTGTGTTAGTTTTCTTCATAAGTGTTTTGTTTTTACTTTTCTCAGATACTCAACATGCCACGGAAATACGTAAAAAAATCAAACAGGCTGCAGTGGTCGGAGTCACACACGCTTTTAGCAATAAATTCGGTGATGGAAGGCAGAATGGGATATCTCTTAGCATCACATACTCGTACATACAATGAACCCAATAGTTCCTTTAGAAGACCGCATAAAAAATAAAAGTAGGAAAATCCAATGATGAAGTACGAGTATTCCGGAAGTGTCCCGCTATTGAAAAATGCGTCTTTTCTGATGAGTTGGAAGTTATGATAGTAGAACACATTAAAACTATGGAATCCCGACTACTTAGGTTAAGACCAAGCGTGCCTACAATGCCCTACGATACAATACAACAACATATTCAGGGTTCTGTTGGGGCTACCCCGCTTCTGCAGTGCCTCAGGGATGTTTGCTGACGCCCGCACTGATGATTTTTATGCGATTATGCGTAAAAAAGTAAACTCCTTGATGGTAAGATTGCGGGGTAGCACCAACGGGATTCTGAAGATGATTGCTGATAGGCGTGAGGGGCCTATCCTGAAACACTGGGTGGGCCTCCTACGCAGTCCGTATGTCTGCATCAGAAACTAACTTTCTGATCCGTTTCACTCAAAATTGTATTTGCTTCTACTAATATAGGTTAAGTTGTGTTCTTACTAAAAAAAATGGATCTTTGGTCTGAAAATAAATGATATTATTATATTATTATTATTATTGTGTTTTTAAATTTAAATCTCACGGTTTTTAAAAAAAACTGGTGATACTGGTATCCACGGGCCTAGGCCAAGTCCAAGTGGACAACAGAGTTTGTATTAGTTGAAACGATGGGTTGATCCTTGTCTGTCTGTAGGAATTTTCGGACTATGCGGCACGTATTAAGAATAGATGTTTTTGCAAGTAGATGATAGTGCTTTCTGGTAGATCTAATCTAAGGTTTAAAGGGATTGTTTTAGCTGTTTGGGGATCACGCCTGTGGTTGATAGGATAATAGGGACTATTGTTACAGTTTGAAGTTTCCATATGCGAGTTATTTCATTTTGAGGTCTGTGTATTTAGATAGTTTCTCGGCTATTGTACTCTGAAGATTATGGGTGTTAGGAATGGCTATATCTATAATGAATCCTGTTTTTTGTACTTTATCAACAAGCGTTATGTCCGGTCTATTGTAGTGTGTTGTTCTGTCAGTAAGGATTGCTCTATCAAAGTAAAGTTTATGGCTGTTGTTCTCTATAACAGTTTGAGGTATGTATTTGTAGTAGGGATTATTATTATTATTATTATTAACTAAAACAGATCTGCGACGTTTGGCATTTCAATTAGCTGCCAGAAATAATTTAAACCATCCTTTTAACTAAGAAACAGGACTCATTGGCTTAGACTGGGCGGTTCTGGCCTCGAATGTCCAATTTTCCAGATGCCCAGTCCCCGTGCGTCCAATTCCTTGAACGACCAATCTCCGTATGTCTAATTACCTGTACGTCCTGGGCTAGTGCGTTTATAAAGTGACATCCGTGTGAACTGGCCTACTCTTTTTAAATGCATTCAATGATTTTTATGTATAACTTTTCTTGTCATATTGTTTTCATGTTCTAATGACAATCTGGTTTATATCAAGGATTTAATTTTTACGTTATATTAACTAATTATTGTTTATTTCTTGATTCTTCACAAATTACTTTGTTAATATTATTTTATGACTCTCAGAAAGAGTGTAATTTGCACCTATTTTGAATAAATATATTGAATTGCGAAAAGCGTCGGTGGCTCAACCGGTAACGACTCGGTCCTTCTAACCAGAGGTACCGGGTTCAAATCTGGACGGCCAATGTACCAATGAGTTTTTCAAAAACTTACGTACATATACTTACCGATTGCTTTAACGGTGAAGGAAAACATCGTGAGGAAACCTGCACACGCCTGCGAAGAAACTCGAAGGTTGTGTGTGAAGTCGACCAACCCGCACTGGGCCCGCGTGGTCGACTATGGCCTGATCGCCCTAATTCAGGGTAGGCTCGAGCCCCTCGGTGGGGACGTATATGAGCTGATGTGACATATTGAATTGAATTGAATCATCATTGAAAGCACCAGAGGCAACATCCACTGCAGGGGCAATGGGCTTCTTTGATCTATTAGAAACACTTTATGCAAAGTATGAGTTCAGAGGTAAGAAACAAGTAGGTGCACTAGCTTCTGCTGAACGGGGACAGTTGATAACAGCAATACTTTGCAGTGCTTTGCTAATCTATTTCGGTGTGGGTATTTATCTATCTATTTATAATAAAACTGTAATGGGGCCGTGTCTGTACATGAAATATTTTTGGAAAATAATAACTGTGGTGGACATTACTAACGATACAGAGGCCAAAACAACAACTTTTAGAATTTTTGTCTGTCTGTCTGTCTGTATGTTCGCGCATCACGCAAAAACTACCAGGCCGATTTTGATGAAATTTTGTATGGTGGTTCCTTATAGCCCGGGTTAACATATAGGATACTTTTTATCCCGGAAAATTCAAGAGTTCCCGTTCAATTAATAAAGTAATCATATATAGAATGGCTCACCACGCAAATGTTGCTTGACCTATTACAATTAAATTTTATACGTTGATACCCTATATCGCGAACTAAAACTGGGACATTGTGAATCCCAAAAAATCTAAGGGTTCCTGCAGGAATGCAAAAAAACAGTATCTTTAGAATGGCTCAACGTAACAATATGAAAAATTTACGTTGGGATGGGGTGTTTTGACCATCATTGCATAGTTGGGTATTCTTTATCCCGGAAAACTAAAGAGGTCCCGTGGGAAATTAGATCTATCGATACTTACAATAATAACAATAGAGTACTTTTTCCCCATATTAGCTACACATACCACACATTATAATCATAGCAGCAGAATGTCAATAGATGGCACTGCAGGGATAATAAAACGCGCTTAAGTTGTATTAAAACATTAAAGTATTATTTAATATTTTTGAGTGAATTTCTTTTCAGAATTTTTAGCATAAGCTACTTTACACAACTCTAAATCTGGAACTATGGCACGTAGCGATGTGTTTCATAGACGAATAGTATTTTTAAACAGATTCCAATCGTGTAAAACAATTAAAAACACATAATTCGAGTTTAGTATATTTAACAGGAGGCACAGATATGGGAACTTTTCTGACGGCGATTATTTGCGTGTGGCAGTTGCTCTCCGCCTGGCCTGCAATATTTATGAACCTCATCAATGTATTTGCGGGTCCACGGTGGAGGCAATTGGCCATCACGCACTGAGTTGCGGTCGTTGTTTGGTGTAGATTCCCACATCACCATGCCCTTAATGACCTCACTCGGAGGGCACTGGTCTCGGCCAGATGGAATATTCCATCATTGATGCAGCCGCCGGGCTGTAGTCGATCTAATGGCAAAAGGCCGGACGGTTTAAACAGGTGCCATGGAAGAGAGGAACGTGCCTGCTTTGGGACGCAACTTTTTCTGCCTCACACCTCACCCGTACGGTACTGCTGCTCAATTTGCGGCGAGAAAAAAGCATAACAAGTAGGTCTTGGAGGCAAATTACTGCTTGGTGCCGCTGGTCTGTGAGACAGCCGGTGCTGAAGCCTCAGAGGCCTTTGCCTACATTAAGGAAATTGATCGTCGCCTTCGAGAGAGATGCGAGGCCCGCTCCGGGTCCTACTTGCTGCTTAGGTTGTCTATTGCCATCCAGTGCGACAACGAGAAGTGCGACATGGGCTCCTTTGGAGCTGATACGACTCGATATTAATATTTTTAGGAAATTTTATTACTAGATTGATATAATTTTTTGAATAATTATGTGTTATTCCATCATATCAGTTCATATATGTCCCCACCGAGGGGCTCGACCTGCCCTGAGTTAGGGCGATCTGGCCTTAGACGATCACGCGGGCCCATTGCGGGTTGATTGACTTGACACATAAGCTTCGAGTTTCTTCGCTTTATAATATAACAATACTTTGTGTTATCATAAACCATATTGTTGTACATTTTTTTTATTTATACTTCAAAACATCTAACTAGTCATAACTAGAGTTGAAAGTAACGGTGTATACATATCTTTGGGTTTATTTTCTATCAAGCCAAAATTGCTTAATCGTATTTCTAATAGCTTTTAATTTTAGGGAACATCATCAACAACAAAGTTATTTTTTTTAACCTTGGGTTTTCTATCGTTTAGGAGTAATAATTAACGTCAAAAATAACGAAAATCTGTAATATTACCGTCATAAGGTTTACTTTCTCTATGTACTTTCGCTTTGGTTTTACTGTGCCTCTTATTCCCTCTATCTTTTCTTCTATAGTGGTTTTTAGAACACTGCCGTGTCGTATTAAGCAGTTAACATTTTTTATCAATAATTAATTAGTTGATTCGTAAACTGTGTGTGGAGTGATAAAACTGCCGGTAGACCTTTTGCCACTTTTCTAACAATTATTTAAAAATCTAATTTAATAAAATATCATACTGTTCATTGGTGTAAAATACACGTTTTCCTGTTTGCTTCGTATTTGTAGGCGCTCCACTGATAGTTGATTCAGTTTAAGTTATTGATATATTTACTGCTTCCTACCAGTAATTTTATTCTTCCAATGACTGGTGATCAGTAATTCATCCAATGTCAGATGATCAGAGCAGCACATGTTTATACTGAGTCTTTGGAATGAGAAATGGTACTCAATATACTCACTAATATATTCGTTGTTTGATTCGTAATTAATATAAATTCATAATCTAAATATATCAATAATCAATACCACTTTTCGTTGTAATTTTATAACTCAAGAACTGCTGGACCGATTTCGCTAATTCTTTTTTTGTCGAGTTCGTTATTGTCAGGAGAAGGTTCTTATGTAGGGTAGGGCAGGGTAGGGCAGGGTAGGGTAGTTTATTGTAGTGTAGTGTAGGGTAGGGTAGGATAGGGTAGGGTTGTGTAGTGTAGGGTAGTGAAGGGTAGGGTAGTGTAGTGTAGTGTAGTGTAGTGTAGGGTAGGGTAGGGAAGGGTAGGGCAGTGTAGTGTAGTGTAAGGCGGAACGTAGTTCGCCGGGACAGCTAGTCTATATCTATCTTCTATCTATCTATCTATAATATAATAAAACTGTATCAGGGCCGTGTCTGTACATGAAATATTTTTGGAAAATAATAACTGTGGTGAACATTACTAACGATACAGAGGCCAAAACAACAACTTTTGGAATTTTTGTCTGTCTGTCTGTCTGTCTGTCTGTATGTTCGCGCATTAGGCAAAAACTACCCGGCCGATTTTGATGAAATTTTGTACGGTGGTTCCTTAAAGCCCGGGTTAACATATAGGATACTTCTTATCCCGGAAAATTTAAGAGTTCCCGTGGGAAAATCAAAAGTATTCATTTATAGAATGGCTCACCACGCAAATGTGGCTTGACCTATTACAATCAAATTTTACACGTTGATACCCTTATCGCGAACTAAAACTGGGACATTGTGAATCCCAAAAAAATTAAGGGTTCCTGCAGCAATGGAAAAAAAATGTATCTTTAAAATGGCTCAACGTAACAATATGAAACAGTTATATTGGGATGGGGTGTTTTGACCATCATTGTATAGTCGGGTATTCTTTATCCCGAAAAACTAAAGAGGTCCCGTGGGAAATTATCTATCGATACTTACAATAATAACAATAGAGTACTTTTTTTCACATAGTAGCTACACATACCACACATTAATTATAATCATAGCAGCAGAATGTCAATAGATGGCACTGCAGGGATAATAAAACGCGCTTAAGTTGTATTAAAATATTATTTCGTACTTTTGAGTGGATTACTTTTATGTATTTTTCAGCATGAAAAATCGTCGGTGGCTCAACCGGTAACGACTCGGTTCTTCTAACCAGAGGTACCAGGTTCAAATCTGGACGGCCAATGTACCACTGAGTTTTTCAAAACTTACGTACATACTTACCGATTGCTTTAACGGTGAAGGAAAACACTGTGAGGAAACCTGCACACGCCTGCGGAGAAACTCGCAGGTTGTGTGTGAAGTCGACCAACCCGCACTGGACCCGCGTGGTCGACTAAGGCCCGATCGCCCTAATTCAGGGTAGGCTCGAGCCCCTCGGTGGGGACGTATATGAGCTGATATGATGATTTTTCAGCATACGCTACTGTACTCAACTCTCTGAAACTATGACACGTAGCGATGTGTTTCATAGACGAACAAATAGGTATTTTTTTACAGATTCTGATCCTGACATAGTTCCCGAGGGATCTGGGGACCACTGTTTTCTACGCTAGCGCACGTGGGTGGTGTCGCAACGGAGCAACGGATTAAAGTGATTTTTGTATAGAATTTGTTGAGGGGGTGGGAAGTGACAAAGACTGCTAATCCGAATAGCCCGATACAGTTCCTGAGGTACCTGGAGAAAACTCATGTCCACGCTTGCGAGCTGATTGCGGCTCGCGCACTACTCACCCTCAAAAAGAGTCATAAAAGCTATGTCCACGCGGGCGTTGCTTCATATAATTATTAGAGGTTAAGTTTTTTTTTTCTCTGTTTTTTATGTAAACCTGGTATATTTTATCTTTAAAAGAATCGTAAACTTTGTTATATTTTTAGTATTTATTGTTGTATCGGGAATAAAAGGGAACTAATTACTGTTTTCGTATTACTACGTAAATTAACTATGTAAAAGATACAACTAGCTCCCACTAGGTGTCACTAGTTTCTAAAAAAATCTGACTGGAAAATTCCTGAAAGAATGGTGCGATTTAAGATTTTCTTATACATTTTCTTGTAATGGGCCTAATAGTATTTTTGCCTTCTTTCTTAAATAACTTCATAACTATTTATATTAAAATTGTAAAAAAAATCGTGGGTTTCTTACAACAAGCCCTTATAAATTACACTATATAGTTTGCAATTTTTTTTTTTTTTTCTAATTTACCCCCCAAAAGTGGCCCCTTGTTAACATTAATTTGTTGATTTAAAATAATCAGTCTTTAGGTCACTGACATACATATGTGTACCAAATTTCAACTCAATCGGTCCAGTAGTTTCTGAGCAAATCGGCTGTGACAGACGGACGGACAGACAGCCACATGAATGATACTATCATATGGGTTTAGTTTTTTCCTTATTAGATACGAAACCCTAAAAACACGAAATTTTAAAGCACCTCCACTAGACGACTTAAATGTCATTAACCGACTTCAAAAAAAAGGAGGAGGTCTCTCAATTCGATATATGTGTGTGTTCGCGGATAACGTCGTCGTTTATATGCCGATTTTGATGATTATTTTTTTGTTACAAAGGAGATATCCCAAGGGTGGTACCATGATAAGGAAACCAGGATCTTATGATGGCATCCCAGAGAAATCAAGGGGAACCTTAGTTTCCTGTTTGAAGTCTGTTTTTTTTGTTCAAAATTATTGAAAATCACTTATTTTATAAAACAACTTCACCAAACGATCACATGACATTTTAAAACCAACAACAACAATTAATTAGGAACATGACATATTACCTATGTGGCACAGTATATATTATATTAGTACTAGCGGTAGTGACTTCGTCAGTTACTGCTGCAGCCAGACTTATATATACTCACTAGCTGTTTCCCGCGGCTTCACCAGCGTGAACAACGTTTCTATGACTCTTCGAGGGTGAGCAGTGCGCGAGTAGCAAATGGCTCGCGAGCCTGGAAAAAAGTAGCCTATGTGTAAATCCAGTTCCTAATCTATCTACCTACCAAATTTCAGCCCGATCCGTTTTGTAGTTTTTGCGTGAAAGAGTGTTATATAGATCTATACATTCTTACAACTTTTCGCTTATTAGTAGGAAGGATATTATTGTAATACATAGGTAGAAATAGAAACAGATTTATGCAGTAGATTTATTGCCAAAAATAGAATGTTTGAAAAATAATACAATTAAAACTTATGCTATTAAACCAGTTCAGAGAAAATCAGTTTTCTCACGTGTAAATCAACATTATTTTTCCTCTCGAAAACAGGAAAATCATAAATCCTGATCACTTAAAAATTTCTTAAATTCAATTATCCTAATAAGTATATTTAAACATCCAATGTTATCTCATTTAAAAACTATGCTGTAGGACTTTGTCGGGCACCACCTGAAAAAAAAAGAATATTAATTATTAGCATTATCAAGTATGAACATATCTCTCTCTAAGTAACGAAAGAGGTATGTTATCACCAAAAACGTGCAGACTTGGTTTTTTATTTTCAAAAGACTGCTAAAAAGGAGGAGGTTCTCAATTCGACTGTATTTTTATATGTTACCTCAGAACTTCGGGAGAATATTTAGACCATGATTCTGAACAACTTTCTCTAAGAAACCATATACCGGAAACGAAAAAAAAAATTCGACCTCTCATACAATATTGACGCTCGGCTTTTTTTTGTTTCCGGTATATCGTTTCTGGGGGAAAGTTGTTCAGAATTATGGTCCAAATATCCTTCATAAGCGTATTTAGAGCGTCATATAGAGCGTCGGTGGCATAATGGCGGGGGCCGCCGCCTCCTGTCCGGGAGGTCGTGGTTCGAACCTGCCACGTACCAATGTGATTTCGAATTTAGATTTCATATGTACGTTTATCCGACGCTCTTATGGTGAAGGAAAACATCGTGAGGAAACCTGCACACGCCTGCAAAGAAACTCGAAGGTTGTGTGTGAAGTCGACCAACCCGCACTGGGCCCGCGTGGTCGACTAAGGCCCGATCGCCCTAAAACAGGGTAGGCTCGAGCCCCTCGGTGGGGACGTATATGAGCTGATATGAATGAATATATATATATAAGGTCGAATTGAGAAACCTCGTCCTTAGTCGTCTAGTGGAGTTGCTTTAAAATGACGTGTTTTAAGGGTTTCATATCTAATAAGGAAAATCTAAATCATTATGATAAGATCATTCGTGTAGCTGTCTATCCGTCCGTCTGTTACAGCAAATTTGCTCAGAAACTACTGGACCGATTGAGTTGAAATTTGATACACCGTTGGAAACCGTTGTCAGAATTGAAACAAAGTGGCCGCCATTTAGAACTTTATAGTTCCTGGACCGATTACTTTTAAAATCGATATCTGAGAGTCCTTAGTAGTCTTTAATAACGAATCCTTTGTCAGAATTGAAAATAAATGGCTGCCATTTTGAACTTTTGAATTACTAGACCAATTGCTTCCAAAATAGACCAGGTATACGAGTGTTTCAGAGGTCCCTTATTACGAATCCGTTGCCAGACGATACGTTTATACGATACGATTGCCCTGTCTGACGTCCTCCGTTGGACGACTGTAAGGATTCTTAGACTGTGACACAATTGTGACAATGATACATGACAAACAAAAGACACAAACGCAAGCAACAGAAAAATACTACTAGAGCTATCTAGTGGTGTTTTAGTGAACTATTTTTCTTAAGTTAACGTATTATATTGTGTTTATCACTTTATTTTTAATTGATAGAATTCTTGTAGTTTATCCTGTAATCTACAAACAATGAATTGTTTCCTGGGGCGCCCTCTTCCTCTCGTTCCTTCGATCTTGCACTCCAGTATGGCTATATGTTCAACTCTTCATGGCTGAGGATGTGGCCCAAGCATCTAGCCCTTCTGTTCTCAATGGCGGACAATATCTGTCTTTTCTCCTTCGCTCTTTCTAGCACTTCAACATTGGAGCGCCTTTCCGTCCAGCTGATTTTAGGCATTCTCCGCCAGCACCACATCTCAAACGCTTCTAGGCGTTGTCGGTCTTGGGTGGTGATGTTCCAGCACTCACATCCATAGAGAGCTATACTCCAGATATATGTCTTGATCAGGTTTTTTTTTATGTTGATGTGCACTTTACTATTGTATACAATTATATTTGTTGTGAAGGCCCTCTTGGCTATTGCTATCCTAGTTCTTATCTCTTTCTCGCTTCTGCCCTTCTCCTCTATAATGCTTCCCAGATATGTAAACGCTTCTACCTGCTCTAGTGGTTTCGAGTTAAGTGTGATATTGAGTTTAGGACTCATGGTTTTGTTTGTTGCCATGACTTTGGTTTTCTTGACATTAATTTTCAAGTTGTATTTTCGAAAGATTTCGTCCATTCTTGCTAGGTTTGCTTGGAGCTCTGTATCAGTTTCTGCTACTAAGGCAATATCATCGGCGAAACGAATCCAGTGTATGTCAATCCCATTAAATTTTGTACCTCTAATGTGTTCTTTGATCTCATTCATTGCTTCTTCTATCATCATCATCATTACAGCTCATATACGTCCCCACCGAGGGGCTCGAGCCTACCCTGAATCAGGGCGATTAGGCCTTAGTCGACCACGCGGGCCCAGTGCGGGTTGGTCGACTTCACACACAACCTTCGAGTTTCTTCGCAGGCGTGTGCAGGTTTCCTCACGATGTTTTCCTTCACCGTTAAAGCAATCGGTAAGTATGTACTATGTACGTAAGTTTTTGAAAAACTCATTGGTACATTGGCCGTTCAGATTTGAACCCGGTACCTCTGGTTAGATGTACCGAGTCGTTACCGGTTGAGCCACCGACGCTTCTTCTATATAAAGGTTAAATAGCAATGGAGACAGGCTGCAACCTTGACACAGTAAGGTTTGTAAAACCTTTTTTTTATTTTCTAATTTTCCCCCCCATAATGACCCTTATTTAAAAAAAAAATACTTTGCACACCTGTGTTTGGGTCATAAGATTACACCATCCTACCAAATTTCACCTGATTTAGTTCAGTAGATTCGGAGCAAATTGGCTGTGACAGACGGACGGACAGACAGGCGCACGAGTGATCCTATAAGGGTTCCATTTTTTGTTGTTGTACGGAACCCTAAAAATAAAAAAAAGCCGGGAAGTGGCTAAGTAATTTCATTACTGGAGAATAGTATTTTTATAATTGCAGCAATCTAATATATAACACACTGTGAGGCACAGACACAAATCTCATACAGCCAAGTGACAACAACATAGTCGGACAAACAAAAGCTTCTTGGTCCGATATTCGCTGGCTGCTTTTTTTTAAATTTTGAACGGACCAGCGTCAGCGCGGTGACGGCGGCGCTGTGATTAAAACAAGTAAATAGGCGGAAAGGCAAAAGTTGTTCCATACTCTTTGGTCACGGTTTTAAACATCGAGTGTATTTAACTTAAAATTATAGTAATTATTGTTTTAATTTCCTTGTTTTATTTAAGTAAAGCACTATGAGCAGGCTTCGGCCGGAACGGCAATTGCTTACTTTCCCGGCCTCTTTAGTGATGGGCTCTTCCTAATCCTAAAATATATCCAGATTCTTCCAGCAGTAAATATACATTTTTTAGTTTTACTGTAAAAGTGTATCATATTATATATGTGGCAGGCAAACTGTATGATTAGCCAATTTACATACGGTCAGGCAAATTATATAATTCGTCCGTATGTAAACGGTCAGGCAAAATGCTGTACGCCGATTCAGGCAATTTGAAGTGTAAAATTCTCTACGCAGATTGTAAAATGCCGAGTCAGGCAAATTGTAATAATTCGTCCGTCCGTATATAAACGATCAATGCTGAGTCAGGCACATTGTTAAATTGCCGTACGGCAGGTTGTAAATAAGCTCGCGAAGCGAGCGATGTTAGGTTCGGTCAGGTTTGATTGATTTACTCGTACGTAACTATCAAAGAGCCTCCCGAAGCTAGGCTCCCCACCCTCGCCATTATATAACTTGCCTGACATTTGCCTGACCGTTTGTATAATGACGAATTATACAGTATGCCTGCGACATATACATTAGTATAGTAATAGTTTACTTACTATGTGAGTGGCGCTGCCTGTATTTGTAAAAGACGATCGACGCTACCCCCATCAAAGCTACCGCTGACAGTACAGTATACGTGATCACCGCAGCGTTACTTGAGCTTTCTTTGACTACAGGTTGGTACGCTGCGCCTGAGTCACTTCCGGGTTTCGGTGTCGTTGTTCTGTTATATCAGAAAAAAAAACATTAGACGCGTCAAATGCACGTTTATACGTATTGTCTAATTGTATAATAGGGTTATTTGTATCACCATATCTGTGGAATCAACTCACTAAACTGAACAACTTTATTTCTATTATTTTGTAGTAGATCTTTTTTTTTATTTACAATTGGTAAACCCTTGACAACATCTCACCTGGTGGTAAGTGACGATGTTGCCGAAGATGGAAGCGGGCTTACCAAGATTTCCCAACGCAATGGAAGTACATTTTTGCATTATTATTTTTGGTTTTTGTTAATTTTCTAATAAAGTACTGCACCGATATCAATAAAATTTATATGGGACCACACGGAAAGCACTAGCTATCAAATAAAAAAGAATCATAAAAATCGGTTAACCCAGTCGAAAGTTATAAGGTAACAGCCATAAAAAAAAACAAAAAAAACATACAGACGAATTGAGAACCTCCTCTTTTTTGGAAGTCGTTAAAATTTATATGAAACCACACGGGAAGCACTAGCCTTCAAATAAAAAAAGAATCATAAAAATCGGTTCACCCAGTCGAAAGTTATGAGTTAACACACATAAAAAAAACATACAGACGAATTGAGAACCTCCTCCTTTTTGGAAGTCTTTTGATAAAAAAATCATTTTTGGCAAATTAATAATACAACCATGTGTCAATTTTTGGTAAATAAGTAATATTTCTACAGAAGAAAAGCATATATTATTATTATTTCTTTCTATTCACCTTAATGGGATTGTTTCATTTCAGCCTTTTGCATTTTATTCCGCAGAGCCGCCGGAAGTTCCAGTTTGACTAGACTAGACCTTATCATTATTATTATTTTAAGATATACAATTAAAGCTACTCTGCTCACTTGGCACGAGCACCTCCAGCGGAAGCACAGTCGGCTGGAGTTCAGTGCGACGGGGAGAGACAGCGTCGAACTATCCGGGCATTATCGAGGAGGACTGCTTTCTGCATTGCTGCCAAATGCATGAATGCTTGATGCAGCCTCGCTCGGTAGCCCGTCCGACGAGTTTATCCCCCCGTCGCACCGTAGTACGCACGTATTATTTTTATTATTTATTTTGTCTTTACCTATGAAATTGCCGATTGTATAAAAAAGTTTAAAAGTGATAATGATTATGAAGAACAATAGTTATTAAAGTAAAACTTATTCAAAATAGCATTAGACTATTAAAAATTAAATGGTGGTAAACATATGCCTATTGTTTAGATATTTTGAGAGCACGGTGGCTTTAACCCCACAAAGTCGGGTTTTTTCACCTGAAAAAATCACCTTTATTGGGGCAAAAAGTACTCATTTTTAATTTTAAAGCTCTAGAGTTATCGCAGCAGTTTCTTCGTTACTAGTGTCATATTTGGGAATACACCGCATAAGATTTCATCACTTTCAGGAAAATTCAAGAAAATAAATTAGTCTAAAAAATTGCCCCATCTGACCACTAAGAAAACGCCTTTGTTACATTCTATGGTACACAGCTCAGGGGATTGGAACATGAAAGACATGTCACTAGTTACTAATAAAAGACCATAAGTAATGTCTCGATAAGGTCAATAATAAAAAACAATAACTTTTCAATTTTCAATAAAAATTAGCATTGAACTTAAAAAACTGAATCGGCAATTTCATTGGTCATTAACTATTACATTACAGTACTATCATACATCATACATTCTTGTACATAATTATTTGCATGATCAAAAAAAAACCCTCATTCGCAAGCAGTCGTGTAAAAATATCGCAAATCAACTTTAAGCGTGCCATCTGTTCAAGTATATTATTTAGTTTCGAATGTATAGGTTCCTTGAGGAAAGTGATTTAGTTTCACGAGTAGCACTACCCTACCATTTGCAACTTTTCAGCGAATAAATAGTTAATTTGTATAGGTACAGGATTTGTGTGCTGGATTCGTGTACTGGACTTAAAAGCTGGATTTTTGTCCTGGATTTCTGTAGGTACAGGATTTGTGTGCTGGATTCGTGTCTGTGTGTACTGGTTTTATATGCTGGATGTTAGTCCTGGATTTGTGTACTGAGTTTCCTTATAGTCTCAAGGTTAAGCCACTATCACCTTGCATTATTTGATTCAACAATACCGTTTTGCACGAATATTATACACACTATCAAAGATAATCAAAGCTTCCAGGAATTCCGTATAAATAAATAATGAAAGAAAATATTTTTCGAAGTCACATACAATGTCAACAGCCCTATCACAAGAACCATTTAATGTATCAATATGAATTTTACGTTTTTGATTAGGTAATTTAAAGTAAATCAATTGGTCTTTCGACAGTTTGCTTCTTACTGTTACCATTTCTCTGTAAAATTTAAAAAAACTACGGCGTGGGTCCTTCAGAGGGAAAAAAGGGGAACGGCAGGAGTGCCACTAAGGCAACACATCTAAAATAGGGGATTGGACTGCATCAAAAATAAATTCTGAAATATGATTTCCTAAATTGCTCTCCTCTTAATGTTTCAAAAAACCCTACTTATTTTGTTTAACCATCACGTCTTCAATTTTTAATTAATCAAATTTACAAAGTAAGTTCGTCAATGACGCTAAAAATCTATGACGTCACTTGTGGGTATTTCAAACATTTTAAGAACAAAATTTCGTTTTTGACAGATCATAAAAAGTAACTCAAATGACTAGCAGTTCGATCCCCTATTGTAGATATGGGTGTGTACAATATTTTTGTCATCGTGCAATCATCTTGTGCAAGATGGTGTCTCATTTCCCGGCTTTACGTTCGGAATATAACAAAATTTTCAGCGTCGGCGCACCCTCCAATTACGCCGATACACGCACAAAAAAAGTTGGTTAAGGAGAAAAGGGCGGGGTTATTTTGAAAATAGACAAATCCACCAAAATTTAATATATATTAAAACTGGTTAACGCCGGTAGCCTGTGTCACGGGGAAGGACATAGGCTACTTCTTAACCTGCGAAAATAGCTAAGTCCGATGCAGTCCCTGACGGAACTGAAAAAATAGTATTATTTGGTTAACTTCTTTATTATTTATTTATTTCTGGTGTCTCAATAAACTTATTCTATTCTATTCTATTTTAAAATCGCAACGGAACAATGGATTGTTGTGATTTTGTGCACAGCATCATTGAAGGAGTGGAAAATGACAAAGACTGCTATATCAGAATAGCCCGATCTGGAATAGGGATCTGGAGAAAAAAAAATGTCCACGTTCGCGAGCCGCTTTCGGCTGGCGCACCACTCACCCTCTAAGACAGTCATAAAAACTATGTCTACGCGGGCGAGGTCTTGGGTCAAAGCTAGTATATAATAAATTGGACTCCCAAACGGAGAACATCTCTTTCGCACGGAAGCTTCATGTAAAGTTTAAATTTGTACGAGTTTCAGAGTTTGTGCCATTTGTTTATTATGTAGATTGTACATTTTCCCCCACAATGGCACAATTTCGGGCAAAGTAAGTAAAGTTACCAGAAGACGTAAACGTAGCGTAATTAGGCCTCCTATTCGGTAAACCGCCGACCTGGTAAAGATCGTGGTAGCCAGTGGATGCAGGCCCCACAGAACCGTTGTGGAAATCTTTGTAGGACGCTTTTGTCCTGCAGTGGATGTCTTCCGGCTGATATGATGATGATGATGAATATCTACCTCAAAAGATAAGGAAGGAGTATCAATTTAAAGTTAAAAAGAAGGCAGGACATCACTTCTTTCCTATCAATAATCATTTTAAATTTCCAACCTACTTCCAAAAAGGAGGAGGTTCTCAATTCGACTATATATATATATTTTGTAGGTTTGTTATATCTTTGCAGATTGTAAACCAATTTTAGTGATTCTTTTTTTATTCAATGGCAGTTGCTCCCATATAAATTATTTAAAAATCGGTGTAGTTACTATTTAAGAAAATTAACAAAAGCCCAAAAACATTAAGCAAAATTGTACTGATTTGTTGCGATGGAAGTCGGTTTTTAGGGTTCCGTACCCAAAGGGTAAAAACAGGATCCTATTACTAAGATTTCGCTATCCGTTCGTCTGTCTGTCCGTCTGTCACCAGGCTGTATTTCATGAACCGTGATAGCTAGACAGTAGAAATTTTCACTCATGATGTATTTCTGTTGCTGCTTTAACAACAAATACAAGAAATTAGAAAAAGTAAAAAATATAGTATGATGGTACGGAACCCTATGTGTACGGTTCTGACTCGCACTTGGACGGTTTTATAAAGTATTTAGAGTTTCCAATTATAATCATAATTATTGTTAAAACTAAACAAAAAAAAAATATTTTATAAAATTGTAACTTTCTATAATAATGATGGTCTATAATGGCGTTTGTAGTAGGGAGGCCTTCGGCCGGTTGATATTTTATTTATCACGTCCGTGGCTTAGTGGTTGAGTCCATTAGCTTCACATCAGGAGGTTGCGGGGTTCAATTCCCGGCGGAGTCTACTTTGTAGGACTTGGTTTGTTTGGTGGAAGGGCATTTTCTAAGCCCGCCTGGCTAGCTACCACCATCATATCTAAGTTTTGCCTCCAAACATCAATACTAATAACATTTATGTGTTCCGGCTTGAAGGTAAGATAGCCAGTCCCCCATTTCGTTAGGGGGAATCAGGTAAGCTTGCTACCATCTTCGGTATCATCGTCACTTACCATCAGGTGAGATGATGCCAAGGGTTTACCAATTGTGAATAAAAAAAATATGGCTATGAATGGCATTCGTTAAGTCGCATCATAGGCCTTAGGCACACCCCAGACACTGCATCCAACGGTCGCGAAATGATAATTTTTAAAAACAAATGACGGAGTGAACGAAATCACGGCGAACTCCCATACGTTCCAAAACCAAACTATAACCAATCCGTATAAATTTGGGTGACAAGGGGGGGGTGAGATCGGAATCTAGAGAGTGGCAGGGAGTGTCCATTGTGTACGTTAGTACTTAAAGGTATATTTAATTTGCCATAGGTTTCTTAAAAGTCTCATAGATATAAATGGTTTACATAATCTACTATATAAAAATAAGTCGGGTTTTCCTTCCTGACTAGACATGTGCGCCGCACCGCGCCGGTGACCGCCGCCGCCGATCAGGACTTGAAGCCGCTGACCATTTAGAAAAATAGGCGTATTCGGCGCAAATGATGCGAACGGCGAAAAGTTCAACGCTCGCCTAGGTTGCGTGTATCGCCTTCAGATATATTACAAAAATCTGAAAACGTGTCAAGGTTGTCTACTTACCAAAGCCGGAAACAGAGAGCTACGATAAACCGATGTCCTACAGACCCATAAACCTTTCATCATTTCTGCTGAAGGCTCTGGAAAAATTGGTCGACAACTACATAAAGGAGGGGTTCCTTGCGGGAAAAAACACTTCATGTACTACAATGTGCATATCAGTCTGGTAAAATGATTGAAAGAGCACTTCATCTTGTACTATACCGTGATGAAAGTGCGTTGGAAAACCATAAGGTATGTGCTGCTGCCTTCCTCGATATCGAAGGAGCCTTTGAATGCATTAATTTGGAGGCAATCAAGAATGCAGCTATCTCCCATGGTATAGACCAAACGCTATGAAAATGGATAGATAGCATGATTAGGAAGATAATCATAACATCTTTACTATTGGGGGAGAAGGTTACTGCTACCACTTCAAAAAGATGCCCGCAGGGTGGCGTTCTGTAGGTGGCTTCTGCAGCAGCTGAATACCGGATCTTTCTACACGTTTGGTTATGCTGACGATCTAGTTATTATAATTAATGTCAAATTCCCGAACATAGTATCGCGAATAATGTACTCGTGAAAGGCCTTGCGTAAAGTTGAAAGGTGGTGTGATGGATATCACCTATCGATTAAACGTAGCAAGACCACGATTGTACCATTCACAAGAAAAAGAAACCGACAAAGTTTAAAAACTCTCAAACTGTATGGGACAGTCCACGATCGTTAAGTATCTAGGCATGACTCTGGATAAAAAACTGACGTGGAACCTGCACGTAGAAAGGACCATGGCCAAGGCCACAAAAGTCTTCGGTATGCTAAAATCTGCGTACGGTAAGAACTTGGGGTTTAAAACCCATAGTCATATACTGGCTATACACAATAATAATAAGGCCCATTTTTTCTTATGGTAGCATTTTGTGGTGGCCTACAACGGTTCTAGGTACATTAGGCAAACACTAACAAAACTTCAGCGGTTGACTTGCTTGGGAATCATTTCCAACAATACCTGCTGTAACGAAAGAAATGCTACTAAATCTCAAGCCGCTTCAAATACAGATCCAAACAGAGGCGCCTAAAGCCCTACAAGGTCGACTCTGGGTTGTTGCTAAATTGTCTAAAGGTCCTCAATGAGGTGGGCGAACACAAAAAACTGCAACTAATCTGGGTCCCTGCACACGTAGGAATGGAAGGCAACGAAGAAACAGACAAAGTGGTTGGAACAGGACCACTGTCTATAATGTATGGTCCAGAAACAGAAATAGGGCTCCCTAGAAGCAATATAAGAAGGAACAGGCCGAAAGAAGACTAAACTGACATGTCTTAGACTCAAAGATTCCAAGCTCTTCATCGGTGAGGTAACCACAGGGGCAATCAAGTACAGTTGGAGAAACAGCAGGACACGTATTAGAGCGGTAACAGGAGCGTTGATAGGTAATTTGGCTACAAATGCACACTTGAAAAAATCTGCCTGATGAATAACCCGACCTGCAGGGCCTGTGTGGATACAGATTCAATGGAACACTTACTGTGTTACTGCAATGTTCTGGCCAGTAGCGCATTTGTCTCCTTGGAGTCATAAATATAAGATTGTAACTTACAATTTGTAAGTACGTTATTCGTAACCAAATTACCAAACCAAACTATTTTTGTGTCATATTTTATTGCGACTTTAACGTTTCTTTTCATACTTTGTATTAATTTTTATGACAGCGTTCTTTTTATTAATTTTACTTCTGATTCTCCCTTTTTTTGTGTAATTTACGCCGCCATTTACGCCGCCGCCGACCAAATTCTACCTCTACGCCGCCGCCGAATATTTCGGCATCGGCGCACATGTCTATTCCTGACGCTATAACTCCAGAACGGCTGGACCGATTTGGCTAATTCTTTTTTTGTTGAGTTCGTTATTATCAGGAGAAGGTTCTTATGTAGGGTAGGGTAGTGTAGTGTAGTGTAGTGTAGTGTAGGGTAGGGTAGGGTAGGGTAGTTTAAGGTAGGGTAGGGTAGGGTAGTGTAGTGTATGGTAGTGTAGTGTAGGGTAGTGGAGTGTAGGGTAGTGTAGTGTAGGGTAGTGTAGGGTAGTGTAGGGTAGTGTATGTAGGGTAGGGTAGGGTAGAGTAGGGTAGGGAAGGGTAGTGTAGGGTAGGGTAGGGTAGTGTAGTGTAGTGTAGTGTAGGGTAGTGTAGTGTATGTAGGTTAGGGTAGGGTAGTGTAGGGTAGGGTAGGGTAGTGTAGAGTAGGGTAGGGTAGTGTAGGGTAGAGTAGGGTAGAGTAGTGTAGGGTAGGGTAATGTAGTGTAGGGTAGAGTAGTGTAGTTTAGGGTAGGAAAGTATAGGGTAGGGTAGTGTAGGGTAGGGTAGTGTAATTTAATGTAAGGCGGTACGTAGTTCGCCGGGACAGCTAGTCTAATATATAAAAATGAATCGCAAAATGTGTTGGTAAGCGCATAACTCGAGAACAGCTGGACCGATTAGATAATTCTTTTTTTGTCGAGTTCGTTATTGTCAGGAGAAGGTTCTTATGTAGGGTAGGGTAGGGTAGTTTAGTGTAGTGTAGTGTAGGGTAGGGTAGGGTAGGGTGGGGTAGGGTAGGGTAGGGTAGTGTAGTGTAGGGGTAGGGTAGGGTAGGGTATTGTAGAGTAGGGAAGGGTAGTGTAGTGTAGTGTAGGGTAGGGTAGTGTAGTGTAGGGTAGTGTAGAGTAGAGTAGTGTAGGGTAGGGTAGTGTACTGTAGGGTAGTGTAGAGTAGTGTAGGGTAGGGTAGTGTAGTGTAGGGTAGAGTAGTGTAAGGTAGGGTAGTGTAGGGTAGTGTAGGGTAGGGTAGTGTAGTGTAGGGTAGGGTAGTGTAGGGTAGAGTATTGTAGGGTAGGGTAGTGTAGGGTAGGGTAGTGTAGTTTAGGGTAGGGTAGTGTAGTGTAGTATAGGGTAGGGTAGGGTAGGGCAGTGTACTGTAATGTAAGGCGGTACGTAGTTCGCCGGGAAAGCTAGTATTGTATAAAATTATAGCACAACTACGAGTGTTTTCATGAAAGTAGTAAAAGACTCGTGCCTCAGGCATAGGAACGCTAAAGCTAATATATTCTTTGGCTATAGGC
The DNA here is from genome assembly GCA_947284805.1 of Coleophora flavipennella. Classification (NCBI taxonomy): domain Eukaryota; kingdom Metazoa; phylum Arthropoda; class Insecta; order Lepidoptera; family Coleophoridae; genus Coleophora; species Coleophora flavipennella. Next base: position 4,110,778 of record OX369297.1, read on the forward strand.
CATTCATAAAGTAAGAGTACCATACTTACTCACAAATGCATATTCTACAAACGGCTAAATCTAACTTTCTCAGTTTCCGTCATACTAGTGTTAATTGAACTTACTTCGGTGACGTCATTGATCTTACTGGTGTTTACTGACCTTGCTTTGGTGCCGTCATTGATTGTATTTGTGTTTGCCGAACTTGTTTCTGTGCTGCCAGTGATCGTACTGGTATTTAGTGAACTATTTTCGTTGACGTCAGTAATCGGACTGGTGTTTACTAAAAATTTTTCGGTGCTGCCAGTGATTGTATTTGTGTTTGCCAAACTTGTTTCTGTGCTGCCAGTGATCGTACTGGTATTTACTGAACTAGTGCCGTCAGAATTCGTTCTGTTCTTTAGCGAATTGGCTGTCGTCTCTATGCTTCCACTGGTCTCAGTAGTGGTGGCACTCATCTCTATGCTTCCACTGGTCTCAGTAGTGGTGGCACTCCTCTCTATGCTTCCACTGGTCTCAGTAGTGGTGGCACTCATCTCTATGCTTCCACTTGTCTCAGTAGTGGTGGCACTCTTTTCTATGCTTCCATTGGTCTCAGTAGTGGTGGCACTCGTCTCTATGCTTCCACTGGTCTCAGTAGTGGTGGCACTCGTCTCTATGCTTCCACTGGTCTCAGTAGTGGTGGCACTCATCTCTATGCTTCCACTAGTCTCAGTAGTGGTGGCACTCATCTCTATGCTTCCACTGGTCTCAGTAGTGGTGGCACTCTTCTCTATGCTTCCACTGGTCTCAGTAGTGGTGACACTCGTCTCTATGCTTCCACTGGTCTCAGTAGTGGTGGCACTCTCCTCTATGCTTCCACTAGTCTCAGTAGTGGTGGCACTCTCCTCTATGCTTCCACTGGTCTCAGTAGTGGTGGCACTCTTCTCTATGCTTCCACTGGTCTCAATAGTGGTGGCACTCTTCTCTATGCTTCCACTGGTCTTAGTAGTGGTGGCACTCATCTCTATGCTTCCACTGGTCTCAGTAGTGGTGGAACTCATCTCTATTCTTCCACTGATCTCAGTAGTGGTGGCACTCATCTCTATGCTTCCACTGGTCTCAGTAGTGGTGGCACTCTCCTCTATGCTTCCACTGGTTTCAGTAGTGGTGTCACTCTCCTCTATGCTTCCACTGGTCTCAGTAGTGGTGGCACTCATCTCTATGCTTCCACTGGTCTCAGTAGTGGTGGCACTCATCTCTATGCTTCCACTGGTCTTAGTAGTGGTGGCACTCATCTCTAAGCTTCCACTGGGCTCAGTAGTGGTGGCACTCTCCTCTATGCTTCCACTGGTCTCAGTAGTGGTGGCACTCATCTCTATGCTTCTACTGGTCTCAGTAGTGGTGGCACTCTCCTCTATGCTTCCACTGGTGTCAGTAGTGGTGGCACTCTCCTCTATGCTTCCACTGGTCTCAGTAGTGGTGGCACTCTTCTCTATGCTTCCACTGGTCTCAGTAGTGGTGGCACTCTCCTCTATGCTTCTACTGGTCTCAGTAGTGGTGGCACTCTCCTCTATGCTTCCACTGGTCTCAGTAGTGGTGGCACTCATCTCTATGCTTCTACTGGTCTCAGTAGTGGTGGCACTCTCCTCTATGCTTCCACTGGTGTCAGTAGTGGTGGCACTCTCCTCTATGCTTCCACTGGTCTCAGTAGTGGTGGCACTCGTCTCTATGCTTCCACTGGTCTCAGTAGTGGTGGCACTCTCCTTTATGCTTCCACTGGTTTCAGTAGTGGTGTCACTCTCCTCTATGCTTCCACTGGTCTCAGTAGTGGTGGCACTCGTCTCTATGCTTCCACTGGTCTCAGTAGTGGTGGCACTCATCTCTATGCTTCCACTGGTCTCAGTAGTGGTGGCACTCGTCTCTGTGCTTCCACTGGTCTCAGTAGTGGTGGCACTCATCTCTATGCTTCCACTGGTCTCAGTAGTGGTGGCACTCATCTCTATGCTTCCACTGGTCTCAGTAGTGGTGGCACTCGTCTCTAAGCTTCCACTGGTCTCAGTAGTTGTGGCACTCAACTCTATGCTTCCACTAGTCTCAGTAGTGGTGGCACTCGTCTCTATGCTTCCACTGATCTCAGTAGTGGTGGCACTCGTCTCTATGCTTCCACTGGTATCAGTAGTAGTGGCATTCATCTCTATGCTTCCACTGCTCTCAGTAGTAGTGGCACTCGTCTCTATGCTTCCACTGGTCTCGGTAGTGGTGGCACTCATCTCTATGCTTCCACTGGTCTCAGTAGTGGTGGCACTCTTCTCTATGCTTCCACTGGTCTCAGTAGTGGTGGCACTCGTCTCTATGCTTCCATTGGTCTCAGTAGTGGTGGCACTCTTCTCTATGCTTCCACTGGTCTCAGTAGTGGTGGCACTCGTCTCTATGCTTCCACTGGTCTCAGTAGTGGTGGCACTCTCCTCTATGCTTCCACTGGTCTCAGTAGTGGTGGCACCCGTCTCTATGCTTCCACTGGTCTCAGTAGTGGTGGCACTCCCCTCTATGCTTCCACTGGTCTCAGTAGTGGTGGCATTTTCCTCTATGCTTCCACTGGTCTCAGCAGTGGTGGCAATCATCTTTATGCTTCCACTGGTCTCAGTAGTGGTGGCACTCATCTCTATGCTTCCAATGGTCTCAGTAGTGGTGGCACTCATCTCTATGCTTCTACTGGTCTCAGTAGTGGTGGCACTCTCCTCTATGCTTCCACTGGTCTCAATAGTGGTGGCACTCATCTCTATGCTTTCACTGGTCTCAGTAGTGGTGGCACTCATCTCTATGCTTCCACTGGTCTCAGTAGTGGTGGCACTCATCTCTATGCTTCCACTGGTCTCAGTAGTGGTGGCACTCAGCTCTATGCTTTCACTGGTCTCAGTAGTGGTGGCACTCATCTCTATGCTTCCCTTGGTCTCAGTAGTGGTGGCACTCATCTCTATGCTTCCACTGGTCTCAGTAGGTGTGGCACTCGTCTCTATGCTTCCACTGGTCTCAGTAGTGGTGGCACTCGTTTCTATGCTTCCACTGGTCTCAGTAGTGGTGGCACTCGTCTCTATGCTTCCACTAGTCTCAGTAGTGGTGGCACTCATCTCTATGCTTCCACTGGTCTCAGTAGTGGTGGCACTCTCCTCTATGCTTCCACTGGTCTCAGTAGTGGTGGCACTCATCTCTATGCTTCCACTGGTCTCAGTAGTGGTGGCACTCATCTCTATGCTTCCACTGGTCTCAGTAGTGGTGGCACTCATCTCTATGCTTCCACTGGTCTCAGTAGTGGTGGCACTCAGCTCTATGCTTCCACTGGTCTCAGTAGTGGTGGCACTCATCTCTATGCTTCCCTTGTTCTCAGTAGTGGTGGCACTCATCTCTGTGCTTCCACTGGTCTCAGTAGGTGTGGCACTCGTCTCTATGCTTCCACTGGTCTCAGTAGTGGTGGCACTCGTCTCTATGCTTCCACTGGTCTCAGTAGTGGTGGCACTCGTCTCTATGCTTCCACTGGTCTCAGTAGTGGTGGCACTCGTCTCTATGCTTTCACTGGTCTCAGTAGTGATGGCACTCATCTCTATGCTTCCACTGGTCTCAGTAGTGGTGGCACTCATCTCTATGCTTCCACTGGTCTCAGTAGTGGTGGCACTCATCTCTATGCTTCCACTGGTCTCAGTAGTGGTGGCACTCGTCTCTATGCTTCCACTGGTCTCAGTTGTGGTGGCACTCGTCTCTATGCTTTCACTGGTCTCAGTAGTGATGGCACTCATCTCTATGCTTCCACTGGTCTCAGTAGTGGTGGCACTCATCTCTATGCTTCCACTGGTCTCAGTAGTGGTGGCACTCATCTCTATGCTTCCACTGGTCTCAGTAGTGGTGACAATCTCCTCTATGCTTCCACTGGTCTCAGTAGTGGTGGCACTCGTCTCTATGCTTCCACTGGTCTCAGTAGTGGTGGCACTCGTCTCTATGCTTCCACTGGTCTCAGTAGTGGTGGCACTCGTCTCTATGCTTTCACTGGTCTCAGTAGTGGTGGCAATCATCTTCATGCTTCCACTGATCTCAGTAGTGGTGGCACTCATCTCTATGCTTCCACTGGTCTCAATAGTGGTGGAACTCATCTCTATGCTTCCACTGGTCTCATTAGTGGTGGCACTCATTTCTATGCTTCCACTGGTCTCAGTAGTGTTGGCACTCTCCTCTATGCTTCCACTGGTCTCAGTAGTGGTGGCACTCGTCTCTATGCTTCCACTGATCTCAGTAGTGGTGGCACTCATCTCTATGCTTCCACTGGTCTCAGTAGTGGTGGCACTCATCTCTATGCTTCCACTGGTCTCAGTAGTGGTGGCACTCGTCTCTATGCTTCCACTGGTCTCAATAGTGGTGGCACTCGTCTCTATGCTTCCACTGGTCTCAGTAGTGGTGGCACTCGTCTCTATGCTTCCACTGGTCTCAGTAGTGGTGGCACTCATCTCTATGCTTCCACTAGTCTCAGTAGTATTGGCACTCTCCTCTATGCTTCCACTGGTCTCAGTAGTGGTGGCACTCATCTCTATGCTTCCACTGGTCTCAGTAGTGGTGGCACTCATCTCTATGCTTCCAGTGGTCTCAGTAATGGTGGCACTCATCTCTTTGCTTCCACTGGTCTCAGTAGTGGTGGCACTCATCTCTTTGCTACAAAAAAAAGTGAGAATTTCAAACAAATTACCAACTATTTTAAAATTATAGCGTACAGTTGTGATGTCAGTATAAGAAAAATAAAATAATTGCAAATCAACTTTTGAAACAATAACAATAATGATAGTAACACTTATTCTGTGAAAATTTACATATGTAATTCTGTCTCCTCAGTGGAAGTACGACTCATCATCATTATATTAGCCGAAAGTCGTTAACTGCTCGACAAAGGCCTCGTCCAAGGATTTCCTCGACGACCGGTCCTGCGTTGCTCTCATCCAGCGGCTTCCCGCAACTTTCACCAGGTCGTCGGTCCACCTTTCGGTAGGCCCGACTACGCTACGCTACGCTACTGCGAGAGTGAATAGGCATTATTTGAGTTTGCGTGTACCATCCTCGACTACATCGTTACTTACCATAAGGAGAGATATAGTCAAATGCTTTCAAATTTTTTAATAAAATAAAATAATATTACAAGATTTCTGGAAAAAACGCTTTTCGGTTTGGTCTGTGTAAAGTTTTTTTTTTGTGTATGATTGAATGTATGGCAAAGTGAGGGAGGAAAAGAAAGAGAAAGAATGAGTGGGGGTGTACGTGTGTGCGAAAGCGACGGGAAGAATAGCTTTCTTGGCAGGAGGCAGGCATGGTCGGCCGGGCACGGCGGTTGTGTCCGGACCGAGGTTTCTTTTTGCACCTGATAAGTGAGATTGGAGAGGGAAAAAAGTGCTGTGACGCTGTCAAGGACAAAAGGGTATGTTTTACGCTTGCTTGCATGATTGCAGAGTAAACCCACAGGCTCCCACAGGCAGGCGTCCCACGCGGTGGAGCGAAGACCTGGTGAAGATCGCAGGAAGACGATGGATGCGGGCAGCGCAGGACCGGTCGTCGTGGAAATCCTTAGGGAAGGCCTTTGTCCAGCAGTGGACGTTTTCGGCTGATATTGCGGTGGGTGGCGCACCCTTCGTCTGCGCCGTCGCTCGCAAAAGTTGCACCGTTCTTGTTCTATAATAAAACATAGGCAAAATCCATCAAAACTGAATTATATATGGAAAAGAAATAATCGTAAAAAGTATACGAACACACACTCTGGTTAAACCGGATGATGAGGAGGAAGGTCATGACAGAGTCACAATTAGATAAACAAACTCCTTAGGTTGTTGAAAATAACAGAAAGTAAAAGTAGACAAAAAAGATGATATAAAAACATACTGAAGATAAATATAACCAAAAAGATTGACTTCGTCACAATATGATGATGATGATGATGATGAAACATGCATGATTTGCGTTCTTAGAAGAAACACTGTGTAACGAACATTTTTATCATTTAAATATTCGGTTGTCTGATAACCTTTTTACAAATTTTTAAAACCGGTTAACTTGTTAAACATAAGTGGATAATTTTGACATCATCGAGTAATTTTTTATACATAAGTGTGCATTATCCCACGAAGGACTTAGATTTTGCGAAGTGTGGCATAAGTTAGTTTAAGTTTATTTTTATTTGGAAGATAATGACTGTGCCTGTCACTATATAGTGGTAAGAGATGCAGATATTCACACAAATACACACTCTTTGAAAATTTCAACTGTATACCTATTAAGGTTCATGAAATGCAGACCGGTGACAGACGGACGGACGGACGTACAGCGGAGGCTTAGTAATATGGTCTTGTTGGCCCCCTTTGGGTACGGAACCCTAATAAAGTACTTATCCGATTTTGAAAAAATTTATATGAGAATATTTAGAGGCAAAACATATAAATTTTAAAAATATACACATATCAAAATCGGTAAACACACACACACACAAAAAACATGCAGTAGAATTGAGAACCTTTTTCATTTTTGAATTCCGTTGAAAAAGGATTAATATCCTGTGATACTTACTCAATGGGTGCACTTTCCATAGTCTTGAAGACCTAAAAATAAAAATAAAAAATTATAATGAAATGGACCTCAAACCTAAATCTTAACCCTTTTTATTACCCGACTACGAAAAAGGGAGGGTTATGTTTTTGACAGTCTATGTATGTATGGATGTTCATCTGTTCCCTCGTATTTCCTAAACCACTTGTTCGATCTTGAGAAATATGATGTCTTTGGATTTATGCCGTCACTGCGCGTACCAAAGGATATATAGCATATAAAAAAATAGACATGGCGGATTTTATAAGTGAATTAAAAACCAAACATTTTTTTTTTAGATATTCATATCATCTTTGGTATCAAAAGAAAGGTCTTGACGAGCACATTCTAAATGTATATATATATTACACACACAAATATTTTTAATTTCTTAGCAAATGGTCTCACAAGCGATATTACAATTTAATACAATATTCTTTATCGCATCAAAACATAAAAAAAGAAATTAACAATATAGAAGAAAGCCTAATAGGCGGCTTTATTGCTAGGTAGCAATTTCTTCCAGGCAACCTTTGGGTAGGGAAACAGCTATTGAATAAGTTAAGGGGCGGTGCAATAATTAAAAACAGTAAAAAAAATGCAAATAAACAAGTTATGTATATTTAAATAAATAAAATACTTAAATATATTATGAGACGGCTCAATGTACGCGCGCTACAATCAAGCGACACGACACGCGGCCGCGGGTAGCGAGGTGGGGTGGCGTTACGCACTGAGCACAAAAAATATTGTAATAAAATAAAAGTTAAAAAAACTAAAACCCGACTACGGAAAAGTATGAAAACAAGAGTTTACCGCCTGAAACCAATAGCCTTTATTTTTCCCTTCATATGGTGTAATAGCCGTGGTCGCAAGCCTTATCTTAATCAAAAATTATGGCTTGCGACCACGGCCATTACACCATATTATTAAGGGAAAAATAAAGGTTAACTCTTGTTTTCATACTTTTCCGTAGTCGGGTTTTAGTTTGTTAAACTTTTTTCCTAGAAGCTATCACTGAAGTTGATGTGTTCATTAACTTCTTTAGTGGTGATATACTGTTAGATGTTTTATTAAACAGGTACCTACTTAAACGCCCGACATACATTCAGGTATTGCTTGAGTTAACATTTTTAATATAATCGGTCAGCAACTTTGCGTAAGGAGTTTTTAAAAAGGTATTGTAATGGTAAAAGAATCAAATTGAAATTCGATGCGGATCGATTATCTTACACTAGTGGCATAGTGAAAAGAAAAAATAGTAGGTTATCTTCATACAATAGTACAACGCGCGGTTTGTATGTGTGCGCGCCAGTAGGCACGCACGCAAACTTCAATAATAGGAACGACTTCTTTAGTAAAAGGAAAGAAGTCTTTTTTATCATTGTAGTGTGCGTGTGTGCACACTGTCACCGTAACCGTAACGTTAACGTAACCGACACCGTACCAGAAACACTCGCAGGATCAAAACTTTGTCAACCTAGTTGTTAGCCAGGAACACTCGGAGGGTCATCATCATCATCATCATCATATCAGCCGAAAAACGTCCACTGCTAGACAAAAGCCTCCCCAAGGATTTCCACGACGACCGGTCCCGCGCTGCCCGCATCCATCGGCTTCCCGCGATCTTCACCATGCGTGGGAGGCTTGCTTACGCTACGTTTTCCGGTGCGCGATCGCAACTCGAGAACTTAACTGCCAAAAAACTTACAAAAATGTCTCACCTCTGTCGGCTCTCCCAGAGTGGTTAGATTTTTTCATATTAAATAAATTGAAATAGAATAAAATATAAAAGATAGCATTGCCCGCGGCTTCACCCCCGTGGATATTGAGAGTGAGCGGGTTTTTTGTACTAGCTTTTACCAGCGGCTTCGCTAGCGTGAACATAGTTTCTATGACTGTCTTTGAGGGTTGTAAAAATTAGGCTACATGTTAATCCAGATCCTAATCTGTCTACCTACCAAATTTCATCCAGATCGGTTCAGCGGTTCAGGCGTGAAAGAGTATCAAACATCCATACATAAAAACTTTCTCATTAGTAGGATATCAATCCTGAAATTCCATTCTTACTATTGGTGAAAGATTTTTTTTAATCGGCTGAGTAGTTTCGAAGATTATCTACTACATGCATACAAACATACAAACTTTGCCTCTTTATAATACGAGTATATATGTGACGTTGTGGCTGCATACAACAAACGGATATTAATGCAAAATTAATTTTAAAATAAAATTTAGGATTCTTAACCTTATATCGGAAAGCCAAATGAAAGTTCTATTCAAAAACTTAAACTACAAATTTTAAAAAACCCCGACAAAAAGAAACTCTAAAAAGAAGAAAATAATATGTTTTGGACCTTTTAGTTTAGTACATAGTTTTATTTTGATCTAAGAGCCGTCGCGTACGGGGGCCGCTAAATTGTGAAATTATTAGTTATTCATCATATCAGCTCATATATAGGTCCCCACCGAGGGGCTCGAGCCTACCATGAATTAGGGCGATCGGGCCTTAGTCGAACACTCGGGCTCAGTGCGGGTTGGTCAACTTCAGACACAACCTTCGAGTTTCTTCGCAGGCGTGTGCAGGTTTCCTCACGATGTTTTTCCTCCACCGTAAGAGCGTCGGATAAACGTACATATAAAATCGAATTTTGAATAAGTAATTAGTTGTAGTTAAGTAAAAAATGTTTGCGGTCCCCCGCGACAACTCTTTGATCAAGATATAACTACTTAAATTAAACTAGAATTAGAATTGCTTATACAGGGTGTAACAAAGTTGGTGTAGGTCCCGTTAACTGGGGGTTCTACTCATCATACTGAACAACTTTTGTTCTCGCTATCGACCGCTTTTGTGCATTTTAGTATTGAAGGTCCAATTTTTTTTTTTTTTTTTTATTATTATTTATTTATTAATCGAAAAAAAATGTACATGGGTAAACATTATAGACCCACAAAACTGATAATCAGTTTGTCTGTGGGATCGAAAAAAAAATATGGAACGCTTCACGATTTTGCGTGTCATCCTTGCGCAGGGGCCATGATCTTCTTTGTATCGTTCCAATTTTAGTATATTTATGGGTTCCTTGGAGAAAGTTGCTCAGTATGATGAGTAGAACCCCCAGTTAACGGGACCTTCACCAATTTTGTTATACCCTGTATAGACCATGTTAAAGTTTCTCTGCGTGATCGATTCAGAAACGAGGAGATCCGCAGGAGAACCAAAGTAACCAACATAGCTCACAGAATTGCTAAACTGAAGTGGCAGTGGGCAGGGCACATAGCTCTTAAAACAGATGGCCGTTGGGGCAGTAAAGTTATCGAGTGACCGCGCACCTGAAAACGTAGTGTAGGAAGACCTCCGACGCGGTGGACCGACGACCTGGTGAAGATCGCGGGAAGCCGATGGATGCGTGCAGCGCAAGACCGGTAGTCGTGGAAATCCTTGGCGGAGGCCTATGTCCAGCGGTGGACGTTTTGCGGCTGATATGATGATGATGAGACCAAGTTAAGAAGAAAGTTAAGGTGGAAACGTATAGAGAAATGAAGGAGATAGTGCGGGAGAGAGAGACCTGGAAAGAGCTCCACCGACAAGAGCATGGCTCTCAAATTATGATGATGATGATATTTAACTCAAAGGGCCTTCGTGGCGTATTGGTTAGTCCATTCGCTTCAAGCCAGGAGGTTGCGGGTTCAATTCCCGGCGGAATAGACTTTGTAAGACTTGGTTTGGTTGGTGGTAGAGCATGTTCATAGCCCGCCTGGCTAGCTACCACCATCTTATCTGAGTGTTGCCGCAAAACTGCAGTGTTTGCTTCCATCTTCGGCATCATCGTCACTTACCATCAAGTGAGATAATGCCAAGGGCATACCAATGGAGAATAAAAAAAAGTGCCAAAACATATTGTATTCTACTTTTTAGAGTTTTGTTTGTCGGTCGTTTTATAAATTTCTATATTAAGTTTTATTTCATGCTTTCTAAACTTTGCATACCTATCTCAAACACTATACCTCTGTTATAAGTTGGTAAGGAGTTGGCTGTCCTGCAGATACTAGCGAGATGCTGCAGCATCAGGTCAATGTTACCATGTTCTATATAAAACTTATTCATTGATACTTTTCCAATGAGCCCAAACACGATTCTTCTGCTGTAAGTTGGTGAGGGCTTGGGTATCCTGCAGATTCCAGAAGAATCTGTAGCATCAGGTCAATGTTACTTTGTTTTATCTAACACCTGTTCATTGAGAATAGTTCCAATTAGCCCCAAACACGATACCTCTGCTGTAAGATGGCGAGGAGTGAGGTATCCTGCAGATTCCAGGAGATACTACAGCATCAGATCAAGGTTACCATGTTCTAACTAACATCTTTTCATTTAAACTATTAAAATGAGCCGAATACGATGTCTCTGCTGTAAACTGGTGAGGAGTTGGGTATCCTGCAGATTTCAGGAGATGCTGCAGCATCAGGTCAAGGTTACCATGGTTTTGTAATATTATTATAGTTACAGGTCACCAAATTTCGAATAAGTCATACCGGTTTAAGTTGCCCACATCCCTTCATCACCATGATTTATGATGATCTTCAGACGGCTGAACAGATCTTCATTAATTATAGCTAAGAACCACCTCGATGACGTCAGCTTTCAAAAAAAAAAGCCACATCCAAATCGGTCCTTTCGTTTAAGAACTACGATGCCTAAGACAGACACACAGATACACACGTTAAACTTATCATCATATCAGCTCATATACGTCCCCACCGAGGGGTTCGAGCCTACCCTGAATTAGGGCGATCGGACCTTAGTCAATCACGCGGGCCCAGTGCGGGTTGGTCGACTTCAAACACAACCTGCGAGTTTCTCCGCAGGCGTGTGCAGGTTTCCTCACGATGTTTTCCTTCACTGTAAGAGCGTCGGATAAACGTACATATGAAATCGAAATTGGAAAACACATTGGTACGTGGCAGGATACGAACCACAACCTCCCGGACAGGAGGCAGCGGCTCTTGCCATTGCGCCACAGACGCTCATTATTAAACTTAAAACACCCCTCATTGTGCGTTGGGGGATAAAAATAGTATAAAAACTTAATTTCATACTTACCAATAGTGGAGTAATTAACAAAAATATGAAAACTTTAAAACTAAACATTTTTTTAATACGTGAGTACTACTTGAATTATCCTCTATATATATGACCGAAGAGCAACGATCTGTCACTATTAAATTAAAATTATATCGCCTATTAATAATACGTACATACACATGTCGGCAGCAGATTGTGAAATCCGGCAGATCGCGATCTGCCCAGATATTCCCAGGCTGATCGCGAAAGGCCCAGGCATATCGTCGCGGGGTTCCGAAAAATAATAAGTCGACGGGGCTCCTTTCTACGGCAGCACTAGACATGCTAAACGAACCTAATCTTAGTAATTATAGCTCGTAGAACAGATGACCGTTGTGGCAGTAAAGTTTGCGAGTGGCGGCCGCGCACCGGAAGACAAAGGCAAGCCTGGTGGTCTGACGACCTGGAGGGGGTCGCGGGCAGCACAGGATCGGTCGTTGTGGAAACATTTAGGGGAGGCTCTTATCCACGAGTGGACGTCCTTCGGCTGATATAATGGTGATAATAACAATTATGAAAAAATACAAGAAAATCCGGGTGTTATTGTATGTACGTGTGTCAAAATCGAGGAAAAATGCTATTGCCTACTTTTATCCCATTATAATAAACTCACAGGGAGAATGCAATACAGGATGTGGTTGTGTGTGGACTATTTTGAAACGCTTACGATAACATTAATTTTAACTATTATGATTATTTTAGTAAATCTTTAACTATGGCTTTTACAAATGTAGGTAACCAATCTTTTTCAATTATACTAATTCAATCGACAAATTTGGTAACGATAACGAAAATGGATAAACTTGGGTTCCGGGGTAAATTGCAACCCTCTGATGTTAAATATGTCGGTCTGCCTGCGCAAAGTGCTTGTATTATGTACTTACAGTCTTACAGCGCCTGAATATCTTGTTATCGTGACTAAAAATAACAATAAGGGGAATGGCTGAGTAAGCTATAAAATGAAAATACTAGTTGTACTCATGACAATTAGGCAAAAACTGACCAAATATTCGGTTGCGTTATGGAGGCGCTATAAGTACATAACGCAACCACTTTGCGCAGGCAGACCGACACATCAGAGGGTTGTCGTTTATCCTCTCAACCTAAGAAATGGATAATTTCCGTTATCGTTACCAGATTTTTCATGACCTCCTAGTCTATTAGAAAGCTAGAAACCAAATCACAGATGATAATTATAGTACTGAACCATATGCCTAAAAATTTATGAAGCTGTAAATTTCATTAGCACACTTGTTAATTTAGTTATAATATATATCAGCGTAAAATAATAAATTAATTATTTTTTTCCTTAAATATTTGAAAAACGTATTACAACAAGACGTGACGTCATAGTTTCTCAGCGTCATTGACGTACCTACAAATTTTTGATTCTGGATTATTAACAGCTAGCTGTTACCCACGGCTATGCCCGCGTGGATATCGAGGGTGTGCGGTGCGCGAGCCGCATGAAGGATCTTTTCCAGTTTTCCTTTCCATAAAAACCTAATTCGGAGTTAAAAGTCAAACATTTTAAATATTAAAATATTTTAAAACTTAAATTTAAAAAACCCCCACAAAAAAACATCTAAAAAGTAGAAAATAATACACATGCTGCTACATGCATAACTCAAATAGACATTACTAAACTCGACTGGCTCACTATTAAATAAAAATTTTTTGGCAAATTTTCCAAGCCTATGCTGGTATTGATGCTTCAAGATCTTTTTGATAACATACTGCGATTCCAAATAGGACTAAAGGAAACTGCATGTGATGCAGCCGTGCGTCTATGGAATTTAATTGAACGTATACCGCGATTGAAGAGTCTGAAGATATTATAACTGAGTTTATCATTTTGGTTATGTCTCAAAAGGATGCACTTACGAGTATACGCAGATAATTAAATGTTCACGTTATCTCTGCAAGGGCCCAGTTATGCCGAGGGCTTAATAACATATTATTTAAGAGACGCCAAGGTAGCAATGAGACACATGATTGTTAAACCTAAAAAGTTCAAAGACAATAAGTGGCGTACACTGCTGACGTGTCATCGATGTGCAATCCCTGGGCATATAAGCAGGCAGAATGCCGCAGACGTCGAGAGAAACCATCCACATCGAAACAAATGGAGCCAGCTGCATCTCCGCTGATCTGTTTTAGCTGTGGAAAACAGGGCCATAAAGCCCCCGTATGTCCCAATAGAAGAGGTTGTACTACACTTACACCGTCTACTCCTGTGAAAGAGGTCCATGTCTGCGTCCGTAAGTATGCTAGGAATGTTCTGTCAATATCATCGGGTGAGACCGTTTCGTTGTTATTCGATAGTGGTTCTGCATGCTCATTGGTTAAGTAAATATACTAGGAGGTAACGACAAATTTGAGAACAATAACGGGAATAGATAAACTTACGCTATGAGGATAAACGGTAAACCTCTGATGTTAAATATGTCGTTCTGTCTGCGCAAAGTGGTTGCATTATGTACTTACAGCGCCTGAAAAACTAGTTGCGTGACCAAAAAAAAACGATAAGGGAAATGGCAGAGTAAGATATAATATGAAAGTACTGGTTGTGTACTCATGACAATTATGCAAAAACTGACCAAATATTCGGTTGAGTTAAGAGCAACGCCCGTTAGTAGTAAAGCTGGTTTAAAATCCCTCAGTCGACTCTGACTACCCTCATTGGAAGAGATCGGATGGCCCTATTCTAAGCCAAACATACATACTGCAACGTAATCTCATTGCAGAATTTTTCGTTCACGAACTTTTTTCGTGGAGGGCGCGAGATGAATGTGATTTGAATTTTAAAAATATGAAAAAAGGCGTAAAAAAAATTGCTTTTTGAGGGTTTGCGAGACAGACCCGAGGAGAGGTAGGACGGAGAGAATTTTTATTTTTCACTAAAAATAACCTGCGTAAATTAATATGTTACACGTGAGAAGGAATAAGACGCACGGAACCTACGCCAGGAGTATTCAGAGGCTGTACAATTAATCATAGGAGACCCACTGATGTACAACCCGTGGCAAAGTATATATATATATATATTAATACCCCGTGGAGTACCGGTAACTTAAGAGACTGCAGGAAAACCAAAGGGTATGGTACCTCAATTTATGTGACTACAAAGAACCCGATGGGTATGGATACCTCAATTTATGTGACTGCAAGGAACACGATGTGTATGATACCTCAATTTGTGTGACTGCAAGGAACCCGATGGGTATCATACCTTAATTTACGTGACTGCAAGGAACCCGATGGGTATCATACCTCAATTTATGTGACTACAAAGAACCCGATGGGTATGATACTTCAATTTATGTGATTGCAAGGAACCAAATGGGTATGATACCTCAATTTATTTGACTGCAAGGAACCCGATGGGTGTGATACCTCAATTTATGTAACTCGAAGAACCCGATGGGTATGATACCTCAATTTATGTGACTGCAAGGAACCCGATGGGTATGATACCTAAATTTATGTGACTAAAATGATCCCGATGGGCATGATACCTCAATTTTATTATTTATCTGCCACCTTCATTTCTGCCGGATTAAACCCTATAACAAAGACACACGGCTTACTGCCAGTCACAACCAGAATTTTACGACATACATCCGTTGGTGTTTCCAGAAGACGTCGAACACCACGGACTAGTACGACTAAGAGGCCTTGGGGGAATTTACTGTGATTCCACAGGTTAGCTAGGGAGGTAATTTTTATATTTTCGATACGTAACCTAAGCACACATAAGATACTAGTTACTTTGTAACAGATACTGCACCTCCTTATAAAACGAAAATACCTATGCATTTATTTACCTTCTCCTTCCCACTGGCAGACAATACACGGAAACGTGGGTATTAAGACGCTCAACTCAGCGGTTATAATTGCGTACACGGGCGGCGCGCGAATTGCGACGGCGACTGTGCGGCGTTCTATTGTTAGGGTTAATTCATGAAAATTAAAATAAAAGTTTTACAAGTGATGGTTTTTTACATTTGATTTGTTTAAGTAATAGTAAAGCCTGATTAACGCACTCTAACTGCAACCCGATATTATTCTTTTTTTATCCACATTTGATAAGCCCTTGGCATCATCTCACCTAATGGTAAGTGACGATGATGAAGAAGTTAGAAGTGAGCTTACCAAGATTCCCCAACGCAATGGGGATCTGGCTATCTTATCTTCAAGCCGGAACACATCACAGATGTTAACACTAATGTTTGGCGACAAGACTTAGATAAGATGGTGGTAGCTAGCCAGCCGTGTTATGAAAATGACCAACTACCACCAACCAAACCGAGTCTTACAAAGTTGACCCCGCCGGGAATCGAACCCGCGACATTCTGGTTTGAAGCGAATGGACTAATCATTACGCCACGGAGGCGGTTAAAGTTTACTTAACTTAGCTGTTATCGGTACCTCAGTGATTTTTAAGGTTTTGTAGTCAAACTAAGAATATTTCTAGTTTCGCCATGTCCGTCAATGAATGATTAGTTTACGAAATATTAAGTTTTCAAGTGCTGCTTTTCGTTAAAGTTTCGAAACCGCTATTTCAGAAAATCTGAATATAGTATTTGGAATAGCACGACACATAATGAATTAACAAGAAAAATTATCACTGTTACGTAGACTTCCTTAGTTTAATAATGATAGTGGATTAACTTAAGACGAGCAGTTATATTTCTAAAAAGTTCAGCTCCTTACAAAATGTCTAAATCTAAACTGCAAAATTATCTTTGTTTTTTTCTAATCTACATTTTTTATCACTACGGAATCCTACTTTGTTCGTGATTGGACACGCACTTAGCCACTTTTGTTAAATCTTCTTTTCAATACCTACCTACTGCAGCATAATTTAATTAAAATAAGTTAAATAATATAACAGAGCTGTATTGCTTTTGCCACATTATACGTAGAATTTTTACTCGCTGCCTAAATATGAATTTCGGAAAGAAAATAAATTTTGGGGTAATATAGAATACTTTTATTTTATAAGATTAGAAAAAATTGGGTAAAGACGTAAACAAGCGGATGACCGTAGAAATAGACTCAATATAAAAAACAACACATTACATAATTTTAAAATACAAAAAAAAGGTTAGGTAACGATCGATCGTCCCCCCAAGTGTAAATAATGATCGAATAAATTCCTAAAAAAATAAATGGAGTTAAATTATTAGGTGTCGAAAATACCCCCCAAAGTTGTAGGAAAAACTTTGGGTGTACAAAACTTTTAATAATTTTAAACTAAACGCATAATTGTCATAGTAAACGGAAACAGGAGACCACGCAGGCCAGCAGCTGCGCTTGGAGGAAGACAGCAGAACCTTGCCGGGCAGTAGCAGTGCTTGGTCACCAGTGATGCCAAAATGTCGCGGCAGGTCGTAATGCTTGATCACCAGTAGTAGTGTTTGGTCACCAGTGACAACCAACTTCAATGGGCCTTAAAACTAGTTAGAAACAAAGGTTCCACTTCCCTTTGGGTAAGCGGCAGGCAGTTGCAGAGCGGCGAAACAAACGCCGGTGGTAGACTAGCAGTAATCCAGGGTAACAGTGATACGTTCGGGCCGGGTGGAAGACCCTACGAACATAAATAAAAATTTAGTTCGCAAAGGCAACAAATAAAAATGGATAGCTGTCTCTAA
Organism: Coleophora flavipennella; assembly: GCA_947284805.1. Lineage (NCBI taxonomy): Eukaryota > Metazoa > Arthropoda > Insecta > Lepidoptera > Coleophoridae > Coleophora > Coleophora flavipennella. The sequence goes on from OX369297.1 coordinate 4,128,124, forward strand.
GCATAAATCACTTACCCCTGTTAAATATAGGAGGTCTTGAAAACAACAAGAAAAATCACAGAACTTTGTAATATTTTCATCGAAACACCTATTTCGACGGTCATCAGTCATCAATTGTTTCACTCTTATCAACAGCTCGCAATCATTTTCAAATTCTATTTTCATAGACGAACAAGATCAAAAGAGAATTTAATTATGAAACGCAAGAAAGAAGATCTTTTTGAAACGATACTTTGCGTTTCACTACCTAAAATTACCCAAGATTATATTAACCTATACTTTTTGCCTACAATATACAACTAGCACATACATAGACTTCCACTTGCTTAGCACGATTCTGACACACAATAATAATGATTAGATTACCAACTTGATCTTAGATTATTAGGTATTTATAGGTACCTACACAAGACACACGAAAATTTTATGCGACGGATCTCTACCCAGCAACGTTACGCGCGGCTTGCTTGAGCGGTCGGTGGCGGCCCGACTTGCGAGAGCCCGCCCAAGGGGGCCGGTAAGCGTAGGTATATTTTGCGGTAGGTATGGACAATTGTACAAGACCACACGTTTGCCTGTCAGTGATCTGGCTGAAGACCCAAGAGCTAGACTAACCCGACTCTATACCGAAGATATCCCGGACGTCAGCCTGTACGAGATTAGAATGGCTCTCAAACAGCTCAAGAACAACAAGGCACCGGGTGATGATGGAATTACGGCTGAACTTCTGAAAGCAGGTGGATCACCGGTACTAAAAGCTCTTCAGAAGTTATTTAATTCCGTTATACTCGAGGGACAAACGCCTAAGGCATGGCACAGAAGTGTGGTCGTGCTTTTCTTCAAAAAGGGCGACAACACCCTGCTGAAGAACTACAGACCCATCTCACTTCTGAGCCATGTCTACAAGCTGTTTTCGAGAGTCATTACGAATCGTCTCGCACGCAGGTTTGGCGACTTCCAGCCTCCCGAACAAGCCGGTTTCCAAAAAGGCTTTAGTACCATAGAGCACATACATACGCTGCGGCAGATTATACAGAAGACCGAAGAGTACAATCAGCCACTATGCTTGGCGTTTGTAAACTATGAGAAGGCCTTTGATTCAGTCGAAACCTAGGCTGTGCTACAGTCTCTCCAGCGGTGCCAAATTGACCATCGATACATTGAGGTGTTGAAGTGACCGTATGAAAACGCCACCATGTCGGTTCGCCACCAGGATAAGAACTCGAAACTTATCCAGTTGCAGCGAGGGGTGAGACAGGGAGACGATAAATATCCGAAACTGTTCACCGCCGCCCTGGAAGATGTTTTTAAGCTTCTGGACTGGGGTGGACTCGGCATCAATATCAACGGCGAGTACATATCCCACCTCCGATTCGCTGACGATATCGTGGTCATGGCTGAGACTATGGAAGACCTAAGCACAATGCTCGATGGCCTCAGTAAGGTCTCTCAACAAGTGGCTCTTAAAATGAACATGGACAAGACGAAAATAATGTTAAATGTCCGTGTCGCACCCACTCCTCTAACGGTTGGAGACTGTACACTGGAAGTTGTTGACGAATATGTATACCTGGGACAAACAGTCCAGCTAGGTAGTTCCAACTTCAAGAAAGAGATCAATCGACGAATCCAACTCGGCTGGGCAGCGTTCGGGAAGCTTCGCAATATCTTCACGTCCCAAATACCGCAGTGTCTCAAGACTAAGGTCTTTGACCAGTGTGTGTTGCCAATGATGACTTACGGAACTGAGACATGGTCGCTTACTATGGGCCTCATAAGAAGGCTTAAGGTCACCCAAAGGGCAATGGAGCGTGCTATGCTCGGAGTTTCTCTGCGTGATCGAATCAGAAACGAGGAGATCCGCAGGAGAACTAAAGTAACCGACATAGCTCACAGCATCGCTAAACTGAAGTGGCAGTGGGCAGGGCACATAGCTCGTAGAACAGATGGCCGATGAGGCAGTAAAGTTCTCGAGTGGCGACCGCGCACCGGAAAACGTAGCGTAGGCAGGCCTCCCACGCGGTGGACCGATGACCTGGTGAAGGTCGCGGGAAGCCGATGGATGCGGGCAGCGCAGGACCGGTCGTCGTGGAAATCCTTTGTCCAGCAGTGGACGATTTGTGGCTGATATGATGATGATGATGATAGGCGAGTGACGGAGCACTGACCTAAGCCAAATTTGTTTGTATCGAAGACCACATTCTTCCATCTTTGTATTTAGCTAGTTTTAAGCTGTGAATCCTATGTTTTAGGTGATCATTTATTCCTTTGTGCTCTCGAAATTCAGAACGGGACACTAAAGGGCCCCGACCCACTTCGGTATTAGTTATTGGCATTTCCAATATTCGTGACGGATTATTCTATGAATTTATTGTGTACTAGCTTTTGCCCGCGGCTTCGCCCGCGTGGACATCGTTTTTGTGACTGACTTAGAGGGTGCGCGGTGCGCGAGCCGCAAGCGGCTCGCGAGCGTGGACATACATTTTATCCACATCCCTCGGGAACTATGTCAGGATATGCTTATTAGTAAATCGCGTCATTTCCCACCCCCTTAACCATCTCGGTGCGAAAAATCACACAATCCATTGTTCCGTTGCGATGTTAATTGGTTAAAAAAGAGTATATTTTCAGTTCCCTCAGGAATTGCATCGGGCTATGCTATTTTCACGAGATAAAAAGTTGCCTATGTCCTTCCTTTTGACACAGGCTACCTGCATGCCAAATTTCATTTAGATTGGTCAAGGCGTTGAAGCGTGAAAAGGTAACAAACAAACAAACACATTTTCACATTTATAATATTAGTAAGGATTTTCAAGTATTCTTTTCAACTTTTTAATGTACTAACCTCATTTCCCTAGAATCTTTAATTTCGTCGTGTGGGGGAGTTTTTGTGCTCTGGAATGTTAAAATGTTGTGATAATCTGATTTCAAAATAGTTGCTCGAAAAGTGGTACTTTATATGCCAGTCAAGTGTGCGCAAAATTTATTTTACCGCACACGTGCTTTTACTTTACCACTTTTTTTAATTTCTAGCTCGGAGGAACAAGACATTTTGTAGCAAATATAAAAAATATATATTATAACCAAAGATACAGAATCTTCTTCAAGACTTTTAAAAGAGATTGGTTGTAGCTCCGTGAGAATAGTACATAACGCTAGCTGATTAGATTCCCTTTGGGTTATATCTCTGTGAAGAAAGGAGAATAAATATGAATGAAGCGCATAGGTTACAGGAAGGAACAGGTCATCTTTTCCAAGGAGGTTTTAATGCTTCATATTCTTTCAAGGCTTATTGTAACCTATTTATGGTAATATTTAAAAAAACTTACGCATGCGTATTGCGTATGTGTGCCTAGCGAAATTAAATATGGCGCAATAAAAACGAAATTATGAATATACGTGTAATAAAAAATATACTTATGTGTATGTATAAGAAAAAACAAAGTGAGATTACTCTCTGGACATTCAAAATGAGCCAAAAGTCGCGTTAAATTAACTTTGGTTGCCGAAACCTTGGTAGGTATGTACCCATGTATTTTATTTTTCGTTATTTTAAGTTTTCTCACAACTGTATTGAAAAATGTTGTGTGATACATGGGTGTCAAAGAAAATAAGAAACTCGTGACGAAGGTAAACCCTCGCCTGCGGCTCGGGCTCACGAATGTCACTCGTTTGTTATTGACCTTTTTACTACCCTTGTATCATAAATAACTACCACTCAGCTGGCGCGCGGCAGAATCAGGCCGAAATTAGTTCGAATCAGCTGGCGCTGCCAGCTGCGCCATTTTGTTTCAACTGGCGGGGCTCTGCGTGGGTGGTCGCCATTGTTGTCAAGGGTTACAAAAACAATTATTTCTCAATGTTTTCGTATGGACACTATATATAAAACTTATAACGGTGAAATCGTCATAAATAGACTATCTGACAAAAATATTTGTGAATGAAACTTTGTGAAATATAATTCAACAGTCTCAGCCAAAGATAGGGTGAGTAGGTATTAGTAGGTATTGCACTTGAACGTAAAAAAACGTGAACTGTGAATGCTACAATAACAATAGATAATATAATAACATTGTATTCCTTAACCGGTTTATTGGGAATTTCAACAACACCGAGTTTTTCTATGCAAAACAACAAAACAATCACTAAACAATCACTTTTATCAACACGTACGCGCACCGCCCGGGCGCAGCTAAAAGCACTGACTGATTCGAAGGAGATTTATATCAAAAGTCATTCACCGTTGGCTTTGCACTCATTCCTAACTCTATCCTTGTCTTATCAAGGAGCTTTAGCTAACGTTAGACAGACGCAGCGATAGTTTTTGCTCCATACTCAGGTATGAAGTGAGTCGCTTCCCGCGCAAAGGGACCCGTGCAGATTCAGGCGTTTGACGTAAGCGGCAAATTCCCGCCCGGCTAGATACTGGTAGAAGACATATCCGCATATCTGCTAAAATGGCCGCGCCAGGGGGGTGAAAATAATAGCAAAATAAATCGTTGAGATAAGAGTGAATTTACTTTTCTTACTTTTCTTTCTTATTGTTTTTTTTTTAATACCTACTTAATTCACCTGTATTCTTAGCTTAAATTAAGTATAATGTGAATAGCTAATTTGTGAATGCTAAATCACACTAGATGTTAAATGTTACGCGAGATTCTACACTGTACAGCCATGCTGTGCGTACTTTATTTTTCTGACGTGAAATGTCTTTTATTTGGATTATCAAGTGTATATAAGTAGTCGTATACCTTTTTTTTTTATTCAATAGTGAATAAAAATTTGACTTTTTATTAAAATCTATCAAATTAAAATCTGCCTTTAAATATGATTTTAATTTGATCTATTTCTTTACTGTAGGTTACTAATGGCCTGTCAGACTCCTCACTGTATAGAGTTCCGCAGTCAATACTTCATAACTTATTTTTTTTTACCTCAGAATACTGTTCGTTGAGAGTTTTTACGAAAAATCTATGAGTACTAACGGAGTGATTTAAAGATTTAGTGAAAGTTTTATATTTAATATTTATTTTAATTATATTAGAAAAGAAAAGAAACACGGGAGTAACGGTTTGGCAGCCTCTATCTTGTAAACGGTACATTTGATAAAATGTGTTCTAAAAATAATCTTTTTCATTTTACACCGTGGTCCATAAATACGTTGACAAAATTTAAATGCAAACTTTTTTGGAATTCGAAGGAAATGTGATCTACTTGGTTTGACTTTTTAGTTGTCTCATATTTTCCCGCCATTTTTAGTGTGCAAAGTTTGTTATAATCATTTCATTTTTTAAAATAATTTCGCCATATCTAGACATTCGTGAAGCGATAATTTCTTTGCATGAGGGTGAAAAAAGGTTGTGTGGCATGGTCAAAGCCCTCGGCGTCAGCCGCCAACTGGTTTCTATGGCCATCAAACGTAATAAAGGGTTGGGCAACGCTGGTGACCGTCCAGGGAGAGGCAGGAAGAGGACCATTAACACTTCACGGGTGCGGCTCATCATCAAACGAAGGTAAACTCGTAATCCAAAGGCTAAGGTGAGAAAAATATCCGGAGAGATAGGAATAAGTCGATCAAAAGTGCTGCGTATTGTCAGAAATAACGTTTGATTGCTGACGTGATCAAGGTGGTTCTTAGCTATATTAATGGAGATCTGTTCAGCCGTTTGCAGATCATCAGCACTTTTCTAGGTGATAAAGGGATTAGGGCAACTCCCACCGGTGCCCTGTTACTTTAATGATATTACAAGAACATGGTGACATTGACCTGATACTACAGCATCCCCTGGAATTTGAACTCCTCACTAACTTACAGCAGAGGTATCGTGTTTGGGGTAATTGGAACAGTCTCAATGAATAAGTGTTAGATAGAACATAGTAACCTTGACCTGATGCTGCAGAATCTCCTGGAATCTGCAGGATACCTAACTTGTGAACAACTTAACAAACTGGAAAAAAAAATGTGTTGGCCCTTTAACATAAGTAGAATATTTTGATCCAATTAGTGTCGTCGCGTAGTAAATCTTCTGGGATCTTCAAGGCAAGAGTGAATAGGCATTATTTGAGTTTGCGTGTACCATCCTCGACTGCATCATCACTTACCATCAGGTGAGTTGCAGTCAAACGCACTCAAATTTTTTATAAAAAAAAAAAAAAAAAAAAAAAAAATAAGTTAATAAAATTAAAACAGAATACAACTGACTTACTTTACTACAACTAATTCCCTACTTAATATTATAAATGCGAAAGTAACTCTGTCTGTCTGTTACGCTTTCCCGCAAAAACTACTGAACGGATTTGGCTGAAATTTGGTAGGTAGACAGATTAGGACCTGGATTAAGATATAGGCTACTTTTTACCACGCTCGCGAGCCGCATGCGGCTCGCGCACTGCGCACCCTCGAAAAGTCATAGAAACGTGGTCCACGCGGGTGAAGCCGCTGGAAACAGCTAGTTACTAATAATTTCATAACATAACATAGCGGTCCCACTACGCAAAGACTCTTGGATCAAAATTTGCCACAAAATTTTATTTTTTACTTTTTAGAGGTTTTTTGTCGGCCGTTTTTTGTTTTATAACTTGTACTTTTTTAGGTGTACTTCCCCTACATAGAGCTCGCCCCTTAGAGTACGTTACGAGTTCAATGTAGGGGAAGTACACCTAAAAAATTACAAAACATGTTTTATATTTTCTTGTATCAAAGTTCATGGCATTTGGTTTAAGAATATAAAGATATAACGTTATGACTATCTATGACGAACGGAAGGACAGAATAATCTTATAAGGTTTTCTCGTTCGACTACAAAACCCTAAAAAAGTTATTTTAAAAATAGTATAAAAGTTAATTTTATACTTACCAATAGTGTTGTAGAAAATAGCATATATGTAATTCTTTTCAAAGTCAACATTTTAGTATACGTCAATACTATTTTAAATATTTCTATATATGACCGAAAGAGTAACGTAACGGTCGGTCATTATTTAATTACAATTCTGTGCCAATTAATACATACACCAATTCCAACAACTGAAATATCTAAACAGTTTTTTTATTTATTTCTTCACATATTTTGAACATTATAATTTCTATGGTCCTATTGAACACTAAGAAAGAAGAAATAGAGCGTATCTTTAACAATCCGAAAAAGAAGTGAGCAGTTGGATGGGATCGCAATTGTATTAAACCTAAAGTCGGGTTTTTTACCTGGGCATTTTGGAGCATGTTGAGTAGATGCCCAATAATCGTCCATTTCCGCCCAATAAAGGCCCAAACACATTTCAGTTATTTTATTCAGTTATTTTATTACGGATGACGAATGCTAGTCATCTGATTTACTTTTTATCATCTGTCAAAAACGACATAACAAAGTAGTACTCTTAAGGTTTGCATCCGACCGGTAATGACATACGCGGCCCCCGTCTTTGCGCAAGCATGTCCAAAAAACATGGAAATGATCCAAACTGTCCAAAGCATATTCTGCCGTAGAGTGCTTAACGCCCAATGGTGCGTCAGGAAAGCAGACTTACATAGAGACATAGACATACCGACTACCCAACAGTTTATTAAAGGACTCTCCGAGAACTTCTTCAAGTCCTCGGAGACGCATCCCAACCCGTTAATTTGAGAGGCAGCGGACAATTCCCCTCCTCTCGAACTATCTAATTATATGGTCCGTAGACCAAGACACGTACTGTCTGATCCTCCCAATAAAATTTCAGCCGACCTGAACTGCCTCCTGGCAGCCCAGGTAGGAACCGATAGTGACAGTTCTCAATGACCCAATCCGTCTCACTAGCACATCTAATGTGAATCACCAAGCGGCCGCTCCCACCAGGAGCTCTCCGCGCTTTCCCCTTAGCGTGTATTTTTCGCTTTAGTTTTCAAGGTAGCTTAGCTGCAAAGGCTACAGGGGGTTGTTAGTGGGTAGTACGGTCCTAGGCCTGTGCATATTTATATATAAACAGGGTGCGAGGGACCAAGTGTTACTACGGAAAAACTCCATAACTATAAATTTTTAATTTTAATTTATTCCATTTCAAAAATGGTACGCTACATGTTAGGCGCAACAGATACATGATTCTAATTTTCAACAATGAAAAATAATTTGAAGTCTTACAGATTACATCTCCTGTACCTAAACTAAGCATTTCAAACACTTGTGTTATAGATATAGAAGACACTTGATTAAGCCAAAATTTAACATAGTGCGCAGTAAATTAATAGTTTTCAAAATTACATTTTTCGTACTAATAGTTTTCGATTCATAAGTATAATATTGATGATAAATTACTAAAGATCGAGAGTGTAAGAATATAAATATTAAAAATTAATATTTATAAATAAATTTTCAAATTGAAATATCAACATTTGACGGAGTTATGGAGTTTTTCCGTAGTAACACTTGTTTCCTCGCACCCTGTATTTACCTTTTGTATACTCGTATATGTGTATGTATGCATATATGCACAGGGCTGTGAGTCCCACATAATCAGAACAGCCATCTGTATTGGTATGCATAAGTGCATTTTCCCCTCCCTCCTCAGTATCCGAGGGAAAAATACCCCTGGCTTTTTATGTGGGTCGAACGAAGGCGCCCCACATGGCCTGTGAGATTCATAACTCTTCCTGATAGCGGGTAATAACGACATTGAAAAATATTTTTTTTTGTTCTGGTTTAACATTCTGAAATACACATCAACATGTTACCTAGTTATAGTTCTCATTTTCCTTTATATTATGTTATATTTTATTATATACCCATGGAAATACCAAATATATTATCAAGGAAAAGGATTTATTTCTCATTGTGGTCCATTATGTGAACAACGGATGATAATTAGCTAAAAATACTAAGTATTTTATTTTCAAATGTAATTTTACTTTTTGGAAAATACCTTGCAAAAGGTGGTCTGGAAGAGATCGCTTTTAGCAATAAGACCGCCGTTTTTTTTTATAAAATAACAATTCAGGAAATCAGTTTTTGACGTTATTAAATCCAAATAATTAAAATAAACATACATTCACACACGCATACACACCCTCATACACTCTCACACACACACACTAACACTAACAAACAACACATCTGATGTAATCGATTGCACGCGGATAGATAGATTAGAATAATTATGTTAATTTTAAGAACTTGAAATTTATTGGCATATGCATTTTCTAAAGTTTGGTTACTATAGATTTAAAGCTGTAATTTCAGTAAATATATATAAAATAAAATAAAATAAAATAAAAATTTTAAAAATTTTTATTTTAATGAAGTAAAATAACAAATAATAAAAGTCGGCCAAGTATGAGTCGTACTCGCGCTAAGGAGTCCGAACTGAATGACAAAAAAGCTTATTTTTGTCGTTCGCGTTGATGTCTTTTGTTTGTAATGTGAATAGGTGTCATTGTCCTTATGCTATGTAGTTGTGTGGAGAGGTGCGGTGGTACGGAACTCTCGGAAAGCTAGTCCGACTCGCACTTGGCCGGTTTTTAGTATACATTTTAGTCCTTCATTTTACTTTTCTCATGGCTACCTAACCGCGCTGAAATCAATTTAACGATTTATGTTTTTTTAGTTTCTAAAAAAATATAAAAAATTAAATAAATATTTCAGATAACTTCTTAAGCCAGTTGGTGCCAGTTGCTATCAGTAGCTGGCAATAGGCATGCCGAATGCTAATCATCTGATTTAGTTTTTATCATCTGTCAAAAACGACATTTTGTTCTAAAAATGTTTGAAATACCTGGGCTTGACGTCATAGTTTTGCAGCGTCATTTATGTACTCATTTTGTGATTTTGATGAATTAAAATCGAAGACTTGATTGAAAACAAAACGAGTAAGGTTTTCCGAAGTAAGTAGGAGGGCAATTTAGTGATCAAGAGTTCATAATTTATTTCTGATGCTGTCGTCATCCCTAAGCCGTTTCAAAGGCCTTATAAGGACTTGAAACCTTCTGACATGGAGCGTAACTCGGCGATACTTTTCAAGCGACTTCCAAAAAGGAGGAGGTTCTGAATTCGTCTGTATTACCGATTTTTATGATTCTTTTTTTATTTGAATTTCTTTTGAATTTCTTTGTATGAAATTTTTTTTTATTAATAATTTTAGTGCGTTTTAATATCGACGAATGAAAGAATGAGGATTGTGATTTGTCCCTTTTTTAGGGTCCCGTAGTACAACAAGGAACCCTTATAGTTTCGTCATGTCTGTCTGTCTGTCCGCGGCCTAGCTCCTAGACTATTAGTAGAGTTAAGAACCGAAATTTGGCAAAGATATATATTTAAAAAAGAGCTTAAAAAATAGTTGTGAGTCTTCAAAGACAATTTTATAATTTAGGGTTCCGTTTTCTAAAAAACAGGCTTGAAAGTGCTAAATTTTATTGGTGTCGAGTGTCCCCACCCCCTAACAACTAAACCGTTGTATTTGGAAATTTGAAAATTAGAAATGGACGGCCCGACACGCACTTGGCCGGTTTTTTTTTATTCACATTTGGTAAGCCCTTGACATCATCTCACCTGATGGTAAGTGACGATGACGCCGAAGATGGAAGCGGGTTTACCAAGATTCCCCAACGCATTGGGGATCTGGCTATCTTATCTTCAAGCCGAAACACATCAATGCTGTTAACACTGATGTTTGGCGGCAAGACTTGTATAAGATGGTGGTAGCTAAAAACAATAATAGACAAAGTTAGAAAAGTAAGAATGGGTTTTATGTGTTTTTAGGGTTTCGTGCCACAAAAGGAAATAAAGGATCCTTATACCTTGTTGTCAGTTTGTCTGTCAAGATCCTTTTTCTCATGAACGCGTAAAGTTGTCAAGTTGAAATTCATACCAAACACTAAGTTCTATGGTCTCTTAAACATGTGAAAAAAATATTTCTTACATAGATATAAGATATAAAGATTTTTTACTGTAAGAACACCGGCCAAGAGCAAGTTGGACTCGCTCTCCGAGGGTTCCGTAACACCACAACTCACCCCATGACTATGACGATGATAGCTATTCATTTTACAAACAAAAGACATCAACGCGAGTGACAAAAAATGCTCTTTTTAGAGTTCCGAAGTCAACAAGGAACCCTTATAGTTTTGCAATGTCTGTCTGTTCGTCGGTCCGCGGCTTTGCTCAGAGACTATTAATACTAGAAAGCTGTAATTTGGCATGGTTATATATAATAATCACGCCGACAAAGTTGTAGAATAAAATCTTTGTGGTAGCTCCCCTACATGTAATGAATGATTTTATTTGCTAACGTAGGGTTATCGAGTGGGGTATCGTTGAAAAGGCCTTTCAAAAAAAAATAAAAGTTTAAAAAACTTAAAAACCGACTTCAAAATGAAATTCACTCAAAAGTATGAAATAATATTTTTACACTTAGATACACGACATTAACCAACAATAACAAAATTAAAGGTGGCTAGGAATTAAATTAGGGGCCTAAATTTTTTTTTAGGTTGGTATCAGCATACAGCTACGTAAGTAACAAATGTTTTAGTTTCGATGGCATTGCTGACACCGACCTCAAAAAAATTTTTGGCCCCTAATTTAATTCCTAGCCACCTTTGATTTCGTTATTGTTGGTTAATGTCGTGTATCTAATACAACTATCGGTCTACGTGATTTTTTTAAAGATTCGTCCTCCAACTCCCAACCGTTAAGGAGTTGTACCTTCCTTCATCAGCTCATCTGATGATGATGATGAGATGATGACTACCAGACGCCAAAACTTGGGTAGTTTTAGGAAATACATAAAACACGTAATATGTGCCTATAAAATTTGAGGGTTGTTCTCGATTTTCCTGGGATCCCATCATCAGATCCTGTCTTGGTGACAATGGGACCCCCTCGGAAGTATACTCTTTCAAATAAAAAAATAATTTTGAAAATCGGTTTACAATCGGCGGAGATATCGCGTAATCAACATACAAAAAATAATCAGTCGAATTGAGAACCTCCTCCTTTTTGAAGTCGGTTGAAAAACTAAGGGTTTGCAAAACTATTCTTAGATTTACGAAATACTATGCTTTGAAGTGCAAATTTTTGTTCAAGTGTTCCCCCCTACCCTACAAGCTAAACCACTATTTCAGAACATCTGCAAAAAATGTAAATAGTAGGACATATAATCAATTAAAAAGGAAAACTATTATGGCTAAGTAGGCTTTTTTAGTTAAGGAGTAATAGTTGACCAACTTACGAGTCTCCAGGAGGCTCGAGTTTCCATACAAACGTAGTTTTGCTTTAATACAAAAACTACATGTCGGATTGAATCCAAACTTTGTAAATATATTGAGTAGACACATAGCGATGTTTGTAATTAGTTTTCATCGAAGTAAATTTTAACGTAACTAAACGAAGGCTTAAATTAGTTTTGTACTGAAAGTTTGAAACTGCTCTTATTTTTTTCCGTTTTATATTAGTATATTGAAAACTAACTACAAACATCGATATGTGTCTCCTCAATATATGTATAAAGTTTGGATACAATCCTGCATTTAGTTTTTGTATTAAAGCAAAACTACGTTTGTATGGAAACTCGAGCCTCCTGGCGGCCCTTAAGATGTGTAGTTGGCTTTGTAAATAGTTGATAGATTTTCCATAGAAAATTTTCTATTACCAACTGCAAGTATAATTTTATTTTTTTAAATAAACATTTATTTTTTGAAAAGACTCCAGAACCCTACTTTGCGCGAGTCCGACTCGCACTTGACCCGTTTTTTTTTCGGATTCAGTTCGGATACCTCAGTGCGAGTTTTACGATAGAGCTGAATCATAAATACCTGTAAAATAACTATAAAAACCGGCCAAGGGCGAGTCGAACACGCGCACTAAGGCTTACGTACCAAAAAAACTAATTTTCATCTCCATCGCTCTCTCTAGATATTAGTTAAAGGGAACTATTACTACATAAAGTTGTATTACTACGTAAATTAACTATGTAAAAGATACAACTAGACCCCACTAGGTGTCGCTAAAAATCAGACTGGAAATATATTTTTTCCTGAAAGAACGGTGGGACGATGTGCTGTATTTTTTTTTTGGGCCTAGTAGTTTTGGAGATAAGGGGGAGAGGGGATGGTAAATTTTCGCCTACTTTCTTAAATAACTTCGAAACTATTTATATTAAAATTGTAAAAAAAACATACTTGAGATTCTCACAACAAGCCCTTTTATTTGATATATCACACGATATAGTTTGCAAAACTTTTTTTTTATATTTTCTAATTTACCCTCCAAAAGTGGCCCCAAAATTTAATTTGTTTACGTTACATATACGTCACTGCTTTTAGGTCACTGACATACATACGTGTACCAAATTTCAACTCAATCGGTCCAGTAGTTTCTGAGCAAATTGGCTGTGACGGACGGACTGACAGACAGACACACGAATGATCCTATCATAAGTGTTTAGTTTTTTCCTTATTAGGTACGAAATCTTAAAAATACATCATTTTAAAGCAACTCCTCTAGACGACTAAAATGTCATTTTATAAAACAACTCCACCAAACTATAACATGACATTTTAAAACCAACAACTACAATTAATTTGGAACAAAACATATAGTGGCTTCGTCAGTTACTGCTGCCGCCCGACTCATATACACTATATTCACCCGCGTGGATGTTTCTATGACTTTTCAAGGGTGCGCAGTAAGCGAGCCGCAAGAGGTTCGCGAGCGTGGAAAGTGCTATTAAATTTCAGCCAGATCCGTTTTGTAGTTTTTGCGTGAAAGAGTGTTACATACGTCCATACATTCTTACAACATTTCGCATATCAGTAGGAAGGATATTATAATAATACATACGAGTAGGTAGAAATAGAAACAGATTTATACAGTAGATTTATTGCCAAAAAATATAATGTTTGCAAAAATAATAAATATAAAACATAAGCTATTAAGCCAGTTCAGAGAAAAACAGTTTTCTCGCGGGTAAATCCACATTATTGCAAAGCTTTTCCTCTGGAAAACAGGAAAATCATAAAGCCTGATCTGATCACTTATAAATTTCTTCAATTATTTATATTAATCAATTAATCTTATTGGTGTAATAAAACATCTAATTTTATCTCATTTAAAAACTACGCGGCGTAACTTTGTTGAGCACCACCTGAAAAAATAAGAATATTAATAATTAGCTTTATCAAGTATGAACATCTCTCTCTCTCTAAGTAACGAAAGAGGTATGTTATCACCAGAAACGTGCAGACTTGATTTTTTATTTTCAAAAGACTGCCAAAAAGGAGGAGGTTCTTAATTCGACTGTATGGTTTTTTTATTTAATAGAATTTCAATAGAATTTTTCAAGTGTGTTACTGAGGAACTTTTGACTGGGTGAACCGATTTTTATGATTCTTTTTTATTTGAAAGCTAATGCATCCCGTGTGGTCCTATAAAAATTAACAAAAACCAAAAATAAGATTGCAAAAAGGTATAGTTGTTGCGATGGAATTTAAGTCGGTATTTTAACGTGTTTAGCGTTTTCAATTATTTCTTCACATTATTTCTACACATTCGATAAAAAATCAACTTTGTATGGAGCTTCTTGGAAGCATTAAGGGGGGGATCGCACTGAGCGACGAATGCTAACACTTCACATATTGCACAGGATATTGGTCGACTTCACACACAACCTGCGAGTTTCTCCGCAGGCGTGTCCAGGTTTCCTCACGATGATGAATTAAAAATATAAAATAAGAAATTTGGTATATGAAATATGAAGTATGAAGTATGAAATACGAAGTATGAAAAATGAAGTATGAAATACGAAGTATGAAATATGAAGTATGAAATACGAAATATGATATATGCAATATAAAATATAAAATCATCATCATATCAGCCAAAAATCGTCTACTGCTGGACAAAGGCCTCCCCCAAGGATTTCCACGACGATCGGTCCTGCGCTGCCCGCATCCATCGGCTTCCCGGGATCTTCACCAGGTCGTCGGTCCACGGCGTGGGAGGCCTGCCTTCGCTACGTTTTCCGGTGCGCGGTCGCCACTCGAGAAATTTACTGCCCCATCGGCCATCTGTTCTACGAGCTATGTGCCCTGCCCACTGCCACTTCTGTTTAGCGAATCTGTGAGCTATGTCGGTTACTTTAGTTCTCCTGCAGATCTCCTCGTTTCTGATTCGATCACGCAGAGAAACTCCGAGCATAGCACGCTCCATTGCCCTTTGGGTGACCTTGAGCCTTCTTATGAGGCCCATAATAAACGACCATGTCTCAGTTCCGTAAGTCATCTCTGGCAACACAAACTGGACATCTCTACGGACTTACATAGCACCAGGACACATTATACCGTTGTTATAGGGGACTTTAACGCGAAATTGACTTTAACGGGAAACGAAGCGATGGTGAGCTGAGAGTGGGGCAATTTGGATATGGAGTAAGAAATGCACGTGGCCAGATGCTGGCCGAACTTTATGGAGAAGGAGAGCCTCTTTATGATGAACTCCTTCTTCAAAAAGTCAAAACAGCGGAAGTGGACATGGTTGCATCCCAATGGCGTAACGAAGAACGAGATACACTTCATCTTGTCGTCAAGGAGGCAAATATTAAATGATGTCTCCGTGATCAATTCAGTCAAAACAGGAAGCGATCACCGGATGGTCTGTTGAAGATCTGCCTGATCGAGAGATCTGTCTGTTGGACAAAGCCAACTGACCAAGCTGAAAACTGAGGATGACAGGACCATATCGTCTAAGACTGAGTTGCTGGAAGAAGTTGAGAAGTTCTATGGACAATTGTACAAGACCACACGTTTGCCTGTCAGCGATCTGGCTGAAGACCCAAGAGCCAGACTAACCCGACACTATACCGAAGATATCCCGGACGTCAGCCTGTACGAGATTAGAATGGCTCTCAAACAGCTCAAGAACAACAAGGCACCGGGTGATGGTGGAATTACGGCTGAACTTCTGAAAGCAGGTGGATCACCGGTACTAAGATCTCTTCAGAAGTTATTTAATTCCATTATACTCGAGGGACAAACGCCTAAGGCATGGCACAGAAGTGTGGTCGTGCTTTTCTTCAAAAAGGATGATAACACCCTGTTGAAGAACTACAGACCCATCTCACTTCTGAGCCATGTCTACATGCTGTTTTCGAGAATCATTACGAATCGTCTAGTACGCAGGTTTGACGACTTCCAGCCTCCCGAACAAGCCGGTTTCCGAAAAGGCTTTAGTACCATAGAACACATACATACGCTGCGGCAGATTATACAGAAGACCGAAGAGAACAATCAGCCACTATGCTTGGTGTTTGTGGACTATGAGAAGGCCTTTGATTCAATCGAAACCTGGGCTGTGCTACAGTCTCTCGAGTGTATTTTACTTAAAATTATAGTAATTATTGTTCTAATTTCCTTGTTTTATTTTAGTAAAGCAAAATTCAGGCCTTGGCCGGAACGGCAATAGGGGATCGGAAAAGTCATTTGAGTTACTTTTTATGATCTGTCTAAAACGAAATTATGCTCTAAAAATGTTTAAAATACCCACAAGTGACGTCATAGATTATTAGCGTCAATGACGAACTTATTTTGTGAATTTGATCAATTAAAAATTAAGGTTTTTTGAAACTTCAAGACGAGAGCAATTTAGGAAATCATATTTCAGATTTTAGTTTTGATGCAGTCCGATCCCCTACTTATTGCTTACTTTCCCGGCCTCTTCAGTAATGGGCTCTTCTCTAACCTAAAATTTATCCAGATCCTTCCAGCAGTAAACATACATTTTTGAGTTTTACTGTAAGAGTGTATCAAATTATATATGTGGCAGGCAAATTGTATGATTAGTCATTTTACATACGGTCAGGCAAATTGTATAATTCGTCCGTATGTAAACGGCGAAGCGAGCGATGTTAGGTTCGGTCAGGTTTGATTGATTTAACTGTCAAAGAGCCTTGCAAAACGAGATTTGTGATGGTACATCATATTTTATTACCGCTTAGGCGCCTTTAAAATATTTTTTGGTTTGTTTGAAACGCTATGTGTGTTTCACATAAATTAAAACGAGTCTGTCAGCTAATAGTCGACCCTAGTCGTGTTTAAATAAGGAACGCGATCGTATCGGATAGTGTTCGTATCGGCGACGTTAAAACATGAAAGGAATTATGTGACAGTGTCGTGTAGAGAATTGCAAAAGCGACTTTATTCATGAGACCGTAAGCCTCGGGGCTAATTAAAAGATTGACGAAAGGCATTTAACTTTGATCTTTATTGTATTACAATACATTACTTAAAATAAGGAATTATTGATTAAATCAATTTGAAAGTTCTGAATAAGGAGTTTAGCAAGCGAACAGGGGATTAGGATTATGGAGCTTGGAAAGTTGAGATGTGCCAGTGGAGCCTTATGGAGTGTTGAGAGAGTTCTTTCTGTGTTTATAAAAATGTGGCGCTTTAGGAGCCGGGTCATTCCTTTCCCTCTAATATGGTTGATGGTAGCGATGGCTGACTCTCGCGTTATACTCGTGACCGGGTGCTGTCCGTGTGAACTGGCCTACTCTTGTTAAATGCATTCAATGATTTATAAGTATAACTTTTCGTGTCATATTGTTTTAATGTTCTAATGACAATCTGGTTTATATCAAGGATTGAATTTTGACGTTATTAACTAATTATTGTTTATTTCTTGATTCTTTACAAATGACATTGTTATTATTATTTTATGACTGTTAGAAAGAGTGTAATTGGCACCTATTTTGAATAAATATATTGAATTGAATTGAATATCTTGCCCTAATTACTCTCAATTAAAATTTCTAGAGTCCAAACTAGTGAGAGCAGATGATGCTTCGTCGTAGAATCTAACAGACCAGCTAAGAACAATGCTTAAACCGATTGATGAGCTGAATTTAATGTAAACAAATTTAGCTTGAATTCAGTGTACCTACACTGTTACAATTACTTGGTATTAATGATAAATCAATTAATTGCATAAAATAGAATTTTTTTTCAGCTCAGGCAATATTTCTATGTCTAGTCTAACACTTACTTATCTTGTCGTTCAGAACACTACTTTTACATTTGTATTTATTAGTGGGTAAACATCGATCATATAATATGGTATTGGTTAAATCCATTTGCATTATGTATTTTGGTTCTTTCTGAATCTGGTAACAGAATCCCGCTTTTGAAATATACTGTTTAAATAAATTTGAGAACAGGAAGCACCGAGCTTCGTCGCGGAATACCAATGTAAAACGATTAGGAACGAACACTATTGTATTGTGGGCACAAAGAGTGATATGTATGGTAGTATTTAGCTTTTATAGAATCCAACCTTGATACCTCTCTGAACAACGAATAAAGTTCACCTTTTAATCATTGGCTAAATTAATTACATTAAATTAAATAATTATTCTCTTGAACAAAGTATTATATGGTTACACTAGATGATATTAATAATAACTAATGCAATAAACGGACATCAAGTTCATGACAAAATGATTTACTCATTTTATTTTTCTCAAAACCTACCTTTTCCGCTTAGGGAAATAGCTCTCACAGATAATAGAACTATCCATCTCGAATTAATTAGCCAGGAGTTTTTATATTATTATACCTTATTTTACTAGATACTGTAGATAGAAATTCTTGGGTTAAACTTAACAGATAGAAAGTAGACCCTTACATTATTTGTTTAGAAACAGTAAAATTTATTAAAGAAGGCTCGTTCTTAATAAAGTAAAATTTGATCCATAGACCTTAATATCGCTAGAACTCCCGATAAATTACTATAAATTTATTGCTGAACTTTGTTAGTTGTTACTATCTCCTGTTTAAAATGCCCTACTTTACAAATTTATTCAGGTCTACCTTGGGCTCAGAGTTTTAAATTAATCCCGCGCTAGGATAATTAATCGAACACTTATTGCTGAAACTAAACGAAGAAGTTCTATGAACAAACAAATGTGAGCTCGGCTGAATCTCTCATAAAAGGTGCACCTACCCCTCTCCTGAACCCTACAACACACCTAAAGCAATTGAAACAAATAAGGAGACAGCCAGAACAATCCACGAGATCGCTCTAATTATGAACATCATATCTGAGGACTTCTTCGGGCAGTTCAGATGTATATGATAAAAGTTGCCTGACGATGTGTATTCGCATGTATAACAAAATACCACATGAAATTAGGAATCTAAACAATAAACAATTTAATATCAAATTACATAAGTGGCTGAATGACACAGACTGTTATAATATTAAAGACTTTTTAAATTTGTAGATTACTTTAGTTGAAGATTGACATTATTTTGTATGTTTGTGACTAAGATTAAAATACTTTGCATGCTATTTTAAATACTAGCTAAACATGAGTTCTATATACATATTTTAAGATCTTTTTTTACCATGTTTAAGGCAAATAAATTATTATGAATTATGGATTACTCTTCTGCAGGAAAGTAGAAGATGTTCGGTATGCGAACATTTTGACTATCGTGCGACGCGATTTGAATTAAAAAGGAGATCGTACAACTAAATGTATTTATGAGGTAGAAATAATATATTAATTTCATTCGTTCAGATAACGAACAAGTAGTCAGAGTCGGACTTAGCGAGAAGGAACCCTGTTTAACAATCAAATCGATCTTTGCCACTAAGTACACAAACAGACGATCACAAACATAGACTCAGCGCTCCCGAGACCCTAGTCTAGGCTAGCAGTCTAGGGGGGGTTGGGGTCATGTCAGGCTTCCCGCCCTCGCCATTATTATAATTTGCCTGACATTTACCTGAGCGTATGTATAATGACGAATGATACAGTATGCCTGCGACATATACATTAGTATAGTAATAGTTTACTTACTATGTGAGTGGCGCTGCCTGTATTTGTAAAGGACGAACGACATTATCCCCATCAAAGCTACCGCTGACAGTACAGAAAACGTCATCACCGCAGCGTTACTTGAGCTTTTTTTGACTGCAGGTTGGTACGCTGCGCCTGAGTCACTTCCGGGTTTCGGTGTCGTTGTTCTGTCATATCAGAAAAAAAAATTAGACGCGTTTATAAGTATTAACTAATTGTATAATAGGGTTATTTGTATCACCATATCTGTGGAATCAACTCACTAAACTGAACAACTTTATTTATATTATTCGTAGTAGATCTTACCAAGTTGTAGTAATGTACAAAGAGTCTTCAAAATCATTAAGACCATTTTTGATGAAAAAAATAATGAACATCCTGGGTTAGTATAGGAGCTATCTTACTCAGATTTTTCTTGGAAAATTGCATTAAAATCGGTTAAGCCATTAAAAAAAACTGATTACCTACTTAATTACTTACAATTATTTTTATTCATAATTGCTAAGCCCTTGGCATTATCTCACCTGATTGGTAAGTGACGATGTTGCCGAAGATGAAAGCGGGATTACCAAGATTATATTAGGCTATCCTTTATTCATGCCGGAACACACCAATTATATCAACATTGATATTTGGCGGCAAGACTTAGATAAGATGGTGGTAGCTAGCCAGGCGGGCTTAGAAAATGCCCTTCCACCAACCAAACCGAGTCTTACAATTGACCACGCCGGGAATCGAACCCGCGACCTCCTGTGTAAAGCCAGTGAACTTTGCCTCTGAGCTACGGAGGCGGTTAAAATAAGTTATAATTGATGAAAAACTAAATTGGAAGGGTCACAAAGAGAAGATTTGTAGTAAAATTAATAGATTTATTTTTCCCTTGTATAAGTTGACGCAAATTGCAAGTAAACATATAGCTATGACAGCATAAAACGCTTATATCGAATCTGTACAAAGGTATGGTATCATAATCTGGGGTAATAATACTGATATCTCTAAGGTATTTATTGCACTGAAAAAGTGCATCAGAGCAATTTATATAGATGCTCCTGATCCATCATGCAAACCCCTGTTTAAGTCGATAGAGGTACTACCGCTCCCATGTCTGTATTTTTTTGTGTGTGCAAAATTTGTAAAACAATATCAATCCAGTTTTTAAACACAGGCAAAGGACACAGTGCCAAGAAGTAGACGATTTTCGGAATTCTTAGTCCATGATGAAATTCCTAAAACTACTAGATATACCAAAAATTGTTACTGGATGTGCAGGTTAATCTAGAGATTGACTTAATTTAATACTACCTTGCATAGGTGGCTGACTCAGCGTAATTTTAATTCAATTCATAAATTTCTAGAACATAAATTGTAAATCTAATTTTATAAATAAATATGATACCTATGTAAATAACAACAGTATTCAATTTTATGTAAAATGTGTTATATAATGTTTGCATGCTTTATTTAATGACTGAATGAGCGCTCTAAATGTTACCCAATTCAAGGCGAATAAAGATCATTTCATTTCATTTTTGAAAAATGGCGTTTGTAGTAAGAAGGCCTCGTGCCGGTTGAAATTTTTTTACCACGTCCGTGGCGTAGAGGTTAAGTCCATTAGCTTCACAACAGGAGGTCGCGGGGTTCAATTCCCGGCGGATTCTAACTTTGTAAGACTCGTTTTGATTGGTGGAAAGGCATTTTCTAAGCCCGCCTAGCTAGCTACCACCATCTTGTCTAAGTTTTACCTCCGAACATCATTACTAACAACATTGATGAGTTCCGGCTTGAAGATAAGATAGCTAGTTCCCCATTGCGTTAGGGGGAATCTTGGTAGGCCCACTACCATCTTCGGGTTCATCGTCACTTTCCATTAGGTGAGATGATGCCAAAGTTTTACCAATTGTGAATAAAAAAATATGACTATTAATGGCAGTCGTTAAGTCGCATCATAGGACTTAGGCACACCCCAGACACTGCATACAACGTTCGTGAAATGACATTTCTAAAAACCAATCACGGAGCGAACAAAATCACGGCGAACTCCCATACGTTGAAGAACCAAACTATAACCAATCCGTATAAATTTAGTTGACGAGGGGGGTGAGGTCGGAATCTAGAGAGCGGCAGGGAGTGTCCATACTGTATGTTAGTACTAATATATATACTTTGCCTTAGGTTCGAAGAAACTCATAGATATAAATGGTTCACATAAAATTGTAGCATAACTGCGAGTTTTTTCACGAAAGTATTAAAATACTTTGGCTATAGGCCATTCATTAAGTAAGAGTACCGTACTTACTCACGAATGCATATTCTACAAACGGCTAAATCATACTTACTCAGTTTTCGTCATAATATATAGATAGATAGATAATTCATTTATTCATTGACAGTTTACTTAGGTACATAGATTAAAGTATTAAGGTAACTACTAGTGTTATTGAACTTACTTCGGTGCCATCATTGATCTTACTGTTATTTACTGACCTTTCTTCGGTGCCGTCATTGATCGTACTGGTGTTTACTGACCTTGCTTTGGTGCCGTCATTGATTGTATTTGTGTTTGCCGAACTTGTTTCTGTGCTGCCAGTGATTGTACTGGTGTTTACTGACCTTGCTTCGGTGCCGTCAGTGATCGTTCTGGTGTTTACTGACCTTGCTTCGGTGCCGTCAGTGATCGTACTGGTGTTTACTGACCTTGCTTCGGTGCCGTCAGTGATTGTATTTGTGTTTGCCGAACTGGTTTCTGTGTTGCCAGTGATCGTATTGAAATTTACTGAAATAGTTTCGGTGACGTCAGTAATCGTACTGCTGTTTACTGAACTTGTTTCGGTGTTGCCAGTGATTGTATTGGTGTTTGCCGAACTTGTTTCTGTGCTGACAGTGACCGTACTGGTATTTATTGAACTAGTTTCGGTGACGTCAGTAATCGTACTGCTGTTTACTGAACTTGTTTCGGTGTTGCCAGTGATTTCATTGTTGTTTGCTGAACTTGTTTCTGTGCTGCCAGTGATCGTACTGGTATTTATTGAACTAGTTTCGGTGACGTCAGTAATCGTACTGCTGTTTACTGAACTTGTTTCGGTGTTGCCAGTGATTGCATTGGTGTTTGCCGAACTTGTTTCTGTGCTGCCAGTGACCGTACTGGTATTTATTGAACTAGTTTCGGTGACGTCAGTAATCGTACTGCTGTTTACTGAACTTGTTTCGGTGTTGCCAGTGATTTCATTGTTGTTTGCTGAACTTGTTTCTGTGCTGCCAGTGATCGTACTGGTATTTTCTGAACTTGTTTCGGTGCTGCCAGCGATTATATTGGTGTTTGCCAAATTTGGTTCGATGCCGTCAGTAGTAGTACTCATAGTACTTGGGCTTACCGAATTTCTTTCACTGCCGTCAGTGTTTGTTCCGGTGTTTAGCGTACTGGTGGTTACTAAATTTTTCTCATTGGCATCACTGATCGTAGTGGTGTGTTTGGCTGTCGTCTCTATGCTTCCACTGGTCCCAGTAGTGGTGGCATTCATCTCTTTGCTACTAAAAAAAAGTGAGAATTTCAAACAAATTACCAACTATTTACTTTAACATTATAGCGTACAGTTGTGATGTCAGACGAGGAAAAAAAAAATAGCAAATCAACTTTAGAAACAATAACAATAATGATGTAACACTTATTCTGTGTAAATTTACATATGTAATTCGATCTCCTCAGTGTACGACTCATCATCATCATATCAGCCTCCAAAAGCACCTTTAAGGATTTCCACGACGACCGGAACTGCATTGCCCTCATCAAGCGGCTTCCCGCAACTTTCACCAGGTCATAGGTCCACCTTGCGGGAGGCCTGCCTACGCTACGTCTATCGGTGCGCCGTCGCCACTTGAGAACTTTATTGCCCAAAAGGCCCTCTGTTCTACGAGTTATGTGCCCTGGCCACTGCCACTTCACCAAAAACGTAGCGTAGGCGGCCTCCCACGCGGTGGACCGACGACCTGGTGAAGATCGCAGGAAGCCGATGGATGCGGGCAGCGCGAGACCGGTGGTCGTGGAAATCGTAAGATGTTTTTAAGCTTTTGGACTGGGTTGGACTTGGCATCAATATCAACCGCGAGTACATCACCCACCGTCGATTCGCTGACGATATCGTGGTCATGGCTGAGACTATGGACGACTTAGGCACAATGCTCGATGGCCTCAATAGAACCTCTCAACAAGTGGCTCTTAGAATGAACATGGACAAGACGAAAATTATGTCAAAATTCCGTGTCATACCGAGTAGTGAAGGTTGGAGGCTCTACACTCGAAGTTGTTACCGAATATGTATACCTGGGACAAACAGTCCAGTTAGATCAATCGTCGAACCCAACAACGACATGATCCTACCGTCCTCAGTCTTCAGCTTGGTCAGTTGGCTTTGACCAACAGACAGATCTCGCGAACACTTTTGAGCCTTTGTTGTTCTCAATCGCCTCTTTAATACAATTTGTATTATAGTGGCGCAAATCGCGAGTTAGAGACTTAGAGATCTGCCTGTTTAGTTGCCGATACTGAGTAGCGTCTTCAGAGGACTGCAAAACCAATCTCAGGCCTCCCACTCGCTGGTCCGATAACCTGGTAAAGGTCGCGGGAAGCCTCTGGATGCGGGCAGCGCAGAACCGGTCGTCGCGGAGATCCTTGGGGGAGGCCTATGTCCAGCAGTGGACGTCCTTAACATTGGTTAACTTGTTATACATAAGTAGATAATTTTGACATCATCGAGTAATTTGATATACATAAGTGTGCATTATCCCATGAAGGACTTAGATTTTGCCAAGTGTGGTTTAAGTTAGTTTAAGTTTATATTTGTTTGGAAGATTATGACTGTGCCTGTCACTAAATAGTGGTAAGAGATGCAGATATTCACACATATACACACTCTTTGAAAACTTCAACTACATACCTATTAAGTTTCATGAAATACAGACCGGTGACCGACAGACAGACGGACGGACAGCGGAGGCTTAGTAATAGGGTCTTGTTGGCCCCCTTTGCGTACGGAACCCTAATAAAGTACTTATCCGATTTTGATAAAATTTATATGAGAAGATTTAGAGGCATGGCATATAAATTTAAAAAATATACATATATCAAAATCGGAAAACACACACACACAAAAAAAACATGCAGTCGAATTGAGAACCTTTTTAATTTTTGAATTCGGTTGTTATAGTTTGAAAAACTAAAAAACAAGCTTTTAGTACGCACTAAAAGTTACAAAATGGCCCATCCGTCGCGGATGTCCGCCATGTTGGATTTAAGTCACGTGACTGTTTTTTCATATTCCTGACAGCAAACCCCTTCAATTCAAACAGCCAGTCCGCCATCTTGGGGAGGCCGCCATATTGGATTTGTAATGACGTTTCTTAGCTAGTCATGTATTGTCATCAGAACTCAGAGCGTGTGCAAAATTTCATCCTAATCGAAGACCGGGAAGTGGGTCAAATTAAGATTCCAAGACTTTCTTACATACATATGTAGTTACAAGTGAAGCTAATAATAAAATAAAAAGCGTGTTACAAAGGATTAATATCCTGTGATACTTACTCAATGGCTTCACTTTCCACATTGTTGAAGACCTAAAATAAAAAATGAAAATAAAAAATCACAATGAAATGGACCTCATACCTAAATCTTAACCCTTTTTATTACCCGACTACGAAAAAGGAGGGCTATGTTTTTGACAGTCTATGTATGTATGGATGTTCATCTGTTCCCTCGTATTTCCTAAACCACTTGACTGATCTTGAGAAATGTGGTGCCTTTGGATTTAAGCCGTCACTGCGCGTGTCAAAGGATATATAGCATATAAAAAATCAACGTGGCAGATTTTATAGGTGAATTAAACACCAAAACACAGTATATATTATATTAGTACTAACGTACAGTATGGACACTCCCTGCCGCTCTCTAGATTCGACCTCACCCCCCCGTCACTCAGATTGGCTGTAGATTGAGTACCAAACGTAAAGGACGAGCTACGCAAGCACTTTTATTCACTATATTCACTTTGCGCGCCGCTGTGATTTCGTTCACAAGCATAAAAACGAACCAGTTACCGAACGTAAAGGTACAACTGAACTCTTTTTTTTTCATACTTGTAAACAACCACCGCTCGAACAAAAAACACCACTTTCTGAATACATCATACACATTATGAGACTATAAAACATTGTAAATGGTAACTGCGACGTGGACGTATGAATTAACACTGAAAACTGCTATTATTTTATACATCTTTTAACACTTTTTCCATAAAATTGCGAAATTGATAAAGGATTTTGTCACAGATTAAAAATCGACATGATAGTTTTGTTGCTTTGGTGTAGAGATGGGATGAAGTGAATGAGTGAATGAATGATTTTGAACTGTTGTTGCGAGGTAAAAATTAGATCATCTTTGGGCTCAACTCTACAATAGGGTACATCGATTTGGCAGTCCGCGATTTTTTGATAAGAGATAGGCTTCAGCTGAACATCCATACCAAATTTCAAGGTTAGGAAACCAGCGGTTTTTGAGTTATGAATTTTTGAAAATTGTATTTTTAGGTAGTCTTTGGTCTTTATTTGATTCCAAAGATTCATAATATGGGGTTAAAACCCCTAACAAACCTTCGGGATCCGAGGGGGATGTGGGATTATCAGGGCGGGGAAAGCACGCGGGGCCCGGACCCCTAACGGGGGCGTAGCCCCCGCCACCCATTTAAAACCCCCAACAAACCTTCGGGATCCGAGGAGGATGTGGGAGTATCAGGGCGGGGAAAGCACGCGCGGCCGACTTGAGGGCAGACAAACTTGGGGGTAACAAATCGAAAACTAGGGGGTAATCCGTCAAGGTCAAGGTCATTTCAAGGTCAAGGTCTAAGTCAATTTGATCCCAAAGATTCATATTATGGGGTCCGCGAGTGAGGTACGGGGAGTTCTAAATAGAAGCGGGTGCGAGCGAAGCGAGCTCGGACTTTCGGAGCACCCCGACACGGATACGTTAGGTTCGGAGACTGTGCGGGGAGGCAAGCTTAGCTTAGCTTGCACAGTCGTAGTGTTAGGTTTAACATGAGAATGAAGAAGTAGGAGCCCCGAGTTTGTCGGCCCCGCGTGCTTTCCCCGCCCTGATACTCCCAAATCCCCTTCGGATCCCGAAGGTTTGTTGGGGCTTTTAAATGGGTGGAGGGGGCCAAGTCCCCTAGACCCCATATCATGTGATCAAATTGACTTACACCTTTTTTTGGAATAAGCGGTAGCGATTTTCGGCGTTATGGAAGTAGATGACTTTGTTTTAATAAGCGGTAGCGATTTGTCGGTCAAAGACTACCTAACAAAAAAGATTACTCCCTAGTTTTCGATTTGTCACCCCGTCAGAGAAGTGGATGACCTTTTTTTTTATGAAGCGGAAGCGATTTTCGGCGTCATAGAAGTAGATGACCTTTTTTTAATAAGCGGCAGCGATTTGTCGCAACAAAAGTTTTCACTTCGTCCCATCTCTACACCAAAAAGCAACAATGTACAAAATAATAGCAGTTTTCAGTGTTAATTCATACGTCCACATCGCAGTTACCATTTACAATGTTTTTTTGTCTCATAATGTGTATGGTGTATTCGGAAAGTGGTGTTTTTTGTTCGAACGGTGTTTATTTACAACAGAAAAGTATGAAAAAAAAAGAGTTTAGTATTCACACTGTTGCATTCAGTAAATAACTAACAAACATTTCGTGACCAATACCGCCGGTGTGATTCAACCCTACCTGCATTCTTGCCTATACATACGTCAGTTATAATTATGTATATCATTTCTCGCTCGTTTGTATGGAGTGTCCGGGGTGTGACCAAAAGAAGCGTCGGTGGCTCAACCGGTAACGACTCGGTCCATCTAACCAGAGGTACCGGGTTCAAATCTGGACGGCCAATGTACCAATGAGTTTTTTAAAAACTTACGTACACATATCATTACCAATTGCTTTAACGGTGAAGGAAAACATCGTGAGGAAACCTGCACAGGCCTGGGAAGAAACTCGAAGGTTTTGTGTGAAGTCGACCAACCCGCACTGGGCCCGCGTGGTCGACTAAGGCCTAATCGCCCTGATTCCGGGTAGGCTCGAGCCCCTCGGTGGGGACGTATATGAGCTGATATATTAATATAATAAACACCAAAAAAAAATTTTTTTCTACTCAAGATGTCGTTTTTATATTATTGTGTGCGAGTGTGCCTACTGACGCGCACACATACAAACCGCGCGATGTACCATTGTATGAAGATAACCTACTATTCTTTCTTTTTACTATGCTAGTGGAGTCCAAAAAACTGTTCAATTAAAAATGTAGGTGCCTGGGTGCGTGTTTGCGTGTATGTGTGTGGTGTGTGTGTGTGTGGGTGTGTGAGAGAGAAAGAGAGAGAGAGTGTCCGTCTGGTGTCACAGTGACTAAACTAACGGACAAACGTTTTTTTTTTAATTTTTTTTGGGGTTAACGCCATATTCATTCTCTTATTTTCTCAAAAACGGCACAAACTTTATACATTAGGTACCTGTTATCTATTATAAAGGGTAGGTCGTTTCTACTTCTAGTAAAGCACCACCCACATAAACACAGAATGTGTATTTTTTTTTCTCAAAAATGGCTGTAATGATCTTGATGTTTTATTTTTTTAAACTACTACAACTTTATAAGGCCTACTACCACTGGTTAGTTCATTATTCCAGGAAAAATGGGAATACGATACCTCTCATCTCACATAAACCTAGACCACTGCATTACAATATAGCGGCTAACAGTAGAGCAACGAATGTACTTACGCAGAGCAACGGGTACTTGCAGGGCAACGGGCGGTGGGGCACAGCCTGGCAAACTCCGCGAGTTTGCCAGGCTGGCTACAGGCTAGTAGTGCTAGTACCTACGCCCGCCGTGGCGGCATCGTTCGACATCAAAGGCGTTGCGCATAAAAGCCATATCGTCATACTGTGCCTAGATTACCCACTTGTTAATTCATCGATAATGAGGGTACATACCTCTATTGTTTGCCAATCATATCAGCTCATATACGTCCCCACCGAGGGGCTCGAGCCTATCCTGAATTAGGGCGAATAATCTGTATATATATAAAAATGCATCCCTATTTCCCTAGGTCACGGCATCACGCGTGAACGGCTGGACCGATTTCGCTAATTCTTTTTTGTCGAGTTTGTTATTGTCAGGAGAAGGTTCTTATGTAGGCTAAGCTAGGGTAGTGTAGTTTAGTGTAGTGTAGTATAGGGTAGGGTAGGGTAGTGTAGTGTAGGGTAGGCAGGGAACGGTAGGGTAGGGTAGGGGTAGGGTAGGGTAGGGTAGGGTAGCGTAGGGTTGGCTAGTGTAGTGTAAGGTGATACGAAGTTCACCGGGAATACTAGTTGTTTATAATAGTTATTTGCTAATAATTAAGTGTCCTTGCCAGCGAAGTCGGGCTGCTTTTATTTCCCCGATGATGTTCGGCATGGTCACTAGGACACGTAGAAAGAATGGGAGAGGATCGAGCAGCCAAAAGAGCATATCTTAGAAAACCCTCCGGGCGCCGCCCGGTGGATCGACCAAGGTATCGCTGGGAAGATGAAGTCTCTAAAGACCTCAAAGAGTTGGGAGTGCCCGAATGGTCAAACTTGGCACAAAATAGGATACAGTGGCGCACTTTAATGTCGGAGGCCAAGATCCACTTCGGGTCGCTGAGCCAGCGAAGTAAGTTATTAAGATAAGATAAGATAATATAAGCATTTATTCAGAGCCCACACAAGCAAAAAAAACAGGTAATACAATGCAAGAAAAAAGTAAGAACTGAATCGTGTACGCCCGACCACACTATACAGGGTGGACACACGAGAGAGGACCGATTGTGTATTGTATGCCCGACCACACTTTACAGGGTGGACACACAAGAGAGGACCGATTGTGCACGCCCGACCACACTATACAGGGTGGACACACGAGAGAGGACCGATTTACACAATCGGTAAGCACTTTAATGTCGGAGGCCAAGATCCACTTCGGGTCGCTGAGCCAGCGAAGTAAGTTATTAAGATAAGATAAGATAATATTAAGCATTTATTCAGAGCCCACACAAGCAAAAAAAACAGGTAATACAATGCAAGAAAAAAAGTAAGAACTAATAGCTGAATCGTGTACGCCCGACCACACTATACAGGGTGGACACACGAGGGAGGACCGATTGTGTATTGTATGCCCGACCACACTTTACAGGGTGGACACACGAGAGAGGACCGATTGTGCACGCCCGACCACACTATACAGGGTGGACACACGAGAGAGGACCGATTGTGTATTGTATGCACGACCACACTATACAGGGTGGACACACGAGAGAGGACCGATTGTGTACGCCCGACCACACTATACAGGGTGGACACACGAGCGAGGACCGATTGTGAACGCCCGACCACACTATACAGGGTAGACACACGAGAGAGGACCGATTGTGTACGCCCGACCACACTATACAGGATGGACACACGAGAGAGGACCGATTGTGTATTGTATGCCCGACCACACTATACAGGGTGGACACACGAGAGAGGACCGATTGTGTACGCCCGACCACACTATACAGGGTGGACACACGAGCGAGGACCGATTGTGTACGCCCGACCAAACTATACAGGATGGACACACGAGAGAGGACCGATTGTGTACGCCCGACCATACTATACAGGGTGGACACACGAGAGAGGACCGATTGGCATCATCAGAGAAGAGCATTAGATTTTTTTAAAGTGAAAACTTCTTTAGGCGCGTTGGGCAACTTTTTGAGATGGCGAAAAACCATTGAACTCGCTAAACTGTTACCGTTACCGTAACGTTACTGTAACCGACACCGTACGTTACTAATTAGTAATCTGTGACCGTACCAGGAACACACGCAGGGTCAAAACGTTGTCAACCTGGTCGTTTGCCAGAAACACTCGGAGGATCATCATCATATCAGCCTAAAAACGTCCAATGCTGGACAAAGGCCTCCCCCAAGGATTTCCACGACGACCGGTCCCGCGCTGCCCACATCCATCGGATCCCGTGATCTTCACCATACGCGGGAGGCCTGCTTACGCTACGTTTTCCGGTGCGCGATCGCAACTCGAGAACTTAACTGCCACAAAACTTATAAAACTGTAAAAAGTTTTCACCTCTGTCGGCTCTCCCGGAGTGGTTAGATTTTTTTCATATTAAATGAATGGGAATAGATTAAAATATAAAAGATAGCGTTGCCCGCGGCTTCACCCCCGTGGATATTGAGAGTGAGCGGGTTTTTTTTATACCCTACTAGCTTTTGCCAGCGGCTTCGCTCGCGTGAACATAGTTTCTATGCCTGTCTTTGAGGGTGGTAAAAATTAGCCTACATGCTAATCCAGATACTAATCTGTCTACCTACCAAATTTCATCCAGATCGGTTCAGCGGTTTAGGCGTGAAAGAGTAACAATCATGCATAAATACAAACTTTCACAATTATGATATTAGTAGGATATTAATACTGAAATTCCATTCTTACTGTTGGTGTAAGATTTTTTAATGTATGATGATATGATTAAGTATGATGACCTTAATTTATGTGACTTCAAGGAATCCGATGGGTATGATACCTCAATTTATGTGACTGCAGGAACCCGATGGGTATGATACCTCAATTTATGTGACTGCAAGGAACCCGATGGGTATGATACCTCAATTTATGTGAATGCAAGGAACCCGATGGGTATGATACCTTAATTTATGTGACTTCAAGGAATTCGATGGGTATGATACCTCAATTTATGTGACTGCAAGGAACCCGATGGGTATGATACCTCAATTTATGTGACTGCAAGGAACCCGATAGGTATGATACCTCAATTTATGTCACTGCAAGGAACCCGATGGGTATTATACCTCAATTTATGTGACTCTAGGAACCCAATGGGTATGATACCTCAATTTATGTGACTGCAAGGTACCCGATGGGTATGATACCTCAATTTAAGTGACTGCAAAAAACCCGATGGGTATGATACCTCAATTTATGTGACTGCTAGGAACACGATGGATATGATACCTCAATTTATGTGAATGCATGGAACCCAATGGGTATGATATCTTAATTTATGTGACTTCAAGGAATCCGATGGGTATGATACCTCAATTTATGTGACTGCAGGAACCAGATGGGTATGATACCTCAATTTATGTGACTGCAAGGAACCCGATGGGTATGATACCTCAATTTAAGTCACTGCAAGGAACCCGATGGGTATTATACCTCAATTTATGTGACTGCAGGAACCCAATGGGTATGATACCTCAATTTATGTGACTGCAAGGTACCCGATGGGTATGATACCTCAATTTAAGTGACTGCAAGGAACCCGATGGGTATGATACCTCAATTTATGTGACTGCAGGAATCCGATGGGTATGATACCTCAATTTATGTGACTGCAAGGAACCCGATGGGTATGATACCTCAATTGATGTCACTGCAAGGAACCCTATGGGTATTATACCTCGATTTATGTGACTGCAGGAATCCAATGCGTATGATACCTCAATTTATGTGACTGCAGAGTACCCGATGGGTATGATACCTCAATTTAAGTGACTGCAAGGAACCCGATGTGTATGATACCTCAATATATGTGACTGAAGGAACCCGATGGGTACGATACCACAATTTATGTGACTGCAAGGAACCCGGTGGGTATGATACCTTAATTTATGTGACTGCAAGGAACCCGA
This sequence comes from Coleophora flavipennella, assembly GCA_947284805.1. Classification (NCBI taxonomy): domain Eukaryota; kingdom Metazoa; phylum Arthropoda; class Insecta; order Lepidoptera; family Coleophoridae; genus Coleophora; species Coleophora flavipennella. Next base: position 4,160,717 of record OX369297.1, read on the forward strand.
TGGGTATGATACCTCAATTTATGTGACTGCAAGGAACCCGATGGTTATGATACCTCAATTTTATTATTATCTGCCAGCTTTATTTTTGCCGGATTTAACCCTATAACCAAGACACACGGCTAAGTTGCCAGTCACAACCAGAATTTCACAACATAGGTACATGCGATGGAGATTCCAGAAGACGTCGAACACCACGGACTGGTATGACTAAGAGGCCTTGGGGGACTTTACTGTGGTTCCACAGTTTAGCTAGGGAGTAAGGCTGTAGTAAGGCAGGTAATTTTTATATTTTCGATACGTAACCTACGCCAAATTTGTTTGTATCGAAGACCACGTCTTCCATCTTTGTAATTAGCTAGTTTTAAGCTGTGAATGCTGTGTTTTAGGTGATTATTTTTTACTTTGTGCTCTCGAAATTCAGAAAGGGACACTTAAGGGCCCGACTCACTTCGGTATTAGTTCTTGGCATTTCCAATATTCGTGACGGATTATTTTATGAATTTATTGTTTGTTTTCAAGTATTCTTTACAACTTGTTAATGTACTAACCTCATTTCCAGTGTGTGGCGGAGTTTTTGTGCTCTGGAATGTCAAAGTGTTGTGTAAATCACTTTATCTAATCCGTGGTGAAAATAATAATATTTATATTTTTTTATATGTTATACTCATTTTATAAACCCCCGACGCGAAAAGAGGGGTGTTATAAGTTTGACGCCAACATCTGTGTGTTTGTGTGTCTGTCTGTGGCATCGTAGCTCTCTAGCGGATGGACCGATTTTTATGCGGTTTTGTTTAAATAAATGCAAGTTTCCTTGCGGTGGTTCTTAGCTATAATTAATAAAGATCTGTTCAGCCGTTTGAGGATCATCAGCTCTCATATAGGTGATGAAGGGATGTGAGCAACTTATGCAGGTCTGATCGATTCAAATTTTGGTGCCCTGTTACTATAATAATAATTTATTGTAAAACCATGGTAACCTTGTCCTGATGCTGCAGCATCTCCTGGAATCTGCAGGATACCTAACTTCTCATCAACTTAACAATGTAGAAAATAAAATGTGTTGGCTGTTTAACTTAAACATAGGTAAGTAGAAAATTTTGATCCAAGAGTCGTCGCGTAGTAAATAAGTAAATAAAATTAAAACAGAATACAACTGACTTACTTTATATAACTAATTAATAATAATAATATATTAATTTCACAACTTAGCGGTCCCCCTACGCAAACTCTTGAATCAAAATTATAGTACTTGAGTTAAAGAGCTAATACATTTTATTTTTTTTACTTTTTAGGGGTTTTTTGCCTGCCCTTTTTTGTTCTATAATATATAATTTTTACTTTTTTAGGTGTATTTCCCCTACATAGAACTCGCCCCTTAGAGTACGTTTCGAGTTCCATGGAAGTACACTTAAAAAATAACAAAATATGTTTTATAATTTTTAGTACCAAATTTCATGGCATTTGGTTTAAGAATATAAAGTTATAACGTTATGACTATCTATGACGAAAGGAAGGACAGAAAAGTCTTATAAGGTTTTCTCGTTCGACTACAAAACCCTAAAAAAGTTATTTTTAAAAAAGTATAAAAGTTAATTTTACACTTACCAATAGTGTTGAAATTAGCATATATTTAATTCCTTTTAAAGGCAACATTTTGTTATACGTCAATACTATTTTAAATATTTTCTATATATGACCGAAAGAGTAACGTAACGGTCGGTCACTATTTAATTACAATTCTGTGCCAATTAATACATACACCGAATTCAACAACTGAAATATCTAAAAAGTTTTTTTATTTATTTCTTCACATATTTTGAACATTATAATTTCTATGGTCCTATTGAACACTAAGAAACAAGAAATAGAGCGTATCTTTAACAATCCGAAAAAGAAGTGAGCAGTTGGATGGGATCGCAATTGTATTTTAACTAAAGTCGGGTTTTTACCTGGGCATTTTGGAGCATGTTGAGTAAATGCCCAATAATCAACCATTTCCGCCCAATAAAGTCCCAAACACATTTCAGTTATTTTATTACGGATGACGAATGCTAGTCATCTGATTTAATTTTTATCATGTGACAAAAACGACATTTTGTTCTAAACATGTTTGAAATATACATAGGCGTGACGTCGTAGTTTTTCAGCGTCATTTATGTACTCATTTTGTGATTTTGGTGATTTAAAATTCGAAGACTTGATGGAAAACAAAATGAGTAAGGTTTTCCGAAGTTTCATTAGGAGGGCAATTCCGTGATCAAGAGTTCATAATATAATGCTGTCGTCATCCCTACAAAAACTAGCTTTTGCCCGCGGCTTCGCCCGCGTAGCATCACTTTTATTGCTGTCTTTGAGGGTGAGTGGTACGCTAGCCTCGAGTGACTTCCAAGCGTGGAAATAAGTTTTCTCCAATTTTACTAATTTCCAATTTATGTATTTTTTTTTTATTCACAATTGGTAAGCCCTTGGCATCATCTCACCTGATGGTAAGTGACGATGATGCCGAAGATGGAAGCGGGCTTACCAAGATTCTCCAACGCAATGGAGAACTGGCTATCTTATCTTCAAGCCGGAACATATCAATGTTGTTAACACTGATGTTTGGCGGCAAGACTTAGATAAGATGGTGGTAGCTAGCCAGGCGGGCTTAGAAAATGCCCTACCACCAACCAAACCGAGTCTCTCAAGTTGACCCCACCGGGAATCGAACCCGCGACCTCCTGGTGTGAAGCGAATGGGCTAACCATTACGCCACGGAGGCGGTTAAAATATTATATATATTGTTTCATGCGGCTTAGTAGATATTAAATATTATATTTTCATCTTCATCATCATATCAGCTATATACTTCCCCACCAAGGGGCTAGAGCCTACCCTGAATAGTATATAGTAGAACATTAATGCACGACCTTGCAAGGGCACTACAATATATCTTATCTTAACCTAAATTTATAGGATAAAGAAGTTACATTCAAAGTATATATTATATTTCTTAATTGAAAAGTTCAAAAACATTGCATTTAGTTATTAAAACCTAACTAAATATGTAAAACTTTAAAGCTGTATTTTTTATCACAAAATTTAAATGTATTATAATTGTTTATTTATTTTAGTTTTTAATTTCATATAAAACACAACAACTTAAATTTAGTCCTTATTCTCAAAAAATCGTTTAGCGTGTAAAAACATTTGTCTTTCTCATAATTTAGTAATAAATAGTGATTTTTTACCTCTACTTTTCCTGTAGCACTTTATTGTAGACTCTTATGGACATATTGTATGTAGATCCTTATATCTTATCAACTCATCATCATCATCATCATAGAAGCCGAAAAACGTCCACTGCTGACAAAGGCCTCCTCCCCCAAGGATTTCCACGACGACCGGTCCTGCGCTGCCCGCAACCATCGGCTTCCCGCGATCTTTACCAGGTCGTCGGTCCACCGCGTGGGAGGCTACGTTTTCCGGTGCGCGGTTGCCACTCAAGGACTTTACTGCCCCAAAGGCCATCTGTTCTACGAGCTTTGTGCTAACTTATCAATTTCAGTTTTGTATTAGGTAAATATATTCTGTCCCTTTGAAAAAAGATTTTTTTACGAATTACGAATCAATATTTTCTGTTTTTTAAAAGAAGGCTTCACAATAAGCCTTAGGCATCTTTTTAGGGTTCCGTACACCAAGGAGTGATCTACGGGACCCTATTACTAAGCCTCTGCTGTCTGTCCGTCTGTCCATCCGTCCGTCCGTCTGTCAGCAGGCTGTATTTCATGAACCGTAATAGGTAGACAGTTAAAATTTTCATAGGCCAAAATCGGTTAAGGTTTTGAAGCGTGAAGAGATAACAAATAAACAAACACATTTTCACAATACATTATATTTTCATATTGCATATTATTAAGGATTAAGTTAACGCTCTCGTTATCAGACTGATTTATTATTATTTATTGTAACTAGAGATCTTTCCAAAACTTTATCTGCGTATATTCTACAGGAATCTTCTATACGGATAAAAAAAATCTAGTGGAAATTCAGGATAACATCCTGATGTGCTAGATAAATCCATCTTTATGACACATCTATGCTTATTCCCAGTCGTCACCACTGGCTTTGTCCCCACTGGTGACGAATGAGAAAAAACCCATTTTTCGCCAGTGACGACGTATGGGATGAGAAAATTACTATTTATTGCTAGTATTTTTACAACACAAAAATATTTCCACATAGCGCCACCACCTGAAGGAATAAATCAAGATTCAAGATATTTATTTAAAATAGGTGCAAATTACACTATTTCTGATAGTCATAAAATAATAATAACATAATGTCGTTTGTGAAAAATCAAGAAATGAACAATCATTAGTTAATAACGTCAAAATTCAATCCTTGATATAAACCAGATTATGTCATTACAACATGAAAACAATATGACACGTAAAGCTATGCATAAAAATCATTGGATATCATTAATGCCTTTGACAAGAGTAGACCGGTTTACACGGACAGCACCCGGTCACGAGTATAACGAGAGAGTCAGCCATCGCTCCCATCAACCATGTTAGAGGGAAAGGAACGACCCGGCTCCCGGTGCGCCACCATCCGCACGAACATTTAAGCGAGCATGCACCACTCGTGTCAATGCTAGGATAAAAATATTAATTAAAAGGAGTACAGATACTAATATATATACTGTGGTACAGACTTGTCGTGTTCTGTCGCGAGTCGAGTTTAATAATTAAAATAATTGTATTATTGAAAGAATTAGTCTGTATCAGGTATTTCTGGTATGATTGTCAGGCACAATAACCGAATTCGCTCATTGAGCGAAAAGAAAATGCGCAATTTCTGAATATTTTTTGACGGTGCCACGCTGCGCTGGGCTTCCATGTGTTGATGCACAGTTGATGTAGACTTAGTATTTTGGTGTCACCATCATATCAGCCGAAAGAAATCCACTGCTGGACAAAGGCCTCCCCCAAGGATTTCCACAACGACCGGTCCTGCGCTGCCCGCATGCAGAGGCTTCCCGCGACTTTCACCAGGTCGTCGGTCCGCCGATTGGGAGGTTTGCTTAATGCTTGAGGCTTGGGAGGTTTCACTTGTGTGAATACGTAATCCCATGGGTTTAAACCGAGTTATTTTACGGGTGCGTTGATTTAGATTTTACCCTTTTTATCTAATTTAGATGAGCAAGCACCCGGATGTTTACCTAAAATCTTAATTTTAAACCCAGGGTTTTTTCCCGAGATTTTTAAACATTTTTACCTGACTACGAAAAAAAAGAGTTATGTTTTTGACAGTCTATGTATATATGGATGTTCATCTGTTTCCTCGTATTTCCTAAACCACTTAACCGATCATGACAAATGTGAAGTCTTTCGATTTGTGCCATCACTCCGCGTGTGATATTAGGATATACTTATTGGTGTAGCCGGTTCGCGGTTTTTTGATAAATTAAGTGGACTGTATTTTGCGGAGCGGGTTGATATATAGCGGATGAAATATTGCGGCTTATACGTGTGTGTCCAAACTTACATCAGGAGACTGCTCCGCCCTGGATGGTAAAATGGGAACATATAAACAGAGCAGTTAATTGGAAAAGGAACTCACCATCACGAAGTAAAAGCGGCAAATAGTCAACCAGCGCTGGCTCAAATCCTCCTTCTCCAGTTGGAACTCCTTGTGGCAGGTACTTAGATTAGCACTTCGGATTGCACACACACACGTTATTTTGGTCTTTCACGGCGGTTAGATATTTTAGATAATTTTATTAGCGGGACGACATGCATTCGTTTGCATTGTCATGCGGAAGACATCTTGATCTTGTTAGTTCTTGATTTCGACACCAGCAAGACATGGCGTCGTTGCATGCTTTCTCACTCGATGCGCCATATTCGATGCGTGAGTGGGAAAAGGAGAGGAATATTACAGGGTATTGAAGATTGAACACACATAGCATAACGCGCGAGTTTTTAAAAGATTATTACGGCGTAAACATCCTCCCGGCCTTGATAATACGTGGTATTATCAAAGAAAGCGGTTACAACACAATATATATAAAATTAAAGTAAAAAGTTAATAAGAGAGATAAGACAACATTACTACCTACCTATAAAACATATTAAATTTAAGGAATTTATAATTAAGAAATTATTGAGAAGGTAATGGGCAAAGTTTTACGATAGGACGTTTAAAAGAAGTAGTCGCGGTCTTAATTAAAGCAACACGAACTCTACCGTCTTTACCCGGGTAAACCTCTTGTATAATGCCTAACGGCCAGCGGAGCGGGGGAACATCATCTTGATGTATCAATACGACAACACCTGGCTTAACGTTATCAGTATCAGTAAGCCATTTCTGTCTTATTTGTAAAGAATTAAGATATTCTAAACGCCATCTTTTCCAGTAGCTACTAACCATCTGATCGAGAAGCTCTTTACGATGACGCAGGGTCTTCGTTCCTTCAGAAACGGGTGTGACAGGTAGGTAAGTTAATGGGAAGCCATAATAAAATGTGCGGGAGTAAGAGGCTCTGGATAGGAGTCCTCTGATAAAATACAAAGCGGTTTTGAATTAATAAGTGCTAGGTCATAAATAAAACCAGGAGCAGCGGTATTGGGAGTTGAGCAAACGAGAGTTTTGCTCTTAAATTCAGGTAGAGTCTCATAAGCCTCTGGAATAAATGGAGTGACAGGCCAACTTGCTATAGGAGCGGACAACCATGTAGGGCCGTGCCACCAAAGCGGGTGAGATAACAATTGTTCCGGTAAGAGACCCCGGGATAAACAATCACTGGGATTTTCTATTCCACTGACGTGATAGAAATGACGCGGGTCAAGGTTTTCCTGACATTTTGCGACGCGGTTACTGACATAAATATCCCATCTATGCGGTGAAGAACTGATCCAAGAAAGCGCTATTTTCGAATCAGAGAATGCGAATATATTATCAATTTTTGTACGAGCACTATACGTCTCATTAATCAGTCGAACAAGTTTCGACATCATTACTGCGGCACATAACTCGAGCCGTGCTAACGAAACTACTTTGACAGGAGCCACCTTAGATTTCGCACATATAAGATTGACACGAACGTTTCCTTCGCTATCGGTGACGTGAAGATAGACTACACAACCGTATGCTTTCATACTTGCGTCTGCGAATGCGACTATGTTTGTGCTACAACCAGTGGCAACACCTAAATGCCGCGGGATCTTACAAGCGGTGAGAAGAGGTAGCTGCTCATTAAATTGTTGAAACAAAGAAAGTATGTTGTCAGGTATGGGATCGTCCCAACCGACTTTGAGTAGCCATAACTCTTTGATTAAAAGTTTAGCGAATAGTATGACAGGAGCGGCAAAACCGAGTACGTCCCATAAGCGTGCGATGGTTGAGAGAATTGTTTACTTGGTAAAGGTTTCTTTAGCAGGAAAGGCGGAAAAGGTAAATATATCCTGAGCGGGTAGCCATTTTAGGCCTAAAACTTTCATATTTTCGCTATCCGAAAACTCAATAGAAGCGTGATTTGACTGCGGTACAGAGTCGAGCAACTCAGGTGAGTTACTAGCCCACTTAGTTAAATGAAAACCCCCCGATTTAAATAATTCGATAAGTTCTCGCGAAAGAGATTTTCCTTCTTCTACAGTAGGTACGGAGGTAGTCAAATCGTCCATATATAATTCATGAGAGGCCACCTCAGCGGCGCGCGGGAACCGGTCACGCTCATCCGATGCTAACTGTCGCACAGTGCGCATAGCTAAGAAAGGACTGCATTTTAGACCAAACGCAACATGATTAAAATGATATTCGCGCATGGGTTGCAAGGGGTCAAAACGGAATAAAATCTTTTGATATTTGCGGTGTTCAGGTTTTAGAAGAATCCTGAGATACATCTGTTTTATATCAGCGGATAACGCTATCTCAAATAAGCGGAAATTTAATAACAGGACAAATATATCTGCTTGGAGATTTGGTCCTGTATGGAGAATATCATTAAGTGAAATGCCATTGTGGCATTTAGCACTAGCGTCGAGTACAATACGAGTCTTCGTAGTCTCTTTGTCGCGTCGCACGACGGCGTGATGCGGTATAAAATATCCCTGTGAGTAGTCCTCACTGTCGGGCGGCACCTCGGAGAGATAACCATTTTCTATGTAGTCCCGAACTACCTCGTAATAGCTGGTACGCAGCTCGGGATCCTGTAGCTTGCGCTCCAACGACAGTAGCCGGCGGACAGCTGTCGAGCGGGAAGTAGAGTAAATATGAGAGTTCTGGACCACCAGTGCGAGTGAGAGAGAGAGAAGATACGAAATCCTATGTGTTAGAGCGAGACAGAGCGATGGTGTGAGTGAGAATGACGTCATACAGTACGAGTAAGTGAGGGGTAAGATGCGATACCGCATGTGTTAGAGCGAGACAGAGCTATGGTGTGAGTGAGAATATGCGTAGGCGTAGTGGGCGTGGCCTTGGCATCGACCAATCACAGTCCAGCATTTGTGTGACGTCACGCGGTGTCATGTTTTGACAGGTCTACACGCAAAGTGGCGCTGCCCAAGTGGGTATTAGAAGAACTACTCAACATGTCAGCTGTCACAACTGTCAACATGACAGCTGTCACAACTGTCAACATGACACACCTGTCATTGGACTGTTATGTCAGCTGTCACCATAGCAGCAAAGTTAGCGAATGTGTGAATATAGATGGCGTTAGTGAGAAAAAAAACATTCGTTTGGTTAGATTTGAATCCACCACCACCGCGGCGGTGGCTCTGAAGTGATGTGAGTAGCTACACCACAGAGCTACGGCACCTGATAACGTTAGCAATGAAATATTGATATACATGGATGATTATGACGTGTGAGGAGTAGCGCGCCAGCCATCGCATGTACCTATGAGAGAGAGAGAGAGAGAGAGAGACACACACATACCGCGGCCTGCCAAACAGTTTTTGCGCTAGGTGTTAACTATACCTATGAGAGAGAAGACAGAGATAATATGCTGCGGCTCACGGCGGATGCCTAGGGTGCGGGGGCGGAGGCGCTGAATGATGCAGGCAAACATGGTACTACTATCAGCTGTGTTTAACTCCGATGATGGAATACAATGGCGGCGCAGTACCAACACTCTAGTAGATGATAATGTTACACACACACACACACACACACACCGCTAGATGGGGTGTACTAAGCAAAAATCCATTGACATTGTCAGGAATCGAACCCGCTGCTCATATAGTGCGAGCATATCATTCAACCTCGGCACCGGCACGGCGGCGGGGGCCGGACCGAGTCTTATCAACGTGCGCGCCGCTCGCAGGCGGATGTGGGCAGCAGCTAGTATAAAGTTTAATAGAATTTTATGTACTTAGTTAACGAGAAGAAACACCTTTTCAGGGTTTCGCATGTGAATCTTAAAAATAAAAAACCATTTTCATATAATAAGTATATACTTGTTTTTTTAATTCATCAACTTATAAAATAGGTATTAAACAAAAATTCGAGACAAAAACATGCTATTTCACAATCGATAATAGACGTTTTATCACACACTTGATCTAGAATAGCACTCGTTTCCTGTAGTGTAAGCGGTTGCCTATGTTTCAGATGTCTCTTGAACAAATTAATTCGATTTTCATAGGTAGCCCCGACTTTATGTAATCGTTGCATCTGTGCACTAATACACCCCATAAGTTTCTCAATGTTTCTCCAATCTTCATGACTTAATACGACGTATTTTTCCGGCTGGGTTACTCGTGTTATTAATAAATCTGCGCAGACATCCGGCCGGGGTGGTAAGTTGAAAACAGCTAGATTTCCAAAGCAGGTTATTTCCATCGGCATCTCAGGTGATGTAGGTGAGCTGGTGAAGAAATTTCTCAAGATATCAGCTTTCTCCACGAATAGTCCAAACCACTCTCGTTCACTTAGTTCCAGCTTCCCATCGAGGTTCACACAAATTGATAAATCTTGCGGTTTGTTCCCCGCCACCACAGCAGCCTCCATATTATGCTGTGATAGTTGTAGATTTAGGTATACGTATACGGAAGATAATTTCTGCTGTCCAGCTGTTGTAGTTGGTAGACTGAACTGACTCTTACTTAGTTCACACTTCCGCCAAACCACAGATGGCGTGTACGAGGGAAATAAACCCAACATTTTTTTTATATTTAGAAAATTTGAAGACGTATGTTATCTACACTGCACTCTTCAAGAGACCGAGGGTAACTGACTTATTTTTACTGTGTTATCTTTCGCACACTTCCGGTGAGTGCGGTATACTCAAACATAGAATCATTGATGATAAGACAGTAGGCTGTAGTGTTACCAGGAACATTCTTTTTAAAATCCAGCTCAACTTTGATATCGATAGCGCCACCTGTGTTGTAGGTATCGCACTGTCGCGATGTATCGATAACCACTAACGCACATTTTGTTTTATAGTGCGCAACGTCCACTTGTGGGCTACTATGTAAGCGATGATAGTAGTTTTGTTGAAAATTGGCGAATGCATCATACAATAGGGGGTAGGAGCCCTTTTCAAAATCAGCTGAAAATGAGTCGTATGGGTAGTACTGAGAGTTCAAGTACACTTTACAGTTTGTTAGATTGCAGTGGTCGAATAGACTCATATCCTTCATCTCCTCATTTTTCTTGCCCGTTTGCAGTCCAATGATGACATAGCGAGGTTTCTCCAGTTGTGAGGTGGTTTTAATTGTCCACACATGTTTTTGAGCGGATGGCAACACCGGATACTCGTACAGGTCCCAGGTGCGGAATGCGATAGGGATAGGTATATTTCTCTCTACATAGGTTAGAAGTCGTAGTTTTTCCTTATCAGACACCTTAATGATTGGCACGCGCCAAACAAGACGGGTGATTTCTATTTCCGGATGCTTGGCAACTTCCCTGGTGATTGCAGCATTGATGTTTGTATTGGCTCTATTTAAAACCAATTCATGTTTAGCATTCATTATCACCCGTCGATAGTCCTCAGCGAATCCGAGCAGGTGTGAGAGTGGCACCGTAAAGCTAAAGTCTCCATCTTCAATCGCCTTTATCGCACCGGTATTCCACCCAGCGTTCTCCAAGGCGTTCTCTGTCTCTTTAGCGTACGAGATTAGACCCTTCATGGTGGATGTGACACCGCAATTCTTGGTCCTATCAATTTCCACTCCATTCAATTCGTAGCGTATGTCTTGAAACAGGTAGGCTAATCCATTGTTGATGAAGGTGCACTCCTTGTTAATAGTGCCTTCTATTAAAATTTGGCTATCGCACGGCAACACTATCAGATCTTGGCGGTTGATACAAATACGAATCTCATCGTTGTTTTTGAAAGAGTTATTGTATGGGTTAAAGGTGTGATATTCAATACTCTCTATGCTATCATCAAACACCACACTCTCAGCTATATCTAAGATAGTGGACGACGACATGGTGGTACTTTAAACCCAATCGATTGCAAAAATAAGATATTTTCTTTAGATAATTTTTTAACAGCTGCAGCAGTAGTAGGTGGTGGATGTCTCCACTCACGATGATCACTACTTAATGTAGGTGTCACCTGCTTGCTCTCACTTTTATACACAATCATCGCAGTACCTTTCTAATGTGCAATCGTAGCGATATATTTTCACCTTGAAAATTAACCAGGTCTCCGCGTTCGTTGACAATGCGCACCTTAATTTCTTGTATAGTGTTTCTCTTGATTGGTAAATAGATAATATTCGAAGGGGTCTCCACTATCTGATAGCCAGGTGGGACAGTAGGTGAAAACTCATGAATCACATGCGATGGCTCGTTATTGATGAATGAACCCTCCACTATGTTGCACTGTATTCTTATAGTATGCGTTATCAGTATATCAATCTGCTTATCGGACCAGTGCATCATCTTGGAGTTAAGAACTCGCGGCGAGAAGCCTAAAAGTGGTGCGATAGAGTTCTTTTTGTTGAAATAAACCTCATATTTAGGTGAGTACACTAAGCATTTCGCTGTGTTTACATTCGCCTCCAACTCGAGTATACCTCCACTCTTCGCATCTCCATCGATTTGAGCCTGAGCAATCATTTGCTTGTACAGGTTCTTGATGATATCGCGCAGTTCATAAGTCCCCTCGGGCACCTTAAGTATTTTATCACCATAATGAAATAAATTATTACTTTTATCCACATTAGGTATGGAATTGAATGTCTTAAAATAGACCAAAGCACATTCATAGTCCCCATTGTCTAGTTCTAGCGGTGTAAGAAAATCCGCAGACAACTCTGAGCTATTACTGTTAAGGGAAATTGTAAAAGAGTGCGGCATGTTTAGGTATTTGCGTGGTAATGATCAATAATAAACTCTAACATCGGTTTATATATAGATATATTTTGAACTTACTTATTAAACATTCTATGGGTATAGGTGGTTAAAAACTTTAAACATAAATGACCACAGTTTTTAGCGGTGAAACGTTGAACTCTATCATAATTATACTCTATATGTATTTTATTCATATAACGAACAAACTCCAACGGCGGTCTCAAGTCTCCATAGCTATCAAAATACATGCAAATATTGTCTTTTTTCACATAGGCAACCCAATGTGTTCCGGGTCCTTCTCGATTATCCAAGTTGATAACGCCTGTTTCGCAGCGATGTGGAGCGGTGTTCGGTAGACTGTCTCTCATGAAAACACCTCTGAAGAAAGGTATTCCCACCTTTTTAACATACTCTCGGATATCATTATCGGTGAGCTGCACCTCTACCGCTCTTAGTAGTTTTTTGGGGGTGCTAGGTAAAGCCCCATCCCACGCTTGTAAGGAGCCACATACAATCCTTTTCCAACCTTTCCCCCATCACCGCCGCTTTTTCTACTCGCCATTTCATAAATGTTTTTAGCTGCGGTGGTGACACCTCCTGCAAGGGTTCCAGCAGCTGCTAGTGCGCCTAATAGAGGAATAAGCGGTAAGAACCCTCCTCTTTTAGACGACGGCACGGGTATGACCCTTGGCATCTGAATCGTTTTTCCTCTAGCGTATTGCTTGGCGACTTTCACGGCGGCACTCAATAGCGAAGCAGCGGTAGATGTTGTATTTTTCTTTTTAATTTTATTCTTCATAGCCTTGCGGGTAGCACTAATGACCCGGGATATGGGAATCCCCATCCCACGCTTGACTTTGAACTTCATCGCTTTATTCACAGCAAGGCCGGCCAGTCGCTCTGATAAATTCGATGATTCACGCCAACGTTTTTCAGCGGCGGTTGCTAGCTCCAAATCGGCCTTATGTCTCGCCTCTAAGGATGAATTTTGCGCGTACGCAATATCGTGTAATTTACAGGCTTCGTCGAGCAGGTTAATGCCCCTATCACCACGTGATAACCGTTTCTTTAGTTTGGTTCCTGGTCCACAATAGTTATAACCGGGTATGTGGAGTTCAAACGGAAGATTATTGATAACACTATTTAAGAGTCCCGATCCACGTTTGACCACTTTAACTTTTCGTTTCATAATGCACTAATATGATGTGTGTAATCGCCTTAAATAGAAACATTTATTAGTCGTGTGCAGGTGAAGTGATTACAACAGCAGCAGCAAGGTGGTGGTGGTGAGTCATCGTTGTTGTTATCATCTTTCTTAGCCTGTTGCTCACAGCTAGTTTCCGATTGCTTCTTCTTCTTCTTCTCACCCTCTTGTTGTTGTTGTTGTTGTTGTATGCAGTACGGACAACTCTTCCTCAAAAACCAAGGTGAATCAATTTGAGTGGCGTTGGGATCCGGGTTGACGGGATGCTCTGTACAGATAAAATACTTTCGAATATCCGGGTCGTTTCGCAGGTAATCCGGAAGAATATCCTCCAATTCCATCACCCACTCAAAAGGATGTTGGTAGGTACTAAGGATTTTTTTCAACTCATTTTTTATTTTTTCTTTATCAACAGGAGACATGGTTATGGAGTCTATCTATATACTAGTATATATATAACACGTTCAACTCGAGCGGGTTCTCACAACGTAATGAAACTTAGAAAGCAAAGCTCGTGTCTTAAAGTGAAGGATTGGGGTGATTATTGTTGTGATGGCGGCAGCAGCGGTACATCAATGGTCAACTCAAAAAATGGTGTGTTGCTATCAAACAGTATAAGATGTCTTATCTGTGGTCCCTCAAACTGTGGGAAAACCAACGTTCTCCTAACACTACTGCTCGACCCAAACGGAATCAAGTTTTCCAATGTGTACCTGTACTCCAAGTCGCTTCATCAACCAAAATACCTATTTCTTGATAGGGTGCTGAAGAAAGTAAAGGGTTTAACGTTTTATGCGTACAATGATAAGAGTCAAGTGGTGCCACCGAATGAAGCTCAAGACCATAGTGTTGTTATTTTCGATGACGTGGCTTTAGAGGATCAAGATGCTATACGTCAGTACTTTTCTATGGGACGTCACAAGGGGTTGGATTGTTTCTACTTGTGTCAAACCTATAGTAAAATACCAAAACAGCTGGTTAGAGACAATGCAAACTTGATACTGCTGTTTAAACAGGATGATCTAAATCTAAGACACTCGTACGATGATCATGTAAACACCGATATGACTTGGGAGCAATTTCAAGACATTTGTCGCAAGTGTTGGGAGGAGAAGTACTCTTTTCTGGTGATTGATAAGGATAGAGATATAAGTAAAGGACGCTATCGGAGAGGATTTGATACATTTATTACATTATAAATTGATTCGTCACCCACTTGTGTACTTCATTAGGCAAAATGTCATCATCAAAGGTGCAGGTCTTTGGTGATAAGGAGTTGAAACGTAAGCTTACGCAATCCATTGATGCTGTAAGGAAAAAAGTTAAGGCGCTACAATCAGATAAACAGATGCTTACAACACGATTGGAGGAAACATTTGAACCCATCACGAAACCCTTAAAAGCTCTATCATCAGATCTGATGACGATAAAACCAGAACCATCACCGCAGGCAGCTTATTTACAAACAAAAACCTCTACACCCTATAAAATGAGTTTTAAAAAGGAAATGGATGATGCTGATGCTGATGAGGACTTGGGTGAAGACTATTCAATAGAACCCGAAGAGGAGGAAGATGATCCAGCAGATGTATCTGCGATACCATCGGAATTTATGGTGGCAGGGGAAGAAAGTGGTGCTAGCATGGATGAAACGAGTATGCTACCATATTTGGCGAACCTGTTTAAACGAGAGAAGATTCCATTCGGTGTTCACGTACAACGTGATAAGATGTATGTAGGAGATAGCCCGCTCAAAATTGATAACAGTGAAATTAGTGTTAAGGGGAAAACGTTTGAAAAAACACTCGGTTTATTAGAGCTTCTCTTCAAAAAAGTTCCTAATAAAGAAGTTGTTCTCAAAGCTGATATCGATAACTACTTAAACATTCTAAACTTAACCAATGCTTATCGACGTGGGTATTTACCTGAAGGTCAAGTGCAAGGGACAAAAGGTATCAAGTATAATACATACATTAGACGTTATTTGGGTAATATGAGACCGCAGCAGCAGCCAAACAAGGCTGGTGGTGGTTGCCTTCTCACACAAAAATCCTACTACCCCACCACTGATTACATTTATTGGGATGATCCCAATGAGCTTGTAGATCGTCTGCGACTACTGATTGCATCTCAGAACGCTGGTAACACTGGGCACACCAATGAAATCAACGCTATTACAGAGGAGCTCATAGAAGCTGGTATTGTATTGAAGAAGAAGAAGAATACCTACCTTAACCACTAGACCTCTAATAGCCGATAATATGAGGTCTTGTAGCTAAAAAATATGAAACAGGGTCTATAGCTAAACAGATGAGATTAGCTCTGATAGCTGATGATATTAGATCAGGTCTGTAGATTATGAGGTCTATAGCTGATGAGATTAGATCAGGTCTGTAGATTATAAGGTCTTGTAGCTAAAAAGATAAGATTAGCTCTGATTTAGGTCTGTGTCAGAGTCTAATAAAAGCCGCTATAACTTTCACCTATACATCATAACTAAAATGCCTGTCCACAAGTTCGGACATCACCTCCACTCTGGGGGAGTGCTTATAAATAATCTAAGATCAAGTATACGAGAAATCGATTGTGAAAATAAGCGATTGACAGAGGTTGATAGGGGTACGAGTAAAAGTGATGCAGTGATAAAGGAACAGCTGGACGAGGTGTTCGAGCAATGTCTCACACATACTCGTAACACAGCTATAGCGCTTGAAGCGCTTCAAAAATCTATAGATTTGTTAAATAAAAGGTTCACTGCACCATTAAATAAAAGCAGCAGCACTAGTGCAGAGTCTAATCCAGCTAAAATCAGACGTGTCACCCCACAAAGTATAGTGGGCAAAAAAAAACAACAAAAGAATCCCCTAGTAGCACCAAAAACACACAATGAGTAAGGCGCAAGTTGTTAGAGAAATACATAGATACGCAAGAAAGAACTTCCCCCGCAGACGTTTCATACAAAAGGGTATTGATGACACCTGGCAAATTGATCTGATTGATATGCAGAAACACTCTAGAGATAACGGCGGGTATAAGTATATTCTATTGTGTATAGACACCTTTTCAAAATTTATTTGGACTCAACCATTGAAGAGTAAAAATGCTGATGACGTCACGAGAGCTATGCAAGAGATTTTGAGTGGGCGAAGAAAACCGAAAAACCTTCAATCTGATCAAGGAAAGGAATTTTTCAATAGCAAGTTTGAAGCGCTCATGAAACGTTATGCAATCAACCATTACTCCACTTATAGCGTAATGAAGGCATCTATAGCAGAGCGGGCGATAAGGACCCTCAAACATTGGTTATGGCAAAATTTTAGCTTGAATGGCTCCTACAATTGGACTAAACACATATGCGAGATTGTAGAGCGATACAATAGTAAAAAACACTCAACCACAGGTATGGCACCATCCGATGTGAGCAAATCAAACTCTCAGGAAATCCTCCATAGAGTGTACAACAATATCAAGATTGCACCACAAGCTAAATTCAAGGTTGGAGATCATGTTCGTATAAGCAAGTTTAAGACGATATTCTCTAAAGGTTACACCGGCAATTGGTCAGCGGAAATTTTTAAAATTATCAAGGTGCAAATCACAAATCCAGTTACATATTTACTTGAAGATTCGAAGCAAGAACCGATATTGGGGGCATTCTATGAGTCTGAGTTGCAAAGAGTGAAATATTCAGATGTTTACCTTATTGAGAAAGTGTTAAAACATAAAGGTGATAAACTATATGTTAAATGGTTGGGTCTTAACGAAAAAAATTGGGTACCTAAGGCGAACATTGTTTGATTAAAATAAATGTTGATTAAATATATTATTTAGTTTTACTATCCTTCTTCCCCTTAATAAGTACTGCCCCTTAAATAATATCATTCTTATCGGCTGTAACCGCTACTCGCATGAATCATGTGAGGACCTAACTATACCTATTATTCACACCACTCTGTTATCACTCAGTGGCGCGAGTGATGGATATGGTTTTGTGCCATCGAGGGGTACTGGGTTTGACTCCCGCGCAAGTTAAATAACAAAAATAGGTAGGTATACCTAGCTCAGTATATAACCTTCACCACATCCGGTTAGAACTAGATATTTCACAATATTTCATAGGTATTGCATCATCACTCAAGTCTTAACCGCAGCTTCTGTTAGACTCTTATCAGCGTGTGACCGGCATCCTATAACCTTCACCACATCCGGTTAGGTGGGTGTGAAATAGAACATTCTAGAAACCATCCACTTTATGCGCATGCGCACAAACACACCCTAGGTATATTATAAATAGGAAGGATCGGGTTATTTACGCTCACTCATCCGTAAGTTGTTGCCACTACCGCTACACTACCACTATACCTATTTTTTACTAATATACCAATAAAAATGGAGGGAGTTAAATGTGAATATTGTGAGAGGAGTTTTAAAAGAAACGGAGATGTGTTAAAACACTATAAATTCTGTTCAGCGAGAGAAGACCAGCTGCTATCTAACAAGCAGCTACAGCAGTACTTGTACTGTTCAGTGTGTGATGTGTCAGTTAAAAATCTCACGGCGCATAGGAGAAGTGTAATGCATAAAGAAAAAGAGGTGCGTGAGGTTTATGGCGAGGGGGTGGAGATAGTGGAATCATCGTTTAAGTCCCGCATAGCCACCTACCGAGTGTTTTCAATGGAGAAAAAATTACTACCTGAAGATTTCATGGAAAATATTAAAGAGCGCGTGATAAAACTAACAGAGGGCAAACTCGAAGAATATAAATCCATAAAAATTAATATTGAACTTTTCGCTTTATATAAAAAAACGACGTTGATGGAGAATGGAGAGGAAAATGTCATTGAGGAGATAAAATCGTTTAATACAAAGAATAAAGGTGTATTTAAAAGTGATGACTTAAGTGAAATATATAACTTATTTATTAATGAAATTAAGAATAAGGCTGAGGAGTTCCAAGAGCGGGACAGCGGTTGGGCCCTCTCAGAAGTGTTATACTTAGAGGTGAATATTAATAAATACACACCTCTAGCGGGGTCTAGCTACTTACCGCTGCCCAAGTGGATAAAGGATAAGCATGCTTGCGTAAATGTGAAAAATCAGGACGAGGCATGCTTCGCTTGGGCAGTGGTAAGCGCGCTGTACCCAGCCACCACACATGGGGATAGAACCTCCTCTTACCCTCACTACCGGGAGGTGTTGAGGTTGGACGGGGTGACTTTCCCCACATGTGTAAATAGAGACATTAAGTGGTTTGAGGATAAAAATGATATTAGTGTTAATGTATATGAGGTGAGTGGGCAGGAGATCACAGGTCCGCTATACCATACCCGAGTGAAACGAGGGGTGCATGTGAATCTTCTCCTCATCGAAGATGGGGAGAAGCGACATTTTGTATATATTAAAAATATGAGTAGATTATTATCTACTCAAACATCACAGCATAATGGAAAAATGTGGATCTGTGATGGCTGCCTACTCACCTTCGTGAGTAACCAAAACTATGAGGACCATGTAAAACATGATTGTTCGCGTATAAGAACAATCTTGCCGGAACAGGGGGACAAAGTTAAATTTAAAAATCATCAAAATAAAATGCCTGTTCCAGTGATTGTTTACGCTGATTTTGAAGCAATATTAAAACCTATTAGTTCTTGTCAACCAGACAAGGCTCACTCCTATACTGAGAGCCGCCATGAGCATGTTCCTCATAGTTTTGGTTACTATATAAAGTGTTCATATGATGATAAATTATCAAAGTTCATGTCATACAGAGGTGTAGAGTGTGCTAAAACTTTTTTGAAATCTCTAGAAGATGAACTAAAACCGTTTTGTGAGGCTTTTTCGAAAGTAGTGCCAATGACCCCCCTCACCACAGAGCAGGAGCAAGCTTATAGCACGACTCTGAACTGCCATATATGTGGTGAGGAGATGGGAATAGATAGAGTACGAGATCACTGTCATTTCACAGGTGAGTTTAGAGGTGCTGCTCATTCCTCGTGTAATTTAAATTATAAGCTTAAACGCACCATCCCCATAGTATTTCATAACTTATCTAAGTATGACGCACATTTTATTATTAAAGCTTTACAAGATTATAATGTAGAAGTGTTACCTAAAAACAAAGAAAACTTCATCTCTTTTACAATCAAAAGTAAGGAGCTTAACTTTAATCTTAGATTTATTGATTCATTTAAGTTCATGTCATCCAGTCTTGATAGATTAGCAAAAAATCTTAAACCGGAACAATTCAAAACAATTGAAAAAGTTTTCCCACAACATACATCTCTGTTGACTTGTAAGGGTGTGTTTCCTTATGAGTATATCACTTCGATGGAGAGATTAGAGGAAACACGCCTGCCATCACAAAACTGTTTCTATAGCACTCTTAACAAGTGCGGGTGTACTGATGTTGAGTACAGTCACGCACAAAATGTTTGGAGTGTTTTCAACATAAAGTCTCTGGGCGAATACAGCGACTTATATCTAAAAACTGATGTTCTTCTTCTCACCGATGTGTTTGAGAATTTTAGAGATGTATGCTATAAGACGTATGAGTTGGACCCAGCACACTATTACACCGCACCTGGATTGAGCTGGGATGCTATGTTAAAGCATACTAAAATAGAGTTGGAACTGTTGACAGATCTCTCTATGATCAAGTTTATATCACGGGGTATACGAGGTGGTTTGAGTCAATGTAGTGGGAAGTATGCTGAAGCAAATAATAAATACCTAAAAGATTATGATCCTAGTAAAGAGGCTAGTCTAATATTCTGGGCTGATGCAAATAACGAATATGGGTGGGCAATGTCTCAAACCCTCCCATACAAAGACTTCCGGTGGTTGGGTGAAGAGGAGATCGCAAACTTTGATTTGAACGCAATAAGTTTAGATGGGGGAAAGGGGTACTTCTTGGAAGTGGATTTAGAGTACCCCCAACATTTACACGATCTCCACAACGATTACCCCTTTTGTCCTGAAAATAAGATCCCTCCAGGTGGTGGTGGTGGTGGTGGTAAAACTTGTAAATTATTAGCTACGTTAGATGATAAGAACCATTATGTAATTCACTATGTAAACTTACAACAAGCCCTCAAGCATGGATTAATATTGAAAAATGTGTATAGGATTATTGAATTTTCACAGTCATGCTGGCTTAAGGTGTATATCGATCTGAACACATCTAAACGTGCACTCGCTGAAAACACATTCGAAAAAGAGTTTTTTAAACTCATGAACAATAGTGTTTTCGGTAAGACTATGGAAAACGTAGATAAACGGGTGGATGTACGTATCACCAACAGTTGGGATAGTCATGGTAAACGTTTGGGGGCGCGGGCTCTTATAGCTAAATTAAATTTTCATAGTCGTACAATATTAGATGAGGATCTAGTTATAATTCAGATGTATAGAAATAAAGTTGTATATAATAAACCGATTTATATTGGATTCAGCGTCTTAGAGTTAAGCAAGACGTTAATGTATGATTTCCACTATAACTATATGCTCCCCAAGTATGGAGAAAATATTAATATGTTATATACAGACACAGATTCCTTCATATATAGTATAAAAACAAACAATTTCTACGAGGATATCAAACCAGGTCTTGAGACCTGGTTTGATACTTCGGACTATCCTATAGATAATGTTTATGGACTTCCTCAAGTAAATAAAAAAGTTGTAGGTAAATTTAAAGATGAATGTTGTGGGGGGTTGATAAAACAATTTATAGGTATACGATCAAAGTGTTATTGTATAGTTAAAGAGAATGATGATGATGAAAACTGTGTGAAGAAAATTAAAGGTATTAAAAGGAAAGTTGTTACCGATGAGATAACGGTACAGAACTATTTAGATTGTTTAAAAGATAACAGTGCTTTATTACTAAAGCAGATGGGTGTAATAAGAAGTAGAGCTCATCGCTTATACACCCAAACTTTAAATAAAGTAGCTTTAAATAATGTAGACGATAAGAGATTTTATATAGGTAATTATAAGACGTTAGCTTGGGGGCATAAGGATATAATGAATTAGACATATGATTAGTTTTTAAAAACATCTGTCTTTGTATATAAAAAGTGTTATCTAGGTTAAGGTTAAAATTATATGTTGCATCTAGAAAATAAATATTATTTACACATTTTATTTCATTAAGTTTTTTTTATTAAATACTAATCCCAACACTTTTGCTCTCGCTTGTACTGCACATAGCGTGCGGTGGTTAGATAACATGCTCACACTATATGAACTGCAGGTTCGATCCCTGCGGCGCGCACGTTGATAAGACTCGGTCTGGCCCCCGCCGCCGTGCCGGTGCCGAGGTTGAATGATATGCTCGCACTATATGAGCAGCGGGTTCGATTCCTGACAATGTCAATGGATTTTTGCTTAGTACACCCCATCTAGCGGTGTGTGTGTGTGTGTGTGTGTAACATTATCATCTACTAGAGTGTTGGTACTGCGCCGCCATTGTATTCCATCATCGGAGTTAAACACAGCTGATAGTAGTACCATGTTTGCCTGCATCATTCAGCGCCTCCGCCCCCGCACCCTAGGCATCCGCCGTGAGCCGCAGCATATTATCTCTGTCTTCTCTCTCATAGGTATAGTTAACACCTAGCGCAAAAACTGTTTGGCAGGCCGCGGTATGTGTGTGTCTCTCTCTCTCTCTCTCTCTCTCATAGGTACATGCGATGGCTGGCGCGCTACTCCTCACACGTCATAATCATCCATGTATATCAATATTTCATTGCTAACGTTATCAGGTGCCGTAGCTCTGTGGTGTAGCTACTCACATCACTTCAGAGCCACCGCCGCGGTGGTGGTGGATTCAAATCTAACCAAACGAATGTTTTTTTTCTCACTAACGCCATCTATATTCACACATTCGCTAACTTTGCTGCTATGGTGACAGCTGACATAACAGTCCAATGACAGGTGTGTCATGTTGACAGTTGTGACAGCTGTCATGTTGACAGTTGTGACAGCTGACATGTTGAGTAGTTCTTCTAATACCCACTTGGGCAGCGCCACTTTGCGTGTAGACCTGTCAAAACATGACACCGCGTGACGTCACACAAATGCTGGACTGTGATTGGTCGATGCCAAGGCCACGCCCACTACGCCTACGCATATTCTCACTCACACCATAGCTCTGTCTCGCTCTAACACATGCGGTATCGCATCTTACCCCTCACTTACTCGTACTGTATGACGTCATTCTCACTCACACCATCGCTCTGTCTCGCTCTAACACATAGGATTTCGTATCTTCTCTCTCTCTCACTCGCACTGGTGGTCCAGAACTCTCATATTTACTCTACTGCGGGAGTCACCCAACTCGGAAGGATCTCCACAGAACGGCAGAGCGGTACAGTATCGGCCCGTCGTGTCACGTGACACAGTGGCAGCATACATTTCCTCACACTGACTTTCCTCGGGGCTAAGAAACTGCTTAGCAGGCATTTCTTCCATTAACCAAAACTTAGTTAAAGTTTTATCAAGCTGCAAGCTATCGAAGCGGTCGTGCGCCCCTACACCTTCCGAACAGGTGAAGAAAGTAGCGGAATTCATATTTTTACATTTAGCAGCGGTGTTATTTTTATTAAAGTTAGAAGTGGTAGGTGCGTCGCCCATCAAAACATAACCAAATACGGTTTCAATAGCAGCGGGAGCGGGGGGTGCAACGACCTTGCCACCTAGCAATAGATGCGGAAACAGCTGAGCGCCGAGTATCAACTCGACTTCACCTGGAATGTGCCAAAAGGGATCGGCGAGCGGTAAGTTAACTAAATGTCGCACTATCGTAGTGTCAACATATTCAGATGGCATGCGGTCGGTTATATTATCTACAACCAAAGCGGTTATATTATAAGAATATTTCTTATTTTTAGCGGTTACAAGAAGCTGAACGTATCCGCGCACTGTTTGTGCAGCGGATCCGATGCCCTTGATAAATGAATTGGAAAGCGGAATAGGTTTAAGTTTGAGCTGTTCACAGCATGCGGACGTAATCAAATTATTTTGCGAAGCATTATCAATTAAACATCGCACGGAAATATTTTGTTTATCATTATTTGAAACATTTACTTGAGCGGTCGAAAGAAGTACAGTCGAGTTTCTTAAAGGCCCCGTACTAAGAAATTGCGTTTCAATAGATCGCGCGTGAGCGCACAGCGACACATTGACTGATGCGCTGTCTGTGGGCTTATCGGAAGCCTGCGCGTGCGAATGAGGCGACGGTATCGTGTCACCTACGGCGGCCGCGTTCGTAGATAGTACAGGGGCGCGGGCTTGCTGTGATTGTCGTGACGCGGCGCCGTCTCGCGGCACGGTAGTGCCCCGAGTTTTGCAGCCAAGCTGCGTCCGTCTGTCCGTCTGTCCGTGCCTCCAGCCAAGTTGTGTATTATTATCATTATTTAAATGTAATAATGTGTGATGCGGCTTTTTACATGATTTACAAGCGTATTTTGAATTACAATTGGAAGCGGTGTGAGATAAACTTAAGCAGTTTACACATCCTCGTTTCGATTTAACAAACTCGAAACGACCTCTGGCGGGAAGCGCTTTGAACGCGGGACATCTATACAATTGTTGATGCTCGACATTGTTACACATTGAACAGGGTTCAAAACCTTCGCCATCATTAGCGAGAAAGGTCTGAGATTGGTAGGTATCACGCGATCGACTTTGCTTCGTATTACTATTAGGGTGGTGTTCCACAGTGCGTTTTGATTGTGACGATGTTGGCGCGGTGCGGTCCAATATTTTTACCTGACTTTTAGTAAAATCAATGAAATCCTTATAAGAAGGAATCTCTTTTTCTCTTATAAAAGTCTCGAAGGTATGAGCGGTAGCTGAGTCAATTTTACGTAGTGCCATGTTGAGCAAAATAAAATCTTTTTTAAGTCGTCAATCTTCAAAAGTTTTAAAGCCGAAACAGCGGCGTCGAAAGTTTCCACAAATGAATTTAACGAAGTGGAACTATTTGTTGCGGATTTAATATTAAATAATATGGACATGTAGTGACACCCTAAAGCCCTTTTATCTTGATATTTTTGAACTAGACTTTCCCAAGTTGACAAATAATTTTCACCTGAGGGAATGATACCAGCAATTATTTTTAAAGCGGAACCCGTTAATTTACCGGTCAAATATTGAATCCTTTGAGAGTCGGTTAAATTTTGATTCGAGTGTATATTCGCCTTAAATGATTCATAAAAAACAGGCCAGTTTTCAATTTTTCCATCGAACGACGGGATATTGATTGGAGGGAGTTTAACGCGTGGAGACTCGCCCTTATTTCCGCACGTGTTCGAATTTGATTTGGTCGCGTTATCGATAATACGAGACCGGACTCTTTGAATTCTTGCGTAAATGTCTTCGAAGGCATTAAGCGGCATGTAATTTGGTTTATAGTTAGAATTAATTTGAAAGCCTAACTCATTAATGGAGTCTAAATTTGAAATGTATTCTTGACGTATGATTGCTAACGTCTCAGATTCTGCCATAAATGTCTCTGTGGAACGAAGATCTGCACTTGTTATAGGTATTTTTTGAGCAGTGTCATTGAGACAAGTTAAGCGAGCGAATATCGCACTGTTTTTAGCTTCTAACATGGACAACTTAGATTCCATTTTGAACGGCTGTCTTATCGTTCGTAAATAATAAAGGTACCTATATGCAGTACTAGGCAGATAATATTTATGTAGATACACACGCAATTGTTATGGCCTACTGACACAGATGACGCAACCAGATGTAGGTCAGTTTGAGTTATGCGGGTACTCGTATAAATTTATAAGTATGTATGGAGGCGGAACGAAATATAGGTATGTACCTAAATATAATAAGCGGCTAACTGAATATTATTTATAATAAGCGGCTAACGCGTTCAGCGTATGAAAATTGATTAAGTATTAAGTAATTTTGGTTAAAATGGAAGTAAGTAAGCGGTAAAATAGGTTTTGGTAAATTATTTAAGTAATATCTCGGTGCGGCATTCAAGTACCTACAAATTCAAGATGGTGAATCCTAGTTTGAGATTGCGGGAAATTACGTGTTAACTATCAGAGTTTAACACCAATAAAATATAGTGGGAAGCGGGAAGATTACGTGCAAACTATCAGAGTTTAACACCAATGAAATTTAGTTATCCGGCTCGAAGGACCAAAAGAATGGTGTAGCCGGTTCGCGGTTTTTTGATAAATTAAGTGGACTGTATTTTGCGGAGCGGGTTGATATATAGCGGATGAAATATTGCGGCTTATACGTGTGTGTCCAAACTTACATCAGGAGACTGCTCCGCCCTGGATGGTAAAATGGGAACATATAAACAGAGCAGTTAATTGGAAAAGGAACTCACCATCACGAAGTAAAAGCGGCAAATAGTCAACCAGCGCTGGCTCAAATCCTCCTTCTCCAGTTGGAACTCCTTGTGGCAGGTACTTAGGTTAGCACTTCGGATTGCACACACACACGTTATTTTGGTCTTTCACGGCGGTTAGATATTTTAGATAATTTTATTAGCGGGACGACATGCATTCGTTTGCATTGTCATGCGGAAGACATCTTGATCTTGTTAGTTCTTGATTTCGACACCAGCAAGACATGGCGTCGTTGCATGCTTTCTCACTCGATGCGCCATATTCGATGCGTGAGTGGGAAAAGGAGAGGAATATTACAGGGTATTGAAGATTGAACACACATATCATAACGCGCGAGTTTTTAAAAGATTATTACGGCGTAAACACTTATATTATAGCATTTAAAAAAATCTATGTGGCGGATTTTATAGGTAATTTTAAAAACCAAAAATTTTTTTAGATAGATAAGCCCGCTTCCATCTTCGGCATCATCGTTACTTACCATCAGGTAAGATGATGCCAAGGGCTTACCAATTATGAATAAAAATATATATATTATGTTTGGTATTAAAAGAAAGGTCTTGACAAGCACATTCTAAATATACTATGATTTCATGCGGGAAACTCTTGTTTTTATACTTTTCCGTAGTCGGGTTTTAGTCTTTTTAATTTTTATATATCTAATCGAGATCAGCAAGCATCCGGATTTCTACCCAAAATCTTGGTTAAACCCGGGTTTATTCGCGGAGTCTACGAAATTCCCACCCAAAGGTCTTGAAACATGAGTTTTTATCCCCAATTTTTAAGTTATAATCGGTTTTTTTTTCCTGAGTAGAATATTTGGTTTTTTTTTTACCTACAGTCATACTACAGACACAGTGGTCATACGCTTTTGACGCCGACATCACTAGTATCCAAGTCCTCCTCCGCCGCCTGGATGTATTGATTTTAATGAATGTCCCCATCTTCTGAAGAACGGTGACTATGAAACTTGGGGCAAGACCTCCCCATCTCGACCCTCTGCCCCCGGCCCGACTGCCCCGTCGCAAAGTCTCCGTTAGACAACTTTATTGTAGACTGTGCTACAGTTTTCCATTGTTCTCATGTCCTTCAAGATAAGATGTATTTTTAAATTTTACGAACAATTCCCGCCAGTTAGGAACCTCTAGGGGGGAGGGCTGGCTGCTAACCCCTGCCCCCAATTACCTACCCATGTCACAAGAAAATGTGAAAACAGTGTGTAAAATACAAACCCAGGTGATGGTGCATATTAAGCACTGCCTTTAAAATTCATTTGTTTTATGAAATTAAACTTAAGTGGCAGTGGGCAAGCCACATAGCTCGTAGAACAGATGGCCGTTGGGGCAGTAAAGTTCTCGAGTGACGACCGCGCACTGGAAGACGTAGCGTAGGAAAGCCTCCCACACGGTGGACCGACAACCTGGTAAAGATCGTGGGAAGCCGCGGGATGTGGGCAGCGCGGACCGGTCGTTATGGAAATCCTTGGGGGAGGCCTTTGTCCAGCAGTGGACGTCTTTCGGCTGATATGATGATTAAATAAAAAATACGTAAAAAAGTTAGTGAAAAGAGTTATGTCTACCGTGAATCGAACTTCTACTACCCTACTACTGTGCCAAGAGCCTTAGCCACTGTACTAATTAATTAACACTTTGCTGTTAGTGATGAAATTGGCAATCCGTTTCTTATACAACGAAATACTTGAAAGTGTGCGCGAGTAAAGTTCGTTTGCTCATTTAACTGCATCTTTGATGAATGCCGCACGACGTCAGCGGCGACAGTCAAACACTTCGAGACAGGGGCCGCTATGAGTAAAATCGCGGCGCCGACTTCGTCAGTGGCGGCGCGCCAGGCAGCACCTTTGACGGAGTGTTGGTCGGGAGCCGTCACAGATGCGGTTAAATGAGCGAACGAACTATAGTTCAGCTGCCAATAGTGTTATTTCTTCTATCTCTTTATATAAAAGGTAACCGTGGCTGACTGATTGACTGACTGATCTATCAACACACAGCTCAAACCACTGGACGGGTCGGATTGGAATTTGGAATTTAGATGGCGATTATGACGAAGGCATCCGCTAAGAAATGATCTTGGGAAATTCCCACGGGAACGACAAAAAAACAGAATCTGCACGGGCGAAGCCGCGAACAACAGTTTATTCTATAGAAATTAAACTACATGGAAAACCATTTTGCTACTTGGAAAACCATATGCATATGATACATAGTTAAACATTACGCTATTGCTGCTAAAAAACGTTGATAATAACGTAGGTATATGCCCATTTTCCTTGAATTAGGGCGATCAGGCCTTAGTCTTATTCAGGGTAGGCTCAAGCCCCTCGGTGGGGACGTATATGAGCTGGTATATGATGATGCCTATTTTCATTTATAAAAAAACATCATTGACTTTAGGGCCGCCGCCTCCTGTCCGGGAGGTCGAGGTTCGTATCCTGCCACGTACTAATGTGATTTCGAATTTAGATTTCATATGTACGTTTATCCGACGCTCTTACGGTGAAGGAAAACATCGTGAGGAAACCTGCACAAGCCTGCGGAGAAACTCGCAGGTTGTGTGTGAGGTTGACCAACCCGCACTGGGCCCGTGTGGTCGACTAAGGCCCGATCGCCCTAATTCAGGGTAGGCTCGAGCCTCTCGTTGGGGACGTATATGGTAGGTATAAGGAGCTGATATGATGAAGAACAATAGCGCCATCATTGAGCGTTGTTGTGCCTAGCTGACTCTGTAGGGCTACCTCCAGCTAACTGGCGCCGCCAATAGGGGATCGGACCGCATCAAAAATAAATTATGAAATATTATTTTCATCTCTCCTGTTCGGAAAGTTCAATTTTAATGAGTAGATAGCCGGGCGGAACATTGCTTTTCCATCCCTAGGGAGGAAAGTATTGTCATCCCTAGGGTGGAAAATATTGTCATCCCTAGGGTGGAAAGTAATTTTTTTTTATTGCCAGCCACGGAGTCGAAGATAATTGAGTTACATCATATTATTAAATTACATTAAAATAAGAGGTTTTCATATATCTTAACTCAACTAAACATTAAACGACGTGTTTTTTTAGATCTATAGGTTGATATTAAATCATTCTGCTGCGCGCCATATTGCAATGATAAAATGACACTTTTTTTTCAATTTTCGCCATGGCCACCTAGATGCACGTCGTGACCATCTCGATTAGGTACAATCTAGTCGGCCGTGGCTAGCGGCCATTGCGAAAAGGTTGGAGGCTGGGTATAGGTAAGCTTAAATTATTGATATCTAATTAATACTTTATATCATATAAATAATTCATTTCCTCACAGTCGAAATGAAAAGTAGAGTGTTTAACTCGGGTGAAATGACCCATTCCACCCTCGAACTATTGGCGCTCTCACTTCGTTCGAGCGCCAGAAATATCTCGAGTGAAATGGGTCACTTTCTTCCCTTGATTAACAATCTACTATTCCTAAATTGCTCTCCTCTTGAAGTTTCAAAAACCTCACTTGTTTTGTTTTTCCATCACGGCTTCAATTTTAATTTGATCAAATTCTCAAAATAGGTTCGTCAATGACGCTAAAAATCTATGATTTCACTTGTGGTTATTTCAAACATTTTTAGAAAAAAAAATCGTTTTTGACAGCTCATAAAAGTAACTCAAATGACTAGGCCGGGAAGTAAGCGATTGCTGGATGAATAGCGTTTAAAGGCCGAACCGCATGCTGTTCCGGCCGATGCCTGTATAGTGCTTTACTTTTGAGTCCAAGGCAAAAGTTGCTGCAATGAAGCTTGGTATTCTCTCTAAGGACGGTACTTCACCTCTGGACAGTTTTTCTCTATATTTTTTTTTTTATTCACAATTGGTAAATCCTTGACATCTCACCTGGTGGTAAGTGAAGATGTTGCCGAAGATGGAAGCGGGCTTACCAAGATTCCCCAATGCAATGGGGAACTGGCTATCTTATCTTCATGCCGGAACACACCAATGATATCAACATTGATATTTGGCGGCAAGACTTAGATAAGATGGTGGTAGCTAGCCAGGCGGGCTTAGAAAATGCCCTGCCACCAACCAAACCGAGTCTTACAATTGACCCCGCCGGGAATCGAACCCGCGACCTCCTGTGTAAAGCCAGTGAACTTTGCCTCTGAGCTACGGAGGCGGTTAAATCAAGCACAAGTCCGATCTTGTATGGAGTATACCTACTGTTCTCACCTATGGGATGGATCACCCACTATAGCTGGATACCTTGGACGCCATCGACCGACGACGCGCTCGAAGACTCATTGGCGACGATGAGCTTGTCAAAAACAAGTAAAGTTGCCTGTCTTTCTTAAGGCACTATTTGAGCTTGCGTGGTTCATCCTCGGCTGCATCGGCACTTACCATCAGGTGAGGTGCAGCCAAACGCACTCAAATTTTTAATTTAAAAAATCTATCGAATTCATTTCGGAGAGTGTGCACAAGAACTGCACGACCTATTTCCCCAGCTCCATTCCACCTTCGGTCAACGAGACGCAGGGAGAGGCTCCACCCCTTTGTTGTTGATATTCAGCCTATACGCACGAAGCGTTATGCTTCCTCATTTATTATGCGGACAGCGATGGAGTGGAACTCCTTGTCTGCGTCTGTGTTTCCCGACTGGGCAAATTTGGGGATCTTCAAGGCGAGAGTTAATAAGTATTATTTGAGTTCGCGTATACCATCCTCCACTATATCGTCACTTATCATCAGGTGAGATGTAGTCAAACGTACTTAATTTAAAAAAAAACTCAAACAATAATTACGAAGTGCGAGCGAAGCGTCTCTGTTTCAGCCTGATCAAAAATGCTTTCGTATGTCTGTCCGGAGGATGTTTAGCTGTTCTCCTCTACAGGACGCATTTCTTAACCGATTCTCGTAAAATTTTGTATGCAGGTTCGATAAATTATTTTTCATTAAATTTTATACACAATCTTTAGCAGCAATATTTGTCAAAAATTACAAATGAAAAATGTCTGAATTTTGCGGAAATGGCAAGCTAAATGGCAAACCAAAGATGGGATTTTTTCTAAAAATCATAAAATATTACTATAGCAATGGAACCTTTTATTTTTAGAAGGGATGAAATCTGTTGTATGATAGGTAATAAAGTTACCTATATCCTAACTCATGTGTAACGTTTTAATTCAAAAGGGCGGCGAGTCAGTGAACCGCTATTATCGCTTTTTAAATAATTTAAATCTTATTATTATTTTGATCTTGATGGCCCTTTTCGTCAGGTAAGTCGATAGTAATTATAATACACTACAGACTTAAATAACTTAATTAGAATGTACAATAGGTAAGACTAACTAAAAATACTAACTTAAGGGTCCCCAGGAGACTAGAGTTTTTATGCAAACATAGTTCCGTTTTAATACAAAAACTAAATGCCGGATAGAATCCAAACTTTGCGAATATATTGAGTAGACAAATATCGATGTTTGTAATTAGTTTTCATCGTAGTTAATTGAAACGTAACTAAACAAAGGCTTAAATTAGTTTTGTACTGAAAGTTTGAAACTGCTCTTATTTTTTTCCGTTTCTATTAAGTACATAGAAAACTAATAACAAACATCGACATGTATCTACTCAATATATTCGCAAAGTTTGGATTCATCCGCCATGCAGTTTTATATCAAAGCGGAACTACCTTTGTATGGAAACTCGAGCCTCCCTATAAAGGGTTAATCCTTAGTCTAAAAGTCCGCCACGAATGGCCCCCGGTGCAGTAAATAACGCAGGCTACATTGTTTACAATTTTCCATCCGAATAGGAAAACGCAGAAGTAAAAACTGAAAAAATAACTTCATTTATTTAACTACTCATTATTATTTTGACGGGACCCTACTTTGCGTGTAGTTTAACTTGCACTTGATGAACTTCTACACTACGCCACAAACCACGCATCCCTCTTATAATAACGAAAGATTTACCCGTTTTCCAGTTGCATCCGTACTCACTTTTCTTGTAAGTAAAGTCTTATCTGATTAGGCGTTGTGTGTGGCTGTGCGTAAAGTTCGAGCGCCGTTTTCGACTGTTTCGCAATGACAATCAAAAACTGGTTTTTTTTTTAGATTTAGAAACGCAAATGATTGATTTTCATTTTCAAATGAAATTTGATGTTGTCATATTTTTCATAATTTGTAACGTTTAGTTATCCACACGTACGAAGTTGCGGGCAACAGCTAGTGTAGAAATAAAAGAGCAAAGGCGTTGCAAAGGTGGACTTATCACTTTTGGGATCTCTACATTCAACACTTTGTTCAAGTGTTTTCAAATATTTGTAAGTAGTAAGTAAAGAAAAATGTTTAAGGTACGTTTATCCTTTTTTCAGGGTTAAGTAGTCAAAGTAGGAACCTTTATAGTTTCGACATGTCCATCTGTCTGTTTGTCGGTATATCACAGAAGTTTTTCTCAAAAACTATTAGTATGACAGCTGTAAAGTTGAATTTTGGTATTTTTATATCACCGGGATATTGTCAAAACCGCGATATTACAATCTCACTACACTAAAGTCAGTTAGATTATAATATGCCGATAAATTGTCAATCGGCTTACAATTTCACGGCCCATTCTTGTATCTCCGAATAAAACCGATGATTTCTTCTTCTGAGAAGCATTCTGCTACCCAGGGGGGGAGCCTCGCCTTTGGCTGTTACATCAATCACACCTGACCGAACCTAACATCGCTCGCTTCATCGCTCGTTTGTTTAATGTTATTCACTTGGCTTAGTGTTATTGTAATGTCACTAGTGAGATTACAATGACACTAGTGAGATTGTAAGCAGTATGTTACGGTTCACAATCTCAGATAGATCCCGTTAGATTATAATCTAATGGTTTTTACAATTTTAAGGTGCCAATTATACAAATCTGTGACCCCTATAAAGTTTTATTTTAAAGAATCCAAATGTTTAGTTTGCCAATGTTTGTAACCGACTCCTTTGCACTCGAATTTGACCCACTTTAAACGGACAGATTTAATTCAAACTTTTTACATTTATCAGGAATCAGTGACAATACAATAATTTCATAAATTTATCTCATTATCCTGCACTAAAAATTTAAAAATAAATATAGTTTAAAAAAACTCAAAAAACACGCTTTTAAAGAAAATTAAACTAAAAAAGTGAAAAATAATTCTTAATTAAGCTGAAAACAATAATAAATGAAAAATACTAGTATTATTGTGAAAAAAGCATGAGGCGTTTTGTGCCATATTTTTTCGTATATCGAGGAACCTACGCTTTTTAGAGTTCCGTAGTACAACAAGAAACCCTTATAGTTTCGTCATGTCTGTCTGTCCGCGGCCTAGCTCCTAGGCTATTAGTAGTTAAGAGCTGAAATTTGGCAAAGATTTAAATAATAATTTAATAACGCGGAGAGAATTGTTAAAAAAAATTGGGAAAAAAATATTGAAGGGTACCTCCCCTACAAGTAAAGCTGGGGTAATTTTTTTTTCGTCAAACCCAGTCGTTTGGCTTATCGTTGAGTAAACCCTAAAAAATAGAAGACCATTTTATAATTTAGGGTTCCGTTTTCGAAAAAAATGACTTGAAAGTGCTAAATTTTGTTGGAGTCGAGTGTCCCCACTAACCCGCCGTATTTGTAAATTTGAAAATTAGATATGGACGCGATAATGACAAGTACGGAATCCTACATTGCGCGTGGCCCGACACGCACATGGCTGATTTTTTTTCACAATAATACTAGTTTTTTTCGTTTATTATTCTTTACGTTATAATAATTATTATTTTTCACTTTTTTAGTTTAATGTGCTTTAAAAGCGTGTTTTTTTAAGTTTTTTTTAAACCATATTTTTTGAGTTATAAAATGATTCACAATTTAAATCACAATAATGAGTCCGAGAACTTTTTGTGTTTTTTTTAACAATATAATATATACATACATTTTTTTAGTAATCTTTCGGCGCACGATTGCATGTGTATTTTTGATAGGGAACATGTATGTAAAGTGAGCATGTACATACTAGGACATTTTTACTTAAAGATAACATTACTGATATCTTTTGAAAGATAGATGTGTTTTGACAACCTGTAACTCCAAATATATAGGCAACGACGTGACGCTTTATGGCAAAATTTAAGGTTTAATTTCGCATGTCAAAATACATGGATTCAATCGTGCGAAGAAAGAAGTTGGTAATTTGAAAAATTACGTACAGCACTCCGAAGGAACAGTAACCCCTGTTCTCAACTCACGGAGCGTTCGGATTATAGTAAGTTAAACAAAAAAAAACAAATAAAAAGAATAATCTACGGGTAGATCTATATATCTAATATATAAAAATGAATCGCAAAATGTGTTGGTAAGCGCATAACTCGAGAACGGCTGGACCGATTTGGCTAATTCTTTTTTGTCGAGTTCGTTATTGTCAGGAGAAGGTTCTTATGTAGGGTAGGGTAGGGTAGGGTAGGGTAGGGTAGTGTAGTGTAGGGTAGGGTAGTGTAGGGTAGGGTAGGGTAGTGTAGTGTAGGGTAGTGTAATGTAGGGTAGTGTAGTGTATGTAGGGTAGGGTAGGGTAGTGTAGGGTAGTGTAGGGTAGTGTAGGGTAGGGTAGTGTACTGTAGGGTAGTGTAGAGTAGTGTAGAGTAGTGTAGAGTAGTGTAGGGTAGGGTAGTGTAGTG
Source organism: Coleophora flavipennella (assembly GCA_947284805.1). NCBI lineage: Eukaryota > Metazoa > Arthropoda > Insecta > Lepidoptera > Coleophoridae > Coleophora > Coleophora flavipennella. Next base: position 4,195,278 of record OX369297.1, read on the forward strand.
TAGGGTAGGGTAGTGTAGTGTAGTGTAGGGTAGGGTAGTGTAGTGTAGGGTAGGGTAGTGTAGGGTAGGGTAGGGTAGTGTAATGTAAGGCGGTACGTAGTTCGCCGGGACAGCTAGTTATTATATAAAAATGAATCCCTATTTCTTCTAGTCATCGCATCACGCGTGAACGGCTGTACCGATTTTGCTAGTTCTTTTTTTGTTGATTTCGTTATCGTCAGGAGAAGGTTTTTATGTAGGGTAAGGTAGGGTAGGGTGTATTTTAGTGTAGTGTAGTGTAGTGAAGGGGTAGATTAGAGTCGGGTATAAGGTGGTACGAAGTTCGTCGGGACAGCTAGTTTCTAAATAAAAAAAACAGAAAATCTAGTTTATTAAATTTCTTAACCAAGTTAAATTACGTAAGTTCAATTAATCATAAACTAATCTATTTTAGTCGGGCGGGTTTTATTTATAAACCAATAAAAAGCCTTATCCTATCACTCAATTGCAAAGCAACATTTTTGCGGACAACGAGAAATCATAAAGTGATTGTAGATTTCCATACACCATATTTATGAGAAAGTAATTTTGCAAACATTCCAGCTTTTATACTGTACTTATGTACTATCTAATGTAACTAGTATCTCATCTATGCCAATGTGGCACACTTCTGCTACTATATAAAAGGCAAAAGTCCGACCAAAAGTTATTTCGTAACCAAAAAGAAAACATTGTGTCAGCGGTTGGACAGTTCGGATTACAGCGGTGTTCAGATTGTATATATTGACAATATGCCATGTTCCATACAAAAATGTTCCAACCCATTTAAAAAATATATTAAAATGCAGTGGTAGCATTAGTGGATGGTCGGCGCCCTTGTTAATCTTTAGGACATTGACTACTAGTTCTATTGTTCACACTTTTCGGACAGAAGTCGTACTTAGTTTGCTTGCGGTGCTTCGCATTCGTTAGCCTCTGTTTCTTCATTCGCTTCGGTAGCTTCGTACGCTTCTTCTAAGTTTGGATGCCTTTGCGTCAATAGTGTGTCAGGCACAGTGTATACTACGCTACCGTACGGGTCATCTGAAAAGTAAGAATGATCTAATTAAGGGTGAGTTGCACCATGTAACTATAATGATAACCAAACCGTAACAACAACAATAACCGGTCGAAATCAAGCGGTTAACGTTAGCGTTAATTTATGAGGTCATTTTAACCGTAACTGTCATTTTAACCCTCACACACACACACACAAACACACATACACACAAGTTAATTACCTTATACATACATGGCAACTAATATTAACTCGTAGCAACTAATGCGGGTTTTTAGTTCACACTACGAGTATCTGAGCTATTTTGTAATTTATATTTGTACTATCGTAAAATCTATGTGCTACCTAACTGTCCGTTTTTTGTTCACAGTATTTGGCTTATCTAGGGTAATCTATTATTTGCCTTATCTAGGGTATTCTATTATTTGGCTTATCTAGGGTAATCTATTATTTGCCTTATCTAGGGTATTCTATTATTTGGCTTATCTAGGGTAATCTATTATTTGCCGTATCTAGGGTATTCTATTATTTGGCTTATCTAGGGTATTCTATTATTTGGCTTATCTAGGGTAATCTATTATTTGCCTTATCTAGGGTATTCTATTATTTGGCTTATCTAGGGTAATCTATTATTTGCCTTATCTAGGGTATTCTATTATTTGGCTTATCTAGGGTAATCTATTATTTGGCTTATCTAGGGTAATCTATTATTTGCCTTATCTAGGGTATTCTATTATTTGGCTTATCTAGGGTAATCTATTATTTGCCTTATCTAGGGTATTCTATTATTTGGCTTATCTAGGGTAATCTATTATTTGCCTTATCTAGGGTATTCTATTATTTGGCTTATCTAGGGTATTCTATTATTTGCCTTATCTAGGGTATTCTATTATTTGCCTTGCGTTAACTGCTGGGAACATGACGTCAGCAGCAGTTAAACAACACTGTTTTTAACTGATGGGGACATGACGTGTGCAGTAGTTAAGCAACACTGTTTTTAACTGCTGGGAACATGACGTCAGCAGCAGTTAAACAACACTGTTTTTAACTGATGGGGACATGACGTCTGCAGCAGTTGAGCAACACTGTTTTTAACTGCTGGGGACATGACGAATGCAGTAGTTAAGCAACACTGTTTTTAACTGATGGGGACATAACGTCTGCAGTAGTTAAGCAACACTGTTTTTAACTGCTGGGGACATGAAGTCTGCAGCAGTTCGCCTTTCGGTACCGGGCCGCGAACCATGCAGCGCAATCCTGCGCGCCTGATCAGATCAAAAACGCGTGATACTTAAAACCACAGAATTACAAATGTTATTGTTATATCTTTTGACACCTCCACGGATAAATGGAGAAAAGTAACGGATTTAAAAATGTAGCTGAGATAATCAAACTGTATGAAAATTACACTATACCTGTCTCATTTTCACGGCGAGGCATTGATTAAAAAAATAAAAATAAATAATAAAATAAGTTTATTGTTTTTAAGGAGTACACTTTGAGATGGGGTCGGTGTCTTCTTTTAAGCATAAACAGCCTGTGTCAGGAGGCACCGCTCTTCCTTAACATAATAAATGTTGTTCCCGTTAATTTTTTTACTTACAGAAGAAACAAAAAAAATTTTTAAAAAATAATATCGACGGCGAAGTGACATGAACTCCTAACCTACATTTTTGTGATTTCGTGATTTTTATGTAGTTAGGCGTAAAATATCATTTTGCATGCACTCGCGATGCACCTACCTTGATTTTTGAATATTTAGCTAGGTATTCAGTAGTGTCAGTATCTTCTAAACAAATCAGCGTATATCTTGCTGTCACTATCTGCTATTTAGTACTTTTCGCGTACTTTTTGCTGGCAAAATCATCTATCTATACTATGCATACTCTAGCGCTGCACTTGGCCGTCTGACGACTGAGCGAGCGAAATTACAACATTTAGGTAGGCTTTTTCTTTCACACGATACTGACTTTATGCGGTGTGATAGAGAAAGGCGCCAGGCTTACGTTTGGGTGACAAGTAATGAGACCATTGCAAAATATTTTGAGTTTAGTTACTGTTGTAGATAGAATTTATTGTTTTAAAATTGAAGGTCATTCTTAAAGCAAATGATTCTATTTACCATTTTATATTACTTGAATCATATATTTTTTTCTTCTTAAGTGATTTGTGACAGTGCGTTTAATATTCCAACTTCAGAAGACCTATTGAAAATTTCACTGGATGAGTAAAAAAGTACACAAAGATATGAGCTAATGAAGATTAGCTGTTGCCCGCGATTTGACTCGTGTGGATAACTGAACATGATAACTTATGGAAATTAAGAAAAACTACATGAATATTAATCATTTGAGATCCTAAATCCGAAAATAAAACAGTTGTTTATTATCATTGCAAGAGACGCTCACAGGTATCTGGAACGGGAAGTTTTTCGGGATGAGGGAGATGCGAACCAACTAAACCAGCTAACCACCATTCGAAACTTTAGATTTATACTTGTAATAAGTAGTCTGAGTAAAACGGCTGTGACATACCGATTACCGACGAACAAATGAAAACTATAAGGCATCCTATAATAATTTTGATGTATTACGACCTCATTCCCGTCGATCTCACTAAGGATGCGATCATTTATAACCGCCACCAACTTGTTTTTAGAGGTGAGAATTGTCCGCACACACGCTATTTAACCAAGATCACCTTATACACTGTAAATCAGTTCCTCAACGGACGGCACAATTTTACACAGAGACTGTGGCATTTGTACCAGTCCATTGATGTTCAGTAGGATTACTGTATATTAGATTAGTTAATCCCCTTTTCGATCTTGAGGAGCACGTGTAAAAACTCTTGAGCTTAAAATCCCGGCCATTTACAAAGCACTTGATGTAGGTGTTTACCTTATCAGCCGTGGTATCCTGCGTCGCCACTGGCAACGTCTGGCGTTAATAACAGCTAAAGAGAACTGTTATAATATTACCCATCGCACGATTATCCCTCTGAATGTCCTGGCGCATTCTGTTTACATCTTCTACAGCTTTCTTGTTCACCATAAAGCACTAACCCCAAAATACTAGACAATAATACTAAGACCACCCAGGCTTTGTCACTGATACGTGAAAACTCCTGTGTGTGAATTTTTTATGCAGAATAGATAAGCCCTTAGCATCATCTTACTTGATGGTAAGTGACGACGATGCCGAAGATGAGAGCGGGCTTACCGAGATTCCCCTACGCAATGAGGAACAGGCTATCTTATCTTCATATCGTAACACATCAATGCTGTTAACATTGATGTTTTAGCGGCAAGACTTAGATGAGATGATAGTAGGTAGCTATCCACCGAGTAAACCTGGCTGGCTACAACTATGTCATCTAAGTCTTGCCGCCAAAATCAATGTTAACACCATGATGTGTTCCGGCATGAAGAAAAGATTATCCAGTTCTATTGAATTGAGGAATCTTGCTAAGCCCATTTCCATCTTCGGCATCAGTAGTTTAATATCCGCACATCAAATCAGACCTCTGAAATATAGTAACTTTGTACTGTACCAAAGGTACGTGTTTCTGGTTTCTAGATTTATTTTAAAATATACTGATAGTCCGGGAATATACGCTGTCACTATAAAATGTTTTGTCTCAATCTAATGAATATAGTGAAATAAATCTTAAAAACAAAACTTTTTTAATTTGCAATACTTTCTAATTCTGTTAATTATAGAAAACGAATTGCTGTAATTAAAAACAATATCTTCTATCTGCTTAAAATCTAATAAACCGACATGGTAATGAAAGTGCTCAATCGCCGTTCAATTCGTCTCCTATTACTCATGAATTTACTGTAAAAACAAATTTCAAAAAATTAATAAACAACTTATGGTATGTTTTTATATATATATATATATATATATATATATATATATATATATAACAATCATATATGTATAATCATATATCATATATGTATAATCATATATGTATATATAACAATCATATTAGGACAATTATTTGAGATAAGCAAAGTAATATAAAATTACAAAAGTATCTATAGTAAGTGCCAATGCGTGTGTCTGTGTATGTGTGTGAGTTTGTGTGTGTATGTGTATATGTGTGTGTGTGTGTGTGTTTGTGTATGTGTGTGCGTGAATGAGTGCGTGAGTAATCAAGACATGGCGTGACATAGCCCTACGAGTTCTACTATGTAACTCCCACTAAGTAACCAGCAGTTCTATAAACAGTTGTTTCTGGTTTTTTTTAACGTGAAACGAGTAAAGAAAATAACCACACTTTAATAACGTTTTTTCATTTAGTTTAAATTTTCTGAATGAAAATATAATAATAATAACATTTGTCACTTTTTATTACCTTAAAAAATATTTTTGTAACTTTTTAAAATTTATACTTCAAAATATTAGGCCATAACTAGAGTTGAAAGTAACGGTGTAGATCTATCTTTGGTATTTTTTTTATATCGAGCCAAAACTGCTCAATCGTGTTTCTAATAGTTTTGACTATAAGGAACATCACCAACAATTAGGATATTTTTTTTTAACCTTGGGTTTTCTATCGTTTAGGAGAAATTGACGTCAAAAATAACGAAAATCTGTAATTATACCGCCTTATCCCGTTTGGCATGCTCAAACATGGGCTCATTTACATGACATACAATTTCCCTCTGGAAAGATTATAGAAACTCGTTGATTATGAGATTCAATAATACCGGGGCAGTAATTATAGCTTAGTGTGACTTGCGTGGTAGCGTCGATCGCGCAGGTTAACCGACCATACACACGGTCATTATCTGGATGAGTTTGACTGTTGTTAGTGGCATTTAACTTGACCTGTAGGTCGTGTCAGATGCCATATAGCGGCTTAATAACTTTGGACAGGCGGGTTCGCCACTAGCCTTACAACGTTCACCAATCTGGACTTGATCCCCGTGTGTGGAGTATGGTCACACCTCGGACACTGCATACAACTGACATGACATTTCTAAAAACAAATGACGGAGCAAACAAAATCCTATACGTTTGAGAAGCAAACTGTAACCAATCTGTATCAATCTGGGTGACGAGGGGGTGAGGTCGCAATCTAGAGAGATGCAGGGAGGGTCCATACTGTATGTTAGTATTAATATATATACTTTGGTATGTTCTAACCCTTCCGAGTTTGAAAAGAGACCTGGACCCCTGGAATTTAGGTTAAGAATTCACCTGAAACGACAGTTGGCTGGACCGCGTTTTGACATAATACCTATTTCCCTATCAGGCTATTATTTGTAGGTTGGCATCCTGTATTGCCAACCTACAAATAATAGCCGTTGACAGGTGCATTGATACGGTGAAGTATCTGCTGGTACTCACTCGTAGTAGCCTTGGTGTCGGTGCGTTTCTGTTTGTACACGTGGAACATGACGCCCATCACCAGAACCAGCAGAAGCACTACCACAGCGCCACCCAGGGCCCAGGTCAACTCCATCGCCGCTAGCCTGGAATTTTAGGTATACAGGTGTATCATAATTGGTGTAGGAGCTGTTATTTGGGGGTTCTACTCATCATACTAAACAACTTTCCCCAAGGTACTTAAGACTTAGATAAGATGGTGGTTGCTAGCCAGGCGGGCTTAGAAAATGCTTTACCACCAACCAAACCGAGTCGTCTTACGAAGGTAGACCCCATCGGGAAATGAACCCGAAACCTCCTGATGTGAAACGAATGGACTAACCATTACGCCATGGAGGCGGTTAGTAAAAAAATAATCCTAAACACTGACATGCATTTAATATAGAAGATTTTAAGCTGTCACTTTTCTTCTTCAAATATAAGAGCTAATGCTCCTGTCGGTGGAGCAATCTCCAATTTTTTCTGTCCTCGGCCATCATATTTACCTCCCGATACGACACGACATCAACCTTATCATTAATTTTTTGTATTGAATGTGGCTTAGACCAAATAGGTCTTAGATCCTCCAGCCCCCTGTAAAATCAAGCGCGAGAGTGGTAATATGGTAATTCCATAGGGTGGTTGGTACGTGATTTTAGTCCAGTTATCGACTTACCCAGTAGCGGTGACTTCAGCTACGGCTTCTGGCCTGGAAGTGCACGGCCTCCCGTCTTGGCACCGGCATTCACCGTTCGAGCAGTTGTTCTCACAGCTACTGCAATCCACTCTGCAAATAATAAGAACAGTATTATAGAATAGAGATACCTGAATGGGGGAGAAAGACACATCAAAACTTGTAAAGTGTGAGTGGGGTTCTAAAACTAAGGGTTCTGTGCCATCCGCACATTTTTAGACCTTTGTACCTCAAAAGAAAAAAAAGGAAAACCATATATCATCACTTCGTTGTTCATCTGTCTATGTGTCAGGACCCTTTTTCTCGGGAACGTGTGGAGGTAAATCCAGTTGAGATTTATATTAATACGGTCTACGATCCCTTGAAGCTTTTAAAAATAAAGCTAACTCATTATAAAAACCGGCCAAGTGTGAGTCGGACTCGCGCAACAAGGGTTCCGTACCATTATCTATAAAAATCACGTTTCTTGTATGGGAGCCCCCCTTAAATATTATTTTATTTTAATTAAAGTATTTATTTTTAAAGTGAATAATACAATTCAATAGTCTGAAAATATTTCAAGCGTGTACCTGTTGCCGTTATCAATATCGAGAAAAAACAAGCAAAAAAAATAAATACGTTTGTTGTATGTGAGCCCCTGTTCAATTAACGTTTTATTTTAATTTAAATATTTATTTTTAACTAAATTTATAACGAAATATTCTGTGAATATTTCAAGCGTCTACCTGTTCATGCCGTTATCAATATCAAGCAAAAACGAGCAAAAAAAATCACGTACGGAGATCCCCTCTTTACTTTTACACTTTTTCCAATTTTTTGTATTTTTCGTTATAGTGGCAACAGAAATACATAATCTGTGAAAATTTCAACTGTCTAGCTATCACGGTTCATGGAATACAGCCTGGTGACGGACAGACAGCGAAGTCTCAGTAATAGGATCCCGTTTTTACCCCTTGGGTACGGAACCCTATAAACGGACATTGAAGCCCCAAATTTTGATACTCGCAAATAAAAAATTGAAACCTATAGGGTACTATAGTACTTCCCGTTGACCAAGAATCATGAAATTTGGCAAAGATCAAGATCTCACAGCACAAGTAAGGAAAATCCTAAAATCTTTAACAGTATCATATATTATTATTTTTTTGCGATTAAAAAGTTACATTTGCAGTTGGAGAATTGACCGTGATGTACGGGAGGAAATTTTTTTTACTAAACAATTAATTTTGTTCTTCAACCCGTATTCTTCATATTGTGTGGTGGTACGGGAGCCTGGGTGCGCAAGACCAACTGGCACTGACTGACTTAGTCGGTTTTTATTTTATTTTTATGAATTAATCGTAAGCTTGTTTTATCATTATACTACGCAAAAGTACGTTCAGCGCTTTGCGCAACTGTTGATTTTTTTGTCACAACGATAGGACCATAATAACACATGACAGGCTACGATGTACCGTACGGTATCACGGTAAAAAAATACAGTCGTATAAAAGACAATTTTGATTACGGAATCGCAAAACCTGAATAAGTGACTGACAGTACAGACTAAAGTAAAAGTCATAATCAGAATGTAATTTTATGGAAGTGTTTAATCTGCCACCAGTGGCCAATTAATAAAAATAATATAGTGCCACTAGTGGTAAGATAAGAAGTAATGTTATTCTGCCACAAGTATTAAGATATTCTAATTTGTTCCTTAAATCAAACTGATAAAGTCTAAATTTAAAAATACAGTTTTATCAAGTTTTTTAGCGGCAGACTAATTTATAAAGCTATTCTGCTACAGTTAGATACGAGTATTAGTCATTACAATATGTTACTTATAGCATTGCACATAAAGTACATTATCAGTATCAGTAGAAAACGCAGAGGTCGACCCAAAGGGCATGACTTAACAGTATGTTGTAGTAGGACTTGAGAGAAATAAAAATATTAGTATTCATCACGAAGGCGGGCGCGTGACGTCGCTATTCAAACTTGAAATTTTTCTAACTCGTCACCTTATTCTTGGTCGATGATTGCTTCTTCTGCAAAACATTCGCTTCGCGATATTAGGTTCGGTCAGGTTTAATTGATTATACAGTCAAAGAGCATCGCGAAGCGAGGCTCCTCCCATGGGAAGCAGAAAAAGGCGATTTAAAAAAGGTGACGAGTTAGGAAAGTATCAAGTGTGAAAACGAGACCAGTAAAAAGATGACGAGTTAGGAAATTAACAAGTTGGAAAAAGGGGTACAAATTAGAATACCTAAATACTTGTGGCTGAATAACATTATTTCTTGTCTTACCACTAGTGGCACTATATTAATTTTATAAAATGGTCACTGGTGGCAGACTAGACACTTCCTATTTTTATTAAGCTCAGCTATTAAATAATAAAGCAATTACAAGTATTTACAACTGTTCGAGCCATTCCCTAATTCAATGCGGAAGAAGTAGCGGAAAACAGCTCGTAGTATCTAAATAACTAGTATTTACATACTTACGGTGGCAATGGGGAACAAGTGTCATTCACAAGCGCGTAGCCTCGTCTGCATTCACAGTTTCCATCTCTTGTGCAAACTCCAAGTTCACAGGGACCCCTGCAAGGCTTATAGCACGTGGAAGGGTCCGACGTGTTCCTAACGTAGCCATAGTCACATTTAAGAGCACAAGTCCATTTGTTACCAATTGTTTCGTAGCCATCAAAGCAGTTACAGCTGTTAGGCGACACGCAGGTTGCGTTGATGCATTGTGGTGAACATATCGGCTGGCACACAAATCGGTTGTGCGCATCAGGTTCGTAGCCAGAGTGGCATGTGCAAATATTAGGATCGGTACAATCAGAGTTCACACATCGTCCTGCACAGACTGGAACACAGGATCCATTGTCGTTTTTTGCGTAGTCCGGTTCATGGCATTGGCAGACGTTTGGTTTGATACAGTATCCATTAACACAGTTAGAACACACAGGAATACAGGAATTGTTGACCAATGTGTACCCTTCATGGCATTCACACTTGTTTGGAGACACGCAGGTTCCGTTCGAGCAGTGTTCACATACGGGGACGCATGAGTTGTCTTCGAGTTTATACCCGTCGTTGCATTGGCAGGCATTCGGCTTGTCACACCTTCCATTCGGACAGCCTGATTCGCAGTGAGGTTCGCAAACGAGACTTAATTTATTGATTTCGTAACCCGATTCGCATTTTCTAGCGCAATGCGTGGAGTTGAAGGGAATGGTGTCTGCAACGCAATTGCAAGTGTCATTGGTGCATTCGGTGCTGGCTCCGCAAGCGGGGTCGCATACAGATGGTACGCACGTCTTGTCGTGCAAAGAGAATAGCGAGTCGCATGCGCACACGCCTGGTGCGGTGCATGTCCCGTTACCGCAAGCTGGTTTGCAGATGGCATGACATCTCTCATTTTTGTACTCATATCCTTCGCAGCATACAATTAGTTCCGTTGTTATCACCTGTAAAGAAACAAACTTTTATTACTTTACTTTCATCATCATCATCATCATATCAGCTAAAAATCGTCCACTGTTGGACATTTTCCATGACGACCGCATCCATCGGCTTCCCGCGATCTTCACCAGGTCGTCGTCGGTCCATTAAGTACTTTATTATTATTATATACCAAATTTTTCGTGACATACAAATCTCGAATTAAAAATGTTGATACTGTATACTTTCAAAAAAACGTTTTAACAGATTCAAAATTAACAAACTTACAACGAGCTAACAGTTCCCTTAACTAGACGCATACAGGGTTACTTTAAATTACCGACATATAAATAATTTAAGGAAAGAGGATTGTTCAGTTTGTCAAACTGAAGACTTTCCCCAAGGAACATGTAAGCATTAAGTACGCAAAATATTGTTTTGCCTTGTCACACTAAACTGATCAGCTGATAGCTAACTTTTGAATTTCTGAATTGTGTATTAGGGTTCTTAGGGAAAGGTGCTGAGTTTCATGAGATGGAGCCTCCCTGAATTATTTTCAGATATCTGAAAATCAAATATTTGAGAGATTTGTCGAAGAAAAAAATAGTTACGATACAAATTTGTTCAATCAGTTCAAATATTTTTACTCTGAATGTAGGTATAGGTTTCTTTGTAAAGTTGTTCAGTTTCATGAGTAGGTCGCGAGTTAAAAATTTGACCAAAGATTTTAATTGCACCCTGTATTCTTAGCTTACCTCCTTTTTGTTACAGCAGCGGAATTTTTTCACATCGAATTTGCCCAACTCCTGAAGAATAAAATTACACACTGATTAATTTCCAATTAAACGTACCAGTAAGGTTTTTTTATACACAATTGTTAAGCCCTTGGCATCATCTCACCTGATGGTATGTGACGATGTAGATATGCAGGTATGCAAAAGTAAAATGTAAAAGTACCAGGTAGGTATGTAAAAGTTCCAAGTAGGTATGTAAAGTATCAGGAAGGTATGTAAAAGTACCAGGAAGGTTTGTAAAAGTACCAGGTAGATATGTACAATGCGATAGCAATGAGGTTTTTATCTTATAATAGAGAAGCAATGTCGTTTCACGGCTCGACAAACAAGTGGAGTCAAGTAAATGATTCTAAGTAGTTCAGGAAAATAATCTGTGTTAAACATAACACTATAACTGTTTCACTCTCGCCCCAGCAACATAATAGGAGGAGTAAACCGTGTGGAACAATCACACGTGGGGCCATTCACATGACATGAATCTTCCTCCAGAGATATAGACACTCATTGGACTATGTTTCGTACCTACTAATCGGATCCGCCTCCGTGGCGTAATGGTTAGTCCATTCGCTTCACACCAGGAGGTCTCGGGTTAGATTCCCGGCGGGGTCAACTTTGTAAGACTCGGTTTGGTTGGTGTTAAGATATTGTCATAGCCCGCCTGGCTAGCTACCACCATCTTATCTAAGTCCTGCCGCCAAACATCAGTGTTAACAGCATTGATGTGTTTCAGCTTGAAGATAAGATAGCCAGTTCTCCATTGCGTTGGGGAATCTAGGTAAGTCCGCTTCCATCTTCGGCATCGTCGTCACTCACCATCAGGTGAGATGATGCCAACGGCTTACCACCGGTAAATAAAAAAGCGTGTGGCTCTCGGTGACTGCCGCGTTAAAGCTATTGCATAGCATTTTCTATCAACTTATGCAATTATAATTATTTATTATTTTTTTATTTATGCAGTATTCACTATTTTTTGATGTTTTGCTGTTTTCTTGTGCTCCTTTTGATTAAATTGGACCATATACCACTATTTTCACTTCCGACAACGGATTCGTGATAAGGGACCTCAGGGACCCCCAGATATCCATTTTGGAAGCAATCGATCCAGTAACTAAAAAGTTCAAAATGGCGGCCACTTTTTTCAATTCGCGCAGCGGATTCGTGATAAGGGACCTCAGGGATCCTCCGATATGAATTTTGGAAGCAATCGGTCCAATAACTAAAAATTACAAAATGGCGGCCACTTTTTTTACTTCCGACAACGGATTCGTGATAAGGGACCTCAGGGACCCTCAGATATCGATTTTGGATGCAATCGGTCCAGTAACTAAAAAGTTCAAAATGGCGGCCACTTTTTTCAATTCGGGCAGTGGATTCGTGATAAGGGACCCTCAGATATCGATTTTGGAAGCAATCGGTCCTATAACTAAAAAGTTCAAAATGGCGGCCACTATTTTCAATTCAGGCAACGGATTCGTGATAAGGGACCTCAGGGATTCTCATATATCGATTTTGGAAGCAATCGGTCCAGTTACTAAAAAGTTCAAAATGGCGGCCACTTTTTTTTAATTTGGGCAGAGGATTTGTGATAAGGGACCTCAGGGACCCTCAGATATCGATTTTGGAAGCAATCGGTCCAATAACTAAAAAGTTCAAAATGGCGGCCACTTTTTTCAATTCGGGCAGCGGATTCGTGATAAGAGACCTCAAGGGCCCTCAGATATCGGTTTTGGAAGCAATCGGTCCCCCTAGATATTGATTTTAGAAGAAATCGGTCCAGTAACTAAAAAGTTCAAAATGGCGGCCACTATTTTCACTTCCGACAACGGATTCTTGATAAGGGACCTCAAGGACCCTCAGATATCAATTTTGGAAGCAATCGGTCCAGTAACTAAAAAGTTCAAAATGGCGGCCACTTTTTTCAATTCGGGCAGCGGATTCGTGATAAGGGACTTCAGGGACCCTCAGATATCGATTTTGGAAGCAATCGGTCCAGTAACTAAAAAGTTCAAAATGGCGGCCACTTTTTTCAATTTGGGCAGCGGATTTGTGATAAGGGACCTCAGATATCGATTTTGGAAGCAATCGGTCCAATAACTAAAAAGTTCAAAATGGCGGCCACTATTTTCAATTCAGGCAACGTATTCGTGATAAGGGACCTCAGGGATTCTCATATATCGATTTTGGAAGCAATCGGTCCAGTTACTAAAAAGTTCAAAATGGCGGCCACTTTTTTTAATTTGGGCAGAGGATTTGTGATAAGGGACCTCAGGCCCCTCAGATATCGATTTTGGAAGCAATCGGTCCAATAACTAAAAAGTTCAAAATGGCGGCCACTTTTTTCAATTCGGGCAGCGGATTCGTGATAAGAGACCTCAAGGGCCCTCAGATATCGATTTTGGAAGCAATCGGTCCCCCTAGATATTGATTTTAGAAGAAATCGGTCCAGTAACTAAAAAGTTCAAAATGGCGGCCACTATTTTCACTTCCGACAACGGATTCTTGATAAGGGACCTCAGGGACCCTCAGATATCAATTTTGGAAGCAATCGGTCCAGTAACTAAAAAGTTCAAAATGGCGGCCACTTTTTCAATTCGGGCAGCGGATTCGTGATAAGGGACTTCAGGGACTCTCAGATATCGATTTTGGAAGCAATCGGTCCAGTAACTAAAAAGTTCAAAATGGCGGCCACTTTTTTCAATTTGGGCAGCGGATTCGTGATAAGGGACCTCAGATATCGATTTTGGAAACAATCGGTCCAATAACTAAAAAGTTCAAAATGGCGGCCACTATTTTCAATTCGGGATACGGATTCGTGATAAGGGTGAAATTCAGAATGGTTATACATTGTTAGTGTATTATGTGTCTCATATGTTCTTAAAAAAAATCGTATCATTCTTTTATTATATTTTAAAATTATTACCAAAAACTTAATTGTTACTTTGTTTTTAAAACTCTGAAATTTTATTTTTCTTTAATTCACTTTACAAATAATAAAATTTGTTGTATTTTCGAAATGCCAGATCTTACTTTCATACAAAATTCAAGATGTCTCCCGGCCAATAGGATCATTGTAAATTCGAAAAAATATTGTTCCATATTCTTTATTTTATTAAATTGCCGTTCAAAATGTTCCCTGTTCTCTGTATTATGAAATGAAATTAATGTCAAAAAAAGATATTATCTAATCACTAAGCATTATCGTTTTTATTATCTGTCTCAATTTTGGTTCATTTCGTAACTCAGGGCTTAGTTACGACAGTTACGGGTACAACAAAACGAATTAAACTACCAATAAGTACTATTTAGATAAATTGGCAACACATTCTCACGATGTCTAAAAAAAAACTACTTCGGCCATTTTATTTCGCAGTAAAGACGGTGAGAAGCGTGACGTAGTTTTTTGGTAAACAATATTTTCAGGCTTACTAACGCATTTTACTTGTCCCAAGTCGACGTGTCGATTCCCAGATTGTGTATAGCATGAATGGATTCGTTCGTAATGTCATATAAACGTTTTAACTCAAATGATGTCTGCTTTTTTAGTGACGGCTGTATCATAAAATTATCAAAATTTTTCGTAAATAGAACGTGTTTATTATTATATCTATGGTAAAGTAGTTCCCAGCATGTGTCATAATTTTCTGCTGAAATGTGTAAATACTGGACTAACTTCTCAGCCTCGCCACGCAATTTTCCCTTCAAATGTTGCATTTTTTGACCTTTAGAAAGTGAAGGATTTTTGTGTATGGTCTCAGAGTACAAGTCATAAAAAGTAGGCCATTGGGTGTAGTTCCCATTAAACACAGGTATGTTCATCTTTGGCGTAGACTGTTGCTGATGAACGGACGTGTTCAATTTTATATGAGACAAAAAAATATATTAAAAAGGTTTTTATTCAACCTTAAAGTCATTGAGTTGTCAAACTGCCCTCGTAGAGCCTGCTTTTGATTGCCTCTCTCGCTCTACCCTATACAGCGCGCCGTAGCCTTGCGATATTTTCTATGGCGCTGAAGTACGACTCCGTGTCCCGGTAAGTGTAGTGAGTTGGTGAGTTCGTGGTAAGTTGGTGAGTTTGTGGTGAGTTAGTGAGTTTGTGGTGAGTTAGTGAGTTTGTGGTGAGTTAGTGAGTTTGTAGTGAGTTGGTGAGTTTGTGGTGAGATTGTGGTGAGTTTGTGGTGAGATTGTGGTGAGTTTGTGGTGAGATTGTGGTGAGTTTGTGGTGAGATTGTGGTGAGTTGGTGAGTTTGTGGCGAGTTGGTGAGTTTGTGGTTAGTTGGTGAGTTTGTGGTGAGTTGGTAAGTTTGTGGTGAGTTGGTGAGTTTTTGGTGAGTTGGTGAGTTTGTGGTGAGTTGGTGAGTTTTTGGTGAGTTCGTGGTGAGTTGGTAAGTTTGTGGTGAGATTGTGGTGAGTTTGTGGTGAGTTGGTGAGTTTGTAGTGAGATTGTGGTGAGATTGTGGTGAGTTGGTGAGTTTGTGGTGAGTTGCTAAGATTGTGGTGAGTTGGTGAGTTTTTGTTGTTTTGAGTTGGTGAATTTGTAGTGAGTTGGTGAGATTGTGGTGAGTTGGTGAGTTTGTGGTGAGATTGTGGTGAGTTTGTGGTGAGTTTGTAGTGAGTTGGTGAGTTTGTGGTGAGTAAGTGAGTTTGTAGTGAGTTTCTGGTGATTTAGTAGTGAGTTGGTGAGTTTGTGACGAGTTTGTGGTGAAATTGTGGTGAGTTGGTGAGTTTGTGGTGAGTTTGTGGTGAGTTGGTGAGTTTGTAGTGAGTTTGTGGTGAGTTGGTGAGTTTGTAGTGAGTTTGTGGTGAGTTGGTGAGTTTGTAGTGAGTATCTGGTGAGTTTGTGGTAAGTTGGCGAGTTTGTAGTGAGTTGGTGAATTTGTAGTGAGTTTGTAGTGAGTTTGTAGTGAGTTGGTGAATTTGTAGTGAGTTTGTAGTGAGTTGGTGAGTTTGTGGTGAGTTTGTAGTGAGTTTGTAGTGAGATTCTTGAATAAGTGAATTTGTAGTGAGTTTGTAGTGAGTTGGTGAGTTTGTGGTGAGTTTTTATGGAGTTGGTGTATTGTGGTGAGTTTGTAGTGAGTTTCTGGTGAGTTAGTGAGTTTGTAGTGAGTTTGTAGTGAGTTGGTGAGTTTGTGGTGAGATTGTGGTGAGTTGGTGAGTTTGTGGTGAGATTGTGGTGAGTTTGTGGTGAGTTGGTGAGTTTGTAGTGAGTTGGTGAGTTTGTGGTGAGTTGGTGAGATTGTGGTGAGTTGGTGAGTTTGTGGTGAGTTTGTGGTGAGTTTGTAGTGAGTTGGTGAGTTTGTGGTGAGTTTGTGGTGAGTAAGTGAGTTTGTAGTGAGTTGGTGAGTTTGTGACGAGTTTGTGGTGAGATTGTGGTGAGTTGGTGAGTTTGTGGTGAGTTTGTGGTGAGTTGGTGAGTTTGTAGTGAGTTTGTGGTGAGTTGGTGAGTTTGTAGTGAGTTTGTGGTGAGTTGGTGAGTTTGTAGTGAGATAGTGGTGAGTTTGTGGTGAGTTGGTGAGTTTGTAGTGAGTTTGTGGTGAGATTGTGGTGAGTTGGTGAGTTTGTGGTGAGTTGCTAAGATTGTGGTGAGTTGGTGAGTTTTTGTTGTTTTGAGGTGGTGAATTTGTAGTGAGTTGGTGAGTTGGTGAGATTGTGGTGAGTTGGTGAGTTTGAGGTGAGATTGTGGTGAGTTTGTGTTGAGTTTGTAGTGAGTTGGTGAGTTTTTGGTGAGTTCGTGGTGAGTTGGTAAGTTTGTGGTGAGATTGTGGTGAGTTTGTGGTGAGTTGGTGAGTTTGTAGTGAGATTGTGGTGAGATTGTGGTGAGTTGGTGAGTTTGTGGTGAGTTGCTAAGATTGTGGTGAGTTGGTGAGTTTTTGTTGTTTTGAGTTGGTGAATTTGTAGTGAGTTGGTGAGTTGGTGAGATTGTGGTGAGTTGGTGAGTTTGTGGTGAGATTGTGGTGAGTTTGTGGTGAGTTTGTAGTGAGTTGGTGAGTTTGTGGTGAGTAAGTGAGTTTGTAGTGAGTTTCTGGTGATTTAGTAGTGAGTTGGTGAGTTTGTGACGAGTTTGTGGTGAAATTGTGGTGAGTTGGTGAGTTTGTGGTGAGTTTGTGGTGAGTTGGTGAGTTTGTAGTGAGTTTGTGGTGAGTTGGTGAGTTTGTAGTGAGTTTGTGGTGAGTTGGTGAGTTTGTAGTGAGTTTCTGGTGAGTTTGTGGTAAGTTGGCGAGTTTGTAGTGAGTTGGTGAATTTGTAGTGAGTTTGTAGTGAGTTTGTAGTGAGTTGGTGAATTTGTAGTGAGTTTGTAGTGAGTTTGTAGTGAGTTGGTGAGTTTGTGGTGAGTTTGTAGTGAGTTTGTAGTGAGATTCTTGAATAAGTGAATTTGTAGTGAGTTTGTAGTGAGTTGGTGAGTTTGTGGTGAGTTTTTATGGAGTTGGTGTATTGTGGTGAGTTTGTAGTGAGTTTCTGGTGAGTTAGTGAGTTTGTAGTGAGTTTGTAGTGAGTTGGTGAGTTTGTGGTGAGATTGTGGTGAGTTGGTGAGTTTGTGGTGAGATTGTGGTGAGTTTGTGGTGAGTTGGTGAGTTTGTAGTGAGTTGGTGAGTTTGTGGTGAGTTGGTGAGATTGTGGTGAGTTTGTGGTGAGTTGGTGAGTTTGTAGTGAGTTTGTGGTGAGATTGTGGTGAGTTGGTGAGTTTGTGGTGAGTTGCTAAGATTGTGGTGAGTTGGTGAGTTTTTGTTGTTTTGAGGTGGTGAATTTGTAGTGAGTTGGTGAGTTGGTGAGATTGTGGTGAGTTGGTGAGTTTGAGGTGAGATTGTGGTGAGTTTGTGTTGAGTTTGTAGTGAGTTGGTGAGTTTGTGGTGAGTTTGTGGTGAGTAAGTGAGTTTGTAGTGAGTTTCTGGAGAGTTAGTAGTGAGTTGGTGAGTTTGTGACGAGTTTGTGGTGAGATTGTGGTGAGTTGGTGAGTTTGTGGTGAGTTGGTGAGTTTGTAGTGAGTTTGTGGTGAGTTGGTGAGTTTGTAGTGAGTTTGTGGTGAGTTGGTGAGTTTGTAGTGAGTTTCTAGTGAGTTTGTGGTGAGTTGGCGAGTTTGTAGTGAGTTGATGAATTTGTGGTGAGTTTGTAGTGAGTTTGTAGTGAGTTGGTGAGTTTGTGGTGAGTTTTTATGGAGTTGGTGTATTGTGGTGAGTTTGTAGTGAGTTTCTGGTGAGTTAGTGAGTTTGTAGTGAGTTTGTAGTGAGTTGGTGAGTTTGTGGTGAGATTGTGGTGAGTTGGTGAGTTTGTGGTGAGATTGTGGTGAGTTTGTGGTGAGTTGGTGAGTTTGTAGTGAGTTGGTGAGTTTGTGGTGAGTTGGTGAGATTGTGGTGAGTTTGTGGTGAGTTGGTGAGTTTGTAGTGAGTTTGTGGTGAGATTGTGGTGAGTTGGTGAGTTTGTGGTGAGTTGCTAAGATTGTGGTGAGTTGGTGAGTTTTTGTTGTTTTGAGGTGGTGAATTTGTAGTGAGTTGGTGAGTTGGTGAGATTGTGGTGAGTTGGTGAGTTTGAGGTGAGATTGTGGTGAGTTTGTGGTGAGTTGGTGAGTTTGTAGTGAGTTTGTGGTGAGATTGTGGTGAGTTGGTGAGTTTGTGGTGAGTTGCTAAGATTGTGGTGAGTTGGTGAGTTTTTGTTGTTTTGAGGTGGTGAATTTGTAGTGAGTTGGTGAGTTGGTGAGATTGTGGTGAGTTGGTGAGTTTGAGGTGAGATTGTGGTGAGTTTGTGGTGAGTTGGTGAGTTTGTAGTGAGTTGGTGAGTTTGTGGTGAGTTGGTGAGATTGTGGTGAGTTGGTGAGTTTGTGGTGAGTTTGTGGTGAGTTTGTAGTGAGGTGGTGAGTTTGTGGTGAGTTTGTGTTGAGTAAGTGAGTTAGTAGTGAGTTGGTGAGTTTGTGACGAGTTTGTGGTGAGATTGTGGTGAGTTGGTGAGTTTGTGGTGAGTTTGTGGTGAGTTGGTGAGTTTGTAGTGAGTTTGTGGTGAGTTGGTGAGTTTGTAGTGAGATAGTGGTGAGTTTGTGGTGAGTTGGTGAGTTTGTAGTGAGATTGTGGTGAGTTTGTGGTGAGTTGGTGAGTTTGTAGTGAGTTTGTGGTGAGATTGTGGTGAGTTGGTGAGTTTGTGGTGAGTTGCTAAGATTGTGGTGAGTTGGTGAGTTTTTGTTGTTTTGAGGTGGTGAATTTGTAGTGAGTTGGTGAGTTGGTGAGATTGTGGTGAGTTGGTGAGTTTGAGGTGAGATTGTGGTGAGTTTGTGTTGAGTTTGTAGTGAGTTGGTGAGTTTGTGGTGAGTTTGTGGTGAGTAAGTGAGTTTGTAGTGAGTTTCTGGAGAGTTAGTAGTGAGTTGGTGAGTTTGTGACGAGTTTGTGGTGAGATTGTGGTGAGTTGGTGAGTTTGTGGTGAGTTGGTGAGTTTGTAGTGAGTTTGTGGTGAGTTGGTGAGTTTGTAGTGAGTTTGTGGTGAGTTGGTGAGTTTGTAGTGAGTTTCTAGTGAGTTTGTGGTGAGTTGGCGAGTTTGTAGTGAGTTGGTGAATTTGTGGTGAGTTTGTAGTGAGTTTGTAGTGAGTTGGTGAGTTTGTGGTGAGTTTGTAGTGAGTTTGTAGTGAGTTTCTTGAATAAGTGAGTTTGTAGTGAGTTTGTAGTGAGTTGGTGAGTTTGTGGTGAGTTTTTAGTGAGTTGGTGTATTGTGGTGAGTTTGTAGTGAGTTTCTGGTGAGTTAGTGAGTTTGTAGTGAGTTTGTAGTGAGTTGGTGAGTTTGTGGTGAGATTGTGGTGAGTTGGTGAATTTGTGGTGAGATTGTGGTGAGTTTGTGGTGAGTTGGTGAGTTTGTAGTGAATTGGTGAGTTTGTGGTGAGTTGGTGAGATTGTGGTGAGTTGGTGAGTTTGTGGTGAGATTGTGGTGAGTTTGTAGTGAGTTGGTGAGTTTGTGGTGAGTTTGTGGTGAGTAAGTGAGTTTGTAGTGAGTTTCTGGTGAGTAAGTAGTGAGTTGGTGAGTTTGTGACGAGTTTGTGGTGAGATTGTGGTGAGTTGGTGAGTTTGTGGTGAGTTTGTGGTGAGTTGGTGAGTTTGTAGTGAGTTTGTGGTGAGTTGGTGAGTTTGTAGTGAGTTTGTGGTGAGTTGGTGAGTTTGTAGTGAGTTTGTAGTGAGTTTGTAGTGAGATTGTGGTGAGTTGGTGAGTTTGTGGTGAGTTGCTAAGTTTGTGGTGAGTTGGTGAGTTTTTGTTGTTTTGAGTCGGTGAATTTGTAGTGAGTTGGTGAGTTTGTGGTGAGTTGGTGAGATTGTGGTGAGTTAGTGAGTTTGTGGTGAGATTGTGGTGAGTTTGTGGTGAGTTTGTAGTGAGTCGGTGAGTTTGTGGTGAGTAATTGAGTTTGTAGTGAGTTTCTGGTGAGTTAGTAGTGAGTTGGTGAGTTTGTGACGAGTTTGTGGTGAGATTGTGGTGAGTTGGTGAGTTTGTTGTGAGTTTGTGGTGAGTTGGTGAGTTTGTAGTGAGTTTGTGGTGAGTTGGTGAGTTTGTAGTAAGTTTCTGGTGAGTTTCTGGTGAGTTTGTGGTGAGTTGGCGAGTTTGTAGTGAGTTGGTGAGTTTGTGGTGAATTTATGGTGAGATTGTTTGTTTTGAGTTGGTGAGTTTGTGAAGAATTGGTGAGTATGTGGTGAGTTTGTAGTGAGTTTGTAGTGAGTTGGTGAGTTTGTGGTGAGTTTGTAGTGAGTTGGTGAGTTTGTGGTGAGTTTGTAGTGAGTTTGTAGTGAGTTTCTTGAGTAAGTGAGGTTGTAGTGAGTTTGTAGTGAGTTGGTGAGTTTGTGGTGAGTTTGTAGTGAGTTGGTGTATTGTGGTGAGTTTGTAGTGAGTTTCTGGTGAGTTAGTAGTGAGTTGGTGAGTTTGTTACGAGTTTGTGGTGAGATTGTGGTGAGTTGGTGAGTTTGTGGTGAGTTTGTAGTAAGTTGACGAGTTTGTGGTGAGTTTGTAGTGAGTTGGTGTATTGTGGTGAGTTTGTAGTGAGTTTGTAGTAAGTTTGTTGTGAGTTGGTGAGTTTGTGGCGATTCTGTGGTGAGATTGTGGTGAGTTGGTGAGTTTGTGGTGAGTTGGTGAGTTTGTAGTGAAATTCTGGTAAGTAGTGAGTTGGTGAGTTTGTGGCGAGTTTGTGGTGAGATTGCGTTGAGTTAGTGAGTTTATGGTGACATTGTGATGAGTTGGTGAGTTTGTGGTGAGTTGGTGAATTTGTAGTGAGTTTCTGGTGAGTAAGTAGTATAGTAGTGAGTTGGTAAGTTTGTGGCGAGTTTGTGGTGAGATTGTGGTGAGTTGGTGAGTTTGTGGTGAGTTGGTGAGTTTGTGGTAAGATTGTGGTGAGTTGGTGAGTTTGTGGTGAGTTGGTAAGTTTGTGGTGAGTTGGTGAGTTTTTGGTGAGGTGGTGAGTTTTTGGTGAGTTGGTGAGTTTGTAGTGAGTTGGTGAGTTTGTGGTGCGTTTGTGGTGAGTTGGTGAGTTTGTGGTAAGTTGGTGAGTTCGTGGTGAGTTGGTGAGTTTGTGGTGAGTTTGTAATGAGATTGTGGTTAGTTGGTGAGTTTGTGAGTTTGTAGTGAGTTTCTGGTGAGTTAGTGAGTTTGTGGTGAGTTGGTGAGTTTGTAGTGAGTTTGTGGTGAGATTGTGGTGAGTTGGTGAGTTTGTGGTGAGTTTGTGATAAGATTGTAGTTAGTTAGTGAGTTTGTAGTGAGGTGGCGAGTTTGTAGTGAGTTGGTGAGTTTGTGGTGAGTTTGTGACGAGTTGGTGAGTTTTTGGTGAGTTTGTAGTAAATTGGTGAATTTGTGGTGAGTTTGTGGTGAGTTGGTGAGTTTGTAATGAGATTGTGGTGAGTTGGTGAGTTTGTGGTGAGTTTGTGGTGAGTTGGTGCGTTTGTGGTGAGTTAGTGAGTTTGTGGTGAGTTTCTGGTGAGTTAGTGAGTTTGTAGTGAGTTGGTGAGTTTGTGGTAAGTTGGTGAGTTTGTGGTGAGTTTGTGGTGAGTAAGTGAGTTTGTAGTGAGTTTCTGGTGAGTTAGTGAGTTTGTAGTGAGTTGGTGTGTTTGTAGCGAGTTCGTGATGAGATTGTGGTGAGTTGGTAAGTTTGTGGTGAGTTGGTGAGTTTGAGGTGAGTTGGTGAGTTTGTTATGAGATTGTGGTGAGTTTGTTTTAAGTTGGTGAATTTGTAGTGAGTTGGTGATTTTGTAGTGAGTTTGTAGTGAGTTTCTTGAGTAAGTGAGTTGAGTTGAGTTGGTGAGTTTGTGGTGAATTGGTGAGATTGTGGTGAATTGGTGAGTTTGTGGTGAGATTGTGGTGAGATTGTGGTGAGTTTGTGGTGAGTTTGTAGTGAGTTGGTGAGTTTGTGGTGAGTAATTGAGTTTGTAGTGAGTTTCTGGTGAGTTAGTAGTGAGTTGGTGAGTTTGTGACGAGTTTGTGGTGAGATTGTGGTGAGTTGGTGAGTTTGTGGTGAGTTGGTGAGTTTGTAGTGTGTTTGTGGTGAGTTGGTGAGTTTGTAGTGAGTTTCTAGTGAGTTTCTGGTGAGTTTGTGGTGAGTTGGCGAGTTTGTAGTGAGTTGGTGAATTTGTAGTGAGTTGGTGAGTATGTGGTGAGTTTATAGTGAGTTGGTGAGTTTGTAGTGAGTTTGTGGTGAGTTGGTGAGTTTGTGGTAAGTTGGTGAGTTCGTGGTGAGTTGGTGAGTTTGTGGTGAGTTTGTAATGAGATTGTGGTTAGTTGGTGAGTTTGTGAGTTTGTAGTGAGTTTCTGGTGAGTTAGTGAGTTTGTGGTGAGTTGGTAAGTTTGTAGTGAGTTTGTGGTGAGATTGTGGTGAGTTGGTGAGTTTGTGGTGAGTTTGTGATAAGATTGTAGTTAGTTAGTGAGTTTGTAGTGAGGTGGCGAGTTTGTAGTGAGTTGGTGAGTTTGTGGTGAGTTTGTGACGAGTTGGTGAGTTTTTGGTGAGTTTGTAGTAAATTGGTGAATTTGTGGTGAGTTTGTGGTGAGTTGGTGAGTTTGTAATGAGATTGTGGTGAGTTGGTGAGTTTGTGGTGAGTTGGTGAATTTGTGGTGAGTTGGTGCGTTTGTGGTGAGTTAGTGAGTTTGTGGTGAGTTTCTGGTGAGTTAGTGAGTTTGTAGTGAGTTGGTGAGTTTGTGGTAAGTTGGTGAGTTTGTGGTGAGTTTTTGGTGAGTAAGTGAGTTTGTAGTGAGTTTCTGGTGAGTTAGTGAGTTTGTAGTGAGTTGGTGTGTTTGTAGCGAGTTCGTGATGAGATTGTGGTGAGTTGGTAAGTTTGTGGTGAGTTGGTGCGTTTGTGGTGAGGTGGTGATTTTAGTGAGTTTGTGGTGTGTTGGTGAGTTTGTGGTGAGTTGGTGAGTTTGTGGTGAGATTGTGGTAAGTTTGTTTTGAATTGGTGAATTTGTAGTGAGTTTGTCGCACGGCAGGTATTTAGGTAGGTAGGGAGTGGGTTCCATAAATGATGCCGTGCGTGTTCAGATAATTTAATGATATAATATAAGATATAAGATATAAGACCTGAAAATAACATACAAATTATAAAAACGTTAGAACACTGAAATTTTAAATATAAATAACAAACGTATAAAAACATAAATTATTCTTACCCGTAATGGGTCTTTTAGAAAATATTAAAGTATGAATTTATTAAATTTATTGTGATGAGAGCTGATGATCGAGTGTTGTTTTTTAAGGAAATTGTCAGATAGTTTGACAGCGCAGGCGCGGAAAAGAAGAAATAGATGGATGAATAAAGATCGAATGAAAGAAGATTAAATAACTGCGCACCACGCTACAAGTTGGTGAGTTTGTGGTGAGTTGGTGAGTTCATCGTAAGATTTTGGTGAGTTTGTGGTGAGTTTGTGAGTTTGTGGTGAGTTGGTGAATTTGTGGTGAGTTTGTAGTGAGTTGGTGAGTTTATGGCGAGTTTGTGGTGAGTTTGTAGTGAGTTTCTGGTGAGTTAGTGAGTTTGGAGTGAGTTGGTTAGTTTGTGGCGAGTTTGTGGTGAGATTGTGGTGAGTTGGTGAGATTGTGGTGAGATTGTGGTAAGTTTGTGAGTTTATGGTGATTTGGTGAGTTTGTGGTGAGTTGGTGAGTTTATGGTGAGATTTTGGTGAGTTTGTGGTGAGTTGGTGAGTTTGTTATGAGATTGTGGTGAGATTGTGGTGAGTTTGTTTTAAGTTGGTGAATTTGTAGTGAGTTGGTGAGTATGTGGTGAGTTTGTAGTGAGTTGGTGAGTTTGTGGTGATTTTGTAGTGAGTTTGTAGTGAGTTCTTGAGTAAGTGAGTTGAGTTGAGTTGGTGAGTTTGTGGTGAATTGGTGAGATTGTGGTGAATTGGTGAGTTTGTGGTGAGATTGTGGTGAGTTTGTGGTGAGTTTGTAGTGAGTTGGTGAGTTTGTGGTGAGTAATTGAGTTTGTAGTGAGTTTCTGGTGAGTTAGTAGTGAGTTGGTGAGTTTGTGACGAGTTTGTGGTGAGATTGTGGTGAGTTGGTGAGTTTGTGGTGAGTTGGTGAGTTTGTAGTGTGTTTGTGGTGAGTTGGTGAGTTTGTAGTGAGTTTCTGGTGAGTTTGTGGTGAGTTGGCGAGTTTGTAGTGAGTTGGTGAATTTGTAGTGAGTTGGTGAGTATGTGGTGAGTTTGTAGTGAGTTGGTGCGTTTGTGGTGAGTTTGTAGTGAGTTTGTAGTGAGTTTCTTGAGTAAGTGAGTTTGTAGTGAGTTTGTAGTGAGTTGGTGAGTTTGTGGTCAGTTTTTAGTGATTTGTTGAGTTTGTGGTGAGTTTGTAGTGAGTTGGTGTTTTGTGGTGAGTTTGTAGTGAGTTTGTTGTGAGTTTGTGGCGATTTTGTGGTGAGATTGTGGTGAGTTGGTGAGTTTGTGGTGAGTTGGTGAGTTTGTAGTGAAATTCTGGTGAGTTAGTAGTGAGTTGGTGAGTTTGTGGCGAGTTTGTGGTGAGATTGCGTTGAGTTAGTGAGTTTATGATGACATAGTGATGAGTTGGTGAGTTTGTGGTGAGTTGGTGAATTTGTAGTGAGTTTCTGGTGAGTTAGTAGTGAGTTGGTGAGTTTGTTGCGAGTTTGTGGTGAGATTGTGGTGAGTTGGTGAGTTTGTAGTGAGTTGGTGAGTTTGTGGTGAGTTTGTAGTGAGTTGGTGAGTTTGTGGTTAGTTTGTAGTGAGTTGGTGTATTGTGGTGAGTTTGTAGTGAGTTTGTAGTGAGTTTGTTGTGAGTTGGTGAGTTTGTGGTGAGTTGGTGAGTTTTTGGTGAGGTGGTGAGTTTTTGGTGAGTTGGTGAGTTTGTGGTGAGTTAGTGAGTTTGTAGTAAGTTTCTGGTGAGTTAGTGAGTTTGTAGTGAGTTGGTGAGTTTGTGGCGAGTTTGTGGTGAGATTGTGGTGAGTTGGTGAGTTTGTGGTGAGTTGGTGCGTTTGTGGTGAGTTGGTGAGTTTGTGGTAAGTTGGTGAGTTTATGGTGAGATTTTGGTGAGTTTGTGGTGAGTTGGTGAGTTTGTGGTGAGTTTGTGAGTTTGTGGTGAGTTGGTGAGATTTTGGTGAGATTGTGGTGAGTTTGTGTTGACTTTATGGTGAGATTGTGGTGAGTTGCTGAGTTTGTGGTGAGTTAGTGAGTTTGTAGTGAGTTTCTGGTGAGTTAGTGAGTTTGTAGTGAGTTTCTGGTGAGTTAGTGAGTTTGTAGTGAGTTGGTGAGTTTGTGGCGAGTTTGTGGTGAGTTGGTGAGTTTGTGGTGAGTTGGTGCGTTTGTGGTGAGTTGGTGAGTTTGTGGTGAGTTAGTGAGTTTGTGGTAAGTTGGTGAGTTTGTGGTGAGTTAGTGAGTTTGTAGTGAGTTTCTGGTGAGTTAGTGAGTTTGTAGTGAGTTGGTGAGTTTGTGGCGAGTTTGTGGTGAGATTGTGGTGAGTTGGTGAGTTTGTGGTGAGTTGGTGCGTTTGTGGTGAGTTGGTGAGTTTGTGGTAAGTTGGTGAGTTTGTGGTGAGTTTGTGAGTTCGTAGTGAGTTTCTGATGAGTTATTGAGTTTGTAGTGAGTAGGTGAGTTTGTGGTAAGTTGGTGAGTTTGTGGTGAGTTAGTGAGTTTGTAGTGAGTTTCTGGTGAGTTAGTGAGTTTGTAGTGAGTTTGTGGCGAGTTTGTGGTGAGATTGTGGTGAGTTGGTGAGTTTGTGGTGAGTTGGTTCGTTTGTGGTGAGTTTGTGGTGAGTTGGTGAGTTTGTGGTGTGTTGGTGAGTTTGTGGTAAGTTTGTTTTGAGTTGGTGAATTTGTAGTGAGTTTGTGGTGAGTTGGTGAGTTTGTGGTGAGTTGGTGAGTTTTTGGTGAGTTGGTGAGTTTATGGTGAGATTTTGGTGATTTTGTGGTGAGTTGTTGAGTTTGTGGTGAGATTGTGGTGAGTTGGTGAGTTTGTGGTGTGTTGGTGAGTTTGTGGTAAGTTTGTTTTGAGTTGGTGAGTTTGTAGTGAGTTTCTGGTGAGTTTGTGGTGAGTTGGCGAGTTTGTAGTGAGTTGGTGTTTTGTGGTGAGTTTGTAGTGAGTTTGTGAAGAGTTGGTGAGTATGTGGTGAGTTTGTAGTGAGTTTGTAGTGAGTTTGTAGTGAGTTTGTAGTGAGTTTGTAGTGAGTTTGTAGTGAGTTTGTAGTGAGTTTGTAGTGAGTTTGTAGTGAGTTTGTAGTGAGTTTGTAGTGAGTTGGTGAGTTTGTGGTGAGTTTGTAGTGATTTGTTGAGTTTGTGGTGAGTTTGTAGTGATTTGGTGTTTTGTGGTGAGTTTGTAGTGAGTTTGTAGTGAGTTTGTGGCGATTTTGTTGTGAGATTGTGGTGAGTTGGTGAGTTTGTGGTGAGTTGGTGAGTTTGTAGTGAAATTCTGGTGAGTTAGTAGTGAGTTGGTGAATTTGTGGCGAGTTTGTGGTGAGATTGCGTTGAGTTAGTGAGTTTATGATGACATAGTGATGAGTTGGTGAGTTTGTTGGTGAGTTGGTGAATTTGTAGTGAGTTTCTGGTGAGTTAGTAGTGAGTTGGTGAGTTTGTTGCGAGTTTGTGGTGAGATTGTGGTGAGTTGGTGAGTTTGTAGTGAGTTGGTGAGTTTGTGGTGAGTTTGTATTGTAGTGAGTTGGTGAGTTTGTGGTTAGTTTGTAGTGAGTTGGTGTATTGTGGTGAGTTTGTAGTGAGTTTGTAGTGAGTTTGTTGTGAGTTGGTGAGTTTGTGGTGAGTTGGTGAGTTTTTGGTGGGGTGGTAAGTTTTTGGTGAGTTGGTGAGTTTGTGGTGAGTTAGTGAGTTTGTAGTGAGTTTCTGGTGAGTTAGTGAGTTTGTAGTGAGTTGGTGAGTTTGTGGCGAGTTTGTGGTGAGATTGTGGTGAGTTGGTGAGTTTGTGGTGAGTTGGTGCGTTTGTGGTGAGTTGGTGAGTTTGTGGTAAGTTGGTGAGTTTATGGTGAGATTTTGGTGAGTTTGTGGTGAGTTGGTGAGTTTGTGGTGAGTTGGTGAGTTTGTGGTGAGTTGGTGAGATTTTGGTGAGATTGTGGTGAGTTTGTGTTGACTTTATGGTGAGATTGTGGTGAGTTGCTGAGTTTGTGGTGAGTTAGTGAGTTTGTAGTGAGTTTGTAGTGAGTTGGTGAGTTTGTGGCGAGTTTGTGGTGAGTTGGTGAGATTGTGGTGAGTTGGTGCGTTTGTAATGAGTTGGTGAGTTTGTGGTGAGTTAGTGAGTTTGTGGTAAGTTGGTGAGTTTGTGGTGAGTTAGTGAGTTTGTAGTGAGTTTCTGGTGAGTTAGTGAGTTTGTAGTGAGTTGGTGAGTTTGTGGCGAGTTTGTGGTGAGATTGTGGTGAGTTGGTGAGTTTGTGGTGAGTTGGTGCGTTTGTGGTGAGTTGGTGAGTTTGTGGTGAGTTTGTGAGTTCGTAGTGAGTTTCTGATGAGTTATTGAGTTTGTAGTGAGTAGGTGAGTTTGTGGTAAGTTGGTGAGTTTGTGGTGAGTTAGTGAGTTTGTAGTGAGTTTCTGGTGAGTTAGTGAGTTTGTGGCGAGTTTGTGGTGAGATTGTGGTGAGTTGGTGAGTTTGTGGTGAGTTGGTTCGTTTGTGGTGAGTTTGTGGTGAGTTGGTGAGTTTGTGGTGTGTTGGTGAGTTTGTGGTAAGTTTGTTTTGAGTTGGTGAATTTGTAGTGAGTTGGTGAGTTTGTGGTGAGTTGGTGAGTTTGTGGTGAGTTGGTGAGTTTTTGGTGAGTTGGTGAGTTTATGGTGAGATTTTGGTGATTTTGTGGTGAGTTGTTGAGTTTGTGGTGAGATTGTGGTGAGTTGGTGAGTTTGTGGTGTGTTGGTGAGTTTGTGGTAAGTTTGTTTTGAGTTGGTGAATTTGTAGTGAGTTGGTGAGTTTGTGGTGAGTTGGTGAGTTTGTGGTGAGTTGGTGAGTTTTTGGTGAGTTGGTGAGTTTATGGTTAGATTTTGGTGAGTTTGTGGTGAGTTGTTGAGTTTGTGGTGAGATTGTGGTGAGTTGGTGAGTTTGTGGTGAGTTGGTGAGTTTGTGGTGAGATTGTGGTGACTTTGTGGTGAGTTGGTGACTTTGTGGTGAGATTGTGGTGAGTTTGTGGTGAGTTCCGGCATAAAAATAAGATAGCCAGTTCCCCATTGCGTTGGGGAATCTTGATAAGCCCGCTTCCATCTTCGGCAACATCGTCACTTACCACCAGGTTAGATTATGTCAAGGGTTTACCAATTGTGATTAATTAAATAAAAAAATATCGCATTCCAAAAATATATTGACTGTTATTTAAAGGAGCTCAGGGACCCTCAGATATCGATTTTGGAAACAATCGGTCCAGTAACTAAAAAGTTCAAAATGGCGGCCACTTTTTTCAATTTGGGCAGCGGATTCGTGATAAGGGACCTCAGGGACCCCCAGATATCTATTTTGGAAGCAATCGGTCTAATAACTAAAAAGTTCAAAATTGCGGCTACTATTTTCAATTCGGGCAGCGCATTCGTGTTAAGGGACCTCAGGGACCCCCAGATATCGATTTTGGAAGCAACCGGTCCAATAACTAAAAAGTTCAAAATGGCGGCCACTTGCGGCTAGTCCTTGGGGCGCTGGATGTTTATGTAATAAATAAATTAACACTAAGAAAGTTACACCAGTAAAATTGACTAAGTCCTTTTAGTACCGCAAATTGCTAATAGATGGCACTGTAAGTTTTTTTAGAACGCGGGGCGTCAGGTTTTTTCGTTACGAAATTTCTTGATTCGGTCCCCTCAAAGCCCGCGACAAAAGCTATACAATAGCTTCAAAATTGCCAAAATAATTTGATGAATGATTTTTTTTATGGAAATCTAAACTTTTATGGCTTCGTAGTCAATAAGGAACCCTTACAGTTTCGCCATGTCTGTCCGTCTGTCCGCGGCTTAGCTCAGAGACTTTTAGTACTAAAAAGTTGTAATTAGGCCGACAAAGGGTAAAATAAAACCTTGAAAAATATATTTTCAGGGTACCTCCCCTACATGTAAAGACGCGGTGATTTTTTTTGCGGTTTCGTTGAATTGGTCTTCAAAAACGACTTTTTTTCTAAAACTATTTTTAGTTTTAGAAGCTTTAAAGTGTATTTTTTGTTAGAGTCAAGTTTCGAGCAAACCCGACCAGATAAACCACTATTCTAAACAGTAGGACATATAATAAATTATAAAGAGTGTCGTAATGGCAAGGGCCGCTACCTCGTACCTCCTGTCAGGGAAGGTCGTGGTTCGAATCCTGCCACGTACCAATGTGTTTTCTTATTTCGATTTCATATGTACGTTTATCCGATTCTCTTACGGCGAAGGAAAACATCGTGAGGAAACCTGCACATGGCTGCGAAGAAACTCGAAGGTTGTGTGTGAAGTCGACCAACCCGCATTAGGCCCGCGTGGTCGACTAAGACCCGATCGCCCTAGTTCAGGGTAGGCTTGAGCCCCTCGGTCACGTAGGCGAAGGCACGGGAAAAACTAGTACTGTCACTACGATATCCACGTTTACGAAGTTGAATCTTAAAAACAACTAGCAGGTGCCCAGAGGCGTAGCCCTCGCAGATTCCTTTTTCTGCTGTTCCCGTGGGAATTTTCCAAAATCCCCTTCTAGCGGATGCCTATACGATATAATGTTTATCTTTATGCCAAATTTCAGCCTGATCCGTTCAGTGATTTGAGCTGTGCGTTGATAGATCAGTAAGTCAGTTTTGCGACTGTATGTTTCACGAATTATACACGACATTTCTTTTTTTTATCCACAACTGATGAGCCCTCGGCATCATCTCACCTGATGGAGTTATTTGATAAGCGAGGCTGTAAAGTTGTTATTTGGCGGGAGTTTCTTCTATTGAAACCGGAGCAATCGAAGGATTCTAGGTCTCACTTCGCTTGTGGTTCAAAGATAGAAGCTGTTATTTGGCATCATAGTTATACATACATATTAATGTCAAAATTGTATATAAAAAAAATTAAGTACCTCCCATACATGTAAAGAAGGGGTTATTTTTTTTGCAAACGTCTGGGGTATTCTTAAAATAGGTCTTTTAAAACAATTGAGGGTGTACTAAAATTATTTTATGATTTAGGTATCGGTTTTCAAAATCTTAAGTTTTAAAGTGCTAATTTTGGTTCGAGTCATGTGTCCCACCCAATTCCTCCCTCCCCCTTACAAGCTTAATCCCCATTTCAGGACATCTGAAAAAAAAATTTAATAGTAGGAAATACATGTTTTAATCAATTTAAAAGGAAAACTATCACAGCTAACTAGGCTTTCTTAGTTTAGGAGTAATAGTTGACCAACATGACATGTGCAGTTAGATTTTTCAAAAGTTCATAGATATTCCATACAAAATGTTCTAATACCAACTGTAAAAATAATTTTGTTTTCTAAAATAAACATTTATTTATTGAAAAGACTTCGGGACCCTTCATTGCGCGAGTCCGACTCGCACTTGGCCGGTTTTCTTTGAATAGAAAGGTTCAAAACTCTTTTCGCGCTAGCGGATATGACGCAATTTTGCGCGCTAAAATCCAATGAGAAACAAAACCTTTCCATTGTGTGAGGTAAAAAAGTAATTTAAGATTGGTATTTTTTTGCAATTCAATTAACATTTACAAGTATCTTAGTTTAGTACATAATAGAATTAAAATGTAAAAAGTACTTGGGCAAGAACATACCTATAGAATTAAAATGTAAAAAGTACTTTAGATTTAAAGTGTAAAAGGACTTGGGTAAGTACATACCTATAGAATTAAAATGTGAAAAGTACTTGAGTAAGTCAGACCTATAGAATTAAAATGTAAAATGTACTTGGGTAATTACATAACTATAGAATTAAAATTTAAAACGTACTTGGGTAAGTACATACCTATAGAATTAAAATGTAAAAATTAATTGAGTAAGTACATACCTATAGAACTAAATGTAAACAGTACTTGGGTAAGTACATACCTATAAAATTAAAATTTAAAAAGTGCTTGGGTAAGAATATGCCTATAGAATTAAAATGTATAAAGTACTTGGGTAAGTACATACCTATAGAATTAAAATTTAAAAAGTACGTAGGGGTTCAGCTTATAAGGGGGGGGGGGGGGGGGAGGCGGGGAGTCGGGTGGGACACATGACTCGAACCAAAATTAGCACTTTAAAACTTAAGATTTTGAAAACCAATCCCTAAATCATAAAATGATTGTAGCACACCCTCAATTGTTTTGAAAGACCTATTTTAAGGATACCCTTACATTACTTGGGTAAATACAGATCAGCTCATATATGTCTCCACCGAGGGGCTCGAGCCTACCCTGAATTAGGGCGATCGGGTCTTAGTGGACTACGCGGGCCCAGTGCGGGTTGGTCGACTTCACACACAAAACCTGCGAGTTTATCCGCAGGCGTGTGCAGGTTTCCTCACGATGTTTAGCTTCATCGTAAGTACATACCTATAGAATTAAATGTAAAAAGTACTTGGGTAAGTACATACCTATAGAATTAAAATGTAAAAAGTGCTTGGGTAAGAACATACCTATAGAATTAAAATGTAAAAAGTATACCTTTTTCTCCTTGGGTGTGCAGTCTTTGAAACCCGTTGGACATTTTTTCGTTTTGATAAACTTTTCAGGAAAGTTTTTAGTGCGGCTGCAAACAAAAATTTATGAGAGCATAGCGCCATTTTAGCTTGCCTAGCAAGGAATCCTCCTAAGATTTACTGTTTTTTTATATCAGCCGAAAAACGTCTACTTCTGAACAACGACCTCGCTCAAGTTTTTCAACGACTGATGCTGCGCTGCCCGTATCGAGTGGCTTCTCGTGTCCTTCGCCAGGTCGTCAGTCCACCGAGTGAGAGGCCTGGCCTAAAACGCTTCTTCTTCTTTGAGGCCAATTCCCTTTTCATACTTTGTTTAACAAACTTGATGTAGTACCTGTTAAGGCTTTAAGATGCCTCAATCCGAGCAGGTTGATACGTGTTAAAATAATATCGAACGTAAGTCTATTAATTTTAAGTTAAAATCAGTGCGGGCTTCAACGCGGCTGTTACGTTGAAACCGAATGCCAAATTCTCGATTTTAAATGTTTTTATTGCTTTTCTATACTTTCAAATAAGTTTGAAAGAAATGTGTTCAATTAAAATGAAAGGTCTTAACGTCACCGATTATTGTGTGTTGGTTTCATTCAACACTAACAATTTGTTTTCGATAAATTTTGCAATTAATGCCAAAAACATATCTACGGAATATTTTTTTACATTAAAAGTGGTAATATTTTTAAAATTGTATTCAATTAAATCGATTTTTAAGCTATTGCATAGCTTTTATCGCGGGATTTGAGCGCGGCGACCGAATCAAGAAATTCCGTAACGAAAATAAAACCTAACACCCCACGCTCGGCCGAGTTCTAAAAAACTTACAGTGCCATCTATTAGCGATTTGCGGTACTAAAAGGACTTGGTCAATTTTACTGGTGTAACTTTCTTAGTGTTAATTTATTACATAAAAATCCCGTGCCCCAAAGACTATATGATACTGGTAAATAATGCATAAATAAAAAATAAAAAAATAAATAATTATAATTGCATAAGTTGATAAAGAAATGCTATGCCGCGGCAGTCCCCGAGTGCCACACGTTTTTTTTGTTACTTTAAGTATAAGGAGCCGGGTCGTTCCGATCCCTCTAATATGGTTGAGAGGAGCGATGGCTGACCCTCGCGTTATACTCGTGACCGGGTGCTGTCCGTGTGAACAGGCCTACACTTGTAAAAGGCATTAATCACATTCAATGATTTTAATTTATAACTTCTCGGGTTATATTTTTTAATGACATGATTTGTTTTTTTTATATCAATGATTGGATTTTGACGTTATTAAATAATGATGATTGTTTATTTCTTGATTTTTTACAAATGATATAATATGATATGATTTTATGACTATCAGATAGAGTGTAATTTGCACCTATTTTGAATAAATATCTTGAATCTTGAATATTATATATATTTCCATAGTGATAGTTTTCAATAGCCTTTAACAATTTGAATTGATTATTGTCATTTGACCTATCTTAAGGCCTCAACTAGGAATTCTACTCATCATACTGAACGACTGTCCCCAACGAACACATAGCCAACTCTTAAAAAGAAACTTAAACTCTCCATACTAAACTGGTGGATCTGCTAATCGATTTGTACGAAAAATCCAAATTACAATGGGTTCTTTGGGGAAAGTTTTTTTTTTTTTTACTATTGGTAAACCCTTGACAACATCTCAACTGGTGGAATGATGGTGAGTGGAATCCCCGTTTAACAGGTCCTACCCTCGACCATAGCTACTAATGGACCGGCGGTTTTGATGTCCACAGAATGAGCAAATTCGCTCGTTTCGTCTTAGTCGATCAGTATTCCCCAAATCGGTTGAAGGTAAAAGTGAGTGAAAATTGTTATCTAATTCGTGCTACATTTTGAGTTAGTCTCTCTCTGTCATCCTACTGATATTGTAAACGTGAAAGTTTGTGGGAATTTATGGATATATGTTTGTTACTCTTTCACGCAAAAACTACGGAATGGATCTGGCTGAAATTTGGTAGGTAGACATATTAGGACCTGGATTAACACATAGGCTCCTTTTTCCGCAAGCGGCTCGCGTACTGCGCACCCTCGAAAAGTCATGGAACGTTGTCCACGCGGGTGAAGCCGCAGGAAACAGCTTGTTGTTTATATTTGAACGAGACTTGGTAGACTAGAGCTACGTTAGTACTAATATATATACTTTGCTAGAGCGGTGTAAATGTGTGATTGCGTGTAGTTGTATTTGACTCATTTTGGATGAGATTAACGTAGGGATAGGCCGGTCCACTATACTTGGTCAAAGATTCCTACACCAATTTTGTAACACCTGTATAAACTTTTGCCTTTTATAATTGCTAATTTTACTTGAATTATTGCCATAAATTATTTGGTATTTCGGAGTTTTAAAATGTGGGTCAACTATTTATGACAAGGGCCTGGGCAGTCTGAACACCATCTCTGTCAGGATCCTTCGCATTCGCAATGTGCTATGACTTTTAGGGTTCCGTACCTTAAAAGGAAAATATGAACTAGGGATGCATCCGATACCGATACCGATATATCGGCGATACTTCGGGTTTGCCGATATATCGGTATCGGCGATATTTTTATGGCAGATTCAACGATACTTTTCAAATTTCGCGCTTTAAAAATGTAATGTAAACGCGCGTGTTGTCCTATCTATTTCGTTGCAAACGAGGCATCTTTCGCATCTGAGAGACTATTTTCCACCGCAGTTCTTATTCAAACAGACTTGCGAAATCGCCTTTGCCCGCAAAACTTAAGAATGTTTTGTTTTTTAAATAAAAATCTTATAAATGTTAATTTTGATTACTAAAAAAAACTATTAATTAATTGTGTTTCATTAATTCTACCTTCCTTTTTGAATTCAATAAGCGTATCGGTATCGGTATCGGTATCGCCGATATTTTTATAAGAGTATCGGTATCGGTATCGTATCGGCAAAAAGGCGTATCGATGCATTCCTAATATGAACCCTTACAGTATCACTTCGTTGTCCATCTGTCTGTCTGACTATCTACTGTCAAGACCCTTTTTCTTGAGAATTCGTGGAGGTATCAAGTTAAAATTAATATCAAACACATACACATAGGTCTACGTTTCCTTGTAGCTGTAAAAAAATCAAGCTTTAATTTTAAAACATGTTTTTTTTTTATGACTGGCTCTCGCGTTATACTTGTGAACGTGTGCTGTCCGTGTGAACTGACCTACTCTTGTCAAAGGAGTTAACGACAAAATTCTCGTTTCATGTTGTTTTCATGTCCAAATGACATTATTTGTTTTAAATCAGTGATTTTATTGACATTATTTACTGGTGGTAGTAGTTGGACCGATGACCTGGCGAAAGGTCGCGGGAAACCGCTGGATGCGGGCAGCGCAGAACCGGTCGTCATGGAAATCCTTGGGCAAAGTACATATATGTGGAATAACATACATTATGGACACTCGCTACCACTCTCTAGATTGCGATCTCACCCCCTCGTCACCTAGATTGATACAGATTGGTTACAGTTTGGTTGTCAAACGTATAGGATTTCGGCGCTATTTTGTTTGTTCCGTCATTCCTTTTTGTGAAATGTCATTTCCCGTTGTATGAAGTGTCCGGGGTGTGCCTTGGGGGAGGCCTATGGCCAGCAGTGGACGTCCGTCGGCTGATATGATGATGATGATGATTAACTGGTGATTGTTTGTTTATTATCTTATTACCATAAGAAAGAGTGTAACATGCACCTATTTGGATAAACATTTTGCGATTAGGATTATATCTATATATGGAATAACATTGTTTTCGTCGTTAATGTTAAGTTTGTCCTTATTACTTGAAAACACAACACAAATATTATAATTGTGTGGTGGTGCGAAACCCTTGGTGCGCGAACCCGACTCGCACTTGGCCGTTTTTTTTTTCATATTGAAAACAAAATCGTAGTTTTATAAAACAAACAAAAGCATCTTAAACTCTATTGTTAAATTGACATAGAAAGCCTGACCGAAATTCGATTCCCATACAAACTTTTTTTTTAAAGTTTGTACTGTCCAGGAGGTCGTGGTTCGAATCATGCCACGTACCAATGTGATTTCAAATTTAGATTTATTTGACGCTCTTACGATGAAGGAAAACATCGTGAGGAAACCTGCACACGCCTGCGGAGAAACTCGCAGGTTGTGTGTGAAGTCGACCAACCCGCACTGGGCCCGCACGGTCGACTACAGCCCGATCGCTCTAACTCAGGGTAGGCTCGAGCCCCTCGGTGGGAACGTATTTGAGCTGATATGATGATAGCCAGCCTAAGTTTGTTCCAATCTGTTTTTAACCCCCAACGAAAAAAGAGGGATGTTATAAGTTTTTATAAATAGGTAAGGTACTCAAATTTCAATAATGTGGAAACGCTCAATACTATATAAAAAAAAAATTCAATCACTACAACCAATTACAATTTCGCAATTCTTTTTGTTATTGTTAATTTCCTAGAAAAGAGCTTAACCGATTTTGATGAAATTTCTATAGGGCCAATCTGAAAGTAAGTCCTTTTAATTAAAGAAAAGAATTATCCAAATAGGTTTATAAATGACGCAGTTCTGAGGCAAAAGCATTTAAAAAAATGTGAATAAAAAATAGAAAAAACGATTGAGAACCTTCTACTTTTTTTTAGTTGGTTAAAAAGTAATCAATGCATTCCTTAGAAACTTGTGTTTAGTTTGTGTGTATAAAGTTTCATTAGAATCGGCCAGACTATTTTTAAGAAATTTTAATCTTTGGTTTATATTGGAAACGAGTTTTGGTAAAGACCCCTTAATAATTAAGTCCAAGTAATTCAGATCTCACGTTTGGTTCTGTTGGCATGCTCCGTAGTCCCCCACCTTCAGGGAGTCTACCACAAGAAAGCAACTTGCGACAAACAACGCACAACACAACACTTGCATGTGATCCATTTCAGCAAACTCTGCTAACTGATCTATGAGTAATTGCAAAACAATAATGACTCCATTAGTGAATATGAACTTGCAACCACAGATGATAACTTATCACTTCCGCCAACCGGTGAACCAGGCCAGTAGCATACACAGATTGTAAACTAAATACCCGATTCCGAATGGAATTACACCTAAAATCCCGACGTAATGGTATCCCACCACACGCTTGAATTTACTTTATAATTTTTTTTTAATAATTTTTTATACGTTTTTTAGAGTTCAAAATTTATAGAAATATCTGCAGTGTTTGTGGTCAGGCTATCGCCCACCGCGTCCGTATTGAATGTCTTATCGATGGGAAAATACCCAAAATAAATTTTCACAAACAGACGTCTTAATTAAAATCCATTGATTTTTTTAAAAAAAATAGAACCGTTGCACCTTGCACCTTGGATCAAAAAAGATTTTACTCTCTTTTAAACGAATGTTTTCGTACACTTGATTCTGCTGATTATTGTTAAAACAAGCGTTCTACGTGTTAACCGTTCGGCTATTAATTAAAAACAAAATCACTGTGCGTATGTACTGCCAATATACAGGGTGTCATATAAATATTCACATCACAGCGTCAAGCGCAATTTGATTGTTTGCGAATGCA
Source organism: Coleophora flavipennella (assembly GCA_947284805.1). NCBI lineage: Eukaryota > Metazoa > Arthropoda > Insecta > Lepidoptera > Coleophoridae > Coleophora > Coleophora flavipennella. The sequence continues at coordinate 4,233,212 of OX369297.1, forward strand.
ATCCGACTGAATTCGAATGGCCATTAACATAAGGATCACTGGAGCTAAAGTTGAGCTTTTGCTTCTGACATTGTTAAAAGGCTACGCTAGGGTTGCGTCATCTATCAATGATGTTAGCATAAAACCTGGCTAGCTACCACCATCTTATCTAAGCCTTGCCGCCAAACGTCAGTGTTAACAACATTCTAGTGTTCCAGCTTGAAGATAAGACAAGTTCTTCATTGCGTTGGGGAATCTTGGTAAGCCCGCTTCCATCTTTGGCATCATCGTCACTTAAAATCAGGTGAGATGATGCCAAGGGCTTACCAACTGTGAATAAAAAAAAACTAGTGCCAATTTTGCGTCGATCTTCATTTTATTTGCGAGTATGAGGCTCCACGTTATAAGCCGCTATCTAGGTGAACTGTTGGTAGGTAACACCAGAGTTTAGTTATCGACCCATAACATTCTTTTTTTATTCGAAATTGGTAAGCCCTTGGTATCATCTCACCTGATGGTAAGTGACGATCATCGTAGATGGAAGCGGGCTTAACAAGATTCCCCAACGAAATGGGGAACTGGCTATCTATCAATGCTGTTAACATTGATGTTTTGCGGCAGGACAGATAAGATGGTGGTAGCTAGCCAGAGGGACTTAGAAAATGCCCTTCCACCAACCAAACTGGGTCTTACAAAGCTAGACTCCGCCGGGAATCGAACCCGTGACCTCTTGATGTGAAGCTAATGGATTAAACCATTACGCCACAAAGGTGGTTAAACGGTGGTGGAGTAAACTGTTAGTGGCGTTTATTTCGCAACTCGTGTTAAGCCACCGCCGTATGATAGGCCATAAAGGCGACTTGAATACTTCTGATGGTTGGGTTCGCCACTAGCCCTGAAACCTCCACCAGTTTCCCAAATTCATCCCACAGTTCCTCAGAACTATTGGCCAAGACTAGAGAAAGTTTACTTAAAGGGACAACGGTCTTTGTGGATCTCCTTAGGTCCTTGATCCATTACGATGTGAACGCTTAGCAGTTAAACTTCTCTCACTACTGTCCATATTTAATTTGCATACTTTATCATCATCATCACGGACGTCCACTGCTGGACATAGGCCTGCCCCAAAGGATTTCCATGACGACCGGTTCTGCGCTGCCCGCATCCAGCGGCTTCCCGTGACCTTCACCGGGTCATCGGTCCACCGAGTGGGAGGCCTACCTACGCTACGTTTTCCGGTGCGCGGTCGACACTCGAGAACTCTACTGCCCCAACGGCCATCTGTTCTATGAGCTATGTGCCCCGCCCACTGCCACTTAAGTTTAAATTTGCATAATTAAATTAATTTTCTTGAATTTTTAAGTCACGACAAAAATGTTAAGTTTCAACTTTCAATCAATGTGTCAAATACAGGTCACCGGCAGGTGCAACCCTGAAAATTAGATGACGTCACGGCCAAAGAACAATGACTTTTCTACCAAGCAGGACAGAAACACCGGACAGACGTCCGCCATTAAAGAAATAATGTTCAACATGCGTCCGCGCACGAGATCGGCATAGCGCATCTTTGATAACATTCAGCGACAGGAATTCGCGAATCGAATCATTAATTATATTTTCAATTGTTATTCTAATATTGTACGAATAAATAATTAAGATAATTGTGTTGCGGAAATAGGCAATTAAATAGTTTTGTAAGGTAAGTAAATTTAAGTGTTTTCGTGTCAGAAAAACTTCCCATTAAACAATATAAAATGGTTGTTACAAGGGTATTATCTAAGTCTGGCTTTTTCTTCTATAAGTACTGCCGCCTAAATATCACAAAAAAATAATAAAGATAAGGCTTTAAAAGGACTCAATCCGAGTAAATCGATCCTTTATAAAATAATATCGAACTTTAACTAGGTACTTTAACTTCTCATTTTAAGTTCAAATCAATGCGGGCTGCAATGCGACTATTACGCTGAAACCAATCGCCCAATTCTCGATTTTTACATGTTTTTATTACTTTTCTTCACTTGCAAATAATTTTAAAAAATGTGTTTAATTAAAGTGAAAGGTGTTAAAGTCACCGATTTTTGTGTGTTGGCTTCATACAACGTAAACAATTTGTTTTCGAGGAATTTTGCAATTAATGCAAAAAACAGGGTCAACAAAATACTTTTTTACATCAAAAGCAGTAATATTTCAAAATTGTATTCAATTAAAATCGTTCTTTATTACTTTAAGTATATTATATATTTTTTCAATAGTGATAGCTTTGCGCAGTCTTTCAATAATTTGAATTGAATATTGTGATTTGACCCATTTTAGGGCCTTGACAACAGAAATGTTTGCCGGCATTTTGCAACTTGCGTGGTCATTTGCGTGGTTAACTGACCATATCACGTGGATGGTTTTGAGTGCTTCGCAATGATGGCAGTCGTTACGTACCTCTTACACGACGCATCGTGTAAGAGGTCTTGGCGGTTTGATCACATCTGACAGTGGGGTTCCTCACTAGCCCTATGACTTCCAACAATCGGACCTTGCCCCCCCCATGTGGAGAATGGCCTAAATTTCATCAGTTTGGGAAGAAAACGCTGCCCTAGCAGTGGGGATGTTACGAATGGTGTACAACAAGAAGCAGAGAAGAGAGGTAACAAGAGTAAGTACATACTGCACAAAGATGATTGAAAATAATAGACTTCAATTACAATATTGCGTCGATATGTTTTTACAGTGATTGGTACACACTTAACAGTGCATATATTGGGCACTCCTGAACTAATTTTGATAAAATTTCTATGGGAATAATCTGAAATGGTATCCTTATATGGTTATAAAATATTTTTTGCAATCGGTTTATAAATGACGGAGCTCTGAGGCAAAGTATATATATTAGTACTAACATACAGTATGGACACTCCCTGCCGCTCTCTAGATTGCGACCTCAACCCCTCGTTACCCAGATTGATACAGATTGGTTACAGTATGTTGTCGAACGTATAGGATTTCGCCGCCATTTTGTTTGTTCCGTCATTCGTTTTTGTCATTTCTGGACCGTTGTATGAAGTGTCCTGGACCGTTGTATGAAGTATCCAGGGTGTGTCTGAGGTAATAAACATTTAAAAAAAAAAAATTATAAAAAATTTGAGTGCATTTGGCTGCACATTATTGAAATCGTTAAACATGCAGCACAAACTAAATAGCGTTCTTTAAAACCAAGTGCAGTAAACCAACGGCGTAGCAAACAAAATGTTATGTTGATTTTTTTTTTATTAAATCGTGCTTTCGTTGCGTTTCTCGAATCCCCCTTTGTATAAATGAGTGACGCTGATATCATTTACCTTGTTATAAATAATAAATGGCGTCGCTCGTTGGATGATAAGAGGTACAGTTTTTAGTATTATTCCTCGAACAGAAAATAAAGTTCAATTAGTTTTGATGGAGTAAAAGCAAAACCAGCCAAGTGCGAGTCGGGCTCGCGCACCGAGGGTTCCGTGCCACCACATATCTCACAAGTATTTTTTTTTTATTATTATTTTTATTAACAATTGGTAAACCCTTGACAACATCTCACCTGGTGGTAAGTGATGATGTTGCCGAAGATGGAAGCGGGCTTACCAAGATTCCCCAACGCAATGGGGAACTGGCTATCTTATATAATCGTATTACAATAATACCTATTTATTTAAATCAAAAACATCAACGAGAGTAAGAGATTTTTTTTATTCAGTTCGGGATCCTTAACGCATGTGCGACTCACACATAGCTGTTTTTTTTTATTTGTTTTTTACTCTAAGATTTATACTATAATCACACCAAGTTTGAAGCTTACATGTATAATATTTTATAAGATAGAACTAAAAAAAAATAAAACTTCAAAAACACGATACTTGTATAGGGGACCCCCTTGATTTTTTACTTTACTTTTATTTTATTTGTAAATATATCCGGCATTAATAATAACATATTATTATTCTATAATTGACTAAATTCGAAGGTTATGTGTGAAGTCGACTAACCCGCACTGGGCCCGCGTGGTCGACTAAGGCCCGATCGCCCTTATTCAGTTTAGGCTCGAGCCCATCGGGTGGGGAGATATATGAGCTGATATGATGATTCTTTAGCACAGTATTATTTGACACCACCAGGATCCTTTTAGGCAGTCAGTAAAAATGCTGTCCACATGATGGAACGTAGCCATCGCCGCCTAAAACAACTGACACCAGGAGCTCATCAGTATCATGACTATTCCAGGAGAGTCATCAGCGCTGTAGCCAACCCTCGAGGACTAGGATAGAAAACCTTGTAGCACAGTAATCTCGCTCTCTTGCCCCTTAGGTAAATATTGAAGACGGCTTCTATTCATATAATTGAAAACGCTTAACACGTTAAAAGTAACCGACTTCCGTCGCAACAACTTAGTACAATTTTGCATTATTATTTTTGTTTTTTTAATTTTCTTATAAAGTACTGCACCGATTTTGATATTTTTTTATGGAACCACATGGGAAGCACTAGCTTTCATATAAAAAAAGAATCATCAAAATCGGTTCACCCAGTCAAAAGTTCAGAGGTAAAACACATAAAAAAATACAGTGGAATTGAGAACCTCCTCCTTTTTGGAAGTCGGTTAAAGCCTGATTGTTTAACAACTTTACTGAAATAATAAAGAAAATGTTTTTCATACAAATGCGTATGAGGTTTCCAAAAAAAAATGTTTCATGAGTAGAAGCACTCTTCAAAAAGTACGCTCTTTTTACCTGACTGCGCCAAAAGGAGGGTTATGTTTTTCGACTGTATGTATGTTTATTTCTTTGCACGCTCTGTAGCCTAAACGGCTAGATGGATTTTGGAGTGTGAGCTGTCGTTAGGTTTATCTTGATCCCGTGAGTGACATAGGATACATTTTTACCTAACTGGCCAAAAAAGAAGGGTAAAGTTTTATGCAGTTGGGTTTTTAAATTTTAATTAAGGCGAGGTATAGGTATAGGTATTTCTCTTTTTCAATGGTTTTTCGTTTCAATCATAAACTAAAATGGAAGTATAAAAAATCATAACATTACTCACTTTGTATTGTCATAACAAATATTGTTGTATGTTTTTTTTTTATATTTATACTTCAAAATATTAGTCATAACTAGAGTTGAAAGTAACGGTGTAGACCTATCATTGGGATTTTTTTCTATCGAGCCAATAATGCTCAATCGGGCTTCTAATAGCTTTTGACTTTAAGGAACATCATCAACAATAAGGTTTTTTTTCCAACCTTGGGTTTTCTATCGTTTAGGAGTAATTGACGTCAAAAATAACGAAAATCTGTGATATTACTGCCTTAATTTGTTTATTTATTTACTGAACATCCTGAAGAGCGAACCCACCCAACCCCACTTTGGATACAAACGTCCCCACCGCTGGGACACGGGTCTCTTCCCACAATCGAGAAGGTTAGGTCATACGCCACTCCCAGGAGCAAAGTCTAGATTGGTGGAAGTTGTAGGGCTAGGAGCGAATCCCACTTAAAGACAATTTTATGCCGCCCATAAGGCATCTGACTCATCATAAAGACATTTTCATGCCGCCCATAAGGCATCTGACTCTTCTTAAAGACATTTTTATGCCGCCAATAAAGCATCTGACTCATCATAAAGACATTTTTATGCCACCCATAAGGCATCTGACTCATCTTAAAGACATTTTTATGCCGCCCATAAGACATCTGACTCATCTTAAAGACATTTTTATGCCGCCCATAAGGCATCTGGCTCATCCTAAAGACATTTTTATGCCGCCCATAAGGCATCTGACTCTTCTTAAAGACATTTTTATGCCGCCAATGAAGCATCTGACTCATCTTAAAGACATTTTTATGCCGCCCATAAGACATCTGACTCATCTTAAAGACATTTTTATGCCGCACATAGGCATCTGACTCATCTTAAAGGCATTTTTATGCCGCCCGTAAGGCATCTGACTCATCTTAAAGACTTTTTTATGCCGCCCATAAGGCATCTGACTCATCTTAAAGACATATTATGCCGCCCATAAGATATCTGACTCATCTTGAAGACATTTTTATGTCGCTCATAAGGCATCTGACTCATCTTAAAGACATTTTTATGCCGCCCATAAGGTATCTGACTCATCTTAAAAACATTTTCATGCCGCTTATAAGGCATTTGACTCAACTTAAAGACATTTTTATGCCGCCCATAAGGCATCTGACTCATCTTAAATAAACTTTTATGCAGCGTTTAAGGTATCTGACTCATCTTAAAGACATTTTTATGCCACCCATAAGGCATCTGACTCATCTTATAGACATTTTTATGCCGCCCATAAGGCATTTGACTCATTTTAAAGACATTTTTATGCCACCCATAAGGCATCCGACTCATCTTAACGACTGCCATCTAGTGGCGAATACCACTTAACCCGGCGTGAATGAGGTGAAAAATAGTTACACTTACTGCGAGGTGGGTGTGACATACCTAAATATAGAAATTGTCGATTCCGATTAGTGAAATGACTTCTACTATTAATATTTAAAATTTTATAAATTGGTGGGTATGAGATACCCGACCTCTTCACGCCGGGTTAAAGATATTTTTATGCCGCCCATAAGGCATCTGACTAATGTATTCGACTGCTATCTAGTAATAGCACCCAGCACCAACGGCTTAACGTGCCTTGCGGAGCACTGAAACGGTCACATCCATTCAGTTAATGACCGTGCTTCAGGCTAGTTAATCTGCGTGATCGACCTAAACACGCAAGTTGCACTAAACTTCCACCGGTTCCTACCACTAGTAAGGTAACGTTATTCTGGATGCGAACCACTGATTTATGACTCCCATTCGTTTGATTTACTACTCAGCCTTGGTTTTATTCAAATTGTCACTTCCTTTAAATTTTGTAGCCTCATCCTTCTACCAAATATTATGGACCGGCCCCCTTTAATCTCACAAAAAATAGTCAAATACAACTACACGCAAACACAGACTCACACCGCTATAGTCTACCGAGTCTCGTTCAAATATAAAATATAAACAATGACAGACATAGAGAAACGTATTCGGAATGTAGCACGAATTTAAAAAAAAAAATCGAACTCCAACCCATTGAGGGAGTACTGATCGTCTAAGGCGAAATGTAATAGCGTGGGCAACCTCCACGGTAGACCGACGACCTTGGTGCGGGCAGTGTAGGACCGGTCGTCGTAGAAATCCTTGAGGGAGGTCTTTATCCGGCAGTGGACATCTTTCGGCTGATATAATGATGATGATGAAGGCGAAATGAGCGAATGCGCTCATTTTGTAGGCATCAAAACCGCTGTTCGCGTAGGCCGGTTCATAGATGTTATTATATTGGTCGAAGGACTCATCAATGTGTCTGTGGCGCCAGGGCTTTCAATACTATTGATACTATAAAAAAAAAAAAACAAGACTGTCATCGTACCTAAAAGTGAATTGAAAAGTATAAACAACCAAAAATATGGTAAAATAACTTTCTCATTTCAACTAAACTATCACACGACATATTATCCTGAGTTTGTGTAATAAACTTAGCAGTGCTGTGTATGCGCTCCGAAAACTCCACCCACTGGTTTCTATTGAAGGTATTGCGGCAGACATACTTCGCGTATTTCCATTCCTTAATGTCATATGGTACCATGCTTTGGGCAAACTCCGCTGACGCCGACAGCCTTTTTTTCCGTGATCGAAGCCGACAGCGTATTCGTCGCTCAAAACCGAGCTGTCAGAATATTATCGGGCACTAAACCACGTACCACGTGTCGCTCGCATTTTAGGACACGTGGAATATAGAAAATATTTTCCCAATATATTTTTGATATCGTGATATACGTATGACAAAATATGACCCAATTTCGCATATTCAGAAACACTGGGCGATTAAAATGTGTGCCCCGACGCACTACACTGGCTACGAGAAATAGAAATGAGAAATTCGCGTGTCACAGGGCCTAGTGTATGCGAACAATGGGACGAAGTCAATGTTTTTGGTTATTTTTATATTCAAACTTTTTTTATATCATCTTTTTGTCTATTTTTACGTTTTGTTAATTTGGTTTGTTTTTTTAAATGTTTTTTTTAATGTTTTTTTTTATTTTTTACTAAAAATTTGATTGCTGCACCTCACCTGATGGTAAGTACCAATGCAGCCGAGGATGTAACACACAAGCTCAAATAGTGCCTATCCACTCTCGTCTTGAAGATTCCTAATGATTCCTTGATGGTGACATTCCTCCCCATCTTGACTATTACTTCACGTCTGTTTTCCATAGTTCTCGTTTATTTCTTTTTTATAATATATACATATTCGGTTGTTGGTGGCTAATCCTATTAAATTTGTTTTGTTGGACCCTGCCCTTCTCTCCATAAAATTACTATTTTTCATCTCGTGAGAGCGACGGCGCAGACGGGGGGTGCGCCGCCCGCCGCAAACAACTACCGTCCACTCTGCGGGAAATAACCAAAACATTTAGGTACTGGTTGAAAGACTTCTTGTTGTAAAGTGAATTTTATTCTGTTCAAGAATTTTTTGAAAAATAAAAATTTGTGACATTTTAAAATTTAGTAACTTGTGTATTTTATTACTGTGTTAATGTAGTTTTCTACTTTATTTTGACATTTTGTTAATTTAATCTCTGTATTGCTTTCTTTAACTTTCTTTAGTGATGACTACTGACATTTTATATTATGACCTGACATGTATAATTATGAATTTGTGACGTGAAATAAATTAACCCTTCAAGCAGGGATATCAAACGTGCCGCTAGGAAAGATTCCATATTTTTTTTTTTTTTTCATTTTTTCCAAAAACTTTTTTTTGGCAGTATAGCAGGCTATTTTACCATAAAAATAAGTTAAAAACGCTAAACACGTTAAAAAAAAACGACTTCCATCGCAAGAACTTAATACAATTTTGCATTTTTCTTTTTGGTTTTTGTTAATTTTCTAATAATTTTCTAATAAGTACTTCACCGTTGTTGATATTTTTTTTATGGGACCACACGGGAAGCACTAGCTATCAAATAAAAAAAAACCCAGTCAAAAGTTCTGAATAAATAAAAAAAATACAGTCCAAATGAGAGCCTCTTTCTTTTTGGATTTGGAAGTCGTTTGAATATAAAATTGAAAACACTTTTTACTATAGAGCATTTCTTCTAGAATAGCAAAAATACTTGTTCATTTGAAATATTCAAAATTTTTTATTTATTTATTAAAAACTGCAACTTAGTTCGTTAAAGACTCTGACACTGGTGACGTCACTATGTCACTAACGCGAATAATGGCGGAACAAACGTTCGTTTTTGACAGTTGATAAAAAGTTACTCAAATGACTAGTAGTTAAATACCGTATTGGCATTGTTCAAAAAAATTAAGGTATTTTTAATGAAAATATAGTAATTTTTTTTTATTCACAAATTGGTAAGCCCTTGGCATCATCTCACCTGATGGTAAGTGACGATGATGCCGAAGATGGAAGCGGGCTTACCAAGATTCCCCAACGCAATGGAGAACTTATTACCCGACTACCCAAAAAAGGAGGGTAATGTTTTCAGATGTACGTATTTATGTATAGATGTAGTATGTATGTACACACATCAATAATTTATGACAGTCACGGGAAGCCACTGGATGCGGGCAGCGCAGGACCAGTCGTTGTTAAAAACGTTACGAGTCCTTTGTCCAGCACTGGACGTCTTTCGGCTGATATGATGATGATGACAGTTAAAAAAAGTAAAAAAGTTTCACTCACGTTTGATTCACTTTAAGAGGCATCGTACAGTCACGCACGCAATGTTTAAGATCAGCATCAGCCACAAATCCTTCCTTACACACGCAATCTTCACCAACACAATACCCATTAGCACAATCCCCACACACTGGCTTACATTCACCGTCAATGTTTACGAGTCCATCAGCACACACGCAAATATTCGGCCCTACACATTCACCACTGCAATTGTCACATTTCGGCACACAAACAGTGTCATTTAGCTTCCTAAATCCATCGAAACAAGAACACTTATTTGGTGCCACGCAAGTGGAATTCACACAGTGACATATTGGATCACATTTGCCTGGAATACTTTCAGCAAACCCAGTATCACATGTGCAATTGTCAGGTGCAGTACATTTTCCGTTATTACAAGGATTGGTACATAGTGGTACGCAAATATCTGTAGTGTTCTTCTCAAAACCAGCATCACATATGCACACGTTTGGTTTTATGCATGTCCCATTTGCGCAAGATTTTGTACAAATTGGTTCGCAGTAATCTGTACTATTTTTCTTGTAACCTGGATCACATGTACAAATGTTAGGTGCAGTACATTTTCCGTTATTACAAGGATTTGTACATATTGGTACACAAGTGTGTGTGTCATCTTTCTCGTAACCTACATCGCACGCGCATTCATTGGGGCTTATGCATTTACCGTTTGGACAACCTTCTTCACAAATTGGTACACATTTTAAGTCTTCAGTTGTAGAAAATCCAGGTCCGCATTTTGTGCAGTGTGTCGAATTGTATATATAGAATTCAGGTTTACACTGACACTTGCTGGCAACGCAATATGCGTTGACGCATGGGGGGTTGCATTTCGGCGATAGGCAAATGTTCTTCTGGTCGGGATGTGGAGTCAATGGAGGGTCACATATGCACACGTTGGGGGCTGTGCACTGACCCCCCTGGCAGCCAGGCTGGCAGACGGGGGAGCAGGTGTCGTTGGAATTGTACACCCAGCCGTTACAGCAAATGGTTTTTCGTTGCGGTACTGAATATTTCTGGAAAAATAATGATTCCGATTAATAATATTTATATAGGTACAAATAGTTCCAAATATGGGACACAAACTTAACAATTCTAAACTAACAAACTTCACTGCTAAGACCATAGTCTCATCGGCTGTTCACCTTATGGTGGAGAATAATTCACTACGCTAAACACGTCTCAAACTTCAATGGCAGCAACCAAGTACAAATTTTCTACAATTTTGTTCTTGTTAATTTTCTAAACAATTACTTAACAGATTTTCATCATCATCATCATCATGTCACCCGAAGGACATCCACTGCTGGACATAGGCCTCCCCAAGGATTTTCACGACGACCGGTTCTGTGCTGCCCGCATCCAGTTCATCGGTCCACCGAGTAGGCGGCCTGCCTACGCTACGTATGAGTACTCGCTGCGCTCGTGATTCAAATTAGACTCCAATTGCTCAGTCATCAAAATTGAGCACGCGGTTAAAAAGCAATTTTGCACTCTTGTATAACAACTATAGTAGGATTATATAAAGTTGGTAAAATATAACATTTCTACCCATTTCATTCGAGATTCCTACGCAGGGCACGCTAATCCGTTCGTTCCGGTTGCTGTCACTAGATGGCAGTCGTTTAGCCGTGTCAGAGGCCTTAAGGCGGCTTGAAAACTACTGACAGTTGGCCAGTAGCCGATTAAACCACAATTTTCGCGCGATTCGTCCGCAACGATTGACGTAATAGCCACGCTGCAGTACGAGCTGACAAGAACTTTATTTCCAAGCTATTTCGTTCGATGTTTCAATCATCGTGAATCGAGTTGCTAATTTTAGGGACGGAGGAGCCCTAAGCCGTATCAGAGGCTTTATAGGGGACTTCATATTTTGTGATGGTAGTGTTCGCCACACCTTCACCAACTTGGTCCCCGTGTGTGGGGATAGCCTAACCTTCCCGAGTTGGAGAAAAGACCCGTGGGGACTTAAGAGTCTCCAGGAGGCTCGAGTTTCCATACAAACGTAGTTCCGCTTTAATACAAATACTACATGCCGGATTGAATCCAAACTTTGTTAATATATTGAGTAGACACATATCGATGTTTGTAATTAGTTTTCATCGTAGTAAATTTTAACGTAACTAAACGAAGGCCTAAATTAGTTTTGTACTGAAAGTTTAAAACTGCTCTTATTTTTTTCCCTTTTATATTAGTACATCGAAAACTAATTACAAACATCGATATATGTCTCCTCAATATATTTGCAAAGTTTGGATTCAATCCGGCATGTAGTATTTGTAATAAAGCGGAACTACGTTTGTATGGAAACTCGAGCCTCCTGGCGGTCCTTAATGGGTTATGAAAGTGATCGGTAACTATTGTGCGGCAAACTCTAGGGGTGTCAATAAATCTACTTAGTCGATGTGTAATATGTTTCGCCTCCTTCATCATAATTCATAATCATCATATCAGCCGAAAAACCCTAATATTATTGTCATTAACCATGAGACTTGGCAAACTTGTACCTTAGGTGGATCAAAGTGGAAAATCCTGTTTTCCATCCCAACCCAATCGTCTTCAAGTTATCAATCGTCTTCAATTTCTGACATTTCAGTCATCATCATCATCATCATATCAGCTGAAGGACATCCACTGCTGGACAAATGCCTTACCCACATCCATCGGCATACCGCGATCTTCACCAGGTCGTCAGACCAACGCGTGGGAGGCCTGCCTACGCTACGTTTTCCGGTGCACGGTCGCCACTCGAGAACTTTACTGCCCCAACGGCCATATGTTCTACCAGGTATGAGCCCTGCCCACTGCCACTTTAGTTTAGCGATTGTGTTAGCTATGTCGGTTACTTTATTACTTTTTAGCCTCCATATTAGTTCTGTATCTAAACTGAATTTTGTTTTCTATTTGAAATCTATGACATTGTCACTTTATTCATAATTGTTACGTTATTATTATTATTTTTTGTCAGACAACATGGTCCATTTTTGTTAGTAACACAAACGTCTTGTAAAACTAATGTTAGCAGAACACAGATTTATAGTAACAAACAATAAAAGTGTAAACAACCCTTCAACATCCCATGCGCTCACCAGTTACTCGTAAACAGGGTGTTACAAAAGTGGTGTAGGTCCGCTTGCCTGGGGCTTCTACTCATCATACTGAACAACTTTTAACCAACGAGTTTGCTGAAATCGCAAAAAAATATTTTTCCTTTTCATACAAATCGATCAGCTGATTGACCAATTTAGAGCATTTTAGTATGGAGGGTTCAAAATTTTTTTTGAGAATTGACTATGGGTTCCTCGAGGAAAGTGGTTCAGTATGATGAGTAGAACCTACAGTCGACGGGACCTACACCATTTTTTTACATCCTGTATAGGTTATCCCTGCCTGACCAGCACACGCATGAAGTGCGAAAAGAGTTGGGAATCATATCTGTCAGCTATCCTTTTCACAGGATCAGGTTATCCACATCCATATTTATTGGTAGAAACACGATCTGAACTTTAGATTCAAGATGAGCTCGTTAATTGCAGTGTATGTAATATAAAAGCGCAAGTTATGCAATATACGCAATTATTTAATTTAAAAAAAAACATAAAAAATATTACACATTTGAATTTTCTAATAAAGGATAAACAAGGTCTTCGAGTCATCATCATCATATCAGCTCAAATATGTCCCCACCGAGGGGCTGGAGCCTACCCTGAATTAGGGCGATCAGGCCTTAGTCAACCACGCGGGCCCAGTGCGGGTTAGTCGACTTCACACACAACCTGCGAATTTCTCCGCAGGCGTGTGCAGGTTTCCTCATGATGTTTTTCCTTTACCGTAAGAGCGTCGGATAAACGTACATATGAAATCTAAATTCGAAATCACATTGGTACGTGGCAGGATTCGAACTACGACCTCCTGGACAGGAGGCAGCGGCCCTTGCTGTCTCGCCAGCGAGGCTCCTTTGAGTAATAGATAGTAAAATATACCTAATGTGAAAAATTCCGCTTAGTACCAACCCTGAAAGTACCGCGAATCGCATACCAAATCTCGAAATACCGATCTCTAATTTTAAAAGCCTAACGGGAGCCTATTTTGAAAATTATGACAATTGATTATACCTCATTCCTCTTCACGGTGCATTTTTTCGTTCCACATCTTTTATTGATTGTAACCCACTTGGTCCGTGTTTTTGTGACACTGTAAATTTAAAAATAAAACTGTAATTTTTTTCTTGAAGGTCTTTCTTGACTGGATTTAACAGCAACTGACTATTTTCTGTGGGGCTATTTAAAGGGACGTGTCTATGTTATCAAGCCGATGAATCTTGAAAACTTGAAACAAAATATTCGAGACGCTGTTAGAGGGATACCACTGGAAAATTTTATGTCAAACGCGATGAAAAGAGCTCGCATTTGTTATGCAGCGAGAGGTGGATATTAGACAGAAGTTATATTCCATACATAATTGCCAAGCCTAAAAATATCTGTCATTTTATATTTTGTCATCAAATTAATAAACCAGATTTAGGTACGTAGGAAACGCAAAACACCATACTTATGGATTTATTTAAAGGTTATTATTATTATTTTAAAGTTATATTGTATTTACATTACATCCATAAAATCATATAGTTAATGTGGCTTCAAGATAATTAAAAACGCTATACACATTAAAAAACACCCACTTTCCATCGCAACAACTTAGTACAATTTTGCATTAAATTTTTTTTTTTTAATTTTTTTATTATATTTTTTTTTATTATGATTTATTTGCTTTAAATGTGGTAAGTAGGTAATTACAAATTATTGGAAGAAATTCTGAGTATCACACATTAAACCAAAAAGGTATTGGCATGCAAAATTGATGTTAGTTTAATCTATAGATATTAAACCAGAATATAAAAGAATGAAGACAAGACAAATAATGTAGGTTACTTACTCTATAAACAATATTCTTTTATATAAATTATAAATTTGCAATGTCAATGTTTAAAATTACATCAAAATATAAATTAGATTTAAAAGTCAGTAACACGTAATTAACACATTAACTTTGATATTTCACTTATATATATTCCATGTATTCTTTGGTGGAGTAAAACGATTTCTCTAATAGCCATGCATGCCATTTTCATAAAGTATTACACCGATTTTGATTAAATTTATATGGTACTGACTCGGGAGCATCACCATTAAATAAATAAAAAAAACATAACATTCGTTTTACAATCTTCGAAGATATCGCTTTACATACACACACTCAAAAAAACATACAGTTGAATCATAAGGCGCTTTGCACACAACGGGGCGGGGCGGGTAGGTCAATTTCGCCGCCAACGATAGCACAAAGGGAATCCTATACTACCAACGCACATGGAGGACAAAAAGACCGCGCCGACCGCGCCGCCTTTATGTGCGTTGGTAGTATAGGATTCCCTTTGTGCTATCGTTGGCGGCGAAATTGACCGGCCTGCCCCGCCCCGTCGTGTGCAAAGCGCCTAAACCTCCTCCTTTTTGGAAGTCGGTTGAAAAGAGTGAATTACGACAATCGCCTTTTTCACCAGCTTCTGAAGCTGCTGATAAAAAGTTACATTTCAAAATGTACATGCAAAATAATGTATTGATTATACAAGGTGTAAAAAATTGGTGTAGGACCTGTTAACTGGGAATTCTGCTCATCATACTGAACAACTTTCCCCAAGTAACCTATAGTTTATTCTCAAAAAAAAATTTGGACCCTTCATACTAAAATGAACAAAATTGGTCCAACAGCTGATCGATTTGTATGAAGAGCTTTTTTTCTGATTTCATTAAAGTCGTAGAACAAAAGTTATTCAGTATGATGAGTAGAAGCCCCAGTTAACGGAACCTACACCAATTTTGTTACACCTGAATTAAGCTAATAGGACTGTAGGTGAATTTTTTATCAATGTATTCCAGATTCTCAACCAGATTTAATTAGGAAAGTAGGATACAAAGCACCGCGTGGCATCTCTTTCACTGTTTACATTTTTTCAAGTTTTATTTCGGTCACATTATGTTAACGTTGTGTCAAAGTATATACAGAGTAACTTTTAATTAGTTTTTGATAGCAAAGGATATGATTGTACTTGTGATTACAAACAACTTTCCCAAAGAAACTGTATGTCTAATCAGAAAAATAATTATCAAATCGGCATAAATGTAAAGAGGACCAAAAATTTGTTTTCATATTTGACATATAGTTTATTTGGGAAAGTTGTTTGTATTCACGAGTACATTAATTTCCTTTGCTATCAATAATTAATTAAAAGTCACCCCATGTATAAGGTCTAATAAAATTAGCTAAAACTATTTTAACTAGTGCTTCTATCCATGAAACTGAAGAACTTTCCCCATGAAACCCATGGTCAAATCTCAAAAAAAAATTGAACTTCCCATACTAAGTTGGCTGATCAGCTAATCGAGTTAGTATGGGAGAGCCAATTTTTTTTTGCGATTTGACTATGGGTTCCATTGAGAAAGTTGTTCAGTTTCATGGGTAGAAGCACAAGTTAAAATAGTTTCAGCTAATTTTGTTAGACCTCATATATTAGTACTAACGTGTTGTGTTTAAGAACTTTCTCGCCAGCTTTTAAAGCTTCTGTTAAAAAAGTTAATTAAAAAAAAATTATGCACATACATAACGCACTGCAATGTCCACTTTATACGCATTTTTAAAAATTTAAAAAACTATCTTAATTTTTTTTAAATTTAAAATAACTTTATTTTGTGCCATCTCCCTCACTGTTTACATTTTTCAAATAATTTTTTTAGGATATTATATTATTATTTTGAGTTAAATTCTTGTATTTCGGTCACATTATGTTTATGTTGTGTCAAAATATATATATTAGTACTAACGTGTTGTGTTTAAGAACCAGCAGTTAAGTACCTTACGGTTGCCGTACAAACTCCATTCTCGCCAGCTTTTAACGCTTCTGTTAAAAAAGTTAAATTCAAAAAATATATGCACATAACGCACTGCAATGTCCACTTTATACGCATATTTTAAAATTAAAAAACTTTATCTAGATTTTTTTTATTTAAAATAAAGTCCTGCGGGACAACCAATTGAAACCCCGAACACCGTTTGAATATGGAACTTGCTATATTTAAACTGATAATTATCACTACAACATTATTATCACCAGTTCTCATTTTAGGCTTTAAAGTTTATATTTTAAAGCACAAAGTTACAATGACATTTATTTAAGTTTAGACTTGACTAGAGTTTTACGTGACTTTCCTTGATTTTTAATTTGTTCGTGTACATTTTGTTTTAGAATCGAGACGAAGTTTCTTCCAACATTTGAGTTTATAACAGTAAATAATTTTGTACAAAAAAAAACCGACTTCAAACAGGAAACTAAGGTTTCCCTCGATTTCTCTGGGATGCTATCATCAGATCCTCAGATCCTGGTTTCCTTATCATGGTACCACCCTTGGGATATCTCCTTTCCAAAAAAAAAGAATCAAAAATTATCTATATATATAAGTGATAATTAAAATCGGTTTATAAACGACGAAGTTATCCGCGAACACACATTAAAAAAAATATACGGTCGAATTGAGAAACCTCCTCCTTTTTTGCAGTCCGTTAAAAAATAAAAAAAAACTTTGGACTTAAGTTGGCCAATCAACTCGTCTAATTAGTATAAAAGGTTAAAAATACGTACAAGCAATACGAAAACAGCTCCAGTTAGTTTTTACAAGCTATTATTTAATTTGAAATGTTTGTATATAAGTTATCGGAGTTCGTATGTAAGTTGTCCGAGTTCGTATGTAACTTGTCCTAGCTCGTGTGTAAGTTGCTCGAGTTCGTATATAAGTTATCCGAGTTCATATTCAAGTTGTTCAAGTTCGTATGTAAGTTATTCTAGTTCGTATGTATGTTGTTCGAGTTTGTATGTAAGTTGTCCGAGTTCGTGTGTAAGTTGTCCGATTTCGTATATAAGTTGTCCGAGTTCGTTTATAAGTTATCTGAGTTCGTATGTAAGTTGTCGGTTTGAAAATTAGTAAGTTAAATTTGATGTACTTCCCGAAACCGAGCTGAAATTTTGCATTACACGTTTAGTTTGGAAGATAATGCATGGTTGACGTCTGGCGTAGTGAAGTCATTTTAAATTCAATATGGCGGACTACCAAAGATGTTGGACTAGTGATTTTTATGCACCCCCACGATATGGGTATCAAGTAAAAGGGTTTGCTGCAAAAAAAACAAAATAATTAAAATTACTTTCAAATAAAAGCTTGTACCTAAAAATTATTAGGTTTTCCGAAATGAAATTTTTAAAAGACACGTACACCATAGATATAGGTACACATTATATCAGCTCATATACGTCCCCACCGAGGGGTTTGAGCCTACCCTGAATCAGGGCGATTAGGCCTTAGTCGACCACGCGGGCCCAGTGCGGGTTGGTCGACTTCACACACAACCTTCGAGTTTCTTCGCAGGCCTGTGCAGGTTTCCTCACGATGTTTTCCTTCACCGTTAAAGCAATCGGTAATGATATGTACGTAAGTTTTTGAAAAACTCATTGGTACATTGGCCGTTCAGATTTGAACCCGGTACCTCTGGTTAGATGGACCGAGTCGTTACCGGTTGAGCCACCGACGCTTTTTTCGCCACCGACGCTTTTTTCAGTACACATAAAGGCAGGTTCAGTACAATTCGGTACACATAAAGAATTCAAAATTTTACATTTTATTTGTTTTACCTTCATTTTCTCGTACCAACTGGACCATCAGATTCAACCACAAACTTGGAACAACTACGTTGATAACTAGATTCTAAGTTGGAATCAACAATCGCAATACAACATAAATAAATTCCTATGGCCGATTGATTTCCTTAAAATTTACAGAATTATAGTGCATCCGGGAGGAGCTGATGGACGCCGCCGATAGCGCCTTTAAGGCTTGAAGATGACTCAATCCGAGCAGGTTAATTAATACGTGTTAAAATAATATCGAACATAATATGAAGTCTACTCATTTTAAGTTCAAATCAATGCGGGTTTAAACGCGGCTGTTACTTTGAAAACGAACGCCCAATTCTCGATTTTTACATGTTTTAATTACTTTTATT
Source organism: Coleophora flavipennella (assembly GCA_947284805.1). Taxonomy (NCBI): domain Eukaryota; kingdom Metazoa; phylum Arthropoda; class Insecta; order Lepidoptera; family Coleophoridae; genus Coleophora; species Coleophora flavipennella. Next base: position 4,252,082 of record OX369297.1, read on the forward strand.
TACCTTAAAAAACGTTTTAAAAAAATGTTTTCAATTAAAATGTAAGGTCACCGATTTTTGTGTATTTGTTTTATTTAACATTAACTATTTGTTTTCGAGAAATTTTGCAATTAATGCCAAAAACAGGATCTACAGTATATTGTTTTACATCAAAAGTGGTAATATTTTTAAAATTATATTCAATTAAATCGATTTTTTATTACTTTAAGCATATTAAAGAAGCTGGATGCGGGCAGCGCAGAACCGGTCGTCGTGGAGATCCTTGGGGGAGGACTATGTCCAGCAGTGGACGTCCTTCGGCTGATATGATGATGATGATGAAGCATATTATATATTTTTTCCATAGTGATAGCTTTTTTACAGTCTTTCATTAATTTGAATTGAATATTGTCATTTGACACATCTTAAGTCCTTAAGGTGGCCACATACTGGGCAGGTGAGATGTGACTTGTCGTCAACACGATAGAAGAAGTACAATCTCATGAATACTTATTATTCTAAGACGAAACAAGGAGACGGACAGACATGACATGCCCATTTGTTATAAGAGATAGGAACGAGCGATCGGGTTCATGGAAAGTAGTGATGATAAAGCATTGGACAACTGTGTAAAATGGCACGGAAGCTGGTATGGTCAGAAAAAAAGCATTCTATGAAGTGTAATAAATCATATTAGTATTGTTTATGAGATCTATCTATGTTATAAACATGTTTTGTCAAAACGTATGTTAGTAAAAATAAAATACAAAATGTAATTTATTTATATGGTACTGGATAGATGCGACTTCAGCGAATGCCTCAGCACAGCACTGTCACAGCATTGTGTTGAGAATGGTGTTGGTGCGCGTCACAGAGGCGCATAAAAAGTAATATTTTGCCAAACCAAATTGATATGGAAAGGTACAGTTTATTATAAAAAAGTTATAAAATCAAGAAATAATAATAATTTAAACTAGACACTATCGTACCATATATCATGCATTTTTTTTTGTCCTTGGGGCAGTAAAATTCTCCAGTGGCGACTGTGCATTGGAAACGTAGCGTAGGCAAGCATCCTACTCGGTCGACCGACGACCTGGTGAAGGCTACGGGAAGCCGCTGGATGCGGGCAGCGCAGGACCACTCGTTGTTGGTATCCTTTGGAGAGACTTTTGTCCAACAGTGGACGTCTTTCGGATAATATAATAAAAGTTTATTTCTATGTAAAGGTAACTCTCTGAGACTGACCCGATTAAAAAAAATATTTGACTAGTCTTCTACTACACTATCCCTAATGGCTATAGGAAAAAAAAGAATAAATCTTTTTTGCCAATCGGGTAAAAATGTATCAAGGATCAAGAAAAATTTAATGACACCTCGCACTCCAAAATCCATCAAACCGTTAAGGCTACAAAGCGTGCCAAATAAATAAACTTACAGAAATACACACATACACTCGAAAACATTGTACTACACTATCCCTAATGGCTATAGGAAAAAAAAGAATCAATAAACTCTTTTTTGCCAATCGGGTAAAAATGTATCAAGGATCAAGAAAAATTTAATGACACCTCGCACTCCAAAATCCATCAAGCCCTTTAGGCTACAAAGCGTTCCAAATAAATAAACGTACAGAAATACACACATACACTCGAACACTGGCTATAGGAAAAAAAAAAACTCTTTTTTGCCAATCGGGTAAAAACGTATCAAGGATCAAGAAAAAATTAATGACACCTCGCACTCCAAAATCCATCAAGCCGTGTAGGCTACAAATAAATAAACTTACAAAAATATACACATACACTCGAACACTGGCTATAGGAAAAAAATAATAGATAAACTCTTTTTTGCCAATGGGGTAAAAAATGTATCAAGGATCAAGAAAAATTTAATGACACGTCGCACTCCAAAATCCATCAAGCCGTTTAGGCTACAAATAAATAAACTTACAGAAATACACACATACGCTCGAAATACATAAACTCTCTTTCTGCCGCAGTCGGATAACAATATTAATATACCGCATACGTCAATACAAAGCAGTGAGCAAAAGCTGGTATTCTATTTAATCACCCTCCAAAACCAAAAGTTACTTTAACCCGGCGCCAATTACGTAAAAAATAACGCGGACGATGACGCTGGGTCAATATGACCCGAATGTTTTTTTTCCTTAATTATCTGGTTATCTGCTGAATTATAACAAATTTAATAAAAGTAATAACTATTGCATGACCACGAAGTCATTGTAGTATTAAGTTAATTTAGATATCAAATTATGATTTGGTTTAAATACAACAACCTCAAAAGGGCAACAAAAGTAATTTCTCTTTTAGAACTAAAATGTATGGAGCTGTAGCTGTTTTATTCCTGTTTTATTCAAGAAAAGGGATTTTACCATTCTTCACTGGCGCTTGCTCACTACACTATGGTACAAATCATATGAATTGAGGTCTTATCTTTAGCTACTGAGAAAACATGAACGATTATAATATGTTTTTATCGAAATTTTCCCAATTGAAAATCGCTCGGGTTAATATGACCCAGCGTCATTGTCGCCGGGTAAAACATGTTTTTACTAACCTACTTTAGTAATTGTAACTTATTTTCTGACCGTACCCTGATAAAGGATACTTCTCGCTTGGAACTATTCTACTGATAACAGTTCAACGTTCTTGTTGTTCTAAAAAAAGTAATTTTAGATGATTTTGCTATGTTTTTCGCAAAAATAAAGTCAAGTGATAATTTTTAGGGTTCCGTTACTAAGCCTACGTTGTCCGTCCATCCGTCGGTCTATTTGACATTCAAAGGTTGTGTCTTTGGAACCGTGATAGGTAGCCGGCTGATTTTTTTAAAGAATATGTATTATTGTGGGTGGCTAAGAAAACTTTAGTATAAAAAAGTGAAAAATGAAGGGGGTCGCCATACAAGAAACGTGTTTTTCTAGGTTTTTTTGTTTTTGCTCTATCGTAAAAAAAATAATACACGCAAGCATGTAACTTAGTGTGATTATATGGTACTAATTCTTAAGTAAAACAAAAATTAATAAAAACCGAAAAGTGGTCCGATTTGGATTAAATAGGCTTTTTCTGTTGCTCGCGTTGATGTCTTTTGTTTGAAATTAATAGGTATAATTATTGTCATACTTGTGTGGACACGTGTTATGTGGTGGGAGTGGTAGTTAAAAACCCTCGGCCATTTGGCAAGGGTATACATATTAACCACCCCCCAAAAATGAAAAAAAACTTTATACTGTGCGATATCGTTTAATAGGTCTTTTGAAACTACAGAGGGTTTTTTCGATTCAAGGATCCCTTTGCGAAATATTAAGCTTTGAAATTCTAATTTATGTTAGCCAAGGTTCCCCCCCAACTTTAAGATAAATAGTTTAACAGTTATTTAAGAAAATTGACCCCCCCCCCCTATCTCCAAAACTATTGAGCCTAAAATCTTGAAAAAATCACAGTATATGAGGTTAAATGCATAGATTACTGGAAAATCTATGAGGAAATCTAAAGTCCTTCCGTTCTACCAAAATAAAAATTAAATTTCTAAAGTCCAGAATAAGTAGATCTCTATTTACCTAGAGCAAAGTGTGTTCTGAGAGGTCTTGTTCTGTTGGTAGTATAGTTTTGTAGCGGGAGCTTTTTTTTGTGACCCCGACACGCACTTGGCCGGTTTTTTATTTAATCGTATTTCCGCCGCAGAAAAACATTGTATGGCCTAAACAGGGAGTTAGATACAATAGAACACATTGTTTCAAAGAGATTGTATCATACAATAATTCATCGTTTCATATTCTTCAAACTGAAAAACCTTTGCTCCAACATATACTACTTATACAGGTTGTAACAAAATTGTTGTAGGACCCGTTAACTGAGGGTCCTACTCATCATACCAGTGCCCTCCGCACTCGCCTCCCGTGTCCGGTGAAGTTGTAAAGGCCCCCACGGCCAACAACAAGCTTGTCCTTTGGAAAAAAGAAAACTTATCATACTAAACAACTTTCCCCAAGGAACTTATAGTGAATTCGCAACAAAAAAAATCGACGCTCCATACAAAATAGAACAAAATTGGTCGATCAGCTGATCGATTTGTATGAATAGTTTAAAAAAAATACGATTTCGGCAAAGTCGTAAAACAAAAGTTGTTCAGTATGATGAGTAGAAGCCCCAGTTAACGGGACCTACACCAATTTTGTTACACCCTGTATATACTTATACTTGTATATTTTGCTAGTTTCATTTCTGTATATTTGGTGTGCAATCTATATATATAAAAATGAATTGCTGTTCGTTAGTCTCGCTAATAGTCGACAACGGCTGGACCGATTTGGCTAATTTTGGTATTGAATTATTTGTGGAAGTCCAGAGAAGGTTTAAAAGGTGAATAAATATGAAAATGCTCGGAATTAAATAAAAAAATATCAGTCAAAAACTAATTGGTTTTAGGGTAGAGTAGGGTAGTTTAGGGTAGGGTAGAGTAGTGTAGGGTAGGGTAGTGTAGGGTAGGGTAGTGTAGTGTAGGTGTAGTGTAGGTGTAGTGTAGTTAGGGTAGGGTAGGGTAGTGTGGGGTAGGGTAGGGTTGTGTAGGGTAGGGTAGTGTAGTGTAGTGTAAGGTGGAATGAAGTTCGCCGGGACAGCTAGTAAAGGATATTTATCTTATCTTTTCTTAATATAAAAAATCTCTATAAAACAAAAGTTGTTTAGTTTCATGAGTGGAAGCTTCTCCAAAAAAACGGCCAAGTGCGAGTCGAACTTGTACCGAGTTCGTACCACCACATCCCTCCGCACAAATATAACAATGATACCCACTTATTAATTTCAAACATTTTCGTTTTTTTTTCGGATTTTTAGCGGATGCCTATGTCATAATTTCTATCTGTATGCCAAATTTCATCCCGATCCGTCCAGTGGTTTGATTTGTGCATTGATAGATTGTTTGCTGTGATCTGAGGATAGATCGGTCAGTCAGTCCTTCAGTCACGGTTTCCTTTTATTTCTAGTTACAAACTAGCTGTTGCCTGCGGCTTCGCCCGCGCAGATACCGTTTTTGCCGTTCCCGTGGTAATTTCCCAAAATCCTTTTTTAGCGGATGTCTACTTTATAATTTCTATCTGCATGCCAAATTTCACCACGATCCGTCCAGTGGTTTGTTCTGTACGTTGATAGATCAGTCAGTCAGTCCTTCAGTCACGGTTTCCTTTTATTTCTAGTTACAAACTAGCTGTTGCCTGCGGCTTCGCCCGCACAGATTCCGTTTTTGCCGTTCCCGTGGTAATTTCCCAAAATCCTTTTTTAGCGGACGCGTACTTTATAATTTCTATATGTATGCCAAATTTCACCACGATCCGTCCAGTGGTTTGTTCTGTGCATTGATAGATCAGTCAGTCAGTCCGTCAGTCTCGGTTTCCTTTTATTTCTAGTCACAAACTAGCTGTTGCCTGCGGCTTCGCCCGCGCAGATCCCGTTTTTACCGTTCCCGTGGTAATTTCTCAAAATCCTTTCTTAGCCGATGCCTTCGTCATAATTTTTATTTGTATGCCAAATTTCATCCCGATCCGTCTAGTGGTTTGTGCTTTACGTTGATAGATCAGTCAGCCAGTCCTTCAGTCACGGTTTCCTTTTATTTCTAGTTACAAACTAGCTGTTCGCATTTTTGCCGTTCCCGTGGTAATTTCCCAAAATCCTTTTTTAGCGGAAGCCTACGTCATAATTTCTATCTTTATGCCAAATTTCACCACGATCCTTCCAGTGGTTTGTTCTTTGCATTGATAGATCAGTCAGTCAGTCCGTCAGTCACAGTTTCCTTTTTTTTTAGTTACAAACTAGCTGTTGCCTGCGGCTTCGCCCGCGCAGATTCCGTTTTTGCCGTTCCCGTGGTAATTTCCCAAAATCCTTTTTTAGCGGACGCCTACTTTATAATTTCTATATGTATGCCAAATTTCACCACGATCCGTCCAGTGGTTTGTTCTGTGCATTGATAGATCAGTCAGTCAGTCCGTCAGTCTCGGTTTCCTTTTATTTCTAGTTACAAACTAGCTGTTGCCTGCGGCTTCGCCCACGCAGATCCCGTTTTTGCCGTTCCCGTGATAACTTCTCAAAATCCTTTCTTAGCCGATGCCTACGTCATAATTTTTATTTGTATGCCAAATTTCATCCCGATCCGTCTAGTGGTTTGTGCTTTACGTTGATAGATCAGTCAGTCAGTCCTTCAGTCACGGTTTCCTTTTATTTTTAGTTACAAAACAGCTGTTGCCTGCGGCTTCGCCCGCGCAGATCGCATTTTTGCTGTTCCCGTGGTAATTTCCCAAAATCCTTTTTTAGCGGAAGCCTACGTCATAAATTCTATCTTTATGCCAAATTTCACCACGATTCGTCCAGTGATTTTTTCTTTGCATTGATAGATCAGTCAGTCAGTCCGTCAGACACGGTTTCTTTTTATTTCTAGTTACAAACTAGCTGTTGCCTGCTGCGTCGCCCGCGCAGATCCCGTTTTTGCCGTTCCCGTGGTAATGTCCCTAAATCCTTTTTTAGCGGATGCCTACATTATGATTGCTATCTGTACGCCAAATTTCACCACGATCCGTCCATTGGTTTGTTCTGTGCATTGATAGATCAGTCAGTAAGTCCTTCAGTCACGGTTTCCTTTTATTTATAGTTACAAACTAGCTGTTGCCGGCTGCGTCGCCCGCGCAGATCCCGTTTTTGTCGTTCCCGTGGTAATTTCCCAAAATCCTTTTTTAACGTATGCCTACTTTATAATTGCTATATGTGTGCCAAATTTCACCACGATCCGTCCAGTGGTTAGTTCTGTGCATTGATACATCAGTCAGTCCTTCAGTCACGGTTTCCTTTTTATTTTTAGTTAAAAAACTAGCTGTTGCCTGCGGCTTCGCCCGCGCAGATCCCGTTTTTGCCGTTCCCGTGGTAATTTCCGAAAATCCTTCTTTAGCGGATGCCTAAGCCATAAATTCTATCTGTATGCCAAATTTCATCCCGATCCGTCCAGTGGTTTGAGCTGTGCGTTGATAGATCAGTCAGTTAGTCACGGTTTTTACCGTTCCCGTGGTGATAACCCAAAATGCTTTTTTAGCGGATACCTACGTCATAAATTCTATCTGTATGCCAAATTTCATCCCGATCCGTTTAGTGGTTTGTGCTGTACGTTGATAGATCAGTCAGTCAGTCAGTCATGGTTTCCTACTTATAAATATTACGTAATTTATTATTAAGCAGTCTTTACACTCAAGACAACAAAACAAGGAAAACCACAAAATGATATTCTCGCGTATTTTATTATTGAAAACAATTTGCCGTCCGCGACTTCCTCTGTGTTGCAATTCTTAATTTGTCTTTTGTGTTTGTCAAAACCAGTATATTTTTAGGAATCAAAACATTATTAATAAAGTATATATTATATTATAGTATTAATCCGGGACATATTTGGTTCTTAAAAATATAATTCGGTCAATTTAAGAGCGTCGGTGGCGTAACGGCTAGGGCCGCTATCTCCTGTCCGGAGGTAGTGGTTCGAATCCTGCCACGTACCAATGTGTTTTCGAATTTCGATTTCATATGTACGTTTATCCGACGCTTTTACGGCGAAGGAAAACATCGCGAGGAAACCTGCACACGCCTGCAAAAAAACACGAAGTTGTGTGTGAAGTCGATCAACCCGCTCTAGGCCCGCGTGGTCGAGTAAGGCCCGGTCGCCCTAATTGAGAGTATGCTCGAGCCCATCGGTGGGGACGCATATGATAAAAATTTAATAAATTTGGGCGTTTTAGTGTGGTTTAGTGAAAACATAAAAACAGACATCAAAATTTACGTATTTAATTTTTTTGTATGATAAGTGACGGTCTTCCTTGTCTTAAGCGCTTAAATATAGGTTACTGAGTTATTCGTTTGAATTTGTGTTTGAAACAATTTAAAAGGGAAAATGAAGCGTTGTGTGTGGACAGTTTTATTATGTGCTGTAAGTACCTGTTCAGTTTAATTTTTTTTTATTCGCAATTGGTAAGCCCTTGGCATCATCATTGACCATGTCGGAAACCCTTGAGGAACTGAGTTCCTGACGGGGCATCGTGCTTGCCGCTTAGCAGCTTGACCCTCTCGGAACCCCTTTAAGGCGTTAATATTACAGATTTTCGTTATTTTTGACGTCAATTACTACTAAACGATAGAAAACCCATGGTTGAAAAAATACTCTTATTTGTAATGATGTTCCTTATAAAGTTAAAAGCTATTAGAAACACGATTGAGCAGTTTTGGCTCGATAGAAAAACTCTCAAATATAAGTCTACATCATTGCTTTCAACTCTAGTAATCCTTACTTACTCCTTACTAATATTATAAATGTGAAAATGTGTTTGTTTGTTTATATATTTGTTTGTTTGTTTGTTACCTTTTCACGCTTCTACACCTCAAACAATCTTGACAAAATTTGGCATGCAGGTAGCCTGTGTCACGGGGAAGGACATAGGGTACTTTTTATCCCGGGAAAATAGCATAATCCGATGCAGTTCCTGAGGGAACTAATAAAAATACTCTTTTTTTGGTTATTATTATTTTTACATTGCAACGGAACAATGGATTGTTGTGATTTTTTGCACAGAGATGGTTGAGGAGGTGGTTAAAGACAATCATAAAAACGATGTCCACGCGGGTGAAGCTGCAGGAAAAAGCTATACAATAGCTTAAAAGCTAGTAACTAATATTTTGAAGCATATTTTTTTTTAAATATACAATATTTGTTATGTTAATACAAAGTATATAATTTTTTATACTTTCATTGTAGTTTCTGATTGAAACGAAAAACCATAGAAAAAGTGTGTTTATTTTCTTTACTCTTTACATGTAAAAAAAAAAGACAGAAACAACTGTTCCAATCAATAACTCGCCTTAAGCCACATACGGGCATTTACAGAATAAAATGTAGAGAGTGGACATTATTATTATATTTCTTATTAGCAATTTGATTGGACCTTTCAGATAAGTGGAATAGTACAAATAAGTGGATCTGTATGCCCAGAATATTACTATACATTCCCGGAGGATCTAATGATAATGAATTTGTAAGTATCTACTTCCTTTTCTTTTAACCAAGCTCGTGCCGGTGGCCCATGTCTTCCGCCAGCACCTTCACCTCTTAAAACCCGAGACACGACGTCAACCTTCAGTTTTTCAATAAGTTGCGTAGAGTGCTTAAATGGAGCCTCGCGTCGTAGTAGATATATTATGCGCCCGACGCACCCTGGGCAACAGTCTGTGAGGACAGTGAGTCGGTAACGCAGGCTGACTTCCCTTCACCGTGATCTAGGGTAAAACCAGGATAGTTGCCCCAGTGGTATAGTTGCCCCGATTGTAATTACTCTAGTTTCGCGGATGAATCGTATGCTAATCTATCGAAGGATTCTCCAATTACCACTAAGTTGACCGTGTCTCATTTCTCTGTGCGATAGCATGGAAAGGCAAAATGCGATCAAAGTTTTTGGGTAGATGTCCTGGTTCTCGGCGGCCTCGGCAGGGCATCTATCCTAAACGTAATTTACATGGATTAGACAACTATCCCATATGTGGGATAGATGTCCCAAAACATAGAGGTCAGCAAAAATCGCTAATACTTTAAAGATAATGTTTTTTACTTTTTATAAATTTGTAGATAAAAAACCAAAGTACCGGCCAGTTTTACAAATAAAGTATATTGCTTTTTGTACTGGGAGATATAGAGTGATTTAAAAAAATGTGGCAACTATCCGGCTTTTACCCTATGGCGAATCACACGCGGCTTCCATTTACATACAGCCTTAAACGTCACATGCGAAAAAGATAATAGACACACAGCACCCCATGAAGCATCACGTCCCTGTGCCCCCAAGGCTTAAAAGTCGGTGCAGCTTTATAAAAGAGGTGACGCTCTAATGTCGACGCTTCGAAAACACGACTTAGTCTCTGGCAGGAAAGGTATCCCACGGCAACACATATCCCACTGTCCGGAAAACTTCCCTCTGGACACGACCTTCTCTGGCCGACTTGGAAGTCTTCAAACAGGCTTCGGACTCAAGTTGGCTGAAGCTAGGAAAATATGTGCAGGTAAGGCTACAACTGGAGACTGCACTTGCGAATGCGGTGCTCTCCCCAGACTATGGCACACGTCCAGTCGTGCCCTGCGTGTCCTTGCACCTGTACGCGCGAGGACCTCTACAATGCGGTGGACGATGAAGTCCGAGTGGCAGAGTATTACTTACTTACTTCACTGGCTTAGCGACCCAAAGAGGATCTTAGCCTCCGACACCAAAAGTCTCCACTCGTCCTTATTCTGCGCCTCCTCACGCCAATCGGGTCTCTGAAGAGCGCTCAGGTCCTTCTGCACCTCATCGTTCCAGCGGTACCTGGGACGCCCGACCGGACGTTTTCCTGTCGGTCGTCCCGTGTACGCTCTCTTTACAGCACGATTCTCCTCCATCCTCTGTACATGACAAAGCCAGCGAAGTAAGGCCGATTTAGTTTTGCCAATTATGTTGGGCTCAGCGACAAGGTCTTCCAACTCCTGGTTCTTCCGCACTCTCCAGCTCCCATAATCTCTCCTAGTAGGTCCCAAGATCTTCCGGAAAATTTTCCTGTCTGCCACGAAGAGCTTGCTCTCCTGCTTCAGTGTTAGGGTCCAAGACTCACGTACATTTGCACATTCATTTTTTACGTGTTACACCCTGAAAATTTCAAAAAGCTATATTGGAACCTCGCTGAGAGATACCATTATGAAATTTTATAACTGTGTCACTGAGTAATCATAAAAAATATGAGGCAGTATTCCACTAGCTAGAAAGCTAAGGATTCGTTTGTAAGTAATGGAAAAAGAATTTGATTTGATTTACTTTTTTTATTAAGAGATCCTTTGTTTTTCAGTTGCAGATATTTTGAGAGCACCTTATATTAAGCAAACAAAAGAAACCTAGTGATAAGCCATGTTTGATCATTATCATCATAATCATCATATCAGCCGAAAGACGTCCACTGTTAGACACCAGCCGCTACCAAGAATTTCCACAACTACCGGTTCAGCGACTTTCATATGGTCGTTGGTCCGAGTAGGAGGCTAGCCCACGCCACGTCTTTCAGTGAGCTTTTGCCATTCGAGAACTATACTGCCCCAACGGCCATCTGTTCTACAAGCTACGTGCCCTGCCCATTGTCACTTAAATTAAGTGATTTTGAGGCCTATGTCGGTTCTTTAGTTCCCCTACGGATCTCTTCGTTTATGATTCGATCACGCAGGGAAACTCTGAGCATAGCACGCTCCATTGCCCTTAGGGTGACCTTGAGCCTCCTTATGAAACCCATAGTAAGTGACCATGTCCCAGCTCCGTTTGTCATCAGCATAACTGGCAACAAATACTGACTCGTTGGCTCAGTGGTTACTGCTCTTAACTGCTGATCCGAGAGTTGTGGGTTCGATCCCCACCCATATCTATATATGTATGTATTTAAACATATATAAGTATTTATATCAGTCTCTGGTTCCCATAACACAGGGAATCCTACTTTGGGGCCAGATGACTATGTGTGATTTGTCCAAAAAAAAAAATACCTTAGTCTTGTAGACCTTATTTTTATATTTTAAATAGTATTGGTGATGATCACTTTTTTTTGCAGAACAAATCCAAGTTTCAACTGGGATGAAGAATCCAAAAAACCCAATTCAAATATCGAGAAAAAATGCGTCACCGATTTTAGGTGTGCAGATCACAGCGGCGTAATTAAAACTGCTTGTAACGGAATCATGGGAGCAAACGAAACTGGATATGAAACATTTAATAAAACTGCACCCAATCTGGGTAATCATCATTTTCCTGCCCTGTTCCCAAAGAGAGAAATAGAAGATAGCAAGAGACCAGAGTACAGTATAACGGCAAGCAATTTTATTCGTCCATCGAACTATAATGAAGCTTCACCGGAAAGTTATGCTCTCGATTACAGTTTGGTTATAGTGACACTGCCTGGATCTACAGCACCAGTCATTCAAGAGAATGTAAGACTTTAAAAATATATTAGAAACAGTTGGGCGACCGGGCGGTGCTCGGAGTCTAAGCATGTGAGCTAAAAATATTTTCTGAGAAAAAACGGATTTGCAGGATAAATACCATCTCTTATTAGCTCATTTACACCCCACGGAGAGGCTAGAGCCTACCCTGAATTAGGGCGATCGGGCCTTAGTCGACCACGCGGGCTGGTCGACTTCACACAGAACCTTCGAGTTTCTTCGCAGGCGTGTGCAGGTTTCCTCACGATGTTTTCCTTCACCGTAAGAGCGTCGGATAAACGTACATATGAAATCGAAATTCGAAAACATATTGGTACGTGGCAGGATTCGAACCACGACCTCCTGGACAGGAGGCGGCGCGCGGCAGCCTTAGCCGTTACGCCACCGACACACTATGAAACTTACGCTACTTACTTCTATTTTTTGGCCAGTCAGGTAAAAATTTATTCAAGGTCAGTAACGAGATCAAGACGAATCTAACAAAACCATTGCCGCACTCCAAAATAAAATATTTTTGATGTGTAACATCTTTGCTCTCGCTTTCCTGCAATTTGTGGAAGTGATTTCGTGAAATGGGACGGAAATGTGTAACAGGAAATGCGAACGTTTTTTAATTCTCGAAAACTAAGGTTGTCATAGCCATGCCGCCTAGTGTGATGGCAAAGGCAAAGATGACATACTACTATTCGAAGGGTCGGCCCGTGAATGTACGACCCGATAATTAATTAATTTCATAAGTATTTTGTCATATGCGAGTACTGTAGGTCTCGTTTTTTTTGTTGCTCATCAAACAACTAAGCACCTATCAATTTATTTTCACAATTTATTTATGACGATCATATCAAAAATACTGATTGCAAATCAAAATATCTATTCTTTTCAACTGGACTAGAGTTGAGCAAGCGAAGCGAGCGATTAATAGGTTCGGTTAGGTTTGACTAATTATACCGTCGTTTAGTAATCTGTGCCGTCGAGGAGCTTCGCAAAGCGAACTTCCCCCGCCTGGGTGGCGGATCTGACATACGAAATAAAAAGACAGTTTTGCTTAAACCAGATAAACGTTATCATCACAAAGGCCTCCCCCAAGGATTTCCACGAAGACCGGTCCTGCGCTGCCCGCATCCATAGGCTTCCCGCGATCTTCACCAGGTCGTCGGTCCACCGCGGGGAGGCCTGCCTAAACGCTATACTTGTAGGTAAATAGTGGTGCGCCACGAACCTAAATTGCTGCTTTATCAATTATATTTCAAGGTAAGTATTTTGCTGTGCAATCAGTAACTTTGATGGGAATTGGGATTCTTTTATTATACAAAAAGTAGTTTTTTTTATTTGCGTTTAAATACTACCCCTCCAAAATCCATCTAGCCGTTTAGGCTACAGAGCGTGCCAAAGAAATAAATATACATACATGCATACATTATATGCACACAAGCATACGAACATACATTCATACATACACTCAAAAACATAGCCCTCCTTCCGGCGCAAAAAATTACTTAGCCTTAACATCTTAGAAACTTTTTATCCCGGAAAAGACGAGAGTTCCCGGTTGAATTTTATGAATTCATTATTTTATATTCAACACGCAAAATAACCGATTTCAGAAAGCTAGTTTCCAATAATATACTGTTATTTCAGAAAGCTAGTCTCCAATAATATACTGTTATTTTTTCAGAATGCTAAGGTTCCATTGATAGTATTGGCCAGCGCTGTTGCTGCGGTCGTGGGTGGAGTGGGGATTGCCTTTTTGGCCGTAAAAGTACAAGCCATGTTGCAGTCAGGCACATACCGTAAGCAAAGTATATATATTAGTACTAACATCAGTGTGGACACTCCCTGCAGTTCTCTAGATTGCGACCTCACCCCCTCGTCACCCAGATTGATACAGATTGATTACAGTTTGGTAGTCGAAAGTATAGGATTTCACCGCCATTTTGTTTGTGCCGTCATCCCTTTTTTGAAATGCAATTTCTGGCCCGTTGTATTAAGTGTCCAGGGTGTGCGCTAAGTTAATCTTTTTTTTATTCACAATTGGTAAGCCCTTGGCATCATCTCACATGATGGTAAGTTATAATTTCGGTGTATCTTTAACAACCCAGAAACGTCCCCACAGCTGGGGCATGATTCTCTTCACAAACTTGGAAAGGTTAGACCAAAGTATATATATTAGTAATTACAGTATGGACACTGCCTGCCGCTCTCTAGATTGCGACCTCACCCCCTCGCCACCCAGATTAATACAGATCGGTTACAGTTTGGTTGTCAAACGTATAGGATTTCGCCACCATTTTGTTTGTTCCTGCATTAGTTTTTTGAAATGTAATTTCTGGCCCGTTTTATGAAGTGTCCAAAGTGTGGTTAGACCATACTCAACACATGAGGGCTAAGTACGGGTTGGCGTAGGATGTAGGGATAGTAGCGATCCCCACTATCAAAAGTTTTTCAAGCCGCCTACAAGGCATCTGACACGGCTTAACGACTGACATCTACTAATAGCAACCGGCACCATAGACTAAACATGTCTTGCAAAGCACGAAAGCTGTGAAGAAAAATGCCACTAACAGTCAAACCCATCCAGGCAATGACCGTGCTTCAAGTTGGTTAACCTGCGTGATTGACGCATCTTTCCTAGTCCCAGTGAGCTACGGTCGCTTCGTATGTAGGCTGTAGATATCTACATTCATTTTCAGGCAGACTAACGACAGTGTTCGAAACCGGTCGCTGACGAATTATAACTTGTAGTTTTATTTATTTTATGTGGAATTAACCGGTAACGACTCGGTCCATCTAACCAGAGGTACCGGGTTCAAATCTGGACGGCCAATGTACCAATGAGTTTTTCAAAAACTTACGTACATACTTACCGATTGCTTTAACGGTGAAGGAAAACATCGTGAGGAAACCTGCACACGCCTGCGAAGAAACTCGAAGGTTGTGTGTGAAGTCGACCAACCCGCACTGGGCCCGCGTGGTCGACTAAGGCCTAATCGCCCTGATTCAGGGTAGGCTCGAGCCCCTCGGTGGGGACGTATATGAGCTGTAATGATGATGTGGAATTAGTGTAAATATGTACCAAAAAGAGTAAATAAGTATTTTATTGTCAAATTTGAAAAAGATCCTTCCAATACAATTTATTCCAAACTTTTTTGCATCACATCATCATCACCATCATCCTTAACACCATTTACGCCATTTTCGAGAAAAAAATGTAGATAGGTATACCCTTAATATTTTGAAACTAAAAAAATCTCAAAAGGTACACCCGAAAAATTATTTTAAATATCTATATCTAAAACTAACAATTTCATCAAAATTTTTACAATTTTTTTTTGTAAATTGAGGATTAGAACATACGCAACACTCACACATATTTATGGAACGACTTTTTAGTGTGTTTAAGTGATGTAGAATGCATTATCGTAAAAATTTAGAAGTCGATCACATCATAACCTTCAACTCCTTGATCGCTCGAAGATAAAAATAACTCAACGCCCCTTATGTTTCAGGATTGTAATCCGTGATGAATTATATGCGCGAAGTCCGAATGCTGCTGTCACCGACCAGCATCATTGAAATTGCTATCATCATCAACATCATCATCATCCGGTATTAGATCACTAAGGGTCAAGGTGTCGCCCTTTGCGTCTGTAGGAGAGATTGTCCTCTCCACATACACTGCACCGTCTGGAATACAATTAAGGCAAGGCACCGGAGGAGAAGAACAGAAAAACAACTAGATCAATGGCTTAGGTATTTCTTTCTTACAAAAATTATACGGTATTCCTAAGGATATTATCTAAAGAATGTGCTTATTTGTTACACGATAGTTTGTTAACAACATTGATGTGATCCGGCTTAAAGATAAGATAGCCAGCTCCCCATTGCCTGGGGGAATCTTGGTAAGCCCGCTTCCAACTTCGGCATCATTTGCCTGAAAAATTTTTGTTTTGAACTGAAGTCCTATATTTATTATATTCATATTTATCCCAATTCCTGAACGTTTCCCAGTAGTGTGAGGCCACGCTACCCAGTCGCAAGCATTTCTCGCGTTCAAATGCCTCGCCTTAAGGCCCTGTGAGATGGGTGAAATGACAATATTCAATACAATATTCATTCAATTATTGAAAGACTGTGTAAATCTATCACTATGTAAATATTATATAATATACTTAAAGTAATAAAAAATCGATTTAATTTAATACAAACTTAAAAATATCACTTAAAATAAAATTAAATTAAAATTACCACTTTTGGTGAAAAAAAAAAATACTATAGACCCTGTTTTTGGCATAAATTTAAAAATTTCTTGGAATCTAATAGTTAATGTTGAATGAAACCAACACACAAAAATCGGTGACTTTAACACCTTTCATTTTAATTGAAAACATTTTTTGAAACTTTTTTTAAAGTCAAGAAAAGTAATAAAAACATTCAAAAATCTAGAATAGGGGATCGGACTGCTAGTCATTTGAGTTACTTTTTAATATCTGTCAAAAACGAAATTTTGTTTTAAAAATGTTTGAAATACCCACAAGTGACGTCGTAGATTTTTAGCGACATTGACGAAGTTATTTTGTGAATTTGATGAATTAAAAATTGAAGACGTGATGGAAAAACAAAACGTAAGGTTTTTTGAAACTTCAAGAGGAGAGCAATTTAAGAAATCATATTTCAGAATTTATTTTTGATGCAGTCCAATCCCGGATCTGCTCGGATTTAGTGACCTTAACCAATCTGAAACGATTGACTTTGAGCGTCTTAGTGAAACTTAGGCACAGCTGGTGGCTGACAATATTTGTTCAAAATAAAGTTTACCTAGTGCTCGATGTCGTAAGGTTTGATTTTATTCACTTTATTTCGTTGTAGAAAAAACAACTAGGTCCATCGATAACATCCATTTTTTTTTATATCTTCGATTGTAGTCCCATTTGATAAACATTTCTTGTAGTTCTCTTGATATCTTTAGGCAGGAGATATGTGATTCAACTATATATTTCATGAGTTTCACTGAGTATTGCTATAAAAATATATATATTGTTCACAAAGATAGTCGTAACCACCACGTCACGGTGCGAAGTATTATGAACATTATTTCAGTGTCATTACGTTCCAAATTGGTACTGACGTGAATCAAGCTACTAATTTCAGATGAGTTAAGCCCTTAAGTAAACGCAGGGCTGCCCAAGACCTGCGTCGCCCTCTCGGCTCAACTGGCTGAACCTGCGCGAACAACGAGTCGACGATGAAACCTAAATGTGCCTAACGGAGACCTCTTGCCGGGTTCCTCTTTTTACCCTCGTGTAGATGTGTTTCAGACCAATGATGACCAAAATAGTAGATTGTACTATAAGGGAGCAAAATAATATTTTTACGGCGAGGTCGCTTTTTTGAATCCAGATCGAAGTAGCGATATATTTTGGGCTCGAGTGAAACACTCTACTTTTCATCACCCTCTATGAAAAAATAAAAGGCGCTCCATATTTTACTCTCCCAGGATATTGCAAGTAATAGATCACATTCATCACATTTCTTGCGTCAGTTTTAATACTTTTAGGAGTTAATTCTATATTTTCACTCTCACTTGAAGAACTAATTTTTCAATACAAAACCATGAATTTCTAACAATCCGTGAAAATTTACGAAAACGCGGATAGTTCGCGCGTTTATAATTTGATTTCTTTTTTTTTTATTCAGCCGGCGGCGCGACTATGGGCCTTCGCACCAGCCAGTCTTTATTATAACAATATTTGCGTTCGATTTCTTTGGCGCTGAACACTATTCCAAGATGTTCCAAATTCAAAAAGTGCACGGCAAAGATAATTATAAAGAGGATAAAAACTCATTACTGCCCGCTAAAAGTTTCTTAAAGAAAACACCACCTTTGTGTGCACTTAAAGGCTAACCAAGTCGTACTTTTCGAATAGATGGGATCAAAAATCTCTTGCCTTACTCCCAGAATACATAATAATAAACCAGAACACGCGTATGGCGATAAAAGTGAAGCAACTTGCGCGCAATGGCTGGCGTCACCGACGACGATGTGCCCGCCCGCGAGTACTTCCGTCAGCATGAGATTCTCTATTACTCGTCAACTAGAAAAGCCTTATTAATTTTGAAAGTTTTCCTTTTAAATTCATTAATAGACTAATCCATGAATTTTTCAAATTTAGAAATACAACGGTTTAGTTGTTTAAGGGTAGGAGATACAAGGCACGACTAACAAAATTTAGCACTTTCAAGCCTATTTTTTCGAAAACGGAACCCTAAATTATAAAATAATCTTAGAAGATTCATAACTATTTTTAAGCTCTAACCAACGATGCCCCCCCCACAAGACTGAAAAAAAACACGAACACGTTTGACGAAAAAAAAATACCCTTTAATTAATATTTTTAATAACTTTAATAAAAAAAATAAAAACAATTTTTAGGCTCTCCTCAGTATTATTATATATATTTCGGATCATCAGAAGGGTTTTGGCCAGATCTAAGAAATAAACTCCATTATCCATGCACGTGCATTCACATCCAATCTATAGGGGTTGAAATCAGGTAATCTCAATTCATGGGATGATGATGGCGTCCGCATCAGCGTCAAAAAGTTCTGATTTCGTTGTTCCAGAAGCACTTTCTATTTTGTGTTGCTCACATCACTATCTGGAACACGTGGGGCGTCCATGTCCTATCCCAATTCTGATTTCGGATCATCAGAAGGGTTTTGGCCGGATCTAAGAAATAAACTCGTCTTTGAGAAGTTTTGGAGTGTACAATCAATATTCACACACGTTTGCAACACGAGGCTTCACAATGATTCGGATGAAAACGGACTATTTTATAGACTGCGATGAGTTTGGCACGGGGCTGGCTTCCCAAGTTGACAGTTCAGCTGCTCCATCAAAAGTGTTCGTAAAATAATTGGCGCCTCTGTCGTAGCCTCTGTAGGTAGGCTGAATTGTCATTTAACGGTTCGATAATCACAACGATTCTGATTGGCTAACAAACAAGTACCAACACTACCAACTTCCGGGTTCCGGTCTCGCACAGACCACGCCTTGGCCAAAGATGACTATTATTACTACCCTAGCTAACCGCTTGACGTTTCAAGATAAAACACACGGTGCTTCGACGCATGCATAGATGGCGCCACGTCCTTGCGCTCCGACACGGCCATCCTGACGGCGATGCGTGCCCAGCAGCTGCCATAATCAGTAATGAGGAGTGGATATGTGTTTAAGTTAGGTATTCAGATTACCTAACTTATCATAAATCTACTACAGATAAGTAGGCCTGTGGTGTGGCCCTAGAATAGTACCACCCATCTCTTCCCGAGGGTGTGGTAAGAGGTGACTAATGGATCAAAGACCGGAGGATGGGCAGCAGCGTCTTTTCTGCGTACCGTGCCACACACCGCGATCGCCCACCTGCCTGCCAAGCGATTGCGCCTTTGTACAGCAGGGAACGTTGCCTGGCTGATGTGATGACGATGAGCTGTGTAGGTACTTGAACTCCCCTTCCACAGGGCAAAGCTCACGAAAAAAAAGGTAGGTACTTGAACTCCCCTTCCACAGGGCAAAGCTCATAAAAATAAAGGGAATACGTAGAGGTCGATGCTGTGTGACACACAGAGGCTCTAAAATGATAAAGGTCAGGTCGATGCTGTGCTCTAGGCGCATATGTCCATATGCGCCGTGGTACACAGGGGCCCTAAAAAAAAGGAAAGGTCGATGCTGTGCTCTGGGCGGTCTTGTACGCCGTGGTACACAGGGGAAAAGCAATGATGGTAAAAATGTGAAATAGTTTGCAGTCGTCACTACAAGTATCATCAGGAAACCTGACCAAACAACACTGGCTGTAAACAAATCTACAAGGAAACGACCAAATCATACGGTCGGCACCATCTTTTTCTTTGTTATAGCTTATGGTTAGTTAGTTTATGGTCAGTTAGTCTATGATGGTTCCGAACCAAGGTATCGTGTCGGCTTCATGCGGACATTGAGTCGTCAGACTAAAGAGTCGGACAACCAGCTGTCGTCAGTCTGTAGCATTGTCAATGGTAGTCGTGTACCTACTCAGTGCCTCTTAACTTGCACTGATGCAACAGATAATAACAGATTTCTCTTTAATGAAAACTGCTCACCCGATGGAATTCCAGTATTGTGCATCAACCACGCAAAGGTTGACTCTCTTCTCCATCACTGGGGCAGCTTCGCAGGTGCTTCCCTCTTGGCTGCATCGCTTCAAGCAGCTAGACAAGTAGTGGCCCTGCCCCTTGCCGATATGGGTCGTAAATACACAGATCCGTAGTAGCAATCCATGCACGTGCATTCACATCCAATCTATAGGGGTTGAAATCAGGTAATCTCAATTCATGGGATGATGATGGCGTCCGCATCAGCGTCAAAAAATTCTGATTTCGTTGTTCCAGAAGCACTTTCTATTTTGTGTTGCTCACATCACTATCTGGAACACGTGGGGCGTCCATGTCCTATCCCAATTCTGATTTCGGATCATCAGAAGGGTTTTGGCCGGATCTAAGAAATAAACTCGTCTTTGAGAAGTTTTGGAGTGTACAATCAATATTCACACACGTTTGCAACACGAGGCTTCACGATGATTCGGATGAAAACCGATTATTTTATAGACTGCGATGAGTTTGGCACGGGGCTGGCTTCCCAAGTTGACAGTTCAGCTGCTCGATCAAAAGTGTTCGTAAAATAATTGGCGCCTCTGTCGTAGCCTCTGTAGGTAGGCTGAATAATTGTCATTTAACGGTTCGATAATCACAACGATTCTGATTGGCTAACAAACAAGTACCAACACTACCAACTTCCGAGTTCCGGTCTCGCACAGACCACGCCTTGGCCAAAGATGACTATTATTACTACCCTAGCTAACCGCTTGACGTTTCAAGATAAAACACAGGGTGCTTCGACGCATGCATAGATGGCGCCACGTCCTTGCGCTCCGACATATATCTTTGCCAAATTTCAGCTCTTAACTATAAGTAGTCTAGGAGCTAGACCGCGGACAGACGGACAGACAGACACGACGAAACTATGAGGGTTCCTAAAAATCTCAACAGTCCATTTATGTTATAGGACCTGAAATTTACAATCGGTTGTCCGCCGCCGTAAAAAAAAATTAGCTTCCACAAACACGTTTACAAAACCTTTAGGCTACGTAAAATTGTTTTATATTTACAAAGATTTTTTCAAATTACCTAAATTATATAAAACGAATTTTTATATTATTATGGTTTATTATTTGTGTAATATTATAGTAATGACATGTATATTTAAATTAAATGATTTTATGAAATCTCATTTGTCTTATAACAATTTGTTAGTATAATATGTAAATTATTTTATTTTATTTTATTTTATCAATATACAGCGTGTAAAACAACTGAGCATTAATACTTAAAGTTAAGTATTTGCTCATTTGCAAATTGAACAACTTTTATTATACGACTTTGCTGAAATCGTAAAAAAAATAGTTTTCATACAAATTGTTCAGCTGGTTGACCAATTTTCTATGGGGAGGCCAATTTTTTTTTGAAAATCAACTATGCGTTCCTTGGGGAAATTTGTTCAGTTTGATAAGTCGTTGCCTACGTTTTAATGCCGACTTTTTTTACACGCTGCATACAGGTTGTAACAAAATTAGTTTAGGAGCCTTCTGGGGCTTGTAGTCATCATACTGTTTTTTTTTTCTTCGAAAAGTAGTGGCCCTAGCCATTATGCTACCGATGCTTTTTACGAAGTATATTTATGGTACTAATAAAATAGTATTTAACTATTAAATTTTTCAGTATTTTATTTATTTATTTTTTTGGTTTCTTCTTTCCAGCTAACAAAAAGCGCGGAAAAGGCAAAGGTTACTAAAAGACCATACAGCCAGGTCTGACGTATTTAAGTGCCGGTGCATTACAAATCTTCTCTGAAGTTCTTGACAGCATTTGCAGCAGCTACATTCTGAGGTGGAACACCCAGTTGCTGTAAGGCGTCTATAAAACTGCACCTAGAGCAAGTTGGGTTCTCACGTCCTCCTTCGTTTTATTTTCTTGTTCTCCACATTGCTCACGTGCACTAGGCGATTTTCTCCAAAATGCACCACTTTTCAAACAAAATCCTAGCAGAAAACAATGAAAAAACAACAAATTAAAACTACGAATGCGTCTACCACAAATCCCGCCAAAAAAAATCAGTATTTTATATTACTGCTTATTGCCTTTTTAATGTTTTACATTATAGCACCGCCTTTTTATCTTTTTCTGTCACTGTTTTCCTAGCCAAAGATTACCCAGAATAAATTGCTACCTAGCAATAAGGTAGACCTATTGTACAATATTTCTTCTATGTAATTTTCTTATTTTTTTTTATTGATTGATGCAATCATGCATATTGGACACAACCCAATGCCATTCATCACCTGTAATCTGTATTGTATTAATGCCATTCATCACCTGTAATCTGTATTTAGTAAGTAGGCGGCGATTGCTGGTCGCTGATATCATTTTTCCATCATTCCTTTTTCACAAATGGTAAGTTACTCTTGGCATCATCTCACCTGTTATCTAATTCGCCCTGTATAAGCACCCACGCATGCGCGCAATATCCATTATACCAAGATCCCTTATTCCTAAAGCAAACCTCTTAAATTTGTTATTTTAATGATACAGTCGTGAGGGTAGACAGGTCACCTGATGCTGGTGGGCTGCAACTTCAGGGAATACACTTCGGATGGTCTCGGAAAACATCGGATGTCTCCGATTTGGATTTCAGACGCATGGGGCGTACTAAGGTTTTGTAATTTTACTTATTTTATTATTAACTTCAAATTTAAATTTCATATGTACGTTTATCCAACGCTCTTACGGTGAAGGAAAACATCGTGAGGAAATCTGCACACGCCTGCGAAGAAACACGCAGGTTGTGTGTGAAGTCGACTAAACCGCACTGGGCCCGCGTGGTCGACTAAGGCCCGATCGCCCTAATTCAGAGTAGTCTCGAGCCCCTCGGTGGGGACGTATATGAGCTGATATGATGATTATTGACTTGCCCTATTGGTGTAGGTAGGTAGTATCCTAAACTTTTTCGCCCATTATTTTATGAGTCATTTATAAATATTCTGCGAAACAGATTCAGGATATGACATGAACTACATTTCAAATAGATTTCATCTAATTATTTTCTATAAGCTTCGTTTTATTATTTAGATTACTAGTTAGAAAGGAAAATTAAGTAAATATTATATAAAAATATTCTCGTGTCACAGTTTTCGTTCCCTTACTCCTCCGAAACGGCTTGACCGATTCTCATGAAATTTTGTGAGTATATTGAGTAGGTCTGAGAATCGGCCAACATCAATTTTTTTTTTATTGGTAGGGTAGTGTAGGGTAGGGTTGGGTAGTGTAGTGTAGGGTAGGGTAGTGTAGTGTAGTGTAGTATATGTAGGGTAGGGTAGGGTAGTGTAGGGTAGTGTAGGGTAGGGTAGGGTAGTGTAGTGTAGGGTAGTGTAGTGTAGGGTAGGGTAGTGTAGTGTAGTTTATGTAGGGTAGGGTAGTGTAAGTGTAGTGTAGGGTAGTGTAGTGTAGGGTAGGGTAGGGTAGTGTAGTGTAGTGTATGTAGTGTAGTGTAGTGTAGGGTAGGGTAGGGTAGGGTAGGGTAGGGTAGGGCAGTGTAATGTAATGTAAGGCGGTACGTAGTTCGCCGGGACAGCTAGTATCATATAAAAATATATTGTGCTAGCTGATCCATTATAAAAAGTTGTAAGAAAAAAACAATGTACCCTCACGAACTTTGCATTTATATTAACTTTTACTAGCTTTTTGAAAATAAACATATTTTAGAAATTATTTTGAACTAGACAAGATTAGATATGATTTTTTTACATTATTTGCAGTTCAAAGGTTACGTAACTCATCAAGTGGCTTTGTATGTCAAAGTCACCCTCAGCCCTCAATACGGCCCTGTGGCAAGGGTGCAATGCCCGCGCCGGCGCCTTGCGTCGATACGCCGCCCCCAAGCGCTGGCTGCATGCACGCGCCCCGCGACAAACCCCAAAAGAAAAACAATTTCCCACAAATTAAAACCTTTCAACACGACCTAACTGAAAAATAAAGCTATCAAAAAGACTGAACTCATTTTTCAATTAAATAAATGTCCATCTTTTTTGTGAAAAAATTGTGAAAAATAAACGATTTCAAATATCGAACGGCGATCGCGCGCTTGTGAAAATTTTAATGATTTACCCGAAAAGAGATTCTTGTTACAGTGCTAATGGGAACTCCAGAAAAACTCCAAGTGAAGTGAAAAAAATTATATACAACAATAAATTATGTAATCAGATATATATTTTTTTATGAAAAACCAACTTCACAGTACCTACTTTGGCCTACATTTTTGCCAGAGATTTCATGAAATCCAAAGTCCTTTATTTACGTAAAAAAATATATATTTTGTAAACGTATTTTATTTCGATTTTTTAATGGAATAGAAGTTGTTTTGTGATCGTTTGAAGCTGCTTGCGTAACTGACCTGGTGAGTATCGAACGGTGTACCTGCTTCGTCCCATGCGTTCTTTGATCATCACTCGTAAATTACACGTAGAACTCCACCAGTTTGAACAATGAAAAGTACCAACCTTAAGAAATATTTTAGTTTAAAAAAATGGTGCCGGGTCGTTCCCTTCCCTCTAATGTGGTTGAGGGGAGCGATGGCTGACTCTCGCGTTATACTCGTGACCAGGTACTGTCCGTATTAACCAATGACTTATATATTTGGTATTAACTGATCTTCTCTTGTCAAAGGCATTATTGACATTCAATGATTTTAATGTATAACTTCTCGTGTCGTTGTTTTCATGTTCTAATGACATAATTTGTTTTATACCAATGATTGTATTTTGACGTTATTAACTAATGATTGTTTATTTTTCACAAATGTCATGTATAACTATGAAAATACCAAAGGATCTATTGTCACCGGGAATACTACTGCATACCAAATTGCAATTCAATCGGAGCCCTGCAAGTCGCTCTAAAATCGATTCAAGATTTGACCTAAACAAACATACATACATTTAGTTAAAAAGAAGCTTTTAAAAACGTGTGCAACGCAAGCTGCATACACCCCATCAGATGTACAGGTTTCCTTACGGTGTTTCACTTCACGGTTCATCATATCAGCTCATATACGTCCCCACCGAGGGGCTCGAGCCTACCCCGAATTAAGGGCGATCAGGCCTTAGACGACCACGCGGGCCCAGTGCGGGTTGGTCGACTTCACACACAACTTGCGAGTTTCCTCGCAGGTGTGTGCAGGTTTCCTCACGATGTTTTCCTTCACCGTTGTTTTCCTTCACTTCACGGTTAAATCAAAAAAATTATCGCGCACTACCCCCGCAGTAGAAAGTTTCAATACTTCCTCTACCCCAAGGTTGTCGAGGAAGAAATCGCTTCTTAGCTATAAGACCGTCTAGCTATATCGGGCTCTATGTATGAATCCAAAAATCGCGGACACTTAGTATTAAGGGTTAAGTAAGTTCAGTTTGTTTGATGCAGCAATATTGTGTCAAAAGTTCCATACAATGGCCTGTTATAAAGCTTATAGATTAGTAAATAGGTACCTTGAACGAACCCAGGGCATTTACCTAGTATCTGATCAAAGTAGTTCGATATTTATAGCAGGCGATGGGCTAAATGGAACTCGACACGCAACTTTGAAGAACCGTACGTTTTCATCAGCCGATTAGATCTAAGATCATTTTAGGTTCCGTACCTAAAAAAGGAACCCTTATAGGATCATTTAATTGTCCGTCTATCTGTCTGTCTGGCTGGTGCGATAAGAGACAGGAAGTGAGCGTGCCTACAGCTCTAGTACCACACTGGAGATGTGGAGCCAGCTTCTTTGGCGTCCCGAGCGGGGATCGAACCGCCAGCAGCGAAATCCGCGGGAGGTGAGCGTGCCTACAGCTCCGGTACCTACCTGGAGAGTAGGTAATGGTCTCTTCCACGAGGCACTCGCCTTGCAGAGTACCAGGACAAGCGTCTTGGTGGCAAGACCTACGCAGTTGGTCCTTGTCTTATGGTGTTGGCAGGAATAGCGGCCCTCAGTATATGATCATGTGGTCGGTGAGTGGGGACGCTATATCATAAACCTGCTAGTTGAGTGTATCTGGTAGATATACGAGAGGGCATGTCTGTCTGTCTGTCGAGATATTTTTTTTTAGGAATGCGTGGTTGTATCATGTTGAAATTAATATCAAATTCTTATTTCTGCGATCCCTTGGAGCTGTAAAAAAATAAGCTTCTAAATCAAAGCAATCAAAAATACGGCCATTTATGCTAACACTCGCAAATAAATCAAAACCGTTAATTAGGTACTTCCCGTTGACCGAGAATCATGAAATTTGGTAAAAAGTAGGTCTCACAAGATAATTAAAGGAAAAAATCCGAAAATTGTTAATTTGTAGTTGTACGAGTATATGTCGCAGGATACTAGCAAAATCCGTCGTTTCACGAAAATCCTAGGAAGATTGCACACTATGGAGTAGAAAACTCCGAATAAAACCAAGTCGGACGGAGCTCCGCTTCGTTAGGTAGGTTGAGTTTGGTTAGCATGTCTTTTTCTACCGTAAAAAAGACCCCCGCGTAGCGGGTGTCCGTCCGACTTGTTATTATTCGGAGTTTTCTACTCCATAGTGTGCAATATTCCTAGGATTTTCGCAAAACGACGGATTTTGATATATAATTTTAAGTCGAAAAATGTCCACTGCTGAACAGCGGCCTCCCCTTAGAATTTCCACTACGACCGGTCATGCGCTGCCCGCATCCAACGGCTTCCTGCGATCTTCACCGTCACTTCAAGTCGTCGGTCCACCGCGTGGAAGGCCTGCCTACGCTACGTTTTCCAGTACGCGGTCGCCACTCGAGAAATGTACTACCCCAACGGCCCTCTGTTCTATGAGCTATGTGCCCTGCCCACTGCCACTACAGTTTAGCGATTATGTGAGCTATGTCGGTTACTTTGGTTCTCCGGCGGATCTCCTCATTTATGATTCGATCGCGTAGGGAAATTCCGAGCATAGCTCGCATCCATTGCCCTTTGGGTGACCTTGAGCCTTCTTAAAACTATATCATTATTGTTAATTTATTATTAATAATATTTGTCATTGTCTATATAAATATTTTTTTACAATTACAAACTTACATTTCTTGTTAAAAAATTTACCGTGAATCGAATCAATGTATTTTTTTTGACTTTAAAGTTAAGTTTGTCCTTCAATCCGTTATTGTTTGTAAAACTACAAAACACACAAACACACACAGTGATATGGTGTGGTGGTACGGAACCCTAGGTGCGCGAGCCCGACTCCAACTTGACCGTTTTTTTTTTAGTTTTCAGAATCATGAGTAGATTCCCTAATTAAAAGAATGATGAGTAATACATAAGGTATTTTAATAGTGAGGAAGATTATCTTATCGTTAGCAATGAGATCTTCTCTTAAAGCAGAACCTGAATGCAAAACAACAAATAAAAAAAAACCGGCCAAGTGTGAGTTTTACTCGCATTATGGAGTCAGTACTGAATGAAAAAAAAGCATATTTCGGTCGCTTGCGTTGATGTCTTTTGTTTGTAATGAGAATAGATATCATTGTCATAGTTGTTAGGAGAGGTGTGGTGGTACGGAAAACTTGGAACGCAAGTCTGACTCGCATTTGGAAAGTTTATTTTAAACCCTGCACGTATACAGATAGGACCATCCTCATCGTCAAAATTTTGTTAAAGACTTCAACGAATCGAGTGAAAATAAAGGAGCACCTATTTCATCAGCTGATTATGAAATTTTAAATAGTAGGACATGTAATCAATTCAAAAGGAAAACTATCACGGCTAAGTAGGTTTTCTTTGTTTAGGAGCAATATTCAATCGTTTTAAGGTGTGCAGTTGGATTTGTAAGAAGTTGATAGATTTTCCATACAAAATATTCCATTACCAACTATAAAAATTATTTTGTGGTTCAAAATGTATTAGACATTCTCTGTTTATTTTTTGAAAAGACAACGGAACCCTACTTTGCGCGAGTCCGACTCGCACTTAGCCAGTTATTATAGGTTTATTAGGAAAAGGAATAATTTTAGTTGTTCATCAAACAATTAATCACCTATCAATATATTTTCATCATTTATTTATGACATCATCATCATATCAGCCGAAAAACGTCCACTGCTGAACAAAGGCCTCCTCCAAGGATTTCCACGACGACCACATCTGCGCTGCCTGCATCTATCGGCTTCCCGTGATTTTCACCAGGTCGTCGGTCCACCGCGTGGGAAGTCTGCGCAATGAGAATGACTTATGACAATCGTATCAAAAATACTGATTGCACATCAAATTATCTATCCTTCTAAACTGGACTAGAGTTGAGCAAGCAAAGCGATGGATAATAGGTTCTGTTAGGTTTGATTTTGACATTGTGACAAAATATGATTATAATCCAAAATTATCCATAAATTTATTTCCAAAATAACTGTAATACCTTGGTTGTAAAATTGTTATTCAAATCAAATGAGTTAAGTAAAATTTATTCAAAGTGTGTTTTATCTATCTATAATATAATAAAACTGTAACGGGGCCGCGTCTGTACATGAAATATTTTTGGAAAATAATCACTGTGGTGGACATTACTAACGATATCGTTAGTAATGTCCACCACAGTGATTATTTTCCAAAAATATTTCATGTACAGACGCGGCCCCGTTACAGTTTTATTATATTATAGATATAGAGGCCAAAACAACAACTTTTGGAATTTTTGTCTGTCTGTCTGTCTGTCTGTCTGTCTGTATGTTCGCGCATCACGCAAAAACTACCGGGCCAATTTTGATGAAATTTTGTATGGTGGTTCCTTATAGCCCGGGGTAACATATAGGATACTTTTTATCTCGGAAAATTGAAGAGTTCCCGTGGGAAAATTAAAAGTATTCATTTATAGAATGGCTCACCACGCAAATGTGGCTTGACATATTACAATCTAATTTTACACTTTGATACCCTATATCGCGAACTAAAACTGGAACATTGTGAATCCCAAAAAAATTAAAGGTTCCTGCAGGAGTGCAAAAAATTGTATTTTTAGAATGGCTCAACGTAAAAATATGAAACCTTTACATTGGGATGGGGTGTTTTGACCATCATTGTATAGTCGGGTATTCTTTATCCCGAAAAACTAAAGAGGTCCCGTGGGAAATTAGATCTATTGATACTTACATTAATAACAATAGAGTACTTTTTTCTCCATATTAGCTACACATACCACACATAATAATCATAGCAGCAGAATGTCAATACATATGGCACTGCAGGGATAATAAAACGCGCTCAAGTTGTATTAAAACATTAAAATATTATTTCATACTTTTGATTGGATTTCTTTTATGTATTTTTCAGCATACGCTACTTTACACAACTTTTACTCTGGAACTATGGCACGTAGCGATGTGTCTCATAGACGAACCGATAGGTATTTTTTTTACAGATTCCAATGGTGTAAAAAAATTAAAAACACATAAATCGAGTTTAGCATTTTTTATCAGGAGGCACAGACATGGGAACTCTTCTGACGGCGACTATTTGCGTGTGGCAGTTGCTCTCCGCCTGCAATATCAATATCTGTGATAGGTTCACTCAATCAATGTATTTGCGGGTCCACGGTGGAGGCAATTGGCCATCAAGCACTGAGTTGCGGTCATTGTTTGTGAAGATTCCCACGTCACCAATTCCTTAATGACCTCACTCGGAGGGTACTGGTCTCTGCCAGATGGAATATTCCATCTTCGATGCAGCCGCCGGGCTTTAGTCGATGTGATGGAAAAAGGCCGGAGGGTTTAAACAGGTGCCATGGCAGAGAGGAACGTGCCTGCTCTGGGACGCCACTTTTTCTGCCTCTCACCTTAGCCGTACGGTACTGCTGCTCAATTTGCGGCGAGAAAGAAGCATAATAAGTACTCGATCTTGGAGGCAAATTACTGCTTTGTGCCGCTGGTCTGTGGGACAACCGGCTGCTGAACCGTTCATTAAGGAGATTGGCAGTCGCCATCGAGAGAGGAGACGTGACGCCCGCTCCGGGTCCTACAGCTGCTAAGGTTGTCTATTGCCATCCAGCGCGGCAACGAGGAGTGCGTTAAGGGCTCCTTTGGAGCTAATACGACTCGAGGATTTGACCCATATTAATATTTTTAGGAAATTTTATTACTACATTGATATAATGATTTGAATTAGTTTTTGATAATATAGGTATATGTGTTATTTCATCATATCAGTTTATATACGTCCCCACCAAGGGGCTCGACCTGCCCTGAGTTAGGGCGATCAGGCCTTAGACGATCACTGGGGCCCATTGCGGGTTGATTACACACATAAGCTTCGAGTTTCTTCGCAGGCGTGTGCAGGTTTCCTTACGATGTTTTTCTCACCGTAAGAGCGTCGGATAAACGTACATACGAGTATGAAATCGATATTCGTATAGATCTTGGTAAGTAACAGGATTCGAACCACGGCCTTCTGGACAGGAGGTAGTGGCCCTAACCGTTACGCCACCGATGCTCTATATATGTCATTTAAGATTTAGAAATCCTTACTTAATATTATAAATGTGAAAATGTGTTTGTTTGTTTGTTACCTATTCACACTTCAACACCTCTACCAATCTTGATGAAATTTGACATGCAGGTAGCCTGTACCACTGGGAATGAAGTAGTCTACTTTTTATCTCTGGAAATTATCATAGCCCGATGCAGTTCCTAAAGAAACTAAAACAATACTCTTTGTTCGTTAAGTAATTTAAAATCGCAACGAAAAAATGGATTGGTGTGATTTTTAGCACAGAGATTAATTTACTAATAAGTATATTCTATAATAAAGCGTCGGTGGCACAACCGGTAACGACTCGGTCCATCTAACCAGAAGTACCGGGTTCAAATCTGGACGGCCAATGTACCAATGAGTTTTTCAAAAACTTACGTACATACTTACCGATTGCTTTAACGGTGAAGGAAAACATCGTGAGGAAACCTGCACACGCCTGCGAAGAAACTCGAAGGTTGTGTGTGAAGTCGACCAACCCGCACTGGGCCCGCGTGGTCGACTAAGGCCTAATCGCCCTGATTCAGGGTAGGCTCGAGCCCCTCGGTGGGGACGTATATGAGCTGTAATGAATGAATATTCTGAAATAGTTCCCGAGGGATCTGGGGACAACTTTTTTCTACGCTCGCGTACGTCGGTGGCGTCGCAACGGGGCAACGGATTAAAGTGATTTTTTGTATAGAATTTGTAGAGGGGGTGGGAAGTGCCAAAGACTGCTAATCCGAATAGCCCGATACAGTTGCTGAGGGAACTGGAGAAAACTCATGTCCACGCTTGCGAGCTGATTGCGGCTCGCGTACCACTCACCCTCAAAAAGAGTCATAAAAGCTATGTCCACGCGGGCGAAGCCGCGGGCAAAAGCTAGTTTTGAATATGTCAGGGTTTGTTTACTTCATTTTTAGTTATAGTTTTACTGTAAAACAAGAAAATAAAGCTACTTTAATGGTTTCATTCAATAATAATAAACATGTTCCTGTATCGCTAGTGGTAAATTAAATATCGTTTTCAGATCGAAATGCGTATTATTTTAAGGACCGGGTTTTATTAAAATTAGGTAACCAAGTCTAAACAGATTACCATGAGATATGACAGATGACAGCGCCAACATTATTTTTACTTTTGGCCACTATGAGCGCTGCGATCGATTATATTACCCACACCTAGTACTTCGCACCCAGCGAATACTTGTAGGTAAATATTGGTGCGTCACGAACCGAAATTGTTGCTTAGTAATAATTAATTATATTTTGAGGTAAGTATTTTGCTGTGCAATCAGTAACTGTGATAGGAATTGGGATTATTTTATTATACAAACAGCAGTTTTTTTTTTGCGTTTAAATAATAAATAAATATTCTGGGACAAATCACATACTACCCTTAAGAAAATGATTTAGTTATTTAGCCTCAGTTAACTCTAATAAAGTCTCTAATAAATTGAGTTACCAAGATACGGTCGAGGAAATGCCACGAACCGTCAAACCCATCCAGGTGATGACCGTGCTTCAGATCATGTAACCTGCGTGATCGACGCAACCACGCAAATTGCGTTAAGCTACGACAACTTCATACGTATGTTAATAACATTCTAGTTACATTCAAATTCGTTCTTGATTAAAAAAAGAAGTGCTAAGTAATTACTCCATGAAGGAGAAAAAATCGCCGTCCTTACCGCATTTTTTTTTCTTTCCTTTTTTTAAATCCACCATTAATAAGCCCTTGGCATCATCTCACCTGATAAGTGACGATGATGCCGAAGATGGAATCGGGCTTACCGAGATTTCCCAACACAATGGGGATCTGGCTATTTTATCTTCACGCCGGAACACAGCAATGCTGATGTTTGGCGGCAAGACTTACGCGTGACAAGACGTGTCAGGCATTTAGATTTACACCTTACGGAGGTGTGCAACGCGACCTTTATAAACATCTAGAATCAGCTGTGCAGGTTTCCACACAATGTATTCCTTCACCGGTAAAACAATCGGTAAGTATATGTACGTAAGTTTCGAAAACTCAATGGTACATTGGCCGTCGGGATTTGAACCCGGGACCTCTGGGTAGAAGGACCGAATCGTTACCGGTTGATCCACTGACGCTTAAAACTTAATCCTTAAAAGAACACGTTAAAAAATCGACTTCCATAAAAACAACTGAATACATTTTTGCATTATTATTTTTGGTTTTTGTTAATTTTCTAATAAAGTGCTACACGTATTTTGATAAAATGTATATGGGACCACACTTACTTTCAAATAAAGAAAGAATCATAAAAATCGATTCACCCAGTCAAAAGATCTGAGGTAACAATCATAAAAAAAATGCATACAGTCGAATTGAGAACCTCCTCCTTTTTGGAAGTCAGTTGAAAACTGAACGAAAAAGAGACGTGTAGCACTCGGGGACTGCCGCGATAAGGCTATTGCATAGCATTTTTTATCAACTTATGCAATTATAATTATTTATTTATTTTTATTTATGCAGTATTTACCAGTACCATATAGCCCTTGGGGCGCGGGATGTTTATGTAATAAATTAACACTAAGAAAGTTCATGATCATCATCATCATCCGCCATCATCAATCGCCATCAGCAATCGCCATTATCAATCGCCATCATCATCATGATGGATAGATAGATGGCACTATAAGTTTTTTAGAACTCAATATTATTATTTTTTGGGGTGTCAGGTTTTATTTTCGTTACGAAATTTCTTGATTCGGTCCCCTTAAAGCCCGCGATAAAAGCTATACAATAGCTTTATAAAACTTTAATTAACCGTAGAGTTCTAGGACGTCTTACGCATTTAAGTACAACTACGTTTTCGTGGTGTACTGCCTTGTTTGCCGTCACCTACAGCAAGGGCCGGCGATAAAGAACAGAGAAGTAATAAGACGCACTCAAAGGGGCAAAATGTCTGTCTGGAAACATAAATGGGAGGCCATCCTGTCAAAGTATATATGTATATTATACATACAGTATGGACACTCCCTGCCGCTCTCTAGATTCCGACCTCACCCCCTCCTCACCCAGATTGATAAAGATTGGTTACAGTTTGGTTGTCGAACGTATAGGAATTCGTCGCCATTTCGTTCTTGTTCATTTCAGTTCGTTCCGTCATTCCTTTTTTGAAATGGCATTTCTGGGCCGTTGTATGAAGTGTCCAGGGTGTGACCCTGTACTAATTTTCTTGCATTACCTGCTTGGCATAATGATTAAGGCCATTAGCTTCACATCAGGAGGTCGCGGGTTCGATTCCCCGCGGAGTCTATCTTTGTAAGACTCGGTTTGGTTGGTGGAAGAGCAATTTCTAAGCCCCCGATCTAGCTACCACCATCTTGTCTAAATCTTGCCGCCAAGCATCAATGCTAACAACATTGATGTATTCCGACTTGAAGATAAGATAGCCAGTTCAAGATTCAAGGTATTTATTCCAAATAGGTGCAAATTACACTCTTTCTGATAGTCATAAATTAACAATAACATAATTTCATTTGTAAAAATCAAGAAATAAACAATCATTAATTAGTTTATAATGTCAAAATTAAATCCTAGAAATAAACCAGATTATGTCATTGAAACATGAAAACAATATGACACGAAAAGTTATATACACAATTATTGAATGTCATTGAAACTTTTGACAAGAGTAGGGCAGTTCGCACGGATAGCCGAATTGGGGAATCTTGGTGAGCCCGCTTCCATCTTCGGTAACATCATCACTTACCATCAGGTGAGATGTTGTCAAGGGTTTACCAATTGTGAATTAAAAAAATCGGCCAACTAAGGGGCTAAATTTTTAATTACGGACCTTATTAAATTAACAGACATGCTACAAAGATCCTCAGTATTTTTTAGTTTCAACAACTTCAAGGCTTTTACAATTGTGTGTGGATTAACTTTTTGAAATGTAAAGTCTTCTTCGCACTTTGGTACATTTTCAAAAAGTAATAATAGGCGTTCCCCATTGCGTTAGGGAATCTTGGTAAACCCGCTTCCATCTTTGGCATCATCGTCACTTACCATCAGGTGAGATGATGCCAAGGGCTTACCAATTATGAATAAAAAAAAGGTTCGTTTTATGAGATTACTGTATGGAACGAATATATCTTTTTTAGTATTCCTGTAGTATAACTTTACTGAGTATACCATATTTCAGTTTTTACGCTTACTATCCTGGAAAATTATAAAAATGTTGGAGTCCTTTTTGAGTAAATAAATGCATTGTTTATTGTTTTATGGGAGATACCTTGTTTGTAGAGTTATCCTAGAAAATTTAAAAAAATAGTGAGAACAGTTTTTACAAGGAAGAAGGAAGTAGGAACAAAGGAGTGTTTTTTTTCAGGTCTAATGTATGTATGTTTCTTCATTCCACGATATCTTCTAAACGGCTTGATGGATTTTAGAGTGCGTTAGATTCGTCTTGATCCCGTGGGTGACAAAGAACACATTTTACCTGACTTCCCAAAAAGAGAGGTAATGTTTTAATGCAGTCGTGTTTTATTAAATTTTTAGTTTAAAAATGTTGAGGAAAAACTTGTGATGAATATAACCACCAAAAAATTTTCTTATCTGTGAATATAACTGCAATCGCTTTGGGACGACACCCTTTTATTCGCACACACAACATTTACAACTATCAGCAATTACAATAAGTCTGCAATTAGGTGACAGCAGTAGAAATAATTAGTTTGGTAAAGGCAATATATTTACAGTCAAAAACACGTTTTGATACAAGTAAAGTATAATTAAAATAAATTTTGATTTGATTAATGATTATACTAAATTCTTTTTGAATAGTTTTTTGTGTCTTAATCCCACTAATATTATAAACATTCGTGTTTGTGTGTGTGTTTGTTTGTTACCTCTTTTCACCTAAACGACTAGACGGCTTTGGATAAATCGGTAGGTAGACAGAATAGGACCTGATTTTACATAATATAGGCTACTTCTAATACTTTTTAACGCGAACGAAGTCGCAGGCAACAGCTAGTTATAAATAAACAAGCTAAAACTATTCAGGTTCGGTGATTTTTGCTGCAAAGGAGCCCAGCGGGGCTACGTCGACTCGAGTGTTTTCCGGAGCCCGCGCGCAAGCGTCACAGCCTTTAGTTTACAAAAAAAAAATGAATGTATGTGGCTGTGCATACTTTTTCTCGAAATTTTAACTACCTGTAGTAGTTGAACATACACAAATAAACTTTAAATATTACACTTACTTAGTAACAAAGATGACAGTAAGGTATATCAGACATGTTAAAATATTTCCAAATAATTTTGGTTTGTATGTTTGTTAACCGACTTCAAGAAAGGAGTTTTCTCAACTGGACCGTATATATATATATATATTTTTTTATGTGTGTTCGCGTATAACTTCGTCGTTTATGAACCGATTTTAATCATTCTTTTTTTGTTAGAAAAGAGATATCCCAAGGGTGGTACCGTGATAAGGAAAGCAGTATCTGATGATGGCATCCCAGAGAAATCGAGGGGAACCTTAGTTTTCTGTTTGAAGTCGGTTTTTTTTTTGTTCAAAACTATAATAACTTTACTCCGATTTTTCCTGGAATAATTAAGTACCCAGTTCAGTAGCCATTATTAAGTCCTAGTTATTCACAAAGTTTCATTAAAATCGTTGGAGCCGCTTTACTCAAAGACTGATAATATAGCTATGAAGCTGAAATTTGGTATGGTGGTTGTTTGGTTTGATTTGTTTTGGTTAGTAGCCCCCTTATCGCGAAAAACTTCCCGTTCCATTACAAGTGCGTGAACGTCTGTTTCGTAATAACAATCAACAACTGTTTTTTTTTTCAATCTCAGATGATTCATTTTCACGTGGTTTTCTCATAATTTGTCATGTACAGTTATCCAAGCAGATGCAGTCACGGGTAACCGCTTGTACGGAGTTCCGTGTCAAAATGTTTTTAAAAACAAAAATATTTTCTTTCGTAAGACACTTGTAATATAATAAAGGTATAAATACGTATGTTTAATCAGCTGCATTATGAACCAAAAAGGGGTGGAATAAGAGTTATTTTAGGAGCAAGTGTGTTGAATTTATAATTTATTGTGTAAAATTTTTTGTCCTTACTAATTATTAAAGCACAGCTCAAACCACTGACCGGATCGGGCTTGAATTTAGCATTCAGATAGCAATGATGACACAGCATCCGCTAAGAAAAGATTTTGGGAAAATTCCACGGGAACTAAAAAAACAGTATCGGCGCGGGCGAAGCCGCTGAGCATCCGCTAGTCATGTGCAAATTACACAAAAAATACTTCTTCATATTTTTTTTCTGGAAAATGGTATTTATTCTGAAATTAAGATTGTGTAACATCAGGAAACGCTTGTGTCTACCAGCTTCCTTCCAGCTTCTTAATGCAGTATCCTTCTGC
The DNA here is from genome assembly GCA_947284805.1 of Coleophora flavipennella. Lineage (NCBI taxonomy): Eukaryota > Metazoa > Arthropoda > Insecta > Lepidoptera > Coleophoridae > Coleophora > Coleophora flavipennella. The sequence goes on from OX369297.1 coordinate 4,289,142, forward strand.
AATGCTTTATACCTACACGTTACAAAGATACATAATAACTTCTTTCAGAAGTTACTCTACAAGAGGTTTCTACATCTTTGACACAGTTATTATACAGCGTTGTGTTAATTCTTAAACGCTTTGTTAACTGATTATGAACCTTAAGCCAAACATTTTAGGTTCCCGCTTGAATAACCTCGCCCGCATTGCAGGCGCAATGCATCATGTTTTAAAGCCTAAGTTTCGCAAAAGCTTATGTACTCGTATATTTAAGTAATGCATCGCTATTTTTATTCTATGGGACTTTCAGCTACCTTAGGTGCACGTTTGGTTCCTAGCAGAATTCGACTTGTACCTGACCTGCTTATTTTCCTGCTTCGGTAGTGTGTTTTAATTTTGAGTTTTTTAAAAGGAGGGTAGTTAGTGTCTATGTTTCTATAGCTAAGCCTGCAGCCTAAACGACTTGGTGGATTTAGAGTGCGAGGTGTCGTTAGATTTGTCTTGTTATCTTGATTGTTACAGAATATTTTCGGGTGTTACAGAATATTCAATTATATCGGATCCCTTGAGTGTTACAGAATATTTTTTAACAGTGGGGTTTTTAATTTTATTAAAACTTGCCATTTTTGTTATCCGACGACGTTAAAATTCTACATAAACTATGCCTATTTTAGTAAATTAATTTCCACAGAACCAATTTTGAGAACTGGCTTAGTGCGAGTCGAACTTGCACATTGAAGCTTCCGTACCAAAACACAATTGTTGGTACGAGACTCTACAAACATTAAAAAATACAACAACGCATTGAAGAACAAACTTAATTTTGTAATGGAAAAAAGGTTTTCCCATACCTAAAAAGACATAGAAAGCATAGGGTAGGCAGACCTCCCACTCGGTGGACCGATGACCTGGTGAAGGTCGCGGGAAGCCGCTGGATGCGGGCAGCGCAGAACCGGTCGTCGTGGAAATCCTTGGGGGAGGCCTATTACCAGCAGTAGACGTCCTTCGGCTGATATGATGACATAGACATGTCACGGTCAATTTTTCAACTGCAAATGTAGTTTCTAATCGCAATGATATGATTACAAATTTAGAATTTTCGGATGTTTTCCTTTACTTTTTATGTAAGACCTTGCTTCTTGCCAAATTTCATGATCCTATGTCAGCGAGAAGTACCCTATAGGTTTTGATTTTCTTTGATATTATTATTATCAAAATGTGTGACGTAAAATAATCGTAGCTTTTTTTAATTGCTTTGACTTACAAACTTAATTTTTTATAGCTGCATGGAACAGTATAGGTATACCTTAGTACAATATATTGATTTCAATTTGATACCTCTGCGCTTTCCTAAAAAACAGGGTCTTGTCTAACAGACAGACGGACAAAGAGGTGATTCTGTAAGGTTTCCTTTTGAGGTGCGGAACCTTCAGATGAGGTGTCATTGGTTTCGTCTTGATTTTAAAATTTTCCTATTTAAGTGCATGAATACAATAGATAGATAGATAAGCATTTATTCAGAGCCCACACAAGCAAAAAAAACAGGTAATACAATGCAAGTAAAAATAATAATAATTAAAACTACTTATTTTAAAATCTTAATAACTATTAAATATAAGATGGGCTAGGAAAATGACCAGGCTTAGCTTGAATGCTACGAAAACTTAGATTCGCAGCGCTGATGATTCTGCCAGGCCATTGAGACAAAGCGAATGCGTGCACCATTGTTAACTATCCAAGCCAACGAGTTAATATTAATTTGAATAAGTTTAAGATTAATGCAGATAATAAGCTTACAGTCAGCCTAGTTATCAATAACAAAGTTTATGATTCTTTTAAAGATAAAATATAACACGTTTACATAGAAAACAGAAAAGACAGAGGAAAAAAAAACGTAACCTCTAATAAATTATTTAAAGCTATAAATACCCATACCGAAAGAGTACAAACCTATAGTGTAAGTAGTATTAACTTGAAAAGCAAAATGTCTATTAAAATTATAATTAATAACCCTAACAATGTATCGCGCGTAACAGATTAAAATAAATAGAAACAGGTAACAATTATGTGGTAGAGTAGAACGGAGTCTTTTATTCCGTTAATAGGTGCTTCCGGTAACATTTTTTGAAGGCGAACTTTTCAATTTTAATTTCATATTTTTTTAATAATTTAAAGCAAATTACAAGTCATTTTAAACATAAGATTAGTCATAAGTTAGTTATAATTTTTTTAACCTAATTAAATGTTATAAAGCATTTCGCTGTTATTACAGTATTTTATTTATTCAAGAATAAAAAAATTCGTCAACAGTATACTTTACGTAACAGAACTTTGACGTGATAGAACGAATAGGAGGGGGAATATCATTCCAGCACTTAGAGGAGAGGAAACTAAAGCTACCACGAAACATAGAAGTCCTATGCTTTGATACACAGAAGACTTTAGAGCACAACCTTGCTGTATAACTATGTTGAGCATATCTCCAAACAAGTTTATCATAAAGGTACTAAGGATGTTTAGTCTTAATTACTCCAAACAGAAGTGAGGCATAAAGAAGTTTAAGACGTGCATCTAGTCTTAATATATTAGAAGAATATAGAAATGGCGTTACATGAGACCGATAGGGGATGGGAAAACAAAATCTTGCACAAGTATTTTGAACACGTTGTATCAAATGAAACGTCTTTTTTATAAAGGCATGGCCCAAAGACAGTTATGGCATAGTTCAGTTTAGATAGGACAATCGTTTCACAGAGTCTTACACGAAGGTCAACGTTTATAAAGGGTAGAATTCTATAAAGAATCTTGAGCCTATAAAAACAGTTCCTAGCAAGCTCTGTGACATGGTTTTCAAAATGAAGATAGCTGTCCATAAGCAGTCCCAAATTCCTTGCCCCAGAGACTCGCTCTATCGTTTGGCCATTTATTTTAATTGAGGGATTATATGCAGTCAATTTTTGAACTTGATGCTTTGTGCCAACTATTAAAAGCTTTGACTTAGAAGGATTAAAGACCAAACAGTTATCGACAGATCAGGTAAAAATGCGATTCAAATCTTCATTAAGTGAGGCAACCGCTGTTTCAATGTTTGATAATTTGACGGGAATGTGTATCTGTAAATCATCGGCATACATATGATAGTTACAATAATTGATACAGTTGACAATGTCTGCACTATAAATAATAAATAACAGTGGGCCCAGTATCGAGCCCTGTGGTACTCCACGTGATACTGATTTTAGTTGCAAAGATATTCACCATTAGATTTACTTAAAATTACTTTTTGTTTTCGGTTGCTAAGGTAACCATCTAACCATTTGACTGAATTATTGTCAAAACCATATATAAATACATAGTTTTGATAGTAAAAGAGCAATATGTATAGCGTCAAAAGCCCTAGAGAAATCCAATAAGGTAAGGAAGCAACCCGAACCAGAATCAAACGATGAAAGGAGATTGTCAACTACCTCAAGCAAAGCAGTGGATGTGCTACGATCCTTTCTAAAGCCCGACTGGAGTTCAGAAAGCACACCACTACGCTCACAGAAGTTGGCAACTTGTAAATAAACGGCCTTTTCAACTATTTTCGAGAAAAAGGGAAGTATGCTAATTGGACGTAAGTCCCTAAAATCCACTGGATTATTTTTCTTTGGTATAGAACGAATAAGAGCGACTTTCCAGGCAGACGGGAAAGTGTATTTCGCAATAGATCTATTAACAATAGCAGTTATGACACTTAAAGTTCTAAGTAAAGTAAGTAAAGTCATGTCCAAATTAATACCGTCTGACCCCTGTGCACTCGACTTTATGCCCAGAATAATTTGACGGATTATATTACGGATTAGCTATAGCGTTTTCATGCACTGTCCCAAACCGAAAAGATACGTCGCTGTGTCTCCGATATTCAAAATTAGTAAGATTAGAAATTGTTGTGAAATCTTCTCCTGGGATGTTTTAAAAATAATCGTTTGTAGAGTCAGGGAATTTAAGGTAGTCAGGAAGATCACCCCGACTATTAATATCAGGAAGAACAGTTGATTTCAGATTACGCCACAAAGATTTCGAATCATTAATGTTACAGTTAATATTATGATTAAAGTAAGCTATTTTTTCTGCGTACATACTAGTATTGGTAAGATGCTTTAAAGTCTTATACTGTTTTTTGTAAGATTCCATCTTAGTTGCCCGATATTTGTTGTGAGCTTTGTCGCGGAGCTGCATCATATATCGAACGTTACTGGTAAGCCAAGTGCTTGTCGCTTAGAACCCGCGTAATCTCGGGTGCGTGTTTATTAAACAAATGATTAATATTATTATTAAATGAGTCAACCATAGTATTGACGTCCTCTATCAAGGATATTCTCTCCCAGTCAATCAAATCTAGATCTTTATTATACTCTGTTATATTAATACTCTTTAGGGGTCTATATTTTATGCATCGAGGCGGAATTTTACTTCTCTTAATTTGAGTTTCAACTAACACCACAGCATGTCCACCTAGTTCCGGAATATGAATAACTTTAGTGTTTAAAATGGTAATATCAGTAATAACCAAGTCAAGAAGAGTAGCGTTATGCGTGGTGAAATGAGACGGTTCACTAATGCAGTTGCTTAGATTAGTGTATTGGCTAAGACGTTGTGTTCTGCTGTCATCTGTTAACAGATCTATGTTGAAATCGCCCAAAAAAATAATTCTATCAAAGTGGCCTAGGGCTACAATAAATTCCGTGTGGGCATCAAAAAAGTTTTCTACAGTCACCCACTGTGGACGATAGGCAGTCCGCACCAACAAACGTGTAGACTTAATTTTCAAGGTAAGCCACTTCTGTTCAACTTCCACATGAGTAATAGGGTGAGGACAGGTTCGAACATTAACCCCGCGTCTAATGTAAAAACCTACCCCACTCCCTTTAGTTTTACGAAGTCCTGTTGGACGCGGCAAATGACGAAACCTATAACCTGGTACAGCTGGAGCGCAGAGATAGAGAGCTCTATATCTAGGAGGCCCCCGAAACCTGGCCGAAATCACACCCTGGACACTTCATACAACGGGCCAGAAATGACATTTCAAAAAACGAATGACGGAACAAACAAAATAGCGACGAAATCCTATACGTTCAACAACCAAACTCTAATCAATCTGTATCAATCTGGGTGACGAGGGGGTGAGGTCGCAATCTAGAGAGAGCGGCAGGGAGTATTCATACTGTATTTTAGTACTAATATATATACTTTGCCGAAAGTAAGCCATCAACCTACCGTTTTTTCGTGACCACGCAGTTCTTTTGTTATAGAACCATGATATGTTAAAATAAGTTCCCTCACACGGACGCGCACGCACGCACTTACACACACACACACACTACGCACACACACATTACAAAAATGCATGTTGAAGTTTTTTTTTTAGTTGTATAATATTATTATTTTTCATCACAACACAGATTAATACAGCCGCGTAATAGCAATAACTTGTTAATCGTATTTATGGCCACCACAACACAGGCATTGCCAAGTGTGCGATCACTGTACACATTTGTAGCGTAACTTAATTGATTCTGAATAAAGATTCTATCACTCATTCATTTATCACTGTTTTCGCTCGTGGACCAAAAAAACTTGCCAAACCATTATCATGTTACTTAGGATAAACGTATAAACCTATGGTTTAGCAAGTCTAATTTAAAGAGTCTACGTTTTTTTTGTGCGAACAGCTAAAGCTTACAAAGCCCTGTTTATGTAAAATTTACCTTTTACCTTTTTATTTTATAGCTTTAAGACTTTTTGCTCGTTGCTGGGTAAGTTGACCTATTCTCGAACTGGGATTTATTTTTTCTATAAATTACTTACAAAAAAAATGTAATGAAGATTTAAAACAGTCATCAGATGTGAAGTGTTGTGTTGCTTGTAGCGTAATATGTCTTGTAAATTCACTAAAGTAAACCAAAGACCCTAAGAATTCTATTATTTATCTATGTGTAAGGGTAAAACACCAAAGTGTTGATACGTTGCTACGTGCGCCTACGCGCTTAGTAGCAACACAAGATCAAAGAATAAGGACTATTTACTAACGTAAAAGAAGTTTCACTCCGCAAAATCGTTTAAATAAATGGCGACTCTTGCTACAACACGATAAGGTGCAATTCTGATTCGCACAGCGCCAATTGCCTACAGTTGTAAGACTAGGCCATACTCAACACACAGGGCCAAGGCTTGTGGGGCTAGCCTACTATTAACCGCCTCCGTGACGTAATGGTTAGTCCATTTACTTCACACCAGGAGGTCACGGGTTCGATTTCCGGTGGGGTCAACTTGTAAAACTCGGTTCTGTTGGTGGTAGGGCATTTTCTAAGCCCGCCTGGCTAGCTACCACCATCTTATCTCAGTATTGCCGCCAAACATCAGTGTTAACAACATTGATGTATTCCGGCTAGGAGATAAGATAGCCAGTTCTCCATTGCGTTGGGTAATCTTGGTAAGCACGCTTCCATTTAAGCATCACCGTCACTTACCATCAAGTGAGATGATGCCAAGGGCTAACCAATTGTGAATTTTAAAAAAGGCTAGTGGCGAACCTCATAGTCAAAAGCTTTTTTACCGACTTCAAAAAAAGGAGGAGGTTTCTCAATTTGACCGTATTTGTTTTTTATTTTTCTTATGTGTGTTCGCGAATAACTTCGTCATTTATAAACCGATTTTAATGATTCTTTTTTTGTTGGAAAGGAGATATCCCAAGGGTGTTACCATGGTAAGGAAACCAGGATCTGATGATGGCATCCTAGAGAAATCGAGGGAAAACTGAGCTTCCTGTTTAAAGTTTTTTTTTTGTTCAAAATTATTAAGTCGTTAAGACGTGTCAGTTTTGAATAACGAGATTTAATTGTAATTGTAAACAAATGACTGATGGTCTTCACACTACGCCGAACCTGTACATTGAGGGTCACATGTTAGTTTCACTTGTTTCGATTGAAAATTGGTGTAGGTCCCGTAACTGGAGCTTCTACTTATCATACTGAAGCACTTTTATTCTACGACTTTGCTGAAATCGCAAAAACATGTTTTAACTCTTCATACAAATCGATCGACCAATTTTGTGCATTTTTGTATGGAGGGCCCAAAAATTTTTTGAGAATTTGACTATGTTGGGTTACTTGGGGAAAGTTGTTCATCATGATGAGTAGAAGCTCCAGTTAACGGGTCCTACGCCAATTTTGTTACACCCTGTATAAAAAGGAAACCGTGACTGACTGACTGATCTATCAACGCACAGCTCAAACCACTGGACGGAATGGGTTGAAATTTGGCACGCCTACTGATAGAAATTATAACGTACCTAGGCATCTACTAAGGATGGATTTTGGGAAATTCCCACGGGAACGGTACAAAACGGTATGAGCACGGTCGAAGTCGTTGGCAACAGCTAGTATATCTATAAGATACTAAGTATATATGATATTTATTATGCATGTTTTGGGTTCCCTACACCCAATGGGTGACCAACGGTCCCCTATGGTCTGTCTGTCCGTCCGTCAGCGGGCTGTATATCATGAACCGTAATAGGTAGACAGTTGAAATTTTCACAGAATGTGTATTTCTTTAGCCAAGCCGCTGTAACAACAAATAATAAAAGTTGAAAAACTGAAAAAATAATAGGAGTCTCCATACAAAAACGTGTTTTTTTATAGGTTTTCAGAAGGATTTTTTTATATAGCTCTATCGTAAAAACAGTAATACATGCAGGCGTGAAACTGGTGTACTTATACTGAAGTAAAAGAACAAATAATAAAAATTGGCCAAGTGTGAGTCGTACTCGTGCTAAGGAGTCCGAACTAAATGATAAAAAAAGTATAACTGCTACAAGATCTCTCGCAAGTCCTTACATCTGTCGCCTGTTATGCTCATTTTCTTCAAAGACTGTAGGAAGTTTTTTTAAGAATACACACTTAGATTTCATCATCATATCAGCTCATACACGTCCCCATCGAGGGGCTCGAGTCTACTCTGAATTAGGGTGATCGGGCCTTAGTCGACCACGCGGGCCCAGTGCGGGTTGGTCGACTTCACACACAACCTTCGAGTTTCTTCGCAGGTGTGTGCAGGTTTCCTCTCGATGTTTTCCTTCACCGTTAAAGCAATCGGTGAGTATATGTGAAGGTGGTGAAGGTTGTGGGAAGCCGCTGGATGCGGGCAGCGCAGAACCGGTCGTCGTGGAGATCCTTGGGGGAGGCCTATGTACAGCAGAGGACGTCCGTTGGCTGATATGATGATCATGTGTATATGTACGTAAGTTTCGAAAAACTCATTGGTACATTTGAGTTTGAACCCGGTACCTCTTGTTAGGACCACCGAGTCGTTACCGGTTGAGCCACCGACGCTTACACATTTACATTTAATTAACGTAAACATAATCTTTAAATCTGGAGCAACTCATGAATAGAATAGAATAAGGTAAAACACACATACATACACCACACGCACACATACACACGTGGGCACAAACATACATTCACACACACACACACACACACACACAACATCACACGTTATTCATAGTTCTTTTATTATTTATTTCGTTTCTCCTTTTTCTCTTTTATGTAAATTTTTGGATGAACCTTGTTATGTTATATGTACTTCTATTTGATCTGTTTGTTTGTTTATTTTTACTTAGTGGTATGGAAGAACTGGGCATCCTGTCACAAGTATCTTTTTTACTTAAAAGGATGTCCAAACACAAAATATTATGTACAAACTACCGTTACAAAATAAACAATTTTTGATTTTGATTTTGATTTGAAATCTGAACATGTGGGCTGGCGTTTGAAAGACTTTCAACTTCACATCCCCCCCCCTAACCTTCTTCTCATCCAAACCGCTGAAGCCAAAATTTTGAAACGTAGTTTTTATTCACCTATTTCTGCAAAAATCTCGTTTTTATTATCTTTGTGATTTTAAAGAGACATGAAAAATTTATTTACGTAGTTAGCTTATTGTACAATACAGGTTAACCATGACCTCACACTAGGCTAGACCTGTCATCTGGAGGTCAAAAGAACATAAACTTATTATAATATTTGGCGGCTAAGCAACTTATCGTAAACTAACTAATTATTACAAGAAGTTTTTTTTATTCACAATCGGTAAGCCCTTGGCATTATCTCACCTGATGGTAAGTAACGATGATGCCGATGATGAAAGCGGACTTACCAAGATTTTCCAACGCAATGGGGATCTGGCTATTCTTCAAGCCGGAGCACATCAATGCTATTAACACTGATGTTTGGCGGCAAGACTGAGATAAGATGGTGGTAGCTAGCCAGGTGGGCTTAGAAAATGCCCTACCACCAACCAAACCGAGTCTTACAAGATGACCCCACCGGGAATCGAACCCGTGACCTCCTGGTGTGAAGCGAATGGACTAACCATTACGCCACATAACAGTTTTCTAGTACTAACAGTCTCTGAGCTAACCCATTGAAAGACGGACAAACGGACATGGAGAAACTGTAAGGGTTCCCTTTTGACTTTGAGAAATTGAGAAAGTTTGCAATAAACTTAATAGATACTCATACGCTCTTTATATGCTGAGTAAAGTGGTAAACCATGAAGCCTTGCTGACTGCATACCATGGTTATGTCGCATCCACTCTGAGATATGGGATAATATTTTGGGGAAACGCAACTGGTAGGGAATTAATATTTAAGGCTCAAAAAAGATGTATAAGATCTGTTTGTAACATTTATCGAACTGACAGCTGCAGACCTCATTTCAAAAGACTAAAACTGTTAACTTTTCCTTGTATGTTTATCTACGAAGTAGCTGTATTTGTGAAATCTAATTTGCATCTATTTAAGACTTTAAAATCTCAAAGGCATGGTAACACTCTTTGCACAGTTCCATGTAACACAGCCCTGCTCCACAAAAGTGTATTTACATTAGGTCCTAAAATATATAATAAAGTACCTCGGGAAATCCGTGAGTTTGACGACATTACGAGTTTTAAAAACAAGTTACGTGAACTGTTACTAGAAAAGACATACTATGACATGTACGAATATTTAAATGATGACATATTGTGAAATTATTTGATTTATTTAAGTTCGACATTATACATTAAATTTATGTTCTTGAGTACAACATTTGACATTAATAATTTAAAATTTAAAGGTATTATGCAATTTTTAATAATTTTTTTCTATTTTTTATGTATTTTTTTTGTGTAAGCTGAAATGTATTGTATGCCTCTTTAGGCAGATTATGTGAAACTTTATGTTACTTTAAGATCTTTGTACCATAATCAACAATAAAAACTCTGATTCTGATTCTGATTCTGACTTTAGAACCCTAAAAACGAAGATTTTAAGAATATTTTTTTTTATAATATGACTGGAATCTTCTTCATGAAACCTAGCCTCTACTCTAACACAGTGCACATGTTAGTACCAATAACTCACCTCTACCAAAGTATATTAGTACTAACATACAGTATGGACACTCCCACCCGCTCTCTAGATTGCGTACTCACCCCCTCGCCACCCATATTGATACAGATTGGTTACAGTTTGGTTGTCGAACATATGGGATTTTGCCGTGATTTTTTTGCTCCGTCATTTGTTTTTAGAAATGTCATTTCACGACCATTTGTATGCAGTGTCCGGGGTGGGTCTCTACTGTATTTTCCTACGTGTAATAAAAATTTTTACTCTCCCTATACATTCAGCTTTAAAATTAATATACCAAAGCTACCTACAGATAGTACCTACATATCATAATACTTATCTGAAACCTACGCCTACTCCCAGATCGTATACATATAATAACAAACACACAACAATTAAATTAAATTCAACCGCCTCCGTGGCGTAATGGTTAGTTCATTCGCTTCACACCAGGAGGTCGCGGATTCAATTCCCGGTGGGGTCAATTTGTAAGACTCGGTTTGGTTGGTGGTAGAGCATTTTCTAAGCCCACCTGGCTAGCTACAACCATCTCATCTACGTCTTGCCGCCAAACATCAGTCTTAACAACATTTATGTGTTCCGGCTTGAAGATAAGATAGTCAGTTCTCTATTGCGTTGGGGAATCTTGGTATCTTGGCGTTGGTGGCTCAACCGGTAACGACTCGCTCCTCCTAACTAGAGGAACCGGGTTCAAATCCGGACGGCCAATGTACCAATGAGTTTTTCGAAACTTACGTACATATACTCACCGATTGCTTTAACGGTGAAGGAAAACATCGTGAAGAAACCTGCACACACCTCCGAAGAAACTCGAAGGTTGTGTGTGAAGACCAACCCGCACTGGGCCCGCGTAGTCGACTAAGGCCCCACCGCCCTGATTCAGGGTAGGCTCGAGCCCCTCGGTGGGGACGTATATGAGCTGATATGATGATGATGACTCTTGGTAAGCCCGTTTCCATCTTCGGCATCATCGTCACTTACGTAGGTGAGATGATGCTAAGGGCTTACCAATTGTGAATAAAAAATAAATTTAATAAAACCCACATTTCGCGTGACTTGAACATCTAACACGATCTGCAATTAGAAACAAGTACGAACATAACACGACAATGAAAATAACACCGTCAACACGCGTGTACTTAATTACCGTATGGTCGTTAACGATGTAACTACAATCTAAATAAGAAGGATTATTTCTAATGCTTACATTCGGGTCTTATTGTAAGCAGTGCCTGTAAAGTACAAATTATAAGTGACTTCCTAAGTAGAAGCTTATCAATACAAAAAAAACACACACACATTATAATTTATTTTTAGGGTTCCGTACCCAAACGGGACCCTTTTACTGAGACTTCGCTGTCCGTCCGTCTGTCACCAGGCTGTATTTCATGAACCGTGATAGCTAGACAGTTGAAATTTTCACATATAAATTTATTTCTGTTGCCGCTATAACAACAAATACTAAAAATTATAAAAAGTGAAAAAGGGGGGTTCCTCTTACATAAAAACGTGTTTTTTAAACTAGCGCCATCTAGTATGATGGTACTGGACCTTACGTGTGTGGTTCTGACTCGCATTTGGCCGGGTTTTTTTACTCTTTTAGTGTAAGACAATCGATCCCAATCAAAATCTCTACTTCATTTCTTCGTCACTCGAAAGTGCAAAACCATTTAAAAGACGTTACAATTGGGTTCAAAAACTTACATATCCTATGAGGTCCGTAGTGGAACCAAGGTCACCACCATAGCTTACAGAATCGCTAAACTTAAGATATTGGCAATGGCGAGGGAGGCACATAGCTCATAGAACAGATGGCGATTTGTCAGTAAAATTTTACAGTAACAAAAGCAAACCAAAAGACGAAGCGTAGGCCTGACGAATGGATGCGGGCAGCGCAGGACCAGTTGTTGTGAAAATCCTTGGGGGAGGCCTTAGTCCAGCAGTGGACGTCTTTTAGGATGATGAAACTTACATATTCAATAACCATCCCTTTGCCGAAAGTCGAGTGAAAGTATCTACGGATGAATTCAATTACTGGTTCATGAATTTCATAACTATAGCTGAAAGTTAAGTAACTTGATTATGACTTCATAGTCAGCAACTGAATACGCAATTTTCTAGAGTTTTACTGTACTTATTTAGAACCCTTCCAAGCGGGGAGATCAAAGTCAGCCGCCAGAGTTTCTATCCGTAACGGATAGATCTCCGCTTTAGCGCGAATCAAGCTTCTATCTCTTATAGAACCGCGCTGAAAGGGATGTATCTTGTATCCTAAGCGGCGTCATGATGGGTCATTTATACGAGTATCTCTGACCCCTCATACCTTGATTCTCATCATCATCATCACTGGCCTCTACGTCTATTACAGACGATTCACTACAGTGTCCTGGACTAGAGGCAACGCTTTTGGTGGCTTAGCAACCCGATGCGCGAACGGCAGACTCTACACTGAGAATTTTTCACGCCTTACAAATAAGCATATTTTGATCGAGTTAATAGATTATAATATAATCGTTGTTTTGAAACAACGAGAAAATAAATCTTAGATACGATAATATTACAAAAAAGAATGTGCTTTAGACCACACGCCTGGAGTAAACCTTAATCACCGTTCGCGTAACGCATTCACCAGCTTACTCCCCAAATCAAGCGTGCCGTTCGCCTAATACCGAACACACTTTTCGCAACGCTAGAAATCACCGTTCACGTAACGCATTCACCAGCTTACTCCCCAAGTCAAGCGTGCCGTTCGCCTCGCCCGATCACACTTTTCGTGACTCTAGAAATCACCGTTCGCGTAACGTATTCACCAGCTTACTTCCCAAGTCAAGCGTGCGTAAAGAAGTTTAACTTCAAAAAAAACTGGTTAACAGTTGCTAGACCTACGCTTTTCTTATTTTATTTAGACCCTTACTGGACTTACTTACCTAAACAAGTAAAATCTGAATAAATTTTGTGTTTTTCGTATGTTATATTTGGTTCCTTTTAACTATTACCCTTTTATAATCGTGAACGTAAGCACTTTAGTAAGGTAATGATTATTGGAAAACCTATCGTCTCCCTGACAACGCCTACCCACATAGAGTTTACAATAAACAATCTCGAGTCGCCTACCCATTCCCACTAAATTATGGGTTCTTATTTAAATGGATCAATAAACGATTCTAAGTTTACGTTCGGGATGTACTTCGTTTGTAACGATCTGTAACTAACCGTTTAAATTATCCAACTTGAAATGGTGATTCAAGAGGAAATTAAATCATTCTATCCATCGCGTCTCCAAAATTTTCCGGAAGATCTTTCGTTCCGCCACTAATAGCTTATTTTCTTGAAGGAAAGATGGGAGCTAGTTCGTACTAGATATCGGAAGATAGATTATTGGATATCTGAGCCCAATATTATGGGGAAATAAATTCGACCCGGCTTCGCTGGTTTGGACACCCAGAAAGGAAGGGGAAAGATCGTGTTGTCGTTAATAGCGTTTGTAGGTCGGCCATTAGGAAAACGTCAGATATCGCTGGAACGATTTAGTTCAAAAAGACCTTAAAGAGCTGAATAAAATGAATTGGCATTGTAAAGAATGGCGTTATCTTGTAAGAGGCCGAGATCCACTTATGGTCACAGAATGATTGATGATGACTATCACGTTCCCCGTGGTCTAGACTAGATTATGAAAGCATATCAACAAGGGTCTACCCCTTTATGGCATATTAATGGTGTCCTGCGTTAGTCGAATAGTGCAGAAAACCCTTGTCTTTTTCTTTTTGTCGTATAGTACTATAAGACGTGGTAACCTGAGGATATACAGGGTGTAACAAAATTGGTGAAGGTCCCGTTATCCTGGGGCTTCTACTCATCATACTAAACAACTTTTGTTTTACAAGTTTTCTGTAATCGCAAAAAAAAAAAATTTACTGTTCATACAAACGATCAGGTGATCGACTAATTTTGTGTATTTTAGTATGGAGCTTCGAATTTTTTTTGTTGTGAATTGTCTATGGGTCCCTTGGGTAACGTTGTTCAATATGTTGAGCAGAAGCCCCAGTTAACGGGTCCTACACCAATTTTTTTACACCATGTATAGGTACAAAATTGGTTTAAGACCTGGAGATTCTACTCGGTATACTGAGCAACACTTTTCCCAAAGAACCCGGAATTAACTCTCAAAAAAAATTAGACACTCCATATAAATAGGGTAGTTGGCTGAATAAAAATAATTGATAAAATGTTATTTCCTTAATTGCCCTCCCATTGACATTACAATAAATCTTACCCAATTTCGTCTTTAATTTTTAATTAAACAGAATAAAAAATTGGTACATCAATGACGCTGAAAAAACTGTGACGTTACGCGTTCATATTTCTTTTTTTTTTCTTTTTTTTTTATTGTTTTGGACACATGCTCCTCACCTGTCAACTAGTCTATTGGGTTAATGGATGTGTATGATTAGTTTAAATAAATTTAACCGCCTCCGTGGCGTAATGGTTAGTCCATTCGCTTCACACTAGGAGGTCGCGGGTTCGATTCCGGCGGGGTCAACTTGTAAGACTCGGTTTGGTTGGTGGTGGGGCATTTTCTGGGCCCGCCTGGCTAGCTACCACCATCTTATCTAAGTCTTGCCGCCAAACATCAGTGTTAACAACATTAATATGTTCCGGCTTGAAGATAAGATAGCCAGTTCTCCATTGCATTGGGAAATCTTGGTAAGCCCGCTTCCATCTTCGGCAGCATCGTCACTTACCATCAGGTGAGATGATGCCAAGGGCTTACCAATTGTGAATAAAAAAAATAAAAAAAATTTCTATTTTGGTGACTCTCAGCACGACGCTCCAACGGACTACTGGTGATGTGGGCATGGAGGCGGTGGTTCCGCTGGCGGTGGTGTGCGCGCTCGCCGTGAGCGGCGCGTGCGCAGCGCCGAACGCGACGCGCCGCCGCCCCGACGCGCCGCCCGAGCCGCCGCTGTTGCCCGAGGACGAGGACGACCACAGATTCGACTATTATGACGAAGAGCGCGTCAATATCTCTGGTGAGTGTCTTAAATAACATCTCTTCATACAGATTTATTCTTGTTTTTCCTACTTTATCAGTTTTTATCATTCTTCATCCTTCTTTGTCTTTCTCCATCCTTATTCCAATCCTACTTTATCCTGCATACTTACACAACACTTTCCTGTAGACCCCATGATGTGGGCATGGAGCGGAGGTCCCCCAAGAAGCCACTGTTGCCTCAGGAAGAGGACGACCAGAGATTCGACTGTTATGACAAGAAAGGGTCAACATTTACATTATTCTTCACTTTTTTGTTCTTTCCATCCTACTCTATTTTTAGTTTTATCCTGCTTTATCTACATTTCCGTGGATCAGGTTATATAGCATGGGACGGTAATCCCGCCCCGACGAGCTGCCCGAGCCACTGTAGCTGCCTGAGCATGAAGCGGTCACAGGTTAGACAATAATGGTGAACAGATTACCTTAAATCTTATGTGGATGTCTTTTACTTAGGTTTACGTATTTCCCATATTTTCAGGTTCGTATCAATAGTGGCACGCAGGTCTGCCACAGTTAATAATCGTAATCTTAATCCTTCTTCACCCTTTCTTATCCTTCATCATGCTATTATCCTGTTACATCATATCAGCTCATATACGTCCCCACCGAGGGGCTCGAGCCTACCCTGAATTAAGGCGATCGGGCCTTAGTCGACCACGCCGGCCCAATGCGGATTGGTCGACTTCACACACAGCCTTCAAGTTTCTTCGCAGGTGTGTGCAGGTTTCCTCATGATGTTTTCCTTCACCGTTAAGGCAATCGGTGAGTATATGTACGTAAGTTTCGAAAAACTCATTGGTACATTGGCCGTCCGGAATTGAACACGGCACCTCTGGTTAGGAGAATCGAGTCGTTACCGGTTGAGCCACCGACGCTTCTATCCTGTATCATCTACATCTTACACTTGACCTACATCTGGACCCGGTACTGTGGATATGGAACCGCCCGCCGCAGCTACCCGAGGACGAAGACGACACAGCTTCGACTATAATGTACGACAAAGGATGACCTTGACCTACAGTTTTATATGACCTTGCGCTGGTCCTGTTCTACAGGGTCTAACAAAATTAGTGTAGGTCCCGTTAACTGGGGCTTCTACTCATCATACTGAACTACTTTTGTTCTACGACTTTGCTGAAAACGTAAAAAATTTTTTTTACTCTTCATGCAAATCGATCAGCTGATCGACCGATTTTGTGCATTTTAGTATGGAGGGTCCATTTTTTTTTTAAATTGACTATGGGTTCCTTGGATAAAGTTGTTCAGTATGACGAGTAGAACCCCCAGTTAACAGGACCTACACCAATTTTGTTACACCCTGTATAAAAAGTTTACTTTATAGCTTAGTTCAGCTACTAGTCAAAGTTACATACCTAAATGTAGGTGCGTTATTCTTCTGCGCAGTTTATTTGTCCTCCAAACAAACTTTGGTGGTACCACATGCGAAGTTACAAACACATAACCTCATCTTGGCACCAATCCAAATGGCTCCATAGCTCTGATATCGTTTGGTCGCATCGAAACTGCGCCAAAATGCATATGAAATTAGAATTATAGGATACACAGACCGACTTTTTGCCACAAGCATATCCTTAGCAGATCGAGAAGGTTTCAACTAAAGACAGTTTCCAAAGGCAGGCGGTAGACCGACGACCTGGTGAAGATCGTTTGAAGCCGATGGATGCTGGCAGCGCAGGACAGGTCGTCATGGAAATCCTTGGGGGAGGCCTTTATCCAGCAGTGGACGTTTTACGGCTGATATGATGATGATTTGCTAAGACGTCGTCTAAAACATGCACCAATACATTATTATTATTATCGTATGGCCTTATTTATGTCCAGCAAAATCAACTACAAATTATTATAAAGATTTAACTGTGTAACTCTTTCAAAATCAAACTTAAAGAGTATCTTCTTTCCCTACAAAACGTGTAAGTTTATTTGTATATATTTATTTTAGTAAGAATAGTAAGTATTCTATTTTCAGGTATGTATTATGTATAATATTAATTTATTTACTATCGGTATGTGAGTAGATCAGGTAAGTTTACATTTTATTATATTAGTATTTTATTTAGTATAATTGTAGGTATGTACACATAGGTTTGCCTCCCGTCCTTTGAATTCTCATAACACCCGGTAAGGTTGGCTGGAAGAGATATCTTATAGAGATAAGTCCACCTTTGTATATGTCCTTTCTAAGTGTTCTTCATGTAAATATATATGTGTGCAATAAAGAATATATATATATATAAGATTTGGATCCAGGTTTTGGCCTCCGGGGTGAGTTTGTTCAGCTCCTCCCAGCCAACCCTAAAGCACCGATTCGGACACTCCACCACGATGTGTCACGTCGTCTGCTCGGCAGCCCCACAGTCGCAGCTAGGCAGCACCAACATAAACACACTAATACCGCACACGTGTTTAAAAAATTGGCTTCAACGACAGCTCGCAGCATCCTATCTAGGCTTTTATTTGTTACTAGCTGTGCCCGTGACTTCGTCCGCGTAGAGTTTTTGAATTTTCCCACGGGAACTCTTGAATTTTCAGGGACAAAAAGTATCCTATATGTTAACCCGGGCTATAAGGAACCACCATACAATTTTTTATCAAAATCGGCCTGGTAGTTTTTACGTGATGCGCGAACATACAGACAGACAGACAAAAATTCCAAAAGTTGTTGTTTTGGCCTCTATATCGTTAGTAATGTCCACCACAGTTATTATTTTCCAAAAATATTTCATGTACAGACACGGCCCCGTTACAGTTTTACTATATGTATATAAGGTGTAACAATATTAGCTGAAACTATTTTAACTGGTGCTTCTACCCATGAAACTGAACAACTTTCCCCATGGAACCCATAGTCAAATCGCAAAAAAAAATTGTCTCTCCCATACTAACTCAATCAGCTGAACTGATCAGCCAACTTAGTATGGGAAGTTCAAATTTTTTTTTGAGATTTGACTATGGGTTTCATGGGGAAAGTTGTTCAGTTTCATGGGTAGAAGCACCAGTTAAAATAGTTTCAGCTGGTTTTGTTAGACCTTATATATAGATATAGATGAGGCTCCACCAAAGAGGTCCTAGTTTCAGTGCCGATGATCCAGTCCCGATGAGTCAGTCCTTGCAAGGTCCTTAGGACCTCGATCTAGGTAGGTACTATTATTTTGGCACAAAGCCAGACCGTGCCAGCAGCCTCAGACGGCCAATATTGCCAAATTAGATTGGAAATTGGGAAACTGTTTGTGTCGACTAGACCTAGTGATATACTCTTAAATATAATACTCTGAAATTCATTTCTCAGGCGGCGTCTCTTTGAGCCCGTGTTTTGTTTTTGACAGTTTAATTGGTACAAATGTTTATAATATTATTTCGTATCCTGCGTGTACGATACATTAATATCAGCGGAAAAACTTGCAGTGCTGGACAAAGGCCTCCCCTAAGGATTTCCACGACGACCGGTCGTGCGCTGCCTGCATCCAGCGGCTTTCCGCGATCTTCACCAGGTCGTCGGTCCACCGCGAGAGAGGTCTTCCTGCGCTACATTTTCCGGTGCGCGGTCGCCACTCAAGAACTTGACTGCCCTAACGGCCTGTTTTTTCTACGAGCTATGTGCCCTGGCCACTGCCGTTTAGCAATTCTGTGAGCTTTGTCGGTTACTTTGTATACTATACATAATACTATACAGGGAGTAAAAAATCGGTGTAGAACCCGTTAACTGGGGCTTCTACCCATCATACTGAACAACTTTTCCCAAGGAACCCATAGTCAAGTCAATTCGCAAAAAAAAATTCGACGGTCCATACAAAATTGCACTGAATTGGTCAATCAGCTGATCGCTTTGTATAAAGAGTTTTAACTTTTTATTGCGATTTCATCAGCATACTTGTAGAAAAAAAGTTTTTCAGTATGACGAGTAGAAGCCCCAGTTAACGAGACCTACACCAATTTTCAAGCGACATCCAAAAAGGAGGAGGTTCTCAATTCGTCTGTATTTTTTTTTATGTATGTTACCTCATAACTTTAGACTGGGTGAACCGATTTTTATGATTCTTTTTTTATTTGAAAGCTACTGCTTCCCGTGTGGTCCCATATAAATTTTATCAAAATCGGTGTAGTGCTTTATTAGAAAATTAACAAAAACAAAAATAATAATGCAAAAATGTACTAAGTTGTTGCGATGGAAGTCGGTTTTTTAACGTGTTTAGCGTTTTAAATTATGTTACACCTATAAAGTACAATAACTGAAATCAACATCGTGTCCACAATATCCATTCCATTATCTTATTATCTAACTAGCTGTTGCCTGCGACTTTGTTCGCGTCAAAAAGATTAAAAAGTAGCCCGTATATTAGTCAAGGTCCTAATCTTACAAAATTTCATCCAAATCCGTTCAGCCGTGAAGAGGTAACAAACATACACATACACACACAAACTTTCGCTTTTCTGTATATTAGAACAAACTTTCGCTTTTCTATATATTAGAACAATTTTTCTCTTTTCTATATATTAGAACTAACTTTCGCTTTTCTATATATTAGAACAAACTTTCGCCTTTCTATATATTAGAACAAACTTTCGCTTTTCTATATATTAGAACAAACTTTCGCCTTTCTATATATTAGATAAAACTTTTGCTTTTCTATATATTAGAACAAACTTTCGCCTTTCTATATGTTAGAACAAACTTTCGTTTTTCTATATATTAGAACAAACTTTCGCTTTTCTATATATTAGAAGAATTGATGAAATCTAATGCGAGTCCGTCCAGCCGTTCTATCCAACCGATCTGCTTTTTTTTAAGAAAGGTATTCATGCTCAGTTTTGTCATCAAGCATTGGAAATCACCTGACTTTCGGCCAGAAGGGCGAAATTTATAAGTAAACGTATAATTTTAAACAAAGGCAAACCGACTTCAAACAGGAAACTAAGGTTCCCCTCGATTTCTCTGGGATGTCATCATCAGATCCTGGTTTCCATATCATGGTACCACCCTTGGTACATCTCCTTTCCAAAAAAAACATCAAAATCGGTTCATAAACGACGAAGTTATCCGCGAACACACATAAAAATAATAATATACGGTCCAATTGAGAAACCTCCTCCTTTTTTTGAAGTCGGTTAAAAAGTAAATATATTAAACAAAATTTTTAAATCTAATATGAGTCCGTCTGACCGTTCTATCTAAACGATTTGCTTAATTATTTTTTAAATGAAAGGTATTTTTTATGCATAATATATTTGTCATCAGGCTTTAAAAATCACCTAAGTTTTGCCCGTCTCAAAAAAATCGTAATCTATTTCAAGTCCGCCCGGCAGTTCTATCAAACTGATTTGCTTAGTTTTTTTCTAATGTAAGGTATTGAATTGATACACAAATTTGTCATCAAGTATTGAAAATCACCTTACTTTCTATCTATCTATCTTTCTAGCTATCTCACTATAATTACAAGTATATCCTTAGGCATATAGTAGTGCACCGGAAGTTAGTTATATAGTATTGTATATAGTAATGTACTGGTAGATAGGTGATAGTTCATAGCTACCTATCTTACTATAATTATATCCGTAGGCATATGGTAGTGTACCGGTAGATAGTTGTACGAAAGAGCTTCATAGCTATTTCACTATAATTATATCCGTAGGCATATAGTAGTGTACCGGTAGATAGTTGTACGAAAGAGCTTCATAGCTATTTCATTATAATTATATCCGTAGGCATATAGTAGTGTACCGGTAGATAGTTGTACGAAAGAGCCTCATATAGCTATCTCACTTTATTAATATCCTTAGGCATATAGTAGTGTACCGAAAGTTAGTTATATAGTATTGTATATAGTAGTGTACTGGTAGATAGGTGATAGTTCATAGCTACCTCACTATATTTATATCCGTAGGCATATAGTAGTGTACCGGTAGATAGTTGTACGAAAGAGCTTCATAGCTATTTCACTATAATTATATCCGTAGGCATATAGTAGTGTACCGGTAGATAGTTGTACGAAAGAGCTTCATAGCTTTTTCACTATAATTATATCCGTAGGCATATAGTAGTGTACCGGTAGATAGTTGTACGAAAGAGCTTCATAGCTATTTCACTATAATTATATCCGTAGGCATATATTAGTGTACCGGTAGATAGTTGTACGAAAGAGCCTCATATAGCTATCTCACTATAATTATATCCTTAGGCATATAGTGTGTACCGAAAGTTAGTTATATAGTATTGTATATAGTAGTGTACTGGTAGATAGGTGATAGTTCATAGCTACCTCACTATAATTATATCCGTAGGTATATAGTAGTGTACCGGTAGATAGTTGTACGAAAGAGCTTCATAGCTATTTCACTATAATTATATCCGTAGCCATATAGTAGTGTACCGGTAGATAGTTGTACGAAAGAGCTTCATAGCTATTTCACTATAATTATATCCGTAGGCATATAGTAGTGCACCGGTAGATAGTTGTACGAAAGAGCCTCATCTCACTATAATTATATCCTTAGGCATATAGTAGTGTACCGAAAGTTAGTTATATAGTATTGTATATAGTAGTGTACTGGTGGATAGGTGATAGTTCATAGCTACCTCACTATAATTATATCCGTAGGCATATAGTAGTGTACCGGTAGATAGTTGTACGAAAGAGCTTCATAGCTATTTCACTATAATTATATCCGTAGGCATATAGTAGTGTACCGGTAGATAGTTGTACGAAAGAGCTTCATAGCTATTTCACTATAATTATATCCGTAGGCATATAGTAGTGTACCGGTAGATAGTTGTACGAAAGAGCCTCATATAGCTATCTCACTATAATTATATCCTTAGGCATATTGTAGTGTATCGGTAGATAGTTGTACGAAAGAGCTTCATAGATATCTCACTATAATTATATCCTTAGGCATATACTAGTGTACAGGTAGATATTTGTACGAAAGAGCTTCATAGCTATCTCACTATAATTATATCCTAAGGCATATAGTAGTGTACCGGTAGATAGTTGTACGAAAGAGCTTCATAGCTATCTCACTAGAATTATATCCTTAGGCATATAGTAGTGTACCGGTAGATAATTGTACGAAAGAGCTTTATATAGTTATCTCACTATAATTATATCCTTAGGCATATAGTAGTGTACCAGTAGATAGTTGTACGAAAGAGCTTTATATAGCTATCTCACTATAATTATGTCCTTAGGCATATAGTAGTGTACCGGTAGATAGTTGTACGAAAGAGCTTCATAACTATCTGACTAGGATTTGAACTATAAATCTTACTTATCAAATATCTTTGTGAGGTCTCCGTGAACTCTTTTTAGGCTTCCGAAGTCAACAAGAAACCCATCTGTCCGTCTGTCCGTCTGCACACGCCTTAGCTCAGAGACTATTAACACTAGAAAACCGTAATTTGGCATGGCTTTATATATTATACAACCCGACAAAGTAGTGTAATGAAAATTGAAAAAAAATATGGTGCCTCCCCTACATGGAAAGAGGGGGTGTTTTTTTTTGCTTACGTACCCTATTGTGTGGGGTATTGTTGAATAGATCTTTCAAAACAACTGAGGGTTTGCTCAAACCATTTTTTGATATAGGGATTGGTTTGCGAAAAATTAAGCTTTAAAATGCTAATTTTTGTTCGAGTCAAGTGTAACCGCTATATCAGGACATCAGAAAAAAATTGTAAATTGTAAACTATCTCGGCCAAGCTTCCTTAGTTTAGGACTAATAGTCGACCAAGTTAAGATGTGCAGTTGGATTTGTCAAAAGTTCATAGATCTTCAATACAAGATGTTCTATTACCAACTTTAAATATAATTCTGTTTTTTAAAATAAATATTTATTTTTTTAAAAGACTTCGGAAACCTTACTTTGCGCGAGTCCGACTCGCACTTGGCCGGTTTTTTGAGGAGCCCCGATTGTGCGTGCGTGCTTCCTTTTTGCGGTAAAATATTATACTAACCTTACATTATAAATCTACCGGGACTTGGATAATTATATTCCTAGGGTTTAATTATATCCCTAGGGATTTAATTAATTATACCACGGACTTTTGCTACCTTACTGACACATACACACATGAACATTGCTTACTGTATGTAGGTAGAGTGTATGGACCATTGTTTCCTTGCGGAGAGTTGTTCAGTTTTGTCTTTTCATTCGTCTCCTGAAAAGCGTCCGTCTTATAACCAGCCATGTTGTATACAGTGTGTCCCTGGATAAAGTGCAATCCCGAAAGGGGATGAAACTAGACCATGAATCATTGACTAGAAAAATATGAAAAAAAATTATAAAAAATTATTGTAGGATTTATTGGTATTTTAAGATTTTTATGTTTCATTAAGGACTCTATGTACAAAAGTATTGATTTCTTCCAAAATAATGGGTCTATTTCTTTGAAATAAAAAAAACAGTATGCCTAATACCTGGCGATGACCATGAAATAATAAATAGTCCGCAAAAAAGTAACTATCTTGGGTAAAAAAATGTATTTTTATGAAAAAAATGATTTTTTTAGACGTTTATTTTAAAAAACTTCAAATTACTAAAAAAATGTGCCCTATAACTATGTAATTTTATAGCTTACTTTTATTCTTTACCATTTTAGCTTCCAAATAAAAAAAAACAATGTTCTAACTCAAAAATTGGCTAGGTAGGAGTTATTTACATTTTAGTAGGTAATAAAAGTCAGACTTTAATCACAATAACTTTATTAATAAAATTATCCGTAATTTACAATTTTGCATTTTTATTTAATGCATTAAATGTTCAAAATGGCCTCCTCGATTTTGCAAGCACATTACTGCACGAATATTAATTTGGTTAGTGGCTCTACGAATCATTCCTGGATCATTTTTAATGTCATTTGCGCATTGAATTATTCGGTCGTGCAACTGTGCCTCGGTATTTATTGGCGTGCTGTATACTTTTTTGCTTCATGACACCCCATAAAAAATAATCTAGGGGTGTCAGATCAGGTGAACGCGCTGGCCAGCCTACTGGCCCTTCTCGGCCAATCCACCGGTTCGGGTAATTTTCGTTCAAAAATCGCATCACCTCCCGCGCATAATGTGCAGGACATCCATCCATTTGGAGATACATACGCCCACGCCGTCTCGTAGCCATGGGAACATCTTCCATCAACATGGGTAAATTTTGTAGTAATTCTAAAAAACGTTCAGCATTTAGGGTTGTGGGTAAAATGACTGGACCAATTAAAATGTCGTCGATTAAGGCTGCCCATACGTTTATTGAAAATTTTACTTGAAAAGTAGATGCCCGCTTCAATCGTGGATTTTCGTGAGACCACTGGTGCAAATTTCTGCAGTTTGTAATGCCGTCTCGGGTAAATGTCGCTTCGTCCATCCAAAAAATGCGTTTGGGAAAATTAGGGTCAGCTCTAATTTTTCTTAGAATTCACGTCGACATTACGCATCTTGGACGATTATCTACATTTTCGTGTAAATGTTGTACTCGTTGGTAATGGAAAGGATGCAATCCCTCCTTTCCGCACCTCTCCACATAACTATGATAATGATACCTATTCACATGACAAACAAGAGACACGAACGCGAGCAATAGATAAATACTACTAGCGCTATCTAGTGGTGTTTTAGTGAACTTTGTTGCGTAAGTGAACGTATTATATTGAGTTTACCACTTTATTTTCAATTTATAGAATTGTTATAGGTTTCCCTGTAATCTACAAGCAATGAACTATATTTTGTATTTTATTCAAAATTTTAGGCTCAGGAGTTTTGTAGAACGGGGGGGGGAGGGGGGGAATTGACAATTTTCGTCTTCTTTCATGGATAAAATAAAAACTATTTATTTTACAATAATAACAAAAATATATTTGAGATCCTCATAACGAGCCCTTTTATTTTATATATGTTTATATTTTATTATTATTTTTATTATATCAGCTCATATACGTCCCCACCGAGGGGCTCGAGCCTACCCTGAATTAGGGCGATTAGGCCTTAGTCGACCACGCGGGCCCAGTGCGGGTTGGTCGACTTCACACACAACCTTCGAGTTTCTTCGCAGGCCTGTGCAAGTTTCCTTACGATGTTTTCCTTCACCATTAAAGCAATCGGTAATGATATGTACGTAAGTTTTTGAAAAACTCATTGGTACATTGGCCTGGCATATGTTTATATAAAGTTTCCAAAACTTTTTTTTTTATTTCCTTTTTTTCCCTCGAAAATGACCCTTATTTAAAAAAAAATATTTACTTTGCACATCTGTGTTTGAGTCATAGGATTACACCATCCTACCAAATTTCACCTGATTTGGTCCAGCAGATTCGGAGCAAATTGGCTGTGACAGACGGACGGACAGACAGACAGACGCACGAGTGGTCCTATAATGGTTTCGTTTTTTTGTTGTACGGAACCCTAAAATAAAAAAAAAACATTGTTTTAAAAGGTTACCTGGAAAAGATGGCTTGTTAACGATGAGTCCGCCCTATATGTACAATTTCCTCAATCATTGTATCTTTTTTTTTTTCTCTATGTTGTCTAATCTATTTTATATTTTTGCTTGCGTTGATGTCTTTTGTTTTTGTACTAGTGTGGAGACGTGTGGTAAGGAAACCTTTGCGCGCGAGTCTGACTCGCAATTGTCCGATTGTTAGTTTAGGCACAAATGAGATACTAGTTACGTCGTAGTTAAGGACAAATATTGTTAGCAAAAATTAGAACAACTGCCCGATTTCCAATTAAGCTGAAATTTTACTGAAACTTTAAAGTTGGAGAACAATGCGTGGTAAGCTCAGCGACGTCATACTAAATCCAATATGGCGTACTCCCGAAGATGGCTGACCATTTATTTTTTCAGGCACCCAAATGATATAATGAAAAGGTTTGCTGAGAAAAATACGAAATAATTAATTATTTTCAATTATAGATTGGACCTAAAGGTTTTTCGAATCTTATTCATTATATTTCAACTATCGCCGTAAACAGGACACAACATAATAATTATGTGTCACTCTATGTACCATATCTCATGCATGCATGCATCACACATTGTGTGTCGGGTTTTTAGCCAATTTAAAAACTGTGTGAAAACCCAACACAATCAGCATTATTATCATGTTTATGTGCTAGTTGCGAGGCAGGATATGATTAAAGCCCTGGCTTTCGATTTGACAAATAACTCCTGTTTTTTTGTGAGTAATATACGTACCCAAATACCTACAACTTTTTCATCATCATCATCATCATATCAGCCGATAAACGTCCGCTTCTAGACAAAGGTCCTGCGCTGTCCACATCCAGAGGCTTCCCGCGATCTTCACCAGGTCGTCGTATCACCGCGTGGGAGTCCTGCCTACGTTTTCCGGTGCGCGGTCGCCAGTCGAGAACTTTAATATCCCAACGGCCATTTGTTCTACGAGCTATGTGCCCTGCCCATTGCCACTTTTTCAATCCCTTGGATAAATTTTCCGGACCAGTATACTCAGTCACATGGGTAGCATTGTCAAAGCCCATCGCATTGGCAGGTCCCCACGTGTACAGACAGATACATGCAGGCCAAGACAAAAAGTGTCACAAAGTTAGGGTTGCCATACATCCCATTATACCTCGTGCTGCGATTCGCGGGGGCGGGGGGAGGGGGGATAGTCGGTGCTATCATAGTAAAAGCAAAGTATATACAGGTTGTAAAAAAAATGGTATAGGACCCGTTAACTGGGGGTTCTACTCATCATACTGAACAACTTTCTCCAAGGAACCCATAGCCAGTTCTCAAAAAAAAATATTTTTGTCTATTTTTACTATTTATTATTTTGTTTGTTTTTTAAATTGTCATACATATAATACATTCCTTCCCATCCTGTCAATATTTCACGTCTGTTTTTCGTATTTCTCGTTTATTCTTTTTTTATAATATACATGTTCAGTTGTTGGTGGCTAATCCTATTTAATTTGTTTTGTTGGACCCTGCCCTTTCCTACATAAAATTACTATTTTTCAAGTAGTGTCGTAGGAGCGACGGCGCAGACGGAGGGTGCGCCGCCTGCCGCAAGTTAGTACCCTTATCTAAAAAAAAATAAGCTGTTGTGGCATTGTCCCACCCCGCACACAGGGGGTAATAACCAGCTTGTGTGGCCTCAGCCCCAATGTATGACCGCGTTAAATAAATCTCTTGGTTGATGGGAGCGATGGCTGACTCTCGCGTTATACACGTGACCGGGTGCTGTCCGTGTGAACTGGCCTACTCTTGTCAAAGGTATCAATGACATTCAATAATTTTATGTGTAACTTTTCATGTCATATTGTTTTCATGTTCTAATGATATAATCTGGATTTTTTCTAGGATTTAATTTTGAGATTATTAACTAATGATTGTTTATTTCTTGGTTTTTAAAAGCTTTGATTTAACTTGCAATGTATGTATGTATGTTTGTTCGGGTGAAATCTTGCAAGTTAATTTTGACCCACTTCCCGGTTTCCGATTGAGCTGAAATTTTGCATGCATATGTATATCGCGTGACAATGCAATATTAAAAGCTTGTACCTAAAAGTTTTTAATTTTTTTCGAAAATTATTTACAAATGAAATTATATTATTATTACTTTATCACTATCTGAAAGAGTGTCATCATTACAGCTCATATACGTCCCCACCGAGGGGCTCGAGCCTACCCTGAATCAGGGCGAGAGTGTAATTTGCACCTATTTTGAATAAATACCTTGAATCTTGAATCTCTTTTCAAGTCATGTTGATCGAGCACACCAATTTAATCCACATTGATTTTTACCACTCGCAATTTATTTTCGGGTAATACAGGAATCGAAAAAGATCTGAACGGCATCTAAATACCTAACCAGCTTGTAGCAAGTGGCACAGGCACGGAAAGAGGTCGCCAACAAGTTTTATAGAATTATACATAACTAAAATTTTACAGCACTTGTATATCACTAGTCAGAAAAGTAGATTACGCGTGTAACCTAGTTTTGGTTAACTTTGGATGCGCTGGCAGCTTCAGCTGAATGGTGTCGAGGCTGCACAGCTAGTTGCGGTCCAACCTTCAGTAGCTTATTAAATTTATTTTTACATGAACAACATTTATAACATTTATAACTTACTTAAAAATAATTTTCGAAAAACCTAAAAATTTGTAGGTACATGCTTTTAATATTGCATTGTCACTCGATGTACATATGCATGCAAAATTTCAGCTCATTCGGAAACCGGGAAGTGGATGAATTTTCACTTGCAAGATTCCACCCGAACTAACATATACATTGCAAGTTAAATAAAAGCTTGTAAAAAGGGGAATTTTCCCAAGTTAACCCATATATAATTATATATTTTTAGGGTTACGTAACTCAAAAGGAAAAAATTATAGGATCACTTTGTTGTCGGTCCGTCCGTCTGTCTGTCAAGACCCTTTATCTCGGTAACGCGTGGAAGTATCGAGTTGAAATGAAAACCATATTCTCCGGTCTACAGTCCCTTGTAGCTGTCAAATCAAACTTCTAAGTTAACGTAAAAAAAAGATACGGCCGTTTATGCCTTTCATTTTCAAACATACATTTCGACACTCTCAAGGGAATCAAAATTCATTAAGTATTTTCCATTGACCTAGAACTATGAAATTTGGCAAGTAATACCGTCTTATACTACAAGTATAGAGAAAAATCTGAAAAATATGACTTTGTAATTAAATCATTAAATATATAGAAGGGGAACCAAGAATTGGTTACGTCGTGAATCACAGCTATATGTGTAAGGAAAATTGAACCATTTGCTCTGGGACCGAGTTAATTTGAAAGCAAAACCACAGAACTTCAGATTTCTCAACTAAAACGTTCTATTCTATCTTATCTAAGTCTTGCCGCCAAACATCAGTGTTAACAACATTGATGTGTTCCGGCTTGAAGATAAGATAGCCTGATCCCCATTGCGTTGGGGAATCTTGGTAAGCCCGCTTCCATCTTCGGCATCATCGTCACTTACCATCAGGTGAGATAATGCAAAAGGCTTACCAATTGAGAATAAAAAAATGTTATGTGTAAAAACAGCGGACAAAGTCACAGGCACGCCTCTTGTAAACAGTAAATTAGAATTTCAAATTATCCTATCTCCACGGGACGTGATAATCTTCAGACAAGTTCATCAGAGCAAAAACGGAGACGAAGCAAAAAATAATGAACAAATCCAGCCTAAAATGTCAGTCCTTATAAATACGACATGGAACCTGTCTCAGCTTAATGCTTTAATTAAGATTTTATAATATCATTTGCTTGTGACCTGGATTAATCCTGTGGGTAGAGGAATATCCATTTCTTGTAAACCTACACGTACCTGTTTACATCAGAATTAATATGACATTAAAATATTTCAACCTTTCTCTGGGTAAAACTCATTTTGGCATGAACTTTGTGAATACCTGCCTAAATAATCTTTATCGTTTTGATTTGTAAATTTGCTAAAAATCGTTTAACTCATCATCATCATCATCATCATCTGGTCCAAGCCGGTTTCGGCTACAACGACTGGTTCTCTTAGGGGCGAGGACTTCGTTGATTTGCCCTCTCGTATGGCTACAGTAGCCAATCTTGTTAACAAATGTGCGAGCACATTCAGTGCACGTTGGGAAACTATTAGACAAAGTGGTACTTGTGCAGGAGGTCTATCTTTTAATACATCACGGTTCGTGTCCAGGTCGGACCTCTGCTCTTCAAAACTCTGCACCCGTTCCTGCACCAATCTCCTCCAATCTCCTCCTCCTAGTTGGCTAGCTTGACTCTCCCAGTTTGAGGACAAGATGTTGCATTTCATCATTTTTTTATTATTATTTCTTATTCACAATTGGTAAACCCTTGACAACATCTCGCCTGGTGGTAAGTGATGATGTTGCCGAAGATGGAAGCGGGCTTACCAAGATTCCCCAACGCAATGGGGAACTGGCTATCTTACCAACCAGGTGATGTGCGCAATGGGGAACACACCAATGATATCAACATTGATATTTGGCGGCAAGACTTAGATAAGATGGTGGTAGCTAGCCAGGCGGGCTTAGAAAATGTCCTACCACCAACCAAACCGAGTCTTACAATTGAGCCTGCCAGGAATCGAACCCGCGACCTTCTGTGTAAAGCCAGTGAACTTTTCCTCTGAGCTACGGTGGCAGAATGTGTCTTTTCTGAACATCTTTGAAGCGAAGGAACTGGCCACCTTGTTTCCGCTTGCTGTTCTGGAGTTCGGAGAAGAATATACGTTTTTCCACTCGTTCATCTGACATTCTTGACACGTGTCCACACCACCGCAGTTGCCGCCGCATTAGGTAAGCTTCTATCCCGCAGACATTGGCCTTGCGTAGCACATCAGTATTTCGGACCCGGTCGGACCATCTGATGTTCATAATATCTCGGAGACACTTGAGATGGAATTTGTCTAAGATGCGGATGTGCTTTCGTACAGAACCCATGTTTCCGATGAATACAATAAATTAAGTAAAAATCGTTTATCTACACACATATCATAAGTCCTCTAAAATGCGTTCAAAATCCGTAGGCAATTTAAAACCAGCATTATGGCAACCATTTTTACTATGAGAACTTTCTTGTCTGTGGTAGTAGGTAAAATCTGTAAGTACTTGAATGTTATTACACTATCGATTTTTGTAACGTAAGGAGTTAAATTTAGAACAGCTGTCAAAACTCAAGTGGGTCTCAACCAAGACCCTCCCATACCCTACAACACAACCAGGACCACTAAATATATACCATTGTTCCAATGTAAATTTCAATTACAACTATTACAATATTTTTTTTTTTCTGTACGTATTTGTTCAAATTTTTTTTATTGCATTAATTTAATATCTATAGATATTTTACAGGTAGCACAAGTAGCAATGCAGGTCATTTCCCTACGGCTTCTGAACCCATCTTAGAGTACTTATAATATGTAAAACGCTAAACATGTTAAAAAACCGACTTCCAAACAACTTGGTACGTTTTTGCCTTACTATTTTTGGTTTTTGTTAATCTATAATATAATCTATAATATAATAAAACTGTAACGGGGCCGTATCTGTACATGAAATATTTTTGGAAAATAATAACTGTGGTGGACATTACTAACGATATAGAGGCCAAAACAACAACTTTTGGATTTTTTGTCTGTCTGTCTGTCTGTATGTTCGCGCATCACGCAAAAACTACGGGGCCGATTTTGATGAAATTTTGTATGGTGGTTCCTTTTAGCCCGGGTTCACATATAGGATACTGTTTATCCAAGAAAATTCAAGAGTTCCCGTAGGAAACTCAAAAGTACGCATTTCTAGAATGGCTCACCAGGCAAATGTTGCTTGACCGCAATTAAGTTTAACACGTTAATACGTTTTATCGCGAACAAAAGCTAGGACATTGTAAATCCCAAAAAAATTAATGGTTCCTGCAGGAATGGAAAAAAATGTATCTTTAGAATGGCTCAACGTAACAATATGAAACCTTTACATTGAGATGTGGTGTTTTGACCATAATTACATAGTTGGATTTATCCCGGAAAACTAAATAGGTCCCGTGGGAAATTAGATCTATCTATACATATAATAATATCGAATTAAAATTTCATACTTTTGAGTGAATTTCTTTAAGTATTTTTCAGCATACGCTACTTTACGCAACTCTAATTTTGGAACTAAGACACATAGCGATATGTTTCATAGACTAACAGATAGGTTTTTTTTTATTCCAATCGTGTAAAAAAAATGAAAAACGCATAATTCGAGTTGTGCATCTTTTAACAAGAGGCACAGATATGAGAACTCTTCTGACGGCTACTATTTGCGTGTGGCAGTTGCTCTCCGCCTGGGCTGCAATGTCTGTGAACCTCATCAATGTATTTGCGAATCCAGGGTGGAGGCAATTGGCCATCACGCACTGAGTTGCGGTCGTTGTTTGTGAAGATTTCCACGTCGCCATGCCCTTAATGACCTCACTCGGAGGGCACTGGTCTCGGCCAGATGGAATATTCCATCTTTGATGCAGCCGGCCGGGCTTTAGTCGATCTGATAGCAAAAGGCCGGATGGTTTAAACAGGTGCCATGGCAGAGAGGAAAGTGCCTGCTTTGGGACGCCACGTGCGTCAGCACTTTTTGTGCCTCACACCTCCGTCTTGGAGGAAAATTACTGCTTTGTGCCGCTGGTCTGTGATACAACCGGCTGCTGAACCCTCAGAGGCCTTTGCCTTCATTATGGAGATTGACCGTCGCCTTCGAGAGAGGGGATGTGACGCCCGCTGCGGGTCCTAGCTGCTGCTAAGGTTGTTTATTGCGATCCAGCGCGGCAACAAGAAGTGCGTTACTGGCTCTTTTGGAGCTGATACGACTAAGGGATTTGACCCATATTAATATTTTTAGGAAATTTTATTACTAGACTAGCTTTTGCCCACGGCTCCGACCGCGTTTTACGACTCTTTTTGAGGGTGAGTTGTGCGCGAGCTCACTCGGCTCGCAAGCGTGGACATGAGTTTTCTCCAGGTTCCTCAGGAACTATATCGGGCTATTCTGATTAGCAGTCTTTTTCACTTCCCACCACCTCTACAAATTCTGTCCAAAATTCACTTTAATCCGTTGCTCCGTTGCGACGCCGCCGACGACGAGCGCGAGCGTATAAAACAGTTTTTCCCAGATCCCTCGGGAACTATGTCAGGATATACTATGTTAGTAAATTATATAATTTTCCACCTCATCTACCATCTCTGTGCTAAAAATTACACCAATCCATTTTTCCGTTGCGATTTTCAAGAAATTAACGAAAAAACGTAAGACCTGTCATTACATAACAGTTGCATAAACTATTATTTCCAATTAAAATGATTATAACACTAAAATCACAGAATAAAACTCGAAAATTATTTTTATTATACAGAATTTAGTTAGTTCAACAAACAGTATGTCAATCTATTGTTGGTGCCCAATATACAGGGTGTGCCTAGTCTGGGAACGATATGTACAGATACTATGTAAATTTCTGTTTTAAATAAATTATTAGTATTTTGTATTTGTAGGATGCTACAAAATTGGATTAAGGTCCGTTAACGAGGGCTCCAAAATTGTGGGCTAGACCCTAGTCTAATTACCACATCCTGGATACCTCATACAACGGGCCAGAAATGACATTTAAAAAAGGAATGACGGAACAAACAAAATGGCGGTGAAATCCTATACGTTCGACAACCAAACTGTAACCAATCTGTATCAATCTGGGTGATGAGCGGGTAAGGTCACAATCTAGAAAACAAAAAAATATATAAGGAAGGACTGGAGTAGGCATTATGGCGAATCAATGCCTACTCCAGTCCTTCCTTCTGAAGCTTTTTAATCAGTTCTCTCACGTTTTGGCTATTTCACTCCGTTTTCCGTAAAAATCGTAATATTATCGTTTAGGTTTTTCTGTAAACTATAAAAAGGCCATATAACATTTACTTTTTTTCAAAATTTCTGTAGTATAGTAGTTTTGGAGATAATTTTCGTTCATTTTTTACAAAAATTCTAAACTATATACTTTAAGTGTAAAAAAAACTATTTGTAATCCTCATAACAAGCCCGTCACGCGTCCCTGATACGCCCGTGATACGTCACACCATATATTTGGAAAAAACTTTTTTTTGTACTTTACTAAGAGAATAAAGGCATTGATAAAACGGCTAAAACGAAATTTGCTAACATTGTTGACTAAGCTCGCAACAGAGGCGTATTAAGAATCCGGCGCCCCGGGCACAATAATAAATCCACCCCTCTAAGCGACAAAAAACCGGCCAAGTGCGAGTTGGAGTTGCGCGCTAAGGGTTCCGTACTGCCACACGACAGACGTCACCTTCTGTTTGCATGTTCGTAGTGGTTCGTCACCTTTATTACTGCTAGTCCGACTCGCACTTGGCTAGCTTTATTATTTTTCGGTGAACCAAACGGATCCCTAAAATAAGAAAACAAAAATGATTCACATGATTAAAACTTTTAATTGAAAACTTGTTTTACTTAGTCCTATTGATGTTAATACGAAATTGAAAATTAGTTTTTCCTTTTACGTGTCGGCGCAGCGCGACGGAGCAACGGCTCGACTTGATTTTTCACTCAAATGTGGACCAGAGAATCGCGCGCTTAATAACAATGAAAACACTGAAATACCTACCTACTTGTAAAACTCGCGAAAAATATTTTTTCCGCTACTTGATATATTGGTTACTCTTTGTCTATTTAAATTGTTTTTATCAAAGAAAATCTATAAGATATTATCGACTACCTAATTCAAATTTTGCTTTAATTTTTTCTATTACGACTGGCGAAAGAACAACTGAAAAAGGCGCCCTCCGGCCACCCCACACTTCTTGCCGCCCCAGGCCAAGTTCCCCTCTGGACATAGGGTAAATACGCCTCTGGCTAGCAATAAACGAAAATGTGCATTAACGCCCGAAGTAAAGGACGTTAAGAAACTCACGCGAAATTCAACTGTAAAGCTCATTCCATAAGGTTAAATATCAGGTTGTTCTCTAGTGCCGCGCTGTGAGCCTGCTCTATTCCTGAAATTATATAAAACTAAGGAAGAGAGCAATCACTTCGGACGAATATTTATAAACTCTTCCTACATACCGATGTTTCAATACGAATCGACTATTGACCAATTTTGAACGGAGGACAATTTGTTTTGTTTTGTTTCGAATACGACTGTTTTTCCTTTATGAAGAAACGCTGGCGCCATTTTTGCCATACAAACGTAGTCCCCTGTTTACTCCCTGGATAATGACAATAGAGCAAAAATGTTTTTTCTATCAAACCTATATCTACCATGGCCATGTAAAATGAAAACATAGAGGCATAGGTAAATCTTTTTTTAAATTATTTTCGAAAAAAACATTATTATTGCTCAAGTTTTTGTGGCGGAAATAGGGGACTACGAAATGCTATTATCGCTTTGCGCTGCAGTTCTCCCTTTCTTGCTGTATACGGAGTGGTTTAGGGGGGAGACAGCAACATTTTATTCAAATACCTATTCTTTAGACCGCGTTTCCTATCCGCGTTTTCTATAATCAACCTGAAATGCTTAACTTTGAGCGTCTCTAGTGAAACTTAAGCACAGCTGATGGCTAACGATATTAGTTCAAAACAAAGTTTGCCTAGTGCTTGATGTCGTAAGGTTTGATTTTATTTATTTTGTTTCGTTGTTGTAGGAAAAACTAGTCAGTCGATTACATCCGAAAAATCAATTATTTAAAAAATTTTTTTCGACGTCTTTGATTGAAATTCTTTATGATGAAATATTCCTTGTAGTTTTCTTAATGTTTTAATATGTGATTCAACTATATATTTCACTGAGCTGTCCCGGCGAACTTCGTACCGACTCACACTACACTACACTACCACTACCACTTTTCTACCACTACACTACCACTACCACTACCACCACCACTACCACTACCACTACACTACTTTTTGTAGATATTGCAGGAATTTTTAGGTCATTTTTTATACCTTGGGTTACATTATTTGAGTTTTAGTAAGGATTCCTTCGTTTTTTGAAAATATAATATAGCCTATAGTAACAGCGGATAGTGTAGCTTCTAGGGGATGCAGTACCGGTTCCGTCTCAAGAACCGGGACTGGATTTTCGGTACTGTACTTGGAACCGGGATTTACCGGGAAATTCGGTACTTTCGGTACTTGCTTAAATGTTGCTATTAATTTATTGTGTAAAGGGCACGAGTGCATGTAGTGAGCATATAATTAAGTAAACTGTAGAAAATGGGCTCATTAGAAATGGGTTGGTGTTTTTTTTTTTCTATTCTGTGTCTTTTATTGAAATTAATCATTTAAATACAATCAGTATCATTAAACATACAAGTTTTGAGATCAAAATAGTAACAAATAATCAAATAGAACTAAAAACGAATTACATTTTGAATTAGAATAGTCTTTGTTCTTTCCACTATAAACTATAATCTCACTAAACATATTGAGCAAAGCAAAAATGAAACGCTTCTTCGAGATCAAAATATTAGAAAATATTAAGAATCAACAAAATTAAAAGTATCTACACACGGTGGCATCTCAAGCTATACAAAACCAGTATACACGGGCTATACGTATTTTGAAACGCACAGGCATCGCGGCCAGTATATACCGGTTTTATATAGCTTGATGTGGCACCGTGTGTATATTTCCAAGTTACAAATAATATTATAATTACAAACGTTATTCTTATAAAAATAAAAAGTTTAAAAAACTAAAAATCGACCTCAAAATGAAATTCACCCAAAAGTATGAAATAATATTATTAAACTTATATATAATAACCAACAATAACGAAATCAAAGGTAAGTACGAATTAAATGAGGGTCTTAATTTTTTTTTTGAGGTCTTTGCCAGCACACAGTTACTTACGTTCCAAATGTTTTAGATTTAATGGTTTGCTGACACTGAACTCAAAAAAATTTTAGCCCCCTAATTTAATTCTTATCCACCTTTATTTCTTTATTGTTGGTTAATATCGTGTATTTAATTTTAATAATATTATTTCATACTTTTGAGTGTATTTCGTTTTGAAGTCGATTTTTAGTTTTTTAAACTTTTATTTTTATTTTCTTTATTTTAAGTAATAATGCTATCTATCTAACAACGTTAAACCCAATCACCTACTCGCCAATAGTATTAATAGTCATAATGCATGTTTCATTAAAATATACACAGACTTCTATCATCATCTCAGCAGCATGAAAGTTAAGGAGTTAAATCTTCCATCATCAGCTCATCTGAATAACCTGAAAAAATACAACTATCGGCATCTGCGTACCTACGTATAATATTTCAAGAATTATCTTCCAACTCCAAACCATTAGGGAGTTGTACCATCCGTAATCAACTCATTAACATAAGATGATGACTAAAAGACGCTAATACTTTAATAGCTTTAGAAAACATATGAATCACGTATTACGTGCCTATAAAATTTGAGGGTTTTTCCTTGATTTCCCTGGGATCCCATCATCAGATCCCAACTTGGTGACAGTGGGACCCCCTCGGAAGTATACTTTTTCGAATAAAAAAAGAATTTTGAAGATCGGTTCACATCCTGCGGAGATATCGCGTAACAAACATACAAAAAGTAACATACAGTCGAATTGAGAACCTCCTCCTTTTTGGAGTCTGTTGAAAAGTAGTTGCAGTAAATACAATTTAAAACTCAACTTTTGGAATCCTTACTAATATTATAAATGTGAAAATGTGTTTGTTTGTTACTTTGTTTGTTTGTTTGTTACCTTTTGACGCTTCAACGCCTTGACCAATCTTAATGAAATTTGGCATGCAGGTAGCCTGTGTCACAAGGAAGGACATAGACAACTTTTCATCCAGTGAAAATAGCATAGGCCGATGAAATTCCCGAGGAAACTGAAAATTACTCTTTTTTGGTTAATTAACATCGCAACGTAACAATGGATTGTGTGATTTTTTTGGACCGAGATGGTTGAAGGGGTGGGAAATGACACGATTTACTAATAAACATATCCTGACATAGTTTCCGAGGGATCTGGAGAAAATTAATGTCCACGCTCGCGAGCCGCTTGCGGTTCGCGCACCGCGCACTCTAAGTCAGTCACAAAAACGATGTCCACGCAGGCGAAGCCGCAGGCAAAAGCTAGTAACTGTTAAATAAACTCATCATTTACATTTAAGAATAGCTTTTCTATCTCGGTAATAAGCTCTAAGGAAACTTATAGCATTAACGCTTCTGTCACTCAACAATGTTCTGAGCTTATTACAAATTATACATTATTAATTAAAAATAATACTTAAATTTTAAATAAAAGTTGGTGTGACTGTAAATGATGCAAGTAAAATTGTGATACTTTATAACATTGTATAAAAAGTAGGTTTTTTATTTGATTTTATCGTATATCGAAAGACAGATAGTGAGAAAATGATATGCACGTATAAAGTACCGAAAGTATCGAAAGAACCGGGATTCGTTCGATGAAGACCCGGTACCGGGTTGTTAAAAAAATCCCGGGATTTCCCGGTATTTTCGAGACCGAGATTTCCCGGGAGCATGCCCTAGTAGCTTCCTAACGGTGAAAGAATTTTTCAAATCGGTCCAGTAGTTTCGGAGCCTATTCAAAACAAACAATCAAATATAATATCCTCATTATAATATTATAAGTATAGAGTCCCTATAGATGAGTTTCACAGACTATTGCTCTTAAATATCTAGATTGCTCACAAAGGTAGGCCTAACCACCACGTCATGGTGCGCACTATTATGAACGTTATTTTAGTGTATCTTCAATCGAAATTGATACTGACGCGTATCAAGCTGCAAAATTGATGTTGGTTAAAACATTAAAAGTTTGCCTTTGTTAAATCGATTCGACTGTTTTTCCGATTCCATGTAACGAATCGAACTCGAATCGATATCAGTTCTGCTCGGCTAGCCTGACATTCGCAGCGTGTTAAAATTTTATCGTTGCATCATCTCGTCGTGGCTAGGTGCGATTTGAATGGTCTCGTCGATCACGATGGTTAACTGACCTGAAACACAGTTAATACCTGGATAGGTTTGACTCTTAGTCTCTCGTATTATAAATTTATTTAATTTTTTATTTAAATTTTGCATGCTGATTTTAATATTAGCTACTAGCTTTTTCCCGCGGCTCCGCCCGCGTGGACATCGTTTTTATGACTGTCTTTAAGGGTGATTAGTAAATTATGTCGTTTCTCACCTACTCAACCATCTCTGTGCAAAAAATCACAACAATCGAGTATTTTTTAATTCCCTCAGGAACTGCATCAGATTATGCTATTTTCCCGGGATAAAAAGTCCTTCTCCGTGCCACAGGCTACCTGTATGCCAAATTTCATAAAGATTGGTCAAGGCGTTGAAGCTTGAAAAGGTAACAAACAAACAAAAAAACTCATTTTCACATTTATAATATTACTAAGGATATAGAAGAGACTTATTTAAATATCATGAACTGTAAAGAGTTACATATGTACAGTTCATGATATTTAAATAAGTCTCTTCTATATATGTACATCTCGTGTAAATATGTACCTGTGTTGTTGTATCAGCTCATATATGTCCCCACCGAGGAATTCGAGCCTACCCTGAATGAGGGCGATCGAGCCTCAATATCTGTGTAATAGGGGATCGGACTGCTAGTCATTTGAGTTACTTTTTATGATCTGTCAAAAACGAGATTTTGTTCTAAAAATGTTTGAAATACCCACAAGTGACGTCACAGATTTTTTGCGTCATTGACGATCTTATTTTGTGAATTTGACCAATTACAAATTGAAGACGTGATGGAAAAACAAATTAAATAAGGTTTTTTGAAACTTCAAGAGGAGGGCAATTTAGGAAATCATATTTCAAAATTTATTTATGATGCAGTCTGATCCCCTATTGCAAAATAAATCTTATCATACATATATACTTACATACATACACCCCAAAAAACATTACTATCTTTATTGATGGGCTGTCGTCGTCGGTTCAAAAGTAGCAACCATGTTTCCGCATTGTGACGTCTTCGGCGTGGACCTGGCAGGCTATAACCAAGGTCTTGGCGCACAGCCAGGTAGTGCCTCGTACTATTTGGGTCAGTGGCATAACTCTGCAATATGGCCTACTACCTACTATACATTATACTTCATCATGTCAGCTCACATACGTCCCCACCGAGGGGCTCGAGCCTACTCTGAATCAGGACGATCAGGCCTTAGTCGACCAGGCGGGCCCAGGGCGGGTTGGTCGACTTCACACACAACCTTCGAGTTTCTTCGCAGGCGTGTGCAGGTTTCCTCACGATGTTTTCCTTCACCGTAAGAGCGTCGTCGGATAAACGTACATATGAAATCTAAATTCGAAATCACATTGGTATAATATACGTGGCAGGTTTCGAACCACGACATCCCGGACAGGAGACGGCGGCCCCAGCCGTTACGCCACCGACGCTCTACATTATACTTGGACCATCTGAGTTTTTGAAGTAAAACTTCTTTACGCACGCTTCACTTGGGGAGTAAGCTGGTGGATACGTGACGAGAGCGTTACGGAAGTGTGTTCGGGCGAGGCGAACGGAAGTTAATAGGGATACATAAATTAGTGAAGATAGAAAGGGAGATACTATTTATTTTTGTTTACCAACAATATCGGTTGCCAAGGCAACAATATCGGTTGTCAAAACAAACAAAAGCTAAAAAAGATTTGATCATTTTCAGAAGATAATAAAACTCTTTTCATAAACTGTCTATACCTCCATATGACAAAAAAGATTTGATTATTTTCTGAAGTCTAAGATTTAATTTCATATATAGATGGAACTAAAGAAGTTTTAATTCAGTCGTGTGGTCTAAAGCACACTCGTATTTTTTTTTAAAAAGGAGCCTAAGCTACGAGTATTTACTCAAGAAACAAAAGAAAGAGCAAAAATAAACCTGACTACGAATAGTGACGTCTAGCATCCGTATGTGACAGACGGCCGTTGGGGTAGTAAAGTTCTCGGGTTAACCGCCTCCAAGGCGTAATGGTTAGTTCATTCGCTTCACACCAGGAGGTCGCGGGTTCCATTCCCGGTGAGGTCAACTTGTAAGACTCGGTTTGGTTGGTGGTAGGGCATTTTTTAAGCCCGCCTGGCTAACTACCACCATCTTATCTAAGTCTAGCCGCCAAACATCAGTGTTAACAACATTGATGTGTTCCGGCTTGATGGAGATAAGATAGCAAGTTCCCCACGTTGGGGAATCTCAGTGACCCCGCTTCCATCTTCGGCATCGTCGTCACTTACGATCGGGTGAGATAATGCCAAGGGCTTACCAATTGTGAATTTTAAAAAAGTAGCGACCATGACCCAAAAGACGAAGCGTTAGCAGGCCTCCCATTCGGTAGACCAACGACCTGGTGAAGGTTGCGTATGAGGGCAGCATAGGATCGGCCGTTGTGAAAATCTTTGGGAGTTGCCTTTGTTCTTCAGTGGACGAACTTCGGCTGTCATGATGATGATGCCGTGTGATTTCTTCACGCAACCAACATTCGCGAACAAGACTAACTAAAGTCGGTAATTAGTTAAGGGTAGGTGAAGACAGGAAATTAGTTAAGGGTAGGTAAAGACAGGAAATTAGTTAAGGGTAGGTAAAGACAGGAAATTAGTTAAGGGTAGGTAAAGACAGGAAATTAGTTAAGGGTAGGTAAAGACAGGAAGTTAGTTAAGGGTAGGTAAAGACAGGAAATTAGTTAAGGGTAGGTAAAGACAGGTAATGAGTTAAGGGTAGGAAAAGACATGTTATTTGTTAACCCGACGTGAATGAGGCGAAAAATAGTTACACCAACTCTAATGTGGGTGTGACATACCCAAATATAGAAATTGTCGATTTTGATAACTAAAATGATTACTTATTACTGTAATTTATCAATTTACATTAGGGACACGAGGTAAAATGATAAAACTACCTAGTTCTTTATTTAAAAGTATTTATATTTCTATAAAGAAACAAAGTATTTTTTTACACAAAAATCAACAACATTTAGGATCTATAACTTAATATCAAAAAAACTGAGATATTTTGACAACTGTGCCAACAAAATTAAAAATACCTATATCTGACAAATTTTGCTTTGAGATAACATAAAAGCAACATAAAAAAAATATATATGCTTTAATAAGGTCGGATAATACGTACCCGCTGTGTGTTTGCGCACGTGTAGTTCACTAAAAAGTTAAGAAAAAAAATATAAAAATTACTTAAAATCACTCCTCGTGGCACCCCCTCCAGCTACCGAGCCAGCCGAGTTCCAGGAATCGTGCAGTTCAGAAATATTTAGTGTTTCATAAATCGGTGGGTATGAGATACCCGACCTCATTCACACCGGGTTACGCGTTGGTAAAGACAGGTAATTCGTTAAGATTAGTTCCACTATTATACATAGGTATACGCCACTAAAAATAGCCTATGAAATTTATACAGTTTCCATATATTGATATAACAAGTCCAATTATAAAATATCTCAAGCAAAACTTTTAACAAGCTTTAAGCAAAAAATAAAAGTTTAAGGGTCTCCAGAAGGCTCGAGTTTCCACACAAACGTAGCTCCGCTTTAATACAAAAACTACATGAAAAAATAAAGCAAGTTTCAAACTTATAGTGCAAAACTAATATAAGCCTTTGTTAAGTTATTTTTAAATTTACTACGATGAAAACTAATTACAAACATCGATATGTGTCTACTCAATATATTTGCAAAGTTTGGATTCAATTCGGCGTGTAGTTTTTGTATTAAAGCGCAACTAAGTTTGTATGGAAACTAGAACCTCTTAAAAACTGACTTCAAAAAGAAATTCACTCAAAAGTATGAAATAATATTTTTCTCAAACATGCTTGGAAATTTGAACAATATTTTGACAACCCTATTCGAGAAACATCGAAATTGCCAAATATATGCCAGCAGCGAACGGCAAAATTTGTATGAAAATCCCTAACTATCGTGTTTAGAGGCCAAATAAATTACAATGTAAACCGTGTAATTTAAAACTGGAACTATATTTTACTCCGAAATATGGCAACCAAGGAGGTAACTTATCAAAGGTTTTATTTAAATTTCGAACTGAGTTGCAAATAAAAAGCTGTTTATTGAAAAAAAACAAATGAACACTTTGGCGCTTAAAAAAATATTGTTGTTCGTTGTTCTTCATTGATTTTGAAAGTTTTAATTTCCGCGCATTATTTGAGAAAAGTACTGTACGAGCCTGGACCACAACTAGGCATTGATAGACTTACGTATGTTATGTGTGCCTCGGCTACACGTACACTACTACATTTACACGTTCGTCCACCGATGCCACTTTTGCTGGCCGCTGCAATAATATACTATTTATATTATAAATACTCGAAATTAACCAACAATAACGAAATCAAAGGTAAGTACGAAACACATAAGGGGCATACAATTTTTTTTTTGAGGCCGGTACCTACAAGCACTTCAGAAAAGTCAAATATTTTAGATTCGATGGCTTTGCTGGCACCGACCTTCAAAAAATTTAGGCCCCTAATTTGTTTCGTACCTACCTTTGATTTCGTTATTGTTGGTTAATTTCACGTATTGTATCAGCTCATATACGTCCCCACCGAGGGGCTCGAGCCTACCCTGAATCAGGGCGATTAGGCCTTAGTCGACCACGCGGGCCCAGTGCGGGTTGGTCGACTTCACACACAACCATCGAGTTTCTTCGCAGGCGTGTGCAGGTTTCCTCACGATGTTTTCCTTCACCGTTAAAGCAATCGGTAAGTATGTACGTAAGTTTTTGAAAAACTCATTGGTACATTGGCCGTCCAGATTTGAACCCGGTACCTCTGGTTAGATGGACCGAGTCGTTACCGGTTGAGCCACCGACGCTTAATTTCACGTATTTATTTATATATAAAAAACATTATTTCATACTTTTTGTGACTTTCTTTTTGAAGTCGATTTTCAATTTTTTAACTTTAATTTTTATATTTTTTTATTTTTAGTGATAATGCTTTTAGGGTTTAACAACGTTAAACCAATCACCTACTCGCCAATAGCCATGTATGTGTTCCATTAAGCGATACAGAGCCCTGTGGCTTCCATCATCATCTCAGCAGCATGATAGTTAAAGAGTCAAACCTTCCATCAACATTAGCTCACTTGAATAGCCTGAAAAAATACAAAAAATATACCTAAAATATTTAAAAATTATTCTCCTTTGGACTCCTTTCCTTCCTTAGACCTTCCATCATCAGCTCATCAACGTGAGATGAAGACTATCAGACGCAAATACCTGAATAGTTTTAGAAAATAAATATAAAACACGTGCTTATAAAATTTGAGGGTTACCCTCTACATATATTTCCCTGGAATACTATCATCAGATCCTGACTTGGTGACTATACTATACGATACTCTTTCGAATTAAAAGTAATTTTAAAGTACGAAAATTTTAGTTATCAAAATCGACAAAAAAACCGGTCCATAATCTGCGAAGATATCGCGTAACACACACACAAAGAACAATATACATATGAATTGAGAACCTCCTCCTTTTTAGAAAGTCGGTGAAAAGGTAATAAAATCAAAAGTAGATAAGTTCTTAAATTTAATTTACTAACACATTTAACTCCTACGGTTTCTTCAGAAAAACGTTTTTAAATTAGCACAGTGAGCCTTGA
This sequence comes from Coleophora flavipennella, assembly GCA_947284805.1. NCBI lineage: Eukaryota > Metazoa > Arthropoda > Insecta > Lepidoptera > Coleophoridae > Coleophora > Coleophora flavipennella. The sequence goes on from OX369297.1 coordinate 4,333,833, forward strand.
GGCAACAATAATCCATTTTTGATCTAAGCAGTAAGCTTATTAAGAGGGCGTTTAAGGCAAAATTTTTCTCCTCCTCAACCTCGCACGATTTTTAAACTTGATATTCCGTTTAGAAAACACAGCGTTAGCCCCAAAAAAATAATTAAAAACATAAAACAAAAAATGGTAAAAGTATTTCTCGGTCAATTTCAAAAGTAATTAAATTTTTCGGGTTTTATGCTTTGTGCGAGTTCTTACATCAGTACATTATAAATATTGTTGTAATTTTAGAAGTAATTTCACGGACTTTCCTATAGAAGAATTTAAGAGAAATTAATCCTTAAGCACACCCCGGTCACTGCATACAAAAGTCGTGAAATGACATTTCTAAAAACAAATGACTAATGACGGAGCAAACAAAATCACGGCGAAATCCTGTACGTTCGAGAACCAAACTATAACCAATCTAGGTGACGAGGGGGTGAGATCGCAATCTAGAGAGCGGCAGGGAGTGTCCATACTGTATGTTAGTACTAATATGTATGTTACCGTAAAATTGTAAAAACCGTTAGATTATAATCTAACGGGATCTATTTCGCGGGATTGTGAACTGTCGAAAGATTGTGAACCGTAACATACAGCTTACAATTTCACTAGTGTCATTGTAATCTCACTAGTGACATTACAATAACACTAAGCGAAGTGAATAACATTAAATAAATGAGCGAGCGAAGCGAGCGAAGTTAGGTTCGGTCAGGTTTGATCGATTAAACAGTCAAAGAGCCTCTCGAGGCTCCCCCCATGGATAGCAGGATGCTTCGCAGAAGAAGAAATAATCGGTTTTATTCGGATGGGCCATGAAATTGTTAGCCGATTGACAATTTACCGGCATATTATAATCTAACTGAATTAAGTGTAGTGAGATTGTAATATCGCGGTTTTGACAATATCCCAGCGACATATACTTTGCCTTAAGTCAGCCCTTAGTCAGATAGTCTATTATTATAAACTAAATATATAAGTCAAATAATAATTTCTAAAACGTTAATTTTGCTTTATACCCCTCTTAAGAATCAACTTTTGAAGCAACGTTAAATGGTTTGACCTTTCAACTTTTTATAAATTCTGAATGCTCTAAAATATAACGACGTTTAAAAAATAATGTAATTCAGCATAACATTGCCAGTAACATTTACTTTTAGGTTTATCAGGACGGGCTCGTCATAGGGCGAAAGCAGCGCCCCTGGGGCGCTGGACATGGGGGCGCGGTTCGTGGCTTCGAATCACGGTAGATTAGATTAGATTAGATTTATTCATCACACGACACAAATTCATAAAATATTCATGTCAAATTATAGAATATGTCAGTGGTGAGGTGATCGTCAATAAGTAAATTTAAAAAATAACAAAAAAATAATGTCAAATTACAAAAATTTAAATGTCAAAAAGTAAACTGAACAATTAATAAATAAATATTAATAATACATTGAAGTATGTCAGTATTTAATTTTTCAAAATTCGTCAATTGAATAATATTCGTTATCCAACAAGAAGTTTTTCAAATGGCGCCTAAATGTTTTTTCATCTGATATTTCCCGCCGTCCCCGGTATCTTAGCGAGTGGCGTTGCATCATCATATAAGCTAATATACGTCCCCAGCGAGGGGCTCGAGCATACCCTGAATTAGGGCGATCCGGCCTAAGTCGACCGCGCGGGCCCAGTGCGGGTTAGTCGACTTCACACACAACCTTCGAGTTTCTTCGCAGACGTGTGTAGTTTTCCTCACGATGTTTTCCTTCACCGCAAGAGCGTCGGATAAACGTACATTAGAAATCGAATTTCGAAAACACATTGATACGTGGCAGGAATCGAAACACGACCTTCCGGACAGGAGGTAGCGGCCCTTACCACCAGGTGAGATGTTGTCAAGGGTTTACCAATTGTGAATTTAAAAAAAAAAACGAATAAAAATGGCGTTGAACACCGGGTTCGTGCATCGATCAAAAATATTAATTTTGGAGTGGCGTTGCATATTCTCGTGAAGCGGCACGCATGGGTTAAATTGTCTATGATTTTGAACGCTTGCGCGTAATATTTTTAGCAGGGTGGCTACAAAAACAATTAAGGCTTTAATATGACTCAATCCGAGCAGGTTGAAACATGTTAATATAATATCGAACGTAAATCTGTTCATTTTTAGTTCAAATTAATGCGGGCTTCAACATGGTTGCTACGTTGAAACCGAACGTAACTAGTATCTCATCTGTGACCGAACGTCCATTTTTACTTGTTTTTATTACTTTTCTTCACTTTCAAATAAGTTTTAAAAAATGTGTTCAATTAAAATGAAAGGTCTTAAAGTCACAGATTTTTGTGTGTTAGTTTCATTCAACATTAACTATATGTTTTCGAGAAATTTTGCAATTACTATTGCCAAAAACAGGGTCTATATTATATTTTTTTATCAAGAGTGCTAATATTTTTAAAAATGTATTTAATTAAATCGATTTTTTAAAATTATTTTAAGTATATGTTTCCCTACCCAAAGGTTTCCTGGAAGAAATTGCTACCTAGCAATGAGGCCACCTAATATAGGCTTTCTTCTATATTATTCATTTCTTCTTTTTGATGCAATAAAGAATATTGTATTGTATCGTATATGATATTTTTTTCCATGGTGATTATACACAGTCTTTCAAAAATGTGAATTAAATATTGTCATTTGACCCATCTTAAGGCCTTAAGCATTTTGCTTTTTTCGTTATTAAATAAAGCAAAGTAAGGGCAGATCCAATAAATTCTAAAACTTGATTTGAAAGATAATTGGAAAAGCTGAACACGTTTAACAACCGACGTCCATTGCAACAACTTATTTGTGGTTTTTAGTAATTTTCTAAAAAAAGTACTGCACTTTATTTGGAACCAACTTGGTAGCATACCCTATCGAATCCTTACTAATATTATAAATGTGAAAATGTGTTTGTTAATTTGTTTGTTTGTTACCTTTTCACGCTTCAACGCCTTGATCAATCTTAATAAAATTTGGCATGCAAGTAGCCTGTGTCACGCACGAGGAAGGACAAAGGCTACTTTTTATCCCGTAAAAATAGCATAGCCCGTTGCAGTTCCTGAGAGAACTGAAAATATACTCTTTCTTGGTTAATTTCTTTAACATCGCAACGGAACAATGGAGTTTGTGAGTTTTTGCACAGAGATGGTTGAGGGGGTACAAAATGAAATGATTTACTAATAAGCATATCCTGACATAGTTTCCGAGGGATCTGGAGAAAATCCCAGTCCACGCTCGCGAGCCGCTTGCGGCTCGCGCACCGCGCACCCTCAAAGACAGTCATAAAAACGATGTCCCCGCGTGCGAGGCCGCGGGTGAAGCTAGTAAAAAAAATATCATGAAAATCGGTTTATAATCTGCGAAGGTGGCGCGTAACTAACAAAAAAAAAAAAACATACAGCCTAAATGAGAACCTCCTCCTGTTTGAAAGTCGGTTGAAAAGCAATTTAAATGGACCTTCTGACGTGACATGTCCTACATAAAGATTAGTTTTAGATACCTAGAGCTATAGCTATATCTAGCTCATATACGTCCCCACCGAGGGGCTCGAGCCTACCCTAAAGTAAATGATGATCGGGCCTTAGTCGACCACGCGGGCTCAGTGCGGGTTGGTCGACTTCACACACGACATTCGACATATATATATAATAGGAGCTGAAACTGCCGATTCAGGTTTTTAATATCAATGCCAATTTTTATAGAAAATAAAAAGTTATTGTTTTTTTATTATTGACCTTATGGTGACACCTACCTCCAGTGTGCCTACCTCCAGTGTACCTACCGCCAGTGTACCTACCTCCAGTCTACCTACCTCCAGTGTACCTTCCTCCAGTGTACCTTCCTCCAGTGTACCTACCTCCAGTGTACCTTCCTCCAGTGTACCTACCGCCAGTGTACCTACCTCCAGCCTACCTACCTCCAGTGTACCTTTCTCCAGTGTACCTTCCTCCAGTGTACCTACCGCCAGTGTACCTACCTCCAGTCTACCTACCTCCAGTGTACCTTCCTCCAGTGTACCTACCTCCAGCCTACCTACCTCCAGTGTACCTACCGCCAGTGTACCTACCTCCAGTGTACTTACCTCCAGTGTACCTACCTACCTCCAATGTACCTACCTCCAGTGTACCTACCTCCAGTGTACCTACCTCCAGTGTACCTGCCTTCAGTGTGCTTACCTCCAGTGTACCTTCCTCCAGTGTGCCTACCTCCAGTGTACCTACCGCCAGTGTACCTACCTCCAGTCTACCTACCTCCAGTGTACCTTCCTCCAGTGTACCTTCCTCCAGTGTACCTACCTCCAGTGTACTTACCTCCAGTGTACCTACCTACCTCCAATGTACCTACCTGCAGTGTTCCTGCCTTCAGTGTGCCTACCTCCAGTGTACCTTCCTCCAGTGTACCTACCGCCAGTGTACCTACCTCCAGTGTACCTACCTACCTCCAACGTACCTACCTCCAGTGTACCTGCCTCCTGTGTGCCTACCTTCAGTGTACCTTTCTCCAGTGTACCTACCGCCAGAGTACCTACCTCCAGTGTACTTACCTCCAGTGTACCTACCTACCTCCAATGTACCTACCTCCAGTGTACCTAGGCACTATTTGTTGCCCGTTACTAACTAAAAGACTCAGCTCCATTTTCCTCACACCTTCTTTATTTGCTTTTAAGAAGTTCCCTATAAAAGGAAATTAAATACCGCGTCGGGAAAGACTTCGCAGCTGGCGTATTCTCTGCCATTGTAGAGTCAACTCTATAGCTAGGTTCAAAAGGTATATTTTTCATTGTCTACATGTCAAGGTGTTTAAAGGTCACATCATATCTCATTAGCGAGTTTTATGAAGATGGACTTTATGATTTAACTCTTGATTTTAACGAGGAAAAGTTCGGAAAATTAATTTCTGCACGATGCACGATAGGTTGGCCAGGTTTAACCGGATCCCAACAAAACATGGATGTGAAAGGGAGCCAAGTCACATACAAAAAAATTACAGAGATCTAAATGTGTAGGTAGGTACCAAGTTCTACAGTAGTTTCTTAAATCATTGCTACGACACTTCAAATTGAAATGTTTATCTTAAACTTCTTCAATTATAAGAGAAGTACAACGGTTTTCAGTTTTGTTATGTTCGGTGCTACTAATGGTGTAACTTCGCAAGTTTTATTTATACATTTATATTCTTTATTGGTGTTTATTTCAAAAAGTAAGCTCTGCTTGCTTGGCTGCTTGACTTTTAAACTTGCAAAGTTACACCATCAAGTAGCACAGAACATAACAAATTTTATTTTAAACAACTGAAAACCGTTGTATGTTCTCTAATATTTGGCAAAGATTAAGATAAAATTTTAATTTGAAGTACCGTAGCTATGATTTAAGGAACTAGAATAGAACTTGGTACTATAAAAATCGTATTACTTTACTTTTAAGCACTCGCGCCTCCCTTTATGTTATTCCAACTTTTTTCCTGCGGCTTCGCCCGCGTGTACGTCGTTTTAATGTCTGTCTTTAAGGGCGATTAGTAAATTATGTCGTTTCCCACCTACTCAACCATCTCTGTGCAAAGAATCACAATAATCGAGTATTTTTAGTTCCCTCAGGAACTGCATCAGATTATGCTATTTTCCGGGGATAAAAAGTAGCCTATGTCCTTCCCTGTGACACAGGCTACCAGCATGCCAAATTTCGTAAAGATTGGTCAAGGCGTTGAAGCGTGAAAATGTAACATCACTTTTTCACATTTATAATATTAGTAAGGATTTCTTTAACATCGCAACGGAATAATGGATTGCTGTGATTTTTAGCACAGAGATGACTGAGGAGGTGGAAAAGTGTATAATTCACTAATTAGCATATCCTGAAATAGTTCCCGAGGGATCTGAGAAAAGGTCATTTCAACTCTCGCGCATAGTCGGCGACGTAAAGGAGCAGCGGATTGAAGTGATTTTTGTATAGAATTTGTTGAGGGGGTGGGAAGTGACAGAGACTGCTAATCAGAATCATTATCATCATCATATCAGCCGAAGGACGTCCACTGCCGCACATAGACCAAGGATTTCCAAGACGGCGGGTTCTGCGCTGCCCGCATCCAGCCGCTTCCCGCGACCTTTTCCTAGGTCATCGGTCCACCGAGCTAATCAGAATAGCCCGATATAAACCATGAGGGATGTGTAAAAAACTCGTGTCCAAAACAACTTACCCTCAAAGACAGTCATAAAAACGATGTCCACGCGGGCGAAGCCGCGGGCAAAAACTAGTAAGATATCATAAAAACCAGTCAAGTGTGGGTTGCAGTCCCAATTAAATTTAAAAAAATATTTTTTCTGTTTTTCTCGTTGATGACTTTTGTTTGAAATGAATAGGTATCATTATTGTAGGTACTCGTGTGGAGATGTGTGGTGGTATGGAACCCTCAGTGCGTGATTTCGACTCTCACTTGCCAGTATTTATGTTTGTGTATTTGTATTTATTTTCATCTATTCATCAGAAATCATTTTAATCTCAATCAAAGCAAAAACAACACCCCAGGCTACTCAAATCGTATTTTCCAACCTTGTTTGTAACTAGATCTGTCTGTATTAGTTTACCTGCCTCCTTGGCTGTGGCGAATTGCACCCGCGGGGCACAACTTAATGCCGGGCTTACACGAGGCCAGTACAGTTGCAGTCCAATGAAGCCTGTCTATACCGACTACAGAGTACAAGTGAATCACCCTGACATGATTTTGTATGGGTGTAAACGCACTTCTACTACGTTAGTACTAATCTATATACTTTGCTACTACAAAATTTTAAAATGTTTTTCTGTAGGTACCTACCCTCCCTCCTTCTGTCATCTAACGCCCCTTTTTCTTCATTTTCTTCTTTGACTTCCAAAATGGAGGAGGTTCCCAATTTGAATGTATGTTTTTTGTGTTTTTGTTACGCGATATCTTCGCAGATTGTGAATCGATTTTCGTGTTGTTTTTTTTTTATTTGGTACGGTCACAGATTACGCCATCGCCAGTAATATATAAGTCACTGGGTACGGTGGTATACTGCCAGTTTAGTCCTATATAAATTTTATATAAATCGATGAAGTACTTTATACTTCATTTGATATGTCAATCAATATAATTATTTTTAAAATAATTTTTTACATTTTTTTCTAATTTACCCTTCTCTCCCATTCCATCAGTCTTGAATTTTCTTCTTCTTCTTCAAATTTAAGAGCTAATGCTCTTGTCGGTGGAGCAATCTCCACTTTTTTCTATCCTCTGCCAACGTCTTTACCTCCCGATACGACACGACAGCAACCTTCTCCTTAATTTGTTCTAGGTAATTTCGCCTTGGCCTTCCTCTACTTCTCCTTCCCTCTATCTTTCCTTCTATGATTGTTCTCAGTAGACTGTCGTGTCGTACTAGATGTCCCAGCATATTTCCTCTTCTATTTTCTATGGTCTTCATAGGCTTTTTTTTCCTTGAATTATTTAAAGTACTTCTACGTTCGTTTTCTTTTCTCTCCAACCGATTCTCTCCATTCTCGTCCAGCACCACATTTCAAACGCTTCCAATCTTTCTTTGTCCCGTTGAGTGAGTGTCCACGTCTCTGAACCATACAACGCAATGCTCCAGATGTAAGTTTTTATAAAGCGTTTTTTTTATTTTTGCGTGACATTTTAGATGTAAGTAGGTTCTTTTTATTATTAAAAGCTGTTTTTGCCATGGCCACTCTTGAAATGATATCTGGAGTACATCTTATATCATTGTTTATTGAACTGCCTAAATACTTGAAGTTTTTAACCTGTTCTATTGCTTTGTTATTTAAATGGATTTGGGTTTAAATAATTGTTTTTTTCGAGATGATCATTGTTTTTGTTTTGTTTGTGTTTATCGTAAGCCCAAATTCTCTGAATATCCTATCCATTCTTTCAACTACTTTTTCTAGGTCTTTCGCGGTTTCTGCTAATGCTGCTATGTCATCTGCGAATCTAATAAAATGTATTCTTTTCCCATTAAATTTTACCCCGCCTTCCTCAGTTTCAACAATTTTTCTAGTGGCACATTCTATAAAAATGTTGAATATCAACGGTGACAATGGACACCCTTTTCGCACTCCTTGTTTTATTTTTGCCTTCTCATATATGTCTCCGATCTCTATTATGCTTTCTTGATTTTTGTAAAGCTGGTATATAATATTTCTGTCCCTGTAATCCATACCTGCATCTTTCAAAACCCAGATCATCAGTTTCCAGTTCACCTTGTCAAAAGCCTTTTCCAAATCAATAAAAGCTAAATGTATATTAATGTTCAAGTCTAGTCTTCTGTCTACTATTAATCTTAATGCTAAAATGGCTTCCCTAGTTCCTCTGTTTTTTTCTAAATCCATACTGATCTAAACCTACATATTCTTCGGCTATTGGTCTTATTCTATTTTGGATGATTTTGAGTAATATTTTGGAGGCTTGTGATATTATTCTCAGTGTTCTGTGCTCTTTACATTAAAACGTATTTAACTTTTTAGGAATTGTGACAGCATTGCTAATTTTAAAAACTTCCGGAACTTCACCCGTTAAGTACATTTCCTGTATTAGTGCAAAAATTGCATCTAGTATGGGATCATATCTGGCATATTTAATCAGTTCTATGTAGATACCATAATTTCCTGCTGCTTTACCATTTTGAATACTGTTTAAGGCTTTATCAAATTCTTTTCTGAGAATAGGTGGACACAAACTGTTTTCTTCTACTGACATAAACACTTCTATATCTTCATCGTCTAAACCTTGCCCCTCATATAAATCGTCTATATACTTTTTCCATCGTCTTACTATGTCTTTGTTGACACTTAGCAGTTTTCCTTCCTCATCTACAATTGCGGTGCTTTTGGTCTTATGCTTTTTGTTCATTTCTCTTATCACCTTATACGCTTGATCCATCTGACCTTTCTTGATACATTTTTCTATCATCTCACAGGTAGCCTCGACATACTTTTCCTTGCTTTCCCTGCACCTTAAGGTTATCTTATTTGTTACTTTTTTATATAGTTCAATACTTTTCTCATCGCTTTTGTTTCTCAGTTTCCTTCTTTCCAACATGAGATCTATAATTTCTTGGGTGAGCCATTTTTTCTAGGTACTATTTTTTCTTTTTCTAAGCATTCTTCGGTACTTGACTTAATTATATCCCTAACGTTATTCCAGTTTTCTTCTTTATTATTTACATTATAGCCTTCCTTATTTTTATAAAATTCTACTTTGTCTCCTAACTTATTACTATATTGCACATTATGGTTACTGCTAAATTTCTTAAGTTTATTAAGATCTATTTTCTTTGGTTTAGTTTTCTTTCTATTTTTTCTTAACTCAAAGTTATTTTTGCCGACTAGTAAATTATGGTCTGTGTTGAGATCAGCACCTGGTAGAGTTTTACAGGTTCTCACTTGATGGTGGTGTGTATTTTTTATGAGAATGTAATCGATTTGATATTGTCCGATATCACCCGGCATTTTTCATGTGTACAGCCTTCTCTTAGGTTGTTTAAAGACAGTATTTAGGATAGTCATATTGTTTTCTTTACAGAACTGTATAAGTCTATCTCCTCTACTATTTCTTTTACCCAGACCAAAATTTTCCATTATATTTTATACTGATCTCTCCCCAAATACAGCATTCAAATCTCCCATTACCATTAAAAAACCTTTTTCCTTTATGGTATCCGTTATTGTGTCTATACTATTGTATATTTCTTCTATTTCTTCGTCAGAATGGCTACCGGTCGGCCTGTATCTTGAATTACTAAAATAGGGTCTGTGGCTGTCTTCAGTTTAATTGCTGTTATTCTGTCACTATAATGTACTGTATTTTCTAGTTGTGTGCCCCATTTTTTATTTAAGACTATTGCTGTTCCATTTGCTCCCTTTTTATCCCCAGTGTATATAATTCTATAGTCATTTTTCCAAAAATCTCCACTTCCTTCCCATCTGACTTCCCTTAAGCCCAGAATATCAATATCCAGTCGGTCCATCTCTAATATAAGCTCTTCCAACTTTCCCGGAGCCAACATAGTTCGCACATTACACGTTCCAATTTTGCAAGGGTTTCGCATGATGACGACCGGTTCAGCCTTGCGCCTGTACCTGCCGGACTCAGACCGCCAAGGCATGTTACATCGAGGAAGCCCGTTGTCAAGGACATTACTATTATTATTTTTTGTCATTCTCATTATTCCAAGTTTAGGGAGGTTAGTACGGTGGTTTCCCCATTTGCCTTCCGTACCGCAGTATAATAGCCGGTCTCCCGCCTGTCAATGTCTAGTCAAGAGCCCTTCCTGAATCCATTTCTTCGGCCTCCTGCCAGTACTGGTACCGCTGCTGCTCAATACCAGGGAAATACTTATTAAGTGGTATTTAGTGGCGGTATTTGTTCGCTACGTCACAGAGTTGTCGTAGGACTTGCAGCACTTTATAGGTGATCCCGCCCCACCAGAATTTCCACTACATCCTGTTAACTCTGCCGCTGTATGTCCCCGACGACTGCTTATTCAGTATATTCGCAGCTAACCATCATATTTGATGGCCGTTCACTATCCGCCACCTGTGACCCCGTTAGTAGCCTACAGCTCAGCCCTAACACCATAACATTTATGTCACCAAAATGACAAAATAAGTATATTTAATGACACTGCAAAACTATGACGTCTAGCCTAGGTGTTTCAAATATTTTTATAACGAAATGTTGTTTTTGACAGATTTTAGAATGACTAGGTATTCATCATCAACATTCTTAGTATTAGTTATTATGTATGTACTAGCTTTTGCCCGCGGCTTCGCCCGCGTGGACATCGTTTTTGTGACTGTCTTTAATGGAACGTGGACAATAATTTTCTCCAGATCCCTCAGGAACTATATCGGGCTATTCTGATTAGCAGTTTTGTCACTTTCCACCTCCTCAACCAATTATATACAAAAAATTACTTCAAGCCTTTGCTCCGTTGCGACGCCCCGACGTGCGCGACCGTGGAAATAAGTTTTCCCCAGGTCCCTCGGGAAGTATGTCAGGATACGCTTATTTGTAAATTATGTCATTTCCCACCATCTCAACCATCTCTATGTAAAAAATCACAACAATCCATTGTTCCGATGCGATGTAAAAGAAATTAACCAAAAACAGAGTATTTTTTCAGTTCCCTCAGGAACTGCATCGGACTATGCTATTTTCACGAGATTAAAAGTAGCCTATGTCCTTCCCCGTGACACAGGTTACCTGCATGCCAAATTTCATAAAGATTGGTCGAGGTGTTGAAGCGTGAAAAGGTAACAAACAAACACATTTTCACATTTATAATATTACTAGCTTTTTCCCGCGGCTTCGCCCGCGTGGGCATCGTTTTTATGACTGTCTTTAAGGGTGATTAGTAAATTATTTCGTTTCCCACCTACTCAACCATCTCTGTGCAAAAAATCACAACAATCGAGTATTGTTTTAGTTCCCCTCAGGAACTGCATCAGATTATGCTATTTTTCCGGGATAAGAAGTAGCCTATGTTCTTCCCCGTGACACAGGCTACCTGCATGCCAAATTTTATAAAGATTTTTCAAGGCGTTGAAGCGTGAAAAGGTAACAAACAAACAAACAGACATACAAACAAACACATTTTCACATTTATAATATTAGTAAGGATAGTAATGATTAAGGGTAGCATTACTTACTTAGCTAGTAGGTAGATACTGTTCGCTGTAATCTAGCTAGCCCCAGTTAATATTCAGAAGGTGCCTTTAGGTAATAGCACAGACTTAACTGATCGAGGCTAAATCCGGTGTAACAACTTCTACCGTTGCTTGAAACTGGTTGGTAAACGGTTAGCCGATAGTTTAAACGAAGACCATGACTGCGTGCGTGATGATCTCTGGACATGGCCGTAGCTGGGGGGGGGGGCATTGTGGGGCAATGTGACAATGCAACATTAAAACTTGTACCTAATTGTAAATAAGCGCATAAAAGCCACATGGCCACAGTCCAACTGCATACAGTTAGGTAATAAAGGTAGGTACGTCCACTAGGTATAATGAAATCGCAAGTTTCAAGGCGAGTTCTCAATTGGAAGCGCGGCTGTTTCCGCCGAAGCCTACTTCCGGTGTATACGGAGGGAGTGGGGGGCCTTTTGCTTGTTCGCCTCTACCCCTCATATAAAGTATAGTATCATACTAAAGTGTACTTCTATACCCCTCATATAAAGTATAGTATCATACTAAAGTGTACTTCAATACCCCTCATATAAAGTATAGTATCATACTAAAGTGTACTTCAATACCCCTCATATAAAGTGCAGTATCATACTAAAGTGTACTTCTATACCCCTCATATTAAGTATAGTATCATACTAAAGTGTACTTCAATACCCCTCATACAAAGTATAGTATCATACTAAAGTGTACTTCTATACCCCTCATATAAAGTACAGTATCATACTAAAGTGTACTTCAATACCCCTCATACAAAGTATAGTATCATACTAAAGTGTACTTCTATACCCCTCATATAAAGTATAGTATCATACTAAAGTATACTTCAATACCCCTCATATAAAGTATAGTATCATACTAAATGGTACTTCAATACCCCTCATACAAAATATAGTATCATACTAAAGTGTACTTCAATACCCCTCATACAAAATATAGTATCATACTAAAGTGTACTTCTATACCCCTCATATAAAGTACAGTATCATACTAAAGTGTACTTCAATACCCCTCATACAAAGTATAGTATCATACTAAAGTGTACTTCTATACCCCTCATATAAAGTATAGTATCATACTAAAGTATACTTCAATACCCCTCATATAAAGTATAGTATCATACTAAAGTGTACTTCAATACCCCTCATACAAAGTATAGTATCATACTAAAGTGTACTTCTATACCCCTCATATAAAGTATAGTATCATACTAAAGTGTACTTCTATACCCCTCATGTAAAGTATAGTATCATACTAAAGTGTACTTCTATACCCCTCATATAAAGTATAGTATCATACTAAAGTGTACTTCTATACCCCTCATATAAAGTATAGTATCATACTAAAGTGTACATCAATACCCCTCATACAAAGTATAGTATCATACTAAAGTGTACTTCTATACCCCTCATATAAAGTATAGTATTATACTTAAGTGTACTTGGCGGAGAACCGTGACACTTAATCCGCTTTTCTCGGAAATAGATAGACTACAATAATATTGAGAAACTGTTAAAATAAACATCTGAGCCTATTGAGATTATCGCTGAATTCTAAAGAAAATATTAAAACAAAATAAGATAAAAAAAGTGGAACGAACTGAGGCCTTTTTTCTGCCTCTCGAAAAATTAAGCCCTATGTGTCCCCAGTGGTAACGGAGCTAGTGGTGAGGACTGGGAATATTGGTTCTCATCTGTACCTAAGCACTGTCGCACTTACCCTGTTTTAGGCGAACAAAATGGACGTTTTATGTTTAATAAAAAATTATGCAACCCTAAATTTCAGTGACATGCGATTGTGAATCGTATTTGTTCGTCGAAGGGGTTCAAAGTGGCACACTCGGTACCGAAACGTATACCTTAGTACCTGCGGATCTGAGATAATAACGTTATAATTAAACATTTGCGTAGTTACCCAAGTTTCCAGTCACTATATCTGAAAGGGTTATAATTGTCACTATATACTAAATAGGCTTACCTACGTATTTTATATTTGTTTCATAAATAATAAAATTTATTTAAGTTAGTGCCGAAGTATTTTATTTATCACGTTATATAAGCTACCGGCCAAACCCGATTTTAGGACAAACTAGTTTTTCCTCGACCAAACCAGTTTATCCTTTATGCGATAGGATAAATCGGTACAGACTAGGCTAAACTGGTCCGTCCTATGGCCGATAGGAGAAACTAGTTTAAATCGGGTTTGGCCGGTGACATATATTAGGTACATACACCAAAGGAAATACTTAAAAAATATAACATCTTTATGGACTTAAACAATAATTTTTATTGAACTATTTATAATAGTTCTGCTCATCTTTGTTACTTTAAACATAAAAAATGGGTACCTAATACCTATCCAAAAAAAAATTGTCCATATTGGTAACCATTACCGTATGCAGCTTTATTAATGCTTCATTCATACATAATTTTTAATTATAAACAACAAACAAACAAATAAATAAATTATTCCTTACATTATTTAAACTATTAACATAGGTAGGTATTTAATTCTACTTTGTAAGATTGGTAGGTAGGTACCTATATAATATCATCACATTAGTTCATATACGTCCCCACCGAGGAGCTCGAGCCTAACCTTAGGGCGATCGGGCCTTAGTCGAACAGTCGTTCCTTCACCGTAAGAGCGTCGGATAAACGTACATATGAGATCGAAATTCGAAAACACATTGGTACGTGGCAGGACTCGAACCACGACCTCCCGGATAGACGGGAGCGGCCCTTGCCACCGACGCATTATGGGCAGGTACCTATAATATAATATTTCCACAATATTACGACCTTTAATTTTTAATTTATCTCTTTGATCTTGTACCAAAACATCTTTTCTCTTTGTAACTTAATAGTTCCTGATTTTCTCATATAACAAGTTTTGTTAAATATTTTAAGGGCTTCGTAAAACTCAACTTATAAGTACACTTCAAACCTAAAATTACTTCAAACTTTTGAAATACTTAGATTAGGCAATTCATTCATGATTTACTTCTATCAGATCAAATAGCTAACGAGTTATCCCAGTGTAGCTCAGTGGTCACGTTAAACAAACCAGTTAAGGCCTTAAGATGGGTCAAATGACAATATTCAATTCAAATTATTGGAAGACTTTGTAAAGCTATCACAAATGGTTCATATTGAATGAAACCAACAAACAAAAATCGGTGACTTCAAGGCCTTTCCTTCTTTGAACGCATTTTTTTTAACTTATTTAAAAGTATAGAAAAGTAATAAAAACATGTAAAAATCGAGAATTGGGCGTTCGGTTTCAACGTAACAGCCGCCTTGAGTGCATTGATTTGAACTTAAAATTAATAGACTTACGTTCGATATTATTGAAACACGTAGGTATCAATCAACCTGCTCGGATTAAGTGATCTTAGCGCCTTAAGTGACTACGAGCAGGATTAGTACCTAGATCAGTCTGACTATCATCATCGTCATATCAGCCGAAGGACGTCTACTGCTGGACAAAGACCTCCCCCAAGGGTTTCCACGACCACCGGTACTGCGCTGCCCGCATCCAGCTTCCCGCGACCTTCACCAGGATTTTCACGACTATATTAGGATATTTTTCTAACGCCAGCCACTATAAAATCAGAAACAGATGGTAGTCTTCTAAGACTCGGTTCTTTTAGTAGGTAGTAAGGCATTTCTGAGCCCGCCTGGCTAGATACCATCATCAGCTTATCTAATTTTGCCCGGCCAACATCATTGTTAACAGTGCGCTGATGTTAAGAGCATGTTGGCATGAAGTTAAGAGAGTCAGACACTTCTTTGGCCTGATTACATCGTCGTCATGTGAGATCGTGCCAATAAGTATTTTAGGTGGGCATAGCCTATAAACTACTTTCCTGTGGAGCATAGCTAAGCTTTCCCTTCATCCCTTATCAAAATAGGTTCCTTCGTGTTAATAATCATGGTCTAATTATTATATTTTTGTTCTTTACAGAGAAAGGGCGATATTTGGGCTCTCCGTGTGAGTTTACATGCAATCCTAAGCTTATGCACGTATATTGCGACCCAACGACGGCGTCGTGTCAATGCGATTCCAAGCACCCGGTCTCCCTGGGCGTGGCAAAAGGATGCGCTAAACGTAAGTATATTACTAATTTCTTTGACTATTTTGTTATTTACTGAGAAAGGGCGATATTTGGGCTGTCCGATAGAATTTACATGCAATCCTCAGCTCACTACGACCTCTTCTATTAAGCACATACATTGCGACCCAACGGCAGCATCGTGTCAATGCGATTCCAAGCACCCGGTCTCCCTGGGTGTGGCAAAAGGATGCGCTAAACGTATATATTACTAATTTCTTTGACTCTTTTGTTGTTTACTGAGAAAGGGCGATATTTGGGCTGTCCGATAGAATTTACATGCATTCCTCAGCTCACTACGACCTCTTCTATTAAGCACATACATTGCGACCCAACGACGGTCTCGTGTCAATGCGATCCCAAGCACAAGGTCGCTTTGGGCAAACGTACCTCCCTCGACCTGGAAATAGTAGATTGTATCATAAGGGAGCAAAATAATATTTTTACGGCGAGGGCGCTTTTTTGATCCAGAGCGAAGTGAGGGATTCTAGAGTATCTTTAGTAGAATCATGAACGTAGCAAGGGATTCTAAGTACGTCGCCCGAGCCAAAAATATATTTTGCGCCCGAGTGATGCACTCTACTTTTCATCACCCTCTATGAGAAAATAAAAGGCGTCTCATATTTTATTGTAATATTATTATTTAATAATAAAACATAGAGTAACAACTAAATTGAATTCAGATAGTATCTAATAATAAAACAACTAAAAACTTATATTAACATTTGAGATATTTTCGCAATATGAAAATTTATTGTGACAGTTTTATTAGGAATAGAGATTGTTGTAGATTTTATATTCGGCGTTCGATTTCTTTGGCGCTGAACACTCAGATGTTCCAAATTCAAAAAGTGCGCGGCAAAGATAATAGCGGCGCACTTAAATAACATATAAAGGGGATTAAAAACTCATTACTGCCCGCTAGAAGATTCTTATAGAAAACACCACCTTTGGGTGCACTTAAATGCGAACCAAGTCGTCCTTTTCGAATAGATGTGATGAAAAACTATATGATTACTAGCTGTCCCGGCGAACTACGTACCGCTTTACATTACATTACACTGCCCTACCCTACCCTACACTACACTACCCTACCCTACCCTACACTACACTACCCTACCCTACACTACCCTAACCTACACTACCCTACCCTACATACACTACACTAAACTACACTACCCTACCCTACCCTACCCTACACTACACTACCCTACCCTACCCTACACTACCCTACCCTACACTACCCTACCCTACCCTACATACACTACACTACACTACACTACCCTACCCTACACTACCCTACACTACAATACCCAACCCTACCCTACCCTACCCTACCCTACCCTAAAAAAAAATTGATGTTGGCCGATTCTCAGACCTACTCAATATGCTCACAAAATTTCATGAGAATCGGTCAAGCCGTTTCGGAGGAGTAAGGGAACGAAAACTGTGACACGAGAATTTTATAATATTAGATATATTAAAATTTCGTTTCAATGGTTTTTTATCCACAACTGGTAAGCTCTTGGCATCATCTCACCTAATGGTAAGTAAAAGTGATTTCATTGTTATAAAAATTCAATTAAGCAAAATCGTTGAATTTTCTTTAGAGAGGTACATTTATAACACGTTTTGTTTGAGACATATCTTTGATTGAGTATAATTTCGGATGAATAAATAGCACAGAAACTTCGCAGTAACAAGGTACGAGAATATTGGGCGCCAAACAACAAACCAATTATAGCTATTAAATTAATATAGGTGGGTACCTAATTAAAGTTACAGGCAGACTGTTTGTTTTTCTCAATTTAGTATAGTAACGAACGACATCAGGTACTCTTTGTAGATGACTATGTTTTCAGCAAACTTTATCAAAATCGGTGTAGTACTTTATTTGAAAATTAACAAAATCCAAAAAAATATATGCAAAATTGTACTGAGTATCAACTTGTTTTTTTTTAGAGTTCCGTACCGAAAGGATAAAAACGGGACCCTATTACTAAGACTTCGCTGTCCGTCCGTCTGTCTATCTGTCAGTCTGTCACCAGGCTGTATTTCATGAACGGTGATAGCTGGACAGTTGAAATTTTCACAGATGATGTATTTCTGTAGCCGCTATAACAATAAATACTAAATATTAGTACAAGTGAAAAAATAAGGGGGTTTCCATACAAAAAACGTGTTTTTTTTAAACGTGAAGAAACTAGCGCCATCTAGTATGATGGTACGGAACCCTTTGTACTAGCGCCATTTAGTAAGATGGTAAGGAACCCTATGTGTGCGGTTCTAACTTGCACTTAGCCGGTTTTTTTTGTTTTCACAACAGCGATAGAAGTCGAGTTTTTTTTTAACGTTTTTAGCGTTTTCATTTATTTATTCTCCATTCCAGCTAAGAAACTTGGCGAGCAGTGCTTCTACCGGCAGACGTGCCGCGCGTTCGACCCGCACGCCTCGTGCGTCCAGATCAACCACAATGCGTTCTGCCAGTGCGACCCTGGGTATCACAGCACCTCGCACTCCAGGCCGACGCACAGGATATTTTGTACTGAAGGTGAGGATAACGTTTTTATGCAGGCCCTTCTTGCCCGTTGGCCACTCTGGGCAAGGGCCCAGGGCCCGCGATCCCCCCTAGTTCCTGCTAGATCACCAACTGATCCTTATCTTCTATATCTATATAAATATTTATAAAACTCAAAGGTGACTGACTGACATAGTGATCTATCAACGCACAGCCCAAACCACTGGACGGATCGGGCTGAAATTTGGCATGCAGGTAGATGTTATGTCGTAGGCATTCGCTAAGAAAGGATTTTGGGAAATTCCCACGGGAACCGCAACAATCGGGATCTGCGCGGGCGAAGCTGCGGGCATCCACTAGTTAATATTATATATGTGAAAATGTGTTTGTTTGTTTGTTACCTTTTCACGCTTCAACGCCTTGATCAATTTTAATCAAATTTGGCATCAGGTGGCCTGTGTCACAAGGAAGGACATAGGCTACTTTTTATCAATTGAAAATAGCATAGTCCGATGCAGTTCCTGAGGAAACTGAAAATATACTCTTTTTTGGTTAATTTCTTTAACATCGCAACGGAACAATGGATTGTGTGATTTTTTGCACAGATATGGTTGAGGGGGTGAGAAATGACATGATTTACTAATAAGCATATCCTGACTTAGTTCCCGAGGGATCTGGATAAAATTCATATCCACGCTCGCGAGCCGCTTGCGGATTCTAAGACAGACAGGCATAAAAACTATGTCCACGCGGGCGAAGCCGCGGGCAAAAGCTAGTAACCTATATTTCTGGTAATATGTTTATTTCCCGAAAATGAAACGATAATTACACTACACGATGACTAAATAATTAGACTAGACGATAATTAAAATAGGATACTGACCCGTTGGTCCAGTGGCAGTGCCTCTGGGTCGAGGCTCGTGGGTTTCGATTCCCACTCAGGGCAAATAATCGTGTCACGAACAAGTTTGTTTTGCTCTGTGTCAAATATCTTGTGTGTATGTATTTAAATGTATGTAAGTATGTATATCATATGTTTGTATATAACGGGTAGGGCCGCCGCCTCCTGTCCGGGAGATCGTGGTTCGAACCTGCCACGTACCAATGTGATTTCGAATTTCGATTTCATATGTACGTTTATTTGATGATCTTATGGTGAAAGGAAAACATCGTGAGGAAACCTGCACACGCCTGCGAAAAAACTCCTAGGTTGTGTGTGAAGGTTGACCAACCCGCACTGGGCCCGCGTGGTCGACTAAGGCCCGATCGCCCTAATTCAGGGTAGGCTCGAGCCCCTCGGTGGGGACGTATATGAGCTGATATGATGGATGATGTATATCAGTATCTGGTTCCCACAGAAATCGGAATAATATACTGGTTCCCGTAGTACAGGAACCCTAGTTAAAGGTGCCAACTGTCCGTATGCGATTTGTCGCTTAATAAAAAAAAGTGCTGACTGTAAATATACAGTACTTAACAGCTTTTTACACCACTGCGCTAGAAGGAGGGTTATGTTTTTCTATTGTATGTAAGTACCTATATACAGGGTGTAACAAAATTGGTGTAGGTCCCGTTAACTGGGGCTTCTACTCATCATACTGAACAACTTTTGTTCTACGACTTTGCTGAAAACGTATTTTTTTTTACTCTGTACAAATGGATTAGCTGATCGACCGATTTTGTGCATTTTAGTATGGAATGTCCAATTTTTTTTTTTAAATTGACTATGGGTTTCTTGGAGAAAGTTGTTCAGTATGATGAGTTGAACCCCCAGTTAACGGGACCTACACGAATTTTGTTACACCCTGTATAGGGTGACTTTAATTAGTTTTTGATAGCAAAGGATATGAATGTACTGGTGATTAAAAACAACTTTCCCAAAGAAAATACTCATATGTCAAATATGAAAAAAAAATTTGGTGCTTTATACATCTTTGGCGATTTGATAACTCGACCAAAAAATTTTTTTCATAGTTGACATATATATAGTTTCTTGGGAAAGTTGTTTATAATCACGAGTACATGCTTATCTTTTGTTATCTATCAAGAACTAATTAAAAGTCACTCCTTACTATACAGGGTCTTAACAAAGGAATGCACTTAATTTTTAACTGGAGCTTGTACTCATGAAACTGAACAACTTTTCCCTAAGAAACCCATGGACAATTCGCAAAAATTTTTTTGGATTTCCATACAAAGTTTGTCCGCCAGCTGATCGATTTACATGGGAAGTCCAAAATTATTGCGAATTGTCCATGGGTTTCTTAGTGAAAGTTGTTCAGTTTCATCAGTACAAGCTCCAGTTAAAAATAAGTGCATACCTTTGTTAAGACCCTATATTTCTTTGGCACGCTCTATAAGCCTAAACAGCTTGATGGATTTTGGAGTGAGAGGTGTCTTTAGATTCGTCTTAACCCTGTGAGTGATATGGGGTACATTATACCCGACTGGCCAAAAAGAGTTTAAATTTTTATGCAGTCGGGTTTTTATTTTTTTAATAATTCATGTTTTTGAGAAACAGTTAAGAATTTTTAGTTTGGTATTCTATCTAATGCACATGGGTTACAGTGTCGCGAGTTCAATGGTTTTTTTCCATCTCAAAAATGCCCAAAGCGCGCGGTGCCAATAATTACTCGCTGAGTACATACATACTTTAAGCAAGAACCTAATCTAATTATTTTGAAAGTTTTTATTTGACTTGCAATGTATGTACGAGTATGTATGTTTGTTTAAATCTTATGATCGCTTTTAGTAGCGACTTGCAGGGGTCCGATTGAGCTGAAATTTTGTATAAAGCCGTTTTCCCGGCAGCAATAGATCCTTTTGGTATTTTGAAGTCGATCAGAGCCTAACAAACAATGGCAACTCTGTCTGGCTACCTACCTGCAAGGTTATTCCCCTATTGTTTTTTAAGTTTTCTGCTTATCAATTGATAATAAAGAAACAACATTGCTAATAGCGACAAAACAAGTAATTATCTTCAGAAAGAAACAATAAAAATAAACTTTGCAATTAATTTGTTTACGTTACTTGATGATTTTAATAACAACTTCAGGGATATATTTGATTATACTTCAAATGTACCATGTCATATGGGCTCCATTGCCCTTATGTATGAGGATTGTGAAGCTGCGACTGTTCATACAAACGGCGCGGCGATAACGATTTTCATCTCTTAAATGTTAACCGATTTTTCACAAGTTGTCAGTCAGAACAAAAGCTAGGCTACGTTTTTGTTTTTTTGATAAAGTTATTAAGTTTAATTTTATTGTCATTCACGTGTTTTCATACAAAACTAATTTCGGTCATTTAAAAAACGAAACGTATAAGCACCTAACTTGTGTTAAACGACTTATTATTAAATGGATCTCACAACTTTTTACGGTAGAAGAACTGAGTTGCGAGACTAGTTTTTTTATATAAGTTATGTTTTTGATGCCATATTTTTTTGTCAACATTAAGTTTAAGTAAAGCAGTTTCTAAGTTTTCAATAATAACGAAAATCTGTAATAATACCAGAGATATGCTATATTTATGGGGAGTCTTTGAATAATACCGCCTTATTGTGTTTGGAGTTTCCCTACGTGATCGTATCAGAAATGAGGAGATTTACCAAGGATTGAACGAGGTTACCGACATAGCTATATCATCTCATATGTGAGCTCACATAATTAGCTCGTAGATAAGTTGGCTACATGCGGGTAGTTATTGTGGAAATGCTCAGCCACACCCTGGACACTTCATACAACGGGCCAGAAATGACATTTCAAAATACCAACGACGGAACAAGCAAAATGGCGGCGAAATCCTATACGTTCGACAACCAATCTGTAACCAATCTGTATCAATCTAGGTGACGAGAGTGTGAAGTCGGAATCTAGAGAGCGGCAGGTAGTGTACGTACTGTATGTTAGTACTAACTAATATATGTAAGGTCTAACAAAATTAGCTGAAACTGTTTTAACTGGTGCTTCTACCCATGAAACTGAACAACTTTCCCCATGAAACCTATAGGCAAATCTCAAAAAAAAAATTGAACTTCCTATACTATATAATCAGCTGATCGAGTTAGTATGGGAGAGCCAAATTTTTTTTCGCGATTTGACTATGGGTTCCATGGAAAAAGTTGTTCAGTTTTATGGGTAGAAGCACCAGTTAAAATAGTTTCAGCTAATTTTGTTGGACCTTATATACTTACTTTGGCTCAGCAGTGGTCTTCGAGCATCTTAGGTCTGAAATGTACAGAGGCCAGCACATCAAGCTATACACTCGTAGTGCGACTCAGATCCTTAAGCGTACGGCATAAGAACGGTACAAAGTTCAAAGTGTCTAGCTTGATGTTCTGTACATTGACTGTGATTATTTTTCAAGCGACTTCCAAAAAGGAGGAGGTTCTCAATTCTTCTGTATGTTTTTGATGTGTAACATCTTTGCTCTCGCTTTCCTGCAATTTGTGGGAGTGATTTCGTGAAATGGGACGGAAATGTGTAACATGGGACGGAAATGTGTAACAGGAAGTCGCGAAAGCGCGGAATTCTACTTTACGAGAGTCCGACTCGCACTTGGTCGGTTTTTTCGTTACTATCAGATCCGCCACCCAGGTACAATATCGTCATCAAATCTAACTAACCTAAAGTATTTGGTCACATGTTACACATCATATGCGAGTACTGTAGGTCTCGCTCGAATTTTTATTTTATGTGTGTTACCTCATAACTTTTGACTGGGTGAACCAATTTTTATGATTCTTTTATTATTTGAAAGCTAGTATTTGCCGTGTGGTCCCATATAAATTTTATCAAAATCGGTGTAGTACTTTATTAGAAAATTATCAAAAACCAAAAATGTGCTAAGTTGTTGCGATGGAAGTCGGTTTTTTATCGTGCATAACAAACTTATCAGACCTATCTCCGTTTCGCAAGAAGATTGATTAGGCGCTTAGAATAGACGCGTTAACATTGGGCAAGAAGCCACAATAATATATGTCTTTCCCTGAAATATATCTTGAAAAAAATCTATTTTAAAATAAACAAGTTAACACTCAACTGAACACGATGATATCTAAGAATACGATGTCGTGTGCAAAGCTAAAAAGATATTTCTGTTAAACTTCAATTAATTGTAGAGGATGAAATCCAAAATGTCTACCATACAAACAAATAATTTAAACTTCTCAAAAGTGATAAACTAAAGAGCGTCGGTGGCGTAATGGCAAGGGCCGCTACCTCCTGTCCGGGAGGTTGTGTGTGATTCACACACACCGATACATTTACTTCTACTATGCCAATACGTTTATCCGACGCTCTTACGGTGAAGGAAAACATCGTAAGGAAACCTGCATACGCCTGCGAACGAAGGTTGTATGTGAAGTCAACCAACCCGCAGACCCGCACTGGGCCCGCGTGATCGACTAAGGCCTGATCTTTTTTTTTAATCCATAATTAATTAGTAAGCCCTTGGCATCATCCGATGGTAAGTGACGATAATGCCGAAGATGAAAGCGGGCTTACCAGTATTCCCCAACGCAATGGCACAGTACAATAAAGAGTACTAGCGTACAGTATGGTCACTCCCTGCCTCCCGTTGAAAGTGCCGCCCACCCCCGCTCAGTAGCCTCAACCGCAACCCTAGCATGTCTTATCTCACTCACACAAGCATGGTACGCGTTCACCTACACGAGCTTAGACTGTGTGCGTAGGAACGCGTTTGTTTCATACATTTGATCGTCAATTCGTCAGTGACCGAGGTGTGGCAATGGGGAACTGGCTATCTTATATTTATAAGCCGAAACACATCATGCTGCCAACATTGATGTTTTGGCGGCAGACTTACATAAGATGGTGGTAGCTAGCCAGGTTGGCTTAGAAAATGCCCTCCACCAAACAAACCAAGTCTTACAAAATAATATTTCGCCGGGAATCGAACCTGCGACCTCCTGATGTGAAGCTACTGGGAGTAACCATTAAGCCACGACAGCGGTTAAAACTATTAATTTGGCGGTTTACACAAAAAAAAAAGAGATTTGTAGGTTTTTCGTAGTAATTTTAAAATAATTAAAAAAAGTAATTTTTTGCTACAATTTCGTGTTCTACTTACATGTACAAAGTTTCATTACAACCGGCGAATTCATTTTCGCGAAATTAGAATTATTAGTATCTACGAGTATTTATGGGCAGCACAGGACCGGTCGTTATGTAAATCCTTGCGGAAGATTTGTCCAGCAGTGGACGTTTTTTGGCTGATATGATGATGATGATGATGATGGAAGACTCTTTTATTATGGAATCTTAAAGCATAAGCCTGCCAGCGTGTTTTACCTCAAGTAAGGGCAACAGTATGATTTCACAACAATTGACAATCTCTGACGCCTTCGACATTGTCTGGCGGAATATTATGATAAGATAAGATTAGCATTTATTCAGAGCCCACACGAGCAAAAAAAAAACAGGTAATACAATGCAAGAAAAAAATAATTAAAACTACTTATTTTAAAATCTTAATAACTATTAAACATAAGGTGGGCTAGGAAAATGACCAGGCTCAGCTTGAACAACAACAGAACAACACCAATAGATTACCAAATTACCAAAATTGGTGTAGTTCCCGATAAAAGGGGCCTTCTACTCATCACACTGAACGACTTTTGTGCTATGACTTTGCTGAAATCGCAAAAATCGTTCGACTGATCGACTAATTTTGTGAATTTCTGTATTGGAGGGTCCAATTTTTTCTTGCAGAATGTTGTTCAGTATGATGAGTAGAACCCCAATTTAATGGGTTCTACACAAATTTTGTTACAAAGTCCTAGGATATATAGGTATCCAATGACTTTTTTCTTCATATTCCTTACACAGGGTGTTACTAAATTGGTGTAGGAGCAAATAACTGGGGCTTCTATACTCATCATACTGAACCACTTCTTCCAAAAACTTATAGTCGATTCATAAAAATCGATTAGCTTAGATCGTTTTTTTTTTGAGAATTGATTAATTGATTAAGGGTTCCTTGGGGAAAATTGTTAAGTATATGAGTAGAAGCTCTAGTTAAAGGTTCCTACGACGATTTTGTTACAACTTTTATAATAATATAATTTGAATTATGTGTGCATCTCTAAATGTGATATCTGGTCCAATAGTCAATTAAATAGGGCGAACGAACTATCCCAATATTTTTAAAATATAGAAACTTTATATAACTGTCTGTTTTTGCAAGCAAAGGTGAGGCAAGTAGTAATTTCTTTTATACATAACGCAGCTTCCTGCACTTCTCCTTCGGTACCTATGAGGTTACCCTAAGAGAAAACCCTCATCATCATCATCATATCAGCCTATGGACGTCTACTGCTGGACAAAGGCCTGCCCCAACGTTTTTCACAACGACCGGTCCTGCGCTGCTTGCATCCAGCGGCTTCCTGTGACCTTCATCAGGTATTTGATCCACCAAGTAACCGAGTGGGAGGCCTTTCTAAGCTACGTCTTCCGGTGCGCCCCCATCATTCAGACATAAATTAGCCAATCAGACTGAACAGTAAAGAATAACTTCACCTAAGCCTAAGTCCCACAAAGGGTTGCTGCGCTAAAGTGGTTGATTGACTGATCTTCCAGACTTGGTGCTGCTGACGGCTGACATGCCGAAGCTGCTTGGCGTGGCATCGGGCATCTTCGTGCTGGCAGGACTGCTGTGTTTCGTATTGCACCTGTACACACGGGCGCGGTACCACCCCACGCACCTAGCCGATGCACGGCTGACTCCACCGTGTCTGTACTCGCTTAACGACACTGGTGAGTGTAGAAAAAAAATCTCGTTTCTTTATTTTGTAGGTAAACACATACATGATTTTACTGCAAATTTTCTGCGCCTCTTTATAGCGCTTCCTGGATACGCCTCTGAGTAGCAATATTAAGTGTAATATCGGTAGAATTTTTAAGAAGAGCATCTACCCACTTTTTATTAAAGATTACAAAGCACTCTGTAAATTAAACTGCCTACACTTAAGTACCTTTAACTTTATACAAATAATTTCGCTAATTATTGCTAAAACTCACAGGACAGTTCTGGGTGCGCTAAAAAGGGGCGCAAAATAATTGTTGTTCTCTAAATGTAATTAATAATAAGTAGTATTACCTGGAAAACTATTTTTTTTAATGAAAATAGTATGTCTAATCTTCAGTCTGGCTGCAAGGTTTAACAAGTCGGTACTGTCAACGGTTTGTTCACTGTTTCAGGGGGCACACTAAGCGCAACCCGGGCATCATCCCGTGCATCTTCCCGCAGCGGCTGCACGAGCGGCACCTTAGAGCTGGAGTCAAATGAGTCACGTCGTGCTTCACGGCGTACGGGTGGCGTGCCGGTGTCAGCGTCGCGCGCAGGTGCGGCGCGCGCCGCGGCCATCTTGCTAATCTCGCGCCACCTGAAGGCCGTAAGGCGGGAGGGCGGCGGCGGCGCGCACCCGCCTAAGCGCGCCGCCAAAGGTGATCTGGATAATGTATGCAGCCCTGCGCCGTCACACTGCACGTCTCGGTGTCCAGGTGGCGGTTGTGCGCGACTTCTCGAATGCCCCAGAAACATTATAAAATTGGAGCTATTCTTCCGTATTTACCTGCCTCCGTAATGTTCCTTGAACGCCAATTAAAAATTAAGTTCCCCGTTTTACCTGTATATCCGCGCCTTACTTGTTACAATCGCTTCAAAAAAGAGTGGGTCTAACATCAGGTGCTTAATAGTGTTTTACCAATAAGACAGAAATGAAAAAAAACAGAGAGAGATAGCAACAAAAAGACCTAATTTGCTTATAAGGATATTCGAGAAGAGTGCGCGAGGAGCGTGGACGCATGAGAACCGCCACCACCTATGTCCGTTAGATGTGTCGTCTTCGCCTTGATGTTAGCGGCCGGTTCAACGCTATTCTGTGACCTATCTTTCAGTCACTTGATGTCCAAAGACCTATATCTTTATCAGCTCAGATAATATCACACATAATTTCAATAATGTTACAGCAGTCTTTTGAAAGTCTATAATTGATTTAATTAATGGAGTTCAGCATTAAAGCATAAAATTTTACCTTTTTTTAACCTCGTTTATAGGTTTCTTGATTCAATTAAATTGTACATGCCTTATCATTATTAAGCAGCAACAGTAAGCAAAACGCTTAATGTGCGAAGCTTTCTTCGTATTTGACTTATTCGGATGATAGAAAATTAGAATCATTCAAAATTATGATCCCCTTTGTTGTGGAGCCAGCCTGGTGGCGCGAGCAAGATGGCCATGGTCTTTCTTCTTAGGTATATCTCTTTTTTGACTTGTTTGAATCTACAAGTCACGACGAAACTAAAGGTAAACTTGTCCGTTAAAGCCAAGCATCTAATGAATTTGGTTGGTCGTTTAGTTTTGACGGCCAATGTACATATATAATTATTTGTCATAAAAAAAGATAAAAATTTACTTATTTGATATTATCATTACTATTACAAAACACTTTCACAAACATATTTAGAACTCAAAATATAAATAAAACTCACAGACATTTTTATAAGATCGGCCAATGCTTCAGTTTCATGTGCTACTGTACTCTCACTATGCTTTACGCTTATACTCGTAAAACACGTTCGTGAAATGAATGATTGATTAAGCATGCAAGCAGTATACTAGTATACACCAACTTTCACACTTTGTTGTATAATATATTGATATTTTCAGTTTAAGTTACTGAAACTTTGTAGAATAATTTAATACTGTTAACTCCTGCATCTGCTTCTTATTGTTGTGATGTGAATTTTGTCTACTAACCTAATTCGTTATTTAGGTTCGAGAGTAACTTAAATATGCGTCTCAATGCTTAAATTCTAAAATAATCATCTTAGAAAAAATAATCTTGCAAAAACTTTTTTCATATCATGTTATCAATTCCCGATTTAATTTGCTTATACACAGTCTTTCAAGCAGTCAGTTTTGTTCAAAACTATGCTACACCTCTGCAAACGCATAGCACGCATCACCTTTCTTTCCCAATTTTATCAAATTCTTATTCCATTTTTTTTCTCGATCAGGTTCGCGACGTCCAAGTGTAGGCTCCGTGCAGAGCAGTTCTTCGTCTATTAGGAGTTATAGTGCAAGAAGGTGGGAGCGAGAAAGAGAACAGAAGGAAAGGAGACAGATGAGCATGCGTCTCGCACATTTGCAAGACAAAATGAACGCTGGAAGAGAAATACCGAAGCACGCCCCAACACCTTCGCCTCGGTCGCCCAATAACTCAACAGACGGACTGCTTCCAGCTGTATGTGAGATTAGAGAAGTAAGCCCATCCTAATCCTTTTCACTAGTTTCATGAGTCAACACATAATGAAATAGTAAGTTAATACACCTAATGTAACCATAAAGACCCTAAACACGTGTTTAAAGTTGACTCCCCTAAATAGACCTGAGTATGCCTCTGCATATTTGCTGCCTTTGATTTTACCCCGTAAAATCCTTACGAGTACTAAGTTTCATTTAGATACCAATTGTGTAGCGTGGCTCTCATCACTTATCTCCTAATGTTGCGAATAAATTAATAAAGTTTCTCATCACTTATCTCCTAATGTTGCGAATAAATCAATAAAGTTTCTAAAAGATAATCTTTTTCATTTGAAATTTTAATTATAAATTTTAATGTTTTCCAGTTAGTAACAAATCCAGATCAACTGCAGCTGCAGGGCGTTGATGGACCTTGCACGAGTTCGTCCCTGTACTGACATCAGGGGCGTTCGAAAACTGTGCGTCGGTCCATGGACTCGCTGTCTTCTGACAGCTCACCGGCTATCGCATGGATGTAGGATTTCGAACGCATTAGCATTCAAAACATTCAAATTAGAACCCTTATAATATTTATAGTGCGAGTGAAATTCATTTTGATCATCTTAGACTGAAAGATGGATTAATATCTATTATCTTTGTGTATGAAGTGACCATCGAAAACTTTATCCGAACAAAGTTGACGTACAGTGTCACAGAATATAAAATGTGTCTTAAATTAGAATATCCCACACATGTTAGTAAGTTTAAGATATAATTATAAATGTAATGAATGATTGTTATGCAAATTGGCTAAATACATTTGAGGCCTCAAGTTACTGGCTTACTGCCATAAGTATGATACTTACCTAAATCTATATACATATCTGCCTTTGGACATACAACACAATTTTAAACGTCTATTTTCATTTTATTACGTACAAGCTGTTGCCCTAGACTTCGTCCGCGTGGAGGTTGATATCGCGATATATTTCGCTTCATCTCACTGATCATCTTCCTAGTCTTTTTAGCTCCAATTTATTTGGGGTTGGCTTTGTATGTTTTTCGCCTACATTCAGGCCTCGTGCTGGTCAGTTTTCTTCCATATTGTTCAAGAGGAAGACCCCCTTCAACCATCGCTTCTTAAACCTGCCCCTGCCTCTATAACCTTCCACTGGCATCTCCATCACCCTTCATGTCACTCTGCCCTTCTCTCTCCTGCAATCTTTTTCATCTTTTCCATTACCGGTGCTACTTTATGACTTCCTTTTATGTACTCGTTTCTTTGGTATAGTCCTTTCTTGTCAATCATCCTAACCGTGTTCATTTTTAGTTTCTATATAAATAAGTTATCTCAGGATGTAGATGTATGTTGGACATGCTAAAATTCTGTTGGAAAAATACCATTCAAAATTGATCGGTATTTTTCGCAAGAGTTGACCAAATATATCTATCTACTTCTCGAGATACCTCATTCGATAAGGTTATAATATAAATCCAAAGATTCTTTCAATTTCCACGGGAACTTTTCGATTGTCCGTTATCAAAAAGTATGATGTTATACCTATGGTACCACAGATTATAAACAAGTACTATAGTACCGTTCGCATTATTATTTATTGTTTTGGTCGTACTATATTTCTAGATACGCCTAATCTAACAGTGAAAGTTTCATCTTAATACATTTTTAAGCCATTCCAGTAATGTAGCTTTCTTTCTTTCCCTCGGAAACCTTTTAATTATATAGGATCAAGGACTTACCTAACTTAAAAAATAATAAAGTGACGTATTCGATACGCCAAATCTAACACTAAAGGTTTCATCTTAATATCCATTCTAGAGACCTTGATACGATTTTCTTGCTTTCCCGTCGGATGGACCCTTAGATAATTCGGGTTAAAAAGTCAAGATGATGACATTTGTGTATCGTCATGCCAAATATCACTAAAACGGTTAAGTGGTTGTTGCGCAACGAAGCTTTTCATATATTAAGCTTTTTGCCATTCCTCCGGGAACCTGACTTTACCAGAATAAAAAGTATCTAAGATGTTTGTTCGTTAACAACCCATAACGGCCCAACTGCTGGGGCACGAATATCTTCCCAAGCTCGAAAAGTTTAAGCCATACTCTACACACGGGGGCCAAGTCCGGATTAGCAGGGGCAGAGTCCATCTAAGATGTTACTCCAGAATATAAGGTATAATCATGCAAGAATATAAGGTTTTTGCGTAATGAGTGAAAATGCACAAATTCTGAAAAAAAAAACTGCCCATATCCCCCACGGTTATTATTTTCAAAAATATTTCAAATACAGACACAGCCCGTCACAGTTTTATTATATGTATAGATTTTATTTATTAGATAAATTCCATACATTAAATTAGGCTGAGGCCCAAAAGATGTTATACAATGGAAGCTTAACTTGCTAATTAAATGACCCCCAGTAGAAACTCCGCGGTGAAGTGAATAATTAAATAGTTAAGAAAACAAAGAAGTTTGTAAATAATTCATATTCTACATTACCTTACAAGAGTATGGCGTTACTGCAGTACCTTATTATAATGCTAATTTGTTAATAGTACCACCGTATTTTATACGTGAATTGATAGGTTACGCTGTAGGCTATTAGTGTACTTATGTAAGTACTTCTTTGCAATCAACGTAAAATATAGATATATATACTTATGTAACTTACAGGGTCGCAGATGCAACATAAATTACTGGAACATAAATCCTAAAGCAAGATAGCCTGTTCTACTACATGTGTACATCATATTATATTATTCCATAATCCCATTTATTAAACCGGCGGATTCTACGTAACGGCTGCGAGACACATATTATTATATTGACTGTTTTATTTTATTTTGTTGTAAAAGTTTTAACATTTGTCAGAATTCGATTTTCACACAGTTCGCTATATTGTAAATACAATACAACAATTATTTTAAAAAATGTTTACCACATTTAAATATTCTTCTTTTCGTAATTCGTTAACAGTTGGGGCGCTAATCTATCCTGAGTGTGGCCCTGGTCGTAATTTATTTTTTCTTAACCACCCAAGTTCCTAAGGCTGAATATTCCTCATTTTCTGAAATAATTAATTATTGACTAGATTCTAAAAATATTAGTTTCGCTGTACAGTAGAATTAATGTAATTGTAACGTATACAGTACGTACGATACGTGATTTTTTAAACCCATGTGAACTGGTCTGTCATGAAAATGACATAAGCGTATTTATATAGTGTCTTAACAAAGGTATGTACTTTTTTTAGCTGGAGCTTGTACTCATGGAACTGAACAACCTTTCCTAGGAAACCCATGGTCAATTCGCAATTATTATTTTTTAATTAAATTATCAAACTGCTCAGAATAAGTCTCAGGTTTACGAACTCGACAGATAAGGCCAAAGTTCAATGACCGCGCCGGCCCGCAATTGTAGCTATGCGAATTGACCATAAGTTTCTTGGGAAAAGTTGTTCAGTTTCATTAGTACAAGCTTTAGTTAAAAAGTGCATACCTTTGTTAAGATCCTGTACATAAGGTACCTACAGAGTAAAAAACTTAAATTTGTATTAAAATATGACGGGGGTAACAACCTAAGTAGGTAGGTAGGTACCCATTTAACATTTTACCGTTTAACACATACTGTTATTTATTTTATTAAACAGGTTCTCCGAGCGCTTTGGGCCAGTATGGAAAATTAATTATCGAAAAGTAAATTAAATAAGTAATTCTATTAGTAATGTTGAAAATAACAAATTGGACTCTGAGGACATTTTATAAAAATTTTAAAAATAGGTAGAACTGCAATCAAAGATATTTTTTTTTAATTTATTGCCATAACCGGGAATCAAACCGACAAAATGTAAAAAATTGACAGGATACTTTACACAAAAGTGACTAAAAAAATGAGAACTACGTTCAAATACATATTGGAACCCCATATTTTTATAATGCCAATCGAATAAGGTTAAATCTTAAGAGCCCGCTGAAGTTCATAAATCTCATACGAACGTAGTATTTGATTCATTTGTAAACCAACGAACCGATTTTGAAATAATTTTATATCGATAATCGGATGACGTATATCTGAGTCTGTACCGCATTACTTTTTTGAAAAACGAAACAGGAATCCATTATTATTCAATAAACTTGTTTTTAAGGTTAAAGACGGAAAACAAGTTTATTGAAATTAAATGGATTCCTGTTCCGTTTTTCAAAAAAGTAATGCGGTACAGACTCAGATATACGTCATTCGATTATCGATATAAAATTATTTCAAAATCGGTTGGTTGGTTAACAAATGAATCAAATACTACGTTCGTATGGGATTTATGAACTCCAGCGGGCTCATAAGCAATCATTTCTTCTTATTATAATATTAATTAAAGGACGATCATCAATTTTACCATTTAATTATTTTTTCTCGTTTTTCCTTTGTAACCGGTGAGGCAAGTGATTTTTCAAAAATCTTTAAATGAAGTTTGAATGAAATGAAGTCTCCTTTAAAATAAAACAATCTATCTTCAATTTTACTTTTTTTTTTCACCAGTTCCATTCGCAGATAAGGAAAGCAAATTTTCGAAAATCTTTATTACGAAGAGACCCGTGCTGCTCCGCAGCATTTTTTTTTTAATTATGGGTATCGAGAGTGCGCGGCGGGTGACCCGCAACCCGCGCAAGCGGCTTGCCTTCGTTGTTGCGCGGTGTGCGAGAATGCACCTAGTTTCCCTCCAACTCAACCAATTTAGATGGGCAATAGCTCAAATGAAAGTCCTTATTCCAGCGAGTGTTCTTAGACCAAAATGAATCACATGAGTCTTGAATATAACTTGAGAAGGACGAAAGTTAAGTAATTTTCAATGCTTTTTAAAAAAACAATACTGTTCGTAAGAACGGCCGTATGGACTCGTATTCTAGATGGGAACGCGGTGCGCGAGCCGCCATTTTAAAAAAATAAGCAAATCGGTTGGATAGAACGACCGGAAGGACTCGCATTAGATTTCATCAATTCTTTGAAATATACAAATGTAGTCTTACTTATTTTTGAAAATAACATGAAATAAAGTCTCCTCAGAACAAAATTTCCTGTTTAAACATATACCTAACAAAATAACCGGACAGAGAAACAACTGAAGTACCCCATTGCCTATTAATTGCCCACTCGCTCGTAATGTATTTAAAAGCCCGCACGTATATACACATTCATACATATTATGCTCATGGGTCATTACGCAGCGAACCTTTCCCAAACCTTTCTTTTTTCTTACTCAGTACTTTCCCTCCATGCATTTACATGACCCACAGCGCTAGAACGCCTGTTATAATACTCAGAGTATTTACCACTTATAAATCAGTGCCTGCCAAACAGGGGCGGATCCAGGATTTTTTATGGCCGGGAACAAGGGCCGATACGTAAAGACATGTCCCCCATAGTATTGGGATTAATTCACAATCAATGATTTACAATCAGAAACGAGGAGATCCGCAGGAGAACTAAAGTAACCGACATAGCTCACAGAATCGCTAAACTGAAGTGGCAGTGGGCAGGGCACATAGCTCGTAGAACAGATGGCCGATGGGGCAGTAAAGTTCTCGAGTGGCGACCGCGCACCGGAAAACGTAGCGTAGGCAGGCCTCCCACGCGGTGGACCGATGACCTGGTGAAGGTCGCGGGAAGCCGATGGATGCGGGCAGCGCAGGACCGGTCGTCGTGGAAATCCTTGGGGGAGGCCTTTGTCCAGCAGTGGACGATTTGTGGCTGATATGATGATGATGATGATGATTTACAATAATACCTCATTACGTAGGTAATTTAAAAAAAAAACTTGTAATAAAGGTTAAATATTGAAAAATCACATGTTTCGCATGTTTAGTAATATTAGTTTTTTTCATGTTTCCTGCCGAACAGGGGCGTAGCCAGGATTTGTTTTTTGGGGGTGGACAGTGTCAGCCCATCGAGGCTAGTTGGCTAGCAGAACAGCCACGTTTTTAAATTGCGGCAAAATCGTACCGGTACACCCCGAAATTCAGTGCGAAGATATTATGCAAATGGTGTCAAAAGCATGAAAATGGGAACGGTTGATCTTTAGGCCATATGAATCAATTTGACCCGCAGCTCCAAAAATATGAGAGGAGTTATGTATGACGTAATCTTTTTTTGTATGGAAAAAAAATAGTTTTGAAACTTATCTTGTGTGGTATCATATTAAAGGGCTGACTGAGCCGATTTCAAAAATACATCACATCTTTAAATTTCAGTCACATGTTTTAAATAAAAATCATTTTCAAAATATACCAAGTCTGGGCTCCTCCAGATACGATACGATTGAATAATATTTTGTAAAATATAACTCAAAGGATACGTAATGATCTCATAACTTACTCCAAGAAAGCATGTTGAAAATATTTACATTTAGCAAATTTTTTTTCAGATTTTCATTATTTCGTTTTATTTCAAGCCCTGGATCCGCCCTTGCTGCCAAAAATAAGCAGCCCTGTATGTTAGTACTAATATATATACTTTGCCTGTATTACGTACTGTCAAGGATATCGTTAGACATTCCCAATGCATTAAGGTCGAAAATTCTATTTCAGTAATAGTATTGAAATATCAGTACGTATTATTTGTCACTTTAAATTACAGATATGACATTTGCTTTTCTATGTGTCAGTGTCAATCGAAAATACCTCTTATGGTGACAGTTTGCTATACGATGTTGAACCTTAGGTGGGTTGGAAATTAAATTTCTTGACTGTACCTAATATCTATCAATTGTGTTTTACACGATAGTTTACAAAGGAGCTAGCCCGTATGTAGAGGCTACGACATACCCAAAGTTTTGCATCAGCTAGTTAGCCCAATTGCTAGTTATTTTGTATGTCCGTTAAGTACATACAGAAATTGACCTGCCTATAAGTGTAGGCACAATTTGATGTATAATTTTTGTTGTTGAAATTGACATGCCAATTGCCAATATAAAAAATATGTAAAAGAAGCGAGTGTTTTATTTCAATGAAAATGATGAGGAACCATGCATACCTGCAGGTGTAACAAAATTGGTGTAAGACCCGTTAACTGGGTTTCTAGACATCATACTGAACATTTTTTTCCCAGAAGACCCGTAGTCAATTTGCAAAAAAATCATACGAATCGATCAGCTGATTTATCTGAGTATGTTTGTATGTAGCGTCGGTTTTTTTGAAAATGCACAAAAGTCTGCCGATTGCGATCAATTTGTATGAAGAGTAAAAAATTGTTTTGCGATTTCTTCAGTCGAAAACAAAAGTTGTTCAGTATGATGAGTAGAAGCCCCAGTTAACGATTTTTGACGAGTTAATGATTTTGTTACACCTGTCTAAGGGCCCGCAATTTTTTTTACTTCATGATCTTATCTGTGGTCCTACACAAACTTTGTTACTTACGTCATAAAACTCATAAAGTAGATAGTATGTATAGTTCGTACGGGGAATTAGCCGACGTACACCGAACAGAGTTCTGAAATGTGTTGAAGGTAAAACAATTTTACAAAAAAAAATAGGTACTATTTTTGTTTGGAATTATCATTCATTTTAATCACTTTCACTGCTGAACGAAGTTTTTTTTTTCTTTGACAAATCACAAATGGTCATCTGGCCCCAAAGTAGGATTCCCTGTGTTATGGGTTACCTACCAGAGACCGATATACATACTTATATACGTTTAAATACATACATATATTTAACACCCAGACACAGAGCAAACAAATCTGCTCATCACACAAATGCTTGCCCTGGGTGGGGATCGAACCCACAACCCTCGGATCAGTAGTCAAGGGCACTAACCACTGAGCCACCGAGTCAGTCGAATCTTCAGAATCGTTCGCCTACATTAATAATTAAAGAGTGAAAAAGATTCGTGCTACCCCGTATGGCGTCGCGAGTGAACTCAGAGCGGCCCCTTTGTCGGTACCGTTTGACGTGAGCCGGCAGCGCGAACTGCATTTATCAAAGGTGCGGTTAGTTAGTCCGAATCGAAAAGTTGCGAAGGTTTGAACTTCTCTGAGAACTCCTGAGCCGAATTCTAATCGCTTGTTGTGTTTTTTTGGATTCGAATTTGGATTCGCTTCCAAAATAAGTTAGTCGTAGGCTGCTTACAGCACGGAAAGAAAGAACCGTACCTGAAGGAAAGTATCCTAAACATTGATGATAGAAAATTTTACTCGAAGGAAAAATAGAGGATAGGGGGTGGAGACACTCGACTCCAACAAAATTTGCCACTTTCAAGCCTATTTTTTCGAAAACGGAACCCTAAATTATAAAATGGACTTAGTGACTATTTTTTAAGTTATAACCATTGACTGACGACATAGGATTGACGAGAAAAAAAAAACACCCCACTTTACTTGTAGGGGATGGTTGGAGGTACCCTTAAAAAGTTTTTTTTTTTCATTTTTTTACAGTTCTATCCGCGTTATTGTTATATATGATTTTGTTACACCTGTCTAAGGGCCCGCAATTTTTTTTACTTCATGATCTTATCTGTGGTCCTACACAAATTTTGTTACGTACGTCATAAAACTCATAAAGTAGATAGTATGTATAGTTCGTACGGGGAATTAGCCGCCGGAATCTTTGCCTTTCAGCTCTTAATAGTCTAGGAGGTAGGCCGCGGACAGACAGACATGACGAAACTAAGGGTTCCGTAGTACAACAAGATATATATATAACTAGCTGTTTCCCGCGGCTTCACCCGCGTGGACCACGTTTCTATGACTTTTCGAGGGTGCGCAGTGCGCGAGCCACAAGCGGCTCGCGAGCGTGGTAAAAAGTAGCCTATGTCTTAATCCGGGTCCTAATCTGTCTACCTACCAAATTTCAGCCAAATCCGTTCAGTAGTTTTTGCGGGAAAGCGTAACAGACAGACAGAGTTACTTTCGCATTTATAATATTAATATATAATATATAGTAGGGATAGGGATAACGCGGAGAACTGTAAAAAA
The DNA here is from genome assembly GCA_947284805.1 of Coleophora flavipennella. Lineage (NCBI taxonomy): Eukaryota > Metazoa > Arthropoda > Insecta > Lepidoptera > Coleophoridae > Coleophora > Coleophora flavipennella. The sequence goes on from OX369297.1 coordinate 4,371,483, forward strand.
AATCGTTCCTTCGTTTGTTGTACTACGGAACCCTAAAAAACAGCATTCCTGCCGAATTTATGCGACGTAAGTTCGGCATAGTGTGTTCGTGCACGCAGAGCATAATCAGCCTAGAATCTTAAGTCTGTGCTGCGCTTACATGTAACTTTATCTAAAAATAGTACTTCTTCTTCTTCTTTGCGTGTCGATGACAAATCAAATCATTCCGGCCCAGAACTTAGCCACTTCGACTGCACTATTTGTGGCGTCCATTAAGTCCTGCTGCGAACAGGTGACAGGGCAGGCAGGACAGGAAACTAAATGAGCCATGGACTGCACCGCTCCACACACACAGTCCAAATTTGGGTTTTCCGAGAGTCCCCACCTGAACATGTTCTCCTTGCTCCGGCCGACCAAATAGTACTAACCAATATTCACTGAATTAATCGTTGGTATGGTTCTATGAATAGGCCGAAATGTCGTGCGTGCGTGGTAATTTGGGAACATGTCCCGTTTGTCGCCAGTTAGTTATAATGTTTTTCACCGATACTCAGGATCGTGCAGCAAAACTCAAGAGAATAGCCCGCTCCATTTGGGTGACGTTGAGCTTTTCTATCAGAAACGAGGAGGTCCCGTAGTATCCGACATAGCTCTCAGAATTGCTGTAAAGTGGCAGTAGGCAGGCAGGGCACATAGCTCGTAGAACAGATGGCCTTTGGGATAATAGTTCTCGAGTGGCGATCGCGTAGCGACGTAGCGTAGGCAGGCCTACCACTTGGTAGACCGACCTGGTGAAAGTCGCGGGAAGCCGTATTAAGAAGTAAGCTATTAATGAACATACAAACATACCACCGACCTAACAGACGAGATAATAATTTTTAGATCGACCGAGCTAGTTAGAAAAAAATCTCACTTGTTCAGTTAACGAACTATTTAAGGCAGCGCAGGACAGGTCGTTGTGAAAATCTTTGGGGGGAGGCCTCTGTCCAGCAGTAGACGAATTAGTGGAACAAATGTGCTGACTGTGGGCAGCACAGGATCTGTCCTTGTGAAAATCCTTGGAGAAGGTATCTGTCCAGCCGTAGACGTCAAACTGACATGATGATACACGATGTCTGGTAGGTACATAACCGCAAACCTCTATTCTACTCATGGACCTAAACTATTTTTTTCTACAATTTCGTTGAAATCGAAAAAAATCTTGGGTTATGAAGGTATCAGACAACAGAAATCAAAGTAAAAACAAAAATTTGGGTTATGTAGGTATCAGACAACAGAAATCACAAAGTAAAAACAGAAAATTCGTTTCAATCTTTTATTGAATTTAAGCAAGGGATTTTATATTACCGCTATGCCAAATGATGGTAAAAGCTTGTGACTTATGGAATGTTTAATCGACCTCCTCGATGGTGGGGCCAGCGCCGCCACCAGGGGCCGCACCGCCCGCGCCGGGTGCGCCTCCGGGGAAGCCAGGCATACCGCCGGGCATGCCTCCCGGTGCGCCGCCCGCCCCCTGGTACAGCTTCGTGATGATGGGGTTGCAGATGCCCTCCAGCTCTTTCTGTTTGTGCTCGTACTCCTCCTTGTCGGCCAGCTGGTTCGTGTCCAGCCACTTGATCGTGTCGTTGCACTTATCAAGGATCGTCTGCTTGTCAGAGTCCGAGATCTTGTCTTTTAATTTCTCGTCCTCCATGGTGGACTTCATGTTGAAGCAGTACGACTCGAGGGCGTTCTTAGCAGAGATGGTCTCCTTCTGTTTATCGTCCTCGTTCCTGTACTTCTCGGCTTCATTGACCATGCGTTCGATGTCCTCCTTTGACAAGCGGCCCTTGTCGTTGGTAATTGTGATCTTGTTCTCCTTGTTGGTGGACTTCTCCACGGCCGACACGTTCAGGATACCGTTAGCGTCGATGTCAAAGGTCACCTCGATCTGGGGCACGCCGCGGGGCGCGGGAGGGATGCCGGTAAGCTCGAACTTTCCGAGGAGGTTGTTGTCTTTGGTCATGGCACGCTCACCCTCAAAGACTTGAATGAGCACACCGGGTTGGTTGTCAGAGTAGGTGGTGAAGGTCTGGGTCTGCTTGGTCGGAATGGTGGTGTTTCGCTTGATGAGGGTCGTCATGACTCCACCAGCAGTCTCGATACCGAGCGACAGAGGAGTAACGTCGAGCAGCAGCAAGTCCTGAACCTCCTCGGACTTGTCACCGTGCAGGATGGCGGCTTGCACGGCCGCGCCGTACGCGACGGCTTCGTCGGGGTTGATGGACTTGTTAAGCTCCTTGCCGTTGAAGAAGTCTTGAAGAAGCTTCTGCACTTTAGGGATACGGGTTGAACCACCGACGAGGACTATATCGTGGATTTGGGCTTTGTCCATCTTGGCATCACGGAGGGACTTCTCAACGGGCTCCATTGTGGATCTGAACAGGTCAGCGTTCAGTTCCTCAAACCGGGCCCTGGTGATGGATGTGTAGAAGTCGATACCCTCAAACAGCGAGTCAATTTCAATGCTCGCCTGCGTAGAGGAGGAGAGGGTCCTTTTTGCACGTTCGCACGCTGTGCGCAGTCGCCGCAGCGCCCTCTTGTTGGTGGTGAGGTCCTTCTTATATTTCCTCTTGAACTCCTGGACAAAGTGGTTCACCATGCGGTTGTCGAAGTCCTCGCCACCCAAGTGCGTGTCTCCGGCGGTGGACTTCACCTCGAAGATACCATCCTCGATGGTAAGGATCGACACGTCAAAGGTGCCGCCGCCGAGATCGAAAATAAGGACGTTACGTTCTCCACCGCCCTTCTTGTCAAGACCGTACGCAATCGCAGCAGCAGTCGGTTCGTTGATAATTCGGAGAACGTTTAGACCCGAGATGGTACCGGAATCTTTTGTGGCCTGGCGTTGTGAGTCATTGAAGTACGCCGGAACCGTGATTACTGCGTTCTGCACCGTTTTACCGAGGTACGCCTCGGCTGTTTCCTTCATCTTTGTGAGCACCATCGAACTGACCTCCTCGGGGAAGAAGGTCTTGTCCTCGCCTTTGTACGAAACCTTGATCTTAGGTTTGCCTCCGTCACTGACTACCTCGAAAGGCCAGTGCTTCATGTCGGCTTGTACAGTGGCATCCTCGAATTTACGGCCTATGAGACGTTTAGCATCTGTAACAATAGAAAAAACTAATCATAGACTGCCCGAAAAAAAAAGCAATTGTTTTATTATTTTATGTATCATCAGAATACTTTTATCATTCAATATGTTCAGAGACTCTAGTCTAGTATATTGGTTATCATCATGAAACTGTTAATTACTGTTAGGTATGTAGCGTAACTTAAATGTATGTATATAAGCTCAAGTATGCACATTGCACACCAAACACGGAAATTAAGTGTAATTTATATGTATGTATTGTAACCTCAAGTATGCACAAAAAATACGGAAATTAACTAAAAACTTAAAAGAAGAAACTAGTTTTAAGGAAGTTTCATCATTTTAGTAAGTGAAGTCATTCAATCTTAGGTGAGTCATACATACAGTACATGCGAAATTACATGTCAATAACTCTACTTTTTAACTCAATTCGTGACACATTGATCCCAATAGTACATTAATATTAAAGTATATTCAAGGCTTAGTAATTTTTATTGTTGTACAGAGGCCAGCACATCAAGCCAGACACTTTGGACTTTGTACTTCTTATGCCATACGTATGTGTATGGAACAGAATTTATTGCATGATGATGGTCAGTCAAGCTTGATGTGCTGGCCTCTATACAATGGAATGTATATAACGTATGTATATTACTTGTTTTCAGTAGGTACATATACCTAGAACTGAAACGTTTGAAAGTCTTAAGGCGGTTGCAGAGGAAACAAAAATAGACATCGCAACCTAGATGGCGCTGGCGAGCAAATATTGTTGTTTTTGACAAATATTTCGTAAATTAGATAAGTTTGAAGCAAAATTTGTATATTCGCGAGCCCTTTTAATGATGTTTCGATGATATAGTAAGTGTTTAACTTCATTTATTGTTTTATTCTCCCGTGTTATCCCACAATTAGCAGCTGATAGCAGTCACGCACACTGCAGGAACGAATTGTAAGTGTGTGAGTGCAATTCATTCAATAAAAATTCGCGTAATATCTGTCAGTTTACAATAGCGGTATACAAAGAGAATAGAAATCACTACGAAATAAATACCTACCTAAACAAAATTACATTACATTATATTCCTGGGACAAAAAAGCAAAACAGAAAGCACATCGGATTTTCAGAAATCGTTTTTACGATTATCTTTTTGGATACAGTGTAGAATCCTTGTAAAAATGCAGATAATTAGCAGAGACGTGATTGTAATGGAAGACAAAATGGAAATGAGGAAACTGAAGAATAGTGTTATCTGGTTTCATGGAGAAGAAATGTCACCTGAAGACAGCCAGGAGGACAGATTCAGTGGGGGAATTGAAAGAAAGCCCATGTCTACTCCATGTGCTATAGAGAACGAAAACAGAGAGAGGAAACTACCTACCTCAATAGATATGGTTTCTCCGTGTGTACATATCCAGCTGCTGAGCCATAGCAGTCGTTCAGGGAAAACAATGCTCGGGAGCTTATTGATATGTCAGGTGGTGCAACAATAGTTGATAAGTGCAAGTGGGTGCTAAATAAACAGTTTCATGTGAACAACAAAGTGCGTTATCATGGGAGACTAGTGACAAAAGGTTTCACGCAGCAACCTGGAATAGATTATGAGGACACCTTCTCTCTGGTAGTTAGACGTGAAGTTTGCATATCTTCCATTAAGTCTTAATGTTCTGTCTCTTCTATGGTGTGACACAGACTTTATTGTTGTGATTGATTTGTTTCTCATTGTAAAAATATAAGTACTTCCAGCCCAAAGAAACTTTTGTTTTAATCATTTAATATAGCAGATCGTGGTTTAAGATATGAAAACCTAGGTCCTGTGAGATGATATCTAGAAATGAATATCAATGTAGATCGAGAAAGGAATGTAAATACAGTTGATCAGCAAAAATATATAGAAATTATCGCTGAATGTGAGAGGTCTTTATCCACCAGTGGACGTCTTTTGGCTGATATGATGATGATCACCACCTTTACACATAATAACTATTTTCATGGGCGCTGCTGAAGCCTTATTATTATTTTTTAATTCACCATTGGTAAGCCCTTGGCATCATCTCACCTGATGATAAGTGATGCTGATGCCGAAGATGGAAGCAAGCTTACCAAGATTCCCCAATGCAATGGAGAACTGGCTATCTTATCCTCAAGCCGGAACACATCAACATTGTTAACCTTCAACTGGTGACGTGAATGTGAGTCACAGTATTGGAGAGGTGACGTCATTATGACGTATCAATAAAAAGCCATAAATACTGTAGATTAAGTGTAAGGCAAATAAAATAGATGATGTTATGTAAATGTAGGTTAGTTTGTTTCTAAAATAAAACACAGTTTTGACATATTAAACGTAAACTTAACTTTATTCATACACTTGAACTTAATACTGAATTTTGGTCTGTGTTTTGGTAGACATGAGATCTATTGACATAAAATTAATGAAACTGAAAAGAAAAGTAACAACAAGCATTATTTTCTCATTAAGACTTAGTTAATTAATAAAAAAAAACAATTTTTGCATATTAATTCGTAATCGCGATTATTTGGATTCATTTTGTATGAAATTTTACAACAACAGCTCACAAATAAAACATAACACTAAAGGTGACGTAACGTCAAAATGACGTCGGGTACCATCTAATACCTAAACTGCGCGCGTGCGACGTCCGTTCTGTGTATCGGCTGACGCCAAACTGCACACGAGGCAGCTACTAGGGGGCGCGGTCGCGGGGAGCAAGCCGTTTCTGAGAAATACAGTGTTTTTGTCGTTGCGACGTCAAATTGACGGTACGTCACCAGTTGAAGGTTAACACTGATGTTTGGCGGCAAGACTTAGATAAGATGGTGGTAGCTAGCCAGGCGGGCTTAGAAAATGCCCTACCACCAACCAAACGGAGTCTTACAAGTTGACCCCTCCGGGATTCGAACCCACGACCTCATGGTGTGAAGCAAATGGACTAACCATCACACCACGGAGGCGGTTAAAAGTTGGCACAAGGGACATACATAAAATAAAATAATCATATTCAATATCATGTTTTTTCAATTTTAATCATTTAATCCCAGAGATATAGATAGGTTACATGCATACAAAAAGTGAAGCAAATAAAAGCATTCGGTGCAATGGAAGTGAACTACCTTTAATACTGTGTGTAAAGGGGTTTGATTTTCTAATGTTGTTAGTGCATAACTCATCTATGGTAACAAATCTTTGTTTGATCCCCAAAAAATTCTTCAAGATGTTTTTCAAATTTAATATCTTTAATATGCTACAAGTGGTACTTTATCTGGTAAAACTCTAACGACCTGCCATGAGAAAAGGGTAAAACATAGGTTTCTCAAAAATGGCTTTCGATAATTTTTGTCATTACAAAAAACTGGACAAGTGCGAGTCAGACTCGCCCACCGAGGGTTCCGTACAAAATTGTAGATCCATATTATAAATCATAACAGTGCAGACTGTTAGTTACTACATACTTCAAAATTATTAGGTACCTACCTACACATATAAAAAAGGGGAAAGTTTTTTTTTACATTCTTGTCATAAATTGAAAACTATACAGCAAAAAAATAATTAAAAGTCTGTTTAAGCTTCTGACAATGAAGCCCTTTCATAGGTACCTTATATCCCTCACTCCCGGAAGTCGTTGGCACCCTGCGGGGGCTACTGACTTCCTGGAGGAGCTGAGCTGGCAGTGATGCCAGCTAACCACGCAAAATGGGCGCTCGGGCGCCTGGTTACGGAAACCAGTCCGTCCTTACCATTACCTCATATGACACGCTTAACTCAATTCAAAATTTGGACCGCCGTTCCTTGCATAATTGATTACATACTTTATATAAAGATTATATTTTTACAAATGTATAGTTTTCAGATTTATCCCTTTACTTGTAGTACAAGACGGTATTACATGCCAAATTTCATAGTTCTAGGTCAACGGAAAATACCCTATGATTTTTGATTCCCTTGAGAGTGTCGAAATATACGTTTTTTGCAGCATAAACGGCCGTATCTTTTTTTACGTTAACCTAGAAGCTTGATTTTTTCACAGCTTCAAGGGACTGTAGACCGGACTATACGGTTGTAATTTCAACTCGATACCTCCACGCGTTTCCGAAATAAAGGGTCTTGACAGACATACGGACAGACAACAAAGTGATCCTATAAGGGTTCCATTTTTTCTTTTTTTTTTAAACTTATCAAATGGAATATCTATGATTTACTTACTTATATATTTATTATATAGCTTGTATATTTTAGTGATTGCTGTTGTTGCCTGTGTTCGGCCTAAAAATAGCACATTATGATATACAATTTACTAATTATTGTGTAAATACACTCGACAGCAAAGGAAATGGGTCTGTAACAAAAACCTCAATAACTTCCAAAATATTGTTTATTTATTTATTTGATAAACAAACACTTACAGTCTAGCCAAACGTGAATGTTACAAAACAAAAAATATTATTTACATATTAAAAATGAATAAAAACAGCAGTAGGAATGTAGGATAAAAATAATTCGAATATTTTAAAAATAACATTATATAATATTAGTGTCTAACAACAAACTCGGAGTAACAATAGATTCGAGCTATTGGCTTGCGGATCTCATAAATAGCGGCTCCGAACAAGAAAATATATCAATCTTATAATCATTAATTGAGATACTATTTACAAGGTTTAGAGCACGGGACACTGGTGAGTGCTTAAGTATGTTGGTTTATGAAATAAAGACTGTATTATAGACAATTTTATAGTGCATCTATATATATATAAAAGAAAGTTGTGTTAGTTACACCATTATAACTCAAGAACGGCTGGGCCTATTTTTATGATTTTTGTGTTTTTGCATTTGTCTTTGTCTGGAATAGGATAATAAGTATTAAAATATGATATTCATCAATAAAAAAAATATCAGTCAAAAATAATTGGTTTTAGGGTAGGGTAGTGTAGTGTAGTGTAGTGTAGGTGTTTTGTAGTTAGGGTAGGGTAGGGTAGTGTAGGGAAGGGTAGGGTAGTGTAGTGTAGTGTAGGGAAGGGTAGGGTAGTGTAGTGTAGTGTGGGGTAGGGTAGTGTAGGGTAGGGTAGGGAAGTGTAGGGTAGGATAGTGTAGTGTAGTGTAAGGTGGAACGAAGTTCGCCGGGACAGCTAGTATAATAATAAAAATAAGTCATAAAAGTAAGTTAAGAAAAAATTTAAATTTTTCACTAGATTTCTAAATTGCAATTTTCACACATTTTAGTATTTTGTATTACCACTGAGATCTATTAAAACAGCTGTTACACGGTTTAGCATGCTTTCCACTTTCGATTTCTGAGTTGATGCTGAGGATTATTCTCCCATTCCTCTATCACTGCTTCATCCGAGCATGCTCGATGAAGTTCAAGTTTGGGCTGCGTGCTGGCCACTGCATGCGTGTGATAGAGACTGTGTGGGGATGAGCATTATCTTGCATAAGGATGGCATTCTTGCGCATGTTTACTAAAAGTGGGCCAACATACTCATTTAAGGTTTCATTCACGTATCTCTCTGCAGTTAAAGTTTGTCTCCCATCGTGCTTGTATAGCATGTATCTCGACTCGTCCGAAAACATAACTGTTGACCAGTCATTGAAAGTCCAATTCATGTGTTCTCTAGCATAACTCAGCCTTGAATTTCGATGCTGCCTGCCGAGTTTTGGACCATTGGTGGGTCTAAATGGCTTCATGTTCGCTTCAGCAAGACGCGGCCTCACTGTACACGTGCCCGGATAGCTCTATTCAGCACGTAAAAGGTGATTTTTGACTTCAACAGCCGTTTGAAATCGATTTCTCAATATTGTTGACACCATATATCGATCGTCCCGCGCTGTCGTGCACCTTGTTCGGCCTGTTCCTGGTCTGTGCATATTGAATCCAGTCTCTTCAAATCGCTGGAGCACTCTGAACGGTTGATAGCGACACACCAACAGTGTAAGTAATATTCACAAACACCGAAGAGGATTGCCTGTATTATAGGTACTTACGAAGCCATTTCTATTCTAGTGCATGATACCGTAACAAACCGGCTCGCGATCGTTTTGGGTTTACTTTGCGTCCTGAGTATACGTATTTATTGTAAAAGCGTTAATTCATTTTGTTACAAAAGCCATTTGTTTACCAAATTCACAAAAATTCACAAAACAGTGTTGCCATATGGAAGAATCAAGAAATCTATCTTCAGTCCAAAATCTGGACAAAATTCGTGCAACAGTAAATAATTGTCAGTTAAAATTGTTAATACAATCCGGTATTTCACTGCTAGTCATTTGAGTTACTTTTTATCAACGGTCAAAAACGAAATTTTGTTCTGAAATTGTTCGTGTTACAGAGTTGTGACGTCATTGTCTTTGACGAACTGATTTAGTGATTTTGATAAATATAAAATTGAATTTAGAATAAAATGTTAAATGAATGTTTTTATGCTTTTGTAGGAGAAATGCTATTTAGTGAATAGTATTTTTTAATTTATTTTAAACACTGTTAAATACCCTATACCGTATGACAAAAATGATACGCCACAAGTCGCATAAACTTTCTCGTAAAAATATGTACAGAAGTCTAAAGTGTAATTTATGTATATTTTATGTATATTTTTTTGTTATCTTATCCATATGTTTGGACTCTCCATACAAAGTTTGAGAAGTCCAACAAAGCTAAATTTGTATGAATATGACACAGCAGTCGGTACCTTGGGGAAAGTTTTTCAGTTACATGAGTACAAGTCAAATTTTAAAGAAAACGAAAGGAATATACATAAGTTCAACCTGTAAACAATACCTTTGGATGTAGGAATATGATATTTGTGTCGCGTAAATCTATAATCATGAATTATCCGCATTGGACCTCAAAAATCCATACGAGTGCAGATTAATCCGTATACATAGCAACACTGATTCATTCATATTCAGCCACAGAGTGTTACGGGGATAAGTGCGTTCGAAAAGTGTGTTGTTTTAATTTTTTTAACAAAAATATAAGAACATGTTTGAAAAACTAAATCTTTGTATTAGTTTTTTACACTATTAATTATGGGTGTTATTAATAAAAAATAAATCGATTTGTATTCACTCTGAAAAAACATTTTATATTTAGATTCCTATAACACAAGTAGAGTTTCAGAACGCGCTGTTCATACATAGCTTTACGGGACGCATAAGTGTCTATGTTGTGTAAATGTAACGCACACATACGTAAAATCGACACTTTTGAACAAGATTTAAAACCTTAATAACTTTTCAATTGTTCGATTTATCACAAATCTGATTTCATTCGCGAAAACAAGATTTTTTAAACATTTTTTTGACATTGTTTGATAACCTAATATTCTAACACTCGATGAGTGTATTAGACAAACGTTTTGTATGAAAATGACGCCTCTGCAACCACCTTAAGGTCTGATGTCTTAAAAAAATTATGTTACTCTCAAGAGCTAACACTGCGAAGTTAACATTTTGCAAATATACATTCTGCTACAAAAGGGTTTTGGTTAATGTTTTGAAAGTGCAATGACTCATTATAATAATGATGTCAAAATAGTGTGTTGTTTTTATGTAGTGCAGGTAAAATAACAAATACTGTGCTCTTTAAAACTTACCGAAGATAGTGTTGTTGGGGTTCATAGCCACCTGGTTTTTGGCAGCGTCTCCAATTAGACGCTCGGTGTCTGTGAAAGCAACGTATGAGGGCGTGGTCCTGTTGCCCTGGTCGTTGGCAATGATCTCCACCTTGCCATGCTGGAACACTCCAACGCAGGAGTAGGTGGTCCCCAAGTCGATACCTACAGCGGGTGCTTTCGCCATCTGTGGATACAGGAGGTTTGTTAATTATAGATATAGAACACGAAAATGGTAATACAGAGTGGTGTCTAATACTGTGTCTAATTTTTTAACTTTTTAATATGTTAAGGGTAGTCTCTACTCATAAAACTGAGACTCCTTTCCCCAAGAAACTTTTTACTCTCCCTTTAAAGTTAAAGCAGATTCATTTTCAATCAAGCTGATTAATTTGTATGAAAAAAGGTTTTTTCAATATTATAAGTTATTTACCCTAATTCAGGGTAGGCTCGAGCCTCGAGATAAAAAAGCTATGCAAATTCAGTAGAAGTTCCCTTGGAGGAAGATGAAAAGATATTCCCATGTAAAATGTAGCCTATGTCACTAAGGGGATCAAGAGGAATCCATCAACACCTCACATTCCAAAATCCATCAAGCCATTTAGGCTACAGGCTCAGCCGAAGAAACAGACATACATACATACATACATACATACATACACACACAACACATGCTACCAAAAAATATTAGCCTCCTTCTTGGACAGCTGGATAAAAAAAACAGTATTTAGTGTATCTCATCGCAATATGTCCCGTATGAAGAACAAAATGTGTTAACCTCCTATGCAATCTAACTGGGACTTTTCAGCAAAAAAAAAAAAAAAATATTTAGACAATTCAATCTGCAAAAACAATCCTAATAAAAAAAAAATATCTGCACTAAATAACATGAACCAACTACCAATTTGTTCTATATTCATGAACATTGGTAAGTTTGAAAAGCTGAAATTGTAACAATCAAGACACCAATACCATTTTACCTACTTGATTCCAAAAAAAAAGCTACAACATTATGAAGTAATGGATCTTTTATTTTTATTTCATTTTTATTCAATCTGCCCTCCATTGCCTTTAGTGTAAACAAGTATGAGCAAGGTGTCTGTAATTTAATCCTATTATGGATACAGTGTGCATGCCCATTGCAGGCTCATCTAAGGTCAGACTGTTAGTTCTCAAGTTACTTATTAGGTGTGATTTGCACACCTTTTAAGTAAAGTGGAGTGTAAATTTGTGTAGAGTAGTTCCAGTTTCTGTTTTATGTGATCATACTGAACATTTTTCCTCCATAAACCCCTCAAAAGAATTACGACTATACAAAATTGGTCAATCAGCTGATTTGAGTATTTATATCTTAGGGAAAGTTGTTTTTTATTTGAGTTTTGGATTTTTTAGTATTCAGCCCTTTTGAGTGCACTCCAATACTTTCTTGCAATCAACACAGAAGTGGTGAGATGTGGAACAAGTAGATTCTTCGTTGAAACAGACCAGACAATGAACTGAGAAAACAATGTGAGAATAACGCCCGAAGTAATTTCTATTGTTACTGCAGTCTTTGTAGGTAGTGAGACTAACCAGTTGTACTGTGAAAATACTAATTTCAAAGTAGAGGTTCAATACCATACAGAATTATTTTCAACTAGCTGTTTCCCGCGGCTTCACAAGCATGGACCACGTTTCTATTACTTCGAGGGTGCGCAGTGCGAGAGCCGCAAGCGGCTCGCGAGCGTGGTAAAAAAAAGGCTACGTCTTAATCCAGGTCCTAATCTGTCTACCTACCAAATTTCAGCCAAATCCGTTCAGTAGTTTTTGCGGGAAAGCGTAACAGACAGACAGAGTTACTTTCGCATTTATAATATTAGTAGGAATAATAGGGTTGCAACAATTCAGCCATTACGGGTGTAACAAAATTGGTGTAGGAGCCAGAACTGGAGCTTCTACTCATCATACTGAACAATTTTTCCCAAGCCATTAACCCTGCAGTGGTCACGCCCCCAAGTCACTAAGTGGTCGCGTGGATTACATATGTATGCCCCAAATATATTTTTTAATATTTTTTTTTTTAATAAAATTCATTTGTTATAATTATTTTATTGGAAATTGGCAAGTTGCCTTATATGAAAATAAATTATAATAAGAAACTGAACCGAATAATTAACAGTTTTGTCAAAATAAACCAAAAGACAAACTTCTTATAAATCGTCTATGAAAATTTACTTTGGATTATATTACACCTTAATATGCGTTAGCGCTTATTGCAAAAAGAAAATTATTTTCTAAACAGGAACTATACATACAGATTTGGAATGAACAGAGCGGGGGTGATTATCATACTTGAAGTACACGTAGACCTGTGTAACACAGTTGAACTGTTTATGAATAATTTCATTTTTAATAACCATGGATTACCTATGTAATCCGCGCGACCACTACAGGGTAAACTGGAGCTTCTACTCATCATACTGAACAATTTTTTCCAAGGTCAGTTCACAAAAAAAAAATACAAAATTGGTCAATCAGCTGATTAATTAGTATGAAGTTCAACTTGGGGAAAATTGTTTAGTATGATGAGTAGTACAAATAAATGATGTGCAACGATTCATGACTGACGAGTGATGATTAATCTATCATGGCCAAATCAATCCACCAATATATTGGTAGGTATCCCTAGACTACTCTGCCACTGAGATTTATAATCTAAAAACAAGATATTAGGAATTTACTTAGTTAAAAATAAGATTTTTTCCGACCAGCCTTACTACCTATGTCAGTAGGTAAGTATAATGATGTCAGTACATCATATAGAACAGTTGTACAAGGTACAAGACAAAATAGTATGAGCGCGATGAGTGGCTGTGTGGGCGAAAGTATGAGTTAATTTTACTCCCACTGGCGGATTTAGGTTATCAACCGCGGGCGTGATAGTTTTGAACATGTGGGTCATGTGGGAAGACAGTGCTCAAGGTAGCAATAGTTATTTCCGGATCAATATTCAATATGCTCGATAAATTACGAATATTGACTTCTGAAAACAGACAGGAAACTGAAATCTTCAACATTGCTGTAGGTAAAAAAATACAATAGTAGGTAGGTACATAGGTGCAATAAGTGGAAATCGCCAGTTTCCATGTAATTTTGAGTCATGAAATTACGACGAAACTTATCGGAAAAGTAGGTAGGTAGGTAAGTACCTAGATAAAGACCGTATGCGACGGCGGCCATCACATTCACAGAAAATCGATGCGCGACGGCGCAGACGAACTTTCTCGAATGCGGTAAAATTCGCAACTCCCAACATTCCATTAATTTCACATCGAAAAGAACCAACCGACATCATTTTTATTAAAATCCTAAGCATCGATCGATAGCGTGGTTATACGACCACGTGTACGAATTTAGTCCCGATCCGAAAACAAAGGAATCATGTGGAAATTGGAGAATAATGCGATTACATAATGCAACAAATCTGGAAATTACAAGATTTTTATGAATCAAAGTAAGAGGATGACTAATCAAGAACGTGGGTTCAAGGACCTTCCTGTTCCCAAGCCAAGTCACACGATGAGGTTATCTTCATTTATTCCCATAAATTGAACAGCTACAAACCAAATCTCAAATCAATGAAACACAACAAAAAACACATTTGAACAGCAAAGTAATTAAATTGTACTCACTTTTTGTTAATTAACTATTTTTCAGTCGAACTTAAATATATATTACACTCAGCAAAGGTGCGCGATTGACGGCTTCTCTTGAAATAAGATGGCGTCGAAATTTAGGAAAAGTTTATATACGTAAAGGGGGAGTTCTCAGACGTCACTGGCTTTTTCTGGAACATTCCAATAATTTAACCAATCAGAACAGCTCCCGCTTGACGCGTTTGACATAAAGCGCGCTGATTGGTCCATATTTTAGAGTTTCCGCTATTTTTCCAGCACGCGCAGCTGTCATGTTGATAGTGATGTGATGATGTGATATTATATGAGAATGAGATAAGCATAAAAAAATTTCTGGCATTAAAAGTCAGTTGAGAAGTTTATTGTGATCATGAAATTGACCTTCAACTGTTTCATGATGAATTGAACATATTATTATGTGAACCTGATTTCATGAAAAATATATTTTTGCTGAACGATCAAAAGTTTTGTCTTGGTTCTTGAAAAAGATCAACGGATTAATCAAATAATGTTGTAATGTATGCAATGCAAAAAGATAGTAGATTGCGGTTATAACGTTCAATTTTTATTTTTGCGACAGTGCAGTTAGTGATAATTGAGTAGGTACTAAAAAGAGTTAAAGTAAAAACAAACCTTACCATTAAACTTAATTAACAAAGCAAACTTTTCAGTTACATTTGCCCATCATTGTTTACAGGTATATCCATTGCTAACTATTCTTTTTTTTTTCTCGGTCCGTTAATGTTGAGGATCGCCACCGCCATTGGCTGCGATTTAAAGTGCTGTAGACTGTCCACAGTCTTCTTTACAGTGTCAACTCATAGGGAAGGTGGTCTGCCCCTGGCATGTTAACCCACCATCTGGCTCAGGATGAAAATATGTTAGGCTTTGCCGATTGCATAATGTGTCGCATAAGGCGAAGGGTCATTTGGTTACAGATTGCTGTGAGCCTCGTTGTAATGTTAAGCTCTGGAAATATGGACACATTTGTTCTCATAGCGGTCCACGGAATTCTATGAAGCTTCCTCCAACACAACATTGCAAAAGCATCGATCTTATCACTAATATTACTCTTGCACCACCAGGTTTCTGTCTATCCCATACAGAAAAATGGAAAACACCAAGGCGCTAACTAGTTTCAATTTGGTTTTCCGGCGAATACCGTGGTTCCTCAAGATTTTTTTGAAGATTCGCCATTACATTTTATCCATCCTGGCTCTTCGGTGTATTTCATTAGTTTAGGTGCCTTCAATTCGGTACTTGCCTACTAATTTATGAACTGTCAAAAACGACTTTTGTTCCGAAAATGTTGGAAATATTAAACTATGACTTTATATTTTGACATTGCTATTGACGTCCTAATTTTGTGTATTAAATAATTAAAAAAATGAAAATTAAAAAAAATCAAATGAGGAAGTTTTTCTAAAATTGCAGAAGGAGGGCAATAGAGTAAATATTTCATAATTTATTTTTGACACTGTCAAATACATCAAACTTAGATAAACAAATTGACAGATTTTTTCGTAACCGTTAAGTTCATCAAGCCTGGAGTATATGATAAGAAGCATTACTTAACTGGCATGAGACAAAAGTAACAATATGCGATAGTTTTCACATTTCCTATTAGATCCTTTTTGTAAAAAAAGGTACAACGGCAGATTTAGTCCAGTCCTCTGACCACTGGCCAATTTTTCAATATATTGTTGCATAACTGGTGTAAAATCTTAGTACCCTGTAGATCTCAGTGCTAACGATTTATTACTCTAAATTAGTCCAAAGCTAGGTACATGAAAGTATGTACCTATTATTAGAATCAAACTCCAGAGTCACTAATAATTATGATTTATTACACTTTTCTGACACTATTTGAATATAGGTTCCACTTAACGACTTCACTTGAAGGAGATCCGCAGGCGACTGCTTGTGCCTGCCTTGACTGCGATCATCCGACACTGCTCCCACCTGCCAACCTCCGCCTAGAGTGGGGTTGAGCGATCGCGTGAGGGCAATGACGTACTTCGGCAGTCAATACAAATACTCGAATATTGACAACGCTATCGAAATAAATAATATTGATATGTAGGTTCTTAATATTAAACTAAAATTATAACAAATCATTTTATAGACAAGCTAATAGTGATTTATGCATATCCATAATTAATCAAGTAGTTTTATAGATATAACATCAATATTCTAAATAATTGCATAATAGGTTCGAATAGATTATAAATTATAGCTTACATTCTAACAGCTCGGCCATCCGAATAATAATTACACGTCCTCGTGTTAGGATACTTAGATAAAAACCAGTATTTTATAACATTTACATGCATTTTAATATTACAGTTTTCATATTAACATAAATTAAGAGAAGAAAAAAAAATGTTTTAAAAAATACGAAATTTCTCTTGCATTAAAAAAAAACATTCCTTTGCCTCTCCTAAAAAAAAGTTACCACTAAGCTGTATTTTATAAAATAAGTTTTATCAATTTGCATTTTAAAATTAAGGATTACATCTTAAATTAGGGTTGCATACATAAACCTAGAACACAATTATGCACTTTAATTACTATTTTATATTTTTACTTCTTTATTTTTTTTATTGGTAAACTAAACCAAATATATTTTATTATTTTGGATTCCCGAATTATTATATTTCTACGTATTACATTACATAAATTATGCCTTAGTAAATAATTTCAATTTGAAAATTTATTTCAATTTAGATTGTTTTGTTTTTGCTGCTTACATTGTTTAAAAATTAAAGTTTTTTATTTGGAAGCTGTTCAAGATTTACTTCTAACTGTCATCACTAACTTCGTCACTATCATTACTGTCAATAGCCGAGAAATTCATCCAGGGTTGCATTTTATCCAAAGCTATAACTGACTCATATCGTCGATTATTTTTTCGCGTTAAAGGCGTATCTTCTACTACAAAACGGTCATTTGGAAGTTTTTTAATAATACGGTATGGTCCTTGGAATTTAGCTAGTAATTTTTTGGATTTACCGTCATTTGTATTAATATCCCGCTGTATCCGAACTAAATCTCCCTCTTTAAATTCGTTTCCAATTTTTCTTCTTTTATTAAATCTTTCCTTATCCTTTTGTTGCTGATCTCTTATTCGGTCCCCAGTTTCAAGTCGTAACTCTTTTAATTTATCTGGTGGTAAAATGGTTAACGTATCATTAATTACATCGTTTAGAATAGTTTCCGAAGTATTGATTCTTTTACATCCGAAAAGAAGTTCCGATGGGCTCTTTTTTGTAGTACTATGAACTGTAGTATTTAATCCTACCTGGATATCTGGGAGATAATCGTCCCAACATCTGTCATCTTTACCGTGTGTTTTAGTGGATAGAGCATCAAGTATGGTTCTGTTAAATCTCTCAACCTGACCATTAGCTCTCGGTGAGGCTACAGCGTTGATAATGTGTTTGATTCCTGTACTTCCTATGAATTGTTTAAACGCGTGGCAAGTAAAGCACGATCCTTGGTCAGTAATGAGACGAGTGGGTGCACCAAAATAGCTTATATGCTCTTTAAACACGCGGATGGTAGTCGATGCTTTAGTGTTTTTGACTGGAGTGATATTGACGTATTTCGTAAAACTATCGACTATAACTAGTATATAAGAATTTCCACGTTTACTTCGTACAAACGGACCTAGGTGATCAGCGTGGATCGTATGAAACGGAATTTCCACTTTAGGTATAGGATGTAATTCTCCAGCCCGGGCTCCACCTGGAGTTTTATGGTGAGCACATTCTAAGCAGGCACTAACGTATTTTTTTACAAACCTACGCATTTTAGGAAACCAGTACGAGTCCTTAATACGTGATAAAGTTTTTTCGTATCCAAAATGCCCCACGTCGTCGTGGTTCATTTTGAGCACCTGCCACCTAACAGCTTTAGGTACTACCCATCGAAGTTCGTTATTCACTTTCCTATAAACGCGATTATTTTTAAGAACGTAATTGTTGTAAATATCCACGATTTTGTCGATTTCTGAATTACTAAGGATGTTTTTGATTGAACTTATTTCATCATCAGCCAATTGTACAGTACTTATCCAACTGTCTTTTTCAATAGATAATACATCTAACACATGCGTCTCTATAGTGGTGTTGTCCACAGGGTTTCGACTAAGCGCATCTACGTGTGACATACGAATTCCTGGTCGATACTCAAAGCTACAATCATATTCTTGTAGCTGTATCCACCATCGAGCTATTTTTGTAACTAAATCACGTTTGGTCATAGTTGTACGCAAAGCGTTACAGTCGGTATAGATTTTAAAAGGAATACCAATTAGATAGACACGGAACCTGTTTAAAGATGCTATTACTGCCAAAGTTTCCAGTTCGAAGGAATGTAATTTTTGTTCATCAGCTGTTGTTTTTCGACTAAAGAAGGATACGGGTTTAAGTTCATTACACTTGTCTTTTTGGAAAAGTATACCGGCTACGCCAATTTTGCTTGCATCGGTATGCAATTCTTTTTCAAGTGTTGGGTCATAAAGAGCCAGTATGGGACGTTCGGTCAAACGGGTCTTCAAAGTTGTGAAAGCTTGTTCCTGCCGAATATTCCATTCCCACTTAAAATTCTTTTTGAGAAGGTCAGTTAAAGGGCTAGCTGTTATAGCGAAGTTTCGTATAAACCGTCTAAAGAAACTTGCCAACCCAATGAATTGGCGGACTTCATGTTGGTTTTTAGGTGTCGGAAATTTTGAAATTGCATCTGTTTTTCGAGTACCTGGGCGTATCCCTTCAGATCCTATTTCATAGCCTAGATAGTCAATTTGATCATAGAAGAAACGGCACTTAGAAAGCTTTAGTGTAAGTCCGCCTTTTCGCAACAATTCGAGAACCTCCGTAAGCCGACTCATACCTTGAGTGAAATCAAGAGCTGGTATCAAAACGTCATCCATATATACCATCGCATATTTGATTTTTGCATCAGCTAGTATTTTGTTAATTGTTCTTTGAAAAACAGACGGTGCATTTACGAGTCCAAACGGCATTCGTAGGTACTCGAATTGTCCATCTGGAGTAACAAATGCCGTTTTATGACGAGACTCCTCTTTAATTGGTATCTGGTAATAGCCAGAAGCTAGATCCAAAGTTATGAACAATGAATAACCAGCAAGGGAATCTAATTGGTCTTCGATTCTAGGCAATGGGAAGTGATCTTTCCGGGTTTTACGATTGAGTGCTCTGTAATCAACGCAGAGACGTTTTTCACCTGTCTTTTTTTTTACTAACACAATCGGGCTCGCGTATGGTGACGACGATTCACGGACTATATTAGCATCCATCATTTCTTTTACCATATCTCCGACTATAACTCTCTCACTGAAAGCCATTCTATATGGTCGATAAACCACAGGTTCAGAATCTGTAAGATGAATTTCCATTTCGGCCACCTCTGTGTATCCTAAATCTTTTAGGGTATTTGAAAAGCAATCAGCGTATTTATCTAACAGTAATTTTAACTCTTGTTTTTGTTCTCTCGTTATAAGATCACCACAATAGATTTGTTCACTATTCTCATTATTAGTTTTGTTTATGCATAAAACATTTTTTAAATTATCTAAAGAGACTGCTCGCGTAATTAATGAATTCCTAACGAACTGAATAGAACTTGTTGACAAATTTTGAACTAATAAATTTCCAACTCCCGATTTTAACTCGTATTCTCCAGGTAAGAGAAAGTATTCACTACCCGATTTTCCCCTTACAGAACCGTTTACGAATATTTTACCAGAATAGGTTGTATTTGATGTGACGGATATGGCTTTTATATCATTTTGTTCAATCAGGGTGTTTTGTAAAATTGTAAGATAAATCTTATCGCTTTTAGCAATATTCTCAAATATTAGCTGCGTTGATGTTTTTGTAATAACAATATTCGGATGTTCGGTGAAATTGTGTCCTAGTAAAATGGATTGTTTTATTGTATTATCGTCAACAACGTACATCTCTATTGATATATTTATGTCTTGCACGGTTACATTTGCCTGTATACGAGATAAAGGTTTTACTGGGACATTGCCTATACCTTTTAAAATAGGTAAATTGTCTGATTGAGATTGCACGCCTAGTGATAGTGCATCCGAGCTTCGAATCAAAGAACATTCACTACCCAAGTCTACATAACAATTAAGAGATTTCCCATTAACCTGTATCTCCATGGAATATTTATCTTTGGTATTGATATCAGTAGTTTGTTTGTAATTTAATACGTCTTTATTTTCAATGTTTGTAAAATCGAGTTTTTCATGATTAGGTTCGGTTACGTGCACTCTTAGTACTTCTTTTTCTTTGTTATTTTTTTCGGTTATCTGGGTTTTATCAATTTTCATAAGAGGACAATTTGTAATTTTGTGGCCTATTTTATGGCAATTATTACATTTTTCAATAGGTTTCGGACAAATAAAACTTGGGTGTCCTTCTACTCCACAATTAAAGCATTTAATTGGAGGCTTTTTTACAGAAGAATTTCCACTGAAAGTAATTGTATTATTTTGAGCAGACGAATTATTTTGTGTCAACAATCTTTTATCATTTTTATTTCGGGTCATTGAATTTGTGTTATGTCTAGGAGTACCTGCTTTAACAGTTTTCAAGTATTTTAGCACGTCTTCAGGTGAGTTAAATTGGGCTGCTTGTGCTCCTAGCCGGATACCCCTATCATCTATCCCATGTAGAATACAGTCCACTGCCTCTTTGCCTTTTATTTTACAACGATTAAGTAAGTTCAATTTTGAATAGAAATATTGCTCTAAAGGTTCACCGAATCGAACTTTCAAAGCGAGCATTTCAGTAAGTAAATCCGCGTAATTTTCGCGACAGGGAAAGGACTGAATTAATTTAGTTTTCCACTCTGTCCACGTAAAACGTACACTTGGTAAATTTTGGTACCATGATTTTGCAAGACCAGTCAATTTTGGCAACGAATAATGAATAATCTCTCGCTCATCCCAGTTATAAATATCCGCGCATTCTTCTACTTTGGTTAACCAATTTAAGATGGTTTGGCTTTTTGACAATGGATCGAATTCTGGAACTACATTATTCACAGAAGAAAGCCTATGACTACTTGACCTAGCAATATCTTTTAATGCATCTACGAATTGTGCCATGAAATCATTCCGAGATGTAGAAGCTTCTGCATCAAATCTAGTTTGGCGTAATGGAGGTGAAATGTCTCCATCATACAAATTACGCTTTTTGTTTACAGTTGCCTCTAAATCTGGGGATCGACTTCTTTTTCGCTTCCTACGTCGTTGTGTATCCGTGTTTTCGCCTTCTTTATCCTTTGTTCTCTTTACAAAATCATAGTCTGGTCTACTTATAGAACGTCGCTCTAGCTCATCGTTCAATTGTCTGTCTGTGTAACCACGCAACATCGTGTTTTGGTGATGCTCAAGCTCTTCACCATATTCACGTGAAGTGGTATTTTGGTGATGCTCAAGCTCTTCACCATATTCACGTGAAGTGGTATTTCGGTGATGCTCAAGCTCTTCACCATCTTTACCACGTACATCAGGTCTGAATTCTCGCAAATGTCGCTCAAGCTCAACATTTGCGGATTTAGTTTTTGTTTGGGGGAGACGTCGATCAATTTCGTCATCGTATCTCGGTCTAGGGTTACGTACATGGGTAAAAGCGAGCACAGGAGATCGAAATCTGCTACGTGAACGTTCCGATCCATGTTGATTCTCATTGCTCACCGAAATGGCATCATTTTGTGTTGAAATTCTTCGTTCTCGCTGTCGCTCTTTTCCATCATCATCCTCGTTTTCATTTCGTTGCTCATATTCGTCCATCTGGAACTTCAAAAAGTCTGTTTGTAATAATATGCACAAACTATAACATAGGTATACCTACACAGTTTAATTTATTTGTAAAAGCAAAGAAGGTTAAAAACGTGTAGCAATGAAGAAAAACGGAGTTTCTGGTTTTGCTATAATTATGTAATAGAAAACCATCAGACTATTTCTTTAAAAAAAAAGTAGGAACAAATACCTAAATAAAAGTAGTATGGCGTTAATGTAAAGTAAAAGTTCAATATATAGTTGTCTAAATATTAGAATGAAGTTGCAAGGAACTATAAAACTAATTTAAGGAAAACAATGTATCGTAAACAATATCTCAACTTAATAGCTCTGACTTCTCAATAGAATATTAAGAGTTTACTTTAGTAAAATAAAATGAGAGCGTTAGACTGTTATAGCCACTCATGTCACATCACATAAATTTCTTGTTATAACCTGTGACGACGCTTCTGTGGAGGTATAGCGACTCTAGTCACATCAAACGCATAGCAAGTGACGTAATACGGCGCATCCGCCTTTGTTGTCCCACGTTCTCATATGAAAAAAAATAATAACTATTTATTAGAAAAAAAAGTGGTCGAACACGTGGCTGAGCGTCAAGAAGCGTGTCAAGTTTTGATCCACGTGGACTGATTTTATCAGTCTACAAATGGTCTATTTTACTATCTTCGATATATCTTCAGTAAATAGAATTGTAATCATCTCAATTTTAGTGTAACTAAATAAACGCTACGTACGTAGTTTCTAGTTATATTATATTACTGCAGCGGCCAGTACAGCAATTTCATTTTATCTCCAAGAAGGTGGTAAAGGTAATGCTCAAATTTCCAAGCATGTCAGAGAAAAAAAAATTTTTTCTTTAACTTTTAACAAAAATAGGCAAAAACAAATAAAAATAAACGTTACTTACACTTTATGGACGTGGCGAAAAAAAATATTCGTTTTATCCCTCTTCTGAGATATTAGAATCAAACTCCAGAGTCACTAATAATTATGATTTATTACACTTTTCTGACACTATTTGAATATAGGTTCCACTTAACGACTTCACTTGAAGGAGATCCGCAGGCGACTGCTTGTGCCTGCCTTGACTGCGATCATCCGACACTGCTCCCACCTGCCAACCTCCGCCTAGAGTGGGGTTGAGCGATCGCGTGAGGGCAATGACGTACTTCGGCAGTCAATACAAATACTCGAATATTGACAACGCTATCGAAATAAATAATATTGATATGTAGGTTCTTAATATTAAACTAAAATTATAACAAATCATTTTATAGACAAGCTAATAGTGATTTATGCATATCCATAATTAATCAAGTAGTTTTATAGATATAACATCAATATTCTAAATAATTGCATAATAGGTTCGAATAGATTATAAATTATAGCTTACATTCTAACACTATAGGTTCAATACTTCTTATAAATGGTAGCTGTGAAAAACAACTGAAATTAAGTTGAAAAAATAAATCAGAATTTAATGTAGGTTTGCAACGGCAATAACTAAAAAGGTCTTTTGGAACGTTACACAATATATATAAAACATTGAGCATTGAGGCCTGGTCTTTTACACGTATTTTTAAAGAATTGAAATCAAAATAAATGAAAAATGTAATTTTGTATGAAACCCCAAACGTCCCACTGTTTTGAGTAATTAAAAAATGTATGATACGCACTATAAGAAGTATGGTAAGTAGGTATGAAACAGGTTTTCCAATTGAGAACATTTGAGAAGTTCAAAAATGTTCTCATATACACAAACTCGTTCTCATAAATAACTGAGCAAGCACTATTTCAGAGCCAAAGACAATATAAACTAACAATGTCATTATTTCGTTCCAAAGACAAACGAGAAAAAAACTATGTCATTCATAGATCACAGATCTGTGATTCATAGATCACCTTGACTACGTGTGCTGCTACTATCAAAACTCATATCTTACTCGATTCATTGGATAAAAATCTCACATATTTGGCAAAGATAAATGATAAAGCGTGGATAATACGTGGTTGCTTTTAGCCTTTGAGTATACATTCTGTACACCGGTCATCGTGGAGATCCTTGGGGGCGGCCTTTTTCCAGCAGTGGACGTCCTTCTGCTGATATGATACATTCTGTAGGAACTGTAAGCTTTTAGCAGTCTTTTTCAGAGTACGTATAGATTATTACGAAAGAGAAAGATCATCACTCAAGAACGGCGCGAAAAGTTTGGCAGATTTTTCTTTGTTATGTTCGTAATTGTCAGGACAAGGTTTATAAGCGCGAGCCACTCCGCGCACCTTCGATATTCACGAGGGCGAAGCCGCGGACGAAGGTAACTAGGTCATCTTTGGTGTGGCTGCTACCGTAACAGCCACACCAAAGATGATCTATGTTTATCATACATACCAAACTACAGTGCTTCTATTTTTTATTATTAATTTGTATAAGTGGTACAATATTACAATGTTTTCTAGATTAATTAACTCTTCATTGGCCTTATTAATTCCTAGTTATTCACAAGCTTTCATTAAAATCGTTAGAGTTCTTTTTGAGACTTAAATTTGTATTTTTCTATTATTTTTTCACTCAGAGATTTTTTGTATGCCAGACCTTATAAATGCACAACTGGTACCTTGTTCCGATTTTCCTTTAATTAAATACAGCGTGCCATATACTTAAAGATAAAGTAACGTACAGTTTTAATAAAACCTTTAGCATATTTGTGAGAAAAAAAATGATCTTTTTTTACTATGGTGGCAAACCTAAAGAATCAAGATAGAAGACATTGTAAAGAGCAGCTCGAGATCGCAAAATAATATTGATCTAACCTAAATTTTATTAAAATAATCCGTTCAGTAGGTAGCTTAAGCGCTGGATGGAGCAGACATTCATATTTTTTATTGTATTAGTGTAAGACAATCGATCCCCATTCTCCATCAAAATCGTAACTTCGATTTTTTTGTCATCATAATTGAAAAAGTATTTGGCTTTTTAGTATCCTTATTATTCTAAGCTCGCTAAAAAAGTATTAAAAATTAACAAATTATGTTATCAGGCTTCATCTATTATTGCTATTTGACCTGTTCCATCATCCAGTGAATGAACTCACCACAGACCTTAATATGTCTGCCAGCCTCTCAAAAGAAATTCTATACTTCCAACAGAAATTCCATTAACATCTCAGTAGAAAAAAAAAGTTAATCTGATCTCTGTAAAATATAAAAAAAATGAAAATAATTATCACCAATTATCATTTTATTATTTAAAACAGTCCATTAAAAAATACAATCAAACACAATATCAAATTATATTGGTATTTCCACTTGGGTAAACAATCACAAACTTTTTCAGTGTACGTTTTCTGTAACTAATAGAAACTTTTTTTTTATTTTAAACAAAACGAAAACACACACAATTCAGCATTTCTAGGGATGTTTTAAGATATATCGTACAAAAGCTTTAAATTATACATAACACATACCTATGCAAAGTAGACACTTTCAAGATGGGCAATTTATTAATATGCTACATCCTACAACTTGTCAGTTTTTAAAATAATTTTTCATATTATTTGATATAATATAAAAAGAGTTTAGGTGTTTTTTTCCATCAGACTTGTTTGGTCTTATTACCGGAATGTCCGTAAGTACATTTCCCCGAATGTCCACAAATTTAGACATTGTACAGGCAAGATGATAAAAAATTGCGTGCTATTTATGTAAATAAGTAGTACACATTTTTTTATCACCTGTATAGACTAATTCTAATAATAACTAACTATTCTTACCCCTCCTAATATTAAATTTAGCACTTTCTAACATATATTCTAAAAAAATATATTTATTCAAACCTCATATAAGATTTCACTTGTGTGTTTATTAGCAGCCTGTATTTAACGAATAAATAAACATTACCTACCACTTTTTAGATAACTTTGCAAGTGAACATTCAGTCAACGAACGTTAGAGAAAGTGGATATTCAGG
Source organism: Coleophora flavipennella (assembly GCA_947284805.1). Classification (NCBI taxonomy): domain Eukaryota; kingdom Metazoa; phylum Arthropoda; class Insecta; order Lepidoptera; family Coleophoridae; genus Coleophora; species Coleophora flavipennella. The sequence continues at coordinate 4,397,712 of OX369297.1, forward strand.
GAAGCGGACATGCGGGGAAAATAACCTAATGGTGTAAAATCCAGTAGTAAGAGACCAACGGGTCTGTGGGATATTTTGTGTACAATCTTATTGGTAATAAAAGTTTTGTTCCACTAAGGGCCCAAACGCACGGACTGCAAGCCAGTTGCAAATTTGCAATTTGGATGCAGTTCTCCTAGTAAGATGCACCCAAGAAGTTAATAGGTACAACTGGAGGCCACACTAATACCTAATTGAAGCAAAGAAATATGGCCTTAATGGCTTCCAGATTTACCTATAAACTTCTTGGTTGCGCCCTAACTGCATCCAAACTGCGAATTTGCAGAATAATAAAAAAAAGACTAGCAGTCCGTGTGTCTGGACCCTAAGAGTAGTAGGTACACACAGTTTTTTTTATCCACGATTGATAAGCCCTTGGCATCATCTCACTTGATGGTAAGTGACGATGATGCCGAAGATGGAAGCGGGCTTACCAAGATTCCCCAACGCCATGGGGATCTGGCTGTCTTATATTCAAGCCGGAAATATCCAGAAATAAGTGGAACGTGAAACACAATTTTCATTGGATTTTACAAAATACCACCTTCTTAACTTGCATAGAACCTAATTATTTTAAGAACTGAAAGAGTTCAAGCACTTGCCCTTCTACAAATTTTACTCTACACATTTTTATTGCTTTTCAAAATAACACGGTCTGTATGAAAAATCGGTACCTATAATGATATCGATTATACAATCAAGAAATGGATACAATTCACTCGTACAAAAAATACGAGTGTGCTTTAGACCACACGACTGAAGTAAAACTTCTTTAGCTCCATCTATATGTATGACAGTAAGCACTTAGTCTTCAGAAAATAATAAAATCTTTTTTGTCATATGGAGGTATATACAGTTTATGAAAAGAGTTTTATTATTCTCTGAAAATGATCAAATCTTTTTTATCTTATATGTTTGTTTTGACAACCCATATTGTTGCCTTGGCAACGGATTTTGTTGGTAAACAAAAATAAATAGTATCTTTCTATCTTCACTAATTTATATATCCCTCTCAACTTCCGTTCGCCTCGCCCGCACACAATTCAGTAACGCTCTCGTCACGCATCCACCAGCTTACTCCCCAAGTCAAGCGTACGTAAAGAAGTTTTACTTCAAAAATCTTACATTTAGTTTACAATTCCTACACCCACACCATGTATACAATGGTTTTTTTTTATTCAGAGGAAATCTTGATCAAACAGGAGAATTTCATTATCTCTGGTGTAGATGTCTTTGACTACACTAACCACTAACTGACTAGATAACTAAATTAAAACTACATTTTTGGGTGCGCTATTCATTACTTTAACAACTTTCCAAGAGTATTTTACGTAGTCTTAGACTAACAATCCATACTTAATAAATAACAAGATCACTTCAGATTTTACTTGCCCACTGTTTGCCAAAAACCAAACATAGAAGTGACTGATTCATTCAATTCGAATAGATCCAATTTTTTTCCTATACAGGGTGTAACGAAATTTGTGTAGAACCCGTTAACTGGGGGTAGGTAAGAAAATATTTAAAGAAAAATAAATAAATTGCACACCAGTGAAATTATTACAACTACTCATCATACTGAACAACTCTCCCCAAGGTACACTTTCTACAAGGTAAAAAAAATGGTGTAGGATCCGTTAACTGGGGGTTCTACTCATTATACTGAACAACTTTCCCCAAGATACCCATATAAATCCGCAAAAAAAATTTTACTCTTCATACAAATTGATCAGCTAATCGACCAATTTTGTGCATTTTAGTATGGAGGGTCCAATTTTTTTATGAGAATTGATTATGGGTTCCTTGTGGAAAGTTGTCCAGTATGATGAGTAGAACCCCCAGTTAACGGGTCCTACACAAATTTTTTTACACCTGTATATTATGGATAACTTTTTCGTACACTTCCTAGTTAACGGGTCCTACACAATTTTTTTACACCCTGTATATTATGGATAACTTTTTCGTACACTTCCTAGTTAACGGGTTCTACACATTTTTTTTACACCCTGTATATTATGGATAACTTTTTCGTACACTTCCTAGTTAACGGGGTCCTACCCTTTTTTTTTACACCTGTATAATGGATAATTATTTCGTACACTTCCTAATTTGTCTTTTTTATTGTTTTACGTAAGTCTCATCTCTTGTGGCACGCAACGACAATCGGTTCGGGAGGGGATAACTTCACGAAGGGTTCACGGATGGGTCGGACCTGCGGTGTAGGTGTGGTGCCCCACGGACAATTGCGCATCTGATTGTATGTCCCATGTGCCCTGACACCTGCACCCGGGAGGAGCTGGTGGACGCCACCGATAGCGCCGTTGGGTGGCCACATACTGGGCAGGAGATATGACTTTTCGTCGATGCGATAGAAGAAAAAGAAGTGGCACGCATTATACCATCGATCAAGTGTTTGATAAAGCCTTCTGTTGTAATAACTTTCCTAATTAAGGTTTAAGAGCGTATAGACAAAATCGTTTGCCATACAAACTTAAAATTACTATTTCAAAAATGGATGGGCCGATTATAATAAAACTTTTTAATAATGATAAGCAAATTTTAAGATTACTATGATTACTTTGAATCACTATTATTTAGTGACAATACAATTTTTTTGAAAAGGTAATCTATTCACAAACTGGATTAGATTTCTTATGTGTATAAATTTTCATTAGAATCGGTCCATCCATATTCAAGAAGTTGTAGTTTTGTATAGGAAACTTTTTCGTGAATACGCTCTTAAAGTTAGGCATAGTTAGTCGGCGGCAGATCGTGAAAATCCGGCAGATCGTAAAAAGTCCAGGAATTTCATCGCGGGGCTCTGATAAACACTAAAGGTTAGGTTCTTTTAGTATGTCTGGTGCTACCGTAAAAAGCAGCCCCGCGAAGTGGAGCTAAGTCGACATTCCACCAAGACTGAGTATGGCTGTAAGTTAAATAATTTATTTTACGACTGTATGTAATTACATACGACTAACCATATTAATGTCTTTTTTAAATGTTCTTTTTACCTAAGTTTTGTTTTGGAACTAACAGTCTCTTGAGTTATGTCATTTATTTATAGTCATTTATAGTCATTATTCACCAGGCAACAATGCACATTGCTTAGAGGCAGGTCAATTTTACAAACTTAAATATATATAATTAACTAACATACTAATTAATAAATTACATTTAATAGCACATTCATGTTCTCTTGCAATCTATTCGAGAAAATGAGTATCTGTTATTATTTCATTCATATATTCATTTACTGAGTTTTACTATGCTTGCTTTTGAAAAAAAATCTCTCAATTTTGCTCTGAACTCCAGCTTAGGGAGATCCATTATTAGTTTAGGTAGTTTATTGTACATCATTATTTTTAGTGGGATTCCTTGTTTGAGAGTTTTTGTCAGCCGTACAGTTAGTTGGCATCGTCAGTTTGTATGTTAACCGAAATAAATATTTTGAATTTGAAATATATGTACATGTATGTTTTTTTGGAGCCCCGCGATGAAATTCCTGGGCTATTCACGATCTGCCTGGGAATATCTGGGCAGGTGGCGATCTGCCGGAATTTTCACGATTTACCGCCGACACACACAAACGTAGTTTGGGTCTTATTTGAATATTAGTCAATGAAAGTTATTGAAATTTTGTTAACACATTCTAGAAAGTATTATTTGTGTCTGTGGTTTGTCAGATTTTCGTAAAAATTTGACATGTTTTATTTAAAACTTCGAAAAGGTTCGTAGACAAACCCCAGACACAGACATTATAGCTTATAGAACGTTTTTTTTAATTAAAAATTCGAGTGCGTTTGACTGCAACTCACCTGATGGTAAGTGATGATGCAGTGGAGGATGGTACATGCAAACTTAAATAATGTGTCACGTTTACAAAATTTAAATAACTTTGATTGATTTACATTCAAATAAGACCCACACTTCTTTGATTGTAGCATGCTACGGAAACACTCCTCTTAAAAACTAAATTGAGACATTTTAAGGTTGCGCATTTTCTGGCTAAGCAGTAGATTTTCCGTGATCTTCCCCGAGGCGGTGTTATCACGAGATCCGGAAGTAGGTCTGGTAGCCGAGTCCCAGCGAGGTGGTGACGAACCACGCGAAGCAGCACCACCACGTCGCGAAGCCGAACACTCCGCGGTACACCTCTTGAGTGAACACCTGGACACAAGCAACGATTATCTCTTTGATTATTTACTCTCTAGATTTAGCGCGACGGTAGAGTTGCGTCGAAAAAAATACCGGACAACTGTTGTCCGGTAATTGACGCACATCGAGAAAAATTGTAGTATTTTATTTAGTAACATAGTTTTAGGTACACAGAGGTTTGCCCCCCGTCCTTTAAATTCTCATAGCACCCGGTAAGGTTGGCTGGAAGAGATCTCTTATAGAGATGAGTACACCTTTGTATATGTCCTTTAGTGTTTTTCATGTAAATATTTGTGGGCAATATGGAATATTATATAAAAAATAAATAAAAGTTTTTAGTTTTAAGGTGCGGAACCCTAAAAATTGACTTATCTACAAACAAAAAACTATTTCATTACATTGATGTTTGGCGGCAATGATGAATTTTATTGATATTTTACTGGTTATGTACCACTGCTCACTCAATACCTACTAACAAGTAGCTTGCTCTGTGTCGTCGGGTGGGGGGCGAGACAGCCAGCCAGATCATCAGCGAACGTGGCATTCCATCTCAGTTCACGAGGGCCGGCAAAGCACTGATAACTTTCCTCGTGCTATAATAGGCGGTGGCTACTTTTCATCAGGTGCCCTTCCACCTTCTGTCAAAAATTTCTATTTTTTTTATATTTTTTTTATTATAAAAAATTTCAGTGCGTTTGACTATATCTCACCTATTTTCTTTTCTAGACTGTCTTAGTATCTATCAACTCACTATTACCAGTCTAAAAGACTCATACAATCGGCCAACGGAGACGCCTAGACAGGGCAATCGTGCTGGGGCCGATTGAGGAGATCGGGGAGATCGAGCCCAAACTGCCATAGTCGCCTTATGAAGAATTGGGGACCAAGAGATAGAAAACACGTCTTGATAATACAGATACATTTTTTATTTTGTTCGGTAGGTGCAGATTGAGAATGGACGAAACCACTCAGTAAAGTGTTTTTATATACTAATGTTAATCAGGCGCCCTCTGTGGTACTTATGTGTAAGACAAATGAACTTTACATACTGTACATCGATAGTAAGGTAGGCGTTATGAGACGAACATAGAAAAGGAGCTACAGGTTAGATGGCGCTGTAACACCTTAGTCCTTAGTTCAGCCGTTTGGGACAACTCATTTCAGTAGGCAGAGGAAGAGGAGGACGCAAACATCACAGTCCTTGCACTAATGTAAGGTTTTTTTACCTGTGCCGTTATTAGGTAATCATCATCATATTAGCCGAAAGACGTCTACAGCTGGACAAAGGCCTCCCCCAAGAATTTCCACAGCGACCTGTCCCGCGCTGCCCGTATCCAACGGCTTCCCGCGACCTTTACCAGGTCGTCGGAGGCCTTCCTACGCTACGTAGTAGTCCGGTGCGCGATTGCCACTCGAAAACTTTACTGCCTCAACAATCATCTGTTCTACTACCTACGTAATTAGCAAAACTCACCACCCCTCGCCAACATTTCGTCGCCTTGGGGATAAGAGAACGCCAAGAGGTATCATTGCGGGCCGGAGTACGCAAGATGAGAGTGAGGTTAGAAAGAGAAGCACTTATTCTTAGAGTGGCGAAGGGTAGGTCATACTCACCATCTTCAAATTCTCCCAGGCCATTTGAAACTGCTCTACCTCTCCCTCTAACCCGTCCACCGCCCCTCTTTTATCCTCAGGCATCGCACACACCCCCTCAGTCTCGTAGACCAGGCCCGACCAGCTGTATCCGCCTAGAGTCTTGTACATGAGAGCGAGGTACAGACACAGCACGATGGGGCACACGTACTGAAGGGCCACTACGCACAGATAGTAGAATACTGAGGCTACCTGCAAGGAGATTTAAAGGTGTTGGATGAATAACCCAGAGATAGGCTAAGGTAGATAGATTACAAGAGCGTTGGTAGTGTAACGGCTAGGGCCGCTTCCTCCTGTCCGGGAGGTCGTGCTTCGAATTCTGCCGCGTACCAATGTGTTTTCGAATTTCGATTTCATATGTACGTTGTCGAACGCTCTTTCAGTGAAGGACAACATCGCGAGAAAACTTGCACACGCCTGTAAAGAAACACAAAAGCTGTGTCGACCAACCCGCACTGGAGCCGTGTGGTCGACTAAGGCCCAATCGCCCTAATTCAGGGAAGGCTCGAGCCCCTCGGTGGGGTTGAACCTAACCATTCGAGTCGGAGTGCTTCGAATTAACGAGCTCACTTCTCGCTCATGCGTCAGTTATGTATACGAGCTTGCGGCGGCGGCGCACCCTCAATCTACACCGATGCACGCACGAAAGGAAGTTGATAAAGTAGGGAGGGGCAGGGTTCTTTTTATAAATTTACAAATCCACCAAAACCAAAAAAAATATATAAAAACTGTTTATAAAAATATTGAAAAATATGGAAATGGACAGTATGTTATCGATGATCGCAGTCGGAATGACAACACAAACAAAATAACAAAAAGTAAAATAGACAAAAAGATCATATAACAGCAGGTTGAAAATGAAAAAAAAAACCAAAAGATAGAATTTGTCACAAGTTGATTGATATGAAGAAAATAGATTACATGCGTCCTAAAAGCGAAGCAAATAAAATGAAGCCAATTGGCATCTCCTAGTAGCATTCGGTGCAACAGAAGCAAACTAACTATAATATTGCTTGCGTAAATAGTTTCGATTTTCAAATGTTGTTCGTTAGTGCATAACCTATCTATGGCAACAAATCGCTAGAATAACCGAATCAATTGAATCATAATTTCAGCCGAATGAAGTCCACTGCTGGACATAGGCCTCCCCCAAGGATTTCCACGACTACCGGTTCTGCGCTGCCCGCATCCAGCGGCTTCCCGCGACCTTCACCAGGTCATCGGTCCACCGAGTGAGAGGCCTCCTACGCTATATTTTCCGGTGCGCGGTCGCCACTCGATAACTTTACTGCCCCAACGGCCATCTGTTCTACGAGCTATGTGCCCCGCCCACTGCCACTTGAGTTTAGCAATTCTGAGAGCTATGTCGGTTACTTTGGTTCTCCTACGGATCTCCTCATTTCTGATTCGATCACGCAGAGAAACTCCCGAGCATAGCACGCTCCATTGCCCTTCGGGTGACCTTGACCTTCTTATTAGGCCCATAATTTATGATACAGGTAGGTAAAGGAAAGAAGAGCAGCTACTGGGAGGCTGACCTTGGCTAGTGCATAGTTTATAAAATATACATTATTTGCCGAGGGCGGCAAAATACCCATAGCGCGAGCACTCTAGGGTTAATTTTACATAAATTTGGTAGATAAAATTGGGTGAATCCATAAATTTTGGTACATTCTCCAGCAACTTTTTTTTCTTAATTTTGGTAGATTTGGTAGTTTTTTACTATGACTTTATTAGTATTTAAAAAAACAAAAGTGGCAACACTGCGCTGGAGGCATGCCACTATCTATTCAACTGCGTACGTCCTCGGCTAACATTGAGGATTACCTTTTTCTGTAAATCCACGTTAGTGATCCGTCCAGCTTCCTTCTTCTGTGCATGCAGTCTCCGCTGCGCCATGTCCAGGTAGGCCTGCAGCTGGCGCGGCATCAGCGCGACCCGCAGCACCACAGTGACCACCACTAGGACAATACGCAGGCTGTCAAACGCGTCGGACGTCATGCTGGAATTCGGTGTGTAAAGAAAAAATGTATGATGCCAATCCAAAACCATTTCGGGATTTTAGCTTTACAAGCATTTTTATGATAATTTAAATTCGAAAAAAAAACGTTATTATTTGATTATGCTTATTTTAACTAAATTTGAAATTTGAATTTGTCGAACTCGCACAAAGAAGGGTTTCTAAGTCTTTTAAAAACATATGCATATTTTAAAAAACAAAATTACATTTGCAGTTGGCAACATTTTGTACGGAAAAACTTTGAACTTTTTTACAAACCCAACTGCACATCTTAAATTGGTCGACTATTACTCCTAAACTAAGAAAGCCTTCTTACCCTATTTCTACTTTTACATAGGCAGGCCTCCAACTTGGTAGACCGACGACCTGGTGAAAGTCGCGGAGTCACTGGATGCGGGTCCTGTGCTGCGCGATCGTTGTGGAAATCCTTGGGGTAGGGAGGTCTTTATTCAGTATTTGTAGTCTTTTGGCTGATATGACGATAAAATACTTACAGAGGCTTTTCCATGCCGCTGAAGACCCTCACCGTAAGGTAGTGCCTGGTGACCGGTCGGATCCATAGCAGAACCAGGATAAAAGGCAGCGCGAAGTTCACGTTCAGGAGAAATGACTTCACTTTGCTTTCGTCATAGTATCTGAAATTTATATGAGATAAGTTCAACATGGCTTCTACTCTACAAATTTATATGAGATAAGTTCAATATGGCTTCTACTCTACAAATGTATATGAGATAAGGTCAATATGGCTTCTAATCTACAAATTTATATGAGATAAGTTTAATATGACTTCTACTCTACAAAGGAGACCATTCACGTCCCATACATTTTCGTACCAAAAGTTGAAAGTGCCGGCCAAACGAAACAAAATTAATATTTTGATGGTTGATACATAATATTCTGAATATTTAATACTATGACGGCTTACCTGTAGAACCAATAATAGAGTTGTTATTTAAGTTTGAAAATGTGGATTACCTTTATTTTTAATAAAAATATAATACTTTGCCAACTTACTTCAATTTATAATTTCGATAAAAAACATTATTTTGAATGTTTGTACTATGACAGCTTAATTAATGGAAAGACGTGGATGAAGATTTGTGATAGAACTTGCTACAGAAGAATTAGAAGATGTCAGGAATCTAGAAGGAGAAGATCTTTTGCTAATCAGAGGACGCATCCAATCCCGGCACGTCAGAGCAAAAACTTATTACGTGTACATTGCAATAGATAGAGTGCAAAATGGTTGGCGAGCAATAAAACATTATTATTGCACGTGTAATATAGGAAAAAGAACATTGGGATGTTGTTCGCATACCATGTGCATAATATGGTACATGTGTTATGCAATGTATAGAATGTGTTATAAAAGTATAGAATCAAATAATTTATTTATTAAAAAACTAAAAAACTTCCTTATCCAAAACTGTTATTATAATCTTAAAGATTTTTTCGGCGATAGAAATCAAATCAATTAATAAAAGATCCGCTTCTCGCACAGCTTAACTCCTTAACTTCGACATCTTTACAATAAAATTACTTTCCTTGGGTATAAATCATCTGTTGCATTATAAATGAATAGGTATATATGGTATTTAGAGTATACACAAAACTGTGAATAATTAAGGCTTTATAAAAACACTTTAAATATTCTTCTTATAAAAATTGTTTTATAAAATGTCCAATTTTTGCTTTTTAGAATATGTAATAGCATGTAATAGATAATGTATTCTATTAATTTACAGTTACTTAGGTCTTATAATTGAAGCACTTAAGCCCTCACACATTGCTATGCCCTCACAGGGCGTCATAATTAATTAATATCACCTACCTACTATTACACATATTATTATGTTTGTACATCATTAGTTGTGACACTGCAATGAATAAATGAAATGGAAATGGAAATGGAAATGCACGACACAACGAAGAGGCAATATCACCTCCAGCAGAAGGTCTAGAAGACGTGATTGTCAGAATCGATGAATAGTACCTAACTATGTATATTAAGATATGCAGTTGTAGATTGTAACTTTTTCCTGTACCATTATTTTGTAATTAAAGTAAATAAAGCAAACATTTATCCATATGACGGCGCCACGGGAGAATCGGCTCAGTAGCGCCACCTACTACTCGATTGATCGACTGCCTAGTTTTTGAACGAAACTGACGTAACACCGAACGCTGGAAGGGCGGCCATCTTACTCAAGTTGTCATTCTGGGTTTGTCAACGATCGAAGCGCACGCGTCCACGCGTTCGGTGGAATGTCATAATCCTATCCGTTTCAATCTTATCGATCCTTTGTTCTAATATCAAAATTATAATTCTAAAGGTGATTAAAGTATTGTCGTTAACTATAAATCGTTGTATTGTTACAAATAGTCGTCACTTAGCCTAAGCCCACGGCCACGCCTTGGTTAAAAATCATGCCAGACCCTCCTGACAGGGCTTCTGAGTCTTCACATACATTTGTAATTATTTACGCAATGAGTAAAACATCAGCTTCTTCTTCTTTGCCTGGCCCTTTCCCATTTTTTATATACTTTGCCAACATAACTTCAATTGAAAATTAATATAGAATGTAATATTATGTATGGTAATGTAAGCTGTAAGATCAATACTAGAGTTGTTATCTAAGTTTGACAGTGTGAGTTATATTTCAATTGACAACGATAGCACATATTATTTCGTATATATATTTTTTTATTATGACAGCTAATATGTTTGACCTTAATAAGACTTGTTTTTTATGTTTGAAAATAAGTACATTCTCAATATAAAATGGGAAAGGGCCAGGCAAAGAAGAAGATGATGTTTTACTCATTGCGTAAATAATTACATATGTATTGATAAATGTTTGCTTTATTTACTTTAATTAAAAAATAATGGTACGAGAAAAAGTTACAATCTACAACTGCATATCTTAATATACATAGTTAGGTACTATTCATCGATTCTGACAAACACGTCTTCTAGACCTTCTGCTGGAGGTGATATAGCCTCTTCGTTGTGTCGTGCATTGCATAACACATGTACCATATTATGCACATGGTATGCGAACAACATCCCAATGTTCTTTTTCCTATATTACACGTGCAATAATAATGTTTTATTGCTCGCCGACCATTTTGCACTCTATCTACTGCTATGTACACGTTATAAGTTTTTGCTCTGATGTGCCGGGATTGGATGGGTCCTATGATTAGCAAAAGATCTTCTCCTTCTAGATTCCTGACATCTTCTAATTCTTCTATAGCAAGTTCAATCAAAAATCTTCATCCACGTCTTTCCATTCATTCAGCTGTCATAGTACAAACATTCAAAATAATGTTTTTTTTATTGAAATTGTCAATTGAAGTAAGTTGGCAATGTATTATATTTTTTATCAAAATAAAGGTAATCCACATTTTCAAATTTAAATAACAACTCTAGTATTGGTTCTACAGGTAAGCCGTCATAGTATTTAATATTCAGAATATTATATACTATTAAAATATTAACTTTGCTTCGTTTGGCCGGCACTTTCAACTTTTGGTACGAAAATGTATGGGACGTGAATGGTCTCCTTTATATGAGATAAGTTCAATATGGCTTCTACTTTTGAAATGAATTCCTCGAACATGACCATAACAAACGTGTTCATCAGGTGTATTAACTTAAGATTTATTTAATAATCTATGGCTATTCACCATTTTACCCGACTGCGACGAAGCGCAAAAGGAAAGTTATGTGTTTGACCTGTATGTATGTCCGCTCCTATGTTTCCAATAACTACTAAATGGATTGACCGATTTTGATAAAATATACTACGTTAGATTCGGCGAGTGTCAATGGACACATAAAGATTTTAAAAGTCAAAGTTGTGGATTTTGGGCGGCATATTGTGGCATTTGTTTTTTTTTCTCCAACCCATCGAGTGTGGTGACATCATGGATCTAGAGAAAAGTAAGTACATTTTATAGTTAGGGAACGTACCCATACAAAATGACCGAATTGGGGGGAGGGATGTAAGTACTTAGATACATTGTTAGGGAGGGGGTGGCGGGATAGGTCTTTGTCACGTAGTTTTCATAGAAGCTGTTAATTCAACAGAAGCGCATATTCAGTCTTCAATAAATTCATCAAAATCTCATTTTAGTACATAAATGACGCTGAAAAATTATGAGACGTCATCGTCACTTCTAATTACTTAAAACATTTTTATAACAAGACTAGCTTTCACTAGCGAGTTCGCTCGCGTGAACATAGTTTCTATGACTATACTCGAGGGTGAGCAGCGGCTCGCGAGCGTGAAAAAAAGTAGTCTTTAAGTTAATCCAGGCCCTTATCTGTCTACCTACTAAATTTCATACAGACCCGGTTGTGGCTTGAAAGAGTAACAAACATCCATACATACAAACTTTCTCGTCTATAATATTAGAAAGGATGTCAATTTTGTGACGGGTGATAAAAAACAACTTTTTAAATATTTTAACACCTACTTACTTAAAATAAATATTTTAACCGTCTCTGCGGCGTAAATGGTTAGTCCATTAACTCAATTACATAGTGTGAAGATTTATTCCTCCTTTTTTTATCTGTCCTGGGCCACGCTGAAAACCAGCGCTGTATGACAGCATAAGCCGCAAGCAGTATATGCTGAGCGCAGTCCGCGATTCTTGCACTATATACACGCACACACAAACACACACATCATACTTTGATAGTCTTCTTTTTTTATCTACTTGTAATATTAGGTAAAACTGTTATTTTGTTATTTTTGTCCTCTAATTTTTTTTATTTAGTTTATTCCTAATATAATGTATGTGTGTTTGGTGACAAGGAATCAATCATTGTCTTATGACTTGCTCGGAAATTCTTACATTATTTCGGCTCTTTTCGGTGCGCAACGAAATAACACGCCAAAAATGTCCAACAAGACAATAATTAAAATTGCTGGACAGTCAATCAATCGGTTTTTTTTTCAGTACACTACGAATTAACACACCAGAAATTTCAAGAACGACAATAAAAGAAATGGTCAGTCAACAGTCCTTGTCTAACTGCACAAAATGCAAAGTTGCTTTTAATATGAATAGGGATGACGACAGCATCAGAAATAAATTATAAACTCTTGATCATCACGAAATTGTCCTCCTACTGAAACTTCGGAAACCTTACTCGTTTTGTTTTCCATCAAGTCTTCGATTTTAATTCACCAAAATCACAAAATGAGTACTTAAATGACGCTGCAAAACTGTGACGTCACGCCAAGGTATGTCAAACATTTTTAGAACAAAATGTCGTTTTTGATAGATGATAAAAAGTAAATCAGATGACTAGCATTCGTCATCCCTATTGAACTTTTTAGCAAATTAGTAAAAGTATACAAGTCTCGGCCGTAATTGGATTAAATGGCCTTCGTTAAGTTAAAAACTAGATTTCGCCTCGTCGGACGAGGCTCGTCCTTCTATTATTACTCGGCCGACAGTTGCTTTATTTCAACGCTGGACAGTAAATGTGCCTACGTGATCATCATTGACCAAGCTTCCACTAAATTTTGGATTACTTACCTCATGGAATCCCAGTGCATCCTGGCTACCCTGAGTCCAGGGAAAGTGAACAGGGTCCCAATGATGGCCGCCCACACAGCCAGTGACAGCTTTATTATCAGCTTGGATGCTGGACCTCTAGAAGTGCACATAAATAGGAGTTTTTAAGAATGTTTTTATAATTTTCAACTGATTGTGTATTCAGTCTTATCAGCTAATATACACACACATACACCCTGAATTAGGGCTATAGGGCCTTAATCGACCACTCGGACCCAGTGCGGGTTGGTCAACTTCACACAACACCTTCGAGTTACTTCGCAGGCGTGTTGCAGGTTTCTTCACGATGTTTTCCTTCACCGTATGAAATCGAAATTCGAAAACACATTGGTACGTGGCAGGATTCGAACCACGAGCTCGCGGACAGGAGGTAGCGGTCCTAGCCGTTACGACACCGACGCTCTTGATAAAAATTGTGTATTACTATGTTATTATTAGTGTTGCAACAGTACTCTGCTTCTGCTTCCGCATCTGCGTTTCTGGTTCTGCAAACTTTATAACATAACTCTAGAAGCCTACAGCGGAGAGAGGTGAAGTGCGGCAGGAGGGGCGGCGCGCGGCGGCTGGATTGGACGCGACGGACCAGGCAGTCAGTCATGCGCATGCGTGCCAATGATGTACGTACCCCCCGCATTTCGGGAGGGGGGCGGTAAACAAAAGACAAACGTGTCACACGGCGAGGTTGTGCTTTTTTTCACAGTATTAGCACTACCGCTTCCGCTAAGATTTACTTTTGACATCTGTTTCTGTTTCTACTTCCGTTATGACACTTCCGTTGCATCACTGGTTATTATAAGAGTACAGTATTGCCACAGTGTAAGAATCCATACAATGGTGCTGGTCTTTAGGCCTTAGATGTCTGCGTCAAAGCTGACATCACTGTCACAGACCACCTCTGGCGCTGTGCTGGCGCTTCTAATGAATCATCCCGAAAGGTTCTCTTTCTTATCGTGTGGCACAATTAACCGTGCTATCATAAGGGGCAGACGGCGGTTGCCTGGTTTCGCACTTACCTTCCCCCCCCCCCCCCCCCCCGTTACGTGTAGGGCAACCTTCATTACACATCTGGAATGAGATATGCAAGGTTCCTCACGATGTTTTCCTTCACCGTTAAAGCAATCGGTAAGCATATGTACGTAAGTTTCGAAAAACTCATTGGAACATTGGCCGTCCGGATTTGAACCCGGGACCTCTGGTTAGGAAGACCGAGTCGTTACTGTTGAGCCCCGAACGGTGATTGACAGTTAGGGCTCGATTGCGTCTCGCCCCTCGATATTTCTTTTCATCCCAGTCATTTGGATGTAACCACAGAAATTTATTGGACTAGAATTCACTAGCTATATAAAAACCATGTGTCCTATTTTTTTTCGTACTATTATCACAATGCCTTGCTCTGTTGTGACTTCATCGGGCTATCCTAATTAGTAGTCTATCTCTGTGCAAAAAAAATCATAATAGTACGTTGCTTCGTTGCGATGTTAAAGAAATCAAACAAAAAATAGTAGATTGTACAACGAAAGCATAAAACAAGCCATTTCACCTAAGACGCTCTATAGCTACCTGAGCCGGTAAGGCAAGGGTGGTCAATGATAGTCATGTGACTTCTCCTTACAAAATTTGCATCCAAACCCCTTTAGAGATTGAATTTTCAAAAATCCGTTCTTAGCTTTTGAGCTGTGCATTGATAGATCAGTCAATCAGTCAGTCAAGGTTTCCTTAGAAGGTATCTGTGGGCGTAACCTTCCCGTAACAAGAGAGCGGATGCTAAGGGTTTTAATTAATCATGGTAATGAGATACTTACACAGAACTCAACCCCTGATTCTCCAAGAACCTATACGCGTTGTCATAGAAGCTGTCATATGCTGGGTCGACCCCAACTTCAAGGTTGGATTCGTCGACAATCAGTACCACCATGGCAATCAGCAGGAACACACAAAAGGCCACGATGCACGTGGACCGTTCTCCGATGGATTCCTCATTCGTGAAGTACTGTTTTGTTAGGGAAAGCAGGATTTTGCTGTTGGCTTGAGTTAAGGAGACTAGTGAATAAATTACTATGTACATAGTTTGTTTAAACCTTTCACGAGCAACGCAACTACGCCGAAAAGGAGAAAACTGAACCTTATTCGAGGTCAATACAGATTAATATTGACACAGCATCCCTGGCAAACATATTGCCAATGCTCATGAAAAGGTTAACATATTACGGTGTTTGACTAGCTAACAGTTCATCATATCAGCTCATATACTTCCCCACCGAGGGGCTCAAGCCTACCCTGAATTAAGGCAATTGGTCGACTTAACACACAACCTTTGTATTTTTTCGCAGGCGTGCGCAGGTTTCCTCACGATGAAATCGAAATTCGAAAACTCATTGGTACGTGGCAGGACTCGAATTACGTCCTCCCGGACAGGAAGTAGCGGCCCTAGCCGTTACGCCACCGACGCATGTTATGGGAAACTAATAATAATCGTCATCATAGCAGCATAGCATCTGGTCAATGAGTTGATATTATATGTAATTTTTACGTCATATGTACATCATATGCTGACTGGGGAATTTTCATTGGCCTGGCACTTGCTGCATATTTTGTTTTGCTTTATTACATCCCTTTCATCATATCAGCCGAAAGTTTTTTTTTTTTTTTTTATGCACAATTGATAAACCCTTGACAACATCTCACCTGGTGGTAAGTGATGATGTTGCCGAAGATGGAAGCGGGCTTACCAAGATTCCCCAACGCAATGGGGAACTGGCTATCTTATCTTCATGCCGGAACACACCAATGATATCAACATTGATATTTGGCGGCAAGACTTAGATAAGATGGTGGTAGCTAGCCAGGCGGGCTTAGAAAATGCCCTACCACGAACCAAACCGAGTCTTACAATTGACCCCGCCGGGAATCGAACCCGCGACCTCCTGTGTAAAGCCAGTGAACTTTGCCTCTGAGCTACGGAGGCGGTTAAATATCCGCTGCTGGGCAAAGGCCAGCCCCAAGGATTTCCACTTTGACCGGTCCTGCGCTGCCTGCATCCAGGGGCTTCCCGCGACCTTCACTAGGTCGTCGGTCCACCTAGTGGGAGGCTTGCCAAAGCTACGGCTACGTTACACTCGAGAACGTTACTACCCCAATATTACATTATAACCTAATTATATTGCTTTAATTAATAATTTAAGCTAAATTTGTTTATTTATTTGTTTTATGCTTGGTCGGCTCAGATAAAAAGTAAAAGGTAGATGCAGTGTCAGCGGTTCGGAAATGGGGTATAAAAAACTGTGCTCCAATCACGACGGAGCAGTGTTTTGCTTACAGTCACGCTTGGCAGACTTACCGTCAAAACATGCTGTGTCGTGTCTCAAATGCACCTGTCTCAATTACAGTGAAGGATAGGACCTATCACGTGTCGTAACATTATTCGAGGTCACCACATAAGGTATATATTCATACATATATAATAGAAATATCTTTCAAAAGGATACAATGAGAACAGTACTACTAGCAGACACCAGACCATGCTCAAGTTGAATTCATCCTTTAGTGGAAATATTGTTGTGTAGATCTGAAAAAGTTAGTTATTATTGGTTAAACAGTTGGATTCCTTAGAAAGTAAGAAATATAAATTATAACTTGTCCCATTAAAAAAAAGAATATAAACAAGTCATTTTTAATCACTAAATGTGGTCTGTTTTTTTTTTTTTTATTAATTGCTTTAAAGAACATAAAGATATTAATACAGTACAAAGGAAACCAAACAAAGGAATTAATACAGTACAAAGGATTTTTGTATTGCACAGAAGTCGAAATAATGATGCAAATAAATATAACAAAGTGGAAAATAGTGATATGAACTTAGATGACATATTAAGAGGAAAGACTAGCATGCACTTTCCATACAAAAACATAACCCTCTTTCTGGTGCAGTCGGGTA
This sequence comes from Coleophora flavipennella, assembly GCA_947284805.1. Taxonomy (NCBI): domain Eukaryota; kingdom Metazoa; phylum Arthropoda; class Insecta; order Lepidoptera; family Coleophoridae; genus Coleophora; species Coleophora flavipennella. Next base: position 4,415,105 of record OX369297.1, read on the forward strand.
AAAAGTGAAAACGTTTTTCCACCTGTGAATATTATATGATCATGATGATTTTTAAATATTATGTTATTGACACAATAAAAAGCTAGGTTTATAGGTTTTGTTTTTAAATTATTGTACTCATTGAAATAAACAAATAATAGCCAAAATTAGTTTTGTATGTTAACACTGAATAACAAATAAATTTGAACTTATAAACCTAAAAACTGAAAAACCTTGTTTTTTATTGTGTCAATACATAACATATTCAAAAATTATTATGATCGGATAATATTCAGAGGTGGAAAAAGTTTTCTTTTTGTATGGAGAGTGGGTGCTATTCTTCCCTTTTAAGGAACTGGATCCCCAGTTTCATACAAAACAAATTTCAAAAAACAAGACAGTTATTTGACAGAAGACAAGGATAGAATTATTCAAATAGCTGTTGTTCGACAGAGTGGAAGAACTACGAAAGTACACCCGCGTAAACAAAAAGAGTTACTTTATGTTCGGACACTTTTAACCATGTGACATCTTGTTCTTTTATATAAGCTCGGGAAAAAAAAATTTCGTATTTTGTATGCAAATTCTAACAAGGCGACCAGAGCGAGCTGCATCTTGAATGTTAAAACTCAAAATTTCCAGACTGGAAATGATTATACCAAGTTTGTGCTACTGACTGATACTGCATATTTTATTAGTTATTGTTACATTTTGATAGACAGGAAAAACAATTTAATAAAGAGCAGGATTTTTATTAAAGTTTCAAATATTTACCTGTTTAATTTTATTATAACCAGCCAGGTACAAATAACACAAGCAAAAAGATTTGATTACAAATTTGTATTTACAAAATACGAAGAAACTTTTCCCCAACCTCAGGTAACAAACAGTAAAAAAAAACGGAAAACTAGTCTGTTCTGTTTACATTTTTCTCGATTGGGACAATCTTTACAGGCCTACTTATTTATTCTGCAATTGTAAATGCTAAGTGATGATGAAGCCGTAGATGGAAGCGGGTCCAAGTTTTATGCTTAAATGTAAAACCATTTTTAACATATCTTAGAGCAAAAACAAAAAGAAATATGTTTCTATTATGAGGGCTGCCTTCATTTTTTCTATTTATTTTTTTGTTTGTTAGTAAAACTCTCATAATAACACTTTCTGAGAAAAATTCAGCCGACTGCCTATCATGGTTTAAAAGATTTTATTTAAAAGTTACATAGACAGATAGACAGCATAGTTACTGAAAAGGTATGGAACCCCAATAAGTGTTGAAGTTCCTTTATTATATTTTCTAAGATCTATTCAACTATACCCTATAAGAAGGGGTACATAAAAAAAAATCATCTCCCTTACATTACGCGTGCACACATTTTGGTTTTACATTTTCAACTGTGTGCCTACACTTCTTCTTTGGGTGGACAGCACAAGACCGAATACTGACTACTATTATACTTTTTTATACACCAGCTCAAAATATCGAAAAAACTGGAATATTGGTATTTACCTGAAGTTGATACAGAAAATAACAGTTTTGGAAAAAGTATCCAGTATTGCAACCCCTTATCCACACATAAAGTATGCCAGAAGATGATGGAGCTCTTTTGAGGCTACTTTCTACGGTTATCTAAAACGATGGCTATGATACAAGAGGCATTCCTAACCATAAGACCTAAACCATCCGAGTCCCACATTAGTTTAGGACTTCGGGAGACACCCATGGAGTATTCCTGACACCCCTACTCCCATTCCACCCCATCTCAAAGCCTGTGAAATTGTGTTACTTTTCACATATATTAAAACAATAACATAAATAAGCATGCATCGCCACAGGATCGACTGCATTTCAAACGCAACACAATAAGTATGTGCATTTATGTACTTGCTTTTGATTTTTTAATGTGATATCGACGATTTGGGTACTTTTCTGTAATGTCAGTATTTCTATGAAATAAATGAAATGAAATGAAAAAAAAGTAATTACCTCAGACATAACATAGACTATAGCAGAATAGAGCGAGAAATCTACAATCCACTGGTATTCTGTATAGAACCTCAAATGGACCACGTCTAAAGGCGTCACCGGCGCCGTCTCCAGCTGAATATCTAGGCTCCGAGGCACGTGGAACGTCTCCGGTTTCCCATTACCCTCAATCTTCCCCCCTTTTTTGCTCTTAGGTTTATCTCTAGGCACCCCCGCGAGAGTCTTCAACTCACTGTTATCAGGGTACAGATAGCGGTACAGCCCTTGTGAACACAACAACCACCTCGCAAAAGAGTAATCACCAAGTTTTTGTATCACTGATACCATTATTATAGTGATAACTAATTGTGCACCGAGTAAAGCCTGTAATGTAAAAATAAAATGCAATAGTTACAATAATGTGCGAGTGAAAAAAGACAGAACTGCATCGCGTCGATAATACACACCATTTTGATTCGATTTTCACTTAGTTTATTCTATTCATACATAGTCTAATTATAATAAATTATTTTTATTTTCAGCGGAATCCATAACCTCAATTTGGATTTTGGAACTCCCACACAAGAGTAAATGTGAAAAATTAAAAAGGTTCTCAAAACGACAACAAGAAAGAGATAGCTAAACACAAATTTAATATGTAAAAGAAAGATGTATCGTCGTGACTTAGAGTAACGTTTTTAATTAGGCAGTGAAGTTTGTTAACAAAGACAGCTTGCTGAATTCATCATTTAAAAATTCTGAAATAATGCGTTTTTTAAAGATTAGCAGGTAAATTGTAAAATACTCTGATGTGCGTGGGTAAAATAACGCAAACAAAATAAAAAAAAGGATTTAAAAACAAGTTGAAGGAATTTCGTAAAGTATAGTTTTATTGTTAAAAAATCAGCTAGTGCAAATCGGACTCACGCACCGAGGGTTCCGTACCACTAAACTTAATTATTTTCTTGATGTATTTATCAAATCAAAAAACAAAAAAAATGTTTTCTATTCATAAAGTTCGGGGGGACTTTTTGGCGGGAATTTGTTGCGTTCAGTTTGTCATTTTTCTTTTATTATCCGAAAAATTACATTTAGTGGTTTTCGATGTGTAATATTGATAGTGTATTTATCAGCGAAGTATCATTTATGTGTTTCTTGTGTAGGATAATAAAATAAAAGTGTGTATACTGTGTTTCGAGTTCCCACAAGAAGTCCGAGCAAGCTTTAGCAAAAGTGCTATCATTTTGCTAGAGTATGTAGGTTAGGTTAGTCTATAGACAATTGAAGTGAAGTAGAAAGTGAAGAAACAGTGACCTTAAGGACTGAAAAGGAGAAAAATACTACTTCTGAAAAAAATATACTGAAAATTACTGATGACGTGAATTCTACAAATTTTAATACTGCTGAAAAACATATACTGAAGACTAGGCGGTATGGCCAATGAGCCTTAGCCTGCCCTAAAAGGGCGAAGAAAAAAAAAAAAAAAAAAATAAAGTTCGGGGTCTTTAGCACTAGTACGACTCCCACTTGGCAAGTTTTTATGTTTTTTTTTATATTAAACTCATCACCATCATAGCTGAAAGAAAAAGGCTTCCCCCAAGGATTTCCATAATGACCAGTCCTGAACTGCCCGCATTCAGCAGCGCTTCCTGCGATCTTTATCGGATCATCTGTCCAACGAGTGCGAGGCCTGTATTCACTGCCTACTTATTTCTGTATACGGTTGCCACTCGATAACTTTACTACCCCAATGACCATAATACGTTTTATCATGTGCGTGAGCTATGATGTTACCTTGGTTTTCATACGGAACTCCTCATTCTAGATTTTATCACGTAGGGAGACTCCAAGCATAGCTCGCTCCATCGCCCTTTGGGTGACCTTGAGCCTTCTCAGGAGGCCCATTAATAAGTGACCGTGTATCAGTTCCGTATGTCACTGGCTGTATCACTGGCAACACATAGTTAAAGACCAGGGGAGACACTACGGTATTTGGGATGTGAAGTTATTGCGAAGCTTCCCGAACGCTGCCCAGCCGAGTTAGATTTGACAAACTATCTCTTTCTCGAAGTTGTCCCTTACTCACTTGACTGTTTGTCTCAGATATGAATATTTGCTTGCAACTTCGAATACTGCTATCATAATACATATTATAGTGTTTATACTATAATCACCATAGATCGGAATAGGTAGAGTTTTTTCCGGCAATAATGTCATAACGTTGTCAATAGTATGGATAAGCTTCTCCGGATTTCCGGATTTGAGGGTCTTACAAAGTGAAATAAATACTTTTTTGGAATTATCTTTTTATTGTTTATAAATGCATAAATTACTTATTTAAAACAATTTACACCAATAATTATACAATAATAATTAGTAAATAAACAAATGGGAAAATATATTTGTGCAAGTATTTCTCCATAAAACCTTGCACGCACGGATTAGCATTTTGTTGAGTCTTGAGTTAAAATTGCTTCTTATTAAAAATAGAAACAATGTAATAATCAGACAACACTTTAATTTATTATTTATTCCTCAATACAATTTATTTAACGAGACGCCATCTTAGAGAAAAAGGGGCGGACCAAATTTTTTTTTTTTTTTATTAGTGCTGCACCACAGAAATAGTGCTGTGCTCAATCAACATTTCTAACACTCCTCCTCAAATGAAAATTTTATATAAAATTGAAATTTGCAATAATACAACAGCACAACTTTTAACCAAATGACTCAAAAAGCTTGGTCACCCTAAAAAAACAAAGTTAAGTAAGTATACAGTTACCTATAGATCAAAATTAGACAAAACTAAAATTAAGTTTTCATCAAAAAAAAATTAGTTATAATATTGTTACATTAGTACATAATATTATTTGACAAGTTATAAAATTTTTCTTTACATAAGCTTTTGGTCATTATATCAGCAATATTATCATTTGTATTCACATAGTCTATAGAAATAATTTCTTTGTCAATCAAATCTTTTAGGAAATGGTATTTTATGTCTATGTGTTTTGTTCGTTTCGAATTTTCATAGCTCTTAGCCATAGCAATAGCTCCTTTGTTGTCAACCAAAAGAATAGCTGAATCGTCATGTCCGAGATGTTTCCTTATTCCTTTTAAATTTACTAACTCTTGAGTTGTAATGGCTGCTGCCACATATTCAGACTCTGCTGTGGATAATGCCACACAAGGTTGTTTTTTAGAATGCCAGGGAACCACATTCCTCCCCTGCATTATCACAGCTCCACTTATACTTTTTCTGTTTGTTCTGTCTCCAGCCCAATCAGCATCGGAGTATCCCAATAATTTACCATTTGTTTCCTTTCTATATATCAATCCTCTATCTTTTGTTTCTTTCAAATATTTGATCACTCTTTTTGCAGCTTTCCATAGTTGTTCGTTCACATTATCCAAATACCTACTTAAGTATGACACTGAAAATGTCAAATCTGGTCTTGAGGTAACTGACAAGTATAGGAGGCTTCCAATTAGTTCTCTGTATGGCACATCTAATTTTTGTACCTTTTCATTTGTCTCTACATGAAAGTTCACTTCCATTGGTGTCTTTATTGGATAACATTCTCTCATATTGAATCTTTCCATAATCTTTTCTATAAATTTAGTCTGTCTTATTATTATTGTATTTTTATTTCTTTCTATTTCCATGCCAAGAAATTTCTTCATTTGTCCCAGTTCTCTGGCCTTGAATTCTATCTTTAGCTCTTTTATGATTCTTTCACTTTCTCCTATAAGTATTATGTCATCAACATATATCAGCATCCAGCAATCATCTTTGTAGTATAGACAGTAATCATATTCCGAACGTTTGAAACCATTCTTCTTTGCAAATTCATCTATAGTATTGTTCCAACATTTTGGAGATTCTGTTAACCCATACAAAGCTCTTTTTAATTTCAATATCTTCTTATTTCCATTTTCTATCCCTTTAGGTGCTTTAATGTATACTTCTGACTTCAAGTGTCCATTCAGAAATGCTGTTGGAATGTCTAATTGCTTTAATTCTTGATCTTCTTGTACTGCTTTTGAAATTAACATTCTTATTGTTGTTTGTCTTGCTACTGGAGCATACATGATGTCCAATTCATCTTCTCTTTTCTGTTGGTATCCTCTGGCGACTAGCCTTGCTTTCTTTGTACCATCTTCTTTCACTTTAAAAATCCATTTTGTATCTATTGGTTTCTTATTTTCAGGTATTTCTGTTTCTTCCCATGTCTCTAGTTGTTTTAATGCTTGTAATTCTTTATCTATAGCTTCTTTCCATTCTTTGTTTGTAACAGCTTCTTCATATGTTTGTGGTATTTCCTCTTGTGCTTGTGTTATCATACAATATGACAAATAAGTTTCATAGTCTGTTAAATAGTTAGGTTTCTTAACTTCTCTTCCTGATCTTGTGTATTTTTCCTTACTTTCTTCATTTTTATCTTCTTGATTTTCTTCTTTATTTTCTACTCTACTTTCCATAATTTCCTTGTTTACTTTTTCATTTTCTTGTCTTTTCTTTATAATTTCCTCATATTTTTCAATAGATTCTTCATTTCCTTCATTTTTATGTGAACTCTTCAATATTACAGTCTCTTCTTTATTTTTCTTTGGATTCTCATCAAATATGACATTTCTTGCTATTATTATTTTTCTGTTCTCTTCGTCCCATAACTTGTATCCTCTCATGGAATATCCAACCATCACTAGCTTTACTGCTTTAGAATCCAGTTTCTGTCTTAATTCTCTTGGTATATGATTATAGGCTGTTGACCCGAAAGGCTTCATAATAGACACGTCAGGTTTATATCCATAGAACAATTCACTTGGAGTTTTATCTTTATTGCAGGTAGGACTTCTGTTTGTTATATATGCAGAGCACAAAACAGCTTCACCCCATAGCTCTTTTGATAAGTCAGAGTCGATCAGCATTGTTCTCGCTTTTTCCATCAATGTGCGATTCATTCGTTCAGCCACACCATTCATCTCTGGATTGTAGGGTACAGTGTACTGTAAAACAATTCCTCTTTCCACACAGAAGCTTTTGAAATTATTAGAAACATATTCTAGTCCATTGTCACATCTCAGTTTTAATAAGTCACAGTTAAAATGCCTTGTCACATAGTTATAATATTGTTTGAATTTTTCATAAACATCAGATTTGTTTTTTATTAGATATATTATCACAAAATGAGTATAGTCGTCAATAAAAGTCACCATATAGTTATATCCGTCCCAAGTTGTCGGTGTTATAGGTCCACACACATCTGTATGAATTAGCTCAAGAGGTTGAGTTGCTCTATATCCTTTCTTATTAAATGGAAGTCTAGTCATTTTTCCCATAATACATGATTCACACATTTGTTCATTTATTTTATTTACATTGAGCCCATTAACCATATTTTTATTTATTAAAATGTTCAAGCTACTTGTACTCAAATGACCAAAACGCCTATGCCACAAATCACTGTCAGGTTCAATTAAATTACACTCAATGTTATCATACTGAAAAGTTACCATGTACAATAAATTATCATTGTATCCTACTATTATCAACTGACCTCTTCCATTATAAACTTTTACACAACCAAATGAAAATATTACTTTACATCCACTTTGTTCCATTTTGTATACAGACAATAAATTTTTTCTCAATTCTGGTACATAATAAACATTTTTGATTGTACATATTATGTGTGTTTCATTATTAACAACTGACTTTACCTTCATATTTCCTATCCCTATGGCTTCTAATGTTATTCCATTTTTAGCAGCTGAAATTATTAATATTATTATTATTTTTTGTTTCAATACAAAAAACTATGTCCATGTTACTATTATTTTCACTGTAACCACTATTTTCACTATCACACATAAACGCATTGTCTTGGTCATGATCTTGATGTCCTTGTCTTTGATTTTGTCCTCTTGCTCGGAAAGACATTGAACGACCTTGTCCTCTTCTGATAAAACTTCCTCGTTGTTGATCACGGGTTGGCCCCTGGAACCGTTGGTTATACCCTTGTTGTCCACGAATATGAAACCCTTGTTGTCCTCTAAATCCTTGATGTTGATAACCTCTTTGTCCTGTCTGACCATATCCATGTGCTCTTCCTCTCACTGTATGGCACTGGTACTTTTTGTGTCCTTCTTTTCCACATGCATAACAAAGGAACGCATTCTGATAGTTATCATTTCCACCTCTATTTTCATTCCTTCTACGTTTTTCTTCTTCACCAAGCAACCGGTCTTTCACTAAATCCAATGTTAAATTTGGCAGGGTTTCCAATGTTGTAACAATAACTTCATATGTGTTTGGCATTGACAACAACAAAAAATTTATTTTCTCCTCTTCAGAAAGTGGACTCTGTGCATCATTTAGTTGATTGAATAAGTCTGTCATTTGTTGGAAATGTTCAGACATAGAAGTTTTTCCTGCGTATTTTAATTCTGACAGTTCTCTCCTTAAATATAATTTACTTCGTATACCTTTGTGCATAAATTGCTCTTCCAAAGCTTGCATCATGCTGTAAGCTGTTTTCTTGTCCTGTATATAGTGCAGATGGCTATCTGCGACGGCGGCAATGATAAGGCTTTGTGCTTTTGCTTCTAACCTTGTCTTCTCCTCTGTTTCACTTTTCTTTGCGTTCTCGTCACTTTCTATTACATAATTTTCACTCTCTAAAGCCTGTAGGCAGTTATTTTCTCGCAGAATACTTTTTATTCTAAATCGCCATGTAGCAAATTCTTTTCCCGCAAAAGGTTTCAAGTTATACAGTTTACTTTCCGCCATTTTCCTTTCTTGTAAGATCCTTGTACGACGTATCACTTTAGCACAGACTTTATTGTAGATCTGAATAACTGACTGATTCTCCAACCAGGTAACCACGCTCTGCTACCATATTAAAAATAGAAACAATGTAATAATCAGACAACACTTTAATTTATTATTTATTCCTCAATACAATTTATTTAACGAGACGCCATCTTAGAGAAAAAGGGGCGGACCAAATTTTTTTTATTTTTTTATTAGTGCTGCACCACAGAAATAGTGCTGTGCTCAATCAACATTTCTAACATTTCTAAATGAAAAAAAACCCAGATACCAGATAAAATTAAGCTTATCCATGTTGTGCCAACGTTGCAATAGTACATGAAAAAACTCTACCTATTCCGATCATTGATAATCACTCAAAAAACATATCTTAAATGTGTTACATTTTTACAATAGAGCAAAAAAAACCCTTGCCTATCTTCAAAAATATATTTTTAAAATTTTGTTACAATGGTTATGTAATCCGTCAAGATATTACATTCTGTGAAAAATTCAAATGGGTACCTACCACGGTTTTAAACATACCGCCCTTCAAAGGTTGGACAAATAGACGCACGGTTGGTGTAGATTTAGTAGTAGCAAAGATGACCTGTTGGCACCTAAAAAGGAAAAAAGCATTGCGAGCTCAGAGTAAGTATATTGCGAGTCTAAGGCTTAGCGCGCACTGCTTTGCGTTTCTTTAACGCATAATCTGTAACATATGGAGTGTAATAGAAGTGCGCGCATTGCGGTGAAATAAACGCATGCGGTTTAATGTTTGTTGGCCGCCCGCTGCAAATTTGCGGCGAGTCTACCGCTCATATTTTTGTATCGCATAGAGATCTATGAAGCACCGCGCTCTGCGGTGAAAAAAACGGAATGATCTCATGACTATCTAGTCAAGTGATACTCAGTAAAAGAGTCTCTCTTCTACAGAAACAGCCTTTCTCCAATTTATATTTTTGTAATATATTTCAGCGCCAACAATTTTTATCAAATTATCAAAAGATCTAACACTCATTCTGTAATATCGGAAAAACTTTTTTTGGATACGAACGTAGATCGTTACTCGTATATGTGACAAAAAAAGGCCTTCATAGACCTGAAGCATCAGAAGGCTGTCAAGGGATGTACCCAATACCGTTTGAGTACCGGTTTCATACGCAGAATTAAATACATTATGCAGATAGTTTCTCTTGTATGGTAGTCCATAACGAGGACGTGCGGGCACGACGGCTGGAGTTCGAATGACAAAACGTGCGTTTTTTTCGCGGCAGTCCGCGGACCCGTGACTGCGTTTAATCTACCGCACGGCACCGCAAAGCAGTGCGCGCTAACCCTAAAGCAGTGCGCGCTAGCACTAAGCAATGTTACTAACGATATTCGTAAACTTATCGAATCTTAATGTTGCCAGCAATAGTAGTTGCCCCAGTTTTTGGTAGATCGTGGTCATATATATTTTTTGGCCTTCTATTTTGGTAAGGCACAATAATTCCGCCAATGTCAATTTAGAAGAAAAATGACAGTGAAATCAAAATTGGCTTGGTTACCAAATAAAAAACAAAGCTATGATTTTCCATAAAAATTCATATATCTTTACAATTAGTTAGAGAAAGACACATTTATTTTTGTTGATATTCCAACACGCACCCTCAAAAATAAATCCTGTAAATAAACTGTTTGAAGTCTATTTACAATCACAAAGATACACACCTTCCTTTGTCTGGGAGTACAGAATCATGATTGAAATGAAACACAGAAAAATCTAATCAGAGCATATCATCTTAAATTTCTAATCAGTAATGAAGTCCACATTTTATGGGCAATTTCTGTTATTGTTGTGTACATATTTACATCACCCTATGTATTTATCCATGTACATCACCATGTTCACTTTAAAATTATTTACTTCTTCATTTATGTGTTCATTTATGTGTTCATTTATGTACTTACAGCACTATGTCGACTGTTACAATGTGTGTAGTTGCTTATGTACTAGGTATATGTCGACTTTTACAATGTGTAACGTGTAACATGTGTATAATTCAAATTACTTGGGTAAGTACAGTACTACAACATAATTATGTATTTATTATTGTACTTCTTCTTAGCGAGTCGATATGTAGTCGATATGTACTCATGTTGTGTATTTATTTACATCACTTATTTCTTTCATAAGTTTTATATAAATGGTATCTTTTATTTATTTATATAATGTCATATTTTGCACTTGGTATTGACTTACTTATTATACTTAAGAAAAATTGGTTACTTGTGAAAAATATAAATCAATTAATTTTCACACTTCATTCCCACATTACATAGGTAAACCTTTCTTTAAAAAGTATATCTTGTGACTCGTTGGGTTATTCCCAATGTTTAAAGACTTATTATTATCCTGTTAATAATTGCACTAGTTGTTACAACATCGCTGGTCACCTATTTTTTTAACCACAGAGCTTATTTCACAGCATCAAATAAAACGATGTACCTACTCTGTTTCAGTGGATTAAGGGGTGCCACTGTTACCAGCATAATGTGCAAGTACTTTGTTAGAATAATTTATACAAATAACCCGTAGTAATTTTTCTGCCTATTTCGAACCAGAGTCACAAAACCACTCATTGCGTTAGGTACTCTTATTGCTCTTGCGGATGTAAACCAGCTTGAGCTCCATTGACCACTTGAAGTAACACAGTACCCTTCTCAGGTGTGCCCAAAGAAAATTATTGTCTTGGTTAACAAACTGATTAAGGATGTTTGCTGCATAGCTCAAGTCAGGAGGAGTGGAAACGTAACGTGTATGGCCTACATTAGTAGTTAGCACTAAGCGTGCTAAGATTCATTTAGTCAAATAAATATTTTTGACTAAAACCGCGAGCAACTAATCAAACAGGCTTTATGGGCGTTCTATAGTCGGGATTAGATAGGCCATCACGGTTGCCGATCTGAGACGTATGCTTAGGGGCAGACACGATCAACGAGGGCGTGGGTGAGAGGCGTGAGTCGGGAACCTGAGGCGGAGGCTGGAAGGCTGTAAGGTCGCTTGAAATAGCGTGGAAAACTGACTCTAAGTAGCTAGGCTGTGCTTGGAGGAACGCGAATAAGGCGAGGAGTTCACGGGTCAGTAGATATCGGGTCAGTACGATCGGTGGAGTCTTCTAGCGCCATTGCGGTAGAGGGTAGGGGTGGTGCGGGGATATCCCCGACCGTAAAAGATGGAGGAGCAATTCGCAACATACAATGAAAGGCATGATACAATAAATAAAATAGGACAATAAAATAAGTAAGATAGGAAAGAAGTTCTCACTCTCGGAGTCCAGCTGAGCAGGAAGCCAACCGCGGGGCGCAGGCGATCGACACAGAAAATCACACGCGGCGCGTATCGATCGACGCGCGGCGGGGATCACTACCTAAAGCTGCAGCTGAGGGGCTGGAACTGCCTGGGAATCCCAGAACCCTGAGATTTCCTCAACAGTCTACTCAGGGGGAAGGTTGATCGGATATATAACGCCCATCTAGACTCGCGGACCCGTATCCCCGTCCGCTGCCCGCGTGTCGCCATTTCTTGCATATGGGTCCGCCCGTGTGCTACAAGCCACAACTACGCCGTCGCAGCCCATCGCATCCCTACCAGCGTGATGTCCTCGGGTTCCGACTCGGGAACATGGCACGCGTCCCGGCCGTCATCGCCGTATGATGGCACCCTCCAATATGAAGCCCCGACGGAGGACCTCGCTTACACAGCGAGCGCGAGTTCTCGCCCACCGCAGCCCCTCTCGCCGAGGTCAGCGTTGGACGCCGACACCGTGGTTGTCGCGCGTCTATGCCAATCACGGATCGGGTCTGAAAGCGATGGCGGAGCACCTGATGGAGCGCGAGCGCCATCTATAGGAGACCCCCACCGAGCCGCATTACGCTGAGGAGAGCTTCGCCGCTGCCTGCCTCCAAGCAATGTGTTCGGAGCTGAAGCACATGCCCCCAGAACTGGTGGTCAGAGTCACGGTGCCGGACTTTCAGCTGAAGCCCGCCAGACGCCTCCGCAGCCCCGGACTGGAGGACTCGGTAGAACAGCAGGCGAAACGCCGCTGTTGCAAGTTTCGAGACCCCTTGCCGCCAAGGTCGCAGCGCGACCCACGCCTGTAGGTGCGATCACCACGCCCACACCAGCCCAGTGGCGTTCCGCGCCTCCTACCACCGCCGTGACCCCAGCCCAGCCCACGTACGTGGACTAAGCCAAAGCGCCGCCAATACCGGCCCCTACCACCATCGCCGCTGTGTCCAAGTTTCCGCCCGCCCCCGCGACGCGCAAGACGCCGCCTGCCGAAACCCCAGCCGCAACCGCGGCTTAATTTGCCACTGCGAAATCCGCCTACCCCAGCCTCAACCACTGCTGCCGCCGCTAGACCCTTCCCAACTAACTGGTCGACGTACTTCAAGAAGCTTTCCGACGAGCTCAGGCGAGCTCCTAACGCCTGCCCCTTCGGAAATGGGATGCGCTTCACCCCCGCAAAGTTCCGCACGGTGCAGTGGTACCTGATTACCCTGCAGGAGACTAATGGAGATTGGTTGGGTCTTCTACACCGTGCCAGCAGAGAGACCCCTCAAGGTGGCCCCATCGCCCACCGAGCCCGCTGATATCGTCGCCACCTTGGCCGAACTCTGCTTAGAGGCGGAATACGTGAAGGCTATCCGAGTGCGTGAAGGACGCTCGGGTGCATTTTTTTCGGACCCTGAACCTAATTCCTGCGATTTACAACGTGAAGGAGCTTCTCCACACGCCGGGCATCACCATTGAGGCCTCGCGTGGGAAGAAGGGCCCCGCGCAGTGCCACCGGTGCCAATCATTCCGATACTCCTCCCACTGCTGCCACCGCCCGCAGGCCTGCGTCCGCTGTCGCGATCACCACGCTGCCAAAGACTGCTAACGGCCCCGGGGTTCCTGCCGACCTGCGCCACATATGCGGGCCCACACCCCGCAAACCACACTTCGTTCCCAGTGTTTCAAAAGGAGCTCCGAAACAAGAAGGCCCCACTCCCGCACGCATACAGAATGTGAAGAAGCACGCCCCGGTCTCGCTGATGGCCCCTGCCAACCCTACATGTCTGACAAAGAAATATTTCTCTACCTTTATTTAGAGAGAAACACATTTTATTTTGTTGATATTTCAACAGGACCTAGCGTGTAATTTTTTTTTCAGGTGTCCTTAAAAACAGGGTGTAGAGGGGTGAGCACTTGATTTAAGAGTAGATGTAGATCCAAAGTGGAGATAATTCTAGCAGTACTTAAAAAAACAAGTTTCAGTAAATTGCACCGTAGTTCTTTTTTGAAGTAACTGAGTGAATAATAAAATGCATTTTCTTAACTTGGCAATGGCGTCAGTGGCGCAACGGCAAGGGCCGCTACCTCCTATCCGGGAGGTCGGGGTTCGAGTCCTGCCACATACCAATGTGTTTTCGAATTTCGATCTCATATGTGCGTTTATCCGACGCTCCTGCGATGAAGGAAAACATTGTGAGAAAACCTGCACACATCTGCGAAGAATCTCGAAGGTTGTGTGTGAAGTTGACCAATCCGCATTGGGCCCGCGTGGTCGACTAAGGCCCGATCGCCGTAATTCAGGGTAGGCTCGAGCGCCTCGGTGGGGACGTATATGAGAGCTGATGTGAACTTGGAAATCATGAAATGTAAAGAGGTTCTATTCAACTACCTCAAATACACGGCTAAAAGCTAAAAGCAAGCATACATATAAAGCTCTCATAATCAGAAAATGACAAACTTCCATACAAACTGTCAACTCCTACTGTGCTTAAAAATCATGATGACCATGCATCCATGACAGCTGGAAAAAAACACATACAAAAAGTCACATACAAAAAAACAGATTTCGTACCTAATTAACAAATCAGATTTTTTTATTTTGTTTATTCATATTTGGTGACCCCTCAATATATTTTATTATTTACTTAGTACTTATGCTTAAAAGAAAACTACGGCATAATTGGCTGAATATTGATTTTTAAAAAGTACTGCCAGATTGCTCCCCACCTTAGATCTTATATATTTAGGGAGAGTCGTGAATCATGGCAAATTTTTACACAAAAATGTTTTTCATGCTATCTCATTGCTTTTTGATAGGAAATTTCCTTTTTTTATTTGGTGGTTGTGATTCTTTTACGATGGCTATTGGTTGAAGCAAAGCTCTCTTATTTAGAAAATGACGGACTTCCATACAAACTGTCAACCCCTATTATGCTTTTCTGCTCACCTTGGTGGTGGGGGGAGGCATTAACCTGTCCCCTGATCAAAAGCTCGAAAATGCGATGAGTTGCTTAAAGGGTGTACGGCTTTGCTTGTGTGCTCGAATTGGCGGTGTGCACTGCCATGGTTCCTGATGCATATGATTACCAGGAGGCTCTCTAAGTCAAAATTAGGTTAGGGCATTCCCAATTACCTATGTCCATGGCAATTTCTAACTTTATTAGTCACCTGGAAGTGGTCTTTCTTTTCTATTTGTGATTTCTATTGTGATGCGAGTCAGTGAGCGAGTGAGTGACGATATATCGAAACTTCAATAAACGATATTTTATAACCGTTAAAAGTAGAAATACATAATTTAGTATAATTTACGCTATCTACTTAACAGAAAAAATGAAATATAAAATTCAGGCAGTTTCTTGAGTCCCTAACAAAGATATTATGAACTCCAAAATGCGTTGGGTGCTTGCTTCAAGAAAAGGTTTTATGGCTGTGCTTTTCTACTCGACTTGGCAGGGGGCACTACCGTGTCCCCTGATTCCATGGCGTCAAAATTAGTGGAGTGAAGGAAGCGAACAGTGAAATTCGTTTTTCTATCCAATATTACTCAGATCAATTTTCGGTTCAATATTGCTTTTGCTAGATGAGCTAAAGAATTAAATTGAATGAAAGCAACATTGAACCGAAATTGATTTGTGTAATATCGGCATAATGAACGTAAAGACTTAACGTAAAGGGGAACGTAAAGGGGACCAAAGAGAATATAACAAACTACGTTTAAGGGGACTTTGAATATCGATGCTGATATCCCAGAACATATGTCCGCGTTGCGCACTAATGACGTGCTGACGTGCGGTGCGCAGGGGTGGGTCATAACAGGTTAAATTTAATATCTGTTATTCCTGTTACTGTGACACAAAAATACTTGTTCCAAATACCTGTTATTATATAACAGCCAGTCAAAATTCAAGTTCATCAGTCTAAAAAATACATAAATATAACATAAATTCGAAATTTATTTATTTATCGTACGTATGGCATTCATTTTACACACTGGAATAAAACAATTAAAAACATTTAAAATATGAAATTAAAAAAGAAACTTAATAGTTGCATTTCCGCAGATATGAGCTTGCGGCCTCAGTCAGGGTTTTGAAATCCTCAGCTGGTCCCTTATATCTGGTGATGGGACACTCAAATACCATTTGGTGTATGGTCTGTTTCGGATCTAATTCTAAATAGGTAGAAGTCGCGCCAAAGATGACCTATTATTACTTATTCTTTGTCTATGATAATAAATTAATAGGTCATTTTTGTCTATGCTACTTGCCGTGAACGCATTCGCTAAGCGCAACTGCCTCTTTCACACACACGAAACTTATATTAAGCTATCTTGGAGTCAGGCCATTAATAAAAATATTAATTCGTTTTGGAACATGGCGTAGAATGAACGAAAGTATCTATACCTATACGACCTGTGTCAAAAGACGTTTGAAATGTATACATTAAGAGTGATACTTGCTGTCTTTCATAAAAGGTAGGGTAATCCTGTTATTTTGTCCGTGAAATCATCTCATTCAAAAATACTATCTCCATTTCTTTTTCCCTAAAGTGAAATGTACAAGTGAGAGTAAATAAGAGTATGTTCCGTTAGATATCGTTGTAATCATCTCATTAAAAAATACTATCTCCATTTCTTTTTGTTAAAGTGAAATTGTACAAGTGAGAGTAAATAAGAGTATGTTCCGTTAGATATCGTTGTGGTTTTACATTCTATTCCATTTCCTTCGATACCGGTGAACAAATCTTTAGCAGCAGCAGTAAATTTACGAATAAATTGTACAGCTACGCTGTGCATTCTTTCTCGGGAAGCCTCCACTGTCTATAGTAGTCGGGTATACACAAATCGACAATGAACATTACATAATAGCAAATTAATATCAGACTGATGAAAAATTTACAGACAATTATGGTTTGTATGGGAGGTAGCTTACTCAGATTTTTCCTGAAATAATGATGTTCCTAGTGCAGTAGACCTTACTAAGTCCTAATCAAAGTTTCATTAAAATCGTTAGAGCCATTTTTTTAAATAAAATCAAACAACCTGGACTTGTATGGGTGGTAACTTTTCCGTTTTTTCTTGGAATAATGGACCACCGCATACTGTAGGTCATATACTGTTACAGTAACAAACCGACTTTCATCAAAATCTAGAGCCATTTTTGGGTGTAAAAATAATATCAAAGTGATTTTTTTACTATGGTATTATAACTCTAAAAAATCAAGATAAGGAAAATTTGAAAAATACGCCTGGAGATAGTATTGCCGTAACCCAAATTTCACCCAAATCCGTTCATTTTTTTGGGAATTAGAGCACCGGATGGATGTAAACATACATATTTTTTTTACTATTAGTGTAAGACAATCGATGCCCATCAAACAATATCTCAACTTCGATTTTTTTGTCATCCATCACACTACTTTCTTCACTCCTTAGTCGCTCGAAAGAAGAAGGATACTAGGTTACTAAATCACTTACTTATATTTAATGATATTTTAATTTAAAATATCGATCTGTTCCTCAAATATCGTATTACCAGTCTTTCCTACAAAATACTGATAACAGGCTGTGACTGCATAACATTGTGTTTTTCACAAATACTAGATAACAGGCAGTGACCGCGCTATGAGGTGATCCGCCGAAGAGGCTGTTATTTCGAGTAACAGATATTTGTAGCTGGCAGTAACAGGTACGGACTGTTCCATAAAAATACTGGTGACTTTTACCTGTTACGATAAATATGCCTCACTACTAGCGGTGCGTCCCAGACGACGTTCAGTGGAAGATATTGATTGATTGTCTTGTCTTGATTTCTTGTCCGAGTTTGGTTTCGTCGCCGCCGAAGTCTGTCCGCAGACAAATGCGACGGAGCTCTTCGTTTTTCTAGTTATACTTACAACCTAATAGTTGGACTGTTCCTTTGTGGCGTGGTGAAGTGAAAATCGTGCAAAATGGGGTCGTTATTCCGGAGTGAGGAAATGACATTATGTCAGCTATTTCTGCAAAGTGAAGCGGCATATGCCTGCGTGTCTGAGTTGGGAGAGCTGGGGCTGGTCCAGTTCCGCGATGTAAGTTATTTATCATCAAGTTATTCAGAATACGCCCCCTAGGGGCGTCAAGCAAAACACATTGCAAAAAATTGCACCTGTCTAGATATTATGTAGTTACTATAGTTTCTATCAAGAAAAAATCTGAGTTCTAAAATCTCTGACCTACATTCCACTAGGATAAGACTGCTCAGCAAGCTAGATTAATGATAAACATTTGATAAACTAAAATGGTTTTGATATGATTTAAAAAATGTTTTGAAGATAAGTATGTATTAAATTTTAGAATTGCATTTTATCATACCCTAAAGAAATTGTGTTGAACTAAGATTGTAGATGCACATTACTGGAGGTTTAACAGTGATTTGTAACACAGATCACTACTATTCATATGATTTCAGACAAACATCTATGAATAAGAAGAAGTGAGTTTTGGATACATGATTGAACTTAAATTTTGTTTACAAGTTCAGTAAATATTATGCAGTTAACAAAACTACATTAGACCAGCAAAAAATTTTGAACTGTTTTGTATCCTAATTTATGACTTCATTGCTAAAAGTATGTACTACCATACTTTTGACTGATAGTACTGTGTTGGCCATTTAAATTACAAAAAAGGTACCTGTTTCCTTTTGTGTAATTTTATAGAGCTGACCACAGTGAACACATAAACCAAGTCTTAAAGTTAAATGAGAAGAAGTTTACATTGAACATAGACTCATATTACTTCTAGAGAAACCGTTTGTTTATACACTTTTCAATAAAAGTCACCATGAGTGATATGTGCGTTTTATCTTTATTTCTTAAAGTGGTAGTAGAGCGTGGTTGGATTCTGTTGAGTAGTGTAGGCCATAGTCAATCTCTGTGTGATACCTTCCTTGTTAAGGGTAGCTTCTACTTTAGCATTCACAAAAAGAGTAGAAAAGGTTGCCACTAAAGATCAGCTGGCTGAATTCTTTACAAAGCCTTTATGTAAACTTCGGCTACAGGAACTATGCAAGCTAGCTGGAGCTTATACATAGCTGACAGTCGCTTTAAAGGAGAGGGGATGTTAAGAAGAAGGTTACAGTGAGTATAGACTCATATTACTTTATTCTTCTAGGATTTTTTTACATTTCTAAAAAAAAAGGCACCAAGAGCTACATATGCATTTTATCTTTATTTCTTAAAGTTAAAGGCTGCAACCTGACACCATATCGTATACAGGTTGCAACATAAAAATGGATCTGTCTTGATATAATTTGTAGTCTTGGTGGCCACTGCATGATTACTTACCCTATCAATGTATAATAACATAACTTCCATGAAAAGTAGACCTAAAATAGGTAGGAGAAACTTTAGTATATGGAGGCTCAGCTTAGGGTGTCCATAACAGTGAAAAATTATCCTACCAACTTAGACCATGATTTGACTTCATGTGATTACCGAATGAAACCTTTTTCCATTAGTAGAATTTAAAAACCACGATTGCCGAGCATGGTGTTAAAGGGTTTTGCAGTCTGACCATTTTTAGTGGGCACATTGGGAGGTCAATTTTATCTCATCAAGTTGAAACTAAGTACTCGTAGTAGCTAAAATGAGGCTCTAAATATTAATTGATCTGCCAGTTCACAAGCTAGAGTAACAGGTGGAAAATAACATAAGAATTTAGCGCAGTCCCCAGGGGTATGGGAAAAACTAAAACCTACCCTCGCGAGTCGCTTACGGCTCGAGCACTGCGCACCCTCAAACACAATCGTAAACAAACAGCTAAAGTAAAGAGTGGACAGCCACAGAAGATACTAAAAGTACAAAGATTCCGAGTGATTTGGGAAAATCTTATTTTGGGCTCGGCTCCATTGCAAACCCTTAGAATATGGTCATATGTCTATGAGTGGGCGAAGCCGCGGACAAAAACTAGTATTATAAATATTATAAATGTGAAGTTTGTATGTTTGTTACCCAAATTAAAAACAGTTGGAGGAATTGAATGAAATTTTGAATTGATATAGCTCATACCCTGAATTAATAAATAAAATGTAGGCTACTTTTTTATCATGTCCATGCGAGCGAAAGCGCAGTCAAATGGTAGTAGGTTATAAAATAAACTAAAATACTAGTGGTCCCTGCCATGCAGCCCCAGTGTCATCCTTAGCTGCATCACAAGCCGATCGACTGCTCATATGTGAATTGCTGCTGCAGACTCTCCACTTCTGTGGTGATCTTGTAGCAGGGTTTTACATATTGAATTGAATTATGTGCTTAGGTTCTGTAGTTATTTATACCACTTTTATTATAATGTTCTAGGTAAGAAAACACTAACATAGTTTTAAGCTTATTGTTACTAACCTTCTTTGACTCTTGTGTCTTTGATGAATGAGTTTAATTATTATTTTTGCTATTACTACTACTACTTAATACTGCCATTAAAGAACTTTACTGCCCCAATGGCCATCTGTTCTATGAGCTATGTGCCTAACCCACTTCCACTTAAGTTTTGCAATTCTGAGAGCTATGTCGGTTACTTTTTGGTTCTCCTACGGATTTCCTCGTTTCTGATTCGATCAGGCAGAGAAACTCCGAGCATAGCACACTCAATTGCCCTTTGGCGACCGCGCACTGGAAAACGTAGCGTAGTTTAGGTAGGTCTCCCACTCGGCGGAACGATGACCTGGTGAAGAACCGATCGTCATGGAATTTCAAAAATATGTCTTGGCGGAGGCCTATGTCCAGTAGTGGACAATGGACATCCATCGGCTGATAATGATGATGATGAATACTGCCAAAAAAAAAATTATACCAGTTATCGAAAAACATCAGATATTTGCCAAAAAAAAATATACCAGTTATCGAAAAACATCAGATATTCTTCATTAGAAAAGTTTTCTGGGCCTAAACAGTTATCTGCAAGAATTATATCCAGAACACAACAACTTGGTTTAGGATCGCCTTCAAACCATTTTGGCTGTGGTTCATTGAAGCTATAAAAAAAATTAAGCTTCTAAGTCAACACAATCAAAAATACAGTCATTTATGTTACTCGTCATCATATATCAGCCACAAATCGTCCACTGCTGGACAAAGGCCTCCCCCAAGGATTTCCACGACGACCGGTCCTGCGCTGCCCGCATCCATCGGCTTCCCGCGACCTTCACCAGGTCATCGGTCCACCGCGTGGGAGCCTGCCTACGCTACGTTTTCCGGTGCGCGGTCGCCACTCGAGAACTTTACTGCCCCATCGGCCATCTGTTCTACGAGCTATGTGCCCTGCCCACTGCCACTTCAGTTTAGCGATTCTGTGAGCTATGTCGGTTACTTTAGTTCTCCTGCGGATCTCCTCGTTTCTGATTCGATCACGCAGAGAAACTCCGAGCATGTTACTCGTAAATCACATATTTCAAGCACATTTTGACATTAGAAGGTAAATCAAACCCTTTACGGTATAGTTCCTGTTGACCTAGAATCATGCATGAAGCAAGCACGAGTTAAGGAAAAATTCCGAAAATTGTTTGATTATAGTTATATCACATTTTTTTTGCGATTACAAACTTACATTTGCAGTTACAAGATATATAAGGTGTAACAAAATTAGCCGAAACTATTTTAACTGGTGCTTCTACCCATGAAACTGAACAACTTTCCCCTAGGAACCCATACTCAAATTGCAAAAAAAAATTGGCTCTCCCATACTAACGCGATCAGCTGAGCAGCCAACTTAGTATGGGAAGTTCAAAATTTTTTTTGACATTTGACTATGGGTTTCATGGGGAAAGTTGTTCAGTTTCATGGGTAGAAGTACCAGTTAAAATAGTTTCAGCTAATTTTGTTAGACCTTATATATTGATGTATGGCAGAACATTTTTCGAACCACTTGGTTAAGTTTGTCCATAAAGTAGATGTTTTTAGGGTTCTGTATGTAAAGGTGTGGGTGTATGGAACCAACTTGCACTTGAGCAGTTTTTTTTTATAATGAATTAAATATTTCATATTTCAGCTTTCAAATAAATATACATAAGTAAAGAAGCAATGGAGCAAATAAAAAAATTAAATTGGAACTTGGGTTTGAAGTAGTGCATACTTGTTAATTTGTCAAATATCAATGCCCTTTAACTTGTTAACTATGTATTGTACTGAAAAAATATTGTATATCTGGGTCGAAGACATATATAGGTATATATTAATCAAATATTACTAAAATCGGAAACATCAACAATTTTTACCTGTCCGCTTCACGTGGAATCCCCCGTTTTTTATTAGAGTCTACCACAGATGAGATACTAGTTACTTCGTAAACTCTACTAATAGATACATTAACCAATCAAAATATTTTGTTCATTTACCATATGAGGTAAAATGATGGTTCAAAGTAGGTAGCATAATCTTTCATTGCCATGACAACATTATTAGTTGGCAACATTGTCTTTAGTTGTAGGTATGTTTTTTGTTATCACTTCTGTCTCATGCTTGTCTAAGTACTAAAAACTAACTAGGATCTTATTAACAGTTTTTACAAGGAGTAACTTTAAAATGGTTTAAAAATTGCTCCCTCCACTTGGACCCATTGGAAGGATCCATTGATGCATCATATAGTACACATTTTCCTCCACTTGAATAGGGGATCGGACTGCATCAAAAATAAACACTGAAATAAGATTTCCTAAATTGCTCTCCTCTTGAATTTTGAAAAGCCTTGTTTTGTTTTTCCATCACGTCTTCAATTTTTAATTGATCAAATTCACAAAATAAGTTCGTCAGTGACGCTAAAAATCTATGACCTCTCTTGTGGGTATTTCAAACATTTTTAGAACAAAATTTCGTTTTTGACAGATCATAAAAAGTAACTCAAATGACTAGCAGTCCGATCCCCTATTAAAAATCATGACAATCAATGCCAAATAATGGATCCTAAGATAGGTACTCAAAAGTGCACTTAGATCCTCTAAAGACAAAAATACTTTTATTTCCTTTAATAGATGTTATTTTAAAACACTCAGTAAGTGCTATAAGAGTGATACATGTTTTGTTTCATTTTATATTTTATTTAATTTTATCCAAGCAATGAAAATTTTTAGCTTTATATGTCCAAGGGTTTGGGCTGGGCGTTAATGACTTCAAAAAAGGAGGAGGTTCTTAATTCGTCAGTATGTTCATTTTTGTAGGTATGTATGTTACGTGATTCTTCACCGCTTGTGAATTGTGAACTTATTATTTTTATATTTGGTAGTTTATGCCTCCCTAGGGTGTTCCATGTTCCAAAAAGCGTCGGTGGGTCAACCAGTAACGACTCGGTCCTCCTAACCAGAGGTGCCGGGTTCAAATCTGGACGGCCAATGTACTAATGAGTTTTCGAAATTTACGTACATATACTCACCGATTGCTTTAACGGTGAAAGAAAAACTTCGTGAGGAAACCTGCACACCTGCGAAGAAACTTGATGGTTGTGTGTGATGGTCCGCACCGGGCCCGCGTGGTCGACTAAGGCCCGATCGCCCTAACTCAGGGTAGGCTCGAGCCCCTCGGTGGGGACGTATATGAGCTGATATGATGATGATGAGGGTGTTCCATATAAATTTTATCAAAATTGGTTAAGTGCATTTTTAGAAAATTAACAAATACAAAAATATATCAAAATTGTTGCGATTGATGATTGATTTCAGTTTTTAAACGTTGTCAGTCTTTATTATTGTATGTATGTATATAGATGATGGATCCATTTCATACGATATAATACACATATTAAGTTTTTTTGTACTATCTCCTTTAACAATTTGTTCCTTCTTCCAGTTAAACCCAGATGTCAACGCGTTTCAACGCAAGTTCGTCAATGAGGTCCGCCGCTGCGATGAGATGGAGAGAAAGCTACGATATCTGGAGAAGGAGATCAGACGCGATGAAATACCTATGCTGGAGATACCAGGAGAGTGTCCTGAAGCACCGCAGCCCAGGGAGATGATTGATCTTGAGGTGAGCAAATTGCTTAAAAAGTTATTTCTAACCTTTGGTAAGAAAGTAGTACTCTACTATTGCTCTTATTTGCGTCGATCAGAGATATGCTTTTAATGGGGAGGTAAATAGGTTACACGCGTCCTAAAAGTGTAGCAAATAAAAAGATGTTAGTTGGTATCTTTTTAGGGTTCCGTAGCCAAATGGCAAAAAACGGAACCTATATGGATTCGTCATGTCTGTCTGTCTGTCCGTATGTCACAGCCACTTTTTTCCGAAACTATAAGAACTATACTGTTGAAATTTGGTAAGTAGATGTATTTCTGTGAACCGCATTAAGATTTTTACACAAAAATAGAAAAAAAAACCAATAAATTTTGGGGGTTTCCCATACTTAGAAGTGAAACTCAAAATTTTTCTTTCATCAAACCCATACGTGTGGGGTATCTATGGATAGGTCTTCAAAAATGATATTGAGGTTTCTAATATCATTTTTTTGTTTGCGCGAGAGACACTTCGAAAGTGGTAAAATGTGTGTCCCCCTCCTGTAACTTCTTAAATAAGAGAATGATAAAACTAAAAAAAAAATATGATGTACATTACCATGCAAACTTCCACCGAAAATTGGTTTGAACGAGATCTAGTAAGTAGTTTTTTTTAAATACATCATAAATCGTAAACCGCAATTTACCAAACCCGCTGCTACGGAACCCTTCATGGGCAAGTCCTACTCGCACTTGGCCGCTTTTTTCTTAGTAGCAGTCGGTGCCATGAACCGAAGCTGAGTGGCACAATAGACAGCACGAATGTTACAATGGCTAATTGTGTGCAGTGGCATACAATACTTTTTCGACGACCATGAAATATATATAAAAATGCATTGAAATTTTGTCGAAATCATTTATTGAATTTTTGAAGCCAAAGCCATAAAAATATTTAAAAAGTTATGTAATTAAGTACAAAAAATGTGTTTTTGATATGTATGTATTTTAGAGATATTTTTTATTTAGCTCTATCAAAGATAATTATAGTTCCTAAGCTCTATCGTAAAAACGGTAATGCATAACCGTAATACCGATCGCAAAACGCCTGTTTTTGCATGTTTCCTTGACCTGTCGAGGGCTTTTGACCTGGTTTCCTATGATATCCTAAGGAAGAGGTTTGAGAGCGTCAGTACACCTCCCGAACTTATCACGATATTAAAATTTTGGTATGGAAACCAGGTCAATAGCGTTCGATGGGGGGCGCGCTATCGGAACCGTAGGGGTTGAAGTGCTCAGCACGGCCTGTTGTATAATATGAAGAAGAGCGAGGTCATGGTGTTTGGGGTCGGAGGTAAATCTCCAATGAGTATGCCCCCCGTCTTTCTTAATGGAGCTGCCCTGCAGCGAGTTTACAAGTTTAAATATCTGGGGCATATTGTTTCCGCTGACCTCAAGGACGATGATGATATTGAGAGGGAGCGGAGGGCGTTGTCAGTAAGAGCGAATATGATGTTTTACTCGCAGCTCAAGTGATGTTAAAGTCTATTTATTTATGCTATTTAGAGCGTATTGTACATCCCTCTGTACCAGCAGCCTGAGGGCGAACTATGTTAGGGGCGGGCCGGTTTCCGCAACCAGGCGACCACTGCGGCCATTTTGCGCCCTCCGTGTCCAGTTCAATAACGCCTTCAGGGTGTTGATGGGGCTGCCGCGCTTCTGCATTGCCTCGGGCATGTTCGCGAAGGTGCGCATAGACTGTTTCTATGCCACAATGCGCAAAAGGTGCACGTCCTTAGTGCGCAGAGTGCGCGGTAGTGCCAACAACATCCTGGCTATGATAGCGGATAGGTTTGATTGCTGCTACATATTGTTGCAATGTTCATGTGCCGGCAATCAAACCTCAAAGAAGTTTCAGATTTTATATTTTTGTTATATTTTTACCAACATTTAGTGTATAAGCATAGTTTGTAAGATTACTAACACAAATTGATCCTTGAGGTAGTCGTAAACTCAGAGTAAGTATGTAGGTACCTACATACTTAATCTGAGGTCGTAAATAAATTGATTATTATTAATATGAGTACAAGCGTGAAACTCGGTGTGATTATATTAATAAGTAGCTGTGCCAGCGACTTCGTCCGCGTGGAGGTTTTGAATTTTCCCACGGGAACTCTTGAATTTTCCGGGATAAAAAGTATCCTATATGTTAACCCGGGCTATAAGGAACCACCATACAAAATTTAATCAAAATCGGCCTGGTAGTTTTTGCGTGATGCGCGAACATACAGACAGACAAAAATTCCAAAAGTTGTTGTTTTGGCCTCTATATTGTTAGTAATGTCCACCGCAGTTATTATTTTCCAAAAATATTTCATGTACAGACACAGCCCGATTCGGAAGTAAAACTACAAATAATAAAAACTGAACAAGAGTGAGTCGTGCTTGCGCTAAGGAATTCGAACTTTATAAAAAAAAAATCGGCCAAGTGCATGTCGGACTCTCGCAAAATAGGGTTCCTTAGTCTTGTCCAAAAATAAATGTGTATTTCAGAAAACAAAATTATTTTGAGACTGTTTGTTTCTTAATAACATAAAATAAATTTTATATTTGCAGTTGGTAAAGCGTCGGTGGCTCAACCGGTAACGACTCGGTCCATCTAACCAGAGGTACCGGGTTCAAATCTGGACGGCCAATGTACCAATGAGTTTTTCAAAAACTTACTTACATATAATTACCGATTGCTTTAACGGTGAAGGAAAACATCGTGAGGAAACCTGCACACGCCTGCGAAGAAACTCGAAGGTTGTGTGTGAAGTCGACCAACCCGCACTGGGCCCGCGTGGTCGACTAAGGCCTAATCGCCCTGATTCAGGGTAGGCTCGAGCCCCTCGGTGGGGACGTATATGAGCTGATTAATAAAAAAAGAATAGATCTGGAAAATATATTAACTTTTTGTAAATCCAACTGTGTATTAAAAAAAAACAAAATTATATTAAGTTGAGGCGGTTTGTTTCATAATAAAATATAAAACTTATTAAAACAAATATTTTTACTAATGCATATCTTGAGTTGGTCGACTACTAACAACTACCTAAACTAAGAAAGCCGACTTAGTTTATAGTTTTCCTTTTAAATTGATTATATGTCCTACTGTTTTAATTTTTTTAGGGCTCCGTACCCAAGGGTAAAAACGGGACTCTGTTACTAAGACTCCGCTGTCCATCTGTCACCAGGCTGTATTTCATGAACCGTGATAGCTAGACACTTGAAATTTTCATATATGATGTATTTCTGTTGCCGCTATAAATACAAATACGTGTAATATTTATGCCGTTGGTGTGCCTTATTCAAATAAAAAAAAAATATAAAAAAAATCTGAAAAAGTGCAAGTCTCCATACAAAGAACGTGTTTTTTTTAAATGAAGAAACTAGCTCCATCTAGTATGATGGCACAGAACCTTTTGTGTGCGGTTCTAACTCGCACTTGGATGGTTTTTTTTTCAGATGTCCTGAAATAGCGGTTTAGTTTGGACAGCCAACCCGCCGTGTGTCAATTTTTGCGAAATAGCGGTTTAGTTTGGACAGCCAACCCGCCGTGTGTCAATTATTGCGAAATAGCGGTTTAGTTTGGACAGCCAACCCGCCGTGTGTCAATTTTTGCGAAATAGCGGTTTAGTTTGGACAGCCAACCCGCCGTGTGTCAATTTTTGCGAAATAGCGGTTTAGTTTGGACAGCCAACCCGCCGTGTGTCAATTTTTGCGAAATAGCGGTTTAGCTGGTAGGGAGTGGGGACGTGCAACTCTAAAGCTCAAGCCACACAGAGGCGGTACTGCGGGAAAGCGGCGCGGGGGCGAACCTGCGGGAAGCGAATGCGGTCCGGGGCGTGCCACACACAGATACGGTGCGGGCCCGCGGCGGGAAAGCGGCGCGGGAGCGGCCAGTGTGACACCAAAAGCGGCTTTGATTTAGCTCCTTTGATATTTTTTCCCACAAAATATCTTTTCTTAGGGTGTTTTTGTAGTTTTTATCCTTAGTATTATATAAACATGGATGTGGTTGAACCAAATAAATTAGTTTTCTGTCGAATTCATAATGACAGGTGAAAAACAACTAATAATCTCTTAAAAAGTTGCAAATAAACACAACTCGCAATCCCGCTCCCGCGCCGCGCCGCGCCGGACCGCGCCGCTACCGCTCTGTGTGGCCCGTTGCATAAGACTGCTAAGGACACAACTCCCGCGCCCGCATACCGCCCCGGACCGCGCCGCTCCCGGTCCGCTTTCCGTTCCACTGTTTGTCATAGCGGCCGGGCCGGTACCGCCCCCGGTCCGCGTCCGCTCTCTGTGTGGCAGGTTACATATAAACTAGAAGGTTACAAAAATATCCCGGTCCGGAACGCTCCCGGTCCGCACCGCCGCCGCCTCTGTGTGGCTTGAGCTTAAAAAGAATCACCACTTTAAAACTTAATATTTAGTAGATAAATAATATCGGTAAAATGATATTAGTAGACCCTTAATAGTTTTTAAAGCCCAAATCAACGATACCCCACACGAAAGGGCAAGTGAACAAAAAAATTCACTCCCACTTAACATTTAGGGGAGGTACCCTATTTTTTTAAATAAATTTAATTCCGCAACTTTATAGGGGTCATAGTTTTGTATAGCCATACCAAGTTTAAGCTTTATAACTGAAAGAGTCTTTGAGATAAACGGCTGTGACACACCGACGAATAGACAGGCAGACAGCCAGACGAACAGACGTCATAAACTCAAACTCAAATAACTGTATTGTACAAACAAATCATGCACAAAACAAAAATCATAACTAAAAGACGTACAATTTGGGCGGTCTTATCGCTGAGATCGGTTTCTGCCAGATAACCCAGACATAGACTTCAACGGTTCCTGGTTTTACTTGAAACCCTAAAATTTGGTACTTTTTATTTATCATCATATCATCTCATATACGTCCCCACCGAGGGACTCGAGCCTACCCGAATTTGGCCGATTGGGGTTTAGTCGACCACGCGGGTATTGTTGGTCGACTTCACACACAACCTTAGAGATTTTTCGCAGGCGTGTGCAGGTTTCCTCAACAGCGTAACAGCGTCGGATAAACGTACATATAAAATCTAAGTTCGAAAACACATTGGTACCAGGCAGAGTTCGAAACACGACCTCCCGGATAGCGGCCCTAACCGTTACGCCATCGACGCTCTTAAATTTTGGTTATATTTTCACTAATTCTACAAAACACAAAGAAAAGTACATCTATAAATTGTCAAGGGCCGGTTTCGGACATTATTTTCATTCATCATTTATTTCAAAAACAGTCAAGTCTAGGCAATAATTTAGGCAGACTCATGTGAATGGATCGTTCCGGAGGCCTTGTTATGTAATGCTTATGTGCTGGATGCTAAAGTTCCGAAATGTCCACAGGCCACCTTCGAGAAGCTGGAAAACGAGCTCCGCGAAGTGAATCAGAACGCCGAAGCTCTGAAGAGGAACTACTTGGAACTGACTGAGCTCAAACACATACTGAGGAAGACTCAAGTATTCTTCGACGAGGTAAGGATCGGCAAGTCTGTGGTACTCGTAGTTTGTGGTCAACAGTTCAGGCGAGATGCCACAAACGTGCCAGAGTAAAGTTGACTGATTCGAGTGGACTCTGATGTCTGTTTTGAGGCTAATAATTCTTGTTTTTCCGGCACCTCTCATAAACCTACGCCGTCGAATGATGTTGGCGCAAGCGCTTTATCTATTAGATTTACTAAGAGGTTTTGGCTTTAAAAATGAGACGTTTAAATTTACCAAGAGTTTTACAAAAAATGACACGTTTAAATTTACTAAGAGATTTTAGCTTTACAAAAAATTACATTTTTATAACTAAGAGATTTTAGCTTTACAAAAAATGAGACGTTTACATTTACTAAGAGTTTTTAGCTTTACAAAAAATTACACGTTTAAATTTACTAAGAGATTTTAGATTTACAAAAAATGAGACGTTTACATTTACTAAGAGTTTTTAGCTTTACAAAAAATTACACGTTTAAATTTACTAAGAGATTTTAGATTTACATAAAATGACATTTTTAAAACTAAGAGATTTTAGCTTTACAAAAAATGAGACGTTTACATTTACTAAGAGTTTTTAGCTTTACAAAAAATTACACGTTTAAATTTACTAAGAGATTTTAGATTTACATAAAATGACATTTTTAAAACTAAGAGATTTTAGCTTTACAAAAAATGAGACGTTTACATTTACTAAGAGTTTTAAGCTTTACAAAAAAGGGGACGTTAGTGTCTAGTTTCAATTTCTCAGGTTTCTATCGTGACTAACTTTTGTAAGACTCACATAGACTGTCGTCTTTTAAATTAAGAAGTCGGTTGAAAAGAACAAAAATATAAAGAATGAAAAGAGCGCTGGACGATAACAGTTCCAGTAGACGTCATAGTTCACTTAGATCGGCAACTTAGCTTCAGTATGATGATGGGATAGCAATAGGATGTGGTTTCAAGGATTTTATGATACTTTTTGTGTTTTTTTCAAACCAAAATGATAGTAAAAATGCACTGCAGCAAAACTATTTATGAACACAAGACAAATGATAACAAAAAAGATGGAACTAAAGTTTTACAAAGTTTCATAAAAAAAAACTGACAACTACTAGGATCCGGTAGTTTTGATTCGCATTCTGCTATGTGCGTTAAGAATTCAGAATTTATTATCAAAGTTTTTACATTTTCTATGAACACAGAAAGCGTCATAAAATTTTAATAGATTAAACGACTAGTCGTAAAATATTTTGTGTTCATGATTTCAAATCACATGATTGGTGACTACATGAAATTTTATTTTAATTACATTGGAAAGTTTATGTGCCATTTACAGATAACTTGGTAGGTACGGTATTTTAATAACTATTTTACTCAACACTTTATCGCGCCCTGAAAACATGATATAGATAGATATATATTGGAAGATAAGATGAATAAAGAACGTAGGTATTAATTACTTTTGTTACATAATTACTGAAAAAAATGCCTGAAGGTTGTAAGTAAGTAGGTATACCTATTAAAAAGTTAATCATTCGAATTTTAAACATAAATTTACAGATAACACAGAACAGTATAATGTTAATTATGATACACAAGTTAATATAAAAGTTTCAGGCATTTTAATCTTTTGTAAAAAGTGAGGACAAATCCTCAGGAAATGACCTCATCATAATTGAGTAACTTTCACTAATTTCAGATGTGGTGAATGTCAATAAATAAACGTTTAAAGTACAAAGTCAATGTCAAATTCTGGCTGTTGTAGAAAAAAACTAGCTCCAGACACGACTTAATTTGTTTTCTTAATCATCATTATTGTAATTGTTTTACTCTTTATTTATCGATCACACTTATTTTGCCCAGTGTCTCATGAAATAGGCATCCATGTATTTATTTAAATATTACACTCAAATAAGTCGGCACTTTTCTGTCGTATGGTTGGCATATTTAACCGAGCTATCCAAAGAATTTTAAGAGGATCATTAAATACTAATTATTGCACAATTCTTAAGAGTACACTGAATTTTACACTATTAACTTTCTCAATGGCCGTGGGATTCTAGCAATACACTTTCTTTGAACCTTATTTCATTCCAAAGTGGGCTTCAAACTGTGTCTAGGGACTACAAGTTTTGACAATTTAGGATATTAATGTTCGACCAACGTCAATGTCACATTTTGATACGCCTATTGTTCGTGTTCCATCGATTTTCTTTGCTTGTCAACTCTTCAATTGTGGTTTAAACTACTGAGTGAAGTACTTAGTAGGTTTGAAAACCGAATTTGACACCAAAAAATTAAACAGTCTTTTAGTTTCTTGAACTTCTTATGTGACATTGACGTTGGCGGTATATTTACTTTGGCGCCATTTTGGCGCGTGTGTGCACAAGATGGCGGATCCTTCGCGCGAAGAAGAACAGGTGACGCTACTTGGGGAGGAGGGCCTGATGGCGGGAGGTCAAGCGCTCAAACTGGGGTATGATCAGATATAAATTGTTTGCTCTCCGAGGCGCTTTGACTTCTCTTTCTTGTTAGGCTTCAGGTTAAGGTCCCGTGCACAGCTTTTTCTTAATGTACCTTACAAATGGGAGGGCTACTAGTTATTAGGAGTGGAAGTCAAAGCATGTCCTAGAGCGTAATTATGTTTTGCAGCGCTTGTACTGTGACGCTGATACGGGAGTCTACCGATCACCACTCAGGCAAGCATTGGAGTCGGCCGGTTTATAGTATAGTCATCATCATACATAACACCTCTTTCTTGACTTCTGTGTGATGGAATGATAGCTTAGTTTAGCAAAGCAAATCTTCGGTATACATGATCTTAGAATGTATGGGTAACTTTACTGCGCGTGTTCCATTTTGGACTTTAGATACGTCGTCGCCCAAGTTACGTTACCTTGCATTCTAGTCTTCCAGTTCTAATATCTGTACAGGCCTAGAGTTGAGCCCTTTCCGAGCGTGCTAACCAACTGCTGCCTGAGTGAGTTTTGGAACTAACAAACGTTTTTATCTCGGACATAATTTATTTTTGAAGTCCATCACATTTCCAGATCGGCTACTGTGTCTTCGCGAGGACATTGACATTATTATTCAGTTTTGTTCCTTCATTTGTCATGCTTTCTGTACTTGTTATTTTATGCATGCCATTATTGAGTTTTATATTCATGTTTATGTAGTTTTTAGCTCACGACAGATACCACAAATAAGAAGCAACATAGTTTAAAATATATTTAGTTTAGCTAAATTTGAATTTACTGAACACTGTATTAAACACGTTGAATAGAAACTAACAAGCTTATAGAGTAGCACAGGTCCGTATATGTTTTGAAGTGACGTATGGCGCTACTTTTTTACTACAACAGGCAAAGGAACTCGCGGTTAGTCGGCCATAGAAGCCCGGGATGTTGTCGGGGTTGCCATGTTCGTGTGTCTAGTCTATGGGCGATGTTTGTGATGTTTGCTGTTTGTCCGCTAGCACGAGGGTGGTGCGAATACCACAGAGTCTATGACGCGCGCCCTCATATCCGACGATCCGAACCGACACGGGGGCCAGGTGCAGCTAGGGTATGTATGCGTGTGTACATACGGCACTAGTGTTACACTGACCTCACTCTAATAATTAAAACTTAATATTTAGAGGAAAATTTACCAACAACACTCCTTTAAAACATTCGCCTTTCTCTTGAAATTTTCAGACCTTTCGTTACCAGTGCGCAGTGAAACAAACTCTTTTGCAAGCGTAAATAATGTTTTTTTTTTTTTAAAAAAGTGTTGGTTCATTTTCATTTAGTTTAATCAGAACGAAATTGAAATGTTGCATCGATTAAGTGTACAAATCAAAGACTAAAATACAATCGTTGAAATTCTTAAATCGTACTTTAAGCAGTAACAATGAAAGCGAAAGTGCTGTGACCTCGGAGGAATAAGACTATTCCTCCGAGATTGTGACGTGCATTTCAATTCTGTTTGGTGAAAACGTCCTTCTATTCGTCAATACATCTGTTTGTGCTTTAAAAAGGATTTCATTTCCAACCGCCTCCGTAGCTCAGAGGCAAAGCTTACTGGCTTTACACAGGAGGTCGCGGGTTCGATTCCCGGCGGGGTCAATTGTAAGACTCGGTTTGGTTGGTGGTAGGGCATTTTCTAAGCCCGCCTGGCTAGCTACCACCATCTTATCTAAGTCTTGCCGCCAAATATCAATGTTGATATCTTTGGTGTGTTCCGACATGAAGATAAGATAGCCAGTTTCCCCATTTCGTTGGGGAATCTTGGTAAGCCCGCTTACATCTTCGGCAACATCGTCACTTACCACCAGGTGAGATGTTGTCAAGGGTTTACCAATTGTGAATAAAAAAATAAATAAAAAAAATAATACAAAACTGTCTGTGTTTGATTCATCCATTTGCACAGTTTCATAAATTTTAAAATATTATAAAACAAAGTCTAAAAACTCAAAAACTACCGAAAGGATTGTGATACGATTTTCACCAATAGACGGAGTTATTTCATGAGGAAGGTTTAGGTGTATAATTCCCCGCGAGCCACATTCCGCTCGCGCACCGCTCATCCTCTAGTATACTATAAATTACTGTCACATGAAATTCTGTTATCACTAACAAGTTTAATAGTATCTAAATGTGACTAGATATAAATTATAATGTTTAACCTTTTGGGGATTAATTGTTTTATATGTTCGGTCATTTATTTATCTGATAAATTTAGAATTTCGGGATCCGTTATTGATAGAACTTCACGAATTAAGTGAGATATTCAACTATGAGATTAAATCAATGTTATTTTCTATTTAATATTATTGCAAAAAACTATCATATGTTCATTGTCTGGAAAACGGTAAAACGTGAACACTGTACAAGCAGATGTTTGACGGCTCCAATCGATCAAGGTGTTCACACAAACTGGACGGCTTTACTATGTCTTTGATTACAGATCCGTACGTACAACGTAAATATTTACGTGTACTCCACAATATAGCGTACATTAGAGTAGCTTGTGTGAACACCTCCAAGGACATCCCTAGAAACAGTTATATACCCACCCTGCTATTGAATGAAATAACAAAGCCTCAAAAGAGATTGCATGCATAACTACGTAACAAGTAAATACGTAAAACAACTGTTGTTTACTTATGGCAACACTGTACAAAGCTGTTTGCCTGGAACTACAGCTTTAATAATTATTACTGGCATGATAACATTAGGGACACTTTACTGCTAATTTCTCAGAAAACTTGTATAGATAAATGATGCTAAACATTGCTTGATTTTGTAGTTTACGGGATAAACAGGAGTCACTGGAATTTATGCCTTGGTTAGTAGTTACTTTGTAATTTTTGTCTATATTTGTATCATATATGTCTTGTCCATGGGTGTTTAGAGGTAATTTAAAGGTGATTATATTATGTACTTTCGTTTTCTTTTTTTTCTCTCTATTCGGTATTTGGTATCCGAGTTTCACATTCGTTGCACGTGTTAAAATTTGTCTCAACTGGGTTTTCTTTCTCAGTTTGGCTAGCCTGTATAAAGAAAAATAAATAAATAGGGCTTAACACTATCACTTCTGCTTACTAACACTCCACTCTGTCACAGTATTAATTTTCAACAATAATTATTAAATCCATCAGTGTGCGTTGAGGTAACTTGGACTTCAAGAATAGATAATGGACTTAGGTGCAAATATTGTAAATGCTGGAAATTACTTGATTAATCGATACTCACACTTTTTCTATCGAACACTGTTCCGCAGATCTATGGAAAGCTTTACTCATATTGCTATAACCTTTCTCTCTAACTAGAAAAAACATTAATTTCATCATAGAGATAAACTTCAGGACCGAGCTTGCTCCCTTATGGTACTCAATACTTAATTTTTAGTTTTTTAAAGTTCAATAGAAAATGTTGTGAGAACGATAGTTTTCCACTTTTTTTTTCCCGAAAATCGATGTCTAACAGCGTCTTGGTACGAGTGACTTAGTTTAATTAATATTTTTGTTTTCTTAGTATGTTTTCTTTTTTTTTTCAGTGTCACATGACTGTGTTGTTCATTCATAGACATCATAGACCATTTAATTTGTGTTATCAGCGATTTGTATTCAATCAAACGCATTGTTTGAAGCACACATATGTGTTGTGTTAAAATTTTATTGACTGTAAACTATGTATTACTTACGTAATTTTCGCCTTGGCAATAATTAATTTATAGCAAATATACAAAATTAAACTTTAGAAAACACTTTAATGATCAAATTCTAAATTCCTTTTCTTTGAGAAAAATGAGGAAACTTTGTGATTCGTGGGTTCATTTAAGTAAAAGATCACAATAGTCTTCAAATTATGTGTAGGATTTTATATCTTATTAAGATAAAGATAAGACAAATACTCTTCATTGCACCCACTGTACACGCCCTATCGTAAATCTACAAGATACGCTAAACTACCAGGTTTAGACCTACCGCAGTTGGTCCTTGCCTTCGCCTCATGGTGCTGGCAGGTTTTTTTTTGTTACCCTTTTCGGAGGGAGCAGGATATTAAAAAATGCTTCTACGCATACCAGTACAGCCGCCTGTACTAGTTATGTGGGGCTCGCTGTTGAAGACTGTACCACAGAAATACTAGTTACTTCGTAACAGATAGTGCACTTCCTTATAAAACGAAAATACCTACTCATTTATTAACCTACTCGTTCCCACTGTCAGACAATACACGGAAACATTCGACTTAGCGGTCATAACTGCGTTCACGGGCGGCGCGCGAATCGCGGCGGCGATCATACCACAGATGAGATACTAGTTACTTCGTAACAGATACTGCACTTCCTTAAAAAACGAAAATACCTACGCATTTATTAACCTACTCGTTTCCACTGTCAGACAATACACGGAAACATGGGTATTAAGGCGTTCGACTTAGCGGTCATAACTGCGTTCACGGGCGGCGCGCGAATCGCGGCGGCGATTGTACCACAGAAGAGATTAACAGATACTGCACTTCCTTAAAAAACGAAAATACCTACGCATTTATTAACCTACTCGTTCCCACTGTCAGACAATACACGGAAACATGGGTATTAGGCGTTCGACTTAGCGGTCATAACTGCGTTCACGGGCGGCGCGCGAATCGCGGCGGCGATTGTACCACAGATGAGATACTAGTTACTTCGACTGTACTACCCACTGAAAAACCCCCTAAGCTTTGGCAACTTGGTTAAGTAGTATCTCATCTGTGACTTGGTAAGTAACTAGTATCTCATCTGTGACTTGGTTACCATTAAAGCCTATCGGCACAGATGAGATACTAGTTCTATCGGAGCGACCCACACCCTGAGAAGATTAGTAATTTTTTTTCTTCGAAAGGACAAGCTTGATGTTGGCCGTGGGGGACTTTACAACTTCACCGGGCAGGGGAGGCGAGTACGGAAGGCACTCAACCTATAGTACGGAAGGCACTCAACCTATGAAGGATTGGCAATTTGGCAGGAATAGCGGCCCTCACTCTATACCCAAAGCACACCCCGGACACTTCATACAAATGAGCGAGAAATGATATGTATATAAACAACTGACGTATCTATAGGCATACATGCACGCAGGGCTGAATCACGGCGGCATTGGTTTGTTCTATCTTTATCACTATGTGAACTAAAACATCAGTAAAATTATCAGTTTACCAAATTAGGATTTAATATTTCACAGCGGTCGGGGTGCTGTAACGTAGCTCATCATTTTCGTTCGGTAACCAAACTGTAACCAATCTGCATGACGAGGGGGGTGAGGTCGAATCTAGAGAGCGGCAGGGAGTGTCCTACAATAGTACTAATATACGTTGCCCAATGGGTCGGTAAGTGGGGACGCTATATCGTAAACCTGGCACACACTGTACCATAGTAATTCCTGCTTTCAAAAGATTTCCTGGTAAAACTTAGATTAGCAACGACGAATGTTGTTGGTCTTCCGCTGTTTTGAGTGTGCCATCCGATACAGCGTGGTAAGACAAATGACGGAAACAAATGACCATGCGATTGTTTTGAAACCAGCCGCTGATGTGTCAACAAGCAGATCTTGAGAATTCCACTCCGCGTAGATATCGTTTTTAGGGTTCCATAGTCAAATCGGCCAAGTGTGACACGGGGTCACACAAGAAGGGTTTCGCACCAAAACTTTAAGTACCAACACAATAAGACCTCTCAGTACATACTTTGCTCTATGTTAATTTGGGTCTACTTATTCTAGACTTTAGAAATTTTATTTTTCCTGTAGGAACGGTAGGACTTTAGATTTTTTCATACATTTTTCTGTAATCTATGCATTAAACCTCATATACTGTGATTTTTTTCAAGATTTTTAGGCCCAGTAGTTTCGGAGATAAGGGGGGAATGGTCAATTTTAGGCCCAGTAGTTTCGGAGATAAGGGGGGAATGGTCAATTTTAGGCCCAGTAGTTTCGGAGATAAGGGGGGAATGGTCAATTTTAGGCCCATTAGTTTCGGAGATAAGGGGAGAATGGTCAATTTTAGGCCCATTAGTTTCGGAGATAAGGGGGAATGGTCAATTTTAGGCCCAGTAGTTTCGGAGATAAGGGGGAATGGTAAATTTTAGGCCCATTAGTTTCGGAGATAAGGGGAGAATGGTCAATTTTAGGCCCAGTAGTTTCGGAGATAAGGGGGGAATGGTCAATTTTAGGCCCAGTAGTTTCGGAGATAAGGGGGGAATGGTAAATTTTAGGCCCAGTAGTTTCGGAGATAAGGGGGGAATGGTCAATTTTCGCCTGTTTTCTTGAATAACTTCAAAAATATTTATCGTAAAATTATATAAAAAAAATCTAAAAGTATTATATATACCTGTACACCAATTTCTTATTTGATTTGAAGAGTATTTGTGCCATGTTTCAAGTTGTACCACGCAGAATATCCGACTTTCTCATACACAATTCACCCCCACTGTAACCTCCTTAGGGAATGTATTTTGTAAAATCGTTCCTTAGTAAATGTCTTCGTTATACAAGGAACCGATATGCAAAATTCCATGTTTCTAGACCAAGAAGTTTAAAGGAACCGATATGCAAAATTCAAAATTTCTAGACCAAGAAGTTTAAAGAAACCGATATGCAAAATTCCAAATTTCTAGACCAAGAAGTTTAGCCTTTGCGTTGATAGGTCAATCAGTCAGTTTCTCCTTTTATAGATCATGATTCTATGCGTCAGTGAAGATGACGCGTCATCTTCACAGTCACGTCACGTCATGCTTTTTTCAAGGCATCTTCACACGCGTCATCTTCACAGTCACGTCACGCTTTTTTCAAGGCATGGTCTCGGAATAACCGTAAGGGGAGATTGACCTTAGATATCGGAAACTCTTCCGTAAGAAGTTCACGAGTATATCTTTGAGAGCATCATCGAGATGGTCCGATGCCGTGAAGATTTAAGTGGGGAAGCAGTCCAATTTACTGAATACCGCGACTTCTTCAAGACGAGAGTGAATAGGCACTATTTGAGCTTGCGTGTTACATCCTCTCATCTGCATGGGCACTTACCATCAGGTGAGGTGCAGCCAAACGCACTCAAATTGTTATATAAAATAAAAACTTGTGGAACATCATAGATGATACGATGCTCAGCACTAAGGAAACGACGAAGAAGAATATTATAACATTGATAAGTCAACACTGGGCGTACTCACAGTGATAAACAGTGTGTTGTTGTGAGGTTCTTTTTGGCACCGATTGTCTTCTCACTTCCCGAAACGTTGAGTGTACAAATTCTGAAGGTTATAGGATCTTGTATTCGGTACACCGAAGAGCGTCGGTGGCGTAACGGTTACGGCCGCTACCTCCTGTCCCTTGAGGCCGTGATTCAAATCCTGCCACGTACCAATGTGTTTTCGAATTTCGGTTTCATATGTACATTTATCCGACGCTCTTACGGTGAAGGAAAACATCGTGAGGAAACCTGCACACGCCTGCGAAGAAACTCAAAGGTTGTGTGTGAAGTCGATTAACACGCACTGGGCCCGCGTGGTCGACTAAGGCCCGATCGCCCCAATTCAGGGTAGGCTCGAGCCCCTCAATGGGGGCGTATATGAGCTGATAAGAAGATTCGGTATACAACGAACAAAAATACGACTTTTCCAATAAATATTTTTTACTTAAATTGACAAAACTCTTTTACTTTACGTTGAATACCAAACACTTCAACCACCTCCGTGGTGTAATGTTAAGTCCATTAGCTTCACACCAGGAGATCGCGGATTCGACTCCCGGCAGAGTCTCACTTTGTAACATTCGGTTTGGTTGGTGGAAGAGCATTTTCTAAGCCCGCCTGGCTAGCTACATTGATGTCCCCCATTGCGTTGAAGAATCTTAGTAAGCCCGCTTCCGTCTTCGGCATCATCGTCACTTACCATCAGGTGAGACGTTGCCAAGGGCTTACCAATTGTGAAAAAGAAAACATCCGAACACAGTAAGTAAGTACAGATTTATCGGATAGCAACAAAAACAAGAAATATTCAGTTTAATCCAGTTTAAAGGTACTTGATGATAGTGCTTCCGATATGATAAGTGTTTCCGTTTTCTCAAGCACTTTACCTAACATTTATCAGTCGTTTGTGCCAAAGACCATAATATCAACTTACCATCAGGTGAGACGTTACCAAGGGCTTACCAATTGTGAAAAAGAAAACATCCGAACACAGTAAGTAAGTACAGATTTATCGGATAGCAACAAAAACAAGAAATATTCAGTTTAATCCAGTTTAAAGATACTTGATGATAGTGCTTCCGATATGATAAGTGTTTCCGTTTTCTCAAGCACTTTACCTAACATTTATCAGTCGTTTGTGCCAAAGACCATAATATCAACTTGCATGTCGAAAATCGGTTACATTTTAGTTTTTTATTTTCCTAAAATATTTCATGTACAGACACGGCCCCGTTACAGTTTTATTATATGTATAGATTTGCTATTTTTTTTTATTTGTTTTTTTAGTATGGAGTCAATTATCATCATCATATTAGCTTATATACGTCCCCACCGCGGGGGCTTGAGCCTACCCTGAATTAGAGTGATCGGGCCTTAGACGACCACGGGGGCCCAGTGCGAGTTGGTCGACTTCACACACAACCTACGAGTTTTTTCGCAGGCGTGTGCAGGTTTCCTCACGATGATTTAATTTCATTGAGTCAATGCTTGGGTAAAACCCTCGAGAAACCGCGATCATTATGATGCTTGAAATGAGCCACACCCTACACACTTCATACAACGGGCCAGAAATGAATAAAAAAAAAGGAATGACGGAACAAACAAAATGGCGGCGAGATCGTATACGTTCGACAACCAAAGTTTAACCAATCTGTATCAATATGGGTGACGAGGGCGTGAGGTTGCAATCTAGAAAGCGGCAGGGAGTGTCCATCCATACTGTATGTTAGTACTAATATCTAAGGTCTAACAAAATTAGCTGAAACTATTTTAACTGGTACTTCTACCCATGAAACTGAACAACTTTCCCCATGGAACCCATAGTCAAATCCTTGTACTATTATTATCATCTGTGCCCATACTAACTTGATCAGCTTATCAGCCAACTTTGTATGGGAAGTTCAAAGTTTTTTTGAGATTTGACTATGGGTTTCATAGAGAAAGTTGTTCAGTTTCATGGGTAGAAGCACCAGTTAAAATAGTTCCAGCTAATTTTGTTAGACCTTATATACATATACTTTGCTATAAGAATAAGAATATTTTTATTGAGTTAAATAAAGTACCTACATTATACACATTGAATAGGATAACAAAAATACTTGCTTGCATCAATTTGTTGCGCTGGTTTCTAAGCTAGGGTAACCCTGTATTACCCTATAGCTACACAGATTTGGACAGAAGGATCCGCCCGTCTCCATATTTTACTCAGATTTTCTTCATACAAACAAAAAGTAACGCCATCTGCCATAACTTGTACTAACTAGCGTGGGCGAGAGTTGACGTCAGTGCCACGTTAAAAGAACCTAGGTAGAATTGTCGCTTTAAATATTCGTTTATTTAATTTGTTTACAGGAAAAATACAATGTAAGGTTACTTAACGATGATACTACATCCCATGTTTCTTTTTAGCCTTTATTTCATGATTTTTACAGCCTCTAACAACACCATAATGCATTTTTAAGGAATATCTTTCCACCGCACTGTTCAATTTCTCGCAGACGACTGAGTCGCGAGTGTGCTAAACTTTCGATTTTCGCACCAATTCGCTGGGAGCATTAGTCGCGCGCGTTGGCCGGCTCCTTACGCCAGTAATATATAAGTCATTGATAGCTACACAGTTTTGAGATCGCGTGACTAAGTGTCATACGAGTACGTTATCTTTAACAGTAGTCGGCAAATAAGACATTTTTAATGTTTGACGTTATATTAAAGTGATTACGTGAGTCAGCGGCGCGTTTACTAACATAATTCCCCAAAAAATCTAAATACTACTGATTCACTTATCAATAACATTTTAGAGTCGGGAGAACTACTGGATTAGGGCGATCGGGCCTTAGTCGACCACGTGGGCCTAGTTCGGGTTGGTCGACTACACACACAACCTTCGAGCAAAGTATATATATTAGTACTAACATACAGTATGGACACTCCCTACCGCCCTCTTGATTGCGACCTCACCCCCTCGTCACCCAGATTGATAGATTGGTTACAGATTGGTTTTCGAACGTATAAGATTTCGCCGCCATTTTGTTTGTTCCGTCATTCCTTTTTTGAAATGTCATTTCTGGCTCGTTGTATGAAGTGACCAGGGTGTGCTTCGAGTCTCTTCGCAGGCGTGTGCAGGTTTCCTCGCGATGCTTTCCTTCACTGTAAGAGCGTCGGAAAAGTCGACCAACACGCACTGGGCCCGCGCGGTCGACTAAGGCCCAATCGCTCTAATTCAGGGTTAGATCGAGCCCTTCGGTGGGGACGTATATGAGCTAATATGCTGATAATGATGAGAACTACCTGCAAACTTGAAACTTGG
Organism: Coleophora flavipennella; assembly: GCA_947284805.1. NCBI lineage: Eukaryota > Metazoa > Arthropoda > Insecta > Lepidoptera > Coleophoridae > Coleophora > Coleophora flavipennella. The sequence goes on from OX369297.1 coordinate 4,457,710, forward strand.
CAAGAAGCGTACAAACAAATGTAGCTTGTAGGGTATAATCGTTAACAACCCATAAATGTGCCCAGTGGTGGGGCAACGGTCTCTTCCCAAACTCGGGGAGGTTAGGCCATAGTTCACACGGGGGCTAAGTCCAGGTTGGTGGAGACACCGGGGGCTAAGTCCAGGTTAGTAGATCAGTATATGAACTAAAATATTGTTTTAATGGCGGGATGCCAATTTCTATTAAATTGGCGCCGAAAAGGTAGCTTTGGGAGACGAATCACGTGGTCGCTGATAGAGCTCGGATTGAGGTGACTTTGAGTTAATTCTCTTTTTAAGACCGTCTCTTTACTGATTCACAGTATTTCCCATCGCGAAATAACGATGAAACACCTCAAAACGTATCCTCAACCCTACGCGATCGAATCAGAAACGAGGAGATCAGCAAGAGAATCGCTAAACTGAAGTGGCAGCGGGCAGGGCACATGGCTCGTAGAACAGATGGCCGTCGGGGCAGTAAAGTTCTCGAGTGGCGACCGCGCACCGGATGACGTAGCGTAGGAAGTGGACCGGTCGTCGTGGAAATCCTTGGGGGAAGTCTTTGTCCAGCAGTGGACGTCTTTCGCCTGATATGATGATGATGACCTAAAAACGGAATGAGTCGTAAAATTAACCTATTATGGAACGCCTTCCCCGTTAGAATTCTTCGCAACTAATAGCACAGATGAGATACTAGTTACTTTCAATAGAGAGTGAACGTCACTGTCGTACATAGGAGTATCACGTCACGCATGAACAGATTAGTTTAGTAGATAAAGATCCCAACAAAACATATATGTGAAATGGAGCCAAGTTCGATATTAAAAAAATACAGCGATCTAAATAGGTATGTACCCAGTTCTATAGTGGTTCCTAAATCATAGCTACGAAACTTCAAATATAGAAATATTTATTTTAGACTTCTCCAAATAATAGAGGTGATACATTTTGGTATATACAGGTTGTAATAAAATTGGTGTAGGTCCCGTTAACTAGGTGTTCTACTAGTCATATTGAACAACTTTCTCCAAGGAACCCATAGTAAATTTTTGGACCCTCCATACTAAAATGCACAAAATGGGTCGATCAGCTGATCGATTTGTATGAAGAGTAAAAACTATTTTTTTATGTTTTTAGCAAAGTCGTAAAACAAAAGTTGTTCAGTATGATGAGTAGAAGCCCCAGTTAACGGGACCTACACCAATTTTGTTACAACATGTATTTACACTAATTCCACATGAAATTCCTAAATAAAACTACACGTTATAACTTATCAGCCACTGGTTCTTCACACCATCTTCAGGCAGACTATTACACAATGTACATACGAAATAAATTTTAGGGTTACCAGTTAATTAAAATATCTTCAGATACGGTTTTCAGTTGCTTAAAAGAAAATTTGTCATAATTAGCTTTGTGTACGTGCAATAACCTACCTCGATAGTGCCTTTATAGACACAAAAAATCGCAAGTGTGTAAGTCAAACAGATTTTAAGTTACAGGTAGGTCGAAAGTCTTCCGAAATGGTTCGTGTAGTATAACCCACGGTCGGTCTGTGTCGCCTTTTTCTTTTGGAACTTGGCGGACACACTGCCGTGTGTCTAGATGCAAACCTGTCTCCGAAGGACTGGATGCTCTTTGTGAAGATGTGATTCACTTTCTTTGTCTATAACATTATGCGGTACGAAAGTATACACAATAGAGATCACGCGCGGACATTTGAGTGACGTATCTCAGCCTAACGTAATAATAAATAAATAAATAAATAAATAAATGCAGACAGCAGTAAATCATTTTAATTCTGACGTTAATGCCCGAAACTGACAGCTAAAGTATATGTTAATAATGATAAAAATGTACTTTGCAGTTTTCATAAGAAAATCGATCCTTCCTTTATAGACAAAAAATCGCAAGTGTGTAAGTCAAACAGATTTTAAGTTACAGGAAGGTCGAAAGTCGTCCGAAATGGTTCGTGTAATATAACCCACGGTCGGTCGGTGTCGCCTTTTTCTTTTGGAACTTGGCGGACACACTGCCGTGTGTCTAGATGCAAACCTGTCTCCGAAGGACTGGATGCTCTTTGTGAAGATGTGATTCACTTTCTTTGTCTATAACATTATGCGGTACGAAAGTATACACAATAGAGATCACGCGCGGACATTCGAGTGACGTATCTCAGCCTAACGTAATAATGTAGACAGCAGTAAATCATTTCAATTCTGACGTTAATGCCCGAGACTGACAGCAAAAGTATATTATGTTAATAATGATAAAAATGTACTTTGCAGTTTTCATAAGAAAATCGATTGTTGCTGTTTCGTGAAATAGGTATTGGTGATTGTAGTCTGTAGTTTATTACTCACTAGCTGTCCCGGCGAACTTCGTACCGCCTCACACTATACTACACTACACTACACCACACTACACTACCGCTACCGCTACACTATCACTACCACTACCACTACACTACACTACTTTTTGTTAATATTGCAGGAATTTTTAGGTATTTTTTACACCTTGGGTTACATTATTTGAGTTTTAGTAAGGATCCCTAATTTTTTGAAAATATAATATAGCCTATAGCAACCGCGGATAGTGTAGCTACCCAACGGTGAAAGAATTTTTCAAATCGGTCCAATAGTTTCGGAGCCTATTCAAAACAAACAAACAAACAATCAAATCTTTCCTCTTTATAATATTAGTATAGATTGGAGTATTATTAATTTCGCACTTCATTTCGCAATTCCGATAACAGCTCTTTTTAAAATTAACTGTGATTCATCTGCGTGCTGTTTTCAATTCGTGTTGGAATAAAATATCATCATCAAATCAGCTCATAAACGTCCCCACCGAGGGGCTCGAGCCTACACTGAATTTGGAAAAAAATATCATATAGCGACGAAATTGAACGGTCACAGCTGGAAACGGTAAACACGTTAAAAAAACGACTTCAATCGCAACATTTTACTTACAATTTTGCTTTATTATATTTATTATTTATGGTTTTTAAATTTTCTAAAAAAGTACTTAACCAATTTTGATAAAATTTATATGGGACCAACTCGGGAGCATACCCTATCAAATAAAAAAATTCGAGCGAGACCTACAGTACTCGCATATGATGTGTAACATGTGACAAAATACTTTAGGTTAGTTAGATTTGATGACGATATTGTACCTGGGTGGCGGATCTGACAGTAACGAAAAAAACCGACCAAGTGCGAGTCGGACTCTCGTAAAGTAGAATTCCGCGCTTTCGCGACTTCCTGTTACACATTTCCGTCCCATGTTACACATTTCCGTCCCATTTCACGAAATCACTCCCACAAATTGCAGAAAAGCGAGAGCAAAGATGTTACACATCAAAAAAAGAATCATAAAAGTAGGTTAACAATCTGCCAAGATATCGCGTAACAAACATAAAAAATCATACAGTCGAATTGAGAACCTCCTTCTTTTTGGAAGTAGGTTAAATACAAAAATACTTATATGATGATGAATTGATGATAGACCACATCATCATTGTCTGGTTCTGCTCTAATTTACCTAAAACCCATATACAGATGTAACAAAATTGGTGTACCACCGTGTTACCTGGTGCTTCTACATTATGAAAAAGAAATCCAAAAAGACCCACAGGTAATTCTGAAAAAAATTTACAAAATCGATCAATCAGCCAGCTGATCGATTTGTAAAGATTTCAATTCTTTTTGTGAATTTATTGTGACTGTGGGTTTCTTAGAGAAAAATGTTCGGTATGATGTGCACGTTACGGAAAACATAGTGTAGGCAGGCCTCCGACTCGGTGGACCGATGACCTGGTGAAGGTCGCGGGAAGCCGCTGGATGCGGGCAGCGCAGAACCGGTCATCGTGGAGATCCTTGGGGAGGCCTATGTCCAGCAGTGGACGTCCTTCGGCTGATATGATGATGATGTGTATAGAAATCAATTTTGTTAAACCTGTTTTAATATCGGCAAACTAGTCGTATAATTATTACTCAGTGAGGAATTCACCGTAATTTGCATTTCGTGAAAGCTAGTGCTCATACCAGTGTCACACCCCGGACACTGCCTACAACGGTCGTGAAATGACATTCTAAAAACAAATGACGGAGCAAACAAAATCGCGGCGGAATCCTATACGTTCGAGAACCAAACTATAACCAATCTGTATCAATGTGGGTGACGAGGGGGTGAGGTCGGAATCTAGAGAGCGGCAGGGAGTGTCCATACTGTATGTTAGTACTAATATTATATACTTTGATAGTGTGCAAGATTGTTACTTTTTAACCGACTTCCAAATTGGAGGCTGTTCTTCAATTCGACTGTTTTTTGTATGTTTGTTACGCGATATATTTGCATATTGTGAACTGATTTTCATGCGTCTTTTTTTATTCGATGGGCCCAGGTTATTCCCATATAAATTTTATCAATATCGGTGTAGTACTTTTTGAGAAAATTTGCAAAAACCAAAAGTAATAATGCAAAATGAACTTTTAAGTTGTTGCGATGGAAGTCGGTTTTTTATCGTATTAAGCGTTTTCAGTATCTTCAATTATATTATTAAAAATATCGGTATTGCTTACACATTAGACAGACCAGCGGCGACATTCTGTAAATACCTATTTTTCATGTCAATGTTACACTGTCTAGGCTATTAAAAGACCGTTATAAGATATTGAACTATGTCGTGACTACTGTGTTGTATGTCACTGAAGCGAAAATTACGATAATATAAAATGGAAACGAAAATCGGGTTTCATTTACAATACAATACTAAAATAAATCGCGCAAGTTACATTACTTTTAGGATTAGAGGAATCCCATTCCTGAATCTCATCAGGCGTCATAAAAATTAACGACTAAACGACTAGCTAATAATTGAAAACGATAAACACGTTAAAAAACCGACTTCCATCGCAACAACTTAGTACATTTTTACATTTATTATTTTTGGTTTTGTTAATTTTCTAATAAAGTACCTACTACACCGATTTTGATAAAATTTATATGAGACCACGCGGAAAGCACTAGCTTTCAAATAAGAAAAGAATCATAAAAATCGATTCACCCAGTCAAAAGTTCTGAGGTAACACACATAAAAAAATAAACATACAGTCGAATTGAGAACCTCCTCCTTTTTGGGAGTCGTTTGAAAAAGGCTAAAGGCTTTAACGACGACGTAAGAGATTTCAATGAATGTTTGGAGGAATCGAGATTCAATCCATTCAATCTCTTTACCCCTATACCCTGAAACACCTGATATTGTATCCTACCAACACTTTTCGTGCACGTTTGTGGGTTTACTTACCGTAAGTAAATTAAGCCGCCGCCGCCGTTGATATGGCAACACATTCGGCCAATGTTTGGCGCTTGACACCGCCGATGCAAGAAAGAAAAGGAGAACATAGTTTTGACTGAAAACCTAGGCTAATCCGCGCAATTCACGGCACCGTCATCCTGGTCTTGCGACTGGTGTAACATTGCACAAATCGGAACTCGGGACCCATGGGTGCGAGCGTTATGAAACGCTGAACACGTTAACAAACCGACTTCCATCGCAATAACTTAGTACAGTTTTGCATTAGTTTTTTGGTTTTTAAAAATTTAAAAATTTATTACATTTATACATTACAGTATTACGGCCAAGCATGCCTCTCCATACATGTACGCTGATAATGATAACCTGATAAATAACACTTGGCCTACACAGCTATGAATGGACAACACTGGTTTATGTGGTAATTTTACACGCCACGTTAAGTAATGTGCCGGTTTGAATGCTCATGTAAATTAATAGCTATATTCTTTAACAAGAATAAGGTTTTAAATAGACTCTGTATATTGTTGTTCGTGATGTTGTAATAGTTTTCACGAGCATTGAAACTGGCGCAACGATAAAAATGGAGACATTGATGCCTGACTATCTTTAGTTTTTATTCGTACTTAGATTAAGGCTTATACCGCCGCCAGCGGCAATTTTTGTAACCATTTTTTTTACTTCAGGTAAGGATTTTTGTATCGAAAAAAAAAAAGGTTTTGTAATTTACAGGATATGAGGAGTGATTTCCATTTCCTCGAATTCTATTTTAATTCATAGAACTAAAGAAGAAAAAGTATCCTAATGCATCCTTTTTTTATAGTTGTAACCATAGAACTGCTACAATTTTAATTGAAACAATATGATAATTTATTAACTTCATAAAAAAAGTATATAAAATGATTTGGTTTTCTTACTTTTTGGAAATTCTTCTTATTTTAATTATAATGAATGGAAAAACTACAATTTTCGCACGATTCCTCCGCAATCTCCGCACCGATTAACGTAACAGCCACGTTGCAGTATGAGTTGGCTAAAACTTTATTTCCAAGCTATTTCGTTCGATGTTTGAAACATCGTGAATCGACGAAGGAGCCTTATTGTATTTTTATATGTTTCATATTTCTTCGAACGCCTAACGGTGACGAATTTATTACTTACTAGTCTGATATCGTTTTTACGCCTATCGAGGATGCACGGAGCGTGAAATAAAAATTAGCCTATATTATGTTTATCCAGTGCTTGATCTATCTACCTACCAAATTTCTTCCAAATCCGTTCAGACTTTTAGGCGTAAAAGTGGAACAGACAAACCAACAAACATCCATACTTTTTCGTTTATAATATTAGTGTGAAGATATTTCCAGTTGAAAACAAAAATTCTACGATACAGCATCAATTTTATTTCTGTTTCAAATTGCTTCATGCCCGTAATTGTAATAATACCTAGCAACTTAACCGACTCCATGGCGTAACGGTTAGTCCATTCGCTTCACACCAGGAGGTCGCGGGTTCGATTACCGGCGGGGTCAACTTGTAAGACTCGGTTTGGTTGGTTGTAGGGAATTCTCTAAGCCCGCCTGGCTAGCTACCACCATCTTAACTAAGTCTTGCCGCCAAACATCAGTGTTAACAACATTGCTGTGTTCCGGCTTGAAGATAAGATAGCCAGTTCTCGATTGCGTTGGGGAATCTTGGTAAGCCCGTTTTCATCTTCGGCATCATCGTCACTTACCATCAGGTGAGATGATGCCAAGGCACTGATGAGAGGTTACGCGAAAGTTTGTATGTATGGATAGATGTTTGTTACTCTTTCACGCAAAAACTACTGAACGTATCTAGATGAAATTTGGTAGGTAGACAGATTAGGACCTGGATTAACATATAGGCTACTTTAATTCGACTCGGATCGCGCACTGCGCACCCTCGGAGACAGTCGTAAAAACTATGTTCACACGAGCGAAGCCGCTGGCAAAAGCTAGTTGAGAATAAAAATAAAATCCTTAAGAAACCTATAGTTCTAATATTTTATACGCCAAAAAAAAGACTTTTTCCACATAGATAAGTTTATTAGCCAACTTCGTGTCACAAGTCCAAATGTTTTTTGCGTTGTGGCCATTGTTTCTTAAAAGAAAATTGTTTCATTTCGACTTCTTATTTGCCTTCTTCTCGGCGGTGGACCTTAGACCTGGTGAAGGTTGCGGGAAGCCGCTGGATGCAGGCAGCGCAGAACCAGTCTTCGTGGTAATCTTTGGGGGAGGCTTATGTCCAGCAGTGTACGTGCTTCGGCTGATATGATGATGATGATGATGATGAATCACCTCCTAAATGCGTCCCTTGTTCACAGTCAGCCCGGATTTGCTTCTTTATAGCAGTCATTTCATCATATCAGCTCATATACGTCCTTATCGAGGGGCTCAAGCCTACCCTGAATTAGGGCGATCGGGCCTAAGTCGACCACGCGGGTGCAAGTACTCTTTATTGTACTGTGACGCGGGCCCAGTGCGGGTGGGTCGACTTCACACACAACCTGCGAGTTTCTCCGCAGGCGTGTGCAGGTTTCCTCACGATGTTTTCCTTCACCGTAAGAGCGTCGTATAAACGTACATATACAATCTAAATTCGAAATCAAATTGGTACGTGGCAGTATTCGAACCGCAACCTGGCCGTTACGCCACCGACGACGCTTGCTTCTTTATAGCAGTCATTAAAGTTGATTCCAGTGCAGTCCATGCTTCCAACCGAGAGGCGGAAAAGCTTAAATTTACTATTACGTAGGCAGACAGACAGACAGACGGTCTGGAAAAGCGCCAAGGTTCGGTTCCTTCGTTTACGGAATTTACCTTCACACACTGTTTCAAACACTGTCTGGTGTCATTATTATTATTCAAATAAAATACTTACAAAATAATAATTACGCTTTTTTTTATAAAACATACATTATCATCATCATTATCATATCAGCCGAAAAACGTCCACTGTTGGACAAAGGCCCCTCCCCCAAGGATTTCCACGACGACCGGTCCTGCGCTGCCCGCATCCATCGGCTTCCGGCGATCCTCACCAGGTCGTCGGTCCACCGCGTGGGAGGCCTGCCTACGCTACGTTTTCCGGTGCACTGTCGCTACTCGAGAACATACGGTTTTTCCATATACAACACTAGCTTATTTATCGTTATTATGACCGTCTTTGAGGGTGAGAGTGGCTCGCAAGAGTAGACAGTTCACTCCAGATCCCTCGGGAACTATACTGATTAGCAGTTATGTCACTTCCCACCCCCTCAACTACTTCTATGCAAAAAAAAAAAACGTTTATCCATTGGGAATTATCTCGGGCTATGTTAATTAGTAGAAATTAGTGTAATTTCTTACCCCCTCAACCATCTTTGTGCAAAAATATCGGACTAGGCTATTTGTGTCTGTCTGTCAGCGAACTGTATAATGTATTTCATTAACCATAAAAGGAAGACAGTTGAAACTTTCACAATGGGTTTACCGCTTTGACAACAAATATTAAAAATTAGAAGAAAAAAAACGAGACCTACAGTACTCGCATATATGATGTGTAACATGTGACAAAATACTGGTCGTACATTCACGGGCCGACCCTTCGAATAGTAGTATGTCATCTTTGCCTTTGCCATCACACTAGGCGGCATGGCTATGACAACCTTAGTTTTCGAGAATTAAAAAACGTTCGCATTTCCTGTTACACATTTCCGTCCCATTTCACGAAATCACTCCCACAAATTGCAGGAAAGCGAGAGCAAAGATGTTACACATCAAAAAAATAATTAAGGGGTTCCCTATACAAAAAAAAACGTGTTTTTAAAGTTACCTAATTTAAGAAGTATTTTTGATTTAGCTCTCTTAAAAACGTTAATACATACAAGCGTGAAACTTGGTGTGAATACAGTACTAACTCTGAAGTAAGTCTGTCGCTCGCGTTGATGTTTTTTTGTTTTTAATGTGAATAGGTATCATTGTCATAGATGTGTGGAGAGGTGTGGTGGTACGCGAACCTCAGAGCTTCAGTCCGACTCTCACTTGGCCGTTTTTTTTTTACAAACTGATTTCAAATTTCCAGTAAAGGCGTTTTGCGTACAAAATCCGAAAATTTTAATGAAAATAACTCGAAAATCGTGGAATGTCGTGAGTGGAACATACATGGGAGTGATTCGGATACCCCATGAGGTGCTCCACTTCCGGACCACAGCATATTACTCTTTCCTGGGTTTCTCTTCCCCCCGTATGTCTTCTCGTGTAAGTTATACAGAATGATTACATTATAAATCGGCCTTGCACCAACAAATGCTTTATGCCGCCAGCAAAAGAGGCACTGATGAATTAACTTGTAAATGCGGGCCGCACACACACGTAACTCCATCAATGCCTAGTTGTGGCCAAGGCTTGTATAGTAATTTTCTCAAATAATGCGCGGAACTTAAATTAAGTATTTAATTAAGTTCATCACACTCTTTACCTTTACTTAAACTCATTTTGTCAAATACAATTAATTTTCAAAATCAATGATGAACAACGAACAACAATAATAAAATTGTTCACGCGCCAAAGTGTTCATTTGTTTTTTTTTTCTATTTGTAAGCCAGTTCGAAATTTAAATAAAATCTTTGATCAGTTGACCTCCTTACTTGCCATCTTTCGGAGTAAAAGATCGTTCCATTTTTTAATTACATTACAGATATGAGTTTACATAGTAATTTTATTTGGCCGCTAAAACACGACAGATATGGATTTTCATACAACTTTTGCCGGCCGCTGCTTTTATGTAATCGGCCATTAGTACTTTCGATTTATCTCTAAGAAGGTTGTCAAAATAATGCTAAAATTTCCAAGAATTTCATACCTATACATTCATTATACAGGATGTAACAAAATTAGTGTAGGTCCCGTTAACTGGGGCTTCTACTCATCACATCATACTGAACAACTTTTGTTATACTACTTTGCTGAAATCGCAAAAAAAAAAAAATTTACTCTTCTTACAAATCGATCAGCCGATATATACATTTTAGTATAAGGAGGGTCCAATTTTTTTTTCGAGAATTGACTATACGTTCCAAGGGGAAAGTTGTTCAGTATGATGAGTAGAACCCCCAGTGAACGTGTCCTACACCAATATTTTTACACTCTGTATATCGCACACGCTCATATTGGATGTGTTAACATGAAAAGCAAACATTCACAATAAGGTAACGAGACACTTCAGTGTTTGCTCAAACGTGGGAATTTTCACACACCCATTATTGGAGTCAACAAGGACTTTTGTCACTTTGTCACACATTTGTCACATTTATTAGCAACTTTTAAATCGATAGTTTTTCCATTTAGCTGAGACGCCGCGCCGCAGACTGGCGGTAGGGTTGACAGATTCATAAATAATAATTACATGCCTAAATATTTAGGGACAAATCACACCAAGCTATCGGACCCATACTCGGATTCCCTACAGTATGGGAAGCAGAGACATATAAGTCCAAAAGTCATAAACTCTAAGGACTTGGAACGTCGCGTCGGTGGCGTGATGGCAAGGGCCGCTACCGCCTGTCCGGGAGGTTGTGGTTCGAATCCTTCCACGTACCAATGTGTCTTCGAATTTCGATTTCATATGTATACGTTTACGCGACGCAACATCGTGAGGAAAGCCTGCACACGCTTGCGAAGAAACTCGCCCTAATTCAGGGTAGGCTCGAGCCCCTCGGTGGGGACTGGGGACGTATATGTGCTGATATAATGACTCTAAGGGTAGAGCTCTTCAGAAAATCCTGAAAAGTTTTACTTTACTCTTCAGCTGCTGAAACTGAACATCTTTCCATGAAATCTGTAGATACAGATAAGTAGGTACTCAATTCGGAAAAAGTGAATCTTGGTATATTTTGGTGTCAGATTTTTTTACGAATCGAGTATAGGCACAGATGAGATACTAGTAACTTGCATAGGTTACTTAAAAATTTTAGGTATCTCAGAAAATCCCTATGTAGATATATTAAACATTAAGGCACAGAGCAAACTGATGCAGTAGGTACAAAATTTTAGGGGTTTAAGTATGAAATTGCCGATTTGATAAAAAAGTTTAAAGTTGAAAATTAATACTAAGAAAAATAGTTATTGAAACAAAATTTATTCTCAAAATAGAATTGGACTATCAGAAATTAATAGCTGGTAAATGTTTAGATATTTTGAGAGTACGGTGGCTTTAAACCCATATAGACAGTTATTTTCAACTCAATTGATCACCATTTTTAAAGGCAAAAAATACACATTTTTAATTTTAAAGCTCTAGAGTTATCGCAGCGGATTCTTCATTACAGAAAAAAATATGTTTTTTTTTATTCAGTTCAGACTCCTCAGCGTGAGCACGACTCAAACTTGGCCAATTTTTACTATTTGTTATATTTATGGATAAGTTCTATAACCACACCAAGTTTTGATCATATATGTATAACTGTTTTTGTGAGAGCCAAAACAAAAAAAAACCTTTAAAACATCGATATATATGTACCTGAATATAAGTCGATGCTTTAAAAACATGTTTGTTGTATGGGAGCCCTCTTTAATCCAAAAAATGTCCCAAAAAAGGAGTGTATTGTTTTTTATTATTTTTCTTGTTATAGCGGCAATAGAAATACACACTGCGAAAATTTCAACTGTCTACTTATTCATTATATCAGCTCCTATAGGTCCCCACCGATGGGCTTGAGCCTACCCTGAATCACGGCGATCGAGCCTTAGTCGACCACGCGGGTCCTGTGCAGGTTGGTAGGCTTTACACACAACCTTTGAGTTTCATGTTTACCTTCACGGTAAGAGCATCGGATAAACGTTCATATGAAATCGAAATTTCGAAAACACATTGGTACGGGGCAGGATTCGAACCACGACCTTCCGGACAGGAGGTAGCGGCTACTATCACCTAATCGGTGGTAGCGGCCCTAGCTCTACCTCTTACAGACAGATAGACAGACAGCGGAGGCTAAGTAATAAGTAGTAAGGTTCGGAACCATAAACTAAAATAAAAATTTGTAGGACTCTGTAACAACGGGCCTTTTATACTTATTATACTGAACAACTGAGTCTCAATTCTTTAAAAAAAAAATCGATCAGTTAATAGACCAATTTAAAAAAAAAATGTTTTCTAGAGAATCGCCTATTGATTTCTTCAAGAAAGTTGTTGTTCGCTCCTATACCAATTTTGTACATGTGTATAATCATGAAATTAAAATGGCAATTGCTACTAGACGAGGCTATAGATAACCGGGTAGTTAGGTGAGATAATACTGGGTAACCTCAGATCAAAAATAAAAGGTAGATTTAGTGTTAGCGCTTTGAAAACGGGGTGTAAAAAACTCTGCTCCTAACACGACGGAGTAGAGTTTTGCTTACAGTCACGCGTTGGAAAACTTACCGTCAACATGCCGACGTGTCTCAAATGCAACCGTCTCAATTACAGTGAAGGATAGGTCACCGTTAAGGTATAGATGCATACGTATATAACAGAACAAGCGTTACCCCATTTTTTGTTGTGATTGTTGTATGAAACTCAATATCTACAAAAACTCTGCTCCTAACAGGACGGAGCAGAGTTTTACTTATAGTCACGCTAACAGAACAAGCGTTACCCCACTTTTTGTTATGATTGTTGTATGAAACTCAATATCTAAATTATTTTTTAATCTGAGCGGGTAACAGTATTATTAATTATAACTATATTACCTTGTGCAGCGTAGATACATTGACATACCTACAGCGCGGAGTGCGACAGGCCTGGCATGACTCCGATTATCGTGGTGATATCGATAATTATAAAGATTTGTATGATATGGAATTGGGTTTTTTGTTTTTAAATAAAAGGTTTTCCTTGTCAGGGTATAATAATCGAAATAAGTTACAGATAGTTTCAATGATTCTCAAGATTACTCCAGTACTTTATACTCGTAGAGTAGACATTCGATTTATTTGTAATAAATGGTTTCGAGTCGAGGTTGTTCATTTTAGTTCAGTTCATTATTTGCGGTTTGGCCACAGATTAGATAATAGTTACTGGTTTGGTTTATAGAAGCAGCAGTAAGCGTATGCCTACATAATTATAATACAATCGTAAATGCAAAAAAAAACTGAAAATTGAATGTTTTTGAAAAAAAAACAACCAGGGCGAGTTAGAATGTGCAACTGAATATGTTAAAATAGTTTTTAAAATTTTTGTTTGTTTGATCGCAATTCGCATGTCACGCAAAAATCTCAAAAAATAACCGTGATATAAAGGGTGTAAAAAATTGCTGTAGGACCCGTTAACTGGGGCATAACTCATCATACTGAACAACTTTCCCGAAGGAACCCATAGTCAATTCGCAAAAAAATAATTCGACGCTCCATACAAAAATGCACAAAATTGGTCGATCAGCTGATTGTTTTGTATGAGTTCAAAAACTTTTTTGTGATTTCAGCAAACTTGTAGAACAAAAGTGGTTCAGTTTGATGATTAGAAGCCCCAGTTAACGGGACCTGCACCAATTTTGTTACACCCTGTATACATATTTTAGCAACAAAAACCTTTGGTACTGTACAAAGATGATATATTCCAGAGGTCCCTTAAAACGACGTGGATGCATGTGACGTACCTACGCTACGGATAGTAAACTACTGCTGCTGCAGATGGAAGTGGGCTTGCCAAGATTCTCCAATGCAATAGAACTGGATATCTTGTCATCATGTCGGAACACAACATGGTGTTAACATTGATGTTTTAGCAGCAAATTTTAGATAAAAGCCAGCCAGGCGGACTTACAAATGCCCTACAAGCATGATCTGCCGGGAATCGAACTTGCGACCTACACTACAACACACTACTTCAAGAAACCCAGTTTACTCCCAGACCTGACACGTATATCATCATATCAGCCACAAATCGTCCACTGCTGGACAAAGGCCTCACCCAAGGATTTCCACGACGACCGGTCCTGCGCTGCCCGCATCCATCGGCTTCCCGCGATCTTCACCAGGTCATCGGTCCACCGCGTGGGAGGCCTGCCTACGCTACGTTTTCCGGTGCACGGTCGCCACTCGAGAACTTTACTTACTTACTTTACAACAAAAAAAACCGACTTCAAACGCACTAGTCGCCACTACGATATTCGAAGGTTCCTCACGATTTCTCTGGGATGCCATCATCAGATCCTGGTTTCCTTTTTCATGGTGCCACCCTTGCGATATCTCCTGTGCAACAAAAAAGGATCATCAAAATCGGTTCAAAAACGACAAAGTTATCCGCGAACACACATAAAAAAATCGAATTGAGAATCGTCCTTCTTTTTTTGAAGTCGGCTAAAACGCAAATACTTACTGAAGACGTGATGCATATGTTCAACAGCAGGGGCGTACACAGAGGGGGTCTTTATTTAATGTTAAATCAATAATGTTAATCTTTATTTAATGTTAAATAAAGACACAAATTTTAATTAATAAAAATAATAATAATAATAATTCTCATAATTTTTTACTGTACTTCATATCTGTAAGAACTTTTTTTTTATTAAAAATTTGAGTGCGTTTGACTGGAACTCACCTGATGGTAAGTGATGATGCAGTCGAGGATGGTACACGAAAACTCAAATAATGCATATTCACTCTTGCCTATTTTTAAATTGTCTTTTTGTTTTACATTTTATTCGTCAAGGAACGTCATATTATTCTTTCTTCCGGAGGTGGGCGTTAGTAACTGCGACACAGTCCTCGACTAATGCAGTTGCTATCGTACACATTAATTTTGTACACTTAGTTTAAGTTCCAAATAAATAATTTTAATTAATTAATTTTAATTAACTGCATAGGTGCGTATATGTATCGCAAAATGTGGCATCATTTTCAAGCGACTTCCAAAAAGGAGGAGGTTCTCAATTTGACTGTATGTTTTTTTTTATGTGTGTTACCTCAAAACTTTGGACTGGGTGAACCGATTTTTATGATTCTTTTTTTATTTGAAAGCTGGTGCTTTCCGTGTGGTCTCCCATATACGTTTTATCAAAATCGGTGTAGTACTTTATTAGAAAATTAAAAATAATAATGCAAAAAGTTACTAATTTGTTGCGATGGAAGTCGGTTTTTTAACGTGTTTAGCGTTTTCAATTATTAACATTGATTGTTGACCTATCAGAATCGTGAAATTTCGCGCCAGCTTCGATCGCGTTAATGTTGAAGCTGAAATGTCCGCGATCGTGAATGATAGCATCCCAAGACTCGGAGCTGAGCAAAGTGGCAAAGGTGGTTTTCCAGCAAGTAGAAAGAAGCGTGGAGCTGTAGCTCTGAGAAACGTTTTTCCTTAATGCACCGGGAGGCAGCGGAAAATAATTTTAAACAAAAAAAAACGACTTCAACCAGGAAACTAAGGTTCCCCTCGATTTCTCTGGGATGCCATCATCAGATCCTGGTTTCCTTATTATGGTACCTCCCTTGGGATATCTCCTTTCCAACAAAAAAAGAATCATCAAAATCGGTTCACATACGCCGAAGTTATCCGCGAACACAAAAATAAAAATATGTACGGTCGAATTGAGAAACTTCCTCCTTTTTTTGAAGTCGGTTAAACACTACACTTCTTTCTTATGGCGGAAATCAAGCGACGAGGAAAAATCGCTCTCGGGTAAAACGTGCTGAACCACCTGGGTGCTTTTGTGTGAGATGGGTGATGTTATTTTAATCGCTTCCGTGGCGTAATGGCGTTAATCCATTAGCTTCCCACCAGGAGGTCGCAGGTTCGATTTCCGGTGAAGTCTTACTTTGTAACATTCGGTTTGGTTGGTGGTAAGGCATTTTCTAAGCCAGCTTAGCCATTACCATGGCTACCACCATCTTATCTAAATCTTTGATGTGTTCCGACATATAAGATAGCCAATTCCCCATTGCGCTGGGGAATCTTCGTAAACCCGCTTCCATCTTCGGCATCATAGTCACTTACCATCAAGTGAGATGATGCCAAGGGCTTATTATAAAAAAAATACCTTCAGGATACCCATCAATTACCAATGAACTGGTACAAATGCCACAGTTTCTGTGTAGTAAAATTGTCCGCTGAGGAACTGATTTACAGCGTGTTCGGTGACTTTGGTCAAATAGTGCACCAATAAGTCTCTCGGGTGTGTGAGTGGGCAACCATCATAACAGCCGAAGGACGTCCACTGCTGGACATAGGCCTCCCCCAAGGATTTTCACGTCGACGGGTTCTGTGCTCCCCACATCCAGCGGCTTTCCGCGATATTTACCAGGTCATCGGTCCACCGAGTGGGAGGACTGCCTACTCGTGGTCGCCACTCGAGAACTTTACTGCCCCAACGGCAGTCTGTTATAGAACAGAGTGGGCAATACTCACCCCTAAAAATGGGCAAGGCACATAGTTCGCAGAATAGAAGGCCATTGGATCAGTGAAGTTCTAGAGTGGCTACCGGAAGACTTACCGTAAGCAGGCCTCTCACTCGGCTGACCGACAATTTAGTGAAGGTCGCGGGAAGTCGATGGATGCGGGCAGCGCAGGACCGGTCGTTGTGGAAATCCTGGAGGAGGCTTTTGTCCAGCTGGCTGTGGACGTTTTTCAGCTAATATTATAATGTTAGCGCGAAATTTAAATTTTTAAGGTTTTTAGTTAATAATGACTTGAAGTAATCTATTCTGTACTAGTTTCAATGATAGTTTAATTAAACCATTCAATGATAACCTGTTGACGTAAATATATAATGGGTAGGTAATTATTTATGAACAGTTATAAGCCGGCTTTGGCGCAATTTATAATAGGTTTCAAATAGTTTCTGTTATCAGACGATATACCAAAGTACAATTATACAAAATTAGGCAGGTCTATGCATAAGCTTTACTGTAATATCTTCATTGAAATTTTAAAATAACTTGTTTATTTTCTTTGTTGTTTAATTGAATAAAAACTATAATATATAGCTAGTCAGTCAATGTCTCCGTACAGTTTGTAAATATTGGTCCATACATAGTCGTACAAATATTTTGTTATTTTTCTGCTTGCCATACTCATTCTATTCTACTCGGACAGCTAAATGAAAACAAAAACAAAAAAAAGAATATGTCGTACGTAACGACCAGTCGTAATTTTAATGACAGATGTTTTGTAAATAGATATTGCTATTTTTATGGGTTAAATGTTTGTTTTGAATATTATGCTTTTGTTCTATTTGACAAAGATCTGCTGGGATCACTGAAATAGCGACTCTTTCCAATTATGAAAACATATTTAGTTAACGTATACAAAAACAGGGTTGAACGCACGCGCGCTTATTTGAGCGGTACAGCATTTTTCCGTCGCTCTATCTCTTTCTATCGAGAGGCACGATTCGTCAGAAACGGATAGGCCACAGTTCAACCCTTAATTTTGTCGTGGAAAACTTTACCATATTATATTTGTATCAATTTGTATTATCAATATTTACAAACTGCATTAAAATGTTTGTAAATGGACAAACATGGAAACAAAACGTGAAGTAATTTCTAAAAAATAAAAACCAGTTTCAATTGGTATTTAATTCTTAAATTAACTTACACACAGTAATTAAGTGAATATAATGCTTGTAGGAACATGCTCGATGTTAAAATGTAAGTGATTAAAATGATAAAATGATTTGTTTACAAGTGTGGCCATTTCCAAACAAATAGATATTCCATACACTGCGTCCACAGCACGTCATTGGCGGCATGTCCGACAAATCGAGACCAAGTGGTCACCCGGCCGTGTTACCATTGACGTGCGAGTGACCTACCTAGAATAGATAATAGTTTAGTAAATTTTCTCTCCAGTAAGGATATCAACTCCATCACATTTCCGTGAATCTTCTGCGAATCCTGTTGTAAAATACTTTTCTGTTTGCATTCTAACGTCATATCGAAACGGGGAGCGGGCTTTTCCATTCTTCGATTAACTATTAATTGAATAAATAGGTAGTCGAAATAGGAAGTCTTAGAGCTTTATCTATCACACTAGCGATCTGCGAGCGGGTTCATAGCCAGACGAGGGCGAAGAAAGTTCTCGCTCGCCTCTTTACACGTCGTTGACTTAATTTAACTTTATCACACTAGCGAACTGCGAGCGGTTTCAAAGCCAGCCGAGGGCGAAGAAAGTTCTCGCTCGCCTCTTTACACGTCGTTAACTTAATTTAGCTTTATCACACTAGCGAACTGCGAGCGGTTTCAAAGCCAGCCGAGGGCGAAGAAAGTTCTCGCTCGCCTCTTTACACGTCGTTAACTTAATTTAGCTTTATCACACTAGCGAACTGCGAGCGGGTTCAAAGCCAGCCGAGGGCGAAGAAAGTTCTCGCTCGCCTCTTTACACGTCGTTAACTCAATTAACTTTCTAGCGAACTGCGAGCGGTTTCAAAGCCAGAGGAGGGCGAAGAAAGTTCTCGCTCGCCTCTTTACACGTCGTTAACTCAGTTAACTTTATCACACTAGCGAACAGCGAGCGGGTTCGAAGCAAGCTGAGGGTAGAGAAAGCTATCGATCGCCTCAACACGCTTGCAAATTGCCAGTGTGATAGATAAGGCATTTACATTCTGCCTCGTTGGTAATGTGTTTCGTGTAATTTGTATTGAAAGGGGTTTGAAAATTTTTGTATGGAGACTGGCATACTGGAGTCCGTCATATTTTTTTTTTTTTTCAAAATGACGTCGCACGTTGAGACCTATATATTTGGATAGGGGACATACAGACAGACAAAAAATGTCACGTAACATAGTGTCCTAAAACGTCACGTTACGGAAATAGTTGAATATATATATTCCATAATAATTTTGATTATTTTGAACTTCTATATTATCTCAGAAACGTGACACTTTAGGCCAAAATGTTATATGACATTTTTTGTTCTTCTATAATATGTGCTCTATCCAAAAACACAGGTTAGATTGTGCGACGCCATTTTGAAAAAAAAAACAAAATCGCGAATCCTCAGTATGCCAATAACTTTCAAACTCCTTTCCCAACAATTGGCGATTGGTTTTTTTTTTGATATGTGGGTGTAACTTATTTCTTTCGGTTCTGAGAATGGTACTGCCCCTTACCCTAAGTACCAACCACCAATCCGTGTATACTAAGACCGTTTCATGTTTAGTTTCGTCGCGGGAGTCATATTGCGCGAGCGTATTCCTGCTTTTGAACGTATGCTGTGGCGTGCTTGCCGCGGCAACGTGTTTCTTCGACAAGCTGAGATCGACACGCCTCTTGAGGATCCCTCTTCGGTAAGTTCCTTATAATCTTTACTCAAACATGCGACAAGCTGAGATCGACACGCCTCTTGAAGATCCCTCTTCGGTAAGTATCTTATAATCTTTACTCAAACATGCGACAAGCTGAGATCGACACGCCTCTTGAAGATCCCTCTTCGGTAAGTATCTTATAATCTTTACTCAAACATGCGACAAGCTGAGATCGACACGCCTCTTAAGGATCCCTAAGGACTAACAAATTTAATTTTCCTGTGGAAACGGAAGGACTTTACATTTTCTCATCATAAATTAAGATTTTAGGGCAAATAGTTTCGATATATTTAAAAAAATATATATAATTTACCTCCCTACAATGACTCCTTATGTTTGAAATTCATTTATTTACGTTACACGTCCGTCTTTGGGTCACCGACTTACGTATGTGTACTATAGGTAGGTATAGACAGGAGGTGGAGAAAAGCATCGCTTCACGCTGCGTTTCTCAATTGGCGGTGGGTGATGTAGAGATCGTATGTCTCTACATACATCTACTCTCAGCCTCTTTGCTTAGTTTCTTGCCAGCGCGAATCGTATTAAGAATATTAATTTAAATTTGATTTTGTATGTCATTCGGAAGCTTTTTGAAACAATAGATAGATTCGAGGGCTGACCGTGAGCCAGGACGGAGGTCCTTTGAGTAAAAGTATATTTTCAATTATCCGCGCGACTGGGCTGAGTTCCCCTAAACCATAGCAAGAAAGTAAGAGGAATCATTGAAGCTACTAAAAATCAGTCAGCCGACAGAGCCTTCCATCAATTTTTACGTTTTAAAATATATAATAATTATTTAAAACGTATCCCAAATATTTTATTTCTTATTACACCCCCGGCGTCTCGTTGACGACGTCACAGTACCAAATTTCAACTCAATCGGTCCAGTAGTTTTTGAGCAAATTGGCTGTGACAGACGGACGCACAGACAGACACACGAGTGATCCTATATTTACCTTTTGTGGTACGGAACCCTAAAAAAAGAAAGATTCAACTGTCTATAAGGATTTGTGCTGCAGTAAATAACTTAGAATAAAATCTTTCTTTTTTGTCCCTGAACAGGCCGACGGTATTTGATAATTCCTTAAGAAAAAGTGGGTCCTGCCTGCCTGCCTGACCGTCTCTTTTAAAATATAATAACCAACACATACATAATGTTTTCAATTTCAGTCTGATCGCGTCTACAAGTCTGTGTTCATCATCTTCTTCCAAGGAGACCAGCTGAAGACACGAGTGAAGAAGATATGCGAGGGCTTCAGAGCGACCTTGTACCCCTGCCCAGAGGCCCCGGCCGATCGGCGCGAGATGGCCATGGGTGTGATGACCAGAATAGAGGACCTGAACACGGTAAGTCTAAATAGATTTGTTCTCTTTGTCAGGGTATACGACCATTAGGACTTCAAAGCCACTCTCTACTGCTACCCAGAGGCTCTAGCCATGGGTTGACGGCCGTAATAGTGGGCGGTAAGTAAAACTTTTTGATTCTATATAAAAAAAAGGTTCAAAGATATAAATGATATTAACTTTGTAAAGACATACGAAGGTTTGTGAACTAATCTGTACTCTAAACCCTTGCACTGAAGCCCCAGCTAATCGGTTTAAAATGGTTCTATCTAAGCATTATGAATAAAATCTAGAATCTTGTTCTAAACATTCAAATTCTTCAAAAGAGATTACATACATTTTTATCTTTAATATGAAGCGTCGTCGATCCCCAAATCGAGCTATTTCCTAAACTGTTTTTTCGTTTTAAACAAAGAGTATTAAATACGTTCGACCCTTCATAATAAGCAGGTTCTACCGTACCGTCACACCTCGGTCACTGACGATCAAATGTATGAAACAAACGCGTTCCTACGCACACAGTCTAAGCTCGTGTAGGTGAACGCGTACCATGCTTATGTGAGTGAGATAAGACATGCTAGGGTTGCGGTTGAGGCTACTGAGCGGGGGTGGGCGGCACTTTCAACGGGAGGCAGAGAGTGACCATACTGTACGCTAGTACTCTTTATTGTACTTTGGTACCGTAATTATGTCTATGTGATAGATATCACATAACCTGCCTCCTACCTGCCTCAATAAAGCAAGTCCCCCAACCAGCCTCCACCACATCTTGAACGTCGCTATAACAATATGGCCGTGAATAAATCAGAGTTTGCAGTAAATATCGTAATTCAGCTGTTATCTGCGCAACCTTGCGTCTATTGTGACGAGAATGTCGGTGTCGCCAGCGGTTCTCAAAATAAGCGGTGGCGTCTAGCGTGATTTTTTAAATTCACTACCTATTGGTAAGCTCTTGGCTCTTGGCTTGTTTTCGTGAAAGAGAATGACTTTTGCGCCTAGGAACCTATGCTTTATTTTTGTCTTCTTATGCTAATTGATAGACAACGTATAGGAACTCCAAATCAAAGTTCTGTCGTAGATTTTTTTTTCTGCGAATTGAATTTAGTTCCTTGGGAAGCTTTTCTAGAAGCCAGCCTGTTTATTTTTTTAGCTTTTTCAAAATTTCATTATTAGGTAACTGGCAACAAGACCAACACCAGCCCTTGATTCCATTCGTTTCAAATTTTTTATTTACAAACATGTCCAGTGTCCACTCATAAAGAAACAATGAAAAAAATAAATTTATATACAAATACTATTTACACAGTTATTAGTTAAATTCAATCTTCTTTAATTTAAAAAAAGTATTTGTGTGTGTAGTAATTACCATTTCTCCCTATTCTTAGCCAGCATCTTAAGGTCTTGATACGACACCTTTATTTCCTGATCCTTAAATTCAGACTCCACTTTGAAAACCACTTTGGTCTTTTAAAGCCTCGTTCACACGGACCATTGGACCTGCGGCTTTATGTGGTTAGCTACTATAACCGCGATAATGGTAGGTTACATGTGATTTACTGCAAAATTGATACATTTCTAGGTTGGAAAGGGATAGATATTATCATGTTTGCTAGAGTGAGAGAAATAAAAGATATCAAATAGTTATTTCCACCGCATGAAACTACTAGTTATTCATGGAACCTGACGAATACGTCGTAAAAGATGATGTTTTGTTTTTATTATTGTAGAATATGAAAAATACAAGTATTTACTTACGTGGTTTACAAATATAGGTCAAGTACATATTATTTTGTGTTCGAATGGGATAATGGACGACCAGCCGCAGGGAGGGTTTCACACCTTTTTCATTGATAATGGAATTTTCAACGCGAGATTAAATATACACTATTTACTGTATTTCCCGGTTCGAATTATTTAGGAATTTTCAATGCCAGATTGAATATACACTATTTACTGTATTTCCCGGTTCGAATTATTTAGGAATTTTCAACGCGAGATTTGAATGGACACTATGTACTGTATTTTCCGGCTCGAATGATTTAGGAATTTTCAAGATACTACTTACTGTTTTTCCCGGTTCGAATGATTTAGGAATTTTCAACGCGAGATTGAATAGACACTATTTACTGTATTTCCCGGTTCCAATGATTTAGGAATTTTCAACGCGAGATTGAATATACACTATTTACTGTATTTCCCGGTTCGAATTATTTAGGAATTTTCAACGCGAGATTGAATATACACTATTTAATCTTTTTCCCGGTTCGATTTATGTAGGAATTTTCAACGCGAGATTGAATAGACACTATTTACTGTATTTCCCAGTTCGAATTATTTAGGAATTTTTAATGCGAGATTGAATAGACACTATTTACTGTATTTCCCGGTTCGAATGATTTTTAGGGATTTTCATCGCGAGATTGAATAGACTCTATTTACTGTATTTCCCGGTTCGAATGATTTAGAATTTTCATCGCGAGATTGAATAGACTCTATTTACTCTATTTCCCGGTTCGAATGATTTAGGAATTTTCAACGCGAATTAAACAGACACTATTTACTGTATTTTCCGGTTCGAATGATTTAGGAATTATCAACGCGAGATTGAATAGACACTTTACTGTATTTCCCGGTTCGAATGATTTAGGGATTTTCATCGCGAGATTGAATAGACACTATTTACTGTATTTCCCGGTTCGAATGATTTAGGGATTTTCATCGCGAGATTGAATAGACTCTATTTACTGTATTTCCCTGTTCGAATGATTTAGGAATTTTCATCGCGAGATTGAATAGACTCTATTTACTGTATTTCCCGGTTCGAATGATTTGGGAATTTTCAACGCAAATTAAACAGACACTATTTACTGTATTTCCCGGTTCGAATGATTTAGGAATTTTCAACGCGAATTAAATAGACTCTATTTACTGTATTTCCCGGTTCGAATGATTTAGGAATTTTCAACGCGAGATTGAATAGACACTATTTACTGTATTTCCCGGTTCGAATGATATAGGGATTTTCATCGCGAGATTGAATAGACACTATTTACTGTATTTCCCGGTTCGAATGATTTAGGAATTTTCATCGCGAATTAAACAGACACTATTTACTGTATTTCCCGGTTCGAATGATTTAGGAATTTTCATCGCGAGATTGAATAGACTCTATTTACTGTATTTTCCGGTTCGAATGATTTAGGAATTTTCAACGCGAATTAAATAGACTCTATTTATTGTATTTCCCGGTTCGAATGATTTAGGAATTTTCAACGCGAATTAAATAGACACTATCTACTGTATTTCCCGGTTCGAATTATTTTGGAATTTTCATGGCGAGAATGAATAGACACTATTTAAGTTCGCGTGATATGACGCTTGCCATCATGTGAGGTGGTGCCGAATGCACTATTTTTTTTAATGAAAATGTGTGCCTACAATCGAATCGGCTAATTCTCTCTCAGTGCTATCTCCCGTCTCCAAAATCTTCTTGTCGTTTCCTCATCATGTCAGCTGAAAGACGTCCATTGCTGGTGGGGCCTCCTCCAAGGATTTTCGCAAAGATTGGCATTGCACTGCCCGCTTCCATCCATCGGCTTCACAGGCGACGGTTCACCGAGTGGAGGATCTGCATAAGCTTCATCTTCCAGTGCGTGGTTGCCACTCGAGAACTTAATTACCCATCAACCATCCGTTATTAGAGCTATGTGCCACATGAGTTTAGCGATTCTGTAAGCTATGTCGGTTACTTTAGTTCTCCTACGGATCTCCTCATTTCTTGATACGATCGAAGTTTTTTTTAATTTTTTTTATTAAAAATTTGAGTGCGTTTGACTGCAACTCACCTGATGGTAAGTGATGATGCAGTCGAGGATGGTACACGCAAACTCAAATAATGCCTATTCACACTTGCCTTGAAGATCCCCAAATTATAGGAATCGGGAAACACTGACGCAGGCAAAGAGTTCCACTCCTGCACTGAGTTTCCGCACGACCATCTAATAATCCTCATTGTCTTATTTCTCCAGGTCTTAGGCCAAACCCAGGACCACCGTCACCGGGTCTTGGTTGCAGCAGCTAAGAACATAAAGAACTGGTTCGTGAAAGTGCGCAAGATCAAGGCTATATACCACACGCTGAATCTATTCAACCTGGACGTCACACAGAAGTGTCTGATCGCCGAGTGCTGGGTGCCGGCGCTGGACATGGAGACGATTCAGCTCGCTTTGAGGAGGGGGACGGTATGTGGCGTAGTTTGTGGATCTTATTCTGTTGATATTTGAAACATAACTGATTTTATACAATTCCGCGTCAATACCTTTGTCAGAATTTTACAAATACAGTGTAAACTCCGTAAAACGTCACTCGATATAACGATTCACTCTTTGATACGTCAAAATTCTCTGGCTCCAGCTGGTTTACTTTGACGCTCATTTCTCTCTTTATAACGTAAACTCTCAATAACGTCACAAAATGCTCGGTCCTTTGAGTCTCGCTATGTAGAGTTTACACTATAGTTTACTTTTTTTTAAATTCACAATTGGTAAACCCTTGACAACATCTCACCTGGTGGTAAGTGAATGAGTGACGTTATTCTAAATCCAATATGGCGGACTCCCAAAGATGGCGGATCAGTTATTCTTTAATGCAACCCTCATGAAATGGGTATCAAATGGAAGGGTTTCCTGAGAAAAATACGAAATAAATAAAGTTACCTGAAAATAAAGCTTGGACACACGGCGCCACATCAAGCTATACAAAACCAGTATACGCGGGCCTCGCGTATGTTGAAACGCAAAGGCGTCGCGCGGCCAGCTTATACTGGTTTTGTATAGCTTGATGTGTTGCTGTCCGTACATACCTACAAGATTTTAATTTCTTGAAAATTATTCCAACTGTAAGTCGATTTTGTTAAATTATAGGAACGCAGCGGCAGCTCGGTGCCCCCGATCCTGAACCGCATGGAGACGCTGGAGGATCCGCCCACGTACAATCGCAACAACAAGTTCACCAACGCCTTCCAGAACCTCATCTACGCGTACGGCACCGCCTCCTACAGGGAGGTCAACCCTGGTGAGTGTCATATAACCATAGGAACGCAGCGGCAGCTCGGTGCCCCCGATCCTGAACCGCATGGAGACGCTGAAGGATCCGCCCACGTACAATCGCAACAACAATTTCACCAACGCCTTCCAGAACCTCATCTACGCGTACGGCACCGCCTCCTACAGGGAGGTCAACCCTGGTGAGTGTCATATAACCATAGGAACGCAGCGGCAGCTCGGTGCCCCCGATCCTGAACCGCATGGAGACGCTGGAGGATCCGCCCACGTACAATCGCAACAACAAGTTCACCAACGCCTTCCACAACCTCATCTACGCGTACGGCACCGCCTCCTACAGGGAGGTCAACCCTGGTGAGTGTCATATAACCATAGGAACGCAGCGGCAGCTCGGTGCCCCCGATCCTGAACCGCATGGAGACGCTGGAGGATCCGCCCACGTACAATCGCAACAACAAGTTCACCAACGCCTTCCAGAACCTCATCTACGCGTACGGCACCGCCTCCTACAGGGAGGTCAACCCTGGTGAGTGTCATATAACCATAGGAACGCAGCGGCAGCTCGGTGCCCCCGATCCTGAACCGCATGGAGACGCTGGAGGATCCGCCCACGTACAATCGCAACAACAAGTTCACCAACGCCTTCCAGAACCTCATCTACGCGTACGGCACCGCCTCCTACAGGGAGGTCAACCCTGGTGAGTGTCATATAACCATAGGAACGCAGCGGCAGCTCGGTGCCCCCGATCCTGAACCGCATGGAGACGCTGAAGGATCCGCCCACGTACAATCGCAACAACAATTTCACCAACGCCTTCCAGAACCTCATCTACGCGTACGGCACCGCCTCCTACAGGGAGGTCAACCCTGGTGAGTGTCATATAACCATAGGAACGCAGCGGCAGCTCGGTGCCCCCGATCCTGAACCGCATGGAGACGCTGGAGGATCCGCCCACGTACAATCGCAACAACAAGTTCACCAACGCCTTCCAACCTCATCTACGCGTACGGCACCGCCTCCTACAGGGAGGTCAACCCTGGTGAGTGTCCAATAACCGGCCAAGTGCGAGTCGGACTCGCGCACCGAGGGTACCATACCTTAGCACGAGATTTTATTTTTTTACTTTAGGATTAGTAGTATGGTCACACCAAGTTTCACGATTTTATGTATTACTGTTTTTGCGATAAAGTACAAACGAAAAAAATCTTGTATGGAGAGAGACCACACTTTTTTATTTCTTTTTTTTTTGTTTCTTTTTTATTGTTTCTTAGTAAATCGCCCATAATAACACATATTCTATTAAAAAGTCAGCGGGCTATCTATTACCGTTTAAATAATAGAGCCCTTAATGAGTCGGACAGACAGACAGCGTAGGCTTAGTAATAGGGTCCCGTTACCTCCTATGGAACCCTAAAAATCAGAAAATCACATTTTTAACAGACATTTCAGAATCTTGAGTTATAGTATTTTTTTAAATAAAAAATTTGAGTGCGTTTGACTGCAACTCACCTAATAGGAAGTGATGATGCAGTCGAGGATGGTAAACGCAAACTCAAATAATACCTATTCACTCTTGCCTTGAAGATCTCCAAATTATAGGAATCGGGAAACATTGACGCAGGCAAGGAGTTCCGCTCCTTTGCTGTCCGCATAATAAATGAGGAAGCATAACGCTTTTTGCGGAAGGGTGGAACATCAAAAACAAAGGGGTGCAACCCCTCTCTGCTTCCGACGGAATAAGTCTAATGGAAAGGACTTGACTGATCGAATGAGTGCATCCAAAGGGTATAAACGGGACCCTATTACCAAAATATATATATTAGTACTAACATACAGTATGGATTCTCCCTGCCGCTCTCTAGATTGAGACCTCACCCCCCTCGCCACCCAGATTGATACAGATTGGTTACAGTTTGGTTGTCGAACGTATAGGATTTCGCCACCATTTTGTTTGTTCCGTCATTCCTTTTTTGAAATGTCATTTCTAGCCCGTTGTGTGAAGTGTCCATGGTGTGCTATTACTAAGACTTCGCTGTCCGTCTGTCACCAGGCTGTATTTCATGAACCGTGATAACTAGACAGTTGAAATTTTCACATATGATGTATTTCTGTTGCTGCTATACAAAAAATACAAAAAAATTAGAAAAAGTGAAAAAACAAGGGGGTATCCGGACAAAAAACATGTTTTTTTAGAAATGAAGAAACTAGCGCCATCTAGTATGATGGTACGGAACCCTATGTGTGCGGTTCTGACTCGCACTTGGCCGGTTTTCAAGCGACTTCCAAAAAGGAAGGAGGTTCTCAATTCGTCTTTATGTTTTTTTTTATGTGTGTTACCTCAGAACTTTTGACTGGGTGTAACAATTTCTATGATTTTTTTTTATTTGAAAGCTAGTGCTTCCCGTGTGGTCCCATATAAATTTTATTAAAATCGGTGCAGTACTTTATTAAAAAATTAACAAAAACCAAAAGTAATAATGCAAAAATGTACTAAGTTGTTGCGATGGAAGTCGGTTTTTTTAACCTGTTTGTTTAGCGTTTTTTCCATATCGACAACTGATTAGTATGCTCTTTATCGATAACCATAAAGTTTGGTATGCAAAGGCCTTCGTTAGTATCGAATTTAGTTTTATTATGAAATACGGACTTTTTACCCGACTGCCTAAAACGGAGGGTAATGTAATTCGAGCATATAATGTACTAGCTTTTTCCCGCGGCTTCGCCCGCGTGGACATCGTTTTTTTGACTGTCTTTAAGAGCCCGCTGGAGTTCATAAATCCCATACAAACGTAGTATTTGATTCATTTGTTAACCAAAGTACCGATTTTGACATAAATTTATCCATAATGAATCCATTTAATACCAATAAACTTATTTTCCGTCTTTTACCCTATAAACAAGTTTATTGATTAATAATGGATTCCTGTTTCGTTTTTATAAAAGTAATACGGTACAGAAACAGATATACGTTTCTAAGTTTTACATTGTGTTTATTTATTATTATTTTTTTTATATTTTTGGGTACAATAAAGAGTATTTATCTTATCTTATCTTACGTCATCCGATTATCGATATAAAATTATTTCAAAATCGCTTCTTTGGTTATCAAATGAATCAAATACTACGTTTGTATGGGACTTATGAACTCCAGCGGACTCTTAAGGGTGATTAGTAAATTATGTCGTTTCCCACTTACACCATCTCTGTGCAAAAAAAACACAACAATCGAGTTTTATTCCCTCATAAACTGCATCAGATTATGCTATTTATGCGGGATAAAAAGTAGCATTTGTCCTTCCCCGTGACACAGGCTACCTGAATGCCAAATTTCTTAAAGATTGGTCAAGGCGTTGAAGCGTGAAAAGGTAACAAACAAACAAACATTTATAATATTAGTAAGGATGATGTCTGTTTTTTTGGCTGAGCCTAAACAGCTCGATTGATTTTAAAGTGCATGGTTTAAGCATAATCATCATATCAGCCGAAAGACGACCACTTTTGGACAAACTCATCCCCCAAGGATTTCCACGACGACCTGTTCTGCGCTGCCCGCACCCAGCGGCTTCCTGCGACCTTCACCAGGTTGTCGGTCCACCGAGTGGGAGGCCCCACTACGCTACGTCTTCCGTTGTGCGGTCGCCACTCGAGAACTTTAGTGCCCAAACGAGATATCGATCTAAAATTTGATAAAGTCTGATCCATGAATATGGATCATCCAGCGACTTACCGCGACCTTCACCGGGTCGTCGGTCCACCAAGTGGAAGGCCTGCCTACGCTACGTCTTCCAGTGTGCAGTCGCCACTCCAGACCTTCACTGCCCCAACGAGATATCGATCAAAAATTTGATAATTTCTGATCCATATTCATTTGTTCGCAGCGCCGTACACGATAATCACGTTCCCGTTCTTGTTCGCGGTGATGTTCGGCGACCTTGGGCACGGCGCCATCATGGCGGCCTTCGCCTTCTGGATGTGCTATAAGGAGAAGCCGCTGCAGGCCAAGAAGATCGACAGCGAGGCAAGTGCCCTTCCCTGGTACTAACTATAGCTAGTTCACCGCCCGACGGATCTGTAACCCTCCCACACAAGCGTTTGCCGCTTACTCACACGGAGTTGTAGGACACATCGTAGTGCTAAAAGAAGAAGCCGCTGCAGTATATCAATTCTTCTGTTATCGCTTTTCGTAACGCAAAAATGTAACCACGCACGAGTTTTAAAACAATTGTGATTTCCGACAGTTACCATATTGTTACGTACCATCCCCTCCCCCTCGCGTAGAAGGACCGTAACGCCAGTGCGGAGCCCCTCCAAATTGTAATGAATGGACAAGCCGTATTTAACAGACTGTCCAAGAAGAAGTGTGATGTCCTTGAGGTGTATGAATGCAAGTATGTATGTCTGTTTCTAGCCTTTTGAAGCCTAAACGGCTTGATTTACTTTCCAGTACTATGTGTCGTTACATTTCTCTTGATCCACTGAGTGACATAGGATAGTTTAATAAGTTTATAATTTCTAGCTGTTTCCCGCGGCTTCACCCGCGTGGACACCGTTTCCATGACTTTTCGAGGGTGCGCTGTGCGCAAAAACTACTGAACTTACGAGCGTGAAAAAAAGATCCTAATCTGTCTACCTACCAAATTTCAGTGAGATCCGTTCAGTAGTTTTTGCGTGAAGAAGTAAAAAACATACACACTCACAAACTTTCGCCTTTTGTAATATTAGTGTGATTACAAGATGCGGTCGGCTTTTCAAGCGACTTCCAAAAAGGAGGAGTTTTTCAATTCGTCTGTATGTTTTTTTTATGTTTGTTACCTCATAACTTTAGATTGGGTGAACCGATTTTTATGATTCATTTTTTATTTGAAAGCTAGTGCTTCCCGTGTGGTCCCATATAAATTTTATCAAAATCGGTGTAGTACTTTATTAGAAAATTAACAAAAACCAAAAACAATAATGCAAAAATGTACTAATTTGTTGCGATGGAAGTCGGTTTTTTAACGTGTTTAGCGTTTTCAATTATTTAAATTAAATTTGTTAGGTTTTATTGCGTATTTGTAAAAGTTACTAACACGTGTGTTTGCTCCGAACAGATCTGGAACATATTCTTCGGCGGGCGCTACATCATCCTGCTCATGGGCCTGTTCTCGATGTACACCGGCCTCATTTACAACGACATATTCTCCAAGTCGCTGAACATATTCGGCTCGTCGTGGCAGAACAACTACAACCGCTCGACGCTGATGGACAACGAATTTTTGCAGCTGAACCCCGACTCGTGGGACTACTCGCATAAGCCCTACCCGTTCGGCATTGACCCCGTCTGGCAGGTAACTACACCATAAGCCAGTGACATATAAGTTTGTTGCTCACATGATCCGCCTCCGTGGCATAATGGTAACGACCATTAGCTTCACGTCAGGACGTCGCGATCATCATATCAGGTGACATGGACATAGGCCTCCCCAAGGATCTCCACGACGACCGGTTCTGCGCTGCCCGCATCCAGCGGCTTCCCGCGACACCTTCACCAGGTCATCGGTCCACCGAGTGGGAGGCCTGCCTACACTACGTTTTCCGGTGCGTGGTCGCCACTCGAGAACTTTACTGCCCCAACGGCCATCTGTTCTACGAGCAATGTGCCCCGCCCACTGCCACTTAAGTTTAGCAATTCTGAGAGCTTCTATGATTAGCTTAGAGCACCCTCAAGATGGATAGACGCCATAAAGAAAACTGTGGGGCCGGACATCCAGACGGCAGTCCACAGCACTTACAACCGCAGCCAATGGAGAGCAAGCTGTTGTGGTCGCGATCCTCAGCACTGAGGGACCGAGGAAGAAGAAGAATGATTAGCTTTAAACTTCCTAAATAAAATAAGCCCGTCTTTGCACATGTAAATACTGTGCTATAATAAAGAGAAGACTAACTCTACCACACCCTGGCACAGATGATAATAATAATAGTATCAATTACTCGCAATGACGCTTTAAATGAATAGCAACTCTCGCTACGCGGTAATAAAGAACAGTCTAGTTCGCAACTGCGCTTAGTGCCTCCAGTTTTACTTCAACATACTTATACACACACCGATAACAATCGCGCTTTTACGCAAGAATGAACCGAATCAGTGCGCGTGAGAGATTCTTTTGCGCTGGCCGGTGTAGTGTTGTCGCAACTGAACAAGGGGCAGGGTTGAGACCGCGCGACTTACATGTTTCAACTTGCGCACTCGCTCGCTCGACAATCGCTCCACTTTCTGCACGAGTTGACAACCGACTGACGAGCGCGGCCTGTAGGGCGCGCCGTTGTGTAGGTACTTATCTCGCGCTCTCGGCCGAGTTACGGGGGTCTTAGGCAGTCGGGTAAAAAGTCCGTATTTCATAATAAAACTAAATTCGATACTAACGAAGGCCTTTGCATACCAAACTTTATGGTTTTAGGGAGTGTATCGATAAAGAGCATACTAATCAGTTGTCGATATGGAAAAAACGCTAAACAAACAGGTTAAAAAAACCGACTTCCATCACAACAACTTAGTACATTTTTGCATTATTACTTTTGGTTTTTGTTAATTTTCTAATAAAGTACTGCACCGATTTTAATAAATATTATATGGGAACACACGGGAAGCACTAGCTTTCAAATAAAAAAAAAATCATAGAAATTGTTGCACCCAGTCAAAAGTTCTGAGGTAACACACATAAAAAAAACATACAGACGAATTGAGAACCTCCTTCCTTTTTGGAAGTCGCTTGAAAACCGGCCAAGTGCGAGTCAGAACCGCACACATAGGGTTCCGTACCATCATACTAGATGGCGCTAGTTTCTTCATTTCTAAAAAAACATGTTTTTTGTCTGGATACCCCCTTGTTTTTTCACTTTTTCTAATTTTTTTGTATTTTTTGTATAGCAGCAACAGAAATACATCATATGTGAAAATTCCAACTGTCTAGCTATCACGGTTCATGAAATACAGCCTGGTGACAGACGGACAGCGAATTCTTAGTAATAGCACACCCTGGACACTTCATACAACGGGCCAGAAATGACATTTCAAAAAAGGAATGACGGAACAAACAAAATGGCGGCGAAATCCTATACGTTCAACCAAACAGTAACCAATCTGTATCAATCTGGGTGTGGCGAGGGGGTAAGGTCGCAATCTAGAGAGCGGCAGGGAGTGTCCATACTGTATATTAGTACTAATATATATACTTCGACTCTACAGAGCCCTTTATTTGCAGCTGGCGAACGCCAACAAGATCATCTTCATGAACGCGTACAAGATGAAGATCTCGATCATCATCGGCGTGTTCCACATGCTGTTCGGTGTCGCCCTCTCGCTCTGGAATTACGTGTAAGTAACCTTTGTCTCTTTCACTCTTCTACTTGGATACACTGTCGCGCGTGAAACACCTACGACACACGTCACACACGTTAGTCTATTTTATTAAAAACTAGCTGCCGCCCGCGTCTTTGTCTGCGTGTGATTTGTAATGCACTTTCCATGACGACCAATTGATTTCGGCAAATAGCAGCCTATATTATGTAAGCCAATGTACCAATGAGTTTTTCAAAAACTTACGTACATATACTTACCGATTGCTTTAACGGTGAAGGAAAACATCGTGAGGAAACCTTGCACATACCTGCGAAGAAACTCGAACAACCCGCACTGGGCCCGCGTGGTCGACTAAGGCCCGACCGCCCTAATTCAGGGTAGGCACGAGCCCTTCGGTGGGGACGTATATGTGCTGATATGATGAGGGTGACAGAGCGATGCTCGGAATCTCCATGTACTAAAAATATTTTTTTTGTGTGAAAACAGGTGTGTCCAATTTTTTTTGCAAGACCGATATTTAATAGTAATTACCCAAAAAATGTGATCTAGAAAAAAGGTTTCTCCGCTTCTCCACCGGTGCCTTGCCTCAAAAACAAATTAATGTTAGGGAACGCCCAGGGGAGACCTTTCAGACTAACGAAGGGTGGATATACATACCGACTTAAACTTTTTGACATTCTAGGTTCTTATGAAGTAATGTATACATAGTAAAATATTAATAGTATAGATCATTTTCATGCATGTTAGGGTTACGAAGTCAACAAGGAACCCTTATGGTTTTCTACATCTGTCTGTCTGTCTGTCCGCTGCTTAGCTCAAAGACTATTAGTACTGGAAATGTGTAATTTATAGATCATTTTCATGCATGTTAGGGTTACGAAGTCAACAAGGAACCCTTATGGTTTTCTACATCTGTCTGTCTGTCTGTCCGCTGCTTAGCTCAAAGACTATTAGTACTGGAAAGGTGTAATTTGGCTTGGGTATATATACTTCTAACGCCTACAAAGTGGTACAATAAAATCGTGAAAAATTTTTGATGTGTAACATCTTTGCTCTCGCTTTCCTGCAATTTGTGGGAGTGATTTCGTGAAATGGGACGGCAATGTGTAACATGGGACGGAAATTTGTAACATGAAGTCGCGAAAGCGCGGAATTCTACTTTACGAGAGTCCGACTCGCACTTGGTCGGTTTTTTCGTTACTGTCAGATCCGCCACCCAGGTACAATATCGTCATCAAATCTAACTAACCTAAAGTATTTTGTCACATGTTACACATCATATGCGAGTACTGTAGGTCTCGATTGAATTTTTTTTTTTAAGTGTACTTCCTCTACATGTAAAAAAGGGGTGATTTTTTTTTCGTTGACGTACCCTATCGTGTGGGGTATCGTTGAATAGTTCTTTTAAAACTACTGAGGGTTTACTAAAACCAACCATTGTTCTATTCAAAGTGCAAAAAAAGTCTATGTAAAGAAAGTTGCTCCAGGAGAAATTATTTTATAATTACAAAGAATTCTTTAATAATTCTATTGAGAACGTACCTGGAAAAGAAGGGTACTTTTAATATACTTTTGTAATTTTTATTATTATTACTATTAAGTTTTGACGTATAAGGAATGTTATAAATAAATATTTCATTTCACTTCAATTTTTGTTCGAGTCGAGTGTCAGCTAAACCGCTATTTAAGGACATTAAAAAATTTGTAAATAGCAGGACATTTAATTAATTTAAAAAGAAAACTATCACGGCTAAGTAGACTTTCTTAGTGTACGAGTAATGGTGGACCAACTTGTGCAGTTGTTTTGGAAAAGTTCCATACAAAGTGTTCTTTTGTTTTTTAAAATATACATTTATTTTGTGAAAAGACCACGGAACCCGACTTTAAGGGAGTCCGACTCGCACTTGGCCAGTTTTTTTCTATTGTAAGATGATGTGCGTGAAAACTCGGGAAAACACGTTTTTCCAGGGATGAGACCTACCTCGATATATATATATACAAAATCTCCACCAATCCATACTTGGCCCCCGTGTGTGGAGTAAAGCGTAAACTACCCGAGTTTGGGAGAAGTCAAATGTACACAAAAAATGATGATGTTTTCTGTGCATTTGTAATAATAATAAAAAAAACCTAATTTCCATCGGCAGGTACTTCAAGCGTCGCATAAGCATCTACGTGGAGTTCATCCCGCAAGTGATATTCCTGACTCTCCTGTTCTTCTACATGGTACTGATGATGTTCATCAAGTGGACCAGCTACGGCTCCACACCAGGGCACTTCGGCAGCCAGGACCCAGGTCAGTACATCATATTCTCCGATGTACCTACTAGATCAATTTCAGTAGCGCGGGAGTGGCGATCCGATTCATCAATTATTACACATTGCGCTGGAATTTTGCGACGTTATTGGTCGATTGCGTTCGCTAATGGCAGAACATCAGCGTTATTGGCATTCACCTATAACATATGCTGAGCCAGGACCTTTTCACTGGCCTGCCACTTACTGCAATTTTATTGTATTTATTAGTATAAGTTATTCTTAGTGGTGTAATCTTAATTTTTTTACTTTATTATTACCAACCTATTACTTATTGTTTTTTTTGTGCCTGTTCGGTGAATAAACGGTTTATCTATCTATCTATATCTAATCGTAGCTGGTCGTGTGAGTGGAAAAGAAGTACGATTCCATAGTGGCATTGACTTAATGCGTGTGCAGAAAATGATATAGCTGTCTTTTTGACACATGTCAACATATCTGACATCTTTTGCTAATCTACAGGTGTAACAAAATTGGTGTAGGACCCGTAAACTGGGGCTTCTACTCATCATATTGAATGACTTTCCACAAGGAACCTATAGTCACTCCTCAAAAAAAATAATTCCACGCTCCATACAAAAATGCACAAAATTAGTCAATCAGCTGATCGTTTTGTATGAAGAAGTATTGCGATTATAGCAAACTTTTACAACAATATTTGTTCAGTTTGATAAGTTTGCCCTAGTTAACGGGACCTACACTTATTTTGTTACACCCTGTATATTTAAAGAATTGATGAAATCTAATGCGAGTCCGTCCAGCCGTTCTATCCAACCGATTTGCTTTTTTTAATGCAAGGCATTGACGAAGAAATCTGTGCAATTTGTCATCAAGCATTTGAAATCTTCGAACGAGATTGACTTCATCTTGTTGACGAGAAGGCAAATATTCAATGATGTCTTTGTTATCATCATCATCATATCAGCTCATATACGTCCCCACCGAGGGGCTCGAGGCTACTCTGTATTAGGGTGATCGGGCCTTGGTCGACCACGCGGGCCCAGTGCGGGTTGGTCGACTTCACACACAATGTTTTCCTTCACCGTAAGAGCGTCGGATAAACGTACATCATCATCATCATCATTACAGCTCATATACGTCCCCACCGAGGGGCTCGAGCCTACCCTGAATCAGGGCGATTAGGCCTTAGTCGACCACGCGGGCCCAGTGCGGGTTGGTCGACTTCACACACAACCTTCGAGTTTCTTCGCAGGCGTGTGCAGGTTTCCTCACGATGTTTTCCTTCACCGTTAAAGCAATCGGTAAGTATGAACGTAAGTTTATGAAAAACTCATTGGTACATTGGCAGTCCAGATTTGAACCCGGTACCTCTGGTTAGATGGACCGAGTCGTTACCGGTTGAGCCACCGACGCTTTTAAAACGTACATATGAAATCTAAATTCGAAATCACATTGGTACGTGGCAGGATTCGAACCACGACCTCCCGGACAGGAGGCAGCGGCCCTAGCCGTTACGCCACCGACGCTCTATTCGACGATCAATTCAGTAAAAACAGAAAATGATCATCGAATGGTAAGAGGCACATTGAATCTAAAGACCAAGCTGGAAAGATGTCGACTGATGAAGTCTACGCTCCGCCCATAAATGTTTGCAAACAAAATATCGATTGTGTCCGTGTGAACTGGCCTACTCTTGTTAAATGCATTCAATGATTTTTATGTATAACTTTTCGTGTCATATTGTTTTCATGTTCTAAATTTTGACGTTATTAAATAATTATTGTTTTTTTTTTTATTCTTCACAAATGACATTGTTATTATTATTTTATGACTATCAGAAAGAGTGTAATCTGCACCTATTTTGAATAAATATAAGATGCTTCCAAAATATATGCCACCGCTGCAAGGGGTGCTTCAACTCGTGAAACTGAATAACTTTCCCCAAGGAACCCATAGTCAAACAGCAAAATTTTTTTTTTATTTCCCATACTAAGTTCGCCGATCAGCTGATCGACTTAGCATGGAGGAGCAAAAGCTTTTTTTGCGATTTGACTATGGGTTCCTTGGGGAAAGTTATTCAGTTTCACGAGTAGAAACATCCCTTGCAGCAGTGGCATATATTTTGGAAGCAATCTGTGTATTGAATTAAATATTTGGTCTTTGATTTTACTAACCAGATTGCGTTGC
Organism: Coleophora flavipennella; assembly: GCA_947284805.1. NCBI lineage: Eukaryota > Metazoa > Arthropoda > Insecta > Lepidoptera > Coleophoridae > Coleophora > Coleophora flavipennella. Next base: position 4,495,540 of record OX369297.1, read on the forward strand.
CCACAGAGATCCTCAAGTCGAGCGCGTACTGCGCGCCCTCCATCCTGATCTCGTTCATCAACATGATGCTGTTCAAGTACGGCGACCCGAACCCGCGCCCGCTCTGCGACGTGTACATGTTCTGGGGCCAGGAGGGGCTGCAGAAGGTACTCAGTGGCCCAGAGCCTTTTGATTTATTTTTTATTAACAATTGGTAAACCCTTGACAACATCTCACCTGGTGGTAAGTGACGATGTTGCCGAAGATGGAAGCGGGCTTACCAAGATTCCTCAACGCAATGGGGAACTGGCTATCTTATCTTCATGCCGGAACACACCAATGATATCAACATTGATATTTGCCCTACCACCAACCAAACCGAGTCTTACATCTGACCCCGCCGCGAATCGAACCCGCGACTTCCTGTGTAAAGCCAGTGAACTTTGCCTCTGAGCTAAGGAGGCGATTAAAATGCCTTTCATGGTTGCGTCAAAGCGCCAGGGTTCTCACAATATTTGATAGTTTAAATTAAACACCATCACATATACAGGGTGTAACAAAATTGGTGTAGGAGCCGTTAACTAGAGGTTCTACTCATCATACTAAACAACTTTCTCCAAGCAACCAATAGTCTATTCGCAAAAAAAAAATTACACTCCATACTAAAATGCACAAAATTGGTCAATCAGCTGATCGATTTGCATGAAGAGTAAAATTTTTTTTGCGTTTTTAACAAAATCGTAGAAACAAAATTGTTTGAAAGAAGCCCCAGTTAACGGGACCTACACCAATTTTGTTACACCTGTTTATAACGATAACATTATTCTCACATTGCTGATTACGAAAATGACAATCATTTTTAAATCGAAAACTTGAGATGTATCCAGGTGGAGGTCATTTTAATGGTTTTTCGAGGTTCTATTTACGAAAACGGCGTCTGTTTTAAAATTTTTTGAAACTTTTTTTTTTTTGGCGGACATGCATTTTTTTATTAAGAATTTGAGTGTGTTTGCTGCAACTCACCGCGTGTTACATCCTCGGTGCATCGGTACTAACCATCGATGCTAACTCAAATACTATCGTGGTATGTATAAAATCTCGAAATAGTTTGGTATGATCATCTTCAAATATACCGAATAACGCGACAAGCCTCCGTAGCCCAGCGGCAAAGTTCACTGGCTTTACACAGGAGGTCGCGGGTTCGATTCCCGGCGGGGTCAATTGTAAGACTCGGTTTGGTTGGTGGAAGGGCATTTTCTAAGCCCGCCTGGCTAGCTACCACCATCTTATCTAAGTCTTGCCGCCAAATATCAATGTTGATATCATTGGTGTGTTCCGGCATGAAGATAAGATAGCCAGTTCCCCGTTGCGTTGGGGAATCTTGGTAAGCCCGCTTCCATCTTCGGCAACATCGTCACTTACCACCAGTGAGATGTTGTCAATGGTTTACCAATTGTAAAAAAAAAAAAAAAAAAGGAACTGACAACAGATTTGTTGCATGTTTTTTGTTGCGTGTGTTCTGCTTCACAAAGTTTGATGCGCGTTTGCAATTAGGTTCTTTATCTTAAATGGATAAGCAATGTCTCCACGGCTCGACGGAAAAGTGGAGTCAATTTCCAGATTCTAAAACGTACCTGAGAAAAATTAACTGTATGAAAATTACACTATTTTTGTCTCATTCTTACTACAACAACCGGAAGAGTATGCCTTAGGGAATACTCAACTTGGGGCCATTTACGCGACATTGAATATCCCTCTGAAGAATATTTTATTATATTTTATTTATCTGTATTTCAGGCCATGCCCCTACCTGTGCCCATACTTTGTTAGTAAAACTTATACTATGTTAGTGTACAATGTACATTAATTAAAATCTTAAATTTTAAAGTTTAAAGTTCACCATACATGGCAACCTGACTGCATCATTTTTTAATTCATAAAAATCACAAAATGAGTACATAAATGACGCTGATAAACTATTACGTCACAAACACGCACTTATGCTCACATATTTCTACAGTGATACACAGTTAATTATTTAGTCATTATGTCAAAATTTAATGCATAATATTTTGTTGAACCTTTTTTTATTTTTTTTATTATTATTATTATTGTGTTTAATTTAAGCTTTCATACCTAATTTAACTTGTTTCCTTCTGTTACTTGTCGAACAATATATTATACCATATTTAACCGCATAAATCAGCTGCATTCTTTGTAATCTGGTAATCGCACTAAATCGACTACCACGATACAGGCAAGTTGCCTATTTTGGAACATTGTTTTCCTTTTGTCAATAAAAAATGTTTACTTTTTACTTTTCTACATATAGGTATTTTAAACGTTTCTAGAAAAAAAATTCGTTATTGACAGATGACAAAAAGTAAAACAAATGATTAGCAGTCATCAATCATATTCCAGTGCCGCCCAATTCGTTCGTTCCAGTATGGGGTTTAGGAGGCCGCCGGGGCTGCCCCGCACGCTACGCATCAGCGAGGCACAATATAGAAGTTCTACGCGTTTGAGCTCACCGCATTTACGCCACAAATTGTTTACTTCTCACAATGCCTCAGAAATTGCTACCTAGGAATAAGGCCACCTATTGTATAGGCTTTCTTCTATATTGTTTATTTCTTTTTTTAATCACGCTTTTATCAACTTCACCTGTATGTTTGTATGTATGTAACCGACTCCTTTGGACTCGATTTTGACCCACTTTAAACGGACAGATTTAATTCAAACTTTGTAGACTTATCAGGAATCAGCGACAATATAATAATTTCATAAGTTTGAACTAAAAAATAAATAGAGTTTAAAAAAAACTAAAAAACACGCTTTTAAAGTACATCAGACTAAGAAGTAGAAAATAATAATTACAAAAAAAATTATAATTACAAAAAATACTAGTATTATTGTGAAAAAGTGTGGGTTGCTCGATAGACGAAAAATATGGCACAGAGCGCCTCACGCTTTTTCACAATAATACTAGTATTTTTTGTTAATTATTATTTATGTTGTGATGCAATAAAGAATATTGTATTGTAATGCCTTGCTTTTTTTCAAATGTCTTATTTACATCTTGATTGTGTTTGTTGACAGTTCTTTGTGATCGTGGCGTTGATGTGTGTACCCGTGATGCTGTTCGGCAAGCCCTACTACATCAAGAAGCAGAGGCAGCAGCAGTCTGTGAGTACATATAACGAGCAAATGACGGCTACAGTAAGGTATTTGACAGCTAAATAGCATTTCTCATACAAAAGCACAAAAACTTACTCTTTTGATATTTTAAACCATTTTATTTTTTTTCAATTTTATATTTGTTTAAAACACTAAAGTAGTTCGTTGAAGGCAATGACGTCACTTGCCAGTTGCACGAACAACTTCAGAACAATAATTGAAAACGCTAAACACGTTAAAAAACCGACTTCCATCGCAACATCTTAATACATTTTTGCATTATTATTTTTGTTTTTGTGAATTTTCTTATAAAGCACTACACCGATTTTGATAATATTTATATGGGACCACACGGGAAGCACTAGCTTTCAAATAAGAAAAGAATCATAAAAATCGGTTCACCCAGTCCAAAGTTATGAGGTAACAAACATAAAAAAAAACATACAGGCGAATTGAGAACCTCCTCCTTTTTGGAAGTCGCTTGAAAATGACGTTTTTTATGAGTTCAATAAAGGACATATTCAATTTGAGACGAATATATTGTTGGAATTGCACAATTTACATGTATGGTAGTATATGTGGGCCTCAACAGATGTGCCAAATTTCATAAATGTACGTTTGTATGTACGTATGTTTGTCCACGTATTCCTCAGATACTAGAAATCAAATTATAATCATTCTTATTAATTAAGTATCTTTCAACTTAGGGAACAGTGCAAGTTTCATTAAAATCGGTTTAGTTATTTACAAGATATGGACTGTTAAAGTGCTGTATCACAAAATTGCTGTGTACCAATCATTGCAAAACGCGTTGTCTACACCGACAACGTGTTTTGCAGTGCTTGGTACACAGCAGTTTTGTAATTGAAGTAGGTTGTTCTTAATGTTTTTAGCGTTGTCAATTATTGATAGTGGATAAATAGTTTAAAGTAGGAGAACCAAAGAACCAAGAAGCCACTGGATGTGGGCACCGCAGAACCGGTCGTTGTGAAAATCCTTGGGGGAGGCCTATGTCCAACAGTGGATGTCCTTCGGCTGATATGATTATGATGATGATGATGAGAACCAAAGTAACTGACATAGCTCTTAGAATTGCTAAACTTTCCTAATTTTTTCCACACTAGAGTAGTCCCCTGTTTCCTCCCTGGATAATGACATTAGAGCTAAAATGTTTTTTTCCATCAAACCTATATCTACCATGGCCATGCCCCTATGTTTTAATTTTTCCCATATTCTAATTATAATAGGAAGTAGGAGCCTTCAAAAACTGAGAAAATTTCCCAATTAAAACGTAATTTTCAGACACGCACCAAAAATAAAATAAAAAACATAGAGGCATAGATAGGTAAAGCGTTTATTTAATTATTTAAAAAAAATGTTTTTGCTCGGGGAGTAAATTGTTGGTCAATTTTAGTGCCTATTATCGGTCTGTTCTGCAGTTTTCCCTTTCTTGCTGTATACGGTGTGGTTTGGGGGGAGACCGCAACATTTTATTCACATACCTATTCTTTAGACCGCGTTTCCCCTTAAGTGGCAGTGGGCGGGACACATAGATCGTAGAACAGATGGCCACACGCGGTGGACCAACGACCCGGTGAAGATCGCGGGAAGCCGATCGATGCATTTCCCATGAACTTAAAATTACTACTTCTAGAAAATGGATGGGCCGATTCTTATGAAAATTTATTTATTTGTTATTTATTTTGTTGTTGGAAAATTCGCGAATTAATTAGGAATTTCAGCCGATAGATATTTAAAGTACTTAACAGAGATTAACTTATAAAAAATTCATATGAAAAGTCACGAAATTCTAGTTTGTGAATAGATTTATATTTTCGAAATACTATATTTTAAAAAAAGATAGCGAATTTTAAGATTACTATGAAAACTTTAAATCACTATGAAAACTTTAAATCACTATGTTTTAGTGACAACACATTTTTTTCAAAATTTTCTATCCACAAACTAGAATTTTTTGACTTGCTTAAGTGTATAAAGTTTCAATAGAATTGACCTATCCATTTTCAAGAAGTAGTGGTTTTAAGTTTGTATGAGAAACGATTTTTTTGAATGTGCTCATAATTTTAATCAAGCAAAAATCGAATTAACACAAACAACAAAAAACACCATTTTGTATGACGTAAGAAAAACTCATAAAAAACACATGACGAAGTAAAAAAAAGCGTTCGCAACAAACTCGTTGACAATTTTGTATGGTGCCTAATTTAGGCTTGAATTTGAAAATTTACTATGGATCTGTGATCTGTGATCTGTTTTGATATTCTTATCCTCTGTATATCCAAATTATTTGTAACTTGCTTTTGTCCGCTGTTTCGGTCGCGTGTGCATCATTTTATGACTGTCTTTGAGGTTTAGTGGTGCGCGAATCGCAAGCGGCTCTAGAGCGTACATGTATCTGTCACTCAGGAAAAATATCGCTTTCTACTGGTGATAGAATTTTCAAAATCGGATCAGCAGTTCCAGAGATTCCTTCCTACAAACACACAAACTGTTAAATAACATAACATAACATTACCTGTTTAAATAAAACTAGAATAGCACCACCCCATCTCTTCCCGAGGGTGTCGTAAGAGGCGACTAAGGAAACAAACCGAGTATGGGCAGCAGCGACCTACTGTGCCACCATACTGCGATCGGCAACCCTTGTTGATTGGTTAGTTAAAATATAATAACGTCTCTGGGTACAAGCCCTTTTGAGACAATCTTCATTTTTCGTCTTCATTTATTTTTGGATTTGAAATGCTAGAGCCAGTGCATTACAAATCATCTCTGGAGTTCTTTACAGTGTTTGTTGGAACACCCGGTCACAGTAGGGCGTCTATAAAACTGCACCCATTGCAAGTCAGGTCTTCACGCCCTTCTTCATTTTATTTTCATGTTTTCCACATTGGTCACGTGCACCAGACGATTTTCTTCAAAATGCACCACTCTTATGAAACAAAACTCTAGCAGAAAACAATGCAAAAACAATAAAATAAAACTACGAATGCGTTCACCACAAATCCCGCCAAAAAACTTGCCAACCCGCCTGTCAATTGTGGCAATACGGCAATCCCCCCAACGTGGGGAAGACCTATGTACAGCAGAGGATGTCTTTCAGCTTCAACCAAAGCAGTCTGATTAGCATTCTACTTGTAATTATAGTTTTAAAACATTTGTTTTAATAAAGGATTTTTATACCAACAGCAACAGAGTCATCAGTACATCGAAGGCACTGCTGAAAACGGCGCCGCGGGCGGGGCGCCTGTGCCTGCCGGGGGGCACCATGAGGAGGAGGAGATCAGCGAAGTGTTCATTCACCAGGTACATTAATATTTTTATTTTATCTGTAATACAGTGCTAATGACCCACCTGATGTATGGTGGCTATAGCGGCTTATATGCATTTTCCTACCAACGATAATAGAATAGGCTATTTGACTACTACTGGAAAATAATTCCGTGTGGTGGTCGCCGACATCCATTAGGATATGGCACCCCAAGAAGAATAAGGAAAATAGTTTGGTATTATTTGTTATTGCATAAAATGCAAACCATTTTAATATTTCCTGGAGATCTGTCGTATATACGGAGTAAATCAATGTTAAAGTTTGAATTAAAAAATTACGCGCCAAAAAGCAAAGTTCGCTATGGAGCCTGGTTGCTCTGACACATGACGTCACACATAAGTAAACAACAAACTGCTGTAATAAACTACTGTGTGACGTCATTAGAGCGTTTTCAAACACGTGATCAAACCACAAAAAAAAAACATTTTTGTTTTTTATATAGAAATTGACCTTATTTTTTTTTAGAACATTAATAAAATATGCTTTTTACATTATATTTTATTAGGATGACAACAAATTGTAATTTTTATAAATTTATAATTGAAGACTTGATGGAAAATAAACCGATTAAGGTTTTCATAAATTTTAGTAGGAAGGAAATTTTGTGATCAATCGTTCACAATTTGTTTTTGATCCAGTCATTATTATCGCAATAGGACATTACTCCTATGAAAACCTTAATCGGTTTATTTTCCATCAAGTCTTCAATTATCTTCTTAATATATATAAATCTCGTGTCACAATGTTTGTCCCCAATGGACTCCTAAACCACTTAACCGATTATAATAAAATTCGCACACCATGTGCAGTTCGATCCAACTTGAGAGATAGGATAGTTTAAATCTCAAATTATAGTCGCAATTTTAATTTATTGCTAATTATTTGTCTGTTATTATTTGACAGTCACAATTATCTGTTAACTCCAAATGATTCTAACAGATGTCGATACCTTTCGACTGGGTAGGGTAGTGCAGTGTAGGGTAGTGCAGTGTAGGGTAGTGTAGTGTAGGGTAGTGTAGTGTAGTGTATGTTGGGTAGGGTAGGGTAGTGTAGGGTAGTGTAGTGTAGGGTAGTGTAGTGTAGGGTAGTGTAGTGTAGGGTAGTGTAGAGTATTGTAGGGTAGTGTAGGGTATTGTAGGGTAGTGTAGGGTAGGGTAGTGTAGTGTAGTGTATGTAGGGTAGTGTAGGGTAGGGTAGTGTAGTGTAGTGTAGTGTAGGGTAGGGTAGGGTAGGGCAGTGTAATGTAATGTAAGGCGGTACGAAGTTCGCCGGGACAGCTAGTAAATTTATAAAAATTACAAAATGAGTACATGAATGACGCTGATATACTATGACGTCACTTTTAGGTATTTCAAGCATTTCTTGAACAAAATGTGGTTTTTGACAGATGATAAAAAGTAACTGAAATGACTAGCAGTCATCCGTCAGTCATCTCTATTTTTAGTCAGAATATTTTGCTTACCTCCACACTGAGGATCGTAGTCCCAAGTGTTGACTCTAGATGGCGCCGGGTAGTTTCAGGTCGATCAAAACTAGATGGCATTAACAAAATATTTTCGCCTTAAGACCTTCTCTAAATGTGAAAAATGTAAAACTCCTAGTATGATGCCAAGGGCTTACCAAATATGAATTTAAAAAAATGCAAATTCGTTGATATTACTACAACCAGAGGTTGGAAAGCGCCACTGTTACTAAATCTCCATGATAACAACACGTCATAAACTTATTCGACATTATCGTCTGTCGTATAGTCTCTCCATTGCGTTGGAGAATCTTGGTAAGCCAGCTTCCATCTTCGGCATCATCGTCACTTACCATCAGGTGAGCTGATGCCAAGGGCTTGCGAATTGTGAATAAAAAAAATGTGACACAATCATTGGGTCTACGAGAAATAGGTTTCCTCCGTGGTGAAACAAATTAGTAGGTCCACAAGAAAACGCCGGATTTGCTGATAATTTAAATGACGTTTCAAAAGTCGTCACTAGATGTCGCTAATTGATTTAGTTATGCACGGTACTATATGTACTGTGATTGACAGTATTTTTGTGAATAGTCTTTGTCAGTGTTTATTGCTGGTGAGACGTTCTAAAAAGCTGCCGTGAGGGCTACACATTGGGTTAAAGTTATTTAGACAAAATAAAAGTGTTAAAACTGTGTCCAAGAAGTCCGCTGTCATTGATATCATCGTAAAAGTGATATTGTTATGCTGGAGTGGGTTAGTCTAGTGTAAAACAGGTAGAGAGGTAGGGATTCTGTGAATTTGGCTGAAGGTCGAGAAGTCTCGTTTTCATAATATTGTTTTGTCAATTTTGAAAACTGATTTTTGTTAGCCTGATCATTGTTAGAATTAAGGCCTCGTTGCCAAAGTCTTAAAAAGGATATAAAAAAAATTAAACTGTCGAGAAGTTGAGTCATGTTTTTATTAAACTCACAATTTTTTTTCCAGGCAATTCACACAATCGAGTTCGTGCTGGGAAGCATTTCGCACACAGCTTCGTACCTGCGTCTGTGGGCGCTGTCACTTGCGCATGCACAGCTGGCCGAGGTCGCGTGGAACATGCTGCTCAGGAAAGGTACGCTCAACGAAAAAAATTCTTCTATCTACCTGGATTGTAGGGAGTGATTTCTAATAGCTACTCGCCTTCAACAACACCAGGGATCCGTTTCCGAGATAGTCCGGTGTAGGTGGAGACTTGAAACTTGCATAGCTTTGTTACACGTAGGTGGTGACTTGTAACTAGCATAGCTTTGTTACACGTAGGTGGAGACTTGTAACTAGCATAGCTTTGTTTAGGTGGAGACTTGTAACTAGCATAGCTTTGATACACGTGGGTGGAGACTTGTAACTAGCATAGCTTTGTTACACGTAGGTGGAGACTTGTAACTAGCATAGCTTTGTTTAGGTGGAGACTTGTAACTAGCATAGCTTTGATACACGTGGGTGGAGACTTGTAACTAGCACAGCTTTGTTACACGTTGGTGAAGACTTGTAACTAGCATAACTTTGTTACACGATGGTGGAGACTTGTAACTAGCATAGCATTGTTACACGTTGGTGGAGACTTGTAACTAGCATAGCTTTGTTACACGTAGGTGAAGACTTGTAACTAGCATAGCTTTGTTACACGTAGGTGAAGACTTGTAACTAGCATAGCTTTGTTACACGTAGGTGAAGACTTGTAACTAGCATAGCTTTGTTACACGTAGGTGGAGACTTGTAACTAGCATAGCATTGTTACACGTTGGTGGAGACCTGTAACTAGCATAGCTTTGTTACACGTTGGTGGAGACCTGTAACTAGCATAGCTTTGTTACACGTTGGTGAAGACTTGTAACTAGCATAGCTTTGTTACACGTAAGTGGAGACTTGTAACTAGCATAGCTTTGTTACACGTTGGTGAAGACTTGTAACTAGCATAGCTTTGTTACACGTAAGTGGAGACTTGTAACTAGCATAGCTTTGTTACACGTAGGTGGAGACTTGTAACTAGCATAGCTTTGTTACACGTAGGTGGAGACTTGTAACTAGCATAGCTTTGTTACACGTTGGTGGAGACTTGTAACTAGCTTAGCTTTGTTACTTGTTGGTGGAGACTTGTAACTAGCATAGCTTTGTTACATGTAGGTAGAGAATTGTAACTAGCATAGCTTTGTTACACGCACGTGGAGACTTGTTACTAGCATAGCTTTGCATGGCATATTTCAAAAGTTCCTTCATCAATGTTTAGAATGGGCCTTCCGGATGAATATAGGCTGACAAAAAACGATCGCGCCCCCTCGATGTCCACGCGGGAAGCGATATCGTAACAGCTCATTTAATTATAAATTGATGATTATTTTACTGCAAGACAATAACGGCTAGGGCGGCCGCCGCCTCCTCTCCGGGAGGTCGTGGTTCGAATCCTGCCACGTACCAATGTGATTTCGAATTTAGATTTCATATGTACGGTTATCCAACGCTCTTACGGTGAAGGAAAACATCGTGAGGAAACCTGCACACGCCTGCGGAGAAACTCGCAGGTTGTGTGTGAAGTCGACCAACCCGCACTGGGCCGGCGTGGTCGACTAAGGCCCGATCGCCCTAATTCAGGGTAGGTTCGAGCCCCTCGGTGGGGACGTATATGAGCTGATATGATGAAGACAATAAAAAATAAATGAATGCTAATAAATTAAAATAAAAAGTATTAATAAAAAGGCCAATGACGATACTTTAAATATATCGCGAGTAATAAGAACTTGGTCGGCGTAGCGGCTCGCGATTGTCCTATCGGTCGGTCGCCTTTACTTTGACAACTATACAGACACAGATGATTATTAAAGTGAAACTTTTATTACATCGTCTCAAATTTTTTCGTCTGTGTGTTGCATTTCGCGTGACGGTCGCTTTCGTCTGACGGTATGATCGTTTCGTCCTCTGTACCGTAGCGAGAGCAGCCATGATCATTTCATCCTCTGCAAAGTATCACTTTTACCGTGGTTTCATTATTTGATTTTCGTTTCATTACCACACACTTACTTTTTTTATCTTGTTATTTTGTGCAGGTCTGAGTGCGCACAGCGCGTGGGGCGGCGTGATGCTGTACTTAGTGTTCGCGGGATGGGCGGCCATCTCGTTGTGCATCCTGGTACTCATGGAGGGTCTTTCCGCTTTCCTGCACACTCTGCGACTGCATTGGTACGTCATCACATCAGTCTAAAATACGTCTGTTTATCATCATCATATCAGCCGAAAATCGTCCACTGCTGGACAAAGGCCTCCCCAAAGGATTTCCACGATGACCGGTCCTGCGCTGCCCGCATCCATCGGCTTCCCGCGATCTTCACCAGGTCGTCGGTCCACCGCGTGGGAGGCCTGCCTACGCTACGTTTTCCGGTGCGCGGTCGCCACTTGAGAACTTTACTGCCCCATCGGCCATCGGTCAGCGTGATGTGCCCTGCCCACTGGCACTTCAGTTTAGCCTCTAAAGGTTGGAGACTCTACACTGGAAGTTGTTGACGAATATGTATACCTGGGACAAACAGTCCAGCTAGGTAGGTCCAACTTCAAGAAAGAGATCAATCGACGAATCCAACTCGGCTGGGCAGCGTTCGGGAAGCTTCGAAATATCTTCACGTTCCAAATACCGCAGTGTCTCAAGACTAAGGTCTTTGACCAGCGTGTGTTGCCAGTGATGACTTACGGAACTGAGACATGTTCGCTTATTATGGGCCTCATAAGAAGGCTCAAGGTCACCCAAAGGGCAATGGAGCCTGTTATGCTCGGAGTTTCTTTGCGTGATCGAATCAGAAACGAGGAGATCCGCAGGAGAACTAAAGTAACCGACATAGCTCACAGAATCGCTTAACGTCTGTTACTAATCAATAATTATTAACTAACTGAATAAATAATAATAACATTATCAACTACTGGGGCACGGATCTCTTTCCAAACTCGGGAAGGGTAGGACATACTTCACACAAGGGGGGGGGGGGGGGGGGACAAGGCCGCATATGTGGATGTTGTAGAGGTAGCGTCTGAACTCATCGTCAGAAGTTTTCAAGCCTAAAACACGGCTTGACCAAAGTTTATATATTAGTACTAACATACCGTATGGACACTGCCTGCCGCTCTCTAGATTGCGACCTCACCCCCTCGTCACCCAGATTGATACAGATTGGTAACAGTTTGACGGATTTCGCCGCCATTTTTTTTCCGTCATTCCTTTTTTGAAATGTCATTTCTGACCCGTTGTATGAAGTGTGGCTTAACATATGCCATCTAGTGATATCATCCGGCACCATCGTCTTAACTTGCCTCGCGAAGCATGGGAAATGCCAATAATAGTCCATCCAGGTAATGACCCTGCTTCTTGTCAGTTAACCTGCGTGATCGACCCAACCACGCAAGTCGCACTGAGCTACGGCCGTCTGTACTATGACTATCTACGTTACGAGGTCTTCCGGTGTGAGGTTGCCACTCGAGAGTTTTTCAAATCCAACGGCTGTCCGTTCTACGAGCTATGTCTCACTGGTATTTTAACCTCGAGTTTAAGGATTCTGTGAGCTTACGTTATTTTGGTATTTCATCATCACATCAGCCGAAATACCTCCACTGCTAGACAAAGCCCTTCACCAAGGATTTCCTTGACGACCGATCCTGCTCTGCCCGCATCCAGCGGCTTCACGCCTTCCAGGTCGTCGGTCCACTGTGTGAGAGGCCTGCTTACGCTACATCTTCCGGCACATAGCTCACATACATGGCACATAACTCGTAGAACAGATGACCGTTGGGTTAGTAAAGTTCTCGAGTGGCGACTGCGCCAGACGACGTCCCCCGTGAATGCAGTAAATGCACTCTGCATCACGTTCCTCGTGACCGTGAGCCACATGCGTCCTGCCGCTTCCTGCAACATGCACTAGATCATCAGCCCACCTTTGAACGGTGTGTAGTGCGCTCAGTAAGCAACTTTGTTTGTTGGTCCTGATTGGTGTTACAAAAAAAAGTTTTTTTTTTAATCAGTATTTTTCCTGGTGCATGTTTTTTTTTAAATAGTACAGATTTCCTAATTACTAAGGTAGTTTCCGTTACAGATCGAGACTTAAGAGTTCACATTAGAGTACCTTGTTTATTTTAAAACCTAATATACTTACCAAACTTACATATATATTCATTAACGTTTACATTTACGAAAGGGGATTCCCCAAATCAACGACACACAGCACATAGGCACAGACTGTACACTTCATGCAACGGGCCAGAAATGACATTTCAAAAAACGAATGACGGAACAAACAAAATGGCGGCGAAATCCCATACGTTCGACAACCAAACTGTAACCAATCTGTGGCCATCTGGGTGACAAGGGGGTGAGGTCGGAATCTAGAGAGCGGCAGGGAGTGTCCATACTGTATGTCAGTACTAATATACAATACTTTGACATAGGGGTGTAAACTTAAGAAATACATCAATGTTTCATTTTTAAAACATACCAAAATAAAACATTTATTTTCCAATACATTGTTTTCCTGAAAAAAAAACAACGGTACCAAGTTTTTTTTTCAACATAGTGAAAAAAGACTAAGTCGTTCTTTTTCACGTTACATCACTAGTCCTGACATTGATATAATGATTGTTTTTCTAATACAGGGTGGAGTTCCAGAGCAAGTTCTACGCAGGCGAGGGGTACCTGTTCCAGCCGTTCTCCTTCGAACTGATCCTCGACTCTGCTGGGCAGGCCGAGGAGTAAGCACAACGTGTCACACATCCTTCCCCGTTGTAAGATCTATTTAACAATATACTTTTTACTCAGGCAATAAACTCAACAATGATTGGTTGTGTCAGAGATACAAACGTAAAATATTTAACGCTTCTGAAATGTACGTCGTCGGTAGCATCCTTGCAGGTCGAAAAGTAAATGAAGGTATAAATATTGTTATATTGGCTCAATTGGGCTTGATCCCAGAGTCTTAAAATTGTGGCATTTATTTACTTTGTTCCATGGTCTAAAAAAACTGTTCTTCTCTTCCCAGAGTGACACAAGCCTACGACACAATAACATTGCCACTTTATTTCAACATAACATGTTACATGGGTAAATTATATCTATGGTTACATAGTTAAACATTTCTTTAAAATTTTATAATTTTCATTTATAAGTATTTTATCTTAAATTTTACAACAACACGTCATTTTTAATTATTCGTTAGCAATATCTTCCGATTCACGAAAGACATTTCAGACGTTCGAGTAATTCTGTTTACACTAATGGTAACACAGGATAGCGCTGACGTAGGCTTGTGTCAGCAAGTCTCGGAAGAGAGTACCAGGCGGAGTTATATTATTGTACCATGCTTTGTTCTATTTTGTGACCTAGTGTTCTTGGTCAGTGCTCCTGCCTGTTATAGGCCGAGAGTCGTTTTATAGATTCCCACCCAGGGCAAGCATTCGTGTGACCAACAGGTTTGTTTGCTCTGTCTGGGTATGTATTTATTTAAAATCGGAACCTGGATCCCATAGTACTTTTAATCCTATTTGACGCCGGATGCTTTCGAATAATAAAGGCTCGAAATAACAAGGGGTACTTTATGGGCCATCATAGGTTAGCGAAAGGGACAAAACTATAGGTTTAGTGAAGATGTAAGTACCTTGTCTTACTTGTAGCTCTGTCCCTCTCGCTGGGCCATGATGGGCCATCGTGTAGACGGGCCGTTAGGGTCTACTGATCCCATGTCCTGTCTGACTGACACTGCCTAGGTCTGGTAATTAATCACCATAGCGGAGATGAGATGTGTGATATTTTTTATTTTTCCGCCCGACACGGGACGACTATTTTCCTATATTACTTGAAAATCATGTAAGCAATTGTAACTTGGAGGGGGTGTCATGTAATTTAAGAGTTTTAATGTAGTACCTTAGACGAGTTTTCTCTGTAATGTGTACTACAATGTTTTTAATTGCAGCTTACTTATCACTACTATTATCTGTGTATATTTATTGTAGCTAAACATTTTCTTGTAGCTTTTCTTTCTTTTATTGCAGCTAACTTAAAACTACTATTATCTGTGTATATTTATTGTAGCTAAACTTCTCTTGTAGGTTACGTAAAAAAGAATACTTACAGTTTTCTTGTTACAATATTTCGAATGAATTTAGGAGGCGATGATTTTAATTTTAAATTATCTCATGAGAATTAATTCAGTTGATACTTTGATATAAGCTTATTCAGTGATGTTTATCAAGGTATGAAAAATATGTAGCGTAGGAGCTACTTTGAGAAAAATAAATTGGAGGAGTCTGGACGTCGTGTATTTTTAC
Organism: Coleophora flavipennella; assembly: GCA_947284805.1. Lineage (NCBI taxonomy): Eukaryota > Metazoa > Arthropoda > Insecta > Lepidoptera > Coleophoridae > Coleophora > Coleophora flavipennella. The sequence continues at coordinate 4,510,839 of OX369297.1, forward strand.
ATTTTATTAGTATTTTTTATTTAATCCAGTTTTTTGTAAGCAAAAATAAAACGTGTGAATTATAATTTTGTTTTGTTTTGTATTCTTACTAAAATCCGATGGTTTTTTTTATAAATAAAATAGTAACGTGTTTTTATAAGGCTCTCTTTAACAGTTTTAAGTGTTATTCAAGTAGAAGCAAGTGTCATTCCAGTAGTGGTTCAAGTATTAATGCAAAATATGATAATCGAATGCTGTAGTAATGCATGTCAATAAAGGTTTTATCGTAGCGCAAATTATTGTTTCATTTTTGACCAAATTTTTTTTTTATTTTTTTATTCTCATTTGGTAAGCCCTTGGCATCATCTCACCCGATGGCAAGCGACGATGATGCCGAAGATGGAAGCGGGCTTACCAAGATTCCCCAACGTAATGGAGAACTGGCTATCTTATCTTCAAGCCGGAACACATCAATGTTGTTAACACTGATGTTTGGCGGCAAGACTTAGATAAGATGGTGGTAGCTAGCCAGGAGGGCTTAAAAAATGCCCTACCACCAACCAAACCGAATCTTACACGTTAACCCCACCGGGAACCGAACCCGAGATCTCCTGGTGTGAAGCGAATGGACCAACCATTACGCCACGGAGGTGGTTAAAAAAGACAATTAAAAAAGAAAAGATGTGGTTTCGAAAAAGGAGAAGGTTCTCATGACAATTGGTTTTCTAGTATGTTACGCAATATTTTAAATGATTTTGAACCGATTTTTAATAATTATTTTTTAGGGTACCGGGGCAAGAATGGTAAAAACGGAATCCTTATAATTCGTCATGTCCGTCTGTAGGTTACACTCAATTTTATCTGTCCCTATTACACTTACAGTAATGAAATGTACTATTAATTAAGATCCTAAATTCGATGTGTCAAAAAAATTTAAGGCTAAAAAAAATTTTAGCCCATGGGTAGCACCACAGAGTTAAAAAAAATTCGCTCCCCTAAATGTCTTTGGGTAGCACCTACATGTAAGAGCGGAATGATTTTTAGGGTTCCGTACCCAAGGGGTAAAAACGGGACCCTATTACTAAGACTCCGTTGCCTGTCCGTCTGTCACCAGGCTGTATTTCATGAACCGTGATAGCTATACTGGTGAAATTTTCACATAAGATGTATTTCTGTTGCCGCCATATGGGTCTGGATACAAAAAAAGTGTTTTTTTTAACAAAGAAACTAACGCCATCTAGTATGATGGCACGGAACTCTTTGTAATAGTGCCATCTAGTATGATGGTACGGAACCCTTTGTGTGCGGTTCTGACTCCCACTTGGCCGGTTTTTTAGAGTACGCCCTCGAGTGGGATGTCGTTATAAAACGAATTAAAGGTTTCTTTGAATACTTTTTTATTAAAGTAGCATTTACAAAGTAAATAACACTTTTCGTGTGTCCACCCTCGTAAGTTTTTAACGATGGGACTTAAAAATTCTGAAAAAATGTAGGTACTTAAATTAGCAAACGAAAATTATTATGGTGATGAAAAAATAGTTATACAAGAACCCCATGCAAGTGAAAGTTGTTTTTTTTTTCGACTGCACCCTCTTAACTGTATGACATACAATTATACATCATATAAAATTTTGTAAGTATTTTTTTTTGTTATAACGCAATAAAACGTAGTTCTTTTGTCAAACAAGTTTTTTCTTGGGGTACCACCCATCAAGTAAATGGCACTAGAAAAAAAAATCATAACACCTATTCGAAAAACCACGATTGGGTCCTCAATAAGTAAGAACAAAATTCTACTTTGCTCCCTGAAGGGAATTTCGTTTCTCCCGTCTGATTGCTCCACGTTCGTCAAGTTTGAATGTAAAAAAAACGGCCAAGAGCGAATCAAACTCGCGCACTAAGGGTTCCGTACTTCTTCTTATCGTGTACCACAATTAGTCGCTTTGTACACGACGGGGCGGGGCAGTCTTTTTGACCGCGAAGCAATAAAGACCGCGTCTGCTCGTCGATGCTCGCGTATGCCCTTGCCGCGTACATAAAGCACACGAGGGACAGAAGCTGTCAGTTCAGTACGTTCGTTCTAGTGAAGCGTGGCGCGGACTGAGCTAGCCGCGCTGCGCCGCCGTCTGCGTTACTGCATACAAACTGGTTTGTGTGATCTTTGGCGGACAGCCACGGACATGCGCCGCAGGTGCCCGGCGGGCACTGGCGGCGCGGTCTTTTTGTCCGCCATGTGCGTTGGTAGTATAGGATGCCCTTTGTGTTATCGTTGGCGGCGAAATTGACCGGCCCGCCCCGCCCCGTCGTGTGCAAAGCGCCTTAACCGTGCTATCCAAGGGATAGACGGTTGTTGCCTTGTGTTACACTTAGCATCACCCGCGGTTACGTGTAGGTTATTTAGATTAACACCTACGGATGTGTGCAACGCGACCTAATAAAAACTAATTTTCATCTACAACGCCGTCTATAGATTAAGGTAAAAGGGAACTAATAGGTGTTGTCGTATTACTAAGTAAATTAAGTATATAAAAGATACAACTAGCTCCCACTAAGTGTCGCTAGTTTCTAAAAAATCAGACTGGAAATTTCATTTTTCCTGAAAGAACGGTGGGACTTCAGATTTTCTAATAGATTTTCTTGTAATCTATGCATATACTGTTTTTTTTTTTCAAAATTTTAAGCTCCGTAGTTTTGATGATAAAGGGATCCCCCCTGAAAATCTAATTTTTTTTTAATAATTTTAAGATATAGTTTTGGCTTGGTCCCATCCGCCCCGGTGAGTCTGCCACGTCAAAAAAAAGTTGTGTTGACGTTATTTAAGAAAATAGGTAGATAAATAAAATAATATTAATGTATAAATAGATTTTCTTGTAATCTATGCATATACTGTATTTTTTGCAAAATTTTATGCTCCGTAGTTTTGATGATAAAGGGATTCTCACATTGATTTTCACAACAAGCCCTTTCATAAATGATATCACACGATGTAGTTTGCAAAACTTTTCCCCCTTCATCATCAAAACTATTTTGCAAAAAATACAGTATATGCATAGATTACAAGAAAATCTATTAGAATTAGTTAGTAGATTAGTGCGGGTTGGTCGACTTCACACACAACCTACGAGTTTCTCCGCAGGCGTGTGCAGGTTTCCTCACGATTTTTTCCTTCACCGTAAGAGCGTCGGATAAACGTACATATGAAATCTAAATTCGAAATCACATTGGTACTTGGCAGGTCCGACCCACTACCTCCCGGACAGGAGGCGGTGGCCCTAGCCATCACGCCACCGACGCTCTTATATAAGGTCTAACAAAATTAGCTGAAACTATTTTAACTGGTGCTTCTACCCATGAAAAAATTAGCTGAAACTATTTTAACTGGTGCTTCTACCCATGAAACTGAACAGTTAGTATGGGAATTTCAAATTTTTTTTTGAGATTCGACTATGGGTTTCATGGGAAAAGTTGTTCAGTTTCATGGGTAGAAGCACCAGTTAAAATAGTTTCAGCTAATTTTATTACACCTTATATACATTGGGTCTTTCTCTTTACCTATGAAATTGCCAATTGTATAAAAAAAAATAAAGATGAAAATTAATATTAAGAACAATAGTTATTAAATCAAAATTTATTCTCAAAGTAGCATTAGACTACTAGAAATTAAATGGTGGTAAACTTATGCCTATTGTTTAGATATTTTGAGAGCACGGTGGCTTTAACCCCATGAAATCGGGTTTTTTCCACCTGAAAAAAATCGCCTTTATTGAGGCAAAAAAATACACATTTTAAATTTTAAAGCTCTAGAGTTATCGCAGCAGTTTCTTCGTTACTAATGTCATATATGGGAATACCCCACATAAGGTTTCGTCACTTTCAGGAAAATTCAAGAAAATTAACTAGTCTAAAAAATTGCCCCATCTGACAAACACCTTTGTTTGTTTGAAGGTATTATTATTATAGATAGATATTCAAGCTTGGCAAATTAACAAGAACAAAATAATAATTGAAGTCGGTTGTTTTTAACTTTTAGTTTTGTTAATTATACTTAATTACTTAGTATTTAGAATTCTAGACAGAGTTACGTACATTCAGCACAAAAGTGTTGGAACCTATCTAATCCTAATTACAAAGGTTTTTCACTTATACCAAAGTATAGATATTAGTACTAACGTACAGTACGGACACTCCCTGCCGCCACAGTATTACAATATAGCGGCTTACAGTAGCGCAACGTATGTACTTACGCAGAGCAACGGAAGGATACTTGCGGGGCAGCGGCAGGCTGACTACAGGCTAGTATGCTGGTACCTACGCCGGCGACATCAAAGGCGTTGCGCTACTGGAAGCCATATCGTAATATTGTGCTGCCGCTCTCTAGATTCCGACCTCACCCCCTCGTCACCCAGATTGATACAGATTGGTTATAGTTTGGTTCGCCGTGATTTTGTTTGCTCCGTCATTTGTTTTTAGAAATGTATTTTCATGGCCGTTGTATGCAGTGTACGGGGTGTGCTTAGGCGCTCTGCACACGACGGGGCGGGGCGGGCCGGTCAATTTCGCCACCAACGATAGCACAAAGGGAATCCTATACTGCCAACGCAAATGGAGGACAAATAGACCGCGCCGACCGCACCGCCTCCATGTACGTTGTTAGTATAGGATTCCCTTTGTGCTATCGTTGGCGGCGAAATTGACCGGCAGGCCCCGCCCCGTCGTGTGCAAAGCGCCTTAGGTATACCGTGGGACCCAGAATATTCCTTACTCATTGCATAACTAACTTAAGTAATATAGTTACTAACTAGCAAAACTAGGTTTCATACACTTCATAGTATAACTTTTCTATTTTTTTAATCGTATTCAGCTCCAATAGTAATACTGATATCTCCCGGCAACACGTTGGTTTTGTGGTACCAGCGATTTGTGTCCACGACCACTGAAAGTGAAAACAATTTTAATTTTTATTTTTTTATTCAGAATTGGTAAGCCCTTGTCATCATCCCACCTGATGGTAAGTGACGATGATGCCGAAGATGGAAGCAGGCTTACCAAGATTCCCTATCGCAATGAGGAACTGGCTATCTTATCTTTGAGCGGAACACATCAATGTTGTTAACATTGATGTTTGGCAGCAAGACTTAGATAAGTTGTTGGTAGCTAGCCAGAGGGGCTTTAAAAATGCCCTTCCACCAACCAAACCGAGTCTTACAAAGTTAGACTCTGCCGGGAATCGAACCCGCGACCTCCCGATGTGAAGCTAATGGACTTAAATATTACGCCACGGAGGTGGTTAGATTGCATATTAGGCAATTGTTGTTAGGTTTTTTTACGTGATCGAATCAAAAATGAGCGAGCCCCTTAGGGGATATCTGTTCCGCCCTGTTTCACTGGATGTTCCACTAGTGGCACAAAAAAAAAACTGAACGACTTAGCTCCCAGAACCGTTTAACTTAAGTGGCAGTGGGAGGGTCATAGAGCTAGTATAACAGATGACCGTTGGGGTTGTAAAGTTCTCTAGTTGCGATCACGCAGCAGAAGACGTAGCGTAGGCAGGCCTTCCACTGAGTGGATCGGCGATCTGCTGAAGGTCGCAAGAAGCCGCTGGATGCCGGCAGCGCAAGACCGGTCATTGTGGAAGTCCTTACGGGAGATCTTTGTCAAGTTATGGTCAATTTTCAACCGACTTCAAAAAAAGGAGGTTCTCAATTCGATAGTGGTTTTTTAAGGTATATTACGCGATTTCTTCGCCGATTGTGCATCGTTTTTTTTAAATAAACTTGATAGATTAAGCCGCAGAGTGGTTCCATATTAATTGTATCAAAATCTGTAAAAATAGGAAAATAGCAATAGTTTGCTTAGCTGTTCTAAGAGCTATGTTCCCTGTTCACTGCAACTTAAGTTTAGCGATTCTGTGACCTTGGCTCTCCTACGGATCTCCTAATTTCTGATCAAAACTTAAAAATACTGGCTACGTACAAATCTCTCCCGGAGCTACAGTGAAGGTGATCCAGCGGCAGGAATAGAGGCATTCCGGTGGAGGCGCCAGTTGCCACTCCTTGCGGCCTCTTATCTGGGCCTGCCACGACATGTGACGTACTGAGTCTACCTGTTGGCAAATAAAGATAACAGATAACGAAGCTCTGGATAAAGGTTTGCCGTTGAAGCTAAGGGTAGCTTAGCTCCCGGTGTGAGCAGAGATAACAGATAACCAAGCTCTGGATAAAGGTTCGCCGTAGTAAGCTAAGGGTAGCTTAGCTCCTGGTGTGAGCAGAGATAACAGATAACCAAGTTCTGGATAAAGGTTCGCAGTTGAAGCTAAGGGTAGCTTAGCTCCCGGTGTGAGCAGAGATAACAGATAACCAAGCTCTGGATAAAGGTTCGCCGTCGTAAGCTAAGGGTAGCTTAGCTCCCGGTGTGAGCAGTGATAACAGATAACCAAGCTGTGGATAAAGGTTCGCCGTCGTAAGCTAAGGGTAGCTTAGCTCCCGGTGTGAGCAGAGATAACAGATAACCAAGCTCTGGATAAAGGTTCGCCGTCGTAAGCTAAGGGTAGCTTAGCTCCCAGTGTGAGCAGAGATAACAGATAACCAAGCTCTGGATAAAGGTTCGCCGTCGTAAGCTAAGGGTAGCTTAGCTCCCGGTGTGAGCTGAGATAAGAGATAACCAAGTTCTGGATAAAGGTTCGCCGTTGAAGCTAAGGGTAGCTTAGCTCCCGGTGTGAGCAGTGATAACAGATAACCAAGCTGTGGATAAAGGTTCGCCGTTGAAGCTAAGGGTAGCTTAGCTCCCGGTGTGAGCAGTGATAACAGATAACCAAGCTCTGGATAAAGGTTTGCCGTTGAAGCTAAGGGTAGCTTAGCTCCCGGTGTGAGCAGTGATAACAGATAACCAAGCTCTGGATAAAGGTTCGCCGTAGTAAGCTAAGGGTAGCTTAGCTCCCGGTGTGAGCAGAGATAACAGATAACCAAGCTCTGGATAAAGGTTCGCCGTTGAAGCTAAGGGTAGCTTAGCTCCCGGTGTGAGCAGTGATAACAGATAACCAAGCTGTGGATAAAGGTTCGCCGTTGAAGCTAAGGGTAGCTTAGCTCCCGGTGTGAGCAGTGATAACAGATAACCAAGCTGTGGATAAAGGTTCGCCGTCGTAAGCTAAGGGTAGCTTAGCTCCCGGTGTGAGCAGTGATAACAGATAACCAAGCTGTGGATAAAGGTTCGCCGTTGAAGCTAAGGGTAGCTTAGCTCCCGGTGTGAGCAGTGATAACAGATAACCAAGCTGTGGATAAAGGTTCGCCGTCGTAAGCTAATGGTAGCTTAGCTCCCGGTGTGAGCAGAGATAACAGATAACCAAGTTCTGGATAAAGGTTCGCCGTCGTAAGCTAAGGGTAGCTTAGCTCCCAGTGTGAGCAGAGATAACAGATAACCAAGCTCTGGATAAAGGTTCGCCGTCGTAAGCTAAGGGTAGCTTAGCTCCCGGTGTGAGCTGAGATAAGAGATAACCAAGTTCTGGATAAAGGTTCGCCGTTGAAGCTAAGGGTAGCTTAGCTCCCGGTGTGAGCAGTGATAACAGATAACCAAGCTCTGGATAAAGGTTCGCCGTAGTAAGCTAAGGGTAGCTTAGCTCCCGGTGTGAGCAGAGATAACAGATAACCAAGCTCTGGATAAAGGTTCGCCGTTGAAGCTAAGGGTAGCTTAGCTCCCGGTGTGAGCAGTGATAACAGATAACCAAGCTGTGGATAAAGGTTCGCCGTTGTAAGCTAAGGGTAGCTTAGCTCCCGGTGTGAGCAGAGATAACAGATAACCAAGCTCTGGATAAAGGTTCGCCGTCGTAAGCTAAGGGTAGCTTAGCTCCCAGTGTGAGCAGAGATAACAGATAACCAAGCTCTGGATAAAGGTTCGCCGTCGTAAGCTAAGGGTAGCTTAGCTCCCGGTGTGAGCAGAGATAACAGATAACCAAGCTGTGGATAAAGGTTCGCCGTCGTAAGCTAAGGGTAGCTTAGCTCCCGGTGTGAGCAGAAGTATGCAAAACACCTTGTAATAGTTGATATTCTTTGCTTGAGGGACACAGAGCTTAGCTTCGCTCTCAGGGTGTTGTTAACAACTCACAAACGTCCCCACTGTTGGGGATACCTACAGGAGGCATATCCGGGTTAGTGGAGATTTTAGACCTAGTGGCGACTGGCGAACCCTAATGTCAGAAATTTTCCTAGACTTATAATAAGGCATCTGATACGTCTTAAAGACTGCCATCTAGTGACAGCAAACTGCACCAACGGCTTAACGTGGCTTGCGAAAAATGGTCGGGAAAAATTCTTAACAGTAAAACCTATAGTGCTGCTCCTAAATTCCCCTGCTTGACATCCGATCTTAACTATGTTAACTCTCCGAACATAAGTAGGTACCTACCTAATCGGCTTTGCTTAAAGTAGATACATTCTCTAAATGGTAGTCGCCATAGACCAGGAGGTCATGACAAATCAGGTAACGATAACGGAAATGGATAAACATAAGTTAAGAGGATAAATGACAACCCTCTAATGTTAAATAGGTCGGTCTGCCTGCGTCAAGTGGTTGCGTTATGTACTTATAGCGTCTGAAAAACTAGTTATCGTGACAAAAAAAACGATAATGGAAATGGCTGAGAAGACATAAAATAAAAGTACTAGTTTTACTAGTGACAATAATGCAAATAATGAGCATAAATTCTGTTGCGTTATGAAATGAAGCAAGGCCCTTTAGTAGTAGGAATAGCGAGAGTTGTGGACCAGGATCCCACCCCCTTGTGGACCGATGACCTGGTGAAGGTCGCGGGAAGCCGCTGGATGCGGGCAGCGCAGAACCGGTCGACGTGGAAATCCTTGGAGGACACCTATGTCCAACAGTGGACGTCCTTCGGCTAATATGAGAAGAGACCTAGTGCCCCAGCGGTGGTTACGTTAGGGTTATTAACGACTACTTTAATAGTAGGTATAGGTACCTACTACGTTTTCCTTGAAAAAGGAAATATTAAAGTCAAAACTCCCACTAAAGTTGAAAAAAAAGGTCATGGACTCTTATGCTTGCTGCCGTGCCTATCATATGGAGCTCAAACTTGGATCTACACCAACAAAATCAAAAATAAATTACGCTCTTGCCAACGTGCAATGGAGCGAAGTGTACTGGGAATCAAGCTTAGAGATAAACAAAAGAGCGAGAACATAAGGAGAAAAACTAAAATAATCGACGCGGTACAACACACTAAAAGATTAAAATGGAAATGGGCAGGGCACATAATTTCCCGGACTACAGACAACAGATGGACAAATCGCGTCACCACGTGGACGGGTCCAAGTGGAAACAGAAGGGTAGGAAAACCTAAAGACCGCTGGGTCGACGAGATAGTTAAAACTGTCGGTACAGATTGGACACAGAAGGCAAAAAATAGAAAAGGATAGAGACAGTTGGAGGAGGCCTATACCCGAGAAGGGACCAAGTCTTCTTAAATACTATAGCATTTATTATTTTGTATATTTGGAAGGCATGGAAATAAAGGCTATATTATTATTATTATTATCTACTACGTACTTACGTGCATATGAGCTCCTTGGCCCGGCCCTCCCATAAAGATCCAATCCACCATATCGCTTTCAGCGGTCTTCGGCAGGAAATATGGCCGATTGTAATAGTCTCTCAGTTTCCTCGTCTCCTCATCATAGCAGGTGCTCCACCCAACGTACCAGGGTTCTCCGGAGAGGTTTGCGCGTTTCTCGTCCATATTAAACACCTCTTGCAGGGAGTTTAAGCCGGATTTGTAAGCGAAGAAGAAGCAGTCATTGGTAGGTTTCCCCATTTTGCCGTTGCGATAGAAGTTCGCGAAGAAATTGAAGTTGAACTCCTGAAAGAGTAAGAAGCGAAATAACTAAACAAACCGATTCATAAAAACCCCTCATTTTTGGCAAGTCGGGTAAAAATGTATCCTTTGTCACTCACGGGATCAAGACTAGGGTTTTCAAATACCCGACAATTTTGGATACCCGGGTCTCGGGTACATTTTAAAAAATACCCGGGTATGCCCGGGTACCCGGGTATTCTTGTATTTATTGTGAAACTGGAAAAAAACTACAAAGATATCAAAAATCAACTTTTATTACGATAATTACCACTCAGATAATATAACCAGCCAACCAGGTACATCATAACCTTGACCTGCAGCATCTCCTGAAATCTGCAGGATACCCAACTCTATCAACTTACAGCAGAGAAATCATATTGGGCTCATTAGAATAGTCTCAATGAATAAGTGTTAGATAGAATATAGTAACCTTGACCTGATGCTGCATCATCTTTTGGAATCTACAGGATACCCAACTCCTAGCCAACTTACAGCAAAGGTATCGTGTTTGGGCTCATAGGAATAGGTGTTAGATAGAACATGGTAATTTTGACCTGATGCTGCACCACCTTCTGGAATTAGCAGGATACCTAACTCCTCACTAACTTACAACAGATAAATCGTGTTTGGGCTCATTGGAATAGTCTCAATGAATAGGTTTTAGATAGAACATGGTAACCTTGACCTGAAGCTGCAGCATCTCCTAGTATCTGCATGATATCCGACTCACCAACTTACAGCTGAGTTATCGTATTTGAGAAACATGTAGTTTAAAAAGCATGAAATAAAACTTTAATTAAAAAATTAAAAAAACCCTGACAAATTAGAGAAGATAAGTAAATAAAATAATAAAAAAACAATAAAATGAAAAAAAGAATAAAACTCTTTTACTACAATTAAGTTACTAGGAAATGCTTCATAACTTAGCGGCCCCCCTACGCGATAACTGTTTGATCAAAATAGAAACAACATAAATTAAACTTAAAGGACCAAACCATATTATTTTCTAGTTTTTAAAGGTTTTTTGTCGGGGATTTTTAAAATTATGATAACATCACTGGACGAAGAATTCAAGGAATATAGAGAAAAGGCATAAAGGTTAAACTAAAAATATTGACAAAACAGATCTGCTGCTATTGTGTCCTAATAAAAAACCGATTGACCAGCAAAACTTGCTGATTTGCAATCGATGTACAAGTTAATTCCTGAGGATAGTCTCCAATTTTATAAAGCTTGAAGAGCTCAGAGGACATTATTTACGACTTTGATGGATTTGGTGAAGTACCATATTTTGACGTGGATGACGCAGAAGAACAATAACTTTATAATATTTTTTTTACATTTTAGTTAAACTTTTTAACTATCACTGGTTTATTATTTAAATAAAAGGTTATTTTTTCTGTAGTAATTTATAAGAGTTTCTTAAAATATAGTATTGTTAGGGTATAAAAATAATATAATGTGATTGGATCGTTTAAGCAGAATCATCTCAATTTATTGGCCATACAAATTAACTTTTTGAAAAATGTTCCGAAAAGGTTTTTTTTATAAAAATATTATCAAAAACTATCACTTTACAAATATCCAATACATGTAAACATAGGAAATTTATATTTCTATTAAATAATCCGTACAACTTTGTCAAAATGAATAACACAAAAAAGTATACCAATAATACACAAATTTGCGTTTATCTCAATTTGAACTCGGTGTAGAATGGAACATTTACGCAAAACGACGTCCATATCAAAATTACCCGGGGTACGTCCGTTGTTTGTACCCGGGTACCCGAAGTATCAAATACCCGGGTATACCCGGGTCCGGGTACCCGGGTAAAAACCCTAATCAAGACGAATCTAACGACATCTCGCATCCATAAATCCATCAAGTCGTTTAGGCCAAAAAATATACATACACTCGAAAAATATAACCCCTCTTTTGTCGTACTTGGGTAAAAATAGTTATATTGCGTCAGTAACTAAACTTTCTGTGACGTCATGTAGCCTATGACACATGAGGATCAAGACAAGACCATTACACCTCATTTTTAGGGTTCCGTCTGTCAGCGGGCTGTATTTCATAAACTGTAAAGTAGAAAGTTGAAATTTTCACATATTGTGTATTTCTATCGCCGCTATAACAACAAATATGCACTAAAAAAATGAAAAAGTGACAAAATAAGGGGGGTCTACATACAAAAAACGTGTTTAGAAATGTGTTTGATTTATCTCTATCGTAAAAACAGTAATACATTTAAGCGTGAAACTTGGTGTGATTATAGTACTAATACTTAAGTAAAACAACAAATAATAAAAATCGGCCAAGTGTGAGTTGTACTCGGGCTAAGGAGTCCGAACTGAATGACAAAAAAACCATATTTATGTGGCTCGCGTTGATGTCTTTTGCTTCTAATGTGAATAGAATAGGTATCATTGTCATTATACTATGTAGTTGTGTGGAGAGGTATGCTGGTACGGAACCCTCGGAGTGCTAGTCCGACGCGCACTTTTATTTTTATAGGTAAGTAGTTACGTAACTGTAGCTAGCTTGACCCAAGTAACACGTGAAGCATTTTAACAAACGAATAATAAACTTAAGTAGAACTTAAGGTCCGCATAAACTCTTATTTAAGCTCACCGAGCATCTTGACGCTTTATATTGGCATTTCAAAACTATTATGATGCTTTGCACTGTATAACGATTGGTTAATGGCATATCGAAATGTTTTTGTAAAACATTTAGTTTTAGTGCAGCAAACCACAAAGCAGCTGTACATCTTTCAGCTGTTTTTAGTGCATTTGGATCTACAGTAGCATTTTTAAGTAGTAAATCAATGCTTAATGCTGTTATATAGCATAAACATGCCACGTAAATCCGCTGTACAGCTTTCAGCTGTTCTTAGTGCCTTAGGGTCTACAATAACATTTTTAAGAAGTAAGATAATGCCTAATGCTGCATAATAGTATAAACTTACACTATTATAATGCACCATAAATCCATTAGTCAGCTTTGAACTGTTTTAGTGCCCTTTGTTGTGTAATAACACTTTTAACTGCTAAGTAAAAGCCTAGTACTGCTTAACAGCATAAATGTGATTCAATGTAATGTTTTCATTTTTAAAGATCAACTGAGTGCTGTTGTACAGCTAACAGCTCTTTTATCAAATACAGGTGAGTTGTTGTAATAGGTAAAGCTGTATATACATTCATTTTACTGTATTCGTAAAACCATTTGTCGGCCATATTGGAGAAACAGTTAGGAAACAGTATCGCTAATATTGGAAATCCTTGGGGGAGGCCTATGTCCAGCAGTGGACGATTTCCGGCTGATATGATGATGATGATGATTGGAGAATATACTGCTGGCGGTATTAATTAGCCTTTTTAAAGGCTCACCTGGCTGCTTTAGACCGGCACCATTTTGTAAATATTTTATGACCAAAACACATTATCATTCGGATCTATTTATAATAGCAATAGATCTATATTATAATGATTATAACTTAATTTAATACAACCAAACTAAAACTATTATGTTAATTATGCAAAACTCGCTCTATACTAGGAAAACACTATTGTTTTGCTTATTTTACGCATATATCTTCAATAACATTTTATATCAAAACCACTTAATATCGAAGGCGGGTGAAAATTTTCAATGATATTTATATAGAAATTTACAGTAAACTACATTGCGCAGTAATATTTGAAGGCATGAAATAAGAAAAGAGTCAAAAACTCCAGAATTATATATTTACTTTTGATTCAAACAAACAATAAGTGTCAAACATATCGTCTTCGTCCATTCATATTGCGAGACAAAGTGGTTAAATTACAGATTAATTGCATTAGAACATTTGTACCGTGGTATTAGAGATTTTTTTGCAATGATGGAGGGTTTATTTAAGTTCTAACTGTGAACACTTATATAGCTCCAATCATTCTTTTACTACATTCCAAATCTAGTCTAATGCTTTTGTAATGCAATTATCAATAATATTGCTAGTGTAATGCTTCTGTAATGCGATTGGCAACTTTATTGACCGTAATAATGCTTCTTTAAGGCGATTGGTACCTTCTTTGACCACAATAATGCTTATATAATGCTTCTGTAATGCGATTGGCCAATTTATTGACCGTAATAATGCTTCTTTAAGGCGATTAGTACCTTTTTTGACCACAATAATGCTTATATAATGCGCCTGTAATGAAATTAAAACAACTATTTGAACCTATTTAGGATCTAAAACCGTATAATTTGTGCCCAAATAAGCATTACAGTAGCCGTATAAACGTTTGTAATGCTACTATAGAACTAACTAAAAATGCGAAAACGATACAGAAATGCTATAAATCGGTCCTTATACAGCTTTGAGGCGTTACTTAAACGTGTTACTAACATAGGTTACGTAATCTCTCTAACAACTAATTTTTTGATTAAATTGACATCTGTTTTAAGAGTTCCGTACCCAAAGGGTAAAAACAGGATCCTATTACTAAGACTTCGCTGTCCGTCCGTCTGTCCGTCTGTCACCAAGCTGTATTTCATGAACCGTGATAGCTAGACAGTTGAAATTTTCACAGATGATGTATTTCTGTTGCCGCTATAACAACAAATGTGAAAGGTGAAAGTCTCCATACTAAAAACGTCTTTTTTTGAAACGTGAAGGAACTAGCGCCATCTAGTATGATAGTACGGAACCCTATGTGTGCGGTTCCGGCTCGCGCTTGGCCGGTTTTTTTTTTCAAATAAAATTTGCTAGTGTCCCATCAAAAATAGGTAACCTACTAATTTCGCATCAAAATATGAACACCAAAAAAAAATAAAACTTAGCAAATTTTTAATGTTTTAAGCAAAATGATTAACGAAATTACCTCTATTCCGGATACCCAATACGCAAGCAGTCGACGGGGCCCCTTCGGGACTCCTGTTAGTGGTTCTCATTTCAAAATCAACGAAGACCTGAACCTAAGCCATTCGAGTCGGAGTGCTTCGAATTAACGAGCTCGCTTCTCGCTCCCGCGTCAATTCGGGAATTCCAGATACCTAATAAGCCATCAATTGAACCCAAACATTCGGGTCGGGCTGCTCCGAATTCCCGAGCTTGCTTCGCTTGACACAGTGGAGCGGAGTTTGATGCGCAACTAGAACTCAGATAGAAATCCTCATCTAAACCAGTCATCTGAGCCCCAACACGAGGTAGCCGCTCTGCTGTACAACGTTGAGGAGTTCCCGACAATTGCCTGCAATCTCCATCATCAGATCAGCCCTCGGTCACCATAATATTTTATTTTCAAAGTGGGTGAAATTCAATAAAGGGAATTCATTCATTTTCCCACCTCTAAAAGTTTAAATGGGACCAAACTATTCATTTAAAAGGAATCATTAAAATCGGTTAACATTCGGTGAAGATATCGCGTAAAATTAATACCTACACAAAAAACATACAGTCAAACGGAGAACCTCTTAGCTTTTGGAAGTCGGTCGGTTAAAAAGGTGGTAAAGTATAAGTATGTACTCGTATCTAGGAGTTAAGTTTTAAATTCTTAATGATTTTTTTTCAAATTGAGAATTAATCAAAATTAATAGTTTTTAAGCAACATGTGCAAAATTACATCAAATCGGTCTAGCAGTTTCAACGCAAAACGGTGTAAGTATACGGATAGACACATATACAGGGTGTAACAAAATTGGTGTAGTTCCCGTTAACTGGGACTTCTACTCATCATACTGAACATATATTGTTCTACGACTTTGCTGAAACCGCAAAAAAAATAATCTTCATACAAATCGATCAGCTGATCGACCATTTTTGTGCATTTTAGTATGGAGGGTCCTTGGGGAAAGTGGTTCAGTATGGTGAGTAGAACCCCAGTTAACGGGTCCTACGCCAATTTTTTTTACACCCTGTATACAATACACACATATTTTTTTCTAGAATACATTATAGTGCCTAAGTAATATAACAACAGAATGCATTTTCGCCAAAATCTCGATGTCCGTTTTTTCATCGATCATAAAACTTGTAAAGCACAGATTTGAATAGAAGGATCCGCCCATCTCCATATTTGACTCAGATTTTCTTGATACAAGCAAAAAGCAGCGCCATCTAACATAACTCGTACGAACTAGCGTGGGCGAGAGTAGACGTCAGTGACGCGTTAAAAGAACCTTGGTAGAATTGTCGCTTTAAAATTCGTTTATTTAATTTGTTTACAAGAAAAAATACAATGTAAGGTTACTTAACGATGATACAACATCCCATGTTTTTTTTAGCCTTTCTTTCATGATTTTTACAGCCTTTAACAACAAATAAGGCATTTATATATGGAATATCTTTCCACCGCACTGTACAATTTCCCGCAGACGACTGAGTCGCGAGTGTGCGAAACTTTCGATTTTCGCACCAATTCGCTGGGACCATTAGTCGCGCGCGTTGGCCGGGTCCTTACGCCAGTAATATATAAGTCACTGTTGTAAAGTAAATTTTGGTCCTTCGAGCCGTCGTAGTAGGTATAACACGATGTGGCTAATGTAGCCAATCTTGGCGGCGGCGCCTCAACTTGACAGATGGACGTCAGTCACGAGGCCGTAACCGACTGGACGCGCAGAGCGAGCGCGCGCACGTTTACCCACCTGCATCGCTTTCCAGCCCTCAGTGGCGTCAGTCACGATGACAGGTGTAGACCTGTAAGCGTACAAGTCTTCGAACTCTTGCGCAGATGTATTTGTAAGACGGACTACTTCGTCCACGCCTACGCACATGGAGCAGTCTTCGGGAGGACGGAAGAGTGACTTGGAAGATGAGGGTAGGTCGACGAGGCATTTCTGGAAGAAAGTTAATAAGAGTAATAACCACAGATAACTAAATTTCTAATCGCAAAACTTATTAAAAGCCGACAACTTAAGTATTAAAATGACGTCTAGTCATTCAGACACATTCAGGGTCAAGACTAATCCAAAGAGACGACACCATTTTGAAATCGGTTCAGACGTTAGAGTGAACGAAAGAACTTACAAACATACCTACATAGCATGTGAGACTCTTAATCCTTTCTTTTGACTTTTTTTAAAAACCACAGTTGTTAAGCCGTTGTTGGTATCATCTCACCTGATGGAGTAAGTAGTAGATTCTCTAACGACATGAGGAACTGGCTATATATCTTATTTTCAAACCAGAACATGTCAATGCTGGTAACGTTGATGTTTGGCGGCAACTCTTAGATAAAATGGTGGTTAGCTAGCCAGGTGGGCTCAGAAATTGCCACCAACTATATCGAGTCTTACAAAGTTAGACTGCGCTGGGAATCGAACCCGCGATCTCTTGGTGTAAAGCAAACGTATACGTTAAAATAATAAAATAAAAGGCAACTATTGAAACTGACGCTCCGTACGCTCTAATACGGTGAAGGAAAACATCGTGAGAAAACCTGCACACATCTGCGAAGTAACTCGAAGGCTGTGTGTGAAGTCGACCAACCCGCACTGGGCCTGTGTGGTCGACTAAGGCCCGATGGCCCTAATTCAGGGTAGGCTCGAGCCCCTCAGTGGGGACGTATATATGAGCTGATGGGATGAATGAAACTGAACAATCTCTGTTCTACAACTCCTGAAAACGCATTTTGTTTTAGTTAACATTTTCTTTTACTTCTCGTTAAAATCGGTCATCCCCCAACTTTGTTTGAAAAGTATTTTTTAATCCACAGTTGATAAGCCCTTGGCATCATCTCACCTGATAGTAAGTTACGATGATGCCGAATATGGAAACGAGCTGACCCCAAGATTCCCCAACGCGATGGAGATCTGACTATCTTATCGTCAAGCCGGAATACATTAATAATGTTAACACTGATGTTTGGCGGCAAGACTTAGATAAAATGGTGGTAGCTAGCCAGGCGGGCCATGAAAATGCCCTACCACCAACCAAACCGAGTCTTACAAAGTTGACCCCGCCGGGAATGAAACCCGCGACCTCCTAGTGTGAAGCGAATGGATTAACCAATACGCCACGGAGCTGAGGCGGTTAAAGATTCTCATTTTTTTTTCAATTTTCTTAGCAAAGTTATGTTACAAATTTAATGTTGTTTAGTTTTAGCTTTTCTCAAATACAGGTTGTAAAAAGACCCCTCCCGAAAACTTAAACTGGGTCTTCTTCTCATCATACTGAACGACTCTCTCCAAGGAACCCATACTGAATTCTCGATTTTTTTTTTCTAATTTTCATGCAAATCAGCCAGCTAGTCGGCCAACTATGTACAAAATTTTTTCGAAAATTCAATATGGGTTCCTTGTCGAAAGTTGTTCAGTATGGTGAGTAGAAACCCCAGTTTAAGTTTGGGATCGTTCAACAATTACGTGATCATTTTTGGCCGTTTTTTTAACCCCCCCCCCCCTATGTGATCACAGCGTAATCTTTTGTTTTTTAACCCCCCCCCCCTCGCCTTGATTACGTAATCTTCGTCCGTGCTTAAAATGTTTGCTGTTTATTAACACTGACACGTATGACATGTTTCTATGAGTCTTAAATGACCTAAATTTGGGAAGAGGGTGTGTTTGTCAAAATGCAACATGTAACTACACATTTTAATATTAATATACTGTCATTTTTAAATAAAATTATTAAGTAAATACAGACTATTCCTGACTAAATGGAGACGCAGACCATTCAGCTACATCCTTGATGAGATGAATAAGAGGTAGGTCATCCTCGGGATCCTCTTCTGATCCGGAGTCGTCGGGAGGCGCCGGAACCCACTCAACATCCAGAGGGACACCGATCTCATCTTGCAGCTCGGTTAGTACTTCACCTCCACGACGGGCTATAATGCGAGCAATTCGCCGCACGGGAAGCTCGGGAGTGTCTGCAGCTTCGATGTTCATAGGACAAGCAAGATTGTGAGCGTTCCGCTTGTGCTCTTTTGTAGCTTTCTGCGTAGCGAAGTACAGCCCACAGTTACTGCAAATCCTAGACTTAAGCTTGTCTTGAACAGATGGGCAGTAAAAGTCGTAGGGTGTTGTCGCAAATTCTTGGTTTGGAAATTCGATTTTGGCTGCCAACTGCACAAATAGAGGTGAGAAGTGGCAATCTTCATTACGTTGCTTCGCTGCTTCCAGGCCGCTAGTCAAGAGAAGGGGAGGCGGCAAAAATCCAAAAAACACTGAAATATACTTATTTGCACAAGGGAAATATACCTACCAGTAAAAATACTGCTTTTCAAAGCAGGTTTTATGTATTAATCATCACGTCATTCATCTAACTAAAACTTGTTAGATGAATGTATTTAGTATTTATATTTTTGTATTTAAAAGGGCAATTACAGGCTAAATCAGGCAAATCCCCTGAACATCAATATTCGCGGGCACGATCGCTACAGTTTTGATAACTGTTTACCTAATATATACCCAAAATACTTACTTCCTCCGAAGTCGATAATATATGCCGAAAAAGTATAAAAATACTGAATCTGGTCACACTGTTCCACAGTTTGTCTATAGCAGGGGAAATCCCGTTCCATCTATCTAATAGTTAGTGTTACCAGTAGTAGACTTCAAAATTGGACGTAAATATTTTAAATATTTAGTTTATAAAATGATAACGTAATCATGGATTCTCCCTCCCCCCCCCCCAAATAATCCAGATGTATATACAAGCATCTGACCCCCCCCCCCCCCTTCCGGTGATCACGTAATTGTTGAATGATCCCTTTCCGGGAGTGGTATTTTTACACCCTGTTATAAGGTCTAACAAAATTAGCTGAAACTATTTTAACTGATGCTTCTACCCATGAAACTGAACAACTTTCCCCATAAAACCCATATTAAAATCTAAAAAAAATTTGAACTTCCCATACTAAGTTGGCTGATCAGCTGATCCAGTTATTATGGGAAGCCAATTTTTTTGCGATTTGACTATGTGTTTCATGGGGAAAGTTGTTCAGTTTCATGAGTAGAAATAGTTTCAGCTAATTTTGTTAGACCTTATATATGCCCTTTTTTACACCTGTATACGCAAAACTGAGAAATCATACGTACCTCACCAGAAAATTTGGAATATGTCCACCAAAATGCACCAATCACAACAAAAACCGAAAAAGCGACTAAAACTAACCGCGAAAACTTTAAATTCAAATACGAAACAACTTTTTTCCTTAACCAACTTTTATTCTGACGAACGGATAGCTGAGAAATATAGGAGTTACTCAATTTGAACGATTCGATTTTGTTTAGAATTTTCAAAATTTTTACCTCAGCGGTTTTATATTTTTTTTCGCAAATCTTCGGTCGGATTTCACTCATTGTTGGTTAAGCTAGTATGTTCCGGTGTGGAATGGGAGGCGAGGGCCTAATCCAGGGTATTTATAGTGGGTAAAGAGGGTGGATGCCATTGAAACGCAAGTGTAATGACTATGAAATTGAAATACGTTATCGGTACGGAACACCGCAACTGTGTCCCCATTTAACCATTATTTACGCTTCATCTGTAGTAAATAAATTGGAGTGTAGTGTGAACTTCGAATAATTCAACCTGTTTTTAGTAAAACAGTAAACTAACAATTGATACTAAATGGGTGATTCTTAGGTCTGTGGTGCGGACCTAGAAGAGTACCACTCCATCTATTCCCGAGGATGTCGTAAGAGGCGACTAAGGGCAGAGGCGTCTTTACCTGGTGCAGGGTGTGCGTTGCACCCGGGCGCCGCGGTCTTAGGGGGCGCCGCCGAGCGCCACTCGCCGCTTATGCACTACTGCACCAGTAATATCAAAGGAACTATAATTATCTTTGGTAATATATAAGTCACTGACTGCACCCGTGTTATGATGCCGGACGCGGTATAACCTAACACTCGTAAAAAGAGCTCCGGTTTGCATACATTTTGCATGGCATCGGGAGCTACAAAATAAATCTTTAAAATTATCTGATTAAGGTTTGGTATCATTATTGTTAAACAAAAGTTCCTACTAATAAAGCCGCTCGTGCGAGGCGTGCTTTTCTTTTTGGCATTCATATTTATGGTGTAACAAAATTAGCTGAAAGTATTTTAACTGGTGTTTCTACCCATGAAACTGAACAACTTTCCCCATGGAACCCATAGTTGAATCGCAAAAAAAAAATAGCCCTCCCATACTAACTCGATCAGCTGATCAGCCAACTTAGTATGGGAAGTTCAAATTTTTTTTTGAGATTTAACTATTCATGGGGAAAGTTATTTAGTTTCATGGGTAGAAGTACCAGTTAAAATAGTTTCAGCTAATTTTGTTAGTTAAAGCAAAGAAAGACGCTCCTCGCACGAGCGGCGTTTTTAGTAGGAACTTTTGTTAAACGCACGAGGGCGCTAGGGTAATGTTTGCACCCGGGCGCTACATGAGCTAGAGACGCCTTTGACTAAGAGATCAAAACCAACGGATGGGTTAAAAAACAACTTCCTTTTCGCGTACTGTGCCACCACACTCCATACTGCGATTGCCAGCCCGCCAGCCGATTATTTTTATAAGCAAAACTTCACAAGCAAAACTCACATCGGGGGAGGCCTATGTCCAGCAGTGGACGTCGATTACAACTGAAATAGGTACCTAGTCATACCTACTCCTCTAAAGGTTGGAGGCTCTACACTCGAAGTTGTTACCGAATATGTGTACCTGGGACAAACAGTCCAGTTAGGTAGGTCCAACTTCGAGAAAGAGATCAATCGTCGAATCCAACTCGGCTGGGCAGCGTTCGGGAAGTTTCGCAATATCTTTACGTCCCAGATACCGCAGTGTCTTAAGACCAAGGTCTACGACCAGTGTGTGTTGCCAGTGATGACATATGGAACTGAGACATGGTCGCTTACTATGGGCCTCATAAGAAGGCTCAAGGTCACCCAAAGGGCAATGGAGCGTGCTATGCTCGGAGTTTCTCTGCGTGATCGAATTAGAAACGAGGAGATCCGTAGGAGAACCAAAGTAACCGACATAGCTCTCAGAATTGCTAAACTTAAGTGGCAGTGGGAGGGGCACATAGCTCGTAGAACAGATGGCCGTTGGGGCAGTAAAGTTCTCGAGTGGCGACCACGCACCGGAAAACGTAGTGCTGGATGCGGGCAGCGCAGAACTGGTCGTCGTGGAAATCCTTGAGGGAGGCCTATGTCCAGCAGTGGACGTCCTTCGGCTGATATGATGATGATGATGATGAGGTACCTAAGATAGATAGGTACCTACCTAGTTAGGATGTTCTTGTCATTGAATCGAAACTGTAAAGTTTATTAAATGGAAATGGGATAACTCATCCTTCTTGGACCTCATCACACCCTCTTTGCGTGGATGGTTAATAAATATCACAGTCCGTCAGTTTCTTCATCCGTTCATCGGTCTATAATTGATAGCCGAGCTGAGCTGCCGTGTAAAATAACTACTTACCCTGAAAGAAGAAGTTTCTATATCTGGTAAGTGGTACCTACGTCAAACATCGATAAAGGCTGCTGAAGCTGACCATGAAATCCATGTACATACCTCGCATGAGGGCTTTATGATGGTGTATTTCACAAAACGTTTCTATAGGCCCGGTGTCGTGGTCGAAGAATAGTATGGTTGGTGGGATCCTTGGAAGAAAATCTTACATGGTAGAAAATGTTAAACGACTCAGGCATCTCTCCACTTGTGTTTTTTGGCGATATTTATGTGGTCAACACGTTCGTAGTTTTATTTTAGTATTTTTGCATTGTTTTCTGCTGAAATTTTGTTTTAAGTAAGTAAATCATCTGGTGTAAAGTTTTGGACTAAATCATCTGGTGCACGTGAACAATACAGTAGAACAGATGGCCGTTGGGATCGTAAAGTTTTCGAGTGGCGACCGCGCACCGGAAAACGTAGTGTAGGAAGGCCTCCCACGCGGTGGACCGACGACCTGGTGAAGATCGCGGGAAGCCGATGGATGCGGGCAGCGCAGGACCGGTCGTCGTGGAAATCCTTGGGGGAGGCCTTTGTGCAGCAGACCAGTGGACGTTTTTCGGCTGATATGATGATGATGACGTGAACAATGTAGAGAATAAGAAAATAAACTGGTACACTGGGTGCAGTTTTATAGTCGCCCAACTGCGACCGGGTTCGGGTGGTCCACCTCAGGAGGAGGTCGCTGCAAATGCTTTTAAGAACTCCCGCGCGCACTAGCATTGCAAATCAAAATGAAGATGAATAAATGAAGAGTCTCTCAAAAAGGCTTGTACCTAGACATCAAAATGCGCACCTCTGTCTCCCCTCCCCTGCCTGCTGCCCGTCTTTCAATCAACGCCAATAAAAGTGTTATTGGCATATTCTGTGTTTCGAGTTCCCACAAACCATGTGGAGCTCAGAGTAAGTATGTAGGTATAGAGCGCGTCTACCGCATCGGTCGCTTATTAATACATCGTAGGCAAGTGAGCTATAGTAAACTATATAGATGTATACGTGACAAATAGGGATGGGCTGCAGGCTATCGCCTGGATGGGCTGCAGTGCACTATCGCCTGGATGGGCTGCAGTGCACTATCGCCTGGATGGGCTGCAGTGCACTATCGCCTTAGCGGATTATCGATAACCAAGGATAAACAGCAGCATAATATAGTAGGTAATTTTAAGAATTTTATGTTTGTTTTATGGATTATATAATTTTTATTTCCTAATACATACAAAAATAAAACATTTGTACCTACAAGTATATACTCACACATAGATGTAGGTACTGTTTGGGGTAGGAAAGTCAATTAACAAATGAGGAGATCCGTAGATGAACCAAAGTAACCGACATAGCTCACAGAATCGCTAAAATGAAGTGGCAGTGGACAGGGCACATGCTCGTAGAACAGATGGCCATTGGGGTAGTAAAGTTCTCGAGTGGCCATCGCGCACCGGAAGACGTAGCGTAGGAAAGCCTTCCACTATTGGACCGACAACCTGGTGAAGGTCGCGGGAAGCCGCTAGATGGGGGCAGCGCAGGACCGGTCGTCATGGAAATCTTTGAGGGAGGCCTTTGTCCAGCAGTGGACGTCTTTCGACTGATATGATGAGGTATTCCAAAGTAATAATTTAAAAACCTTCCTCGTGAACTAGTCCGCCCACTGATGAAAACCGTATAAAAATCCGTTAGGTAGGTTGAATACCCACCCTACCCTACCCTACCTAACAGAAATTTAGTACGACAATCATTTCAATTTATGACTTTCAGTTAAATGACTACGACAAACTCCATCATGTGTTAAAATAACAAACAGGGTGCAAGGTATAGATTTTCATAAACTGATACGGTGGTAACCGATGCAAGCCAGTTTTGAGGGTTAGAATAACATTTCGGAAATAATTTTATGTGCCGTTCATTTTAGAATAATATATCAAGTAACGGGTTTATTTCTAAGATGAATGGCACATACAATTATTTCCTTTTTAATATTCAGTTTGGAGAAAGCTGTTCTTTTACAGCATATTTGGATATCACGTTTCGATTTTATAATAAACCTATTGGATAATTATTTAAAAAACAATATATAAATAAAACTCAATATTTGAATCAATATCTTCATTAAAAGTTATTTGTTCGAAGAGATTAAACTTTCATAATAAATATCGAAAGTATGTATACTACTTCATACTACTAAGTATGTATATACTACTAGCTGTCCCGGCGAACTTCGTACCGCCTTACATTACATTACACTGCCCTACCCTACCCTACCCTACACTACACTACACTACACTACACTACACTACCCTACCCTACCCTACCCTACATACACTACACTACCCTACCCTACACTACACTACTCTACACTACCCTACACTACACTACCCTACCCTACCCTACATACACTACACTACCCTACACTACCCTACCCTACACTACCCTACACTACCCTACCCTACCCTACACTACCCTACCCTATAATTTGAGATTTAAACTATCCTATCTCTCAAGTTGGATCGAACTGCACATGGTGTGCGAATTTTATTTTAATCGGTTAAGTGGTTTAGGAGTCCATTGGGGACAAACATTGTGACACGAGATTTATATATATTAAGATTACCGAACGCGTCACATCACTAATTAGACATTAAGGCGGTGCGGGGTAGTGCGCGCGGAACACCTAGCTCCCGCCCCACACGTCTCCTTCACCCCCGCAATGCGTGATTAATTTTTAGCATAAAAGAATAAAAAAATGACTAACCGGTGAAATGTAATACTCGATTTATGTTTCGTGTGTTTTCGAGTATCGTTTTTACATGATTTCACTGCACATTTGACCATTTTGATAGGTAATTTACTCGAAAATACTGCTAGGAATATCCCACGCACGCACTCCGCTAGCAGTCGATTATGACCGATAGCGCTTGCGCGTGGAACGTCGCTTTGTTCCCACCCGTGCCTACGTTCTCATTATAAAGGACGTGCTCTGTACCTACATACTTACTCTGAGATGTGGAGTAATAGTGTTCTGTGCCCACAAGAAGTCCGCCAAAGCTTTAGTTAAGTGCTATCATTTTGCTGGAGTGTGTAGGTTAAGTTAATTATATAGTGCCAGTGAAAAAAATTACAATGTATTGAAAAATACTGAAAACTGTGAAAGAGAAATTACTGAAGTAACCTAATACTAATACTGAAGACAAGGCAGTATGGCCATTGAGCCTTAGCCTAAAGAAACAAAACACATATCAATCAACGTCAACCAACTCAAACAAAACAAACAACCGGACGGAAAAAACTTGAAAACAAACAATTCGGAATATCCGTGAATGTCATATCGGTTAAAATAACGTTCTGTTGCGGTTATCTGTAGTCAAAGTTAAAATAAAAATAAGTAAAAGTGTTTTGCAGCTGATTCTATTTATATTTACGGTGTTGTATTCCCAATGGCAGCTATATTAGGCGGCGGATTGAGCGGCCTGTCAACAGGTTACTATCTCTTAAAAAACAGCAAACTGACGAACTCCAACTTGAAGATTATGCTTCTAGAAGCCACGGAAAGCTGTGGCGGTTGGATCAAAACCATTAAAACCAAGGACTACACCTTCGAACAGGGGCCAAGAACGATCCGACCTAAGGGAGTAACCGGCCTGAATACTCTGAACATGATACAAGATGTAGGCCTAAGCGAGCATGTAGTGCCCATAAAACCTGACCACCCTGCCGCTAAGAATCGCATGATATACTGCAATAAAATGTTACATGTCTTGCCATCGAGTATCACTGGAGTTTTCAAAAAGAGTAGTCCATTTTCGAAGCCTTTAATTTACGCTCTTTTTAACGATATAAAAGAACCACTAAAAGAGCTGGAAGATGATTCTATTTACAATTTTGTTGAAAGACGCTTTGGGAAAGAAATAGCAGACTATGCAATAGCTCCAATGATTTGTGGCATATGTGCTGGTGATGCAAGAGAAATATCAGTAAAATTTCTAATGAGAACCCTCTTTGAATATGAGCAAAACCATGGAGGCGTTGTCAAAGGTTTAATGAAGTCTATGTTCAAAACTAAGACAGATGAAACTCCAGCTTTGAGCGAATTAGCTAAACGTGCTCAAGAAGAAAAATGGAATGTTTACACTTTAAAAGGAGGCCTGCAAACGTTCCCAAATGCTCTTAGTAGCTATCTTAAGGAATATAGCGTTGATATTAATGTCAGTGACAAAATAGAAGAAATACAATTTATTGATTCTGGCAATGTAATTTTAACTAGTAGCAATGGAGATAAGAAAGCTGCAAATCACATCTATTCGACAATTCCATCATATTCCTTAGCTAATTTAGTAAAGAAACAACATCCAGAACTTGCAGAGAATTTGAACAGTATTCCCTTTGTGACGGTCGGCATTGTGAACCTGTACTTTAACACCACAGAGTCCTTGATTACACCAGCTTTTGGATTTCTGGTGCCACCAATAGAGAATTCGCCAATTTTGGGAGTAGTGTTTGACTCTTTCTGTATCCCAGACCAAAATGGCACAGTCCTAACTGTAATGCTTGGTGGCAAGTGGTTCAAAGAAAAATTTGGGAGTAATGTGACAGAAAAGAAGCTATTGGACATAGCAATAAAAGAAATCAACACAATCCTGAATATAAAGATGGCACCAACAATCAGTCATGTGAATATACTGACAAATTGCATTCCACAATACATCATAGGGCACTATGAGCGAGTTGATAAAATACGACAGTATATACAGGATCACAACTTGCCGATATCCTTGGTAGGGTGTAGCTATGATGGAGTTGGTATAAATGACGTCATTTACTCTGCCAAAACTCAGGTAGAGGAGGATAAGCCATACTTTAACAAGACTGCAGAGAATGTAAAACGGACTGAGCTTGATAGGCATAATTAGAAAGGCTACATGTTGTGCTGTACCTAATATTTGCTAAGCACGAGGGAGATAGCTATAAGTCAGACAAGGACATACAACTTCTCTTTAAACCTAGTTTTGTCCCCATCATTGCTGTACCTAATATTTGCCAAGCACGAGGGAGATAGCTATAAGTCAGACAAGGACATACAACTTCTCTTTAAACCTAGTTTTGTCCCCATCGTTGCAAGTCTATGTAGCCACCATTATGAATCCTCTTAAACTTCTAAGAGTCTGTGCTATTAAATAATGATTAAAATAATTTAAGTGAAGTATGGTTGTGTTGAGGTGGTGGATAGTTGTTTTGTAAATTGTATATTACATCGAAAGTACAAGTTGTTAATAATTGTAAAACTGTGAATTTTTATTGAAGGCCAAAGTTTATTCGGTTATATTTGTTCAAATTTTATCAACTTTAATATAATGAAACAATGGATTGCTGATAAATATGTGTTTATTTGACCGTGTATAAAAATCATCTTGCATTTCACACTAGTTGTTAAAATAATTTAAAAGTAAAAAACAATACCCTACATTGAGTTTATTTTTAATGAGAGAAATACATGGGATATTTTTAGGGTTCCGTACCCAAAGGGTAAAAACGGAAACTTTGCTGTCCGTCTGTCTGTCACCAGGCTGTATTTCATTAACTGTGACATCTAGACACTTGAAATTTTCACAGATGATGTATTTCTGTTGCCGCTATAACAAATTCTAAAAAACAGAATAAAATAAATATTTAAGGGGGCTCCCATACAACAATTTATTTATTAATAACAACAGGTAGACACTTGAAATATATTCAGTTTATATATTCACTTTAAAAATAAGTTATTAATTTAAAATAAAACAAATATTTAAAAGGGCTCCCATGAAACAAACATGTTTTTTTTTGTTCGTTTTTGCTCAATATTGATAACGGGAACAGGTACATACTTGAAATATTCACAGAATATTGAATGTTGTTATTCACTTTAAAAACAAATTATTGAATTAAAATTAAATGAATATTTAAGGGGGGCTCCCATACAATAAACGTGATATTTATAGATAATGGTACGGAACCCTACGTGCGCGAGTCCGACTCGCACTTGGCCTGTTTTTTTTAATAAAAAATTAACTATATTAAGTTTTTAAACAAGCCTTAAAAGTACATTATTAATTCTGTAAATACAATAACACCTTGTGTTACGAGAAAATGAGAAAAAATACATTTATACTTAATTTACATTTAAGAACTAAAACATTATATTAGCGAAAAAAGCTATACACCTAAAAATAAATAGCTATGACTACAGAGTGTGACTGGTAAGAGGACGGACGCATTTCTGGAGGTGAGTCAGAAGACGAAGCAGAATAACTTTCCCCAAGGAACCAATTGTCAATTCGCAAAAAAAAATATATTGAACTTCTCATACAAAGTTAGCTATTAAACTGAACAATTTGTATGAAAGATCAAATTTTATGAAATTGACCAGTTAGCTAGTAAACTGCCAATCTGTATGAAACATCTTTTTCTTAATTGACCAGTTAGCTAGTAAACTGACCAATTTGTATCAAAGATCTTTTTTTTAATTGACCAGTTAGCTAGTAAACTGACCAATCTGTATGAAATATATTTTTTTAATTGACCAATTAGCTAGTAAACTGACAAATCTGTATGAAAGGTCTAATTTTTTTTGAGAATGGAATGGTCAAATAATTTTCAAAAACCTAAAAACTTTTAGGAACAAGCTTTTAATATCGCATTGTCACGCGATATACATATGCATACAAAATTTCAGCTCAACCAGAAACAGGGAAGTGGGTCAAATTTAACTTGCAAGATTCCACCCGAACGAACATAAGGTACTTGATACAAATAAAGCCTATGCACAAATATAGCCTACACGCCAGAAAACATAGATAAATTACGTTGAACTAAAAGAGACCTTGCGCACACACACATACGAACTCCATAACCTGCCCGAAAGCGCGGGCACACCCGCACCCCGCTCCGATGCCAGTCGGGACGCGGTCATCGCACGGACAGGCTGTTTACGCGCCTCGTTATAAGAAAATTGCGTCTTCATGGTAAGTTTTTTTAATAAAATCTTATTATTTTAGTTCCTGTTTCTTAAAATTCCTATTCAATAACCTTTTGACCGTTTTTTTATGCTACGAAAGTGGATTTTAAGCTTTAGCTTTGTTTTTTAAGATCATATAACTAAAAAAAGGGTGCGATCACAAATATGGCCTAGGCTTTATTTATAATCGGGTAGGCCTTAATTGTGATCTTAGGCCTTAATAGTGATACTGTAGCTCATAAGCAATCTCAAGTTTATTTCATAGTTTTGGCAATTAAATGGTGAGGTTTTATGGCATTTTCACCTGATTTAGATAAAATAAAGGTGTTATTTTGAAACCATTAGCCAAATTTTCACAGCCGCTCAGACCATCAAACTGAACAACTCAGTATAGGTCCAACTCTGAAATCGCGACTGAATAATATGTTTTACTTATATGAAACGTCGGTGGCTCAACTGGTAACGACTCGGTCCATCTAACCAGAGGTACCGGGTTCAAATCTGGACGGCCAATGTACCAATGAGTTTTTCAAAAACTTACGTACATACTTACCGATTGCTTTAACGGTGAAGGAAAACATCGTGAGGAAACCTGCACACGCCTGCGAAGAAACTCGAAGCTTGTGTGTGAAGTCGACCAACCCGCACTGGGCCCGCGTGGTCGACTAAGGCCTAATCGCCCTGATTCAGGGTAGGCTCGAGCCCCTCGGTGGGGACGTATATACTCATATGAGCTGTAATGATGATAATGATGATATGAAACAGCTGTTTTTTTTTTAAACTAATAAGTAATAAAATAGTTCCGTAATTTCATTTCAGATTCTTCTAATTAACTACAATGGCTCTCTCAAAACCAAAACGCGCCACCTGGTCTGAAGACAACTTAGCAGCGGCTGTTGAGTCTATTCGTAATGGTTTGTCTTCTTATAAAGCAGCGGCTCATTATGGTATTCCAAGGAGAACTCTCAGAACTCATGTAGCAAATGGGATAGTTACCAAACGACTAGGAAGGCATACAATACTCACTACGGACCAAGAAAAAGATTTTGTCAGGCGAATAATAAAATTTTCAGAGCTTGGTATACCATTAACGCCAAAAATGATTAGGATTCAGGCATTTGCTTTTTGTAAAAAATTTCAAATACCCCACAATTTTAGTGAAGAAAAGGGGCTAGCTGGGAAAGGGTGGTTACGGCTATTTTTGAAAAGACATCCGGAGCTGGCGAAACGCAAAGCGCAATTTCTGAACCCGGCTCGAGCCCAAAAACTAAATAAAGCTATTGTCGCTCATCATTTCAAAGAAATTCTGAAACTGTACGATGAGCTCGATTTACATGACCATCCTGAAAGAATATACAACATGGATGAAAAGGGTTGTAGGCTAACATTACATCACCAGCAGGCAGTGGTCGCCCAAAAAGGTACCAAAAGGGTCCACATGCAGGTAGCTGAACATGGCGAAAATGTTACAATTGTTGGATGTGGAAATGCTTTAGGAAATCCAATACCTCCTATGATTCTTTTCAAAGGCAAAAGGAAGAGACCCGAGTATGACGAGAATCTACCCGCAGGATCAGTTGTGCACATGGCTCCAAAAGGTAGCATGACAACAGATATATTTGTTTTGTTTATTCAACACTTGGCCAAATTCAAGGCTTTTGGCAAATGTCTCCTAATTTTCGACGGCGCAAAAAGTCATTTAGACTTTCGCATTGCAGAGGAAGCAGAGAAAAACGATATAGTTTTGTATTGTCTGCCATCTAACACTACGCACGAGCTGCAGCCCATGGACAAATCGTGTTTTAAGCCATTTGAAACTTACTGGGATCAGGAAGTGTTGAAATTCCTGTATGAAAATCGAGCAAAATCTATAACAAAGAAACATTTTAATACAATTTTGAGTAGGGTATGGTCAAAATGTATGACCAATGCAAATATAACAAGCGGGTTCAGAGCCACGGGTCTTTACCCCCTGAATGAAAATGTTATACCGGAGACAGCTTTTGCACCGTCTATCTTAACTCAGCGCCCGACTTGTCCTGAAACTGAAAAATCTAATGAAACGTCTGCAGACTCTAATGACTCCCGAACTTCGTCACCAATTTCTACACTTCAAGAACTCCAAAATTTAATATCGTCAGAAAACCTGCCTACATCACCCAATACACCTGATCTTCAAGTACTACAAGCCTACTCTCCCACAAGCCACAAGTCAGTATTTGCGGATCAAGAAAATTATAAAAACCTTCCTGGGCCCAGTGGTTTGCAGACGAATCGTAGACGTCTTGTGAATTATAGTGACTCTGAAATAGACAGTTATTCTGAAATAGACAGTGATTCTGAAACTGAAATCATGAGCCAATTGATAAGAAGGCCTATTGAAACACGACGTTTAAGAATTTATTCATCTTCCAGTTCAGAAGCAGACCCAATCAGCATGCCTCAGCACTCTAATGCAAACCCACTGGAGCCAAATCTGCTACCACATTCTGAAACATTTCCTCAGAAAACTGTAAAATTAAGCGCACTACCTCAGAAGATGGGGTTGACCATTGCAAGCCCTCAACCCAAGGAAAGAGACCCGTTGAACGTAAGTCCACTTCCTCAGAAGATGGACCTGACGATCGCAAGCCCTCAACCCAAGGAAAGAGACCCGTTGAACTTAAACCCCCCACCTCAGAAGATGGACCTGACGATCGCAAGCCCTCAACCCAAGGAAAGACACCCGTTGAACGTAAACCCCCCACCTCAGAAGATGGACCTGACGATCGCAAGCCTTCAACCCAAGGAAAGAGACTCGTTGAGCTTAAACCCTCCACCTCAGAAGATGGACCTGCCGATCGGAAGTTTGCTACCTCAGATAGAAAAAGTACGGGACACAAGCCCAGTAAACATAATTGAGAGAATAAATGCGGAGAATTTGAAAACTGTGAGAAAAAAAGCCTTTATGTCTCGAAACTCATCAGACGAAGACGACGTCCCTTTATCTCAATTAAGTACAAAAACAGATTTCCAGAAATTTATGCCAACTCCAGACTATGGAGCTGTTAAAACTCAGCCACGTAAGAAGGCTTTAAACTACAAAGGTCAAAGAGTGACAAAAGATCTATTCAACAAGAAAGAGGAAGAAAAGAAAGTGGCAAAACCTATTGCAAAAAAGAAAATAGCAAAAAAAGTGCAACCAGAAAGAAAAGAAACCAAAAAGAAAGGCAATATTAAACTAAACGATAAATCTACAAAGAAGAAAACCATAACAGGAAAGAAATCCAAAAAGAACGAAGAACGTTGGTATTGTCATGCATGTCATGAAGAAAAAGTGGAGGATATGAGACCATGCATTAACTGTCATAAATGGTTTCACGAATCTTGCATTGGCTTGACAAAAAATGATTTAGATGCCTTTGTGTGTCCCGATTGTGATGTTTAGAATTAAGATTTATTTTTACTTACTATGACTGATTTATGTTCTCTTACTTAATATGACTGATTTATGTTCCTAATTTGCTTTATAAAGTTGTTTTCTTTGGAGGCCATATTAAAACATTGTTAACAAATAAGGCCTACCCAAAAACAAAATAAAAAATATATTTTTTAGTTTTTTTGATAAGTTTAGTTCCTAATGTTGTGTTTTCTACTATAAGTATTGAATTTTGTGAGAATTTAAGTTAATTTGTTTATTATGAGACTAAAAGTCTGATTAGTGATTAAGTGCACTAAAAACAAAATATTTTGTTACAAGTTTTTCCATAATATAATTAAAACATAATAAAGAATCTGAAAAAATAATGTTTTATTATTTGTTTTAATTCATTTTAGTTATTTTCTTGGGTTGAACATAGTAGGCCTTTTTAAGTGTACGTGATTTATTACAGCCAAAAGTAGGGTTCCAGAAAATTGATGATTTTTCCTATCTTTTGTTATAAATCGATATTTTTTTTTTGTCAGAAATTTGCATTAATTAATCATTCATGAATTGTAACTTAGGTTAAAGTAGCTAATAGGCCCTATTATTGAGATCTAGGGCTTTAAAGTTAAGTAGGCCTTAATTGTATCAAGTACCTTACATACATAGTAAGTTAAATAAAATTTTGTAAAAAAAATTAGATTTTTCAAACAAATTGGTCAGAGTACTAGCTAACTTGCTAAAAGAAGTCCAAAAAAAGCCTATGGAGATTTCTCGAGAAAAGTTGTTCAGTTTTGTCTTCTGAATTACCTCCTGAAGTGCGTCCGTCGTCTTCCAGTCACCCTGTATAATCTCGCAACTATGCAAACTAATTTTTGTGATTAATTTCAAAGTTTAGGCACAGTTTTTTTTCTAGCTAAGCTACAACATTATTACTTGAAGAAGCACACTCAGCAGCACAATTAACGGAACACCTATTTTTTTGCTCAATACTCGTATATCATCGTCTATGAAGTTACCGCAGATCAGCAGAATATTGTGTTCTTCTGCACATTTGTAGCAGGGCTCTAGCCTAATAACTGCGCTGCGGCAAAGCTGTTCGATCGAGTTCACTCGCGCGTCACCACATTAACCAATGTTCGATGGTTTGCCGCGCGAAGTCGAGACGCACCTTAAGAGCATCAGCAAAAGAACTGGATGTGAAAATTCGATTTTTCATTATTATCCACAATTGATAAGCCCTTGGCGTCATCTAACCTGACGGTAAGGGACGATGATGCCGAAAATGGAAGCGGGCTTATTAAGATTCCTCAGCGCAAAGGGGAACTGGCTACCTGTATGCCGGTGGCATAAATGTACAATGTTCCTGTTAAATGTTTTCAATTAAAGAATTCTTTTTATTTATTTAAGACTTAAGATGGTGGTAGCTGCCAGACGGACTTAGAAAATGCCCTACCTGTTTACCACACAACCAAACAGAGTCTTGAAAAGTAGACCCCACCAGGAATCGAACCCGCGACCTCCGGATGTTAAGGTAGTGGATTAACCACTACACCACGAAGGCGCTTCAAATTTGCTGAAATGACGTGGAAATTGCTGTTTCAAACTGAGAAAGGATGAAATTCTTCAGTTCCTGACAACTAGGGTTTTTTGACTGCTTTTTTTAATTATTTCAGTTACGGATCATGTCCTAAGCTATCTAGGGTTTCCGGATTATCCACAACCTGTATACAGGGTGGAACATAAAGGTGTGGTGATACTTTAAGGTGGGCTTGTACCCATCAAACTGAACAACTTTCTCCATGGAACCCATAGTCAAATCGCAAAAAAAAATTTGAACTTCCCGTACTAAGTTGGCTGATCAGCTGATCGAGTTAGTATGGGAGAGCCAAATTTTTTTTTGCGATTTGACTATGGGTTCCATGGAGAAAGTTGTTCAGTTTGATGGGTACAAGCCCACCTTAAAGTATTACCACATCTTTATGTTACACCCTGTATATACGAGTAAGTGTTCTATTGTGCTTCAACAGTGCCCAGATCTAATACAACAATAGTGTACAACGTGTGGTCGCGACGGGGCGAGGCCCCGCTGGAGGGAGGCACGGTGTTCCGGTAGGAGTACTGCAAGGCTAGGGAGGCCTTAGCCGGGGTGCCGGGGGATACTGAGTCGTCTGTGATCACTTCAAGACGTAGGGCCAACTTGTTGGATTTGCGCCACACGATTATGCTGCAAGAAATTAAATTATATCTTATTGTTTTGTCTATGAAATAACTATTTCTAGATTTCTATCTGTCTATTGTCTAGGTTCTCCTAGCAGGAGAACTAAAGTAACCGACATAGCTCACAGAATCGCTAAACTGAAGTGGCAGTGGGCAGGGCACATAGCTCGTAGAACAGATGGCCGATGGGGTAGTAAAGTTCCCGAGTGGCGACCGCGCACCGGAAAACGTAGCGTAGGCAGGCCTCCCACGCGGTGGACCGATGACCTGGTGAAGGTCGCGCGAAGCCGATGGATGCGGGCAGCGCAGGACCGGTCGTCGTGGAAATCCTTGGGGGAGGCCTTTGTCCAGCAGTGGACGATTTGTGGCTGATATGATGATGATGATTGTCTAGGTAGATGTAGTGTTAGCGCTTTGAAAACGGGGCATAAAAAACTCTGCTCCAATCACGACGGAGCAATGTTTTGCTTACAGTCACGCGTTGGCAGACTTACTGTCAACATGCTGTGACATGTCTCAAATGCACCTGTCTCAATTACAGTGAAGGATAGGATCTATCACGTGTCGTAACATAATTCGAGGTCACTATATAGGCGCTTTGCACACGATGAGGCGGGGCGGGCCGGTCAATTTCGCCACCAATGATAGCACAAACGGAATCCTATACTACCAACGCACATGGAGGACAAAAAGACCGCGTGCGTTGTGCGTTGGTAGTATAGGATTCCCTTTGTGCTATCGTTGGGGGCGAAATTGACCGGCCCGCCCCGCCCCGTCGTGTGCAAAGCGCCTTAAGGTAAAGATGCATACGTATAAAATAGATAAAGCCTTACCACACTTTTTGTTATGATTGTTGTATGAAACTCAATATCTACATATTGTATATTTTTTTACTTAATAATCTATACTTACATTATAAAGAGATAAAGTTTGTATGTAGAAGATAATCTTCAAAACTATTCCTAGTTGTTATTATGAACCAAGCTATTGTCGGTATAACGATCGCCAGTCATTTCTTTTTTGGGTTATGTCCTTTTACTTAAAAACTAATCCGATTTAAAAAAATCTTAGACCTATAGTAAGAATGAAATTTCAAGATGGACATAAGCAAAAAAAAAACCCCACTCACTCTCGATATCCACGGGGGCGAAGCCGCGGGCAACATCTAGTAATATAATATTACGGGGGCAAATTAAAAACGGTCATCTGGCCCCAAACCAGGATTCCCTGTATGATGGGAATCAGAGACTGATACACATACTTGTTTTTTTTATATTTTAATACCTACTTGACATTTAATTGTAATTTGTTTTGTAATTAAAGTGAAACTTTTATTACATCATCTAAATTTTTTTCGTCTGTGTGTTGCATGTCGCGTGACGGTCGCTTTTTGTCTGACGGTATGATCGTTTCGTCCTCTGTACCGTAGCGAGAGCAGTCATGATCGTTTCGTCCTCTGTAAAGTTTCACTTTTACCGTGGTTTCATAAAACCACACACTTACTTTTTTATCGTTTTGACGATCAAAAATAAAATTTTCCATTTTTAATAAGGATCTACTAATATTATAACGTGACATGGATAATGCGAAATAATCTATTACAAAGAGTGAGGTGTTGGCCTTTTTAGGCGGGATTTGTGGTGAACGCATTCGTAGTTTTATTTTATTGTTTTTGAATTGTTTTCTGTTAGAATTTGCTTAAAAAAGTGGTACGTTTTGGAGAAAATCAACTGGTGCACGTGAGCAATGTGAAGGACAAGAAAATAAAAAAAGGAGGATGTGAAAACCCAATTAGCACTGGGTGTAGTTTTATAGACGCCCTGCTGCAACTGGGAGTTCCACCTTAGAATGAGGCTGCTGCAAATGCTATCGATAACTCCAGAGAAGATTTGTAATGAACCGGCACTAGCATTGCAAATCAAAAAAAATAAAAGTTTAAAAAAACTAAAAACCGACTTCAAAATGAAATTCACTCAAAAGTATGAAATAATATTATTATACTTAAATACACAACATTAACCAACAATAACGAAATCAAAGGTGGGTACGAATTAAATTAGGGGGTTAAAAATTTTTTTGAGGTCGGTGTCAGCACACAGTTACTAACGTATCAAATGTTTTAGATTCGATGGCATTGCTGACACCGACCTCAAAAAAAATTTTAAGCCCCTAATTTAATTCGTACCCACCTTTGATTTCGTTATTGTTGGTTAATGTTGTGTATATTATTTCATACTTTTGAGTAAATTTCATTTAGAAGTCGGTTTTTAGTTTTTTTTTTACTTTTATTTTTATTTATTTTTATTTCATTTATTCATCTTTCCATCGGAGCTCAATGTGAACGGACGTGTCTATAGTAAAAAGCAAAAACGTTTTATTTAACTACCTACATAAGTTGAAAAAATATAAAAATTAATTTAATTACAAATTTAACGATTGTGAAGTAGTTTCCTACTGTTGAGCAGCGCCTTCGACGTCACTCGCTACCAAGTAAGATATTATCCTTTGTTGATACCTACCTAGGTGGACCTACCTTTATTGATATGGAGTGCGAAGCATGTACAAAGACGACCAAAGCTGATAATTCTCTAATGTGCGCTACTTGCACTAAAGCCTACCACATCAAATGTGTAAATATTAACCTCGCACAATACAACCGAATAAAAACCAAAAAGACCTGGAAATGCCCTAGATGCCTAGATAAGACTCGCAAAGGCGACGACACACCGGTTCCAAAAGTAGAGGTAGACAATGTGGAGGAATTGGTGCACGTATCCGATACCGACGGCGAGGACGCCCCTGCCCCAAATGCTACTGCAGGCTCATCTCATCCATCATTCATCACTTCGGAGTACCTTGACATCTATATTGAAAAATTCCTGACTAAAATCACAAAAAAGATAACATCTATCAAAAATGAAATCTTGGCTAGAATGACTACCTACAAAAATGAGCACAGTGACGAAATCGCGTCGATAAAATCACAAATACATACGTTATCCACCGAACACAACAACTTAAAAAAGGATTTAGAATCAGACTTACAAAAACTGAGCGGTTATTATGACACCGTCAAGGCAAACACTCTGGCTTTGCAGCAGGAAAACCAGAACCTCAATAAAATGGTCAGCAAAATGTCTTTTCAAATAAAGGACCTAGAAATGCAAGCCGATGAAGCCCAACGGATTCTTTATTCCAATTCCATCGAAATACGAAATGTCGCAGTACAAAAACAGGAAAATCTACCTACTTACGTAGAAAACCTATGCACTAACTTACGATTGGCCTACAACCCGGATAGCATTTCCAACATATACCGGAAACGTACTCCCAAGGTAGATGTACAGCACATAATAGTTGAATTTAATAACAAGCCATTCCGAAACAAACTTCTGTCGGCAATCAAAGGTTTTAACAAACAACACGAAAAAAAACTGAACGCATCACACTTGGGAATCACTAACAGCACGGCTAATGTTTACATATCCGAGTTGTTAAGCGCAAAGAACAAAACCATCTTCTACAAAGCCCGACAATTTGCAAAGAACAACGACTTTAAATTCTGTTGGGTCCATAACGGACGAGTGTTTTTGAGACGAAAACAAGACGAGCACCCGATTTGCATACGAAGTGAGGAGCAACTGTCCACTGCCAGTGGCGAGCCTGCGGCGACTGCGAGCGGCGGCGGCGGCGGCGCCGGAGCCGGCGCAGACCACCGCGGCCGGGGCGACCGCCACTCCGCGTCCCACCCTCACACCCCGCTGCGAACTGAACCAGTTTTGTACACGACATCGTCACCTATCGCGTTTCCAGAGTACTGACTATTTAACGATACCTGCAGTCAACTTCAACTACACAACATTGTTGTCGTTAGGCTTATAATTAGGATTACACGCACACACATACACAACTTACACACATTCACTACAAACCAACCGCACACTACGTTAACATACCCAACTGTCGTTAAGCCGAAGGAACGATCAAACTATTGTTTGCGTTTTTACATACTGATCCCCTGCCAGCACCATCTTACTCGTAAATTAATATTCAAATTAATACTTAAAGATAAACATAAAATTCAATAAGGACGACCCCAATTCAGAAATCGAAGCTTCCCATTATATTTCATGTGAAAATATTTCAGACCCCAATATAATGCAATTGTCAATATCCCATGACAACAAGAATTGCTTCAAAACCATATCAATTAACATACGTAGTATCAACAAGAACTTTGACAGTTTCCTGGTGTATCTAACGCGCCTCAAAACCACCGTAGACGTAATGGTTCTTTCGGAATGCTGGTGCGATGAGTCATCGGTCCCGCCTCTAGTGGACGGCTACGATGTGCACTTTACAAAACGAAGCTTTAATCAAAACGATGGTGTCGTTATGTACACCAGGAGCAGTCTGAGAGCTATTGTTCATGAGATTGACATGTGCGAGGCGAACTGTTTATCCGCAAAGATCGGAAACACAACTATTCTTGGGATATACCGACCCCCCTGCTTTAAGGTTCTGTCTAACTTCTTAGAGTCACTGGACACGGTCCTGACTTTCACTCGCTGTCGTAATGTGATACTCACTGGTGACATCAATATCGATATTTTGACCCCCTGCACTGTTACAAATGAATACCTAAACATAATAGCTTCACACGGGTTAATCCCGGCGGTGACCTTACCTACCCACGATAAAGCATGTCTCGATCACTTTATGGTCAAACTAGTCGGTAAATGTCGATCCTATGTACTCGATACTGATATCACCGATCACTACCCAATATTTCTAGCAGTTAATAGTTCTTTCCGTACCTCTGATCCTTCACCAGGTCCTCTAAGGCGTACTAAAATAAACTACGATCTACTTGAAAAAAACCTAGGGAACTTTGACTGGAACACGTTTAGTACAATAAAAGATCCCAATGTAGCTGCGGAAACGCTTGTATCAGAGTTACAAAAATTGATAGCCCTTTGTTCAGAAACTATTATTATAACCCGACGTACAAAACCCCTTAAACCTTGGATAACTCCTTCCCTAGTTCAATGTTTCCATAAGAGAGATAAACTTCATAAAGTGGCCAAAAATAATCCAGATGATCTGGAAATAGTTTTGAGGTATAAAAACTACAGAAACACCTGCAATTCAATTGTGAAACGATTACGAATAAGCTATTTTCAAAAAGAGCTGACTAAGAATGCTGGCAATAACAAAGGTACATGGAAAATAATAAAAGAAATTTGTAATATCCAAACATGTAGACCTGCTGCTATGGATTTGATAAATCTTTCATTATCTCCTGTACAGTCTCTCAATGTCGTCAACAAATACTTTACCTCTGTTGGAGAGGAGTTGGCTGACCAAATACTCTCAAAAATGAACACATCCCAATCTTTTCTTGCGTCTGCTGCCTGTAAATCAAAGAAAGTTGACTCCATGATGATGACCCCCACAGACTATGTCGAAGTCGATAGAATACTTTGCAGTCTAAAAACACACAGCGCTTCTGGTAATGATTCGATTACGCCCTCCCTATTAAAAAAGTTTCATGCTATACTATGTGTTCCTATAGCGCACCTTTGCAACTTAAGTATTTCTTCAGGTGTTTTTCCAAAAATATTTAAACAAGCTGTTGTAATTCCGGTGCACAAGTCGGGGGACCGAAGTACGGCATCTAATTATAGACCTATATCACTACTCAGCTCTATTAGCAAGGTGCTTGAGAAAATAGTAAATTCTAGGCTTATAAAATACCTCGAAAGTAAAGAATTGCTAAGTGAAAACCAATTCGGCTTCCGCTCAGGGAGGTCCACCGAGGATGCAGTTTTACTTTTCTCAGAGCTAGTGACCTCTTTCCTTGACTCTGGACAGCATTGTGCAGGTGTCTTTTTGGATCTCCAAAAAGCTTTCGATACCGTTTCGATTCCCCTCCTGTTGAGTAAGTTAGAAAATCTAGGCATAAGAGGAGTGTCACTCCAATGGTTCCAAGACTACCTCGATGAACGTTCCCAGGTCGTCAGAGTGGGTGACTACTGTAGTAATGCTAGTTTCCTTAAATACGGCATTCCCCAGGGCAGTACAATCGGTCCTACCTTATTTTTAGCATATATTAACAGTTTAGGTAATTTGAAATTGCCGGAGGGTCATATCATTACATTTGCCGATGATACAGTACTTCTTTTCCGCGGGGTTACCTGGGAGCAAGTCCAGCAGCGTGCAGAACAGGGTTTATCCCTAGTCACGAAATGGCTTGAAGATAATCTCCTAACTATCAATACAAGCAAAACTAAATATATACCTTTCTCAATATCATCCAGGTCTTCTCCTCCCTCTGACTTTAACATTACTGTCCATACATACCCCTGTAACCGATTGCCCACCCCTAACATTAACAAATGTTCTTGTAACAAGCTTGTCAGGACTGCCTCCATCAGGTACCTGGGAGTCATCATGGATGAACATCTTACTTGGTCCCCCCACATAACCTCTCTCTCCGGCAAGATTAGGAGACTGCTGCCTGTGTTCCGAAATCTTCGCGATGTCGCTAACTCCGCACTAATTACTCAAGTCTTCAAATCCTTGTGCCTATCTCTTGTATCATACTGTATCAAGGCTTGGGGCGGAGCGGCTAGAACTCACTTGCTGGAATTGGAAAGAGCTCAAAGAGCAGTCATAAAGGTGATGCTACATAAACCATATAGGCATCCAACCGATATCCTGTATAAGGAATCGAGTCTGCTGTCAGTAAGGCAAATATTTATAAAATCATGTGTTCTCTACTACCACAAAGCATCGCGAAGGTTGTCTCCTTCATCAGAAACACTTATACCAAAGAGGCGACTTCATATTACCTCCGTTCCTGTACATACAACATTCGCCAAAAGACAGTTCAGATTTTTGTCAGCTTTTCTCTACAAAAAGTGTGTTAAGGCTAACGCAGGCGTTAGTTACGAACTTTCGGCTAATCAGATGATAAAAGTTATTGCTACCTGGTTGACAGGTGTATCATACGACTATTCCGAGGATTTACTTATAGTTGTGCAGTAGTTTGATATGTAACATTCGCTAGACAATGCAGTACACCACACACAC
The DNA here is from genome assembly GCA_947284805.1 of Coleophora flavipennella. NCBI lineage: Eukaryota > Metazoa > Arthropoda > Insecta > Lepidoptera > Coleophoridae > Coleophora > Coleophora flavipennella. The sequence goes on from OX369297.1 coordinate 4,552,807, forward strand.
ACACACACACATACACACACACACACACACACACACACACACACATATATATATATATATATATATATACACCCACACACCCATACACACACGCACGTACGTACATCAGTCGCTAACACCCACTCACCCATAGTCACAAACAGGCGTATTAAAGAAAGAATCTGATCTCCAAGATACAGGGTCCCCCTAGTTTGGAGATCAGTACACCAAATTATTTATTATTACCAACTCCAACTACCACATAAGATGTTTTTGTTCCTCATTTTATCACTATTAGTAATAGCAGTGTACCATTTGGTGGTTTGTCAATAAAGATTATTCTTATTCTTATTCTTATTTTCTTTATTTTTAGTGATAGTGCTATCTATCTAACAACGTTAAACCGAATCATCTATTCACCAATAGGAATTATCAAATCATAATACATGTGTTTCATTAACAGACACAAAGTCCTGTGGCTTCCATCATCATCGTCCATCATAATCTCATCTGAATAACCTGAAAGAATACAACCTATCGGTCTATGCATACCTACGTATATATCTATACCTCTACTCCTAACCGTTCAAGAGTTGTACCTTCCTTCATCAGCTTATCAACACGAGATGATGACTAACAGACGCAAGTATTTTAATAGCTTTAGAAAACATATGAATCACGTAATGAGTAATTGAGGGTTGCTCTCGATTTCCTTGGGATCCCATCATCAGATCCTGACTTGGTGACAATGGGACCCCCTCGGGAGTATACTCTTTCGAATGAAAAAAGAATTTTGAAAATCGGTCCACAATTGACGGAAAAATCGGTGAACATACATAAACAAAATATACAGTCGAACTTAGTACCTTCTCCTTTTTAAAGTCGGTAAAAACAAATGAAGATTTATATGAAGACTATCTAAAAAGGGTTTTTGCACCCAGAGAAGTTAATATTTTCTTAAAAAAAGAGAGGTGTTTTTTACTAGAGAAGGTTCATAAATAACTCCAATTTTGAATGTGTTTTGAAATGTCGTTTCCACAAATCTGCTATCCCGATTCCTCTTTGGCGTTGTGGCATTTGGAACATTTAGGAAGTGGCACCTGACACTAGCGGGCAAGGAGAGTAAGTAGAACACATTTAAAAGAATATTGTTCTATACAGGTGTAAGAATTCGTGTAGGTCCCGTTAACTAGGGCTTCTTTCTACTCATCATACTGAACAACTTTTGTTCTATGACTTTGCTGAAGTCGACTCATCATACTGACAACTTTTGTTCGATGACTTTGCTGAAATCGCAAACACTTTTTTAAACTCTCCATTCAAATCGATCAGCCGATCGACCAATTTTGTGCATGTTTGTATGGAGGGTCCAAACTTTTTTTTTGAGACTTAACTATGGATTCCTTTGAAAAAGTTGTTCAGTATGACGAGTAAAGGGTGACCTCCAGTTAACGGGACATATACCAATTTTGTTACACCTGTATATAAACCAAAGAACATTTAATCTTTAGATTAACCTAAATTTTAACCAAAGTTTACTGGCTTTACACATGAGGTCGCGGGTTCGATTCCCGGCAGGGTCAATTGTAAGATTCGGTTTGGTTGGTGGTAGGGCATTTTCTAAGCGCGCCTGGCTAGCTACCACCATCTTATCTAAGTATTGCCGCCAATATGAATGTTGATATCATTTGGTGTGTTCCGGCATGAAGATAAGATAGCCAGTTCCCCATTGCGTTGGGGAATCTTGGTAAGCCCGCATCGATCTTCGGCAACATCGTCACTTACCACCAGGTGAGATGTTGTCAAGGGTTTACCAATTGGGAATAATAAAAAAGACGTGTGGCACTCGGGGACTGCCGCGGTAAAGCTATTGCATAACACTTTTTAGCAACTTATGCAATTATATTTATTTTTTTATTTATGCAGTATTTACCAGTACCATATAGTCCTTGGGGCGCGGGATGTTTATGTATAAATTAACACTAAGTTAATCATCATCATCATCATTCGTCATCGTCAGTCATCCGTCATCGTCATCATCATCATCTTGATGGATAGATGGCATTGTAAGTTTTTTAGAACTCAATATATTTTTTTTTGGGATGTCAGGTTTTATTTTCAAAGCCCGCGATAAAAGCTATACAATAGTTTAAAACTTACTTATCCATCGGAACAACTTAGTAAAATTTTGCATTATTTCTTTTGGTTTTTGTTAATTTTTCAAAAATATCTTCACTGATTTTGATAAAATTTATACAAGACCAATCTGGCAATATCGAATAAAAAATGAATTTATTTTCGTTACGAAATATCTTGATTCGGTCCCCTCAAAGCCCGCGATAAAAGCTTAAAAGCTATACAATAGCTTAAAAGTAAGTATACTTACTCATTGGCATCATGCTGCGAGTCGTCGTCGTACTCAGCCGCGTCGTCGCGCTGCGCCACCGACAGAGTGATGTCTGGTGACGACACCTGACTGCTGGTGGACAGGTCCGGTTCACGCTCTATAGCCTTGTACAGCGATGGGTCCTACGAACGAAATTCAGTTTCAGAGTGATTTGATAAAACCAATAGGTACGCAAATTCAGCGGCGATCTTTCTGCCTCCAAATTCAGCGGCAATCTTTCAGCCTCCAAATTCAGCGGCGATCTTTCTGCCTCCAAATTCGGCGGCGATCTTTCTGCCTCCAAATCCGGCGGCGATCTGTCTGCCTCCAAATTCGGAGGCAATCTTTCTGCCTCCAAAGTTAGCGGCAATCTTTCTGCCTCTTTCTTTCTAATATCCTAATTTTAATCGAAAAACACTCTTCTTCTTCGTCGTCATTCCGGTATTGCCTTTTCCCATAATGTAATTATTAGCGAGATGAACACTCGCTTGAAAATCACTAAACACAATGGAAGTTGGTGCACCGGTAGAGAGTGGATACGTGCACGATGGTCGCCACAGATGTTCACGTTGTTTTTCTTAATCAATTTTCTGAAGATAATCACATGATGAAAACATGTGGGACTGTTACACATTATCTGTAGCGAATAGCAAGCTATCCGGCAGCGTTGTCATTCCAGTGTCTGCTGGAAGAAATTTCATAATAGAGATAAAGCACATTTTTGAATTTTCTTTTATGCCTATTTGTAAACACACTGTACACAAACATAATTAATAAACATCCTTATTAATAACTGATAGGGGAAAATGGAAGGATTTTTTAGCCAAATTAAAAAAAATATATCCTACAAATTTTCTTCCCTATCTGTAGGGATATGTGAAAATTTACATTAGAAGTCCAGTATTTAGTTGCAATTCAAAGGTATTTAGTACAATTATTTTCTGAGAATTTAAATTTTAATATGGATCTCTGCTGTTTGCAATAAAGTATTTGATTTTATTTATAAAACAAGTGTAGATTATTATTAAACGAGCGAGCGAAGTTCTCCGAGTCTACTGGAACAAGCCGGCGTTTGCATGTGTGTATATATGTTTTTTCGACGATAACTCAAGCACAGTATTACAATATAGCGGCTTACAGTAGTGCAACGAATGTACTTACGCAGAGCAACGGAAGGGTACTTGCGGGGCAGCGGGCGGCGGGGCACAGCTGGCTACAGGCTAGTACTGCTAGTACCTACGCCGTGGCGGCATTGTACGACATCAAAGGCGTTGCGCTACTGTAAGCCATATCGTAATACTGTAACTCAAGTATCGTTGATCGGAACGTCTTGAAATTTGGTAGCGAATTCATGAGACAAAAACTATTTTTAATTCGGAACATGAGTCAAATCTCTCAAGCGTTTGCCGATCTCGGCAATAACAACTGTGCCCCTATATCCATAGGAGGTTGTTTGAAATCATGGTTTCTCTAGTCACCACTAGATGGCGTTGGACGTATCCTAAATCGCGCAAGTGTTAGTAAGCGTACCTATATTTTTCAAGCGACTTCCAAAAAAGAGGAGGTTCTCAATTCATCTGTACGTTTTTTTTATGTGTGTTACCTCATAACTTTTGACTGGGTGAACCGATTTTAATGATTCTTTTATTATTTGAAAGCTAGTACTTCCCATGTGGTCCCATATACATTTTATCAAAATCGGTTAGTACTTTATTAGAAAATTAACAAAAACCAAAAAAAAATATGCAAAAACGTACTAAGTTGTTGCGATGGAAGTCGGTTTTTTAACGTGTTTAGCGTTTACAATTATTTTAACGACTCGCGAGTTCACAGTTCGGGGCGAACCACTAGTCACTAGTGAGTATGGTCCTTCGAGCCAGTTATTTTACTCAAAATGCCTGTTTTACTTTCCTCACCTTTTCGATGTTAAGTGACTTCTCTAACGACTTGTCGATGCTCCTCGGTTCTTCTTCCACCACATTCGATGGTACATCCACAGGGCTCAGCAGCCGGACCTGCATCTCGTGGCCAGTGGGGTTGGTCAGCTTCACCATGAGGGAGGTCTTCTGACCAGGTTTTACAGTCTCGTGGGAGATTATCTTTATTTCTGGCACGTGGTAGCTGTGGGAGGAATATATCATGAAACTACATTCAGAACACCCTGACATAAGGCCATAGCGTAAGTTACGTTTTGGTACACGGGGATATATACTGTAGAACGTATTACCGACATTATTTTATTAGATAATTAAACTCTAACGTTCATTTTTGTGTAAACAAATTAATCATTTAAATTTTATTGGCTGTACCCTTTTACAGCAGATAAGCCAATGATATTCATATTTTTGAAGTAAAAACTACTTTGGGCACCAGGAACCAAATTTATAAAACTGTATTTGAGATGGGAAAAAACCATTGAACACGAGACACCTTACCGTTACATTTCACTTGTTACCGAAACTTATAAAACTGTATTTTGATGGGTTACGATACGATCGGATAGGATAAATGTCCGCCTTTGTACTTAAGGTTTTTTTTTAACATTATTTTAAGTTTATATTTTGTACAATAAAGAGTTTACAAACAAACAAACAAAAGTTTATTCAGTGATAAGTACCCACAAGTGAAATATTGCGTTATTGTTGTGATTTTTAAAGTGAAAAAACCATTGAACTCGCGACACTGTAACGTAACCGACACCTTACCAGGAACACTCGCAGGGTCAAAACTTTGTCAATCAAGTCGTTCGCCAGGAACTCTCGGAGGGTCAAAACTTATAAAACTGTAAAAAGTTTTCACTTCTGTCGGCACTCCCGGAGTGGTTTTTATTGTGTAAACTGACAATACCTCTTTCATCACATCAGCTCATATACACGTCCCCACCGAGGGCCTCGAGCCTACCCTAAATTAGGGCGATCGGGCCTTAGTCGACCACGCGGGCCCATTGCGGGTTGGTCAACTTCACACACAACCTTCGAGTTTCTTCGCAGACGTGTGCAGGTTTCCTCACGATGTTTTCCTTCACCGTAAGAGCGTTGGATAAACGAATATATGAGCCGAAATTCGAAAACACATTGGTACGTGGCAGGACTCACGACCTCCCGGAAAGGAGGTAGCGGCCCTTGCCGTTGCGCCACCGACGCTCTTTGAAATACCTCTTTACAGCAGCTAAATATAGTTTTTTTAAATTGACCTGCCTTCAAGCAATGGTAAATAAATGTATATTTTTGCTATATTATATTTATTGTAACCAAGCTGATTTTATTTTCAAATTTTGACAAAACATTATTCAGACTATTACGAACATTTTAATATATTTCGCGAAATTGGTCTAGCCAATCTCAAGTTGTGCGCTTACCATTACCAACGAACAGCATTTTCATATGTTTACATAATAATACATAGATCACTCTTATAGAGCCAGCCAAGAAGGTTGTGTGTGAAGTCGACCAATCCGCACTGAGCCCGCGTGGTCGACTAAGGCCCAATCGCCCTAATTCAGGGTAGGTTCGAGCCCTTCAGTGGGGACGTATATGAGCTGATATGATGAGAAAAAAATCTATCGTATTGCGCGTCGCACTGCCCTAGCTTCCTATGCTATACTCACTAAGCGAGCAGCTCGATCTTGAACTTGACGGAGCCTGGGTTGTACTCGGGCTTGGTCAGGTTGTGGTCGCAGGCGCGGCACCGCTGGCTCCTCTTCACGCTCAGCAGCTTGGCCAGCGGGTGCAAGCGGGACACCGACACTGGCTGCCATTCGGGCGAGGCCAGCCGCTGGGGCATGCTTGTTACTAGAACAAAATCCAATAGTATATTATGCAACTACTGAATAAAGGACGGATTTAAAGCGAGGCCCATAGATGAATCACGAGCAAGTGAAGGAGACACTGGCTGCCATTCGGGCGAGCATGCTTGTTACTAGAATAAAATGTATGTCGGAGCGTCATTGAGAACGCGACCAATACTAGCTCGAGATACGTTTACATAGATCGTTTTCACTTTATTTGGATCATACGTCAGGTATTAGTGAAATCGGTGGTGGCGTGACAATCGCTTGTACTAGTGAGCCGATCGTATGTGTTAGCAAAGATGACCTATTAACGGTACGCTGTTTGTGATTAAGGCGGCAAAACTGAGTTGAGAAGCCTTAATAGCTGACCGTCAGTATCGGGGCAGACACTTTTGACGGAGCATCGAGCTGAACGGATGTGTCGCGCCATCGCCGTGATCACCGCGTTTAGACAGATTAGGACCTGGATTAACATAAGGCTACTTTTTTCCACGCGCGAGCCGGCTCGCGCACCCTCGGAGACAGTCATATAAACTATGTTTACGCGAGCGAAGCCGCTGGCAAAAGCTAGTGTGATATATTGGATGAAATGTATTAGTCCAATAAGAAATTGTTACTTACCTTAACATATTTAATGTAAAGTGTTGGCTGTTGTTATCCCTAATAAACAAAATTTCTCCTCCATTCACCAAAGGTTGGCTGGAAGAAATCGCTTAAAGCGATAATTCCGCCTTTGCAGATCTTTGTGTATTGTGCTAGATAATAAGTTTTTTCATTTTTGTATATTTGGTGTGCAATAAAGGATATTTATCTTATAAATAAATGTAGAAATTGAACTCACGCTGATTCAAATTCAGTTCCCCGGTGTAGAAGGCCTCGGGCAGTTCCTCTAGCTCGGCCGTGGCCTGGCTGGGCGCGAAGTGGGTCGTGTCGCTGGAGCTGGCGCTCGACGGCATGCCCGCGAGGTTGCGCGCCATTGCACTAGTGAGACCCGTTTTATCCTGAAAGAAAAGAATTTGAACAGCTGAAATCTTGCGGTGTGTTTGGTCGAGTTCGCGGCGTAATTGGGATGATAACAAAATCAAAAATTAATTATGAACTCTCGATCACTAAATCACCCTCCTACTGAAATTTTAAAAAACCTTACTCGTTTTGTTTTCCTTCAAGTCTACAATTTTTAATTCAACAAAATTAGTACATTCGTTCGTTTTGGTTTTTTTTTTGTGGATTATGACTCCCTGTTTCTTTATTTTATCAAATTTAACCTGTTTTACGACAGCCTTACAATATTTTATACCAATTTCAATGAACTCGTCGGATGTGAAATTCCTTATTTTGGATATTATGAGGAATAATCATAAAATATCATTTTTTGAGGTCCTCTGAAAAACCTCCTAGTTTTTTTGGAAAAGATAGCTTGTTAGCGATAAGACCGTTTAAATGTGCAACTTCCCTATTCATTGTATCTGTATTTTCCTCTTATGTTGTGCAATAAAGTGTTTTCAATCAATCAATCAATTCATTGGAATTGGTAGAAAATAATGTAAGACTGTCGCAAAATAGGTTAAACTTGTTGCAACATTAAACATGGAGTCATAATTCACAAATAAACCTTGAAATATTTGAAATCCGCGCCATAACCAAAACGAACCATCTTAGTGTAGTTGAAAAACTATGACATCACGCCTAGGTATTTAGACAAAATGTCGTTCTTGATAGACGTTAGGGTCGTTCCTTTTCCTCTAATATGGTTGACAGGAGCGATGGCTGACTCTCGCGTTATACTCGTGACTGGGTGCTGTCCGTGTGAACTGGCCTACACTTGTCGAGGTCGTTAATGAAATTCAATGTTTTTAATGTTATAACTTCTCGTGTCACATTGTTTTCATGTTTTAATGACATAATTTGTTTTTTTTATAACAAGGATTGGATTTTGACGTTATTAACTAATGATTGTTTATTTCTTGATTTTTTACAAATATAATTATGTAATCACTATTTTATGACATCAGAAAGAGTGTAATTTGCACCTATTTTGAATAAATATCTTGAATCTTCGTAAATTGATGACGTCAAAGGCTCAAACAATATGAAAAACAGCCTCAGTTTTAACTTAAATTGACGATTATTACATTAATTTAGTTATTAATTACTTTCATTTACTTTTGCGCGTAGGGAAACCATACGCGATCGAATTAGAAATGAGGAGATCAGTAGGAGAACCAAGGTAACCGACATAGCTCGCAGAATTGCTAAACGTCAGTGGCAGTGGGCAGGGCACATAGATCGTAGAACAGATGGCCGTGGGGCAGTAGTTCTCGAGTGGCTAATGCGCACAGGAAGACGTAACGTAGGCAGGCCTCCTATTCGGTGGACCAACGACCTGGTGAAGGTCGCAAGAAGCCGCTGGATGCAGGCAGCCCAGGACCGGTCATCGTGGAAAACCTTGGGGGAGGCCTTTGTCCGGTAGTGGCCGTCTTTTGGCTATGATGAATTCATTTTTTCCGGTATAAAATATCTCCAAATGGTTTTTAATTTATCATGCCTTATAAAAATTGAACAATACCTAAGCAACAAGGCATAACCTACATTTGTTGTGATCCATTTATAATGAGTTCTATAGGATAACAGTCGTCACGTCGTTTCAACTAAAAATCGCTAAATGTCATGAACCCGCAGCAACTTCGTATGTACGCGAAACATGCTTTAATAATAGCTAAACTCACCGTGAGCGTGAAACTTACCGTGAGCGTGAAACTCACCGTGAGCGTGAAACTTACCGTGAGCGTGAAACTCACAGTAAGCGTGAAACTTACCGTGGGCGTGAAACTCACCGTGAGCGTGAAACTTACTGTGAGCGTGAAACTCACAGTAAGCGTGAAACTTACCGTGGGCGTGAAACTCACCGTGAGCGTGAAACTTACAGTGAGCGGAAACTTACCGTGGGCGTGAAACTCACCGTGAGCGTGAAACTTACCGTGAGCGTGAATTCTACCGTGGGCGTGAAACTCACCGAGAGCGTGAAACTCACCGTGAGCGTGAAACTTACCGTGAGCGTGAAACTCACCGTGAGCGTGAAACTAACCGTGGGCGTGAATCTTACCGTGAGCGTAAATCTTACCATGAGCGTGAAACTCACCGTGAGCGTGAATCTTACCATGGGCGTGAAACTCACCGTGAGCGTGATGTATTTCCCGCGAATAGCGAACTTCTTCCTCTCCCTCTCCAACTTGTCCTGTTTCTCCTGCTGCGCCAAAGCCTTGTAGTGCTCCAGCAGTTGGCTGACGCGTGCTGCGTGAGGGTTGAGCCGCTCCGGCCAGCCGCCCGACGCTGCAAAATAGTTCAATCCATTTTAGAACTGATACTTGTTTTGACGAGAACTTGATGAACGTCTTTGGGTACGGACATTTACAAAAAGGTGCGTTACGAAAATTGTGTACTTTCAGAGGCCTATATCAAGACTATAAGAGGTACAGAAACGTGAGGCAAATGCATTAAGGCGGTTTGATTAGCACACTAGCGCCGCCAATAGAAATAAATAATTTACTCATTCTTATGGACTTCAATCGAAATCATTTAGAATTTTGCGCGTATAGACAGCCAACAACTATTAATTATTTGTTTTGTATAATTTTACCTATTAGCAACAAGTTATGTTTGTCGATGATGTCAAAAGTGGCCACTTTTAGCAGTTTGGCAAAAACAACTCGTTGCTAATAGTTACAGTTATAAAATAACAATTAAACAATAGCTGTTGCTCCCTAAATGCGCAAAATACTGATTGATTTCGATTAAAGTCCATAAGAATGAGTAATTAATTTGTTTCTATTAGCTAGTGTGCTCATCGAACCGCCTTATGGCGAGGCACCGGAGGAGAAGCGGAGAAAAACTGTTAACTATTAAATAACGGTCTTACAAAAGTTACACGGATAATAAGGATAAGGATATTGTCTAAATAATGTGCTAATTTATTACACGATAGAATGTATTTTGGTCGATCATGAACAATCCCGAAAACAGGCTAAAATAAAAGTCTGACACGAATAGGGATGACGACAGCATCAGAAATAAATTATGAACTCTTGATCACTAAATTGCACTTCGATTTTTAATTCACCAAAATCATAAAATGAGGACATAAATGACGCTGCAAAACTATGACGTCACAAAGAGAACAAAATGTTGTTTTTGACAGATGGTAAAAAGTAAATCAGATGATTAATTCGTCATCCCCATTGTTTATTTATGAAATTTCTAACTTTGCACTAAATTTTAATGTGGAGATATTTCTTAGTAGTACAGGAACCTGCTAAACTTTAGTTTTCAACTGAAGTCCTATATTTATTAAAATCATATTTATCCCAATACCTGAACGTTGCCCTACTAAGCAACACTATGACAATTCTGCACTGCGCGTAGGCTTGACAGGCTTCGCGGTCCAGAATTCTCGGAATGTTGATAGATAGATAGATAATCAGAGATATGCTATATATAAGTAGATAATTCATTTATTCATTGACAGTTTACATAGAATAAAGTATTAAGGTAGATACTAATACGCTTATTTTAACTACACAAAGAACAAGATTAAAATAAAAGACGTAATAAAGCAAAATTAAAAACTAAGTTAAAACACAAACAGGACGAACGAAGTACTGTTGCGTGCATACGTGCATACTATGCGTGCCTACTGGCGCGCACACAAACAAACCGCACGAGGTACCGTTGTATGAAGATAACCTATCATTATGTTCGCACTATGCGACTGGTATGACAACACGCCGCAATCATTTCTCGCGTTCCAATGACTCGCCGTAAAAGGATTGTGAAGCTGCGACTTTTCATACAAACGGCGTTAACCTCTTAAATGTGAACCGATTTGGACCATTTTTTTATATTTTGTCAGTTAGAACAAAAGCTAGGCTTTTACGTTTTTGTTTTTTTGATAAAGTTAATAAGTTTAATTTTATTGTCGTTCACGTGCTTTCATAAAAAACTAATTTCGGGCATTTTTTGTTTATTTATAATCAGTAATTTAAAAAACGAGACATATAAGCCTAGCTTTTGTTCTGACTGACAACCTATCAAAAATTGGTAAAAATCAGTTAACATTTAAGAGGTGAAAATCGTTAACGCCGTTTGTATGAAAAGTCGCAGCTTCACAATCCTCTTAAAGATCCATTCGGTGAAGTGCATGATGGGCCCAATGGTTAGGTTGTAGTGGAAATCCTTGGGTGGCCTTTGTGCAGCAGTGGGCGTCTTTCAGATGATACGATGATGATGACGATAAAAGCTGTTAGAAGATAAACAATCCAGCTTCATTACTTTTTCGATAGTTTAATCATTACATATGTATATTCTTTATTGCACACAAATATTTACATGGAAAGCACTTAGAAAGGACATACACAAAGGTGGACTTATCTCTATAAGAGATCTCTTCCAGCCAACCTTACCGAGTGTTATGAGAATTCAAAGGACGGGGGGCAAACCTATGTGTACCTAAAATTATTCTCATAGAGGCTCACACGACTGGAATTCCTCTCTGAAATCAGAAAGCCCGGATTGCGTATAATTTCATTATGCAACACTCATTTCCACATCCAGGCTTTCTGAATACAGATTATAAATTTTCAGGCTGTGTGAGGCGAGGCTTAACAATGGTTGTCTTAACTTACCGACGGGCTGGTCGGGAATGCCCACGTCCCTGGAGGTCCACCGACAGTTGAAACAGGACAAGTAGTACATCTTCTTGGGCTGTTTGTTCTCCACCTTTGTGTCACCGCCGCCGACTGCAACAGATTGATCACAAACACCATGCAATGTTACTTTTTAATGAAGTACTTGTAGGAATTTTCATCAATAATTTTCCTCTTGTTTCAACAGCGGTGTGTAGGAATTATAATGCGCATTCCGCGAGAGACTTGATATATAAGGTGTTAATTTATTAGCTAGCATCCTTTTAACACTTGTTTGTATAGGTCAAAAGTGGTCATTTGAACCTAAAAAAAAGTTCTAATTTTGACTTAATATTATTCTAATATTCTTGCTTTTTTATACCAATGTTTGACTTTTACTGAATAATGCCATCCACCATACTAGCATAGTAAGTAGTGCCCTGTCGCACGGTAGGTATGAATGAAAGTTTTCACTGAGTCACTGATAAAATAAAAGTTGATATTTCTACCTACATATCCTCGTAGCATCTAGGGCTGGCGGCCTGAACATCTGCCAGTCTCGATGACGCTGTACAGCTCCGAGTATGGTGTCTGAGTGAGATCGCCGGCCATACCTTTCTGCAAACAGTTCGGCAGCTGCCGTACGGTTGAAGTTCGCCAACTCGTAGCAAACAACCATGCATTTTCACATTAGGTAGCACAGAGACGAAAATCGATAATGCGAAATAATTACAATGTTTTTCTTAACTCTTATGACTTACTCTATCATGTGATAAAAGGATGCTAGCTAATAAATTAACACCTTGTATATATATTTTTTATCAACTGATTGTCCATTAGAGCCGCTACCTCCTGTCGTGGTCGTGGTTCCATGGTGGGAATCTCATGTATTTTCGAATTTCGATCGCTCTTAAGAACGTCTATTCCCTAGAATCTGCCTACAGCCGGAATGGTCGATTTCAGAAGGACAAAAAAGATATGAAGTATTTAGTTTTCAGAAATTATATTGATTTCTTATTATTTGCCATTTCCCAATACGTTACTTGGGTGAAAATAATTTTACATTTTGTGTGTAGCTTTCCCATTACAAACATTTTCCCACAGGCCGTTTTTGAAATTCTTGGTCGACGGTCTACGCAGACGCCAGATATTAGTAAAATTGTTGGATTCCCGGCTGTTTGGACATCATATTTTAAATAACTACTTTATTTTTTACTTCTTGGGTGAAAAAAAGACACAAATATACTTAATTTTCATTAAAAAACAATCCACTCAATAACGCATATTTTTGAAGTAATTCGGAATAGTTGCGCGTGAGTTTTGTATGGAAATCGGAGGATTTTTTTTCTTTTTTCGTGTCTAATCTACTAAGTCTTTCATTTTCTTAAACATAATTTCTTACTTTTAAAAAAAAATGTGTATTTATTTTACACCGAATTATTTAAAATTGCTATATAAACGCTTCCCAATGAACCCGCGATTCAGTCGCGGCTAAGGCCTTCCTGAGGCAAGATGTGTGTCGCTCGTCGCTCCGTTCCGCCCGCGCCCCTCCCGCGCCTCGTATCGCCACGCGCGGAAATTTATAGCGCGCTAAAACGATTAGATACTTTGCGTTTCGTGTGTGAGTTTTGTTTTAGTAAGTATTTTTATGCAGTTATTATGATTAACTATTCGCAAATTAAATAAACTTCCATTAGTTATATAAGCAAAACTTTTTTTTTCAGATATGGCGAATAAAAAGATACCGTATAGCGGTAAAAAAAGAAAATCATACGGAAATTTAGCTAAAATGAATGAAGCTAAAAGGTAAATAAAATATTCATGTTTTACAGTGATTTATTTATTGGTTTGGTGGTTATTTATTTATAGTGGAATTTTCACGGTGATTTGATTTTGGTTTGAGTACCTATTTTTCGACCATGGAACAAATATCAAATCACAAAAGAAACTCGCGTTTATGGTAATTATTTTTTCAGAAAGAGAAGAGAAACCCGGTCTAATCAAGATCAACATAAAAATGAGACTGTTGCGATAGTAAGTATTTATTCTTTAATTCTCGCATAATGTAGATATTTAGAGAATTTGAAGTCTATTTGCGGGGTTCGATTCCCTGCAGAAACAATAGCTGAGTCATGAATTTAAATAAATGTAAATTATAGTATATGAATTAGCTCCGTGCTGCAGCGGTTAATAAATACATTGTACTTATATGCAGTTGCAGAAGGTCTCGGGTTCAATTTTCGGTGGATGTATGCTATATGTATGTGTTTTTGTTGTGATTGGATAATATTTGAGTACGATCTATTTATGCTTCGAAGCACATGCGCTCGTAAGTGTATGTATGCATGTATGTATGTTTGTTTCCATTTTTTTACGTTCTGATATTTGGACTCGGTATTTTTTCAAACCTTTTATTTAGCTTCACCTTTCCCGTTATCGGTCTGTCTGTGATAGAATCTTGCAAGTTAAATTTGACCTCCCGTTGTCCAATTGAGCTGAAATTATGTATAGAAGTATAGGTTGGATAACAATGCAATGTCATGAGGTCAAAAAGTTACGAAGTCAAATATAAAAGCTTGTTTTTAAAAATATTTTACTTTAATTAATTTAATAAAAACATTTATTAATAATTGTATTTTATGTAGGCTCAACAAGAAGAACACGAGAATGCAAAATACGTGGAGATTAGTGATGAAGTACGGGAACCACAAGCACATAACAGTATAATAAAGCCTGAATATAATATTTTTTTTGGGTATGTAGGTACTGCCGCAAGGCAAATTATCTAGTATGGTGTAATAAATAATATGTACGTATTCATGTTCACATATAAAAGAGTAGACATCATTACAGGTGCATCGCCAGACGGTTTAATCGGAGATGACGGCGTCGTCGAAATTAAGTGTCCTAGCTCAGCTTTTGGACTAGACGCAGATGTTGCCATTAGCCAGAAAAGAATCAAATTCTGGAAACTGGATGGGACCGTCAATCAACGCCATGACTGGTTTTACCAGGTTCAAGGGCAGCTACATATTACGAACCGAGAGTATTGTCTGTTTGCAGTATGGACAGGCAAAGACATTAAAATGAAAACTATTAAAATATTAAAAGATGATACTTTCTGGAAGGACCAAATGGAACAGAAGTTGATTAATTTTTACAACAAATGTCTTTTACCCGAAATAGTTGACCCCCGGAAATCACGATCCATGACAATAAGAGACGACCCATATTAAACTTTTTTACTTGATTTTAAATGGTTTTTTTTATATTTACCTACATTAATCAGTATTAATTACACTACATTGCATTAATTGGTATGCAAAATAGACTGAAATCATGCAAAAGTATCAAAACTATAGCGCGGCGTATAGCGAGCGCCCACTTCTATTCATATCGGTGTGTGCGTGTATCGGTGTGTGTCTGTAGTTGTGTGAGTAAATATGCCTAGACTTCAGGCGCGTTGAGCGGGAGTAACGCTCTTAAGGTGAAGGAAAACATCTCAAGGAAACCTGCAAATGCCTGCAAAGAAACTCGAAGGTTGTGTGTGAAGTCAATCAATCCGCCCGCACTGTGCCCGCATGGTTGACTAAGGCCCGATCGCCCTAATTCAGGGTAGGTTCTAGCCCCTCGCTGGGGACGTACATGAGCTGATATGATGAATATCAACCGATTTAAATAAAACGAAAAACTAAATAATAAATATTCTGGGAGAAATCACACATGGTCATCTGGCCCCAAAGTAGGATTCCCTGTGTTATGGGAACCAGAGACTGATATACAAACTTATATACATTTAAATACATACATATATAGATATTTAACACCCAGACACAGAGCAAACAAATCTGCTCATCACACAAATGTTTGCCCTGGGTGGGGAACGACCCCCAACAACTCTCGGATCAGCAGTCAAGAGCACTAACCACTGAGGCACCGAGTCAATCGAACACACAACCTAAATGTTACACAAACTAAATGTTAGTCCATGCCTTTCTTAATACATCACTGAAAACTATATCCAAATTGGTTTAGCCATTTATAAAGATTAGCGCACACAAACGCACATACAAACATTCTGTTACAAATTTATTATAGATAGTACTCAAAAGATGGCCCTAAAACGAAATAACGCATTTTCTAAGTTTTCACTTAAGAGAACAAAACAGAGAGCTTAAAAATTATATATCCAAATAGGCGAAGTTTAAACAAAGTTCTTGGTGTAACATCACCAGTGGAAATAATGAGGTTTCTATAAGACAGTCATCATCATCATCATCATCATATCAGCCGAAAGATGTCTACTGCTGGACAAAGGCCTACCCCAAGGATTTCCATAATGATCGTTCCTGTGTTGCCTGCATCTGGCTTACCTGCGACCTTTACCAGGTTGTTTTTCTACTGATTTAAAAAGACTCTATTTTTCAATATGATTACTGTCATTATGCTGCGGGAACCAAATTTATAAAAAAAACACCTTTATAAAGATTTTTGTCTGGAAGAGATTGGTTCTTAGCGATAAAACCACCTGCCTGTGTGAGTGACTTAGCTTTTCTGCATATATATAATTTTACTGTTTACTGTTTTCTTGTTGTACAAAAAAGGTTTTTGCAATTCAACAATAACAAATATTTTTCATCCCAATTGAATACTGGAAACTTTTAATGCCTTAACTAAATTAACGCATACCTGCAGCGGGTTCTGGTGTGGAGTGCCTCGGTTGGGCTAGCGTGGCCCTCGTAGACAGTGTGTGGAAGCAACTCGGACAGTCGAAGCAGCTGCTACATCGATTCTTCTTCAGACGTGCCTCAGAGGACGGCATGTTCTCCAAGCAGTTGGCGCAGTAGTGTGAGTCCACCTGCAAGTTATAAGCCAATTACTTTTTTATAACTATAATTTTCAGTTTGAGTGCATTCAGCAGCACCAAAAATATAAACTAGTTAATAATACAAACTAGGTCCATAAAAAACACGTTTGATTAATTATTTTTTTCATTTTTATTATCAGTTGGTTTTTTTTTCTTAGCATTATCTCACCTGATGGTAAGTGACAACAATGCCGAAAATGGAAGCGGGCTTACCAAGATTCCCCAATGCAATGTGGAGCTGTCTATCTTATCTTCAAGCCGGAACACATCAATGCTGTTAATACTGCTGTTTGGCGGCAAGACTTAGATAAGATGGAGGTAGCTAGCCAGGTGGGTTATGAAAATGCTCTTCCACCAATCAAACTGCGTCTTATAAAGTTGACCTCACTGGGATTCGAACCCTCAACCTAAATATTAATAAAATAAATAAGAATAATGAATTTTTGAAAGCCATAAATTGATAAAAAAAATTGTGCATTTCAATGCCGACACATGACAATGTACTCATGAAACTTTTTTTTTCGGTCTCTGGTCTCCCACAGAACACTCTGGGCTCTGGCCTATAGCCTCGCATTGGGTGGCATGGTTTTGTTGCCTTAGCCTTCGTGACTGAAAAAACATAATGATGGTAAAAGTAACGGTAACTCATTGACAATCACCACTCCATTTCAACCCTCATATATTTTTCATATCAAGCTCTATATATGAATCAATTCTAGTAATAAATTTCTTCAGATCTAGAAAGCTGATAAAAAATCCTTTCTAACCATAATTATTTTACATGTCTTTTAAAATATAAAATAAAATACATTATATTATACCATAAGGGTCGGTGGCTCAACCGGTAACGACTCGGTCCATCTAACTAGAGGTACCGGGTTCAAATCTGGATGGCCAATGTACCAATGAGTTTTTCAAAAAAACTTACGTACATACTTACCGATTGCTTTAACGGTGAAGGAAAACATCGTGAGGAAACCTGCACACGCCTGCGAAGAAACTCGAAGGTTGTGTGTGAAGTCGACCAACCCGCACTGGGCCCGCGTGGTCGTCTAAGGCCTAATCGCCCTGATTCAGGGTAGGCTCGAGCCCCTCGGTGGGGACGTATATGAGCTGTAATGATGATATTATACCAAATTTGGTAATTCCTTAGGGGAAAATGGCTGACCACTGAGAACAAGTGGAAATGAATCAGTACCTTTCAAATGGAATGAGTGATACATAAATGATACATATTGATGGATCAGTCCCTACACCATAAGGTATAATTTGACATTACTTAATTAAAAACAGTTTACGACTTAGTATACTTTTTACAAGCACTCAACTTGCTTGAAAGGTATTTTTTTGACCTATGGTGTGGTAGACCACAAAGGTATATTTTTGCCATTCAGTGAAGAAGAAAAATCACAGTGAAAGTAATCACATTCAGAAACAAGAGAAAATTTCAATAGGTATTATGTTATACTTTTTGAGAAATTGTGTTATTATAAATATAAACAAAACTACCGACCTGGAGAACAAAATAAGTGTTCTAACAAATGTTTCATTACTAGATATAATTCTACCCTCATCATCATCATGAAGTACTGCTGAATATACTTGACTAATCTACCTGTGGCAGATGGCCCTGCTCATCTATAACTTCACATTTAAATTTTATGTTAGATAAGGTTACCTACTGTTAGTAAAGTACTTACTGTGGTAATTTAGTCTATTGTAGCATAGATTGGGTCAGTGCACAATGGTAACTGGAGGTGTGTTATAGGCGTTGGTCTACTTCTGGTCATCAAAGGTGAGGTCAGTCAGTACTTATTTTAGTTGAGTACAAAATACTTCTAAATAACGATTTCAAGATTAATTTGCGTTACGAGGATAATGTTTTGTATTTCGTGATCTATAAATGCGAATTCAATTACTAAATAGCGCACACTTATTTATTTTATAAATGAAAATAGGCAAAAACTGGGTTACCTCATGACATATGCAGAATCCACACCGTATTTTCAAACAATGACGACAGAAGTACAGGCTGGTTATAGGCTTAAGTTGACCACAGGAACACACGTATTTTACGTAGTCGGGTTGGGTCAAATAAGCCATGGTTTTCACAGTTTTTCTGCTGAATTTACACAATCCAAAACCATACAAGCCAAAATAAATACTTTTACTCATTCAACTCAACTTCTTACTTAGCTTTCAAAGTGACAGTGACAGCTATGTATGGTTGTGATGACCTCATCTTTGTTCAAAAACTATTCTCAATCGTTGCGACTAGGAAAATTGTGTAATTATTTCTCGGAGGAACAAGACTGGAGTAGGCAAACGATACTATTTAGGCGTGTGGAGAATCCACAGGGAGAATCGTAGTACATTTTTTTTCTGTCGATATTTACTACATGCGCGGTGTGTGTGTGTAGTAGTCTACTACACACACACACCGCGCATACACGGATGCAAAAATATGTTGCGTATTTACAATACAAAATGTGATACACTCATTTATATTCACACACACATTAACATTCTATAAAGATATAATAAAGCGGCTGAAGTGAGAACTAAAATATTCCATCAGGGCAGAGTTTGGAAATGATATTGAGTTAGACACATTTGTTCACGAGCAGCGCCCCTCTTGCACGTCACTCTTTTTTTTTTTATTAAAAATTTGAGTACGTTTGGCTGCACCTCACCTGATGGTAAGTGCCGATGCAGCCGAGGATGTGACACGCAAGCTCAAATAGTACCTATTCACCCTCGTCTTGAAGATTCCTAAATTGTAAATCGGGGAATACAGATTGTGTGATAGAACCAACGATATGTAGAAATTAAAATGACATGAAAATAGGTATAGGGTAATACAAAACGATGTAATTACACTTATGAAAAAGAAATTAAAATTGAAATCTTTGGAATTCATCATACTCAGGACCTACTCATGAAACTGCTTAATTCTCCTAGGTTCTACCTATAAAATTTAAAGTAGCTCAAATAGCTTCTAGAATAGATGACCGTAGTAAAGTATACCTAGTAAAGTTCTCGAGTGGCGACCACGCAACAGAAGACGCACACAGCATTGAGAATGACCGGTCCTGCGTTGCTCGCATTTAGCGGCTTCCCGTGACTTTCAGCAGGTCGTCGGTCCACCGAGTGGAAGACCTTCCTACGCTACGTTTTCCGGTGCACGGTCACCACTCGAATACTGTACTGCCCCAACGGCCTTCTGTTCTACAAGATAATATGTACCTAGAGCAACTGTTGGGGCAGTAAAATTCTTGAGTAGCGATCAGAAGACATACCGCGCACTGCATCGGGAATGACCTGTCCTACGTTGCCCGTGGTATTAATATTAAAGTATAACTGTATTGAAAAACTTTTAAAAAATAAGAAGAAAAACAAACGTGTGGCACTCGGGGACTGCCGCGGTAAAGCTATTGCATAGCATTTTTTATCAACTTATGCAATTATAATTATTTATTTATTTTTTATTTATGCAGTATTTATTCACTATTTTTTGATATTTACTGTTTTCGTGTGCTCCTTTTGATTAAAGAACCATATAGTCCTTGGGGCGCGTGATGTTTATGTAATAAATTAACACTAAGAAAGTTACACCAGTAAAATTGACTAAGTCCTTTTAGTACCGCAAATTGCAAATAAATGGCACTGTAAGTTTTTAGAACGCGGTAACGTTACGTTACGCTCGGCTGAGCTTCATGGTAGGCGGAGTGGGGAGTGTTAGGTTTTACTTTCGTTACGGAATTTCTTGATTCGGTCGCCGCGCTCAAAGCCTGCGATAAAAGCTATGCAATAGCTTAAAAATGAAAGGTCGATATGAATGTCGATAACTTTCACACACTAATATTAGTTCAAATTCCGTTAAATTTGATTGATCGCGTACTTCCCACGCGACCAATCAAATTGCGTTTCGTGTTGTGACGTATCGTAACTCTCCACGAGATTAGTCGTGAAAATCTTTGGGGAGGCCATTGTCCAGCTGTGGACGTATTTCGGCTGATATGATGAGTAGTTCATTACGTGAATTTTATTCACTGGTGAAAAATAACACCATCCTTTGCCAGACTGAATGTGGCGGAGGTATTTTGCATGAAAATACAGCGCAAAATCCCATTTTTTACGGAGCTCAATCCTGTAAGACGATCCGCTTCTAACTGTGTAGCGACCTGAAATTGGGTACTTAAACATGTATACCTGAAGGACCACTATTTTTCGACAAAGGGGTATCGCTTGTAGAGGCTAATCCAGCCTTATTCCTCCGAGGTTTATTTAATAAGTTTTTGTCATCTTTCAATGTTGAGTTCAACTTGATGTTTTGATTCCAGTATAATCATGTAAATGAAACAGGAAAAAGAAGTTGATTTAAACGAGGTATACAACAAAAGTTGGTTTCAAAACACTTTCAAAATGTTGTCATCAATCAATGGTAGAAATTACAGTTTTTGTGGTAGTTTTCCAAAGCGCATAATCATAGTTATTATCCAAGGTCCTCAGGGTAAATGTAAAATTACTGATGTTCGACCACAGAAAACTAATTAGTTAATATTATATGCGTTCGTTATATTTTATATATATTATAAGGATTACGTATCATTCATCTGACCAATGCGTTTGTTATACAAGTTTCATCACCTATACACTGAGGTATTAGGTTTTATCTTGGTTTTATTAATCTCAGATGTGTAGGCGTTTTAAATGGAAATATATGGTCACAGAGTGCGCATGTTTATTATAAATAATTAAAAATATACGTGCGTGTCTCGCATGATTAAAATAGTAATGCGCTACGCGGCGGAACAGTCAAAAGACAGTACATTGATATTTTTAGATAGACTATTCTTCTGATGATGATGATGATGATGATTCTACTACCCCAGTAATAATAGGTGGTTTTTGCTACTAAATATAGCTAAGTTTAGTATATAGGTTGGTAGGTAGAGTCATGCGCAAGCGCAGTGGATAAGTGTGCGCATATTAAATATCTCGAATAAGATTTAAAATTTAGGATGGGTATCCCCTTTTCTTAAAGCCCCGCGTGACGTAGGTACTACAGAGTGTTTGTATGCCAGTGATCGTCGATGCACCGTTTTCTTTTCTCAGGTGATTAAGTTTATGGCAGAAATAATTGTAAAATTTTGTTATATCTGATGAGTAATTTATTTTGAAAATTCCTATAATATTGTAGATTAGTTCTAAAAATATAATGTATATTACTAAGCAATAAGAACCGTTAATATTTTCAGGTTTTTTATATAACTATTCGCTAGGCTCTTTTCACTATAAGTTGCATACATTTATCTACACTGCTGCGCACTGTTATACACTGCCCTACACTGGGGTAATACGCATTTTGACAAAGTTTTATTTTATTATTTTTCTAGAATTATAAGTTTATGTTAATAAGATTTGGTTTTTTTGTAAATGTTGAATTCATAAAGGCTTAAAATAAATTTATATTAATTTTCAGAAAAAATGTACACTATTGCCCCATGTGGCTCTTCTACCTACCTGCATTTAAGTTTTCACTGGTAAGTAGGTAGGTAAATAGCTAATAGACCGCACCACAGATAATAGTAACTACGATAAAAATATCATCATTCCATCTCCATCACCGAACCGCTAAGTAGCAAATTAATCACCATATTCCACACACATGACGCGGGTAATTAATACAAATGACATTAGGTTCGTAAGTCGATTAATTTCGCAACAGTCCATTGCGCCACGCGTGAAGCTAGAAAGCCAGTGGCCACAAAGATTCCTGTTGCATTGCATGCCTGCCTTATAAGATCTAACTGTTAATATTCCTGTCGTGGCCTCGTTGGTGATGGATGGTTGCCTATCGATGCGTTTAAAATTACTATTACATTGTTTAGCTTGGTGCTTCAACTGTAAGTGCGTTAAAAATCCATGATATTCCTACTACTGGGGCACGGTGTCTAGGCTCTTCTCCTATTTTGGGTAGGTTAGTTAGGGCACAGTATATATATTAGTACTAACCCATACAAAGGAGCAAAGCCCGGATTGGGGGAGATTGTACTGAAGGATAGGTAAGTACTATTGCTAGGTAGTGTAGCACGTTGCGTCGTTGTAGGTACGGTAATAAGGGCGTGTGTTAATAATTGAAAACGCTAAACACGTTATAAAATCGACTTCCATCGCAACAACTTAGTACATTTATGTATTATTATTTTTGGTTTTTGTTAATTTTCTAATAAAGTACTATAGCGATTTTGATAAAATTTATATGGGACAACACGGAAAGCACTAGCATTTAAATAAAAAAAGAATAATAAAAATCGGTTCACCTAGTCAAAAGTTCTGAGGTAACACACAAAAAAAAACGTACAGACGAATTGAGAACCTCCTCCTTTTTTAGGGGTCGCTTGAAAAACGATGCGTGCTCACAGATAATGTTTAATGAAGAAAATAATAGCTAAAAAGAAATATACAAGAATTAGAAAAGGATTAGAATGTCACTAGTTAAATTAACATCACATATCACAAAACATCATTGAAACGTACCCAAAATAGGTCTTTTGAGAGAATAAGTTTTAAGATACGTATTTTATTTTATATTGAAATATATTATGATGATGAATGACAGATAGAATTTTGAATCACATGTGTCATACTTTGTTTTCAAAATGTGACACATGGATTGTTTTGTGCCAGCGCATGCCAAATAGATGAAAAAGATTGTATGAAAGAAGAACGAATATCAGCAGTTACAGGACGGGGGGGGGGGGGGGGGGGGGAGGAGGGGGGGGGGGTTGAAACCACACAGGGCCGTTTGATGTTTTCGTCAAAGCCGATATCAATAGTCTGGGTGCCTGCTCCTCATATCTTCATATCATAGCTCATATACGTCCCCACCGAGGGGCTCGAGCCTATCCTGAATGCGCCTTAGTAAACTACGCGGGCTCAGTTCGGATTCGTCGATTTCACACACAGTCTTTGAATTTCTTCGCAGGCGTGTGCAGGTTTCCTCACGATGTTTTGTAGCTCTACCACAGCTGTTAATTACTCTCCCAGTACCAGCTGCGGATAAACGTACATATGAAATCTAAATTCGAAAACATATTGGCACACTGCAGGATTTAAACCACGACCTCCCGGACAGGAGGTAGTGATCCTAGCCGTTGCGCCACTAACGATGCTGTTCCTCCTATACCTTTAATCAATTGTCCCGAGTGACCCAATAACGGTGATAAGGGCAATTCGGGCTCGTTCTCCCTCGTCGCGCCCCTCTGCCCCCGCACGATTGCCCTGACTAGACGTCTCCGTTGGACGACTGTATGGATTTCAAACTGTGGCTAAGGCGAATCCCAACTAAGTGGTAAACACGGTCAATATTTAGGCTGTAGTTTACTGAATAACTAGTATTTTATCTGTGCTATTGTCTTGTTAAGGATGGTTAATGGACTTACAGTTGTGTGTGAATTGCGTGATGAACTTGAATAATTTTCGAAAAATCAAATCTTTTAGGTAGGTTTTCGGTGGGGGTTTTTTAAAACCATTCTTCGATTTAGGAATCTATATTTACGAAATATTACGCTTTAGAGTCTACAAGCTAAACCGCTATTTCAAGACATCTTAAAAAAACTGTAAATATTAGGACATCATAATATAATCGATAAACTATAACATCTAAGTAGGCGCTTTCTTAGTTTAGGAGTAAAGCACAGATGAGATACTAGTTACTTGTAATAGTCGACCACCATAAGATGTGCAGTTGGATTTAAAAAAAGTTCATAGATTTTCCATACAAAATGTTCTATTACCAACTGCAATACAATTTGGTTCTATAAAACATTTTTTTTAAAACTACGGAACCCTACTTTGTGCAAGTCCGAATCGCACTTCGCCAGTTTTTTTGTGATTTTCAGCAAAGCCGTTGAAGAAAACTTGTTCAGTTTCAGAAGTATAATCCCTCCCTGAAGTAATACGCCTTTTTGTGACTTTAATACTTGAATGAGGGGGTTACGAATTTAAGAGCCATATATGTACAGGCTGTAACAAAATTGGTGTAGGACCCGTTAACTGGAGCTTCTACTCATAGTGAACCTTTCTACAAGAGATCCATAATCAATACTAAAAATAAACAAATACTAAAAATTAGAAAAAGTGAAAAAATAAGGGGAGTCTCCGAAAACGTGTTTTTTGTCATATGAAGAAACTAGCGCCATCTAGTATGTTGGTACGGAACCCTATGTGTGCGGCTCTGATTCGCACTTAGCCGGTTTTTATTTAATGCGGCGACATCACGTTCAGCTGGATTGCAATTCGGCCGAAAGAAAGTACGCCACATTGTATGGGGTGCCGCTCTGTGTGAAAACTACTGAGTTATATTGTATATTAGGTTCGGTCAGTTTTGATTGATTATACAGTCAAAGAGCCTCGCAAAGCCGCAAACCTCGGGGGAGAGCCTCACAAAGAGCCTCGCAAAGCACCATACCTCGGGGGAGAGCCTCACAAAGAGCCTCGCAAAGCACCAAACCTCGGGGGAGAGCCTCACAAAGAGCCTCGCAAAGCCGCAAACCTCGGGGGAGAGCCTCACAAAAAGCCTAGCAAAGCCGCAAACCTCGGGGGAGAGCCTCACAAAGAGCCTCGCAAAGCACCATACCTCGGGGGAGAGCCTCACAAAGAGCCTCGCAAAGCACCAAACCTCGGGGGAGAGCCTCACAAAGAGCCTCGCAAAGCCGCAAACCTCGGGGGAGAGCCTCACAAAAAGCCTAGCAAAGCCGCAAACCTCGGGGGAGAGCCTCACAAAAAGCCTAGCAAAGCCGCAAACCTCGGGGGAGAGCCTCACAAAGAGCCTCGCAAAGCACCAAACCTCGGGGGAGAGCCTCACAAAAAGCCTAGCAAAGCCGCAAACCTCGGGGGAGAGCCTCACAAAAAACCTAGCAAAGCCGCAAACCTCGGGGGAGAGCCTCACAAAAAGCCTAGCAAAGCCGCAAACCTCGGGGGAGAGCCTCACAAAGCGAGGCAGAAATCATTGGTTTTTACTCAGTACCAAAGTATATACAGGGTGGGAAGGAGTATACCGACAGATTTTAACCAAAGATTTTAATGCCTATTTAGACAAAAAAAAAGTAATATAAACATGGGCCAGTAAAGCCTAATTTTCGAGATATTAATTTTTTAAATAATTCACAAGTTCAAAAAATCTCAAGGGTAACACGCCCTAATAATATGACGTAATCACACACACCTTCACACAAGTACACTCGTTATCTGCCATAATTTTGGCTACGGATAAGTTTTTTTATTAAAATTTGATTTTAAAGAGCAAAGAGTTTTTATTAGGTAGGTATTGGAATAAATGAAAGTTATGTCTAATGCAGTTATCATTCGCTGTGTACACAACTACCAACTAAGATACAACTAGACACTTAATAATTAGTAATTCAGATAACTTTCTTATTCTTCTTAGTCTTATCTGATGTTTGTTGCCTCAAAGTATCATACTGACGTTGACTTCACTCGTCGTTTATCGTATGTTGTCGGAGTCGTTCGTGAAGTGTGAAGTTTTCTTTTTCACTCTTTAGACTAAGGTTTCGTTCAGAAGGGATTGCTATCGTTAATTGTTTTTTTTTGTTCCAGAAATTAAGTAAGTTAATAAGGCAGTTTTAGACCCATGTTGATAAAACATTATTTACTCATAAATACCACCAGGAATCCATGGTTAAAATCTGTCGGTATACTCCTTCCCACCCTGTATGTCAGTACTAACATACAGTATGGACACTCCTTGCCGCTCTCTAGATTGCGACCATACCTCCTCGTCACCCAGATTGATACAGATTGGTTACAGTTTGGTTCTCGAAAGTATGGGATTTCGCCGTGATTTTGTTTGCGCCGTCATTTGTTTTTAGAAATATCATTTCACGACCGTTTGTATGCAGTGTCCGGGGTGTGTACCTAGTTTACAAAGTGGCGCAAAATCCGCCGCTTTACAAAAACGGCGCCGTTTTACAATCCGGCACACTAAAGCGCGCCGTTTTGGAAACCGGCGGGTTCTACGTAGCGGCTGCGACATATACACCCTGAAGTTGAGTAGCCAGCAAAACTCAGAAGCGTGAAAGCCTCAGGCATATAAACAACCGCGCCGTCTGATGGTCTAATGACATTCAGACATCAGGGTCAGAGGTGAAACCACTCTTCTACCAATTTGCGGTTTATGTAAGAGTTAGCTCCTACTTACCAAAGTACTCCGACGGTAGTGGGTGGTTTGATTAACTGGTGCCTAGTTAGTTAGGGAGGATGTCGAGAGGTGCTTCTTATTGTCTAGGTGTTTACGGAGTTAGTGACATTGCTTAGCTCAATATTATATAGAGGGTCTGAACAAAGGTATGCACTTATATTTAATTGGAGCTTGTACTCATGAAACTGAGCAACTTTTCCTAAGAAACCCATGGACAATTCTAAAAAAAAATTTGGACTTCCATACAAAGTTTGCCCGCCAGCTGATTGATTTGTATGCAAGTCCAAAAATTTTTTTGCGAATTGTCCATGGATTTCTAAGGGAAAGTTGCTTAGTTTCATGAGTACAAGCTTCAGTTGAAAATAAGTGCATAGCTTTGTTAAGGCCCTATATATCTTCTTGTTTATATATATAAATCTTCTGTCCGTGTGTTAGTCATTGAACTCCTCCTAAACGGCTCGACCGATTTCGCTAATTCTTTTTTTGTCGAGTTCGTTATTGTCAGGAGAAGGTTCTTATGTAGGGTAGGGTAGGGTAGGGTAGTGTAGTGTAGTGTAGTGTAGGGTAGTGTAGGGTAGTGTAGTGTAGGGTAGAGTAGTGTAGGGTAGGGTAGTGTAGGGTAGGGTAGTGTAGTATAGGGTAGGGTAGTGTAGTGTAGTGTAGGTTAGGGTAGGGTAAGGCAGTGTAATGTAATGTAAGGCGGTAAGTAGTTCGCCGGGACAGCTAGTATTATTATATATAAAAAGTCGTGATAGTTACACCATTTATAAGTTATAACTCACGAACGGCTGGACCAATTTTTATGATTTTTGTGTTTTTGCATTTGTATTCGTCGGGAATAGGATAATAAGTATTAAAATATGATATTCATCAATAAAAAAATTATATTATCAAATAAAAAAATAATTGGTTTTAGGGTAGGGTAGGGTAGTGTAGGGTAGGGTAGGGTAGTATAGTGTAGTGTAGGGGTAGGGTAGGGTAGGGGAGGGTAGAGTAGTGTAGTGTAGTGTAGGGTAGTGTAGTGGTAGGGTAGGGTAGGGAAGGGTAGAGTAGTGTAGTGTAGTGTAAGGTGGTACAAAGTTCGCTGGGAATATCTTTATATATATAAATATTCTGTCCGTGTGTTAGTCATTGAACTCCTCCTAAACGGCTGGACCGATTTCCCTAATTCTTTTTTGTCGAGTTCGTTATTGTCAGGAGAAGGTTCTTATGTAGGATAGGGTAGGGTAGTGTAGTGTTTAGTGCAGTGTAGTGTAGGGTAGGGTAGGGTTGGATAGGATAGGATAGGATAGGGTAGGGTAGGGTAGGGTACGGTAGGGTAGAGTAGGGTACGGTACGGTAGGCTAGTGTAGTCAAAGATAATATAGTTGTGTAGTGTAGAGTGAGGTGGAACGAAGTTCGCCGGGACAGCTAGTAATAAATAAATATGCTACATGCAGATTAAACTAGTTCGCAAGTGATTAGCTCTACAGTAGGTACTTTTTAAAATACATATTCAAAAACTAATAATTACAAAGAAAACCAGGTTCAGCGCTCTTTGTGCCGAGAAGGACATAGATTAAAATAGTGTTACGGGTTTTTATAAGATAAAAAAAGCATTACTGTGGTTGCACAAACGACTATTAGATTTTGTTTACTTATGAGGCGAAACATATTGTATGAATTTGAAACCCCACTAGTGTATAGTGGCAGATTCAAAAATAAATAAATAATGCCAATAATCGTTCCTGCAACAGACAATTATATTAGCTAGAGCAACTGTATCTAATACAAAATAATTCAGACTAATAAACCCAAAAAAGGGCAGGTTTAAGTAAGGTACCTCAATTTAAGTAAGGTGATATAAGAGTCCTTGGAGGTAAGTATATTGAAACCTCGCACACTCTTTTTTTGTACTCGATGTATTAGTCTATGAGACTTCTGAAAAAGGCAAGGTCCGTAGACAATAATAATTAAGCTTCGAAAGGACAAGTGACTCGCATAACTTATTTACTCATTGTTCAATTTACTTTTTGACATTTGAATTTTTGTAATTTGACATTTTGTTTTTGTTAATTTGTAAATTTAGTTTTTGACGATCACCTCACCATTGACATATTTTATAATTTGACATGTAAATTTTATGAATTCATGTCGTGTGATGAATAAATCTAATCTAATCTAATCTAACAAGATTCGCATGTCAACATTTATGCAAGTTCGTATTTTATATAGAATTTTAACCGGAAAAAAACAATTTCTCTCCAAGTCGACAACGTGGCTTTCGAAACGTAAAAGATTATTCATTAGAACTCCCAAATTACGTGCCACAGACACTTGATCTTCAGGTTTGTCATTAATATTGATTGGAAGTGGACCACTAGACAGTCTTTTGAATTTGCGTACGAGTACCTATAACCATAAATTTTGATATTTAAGGATTTAGAACTAAAGAATTACGAAGAGACCACAAGTACACACGATCAAGATCATTCTTTAAATCCGCAACGGAACCAGCAATGTTAGTTAGATCAACTGGAGTATATACCTGCAAGTCGTCGGCATTAATGTGGTAAAGACATTTATTAAAACATCTAGTTATGTTCGCAGTTTATATCATAAACAGCAAGGGCCCGAGGATTGAACCCTGGGGTACTCCTCTGTCTACTGAAAGAATGTTGGAAGTAAGAGACTCACTACAAGACTTAAATATTACGACTTTTTGACTCCTTAAAGTACGATAGCTGTTAAACCATTTGATAGTGTGAGCATCAAAGCTTAGAAAGCAACAGACTAGTGTTGATAGAGTCAAAAGCCTTAGAAAAATCCAGTAAGGTGAGAATACTAGTCCTATCCAAGTCTACCGATGCTAGTAAACCATCCACTACATCTAAAAGGGCAGTGGCTGTACTGCGGTTCCGGCGAAAACCCGATTGCGATTCCGGAAATAAACTGTTGGATTCACAATATTTGACAACTTGGTTAGGTATAACTTTCTCAAGGATTTTTGATAGGAACGGCAGGATATTATGGGAACGAAGGACATTTAAAGCTACAGGATTCCCTTTTTTGGGAATCGGGCGAACAAAAGCTGTCTTCCAAAGAGCAAGAAAGGTAGCATGACTGATCGATTTGTTAACAAGAGCACTCATTGTAAGGTAGGGTCAGAATTATCATATCCATGTTAAAGCTATCCATTCCGAGAGCATTTGATTTAAGGCCCAGGATAACCTTGGCAATAACATTTTTGTCAACAGGCCTTAATTGAAAGATTGAATTACTGAATTTGGTGCTCGAAGTATGTAAGCGTGGAAATTTCGATTGAGTTTTTTCCGTGAAAATTAAGAAAATGGGAATTAATGAGATTGGGATCATTGAAAATTTCAAGGAGGTCAGAATTATTTTTAAAGCCTGGTAATACCATTGATTTATTTAAATTCTTCCACAATAATTTGGAATTCGTAATTTGAGACACAATGTTTTGTCTAAAATACGACACTTTTCCAGCATATAATCAAGAATCGACTAAATGTTTCAATTCTTTATGTTGTGCTTTGTGAATTTCAGACTTTGACTTACGATACTTTCTTTGCATGTCGTCACGTAAGTTCATCATAAAACGTACGTTACTTGTGAGCCACGGTAGCTCTCTGTTCTTTAAGATTATAGATTTCTGAGGAGCATATGTATCAAAGATTTCAATTAAAAGTTGGTTGAAAGTCGATAACATTTAATTTACATTTTCTATGTCATTTATTAGTTTTCAATCAACTGACTCCAGTTCTTTTCGAATATAGTTATATCCATGTTCTTCAGAGGCCTAAAAGTTATTTTACAAGGCGGCATCTTATTCTTTTTACTTTAAAATTCGGTAAATACTATAAGCATGACCTCCAAGGTTGGGAATATAGTTAACATTGACAATAGAGGCAGTGATATTAGAAAGTAGAATATTTAACAATGTGGCACTACGAGCAGTGAAATAAGTCGGCTCATTAAAATTATTGGAAAGAGCCATATATTACATAAACTTCTTAAGCTGGGAGGACTTAATATCGTTCCCCAGCAAGTTAATGTTAAAATCACCTACTAATATAACATGATAAAAACTACTAAAAGAAATTATTTACTCGCATAGTGAATCCAAAAACTGCGGAGGGTATTCAGTCCCAATTAAAATATCAATGAAATTCACTTTCAAAAAAATCCACATCTGTTCAATTTCAATATTAGTAACCGGGTGAGCACAAAAACGCACTTTCCAACCACACTTAATATAAAAACCTACACCACCTCCCTTTGATTTACGAAGACCGTGAGGACGCGCTATGTGGCGAAAGCGGTAGCCAGGAACAGTAGGCGCCAACGTACCTTGTCCATTCTTTCTTTTTTCCCTCGGAACGGAGGAGGGAGGAGGATAAATGCATTTACGCATAGCAGTACAGCCGGCTGTACTGGTTATGTGGGACTCACAGCCCTATGCCTATATGCATACATACACATATATACATAAGGTATATAATACATATCATTACAGCTCATATACGTCCCCACCGAGGGGCTCGAGCCTACCCTGAATCAGGGCGATTAGGCCTTAGTCGACCACGCGGGCCCAGTGCGGGTTGGTCGACTTCACACACAACCTTCGAGTTTCTTCGCAGGCGTGTGCAGGTTTCCTCACGATGTTTTCCTTCACCGTTAAAGCAATCGGTAAGTATGTACGTAAGTTTTTGAAAAACTCATTGGTACATTGGCCGTCCAGATTTGAACCCGGTACCTCTGGTTAGATGGACCGAGTCGTTACCGATTGAGCCACCGACGCTTTTTACTTTACTTTTTACTTTTTAATACATATAAAAATATATAATTATATAACAACCCCCTGAAGCTTTGGCAGCTTGGCTGCCTTAACAGCCTATCGGAGCGACGGAGGGGGGGAGGGGTTGTCCATCCTTTAACCATGTCTCATTTATAGCCATAATACTCGGGGATTCATGCACCATCATCGCCTGTAATTCATCATTTTTATTGCCTAGAGAGCCTGCGTAATATAACATATTGTGACTTAATAACCATAAAGCGTATTGCGAATGGAAATAATATTTGAATATATTTATTCCGTAATAGCGAAAATAGCCAAAGAAAAGTTCCATGCTGCCAGTCTGTAAATAAGGAATCATACATCACTAACCTAATCAGATCCAACCTGTTTTATGTCCGACTAATATACACACTCTGTGAAAATTTCAACTGTTTGCCTATTACGGTCCATGAAATACAGCCTGCTGACGGACGGACAGACGGACAGAAAGCGGGGGCTTAGTAATAGGGTCCCGTAGGTCACCCGTTGGGGGTACGGAATCCTTATAAATACCCCCCGACTCGCGACACTCGCTTGCACAAGTAAGTTACGACTTGGAGGGTAAGGTCAGGGTCTAAATAAATAAAGTAAAATCACAAAATATGAATTTATATTAAAAACCGGTCAGGTGCGAGTCGGACCCGCGTAAAGTGGGGAGCGTTCAAGTATTACGTAACGCATTTTTTGAAGATTTTTGACCCCTCCCCCCCCCAATGTAACGCACCGTAAAGTTTTTCTGTACCCCCCCCCCCCCCCTAGTAAAACGTTACGTAACCACCAAGTGACCATTTTTACCTAAAAGTCACAATAACAATTATGTGGCGTAAAGTACCGGAAAGTCGCTAAAATACCCTTTTTATTGTTTTAATCGCGTTAGTAAGAAGAAAAAAAACAATGTTACGTAACGCGTAGTTCAAACGCCCCCTCCCGCCCCTGTAACGCATCGTAACGTTTAACAAGACCCTCCCCTCCCCCCCAAATTTGTTACGTAATACTTGAACGCTCCCGGGGTTCCGTAGTCTTTTCAAAAAATAAAACAAAATTATATTCGCAGTTGGTAACTGAACATATTGTAAAGAAAATCGATGAACTTTTTACAAATCCAACTGCACTTCTGTTGTGAAGTTGGTAGACTATTACTCCTAAACTAAGAAAGCCGACTTTAATCAATTGATTATGTCCTCTTTTCAGAGGTCCTGACAAAAAATTGTACTTTAAACCTGGTGGACCTCCTATGACCTGGTGAAGGTCGTGGGAAGCCACTGGATGCGGGCAGCGCAGAACCGATCGTCGTGGAAATCCTTAGGGGAGGCCTAAGTCCAGCAGTGGACGTCCTTCGGCTGATATGATGATCTATTAAGTACGAAAAATTTATCAATTATGTGAGATAAGTTGGCGAGAAATTATACAAATTGCAATGACATATATTACTGGCGTAAGGACCCGGTCAACGCGCGCGACTAATGCTCCGAGCAAATTGGTGCGAAAATCGAAAGTTTCGCACACTCGCGACTCAGTCGTCTGCGGGAAATTGAACAGTGCGGTGGAAAGATATTCCATATAAAAATACCTTATGGTGTTGTTAATAGAGGCTGTAAAAATCATGAAATAAAGGCGAAAAAGAAACATGGGATGTGGTATCATCGTTAAGTAACCTTACATTGTATTTTTTCTGTAAACAAATTAAATAAACGAATTTTTAAAGCGACAACTCTACCAAGGTTCTTAACGTGGCACTGACGTCAACTCTCGCCCACGCTAGTTAGTACAAGTTATGGCAGATGGCGTTACTTTTTGTTTGTATGAAGAAAATCTGAGTAAAATAAGGAGACTGGCGGATCCTTCTGTCCAAATCTGTGACAAATTGATTGATTGATTAATTGAACTCACTTGACTCTATCAGAATCAATCGAAAGAAACACATTTATGAGTTTATGGTGGTCACTAAAACGCTTTAACTAATTTATGAACGCTTAAACTTTATTGCCCATTAGGGTCATTGCCGAAGAGAGGTCCGCGGTCGTATAATGATTCATTAGTGGACTGATGAAACGAAATATTGTAAGGTATGGGTTTTTCTGTTTCACAAACTTTAATAAAATACTGTGTGTTTTTAATAGATAGAATTATATACAGGTTGTGACAAAATTAATGAAGGATCCGTCAGTTGGGGTATCTACCTAATCGTTATAAGTATAACCCATTATAATTAATTTATAGAAAAAAAACAGCCAAGTGTGAGTTGGTCTCGCGCAACGAGGGTTTCGTACCAGCCATGTACAGTCACACCTCTCCACACAAGTATAACAATGATACCTTTCATTACAAACAAAAGAAATAAACGAGAGTGATAGAAAAACTTTTTAACAAAAAATTAAACCGACGAAAAAAGAAAAGAACTGAAAAGCGAAAAATAAAAAGAACCTTTTTGGTCTAACTGAGCTCCTATACTAATGCAAATACTTAAATAATTTTGAGTAGGCGCCAAACAAACAAACGGAACGTTCGGCTATTGCCAACAAAGGGACGTATCACGTCGCCGCCGCCGCCGTGCATTCCGCTGCTATCATTTCATTTTAAATAATAATTGAACCGACTCCCAAAGAAGAGGAGGTTTTCAATTCGATTGTATGTTTTTTTATATGTCTGTTCCGCGATATCTTCGCATATGATTTTCATGGTTCTTTTTTTTGATAAGGGTATGCTGCCAAGTTGGTCCCATGTAAATTTTATTAAAATCAGTTTAGTACTTTTTAGAAAATTATCATTAACAGTTCATTCTTGGCATATCAACAGTTGGTTTGAACAAATTTTCAGTTTAAAAGACCCTTGGGCCTCGCCAAGGGTCATTTTACTCTAGAAGAGGGCCAAGGGTCATTTTACTCTAAAGGAGGGTCTAATTTTGTATGTATAGGTACCTGTTTGAATTGACTACGTATGGATTCCTTAGAAGAAGTTGTTTAGTGTGATTAGTAGAAGCCCTATTTTACGGATCCTACACAAATTTTGTTACACGCTGTATTTGTGCCAAGTCCGCTTCTAGTGCGGATCTATCGCGGTAAGGTCGCGAGTACGTTTTGGATTCATTGTGCAATATGACACGAGCGACGCTCAACCGCGCATGCGCGAACATTTTCCCGCCAATCGCCGCCCGCGAATGGGCGCGCACCAAACATTTTAGTATAGAAAGTTAAAAGGCAAAGGATACTATTTATTTTCGGCCAGGATTTTAAATTTAAAAAAAATAATGAAGAGTTGGCTTTTTAATTTTTAGAGATGTGCTAGTGTTCATGTGGTTAGTGATGTGGCCAAAATGTGGCGGGTATTGGGGTGTTTTTTGCTATTAAGCGAAACCCTTGCGATGAACAAAACTTGGGGTGCTTTCAGTGATGTGGTGAGTTTTAGTGATTTTATAATAGTTATTAATTAAATCCTGAGAGATTCTTATGTTTTAAAACTAAAAGAACGGCGGAATTGATTTACAAGAGACTTGTGTGATCTTAATTTATTTCGGCCCACAACCTCTTTTATAATAAGCTCATTTGTAATTTTTTTTAGACGCTCCAGGTGGCTCGAGTTTCCATGCAAACATAGTTCCGTTTTAAAACTAAAACGGCATTACGGATCGAATCAAAACTTTGCTAATATATAAATTGAGAAGACACAAATCGATGTGTTAAAAATTGTTTTCGATGCACTTAAATAAAAAAATAAGTCGTGAGTTAAAAATTTTAGTGCAAAACAAATGTATGCCTTTATTGTGTTTCATATTATTACGATAATAGCAAATTAAAGACATCTGTATGTGTTCAGGCAATATATGCAGGGTGTAACAAAATTGTTGTAGGACCCGTTAACTAGGGATTCTACTTATCATACTGAACAACTTTCCCCAAGGAACCCATACTCAATTCTCAAAAAAATTTACCCTTCATTCAAAAATGCAACTTGGTCGATCGGCTGATGGATTTGTATGAAGAGCTATTTTTTGCAATTTCAAAAAAGTTATAGAACAAAAGTTGTTCAGTATGATGAGTAGAAGCCCCATTTAAGAGGACCTACACAAATTTTGTTACACCTGTATATGTAAAGTTTGAAATTTTGGATTCAAACCTGCATGTGGTTTTTGTATTAAAGTTGTAAATAGTTCACATCGCAGAGTTCATAATTTTTGAAGTGAAAAATTATTCAGGCGCGTGGGCACTTTTTGAGATAGGAAAAAACCATTGAACTCGCGACACCTTTACCGCCACCGACACCGACACCTTAACAGGAACACTGGCAGGGTCAAAACTTGATCAACCTAGTCGTTCACCAGGAACACTCGGAGGGTCAAAACTTATACAACTGTAAAAAGTTTTCACTTCTGTCAGCACTCGGACTGGTTAGTTTTTTTTATTAGACAAGGCTACGGAAGCCACAATTAGTGTGTTTTAGTGTCGTCTAGTGTTTCTTTCTAGGTACACCTAACTCATTATTGGACGACATAACGTAACCACTTTAATTTTTCAAACGTAAACTCGTAGACAATCTCAGACTTTCCTGCCTTCGTCGTAAGATCTCATTCGTAGTAGGCACGTATGTATGTATGTAACACATGATAAAATCGTATAATAACCGTGTGAAGACTAGACATATTGCGAACTCATAACTACGATTTTTTCGCAAAGTATTTAGCAATCAACATATTGTAAATGTTTAATCAATTTGAATCGAGCATAACCGACGACACGTAACATTACCATAATATTTTTTTACAACTTACAGATGACCTATGTATCTACAACGATTTTTTCATTTTTTTAAAATGTTTTAACGTTTCTGGGTACAAAAGCCCTTTTGAGACAGTCTTCATATAATTAACCTTCATTTGTTTTTTTGATTTGCAATGCTAGTGCCGCATGTCGGTGCATTACAAATCTTCTCTGGAGTTCTTAAAAGCATTTGCAGCAGCTTCATTCTGAGGTGGAACACCCGGTTGCAGCAGGGCGTCTATAAAACTACACCCAGCGCAAATTGGATTTTCAGTTTTCACGTCCTCCTTCATTTTATTTTCTTGTCCTTCACATTGCTCACGTGCACCAGACCATTTTCTCCAAAACGCACCACTTTTTGAAGCAAATTCTAGCCAAAAACAATGCAAAAACAATAAAATAAAACTACGAATGCATTCACCACAAACCCCGCCAAAAAACGTAACATCGATTTACGAAACGATGGGGTTGCCCTACGTCACCTACATGATCGAATCAGAAACGAGGAAATCACGAAAGAACGAAGATAGCCGACATAGCTCACGCGGGGCACATAGATCGTACACCGGGCGACGTATCGAAGGCAGGCCTCCAATTCGGTGGACCAACGACCTGATGAAATTTCCGATGATATGATGATGATGAAGAAACACTGGTGGCGCCCTCGGGCCAATTCTTTATAATTCGATGCTGATTTAATTCGCTGAAAAGCGGCCAACAGTGAATGTTACTCATGAAATTAACATTAAAGCAATACACTTACCTCAATATATAATTAAGTAACAATTTAGGTTCGTGGAGCACCACTATTTTATCATGTCATTTTCAGCCCATATACGTCCCTACCGAGGGGCTCGAGCCTACCCTGAATTAGGACGATCGGGCCTTAGTCGACCACGCGAGCCCAGTGCGGGTTGGTCGACTTCACACACAGCCTTCGGAGTTTCTTCGCAGGCGTGTGCAGGTTTCCTCACGATGTTTTCCTTCACCGTAAGAGCGTGGGATAATCGTACATATGAAATCGAAATTCGAAAACACATTGGTACGTGGCAGGATTCGAACCACGACCTCCCGGATAGTAGGTAGGGGCACTTGCCATTACGCCACCGACGCTATTTACCTACAACCACTATTTATCTACAAATGTAGCAGTTATCTAGTTTAATCAAGACTGTTTTATTATTTCGTAAGTCAGATCCGCCACCCAAGAGGGGATTATAGCTTCGCGAACCTGACTGAACCTATTATCGCTCGCTTCGCTTGCTCAACTCTAGTCCAGTTGAGAAGGCTAGATAATTTGATGTGCAATCAGTATTTTTGATATGATTGTCATATAAAAATGATGAAAATAAATTGATAGGTGATTAGTTGTTTGATAAGCAACTAAAATTATTCCTTTACTTTTAACCAAACACGCTTAAAAAGTTCGCCTTACATTCGAATAAAGGATACAGGAGATATGTAAATTCAGGATCGTAAAAAAAAATATAAGTCCTGTATTGTTTTTTGGCGTGCAATAAAGTTTATTTACTTACTTACTTACTTCATCATATCACTTCATGATGCCAAGGGCTTACCAATTGTGAATAAAAAAAACTCATATAAGTCCCCACCGAGGGGCTCGAGCCTACCCTGAATTAGGGCGATCAGGCCTTAGTCGACCACGCGGGTTGGTCGACTTCATACACAACCTGCGAGTTTGTCCGCAGGCGTGTGCAGGTTTCCTCACGACGTTTTCCTTCACACTTACTTACTTAAAGATAAACTGCTTCCTGGCTCGTTGACGGGCGGAATAGTACTTAGTTATATACTTCTATTACCGGATTATTTCTATTAAAGCGTCGGTGGCTCAACCGGTAACGACTCGGTCCATCTAACCAGAGGTACCGGGTTCAAATCTGGACGGCCAATGTACCAATGAGTTTTTCAAAAACTTACGTACATACTTACCGATTGCTTTAACGGTGAAGGAAAACATCGTGAGGAAACCTACACACGCCTGCGAAGAAACTCGAAGGTTGTGTGTGAAGTCGACCAACCCGCACTGGGCCCGCGTGGTCGACTAAGGCCTAATCGCCCTGATTCAGGGTAGGCTCGAGCCTCTTGGTGGGGACGTATATGAGCTGTAATGATGATGATTACCGGAGAGTAGTACTTATTTCAACTGCAACAGTCTTATAACACACTTCAGTACGCAGACAATCTTCTCATACCAATCGATCAATCTGAGTGGCAAGAACACAAATCTCATACAAGCAAGTGACAACACCAAAAGAATTTTATTAAGTAACCTAAGTACTTATTTTATTTTTTGTTTACTATTGGTAAGCCCTTGGCATTCTTTCACCTGATGGTAAGTGACAGTGATGCTGAAGATGGAAGCAGCCTTACCGAAATTCCCCGTCGCAATGGGGAACTGGCTATCTTAGCCGGAACACATTAATGTTGTTAACAGTGATGTTTTCGGCTACTGTTAGTTATTATTACTTTATTAAATAAATTAAATTGATTACATTTCTTCCCTTGCCTTGTTCGAGTAAAGCACTATAGAAACAAAACATGAATAAGAATGTAAGCGTGAGATCTATACAGGCCTCGACTGGAACGGCGCGTCTGTTCGGCATTTAAACTCTATTCAACCAGCAATTCCTTACTTCCCAACCTTTACAGTAATGTACTATTCTTAAAATTTTCCAAATTCGATTAACTACATTACAATTGGTAGATAAACACGTAAACCAAACCTGAGAGAAAATTGTCATTACGTTAATCCGCTGAGTTGTAAACAACAGTAGCTAGTATCTCAATCCCTCTGCGTTAATCTACGTGGTATTAAACTATGACACACGAAAAACGTTTTAAATATTAAAATTCAAGCTACGACCATAACGGTCCATGAGGTACAGTATCTTATACTCTCAGAATACCAGACAGAACCCGCGCGCGTACAGTGATAGTACCTATGTAGTATCAAGCGCGCGCGAGCAAAAAAACTCCGCTCCTTCCTTGCCTGTAATAATGGTGTTTTAGGCTAGATTTTGAAACTTTTAATGTTAGGTAAGTAAGAAAGAACCACTGCTTGTTTACCCACAAAAATGAACCACCTGCATGCAGGATGTAGATGGCCAGAACGTCAAAACTACTCTAAATTAGAGTAGTTTCATTCATACAAGTATAAGTTCCTTCGCTTATATCGCCGTAAGCGGGTTCTGGTATATACGAGTACTATAGTTCGAATTTACGCCTTCATTTGATCATACTCACACTACACCCTGGACACTTCATGCAACGTGCCAGAAATGACATTTCAAAAAAAGGAATGACGGAACAAACAAAATGGCGGCGAAATCCTATACGTTCGACACCCAAACTGTAACCAATCTGTATCAATCTGGGTGACGAGGGGGTGAGGTCGCAATCTAGAGAGCGGCAGGGAGTGTCCATACTATATGTTAGTACTAATATATACTTTGCTCATACACTCCAAAAATTATGAGTGATGAGATGTTACAAAGCCTTGACTTGTTAGTAAATTAATGAGCTAACCAAATGATAATTTTGCAAAATATGCGTTTTATAGGCAGGCGATTTGTAAGAAACACTATTTTCGGCGCTTTCATAATTTGAATACGTAATTTAAAGTCCGAACTCGAGTTAGATATTTTGAAATTCAATACCTTACAAGATGGTAATAAAGAATTTCAAGAAAACCTCATATTTTGTTATTGATTATTTATTTTGACAGTTAATTTTTTTAAGTTGCCAAAGTAGTTCAGTTTAAATTCGTGCGTTTAAATAAATAAATAAATATTCTGGGACAAATTACACATGGTCATCTGGCCCCAAAGTAGGATTCCCTGTGTTATGGGTTACCAGAGACTGATATACATACTTAGATACGTTTAAATACATACATATATAGATATAATTAACACCCAGACGCAGAGCAAACAAATCTGCTCATCACACAAATGCTTGCCCTGGGTGGGGATCGAACCCACGAATCTCGGATCAGTAGTCAAGGGCACTAACCACTGAGCCACAGAGTCAGTTGATTACTAATAATAGGTACCTATTTTCAACTATTATTATTAGGTGTATCCGGGTTCCGACTTGTTATACTTTAAGGGGTGTCCGGTTCCCACCTACCATAAGGTTCCAACCTGCCAAACTTAGAGGGGTGTCCGAATCCGGCGTGCCAAACTTTAAGGTGTGTCCAGGTTCCGATCTGCCAAACTTTTAGGGCAGAAACTACCTTTAATTTCATCAGTAAAAATACCCCATATTTTTACTATAGTGTGGCCGTCGAGAGAATGCTGATTTGACACTTCAAGCCTGCGATAGAATGTAACATTCTATTAATATTGAAATTGTAAAGAAATCAATCTTTAGTTTTTAAGCTTCAAATACATGAAAAAACATTTTTTTTACTAAACGATAGTAACAGAAACATATTTAGTTTTATGTTTACATACAAGGGCAACAGAATGTGTATTTTGTAATCAAATGCAACGTTAGTGAAACGGTTACGTTCTATGGTCATTTCTTCTTAATAATAGTGATATTACTACATGTAACCACTGATATGATAACGTATTTGTAATGTATAGATTTGTTGAAAATACTATGAATTAATTACCACACAAACAATTATTTCTTGTGGTCAAATCAACCAACCATAAAAGTTTCAGGCATAAAAGTGATATGTTTATATAAATAGTAGATTCTAAAACAAGAGCAAAAAACAAGCCATTCTACCCGAGACGTTCATTTAGCCACCTGAGCCGGTATGGCGAGAGTGGATAGTCACGTTGAGGGGAGTCATGTAAAATGGGTTTCGTGCTCGAGTTTTACACTCTGATTTTCACTTCTATTGCAAGGAAATAATAAATATTCAACCGCAATATAACGAATTTGGATAATTTTGATGAATAATTCGTTTCCCGCCACACGTTTTTTTTTAATTTTCCACCCCCTTTACCCATTACCACCCCTAACATCGACGGTCCACAAAGTAAACTTTAGCCTCGGATTTGGCAATACTATTTTGGCAATGGCTATTGCTCCAATAAGGTTTTTACCTGCGCTCCAGTCTGAACGCAGAACTGTAATAGAGTAGTTTTACATTGTAGATAAGCTCAAAAAATAGTAGTAAATTAAAAAAAAAATACCACTTAAAGGGTAAAAAATTGGTAGAAAAAAACACTTTCTAGTACCATGTCACTACTTTTTTATGTTAGATCATTGTCATGCCCTTCATCATCATTATCAACATATCAGCCGAAAGACGTCCACTGCTGGACAAAGGCCTCCCCCAAGGATTTCTACGATGACCGGTCCTGCGCTCCCCGCATCACAGCAGGCGTTTCCAATGACATCAAAATAATGACACTGACAAAGACTAAATGTCACTTTAGACACATCTGTGACCACAAATCCGATGTATTACAAAGAATAGTTTTGGTAAGCCCGCTTCCATGTTCGGCATCATAGTCACTTACCATCACGTGAGATGATGCCAAGGGCTTACCAATTATGAATAAAAAAATAAAAAAACACAGAATCCCATAAGGTATATTTTTATTAATGAAATTACAGGCAGTTTTTGCCCTTAAAGTTTGGCAGGTCGGAACTAGGGCACATTGTATACATACAAGCTGTAACAAAATTGATATGGAGGAACCTATTTTTTTAAAGATTTGACTATGGGTTCATTGGGGAAAGTTGTTCAGTATGATGAGTAGAAGCCCCAGTCAACCGGACTTACATTAATTCTGTTACACCTGTATATGAGAAAAGTTAGCTTTTACAGGTAAGAAGGTCCTACTGTGTACGTAAGTACCTACCCTACTTAAAGGAGACTTTTTACTTTCAAGTGACTGACATCATGAATCAGCGATTAACAAGATTTGGTTACGAAAAAAAAAACAAAAAAAACTAAATTGAGATTTTTAAAGGGATTCATTACCTACTTGAGTCAGAAAAACTGAAAACGTGTTTGGTCTAGACACCATTTTTATTGTCATCGTTATTTTGATTTGATCTAATAATGGTAAAGTTTTTGAGATCAATGAGTAGATTTAAAATTTGGTTAATGACTTTAATATTACTCCTTGTATTATTATTTCTGAAGGATGGTGTTAAAGTTTTTGCCAGCCCTATTTTTGAGTAATAATCGGAGAGGTGACATCACTAGAAACGTCAAACGTGACAGTCAGATCGGCCATGCATGGGCAATGAAAAAGTATTAGTATTTGTTAAAATAGTAATTGGTATTCAAAGTTTACCTAATAATTTATATCATAAAAGATAGTTAATAGAAATCTAAACTTAAGTGGCAGTGGGCGGGGCATATAGCTCGTAGAACGGATGGCCGTTGGGGTAGTAAAGTTCTCGAGTGGCGACCGCGCACCGGAAAACGTACCGTAGGCAGGCCTCCCACTCGGTGGACCGATGACCTGGTGAAGGTCGCGGGAAACAGCTGGATGCGGGTAGCGCAGAACCGGTCGTCATGGAAATCCTTGGGGAGGCCTATGTCCAGCAGTGGACGTCCTTTGGCTGATATGATGATGATGATGATGTATCAATAATTAAACAAGCTCTTCTTTATCTTATAATAGCCAAACATAAATCCAGTTCTGCACCTATCCACCGTAGCCTTGTATTTAGTTATTAGTTTATGACATTTCATTCCTAAACTTGTTTCTACTTATTGAGACATTTCTCATTCTCTGCTGGTTTCAAGGTTAATAATCTGTTTACTGCATAATTTTCTTATAAATTATGTTACATAACCCCTCACTTGATATCGCGAAATTATTCAATATGACTGACTCGCTTAAACCGCGAAATGTCTGCTAAACGTCGTATTTGGATCTGCTGGGGCGCAAAGGTTTTATAAATTATAAATTTACTAACTTAATGAGCATGATAAGGTGTGCTATTAGAACTTAAGAAACAAATTGTTAGTTTAATGATTCGTCAACTTCGGGAAATCCAACTTTTGTTTTAGTATTTATGGCAAAGTTATAAAACAAAAGTTGTTCAGTTTCAAGAAGCTAATTTTACTTAACCCCAAAGTACATATAGTAGTACTAACATACAGTATGGACACTCCCTGCCGCTCTCTAGATTGCGACCTCACCCCCTCGTTACCCAGGTTGATTCAAATTGTTTATAGTTTGGTTCTCGAACGTATAGGATTTCACCGTGATTTTGTTTGCTCCGTCATTTGTTTTTAGAAATGTTATTTCACGACTGTTGTATGCAGTGTCCGGGGTGTGCTAACACATGTATACAATTTTTGTGTCATCGTGAGGAATGAAGCCTCTTGCGCGGCGTCCATTTACAGTCCTAAAACTGATTTAAGTTCCCCATTTTTTGCTCAATTTTCATTTCATCATCATCATATCAGCTGCAGGACGTCCACTGCTGGACATAGGCCTCCCCAAGGATTTCCATGACGACCGGTTCTGCGCTGCCCGAATCCAGCGGCTTCGCGTGACCTTCACCAGGTCATTGGTCCATCGAGTGGGAGACCTGCCTACGCTACGTTTTCCGGTGTGCATTTTTCATTTACACAGACAGTATAGTATACAGTACATATAGTGGTTGATTTATTGAAAAGTAGC
Source organism: Coleophora flavipennella (assembly GCA_947284805.1). Lineage (NCBI taxonomy): Eukaryota > Metazoa > Arthropoda > Insecta > Lepidoptera > Coleophoridae > Coleophora > Coleophora flavipennella. The sequence continues at coordinate 4,596,957 of OX369297.1, forward strand.
TTTTGCCCGCGGGGCTTCACCAATGTAGATTTCGTATTTATGACTGTTATCTGGGGTTCGAATGAAAATCATAGAAAAAAACTCTTTCAGTTTTTCCTTATTTTTGTAATATCGCGGGAACTTTTCCAATTTTCTTTTCCTTTAAAACCTTATTCGCACTATAAGGAACATTTAAAAAAAAATGCCAAATCGGTCCAGCCGTTCTCAAGTAATGCATTTACTAACGAACAACATTTAATTTATATTTTTTTTGTGATTTACTTGTGATTTGAATGTTAATTTTTATTTATAATTGATAATGTAGGTCGAAACATTGTTTGCAGAGTATACCTATCAATTTAATAATTAGGGAATTCAATAATGATAATAATTGTTAAGTGTTGACATAAATATTTATTTATTTACACTTAAAGTACACCAAAACAATTTCGTAATGTTAATACGTAGAGATACTATAATACAGTTTACAGTAGGCGGTCTTATTGCTAAAAGCAATCTCTTCCAGATAACCTTTATAATTATAGACATATGAATTATAAAAACTCAAACGATGTAAAGAAAACTTCAATGTTTTGCGATAGGTGTTCACTTTATGATTTGTTTGTTTTAAAATTCAATAAGATTTTTGCATATCTTTGTGTTTTATGGAGTCGTAAAACGCTATGTGTATAAATAAAATTTGTTTAATATTTATTACTAGTTTTTGCACGCAGTATCGCCTGCTTGTTTAATTTATGACTACCTGTATGACAACTATTTTTGTGGTACGCGAGCCGTATAACTGATGGCTGAGTTTCTTCAATATCCCGCGAGAAACATGGGGTTTTCCAGAATTATAAAGTATTCCATGTTATTTTCCGCCCTTTACTTTAGATCTATGCCAAATTTCAGTAAAAATCGGTTAAGGCGCAATGGTACTTAAATACGCATTCCGACCAGAGCGGTTAAAATCTGTCTTTGTATTTTTCTTTACGCGTAAAGAGGGAAGAAAATAACCACAATTTTGCACTTTTTCGATGTTTTCGTTTTTATTTTCATCATATTTATCTTAAATAAAAATCCATTCGATGTTTTCCCTTCAGTCACCTATGAACTTTATTTCATAAAATAAATCATATTATCAAATTACTTATTTTATAATATAAAATGGCTCGAAAAGAGTTACCTTTGCGAAATTATTCTATCGAGCCAACTTTATTAAATCGTGTTTCCAGTCGATATAGTCCCTCGTAACTATTCTCAATAATACCAGTGTGTTTAAATTTACTGTTGACTACTTAAAAAATGAATTCTAAAAACCTGTTTATATGTGGATTTTTAGATACCACTGGGCCTTAAGATTTTTTAGCGTAAAAGGCAACCTCCATCTATCCCTTGGATAGCACGCTTAATCGTGCCACACGATAAGAGAGCGTAAAAGAGTGCCAAACAGACAGTATGATATACCTTTGGTTTTATATGTTTGTCGTCAAGCAGCATCTATTTCATCAAAGTGCGTGCGCGAGCGACACCACACACACACACTCACACAACACCGACACGAGGGCAGGGTTCAAATGTGGCTTACGACATTGTATCTGATATTGTGATATTTCTCCATTTTCATCAACGTTATTTTAATTTTGTAGAATAACTGAGAAATGGTATAATAGAGCCGAAATGGTAGAGTATTGCCAAGAGACATCTGAAATAAAGCTAAGTATATTTGAAGCGTCGGTGGCTCAACCGGTAACGACTCGGTCCTCCTAACCAGAGGTGCCGGGTTCAAATCCGGACGGCCAATGTAACAGTTTTTCGAAACATACCTACATATACTTACTGATTGCTTTAATAATGAAGGAAAACATCGTGAGGAAACCTGCACACACCTGCGAAGAAACTCGAAGGTTGTGTGTGAAGTCGACGATCCCGCACTGGGCCCGCGTGGTCGACTAAGGCCCGATCGCCCTAATTCAGGGTAGGCTCGAGTCCCTCGGTGGGGATGTATATGAGCTGTTATGATGATATTTGAATAGTTCGATAAGTTCCCTGAATAGGTAATGATTTTTAATCTGGGCTCTTCTTCTTCTTCTTCTTCTTATCGTGTGGCACAATTAACCGTGCCACAGATGAGATACTAGTTACTTCACCGTGCTATCCAAGGGAAAGATAGCGGTTGCCTGATGGTGTTGTACTTAGCATCACCCGCGGTCACGTGTAGGGCATTTAGATTTACACCTACGGACGTGTGCAACGCGACCTTCATACACATCTGGAATCGGGTCAAACGCACTCAAATTTTTAATAAAAAAAAAGATGTTTTCCTTCACCGTTAGAGCAATCGGTAAGTTTTTATATGAACGTAAGTTCCGAAAAACTCATTGGTACATTGGCCGTCCGGATTTGAACCCAGGATCTCTTCCACAGTATTACGATATGGCTTACAGTAGCGCAACGCCTTAGATGTCGCACGATGCCGCCACGGCGTAGGTACTAGCAGTACTAGCTTGTAGCCTACCAATAGCCTCCGCGAGTTTGCTAGGCTCTGCCTCGCCGCCCGTTGCCCCGCAAGTACCCTTCCGTTGCTCTGCGTAGGTATATTCGTTGCACTACTGTAAGTCGCTATATTTTAATACTGTGCCTCTGGTTAGGAGGACCGAGTCGTTACCAGTTGAGCCATCGACGCTTTGTATCTGAGTTTATCTGAGCTCTGAATGAAATGAACAGATGTAACTACTCGTAAATAGGTGTATGACTGTTAACTGGCTTCTAATCAGCAACTTTCTCCAAGACAACGAGTCGTTTCGTAAAAAAATTGATTCTTCATACAAATCAAAATAATTTATTTTAAATAGGTAGGCTTACACACACTTTTAAATAGTAAAAATAATAATATACTATAACATAATGTCATGATTCAGATTACAGTCTCAGGTAATGGTATTTGATAAGATTCAACATATATATCTTTGTCATTTATTTAATCTATTATTTTCCTCTAGAGCACAAGCACAGTATATATATATTTTTTTTATTTTTATTCACAATTGGTAAACCCTTGACAACATCTCACCTGGTGGTAAATGACGATGTTGCCGAAGATGGAAGCGGGCTTACCAAGATTCCCCAACGCAATGGGGAACTGGCTATCTTATCTTCATGCCGGAACACACACTAACGTAGCACAAGCATTTTTTGACATGAGTCTTGAATTTGTTCTCTGACAAACTATAGTTACATTTTCTGAAATTTTATTGTAGAATCTTATACACTGCCCCACCAAATGACTTTTTAACCTTACTCAGTCTCGAAAAGTCTATATCTATTTTATTTACATTTCTTAAATTCAAATTATGCCTGTCACTGTTTTTAAAAAATAAGTGTAACCTTACAGTCAATTTCCAAAAAAATATTGAACCCTCCATACGAACAAGCACAAAATTTGATCGATCAGCTGATCGGTTTGTATGAAGTGTGTTTTTTTGCGATTTTAGCATAGTCGTAGAACAAAATTTGTTCAGTATGATAATTAGAAGCCCCAATTAATGGGACCTACACCAATTTTGTTACACCTTGTATATCCAGGATGATTTATTTTAATGCTAAAATGGGAGAGTTGACTCCAATATAACCTGACGTTAAGCGACTATTTTTTTTAAATCACAATTGGTAAGCCCTTGACATCATCTCACATGATAGTAAGTGACGATGAAGCCGAAGATGGAAGTGGGCTTACCAAGATTCTTTAACGCAATGGGGAACTGGTTATTATATCTTCAAGCCGGAACACATCAGTGTTGTTAACACTGTTTTTTGGCGGCTAGCCTTAGATAAGATGGTGGTAGCTAGCCAGGCGGGCTATGACAATGCCCTACCACCAACCAAACCGAGTCTTTCAAGTTGACCCCACCGGGAATCGAACCCGCGACCTCCTGGTGTGAAGCGGATGGACTAACCATAACGCCACGGAGGCGGTCTTTGCTGACATGTGACCTCAAAAAGATATTGACCTTTGATACTGCAATTTTGTCAATGCTTATCTTTTTGTCTGGAAATTAGTATTCCATTAATTGATTAGCAGATTGTTCTAGAGTTAACCGCCTCCGTGGCGTAAACGTTAGTCCATTCGATTCACACTAGGAGGTCGCGAGTTCGATTCCCGGTGGGGTAAACTTGTAAGACTCGGCTTGGTTGGTAGTAGGGAATTTTCATAGCCCGCCTGGCTAGCTACCACCATCTTATCTAAGTCTTGCCGTCAAACATCACTGTTCACAGCATTGATGTGTTCCGTCTTGGAGATAAAATAGCCAGTTCCCCATTGCGTTACAGAATCTTGGTAAGCGCACTTCCATCTTCGGCATCATCGTCACTTACTATCAAGTGAGATGATGTCAAGGGCTTACCAATTGTGAATAAAAAAAAACTTTAACTTTTAAGCAAACAGTTTTACAACATTTTCTGCGAATTCTGAGTAATTCTTTATTAGTAACCATGTAGCAGGCAAATTGTATGATTAGTCATTTTACATACGGTCAGGCAAATTGTTTAATTCGTACGTATGTAAACGGTCAGGCAAAATGTAAAATGCTGTACGCCGGTTCAGGCAATTTGTAATAATTCGTCCGTATGTAAAAGGTCAGGCAAAACGTAAAATGCTGTACGCCGGTTCAGGCAATTTGTAATAATTCGTCCGTATGTAAACGGTCAGGCAAAATGTAAAATGCTGTACGCCGGTTCAGGCAATTTGTAATAATTCGTCCGCATGTAAAAGGTCAGGCAAAACGTAAAACGCTGTACACCGGTTCAGGCAATTTGTAATAATTCGTCCGTATGTAAACGGTCAGGCAAAATGTAAATTCTGTACGCAGATTGTAAAATGCCGAGCCAGGTAAATTGTAATAATTCGTTCGTATATAAACGGTCGGGTAGAGCGTCGGTCGTGCAACGGCAAGGGCCGCTACCTCCTATACGGGAGATCTTGGTTCGAGTCCTACCACTTACCGATGTGTTTTCGAATTTTGATCTCATATGTACGTTTATCCGACGCTCTTACTACGGTGTAGGAAAACATCGTGAGAAAACCTGCACACATCTGCGAAGAAACTCGAAGGTTGTGTGTGAAGTTTAACCAACCCGCACTGGGCCCGCGTGGTCGACTAAGGCCCGATCGCCCTAATTCAGGGTAGGCTCGAGCCCCTCGGTGGGGACGTATATATGAGCTGATGTGATGATGATATAAACGGTCAATGACGAGTCAGGCAAATTGTCTAAATGTCGTACGGCAGATTGTAAATGAGCTCACGAAGCGAGGCTTTCCGCCCTCGCCATGGCCATTATAATATAATTTGCCTGACATTTGCCCGACAGTATGTATAATGACGAATTATACAGTACTAGCTTTTTAGCTTTTTCACCCGCAGTGATTATTAAATTACCTATGTCGTTTCCCACCTACTCAACCATCGGGTATTTTTTTTAAATCACAACTATCGTGTAACCCTCAGGAATTGCATCAGATTATGCTATTTTCCCGGGATTAAAAGTAGCCTATGTCCTTACCCGTGACACAGGCTACCTGCATGCCAAATTTCATAAAGATTGGTCAAGGCGTTGAAGCGTGAAAAGGTAACAAACAAACACATTTATAATATTAGTAAGGATAACTGCGGCAACCACTCAAATTCCTACCTTATACCTGCTACATACTCGACACTCGTATTACTTCACTGCACATAATTCTCTATCAAGTTGCGAATTCCTATTAGCCGCTATTAATTCAATCCCAGTGCGAACGGGTTAACCGCCGCTGTGTTAACTGACCCACATTAGAAATACTGCGCCAGTTGCCACTGCCCAGTGCTGGGCTTGTGATACTTGCTTTTGCATTTATCGATTATACGGATTGTTGTTTGGGTGCGAATAACGTTTTTTAACCGACTTCAAAAAAAAGAAGGAGGTTTCTCAATTCGACCGTATATTAAATATATAAGGTCTAACAAATTTAGCTAAAACTATTTTAACTGGTGCTTCTGCCCACGAAACTGAACAACTTTCCCCATGAAACTCATAGTCAAAACTCAAAAAAAAATTGAACTTCCCATTCCCATATTAAGTTGGTTGATTGAGCTGATCGAGTTAGTATGGGAGAGCCAAATTTTTTTTTGCGATTTGACAATGGGTTCCATGGGGAAAGTTGTTCAGTTTCATGGGTAGAAGCATCAGTTAAAATAGTTTCAGCTAATTTTGTTACACCTTATATATTTTTTTATTTACAAACGATCGATGGGGGCAGCGCAGAACCGGTCGTCGTGGAAATCCTTGGGGGAGGCTTATGTCCAGCAGTGGACGGCCTTCGGCTGCTATGATGATGATGATAAACCGATTTTGATAGTTATTTTTTTGTGGAAAGGAGATATCCCAAGGGTGACATCATGATAAGGAAACCAGGATCTGATGATTTCATCCCAGAGAAATCGAGGGGAACCTTAGTTTCCTGTTTGAAGTCGGTTTTTTTGGTTCAAAATTATTTAGCGTACAAACAGTCACGATGTTATGTGTTGCCGAAACTATTCATGATCACGCATCAGAAATGAGGAGATTCCTTGGAAAACCAAGGTAAGAGACATAGCTCTCAGAGTCGCTAAACTTAAAGTGGCAGGGGACGGGGCACATAGCTCGTAGAACAGAAAGTCGTTGGGACAGTAAAGTTCTCAAGTGACGACCGCGCACCGGAAGATGTAGAGTAGGAAGACCTTCCACTCGGTGGACCGACGACCTGGTGAAGGTCGCGGGAAGCCGCTGGATGTGGGCAGCGCAGGACCGGTCGTTGTGGAAATCCTTGGGGGACGCCTTTGTCCTGCAGTGGGCTGATATGGTGATGACTAATGAATAGGATTGACCTCATAATCCATTAGTAGATTAACCAAATTAATGGTAAGTTACAAATTTTTATTTTACGTTACACCCTGTATAGTGTGGTAGTACGGAACTCTAAGTGCCCGAGTTCAACTCGCGCTTGGCCGGTTTTAAAGTTTGTTTTTTAATACTTAAATCAACTTTGAATTAATATATCTTTTTTTAATTTTTATCAGTAGCTCGCATTAAAATGTCGCGTACAAAAGTTTCAAAATAGTTTTTTTCATATAAAAGACATCAACGCGAGACACACGACATTTTTTTTTTTATTGGAATTGGAAGCCACGATTGAGACTTTGCCAAACATTTTTTTATCATTCTGTTTAGTGTAGTGTTTAACTTACTAACAAACCTATAAACATAACGACTTTTTTTGTATACTCAAATCTACGCTACGTTTTCCGGTGCGCGGTCGCCACTCGAGAACTTTACTGCCCCAACGTCCATTTGTTCTACAAGCTATGTGCCTCGCCCACTGCCACTTAAGTTTAGCAATTCTGAGAGCTATGTTGGTTACTTTGGTTCTACTACAGATTTCCTCGTTTCTGATTCGAACACGCAGAGGAACTCCAAGCATAACACGCTTCATTGCCCTTCGGTTACCTTGAGCCTTCTTATGAGGCCCATAGCACAGTATATATATTAGCCCATAGTAAGCGACCATGTCTCAGTTCCGTATGTCATCACTGGCAACACACTGGTCGAAGACCTTGGTCTTAAGACACTGCGGTATCTGGAAGCCTCAAACTCGGTCGACCGATGAACTGGTGAAGGTCGCGGGAAGCCGCTGGATGCGGGCAGCGCAGAACCGGTCGTCATGGAAATCCTTAGTCGTCCTTCGGCTGATATGATGATGATGATACTCAAATCTAACTCTAACTAATCGTAACGCCCAGAAATTTTTCACAGTCTCTCTTTATAGTACAGACAAGGAATAAAGCCTGATCTTTAAAAATTCCCACGGGGTAGGCGGAACGAAGATAGGCAGGAACGAAGTCGCGAGAACCCACTAGAGTAGGTAGGTACCTCAATTTTAATATCAGTTACAAAAACTTAGTTTTATTTACAAAAATCCTTTGTTAAACTTCATTCTGTAATCCAAAACTTTTCGTGGACCCGAACAGTGCATACAACGGTCGTGATATGACATTTCTAAAAACAAATGACGGAGCAAACAAAATCACAGCGAAATCCCATACGTTCGAGAACCAAACTACAATCAATATGTATCAATCTGAGTAACGAGGGGGTGAGGTCGGAATCTAGAGAGCGGCAGGGAGTGTCCATACTGTATGATAGTACTAATAATATATATACTTTGGCTCTGGTCAGATTAAAATTAGTAGTATAAGTAGTCGGGTTTAAAATTCTATTGCCATCCTTACTAATATTATAAACGCGAAAGTTTGTATGTATGGATGTTTGTTACTCTTTCACGCCACAACAGATGAACGGATCTGGATGAAATTTGGTAGGTAGACAGATTACGGCCTGGATTAACACATAGGCTACCTTTTTCCACGCTCCTTTCCACGCGCCTTACGCGCCTACCTTTGAGCCGCTCGAAGACAGTCATAGAAACTATGTTCACGCAAGCGAAGCAGCTGGCAAAAGCTAGTAGGTACATACTACATAAACCTATCGAATACAGAGAGAGACCATTTCTCGCATCTGTTATACCACAAGTTAAAACAAACTATCGCCAATTCACACATAAACCTATAAATATATTTGTCAAACAAATCTTAATTCTTTAGTGCGGACGGCCATTCTTGCGTAACTACAATTGACACATAATCTCTGTAGTTAGCGAGTTATTACCAAAACATGTAAATGGAAAGCCCCCATTGAAGTATCGTTAGCAACCATATTGTGGTCCAATGTACGTTCCACATTGTGGTCAAATGTAAGTTTTATTGTATGTTAAGAGGAGTTTATGAGTTTTTTATTACCCTTTCAATAACTAAAATACAATGAGGTCCCATTCGTTTGGAAAAGTTGAATCAAGTAACGGAAACTAGGACGTAGCTGAGAAAAATAAACTAATATGATAATTTAACTATTTTTGTCTCACTCTGGCTGCAGTATTCCATAAGGCATACTTCACGTGGGGCCATTTACGTGCCGAAGAGTTACCCTCTGGAGGTACAGAAACCTCAGACCAAGGATCTTTTATTTATCCGACTATGGTGTTGTCACTTGGCTGTATGAGATTTGTGTTCTGTGCCTTTTAGTGTGTTATACGATTGTTACAATTTAAAAAAATACTACTCCCCAGTACTGAAATTACATAGCCACTTCCAAGCTCGTTAACGAGCTTTAGTTGATAGTTTTTTTTAAATTTTGACTATCGTGAAATTACTTATTTCCTGGTTTCTTTTTTTAGAATGTAAGGCGAATATTACATAGCATGTTTGAGTAAAATATATTTATAAATGAGATGAAACAACTTATAGACTATAAAGATGCATAAAATATATTGATAATTAGTTTAAGTGTTATTATTTTCTTAGTCTATTTAAAAGCGAACTACGGTACAATTAGAAAAGTACTGCCAGACTTGGCTCCACCTTAGATCTTAAATATTTTTAAGGGAGAGTCACGAGGCTTGGCAAATTTTTACATAAAAATGTTTTTGATGGGATAAGAATACTTCGGCTACTTTGTATGTAAGATTATTCATGCAAGTTAACGACTACGGTAAACTAATTAATTACTGCTATAAAATGGCTTATTGTTGACTGAGTCTGAGAAAAGTTTTCTGATAAACGTTGCTGCAGTATAATGATGATTAAAGCCACAGATGTACAACATCCTAGTGATAAAGGTGTAAGTACTTAAAGTATTTAATGGGGAGAAATTTTCACTAGTTTTATTAACAGTTTGTAAGTCAGAGTCCGAGGGGCCCCTTGAGCTTGGGGGCCCCGGGGCACTGCCCCGTCTAGCCCTCCAGTAGCTACGCCACTGGGCCTAAAACCAAAGATTAAAAAATATTCTAAAACCTAAAATGTATGGTTAAAACATAGAGTCTCCTTGCATGAACAATCTCTTTGTTTTATCAAATTAAACGTCGTCGAGCATTCTAGATTAAAGGACAAAACTGTGTTACAATAAAGCTATCTATTGCAAGAGTCACGACCGTCGTCGTCGTCACATCTGACTTCTTTAGAAATATACCGTAGGTAGAAGTATAATTATGTATGTTAATATGATTTAGTACAGATACATTTTTAGGGTTCCGTATTAGGCATTACTAAACCTACGCCAAAGTGTATATATTAGTACTAACATACAGTATGGACACTCCCTGCCGCTCTATAGATTGCGACCTCACCCCCTCGCCACCCAGATTGAAACAGTCATCATTTCATCGATAATAAATAAGACTGTTTTGAAAGTTATTCTTGGTAGTGGGTATAAAAATTATCTGTATGTATAATGTTCAATGTTACCTACGCCTAAAGCAAAGTTTAAATATTAGTACTAACATACAGTATGGACACTCCCTGCCGCTCTATAGATTGCGACCTCACCCCCTCGCCACCCAGATTGAAACAGATAGGTTACAGTTTGGTTGTCGTACGTATAGGATTTCGCCGTCATTTTGTTTGCTCCGTCATTCCCTTTTTTGAAATGTCATTTCTGGCCCGTTGTATGAAGTGTCCAGGGTGTCCCTACGCGCTGTCCGTCTGTCCGTCCGTCCACTGTCTGCTGTATTGTATTAACTTTAAAAGGTTAATAAATAATAGGTAAATAAATATATTATAAAAAATGAGGAGATGCCATTCAGGAAACGTGTTTTGTATAGTTTTTTGTATTGTTTTTGCTCTATCGTAAAAACGGTAATATGTACATACAAGCTTGAAACTCATGTTATTAATATTATAGAACTAATCTTGGAGTAAAACAACAAATAATTAAAACCGGCCAAGTGTGAGTCGTACTCGCGCTAAGGAGACCAAACTGAAAAGAAAAAAAGGATTTTTCGGTCGTTCGAGTTGATTTCTTTTGTTGGTTATGCGCATGAGTATCAGCAGGTATCAATTTTTTAATGGTGTGGAGAGGTGTGGTGGTACGAACCCTCAGTATACAATTCCGACTCGCCCTTGGCCGCTTCTTTAATTTACCAACCTATCTACTGAATGGGAGTCATGGTTTTTCATCATTACAGCTCATATACGTCCCCACCGAGGGGCTCGAGCCTACCCTGAATCAGGGCGATTAGGCCTTAGTCGACCACGCGGGCCCAGTGCGGGTTGGTCGACTTCACACACAACCTTCGAGTTTCTTCGCAGGCGTGTGCAGGTTTCCTCACGAATGTTTGCATGGTTTTTAATCACTATCAATTTCTTATACAGGGCGTCGGAAACTTAAACAGGGAGTTCTACTCATGAAATACAACAACTGTGTCTTGGTTAAAAATGAGATGGGTAAAACAATGTAGTCATATTCTTATCTTTAAGCTTTCTATGTGCGACTCTCATGACCTGACCTTCTGTATAAATAATTGATTACTCTTTGACCGACGGCAAATTGACGGAGTTACGTCGCTCTGTCAATACGATTACATGCGAGTATAATGACATTACCACCTGGCTGAATGCCTGTGAATAATTGCGGCTATATTAAAAATAAAAAAATAATGTTTTTCTACGGATGTTTAAAGTTTACGCTCTACGGTTGTTTATCTTTGACCTACTTAGGAATTTTATGTCCTTAATTCAAATAATAATCGAGATTGCCAAATCGCTGGCAAAGATTACCGCGTTGTTGGTAAATATCTGTTGCGAAGACCAGTAAACATATTCTTTTTTTTAATTCACATTTGGTAAGCCCTTGGCATCATCTCACTTGATGGTAAGTGACGATGATGCCGAAGATAGAAGCGGGCTTACTAAGATTCCCCAACATAATGGGGAACTGGATATCTTATCTTCAAACCGGAATACACCAATGTTGTAAACATTGATGTTTGGCGGCAAGACTTAGATAAGATGGTAGTAGCTTATAAAACGCCATTCCACCAACCAAACCGAGTCAGAATTAGACTCCACCGGGAATCGAACCCGCGACCCCCTGACGTGAAGCTAATGGCCTTTACCATCACCACGGTGGTGGTTGCTAGTAGAGAGTCGGTATATATATTACTCTAAAGGACGCGCTAATCGACATTGAACCACCGTAGTGGCTCCCCAAATTATGGAGTTCTGTTGACAGTTTGCACCGACTATCAGTTTATGAAAATCGGTCCACAATTGGCGGAGAAATCGGTGAACATACTTAAAAAAAATACAGTCGAACATAGAACCTCCTCCTTTTTTGAAGTCGTTTAAAAATAAAGAATCAAGCCAAACTTCTTTATTCTTATATAATTCTTAAATGAACTCAAACACCTTTCGATTTAACCAAGTAAGTACGAGTATCCTTAAATCCGGAAGTGTATCTGTCTGTCTGTTTATTAGTCTTTCACGCTAAAACTACTCAACCAATTTCGCCGAAATTCGGCATAGGGCTTAGTAAAAGACGAAGAATAACCTATCATCATCATATTAGCTGAAAAACGTCCACTGCGTCCACTGCTGGACAAAGGCCTCCCGCATGGATTTCCACGACCGGTCCTGCGCTGCCCGCATCCACCGGCTTCCCGCGATCTTCACCAGGTCGTCGAATAAGTTGTACGGTTTTATTTAATGACACAAAATCGGTGCCTATTTTACATTTTTTTTAAACTTCAGAGACGAAATTACTTCATAAAAAGTTATAAATTAAAAATTCAACTGCATAAAATGTGTTTTTAATCCACAATTGGTAAGCCCTTGACATCATCTCACCGTATCTTGACAGTCAGGGTATCAACACGTATCCAACGACACTTCGCACTCCAAAATCCACTAGGCTATTTAGGCTATCATCATCATCATCATCATATCAGCCACAAATCGTCCACTGCTGGACAAAGGCCTATATGCTCAGCCAAACACCGGACATACAAGTAATATGTAAATTCTCACATATACCCGAAAACATTACCTATCTTCGTAAGCAATCAGGTATAAAATAAAATCGTATTTGTGTGAACTCATATCCTTAAAGGTGCTTCGTAGTCGTGTGAGAAAATTGTGTAAGAGACCCCTTTTTCATATAAATTCTAGCGTTACTTGCTTTGTACGGAATAGCTACCTGCGGCGTGCGTGCAGACTGTATAACGAAGAACTTGTGGATGTCGACATGTTTGGCGAAATAGAGCTTATTAAGAAAAAAAAAACGTGTGGCACTCGGGGACTGCCGCGGTAAAGTTATTGCATAGCATTTTTTATCAACTTATGCAATTATAATATTTTTTTTTATTTTTATTTATGCAGTATTTACCAGTACCATCTAGTCCTTGGGGCGCGGGATGTTTATGTAATAAATTAACACTAAGAAAGTTACACCAGTAAAATTGACTAAGTCCTTTTAGTACCGCAAATCGCTAATAGATGACTCTGTAAGTTTTTTAGAACTCGGCCGAGCTTGGGGTTTAAGTCCTTTTAGTATCGCAAATCGCTAATAGATTGCACTGTAAGTTTTTGAGAACTCGTGGGGTGTTAGGTTATTTTCGTTACGGAATTTCTTGAATCGGTCGCCGCGCTCAAAGCCCGCAATAAAAGCTATGCAATAGCTTAACTACTTCAAATATTTTAAACTTGTATCACATAATCTTGCTATATTTATAAAGTAATTCAAAATTGTGTGTAGTAAATATGTTGTTTGCGCTTCGCATTTGGGGTTAATTTTGCTAAAACTTAATTAAAGGAAACTATGTGATAGGTCTGTAATCTACCAAATTTAAGAAATAATTATATATTAAGTTACGACTGTTTGTTTGTCAATAAAATAAAATAAAAAAGTAATAAAGTATCACGCGTTGATGTCTTTTGTATGGAGAATATAAAGTCTATCTTTTACTATTTTTATGATTATAATATCTGAGACCGCCTATATGTACAACTTTCTCGATCATTGTATCTTTTTTTTCCCTTATGTTGTGCAATAAAGTGTTTTCAATCAATCAATCAGTCAATCAATAAATTCATTTATCGGTAAAATAAAGGAAAAATACGTAGCCAAATGGTATATGCTTAAACTAGGAAATACATGTGCTTTAGTCTAAGAAGTGTTAGCTATTATTCTTAAGGACAATCTTAAAAAGTTAATTTTTATGTCTAGTGAAAATAGTATGAAAGTTGAATATCTTTAGGTATAAAAATCTCGTGTCACGGTGTTTGTGTTCGTAGTCCTCCGAAACGGCTTTACGGATTTTCATGAATTTTTTTATGTGTATTTGGGAGGTATGAGAATAGGTCGTAAAGTAAATTTCATACCGCTAGGTGATAATTATGGCAAAACAACGTGTGCGGGGTCAGTACATTACAACTAAGAGTATTGTGTCGGTACCATCATATGATAGTTCATTCGCGACTGCCCCTCTGTTAATACTTTCAAAACTAAACTTAAAGAGCATCTTTTTTCCCTACAGAACATGTACGTTTGTTAGTATAGTATTTATTTTAGTAAGAACATTAATTATTATATTTTAGTTATGTATTATATATGCTTTTAATTTATATGTTATAAGTATGTGTTATTTATGTACGTACATTAGGTTAGTTTATATTTGATTGTATTTTATTTAGTTTATAATTATGATTATTAAGTACACACAGGTTTACCTCCCATACTTTAAAGTCTCCTAACACCCGGTAAGGTTGGCTGGAAGAGATCTCTTATAGAGATAAGTCCACCTTTGTACATGTTCTCTCTAAGTTCTTGTCATTTAAATGTTAGTGTACAATAAAGGATATATATAGTTTTTGTAAATAGACTGCTACATTTTTTATTTTTTTACAATTTACATAGTAAGCTCGTATGAGGCTAAGATTTTGTTTATTCTATTAGAAAAAACCTGCACACGCCTACGATGAAACTCAAAGGTTGTGTGTGAAGTCGACCAACCCGCACTGGGCCCGCGTAGTCGACTAAGGCCTGATCGCCCTGATTTCAGGGTAGGCTAGAGCCCCTGGGTGGGGACGTATATGAGCTGATATAATAATAATAATATAGTTAAAAAAAAAAAACGACGGAATGCAATTTTTTTTATTATTTTTATTCACAATTGGTAAGCCCTTGGCATCATCTCACCTAATTGTAAGTGACGATGATGCCGAGGATGGAAGCGTGCTTACCAAGATTTCCCAACGCAATGGGGAAACTGGCTATCTTATCTTCAAGCTGGTGTACAATTTGTGTATAGACATGTCTTCAACTGGATGATGAACAGTTGTTACGTATTTTTAAGTTATTGTATAGCTTTTATCGCGGGCTTTGAGAGGACCGAAGAAATTTCGTAACGAAAATAAAACCTAACACCCCAAAAATATATATATATTGAGTTCTAAAAAACTTACAGTGCCATCTATCTATCCATCATGATGATGATGATAATTAAGTTTCTAAATGTTAATTTATTACATAAACATCCCGCGCCCCAAGGACCATATGGTACTGGTAAATACTGCTTAAATAAAAAATAAATAAATAATTATAATTGCATAAGTTGATTAAAAATGCTATGCAATAGCTTTACCGCGGCAGTCCCCGAGTGCTACACGTCTTTTTTGTCCTTAATTTTATACCAATAACCACAAGTTAATGAACATACGTACTTGTCAGCAAGCAATGTATGGAAAAGGGTCTCATGAGAGTATTCCACGCTAGTATTTTATGTAAGTAAGTAATGGCAATAACTTACGAAACTATAGATTAAGAACAATGGAGTTAGTGGAACTGTCATTAAAGTAATGCTATCTACTCTATCGAACTTGGTACCTACTGCTTGCTATATAACTTCACAGTATTGTATTCTCATATCTGCATAATTAATAACCCAAAGTGAATTGTGTGAAAATTTCGATAGTGTACAGTCGAACTTGAGTAATGTTTGATTAATCTTCGTGACCTCTAAACTTCCACGATAAAGTTAATTTTTTGTCAGCGCACGATTAAAAATTACGAGGATAATCCTTTAAATGTTTTTGGGAAATAGTTATTTGTGTGACAAGGGGACACAGTAATATATTTAGTATCTATAATAATAACTGATATAACCAGATATAAGGGACCAGCTGAGGATTTCAAAACCCTGACTGAGGCCGCGAGTTCATATCTGCGAAAATGCAACTTTTCATATTTTTTTTAAAATTTCATATTTTAAATGTTTTTAATTTTTTATTAAAAAAAATTATTAAAAGGGCAGGGCACATAGCTCGTAGAACAGATGGCCGATGGGGCAGTAAAGTTCTCGAGTGGCGACCGCGCACCGGAAAACGTAGCGTAGGAAGGCCTCCCACGCGGTGGACCGACGACCTGGTGAAGATCGCGGGAAGCCGATGGATGCGGGCAGCGCAGGACCGGTCGTCGTGGAAATCCTTGGGGGAGGCCTTTGTCCAGCAGTGGACAATTTCCGGCTGATATGATGATTAATTTTTTATTATAACCAGTGTGTAATATAAATGCCATACGATAAATAAATAATACTGATGACGGTAAATTTTACTCAGACGTAACTCACAGAACATCAAGAGGCTAGTTAAAATGGAGACAAGCGTAATGTGCCACTGAGGGTTAAGACACATCCTGGACACTTCATACAACGGGCCAGAAATGACATTTCAAAAAAGGAATGACGGAACAAACAATATGGCGGCGAAATCCTATACATGAGATGTTGTCAAGGGTTTACCAATTGTGAATAAAAAAAAAACATTCGATAACCAAACTGTAACTAATCCGTATCAATCTGGGTGACGAGGGGGGTGAGGTCGCAATCTAGAGAGCGGCAGGGAGTGTCCATACTGTATGTTAGTACCTACTAATAATATATTAGATACTTTGGTTAAGCCAAAAACTCGACTTTTCATACAAACGGTGATAACGATTTTCACCTCTTAAATGTTAACCGACTTGGACCAATTTTCGATAGGTTGTCAGTTAGAACAAAAGTTAGGCATAAACGTTTCTTTTTTTGAATTACTGATTATAATTTTTAAAAAATGGCCGAAATTAGTTTTTTATGAAAACACGTGAACGACAATAAAATTAAACTTATTAACTCTATCGAAAAAACAAAAACGTATGAGCCTAGCTTTTGTTCTGACTGACAACCTAGGTATTCAAAATTGGTTCGAATCAGTTAACATTTAAGAGGTGAAAATCGTTATCGCCGTTTGTATGTAAAGTCGCAGCTTCACAAGGCCTTAAGATAGGTCAAAGGACAATATTCAATTTAAATTATTGAAAGACTGTATAAAGCTATCACTATGGAAAAAATAAATAATTTACTTAAAGCAATAAAAAATCTATTTATTGAATACAATTTTAAAAATATTACCACTTTTGATGTAAAAAATAAACTGTAGACCCTTTTTTTGGCATTAACTGCCAAATTTCTCGAAAACAAATAGTTAATGTTAAATGAAACCAACACACAAAAATCGGTGACTTTCAGTAAGTCTGAGAATAGGTATAGAAAATTTTCACCAGGATCTATATACAGGGTGTACAAAAATTGGTGTAGGACCCGTTAACTGGGGCTTCTACTCATCATACTGAACAACTTTCACCAAGGAACCCATAGTAAATTCTCAAAAAAAAATGTGGACCCTCCTTTAAAATGCACGAAATTGGTAGATCAGCTGATCGATTTGTATGCGATTTTAGCAAACTCGTAGAACAAAAGTTGTTCAGTATGACGAGTAGAAGCACCAGTTAACGGGACGTACACCAGTTTTGTTATATCCTGTATACAGGGTGTAAAAAAATTGGTGTAGGACCCGTTAACTGGGGGTTCTACTCATCATATTGAACAACTTTTCCCATGAAACACAAAGTCAAAAAAAAATTTGGACCCTCCATACTAAAATGATGATGAGCTGATGAAGAAAGGTACTACAAATACTACACTCATACCCGTTAATGAGTTGTACCTTTCTTCATCAGCTCATCATCATTTTAGTATGGAGGGTCCAAATTTTTTATATACGTAGGTACGCATAGAACGATAGTTGTATTCTTTCAGGTTATTCAGATGAGCTGATGATGGAAGATTTAACTCATGCTACTGAGATGATGATGGAAGCCACAGGACTCTGTATATTTTAATGAAATACAATCTTAATCTTAATCTTAACCGCCTCCGTGGTGTAATGGTTAGCCCATTCGCTTCACACCAGGAGGTCGCGGGTTCGATTCCCGGTGGGGTCAATTTGTAAGACTCGGTTTGGTTGGTGGTAGGGCATTTTCTAAGCCCGCCTGGCTAGCTACCACCATTTTATCTAAGTCTTGCCGCCAAACATCAGTTTTAACAACATTGATGTGTTCCGGCTTGAAGATAAGATAGTCAGTTCTCCATTGCGTTGGAGAATCTTGGTGAGCCCGCTTCCATCTTCGGCATCATCGTCACTTACCATTAGGTGAGATGATAGGGCTTACCAATTGTGAATAAAAAAAAATAAAAAAATGCATTATGATTTGATGATTCCTATTGGCGAGTAGGTGATAGATATATAGATAGCATTATCATGACTTCAAAATGAAATTTACTCAAAAGTATGAAATATTATAATTATAAGTACTTAAATACACGACATTTACCAACAATAACGAAATCAAAGGTGGGTACGAATCAAATTGGGGGCTTAATTTTTTTTTTAGGTCGGTGACAGCAAGCCATTGAATCTAAAACATTTGATACGTAAGTTATTTGGGTGCTGACCTCAAAAAAAATTAAGGCCCTAATTTAATTCGTACAAACCTTTTATTTCGGTTTTCAGTATATTCAAAACTTTTTTTTATTTAGTAAACCCCCCATAATGACGCATATTCTCTGAAAATTTCAGCCGTCTACCTATCACGATTCAGATACATCCTTTTAAAAGTCGGACAAACAGACAGACAGATATACGGACAGACATTGTAACAGGATTTTGTTATCTGGTACAGAACCCTAAAAAGTTATTAACAAAAAATAGTAATTACCGTAAAGCTCGTGCAATGCTATTGCAGCTTGACGAGCGGGATTCCTTAAGCTTAAAATCTAATCTCTTTGCCTCGAATAAACTTATAGTCAACACTTTTAATCGAATATAGGCCTTATCTTCTAGGCCAGCGAAAATTCAAATACAAGCATTCCAAATGTCCGATTTCTGTTCTATCACAAGTAAAGTGTCAAGTGACGACAAGTCAATCTCTTACTTTTTTATGTTGGTAACGATTCTGGGCACTAAGCCCTTTGCAGTGAATAAAAAAAAAGTGTTGTGAATGAGACATTTTAAAGTAAAATCTATCTCTCCTGTCCAGTATGTAGCCACTTTGGCGACGCTATCGGCAGCTCCTCCCGAGCAAAGTATATACATATATTAGTACTAACATACAGTATGGACACTCCCTGCCTCTCTCTAGACTGCTACCTCACCCCCTCGTCACCCAGATTGGTTACAGTTTGGTTGTCGAACGTATAGGATTTCGCCGCCATTTTGTTTGTTCCGTCATTCCTTTTTTGAAATGTCATTTCTGGCCCGTTGTATGAAGTTTCCAGGGTGTGCTTCGAGTGCAGGTTTTAGGGAACATTCTGTTTAGCCCGTGATATTGTCTCGTAGCACGCTTTTGTAACCAGGCGACTAATGTAATCATTCTGGAGATAAGGGGTACTAGATAATATGTAACTTGGAGGGCTTATACTCATGAAACTGAACAATTTTAGTGGTACAACTATGCTGAAATATCAAAAAATGCATTTTCCCATACAAATCAGCTGATGATCCAACTTTGTATAAGAAATCAATTTTTTTTCGTACTTCGGCATACTCGTAGTTTAAGGAAAAAAATGTTCAGTTATCAGCATAGTTTTAGAAAAAAAGTTGTTCAGTTTAGGCTTCAGATAAGTTTTAGGGGGGTCGTTGTTCAGTTTAGACTTCAGCATAGTTCAGGGGAAAAGTTGTTCAGTTCCTCATGAAACTCAAAAAAAAAATACTCATGAAACTGAACAATTTTTGTGGTACAACTATGCTGAAATATCAAAAAATGGATTTTCCCATACAAATCAGCTGATGATCCAACTTTGTATAAGAAATCAATTTTTTTTCGTACTTCGGCATACTCGTAGATTAAGGAAAAAATGTTCAGTTATCAGCATATTTTTAGAAAAAAGTTGTTCATTTTAGGCTTCATATAAGTTTTAGGGGGGGTCGTTGTTCAGTTTAGACTTCAGCATAGTTCAGGGGAAAAGTTGTTCAGTTTCATAAGTAGAAGTCGTGCTATAAAAGTGTTCTATTTTATCTATAAACCTACGTTAGATTTCGATCAGGCGGGCTGTTGGCCTTGTAATTGTTTTTACTCAACACCTATATCTATAAATGTTATCCTTCTACACGACCTCTAAAGCTTCTGACATAACCCTCATTGACATTCGCGACCAAACATCGTCGTCGCGGAGACATGCGCACACGCAGGCGCCCGCCTTTACGCAGCGCAACCGAGCGTGGCGATGTTGGTGCCACTTGGCACTCAGCCGGACCTGAGTGATTTATGTCTGGAGTCTAGACTGTCCCTATTACCTCATCCATCATGCGAAAGTGTACAGAAACCAAAGAATTAGTGACACACCAAGTATAAGGGTTAAGTAACAGTGTGTGATCCAAGCCTTAAAAAGATAGCTAGATATAGATAGATAGTTTATTTCTCATAGTCTACCTTACGGCAAATGACACAGTAGATACATAATACGTTAACGGTAAACAAAAGAACGTAAGAATAAAAACAGTAATAAACAATAAAAACAGTGCAGAGATTAACACAAACAAAATAAAAATTAAAAATTATCGTATTATTTTTGTATCTACCGTCAATTTAGTTTACATCGGCGTACCAGTCACGCGTCGGACACATTAAAGCTGCCCCGTATGTGGTCTCATAATCATACTAGGCTATCCTAAACTACGCCGTGCTTTTAAGGCTCAATCCGAGCAGGTTGAAACGTGTTAAAATAATATCGAACGTAAGTCTATTTATTTTAAGTTCAAATCAATGCGGGCTTCAACGCGGCTGTTACGTTGAAACCGAACGCCCAATTCTCGATTTTTACATGTTTTTATTACTTTTCTTCACCTTCAAAAAAGTTTTAAAAAAATGTTTACAATTAAAATGAAAAGTGTTGAATTCACCGATTTTTGTGTGTTGGTTTCATTCAACATTAACTATTTGTTTTCGAGAAATTTTGCAATTATTGACAAAAACAGGGTCTATAGTATATTTTTCAAGCGACTTCCAAAAAGGAGGAGATTCTAAATTCGACTGTATGTTTTTTTAATGTGTGTTACCTCAGAACTTTTGACTGGGTGAACCGATTTTGATGATTCTTTTTTTATTAGAAAGCTAGTGCATCCCGTGAGGCCCTATATAAATTTTATAAAAATCGGTGTAGTAGTTTATCAGAAAATTAACAAAAACTAAATTAATAATGCAAAATTGTTCGAATTTGTTGCGATGGAAGTCGGTTTTTTAACGTGTTTAGCGTTTTCAATTATTTTACATCAAAAGTGGTAATATTTTTATAATTGTATCCAATTAAATCGATTTTTTATTACTTTATGTATATAATATATTTTTTCCATAGTGATTTCACTTTAGTGATTCTCACAGACTTTCAATAATTTTAATTGAATACTCAATTAAAATGAAAAAGGCTCAAGGTCACCCAAAGGGCAATGGAGCGTGCTATGCTCGGAGTTTCTCTGCGTGATCGAATCAGAAACGAGGAGATCCTTAAGAGAACCAAAGTAACCGACATAGCTCTCAGAATTGCTAAACTTAAGTGGCAGTGGGCGGGGCACAAGGCTCGTAGAACAGATGGCCGTTGGGGCAGTAAAGTTCTCGAGTGGCGACCACGCACCGGAAAGCGTAGTGAAGGCAGGCCTCCCACTCGGTGGACCGATGACCTGGTGAAAGTCGCGGGAAGCCGCTGGATGCGGGCAGCGCAGAACCGGTCGTCGTGGAGATCCTTGGGGGAGGCCTATGTCCAGCAGTGGACTTCCTTCGGCTGATATGATGATGATGAATTGAATACTGTCATTTGACACATCTTAAGGCCTTAATCTGTTGTGGTACCTGGTAGGTAAGGTAAAGCGAGGGTATAACTCCCTACGTGCACACAATCCAATTTAATGTAGAAATAGAAGACGTAGAAATATCAGACCTAAAAAGTAAATAGGAATGACGAATGCTAGTCATCTGAGTTACTTTTATCATCTGTCAAAAACGATATTTTGTTCCAAAATGTTTGAAATACCTACGCGTGACGTTATAGTTTAACAGCGTCATTTATGTACTCATTTTGTGGTTTTGGTGAATTAAAAATCGAAGAATTGATGGAAAACTAAACGAGTAATTTTTTACGAAGTTTAAGTAGGTGGGCAATTTAGTGATCAAGAGTTCATAATTTATTTCAGATACTGTCGTCATTCTTATTAGAAAAGCATTTTACACGTTGTTATCACACCAACAAGTCACAAAAAACATAATTATATTAGAAAAGTATAATATATATTAGTACTAACAAACAGTATGACACTCCCTGCCGCTCTCTAGATTCCGACCTTACCCCCTCGCCCTCGTCACCCAGATGAATAAAGATTGGTTATAGATTGGTTCTCGAACGTATAGGATTTCGCCGTTATTTTGTTTGCTCCATCATTTGTTTTTAGACATGTCAATTTCACGACCGATGTATCAAAAAATCAAAATTAGTAATAACATAACAGTATGGACACTCCCTGCCGCTCTCTACCTCACCCCCTCGTCTCCGAGATTGATACAGATTGGTTTCACTTTGGTTCTCGAACTTATAGAACTTCGCCGTGATTTTAATTTGCTTCGTCATTTGTTTTTAGAAATATCATTTCTCGCCCGTTGTATGAAGTGTCCGGGGTGTGGTTTGGGAGTCAAAAATATTGAATGATTAGAAAGAATTCGGATTTTGACGCAAAATGTGACACATAGGTTGTTATCTCAGCCAGCGCATGAAAAATGGATCATAAGCAAGAAGGATAAATAATAGCAACGCGTTACCGCGTTACACATATATATATAGCCAGCCACATATATATATAGATAGCCAGATCCCCATTGCGTTGGGGAATCTTGGTAAACCCGCTTCCATCTTCGGAATTATCGTCACTTACCATCAGGTGAGATGATGCCAAGGGCTAACCAATTGAGAATAAAAAAAATAAAAAATAGTTTAAAAAACTAAAAAACACGCTTTTAGCACGCACTAAAAATTAGAAAATAGCCAGTCCGCCATCTTGGATGTCCGCCATGTTGTATTTAAGTCCCGTAACAATTTTTTCGTATTCCTGACATCAAACCCTTTCATTTGATACCCATATCATGGGGTTGCATTTCAAATAGCCCGTCCGCCATCTTGGATTTAAGTCACGTGACTATTTTTTTCGTATTCCTGACAGAAAACCTTTCATTTGATACCCATATCATGGGGGTGGATTTCAAACAGCCAGTCCGCCATCTTGGGAAGGCCGCCATATTGGATTTGTAATGACATTTCTTAGCTAGTCATGTATTGTCATCAGAACTAAGAGTGTGTGCAAAATTTCATCCTAATCGAAGACCGGCAAGTGGGTCAAATTAAGATTCCAAGATTTTCTTACATACATAGTTAGTTACAAGTGAAGCTAACAAAAGCGTGTTAAAAAATAAAGATAAGTGAATTGTTTCAACCTTTCTGTTGGCAAGGACCTCACTTACTTCCAAACTTGATTTTTTATCTCTCTTGAAAGGTAACATGATAAGGTAAAGTTCACTGGCTTTACACAGGAGGTCGCGGGTTCGATTCCCGGCGGGGTCAATTGTAAGACTCGGTTTGGTTGGTAGTAGGGCATTATCTAAGCCCGCCTGGCTAGCTACCACCATCTTATCTAAGTCTTGCCGCCAAATATCAATGTTGATATCATTGGTGTGTTTCGGCATGAAGATAAGATAGCCAGTTCCCCATTGCTTTGGGGAATCTTGGTGAGCCCGCTTCCATCTTCGGCAACATCGTCACTTACCACCAGGTGAGATGTTGTCAAGGGTTTACCAATTGTGAATAATAAAAAAAAATATAATAAAACAAACAGCGTCAGCTCTTAACTTAAAATATTAAAATAAAATATATAAAAAACAAACCAAACCCATTAAAATATTTTTGTTGCCAACCTGTTTGCGTAACGCTACACATTAATACAATACAGTCAGCAAGTCAGTCATAGAAAATGTCATCGCTATTATTATATAATTATAGCTATACTAGCTTTTTCCCGCGGCTTTGCTCGCGTGGATTTTGTTTAATGATTGTCTTTGAGGCAGCTCGTGTGCGTTGGCAGGAGTTTTCCCCAGATCTATCGGGAAATATATCTGGCTATTCTGATCAGCAGTCTATGTCACTTTCTATGTAAAAAAAAACACGTCAATCCGTTACTCCGTCGCGACGCTGACGTGCGCGAATCTAGAAATAAGTTTTCCCTAGATTCCTCGGGAACTCAGGCTATGCTAATTAGTAGTTTATGTCATTTCCCACCGTCTTGACCATCTCTAAGTTAACAATGACAACAACCCATTGCTCCATTGCGATGTTGAAAGAATCAATCAAAAAATTAGTTTTTTAGTTCCCTCAGAAATTGCATCCGACTATGTTATTTTTACGGAATAAAATAGACTTTGTCCTTCCCCGTGACACAGGCTAGCTACATGCCAAATTTCGTCAAGATTGGTTGAAGTGTTGAAGCGCGAAAAGGTAACAAACAAACAAACACATTTTACATTTGATTATTGGTAAGGATGAGTCGGGACTTTCAAAGAACAAGTCTTAAGCACAAAAAGTCAAAGTTTACGTCCCAAAACATTGCCAACTGATTTAACAAAACTGTTTTAGGTGGCTCGTTTTGGTTATGGCGCGAATTTAAAATTTTTTAAAGTTTTTTTTTGCGTTATGACTCCATATTTAATTTTTTAACAAGTTTAACCTATTTTGTAACAGTCTTACGTTATTTTATACTAATGTCATTGAATTTTTCATAGGTGAAATTCTTTATTTTGGCGATAACCTGAAAAATATAATATTTAGTGATTATTCCTCATAAGTAGATATAAAACTGAACAACTTTTGTTTTACCTACAATATTGTTAAATGAGAAAATAAGAACAAGAAAATGAAACTGAAAAAAAAGTATTACATATTAGTGGATTAAGACAGACAAATTAACTCATGAAACTGAAAAAACTTTGTAGCACAACATTGCTGAGTAAAAAAATGAAGGAACTCATGAAACTTAACAAATTTTGTTGTACAACATTGCTGAGTAAAAAAATGAAGGAATTCATAAAACTAAACAAATTTTGTTATACAAATGCTGAGTAAAAAAATGAAGGAACTCTCCTTTGTTCAGTTTCATGATCTCCTAATTTTTTTACTGAGCAATGTTGTACAACAAAATTTGTTTAGTTTCATGAGTTCCTTATTTTTTTTCTCAGCAATGTTGTACAACTTTGTTCAGTTTCATGGGTTCCTTCATTTTTTTACTCAGCATTGTTGTAAAACAAAATTTGTTAAGTTTCATGAGTTCCTTCATTTTTTTTACTCAGCAACTTTGTACTTACAACTAAATTTGTTCAGTTTCATGATCTCCTATTTTTTTTACTGACCAATTTTGTACAACAAATTTTGCTGGGTAAAAGAAAATAAGGAACACATAAAACTGAACAAATTTTGTTGTACAACATTGCTGAAACTATCAACTAAAGTCTATAAGATGCTGTTAGGACTGTCCTGTGTACAAAAAAATTACTAGCACTCCTCCTAAAGAGTATGCTCTATTTTACGTAACAACCTGTAATATGTGTGTATTCCACCACGAAAACATAAATTAATTTCGCACACTCCATTCGCTGTACACTAGAACTAACGAAAACTAAGCAATACCCAGCTAAACCGTAAAGCGTCTCAAATCGATTGCCTATAAGCGTTGCAACTTTATACCGACCCATTAAAAAACACATTTGGGCCCACTATTTACATGGGCTAGGTGACACACTTGTACGAGGTAATGGACGACGCATTCGGCATACTATTGCAATTTATTCCACTACTTGCCAATAGCATTGTTCTCGGTAAAATAAATAGATCTTAAACTTTAACTTAAAGAGGGTAATAAGGGTTTAAGGGTCCCTAGGAGGCTCGAGTCTCCATACAAACGTAGTTCCGCTTTAATACAAAAACTACATGCCGGATTGAATCCAAACTTTGTAATTATTTTTTTTTAATTCACATTTGGTAAACTCTTGACAACATCTGACCTGGTCGTAAGTGACGATGTTGCCGATATATTGAGTAGACACATATCGATGTTTGTAATTAGTTTTCATCGTAGTAAATTTAAACATAACCACAGTATATATATTAGTATAATTAAACGAAGTCTTAAATTAGTTTTGTACTGAAAGTATGAAACTGCTCTTACTTTTTTCGTTTTATATGAGTACATCGAAAATTAATTACAAACATAGATATGTGTCTTCTCAATATATTTGCAGAGTTTAGATTAAATCCGGCGTTTTGTTTTTGTATTAAAGCGGAATCACGTTTGTATGGAAACTCGAGCCTCCTGGGGACCCTTAAAACCCATTAACTTAGGTTTCTAATAATAGAGAACTTTTCCTAATAAATCCATAATCAATCAATTCTCAAGATAAATTAACTATCTATACAAAAAATGCACAAGATTGGCCTGACAGCTGATAGATATTATGAAGTGTCCATGTTTTTTTGTTAGTTGGCAATGGTAAAAGCTATTCAATGTGATGAGTTAATGATGATTAATTAACCAAGCGTCGGTAGCGTAATGGCTAGGGCCACTACCTCTTATCCGGATGGTCGTGTTTCGAATCCCGTCACGTACCAATGTGTATACGAATTTCGATTTTATATGTACGTTTATCCGACGCTCTTACGGTGAAGGAAAATATCGTGAGGAAAAACGCACACGCCTGCGAAGAAACTCGAAGGTTGTGGCGGGATACTTTTCCGGTTGTCGAACAAAGCGGGCGCGTAGCCGAATAAGTCACTATTGCAACAATTACGTGCATAGCATATGAGTACCGAGTGACCAGGATTTTTTGTAATTTTGACTAATTTGAGATAATTCACGTACACACTTGTTATTTTATTACCCAGCCTAGGTTTGATAGGTCGTTAAAACTTTAGTAGGTAAGTTATTTTTTTATTTAATTTACGACAGTTATTTTTTTTATAAATAAATTTCTTATTATGTATGATCCAAACTTAGCCTAAGTAGTAGTTACATGTGATGAGCTTAAAGTTGGTGTCATTGATATTTCTATACAAACTACGGTATAATAGTTTAAGGGTAGGTCCAAGAAACTTCTAATACATATATACTCCTCGCAATAAAAAAATAAAAATGAGAGTACATTAGAATAAGCCAGTGATTTAAGGTGACGATACTGCTACACTAAGGAAACCTGTGTTATGTTCTGTGTTCCTTTCTTTTATTCACAATTGGTAAGCCCTTGGCATCATCTCACCTGATGGTAAGTGACAATGATGCCGAAATTGGAAGCGAGCTAACCAAGATTCCCATTCCCCAACGCAATTTGGATCTGGCTATCTTATCTTCAAGCCGGAACATATCAATGCTGTTAACACTAATGTTTGGCGGCAAGACTTTGATAAGATGGTGGTAGCTAGCCAGGTGGGCTATGAAAATGCCCTACCACCAGCCAAACCGAGTCTTACAAGCTGACCCTGCCGGGAATCGAACCTGCGACCTCCTGATGTGAAGCGAATGGACTAACCATTACGCCACGGAAGCGGTTAAATTTGCAATGCTAGTGCTGCCGGTGCATTATTTGCAGCAGCCTCATTCTGAGGTGGAACACCCGGTTGCAGCAGGGCGTCTATAAAACTACACCCAGCGCAAATTGGGTTTTAAGTTTTCACGTCCTCCTTCATTTTATTTTCTTATCCTTCACATTGCTCACGTGCACCAGAGGATTTTCTCTAAAATGCACCACTTTTTAGGAATCCGTACCTCGAAAGGAAAAAACGGAACCCTTATAGGATCACTTTGTTTTTCGTCCGTCTGTCCGTCTGTCTGTCTGTCAAGACCCTTTTTCTCAGGAACGCTTGGAGGTGTCAAGCTGGAATTTATATCAAATACTCAAGTCTACTGTCCCTTGAAGCTGTGAAAAAATCAAACTTCTAAGCCAACGCAATCAAAAGATACAGCCGTTTATGCCGCAAATTTCCGCAAATTTTCGACACTCGCAAGGGAATCAAAACCTACAGGGTACTTCCCGTGAACTCAGAATCTTGAAATTTGGTACGAAGCAACATCTTATAGCACAGATTAAGGAAAAAATTGCGAAAACTGTAAATTTTTAGTTACAGCATATAATAAAAATATTTTTCATAATTTTAAAATACCATAA
The DNA here is from genome assembly GCA_947284805.1 of Coleophora flavipennella. Classification (NCBI taxonomy): domain Eukaryota; kingdom Metazoa; phylum Arthropoda; class Insecta; order Lepidoptera; family Coleophoridae; genus Coleophora; species Coleophora flavipennella. Next base: position 4,625,448 of record OX369297.1, read on the forward strand.
CTATGACTCGATTGTCGTGATGGGTGAACTTTCACTTATATACCTACAGGTTTGTACGGAACCCTCGGTGCGCGAGCCCGACTCGCACTTGACCGGTTTTTTGAAGCAAATCCTAGCAGAGAACAATGCAAAAACAATAAAATAAAACAACGAATGCGTTCACCACAAATCCCGCCAAAATCTCTATTGTATGGTTGTTCTACCGCAGATTTCATTAGGTACTTACTTATTTAGGCTGATATACATCAAGAATTGCATAAATAAAAATGATGCGTACATTACGTGCGCTGTAATGTAATGTATGTTTAAATTGTATTTAATGTGCGCGTTGATATTTGCGCAGATCTCGAGCGCTCGTCCTATTTTCGCGTAAACTTAAGTGCAAGCGCAATTTTTCGCCTTTGGAATATTAAATGTTACGCGTTTAGGTCAAGGCGAAACTTAACCTTGTATTTCATCCTTTTTGTTTTACAAATTCGTTTAAAAACATGTTCATTACTATCTACTTACTAACACAGAGTAAACTCATCATCATCATCACTACAGCCGAAAGACGTCCACTGCTGGACAAAGGCATCTCAACAGAGTAAATTACTATTTAGTACTTAGAGCTTTAACTAAGACAGGCGTGTTTATAGTAAATCGAAACGAAGCCATAATCAACCGGAGATGGTTTAACTCCTGAGCGTGCGAGGAACTCAATGAAACCGAGAGTATATTAAGTTGGCGTTTAGTCAAAATCATAATCATAATTTAGTAAAAAAACATTTAATAAATATTATATAACTAGCTGTCCCGGCGAACTTCGTACCACCTTACACTACACTACACACCCTACCCTACCCTACACTACACTACCCTACCCTACTCTACCTTACCCTACCCTACCCTACTCTACCCTACCCTACCATATCCTACCCTACCCTACACTACACTATACTACACTACATTACACAACCCTACCTTATCCTACATTACACTACCCTACCCTACCCTACACTACACTATCCTACATTACACTACCCTACCCTACCCTACTATACACTATCCTACACTACCCTACCCTACATAAGAACCTTCTCCTGACAATAACGAACTCAACAAAAAAAATTTAGCGAAATCGGTCCAGCCGTTCACGCGTGATGCGATGACCAAGGGAAATAGAGATTCATTTTTATACATAAAGATAAAATAAAAATCACAAAAGATTCTAACACACATGGCGCTACCTTATTTGCGGATAAACCATGGACCTAAACTAAAACTCAACATTTTCGCAATGAAGATGGTCCAAACTCCACAGATAATAGTCTATTTACTATTTAGATTTAGTTTATCTATGTCACATGAAGGAAATTAAAAACTAATTACTTTTCACTCCCTAGAGACTATAGTCAAAGCATATATATTAGTACTAACATACAGTATGGACACTCCCTGCCGCTCTCTAGATTGCGACTTCACCTCCTCGTCACCCAGATTGATATAGATTGGTTACAGTTTGGGTGTTGAACTTATAGGATTTCGCCGCCATTTTGTTTGTTCCGTCATTCCTTTTTTGAAATGTCATTTCTGGCCCGTTGTATGAAGTGTTCAGGGTGTGCTAAAGTGGTCACTATATTATATATATGGTAGGGCTATATTGGCGTACTTTTAGAGCATGAGAAGTAAAGTTCTTCTCTCCGATCCTCCCACGTCCAAGCAACGACCTAAGCCGAGGTCCGGGCCCACCTGGGCGCCCTTAGGCAGTTGCATCTTTTTGATTTGCACTAGGTTGAGTGCCCTCCGCACTCGCCTCCCCTGCCCGGTGAAGTTGTAAAGGCCCCCACGGCCAACAACAAGCTTGTCCTTTCGAAAAAAAAAGCATGAGAAGTGAAAAAGTACTTAATAGGATAGATAGATTTCTAGTATCGGAGAGATATTGTCCTTCTTCTTCGAGTATCATTATCTTAAATAATCTGCACTGACCACAGACACAAAGGATGTTCTGTGGCACTGACCACAAACACAAAGAATATACGACTTCTTGCTGTAAGATATATCTTAACGGATTTTTTTTTATCACACTTTTTTAAAAAAGAGCTGTTTGATTTCTCGTAAACAAGGACCAAAATATTTTTTTGATCCCTAGGGAAGGAAAAGTTATTTAAATTTGGAATGTTGATATTGATAGTAAATGTTCCAATCACCAAAGAGATCGATCACGAACATTGTATGAACAAGTGGCCATTCAGATTACCGACTCGGTACAGTACCTACGTTTTATCGACGAGCTACAGACGCTTTTTGTGTGAGCTATGAATACATGTTTATCTTGACATCCAAACATGCGCCGGCATTTCACCCACTTCCCACCAATTCAAATCCTAAGCTTTGTACCACAGAAGAAATAAGGGGAGATCCATTCATTACGTGAGCTTAAATTTAATGAAAGCTTCGGCAAAATTTCACCAAGGATCAACCAATTCAAGTACCTATTCGAGTACCTATTTCGGATTATTTCGGCAATTTCCGGTCGCGTGCGGCGCACGAAATCTATCCTAAAAATGCATACATTTTGTACTAAGCATATTCCATCTCACGCGCCAGGCGGTTTTCACTGTGTCTCATAGAAGTTGTAGAGCTTATTGCGTGCGCTGTAACTTGCACACGGGGTCGTTTTGGACAAGCTAAAATAAGATCTAATTCTTTTGTAGTAGAAAGCCAAACAACTCAGCTTGATTTTATTCTATTCTTATTACAAAAATATGGTAGTACGATCAGTTATGTAATTTCTGTATAGGCACGTATAGGTATGGTATAGGGCAGTACGGATGAGTATAGATAGGTAGGTAGAGGATATTGTTGTAAAGGAATACTATAATAGGTAGAAGGTACATACATTTTCATGAGGTTTAAAATGGTAGTGCGCCGCACGAGCGCACTTAAGGTGCAGCCGACACTGAAAGTAATATATATATGTGTGTAGTTACTCCATACTGGACGAGCCGTATCATTTTTTTCCTTTGCTTTCACAGAAAAAAATGTATTTCGTAAAAGACAGCTGTAACGCTTTAGGTATTTGGTAATCGAAGCAAAATAGGTACATTAGATAAAAAGTATTTAATAATAATAGGGAAATCTCACTAGAGGGTAAGGGGTGTAATCCATCATATCAAGGGAAGGGGACGATTGAATTTTTTTTCAAATTAAAAAAAAAATTCACGTAATTAATGGACCTCCCCCAAGGTTGACCAAACCCAAGTAAATCACCGAGCTTGCATAACATGTATTGTTTACAAAGTCAGCACCTGCTGCCTGACGCCGTCATTGGCTCACTTAATTACGTCAGATCCGTCTGTCCGTTTGTCTGCTTCTACAGTGCCGTATTTAGGCATCAGCTAATCAAACAATAAGTTCAATAGTTGTTCTATTTATTATACGAGTACCTACTATCTAGTTCACACCTCATAATTATTTCCACTGATTAAAACCTATATCGTTTTCTTTTTTAACCCCCGACGCAAAAGGAGGGGGTGTTATAAGTTTTAAACCTGTAGCACGACGATAGGTAGGTAGGTATGACAAGGGCGTGGGTTGTAAATGAGACGTCGTGCTTACTGATAGTTAATGTTTATAGTGAAGTAAAAGACCTAAAAAGAACATAAGAATTAGAAAAACATTATATACTTAAATTTTAAATGAAAATCACAATACATAAATCAATTTGACCCGAAATGGGTCTTTCAGGAAGTACAAATAATTTAATAAATATTTATTAACAATTTGCGATGGTTACGATGAACAGAAAGATGATTGAATTTTCGGTTTTGAAATCAAATGTCAGCGCATTCGTAAAAGAATAAATAGATGGAATGAAAAAAGGTCGAATGAAAGAAAAACGAATAACAGAGTACTGCGTAAAATTAACCTATTGTCTGTCTCTATCTCACATGCTAATCGGACGGACCGATTTAAATGTTTTTTTTTAAAGTTTGTAATAGATTAAAGGAAATTATTCTTAACAGTGTTTAATAGAAATCAATTCAGCCATTCATGGATATTGTCAAATGCCCGTTAAAAAGGGTAAGAGAGAGGGGTGTAGCTTTAATTAAAAGAATGTACACCCTAAACCAATTTAAGGTGTTAAAAAAAAACTATATCATCATCATCATCATATCAGCCGAAAAACGTCCACTGCTGGACAAAGGCCTCCCCCAAGGATTTCCACGACGACCAATCCTGCGTTGCCCGCATATAACGGAAAACAAATTTTACGATTTTGATAGGAAACTTTCGGTAGCAGCTGCGACCTAGCCAATCGCGACACGCGCTAAAGAAATCTTGGAAATTTCGAATATCTGGGGGAGGGGGGATACGACACACATATCTCCCCCCCCCCTTTCTACGCCCCTGCCTGATTCGAGCTTACCGCTATCAGTTGTTAATGACTAGGGCACCAAACGTTTCGAGTCCGGCCCTGTCTGTTCGACTAATTTATTATCGTAACACGCAAGTGAGAGGCTGATAGGCCCTCTATTGAGTGTTAATTGATTTATGCAATTGTTATTCGAAACTTTCTATTGGTTGGCACTTGTCAGGATCAAAACAGTACATTCATTATCATCAATGATATTCAAGATATGTGTTCAACAAAGTAGGTGAAAACTACACTCTTTCTGATAGTCCTAAAATAGTGATTACATATTTTGATTTGTAAAAAATCAAGAAATAAACAATCATTATATAATAACGTCAAAATCAAATCCTTGTTATATATAAAAAAAAATTATGTCAACATGAAAACAATATGACACGAGAAGTAATACATTAAAATCATTGACTGTCATGAATGCCTTTGACAAGTGTAGGCCAGTTCACACGGACAGCACCCGGTCACGAGTATAACGCGAGAGTCAGCCATCCCGGCTCCCGATGCCCCACCATCCACACGAACACCCGAACGAATATAACAAACAAACAAATAGCATTCTTACTACAAGGCACACAGGGACGTCTGAACCGGGGGGCAGCGGGGGTAGTCTCCCCCACCAAAAATGTTCATGGGGTGGCATGAATATATTTTTTTGTCACACCTTTTCATAAAACCACAGTTGGTTCATTAATAAGTGCGTATAAAATTCTACTTTGTTCCCTAGGGAGTTTTGATTTCTCTCTTCTAACCGGCCCACGTTCGAGCTGGAGTTTGAGCTAATCTATCTTCTGATTGCTCCGCATTTATGTTTTTGTTTTGTTAAGAAAAATTGTGTGTGTCACTCGGGGCCAAAATATTTTACTCTCGGGCATCTTATAATTGTATTCCTCGCTTAGCTCAGAATTTAAACTGACGCCCTCGTCGGAAAAAAATGTTACTTTGTCCCAGTGCTTTGTCCCCTTGCTACGCAAATAAATCTGAACAAGAAAAAGGCTTATCGAACAAGACAACTAAAGACCTACTATTAATATACAAAACGATTTTTATCTTTAAAGCGCAATCGAAACCAACCCTATTCTCAGTCTACGGATGTACCAAAGTTTATTATAGCTCATTCACGTATAGGGAAATTTAACCAGAATATTGAGGTCTTTGGCGAAAAAACCTGTTAAGGCCCGGCAGCCCTGAAACTTTTGTCTTTGTCTTTTCTTAAAAGTGAAAAGAGGGAAGAAAATAACCACATTTTTTAAATTTTTGGATGTTTTTCTTTATTTTTCTTTTATAGAAACCAATTTGAAAAACTAGCCTCAGAATAATGTAGACTTTCAATGTATTTTATTTATTTATAGTGTTGATAATCTTTAAGTACAACTTGAAAAAACTTAACTATCTTTGCATGTTTTTATGAGCGGCAGAAGTATTAATTATCGTGTTTTGAGTATAAGAATAATGAAGAACAGTTCTTGAACAACAACATATATTTATTCTGGATTAAAACAACGACTATTTCATACCTTAAGACTCAACCAAAAACAGGTCGATTTAAATCTTGGCCTTAATTTTTGAGGGTTGGTAGTTTAGTTCGGCATCACCATAGCTAGTGCTCTTTAGTGTACTGTGACCGGTAACCTCGTATGAACATTTTATTGCCGGTTCGTAATGTTCGTTCAGTCAGACAGACCAGAACAGAACAGATCTAAGTAGAACCGTTGCGTTGTCCTTTAAATTTTAAGAAATATCTAACGGTAGCTAGTGTAGAAAATATTTTTTTTACTATTATTATTATTTTATACACTAGCAGCTCTATGAGCTGATGCGTGTATATCACTGCACTTATGTTTATTAATTTTTAAAATTTTGTAATACTTTTTTGTTGGTCGGTAAATAAAACCACGTTAAAACACCTATATAGAGAAACCATAGAGAAATGCAGAAATCTTTGGGGGACGCTTTTGTTCAGCAGTGGATGTCCTTAGGCCGATATGATGAAACGAGCAACCCTTGCAGACATATTGTGTTTTATTTTTGGTGAACGTAAATCAAGCAAATATCGCCATATTAAGTTTGATTAGCCCGGGCATTGAGCCGCTTCCGGTTCTTAAAAGAGCCCTCTTTGTTACAAAGTCATTGACTTGATTCGCTGTAGTTATTCACATGTTTTGATTAATGAATTTGTGGCGTTCAATATGAAGAGAAGAAAGGTTCCAAAAAATAACAGTAATCAGAGTTTTGCTAGTAAACAATATTAATTCTTTGATATTGCCAGCTTCTTTAGGAATATTTCAGCTATTGGTAGGTAGGTACACCCATATGTGTATAATTTTATAAGTACAGTGTAATCTCACTAATCCGGCACTAAAAAACCACCGGAGGGTGCCGGATTATTGGAATGTTCGGATTACTGGATTATACTGAAAAAGTCATATATAATGAATAAAATAAAGCATTTCATAGAGGTAATAAATGTATGTAATGTATTAAATTAACATGTAGGTACATATGTAATTAACTAGTTTTAAAATAATCCTTGATTGAGGTGTGCTTTTGTGCAACTTGTAGTCCTTGCTTAAAAACCTTTTCTCGCATGATGAGGGAGGCGTGGGCGGAGGGTGCCGGATTATTGGACGTGCCGATCTATCGAAGTGCCGGATTAGTGAGATTATACTGTATTACATTCATCATCGTAATTATCAGCCGAAAGACGTCCACTTCTTTACAAAGTCGTCCCCCAAGGATTCCCAGGATTATCCAGCGGCTGCCCGCCACCTTACCGGGTCGTCGGACCAAGTATACCATTTCATTACATTTTTTTATTAATCTAGGTAATAATTTTGTTGTAGCAGAGTATGCCTTTTGTAGGGTTCAGTGTCCAAAGGGTGCTACGGGACCATATTTTATAAGCCTATAATATACGCTACGCCGTCCGTCCATAATCTGTCCGACATATTTTAAAAGGCCTTTGAACCATAAAAGCAATAATAGGTAGCCAGTTATTTTTTTACAGATTATGTGTTATTATAGCGCATTCCCTAACAAATAATAAAAACTATAGAAGTAAAAATATAAGTGTGGTCCCCATATAAGAAACGTGTTTTTCAAGCAATACAAGCAAAAACAAAACCGGCCAAGTGCGAGTCGGACTCGCGCAAAGTAGGGTTCCGTAGCCTTTTCAAAAATTAAAAGTACTTATATTAAAAAAATTAGTTGTCTGTAAAGTCGGTTTACGGACGATAGTTTAACGTGATAACGTTATAAGAAAATAGTGATGGAATGGTTTCATAATATCGAAAGAATCATTACATTTATCGCCGCAATTATCGTAGCTATAAACAATTGACACCACATTCACTTTTCACTGCACTTCATACTTGACGAAAACATGTAAATGTATTAATGTATAGCAGCTGTCCACGCGGACGCATCGCTCACTCAAGTAGGAGAGAGACAGATGTCGAACGCAGCCGAACGCGGAGGCTGATTGTGCCTCTTTGTCGCTCATTGCGCGCTCTCGCTTGCACTTCAAGCCTTAAATGGAACGCCTCAAAGCGAGGTAACGTCGCATGCGTCATGTTTTTTCGTGCGTGCAGCCGGCTCCATCGAATTATAAGACGTTATCACGTCAAAAACAAACAAACCTCATTCTAGTCTATGGCCGATCGCCATTGTTAGATGAGCGCGCATAGGAAAACTGATTATTTTTTCCCGCCATAGCGAAAAAAGCAAAACATGTAGATGTACTATAGTATAGCAGCTGTTCACACAGACACATCGCTCACTCAAGTTGGAGAGAGACGGATGTCGAACGCTGCCGAACGTAAAGGCCGATTGTGCTTCTTTGTCGCTCGTTCGCGCTCTCGCTTGCACTTCAAGACTTACACGGAACGCCTCAGAGCGAGGTAACGACGCATGACGGAACGCCTCAGAGCGAGGTAACGACGCATGCGTCATGTTTTTTCGTGCGTGCAGCCGGCTCCATCGAATTATAAGACGTTATCACGTCAAAAGCAAAACATGTAGATGTACTATAGTATAGCAGCTGTTCACACAGACACATCGCTCACTCAAGTTGGAGAGAGACGGATGTCGAACGCTGCCGAACGTAAAGGCCGATTGTGCTTCTTTGTCGCTCGTTCGCGCTCTCGCTTGCACTTCAAGACTTACACGGAACGCCTCAGAGCGAGGTAACGACGCATGACGTAACGCCTCAGAGCGAGGTAACGACGCATGCGTCATGTTTTTTCGTGCGTGCAGCCGGCTCCATCGAATTATAAGACGTTATCACGTCAAAAAAACAATATTATATTTACATAAGTATGGAAAATCCGTCAACTTTTTACAAACCCAACTTCACATCTTAAGTTTGTCGACTATTACTCCTAAACCAAAGTATTAGGTCTTTACCTATGAAATTGCTGATTGTATAAAAAAGTTTAAAGATGAAAACTAATATTAAGAACAATAGATACTAAAAAAAATTTATTCTTAAAATTAGACTATTAGAAATTTAATGGTGGTAAACATATGCCTATTGTTTAGATATTTTGAGAGCACGGTGGCTTTAACCCCATGAAGTCGGGTTTTCCAGCTGAAAAAATCGCCTTTCAAATACACATTTTCAATTTTAAAGCTCTAGAGTTATCGCAGCAGTTTATTCGTTACTAATGTCATATTTGGGAATACCCCTCATAAGATTTCGCCACTTTCAGGAAAATTCAAGAAAATTAACTAGTCAAAAAAATGCCCCATCTAACCACTAAGAAACGCCTTTATTCCATTCAATGGTATCTACATAGCTCAGGGCATTGGAATATGTAAGACATGCCACTAGTTACTAATAAAAGAACATAAGTAGGGTCACCATAAGGTCAATAATAAACAGAATTAACTTTTTTATTTTCAATAAAAATTGGCATTGAACTTAAAAAACTGAATCGATCATTTCATACGTAAAGACCTATTATATAGTACTAACGCCTAAATTAAGAAAGCCTACTTAGCCGTGAAAGTTTTCATTTTATATGTTAATTTTTGATTGTTTTTTTTTCAGATATCTTGAAATAAAAACTTGAACGAAAATTAGCACTTTATAGCTTAACTAGTGGATGCCCGCAGCTTCGCCCGCGCAGATCCCAATTTTTACGGTTCCCGTGGGAATTTCCCAAAATCCTTTCTTAGCGGATGCCTACGTCATAACATCTACCTGCATGCCAAATTTCAGCCCGATCCGTCCAGTGTTTTGGGCTGTGCGTTGATAGATCACTATATTAGTCAGTCAGTCACCTTTGAGTTATACAGGGTCTTCGGCAGATGGTTGAAAATACGAAAATGGGGGATAGGTGGGGTCGCCTCCCACCTATTTTGAGAATTAAAAAAAATCTAGGACTTGTAATTTTTTTTACAGGATTTTTTTTCCTTTTTTTAGAAATTTTGCCATTTTTATACCTTTGAACACATGTAACTTTTTGTTTTTTAAAGCTAGCTCCAAAATCTTTTTTTTAATAGACTTTTATAAGATTGTCGGCTCTAAAAAAAATTATGTTTGTTTCAAGTTATTGCTAAAAACAAAAATGTGGGCCCCCGAACTTAAAAAAAAGTTGAACAAAAATTTAAAAGTCAACTTTGCGATGCATTTAAAAAAAAATAATGGGGCTGGAAGGCTTCTGTTTTTTTTAAAACATCTCTAAAGCTTAGGGTTTTGAATGGTATGTAATTTGTTTCGGTATCTTTTTTGTAACCGGAGTTGTTAATTTTTTTTACTCAATTGGACCATGTTGACGAAATTCCACTAGTTACATGTTTTGTGAAATGTATCAAATGCAAAGTTGAAAATAATGTAAATACTTACTGTTGGGACTGTTACAAAGAGCAGGTACGTTTTTTTACATTCTTGCACACACATAATGGCTATCTTTTGTCATTTATTGGCATATTGCAGTTAGCACTTCCATATTCCAATAAAATGTCCGCATATTCCGCTTTGGTAAATTGAGCCATTTTAAACCACAACAAAGTCTTAACAAAACGTCTGATAATAACAAAAAGTGACAAACAACAAAAAAACTTAACAAAATCACAAACACAGCAAAGTGAAATTAACGAAAACAAAAAAAAAACGTTAACGTTATTAACGTGTTAAGTTTTTTTGTTGTTTGTCACTTTTTGTTATTATCAGACGTTTTGTTAAGACTTTGTTGTGGTTTAAAATGGCTCAATTTACCAAAGCGGAATATGCGGACATTTTATTGGAATATGGAAGTGCTAACTGCAATATGCCAATAAATGACAAAAGATAGCCATTATGTGTGTGCAAGAATGTAAAAAAACGTACCTGCTCTTTGTAACAGTCCCAACAGTAAGTATTTACATTATTTTCAACTTTGCATTTGATACATTTCACAAAACATGTAACTAGTGGAATTTCGTCAACATGGTCCAATTGAGTAAAAAAAATTAACAACTCCGGTTACAAAAAAGATACCGAAACAAATTACATACCATTCAAAACCCTAAGCTTTAGAGATGTTTTAAAAAAAACAGAAGCCTTCCAGCCCCATTATTTTTTTTTAAATGCATCGCAAAGTTGACTTTTAAATTTTTATTCAACTTTTTTTTTAAGTTCGGGGGCCCACATTTTTGTTTTTAGCAATAACTTGAAACAAACATAATTTTTTTTAGAGCCGACAATCTTATAAAAGTCTATTAAAAAAAAGATTTTGGAGCTAGCTTTAAAAAACAAAAAGTTACATGTGTTCAAAGGTATAAAAATGGCAAAATTTCTAAAAAAAGGAAAAAAAATCCTGTAAAAAAAATTACAAGTCCTAGATTTTTTTTAATTCTCAAAATAGGTGGGAGGCGACCCCACCTATCCCCCATTTTCGTATTTTCAACCATCTGCCGAAGACCCTGTATATATATTTAGATATTTCGCAATCGGATCCCTGAATTGAAAAATAGTTTTAGTTTTTTCCCCATTGCGTTGGGGAATCTTGGTAAGCCCGCTTCCATCTTCGGCAACATCGTCACTTACCATCAGGTGAGATGATGCCAAGGGCTTACCAATTGTAAAAAAAAAAAAAAAAAAAGGAAACCCTCAGTAGTTTAAAAAGACCTATTCAATGATACCCCACGCGAAATGGTACATCAACTAAAAGAAATTCACCCCCTCTTTACATTTATGGGGAGGTACCCTAAAAAAAATTTTTTTTCAAGATTTTATTGTGCCACTTTGTCGTCGTGATTAATGTGTATACCCATGCCAATGCCATGCCATATTACAGCTTTCTAGTACAATTAGTCTCTGAGCTTAGCCACGGACAGACCGACACGACAAAATTATAAGGGTTCCATGTTCACTTCGGAACCCTAAAAATGAATAACGTTTTGAAAACGGTCTCTATTTCTCCATGGCCAACGGGACGCTATTACTAAGCCTCCGCTGTCTGTCCGTCTGTCAGCGGGCTGTATTTCATAAACCGTAATAGGTAGAAAGCTGAAATTTTCAAAAAGTGTATATTTCTGATGCCGCTATAACTGAAAATATTAAAAATTAAAATTAAAGGGGGCCCCCTAATTCAAGAACCTTTTTTAAGAAATGTGAGGAAACTAGCGATATTTAGTACATTTAGTACAATGGATCCCTTCGTACGCTAGTACTAATATACAGGGTGAAACAAAACTGGTGTAGGTCCCGTTAACTGGAGCTTCTACTCATCATACTGAACAACTTTCCCCAAGGAACCCATAGTCAATTATTCGACGCTCCATACACAAATGCACAAAATTGGTAAATTGCCATTTTTTTTTATATTTTAGCAAACTTGTAGAACAATAGTTGTTCAGTATGATGAGTAGGAGCTCTAGTTAAAAGGACCTACACCAATTTTATTACACCCTGTATATTAAACTGTGCCTTCGTGTGCGCCTTCGTCTGACACATGACACAAATGTCACTCATTTGCCATATTTACCTGTTTACCAGCCTTGGACAATAAATATTAATATTGTGTGTAAACACCTATTTAAAATAAATATTTTGCAATTTGGAATTAGATACAGAAGGTCGATGCCATAATATAATTATGATTCTGACCCCAACCAAAGAGTAGATATATTTGATTTTTTTATCCATGTTTCTATAAATAGATCTTTTCTGTTCCTATTATAATCTCAGTAGGTGTTCAAAAGTCGAACTCTAAAGGTTTTCAAGATATTTGTATTATTGTAAGGGGGGTCAGAATGATGGTATTTGACCTCATCTACCAATCGGCAGCTAGTCATATTCTATGAAACAGCCTACTGTCATATAGTACTTTATAATTGTGTATCTACTAACTATGCAATGAATAAGCCTTTACTTTAATTTACGAAGTAACTAGTATCTCATCTGAGCTTTAGTGTGTAAGTATGTGCGTGCACACCAAAAAAAAAAGGAAAAAAAGTACGCCAGTAATATAGAAGTCATTGAAAAAAAGTTTATTATCACAAGCATTTATATAACTTGCAATGTATGTACTTATGTTTGTTCGGGTGGAATCTTGTAATTTAAATTTGACCCACTTCCCGGTTTCCGATTAAGCTGAAATTTTGCATGCATATATATATCGCGTGACAATGCAATATTAAAAGCTTGTATCTAAATGTTTTTAGGTTTTTCGAATATTTTTTTCACACCACATCATCACACAGTTATTAACACAAAAAGATAAAAACATATTATATAGAGATGTGATGGACTGGTGCTTCGGGACACAAATCTGTGTTTCGGGACACCAGGCCCCACCCTATGGAATTATTACTGATATAATTTTAAAATATATATTTTTTATCCACAATTGGTAAGCCCTTGACATCATCTCACCTGATGGTAAGTGACGATGATGCCGAAGATGGAAGCGGGCTTACCAAGATTCCGCAACGCAATGAGGAACTGGCTATCTTATCTACTAGCCACAACACATCAAATCCTATTAATATTGATGCTTGGCGGCAAGACTTAGATAAGATAACCGACTTCAAACGCACTAGTCGCCACTACGATTTCCGAAGGTTCCCGTCGATTTCTCTGGGATGCCATCATCAGATCCTGGTTTCTTTATCATGGTACCACCCTAGAGATATCTCCTTTCCAACAAAAAAGAATGATCAAAATCGGTTTATAAACGACAAAAATATCCGCGAACACACATAAAACATAAAAAAATATATACGGTCGAATTGAGAAACCTTCTCGTTTTTTGATGTAACTGCTAAGACTAGGCAAGCTCGACTCTTAACATTCGAATAGCCTAAACACCTTGCTTGAAAACGACTTTCTTTGTTTCCAGTTCCAGCTCCGCTACCCGTACCGCAAAAGCCTGATACGAAAGCAGAGCACCATCCCACATTCTACCCCGTTCTTCTGCCAGGAATCCCTCCCCTACGGCCGCAGCAAGCGCCCCCCGACCTCTGTCCATAGACTGCGGCCGGGGGACATAAACGTGGTGGCAGCGATCGGGGACTCCTTGGTGGCAGGCAGCGGGGCGCTCGAGGAGTTCGCGTTGGGAGCGATCATAGAGTACAGAGGGGTGTCTTGGTGTGCAGGTAAGTCAATTTTAATAAATGGCAAGGCAAGAGAAAGAGCTTTAAATTAAAAGAGGCAATGATTAAGGAGGGTAGAAGTCACAATAAGTAAAAAAAGTAAGTATGTGGTTTTATGAAACCACGGTAAAAGTGAAACTTTCCAGAGGACGAAACTATCATACCGTCAGACGAAAGTGACCGTCACGCGACATGCAACACACAGACGAAAACATGTGAGACGATGTAATAAAAGTTTCACTTTAAAAAACAGTAAGGCTCTAATAACCTTAAGGGCGTCATCATATCAGCTCATATACTTAGCCACCGAGGCCCTCGATCCTACCTTGAATTAGGGCGATCGGGCCTTAGTCGACCACGCGGGCCTAGTGCAGGTTGGTCGACTTCACATGCAACTTCGAATTTCTTCGCAGGTGGGTGCAGGTTTCCTCACGATGTTTTCCTTCACCGTAAGAGCGTTGGATAAGCGTACATATGAAATCGAAATTCGAAAACACATTGGTACGTGGCAGGATTTGAACCACGATCACCCGGACAGGAGGAAGCGGCCCGTACCATTACGCCACCGACGCTCTGGCTTAAGGCCCAGGGGTACTAAAAAATCTGTCTTTGGCTTTTTCTTTACGTGTAAAGAGAGAAGATAATAACCACACTTTTGCACTTTTTCGATGTTTTCGTTTTTATTTTCATCATATTTATCTTAAATAAAAATCCATTCGATGTTTTCCCTTCAGTCACCTATGAACTTTATTTCAGTAAATAAACCATATTATCAAATTATTTATTTTAAGAATAAAACCGAAAATAGACGATAAAATGGTTCGAAAAGAGGTACCTTTGCGAAATTATTCTATCGAGCCAACTTTATTAAATCGTGTTTCCAGTCGATGTAGTCCCTCGAAACTATTCTCAATAATACCAGTATGTTTTCCTAGAATTTTAATTTACTGTTAACTACTTCAAAAATGAATTCTAAAAACCTGTTTAAGTGGATTTTAAGGTACCACTGGGCCTTAACCAATCTGAAAGGCTTAACTTTGAGCGTCTCAGTGAAACTTAGGCACACCTGGTGGCCGACAGTGAGTTCAAAATAAAGTTTACCTGTGCGTCATGTCGTAAGGTTTGATTTTATCAATTTATTTCGTTGTTGTAGGAAAAAATCAGAAAAAACCTTTTTTTAACATTTTTGATTGAAGTCCCATCTTCGATTGTATAGTCCATGGTTGGTTAAAGCCTTGAAACGAGTTCATTCTTAGCGCGCTGCATACTAACGTAATTTGGTCCTTATTTAAATTTTAATCAATCAAAGTGATTGATTGGTAACACATCCTAGACACTAACATCTATGCTAGTGGTTTGTCGGATTTTTTTTCAAAATAATTTCCAAATTCCGTTCACTCGTCTGTGCCTAACGGAGGAGTTCTCTTTTTCTTTTGAAGTAAAACTTCTTTACGCACGCTTGACTTGGGGAGTAAGCTGGTGGATGCGTGACGAGAGCCTTACGGAAGTGGGATCGGGCGAGGCGAACGGAAGTTGAGAGGGATACATAAATTATAAAGATAAATTTAATAAATTTAAGATATAAAGAGAGATAATAATATTATCTCTATAATAAATTGATTACCAACAATATAGGTTGCCAAGGCAACAATATCGGTTGTCAAAACAATTAAAACAAACATATAAGATAAAAAAAGCATCGATCATTTTCAGAGGATAATAAAACTCTTTTGATAAACTGTCGATACCTCCATATGACAAAAAAGATTTGATTATATTTGAAGACTAAGGTAGCTGTTATACTGATGTTGAAGAAGTAAAATCTCAACAAAATTAAATTAAGGAAACGTACTTTGGTTTTATTTCAATACTAGCTTTTTCCCGCGGCTTTGCCCGCTTTGAGGGTTAGAGGTGCGCGAGCCGCAAGCAGCTCGCGAGCGTGGACATTAGTTCCAGATCCCTATTCTATTCTGATTAGCAGTCTATGTTATTTCCTACTCCCTCAATCATCTCTGTGCAAAAAAAATCACAGTAATCCATTGCGATGTTAAAGAAATGAAACAAAAAAAGATTATTTCTTCAGTTCCCTCAGGAATTGTATCGGACTATGCTATTTTCACAAATTAAAAAGTAACCTTTGTCCTTCTTAGTGACACAGGCTACCTGCATGTCAAATTTCATCAATCGAGGTATTGAAGCGTGAAATGGTAACAAACAAACACATTTTCACATTTATAATATTAGTAAGTACAATTACTGTATCCAAATGTATGGCCATCATTGCTATACTGATCACTAAGCCTGTAACGATTGCTAGTGGGAAAAGGAGTTTTTCTAAACTAAAGCTGATAAAAAGTATCTGCGATCGACAATATCTCAATCTAGGTAAATTGACAAACTTGGCAAATCGAGAATGAAATAGTGGAAAACATAGACTTTGGTATCCTTATAAAATCCTTATAAGTTCGCCGATAGAAAGGCTGAAATGTAATCTTTTTTATTTTTTATTTATTTAATGGTTATTTTTGCATGGCTTTGAATGAATGGCAGATAGGGCGCGCCGTAGATATCTCGATAAACAAACACATTTTCACATTTATATTATTTGTTAATATTAGTAAGGATAATAGAGGTGCGGTGGTACGGAACCCTCGGAGTGCTAGTCCGACTCGCACTTGGCCCGTTTTTTCAGAATACTTTATTTAAAAACATTAGCGGATTTATAAAACTAAAACCACACAAACACAACATTTTAGTGAACAAACTCTTTTTCGAAAAAAACAGTTAGTATACACTCCAGCAATTTCGTGTCTTGCATATGTATAAATTTTCATTTTAATCGACCCATCCAATTTCAAGAAATTTTAATTTATTATATTTACTGGTGTTGGCTTAGAGAGAAGCGGCAGTGGTCACTTTCGTTCAGGTGGGCCTTCAGCGTTTGGATATCCTTTACTACAAATAAATGTACCTAAGCACTTATAAACTGTGATAATTTCGTGTAATCTCCAGGAGGCGACAGCAGCTGGCGCGAGTATCTGACGCTGCCGAATATCCTCAAGGAGTACAACCCTCACCTGAAGGGCTACTCCACCGGCACTGGTGAATGGTTGACCAAGAACTCCAGGTTAAACGTCGCCTTCCCCGTCGCGTCAGACCAGGACGCTTACAAACAGGCTAAGGTAAATAAATCTACACTAATATTACTAATGAAGAGGTAAAGTTTGTATGTTTGTGAGTTTGTTTGTAGGAAGTAATCTCTGGAACTACTGAACCGATTTTGAAAATTATTTTACAAGTAGAAAGCTTCATTATTCCTGAGTGACATAGACTATATCTACGCTAGTACGTACGTACTACTCACCCTCAAAGACAGTGATAAAAACGTGGAGCCATGTGTTCACAGAATCTCCTGGATCTTCCCAACCCAAAAGTTGATATTAGGACTATGCTCGATTGAACCCAACAGTTGATATTCCACCTATGCTCGATTGAACCCAACAGTTGATATTGCACCTATGCTCGATTGAACCCAACAGTTGATATTAGACCTATGCTCGAGTGAACCCAAAAGTTGATATTAGACCTATGCTCGAATGAACCCAAAAGTTGATATAAGACCCATGCTCGATTGAACCCAAAAGATGGGATCACTAGTACAATGTAATTTGAATATATTTGAATAATTTTATATTATTTGCGAAATTAATAAGGTTAATTAATATTAAGAGTACACGGGGGCCCAGTTCGGGTTGGTGAAGGTTGTGGGGCTAGTGGATAACCCCACTGACAGAAGTTTTTTAGGCCGCATCTGAAACATCTAGCAATAGCAACCTGCACTAACGACTAAACGTGCTTTGCGAAACACGGAAACGGTTGAAAGAATGTCACTAACAGTCAAAAACATCCAGGTACCGGACCGTACTACTTAAGAGCGTCGGTGGCGCAACGGCAAGGGCCGCTACCTCCTATCCGGGAGGTCGTGGTTCGAGTCCGGCCACGTACCAATGTGTTTTCAAACTTAGATTTCATATTTACGTTTATCCGACGCTCTTCGGTGAAGGAAAACATCTTGAGGAAACCTGCACGCAGGCTGCAACTCGAAGGTTGTGTGTTAAATTGACCAACCCCACTTTGCCGCGTGGTCGACTAAGGCCTGATCGCCCTAATTCAGGGTAGACTCGAGCCCCTCGGTGGGGACGTATGTGACCCGTCTCTACTTCACACGTACATATGAGATCGAAATTCGAAAACACATCGGTACGTGCCAGGACTCGAACCACTACTTCCCGGATAGAAGGTAGCGGCCTTTGCCGTTGCGCCACCGACGCTCCATACGACGATCTTTAAATTCATATAACTTAAAATATTAACAGTAAGTATACGTTCACCTTCGACTCCATCCATAACCGCCTTCGTGGCTCAATGGTTAATTCCATTAGTTTCACATCAGGAGGCCGCGGGTTCGATTCCCGGCGTAGTCTAACTTTGTATGATTCGGTTTGGTTGGTCGAAGGGCATTTTCTTGGCTAGCTACCACCATCTTATCTAAGTCTTGCCGCTAAAATCAACGTTAGCAGCATTGATGTGTTCCGGCTTAAAAATAAGATAACCAGTACCCCATTGCGTTGGGAATCTTGGAAAGCCCGCTTCCATCTTCGGCATCATCGTCCCTCACGATCAGGTGAGATGATGTCAAGGGCTTACCAATTGTAGAGAAAAAAAGGTGAGATGATGCAAGGAGCTTACCAATATTACCAAATTAACCAAATTTTAACAGAAATAACATTTCTAGACGGTGCTCCTACACAGAGCTTGGCCTGCGCATTAGGCGGCATGGCCATGTTTCCATAGCCTTCGTGACTGGAAAAACGAAATGACACTAAAAGTTAGTATCACCTTTTGTAACGCGATACAGATAAGACTTGATTTCACTCCTCATATACCTACTTTTCATGCCGGGCCCTATTATATTGGTCGAAAGGCTCTATATCGTACTATTTTTTTAAAATTTATAATTGGTAAGCCCTTGGCATCATCTCACCTGATGGTAAGTGACGATGATGCCGAAGATGGAAGCGGGCTTACGAAGATTCCCCAACGCAATAATGAATAATAAAAAATAAATGTGAAAAAATAAGTGAATAAGTAAATATTATAATTGAATATTATAAATGTGAAAGTTTATATTTATGGATGTTTGTTACTCTTTTACGCAAAAACTACTGAACTTATCTGACTGAAATTTGGTAGGTAGACAGATTAGGACCTATATTATCATACAGGCTACATTTTCCACGTTTGCTAGCTGCTTGCGACTCGCGCACTGCGCACCCTCAAAGACAGTCATAGAAACGTTAAAAAAGCTAGTAAACTCCAAATATCCTAAACCAATCGTGTTCACTGTCCAGTGCACATACAATGCTTGATAGAATAACACAGTTACACAGTGGTCACTACATGTACAGTAATCACGTGCGCGCGCACTCATCCAGTAATTATCGAGTTATTTGCACACGTATCCAATAATAGCCGAAACTTAATTAATCGTGTATTTATTATTTCACTAGGTTATGCCTGTGGCTTTGCCCGCGTGTACATCGTTTTTATGACTGGCTTTGAGGGCGATTGGTGTGCGAGCCGCAAGCATCTCGCGAGCTTAGACATTAGTTTTCTCCAGATCCCTTAAGAATTATATCGGGCTATTGTGATTAGCAGTCTATGTCACTTCCCACCCCCTCAACCAATTCTATGATGAAATGGTTGATCGTGCAATTAATCACACACAATCCTACTAATATTATAAATTTGAAAGTTTGTATGTATGGATGGATGTTTGTTACTCTTTCACGCAAAAACTACTGAACTTTTCTGAATGAAATTTGGTAGATAGACAGATTAGGACCTGGTTTAACATATAGGCTACTTTTTCCACGCTTGCGAGCTGCTCGCGGCGCGCGCACTGCGCACCCTCAAAGACAGTCACAGAAACGTTCTCCACGCGGGTGAAGCCGCGGGAAAAAGCTAGTAGCCCATAGCCAAATTTCATCAAGATTGGTTCCGTTGCGATGTTAAAGAAATTAACCAAAAAAAGAGTATTTTTTCAGTTCCTACGGGAACTGCATCGGTCTTTGCTATTTTCACGGGATAAAAAGTAGCCTATGTCCTTCCCAGTAACACAGACTACATGCATGCCAAATTTCATCAAGATTGGT
Source organism: Coleophora flavipennella (assembly GCA_947284805.1). Taxonomy (NCBI): domain Eukaryota; kingdom Metazoa; phylum Arthropoda; class Insecta; order Lepidoptera; family Coleophoridae; genus Coleophora; species Coleophora flavipennella. Next base: position 4,645,653 of record OX369297.1, read on the forward strand.
TGAGTTATTGAGCCGTGAAAAGGTAGGTAACAAACAAACAAACACATTTTCACATTTATAATATAAGTCAGGATTTCCTACTGACAACGTTGCACACACTGACCATTTTAGGGTTCATTAAGAAAAATCAAAGACACAAATATATATCACAAATATTAAAGGAGCTATATTTGTGCGTTTTGAGATCTCGAAAACGACTCTAAAGATTACTATGAAATTTTCTATGGATTTTGGGGGCAACAATTGATCTAGCTAGGTCTCATCTCTGGGAAAAAGCTAATCTGAATTCACGATCATTCAAGAAGCGAGTCATCGCAACCGGTTACCAGGCTAGCCCCAATCCAATCAGTCCTAGGTTCGAACTCGGCGGAGGCGTGAAATTTATTTGAGGTTATGGGTTTATTTCGTTAAATAAAATAAAATAACAAAGTGTGACATGTAAAATTATTTATTCTGAAATTCCGTTTTCAAAAGACTTCCAAAAAGGAGGAGGTTCTCAATTCTTTAGTTTTTTTTTATGTGTGTTACCTCAGATCTTTTGATTGGGTGAACCGATTTTGATGATTCTTTTTTTATTTGAAAGCTAGTGCTTCCCGTGTGGTCTCATAAAAAATATTTAAAATCGGTGTAGTATTTTATTAGAAAATTAACAAAAATGAAAAATAATAATGCAGAATTGTACCGGTTTTTTTAACGTGTTTAGCGTTTTCATTTATCACACAACAATAATATTATGTTTAGTTCAAATGCCTTGAAGACTCCGAGAGTCGCGTCGCTTGGTCGCCCAGGAACAAATTATTATGTACTAATAGGTCGGGGAAAAATTTTCTTCGTATTTTTAGGTAGTTTCATATTTGTAATCAAATGTCTTTGTTTGCATTATTTGTACCTGGCTGGTTATAAAAAAAATGTGAAAATTCGAAATTTTAATAAAAATAAAATTTAAAAAACCCCACCATTTTTTTAATTGTTTTTTCTGTCTACGAAAATGAGTGAAAGAAACGAAGAAATTCGGTAAATTTTATTTAAAAAGGATAAAAATGTGTGCTGTTTATGGATCTTATCGCAATATTATAGTCAGTAGAACAAACTTGGTTAAAGCGTTTCCACTCTGGAAATTTTAACGATCAAGATGCAGCTCGCTCTAGTCGCCCTGTTTTTCTTACGAAGAAACTTTTTCCCTGACCTAATTAATACAATACATAATATACTTGGTCGTCTGGCATATATATTACTACTAACATACAGTATGGACACTCCCTGCCGCTCTGTAGATTCCGACCTCACCCCCTCGTCACCCAGATTGATACAGATTGTTTATAGTTCGGTTCTGGAACGTATGGAATTCCGCCGTGATTTCGTTTGCTTCATCATTTGTTTTTAGAAATGTCATTTCATGACCGTTGTACGCAGTGTTTCGTGTATGTTTAAACTAACATTCTCTTGCTATGGGGAACCCAGAGACTGATATACCTTCATACTGATATAAGGTCTAACATAATTAGCTGAAACTATTTTACCTGGTGCTTCTACCTATGAAACTGAACAACTGGGTGTTCAATATCTGTAAACGTATGTAATATATGTACAGGGTGTAACAAAATTGGTGTACTCGTCATACCAAACAACTTTCTCTAAGGAACCCATAGTCAATTATAAAAAAAAAATTGGGACCTCCATACTAAAATGCACAAGGTCGATCGGCTGATCGATTTGTATGAAGAGTAAAAATATATTTTTTTTTTACGTTTATAGCAAAGTCGTAGAACAAAACTTGTTCAGTATGATGAGTAGAAGCCCCAGTTAACGGGACCTACACCAATTTTGTTACACCCTGTATAAGTGACTTGAAAATCTTCTGACATTGGAGAGCGCCACTAGCCCTACAACCTTCACAAATCCGGACTTGTGTGGAATGTGGCCTTACCATCCCGAGCTTAGGAAGAGACCTGTGCCTCACCATTTTTTTTAATTCACAATTGGTAAGCCCTTGTCATCATCTCACCTGATGGTAAGTAACGATGATGCCCAAGATGGAAGCGGGCTTACCAAGATTCTCCAATGCAATGGACAACTGGCTATCTTATCTTCAAGCCGGCGGAACACATCAATGTTGTTAGCACTGATGTTTGGGGGCAAGACTTAGATAAGATGGTGGTAGTTAGCCAGGCGGGCTTAGAAAACGCCCTACCTCAAACCAAACCGAGTCTTACAAGTTGACCCCATCGAGAATTGAACGTGCGACCTCCTGGTGTGAAGCGAATGGACTAACCATTACGCCACGAAGGCGGTTAAATTGGGGACATTCGATAATTTATATGCAAGAGATGTTGTCCGTACCTATTTCTGTCTGTCCTGGTCTGTGACCAAATTGTTTGCTGTGGCAAAAATCGTAAAAAAAATGATTCACATAATAAGTTATTAATAATTCAAGTTAGTTAGGTGTATCTATTTTATTGAATATACCATAAATCAAAAAAATCAAAAAAAAATAGAAAAAATATCTTTAGTGTGGTACGGAACATCCAGTTTGCGACAACGACTCGCACTTGACCGGTTTTCCTAATAATCCGGCACGCATTATTGCACTGTAAAACTTGATAATTTGTGACCTGAGTTTGTTACAAGCCTTATTAATTAATTATCCGGTTCGGAAACCATACGCGGGGCCGCTCGTACGAGTACTTCAAGTTGCACTATTCAGCGTCAAGCAAGTGGTCCCAGATATCTTAAATCTGACGTTTCTCAACGCAGAGGATTCTCTTTAGTTTTAAGCTTTTGTATAGCTTTTATCGCGGGCTTTTAGGGGGCCGAATCAAGAAATTTCGTAACGAAAATAAAACCTAACACCCTAAAAAAAATATATATATTGAGTTCCAAAAAAACTTACAGTGCCATCTGTCTATCCATGATGATGATGATGACGATGATGATTAACTTTCTTAGTGTTAATTTATTACATTAACATCCCGCGCCCAAGGACTATATGGTACTGGTAAATACTGCATAATTAAAAAATAAATAAATAATTATAATTGCATAAGTTGATAAAAAATGCTATGCAATAGCTTTACCGCGGCAGTCCCCGAGTGCCACACGTCTTTTTTTATGTCCAGAATTGCTCATCTGATTATTAAATATTTTCATTTAATTGTCATTGAAATCAAATCGTGGTTAACCCATTCGCTTCATTCCAGGAGGTCGCGGGTTCGATTCCCTAAGACTCGGTTTCGTTGGTGGTAGGGCATTTTCTAAGCCCGCGTGTCTAGCTACCACCATCTTATCTAAGTCTTGCCGCCAAACATCAGTGTTATCAACATTGATGTTTTCCGGCTTGAAGATAAGATAGCCAGTTTTCCAATGCGTTGGGGAATCTTGATTAGCTCGCTTCTATTTTCGTCATGATAGTCACTTACCATCAAGTGAGATGATGCCAAGGGCTTACCAAGTGTGAATAAAAAAAATTGTGGTGTTAAATTGACATGTTTTTTTGTGATTGGTACACACTTATCAGTCCATAATATCTTGAAAACTAATGAACTGATTTTGATGAAACCCGCACTGTTCCCAAGTTTAAATATACTTTCTTAATCCAATAAAAAATAATTATTGCATTTCAATGTCAAGTTTCTATGAGATAAGCGGACAAAAAAACATTTAAACATAAAAACATACATACTTACATACAAACATACATAATTATATAGGGTGACTTTTAATTAGTTCTTGATAACAAAAGATATGCATGTACTCGTGATTACAAACAACTTTCCCAAAGAAACTATACTCGTATGTCAAATCAGAAAAAAAACTCTTGGTCTTCGATACATAAATAATAAGTTAACAAATCGGTTTCTTTGGGAAAGTTGTTAGTAATCAATCACGAGTACATTCATATCCTTTGCTATCAAGAAGTAATTAAAAGTCACCCCATATACACTCGTAAAATTTGGCACACTTGTTTAGAATCCCACATAGACTAACATAATAGGTACAAATATAGTGCAAATCTAAAATTCACATACGTACATGTCGAATTGATAACCTCCTTTTTTGAATTCGGTTAAAAGAGGCATAGAGCATAAATAATGGCTTACATGAAGGGAATAGAAAGCACCTACTCCCGCCAAGTAAGCTTTACTTGAACGCTTCTTAAAAAACAATTCTTTACATTTCCTTCCATAAATTATTTAATGTTACGTACTTTTTGTAAGGTCATGGTCATGGTCACAAGTCTTAAAAGCGTCGGTGGTGTAACGGCTAGGACCTTTACCTTATGTCCGGGAGGTCGTGGTTCGAATCTCGCACGTAACCAATGTGGTTTGGAATTTCGACTTCATATGTACGTTTATCCGACACTCTTACGGTGAAGGAAAACGTCGTGAGGAAACTTGCACTGCACACACCAGCGAAGAAATTCATGGGTTGTTTCTGAAGTCAAACAACCCGCACTGGGCCTGCGTGGTTGACTAAGGCCCGATCGTCCTAATTCAGGGTAGGCTCGAGCCCCTCGGTGGGGACGTATATAAGCTGATATGATCATCATATAACAGCTCACCACGCGGACCCAGTGCGGGTTGGTATATGTTGATAGGAGAATTTAAACGAGAGTGCCTTAGAATATTCGGATCACTCCTTTATCTGTTTTATATTACTGGACTGTAAAAGCTAGTACGGTACAGGGTCGAGCACCTCGATAACCTGAGGTCGCTCCAAGAAGTTGTCGGTGACCCCAGGTCGCTCCAGGAAGTTATAGGCGACCTGATGTCGCTACTGGACTTTTTGTGGAAGTAGCATTGGCAATAACGCCAACCAACCTACGCAAAATAGACGCATTGGTAGCCTTACCACCCCAACCCGCTACTCGTAAACGCCGCCACACCACCCCAACCCGCTACTCGTAAACGCCGCCGTTTACGAGCTACCCGCGAACCCCATTCGCGTAATCCGACGCCCCAGACATGTACTCACTGACCCCGACGACCCGACCACGCTAGCCGTAGCTGCCCTGACCCCGCCCCCTAACCCACAGAGAAACATTGCACCGACATTCTGCCCTCGCCGGCGAGGGCGGCGTCCCCCCGCTTCTGGCGCTTACCAGCGCTACCGGCATATACCAGGCCGCTTCTCTCCGATCCTCCCACGTCCAAGCAACGACCTAAGCCGAGGTCCGTGCCCACCTGGGCGCCCTTAGGCAGTTGCATCTTTTTGCTTTGCACTAGGTTGAGTGCCTTCCGTACTCGCCTCCCCTGCCCGGTGAAGTTGTAAAGGCCCCAATGGCCAACAACAAGCTTGTCCTTTCGAAAAAAAAAATGGTAGCCTGGTTGCGGAAACCAACCCGACCCTGACTATAACCACACCCTGGAGCCTGGACACTCTCATAGAATTCCTATACGTTCGACAACCAAACTGTAACAAATCTGTATTCTGTATCAATCTAGGTGACGAGGGGGTAAGGTCGCAATCTAGATATCGGCAGGGAGTGTCCATACTGTATGTTAGTACTAATATCTCGAGAGCGATGAATCCGGGTCACTTAAAGAATCCTAAAAATCTCGGAAACTAAGAAGGCTAGCTTCATGAAATAAATTGTGTTTAATAGACACTTTAATACCCCTTAAATGAAAGTAATAAAATTTACGAGTCACTACATTTTATTTACAAAAAAATACATAAATTAAAAAAAACTGCTGATCTCGCCTTAAAACAAAAATAGGAAACATGACATTTTTGAACAACATTACGATTTACTTGAATTTTAATACTTCGTATTACCTCCTCGTGCTTCCATCACTGTGTTTACGTGGTTTGGCATGCTGTACACCAAGTTCCTTATACGATTTTGGGGAATATTCTCCCATTCCTCTGTGAGAGCAATTTTGAGCTCACGAAGCGTGATTGGGGGAGGGCTTCTTTGTTTTACGCATCTCCCTAGCTCGTCCCAAGTATGCTCGAACGGGTTGATATCCGGGCTGCGTGCTGGCCACTCCATACGAGTAATGTTCATCTCTTGAAGGTAGTCATTCACAATCCAACCCGTATGAGGCCGGGCATTGTCATGCATAAAAATAGCATCCTCACCCAAATTGACCATAAATGGACCAACGTGTTCATTGAGGATTTCTTCCACATATCTTTCGCTAGTTAAAGAGCCGTTTTCTATGAACACCAGTTCTGTGCGACTCTCAGAAGAAATTCCGGCCCACACATGTACAGACCCACCACCGTAGGCTACTTTTTCTTCGATGCATGCTTGCTTGAATCTTTCCCCTGGTCTTCTTTACACTCTGTGTCTTCCATCGTGCTTGTAGAGCATAAATTTTGATTCGTCGGAGAACATAACTTTTGATCAATCTCCAATACTCCAATTTAAGTGGTTCTGGGCATATCTTAGTCTTGAAATACGATGCCCACGCTCCAGTTTAGGGCCGTTTGCAGGTCTAAGTGGTTTCAAGTTAGCTTCAGCAAGTCGTCGCCTTACTGTCCATGCGCTTGGGTTACTTCCCCCGAGGAGTCGAAACTGATTTGTAAGTTCAGTTCCTGTGAGAAAGCGATTACGAAGCATTGTGTTCACCAAGTATCGATCTTCTCGTGCTGTGGTACACCTGGTTCTGCCTGTTCCTGGTCTGCGTAGGTTAGAGCCAGTTTCCTCGTAACGTTGGAGAACTCTTTGTACTGTTGAGAGCGACACACCGACAGTCGTGGCTGTATCGCGCTGACCCCGGCAGTTTTCCAGCATTGTGAGTATTCTGGTGCATTCTTCAGGTGTAAGCGACATGATTACTGCTTGAATAATAAATATTGAACACTATCAACATGGTTTATGTACCCACTTAAATGACAGATTAGAAACAAAAGCAAAAACAATTGTAGTAATTTCGTAGTTCCATCTTCGAAAGTCTCCCTTTTTCAAATTTGATTTTTTTATGGCATAACTTTACAATAACTTAGAAGTTTTAATGACTTCATTTAAGTAGTATTAAATTGTCTATTAAACACAATTTATTTCATTAAGCTAGCCTTCTTAGTTTCCGAGATTTTTAGGATTCTTTAAGTGACCCGGATTCATCGCTCTCGAGTGTATATATACTTTGCTATAACTAACTATAACGCCTTGATCTGATCATACATCAAGATTTTTAAAGTGAAAACTTCTTAAGGCGCGTTGGGCATTATGAACTCGCGACATTGTCATGTAATGTAATGTAACTGCCACGGTACCAGGAACATTTGGAGGGTCAAAACTTATAAAAGCATTTTTGAGATGGTAAAAAAATCATGGAACTCGCGACACTGTAATGTAATGTAATGTAACCGCCACCGTACTAGGAACGTACACCGTACTCGGAGGGTCAAAACTTATAAAACTGTAAAAAGTTTTTACTTACTAATACTAGACAGATACCTACTGGGTGGGGCAAAAAATATGCATCGGTTTTGAAGGGCCATAGAAAAACAAGTATTAGATTTTTAAGTGCGGTTTGTTTTATTCAAGTAACTATGGAATGCCATTTTTTACATAAACAGCGATGCACCGATGAAGAACAGCAAATGCTGAACGTTACGTTCTGATGTTGGAAAACTTTTTTTAACCAGATTTGGAAGAATAAAGTGAGGGAGAAAACCAATTTGGGAGACACATGGTTCAAGTAAGACGGGTCGACAACTCACATAGCTCGAATTTCAATGGTGAAATTGAAAAAAAAAAAAGGTTTCCGGCGCGACTGATTTCTTATAGAGGTGTCGTGGGGTATGGCCTGCATGCTCGCATTTGTGACTTCCTTTGGGTTTACCTGAAGGAAAAAGTTCTCAAACATCGTCCTCACACCTTAGATGAAGGTAGACGAGAATTAGGGAGGAATAACCGCCATACCCATTTAAATGTACGGAAAAGTTGTTTAAAATTTCAGAAATCCCCTTCATCAGTGCGTCGCTGCTGATGGCCGCCATCTTGCTGATGTAATTTTAAAAACTTGATGTAACAAATGGCAGTCCATACTGACTTGAATAAAATAAACCGCACTTACTCGTATATTAAAACCTTAAGATGGGTCAAATGATAATATTCAATTCAAATCATTGAAAGACTGTGTAAAGTTATCACCATGGATAAAATATATTATATACTTAAAGTAATAAAAATCGATTTAACTGAATACAATTTAAAAAATATTACCACTTTTGATGTAAAAAAAATATACTGTAGACCCTGTTTTTGGCATTTATTGCAAAATTTCTCGAAAACACATAGTTAACGTTGAATAAAACCAACATACAAAAATTGGTGACTTTAAAACCGATAATTTAAATTAAATTAATTTTTTTAAAACTTATTTAAAAGTGATGAAAAGTAATAAAAACATGTAAAAATCGAGAATGGGGCGTTCAGTTTCAACGTAACAGCCGCGTTGAAGCCCGCATTGATTTGAACTTAAAATGAATAGACTTACGTTCGATATTATTTAAACACGTATCACACTGTTCGGATTTAGTGATCTTAGCGCCTTAATCTAAAACTTTTTTTCTGTGGCCCTTCATAACCGCTGCATATCTTTTGCCCCACCCTGTACAACCAATCATAGTCGGACCAAACGAAACTTGATTATTGCTCGTACAAGATGTTCTATTACGTCAAAAACTGACACAGTTCCTCATATCTTTTACCCATAATGCATAGTTAATATAATAATGGGTTTATCACGAACGAACTGAATGATAGCACACCATTGATCCGTCTAACGAAGAGCCATACAATGGGAGCCATTGTTTGGAAGATTTGAGGTTGCCCAAGAAGAGCTTTTGAGAATCGAAGCAATCGTGCGCAACTGTGTGAATGTACTTAATTGTAGTTATGCTGTTATTATTATTATTGACATAGTAAGTAGGTGTGGTGGGGTCATTGATTGTTAAAGTTAGATCACAGTTAAGGTTACCTAACAAAATCGTCTTTCATACTAACTAGGAATTCTAATTTATCTAAATTGAATTGGCCGGTTGTAATTAAACTATGGACATATAAGTAAAATATGAAATTGTAGTAAGATTGTCGAAACACTTGAGTCAAAACAAGAAAAGCGCATTTTAAAATTGCTATAAAAAGCTCAAAACGAGAATTACATACAATAAATAGATGTAATCTTAATATATATAAATCTCGTGTCACAATGTTTGTCCTCAATGGACTCCTAAACCACTTAACCGATTATAATAAAATTCGCACACCATGTGCAGTTCGATCCAACTTGAGAGATAGGATAGGGTAGGGTAGTGTAGGGTAGGGTAGTGTAGGGTAGGGTAGTGTAGGGTAGGGTAGTGTAGTGTAGGGTAGTGTAGAGTAGTGTTGGGTAGGGTAGTGTAGTGTAGTGTATGTAGGGTAGGGTAGGGTAGTGTAGGGTAGGGTAGTGTAGTGTAGTGTAGGGTAGTGTAGGGTAGGGCAGGGCAGTGTAATGTAATGTAAGGCGGTACGAAGTTCGCCGGGACAGCTAGTAATTATATAAGATTAAAATTGTAATAAAATATTTAAGTGATCTACATAAATTATATTGCGTGCACAAATTAATATTGTATAAACCCTCTGCAAATTATTATGCCCTTTCGGGGCGTCATCTATACATATAATAAAACTGTAACGGGGTCATGTCTTTACATGAAATATTTTTGGAAAATAATAACTGTGGTGGACATTACTAACGATATAGAGGCCAAAACAACAACTTTTGGAATTTTTGTCTGACTGCCTGTCTGTCAGTTCGCGCATCACGTAAAAACTGCCAGGCCAATTTTGATGAAATTTTGTATGGTGGTCCCGGGTTAACATATAGGATACTTTTTATCCCGGAAAGATGAAGAGTTCCCGTGGGAAAATTCAAAACCTCCACGCGGACGAAGTCGCGGGCACAGCTAGTAATTAATAAGTTAAGATCTATACAGGGTGATTTTCAATTAGTATGTATGTATGTATAAATTCTTTATTGCACACATGGAATAATCACAAAATGGTTTTATCAGACTTAAGTGTACAAAGGCGGTCTTATCGCTAAAATCGATCTCTTCCAGACAACCCTTGGCAGATGAGATATATTCAAATATATAACTAAATATATAGGAACTGTATGTCAAATATAAAGAAAAATTTTGGTCCTATAATATACATTTGACGATTTGATAACTTATTATTATGTATTGAGTGAGGACCAAACATTTTTTTTCTGATTTATTATATATTTCCTTTGGGAAAGTTGTTTTTAAACACGAGTACATGCATACCTTTTGTTATCAAGAACTACTTAATTAAAAGTCACCCTGTATATTTACCTGCTCGTGTGAATGTAAATGATTGATTATGATAGTGCAATAAACATAAAATGAAAATGAAATAAAATATCGATGTTTTTGTGAAATTACAACACCTCATTACGATTTCTGTGCGAAAAAATATTACAATTAAAAAATGTAGGTACAGTAACTAAAATTTTGTTTTATTTGCTCAAATGTATAAATATATACATAGGAATAGTTTTTTCTAATTTTTGAGACATTTAAATTATAAGTTAGTATGAAAGACGATTTTTAATGGAACTCATAAACGTACCTACTTTGTTATAATTATAATGTAGGTTACTTACTCGATTTTCGTAACGATTACTATTATCGGGCCCTACCTACCAAATCCTCTCAACTGACTGATCAGAGAACAGAGTTCAGTCCTATGTAAGAGTAATTCAATATATTCCTAAACTTACATACAAAGTCTGACTCAAGCACCGAGGGTTCTATACCACCACACTTTTGGAACCTAAACATTAAAGATTTTAACAAATAAAAAAAAGACAGTGAACGAGACCGTAGACAGTCAACATTCAACTATTTTAATGTATAACTTCTCGTGTCATATTGTTGTCATGTTCTAATCAATGGTTCTAATGACATAATTTGTTTTATATAGTGATTGTATTTTGACGGAAAAAAAAGCCCTAAGCTTACCTGAGAAAAAAAGAGGTAGAGGACGCCCTCCTTCCAACTGGTGGACCAGCATGTCCAGATTAATCAAAAAGCAAAATTTACCCGACCCGACAACCCTAGACAGAATGTCTTGGCGCCGCAAGATTAGGAGAGCCGACCCCACCTAAAGTGGGAATGTGCAAGGAAGAAGAAGATTGTACTTTGACGTTATTATCTAATGATTACTTTTATATTACTGGCGTAAGGACCCGGCCAACGCGCGCGACTAATGCTCCCAGCGAATTGGTGCGAAAATCGAAAGTTTCTGCGGGAAATTGTTCAAGCGGTGGAAAGATATTCCATATAAAAATGCCTTATTGTGTGGCTGTACCACAGATTTCGCCAGTAATATATAAGTCATTGGGCTGTACAAATCATTAAAGAAGGGCTAAAAAAACATAGGATGTCGTATCATCGTTAAGCAACCTTACTTACGAAGTAACTATTTAGTAATCTGTGACCTTACATTGTATTTTTTCCTACTGACAAATTTGTCAGTATGAATAATCGCGAAAGTTTAAAGTGTAGTATTTTTTCTTGTAAACAAATTAAATAAATTAATTTTTAAAGCAACAATTCTACCAAGGTCCTTTTAACGCGGCACTGATGTCGACTCTCGCCCACCACGCTAGTTCGTACGAGTTATGTCAGATGGCGCTACTTTTTGCTTGTATGAAGAAAATCTGAGGAAAATATGGAGACGGGCGGATCCTTCTGAATGATTGTTTATTTTTTACTTTGACTATCAGAAAGAGTGTAATTTGCACCTATTTTGAATAAACATATTGAAATTGAAATTAATGAACCAAAGATTTTGTATTTTAATTGATACTTGCCTATTTAACTGCTATATTGTTCACTTTTGCACGACTTATACTGTTTAGGTAATGTTCGTGAAAATCTGTAAAGGCCTATCATAAAAATCTGTACTGTTTTTAATATTACTATAATTTAAGGCTGTTGATTTTCCTTAATAAATAAAATAAAAATAAAATCATGAAATCTTGGACTCAAGACCTTTCTATAAGTCATACACCCTAATATACTCTAAATTCTTCTGTGCCCTTACGTTGTTATTGAATTTATTTTTCCTAAATCGTCTATTCCTCAATTTTCAGATCCTGGTCGCCCGCATGCGGTCTACTCCCGACGTTGATATTCAAAACGACTGGAAGATGATAACAGTATTCATTGGTGCCAACGACCTGTGTTCAGCGTCATGCCTGTCGCCCGGCGCGTGGTCGCCCGCTGCGCACGCGCGCAAGCTGCAGCGAGCGCTCGACTACTTCCACCAACACCTGCCCAGGACTATCGTCAACCTAGTGCCTGTTTTAGGTAAGAGGAAGGGGGAAGGGAGAGACTGATATATCGGGGGTGAAAGAAAAATTGAAATGAGACGCCGCGCATTTACCCTCTAGACTAGGATACCTATCAGTATTTTTTTTTATTCACAGTTTTATCATCATCAAAATCGATTGTTACTTCTTCTATGTTGTTTTCTTCTTGTTTATGTTATGATGCAATAAATTGGGACAGTAACCGCACACCGGAAACCGTAGCGTAGGAAGGCCTCCCACGCGGTAGACTGACGACCTGGTGAAGATCGCGGGAAGCCGATGGATGCGGGCAGCGCAGGACCGGTCGTCGTGGAAATCCTTGGGGGAGGCCTTTGTCCAGCAGTGGACGTTTTTCGGTTAATATGATGATGCAATAAAGTATACTGTATTGTATCCGGTTCCTGTGCTAGCTAAGGTACCTTAAAATTGTGCGTGTGAGAGAGATAGAGAAAGGAAGTACACTAAGAAGAAAAACAGAGGAGAAAAACTTAAGAAGGAAGATGGAGGAAGAGTGGACAGAGGGTGAAGTGGTAATAGTTAACAGGTAAATATTAAACGGTGTATAGGTAGTACCTACGACATCAACCTTTCGGGTGCGTGGAGGTTGTAGGCTAGTGACGAACCTCACTATCAGAAGATTTTCAAGCCGCCTATATATGACACGGCTTACTGACTGCCATCTAGATATAGCAACTGGCACCAACGGCTTATCGTGCCTTGCGAAGCGCGGAAGCGGTCGAGAAAAACGCAATTAATAGTCAAACCCGAACAGATGACCGTTGGGGCAGTAAAGTTCTCGAGTGGCGACAACGCACCGGAAAACGTAGCGTAGGCAGGCCTCCCACTCGGTGGACCGATGACCTGGTGAAGGTCGCGGGAAGCCGCTGGATGCAGGCAGCGCATAACCGGTCATCGTGGAAATCCTTGGGGGAGGCCTATGTCCAGCAGTGGACGTCCTTCGGCTGATATGATGAGTCAAACCCATTCAGCTAATGACCCTGCTTTAGGTCAGTTTACCTGTGTGATCGACCCAACCACGCAAATCGTACTGAGCTAAAGGGAGCTACTACCGCTTCGGCGCAAACCGACAAAGCTCAATCACACCCCGGACACTGCATACAAATGGTCGTGAAATGACATTAGTAAAAACAAATGACGTAGCCAACAAAATCACGGCGAAATCCCATACGTTCGAGAACCAAACTGTAACCAATCTGTCTCAATGTGGGTGAAACGGGAGGGAGGTCGCAATCTAAAGAGCGTAGTGTTCATACTGTATGTTAGTACTTATATATATACGAGTACTTTGGCTCAATGAAACACTTGCTGTCATTATTTCACCACATTTAAATCTAGTATTTTTTCCAGACGTATCAGTATCGGTGCGCGTGCTCAGATCACTGATGTGCCGCATGATGCACTCGCTGTTTTGCACGTGCTTTCACCGCGGCGGCGGCGAGCTAGAGGACCTGGTGCAGATGGCCAGGCGGTATCAGAAAGCCGAAGCTATGCTGGTGAGAACAGATAACAGATTAATGTTCAAGTGCTAAGGGAAATGAGATATATTTGATACGCCTCTGGTATGTTAATAGGCAGCGAATAGTTTCATTCTTTTCATCACGAGAGCCTTAGTCTTTAGCTACTTTTTTATCATCATCACTATACTAGCCGAAAGACGTCCACTGCTGGACAAAAGCTTCCCCCAAGGATTTCCACAATGACCGGTCCTGCGCTGCCCGCATCCAGCGGCTTCCTGCGACCTTCAACAGGTCATCAATCCAACGAGCTGGAGGTATGTCTACGCAAACTGCCTAAACTTTCCTGTCCTATCGGCGGCCGTCAGTTCTACAAGCTATATATACCTCATTTAACGATTAGGTGAGTTATGCCGATTACCTTGGTTCTGCTACGTATCTCTTCATTTCTGATTCGATCACATAGGGAAACTCCGAGCATAACTTAACGACGCTGATGATAAAATAATAATCATAAATTATAATAATAATATGCTAAGCCCCTCGATCAAGGGCATAAGAAAGTTGGTTTCAGTCGGTGAGCATTATGTTAATGATTTCATTTTTGATCTGAGGTTAATCCTCATGTTTTTTAGGGCGGGAAGAGGTCCGCAGAATGTTCCTGAAGTGAGATTGAATAATTCAGTGATTCAGGTTGTGAGTAGGTTTAAATACCTTGGCCACAGTCTTACAGACGTTCTGGATATCTAGAGGGAGAGGAGGGCTCTGTCAGTAGGGTGTAACATGATCGATCACACTTAGATTTGGCAGGTGTAGCGATGAGGTTAAGTTGACTCTGTTCAAGTCTTACTGCCAGTAACTGCCACTAACTGCCACACCTGTCAACTCTGCGTCGATTACACGCGTAGGTCGTTCAACACCATGAGAGTGCAGTACAATGATGCGTTTCGCACTCTCATGAGGCTACCACGGTTCTGCAGCGACGCCCGTGTGCCCGATTTTTTCGGTATCCACTAAGTGCGTATTGCCTCCTTCGAAGGTCAAATACTTCCATCATGAGAACGGTTTACGACGAGATGGAGGGCCCAATATTTCTACATTGGCTCAGTGAGCATCGGGGCGACAATACTCGTAAATGATGGACAGATGTCTTTTTTATTTCATTTTAAGTATTTTGTGTAATTAAATTGTAATATAGGTTTTACTTGCGAATAAATGACTTATTGTTATTATAACTCGATCCATCGCCCTTTGGGTGACCTTGAGCCTTTTTATGATGTCCTTAGTAAACGACCATTATCTCGGTTCGGTACGTTATTAGACGTACTTTACAATAAAGAAAAATCTTGAGGCGTGACTGTGGTGTAGAACTTCTAGAAGGCATAGGAGAGACTCAGCCAGCGCGGCGCCTGCATTTCCTTGTCATAAATGCGCAAAACCTACATGGTTAGTTTAATAAGACACCAACTGGAAAGAAACATCTTAAATGCTCCCAATATTTGTAATACTATAGTTGAAGGGGGTGCGGACGGTGGATCCGCAGTTTAAGGCGCCAGACTCCTAAAAATCAGTGTTATTTCAGAAATATTCGAGTAAGAAAGATTTTATTTTGCGTTTCAAGAAGCTATAAATTAAGTACAATCTACGATTATTTAGAGTGTAGGATTCAAAGATTTCGAAACATTTTTTATTTCTTACTTTGATGCTATTTTCAATAGCTTTTTTAGGCTTCAAACATACCTACATTTACGTTCTACGCGTTGAGGGTCATATTCTTGCACTCGCCACGTTAAAAATATGGAAAAAACACAAAAAATATTGAGACAATATTACTTAGCAAATCTTCTATAATGATCTGATCTGATTACTTTTTTGCTAAATGCTTTAGTTTTCTTATTAAAAGTGGTTTAATAAGTTTAAATTTTATGAATTCGACCACTGCTGAAATATTTTTTTTCTCTTAGAAATAATTGTTAAGCGTAGTCACACTTTAACGACTTATATAAGAACTATTAAATAATCCAAAAAAAAAAAGTATTGAAAAAATTCATTTTATCTACCATTGATCAAACATAAACTAAACGACAGTTTAAAACAAGAAACGCGTAGCAATTTCTCTCAGTTCCGCTGAGACATCGCAGCGTTCGGACGCATGTTGTGTAGCTCGACGTGATTTTACCTCTCACTCGCACGGTTGCTCCCTTTCCTTCTCGCAGATCTTATGACGAGGCCCGGCGCATCTTGAAAGTTGCTCTACTTGAATATTATTTTAGTACATTATTGTTATGATCAAACAAGTAAAGGACTATGGATCGAAAAAAATATATCCCTGTGTTAGTAAAAGGAAAAGTAAATCAAGAGTTTTGATGATGAAAAAAAACCGTATAAATAGGTAAATTAAATACATACATATTGTATTAACAACTATACCTGTTGCCGAATGAGGACTATAAATGATTTTTGATTTTAATGTACCTATTTCATTACATTAATATTGTGATAGTTTGTAAGTTTGTTTTGTTTGTTTTCACGCTACAACTGTTAAACTGATTGCGTTGAAATTTGTCATTTCGCTAAATTAAATGGCGAAGAATAACTTTGATGGTTCCTATTGGCGAGTGGGTGATTGGGTTTAACGTTGTTAGATAGATAGCATTATTATTAGCTTTATTCGTGTATGCAGCCGTGTCATCAATTTATAGGACGTTATCTATCACGTCAAAACTACACAGCAAAAGAACCAGTTAAAAAATCGTGTATATAAGTGTGGCTGAGAAAATATAGTATGCACTAATTCCACTTACTATACATATCCTTACTATTCTTACTAATATTATTATATAAGTGATAGTTTGTATGTATAAATGTTTGTTATTCTTTCACTCAAAATCTATTTGGTAGGTAGACAGATTAGGGACCTGGATATAGGCTCGCGCACTGCACACCCTCGGAGACAGTCATAGAAACTATGTTCACGCGAGCAAAGACGCTGGCGAAAGCTAGTAATATAATAAAATTACAACATGCCCATGTCTGTACACTATAGATATTGATGAAAAAATAATATGGGGTCTATATTAGAGCAATAAATATGGCGCAAAATTTACAAAATACCGCTCTTTGTAACACTTTAAACTTTCACGATTGTTCATACTGTTAAATTGAAAACGGGGCTTCAACATCAATTATATAAAATGACGTCAAGCCCCGTTTTAAATTTACCGCTCTTTGGTTGAAAATGAGCTAGCTAGTCTTATATTTAACATCAAATGCAAATAGCATCATCTATGATGTGACAGCAACGCAGCTGAAACATTCAACTCAGTAATAGCCAAATATGTTGGATGTAAGAGGATAAATTACACACCGAGAAATTCTTATCAATAAAGATGTTGGCTGCCGCAAACTCTTTTAATACCAAGACACCAATGACTGCAGTCAATCGGTTTATATTCAATAAACCTACTGAAAAATATATAAGAACTAGCTGTCCCGGCGAACTTCCCTACACTACCCTACTCTACCCTACACTACACTACCCTACCCTACTCTATTAAGATATAAAATATATTTTTATGATGAATATCATATTTCATACTTATTATTCTATTCCCGACGAAGACAAACGCAAAAACACAAAAATCTAAAAAAATTATCCAACCGTTGTTGAGTTGTAAATGGTGTAACTAACACGACTATTTTATATATACTAGTATAGATATACAAGACACAAAAACCTAACAAAAACAATACACAAGACAGTATGTAGTAAAGTAAGGCAATCTTACTGCCGTAAGCCATCTATTTTAGGTACCTTGGTAGTTATTTTTTGTTTAAATGTTTTACGAGTTCATTTTTCCACATACCCAAATTAGTAACTTATATATTTTGAAAATCATACAAATTTACCAGTTAACTTTAAGTAGCTCTAATCATATCATAGAGCAAAGAGAACGAATCGTATACTCGTTTGCTAAAGTAGAGCAACCTTCATGTGCGGTGTTTAACGTCTAAATGCAGCGGGGGGAGCGCCACTTGCGAAGCCTCTGGTAAGACGAAAGCTAAGTGTCGCAAAGGAGACTGGCGCCTTAAGCTTAAATGATTAATGATTATGGATCTAGTTTTAAAGCCAAATACGAGTACAAGTCCACGAGCAAAGTGAGCGGACGGACGGGGAGTTTTTCTTCCTTTTAGGAGCTAGGCTCTTGTTGGTGGAGTGACCACCATCCCTTCCTGTTCCTCGCGTAGAGTAAGATATAAACTAAACAATAAAATTTCAAATGTCATTACTATCGTCTTAAGAGGGCGTATAAAGAATAATATTTTTCCTCGTACTAGCAAAAATTTTTTAACTAGCCACCACGGTCCCAGCTTAGAAAACACAGAGGGTGGTGCTGCGAAATTATTATTTTTTATCTAATATACAGAAAATGGAAAAACTTGAAACAGAAAATGGTAGGAGCAGCTCTCGGTTACGTTTGAAAGTACTAAATTTATAGATGTTAGGTGGTACGTGTTATTATGCGAGTATAAAATGACATTAGTGTAATTTAAGAGGTAAATTCGCGATTTATTCACAAATCGGGGAAATAATGAGAAATCGTGTTTTCGCCAGGGTGAGCCCTCAGATAGTCTACAGATTTAAAAAAAGTTAAAAAGGTTTTTTTTTTAATTCACAATTGGTAAACCCTTGACAACATCTCACCTGGTGGGAAGTGACGATTTTGCCGAAGATGGAAGCGGGCTTACCAAGATTCCTCAACGCAATGGGGAACTGGCTATCTTATCTTCATGCCGGAACACACCAATGATATCAATCAACATTGATATTTGGCGGCAAGACTTAGATAAGATGCTGGTAGCTAGCCAGGCGGGGTTAGAAAATGCCCTACCACCAACCAAACCGAGTCTTACAAATGACCCCGCCGGGAATCGAACCCGCGACCTCCTGTGTAAAGCCAGTGAACTTTGCCTCTGGGCTACGGAGGCGGTCTGTCTACCTACCAAATTTCATTCAGATAAGTTCAGTAGTTTTTGCGTGAAAGAGTAACAAACATCCATCCATACATACAAACTTTCACATTTATAATATTAGTAGGATTGTGTGTGATTAATTGCACGATCAACCATTTCAAGTTGAAGTCACTTTTTGAAACATGTGTGCGGTATCGGTGTGTTACGTTGTGTGCGTGTCTTCGACGACTTCTTACCACATACTATCGAGTATTTTGGAGTGGTTTTGATGTCTTATGTGAATGTGTACGTTACGTAAAGGTATAGAGTGGTTTTGATTGACTTCACATTAAATTATTGTGAGGTTCTCTTTGAACTTTTTTTGATCTGAGTCTACAACCTATATTATGTATTTTTTTATCAATTTTTAAATTAAGCATCATTCAGATAAATCATTTTTAAAATGTTCATTTTGCTTCATACTCCCTGTTAACAAACTTCCAACCAAACACTCCCAGGTGGACAGCGGGCGCTACGACACGCGCGACGACTTCACCGTCGTCATCCAGCCGTTCATGAAGCTGTTCAACGCGCCGCTGCCCATCAAGACTCCTCTGCCCCTCGTCATCCACCAGTCGTATATCACGCATGACTGCTTCCACTTCTCACAGAAAGGACACGCTTTGGGTAAGAACTTCTGTCCTTGGTACTTGGTCAGACGCACACTGTCTTTGTCGAATTAATATTGCAATATAGAGGATGTCTCTCACAAGACGTCCTTTCATCAGACATTTACCAGTCCTTTGTAACGCATTACTTTTCTTTTATTCACAATTGGTAAGCTCTTGGCATCATCTCACCTGATGGTAAGTGACGATGATGCCGAAGGTAAAAGCGGGTTTACCAAGATTCCCCAACGCAATGGAGAACTGGCTATCTTATCTTCAAGCCGGAACACATCAATGGTATTAACACTGATGTTTGGCGGCAAGACTTAGATAAGATGGTGGTAGCTAGCCATGCGGGCTAAGAAAATGCCTCACCACCCACCAAACCGAGTCTTACAAATTGGATTGGACACGCTTCTTCTGTCTTTGATTCTTGGCTAAGCATTATCTTACGGTCAAGACGCCTTTGCTACATGCGATGTTGTCAACTTCATAACTACAAATGGACAATCATCAACGTAATGTGGACAAAGATGATGATGATTACTCTCTTTTACACTGGCTGTAGTGTAGAGGCCTTTTCTAAGAAAGCGCATGTGCTTTACTTTCGGATCAAAGTCCATTTATAAAGTTGCTAAACCCTTTCTGTTTGTACACTCCTAGCTGCCAACCTCCTCTGGAACAACCTGCTGGAGCCTGTGGGCAACAAGTCGGATAGCATACCGCCGGTGCTGCTACGCTCATTTCGCTGCCCCTCCCGAAATGCGCCCTACATCTTCACCGCCAAGAACTCCAGGAGCTACCTCGAGTCTGGAGCGCAGGATGGCGCTGATGAATTATGACCAGGAGCTCAAGGTTGTAGAGCTAGATAACGGGGTAAAATATGTTTTGGTTGATGAGTTTTCGCGTCGCCGCTGAGTGAGCGATCAGATAGTAAATCGGTAAGAATGCCGGGCAAAATGCAATCTCTTTCGGTGACGCTTAGGTAGGGTTTATTTTTTGGTGTGTAGCTTTATGAATTAGATTAAGCAGATGAAGAATTAAAAAGATTCAACATAACAGTGATCCAAAAAACAAGTTAAGTACTTATACATATATGTAGGTTCCTACAGGAAAATCAGCGAGAGGTAAGTAGTTTCTGCATTTGTGTAAGTAAACAAATAAATAATATAATAATACCTCCGATATTGTAAACCGGCTACCGTCTTGAGATGTCTCAAGGCTTACTTGAAGCGCGCGCTGTAAAGAGTGTTAAAAAATCACGAGTGGTATTTTCAGGAGTTACTCTGTAACACTCTGTTATAGTTTTACAAAGCGGCGCGCCCGTTTTTATGTGACCGCCACGTTACAAAGCCGCTTTGACGAACGCGAAGTGCTCACACAATGCAGCGTACTTTATTTCAGCCGAATTGAAATCTGGCTGAACGTGAGGTACCTATCCGCATTACATAACAGCGACGTTTTTCAAAGCAGCGCGCCGTTTCGTAAAACGGCTAATTCTTCGATATGGCTGCGACAACCACGTTAATGCAGAAATCATATCTAGATGATTACATAGGTAATAGGCATGTAATAGGGTATAACTACACTGGACGTCTAGTAGTAGATGTTAGATGTCATTGTTATAGTTTGTGATTCGTCTCGTGTAATCAACAGGGTTCAAAATCTACTAAAAAGGTCTTCCGTTGTAAGTGAATACGTGAATACATATTAAAAGGAGTAATCTCTAGCGCACTTCGTACAAACGTAGTTCAATTCTTATTTTTGTTATAATTAATCGAAGCTATTTAAATTTAATCAACACGTTTCAATACTAATGTCGTAGCTTTTCTTTGTCGAATTCCGTAAAATTGGAATAGAAAACTTTACGATTTTTGAAGTAAAACTTGTTTACGCACGCTTGACTTGGGGAGTAAGCTGGTGGATGCGTGACGAAAGCGTTACGGAAGTATGATCGGGCGAGGCGAACGGAAGTTAAAAATTAGTGAAATTAGAAAGAGAGATATCTACTATATATTTATTTTTGTTTACCAACAATATAGGTTGCCAAGGCAACAATATCGATTGTCAAAACAATCATAACAAACATATAAGATAAAAAAGATTTGATCATTTTCAGAGGAGAATAAAACTCTTTTCATAAACTGTTTATACCTCCATATGACAAAAAATATTTGATTATTTTCTTAAGAGTAATGCTCCTTTTACACGGGGACAATAGCCGAGACAATCCAGTAAGCCAGGACACTAAGACAATGGGACAGGACAATTGGAAAATCCTATGTCGTTCACACGTAGGCCTATGAATCCAGGCGCCAGGCCACTAAGACAATAGGACAGGACAATTGGAAAATCCTATGTCGTTCACACGTGGGCCTATGAATCCAGTCGCCAGGCCACTAAGACAATAGGACAGGACAATTGGAAAATCCTATGTCGTTCACACGTAGGCCTATGAGTCCAGTTACACCGTTGGATTCATACGCTTTTCTCGCGATGGATAGATGCAAAACTGCTATGAGGGTTATCTAAGTCTTGCCGCCAAACATCGAGGTCGCGGGTTCGATTCCCGGCGGGGTCAACTTTGTAAGACTAGGTTTAGTTGGTGGTGGGGCATTTTTATAGCCCGACTGGCTAGCTACCACCATCTAAGCTAAGTCTTGCCGCCAGACATCGGGGTCGCGGGTTCGATTCCTGGCGGGGTCAATTTTGTAAGAATCGGTTTGGTAGGCGGTGGGGACTTTTTATAGCCCACCTGGCTAGCTACCACCATCTTATCTAAGTCTTGCCGCCAAACATCGAGGTCGCGGGTTCGATTCCCGGCGGGGTCAACTTTGTAAGACTAGGTTTGGTTGGTGGTGGGGCATTTTTATAGCCCGCCTGGCTAGCTACCACCATCTAATCTATGTCTTGCCGCCAGACATCGGGGTCGCGGGTTCGATTCCTGGCGGGGTCAACTTTGTAAGACTCAGTTTGGTTGGTGGTGGGGCATTTTTATAGCCCGCCTGGCTAGCTACCATCATCTTATCTAAGTCTTGCCGCCAAACATCGGGGTCGCGGGTTCGATTCCCGGTGGGGTCAACTTTGTTGTCTGGCGGCAAGACCCAGATTAGATGGTGGTAGCTAGCCATGCGGGCTATATTTTTGAAATCGTTCTATTTCATTGTCCTGTCTTGTCAATTGTCTTGAGGACAATCCAATTAGTGGATTGTCCCCATTTAGATGATACTTCTTCATTGTCTTGCTGTCCTGGCTTACTGGATTGTCTCGACTATAGTAGTCTTGTCAATTGTCTTGAGGACAATCCAATTAGTGGATTGTCCCCATTTAGACGATACTTTTTCATTGTCTTGCTGTCCTGGCTTACTGGATTGTCTTGGCTATTGTCCCCGTGTAAAAGGAGCATAAGTACTTACTTCCATACATTAGATGGAGCTAAAGAAGTTTTACTTCAGTCGTGTGGTCTAACGCACACTCGTATTTCTTTTAACAAAAATATGACATTTCTTTGTATTTACTTCCATACATATAGGTGGAGCTAAAGAAGTTTTACTTGAGTCGTGTGTTCTAAAGCACACTCGTATTTTTTTTACAAAAATATGACATTTCTTTTATGGAAACCACAGACACGGATATTAGTTTCTAGAGTGTGTTTACAAAATGTCAATTAAGTTATAGTTTCTAAGTTTTACATTGTGTTTATTTTTTATTTTTTTATATTTTTGGGTACAATAAAGAGTATTTATCTTATCTTATTTTATCTTGATAAATACTCAAATTAAATGAAACTACTTTTGTATGGAGCATGCTGGAGACACTCTCACAATATGTATCTGCACGTAGACTCTGTAGTACGGAAAAACAACCGTCGTCGTAAGACTAAAGGGCGCCGCTGTGCTTATCTAGGGTATTTGACATGTAAAGTAATTTACCTTACTCTTTGGTCATGTTGACAACACTGTTACGTCATTATAGTGTGACTGTAACATCTTAGAATAATTTAAATATATGCAGGTGTAACAAAATTGGTGTAGGTCTCGTTAACTGGTGCTTCTACTCATCATACTGAACAACTTTTGTTCTATCACTTTACTGAAGTCGCAAAAAAAATGTTTACTCTTCATACAAGGCCAATTTTGTGCATTTTAGAATGGAGGGTCCAAATTTTTTTTTAGTCAATGGGTTCCTTGGGGAATGTTGTTCAGTATGATGAGTAGAAGCCCCAGCTAACGGGTCCTACACCATTTTTGTATAATTAGTCTTTCATCATATCGGCCGAAGGACGTCCACTGCTGGACATAGGCCTCCCCCAAGGATCTCCACGACGACCGGTTCTGCACTGCCCGCATCCAGCTGCTTCCCGCGACCTTCACCAGGTCATCGGTCCACCGAGTGGGAGGCCTGCCTACACTACGCTATTACGGCAACACCCCTTAATGATCGACACAAACAATTCTTCTTTACGTATATATAAGGTCTAACAAAATTAGCTGAAACTTTTTTAACTGGTGCTTCTACCCATGAAACTAAACAACTTTCCCCATGAAACCCATAGTCAAATCTCAAAAAAAAAATTGAACTTCCCATACTAAGTAGGCTGATCAGCTGATCGAGTTAGTATGGGAGCCAATTTTTTTTGCGATTTGACTATGGGTTTCTTGGGGAAAGTTATTCAATATGACGAATAAAAGCCAAGTTAACTGGGCCTTCTACTCTTCGAGAGCAAAGAGAGGTATCGCCGCCAGGCGAGATGGTAGCCTGGGGTCCGGTCTTGGACCAACCGTGTTTTTTTTTTCGAAAGGACAGGCTTGTTGTCCGTGGGGGCTTTTCCAACTTCACCGGACAGGGGAGGCGAGTGCGGAGGGCACTCAACCTAAAGCCACAGATTACTAATTAGTTACTACGTAACAGATACTTCACTCAGTAGTAAATTTCCAATACCTACTGCTATAATAGCCTACTCCATCGCGTCAGCAACCGCAGTGCTTGCTTCACACCGCGCGATCGCAGGGCTGCCTCTTCGATAAAATTAAATTAACATAACTTTTTGTGTCTATGTTATTGAGAACTGTGAATATGTTTTTACTTATAGGTGGTAGTTTAAAATTGTATCATTTATCTATCTATATATATATATATATATATATATAATCCTCGTGTCACAGTGTTAGTAATCATACTTCGCCGAAACGGCTGGACCGGTTTTTATAAAATTTTGTGTGCATATCGGGTAGGCCTGAGAATAGGTTCTTATCTATTTTTCATACCCCTACGCGGGCGAAGCCGCGGGCAACATATATTTTTTTTTATAAATTGGTTTTTATATTTTTTTTATCATTTGAAAATCGGTCTGTAAGTTCAGTTTCCACATACTATTTAAAACGTTTATTTCAACAACTTCTAGCAACTTTAGACCTATGGTCTCCGTACAATTTTTAGTTTGTATAGTGATATACAATCGAAATAACAAAAAAAAATTTAAGAAAAAGTCATCTCCGGAGTACATACTCCAGGACCTATAATTTTTTTTATTTTTTAACACGCAATTTTTGTTTTCTCTAAAATTGAGATCACGGTTCTTAAGAGCGCTTTGCTCTATCTCTTATAATTTAGAAATTCCTCATAGAAAAAATTCACCATGTATATTTTTTACAAATCGCATAAAACCGAATCACAAGCACAGATTACTAAATAGTTATGTCAAAAGTTTTTGTGTGCGCTAACAGCACGACAAGTTGAGACAGGTCGCCGCGCCTGCGACTCACATATTATCACAATTTTATTTTAATAAAAATAGCTTTTTAAACTTGTTAAAATAGTGTTTAAGGTAAGTATGACGTTTCTATGTAACAAAAAAATGAAAATCTGTGTCTGAAAGGCAAGCTACTGCCACAGTGTAATAAAGAGTACTAGCTATTGCTTAGTATACCTAGTATTAAAAATAATTTTAAAACGACAAAAAATAGTAATAGTTTATCACTTACCTTTCTTGATTGACAGGTAAATGGAAAAATTTTAGGTGTTTATCTCTTCTTTTGCTTGATTTGCACCCATCTACAGCACATAAGGCACCAGACGGCATCGTAGGTACGCGTACGAACGAACAAAACGATTTAAATTAAACTACGTGCGTGCGCTTCGTTTGTGAAAACCGCACTGAATTGGGTCCGCAAACGGCCCGAGAACGCTGGGCCGGGCGGTAGGTAATTATAGCGCGCAAGTACATGGAGTGACGGAGGCCTGCTAAAGCCACTTGTATAATATACTTAGTAGCAAATAAATGTTGATAGCGCGTGTTATAGATTTCGTACATAGTTTAAGTACTCGTCTGTATATCTGTGTTCACTTTTCACTGTGGCGGGTTACTGCAGGTGCTGCCACACACTGTATAACTTTCTCAACGGAACCAAAAGTCCTACCCATACAAAGTTGGCTAAATAAGAAGGACTTTGGTGGAAAGTCCATTTTATTATGATTGTCGATTGGACTGAGGTTCATAAACGTGAAGCTTTATTTATACATATATTAGGTAGATACATGACAAACTAGTGCATTTTACCAAAAATAGTTTTAGTCTAGATGTACCTACTCTACATTGAATTACTACTACTACCTACTCGATTCTCCTGTGAAACACCTTCGGGTGATACACCTTTCGGCGCTTATGACCACAAACGCGAAACGCCAACCCGAGGTTTTTTGATGTTTTGTGGATTTGTGACACATTTGTCACACAGTATAAGATAAGAATTATTACTTTTTATTTTTACCTAATCGCATACGGCCACAGCATTGTAAATAACTAAAGTGCCTAGGTATTTTAAGCCTCATTATCTAGTAACGCAAGCTAGTAAAATACTTAGGTTAGAGTTAAAAGGTCAATTTAAGTAAAATTTACCTGAGGGATTGGGATACCGAGTCATGTAGGTAAATTTACCTATGGAATTGTAGTGGATTTTATTTGAATTATGGTCTTTATTGTGCCATTTTGTATTTCGTAAGAATGTGTTTTTTTTATAAATTGCTCAGATACCTATGTATATACATTGTTTGTCGCTTCAGTATGTAACGATTTATCTTATCCGTGATCTAATAATAAGAGTGTCTAATAATAAGAGAAAGTAAGCCAAGCAAATAAAAAACTTCTATTGTAATGTCTGTCGATTTTATTTTATCTTGACCTGTGTCCAATTTCGAATGCAGTAAGGGTCTGCACTGGGCCCGCGTGGTCGACTAAGGCCCTATCGCCCTAATTCAGGGTAGGCTCAAGCCCCTCGGCACAGATGAGATACTAGTTACTTTGAAGTAACTACGATCGTAACCGTCGGTGGAGATGTATATGAGCTGATATGATGAAACGTCCAGACACACAGACTGCATTACGATTGCAAGTCAGCTGCAAATTCGCAGTTTGGATGCAGTTCAGTTGCAGTTGGGCCAACTGCATCGAAACTGCTTACCTACAGCGCAGTTCACTTGCAGACGGCGTGCAGTCCTATCAACTGCACGCTAGCTGCGCAGTTGTGATGCAGGCCTAATGCAGTTGAACCACCAAAGGAACTCTGCAATAAAATTACTGACTAGCTGTGCCTGCGACTTCGTCCGCGTGTAGGTTTTAATTAACGATATTTACACAATAGCCTTAGAAATTTAATAAAAACCCTTGCAAAAAAACCGCTAAAAGTAGAATATAATATGTCTTGGCCTTTTTGTTTAATATAAGTAGTTATATTTTGATCTAAGAAACTTCGCGTAGGGGGACGGCTGAATTGTGAAATTATTAGTAATTATTTGTAGTAAATAAATAATTTTTATTTTTTTAACTTAGCGGTCCCCCTCCGCAACGACTCCTAGATTAAAATATAAGTAGTTATATTAAACTTAAAGGGCCAAGACATATCATTTTCTGCGTTTTAGCTTTTTTTGTTTTTTTGCATGAAATATTTTTTATTTCTTTTTATTTTTTTATTTATATCATGCTTTTTAAACATAACGTATCCCAAATACGATACCTTTGCTGTAAGTTGGTAAGGAGTTGGGTATCTACAGATACCAGCAGGCGTAGCATGAGGTCCATTTTGTCTACCCACTAATGTCAAATGTAGACTTCGAAGCGCGACAAAACGGTTGTATCTCGACACCGAGCATGGCCCTCGCGAGTTAAGACTAGTCGCGCTCTCATCTGTCATTTGTAGAGAGTGTGTAGAGATTTTTATCGCGTGCCGAGCATGAACGCACCGGAATAGGCTAATTTTGACGTTTGATTGAAGACATATGTGTCGGCACCCCCTTGAGGTATCGACAAACTTCTAGCGACTGTTTATAGACTTTTTGTATTTTATTATTGTTTTATCATCAAATAACAAATTAGGTACTTACTTTTTCCTTTGCTTAAATCTCAGAAACTTGCAAGAAAACCAACGGAGCCAGACAGTCCCCTCACCTCCAAAGAGCATATAATCACTACGTTTGCCCACCTCACAAACAATAACAGTTGTTTTTGTGTCAAATTATTACTTAATCAAGCAAACTTTCATATCTCGGTCTCTTTTTGGAAATACAAACCAAAGAATTTGCGAACAACAAAACAAAATCATAAAAAGATTTGTCGCCTATATACCTGCTATGTCGCCGCGACTTTTTACTCTACACACTCTCTACCTGTGACGGCATGCTCGCACACGCGACAAAAGCCAGTAGAAAGAGATAATTTTCTCTTGTCGCGCGCGACATATGTCTATGACCTCATGCTACGCCTGCAGGCGTAGCATGAGGTCCATTTTGTCTACCCACTAATGTCAAATGTAGACTTCGAAGCAAGACAAAACGGTTGTATCTCGACACCGAGCATGGCCCTCGCGAGTTAAGACTGGTCGCGCACTCATCTGTCATTTGTAGAGAGTGTGTAGAGATTTTTATCGCGTGCCGAGCATGAACGCACCGGAATAGGCTAATTTTGACGTTTGATTGAAGACATATATGTCGGCACCCCCTTGAGGTATCGACAAACTTCTAGCGACTGTTTATAGATTTTTTGTGTTTTATTATTGTTTTATCATCAAATAACAAATTAGGTACTTACTTTTTCCTTTGCTTAAATCTCAGAAACTTGCACGAAAACCAACGGAGCCAGACAGTCCCCTCACCTCCAAAGAGCATATAATCACTACGTTTGCCCACCTCACAAACAATAACAGTTGTTTTTGTGTCAAATTATTACTTAATCAAGCAAACTTTCATATCTCGGTCTCTTTTTGGAAATACAAACGAAAGAATTTGCGAACAACAAAACAAAATCATAAAAAGGTTTGTCGCCTATATACCTGCTATGTCGCCGCGACTTTTTACTCTACACACTCTCTACCTGTGACGGCATGCTCGCACACGCGACAAAAGCCCGTAGAAAGAGATAATTTTCTCTTGTCGCGCGCGACATATGTCTATGACCTCATGCTACGCCGGAGATCAGATCAAGGTTACCATGTTCTTTCTAACACTTAATTGAATATGATTTAGAGTTTTATCAAATATTTTTTTTTGTATCTACTTTATATTTCTGGTTCAATTAAAAAAATCATGAAAATAATAAAAGTTTTTGGCAACGAGTTTTGATTACGAACGGGAATTCCCCGAACAGGCTAATAATATTGGATTCGCGGCAGGGGAATTCGCTTTTTTGTTGTTTGACTTCATCTTCACTCGGTGTGACCGTTACGTGCAAAGTTTCTGCCATTTTGGTAGTTTAGATTGTATTCATTTTTTTTTTTTTTAAACTCAATCTGAAAAAAAAACAATGGTGCCAGGTTTTTTTTCATGTTTTTTTCAAAAACTTGAAAAAAAAAAATTTGTTTTTTTTTTCAATTTGCAACACTATGTGGGAGTGATATTGAAACAAGAGTGAATGCAGGAAACATGGTGAATGAAGCTTTGCACTCCTTTATGAACAGTCGGAAGGTGTCTAACAAGGCTCGTTTGGCTGTGCATGAGGGGGTGTTGGTTCCGAGTCTCGTGTACGGAAATGAAAGTTGGGTATGGCAGAAGAAACATGAAAGCAGAATAAATGAAGTTGAGATGAGAGCGTTAAGAAGTATGATAGGAGTTAAACTGAGTAACAGGATAAGAAATAGTGAGATAAGGACACGTTGTGGTCTGAAAGAAGATGAAGTGACAAAAATTAAGAAAGGTATGCTGAGATGGTTTGGCCATATCGAGAGAATGAATGAAGAACGATTGACGAAAAAAGTGTATAAGACGAGTGTGAATGAAAGTGTTGGAAGGGGTAGACCTAGGCGGACGTTTCGAGACCAAATCAGGGACGTCTGGAAAAAAGGCCAGGTCAAGAGTACCCTAAACCAAAGAGCATGTATGAAAGGAATTATGAAAGTGGACGAAGCGAAACAAGTATATAAGGATCGTAGCAAGTGGAAAGAAGTGGTCTCTGTCTACCCCTACGGGAAAGAGGGGTGATTAAAATATGTATGAATGTATGTATGTAACTCGGGGCAGTTGGTCATTTTCCACAGACGGGGTCAGGTCCTGCTGCTATTCCACTGGTGAACTGCCACTATACTGCGGTGATGCCTCATATACCATCAATGAACCTGTAAAACAAAATTTGTCTTATAACAATTGTTTGTTCATGTTCAATGTAGCGTATGTATGTGGTCTACGGTACTAAAGCCTTTTCGGAAACCGGCTTGTTCGGGAGGCTGGAAGTCGTCAAACCTGCGTGCGAGACGATTCGTAATGACTCTCGAAAACAGCTTGTAAACATGGCTCAGAAGTGAGATGGGTCTGTAGTTCTTCAGCAGGGTGTTGTCACCCTTTTTGAAAAAAAGCACGACCACACTTCTGTGCCATGCCTTAGGCGTTTGTCCCTCGAGTATAACGGAATTAAATAACTTCTGAAGAGCTTTTATTACCGGTGATCCACCTGCTTTCAAAAGTTCAGCCGTAATTCCATCATCACCCGGTGCCTTGTTGTTCTTGAGCTGTTTGAGAGCCATTCTAATCTCGTACAGGCTGACGTCCGGGATATCTTCGGTATAGTGTCGGGTCAACCTGGCTCTTGGGTCTTCAGCCAGATCGCTGATAGGCAAACGTGTGGTCTTGTACAATTGTCCATAGAACTTCTCAACTTCTTCCAGCAACTCAGTCTTAGACGATATGGTCCTGCCATCCTCAGTCTTCAGCTTGGTCAGTTGGCTTTGTCCAACAGACAGATCTCTCGCGAACACTTTTGAGCCTTTGTTGTGCTCAATCGCCTCTTTAATACAATTTGTATTATATTGGCGTAAATCGCGAGTTAGGGACTTAGAGATCTGCCTGTTTAGTTGCAGATATTGCGTAGCGTCTTCAGAGGACTGCAAAATCAATCTGCGTCTTTCTTCCATGAGGTTGCTGGTGAAGTCGGAGATTTTTTTGGTTCTGTTTGAACGGCGAGAAAAGGCTTTAGTACCATTGACCACATATATACGCTGCGGCAGATTATACAGAAGACCAAAGAGTACAATCAGCCACTATGCTTGGCGTTTGTGGACTATGAGAAGGCCTTTGATTCAGTCGAAACCTGGGCTGTGCTACAGTCTCTCCAGCGGTGCCAAATTGACCATCGATACATCGAGGTGATGAAGTATCTGTATGAAAACGCCACCATGTCGGTTCACCTCCAGGACCAGAACTCGAAACCTATCCAGTTGCAGCGAGGGGTGAGACAGGGAGACGTTATATCTCCGAAACTGTTCACCGCCGCCCTGGAAGATGTTTTTAAGCTTCTGGACTGGGGTGGACTCGGCATCAATATCAACGGCGAGTACATATCCCACCTCCGATTCGCTGACGATATCGTGGTCATGGCTGAGACTATGGAAGACCTAAGCACAATGCTCGATGGCCTCAGTAACGTCTCTCAACAAGTGGTTCTTAAAATGAACATGGACAAGACGAAAATAATGTTAAATGTCCGTGTCGCACCCACTCCTCTAAAGGTTGGAGACTCTATTCTGGAAGTTGTTGACGAATATGTATACCTGGGACAAACAGTCCAGCTAGGTAGTTCCAACTTCAAGAAAGAGATCAATCGACAAATCCAACTCGGCTGGGCAGCGTTCGGGAAGCTTCGCAATATCTTCACGTCCCAAATACCGCAGTGTCTCAAGACTAAGGTCTTTGACCAGTGTGTATTGCCAGTGATGACTTACGGAACTGAGACATGGTCGCTTAATATGGGCCTCATAAGAAGGCTCAAGGTCACCCAAAGGGCAATGGAGCGTGCTATGCTCGGAGTCTCTCTGCGTGATCGTATCAGAAACGAGGAGATCCGCAGGAGAACTAAAGTAACCGACATAGCTCACAGAATCGCTATACTGAAGTGGCAGTGGGCAGGGCACATAGCTCGTAGAACAGATGGCCGATGGGACAGTAAAGTTCTCGAGTGGCGACCGCGCACCGGAAAACGTAGCGTAGGCAGGCCTCCCACGCGGTGGACCGATGACCTGGTGAAGGTCGCGGGAAGCCGATGGATGCGGGCAGCGCAGGACCGGTCGTTGTGGAAATCCTTGGGGGAGGCCCTTGTCCAGCCGTGAACGATTTGTGGCTGATATGATGATGATGATGTTCAATGTATATGTCACAGATATTATTCAAAACAAATATTATGCAAAACAATTGTCTGATGTAAAACAAATTTTAATTAATTTTAATTACATATGATCACAATGTGGCAGTGGTGACAGAGCTGAAGTATTTTGGTATGTCCAAGGGAATAGAGATTTCAAGACTTTTCCTGTAATATATAATTAATCATATCATTAATACTCATCAGTCATTAATACCACAAAATTCGAAAAGATCTTGCAATGATCTTTCGCCCATCAAAAGCTACCCCAAAAACTTTATGAAGAAAAAAACTATCTAATTGATTGAAATACATATACCTGATCCTTAAAAACTTATTGTCTTGCAATTACGTTAACTACTTTCCTTACAACGCCTATAGTAATTAAGTAATTTCATAAATACATCACCTCATTTCACACCAAGAGTTCGCAAGTTTGATTTCCGGAAGGGTCAATTTGTAAGACTCGGTTCGGTTGGTGGTGGGGTATTTTCGAAGCCTGCCTGGTCAGCTACCACCATCTAATCTAAGTCTTGCATGATGTGTTTCGTCACTTACCATCAGGTAATGATGCCAGTTTTACCAATTGTAGATAAAAATTACAGCTTTATTCCAAATTTACGATCCACATGTTTCTCTAAAAACTAAAGATTAAAAACTATTCATAAAAAAATATAAACACAAAGTCGGGAGATTGTGATTGCCCTATCATGTGAAGCAACTCTAGTGCTACAACGAAGTCTTTTTGGTCACTGTGACATGTGAGTCCACTTGAGAGGGCAGCCCTCCTGAGTGCAGCCCAAGCAAAAGGCGTCTTAAAAACTCAGAATTTCTTTGATCTGAGCTTACAAAAGGTATTTGGATAAACTGAACTATGTTCTTCTTTCTTTCATCATATCAGCCGAAAAACGTCACTGCTGGACAATGGCCTTTCCCAATGATTTCCACAATGACCAGTCCTACGCTGCCCGCATCCAGTGGCTTTCCGGGACCTTCACCAGGTCGTCGTCTGTCCTATGTAAACAGCAAACAATTCAATAATTCAATACCTAGACTTGGCTCCGTGGAGCTCGAACGAAGCAGATTTTTATTTGCATTTTTCAAAACAAAAAGTTGACAAGTCGAGGTAATCATGTTTTTTTTATTTATTCTGCGTTTAGTGGTACTACTGAACAAGGAAAACGGTATACCAATTATATGTTTTCACCTCTTTTTCCCTTACTGTTATTGTATGTCAAAACTAAATACATAGACTAGACAATCTTCTCTTTTTTTAAATAACACCTCATTCCCAGCTGTTTTCGGCTTGCCAAAAGAGTAAACTTTTGAAAGGTGTTGCTACAAATAGTAGTTATCTGTGGAAAGGTGTAGCTTAGGTTTAGTTGTAGCAATGTTTGTAAAGTTTTAGTTTACGTTTTGCAAGAAAAATAGTAGGGTACCGTTTGCACCATACGTTGAATGATAGTGAAACTTAAACTACGTGACAACCAAACCTTTTCGGTAATAAGTAGCATCAGCCCCGTGTGCGTTGATGTATGTGCGTCTTCTTCTTGTCTCCTTCTTCTTCTTCTTCCATCTGCAGGTTATATCTGCGTGAATAAGGATTAAACATAGCCACGGTTTCACTTGTGTCGGAAAAAGATATTATGTAGTACATCGATTTGTTCTGTCGTAATGTTTAACGTTCGAGGGCAATCCCCTTTAATGCATAACTTGCATAATTTCCTTGTATCTCTATTAGTTATAATAATAAGTTGGATCGTTTAAAAGTTGAATTTGCTGCCATCCTGTACTAGTTTACCTGTCTTTCAATCCCTAACTTAAGGTTGCCTGGTAGAAATCGCTTAAAGCAATAAATCCGCCTTTCCACTCTATATGTATTACATGTTATAAGTCCTGTATTGTTTTTTGGCGTATAATAAAGTACATTTACTTACTTACTTACTTGTATCAAGATTTGTGCAAGTAAACACGAAAAGCTTAAGTACGTGATTACGTTTTCCCATTTTATTTTATTTTATACTAGCTGTCCCGGCGAACTTCATTCCACCTTACACTACACTACCCTACCCTACCCTACACTACCCTACCCTACCCTGCACTACACTACCCTACCCTACACTACCCTACCCTACCCTACCCTACCCTACATACACTACACTACCCTACACTACTCTACCCTACCCTACCCTACACTACACTACCCTACCTTACCCTACCCTGCACTAACCCACCCTACCCTACACATTACCCTAACCTTCACTTCACTACCCTACCCTACCCTAACTACACTACACCTACACTACCCTACCCTACCCTAAAATCATTTTTTTTTCATTATTATTATTATTATTGAATATCATATTTTAATACTTATTATCCTATTCCCGACGAAGACAAATGCAAAAACACAAAAATAATGAAAATTGGTCCAGCCGTTCTTGAGTTATAAATGGTGTTATAAACTAACGCGACTTTCTTATACATATATAGATATATAAATTAATTACAGCGTTAAATCTACAGTAATCAAACTTAAGAAAATACATATGCCAATAAATTTCAAGTTCTTAAAATTAACAAAATTATCCGCGTGCAATCGACTACATCAGATGTGTAATTTGTTAGTGTTAGTGGCAGGGTGTGTATGAGTGTGTAAATGTATGTTTATCTTAATTATTTTGATCTAATAACGTCAAAAACTGATTTCCTGAATTGGTTGCGCTTTTTGTAAAATTACAATTATAATAGTAATTTAGATTCCTTAATCTTTCTATTTTAGCCTAATTTTAGCTTTTGTTTTCCAAATATTAGCTCTATTTTAGCTCTTTTTCGAAGCTGATCTAGCTCTCTTTAAAAAATTAAGTTGGCAACACTGCAAATCACTACGACAACTCACAGTTAGATCTGTGCGAAAACTAGAGGCTTTTTGGCGTGATTTGTGGTGGAATTCGTAGTTTTATCTTATTCATCGTTTTCTGCTAGAATTTACTTCAAAAAGTGGTGCGTTTTGGAGAAAATCGTCTGGTGCACGTGAGTGCATGTGAAGAACAAGAAAATAAAATGAAAAAGGACGTGAAAACCCAATTTGCACTGGGTGCAGTTTTATAGACGCCCTACTGCAAACGGGTGTTCTACCTCAGAATTAGGCTGCTGCAAATGCTGTCAAGAACTTCAGAGAGATTTGTAATGCACTGTGTTGTGAATTTGTGAACGGCAAACAAAAACCAAAAAGGCACTAACATTACAAATACAAAAACAAATGAAGAAAGTGAAAATGATTTACGAATTCGGCTGAAGGACTCGTTTCCATGGCCAAGAAAAATTCACAACAACAACTACGAAAACTATAAAACTATCAACGGCTAAAAATAAAAAGTATGGGTTTTTGGCGGGATTTGTGGTAGACGCATTCGTAGTTTTATTTTGTTGTTTTTTCATTGTTTTCTGCTAGGATTTTGTTCAAGAAGTGGTGCATTTTGGAGAAAATCGTCTAGTGCACGTGAGCAATGTGGAGAACAAGAAAATAAAACAAAGGAGGACGTGAGAACCCAACTTGCTCTGGGTGCTGTTTTATGGACGCCCTACAGCAACTTGGTGTTCCACCTCAGAATAGCTGCTGCAAATGCTGTCAAGAACTTTAGAGAAGATTTGTAATGCACCGGCACTAGCATTACAAATCAAAAAACTAAAGGAAACTTACATACGTCAGACATGGCTGTATGGTCTTAGTCACCTTTGCCTTTCCGCGCTTTTAAAAGCCGGAGAGAAGAAACCAAAAAAAAAGTATGTGACTTGATTAGTAGATCTGTGGTGACTTGCTTCTTGCTTGTTTCTTTCTTACCTTTAGCACAGATGAGATACTAGCTACCTCCCTTGTGTTCTGTGGTAATAGTGTTCGTTCTGTGCCAAGGAGCAAAGAGAATATAATAAACTACGTTTCCAAGGAGTATAGAAATCACTACGTTTATTCTGTGCTAGATACTTCGTATCGTAACCTTTAGTATTTTGTTGCACCAATAAAAAACTAATATAAACTTACGAAAAAAACGTTGTGATTAAATGCTCAGTGCACGCTCAATGCTACGAAAGGAAGCAATAGCACAGATTACTAAATAGTTAGCAATAGACTGACAGACTGACAGCAAGTATACTATACAGTACCTATGTACAGCGTTGTGCGCTCCCTTGTGGAGTAATAGTGTTCTGTGGTTGTGGTTGTGCGTAGACATGGGTAATCTTGATTCAGTTGTCCGAAACGATTCACAGAGTCTGATTCACTAGACTGAATTAATTCACCTTAAGTATTCTCTATTCACCTTAACTATTCACTAATCGCTTGTGTTATAATCTATGAAGTGTGCTGTAACTGCAATAAACGAGTCATTCTTTATTGACGTCCATCCGTCTGTAGTTTAGTCACACATAGAGCTTCAGCAGTCTTTATGTCCTCTTTAACTATTTCGTAAATTTCTTTGTATGTCTTTGGCAGCAAGCTTTCTGATGTTTTTCTTGTTGGTAGACTATACGCTGGATTCAATATTTGAACTAATTTTCTGAATGCCATGTCTTCTACTATACTAAAAGGCTGATATTCTTTGGTAATGAGCTTTAGTAATTGACGGTCAATTTCGTTATTTCTTGGAACATTCAACGGTTTTTTTTAATAAAAATATTGTTGAATTGATACATTTTGCGAAGAAAGCCTAGGTTGTTGCCTATCAGCAGTTTTCGCCCGACATCACCCGAACGGTTCCGAACTCTCGCAGTCGGCACTTCACAGCCACGAAACGAAGTTACGAAGTAACTATTTAGTAATCTGTGCTTCAGCACTCGGCGGACACTCGGTGAATCACTTGAATCAGTGAATTGTTAAGGTTTAGAGGGAATAGTTAAGTTAACGCGTCACCGTAGTGAAACGATTCTTTTTAATGCCTCTCATTCAGTTTACCCATGTCTAGTGTGCGTCCTTCGCACATGAATAATAACCATGAAAATGTGTTGATTGAAACTCGGAACCTTTAAACTTATGTAAAGATACCAGATATCAAACAAATTGAGCGACCAGGAGTAAGAATTACTGAAGGAACAAACAAAACACCTATATAAGTACCTACCTAATTAATTAAAATGCTTGAAAGAAGAGGTACCTACCTATGTACAAGATAAAAAAACGTATATTACCTACTTACCTAGTGATGTTTTAAACTTCAATAGATCGATAAATGTTTATATCTTCTGAATGGGGACAGATTGAAGAAAGTTAAGTGGTCTAAAATATAACTTAAAACTTACCTATCACATATATATTCAACCATGAAAGCTTGTGTTTAGAATATGACCAAAGCATTTAGTAAGAGAGTAAATTTGGAAAGACATGAAGATTCATACAGGAGAGAAACCATAGTAATGTACAGAATCAACAAAATGTGACAAAGCATTCAGTAAAAAAAGTCATTTGGTAAGCCACAATGAGGATTCACACAGGAAAGAAACCATATTCATGTTCAGAATGTGACAAAGCGTACAGTACAAAATGTAGTTTGGTAAAACACATGAGTATTCATACAGGAGAAAAACCATATTCATGTTCAGAATGTGACAAAGCATTCAGTAAAAAATGTCATTTGGTAAGCCACATGAGGATTCACACAGGAGAGAAACCATATTCATGTTCAGAATGTGACAAAGCATTCCGTGTAAAAGGTATTTTAGTAGACCACATGAGAATTCACACAGGAGAGAAACCATATTCATGTTCAGAATGTGACAAAACATTCCGTGTAAAAGGTATTTTAGTAGAACATATGAGAATTCACACAGGAGAGAAACCATATTCATGTTCAGAATGTGACAAAGCATTCAATGTAAAAGTTAGTTTAGTAAAACACATGAGAATTCACACAGGACAGAAACCATATTCATGTTCAGAATGTAAAAATGCATTCCGTCAAAAACATCATTTGGTAAGCCACATGAGGATTCACACAGGAGAGAAACCATATTCATGTTCAGAATGTGATAGTGCATTCCGTAAAAAAAGTCATTTGGTAAGCCACATGAGGATTCACACAGGAGAGAAACCATATTCGTGTTCAGAATGTGACAAAGTGTTTAGTATAAAATTTCATTTGGAAAACCACATGAGGATTCACACAGGAGAGAAACCATATTCGTGTTCAGAATGTGACAAAGCATTCAGTGTAAAATGTAGTTTGTTAAACCACATGAGGATTCACACAGGAGGGAAACCATATTCATGTTCAGAATGTGATAATGCATTCTGTAAAAAAAGTCATTTGGTAAGCCACATGAGGAATCACAGAGGAGAGAAACCATATTCATGTTCAGAATGTGATAAAGCATTTAGTGAAAAAATTAATTTGGTAAACCACATGATAATTCACACAGGAAAGAAACCATATTCATGTTCAGAATGTGACAAAGCATTTAGTGAAAAAAATTATTTGGTAATCCACATGAAGATTCACACAGGAGAGAAACCATATTCATGTTCAGAATGTGGCAAAGCATTTAATGTAAAAAGTAATTTAGTAAAGCACATGAGGATTCACACAGGAAAGAAACCATATTCATGTTCAGAATGTGGTAAAGCATTCAATGTAAAAGGTAGTTTAGTAAACCACTTTAGAATTCACACAGGAGAGAAACCATATTCATGTTCAGAATGTGACAAAGCATTAAATGTAAAAAGTAATTTAATAAGGCACATGAGAATTCACACAGGAGAGAAACCATATTCATGTTCAGAATGTGACAAAGCATTCAGTGTAAAAGGTAATTTAGTAAACCAAACAAGAATTCACACACGAGAGAAACCATATTCATGTTCAGAATGCGACAAAGCATTCAATGAAAAAAGGCATTTGGTAAACCACATGAAGATTCACACAGAGAAACCATATTCATGTTCAGAATGTGACAAAGAATTCCATGAAAAAGGTAGTTTGGTGAATCACATGAGAATTCACACTGGAGAGAAACTATTAACATGTTCAGAATATAATATGCTATGCGGTGACAGAAGTGCTTATGTGATACATCAGAGGAAACATAAAAGGTGTCCCTTTTATTTATGTTTAGAATGTAGCAAACAACTCGATCAAAAATCTTACTTGGCAGCACATTTGAAGACACATGCAAATGATAAACTTGCATGGATGTGGCTCGGATTTTAATGTTTATTAACCGTTTGGTTCATTGTACAAAGTCAAATTCAAAAAAATAAACCAAAGTGCAAGTATTAATTATGATGTCCCTCAATAATTTTTTTTATACAACACACTTAGGTAAACTACTCGCACATCAATAACTATTTTTGCATGCTTTATAGGTTAAATTATAACTTTTTTTTTCATTACAAGAAAAGATTACATCATAACTCCTCGCCTTTTTTAGGGTACTTCAAAAGGTAAACATGGAACCATTATAGGATCATTCTCGTCTGTCTGTTTGTGCGTCCATCCGTCCCTCAGTTACAGCCGATTTGCTCCGAAACTACTAGACTGATTCAATTGAAATTTGGTACACATATGTTAGTTGGTGACACAAAGATGGACACGTAACATAAATTAATTAATTTTAAAAATGGGGGCCACTGGGGGTGCGGGTGGGGGGTTAATTTTAGAATGAAAAAATTTAATTAAACTACATTGTGTGACATATCAAAGGAAATAGCTTGTTGTGCAAATCTTAAATAAATATTTTTGCCTATTTTCTCAAATAACTTCATAACAGATTTTCTTGAATAAATAGTTATGAAATTATTAAAGAAAATAGGCAAAAATTTACCATTCCACCTTATCTCCTGGCCTAAAATCCTTAAAAAAATCACAGAACATGAGGTTAAATGCCATAACAGAAAAACCTATAAAAAATCCAAAATCCTTCCGTTCCCACAGGAAAAATAAAACTTCCTAAGTCCAGAAGTTTTGGTGCGGAACCCTGTTTTTGTGACCCCCGAGTCGCAATTGGCCGGTTTTTTTAGATAGGTACCTCCATATATTGCTTCTTCATGTAATATTGTCTTTTGGAGGACCCGGTAGATATATTTAATAGAAGCTTCTACATTTGATCTGACAAGGCCGGCCAAATCTGCACCTGTGAAACGAGATGACCACTGTGCTGAAACAATACCAGAATGCCGGTCGCCGCAGCTGCTGGCGCCCTCCCCGCGCATGGACGACAGCACCACTGACCCCGCGACCGCGCTCTCTTGCGAGCATTTGCCCCATTCGCGCAGCGGGCGCCGCCGCCGTCACCGCCATCGGCGGCGAGGCCACTGCACCCCAACGGTGTCCCCGCTACATGCCATCCACGCTGCCGTATCCCCAGCGCCAGCGCGAGCGCCACAAAGTGAGCAGGCTCTGTTATCCTCTGAAACCTCCAGTGAGTTGATGTTACCGCCTTCGACAGCATCCCTGAAGTACAACAGGGGCAACTCGGTGACGGCCTCCGTGATCTGATTTACTTTTTATCATCTGTCAAAAACGACATTTTGTTCTAAAAATGTCTGAAATACCTAGGCGTGACGTCATAGTTTTGCAGCGTCATTTATGTACTCATTTTGTAATTTTGGTGAATTAAAAATCGAAGACTTGATGGAAAACAAAACGAGCAAGGTTTTACGAAGTTTAAAGTATGAAGGCAATTTAGTGATCAAGCATAATTTATTTCTGATGTTGTCGTCATCCCTATTGCCGAAACTGTAGATTGGACGAATAAAAACAATTGGTTGCAGGCTAAAATTGGTAAAAATGGTTTATTTAATTTACACACAAAACATATTTTTTTATTTAGAATGTGCGTTTAACTGCATCTCATCTGATGGCAAGGGACGATGCCGTCGTGGATGTTACACGCGAACTCAAATACGACCTCCATGGTGTAATGATTAAACTTCATTAGCTTCACATCAGATCGCGGGTTCGATTCCCGACGGAGTCGGTTTGGTTGGTGGAAGGGCATTTTCTGAGCCCGCCTAGCTAGCTTGGTTGGACCACCATCTTATCTTAGTCTTGCCGCCAAACATCAATGTTAACAACATTTATGTGTTCCGGCTCGAAGATAAGTTGTAAACTATGGGGGATGTGTAGGGGTGGTATGGACAAAAAGACTTCGTTATTTTTGGTTGTTTCGACTAAATGTATGGGCACGACGCGACCACCGTCAAAGGTTTTTTTTGAAAGACTGACGGCCGGGCGACGCCGGGGGCGTTGCGCGGGCGCGGAGGGGGTGCCAAAGAGCACTCATAAACTTATAAAAATAGGTGCGTATGTCTGCACACATAACATTATGGGTCAAACAACATTTATTATATTATATAGTAAAATTTAACAAAGGTAGGCCACATTTGTCGTATAATATATAGTAATTTAATTCGGCACAATAAATTCTACTTATCCATTCAGGTGGCCGTTATCATCGTCAACATTCT
Source organism: Coleophora flavipennella (assembly GCA_947284805.1). NCBI lineage: Eukaryota > Metazoa > Arthropoda > Insecta > Lepidoptera > Coleophoridae > Coleophora > Coleophora flavipennella. Next base: position 4,687,160 of record OX369297.1, read on the forward strand.
GCCCCCCAGTGTCGTGATTACGACACTCATCAGTATCGTTATCGAACAGCAGAGCGACGCGCGTAGCCGGACGTTTCATGACACCTGTCTTAGTTTTTATGTCTAGGACTCTTACCCGTCCATCGGGCCCAGGATAAACGTTCTGGACTATGCCTTTGGGCCAGGTGTTACGCGGCAGTGAGGGGTCGACGACGACCACAAGATCTCCAGTCTTCAGCTGAGTACCTTCCTGAAACCATTTTTTGCGAGGAACTAGAGTAGGTAGAACTTCCTTTATCCATCTACCCCAGAAAAGATCAGCGAGACGCTGAGCAATCCGCCATTGTTTTCGCAGATAAAGGTCGCTGTCATCGAAAACTCCGGGTAGTGGGAGGTTAGATGATGTGCCTATCAGAAAATGATTAGGCGTTAACGCCTCATTGTCACGTGGGTCTACAGACACGTGAGTCAATGGCCTGCTATTCACCATATTCTCCACTTCACAAAGAAGAGTAGCCAAAGTCTCCTCCTTTGGAGCTCTCTCCTTAAGGACCACTTTCAGTGCAGTTTTTACGCTGCGAATGAGACGTTCCCAAGCGCCTCCCATGTGTGGGCTGACTGGGGGGATGAATTGCCAATTAACTCCCTTATTTGAGGCCTGTGACACTAGGGACTGTCTGTCATTTAGCAACTCCTGGTAAGCTTTGTTTAACTCTGTGGCCGCTCCTCTGAGATTAGTTCCGTTATCCGAGTTAATTATCTTAGGCCAACCTCTCCTAGATGCCATTCTACGAAGCGCCATGATTAGAGAATCGGTTGTTAGGGTTGAAACGATTTCAATGTGTATTGCTCGCACTGTGAGGCAGGTAAAAAGAACTCCATACCTGAGAGCTCGCTGTCGACCAACAGCAACTTCCATCGGGCCAAAAAGGTCAACTCCACATACGGTAAAAGGCCTCTGATGATGGGCCAGCCTACCTTCAGGCAAGTTACCTAAGCGCGGTGGATTAGGGGAAGCTCTTTTCATGCGACAAATGAGACAGCGTGCGACTACAGTACGTACTGTAGGTCTAAGTTTGACAACCCAGTATTTCTGACGTAATTCGTTAACTACCATTTCGTTACAGGAGTGAGCAGCTTGCACGTGGTAATGCATGACTAGTAGACGTGACACGTGATTCTGACCGTCTAAAATTACGGGATATTTTGTTTGCCTATCTACGTCTTTAGCAGCACCGATCCGTCCACCTACGAGTAACAGTTGATTTTCGTTTATGATCGGGGTAAGTGTGCGCAACCTGCTATCTTTTTTAATTATTTTGTTTTGCTTCAGACAGCTGATTTCACTCGAAAAAGACTGCGCTTGCGAGTGACGTAATAATAAAACCTCAGCCTTACGCATCAACTCATCGTTTATACCGTTGATTTTGCGCTTTTTACATTTCTCGATAAACAATAGTATCGTAGCCGTAGCGCGTAGCAATCGTAGCCAGTTTGAAAATCGAGAGGGCTCTGGTACAGGTAAGTCACACTCTTTCTTATTTTCGTATACAGTATGTACCTTTTCCAGGATTTCGTCACTAATTATTGCTTTTCTTTCAGGGTCCTGGGGCCAGCACGCACTTGGTTGGTAGAGGAATGACGGGCCCGTGAACCACTCCGAGTCGCTTTCCAGCTTGTAGTCCGTATTTTTGGATGCTACGTCAGCTATATTTAAATCAGTAGGCACATAGTGCCACTCGTGTATTCTACTTAACTCGTCGATCTCACCGAGCCTGTTAGCAATGAAAACCTTATAGTTCCTACACTGATTCCTAATCCAATGCAAGACGGTAGTAGAATCAGTCCAATAATAAACTGCCTTAGGTTTTATTCGATGCTCTTTTTGAATGCTATCGGATAATCTGCACGCTAATAGCGCACCCTGTAGCTCCAGCCTAGGCACAGAAACTGGCTTCGAAGGCGCGACGCGGGTTTTGCTTGCTATGAATGAAACTAGAGCGCGTGCATCGCTGCTTTCTGTGCGCCAGTAAGCTACGGCCGCGTATGCGCTCGGTGATGCATCGCAAAATACATGTAACTGTAAGTCTGTCTCGCTCGCACATGCGTTAATTAAATTTAATTCGTTTTTACGAAAATACCATCGGGGTATTCTAATTTGATTTAATTCTTTCATTTGCGTAATCCATTCGCGAAAAATAATAAATAGGTTATCGTTAATTACCTCGTCCCATTTAATTTCACTTTTCCAAGTTTCACGCATTAGGATTTTTCCTTTAATAGTAAAAGGGCCGAGGTAACCATGAATATCAAAAATGGACATAACCATACGAAGCATTTCTCGTTTTGTAGGTTTGCGTTTAAATTGTACGATTTCTTCTGGAATTCGTTTTAACGACAAATCGAAAGCTAAGGTGTCGCTATCTGGATACCACAGCAGACCTAAGGCTCTTTCAGGTTGACTAAAACTGAAGGCTTTTTCGCTTAAAGTTTCCTTAGGCATATCACAAAGAACAGACTGTGCGTTGCTCAACCAATTTCGCATCTCGAAACCACCCTGTTGGTGAATGTGAGATATTTCTTTAATCATTTTTATTGTGACAGATTCGTTCGAAAAGCTGTCAATGTAATCGTCCATGTACTGGTTACATCTTATAGCATCGACAGCTTCAGACATGGTTAGCTTAAATCGTTCGGTGTTTAATGTCTGATTAACGTATTGCGCGATAAAGGGCGAGCAGTTCGCGCCAAATATTAATGACGTCATTGCGTATTTTTTAACTTGATCCTTTTCTTTCCATAGAAATCGCAAAGCATGCTGGTCATCGCTTTTAATTTTAATACGTAAAAACATATCCTTAATGTCACCTATTATACCTATAGGCTGTTCTCTGAATCTGAACATTATTCCGTACAAGGATTGTAATAAGTCAGGTCCCTGGAGTAAGTAATCATTTAAGGAGAAGCCCTTAGTTTTAGCAGCCGCGTCAAAAACTAGCCTTAATTTTTGTTTGTTAGGGTTATCCACCCCAAAATGGGGTAGATACCAAGTGCGACTACTACTAGCACTATTACTACTTATTTCGGAATCGGTAAGTTCCCTTGCATAATCATTGAGGAATAAGTGCTGGACACGCTCACGGTAGCGTGCAGCGTACTCGTGATTATGATACATTTTTCGTTCGACCGACTTTAGACGAAACAAAGCAGTAGGGTACGAGTCGGGCATACTGAAGTTATCGTACTTCCAGGGCAATCCTACGGACCATTGACCGTTAACTAATTCGGATGAGTTATCTAAAATGTTTATAGCTCTTAACTCATTTATATTCTGGCGCGGTTTGGCGCATATTCCAATACAATCAAGCGAGAACGAACGACGAACGAACTCATACAGATCCATATCATTGTCATAACAATGGTTGCGTTCGATACAGCTGTGCGGGTCGTAGGTACTAGCGGCATCGGGAGAGGTGGATAACGGTAAATCAGCGCAAGCAGTAGTGAGTAGGTACGAAGTAGCGTCCGCGCCGTGATGAGACAACGGCGGCACGGCTGCGCTGGAGCTCCTTACCTGAGCTACTGTGGGCACCTCGCAAACCTCGTCGTTGCACTCACAGTCGATGACGTCACTTGTCGCGATGGATGAGGCTAGGCAAGGAATTTTACTTACTGATTTTAAGGCTCCGTGTACACACCACCCGAGCGATGTTTGAGTGATATACGGCCCACCTGACCTATCTTTTATACATAAAATAGGTGCTATCAAATCATAATTGTCTTGCCCAATTAACAGTTTGGGCTGAGTATTACAGTTACAAAAACTATAATTATTACACAACTTTTTAAACTTATCATAATTTATACTAGAAGTAGATTGCACAGGCAAGTTTAATTGTTTCATTTTACGTGCGCGCAAATTATATTTTTCACCGTCACTATTACTGATATCAAAGTTAATAAGTTCAGTTTGACATACCAGTTCGCCGGAATCCCACGCGCTGCGCGCGCGCATGGTATAGCTCTCACCGTGTAAGCCAGCCTTATCAGCGATATCGGCCGCGATAAGACTGACCGTCGCACCGTCATCTAGAAGCGCGTGTGTGTGTACACTTTCCTTGGGACCGTATATAGTAACCGGCACTATTTTTAACAACACTTGAGACTTATTTGACTTAAGACTTTCGCACTTTTTGGAAACTGACACTGGTACTTCGGAACACTGTATCGCGATTGCGTGCGTCACGATCTCGCTTGTTGGCTGCTCGTCGGCGGCTGGCGGCGGAGGGCCGGCCGGCGACGCAGGCGGCTGGCGCGCCGCCGCGGCCGGCCGGTTCCAATGCAGCAGGCGGTGGTGCGGCCATCCGCACCCTTCCACGTCGCAATTGTCAGCAGTACATGAAGTAGGGTCTTCATGAGAAACTCCAAGACATTTAAAACATATTTTGTTAGCTCGAACGAAGCGCCATCTGTCTTTTCGCAAGGCGCGTTTGAATTTTCCGCAGTTAGACAATACGTGATCTTGTTTACGACAAAACTTACATTTTTTTGCATAGCTACTGGTCTCATTCCTCATATCTGTGCACACTAGCACTGCCTGGTTGCTGTGCTGCGATCTGTGTACTTCAGGTTTCTTTCTGTGGTCGAACTGATTTTGAACGTAGCTTACACCGGACGTGGCGATCTTTGTAGCTTCTTTGTATAAGAAAGTAGACAGCAGTTCAAGTTTCGGCGTACTATCGTTAGGATTTTCGTACATGTAATCGGCCCACTTGCTAATTAGAGCGGTAGGTAGTTTAGATACCACTATAGATACCTGTTCTGGGCTTCGTAAATAATCGTCCTGTTTGATAGCACGTGTGGCTGCTACAAAATTCTTAATTTTTATTGAAAAATTAACAATCTCACTATGGTAGGCCTGTGGTAACGGCGATAGCTTTTTCAGTTGGTAGGTTATTCTACGCATTATGTTTTCAGGTCTGCCGAATCTTAGCTCTAAAGTTTCCAGTACTTCTTTCGGAGAAGTAGCGCTGATAAGTAAGGAAGACGTTGCTTCCTTCGCCTCGCCACGTAGGCACTTGCGCAGACGCCACAAGTTTTCTGTGTCGCTGAAGTTACATAGGCGAGTAGACTCGTTATACGCTTCCTTGAAGTGTAACCACTCCAAGGGGTCACCAAAAAATACTGGTAGGTCTTTAGATGTGCTGAGGCGGGTTAAAAATTCTTTATTTTTCACGTGAGAAGTAGAAACTCCGACGGCGTCTCGCAGTGCGCTAGCCAGCGCCGCGACGGCGTCGTGCGTGTGCGCCTCGCCCGCGGGCTCCGCGGCGGCGGCGGCGGCGGGTGGCCGCTCGCGCCGCTCCTCCTCACTGCTGGGTGGGTACTCACGGTTAGGTTTGTGCAGTGATGAGCCAGGTGCAGGTACAGATTTTTCAAACCAGTTTAGAACTTTGTCCTCATAGGGTACTGAAGAAAATTGTGATCGTCGTGATGATTTCTCGCTTCGCATATCGGCCAAATCGGCTGCTAACTTTTTATCAAGTAGCTCTTTTTCGATTCTAGTTCTTACTTCCAACTCTTTCAACTCGATTATGTTATTATACAGTAAATGATTATATCCAAGATAAACACAATGCAGACTAAAATTAAAATTAATATCATGTTTTTATGCTTTTATATTTTTTTTTATTATTGTTGTTATTTTGTGTTGTAAATTTTATAATTGACTTTAACTTGTTTTAATGTTAGCTTAGGTTATTTCAAACACAATTTGTAAATTGTTTATGAATAAAATGAACTATGAACTATGAACTATGAACTATGATTCTCGCCTTAGCTTGAGCTGCTTCATACTCAAGTTGTTTTTGTCGAGCGGCCGAGGACGTGGCCTGCGAATTTATTTTTCTACTACCTTCACTTTTGCGCACTTTATCAAAAGGTTCTGATTTTACCTCTTCCAATGATGAAAGTTTCACTTTCTCCTTTACTTGAGTACCTATATCTGAATGCACTTCAACACTTGCTAACATTTCGTTTTGTTCTTTAACCAACAGTTCGCGTCTTAACATGTTTCGCGTTTTCACCGTGCCCGGCGTGCGGAGCGTCATGACAAACGTGTCGAACCCTGAATTACAGGTTTTGGTGCCTTTTTTCCACAAATCCGGCCGAAGACCAACTTTGTAAACTATGGGGGATGTGTAGGGGTGGTATGGACAAAAAGACTTCGTTATTTTTGGTTGTTTCGACTAAATGTATGGGCACGACGCGACCACCGTCAAAGGTTTTTTTTGAAAGACTGACGGCCGGGCGACGCCGGGGGCGTTGCGCGGGCGCGGAGGGGGTGCCAAAGAGCACTCATAAACTTATAAAAATAGGTGCGTATGTCTGCACACATAACATTATGGGTCAAACAACATTTATTATATTATATAGTAAAATTTAACAAAGGTAGGCCACATTTGTCGTATAATATATAGTAATTTAATTCGGCACAATAAATTCTACTTATCCATTCAGGTGGCCGTTATCATCGTCAACAATGTCCCTCAATAATTTTTTTTATACAACACACTTAGGTAAACTACTCGCACATCAATAACTATTTTTGCATGCTTTATAGGTTAAATTATAACTTTTTTTTTCATTACAAGAAAAGATTACATCATAACTCCTCGCCTTTTTTAGGGTACTTCAAAAGGTAAACATGGAACCATTATAGGATCATTCTCGTCTGTCTGTTTGTGCGTCCATCCGTCCCTCAGTTACAGCCGATTTGCTCCGAAACTACTAGACTGATTCAATTGAAATTTGGTACACATATGTTAGTTGGTGACACAAAGATGGACACGTAACATAAATTAATTAATTTTAAAAATGGGGGCCACTGGGGGTGCGGGTGGGGGGTTAATTTTAGAATGAAAAAATTTAATTAAACTACATTGTGTGACATATCAAAGGAAATAGCTTGTTGTGCAAATCTTAAATAAATATTTTTGCCTATTTTCTCAAATAACTTCATAACAGATTTTCTTGAATAAATAGTTATGAAATTATTAAAGAAAATAGGCAAAAATTTACCATTCCACCTTATCTCCTGGCCTAAAATCCTTAAAAAAATCACAGAACATGAGGTTAAATGCCATAACAGAAAAACCTATAAAAAATCCAAAATCCTTCCGTTCCCACAGGAAAAATAAAACTTCCTAAGTCCAGAAGTTTTGGTGCGGAACCCTGTTTTTGTGACCCCCGAGTCGCAATTGGCCGGTTTTTTTAGATAGGTACCTCCATATATTGCTTCTTCATGTAATATTGTCTTTTGGAGGACCCGGTAGATATATTTAATAGAAGCTTCTACATTTGATCTGACAAGGCCGGCCAAATCTGCACCTGTGAAACGAGATGACCACTGTGCTGAAACAATACCAGAATGCCGGTCGCCGCAGCTGCTGGCGCCCTCCCCGCGCATGGACGACAGCACCACTGACCCCGCGACCGCGCTCTCTTGCGAGCATTTGCCCCATTCGCGCAGCGGGCGCCGCCGCCGTCACCGCCATCGGCGGCGAGGCCACTGCACCCCAACGGTGTCCCCGCTACATGCCATCCACGCTGCCGTATCCCCAGCGCCAGCGCGAGCGCCACAAAGTGAGCAGGCTCTGTTATCCTCTGAAACCTCCAGTGAGTTGATGTTACCGCCTTCGACAGCATCCCTGAAGTACAACAGGGGCAACTCGGTGACGGCCTCCGTGATCTGATTTACTTTTTATCATCTGTCAAAAACGACATTTTGTTCTAAAAATGTCTGAAATACCTAGGCGTGACGTCATAGTTTTGCAGCGTCATTTATGTACTCATTTTGTAATTTTGGTGAATTAAAAATCGAAGACTTGATGGAAAACAAAACGAGCAAGGTTTTACGAAGTTTAAAGTATGAAGGCAATTTAGTGATCAAGCATAATTTATTTCTGATGTTGTCGTCATCCCTATTGCCGAAACTGTAGATTGGACGAATAAAAACAATTGGTTGCAGGCTAAAATTGGTAAAAATGGTTTATTTAATTTACACACAAAACATATTTTTTTATTTAGAATGTGCGTTTAACTGCATCTCATCTGATGGCAAGGGACGATGCCGTCGTGGATGTTACACGCGAACTCAAATACGACCTCCATGGTGTAATGATTAAACTTCATTAGCTTCACATCAGATCGCGGGTTCGATTCCCGACGGAGTCGGTTTGGTTGGTGGAAGGGCATTTTCTGAGCCCGCCTAGCTAGCTTGGTTGGACCACCATCTTATCTTAGTCTTGCCGCCAAACATCAATGTTAACAACATTTATGTGTTCCGGCTCGAAGATAAGGTTGCGTTGGGGGGGAATCTTGGTAAGCCCGCTTCCATCTTCGGCATCATCGTCACTTATCATCATGGAGTACGCTCACGCTCACTAACGCACGAAGGGTTCCGTACCATACTTACCAATATTATAAATGTGTTTGTTTGTTTGTTACCTTTTCACGCTTTAACGCCTTGACCAATCTTAATGACATTTGGCATGCAGGTAGCCTGTGCCACAAGGAAGGACATAGGCTACTTTTCATCCCGTGAAAATAGCATAGCCCGATGCAATTCCCGAGGAAACTGAAACTATACTCTTTTTTGGTTAATTAACATCGCAACGGAACCACAGATTACTAAATAGTTACACGGAACAATGGATTGTGTGATTTTTTTGCACCGAGATGGTTGAGGGGGTGGGATATGACACGATTAACTAATAAGCGTCGGTGGCTCAACCGGTAACGACTCGGTCCATCTAACTAGAGGTACCGGGTTCAAATCTGGACGGCCAATGTACCAATGAGTTTTTCAAAAAACTTACGTACATATACTTACCGATTGCTTTAACGGTGAAGGAAAACATCGTGAGTAAACCTGCACACGCCTGCGAAGAAACTCGAAGGTTGTGTGTGAAGTCGACCAACCCGCACTGGGCCCGCGTGGTCGACTAAGGCCTAATCGCCCTGATTCAGGGTAGGCTCTAGCCCCTCGGTGGGGACGTATATGAGCTGTTATAATAATAATAACTAATAAGCATATCCTGACATAGTTCCCGAGTGGAGAAAATTCATGTCCACGCACTGCGCACCTTCTAAGTCAGTCACAAAAACGATATCCACGCGGGCGAAGCCGCGGGCAAAAGCTGGTTATCTATAAAAATCACGTTTGTTGTATGGTACCCCCCTTAAATAATAATTTTAGTTTATTATTTATTTTTAAAGTGAACATACAAGTAAATATTCTGTGAATATTTCAAGCGTCTACCTGTTGCCGTTATCATTAAGTACTAAAATCAAGTTACGTACATGTATATATTACTGTTTGTTTTTAACAATAAATTCTATTCTATTCTATTCTAATATCGAGCAAAAAAATCACGTTTGTTGTATGAGAGTTCCCTTAAATATTTAAATTTAACTTAACTTACTTCAACAGAAATACATCATGTGTGAAAATTTTAACGGTCTAGCTATCACGGTTCATGAAATACAGCCTGGTGACTGACGGACAGACAGACGGACAGACAGACGGACAGACGGGCGCACTTGAAAAACATAACCCTCCTTCTGACGCCGTTTGGTTAAAAAAGGTATTTTTAAATAAACTTTTTGAGCGAGTGACTTAATTGTTTTTGACATGAAATTAAAAATACAAAAAGGAAGTTTCAATGCTCCCGGCTAATTTTAAAAACTGCGCCAGAGTTCAATCTTTTATAACAAATACTAGCTGTCCCGGCGAACTACGTACCGCCTTACATTACATTACACTGCCCTACCCTACCCTACCCTACACTACACTACACTACCCTACCCTACCCTACACTACACTACCCTACCCTACACTACCCTACCCTACACTACACTACCCTACACTACTCTACCCTACACTACACTACCCTACCCTACACTACCCTACCCTACACTACACTACCCTACCCTACACTACCCTACCCTACATACACTACACTACCCTACACTACACTACCCTACCCTACACTACCCTACCCTACCCTACACTACCCTACACTACCCTACCCTACCCTACACTACCCTTCCCTACCCTACACTACCCTACCCTACACTATACTACCCTACCCTACCCTACACTACATAAAAACCTTCTCCTGACAATAACGAACGAAAAGAATTAGCGAAATCGGTTCGTGCGTTCTGGAGTTATAGCGTCAGAAAGGAAAACCCGACTTATTTTTATATAGTAGACTAGCTGTTTCCCGCGGTTTCACCCGCGTGGACAACGTTTCTATGACTTTTCGAGGGTGCGCAGTGCGTGGTAAAAAGTAGCCTATGTCTGAATCCAGGTCCTAATCTGTCTACCTACCAAATTTCAGCCAAATCCGTTCAGTAGTTTTTGCGGGAAAGCGTAACAGACAGACAGAGTTACTTTCACATTTATAATATTATAATAATAATAATAATAATAATAATATTATAATATATAATATAATAAGTAGGGATTACAAAAAAGTACTACTTAATGGGCCTTTTTTAATGAAATTTGCCGTTAAGTTATAAATTTCCTAAGGAGATTTTACTATAAAAAAATATTTAAAAGTTCCAAAACAGGAGTTTGAATTTGTGGGTGAGCTAATTAAAACCAAGTATTTGTAATTATTTGTTTAATAAGGTTTACAAAAAGTTTTCAAAGTGTCGACCTTCGAGCTCGATGCAATCCTATATCTTATTGTTTTTACTGTTTCCGCTATAACAACAAATACTAAAAATTTTAAAAAGTGAAAAAATAAGACGGTTTCCTTACAAAAAACGTTTTTTTTTAAACGTGAAGAAACTTGCGCCATCTAGTATGATGGTACGGAATTAACCCTTTGTGTGCGGTTCTGACTCGCACTTGCCGGTTTTTTACTATTTATCCTAAATTCTCTCCCTATAAGTAGGGTGACCATACATATTGTGAACGTAAAGATCACAATCTGGATGCCAAAGTAATGCAGACACTTGGAATAAGTTTAACTATAAACTAAAAAAAAGCTAATTGTTTATATAGTTTGATGTACCTAAATATAGCAAAAACATTACACTTAATGTCCATGCTTTTTAACCTGCAGGAAATAGCTTATTGTAGTACGAGTAGCTAGGTACCACTTAAGTTGAAATAATCTCAAAATAAGTTTAGTAATAACTAAAAGACTTAATTGAAATTAAAGGCCCGGCTGCATAAAAACTTTACTCCTCTTTTTTGGTCATCCGGGTAAAAAGAGCGCGTTATGTAAATATATATCTAGTGGATGCCCGCAGCTTTGCCCGTGCAGATCCCGATTTTTGCGTTTCCCGTGGGAATTTCCCAAAATCCTTTCTTAGCGGATGCCTACGTCATAACATCTACCTGCATGCCAAATTTCATCCCGATCCGTCCAGTGGTTTGGGCTGTGCGTTGATAGATCACTGTGTCAGTCAGTCACCTTTGAGTTATATATATTTAGATATTATATACAATAATGAGGATAATTTTTATTATATGTAACTAGCTTTTGCCTGCGGCTTCGCCCGCGTGGACATAGTTTTAAAAACATAACCCTCCTTCGGACGCAGTCTGGTTAAAAAAGGTATTTTTAAATAAAATTATAAAAGTACTAGCTGCTTTTTTTCGCGGCTTCGCCCGCTTAGATCGCGGTGAAAAATTTTCTATACCTACCGAATATACAAAGAACATTTCATGGAAATCCTTCCAGCCGTTTCGGAGGAGTATGGCAACTAACACTGTGACACGAGAATTTAAATACAAGATATAGAGAATATTAACTGAAATCGTTTTTCTAATAGACCATTAATATACAGGGTGTAAAATAATAGGGGGTTCTACTCATCATACTGAACAACTCTCCCGAAGGAATCTATAGTCAATTTAAAAAAAAAAATTCGACTCCACCTCTCCATACAAACATTAACAAAATTGGTCGATCAGCTGATGGATTTGTATGAAGTTTTTTTTGCGATTACAGCAGTCATAGAACAAAAGTTGTTCAGTATGATGAGTAGAAGCCCTAGTTAACGGAATTTTGTTACACCCTGTAGGTAGGTTCAATGATGTGCTTCCTTGATTCAATTAAATTCGAAAAGCTTACAAAAACTTCTGAAACGTGACAGACACCCTAGTGTCAGAGACGGAATGAGTCACTATCAAGCGGTGTTATTCTGGAAGCGTCTAACTAAAAGAAACCATTCAAGGTGGCTGTGTTGCTCATTTAGAATTTTTTTATGGTTTGGGTAGAGGATCATTTTGGTTGTCGGTCTGTCTGTCTGTCAAGACCTTTTTTCTCAGGAGCGAGTGGAGGTATAAATACGTTGGTCTGCTGTCCATTAAAACTGTAAATAAATCTAGATTTTAAGTCAGCGAAATCAAAAAATACGCCCATTTTGACGCCCCACATTTTGACACTCGCAAATAACTTGTGAATATAAGCAACTTTTGCAGAAATAGCGAAAAAAAAAACGGTTTACTTTGTATTAGATTAGAACTCTGTATTTTTTACGATTTCAGCGAAATTGTTGAACATTAAATGTATTTTATTTTCATGAGTACAAGAGCCCCTCTCAAAAAATGCTTTATTTTTACTAACATCTGTATAAAAATGCTTTGCCTTGACCAAAGACTGAAAGTTTCTGACAAAACTTAGCTTCTCTTAGTAACTTAAGTAAAGGAATTTATTTTGAAATCCAAAACCTAACCTACTTGATAACCTAACTTGTCAGTATAATAACTACAGAGTGCAACAAATTGGTGTAGAAGAGAAGCCGTTTCGCAAAAAAAAATAATTCATACAAGCCGATTAACTGATTGACAAATTTTGTGCATTTTTGTATGAAGCGTCGATTTTTAGGGTTCCGTAACTTAAAACGTAAAAACGAAACCCTTATAGGATCACTCGTGTGTCTGTCTCTCCGTCGGTCACAGGCAATTTGCACGGCAACTACTGGACCAATTGATATTAATTACAAGAAAACCTATGAGAAAATCTAAAGTCCTTCCTTTCCCACAGGAAAAATGAAATTTCTATACTCCAGAATAAGAAGACCCTATTTACCTAAAGCAAAGTATGTAGTGAGAGGTCTTATTCTGTTGGTAGTTAAAGTTTTGTTGCGGAACCCTGTTTGTGTGACCCCGAGTTACACTTGGCCGGATTTTTTTGTTGACAGTGGACTACAATTTCCTTGGGAAAAGTTGTTCAGTATGACGATTAAAAGTCCCTGTTATAATTTGTTACAGCCTGTATATATGTTTTTGAGTTATGCAATAGAGTGTTCTCAATCACTTTTTTTATCCCAAATGCTTAATGTAGGTATCGACGACCTTGATCCCCTATCAAGACAGACCTAATCATCATAGTTAACGACATCACATTCCAAAATCCGTCAAATACTTGGATAAAATCGTCTAGTGCACGTGTGGAGAACAAGGAAATAAAACGAAGGAGGACGTGAGAACCCAACTTGCACTGGGTGCAGTTTAATAGACGCCCTACAGAAACTGTGTGTTCCACCTCAGAATGCAGCTGCTGCAAATGCTGTCAAGAACTTCAGAGAAGATTTGTAATGCACTCGCACTAGCATTACAAATCAAAAACTAATGAAGATTAATTAAATGGGGATAGACTCGGAAAGGCTTTTGTACCCGTGAGACGTTAAGATATTATAAAAAAAAAAATATTTTCTCTGTAATGCATCCTTCAGACTGTCCTCCAGAGGTTCCAGAATAAGGCATGCGCATATACTTTATAAAGGCGCGCTGGCACGCGGCGCCACAGTCCGGCCCGGTGCGTTGCCTCGCGAACTCACCACGCCCCATATTCCGCGATTCCCGCGCACGTTCTTACTTCTGTTGTTTTATTCGTCGACAACCCTACTGCAATATGGTAAGTCAAACTTAAGGCCCAGTGGTACTTAAAAATCTGTCTTTGTCTTTTTCTTTACGTGTAAAGAGGGAAGAAAATAACCACACTTTTTCGATGTTTTCGTTTTATTTTCATCATATTTATCTTAAATAAAAATCCAATCCAAGTTTTCCCTTCAGTCGCTTCTGAACTTTATTTTAGTAAATAAATCATATTATCGTATTACTTATTTTAAGAAGAAAATCGAAAATAGACGATAAAATGGCTCGAAAAGAGGTACCTTTGCGAAATAATTCTATCGAGCCAACTTTATTAAATCTTGTTTCTATTCGATAACGTAACTATTCTCAATAATACCAATAGGTTTTCCTAGATTTTAAATTTACTGTTAACTACTTCAAAAATGAATTCATAAGTAAAAAAAAACAGTCAAGCTTTGCGTGTTGATGATAAAAGAAAGAGGGTGATGCTAGTTTACGTGAAAAAAAAAATGGGCAAGTGCGATTCGGGGTGACACAAACAGGGTTCCGCACCAAAACTTTAACTACCAACAGAACAAGACCTCTCAGTTCATACTTAGCTCTAGGTAAATAGTACTTACTCTACTTATTCTGGACGATGGAAATTACATTTTTCTCGTGGGAGAGGACGGGCTAGATTTTCTTATACATTTTCCTGTAATCTATGCATTCAACCTCATATACTGTGATTTTTCTAAGATTTACGGCCCAGTAGTTCCAGAAATAAGAGGAGGAGTGTTAAATTTTCTTCAAAAACTTCAAAACTATTTATCTTAAAATTATAAAAAAATATATTTGAGATTCTCACAACAATCCATTTCATTTGATATGTCACGCGATATAGTTTTTAAAACCTTTTTTTATTCTAATTTAACAACCAAAAGTGTTAAAAATTCGTTTATTTACGTTGCACGTCCGTCTTTGGGTCACCGACTCACATATGTGTACCAAATTTCAACTTAATCGGATCAGTAGTTTCTGAGCAATTTGCCTGTAACAGACGGACGGACAGACAGACAAACGATAGTATAGTGATCCTATAAGGGTTTCGTTTTTACCTTTTGAGGTAGGGAACCCTAAAAATATATTTAAAAGTTTATATTAGTTTGGGTCTACTGCCACTTACACGCTAAACTACAGTGAGCAAGGCACATAGCTCGTAGAACAGATGGCCGTTGGGGTAGTAAAGTTATCGACTTGAGACCGCACACCGGAAGACTTATTGTAGGCAGGCCTCCCACTCGGTGGACTGAAGCCGCTGGATGCGGGCAGCGCAGGACCGGTTGTTGTGGATATCCTTAGGTGAGACCCTTGTCCAGCAGTGGATGTCTTTAGGCAGATATGATGATGATCAAAACTGAATAAATTCGGTTCTGCACAACTTTGCCGAAGTCGCAAAAAACTTTGATAAAAATCGATCAGCCAATGATGGGAAGGGGTTCTGGGCTCCTTGGAGGAGCTGGGCTGGCAGTGAAGCCGGCCAATCACGCAAAATGGGCGCAGTGGCCGCCTGGTTGCGAAAACCAGCCCGCCCCTAACAATAATAATAATATAATAGCTTTAGTATGGGTAGTCCAAAATTTATTTGAGATAGTTTTTGCCCGCGGCTTCGCCCGCGTGGATATCGTTTTCATTGTTATGACTGTATAGCTTGTGTCCGCGACTTCGCTTGAACTTTGAAGGTTGAGTTTTCTCAGTTGACACATTATTTCTAATTATATAGCAACAGAAATTAGGTGTATGTTGGACATGCTAAAACTCTTTTGAAAATAATCCGTTTACAATAATTATAGTTCACAAACTTTACTACGTTTGAACTGTATTTTTAGGGTTCCGTCAAACCCCGGACACTTCATACAACGGGCGAGAAATGACATTTCCAAAAAAACAAATGACGGAGCAAACGAAATCACGGCGAAATCCTACACGTTCGAGAACCAAACTATAACCATTCTGTATCAATCTGGGTGACCAGGGGGTGAGGTCGGAATCTAGAGAGCGGCAGGGAGTATCCATACTGTATGTTAATACTAGTATATATACTTTGGTTCTGTAGTCATTACAAAAGAGCTTTAACATGCTCAATGTACATCGACTTCCCGAGATACCTACAATATTCGAAAAACCCAATAAAAAATGGTTCTCTCGATTCCCACGCGACCCTCTTGATTTTCCGGAACTATAAGTATGTTTTCGGAACTTATAATCACGTGTTACCATATTTGTTCTAATCTACAGTAAAAGTTTCATATTAATAAATTAAGCTATTCCAGAGTACTTTATCCCTTTTCCTGCGGGAACCTTATAATAAACCGAGAGCAAAAATATAATATTATCACGTAAAAATAAAGCACCGTAATCGACATTAAAGTTTCATCTTAATATATTGAGTCAGAGATTCAGTTTACTTGCCATCCATTCGATTATACGGGATTACAAAATTTAGATTATTTACTCATGATATAAGGTATCACTATGCTAAATATTACAAAAATTGGTTAAGTAAGTGGTTTTCGCTTAATAAAGCAAATTTAGTTTTTGATATTTTCTTGACTTTTCGGGATAAAGACATTTTTGATGCTACGCCGGTATTATACAGGGTGTAACATAAAGGTGTGGTGATACTTTAAGGTGGGCTTGTACCAATCAAACTGAACAACTTTCTCCATGGAACCCATAGTCAAATCGCAAAAAAAAATTTGAACTTCCCATACTAACTCGATCAGCTGTGATGCCAACTTAGTATGGGAAGTTCAAATTTTTTTTGCGATTTGACTATGGGTTCCATGGAGAAAGTTGTTCAGTTTGATGAGTACAAGCCCACCTTAAAGTATCACCACACCTTTATGTTACACCCTGTATAAAGTATAATCGTGCAAAATTTCGCTCAAATCGATTCAGTCATTGTTGTGTGACGCTTGAACGGACAGAAAGACAGCGAAAATTAAAAAAAAAATTGTAGGTAATATACATTTCCCCTACGATAGTTATTTAATAAAAAATATTTCATGTATTTCATAAGAAGGCTCAAGGTCACCCAAAGGGCAATGGAGCGTGCTATGCTCGGAGTTTCTCTGCGTGATCGAATCAGAAACGAGGAGATCCGTAGGAGAACCAAAGTAACCGACATAGCTCTCAGAATTGCTAATTTTAAGTGGCAGTGGGCAAAGCACATAGGATGGCCGTTGGGGCAGTAAAGTTCTCGAATGGCGACCGCGCACCGGAAAACGTAGCGTAGGCAGGCCTCCCACGCGGAGGACCGATGACCTGGTGAAGGTCGCGGAAAGCCGCTCAATGCGTGTAGTGCAGAACCGGTCGTCGTGGAAATCCTTGGGGGACGCCTATGTCCAGCAGTGGACGTCCTTCGGCTAATACCTATGATGATTTCATGTACAACACGGCCTTTTAAAATATATGCTCTATTTTAGTTAACATTTTGTAGATTTTGAAAACAGATGAGTATCCACAACCGTATATGAAAAGTCACTAAAATGATCATATCTACGAGGAAAAGGCGAGCTTTTGCAAAGCGCGCGGCTTTTAAGTGTTTTTTAATTTGAAAGAGACACGCAACGAAGCATCTCACAAGGGATAGCAAATCGTTAAAATAAAAATATAGGCACACTTAAACTATTTCGTTAGTTATGGACAATCAGTGAAACCTATCTAGGTCTAAAAACCACTTTATTTTGTCACTCCTGTAAAACTGTAATATTTTTTTTGGAAATCTTAGGAAACAGCGAAACAAATTAAAGTAATTTCTGCATTTACTGTTTTAGACTTGACATAAAATGGGGTGTGACCACTAGGGTGGCTTATCGTACATATGTAACATCATATCAGCTCATATACGTCCCCACCGAGGGGCTAGAGCCTACCCTGAATAAGGGCGATCGAGCCTTAGTTGACCACGCGGGCCACTTATGTAACAAAAGGACGTAATAAAATCAATAATCAGTTTTTAAATAATGGCTTGTGTGTATTCCACACGCGCCTCAGACACAGATATTATAAGTGTCTAGAACGCGTTCACTGAATTTTTGATTGATTACTAATATTCAAATAAGAAACAAACAACATTTGTACAGAGCGCGCTAGATAAACACTTCTCTTAAATTTCTGTTTTTTTAATCTACCACTAGCTGTTTTCCGCGGCTTCACCCGCGTGGACAACGTTTATATGACATTACGAGAGTGCATAATGCGCGAGCCGCACGCGGCTCGCGAGCGTGGAGAAGAGTAGCGTAAGCGTTAATCCACGTTTTAATCTGTCTACCTACCAAATTTCAGCCAAATCCGTTCAGTAGTTTTTGTGTAAAAGAGTAACAAACATACATCTATACATTCTTACAAACTTTCGCATTTATAATATAGTAGGATTGGTAAGCCCAGCTTGGCATCATCTTACCTGATGATAAGTTAAAATGGTGGTAGCTAGCCAGGCGGACTAGAAAATGCTCTTCCCTCAACTAAACCGAGTCAACCAAGTTATACTTTGCGGGGAATCGAACCCGCGACCTCCTGATGTGAAGCTTATAAACTGACCAAAGGCGGTTATTTCGCGGTATCGATGCATTAGGTATAAAATGTTCGATCTAATCGAGTTGGGGGTCCATCTCTCGAAACGAATCGATTACTTGTAATTTAGAGGTGTCGTGCTGTACAATGACTTTTCATTCTACCGACTAGTTTTTCAGTTGGTGCTAAAATAACGGTGAATGCTTTTTTATTTCGCAGACTTTATTTTAGCGATCTAAGTTACCATTTGCTCATTGTATCAAAGTTTTACCATAATAGGGATGACGAATGCTAGTCATCTGATTTACTTTTTATCGTCTGTCAAAAACGACATTTTGTTCTAAAAATGTTTGAAATACCTAGGCGTGACCTCATAGTTTTGCAGCGTCATTATGTTGCAGCGTAGTACTCATTTTGTGATTTTAGTGAATTAAAAATCAAAGACTTGATGGAAAACAAAACGAGTAAGGTTTTCCGAAGTTTAAATAGGAGGGCAATTTAGTGATCAAGAGTTCATAATTTTTTCCTGATGCTGTCGTCATCCCTATTAATTGATATCAAAATTATATGTAGTAGCAATGACTTCTTTATTACTGGCGTAATAAGTAGTCAGTTTAATTGGGATGATGACACGTTAAAAAATAAATTATGATCTCTGGATAACTAAATTGCCCTCCTACTGAAAACTTGAAAAACCATGCTCGTTTTCTTTTCCATCAAATCTTCAATTTTTAATTCACCTTCATCACAAAATGAGTACGTAAATGACGCTGCATACCTATGACGTCACGCCTGGTTATTGCATACACTTTTAGAACGAAATTTTGTTTTTGACAGATGATAATAAGTAACTCAGATGTCTAGCTGACATTATCCCTATTCAGACTATATTTCTTATGAACGAACTAATTATTTATATTGTAGGACATTTGACATACATAGGTAATATAAGTATGATACACAATATAAAACATTAATAAAAACACTACTGCACAAAACATTAGCCCTTTTTTTTGGGAAGTCAGTTAAAATATATCCTATGTCACTAACGCTATAGTACTCTTTATTATCTGTGCTCACAGGATCGAGACGAATCTAACGATACCTCGCACTCTAAATATTTTGGAACTAGCTTTTTCCCGCGGCTCCGCCCGCGTGGACATCGTTTTAATGACTGTATATAAGGGTGATTAGTAAATTATGTCGTTTCCCACCTACTAAACCATCTCTGTGCAAAAAATCACAACAATAGAGTATTTTTTAGTTCCCTCAGGAACTGCATCACATCACGCTATTTTCCCGGGATAAAAAGTAGCCTATGTCTTTTCCCGTGACACAGGCTACCTGCATGCAAAATTTGTCATTGGTCAAGGCGTTGAAGCGTGAAAAGGTAACAAACAGACAAACACATTTTCACATTTATAATATTAGTAAGGATAAAGAAACATACAGCGTCTATAGCGTAGGCAAGGATCGTCGCCTCCTGTCCGGGAGGTCGTGGTTCGATCCTACCACGTACAAATGTGATTTCGAATTTAGATTTCATATGTACGTTTATCCGACGCTTTTACGGTGAAGGAAAACATCGTGAGGAAACCTGCACGCACGCCTGCGGAGAAACTCGCCGGTTGTGTGTGAAGTCGACCAACCCGCACTGGGCCCGCATGGTCGACTAAGGCCCGATCGCCCTAATTCAAGGTAGGCTCGAGTCCCTCGGTGGGGACGTATATGAGCTGATATGATGAAAGAAACATACATACATACAGACAGACCTGAATACATTAAACTCCTTTTTTGTGGGCATTCGTGTAAAAAACAAGGAGGTATTGCTGAAAAAAATTCGCAGTAACTCTCATATAGTCGTACTAGGCTTCATTTCGGACAGAGTGCCCTGGAGCTTCACGACCTCATTCCCCCCTCTCCGTTTCGTCATCAGACGACCTGGCGCGAGGGCGATTCCACCCTTTTTACCTTTACGCACAAAGCGTTTTGCTCCTTCGTTATTATGCGAACGGCCAAGGAGTGGAATTGCCTGCCAGCGTCTGTATTCCCTGGTTCGTATCATTTAGGAATCTTCAAGGCGAGAGTGAATATGCACTATTTGAGCTTGCGTGTTGCATCGGCACTTACCATCAGGTGAGGTGTAACCTAACCAAACACACTATTTTTTTTAATAAAATTAAAATCTTCATACAAGTTTGGATTAAGTGTGTTTGACTGCACTCTACCTGATGGTAAGTGCCGATGATGTAACAAGCAAGCTCAGAGAGTGCTTATTCACTCTCGCCTTGAAGATTCTTAAATTATACGAACCGGAGAACACAGAAGGCAGACAATTTTGATGTTATTAGGTACAATAACATAAATTCAGTGAAAACAGCTGTTATAAGTACGTGATCCCTGTTATTACAAGTGGTACGTAGCAGGTGGTTTTTCTCACGATTGGCTTACTAACACCGACCGCGGAAAAACCGCAAAAATGGGGTGTTTACAGGTTAGAAGTAACTAAAGGGTTAAATTGGAATTTTGTTTAAGGAAACTGGCAGTAGCTATATTTACATTTATAGTTTTTAACCGACTCAAAAAAAGAAGGAGGTTCTATGTTTGACTTATTGTATTTTTTTAAGTAAGTATGTTCACCAATTTCTCCGCCAATTGTAATTGTGGACTGATTTTGAAAATTATTATTTTTTGTTTGAAAGGGTATTTACTCTCGAGGTAGTCCCATATAAACTTTATCAAAATCATTTGAGTACTTGGTTAGAAAATTAACAAACTGCTATAAGTTGGCGAAGTGTTGGGTATCTTGCAGATTCCAGAAGATGCTGCAGCATCAGGTTAAGGTTACAATGTTCTATATAACTCCAATTCATTGAGACTATTCCAATAAGCCTAAATTCGATGCCTCTGCTGTAAGTTGGTGAGAAGTTGGGTATCCTGCAGATTCCAGGAGGTGCTGCAGTATCAGGTCAAGGTAACCATGGTTTTGCAATATTATTAAAGTAACAGGGCACCAAATTTTGAATCGATCAGACCTGTATATAAGTTGCCCACATCCCTTCATCAGCTAGATAAGAGCTTATGATCCTCAAACAGCTGAACATATCTTCATAAGTTATAGCTAAAAACCACCTCGATCACGTCAGTTTTTAAACATAAAAACCGCATCAAAATCAGTCCATTCGTTTTAGAACTACGATGCCACAGACAGACACACAGATACACACGTTAAACTTATATAACAACCCTCTTTTTGCGTCGGGGGTAAAAAAAAAGTAAAAATGTACTTCGTTGTTGCGATTCAAGTCGGCTTTTTCACGTGTTCAGCGTGAACAGTTATCCCTTTATTTTTTTGCAAACTATTAGGTACGATACGATACGATACGACACGACTAAAAATACGATGAAAATTACAACTGAAAATATACTACGATAGGTCATTTTGAACTGAAGGCTAAAGCATCACGTTACTGAGTTAAGAGTATTTCTTACGAAGTAACTAGTGTCTCATCTGTGGTATTTCGAGGTAAAGATTGTCAGATGTCAAGGCACAAATTTTATCTATATATTAATTTTATGTTGTTTTCGGAAATGTATTTTAATCCCTCATCAAAAACTCCTAGGTAAAAGTACACAGAATGTTAAAAAATGGTTTAGAACCCGTTAACTAGGAGTTCTACTTATCATACTGAACAACTTTCCCCAAGGAACCCATAGTCAATTCTCGAAAAAAAATTAAGCCTCTATACAAAAATGCACAAAACTGGTCACACAGCTGATCGATTTGTATGAAGAATTAAAATTGCGATTTCAAAAAAGTCATTGAACAAAAGTTGTTCAGTATGACGGGTAGGTACAAGCACCAGTTAACGGAACCCTCTACTAATTTTGTTACACCCTTTATAATTATAAGGAATCAACAAAAAATGTGTGAAATAAATTATATTACGTCTCTTAGGAATTCTATAAGTATCTTAATAGCAATCAAAAATGTGTTCAGTACGAGATGTCAGTAGCTAACAGAGGGGTCAGCAGGGTAGCGGAGCATGGTAGGGGGGTTGCTGTAGCAGGGATACGAGAGCAATTCGGAGCACCCTTACTCGGATGGTTTAGGCACAATAAATAGTACTAGTTTAGGTTCAGAAGGCTACGATGTAGGGTTGCCAACTTCTTTTTTCGACCTCCAGGGACAAACGATCATAAATCTTAAAAAATACGGGATATTTCATTTTCACCCGGGACAAATAAAAGTTATGGTATTTTTAGTCAAAATTCGTTTTGTGTATGATTATAAAAACAAACACAATATTCAAAATCGTAGTGAAACATGGTAATCAGTTGGGCTTTAATTAATTCGGTGTGCATTTGTTACGGACGTCAATTCATTTTAGGTTCATTTGCGAAAAAACTTTTTTTACAAAACAATTTGAGCTAGGAATACTGAAAATAAAAGAAATTATCGTGTAAACGTTGATTAAATCGGTTTTCGAAAACTGTTGTATAATTTTGTTCCATTTTTTGATAGCATTCATGGTCTGTAGATTTTCGTAAAATACGAGACATAGTTTAAGCAAGAAATACGGGACGTCCCGTGAAATACGGGACGGATGGCAACACTACTACGATGTTAGAGGCGAGCTTTGTGTAGGTAGTGACGAATAAGAATCTTCTTCATCTTCCTAGCTATCTTCCCATCTGAAGACGGAGTCTGCTTTCCTGCTCTTCTTTCTCCACTTTACTCTATCCTGGGGAATACGAATACTAAGGAATAATAATAATTTATTGTTTTAAGTATTGCTGCAGTGGTACTGGTTCTTTGGTTCTTTCCTTACCTAAAAACAAATAAAATGAATGTAGGTACGTACTGGATTTCGTCCAACAAGAAGAAATGTGCCTCCTTAACTGTGTCGTCCTACTGTTGTCACAAATCATTCCATATTACCCCTACTGCAATACTGTAATAACGATTTTCGACTTCAAAAAAGTAGGAGGTTCTAATTCGGCTGTGATGTTTGGCAATTTCTGAGCCGTTTGTAAACCGATTTTCTAATGATTTTTTTTAATTTGATAGATTAACATTTATATAAATTTTATGGTTAGTAGTTTCCGAGCAAACAACAAAAACAAAAAATGCAGCAAAATTATAGAGCCGATTGACTATTGTTCTTGTTGGGTTAGAGTGACTATAAAAGACGCATTTATAGCGTTCAACGGAGACGAAACAATTGCACCTGGTCAAATAGGTAACTAGCTTAACAAAGAGTATGTAAACCTGGAACTTATTAATGTTAATTCAGGATAGGTGTGTATGTACGTTTTTTCTAATCAACGCCTCGATTGTAAGTACATGACTGAGGTCCTACAGAAGAACTGAAACGTAGCTTCACAGTACATACACGCGCCCACCATCATCCAGCAGATTTCGGCCACCACGGTGACTACTGTTGTCTTCTAAGCTTTTTGCCGTAGATGCGCCCTTATGTGGCCAGTGAGGGCAAGTGAGAACGCCATTAACGTAGTTACAGTTCAGATTCGCTCATAAGCGGATTCGCTGGCAGTTGGGCCTTTAATGAATTGCGCTTGCAATTGAGTTCTACCTAGCGACGCTCTTCGAAACGATCGGTTTTGGTCTTCACCAGGTGTCTCCATTCGGATCGCTGTGCTGCTAATTCCTCTTATTTTGTAGGATCTATGTCAGACCTTTTCAAGTGTCTTTTTAGGACATCCTTGTATCTTAAGGGTCTCCAAGAGGCTTGAGTTTCCATAAAAACGTAGTTCCGCTTTAATACAAAAACTACATACTTGATTGAATCCAAACTTTACAAATACATTGAGTAGACACATATCGATGTTTGAAATCAGTTTTCGATGTACTAATATAAAACGGAAAAAAATAAGAGCAGTTTCAAACATTCAATACAAAACTAATTTAAGCCTTTGTTTAGTTATGTTTTAATTTACTACGATTAAAACTAATTTCAAACATCGATAAGTGTCTAGTTAACATATTCGCAAAGTTTGGATTCAATCCGGCATGAAGTCTTTGTATGAAAGCAAAACTACGTTTGTATGAAAACGCTTGGCCACACAGTAATATATAAGTCATTGGTCTACAGGGAAATAAAATTACCCATGGACCCGTCAATGGGTCGAATTACCGGGTCCACGGGTAATTAGTGGGCTGACCGCCATGTTTTTGCTTGCCATCTTTCAACTCCACCACAGATTACTAAATAGTTACGCTCCACACAGAAAATGCGTTTCGTTGATCGCTCCTCCCCCATCCGTGAGACATGTACACCGCCAAATCTGTTGCCGTAACAGATAGTCCTCTATTTCACTGACTTGCTCGTAGTACAGAGGCCAGCACATCAAGCTATACACTCGTAGTGCGATTCTGATCCATACGCTTTCGGCATAAGAACGGTACAAAGTTCAAAGTGTGTAGCTTGATGAGCTGGCCTGTGCACATACTTATAACTTTAACCAAATTAAATGACTCTTATAAAAGGACTCTTGTATTTAACTAAAACATACCTAGATGTATTTATAACAGAAAAAGATCTCTCTAGCTCTTGTCGAAGCGAGTTGAATGAGACAGGTTTTTGATGTGTAACATCTTTGCTCTCGCTTTCCTGCAATTTGTGGGAGTGATTTCGTGAAATGGGACGGAAATGTGTCCCAGGGAGTCGCGTTTTTTCAGGCTTTAAAAGCGCGGAAAAGGCAAAGGTATCTATGACCATACAGCCTAGTCTGCCGTATCTTTGCCGTCCTTTTTTCAGGCTTTAAAAGCGCGGAAAAGGCAAAGGTATCTATGACCATACAGCCTAGTCTGCCGTATCTTTGCCGTCCTTTTATAAATTATTTTGTCACATGTTACACATCATATGCGAGTACTGTAGGTCTCGCTCGATTTTTTTTTTTTTTTTAGCGTTTTCGATTACTTAAATAATTGGAAATGATAAACACGTTAAAAACCGACTTCCATCACAGCAACTTAGTACAATTTAGCATTATTATTTTTGGTTTTCGTTAATTTTCTAAAAAACTACTACACTGATTTTGATAAAATTTATATGGGATCAATTTGGCGGCATACCCTATCGTATGAAAAAAGAATAATGAAAATCGGTCCACAATATGCGGAGATATCGCGTAACAAACATATAAAAAAAACAACATAGAGTCGAATTGAGAAACTCAGGAGGAGTTTTTTGGAAGTCGGTTCAAAAGGTAATAAGAACCTACTGCAAAAGTCAACCATAATCATTAGAAAATACTGGATGAATAAAGTATGGAAATGACAAAACTGAAAACTCCACCCCGATGAAGTAGCCATTAGCGCGGTTGTTCTACTATATAGGTGTCTAGTCTAGACCAGTTTAATTATCCCACTATGTATCCTGCTAGCCTACTACTCAACACTAACACGCACCTAGATTCAAGCACTTATTTTATATAACATAAGTACCTAAATATAAACAAAACCGGAAAAGTTCGAACCGAGCTCGCACACCGAAGGTTCTGTAACATCGCACAATGCAGGGTGACTTTTAATTAGTTCTTGATAACAAAAGGTATGCATGTATTCGTGATTACAAACAACTTTCTCAAAGAAACTAAATCAGAAAAAAAAATTTGGTCCTCGATACATATTAATAAGTTATCAAAACGACAAAAATGTATCGAGGACCAAATTTTTTTTCATATTTGACATAGTTTCTTTGGGAAAGTTGTTTGTAATCACGAGTACATTCATATCCTTTGCTATCAAGAACTAATTAAAAGTCACCCTATATACTTGTGTTGTGTATTTACAAATAAAAAAAAATATTTTTTTAAACTTTTAGGTACAAGCTTTTAATATTGCATTGTCATGCGATATACATATGCATGCAAAATTTCAGCTCAATCGGAAACCGGGAAGTAGGTCAAATTTAACTTGCAAGATTTCACCCGAACAAACATTTGCAAGTTAAATAAAAGTAATAAGTTGGATTAAAGTACAAACCTAACTTTATAGTTGAAAAAACGTTCTTGTGTATGTCAATTCTCCAACTGAAAAGTGAAAATGGAAGTCTGTAGTCGCTATCAATATTGATTGTTCATTTGATTTAAGTACAAATTAACGATTTTCAGATTATTCCTTCACTTGTGCTGTGAGAACTTGTTTCTGGCCCAATTTCATAATTCTAGGTCATCGGGAAGTACCAACCTACCCCTGTGTTTAGTTTTTTAGCGAGTGTCGAAATATGCTGCTTAAATGGCCATTTTTTTTATTGCGTTAAATTAGAAACTTGATTTTTTTACAGCTCCAAGGGAACGTAGATATTAATTTTAACTTGATACAACCTCACGAGTTCCTGAGAAAGGATATTGACAGACAAACCGGCAGAAAGACAGACAGACGGACGACGGAGTGATCCTATAAGGGTTCCTTTTTGCCTTTTGTGGTACGGAACCCTAAAAGTATGAAATTATTCCGTGATGTTTTATGGGCAGTAAGTCACGATTCGGGTGTGTCTAACCAACGACAATATTACTTTATAGCTAAATAACTGTTTTATCGTTAAATTAATTTATGAAACGCACCTTCAACCTTTCATCATTCATATCAGCTCATATACGTCCCCACTGAGGGGCACGAGCCTACCCTTAGTTGGGGAGATCGGGCCTTAGTCGACCACGCGGGCCCAGTGCGGGTTGGTCGACTACACACACAACCTGCGAGTTTCTCCGCAGGCGTTTGCAGGTTTCCTCACGATGTTTTCCTTCACGCTAAGAGCGTCGGACACCGTGAGACCTTCAAAGGTTGAAGGTACTTGTAAAATTATCCAATTGTAAGTAGATAAGTGGTGTAACAATAAATAAATGACAGTTAAAAACAAAAAAATGGGCTTTCATGGCAAATCTAACTAATTCATAATTTCTTTTTTTTTGTATTGTCATCGGTTCTTCGCGTGTGCAATCGATTTATTCAGACGTTTTGAAGTGGGTGAAAATCACGTTCAAAGATTCCGTGACTGTATGTCTGTGGAGGTGAAGCTAATATACATAAGTATAACGCGTACAAAAATCTGTGGTAATATTATAATATACTAGCTGTCCCGGCGAACTTAGTTCCACCTTACACTACTAGATACATTACACTACCCTACCATACCCTACATAAGAACATTCTCATGACAATAACGAACTCAACAAAAAAAGATGGTAAGTGACGATGATGTCGAAGATGGAAGATTCCCCAACGCCTTTGCAACTGGCTATCTTATCTTTATGCCTGAACACATCAATGCTGTTAACATTGATGTTTGGCGGCAAGACGGATAGTTAAGTCGGCGTTAGCTAGCCTGAGCTACGACTAATGAAGTCGAGTCTACAAAGTTATACCCCGCTGACAATAGGGATGACGAATGCTAGTCATCTGAGTTACTTTTTATCATCTGTCGAAAACAACATTTTGTTCTAAAAATGTTTGGAATACCTAGGCATGACGTCGTAGTTTTGAAGCATCATTTATATACTTACTCATTTTGTGATTTTGGTGAATTTAAAATAGAAGACTTGATGGAAAACAAAACTAGTAAGATTTTCCGAAGTTTAAGTAGGAGGGCAATTTAATGATCAATATTTCATAATTTATTTCTGATGCTCTCTTCATTTCTATTGAACTTGAAACCCGCGACCTCCTGATGTGAAGCGAGTAGAATAACTACTTAGCCACAGAGACCGTTAAATCTTCTTATAACAAATTCTTGATTAAGAATTGGATCGAGATGACTCATCGAAAGCTCCGTGGAGTGATCAATTACAATACAATGAGCAACTTCATGCCGCATGGGCATGGCATCAGCACTAATAACATTTAAAGGTAGGTACGTACCTATCTACTAGGTAGCTTATTTATAGGCAAGCCTATTCTTGGCACAGGGTAAGTCATCATAATTATTAAGAGTATGAGCCGCTGGATAGGGGCAGCGCATGACTGGTCGTCGTGGAAATCCTTAGGAGAGGCCTTTGTCCAGCAGTGGACGTCTTTCGGCTGATATGATGATGCACTGTCGATCACACACACGTATGTAATACTAGACAACCGCAGAGAGTTATCTACGTGCCCTATTATAGACTAGACTTTTTAACCGCCTCCGTGGCGTAATGGTTAAGTCCATATAGATGTAGCGGATTCGATTCCCGGTGGAGTCTAACTTTATTAGACTCGGTTTGATTGACGGAAAGCTTGGACGAATAATGGTTTATTCGTCCAAGACGGAAAGTCATTTTCTAATTCCGCCTGGCTAGCTGTCACCATCTTATCTAAATCTTGCCGCCAAACATTAATGTTAACAGCACTGATGTGTTTCGGCTTGAAGATAAGATAGTCAGTTCCCTATTGTGTTGGGGAAGCTTGGTAAGCCCGCTTCCATCTTAGCTTCCATCCAAGAGCTTTCCAATTGTGGATGTGTAATAAAAAAGACAATTATATCTGGTTACTTATTTTAGGAAATTGAGAAAGTCTTCTTTGTATTTATTCCGATTTCTGTTATTCGAAGGTATTAAATTTAAACAAAATCAATACCAGAAATATATCGAAACTAAACTTAACACTTTCCATATTGACTGATTGAGATGGGAGTGGCGGGTGACGTCATATCCCTCCCGGTCTCCCTCGTTGGTAAAGTAGGTACCTAGGTACTTATATTATGATAGGGTGAAATGTAGAAAATACTAAGTACTTATGTAGGGTTCAACAAAAAACTAAGTAGGTACATATCTAGGGTGTAACAAAATACTAACTGCATGTCTAGCTAGGGTGTAACAAAATACTAAGTACTTACCTACATATCTAAGGAGTAACAAAATCCTAAGTACATATCTAGGGTGTAACAAAATACTAAGTAGGTTATGTAGGGTGTAACAAAATACTAAATACTTATCTAGGGTGTAGCAAAATACTAAATTAGTATCTAAGGTGTAACAGAATACTAAATTAATATCTAGGTTGTAATAAAATACTAAATATGTATCTAAGGTGTAACAAAATACTAAATACGTATCTAGGGTGTATCAAAATACTAAATACGTATCTAGAGTGCATCAAAATACTAAATACGTATCTAGGGTGTAACAAAATACTAAATACGTATCTAGGGTGTAGACGTGCGCGCCGCGCTAGTGTTACCCAGCGGCGGCGCGCCGACCTGTCGGGGTCGGCGTGGTGGCGCCGCGCCGGCATGGGTATTTTTTTTAATTAAAAAAAAATCTAGCAGCTATCCAGCAGTAGGTACCTGTTTGAGTATTTTAAGTTACTAAATTAAGGAAAAATAATTGCGTATGACCGAATGAAAACTTTTATTACGCACTTACTAACTACTGTGTGTGTTCTTTACATGACTCGTAATTATTATGAATAAAAATAATTTTATTCACGCGTTTTATTTCTACACTAGCAAATAATCTTATGATTTGTATTTAAGAATCTTCACCAGATACTTACCTAAGTGTAACAAAATACGAAATAAAATAATGAACTGGCTTTTTGTGTTGCTTTTTATCCAAAGGATATCTGTAAAAGCTTTTTTTATTGCATTTATCATTATGTGAACTAAAACATCAGTTAAATGGACAGTTTACCAAATTTGGATTTAATTATGTGACGGGGGGGTGAGGTCGACTTTAGAGAGCGGCAGGGAGTGTCCATACTGTACGTTAGTACTAATATATTATACTTTGGCTCGGCTGAATTCGATTAATTTATCGCACTTCGGCCATCTTCGGCGCGCCGAGAGAATGTCTCGGCGGCGGCGGCGCGTTCCGAAGTTGGCGCGGCGCGGCGGCGCCGGCGCGGCGCGCACGTCTACTAGGGTGTATCAAAATACTAAATACCTATCTAAAGTGTATCAAAATACTAAATACGTATCTAGGGTGTAACAAAAATACTAAATACGTATCAAGGTGTATCAAAATACTAAATACGTATCTAGAGTGTATCAAAATACTATTAGTTACGCCCGTTCTACGAGTATAGTACGCCGTTTCAATAAGTATTAAGTTCACACAAGTTTTTCAACTCTCCGTACAAATTGATCAGCTGATTAACTTATTGACCAATATTGTGCATTTTTATAGAAATTATGGACATCAATGAAAGACATTGATATATATAAAATTAAGTAAAGATTATTTTATTATATTTGAAAGGTGTGTGTGTGTGTTTGTGAGAAAGAACTAACTTATTATCAGTGTCAGTATCACAAACAAAGAATTATTATTATATGAAGTTAATGTAAACAAATTGCATGAATGAGAAAGACTACCTGTAGTTAGAAAGAGAGCGTATGTATTTTTGTTAAAACCAAAATTTTTAACCTACTTCAAAAAAGGAGATTCTCAATTCAACTTTTTATTTTTTTGTTTGTTTAAGATAATTTAGATTTTTCCGCGGATTGTTAACGGATTATTTTTTATTTGATAGATAATAACTTCAAGATACATAAAATGTAAATAAATCGGATAAGCAAATTTTAGTAAATTTAAAAAAAATAGCCAAATTTTAATGGTTGCGATTACAGTAGGTTGTTTGAAACATATTCAGCACTAGTGGATGCCCGCAGCTTCGCCCGCGCAGATCCCGATTTTTGCGGTTCCCGTGGGAATTTTCCCAAAATCCTTTGTTAGCGGATGCCTACGTCATAACATCTACTTGCATGCCAAATTTCAGCCCGATCCGTCCAGTGGTTTGGACTGTGCGTTGATAGATCACTATGTCAGTCAGTCAGTCAGTCACCTTTGAGTTATATATATTTAGATTGTTTACTGAAAGTGAATTCAATACAATATGGGTTCCTTGGGGAAATAATGAGCCCTGTGATGTTACACCCAGGAAGTTCTTGGGTTGTTTATTAGGCTCGACCACAGATAACTAGGTCTGTTGTTAGACAGTGTTACGTTTTGATAACAAATATACCTAATATGTGATTTCCCATGACAAAAACTAAAATACAAAAAGACTACAGTGGGCTGTTTAAGTTCTGCCATGTTATCTTCACTTACCATCAGGTGGGATGATGCCAAGGGCTTACCAATCGTGAATAAATAAAATAAAAGTTAAAAAAACTAAAACCCGACTACGAAAAAGTATGAAAACAAGAATATCCCGCCTGAAATCATAGCCTTTATTTTTCCCTTCATCTGGGGTAATAGCCGTGGTCGCAAACTATAATTTTTGATTCTGACAGGGCTTGCGACCACGGCTATTTTTTTTTATTTCCATATTTTTTGTGCTCAGTGCGTAACGCCACCCCACCTCGCTACCCGCGGCCGCGTGTCGTGTCGCTTGATTGTAGCGCGCGTACATTGAGCCGTCTCATAATATCGCTTGTGAGACCATTTGCTAAGAAATTAAAAATATTTGCATGTGTAATGTATATACTTATATATTTAGAATGTGCTCGTCAAGACCTTTCTTTTAATATCAAACACAACATGAATATCTAAAAAAAAATGTTTTTGTGTATTAGAATTCACCCATAAAATCCGTCATGTTGATTTTATTTTAATGCTTTATATCCTATGACACGCGGAGTGATGGTACAAATCCAACGACACCTCATTTCTATAGATTTGTTTAGTAGTTTAGGAAATACGAGGGAACAGATGAACATCCATACATACATACATACATAGACTGTCAAAAACATAACCCTCCTTTTTTCGTAGCCGGGTAAAATTACCTACTTAAAATAAAACTAACGAAAAACAATTTAATACATGTTACTTACATTATATTTATAACAAGGAAATTAAAAATTAAAGACAACTCGACAATAGCAAAATGTATTGCTAAGTTTAGCAATTTTTATGGAAAGATTTTTTTTTATACATTACTACCCAAAAATATATTTTTTTAATCCACAATTGGTAAGCCCTTGACATCATCCCAAAATAGTAAGTGAGTGACGATGATGCCGAAGACGAAAGCGGGCTTACCAAGATTCCCAAACGCAATGGAGAACTGGCTATCTTATCTTCAAGCCGAAACACATCAATGCTGCCATCATTGATGATGAATACTTAGATAAGGTGGTGGTAGCTAGCTGGGTGGCCTTAGAAAAATGCCCTTCCACCAACCAAACCGAGTCATACAAAGTTAGGCTCCGCTGGGAATCGAACCCGCGACCTCCAGATGTGAAGCTTGGTCGTTACCATTACGCCACGGAGGCGGTTAAAATAGTTTACCTAGATAACTGCAGGACAAATATATAAATCACAGTGTTTATTCGATTTAACTTAACAAAAAGTATATGTTGGAAATGGAAGGAAAAGAAATTATGTAAACTCTGTAATTAAAATACTAAGTACTTACGAGTGTAATGTACAGACAACTGATAGCATGACGGAAAAGCCCGTCATCGTCAGGCTAATGTTATAATATTCCTTGCCTAATATGTTTTGGTCACTTAAGGCGCTAAGATCACTCAATCTTCATTCATTTTAAGTTCAAGTTAATGCCGGCACAGATTACTAATTAGTTACTAATGCCGGCTTCAACGCGGCTGTTACGTTTAAACCGAACGCCTAACTCTCGATTTTTACATGTTTTTATTAATTTTCATCACTTTCAAATAAGTTTTAGAAAAAGTGTTCAATTAAAATGAAAGGTCCTAAAGTCACCGATTTTTGTGTCTTGGTTTCATTCAATATTGACTATTTGTCTTTGAGAAATTTTGTAATTAATGCCAAAAACAGGGTATACAGCAAGTATATTTTTTTAAATCAAAAGTAGTAATGTTTTTAAAATTGTATTTAATTAAATCGATTTTTTATTA
Source organism: Coleophora flavipennella (assembly GCA_947284805.1). Lineage (NCBI taxonomy): Eukaryota > Metazoa > Arthropoda > Insecta > Lepidoptera > Coleophoridae > Coleophora > Coleophora flavipennella. The sequence continues at coordinate 4,720,427 of OX369297.1, forward strand.
CTTTAAGTGTATTATATTTTTTCCATGGTGATAGCTTTACACAGTCTTTCAATAATTTGAATTGAATATTGTCATTTGACCCATCTTAAGGCCTTAAATGAATAAATAAAAAATGAGTAGATGAATATCGTAAGGGTCAATTTTATTCATACTAGCGCAGAGTCGAAGCGCATCGAAGCGTCAATCAGAAACTTATTATAGCAAAGTCACCCTTATCTCCACAACGTAATGCACATATTTCTTCTAAGATAAAAAAAGGACGTGCGAATTCACGCGCAATCGAGGGAATTCGCGCGTCTGAGCACGAGCAACTCTGATTGGTGCGCGCGCGTTCGCGCGATCCCAAGCGGCTATTAGGCGAGCCAACGCGTCGTTCCTCGTCAGTCGGAAGCGGACTCTGCCTTGTTTCGGAGTGAATCATTGGAGCTATGAGTTTCAACTACAATATTCAAACTGGCAACTGATGTCCATTAATGTAGAAGCGTGGGAATGCGCACGAATTCACGCGAATACGAGTGCATTCGTGTGACCTCGCTTTGATTGTGAGGAATTTGACGCTTCGATGCGCTTCGACTCTGCGCTAGTATGAATTGACCCGATTTGTTATCAACGTTGTAATTGAAACTGGTCTCACATATTTGTTGACGTTTATTTCGTGATGATTCAGAAAACATAGGTATTAGTGACACATCCGAGTTTTTGTTTGGGGCATGCAGACACTTTTCTTCAAAATGTGAATCATCATTCCTAAATATTTATTTAACCTAGATTCAACTGTAGTCAGTCTTTAAATATTTAATCATTTATTTATTTACAAAATCATCATTCCAGCAGACATCTTTCAAAGAAACTACCACGGTTTTATTTATTAACTAACTTTTGCCCGCAGCTTCGCCCCCGAGGACATAGGGACTGTCTGAGAGCGAGTGGTGTACTTACCGCAAGCGGCTCGCGAGCGTAGACATGAGTTTTCTTTAGATCCCCCAGGAACTATATCGGGTTATTTTGATTAGCAATCTATGCCACTCACTTCCCACCCCCTGAACCAATTCTATACAAAAAATCACTTCAATCCGTTGCTGCGTTGCGACGCCGACGTGCGCGAGCGTCGAAATGAGTTTTCAACAGATACCTCGGGAACTATGTCAGGATATGGTAATAGTTTATCATGTCATTTCCAACCCCTTCAACTATCTCTGTGCAAAAATCACAACAATTGTTCCTTTGCAATTTAAAAAAAGTGTGTGTGTCAGCTCCGACGCACGACTGGAGTTTACTACTTAAGTACGATTGTCTAAACAGGCACAAAACAGGGCTTGACTTTGGTTTAAAGTTTACTTTGCACAGTTTTTATAACTGATGGATGATTCCAATTTCCGGGTTCTTTTCATAGCCGATGTGTCAGGTGTTTTAGCTCCCATGATCGCAGCTACTAATAATCCATCTGGTGTTTGACAGCGACTAACCTCATATGCTTTGGATGCGGTTATACGAGCATATCTTAGGTCATACCATATAGGGCTCTTACATTGGTTTCGAGTTGACTTTTCAATTAAATCAAGAGCATTTTTGTGAAGTTTCTCTTGTAATGTTTCTAGTAATTTGTTGACATCATTCTTTATATAATCACTCGCTTCAATAAGGAAATGATGAAGTGAAAACTGTCAAACATCACTGTGTTTAAAGTCGTTCTGATGATGATGATGAATGTTTATTTGCAGTAAATATGGTACAAATAAGGTGATACATTGTAAAAAGAATCTCATATTTAGCCATTTCACAGTTAGCATGCAAATATTCAACAGGGTCAATATTATACTACAACATACACTAATGTCATAAATTAAATGTCAGGAATAAACTCATTTAAGTTAAATGAAATTAATAAACTTACTGAATTATTTTAAAAAAAACACTAGCTTGTCTATCAAATTTATAGATAAAAAAAGTCCACGTCAAAAATCACGTAAACTGTAAAAATTTCTCTCTATCAACCATTTAAAAAGCTCGTTATAATTTTTTTTCCCTTTTTTTATTTATTTTGTTCACAATTGGTAATCTCTTGGCATTATCTCACCTGATGGTAAGGACGATAATGCCGATGATGTAAGCGGGCTTACCAAGATTCCCCAATGCAATGGGAAAACTGGCTATCTTATCTTTAAGCCAGAAAACATCAATGTTGTTAACACTGATGTTTGGCGCCAAGACTTAAATAAGATGGTGGTAGCTAACCAGGCGAGCTTAAAAATGCCCTACCACCAACCAAACCAAGTTAGTTCCTTTATATTCTTTGGCAGTTTGTTGTATATTCTGATACGTATACTGGGTGACTTTTAATTAGTTCTTGATAGCAAAGGATATGAATGTACTCGTGATTACAAACAACTTTCCCAAAGAAAGCATAATGTCAAATCAGAAAAAAAGATTTGGTCTTCGATACATAATAAATAAGTTATCAAATCGGCAAAAATGTATAAAGGATCAAAAAATTTTTTTTCACATTTGACATATAGTTTCTTTGGGAAAGTTGTTTGTAATCACGAGTACATTCATATCCTTTGCTATCAAGAACTAATTTAAGGTCACCCTATATAGTAACTACTATTCAGATAGAGTGATGTTGAATAATGTTTACCGTAGCTTGTTCCATGACCTTGTTGAAATCGCAAAAAAAACATGTTTTTTATATAATCGATCAACTGATAAACCATTGCACAAACATTTTTGTATGGAGGGTCCAATTTTTTTTTATATTGACTATGTGTTTCTTTGGGAAAAGTTTTTCAGTATGATGAGTAGAACCCCTAGAAGTTAAAGGATCCTACACCAATTTGTTTACACCTTTATAATATGCTGGAAGACCTTCGAGCGACGAATGGGCTAATAGAAGGTTATGTGATTGTCCGAAAAACCGACTTCAAGATTTTGACAAAAATGCACTCATAGAGTACAGTTATAGACACCAATGTGCTAGAAAAAATGTGTCTGTATGCATGTTTAACTATGTCTGTATCCTGACTGGAAAAACTGTTACAAAACAGTAAAAAAATGTTTTTCTCAAAAATTAAGCTAAAGATGTTTTCGTAATATTATCGACAAAACTTATTAACTCCTAAACTATGCCATATTATGTAGTATATATGCGAAAGCTCTTACAATGGTCCTGACATACAAACAAAAGTTTTAAAACACTTTTCACCAAAATGCGCCTGAGTTGAGCGGCCTTTATATGCCATTAGTGGTATATCTAGAAATACCCAAAATTAGGAATTAATTAAAAATTGAGAACCCGACTGCATAAAAATTTAAGCACTATTTTTTGTCCAATCGGGTAAAAATATACCTTATGTCACTCACGAGTCACGGGATCGAGACAAATCTAGCGACACCTCGAACTTCAAAATCAATTAAGCCGTTTAGGCTACAGAGCGTGCCAAAGAAATAAATTAATTTTTTAATGATTTAACTTGAAGCAATAGACGATCCTGGGACCTTGACTCAACCACCGAAGTCGTCATCAGATCAACTTCAAAATACCTAAAGCATCTAAACTCTAAAGGATCTATTGTCACCGAAATTACAGCTTCATAACAAATATCAGCTCAATCGAGCCCTGGAAGTCGCTCTAAAAACGATCGCAACCCGTAGGATAAATAAACACACAAGCAAAGTAGTCCTGAAGTACTTAGAATAAAAGCTTGAGACCTGTGGGACGTTATGAAGAAAAATATTACTGTACTCCCTCTGAAAGATTCGTAATAATTTAAACCTTATATTTTTTATTTTTTCATTTACAACCCCCTGGCATCATCCGTAAGTGACGATGATGTCGAAAATGTAATGGGCTTACCAATATTCCCCAACGCAATGGGGAATTAGTTATCTTAATGCCTGAACACATAAATTTAAGATTGATGTTTGTTCAGGCGAGATATAGTCAAACGCACTCAAATTTTTAATAAAAAAAAGACTTAGATAAGATAGTTATGGCTAGCTTAGAAAATACTAACCACCAACCAAACCGAGTCTTACGAAGTTAAACCCCACCGGGAGTTAATCCGCGACGTCCTGAGGTGAAGCGAATGGATTAACCACTATGCCACAGAGTCGGTTAAAAATTCTTTTTAGGTTTACAGTACAGTATTCGGATGTCAGGTGTCGCCCTCTCCTGATATTTAGAGACGGTAACATTGCTGGCTACCTTCATACGGTTGCCCCGACGACTGTGATCGCACAATCACACTCATATTATAAAGGCGAAAGTTTGTGAGTGTGTATGTTTGTTACTTCTTCACGCAAAAACTACTGAACGGATCTGGCTTAAATTTGGTAAGTAGACAGATTAGGACCTGGATTAACACATAGGCTACTTTTTTTCACGCTAGCAAGCCGCTTGCGACTCGCGCACTGCATACCCTCGGCAAGTCATAGAAACGTTGTCCACGCGGGTGAAGCCGCGGGAAACAGCTAGTATTATTTAATTCTAAGGCTTCGTGTTCAATGCCTGGCGATAATAGTCGGTTCCGGCACCGTATGGTACCGGCACGGCATCGGCGCCAATGCTCCTAGAAAACCTTCTAATGTGTAGTCTTCTATACAATAATCGACTATTAATCAAACCATTCAGGCTCAAAGGGTTGAAAAGATAGGAATACTGTAGTCATACTTTTGGATTTCTGATATTTGTCGGAATAGAAAAACAAGTTTTTTTAGATTATAAATTGAACTTATTATCAACCTTTCTCTATTGTTTTCAAGCAAAGCGATCAGGTAGTTTCCTTATCTTTTTGTATTTGCTTTGCTCTTTATATTTTTCTGTGTTTAATACGCGGTTGATTCGCTGCCGCCGGTTGTAAACCGATTTTGGTGATTTTTTTAAATTGATAATGATAAGTTATGCCTTCTAGTTGGTCCCTAAATTGATAATGATAAGTTATGCCTTCTAGTTAGTCCCTAAGTTGATAATGATAAGTTATGCCTTCTAGTTGGTCCCTAAATTGATAATGATAAGTTATGCCTTCTAGTTGGTCCCTAAATTTTAAGGATACCTAAGAAAGTAGGTACTTTTATAAAAAAATAACGAAAACAATAAGATTATAGCTTTGTACTAATTGTTGCGATTGAAGTTTGTTTTTTCACGTGTTCCGCGTGTTCAATTACTATTTAATTTATTTGTATAATATCATGTCATGAAATCACTACCTTTTTTTTCTCTTTTTTACGCACAATGTGCAAGAACTTGGCATCATTTCACTTGATGGTAATTAAGTGACGATGATATCGAAGGTGGAAGCTGGCTTACCAAGATTTCCTAACGCAATGGGGAACTGACTATCTTCAATCAATGTTGTTAACATTGTCGTTTTGCGGCAAGACAGGTAATTTTTTTATACCTACATACTACTTAAATAATTATCAGTTTACTTAGAGAACTTCAGGACAAACATGTACAACACAGCGTTTATTCGATTAAATTTATCAAAGAGTTTTTTTTTTATCCACAATTGTTAAGCCCTTGACATCATGCCAACTGATGGTAAGCCCAAGTAGCACATAAATAATATATTAACTAAAATAACTGCGGATTTGTGCCCTAAAGTCATATTTTCATTTTTAATCAGCACTGGTCAAGTTTCAAATTTGTATAAAGGCATTAATTTAATCTGAATGCTGAGCTATATTATGGTTCGTAAAAAAGTACTGATAATGTTTAATGCCATATTATGGTCACTCAAAAAAGTATTATAATGTCAAAACTCCTTTTTAAATAAAAGGTAATGTTAATATACATTATACAGTTGTTATCGTATTTCGGAAATATGAAAAACATCATGTATTAAATAAGCATTAACATATTATTATTTAGTTCACTTAGTTGTATATTGTCATTTTCTACAAACAACGGTTTTTTAAGGGTCTGTGGTTGTGTCGATTTAATGCTTATCCTATATACACATTGAATAAAGAACAAGTAATGCTCCGTTATCTTCTTAATTTATGCTTTAATCACACATAAGGCTATATTTTGATCAAATTTAATGTATATTTAGAAATACAAGTAATAAATACGTAGATCTTAATTTGAGTTTTCAAATGGTTATTTTTATGTATTAACTTGTAACGGTCTACATTGTGAAGTTTGTATGTAATAGGGATTTCTTTTTGGCTAATAAGGTTTTTAACAAATGATCGTGGTACCTACCCTACCTAACTCGATATCAATCCGTCACAGTGGCGCTTAATGATTATTTGCATTTTTAGATACTTCTGAAGTGTTGAAATACGGCTGAACCTTAAATGGAAGTGTGTTGTACGGTGAATGACGAGCTCTATGTTTTGTGTCTGACCATAATACGATCAACAGCTCTACTTCACTTTATTTGAATGCCTAATGCATTAATTTTGCGTGTCGCCATTTGCTTTCTTGTTTCATTTCTTACAAAAAGATTTAAAGTTAACTTAATCAGATGAAAAATGGTCAATGATAATTTATTTTGTGCACAGATGCCTATAAAACCAATTATATTTGTTAAAACAATGCCAAAAGTCTAGATTTCAACAAAAGTTGTCGCTACTAGATTAAATTTTCTATTATTTTTATTATAATAAAGGACGTTTGCCAAGGCGCGTGAATTTTACAACATAAACTTATAAATTTTACTCCAAAAACTGATGCTCGCAGCATATTTCACTCATTACGAAGTGTAACAATGATAGCACTCACCTGTTCAATATTAAAATTTACTTTAACACCAACACGGAACATAATATGACACCATTGCACTATAACAATAACTTAAACTGATTGATTTATTTTCTAAATCTATTGAATTTACTTTTCTACAAAGGAAATAAAACAGTAATCATTGTAATAATATTAACTTAACATATTGAAATTTTAATTGCCGCATATTAATTGTTATATAATCACAAAAAAATGAATTAGCACCTTTTAATGCTTTTACCTGACTTTATTAATGCTATTATACAAAAGTTGTAGTGCTATTACACATCATTTATAAAACTTAAAGCCGTATAAAGGCCCCAATTTTACGTATAAGCGTCGTATAAAAGAAATACGGTTGATATACGATTTTCTTATAATGTAAAGCGCATGGACTCGTGCTATTATTAGTTTGATATAATGGTGCTTTGTGCTACTTGGGAGTGACGATGATGGCGAAGATGGAAGCGGACTTACCAAGATATCTCAACGCAATGGGAAACTGACTATCTTATCTTCAAGCCGAAACACATCAATGCTGCCAACATTGATGATGCTTGGCGGCAAGACTTAGATAAGATGGAGGTAGCTAGTCGAGCGGTCTTAGAAAATCATCTTTCACTAACCCAACCGAATAGTTACACTCCGCCGGAAATCGAACACGCGACCTCCTGATGTGAAGTAAAGGACTAAACCATTATTCTATGGAGGCGATTGAAACTATACTTATACTTTGATCATTTTAAAACAATTGTAACTACTTACGTTATACTACCGGGTGCTGTCCGTGTGAACTGGCCTACTCTTGTCAAAGGTTTCAATGACATTCAATAATTTTATGTATAACTTTTCGTGTCATATTGTTTTTTCTAATGACATAATCTGGTTTATTTCTAGGATTTAATTATGACATTAATAACTAATTATTGTTTATTCCTTGATTTTTCACAAACGAAATTATGTTATTGTCAATTTATGACTATCAGAAAGAGTGTAATTTGCACCTATTTTGAATAAATACCTTGAATCTTGAATCATGTATGTAAGTACTATCATGAAAAACAAAACAATGTATACACTTTTATGGACAAACCTACAACAATAATTTAGCTTCCTACTCTTAAATCGGACAATTACACGCAAGTTACTATAAGAGGTTAAATAGTTAATTCCTTGATTGGACACAATCGTATTGTCTACTAAACTTAAACTAATGTCTTCGTGGGAGGACGTTAAGCCGTTTATATTGGGTTTAACCTACTGCCGCTTTGTCAGCTTTATAAAGCTTGATGGGAAGCAGTTTTGGGACCATGTTGGGAAGAAAATTACATTTAAATGGACTACGTGCATTGTGTGTGACTTCATTTCATTAATTACCTACCTTAAAGGACATCCGAAAAGTATCGGAAATAGTAGGACATTACGGATAAGAAGGCTTTCTTAGTTTAAACCAAATTTAAAGGCGACCAAATTAAAACGTGCAGTTTGATTTGTAAAAATTTCATAGAGTTTCCATACAAAATGTTCTATAGCAAGTGCAAAAATAACTTTGTTTTTGAAATATACATTTATTTATTAAAAAGACTACGGAATCCTAGGTTGCGCGTGGTCTCACACGCACTTGGCCACTTTTTTTAGGGTTCTGAAGTGAACAAGAAACCCTTATAGTACATTATATTCAATAATCATGCCGACAAAGTTGTTATTTAAAAAAAAACTTTTTTAAGGTACGGGTACCTCCTCTACATTTAAAGGGGTATGATTTTATCGATTGTCAATTAAATAGATTCGATCACTAAATAAAAAAAATGAAATTCCCTAAATAGTATAGTTTGTACTCAAAATAGTAGATCTGTCACCAAAGTAAAGTCATCAAACAACACCAAAACAATACTCAAAAGGAAAAGATTTATCACCAGAAAAGTCTTTTAACGATTGTCAATTAAATAGCTTCGATCACTAAATAAAAAAATTGAAATTTCATAAATAATATAGTTTGTACTCAAAATAGTAGATCTGTCGCCAAATAAATGCCTAAAATTACTAACAAAGGTGACCTACAGATACTCCCACATCCTCTTCGGATCCCGAAAGTTTGTTGATGTTCGAAACGGGCGGCGGGGGCTACGCCCCCGTTAGGGGTCATCTTCCGATGATTTCTTCTGCTGCGAAGTAATTTTGTACCCAGGGTGGGGAGCCTCGCGAATAAATCAATCAAACCTGACCGAACCTAACATCGCTCGCTTTGTTCGTTCATTTATTTATTGTTTTTGACCGATTACCCCCTAGTTTTCGATTTGTTACCATGCAATAGCTTTACCGCGGCAGTCCCCGAGTGCCACACGTATTTTTAACTAGCTGTTTCCCGCGGCTTCACCCGCGTGGACGACGTTTCTATGACTTTTCGAGGGTGCGCAGTGCGCGAGCCGCAAGCGGCTCGCGAGCGTGGTAAAAAGTAGCCTATGTCTTAATCCAGGTCCTAATCTGTCTACCTACCAAATTTCAGCCAAATCCGTTCAGTAGTTTTTGCGGGAAAGCGTAACAGACAGACAGAGTTACTTTCGCATTTATAATATTAGTAGGGATGACAGATCTATCAATTTGATGACAGATCTATCAATTTGATGACAGATCTATCAATTTGAGAACGAAAATATTGAATAGAGATGAATCTATTTAACTGGGGACGAAAAATATAATTCCCCATTTAAAGAGGGGTTTTTTTTTTCGTTGACGTAAACTATCATGTGGGGTATCGTTGAATAGATCTTTCAAAACTGCAGAGGGTTTTCTAAAACTATTTTTCAATTCAGGGATCGGTTCGCGAAATATTAAGCTTTAAATTATTTTTTTTGTCAGAGTCTAGCCTCCCCCCTCCCCCTCCTGCCAGCTGAACCGCCATTTCAAGATATCTGAAAAAAAATTAAAACAGTAGGACATATAATACATTTAAAAGGAAAACTATTACGGTTAACTCGGCTTTCTTAGTTTAGGAGTATAGTTGACCAATTTAAGGTGTGCAGTTGGATTTCAAAAAAATTTACAGATTTTCCATACGAATTGTTCTATTACCAACGGCAAACGAGTTAGCTTTTAGTGCTTTTGTAGGAGAAATGCTATTTAGTGAAAATAAAAAAAATTGTTCGTGACATTTATTAATTTGTTGACGTTATGTAATATGAATTATGTTTAACAAATACGTTTAATTAGTTGTAGTTTAAATTGTAAAGTAAAACATTTGTATTCTGTTTTTATTTTAATAACTTAGCGGTCCCTCTACGCGACGACTCTTAGATGAAAATATAACTACTTGTTAAAAATTTTGTGAATAACATCTTTACTATCCTACTAATACTATAAATGTGAAAGTTTGTGTGTATGGATGTTTGAATATATGTATGGATGTTTGTTACTCTTTCACGCAAAAACTACTGAACGAATGTGGATAATATTTGGTAGGTAGACAGATTAGGACCTGGATTAAGACAAAGGCTACTGTTTTCCACGCACGCGAGCCGCTAGTGGCTCGCGCACTACGCACCCTCGAAGACAGTCATAAAAACTATGTTCACGCGAGCGAAGCCGCTGGCAATATCTAGTCCTTACTTAATAATACTATAAATGTGAAAATTTGTTTGTTTATTTGTATGTTACCTTTTCATGTTTCAACACCGTGACCAATCTTGATGAAATTTGGCGTGCAGGTAGCCTGTGTAACTGAAAAGGACATAGGCTACTTTTTATCCCGTGAAAATAGCATAGTCTGATACATTTCCTGATCCTGAGGGAATTGAAAAAATACTCTTTTTTTGGTTCATTTCTTTAACATCGCAACGGAACACCACGCAACCTCGCGCCGCACCATTCACCCTCAAAGACAGTCATAAAAACGAGCTAGTTTTATACATAAGCACAGATTACTAATTAGTTACTACGACATAAGTGATTTGTTTCTGATAATGATAAAAACCCCATTTTTTTATAACCTGCATGTACCTATAACTAAGAGACTTAGACCATTTAACATTTTGTTTATGATTCTATAAAAACTATGGAGTGTACTCTAACGTGTTTCAATAAAATTGAATAAGTATTATTACTCGCGAATAACACTCGGTTATTTAATTTAAAACGTCGTAGTCGTTAATGAAAAGGTCCAATGAAAATATCTGATTATCACAATAGTTTTTTTTTTAATCAGATCATGTATCTACTCGTAAGTAGGTACCAGAAAAATAAATAAGTTATTGTGTTGTCAAGTTTCAAATTTTAAGTAGGTATCTCTACAATACAATTAAAAAATTAAACAATGCATGTTGCACGCATGACATAATTACTATATTATCCCTGTCGCATGTGATGTAGGGGACACCCCTAATGTGGGTGGTTCATTAAACATGGATGTCCTGGGGAATTCAATGAATGGAGGGATCAATGCACGGAAACATGAACAAAATAACTGTTCCTATGTATATGCCATCGTAGCGACATCATAAAGTTAACGATTTAATGAAATGGTTGCAATTCAAATGGACCATATCGTTTAATCATGATATCAGCCGAACGACGTCCACTGCTGGACAAAGACCTCCCCCAAGCATTTCTACGACGACCGGTTCTGCGATACCCGCATCCAGCGGCTTCCCGCGACCTTCACCAGGTCATCGGTCCACCGAGTGGGAGGCCTGCCTACGCTACGTTTTCCGGTGCGTTTGATGATAATATAATTATATCTATCCATGTCTGGACAGATCATGAAATGCACGACCATATCATGAAATGCACGACCATATCATGAAATGCACGACCATATCATGAAATGCACGACCATATCATGAAATGCACGACCATATCATGAAATGGTGGACAAGATCATGAAATGCACGACCATATCATGCTAAACAAACCTAACCTAAATGCATTCCGCCACCCAGGGGAGGCCCTTTAAAAGTATTGTTATCAAACCTAACGAACCTATATTATCGCTCTCATCGCTCGCTCAACTCAGATCAGCACTGGCATTTCATGATCTGGCCAGTTTAGCTGTTATGTTATATTGTCAAACGCTGATTCTTTCGCTGATGAATCTTGGTAAGCCCGCTTCCATCTTCGGCATCATCGTCACTTCCCATCAGGTGAGATAATGCCAAGGCTTTACCAATTGTGAATAAAAAAAATCATTGATCTGGTCAGATTGTCCATTTCATAAATAACTTTAGGAATTAATTAAAAATTAAAAGACCGACTGTGTAAAAACTTAATCCCTATTTTTGGCTAGTCGGGTAAAAATATATCCTTAATGTCACTCACGGGATCAAGACGAATCTAACGACATCTCATACGTTAAAATCCTTCAAGCCGTTCAGGCTGTAGCAGGGAAAATAGAGGTCTACATACATACATACATTTGAAAAACATAACCCTCAGAAGGCAGTCGGGTAAATACAACCTTTTCATGATCTGGTGAACCAATTTATGACTCGGTGGCTCAGTGGTTAGTGCCCTTGACTTGTGGGTTCGATCCCCACCCAGGGCAAGCATTTGTGTGATGAGCAGATTTGTTTGCTCTGTGTCTGGGTGTTAAATATCTATATATGTATGTATTTAAACGTATATAAGTATGTATATCAGTGTCTGGTAACCCATAACACAGGGAATCCTACTTTGGGGCCAGATGACCATGTGTGATTTGTCCCAGAATATTTATTTTATTTATTTATTTTATGGTATCGGCACATTTTTTTTATCCACAATTGGTAAGCCCTTGGCATCATCTCACCTGATGGTAAGTGACGATGATGCCGAAGATGGAAGTGGATACATAAAATTTGAAATATTTTTGCATTTTAATGTAAATTTTAAGTAAAGTAAATCAGTTGGTAGTATCCATTCAGTCAGAATCGATGGTGACCGTTCGTAGAAATCCTTGGGGAGGCCTAGTTCAGCACTGGACGTCTTTCGGCTGAGTTGATGGTCCAACTTTATCAAATTGCCTAGTTTGTTTCTGTACCCTTTTTAGAGCCCCACTATGGTAACGCCAAAAGAAGGGTTAAGCTGGACGTCTTTTCCGTAGTTTGGATTTTTCTTTGCGCCTTCTTATAGTATCGCTATGTCCATCTGTCTGTCTGTCTATATATTAGAGCCGATTTAATAACAGCTAAAAAATAAACCAAAAGGAAAATTACCAAGGCTTTCTTCATCATCATATTTAAGGCTTTCTTAGTTTAGGAATAATAGTCGATTAACTCAAGATGTACAGTTACATCTGTAAAATTTTCTTGACCAATTGCAAAAACATATTTTTAATTTTAATTTTTTTTAAGACTGCGGAACCTACTTTGCTAGTGGTCCGACACGCACTTGACCATTTTTTGTTTCTGATATACCTACAGGGTGTTGGTTGAAATAGAATACATTTTTGAGGAGGGCTTCTACTTACAACAAACAACAGAGAAAAGACATGTACATCTAAATTGCACGAAATTAGTCAAGCTCAAGGCGTACCCCAGGGCTCTATTCTTGGCACGTTATTCTTTATAATCTATATAATTTATCTCATATAGGTATAACGTAAAGAACCTAGTGTGGAGTTAGTCGTATTTGCCGATGACACTAACGCTATTGTACCTGCCTAAGATATTTGGACACCGAATCTAAGTATAAATGAGACGGTACTACCTTCCCACAAATGGTTTGAAGCTAATACTTTACAATGAATAAGGAGAAAACCTGTGTGTTTAGTACAGTGACGTTACAGAGGAAAAAAGTTATTTAGTTGTAAAGTTATTTAGATTGCTCGTAGAACAGATGGCCGTTGGGGCAGTAAAGTTCTCGAGTGGCGACCACGCACCGAAAAACGTAGTGTAGGCAGGCCTCCCACTCGATGGACCGATGACCTGGTGAAGGTCGCGGGAAGCCGCTGGGTGCGGGCAGCGCAGAACCGGTCGTCGTGGAAATCCTTGGGGGAGGCCTATGTCCAGCAGTGGACGTCCTTCGGCTGATATGATAATGATAAAACATGGATCGAGAAAAGATTTCACTCGTAGATTCTACTAAGTTTTTGGGTGTAGTGAATTTTTACTATGGTAGTGATCAAGTGATTGACAGTGACTTGAATTGGCAAAAGGAATTAACCGGAACACATCATTTTGACATTTATCGGCTACATAACATATGTTTTTACTTAATTTTTATTACAGAAAACAATCCTTAATTATGCGCCCTTCTTTTTTCTTTGCGTGAATTGCATTTCTATACTAGTTCTTCCCCGTAATGTTTATATTAAATTTCAGTAAAAGATCTAGTATGGCCTTGTAATACAACCTTTTCACTATCTATATTTTTTGGTAGGGCTAAAGAAATCGTGACTTTGTACAATTTACCTATATAATGAGGTAAGTCGGTCGTCGAACCGAACGCTTGATCAGCCCTTTGCCCCAATTTTCTTGTAAAAAAACAGTCAGTCACGCATACTGTCACGCACACAGAAAAGTCTTTTGAATAATCAAGAAACACTACTCGCCTTAAAAAATCGCAACATTTTAGTACAATCTTGCATCGTTACTTTTGGTTTTTGTTAGTTTTCTAAATAATTTATTATTATTACACTTCGAAAAAAATATTACGTTCTGTGTGTTGTTTTTATATGCGTACTACCACTTATGAATATTATCATGGATTGTGATTGTATCTTTTCAATAATTTTGAACAAAAAAACCGACTTCATACAGGAAACTAAGGTTCCCCTCGATTTCTCTGGGATCCCATCATGAGATCCTGGTTTCCTTATCATGGTACCACCCTTGGGATATCTCCATTCCAACAAAAAAGAATAATCAATATCTGTTCATAAACGACGAAGTTATCCGCGAACATATATCTATATACGGTCGAATTGAGTAACCTCCTCCTTTTTTGAAGTCGGTTAAAAAGTACTACACCGATTTTGATAAAATTTACATGGGACCAATTTGGCAGCTTCCTATCAAATAAAAAAAAATATACGAAAATCGGTTCAAGATCTGCTAAGATATCGCGTAACAAATATACAAAAAAAAACAATGTACAGTCGAATTGAAGATCTCCTCCTTTTTGGAAGTCGATTGAAAATGTGGGGCTTAGATACTTTTCTTTAGACGTTATAGACCTTGCATTCTAATCGTTTTGCTTCACAAATATCTCATACTAAATATTGAGAATCTGTTAGCCCTAAATACCATGGGCACTCATAGCAAAATCAAATCAAATCAAAATAATTTATTTTCAATAGGCGTTTACATACACTTTTAAATAGTAAAAAAAAACTTATTGTCTATTATTTTAGGGCGCCAGACGTACGGAAGGACAAACTGCGTTGGCTTAGTAAGATTTCCCAATGCCTGGTAAGAAACCCTAATAACTTCAAATTAAAAATTCATAAAAACACGACTGCATAAAAACATTACCCCTCTTTTTAGAAAAGTCGGGAAAAATTTAACGATACCTCGCACTCTAAAATCTATTAGGCCGTTTAGAAGTGGAATAAATAAACAAACATAGGTACATACATAAGACCTGAAAACAGTACACTCCTTTTTACAAGCTTTTATTTAGTTTCACCTGTCCTGATGGTGTCTGTAATGAAATCTTGCAAGTTAAATTTGACCCAGTCCCGGTTTCCGATTAAGCTGAAATTTTGCATGCGTATGTATGTCGCGTAACACTTAAAGCTTGTACCAAAAAGCTTTTAGGTTTTTCGAAAATTATTTGTGGGTAGTCGTGTAAAAAGTAACCGTGTAAGTACATCATCATCATCTTCCGAGCCTTATTAATCCCAACTATTTGGGGTCGGCTTTAAATGTTTTTTGTCGCCATTCCGGCCTCATACTGGTCAACTCCTGCGTCACTCCACACTCCTCCATATTTTTCTTCACTCCATCCACCCATCGTTTCTTCGGTCTTCCTCTGCTCCTGTATCCTTCCACCCTCATATCCATCACTCTACGTGTCACATGCTCCTTTTCTCTTCTGTAAGTACATAGATTGTGAAACATAATATGGGCTGCACCAAGTCACACCCTGGACACTGCATACAACGGTCGTGAAATAATATTTCTAAAAACAAATGACGGAGCAAACAAAATCACAGCGATATCCTGTACGTTCGACAACCAATCTGTATCAATCTGGGTGACGAAGGGGGTGAGGTCGGAATCTAGAGAGCGGCAGGAAGTGTCCATACTGTATGTTAGTACTAATATATAAGTCCTATTGACCAGTCCTTGGCTAATGAGTGAGTTAAAAGATTCCAAAAATAGAACAATAAGTTGTTCAGTTTCATGAGTAGAACACCCCCCCCCCCCCCCATCCATCCCTCAGAATGATCAATTTTACTTTACATATGTCTGCTTTGTCTGGCCCCTACCTACTTATTTACAGACAAGGAAAATTGGAATTATAATTTTCACTGAATGATTCATGAGTTTCGTCATTTTAGTGCTGTACACATTGTAGGTATTGAATGGAATAACAAACACCAATTCTACCCCGGATATTGCCCTCCACAAAAGAAATAAAACTCTTTGTGTACACGTTTTAACTTCATTATGCTTAAAACATTAATCAAATGTGAAAATTATATAGAAAACACCTGCTTTTAGGAAG
The DNA here is from genome assembly GCA_947284805.1 of Coleophora flavipennella. NCBI lineage: Eukaryota > Metazoa > Arthropoda > Insecta > Lepidoptera > Coleophoridae > Coleophora > Coleophora flavipennella. The sequence goes on from OX369297.1 coordinate 4,736,796, forward strand.
GAAATACGTGTGTGTGTACCTAGGTGTTGTAGGCGGCCGATTGTGGAGGTAGGCTACGTTAATATATATCTAAAGGTGGGTGTAAACTTAAACTTAAGATAAGCCGGCTAAACTTCACCCATAGAAATATAAAAAACCCGACTTCCATCGCAGCTACTTAGTACAATTTTACATTTTTATTAGCTGTCCCGGCGAACTTCGTTCCACCTTACACTCCACCTACCCTACCCTAAAATCTTCCCTTAACAAAATAACGAACTCTAAAAAAAAAAAAGAATTAGCGAAATCGGTCCAGCCGTTCTTGAGTTATAAATGGTGTTACTAGCACGACTTTCTTTTATACATATAGATTTTTTTATTTTTTGTTATTTTTTAAAAAATGTCCTTCACCGCTTTCGATAAAATTTATATGGGACCAACTCAGGAGCATACCTTCCCGAATGAAAAACAACCATGAAAATCGGTTCACAATCTGCGAAGATATATCGCGTAACACACAAAAAAAATATACAGTCGAATTGTAAACCTCCTCCTTTTTGGAAGTCGGTTGAAAACAGTAGATAACAAACAAATAAATAGTAGATATAAAGTACTAACTCTAAACAATAAATAAATAATATTAAAAAACCGGCGAAGTGCGAGTCAGAACCGCACATATAAGGTTCCGTGCCATCATACTAGACGGCGCTAGTTTCTTCGTGGTTCAAAAAAACACGTTATTTGTATGGATTTTTTTTAATTTTTCTAATTTTTAGTATTTGTTGTTATAGCGGCAACAGAAATACATCATCTGTGAAAATTTCAACTGTCTAGCTATCACGGTTCATGAAATACAGCCTGGTGCCAAACGGACAGACAGACAGATAAGTCTGAGTAATAGGGTCCCGTTTTTACCCTTTGGGTACGGAACCCTAGAAACTAGCAAAGTTTGATTGAGTCAGACGAGGATCGTGAATGATTTTTTCTGTCTCGTTAATGTTCTTTGATTGAAACAAATAGGTATCATGTTTATATTAAACCTATCCAAAAGTGTGGCAGTACGGAATCCCTAGTACGCGATTCCGACTCGCACTTGGCCATTTATTTAATTTGGTGCTTACTAAATCGGAACCATTTTTTCCAGAGGGAATGCATCTCAGTCCACATCGGTCAAGCCGGCGTACAAATCGGCAACGCCTGCTGGGAGCTGTACTGCCTGGAGCATGGCATTCAGCCTGATGGCCAGATGCCCTCAGACAAGACCCTGGGAGGTGGAGATGATTCGTTCAACACGTTCTTTAGTGAAACTGGAGCTGGGAAGCACGTACCGAGGGCTGTGTTTGTGGACTTAGAGCCTACTGTTGTTGGTAAGTATACGAGACGATCCTTATCAGCTCAAATACGTCCCCACCGAGGGGCTCGAGCATACCCTGAATTAGGGCGATCGGGCCTTAGTCGACCACGCGGGCCCAGTGCGGGTTGGTCGACTTCACACACAACCTTCGAGTTTCTTTGCAAATGTGTGCAGGTTTCCTCACGATGTTTTTCCCTTACCGTAAGAGCGTCGGATAAACGTAAATATGAAACCGAAATTCGAAAACACATTGGTACGTGGCAGGATTCGAACCACGGCCTCACGGGCAGGAGGTAGCGGCCGTAACCGTTACGCCACCGACGCTCTTACGAGAAGATACAAAAACTATTTCTAGAGTGACAATAAATTCTTCATCTCCAGCTCAGACAAGGAATCTCGAGTAATTTGTCGATATTGATGGTAGAGGCCTTCAGCCTTCCGGCTTATTCTTGGCGAGTCGATCCTTCGCCTAATTTTTTTTCCAGACCACACTCTGCCAACAAGACAGACTGCATTGTCAGTCGTATTGTACAGGTCCTCGCGCGTACTGATGCTAAGACACACAAGGTAGGAGAACAGGTGTGCCATAGTCTAGGGAGAGACACCCCACTCGCATGCACTATCCCACCTGTAGCACAGATGAGATACTATTTACTTGCTGTAGTCCCACCTGCACATGTTTTCTTTGCTCCGGCCAACCTGAGTCAGTAGTCGTTTTAAAGACTTCCATGATAGCCAGGGAAGGTTCAAAGTTATGTCCAGGGGGGAGCCTTCAGACAATAACTCAAAGAAGGAGACTATTGGAGCTGGCAAGCATGTTAACGATGGCTGTGTTTGTGGACCTTGAGCCTACCTGTTATCGTTGAGCTTCTGTGGCATAATATAATGGTTAGTCCATTCGCTTCACACCAAGAGGTCGCGGGTTCGAATCCCGGCGGGGTCAACTTTAAGTGAGACTCGGTTTAGTTGGTGGTAGGGTATTTTTCCAGCCCACCTGGCTAGCTACCACCATCTTATCTAAGTCTTGCCGCCAAACATCAGTGTTAATAGCATTGATGTATTCCGGCTTGAAGATAAGATAGTCAGATCCCCATTGCGTTGGGGACTCTTGGTAAGCCCGCTTCCATCTTCGGCATCATCGTCACTTACCATCAGGTGAGATGATGCCAAGGGCTTATCAATTGTGGATAAAAAAAAAGTCTGACAAGATATGTCAAGACATCTTTTCTTACAAAATACAACAGCTGTGGTTAGAATCTCTTTCGTGGAAGACATTTTATGGAGCATGGCATCCATCGTGATACCCACAATAAAATCTCCTTTCTAGAGAGACCAACAGTTATTAGTTGTTTAGTTTAGATCAATAAAGTAAACATAGAACATTTAACGTTCCCGCCACAACGGAAACTGAAATGGCCGTATAAATTTACAGTTCCGTTGGCACAACCGTTGTAGCCTAGATTTACAGATCTTAAGCATTGATTTTTAGGGGTTAACGCGCTAATTGCTAGGGCATGGTCATAGCTCACCCGTTCAAAGCATTGTTGTCAACCCCGTCCACACTGTGGGGCACGTTTCTTTTCACGATCTCGGAAAAGTTAGGCCATACTCCACACACGGGGGCCCAGTCCGGGTTGGTGGAGGTTCTAGGGCTACTGGCCTGTCCCACTGTCAGAAATTTTTCAAACCGCCTCTCTATAAGCCATCTGACATGGCTTAAAGACTGCCATATAATTTTAGCAACTAGCACAACGGCTTAATGTGCCTTGCGGAGCACGGAAAGAAAAATGTCACTAACAGGCAAACCTATCTAGATAATAACCGTGCTTTAGGTCAGGTGACCTACATGATTGACCCAACCACGAAAGTCACACTGAGCTAAGACCGCTTAGGGATGATGACAGCATCAGAAATAAATTATAAACTCTTGATCACTACATTGCCCTCCTACTTAAATTTCGGAAAACCTTACTCGTTTAGTTTTCCATCAAGTCTTCAATTTTTAATTCATCATAATCACAAAATGAGAACATAAATGACGCTGCAAAACTATGACGTAACGCCTAGGTATTTCAAACATTTTTAGAACAAAATATCGCTTTTGACAGATGATAAAAAGTAAATAGACCGACTAGCATTCGTCATTCCTATTATAATAAAGACTAGATTTTGCCCGCGGTTTCGCTCGCGTGGGCATCGTTTTTATTACTGTCTTTGAATATAGGCAGGAGTATATCAGGCTATTCTGCTTAGCAGTCTATGTCACTTGCCACTCCTACACTAGTTCTATGCAAAAAATCACGTCGATCCGTTGCTCTGTTGCGATGTTAAAGAATGCAAAAAAGAGTTTTTCTCTTCAGTTCCCTCATCAACTGTATCGTACTATGCCATTTTCACGGGATAAAAAGTCCTTCTCGTAACACAGGCTACCTCCACTCCAAATTTCGTCAAGATTGGTTAAGTTGTTGAAGCGTGAAGAGTTAACAAATAAACAAACAAACCCATTTTCACATTTATATTTATTTATTTATTTACACTTATAGTACACCAAAACAATTTCGTAATGTTAATACGTAGAGATACTATAATAAAGTGTACAGTAGGCGGTCTTATTGCTAAAAGCAATCTCTTCCAGACAACCTTTACCAACATTTTGACAACCATTTATAATAAGCGTTTACCTACAATTTAATTGACATTAAAAAAAGTCCACTTGGTCGTGAATTTGGGTGCTGTTAGAGTGTTAGCAAGAAAGCGACAGTCAAAGACATAGAATTGCCCTGAAGAGCAAGTTTTTTTAACTCTGTGGCGATAGTGATAGGCTTCCCTTTATCAACACTAGCACGCAACGTAAATTGAATATTGATAACTGCTGTTCGCCGGCACACAGTAGATACCTATAAGCCAGCCTATAAACTGAGGGCACGGTAGTACTCCCGCCTATTCGGACGCAAAGCAAGCACAGCTATAGGTATCTACTACCGAGCCCCCGCCCAGTACCTTTTCTAGAACCATTTCGCCGATTTTCGAACTCCTGTATCTTGTCACTAAGATCGAATAAAACGGTGAAAATATAGATATCTAATAAGCTTAGTACCTACGTAAATTTATGAGGGCTCTAGAATTTCAAGTTTATAACATGTTTTCGAAGATATCTGACATAAAAGTTCAGCTAATTTGACACTCAATGACTCACTCACATCAATATAGAACTGGTACTTCCCATATACCTGGAGAGCTAAAATTTGGTACAGGAATAGCTTTTAGTACCTACACAAAGGGAAATCATTTAAAATAAGGAACAGCCCCCATTTCATCGCACTTTTACCTGATGAAGAACCAAAGAGTGAACAGCTAAACTATTGTAGATAAAGAAATATCGCCTTAGCAAAAGTTGTTCAATGTGATGGTCATTAAAAAAAACATCCGAAAAAATTGTAACGTTTAGACAAAAATAGTAAGATCGCAACAAAAATATTCTGGTTAAAATGTGCCAAGTCTCGATGAAGATTTCTTGGCCATAAAAAGTAGTGAAACCAAATAAAGAGCCAATACCTTGGAAAATCCAATTAGTCACTTGTTTTCTTCTAAAACGAGGGACTTATTGGCCGATAAACATTTTATAAGAGTATTATAAGTATGAGTACATATGTAGATGCTTATTTTTCTTATGACCATTTTTGAAACAATCTAGGTTCTTGGTTCTTCTATAAGGTCTAACAAAATTAGCTGAAACTATTTTCACTGGTGCTTCTACCCATGAGACTGAACAACTTTCCCCATGGAACCCAAAGTCAAATCGCAAAAAAAATTTGGCTCTCCCATACTAACCCGATCAGCTAATCAGCCAACTTAGTATGGGGAGTACAATTTTTTTTTAGATTTGACTATGGGTTTCATGGGGAAAGTTGTTCAGTTTTATGGGTAGAAGCACTAGTTAAAATAGTTTCAGCTAATTTTGTTAGACTTTATATATGTTCCTTGGGGAAAGTTTGTTCAGTTTCATGCTTACACCTACCATACTGATCTAATCATAAATGAGGAGATCCGTGAAAGAACCAAGGTAACCGTCATAGCTCAATTGCTTTACTTAAGTGGCAGTGGGCGGGGCACAAAGCTCGTAGAACAGGCAGCCGTTGGGGCGGTAAAGTTATTGAGTGGCGTCCGCGCACCGGAGGACGAAGCATAGACAAGCCTCCCACTCGGTGGACCGACGACCTGGTGAAGGACGCCTAAAGCCGCTGGATGCGGGTAGCGCAGGACCAGTCGTTATGGAAATCTATATGGAGGCGTTTGTCCAGCAGTGGACGTATTTCAGCTCATTTTATGATGTTGCCTTTAGCGCTTTTCGCCGTAAACTTTTTCATAACAATGACCTCCCGATGAATTCGTCGAATGCCTTCCAATGCAATAGCACCAAAAGAAATGCAACAAAAACTAGTTAGACAAAAACCATCTCCTGTCAGTGCACCGAGGGTCACTGAACTCAGCATCAGCCATTACTCATAGTCTATCATTAGCTGTCTAGCCTAGCCGAGGAGTAAATGGTGGTATGGTGTATATACTTACTTGGCACTTCTTTGCAGTGTTCTGTAGTTCCTAGGTTATTCCGTCAGTCCGTCTGTCACATACGGTCAAAAACTTATAGGTGTGTAGCAATTCCATTGTTGAACCGAATTGCATGATAGCTTGGGTCATCATCATCATAATATCAGCCGAAGGACGTCCACTGCTGGCTTTTCACGACGACCGGTTCTGCGCTACCCGCATCCATCGGCTTCTCGCGACCTTCACCAGGTCATCGGTCCACCGCGTAGGAGGCCTTCTTACGCTACGTTTTCCGTTGTGCGGTCGCCACTCGAGAACTTTACTGTCCCAACGGCCATCCGTTCTACGAGCTATGTGCCCCGCCCACTGCCACTTAAGTTTAGCAATTATAAGAGTTAAGTCGGTTACTTTGTTCTCCTACGGATCTCCTCGTTATAGCACGCTCCTTTGCCCTTTGGGTGACCTTGAGCCTTCTTATGAGGCCCATAGTAAGCGACCATGTCTCAGTTCCGTATATCATTACTGGCAACACACACTGGTCGAAAACTTAGGTCTTAAGACACTGCGGTATTTGGGACGTGAAGATATTGCGAAGCTTCCCGAACGCTGCCCAGCCGGTCACAATTAAAAAATGAAATTTCATTTAGGGATACCTCCCATACATTTAAAGGTTAGGTATATTATTTATTTGTCGAATACACCCTCTTTTGTGGGGTATAATTAAATAGGTTCTTTAAATGAGATAAAGTTTACAATAATATATTTTTATCAGATGTACTGTTTGCAAAATATAGGCCAGCATAGTTGTTAATTAAGTGTCCTCCGCCGCGCTGTCTGGCATAACTTGAAATTTCGTTGGACGTGCTTTTCTTCAAAAAGGGTAACAACACTCTGCTGAAGAACTACGGACCCATCTAACTCCCGAGCCATGTCTACTGCATCTGACTATGCCATTTTCACGGGATAAAAAGTAGCCTTTGTCCTTCCCAGTAATACACGCTACCTGCATGATAAATTTCATCAAGATTGGTCAAGGTGTCAAAGGTCACAAACAAACAAACACATTTTCACATTTACAATATTATTAAGTAAGGATTTCACCTAGCACCGTGTATGTATAAATAGCGTAAAACACACCTAAAATGAAATTTATCTTTATGTAATTACTTTGGTTTTCTAGCGAATCCTATGCAAAACCATTTCCTGCGTCAGTCCTTAAAATTATATGCGGAAATTTATTTAAATGTACAAACCTAACTGAACCTTTAAATTTAGCGCGGGGAAATATGGGACTAACCCAATTATATTGGCTTGGAAAGGAACCAATAAAACTTTATTTATAGAACTTATTTAGTCTTGTCTTGATTTTTAGACCTCTCAAAGAGCCATACGTATAATATACATACATATACAGGGTGGGAAGGAGTATACCGACAGATTACGCCTTGCCTAACCTTAACATTATCTCATGAACATTGGTTTCTTTTCGGCTCATTAACTGGATGAGTGTATACTGTAAGCGAAGTCAGTTAACCGCGTCAGACCAGATTAGCATACAGTCATTGGGATGGTTCATGGTGTAGGAGAAACCGGAGACGTTCCGCTTGGCCGCTGCAGGCGGGCTCCACGCCACAATGAGCACCGGCTGCTGTTTGAATAATGTCTTGTGTTGTTTGTATTTACTTTACCATTGTTTTTGACAGCCTCCGTCGCGTAATGGTTGAGTCCTTCAGCGTCGCATAAGGAGGTCGCGGGTTCGGTTCCTGGCGGAGTCTAACTTTGTAAGACTTGGTTTGATTGGTGGAAGGACATTTTCGAAGCCCGCCGGGCATCATCATCTTATTTGAGTCTTCCGCCAAACATCAATCTTAAAAATATTATATTATTATTTCGTCTATAAAAAAGTAATAACGGATCCCAAACCCAAAAGCAATGCACGGGTGATATATCTCCAACACGGTTTTTCAGTCAAAATGACGGTAATTCTTCCTCTTCCGTGCCTTTTCCATTATTTGGGGTTAGCCCTCCTCGTTCTCAGGCGACAGTTGTACGCTTCTTCTTTCCTGAGTTGGCGGAGTGCTTAGCTGTGCCCGCTCCATATCTCTGGTAACGGAGTTGTCCACTACATCTTATCGGGAATGGCCAAAGCTTTCCTGATAGGGTACTCTTCGTCTCTCCTCATCACATGTCCAACACATATCATACGGCTTTCAACCATCTTTTCTACAATGGGATTAATTTTTAAAGCCGGTAATTATATCTCAAATTAAGTGTGGAATGAAAAATAAAACCTTGATCCTCTCGTTGATCCTCTCGTTTTTAGTAAGTAGATACCAGTAAAAACAACACCATCAGCGCACTCCTATTTTTCGAAATTAAATCTAAAGAGCACCAAAGAATACCTTATAGTTACTTAGCAATCAAAAGATGGTAGGTACTTTTAACCTTTTTAACGCCATGTCAAATGAAAAAGCCGTCACTCATACGCCAAGCTTGACAATAGACAAAGCTATTCGAATTTAAACCTTACAATATAACGTTTGTTCATCACACGCCAAGCATGTTTTAAAAGTAAAACACGAATTTCAACCTTACGATAGCTAACGTGTTTAGTGTCTTCTTTCCCCTGTATAAGGTTCCCACTGCTGGAGAATGGGACTCTTCCAAATTGGGGAAGGTAAGCCAGCCATACTCCACACACGGGGGTCAGGTCCAGGTTGGTGGAGGTTGTAGGGTTACTGCCGCCCACTGTCACAAGTTTTTCAAACCATCTATAAAGTATCTGACACGACTTAACGACTGCTACCTAGTGGTAGTGACGGCACCAGCGGCTTTAAGTACCTTATGAAGCAAGGAAACGGTCGAGAAAAATGCCACTAACAGTAATGATCGTTCAAGTAACGACCGTGCTTCAGGTTATTTAACCTGCGTGTTTGACCCAAGCACGCAAGTTGCACTGAGCTACGATCGCTTCACGCTTTCCTCTGTATACCCGGACGGATATATCCGTCGTCGTTGGCGGTCAACCTGTAGTGCGGATATATATATCCGTCATAGGTGGTAAACAAGTAGATATATCGATGAAACATTTATTCAAACCTACATTACAATATACAGTGATACACAAAAAGAAACCAAAAAATTACAATAACTTCTTATTCTATGCTTAGGTGTAAAAAGGGGGTAGACACATAAAAATCCGATTACACCCTGATCACTTCCTACAACGGGACAGAAATGAAATTTCAATAAACGAATGGCGGAACAAACAAAATGGCGGAGAAATCCTATACGTTCGACAACCAAACTGTAACCAATCTGTATCAATCTGGGTGACGAGGAGGTGAGGTTGCAAGCTAGAGAGCGGCAGGGAGTGTCCATACTGTGTGTAAGTACTAATGTATTTACTTTGCTCCGACTCAGCATTAGTGAAATAGTGAATTCCTTCGTCGAAATTAGTTACGAAACTACGGTTTTGTAAACAACCGAAAGAGTGCAGATATATCCGGCGTTGGCGATCAATCTGTGTAGTTAGGATATATCCGTCGTTGACGTTGAAAAGGTTAAATGAATGGTCGGATTCAATGAAAACATTATACGTATTTATAATAGTTCTTTGCAGACGTGCGCAAAACTGGCTTAATTTATTTACGTTCAATATCTCATACGGAATCCTATGACGAGATGTTATATTTTAAAGCTTGGCTTACATGCATTAAGCTCCACTATATGAGGGTGAAACGAAATTGGTGTAGTAACCGTAAACTGGGGCTTCTACTCTTCATACTGAACAACTTTCCCTCTAGAAACGTTTGAAAATAAAATTTGGTAACTCCATACTAAAATATCAGTTAATTAGCTAATCTAATTGTATGGGGACTGGGGAGTCCAAAAAAACTTTTTGCTACTTCTTCATCATTTCGAATAGATGGTTTGAATATGGTCACTTAGGTTTTTTTTTATATTTTACTGGCCCAATAGGTAGCCACGCGTATGCCAATAGGTAGTCACGCGTATGCTAATAGGTAGCCACGCGTATGCCAATAGGTAGCCACGCGTATGCCAATAGGTAGCCACGCGTATGCCAATTAATTTTAATTTTGCCTCGCCCTCGCCTTTCCATTTTTATGATATCTCCTCTCTGGGAGAGCAATCTCTTAATTCAAAAGCGTAACCTTTGCTGTAGTAATCAATCAGTCAAGTGTCGAGTACAATACAGGTGATAGAATCACGATTCCACTTAATTCACTCTCACCAGTCACCGTCTCGCTCCATCACCGTTCCCGTCATGTCGGTGAGTTGAGTGGGTATGGCGGTTCTCGGAGCCAATTTATTTCTTAAGGCTTTTACCGCCACCAACGACCAACTTTGTAACCACTTTTTACTTCAAATAAGGTTTTTTTTTTTGAAAAAATAAAGATTTTTAATCGACAGGATAGGAGAAGTGATTTTGATTTCCTAGAATTATATTTTAATACACAAAACTAAAGAAAAAAATATCCTAATGCACCCTTTTTCTCTAGTTGTTACCATAGGACTGCTGCAATTTTAATTTAAACATTATGATAAATTTATGAACTTCTTAACAAAACAATATAAAATGATTTTGTTATCTTACTTTTTGGACATTCTTCTTATTTTATTTATAATGAACTAGCTGTTTCCCGCGGCTTCACCCGCGTGGACGTTTCTATGACTTTTCGACGGTGCGCAGTGCGTGAGCCGCAATCGGCTATGTGTTAATCCAGGTCCTAATCTATCTACCTACCGAATTTCAGCCAGATCCGTTCAGTAGTTTTTGCGTGAAGAAGTAACAAACATACACACTCACACTCTCACAAACTTTCTCCTTTATAATATTAGTGTCATTAGTGTATTTAAAACCACAATTTTCGCACGATTCGTCCGCAGCGCTTGACGTAACAGCAACGTTGCAGTACGACCTGACAACAACTTTATTTCCAAGCGATTTCGTTCGATGTTTGTAACATCGTGAATCGAGTTGCTAATTTTAGGGACGGAGGAGCCTTAAATAAACCGTTAAGATCTCTTTAGATGAGTGTTTAAACAAAATATGGAGTTGGAACACATTCTCGGCAAGAGGAGGCAGGATTACAAAAACGACCTGACTCACACGGGTACCTATGAGATTTATATCAAATATGACGGTTTCTGAAAACTAATAAACGATAGTTTTTTTTTCCCTTTAGAGTCTTGCAAAAAAAATATTTTTTACGGCGCTGCTGGAGTCTTGTGCATTAGTAATTTCATCGGCCCTCAACTGATAGGATAGAAAACGAGCAAGTAACGTAATAATATCTTACTAAGTACTATTAGGAGAAATAAAGTTCGCAAAAATCATCATCATTTCAGCTCATATAGCTCGAGCTTACCCTGAATTAGGGCGAACGGGCCTTAGTCGACCACGCGGGCCCAGTGCGGGTTGGTCGATTTCAAACACAACCTGCGAGTTTCTCCTCAGGCGTGTGCAGGTTTCCTCACGATGTTTTCCTTCACCGTAAGAGCGTCGAATAAACGTACATATGAAATCTAAATTCGAAATCACATTGGTACGTGGCAGGATTCGAACCACGATCTCCCGGACAGGGGGCAGCGGCCCTAGCCGTTACGCCACCGACGCTCTTTCGCAAAAAATACTTACACACTAGTAAAGTGTTTGCAGTCTGTGTACAAAGACAAAATGTTTGTCAATAGGTACCGACTTAATTTTATGTTCAAAGCTCTGTTTATTAAACTACCTCCAATAGCATTTTCTAGCTCTATGCCAGACTCTAGCTAGAGCACTTGAAAGCTATCTCTTACTCTCCTTTATTATCTATACAACCGCCTTGAATTGCCTCTGCCGCTGCATTCCTGAGTGCAACGATGCAATCAGTATGAAGTGCAGATGTGCGTTTGTCTTAATTAGGAAGGTACATCATACTGTTGAATGCTTTCATATTTTAGTCAAGAAAGTAGATCTGCATAGTCGTCAATAAAATTATGCGGTGATTGAACCTTAATAGGTATAATACTTAGCATAGGTATTTCTTAAAGTCTCATGTACGTCCCCACCGAGGGGCTCGAGCCTACGCTATATTAAAGCGATCGTGCTTTAGTCGACCATGCAGGCCTTTTTTTTTTTTTTTTTTTATTTAACATTTGAGTGCGTTTGACTGCAACTCACCTGATGGTAAGTGATGATGCAGTCGAGGATGGTACACGCAAACTCAAAAAATGCCTATTCACTCTTGCCTTGAAGATCCCCAAATTATAGGAATCGGGAAACACCGACGCAGGCAAGGAGTTCCACTCCTGCGCTGTACGCATAATAAATGAAGAAGCGTAACGATTCGTGCGAAAAGGTGCCTAGTGCGGGTTGGTCGGCTCACACACAACCTTCGAGTTTCTTCGCAGGCGTGTGCAGGTTTCCTCGCGATGTTTTCGTTCACCGTAATAAGAGCGTCGGATAAACGTACATATGAAATCAAAATTCGAAAACAAGTTGGTACGTGGCAGGATTTGAACCACGACTACCGGACAAGAGGTAGCGTAGCGGCCCCAGCCGTTACGCCACCGACGCCTAGTGTATGGTATAGCTAGATAAGCTAGATAATATAGGTAGAACTATGTGATCGACCTAGAAAATCTGGCAAACAACATGGCGGATTTTATAGGTACAATACAATACAATACAATATTCTTTATTGCATTACAACATAAAACAAGAAATTAACAATAAGGAAGAAAGCCTATACAATAGGTGAACTACACAATCAAAAAATGTATGGTATCAATAGAAAGGACCTGATGAGCTTGTTTGTTACTTTTTTTTCAAAAGTGGCTCAAACATTTTAATGAAACATTGTGAATAACTAGGAATTAATCAGGCCTATTACTTTGCGTAGTTCATTAATCCACCAAAAATCTGATGAGATACTTCCCATACAACCCTAATTATAAGTTTTTTATCAAGTCATATATACCTACGTTCATTCTTTGCTACTTAGTAAGCGTATTTGTACGCCAGACGGTGAAGGCTTCGCGAAAAAGTATGCACAGCATGGCTGTACAATTTATTTTTTGACTAGCTATTTCCCGCGGCTTCACCCGCGTGGACGAAAAAAGTAGCCTATGTGTTAATCCAGGTCCTAATCTGTCTACCTACCAAATGTCAGCCATATCCGTTCAGTAGTTTTTGCGCGAAGAAGTAACAAACATACACACTCACAAACTTTCGCGTTTATAATATTAATAAGTAGTGTTCTCTCTTCTTTTGTTCCCTCCGTCTGACCTAAACGTCTAGCGATCAACATATCAGCTCATATACGTCCCCACCGAAGGGCTCGAGCCTACCCTGAATTAGGGCGATCGGGCCTTAGTCGACCCCCCGGGGCTAGACTGCGGGTTGGTAATATCGTCTAGCGATACTAAAAAGTAATCACACAAGCACTTAGCACAAGTAACATCATATTATTTTGGATATCATTGCGTTGGGGAATCTTGGTAAGCTCGCTTCCATCTTCGGCAACATCGTCACCTACCACCAGGTGAAATGTTGTCAAGGGTTTACCAATTGGGAATAAAAAAAATAAAAAATATAGATTTTAAGGTTTTCTTTTATGTATCATTCCAGATGAAGTCCGCACCGGCACCTACCGCCAGCTCTTTCATCCAGAACAACTTATCACTGGCAAGGAGGACGCGGCGAACAACTACGCGAGAGGGCATTACACTATCGGCAAGGAGATAGTGGATGTGGTGCTGGACAGGCTCAGGAAACTGGCTGATCAATGCACGGGGCTGCAGGTGAGGCTTCCATCACCAGTTCTTCACTTTAGCAGCATTCAATATCCATCAAGTCATCTCTTGCAAAGGGGAAGCTGAAAACAACAAAAAGCGTTAAAAGACCGTCTGTTAAAGAAATGACTGAAAAATACGTTTTACGGTACCTATAGGACGTAAGGAAAGTTAAATGTACTGCCAGAAACGATCAGAAGATGGTTGAGGTTCTAATTCAAAGTTCTATCAACACCTGATAACAAAATGACCAATATGCCATTTCGCCGTCGGCAAGGAAATACATAGTAGATGGACTAGGTAAGGCTTCCAACAAAAGTCTTTATCTTTACCCGCGACGACGGTACGGAGACGGTATATGCGTTTGGGGTGATTAATTAATAGTTTATCAACGAGAACACCATGTCATCATCATTATTGTGGCCAGCCTCAATGTTTCCTGATTCCTATAATTTTGGGACCTTCAAGGCGAGAGTGAATACGCATTATTTGAGTTTGCGTGCACCATCTTCGACAGCATCATCACTTCTGTTTAGGTGAGTTGCAGTCAAACGCACTCAATTTTTTCAATAAAAATCCGGCGAAGTGCGAGTCGAACTCGCGCAAATTAGGGTTCAGTAGTATTTTCAAAAAATAAATGTATATTTTAAAAAACAAAATTATATTTGCAGTTGGCAAATAAATATATTGTATCGAAAATCTATGAACTGTTTTTAAATCCAACTGCACACCTTAAGCTGGTCCACCATTTTTCGATTCAGCGATCGGTTTGTGAAATATTAAGCTTTAATGTGCTAATTTTTGTTGGAGTCAAGTGTCTTGAATCTTGGCTAAGTAGACTTTCTTAGTTTAGGAGTAATAGTCGACCAACTTAAGGCGTGCAGTTGCATTTGAAAATCATCAAAAATCTCCGGAATAAGTGTCCTACGCGCGAAAACTACAACCACGCAAAGAATGACTATCATGCATGCCTTTAGTGATGAGCAAAATTGCTCCTGGCTGCGAAAAAGCAAGACCAAGACTAAATAAACAAGACCAAGACCGGACGTATTTGAGCAAGACCAAGACCAAGACTATCCGAGTCTTCTTCTTGGCCTTGCTTTGCTCATCACCGCATGCCTGTTCCAGGGTTTCCTGGTGTTCCACTCGTTCGGCGGCGGCACCGGCTCCGGCTTCACCTCGCTGCTTATGGAGCGCCTCTCTGTTGACTACGGCAAGAAGTCCAAACTCGAGTTCTCCATCTATCCGGCACCTCAGGTACACATAATTTCCTGTAACATCAGTGACAGTATGAATAATGAATGATTGACCAGAGCACAGGAAAGCACTACATACTTACTGACTTGCTGTTGTTACCCACAAAGAATTTTATTTTCACAGAATTAGTAAAGTAAAACTTTTATTACATCGTCTCAATTTTTTTCGTCTGTGTGTTGCATGTCGCGTGACGGTCGCTTTCATGTGACGGTATGATCGTTTCTTCCTCTGTACCGTAGCGAGAGCAGGCATGATCGTTTCGTCCTCTGTAAAGTTTCACTTTTACCGTGGTTTCATAAAACTACACACTTACTTTTTTTTTAACCTTCAACTGGTGACGTACCGTCAATTTGACGTCGCAACGACAAAGACACTGTATTTCTCAGAAACGGCTTGCTCCCCGCGACCGCGCCCCCTAGTAGCTGCCTCGTGTGCAGTTTGGCGTCGGCCGATACACAGAACGGACGTCGCACGCGCACAGTTTAGGTATTAGATGGTACCCGACGTCATTTTGACGTTACGTCACCTTTAGTGTTATGTTTAATTTGTGAGCTGTTGTTGTAAAATTTCATTCAAAATGAATCAAATTATTTTTTGTGTGTAACCAATATGCAAAAATTGATTTTTTTTATTAATTACCTAAGTCTTAATGAGAAAATGAGTTTTAATTTAGAAACAAACTAACCTACATTTACATAACATTATCTATTTTATTTCCCTTACACTTAATCTACAGTATTTATGGCTTTTTATTGATACGTCATAATGACGTCACCTCTCCAATACTGTGATTCACATTCACGTCACCAGTTGAAGGTTAAAGCCCCGGCCGGTCAATAAGATCGCTCATACAAAAAAAATATAACAAAAATTACATACAGTGACATTTTTTTACAAACCTGAAACTGATATTCCTTACTAACCTAATTTAATAATTAAATATAAAAACAATTTATTTTTTGTATATTTGTTTTTTATTTTCATGTCTTTATAAGACTAAATACGTTTACTGGCATCGTACTTTTAAGATCTGTATATTTATGACTTAAGTATTCTTGCAAATAAATTATTCTAATTCATAACTGAAACTCCTTCAAGTCCTTCAAAACCGTGAAGGCTTCGTGAGAAAGTATCACAGCTGGGTTATACAATTTACTTATAAGGCATGAAATTATGAAATTATAAAATCCATTTGGGGATATTTAGATTTTATACTCCAAATAAAAATAATTAATAACTAAATTTATTTCATAAAATCGTCAATTTACGGAAACTATTTTAAGTTCCGAGTGACTGAAAAACGAGCGTAAGCGAGAGACAAGGGCGTGAAGAAGGTATTGTGATGGCAAAAAAACTCGATGTTGAGATTTGATAAGGATCGTTTGTTTTATACTAGTAGAGTTATACTAGTAAATCTAACTAGTAGAGTCAGACTCGGTGGCGTAATGGCTAGGGCCGCCGCCTCCTGTCCAGGAAGTCGTGGTTCGAACCTGCCACGTACTCGGTGGGGAAGTATATGAGCTGATATGAATGAGTCTAAAAACAAAAAAAATATATATTTATGTGTGTCTGTGCGTCCTTCGGGTGCTCTAGTGTCCAAAACTACTGCACGGATTAAAGTTTTTTTTCTCCCGCCGTTTCTATAAAATTCCCCCTATCTTGATTACTAAGGGTTGCTCTAGTAAGAAAACCACTTTATTATTCTCAAAAATCACTAAAATTTTGATAAAACTCTGTTCGTCATTATAACATCATATACCATAGTTCGTCATTCTAGGAAAATCGGGATAAGGTACCTATCACACACAAACCCAGGTTGCTTGTTACTTTTGCTCAAAAATGACTCTAACGATTTTAATAAAACTTTGTGATTAACTAGGACTTCATGTGCTACACTGGTTAGTTCATTAAACCAGAATAAAATCTGAATATGGTATACCTCACAAATCCTAATAAATTGTAAACATTTCATCAAGTCTAGTGCACCTCTATACGTTACTACTAGGTAACCGTTATGTTAGTTGTTAATTTGTGTATGCCCGAATAGGCTCGACAATAAAGTTCGTCAGTCAGTCGCGCGTGCGCTTCGTTACGTGACGTGCGTGTTTTCGGTTACGACACCGTATAGCCTGTACGCTGTTCGTAAAAATGACGGATATTATAAAGTGCAATAGTTGCAATATCGTTATAGACGAATTGCTGGCCTACATTCAAAATAAAATATCGTTAATTGACGAACAGAGTTTGCTTAGGATTTGTGTATCAGCGTTTAAAAGTGAGGAAATAGGAAAATCAAAGTCGTTACTATTTGAATCGCTACCGGTCGAGAAACGAAAACCTGGAAGAAAAGGTCAAGGCAAGGAAAACCGTGCTCTCAGTGACATTATCAATGCGTTTAAAATAATCGATCCGGATGTGATGCCCGTGTTTGTGGCAAGGAACCTGGAGAAGTTGCCTCCGATCACCTTCGATCACCTGGATGTGTCTGACCTTTTGAAAAAACTTACCCTAATACAATCCGAAGTAAGAGAAGTGAAAGATACTTACGCTACACTTGGTCAGTTAGAAGATGTTAAGAAGGAGGTACAAGAGTTAAAAGACTGCGTGACAACTACTTCTGTATCAGCCGACCCGAATGCCAATGTCAGCGGGGAGCGTATGCACAAACATATTCATTTTCCGGAGACTCAACGAGGTTCAAATCTCTCGACATGGGCTGCTCATCATCACCTAAAAGTACTGATAGGGCTCATGATATTTTAAATATTAATGAAAGTGAGGGTAGATTTGCATCACATCAGCAACCACAATCTTTGCCTACTGTGACGAGGGCCGCGAACGCCGGTGGAGGGGCGTACGGGCGCGGCATGACGTCAGCGCAGACAGGCGACCGCTGCACTGCGGCCTCGGGTGAACAGCTGATCGACGCGCTCAATAAATGTAAACAAACAGCTTCAAATGTGTTGAAAAAGGGAATGATTGAAGATTCAGATGGTAAATGGACGCTAGTAGCTCGTAAAAATAACACGAAAAGCCGAATGAAAGGTAAAATAGGCACATTAATTATCGAGGCCGAAGAAAAGTTCCAAGCGGCGGACAGAAAAGTGCCTATATTTATATCGAACATACACGTAGACACGAGCGAAAAAGATATAACTGATTATATCTTTAAAAAAACCCAAATATCTGTCAAGCTAGAGAAGATAGCGATGAAAACCCAGGATTCGCATAACGCCTTTAAATTCTTTGTGACAGAGCCTAAACAAAACCAGTTTTTAGACGACAAGGGGTGTTATTTTTCGTCGTTTTGTGCATTTTAGGCATAAATTTACGTCTGGAGCAGCATGTTCCGGTGACGGCCCAAAACAAAACACTTAATGGATAAAAAATCCTATAAGCTAGTTAGTTTTAATTGCAAAAACGTAAAACGTTCTATCGATAACATACGGAACTTGTGTCCCGGTTCCGATATCATTGCACTTCAGGAAACGTGGCTTTTACCCGACGAGCTCTCATACCTGCACAGTATTAACGAAGACTTCGATTGTACGGGTACCTCAGCGGTTGACACAGCGGCGGGTATGTTGCGCGGCCGACCGTACGGCGGCGTGGCACTACTCTGGAGAAGGAGTGTTTTCCGCGATGTGTCGGTTGTGAAGTGCGATAATCCACGAATCTGTGCTATAAAAATAGTGTGTGGGCAAAGGTCAATTTTAGTGTTCAGCATTTATATGCCAACGGATTCAGTGACGAACCTAGCGGAATTTACGGATTGTCTTGGACTGGTGAGTGCGATTATAGATAGTTATAGCGTGGAGTGTTGTTATATACTAGGAGACTTTAATGCACATCCCTCAGAGAGATTCTTTACTGAATTGATAGGTTTTTGTAATGAATTTTAATGGTCGTGTATTGATACGGAATTACTGGGGTTAAACTCCGGTACCTACACTTTTGTGAGTGAGGCAAACGGCTCGAGGAGGTGGTTAGATCACGGCGTGGTAACCAAGGCGGCACGTGACTCTGTAACCCGTGCGTATGTAAACTATGACACGCTATGGTCTGACCATTTTCCCCTAGTGCTGGAATGTTTATTTGATTTAGCATGTGTAAAGAACTGTAATTATAATTTTGTTGAAAATAGGGTTATCTGGGGGGAGAGAACTCCCGACCAAATACAACACTTTAGTATGGCATGTCACAAAAAGCTGAGACTGATTGATTTCCCGGAACAATTTAGTAAATGTTGTGACAGTATATGTAATAATCATAGTCATCGAGATGTCATTGATAAGCTTTATGATGATATCGTGTTTGCCCTATGTGAGTCGGCCACGATGGGTCGAGGATGTAGTAAGCGTAAGAAAAAGAAAGCAGTGGCCGGATGGAATAGGCATGTAAGTGTAGCGCACAGGGATGCCCGGCAGAAGTACTTCAATTGGCAGGAACTTGGTAAACCCGCTTTAGGCCGCGCTTATAACAAGATGTGTGAAGCCAGAAAGATCTTTAAGTCTCGTTTGAAATGGTGTCAGGATCATGTAGAACAAATAAAAATGGATATTCTGGCATCACATCATACTAGTAATGATTTTCGTTCCTTCTGGAAACAGACCAATAGACTGAGCAACAAGTCTGGCCTCCCTGTGTCTGTTGACGGGGTTAACGATCCTGAGGGCATTGCTGATCTCTTTAAGGATCATTTTATGGTAAAATCTCCACTGGGTCCCTCTTTTATACCGGCTGCTGTTGGCCATGGTGACCTGAGAACAAGATTTACAGCTAAAGAGATTGCACGTGTTATAAGCACAATGTCTAGAGGCAAGTCTCCGGGTCACGATGGTCTCAGCATTGAACATCTACGGTATGCAGGCCCTCATCTACCAAGAGTATTAGCATTGTTCTTTAATCTTTGTTTGAGTCATTCGTATTTGCCTGGCAATCTGACTAAAACTATCGTAGTGCCTATAGTTAAAAATAAAACAGGCGACCTAGCGGACAAAAATAACTATAGGCCTATATCACTTGCCACGGTCATTGCGAAGGTCCTTGACGGCCTGCTTAACACACAGCTTAATAAATACATACATCTGCACGACAATCAGTTCGGATTCCGTTCCGGGCTATCCACAGACAGTGCCATCCTGTGTCTTAAGTGGGCTGTCAAGTACTACACGGATCGGAAAACTCCGATATATGCCTGTTTCCTCGACCTGTCTAGGGCCTTTGATCTGGTCTCCTACGACATGCTCTGGGAGAAGCTGAAAAATGCAGATGTACCAATAGAGCTCATAAACACTTTTAAGCATTGGTATGGAGGCCAGATCAATCAGGTCCGGTGGGCAGGGGCATTGTCGCGGCCGTACGGGTTGGAGTGCGGGGTGAGGCAAGGTGGACTGAGCTCGCCCACGCTCTTTAACCTGTACATCAATGACCTGATCGAGGAGCTCAGCAGTCAACGTGTGGGCTGCTACATTGATGGCGTCTGTGTAAATAATGTTAGTTACGCTGATGACATGGCGCTGCTGAGCGCCTCAGTGTGCGGTCTCAGGAAGCTTGTGGCCATATGTGAAAAGTATGCCAGTCTTCACGGGCTGACATACAATGTTAAAAAAAGTGAGGTCATGGTCTTTGGGGTCGGCAGTCGCTACCCGGAATCCGTGCCCCCAGTCAAATTAAATGGAGTCCCAATGGCTAGGGTGTACAAGTTTAAATACCTGGGGCATTTGCTGACTGCCGACCTCAGGGATGATGACGACATCGAAAGGGAGCGAAGGGCGCTGTCGGTTAGAGCAAATATGATAGCTCGCAGGTTTGCACGTTGCTCCAAGGAAGTAAAATTGACGCTATTTCGCGCATATTGCACCTCATTTTACACGTGCAGCCTGTGGGCGAATTATACGCAAAAAACATACAGCGCCCTTCGTGTCCAATATAACAACGCGTTCCGGGTGTTGTTGGGGCTGCCTCGTTTCTGTAGCGCATCAGGGATGTTCGCTGAAGCACGCGTTGACTGCTTCTTCACTACAATGCGGAAGAGATGCGCGTCCCTGGTGCGCCGCGTGCGGGCCAGCCCCAGTCTCATCCTGAGCTGCGTCGCGAGCCGGCTCGACTGCTCGTATGTGAATCGCTGCTGCAGGCTCTCCACTTCTGTGGTGATCTTGTAGCAGGGTTTCACATACTCAACTACATTTTGTTTTTACAAGGTTCTAGGTTAAGAAATACTAACATAGTTTTTAAGCACATTGTTACTAACATTCTATGAGTCTTAAGTTACTTTAATAAATGAATTTAATTATTAAAATTATTATTATTAATAAAGGCTTCGCGAGAAAGTATGCACATCAAGGCTGTACAATCTATTTTCATGAGTTTGAGCTTGTTACCTCATTACTTTACAAACTAAAAAAAAAAGATTAAAAATAAACAAAAAGATCAAATAATCTATATAGTTTTATACGGTGCCGACTGCCGACCCGTGAAACAACTGCCGTGTTCAACTGGTTGTACGACGGAAAACTAAATGTATTTATGGTGTAACTGTTGTAATCATCATACCAGCCGAAAAATATCCACTGCTGGACAAAGACCTCCCCCAAGGATTTCCACGACGACCGGTCCTGCGCTGCCCGCATCCAGCGGCTTCCCGCAATCTTCACTAGGTCGTCAGTTCACCGCCAAAGTATATATATGTCGCAGGATAATTTGATAATCCGTCGTTTCGCGAAAATCCTAGGAAAATTGGATACTATGGAGTAGAAAACTCCTAATAAAACCAAGTCGGACGGAGCCCCGCTATGCGGGGCTCCTTTTTACGGTAGAATAAGACATGCTAACATAACCTAACATATTTAACGAAGCGGGGCTCCGTCCGACTTGGTTTTATTAGGAGTTTTCTACTCCATAGTATCCAATTTTCCTAGGATTTTCGCGAAACGACGGATTATCAAATTATCCTGCGACATATATATTAATACTAACATACAGTATGGACACTCCCTGCCGCTCTCTAGATTACGACCTCACCCCCTCTTCACCCATATTGATACAGATTGTTTACAGTTTGGTTCTCGAACGTATGGGATTTCGCCGTGATTTTGTTTGCTCCGTCACTTGTTTATAGAAATTTCATTTCACGACCATTTGTATGCAGTGTCCGGGGTGTGCCACCGCGTGGGAGGCCTGCCTACTGTTGGAATACCTCTTTTTATATATTTAACAATGATAATTGCAGGTCTCCACAGCAGTAGTGGAGCCGTACAACTCGATCCTCACCACTCACACGACCCTGGAGCACTCCGACTGCGCCTTCATGGTGGACAACGAGGCCATCTACGACATCTGCCGGCGGAACCTGGACATTGAGAGGCCCACCTACACCAACCTGAACAGGCTGATAGGACAGGTGAGTCACACTTTGCGAGTACCGTTACAGATCGTTTACAGTAAGAAGACCAGGGGGTCTTCCATCAGGGGATGGTTGGCCCTGCTGGACAGGTTTTAAAGTTACGCCTGAGTAAGAGAGATAACGTTATATTAGTCAGGCAAAGATATAGGTATGGTTGTGTGAATTAATTTCTTTCAAATCATTGCTTCTAACTTATAGGGTTTTCCTTTTCGCTCGGACGTTCAACGAACAATTCGTCGATAATGTGAATTCATTATAACTAAAGAGCTTTGTTTTTCTATCTTCTAACTCCAAGACATGGAATCTTTTCTAGTCCCCATAACTTCATCTCTAATTGTATTTTCATACCTTCTAGATCGTCTCCTCCATCACCGCATCTCTCCGGTTCGACGGCGCCCTCAACGTAGACCTGACTGAGTTCCAGACGAACTTGGTGCCGTACCCTCGAATCCACTTCCCACTGGCGACTTATGCGCCTGTTATCTCAGCAGAAAAGGCTTACCACGAACAGCTGACTGTGGCTGAGATCACCAACGCTTGCTTTGAGCCCGCCAACCAGGTCCGTAAGAAACACTAAACTTGAAAAAAACCTTGGTTAAGTAATTAGAAAAAAAGTGAATAGGCAATAGTTTTTTCAAAATTAGGCGGCAGCGAATTTTCTTATCTGTGGATATATGCATATGTTAACTACAATGACCAAGAAGGAAAATACCACTTGTATCGGCAGAAGCGAAGGAATGCGAAAAATGAGGATGCTTTCGAGGAAAATTAAGCATATTTTTTTAATTATTTTTACAGATGGTAAAATGCGACCCTCGTCACGGCAAATACATGGCCTGCTGTATGTTGTACAGGTACTTGCACACTCCTTAATTTCCGACTTTACAAAACATCCGGCTCGAAGGACCAAATTGACGGTAACGCGTATGTTTCAGAGGCGACGTGGTGCCGAAGGACGTGAACGCAGCCATCGCCACCATCAAGACTAAGAGGAGCATCCAGTTCGTCGACTGGTGTCCCACAGGGTTTAAGGTTGGTCAACCTTGGTCAGCTTAATTTTCAAAAAATAAAAATAAATTGCTGCCATAAATAAATGTTATGGGGAGAGGAAAAGTCTAATCTGAATTGCCGCACAAAGTCAGGAATCAGGATTAATTCCTTGAAAATTTAACAGTCAGAATACTATAATGAATCATAATAGGGATGACGAATGCTAGTCATTTTGTTCTAAAAACGTTTGAAATACCTAGGCGTGACGTCATAGTTTTGCAGCATCTTTTAAGTATTCAGTTTTTGATTTTGGTGAATTTAAAATCGAAGACTTTATGGAAAACAAAACGAGTAAGGTTTTCCGAAGTTTAAGTAGGAGGGCAATTTAGTGATCAAGAGTTCAATAGTTTATTTCTGATGCTGTCGTCATCCCTTTTCATTGAATCTTGGAATTAAATCTATCAGTATAAGTATACTGTTTATAAACAAGTTGGCCGAGAATATCACAGATTTATTTGGTGGTGCTCGAAGTTGAACTAGTTCTGTTAAAAACAAAGTTAAAAGGGCTAGATATAATACTGTGATGTAATAAACAATTCTCTGTATGATGATGATGATGATCTATCCGAACGATTTCGGTCATGGCGACCACTTCGACTCCTAGTCGGTTTGCCGCGCATGCGCTCGAAGATGGTTTATATAGCCAATCTTCGCAGCGAAACTCCTCGCGCACTGAGGGCATTTAAGTATGCCACCCTCGTAATTGTATAAAATGGTCGCAGGTGGTCGGGCCTTTAACTGGTCGCGTTTGGTATCAAGGTCAGCTTTACGCTGATCCTCGAACTCGAGCACTTGCCTATTCACAATTCTGCGCCATTAAATACCTGGTCACAATAGGCATTAAAAATACACAAATATTTTTAGGTGGGCATCAACTACCAGCCTCCCACGGTAGTGCCGGGCGGTGACCTGGCGAAGGTGCAGCGGGCAGTCTGCATGCTGTCCAACACCACCGCTATCGCCGAGGCCTGGGCTAGGTAATTTATTGCATTTTATCAAAGTTTTCAATAATATGTACTTAATATAAATACGAGCGTTGGTGGCGTAACGGCTAGGGCCGCCGCCTCCTGTCCAGGAGGTCGTGGTTCGAATCCTGCCACGTGCCAAAGTGATTTCGAATTTAGATTTCATATGTACGTTTATCCGACGCTCTTACGGTGAAGGAAAACATCGTGAGGATACCTGCACACGCCTGCGAAGATACTCGAAGGTTGTGTGTGAAGTCGACCAACCCGCACTGGGCCCGCGTGGTCGAATATGGCCCGATCGCCCTAATTCAGGGTAGGCTCGAGCCCCTCGGTGGGACGTACATGAGCTGATATGATGATGATGAATAAATATAATAAATAATGAAGTTATCGAGTGGTGACCGCGCACCGGAAGACGTAGCGTAGGTAGGCCTCCGACGCGTTGGACCGACGACCTGGTGAGGGTCGCGGGAAGCCGCTGTATGAGAGCAGTGCAGGACCGGTCGTTGTGGAAATCCTTGTGGGAGGCATTTGTTCAGTAATGGACGTCTTTCGGCTGAATATGATGATGATGACCTAAATAATATTGTATCATAATGCTTCAAGGAGTTTCGACAAGTTTTAAAAACCTGTCTCCAAAATGAGATCGATCGGTGTCTATCAGTGGGAAGGAACTTCCTAGTTACGAAACATGTTGGTTACATTGTATATTTAAAAACTAACGGCGCTGTTCTTCTTGCGAACTATCTTTTGTTAGTTGAACGACTTTTTTGCTTCTCTGAAGGCTTCATCCATGTGGTTTTAGGTAATGCTTAAAAATCTTCTTCTTAGCGATATTTTTTCCAGACCAGCACTTTTCCACCAGGACTACATTGTCCATTGCATTGTCCAAAAGATGTGACGGGGAGACGGGGATGGAGATAATGTCATAAGCACTGGAAATAAATAAAGACAATCATTACAAAAAAAAGATCTCAGCTTCTCTCCGACATTTTTTTACCGTACTTATGGAAAACTGATCTCTAATTCGAAAAATCGTGCTAGCAAACCCTAAGTAGTTTTGAAAGACCTACTTAGCGATACCACACACGATAAATCAACAAAAAAAAACACCTTCTCTTTACATGTTGGGGAGGTATCCTAAAAAAAAATTTTTCAAGATTTTATTTTACCATTTTGTCGGCGTGATTAATATGTATACCCGTGCCAAATAATAACAGCTTTCTAGTACTAATAGTCGCGGACAGACGGACAGACAGACAGACATGACGAAACTATAAGCGTTCCTTGTTGACTTCAGAACCCTAAAAATTAAATCCAATTGATCCATCGGAGCGAGCTATGCTCGGAGTTTCCCTAAGCGAATCCGAAATGAGGCGATCCGTAGGGAGCCAAGGTAACCGACCCAGCTCATAAAATCGCTAAACTTAAGTGGTAGTGGGCGGTCAAATTAGCTCGTAGAATAGATGGCCGTTAGGTTAGTAAAGTTCTCGAGTGGCGACCGCGCACTGGAAGACGTAGCGTAGGGAGGCCTCCTACTCAGTGGATCGACGACCTGGTGAAGGTCGCGGGAAGCCACTGGATGCGGGCAGCGCAAGACCGGTCGTCGTGGAAATCCTTGGCCTCTGTCCAGCAGTGGAAGTCTTTCGGCTGATATGATGATTAAATCAAATGCCGCATATATGAAAGATCATTAGAACGGCTGAACCGATTTGGCTGATTATTTTTTGTTGTGTTCATATTGTCAGGAAAAGCTCGCTGGCGCACCGCACACCCGTGATATCCACGGGGGCGAGACTGCGGGAAACAGCTTGATAAATTAAAAAGTAATAAACCCGACTAGGTACCTCATGTAAACGAATCTAACGACACCTCGCACTACAAAATCTATTAAGCTTTGTATTAGGCTACAGGCTTAGCCAAACAAACAGACATACATAAATAAACTCCAAAATTATTACCTTATATTTTGGGCAGTCAGGTACAAATATTTTATCAACACTCTCTCTAAACTTGTCACCTTTTACAGGCTGGATCACAAGTTCGACCTGATGTACGCGAAGCGGGCTTTCGTGCACTGGTATGTGGGAGAAGGAATGGAGGAGGGAGAGTTCTCCGAAGCTAGGGAGGACCTGGCGGCCCTCGAAAAAGACTATGAGGAGGTCGGAGTGGATTCTACTGAGGGCGAGCTCGATGACGAAAACGAGTACTAAGGGAAGGAGTTTGGGAAAGGGGGCCAAACTGTACATAATCACTGAAATGCATATAGAATTTATTTGCTTGGAGTATGAG
This sequence comes from Coleophora flavipennella, assembly GCA_947284805.1. Taxonomy (NCBI): domain Eukaryota; kingdom Metazoa; phylum Arthropoda; class Insecta; order Lepidoptera; family Coleophoridae; genus Coleophora; species Coleophora flavipennella. The sequence continues at coordinate 4,763,449 of OX369297.1, forward strand.
AGCAGAATGAGTATATTATATTTGCAGCTAAGCTCTAAATTTCTTGCTTTCAAGTTTTCAGGTTAACAAATTTTTTGAAATGACTCGAGAAATATACGTTAATCCAAGTCGATCCATTACACCAGTTCACACCGCACTGTTTTTTTTTATTGGTCAGGATTAATGCGAGGCACACACTCTCTGTTATCTGCAAAAAACGAGTGACACAGTTTAAGTAACTATTTAGTAATCTGTGGTTTGGTCGACTCGACTTTACCTGTTTTTACTTTTCCTAGGTCCAATATGTTCTTACATAGGTAGGTACATAATAATCTTGTATGTAACCTATTTCACTGAAAATTAATAATCATTCCATTTCATTTCATTTCATTTCGTCCAATAATATTGTGTAATGGGTAGGTAAGTAACTGAACGTTCTAGAGTACAAAATTGTTACACTTAGATACATCAATGTATCCACACTTAAATAAAATTTTAGTTTTTTACTTCAAGATGTGTTGCTGCTTTATAGCATTTATTAATTTTAAAAAGCAAATTCGTGATAATATTCTAACATAATCTTCATATTAACTAAAAATAGATTTAAGAATATCGTTTACATTAGGTACTGTATTAATAAGCTAACATAAGAGTTTGATTGTGCTTTTTATACGAATCGTAACTTATGAATATTTTATATTATACTGCACAAATAAAGTTTAACACCAGAGTGTCGTTTTTCTTTTTTGTAAAACTGCCTTCGATGAAAAAAAAAAAAAAAAAATGAAAAAAAGTTTATTGCGGTATCTCATTGTGAAAAATAATACATGTTGCAGGAGACTTCTTTTAAGTATAAGAATACTTGTGCCAGAAGAATCCGCGCTTCCATAACTAATAAACAACACAGAGATACAGTATAAAAAATTAAAATAATTTAAAAGAACAATACTTTACAAAATATATGCGCTACGTATATATTATATTATATTCTATATTATATTGTTTTTACATGAGAATTAACTGTTTTTCAAAAACATGTTATAAGTCTCCTGAAACAAAGTATATACTCGTATATTAGAACTAACTGTAGCATAAATAAAAGAAACTTGTTTATAATTATAATACCCAGTTACGGGTTCGCTACATAAATGGCGCCCGATTCATATTAAATTTTACGTATCGTTTAGCGAATCCGTAACTGGATGTTTTAATTCAAATTTTTTTTATATAATTTTTTTTTTATTCACAATTGGTAAACCCTTTACAACATCCCACCTGGTGGTAAGTGACGATGTTGCCGAAGATGGAAGCGGGCTTACCAAGATTCCCCAACGCAATGGGGAACTGGCTATCTTATCTTCATGCAGGAACACACCAATGATATCAACATTGAATGCCCTACCACCAACCAAACCGATTCTTACAATTGACCCCGCCGGGAATCGAACCCGCGACCTCCTGTGTAAAGCCAGTGAACTTTGCCTCTGAGCTACGGAGGCGGTTAAAAACAGTATAGACACTCCCTGCACCCAGATTGATTCAGATTGGTTATAGTTTGGTCCTCGAACGTATAGGATTTCGGCGTGATTTTGTTTGCTCTGTCATTTGTTTTTAGAAATTAATGTAATTTCACGACCGTTGTATGCAGTGTCCGGGGTGTGCCTGAAGTATTCAAATAGATGCGACTACGATCTGGGTTCTAAAAATGCAAATTTTCAACTCAGAGGCCATCACTGGCTTATTTAAAGTATAAAAATATGATAATACAATATTAGGTACCTACCTATTCCACTCATTTATCCTCACAGAACTACTAAGTTCTGTGTTTATCATCATATCAGATGAGATAAGTCTACTTCTGGACAAAGGGCTCCCCAAAAAGGTCGTCGGTCCACCGACTGTAGGGCTGCCTACGCTACGTTTTCCGGTGCGCGGTCGCAACTTGAGAACTTTGCAGCTCCAACCGTTATCTGTTCTACGAGTAATGTGCCCCGCCCACTGCCACTTTAGCGATTCTGAGAGCTACGTTGATTATTTTGTTTCTCCTACAGATCTCTTCATATCTAATACGATCCGGCAGCGAAACTTCAGGCATAGCACGCTCCGTTGCTCTTTGGGTGACCATAGGCTTCTTTTATGACCCATAGTAAGCAATTATGTCTTAGTCTCCGTAACTTCCTTCCTTCCGTCCTTAACCGCCTCCGTGGCGTAATAGTTAGCCCATTCGCTTCACACCAGGAGGTCGCGGGTTCGATTCCCGGTGGGGTCAACTTGTAAGACTCGGTTTGGTTGGTGGTAGGGCATTTTGTAAGCCCGCCTGGCTAGCTACCACCACCTTATCTAAGTCTTGCGCCAAACATCAGTGTTAACAACATTGATGTGTTCCGGCTTGAAGATAAGATAGCCAGTTCTCCTTTGCGTTGGGCAATCTCTGTAAGCCCGCTTCTATCTTCGGCATCATCGTCACTTACCATCAGGTGAGATGATGAAAAGGCTTACCAATTGTGAATTAAAAAAAAGTCCCGTGTACCTATGTCATCACTGGCAACACACACTGGTCATAGACCCTGGCCCGTTTAAGATAACCTTATTTATCTGATCCGTGGGTCACATTTGGAAGCAATTTTTAGGCGATTTGATGAATTTGGGATTACATTTAATCTAGGTAAGTGTTGACAAAAATAAATTGGATTTTTTGGGCTATGAAGTAGTTACAGGGGGAATTAAAACATGGATGGAAATGGTTAAGGCCATATCAGAGTTCCCGAAACCAAAGACAAAAGATCAGTCAAGGCGATTTTTAGGTATGATGAATTTTTATAGGGCTGACATACCTAAAATAGCAGAAAAATAGAAAGAATTAAATAGCTATTTAAAGGGTGTTAAAAATAAATATAAGTCGAGAATAGCATGGTCTAACAGCGCCGATGAAGCATTCGAGGAATGTAAGCTTAGTCTAGAACGTGCAGCTGCATTATCTCACCCACGAATTGACGCACAACTAGCAGTTATATGTGATGCGTCAAATACATGTGTAGGCGCAGTATTACAACAATGGGAAAATAATAGCTGGGTACCATTAGGTTATTTAATAAAAAAAAATGTCTGAGACCATGCAAAACTGTACCTATGACCGAAAACTTAAACTATATACATGGCCGTACAACATTTTAGGCAATTATTCTAAGGAAAAAAGTTAGTAGTGTTTATGGATCATAAACCGTTAGTATATTATTATGCATTCCAAAAAAAAATAGTGACCACATAAGTACTTATATTTGCGATAGTGACAAAGAAGGAGGACAAGATACTTATTATTAATAAGTAAGTCTATACTTCTATACTAATATTATAAAGAGGAAAGATTTGATTGTTTGTTTGTCTTAAATAGGCTCCGAAACTACTGGACCGATTTGAAAAATTCTTTCACCGTTGGGAAGCTACACTATCCGCGGTTGCTAAAGTAGGCTTTATTATATTTTCAAAAATTAGGGATCCTTACTAAAACTCAATTAATGTAATCAAAGGTGTAAAAAATGACCTTAAAATTCCTGCAATATCTACAAAAAGTTGTGTAGTGGTAGTGGTAGTGATAATGGTAGTGTAGTGGTAGTGGTAATGTAGTGGTAGTGGTAGCGGTAGTAGTGTGTAGTGGTAGTGGTAGTGGTAGTAGTAGTGGTAGTGTATTGGTAATGGTAATGGTCGTAGTGGTATTGGTAGATGCGCTTAGCAACTCTCTCTTTGGGCATTCGGCAAACGTGCCCACACCAGCGCAGTTGTCAATAACATTCATTTTTTCTTGTTTTATCATTGTCCAAACGGGAGGAGGTCCGTGAGCGACGGTCCGTGTTGCTCGATGATTCAGGCAAATCATCGAAAGTATGTGTACAGCATATCGTTAAGGATCATTATCATATCAGCCGAAAGACGTCCACTTCTGGACAAAGGTCTCCCCCAAGGATTTCTACGACGACCGGTTCTGCGCTGCCCGCATCCAGCTAGAAAACATCTTCCAGGGTGGCGGTGAACATTTTTGGAGATATAACGTCTCCCTGTCTCATCCCTCGCTGCAACTGGATAGGTTTTCGTTCTGGTCCTGGACGTGAACCAACATGGTGGTGTTTTCGTATAGAAACTTCAATAACTCGATGTATCGATAGTCAATTCGGCACCGCTGATGAGACTGTAGCACAGCCCAGGCTTCGACTGAATCTAAAGGCTTTCTCATAGTCCACAAACGCCAAGCATAGTGGATGATTGTACCCTTCAGTCTTCTGTATAATCTGCCGCAGCTTATGTATGTGGTCTATGGTACTAAAGCCGGCTTGTTCGGGAGGCTGGAAGTCATTAAATCTGCGTGCGAGACGATTCGTAATGACTGTAGAAAACAGCTTGTAAACATGGCTCAGAAGTGAGATGGGTCTGTAGTGCGTCAGCAGGGTGTTGTCGCCCTTTTTGAAGAAAAGCACGACCATACTTCTGTGGCATGCCTCAGGCGTTTGTCCCTCGAGTAAAACGGAATAAATAACTTCTGAAGAGCTTTTAGTAGCGTTAAAAATAGGTAGAACATATTGTAAGTAAGTATAATAGGTCGTTGTTATTTCTTGGTATTACATCTTCTTTATTGTAGTTAAGGAAAGAGAAGTGAAAATTAAATGCGATAACTGCAAGCTATTGAATCATTCAAAACGTCATTATTACGTAGGAACATTACTATGCGACAGGATGTACGAGGTTCATTCATATTTTGTGGTTTTGTGTTCTCTATGCAGTTGTCGAGTAATTGTACCTACAAGAATAAATAAAAGGGCCGGCTTTACCGATGGTGCTAGGAGTGCGGCGCACCCGGGCCCTGGGTCGTGGGAGGCGCCGCCGGCCGCGTCACATACACGAATGACCAGACAGTTTTTTTTTCCTTTTTTTTTCCTTTTCGGAGGGAGTGGAAAAGATGCTCATGCATACCAGTACACCCCGGCTGAACTGGTTATGTGGGACTCACAGTTAAGCTGCAACTACCCACTAAAACTCCCCCTGAAGCGGATGGCAAGACTAGGCTTATGAATCCTTCGTCTGAGCGACCCATACCCTGGAGAGGGGCGCGAAAATTGGTGTGCTAATGAGGACTGCGCGGGGCGCTCCTGATGGGGACTACCGCGCTTAGGGAGTTACATTCAATAGGCCTGGTTTATATTAAGATGTTTTCCACCTCTCTCAAAAAATAGGGAACTCTATTATCTCCCTCACCAGTCCGCCGACCTATTTAGGTATAACGCTATCGAGAGTATAATCACCACCCGATCAGAATATAGATTATAGATAATAAACTCTTTTACTGTACAATTTTGGGACTGCAATTCATCGACGCTCGTGACAATGTAAAGTTAAGACGATAAGGTTCCAACACGGAGTAATGGACCATGTATTCTTAAAGCTGCTTCTTAAAGGTACCTTTGATTTTTTTAACAAGTCGGCTGCCCCATTTTAAAACACAGTAACTAGAAAAATTTTATACCTGTTTTTTTTTGTTTTATTGCATTTTTCATTACTTTTAGGACTTAATTTCAAGTACTTTTTCTTCCAAATATTTTTAATGCAGTATTTTCTGTTCTAAATAATTTTTTTTATCAATTTGTCGCGCATTTTTGTTTAAAAGTCAATTTTTTTCAAAATCTGGGATTTGTCAGTTACTGTGATTTGAAATTGGGTAGCCGAAGTATACCTACTTACTGTTTCGTCCGTAGGTCTATTCACATCCTTATGGCACCGGCTGAAAATCAGCGCAAATTATGCTGAGACGATGCCTTTTTGGCAGTGTATAAAATTAATAAATAATTGTACTTTTAGTTTTAAGTGTTTAATACTTGCTAAATTAATGCAATTTAATTTTTTCATTCTGACTGCGATAAAGCTGGGGGCGCTAGGGTACTGAATGCAGAGGGGCGCCATATACATAAGCGAGAGGCGGCGCCGGCACTGTGCGTAAGATGGATACCTTGGTTTATATTAAAAGTCGGGCTTAATATCAATCATTACAGTGAAAATATAGCTTTCCACCAGGAGACTAGTTAACTATACATTAAAGATTGAGCAATTAAGTGAAGGCCAAGTGAAACTTTTTACAGTGATCTTATATCCTGGGTCAACTTAAAAGATTTTTCATCCCGGAAACTACAAGACTCGGCGTATCAACGACGACGTGGGTGCCTGCCAGTACCCGCCGTACCTGGGGATATCAAGGGTTATAACGCAGCACCTCGCTCTACGTGTAGAAGCTATGAAATTCACAAACATAATGTCTAGTTCTATTTGGATCAGTATCGCAGTGATTTCATTGATGGTGTTGGAAGCCAAACCAAGAATTCTCACGCCAGCAAAACGCCACAACCATGTGTATTCATGGCCCGATTCCATAGATAGAAACACTAAACCTGAACCAATCACTACTATGAAAACACCTTTACATCGACCCGATATGAAGAATATGAAAATAAAGTCAAAAGGAGTAAAGGCGACCAACCTACGACGTCTGAGATCGCCAGACTTTGACGAAATTCGCGAAACACGCAGCGGTTGTCGCTTGGGGGAGACGTGGGCATTTGACACCTGCGTCCCAACTTTCTATTGAAATCACATTTTATTATTTCAATAAATTTATATGTGAGTAAAATAGTTTCACTGTATACGTTTAAAACACGTACCTACATATAGGTACATAATCTCAATAGGGGTGCCCACTACCAAATAGATACTCAATAATGTAACTTAGTATGAACTGTATTTTGTAGTGCTTAAAGTGCATTATCTGTAAATATTACAAACAAACAAAAGCGATATAATATGAACTTATAGAAGGAAAGTAACGTTAATTGGCATGAGTATACATATTAATCATCATGCCGACTAAGTGGTAAAATAAAATCATTAAAAAACAATTTTAGGGTACCTACCCTACATGTGAATGTTTTTGTTGACTTGTGTGTTAGATTTTCCATACAAAATATTATATCACCAATTGCAAATACAAATTAAGTTTTTTTAAATATACGGGAAGCCGATGGATGCGGGCAGCGCAGGACCGGTCGTCGTGGAAATCCTTGGGGGAGGCCTTTGTCCAGCAGTGGACGATTTGTGGCTGATATGATGATGATGATGATGATGAAATATACATTTTTTTAAATACTACGGAACCCTAATTTGCGCCAGTCCGACTCGCACTTGGTTGTTCATTTCGGTTGTTTACTTCTGGCATATTATAGACAGTAAGGTAAAGATCTGACAAAACTCCATAGCTGCATTTTTAAGAAAAATGTTACAACAAACTTTTGGTGTAAGTTTGACGCACCTATAACAATTTTTAAAGTTTCCCTAGATATGTTACGTAAATATTTCAGGTGGTAATAAGTATTGTTGATGACGAAAAATATAAAAACACCCTTAGCGCCATTTTTGAGAAAGAAAACTTAATTAAAATCAGTCCAGCTCAAATTTTCTGCTTAGTAATATTTGTAGTGTTCTTTGGTAATACGTACCTCACACAAACAGATACACACACACACACAATTTTTAGGGTTCCGTACCAGTAGGTAACGGGACCTTATTACTAAACATATGCTGTCTGTCCGACCTTTAAAAGCATGTACCCTTGAATCCGTTATTGGTAGCTAGCTGAAAATTTCACAGAATTATGATAAATGTACCAGAAATTATAAAACTTAAGGAAAAAACAAAAAACATGATTTTTATAGGTTTTCGTTTTTGCTCTATCGTAAAAGGGGTGATCGATCATACAAGCGTTAAACTTGGTGAGATTTAAGTTTAACTATTCCTGAACTTAAAGTTGGTCCTTGCCTTTGCCATAAGGTGTTGGCAGGAATAGCGGCCCTCACTTTATACCCAAAGGGTCGGTGAGTGGGAGCGTAGTTTAGCGTACAATAAATGTACGAGTGGGCATGCCCCAACGGCCTTACTCCGCCTAGTGCTTCCCGTCTAGTTGGAGTTTTGTACAACAATTTTACTAATTCTCCGCCCAAAAGGTACAAGTTAAACGCTGACTCGGAGGTAAAGTTTCTGCCAATCAATAAAGTATATAGAATGTAAACAAACCAGCAGATTACTACATCATCAAATCAGCCAAAAGATGTCCACTACTGGACAAAGGCCTCCCCCTAGGATTTCCACAATGACCAGCCCAGCGCTGCCCGGATAAAATGTGGCCGGCCAAGTGGGCTCTGGGCGAAAACAACGCGGGGCACCTGAGTTGCTCATTAAGCGGAACTGCTGGGGAAGCATCTCCGGCACTTTTCTGGACTGGATAGCAAGTAGAGCAACGCTAGTATTGCCGAGGCCGATCCAGCCGCGTAGGAGTGTGTGAGACTAGACAGGTGCGATAAGCGCCGGGAGGTGAGCGTGCCTACAGCTCCGGTACCACACTGGAGATGTGGGAGTCAGCTTGTCCTGCGTCCCGAGCGGGGATCGAACCGCCTACAGCTCCGGTACCTAACTGGCAGTGGTCTCTTCCACGTGGCACTCGCCTTGCAGAGTACTAGGACAAACGTCTTGGCTGCAAGGCGTACCGTAGTTGGTCCTTGCCTTTGCCTTATGGTGTTGGCAGGAATAGCGGTCCTTACTTTATAACCAAAGGGTCGGTAAGTGGGGACGCTATATCATAAACCTGGTAGTTAAGCGTATCCCCTAGACATATCGTAGCGTAATTGTGGTATTGAGGCATGCCCCAACGGCTTTACTCCGCCCAGAGCTTCCCGTCTACGTGGAGTTTTGTAACTATTACGGGTTTGGCTGTTAGGATTAGAGTACCCTGGGTCGGAGGTAGCCTACTGCTTGCCTGTTGTCGGATTTATCGCCTTCGGCAGGCTTGTCGGTCCCCCGACGGGGTCCTAGACTCGTAGTGGTATGTGGTTAGTGGCAGGGGTTGGGCAATCTATGTTACCCGGCAAGCAGGTGGCGTCCAGGTGTTCTTCCCGCGCGCAACTATTATAGTGTTGTGCTAGCAGGCCAAGTTGGATCTGGGCGAAAACAACGCGGAGCACGGGAGTTGTCCTTACAGTTGACTTGCTGGTTTGTTTACTGGCAGGGAGGCATGTCCGGAACTTGCTGGGTCAGCAAGAAGACGGGTCAACTACGCTAGTACTGCTCCAGCTGATCCAGCCGCGTAGTTGTGAAACTGTACCAGTGCGATAAGCGACGGGAAGGGAGCATTCCTACAGCTCCGGTACGGCACTGGAGATGTCGAAGCCAGCTTCTCTGGCATCCCGAGTGATCGAACCGCCAGCAGCAGCACACGCCGCTGGAGATGAGCGTGCCTACAGCCCTGGTACTTACCTGGAGAGTAGGTAGTGGTTCCTTCTTTGGGCTTGTCAAAAATGGTAAACAAATTATTGAGCGTTGACTTTTTAATCCTTACTAAATATTAATTAACTAGATAAGCCTAAGCTTTCCTTAACACTTCATTTTATACCTACAATGTAAACTGCTTAAACGATTTTTTAATAAAATAAAACAAGATATATTTACATTAAATTAATATACGTGGTATGTATACTGGCAAAATGTACTATTACCCTTAACAGAGGCGAATGGTATAGTGGGAGTGGGATACCCGGTTGGAACGTAGCTAAAAATAAAATAAATATATTTTTGTACCAATAACAAAGTTAAAACAAGTGTACAGTCAGCATCAAAAATATGTATACATCAACCAGGTTTCAGAAATATGTGGTCTCACTTCGATTTCAGAAACATCTATCAATATCTGACACCATAAAATTGGATACATCAGCTGTTTCAGAATGGCGTAAACATAAAATACTTCATAATACTTCATTCTTCATATCCAATTTTGTGGTGTCAAATATTGATAGATGTTTCTGAAATCGAAGTGAGACCACATATTTCTGAAACCTTGTTGATGTATACAAATTTTTGATGCTGACCCTACAGTAAGTAACCGTGGTACCCACACTAGAATTCCTGTGTTGAGGGTAACCAACCCAGTTGACGAACAATATAAAAATAAAAAGTCCAAAAACATTCTACTATCGCTTAGATCCCCGAGCCCGAACCTCTATCTAGGCCGTGATACGGTGCCCGGTAGCGACTTTTGAAAGTATACAAGGCCGGAACGCAGAGGCTGGGACTGCTCACGTATAGTCTCAAGTTGTAAATCATATCGAACGCTACGAACGAAAGAGAGTTATATACTAGTGGTGTATACTTTCTGGCACTGGGCTTCTAAATTTACCGGCAGATATAAGAAAGAAATTATTTTTTCGTAAGTAGGTATTTATTACTTTAATCTATCACTTATCTATCCGTTTAGTAGTTCATAAATTCAAAAATTGTAAACTTGTAAATTGTATGTTATGGTTATACTTACAGAATGGGGTATTTTATAAATAAGTAGGTAGGTGCTACTAGTTCTTGGGTATGTACCTGGGTGTATGAATTAATTTGTTTTTAATTTATTAAAAGTACCTACCTACCTATTAAAATCATTGCCAAAAGAGGTATTTATTCAAAAGCGTAGGTAGGCATTTTTTTTTATTAATCGCAACCTAGGCGCAAATCACTTATAACTGCTGTGGTACCCGGCTTCGCTCAGGGAGTTGCTTTGCGAAATCGTGTGTTAAAATTTAGAAGAAACAATAACTTATTGCTCAACCCTAGCCGGTAGGTACAGATCGGTACGTAGATTCTACGTCACGGCATTGTTACCGCACTCTCCTTCACTCTGCTAAAACGTTCGATATGTTTTACAACTTGAAACTATATCTGCGTTGTGGCCTTGTATACTTTCAAAAGTCGCGGCCCGGTAAGGTAGGAAGAAACTGACTAGGTAAGTACTACTGCTACTAAAACAGAACGAAGAACCAGAATAACGAAACTATTTTTCACCCTGTACATAATCGCATCGCTTCACGTACAAGCGTTGTTATCGCATTTGTTTACTCTTATAACAAAGCAGTCGTCACGTAGTTCTTTAACACAAGTCCTTACAACAAAGCGTAAGCACCATCACAGTAGGGCAGCTAGCTGGTCGGACTGGCTCGTGAGCTCGCCGGCAGGCGCGGCGGCGGCACGCGAGAACAAACGGCGCGACCCATGCTCGTCGCCGCCGCCGCTGACACAGTAGTGCCGCTAGTCGGGCTTGCTCTTGAGCTCGGCGGCGCGCGGGAACCAACCGCGCGGACCGCGCTCGTCGCCGCCGCCACTGACACAGTAGCGCTGCTAGTCGGGCTTGCTCTTGAGCTCGCCGACGGGCGCTGCGGCGGCGCGCGGGAACCAACCGCGCGGCCCGCGCTCGTCGCCGCCGCCGCTGCCCGCGCGCTTCTCGCCGAACAACCAGTGTCTGGAAGACGAGTTGTAATGACACTCCACTGATTTGGGTCGAGGACAACTTATTCGAGGATTTGAGAACACTTATTAGAAATCTCTTTAAAGTTATCCTATTTTTTTTGCGATCAATTACTAGCCACTCACTACTGGATGAGTATACTGTACTTTGAGCCAATTTAAGAGGCAGTATTTATAATTGGGAGAATGGTCACGATATATCGAATATGTTATCTCTGGTCGAATGCACAAAGTACTTAAATAGTTACAGTGGGTTCACCTTGAAGTACTTCTAAGATGCCGCACACATAGACATGTACAGTATCACGCAAAAATTCACCTGCACGTGACCTCAGGGCAAACCAGTGGAATCGCGCTACAGGAAGACGGTTTGTGTTCGTACGACCTTGCGGCGCACTGTGTGTGTTTGTGTGTGTGTGTGAGTATGGAGCGAACCCTCTTGTATTTTACTTGGTCAAGTGACGGTGTCACTACTTGATAAACGTACTGTGATTTGAGTTGGTTATAGGGATGTTACGGAGGTGGTTTTATCGGAACCGAAATCGGAGTCAGAGTTTTAAAATTTGGTTTGTCGGAGTCGGAGTTGATAGAAGAAGTTAAGGGCAGGTTTAATAAAATAAAATAGCACAAATATTATTCAGTCATCCTGTTTATAATTTGGAGAGAGGGGTACCCCGCGCAAAATATATAAACCTGTCGCAGCCGCGCGCCGCCCGTCGCCGCCTCTATGCTTCGCCCTCCGATTTAAAAGTGTCGGAGCCGAAATCTGAACCGGCGGAGTTATAATATTATGAGGAAGTTACGACTTATCGGAGTCGGAGTCGAAGCTCCGTAACATCTCTAGTGCTTCGACCTCCGATTTTAAAGTGTCGGAGCCGAAATCGGAACCTGAGTTATAATAATATGAGGAAGATCCGACTTATCGGAGTCGAAGACGAAGCTCCGTAACATCTCTAGTGCTTCGCCCTACGCTTTAGAAGTGTCAGAGCCGAAATCGGAACCGGAGTTATAATATTATGAAGAATTCGAAGCTCCGTAACATCTCTAGTGCTTAGAGCTCCGATTTACAAGTGCCGGAGAGCCGAAGTCGGAACCGAAGGTATAATATTAATCGGAAGTTCCGACTTATCGCAGTCGGAGTCGAAGCTCCGTAACATCCCTACTCGGTTACTACGTAACCGTATAGGCTGTTTATGTACTGTGACTTTCTTACTTCGGACCGACCACACCAGTGCCAGGGGAGGGCAGTGACACACACAGTATCACACTTGTATATATTACCATTTTACGATAGAGATAAATTAAAAATACTTCTAAAAACCTACAAAAAACATGTTTTTCATGAACACCCCCTTATTATTATTTTTCTATACTATATTTATTAATATATAATTTAACTATATTTTTAATATTTATCTTTAATTTGTAAAATAACTTTTTTTTTGACGTGTAATAATATTTAATTACCAATAAATGAGTTATTCTCTCACTTTTTCTAAGTTTTAGTATTTTTTGTTATAGCGGCATACATATTCTGTGAAAATTTCAACTCTAAAATTTCAATTATGGTTCATGAAATATAGCCCGCTGACAGACGGACAGACAGTGGAGGCTTAGTAATAAGGTCGCGTTGGATGTACGAAACCCTTTAAAAATTATCAGCAGTAATTTGGCACCATTTATAATGAAAAATGTGTTGCAAGGTGCAGCTTACGTGGCTCAGTGAGACCGGAGTGATAGCGTCAATCGCGCACGTTCACTGACTACACGGTCATTATCTGGATGGATTTGACTATTCATCATATCGGCTCATATACTTCCCCATCGAGGGGGTCGAGCCTACCCTGATTTTAGGGCGATCGGGCCTTAGTTGACCACGTTGGTCGACTTCACACATAACCTTCGAGTTTCTTCGCAGGCGTGTGCAGGTTTCCTCACGATGTCGGAGAAACGTACATATGAAATCGAAGTTCGAAAACACATTGGTACGTGGCAGGATTCGAAACACGACCTCCCTAATGGAAGATATCGGCCCTAAGTCCCTAACCGTTACGGCACCGACGCTATATTTGACTATTAGTGGCATTCATCTCGACCGTTTACGAGCTTCGCAAGGCACGCTAAGCCGTTACTAGCCTAGCCCTACTATACCCACCAACCCGAACTTGGCCCCTGTGTGTGAATTTATAGCCTTGCCCTGCCGAGTGCCTCAGCAATGGGTTGTTGACGTAAGGTGCGACTTACTTCCGATGCCGAGTGACGGCCAATATGTCGCCCGGCTGCAGCGGCAGGCGCGCCTCGTCACTGCAAGGGGCGGCTACGGCAGCCCTCGGGTAGCTGAGAACAGGCACCCAGCGGCCGGAGTACGGGCGCGTGGCGACGAACGGTCGGGAGCGGAGTCTCTTAACCAGCTTCTGCGCTTGTTGTTCCCGCTAGAAAGCAAAAAACAACTATTTTTCCTTTTGACCGACGAAGGAGTAAATATAGTATTGTGATACAATATATAATATGATGGCAAAGAATCAAAGTTGAGATTTTGATGAGAATCAATTTTCACACTAAGTCTAAAAAAATGTATGTCTGTGCGTCCGTCCGGCGCTCTAGATTGCCTAAGCTACTAGACATATTTGGGTAAAATTGAGTTTAGAGCAATATTATTAATTATTATTATTATATCTCCAGCAATTTTTTTAAATGTATCCTATCTTGATTTATAGGGTAGTAAAAATTAATTAACGTTCTTTTCTCAAAAATGGATCTAACGATTTTGATGGAACTCTGTACTATAACTATATTATGGCCTACTATACGCCATACACGTGACCGCGGGTGACGCTAAGTGCAACACCAGGCAACCGCCGTCTATCCCTTACATAGCACGGTTAATTGTGCCACGCGATAAGGGAGAAAGATACACCGTAGTTCGTTATCCCAGAAAAAAATCTTTAAAAAGTACCTATCATATATTTATCTCTATCGTAAAAACGGTAATACATACAAACGATATACTTGGTGCTAATAGTACTAATACTGAAATGAAACAACAAACATAAAAAAAATGGGAAAGTGTAAGTCGTACTCGCGATAAGGAGTCCGAACTGAATGACAAAAAAAGCATAATTTTGTAGCTCGCGTTGATGTCTTTTGTTTGTAAGTGAATAGGTATCATTTTCATTATACTATGCAGTTGTGTGGAGAGGTTAGTGGTTCGAAACCCTCGGAGTGCTAGTACGACTCGCACTTGGCCGTTTTTTTTAATATATAATAGTCAGCGCCTCCCTTAGAGCAAAGAGAAAGAGGTGCGTATTTTTCTTGAACAGTCTCACGTAATTCATTGTAAAATACAAGCCACAGTACACGCACCAATAAAGCAGTGAGTATTCTAACTTGTCTAAGGACACTGCGCATACCTCACTCCCCTCCCCTGGCACTGGTGTGGTCGGTCCGAAGTAAGAAAGACACAGTACATAAACAGCCTATACGGTTACATAGTAACCGAGTAGGGATGTTACGGAGCTTCGACTCCGACTGCGATAAGTCGGAACTTCCGATTAATATTATACCTCCGGTTCCGTCTTCGGCTCCGACACTTTTAAATCGGAGGTCGAAGCACTAGAGATGTTACGGTGCTTCGACTCCGACTCCGATAAGTCTAGATCTATAACTCACTCCCCTCCCCTGGCACTGGTGTGGTCGGTCCAAAGTAAGAAAGACACAGTACATAAACAGCCTATACGGTTACGTAGTAACCGAGTAGGGATGTTACGGAGCTTCGACTCCGACTGCGATAAGTCGGAACTTCCGATTAATATTATACCTCCGGTTCCGTCTTCGGCTCCGACACTTTTAAATCGGAGGTCGAAGCACTAGAGATGTTACGGTGTTTCGACTCCGACTCCGATAAGTCTAGATCTATACCTCACTCCCCTCCCCTGGCACTGGTGTGGTCGGTCCAAAGTAAGAAAGACACAGTACATAAACAGCCTATACGGTTACGTAGTAACCGAGTAGGGATGTTACGGAGCTTCGACTCCGACTGCGATAAGTCGGAACTTCCGATTAATATTATAACTCTGGTTCCGATTTCAGTTCCGACACTTTTAAATCGGAGGGCGAAGCATAGCTGCGGCCCGCCGCCGCGACAGGTTTATACATGTTGCGCGGGGTACCCCTCTCTCCAAATTATAAACAGGATGACTGAATAATATTTGTGCTATTCTATTTTGTTAAACCTGCCCTTAACTTCTACTATCAACTCCGATTCCGAATAGCCAAATTTAAAAACTCCGACTCTGACTTCGGTTCCGATAAAACCACCTCCGTAACATCCCTATAACCGACTCAAATCACAGTACGTTTATCAAGTAGTTACACCGCCACTTGACCAAGTAAAATACCGAGGGCTCGCTCCATAACATCCCTATAACTTTGTTACTTCGGACCGACCATACCAGTGGGGAGGGGAGTGAGGTGTGCGCAGTGTCCTTAGACAAGTTAGGATACTCACAGCTTTATTGGTGCGTGTACTGTGGCTTGTATTTGAAAATGCTTACCAATTGTGAATGAAAAAAAAAATCGAGCGAGACCTACAGTACTCGCATATGATGTGTAACATGTGACAAAATACTTTAGGTTAGTTAGATTTGATGACGATATTGTACCTGGGTGGCGGATCTGACAGTAACGAAAAAAACCGACCAAGTGCGAGTCGGACTCTCGTAAAGTAGAATTCCGCGCTTTCGCGACTTCCTGTTACACATTTCCGTCCCATGTTACACATTTCCGTCCCATTTCACGAAATCACTCCCACAAATTGCAGGAAAGCGAGAGCAAAGATGTTACACATCAAAAACAATAATACCGTCTCTTTGTTTTCGTAGTGTAGTTGTGTTCAAGTTGTGTATTGGAAGAAGAAGCAAGTACTCGTAAGAAGTAATTGTACTTTAAGTAAGAAGTAAGCATATTTCTTACAATTCGGTAAGTTTATTGTTATTTTATTTATAATATTCTTACTGGTGTATAATGTATTGCATGTCTGTATTAAGGCCGAGCCTGCAGCCTAAGGCCGAAGTTTACGAAGTAACTAGTATCTCATCTGTGCTAAGGCTCTGTTTAGACGGACAACAGCCGGTCGTCCGAATCTTTGTTCGGTCAACTAAATATGTATGGACTGATATGGAAGTGTTCACACGGGGCCGACACGACACTTTGATTCGGAACTACCATAGAGTTCGACAAAGAAAAATACATGAATAGTGTCGCGAAAGAAAGAGTCAAAGATTGCACCAACCGTATGGTTAGGTCGTTCCCGTGTCCCGTTCACACATGGCTAACAGAACCGTTCAGTACCGGTCGTAGTTGCCCGCCTGAACGGAGCCTTAGTAGTTTCAGACTCGTATTGATGCCCTGAATGTCATAGGATACAGTTTAGGCAGACAGGGTTATAATTTTAACTGACTTCAAAAAACTGGAGGTTCTCAATTCGGTTGTTTGTCTATTCTTCCTTGATTGTGAAACTATTTTAATGATTATTTTTTGTTTGAGATTATATACCTCTCAGGATGATCCCATAAAAACTGTAACAAAATCGGTTACGTACTTTTTAAGAAAAACAACAAAATTATAGCGAAATTGTACTAAGTTCTTGCTTGAAGTCTGTTGTTATTAACGTGTATAGCGATTGTATAGCGTTGTTGTTAATTATTAATTGTACTCACAGTGAGATCGTACTCATCGCAGCCCTCCTTAACTTGCCAACTAAGCCCGTCGCTTTTGGTGAGCATCGCTTGTCGGAAGTTGCCCCTCCAGCCCAGGTCGTACGGGAACACGAACGGTGGCAGCCCTCGCTCCTGCCTCCGGCTGACAGCTTTTTCTATAATCCACTCCTCTATCGTGGTTTGGTTGCGGAGTATGCCGCGGAGCTGGGGAGGAAAGGTGCGCGTTACGTGTTTAAAACCGGCCAAGGGCGACTCGTGGTCACACAAACGTCGCGACTTTGGTAAAATCATTTTTTCTGTGTGAACGGAGACTTTAGATTTTTAAGCTATTGCATAGCTTTTATGGCGGGCTTTGAGCGCGGCGACCGAATCAAGAAATTCCGTAACGAAAATAAAACCTAACACCCCACACTCGGCCGAGTTCTAAAAAACTTACAGTGCCATCTATTAGCGATTTGCGGTACAAATCCTGACGTCTGGCAAGCCTAGATATACCTAACTTTGTTCGGAGTTTTTTGGCGGGATTTGTGGTGGACGCATTCGTAGTTTTATTTTGTTGTTTTTTCATTGTTTTCTGCTGGGATTTTGTTCAAGAAGTGGTGCATTTTTGAGAAAATCGTCTAGTGCACGTGAGCAATGTGGAGAACAAGAAAATAAAACGAAGGAGGACGTGAGAACCGAACTTGCTCTGGGTGCAGTTTTATAGACGCCCAACAGCAACTGGGTGTTCCACCTCAGAATGCAGCTGCTGCAAATGCTGTCAAGAACTTCAGAGAAGATTTGTAATGCACCGGCACTAGCATTACAAATCCAAAAACAAATGAAGAAAGTGAAAATTATTTACGAATCCGGCTGAAGGACTAGTTTCCATGGCCAAGAAAAATTCACAACTAACTTTGTTCTTTGCTAATAAGTAAGTGTGATGTCTATTGTTAATTTGAATATGCCCGACTACGACAGACGGTGAATGCTTCGCGAGTAAGTATGCACAGCGCGGCTGTACAATTTGTTAGTAACGCTAGCTGTTTCCCCGCTTCGTCGTCTTCACCCGCGTGGACAACGTTTCTATGACTTTTCAAAGGTTCGCAGCGGCTCGCGAACGTGGAAAAAAGTAGCTTACGTGTTAATCTAGGTCCTAATCTGTCTACCTACCAAATTTCAGCCAGATCTGTTCAGCAGTTTTTGCGTGGAAAAGAGTAACAAACATACATCCATACATTCTTACAAACTTTCGCGTTTATAATATTTTTTTGTTTAATTTAGTCAGTATAGACAAAGTATATATATATTAGTACTAACATACAGTATGGACACTCCTGCCGCTCTCTAGATTGCGACCTCACCCCCTCGTCACCCAGATTGATACAGATTGGTTACAGTTTGGTTGTCGAACGTATAGGATTCCCGCCAAAATTATGTTTGTTCCGTCATTCGTTTTTTGAAATGTCATTTCTGGCCCGTTGTGTGAAGTGTCCAGGGTGTGGTGTTAGTGTACCTACAGTGTATAGACACGTACCTGGAAGAATAGCAACACACTGACAGCCAACACGACGCCCAGCGCCATGCCGACAGCCAGTAGGAGCAGCAGCAGCGTGTTAAGAGTCAAGAGGATGATGGGCTCGTCTCCCACGCCGTGCCGGAGATACCATATGCGGTGTATCGCGTGATACACGCATATTGGTAACACCTGGAATTACAAGCTTTCATTTGTATTTTGAACTTGTTCTAACCAGGGTTCGAAAATTTTGTTCTACAACTTAGCTGAAAACGAAAAAAAAAATTTTTACCCTTCATACAAATTGATCAGCTGATCGACCGATTTTGTGCATTTTAGTATGAAGGTTCCAATTTTTTTTTGAGATTTGAGTATGGGTTCCTTGGGGAAAGTTGTTCAGTATGATAAGTAGAACCCCCAGTTAACGGGACCTACACCAATTTCGTTACACCAGTATATACCAGAACGCCTAATCGTGTTCGGATAAACAAGGCAGGACATAGCGCTTGTCAAATATAATATTTTGTCAAAGATAACTATAATATTAATGTATTGTTTTTACAATTAATTTTATAATTATCAAGATAATTATCACTTCGAACGGAGGATTAAAGGGAAGTGGAACTGAACTAATTAAATTAAGTTGCATGCCAATAAATCGAGTCGTGACGTCACGATTGGGGCGCAGCCATCTGTCTGTGTCGTCTAAAATTTAAAGAGGGCTGGTTGCATTCATTGATATATTATGGTTCTCACCAAGTAGATTACTGGTCTTCTGCGAAATCATTATGTTGACATAAGTTGGCAGTTAGCAAAGAATTTTTAAATTTTTAAGAACGAGGTTATACAAAATAGCGGGGCGCGCCGTTACAATTTTTGATAGCATGTTTCTTCTTGGTGTATATGTGGCAGGCAAATTGTATGATTAGTCATTTTACATACGGTCAGGAAAATTGTATAATTCGTCCGTGTGTAAACAGTCAGGCAAAATGTAAAATGCTGTACGCCGATTCAGGCAATTTGTAATAATTCGTCCGTATGTAAACGGTCAGGCAAAATGTAAAATTCTGTATTCAAATTTTAAAATGCCGAGCCAGGCAAATTGTAATAATTTGTGTCCGTATATAAACAGCCAATGCAGAGTCAATTATGAATAATAAAAAAAAGAAAAGGTTCGGTCAGGTTTGATTGATTTAACTTTCAAAGAGCCTCGCGAACCCAGGCTCTCCGCCCTCGTCATTATATAAATTGCCTGACATTTGGCCGACCGTATGTATAATGACGAATTATACAGTATGCCTGCGACATATATAATTTGTTTGTTTGTCCAAGTACTTAGTTATTTAAAATTCTGGGATAGGATGACCACGTGTGATTTTGAATATGAAATATAACAATATTAAAAATATTTGTACACTAACAATGGACGCGTGTAGACACCCTACAACGGCGCACGCGAGGAATATGTTAAAGTACGCGTGGTTAGCGTGCCCCACACAGCAGTTGATCCACGGACAGTGGTGGTCCATCTTCAGCACACAGCGACCACCTGCAAGTTAACACAGAACACTAGTAACATGATGATGATCCTATTATGATAATAGGATTTAAAATACCACACTATTACAACTGTATCGTTATCATCATATCAGCCGAAAGACTGAACAAAGGCCTTCTCCAAGGATTTCTACACAACCGGTCCAGCGCTGCCCGCATCCAGCGGCTTCCGGCGACCAGGTTGTCAGTCCACCAAATGGAAAGCCTGCCTACACTACGTCTTCCGATGCGCGTTCACCACTAGACTATTTTATTGCCCCAATGGCCCCTTCCACTGCCACATACGTCGGTAACTTAAGTTCTCCTGCGGAACTCCTCATTTGTGATTCTATCACATAGGGAAACTCTAAGCATAGCTTGTTTCATCGTCTTTTGGGTGACCTTGAGCATTCTTATGAGGCTACATACACTGATCAAAGACCCCACTCTTGAGATACGTACATGGGATGTGAAACAATACAATACAATATTATTTATTGCATCACAACATAAAAAGAAGGCAACAACATAAAAGAAATAAACCACAATATAGATGTGTTAATAAAAAAACAATCAAATATGATTTAAATATTTCTTTTACGATTTGGTAGGAAAATTTTAGGTAAGCTTAAAAATATGTAAGTTTAACATCGGCTAGCGATTAGTTTTCAATAATTTCTTAGTGCTCACCTTAGTTACAGGGGATGACGTATATATTCCTGTACAAAATTTCATGCTTCTAGACCCACCAGTAAGGCCTATACTTGTCTGTCTATCGTACAGTTATATGGTTTCATATATATAAAGATCCACATTGTGACGCTCTTACGGTGAAGGAAAACATTATGAGAAAACCTGCACTCGCCTGCGAAGAAACTCGAAGGTTGTGTATGAAGTCGAACAGCCCGCACTGAGCCCGCGTGGTCGGCTAAGGCCCGGTCGCCTAAATTCAGGGTAGGCTAGAGCCCTCGGTGGAAACGTATATGAGCTGATATGATGATGATATATATAGATCAATGGTAGTAAGCATACAATTTTTATGAGTATATAAACTTAATAAATTCCAGTCGATAATGCTCAAAAAACTGCATTTTTAATTCATTTTGGCCAATTTAGTTTTTACGACCTTTGAGATGCAGGGGATGCTCTGTTCTTTGTCTTCCTTAGTTAGACTAGAAAGACACCCTGTCCCTAAATCATTATTTTATGTTGCAACTAATTTGTATTTTTTTTAGTTTTTCACTTTGTTAGAAAGCTGATAAAATGAGGAAGGTTTTAAACGCCAACTGTAGCATAACTTTTTTTTTGGAAAATTACAGAACATGTAAGCAAATGCGTTTTTCATACAAAATTAGGAAAAACAAATGCAAATATCTCGAAAATCAAAAAACTTTTACTGAGGTCATGTTTATACTACTTAATCTATCTTCCATGTCGCTATGACGTAGTACTTACCGGACACCCTATATACGATCTATGGACAAACTTACATTTTTTACAATGATGAGACCTTGGGGCCTTATAACCATTACACACTGTGCAATACTGTAGATGTTCTGCATCTTCCTTTTTTTCCTGTAAGCAAACAATAAAATTTTCAAAATTTTGTAATGTTTTAACGTTATACATGTATAACATCTGAGTTTAAGAGAGTTTCATATAATTATAATGTATTATTTTTGTAAAATAAAAGAGTAACAAATGAATCATTACTAATATTATAAAATATGTGAAAATGTGTTGGTTTGTTACCTCTTCACGCCTCAACACCCCAACCACTCTTGACAAAATTTGGCGTGCAGGTAACTTATGTCACGGGGAAGGACACAGGCTAATTTTTTCCCATAAAAATAGCATGGTCCGATTAGGCTCATCAGCAAGAGCCTAGGATGCGTGTACCTCTGTAGTTGAAGAGAAGGCAGCCACCGCCCACCTCCGTAACAAAGTGCAGGCATCCGGGTGAACCTGTTGAACCTGCCTCAACCGCTACGGTTCACCCAGGTGCCTGCGCTTCGTTACGCAAGGGCGAAGGGGCTGCCCTTCTCGCAGAGTAGTAGCAGTTGCATTTGTTCCTAAATTGTTTTAGCAAATAGGGATAAGAAATTTTTATTTGCCAGAATACATACATTTAAAGATCTTAAAGTTCAAATGATAAATGTATTTAGCCGTCATAAAGATGGCATGCAAATATTATACCTACGCTAAGAACATTATCAAAGTAAATAAATTTGATTTATTATTGTAGTTCAAATATTCACTAATACTATAAAAGCGGTGTTGCATTAGCCATTCATTAAATCTAATTCTAATCTAGAAAAACCGGCCAAGTGCGATTTGAACTCGCGTGGAGAGGGTTCCGTACAATCATCATCATCATATCAGTCGAAAAAACGTCCACTGGTGGACAAAGGCCTCCCTCAAGGATTTCCACAACGACCGGTCCTTACAATGCCAAAGTCAAATACAAAATATAACATTTGAAATCCTCACAGTAAGACGCGAGTTAACTACTACTAGCGCTATCTAATGGTGTTGTAGTGAACTATTTTCTGTAAGTGAACATGTTATAATGAGTTTACCACCTTAATTTCGTTTCGTAATTAGGCGTACCTGTAATCTACAAGCAATATTATTATACAGCTACATTGTGTATTTTTTCAAAATTTTAGGCTCAGTAGGTTCTGAGATCAGGGGGTGGGGGAAATGGTAAATTTTCGTCTTCTTTCATGAATAAAATCAAAACTATTTATTTTACAAAAATAATTTAAATATATTTCATACACTTAGTCATAATGAGCCCTCTCATTTGATATATTATATGACACAGTAAGGATTTTTTTTATTTCCTAATTTGTCCTCTGAAAATGACCCTTATTTAAAACAATATTTACATCACATCTGTGTTTGGGTCATAGGATGACACCTCCTACCAAATTTCACCTGATTTGGTCCAGTAGATTCGGAGCAAATTGACTGTGACTGACGGATGGACAGACAGACACACACACACAAGTGATCCTATAAGGGTTCCGGTTTTTTTTGTACGTAACCCAAAAAAGGTTGTTTTGATGATTATAATTTTTGATACAACGATTACAATTTATCACTAAAATAAACCCTATATTTTCCTTTCATTTTCAGTAGCGATTTTGAACACATATTGATGAGGTTTTTTTTAATAAGCTGCCACGATTTTCTGATCAGACTACCTTCTAGTACAGATTTTCAAAATGGGTGCGGCTCCGAATCCCCCTTTTTTGCAGGGGGGTCTCCCTCAACCACCAAGGGGTGAGGGGGGACTCACCCCTTAGTGTGTCTGCTAAGTTAAGCCTTGCATGCTTGTTTCGAAAAATAGTATGGGATGTGCTAACTGGCACAGGCGCATGACAGGTTTGCCCATATAATTTTCAAAACAAACACACGTAGTGGGCCCCTGCTGCATGCATCTGCTTAACTTAGTGGACGCACTTACACCCCCCTAAAAGCAAATGGTTCATAATATCAGCAGCAATTTCCTGATCAGACTACCTTATAGTAAATGTTTTCAAAATTAATTTTCTCCATATCCTCCCCTTCACAGATGGAGTCCCCCTCAAACCTCTTTCCCCCTTCCCCCCCCCCCCCCCAGCCCTTAAATCAATGGTCCTTAGCATACAATTTTAACAGTTTGTGCATCAAGAGAAATGATGAATTTACACATTGTATTTATATTTTGATAACTAGAAATTCGTTGAAAATAAAAAACCAACTGCGCAAAAACTTAACCTCTCTTTTTAGCCAGTCGGGTTAAAAATATTTAATATGTCACTCACGGGATCAGGACGAATCTAACAATACCTCATATTATTATTTTAAAATCCTTCAAGTCATTCAGGCTGCAGCAGGGAACATAGAAATCTACTTAAACATACAATACATACATTCATACACTCGAAAAACATAACCCTCCTTCTGAGGCTAGAGATGGAGTGCAAAGAAATAGGAGAAACCCCAACAGATTAATTGCAGAGGACATACCCCAGAGCACTAGTTTTCAAAAAAACTGTTTTTGGATGGGACTAGGGTTTGTACCCGGGAATTCTAGTCCCGGGAATTCCCGGGAAATCGGTTGGTTTCGTTCCCGAGAAATTCAGCTCGAGAAAAGTCGAGACATCGAGAAGTTGAATTTAAACTTATCTCTTAGAAAAGTTTTTTTTTACGCTTTCTTTATAAGTGCGAGGCGGCGGCCTCCTCTGACAGCGTGGTACGTGTCTTGTCGGTATCCTTTTTTTTATCGACAAACGCAAGCGCCCCAGATGTGTTTCGTTCATTTGTGTTTCATCTCCCGCCATGTTCGGATCAGATTATAAAGCCAGGACAGTGTATTCAGTGACCCACGCGTAATAAAATTGCTAAGTAAACAATATTATTATTGACTGCAAAAGTTCAATTGTTTGTTTTGTATCACCAAAAAATTTTTTCTAATTTTAATAGGTTTTTCGAAGAAATAAAACTTGTTTTTTTAATTAAAAAAAGATAATTGAGTGCATTAATATTAACCAATTTCATTAGTTGCAATAATCACACAAAAGCCTAAAGTCCTAAACTTATTATTATTCTTAAAGATTATGTTGATTTTTACCATTATTATTTAAATTAAAGACACAAAATTACACATTTAAATTAAAGACTCTCTATATTATTTAAACAAAAAATTTAGACGTAAATATATTTTTTTCTCGATAACCCGAGAAGACCCGAGAAATCAGGCTCGAGAATTCTCGAGACCCGAGAACTGAAAAACCTCGAGAAATCACAAACCCTAGATGGGACAAAGAATATTTAACAAAGTACCTGATGATATTACATTATTACCATTTAATAAATTTAAGAATAAATTGCATGCGTGGCTGCTTCAAAATATGTTTTATTCAGTCAATGAATTTTTGACACATAAATAACCCTATAGAAATTATTGTTACAACTATATTTAAACATGACATGATGTGAATTAATTTAAAATAATGACATGTTTTCGTATTCTATATGTGGAGTGAAATTAATTGTTTGTTAATCTATTCTTTTCTTGCTTTTTTTTGTTTCTAGCTATAAATTTGCATGCTATAACATAATATGGCTAAACAAGAAAGTCTACGGTCTTTAAACTAACATCAATTTTGTACCTTGTTTAATGGCAAATAAAGAATATTTGTATTTGTATTTGAGGCATTCGGGTAAATTCATTTTTCATTCTTCTTTCTGTATTATACTAAACTATAACTAGCTAAATCAATATTTAACACTCACTGGCTTCCAACCCAACGGGACAAATCCCGGTCCTTCCAACGTAGACTGCAGGAAGAAATAAAGGGTGCTCAGGGCGAAAACCAGGAACATTACAGCGTGCAGGGCCCCGCCTGGAGACCCGTGCGGGGGCCACCACATGCCCAAAACATGGACCATTGCCCATGTCACCAGCTTGATTATACCTGTTGATTTCACCAGAAAAGAAGCTTTAAAAACTATTTTATGAAAACGATAAGAATCTGTAAGACTTTAACCAAGTTTCAATAGAAAAAAACGCACTGAAATCAAGAATAATAAATGAAACTTACACAAAACTGAAAGTGGGCCCCAATGACAAAACCTACGCCATGGAACTGAAGCCATTTTTTGGTGATATTATGACTGAAGTAAATGGAAAAATTATGAATATGAATTCGTAAACCTTATCTAGTTACAAATCATACTTTACAGCACCATTTTGTCGAGAAATCATAATTGTTTTCGTAAAAACTTAACACAAGAACGTCTCATCTTATCAGTTCAACACAAATGTTAAACAAAGCGAATATAAATATAATAAATTTTTTTGGTTCTTTTTTCCGGCTTTTAAAAGCGCGCAGAAGGCAAAGGTATGTATGACCATACAGCCTAGCCTGTCGTATTTTAGTTTCCTTTTATCTTTTTTTCATCCGTCTCCATTTCTTTTAAGATTTGAAATGCTATGCCAGTGCATTACAAAACTTCTATGGAGTTGTTGATAGTATTTGCAGCAGCCTCATTCTGAGGTGGAACACTCGATCACAGTAAAAATAAAACAGTCTATAAAACTGCATCCAGTGAAAGTCGGGTATTCACGTCGTCCTTCATTTTATTTTCTTGTTCTCCACATTGCTCACGTGCACCAGCCGATTTTCTTCAAAATGCACCACTTTATGAAACAAAACTCTAGCAGAAGACAATGCAAAAACAATAAAATAAAACTACGATGCGTTCACCACAAATCCCGCCAAAAAACTCAAATATTGGCGAAGCAAAGATTATCCGCGCGCCTCTAGCGTCGAAATTTAGAAGTTGTCTAAGAACGACACTTTGTTTTAAAGTTGAGGTTAAGGTGAGGTTAAGTTTAGACATTTTGGGTTAAGTTTGGGCAGCGCAGAACCGGTCGTCGTGGAGATCCTTGGGGGAGGCCTATGTCCAGCAGTGGACTTCATTCGGCTGATGAAGTTTAGACATAGTCAGATGGATCACGATGAAATACAGAAACAACAAGCAGAAATACGAAATAAAGTTGCGTTCCTCAATCTAGTACTTACGGAGATTCGGGAATAAGTATTCATTTGTTTCCAAAACAAAAATTATAAATAAAAAATGGGAGACTGCTTTAAGAATAGGCAAGCCGATTTCACCAGCAATGAGAGTTTGTTCTCATCATTTTCAAGCTTCAGACTATTTTCCAAACAGTAAGTATAGTTTTAATTATTTTATTGTTCTGTATTATTTTATTATTACTTTCTTGTATTTTTTTTATATTCACATGTATTTTATAAGTTAGTTATTTATTTAGTTTAGGCTAGGGCGAGTTTCTCATCAGATAACGAGATTATGTTTAATGTTCCAGATTCTAAAAGACAGAAGTTGTTTCCTAATTTCGTACCGTATCAGTATATTCCTAAGACCCTTGATTCCTGAGACTTCGATGTCCGTCTGTCTATCCATCCGTCCATCTGTTACCAGACTGTATTTCATGAACCGTGATAGCTAGACAGTTGAAATTTTCACAGATGATGTATTTCTGTTGCCGCTATAACAACAAATACTAAAAACACAGAATAAAATAAATATTTAAGGGGGCTCCCATATAAAAACGTGATTTTTTTGCTCGTTTTGCTCGATATTGATAACCTTTGCCGTTATCAATATCGTAGACGCTTGAAATCTTCAAGAATATTTAGTTATATTCACTTTCCAGCAAGAAACCACATAAATCTGATTTATAATTCATAAATAAACTTTTCCGTGACGTAAATCGTATCGAAAACTGTCAAAGTGTCGTTCTTAGACAACTTCTAAATTTCGCCACTAGAGGCGCTAGTAAGAACCTTTGCATCGCCAATAATACAATAACCCAGCAAAGAGCATTTAATGAAACCCAGGCACAGAGCACAAAGTACACCAGACAGTAGTCACTCTTTCAAGTAAGACAGTGCCCCTAGCGCACTGAGTCTAAACTAGTAGAGAAATATGAAAATAGTAGTTTATGAAACTGTTGCATAATAAGGGTTCTTAAAATACGAGTGTATAGCACTACACGAGTGTTTTAAGACCAAAATAAGTGCAGTTTCATACACTACTTTATCTAATCTCATACATTGGGATTGAATCAACTAAAATACAAAGATCAAAGTTAAGAGTAAAGAAAAAAATCCCACGAAATTCAGTAAGTACCTACAACAAAACGTGTCATAGCGCTGAATCCCAGCGCACCACCGCGCTTGCACTGCAGCGGACGGTGTCACAGACAGGTAAAAACAATGCTTTCACTGATCTCAGACGTTTTTAAACAAGAATGAAAATTATCCACGAAATTCAGTATCTACAACAAAATTCAATGGAAAACCAACACATCACCGCGCATGCGTTAAAGCGGGCGCTCACAGACCAGTAAAAATTAGAATGAAAACTTTTTGTATTGCTGTAAAAATGGCGCGAACCGCATGAGCGTTCCAATAAAAAAAATTATATGGAACTTCTTTGGTGATATTATCTCTTTGGTTTAACTTGTATCGTAATGGAAAAAAAAATACATTATATATAACATTATTTCTCTAACAAAATAATGTTCTTATGTATTTTTTTTAATTACGGTATTGTGTTTATAAAGTATGCCAATATAAACTCGTTTTGAAGTTGATAATGCGAACTTTACGATATGAGAGTAGATAAAATATTTTTTCAATACAGTGGCTCGAAAAGTGGTCCTTTATATGCCAGTCAAGTGTGCTCGAAATTGATTTTAACGCACGCGTGCTTTTTACTTTACCACTTTTTTTATTTCCAACTCGGAGGAACAAGATATTACTAGCAAATAAAAAATATAATAACCAAAGATACATCTTCTTTAAGATATTTGAAAGGAGAATTTTAAAGGAGATAGGGAGTTCCTCCGTGAGGTTAGTTTAGATTCCTTTGGGTTATATCTTTGTGAAGAAAAGAGAAATAATATGAATGAAGTGAAACCGATTACACCAAGGAATAGGTCATCTTTTCCAAAGAGGTTTAGTATCCCAAGCCTTATTGTAGTCTATTTATGATAATAAAAAAGAAACTGACGCATGCGTACGTGTGCTAGCTAAAATATGGCGCAATTTTCGTAAAACTTAATTGAGATGTTTTAGTTGTGAAAACTAATAAAAATATGAATTATATATTTTAACAAAAATATACTTACTTATGTGTTTGTATAAGAAAAAACAAAGTGAGATTACTCACCGGACATTTAAAATAAGCCACAAGTCGCGTAAAATGACCTTGGGTTGCTGAAGCCTCGATACCTACCCATGTATTTTATTTTTCTCTCACGTGGTTTTTTTATTTTATCTATTTTCTCACAACTGTATTGAAAAACTTTGTATGATACATGGGTGTAAAAGGAAATAACAAACTCGTGACGACGTTAAACCCTCGCCTGCGGCTCGGGCTCACAAATGTCACTCGTTTGTTATTGACCTTTTTACCACCCTTGTATCATAAATACCTATAAAAAATTTACTGTTTTCGAACTTGCGTACATCACTAGCTTCGCTACTGTTTTATTTATTATGTGTATAGATATGAGAAATTATTGTAATTTATAAGGCAATCTCGGTGGGGACTTACAGGAGCTGATATGATGATTTATTTTTAAATTGAATATACCTATAACTTAATATTCTGTAAATATTTCAAACGTCTACCTGCTGCCGTTATCAAGTTAAATCAAAAAAGAGCTATAAAATCATGTTTGTTGTATGATCTGTGGTTTAATCTATTGAATTAGTAGATCTGTGGTTGTATTGGTGCCAGGGGTGCCAGACTGCAGGAAGAATTTTTTTTTATTTATTAACGTGTCTCGGTACAAAAGCCCTATTGAGACAGTCTTCATATCATTATTTTAATCTTCATTTTGTTTTTTTGATTCGCAATACTAGTGCTTATGCATTACAAATCTTCTCTGGAGTTTTTGACACCATTTGCAGCAGCCTCATTCTGAGGTGGAACACTCAATAATGAGTTTATAGATTCGGAATCGGCAAAACGATCTCTATATGATGATTTGATCCTCATAAAGATAACTGCTCGGGAACATGTAGTTTTGATAAGGAAAAATGCAGTAAGTATTCTGGAAATATCCAAATTGTTTGACAAGAACGCAGTATGGAAGCTTACTGCAAAACTTAAATAACTTTAGGCGCCATTTTCTCGAAATTATTAAAAACGTCCTTACTGCATTCTTCGTTAGGACGGCAGAGTAGAGCGTCTATAAAACTACACCACGTGCAAATTGGGTTTTCACGTATTCCTTCATTTAATTTTCTTGTCCTTCACATTGCTCACGTGCACGAGACGATTTTCTCCAAAACGCACCACTCTTTGAAGCAAATTCTAGCAGAAAACAATGCAAAAACATTATAACTACGTATGTGTTTACTACAAATCCCGCCAAAAAAACTCTTCGTAAACTAATCCGAAATGTAAATGTTACCATGTTGATTCATATTAATTTAGTAGAAAAATTATTTTTTGTTTGTTTGCCCTTTTTAGGGCAGGTTAACGCTCATTGGCTATACTGCCTTGTCTGTAGTACATTTTTTTTCAGTAGTATTAGTTTACGTCTTCACTAATTTTTCTTTCACAGTTTTCAGTATTTTTTAGAAATATTGTATTTTTTTTCCATTGGCACTATATAAAATGATAGCACTTTTGCTGAAGCTTTGGCGGACTTCTTAGGGGAACCCAAAACAAAGCATACATACTTTTATTTCATTATCCTACACAAAAAACACATAAATGGTACTTTCTAGAACAATACACGGTGATTACTAAAATGTGATTTTTCGGATTATAAAAGAAAAATGACAAGCTTAAAGCTACAAATTAGAAAATTATGTAAATTTAAAAAACTGGCTATGTGCGAGTCGGGCACGTGCAGTGAGGGACTGAGGGTTACATACCATCACAAAATAATTAAATAAATTTTGTGTTGAGTATTCACCAAAATTTTTTTGTTTATCTCTGTTCGAGATCATAAGCCCAAGTACCTACGACTCACACTAGGCTGGTTTTTTTTTTGGGGTTCCGTACCTCGAAAGGAATCATGGAACCGTTATAGGATCACTGTGTAGTCCTCCGGTCTCTCTGTCTGTCCATCTTATCAAGACCCCTTTTCTCGGGAACGGGTGAAATATTGAGTTCTACGATCCCTTGCCAAGAGTAAGAAATTAATGCAGAAGTCAGAGATTTTGATACTTGCAAATTGACTCATAAAAACCTTTTGGTCCAGAACCACGAAAGGAGAATGGATATAATTGTATGGAGCTTGAGCTATCTGCGGCTACGAATGATTGTGATGTCTTTTGGTTTGGTTTAGTGTAACAATTACTGTGGAAAAATTTTATCGCCGAAATGTGAAAAAAAATACAATACATTACCTACTATTTTTTAGTTGCTTAGACAGATAGTTAACTCTGTATCTGTTCTTCCGTTACGATATTAAAGAAATATCCCAAAAAAGAGGATTTTTTCAGTTCCGTCAGGAACTGCATCAGCCTGTGCTTTTTCCACGGGATAAAATTTGTTTCCCGTTTGTTTTATAAAACCATTTTCATAAAAAGTCTTGTATAAAACACCTGTCGATGTCAGGTAAATCATTGTTGGTGACACGTTTATTATTGTCGACGATAGCTTAACACTGGCTTGCTAACGACGAGCATCTTAGTGTTTTTGAGTCGTGAACCGACCTTGGCCACCATGGGCTAGCATAAAAGAACATAAAATCATTAAATTTGTAAAGGGGTTTGGTTTCCTTGTCGATCAACAAAAGCAACTTTACTTTCACTTGGTGAGTCAATTGGAATATTGGAATTAGTGAGCCGTCAATTATTCTGGCTAATCTTGCTATATTAGCAACCCTTTGAAATAGTAGTAGTACGGCACGACAGTGGCATTTTCTGTCGGCCTATGTACTTCTTCAACGAAAATTTTGTTCACGGTTTCTTTGCAGACTCTTTTGAAAATCGCATATATGAAAAAAAAATGAAAAATGAAAAATGTTTATTTTAGTAACAAAATACAAAATATCTACAGACATGGATGGGACCCCCTTTTAAGTATACGGATACTTGTGCCAGGAGGTCCCGCGCTTCTATAGTAATTAGTTTCTTAACTTGAAATAAACAATATAAATTAGTAAGTTGCCAATTAAATTTAACATTTTGATGTATACAGGGTGTTTTTTTAATACCGAGCAAGCCTTAAGGGGGTGAATCCTGACATGATTCTAAACACATTCCACAAAAAAAAAGTGTAGGTACCTTAAATTTTTATAAAAAAATCTTTCATTTTTAAAAATAATGCACGATTTGAAAAGTTGAATGCACCGTCCGTTCCACGTGACGCACGCGACGTTGCCATGCCGCCGCAAAGAAGGGAAACTCCCGCGCGGGCGCTCCCGCCCGCGGCCCGCCCGGCCACCCGCTCGGCCCCACCGACCGACAATCGACAGTAACGTCCCGCTCGCGTTTGGTGCAGGTGGTGTTTGTGCTTTCGTAATACGCCCGGCGCGCTACGCCAGAATCTCTCTCACTGTACAGAATCTACGAGATCACGGACAATTCGAGACACCTCGACATGCCAGAGGTCAAGGCCAGCCCGGAATTTCATTACATCTCGAAGAAAGAATTCTTGAATACTTTCAAAACGAGCAAACACTTTGAACATTTAATGCGACTGATGTAAGTGAACATTTTTTTAAAAATCATTGTAAATCTTAAATTCGTTTAATCATTTGTAAATTGTAAATAAGTTGATTCAGTTTTTTAAGTAAAACACCTAATTTATACGTAACAAAAAAATTACCTTCCTAATTTTAGGGTTCCGTACTTTAAAAGAAAAAAAGGGTCCTTTTTTTAATTACTTTGTTGTCCGTCTGTATGTCTGCCCTTTTTGTCAGGAACGTGTGGAGGTGTCAAATTGAAATGAATCAAATCTGTAATCCCTTGAAGCTGTGAAAAAATCAAACTTCTAAGTTAACGTTATTTAAAAATAGCCGTTTTGACGTTCACAAGGGTACAAATTTCCTGGTGACCTAGAATCATGAAATTTGGCAAGTACACGTGAAGACAAAAATAAAATAAAACGTAAATTTGAAGTTATTTACAAAAAAAAATCTAAGTAGGAAGGTAAGGAACCCTTCATGTGAAACTCTGACTCGCGCTT
Source organism: Coleophora flavipennella (assembly GCA_947284805.1). Taxonomy (NCBI): domain Eukaryota; kingdom Metazoa; phylum Arthropoda; class Insecta; order Lepidoptera; family Coleophoridae; genus Coleophora; species Coleophora flavipennella. Next base: position 4,796,284 of record OX369297.1, read on the forward strand.
CGTTTTTTTTATTGTGTTGTTGCCAGTCAGCTTAATTAGGTATTTTGACGGTCCTAAGCCCGTACATTACGAAGGGAAAACTGACTCAATCTATCGAAATGACGCAGAATGATTTTGTTTTTTATTTTATTAAAAAACACTTATTTACTGAAATCCAAAGTTATTCACGATCGTGACGAGGTACGTAGGTAGAAATCGTGCGACGTTGCCGTCTTGTTGCAATATCCGAACGTCACGCGCAAGTTTACTGACCCCAGCCAGCTGTACGACGGTAGCTTTGCGATGTGGACTTTTTTAGACAAACTTAAATAATGATTGTGGGAAAACTAGTAAAGATTTTTATTTGAAAAAAAATCCTTATTTTTTTTCTCGTGGCTACATAACACCCCCTAAGGCTTGCTCGGTATTAAAAAAACACCCTGTATGTATGCATGTGTGTGTATGCTCGTGTGTAATCATGAGTGTGCGCATGTGTGTGTGTGTGCGTATGTGTGTGTATGTATGTGTGCGTATTATGTGTTTACCTTTCTTTGTTTATTTAATCATCTAGACAACTAAAGTTTAAACAATCACCTGCATCAGTGCCTCAACTCCCTCGTAAGTGAGGGAATTTAGCCAGTACATTAATTTTTCTTTACATTTATTTAGTGCTAAAAGGTATATACAAAGTATTTTATTTATTTTGTTGTATAGATACTTAGATTGGTTGTTATATTGATTTTTAGCAAAAACAGTCTTAACTGGATCTAGTTTACATACTATGTCTTGTCTTCTCTTTTTGGTTATGTTAGCGTTATAGGGTAGTGATTTGTGCTTCTTAAGTATGATTTGTAGGACATAGAGTTTTCTTACTGTGAGTAATCGGCATAATGAGTACAGTTGCTCCGTTGGAAATCTGTACTTTTTAAAATGTATAGTTTTTATTAAAGAACGTTGCCCTCTCTCCAACTCAAGAAACTTCATTTTTGAGGCTCCACCCCAGATAGTGATACAATATGATAATACTGATTGTACTAGGGCAATATAAATTTGATGTAGTAAAGTGACCGGGGCAACATGTCTCAGGGATTTGAAGATCCATATTAGTTTCCTGATTCTGCTTGTAACCATTTCCAGCTGAGAATGCCATGACAATCTTTGGTCTATGATAATTCCCAAGTATTTCGTTGAAGTTACTTTTTCTATTGTAGGACAGTTGCAATTATCATTTGGAATTTTATTACACGTATGAACTTTAATCTTTAAGTTTGTTTTAGGTTGGGTCATGATGTTAATGGTAAAGCATATGTAATTCGTTTCTGACGCATTTAGTGTTAACAGATTAATATTAAGCCATTTTGCTACGTAAGCCAGTTCTTTTTCAGTAATTTTCTTGATGTCTTCCCAAGATTTCCCAGTGAAAACAATAGCGGTGTCATCAGCATAAGATTTCCCAGTGTCTAACTTTAGATTACATAAATCGTTTATATATATATTAAAAACAATGTAGGACCTAGGACACTGCCTTGTGGAACTCCAAATGTGACTGGTAAGGCATTGCTTGTGTATTCTTCAATTTTGACTTTCTGTTTACGATCACATAAGTAACTTTTGAACAGAAGCAAAGATTTGTCTCTTATATATGCATCGTAGCCTTTGATATCCCATGTCCATCAGCACTTATGTAATATTGCAATCCCGCACCCATCCAATGTAACGCACATAAAAGTTGTTGCACAGATTCTAGAGCTTTATTTATATTTGTTGAGTATTTCAATTGGCCTCCTATTTTAGCTAAAATATATTCTACCGCCACTGTAGTGATACGGAATTTTTCGTCTAAGAGAAGTTTATTCTTTCTCTAAATTCTCTACTTCGTCTATTTTCTTCTAAATAATCATCATCACTGTCACTACTATTTTCACTGCTAGAATTTAACATAGATAAAGAATAGAATAAAATAGAATAAAATAGTATTATAATAAATAAAATAAAATAAGTTTATTGTTTTTAACAAGGAGTACACTTTGAGATGGGGTCGGTGTCTCCTTTTAAGCATAAACAGCCTGTGTCAGGAGGCACCGCTCTTCCTTAACATAATAAATGTTGTTCCCGTTAAAATTTTTACTTACAGATGAAACAAAAAAAAAATATATATATAACAATCATATTAGGACAATTTGAGATAAGCAAAGTAATATAAAATTGCAAAAGTATCTATAGTAGTATTGTATCACATTATTTATAAATTTTAAAATACATACCTATCACTGAAAATGTAGCAGCTCATGTAGACCACAGCGCTGATTTTCAGCTATAAAACTATACTACTTAAGTAAAAGTATAGTAAAAATAAAATGCAAAGGGTAGTCCTATTTTTTATTTTTAATATATTTTCTATTTAAGTAATATTTATTTTCTCCATGACTCGATAATTGTCATCTAATCCTAACAAAGGCCAAGGGCGCCTATCTAAAATGTGCGACAATTCTATAAATTTAAAATTGTGTATTGATAATTATGCGTTTAATACATGACAATTGTAAGAAAATCTTCGACAATGTGTCGAATTTTCATTGACACTCGTAAACTTTTATGAAACGCTCAATTGTCGAATTTTCGTAACAATTTGACAATCTTGTCGGCTTTTCCGATTAAAAATACGTGAGATCTCATGTTTTATGAAACGTAGAATTAGGTATCGAATTCTTGACTTGTCACCTATCACATGTCACTGACAAGAAACTGACTGTCACTGAAACGGGGGGTGATTTTTTTTTCGCTGACGTACCGTATCGTGTGGGGTATCACTAAATAGGTCTTTTAAAACAACTGAGGGTTTGCTAAAACCATTTTTTGATTTAGAGATCGTTTTTCGAAATATTAAGCTTTAAAGTCTTATTTTGGTTTGCACTTGGTCGGTTTTTTTTTGACATAGGGACACAACTAACACAATTATCATCGGTTTTGTTTGCATCACTTTTGTACTATACCCACCAGCACCAGATTTGATTGACTTTGGTATAATTCCCTTGAATATTCGCGGTGGACTTCTCTTGTGCGTTGCACCGACATTTAATTTAGTAGAAATACATGACATGGCAATGGCAACCCTAGCTACCACGTCACGCAGGCAGTTGTCTGTCACATCGCGATATTTTTGTGGCTCTTTTTTGGGGTGTGTGCATTCTTTATTTGTGTTGTGCTACTTATGTGGATAATTAGGTGATATTCCTTTTTTACCGGGTAAGTTTGCAACCATTTATTGTTTATCAATCACCAGAAAATCCAGCCGAACGTTTCTCCCTACCCGTGTTCCGACACCTATCACCATCCGCATTTCGATTACCGGCTACCGTAATTTTATTGTCGCCGCACGCATATGTATATTTTATGATAAAATGTGAACACCAGTGTGTGTTGCAGAGTCCTGCGAAGATTTCGCTGAGCTAAAATGAATGGTTCAGCAAATATTGTAGTGTAAATGTCACGCGGCTAAGTACTTGTCAACTACCGCTGGAAATTCCGTGGCTCACTTTCTCACATGTCCGTCTTTTCGTTGCAGATAGTGATCCTAAACCACCAAGATGCCGAAATCGGTGAGTTTTGCTGTTTTCTATTGATATTATTGCAATATCCGCCGAGTTGCCCGAGTAGGTTGTCGACAGACAAACGTAGGTAGATGCGTGTTTTTACTGATTTCACCTCTGCAATGTGAACACAGCAAGTGAATCATTGAGCAAACGTTGGAACTGTCTTAATTTTACTTTCTACACTACTATTAGCGATAATAGTCTGTAGGATGTTCTGCTAACTTTTAGTACCTAGTTGTAGAAGTAATGAATGAAAGGCTTAGTACGTTCTCCGCGACATTAGCTTCTAGCTGGGTGGGTACTATTTTGAGTATTGTGATACAAATTGGATTCGGAAGATAGTAGAATGGGCAAATATTTTAAAGTGCAGGTCTTGGATGACTTTTTTGCTACTGATGTTCATTTAAAAAATCAGCCATAGATGTTAAAAATGTATTTAAAAAAAATTAAATCTTTTATACAATCAAAGATAATAATAGTGTGTTTACTGTAAAATTCTACAAATTATAGGTTATCATGTTGTACATATTAGATAAGACAATCTTCTTATATCATAAAGTAGTGTATGAAGGTTCTTTTAAGAAGACATTAGCATGTGTCTAAATTGTTTTAGTATGACTAATACTATTGGTACCTTCATGCACAAAGCATAATTTTTAAATAAAATTAATCACATGAATGAAACTTCCATTCCTACTTAATTACACAAATTTTAATCTACTCTTACTAAATGTAGCCACTATTTTGAATGAAAAAAGTATTTTTTTAATTGAAACATAAAATAGAACTGCATGATGGAATGCATAGTGTTAAATGGCCTCCAACAGGTGGCCTCATGATGTAGTCAGGCTTGCAGAAAGAGGTAGAGTGCAAGGGGCTCTGGGTTGTACTAAGTAAAATTTATTGGCGAGGCCTGTGTCCAAGAGTTGATGTTTTATAGCTGGGGTGTGTTCCAAACAGTTCTTCTTGTTCATATCCTCATGACTAAGGGATGTGACCTTCGTGGGTTGCTCTCACATCCACAGCTCTCCAGGCCCCTCAATCTTGTGTGCAGTGTATGTTGGCTGTAGGTTCATACCGGTAATTGCCTTGAACGCATCAGCCCATCGCATAGGCATTTGTCCTCTGCTCCTTTTTCCTTCCATACAGCCAGTGATGATAAGCTTATTCAAGCTGTCCAAAACAGTTAACAGCCCATAAACGTCCCCACTGCTGGGGCACGAGTCTCTTCTAAACTTGGGAAGTTTAAGCCATACTCCACACATGGGGACCAAGTTCAGGTTGGTGGAGTTTGTCGGGGCTAGTGATGAAACCCACTTTCAGAAGCCACCTATAGGGCATAAAACACAGTTTAAAAACTGCCATCTAGTGATAACAATAGCACCAAGGGCTTAACGGTCTGTGCAAAGAATAGAAACGGTTGAGAATAATGCCACAAACAGTCAAACCCATCCAGGTAAAAACTTTGCTTCAGGTCAGTTAACCTGCATGATTAGCCTTACCATACAAGTCGCACTGAGCTATGACCTCTACAAACCGAAAGTTAACTGACGGGTAGTCATTCACGTGGGATTTTAGAGAGAGAAAGAAGAGTGTGATAAACATTTTTTTTGAAAGTCCAAAATGTTGTATGTCTCTTTAGGTAAATTATGTGAAATCTCATGTTACTATAAGATCTTTGCACCATAATCAATAATGAAAACTCTGATTCCAAAAACTGTTAATGTAGGGAGTTCTGATAAATTAAAATGCTATCTCATTATGGGAACACTATGTGACTTCAAGAGAGAAAGAAGGAATGTTGTAGAAAAAAAAGTAGAAATTGCTATACCACCAACCAAACCAAGCCTTTCAAAGTTGGACTCCACTGGAAAAGACCCTAATGGACCTCCAGCAGTAGAGACATTGTAGGTTGTTAAGTAATGAACATTTTATGTGGATAGTAGTAGCCTACTACCCTCTAATAGTTTATTTATTTTATCACCAACTACTAGTAGGTAATAAAATAAATAAAATTTCTATTAACTATCAGGTCACACTGTAACACTCATACCTAATAAAAATCCTTTGCAATAAAATGTTATTTATTATTATGTTAGTTAGTCTATAGTTAGGACAGTTGTTAAAAGGTAACAAATGACATAAAACAATGAAAATACACTGGTTAAATTAGAATTGGTTTTTACTTCAATTATTGTGCAAGCCCAGTTGAGCTGGGTAACAATAGTTATTTTACTAGAGTGGTAAAAAGGTAAATAACAAACAAGTGATGTTAGTAAGCCTGACCCGCTGGCGAGAGTTTACCGTCGTCTTGTGTTTGCCATTTAACTTTTACACCCACCATATGACGTTTTTCAATACAGTTATGAGAGAACAGGTAAAATAAATAAGGACCATAAAAGAAAAACAAAATACATAGGTTTCGGCAACCAAAGTTCATTTTACGCGACTAGTGGCTCATTTCAAATGTCTGGGGGAGTAATCTCATTTTGTTTTCCCTATACATTCATTCATATCGGCTCATTTGGGTCCCCACCGAAGGGCTCGAGCCTACCTTAGTCGACCATGCGGGCCCAGTGCAGGTTGGTCGACTTCACACACAACCTGCGAGTTTCTTCTCAGGTGTGTGCAGGTTTCCTCACGATGTTTGCCTTCACCATAAGAGCGTCATTCCATATACATACATAAGTTTTTTCACACATGTATTAACTATTCATTATTTTTTCGTATTCACAATTAAAACAATATTCAGTTTTACGAAAATTGCGCCTTATTTTAGCTAGGCATACATACACATGATTAATTTTTTTTAAATATTACCATCAATAGATTACAATAAGGCTTGGGATAATATTGTAAGTATTAAAACCTCCTTGGAAAAGATAAACTATTCCTTGGTGTCACTTTTGCGCTTCATGCGTCATTGATCTCCTGACAGGCCACCATGGTATTTATTCTCCTTTCTTCAACCCAAATGCACTGTAAACTGGCATATATAGTACCACATTTCAAGCAACTGTATTGAGAAATAATATCCACTAATTGTATCTGTTCATTAAGGATAATAATACCTGGCATTACTATGATTCATTGGTTTTTTGTTAACCTTTAATCAGTTGATAATGTTAGTAATAAATGAATACAATGTCTCATGGGATGAAAATATTACCTTACCTTTGAAATATTTTACCTTTTTTTTTGCTTCTATTTTATGTACCTACATAATGGCATATATTATTTACTATTATTGTGCATCATATATGTGTTTTGCATTGCAGATACTCGGTTATATTAGCAACGCATTAGATATGAGCGGCAGTGACAGTGCATTGGTCAGTCAGTGTGCGTTTTGAAAATGTGTGTTCCCCTCATTTTGTATTAACCCACTTTACCCTGAAAAAATCTTTTTTTTTATATAATTGCATGTGATTTGTTATCTTATTCCTGATTTGGAAAAAAGTATTTAATTTTTTTTTAATGCAATTTATTTAATTTTGTTTGTTTTAATGATTGTTAGAGGGTAATCTGGCTTAATGCTACTTTTAATTAAATTAGCTAGATTTTGCCCCTCTTAAGCTATGAATCCTAATAAAAAGCCGAAACATATAGATTTTATGATTTAGTCTTGCTGAAAAGTCTGTAAAGTGTGGCTTGTTTTTTGTTTTTCAGAAACACCTGTCATTTGCAATTTCTTAAGATTTTTATTAAGTGCTTTTTAATGTGTTTAACTAATTTTTACTTTCAAGCCACTTAGGAGCGATAGTGTCCTATTGAGCTTAAACTAGATTATTAATAAGTTTTTCATAAAGTCTTCACCCCTTGTCTATGTTTCTAGGTATAGTATTTTTTAATGTTAATTTTTGTACTCAGTTTACTAAGAATTTTGCTTAGAGTGGCTGTACAATTTATTTCCCAGTGCTAGTCAATAGGGCTATTTTGGCTCCAGTTGGTTTACTTTAACGCTAATTTCTCTGTACAACGAAAACTCTCAATAACGTCACAAAATGCGCAGTCTCTTGAGTGTCGCTATATAGACTACACTGTATATATTTTTTATTTATTTAAGTGTGTTTATCTCTTGTTTAGTTGTTTGGAAAACAGTTTAAAGGATAGCATATGGCTGTAAAAAAACTCTTTTTAGTAAGCTAACATGTCCCTTGACATTATATTTTATGTAAATAAAAAAATACACATGTTTGACTGTCGTATCTGAGAGAGTCGTTCGGTTGCGTAAAATGCCAGGTAAGCGGCATTCTTTGTGTCGTGTCAACACGCTAGTACGTGCGCTATGTGTACACTCACCACCGTGAGATAAGTGAATGACAAAACAAGCATATTTTTGTCGCTTGCGTTGATGTCTTTCGTTTGTAATGTGATTAGGTATCATTGACATTATACTATGTAGTTGTCTGAAAAGATGTGGTGGTACGGAACCCTCGGAGTGCTAGTCCGACTCGCACTTTGCCGGTTTTATACCGATTTCTTTCAAATTTTGCAGCTCAATCGAATGCAAAAATTCTCATATAAATAACTTCTTTTAATTGATATTTATATATGTACTAAATTCAATATATCTTATGTGCTTGAGATAAGTGGCAATAACGAACATTAAAGTACCTTTCATTAGAATTTTCCAACAATGTAAACAATAACCTAACCTAAAAATTAAATTATTTCTTTATAAAACAATTCGGACACCAATGTTTTCGGTTATTTATGTTACATGTATGTTACGTTATTAAATTTGTAATATTAATAACTGAAAGCATTTCGTTACTAATATTGGTATCAGACAATGACTTCTATATTATCAGAATTGTTTTATAAAGAAATATTTAATTTTTAGGTTAGGTTATTCTTTACATTGTAGGAAAATTGTGATAACAGGTACTTTACGATTTTTTTTTGGCGTTTCTTTTCAAGAAAATTCAAGATAAAGAATGAACTTTCCTATAGTTTATCTTATAGAACTATGGCAAAAACATAATATTCTCAAAAGTTTGGTGTTATAAAAAACCGTATGTTGGAAGTTTTATAATGTTGTCGATTTTTTACCAAAGAAAGATAAGGGATGAACTTTGGTATAGTTTCTCTTATATAACTATGGCAAAAACATAAGATTCTCAAAAGTTTTGTGTTATAGATGCTTATAAAAAACCGCATGTTGGAAGTTTTATAATGTTGTCGATTTTTTACCAAAGAAATTTTTGTAACTGTATTGTTTAACTGTTTTAATGTTTTTTTTTTAACATTTTGCTTCGCCCTCGTGGATATCGAAGGTGCGCGAGCTTTTTTCTTCCTGGAAATCTAATTCGGACTATAACGAAAATTTTAAAACAACAACTAGCAAAATTGGTTCAGCCGTTTTGTTTACGCTTATCAACATCATTTCATTTTATTGGAATAGATTGACATTTTGTTTTGACGATCATGTTGCACTTTGACGATTTTAAATATAATTATGTTGTTCTGGTGGCTAATACAGCCCCCCCCCCTTAATTAAAAAGAAAAAGTTAGTGTGTTAGTGAAGTTAGTGTACAACTAATTACATTATATAATTCTAGTTTCATATTCATACTAACAACTTCTTCTTTTTAACTTAGACCATACAATAACTTTTTTACAAGCTTCTGTTAAACTTCGTGCCATAGTTTATTTATTTATACGGTTCAAATATTGCAGTCGATTTTAATGCGACTTCCAGGGGTCCGATTGAGCTGAAATTGGTATAAATTTTGGTGACAATAGACTATAGACTCTTGGTATTCGGAAATATTTTATACTATGATGAACCATGTAGGTGGAATCAAGGTCTCCAGGATCCTCTATTGTTTTCAATAGAATCGTAAATTTGCGTTAGAATTTATTGAAATTTAAGTCCAATTTCAAAAACGCAATATTTGAACCGTAAAAATAAATAACCTTTGGCGCGAAGTTTAACAGAAGCTTGTAAAAAAGTTATTGTATGGTGTAAGTGAATATGGCGCGCAGAATGTACTCACGGCACGCTGGCCGCAGGAAGGAAGTAGGAAAGTAGGACAAGCTTTATCGGGTTAGTGGACATTGCACTATACGTAGATTATCTATTTTGACGCTTTTATATATAGGGTGACTTTTAATTAGTTCTTGATACCAAAGGATATGGATGTACTGGTGATTACAAACAACTTTCCCAAAGAAACTATATGTCAAATATGCAAAAAAAAATTTTGATGCTTTATACATCTTTACAGATTTGTTAACGTGTTACGTTTTGAGGACCAACAATTTTTTTTCATATTTGACCTATAGTTTCCTTGGCAAAGTTGTTTGTAAACAGTTCTCGAGTACATGTGCATATCTTTTATTATCAAGAACTAATTAAAAGTCATCCTATATATAAGGTGTAACAAAATTAGCTGAAACTATTTTAACTGGTGCTTCTACTCATGAAACTGAACAACTTTCCCCATTGGCAAGCACCAGTTAAAATAGTTTCAGCTAATTTTGTTAGACCTTTTACACAGGATTTGACAAAATTGGTGTTAGCTTCTGCTCATTAAACTGGAGAACTTTTATTCCACTAATTTCATAAAATAACAAAAATAATTTCATCGTTGCGACTCCAAGACCTCCTATTTTTCACTTTCGGCGTTATTACTTTTTTAGGGTTCCGTAAATCCAACAGGTGACCAACGGGACCCTATTACTAAGCCTCCGCTGTCTGTCTTCTTATGTATAAGTAAAAGCGCTTTGGGCATTTTTTGAGATGGGAAAAAACCATTGAACTCGAGACACCGTTATGTTACCGAGACCGATACCAACACCTTACCAGGATCACTCGCAGGGTCAAAACTTTGTCAGCCTAGTCGTTCGCCAGGAACACAAGTTGACCGCTTTAATTGATTATCTCGTAAATATGAATTTACATATAGGAGGTCTTAAAGTCGCAACGGCGAATTAAACTTTCACAAAAACGATCAGCTGGTGAATTTTGAGTATTTTTAAGGAAAGTTGTTCAGTATGATGAGTAGAAGCTCCGCTGAACGGCATCTACACCAATTTGGTTACACCTGTGTATATACGTATATAAACATATACAAATTTTAACCTTAAACATACTTGCTGGGGAAAAGACCATAGAAAACTCTTAATGAGATTTGAAACATTAAATGAAGGAATATTGGTTCCTATTAATTTAAAAAACACTAGTCCCGTTTTTTGATGTTCCCGCACTGGACAAGCAATAGCAGCAGTAAACAACAAAAATGTCGCGAGCGCACCTAGCGCGAAATTATTCACATTATCTGACGACATGAATTTCAGATAAATATTTCGCTCGCTTTTAACAGCGCCTAGGTACATCATGAATCACATTCACCCATCACTTCTAAGCCAAGGACGCTTATAGAACGAGATAAGAACGAGCGAAGTATCATACCCGAAAATTTTTCATTAGATACCGGATATTCTAGGGGTTATCCAGAAAGGGTGTTGATACCGCAGTTTGCAAAAATATTTTTCTGTCTGCTTGGGCTTACGTTTGATTGCATAGTCCGATGCAGTTCCGGCGGGAACTGACAAAATGCTCTGTTTTTGATTAATTTCTTTAACAATGAACAATGGATTGTTGTGTTTTTTTTTGCACAGATCGGGGGGGGGGGGGGGGGAAATGACATAATTTAGTAATAAGCATATCCTGACATAGTTTCCGTGGGATCTGGGGAATACTCATTTCCACGCTCGCGCACGTCAGCGTCGCAACGGACTTCAAAGGAGCAACGGATTGAAGTGATGTTTTTGTATAGAATTGGTTGAAGGGGTGGGAAGTGACATAGACTGCTAATCAGAATAGCCCGATATAGTTACTTAGGGATCTGGAGAAAACTCACCTCCACGCTCGCGAGCCGCTACTACTCATCCTTAGACAGTCATAAACAGATTTCAACGCAGGTGAAGCCGCGGGCAAAAGCTAGTTACAAATAAAGTAAAGTTTGCCCTTCAATCCGTTTATAGTACCTACCCGTTGATTTTAAGGGTTCCTTAACCATACTGCCGTCGTAACAGAGAACACAGTAACTTTGAAAAAGTCGTTTCGAGAAAAACGCGCGTAAAGTTTTTTGGAAACTATGCTCGATTGTGACAAATTTATGAAAGTAAGCAACCTACCTAGAATGTATAGTGATAAGAAAAACGTTGTGCTTTAAATGTGTGTTTTTAATTTTTATGTATGTTTATTATATTTTGTGTTAAATACATAACTGTGTTCTTGTTGATAAAATAAATAAACAACAAATTGTTGTACTAGAGTAAATAACAGTAACTGACATAGTTACTGTGTACTAGCTAAGATTAACGAAATGCTATGTAAAGATACTGATAAATTCTTTACTTGATCGCAGTTACTGTTATTTTGCTGTGTTTTAATCTAATTTACTTAACGAAATTTAGTAAGTTGTGAATCTAGTAAGTCAAATTGCTGTGTTTCAACTTAAAATGATAAAGGCTAGCGATGGTTGACTAATCCAGTATTTTGTAATACTGTGTTATAGACTAAACTTTGCAAATTATTATACCAACAATGATATTATTTTATTTAAAAAAATGTATTGAAAAAGCATAAATATGGCCTAGGTAAATTATTTATATTATTTTTCAAATAAAAAACAAATAATTACTAATTAAATTTTACTGTTAAAATGAAGGTTACAGCTAAACAAAAACTGATTCCTTTCTAGTCTTTAAAATTTAAAAATAATCTTAAATAAGTCTTTTGAATCACTTTTTGGACATAGTTTTAAACAAAACAAAATTAGCAAACTTTAAACAAATTATTACCATGTCTAGTTAAGGCTTTACTTTTTAAAACAAATGAGATCAGTTAGCCATATTATTATAAAATAATTATACACAAAAGTTACTTAATATGATATATGTATGTAAGTAACGCAAAATCTCTCGTTTGGTTGGTCGTCTTTTCCTTTTATGTTAAGACTTTTTAAAACTAATATTATTATACAAACATTATATACGTTTATTATACAAACTAATTTTACTTATTACCTGATGAAGAGGATGGTGGTATTAAAATTATTTAGTTTTATGAATGAATTTAACCGCCTCCGTGGCGTTATGGATAGTCCATTCGCTTCACACCAGGAATTCGCGGGTTCGATTCCGGCGGGGTTAACTTGTAAGACTCGGTTTGGTTGGTGGTAGGGCATTTTCTAAGCCCGCCTGGCTAGCTACCACCATCTTATCTAAGTCTTGCCGCCAAACATTAGTGTTAACAACATTGATGTGTTCCGACTTGAAGATAAGATAGCCAGTTCTCCATTGCATTGGGCAATCTTGGTTAGCCCGCTTCCATCTTCGGCATTATCGTCACTTACCATCAGGTGAGATGATGCCAAGGGCTTACCAATCGTGAATAAAAAAATAATAATCGAGAGATCCTGCGTTATTTACCTAATTACAGAAGGCTTTCGAAAAACAACAAATTCATGTTTAGATAAACTCAACAAAAGATCCAGTTTACAAATACAAAATTGTATAAAATTTCACATTACTAGGTAATCACAGCAATCACAGCCATCTTCAATATCTGTACACAGATCTAGAGCCATATCATTTTTGGGTAATTGTGTCCAAAATATAAGACGACTAGAAGGCATGGGTGGTCCCAGTTTGCCAATAATAGCATTTTTTCGTTGCGTGCTTATTCCTTTTGGGGAAGATTTTAAGACAGGACAAGGAACACCCACCATTCTTTTCGCACTTTGCTTTCAAAAACTGTACCTCAGTAAAATTTACTTCTTGAAACGACTTTTAAATATATAAGATGTAAGAATTTCGTTTGACTTGTACTTTTACCAATTCACGCAAATATATTCTAGGACACAGTTTCTTGAGGCGTTGAGTAGATGAATGGTCTTCGAAATTAGCGAAATCGCTAACGGTCATGCATCTTGACGTCGTCTTTTTCAGAGTTGGATGATTTGACAATATTCTCAAAGTCATCAAAATCGTATATTTTTGGTTTGCGCTTCATTGAAAGTTTAACTTGGTGATGGAAGAAATCAGCTGACATGAAGCTGTGCCCGGGCTCGAAGTATTTGAGGGTTATACTCTCTGCGGATATTTCATCGCTGTTGATTATGTAAATTATAAAACAAAATAGCATCCAGCACTAATTTTGTGAAGCACTGTTATAAGTCCAAATAATTATGTTACTAACATCTCTCTAATATGTGAAAAACTGGTAAAAAGTGCTGGTTATGTCTTCTGCTCTACGTCCAGACACAGCTTCATGCCAGATAACGGCGAGTGGTTTTTAATTTGCTTGATTGCCAGCAGGCACAAAACTTTGGTTGAAAACGATCAATCTAGGACAAAATAAAACTAACTCGAATGAATCTAATCATGGAAGCATTACAAGTTTTTAAAGATCAGCCGAGTAATAAATGCTTTCCAAATTTTGTTCTTTTGCCGCATCATTTGGGTATTATTGTTGTCTTGTCTCCGTAACCCGTTTTTTATGAGAACTGTAATTAGTCAAATGGTACAGTCTTCATCTGGACTTTGACTGTGATTAGGATCATGCTTGTTAAATTTTTCACAGGCCTCACACTCTTCATGGCCTTATTTTCTAAGAGAAATATTTAACTCCTTTTTAACACAATTTCTCTACAGTTCATATGAACATTTAACATTTGGATACTTTTCCTTGAAATGAATAAACATTGAATTCACTGTTAAATCTGAGGGTAAATATTTTTATTCTGCGCATGTTCCCTGCGATAGTGTAATACATACAACCGGATCAAATGATATAATGTGATCGTTAATAATTTGTCGATCCGTAAGACTGTTTTTTAATGTTTCCCTCTTTTGTCTCCATTGCAAGATTTGGATTAGATATAGCTTTTAAGACAGCAGTCATTTTTATGGTGATAGCCCAACGTAGTAAGAAAAAATGCTTACAAACTTCTATTGGCTCTTGATTTTCAGGTGACAATTTGAGATGATATTTTACTGTAATATGCCGTTGCGAATCTTCCGTAGTTTTGTGTTTTGTAGGTAATCTGGTTGTATTATTGGTTAAAAATGTTATTTTACTTAGCCTTTCTAGATTCTATAATCCCTCATTTATTTCTTGTCTTCTTCGGTAAACGATTAACATTTTTTTAAATTTGTCTGAACATGGTTTATTTACAGCATACTGTTTTATTTTCTCCTGCAACTTCGTTTCCAATCTGTCTTTTAACTTTGAAGTATATATCCGTGCATCGACTGACTCGTCACTCCAAAACACACAAGCCCCTCACCTCCTACCCACCCCGCACATCCCTTAAACTTAGCTAAAACCCAGTAAGTATTGTTTTCGCGTGCGAAAGGTCTAGGCAAAAAAACAGTAAGTAGTTAAATACTGTTATTTTGTCAAGGAACTTAAATAATAGATTGCCAACGTAATTCTCTTATAACACAGTATATTAGATACTGTATTTCTGCCAAGTGATATATTATAATCACGAAATCTTGAGCTAATTTATAACACAGTATTTGGAAAAAAGGCTGTGTTTTAGACTAGCAAGAGCATTTTGCTATGTTCTTATCTAAAGTTTGCTCCTTATTGTATTTATTGTTTATTACTATTAACACAGTAACCTCTTACTTACTGTTTTCAAGATAAGTAATACCTACATGCTGTGTTTTGATCTATTTATTTGGTCTTAGTTTGCTAAAGTTACTGTGTTTTTAGTTACCGTATCTCTGGAACCAGAAGTGCTAGAAATAAACCGAAAATTTTGCCGGGTAGAGTTCATTCTCATTGTTACGGTAATAAAATAAAAGTAAAAACACAGTAACTTAAGATACTGTGCTTTCTGTTACGACGGCAGCATAGGTGTGATGGTACGGTAAGGAACCCTCCGTGCGAGAGTCCGACTTACACTTGGCTGGTTTTTCTAAGACAGTGACTTGATGCTACAGTTTTAACCGCATCCGTGTGGCGTAATGGTTGGTCCATCAGCTTCACATAAGGAGATCTACCTATTGCGGTTCAAAGGAAAAGCGTAGCTTAGTAATAGGGACCCGTTTACTTTTGAACACGGAACCCTAACAGCTTCCACTCGCATGAACCCTAACAGCTTCCACTCGCATGAACCCTAACAGCTTCCACTCGCATGAATCCTAACAGCTTCCACTCGCATGAACCCTAACAGCTTCCACTCGCATGAACCCTAACAGCTTCCACTCGCATGAACCCTAACAGCTTCCACTCGCATGAACCCTAACAGCTTCCACTCGCATGAACCCTAACAGCTTCCACTCGCATGAACCCTAACAGCTTCCACTCGCATGAACCCTAACAGCTTCCACTCGCATAACACGTCTCAGTATCACCTGTTTTTAATAACATTATTATTTATGGGAAACGTGTTCTAATGGGAGTGGGATGCAAAAACTTTCATTGTTTCGTATACGGTACACGTTCCAAGTGAATAATTTTAATTACGTTAGTAATGTACGCTTGCGGTTTAAGGCATTTATATTATAAACTAGCTGGGGTACCCGGCTTCGCCCAGGGAGTAGCCCCACCTCTTTGTCGTTGATGTTCCACCTTTACGCACGAAGCGCTTTGCTTCTTCCTTCATCATGCGAACAGCCAAGGAGTGGAATTCCCTGCCGGCGTCTGTATTCCTCGATTTGTATAATTTAGGAATCTTCAAGACGAGAGTGAATAGGCACTATTTGAGCTTGCGTGTTACATCGTCGGCTGCATCGGCACTTACCATCAGCCAAACGCACTCAAATTTTTAATAAAAGATAAAAAAAACGAATCACAAAGTTTCCTCATTTTTCTCAAAGAAAAGGAATTTAGAATTTGATCATAAAAGTGTTTCCTAAAGTTTTAAGTTTGTATGTTTGCTATAAATTAATTATTGCCAAGACGAAAATTAGGTAAGTAATAAATAATTTTCAGTCAACAAAATTTTAACACAAACACATTAAAAATTTTAATAAAAAAAAGAAAAAAAAGATGTGTGCTCACGTCGTATCGCATACTCGTTCATTTTATACATAACTAGCTGTCCCGGCGAACTTCGTACCGCCTTACATTACATTACACTGCCCTGCCCTACCCTACACTACCCTACACTACACTACCCTACCCTACACTACCCTACCCTACCCTACCCTACACACACTACACTACACTACCCTACACTACTCTACACTACCCTACACTACCCTACACTACCCTACCCTACCCTACACTACCCTACCCTACACTACCCTACCCTACCCTATCCTATCTCTCAAGTTGGATCGAACTGCACATGGTGTGCGAATTTTATTATAATCGGTTAAGTGGTTTAGGAGTCCATTGAGGACAAACATTGTGACACGAGATTTATATATATTAAGATTAAGATAAGATATAGTCACTCGGTCCGCCGAATGGATCACGAATCAATTTACAATTCACTGGCATTAAAAAAATACTAGAGGCGTTCTAAGGTTAACCTACCTATCTTAATTACGGATTTCAAATTTCCCAATTTTAATTTCCCGAATATTTTTACATCGTCCGTCACCTGCCGATCAGTTATCTAATGAAATTAATGGTGAAAGGTTTTCGGAACATTCGGAATTAAGGCTTCTCCGTCCCTTAAATTAGCAACTCGTTTCACGATGTTTCAGACATCGAACGAAATAGCTTGGAAATAAAGTTGTTGTCGGCTTGTACTGCAACGTGGCTGTTACGTCAATCGTTGTGGACGAATCGTGCGAAAATTGTGGTTTTATTAATAAATAAAATAAGACGAATTTCCAAAAAGTATGAAAACGTAATCATTTTATATTGTTTTGTTAAGGTTATAAATTATCATAATGATTCGATTAAAATTGCAGCAGTTCTATAGTGACAACTAGAATAAGAGGGTGCATAAAAAAGAATTCGAGGAAATCAAAATCACTCCTCATGTCTTGTAAATTACAAATCATTTTTTTAAATAAAAAAGATCATTAATTGAAGTAAAAAGTGGTTACAAAGTTGGTCGTGGACGGCGGTATACATATACGTATAAGCCATAGGAAACCTGTTTAAACATTCCTGACTGTAGGCACGCACTGTACCTACACCAAAGGGTAGGGATTATTATTCAGTCCAATAAATTAAAATGTTATTTGTGTAACAAGGGGACAAACTACTATTTTTTTCCGAGGGCGTTAGTTTGAATCTTGAGTAGAACCCTGAGCTTAGCGATGAATTCAATACATGTCGCCCGAGAATACCTAAAATATTTTGGCTCCGAGCGGGGCACACAATTTTGGCTCCGAGCGGGGCACACAATTTTGGGCCTGAGTGACGCACACAATTTTCCATCACTTCCTTTATCACTTTGGCGTCATCCGTCACGATCCTGCGCCACTTCTTACCAATTTGGCTATTTTTGAAATGAAATTCTAGGTATTTTTAGGTGTTTGCATATTATACAAATAATATGTTTGAAAACAGTAAATTAACCCTGCAGTTGTCGCGCGGATTATACTTATATGTAATCCATGGAAATTAAAAATGAAATTCTTCGTTAACAGTTCAAGTCAGGACTCCGTGTACTTTAAGTATGATAATCCTCACCCCCGCTCTGTTCATTCCAAATAAAATAGTTCCCGTTTAGAAAATAATAGTTGATTTGTTTTCGCAATGAGCGATAACGCGTAATAAGGTCTCATATAATCCAAAGTAAATTTACAAAGACGATTTAAAAGAAGTTTGTGTTTTGGTTTATTTTGACAAAACTGTTAATTATTCTGTTTAGTTTCTTATTGTAATTTAATTTCAGATAAGGTAACTTGCCATTTTCCAGTAAAATAATTAAAACATATAAATGAAAATTATTAAAAAACGTAAGAAAACAATTTGGCATACATATTATGTTATCCACGCGACCACTCACGTGACTTTTGGGGGCGCGACCACTGCAGGGTTAAAGATTGGCTTTACAAGGGTCCTGAAGGCCTCGAACTAGGCATAGCTTGACATAGGCACACCCTGGACACTTCATACAACGGGCCAGAAATGACATTTCAAAAAACGAATGACGGAACAAACAAAATGGCGGCAAAATCCTATACGTTCGCCAACCAAACTGTAACCAATCTGTATCAATCTGGGTGACGAGGGGGTGAGGTCGCAATCTAGAGAGCGGCAGGGAGTGTCCAAACTGTATGTTAGTACTTATATATATGCTTTGACATAGGCGTGACCACCAGCAACATAAAAATAAACATAATATAAAAGCTGTGTGTCGGGCCAACTAAAATAATTAAAAAATTGAATTTAAAGATAACTATTGAAATCATTGAAACAAGATGAAAAATTAAGCTAATTGAATTTAACGTTTCACCTATGGTCAAAGAAGATTTGTATGTTCACCTAAGACAAGAAAAAATAATTAGATAGTGAATCGAAAAATACAGACTGCTTAAAAAACTAACGGAAAAGAGAATGTAATTCCAAAACGGAGCCCTTAGCTGTAAATTGGTCAATAAAACATCATATTGATTTAAAAGGACCTATCCAGTGATAACCCATTCAATGTGGTACGCAATTTTTTTTTTCTACACCGCCCTTTCGTATTTCACAGCCGCCGTTTGGTTTTATAAATATGAAAACGCTAAACACGTTAAAAAACCGCCTTCCATCGCAACAACTTCGTACAATTTTGCATTATTATTTTTAGTTTTTGTTAATTCTCTTATAAAGTACTGCACCGATTTTGATAAAATTTATATGGGACCACACAGGAAGCACTAGCTTTCAAATAAAAAAAGAACCATCAAAATCGGTTCACCCAGTCAAAAGTTCTGAGGTAACACACATAAAAAAAACTACATACAGACGAATTGAGAACCTCCTCCTTTTTGGAAGTCGCTTGAAAACAAAACCTATGTAGCCTGAACCATCGCGCGGTTCAGACGAGTCGATAGATACCTCATTCATTAAAATCTAACCAACCGTTGAGCTGCAGGGTATAAAGAATGCCGGATACATAGATATGCATGAAAAACATAATCCTGTCTGCTTTTGCGCACTTGGGCAATAAAACAATTGATATCTGGTGAAAAACACAACATAATATAATAATTTATGTAACATATATTGCTGACAAAGGGCTTATTTTCAATTCAATTTTAACAATAGTCAGATGAAAAGACAGCTAAGGACCTACCAACACCAGGTACTACTTTATTAGGTTCCTATCAGCTCATGTACGTCCCCACCGAGGGGCTCGAGCCTACCCTGAATTAAGGCGATCGGGCCTTAGTCGACCACGCGGGCCAAGTGCGGGTTGGTCGACCTCACACACAACCTGCGAGTTTCTTCGCAGGCGTGTGCAGGTTTCCTAACGATGTTTTCCTTCACCGTAAGAGCGTCGGATAAACGTACATGTAACTATATGAAATCTAAAATCGAAATCACATTGGTACGTGGCAGGATTCGAACCACGACCTCCCGGACAGGCAGGCGGCGGCCCTAACCATTACGCCACCGACGCTCTCTGATCTGAGATTTTGAACAGGGCTCTACACAATATTTTACACAGGGCTCTACACTACAGTCCACCCGTAAGCGTCGGTGGCTCAACGGTAACGACTCGGTCCTAGTCAGAGGTCCCGGGTTCGAATCCGGACAGTCAATGTACTAATGAGTCTTTCTAAACTTACGTACATACATTTACTTACCGATTGATTTTACGTTGTAGGAAAATATCGTAAGGAAACCTGCACCTCTAACCTCAGATGTGTATGAAGATCCCGTTGCACACGTGACACGTCCGTAAGTGTAAACCTAAATGCCCTACACGTGACCGCGGATGATGCTAAGTAATGCTACAATCATTACTACCGGTGTGGCGGTGCTTATTACCAGGCAACTGCCTTCTATCTTGGATAGCACGCTAGGTCCACTAAAATCCATTACGAAAATCCATCGATGGATCTTTTTGCACTTTTATGTCCACTTTGCTCCATGATCCAGGATTTTTGCCAAAGTGGATTTTGCAGAACTAATGCGTGGCTGAAAATCCATTCTAAAAATAAAATGGGTGACATAATATGCTACTTCCCTTACACACACAACAAACGAAATAATATTAATATAACAATAAATCTAATTTACACATTACTGTGAACTTACTATTGCAAATAATATGTGAATAAATAATTATGAAACCTATAAACAATCCCATCATTGCAATGGGTGTCATAGAAAAGAGAGTCTACCCATGATGATGATACGGTCAACTTTCCCCCATATAAAAAATAAATTAATACATCCAATACAGAGATTTTTCCCCGTTCCCTCTTAGAAATTTTGACGCCTTCATTCTCGCTTATCATCAGAAAAAACTATCAATCGTCAGAAAATACAATGAAACCGAAAAAAAACCTTACACCTTGCACGTTTGAATCGGCCTTGGACTCGGGGCGCGCGCGCAGCGCACCGGTCGGCAGCGCGCGCGCACGCACCCCGCCTCAACCGTCTTCACCTCAGTTCAAAAAGTAACGCCGCGTTCGGCACACGCGGCTTCCAACAGTGCCCCCACCCACAGCCACAGTCACCCTAAAAAAAACATATTTTGTTTTTTATCCAGTGATTTTGCTTTATTGTGTCAGCCAGTGACTTGAGTGAAAGTGTTTTAAGAGCCGTCAAAATGGTTGCAGGCGGGAAACAGGTAAAATATGATTCTAATTAGTAATTACGTAATGAAGGCTGTATGTAAGATCGAAGTTCAGAGGTCCCATGGCTTCTTTGATTATATTATAGCCAATTATAAAGATGATAGTTTTAAAACTGAGGCTTTAATAACACAAATTACACTAAACAAATGTACAGTTTAACATGGTTGTACAGTTGGGTTTTAACATAAGTGATTAATTGATTGATATGACGAAACAACACGTTGACGTGTCTTGTATTACGTCAATTACCTACTTGTAAATTTTTCAGGCTTAAAATATGACTTCATGATATTTTGTAGTCGTGTAATAGTCATTTATCTTTTGTACATAATACACGCAATGACCTACCTAGCAACAAAACAAGACTTCGCTCTATCCTATACTGTATGATTTATGTATTTATTCTATATTTATTCACAGTGAATAGTGGTATAATACCTAGTCTTCATCGCGCGAGCATGTTGACTTAAACCATAAGTCATAGTGATGTCATCGCTAATCGAGTTCGGTCTCACTTTTATTTATTTTGCATCGTGCAAACGGTTCCAACCGTCTTTTTACCTCCATCCCTATCTACCCCCCTAAAAGGAAAGAGACAAAGGAGTTTCCTGTTCGCTGATCGGTGATCCGGCCTTCGCTTTTGAATTTCGATATTAAATGGAGATTATTTTTTTTGTGATTGTTTCTAAGTTGTTATCGGTTTACTGATGTTTTATGGCCGCATTTACTACTACTAAGCTTGTACTCTTACCCGACTGCCTCAGAAGGAGCGTTATGTTTTTCAAGTGTATGTATGTATGTAAATTTCTATGACCCCTGCTACAGCCTGATCGGCTTGAAGGATTTTAACGAATGAGGTATCGTTAGATTAGTCTTGATCCCGTGAGTGACATGGGATACATTTTTAACCGACTGACCATAAAGAGGGGTTCAGTTTTTATGTAGTCGGGTTATTAATTTTGAACGAATTTCTAAAGTTATTTACTGCCCAGCTCATACACGTGTGTTACAGTAAGATCACGGTTTACGTACGCCAAGGAACTAAGGAATCCTCTTAAATTCAATGGATAGTTATCTTATCGCCAAATTGTAATAAAATTCCTACTCCATTATCTGTCTGTTACTTACCTTAAATTTATCTCTTTTGCTTCAATATTTTTATATTCTATCCATCCATTAAAACACATGATTATTTTTTTTACATTTGATAAGCCCTTTTGGCCCATTGGTAGGTGACGATGATGCCGAAAATGGTAGCGCACTTACCAAGATTCCCCAACGCAATGGGGAACTGGCTACTTTATCTTCCAGCCGGAACACATCAATGTTGTTAACATTGATGTTTGGCGGCAAGACTCAAGATGGTGGTAGCTAGCCAGGCGGGCTTAGAAAATGCTCTTCCACCAACCAAACCGCGTCTTATATAGTTAGACTCCGCCGGGTGGAGGTGTTTAAAAAAGTTCAAGTTTCACATAATTTACCGTCTCACTGATATCTGGACAGGAAACCGCAAAACCACATGAATATCAAACCCTTGAACGACACACATCGATTACGTTGAAATCCTGCTAATAGGGATGACGACAGCATCAGAAATAAATTATGTACTCTCGATCACTAAATTGCCCTCCTACTTAAACTTCGGAAAACCTTACTCGTTTTGTTTTTCATCAAGTCTTCGATTTTTAATTCATCAAAATCACAAAATAAGTACATAAATGAGGGGCTGCAAAACTATGACGTCACGCCTAGGTATTTCAATCATTTTTTTTGAACAAAATGTCGTTTTTGACAGATGATAAAAAGGAAATCAGATGACTAGCATTCGTCATCCCTATTCTAGTTTAACCTTGCGCGACTCAGGTGGTAGGTCCGACAGACACCACGAAAATGTCATTCTGTCTCTAATGTTCTTGGAGCTATTATACCACAGTATAATAAAGAGTACTTGATTATACAGACCTGTAGGGTTGCCAACTTTGTTTTTCGGCCTTAAAGGAGAAACGATCATAAATCTTTAAAAAAATACGGGATATTTCTTTTTCACCCGGGACAAATAAAAGTTATAGTATTTTTAGTCAAAATTCGTTTTTATGTATGATTATAAAAACAAAAACAGTCAAAATCGTAGTTAAACATGGTAATAAGTTGGGCTTAAATTAATTAGGCGTGCATTTGTTACGGACTGTTTCTACCCATCTAATTGGAGTTATCATCATACTGTTTGATCAGCTGCTTAGCAGATCGATTGCAATTATGTTAAAAGTCTTACGTCCATACTTATTTTAACCGTCTCCGTAGCTCAGAGGCAAAGTTCACTGGCTTAACACAGGAGGTCGCGGGTTCGATTCCCGGCGGGGTCAATTGTAAGACTCGCTTTGGTTGGTGGTAGGGCATTTTATAAGCCCGCCTGGCTAGCTACCACCATCTTATCTAAGTCTTGCCGCCAAATATCAATGTTGATATCATTGGTGTGTTCCGGCATGAAGATAAGATAGCCAGCTGCCCATTGCGTTGGGGAATCTTGGTAAGCCCGCTTCCATCTTCGGCAACATCGTCACTTGAGATGTTGTCAAGGGTTTACCAATTGTGAAAAAAAATAAAAATAAAAACTGAACGAAAATTCAAGTAATCTATTTATATTTTCCTTGGCTCACTGAAGCTAACATATTTTTTTCTTAAATGAAGGAGTTTTTTATTATTATTGAAAATTTGAGTGCGTTTGTAAGTGACGATTTAGTCGAGGATGGTCGCAAACTCAAATAATGCCTATTCACTCTCGCCTTTTTAATACTGTCTTCATAGTAGGTAATTACGTTTCCATAAAAACAGGATGAAACGAAATTACTATAGGAGCCACCAATCACACTGAACGACTTTTCTTAATGAGCCCATACAAAAAGTTGAACTCCATACAAAATAAGTCAATCAGCTGATCGATTTGTATGAAGTTAAAAAATCCCAAATCGACTCTAGGTTAGTTAATATTATTAGGTCTCTAGGGGATAGTTTCGAGTAGAAGGTCTTACACCAATTTTTACATTTTTACATTTTTTGTGGTACTATCCACAATTATTGGTAAGCGCTTGACATCATCTCATCTGATGCTAAGTGACGATGATGCCGAAGATGGAAGCGGGCTTATCAACATTCCCCAACGCAATGAAGAACTGGCTATTCTTATCTTCAAGCCGGAACACATCAATGCTGTTAACATTGATGCTTGGCGGCAAGACTTAGATAAAATGGTGGTGGCCGCCTGGCTTAGAAAATGCCCTTCCACCAACCAAACCGAGTCATACAAAGTTAGACTCCGCCAGGAATCAAACCCGCGGTCTTTTAATGTGAAGATAATAGTCGTTACCATTACGCCACCGAGGCGGTGAAAACATTTTGTGTATATGTATCGTATCGTATCAGCTCATATACGTCCCCATCGAGGGGCTCGAGCCTACCCTGAATTAGGGCGATCGGGGCTTAGTCGACCACGAGGGCCCAGTGCGGGTTGGTCGACTTCACACACAACCTTCGAGTTTCTTCGCAGGTATGTGTGCAGGTTTCCTCACGATGTTTTCCTTCACCGTTAAAGCAATCGGTGAGTATATGTACGTAAATTTCGAAAAACTCATTGGTACATTGGCCGTCCAGATTTGAACCCGGTACATTTGGTTAGAATAACCGAGTTGTTACCGGTTGAGCCACCGACCCTTTTTTGTATTTTTTGTATATGTATACAGGCTGTAAAAAAATTAGTGTAGGACTGGGGGTGCTACTCATCATACTGAACAACTTTCCCCAAGGAGCCCATAGTTAGTTCTCAAAAAAAAAATTTGGACCCTCACTAAAATGCACAAAATTGGTCAATCAGCTGATCGATTTTTATGATGAGTAATATTTTTTTTTGCGATTTCAGCAAATTCTTAGAACAATAGTTGTTCAGTATGATGAGCAGAAGCCCCAGTTAACGGGACCTATCATTTTTGTTACACCCTGTATACGAGATCTTATCGTTTTTCTCGTTAACATACACTAAAGTCACGGTCAAAGCGAATTATGTAATTTATGAGCTCAACCGGTTCCTTTTCAATAAAGTTCAAAGGTAAAAAAAAATATCGTAACCACAGTTCTGCCAAATAACCAGCAGTATAGGTTTTTAAAATTAATTTTGTAATACATTATCAAACTCGTTTATTTTGCTGCAAAAAAGAACTTGTATATTTATACAGTAATAAGCAAATCGATCATTTAATAAGCAAACTTCATTAATAATAATTATATCCAGAGTTGAATCAAGCCCCAAACTAGGATTCCCTGTTCTATAGGAACTACAGACTGACATATATAGATACTAGCTGTTGCCCGCGACTACGTTCGCGTTTAAAAGGATAAAAAGTAGCCTATATGTTAATCCAGGTTCTAATCTGTCTAAGTACCAAATTTGATCTAAATCCGTTCAACCGTTTAGGCGTGTAGAGGTATCAAACACACACAAACTTTCTCATTTTATTTTAACACCTCAAAGCGTTGGGACTTTGGGAGTGCCCGAATGGTCAAACTTGGCACAAAATAGGATAGAGTGGCGCACTTTACTGTCGGAGGCCAAGATCCACATCGGTTCACAATCTGCGAAGATATCGCGTAAAAAACATACAACAAAAATAATCTAACCACTCCGGGAGTTGTGACCGACAGAGGTGAAAACTTTTTACAGTTTTATAAGTTTCGACCCTCCAGGTGTTCCTGGTAAGATGTCGGTTACGTTTAATGGTTACAGTTTCGCGAGATCAATGGTTTTTTCCCAACCTAAAAATTCTCAACGCGCCTAAAGAAGTTTTCACTACAAAAACTTATTGAAGTCGGTTGAAAATGAAATGAGTGTAGATAAAAATTCACACGTTTTTGACCCTGTGAGTGTTCCTGGTAAGGTGACGGTTTCGTTACATGGTTACAGTGTCGCGAGTTTAATGGTTTTTCCCCATCTCAAAAATGCCCAACGCGCCTAAAAAAGTTTTCTCTACAAAAACTTATTGAAGTCAGTTGAAAATGAAATGAATGTAGATAAAAATTCACACGATTTGTCCCTGCGAGTGTTCCTAGTAAGGTAACGGTTACGTTACATGGTTACAGTGTCGCGAGTTCAATGCTTTTTTCCCATCTCAAAAATGCCAAACGCGCCTATTGAATTTTTTTACTTAAATAACTTATTAGTCGGTTGAAAATGAAATGAATGTAGATAAAAATTCACACGTTCTAAATTAGCTATAAAACGGTCACGTTTTTCAAATTGCCATTGAAACGGTTAGGTAAATCAGCTGTACGACCTTCTCGTAGACTCTGACACTGTGTACTGTTAAATTATTATGACATGCAGGTAATCTGCCGCCTCTATGTTTAGCCATGTAGTTACACTCAGCTCAAGGTTTTTCCTTATCTTCACTCGCAGGTTCGGCGGCAAAAAGTGATAATCATTGCGTGATTTCGCTCCTCAGTCTAGTCAAAGTATATATATTAGTACTAACATACAGTATGGACACTTCCTGCCGCTTATAGATTGCGACCTCACCCCCTCGTCACCCAGATTAATACAGATTGGTTACAGTTTGGCTGTCGAACGTATAGGATTTCGCCGCCATTTTGTTTGTTCTGTTATTCCTTTTTTGAAATGTAATTTCTGGCCCGTCGTATAAAGTGTCCAGGGTGTGGTCTAGTGTGAATTGTGACGTTCGATCAGGTTCAATTCAACCGACTTCAAACAGGGGGAGGTTCTCAATTAGACTGTGTTTTTTTTTTGTATGTTTGATACGCGATATCTTCGCAGATTGTGAATTATTCGATAGCATAAAAAGCGTCCGGTGGCTCAAATGGTAACGACTCGGTCCTCCTTACCGGAAGTCCCGGATTCAAATCCGGACGGCCAATGTACCAATGAGTTTTTCGAAACTTACGTACATATACTTACCGATTGATTTAACGGTGAAGAAAAACATCGTGAGGAAACCTGCACATCTGTTTCCCAGGTGTGTATGATGGTCGCGTTGCACACATCTGTAGATGTAAATCTAAATGCCCTACACGCGGCCGCGGGTGATGCTAACCAGGCAACCGTCGTCTATCCCTTGGATAGCAAGGTTAATTGTGCCACACGATAAGAGAGAGAAAGAGAGAGAGACCACCAGGTTGGTCCCATGTAAATTTTATCAAAATCGGTTAATTATTTTTTTAGGAAATTAACAAAAACCAAAATTGTACTTGGATGTTGCGATTGAAGTAGGTTTTTTATGTTACAATCAGGCGATTGTCACATGATCTTATCTAGTGAAGCTTTGACCGCCCACTAAATAATTGAATATGGGGGTAGATCAAGTCATCACTTATCAGAATTTATAATTAAAAAGTGAAAATTAAAAGAAACAAACTGACTTCGAAGTCAAATGAAAACAACTTTTTTTCTGGAACCACTTTTGGAGCATCTTTTGTTCTGTGACTGCTTAAAATCGCAAAAAAATGTGCTCTGTTTTACATCAAAACCCTAATGATAACTCAGCCTGCTTTGGCATTTGCATCATATCAGCCAAAAGACTATCACTGCTGGACGTGGACACAGGTCTTCCCCGAGTTGGAGAAATCGGTAATCGCCACGCTTGGCAGGCGGGTTTGCGATCGCAGTATGCAGTATGGTGGCGTAGTACGCGAAAAGGACGCTGTTACCCATATTAGGGTTCCGTAGTATAACAAGGAACCCTTATAGTTTCGTCATGTCTGTGTGTCCGCGGCCTGCCTCCTACACTATTAGTAGTTAAGAGCTGAAATTTGGCAAAGATATACAATATATATAATAATAACGCGGAGAACTGTAAAAAAATTTTTGGAAAAAAAATAATTAAGCGTACCTACCTCCTTTTTAATTTATTAATTAATTTTTTTTCAAGTCAAACCCAGTCATTTTGGGTATCGTTGGTTAGACCTTGAAAAATTGTTGTGAGTCTGCTAAGACCATTTTATAATTTAGGGTTCCGTTTTCGAAAAAATAGGCTTGAAAGTGGTAAATTTTGTTGGAGTCGAGTGTCCCCACCCCCTAACAACTAAACCGCTGTATTTGGAAATTTGAAAATTAGATATGGACGCGATTATGGCAAGTACGGAACCCTACATTGCGCGTGGCCCGACACGCACTTGGCCGGTTTTTTAGACGCTTCTAACGATACCTTCGGGAAATGATGGGTGGTAGTATTCTAAGGCCGAACAACAAGCCAATATGACCAAAACCCTAATACGACTAGCAATAAGGTAATGAAATGACATTCATTCTACAGTCAAGTTCATAAAGTACTTTTTTCTGTTTACGAAAATTATTTGTAAACATTTTGGAAATGTTACGAGTAGTTTGCACTATTATTTTATGTTTACTCACAAACAAACCTGTTTTTTGTAGGGTCATTACTATCAAGAGAAATGAGGCCAAGAGTTTATAAAGGAATAGGCAATTTAAAAAAACCGACTTCCATCGCAACAACTTAGGCATTTGCGCGCAACAAATTTTGCATTATTATTTTTGGATTTTGTTAATTTTCTAATAAAGTAATACACCGATTTTGATAGAATTTATATGGGACCACACGGAAAGCACTAGTTTTCAATTAAGAAAAGATTCATCAAATCGGTTCACTCAGTCAAAAGTTCTGAGGTAGCCAACATTTAAAAAAAATACAGTCGAATTGAGAACCTCCTCCTTTTTGGAAGTCAGTTGAAAATATTTACATAATTTATGCATTCGCTTTAGTGGTTTAGTGTCTCGTAGAGCATCCACAACTCGGTGCAAACAAACCACCGTGATATTTTCGACCATGCAGACATACATCACGCCATCCATTCATGGTGCACACTTATTCAATTTGACGGTTGCCATGGCCAGTGGTCAAGTATCGCGACACACTGGTTCCACTCCGATACACTCCCCGTGATGCGCTGACGCATTTACTATCAGCTGTATTCCTTGGTGATAAAGTCCAAAAGTCCCAGGGTGGTTGTCGATGGTAGACTGGCCGTCGCGATTTCTACGTTCCTCGCGGTAACACTGGCCTGCTAATATCTTTCTTTTTTAGCGCTTTTTATATTTTTTGCTGGCCAGTCTTGTTTTAGCTTGTATGTTATTAATTATTATGGATAGAGTTCTGCTGCCAGGCTGCCAGTTATAACAAATTTCATATACTCATAGTAGCAATGAATAGACTCTATTCAATAGAGCTGACCTCTTTATATCGGACTCGATAAAAATTTACAAATAATCTTATACTATAGCTTTATACAGACACAGAGTGACGTGCATAGTTTTATCCATATCTTTAGAGCCATTTTTGAGTAAAACAAAAAGTCCACCCAAGTTTCTTTGGGTTTAAAACATAACATAAAACAATAACTTTAACAACAAATAATAAAAACCAGCCAAGAAGAATCGTACTCACGCTAAGGAGAACCTGAACTAAATTTAAAAAAAAACTGCTTTTTTTTGTCGCTCGCGTTGATGTCTTTTATTTGAAATAAATAGGTTTCATTGTACTTTGTGTAGAGAAGTGTGGTGGTACGGAATACGGAACCCTCAGTGCGCGAGTCCGACTCGCTCTTGGCCAGTTTTTGTTTTTCGTATGATATTCACATTCACTTTATTCTATTTGTGTGTGGCCAGTTAGTTTATTTTTAAAGGTTACGTGCTCAGAGTAAGTATATAGGTACTCTGAGGTTACGTGCAATAAGTAATCAAAGAGTTTTTACACCGCTGTTAGAAAGACTATTTTAACAAAAATCTTATTTTGGCTATTTTAAATATGTAATATTAGGACGGTGACTGCTAGTCTTTTTTTTTAATAATAAAAAAAATATTAAAGCTACATACTTTTTGTCATCTGTCAAAAACTACGTTAAGTAATGGTTTTTCAGCGTCATTAATGCACTCATTTTGTGATTATGATGAATTAAAAATTGAAGACTTAAAACAAAACGAGTTTTTTTTAAATTTCAGTAGGAGCGTACTTTCACTAAGAGTTCATAATTTACTTTTGATGCTGTCGGTCATCATCGCTATTCCTATCAAGTAGTTTATTCATAGTATTAGAGGACTCTTCTCAAAACATTTTATCAAATGTTATTATACCCACCTTCCTACGCGGTTTAATCTATATCCGCCACGTGGTCACCACCTGCCGTTGGCTAAGCCTCAACACCTGTCTTCCTCTCCTCACCGCCGCCCCCTCACCGTTATCTCACCCTTCAGACCCCCATCTCGCATCACACATATACGAACTATCAAATGTCAAAACACCTGTCTCTAAAACCACAATCTACTCTACACTTATCAAAGAAGCCTAACAGCACACCCTGGACACTTCATACAACGGGCCAGAAATGACATTCCAAAAAAGGAATGACGGAACAAACAAAATGTCGGCGAAATCCTTTACGTTCGACAACCAAACTGTAACCAATCTGTATCAATCTGGGTGACGAGGGGGTGAGGTCGCAATCCAGAGAGCGGCACGGAGTGTCCATACTGTATGTTAGTACTAATATATACAGGGTGACTTTTAATTAGTTCTTGATAGCAAAGGATTTGAATGCACTCGTGATTACAAACAACTTTTCCAAAGAAACTATATGACAAATCAGAAAAAAAAAATAATGTTCGATATATTTACGTGTAATAAGTTAATAACCTGTGAAATTTGCGAAAAATAAATAAATAAATACATAAGTAATATAAGTTATCAAATCTGCAAAAATGTATAAAGGACCAACATTTTTTTTTTCATATTTGACATATAGTTTCTTTGGGAAAGTTGTTTGTAAACACGAGTACATTCATATTATCCTTTGCTATATATTGAGAACTAATTTAAAGTCACCCAATATACTTTGCTAACAGCTAACGATATTTCTTGCGTGCGACCATAGACGGAAAGGCGATGGTCGTATTTCGTTGTGTAAAGATCGGTGGGCATTGCAGGCGTTATAAATGAGGTTTCCAATACAACCCATTGCCGCTAGAAAAAGCGAGATGTGAAGTAGAGTCCGCGTAGTATGCTAGTGCTAGACACATGAGCAGGATGTATTAATCTTTATTCGGTCGGTGGAAATGGATTGGTGCGTACGGCGGGCGTGTTGATGATGATGTGATGTATTTACATATTTTTTTATTCACAATTGGTAAACCCTTGATAAAATCTCACCTGGTGGTAAGTGACGATGTTGCCGAAGATGGAAGCGGGCTTACCAAGATTCCCCAACGCAATGGGGAACTGGCTATCTTATCTTCATGCCGGAACACACCAATGATATCAACATTGATATGGCTTAGAAAATGCCCTACCACCAACCAAACCTAGTCTTACAATTGACCCCGCCGGGAATCGAACCCGCGACCTCCAGCCAGTGAACTTTGCCTCTGAGCTACGGAGGAAAATTGATGATGAATTGATGACGTATCATGATGACAGAATCGCTAAACTGAAGTGGCAGTGGGCAGGGCACGTAGCTCGTAGAACAGATGGCAGTTGGGGCAGTAAAGTTCTCGTGTGGCGACCGCGCACCGGAAAACGTGGCGTAGGCAGGCCCCCCACGCGGTGGACCGACGACCTAGTGAAGATCGCGGGAGGTCAATGGATAATCGGCTGATATGTTGATGAT
The DNA here is from genome assembly GCA_947284805.1 of Coleophora flavipennella. Taxonomy (NCBI): domain Eukaryota; kingdom Metazoa; phylum Arthropoda; class Insecta; order Lepidoptera; family Coleophoridae; genus Coleophora; species Coleophora flavipennella. The sequence goes on from OX369297.1 coordinate 4,828,266, forward strand.
GATAATCATGATGGCATGTACAGGTCTTCTTTTTATTCTTATACAGGGTGACTGGTACATAACTGCAAACCTCTTAAACTAGCGGTTGTGCTCATAAAACTGAACAACTTTTGTTTCACAAGTTTGCTAAAGTTGCTAAAGTATTTTGCAACCATATTTTCTGTCACCTAAATTTGGATTTGTCACTAATCTGCAATACTTAAACTTATTTTTAATATCTGTCGGTAGCGTAACGGCTAGGGCCGCCGCCTCCTGCCTGGTTGTGGTTCGAATCCTGCCACGTACCAATGTGATTTCGAATTTAGATTTCATATGTTCGTTTATCCGACGCTCTTAAGGTGAAGGAAAATATCGTGAGGAAACCTACACACGCCTGCGAAGAAACTCGCAGGTTGTGTGTGAAGTCGACCAACCCGTACTGGGCCCGAGTGGTCGACTACGGCCCGATCGCCCTAATCCAAGGTAGGCTCGAGCCTCTCGGTGGGGACGTATATTACCTGATATGATGATTAGTCATAAAATTAATAAAATTCAAGGCCGTATTTACAAAATCGTTTCCCATACTACTACATTAAAATTTCTACTTCTAGAAAATAGATGGACCGATTCTAATGAAACTTGATACACAACATAAGCAAGTCACAAAATTCTATTTTGTAGTTAGTTTGGGCGCAATGGTACTTAAAAATCTGTCTTTGTCTTTTTCTTTACGTGTAAAGAGGGAAGAAAATAACCACACTTTTGCACTTTTTATTTTCATCATATTTATCTTAAATAAAAATCCAATCGATGTTTTCCCTTCAGTCACCTATGAATTTTATTACAGCAAATAAATCATATCAAATTACTTATTTTAAGAATAAAACCTAAAATAGACGATAAAATAGCTCGAAAAGAGGTACCTTTGCGAAATTAATAATTATTCTATCGAGCCAACTTTATTAAATCGTGTTTCCAGTCGATATAGTCCCCCTTAACTATTCTCAATAATAAATACCAGTATGTTTTCCTAGAATTAAAATTACTGTTAACAACTTCAAAAATGAATTCTAAAAACCTGTTTAAGTGGATTTTTAAGTACCACTGGGCCTTAAATTTTCAAAATAATATTTATTGGCAATAAAATTTGTTTGCTTCAAAATAAAATTTGTTATTTGCGTAAACGTTTTGATATTATTTGACGATTCAGTTTAGGTGATAGATCTATAGTTTTAAAAACAAATATAATTTATTAGGTCATTGAGAAATGCATTTATTAGGTAGTTGATAAAATTATTTTAGGACTTCCCATACAAAGTTACCGAATCAGATGATCGGTTTGGCTAAAAAGTCATTTTTTGCGATTTCAACATAGTTGTGGAACAAAAGTTGTTCAGTTTCTCACGTATGTTTCTCATGTTTTCTATTTTACGAATCACTCCGTATAAGCTGGATACACCTGTCGCAGACATACCAATATCAGTTCTAAAAAATTCAACCGCCTCCGTGGCGTAATGATAACGACCATTACTTTACATCAAGAGGTCGCGGGTTCGATTCACGGCGGAGTTTAACGTTGTATGACTTGGTTTGGTTGGTGGGAGGGCATTTTCTAAGCCCGCCTGGCTAGCCACCACCATCTTATCTAAATCTTGCCGCCAAGCATTAATGTTAACAGCATTGATGTGTTTCGGCTTGTAGACAAGATAGCCAGTTCCCCATTTCGTTAGGGAATTTTGGTAAGCCCGCTTCCATCTTCGGCATCATCGTCACTTACCATCAGGTAAGATGATGTCAAGGACTGGACCAATTGTGGATAAAAAAAAGTTGGGTGGTGATTATTTAAAGTGGATGATACAATATTATACTGATCGTACTAATACTGCTTCAACGTGACATTGATAGGTTACATCACACTATTAAAAAAACGGTAATTTAAAAAACTAAAAAACCCGCCTGCGTTTCTTTGTAATTTGGAAATGAAAAACCCTAAAACAAGAAAGTCGTCATACCCGATTGCACATACCTTAAGAAAAATTGCAGCACTCGGGACCCATTCTAGAGAGTCAGCCGTCTAGTCAGTCTATTGGCACAGTATATATATTAGTACTAACTATTGGAGTAATCTGCAATGTAATAGAGGTATGTGCTCTCAATTCACTATCCCTCCATTTCTAGAATGGGTCCCGACTGCTACAATTTTTCTTAAGGTATGTGCAATCGGGTATGACGACTTTCTTGTTTTAGGGTTTTTCATTTCCAAATTACAAAGAAACGCAGGCGGGTTTTTTAGTTTTTTAAATTACCGTTTTTTATTTTATTCATTTTTTTAGTTTTATTATTGAATGAGTTCATTTGAATTTGGCGCCAAAAATCCGCCATTTTGTTTTTATTTATTTTGATATACCCAGTGTCATTCTCACAGTAAAAACGTATCTAACGACAACCCTCAAGCTATAATTAATCGAGCCGTTCAGGCTGCAGAGCGTGTCAAACATTTGAATTTTGCGCCAAAAATCCGCCATTTTGTTTTTTTTATTTTGATATACCCAGTGTCACTCTCACAGTAAATACGAATCTAACGACACGTCTAAAGCTAAAATCCATCCAGCCGTTCAGGCTGCAGAGCGTGCCAAACAATTATACATACAAACATACATACAAACATACAAACATACATACATACTCTCGAAAAACATAACCCTCCTTCTGGCGCAGTCGGGTAGCATTGATGTGTTTCGGCTTGTAGACAAGATAGCCAGTTCCCCATTTCGTTAGGGAATTTTGGTAAGCCCGCTTCCATCTTCGGCATCATCGTCACTTACCATCAGGTAAGATGATGTCAAGGACTGGACCAATTGTGGATAAAAAAAAGTTGGGTGGTGATTATTTAAAGTGGATGATACAATATTATACTGATCGTACTAATACTGCTTCAACGTGACATTGATAGGTTACATCACACTATTAAAAAAACGGTAATTTAAAAAACTAAAAAACCCGCCTGCGTTTCTTTGTAATTTGGAAATGAAAAACCCTAAAACAAGAAAGTCGTCATACCCGATTGCACATACCTTAAGAAAAATTGCAGCACTCGGGACCCATTCTAGAGAGTCAGCCGTCTAGTCAGTCTATTGGCACAGTATATATATTAGTACTAACTATTGGAGTAATCTGCAATGTAATAGAGGTATGTGCTCTCAATTCACTATCCCTCCATTTCTAGAATGGGTCCCGACTGCTACAATTTTTCTTAAGGTATGTGCAATCGGGTATGACGACTTTCTTGTTTTAGGGTTTTTCATTTCCAAATTACAAAGAAACGCAGGCGGGTTTTTTAGTTTTTTAAATTACCGTTTTTTATTTTATTCATTTTTTTAGTTTTATTATTGAATGAGTTCATTTGAATTTGGCGCCAAAAATCCGCCATTTTGTTTTTATTTATTTTGATATACCCAGTGTCATTCTCACAGTAAAAACGTATCTAACGACAACCCTCAAGCTATAATTAATCGAGCCGTTCAGGCTGCAGAGCGTGTCAAACATTTGAATTTTGCGCCAAAAATCCGCCATTTTGTTTTTTTTATTTTGATATACCCAGTGTCACTCTCACAGTAAATACGAATCTAACGACACGTCTAAAGCTAAAATCCATCCAGCCGTTCAGGCTGCAGAGCGTGCCAAACAATTATACATACAAACATACATACAAACATACAAACATACATACATACTCTCGAAAAACATAACCCTCCTTCTGGCGCAGTCGGGTAAAAAGGGAAAGTGTGTGAGTGTGTATGTTTGTTACTTCTTCACGCAAAAACTAATACATTAATACATTATTTTAAGTGTATATTTTGTACAATAAAGAGTTTACAAACAAACAAACAAACTACTGAACGGGCCGGCTGAAATTTGGTAGGTAGACAGATTAGGACTGGATTAACACATAGGCTACCTCTTTTCACGCTCGCACTGCGCACCCTCGAAAAGTCATAGAAACGTTGTCCACGCGGGTGAAGCCGCGGGAAACAGCTAGTAAAATATAATCCCAAGTGTTCATCTCTAGACAAGACCGCTCATGGGCTATTTTTCTGTAATTATCTGTAGCCTTGGTCACAGCGAGAGTCACTTCCTAGTTAATTACAATACATGAGATTCTCAAACTGGTGCCTATTGTTCTATTACTGAAAACAATTTGCAAGATTAGCAGAGTAGGTATAGTGAAGCATTATCCGCCTTTGCAGTTTTAACCACCTCCGTGGTGTAACGGTTAGTCCATTCGCTTCACACCACGAGGTCGCGGTTTCAATTCCCGTTGGGGTCAACTTTGTAAGACTCGGTTTGGTTGGTGGTGAGCATTTTCATAGCCCGCCTGGATATAGCTACTACCATTTTATCTAAGTCTTGCCGCAAAACATCATTGTTAACAGCATTGATGTGTTCCAGCTGCAAGATGAAATAGCCAGATCCCCATCGCGTTGAGGAACCTTGGTAAGCCCGCTTCCATCATAGTCACTTACCATCAGGTGAGACGATGCTAAGGGCTTGTCCACAATAAAAAAACGTCAGGCAAAAATACAATCAAGTGAGGTGATGTCAAGGGCTCACCAAGAGTAGATAAAAAAAAAAGATGGGAGGATGTCAAAAGAAGGGATGTCAAAATGCAAATGCGTCGCCTGGAACGGAGGACAGAAGAGTTCTTACCATCTTTTTTAACCGACTTCAAAAAGGGAGGAGGTTCTATGTTCGACTGTATATTTTTTTTATTCTCAATGCTGTTCTGTTTCAATTCTAGAATCCGGACGTAATGAATACATGACCATTTGCTTTTTCTCTGGAATGGGAACACAAATGTAACATATTAAGAAAAAAAATGCACACCAACAGAATAATATTACATATTGCCATAACATTTCAGCTACATGCTCGCTCGTTTGCTGAAAAATCCGCAACAATTTGAGACGCGCGTGCGCAACAAATCGCGCCCGCAAGGACACATTTACCAGCCCATTAGCAAGCTCTTCAGAGATGTTATCACATTCGTCTTCCCGCGGCGGCCTTAGTTTCCTATTCAATTGTTTTGTTTCACATATAAATGTTAGAAAAATGGTTACCTACTCAATTATTTACACTATACCACACCCCGGACACTTCATACAACGCTCAAGAAATGACATTTTTAAAAACAAATGACGGAGCAAACCAAATCACGGCGAAATCCTATACGTTCGACAACCAAACTATAACCAATCTGTATCAATCTGGGTGACGGGGGTGTGAGGTCGGAATCTAGAGAGCGGCAGGTAGTGTCCATACTGTATATTAGTACTTTGACTATAGACTACTGCTTTTTACAGTTATTTTTAAAAATGAATATACTATATAGTGAAATTCATTTAATGAACGGGGGACGAAAGAAATTTTATTGGTCTCAAGCCACAACAACATTCTATGGTGCTTGTAAGACAACTGACCACTAATGGTTTTATGTATCCTTGTAATAAACAGTCTCATTTAACTTTAATAACATTGCGATGGATGAAAACCACGAGTGGAGCTCGATTTATTACTCAGTAAAATGTTATTACATCTCATGATGTCATCCTTGTATGAATATTTATTTGATGTACATGTGGCAGGCATATTGTATGATTAGTTATTTTGCAAATGGTGAAGTAAATTGTATAATTATTCCGTATACAGGGTGTAACAAAATTGGTGTAGGACCCGTTAACTGGGGGTTCTACACATAATACTGAACAACTTTCCCCAAGGAACCCAGAGTCAATTCTCAAAAAAAAATTGGACCCTCCATACTAAAATGCACAAAATTGTTCGATCAGCTGATCGATTTGTATGAAGAATTTTTTTTTTTTTTGCGATTTCAGCAAAGTCGTAGAACAAAAGTTGTTCAGTATGATGATTAGAAGCCCCAGTTAACGGGACCTACACCAATTTTATTACACCCTGTATAAACGGCCAGGCAAATTGTAAAACGCTGTAGACAGATTGTAAAATGAGCAAGCGAATCTGAAATGAGCGAACGAAGCGAGCGATGTTAGTTTCGGTCAGCTTTGATTGATTATACAGTGCAAAGTGCGCCCACTGCCACTTAAGTTTAGCGACATAAACACTCTTCTTTTCAGTATGGCATATTACTATACACATAACTATAAATGCTGTGCACACAAGTCAAAGTGCGGGGCTCCCCCTCTCCCCCCTGGGTAGCAGAAATCTGCGTACAGCATTTTACAATTTGCCTTACCATTAGTAAAATGACGAATTACACGATATGCCTGCGACATACACACTCTTATTTTCAGTATGGAATATTACTATACACATAACTATAAATGCATTGCACACATACTCACGCACGCACACACACTCGTACCACATGATTTCGCTGCCGCCATAGCAACTTGACTCATCGTCATCGTCAGTACAGTACTAATGCATCGCTAAAATTAGTTTCCCTTCCAATTTAAAGTTGTGTCAAGAACCTGTCCAGTCTGTTCCGTTGGGAGGGCCACTTTTAAGCTATTGTATAGCTTTTGTCGCGGGCTTTGAGGGGACCGAATCAAGAAATTTCATAACGAAAATAAAACCTATCCCCAAAATGATACTGGTAAATACTGTTTTTGTAGTTATCGATATAGGTTAGTATATCGATGTTTGTTTTCGCGAGCTCATTTATTTAGTGTTTTTCACTTCGCTTAGTGTTATTGTAATATCACTAGTGAGTGAGTTTACAATATGTTTCAGTTCACAATCTCGCGAAATAAATCACGTTAAATTATAATCTAACGAGATTTACAAGCTTAGGGTGACATATAAGGTGTAACAAAATTAGCTGAAACTATTTTATCTGGTGCTTCTACCCATGAAGCTGAACAACTTTCCCCATGGAACCCAGTCAAATCTCAAAAAAAAAATTGTCTCTCCCATACTTACTCGATCAGCTGATCAGATCAGCCAACTTAGTATGGGAAGTTCAAAAATGTTTTTGAGATTTGACTATGGGTTTCATGGGGAAAGTTGTTCAGTTTCATGGTTAGAAGCACCAGTTAAAATAGTTTCAGGTAATTTTGTTAGACCTTATATAGGTACATTATAGGGCGTTTTAGCGCGATATTTTAATTTCGCGTTGTAACGAATGCACGCAATGCGAGGTCGCGTTAAGCGGTGTATGATTGTACTGTACAATATAAATAATATTTAATTGAACGAGTGACAACAGGTAAACAGTTCCACCTTTCGTCAATGTGCGACCTCGCCCGCATCGCATGCCTGTACCCTTGACACGGCGAGCCATGTCCCATATACGAGTCTACCTCTGTAATATTAATAGCATTATGCGATTTGCCTGCCTGCCTGCCTGCGTGATGCCCACTGTTCACTACGTAATTAATGTAAGCAGAAAGCTCAGTTTTGTGTGACTGAGTATATCACACTATTATTATAAAGGGGAAAGTTTGTGAGTGTGTATGTTTGTTACTTCTTCACGCAATAACTACTGAACGGATCTGGCTGAAATTTGGTAGGTAGACAGATTAGGACCTGGATTAACACAAAGGCTACTTTTTTCACTCTCGCGAGCTCACTGCGCACCCTCGAAAAGTCATTGAAACGTTGTCCACGCGGGTGAAGCCGCGGGAAACAACTATTTGTTTAAAATTGTTAAATAGAAGAAGAAATCAGATTTGTTGTTTCTCTTCTTCTTTAAACCCTGCATGTCTGTATAGTAATCTCCCTATCTTCTGCCAGCATTTTATCATCTCAATGTTATTGTAGTTCCCTCTTGGCCTGCCTCTTCCTCTGTCTTCACTATATTTATCTTCAATTAATTTTTTAATTATAATACTATTATTTATCTTTTCATTGATTAAAATAATTGTAACTAAGTATGTGAATTAGATTTTAGTATTTTTATTCCTTAAACTAAAACCATCGTGAGGAAACCTGCACACACCTGCGAAGAAACTCGCAGGTACCTAGTCTGTGAAGTCGACCAACCCGCACTGGGCCCGCGTGGTTGACTAAGGCCCGATCGCCCTGATTCAGGGTAGGCTCGAGCCCCTCGGTGGGGACGTATATGAGCTGATATGATGAAACTAAAACCAATCATAAGAATATTTGGAATGACAAAACTCACGACCCAAAAACAAAAAGTACAGAGAAATTGGTTATCACTTTCAAAATTCCCGTGAAAGTGTTAAAGCTATCAGTAGCCTGTCCTGTATGAGAAGTGCTACTTTTGTCAAATTGTTGTGAAGCCAAATCTATCTTTGAAGCCAGCTGAGATTCATTAATATGACATAATTGTCGTAAATAAACTGCACGCACAGTACGATGTAATAATAAGACAGAAAACATATGGCATATAATGAGCATATATAAGGTGTAACAAAATTAGCTGAAACTATTTTAACTGGAGCTTCTACCCATGAAACTTAACAACTTTCCCCATGGAACCCATAGTCAAATCGCCAAAAAAAATTGGCTCTCCCATACTAACTCGATCAGCTGATCAGCCAACTTAGTATGGGAAGTTCAAATTTTTTTTTGCGATTTCACTATGGGTTCCATGGGGAAAGTTGTTCAGTTTCATGGGTAGAAGCACCAGTTAAAATAGTTTCAGCTAATTTTGTTACACCTTATATGAAGTTAGTTTGGACAAAGAATAATGGCCACAGATTACTAAAGGTCATTGGGCAAAATCTGACCCGGTTAACTAAAGTTATCCTACAAAAACCAAATTAGTTTTAAATTGTTAAGTATTAACTAGGGATGCATCCGATACCGATACCGATATATCGGCGATACTTCGGGTTTGCCGATATATCGGTATCGGCGATATTTTTATGGCAGATTCAACGATACTTTTCAAATTTCGCGCTTTAAAAATGAAATGTAAACGCGCGTGTTGTCCCATCTATTTCGTTGCAAATGAGGCATCTGTCGCATCTGAGAGACTATTTTCCACCGCAGTTCTTATTCAAACAGACTTGCAAAATCGCCTTTGCCCGCAAAACTTAAGAATGCTTTGTTTTTTAAATAAAAATCTTATAAATGTTAATTTTGATTACTAAAACTAGTAACTAATTGTGTTTTATTTATTCTACCTTCCTTTTTGAATTCAATAAGCGTATCGGTATCGGTATCGCCGATATTTTTATAAGAGTATCGGTATCGGTATCGTATCGGCAAAAAGGCGTATCGATGCATCCCTAGTATTAACCCACATTTCATTACAAATAGTTTTTTTTTTAAACCATGGGAATAAAATGTAAAAAAATATATAAATGCGTAAATAAAACAATTTTAGTGAAGCATTAAGTGTGTAAAATAGACAAAATAAACGTTTATTTAGTTTTTGGTATGTGCGCAAAGAACGCGCGGTCAACGGCAAGCATATGCCATCTCACTCGTACGACAAGTAGAAACCGGTTTCGTCGTTGCGCTCGCGTCGCGCACAACTTGTCTTACATCGACGCAGTCCCTCGTCATTTGTCGTTGCGATCTGTGTTATTTGAGCTTCTATTGTTTTAATCGATTACTTTGGCGTGTTTATTGGACTTTTAGTTTGCATTTGGTTTGGATTTTGTTGATAATAATATGGTTTAAGGACGTTCTGTCACGTTGCTAACACGAAAGTTTTAACCTCAATATTATATTTTTCTTTTTTAAGCTTTTGGCTTGAATCCCATTAACTACGTTAATGCGACATATATATTCGTGAACTAGAGACGTTTATCTAAACATCCTACCTAATTTTTTTTCTGTAGGCCGTGGGTATAGGTTTCATACTATGCTGCCCAATGACCTTTTCGATAATTTTGACGCATGTTTGCGCACGTTGTTTGGCTAAACTAAATAAAGTAGAATTAAAAAGAATTATAATTATGACGGAACTATTCCTATATATATATATACAGGGTTTAAAAAATTGGTGAAGGACCTATTTACGGGGGGTTCTACTCATTTACATGTACTGAACAACTTTCCTCAAGGAACCCATGGTCCATTCTCAAAAAAAGGACACTCCATAAATAAAATCGCACAAAATTGATAGATCAGCTGATCGATTGAAGAGTTTTTTTTTCTGCATAGTCATAGAACAAAAGTTGTTCAGTATGATGAGTAGAAGCCCTATTTAACGGGACCTACACCAATTTTCTTACAACCTGTATACAAATCACTGCTGATTAGATTTTTGATATTATTATTAATAAGGCTGGAACTGGCTTCCAAACATAACTATTAAAAAAAAGTAGGAATAACTAAAATAGGCAATGATTTAAAAATACTTCGCATACACACTGATGTTACAAATTTGCGCTGTTTAGTTTTAATAATATAATTTAATATTATAATCCTGTCCTTCTTTGGTCTTGTAATAAAATGTTTGGATAAAACAAAAAATACTTTGAAACTTGAAGTATTGTGTAATAAATAATAATATTCAATCATTGTATAATTTTAATATAATTATCTCAAAGAATTCGAAAAAAAATCTAGAGTATAATAATATTCAATCATTGTATAATATCTATATAATTATCTCAAAGAATTCTAAAAAAAAAATCTAGAGTATTCTATCTAATTTCAGTTGCTGTAAACTGGTCGTGCTAAACCCGTTTATATGTTCTTAGCATGCTTTATACAGCTTATCATAGTTTCTACTAGACGTTTAATCTGTTTTAAATAAGCAAAAAGCCTTAAAAAAGGTAGACTACAGCCTTAAGTGGCTATCCCCAGGTACAACTAGCGCCACGCCTACACCTCCATCAGTTGAAAAAATATTTCTCGCTGAGTACATACTTTAAAGAAAATTTTAAACAATAAAAATGAAGAATACGTGTCGTAGTTTATATAAATACTATCAACTCTGTGAAATATAGTTCGCTGTAGTTCAAAGTTTGCTCTAGCACTAGTATCTCATCTGTGGCTCTAGTTACAGATAGCATAAGACGTGCCAGAAAATTTTCGTAAAAGTAATGTAAGTACTCGGCGAGTAATAATTTTTAAAGCGACGCGACGAATTGGAAACTTTGGTCGCTGGGATCTCTATATTTCTCAGCAATAACAAAACATATGAAAAAGTTATTTTGTTACCTGATTCTTAATTTTAATGACTTCATTTTGTCAGTTGCAGAAAAACAATTCGTTAACTTTAAAAAAAGTATCAAAGAAACCTTTTTTAAAACAGAGATTTGCATTTTACAGGCAAACCAGAGCTCTTTAGTATACCTCTAAATTTTCTTAATCAATTAGTTTAAACACACTTCAATATGCCAGTTGGATTTTTAAAAATTAATTGTAGTTTATAATTAAAACGAAAACACTTTGGAAAAGTGCAAAAGTGTGGTTATTTTCTGTAAATAGTAATCTTTACACGTAAAAAAAAGACAGAGACAACTGTTCCAATCAATGCCTCGCAAGTAACTATTTAGTAATCTGTGGCCTCGCCTTAACTGATTGCGTTATTTAGGTAATGAATCCCCTTAAAGATTTTTGAGGCTAATTTTATGTAATACATATGTAGAAGTTTTATTTTAATAAGTATAACAACATTGATAATTCCATGAAAGAAATGAATGTTATTTCAGAGTTTAACGAGACTAAAATCGTCTCTATAATGTAGTAGTGTTAATTTCTCCGTATCTGCGCGCGCGCAGAATCGCCTCGCTTACGCAAACATCCGGCGTTTAGTCGCCGATAAACCGGCTTCGGCTGTCGCTGCCCCGATGATATCTCGTCGGCCTTGCTAATTGCCCAGCCGACTATTGCCTATTGCATGCAGCTGCCATGCAATAGGAATTGCCCAAAGCTAATGTTCAGACTTCTGAGAGGCAAACGATGTTGTTTAAGAGGATATTATACTCTAGCTAGAGTCTAGACTGACGTGGCGGTTTGTTGGAATTGCTTTTGATTGCAGTAGGATATCAGTTAAGAGTTAAGGCGAGGCATTTATAAAAAAGTTGTCTGTTTTTTCCTTTACGTGTAAAGAGTCGAGACAATAACCACACTTTTGCACTTTTTCAATGTTTTACGTTGTTATTTCTCTTAAGACTTCGATTTAAAAACTAAAATTTAGCAGGTTCTCTGTAGTACTTAATAAGGAATATCTCCATATAAAAACTATATGCAAGTTTGGAAATTTTATTAATAAACAATTCGTTTTAGACTTTTTAGACCTGTTTTTGGGATTTTTTATGATCGAGTAAAGTACACGCTATCGTGTAACGTATTAGCACATTCCTCAGACAATGTCCTTAAGTATGTACAATATTTTTTGCAAGACCGATATTTATTAGTAATCACCCAAAAAAATTGATCTAGCAAAAGGGTTTCTCCGCTTCTCCACCGGTGCCTCGCCTTAAGTAACTTTTGTATTTTACTTCTTTTCGTTTTGGCTGGCTTTGGCTTATCTTTGACTACTCAACCCATAAAAGTCCCCACTACGGGGGCACGGGTCTCTTCCAAACTGGGGATGGTTAAGCCATACTCACACGGAGACCAAGTCCGGGTTGGTGAAGTTTGTAGGGCCAGTGGCGAGTCCCACTGTCAGTCAAGCCTCCTCTATTAGATTACCAGTAATGCATGACCTGTGAATGTACAGCCCGATAACTCGTGTTATGTATTTGAACTGAAATAAAAGGTAAAAAGAATACATAAAAAAAAATTTTGTGCGTGATTATTTTAATTGATTTTATTTTTCACGAACACCGACCTGTAAAATGTACAGCCCGATAACTCGTGTCATGGATTTTAACTGGAAAAAAAAAGGTTTAAAAAAATACCTTAATTTTTTTTGGCTGGGATTATTTTAATTGGTTTTAGTTTTCACGAACACCTCAATAAAATGTAATTTGAAATACATATATATTTTATGAATACTGATAGTATAGAGAGTGTGAAAAATAAAAACTATCTAATATCATAAGTAGAGCCTATAAATAGTAGAGTTAACGAGTATAAGATGCTAACTTAGGATGCCAATGACTTCATCAGCCTGTAAATGTCTCTGCCATTAAAATAACTCGTGAGCCATATTTTCTCTCTTGAACTGCAACAGCGTCTCGCTTATCTCGGTAGTGAGTAGCCTTTCCCAACAAGTGAGTCATAGCGTGCAAGATTACTGCCTTATCAGTTTATTGTACGGTCAGTGGCAACACTACCAGTATAGGCTGAACTTCGCTTTGAAGGAACTCCATACAGAGCGAGACCAGGTTATAGTGCTGTCACCCTTGATGTGCTGCTGACTGTACAATATATGTACACGCTTACGTCAGGCCTCCTGAGCAAGGAGTATAGTAATTAGTGTCCCAAATTGACGACAGTTTCGAAGCATCTTGCTACTGGATTGCAGTGGCCTGGTTTTGAAGTGACTAGAAATTAAAATTTTAAAGTGGTTCCGAAATATTTTTGTCGGTTGGATTAAGGGAAGGATCTTTCTTGGAGCAGATGAAAATTTTCAAGTTCTTTCGGACGAGATGTCCATCGACTGTGGAGGTCAATTTAATTCTGTTTTTTTTTTCTGTTGACTCGGTTTGAGTTTTTTTTTTACATTTACCTTAACGACTTCTTATACTGTTGTTTTACTAACTAAACGCTTTTTTATCACTATAGTGCAACTAAATACACAGTCTTAACAATCGTGTTACTATAGAACTTTGTAAATTTATAATACGTCGATGTTTATTATAGCTTCTACTAACATTGTAACAGCATTAATACTTACTAGTGATCGGTAACTATGTGCAATTCGCTTAGTACTAACATACAGTATGGACATCCCGGCCGCTCTCTAGATTGCGACCTCACGCCCTCGTCACCCAGATTGATACAGATTGGTTACAGTTTGGTTTTTGAACGTATAGGACTTCGCAGCCCTTTTTGTTTTTTTTTTTATTTTATTAACAATTGGTAAACCCTTGACAACATCTCACCTGGTGGTAAGTGACGACGTTGCCGAAGATGGAAGCGGGCATACCAAGATTCCCCAACGCAATGGGGAACTGGCTATCAAATTGTTTACGTCATGCCTTTTTTGAAATATCATTTTGAAGTGTCCAGGGTGTGCTCTAGGGGTGTCAATCCTCCGCCTCCTTAATAGTTCTGTATCTGAACTGAAGTTTTTACCCGACTGTACAAAAAGAGGAGTTCAGTTTTTATGCAGTCGTGTTTTTATTTTTTAATTATTTCCTAAAATTATTTTAATCCACAATTGGTAATCCCTTGGCATCATCTCACCTGATGGCAAGTGACGATGATCCCGAATATGGAAGCGGGGTTACCAAGATTCCCCAACGCAATGGGTAACCGGCTATCTTATCATCAAGCCCGAACACATCAATGTTGTTAATATTGATGTTTGGCGGCGATACTTAGATAAAATGGTGGTAGCTAGTCAGGCGGGCTTAACAAATTCCCTTTCACCAAACAAACCGAGTCTCGCCGCGAATCGAACCCGCGACCTCTTAATGTGAAGCTAATGTACTTAGTAATTAACCATTACGCCACGGAGGCGGTAAGTAAACTCGCATTTACATTAATGAACGATGGGGGCAATACGTCGATGGAATTGCTATTTTATCTCGCTAATTATAATTATAGGGGCAAATTTAAGGCTTTACGTAAGATAAACTAATGACGGCTTTACCTTGCGTCTCGAATATGAACCATCGATGTTCTGACCTGCCCTTCCGAACATATTGCTTTAAAAATTCCTCAGATTACTAAAACGAATAATCTGGTACGGTTTGGTCCAATCAAGTAAAGGCTAATCTATATACGTATAATAAAACTGTAACATGGCCGCGTCTGTACATGAAATATTTTTGGAAAATAATAACTGAAATGGACATTATCTACTAACGATATAGAGGCCAAAATAACTTTTGGAATCTGTATGTTCGCGCATCACGCAAAAACTACAAGGCTGATTTTGACGAAATTTTGTATAGTGGTTCCTTATAACCGGGGTTAACATATTTTTATTTATTTATTTATTTATATAAGCCTTTATTGCTGTTTTACAAAGTTTACAATATATATATTTTAATTATTTTTATCGATTGTATGTTATGTTAAGCTATTTATTACACGTAATATTTTATTAATATATAATAAACGATCGGTTTCACTTTACAGCTTGTCCTTCGACAAAGGCCTCCTCTAAAGTCTTCCATTTCTCTCTGTCTCTCGCTTTCCTCATCCATTCTGGACCAGTTACTTTTTTAAGGTCATCTTCCCAACGTTTCGTTTGTCGCCCTTTGCTTCTTTTTCCATTCCTGGGATACCACTCTGTAATTATTTTTGTCCATTTCTCATTCATCTCCCTTAGCATGTGTCCTGTCCACCTCCATTTTAACGTCTTGCACACCTTTTTTGCGTCTTTGAATTTAGTTATATTTTTTATTTCTTCTAATCTTATTTTATCTTTTCTCCTGACGCCAATTACACTTCTCTCTATTCCGTTTTGACATACGTTTACTTTGCTCATTAGTTTTTCTGTCAATGCCCATGTTTGGCAACCATATGTTAAGCATGGTAACATATAGGATACTTTTTATTCCGGAAAATTCAAGAGTACCCGTGGAAAAATTCAAACCCTCCACGCTGACGAAGTCGCGGGTACAGCGAGTTGTTAATAAACCGGGGTCCACTTAGGCTCCTTTAGAGACCTTATTTTCCATGATGATGGGCTTGTCTTTACGAAGTTCCCTAATAGGTCTATGGTTTAAAAGCTATGAATGACTGCAAAAGCGTTCACTTCAACTGCACCCGACGACGCTCGACTATATTTGAATACTTGCTCGCATTTCGATAAGCTTAGTAGCCTTGATTCTTAAACATTTAATTTATTTCTGTTGTAGAGAGAATTAAATGTTTATAAATGTTATTAAGCTTTTCAATTCAATTCATTATTTTTACAAGCTATTATTTAACATGCAATGTTCGTATGTATCATAATATGTATGTATGTTGTCCATGTCAAAATTGGCATGTTAAAATGAAATGAAATTTTACAATACATGTTTAGCTACCGGTGTGAAGTTAGCAGCCAAAAGTTAGCAGCCGTTATAAGCTTAGATTGTATCGTAGTGGCTATATAGGCAGATGGTGAACTCCGTACGTACGAGCGAGCGAAGCTAGCGATAATAATAGGTTCGTTAAGTTTGATGATGATACCGTCGAAGAGCCGGATATCCGGAAAGCCGGGGTTCCTAGTCTGTGCAGCTGCTACGGAGGCGTTTAGATGACATGCATCGTTTGCTAAGTGATCTCATTCTAAGTCCAATATCGAGGACCAGTTGTTTTGTCTGCACCCCCATCATATGGTTATCATATGGATGGGTTTGCTGAGAAGAATACGATATATATAATTAAAATTCTTTTCAATTAAAAGCTTATACCTCAAAGTTTTAGATTCTTCGAAATGAGCATAGATTATAAGCTTTAATTGTAATTATAAAGCTACGTATATTTACGAGTATTAGCTATGTCCATGTCTAGCTTTTTTGTATCGTACCTACGAATAACTTATGTAAGTTCTTCGTAGTATTGTACATACAGAGGCATTATTATTTCTTGTAATATTTTTATCCTGTCCAAGAAAGAGGGTAATGTTTTTCGGCTGTATGTGTGTATGTTATGTCTGTGTATGTCTGTATGCTATGTTTGTTTATGGCTGAGCCTGTACCTAGAAATCCTTGGAGGAGGCCTGTCCATTAGTGGACGTCTTTCGACTGATATATATATATATATATATATATATATATATATATATATATAAAATGATGATGATATTTTACTTTCCGAACATTCATATCTATTCAGTTGCTACAAATCATTCAGCAGACTAGACTTTATCTCGATTTACGAGTATGATAGCTGTAGAGAAGCAAATACCGCGTCATTGAAAAGGCGGCTGGCTATAGAAATACAAACATTTCGCACGCATCACCAATATAGCCGAGACTAGTAAACATTACAAGTGACATAATCGCTCGCTGCAGGAACATCCTATCCGGTTGGCGGACTTCCATCGCCGCCTGTGTAATCTATAACTATAGCTTTGTAATAATGCGCACTCAAAAAGCCAAAAGTTTTTCAAAACCTTTTTCAATACAGTTGCTCGAAAAGTGGTACTTTATACGTCAGTCAAGCGTGCGCAAAATTGATTTTACCGCACACGTGCTTTTACTTTACCACTTTTTTTTAATTTCTAGCTCGAAGGAACAAGACATTTCTAGCAAATAAAAAAATTAATAATCAAAGATACAGAATCTTCTTTAAGACTTTTGAAATGAGATAAAAGAGATTGGTTGTAACTCCGTGAGGTTAGTACATAACGCTAGCTGATTAGATTCTCTTTGGGTTATATCTTTGTGAAGAAAGGAGAATAAATATGAATAAAGCGCATAGGTTACAGGAAGGAATAGGTCATCTTTTCCAAGGAGGTTTTAATGCTTTCATTAATATTGTTCCAAGCCTTATTGTAATCAATATTTGTTTTAATTAAATGCACCATTTGAGTGAATGTACGTTTTCTCATTTGCTAAATGATCTAACAGTAGTGGCTCAATGCTCCTAACGAGAACTCTTGAAATCGATTCCTAAATCTGCCAATGTCCATTGTGTTTGTCAATACTGACAGCGAACGTGCACATCTAAGTAAACCAATTATGTATTTGAATACACGTGACTGCAGGTGATACTGAAAGCAACACCTGGCAACCGCCGCGCGCCGCCAGCCAGCGTCTTTCCCTGACCAAGTTATCGCGAAAGATCGTAATCTCTTTGCTCGCGAAACGAAACTACCTACGAATTTCAACCGACTTCCAAACAGGAGGAGGTTCTCAATTCGACTTTATGTTTTTTTGTGTGTTTATTACGCTATATATTTACGTTACTACTACTAGCCTGCACTGAGCCCGCGTGGTCCTCTAAGGCCTCATCGCCCTAATTCAGGGTAGGCTCGAGCCCCTCGGTGGGGACGTATATATGAGCTGATGTGATGTGATCTTTACACTGTGAGCCAATTTTCAATATTATTTTATTATTCGATAGTCTCCCGAGTTGGTCCCATATAAATTTTATCAAAATCGGTGCAGCACTTTTTTGAAAACTAATAATAACCAAACATAATAATGCTAAATTGTAGGTACTCTAGGTTGTTGCGATGAAAGTCGGTTTTTTAATGTGTTTAGCGTTTTTAAAAGCTTTTAATTAACTTGCAATGTATGTATGTAATTTTAATTTTATGTTAATTGTATGTTAATTTTGACCGTTTATCAGCTTAATCGGAAACCGCGATTAAGCTGAAATTTTGCATGCATATGAATATCGCATGACAATGCAATATTGAATGCTTGTACCTAAAATATTTTAGGTTTTTAGAAAAATGATTTTCAAATACAATCTCTTCGGTCACCAGATGAACGTCCGCGTGACGACGATGGACGCGGAGCTGGAGTTCGCGATCCAGCAGACGACGACCGGCAAGCAGCTGTTCGACCAGGTGGTGAAGACCATCGGCCTCCGCGAGGTGTGGTTCTTCGGCCTCCAGTACACCGACTCCAAGGGAGATCTCACCTGGATCAAGCTATATAAAAAGGTTGGTGATGATCTGATGTTAAGACGAATTAACATGTAAAGATTAGAAATGCTAGGAATGAGAATGCGTGTACTATCGAAGGAAGGGAAGGCTACAATGTTAATAAAGTGAAGATTGGAGGAGCAAAGAATTCAATTCAATATATTTATTCAAAATAGGTGCAAATTACACTCTTTCTGATAGTCATAAAATAATAATAACAATGTCATTTGTGAAGAATTAAGAAATAAACAATAATTAGTTAATAACGTAAGAATTCAATCCTTGATATAAACCAGATTACGTCATTAGAACATGAAAACAATATGACACGAAAAGTTATACATAAAAATCATTGGATGTCATTAATGCCTTTAACAAGACCTTTAACAAACCCATAGGTATATACTGATTTTCTGATTGAATGTTATCAATACATCTTCGCTTTGAATAGCCTACTTTGGTTTTTTGTTTTTTCTTATACCGAGTTCAGATTCAGGCAACGTAAGTTATGGTATGGCAAATTATAGATTGCCATGTTAGATTCCTATGTTATTATGATGGCGTACACTCTCGTTTGTATTATTTAGCTGCTAAACTTTAGCAGAAGCATTTCCATTCCTAGGTTTTAAAATAACTCAGTTGTCTCTCTTAAGGCTTTTCAGATAATCTTTAATTAAGTTTATATAATTACACAGTAAAAAAAATTACACAGTTGTAATGACTTAGTAAACTCTAACGGCAACACTTTTAATGACCTTTAGCTTTAGACCTGTGTGCCTACCATAATTGATGATGATCAATCTTACATCCATAGAAGAAAAAAACTACTGTCGTTTATCTAATCTCTCTTTCTTAAAGTCTCCATGTATAACCCAATTGACATCACAAACGCGAATACTCGCGCCGAATCGACATCAACGCGGACGATCTAATTAGCGCGCGGAACGAAGCAAATAAACTTGAACTTGATCGGCGGCCGCGCAGCGAACCGCTAAAAATAGTTACGTTGCCTGCGCGCCTCGTAGGAAGAGTGCGTAACGTAATGAATTTTGCACCATTCAGTAGCTCGTAAACTTTTTGGTTTTTATTATTAATGGATTTATTTAAGAGCAGGCTCCCAAAATAAGTGCATTTTTGACAGAATATTTTGAGTCAGCCGCAAGCTTGCTGAACGCAAAAAATAAAAATATCATTCTTTGAACCTTTTTCTTTGGTATGGCTAAAACAAAAACAGGATTTATTGGTTTTCGCTCGATACTTTTTATTTGTTAAATTATGTAGTTTTGAGAGATTATTCAATTTTTCTCCTACTTCACATAAGTAAGGCACGTGCAATAAATACCGACAGTATAAGAGAATAAAGACATTGATAAAACGGCTAAGACAAACTTTTCCTAGAATGTTTACTAAACTCGCAATAAACGAAAATGTGCATCATCATCACTTATCATCAGGTGAGATGATGCCAAGGGCTTACCAATTGTGAATTTAAAAAAAAATACATATAAATTATTTTAATTTAATAGTGTACTCGTAAGTTTAGTATTCTGGTGAAAAATATTGAATGTTTGAAAAGAATTCGGATTTTAGCACTTAAGTCACAATTTGTTTTCAAAATGTCACACAATGGATTGTTAAGTTCCAGCGCATGAGAAATAGATAAAATAGATCAAAAGGCAGAAGAACGAATAACAGAAATGCGTTACCAATGGCAATTAGAATAGAAAAAAAAAGACGTGTGGCACTTGGGGACTGCCGCGGTAAAGCTATTGCATAGCATTTTTTATCAACTTATGCAATTATAATTATTTATTTATGCAGTATTTACCAGTACCATATTATAGTCCTTGGGGCGCAGGATGTTTATGTAATAAATTAACACTAAGAAAGTTACACCAGTAAAATTGACTAAGTCCTCTTAGTATCGCAAATCGCTAATAGATGGCACTGTAAGTTTTTTAGAACTCGGCCGAGCGTGGGGTGTTAGGTTTTATTTTCGTTACGGAATTTCTTGATTCGGTCGCCGCGCTCAAAGTACGCGATAAAAGGTATGCATTAGCTTAAAAATCCGTAAAACATTTATAGTTATGGTATTGTTTATTTCATTGAATGAACGTGTTTACCAAACTAATTAATGTTTATATTTAGTATCTGATAATCACTTAAATACCCATCTCGAGTAAAATGTTTTTTTTGTAATTTGTAATATTAATTTAACTTGTGAAATCCTTTTGTAATTTTCATGTATTTATTTTTAGGTCTTATATTTTCATCCTACATCATTATTAAACATTAATCTATGAGCGCGTACGTTTTTCAACCTACGCACGCCCAACCTACCTAACTACCTACGACGTGCTAACAGTATTATGGGAACAATTCTTTTGCATTTTTACATTATTCCAAGTATGTTTTTGCAGAAATAAAATTTTATGGTTGGCAACAGATTGAAAATGTTTATTACGATAACGATGGTTTTACGGAGAAGCGAAACACATGAAATATTCGCAATACTACTTATTTTTACAACTCCGCTATCGTTCAATGGATTTAAAGAAATATACCATAGGTAAATTGCAAGATTTTTACTGGTTTTTTTTCTTATTAGTATAAGGAAAGGGATTATCTCTCTTCTGTTTCCTAGTTCCTAATAGTGAACAGTTGGTATAACTGTCACTTCTGTTATCATTCTCAATCCAAGCTTCAGTTACATGTCTCTGTTTTGATATTAATTTTTATTACTTACTCGATACAAATAATTGTCTCTCATCATCATAATAAACTTTTCATTTAGTGCTGCGTCAGCTTAATCTACTTTATTAAAAATACTAGATGTTGCCCGCGGCTTCGCCCGCGCTGATCCCGTTTTTTCAGATGTCAGGTAGTCACAGTTCGGGAATTATGTCATTTCACACCCCGTCAACAATATCTGTGCAAAAAAATCACAAAAATCCATTGTCTCGTTACAATGTTAAATAAATTACTTAAAAAAAAAATTTCACATCGGACTATGCTATTTTCACGGGATAAAAAGTAGCATATGTCCTTCCCCGTGACACAGGCTACCTGCATGCCAAATTTCATTAAGATTGGTCAAGGTGTTGAAGCGTGAAAAGGTAACAAACACATTGTCACATTTATAATATTAGTAACAATTAATTTTATTGTATCTAAGATTCAAGATATTTATTCAAAATAGGTGCAAATTACACTCTTTCTGGTAGTCATAAAATAATAAAAACATAATGTCATTTGTGAAAAACCAAGAAATAAATAATCATTTGTTAATAACGTTAAAATTCAATCCTTGATATAAATTCGATTATGTCATTAGAACATGAAAACAATATGACACGATAAGCTATACATAAAAATCATTGAATGTCATTAATGCCTTTGACAAGAGTAGGCCAGTTCACACGGATAGCACCCCGTCAAGAGTATAACGAGAGAGTCGGCCATCGCTCCCATCAATCATATTAGAGGGAAAGGAACGACCCGGCTCCCGATGCGCCACCATCCGCATACATCTTTGTATTCATCTGCCAAACCTGTTATTTCCACATCACCAGTCATCAACATCGAATTGAAAATTCGCAATCAATTCAATTGATTTATATGTAATTCAACACACGTTACCGCCCCATATTGCAACCACATGAACACTTCTGTGAAATGGTTTTCCTAACGTGTTCAACATTGACCTGGAAAGACAATGTCGTCTATTACAATGCCATCTTAAGCAGAACCTTCAAAGGTTGGACCTGTCTCTTTACCAGATGTGTGTTTATGGTCATGAGATACTTAGAATAGGCTAGTAAGTTTACTTACCTTCCTTAAAATCTTCAAGGAAGATGAGATTTTAAATAGGTTTTTTGATATCCATCACATTTAGTCATGCTAGTATCATATCACGTGTGTTAACATTGACATAAACATCCAAGGTATATTATTATCTCTGTGTGTCCCCATCATAATTATTGTCCAAAATAGTTCTTCATTTATGTAGTATGATTAATTTCGATATTCTTTGATATCTTACTTACTAAAACATCCCAACGTCTTCATATTATTTATTACTTTCGTAAGAACCTAAAAACTTTTAGGTACAAGCTTTAATTTGAAATGAATTTTAATTATTTATTATTCTTCTCAGCGAACCCTTTCATTTGATATCCATATCATGGTGCATAAAAAAAATATCTGGTCCGCCATCTTTGGGAGTCCGCCATATTGGATTTAGAATGACGTCACATTTAGCTAACCAGGCATTGTGCTTCAAACTTAACGTGTATGCCGAATTTTAGCTCAATCGGAACCGGGAAGTGGTTATAATTTAGCTTACATAATTGAGAACGCTAAACACGCTATAAACCGACTTCCATCGCAACAACTTAGTACATTTTTGCATGATTATTGTTGGTTTTTGTTAATTTACTACACCGATTTTGATAAAATTTATATGGGACCACACGGGAAGCACTAGCTTTCAAATAAAAAAGAATCATAAAAATAGTTTCACCCAGTCCAAACTTATGAGGTAACATACATAAAAAAACAAACATACAGACGAATTGAGAACCTCCTCTTTTTTAGAAGTAGCTTGAAAATTAGTTTTAATCCGGCGCCAATGACGTGTAAAAAATAACGCGGACGATGACGCTGGGTCAATATGACCCGAATGCTTTTTTTCTTAATTATCTGGTTATCTGGTGAATTATAACAAATTTAATACAAAGTAAGAACTATTGCATGACCATGAAGTCACTGTAGTGCCAAGATGTATAAGTTAATTGAGATATCAAACTATAATTTGGTTTTAATGCAAAAGGGAAACTAAAATAATTTCTCTTTTGGAACTAAAAATGTATGTAACTGTAGCCGTTTTATTTAAGAAAAGTGATTTTTTTTACCATTCTTCACTGGCGCTTGCTCACTACACTATGGTACAGAGGCCAGCACATCAAGCTATACACTCGTAGTGCGATTCTGATCCATACGCATTCGGCATAAGAACGGTACAAAGTCCAAAGTGTGTAGCTACTGAGAAAACCAATAACGATTATAATATGTTTTTTTTTTCGAAATTTCCCCAATTGAAAATCGCTGGGGTCAATGTGACCCAGCGCCATTAGCGCCGGGTTAAACTATCTGACTAACACGGCAAGTTGATACAAAACTTTTAATTTAAGTGCAATTCGTTCTGTTAAAATCGAAATCTCGAATAACATGCTCGATAATGAATATAATGATAACAAGTGTCGAAATGTCAGGCCCAATTTGTACACGTCTGTGCGTAAGGTCGTCCAGACGTGACTCGGTCATGAATATGCATTAAGGCCACAGTTGGTTCGCTTTCTTTATTAACTCCACCAAATATTTGGTTGCGGCTTGTGTTCCATGGCCCATGGCATTGAGCTTGCTTGGTATGTTTGTTCTAAGAATAACTGTCAGATAATTAATTAGTTGTAATAGGAGCTTTGATAGCGTAATGGCAAGTGCCGCTACCTCCTGTCCGGGAGGGCGTGGTTCGAATCCTGCCACGAGCCAATGTGTTTTCGAATTTAGATTTCATATGTACCAAACCTGCACACGCCTGCGAAAGGTTGTGTGTGAAGTCGACCAAACCGTACTGGGCCCGCGTGGTCGACTAAGGCCCGATCGCCCTAGTTCAGGGTAAGCTCGGGCTCGAGCCCCTCGGTGGGGACGTATATGAGCTGAAATGATGAATAGGTCTTTACCGAAATTGCCAATTGGATGAAAAAGTTTACGATCCAGATTTTTTCGATTATCCTATGACATTACGACGACTTTTTACTGTTGCTTATCCTTCGCGTTTATTACAAGCTTTTATAAGAATTGAAAAGTTTGTAATGTAAGTTGTCCGCTTCGAAATTGTCAAGTTACATTTGACCCACTTCCCGGTTCAATTCAATTCACTATATTTACTTAAAATAGGTGCAAATTACACTCTTTCTGATCGTCATAAAATATTGTCGATTGAACTGATATTTTTGATTATGTTTAATTTGGATGACAATGGATGGTTGCTAAATGACGTCATGCTAAATCTTGGACTCCCAAAGATGGCGAGCCAGTTATTTTTTATGCACTCCATGTTAAGGGTATCAAATGAAAGGATTTGTGAATGAATATTGAATATACTGAATAAATATTATAAACGCGATTGTAACAATGTATGGATGTATGTTTGTTACTCTTTCACGCAAAAACTACTGAACGTACCTGGCTGAAATTTAGTAGTTAGACAGATTAGAACCTGGATTAACACATAGGCTACTTTTTGCCACGGCACTGCCCACCCTCGAAGAGTCATAGAAACTTTGTCCACGGAAAACAGCTAGTACTGAATAATTTAAATTCATTTCTAATCCACCCCCATGATATGGGTATCAAATAAAAGGGTTTGCTGTCAGGAATATAAAAAAATAGTCACGTGACTTTAATCCAACATGGCGGACATCCAAGATAACTACTTAACGTGTTTACTAAAAGCGTGTTTTTTAGTTTTTTAAACTAATTGATGATTATTATTTCTGTTGTGGATATTTGCTCTACGTTTTTAATTATCACCATTATTTCAGCATCTCCACGCTTGTATTAAGTGTTTTTTCTTATGGTAGGTTTGTAGGACCTTTGTTCACACACGAAACCAAACATTTATGTTGATAATAGTGATTAGTTACGTTTATTAATCCTTCTATCAAGACTATTTTAAAATTTATGTTCACGTTAACTATCGTAAATTGTATATTATTTAGGAGTGTCCGTTATCTTGAAACCTGTTAACAGTTAAGATTATTCTTATTCATAAGAAGGCTCAAGGCAAAGTATATACGAGTATATTACTACTAACATACAGTATGGACACTCCCTGCCGCTCTCTAGATTGCGAGCTCACCCCCTCGTCACACAGATTGATACAGATTGGTTACAGTTTGGTTGTCGAACGTATAGGATTACTCCACCATTTTGTTAGTTCCGTCATTTTCTGAAATGTCATTTCAGGCCCGCTGTATGAAGTGTCCAGGGTGTGCTCAAGGTCTCCCAAATGGCGATGGGACGAGCTAGGCTCGGATATTCCCTACGTGATCCAATCATAAATGAGGAGATCCGTAGAAGAACTCAGGTTACCGAACCGACAAATTTTATTTTTTTGTTTTTCAGACTATTAGTGTAAGATAATCTATCCCCATCCAACTCAACAATACAATATTCTTTATTGCATCACAACATTAAAAAAAAAGAAATTGAAAATAGAGAAGAAAGTATACAATGCGGCCTTATTGCTAGGTAGCAATTTCTTCCAGGCAACCTTTGGGTAGGGAAACAGCGATAGAATAAGTTAAGGGGCAGTGCAATAATTAAAAAACAGAGAAATTTGCAAATAAACAGTAACATAAAAAAAAAAAATATTATAACAATAATTATCTCAACTTTAATTTTTTGCCATCACAATACCTTCTTCACTTCTTCGTCGCTCGAAAGTGCAAGCAGTAGTATGAATACTACTGAGAGTAGGAGAGGAAATAGGACGGCACGAAGATTTCATGATCAATACAATATAGGGGAAGATTATGGAAAGAGAGGTAGAGAAAGGCCAAGAATAGGGATGACGAATGCTACTCATCTGATTTACTTTTTATCATCTGTCAAAAACGACATTTTGTTCTAAAAATGTTTGAAATACCCAGGCGAGACGTTATAGTTTTGCAGCGTCATTTATGTACTCAATTTGTGATTTTGGTGAATTAAAAATCGAAGACTTGATGGAAAACAAAACGAGTAAGGTTTTCCGAAGTTTACGTAGAAGGACAATTTAGTGATCAAGAGTTCATAATTTATTTCTGATGTTGTCGTCATCCCTATTAGTTGCATCAACCAAGCCATAGCAAAAATTTACGTGAAGTCGTTCTTACAAGTAGAAGAGTTGGCGAGGGAGAGTGGGGATGGCGGTATTTCCCCCGACGAGAGCCTGATGAATAATCTGGCTTCGACGAATTTCGCCCCCCATTGATAAACACGGTGACATGTCGAAGACTTGCCCAGAAGTTCAATTACACTGGTCTTCAGTGGTTTTGTTGCCCTAGATATAAGATCGATTTTGGATATATTTATGCTCACAATTCATGAAACTACAATGATTGTGTAAGATTTGCTCTCGTTTTTTTGCGCAGAACTCTAATCACGACTGGGAAAATAAATTTTATTAGTAACAAGCCGATAATTGATCAAAATATAAGATATACAATAATTATAAAACTAAGAGCACATTCAATACTTTCATAAATAAATTCGTAATCTGGGCACTTGAAAGCATCAAAATTTGCTAAGATATCCAGGACAACAAATTTTTTTTTTGTAGAGCTGTGTTATATTCATGACGTTAATTACCGGAAGACGCGACAATATAGCAGAAGCCACATGCTCTATCAGACAGTACTGCTGGAAGTTGATATTTACCGTTGCGCACGCGATCTCTGCCATTGAAAGTCAGTATGTATGTTTATGGTGAATCAAGGGATGTTTACAATGGGCACGAGGACATGTTGTTTGTTCCTTATATCGATTACAGACACACAATACACAATGACAAGTGCGTTTGGATATACAGCTTTTGTTATTTTCTTCCAAACTATCTGCGATAGTTAATTTAATTTTATTTGTTTATTTACACTTATACTACATTAAAATACAATTTATTAAAGCTAATACTTAGGGATATTGTATGTGATGTACAGTAGGCGGTCTTAATGCTAAGAGCAATCTCTTCCAGACAACCTTTTGTTACAGGGAAACACGAAATACTTAATTTTACAATAAGGGCAGAGAAATAAGCAACTTAATAACTGGAAGCCGCCGGATGCGGGCAGCGCAGAACTGGTCGTCATGGAAATCCTTGGGGGAGGCCTATGGTCCAGCAGTGGAAGTCCGTCGGCTGATATGATGATGATGATGATGATAATACTTGCCGTTAACCAGCTTGCTGTGTTCCGCTGGTGAAACGGATGCTTTCATATAGCCAGAAAGATCACCGGCATCAAGCATTCCATCTTAGTCCTCAAGCGTTTGTAGAGTACTATAAGTAACTATTTAATAATCTGTGGTACTATTACTAATGTCTCCTCAG
The DNA here is from genome assembly GCA_947284805.1 of Coleophora flavipennella. NCBI lineage: Eukaryota > Metazoa > Arthropoda > Insecta > Lepidoptera > Coleophoridae > Coleophora > Coleophora flavipennella. The sequence goes on from OX369297.1 coordinate 4,856,009, forward strand.
TAACTATTTAATAATCTGTGCCTCTGTGGAGATAAATTTATCTAATCTGTGAAGTGGATCGTCAGATAAAAACCTCACCAAAATCGGTCCACCTATAAACAGACACACAGACAGACAAGACATTGGCTTCGGTGTTTTAACAGCCCTCTTTTGCGTCGGGGATTAAAAATGTTATGCTGTCTTTTGCACGCTTATTCAACAACATAAAGCTGTCTCTTTTTTATTAGAACCTTGTCTGAAAAACAGCGTACAATTCCTTCCATATCGAGTCTCTATTGTCCATTTGCACTGTCAACCATGACTCACGAACGGAAACGTACAACACACCAATCAGTGCAACACCCCGTAAGACTTACTGGTACAAAATACGTTCAAAGTTCGCTATAAACAGGTGGAAGTTGTGTGGGTGAGTGTACATAATAAAGAAGTACATGCATTATACAGAATTTGTAGCGAAATGAGAATGATGTTTCAACGGCATTAAAACCCAAGGTCAATGGATGACGATGGTGACACTTTAATGTTTCCGCTAAAATCATTAATTCTTTTACAGTTAAAGGTTTGAAATTTCATAGTAGTGACACAAGTAACAAGTTTCAAAGACACAAGTCGCATCTAGCTACAATGGTTATAGACTAAACCATTTTTTTTTTCATTGACACCGCGCGCGTCTCACATCGTCAAACCGGGCGATCTTAAGTACCTAATCTATAGTAGAGTTGCTGAACTTGCTGAGCTTTTTGCCATATGTCACGACAGAAAGTGATCAGATCAAATACTAGGTGTGGCTAGGATCACAGAATTAGCTGCCGCTCTAAGAGGTGGGATCTTCACTGGCACTTTATCCATGGACCCTTATTTTTCGTGAAGATCGTACCTCCTGGAGCGGCAGCTAATTCTGTGATCCTACCCACACTTAGTATTTGATCAATGATCACCCTATGTCGTGACAAATGGCAAACAGCTTTGCAAGTTCAGCAACTGTATTGGATGTACGGAACCAACAGGTGACCAACGGGACCCTATTACTAAGCCTCCACTGTCTGTCAGTCTGTCAGCGGGCTGTATTTTTTCTTTTTTTTTTCATTAAAAATTTGAGTGCGTTTGGCTGAACCTCACCTGATGGTAAGTGCCGATGCAGCCGAGGATGTGACACGCAAACTCAAAAAGTGCCTATTCACTCTCGTCTTGAAGATTCCTAAATTATACGAATCTGAAGATTCTGAAGAATCTGAAGATTCCTAAATTATACGAATCTGGGAATACAGAAGCCGGAAGGGAATTCCACTCCTTAGCCGTACGCATGAACCGTAATAGGTAGACAGTTGAAATTTTTATAGAATATGTATTTCTATTGCCGCTATAACAACAAGTACTAAAAATTAGAAAAAGTTAGAAAATAAGGGGGGGGGGGAATCTCCATACAGTAAAAGTGTTAGGTCTAGAAATATTTTTGATATAGCTCTATCGTAAAAATGGTAATACATACAAACATGAAACTTAGTGTGGTTATAGTACTAATACTGAAGCATAATAACAAATAATAAAAATTGGCCAAGTGTAAGTCGTACTCGCGCTAAGGAGTCCGAACTGAATGACAAAAAAAGCATATTTTTGTTGCTCGCGTTGATCTCTTTTGTTTGTAATGTGAATACGTTTCATTGTCATAGTTTTGTTGAGAGGTGTTGTGGTACGGACATAACCCTCGGAGTGCTAGTCCGACTCGCACTTGGCCGTTTTTTTAAAATACCTCCAAACTCTAATAGCTATAGATAACTTAGTATTATTATTAACTGAATGATAAACTTTGGCATTTAAAATAGTAAATAGTATGAAATAATCACATTTACAACATAAACAAAAACAATTTGAGTTTATCTCGGCAACTATTAAATGTAACAGTTTTTCGGTAGCCGATAAAGCTTACGATTAGGCCGGCACACACCATGCCGAAAATTCATGAACCTAGCAAGAGGCTCCGCTTCTGTAGCGTTATTAATTAGTTAGTCCATTCGCTTCACAACTGAAAGTCTCTTCCACGAGGCACTCGCCTTGCAGAGTACCGGGACAAGCGTCTTGGCGGCAAGACCTACCGTAACTGGTCCTTGTCTTCACCTTATGGTGTTGGCATGAATAGCGGCCCCCACTGTTATGCTCTAGGGTAGGTAAGTGGGGACGCTATATCATAAACCTGGTAGTCTAGCGTATCTGGTAGATATACGAGAGGGAATGAAGGTCTCGTGATCAATTCCCGGGAGAATCTAACTTTGTAATTATGTGTGGTTGGTGGTAGCTACTGGCTAGCTACTACCATCTCTTCTAAGTCTTGCCGCCAAACATCAATGTTAACAGCATTGATGTATTCCGGCTTGAAGATAAGATAGCCAGTTTCCCATTGACCCTGTTTAGCCTGCTTCCATCTTCGGCATCATCGTCACCTACCATCAGGTGCGATAACGTCACGGGCTTATCAAATGTGGATAAACAAAGCTTCAGCTTTATCGCTGCCATTTCTATTCCTTCTTTCATTCAGTTCTTCCTTCGGATCCTTATTCCTTTGAGAAGTAATTGAATGATTTTGTATATGCGTTTCAGTATATTGTGTATTGCTGGCCTTATGATTTGACCGTTAACGGCCAGGAGTCAGGACGCCCATGTGTGATGATAAGAGTCGCTATAATTAGGTATGATGCATGAATTTAATACATCTGTGCCTACTCTTTATGATAGTTAACGGTTTTATTTCAAACTAGCTGCTTCCCGCGGCTTCGCTCGCGTGGACAACGTTTCGAGCGTGAAAAAAAGTAAACTATGTGTTAATCCAGGTCCTAATCTGTCTACCTACCAAATTTCAGCCAGATCCGTTCAGTAGTTTTTGCGTTAAGAAGTAAAACACATACACACTCACACACTCACAAATTTTCGCCTTTATAATATTAGTGTGATTGTGTTTTAACCGACAAAGATACAATGTAGAGCTAAATAAATGAACCTTATTGACGGAAAAAGTATACTAAATCAGAGTCATCGTCATCATCATCATCATATCAGCCGAGGGGCTCGAGCCTACCCTGAATTAGGGCGATCGGGCCTTAGTGCGTGCCCAGTGCGCGTTGGTCGACTTCACACACAACCTGCGAGTTTCTTCGCAGGCGTGTGTAGGTTTCCTCGGGATGTTTTAAAGCAGAGTGCATGGCGAGTTTTGAAAGAGAATCAAGAATCGAAAAAAGATTAGCAGCAGCATATTCAAAGCTAAGAAATTAGTTCTAACATTAAAGTGAATTGTCATCATTGCAGCTCATATACGTCCCCACCGAGGGGCTCGAGCCTACCCTGAATCAGGGCGACTAGGCCTTAGTCGACCACGCGGGCCCAGTGCGGGTTGGTCGACTTCACACACAACCTTCGAGTTTCTTCGCAGGTGTGTGCAGGTTTCCTCACGATGTTTTCCTTCACCGTTAAAGCAATCGGTAAGTATGTACGTAAGTTTTTGAAAAACTCATTGGTACATTGACCGTCCAGATTTGAACCCGGTACCTCTGGTTAGATGGACCGAGTCGTTACCGGTTGAGCCACCGAAAGTGAATTGTAATCTTGTTAAATTCTGATATAACGGTATAATTAACTATTTAAATGCACATTCTTATTCTAAACCTGTTTACTTACTTCGCTAGTTTAGCGACCCGAAGTAGATCTTGGCCTCTCTATTCTATTTTGTGCCAAGTTTGACCATTCGGGCACTCCCAAGTCTTTGAGGTATTTGGCCACTTCATCTTTCCAGCGATACCTTGGCGAGAATTTGACTGATCATAAATTTTAATTGCCATGTATAGTTACACGATTCACAGCACAAACATACAAAAAACATGAGTATTAGCCATGTCGTGTGTCGTGTCGCACTTACGTGACACACCCATACCTGTAGTACCACACTACCTACCCGACCTCGTCTCATGATTATCATGTGTCGCAATGTTTTCCGCACGCTTTTCCTTTACTTGTGTTTGTCATTAGTACATTAGACACCGCACGTTCTTATTCGACTTCGCATTTTTTTTTACATATAACCAAAGTATATATATTAGTACTAACATACAGTAGGGACACTCCCTGCCGCTCTCTAGATTGCGACCTCACCCCTTCGTCACCCAGATGGATACAGATTGGTTACAGTTTGGTTGTCGAACGTATAGGATTACCCCGCCATTTTGTATGTTCCGTCATGCATTTTTTGAAATGTTATTTCTGGCCCGTTGTATGAAGTGTCCAGGGTGTGACATAACTATGTAATGTGAAGCTTAAAGGTAGGTATATTTGTCTTTCTCTATCTCTGTAAAATAGTCTTTAAATCTGGATTTCTATTAAAACCCCTGATTTTCGTTCGATTCCAAGTTTGGTTTTATGTTACGAGTAGTTGTAAATAAAACCTCGTTCCTTTCATACTCAGATTTTCATACATTTCATCATCAGATTTTCAAAAACATAACCTCCTTCTTCGGGTAAAAATATATCAGATACAAAAAATGACTACTTGATATGTACATCCATTCTCTCTCTCTCTCTCTCTCTCTCTCACACACACACACTTGCTTAGCAATATCTATACTTAGTTAATATGTTTTTTTTTCTCCTATTCTCTTTTTAAATGTATTATTATATTTTGCTGATAGCGCACCAAGTCACAGATTACTAATTAGTTAACCAAGTCTTATTGTCAACACCAAGTGTAATAAATAAGTTCTTTTGCTTGAAAGGGACTAGTTTCAGTAACACAGGCGCTGCCTAGTTCATATACTAGGTTCTGCACACCCAGATGTTCCTAAATAATTTAAGAAACTTATATGATAATATACAATTACTAGCTGTTTCCCGCGGCTTCACCCGCGTGGACCACGTTTCTATGACTTTTCGAGGGTGCGCAGTGCGCGAGCCGCAAGCGGCTCGCGAGCGTAGTAAAAAGTAGCCTATGTCTTAATTCAGGTCCTAATCTGTCTACCTACCAAATTTCAGCCAAATCCGTTCAGTAGTTTTTGCGGGAAAGCGTAACAGACAGACAGAGTTACTTTCGCATTTATAATATTATTATAGTAGGGATTATTATAATTATTATTTCCATCGCGGCTGCTGTACAGTGTACACCCACCATGTGTTTGTGCCGGTCAGTAAGCCCCAAACGCATTAGTTAGATCAATGCTCTGTAAAGTCTCAAAAGGATGCAATAAGTAGATGACAGTATTATCCCAGCCTGTGACAAATCGGTTTTAAAAATCTTTTATTTAATTTGCAATGTTTGTATAGGTCAAACCTTGCTCCGATTGTGCTGGAATTTGGTATTGAAGGTGACAATTTGATCCTTTTGGTATTTTGAAGTGGATCTGATGTTGAACTTTGGAGGTGGAATCGTCTTTTATTTTCAATAGCATCGTAGGAAATACTATGCTCGCCTTTTTTAAATTTGAAAACGTGCCATAAGCATTTGACTTTTGAGCATAAAAAGTATTTTTAAATGAAAGCTGTTACCTAAAAGATTAAAGTTTTTCTTTAATTTATTACAAGCTTTATATTAACTTTCCATGTTTGGGACAAATCTTGGAAGCTAAATTAGAACCACTTTTTGGTTTCCGATTGACCTGAAATTTTGCATACACGTTAGGTTTAGAGCATCATGCATGGTTAACTAAGTGCCTTCATTCTAAATCCAATATGGCGGTTTCCCTACGATGGAGGACCAGTTATATATTCTGCACCCCCATGATATGGGCGATGGGTGTCAAATGAAAGGGTTTGCTGAGAAGAACATGGAACAATTAAAATTCTTTTAAATTATCGCTTGTATACCAAAAAGGTTTCAGGTTTTTCGAATTAACTTCCAGTCTTTTTTACATTCTTCTTAGTACATTTAGACTTACTAAACAGTGGTTATGTTTAAAAATAATAGTTAACGAATTAATTAACTACACCGCGTTGAATCACTCCGATGCCGGCGTGTAAGTATGAGTAATCAAACGTGAGTTACTGATAAGCCATTTCCGAGGGTATTGCGAATAAATTTCTATACCGTGCGGCCATGTTTATTGAATGAATCAGCAATATTCGTAAGCCTCATGGTTGGTTGGAAATTCCAGTAGCAAACGGTATGTGATACCAACGTAAATAAATTAATCTATATATATATATATATATATATATATATATATATATAAATGAATCCCTATTTCCCTTGGTCACGGCATTTCGCGTGAACGGCTGGACCGATTTCGCTAATTCTTTTTTTGTCGAGTTCGTTATTGTCAGTGTAGTGTAGGGTAGGGTAGCGAGCGTAGTGTAGTGTAATGTAAGGTGGTAAAAAGTTCGCCGGGAATACTAGTTAAACATATAAAACCCAGTTGCTTAGAAAATACGAGTATACAGGGTGTAACACAAAGGTGCGGGTTGCGGGAAGCCGCTGGATGCGGGCAGTGCAGGACCGGTTGTTGTAAAAATCCTTGGGGGAAGCCTTTGTCCACCAGTGGACGTCTTCTGGCTGGCATGGAATCCCTACAGGAATAAAGAACTGGCTTTTTAACCAGACTGCCCAAAAAGGAGGGTAATGTTTTTTGCATGTGTGTGTGTGTGTGTCTGTTTCTTTGGCTGAGCCTGTAGCCTAGACGACGTTAGATTATCTGAGCCTGTAGCCTAGGTGTCGTTAGATTATCTGAGCCTGTAGCCTAGGTGTCGTTAGATTATCTGAGCCTGTAGCCTAGACGACGTTAGATTATCTGAGCCTGTAGCCTAGGTGTCGTTAGATTATCTGAGCCTGTAGCCTAGGTGTCGTTAGATTATCTGAGCCTGTAGCCTAGGTGTCGTTAGATTATCTGAGCCTGTAGCCTAGGTGTCGTTAGATTATCTGAGCCTGTAGCCTAGACGACGTTAGATTATCTGAGCCTGTAGCCTAGGTGTCGTTAGATTATCTGAGCCTGTAGCCTAGGTGTCGTTAGATTATCTGAGCCTGTAGCCTAGGTGTCGTTAGATTATCTGAGCCTGTAGCCTAGGTGTCGTTAGATTATCTGAGCCTGTAGCCTAGGTGTCGTTAGATTATCTGAGCCTGTAGCCTAGGTGTCGTTAGATTATCTGAGCCTGTAGCCTAGGTGTCGTTAGATTATCTGAGCCTGTAGCCTAGGTGTCGTTAGATTATCTGAGCCTGTAGCCTAGACGACGTTAGATTATCTGAGCCTGTAGCCTAGGTGTCGTTAGATTATCTGAGCCTGTAGCCTAGGTGTCGTTAGATTATCTGAGCCTGTAGCCTAGGTGTCGTTAGATTATCTGAGCCTGTAGCCTAGGTGTCGTTAGATTATCTGAGCCTGTAGCCTAGGTGTCGTTAGATTATCTGAGCCTGTAGCCCAGGTGTCGTTAGATTATCTGAGCCTGTAGCCTAGGTGTCGTTAGATTATCTGAGCCTGTAGCCTAGGTGTCGTTAGATTATCTGAGCCTGTAGCCTAGACGACGTTAGATTATCTGAGCCTGTAGCCTAGGTGTCGTTAGATTATCTGAGCCTGTAGCCTAGGTGTCGTTAGATTATCTGAGCCTGTAGCCTAGGTGTCGTTAGATTATCTGAGCCTGTAGCCTAGGTGTCGTTAGATTATCTGAGCCTGTAGCCTAGGTGTCGTTAGATTATCTGAGCCTATAGCCTAGGTGTCGTTAGATTATCTGAGCCTGTAGCCTAGGTGTCGTTAGATTATCTGAGCCTGTAGCCTAGGTGTCGTTAGATTATCTGAGCCTGTAGCCTAGGTGTCGTTAGATTATCTGAGCCTGTAGCCTAGGTGTCGTTAGATTTAGCTGAGCCTATAGCCTAGGTGTCGTTAGATTATCTGAGCCTGTAGCCTAGGTGTCGTTAGATTTGGCTGAGCCTGTAGCCTAGGTGTCGTTAGATTTGGCTGGGCCTGTAGCCTAGGTGTCGTTAGATTATCTGAGCCTGTAGCCTAGGTGTCGTTAGATTTGGCTGAGCCTGTAGCCTAGGTGTCGTTAGATTTGGCTGAGCCTGTAGCCTAGGTGTCGTTAGATTTGGCTGGGCCTGTAGCCTAGGTGTCGTTAGATTATCTGAGCCTGTAGCCTAGGTGTCGTTAGATTATCTGAGCCTGTAGCCTAGGTGTCGTTAGATTATCTGAGCCTGTAGCCTAGGTGTCGTTAGATTATCTGAGCCTGTAGCCTAGGTGTCGTTAGATTATCTGAGCCTGTAGCCTAGGTGTCGTTAGATTATCTGAGCCTGTAGCCTAGGTGTCGTTAGATTATCTGAGCCTGTAGCCTAGGTGTCGTTAGATTATCTGAGCCTGTAGCCTAGGTGTCGTTAGATTATCTGAGCCTGTAGCCTAGGTGTCGTTAGATTATCTGAGCCTGTAGCCTAGGTGTCGTTAGATTATCTGAGCCTGTAGCCTAGGTGTCGTTAGATTATCTGAGCCTGTAGCCTAGGTGTCGTTAGATTATCTGAGCCTATAGCCTAGGTGTCGTTAGATTATCTGAGCCTGTAGCCTAGGTGTCGTTAGATTATCTGAGCCTGTAGCCTAGGTGTCGTTAGATTATCTGAGCCTGTAGCCTAGGTGTCGTTAGATTATCTGAGCCTGTAGCCTAGGTGTCGTTAGATTTAGCTGAGCCTATAGCCTAGGTGTCGTTAGATTATCTGAGCCTGTAGCCTAGGTGTCGTTAGATTTGGCTGAGCCTGTAGCCTAGGTGTCGTTAGATTTGGCTGGGCCTGTAGCCTAGGTGTCGTTAGATTATCTGAGCCTGTAGCCTAGGTGTCGTTAGATTATCTGAGCCTGTAGCCTAGGTGTCGTTAGATTATCTGAGCCTATAGCCTAGGTGTCGTTAGATTATCTGAGCCTGTAGCCTAGGTGTCGTTAGATTATCTGAGCCTGTAGCCTAGGTGTCTTTAGATTATCTGAGCCTGTAGCCTAGGTGTCGTTAGATTATCTGAGCCTGTAGCCTAGGTGTCGTTAGATTATCTGAGCCTGTAGCCTAGGTGTCGTTAGATTATCTGAGCCTGTAGCCTAGGTGTCGTTAGATTATCTGAGCCTGTAGCCTAGGTGTCGTTAGATTATCTGAGCCTGTAGCCTAGACGACGTTAGATTATCTGAGCCTGTAGCCTAGGTGTCGTTAGATTATCTGAGCCTGTAGCCTAGGTGTCGTTAGATTATCTGAGCCTGTAGCCTAGGTGTCGTTAGATTATCTGAGCCTGTAGCCTAGGTGTCGTTAGATTATCTGAGCCTGTAGCCTAGGTGTCGTTAGATTATCTGAGCCTGTAGCCTAGGTGTCGTTAGATTATCTGAGCCTGTAGCCTAGGTGTCGTTAGATTTAGCTGAGCCTATAGCCTAGGTGTCGTTAGATTATCTGAGCCTGTAGCCTAGGTGTCGTAAGATTTGGCTGAGCCTGTAGCCTAGGTGTCGTTAGATTTGGCTGGGCCTGTAGCCTAGGTGTCGTTAGATTATCTGAGCCTGTAGTCTAGGTGTCGTTAGATTTGGCTGAGCCTGTAGCCTAGGTGTCGTTAGATTTGGCTGAGCCTGTAGCCTAGGTGTCGTTAGATTTGGCTGAGCCTGTAGCCTAGGTGTCGTTAGATTTGGCTGGGCCTGTAGCCTAGGTGTCGTTAGATTATCTGAGCCTGTAGCCTAGGTGTCGTTAGATTTGGCTGAGCCTGTAGCCTAGGTGTCGTTAGATTATCTGAGCCTGTAGCCTAGGTGTCGTTAGATTTGGCTGAGCCTGTAGCCTAGGTGTCGTTAGATTTGGCTGGGCCTGTAGCCTAGGTGTCGTTAGATTATCTGAGCCTGTAGCCTAGGTGTCGTTAGATTTGGCTGAGCCTGTAGCCTAGGTGTCGTTAGATTTGGCTGGGCCTGTAGCCTAGGTGTCGTTAGATTTGGCTGGGCCTGTAGCCTAGGTGTCGTTAGATTATCTGAGCCTGTAGCCTAGGTGTCTTTAGATTGGCTGAGCCTGTAGCCTAGGTGTCGTTAGATTTGGCTGAGCCTGTAGCCTAGGTGTCGTTAGATTGACTGAGCCTGTAGCCTAGGTGTCGTTAGATTTGGCTGGGCCTGTAGCCTAGGTGTCTTTAGATTGGCTGAGCCTGTAGCCTAGGTGTCTTTAGATTGACTGAGCCTGTAGCCTAGGTGTCTTTAGATTGACTGAGCCTGTAGCCTAGGTGTCGTTAGATTATCTGAGCCTGTAGCCTAGGTGTCGTTAGATTATCTGAGCCTGTAGCCTAGGTGTCGTTAGATTATCTGAGCCTGTAGCCTAGGTGTCGTTAGATTATCTGAGCCTGTAGCCTAGGTGTCGTTAGATTTAGCTGAGCCTATAGCCTAGGTGTCGTTAGATTATCTGAGCCTGTAGCCTAGGTGTCGTTAGATTTGGCTGAGCCTGTAGCCTAGGTGTCGTTAGATTTGGCTGGGCCTGTAGCCTAGGTGTCGTTAGATTATCTGAGCCTGTAGCCTAGGTGTCGTTAGATTTGGCTGAGCCTGTAGCCTAGGTGTCGTTAGATTATCTGAGCCTGTAGCCTAGGTGTCGTTAGATTTGGCTGAGCCTGTAGCCTAGGTGTCGTTAGATTTGGCTGGGCCTGTAGCCTAGGTGTCGTTAGATTATCTGAGCCTGTAGCCTAGGTGTCGTTAGATTTGGCTGAGCCTGTAGCCTAGGTGTCGTTAGATTTGGCTGGGCCTGTAGCCTAGGTGTCGTTAGATTATCTGAGCCTGTAGCCTAGGTGTCGTTAGATTTGGCTGAGCCTGTAGCCTAGGTGTCGTTAGATTTGGCTGGGCCTGTAGCCTAGGTGTCGTTAGATTTGGCTGGGCCTGTAGCCTAGGTGTCGTTAGATTATCTGAGCCTGTAGCCTAGGTGTCTTTAGATTGGCTGAGCCTGTAGCCTAGGTGTCTTTAGATTGACTGAGCCTGTAGCCTAGGTGTCGTTAGATTTGGCTGAGCCTGTAGCCTAGGTGTCTTTAGATTGACTGAGCCTGTAGCCTAGGTGTCGTTAGATTTGGCTGGGCCTGTAGCCTAGGTGTCTTTAGATTGGCTGAGCCTGTAGCCTAGGTGTCTTTAGATTGACTGAGCCTGTAGCCTAGGTGTCTTTAGATTGACTGAGCCTGTAGCCTAGGTGTCGTTAGATTGGCTGAGCCTGTAGCCTAGGTGTCGTTAGATTGGCTGGGCCTGTAGCCTAGGTGTCGTTAGATTGGCTGAGCCTGTAGCCTAGGTGTCTTTAGATTGACTGAGCCTGTAGCCTAGGTGTCGTTAGATTTGGCTGGGCCTGTAGCCTAGGTGTCGTTAGATTTGGCTGGGCCTGTAGCCTAGGTGTCGTTAGATTATCTGAGCCTGTAGCCTAGGTGTCTTTAGATTGGCTGAGCCTGTAGCCTAGGTGTCTTTAGATTGACTGAGCCTGTAGCCTAGGTGTCGTTAGATTTGGCTGAGCCTGTAGCCTAGGTGTCTTTAGATTGACTGAGCCTGTAGCCTAGGTGTCGTTAGATTTGGCTGGGCCTGTAGCCTAGGTGTCTTTAGATTGGCTGAGCCTGTAGCCTAGGTGTCTTTAGATTGACTGAGCCTGTAGCCTAGGTGTCTTTAGATTGACTGAGCCTGTAGCCTAGGTGTCGTTAGATTGGCTGAGCCTGTAGCCTAGGTGTCGTTAGATTGACTGAGCCTGTAGCCTAGGTGTCGTTAGATTGACTGAGCCTGTAGCCTAGGTGTCGTTAGATTGGCTGAGCCTGTAGCCTAGGTGTCTTTAGATTGACTGAGCCTGTAGCCTAGGTGTCGTTAGATTGGCTGAGCCTGTAGCCTAGGTGTCGTTAGATTGGCTGGGCCTGTAGCCTAGGTGTCGTTAGATTTGGCTGGGCCTGTAGCCTAGGTGTCGTTAGATTATCTGAGCCTGTAGCCTAGGTGTCTTTAGATTGGCTGAGCCTGTAGCCTAGGTGTCTTTAGATTGACTGAGCCTGTAGCCTAGGTGTCGTTAGATTTGGCTGGGCCTGTAGCCTAGGTGTCTTTAGATTGGCTGAGCCTGTAGCCTAGGTGTCTTTAGATTGACTGAGCCTGTAGCCTAGGTGTCTTTAGATTGACTGAGCCTGTAGCCTAGGTGTCGTTAGATTGGCTGAGCCTGTAGCCTAGGTGTCGTTAGATTGACTGAGCCTGTAGCCTAGGTGTCGTTAGATTGACTGAGCCTGTAGCCTAGGTGTCGTTAGATTGGCTGAGCCTGTAGCCTAGGTGTCTTTAGATTGACTGAGCCTGTAGCCTAGGTGTCGTTAGATTGGCTGAGCCTGTAGCCTAGGTGTCGTTAGATTGGCTGGGCCTGTAGCCTAGGTGTCGTTAGATTGGCTGGGCCTGTAGCCTAGGTGTCGTTAGATTATCTGAGCCTGTAGCCTAGGTGTCTTTAGATTGGCTGAGCCTGTAGCCTAGGTGTCGTTAGATTTGGCTGAGCCTGTAGCCTAGGTGTCGTTAGATTTGGCTGAGCCTGTAGCCTAGGTGTCGTTAGATTTGGCTGAGCCTGTAGCCTAGGTGTCTTTAGATTGGCTGAGCCTGTAGCCTAGGTGTCGTTAGATTCGTCTTGATCCCGAACGTGGCAGAGGATACATTTTAACCCGACTGTTCCTATCGTGACGACGACGGTGACAGTCGACCGCAACCGGGTCGCGTGGCCCACTGTTTTGTATGAATATTGTCGCACGTCCCAGTCGTTTGCAGCCTACAGTGCTTACAAAGCAGTGGATCGTGCGACCCGATTATGGTCGTCGTCTCTGGGATCGGGATGCTACCTTAAGAGCAAGCTCCCAAAGTTAAGTGCATTTTTGCTAGAATATGTTGAGTCGGTGAAACTACACAGCTGATTCTTTGAACTTTTTTCTTTGGCATGGCTAAAACAAGTGAGCTTGTACTCGTCAAACTGAGAAATTTTTGTTCTGCAACTTTGTTGAAATTGCGATATTTTTTATTGGATTTTTCATACTAATCGACCAGCCATTGGCCGGTTATTTATGAAAAACCATAAGCCATCAGCCATCACCAAATTCGGCAGAAAAAGTAAGAAAAGATGAGAACACATGTAAATCTTTTCTTACTTTATTGACATGGTTAGACTTGTAAGTGCAATTATTGCTTGCGTATCTTAAAATAACATAGTTTACACCACCGCCCACAGAGAAATCTTCGACCAAGAACTCGCTACCGACTTTCGCGCCACACATGTATAGGTACCAACGAAACGCCATCGCTATTCCATTTCATCACACTACACAAGTATAAACATACACCTGGCTGGACTGTATTTATGGCTGGTTCGCTACTAAGCAATGAAAGTGAAACTATATGGTCTGATGTCTATAAAACTTTGTAGCATGCTGGATTTGTTAACCTCTGCTTAGGTATTTATGCTGTTCAATGATCCGTAAAATTAAAATAATAAGGAATACGACTTGTGGCCCTGAGGTAAACAGTGTGGTAATATTACAATTATTTTTTTCATTCACAATTGGTACTTCCTTGGCATCATCTCATAGGTATAAATTATAAGTATACTGATTATTTTAAAATTTTCCACTCTGAAATAACTTAAATTAGTATATTTAAGAAGGTTTTATCTTACTTATCATTTGCGTACAATATTAATATTCAAAACTTTTTGTGTAAAGTGGATCTATTTAGGTTTGCTGTCAGCTCAGCCCACGCGATCGTCATTATTATACTCGGTCATCGTTCATATTAAAGGCTACCTCTGCAACGGCATGTCCTCTGGTGTTTGATGTAGTAATTCGCACGTTGGATTCCAACATCGTATTTGGCTCTTTGTTGGACAGAGTATGTAAAACATACAATGTTTCAAAAGCTCTTTTCACATGGTTGGCCATGTAATGTTGGCATTAAAGAATTGCTTACCAATTTTAAGTCATGTATGCTTCTGGTCTAAACTTGGGTAAGTGTTAAGCCATCATTCGCTTTCGGAATGTGTGTTTTAATAGGGTCGTTAACTACTAGTCATTTGTATTACTTAATTACTTTTTATCACCTGTTAAAACGAAATTTCGTTTTAAACTGCTTAAAATAGCAAGGCGTGATGTCATGAAAAACAAAAGTAAGGTTATTTGAAATTTCGGTTGAAGGGCAATTTAGTTCATATACATAGTTCGTTTTGATACAGTTAACATCTCTATTATCTCAATTTATTCCTTCACTTATAATTATAAGTACGCCATCTCCTTGCTCATTATGTAATACTAGAGTGGGTGCCAGCGGCTTCGCCCGCGCAGATCCCGTTTTTTGCCATTCCCGTGGCAATTTCCCAAAATCCTTTCTTAGCGGATGCCTACTTCTTAATTTCTATCTGTATTCCAAATTTCAGCGAAATCCGTTCAGTGGTTTCGGCTGTGCGCTGATATACCTGTTCTTACATGTTCATACCATTCGTGTCAAATACCATGGAATTTGTTAGTTCGTTCTGACAGTGAGTGAGCATGCCCTTAACTAACCTTTGCTGGTAACGGGTTAAATGCCACGGTCGAATTCCTGTCACGTGTCTGTGACTGAACGTTCCTTCCACCATGTAAATTTGTCCTTGTTGTTTTAGAGGAAAGCGATTTAACAGCCTCCGTGGCGTCATGGTTAGTCCATTCGCTTAACACCAGGAGATCGCGGGTTCCCGGCGGGCTCAAGTAAGACTCGGTTTGGTTGGTGGTAGGGCATTTCCATAGACCGCCTGGCTAGCTACCACCATCTTGTCTAAGTGTTTGATGTGCTCAGGTTTGAAGATAAGATAGCCAGCTCCCCATTGCGTTAGCCCGCTTCCATCTTCGGCATCATGGTCACTTACCATCAGGTGACATGATGGCAAGGGCTTACCAATTGTAAATAAAAAAAATCAACCTGTTTGCAAGTAAAGTTCTGATGAGTAACACTCCTTTTCATTACAATCATCATTAATTGCATTTTATTTTTTTAAAGTCATCGTGAAGATACTTAACTTTTATTGTACAGCTTGCCATTTTAGTTATACAATTTTAATCTCAAAACCAATATAACAATAGTTACTATCTCTTACTAGTAGAAACACGTTATCAAAAGAATTTTAGTCTTAGTACATTTCACGTCATCTATGGCATTTTCTTCATATTTTATAGACCAATAGCCGTGTTGCGAGTACATGACTAAGTATTTAAATATCCCACATGTAATCTTGTGGATGAGGTCATATTTAAAATTAAAACGGCCAAGTGCGTGTCGGGCCACGCGAAATGTTGGGTTCCGTGGTTGCCATTATCGCGTCCAAATCTAATTTTCAAATTTCCAAATACAGCGGTTTAGTTGTTAGGGGGTGGGGACACTCGACTCCAACAAAATTTAGCACTTTCAAGCCTATTTTTCGAAAACGGAACCCTAAATTATAAAATGGTCTAAGAAGACTCTCAACTATTTTTAAAGCTCTAACCAACGATACCCTACACGACTGGGTTTGATGAGAAAAAAATACATCCCCACTTTAATTGTAGGAGATGTACCTACATTACCTTTGAAGTTTTTTTTCAATTTTTTTTGCAGTTCTCTCCGCGTTATTATTATATATAACTTTGCCAAATTTCAGCCCTTAACTACTAATAGTCTAGGAGCTAGGCCGCGGACAGACAAGACATGACGAAACTATAAGGGTTCCTTGTTGTACTACGGAACCCTAAAAATGACACATTGTTATAGTTTAGTTTGTTATATGGAAATGAGGATCATAATTCTTCACGTGACTTGCTCGACCATCAATACGGTATTACGTCACGGAAGAAAAAAAATCCATGTCGCGAACTACAAAATGAGTAAGTACAAAAAGTCCCACATGTGATGATGTCATTCGCAAAAAAATGTCGTTTCAAGCTCTGTCACTACGGTTCACAGTCAAGCATTCTCATACAGCTACACCATAAACCTCTTCATCATCATATCAGAAGAAAAACGTCCACTGCTGGACGAAGGCCTCCCCCAAGGATTTCCACGACGACCGGCGGTCTCGCGGTGCCCGCGATCTTCACCAGGTCTGCCTACGCTACGTTTTCAGGTGCGCGGTCGCCACTCGAGAACTTTACTGCCCCAAAGGCCATCTGTTCTACGAGCTATGTGCCCTGCCCACTGCCACTTCAGTTTAGCGATTCTGTGACTTATGTCGGTTACTTTGGTTCTCCTGCGGATATACCTCTTACTTGGCTATTATTCTCCCCAAACTAAACATTTTTTGTACTACACGTAACGAGCTAAGTATGTATATTAGTACTAACATACAGTATGGACCTTCTCTGCCGCTCTCTAGATTGCGACCTCACTCCCTCGTCACCCAGATTGATACAGTTTGGTTGTCGAACGTATAGGATTTCGCCGCCATTTTGTTTGTTCCGTCATTCCTTTTTTGAAATGTCATTTCTGGCCTGTTGTATGAAGTGTCCAGGGCGTGCCAGGAGGCTCGAGTTTCCATACAAACATAGTTCCGCTTTAATATAAAAACTACATGCTGGATTAGATCCAAACTTTGGTAATATATTTAGTAGACACATATCGATGTTTGTAATTAGTTTTTATAGTAGTACATTGAAACGTAAATAAACAAACGCTTAAATTAGTTTTGTACTAAAAGTTTGAAGCTGCGCTTATTTTTTTCTGTTTAATATTAGTACAACGAAAATTAATTACAAACATCGATATGTGTCTACTCAATATATTCGCAAAGTTTGGATTAAATCCGGCATGTAGTTTTTGTATATCAAAGCGGAACTGCGTTTGTATGTAAACTCGAGCCACCTGGGGACCCTTAAATAAACAATATCTAAGACAAACTAAGTGATTAAAGATGATCAATTTGTATAAAAGCTTATTGTTTTCGATTTCATGAACAAATTTTGTTCAGTTTCAAGGTTAGGCAGCAGCGTTAAATATCCTTACTTAATATTATAAATGTGTTTGTTTGTTTGTTACCTTGACCACTCTCGATGAAATTTGCCTTAGCCTGTGTCACTGGGTAGCACAAAGGCTACTTTTTATCTCGTGAAAATAGCATAGTCCGTTGTAGTTCCTGAGGGAACTGAAAAAATGCTTTTTTTTTGTTATTTTCTTGTAACGGAACAATGATTGTTGTGATTTTTTACACAGAGATGGTTGAGGGGGTGGAAAATGACATAATATACTAATCAGCATATCCTAACATAGTTCCCGAGGGATCTAGGGAAAACTCTTTTTCCGCTCGCGCACGTCGGCGTCGAAACGGAGAAACGGATTGAAGTGATTTTTTGTACAGAATTGGTTGAGGGGGTGGTAAGTGACATAGACTGCTAATCAGAATAGCCCGATATAGTTCCTGAGAGATCTGGAGAAAACATATGTCCACGCTCGTGAGCCGCTTTACAGTCATAAAAACGATGTAAACGCGTCCGAAGCTGCGGGTAAAAGCTAGTCTGCAATAAATGAAAAATATTAATACAATACCTCACGTGAATTGCTTGAACATCCGATCTTAAATTACGACACGAAGGTTCAGATGTTCCGAGAAACGTTTAATATCTGCAGTGACTTCATCGTATTTGAATTTAAATGTCTGTTGGAACTTGGCAAAGGTTTTGCTTTTGTTTAGCATTGCCGTATTTAACGTGCCAAAGAATTATAGGGCCTGAAATAGGCCTTAAGGAGAGGTATTGATGGAAAAGTTGTCTCGGTCTTTTTCTTTACGTGTAGAGAGTAAAGTACGGTGAAGGAAAAACATAGTGAGGAAACCTGCACACGCCTGCGAAGAAACTCGAAGGTTGTGTGTGAAGTCGACCAACCCGCACTGGGCCCGCGTGGTCGACTGAGGCGCGATCGCCCTAATTCAGGGTAAGCTCGAGCCCCACGGTGAGGACTTATATGAGCTGATAAGAAGAAGAAAGAGTAAAGAAAATAACCACACTTTTTCAATGGTTTTTCGTTTCAATAAAAAACTATAATTAAAGGATAAAAAATAATAACTACTCACTTTGTATTATCTTAACAAATATAGTTGTATTTTTTTTATTTATACTTCAAAATATTAGTCATAACTAGAGTTGAAAGTAACGGTGTAGTAACCTATCTTGGGGATTTTTTTCTATCGAGCCAAATTGCTCAATCGTGTTTCTAATAGCTTTTGCCTTTAAGGAACATCATTAACAATAAGAGATATTTTTTTTTTACCTTGGATTTTCTATCGTTTAGGAGTAATTGACGTCAAAAATAACGAAAATCTGTAATACTACCGCCAGTAATGAGCTGGGCTTTACTAATCATTCATATCAGCTCATATACGTCCCCACCGAGGGGCTCGAGCCTACCCTGAATCAGGGCGATTAGGCCTTAGTCGACCACGCGGGCCCTATAATACTACTCAATCATACACCAATCAATCAGTGTTATTTTATAGTAAACCTTATTGACTTTGTTGTTTAGAATTCATACTGGCCTCAAAAATTGGTTCTTAAATTCGATTTCCCAAAAAGTACATTCGTGTTTGTTGTCCATTCATCAAGTCTACTATACGACGACTGATCTGCTGAACAGAATTCTGAGTCGGTTATACAATATTTATGATAGCATTAGCTACGTTCGTAGCATGTCTGTCTGTTAATAATACTAAATACCTGGTTCGTTAGGGTTGCCACCTGTTTTTCACTTCTTTAGTGCTCTATTTAAGTAAGTAAGTAAGTTAATATACTTTTTTGCGACAAAAAACAATACAGAACTTATAATTTGTATAATTATTAATTCTTCTTATAGAGTGCAAAGGCGGCCTTATCGCTTTAAGCGATTCCTACCTAGTTATTTAGTGCTCTACCTCTTTGTAAAATTGTTAAGGTGTCATTTTGGCAGTAAGTTTAATTATTTTTAATTAGCAAACGGTAGGTACAGATATCGTTTGCCTCTAACACTTGATGGTGGTAAATTCACGCTTTTGTTCTTTTTTATCTGACTGCCAAGAAGGTGAGTGATGTTTTTCATGTGTATGTCTGTATGTATGTATTTCTTCGGCTGGGTCTGTATCCTAAATGCCTTGATGGATTTTGGATTGCGGGGTTTCGCCAGGCCTGGAGGTACGAAAATGTTAAAAATGTACTTACACCGCGCTCTACGCCGCGCCAAGCCGCGCGGCCACTTGCAAGGTGCAAATTCAGTAGTCAGAAGAGATAAGAGTTACGCGGTAGAAAGAGAGGCAACTTGTAGGTAAATATACCTGTAGGTAATTAGCGCTGTGCGACCTGAATTTGCACTTTATTGTATCGTAGCAAGAGTCGTTATTCATTCAAATGATTTTGCGGAGTTAACCTTCTTTTACGTAATAAATAGTCTTTATTCTTTGGTTTCGCTAGGATCTTCTTGATCCCCTGAGTGGCATAGGATACATTTTTACCCGAGTGTCTAAAAAGGAGGGTAGTTAATGCTGACTGGTTTTTATATTCTAATAAAATTGGTTAACTTATTTAAGTAAATCTAATATTATCACTTTCATGTTCCTACGAGTTCAAAATTTCCGTATTTTTTTATGTTATGTTAAAATAATTGTGCGTTTGACTACATCTCACCTGATGGATGACTTCATATTTCCTACATCTAGTTTAACACCTTTCGGTCTGTTGAATCTCTTCATGTCTCACCAAGCTCAAAATCTTCATGACTTCATCCTTCCTACATTTATGACTTCAAGTGACTACCCACTTTTTTTCATGTACCCAGCTCATAGCTCCTCACAGCCCTATCTGACATAAGCTGTCCTTTCGGTCTGTTAAATCCCTTCATGTCTCACCAAGCTCAAATTCTTCATGACTTCATCCTTCCTACATTTATGACTTCAAGTGACTGCCCACTTTCTTTCATGTACCCAGCTTATAACTCCTCACAGCCCTATCTGACAAGCTGACCTTTCGGTCTGTTGAATCCCTTCATGTCTCACCAAGCTCAAAATCTTCATGACTTCATCCTTCCTACATTTATGACTTCAAGTGACTGCCCACTTTCTTTCATGTACCCAGCTTATAACTCCTCACAGCCCTATCTGACATAAGCTGACCTTTCGGTCTGTTGAATCCCTTCATGTCTCACCAAGCTCAAAATCTTCATGACTTCATCCTTCCTACATTTATGACTTCAAGTGACTGCCCACTTTCTTTCATGTACCCAGCTCATAACTCCTCACAGCCCTATCTGACATAAGCTGCGCACGCGATCCCGTTCCCTCGCCTGAACAGTCAACGTTGACGTGGAATGTGGCTTTTTGTCGCGATAATTACCGATTATCTCTCACAGAGCGGCCCCGATACGATATGCTGTGACGGGAGTGTTGCGTCACTATCGTACCGCACTATGACCAACCAATGTTGGAAATGGAAGTAATGGCGCTAACAGACCGGGAAAACGGAACAATAATATTATTTCTTACTAGTTTTGCCCGTGGCTTCGATCGGGTTATTCTGATAAGCAGTCAGCAGTTTATGTCACTTCCCACCCCCTCAACCAATTCTCTACAAAAATCACTTCAATCCGTTGCTCCGTTGCGACGCCGACGTGTGCAGGGATGGAAATGATTTTTCCCCAGATCCCTCGGTAACTATGTCGGGATATGCTAATTATTAAATTACATCCTCAACTATCTCTGTGCAAACAATCTCAACAATCCATTGTTCCGTTGCGAATGTTAAAGAAATTAACCAAAAAAATCGTCTGCGCCACGCAAAATGCGAAAAATACTACGTTTCATAGCAATGCTCAATCTAATGGTCCTCTAGTAATGCGCAAAGTGTGGGAATAATTTGTCATCAAGTACCTAGCTTGACAAAGAGTATGTTAAATTTGAACGTTAAAATCCTCTAACGAATGGCTTTGGTGGCTCATCGTTAACGACTAGGTCCTTCTAAACAAAGTTCCCGGGTTCGAATTCGCGAATGACCCATATACCAATTAGTTATTCGAAACTTACGTATATTTATTTAGTTACCTATTGCTTTTACGATAAAGGAAATCTGCACGTCGTATTCCAAATGTAGTTTATAAATGTCGCGATGCACACGTCTCCATAGTAAATCCGTTGCTAAAAATGAATTCCCTATACTACACGTGACTGCGGGTGATGCTAACTGCAACACCAGACAAGCGCCGTCTATCCCTTGGATAGCACGGTTGATTTTGCCACACGATAAAAGAGATTACATTTTTCGCAGAATTCATGCAGCCTACGTATGTCATGATAACATTCTCAACGCCGTCAACGAGTCGTCACCCACTGTCAATATCTCATTGATATTTAATGCGATAAGCTTCTATCTATATTGTGTGCGGTTGTTGGCACTTTCAATTGCTGGCTGCAGTAGCTGAGAGCTATACATTCTTTACCTTGCATTGTATGATGGAGTCTTAAGCTCCTGTCTGGTGAAGTTCTAAGGCTCCCACGGCCAATAGCAAGCCTGTCATTTCGAAAAAAAAGGAGTCTAAACTAAACCAATTGATATTGCATTTTAATCATAAGTCAATAACTAACAAATGCACATACCTTAGGAATTCATAAAAAAATAAAAACCTGACTGCGTATAAACTTAACCCCTATTTTTGGCCAGTCGGGTAAAAATTTAGCCTATATCCCTCACGGGATCAAGATGAATCTAACGATATCTCATACGTTGAAATCTTTCAAGCCATTCAGGCTGTAGCAGGGAATATATAAATCTACATCAAACATACACTCGAAAAACAACCATCCTTCTGAGGCAGTCGGGTAAAAATTGGTCAATCAGCTGATCGATTTGTATGAAGATTGACTGGGTCTTGGGTCTTATGGTCTTAGTCTATGTCTGGACTATTTTAAAAGCTGTATGATGAGTGAAGCTCCAGTTATTTGTTACATTCTTTATACAGGTGTAACAAAATGGACGTGAGATCCGTTAACTGGGGCTTATCATACTGTACATCTTTCCCCAAAGAACCCATACTTGATTCTCAAAAAAATGTTTTGAACGCTTCATACAAGCATGCACGAAATTGGTCCTAAGGTGATTGATTTGTATGAAGAAATCAAAATTTTATTTGTGAATTGAGTATGGGTCTTGTGGGAATAGTTGTTTAGCGTGATGCTACTCATCAAACAGGAAAATCCTACACCTGTCACTACACATGTCCTTTTTCTATCGAAAAGTTTGCCTAAGATCTTGTATTGTTCATCTACGCGATCCTTCTTTAAATCTTTCGGAATTTTAACGGAACTTCTTCTCATTCTTCAAGCAAGACCTTTTTCGCTGATGGGTAGTTCTTTGGTTTTTTAGAAATACAAGAAATCGTTCTTCAGTCTCAGTATTAGTCGCCACGTTTGTGCAAAGAGTCTTCAGCTAATCCTCACAATTTGCATGAGTGCCAGGCTGGCAGCGGCTGGTGGCCAGCGAAGCGCGTCGGCGCGTCCGCATGACCCCGTTCCCACGAGCTCATCACTGTTCAACACAATGCCGCTGCCCTTGACTCGGCTGCACCCAAAACTACAGCTCCGGGACCTACCTGGACAGTAGGTAGTGGTTCTCTTCCACGAGGCACTCGCCTTGCAGAGTACCGGGACAAGCGTCTTGGCGGCAAGACCTACCGTAACTGGTCCTTGTCTTCACCTTATGGTGTTGGCAGGAATAGCGGCCCTCACTGTATGCCCAAGGGTAGGAAAGTGGGGACGCTATATCATAAACCTTGTAGTTTTAGCGTATCTGGTAGATATACGAGAGGGAATGCACCCAAAACTGCGAACACCCAGAAGTCGGGCTTTATAGGCATCTCTCCCAATGTTGATATTAAATTCAAAGCAACTGTCTTATCAATGTGTTTTTTTACACTCGCTAAAAATGGTAGGAACTTTTTTTTAGCAAAAGAGATTACGTTCAAAAAGAATGGCATCATGGCTCAGAACATGAAAGTCTTGGGGAGACAAGAGAAAATAGGTTAACCAGAAGGCATATGGTGGTTTTTCTACATTATCCAAATATATAGAACAAGTCATCCTGAATAAATCGACGTGAAAGAAGAGCTTACTTGAACAATAAGAGGCGACAATTTGTGAACGGCACAGACAAGGAAGAAGACTGAAAATCATGTTGAAAGTTGATATTAATTATTCTCACAGTGTAACCTAAGACTTTTCTCTACTGAGCTTCACAACAAAATGCTTGAACTCTTGTTGAAATTTGTCTTAGACATGTAGCAAATTTTAAAGATGGAAGCTCCTCAGTGTTGGATGTCGATTGCTAAACTAATCGCCTATTTTGCGACAAGGAAGCCACAGAGCTTAAAACTAACGCTGAATTTAGAACTTTGTAAACTTAGTTACTACTTATTCCTTATTCACAGGATCTTTCTTACTTCAGCGTTAAACAGAAATACCAAATAACAATATTACAAACAGCATGACATGTGGATACCAAAAGATCTTATGGCTTATGAAAACTATTATTATTTATAATATATTATAATTTTCAACAATTTTCTCTTGGCAACCATTGAAATGGTACGGTAAATAGAATAGAAGTATAATTTTGAAGCTCTGAAACGTGATTGATGCTTCCGGCAATCACAAATTCTAATCAGCAGACAGAGCTGAACGTACGTTGATAGTGGTTAGTATGCACACCTCGTGTGAAGAGATTGACGCGCGAAAGACGTTTTCCTATTATAAGGTTCGGGCATTGACGTAACTATTTAGTCAATAGTTTGTTGTATTAGTGATTGTAAGCGTGGAATGAGCAAGAGGTCATGTTCCACTTAACACTTTTTTTTATTTAAAATGGTTATCTTGCTTGACGTCTATTAATAGAACTTGGAACCAAGATTTTGGTGTCAAAGGTTAAAATTACTTAAATGAAAAAAATATTTAAAAAAAACGGCCAAGTGCGAGTCGGACTTGCTCACCGAGGGCTCTGTTCCGTACGACCACACTTCTTCACGCAAATATAAAAGTGATACATATTCATTATAAACAAAAGACATTAATGCAAGCGACAGAAAAAAAATCAGTTTGGACACGTTAGCGCCAGTACGACTCACACTTAGCTTGGCCGGTTTTGATTTTAGCCGCCTTCGTGGCGTAATGGTTAGTCCATTTGCTTTACACCAGGAGGTCGCGGGTTCGATTCCCGGCGGGGTCAACTTTGTAAGACTCGGTTTGGTTGATGATAGGGCATTGTCATAGCTCGCCTGGCTAGGTAATACCATCTTATCTAAGTCTTGCCGCCAAATATCAGATGTTAACATCATTGATGTGTTCCTTCTTGAAGATAAGATAGCCAGATCTCCATTGCGTTGGTGAATCTTGGTAAGCCCGCTTCCATCTTCGGCATCATCGTCACTTACCATCAGGTGAGATAATGCCAAGGGATTATCAATTGTGGATAAAAAAAAACATATTGTTATTTTACATCTGGATTTGTGTACTATAATCATATCACACAAGTTTCACGCTTGTATGTATTACCATTTTACAATAGATAAAAAAAAAATACCTATTAAAAAACACGTTTCTTGTATGAGGGTTGGGGACCTCCATAGTAACACATATCTGTGAAAATTTCAGCCAGCCACCTATCACGGTTCCAAAGATACAGCCTTGAAAGTCGAACAGACCGACTGACACGGATGGACAGACGGACAGCGTAGGTTTACTAATACGGTCCCGTAAGTAACCGTAAAAATGAAATAACAATTAATAACTTAAAGATCAGGCTGTATAGAAAAGTTCATTATGAATCAGTTATTATGTTCGCAAATAATTTTTCATTCTCTATAGTGCTATTTCTACATACATCACAAATGTTTCAAATTTTCAAGTAAACACTGATTCCACTTTAAGATATAACCAACAAAGCACGTTAAGCATTTCATGAATACCTGACAAGGTTGAGACGCGTATAGAAACGTGCAGAAATGCCGATATGGTGTTGATACCACTCACACACGCACACTAGCTACCAGTTGACAGAAGACGAGAGAAAGTGCCTACGGGCTTCGGTGCGGTGCGGCGATGACCTTGTCTACCAGAGTACGCGCATTATGGACCGCGATTCGTGACGCACCTGCATCGACGAAGATGGTACTGTTCACGCAATCTGGAACAACGCGAGACGTTATCGCGATGCGCAGTTTTTTGGCGGGATTTGTGGTGAACGCATTCGTAGTTTTATTTTGTTGTTTTTTCATTGTTTTCTGCTGAGATTTTGTTCAAGAAGTGGTGCATTCTGGAGAAAATCGATTAGTGCACGTGAGCAATGTGGAGAACAAGAAAATACAACGAAGAAGGACGTGAGAACCCAACCTACTCTGGGTGGAGTTTTATAGACGCCCAACAGCAACTGGGTGTTCCACCTCAGAATATAGCTGCTGCAAATGCTGTCAAGTACTTCAGAGAAGATTTGTAATGCACCGGCACTAGCATTACAAATCAAAAAACGTATATAGATTATTTATATAGGGATTGTCTCGGAAAGGCTTTTGTACCCGTGAGACGTTAAGAGACTAAAACAAACAACAACATTATCGCGATGCGATGGCAGACGATTGATGAGATCGGAAGATTGCAACAGATCTCGGCAAAGAAAGAAAAAATATTCAATACTCTCATATTGAGACTGTATATTTGAATTTGAAGCAATGGGGAACTGACTGTTATCTTCAGTGCTTTTTGATATTTTGAAGCAAGCCAGATAAGATAGCTAGCCGATATGGAATTCTATTTCTTTGTGCTATGTCGGAAGATAGTTATCATATTTTTTTATATTTTTTATTCACAATTGGAAAACCCTTGACAACATCAAAAAAGCGTCGGTATAGCGCAACGGCAAGGGCCGCTACCTCCTATCCGGGAGGTCGTGGATCGAGTCCTGCCACGTACCAATATGTTTTCAAATTTCAATCTCATAATATGTACGTTTTTCCGACGTTCTTACGGTGAAGGAAAACATCGTGAAGAAACCTGCACAAATCTACGAAGAAACTCGAAGGTTGTGTGTGAAGTCGACCAACCCGCACTGGGCCCGCGTGGTCGACTAAGGCCCGATCGACATAATTCAGGATAGGCTGAGCCCCTCGGTGGGGACGTATATATGAGCTGATGTGGTCATTAAAGCCAGTGTTAAGAGAAATGCCAACATGTCAAAGGTTAATTTGTGATGTAATTATAATTTCCTGTTCATCTGTCCAATTAAATTAACAGTGACAGGGCACTGGGCAGGCGCGCGGGTACAGGATTTTGTTGGAGGGGGGAGCAGGATTTATGGTCAACCTTTGGTATATCTATACCTTCCTGGAAGTTTATTTATCGAAGCGAGCGAGAATTTTATAATTTAAATTGCAATACATGTGTGACCTCTTAAATTTATCTTGAGATGTCCTCATTTTATGCCCATTAGTAAGAAAGTTAGATAAGGCGCCAACGATAGCACAAAGGGAATCCTATGCTACCAACGCACATGGAGGACAAAAAGACCGCGCCGACCGCGCCGCCTCCATGTGCGTTGTTACTATAGGATTCCCTTTGTGCTATCGTTGGCGGCGAAATTTACCGGCCCGCCCCGCCCCGTCGTGTGCAAAGCGCCTTAAAAGTACCTACTTCTGACACTCGCATCTGAGTTACATTACTACCTATGCCGTACATTTTTTCTTACTCCGGTGAATCGCAACTTGACTCGGGGCTCAGGGACGGGCAATTTCAGCCATTCGCGCCTGCGCCTGTCGCTGGCTTACACTCCTTTGCGTTTTCTTATTGTCTTAAACAAAAGCTACAACATCATCTCGCCCTATGCGATTTCAAAATCATAGCATCACATAAATATGACTTGTCCTTGAGTGTATTTAAATCTTTACATACAAACACCTCCACACGACACTACCACAGTATTACGATATGGCTTACAGTAGCGCAACGCCTTTGATGTCGTACGATGCCGCCGCCACGGCGTAAGTACTGGCAGTACTAGCGAAGTCAGCCTGGCAAACTCGCGGGCTGTGCCCCGTCGCCCGTTGCCCCTCAAGTCTTCCGTTTCTCTGCGTAAGTACATTCGTTGCACTACTGTACGCCGCTATATTGTAATACTGTGACACTACATAGTAGAGTTATTCAATTCAATAGGCACACCTTACGGGTACGATAAATAAGAAATGGCAATCACTGTGTGACCTTCCAAGACATGTTGTTGGTGTTGAAATAGGCTTCGTGGGCTTTTCAATGCCGACGGTAGACAATGCGGGTTTTACACCGTCACCTATATAGAAGAAATAATGACTGAAACGCTCCCTTACATAATTTTAAACAAAAAAAACCGACTTCAAACGCACTAGTCGCCACTACGATTTTCGAAGGTTCCCTTCGATTTCTCGTGGGTGCCATCATCAGAATCCTGGCTTCTTTATCATGGTACCACCCTTAGGATATCTCCTTTCCATTAAAAAAGAATTATCAAAATCGGTTTATAAAGGACGAAGTTATCCGCGAACACACACAAAAAATAATAATATATACGGTCGAAATGAGAAACCTCCTCCTATTTTTTAAATCGTTTAAAAATGATGGTTCATCGTACACTCGGAGATACATTTTCTAAAAGTCCATGTTATGTGCCATTTCGATTCTGGTACAGGAATTGCAGATTCATTCGTGGCAAGCCTGTTAACCTGTTCGTCTGACTCACGTCTGATTACATCACGTTGGTGGCGGGGTCCTTTGAATTACCCAAACAGTCACGTTAAGGAAAATTGAAAGTTAATTATTTTCCTTGATGGTTTAAAGTTTTTGAACTCAAATCAGAATTATTTACAATACACGTTCCATTATTATGGAGATGGAGTATACTGATGAGAGCTTCTCGAGAATGTGCATATTATTGTGACGAATTAATCATTTTGGTTCTTTTTATATTCAACCTACTTTTATATCATCTTTTTGTCATTTTGTTTGTTTTTTTTTTAATTGTCACTCTCTGTCAGAGAATTCAATTCCGATCCTATTCATCGTCACATCTGTCCATTACCATATTTTTACGTTTTATTTCTTCATTTTAATTTGTTGTTATTTGGTGAAATTTTCTATTTTTGAAAAAAAAAAGAACTCCTGGCCCTTTCTTCCATTTCTACTTGTCCATCTCGTGCGAGCGACGGCGCAGACGGAGGGTGCGCCGCCTGCCGCAATATTAATGAGTTGTTTTTACGGTCAGTCAATTGTAGTTTAATTCGTCAATATTATGTCGTCCTGACCGTCCAGTAGTTTCAGAGCAAATTGGATGTGGTAGGTAGACGGACTGACAGACGCACGAGTTATATGGTTCCGTTTTTACTTTATTTATTTATTTATTTACACTTATAGTACACCAAAACAATTTTGTAATGTTAATACGTAGAGATACTATAATAAAGTGTACAGTCATGAATTTGAGTAAATTAATTACCTCGTATTATCGTGTTGAAAACGTAGCGTAGGCAGGCCTCCCACTCTGTAGACCGATGACCTGGTGAGGGTCGCGGGAAGCCGCTGGATGCGGGCAGTGCAGAACCGGCCGTCCTTGGGAGAGGCCTATGTCCAGCAGTGGACGTCCTTCGGCTGATATGATGATCGTGTTTCTTCCATCCTATCATCACGACCTGTCCCTCCGAGGCCCTTTTAAGTCATATCGTATGCTGTCGAAGGTATCTCGTCGTTAATGTAAATGGTAGTGATTGTGACAAAACGGTCAAAGAGAAGGGTAGCAAGGTGCTTACGCCTGACAAGTGGGTTAACGCCACGCGACAGGCACTTAATATGTGCGCCTCTGTCGCGCGTGCGGTCGACAGATTAGCCGACTTAGGGAAATGAGCTCGTGTCAGTACCTGCTTTATGAATTTTCAACCGAATTCCAAAAAGGAGGCGGTTCTCAATTCAACTGTGTAACGACATGTACTATTATCATATTTGCGCTGCGTATGCAGCTTGCCATTGCACTGGGCTCGGCTCGGCAGTCGCTCCCGAACCGCGCCTCGCTATAGACCCAACCTAAGGACAACCTTTCTATGTAATACATTCTTGTAAATTTAAATAAATCGGGATATTCGTGAAATGCAAACTTGTTCACTTTTCATTCTCTCCACGCAACCTTCTACCGCACAGCACACACGCGACAACTGTATGTTTTTTTTTTCATGTGTGTTAAAGATAAAGATATTTTATTGCTGTAAATGTGGTAAATACCTAAAGTAATAAGTAAAGTAGATCTTACAAAACATAGTGAGGTTCAGCACATTTAGTCATTAGCACGACGTACAAAAATTCAAGAAAAAAAAAGTAAATATAAATTATGGCATTCATATAAAAAAGAAAATGAAAGCGTATTATGATGATTTGACATCAACAAAATAATCAAGTGTTACCTCAGAACTTTTGACTGGATGAACAGATTTTTATGATTCTTTTTTTAATTGGGAGGTAGTGCTTCCCGTGTGGTCCCATATAAATTTTATCAGAATCGGTGTAGTACTTTATTAGAAAATTAACAAAAACCAGAAAATAATAATGCAAAAATGTACTAAGTTGTTGCGATGGAAGTCGGTTTTTTAACGTGTTTAGCGTTTTCAATTATTATTAAGCTGCAGCGCCGCCTGATTGTCTACATCTTTAAATGATATCTAGACCTGCTCTGAAAAATGACACTTGTATAAAACCAAAAACCGCACCGGAATCGCTTGAATAGTTTCTGAGAAGCCCACAAGCGCCAACCTTTCTCGCTGCTGCAGCGTCCTCTGATGGTCTACCGCCATAAAAATGTCTAACAGCCTGCTCCTAAATGGTACCTTTTAAATCCGCTTTATCCTCCGCTCCGTTCGTCGTGTCGTGGGTAAGGACCTAATGAAAACTCACAGACAAGAACTTTTTTTTAGTTTTTTTTTTTTCGGCATTTTAGGTTTTAACATTGAGCCAGTTGACGGACCAGTTGCTCCATCTTTTGCATGCAAGTTGCAAGCAATGTTGACCGTACCATTTTCTACTAAATGTTCATCCAAGGATTATATTCTTACGTATGAGCTACGCAATATACCATTGAATAATTCACATTTGATTAAGTAATCCTTTAAGATAAATGATGAGAATCACATTAAAAGCATGTAAATTACGATCACTAAGTGTGTTGATTCCATAAGTCTACGAGGCTGCATCCCCCTTCGCGTACTCTATTTGCACGCTACACTATCTAGTTAATGATATAGCGGTACCACATCCTACGGGGTCCACCCCACTTACGAGGGTATTTCGGCTGATTCTTTTGTAACATCGACACAACGAGACAGTGATCATCTTCAGTCGAATGCCTATCAGCAACACTACTTAAATTAAGTGTGTAACCATTGGCCACATCAACAGCATATCAATCTCACTTCGCACCAGCTAAGCGCTCAATGGCCGCACGCAAAACAGCTGATTGTCGGATCGCGGCCGCGAGTTCAACGACCGTACTTTCGCCTCTCCCACGGCTGGTGGCTGCTGCGTTGCTCAATGCGTCCGCGCAGCTAAGACGACGCCTCGTCATCGCGTTCATGTTAGCAATGTGTGCAGAATGGAAGAAAGTTATGATTGTGATTATGCAGTTTTTTTCTCCCACTAATTTTGTTGGTACAGTTAACTAGTACGTGGCAAAGTGTACATTTCATTTGTGCATTTCAGTAATTCGCAATAGAACCTCGTGTTGTTGTTATAAATAATTCAGTTGTAAAGTAGCAGCGAAAAAGTTCTTTAATTGACGACTTTGCTGGTCGAATGACGTAGTGTTAGACGGGCCCCAACCAGGTGGCCTAGTCACAGAAATCGAAATATTTTTTTATTTATTCCGATTTCCGTGGGCCTAGTGTTAGTCATAAGTCATTACACATAAAGCCTCTGGATGATGGCTCAGAAACACACTATGTTCAAGGTTTATAAATGTTCATATCCGTTAAACAGAGAAAAATGCCGTCTGAAATGATGACGATGTAAAATAAAATGTTGCTTTGTGGTGCTTTTGATTGAACTAAGTAAGACCTAAGATAAATCATGACCAAAAAATTTAACGAGACATCATCCGTCACATTTACACTAATATTATAAAGGCGAAAGTTTTTGAGTGTGTATGTTTGTTACTTCTTCAAGCAAAAACTACTGAACGGATCTGGCTGAAATTTGGTAGGTAGACAGATTAGGACCTGGATTAACACATAGGCTACTGTTTTTCACGCACTGCGCACCCTCGAAAAGTCAAAGAAACGATGTCCACGTGGGTGAAGCCGCGGGAAACAGCTAGTTATTTATAAAAAATAGCTCTAAAAACATAATAAGATTATTCTCAGTCTGACTGTTGTACAAACGTAACATAAATCTAGTTATTTATCGAATGTACTAATTAAAACTGCTACTAGTAATGACATTACAATCGGTGTAAAGAGAAGCGGCATTTTAGCACCACTTAACACCTCCACACGAAGCGAGGATCATTTGAACACCTGTGCATTCAAATCATTGAATAGCCTCAATGTTATCTGAGCTATGCGATCTTATAGACATAGAATTGCATAGTTGCTTTATTATTTTATGGCTCTTTATATATTATATTATGATTCCGTACACCCAACGGGATTAGGGATTACTAAGCCTCGCTGTCTGTTCATCTCTCCGTTCGTAAGCGGGCTGTATTTCATGAACCGTAACAGGTAGACTGTTGAAATTTCTATAGAATGTGTATTTCTTTTGCCGCTATAACAACAAATACTAAAAGTAAAAAAATGAGGGATTCTCCATACAAAAAACGTGTTTTTTATAGGTCCTTAGAAGTATTTTAGATTTAGCTGTATCGTAAAAACGGTAGTACATACAGGCGTAAACCTCGGTGTGATTATAGTACTAATACTGAAGTAAAACAACAAATAATAAAAAATTAAATAATAAAATAATAATAGTAAGTGTTAAAACAATGAGCCGAAATTGTTCGACACGAGAAGTCACCATCATATCAGCTCATATAAGTCCCCACCGAGTGACTCGATCCTACCCTTAATTAGTTCGATCGGGCTTTAATAGACCACGCGGCCCATGTGCGGGTTGGTCGACTTCACACACAACTTTCGGGCTTTAATAGACCACGCGGCCCATGTGCGGGTTGGTCGACTTCACACACAACTTTCGGGCTTTAATAGACCACGCGGCCCATGTGCGGGTTGGTCGACTTCACACACAACTTTCGGGCTTTAATAGACCACGCGGCCCATGTGCGGGTTGGTCGACTTCACACACAACTTTCGGGCTTTAATAGACCACGCGGCCCATGTGCGGGTTGGTCGACTTCACACACAACTTTCGGGCTTTAATAGACCACGCGGCCCATGTGCGGGTTGGTCGACTTCACACACAACTTTCGGGCTTTAATAGACCACGCGGCCCATGTGCGGGTTGGTCGACTTCACACACAACTTTCGAGTTTCGTCGCAGGCGTGTGCAGGTTTCCTCGTACATATTATGATATCGAAAATCGAACACACTTGGTATTGGTACGTGGCACAATTCGAACCACGACCTCCCGAGCAGGAGGTAGTGGCCCTAGGCGTTACACCATTGACGACGCTCTTATGTGACACGAGAAGTAGACCAGGTTATTAAAAGGCTTCATATTTTAGAGTTATTAATGCAATAGTAATATTTTTGGTAACTAACTACATATTATTAAAAGTCATTATCTTCGAGTGCCTTGTAAATTTAATCTAGATTAAGTAACTGTCTGGAGCTAGTATGTTGGTTTTTTCCGTGTCTTTTATCGTTATTAGATTAATTGAATAATAAAAAATATGAGGAAAATCGCTGGTCTCAACTCAATGGAAATGTTAAGATAAAATCATCTATGATAGACCAGTGAATATACGGATAACTATGGGAAAATATCACAACTATGAAACTACTAGCCGTCCGCCCGTGGCCGCGCCCGCGTTGTTTTGTGATTATCCCGTGGGAATAAGACTTTTTCCCGGGTTAAAAAGTAGCCTATGTCCTATTCCAGGACCTAACCTATATGTGTGCCAAGTTTCATCCCGATCCATCCAGTGGTTGAAGCGTGAAAGAGTAATAAACATCCATACATACAAACTATAATATTACTAAGGAAAGTAAGCATATACCGATATAGCACACAGAATCGCTAATGGGCGGGGCACATAGCTCGCATAACAGACGGCCGTTGAGGCAGTAAAGTTTTCGAGTGGCGACAGCGCATCTGTAGACTTAGCATAGGTAGGGTTCCCGGTGGACCGACGACCTAGTAAAAGTCGCAGGAATTCATTGGGTGCGAGCAGCGCAGGACCGGTCGTTGCGGAAATCCTTGGGTGAAGTGTTTGTCCATATGTGGACGTCTTTCGCCTGAATGATATGAAATGCCATAAAGGCGTTCTTGACGTTTCTGGTCGTGGAGATCATTTGATGAGCCGTCATTGTCTGGTGGATGTCTAAGAAACCATTGCAATGTGGTTCAAGTACAATACAACGTAATGCCATAGTATATAATATATTAGTACCAACGTACAGTATGGACACTCCCTGCCGCTCTCTAGATTGCGACCTCATCCCCTCGTCACCCATATTGATACAGATTGGTTACAGTTTGGTTCTCGAGCGTATGGGATTTCGCCGCCATTTTGTTTGTTCCGTCATTACTTTTTGAAATGTCATTTCTGGCCCGTTGTATGAAGTGTCCAGGGTGTGGTAATGCTAAGTATCCCACTAACCAAATTAATATACAGTCAGAGTGCGTCACAGATACGAAAAAAAATTTGCCGCTCGTGTGCGTAATGCAGTTAAACAATGAACATTGTGCGTGCAAGGACTTCACAAAGAACAATCAAGGAGAAAAGTAATTTTCTGAGAGCGTCGGTGGCGTAACGGCTAGGGTCTCCGCCTCCTGTCCGGGAGGTCGTGGTTAGAATCCTGCCTGCCACGTACCAATGTGTTTACGAATTTCCAATTCATATGTACGTTTATTCGCCGCTCTTATGGTGAAGGAAAACATTGTAAGGAAACGTGCACACGCCTGCGAAGAAATACGAAGGTTGTGTGTGAAGTCGATCAAGCCCACGTGGTCGAATTAGGCCCGACCACCTTCGGGTAGGCTTGAGCCCGTCGGTAGGGACGTATATGAGCTGCTATGATGATGATGGTGATGAATTTTCTTTGAGTAATTGACTGCCACGGACAGGCACTAAATGTAATCAATAAAATATGTCGAATAAAATAAAAGATTTCCCTCGAAAAAAAAAAGTAAAACCATAAAATAGGTAGTTACTAATCATGGGGCCTGTGCCAGATATTTATTTTCTTCTTCTTGGGGTGCCATATCCTAACGGATGTCGGCGACCACCACACGGAATTCTTCTCTTTTCTGTACCAGTATGCTAAGACTGGCAGCGTCTTTAATGTGTGTCCATTTCCTCATATTGTCACCCCATGATATTCGCCTTCTCCCTCTTCTCCGCTTTCCTTCTATTTTGCCTTCTATTATGTTTTTGAGAACGTTATATCTTTCATGTCTGTTTATTTTTTTATTATTGAGAATATTATGCTGAGGATGTAGCTAGCGACCAATGACATATATGGTAACCATCAACGCTGTTTTTTGGCCCGCCGTTTTTGCTATCTCGTTTACGAATATGACGTTAGCACAGGACAATGGACGTACCTACGCGTTTGATAGAACTATATAGCTATCATGAGTGAAAATTTGCTTTAGGAACGGTATGTTCCTACATGACGAGCGCAAAGGGAGATATCTCCGCCAGGCGAGGTGGGAGCATAGGGAGATATATCCGGCAGGCGAGGTAGGAGCAAAAGGAGATATCTCCGCCAGCGAGGTGAGAGCAAAAGAAGATATCTCCGCAAGGCGAGGTGGGAGCAATGGGAGATATCTCCGCCAGACGAGGTGGGAGCAAAAGGAGATATCTCCGCCAGGCGAGCCTGGGAGCAAAGTGAGATATCTCCGCCAGGCGAGTTGGTGTGCCAAGTACTGGCTGGAATAGACCACCAATTTGGTAATATAATAAAAAAAAAGTGTGATCGTCTTTTGTTTTTTTTTTCATAAACGGTTGTTGTTTGTGTTGTATCGGAATAATCTGCTCAAAATGGAGAAAATTGAAGTTCGGGCCGTAATTAAATACCTTTGTTTGAAAAATTTTACTACTGACCAAGTTAATCAAGACTTGCAAAATACTTTAGGGGTTCATGCTCCAGCTTATTCTACAGTTGCGCGTTGGTGTGCAGAATTTAAGAGAGGAAGAACATCGACTAATGATGATCCACGCTCTGGGCGCCCTACGACCACAATAACGGAACAAATGATTTAAAAAAGTGGAAAAAATTGTTTTAGCAGATCGTCGAACTACTGTGCGTTTTATAGCTGAAGAAGTGAAAATTTCGATAGGTAGTGCACATAGCATCATACATGACCGTTTGGGTATGAAAAAAGTATCAGCACGTTGGGTGCCTCGAATGCTGACAGCAGAACAAAAACAAACCAGGCTGAGAATATCACAAAGCTGTTTGGATGTTTTACAACGAGATCCTGAGCAGTTTTTGGCTCGATTCTTAACAATGGATGAAACATGGCTTCATCATTACGATCCAGAAACAAAACAACAATCCATGACTTGGAAAAGGCCATCATCCCCAACACCTAGGAAATTCAAAGCAATTCCATCCGCTGGTAAGGTTATGGGTTCCCTTTTTTGGGACAGCAAGGGGGTGATAATGGTTGAATACCTCAATCATGGAGCCACTATTACGTGAAGAAATTCGTGAAAAACGACGCGGTAAACTTGCGAAAGTTGTGCTTTTTCACCAAGATAACGCTCCAGCTCACAAGTCCAGAGATGCCATGGCTGCAATCAAAGACGCTGGCTTCGAATTGATGGAACATCCCCCATACTCTCCAGACCTTGCTCCTAGTGACTTCTATTTATTTCCCCGTTTAAAAGAACATCTTAGAGGCCAGAAATTTGATGATGATGATGGAGTGATCGCCGCCGTACAAGAGTTTTTAGAGGGTCAGGACGAGGACTTTTTTAAAAATGGAATATTTGGTTTAGAGAAGAGATTTTCTAAATGTGTATTATTAAAAGGTGACTACGTCGAAAAATAAAATAAGTTTTGTCAAAAGTTAACTGCATCTTATTCATTCTCACTACATATTGAACATCGTAGTAATTATGTACTCAGTGGCGAAAAAACTTTTATCTAGCGTTCTAGATGACAGCTGCCGCCACATAACCGTGGTTCTTGTGCTAGTCTGTTCGGTGAAAGAACAGAGGATGAATTATCCCTGTTGTTTAATTAGATAATCTGTAGTTACTTGTATAACATTGTTTGCCCACGTTCGCATTCCAACGGGCTGTTTTCAAATTTCTTTTGCGAATCGGTTGACTATTAGATTTATTTGGGTAAAGTTGTTCAGGAGCAGAAGCACCAGCTTAAATTGTTAATAACCTATACACTACGCCCCGCCCTCCTCCCCCCACTGCTGGGGGTACGGGCCTCTTCCCAAACTCGGACAGGTGAGACCATACTCTACCTATACATACACGGCACCTAAGTCCGTTTGGTGGAGGGTGGGGGTTGTAGGGCTTGTGGCGTACCCCACTGTCACAAGTTTTTCAAGCCGCCTATAAAGCATCTGACACGGCTTAACGACTGCCATCTAGTGACAGCAACCGGAATGAACGGCTTAACGTGTCTTATGTAGCACGGAAATGGTCAAGATTAAGAAAAACAAAGAAGGAATGAAATGAAGTTTTTTCGGCAAAAAATAAATGGAAAAATATTTACAGTATAAGGTACATAAATAAACTTAAGATTAAAAGTAAAGATAAAAGCTAAAGGTAAAAACGCTACTTAGTCAGACCCATCCAGGTAGTGACCGTGCTTCAAGTTAGTTAACCTGCTGGATGGATCCACCTAACCACACAAGTTACACTGAATTAGGACCCAGTTTAATACCTTCCGTTAATTTTATTGGACCTTATACATCCTTATAGATCGATAGGGGACTTTCCCTTGTATATTTGCCCGAACGCGTTAGGTATTTATCATGGAACGTAATCGATGTTGACTGTACTGTTCATTTAAGAGAAATTCATCGTATTGATACAGATTCATTGTCAAGTATTCATGTTCAGGGTCAATAACATCTCAATTGTGCTCAATCAGTTGGCCGACAGATAATGGATTTGATGAGTCACCCAATCTGTAGTGTGTAGTGTGTGTTACACTTACACTGGATTAGATCTACTATCAGTGAAGCTTCAAACCAATTCAATTAAAAATTCAAATTCAAAAAAATTCAAAATCAAAACAATTTATTTCAAATAGGTGTTTACACACACTTTTAAATAGTCAAAACAAAAAAAAATACTGTATATTACAAATAATTAAATTAAAAACATATCTTTGTGCTGCTAGAAAATCCTACTAATATTATAAACGCGAAAGTTTGTAAGAATGTTTGGATATATGTATGTATGTTTGTTACTTTGTCACGCAAAAACTACTAAACGGATCTGGCTGAAATTTGGTAGGTACACAGATTAGGACTTGGATTAACACATAGCCGCTTGCGGATCGCGCACTGCGCACCCTCGAAAAGTCATAGAAACGTTGTCCACGCGGGTGAAGCCGCGGGAAACAGCTAGTTAAAAACATATGATGATGTGGTTAACATTATGAACTGCGGAATAAACACTAACATATAGGGTGATTTTTTATTTGCTATAAAATCTGAAAATAGTAAACTCTACGTACAACACTAAAACCCCAAGCAACCTGTACATATCGGAGCAATAAATATTTTTATTTCGCATACTAAAAGTCAATTAAAAAATTATGTTGCTATTTTTTGTATGAGTGTTAAACTTCTTTACTTCGATTGTATAAGTTCCTTGGAGAAAGTTATTCATTTTCATAAGTAGTAAAATAAAATAAAAATATTGTTGGACAAATCGCACATGGTCATCTGGCCCCAAAGTAGGATTTCCTATGTTATGGGTACCAGAGACTGATATACATACTTATATACGTTTAAATACATACATATATAGATATTTAACACCCAGACACAGAGCAAACAAATCTGCTAATCACACAAATGTTTGCCCTGGGTGGGGATCGAACCCACAACCCTCGTAGTCAAGAGCACTAACCACTGAGCCACCGAGTCAGTCAGTATCTACCATTTGCGACTTTTCAACGTTTAAAATGTCACCCTTTGTTAATAAAATGCAAATATTATATTTCGAAATCTGTAGTAGGTAGGTACTAAAGAAAAATCTGTGTGTATATCACTGACACGAACTTTAATTTTGATATACCTATTGGTATTAATATTTACCTTTTTTACCTATTGGTATTTCAATTTCGCCCTATAA
Organism: Coleophora flavipennella; assembly: GCA_947284805.1. NCBI lineage: Eukaryota > Metazoa > Arthropoda > Insecta > Lepidoptera > Coleophoridae > Coleophora > Coleophora flavipennella. Next base: position 4,894,414 of record OX369297.1, read on the forward strand.
ACATAGTAGAAAGCTATAAACGATTATTCAAATTAAATTGTTTTAAAATTTGTTACCAAAAAGCCTGACACGATAGTGGAAAAGACGGCTAAATGCATAACAACAGCAATAAAGAAACTAATGAAGCCCGAAGAAGATGATGAAGAGGCCGCCTATGACAGAGAAGATGACCTGGTAAGGGCGGGTGTTAGTAAAGCTCAAGTAGAGACGCTAGTTTTTGAAGTTTGTGAAGTAACAGAAACGCTAGAAGTATGTGAAGGTAGTTAAATAAAAGCTGTAAAAGAAAATAATAATCTAGTACAATTAATAAGACCAGGATTGGATCGTGCTGCTCTTAATTTTGCTTTTAAAGTAAATGTAATAGAAGAAAAAAGTGTAATTAAGCCTGAGGGTTATACTGCATTGCCGTTGAGACTTGCTAGATTTGGAACTAATACTAGCAAAAGAATTTTATAACAGTTAAAGCTAAATAACGTCGCTAGAGTTGAACCAACAAAATTTATAAATTATACAAAAAAAAAACAACGATGAGGTTATGGATTACGAGATTACTTACTAAATTTTTAATAAGAAATTATTAATAGAAAGTATTATTAACGGACAGTAAGTAAGGGGAAGGAAGATTAATCTTGTAAAAAAATTGAAGTAGACACACTGGATTTTTTTATTAAAATAAAACTGAAGTAGACACGCTGGATTTTGAATTAAAATAAAATTTAAGTAGACACGCTTGATTTTTAATTAAAATAAAATTGAAGTAGACACGCTGGATTTTAAATTAAAATAAAATTGAAGTAGACACGCTTGATTTTTAATTAAAATAAAATTGAAGTAGACACGCTGGATTTCTTAATTAAAATAAAATTGAAGTAGAAACGCTGGATTTTTCAATTAAAATAAAATTGAAGTAGACACGCTGGATTTTTAAATTAAAATAAAATTGAAGTAAACACGCTAGATTTTTAAATTAAAATAAAATTGAAGTAGACACACTGGATTTTTTAATTAAAATAAAATTTAAGTAGAAACGCTAGATTTTTCAATTAAAATAAAATTGGGAGTAGGTGTAATTTATAATGTTTGTTGTAGACGGAAAGCGTCGGTGGCTCAACCGGTAACGACTCGGTCCATCTAACCAGAGGTACCGGGTTCAAATCTGGACGGCCAATGTACCAATGAGTTTTTCAAAAACTTACGTACATACGACTTACCGATTGCTTTAACGGTGAAGGAAAACATCGTGAGGAAACCTGCACACGCCTGCGAAGAAACTCGAAGGTTGTGTGTGAAGTCGACCAACCCGCACTGGGCCCGCGTGATCGACTAAGGCCTAATCGCCCTGATTCAGGGTAGGCTCGAGCCCCTCGGTGGGGACGTATATGAGCTGTAATGATGATGTAGACGGAACAATTGCTAGATAAAAATTTTAAAGTTAGTGTAATGATTGGCCTGTGTGAATAATATCTTCAAATGTTTTTCGAACAATAAAAAGAAATACCCTGTCTCTTAGTTATTGCGGGTATTATGTACGAGTATGTTTATTAATTTATTATACATGGTGTTTTTTTAACACCGAGCAAGCCGTTAAGGGTGGGCTCTACTCATGAAACTGAACAACTTTCCCCAAGAAACTCGTACTAAAATCGTAAAAAGAAAAATTGGCTCCCCATACAAAGTTGGCTAATAGGGATGATCGCATTCTATGAAAGTTCAAAAAAATAATTGCGAATTCGGTATGGGTTTTTTGGGTAAAGTTGTTCAATTTCATGAGCAGAGCCCGCCCTTAACGGCTTGCTCAGTGTTAAAAAAACACACTGTATAGTGGATTTTGGAGTGCGAGGCGAGGTGTCGATGGATTTGTCTTCATACCCTGAGCGACATAGGATGCATTTTATCCGACTGCACAAAAAAGGTGGGTAATGTTTTTATGCAGTGGGATTAAGGTTATTAATGACGTAACTGGGTTGGTAATCTCAGTTACTCCTCGCGACGCTACGTAACGCTGAGGTCATACTGTCATACTGACACGCTTGGCACACAATAAAGATAATTCGTTAATCGTTTTTTAGGGTTCCGTACAACCAACGGGACCCTATTACTGTCCGTCTGTTAGCGGGCACTATTTCATGAACCGTAATAGGTAGACAGTGAAAATTTTCACAGAATGTGTATATCTGTTCCGAAATAACAAAAAATATACTAAAAACTTCTTGAAACTTGATTTAATTATAGTACTAATACTGAAGTAACAAAATAAATAATAAAAATCGGACAAGTGTGACAAAGAAAATATGTTTTTGTCACTCGCGTTGATTTCTTTTTATTGTAGTGTGAATAGGTATCATTGTCGTTATACTATGTAGTTGGGTTGAGATTTGTGGTGGTGAACCCTTGGAGTGCTAGTCCGACTCGCACTTGGCCGGTTTTTATGCTATTATTGGAAACATTGTTTCCACGTGCGCGTGCGTTAGACTACTAGATTTGACACGTATCGAACTGTTTAATTGTAGTCTATTCAATTTGATTGTTTTTACATGAAGACTGTAAATGATAACCTTTTTTTTTAATTTAAAAATTTTGATTGCGTTTGGCTGCACCTCACTTGATGGTAAGTGCCGATGTAACACGCAAGCTCAAATAGTGCCTATTCACTCTTGTCTTGAAGATTCCTAAATTATACGAGTCGGGGAATACAGACGCCGGAAGGGAATTCACTCTTTGGTTTGAAAACGTTCTCCGAGGAAGAATAGTAAATAACTTAGAGCTAAGATGTGATTATTCGGCCATTTGTTTTGTTACCATGTTGTATAAAGCGTCGGTGGCTCAACGGTAACAACTCGGTCCTCCTAACCAGAGGTCGCGGGTTCAAATCCGGACGGCCAGTGTACCAATGAGTTTTTCGAAACTTAGGTACATATACTTGCCGATTGCTTTAACGGTGAAGGAACACATTTCGAGGAAATTCTGATTCCAGATGTGTATAAAAGTCGCGTTGCACACGTCCATAGGTGTAAATCTAAATGCCCTACACGTGACCATGGGTGATGCAAAGTGTAACACCAGGCAACCGCCGTCTATCTCTTGGATAGCACGGGTAATAGGGGATCGGACTGCTAGTCATTTGAGTTACTTTTTATGATCTGTCAAAAACGAAGTTTTGTTCTAAAAATGTTTGAAATATCCACAAGTGACGTCATAGATTTTAAGCGTCATTGACGAACTTATTTTGTGAATTTGATCAATTAAAAATTGAAGAAGTGATGGAAAAACTAAACAAGTAAAGTTTTTTGAAATTTCAAGAGGAGAGCAATTTAGGAAATCATATTTCAGATTTTATTTTTGATGCAGTAAGATCCCCTATTGTGCCACACGATAAGAGAAAAACCATGTTTTTTTTAATAATTCTATTGAGATATGAATTCATGTTCTTTCTGGCAACTCATTGCATCCATCCATCAGTTTAATGTAATCCACACGCGACTAATTTATCAACAAAATCTATTTACTACATAGTTTTGTACTCACCAGAGTACAGTCAACCGCACGCAGGTGGAAACACTACTATTAAAAGCTGAATTACTTACGATTACGTTCGGGACTGGGGTTACGTTTCATCAATTATCTTATGGGAGAAATTACAAGGTTTAATATCGCGTGCGCAGTTAGAGAACACTAAATAAGTAAATAAATAAATTACTGAAATTTTCTGTAACCAGTTTTAGTAAACTATATTTTCAAACTATTCGTGGTAATTTTAGGGTTCCGTAGCTACCTCAAAAGGAACCACCGGAACCCTAATACGGTCACTTCAGTCAGTCCGTCTGCCAAGACCCTTTTTCTCAGAAACTGGTGAAGGTATCAAGTTAAAATTAATGTCAAATGCTAACGACTACGGTCACAGATTACTAAATAGTTACTTCTACGGTCTCTTTGAGGTGTAAAAAATTCAATTTTTTAAGTCAACGTAATCAAGATATGTCACATATTTTGACTCTCGTAAACTGACGCAACCATGATACCTGTAAGGTATTTTCCCACTGACCTATAATAATGAAATTTGGCAGGAAGCAAGTTCTCACAGCACAAGTAAAGGAATTAACCCGAAAGTCGTTAGTTCGCACAGTTCGCAGTCATAGCACGTTTTTTTTGTGGTTAAAGACAAAAGGCAGCTAGCTGGCTAGCTGTGTACCATCATCTTATCTAAGACTTGCCGCCATACATCAGTGTTAACAACATTGATGTGTTCCGGCTTGAAGATAAGATAGCCAGTTCTCCATTGCGTTGACGAATCTTGGTAAGCTCGCTTCCATCTTCGGCATGGTCGTCACTTACCACCAGGTGAGATGATGCCAAGGGCTTACCAGTTGTGAATAAAAAAAGCAGACTTAAATTTACAGTTTGTACTCTTTGATGTTTTTAGGGATCCTTTCTTAAATACCTACTTTATTAATTCAGGAAAAACTTGAAAATTCCTCGAAAACACTTGTAATAAAATGTTACAAAAATCAATTTATTTACGGTTTTATGCAAAAGATAGAAAAAGTAACGAAGAATGATTTATCTAAATTTTACATTCATCAAGATTGTACCCAACTAAACACGTTTTATTGATAACACGAAATTTTGGCAGCCGGCTCTTCAAAGACACTCCATTTCAAACAATGACAGCTCAAGGTCAAAGTGTTCCTGACGTGCGGCTGACTGTACCCACTAATTGTTATTTAACTAGTATCAGTATTTGGATTAGTCTAGTTTTCGGTAAGATAGTGTTGGCATGTCGTGGGCTTATCGACAAATCTTGATAAAGCTGTTACAACACTATACGGTACACGCGATAAACACACGGGTTTTGATAACAATTAATCCGATACTAGACGTTACGGTCTGGTACTTTTAGTATCTTTTATTTGTTTTCGTACAAAGTAAAATATAATGTAGATCATCAGTAGGTAACATAGCGTTCCCATTGCTGGGGCATGGGGTGTAAGAATAGGCCCTGACCATATACTCCACACAGGGGGCCAAGCCCAACCAGTCAGACATAACCAGCGCTCTATCAGGACGTGATCCCCGTTGTTAAACATTGCCTTACATTCCCGAGAACAAAGAAAGGCCAGTATCCCAGCAGTGGGAACTATGAGAGATTAGAGAGAGCGTTCTTTCAACATTTAGGGGTGGAGGGGGGCTTATCTTTTTTTTGTAGGTCCCATTGAATTGAATTTTCAACCAATGGGCCTGCTATCCAAAATAATAACGAGTATTTAAGGTTTGATACCTACCAAGATCTACATACTGCATGCCATAGAAATAATAAAAAAATAATAAAATTAAAATAATAATTAAAGTTTATTTGAAACGTTAGAACGGTTTTAACAACATAAGCTTGTAAGATAATAACTGCAGTAGTCAAATAAGACTGTGTCACTGTTATTAACGCCTACCTCCGTGAGACGTGTCAAAGTTATTAGTTTAAACTAAGGGTATTTATATAAAACAAAGGATAACTTAAATTTACGTATTGTGTGTGTGTGTCTTTAATAAGTCTATTAAGATAGACGGTGCTATAGAAGTATTAAATAGAGGCGTTGCACATGAGCCGACCTGTGTATGCAATTGTGCATATATATACAAGGCCCTTGTTAAGTGCGTGAGTCTCTCTCTTAGATTTAAGATCTCAGCTCTTGTCTGTGGAGCATTCGCCACTTTGCACGGCTGTGTGCCAGTTCCTTGAAGGAGCCCGCTCCAGTATTTGGTCCATATAGACACGTCTAGGTCTTCCGTGCCTCTCTTCCCCTCGGTTTTACTTCCAGTATTGCTTTGTTTTGTATCGTTTCGCACCAAATGTCCAATCATTCCTCCTCTCCGGCTTTGTATAGTTTTCAGCAGGCTTCGCTTTTCCCCAACCATAGTCAACTCTTCTTCGTTGTTCTTTTTCTCTCTCCAGCTAATCTTTTTCATTCGTCTCCAGCACCACATTTCAAATGGTTCTAGTCTTTGTCTTTCCTTCTGTGTAAGTATCCATGCGTGAGTCTAACCGGGACTTTACTTTTAGTTTTTTTTTCATAACTATATACCTGTTACATAAGTTGCCATTTATAGGGATGATGACAGCTAGTGAACTGAGTTACTTTTTATCTTCATCAAAAACTAAAATTTGTTCTAAAAATCTTTGAAATGTCTGATTTATTTTTTAATTAAAAATTTGAGTGCAACACGCAAGCCCAAACAGTGCCTATTCACTCTTGTCTTAAAGATTCCTAAATTATACGAATCGGGGAACATAGACGCCGGCGGGGATTCCACTCCTTGGCCGTTTGCATAATGAATGAAGAAGCAAAACGCTTCGTACTTAAAGGTGGAACTTCAAAGGAAGGTTTTTCAAAGTATCAGTAGGAGGGCAATTTAGTGATCCAGAATTCATAATTTGCTTTAGATGTTGGCATCATTCCAATTCTATAACAAGGTAGTACCCGAGGATACTAAGTGTGGATTTAAGAAAATACATATTATGAAAAATAAAATAAAATCAAGTCCGATTTCACCTATAACAGAAAAATTTACATTCAGCCATCATGACAATATTTCTTTGTATCAAGCTTACTTTAAGTGCTCTCGTAATTAAGGAATTTTTCGATCCAACTTCTAGGTAGGTATCCGTCGCCGGTGTTTTAACGTTTGTTAATGATACGACATCGATTTTAACCTTTTGCTTGTCCTATGTTAGATAATTAAAGAAAACTTGAAAATGACGCATACCTTCATAAATTTGTAACAACCGTACACTACACACATCCTTCATTCATTAGCTGAGCGCTACAACGCTAACACCCAGGTGATGTCATTTGTTGCGAAGCGCTATCACATGGAGGCGCCTGTTAACAACTAAATTGTAAAACCTCGTTAAACTAGTTGACTTTCCAACTCCCAACTGGTTCCAAATGAGTCACTCCGCTATTTTAATGAGCAGTTTAGGAGATAGGCTAGCTGCGTGTGTTTGATGCGCTTGAGTTTAGATTGGATGTAGTATATAGCTATGGAAACACTTGGCGCTCACTCTACTTAAGCAATACATATATAAGTACTAACATACAGTATGGACTGGACAGTATATAAGGTGTAACAAAATTAGCCTAAACTATTTTAACTGTTGCTTCTACCCATGAAACTGAACAATTTTCCCCATGGAACCCATAGTCAAATCGCAAAAGAATTTGAACTTCCCGTACTAAGTTGGCTGATCAGCTGATCGAGTTAGTATGGGAGAGCTAATTTTGTTAGACCTTATAAACACTCTCAGCCGCTGTCCAGATTGCGACCTCATCCCCTCGTTACCCAGATTGATACAGATTGGTTACAGTTTGGTTCTAGAACGTATGGCATAGCGCCGTGATTTTGTTTGCTCAGTCATTTGTGTTTTGAAATATTATTTCACGACCGTTGTATGCAGTGCAGGTTGTTGTAGTATTTAAATATTCCAAGTTTGAGTGTGTTTAATTGAATTTATTTGACGGAAAGTAACCGTTCAAAGTAACGAGGATAGTACACGCAAATTCAATTTAATAATTCCTATTCACTCTCGCTTAAAAGATTGACTTATTTATAGTTACTTAGTTGATTTTTTAATAGCGTGCAAGACATTAACGGTAGGCTCTTCTCATGAATCTGAACACTTGGACCCAGGGAACCCATACTATTTCCGCAAAAAGATTGGACCTCGTACAAAGTTGACCGATATCACTGATCTAATTGTAAGAAAAGTTAAAAAAAAAAGAATTCGATATGGGTTCTTTGGGGAAAGTAGTTAGTTTCATGAGTAGAGCCTAAACGCTCTTTTGAAAAACATACTGTATTCATCATGATTTATATGTCCTTAAAAGCATTTTCACTGTTATTCTAATTATTGATTTAATGATTTTAGAACTTATGTATATATACTCGTGCTAGACTCGTACAATAAGTATACAATTGTGTATCATCATCAATAATATTTAAATCAATGACCTTTAAACCTAAATTCCATGCTGCATTCTAACGAAAAATGCGGGCTAACGAATAGTGATTTAAATATTAAATGTTTATTATCTAAATACACTGCTGTATAAAGGTGCTAAATTGTAATTAATTGTGTCCTTTTTAACGCTTTCTCTGGACTTTATGGGCACGCAACGAAGTCAGGGTCGCTGCCTTTCTCCAGATGGGTAAGAATATAGTGGTTTTAGTGTTGCAAGTCTAAAATAATTCTCCAAGAAACATATTTTGACTTGTAATTAAAATATTGATTCGAATAAATTAGTATTAAGGTTTATATACTACTCAAAACAAAAACGCTAAACACGTTAAAAAATCGACTTCCATCGCAACAACTTAGTACAATTTTGCATTTTTATTTTTGGTTTTTGTTAATTTTCTAATAAAGTACTACACATATTTTGATAATTTTTTTATAGGACCACACGGGAAGCACTAGCTTTCAAATAAAACAAGAATCATCAAAATCGGTTCACCCCGTCAAAAGTTCTGAGGTAACACACATAAAAAAGTCGAATTGAGAACCTCTTTGGAAGTTGGTTGAAAATAAGGGCCACCTAAGTTTTCACAGTACATTTTAGTACAGAGAGGTGGTTCAAACAGCTATGATTATTTTTTTTTAAATCAAGAAAAGTAAGGAAACTTCGTGCAGTCATTAGGTTAGATCCCTGGCTACAAATGTGTGGTAGAGAGCACAACATTCTGCAAACCCTCGGAAACTCAGTGGACTGCTCAAAACAAAGAACATTATTTCTTCACCCCAAATTGTATGGAAAATTTGCCAATTTACTGTGTACTCTCTTCTGAGCAGTCCGCTGAGTTTCCGAGGGTGTGCAGAATGTTGTGCTCTACCACACATTTGTAGCCAGGGTTCTAATCTAAAAATAACGCGGCTGTTTGGGCCACCTCTCTGTATGAAAATGTACTGAGAAATCCTAGTGGCCCTTATTTTATTTTGAGTAGTATATTATGACTTTGTAGCACTAATATTAATGCTATGTTTTAATGATAACTATAATTTAAAGCTATGCTTATTTAAAATTAGGAAAGTAAAGGATTGCCAGTGTGTTGTTAAGTAAGTTTTTACAGCCTGTTCTTGATTTACTTTGAAATCTTACTTATCATCACATTGAGCCAAGTAACCTCAACGGGATCTTGGTGTTCGACATATTTGGCCTCACATGATGTACTGTCTCGATCCTACGCCACTTGCCACTTGGTTATTGGTTGTGCCCTTCAAATGACTAATGACTCTAAAAAACTATCACATATAAAACAATCCAGTCGCAAAATGTGAAGGTCGTGTCCATATTGAAGTGTCACATTGAATCTTTATCAACGCATTCCTGTCTTCGGCTTGCTTCAGGGCAGCTGGTACAGCCAGTCCAGTGGCTGTTTCCAATTGGCCAACCAAGTTTCGTTTGACTTCCACTTATAGCCAACTATAGGTCCACTATTATAATAATTAGCTTTCCACACTAGAGTGATCGTTTCAAATGTTTGTCGGCAGGTGATGCAACAGGATGTGAAGAAAGAGAACCCCCTACAGTTCAAGTTCCGCGCCAAATTCTACCCCGAGGACGTGGCTGACGAGCTCATTCAGGAGATCACGCTCAAGCTCTTCTATCTTCAGGTAATGTGACCATAATGCAAAATTATTCATTATTCCTTTTTTAAACTTTTTTGTTCTACAATTGATAAGACGTAACGTAGGTACACTCGGTAGACTGACGACCTGGTGAAGGTCGCGGGGAGCCGCTGGATGCGGGCAGCGCAGGACCTTTCGTTGCGGAAATCCTTGGGGCGTCTTTTGGCTTATATGATGATAAATAAACTGTTGGCATCATCTCACCTGATAGTAAGTGACGATGATGCCGAAGATGAAAGCGACTTACGTGTACTGCAGCGCTTGCAATCTATTTTCAGCGGTTTAACTAAACTGTTTACTACAGTATACTCGTCATCAAACGAAGTCTATTCTGCCATTGTAAAAAGGAATAGAGGGCGAATTCATTTCAGTACGCAATTCGGGAACATACATTTTAGCAATACAACAATTTGGGAAATAATTTTACATTTTGTAAACAGACATTATTGGGATTCAACTGTGAAGTCGAAAAGACGACCAAAGCCTAATTCTACTTCTTCCTTGGTCTCTTACTGATGAGGATCGCGACCACATGCAGTTTCTCTCCACAGACTGCGATTATATGATGTGTTTACCGCATGATGGATTCTGCCGCCAATCGCCTCCTTCACTGTGTCTGAGCATCTTACAGGTGCCTTACCCCGAGCATCTCTGCCTTCCATTTGGCCCAAGATAATTTGCTTCTGCAGACAATGCCTTGAAGACCGCATAATGTGTCCAAAAAGACTGAGGCAAAGTATATATATTAGTACTAACATACAGTACGGACACTCCCTGCCGCTCTCTACATTCCAACCACACCCCCTCGGCACCCAGATTAATACAGATTGGTTATAGTTTGGTTCTCGAACGTATAGGATATCGTCGTGATTTTGTTTGCTCCGTCATTTGTTTTTAGAAATTTCATTTCACCACCGTTGTATGCAGTGTCTGGGGTGTGCTGAAGGCACGCTTTCGGCATTAATATGGACCCGTTAGTACGCATGGCAGTTCAAGGTAGGCGGAGTAGTCTCCGCCAACACCACATCTTAAACGCATTGATCTTATTGCTATCGCAGTTTCTCACGCTCCAAGTCTCGGCACCGTACGTGAATATTGAAAATACCAATGCTCGAACCAAGCGCACTAATTCTTATAACAGGAACTCAATCAAACATAGGATGTGGTCTAAGCAGTAAATGATTAAGAAGATATAAATGCTCATTCCATTTCCTCTCGACGGTAGACAGCGTTTCATTTCATTCCAGCGGAAGTTTTAAGAGGATCTATTAGTTGCCCTATACTTACAGAGTTTCTCTACGCGTGCGGCTGAACTCAAAATCCCATCCATTACCCCCGTTATCTATCTGCATCGAGACTTATAAACAAGATGGGCCAAAAGTAATGGCCCTATTGAAGTACCTTATATTTTTTTTTTACAAATGGCGCCTCCGTCGTCTTGATATCGAAAATTGTGTAGCAAGCTGCCTGTAGCGGTTTGCCTTGGTCTACATGATCGCTCGATTTAGTGTTCATACTTCTTCCTTTGAAGTTATTTGAAATCTCCGGTGTGTGTGAACAAGCATCAGACTCTCGCAGCCCCAAAAGAAAACATTCAATGAGAAACAACAAACATATCGCTCGATGAGTAATGGAAAATAAACCACCACCATTTAAAAGACATCATCTTGAGGTCCTAATGGGACGAATTTTAGTCGTCTAAATATGTAAAGAGAGAAAATTATTATTTAAAAAAAAATAACTGAGACAAATAGAGTCACAGTTTTAGTCCATGTTGTATAGATGGAAAAGGGATATTTATCATTGATTTCAATTTATTAAAAATTATTTAACGTTACTCGTCAATATCATTTATTATTTTGATTTTCTGGAAAAGCACTAAAATTTTCTCAGGGCTCTGTACAATTACATACAATACATTCCTCATATGTTCCCATACCGCGGAAAGATCGGACATACTATAAAAACATGGGCCAAGTTCGGATAGGTGAAGTTTTTCGGGCTAGGGGTCCACATTACTATGAGTACGTTTAATGTTGTTTTATTTATCAAAGTATCTCTCATCCAGGTGAAGAATGCCATCCTATCGGACGAGATTTACTGCCCGCCAGAGACGTCAGTGCTACTGGCGTCATATGCAGTGCAGGCGCGCCACGGAGACCACAATCCCGCACTCCACGCGCCAGGGTTCCTCGCCAACGACCGCCTGCTGCCGCAGCGCGTTACCGACCAACACAAGGTAACACAACACAAAGCAACACTGGCACAAGGAATCACAAACACACCACAAGGCAAATAACCGTCAAGTAGTCTGTACAAACTTGTCAATTTCTGTTCTGAGCCGTTTTGACTTTAAAGTTTCTGGTCAACTTGGTTTTTATCACACATTGTTTCATTACCAACCCATGGCATCCTCATCCCACCTATCTAATCTCGAGAAGTTAATGCTGGAATTTATTTTTATCCACAATTGATAAGCCCTTGGCTTCATCTCACCTGATGGTAAGTGACGATGATGGCGAAGATGGAAGCGGGCTTACCAAGATTTCCCAACGCAATGGGGATCTGGGTATCTTATCTTAACCCGGCGTAAGTAAGGTTAAAATTTGTAACAGTGCGCATAAGGTGGGTGTGAGAAACCCATATGATTCCCATATTATGAGTGACTTTACAGGTTAATATTATTTTTTATTCATTCATTATTGTTATTATGTAAATTAGTTCTAAAACTGATTGAGAGAATAAAATTAAAAACATTTATAATTTTTATCACGCTTTTATTAGCTTCACCTGTATGTTTGTATGTAAGTTTGTATGTAACCGACTCTTTTGGACTCGATTTTGACCCACTTTAAATGGACAGATTTAATTCAAAGTTTGTAGACTTATCAAGAATCAGCGACAATATAATAATTCCATAAGTTTGAACTAAAAAATAAATAGAGTTAAAAAAAAAACTAAAAAAAACACGTTTAAAGTAAATCAGACAAAAAAGTAAAAAATAATTCTTAATATGAGTTGAAAATAATAATTAACAAATTACTAGTAATATTGTGAAAAAGTGTGGGGCGCTCTGTGCCATATTTTTCGTCTATCGAGCAACCCACACTTTTTCACAACAATGCGTGTTTGTTAGTTTTTTTAAACTCTATTTATTATATTTATTTACGAAATTAACACACAAAAAAATACACACCTCAACCCGCGCAGCTACTCGGACGCACAACTCATTTGGAAGTTTTAATAACAAAATATCTAGCGATTTATTAGCGTGGGTGTATTACACCCAACCTTACGCTCGCCGGGTTAAAGCCGGAACACATCAATCCTGTTAACACTGATGTTTGGCGGCAAGACTTAGATAACATGGTGGTAGCTAGCCAGGCGGGCTATGAAAATGTCCTACCATCAAGCAAACCGAGTCTTACAAAGTTGACACCGCCAGGAATCGAACCCGCGACCTCCTGGAGTGAAGCGAATTTACTAACCATCTAAGGAAAATACAGTTTATAAACTATGAATCGTGCTGGCTATGTTAAAATGTGAAATATTTACACCCAAAAAACTGACTACTTAATCCAAGGATTCTGATAAAAAGCAAGAAGCTTGTATTTTGTGCGGTCAATGGTAATTTATTTTAAATTTGAATTCTCCCATCTCTCCCCAGATGTCCCGCGAAGAATGGGAACAGAGTATAACGAACTGGTGGCAAGAACACCGCGGCATGCTCCGAGAAGACGCCATGATGGAGTACCTCAAGATAGCTCAGGACCTCGAGATGTACGGCGTCAACTACTTCGAGATTCGCAACAAGAAGAACACGGAGCTGTGGCTGGGCGTCGACGCGCTGGGACTTAACATCTATGAGAAGGATGACAAGTGAGTACAACTTTGACATAGCAGATGAGGCGATGACATTTGGAAATAGTAGTGGATCCTATTATAATAGGATTAGCAGTGAGGAAGTTAATTTGCAATAAATTGCAAATTAACTTCCTCACTGACTCTCTCTTTCACACACACGCGCGCGCGCAATCTTTATATCGCTACAGTAATTTAAATTCAATTTTAGCATTTGTTTTAGAGTTTTTAACAACTTACCTATCTAATTTATGTGTTTCGTTAAGGGAGAACGAATACTTCTGACACAAGCAGTTAACATTGCTTATAATAAGTTTTCAGAAACTGTTATTATTTTGTAAAGTTGATGATGAAATTGATGAAGTAAAAAATATTTTATTTTATTATTTATTATTTTACTGTCTGACTGGGAAGTATCATTGCTCACTATATTTTGTAACTTAATTTCATTTAGGCCTATGAATATTTAAAATTATATACAAACTAGCTGTTTCCTGCGGCTTCACCAGCGTGGACAACGTTTCTATGACTTTTTGATGGATCGCAGTGCGCAGCGTGGGAAGATGTAGTTTATGTGTTAATCCAGGTCCTAATCGGTCTACCTACCAAATTTCAGCAAGATCCGTTCAGTAGATTTTGGGTGAAAAAGTAACAAACATCTATACATTCCTACAAACTTTCGCGTTTAAAATATTAGTAGGATGTATTTTCCAAAAGGCTATTTACAAGACGTCGGGCTATTTGAATGATAGTCACTTTTAAAAATTTATAGCCTTCTTTGGTATGCGATGATGATGATGTTGGGAAGTGAAGGGTGGGGGGGGTTCGTAATCGCCACGCTTGGCAGGCGGGTTGACGATCGCAGTGTACAGTGTGGTGGCACAATACTAGGAACGGACCACAGGCAGCAATTAATGACGTATAATATTTTTTTTCCGCTCTGGATTCTGTATATTGTATGTATTTGTTGGTCTCCATTGCAGACTGACGCCGAAGATCGGGTTCCCGTGGTCGGAGATCCGGAACATCTCGTTCAACGACCGCAAGTTTATCATAAAGCCCATCGACAAGAAGGCGCCCGACTTCGTGTTCTTCGCGCCCCGAGTTCGCGTCAACAAGGTTAGCTTGGTGTTCAGTTTAGGAATTTATTTCAGGAGTAAATACCGCATTGCAGCTATAGGGATGATTACTGCTTGTCATTTCAGTTACTTACTCATCATTTGTCAATTGGGCGTGACAACATAGTTTTTTAGCATTTTGTTCGGTTTTTTTTAAAAGTTGATTAAATTAATTCATAACTAGAGCAATAATACAGCTAATAAGTTTTTCAGCTTCATTCATGTACTGATTTGGATGTATTAAAAATTGAAGACTAGATGGAAAACAAAGGTTTTTTATAAATAATTTAATTAGGAGGGAAATATAGTGATAAACAATGGTTCATAATTATTTTTTTAACTATCAACATTCCAATTGAAGACGAGCCATGACTCAGTGGCCGAAAGACGAGACACTGGTTTAACAACACCTCCTGAAGAAGTGAACATGTGGTAAAGAGAACATTGAAAAATTTGTTATTGTAACATTGTGTATTGTGCGTATTTAATTAAATAATCAGTTCTAACAGTGAATTCTATAACTCATATTGGTATATATTAACGCTAATTCCACATAAAACAAATAAAACTGCATTTAAAATTAGTCAGCGACCGGTTTTTAAATGCAGTTCTATTTTTTTTTAGTGTAGATATATACCAATATGAGTGATATAATGTTCCACCAAGAACATACAATCAAAAGTATCAACTTAATTTTATAAGTAATGAAAGATTATAGACAAGGTTTCTACTATGACAATAAGTTCTTCTGCTTTCTCTTTGATTTTTGACTGACTCAATCAATTTATTTAATTTCACGTTAGTTCATTTCTCGGTGACACATTTGCGTTCTGGTCTACCGGTGCTGACAAGTTGCCTGGCGGCTGGTGCTCTTGTAAGGGTTATAGACGCAGTAAAAGCACTGATGTGCGGTGCTCTTGTAAGGGTTACAGTCGCAGTAACAGCACTGATGTGCGGTGCTTTTGTAAGGGTTACAGACGCAATAAAAGCACTGATGTGCGGCACATGATTACCGCACCTAGTGATGTTTTGCTACAAAAAATAGTTTACATAATATCTCTAGAGGAAAATCCATGTCACCTAAATGGCCCCACGTTTGAGTATGCCACACAACATCTCCTCTCATAGGTTACTTTAGTGATATTGTAACAAATTGGATGATGAATTAAAAAAAAAAAATATGAACTCTTGATCACTAAATTACCCTCCTACGGAAATTTTAATTAAAAAACCGTACTCGTTTTGTTTTCAAGTATTAAATTCAACAAAATGAGTACATTAGTGACGCTAAAAAAATATGACGTCACGCCTGGGTATTTGAAACACTTCGAACAAAATATCGTTTTTGGCAGATGATAAAAAGTAACACGAATGACTAGCAGTCATCATCCCTAATATACAGGGTGTAACCAAATTGGTGTAGGACCCGTTAACTAGGGGTTCTACTCATCATACTGACAGCTATCCCCAAGCAATCCATTGTCAATTCTAAAAAAAAATTGGACCCTCCATACAAAAATGCACAAATTTGGTTATTCGTCTGACCGATTTGGATTACGAGTAATTTTTTTTACGATTCCAGCATAGTCGTATAACAAAATTTGTTCAGTATGATGAGTAGAAGCACCAGTTAACGGGAACTACACAATTTTTTTACACCCTGTAGTGTCAATAGGGATGACGAAAGTATCTGAAATAAATTATGAACTCTTGATCACTAAATTGCCCTCCCACTGAAACTTCGGAAAATCTTACTCGTTTTGTTTTCCATCAAATCTTCGATTTTTAATTCACCAAAATCACAAAATGAGTACATAAATGACGCTGAAAAACTATGACGTCACGCCTAGGTATGTCTTACATTTAAGAACAAAATTTCGTTTTTGACAGATTTCATACAGTTTGCGTTTCTCAGCTATGTCTCAGAATCTGTCACTTGACTTCAGTTGTGCGTCGAGCCGTTTATTAAACTCAAACATATTTGAATCGACAAATATAAAATAACTGATTTTCTACAACATTCGTTTCATTACCAAAATCGTCATATGTACAACCCAAGCACATTCGCTCGATGACGCGTTCGCACGTGGGTCGCGCGGCGGGCAAAACAATCTCAACTCTTTGTATGCGTAGTTAAGGTACATTTCTTCTCGCTGCAAACAGCTGGTATTATTATTAAGATTTTGTAGGCTATTAAAGCGTAGGTATTTTTTATTTTTTTATTCACAATTGGTAAACCCTTGACAACATCTCACCTGGTGGTAATTGACGATGTTGCCAAAGATGGAAGCGGGCTTACCAAGATTTCCCAACGCAATGGGGAACTTATTTACGCTTTTGTATGGGAGTGATGTATTTGTTACGAAGTAACTATTTAGTAATCTGTGCCGTCAGTAGACATTTCGTATGTACTTAGTTATATTATTGAAACTGTGTGTGCTAACAAGTAACGTTTGTTTGTCAGCGCATCCTGGCACTGTGCATGGGCAACCACGAGCTGTACATGCGGCGCCGCAAGCCCGACACCATCGACGTGCAGCAGATGAAGGCGCAGGCGCGGGAGGAGAAGCTCGCCAAGCAAGCGCAGAGGTAACTCACTTTACAACCACGAGCTGTACATGCGGCGCCGCAAGCCTGACACCATCGACGTGCAGCAGATGAAGGCGCAGGCGCGGGAGGAGAAGCTCGCCAAGCAAGCGCAGAGGTAACTCACTTTACAACCACGAGCTGTACATGCGGCGCCGCAAGCCCGACACCATCGACGTGCAGCAGATGAAGGCGCAGGCGCGGGAGGACAAGCTCGCCAAGCAAGCGCAGAGTTAACCAACTTTAAAACACAGTCAAAGTATATATATTAGTACTAACATACAGTATGGACACTCCCTGCCGCTCTAGATTGCGACCTCACCCCCTCGTCACCCAGATTAATACAGATTGGTTACAGTTTGATTGTCGAACGTATGGGATTTCGCCGTGATTTTGTTTGTTCCGTCATTCGTTTTTTGAAATGTCATTTCTGGACCGTTGTATGAAGTGTTCAGGGTGTGACAGAGTTTAACAACCACACAGCACGATGCGACTGTTTGTGGTGTTATGGTTGTAGTTAGCTTGCAGTTTTAACAAGCAGACTGTAGCCGCTCGGCAGTTTCGATGCAGTTGTGTGCCAACTGCATCCAAAAAACGCAGCCGGCACGCAGTCCGTCTGTATAGACCATGGAGCAAAAAACCAGTGGAGATGGCGTGCGGGGTGACCTCGCTCACCAGACATATGTTATTTGTAGGGCATGTTGGTCGAATGACCAATCACGTCCCATTACGTCATAACAGCGTAAGACAAGGGCAGCGCTCGCTGTCGCCTCTCCAGCCAATGGCAGCGCTCACTATCACTTCCCCCCCCCCCTCTCCCCCGTCAAAAATCGGTGAGCTGTGTTTGGAACAAATGTACGTGTACACTCTCCGCTGGTTTTTTGCTCGGACTGTAACATAGCATTAAGTCACACCAATATAACAAAGGCATAATAATATGTATAAAGTTGTTTTTTTATCCACAATTTGGCATCGTCTGACCTGACGGAATGAGACGATAATGCCGAAGATGGAAGCGGGCTTACCAAGATTCCCCAACGCAATGGAGAACTGGCTATCTTATCTTTATGTAGCAACACATCAATGCTGTTAATAATGATATTTGGCGACAAGACTCTTAGATAAGATGATGGTAGCTAGCCAGTCAAGATTAGAAAATGCCCTACCACTAACCAAACCGAGTCTTACAAAGTTAGACCCCGCCGGGAATCGAACCCACGACCTTCTTATGTACTACGTAATACCAACTAGCGCCGCCGAAGATACTGACGTAGGTAATGAACCTACCAAGTGCAGTTTCCGTGCCTTAGAACATTGCCGATATATTCTTCAAACGACATGTGCCATGTTTGCAGAGAAAAGCTCCAGCTGGAGATTGCAGCGCGTGAGAGGGCGGAGAAGAAACAGCAGGAGTATGAGGACCGCCTGCGCCAGATGCAGGAGGAGATGGAGCGCTCACAGGTAACTGTTCGAAATAGATCTTTATTTCTATAAACAACGGTTTAAAATGACCCTACACTAGGGTAGACTGGGTCGCGGCAGTATTTTTATTGTTACTTAATATACACAGTGGAAAATATAATAACAACAAAGTGTGTGTGTTTGCATGAGTGGGTGAGTATGTACTACTATGTGATTCTGTGTGTGTATGTGTGTGCAGTAGATAACGAATAAGTAACCGAAGCAATTAAGTTTAAAAAAAACGACGACTTAAGAGGCTTGTGAACCTACGGCGATAATAAGACTTTTCGTACAAACGGCGATAGAGATTTTCATCTTTTATAAGTTAAGCTGTTTTGACAAATTTTTGATAGTATGCGATACACCTGCAGCAACTCAGCGTGTGGTGGCCATTGGCTTCCACCTGAGTACCACAAATACATAAAAGAGGTTCACATGCATTGGCAGCCCGAACGAAGTGCCACGCCCACACGCAAAGCGTTGTCCTCGAGGAGTGTGCCCAAGTTAGGTGATGGCTTTATTAAGTTCTGTGTAAATTTATTACGCTTAAAAAAAAACGGTTGTCTGTAAAGTCGGTTTACTGACGATAGTTGAACGTGACAACGTCATAAGAAAAAAGCCTTAAACGGAACGCCTCACGGAACGCCTCAGAGCGAGGTAACGACGCATTTTTCGGAACGCCTCAGAGCGAGGTAACGACGCATTTTTTCGTGCGTGCAGCCGGCTCCATCGAATTATAAGACGTTATCACGTCAATAAATTTAAAATACGTGTCGTCTTATATTTGCAAAGTTTGGATTCCAATTTTTTATTATTATTTTGTTAAAGCGGAACTAGGTTTTTATGGAAACTCAAGCCTCCTACCTACCGCCCCTAAAGCCGTATCAAAACTACATTCGCCACTAGCCCCACTACTTTCACCAATCCGGACTTGAGCCCGTTTGTAAAGTATTAAACTTTCCTACTTGTGACATGTGGGGAAGACCAAACAAATAAAAAAAATCTAGTTTTCAGATTTCCAATCGCATTTAACACGATATAAAGGTTTTCTCTTACATATATAATAACCATGACCTCCTTCTCTTCAGGCAAACCTGCTGGAAGCTCAAGACATGATCAGAAGGCTGGAGGAGCAGCTGCGCCAGCTGCAAGCCGCCAAGGAGGAGTTGGAGCGGCGCCAGAACGAGCTACAGGCTATGATGACACGTCTCGAGGAGACCAAGGTACACTCCACTCTCCACTACACCGCACGTTTGCCGTTCTTATTTGTTTTGATATGAATCAAGCTGCCAGTTTGAGGTTGGTTAAACCCTTAAATTAAGACTCCCTGTATATGGGGGAACCATAAACTATACGTTAACTGGGATTTTTAATTTTTGAACTATGAAAAATTGCAAATTTTTATTCAAAACGAACAGCTGGTTGACCGGGTGTGGTTGACCAATTTTTTGCATTATTGTATGGAGCGTCGACAATCTTAATTGAGTGTTTACTATGGGTTCGTGGTGGAAAGTTGTTCAGTATGATGAGTAGAAGCCCCAGTTAACAGGTCCTATCAATTATGTTACATTCTGTATAGATACGTGAATAGATGAGATATGCGAATTCCAACTAAACATAATTTGATCTAAATGTGTCTCATACGCCTAGCACGGGCCCTGTCTCTACTCTCCCCTCGCTCCTTGTCTCCCTTGCTTCGTGTCAACTAAAAACCAGCGGCTGTGTAAGTGACTTTGCCAACCATTTTTTCTAGGACCACAATTTTCAACAATAACCATTCTCATTTCAGAACATGGAAGCCGCAGAACGCGCTAAGCTCGAAGAGGAGATCCGCACGAAACAGGAGGAAGTCTCCCGTATTCAGTCCGAGGTGGAAGCCAAGGATTCAGAAACGCGCCGTCTGCAGGAGGAGGTTGAAGAGGCGCGCCGCAAGCAGGTGAGCTCCCATCCCGATCCAAACCACGGTTTAGGTCACTAAACGTAGCGAAACAGGAGGAAGTCTCCCGGAAGCAGTCCAAGGTGGGAGACGGGCCGCGTGCAGGAGGAAGTTAAGAAGGCGCACTGTAAGCAGATGATCTCCCATCTCGGTGTAAATTGCGGTTAGGGTCACATAACGTAGCGAAATAGGAGGAAGTCTCCCAGATCCAGTCCAAGGTGGGAGAAGTGTGCAGGAAGAGGCTGAGAAGGCGCGCCGTAAGCAGCTGATCTCCCATCCCGATCCAAACTGCGGTTAAGGTCACTTAACGTAGCGAAACGGGAGGAAGTCTTCCACATCCAGTCCGAGGAGAGAGCCGAAAATAGAGACGTGCCTTCTGAGGGAGGAGGTTGAAAAGGCGCGAAAAAGTGTTACCGAGACACGGTTTTTGCGTTGGCGTGAAATTGTAGGGATCAAGCGGCGCAATGCAGAGCTATAGATAAGCTACCTATTACTAAATTTATTCGCAATTCGTGTGAGCGACAGGGATAACGCTATGTATTAGAAAAAGATAGACGTCTTTAATACCTGTCGTTCACACGAGTGGCGCGCGCGACACAAGAGTGTGTCTTACACTATCGGTGTGCGCTTACTTAACTTTGTCTGTATGTTACAACCTTAACTTTTTATCTCCGATATTAAGAAACAATTGTGGCGACACCTGCACTACTCGCCACGAAACTGCGACTTCCCACAGCTCAAGACTGACTCATCGCTCAATCTATTGTACGTGGAGTTACTTCAACGCCTAGACAAATGGCGCCGACCACGTCGCGACTAAATATATGTAACAACTGCCTGCAACAATGAACCGTAACACAAGCAACGAGAGTACAATTTATCACGAATAACCTATAACGCGCTATCAACATTTCTTTGCTTATAAACAACTCACAATCATACACGGTTGGTCTACGGCCGGATCCCAGCCATTTCTATCGTGTCGATACACAATTATTTTTTCCACTTCATGTCTATCCCCGATAGAAGTTGCCATGGCCAAAATCAGCTGGGGATGAATAATAAAAAAAAGTAAGTGTGTGGTTTTATGAAACCACGGTGAAAGTGAAACTTTACAGAGGACGAAACGATCATACCTTCAGACGAAAGCGACCGTCACGCGACATGCAACACACAGACGAAAAAATTTGAGACGATGTAATAAAAGTTTCACTTTAATACCAATAATGATGTTCCCAATAGGATGAGGCAGCAGCCATGCTGGCGGCGGCCACTACGCCACAACACCACCACGTGGCGGAGGCGGAGGGCAACGGTGGCGCGGACGGTGACGGCGCCTCCGACGGGGGCTCGGAGTCCGGCGGCGGCGAGCTGCAGCGCGCCCCAGACGACCTGGTGGACCCCGTCAACGACCGCCGCACGCTCGCCGAGCGCAACGAGCGCCTGCACAGCCAGCTCAAGGTACGCAATGCGAAATATACTGCACACCATGGCCGTAGCTAGGGGGGGGGGGGGGGACATTGTGGGGCAATGCCCTACCTTGAAATCACAATGCCCTACCTTAAAAATACCAAAAACTAAGATAAATTATTATAATTAAATTGTTTGTTCATAGTTTAAGATAAAAAATATTGTAGCGATAGGTATGAACATACCACAGTTTGTGACATTCATTTCATATTATAATAATTCTTTGTTCTCTGTATAGATGGCATTTGAAGCGCCATCACATGAAGGGAGATTGGTTTATTTAATAATAATATCTGTGATGCCCTACCTCAAATTCGACTCTAGCTACAGCCCTGCCTCACACAGTCCACAACACGTTCCACAGTTAATATGAATCACAGTACATGGTACAGCATCGGTGGCTCAACCGGTAACGACTCGGTCCTCCTAACAAAAGGTGCCGGGTTCAAATCCGGACGGCCATTGTACCAATGAGTTTTTCGAAACTTACGTACATATATACTCACCGATTGCTTTAAAGGTGAAGGAAAACATCGTGAGGAAACCTGCACACACACTTGCGAAGAAACTCGAAGGTTGTGTGTGAAATCGGAAAACCCACACTGGGCCCGCGTGGTTGACTACGGCCCGATCGCCCTAATTCAGGGTAGGCTCGAGCCCCTCGGTGGGGACGTGTATGAGCTGTTATGATGATGACAGTACATGGTGCACAAAAGGAGAGTCCCCAAGCGTCGTATACATTTCCCTACGTTCCGGCGCACCCCAGGCAATCCGCCAAGCTTTTTTAAGCGGATTATCAATTTTTTTACCACAATGCCTAGTGACATTAAATAAAAAAGTGTGTAAATTTTTGCTAGTCAGCTGTCAGTTTGTTGATTCCCGAGCAAAGATAATTTTTGCTAGTCAGCTGTCAGTTTGTTGACTCCCGAGCAAAGATAATAGAATTCTTAGTCGGATCGTCTCGTCATAACAAGATGGCGCCCGGTATTTTCAGGTCGATTGAAACAGAACGCTATGAATTAATCAGGTTTTTGTTTCGTCTCGATATTTTTGAACCGTTATATTAAAAGTGGTGAAAATGATATTAATTACAATAGTTAGCTGTTTGAATCCAAGACTCATTGAAAAGCATGACTCAATGTCATGCCATTTCAAAGTCATCAATAGATGTCGCTAGTGGATTTAATTATGGAAAGTTACTAAACGGCAATTATAATAATATTAAAGATTTTATAACTTAGAGAAACCAATGTCTTTTCATGGCTCGACTGAGAAGTAACGGAGGCTGGCATGTAGCTGACAAAAATAGACTACGAAAATGTGACTATATTTGTCTCACTCACACTACATCAATCTATGAGGGAACTTGTCTGACGGATGTCTACTCCACGTAGAGAGATCTGTGTTCATGACATAGAATCTCCCTGTAAAGATATAAAACCTCAGATCTATAGGGATTGTTAGACTAGTTGTCTTTGCTCCCGGTTCACCTTGGAACTTGTTCCCCCAGGCGCTGAAGCAAGACCTGGCCCAGTCACGCGACGAGACCAAGGAGACGGCCATGGACAAGATCCACCGCGAGAACGTGCGCCAGGGCCGCGACAAGTACAAGACCCTGCGCGAGATCCGCAAGGGCAACACGAAGCGCCGCGTCGACCAGTTCGAGAACTTGTAAGCGCGGCACCTACACCATCACTAGCTAACTGTGGCTGGATTTGTAACATACTTATGTGAAGGTAGGGTATAGCATTTGTTGTGTTGTATGTAGCATTTTGGATAATTATGTTTTTGGAATTTCTTTGAAGTAAACATATTATGTCTGCGTTAGGAGTTTTCAATAATCATGTATTATATCTACATTGCAATCTAAACGATTGTAAAATCTTAACTTTTCATTTTTTTTTATCTTCCCAAATGTTTCAAAAGTATTCGAGATATTTCAGTTATACACTAGTTGTTATTTCGTTGTAAAGTTAATAATTTATTTATTAACTATCAATTATATAATGTTTACTCATTAAAAACAACAATAAAAATAAGAATTCAGCCAGCAATTAGCCAGTTATTGAATTGAAATTATAAAGACGAGACATTGTAAGCTACGGATAAGTGTACACAATTGTAGTCTTTACGGAAACGGTGGAAAGGTTATAATTGTATCGTGGCGCGGTCTGCAACGTTCGCATCAAATGCGTCTTAAGTGCCAAGAGATTATTCTGTTAGCAACTTGAACATTCAATATTTGGAAAAGTTCCTTTACACATCTGGAATTGTGTAATAAATAGTGCCTTTAGACGCACGCTCATAAACTAGCCTACTACTTTTTTTATACCTACCACAACACAAGGAATCCTATCCTGGAAGGTAACGGACACATTCTACTATGTATACGGAGGCCAGCACATCAAGCTAGACGCTCGTAGTGCGATTCTGATCCATGCGCATTCGGCATAAGAACGGTACAAAGTCCAAAGTGTCTAGTTTGATGTGCTGGCCTCTGTACATTTAACCACATTATGTTGTAAAGATATAAGAAATCTGAAATCGTGGCGGAACTGCGAGGGAAAGAGCTCGAATTTTTATTTACATCTCCTTCTATCGTGTCGTCGACAAATCATATCTCCCCCGCCCAGTACGTGGCCACCTCAACGGCGCTATGGGCGGTGGCGGCCATCAGCAAGTGTGCAGGTGTTGGGTCACATTGGACATGTGTTCGCCAAAAGTTGTCAACAGTAGAAGTGTACTCATACAACTGGAACATCTTGCCCAAGGGACCTATACAATCCGAGCAAAAAGATTTTTGACTTCCGTACAAAGTGTCATTTTTTTTTTAATTTTGCGAGTTTTGAAATTTTTTTCATTAGGGAAAGTTGTTCAGATAGATACATCAATGATTTGCCGGTTTTCAGCTAATGTTAAGTCACCTGTATGTGGTAGTGCGCGCATGGCCTTAAACGTGCGTGTAAAGGCATCTATTGACTAAAGGTAGAAGCGGACGTGTGGACCGCTGCCGGTGTTACAAAATGAAATTAGATATGACAGAGTAGTATTTTACATATTTATACTTACACCTTCCTGAGGCAGGCGCTTGAGGCGTTCGAGCGAGCGAGCGATCGCGGCCGTTAGTCGGGATCATTCTGTGTAAATATTGATTATAATTACATTACTTTATAGTAATTTTATTTTAGACCATATCGTGCTATAACCGAGTATGTATACATACATTATAGAATCACGTCATGATATTTCGATGTACCGAAATCGGATCGCTGAGGCGCGTGTTCGATTTTATTATTGTGTAATTTTATTTTAGTGAATCGGTTTTTTTTTAATTGTAACTCTATATTTTTATCGGAAGTAATTATTGAGTCAAATGTTAATAGTTCTGCGTGCTCAGTGTGCGGTAAACATTATGTTGTGGTAGTTGTGTCACAAAGTAATAACATACGGAGGGTTCGTTCTTCACAAAAAGCGCATGGTCTTGTACCGTACCTGTCTATCTCTAGCGCACGTCAAATGTTAAGCATGGTATTTAACCAAAAACTGGGTCAAAGCTCGGGTTTATTCCTGGATTCATTTCTAAATTATCAATTACCGCCCAATGGGGCAAAACGAGATTTAGGCCTAATTTGATTTGTTTGAGTTTGGTTTTCTTATCCACTGCCATCTACGTAAGCAAGTACAGTAATACCCCGCTTTACGCCAGGGATGCCTTCCGGACAAAATCGCGTTAAACCAAATTCGCATATCACGAGATATGATGTAATAACAACCCAAATAAGTAATTAAAAGATTATATTGCGAAAATGAAACAGAATCAGCCTATTAATTGTTACAGAAAAGTTTTAACTTATTTAATCCTTAGAATGAATCACTGAGAAATAGTTATCTAATGTTTTTTGAGTAGCGTTTAGTTTGCGTTCTTGCAAGATTCTTTCGTAGCAAGCAACACTGTTTTGTATTGCTTGTCGAACACTTATGATGCGACTAAGTCTGGGTCTGAATTTTCTAAAATTCCAAGGCCTGTGTAAATTGCATAGCACAGCGCGAATTTTAAAAATCACGTAATAACGAATTCGCGCTTTGCGGGGTCGCGTAAGGCGGGGGGTTACTGTACCTGCGTCAAGCAAGACCGGCCCCTCAGTGTCTATTTACTTTGTGGTTGTGTTGTGTTCGCGAGTGAGCAAGCAAATGGACTGGTCGGATCCATATTCGTCTCGAAACATTATTATTTGCTGATGATACTTAAATTTTGCTCAAAACAGGTGTCTGAGCTGTAGCGCGAGTAGCGGTGAAAGGGAGGGGCCACGCCCCCTATTTATTTTTATAATCATTTATATTTTAGATGTAGGAGTTGAATTAGAGCCTCAAGTGTAATTATCGTATACCGGTTCAGTTTCATTGTTATTTACTTACTTGACGTTGTGTAAATTTATGCTGATATTACGTTATGTTTATGTATACTTGTATTACTATATGTCTAGTAACGTAACGTTAAGCTCGACTGCCCACGGTCACTCACAGAATATCGGCCTATACTTACGCCTTACTTGTCCCCACTGGCTTCGTTTCTTGAACAAAATTCGAAATAGCTATTAAAGTATTTAATTGTATTCTTATAGGAAGTTAATTATTAAGTGAGTTAAAGGCATTCCAGTAAGTTTACAATGCGGTGGCGTCTACTTGGTTTCGATTGAAATTGAAAATAGTTGCAATATTTTTCGTGTTTTGTTGAAACATTGTGCCATCCGTCGCAAGCCCGGGCCGGCGCGCTTGTCGCGTGCGTGACACGTCTCGTGTATGACGTGTCGCATGCGTGATGTCAATTAGTACGCAGCCGCAGCGCACGCGTCGCGACCCCAAACCAGTATTGAACTATTTATCTTGTCATTATTTTCTAAAATTATTATATAATAATACCATGTTGCCTTTCAATCTAGGATGAAATTTTTTCCAATAAAATGTTTAAGTGAATAACGTTGTTTTATTTTTTTATTTAGTTGTATAGGTAGTTAATTAGGTAACAAGTTTAAAACTTAAATTATAAAGACACCTGAACCTAGCTAGCGTAAGTTTGTATACAAGGAGAATCCTACCTGTCTCAAAATTTTGAACATAATTCAAATCTCAGGAATACTATAAGCGTTTGAGGTATGTTTGTTGGATAGATTCCAGCAAACAAACACTATAAAAAAACTAGTAAACTCTATGGGAACCAAACAGGTGGACCACGGGCAACACCCGGAAAAGTGCAGTTATTTAGAGCAACTAACTCACTAATATAACAGCGATAACTGAGATTGAACGATTTTTCCAAAGGATAAGTCAAAGATGACCTAAGTTGATTTTGTTAAAAATGTTGGTAATATTCTCTTACAGATCTGTGTGTCTTACAGGGAGTGCGGGTGGTGTGGCAGATTTGCATTCTACATACAAACCAGACCTATTTAGTACTTCAATATCCTTATAAACATTGAAAAAGTGCAAAACTGTGGTTATTTTCGTTACTCCTTACACGTAAAGAAAAATATAGACAAAAAAAAAAAAAAAATATAGACAACTGTATCTAAGTTGAGTGCCTTCCGTACTCGCCTCCCCTGCCCGGTGAAGTTGTAAAGGCCCCAATGGCCAACAACAAGCTTGTCCTTTCGAAAAAAAAAAAAAATAGACAACTGTTCCAATCAATGCCTCGGCAAACTCCGCTACCAGAAAGATTACTTTCACAAGCGTCGTCTTATAACTTGGTCTGTTCAGTCAGACGGATAAACGATCGGAACTGAACAGTTCTGGCGGCCGCAAGTGCGCCAGTAATATAGATGTCATTGGCTACATCTATCTATGATGATAGTGTAATATCGGCCTAAACCATACGGTCGGCAGTCGGCACCATCTTTGTCTTTTTTTTTCGCGCCTCTATTCTCTTTCTTCGTCGTAGTCAAAAGTCAGCTAGTCAATGCTGGTTTTAAAAAGTGTCGTGTCGGCTTCGTGTGAACAATCCTTACTTATATTCATCATCATTACCCACCGAGGGGCTCGAACCTACCCTGAATCAGGGCGATTAGGCCTTAGTCGACCACGCGGGCCCAGTGCGGGTTGGTCGACTTCACACACAACCTTCGAGTTTCTTCGCAGGCGTGTGCAGGTTTCCTCGCGATGTTTTCCTTCACCGTTAAAGCAATCGGTAAGTATGTACGTAAGTTTTTGAAAAACTCATTGGCACATTGGCCGTCCAGATTTGGACCCGGTACCTCTGGTTAGATGGACCGAGTCGTTACCGGTTGAGCCACCGACGCTTTTACCCTTACCTATGGGGCATTATTATAGCGAGCTGATTAGGGGGCAGTGATCCACAAGAGCTAGTAAGCGCTTTTGGGGAGTGCATGAGGCGCTTAGTTTGCCGGCTAAAACCGCTGTTTCATCGATGCCTATGTTTTTAATGGCGGCGTACACCGTTCGCAAGTTTTCTTGCACCGAGGGCTGAGAGCTGCCCGGTTGTGTTTGGGGCTATGCGGGGGGAGGAATGGCTTTAGAAGCCTGTTTGGGGGGGGGGGGCAGTTAGGAGGGCTGAGGGCTTTGCCTCAGGCATTGTTAGGGGCCGTATTGGGTTCAAGATTCAAGATATTTATTCAAAATAGGTGCAATTACACTCTCTCTGATAGTCATAAAATAATAATACTTAATATAATATCATTTGTGAAAAATCAAGAAATAAACAATCAGTAGTTAATAACGTCAAAATTCAATCCTTGATTTAACCCTTTCGGACCGGCGCCGGCGTCTAAACTACGGCGAAACTTGTAATTTTGAAAATGAATCTTAAGTAATTTGGGGTCTTAAATTACGAATTTGCCATAATTTTCCGGGTTTTCCGACGCCTTCTTGGAAAATTTGCATACCAACATTTGTATGAGGCTGGGCCCATACTACGCACAATTGTAATACTTACTTTAGTATGGAAATTTTATACATCACAATGCATGAATCCCAAAAAACTTTTTTATATCTATAGTAAAGTACAAACAGGTTCTATTTGTATACCAATTTTAGCCACATCGTACTGGTCTGTGGTCAAAGCAATGTGGTTAAAGAGATCTACCGCTCGAAGTATTCTGCCGGAGTGCAAATATCCAGAACGAACAGCGTCTAGTGGAATTGGCTTACTACTATTGAAGCGTTTCTTCTGCCACGCTGAAAGCTGACTCAGAGAAATGTCATTCTCGTCATCCTCGCTTTCATCTGAAGACGAAGACTCAGAAGTGCCAACGCCTGATGACAGGATGGACACCCATATCACCCAAAAAAGTCCTACTTAACTATTTTAATTATTAGTAAAACTTAACTCACTGCACTTACAAAACAAATTAATTGCGACACTTACTTTCGTCAAATCGAGGAGCGCGATTCTTCCTTGAAATGAACAGGTTGGCACCTTCGACATCTGTCCATCTGTGGGCATCTGTGCATCGGATGAAATTTATGCGGGGGCGGGACGAGCGCTATCCGCACAATCATACGACACTAGGGCTGTCCAGTACAAACTTAAAACTATATCACAGTATATATATTAGTACTAACGTAACTATATTGAGAAAAACTGAACTTTGAAAGGGAAACCAGATTACTTACGTCATTTGAACATGAAACAATATGACACGAAAAGTTATACATAAAAATCATTGAATATCTTTAATTCCTTTAACAAGAGTAGGCCAGTTCACACGGACAGTACCAATTTTGAAGAAAAATTATCCTCTTCAAGGTTGAGGTTTATGACGCGTTGGCTGTACTCTAGACGAGCTCGAGGTATAGGCAGCAGCTGATGAGTCATCTGAGTTTTGTACGGGAGCATCTTCAAGTTTTATCCCAAAATACGCTGCAGAGTTCGCCTGGAAATGCCCAATTGCGGGGCACGTCGTCTCGTTGATGTTTCTGGACACTCTTCCACATTTTCACGCACAGCATCGATATTTTCGGCTGAACGGCTCTGCTCGAGCCACGGGCAACAAAGTGATCCTATAAGGGTTCCGTACCTCAAAAGGATAAAACGGAACCCTTATAGAATCACTTTGTTGTTCGTCCGTCTGTCCATCCGTCCGTGTGTCTGTCAAGACCCTTTATCTCGGGAACGCGTTGAGGTATTGAGTTGAAATTAAAACCATATATTTCGGTCTACAGTCCCTTAAAGCTGTAAAAAAAATCAAACTTCTAAGTTAACTTAAAATAAAGATACGGCCGTTTATGTCGCAAAAACGTATATTTCGACACTCTCAATGTCATCAAATCAAAATTCATAGGGTATTTCCCGTTGACCGAAAACTATGAAATTTGGCAATTAATACCGTCTTATACTACAAGTATAGGGGAAAATATGAAAACTAGACTTTTGTAACTAAACCATAAAAAAATAGTCTTTATTTAAAGTACTTTATGCAAGGAATGGCGCGGCGGCGGTCCAAATTTTGAATTGAGTTAACCGTGTCATGTAGGGTATCGTATGAAAGGGCTTCATTGGCACAAGCTTAATAGATGGAGTTTGCGTGCCTTTCTAAAATGTGCTCTCGTTGTTTTTAAGGAAAAGTACCTAACATAAAATACTGTGTAACTCGAAGCAAAAATGAAAAAATATTACTTTCTGAAGTATATACCTACTTTGAGCACCAATACTTTGAATAATCATGACAGCTTTAATTTTATGTTTTAAAAAATAAGGGTATATTTTGATGAAGGTTTTTTTATCTACAATTCATAAGCCCTTGGTCCAACTGATAGTAAGTGACGATAATGCTGAAGTTGAAAACGGTTTTACCAAGATTCTCCAACGCAATGGGGAACTAGCTATCTTATTTTGATCATTACGTCACGCATGTCCTTTTGCTATCCGCAGGGTCCATTTTAAGAAAATGTTACTAATCTCAGACGGATGGGCGTGATAAATTGAAAATATATGTTCACAGAGTACGAATGTGTTTATTTTACAGAATTACAATGATACGTGCGTCTCTCGCGTGATTAAAATTAGGAATGCCCTACGCAGCCGAGCAGTCAATAGACACTAGACAGCCTGTAGAAGTGGCGGGTAAAGCCCGCCTCTTATAATTTTAACTTTAACCTCATTGGGCAAACTGAGTGAGGCCCGCCTACTGACCATGCAATGGTTCAGAAGGTAGGTGATCTACTAATTACTTAACAATCCTAAAACACAGATCAAATGTATATTTATAACATTCGGCCATCCTGTCAACGACGCGTCCCCGCGGCGACATCGGCTGCAGTTCCGGGTGTTGGTTCGGGCCTCTGTGGGTACTGTAACAAAAAAAAGGTCGGCAATAAACTGAATAGAATACTGACACATTTGTTTAAGTGGTTCTTTCCCAGCCAATCCCTCTTGACTGTTTGTTTGTTTATTTTACCTTCGTTATCGTTTGTTATTGAGTGCGACCAGTTATCGCCTATTCCCTTGAGTGGGTCATAAATTTATTAAAAGACTCAAAATTTTTGGCACAATATGGCAAACATACGAGTACCTTAAAAGATAGGTACCGTTCGGCCAAATCCCGAAGTATAGCCGGAGTTAAGATTATAGAGTACTTATACCTACAGTCAGGATTCATACTGAGGTAGGTGTGTTAATGTTACTCTCTAGGCGGTAGGTACCACACAGCATAGCCAGCGGTATTAGGACGCTTATCGACTGCTATCAAGCTTACAGTACACACAGTCAGACAGAAGTAAGTACACTTAAGCGCTTGGTCGTCGTGTCACACAGCAGCAGTAGATTATACTTGTATTATTGAGTGTTATCCAAGTTCACAATACACACAATCACAAACAGGTAGGTACGCTTAACCGCTCAGCCGTACCACACAGCATAGCTGGGGCGGTATTGAGATTTTTTACTGACTGCTATTAACTACACAGTACCTACCTATACACAATCAGGTGTAGGTATGCCTACCCATTCGGCCGTAACACACAGCGTAGCCGGGGATAGTACACACGGTGAAATGTAGGTATGTTTATTCGCTCGTTTGGCCGTAGCACACAGCATAGTAGAAATTAGTTCGGCCGTGACACACAGCGTAGCCGGGGCACAGTACACACAGTCAGGTGTAGGAACGTTTATTCGCTCGTTCGGCCATAGCACACAGCATTGCCGGAAATGATTCGGCCGTGACACACAGCGTAGCCGGGTTACAGTACACACAGTCAGTTATAGGTATGTTTACTCGTTCGTACGGCTGTGGCACACAGCATAGCCGGAAGTAAGTTTTTTTTTTTTTAAGTAACGGCGAAGTAGTTGTGTATCCAGTAGGGTTTGATCAATACATTGAATTACATGTAAATAAGTATTCCACACATAGTTTATATTATTTATCTTACACATTTAATACAAATTATAGGTACACAACTTTTTCTAGGAGAAAGTCTTACAAGGAACGCTCGATTACCTACGAATGAACCTATTGGATATAGGTAACTTCAATAGAATATAAAATTATATTTCTTAACTCTCTAACAGGTCTATTAGATCGTCGCGATCTATTTCAGAATCCGAGCCAGTGGAACTTTCATGTATTGCTGGTGTGTATGGTCGCAAAGAGTCACCCGCAACTACAGCGTTGAATTTTTTATATCCTTTGAGTCCCCTGATACTGGTAATAGTATACCTGTCAATACAATGGTCACTTTTTGAAACTTTATAGGGTCCTGTATAGTATATTGACCCAAGTTTTTTGGTGATCCGAGCAGTCTGATCGTGGGACTTCCCACCTTTCCACAAAACTAAATCACCTACTTTATATTTTCTGCACTTTTTGTGTTTCTTATCATAACGCTCCTTCATGACAGTCATCGATCGGTCAATCCTTAATTTTGCCTCCTCCCTACGTTCGCGTAGAGTTTCCGAAGGGTGAGCGCTTTGATCTAATGTAGAAGGCAGAAGAGAATTACTGTGACCAAACATCAGCTGGAAAGGCGTATATTTTGTGACTGCGTGCGGCGTGTTGTTTATACCCCAAATGACATCGGTCAATTTGATATCCCAGGTGCATTCACTGTCAGCTGAAGTATTTAATCCGTTAATGATTGTTCGATTAACGCGCTCTACCTGTCCATTAGCTCGCGGGCACGCTACCGCGTTAAGAACGTGTTTGAATTGTTTCTCAATTGCAAATTCCTTAAAGTACCTACTCGTAAAAACGGTGCCACGGTCAGTTATCACGCGTCTCGGGTTTCCAAATAGTGATATGATTTCCCCTAGATTTTTAATAGTTTCCGTGCTGCTCACGCCTTTCACTGGTCTGGCGAAAACGAATTTCGTAAAAGCGTCGATAGCGACAAGGATATAATTATGTCCACTTCGAGTTCTTACGAAGGGACCTAGGTGGTCTACGTGTATTGTATCCATAGGAATCGACGGCTTTTCTATCGGGTGTAGCTCTCCCTCTACTTTTCCGTAGTTACCTTTCGCGTAAGCACATCGTAAACAAGACTTGATGTATTTCCTAATAAATCGAGTCATACCTTCAAACCAGAACTGAGATTTTATAGTCTTTTCACATTTATCGAAGCCTACGTGTCTAATTTGGTCATGGTAGCGCTGCAACAAACTCCACTTTGATGATTTTGGCAATACGAACCGATTTCCGTTTATGGTTTTTCTAAACAGTTTTTCATCGCGGAGTTCGTAATTATTTATTATGTCAGGGCTATCCGTGCCCTCTCGTAGTTGCCTTATAATACTTTGAATTTTGTCGTCCTGCATTTGTAACGTAAGAGACCAACCGTCGTCATCTAAAATGAGAACTGATGTCGTATGCACTGGGTTGCGACTGAGTGCATCTACATGTTGCATACGGTGCCCCGCTCGATATTCAATTTCTAAATGAAAATCTTGAATAACAAGCCACCAACGAGCTATTCGAGGTATTAAATCCCTCTTACTCAGTGTCGTCTTAAGCGCAGCGCAATCTGTTACCACCTTGACCGGAACGCCCGTTACGTATATCCGGAACCGCCTCAAAGATTCTACAACGGCAAGGGTCTCGAGCTCGTAACTGTGATAAAATTGTTCTTCGCGAGTAGTGACGCGGCTAAAGTACGCGATAGGTCGCAACGAGCCGTCTCCCTGGAATTGCATTAAAATACCGCCTATTCCAATTTTACTCGCATCTGTGTGCAGTTCAGTTTTTGCTTTCGGGTTGTAAATCGCTAAAACGGGTCTTTCAATTAGTTTTTTTTTTAACGTCTCGAACGCGTCCCGCTGCGTGGCGCCCCACGACCACTTGACACTTTTTTTGTCAAGTTAGTTATCGGTTTAGCTATTTCGGCGAAACCTCTTATGAACTTTCTAAAATACGAAGCCAATCCAATGAACTGGCGTACTTCGTGAACATTTGTTGGAGTTTTGAAGTTAGCCACACAGTCTATTTTCGCTTGCCCGGGCCTGACTATACCTGCCGATATTTCGTGCCCCAAATACGTAACACTTGTCTTAAGGAAAGAACATTTCTTTAGGTTCAGTTTTAAACCAGCTTCGGTTAGTAATTTTAAAACTTGCTCTAATAAATTAATGCCTTCTTCTGTTGTTGAAGATGGGATGTTAATATCGTCTAGGTACAATGCTAGTTTTGATTGTAATTCACCGAGTACGAGGTGGATTAGTCGCGAGAATACGGCTGGCGCGTTTGCGAGGCCGAAAGGCATCCTTAAAAATTCATATTGTCCGGCCGGAGTGACAAAAGCGGTTTTATGAATGGAGTTTTCCGAGATTTTTACTTGATAGTAACTTTGTGTGAGATCGAGAGAGGTAAAAAATATTTTACCGGCTAATTTAGCGATTTGGTCATCAATATGTGGTAACGGGTAACGGTCCTTTAAAGTACGTGCATTGAGAGCACGATAATCGACGCACATCCTAAAATCGCCTCCCTTTTTCTTTACTAAGACTACCGGACTGGCGTAGTTTGACGCGGATTCCCTAATGATTCCGGCCTCAATTAATTCATTTATTTTTTCTTGTACGATGTCTTTCTCTTTATACGACAACCGATATGGTTTTCGATGCACTGGTTCTGTAGTTGTCGTTGAAATATCCATTTCAATTAGGTCACTGGACCCTAGCTCTAGACTCGTTTCAGCAAATGTATCTGAGTATGTACTAAGTAGGTCAAACAATCTTTTTTTCTCTTCCGCACTAATCTCGCCTACGTCAACCGTGGAGAAATCTATTTTTCCGCTAGTTTTTGATATACCTTCCCGATTCGTATTTTGACTATTTACAGTATATACGTACACGTTTTTATAGTGGCATGTTTCAGAACGTGTGATAAGTTTACCGGAAGACCATTCCAGCTCTTCGTCCCCGATATTCATAACCGTGAGGTATGGATTTCCAGGTGATATAACAGCTGGTGGTATATAATAAGAGGACTGCTCTCGTACAACAAGCACAGGGCGCGTTACTAAAACGTCTCCGTCGCCTACCTCGTTTTTTATAAGTATGGGGATAGTCGTATTGGAGCCGGGTGCCATTTTTATATTTTCTTTTGAGTATATTGGGACTTTTGTCTGTTTATCATTCCCGTCTAACAACAATTCGCGGAAGGGGTCAATTATGTCACGAGTTTTTTTTAAATTGGCTGTCCCTTCGGTTGTCAGCAAACTTAAGCCGGGTTGGTTTATTATTGGTTGACCAATAATCAAATCTATCTCCCCTAGGTCTACGTCAGCAACTTCCGCACAGCTACTAATGTAAAGGTCGTCAACATGCAGCTTTAGGTCAAATCTACCCTGAGATGGAGTTTTCATGCCACCAAAGCCCGTCATGATAATATTAGAAGGGGTAAGGGGTACTTCTAATTCGCGGAATTTCTTAAATGTGACGATGTTAATTTTACTACCGGTGTCAATGTATGCCAAGGCTGAAATTTGGCCGATCTTTACGCGCTTTTTATAGAGGTCTGTAAGAAGCTCATAGGATGTAAAATATATGTGTTGTACCTGCATAGGTGCTTTCGACGATCTCGGTGACAGCCAGCACGTTGCCTCGGAGTGTCCTAGACGTCTGCAGTTACGACAATTCTCAGCACGGCAGGTCTGCGCCGTGTGTCCC
Source organism: Coleophora flavipennella (assembly GCA_947284805.1). Lineage (NCBI taxonomy): Eukaryota > Metazoa > Arthropoda > Insecta > Lepidoptera > Coleophoridae > Coleophora > Coleophora flavipennella. Next base: position 4,930,635 of record OX369297.1, read on the forward strand.
GGTCTGCGGCAGTTGTAGCAGATCCTCTGGGTAGACGCAGCCATCCTTGACGTTGCCGCCGACTCCCGAACACGTTGCCAGTCACTACGTTGAGTTCTCGCCTTCGCTTCATTTGTTCTCGCTTCAACCTTACGATAGTTTTCGAGTCCCGAGAGAAACTCGTAGTAGAGCGTTTCAGAATTTTTCGCATTATATGCTTTAGCGTTGGCTCTCAATTCCTCTGGAAGTCCTCGAATCAGGCCCGACAAGGCTGCCTCGTCTCCAATTTTACATTTTTTTCGTTAAGGAATTTTTCTCATGATAGTAATGGGACATTGTCTCCCTCTCTTGCTTAACTCTCAACAGCATCTCTTGAAGTACGTCTACATAGTCGGTAGAGCGTGGAAAAGCCTCCTTTAACCTTTCCTTCCAGGCGTCCCAAGTGGCACTATTATCCTCGAGGTCATCGTACCAGACTCGCGCTGTTCCCCGAAGGCGGATTTGCATGATAAATGTGCGATCTCTGTCATTCCAGTCATAGAGATCACCCAACTGGTCGATCTTGTGAAGCCAAGTGGTAACATTCGTCTTGAGCGCCGGATCGAATTTCGGAATGACCTCGGCATCCTGATGCGTAGCTCTACGTTGCTGTCTGGCCAGAGTGGCTACAGGCTCTTCCTCTGCGGCATACTCTTCTCGAATTCTTTTCATTGGTACAGGTCACAGGTACGTACTCGTCGCTGTCGTCTTTATTTCTTTTCCCTAATCCATGAATATAGGGGCCAAGCATCTTGGATTTTTTTGTTTACTATCCCACTTCTGAGGTGTTACTAATATCAGACGGATGGGCGTGATAAATTGAAAATATATGTTCACAGAGTACGAATGTGTTTATTTTACAGAATTACAAGGATACGTGCGTCTCTCGCGTGATTAAAATTAGGAATGCCCTACGCAGCCGAGCAGTCAATAGACAGCCTGTAGAAGTGGCGGGTAAAGCCCGCCTCTTATAATTTTAACTTTAACCTCATTGGGCAAACTGAGTGAGGCCCGCCTACTGACCATGCAATGGTTCAGAAGGTAGGTGAACTACTAATTACTTAACAATCCTAAAACACAGATCAAATATATATTTATAACAAAAAGGGCGTTTAGCCACAGATGAAAATAATAATACTTACGTACTTTAGCTACCAAAATACATTTTGCGAAAGGGATATTCTGCGACGAAGCTGTTCGTTCGTTTCTTCGTCGTAACGAACCAGTCATCTGTGTAAAACTCTTTTCTTCGTGGTCTTTATGAAATAGGTCTCAGGTAAAAACCATAATGTAATAGGTACCTAATAGGTGCATATGCATATATTTAACGTCTTTCAGAAAGTAGTATTACCTAAATTAAATTAAATATTTTCTCCCTAAGTAGGTATCTAATAAAAATAAGCTTTCAATACTTTTGATTGAAAGAAATCAAAAAGTTGGTGGGTGATTTGGATTTTTTTAATTTAAAAAAGAGAAAAATTAAAGCAATGAAAAAAACTGTCTTTAGCACTTGTTAATGAGAAATCTTTATTTAGAACAAAGTTACGCTACAAATGTTTACGTTTACAGTGACCCCACAGTAGGCAATGCCTGTATCGTAGTGGCCATAGGTACTTACGATTACACATTACGATAGATTACACAAAGAAAAGTTTAAGAAAATAAAATTGAGTTTACACTCTTTCCTCTTAGAATTTAGATCAACACTTAGAAGTAACGTCATAATAACTATATAAGTATACCGTAGGGCGCAACAAGAAGGTGCGGAAAACACTCTAAGGACCTTTAAAACTTAATTTAACGTAACAACATAATTAAAAGTGAGACTCCCTCCCCATACAAAGTGGGAATATCTGTTGATCGATTTGTATAAAGGGTCTTTCATTTCAATTTCCCAACTATGTAAAAAGTATATGGTTATAAAAAAATATATAACCCGTTCTCCTCTAAATTATACAAATTTTTATTTTTGAACGTATTCTACTGATACTTAGGTAAAAAATAAATGTCGTAGAAAAATAAAAAAGATGTCATCTGATAGGTTTCTTTACTTTATGATGTCATATGATAGGTTTAATTTACTTTAAGTTTCTTTAGCTATACCCTTGGTGACTACGTATGTGCGACCTTACCTTGTAAAATGTGTAATTTATGTTTCCTGTGTACCAATAAACTACAAAATAAATAAATAGGTAATGACACTGCCTATTCATTTTATGAATGAAATTTAGAGAACTATGAGAAGTAAAATTTTAAAAATATATTACGTACCAAATTTTCGTGAAAAAAGAAATTTTTTTTCGACTTGTAAAAAAATAAAGTGCAATTTTTTGTACTCATTGCAAGGTATTTCAGCGTTTCTCACCATCAAAAAATTATATGTACGTATATGTTGTACACGGCGACACATCGAGCTATACAAAACCAGTATAAGCTGGCCGCGCGCGTCGCGCGACGCCTGTGCGTTTTAACATACGCGAGGCCTGCGAATACTGGTTTTGTATAGCTTGATGTGGCGCCGCCGTGTGTACGCTACGTAGTCAACCATCATAGGAGTTGTTGTTATTCAAACTAGACCCTTTATGATTATTTATCGTGCCTAACAAGTAAGTTTCAGCTGTTTAGCGCAACGTCAGTTAATTCTCATTAATAAATGACTTTTAATTAGTTCTTGTTATCAAAAGGTATGCACGTACTCGTGATTCATTGATTACAAACAACTTTCCAAAAAAAAAAATCAATTTCTTTCAGAAAACAATTTTTGGTCCTCGATACATAAGTTATCAAACCGGCAAAATGTATGAAGAACCAAAATTTTTTTTTCATATTTGACATATAGATTCTTTGGGAAAGTTGTTTGTAATTACGAGTACATTCATATGCTTTGCTATCAAGAATTAATTAAAAGTCACCCTATATGAATAGGTCTTCTGGAATTTATTTTCTACAACCAAAAAAACAATTATTTTTACCCAAGTTTAATCAAAATTGCTAAAGTTCAGAAGAGAGGATGTTGCGACGACGCCTCGTACGTATGGCTTAGAATTAACGGCTTAGAAGACTCACTCCTATCACATGGTAAAATATAGCATGATAAAAACCAGCCAAGTGGGAGTCGGACTCGCGGAAAGTAGGGTTCCGTGCCTTTTCAAAAAATTAATGTATATTTTAAAAACTGCTGTACCGACTGAGTTGAAATTTGGTACACATATGTAAGTCAGTCACCCGAAGATAAATAATTAATTTTAATATTGAGACACTTTCGGGAGGTAAATTATAAAATATAAATAAAAGTTTTGCAAACTATGTCGTGTGACACATCAAATGAAAAAGCTTGATGTGAGAATGTGAGATTTTTTTATAGGTTGAAGATAAATAATTTTGAAGTTATTTAAGAAATTAGGCGAAAATATACCAAGCGTACTTTGTAAATTTCATTTTTTCTTGTAAGAACAGAAGGACTTCAGATTTTCTCAAAGATTTTCCTGTAATTTATGCATTTAATCTCATATACTTACGGTGAATAAATAACTTCAAAAGTACTTATTTAAAAAATTAAAAAATATATATTTGAGATTTTCACAACAATCCCTTTTGTTAACCTATCACGCAATATAGTTTTCAAAACTTTTTTTATATTTAAATTTATTAAAGTGACTTCCTAATATTTATTTTCGTTACATATCCGTCTTTGGGTCACCGAATTACATATTGTATCGAACAAATCAATCTGTCCAATAGCTTTTGAGCAAATTGACTGCTGTGACAAACGTACGGACGGACAGACAGAAAAACACACGAGTGATCCTATAGTGGTTCCGTTTTAACTTATGAGATACGGAACCCTAAAAACAGGATAGTAAGTATAAAACTTACCAGCATAACCTTACATGATGTGGTGCCATACAGTCTAGTAGCCATAATTTGTTACTTTAAGATGTCCAAATAATTTTTTAGATATTTTAAGGGTGTGTTTATCATTTTTGTGCAGTTTAACGGGTAATCTGCCTAAAATTATGTACTACCATTTTTTACCTGTGTACTTTTTTTAAATTAATTGTTTCTTGTTAACATAGATATTACAATGGTAAATTATCGTTAGATGAGAGCTCTCTAGAACCTCCTCCCCAGGCTTAAAAAACTAACAAGATACAAAACAATGATGAATTAATGAAAAAAATAAAAATAAACAAAGAAAAAAAGTAAGTGTGCGTGTGTGCGTGTGTGTGTGTGTGTCTGTGTGCGTGCGTACGTGCTTGCGTGCATGCTTGGGTGCGTGCGTGCGTCTGTGCGTGTGTGAGTGCGTACGTAAGTCCGTGCGCGCCTTTAAGTGTGAATTGAGGGTGTGTCAAGTTTGTGTGTCAGAGATTTTTATCAAAAAAATAGAATATTAAAGAAAAAGTATACAATTGTTTGTCTAGGTGGTACCTACCCTTACCTACCTAATTTAAATTGAGGACAGATTTGTAGATAGGTGCGTTCTTTTCATTTATTTTACCTTACGACTTCAAAATACGATTAGGTAATCGTACCACGTGCCTAAATATCTTAACGGTAAAGGTTTAACCATTGACAGGTTCCTTTTTAACCATGAGAAGTTGTGCGGTACGGAGTGGAACCCTTGAACCTACGCAGCTTTTAGCGAGCTCTCAAGAGTGCACGAGCATAGAGCAATGCGCATATATAAAAATATAAAAAAGAATACTAATTTGCACACAAATTAAATCTTTACGGAATAATAGAAATTTTTTTACAAAATTTTACGGAAATCTGTCAATCCACAGACACATGATATATTGTAGAACGCGTTCACAAAATATCAATAATTTTGATTGCTAAACATTCAAATAAGAAGCGCGCGAATATGTAGGGCTGCCCATGACCAGGAACACTAGCCCTAGTTAGGTAATTGCTTATGTTAATCTAGATTCAAGTGAGTAGACTATCTATGCAGTACTTATAAAAAAGTTGGTGTAATAACTACTTATAAAAAAGATTGTAGCTGTAAAAGTTCATCATCGTTTTATCTACTCTTTAGTGTTGTTTTTACAAATTTCCGTTTCAGTTTTCAAGGCTAGTTTGTCTATTTTGCTTTTCTCCCCTCCGATTGTTTTTAAAATAGCAATGTATAAACTTCTTAGTCGGTATCTTGTCGCAAACTCAGCCACGTCAATCACTTCATCAACGGTAAGATGGTTCATCAGTTTGACACAACACAGGTCCACCAATTTCTGCATCATGTAGTAGGAGGCTAGAAGACATAGCTCCTGCAAGCCCCTTGCAGGCAGTCGGTTCAGGTAGATGTAATCTTTTAAATGCTGCAAAGTTTCCAGAGACACGCCTTCCAGTGCTACACTGCCTTCCTGAGACTCCTTCCATTCTCCCGCTAACATCGTTTGAATGACCGGGCTGTATGCTGCTAGAATGGTTCTGTGGAATAATACTGAACCATTTTCACCACACAGCTTGAAATCAGCAGATTCTGTGTCATCATAAAAAGAGGCAAAAGCACATTTACTTTCATAGATTTCACATTGAAGGGTTACTTCAAAAACATAGCTCCACGCATCATTTGAAGACAAGCCAATGTTACTAACATAAACAAATCCTATTTGAATCCAATGGTCATCGCAAATTTTCAATTTTTTTACAAGTAAATCGTTTTTATTCTTTATCATTTTGCATGAATATATAGTATCATTATCGTCAAATAATTTTTTAAATCTTACTAATACTGTTAGGCAAAAGTCAGCTCCAGAACTATAATTAGGGTTTCTACATTTGCTGCTAGAGAATGCAAACTTTGTCTGCAGTGCGCCGCAGATGTATTCAGACGAATAGTTCCACAATAAATTGTGATCTTCATGAGTATATTTAAATTTTACACGTAACGTGTTTGCCTCTTGTGACACTTCTTGACACTCGATCATTCTGCAAATAAACAAGCATTTACTTATGATCACCAACCAATAACTCCCCCCCCCCCCCCCCCTATGTACTCCTGAAGAGTTACCTCTCAACCAAATAAAGTAACGTCCAATTAATAATTATACTTAGCTACGTTCCAAAACATTTGTATCGGTAAAGCTTCGTAAAGGTAAAGGTATCGTAACCGCCTCCGTAGCTCAGAGGCAAAGTTCACTGGCTTTACACAAGAGGTCGCGGGTTCGATTTCCGGCGGGGTCAATTGTAAGACTCGGTTTGGTTGGTGGTAGGGCGTTTTCTAAGCCAGTCTGGCTAGCTCCCACCATCTTATCTAAGTCTTGCCGCCAAATATCAATGTTGATATCATTGGTGTGTTCCGGCATGAAGATAAGATAGCCAGTTCCCCATTGCGTTGGGGAATCTTGGTAAGCCCGCTTCCATCTTCGGCAACATCGTTACTTACCACCGGGTGAGATGTTGTCAAGGGTTTACCAATTGTTAATAAAAAAAACGCAAGTGCCAGTTGGACTGACGCAGTGGCGCACCGAGGGTTCCCTACTACCGTCCACCATACACCATACCTCTGGATACGGTAGCTACTTTAAAAAATCAACAAGCACCTACAACATTGATAGCTATTCATTTAAATCTAAATTCCATTCCAATTTCTCGTTTAAACAAGACGAAAGAAAATTGTATTTATTGATATCGTTCAGTTGACTGGTTTTTATTGTTTGTTAGGGTTCCGTTAGTACCTCAACAGGTAAAAACGGAACCATTAAAGGATCACTCGTGTGTGTCTGTCTATCCGTCTGTCACAGGCAATTTGCTCGGAAACTACCGGACCGATTGGGTTGTTTGGTACACATATGTAAGTCGATGACCCAAAGACGGTCGTGTAACGTAACTAAATGAATTTAAAAAATGGGGGCCACTTTTGGGAGGTAAAATTAGAAAATTTAAAAAAATATTTTCAGAATATATAAGGTGTAACAAAATGGTGTATAGAATTAATTTTATTTTACTTTAATTATTTATTTTAAAGTCAATAAAACAACTTAATATAAGCGTCCTTCATGTTGCCGTTATCAATATCGAGCAAAAACGAGCATAAAAATCACGTTTGTTGTATGGGAGCGCCCCTTTAATATTTCTTTTATTTTAAGTTAATTATTTATTTTTAAAGTCAATATATTAACTTAATATTTTGTGAATATTTCAAGCGTCTACCTGTTGCCATTATCAATATCGAGCAAAACGAGCAAAAAAATCACGTTTGTTGTATGGGAGCGCCCCTTTAGTATTTCTTTTATTTTAAGTTAATTATTTATTTTTAAAGTCAATATATTAACTTAATATTTTGTGAATATTTCAAGCGTCTACCCTACCTGTTGCCGTTATCAATATCGAGCAAAACGAGCAAAAAAATCACGTTTGTTGTATGGGAGTGGGAGCCCCCTTAAATATTTATTTTAATCAGTTTGTGAGACGTCGCTGTCCGTATGTCTTTCTGTCTGTCCGTTCGTCTGTCTGTCACCAGGCTGTATTTCATGAACCGTGATAGCTAGACAGTTGATCACAGATGATGTATTTCTGTTGCTGCTATAACAACAAATACTAAAAAAAACCGGCCAAGGGCGAGTCGGACTCGCGTACGAAGGAACATTAAACGTTTTTTTTTTGCTCGTTTTTGCTCGATGTTGATAACGGCAACAGGTAGACGCTTGAAATACAGAACAATGAGTTCACTTTAAAAATTAATAATTTAATTGAAATAAAATTAATCTTTAAGGGGGGCTTCTATATAAAAAACGTGATTTTTATATATAATGGTATGGAACCGTTTGTGCACTTAGCCGGTTTTTTTAGTATTTGTTGTTGTAACCGCAACAGAAATACATCATCTGTAAAAATTTCGACTGTCTAGCTATCACGGGTAATGATATACAGCCTGGTGACAGACAGACGGACGGACGGACGGACGGACAGACAGACGGACAGCAAAGCCTCAGTAGTAGAGTCCCGTTTGTACCCTTTAATTCAATACATACTACGTGACTATTTTTAAAATTAATGCTCGATTGTTAAAAATGATAAGTAAAACAGCAAGCGTCAAACTTGATGTAATTAGCTTGCTGTGTTACTCATCGTATTTTACGATAGAGCATTGATTTTACGATAGAGCATTAATTTTACGATAGATTCTTAATTTTACGAAAGAGTATTAGTTTTACGATACAGCATTAAGTTTACGATAGAGTATTAATTAAAAAAAGTCACGTTGTTTGTATGAGGACATTTTTGTATCTTTGAAATGTTCATTATCTGTTACTAGCTTTTTCCCGCGGCTCCGCCCGAGTGGACATCGTTTTTATGAATGTATTTAAGGGTGATTAGTAGATTATGTCGTTTCCCACCTACTCAACACCTCTGTGCAAATCACAACAATCGAGTATATTTTAGTTCCCTCAGGAACTGCATCAGATTATGCTATTTTCTTTCCTTCCCCGTGACACAGGCTACCTCCATGCCAAATTTCATAAAGATTGGTCAAGTCGTTAAAGCGTGAAAAGGTAACAAACAAACAAACACATTTTCACATTTATAATATTAGTAAGGATCAAATCATAACACTACCTACTAGTATTCTGTTAAAATTTCAACCAGCCATACCTGTAACGGTTTAATTAAAAGATACAGCCATTTAAAGATCGGAAAGAAGGACGGTGTAGGCGTAATAGGGTCCAGTTGGTACCCTTTGGGTCATTACATTAACAACCTATAAGTAGTAATATTTAGTATTCTTTGCTACTTGTCTTATAACCAACTAGCTTTTGCCCGCGGCTTCGCCCGCGTGGACATCTTTTTTATGACTGTCTTAGAGGGTGCGCGGAGTGTGGACATGACTTTTCTCCAGATCCCTCGGGAACTATGTCACGATATGCTTATTAGTGAATCATGTCATTTACCACCCCCTCAACCATCTCTGTGCAAAAAAATCACACAATCCATTGTTACGTTGCGATGTTAAAGAAATTAACCAAAAAAGACTATATTTTCAGTTCCCTCAGGAACTACATCGGGCTATGCTATTTTCACGGGATAAAAAGTAGCCTATGTCCTTCCTCGTGACAAAGGCTACCTGCATGCCAAATTTCATTAAGATTGGTCAAGGCGTTGAAGCGTGAAAAGGTAACAAATAAACACATTTATAATATTAGTAAGGATCGTCGTCTCTCCGCCCCCCCACCCCTTCACAACTGGTGCACAGTTTCTTTCCTAATTTGGAAACGTTAGGCCAGACCTACTCTACAGTCTCGACACACGGAGGGCAAATCCAGCCCCGGGTTGGTGGTGGAAGAAAAAACTACAATTTTTTTTTGTTATTCACAATTGGTAAGCCCTTGACATCATCTCACCTGATGGTAAGTAACGATGATGCCGAAGATGGAAGCAGACTTATCAAGGTTCCCCAACCCAATGGAGAACTGGCTATCTTATCTTCAAACCGGAACACATCAACGTTGTTAACACTAATGTTTGGCGGCAAGACTTAGACAAGATGGTGGTAGCGGGCTTAGAAAATGCCCTACCACCAACCAAACAGAGTCTTACAAAGTTGACCCCGCCGGGAATCGAACCCGCGACCTCCTGGTGTGAAGTGAAAGGACTAACCATTACGCCACGGAGGCGGTAAAATTCATAATACTTAGAAAGAAAGTTGGTTGGTAAGTAAGTACTTAGGTATCTAAATACGCTAGTACTAATATTTAAATTGTGCCTAAATTCTACAATGGTACCTAGGTCACAGATGAGATACTAAGTTACGTCGTTACTTCATCATCATCATATCAACCGAAGGAAGTCCACTGCTGGACATAGGCCTCCCCCAAGGATCTCCACGACGACCGGTTCTGCGCTGCCCGCATCCAGCGGCTTCCCGCGACCTTCACCAGGTCATCGGTCCACCGAGTGGGAGGCCTGCCTACACTACGCTTTCCGGTGCGTGTTCGCCACTCGAGAACTTTACTGCCCCAACGGCCATCTGTTCTACGAGCAATGTGCCCCGCTCACTGCCACTTAAGTTTAGCAATTCTGAGAGCTATGTCGGTTACTTTGGTTCTCTTACGCATCTCCTCGTTTCTGATTCGATCACGCAGAGAAACTCCGAGCATAGCACGCTCCATTGCCCTTTGGGTGACCTTGAGCCTTCTTATGAGGCCCATAGTAATCGACCATGTCTCAGTTCCGTACGTCATGACTGGCAACACACATTGGTCGAAGACCTTGGTCTTAAGACACTGCGGTATCTGGGACGTAAAGATATTGCAATTGCAAGCTTCCCGAACGCTGCCCAGCCGAGTTGGATTCGACGATTTATCTCTTTCTCGAAGTTGGACCTACCTAACTGGACTGTTTGTCCCAGTCATCATCATCATCATCATCATCATATCAGCCGAAGGAAGTCCACTGCTGGACATAGGCCTCCCCCAAGGATCTCCACGACGACCGGTTCTGCGCTGCCTGCATCCAGCGGCTTCCTGCGACCTTCACCAGGTATACATATTCGGTAACAACTTCGAGTGTAGAGCCTCCAACCTTCAGAGGAGTTACATAACTAGTTATAACTTTTAAATTGAATTTACATTTTACACATTTTGTACAGCTTACTCTTTACTAACTATAGGTAGGTAATCTATTGCTACAGACTATAGCCAATGAAATTAAATTAAACTTACGTTGATTCTGCAAGCTTGCCTTGAACTTGTCTTGTAGTTGTATACTTATTGTATCCTCTCTCATACACTTCCAAAACCATGCGCCGCACAAACCATGGAAATGCGAAAAACGTGTGTGGTTCGTAATCTGTCTATAAATTCTGTGATGCGCAGCGCAGATAGCTGGTCCACTCAACAGTGTGACCATCTCGAAAATGATGAATCTGCCCGACACTGGCAAAAAATGCGCCAAAACCTGCCAAACTCGACTCAGAAAATGCCAAAAATATGCAATCATTTTATTGCCTCCATGGGGATGGAAATGAATAAGTAATTTACATAAAATAACTTATTCAAAGGCATTCGAGATAATTTTGCTCAAATTATCCAGGAATAAAAACGGTAAATTGTGTTCCACTAGCATAGTAGCACTAAAATTCTGTTCTGCTGTTTTCACTCTCTTTGAACTGAAATATCAAAAAACTGTTGCACCTGAAATAGTTGAATGAAATTAGTTTTTCAAAACTTACAATCTCCAGTAAAAAATGAATTAGAATAAAAAAACAAATAAGAACTAGGGAGGTAGGGAGCGCGCGGGTTACGCGGAGGGCTGGTAGTGTAGCGTAGATAGTAATTTTTATTTTCTTTGATACTGCACGCACGCATACACACAATTTGAGTTAAAATGACACGACAAATGTAGCCAGCTCAGTAAGTAAAATATTTTCTTAAATTTTCTTACCTAATATAATAACTAATAAGTCATGAAAATAAAGTAAAGATTAAGACATAGAAAATTATAAGTTTTCTCAATATCTATAAGGATTTCCTTGAAATCTGCCAAATTCTGCCCCTTTCTTTCTTGATATCTGCCAAATCGTGCCACTTTTTCTAAATCGTCCGCTTGTTCTGCCAGAGGTAAAATTTACAAGCCAAATCTGCCCAAATGGCAGAAATCTGCCATAAATGGTCACTCTGCCACTCAACTCACATACAACTCTCTCCAACCAAGGATCAGGGGAAGACCCGAAACCGTAATGTTAATAAAACATTTTCTGTTCTTTTCAGGTTCTTTCCCTGTATCCTGGGAATGATATTCTACAGGGGACGGTGTTGCCAACGTGCCAAAGTAAACTTTTTCCCTCAGCCTTTAGGTGATAAAGAAGAATGAAGGATGAAGGTTTTAAAACAGGGTTATGTCAAAGATGAGATATTACTACTGATCAGGTAAGTTAGTCTGGCCTTATTCAGTAAGCCCGGATTTGCGTATAATGCTCCACACATATATTAGGACCTTTTCCAAATTCGAGCTTCCTGATTGCAGATTATGAATTTCCGGCTATGTAAGGCCAGCCTTAGGATACCCACGCACCTCCTACAATAATATTGCGCAATATTATTGTATTATTGTAGGTGTGTGGGTAGCCTTATACGACACTCACCTCCCCCAACAAAATAACATCAAAGTTTAATCTATAAATAGCATTTTGTGTTTTTACCTTCGCATAATTTGTTTTTCGTTTACACATGAAGTTTGCAGTATAATTATTTTTTAAATAATATTTTTAAGTATAGTGACTATATTTTTTGTAAAACTAATCCTTTTTCCTTATTTCCATTCCGTTTCCTATAAGAACCTACCTTTCGTGTTAAATAAGTTTCCCAACCTTTAGTTGACAAAATAACTTGACTTTGAAATGCACAAAGTGCCAAAACCACCACAATACAAAAAAAAAAAAAAAACCTGTGGTGCAACCAATATCCAATACATAGTGACATAATGTCGTCGCAGAATCAAATGCAACTAAACGTAAACAAACCTTATAATCCGTGATTATAGATAAACTTCCGATTCTTTCGAAGTGATATTCACATTTACACAATGACAACAATAAGCACTTTCACTTTTGTGCACCACACAGTATCTGCAGCAAGTAACTTCTTGGTATTTTTACGAAAAACATGAACACAAGACAAAATGCTATTCATTTCGGACAACTGAACAGATGCTTGACAGCTTCGCCATTCTAGAATCTATGGTTAAGTAAGAGGTTGCAAACATTTTGCAATATTGACAAATGAATGAGTGAATTTTAATTAACTGAACATAACTTGGAGTGCCGTACTTAATAGGTTAACAAGCGTATGCGTAGACTTGTGACGTGTTAAAAAATGAAGATCTTTGTCAGTTAGAGCGAACTTTTTTGTGGTTAAAACCTTAATATGAAGAACGTCGACTTTATCACCATGATATAGTACTTTAATTGGTTTAAGTCCTTCGTACTGGATTACAAAGAACAACGTTGCATAGAATTGCATAGTAACGTGAATCTGACTTCTAGTTTCAAATTAATTACAATCATTTGTGGTGATTTATTTATGTTTTAGTTTATTAAACATTACCGGATTATTTTCTCGAAAAGTCACAATAAAAAGTTACAAATTCCCGGGCGTCAAAAAATTACCTAATAATATTATTAATTCGTCATCTTTGGTCCAACTACCAAATACCAATATTATTCGATCCCAGAAAGACCAACCTATCAAAAATACTCCCGGGCATCCGGCATTTCATTAACCTTATATGAATATGGTCTTAATATTCACCCCAAGCGAGTAAAACATTAGGAAATCAGAGCGCGTGTACCGTAGTGTTAAGAAACAGGTTTCCATCAATGACATTGGCCGTTCCATTTTATGCAAATGAAATATAATAAACTGTCATTGTTAGTAGTTATGTATTATAAAGTGTTTAAAATTGTAATGACATAGAAGAACATATTTGTCCACGTCTGCGAGTGTTTTTACTACTGTTATTAGTGTTCATTTAATATACTATATAAAATATTTTCTATAAACTCTTTTTTTCCTTACTTGTCTTATGTTGTCAACAAACACTGCTCGAACAAAAAACACCACTTTCCGAATACACCATACACATTATGAGACTAAAAAACATTGTAAATGGTAACTACGACGTGGAAGTATAAATTAACACTGAAATCTGCTATTATTTTATACATTTTTTAACACTTTTTCCATAAAATTGCGTAATTGATAAAAGATTTTGTCACAGATTAAAAATCGACATGATTGTTTTGTTACTTTGGTGTAGAGATGGGATGAAGTGAATGACTGAATGAATGATTTTGAACTGTTGTTGCGAGCTAAAAATTAGGTCATCTTTGATAGTTTTGAGATTAAGAAACATTGTAAATGGTAAGTACGACGTGGACGTATGAATTAACACTGAAAACTGCTATTATTTTATACATTTTTTAACACTTTTTCCATAAAATTGCGTAATTGATAAAGGATTTTGTCACAGATTAAAAATCGACATGATTGTTTTGTTGCTTTGGTGTAGAGAAGGGATGAAGTGAATGACTGAATGAATGATTTTGAACTGTTGTTGCGAGCTAAAAATTAGGTCATCTTTGATAGTTTTTAAACATTTTATTACATTAAGTTTAGTAATTTTTATTTTATTACTGTAGACAGCTAGGGAAATAGAAAAATGACGGAAATAGAAGCTTTTTAAACTCTTGACTATATATCTTTTATTAAATTAGGTCATCTTTGATAGTTTTTATTCAAAGTTTAGCAAATTTAATTACTCGCATCAGCCAGAGAAATAAAAATCACAGAAACACAATTTATTTATAGTCTATAAAATTGGCAAAAGTCTGCCATCCGCGGGAGTGTAATTATCTAGCAGTAGACGTCTCACGGCTGATATACAGCCTATGTACTCAAACAGAAAGTGATGGCAAGCATTATTGGCGATGCAAAGATTTTCCGCGCGCCTCTAGCGGCGAAATGAAGAAGTTTCTAAGAACGACACTTTGCTTTAAGTTGAGGATAAGGTGAGGTTAATTTTAGATATAATCAGATGGCTCACGATTACATTAAGAAACCTGTTAATAATAAAAACAGAAAAACGAAATATTGTTGCGTTCCTGAATTTAGTACTTACGGAGATTCGGGAATAAGTTTTCATTTGTTTCCAAAATACAAAATTATCAGGAAAAAATGGTAGACTGCAAAGCAATTTCACCAGCAATGAGAGTTTCTTATCATCTTTTTTCAAGCTTCAAACTATTTTCCAAACAGTAAATATAATTATGTTTTAATTATTTTATGGTACTTATATTCACATGTATTTTATACGTTATTTATTTAGTTTAGGCTTAGGCGAGTTTCTCGTCGGATAACGAGATTATGTTCCAAATTCTAAAAAACAGAAGTTGTTTCCTAAATAATGTCGTACTGTCTCAGAATATTCCTAAGACCCTATTACTGAGACTTCGCTGTCCGTCCGTCCGTCTGTCACCAGGCTATGATTCATGAACTGTGAAATGTGTCCAATGGTTCCCAACCCTACGCCACATTAAATGTGGCGTAGGGTTGGGAACCATTGGATGAACTAACTCTTATTCTTGGTTGATTCAATGATTAAATGAAGTACAAATTTTGTTGATGAGATAAGACAAGTAAGAAAAAAAACTTTAACATCATTGAATCAACCACGACTAACATTCATTTCATTCAATGGTTTCCATTCAGTTCATTCAATTGTTTCCCACCCTATGAAAAGCTATTTCCAGTGACATTGACATAGGGACGCCATATATGTTTACGAGATAAGACAAGTAAGGAAAAAAAGAGTTTAGTAATCATTAACTACGACGACCCTATTACGAACTGATGAAATGAAATTTCACCAAAGAGTTTGTGGCCTCCCTATTGAAGAAGAGACTCCGGCAAAAATCAGAAGAGGATGAAGCGCGTGCGTAAGTTTTCATACGCAGTTCAAAAAAATCTATAGTATTCAGATTTAATATCGATTATTTATTGAACTATTTATACGAGAACACAGAAAACTTTCACCATGCCGCCATATTGCGAGCACACAGCGCTCAAGATGTGCGTTCCAACTAAAACATTCGCCTACAACGCCCGCGGCTTTTTTCCGTTAGTGGAACGGTAGTTTCAGCGGTCGCGGTCGATGGCGTTGCGGGCGTTAAGTGGAACGTACCCAATTGTGCGAAGACTGTATATCCTGTTTGTCCTCGTACGTAGCAAAGCGAATATAACAACGTACGATTTTCCTCGTAAATAATTTACAAAAACATTTTTATATTTTAATGTTGAATTGAATTTGAACTAGAATATCGCTATTCTATTGATTGAATATTGATGTATATACTTGCTACATATCTTATCATCTGACTACTATTTGTTGAAGTTATCGCTTGAAGAAGGAATGAAGCAATTTATAAAAGAATCCACGTTGTAGTCTTGGTTGTAGAACAGCTATGCCAACTGCATCTATCGTGTTTTTTTTGGCCAGCGTGTAGCCTAGGACTTGAGTTTAGTGGCTGGACAGTACAAAGATGACGATGCGGACCTACACTCGCAAGCGGCCGTGTCACCAGCTCATCGAGGACGTGCACAGCCGGTGCAGGCTGTGCCTGACCAAAGCCGAGCAGCCGGTGCCTATCTTCACGCATCAGACGGATGTGTGCACGCTCGCCATCAGGATCATGATCTGTGTTGGGTTGGAAGTAAGTAAGACAGTTTGGGGTAGTTAATTAAAATTATATACCAAGGACTGCTTAAGCAGAAATTAATTTTGGAGGGAACTGAACCCCCTGTGAAGAGGATTTTAGATACCCTCTGTTTTCTGTTTGTGGTTATATCGGAACAAAATGAATTGGTAACTGCGTAAGTCAGGGGAAAGGGTAGGGTAAAACGGCAGGATTCAAAGTGATAGTGCAGGGATCAATGATAACCAACCAATATGATGATTATATTGATGAAAATAAAATTAATTGCAAAAAAAAACATTAATAATATAGTTATCTTTAACAAAACAATAGCCTCACACTATGTCCTGCCATGTTTTATCCGATTACGATTTGATATTTTGTGATGTGTTGAAAGGTCAAACCTCGAACTCTGAAAATAATAATTGTAGTTTTTAGTTGCAATGAAAAAAATATATATAAAAGTGCGGGTGTGGTTATTTCCTTTACTCTTTACATTTAAAGAAAAAACATACAACTGTTCCAATCAATGGCTCACCTTAATTTTCTGTTTCAAAAACATTTCTCAGCCGATGTTTACACATACTTTTTCAAATTTTCAGATAACTAACGAAGAGTGCCTTCCAAACATTATATGTTTAAATTGCCATGAAATGCTGGAAAAATGCTACAGTTTTAGAAAAAAGTGTGAAGCCTCTTATCAGAAACTGAAATCTCACCAGGCTAAAATTAAAATGATGAATTATAAAGAGGAAATAAAGGAAGAGGGACCAGGTAAAATGTGTGATTCTCCACCACCGACCCAAAGGTTGAGAATTGAAGAAGAGAGGAATATATATTTCAAATTAGATTCAGATAGAACTTTGCAAATCTGTGATGAAAATAATAAGAATAACTTTAGTAAGGTGAGTACTGAAACATAATATTTATATAAATTGTTGACTATCATAGTCTTAGAAACTTTACAGAGGTGAGAGTGAGAGTGTTTGTGGCCATGATGATGTTATTGTTGCCTTCCTTGTTGGCTACAGCAGCTCTTGCCAAATGTCTACCTGGCTCTATGAGTTTAGTATGTAAAGTGTTTCTTGTGCACTGGATCAAGGAACATTGCGATCTAGATAAGAAATTGTTAATACATTACAATAATCTTTCCATAACCTTATAAGTATGCACATAACTCGTAAAACAGATGGCTGTTAGGGCAGTAAAGTTCTCGAGTGGCGACTGCGCACCAGAAAACATAGTGTGGGCAAACCTCCTACTCAGTACACTGATGACTGATGAAGGCTGCGGAAAGCCGCTAGAAGAAAACTTTTTTGAGCAGTGGATGTCTTTTGGCAGATATGAAGATGATAAGGAACCTTATGAATAATCATCATACCAGCCAAAAGACGTCCACTGCTGGACAAAGGCTTCCCCCAAGGATTTCCACGACGACCGGTTCTGTACTGACCGCATCCAGCGACTTCCCACAATCTTTACCAGGTCGTCAGTCCACCGCGTGCGAGTTATGCCTATGCTACGTTTTCCGGTGTGCGGTCGCTACTCGAGAACTTTTCTGAATGAATAATAAATCAATTTAATTGATAGCCACCAGCTATTGGTAGGCTGAGAGTTTTGGGTTAGATTGAATTTCTGCTTGTGACAGGGTGTTTGATGTTCTTAAATATAAGTATCTATATCAGTTTCTAGTTCAGATTATCCTAGCTTAGTTCTAGACAAGCATGTCTGATATATTCCTACTTATTAATTTATTTTATTACATTTCCAGCATGGACTAGTCAGTATCATCAAAATGTCTGAACCATCAAAGAAAGTTGGACATAATGATGTAGATGTGCAGCAGAATAATACTAATACTGGAATACACACAAATAGTTATGAAGCAAATTTTAATAATAACATCACAAACGAAAATGACACACAGTGCTATAAAATTCTTAGTAAAGAAAATATTGAAATTACACAAGGTGATAAACAGTATGAAAACAATGACAGAAGTATTGTAGTGTCAATAGAAGGAAATACTAACATTATTGATGTAAATAACACAGATGTAAGACAAACTAACAGTATTAATGATAGTAATTGCAGTAATACAATTCTTAAAAATGTAGCAAATGTTACTGGTGAAGATATAAGCACTGTTGTAGTTAATAATTTTGTTATTGAATCTATTTCCCCTACAACAAATAATATGGAAGTTGTGGATGCAATAAATCGTGTGATACATATAGACAATGGTGTAGTAATGGAAAATAGTCAGTTAGAAGATGAGACACAGCAAGGAAATCTAGTTATAAATGACATTGCTACAAATGAAACTACTGGAGATGGTGCTATCAGAGTCATAAATGTAATTGACCATGGTCAGGTAAGTAAGACACTACGATAATAGCCTTTTTGTTTCCTATTACATCTGTCTATCAAAGTCAGACCAACCCGCACTGGGCCCGCGTGGTCGACTAAGGCCTGATTGCCCTAATTCAGGGTAGGCTCGAGCCCCTCGGTGCTGACGTAAATGAGCTGATAAGATGATCAAAGTCAGAGCTATAAAAATACTACCCGAAGAATCGGAATTTTTTACCCATTCATCGCCAGTTGCAATGACTGGGAAATAAGCACCAAAAACAGTTTTCACTTTCATAGAAGTAATGTTTTAAAATTTTGTTGAACAGATGACTTCACACAACTTTGGTCTACCCGACATCCTGACTACGATGTTGTTAGATTTGGGAGTTCTAACCCGGCATGGTGACTCCCTGATAGTGCTGGATCACACCAGAACTGTGGAGCTGGAGACTAGTGATGGGAATCTGTTCACGCTGGAGTTTGTTGAGGACCCAGCGGTGAGCATTTCTGAATATTATTTTATTGACTGACTTGATGGAGCAGTGGGTCCATACTGCTAGACAGGATCATGTACTTGATTCCCACATTTATGTGAAGAGCTGATTTGTTTTCTCTGTGTTTGGTTATGTATGCTTTTAAAGGTATCTGGATACATATCAGACCAGTCTTTTATTCCCATAGTACAGGATATCCCAGGACAGATGATTGTTTGTGATTTTCCCTGTATATTGTAACCCGGTACGTTGTTATAATATGTTCTTTTTTCATTTGACCTTTTTTCATTCCATCTTTTTGTTCTATTACGCATGCACTGGCACTAAACAATCTATGTGACAATATGATTTTGAAAATTCTTAATAAATTGTAAAGTAAAATAAATTACCTTAAACTCGAATATATTTACCGGCTGCTCCCTTTAAAACTTTAAAAGACCCATTTTGGGTAAGATATAATTATATGTATAATTCGTTTGTGAATAATGTAAATTTAATGTTTTCTTATCCTTGTATTTTTTAGGTCTTATTTTATACCAATAAATTAAATTCTGTAAGCACGCATTTTCTTTTTAAACCCACGCACACTACCGTATCTACCTACGAAGTCGTGCTACAATATTTATTTCAATGGATACCCCAAGTTGGCTTTTCATGGCCTGTAAAATGATTTATACAAACACGTTTTTATTAAATTATTTTTCAGGGAGAAAGCATTCCAGAAATAGCAGATGGTAAAGAGGAAAGTGTTCCAGTTCACAGGAAAAAAACTAAGAAATTCAGCAAAGAATTTACAGAGTAAGTGAGAAGATAATCACTATTCCAATTAGATACATTCTGCCGTTCCTGCCTCAGGGGACCAGTTCACGTTACTTACAGCGATCGCACGGACAAAAAATATATAGCCACGCTGTGCATAATTTTTCGCGTAGCCTTCACCCTTTGGCATACATAAATCAGCATTAAAAACATTCTTACCTAGTAGCAAAGAAAAGAGTCTCAATGTCTTATATATTACTGGCCTAAGGACCCGGCCAACGCGCGCGACTAATGCTCCCAGCAAATTGGTGCGAAAATAGAAAGTTTCGCGACTCAGTCGTCTGCGGGAAATTGTACAGTGCAGTGAAAAGATATTCCATAAAAATGCCTTATTGTGTAAAAATCATGAAAGAAGGGCTAAAAAGAAACATGGGATGTCGTATCATCGGCAAGTAACCTTACATTGTATTTTTTTCTTGTAAACAAATTAAATAAAGGCATTTTTAAAGCGACAATTCCACCAAGGTCTTTTTAGCGCGGTACTGACGTCAACTCTCGCCCACGCTAGTTCGTACGAGTTATGTCAGATGGCGCTACTATTTGCTTGTATGAAGAAAATCTGAGTAAAATATGGAGACGGGTGGATAATTCTGTGCAATTAATCCTAAGACCGACAGACCTTTTAAAAGGATTACGTTTTTATTGTTACGTTTGACTGGACGATAATTTATTCTTAGCAGTGATTATGACCTAAGGTATTTTTAAAGAAACCATAAATCACAGCTGCACTGTTGTTGTTGTGTCGTCCTACAGTACCCCAGTGGTACATAGGGTCTTCGTAAGTCGACACCACCCTCCCTGCACTACTAGCTTAAATTTTCCCCCCAGCTCAATTGGATTTTCAATAGGGGTAACCCAGACTATGAATTTTGTCTGTGGCTTACAAGTGATTAGCTTAAAATAAATTGACAGCTGACAGGCAACTGATAGATTTTGGCAAGGACCGTCGCGTCTGTTGTTACTGTAAATTTCGATAATTGGTATTGAAATTAGATTTTGTCTTATTTCACGTTTTCATTGAGCGATTTCATCATCAGTATATTGACGACTATTAATTTGTTAGAAATTCATGTTTGTCCTATAAAAAATATATAGGTCAACATAAATAGTTTGCAGACCATCGGTAGTAAACGATAGCTTTTTTTGGACCCGTTGTACAAATTTAGATAATTGTTATTACTACTTATACCCACAGATATGCTATATATAAGGGGAGGTAGATAGGTAACATGCGTCCAAAGAGTGAAGCAAATGTGATAATTGAAAACTCTAAACACGTTATAAAACCGACTTCCATCGCAACAACTTCCTGCAATTTTGCAATATTATTTTTGGTTTTTGTTAATTTTCTAAAAAAGTACTACACCGGTTTTGATAAAATTTATATGGGACAACACGGAAAGCACTAGCTTTCACATAAAAAAAATCCGCTCATAAAGTCAAAAGTTCTGAGGTAACACACATAAAACAAAACATACAGTCGAATTGAGAACCTCCTCCGTTTTGGAAGTCGCTTGAAAATGATGCCAATTGGCATCAATTTTCTTTAGCATTCGGTGCAATGGAAGCGAACTACCTATAATATTGTATGTGTAAATGGGTTCGATTTTCAAATGTTGTTTGTTAGTTCATAACCCATCTATGGCTATACCCTTATTTTTTTTTACTAATTTTATTAAAATCTTATGAGTTATGACCGTTATGTAAAGAATTAAAATAGATTTCATAACTAAGAATTTTATGCTTGTTGTATAGGAATATTTATCACATGTTTTTAACTCGGTACGACCGCAGGTCCTAAAGAAGGAACCAATTTTTTTCTCAAATTTCTACTTAAATCGCCTCTATATTGTGTGACTTAGAGTCTCTGAAAATTTCAAATGCATCTGTAGTCTTTAACCTGCCTAAATATCATCTTTAGAATGCTATTGCAACGGTCACCGCAGACCGTAGACGCTGCGGCTGTCGGCACTTCATTGCGGCCAGCGGCGGCGAAACTACTGGTAGTGCCGACCGCAGCGACAGTGCCGCCATGCACGGAATTATTTATAAATTCATACAAACGAGCAGTGCAGCTTGCGGTCTGCAGTCGCCGTTGGAATAACATCTTTACTCTAAGATGCTTGTAATTTGGTCATTACTTTGACAAGCTTCTTTGAGAAAAGTCGGCCTTGCGTTCCTAGGACCGAAATTTCGTGTGCAAAGATATTTTATTCTGAATTATGTTGTATTTATCTCACAGAAGAGGTGTCGCATAGGCATAACAAGCATCTTAAAATAATAAAAGAACGTCCGTGCGCGGTAAAGAGATTTCATTCAAAGCATATTCAGAGTTAGATAGACTGTAAAAAAAACCAAAAGCCTATAGAAAAAAAGCGCGATGAAAACTTTTCGTGTTTTTGTCTTAATTGAAATAAAATCGTAAAATGGACTCGGGCAGCGAGAATATTCTAATTCTATGTGTATTACACCACTGAGATTCGAGAAGAAGCCGAATTTATGATAGCAAATCAACTCGTATTGCCACCAAAATCCAAAGAAAGATACTTGCTTACGAAAAGTTTGCGCAATGGAAAGTCGACAGAAAGTCAGTTTTTATCGGAATACGTTTTTCTAGCTTACTTTAGCGAGCCACTATTGCTGATACTGGGATCACCTAATCACACTCGAACGGCATAGCTGATGAAAATCAGACAATGTGGCTGAAGGTTAAGTTGCGTCTGTTGAAAACAACCATATTCCGCGCTAGGATTATCACAAACTATAAATATGTAACATAAACCCTGGAAAAGCGGTCCTGAATTTAAGTAAGCGTATTTTAATAATGCTCTTTTAATTAAATCCTTACTATTCATTTCTAAACTGCACTGGTTTTATTTATATTACTTGCATTTTTGAGCACTGTACAAGCCTTGGTCCCCGTAATGACTGCACTGCTGGCCACAGTGAGATGGCCTCGAGCTTAGCTTAGCTACGCCACACCCTGGACACTTCATACACCGGGCCAGAAATGACATTTCAAAAAAGGAATGACTGAACAAACAAAATGGCGGTGAAATCCCATACGTTCGACAACCAAACTGTAACCAATCTGTATCAACGAGGGTGGGTGACGAGGGGGTGAGGTCGGAATCTATAGAGCGGCAGGGAGTGTCCATACTGTATGTTAGTACTAATATATATACTTTGGCTACGCTCTCAGCCTTCAATCTTGGTCAGCAATGCAGCCCTTGCTGTCCGCGCTATAAAGGCCTCGACCTGAACGCAGTCATGGGAGCGTTCAAGTAATTACGTAACGCAATTTTTGAAGATTTTTGACCTCCTCCTCCCCCCCATGTAACGCGCCGTAAGGTTTTTCTGTACCCTCCCCTCCATTGACCATTTTTACCTAAAAGTCACAATAATAATTATGTGGCGTAAAGTACCGGAAAGTCGCTTAGATACCTTTTTTTATTGTTTTAATCGCGTTAGTAAGAACAAAAAAAACAATGTTACGTAACGCGTAGTTCAAACGCCCCTCCCGCCCCTGTAACGCATCGTAACGTTTAACACACCTGCCTACGCTACATCTACGGATGCGCGGTCGCCACTCGAGAAATAAATCTTACCGAAACTTTTGTCACCAGCATGCTGAAAATCAAGGCGAGATGCGGCATATGTGGAAAGGGATTCGCGTCTAATAGTGGAGTGAAGCGGCACGCGTGGTCGGTGCACGGCGGGCAGAAGCCACACCAGTGCCGCGTGTGTGGCCGCGCGTTTGGGCAGAAGGAGGTCATGCTGAGGCACGAGCTGGTTCACAATGGTGAGTGAGACAGCATGTATGCGACATGGTATGTGAGTGAGTGAAGCGGCACGCGTGGTCGGTGCACGGCGGGCAGAAGCCACACCAGTGCCGTCAAAATCGGTTCATCCAGTCAAAAGTTCTGAGGTAACAAACATTTAAAAAAATACAGTCGAATTGAGAACCTCCTCCTTTTTGGAAGTCGGTTGAAAATATCACGTCTTTATTGCGACGTAAAATAAATTAACAAAAAAAAGAGAGAGTTTAAAAAACAGCTATCCTACGGGAACCAATTAAGAATTTGGGATATGTTTTTTTGTTTTTTTTTTTTTTTGTTATTTCGCATATGTTCTCCATACCACAGGCTACGTCATATTGTTTGAAGCGTTAAAGAATGAAGAGGTAACAAACAAGCAAACACTTTTTCACATTTAGTAAGTATTTTGAAGGTATACATGTTTAAAAGTGAAAAAGTGCTTTTAACTGTGTGATTTAAGGGCTGAGAACGGAAGGAAATAAAAGGTTCGTAAGGAATGTCCATTAATATCGTGAGGTATTTTCCCCAAAACTTCAAATGAGATTTCTACCTTATGAAATTAAATAAATTTGTCTATTTCGTCTATTCTAGTTCAGACCACTAATCGTTTAGATAGAGTATTTTGAAGTCACCCAAAGGGCAATGGAGCGTGCTATACTCGGAGTTCCTCTGCGTGATCGAATCAGAAACGAGGAGATCCGTAGGAGAACAAGAGTAACAGACATAGCTCTCAGAATTGCTAAACTTAAGTGGCAGCGGGCGGGGAACATAGCTCATAGAACGGATGGCCGTTGGGGTAGTAAAGTTCTCGAATGGCGACCGCGCACCAAAAAACGTAGCATAGGCAGGCCTCCCACTCGGTGGACCGATTACCTGGTGAAGGTCGCGGGAAGCCGGTGGGTGAGGGTACCGCAGAACCGGTCGTCGTGGAAATCCTTGGTGGAGGCCTATGTCCAGCAGTGGACGTCCTTCGGCTGATATGATGATATTGAAGTCAGGTGTTTGTTGACCTAGTAGGTCCTTGTAGAACTTTTCCCGCACTCCACCCCGTAGTGTTTTCAATTTTTAATTAATTAAATCATGGCGTAGCGACAACCAAATACCTAGTAGCAAATATTGTAAGAACGAATGTAGAAGTCAACGTCCCTATTTCTGACGTCCGACAGAGAACCGTCCCTTCCAATGTCCGTCGTGCCCTAAGAGCTTCACGCAACGCAACGCGCTCAACACGCACGCGCGCTCACACGCGCCGCCGAATTCGCGCGCGTTAGAGCTGTACCGCTGTCCGCGCTGCCCAAAAGTGTTCCTGTACCCCTCCGGTGAGTCACAGCTATGTAACTACACAGGGCAACAGTAACGGAGTGTTACTACTGTGCGCACACGCCGCTGAATTTCCGCGGGTTAGAGTTGTACCCCTGTCCGCGCTGCCCCAGAGTGTTCCTGTACCACGCCGGTGAGTCACAGCTATGTAACTACACAGGGCAACAGTAACGGTGTGTCACTACTGTGCGCACGCGCCGCTGAATTCGCGCGCGTTAGAGCTGTACCCCTGTCCGCGCTGCCCCAGAGTGTTCCTGTACCTTGCCGGTGAGTCACAGCTATGTAATACATAGGGCAACTGTAACGGTGGGTTACTACTGTGCGCACGCGCCGCTGAATTCGCGCGCGTTAGAGCTGTACCCCTGTCCGCGCTGCCCCAGAGTGTTCCTGTACCTTACCGGTGAGTCACAGCTATGTAATGCACAGGGCAACTGTAACGGTGAGTTACTAATGTGCGCACGCGCCGCTGAATTCGCGCGCGTTAGAGCTGTACCCCTGTCCGCGCTGCCCCAGAGTGTTCCTGTACCTCGCTGGTGAGTCACAGCTATGTAACTACACAGGGCAACAGTAACGGTGTGTTACTACTGTGCGCACGCGCCGCTTAATTTCCGCGGGTTAGAGTTGTACCCCTGTCCGCGCTGCCCCAGAGTGTTCCCGTACCCCGCCGGTAAGTGACAGCTACGTAACCACGTTACCCGGCAGGTGTTAAAGGCGACGCATTGAAAACTTTGGTCGCCGGGATATCGATTTTTTTCAACAATTACAAAACATATGAAAGTGATATTTTGTAAGCTGATTCTTTATAACAATGACTTCATTTTGTCAGTTGTAGAGAAACACGATTCATTAACTTTTATAACAGAAAAAAAAATATTATAAAAAACCTCTATTAAATCAGGGATTTGCATTCTACAGGCAAACCAGACCAGTACCTCTAAATTTTCTTAGTCGATTAGTCTAAACACACACTTCAATATGCCAGTTAGATTTTTAAAATTAATAACAGTTTTGAATTGAAACAAAAAAAAATTGAAGAAGTGCCAAAGTGTGGTTATTTTCTTTACTCTTTACACGTAAAGAAAAAGACAGAGACAATCGTTCCAATCAATGCCTCGCCTTAAGCCATATCTTAAGACCAAGGTCTTCGACCAGTGTATGTTGCCAGTGATGACATACGGAACTGAGACATGGTCGCTTACTATGGGCCTCATAAGAGGGCTCAAGGTCACCCAAAGGGCAATGGAGCGTGCTATACTCGGAGTTTCTCTGCGTGATCGAATCAGAAACGAGGAGATCTGTAGGAGAACCAAAGTAACCGACATAGCTCTCAGAATTGCTAAACTCAAGTGGCAGTAGGCAGGACACATTGCTCGTAGAACAGATGGCCGTTAGGGTAGTAAAGTGCTCGAGTGGCGACCACGCACCGGAAAACGTAGTGCAGGAAGGCCTCCCACTCGATAGATCGATGACCTGGTGAAGGTCGCGGGAAGCCGCTATATGTGGGCAGCGCAGAACCGGTCGTCGTAGAAATCCTTGGGGGAGGCCTATGTCCAGCAGTGGACGTCCTTCGGCTGATATGATGAAGCCATCATCATATCAGCTCATATACACTCCCACCGAGGGGTCGGGCCTACCCTGAATTAGGACGATCGGGCCTTAGTCGACCACGCGGCCCAGTGCGGGTTGATGAAGACATATCTGTCATGATTATCATATTCCCTTAATCCTATCTGAAGTCATATCTGTCTGTACGAGCGACCTTAAAGAGAAGAGAGCGGATTGAGTGCATCGTCAGCCAGCGCCACCTGGACACTGGAACGCGATCGATTCATTCTATCATCGCAATCAACACGGCCACCGAGCGCCGCTCATTATTTTCTGTATTTTATTTACATAAGTGATTTGTGCTACTTTCTTTGGCTATTAAAACTACATCAAAACCCAAAACTGTACGAGTATGTGTTGTGTACCATCGCATCGTTGTGAATCGCTCCAACACTGTCCCTAGCGAGAAAGTAGAAATTGAGGTGAGATTTCAGACGGACGACCCAATCACACCCCGAACACTGCATACAAATGGTCGTGAAATGACATTTCTAAAAACAAATGACGGATTGACGGAGCAAACAAAATCACGACGAAATCCCATACACTCGAGAACCAAACTGTAACCAATCTGTATCAATATGAGTGACGAGTGGGTGAGTTCGCAATCTAGAGAGTGGCAGGGAGTGTCCATACTGTATGTTGGTACTAATATATATACTTTGATCCAGTAATCGACTAGCTCTGGCCCTGCGCACGCGCGTCTTCGCTGTTTGCCCGTTTCTCAAAACATAGACAAAAATTAAAGTATTATGCTGGTGTAATTAAAGTAATAAATCAAGCAACTGCTTCTACTAGTGCTTTTTAAAGTGAGCAGTGTAATTAGAGCGCTCTAAAGCCCATCGCTTGCCATTGAAATAACGAAGAACTGCCACCATTTGAAAATCACTACTAGCTTCGACCTTGGTGAGTCCTTAACTCATTTTCCTATAGATCCTGACAATCACCATAGTTTAATTCCGATTTACAAAAACCCCAGAACCGCGCAAACACAAGAAGAGCATTAATATAGTAAGTACGCGCCGCCGCGGAATTAGGATGATAGTTGAATGCATCAAAAATAAATTATGATCACAAAATTTGCCTCCAACTAACATTTTAAAAGACCTTACTTGCTTTATTATTTTCCAACATTTTATTCAAAAAAATCACAAAATTAGTGCATAACTACCTACTGGTGTAAAGATGGAAAATTTACCTACTACTACTACTATATACATCGACGCTTCCAGGAAAGGGCAACAGTATGTCAGTCGGCCAGGCGCTACGGGTGCGACAAGTCGAGATTGAGGTTAGAAAGAGAATCACCTTATCACACGACGGATTAGAGTAGGAGTAGAGCCATCGCGGACATGTAGTTACTCGTAATATTATTTAATTATCAAAATAAGACCTAAAAAGAAATATAAAAATAGTCAAAACATAATACCTACACTTAAATTTAAAATACAAATCACAAATAAACATAAATTGATCTTACCCGTAATGGGTCTTTTATAAAGTTTCGAAATACGAATTTATTAAATTTAATATTATGAGCAGATGATATTTTTTTAGTTTTTGAATGATATTGTCAGCGCATGCGTGAAGAAGAAATAGATGGAATGAAAAGAAGATCGGATGAAAGGAGAAGGAATAACAGCGCACCGCTATTATACGGTACATACTTGTCTTGGTTTCTTCATAGGTCTTTGGCTATCATAATATGAGCTAAAATATATGTACTGTGGGACAAAGGCCTCGCCCAAGGATTTCCACAACGACCGGTTTTGCGCTGCCCGCATCCAGCGGCTTCCCGCGACCTTTACCTACTGCCCTAACGGCCATCCGTTCTAAGAGCTATGTGAACCGCCTACTGTCACCTAAGTTTAGCAATTATGTGAGCTATGTCGGTTACTTTGGTTCTCCTATGGAACTCCTTGTTTCTGATTTGATCACGCAGAGAAACTCCGAGCATAGCACGCTCCGTTGCCCTTTGGGTGACCTTGAGCCTTCTTATGAGGCCCATAGTAAGCGACCATGTCTCAGTTCCGTATGTCATCACTGGCAACACACACTGGTCGAAGACCTTGGTTTCAACACACTGCGACATCTGGGACGTAAAGATATTACGAAGCTTCCCGAACTCTGCCCAGTCGTCCTCATGTGAAGCTAATGGAATTAACCATTACGCCACAGAGGCGGTTTGATTATGTCTGCGTTGGATGACTGTATTGATGGATTCTTTAGACTGTGCCACGATGTCAAGGAATAAATATAATATTTATAAGTACCTATAAACTGTCTCAGGTCTCAGCCGCCACACGATGTCGCACAGCGGGCGCGTGTTCGTCTGCGGTGGCTGCCAAAGAGTTTTCAAAGACAAGAGCTCGCTGAAACGGCACGTGAACAACACCAAGCACGGGCAGGCACCGGGCGCGCCGACACCGCCCGCGCCCGACACGCGCGCCGACCAGAGCACGTGACCAGAATGAACTTATTGATTATGATATATAAACATGATCGGTAACAACCCACAAACGTCCCAGCTGCTGGGGCACGGATGTCTTTCCAGACTCGGGAATTTTAGGACGTACTCCACACTGGAGGGCCAAGTCCGGGTTGATCGAGGTGGTAGGGCTAGTGGCGAACACCACTGTCTGAAGTTTTTCAAGCCGCCTATAAGGCATCTGACACGGATCTAGTAACAGTAACCGACACCAGCGGCTCTACGTGCCTTGGGAAGCATGGAAACGATCCAAAAACGCTACCAACAGTCAAACCCATCCAGGTCCGTGCTTCAGCTCGGTTAACCTGCTTGATCGACCCAACAACGAAAGTCGCATTGAGCTACGAAGTTCCAGTAAACGTGATCAGATTTTGTAAACCTGTCGATCAGGGTACTAGTTGATCAAAATTGTCACTCCCCCCTCCCTCTCCTTCCCCCTTGTTTGCGCTGTTTTTTCGTGGTCCCAAGATTCAAGATATTTATTCAAAATAGGTGAAAATTACACTTTTTCTGATAGTCATAAAATAGTGATTGCTTAATTTCATTTGTAAGAGTTCAAGAAATAAACAATCAATAGGTTATAACGTCAAACTCCAATCCGTGATATAAAAAAAAACAAATAATGTCATTAGAACATGAAAAAAGTATGACACGAGAAGTTACACATTAAAATTATTGAATGTCATGAACGCCTTTGACAAGTGTAGGCCAGTTCACACGGACAGCACCCGGTCACGAGTATAACGCGAGACTCAGCCATCGCTCCCATCAACCATATTAGAGGGAAAGGAACGACCCGGCTCCGTCCCACTTGATAGTTCATTGTT
This sequence comes from Coleophora flavipennella, assembly GCA_947284805.1. NCBI lineage: Eukaryota > Metazoa > Arthropoda > Insecta > Lepidoptera > Coleophoridae > Coleophora > Coleophora flavipennella. The sequence goes on from OX369297.1 coordinate 4,960,568, forward strand.
AATTCAAAATGAATTCCAGAGTTATAAAATTAAGATTCTGGGTTTTGTAACGCAATGAATGATTTTATATTGATAATATTTGTTATAATAGCATAATTGGGATGATGATTGCTTCAAGAATAAATTATGAACTTTTGATCACTAAATCACCCTCCTACTAAAATTTTGAAAACCTCACTCGTTCTGTTTTCCATCAAGTCTTCTGTTTTCAATTCATCAAAATTACAAAATGAATACATTAATGACGCTGAAAAACTATGACGTCACGCCTGAGTATTTCAAGCATTTTAAAAACAAAATGATGTTTTTGACAGATGACAAAAAGCAACTCAAGTGACTAGCTGTCATCATCCCTAATATTTATTGATACTAGAAATCCAAGAAGCTGTGTTAGTAATGTAGATATCAATTGTAATGATATAATAATTATTATTTGTACTTAAACATGTAATTTTATTACAAAAAGGATATTTTATTGTTATAAAAATAAATATGGAATAATTGAAAAAATAAAACTGTTTTTTTCAAAATTCTGATCTTAAGCATTTAGTGATTGATTAGATACGAAATAGTACATTCCAGTGAACAATGTTCACGCGAGTGTCATACGACGGTTTTCAATGATCTCCTCGAAATTTATCCCTCGACTTCTTTTCACTGTGCACCAAGTAGTACATTTTGCATGCGTAGGATTTTTTGTTATGAACTTAATGTTTTTGTATTTAAAACATAAACTGTTTTAATGTTATTTTGTTGATAAATGTAAATAATTATTATCATCATCATATCAGCCGTAAGACGTCCACGGCTTTCCATCAGGACAGGAATTCCACGACGACCGGTCCTGCGGTGCGATAAATATTACCTACCTATCTGGTTGGTCTTTTGGAGGTTTCGAAAAATTCAAGTATGGCAGCCCTTTTAAGTGCACTCCAAACAACCTAGTTTCATAAAACACTAATGATATTAAAAGAAATGAGCGTGTTTATTAGTTAATAAGCTGCATTAAGCGATAGCTTAATAGTAATTTTGGGCAAGAGTGTGGAAATAGTACATTATGATACGAGTGAGCTAAGTTGGTAATTTATAAGTACTCAAGGCAGGTTCGCGGCCCTTGCTTTAAAAAAAAAACTCATTCTGGAACACGTCAACATTGATATTTGATGGTAAGGCCTATAGATACGATGGTGGTAGCAAAAATGATAGAATTCTTGTGGTACCTATCTAGCTAGGCCGATTTACCCTCCCAGGTGCCAACCAACCAAACCAGGTCTGTGAGTTGAACCCGTGATCACCTATTCTGAAGATGTGATGGTGGACTAAACATTGCGCCAGCCACCTCCCCCGCCAATATAACGTCGCCTGCGGGGTGGGTGTATGCATATGTCGGTCACTGAGAATAAGACTTAAGGTTAAAAACAAAGAGCTTTTAATCACTACGTTTAGTTAGAAAGAGAAGCACCTATATCGGGAAGTGTAGGTAAGTACCTACCTAAAAATCAATACATGGAGTTTTTATACTCACCTTTATACGTCTTCAAGCGTGTTGACGTATACGTGTCCCAAGAATGTTGTATCCAAGGAGTTTGTAAACCTACCTTCTTCTGAAACCTACACTTAGGCACGACAGAGCATGAGGGTAACTGCCCTGGACGACTCGAGTCGAGCCCCCAATTGCCCTAGTCACCGTTGTTCAGCCACTCGGGACAATCAATTTAAGGTAAAAGGAGTCGACCAGTTATTACTTTTGGTAATAAAATAAAAGTTGAATTTCATTTGTTAGGTTATGTGTTATTATTGGTTATTCAATAAAAAGTAGGTACTATATTTATTTACATTCAATTTATTTGACAGTGATAAGCTTAGCCAGTCTCAACTTATTTTACGCTCAATATTTTATCACTTTAGATGCTCATAGTTTGGTTTAAACGTAGACAACTAACTATGTCTAATAAGGCAGCAAAAGTTTTAACAAATACATTACCCATACAATTTTCTATCAAAAATAGTAATTCAATTTTTAAAAAAACCTATTAAAATTATAATTAAAAATAAATGCTATCTGTATGACACTGGGCCTGTTATACTCGTAACATTATCAATTAGGTAACAGGGTTCAAAAAGTATATTTCGACATTTCTTCATCATCATCATCATTACAGCTCATATACGTCCCCACCGAGGGGCTCGAGCCTACCCTGAATCAGGGCATTTCTTAACCCTTAATTATAAGGGATTATTCAGGCTCTGATCGATACTTATTATTGAAGCGCCAGTCTGGACGCGGATAACACAGGCAGGAAAGTTTGTTGTGGAAATCGTTGGGCAAGCCTATGTCCAGCAGTGGACGTCTTTCGGCTGATAATATGATGGCGGATACGTCAGAAACGTGGTCACCATGGTAATGTCTTTCTCACTGACCATCACAATAAAACGTTATATTTTTCGAGTATGGTCGATCCTGAATAACCCCTTTTTTTAATTGTTTTTATGCTGATACTAATTTCTACAAAAGAAATTTGTCAGTTATAGTACAATTTACACAATACAGGATCTTTCTGAAATACATTAAAGTAATTTAGGGGCGGGGGGAACTGAACAATATTTTTTTGGACTTGTTAAAATCTGATAGCGAGCCGAGACCCCCTTAAATTATTTTGAGGTATTACAAAAAGACCCTACCTATACAATTGGTACATTGGTACCTATTAACTTACAAAGATGCACTAAGCACAGGTTGCGGAACAGAACTCGGTGGAATTTTAAAACACTTTGGACTTTATACAGTTCTTATAGCGAATGCGTACGGATCAGAATCGCACTACGAGTGTATAGCTTGATGTGCTCGCCTCTGTACATCTGATTGTCATTATCTCGCTACATGCTGATTGTACAGTTCATTTCATTGACTACATATTATTCTTATTAATACATATTTTTTCTTGTAAATACAAAATCTATTATTCTAAAACATGTTTTCTATCGTAATTGAAGAAACTTTTACTATTAAAGTAACTAGATCGCCAAACTGCAGAGTATGCCTAAGCTAATGAGAGAAAGGGATAATTTCAACTTATGTGATTGTCCGTCTCTTTTCATAACATTGCTAACACCAGTACGACTTATTGACATCTTATGGGCGAATAATCCACAGAACTATAAGTAAAGCCTAAAGCTATCGAAACTAAAATCCGTGTGACCAAAACAGTGGGACATTGTGAACGAACAACTTTTTTTTGTAGCATTATATTGCAACCCGCATCCATCGCGATCTTCACCAGGTCGTCGATTCACCGCGTGGGAGGCCTGCCTACGCTACGTTTTCCGGTGCGCGGTCGCCACTCGAGAACTTCACTGCCCCAGCGCAGGACTGGTCTTTGTGGAAATCCTTAGGGGAAGACTTTGTCTAGCAGTGAACGATTTTCGGCTGATATGATGATTGCATACACCATACATTTAAGACATTTGACAACTCCAAACTTGTGACGTTTCTAAGAATGATTCTATATTGTTTTTGAAACCGTCGACACGCAAAGAAGGACTTATTATTATTATGCGAAAGTAACTCTGTCTGTCTGTTACGCTTTCCCGCAAAAACTACTGAACGGATTTGGCTGAAATTTGGTAGGTAGACAGATTAGGACCTGGCTTAAGACATTGGCTACTTTTTACCACGCTCGCGAGCCGCTTGCGGCTCGCGCACTGCGCACCCTCGAAAAGTCATAGAAACGTGGTCCACGCGGGTGAAGCCGCGGGAAACAGCTAGTTATTCTATAAGATAATCATTACTTTAATTTAGCTTAAGTGGATTTTGTCAGTAACGACATTAACTAGTGCACGGATAAACCTGTAAAGGTTTTTGATGTACTATCCTTACTAATAATATTATAAATGTGAAAATGTGTTTGTTTGTTTGTTTGTTACCTTTTCACGCTTCAACGCCTTGACCAATCTTAATGAAATTTGGCATGCAGGTAGCCTGTGTCACAAGGAAGGACATATTCTACTTTTCATCCCGTGAAAATAGCATAGCCCGATGCAATTCCCGAGGGAACTGAAAATATTCTCTTTTTTTGGTTAATTAACATCGCAACGGAAAAATGGATTGTGTGATTTTTTGCACCAAGATGGTTGGGGGGGGTGGGAAATGACACGATTTACTAATAAGCGTATCCCGACATAGTTCCCGAGGGATCTGGAGAAAATTCATGTTCACGCTCGCGAGCCGCTTGTGGCTCGCGCACCGCGCACCCTCTAAGTCAGTCACAAAAACGATGTCCACGCGGGCGAAGCCGCGGGCAAAAGCTAGTATTATCATAATTTTTTGTAACCTTTTTTTTATCTATTAAATAAATAAGAATAATTCGGCCTAGGCGCATTGTGAAGTTTGACGATCTTTTTCCTTTTACTTGAAAAGTTTCTATAATCTTGGACCCTGTTACAAAAAGTCTTATTGTCTTGGCGGTAAGACCTACCGCAGTTGGTCCTTGCCTTCGCCTTAAGGTGTTGGCAGGAATAGCGGCCCTCACTTTATACCCAAGGGTCGGTAAGTGGGGGCGCTTTATCATAAACCTGGTAGTTTAGCGTATCTGGATCTACCAGATATGCTAAACTACCAGGTTTATAATCTCGTACATCTGTACGAGAGGGCATATCTATCTAAAAAGAGAAGAAAGCGGATTTAGTTGAAACTACAATTTTTGATGGCAACCTCAAAATTCTAAATCCTCATTTGTTGAACTCAAAAGTTGCCACTTAGGAACGAACAACGCCCTTATTTAAGAACGCCGTCCATACAAACCGTGGTCCAGGGCCTTTTCACTCGGAACATTTTTTCTTTGTATGAGAAACTGTAGTTCACAGGTTCATCGATAGTTGGCGCCACAAGCCATAGTGATGTGCGCTAGTTCGAAACTAGTCAATTTTTTTAATTAGTTTTTCATATTTCTGTACTAGTTTAGGATCGGTTCGCTAGGAGCGCTGTCTTATTTGAAAGAGTGACTACTCTATTTTCTAGTAGTCTACTAATAATTTAAAAACAAGAAGTTGTTCTATAACAAGATCCGTTTATTTACGATCGGATACGTAAGATCTATATGAAATAAGACCGTTATATCTCAGCATATATCATCATCATTACAGCTCATAAACGTCCCCACCGAGGGCCTCGAACCTACCCTGATATAGGGCGATCGGGCCTTAAACGACCACGCCGGCCCAGTGTGGGTTGGTCGACTTCACACACAACCTTCGAGTTTCTTCGCAGGCGTGTGCAAGTTTGTTTTTTCTTCACCGTATGAGCGTCGTATAAACGTACATATGAAAGCGAAATTCGAAAACACATTGGTACGTGACAGGATTCGAACCACGGCCTCCCGGACAGGAGGTAGCGGCCCTTGCCATTATGCCACCGACGCATATATAATATAATGTGTTTGAAAAAGACAGGGATATACGGACATAGATTTCTCTTATACGCGATCATAAATAAACAAATCTTTTTATAAAACATTTTTTTATTCACAATTGGTAAGTCCTTGGCATCATCTCACCTGATGGTAAGTGACGATGATGGCGAAGATGGAAGCGGGCTTACCAAGATTCCCCAACGCAATGGAGAACTGGCTATCTTATCTTCAAGTCGGAACACATCAATGTTATTAACACTGATGTTTGGCGACAAGACTTAGATAAGATGGTGGTAGCTAGCCAGGCGGGCTTAGAAAATACCCTACCACCAACCAAACCGTGTCTTACAAGTTGACCCCACCGGGAATCGAACCCGCGACCTCCTGATGTGAAGCGAATGGACTAACCATTACGCCACGGAGGCGGTTAAAAACATCTTGTTTTCAAATTATCAGTGGACTACGATATTTATGTGCGGCCTGTAGTTGGCCAGACTGTCATCCAGTGTACCTTCACTGGCCGCGTTACCCTGCGTTTGACTGTACATTACCAATGCTTAATTACAACTTCAATTTTTGTGCACCAGCGAACCTGAGCTCCTTGTCTTCCGGCAGTTTCTTGAAGTAGTTCTCCACGTAGTCATCTGTAACTTCGGCCAGGGTCTTGGGGTTCCACTGGGGCTTGTTGTCCTTGTCTATCAGTAGAGCGCGGACACCTGTTAGAATGAGACAACACATTCATTAGCATGTACTGCACCTAAGCTAACAACCCCGAAACGTCCCCTGCTGGGCACGGGCATAGTATTGCAATATGGCTTACAGTAGCGCAACGCCTTTGATGTCGCACGATGCCGCCACAAAGGATTCCCACAACAACCAGTCCTGAGCTTGCCCGCATCCAGCGACATTCACCAGGCCGTCGGTCGACCGAGTAGGAGGTCTGCTACATCTTTCAGTGCTCGGTGGCCACTAAAGAACCTTAGTTCCCTGTCTGTTCTGCGAGTCTACGAGCTATGTGCCCCGCCCACTGTCACTTAAGTTTAGCACACGCACACACAATACACACCCTCCGGGAAGTCGTGGTGTTCCGTGGCACGACAGGCAAGCCGGTACTCCATCTGCAGGCACTGGCCGAGCTCCAGCTGCGCGCCGCGCTGCAGCGCGCGCAGCGTGATCTTCAGCGAGCCCGGACACATTTCGCTCAGGGTCTGTTGATAATAGACATGGGAGGTTTGTTATCATGTACAACTATACCAAAGTATATATATTAGTATTGACGACTATACACTAAATCGATGGACAGACACGGTTATGATAACCATGGGAGGGAACATTCAAAGAGCAGTTCACACAACGGAAAACCACAGATAATAGGTGCGGTAGTACAAAGTCATCACATCAGCTCATATACGTCCCCACCGAGGGGCTCGAGCCTACCCTGAATTAGACCACGCGGGCCCAGTGCGGGTTGGTCGACTTCACACACAACCTGCGAGTTTCTTCGCAGGCGTGTGCAGGTTTCCTCACGATGTTTTCCTTCACCGTAAGAGCATCGGATAAACATACATATGAAATCTAAATTCGAAATCACATTGGTACGTGGCAGGTTCGAACCACGACCTCCCGGACCGAAGGCGGCGGCCCTAGCCATTACGCCACCGACGCTCTCAATAGTCATTATAAGTATTCTATCTCATTCTCACTAATTTTTGATCCCTCTTCGTACATTCGTCTTCTGTGCCAGCAGTTACGATGATACTTTGTGCAGTTGTTGTGGGTGGAAGCCTAGTTATGAACACAAAGTATTATCCTTTTATCACATATTATTGTATATACTCGTATCTTCACTACATATAATAATTTTTATTTTATTTTTAAGGAAAAGTAGGTTACATGATCAAATATGAATTAGATATGGAACGTTAAGAAATTTTCGCCTTTAGGTTACAGATAAGCTTGCTTGACGTACGCCATATGTATAGAGTTTCAATTCCACATGAAACAAATAAAACTGTATTATAACTTATAAGTTGTCAGCGACCGGTTTCGAACACCATCTCTAGGCAGACTATTTATTTACATAATGTGTGGGTAAAATGAAAATTAATTTTAGGGTTACCAAATAATTATGATATCTACAAACTTGGTAAATAACCTAACCAGTCCGGGAGTGCCGACAGAAGTGAAAACTTTTTAGTTTTATAAGTTTTGACCCTCCGAGGGTTCCTGGCGGACGACTAGGTTGACAAAGTTTTGATCCTGCGAGTGTTCCTGGCGGACGACTAGGTTGACAAAGTTTTGACCCTGCGAGTGTTCCTGGTAAGGTGTCGGTGACGGTGTCGCGAGTTCAACGGTTTGTTCCCATCTCAAAAAATGCCCAACGCGCCTAAAGAAGATTTCACTTTAAAAATACCAATGTCTGGGAAAATTAATACAATAATGTAACAGAATTACAATATTAAAATAGGAATACAAACATAAAATAATAATAATATTATTATCATTAAGAATACCTACATCCTAAAATAATGAAAAATATTGTTTTTAATAATAATATTATTATATGTTTTTTTATTCCTATTTACGTAATATTGTAATTTTGTTACATTATCATATTAATTATCCCTGACATTTGTGGTTTTTACCAAATTTATAGATTTGGTAACTTTAAAATTGATTTTAATTGTACCCACACATTGTGTAAATAAATAGTCTGCTTGAAGATGGTGTTCGAAACCGGCCGCTGACAACCTATAAATGCAGTTTTATTTGTTTCATGTGGAATTATCAGTGAAGATATATACAATATGATGATATAATATTCCACCAAGAACCTACAATCAAAAGTATCAACTATTATCCTGATAATGCACCCTGAAAAAGATGCATGCCAATCAGCCAGCTTCCGTTGATGTGTTGATGATGATCCTCATCACATCAGCCAAAAGACGTCCATTGCTGGACATAGGCCTCCCACAAGTTGGGAGGGGAGGAGGATTGCCATAATAGCCATGCTTGGCGCCTCCGATCACAGTGTGCAGTAAAAGATGTTTTTTTCTTTCATCCAGTACGGGATCCTTAGCGTTAGTCCAATTCACACTTGCCCGCTTATATTATTCTTGTTGTTTTACTTTAGGGTTTTTATTTTTTAAATATTTGAATAGATGTAATTTTTGTTCTTGTTAGGACATCCGCCATAATAACTCATATTTTGTGAATTTAACAGACTACCTATTACGGTTCAAACAATACATTATACAGCCCTATCCGGCGCGAATGCGGTCGGGTATCTCATACCCGCCAATTTATAAAACACTAAATATTTCTGAACTGCGTGATTCTTCGAACTCGGCTGGCCGGTAGCTAGAGGGGGTGCCGCAAGGAATGATTTTAAGTTTTTTTTGATTTTTTTTTTGTGAACTACACGTGCTCAAACACACAGCGGGTATGTAATATCTGACCTCATAAAAGTAGATATTAGAATGTTTTATGTTGATTTTTTGTTATCTCGAAGCTAAATTATATAAAACAGATATATTTTTTTAATTTTGTGTGCACAGTTGTTAAAATATCTCAGTTTTTTTAGATATAAAGTCATAGTTCCTAAATATTCTTGATATTTGTGTAAAAAAATACTACTTTGTTTTTTTTATAGAAATATAAATACTTTTTTTAACTAGAACTGGGTAAATTTTATAATTTTACCTCATGTCCCTAGAGTTAATTAATATATTACAGTAATAATAGTCCTTTCAGTAATCAAAATCGACAATTTCTATACTTGGGTATGTCATACCCACCAGGCAGTTGGTGTAACTATTTCTCGCCTCATTCACGCCGGGTTAAAAGTACTACAGACGGGCGCCGTTAACTTAGTAATAGTGGAACCTTAAAAATTAACATACCTTAAGTGTCTTTTCAGACCAACTATTTTTCACTTTCTCAAGCCTCTCTATAATCTCCTCAATAGTAGACGCAGCAAAGCAGTAGTTGATGTGTTTAATGTGCGGGGCCAGGGAGAACTCCTCCGGTGCCTCATTGAACTTGCCGAGCAGGGAGCTCACTTCCGCCTCGCTCTGGCACCGAGATAATAGTTTCTCCAGCTCGTACAAACGCTTGCTTGGAACAAAGTGTGTTGCAATACCAGCTTTGACTACGTCTTTGCCTTTTAATCTGTCACCTGTAAATAGTAACTATCATGCTAAAAATGTTTTACGGTAAGTACAAGCTTATATTTCAGTGTACTAATAATTCAATTCCATAACATTATAGCGTTTACAATTTCATTATTGGCATTATTGGCAGTCACTCACGTATCGTGCATTATCGGGTCGGCCATTATTGGAACCCCATAATGCATTTTTTCAAATTCAAAAAGGGAAGACAACAGGTGCTCCGGAGTTCAGGTGGTCGCCATAGTTCATCATCAGATAACTTCAAAATCTATCCACAATTGATAAGCCCTTGGCATCATCTCACCTGATGGTAAGTGACGATGACGCCGAAGATGGAAGCGGGATTATCAAGATTCCCAAACGCAAACGGGATTGGGCATCTTATCTTCAAGCTGGTACACTGTTAACAATTATGTATGGCAGCAAGACTTAGATAAGATGGCGGTAGCTAGCCAGCGGGGCTATGAAAATGCCCTAACACCAACCAAACAGAGTCTTACAAGTTGAGCCCGCGACCTCGTGGTGTGAAGCAAATGGACTAACCATTACGCTATGGAGGTGGTTAAAAAAACCATTTGGAGATATAACAATTTAATGCCGTAAAAAGTAATTTAAAAAAAACGGTCAAGTGCGAGTCTGACCCGCGCAGGGTAGGGTTCTGTAGTCTTTAAAAAAAATGAATTTTTTAAAAAACAAAATCATATTTGCAGTTGGTAATAGAACATTTTGTATGGAAAATCTAAATCCAACTGCACGTCTTAAGTTGGTCTACTATTACTCCTAAACTAAGAAAGCCTACTTAGCCGTGATAGTTTTCTTTTTAAATTGATTATATGTCCTAATATTACTTTTTTTTTTCAGATGTCCTGAAACAGTGGTTTCGCTTGTACGGAGGGACACTTGGCACAACCAACCCCTGAATCAAAAAATACACTTAGCAAACCCGCAGTAGTTTTAAAAGATCTATTCAACGATACTCCACATGATAGGGTGGCAACGAAAAAAAAATTCACCTCAACATGTAGGGGAGGTATCCTAAAAAAAATATTTTTCAAGATACTACTTTGTCGGCATAATTAATATGTCTGTATATCCATGCCAAATTACAGCTTTCTAGTACTAATAGTCTCTGAGCTAAGTCAAGTCAGTCAAGGCGAAACTACAAGGGTTCCTTGTTGATTTCGGAACTCTAATGAATTATTAACTATATTTATTTCATTTCATAATTGTCTGGTACTTACTGAGGCCATTTATTTATAACATTTGGGCCAGTGACATCATCACTTTTTAACATTTGAAAAAACAAAAAATAACCAGTGACTAAAAATTATAAATTTTCAAATTAAAGTTTATGAAACTTAGTAAGTTAAAAAACTTTTTTCTAACAATAATTATTGGATTTCTGAAATTCACTCTAAAATCGATTGCAAGATTTGAATCATACAAATACCCCGTCGAGATTATAAAAAAAAATTAAACAAGTAATATTACTCCATGCTACAAGGTATCATTCAGGCTTCTAAATTTTAAAATTTTTGTTGCCCACTACCTTCCACGAGAATACATACAGTATGTCATTGGTCAATCATAAGTATTTTTATCTGGACATGGGATTGAACTAATTACTAGACCGCGGAGCGCAACAGCTGTTTCATTTAATTTTTTTTGTTATTTTTAACCATGGTGCTTGACTGGCTAAAATAAAAATCCAATTTTAGCTAGGCAAGCAATATAATTATGGGAAGGACTGGATGTCCCGTTTACTTACCAGTCAATCCCAAATAAAGTCCTAGGTTAACCTGCAACCTCGGCAGGAAGTGTGATCCTCCTACATCAGGAAACAATCCTATTCTTGTCTCCGGCATGGCTATAAGCGTTTTCTCTGTCGCCACTCTGTACCGGCCGTGAACGGAAATACCCAAACCTCCACCCATTGTGATACCATCTATAAACGCTATGTATGGAATCTTATAATTGCCTATTACGTAATTAACATTGTATTCTGTAAAGAAGAATCTTGGCCCTTCAACCCGATCTATGGCAGATTTTACGTCACCACCAGCACAAAAGGCTTTTTCACCAGCACCCTTGATGATGACTAGAGACTTGCTGCTTTCCCATTCCTGTAGTTGCGGCAGTAATTTTGTTACCATAGATGTGTTGAGGGCATTCAGAGCTTTCGGCCGGTTTAGTGTAACAATGCCGGCGTTGTTTAAAGTTTCAAATAGGACATCCGACTCCTGGCTAGACATTGTACGCTTCAGGAGCACAGATGTGTTTCTTGTGAAGTTTATTCCTAGTTTGAACATCTGAAAAAAAATTGAGCTCATTTAAAGGTTTTTAAATTATTGGCTTAGTTAATAATATTATCGGTTGTAGTGCTTTTAAAAGGGCTTTATTTATACTTTATATATATATCTATATATATAAAGTTATCCGAGTATTTTTAAAGCGAGATCCACACCATCCGATTCGATCTGATCCTAATTATTGGATGAAATTGGATAATGTATTGTTCAACAGATCCTTGTTTTATTATTATTATTACAAAATCAGACGATAGGATATTCCAACCATGCTTTTCCTGAAATCGGATCTTAAATCGGAAGGTGTATTGAACATTCGAGATACTACATCCGACAAACCGTCTCACTTACAAACGCACCAGCATTGACTTCAGACATAAGTAAGCAAAATGTCATCTGACAAAGAAAACAATATGCTATTAGACCGCAAATACTTTAAGTTGTTTTTGGAGACTTATAAAAAATGTTACTGCTTGTGGGACACTATATGACACCAGAGTATTTTTTTATCCACAGTTAATAAACCCTTGGCATCGTCTCACCTGATGTCTAGTGAAGATGGAAAGGGACTTCCAACCAAGATTCCTCAACGTAATGGAGAACTAGCTATGTTATCTTCAAGCCGGAAAACATCAGTGCTGTTAACACTGTTGTTTGGCAGCAAGACTTAAGATAAGAAAGTGGTAGATGGCCAGGCGGGAATAGAAAATGCCCTACCACCAACTAAACTGAGTCTTACAAGTTTAACCCACTGGGAATCGAACCCGCAACCTCCTTGTGTAAAGCGAATGGAATAGCTATTATGCCACAGAGACGGTTAAATCATAGACTTATTAGTATATATAGAGTATTCAAATAGAGACTTAAGAATTAAGGCCTATGAAAGCCTATTGTATGTTTTTAAAAAGCTTCAAAAAAATGTTACATTGACTGATAAGAAAAATAAAATTGACAGTTTAACATGTCTGCATCGAGTCACCACTAAAGCCAATGTGATAAAAGGAACTCTGAGACTCTGACTTAGGATTTCTGACGAATTGGATAAAGATTGGAAGGTGTGGATCGTGCACTCCGACCCAATTTTGCTACATTTTCTGTTTTTGTTAATTTTTTAAAAAGTACTTACCCGTTTTGGATAAACTTATTATCTGACCAGGGTCAACCCTGGAGGCATGACAATCAAGAAAAATTTAAAATGGTTTACAATCGGTTAAGTAATTGCTTAACATACATTAAAAAAACATGCAGTCGAATGGAGAACCAACCTCCTTCTTTTTTAAGTTGGTTGGTCCTTTTTTAAGTACTGATATGAAATGTACCTACTTAAGCAAACATTATACAATTTGTAAAGGAATATTGTAAGTACAAAAAGCCTGAAATTCTGATACAACGTGATTAACACTTGGTAAGTACTTAGTTTAATGTACGAAACAAGTAAATAATTACATAATGCCGGCGTGGTACTCACTGTTGTCATGAACGTTGTAATCGTAGGTTGTAATACTTTTATTGAACTTTTCAACTCTACAAAAAGCCGTATTGTATGCAAAGCAGACGCTCACACAAAAGAGGATTAAAAAGTAGAAATTACGAATTCTACTACAAACACTATTACAGTTTCTTTTTATGTGATATACCTTGCAACTGAAGATAAAGTTCAAAAACAAGTTTAAAACAGGTAAAAATCCACTACGCACCGCACGAAGTCCGCTGTTTTGACTGTTTTGCACACGATAACACATTGGCCAGCCAAGTGCGAGTCGGACTCGCGCACATGGTTCCGTACTTACCATCAAGGCCCAATCCTAATATTATAAATTTGAAAATGTGTTTGTTTGTTTGTTACCTTTTCACGCTTCAACACCTTGACCAATCTTGATAAAATTTAGCATGCAGGTAGCCTGTGCCACGGGGTAGGACAAAGGCTACGTTTAATACCGTGAAAATAGCATAGTCCGATGCAGTTCCTAAGAGAACTGAAAAAAAACTCTTTTTGGTTAATTCCTTTAATATCGCAACGGAACAGTCCCGCTGGTATAACTACCAGATACGCCAAACTACCAGGCTTATGATTATGATATAGCGTCCCCACTTAAATCGGAACGGAACAATGGATTGTTGTGATTTTTTGCAAAGAGATTGTCAAGGGGGTGGGAAAGTACATAATCGACTAATTATAAGTACCATATTCTGACATAATTCCTGAGAGATCTGGGAAAACTCATTTCCACACTCGCGCCTCTCGGCATCGTAACGGAGCAACAGATTGAAATATTTTTTGTATAGAATGGGTTGTGGGGGTGGGAATCTGTAGAAAACTCATGTCCACGCTCACGAGCTGCTTGCGGCTCGCGCACCACTCACCCTCAAGACAGTCATAAAAACGATGTCCACACGGGCGAAGTCGCGGGGAAAAGCTAGTACGTACAATATATTTATATTATCATATCAAGTAAAAGACGTCCACTGCTGGACAAAGGTGTCCCCGCAAGGATTTCCACAACGACCGGTCGTGCGTTGCCCACATCCAGCGGCTTTCCGCAACCTTCACCAGGTCTTCGGTTCACCGAGTGGGAGGCCTACTTACGCTACGTTCACTCGAGTTTACTGCTCCAACGGCTATTCTGTTCTACGACTATATGTAATACTAGCTTTTGCCCGCGGCTTCGCCCGCGTGGACATAGCTTTTATGACTCTTTTTGAGGGTGAGTGGTGCGCGAGCCGCAATCAGCTCGCAAGCGTGGACATGGGTTTTCTCCCGGTACCTCAGGAACTGCATCGGGCTATTCGGATTAGCAGTCTTTGTCACTTCCCACCCCTTCAACAAATTCTACCTATACAAAAAATTACTTTAATCCGTTGCTCCGTTGCGACGCCACCGACGTGCGCGAGCGTAGAAAACAGTTGTCCCCAGATCCCTCGGGAGCTATGTCAGGATATACTTATTAGTAAATTATATCATTTTCCACCTCATCTCTGTGCTAAAAATCACACCAACCCATTTATTCGTTACGATTTTAAATAACTTAACAAACAAAGAGTATTGTTTTAGTTTCCTCAGGAACTGCATCGGGCCATGATAATTTCCACAGATAAAAAGTAGACTGTTTCATTCCCAGTGATACAGGCTCCCTACATGCCAAATTTAATCAAGATTGGTAGAGGTGTTGAAGTGTGAATAGGTAACAAACAAACACATTTTCACATTTATAATATTAAGTAAGGATTTCTAAATCTTAAATAACATATAGAGCGTTGGTGGCAGAACGGTTAGGGCCACTACCTCCTGTCCGGAAGGCCGTGGTTCGAATCCTGCCACTTACCAATATCTATACGAATATCGATTTCGTACTGGTATGTACGTTTATCCGACGCTCTTATGGTGAGAAAAACATCGTGAGGAAACCTGCACACGCCTGCGAAGAAGCTTATGTGTGAAGTCAATCAACCCGCAATGGGCCCGTGTGATCGTCTAAGGCCTGATCGCCCTAACTCAGGGCAGGTCGATCCTCTTGGTGGGGACGTATATAAATTGATATGATGAAATAAAACATATACCTATACTATCAAAAAACTAATTCAAATCATTATATCAATCAAGTAAAAAAAATCCTAAAAATATTAATATGGGTCAAATCTGCGAGTCCTATCAACTCCAAAGGAGCCCATAACGCACTTCTCGTTGCCGCGCTGGATGGCAATAGACAACCTTAGCAGCAGGTAGGACCTCATGTCACATCTCCTCTCTCGAAGGCGACGGCCAATCTCCTTTGTGAAGGCAAGGTCTCTGAGGGTTCAGCAGCCGGTTGTCTCACAGACCAACGGCACAAAGCAGTAATTTGCCTCTAAGACCGAGTACTTATTATGCTTCTTTCTCGCCGCAAATTGAGCAGCAGTACCGTATGGGTGAGGAGTGAGGCAGAAAAAGTGATGTCCCAAAGCAAGCATGTTCCTCTCTGCCATAGAACCTGTTTAAAACCTCCGGCCTTTTGCCATCAGATCGACTAAAGCCCTGCGGCTGCAACAAAGATGGAATATTCCATCTGGCCGAGACCAGTGCCCTCCGAGTGAGGTCATTATGGAATTGGTGACGTGGGAATCTTCACAAACAACGACCGCAACTCAGTGAGTGATGGCCAATTGCCTCCACAGTGGACCCGCAAATACATTGATGAGGTTCACAGATATTGATATTGCAGGCGGAGAGCAACTGCCACACGCAAATAGACGTCGTCAGAAGAGTTCCCGTTTCTGTGCCTCCTGATAAAAGATGCTAAACTCGATTTATCTGTTTTTAATTTTTTTACACATTTTTAATGTGTAAAAAAATACGTATCTGTTCGTCTATGAAACACATCGCTACTCGCCATAGTTCCAGAGTTACAGTTGTGTAAAATAACTTATGCTGAAAAATACATAAAAGAAACCCACTCAAAAGTATGAAATAATATTTTCATCTCTCCTGTTCGGAAAGTTTAATTTTCATGAGTAGATAGCCGGGCGGAACATTGCTTTTCCATCCCTAGGGAGGAAAGTATTGTCATCCCTAGGGTGGAAAGTATTGTCATCCCTAGGGTGGAAAGTATTTTTTTTTTATTGCCAGCCACGGAGTCGAAGATAATTGAGTTACATCATATTATTAAATTACATTAAAATAAGAGGTTTTCATATAACTTAACTCAACTAAACATTAAACGACGTGTTTTTTTAGATCTATAGGTTGATATTAAATCATTATGCTGCGCGCCATATTGCAATGATAACATTACATTTTTTTTTCAATTTTCGCCATGGCCACCTAGATGCACGTCGTGACTATCTCGATTAGGTACAATCTAGTCGGCCGTGGCTAGCGGCCATTGCGAAAAGGTTGGAGGCTGGGTATAGGTAAGCTTAAATTATTGATATCTAATTAATACTTTATATCATCATATAAATAATTCATTTCCTTACAGTCGAAATGAAAAGAAGAGTGTTTAACTCGGGTGAAATGACCCATTCCACCCTCGAACTATTGGCGCTCTCAGTTCGTTCGAGCGCCAGAAATATCTCGAGTGAAATGGGTCACTTTCTTCCTTTGATTAACAATCTACTATTTAATGCTTTAATACAACTTAAGCGCGTTTTATTATCCCTGAAGTGCCATCTTTTGACATTCTGCTTCCAAGATTATAATGTGTGGTATGTGTAGTTTATATGTGGAAAAAAGGACTCTATTCTTATTATTGTAAGTATCGATGGATAATTTCCCACGGGACCTCTTTAGTTTTCCGGGATAAAGAATACCCGACTATACAATGATGGTCAAAACACCCCATCCCAATGTAAAGGTTTCATATTGTTACGTTGAGCCATTCTAAAGATACATTTTTTTGCATTCCTGAAGGAACCCTTAATTTTTTTGGGATTCACAATGTCCCAGTTTTAGTTAGCGATAAGGGTATCAACGTGTAAAATTTGATTGTAATAGGTCAAGCCACATTTGCGTGGTGAGCCATGATATAAATGAATACTTTTGATTTTCCCACGGGTACTCTTGAATTTTCCGGGATAAAAAGTATCCTATATGTTAACCCGGGCTATAAGGAACCACCATACAAAATTTCATCAAAATCGGCCCGGTAGTTTTTGCGTGATGCGCGAACATACAGACAGACAGACAGACAGACAGACAGACAGACAGACAGACAGACAAAAATTCCAAAAGTTGTTGTTTTGGCCTCTGTATCGTTAGTAATGTTTACCACAGTTATTATTTTCCAAAAATATTTCATGTACAGACACGGCCCCGTTACAGTTTTATTATATTATAGATTAAATAAATGACCCAACTTACTACTAAACTTTGACACTTGTTTGACGTATAGTATAGACGTCATAGTAGTTATATACTCCTTGTGACGTATTACCAAAGTAGGTATATATATTAGCCGCTCCGCTGGAAAACCCCAGCAACTAACTGGTCTTCTCGGTGAACTGGCAAAACATAATTAAAAACGCTAAACACGTTAAAAAACCGACTTCCATCACAACAAATTAGTACATTTTTGCATTATTATTTTTGGTTTTTGTTAATTTTCTACTAAAGTACTACACCGATTTTGATAAAATTTATATGGGACCACTAGCTTTCAAATAAAAAAAGAATCGTAAAAATCGGTTCACCCAGTCAAAAGTTCTGAGGTAACAAACATAAAAAAAAACATACAGACGAATTGAGAACCTCCTCCTTTTTGGAAGTCGCTTGAAAATTGCGACTGAACTGCGCAACTGGCACCGAGAATACCACTGTTTGCCGCGAGTTTTTCATAATATTTGTATGAAAATTATATATACAAGCAATATTAATAAAATGTTTTAATTTTTTTTTCAAAATCATGTACTTAATTAGTAATTAAGTTATATTTATAGTAAATTCACAGTTATAATTTGAAAATTAAACATTTTAACGATTTTCAATATTAATATCTTATTTAAAAACTTAATGTATGTTTAATTAATGTTTTATTTACAAATTGAATGTAGATTATAAAAGAAACAGTAAAATAAATACACATCTTCTATGCATATTTTTAAACAACAATGACATTCGCCCATAAATACTCGGTAACTCGCTATGAAACGTATTCAAATTCAAAAATTCAAAAATCTTTATTCGTGGTAAACATGGTGATTTTAGATGTTAATAACATAGGAGCTCTCATGTCTAGCTGAGTACAGCATACAAATTAAAATAATAAAAATATAAAAAATAAAAATTAAGACAATATTGGCACAATTGTATCTAAGGATGTCATTAAATAATGTCTAAATAAACAGTAAAAAAAATTATCGATTAATAAGCTGGAAATTGATTGTACACAAAAAATTCATTAATACTATAAAAATTCATATCTAGAAGCCACTTAAATAATTTACTACACATTTGATTAAAATTCATTGTTTTAAATTGGTCTGGTACCTTGTTATATATTTTAACACACATACTATAACTGTTCTTTAGATAAAGTGATGTCCTTGGATAATGGCCTAGAGCTAATTTTAATGGGTGCCTCACTGCCCTTGGGTTGACTTCTGACACAGTTTTAAAAAGAAATGGATGCTGCTTCACAAACTTACATACTTCCAAGACATACATGGAGGGCAGTGTCAGTATTCTTAAAGTTTTAAAGAGCGGTTTACAGCTGTCATAGGGACCAGCTCCGGATATAGCTCGGACACATTTCTTCTGAGTAATAAAAGCTCTCTGTACGTAGGAGCCGTTTCCCCAGATTAGCAAACCATATCGTAGAGCTGAACTCACATATCCATGATACGCAGACAAAGACAAGTGTTGTGAAGCAATGCGTGTCAGTCTACGAAGAGCATAAACAAATTGATTAATTTTTTTACAGACTTTATCAATGTGCATTTCATAACTAAGATGTTTATCTAATATTATTCCCAAGAATTTAATATTTTCTACCTCTTCGAAAGTTGTACCCTCGTATTGAATATTCAATTTAATAGCTTTACTTTACCATGTTTGAAACTGGACATAATTAGTTTTTGTTAAATTTACTTGTAGTTTATTTAGTTTTAGCCAAGAAATTACATTATTAACTGTATTATTTACATTAGCCTCATAATTATTTAAATTGTCACCACTAGATGAAACAACAATAGATATATCATCCGCAAATAATGTTATTTTATTAGTTGTAACATCTGGCAAGTCATTTATGTAGAGCAGGAATAATAGGGGGCCTAGAACGCTCCCTTGGGGCACACCGGAGTTATTAATAATGCTATCGGAATAGTAGTCAACAAGATCATTTTTTTGGTTAATTTTACTTAAAACAACACATTGTCGTCTGTCAAGTAGATATGATGTGAACCATGATAAGGCCGGTCCTCTAACTCCATATTTTTCGAGTTTATGCAGGAGAATTTCATGGTTTACAAGGTCAAAAGCCTTTGTCATGTCAAAAAAGAGCACCGTTACATAATTTTTTGCGTCGATATTCTTTGTTATAATGTCAATCAACTTAAATACAGCCAAAGTAGTGGACATACCTTTACGAAAACCGTGTTGTTTTGTTTTAATAATATTAAACTTATTGCAAAAGTTTATTAGTCGGTTACACATGCATTTCTCAAATATTTTGGCAAATATTGATATCAGCGTTATTGGTCTGTAATTAGAAGGATCAGTGGTATCACCTTTTTTATGGATTGGCTTAATAATCGAGTATTTTAGTAGGTCAGGGAATATTCCTTTCTCAAAAGAAAGATTCACCAAGTAGGTCAGGATATTTACCAACTCGTTTTTACACTGTTTTATAATGCCTGTTGAGACTTCATCAAAACCACAGGCGTGTGAATTATTTAAAGATTGTATTATGTTAGATATCTCGAAAGTAGTAAATGGTTGAACAAAGAAAGAATTTGAGAGTGATTTTATTGTATATTGAGTATTAGTTGGTATGTCAGGAAGTGTTTGGGCAGTAGTCAGATTTGTAAAAAAATTGTTAAATGTCGAGACTATTCTATTAGGATTAGTAATAATGTTATGGTTAATATTTAAGTGATCAATCTCTTTATTGAAGGATTTGCTGACACTCTCTTCTTTAATTACCGTCCATGCAGCTTTGCATGTGTTTTTACTATTTGCAATATATCTTTTATAGCCAGCTTTTTGTGAGGACGAGATACATTTTCTCAATTTTTTAGAATAATTAAGGTAATTATTTTTACTTAATTCATCTCTATTCTTGTAGTACTGAAAGCGAAGGGTTCTTTTTTTTACTTACATGAAAGAAAAGTTTTATTGGTCTAAGTAGTCTTTCGCTCTTAGAACGCGGCGTTTGTCTTTCCTTTTCTTTTAGGTAGGGCATAGGTAAAAGAGTGATAAAATAACAACCATAACAACTTAATATTCTGGAATAAATCTTTTTCTTATCTCTTCTTTCTTATAAACATAACTAAAGTCATTATTTTTTGCGCTAAAACAAACCCATATACCAGCAAGTAAGTTTTGTCAGCTCCGGCAATAATGTATCGCGACTAGCAGCTGGACTTTGCCAGTTTGACCATGTTTTGAAAAATGGCCGCTGCCACTGAGCGGCTAGTACTAAAGTATTATCTATCTTATATATATCCTTTATTGTACACAAACATTTAAATGACAAGAACTTAGAGAGGACGTGTACAAAGGTGGACTTATCTCCATAAAAGATCTCTTCCAGCCAACCTTACCGGGTGTTAGGAGACTTTAAAAGTATGGGAGGCAAACCTGTGTGTACTTGATAATCATACAAACTAAATAAAATACAATTAAATATAAACTAACCTAATCTACGTACATAAATAAAACATACTTATAATAAATAAATTAATACCATATTTTAATACATAACTAAAATTACAATAGAATAATACATAATAACCCTAAAGAAAATGTTTGTTTTTGACCCGCCCATTATTTTTAGTTTTGTTAAGTTGATTACTTATTTGTAAATCCGACACATGTTCTGTAAAAAATAGCTACCTATTACGGTCCAAAGATACAGCCCCTTAAATGTCGGACAAACAGACGGACGGACGGTGTATGCCTTCGTTGTAGGTAGGCTTAGTAATTACCTAATTATTAAGTACTAGCTTTTGCCCGCGGCTTTGCCCGCGTGGACATAGCTTTTATGACTCTTTTCGAGAGTGAGTGGTGCGCGAGCCGCAATCAGCTCGCAAGCGTGGACATAAGTTTTCTCCAGGTACCTCAGGAACTGTATCGGGCTATTCGGACCCCCTCAACAAATTCTTTACAAAAATAACTTTAATCCGTTGCTCCGTTGCGACGCCACCGACGACGTGCGCGAGCGTAGAAAACAGTTGTCCCCAGATCCCGCGGGAACTATGTCAGGATATACTTATTAGTAAATTATATCATTTTCTACCTCATCTCTGTGCTAAAAATCACATCAATCCATTTTTTTGTTGCAATTTTAAATAACTTAACGAACAAAGAGTATTGTTTTAGTTTCCTGATGAAATGCATCGGGCTATGATAATTTCCAGAGATAAAAAGTAGACTATTTCATTCCCAGTGATACAGGCTATCTGCATGCCAAATTTCTTCAAGATTGGTAGAGGTGTTAAAGTGTGAATAGATAACAAACAAACAAACACATTTTCACAATAATAATATTAAGTACGGATTTCTAAATCTTAAATAACATATAGAGCGTCGGTGGCTTAACGGTTAGGGCCACTACCTCCTGTCCGGAAGGCCGTGGTTCGAATCCTGCCACTTACCAATATCTATACGAATATCGATTTCATATTTTTAGGAAATGTACGTTTTTCCGACGCTCTTACGGTGAGAAAAACATCGCGAGGAAACCTGCACACGCCTGCGAAGAAACTTGAAGGTTACGTGTGAAGTCATTCAACTCGCAATGGGCCCCCGTGATCATCTAAGGCCTGAGCGCCCTAACTCAGGGCAGGTCGAGCCCCTTGGTGGGGACGTATATAAACTGATATGATGGAATAACATATATACCTATATTATCAAAAAACTAATTCAAATCATTATATCAATCTAGTAATAAAATTTCCTAAAAATATTAATATGGTTTAAATCCTTGAGTCGTATCAGCTCCAAAGGAGCCCATAACGAACTTCTCGTTGCCACGCTGGATGGCAATAGACAACCTTAGCAGCAGATAGGACCCGGAGCGGGCTTCACATCTCTCTCGAAGGTGACGGCCAATCTCCTCAATGAAGGCAAAGGCCTTTGAGGGTTCAGCAGCCGGTTGTCTCACAGACCAGCGGCACAAAGCAGTAATTTGCCTCCAAGACAGAGTACTTCTTATGCTTCTTTCTCGCCGCAAATTGAGCAGCAGTACCGTACGGGTGAGGTGTGAGGCAGAAAAAGTGGTGTCCCAAAGCAGGCAAGTTCCTCTCTGCCATGGCACCTGTTTAAACCCTCCGGTCTTTTGCCATCAGATCGACTAAAGCTGCAGGCGCCGGCATCAAAGATGGAATATTCCATCTGGCCGAGACCAGTGCCCTCCGAGTGAGGTCATTAAGGAATTGGTGACGTGGGAATCTTCACAAACAACGATCGCAACTCAGTGCGTGATGGCCACCGTGGACCCGCAAATACATTGATGAGGTTCACAGATATTGATATTGCGGGCGTAGAGCAACTGCCACACGCAAATATAGTCGCCGTCAGAAGAGTTCCCATATCTGTGCCTCCTGTTAAAAGATGCTAAACTTGATTTATGTGTTTTTAGTTTTTTTACACGACTGCAATCTGTAAAAAATCCTATCTTTTCGTCTATGAAACACATCGCTACGTGCCATAGTTCCAGAGTAAGAGTTGTGTAAAGTAGCGTATTCTGAAAAATACTTAAAAGAAATCCACTGAAAAGTATGAAATAATATTTTAATGTTTTAACACAACTTAAGCGCGTTTTATTATTCCTGCAGTGCCATCTATTGATATTTTGCTGCTATGATTATGATGTGTGGTATGTGTAGCTTATATGTGGAAAAAGTACTGTATATTTATTATTGTAAGTATCGATAGATAATTTCCCACGGGAACTCTTATAGTTTCCCGGGATAAAGAATACCCGACTATACAATGATGGTCAAAACACCCCATCCCAATGTAATGGTTTCATATCGTTACGTTGAGCCATTCTGAAGATTATTTTTTTTTGCATTCCTGCAGGAATGATTATTTTTTTTGGGATTCACAATGTCCCAGTTTTAGTTCGCGATAAGGATATCAACGTGTAAAATTTGAGTGGTGAGCCATTCTATAAATGAATACTTTTGATTTTCCCACGGGAACTCTTGAATTTTCCGGGATAAAAAATATCCTATATGTTAACCCGGGCTATAAGGAACCACCATACAAAATTTCATCAAAATCGGCCTGGTAGTTTTTGCGTGATGCGCGAACATACAGACAGACAGACAGACAGACAAAAATTCCAAAAGTTGTTGTTTTGGCCTCTGTATCGTTAGTAATGTCCACCACAGTTATTATTTTCCAAAAATATTTCATGTACAGACACGGCCCCGTTACAGTTTTATTATATTATAGATATACAATGAGTACGGAACCCTAAAAAGAGCTGTCAATGTGAACGTAAGCTGCGGTCTGTTTTGCACATCGTTTCGTTTGTTCCTAATTGTTCTCACAGTCAAATATTTATGCAAATAAAATATTTGTAATACAAGGAATTTGTACATAATAATAGCTATTTGTACTATGATAAGCATCAATTAAATAAATACCTATAAAATCTGTCAATCAGCTATGTAAATGACTGGACTTTTTGGCGGAAATTTGTGTCGTTTAGTCATGTTCAGTTACTTATTCACTTTTCTTTTAATATCCGAAAAAATACATTTTGGTGCATTTTGTGGTTTTTGATGTTTAATATTTGTGTGTAGGATAATGAAATAAAAGTGTGTATACTGTGTTTCAAGTTCCCACAAGAAGTCCGCGAAAGCTTTAGCAAAACTGCTATCATTTTGCTAGTTACGTAGTTTAGAGACTATAGACATGATGTGAAAGTGAAGAAATAGTGACCTGGAATATTGAAAAATAACTAGAGGTAAAATCTACAAATACTAATGAAAAAATATTATACTGAAAACTAGGCGTTATGGCCAATGAGCCTTTGCCTGCCCTAAAATGGGCGAAAAAAAATAAAATCAGCTGATGATGACTGATTCCACAAATCCAATAAATTCGATCTGTGACTGATTCTTATGACTCCTCTATACGATGGCCATCATCTGCTAGCGAGAGAAACAAAGCTACAAGTAAGACAAGGTCGTCCTTACATCTTTACTCTTCTTACCTATAGCTTTATCCCTTTTGCTAGCCCATGATGGCATATCGTGTATAGGAGCCATAACATTGACGCAGTGATGAGAGCTGAAAGTTTATAACCTCCTCAACTCATGTATTTAATTAGTTTTGTCCTTTCTTTGTAAAAACTAGCTAAGAAATGGGTGTAACGAGAAAACTATTGAATTGGTACGCAAAAATGTCTCCATCTCGCGGCCGCGTGAAGCCTCCCTATAAACATGTCGTACAAATCGGCGATCCTACACTTCGGCGCGTTTCAGAGCCAGTCCTCCCTGAAAAAATAAAGACTGAGGAAATTCAAAAGGTTATTCAGAAATTGCAAATAGTCCTTCACAAGTATGGAAGCGTTGGAATGTCTGCGCCTCAGATTGGAGTAAATATGAGGATATTTGCGATGCTACTAACGAAAAAGCAACTCTCCCAGATTCCCAAAGAAACGGCTGCTTTTAGGGGTATGGTGGAAGTACCATTCAATGTAAGTAAGTAATATCCCCTTATTCCCTTAAAAAATGTGTGGTTTGTTGTATTTAAAAAAAATGTGTTTGAAAACACTAATTTTCAGGTCTTTATCAATCCTAAAATGAAGGTGATAGACTATCAGAAGGTGGTTCATCCTGAGGGCTGCGAGAGCGTCAGAGGGTTCTCTGCCGATGTGGCGCGATACAAGGAAGTGGAAATTACAGGTAACTTTTATCTTCTGTAAAAACAAACAAATATGTTAACTGGACAGTATGAAAATGGAAAAAATATATTATTTTCAGATGAAACAAAAATACACATGACAAATTCATACTGAAAGCGCTATGTTAAACATCCAATAAGCCATGCATTCAACTATTACGCAAGTAGCATTGTTAACTCCTCAAGTGTACGCGTATCTGCTATGGATACTATGTCAAAACTCCGTCAAGCATGCTGGTATCAACAGAAAACAGAAAATACAAAACTTAACCTCTTATATTTTATTTATTTTCAAGAAAACAATAGACAATTAATATAATGATTACAAAGGAAATTTTACTTGCTAACTAGATCAGTAATCAGTTTTTGCATATAAAAAATTAATGAGAAATCATTGAAAAAAAAATTCAGCAATGCATGCGGTCCACTGCAACCCTAAACTACATTGCGCGCTTGAGGGTTGGCGGGTTCATTTGATATGCACACTTAAGAAGTTAAGCATGGTGGTGGAAATATGCCTTTACAACCGCAGAAAATAATTTACTCTGACTTTTTTGAAATTCACAAGACTTTTTCATAGATGCCTAAGTATCATGTAAAAAATAAACAAAAAAATCCTGAAATCTCTGGTTTCCTGAAAACTTACCCTCACGAGTGTGGGGCTTAGGAGATAGCTCGAGATGTGAGTTTTGTCCAGTTTGGGGATATGTTTTGATATAAAATGGAAATTAAATTAATTAAGCAATGTTTAAATCATCATTTATATATTAACAATATTAATAATGAGTCATTGTACATCTGGCATAATGTATTTGACACAACAATCAACAGTCTTATTAGACAACTAAAATTTTTCTTCCTTACTTAGGTCCTTAATCATTTTTTGCTATAAAACTTATAAAAATCAATACAAACATTACCATTAAAGTTTCCACCCAGACTCTCTCACCTGTCCCTCCTTTTCCTCTAGCCTGTCCTCTTCCCGTAACCCGCCCTTTACCTCTTGTACTTGGTGTTCCTCTTGAACAACCTCTTGTACTAGCCAGTCCTTGTGATGTTTTCCTGCCTTATCTTCCTCTAGTGGATCCCCTGCTTCTGGATGTTGTTGGGATAAGTGGTGGTGCCTCATCCACTTCGGTGGACTCATCGTCAGAACCAGATATACTCTCTTCTAGGTGTTCTAAGACTCTCGGCACAATATCATCTTAATCATCGGCAAATTCCTCAATTTCTGTGTCATTTCCATGTTCTAATATTTGTTCATCTTGGTCATCCTTGAGAGGTTTCCTAAAAAAACCCTTGGTAGACGATCATACATACATGAAAATCATGTTTAGGTACAAAAATGTATGAATGTCAATTTAGTATGTATCACCTAACCTACACGATCGTGCGTCCTTGATTTTGTGTCTAAGTAAGCGTGCTAGGTTAAAATTACATACATATAGGTGTAAAACAACACTTATTTCAGTAAACCATTTAAACAAAAGAATAAAAATTGCATTAATTTAATTAATAGCCAATTACTTACCCGGGCGACTTTGCGCGCCAAAATACGCAACCATCCTTCTCTGTGGTAACGGGCGACTAACAGGTTCAAACCTGCTTGCAAAGGGCCCTGGCATATATTTTCGATTAAAAGGATGGTGGTCTCCCGATCGATCGAGGCCGGTTGCGTCCCGAAAAATCAAATCGCGTAGGCGCCAGAATTTTTGAAAATCAAGTCTCACTAACATATCAAGTCGGTTGTTAAGGGATATTGAAAGTATGGGTACGTTAGTACTAATATATATACTGTGGTATGGGGATGATTTTTCGGATGTGGAGTTGGACCCGTTCGAAAGATGGAATGTTTAATGGATCAATATCAGTATAAAAAAACTCTTAGAGGAGACAAGGATTCCCTACTCTGATGACTATTTGCCTCTCACCTGCATTTTTCAGCACGACAATGACCCTAAACACATGGCTAAGTGTCAAATCTTTTCTTAGGGAACAGCATATTTCTGTCTTAGACTGGCCTGCAAATAGTCCAGATTTAAACCCTATAGAAAATCTGTGGTAATTTGTTAAAAAGAATTGTTGAAGTGTGGAACTCAATCCCACTCGAAAAATGTCTTGACATTGCTTGAATCAATGCCATGTTGTTGCAGAGCTGTTATTGACGACAAAGTCTACACAACCAAGTATTAACTATAACAAAATTTAGTAGACTGAACAGTATCACGTAAATAATATAATACTGATAATTTGATGTGTACCAATGTGTTTTCGAATTTCGATTTCATATGTACGTTTATCCGACGCTCTTACGGTGAAGGAAAACGTCGTAAGGAAACCTGCACACGCCTGCGAAGAAACTCGAAGGTTGTGTGTGAAGTCGACCAACCCGCACTAGGCCCGCGTGGTTGACTAAGGCCCGATCGCCCTAATTCAGGGTAGGCTCGGGCCCCTTGGTGGGGATGTATATGAGCTAATAAAAAGACGAAGAATATATTTTATTTTTATGCTATTTGTTGTTTCATTACCAAATAAAAAAGTGTTATGAATGGCAGAATATCTTGAATAATATTAGCATCCGTTGGAATGATTTCTAATTATATGTCCACCACTGTATAAATTTGAAGATGAATATAGGTGCTTTATAAGTTTTTATTTTCCATCACCACATAAAACCTCAAAATTATTTAATAATTATTGAATGATTATTCCCAAATATAAGAAAGCAGTTCTTAAAATTCTTAATAATAATATTTCACACTAAAATCAACAGATTTTATGATGTTGTTAGTATCCTTCATATAAATAAATAAAATTAAAAGTAAATACTAATTTTTAAAACTTATTTCCAAGGTTTGGACTCTAATGGAGATCCAACATCGAAGACATTCAAAGACTGGGCAGCGCGGATAGCGCAGCACGAGCTAGACCACCTCGATGGCAAGCTGTATA
Organism: Coleophora flavipennella; assembly: GCA_947284805.1. Taxonomy (NCBI): domain Eukaryota; kingdom Metazoa; phylum Arthropoda; class Insecta; order Lepidoptera; family Coleophoridae; genus Coleophora; species Coleophora flavipennella. The sequence continues at coordinate 4,988,964 of OX369297.1, forward strand.
CCGACATTATGGACCGGAAGAGCCTGTACTGCACCGTCTGGGATGAGGTTAACGTTTCACAGGGGAAGTTAGCCATACCATTTACTCCAGAGTAACTTGTGAACAATTATTGCTATTGTGTGTGTGTGAATTTAAAAGATTTTGTATTTACAAATGGCTACTGTTTCTCGTGCAATATTTGTACATTGCCATAGATATGTTTTGGTCCGATTGTAAAATTGGGCAGATCATGAAAAGCCCGGGCGTATCATTTAGGGGCACCGAAAAAAAACTTAGGTTAGTTTAGAATTTCTAGTCCTCCATCAACTCGGTATTTTTCGGAGTCCAGAGACATTTCATAATCTGAACATACTTACGTTCCAGCATATTCGATTGACACGACTCATAAGAGCGCGCGCGATTCCTATACAAAATGCATTACATGCGTAGTTCCATTTATTTGTCTAACCGAAGTTCGGCTTATGTGTCGCAGAAGACCTGTTTTCACATAAAAAACGTTCCAGCCGAATTTACGCGACGTAAGTTCCGTATAGTGTGTCTGTCTGTCTCCACAGTTAGTTTACGAGAGATTACTATTTGCTTATCCAGAATAGATAACACAGTTTATTTCCCGTGGTCCAGTGCTTAGCTAGTCTAAGTGTCACGGTAGAGAAAATTATCTTGGCACCGGTAGTGCCAATCAATAGGACCACGGGAAAGAAATAAGGGTGTCAATTAAATGGTTAGCATAGTATTGTTATTTCTGTGAGCAGAAAAATATAATCGGTGAGCAGAAATAGCTAATTGGTCAGCAACTCATGGTCAGCAAACATTTCAAAATCAATCAGCAATTTATGTCATTCTGGATGGCTGTAATTATTTTAAACATCCCCGTACTACACTCTTCCTACAGTGTTGAGTGGTCGACGGAGCCCCTTCGGGGCTCCTACTTCTGTGTTCTCATGTTAAACCTAACACTACGACTGTGCGGGGAGGCGAGCTTAGCTCGCCTCCCCGCACAGTCTCCGAACCTAACGGATCCGAGTCGGGGTGCTCCGCAAGTCCGAGCTCGCTTCGCTCGCTCCCGCTTCCATTTAGAACTCCCCGTACCACACTCTTCCTACAGTGTTTTCTGCCGCTCAATCATGAAATCTTGCCGCTCAAGTAGTTATTTTGCGGACTGAATGTTTATTATGCATTTCAAATATATATGTATCAAGAAATAATACACGATTAGACCACCGACCAGACATACAACTTTGAAAGATTGGTCTGGATTAAAAAAAAATTAGAAAATGTTTGTTATTAATATTGTAAATAAAAGTGATAAATTATATTTTAAAGCAGTTTATTTTAATAAAGCATAAATAATCTATACAATATACTATAGGGGTATTAAAAATCACAAGTAAAATTTAAGGATGATGAAAAAAAACACACTTTTTTACTTTTTTCCTGCATTAAAGAGTAGGGAAATATGACTGAAGTATGTACCTGTATTCTGATTCGATTCTGCATCACCCCTTAAAATTTCACTTATGAATTTTATTATCACCTGTAAAATATACAATGACTATAGCTACCATTTAAAACAATAATAATTATTTACTTAAGTAACTTTAACCAGTACATTCTTCATTGTTGTTAAATTTAATTTAATGTAATGCTATGAAAGTTGCATATAAAAGAAGGAAGTTTATTGAAATGCATTAAATACGAACTTTTTAGTGACGAGTATTCAAAGTTAATGTGATAAATTCTATAGTTACTATAAACATGTTTATATGTATCAAAATATTATTTCTCCCTAATTTCTTTTACATTCTAAATTACAATGTCAGCCCTCGGCTGATAAACCCTTCGCATCAACTCACCCGATGGTGAATGACGATGATGCCGTAGATGGAAGCGGGATTACCAAGATTCCCCAATAAAATGGGGAACCGTCTATTTTATTATTAAGCCGGAACACATAAATGCTGTTAAAGTTGATGTTTGGCGGCAAATGGTGGTGGTGGCTAGGCAGGTGGGCTTAGAAAATGTCCTACCACCAATCAAGCTGAGTCTTACAAGTACGCCGGGAATCGAACTCGCGACCTCCTGGTGTGAAGCAAATGCATAACTACTACGCCACGGAGGCGGTTAAATCTGTGGTGGTAAATGAGCAAGTTGTAAGCGAGCTTGCCTAGAACTAAGGCTACAAGCAACACTGCTTTCTTTCATCATAAGGAATTGTTTCCAAGCGCGGCTGCAGACTGGGCGATCAGCTCTCTGTCTCTAATATAAACGCATCCAGTTCGATTCGTTGTACGAAATCGGTGAAAAATACGAATCAAATGTTTTGCCACTTGTCTGTTTTTTTTAAATAAATGCCATAATAAGGGACCAGGTAATTGGTAAGAATGCCGGGAAAAACACAAATCTCTGTCCCATAATCCCATTATTACATAGAAGACTCATAACCCTCTTTTAGTGCCGTAGTCCGGTAAAATTACTTGCATTTTAACCGGCATTCTTATCGGTACCTGACCACCTAGTGAGCGGTAACTTTTAGTTTTAATGTTGGTTTCGCAAAGTACCTGATTACCCTCATCTATCGTAAATCGTAACAAAGAAAAGTGACGGGGGGGCGGTCCGATAAATCGCTAAGTCTCTTTTTGACGTGACAACGTCTAATAAATCGATGGACGCCGCCTGCACGCACGAAAAAGGATGACTCATTGTCCCGTTACGATATGACGTTGTCACGTTAAACTATCGTCCGTAAACCGACTTTACAGACAACCGATTTTTTCCACCAAATGGAGTTTTCACCTTAATCAATCACTGAAATACTGAATGCATAGGAAAAAGAGATTAGTATTTTGCTCGGCGTTCTGACCGATTACCTGATCGCCTAGTGCACGTGACGCCTACTCAGGATACTAACAGCTGTGTTTCCCATCAACTACTACAGCTGTACATCATCATATCAGCCGAAAATCGTCCACTGCTGGGCAAAGGCCTCCCCCAAGGATTCCCACGACGACCGTACCTGCGCTGCCCGCATCCATCGCTAAACTGAAGTGGCAGTGGGCAGGGCACATAGCTCGTAGAACAGATGGCCGATGGGGCAGTAAAGTTCTCGAGTGGCGACCGCGCACCGGAAAACGCCTCCCACGAGGTGGGCCGACGACCTGGTGAAGATCGCGGGAAGCCGATGGATGCGCGCAGCGTAGGACCGGTCGTCGTGGACAGCTGTACATGGTACAATCTATCGCAGCGGGTTGGCTGGCAGGGACGCGAGGCTGGTGAAGGCGGACGGTTCGGTGGCGGCGAGCCCCAGCCGGTCGGCGTCCTCGTCCGCCTGGTTGTGGCGCAGCTCCTGCAGCGTGTACACGAGCTTCGTCCACTCGTCGTGCCGGGGCTGAGCGACGCTCTGCGCACAAAATTGTCATCATCATCATCATCATCATCAAATCAGCTCATATACGTCCCCACCGAGGGGCTCGAGCCTACCCTGGATTAGGGCGATCGGGCCTTAGTCGACCACGCGGGCCCAGTGCGGGTTGGTCGAGTTCACACACAACCTTCGAGTTTCTTCGCAGGTGTGTGCAGGTTTCCTCACGATGATCTGTGAGTATATGTACGTAAGTACAAAAGTATGCATGCGATTAAAGACTGCTCTTCGCGAACACCACGCGCACAGGAAGACGTGGCGTAGGAAGGCCTCCCACTCGGTGGACTGGTGAAGGTCTGGATGCGGAGAGCATAGTTAAACGGTTTCGTGATAAGGGACTTCAGGGACCCCCAGCTATCGGTTTTGGAAGAAATCGGTCCAGTCACTAAAAAGTTCAAAATGGCGGCCATTTTTTTCCATTCTGACAACTGATTCATGATAAGGAACAACAGGGACCCTCAGATATCGATTTTGGGAAGACGTGGCGTAGGAAGGCCTCCCACTCTGTGGACTGGTGAAGGTCTGGATGCAAAGAGCGCAGTACTGGTCGTTATGGAAATCTTTGGGGGAGGCCTTTGTCCAGCAGTGATGATGATGTTGACGTGGAGCACATACCTCAGCGATCTCGTAGACCCAGATCTGGCCCGCGTCGTCACCGACGGTGAGGTGGCCGCCGCCCGGCGCCCACGAGACGCGGTTGAACGCGGCGCCCGTGCTCGACTGGATCGACGCTATTGGCACCTGAAGGAATGGAATATGTTTTAGTAGATTCGACGAATGTTAAAGCTTTGATTTCTTTTTATCCACAACTGATAAGCCCTTAGCATATCTCACCTGATTGTAAGTGACGATGATGCCGAAGATGGAAGCGGACTTACCAAGATTCCCCAACGCAATGAGGATCTGGCTTTTTTATCTTCAAGTCGGAACATCTTAATGCTGATGTTTGGCGGCAAGACATATAAGATGAAGGTAGCTGGCCAGGCGGGCTTAGAAAATGGCCTACCACCAACCAAACCGAGTCTTAAAAAGTTAACCCCGCCGGGAATCGAACCCGCGACCTTCTGGTTTGAAGCGAATGGACTAACCATTACGCCACGAAGGCGATTTAAAACAGCAGTCAACGGAACAAACTGGCTCTAAATCCTTGATATATTATGATGGTTCTCGTCAAGTAGGTAATGGGTCTCGTATAAAATCAATGACAAAAACTGTCCGCTATGTATCTATTTACATTAGATTAGAAGTTGAAGTTTGCGAAAGAGTTCTTGGTTTTTTGGAACGAGTTCATTCAAAATGGCGGCCTGCGCCGCTTTTTTCTAGGCTCATGCCTACGCCGTTATATGCCTTGACACTTTTTACTTTCGAGCGACGACGAAGGAGTGAATAATGTATTGTGATTGCAAAACAGTTGAGAATCTGACGGGGATCGATTGTCTTACACTAATATGAGTCTAAAAAACTTAAAAATAATAATAAATGAGCTCTAATTCCCAAACTACTCGACAGATTCGGGTAAAATTTGGGTTAGAGCAATATTGCGTTTTAATATTATAGGGTGACTTTTAATTAGTTCTTGATAGTAAAGGATATGAATGTACTCGTGATTACAAACAACTTTCCCAAAGAAACTATATGTCAAAAATGAAAAAAAAAATTTGGTCCTCTATACATTTTTGCCGATTTGATAACTTATTATGTATCGAGGAGCAAAAAAATTGTTTCACATTGACATATAGTTTCTTTGGGAAAGTTGTTTGTAATCACGAGTACATTCATATCCTTTACTATCAAGAACTAATTAAAAGTCACCCTATACAGGGTTATTGGTAATTAGACCGGATCCTCTTAAGAGGGTATAGGGGCGGTTATTTGGAATAATTTTGACCTCATATTGCATTATCCGAAACTCAACCGTTTTTGAGATATTTGCTTTTTAAGAGTTTTTTTGGAAAAATCAGATTTTCTCCTTCAAAAATTTATAAAAAAATAACTATTCATCCAGATTTCATTTTGTTTACATTTTTAGATAGAGTACATTTTAATTCTTAATATTCAATCATAAAATCATAATATTCTGTATTAATACAGAAAGTACAGGCCACTTCGTAAAAAACAAATCAGATTTTTTGTTAAACTGTCTACTTAAATGTGATTTTTCTCGAAGAAAACCCCTATTATTTGAGTCTGCATGTTATTTGAAAAACATCTACACATTTCTAGCTATCCAACGAGGTAAAAAACATTGCATTTCGTGGCATGGTTTCAGAGAAAATGTGACAAAACCAAAACTGGGTAGTAGAAACTAAAGGTGTGAGGTTGAAATAATAATTTAAGGAAGTTTTTAGAATCAAGGTATTTCTTTCAATTTTTTTTCTAGTGACTTACAATTCATTCTCAAAGTGCGTGCCCCTATTCCTTATGCAAAGACGCATCCGTTTGCGTAACTCACTTTTGACTACTCTAGTTGTCAAGTTTGTTTTCATTTCTTCGACTGCACTTATTATGCGACGTCTTAATTCGTCAATCGATGGCACAGGTGAAGGAGAAACGTCATAAACGAGGGTTTTCATGTGACCCCATATGTAGTAATCGACAGGGGTGAGGTCTGGACTCCTCGCTGGCCACGGAATAGGTCCTCCTCTGCCAATCCATCTGTTCGGAAAATGTTCGTTAAGCCATTCACGAACACTCATTCTGAAGTGTGCGGGGCAGCCATCATGTTGGTACATCATATTTTGTCGTGTTGCTAGTGGTACCTCACTAAGAAGGTCAAAAACTTCATTTCTTAGGAAGTTTTCATAGGCTTCGCCATTTAAGTGGTGGGGCAGGAAATAGGGACCAATTAAATTGTCGTCAATAATTCCCATCCACACATTAAGTGAAAAACGTCTTTGCGATCCTTGTGGCCTTTTCTTATTTGGGTTACGGTCAGCTTTTGGTGCCCAATAGTGGATATTATGATAGTTTATAATGCCATCCTGGTCAAATCTCGCCTCATCTGTCCACAGATTTTTTTTTAAGTAACTAGGGTCCTCTGTATCCGCGTTGAGCATAAATCGGCAAAAATCAATCCTCCTTGCCGGATCTCCTTCTTCTATCACTTGTACAGGAGTATAATGGTATGGGTAGAGTCCTGCCCCATGCACTGTATGCCAAACTTTCCATTGGGTTATACCAAGACGTCGTGCTACCATGTTGGTCGAGGTGGTTGGATCCTCTTCAAAGTAACGAAGAATGTCTTCTTCTTCCTCCACACGATAAACACGAGGTCTGCCAGCATCGATTTGTCTTCTCTGAACGCTACCGGTTTTTCATAGTCGCCGATACACTCCGTCAAACACACTCTCATCGGGTAAACGGCGGTTAGGAAATCGAGACTGATACTCCGTACGAGCACGAGTAGAGATACCGTTGGCATATCCATAGCAAAACATTATGTCCGCATATTCCTCATTTGAAAACTCTCGAGGACGAGGTTGGACGCGGGGATCTGCAGCCATAATTTGATCGTCAATCAAGTCCTTTAATACACGCCAAGTCGTCGGGAATGCAATCAGTCACAAAACGTTTACAAGCCAAGTCACAAAGTAAAGATACCGAAGTCCAAAGATAGTGGAAAGCGTCTACACAGTACGAATCGCATGAGCAAACTGGACTTAACAACAACACAAATCTGCTAGCAACGTGAGCGAGAGCGAGACAGAGCATACGGAGCATTGAAGTAGTATCGCTTATTGACCTCGGATCAAAAACCACATTCTCGGAATTCACTACCTGGGCCTATTGTTTTCACATTTTCTTTGAAATTTTGTAACTAAATGCAATGTTTTACCTCGTTGGATAGCTAGAAATGTGTAGATGTTTTTCAAATAACATGCAGACTCAATTAATAGGGGTTTTCTTCGAGAAAAATCACATTTAAGTAGACAGTTTAACAAAAAATCTGATTTGTTTTTTACGAAGTGGCCTGTACTTTCTGTATTAATACAGAATATTATGATTTTATGATTGAATATTAAGAATTAAAATGTACTCTATCTAAAAATGTAAACAAAATGAAATCTGGATGAATAGTTATTTTTTTATAAATTTTTGAAGGAGAAAATCTGATTTTTCCAAAAAAACTCATAAAAAGCAAATATCTTAAAAACGGTTGAGTTTCGGATAATGCAATATGAGGTCAAAATTATTCCAAATAACCGCCCCTATACCCTCTTAAGAGGATCCGGTCTAATTACCAATAACCCTGTATACTAATTTATATTTAATATATACAGGTGTAACAAAATTGGTGTAGGTCCCGTTAACTGGGACTTCTACACATCAAACTTTTGTTCTACAAGTTTAATGAAATCACAAATTTTTTTTGAACTCTTCATACAAAACGATCAACTGATCAAATATTTTTTTGTAAATTGCCTATGGGTTCTTCGGCGAAAGTTGTTCAGTATGATGAGTAAAAGTCCCCGTTAACGGGTCCTACAATTTTTTTTACACCTGTATATAGTTTTATTTTATATGGCATACTATACGCTGTAGTTCGTTATTCCGGGAAAAATCTGAATAAGGTACCTCCCGTAGGTCCCATACAAACCCCAAATTATTAGTAAAATTTACATTATAAATTGGGTAGTTGAAAGCATCAAAAATAAATTCTGAAATGAAGTTCACGCAATAGCTTCCGTTCTACAAATTCCAAAACACTTACTCATTTGGTTTTCCACAAACATTTTCAATTTTATTATTTATCACAAACACATAATTAGTATGTTAATGGCCATGAAAATTGTGACGTCATAGTTCAATATTTCAAACATTTTAGAACAAAATCTCGTTTTTGACAGTTCATAAAAAGTAAGTCGGATGACTAGTAGGCAGGTACCGTATTACGAGTACACCTCTTTTAAAGTGAAACTTTTATTACATTGTCTCAAAATGTTTTCGCCTGTGTGTCGCGTGACGGTCGGTATGATCGTTTCGTCCTCTGTACCGTAGCTCCAAGACGAGAGTTCAGCCATGATCGTTTCGTCCTCTGTAAATGTCTATAATGTGAAAAAAAGCTTCACTTTTACCGTGGTTTCATAAAACCACACACTACTTTTTTTATTGCTACTAGATGAGCGTCATGCTTATTGTTCTTTTGTGTATTACAGACTACGCTAGACAGTGAAGACTTCGAAAGAAGACGCGAAAAAAAAGCTCGGATTGTTTCTAGTGTTTATACTTGATGTATATAAATTCTTTGCGCAAAACAGATGATACTAAAAAAGTGTAAAAATCCCAAATAATGCTTACTTAACCTTTCAAGCGGCGGGATATAGGCACCGTAACGGGTAGGCTCATTTTAATCTTAATATTAAAATATAATATAATATTTTAATATTTATTTCTAATCTAATAAATGTCGTTGGCGCCTTGCGTTTCTTCTCCTGTGCCATGGTGAACTCCTTCTCTTTCACTTTGGGGACGACGGCAAAAAATAATTAAGTAAACAGTGTCAGCATACCTCGGTGTCCTTGTTGAGGTGCCAGAGGTCGAGCCGGCCGGCGGCGTCGGCGGCGGCGAACAGCGCGGGGTGCGTGCTCGACCAGCGCGCGTCCGTCACGTACGATCCGCTCTCCTCGAACGAGTATAGCGCCTTGTTTTCCTGTTATAAATAAATAAGTAAACAGTGACAGGCATAGTTTGAATTTTAAGAAATGTAAATAAAATAGATATAGCCTTTTCGAGACTGAGTAAAGTTAAAAAGTCATTTGTGGGGCAGTGTATAAGATTCTACTATAAAACTCCAGAAAATGTAACTAGTTTGTCAGAGAACAAATTCAAGACTCGTGTCAAAAAATGCTTGTGCTCTAGAGGATATTAAAAAATAATAGATTATGTAAATGACAAAGATGAACCAGAGACTGATATACATACTTATATACGTTTAAATACATACTTATATAGATATTTAACACCCAGACACAGAGCAAACAAATCTGCTCATCACACAAATGTTTGCCCTGGGTGGGGATCGAACCCACAACTCTCGGATCAGTAGTCAAGAGCACTAACCACTGAGCCACCGAGTCAGTCACAGTCAGTCAGTCAGTTAGTTAAAAGGGGAAAATCATTGATTTATTGTCACAAAAATATCAGGTGTAAAGTGGATGAGATTTGGTTTGAAAGCGGACCCCGACACAAGCCGGGACAACGTTAGGTATAATAATAATATCATATTTAGCGCCCGAGTTGTGTAGAAAGGCTGGGATCGCTGTGGTTCGGGATTTCTATGAAGGATGGATGACTCTCGTGTTGTTATTTTTTATTTTTTTTATCCACAATTGATAAGCCCTTGGCATCATCTCACCTGATGGTAAGTGACTATGATGCCGAAGATGGAAACGGGCTTACCAAGATTCCCCAACACAATGGAAATCTGGCTATCTTATCTTCAAGCCGGAACACATCAATGATGTTAAACACTGATGTTTGGCGGCAAGACTTAGATAAGATGGTAGTAGCTAGCCAGGCAGGCTATGAAATTGCCCTACCACCAACCAAACCGAGTTTTAAAAAGTTGACCCCGCCGGGAATCGAACCCGCGATCTCCTGGTGTTTTTTTTAATTCATAATTGGTAAGCCCTTGGCTTCATCTCACCTGATGGTAAGTGACGATGATGCCGAAGATGGAAGCGGGCTTACCAAGATTCCCCAACGCAATGGAGAACTGGCTATCTTATCTTCAAGCCGGAACACATCAATGATGTTAAACACCGATGTTTGGCTGCAAGACTTAGATAAGATGGTGGTAGCTAGCCCGGCAGGCTATGAAATTGCCCTACCACCAACCAAACCGAGTTGTACAAAGTTAACCCCGCCGGGAATCGAACTCCTGGTGTGAAGCGAATGGACTAACCATTACGCCACGTTTAAGATTTTCAAGGTTATCTCCCGTGGCACTACCGCTGGGCACTACTAGTAGTGTCAAAGGTAATTTTTCTCTCCCCTGACCCTATCAGTACCCTGGGTAGGGAAACAAACGGCGGATTTGAGATGAGCGAGCGATAAAGGGTTCGTTAGGTTTGATAGAGCCTCGCGAAGCGACGCTCCTCACCCTGGGCACACCCCGGACACTGCATACAACGGTCGTGACATGACATTTCTAAAAACATATGACGGAGCAAACAAAACCACGACGAAATCCTATACGTTCGAGAACTAAACTGTAACCACTCTGTATCAATCTGGGTGACGAGGGGGTGAGTTCCCAATCTAGAGAGCGGCAGGGAGTGTTATATTCGTGACCGGGTGCTGTCCGTTATTCGTGTAAACTCGCTTATTAATGACAAATTCAATAATACCGTATTTTACTACTAGTGATTTGAGTGATGATGATGATGATCTATCCGACCGATTTCGGACATGGCGACCCCTTCGACTCTAGTCGGTTTGCCGCGCGTGCGCTCGAAGATGGTTTATGTAGCCAATCTTCGCAGCGAAACTCCTCGCGCACTGACGTCATTTAAGTATGCCGCCCTCGTAATTGTATGAAATGGTCGAAGGTGGTCGGGCCTTTAACTGATCGCGTTTGGTATCAAGGTCAGCTTTACGCTGATCCTCGAACTCGCGCACTTGCCTATTGAAGCGCTTAATAACGCTTCAATGTCATTCTTCTTGCTTTCCGTTTCATATTAAATTCTTTTTGATTCCGCTCTTTGTTGTAGTATTGATTTTGAAATAACTGTTACCTTTTGACAAGAGAGAGAAAAAAGAGGACTGACGGTGTGATGTGGATGTTATATTTTGTGTTGTAAAAATTTAAATTGTTGTGTGTTATTTTGAGGCTCTCAATAGTTATCTGAGGTAAGTGGTTTGTGTAAGGATTCCGCTTTGTATAATGTTTTTGATGCTGCTGCGAACAAGTTTTACTAATGTTTGTAGGGCTTTTTACTCCGCCCTCGGGTTTGAAGTCCCGAGCCTCCTTCACTCCAAGGCTGTACCTGGGATGGAGCCGTGCCATACGCCAGCCGGCCTTTTGTTGCGCTGCTCCTCCGGCAGTACGCCCAAAGGGAAGTGGGGCGGAGCTGTGCCATACGCTAGCCGGCCTTTTTGCTGCGCTGCTCCTCCGGCAGTACGCCCAAAGGGAAGTGGACTCTATACTTTTAATTTCTTTCTCCTGAGCTACTCTCTGGCCTTTCCTTATCAGGCTCTGTTGCTGCCCAGCGTGATTCTAATTTATTTACATCTTGCGCTACTGCCGTCCTACAAAAATTCTTTGCCTCCGTTTATTTTAGCAAACTATCTATAAATTTTAAAATAATTGAGTGTATTCTGCACTTTTAGTGATATTAACAACCTTAGAGTATTTCCGGCCAACTGTATAATTTAATAATATTAACATTTTGGTATTAAAGCCATATTTAATATAAGGGGGGGGGGGGGGGGGGTGGACGATTGTTGCCTAACCGGCTTTCTAATTGAAATTTGTCAATTTGGTGTTTTTTACTTATATAAAAATTGTCAATTTAGGTATGTTTCCTGCGATTTGCCATTTTTATGTTATTTTTAGTCTTTGTATCCACACCATCATCTTTTTTAGTATGTTTACCCCTTTTTTTCTTTAAAATATTTACAAATTAAAAGTATTCCGATTTACCCCAAAATATTTTTCTTTGCTAATTTGCTTTATTAGGCAGGCCTTTCAAATTCTACGTATCATGTGGCGCATTCTATGATGGTATTTTAGCCCGTTATCATTTATTTTCGCTACATTTATGGAGCCCGAACTAATAAATTTCCCCCTTTTTCTGCTGTTTTCTTTTCCCTAACGAAACCCATTTTTTGTCGGTGTATCCGTTTTCCGGATATTAGGGTTCAAGTTTTATTTCCTCAAGACCCCTCATTTAATTTAATCGTGCAGTTTTCTTGGAAACGTGAGTTTTTTGTTTGTTTGCACAGGAATTTTTGCTCCTCATCACACGGGTCGGATTTTTCCCCGGCTTAGTGGCATTATTCCTCTTTCGATTAATAGCTTTCGTGCTGTTGAGTTGTTTTTGCCTGTGTATTCCCTTACGATTCCAAGAGAATTTTTATTTATGTAGTCAATGGCCAGAAGAGTCTAGATTTCTTTTAATCAAAAGTCAGGACCGACTTACTTTTTAGTTCACGATTATTTAATATTGGTTTTAGGAGAATAATCTTTAAGGGTCCAATGAGGAAGCTGCGGGCTTATTTAGAGCACATCTCCTTGACACGATGCACTCATCAAACTTGACCTCCGTTCCTCTTGTCTCAGTTTTGCCTCAGTTTGAACCTAATACCATGTTCATTACTCCACTCAATACTGACGACCTCCATAAAATAGTTCTTGGATTAAAGAATTTAAAGTCCAGTGGATTTGATAATATACCCCTATCGGTTGTGAGGTGCGTATTTCAAGAAATCGCTGAACCACTATTGTATGCTCTCAACATGTCAATTGGTACGGGCACATTTCCCAGCATCCTGAAGAAGGCTTTGGTTAGGCCTATTCATAAGCAAGGTGCCACAAATAATGTCAATAATTACCGACCCATTTCCTTGTTATCTGTCTTTTCTAAAATTTTTGAAAAGGCCATGACAGAGCAGATTGTATCCTTCCTATCGCAAAATAAGACTCTATCTTGTGAACAATAGGTTTTCGTGGTGGGCTTTCTACTGTGGATGCAATTTTCGATCTTGTAGATTACGTCACTGAAGCCGTGGATAGTGATGCTAATGTTGTTGCAGTCTTACTAGATTTATCAAAGGCTTTTGATATGGTGATTCACAGGTTGTTGCTTGATATTCTTGAGCGCGTGGGCATCCGTGGTGTTGCTAATAACTGGATTGGATCGTATCTCGAGAACCGTACCAATAACGTAGTCCTATCTGTATATGATAAATCTGCCAAAGTGGTAGATGACGTTGAATCGGAGCCCTTCTGTATAGGACAGGGTGTTCCTCAGGGCAGTATACTGGGACCCCTGCTATTTCTCATTTATGTTAATGACCTGCCAAATAGAGTTGAGCCAAAGATTGTGATGTACGCAGATGATATCTCTGTATTGTTCCCCTTCAAACGCAATAGAAATGCTAATATTGATTCGGAGTTGGCATTTTCCCTGGGTAGAATAATAAACTGGCTGGATAGGTTAAACTTAATTACTAATTTTGATAAAACTAACCTCATCCATTTTAGAAATTATAACACGAGAACATTAGATGTAAACGTTAATATAAACGGGAGTGCGGTTAGGCTCACTAATGACGCCAAATTCTTGGGCTTATTTGTGGATGAGCATATGAGCTGGAAAAGGCATGTGGAGTACCTTGAGGGAAAAATTAGTAGCTTTTGTTTTGCGCTGCGAAATTTAAGGCAGGTCTCGACAAAAAGAGCAGCGCTGATGGCCTATTTTGCCTTTTTTCAGTCCAGGGTCACGTATGGGCTCGCTATGTGGGGGGGGAGTGTATTGGCCGACAACATATTTATTTTACAGAAGCGCTGCATTAGGATCTTGAACTGTATAAAGTCACCTAGGGATTCCTGTCGAGTATCTTTCGTGGAGATGGGGATTCTAACTATGACAGCTTTGTTCGTTTACGAACTTTGTAAATTGGTCAGACGTTACCCCGACAAATTTAACCTCCGAGAAAACTATAGCGAAAGGATTCGAGCGCGCTGTCGGTATGATCTTCAGTTGCCCTATTGTAGAACTGAATCATGTAGGAGGGCTGTCAACTATAATGCAGTCAGGGTATATAATGCTCTGCCAGTCGAAATTCGTTCTCTCGAGAATAAAAAGTTCTTTGGTTCCTTAAATTTTTTTTTGATAAATTTGTGCCCCTACAATCTCGATGAACTTTTAAAGAAATGACAAAAATGACATACTTGTTTTTTTTCCTTGACATAATTTTAAATAATGATTAATAATTTGTATTCTTGGTAATAGAATTATTGTGTATTTTTAACTAACAAGTGCATTGATATTGTGATAATTTAATTTTTAATTTTAATTTAAGTTATGACTACACTACTTAACGTGGTATATTGCATAGAACCTACTATATTTTAAGAACTTTTATACTTGCAATTATGGTCAAATAAATGAATGAATGAATGAATAAGGGTTACTGTTTGAAATATTTTTACGCGTTGCTTTGCGAGGTACTCCTTAAATTTTTGGCGTACTCTGTTCACCTTTATGTGACAACGTTTCTGTATTAGGCAGTATTGTTTAGATTTCTTGAGGTCTTATAACAATTTCCCTTTTTTTTATTAATCGTGGCCTTGTCTTACTTCAAATGGCCAATTTTAGACAGAGTTGTCCCTTTGGACTCTTGCGTATCGCGTTTCAGACTTCCGGTGTTAATTTTATCCGGATCGTCAGATTTTTCACGCATCCGCCTTTACCGCTTTTGTCCACATTTTCGCTGGGGTAACCGACGTTTTGCAATTTTTTTTCAGTTTTTGACAACCCTATTGGTCTTTAATGTTTTACTAGCTGTTTGGTTTCGCCTGTTTTTCTTAAGTGACTAGTTCTTAGGCGACGATCGTTGCCTAACCGGCTTTCTAATTGAAATTTGTCAATTTGGTGTTTTTTTACTTATATATTTATGTTATTTTTAGTCTTTGTATCCACACCGTCATCTTTTTTAGTATGTTTACCCCTTTTCTTCTTTAAAATATTTACAAATTAAAGGTATTCCGATTTACCCCAAAATACTTTTCTTTGTTAATCTCCTCTATTAGGCAGGCCTTCCAAATTCTACGTATTATGTGGCGAATTCTATGATGGTATTTTATTCCGATTTTATTTATTTTCGCTACACTATTCACAATCTTGCGCCATTCTGGCCGTTCTGCTGCCAAACTCTCCTATTGAGAGGGTTCTATGTTGCATCCTTTCATATGTCGCTTTAGAACATCTTTGTACCGGAGAAGCTGTCCGCCATGTTTCCACTTACCCTCCTCCAGTTTAGAATAGAAGATGCGCTTCGCCACTCCCTCCTCCCTCATACGTGATACGTGACCGCACCACCGAAGCTGCCGACGCATTAAATCGGCTTCAATGCCACCGACATTGGCTCGTCGCAGAACTTCGGTATTACGCACCCGATCGGACCATCTGATCTTCATAATGGAGCGGACGCATTTGAGTAACGTTTTATTAACTGTTTGTTCTGCAATTGTTCGCGTTATTCATTAAAAACAGCAAATTAGACTAAGGCACTTATGTCGTCACTGTACGGTATAAAAAATAGTGTTGTTAAAACTTCTAGTGTCATATTGTTTTCCTGTTCTAATGTCATTATTTATTTTAAATCAATGATTTACATTTTTACAAACTTTGACATTGTTTAATGGCCATTGACCATCAGAAAAAAAATAACTATGCACCTACTTTGAAAAAATTTTAGAATCTTAAGGAAGAATATAATAAGTTGCAGATAAAGAGGCCGGGCCCCTTAACAAGTCATGCACGCGTTATTCACATACAATCAGTTTTTTTATAAGTAAAAAGCTTTTGTTCGACTACCTGGATGAACGACCTACATGACGTAAGCCTACACCAGTGCACTGACCTTGAGGCTCCACAGCTTGACGCTCCAGTCCATGGAGCAGGAGAGGTACAGGTGCGACAGGTCGACGGCGCCGGCGGCCGCGTGGCACGAGACGCCCGTCACGGGGCCGGCGTGCGCCTCCACGCAGTCCGTCACGCCCGCGCGCTGCCCGTACAGGCAGCCTACAGATACAAATTGTTGTAGATCCAAGAAGAAAATTCTTGTAATTTGGCCATTACTTTGACTTGAGCAAAGTTGCCCTTGTCATATTACTCGGAAAACAGGATCGCAAATTTAATTGCGATTCTAGGACCGCAATTTTATGTACAGAGAGATTTTATGCAGAATTAGGCTGTATCTATCTCACAGAAAGGTCGTATAGGCGTAACATGCATCATTTGCCTAATTCAAAAAGCGTGAGGTGATGAAGAAATGATCCAACAATCAAACTCCGCGCCAGGATTATCACAAACTATAAGTAATATAACCTGTAATATGGTTGATGGGAGCGATGGCTGACTCTCGCGTTATACTCGTGACCAGGTGCTGTCCGTGTGAACTGACCTACTCTTGTCAAAGGTATCAATGACCTTCAATGATTTTTATGTACAACTTTTTGTGTCATATTTCATGACATAATCTGGTTTATTTCAAGGATTGCATTATTAACTAATGATTGTTCATTTCTTGATTTTTTACAAATGAAATTATGTTATTAGTTATGTTACTATTTATTACATTATTAGTTATGACTATCAGAAATAATGTAATTTGCACCTTTTTTTACCTAGACTCTTGAATCCCTAGAAAAGCAGTCCTGAATTTTAGAAACTGCTTTCTTAAATTACGTCCTCTAATCATTTTAACTAACTTACTCAAATCTTTTGAGTAAAGCACTATACAAGCCTTGGTCTGAAATGACTGAGCTGCTTGGCCACAGTCTGATGGTCTCGAGCTTAGCTAAGCTGCGCTCTCGGCCTTCAATCTTGGTCGGCATTGCAGCCCCTGCTGTCCGCGCCCCGCGCTATAAAGGCCTCGATCTTCAGTTTGGGCCTTTATTCCAGCTTGGCCATCAAGGGCTGCAATTCTGACCGCGCTTTGTTGGCCTAGAGCGGCACTACGCTGCGCTTTCGGCCATCATTAACTTGGCTTGCAACTTAGTCATGTACTCGTACTATTAATAAAATATTAATGTGGGGCTGGATGTCAAGAGTTCTTCTTCCACACTTCTTAGGGGTGATTTCTTCTACACTACTTGAGATAATAAGGAGGTTAGGGGTGATTTCTTCTACACTACTAGAGATAATAAGGAGGTTATGGGTGATTTCTTCTACACTACTCGAGATAATAATGATTTTAGAAGTGATTTCTTCTACACTACTTTGGGTGCTTTCTTCTACACTACTTAGGCTGATTTCTTCTAAACTACTTGAGTTAAATAAAGAAGTTAAATGGGTGATTTATTCTGCACTTCTCGAGTTAATGATTAGGTTAGGGGTAATTTGGAATAGCGCCATTTGAGACTTCTGTTAACCAAACTAAACTTACTCACAAATGTAAATAATACGTTGATAGTCTGCGACTGTTTTGACGCCATATTGTACCGGAGGGGTATTGAGACCACAGGATGCGGACCAAATCACAAAATGCAGGCGCACTTAGCCCAAGGCATGGCTCGCCACGCACCTGCCTCGACAAGAGTGCTCACCCCCAGGCTGCCTCTAGTCTGTACGCACCTTTACAGTGCTGCAGGCCCTCTTAGTAGACCTGCAGACCTAAATCGTTACAGTAATGACGTACCAGTGTACACGTTCCCGTCCTCGGCGCCCAGCACGAAGTTGTTGACGTCGCCGTGCGGGAAGCCCATGCAGGTGACGGCCACCGCCTTGCTCTGGCGGTGCTGCAGTTCCAGCGCCTCCTGCGGCGCCGACAGCATGTCCAGCGACCACGAGCACATACGCCCGTCCGTCGACACGGAGATCAGGTTGTGCGCGTTTTGGCTGCCCACTACCGAGAGGCAGTACACAGGGTGCTGAAAATAGGGATGACGTGCGTGAGACTGTTGATATTATCATAGTACATTATTGCAAAGGCAAGAAAAAAGGGAGTTGTAGATCGAGAATGATAAAGAGCGGCTTTGGGTCGGCACACCTTACTAGTTTCCGCGTTCTGTGAAAAAACTATAGACAACTTTCGTGGTTCTAAATTTTATTTTCACCTGATGGTAAGTGACGATGATGCCGAAGATGGAAGCGGGCTTACCAAGATTCCCCAACACAATGGAGAACTGGCTGACTGAATCTTATCTTCAAGCCGGAACACATCAATGTTGTTAACACCGATGTTTGGCGGCAGGACTTAGATAAGATGGTGGTAGCTAGCCAGGTGGGCTTAGAAAATGCCCTACCACCAACCAAACCGAGTCTTTCAAGTTAAACCCACCGGGAATCGAACCCGCGACCTCCTGGTGTGAAACGAATGGACTAACCATAACGCCACGGAGGCGGTTAATAATTGGTAACTATTGTTAGCCAAAGAGATGAAGTATAATATAAACGATAAAAATTGCAGTAAAATATTAGCTATTGAGTTCAGTTTGCAGGTAAGTCACAATTTCTGTGACAAGATATTGCTATTCGGTCATTTTTCTTGAATTTCAGATTGAATCAACAACCAATAGGGATGAAAAATGCTAATCATCTGAGTTACTTTTTATCATCTGTCAAAAAACTCAAAAACGACATTTTGTTCTAAAAATGTTAGGAATTCCTAGGCGTGACGTCATAGTTTAGCAGCGTCATATATGTATTCATTTTGTAATTTTGGTGAATTAAAAATAGAAGACTTGATGGAAAACAAAACGAGTAAGGTAGTTAGACAGCTCTTTATCTACAAGGTAACGATCACCATGCATAGGTCGGTAATTTCATCGCCCAGGTTTGAAGATTTGATAAGAAGGAGAGTTTTTAGATTGCCACAACCTCGCGTTAATACTTCGTTTGCTCAGAGATTCAACAATTTTCTTCATCCCTTTGTTTATAACAAAGTTGTAAAAGTGTGCAATATTAAACTTTCAAGTACATGTCTCGCAAAAACCAAAGTTAAGTGCTGGCTATGTAGCTTAACTTATCTGGACACGGAAAATCTTTTAGAAATTCACCATTAGCAGTGTAATTGTAATTTTAATTTAATTTTAATTAGCTTATATAACTACTGTTTATGTTTATATTTCTTACACTATAATTCCATGGTATGTCTATTATTAACTTACTTAATATAAATAATAGTTTTTCTTTTGTTGTTTAGATTTAATTTAATATAACTTTGTAAATTATCTTTAAACTGGTTGGTTGGTAAATGTATTTTTGGCGTGACCACCACGATACGGGCTCTGCCTAGTGTGGGGTTACAAGGCATACTTTATACTGTACCGTACACTATTCTTTGGTAATAAATATATTTGTATTTGTAAGTAGGAGGGCAATTTAGTGAACAAGAGTTCTTAATTTATTTCTAATGCTGTCGTCATCCCTATTATATTTTGACTCTTTGTACTCGGTAAAGGTCAAGACTGAGATGAGATAAATAAGGTTTCTGACTGTCCACTAAAGAGAGGCGTAGACTCGGTGCTGGAAATAAATCTGGTGTTAGATTTAGGCATCAGAGAGAGCATGAGCGAACTTGCAGGTCTTGCATTCCGCAGCTTCCTGCCAGTTTCATTGGATCTGTCCGCGGCGGCTTGTTGAGTGTTGTCATATTAGAATTTTTTGAAATAATCTAAATGTATAAAAATCAATGCCACTTTTCGTTGTAATTTTATAACTCAAGAACTGTTGGACCGATTTCGCAAATTCTTTTTTTGTCGAGTTCGTTATTGAGTTATTTATTTAGGGTAGGGTAGGGTAGAGTAGGGCAGTGTAGTGTAAGTGTAAGGCGGAACGTAGTTCGCCGGGACAGCTACTTTAATAATAATTGTGACATTTTAAGATTTAGTAAAATGAGTTACCAATATATATTTTGTTATTTTATTACTGTAGTGTTCTACTTTATTTTGACATTTTGTTAATTTTATTAGTTTATTTTCAGTATGGCTTTCTTTGACGATCTCATCACTATTTAACATTTTATATTATGACCTGACATGTATAATTAATTATGAATTTGTGACGTGAAATAAATAAAACTAAACTAAAACTAGACTATTCAAGAACCTTCTGTAATGTACGCAACAGTGACAAACCGTGTGCGCCTGCGAGGAGAGCGGCGTGCGCTGCACCGGAGTGCGCTTCTGCACGCGGTTGTCCCACAGCACGATCTGGCCGGAGTACGTGCCGCCCAGGATCAGGTTAGGGTGGAACCTGCCGACGAAAGTCGCGTTTAAGGCGACGCATTGGAAACTTTGATCGCAGGGCTCTCTGTTTTTCACAGCAATTGCAAAACATACGAAAGTGATATTTTGTGACCTGATTCTTCATTTCAATGACTTCATTTTGTCAGTTGCAGAAACACGATTCGTTAACTTTTATAACAGTTAAAATATATCAAAGGAACCTTTTTTATAACAGAGATTTGCATTCTACAGGCAAACCAGACCGATTTAGCACCTCTAAATTTTCTTAGTTGATTAGGCTAAACACATACCTCAATATGCCAGTTGGATTTAAAAAAAAACTGAAGTTTTTATTTAAAACGAAAAAACAATGCAAAAGTGTGGTTTTTTTCTTTACTCTTTACACGTTAAGAAAAAGACAGAGACAACTGTTCCAATCAACGCCTCACCTTAAGGGTATCTAGTCTGCAGAGGAAATGCCCCTAAATGACTGCACCGAAAGCGGTTGTAGCTCAGTGCGTCTTGCGTGGTTGCGTCGATAACGCAGGTTAACTGACTTAAAGCACGGTCAATACCTGGATACATTTGACTGTTAATGGCATTTTTCTCAACTGTTTTGATGCTTTGCAAAACACGTAAGCCGTTGGCGCTAGATGGCAGCCCTTTAGCCGTGTCAGATGCCTTATCATCATCATCATATCGGCCGCTAGACGTCCACTGCTGGACAAAGGCCTCTCCCAAGGATTTCCACGACGACCGGTCCTGCGCTGCCCGCATCCAGCGGCTTCCCGCGACCTTCACCTACAGATGTCTTAAAAACTTCTAACAGTGGGGTTCGCCACTAGCCCTATAACCTGCACCAAGCCGGACTTAGCCTCCATGGCCTAACCTCCCCGAGTTTGGGAAGACCCGTGCCCCAGTAGTGGGGATGTTATGGGATGTAAACGAATGCACCAGAAGAACTGCGGAGAGAGGAGAATGGTGACGTGCTGTTCGACACACCAAGCCTACCACTTGACTCGACCACTCTACCGAGAGCGAACAGATAAACAAGAAGTGATGGCCACAAAAAATTTGAAGAAGATCTCATACTGAAGTGCGTACGAGTATACTACTAACCTGGCAAAAGTAGCGCTCATGACCGGCGACTGACAGTGGAAGATGTCCTCAGGCGTGGTCTTCTTGAACTTAGTGTTCCACACGAGGCACACGCCGTCTGGGTCGTGTGGCGCATCGTCGCTATTGTGGTACGAGGCCAGGAGGAGCTCCGGGTGGGCCGAGGACCAGTCCAAGCAGGTGACGCAACGGCCGCGAGACCAGCGCTCGTCGTAGAATGTTCGGACGAGGGAGAGGCGGGCGTCGGATTTGTCGTCCCTGGGAAGCAAGTGAAAGAAAATTTGGTTGTGAAGTCTGACTCAGCACTTTCCATTGATTTTGGCCACACACAACTGAAAGTAACCGCCTCCGTGGCGTAATGGTTAGACCATCCGCTTTACACCAGGAGGTCCCGGGTTTGATTCCCGATGAGGTCTATCTTTGGTTGGTGGTAGGGCTAGCTACCGCCATCTAATCTAAGTCTTGCCGGCAAACATCAATGTTATAGTTAATAGCATTGATGTTTTCCGGCATGAAGATATGATTGCCAGTTCCCCGTTGCGTTGGGGAATCTTGATAAAACCCCTATCTCTGGCATCATCGTCCGTCACTTACCATTAGGTGAAATCATGTCAAGGTAGGGCTTATTAATTTATGAATAAAAAAAAAAAAAGTAGACACACAACGGTGAAGGAAAACATCGTGAGGAAACCTGCACACACCTGCGAAGAAACTCGAAGGTTGTGTGTGAAGTCGACCAACCCGCACTGGGCCCGCGTGGTCGACTAAAGCCCAATCGCCCTAATTCAGGGTAGTCTCGAGCCCCTCGGTGGGGACGTATATGAGCTGATATGATGATGAGACACACAAAATGTTATTATTCTCTAAGTTACGAGTACGAAACATAGGGCAGAGTAGAGAGGAGAAGATCTCGAGGTGGAGCACCACTCCGCTGGTCAGACCATATACAAGCCGTACTTCACTTGCCCATTACCACCGCTCTCCGACAGGCTGAAGACAGGGACTCTTGGCGCAAACTAGTTAAAACTGCCACTGTTGCCTACCGACAGCAACAAGAACCGACCAATACGACCTTCAGACAATGAAATGTGCGACCAAGAAGAGAGAGAAGTTACGAAATCCGCACTACAGAGTTACAAGATTTCGCTCCCCTCAAAAAGAGGGAAATCCAAGGTGTTCGACTCGTACCTTAAACTAGCGTCACACCCTGGACACTTCATACAACGGGTCAGAAATGACATTTCAAAAAAGGAATGACGGAACAAACAAAATGGCGGCGAAATCCTATACGTTAGACAAGCAAACTGTAACCAATCTTTATCTCTAGGTGAGGTCGCAATCAAGAGAGCGGCAGGTAGTGTCCATACTGTATGTTAGTACTAATATACTTTGCTAGCATCACTTAGCGGTATCGGTGTATTTTTTTAAGCAGATGTATGAATACAGTATTACAGAAAACTCCAAGATACTTCAAGCGCGATAGCCCTCATCGATAGAATGTTTCAATCATTGACCACGTGAACACGTTAAAAACTGACTTCATTCGCAAAAAGTGTAGTTTTGCTACTTTTTTGTTTTTGTTAATTTTCTAAACAAGTACTTAACTGATTCTGATATTTATATTGGATCATCCTGGAATCATAAACCTATCCAATAAAAGGAATTATCGGAATCGGAATACTCTGTAAAAAGTTATGCGTGGTCATACATTAAAAGGCATTAATGACATTCAACGATTTTAATGTATAACTTCTCGTGTCATGTTGCTTTCATGTTCTAATGACATAATTTGTATTTTGACGTTATTAACTGATGATTGTTTATTTCTTGATTTTTCACAAATGACATTATGTAATTACTATTTTATGGCTATCAGAAAGAGCACCTATTTTGAATAAACATCTTGAATCGTGCGGACTGGCTGGTCTTAAGTGTTTATTATCTATTGACGAAATATGTCTACTGTTGTTACTGTCTAAAAACAGTTTATGTAAATAAAACGGAGTCCGGCCGTCTGGCGCGCCTGATGAAGATCTGAAATCTACGTAAAAGCATCATCTATTTCTCGGAAAATCTAGGATATTCCAGAGCGGAGGACGTTACTTACTGTGCATTCTCACTATCCCCGCCTCCAGTGTAATCAGTGTAGATGTCCACAGACTCAGCCAGGGCCCGTTCGATGACGCGACCGGCGCGACTGATGAAGCTCTGGAAGCCAGGCGACAGCATGATGGTTTGCTTCTCATCCGCGCTCAGCTCGCGTACTGAAAAATGTTTGTGTGGTTAGAGAAACGGTAGTAAATAGAGACGTGGTAACAGTAAAATTAATTTTGATATCAGGACGCAAATGATTCTCAGAAGCTAATATACTACTCAAAACAAAATAAGGGCCACCTAGGTTTTCTCAGTACATTTTCATACAGAGAGGTGGCCCAAACAGCCACGATTTTTTTTAAAATCACGAAAGGAAGGATACTACTCCTTTTTTGACTTCAACATTTTCGTTCCACTTTCTCGTCTCCTCCATTCACCAAAGGTTGCCTGGAAGAAATCGCTTAAAGCGATAAGTCCGCCTTTGCATATCATTGTTTATTTTGCTAGTTAATAAGTTTTTCATTTTTGTATATTTTGTGTGCAAAAATGATATTTATCTTATCTTATACTACGAAGTAAAAGCGTCGGTGGCTCAACCGGTAACGACTCGGTCCATCTAACCAGAGGTACCGGGTTCAAATCTGGACGGCCAATGTACCAATGAGTTTTTAAAAAACTTACGTACATATCATTACCGATAGCTTTAACGGTGAAGGAAAACATCGTGAGGAAACCTGCACAGGCCTGCGAAGAAACTCGAAGGTTGTGTGTGAAGTCGACCAATCCGCACTGGGCCCGCGTGGTCGACTAAGGCCTAATCGCCCTGATTCAGAGTAGTCTCGAGCCCCTCGGTGGGGACATATATGAGCTGATATAATAATACTACGAAGTACAGTCATTAGGTTGGATCTCTCGCTACAAATGTGTCGAAGAGTACAACATTTTGCAGACCCTATGGAAACTCAGTGGACTGAGTGAAATTGGTAAATTTTCCATACATTTTGCGGTAAAAATATCATGTTTTTTGTTTTGAGCAGTCCGCTGAGTTTCTGAGGGTCTGCAGAATATTGTGCTCTTCGACACATTTGTAGCCATTAAACCTACTGACTGCACTTCGTAGTTTCCTTACGTTTCTTGATTAAAAATAATAATTTTGGCTGTTTGAACCACATCTTTGTATGAAAATGTACTGAGAAAACTTAGGTGGCCCTTATTTTGTTTCGAGTAGTATATTAAAGAGAATATTTTTAGGAGTTTTGCACTAATCTGAACACGTCTATTATATTCTTATTTTTTTCTATATTTTCCACATCACCGTTTATTCTTCAGGTTAAACAAACGGGGCAGATTTCAGTGAAACGCGTAGCGTAGAATCATTGCTGATCCCAGTAGGTACTTTCCCATAGAATGGATCTTATATACTCGTATTGTTTAGCCACGATAGAACTTTTCTAGAATATGTTTACCTTTTTTCTCCTTTTCTTCCTCCTTCTTGGCCACCGGTTCCTCAGTCACAGCTGGCTGGACCTCCTTGACAGTCGGTAGACCATGCGGCAGGATCCCAGGGGGCAGCTTTCCATGGAACGCGGCGTCCTCTTCGTCACCTTGCCGCGCGGCATCACCGTCGAATGTAAGCACTGGACGGTGAATAAGAATGGCCCTTGCCGGGTGCGTGTGTGTTGTGTGGGTAGATGTGTGTGTGTGTGGGACGGACGAATGGTAGTATTAAGTGACGAAGTTATTTTTGTAAACCTACAAGATTAACGGTCTTACTGTTAAACAAATATCTACTATTTAACAGTTTGCAATGTCAAACGAAAGTGTAAAATAAAAAATAAAAAAAAATAGCTTAAAATGACCAATGAATTAATGAAAACAGGGATGATGATTTTTCGATGAAGAGAACTTGATTTGTATAGTATTCCATGCTCAGATCATTTCAATTTGATCTCAAGAATCGTCCGTGATTTCTAGTGATCTTCATGAAAGTTCGAGAAAGAATGTTTGTGTACGTTTGACAAGCAAGTAAACAAAAGCAATAGTGTAACTGTTCATGTGTCTGTTTGTTTATTGTTAACTACAAAACTAGGTAACTATAGCTAGCTACAGTGTAGGTAGAGGAACTACTGAAGGATGTCCAAAGCAGTGAAGTACAGTTTTTAGTATATGTAAGTCAAATCACAAATTTAGCAAAGTATAGCAAGACGAAGATTTGCCAAACGGTTATCATAATAGGCGTAAGCACAAAAAAATAAAAAATACAATTACAAAAATGTTCTCGTACATGTAACAGACTGAAATAAGAGATATAATAACGGTTGCAAAACTTGCATAAACTTAAAACTGTAGTAGGTATAATAAAAATGTAGGCGTATTGTGTATTTGGATGATACATTTATGGTAGCTGATAAATTAGGAAGATTTCAAGACAGACTACAAAATACCAAATTAGCAATAAATAGATTGGAAATTTAGAAATAAGTGATGCTACTGAGAAGTAATACTGGTGGTCAGTGTAATGATTTATGAACTACAAACCAGAAAGATATTTGATGATGAGTTTTATGGATAAAATAGGTAAAGTTATTCACCAATCATTAGAAGATACTACTGAAAAGTAATACTGGTGGTCAGTGTAATAAACTACCAACAATAATTTGATGATGGGATTTATCGAAAAAATAGTTAAAGTTAATGGCTAATCAATACGATGTAAATCCCTAAGTGTGAGAATATAATAAAGTTATACTCCTTTTTTATCCATTTGGGATCCAAATATAGCATCAATATTTAGAAACTCAAAATCTATAAGTTTATTAGGACATTAGAATGAGTTTATACAGTCAACCAAATACTAGTACGCAATACTGCTAATTCATGCATTTAGAATTTAGACCAAACAATCAAAAAGGTAACTTTTCTTTAAAATTTCATACTAAAAACCCACAATATTTATATTTTGGATGAAGAACATTGCAGTTCAAGAATATTACATCATACCAGAATAATAGGTATTGATGATAAACCGTCGACTTTACAACCACGTGGTCGTACCGTCTTCTGATTTTGGTAACGTAACTGTAACTATTTTCTCGATAATTGAAAGAAAACTTACAGTTTCTTATAATGATTTAGTAATATTATTAGTTACAGATTGAGCAGAATGAGAAACTGTTAGTTCCATAGTGTGTAAAAAGTCAGTCTCTAAAATATTTTAAGCAATTCAAAATAACTATAATAATTTCTAGATAAAACGTTGAACATAACGCAGTTTTTGAACTAAACAAAAAAATAAGAAAAACTGAATCATGTGCAACAAAATCACTAACAAAAATAGCTTAATTAATAAGCATTAAACCTTAGTGACAGAAAAGCAATTGAACGAAAATCAAAATCACAATCTTCCCGAGCTCTCCACAGAGAGATAATAAATACAAAATATTCTATAAAAACGATGACATTGTCATGCATACACACAAACCGACTCTGTCACATGCAATCATTTTTTTGGAAATATTTAATTCTGATATAGTGACGCTGAGTAATAAAATAAGTTAGGTAATAATGTTATAATATCATACAATATTTACTATTGATCTTTATGTACTTCAAATAGAAGAGCACGTTCTTCAATGTTAAAATGAAGAACAAAGGATCTTACGAATCATCTGGATAGTAAAATGTTTGAACATAATGGAAAAGATTGACAAAAAAAATATATATGAAAACTCTGAGACAATATATAACAATAGAACTTTGTAAGCTGAACTTTTGTCTAAACTATGAATTTATTGTTAAAATTAGTCGTTATATTAGCGAAATAAATGTGCAAAGTTAAAATGTTAGCGAGCATTACATAAATGAAGGAAATATTATAATATATAGGTAGTGTAGCGAAAATGATAACTGGCTAAAATACCATCATAGATTTCGCCACATAATACGTTGAATTTGGAAGGCTTGCCTAATAGAGGAAATTAGGAAAGAAAAATATTTTGGGGTAAATCGGAACACCTTTAATATATAAACAATTTAAAGTGAAAATATTTTGACAACAACATCGTCATCTCGTCATCTTTTTAGTATGTTTTCCCCTTATTTTTACTTTAAATTGTTTATATATTAAAGGTATTCCGATTTACCCCAAAATTATTTTTCTTTCGCTATTTCCTCCGCTAGGCCGTGCAAATTCTACGTATAATGTGACGATTATCAGTTATTTTCGCTACAGTAGGTATGTTCGAGTAGTTATAACAAAAACCATGCAAGGGTAGTGGGTACAGGTGGGCACAGGCTCTACGGGGCGAGGTAAGGTTTAGTCCACAATGGTGTGTATGTTCCAGAGTTGAAACCTACCTGTGAACTCGTCCTCCCACTCTAAACCCGGGTTTAGATTGTACTCGTCTTGAAAAAGGGGGGAAAACAAAAAAATAATCAGTATCTTTCGACCATAGTTTCATTAATATGAATGAATGAATAATAAAAATCAGAATATACAATATATAAATTAATAATAATATTTGGTGCTTTTATAGTTTACAGCATGACGTACTTTGGAATCTATGCTATGGAGATATTTGAAAAAAAATAGCTAAAAAAATTACACGTCATGCACACAAATTAATCGCACTATACTTTTGGTAAAGACATACTGACTTTAGAATTTTAGCTTTTCAAAAAATAAGATTGTCTTCGCTAAGTTTTTTTAGTTTATTTTTTACAAAAACATCCTAACGAAATATAATATATAAATCCTGAATATATAAATCGCAACTCTTAGCATAGAATCCAAAATATTTAAGTCCTGTGCAGTGTTGGTTATTCGAGTCGGAAGGGTAAGTCAGCGTGAAATGATATTATGGCAACCCCATGACTACCACCATAAAATACACATATTACATTACTATTATTATCTTTGTATCTTTTTCTTTTGATAAAAAGTTATAGATTAACAAAAAGCGGCCCGAATTATAGTGCGTTTTACTTTTGGAAAACGCGTGGAGAACTCTGGAAGGCCACAGTTTGGGAACACGATGTATATCAATCAATGCGTTAGTTTTGATGTAGAAACCCCGGCCTAAAATATGATTTATACAGATTTCTTGATACGAAATATGATTTATACAGATTTCTTGATAAGAAATATGATTTATACAGATTTCTTGATAAGAAAATGCTGATATTAATATTCTGACGATATTTACTCTAAATGAAAGTACCACAGAGTACACTAAATATCAAGAATTCTGCCAACGCCAATCGAAACCGTGTTAGTAGGAAAATTCTATAAGCATGACAGATAGGAAACTATTTACAAGAACTATCTATTCTATTTTGTTTCAAAATGACAACAATATGGTGCACTCCATGACCGACACCGAGTTATTGACCGACAACGAAGGGGAAGGTTATGTTGTTACGAGAGAAAGAGAGTGAGAGCGGTACAATCGGGAGGAAGAATGACTTACCGTAGTAGTCGGTTGCGTGTGCTATAATAGGGCAGAAAATAAAAAAAAATCGTCAAAATTACTGTGGGTTGCATTTGTACACTTTGAAAATATAAATAAAACTCAGTATACGCATCTAACATGTGTTTATATTTTTGTTACTCAATGATGGTGGGAGAAAGTTGTCCAAGAGCCGCCGCAGATGTCAGGTACATGCGAAGTGGCCCACTGAAGTGCCCTTTTAGTACACCACAGATATGTGGCAGCCTTTCAGCTCTTGGACCAGACTACGTATTAATTTTATTTCGTCACCATCTTTTTTATCCAATATAAACCACGTACAAGGTGTCCCAAAAGTAAGTTTATATTTGTTTAGCTTACTGCGTGAACGCAAAGCAGCCGAGGGGCGCGGGGAGTATATCAATCGGTAGCCTGGCTCGTGGGAATTTATTCGCTATGGAGCGTTTCACGGGAGGCAGTGGCGTTCTGCGTGCACGCGCTTTACAAAAATAAACAATTGCGTGGCGGAAATTTTACAATCATTACCAAATTCGTCACTGAGTTCAGTTGGTGCTTTAGAGTCCCATTATTTCATTCTGGTGCTTCTTTAAGGAGACGAATTTGATAAAGATAGCAAAATTTCCGCCGCGCAACTATGGCAGAATTGGGAATCATTGTTTTTGTAAAATGCATGCACACAGAAAACATGCTGCCTCCCGTGAATTGCTCCATAGCGACTGAATTCCCAAGAGCCAGGCTACCGATTGATATACCCCCCGCGCCTCTAGGATTCTTGGCGTTCACGCAGTAAGCTAAACAAATATAAACTTACTTTTGGGGCAAACCCGGATAACACATATTATTTCCAATCTTCTCCCAAAACTTCTATAACATACAAATAATACCATTTCATTCAACTCTCACCATGAGTTAACATACAAATACACAAATATGTATTAATTTACCCATAAAATGATATTATGATTACATATAATACATTTTTTAAATTCAGTTATTTGAATAGCCCATGCTATTATCATTCATTCAAGTGCTGGTGGGCATGCCTTCACAAACACAGTGATTTGTAATTTATTCACCCAAATAATATTGTTGCCCAATAAATTTTATTTTAAAAATAGTTAAATATATTTAAGCCGATATGTAAAAAAAAACAACGCTGTATTTCTAGCGTAAAAGGGCAACTAGAAATATATTGTTTTTAATACATATCGCTCATCATGCAAATGAATTCCATGAATACAACATTTCAACCAGATATATATTCGTATACGTTTCCAAGGTAGGTACAAAATGATTGCAAAACATCTAAATAAAAATATGGTAATTCATTGTTATATTCATGGACTTCTTACTTTTAGGGCCTGTATCCACCTAGCGATCGGACCGCTACATTCCACCTGGACTTATTCCGTTTTTTTAATCAGTTTTTTAATAAAATGAAATTTCTGAAGTTTATCTCAATTCTACCTACTATATACAAGATTCATACAACTTCAAACCTGTGTGTATTCCACACGAGTATAACAATGATACCTTCTCATGACGAACAAAAGACATCAATGCGAGTGACAGTAATAGCTTTTTTGAAATTCAGTTCGAACACCTTAGGGTGACTTGGCCAGCTTTTATTATTTTTCGTCTTATTTCAGAATTAGTACCATAATTACCGTTTTTCGATTACGATAAAGCAAAACAAAAAAACCTATAAAAATACATTTCTTGTAAGGGGGACCCTCAACATTTCACTTTTTTTATATTTGTTGGAAAATCCCCCATAATAACAATATTTTGTTAAAATTAAAGCCAGATACCTATTACGGACCTAAAGATAAAGCTTTTTAAAGGTCGTGCAGACGGACGGACAACGTAGGCTTACTAATAGGGTCCCGTTACCCGGAGCGGAACCCTAACTATACTCGTAAGTTACCTCTTTACAATATATAGTGGCGATCGATAGATCGAAACGCACCGGCAAAAGAATAAAGACTATTTACTAACGTAACAGATGTTTCACTTCGCAAAATCATTCAAATAAATAGCGACTCTTGCTACGATACAATAAAGTGCAATTCAGGTTCGCACAGCGCCAATTACCTACAGTTATATTCACCTACAAGTTGCCTCTCTTTCTATCTCTTCGGACTACTGATTTGCGCGGCGTAGGTACATTTTCATGCCTACAGCAGCGCGGAGTGCGACAAGCCTTGCACCGGTCAAATCGTTAAATGTGCACAGAATCCCTTATAAAATAATAATGTTATGTATTATGTTGCATATTTACCTTTGCGGGGCCGCCACCAGTCCTCCATATATCCTGCAAGCGGTGACGCATTGGAAGAGCCTTGTTTAGGGAGCACGAACACAAACGCAACGGACACTCAAACAGCATTTACTTTTAAATGGATGTAATGGGAATGGGACAGACACTACAAGCTGGTTTAGAAATGGATAGACTTTGCCTGAATTTAATTTAGATAAGGGTTTGCTTGTATTTAGATAGGCTTTGCTTGGATTTAGATACGTTTTGCGTGAATTTAGTTAGGGTTTGAATAAGATCAGATAGATTTTGCCTTTTTTTTAAGATACTATCAATAATTACGTTCCTATTAACGTAATAAATTTCAACTCAACCTACTTAATTGCATACAAAAACAGAATACAATAAGCGGTCTTATTGCTAGCCTGCTAGGTAGCTTATATAATTAGGTTTTTTAAGCGGTTTTCTTATTAGGGAACTCATAGTCCAGAGAATGATTTGTTTTACGGGAGACAAAGATACAAATAGCTATAGTAGACAGAAAGGAAGAACTGTGAAAGTACGCCTCCGTGAGCAAAAAGGGTAACTTAACATTTAAGACTTTTAACAACCTTACAGGTAATTTAGTTTTTTTCTAATTAGAAAGAAAGACGTTTGAAAGTACTCCTCCGTGAGCGAAAAGCGTAACTTGACATTTGGATACTTTTAACAACGTAACTGGGAATTTAGTTTTTTTCTAATTAGAAAGGAAGACCTGTGAAAGTACTCCTCCGTGAGCGAAAAGCGTAACTTGACATTTGGATACTTTTAACAACGTAACTGGGAATTTAGTTTTTTTCTAATTAGAAAGGAAGACCTGTGAAAGTACTCCTCCGTGAGCGAAAAGCGTAACTTGACATTTGGATACTTTTAACAACGTAACTGGGAATTTAGTTTTTTTCTAATTAGAAAGGAAGAACTGGTAAAGTACTCCTCCGTGAGCGAAAAGCGTAACTTGACATTTGGATACTTTTAATAACGTAACTGGGAATTTAGTTTTTTCTAATTAGAAAGGAAGAACTGGTAAAGTACTCCTCCGTGAGCGAAGAGCGTAACTTGACATTTGGATACTTTTAACAATGTAACTGGGAATTTAGTTTTTTTCTAATTAGAAAGGAAGAACTGTGAAAGTACTCCTCCGTGAGCGAAAAGCGTAACTTGACATTTGGATACTTTTAACAATGTCACTGGGAATTTAGTTTTTTTTCTAATTAGAAAGGAAGACCTGTGAAAGTACTCCTCCGTGAGCGAAAAGCGTAACTTGACAATTGGATACTTTTAACAACGTTACTGGGAATTTAGTTTTTTTATAATTAGAAAGGAAGACGTGTGAAAGTACTCCTCCGTGAGCGAAAAGCGTAACTTGACATTTTGATACTTTTAACAACGTAACTGGGAATTTAGTTTTTCTGTGTGTAGGAATTATGATTGAAGCTAGTATCTCAAAATGTGGAGGGATTCTTGACTTTTTAGGATTACTGCGATGGGTGATGCCAGCAAAAAGACATGAAAGTATAAATTCAGGCCAAGAACAAACGATAAAAATAAAAAGTAAATACTGCTTTCGTAACTATTGAAAAATGTCATCTATTGGTTAATATATTCATTTGCAAACAAAATCAAGTGTTACGAAAATTAAAATGAAAAAAATATTTTTTTAGTCAGATTTTTAGTGGTTAAGGGGGAAATAAATCATTCATATTAGTAGTTTAAGGTTAAAACACAAGAGATTAGATATTATTTAAGTATAAATTTGCAAATGAAATTAATAAAGTTATAAGTTTAATACGCCAAAACCCAGACATCACAGTTAGATTATAATGATTTTTTAACAAATCTATAACCACACAAATTCTCGACATGATGTATTTCTACAAAGATATATAAATCGAGAATTTGTATGAAGGGATGAAAATTTTGAATGAGTATTAGAAATGATAAAATAACTGCCATGATATCTTGATTGTATAAAACTTTGTAAAATATACTTTTTATTTGAACTCGATTTACTGCTGTTCCATTATATACAGAGTGATTTGTTATTCACCAAAAAACGGAGCAAGGTAGTGTCTACCATGACCTGGAGCTACATTCCCAAGGAACTCAATAGGAAAAAAATAAAACTTCTCATACTCATCACATCAGCCGAAACACATCCTCAGCTGGACGTGGGCCTCCCTAAGTTGGGGGGAAGGATAGGGGGTTGCCGTAGTCGCCACGCTTGGCAGGCGTTGGAGATCGCAGTGTATTGGGCGGAGAAGACCCTGCTGCCCAATTGCCCATCCTCAGATTTATGTATTTTTGTGGCTTACGACACCCCCGGAAATGATTGGTTGGTAGTATTCTAAGGCCACACCACAGGTACGTAAGTACTAATATACAGATGAAAAAAGGACTTTCCAAACCAAAATGCTCAAAATTGGTCGATCAGCGAACAAAAGTTGTTCAGTATAGAGTAGAAAACACAGTTAACAAGGCCTACACCAATTTTGTTTCATCTGTATATACTATGGCACAGGCATATTAATGATCATACTAATTTTATAATTAAAAATGATCAGTCGATTTGCAAACTGTGTATGAAAACTTTTAAACTTTTTTTCTCCAATTGCACAGGTTCCTTGGGGAAAGTCGTTCAGAGTCACGTGTAGTGTCTACGACTTTTCAGTGAATAAAAAAACACCCTGTATAAAGGTTTGAGAAAAAACTATCAATCAATGAAATCAAAATCAACCTTAAAACTACCACTTCTATCATAAATAAAATCTTTAGATCACATTAATATTTAGATGTGATTTAAAATCGAATGGTTTTAAAAGAACTGGATCCCCGGTTTCATACAAAACAAACTTCAAAAAACGTCCGGTCAGTTGTTTGACGAGATATAAGGATATATTTTTTTTAATTCACAATTGGTAAGCCCTTGGCATCATCTCACCTGATGGTAAGTTATGATGATGCCGAAGATGGAAGCGGGCTTATCAAGATTCCCCAACGCAATGGAGATAGAAATATTCTAATGATATTCATATAGCTATGTTAGACAGAGATGAACCGCGAAAGTACACTTTCGTGAACAAAAAGGGTGACTTTTTTAAAAAATTTACAATTGTTAAGCCCTTGGCATCATCTCACCTGATGGTAAGTGACGATGATGCCGAAGATGGAAGCGGGCTAACCACTTATATTTTTGACTTTATGTTTGGACACTTGACCGCGTCACTGAACATATGGTTCTTTTATATGACATATAACTGTCAAACAACGGACCGGACGTTTTTTTTTAAGTTTGTTTTGTATGAAACCGGGGATCTAGGTCCTTTAAATGTGATCTGAGATAAAACCAATTAATTTAAAAATAACAGCAACTAAGTAGTTTACAACAACTCTCACACAAACACACACACAATGCAATTTTTAATATATTCAATCCACTCGTTGGAGTGGATTGAATATATTAAAAAATTGCATAAAGTTATCTGCAGACTATCCTGAATTCAGTCAGTTTACGAACTTTATATAACTAAGACTTACAGTGCCACCAACTTATCTGTTCAGTAGACAAAATCGGAACTAAAGTCACCATTTTGAAATGTCATTCTGTGTGTCAGTTTATAAGGTGTGGGTTAGTGTTATAGTTTAAGGACAGTAAAAGTCCCCACTTAAATTATTTTTATATTCAACTTATGTTTCATATTTTATTGTCTTTAATATATCCTCTGGAAATTAGAAATAAAACTGATACATTCGCCCCCACTACAAACTTGTGCACCATCTTTACTATTATTTATTTTCTTATACGTAAAACGTATACATTGTGTCCACTTTTGTTTCAAATACCCTAAGCTTCTGGTAAAAAAAAAATAGAAACACTAATCGCTCTAGTAGCGACGCCGTCTAATCAACAGATAAGTTGGTGGCACTGTAGCATCCAATTTTTGTAAATAAATTTACCTTATTTCATCTTTTGTAAATTTACCAAAAACACAAACAAACATACACAACACTCATAACTTGCATACATACAACCCAATAGCCTTCATATCATCAATATCAGAAAACAATAGATTAAGTCCTTATTATTATGTGTGCGACAGGGACAGCAGCCCAGCTATATTACTTTAGTTAAGCTAAATATTTTTTGGCGTCGTTGGCGTAGTGGCTAGTGCCGCCACCTCCTGTCCGGGAGGTCGGGGTTCGAACCTGCCACGTACCAATGTGATTTCGAATTAAGATTTCATATGTACGTTTATCCGACGCTCTTACGGTGAAGGAAAACATCGGGAGGAAACCTGCACACGGCTGCGAAGAAACTCGCAGGTTGTGTGTGAAGTCGACCAACCTGCACTGGGCCCGCGTGGTCAACTAAGGCCCGATCGCCCTAAATCAGCGTAGGCTCGAGCCCCTCGGTTGGGACGTATATGAGCTGATATGAATGAAAAAATATTTTTTACTACATATGACCTATTTTTGGGGTTCCGTAGTCAAACGGTGCAGCACCCTTAAAGGTTCACCATGTCCGTCCTTCTAACCATCACAGAGATTTGCGACGCCACATTCGGGACACGGAATACACACAAGTCACTCGGAAAAGGCTTTGTTAATGAAAAATAATAATGTGTTTTTTTGTTTTCTTTATTGGTAAGCCCTTGACATCATCTCACCTGATGTGACCTAAGTGACGATGATGCCGAAGATGGAAGCGGGCTTACCAAGATTCCCCAACGCAATGGGGTTCTGGCTATCTTATCCTCAAGCCGGAACACATCAATGTTGTTAACACTGATGTTTGGCGGCAAGACATAGATTAGATGGTGGTAGCTAGCCAGGCGGGCTTAGAAAATGCCCTACCACCAATCAAACCGAGTCTTACAAGTTTACCCCACCGGGAATCGAACCCGCGACCTCCTGGTGTGAAGCGAATGGGCTTACCATTACGCCACGGAGGCGGTTAAATACACGGAGGCGGTTTATTATCACACTTGGACAAGAATGTACTTACAACATCACTGTCCAACGTATCATCATCATCATATCAGCTGAAAGACGTCCACTGCAAGACAAATGCCTTCCCCAAGGATTTGCACGACGACCGGTCCTGCGCTGCCCGCATCCCGCGGCTTCACGTGACCTTCACCAGGTCATCGGTCCACCGTGTGGGAGAACTGCCTACACCACATCTTCCGGTGCGCGGTCGCCTCTCGAGAACTTTACCAGGAGGTCGCGGGTTCGATTCCCGGCGGGGTCAACTTTGTAAGACTCGGTTTGGTTCTTGGTAGGGCATTTTCTAAGCCCGCCTGGCTAGCTACCACCATCTTATCTAAGTCTTGCCGCCAAACATCAGTGTTAACAACATTGATGTGTTCCGTTTTGAAGAAAAGATAGCCAGAACCCCATTGCGTTGGGAAATCTTGGAAAGTTCGCTTTCATCTTCGGCATCATCGTCACTTACCATCAGGTGAGGTGATGCCAAGGGCTTACCAATTGTGAACAAAAAAAAGAAACGTATATGAGTGCAAGTTTCAGGACTCCTTCACTCAAAAATACGAGTAATATTTAAAGGGGTTTATCTACTCTCATATCGTAAAGTTCGCATTATCAACTTCAAAACGAGTTTATTTTGGCATACTTTATTTTATTTTATTTTTTATTCACAATTGGTAAACCCTTGACAACATCTCACCTGGTGGTAACTTGTAAGTGACGATGTTGCCGAAGATGGAAGCGGGCTTACCAAGATTCCCCAACGCAATGGGGAACTGGCTATCTTATCTTCATGCCGGAACACACCAAAGATATCAACATTGATATTTGGCGGCAAGACTTAGATAAGATGGTGGTAGCTAGATAGGCGGGCTTAGAAAATGCCCTACCGCCAACCAAACCGAGTCTTACAATTGACCCCGCCGGGAATCGAACCCGCGACCTCCTGTGTAAAGCCAGTGAACTTTGCCTCTGAGCTACGGAGGCCGTTATAAACACAATACCGTAACTTAAAAAATACATTATAACATTATTTTGTTAGAGAAATAATGTTATAATGTATTTTTTTTTCCATTACGATACAAGTTAAACCAAAGAGATAATATCACCAACGAAGTTCCATATCATTTTTTTTTATTGGAACGCACATGCGGTTCGCGCCATTTTTACAGCAATACAAAAAGTTTTTATTCCAATTTTTACTTGTCTGTGACAGCGCCCGCTTAACGCATGCGCGGTGATGTGTTGGTTTTTCATTGAATTTTCTTGTAGATACTGAATTTCGTGGATAATTTTTATTTTTGTTTAAAAATGGCTGAGATCAGTGAAAGCATTGTATTTACCTGTCTGTGACACCGTACGCTTCAGTGCAAGCGCGGTGATGCGCTGGGATTCAGCGCTATGACACGTTTTGTTGTAGGTACTTACTGAATTTCGTGGGATTTTTTTCTTACTCTTAACTTTGATCTTTGTATTTTAGTTGATTCAATCGCAATGTATGAGATTAGATAAAGTAGTGTATGAAACTGCACATAATTGGGTCTTAAAACATTCGTGTAATGCTATAAAATACACTCGTATTTTAAGAACCCTTATTATGCAACAGTTTCATAAACTACTATTAGGTAATAGTAGTTTATAAAACTGTTGCCTAATGAGGGGTATTAAAATACGAGTATGAGTTTACTAACTCAATTCTTTAAATAATATAATTCAATACGTTTACTATACGAGTATTTTAGGCCCATGTCCAGCAGTGGACGTCCTTCAGCTGAGATGATGATGATGATGACGACTATTTTAATACCTAGTTATGTGCAGTTTCATACACTATTTTATCTAATCTCATACATTGGGATTGAACCTATTAAATAAAATATTGAACATAGGTTGTGACGAAGTCAATCTTTTTGGTTTTTATTTTAAACCTGCATCATCTTTTTGTCTATTTCTACTTTTTGTGTTTCGTTGTTTTTTTTTTATTGTCATTCATCCTGATCATCGATACCACTCTGTCTGTTTTCCATATATTTTACGATTATTATTTTTTTGATTAATCAGTTTTGGTGGATTTTGCCTATTTTTTTAAAAAAAGACCCTGCCCCTCCCTCCAGACCCTACTTCCTTTTTTTGCGTGCATCGTCGTAGTTGGAGGGTGCGCCGACACCGCAAGGTCTCCCCCATAGCGCCAGAAGACTTTTTTGACTATTCATTCATTTATCATTCATTATTATCGTCTAAGGCACTACACATACGATTCTTTCTAGCAAGCCCTGGGGCTGTTGAAAGTATAAAAACATTTCGATTCAACATTAAAAGCCAGACTGCATTTTTAGCCGTAAAAAGAATTCTATGGCTCAAGACGAATCCAATGACACTTTGCACTCGAAAATCCATCAAGCTGTTTAGGATTCAGGTTAAGCCAAAGAAACAAACATACAAACATAATACACTCGAAAAACAAAACCCTCCTTCTAGAGTAGTCGGGTAAAAAAC
The DNA here is from genome assembly GCA_947284805.1 of Coleophora flavipennella. NCBI lineage: Eukaryota > Metazoa > Arthropoda > Insecta > Lepidoptera > Coleophoridae > Coleophora > Coleophora flavipennella. The sequence continues at coordinate 5,027,735 of OX369297.1, forward strand.
TATTTTATCCTTCATGTATTTGAGCCTTACGACTTTATGGACTTATGGATAACATATCTACCTCGTCATCCTCTTACTACCCTGGAAGGATGCAAAAAATCATCATATCAGCCAAAGTATGTCCACTACTGAACAATGGCATTCCCCAAGGATTTCCACAACGACCGATCCAGCGCTGCCCGCACCCCGCGGTTTCCCACAACCTTCATTAGGTCGTCTGTCCACCAAGTGCGAGACCTGCCTACGTTAACACTTCCAGTGCGCGGCCTGCACTTGAGATAAAACTTATCTATTGTTTTCTGATATCAATGTTCACTCCCTCCCATACGTTACTCCAATACAAACTTACCATCTCTGAGTTCGTTGACCCCACTCGTAGTGGTGGTTTGAGTCTGCTTTGTATATACCACATTCTCCTTTGGGGGGATGTCTGTAGACTGCACAGAGACCACTTGGAGGGCCTGCGGCTTCTTCGGACCTCTGCACAGGAATAATGATGGAAGGTAAGTACAAGTACCTACGTATGCTATGTAAAACGGAATGCAATAAATGGAGTATTGGTACTGGCTACTGCGTAGTATTGGGCCGTAGGCTAATCATCCTGTTTGGCAATTATCACATGGACCAAGAAACGTTTACTACTGGACATATGCCTCCCCGGATTGGGGGGTTTTGTCGTAATCGCCACGATTGGCAGGCGGATTTGCGATCGCAGTACGCAGTATGGTGGCGTAGTACGCGAAAAGGACGCTGCTGCCCAGCCTCCGATTTTTGATAAATTAAAAGCCTGATTACGCAGAGAAACTCCGAGCATAGCACGCTCCATTGCCCTTTGGGTGACCTTGAGCCTTCTTATGAGGCCCATAGTAAGCAACCATGTCTCAGTTCCGTAAGTCATCACTGGCAACACACACTGGTCAAAGACCTTAGTCTTGAGACACTGCGGTATTTGGGACCGGACCGGAAAACGTACATAGCGTAGGCAGGTCTCCCACACGGTGGACCGACGACCTGGTGAAGATCGCGGAAAGCCGATGGATGCGGGCAGCGCAGGACCGATCGTCGTGGAAATCCTTGGGGGAGGCCTTTGTCCAGCAGTGGACGATTTTTGGCTGATATGATGATGATGAATAGCCTGATTATTTTCATAAGCAATATTCCTAAATATAGAAAGTTTAAAAAAAACCTAAGAAACACGCCTTTAAAGCACATCAAATTAAAAAGTAAAAAATAATTATTAATTTAAGCTGAAAACAATAATGAACGAAAAATACTAGTAATTATTGTGAAAAAGCGTGGGTTGCTCGTTAAACGAAAAATTGTGGCACAAAGCGCCACACACTTTATTCACAATAATACTAGTATTTTTCGTTCATTATTGTTTTCAGCTTATATTAAGAATTATTTTTCACTTTTTAGTTTGATGTGCTTTAAAAGCGTGTTTTTTTTTAATATATTTATTTTTAAATTTTTAGTTCAGAATAATGAGATAAACTTATGAAATTATTGTATTGCCACTGATTCTTGTTAAATGTACAAAATTTTAATTGAATCCGTCCGTTTAAAGTAGGTCAAAATCGAGTGCAAAGGAGTCGGTTACAAACATATATACATACAGGTGAAGCTAATAAAAGCGTGATAAAAAAGCCAAGATCTACGGTTCCCATTTGCCGCATACCTTAGTGCCCACTTATTTCTGCTGTTGACTGAACCAGAGTGCCCAGTGGATGACCATCCACATAATAATTAATTAGGAGTTTAGGAGACCTGACTACATTCTGGTGTGATACCACGACTGATTGACCATTAACACACTCGCTGCCTCAAACGCAAATATGCTTAGCTACTGCAGCTTGTAGCGGAAAATATACATAATCTATACGGCTTAGGGCTGACACTTACTCATGAGGGACAAGGTAGACTTGTCAGTATGGGGCGGACTGACATCCAGCGGCGCTGGCTACAGCAACGTGGCGACATCAACGAGCGAGATAACAGGACATCCCTTGATTGAAGCTGTTCCAAGCTGTCTTGTATACTTATGGTTCTTAAAGACTAACCCATGAGGAGGCAAGCTAGACTTGTCCGTATGCGGCAGACTGACGTCCGGCGACGCAGTCTGCGGCGGCGTGAGTGACGTCATCGACGAGAGAGATGACAGGACATCCTTAACTGGAGCCACTCCAAGGGAGGAGAGCATCTCGTCCAAGTCTCGTCGGCTGTCCAGGCTCGATGTAGCCGAGGCTCTTTGCTGGAAGGTTTTGGAAACATTAATTGAATTGGTTTCTCTTCCTCTCTTTTTTCATGTGGCACAAACAATTAATTAACCACGCTTACTGACAAATTGAAAACGGGGCTTGACGTGATTTTATATAATTGACACCGCGGCTTCAGTCTACTCGCGACCACGGCTATCGAAGCATAGTCGAAACGTTGAGGTAAAAACAACATCATCATCATCATCATATCCGCCACAAATCGTCCACTGCTGGACAAAGGCCTCCCCCAAGGATTTCCACGACGACCCGTCCTGCGCTGCCTGCATCCATCGGCTTCCCGCGATCTTCACTAGTTCATCGGTCCACCGCGTGGGAGGCCTGCCTACGCTACGTTTTCCGGTGCGCGGTCGCCACTCGAGAACTTTACAGCCCCATCGGCCATCTGTTCTACGAGCTATGTGCCCTGCCCACTGCCACTTCAGTTTAGCTATTCTGTGAGCTTAACCGCAAAACAACATCAATTATATAAAATCATGTCAAGCCACGTTTTCAATATTTGTCAGTATGAATAATCGTGAAAGTTTAAAGTGTTATATTAACCACGCTTTCTTGGAATTGGAGCAGAATAGTGCTTTTAGATTTACACCTATGGTTATGTGCAGTGCGACAAGATATACATACATATTTCATTGATTTCATGAATTAGGTTTATAAGAGAAATAATAAATAATAATTGTCAGAAATTCGAATCTTTGGACTGTAAATGTTTTTCCCCCGCTGCTAAGTTCCCTTGTCTCGTCATCTTAAAATCTTTGTTAAGTTCTTTATCTCTTTTCTTCATTTTTTGTGTTTATATTTTGTGTGAATATATTTATATTAAAAGATCTTCACACTCGCTGCGACACTAGCGAGAGTGACAAAAAAATATAGACTTTAATGACATCATTTAGTATTTCGCGCATATAGGGGGGCAACAGCCTTTGTTTGTTATTTTGTAACTGTAAATATTAGCAACAAGTTATGTTTTATAAACCTGCTAAAAGTGACCACTTTTGACAATACTGACAAACATAACTTGTTACTAATAAGTAAATTTATACAATAACAATTAAAAAATGTGCACAAAATACTTAATTATTTTCATTAAAGTCCATAAGAGTGAGTAAATTATTTATTTCTATTGGCGGCGCTAGTATTCTAATTGAACTGCCTTAAGCCCTGACTAGTTTGAATAAAAAGTAGCAGAATGAAGCATATATTGTCTCTTCCTTACCATAACTTCCTCAGCATCTTTCTGCTCCTTCTCTCTTTGGCGACGGTACTTCTCCTCCCTCAGGGCCTGGAGCTTGGCCTTCTTGCGCTCCAGCTCCGCTTTCCGGTCTGACATGCTCGACATGGTCTGGGTAAAGAAACGCCATAGGAAAATAAGTGGGCAAATTGATACAGCATCAAAACTCTCTTGTCAACTATAATTTTAAATTATTGAATAGCAAAACAAATATGATAAATACTACAGAATCTTTTGTGGAGGGAAGTAGCCCCAGTGCCAGAGCAAGACAGCGAATCAACACTGGCGAAACTGGGTCAAGGTCAAGAGAGAAAAGGCCATGTCTGTTTGTCTCATTTGTATAGTTCATTATTGTTTACTAGCCGTCCACCCACGGCTACGCATTGTTTTCGATTTTCCTGTGGGAATAAGACGTTTTCCCAGGGTTTAAAATAGCTTATGTTCTATTCCAAGACCTAACCTATATGTGTGCCAAGTTTCATCCCGAACCGTCCAGTAGTTGAAGCATGACAGAGTAACAAACATCCATACATACAAACTTTTACATTTAAAATATTAGTAGGATTCTTAATAAGGGAGGGATAGCACCAACTCATGAAGGCTTTTTGTACCACTGAGGTACCATAAAACAGCAATAACAATGCAATCAGGAATACTGATAAGTCAGTTCAGTTTTTAAAAATTAAACCAAGAAAGAAAATGTTACAAATAGAAGAATAAAGCTATCTTCCCAAGCCAGCAAGTTTTACTGCAGTCCACCTAGGCTCCCCACAGTATAATGTGGAGTTATTTCATTCAATAAATGACATTATATACAAATACAACTATCTCATCCTCTAGTTAAATTTATAAATATTAAACATTTGACAGATATGATTATGAATTTGACATCTTGTTCTTAGCGTGTTAAGGCAAAATAAAAACATTTTACTTCACTATTAGTTCATAATAAGCTCCTACCTACCACTTGTTCACAATAAGCTCCTACCACTTGTTTACAATAAGCTCCTACCACTTGTTCATAACAAGCTCCTACCACTTGCTCATAATAAGGCACTACCACTTATTCATAATAAGCTCCTACTACTGGTTCATAATACTCTTTCCACTTGTTCTTAATAAACTCCTTCTTATATAAACTAGTGCTAGAAGCTTATTATGTACAATTGGATGAGCAAGTGGTATGAGCTTACTAACCTGTCAAGCCTGCTAGAACGTATACATTCCAGTAGAGAGCGCACGACTTTGAACTCAATTCGTGAATAAATATGATACATAAATGTGTGTCTCTTTGTTGTAGTCCAGTACTAGACTGGTTAAGAACAAGTAGTAGGAGCTTATTAGGTATAAGCAAGTGGTAGGAGCTTATTATGAACAAGTGGTAGGAGCTTATTATGAACAAGTGGTAGGTAGGAGCTAATTATGAACAAGTGGTAGAAGCTTATTATGAGCAAGTGGTAGGAGCTTATTATGATCAAGTGGTAGGAGCTTATTATGAACAAGTGGTAGGTAGGAGCTAATTATGAACAAGTGGTAGGAGCTTATTATGAACAAGTGGTAGGAGCTTATTATGAACAAGTGGTAGGTAGGAGCTAATTATGAACAAGTGGTAGGAGCTTATTATGAACAAGTGGTAGGAGCTTATTATGAACAAGTGGTAGGTAGGAGCTAATTATGAACAAGTGGTAGGAGCTTATTATGATCAAGTGGTAGGAGCTTATTATGAACAAGTGGTAGGTAGGAGCTAATTATGAACAAGTGGTAGGAGCTTATTATGAACAAGTGGTAGGAGCTTATTATGAACAAGTGGTAGGTAGGAGCTAATTATGAACAAGTGGTAGGAGCTTATTATGAACAAGTGGTAGGAGCTTATTATGAACAAGTGGTAGGAGCTTATTATGAACAAGTGGTAGGTAGGAGCTAATTATGAACAAGTGGTAGAAGCTTATTATGATCAAGTGGTAGGAGCTTATTATGATCAAGTGGTAGGAGCTTATTATGAACTAGTGGTAGGAGCTTATTATGAACAAGTGGTAGGTAGGAGCTAATTATGAACAAGTGGTAGGAGCTTATTATGAACAAGTGGTAGGAGCTTATTATGAACAAGTGGTAGGTAGGAGCTAATTATGAACAAGTGGTAGAAGCTTATTATGAGCAAGTGGTAGGAGCTTATTATGATCAAGTGGTAGGAGCTTATTATGAACAAGTGGTAGGTAGGAGCTAATTATGAACAAGTGGTAGGAGCTTATTATGAACAAGTGGTAGGAGCTTATTATGAACAAGTGGTAGGTAGGAGCTAATTATGAACAAGTGGTAGGAGCTTATTATGAACAAGTGGTAGGAGCTTATTATGAACAAGTGGTAGGTAGGAGCTAATTATGAACAAGTGGTAGGAGCTTATTATGATCAAGTGGTAGGAGCTTATTATGAACAAGTGGTAGGTAGGAGCTAATTATGAACAAGTGGTAGGAGCTTATTATGAACAAGTGGTAGGAGCTTATTATGAACAAGTGGTAGGTAGGAGCTAATTATGAACAAGTGGTAGGAGCTTATTATGAACAAGTGGTAGGAGCTAATTATGAACAAGTGGTAGAAGCTTATTATGATCAAGTGGTAGGAGCTTATTATGAACAAGTGGTAGGAGCTTATTATGAACAAGTGGTAGGAGCTTATTATGAACAAGTGGTAGGAGCTTATTATGAACAAGTGGTAGGTAGGAGCTAATTATGAACAAGTGGTAGAAGCTTATTATGAGCAAGTGGTAGGAGCTTATTATGATCAAGTGGTAGGAGCTTATTATGAACAAGTGGTAGGTAGGAGCTAATTATGAACAAGTGGTAGGAGCTTATTATGAACAAGTGGTAGGAGCTTATTATGAACAAGTGGTAGGTAGGAGCTAATTATGAACAAGTGGTAGGAGCTTATTATGAACAAGTGGTAGGAGCTTATTATGAACAAGTGGTAGGTAGGAGCTAATTATGAACAAGTGGTAGGAGCTTATTATGATCAAGTGGTAGGAGCTTATTATGAACAAGTGGTAGGTAGGAGCTAATTATGAACAAGTGGTAGGAGCTTATTATGAACAAGTGGTAGGAGCTTATTATGAACAAGTGGTAGGTAGGAGCTAATTATGAACAAGTGGTAGGAGCTTATTATGAACAAGTGGTAGGAGCTTATTATGAACAAGTGGTAGGAGCTTATTATGAACAAGTGGTAGGTAGGAGCTAATTATGAACAAGTGGTAGAAGCTTATTATGATCAAGTGGTAGGAGCTTATTATGAACAAGTGGTAAGAGCTTATTATGATCAAGTGGTAGGTAGGAGCTAATTATGAACAAGTGGTAGAAGCTTATTATGATCAAGTGGTAGGAGCTTATTATGATCAAGTGGTAGGAGCTTATTATGAACAAGTGGTAGAAGCTTATTATGATCAAGTGGTAGGAGCTTATTATGATCAAGTGGTAGGAGCTTATTATGAACTAGTGGTAGGAGCTTATTATGAACAAGTGGTAGGAGCTTATTATGAACAAGTGGTAGGTAGGAGCTAATTATGAACAAGTGGTAGAAGCTTATTATGATCAAGTGGTAGGAGCTTATTATGATCAAGTGGTAGGAGCTTATTATGAACTAGTGGTAGGAGCTTATTATGAACAAGTGGTAGGTAGGAGCTAATTATGAACAAGTGGTAGAAGCTTATTATGATCAAGTGGTAGGAGCTTATTATGAACAAGTGGTAAGAGCTTATTATGATCAAGTGGTAGGTAGGAGCTAATTATGAACAAGTGGTAGAAGCTTATTATGATCAAGTGGTAGGAGCTTATTATGATCAAGTGGTAGGAGCTTATTATGAACAAGTGGTAGAAGCTTATTATGATCAAGTGGTAGGAGCTTATTATGATCAAGTGGTAGGAGCTTATTATGAACTAGTGGTAGGAGCTCATTATGAACAAGTTACCCCTTCAGCATCCCAAGCCTGCACTCCATTTTAAAAGTTATCCCACGCAAACTCTAACATAGGAACAATAGATCACACATTCTATGAATCATTTTAGCAACTAGAAATCCGGTCACAGAGTACACTTATGTTATATCAAAATCATTTATGTAAACCTATGGCATTCTTGAATCCATAGTATGACATCATGATTCATAGTACGGTCTCGAAGGTAGTTCCATCAATAAAATATCAACTTACCCTAGCTTTTGGGCACTATATGACACCGAAAACCATTGTATCACCATAAATAAACTAAAATAAGCCGATTAAACGTGGCATTTGCATAGTATGGTATGGACCATGGACTAGAAGTTAACTGGAGCAACGGGATCACGCAGTCTTGAAAAGAAAAATACTATAGGTTAATCACATTACGTATCCAATTGAGTCCTTTTTGTTTTTACATGAGAAGCGCCTGGTGAAACCTTGGATTTTTTCGTATTTTTCACAAAATTAAATCAACAGATCGATTAGAACGAACGATCAATCGAAGCAAAGAAGCAAACTTCGCTTTTAACTTTTTTTTGGCAGTGTTGCCAGGTCCAGTTTTCACTTTACCTCAGGTTTAGTCTCAATTTGCCCTAGAATCAGTAATATTTACAAAAATATCTTAAAAATGTATTTTTTCATATTTTTTCACACTTGAATGCGAAACACTGAACTAGACGACGATACCATTTTATTATTGTACCATTGATACCATTTTATAAATGTACAACCAAAGTCCAAAAACACGAAGTCGGTGCGGTCATGAAACCAACTTAATATTGAATTAACTCACACGTATTTTTTTTACCAAAAAGTTAATATGGAAAGCATACATTAATGCATTTCCCTAAAATCCTTAGACAAGTTAAAACTTGTCTAAGTTAAAATCGAAACAAAAGAAATACAAAATTGGGCACATTACAAGTTATTAACCAATAATAATAATTTTCTAGCATCTAATAGAATTATCTCAAAATCCTTCAAAATGCATATTAAGTGCTTTGCTCATAGTTTTTGCCTGAACGTACGTGGGGCGTTCAATAATTTATCTATCTAGATAAGAAAGAGACATTACAGTAAAAAGACTTTATTTTTATTTTTCAGTGTCATCTCCGTTAAGCTCAATACACTTGGTCTACTTCTCTTGCAATGACTTTAACCATTAGAAAAAAAACCTTTGGTTGCTCGTCAAATTAAGTGGCCATAGCTTCATTGTTCTCTTCATCACAAGAAAATCGTTGGCATCAAAGGATTTTTTCAAGGTTCGGAATAGAAAATAATTCGACGAGGCTAGTTCAGGGCTGTAGGAATGGATGGTTGAGCTGTTGGAACACGCAGGCTCGAATGGCGGCCTGTGCTTCTGCACACATGTGCACCGGAGCATTGTCGTGAAGGAGCAGAATGTTTGATGTGAGCTTTCCGCGTGATAGAATCTTGCATTGCATTTATGGTACTAGCGTAGATATCTCCCTTTATAGTAGTCTTATGTGGCATGAACTCCAGCAGTAAAGCTCCTTCCTTATCCCAAAAAACAGTGGCCATGACCTTGCTTGCAGATTTTTCAATTTTAAACATTTTAGGGGTGGGTGAAGATCTGTGCTTTCACTGTATGGACTCTATTTTTAACTCGGGATCTCTATGGTAAACCCACGTTTCGTCTCCTGTCACCAGTCGTTGAAAAAAACTTCCTGGGTTCTCACCAATCAGGTTAAAGTTCTCTTGGAAACATTCGCGTTGGGCGTCCATATGAAGTGGAGTCAGAAACCGCGGGACCCATCTTGCGCTGACTCTAGACATTTGAAAATGTTCATGAATTGTATTCCAAACTCTGCCTGCCGAGATGTCCATTTCTTCAGCTATCCTGGAAACAGTCACTCGCATATCTGCCAAAATTAAATATTCCATTATTTACACATTTTTGGAGTCGTTGCCGTCACGGGCCGCTCCGTGTTTCCGTGTATGGATTCTTTCTATGGACTCTCTTCCCCATTAAAACTGCTTGCTCCAAAATTTTACTTTATATTTAGAGGGCGCAGACTCCTTTTATATTTTTGTTACGCGTTCAAATATTTCTCTAGGCTTCTTTCCCTCTTTAGTGAGGAACTTAATGACCGAGCGCTGCTCTAAATCGAGCAATTTTAATAGACTCAGACATCGATGCACTTGCCATGCTCTTACTCTGAAAGTATTAATCGCACTGAATTCAAATTTCGAACACGTCACACGAAGAAAAAAAGCTACACGCACGAACATGTCTCGACTTGTTCAGCGGTGCACTTTACCCTTAGGTAGATATATTATTGAACGCTCCTGGTATATGTTTGGATTATTATGTGTAATCGGAATCACGATAATATAGTAACGTAATGTTTGTCTTGTATTCAAACAGACCTTAACAGGTTAGAGATCGACTTTGGTATGGAAAACGAGTGTAAGTGATATTGAATATTGGATAGAAGGATTGGAGTGGAGTGAATTAACTCATTCAATCAGCAGATATAATGTTGTCTTCCTTTAATAATTACCTAAAAATACCCTAAAAATTAGCCTCCCGAACAAGCCGGTTTCCGAAAAGGATTTAGTACCATAGACCACATACATACGTTGCGGCAGATTATACAGAAGACCGAAGAGTACAATCAGCCACTATGCTTGGCGTTCGTGGACTATGAGAAAGCCTTCGATTCGGTCGAAACTTGGGCTGTGTTACAGTCTCTCCAGAGGTGCCAAATCGACTATCGATATATCGAAGTGCTGAAGTGTTTGTATGAAAACGCCACCATGTCGGTTCGCCTCCAGGATCAAAACTCGAAACCTATCCAGCTGCAGCGAGGGGTGAGACAGGGAGACGTTATATCTCCGAAACTGTTCACCGCCGCCCTGGAAGATGTTTTTAAGCTTTTGGACTGGGGTGGACTAGGCATCAATATCAACGGCGAGTACATCACCCACCTTCGATTCGCTGACGATATCGTGGTCATGGCTGAGACTATGGACGACTTAGGCACAATGCTCGATGGCCTCAGTAGAGCCTCCCAACAAGTGGGTCTTAGAATGAACTTGGACAAGACGAAAATTATGTCAAACGTCCGTGTCATACCTACTCCTCTAAAGGTTGGAGGCTCTACACTCGAAGTTGTTACCGAATATGTATACCTGGGACAAACAGTCCAGTTAGGTAGGTCCAACTTCGAGAAAGAGATCAATCGTCGAATCCAACTCGGCTGGGCAGCGTTCGGGAAGCTTCGCAATATCTTTACGTCCCAGATACCGCAGTGTCTTAAGACCAAGGTCTTCGACCAATGTGTGTTGCCAGTGATGACGTACGGAACTGAGACATGGTCGCTTACTATGGGCCTCATAAGAAGGCTCAAGGTCACCCAAAGGGCAATGGAGCGTGCTATGCTCGGAGTTTCTCTGCGTGATCGAATCAGAAACGAGGAGATCCGTAAGAGAACCAAAGTAACCGACATAGCTCTCAGAATTGCTAAACTTAAGTGGCAGTGGGCGGGGCACATTGCTCGTAGAACAGATGGCCGTTGGGGCAGTAAAGTTCTCGAGTGGCGACCACGCACCGGAAAGCGTAGTGTAGGCAGGCCTCCCACTCGGTGGACCGATGACCTGGTGAAGGTCGCGGGAAGCCGCTGGATGCGGGCAGCGCAGAACCGGTCGTCGTGGAGATCCTTGGGGGAGGCCTATGTCCAGCAGTGGACTTCCTTCGGCTGATATGATGACCCTAAAAATTACCCTAATCATCAATTTTTACTCTAAATCTAGGGTAAATTACCCTAAGTTGGCAGAACTGTTTTTTGGACAAAGCGTAAAGAAATCACTATTTGGGGATGAGGAAGGAGTAACTTTTGGGGTGCCCATACTTAACTTTCAGTTTGCCACCAAGGTGCATAAAACCACTTAAACCTGCGTAGATAAAATAACAATCTGTAAATGGCAGCCGGCGGTCATGTTATCTCGCTCACACATATGTTTGTCTATATTTACACAGCGCGGTACTGTGATCAACAAAACATCAGTCAGTCTGGATTAGCATTAAAACTGTCTTGATTCTCTTTCTTTCGATTGTTTAAATTCTGTTAACGTTTTTTTGTTCGTGGTTACTTATATTTATTTCTTGTTATTGCTCAGTTATGCTTTTTATGGTAAGCTGTTGGTTTTCAAAAATAAAAATATGGTTTACATTTTACAATCAATTTTGCTGACTCTACTGGAAGTAACCGCCGCAATTTACAGATCGTTTCTTTATCTACGCGGGTTATATATATTCCAGCCATAAGTTCTGCTACAAATGAAAATACATTTTTTTATGAAGTAATGCAATCTTAATAAAACTTATATGTACATATTTATTGAACTCTGAGCAAAAAATAAAAAGCAATTCTATTCGAAATGGCCACCTATGGCTTTGATAAAGACCTTTAATCCGTCTGGCCACGAATCTATGGATTTACACACTATTTCCATGGGAAATTTAGCCTCTGCTTGCTCCAGACATTTCTTAAGAGACTCAATGTCTGCGTCTCGTTTAGAGCAGGCCATGTCCTCTAAAACTGATCATAATTTTTTGTCTAAGGGGTTCAGATTTGGGCTAGATGAGGGCCAGTCTTCAGCTCTTACAAAATCCGGAACGTTGGTTTCGAGTCAGGCTTGGGCAGTTCGTGCCTTGAGACCAGATGCAGAGTCCCGCTGGAAAGTCCACGGTACATTTTTAAAAAGAGTATTGCTAAGAGGTTTCACAAAACGGTCCAAGACGGTTATTTTTTTCTGGTTTTAACAGAGTTAACAGCCTGTGTAGTTGTAACAGCATACGACCGCCCCGATCATTTATGGTCTTCGACAGAGGAAGTGCTGGTATATACCAGATATCTGTCGATAGTATGATACACGAACATACGGCTGATACCAAGTTTTGGAAGTGTCTTAAATATGACCAGCGGCTCCATACCCACTTTGTGCGAGGCAATCACTGGAATCTTATTTTCTTTCACACCCCATTCTATATTGTAATTTGGTAAAAACACTAAAAATATGTGAAATGGCGGGAAATCAAAATAAGTATTTAACATAGTAAACGCGTTCCAAATTCAAAATAATTAAAGAGTCGAAAAAAAGAAAAGTTATTATGTAACAATATTTATGACCGGACTAGTTACAATGCGTGCCACGAAAGGTGAGACTTGACGAGCATCAGTCAGTAGTGGGGAGCTATGGTAATTTCTTCTTAATAATAATGATGTTACCTGATGTAACCACTGATAACGTATTTGTAACGTATAGATTTGTTAAAAATATTATGAATTCATTACCACACAAATAATGATTTCTTGGTCAAATTGACCAACCATAGAAGTATCAGGTAGAGTGAGTGGGCGTGGTTATATGACGTCACACATGGAACAAAAGAATGAGTTGCGAGTGCGCGTCTCCAATGTATCGATCTATAGCCGCTCCGTTGACGCGGCGCACGATTAATCCGACCGTAGATTGACCCGAAGTCAGACAAAAAATGTAAACCGATGTCGTGAGGCGACGCGCTTCACCTTATCGCTATTTATGAGTAGGATTTTCTGAATACAGTCCTCAAGTGATGTTTTTTGTAATAGTGTTGAATGTAGCTTTCTATTCATTCCAAGTTTCATACGATTTTATGCTTTAGTTCAATGTTAAACATGGCGTAATGGCATTTCCAGAAAAGTTTAGAAGTTGTGTTGTAATTCATTGGAATAACTTATGATTGGCACCCCAGATTAACACTTTACATTTAATTTCACTTGTACTTACCTTTTTGATAAAACTTGCCACAAAAACACTCAACGAAACACAAAAATCACTAAAAAACACTTATATTAGCGAGCACTATGGTACACGTCGTAGGAAGGACTGACTAAACTTTTTTTTTCTCTATTATTTTCTATATTGGGACGCTGTTTTATTACTTCAGCTCGTTGCTACGTTCATAAGAAAGAGACAAAAATATTTTTATACGTTGAAAGTCATAGATTAGAAAGAGAAATACACTTTTTACAGAAATAATGGCTTGGGTACTCCAGGTACCCAAGGTCAGATAACGGAGGAAAATTTTTGGGTACCCCCAGTACCCAAGGTTAGCTGACTGGGTATACAGGATTCGTCACTTCAACTTAGATTAATTAATATTATGGTAATGTAATATGTTGGAAATATTAAGATTAGCCTACACCGCAAAGATGAGAAAAGAGTATTATTATATTAGATGAGAAACGAGTACAGATATGAAACTTTACAGTGCCAAACTGTCTAAATATAACAATGTCAATGTTACTATCCCAAAGAGGACTAGATTGACCTTATATTACAAGATAATGGTGTTGATCCGGAATAAAACAATTTGACATAATTGACAGGACTAAATTTTTAATCATTCTGTCCTTGTAAGCTTAGTTCAGTCGACACCACTACACTATGCCAGATAGGTTTATACCTAAACGAGTAAATGTACAAATGTATTTACTCCTTTGCATATAATTTATTATTTTTACCCATTTTTCAGGCAAATCTAAAAAGTTTGTCAATACTATACGGCTCTTACCTTCACTTTTTCTGAACAAAAATAAATTTCAGAACGAATTGTGTCAACAAAAATTTGATATTCTATGTTTTCTATGCACAAATTTTATTGCCAGCCTTAACATATTAGCCAATGGCATTGCGGTATTTCAAAAAATTCACGTTGTTATTGTTTAGTGAGAACCTGACAACATAGGGTGTTGTCCGGGTCCGGCTAGTACTAACCGTTTGATGACAACGCTCGTAATGATCAAACAATTTTACCGATACCTAATCTTGACTGATTTTGTTCTCTTTAGATAATAATTTTGTGTTCAAGTCAAGCATGAAATTATAATGAGTGATTTCGTGTATTATTTGTTTGTGTTGCTTTGCTATATTACTTCAAAAACCAATGCAGGTGAGTCTTCGTATTTCGCTTTGTTTCGCCTTAAATTTTCAGATAGCAAGGTATATTACCATTATTCTGCCTTTTATTCTTAATACGGACACGATACTCTCATATTTTACTTCCGTACAACAATTATAAACGAAAACTTGTTTGTCTTGTTGGTTATTCTTCATTTTCCTGTTTCTACCTATCCATCCATCCCACTTGATACCTTTTTCTGAAAAGACGTAGTCTGAATAAGCTAGGTGATCTTGAAACTGTTACCAAGTCCTAAGTTTTTTTGGCCAATAGGAAATAGGTTTCTTGTTAATAACCCGTAGACCTTACTGAGCTGGAACAAATTATTAATTTAATTATGGGCTTAAATTTCAAGCCTAGGACATTTCCTAAAATTTCCTAATCTATTCATTAATAGATTTTTAGCGATGAACGTTTTTGTGAAAGCATAACCTTACTTTTGATGAATGAACTAAATTGGCTTCTGTAACTGCGCCAGCAATGCGGCAAGCAATAGACGGAACCTCTTTGTAGTTCTCATGTAAAAATCATCATCATCATATCAGCTGAAGGACGTCCTGGACATAGGTCTCCTCCAAGGATTTCCACAATGACCGGTTCTGCGCTGCCCGCATCCAGCGGCTTCCCGTGACCTTCACCAGGTCATCGGTCCACTGAGTGGAGGCCAACACTACGTTTTCCGGTGCGTGGTCGCCACTCGAGAACTTTACTGCCCCAGCGGCCATCTGTTCTACGAGCAACGCCCACTGCCTTAGCAATTCTGAGAGCTATATTGGTTACTTTGGTTCTCCTACGGATCTCCTCATTTCTGATTCGATCACGCAGAGAAACTCCGAGCATAGCAGGCTCCATTGCCCTTTGGGTGACCTTGAGCCTTCTCATGAGGCCCATAGTAAGCAACCATGTCTCAGTTCCATATGTCATCACTGGCAACACACACTGGTTGTAGACCTTGGTCTTAAGACACTGCGGTATCTGGGACGTAAAGATATTGCGAAGCTTCGCGAACGCTGCCCAGCCGAGTTGGATTCGACAATTGATTTTTTTTTCGAAGTTGTACCTACCTAACTGGACTGTTAGTCCTAGGTATACATATTCGGTAACAACTTCGAGTGTAGAGTCTCCAACCTTCAGAGGAGTAGGTATGACACGGGCATAATTTTCGTCTTGTCCATGTTCATTCTAAGACCCACTTGTTGAGAGGCTCTACTGAGACCATCAAGCATTGTGCCAAAGTCGTCCATAGTCTCAGCCATGACCACGATATCGTCAGCGCATCGAAGGTGGGTGATGTACTCGCTGTTGATACTGATGCCCAGTCCACCCCAGTTCAAAAGCTTAAAAACATCTTCCAGGGCGGCGGTGAACAGTTTCGGAGATATAACATCTCCCTGTCTCACCCCTCGCTGCAGCTGGATAGTTTCCGAGTTTTGATCTTGGAGGCGAACCGACATGGTGGCGTTTTCATACAAACACTTCAGCACTTTTATATATTGATAGTCAATTTGGCACCTCTGGAGAGACTGTAACACAGCCCAAGTTTTGACCGAATTGAAGGCTTTCTCATAGTCCACGAACGCTAAGCATAGTGGCTGATTGTACTCTTCTTGTCTAATCTAAAAAATCTTAAGTTGGGGTGCTCTAATCTCCAGAGCGAACGTAACACATTTAAATCACAATAAAAAAGGTACCTTCCTAATATTGTAAATAAAACAACTTAATTTATAATAAATGTAAATTTCCTAATTGTAAAATCAAGATTAACGGATTAAATTAGTTGCCAATTTTTTAGCAGATGACTTACATACTGTCACATGAACATTGCAAGTTAAATAAAAGCTTGTAAAAACCTTCAAAATAAAATAAGTAAAAAAATTACAGAATCTGTAAAGTACTACTACGACTACGAATGCAACGAGCCACTGGTTGCTAGCTCCAAACTAACTGCCACCTCGAGCCTGCGTGACCGGGGACCGGAGAATGCTCAGTTATATGGTAAGTTTCCAACAGTTGTGTTCTTGGTAGCGCTCTAATCTAGTTTTACATAATTTTGAAGACATTTCAGATTAGTAATAAATTTAAATGAAATGGCTATTTGACTATGATCTTTGAGTCCTGTTCATTATCAAAGGTATTTGCCGTAGAAATAAGCTATTCTATTATATTTTCTGCCTTACGTTAAAACCAAGATAAAAGTTAATATTAACTGGTATGTAAGGCCACTGAATTAATAATTTGCATTGGTGGGCCTATTTAGACTAGGAAGGTAATTAAAATTCCAGTAATAAGAAAATGACAGTAATTTCATGTTATGTTTAGCTATATTAATGAATGATTTAAGAAACATTTCTAGGATATTAAAACATTTAATTTGCTAATTCATACATTACCTAGGTATAATACTACATTGAACACAAAAATTATCTTTAATAATTTATTTTTAACATTTTTAACAGTATGGTTTTGATACCCTAGAAATGTTAATTTTATCATTCACTGATACCAGTAGTGGGATTAGATCATATCTACTTTTTTGAGGGATATGATGATATCATTAGATTTTGTTTAGGGAAATATAAAATTGACAACATATACAGGTGACATGTACACTACTGCACATCTCTTAACTGATATTTCTACCCATGAAATTGAACAACTTTTGTTTATGACTTTAGTGAAGTAGATAGACCTCAAACACACTTGGGTGTCAGCTGATCGATTTGTATGAATTTTTTTTTGCATTACAGTAAAGTTATTAAATTTCATTAGTAGAATCACCTGTTAACCGTTTCACAATCCATGCAACTCCATAGTTCCCTGGGGAACGAGAGAAAACTGAACCTTATTTCAATACAGATTAATATTGGCACAAGCATCCGTAGCAAACATAAAATTGCCAATGTTCGTAAAGGGTTAAGAGTTTTGCAGTTGTGTACCAGTAACCCTGTGTGAGGCAATACAGAAGATCTTAAAATTAAGCACCCCAGCTTATACACCCCTAGGCTAGGGTATATGAATTGAAAGACTCTCCCTCCCTGCAGCTGACTGCTCACACGCCTATAATGACTTTCAAAATAGATTCCCTTTAAATTAGGCACTTAGAACTTTTATTCTTTTTTATTTCGTTTATGTAGTTGATATGAGTTACCCTACACTACTATTATTGTTTGCTGTAGGTATAAATTTTTTGCGCATGTGTCGATTATTAGTATTCTTGAGTGTTCATTTTTATTTGTTTTTCTAAATGCTAGTTACAAAAATCCCGTTAAAACAAAAGGATTACAAAGAGGAAGCTAACAAGTAACAAGGTTCGTTCGTCTGCAGGTCCACAATCAGTGTAGAAACTTGAGAATTTGGACCCCAACAATATCACAAATAAAACCTAGAAAGACTCATACAAAAATGGCTAAATATAATGTTAGATGGGCATTAAATACAAGCACTTGGACTCCCTCTGAGGAAGATATACTTGCAGCTTCTAGTTTTATACAAACTGAAGAGAAACAACGAATTTCTAAATTTGTCTTTAAAGAAGATGCTAAATCGGCTCTCATAGGCCGATTAATGTTGCGGAAATTCGTTCACATATCGACTTCTATCCCATACGTAGAAACAAGACTAAGCAGAGATGATCTTGGGAAGCCAATCTTAGTAGGAGCAGGAGAAACTGCGCTAAGCTTCAATATTTCACATCAAGGAGACTATGTCGTACTGGCTGGAAATACAGAGAGAAATATTGGTGTAGATTTGATGAAGATTGAACCGCCAGTAGATAAAAATGTACCAGAATTCTTCAGGCTAATGAGAAGACAGTTTTCCCAACAGGAATGGTCAACAATCCGGAGTTATCCAACAGAAATGGAACAGATGGCTTGTTTCTATCGGTTCTGGTGCTTAAAAGAGAGCTATGTAAAGAACATCGGATTAGGACTTAGAATTCCATTGGAGCAACTCAGCTTTTCTGTCAAAAGTAAACTGAAACTTGGTGATTTAGTAACTGATACAACTTTGTACGAGAAAGGAGTTCTGAAAGACGAATTCGTGTTTGAAGAATCGATGTTAGATCCAAAGCATGCTGTTGCGGTAGCAATACGTATGAGAGAAAGAGATAATCTTATACCAGTACCATTTTTATTTCTGACGTATGATGAACTGGTGAAAGAAGCAAAGCCTATAAACGACCCTGACTCGAATTTTATGCAGAACTTTATTAAGAAACAGTTAAAAACTAATTTGAAATGACCATACAAAAAAAATAGTAATAAGTTGAAAATGCATGGTGTTACATTTTCAGTTTATTTAGTTTTTTTAGAATTAAAAAAGTTTGGTGGGATAAGGATAGTGATTAAAATAATAAATATATAGGGGATTTCATTTTGTATATTCTTAGGACAATACGACTTTAGGTATTGGATAAGGGCATATGCTAGTTTAGGTTCAATTTTCATTTTGAAAGTAAATAAAGTTAGACAAACAAGGGTTTTTTCATTGACTAACAAACCATTACGTGTCACTAACATCGCACCTACCAACATCTATATAACCAACAAGCAATAAAACCCATAAAAATAATAAAGGTCTGAACGCGTGGACTGCCTCGGAGAATGACTTCGATCAACAACTCACCATAGACTTGGGGACAGTGAAGAACATCACTCGAGTGGCCACTCAGGGTCGGGCCCACTCCCAGGAGTTTGTCCAGGAGTACCATATTAGCTATGGCTCTAATGGACTCGACTATGTTCAATATAAGGCTGCTGGAGGTGAAGTCAAGGTAAACTCGTAAAAAGAAAGCGGGACTAACTTGTAAATAGTGAGACTAACTTGTATAAAGTGAGACTGATTTGTAAATACAGGGACTAACTAACTAAGACTAACGGTAAAAGACTTGTAAAAAATAACTGGTAAAAAGAGAAACTAACGTGGAATAATATGTAACCTTGGTTCAGTAGTTATGCTTTATTTTTTGGGGTTAGTATGGTATTGTACTGTAGAGCATGTTTATTCACTCCAAACTCATCCTATTCGTTCGAATAAGATGCCTTACTGAAACTTTATTTCCAATACAAATTAAAGATAACAATTTATTGAAAATGGATGAGCTGATGCTAATGAAACTTTAAACACATAAGCAAGACAGAAAATTATTTGAAGCATTTTAACTACTTTTATCCGACTGCGCCAGAAGGTTTGTGTTATGATTTTCAAGTGTATATGTGTGTACCTGTGTCGTTAGATTTGTCTCGATCCCGCGAGTGCCATAAGATACATTTTTACCCAACTGGCCAAAAAATTATGGTTAATTTTATATGCAGTTGGGTATAAAAAATATCTTTATTTGAAAAAGATAAGCAAATTTTAATGTTACTAAATCTAACACAACCTTAAAATGACCACACTATTATTTAAAAAGTAGTCAAAACACTAAACAATTTCCTGACTTTTTTAAATGTATATTTTTACTTTCTCGTCCCCGTAGTAGTACGTACGTACGTAGCTAAGGGTAAAGGAAGTATTGTTATTGCGAAAAAAAAAGTTTAATTTTTTTTTATTATAATCGGCTCATCTATTGTCTAGAAATTGTTATCTTTAATTTGTAAAGTAAAATAGTTTCGGTAAAGCCCATCAAGCATGGTTTGTTTATTTTATGTTACTTCGCATCAATATTGTATGTATTTTTTTCTTCAATTAATTTCTGACTTTTGAATTTATCCATGCCAGTTTAAAAAAATAAATAAAAGGAAACATTTTTGTTTTGTATCCACAATTTATTATAAATAATTCTTAGTTTGTACTGACAAAAGCGTAGAAAAGTAATGGGCAGGAATTAATTAATAATTATTGTACCAACGTAACCTGAAGTTGTTATTTACGCAATATTTACTATAATTCAAGGACTGCCCTTTTATAAAGCTACCACTTAGTTAAGAGGTCATCGCCCGGCGGTGGTTGTACGGACGGGACACATGCTGTTAAAGGTGCATACAGATTAGAGGCAGCCTCAAGCTTAGGCAGGATGCCCTGTGCATTTGTTCAAATGTGGACGCGCTCATGGCAAGCATGCCTCGCCACGCAGACTCCTCGACCCGAGCGCTCAAGTGGAGATCAGATTGAGGCACGTGCATCCAAGTACGTCCGAAATAGTCCGAATCACATTCGGCGTGAGCCGTGCGTGGCGAGGCAACTAGTCGGTACGCACCTTAACAGCTCTGTTGCGCAGAACATGGCCATATAGTACAAACAGAATAGTATGTTATCTTCATACAACGGTACCTGGCACGGTTTGTTTGTGTGCGCGCACTGGCGCACGCATAGTACGCACGCAACACTACGCGAATTCTGCATTGCGTGCAGGCTTCGCGCCTCGTAGTGTTATGTGCGTACTATGCGTGCCTACTGGCGCACACATAAATAAACCGTGCGAGGTACCGTTTTACGAAGATAACCTTCTATTCTGTTTGTACTATGACATGGCTATTGTATTGCCCTCCCCCCACACCTCGCACCGCGCCCCTACTGATTGACAAGCACTATCTCAGTTAAACTTAAGGCCTGTAACGCTATGCTAGAGCATCCAAAGTATCACTGTAATCAGAAACAGCACACTAACACATTACTAACCAACCAAAACCGGGTGAAGGGACCTCCTCCTGGACGGCGCAAGAAAGCTCGTACTACCAGCACCTGACAGTTAATCTGCGCGTACGCAAGGAGCTACACGCGATCGCCACTAGAGGACGGTACGCGACAGACGAGTACGTGTCCCAGTATGTGCTGCAGTACTCTGATGATGGGGAGGGGTGGAGGCCGGTGGTGGACCCTGAAGGTGATCTGCAGGTAATTTTATGATGATGGAGTATCTGCAAATCGTTTATGACAGTAAGTAGAACGCAATTTTGTTATTAACATTTTTAATTTCAAAACTACGTGAATCGTTGTTACGATAAAAAATTAAACAGGAATCAATACACCGCCTCCGTAGTTCAGAGGGGAGGGGGGGGGGGGGGGGTTCGATTCCCAGCGGGGTCAATTGTAAGACTCGGTTTGGTTGGTGTTAGGGCATTTTCTAAGCCCGCCTGGCTAGCTACCACCATCTTATCTAAGTCTTGCCGCCAAATATCAATGTTGATATCATTGGTGTGTTCCGGCATGAAGATAATATAGCCAGTTCCCCATTGCGTTGGGGAATCATGGTAAGCCCGCTTCCATCTTCGGCAACATCGTCACTTACCACCAGGTGAGATGTTGTCAAGGGTTTACCAATTGTGAATAAAAAAAAACAGATGCCTAATTATTAAAAAAAATGTTGCACAAAATGTAAATGGATGGTTTGATAAAATGTAAGTAAGTATGTAGTTACATGAACATATTTTTTGATAAGTCCAAGGCATCATCTCATCTGACGCCGAAGATGGAAGCAGGCTTACCTATAGGTACTTCCCAAATGTTTACTAATTAATTACATTTACTTTTCACTAAAAGTAGAACCTGAACAGTCAAGCCAGAAATTCTACAAGCACATGATTATATAGTCTATCTTAAGAGTTTATAATCTCTGCTCATGGAAGTGAACAACTTTCTTTAAGAAGGTCGTGGTCAAATCGCACTCCATAAAAAGTTGTCTGATCGGCCGATTTAAAGTAGTACCTGCCTGCTCAAGGAGGATATAATCTTTTTGGAAGCGTCGGTGGATCAACCGGTAACAACTCGGTCTACCTAACCTGAGGTCTCGGGTTCACATTCGGACGGCCAATGTACCTATGAATTTTTCGAAACTAACTTACGTATACTTACCGAATATTTTAACAGTGAAGGAAAACATTATGAGGAAACCGGCACATCTGATTGCAGATGTGTATGAAGGTCGCGTTGCACACATCCGTAGGTATAAATCTTAAATGCCCTACACGTGACCGCGGGTGATGCTAAGTGCAACTAGGCAACCTCCGTCTATCCCTTGGATAGCATGGTTAATTGTGTCACACGATAAGAGAGAGACAAGTCTAAGTTCAGTGACCAACGTCATGAAATTCATGGAAGATCGTCAGGGGAACCCGGTTCCCCACCTAGTGCTGGCGTACTCCTGCACTTGGCAGCTAGTTCTGGTGGCTAGACAGAAAGAAGGCTTTGGCTACTTGGTGGGAGGTAGCCCCAACCACTCGCGATATTTCATCTCACTCACTCCTTTTTATGGCCACGTAATCTTAATCAAATGTTATTTTTGTGGTTTTATTAATAGGGTATTTGACAATGTTTAAAATAAATTAAAAAATATTGTTCACTAAATAGCATTTCTCCTAAAAAAAGCATAAAAACTTATTCATTTAACATTTTATTCTAATTTCAATTTTATATATATCAAAATAACTAAATTAGTTCGTCAAAGACAATGACGTCACAAGTTTGTAACACGAACAATTTCAGAACAAAGTGTCGTTTTTGACAGTTGACAAAAAATAACTCGAATGACTATATAGTAGTCAAATACCGGATTGTTGTAGGAACCTAGGGCCAAGATACTGAGTCTCGAAAATTAGCCGAAACTTTTCTAGATAATTGTAAACGCTTAACTCGTTCAAAAACCGTCTTTTATCGCAACAACTTATTACAATTTTGCATTATAATTATAATCCCTTACGCGTAACAGATGTTCGAGGGCAACCACGACGGCAACACGCTGCAGAAGAACGAATTCGAAGTGCCGATCATAGCGCAGTACATACGGATCAACCCCATGCGGTGGCGCGACAAGATCTCCATGAGGGTTGAGGTCTACGGCTGCGACTATGGTACGTGTTTGTATTACAAATTCTACGCCAAAAGAACGAATTCGAAGTGCCGATCATAGCGCAGTACATACGGATCAACCCCATGCGGTGGCGCGACTAGATCTCCATGAGGGTTGAGGTCTACGGCTGCGACTATGGTACGTGTTTGTATTACAAATTCTACGCCAAAAGAACGAATTCGAAGTGCCGATCATAGCGCAGTACATACGGATCAACCCCATGCGGTGGCGCGACAAGATCTCCATGAGGGTTGAGGTCTACGGCTGCGAGTATGGTACGTATTTTTATTACAAATTCTACGCCAAAAGAACGAATTCGAAGTGCCGATCATAGCGCAGTACAAACGGATCAACCCCATGCGGTGGCGCGACAAGATCTCCATGAGGGTTGAGGTCTACGGCTGCGAGTATGGTACGTATTTTTATTACAAATTCTACGCCAAAAGAACGAATTCGAAGTGCCGATCATAGCGCAGTACAAACGGATCAACCCCATGCGGTGGCGCGACAAGATCTCCATGAGGGTTGAGGTCTACGGCTGCGACTATGGTACGTATTTGTATTACAAATTCTACTCCAAAAGATGTTACTACGGACGGTGGAACTTCCAGGCGGCGAGCGATTCAAAATTTGGTGAGTAGTTGGTAAGCCTGCTTCGATCTTCGGCATCATCGTCACTTGCCATCAGGTGAGATGATGCCAAGGCCTTACCAGTTTACGATAAAATAAGGTGTTTTCACACACTTTAATGTAGTAAAAAAAAACGTATATTACTGTAGGTCTACATACCTGTAGTAAGTGTAAGTGGCACAGTTGTACTGGGCCAGGCGCCGTGTGAACACGCGTTTGATTAAATCAGTATTGAAAATAAATATTTTTTTATTTTTAAGGTCACCACTCCAGTTCGCTAGGAGAACAATAAATCCTAAATTATAAATAATGTCATGGTCCAGATAACAGTCTCAGATTATGGTGTTTGTTGAGGATCAACACATATCCATATCCTTGTCATTTACATATTCCATTATTTTATATATAAAATTCTCGTGTCACAGTTTTCGTTCCCTTACTCCTCCGAAACGGCTTGACCGATTCTCATGAAATTTTGTGAGCATATTGAGTAGGTCTGAGAATCGGCCAAAATCAATTTTTTTTTAGGGTAGGGTAGGGTTGGGTAGTGTAGTGTAGGGTAGTGTAGGGTAGGGTAGTGTAGTGTAGTGTAGTGTATGTAGGGTAGGGTAGGGTAGGGTAGTGTAGGGTAGGGTAGTGTAGGGTAGGGTAGGGTAGTGTAGTGTAGGGTAGTGTAGTGTAGTGTAGGGTAGGGTAGGGTAGTGTAGTGTAGTGTATGTAGGGTAGGGTAGTGTAGGTTAGGGTAGTGTAGGGTAGGGTAGGGTAGTGTAGTGTAGTGTAGTGTAGGGTAGGGTAGGGTAGGGCAGTGTAATGTAATGTAAGGCGGTACGTAGTTCGCCGGGACAGCTAGTTATTTTATAATATCTTGCTAGAGCACAAGCATTTACACGATTCTTGAATTTACTCTCTGGTAACCTAGTCACATTTTCTGCAATTTTATTGTAGAATCTTCTACACAGTCGCACAAATGGATTTTTAACCTTACTTAGTCTCGAATAGGCTGCATATGTTTTATTTACATTTCCTAAATTAAAATTATGCCTGTAACTGTTTTTAGGAAATAAATGCAAATTGTTACTTCCAAAACAAGTCATCATCCGATGATGATCAAATTCAAATTAATTTATTTGTGATCATAATCCTAAGTACATGTACAGCTGTTAAACAAAATTAATGTGCTTTATGACCTGTCCTTTAGGACGTACAAAATTAGAATTTATAAAAACCAAATAAATCATGAAAAGGCACACAGTAAACAGAAAATAATATAAAGTAATGTCAAAATAAATTCTTATGTCATAGTAAACCTAACCTAAAATTCAAAATACTATATCAATGGATTTATCAAAGTTATATAATAAAACAGTATGTCAATGTATGGAACAAACATGTCAAATGGATTTATCGTTTACAAATTCATTAATTGTATACAGTATTACAGTATAGTACGCTTTTTCTGTCAAAAAAGTCCTCAATTGAGGGACTCGAGCCTACCTTGTATTAGGGCGACCGGGCCTTGGTCGGCCACGCGGCAACCAGTGCGGGGTGGTCGCCTTCACACCCAACCTTCGAGCTTCTTCGCAGGCGTGTGCAGGTTTCCTCAGGATGTTTTCCAAAACAAATAATATCTACATTATGTTTTCAGTGGCCGATACCCTCTACTTCAACGGATCGTCGCTCATCAAAATGGACCTGCTCCGCGACCCTATCTCGGCTTCGCGGGAGGTCATCCGGTTCAGATTCAAGACCAGTGTGGCGTCAGGGGCGTTGTTATACTCCAGGGGCACGCAGGGAGATTACTTAGCATTGCAACTTAGGGACAACAGGCTGGTGCTAAATATGGACTTGGGTAAGTCAAATACCTTAATTTTTTTAAGTTTGTTAGTGAACCCTTTATTGTACAACAAAATATACAATCATATATACAGAATAGAAGTAGCATGCACAAAGGTGGACTTATCCCAAACGGGGATCTCTTCCAGCCAACCCTTAATTGCTGAAAGGATTTAAACTTTTTAAGCACAAACAAGTTTTAAAACTATATCGAAGCTATATGTTCTGGAGTCACCAAGATAGACTGATGCTACCAATATCCCGACTAGCAAAAGGATTTAAACTTTAAGCACAAACAAGTCTTAAAACTATATCGAAGCAATATGTTCTGGAGTCACCAAGATAGACTGATGCTACCAATATCCCGACTGGCAATGTGCTTGATGAGGCTATTTATGATGTCCATAAAATATATGTTACCAACAAAATAAAAAAGCGAAGTTACAACAAAAGAAGAAATTTAAGATATAAAAATCTTGTAAGGAAACGTTTAAGTATTCATTTATTTGTAACACTTTAAACTTTCACTATTATTCATAATGACAAATTGAAAGCGGGACTTAAATAAAATCACATTAAGTCCCGCTTTCAATTTGTCTTCATTTATTTGTAATCAAATCACAAATGAAAAGATATTATAATCATACGGCTGCTACTGGGTGCATGTTGCACTGGCCAGTGTAATGTAGAAATTTTATATAACAATGAGTATTGCAATAATTATATTGTATTGAGTGAGACTGATCTGGAGTGGCCAACATAGCGTCGTTTTCCCCACAGCTAAGACGCAAGTCGCGACTGAAGATCGGACAGGTGTGGACCTTTTGGGAGGTTACGTCAAACAGAGGACCATTATGCGTGTTGAAAAAGATACTGAAAGCTTTAGGTTCAAGGCCAAGTAAGGCCAAATCAAAATTGATTAAGTTATGCATGCCAGTTTTTCAATTTTGACCCTTAAACCTATGTTGGAGGAGAATGGAAAGAATTAGTTGGACGGAAAAGAAAACATGGATAATATGAATGAGAAGAGAAGCCTGCTGAAAATAATTGAATATAGAAGAGGAAACATTTTAGGACACCTAATACGACACGACAGCTTCTTAAAACCATCATAGAAAGAAAGATAGAGGGAACAGAGGCCGAGGTAAGCCAAGGCGAAACTACATAGAGGAAATAAAGGAAAAGGCTGCTGTCGTGTCGTATCAAGACCTTAAGATCATCATGTCAGCCGAATGACGTCCAGTTTTAGACCTTAAGATGATGGCAGAGAATAGGAAGAATTGACGATTACTGCACAGACAAAGAACACTGCTGTTAAATGAAAGAAGTAAAAACTTAACCATCTAACAGTTCTTTACAGAGTAAAAATTAAGTAGCTGGCTACAATTTTTTCAAAGTAACATTGTATAGTAAAACATTTTAGACTTACAATACAAACTTGGCCATTCAGCTTTTTATTAGAATAAGAACTCCGAAAATTCCTTGAGGAAAGTTGTTCAGGCCAGCGTAGAAGTGCACCCTTGCAACTCCCATTTAGAGCTTCAGTTTAAATACCTAACTAATAAAAGTTCTTCCGGCAGGCTCGGGGCAGTTAACCTCGCTCTCCGTGGGCAGTTTACTCGACGACAACGTGTGGCATGACGTAGTCGTATCGCGGAAGAGACGAGATGTGGTATTCTCAGTTGACAGGGTCATTGTGCAGGGCAGAATCAAGGGGGAGTTCTCCAGGCTGAATCTTAACAGGGCTGTAAGTGTTACTGCTTTGTTGTAATGAGCATTTCCCCTCAAATACAGATATTGTAGAATACCTAATAGACATATCTTTAACAACCCAATAACGTCTCCGTTGCTGGTGTCCAGGACCCCCCAGCAAGCACTGTAATATGTCCTAGGAGAATTCTACATATCTCAAAATTTGGGACATAATTATGTCATTCATTATGCCAAGTCTCAGAATTTGAGCCATTATACTTTTTGTGATACAAGCGTTCAAAAGGGTGTCTTCTGAATATAATCCACTCAGCAAGCACACCGTGGTGCATGATAACTACCTAGAATATGGGGAAAAAATGATCAGTCATTTAGAGCCATAGAAAATAACTCCAAATACAAATTTCCGTGACCTTCTACATCAAGGTCTAGCACCTTCATATTTATAAACAATCTAGCACCATCATATTTCAAACTATTTAAAATCTAGCATCCTCATATATCTAAACTATTTGAAATCTAGCACCCTCATATTTCTAAACTTTTTTAAATCTAGCACCTTCATATTTCTAAACTATTTGTAATCTAGCACCCTCATATTTCTAAACTATTTGAAATCTAGCACCACAACATATTTTTAAACTAATTGAATTCTAGCACCCTCATATTTCTAAACTATTGGAAATCTAGCACACTCATATTTCTAAACTATTTGAAATCCACTCTCATATTTCTAAACTATTTGAAATCCACTCTCATATTTCTAAACTATTTGAAATCCACTCTCATATTTCTAAACTATTTAAAATCTAGCACTCTCATATTTCTAAACTATTTGAAATCATATTTCTAAACTATTTGAAATCATATTTCTAAACTATTTGAAATCTAGCACTCTCATATTTCTAAACTATTTGAAATCTAGCACTCTCATATTTCTAAACTATTTGAAATCCACTCTTATATTTCTAAACTATTTGAAATCTAGCACTCTCATATTTCTCAACTATTTGAAATCCATTCTCATATTTCTAAACTATTTGAAATCTAGCACTCTCATATTTTAAACTATTTGAAATCCACTCTCATATTTCTAAACTATTTGAAATCTAGCACTCTCATATTTCTAAACTATTTGAAATCTAGCACTCTCATATTTTTGGACTTTTCTTTTCCCCCACAGCTATACATAGGCGGTGTGCCAAACTTCCAAGAAGGCCTAGTCGTGAACCAGAACTTTACAGGATGTATCGAGAACATGTACCTCAACTCCACGAACGTGATCTACGACATGAAGCAGGGCTACGAAACTGGTGAAGCGTTCAAGTTTCAGAAAGTGAACACGCTGTATGCTTGTCCGGTAAGTTTTTGTAATCCTCTGGTTTAATTACGGTATTGATATTGTAATTGAAGAATACTTGGCTCAGAAGTTAGGATGAAGATGAAGATAACCAGTTCCTCATTGCATTGGGGAATCTTGGTAAGCCCGCTTCCATCTTCGGCATCATCGTCACTTACCATCAAGTGGGATGATGCTAAGGGCTTACTAGTTGTGGAATAAAAAAATGGCATTGCGATATGTTAAAGCCTGTTTACAAAGCATTTAACCTCATTTTGAATGGGTAATCCATTCGCTTCATACCAGGAGGTCGCAGGTTCGATTCCAGCTAAGACTCGGTTTATTTGGTGGTAGGACATTTTCTAAGCCCGCCTGGCTAGCTGCCTCTATCTTATCTCACCGAGCAAGGTTCGGTCGCCTAGGCACTTAATAATTCAATGTTTTGTCGCAGGAGCCGCCGGTGGTGCCCATAACGTTCCTGAAGACAACAGCGTACGCCAAGCTGCGCGGCTTCTCCGGCGGCGCCACGCTCAACGTGTCGATGGAGTTCCGCACCTACGAAGAGCACGGGCTGCTCGTCTACCACAAGTTCAAGACTGACGGCTATGTCAAGGTATGTACAATTTGACATTGACTGACTCGGTGGCTCAGTGGTTAGTGCTCTTGACTACTGATCCAAGGGTTGTGGGTTCCATACCCACCCAGGGCAAACATTTGTGTGATGAGCAGATTTGTTTGCTCTGTGACTGGGTGTTAAATACCTATTTAAGTATGTATTTTAACGTATATAAGTCTCTTGTTCCCATAACACAGGGAATCCTACTTTGCGGGCAGATGACCATGTGTGATTTGTCCCGAATATAATTATTATTTTAATATATAAACTTAAGCTACTCTGCTCACTTGGCACGCGGCAAAGTGGCAGGAGCACCTCCAGCGGAAGCACAGTCGACTGGAGTTCAGTGCGACGGGGAGAGAAAGCGTCGAACTATCCGGGCATTGTCGAGGAGGACTGCTTTCTGCATTGCTGCAATTATTGGTCTGCCTCGGAGATTCAGCCGCCTTAGGTGACGTTCAAGGTCGGCTGAAATTAGCCCGTTCGCGGATATTAGCCCTATTATTATTTCTAGATATCAAATTTAAGCTACTCTGCTCACTTGGCACTAGGCAAAGTGGCAGGAGCACCTCCAGCGGAAGCACAGTCGGCTGGAGTTCAGTGCGACGGGGAGAGAATGCGTCGAACTATCCGGGCATTATCGAGGAGGACTGCTTTCTGCATTGCTGCAATTATTG
Organism: Coleophora flavipennella; assembly: GCA_947284805.1. Lineage (NCBI taxonomy): Eukaryota > Metazoa > Arthropoda > Insecta > Lepidoptera > Coleophoridae > Coleophora > Coleophora flavipennella. Next base: position 5,057,790 of record OX369297.1, read on the forward strand.
GTCTGCCTCGGAGATCCAGCCGCCTTAGGTGACGTTCAAGGTCGGCTGAAATTAACCCGTTCACGGATAGGACTACGGGGATGATTTCGGTAGATTCCACTCGCCACATATCAGTAACCTCGTGCGCCAGGTCCAGGTACTTGGTCCTTTTATCGGCATCAGCCTGCACGAGGTTTTCATCATATGGGATAGTGATATCAACCAAAAACACCCTCGACTGCGTCCGATCCATCAGCACGATATCAGGCTTATTCGAAGGAATAGTCCTGTCCGTGATGATGGGTCGGTCCCAGTAGAGCTTAGCGCGGTCGTTTTCGAGAACCGGCTCCGGCGTGTACTTGTAATACGGCAACCGCCGAGATATGAGGCCATACTTTAGAGCGATCTCTTGGTGTAGGATCCTGGCTGCTTGGTTGTGCCTGTGCAAATACTCAGTGTTGGCAAGCATGGAACAACCGGAGGTTATATGACGTAGGGTCTCCCCTGGTTGACGACACAACCGACAGACGTCCAAGGTGCCGTCTTTTATTATAAACCTCCTATAGTTGTTCCCAATTGGTAATCCCTTGACAACATCTCACCTGGTGGTAAGTGACGATGTTGCCGAAGATGGAAGCGGCCTTACCAAGATTCCCCAATGCAAACTGGCTATCTTATCTTCATGCCGGAACACACCAATAAATAACATACATAACAATAATAAATAACATACATAATAATAATAAATAACATACATAATAATGACCCGTAAAACCCTCCGACAGGTTTACATAGAAGAAGGGAAAGTCAAAGTGGAGCTCTACACAGAAGGATCTCCAAAGATCCGCCTGGACAACTACGAAGAAATGTTTAACGACGGTCGATGGCACGCCCTCATGCTGACCATGGCCGTGGATACTCTCACCCTCGCCGTGGACTACAGACCGGTCAAGACCACTAAGAAATTGAGGTTCATGACTGGCAGCTACTATTATATTGCTGGTAAGGAAATTCACTACATTTTGTAAAGTGTTTTTAGCGTTCCGTACTTAAAAAAAACCGAACCATTATTTATAGCATCCGTCGCGTGTCTGTCTGTCCGTCCGTCTGTCACAGCCGATTTGCTGAAACTACTGGACCGATTGAGTTGAAGTTTGGTACACATATGTAAGTCGGTGACACCAAGACAGACATGTAACGTAAATAAATGATATTAAAACAAGAGGGTCATTTATATTAGAAAAAAAATAAAAAATTTCTTTACCTATATATTACAGGAAAACCTATGAGAAGTGTATGGTATTTAAATTAAAATAAGAAATTTCTCAATTAACGTACGGAACCCTTTCCACCCGAGTTTAACTCGCACTTGTCCGTTTTTTTTTGAAGTAAAGCATGCTTGACTTGGGAAATAAGCTGGTGAATGCGTTACGCGAACGGTGATTTCTAACGTTACGAAAAGTGTGATCAGGTGAGTCGAACGGCACGCTTGACTTGGGGAGTAAGCTGGTGAATGCGTTACGCGAACGGTGGTTAAGTTTTACTTCGGTCGTGTGGTCTAAAGCGCACACGTTTTTTTAAATTGGGTGTCGTTGGTACACACTTATTCTGACTATAGCTAGCGGTACTTAAACCCCAGCTGTGGACACACCGGTCGAAATCACCGAGTGATTGAGTTTCATGACTGGGGTCTACTTGCTGGTATGGACCATTACCACATTTTACGAAGTTGTTTTATGACAACGGTGTTAAGATGATATATGATGACATCGAAATGTTAATATGACATTTTTTATATTATTATTATTATTTTAACTATTGTGTCAATTTTTGCATGCTTTGACAAAAGCGAATCATGTGATACATTATTGTTATATCTTTATTCCCATCCAATTTAATACCATGTATTCGAGCAAATAAATAATATTCATTCATTCAAGAATAAGAAAAAGAAAATATTTATTTACTAACCGTCCGCCCGCGGTTACGCCCGCGTTGTTTTCGATTTTCTCGTGGGAATAAGACGTTTCCCGAGGATTTTTTTTTAAAGTTTGTCCTATTTGAGGACCTTACCTATTAGTGTGCCAAGTTTCATCCCGATCCTTCCAGTGGTTGAAGCGTGAAAGAGTAACAAACATCCATACATACATTCATACATCGATACCACAGATGAGGTACTAGTTACTTTCGATACATACAAACTTTCACATTTATAATATTAGTAGGATTTCCGGTGGCATGGCACAAACACATTTCTGTAATAGTGTAGTCTTACAAGGTCTGGTCTGCAGTTCGTCACAGCGGCGTGCCCGTGCAACATGGATGAATAAGTGGGGGTTATGCCGAATAAACAACGATATTTTATGTACAGTGAAGGAAGTGTCAATATATAAAGTTTTTGACGTGTAACGTCTAATAAATCGATGGACGCCGGCTGCACGCACGAAAAAGGATGACTCATTGTCCCGTTACGTTACGACGTTGTCACGTTAAACTATCGTCCGTAAACCGACTTTACAGACAACCATTTTTTTAAAATGTTTGTTGGCATGTACTCATGCTGACCCTAGCTGTGGACTACAGACAGAATTGTCTAAATGTTTCATGCATCTAGATAAAATATGTACCTAATCTCTCTTAAGGCGGTAATATTACAGATTTTTGCTATTTTTGACGACAATTTCGCCTAAACGATAGAACACCCAAGGTTGAAAAAAAAATACCCTTATTGTTGATGATGTTCCTTAAAGTCAAAAGCTATTAGAAACACGATTCAGCAGTTTTGGCTCGATAGAAAAAAATCCCCAAGATAGGACACCGTTACTTTCAACTCTAGTTATGACTAATATTTTGAAGTATGCAGTTTAAAAAAACTACAACAATATTGGTTATGATTAATACAAAGTGAATAATGTTATTATTGATGTGTTACATCTTTGCTCTCGCTTTCCTGCAATTTGTGGGAGTGATTTCGTGAAATGGGACGGAAAAGTGTCCCATGGGACGGAAATGTGTCCCAGGGAGTCGCGTTTTTTCAGGCTTTAAAAGCGCGGAAAAGGCAAAGGTATCTATGACCATACAGCCTAGTCTGCCGTATCTTTGCCATCCTTTTTTCAGGCTTTAAAAGCGCGGAAAAGGCAAAGGTCTCTATGACCATACAGCCTAGTCTGCCGTATCTTTGCCGTCCTTTTATAAAGTATTTTGTCACATGTTACACATCATATGCGAGTACTGTAGGTCTCGCTCGAATTATTTTTTTTATACTTTCATTGTAGTTTTTGATTGAAACGGAAAACCATTGAAAAAGTGTGGTTATTTTCTTTACTCCTTGCACGTAAAGAGAAACACAGAGACAACTGTTCCAATCAATACCTCGCCTTGAACAAAACCATGCACTTGAAATATCTGCAATAAATGTTTTGATTCTGAGGGCCATGTCGGTTACTTTGGTTCTCCTACGGATCTGTCCATTTTTGATTCGATCACGCAAGGAAATATTGAGCACTGCTTGCTCTATTGTCCTTTGGGTCAATTTGAGCCTTCGTATGAGGCCCATTAGTAAACAATTATATCTCAGTTACGTATGTCATCACTGGCAACACACACTGGTCAAGGTCCTTAATTAATTTAATTCCTTGTCTTGAGACACTGTGGTATTTAGGATGATAGTTGGATCATAGCTCGTAGAACAAATTGCCATTGGGGCCGTAAAGTTTTCGAGTGGCGTTCGCGCACCGGAAGACGTACCGTAGGTAGGCCTCCCACACGGTAGACCGACGACCTGGTGAAGTTTGTTCAGCAGTCTTTCGGGTTATGTGATGATGATGATGAAATGTGTTGAATTTGTGTTTTCGCGCGGATGGTGGCGCATCGGGAGCCGGGTCGTTCCATTCTCTCTAATATGGTTGATGGGAGCGATGACTGACTCTCGCGTTATACTCGTGACCGGGTGCTGCCCGTGGGAACTGGCCTACTCTTGTTAAATGCATTCAATGATTTTTATGTATAACTTTTCGTGTCATATTTTTTTTCATGTTCTAATGACATAATCTGGTTTATATCAAGGATTTAATTTTGACGTTATTAACTAATTATTGTTTATTTCTTGATTCTTCACAAATGACATTGTTATTATTATTTTATGGCTAACAGAAAGAGTGGAATTTTTTACCTATTTTGAATAAATATATTGAATTGAATTGAATTCTTAGGCGGGACCAAAGGCCCTCCCCGCGGCTTCATCGGTTGCATGCGCAAGATCGCCGTCGACGGCAACTACAGGCTGCCTACTGATTGGACCAAGGAGGAGTTCTGCTGCACCAACGAGGTGGTGTTCGATGCCTGCCAGATGATCGACAGGTAACGTTTGATGTAGGACAAGACCACACTGTTAGAATCCATACAATGGTCCTACCGTCTTTGATGTTTGGTTGCATCAAAGTCGACATCACTCATCTCCGGGTGAGTAAGAAGCTAAAATGACCAACATATTTTTCAATCGATCAGCTAATTAGCCAACTTTGTATGAGAAGCCTAAATATTTTCTACTAGCTTTTGTCAGCGGCTTCGCTCGCGTCAACATAGTTTCTAAGATTGTCTTCGAGGGTGCGCAGTGCGTGGAAAAAGTAGCCTATATGTTAATACAGGTCCTAATCTGTCTACCTACTAAATTTCATCCAGATCCGTTTATCTGTTGTGGCGTGAAAGAGTAACAAACATCCATACATACAAACTTTCGCGTTTATAGTATTAGTAAGGACCAGGGTGGTTCGGTATGATTAGCAAAAGCCCCAGGCAGCCTTTTCAACGCCAACGACGGATATATACGGGCTGACCGCCAACGACAGATATATTCGTCCGGGCTTACAGTAGAAAGACGACCTAAACACTTTAGCGTAAAGTTGAATTTCGTGTTACTTTTCGGACATACTTGGCGTGTGTATGAACACACGTTATTGTAAGGTTGAAATTCGTGTTGCTTTTAGCAGTGGCGGATCCAGGATTGTCCTTAGTCCTACTACCACCACTACCACTACCACTACCACCCCGCATTGAACGTTTCTGTTGTATTCGCGCGCGGCAATTATGTTCCGCCTTCGCACTCTTTGCCGAGACCAATGCCTGATGTACCCGGGCGTGTGGCTACTCAGTGGAATTTTTGTAGGGCTGATATGAGTTCATTGTATACTGCTATTGCTAACATCGATTGGACTGAGGTTATATTACTATCTGACGTAAATCTAGCAACTGAAAAGTTTTACTGTAAGCTTTATGAGTGCTTTGAGAACTCTGCACCGCGCAAAAAACGTACAAACTCCCCGAGCAGACGCACATATCCAACATGGTACACTAAAGAATTAATTAAATTTATTGAGCTTAAGTACATTCATCTAAAGAGATTTAAAGCTGAAGGTAAGGAATTCAACCGGGAACTGTTTAAATATTACAGACAGCATGTCAAGGATCTCATCAAGGCTGCTTATATAAGTTACACGCAACGTATCGCTGCTAGTATCAAACAAGATCCCAAAAAGTTCTGGGACTTTATAAAAGACCAGCGAAAGGAGAGGCGCGGTAATGAGGGTTATGTATATGGGTCTCACGCTGTGTATGGTCAGGAGGCTGTGGATGCATTTGCAATTTTTTTTAGCTCTGTTTTCCACACTAATTCGCCTAAATTAAATGCTGAGGAGGCCGCATCGAAAAGCGATTCTAACGCAACCGTAGTAAGTGTGGACTTCATTAACGAATCGGATCTACAATACGCGGCCAAACGACTCAAAAGTCGCTCTTCCTCTGGGCCTGATGCCGTGCCACCTTTTTTGGTAAAAGATTGTTTATCCGTATTGTCAGAACCGTTGTTGCACATTTATAATTTAGCGCTCAATGCCTCTTCTTACCCAGTGTGTTGGAAAACATCCCGTGTCACCCCTGTTCCGAAGGGCGGACGGACATTGGATATAGAAAACCATAGACCGATAGCCGTTATGTCGGTGTTTGGAAGGCTTTTTGAGTCAATTCTTGCACGTCGTATAAGTGATCAGTGTGGAATTAGGATGAACGATTCACAGCACGGATTTCGTCCTGCGCGCTCTACTACCACGAGTCTCGTCAATTTCGTCGATTACACCAAGGCTGAAATGGACCTTGGACGTGAAGTTCATGCGACATATTTCGACTTCAAAAAGGCCTTCGATCTCGTTGATAATGACTTGTTGCTTGAAAAATTATCCTCCGCTGGATTTACAGTGAAGCTCTTAAAGTTTTTTGCTAGTTATCTTTATAACCGTCTTCAATACGTCAGATTGGACGGGTTTGAGTCTGAGAACTACTGTACAAGATCAGGGGTGAGCCAGGGGAGCAACTTGGGTCCAACTTTGTTCTTGCTTATGATTGACGACTTGCCTGACACTATCAGTACCGCCAAATGTAACCTTTTCGCTGACGATCTGAAGCTGTACATGGCGATACGGAATATTGATGATATTAACTCTTTGCAACGAGACATAAACTCTGTTGCAATATGGAGTGAAAAAAATCATCTCTCCTTCAATGTATCGAAGTGTAAGTCCATCTCATTTTCAAGCGACTTCCAAAAAGGAGGTTCTCAATTCGTCTGTATGTTTTTTTTTTTTTTTTATGTTACCTCAGAACTTTTGACTGTACCTCAGAACTTTTGACTGGGTGAACCGATTTTTATGATTCTTTTTTTATTTGAAAGCTATTGCTTCCCATGTGGTCCCATATAAATTTTATCAAAATCGGTGTAGTACTTTAGTAGAAAATTAACAAAAACAAAAAATAATAATGCAAAAATGTACTAATTTGTTGCGATGGAAGTCGGTTTTTTAACGTGTTTAGCGTTTTCAATTATCTCGGTTACAATCACCACTTGCAGTCACATACACTCTTCAAGGGTCCATTATTGAACAGGTTGACGAAATACGTGATTTGGGGGTGCTCATGGACAACGCACTAGAGTTCCGTAGTCACATCATGAAAGTTACGAAAGAAGCTAGCCGGCTACTGGGTTTTGTGATGAGGTCGAGTCGTCAGTTCCGTGATCCTGGGGTGGCTCTGCGAATCTATACTGCATTCGTGCGCAGCAAACTGGAATATGCTGCCATTGTATGGGACCCGAGTGAGCATAAATATTCGTCACTGATAGAGAAGATACAGCGCAAATTCGCAAGGTACCTATACAAAAAATCTTACGGGTATTACCCTTTCCTATTTCCGTCTATGTTCGTGTCGGCCATGGTGGGGTTAAATACTCTTGAGTTTAGACGTAAGTGGCAGCTAATGGTGCATTATTGTCGTCTTCTACATGGGAAAGTTGACAATCCCACAGCTCTCCGGAGGTTCCAGCTCCGGGTGGTTGCTAGACCTGCTCGGCTTCGACGTGCACGTTGCCGACCTGCACTGTTCGCGCTCCCGCCAGCGCCGACCATACGAACACAGAGTGGGCGCAATGCTCCTACCTCTAGGGCGATACAATTCATCAATGACATGCACTCGGGAATTGAGCATACTGACGTTCTACATGACAATTTGTCTAAGTTGATGAATGATATTATATTATTTTTAAATAGTAAAAATAAAACATAAATTGTATATGATTAGATAATTACATTAAAATTAAAATATTTGTAAATACTTATATTGTTAACTATATAATAATTATTTTTTATGGACTGTTAGTGAATTGGATTTTTTCTGTAAACTGACATTCGTCTGAATAAATGAATTGAATTGAATTAGGGATGGGCTTGACCCCGCTGACCCCGTGAGGTTGGGCTGGGTTTTAGCAAAGCAAACACTAAAAAAGCACACAAAATTTTATTTTGCTTAACGCATAACAAGCCTTCTATAACTTTTCGCGAATTCCTCAAACGAAGCTCACTACTTCATTCTTGTCACGGAAGAACTCTGATGCTTTTGAACTCAGCCCCTTAGCCCCCCACCCCCTGGATCCGCTACTGTAATTCCTCAAACGAAAGTCACTACTTCATTCTTGTCACGGAAGAACTGCGATGCTTTTGAACTCAGCCCCTTAGCCCCCCACCCCCTGGATCCGCTAATGTAATTCCTCAAACGAAAGTCACTACTTCATTCTTGTTACGGAAGAACTGGGATGCTTTTGAACTCAGCCCCTTAGCCCCCGCACCCCCTGGATCCGCTACTGTAATTCCTCAAACGAAAGTCACTACTCACTACTTCATTCTTTTCACGGAAGAACTGGGATGCTTTTGAACTCAGCCCCGTAGCCCCCCCACCCCCTGGATCCGCTACTGTAATTCCTCAAACGAAAGTCACTACTCACTACTTCATTCTTGTCACGGAAGAACTGGGATGCTTTTGAACTCAGCCCCTTAGCCCCCCCTACCCCCTGGATCCGCTACTGTAATTCCTCAAACAAAAGTCACTACTTCATTCTTGTCACGGAAGAACTGGGATGCTTTTGAACTCACCCCCTTAGCCCCCCCACCCCCTGGATCCGCTACTGTAATTCCTCAAACGAAAGTCACTACTTCATTCTTGTCACGGAAGAATTGGGATGCTTTTGAACTCAGCCCCTTAGCCCCCCCACCCCCTGGATCCGCTACTGTAATTCCTCAAACGAAAGTCACTACTTCATTCTTGTCACGGAAGAACTGGGATGTTTTCGAACTCAGTTCCTTAGCCCCCCCCCCCACCCTGGATCCGCTACTGTTGCTTTGCCTGTCATTTTGGCGTGTGAGTAACTCCTTTTGTATTTGAGATTGCGTTGAAAGTTCCTATGTCAATTGTGTTGTGCTGTATGTTATTCTGACTTCATTGGATGGTTTGTCCGACCAGATGTAACCCGAACCCGTGCGAGCACGGCGGCACCTGCTCGCAGACGTCGGAGGAGTTCACGTGCAACTGCCAGGGCACCGGGTACGCCGGCGCCGTGTGCCACTCGTGTGAGTATCACTAGTATTACCACAGATGATAATAATAGTACAAGTACAGATGAAGTACTCCCAATGACGCTTTAAATAAATAACAACTCTCTCTCCACGGCAATAAAGAACAGTCTAGTTCGCAACCGCGCTTAGTGCCTCCAGTTTTACTTCAACATACCTAAACATACACCGATAACAATCGCGCTTTTAGGCAAGAATGAACCGAATCAATGCGCGTGAGAGATTCTTTTGCGCTGGCCGGTCTAGTGTTGTCGCAACTGATCAACCGGCAGGGTTGTGAGACCGCGCGACGAACATGTTTCAACATGCGCACTCGCTTGCTCGATAATCGCTCCTTTTTCTGCACGAGTTGACAACCGACTGACGAGCGCGGCCTGTAGGGCGCGCCGTTGTGTAGGTATTTATCTCGCGCTCTCGGCCGAGTGACGGGGGCCTGGTATTACTAAATGACTTCTCTCTGCAAAAGAACTGAGGAAAAAATCTTGGAGGAGTTCCGTTCCGTTTCGATTGGAGAGCGTTTGACTTCAATCTCACCTGATGTTAAGCAGCGATGGAGTCGAAGGTGGAAAACGCTATCCCAAACAATGCCTATACACTCGCCTTGAAGGTAATATTATCATCATATCAGCCGAACACGCAATTTTAAAACGGAGGTACATAAAAATAGGCCAGAGTCTTTTACGTAAGGTGATGATTCTGCTACCTGCACAAGGGAAACCTGTGTTGTAGGAAACAGCGATTCCTCACCCACCATTTTTGTAAACTCATCGTTAAGTTCACTTCGGTGCAGCGCAGCGAGAGATATAGTTCAAAAAAAATCTGCATGTTCGTTAGCAAGTCACGAGCGTCAGTGGGACTATATCTTGAAGTATGTAAAAGGAAAACCTACACGTATTGCACTGTTGAATTAGACGAAACCTCGAACGCAGACATTAGTATATTCATAGTCGAAAAAAAACCGGACGAAATTCATTCACTTTCTGCAAGAAGATGTTTTTACAAACATTGAACATCAATAATAGGATTGTATACACAGCCCTTGAGAAACAAGAAAATCAAATGTAGATAGTTGATACTTTTGATTGTCATTTGACAATGATGTAATAATAATAATATCATTTATTTTCAGACCAAAGATCCATATTTTTTTTAAAGGACACAACTTAACCTATATTAGTAAAAGCGAAAGCAAATACAATTTTGAGTGGAACGGATCAGAAAGTTAGTTTCTGATGCAAACATACTAACTGCGTAGGAGGCCCACCCAGTGTTTCAGGATAGGCCCCTCACACCTATCAGCAATCATCTTCAGAATCCCGTTGGTTACCACGCAATCTTACCAATAATGAGTTTACTTTTTTACGCATAATCGCATAAAAATCATCAACTTGTCATTGTCAATCGTTTTACACGAGCAGCCTGTGGAGTTCGTACACCAAGCGTCCCTACAATACCCTACGTATACAATCAACAACATATTCCCGCTTCTGCAGTGCCTCAGGGATGTTTCGGGCGTCAGCAAACATCCCTGAGGCACTGCAGAAGCGGGGCAGCCCCAACAGAACCCTGAATATTATGTTGTTGTATTGTATACGTAGGGCATTGTAGGCACGCTTGGTGTATGAACTCCACAGGCTGCTCGTGTAAAACGATTGACAATGACAAGTTTAAAAAAAGCAACGTTGCGGTCGTTTGTTACAATAACAGTGTATATTTTGGTCCCCCTAGCCGTGCACCCGTTGTCCTGCCAAGCGTACAAGAACGTGCAAGCCGTCTCCCGCTCCGCCGACATTCAAATCGACGTGGACGGCTCGGGGCCGCTGGCTGCCTTCCCAGTCACCTGCGAGTTCTATTGTGAGTCATTGTCATCAGCTCATATACGTCCCCATCGAGGGGCTCGAGCCTACCCTGAATTAGGGCGATCGGGCCTTAGTCGACCACGCGGGCCCAGTGCGAGTTGGTCGACTTCACACTCAACCTTCGAGTTTCTTCGCATGTGTGTGCAGGTTTCCTCACGATGTTTCCTTCACCGTTAAAGCAATCGGTGAGTATACTCGTATGTATGTAAGTTTCGAAAAACTCATTGGTACATTGGCCGTCCGGATTTGAACCCGGCACCTCTGGTTAAGAGGACCGTGTCGTTACCGGTTGAGCCACCGACGCTTCTGTGAGTACTTGCCATTATTTCGCGGGATCAACTAACATCCCGTAACTGAAATGTTAACAATGAAAAGGAACCTGATGAAAAAGGAGTATATTATTTAAAGGTCTACTAGCTGTCCCGGCGAACTTCGTACCGCCTTACATTACATTGCCCTGCCCTACCCTACACTACCCTACACTACACTACACTACCCTACCCTACATACACTACACTACACTACCCTACCCTACACTACTCTACACTACCCTACACTACACTACCCTACCCTACACTACCCTACCCTACACTACCCTACCCTACCCTATCCTATCTCTCAAGTTGGATCGAACTGCACATGGTGTGCGAATTTTATTATAATCGGTTAAGTGGTTTAGGAGTCCATTGAGGACAAACATTGTGACACGAGATTTATATATATTAAGATTAAGATTAAGATTGTAAGTATGTTTCTTTATTCCAAGATATAAACGCCTCGATGGATTTTACAGTACGAGGTATCGTTACATTCGTCTAATTCCCGTGAGTGACAAGGATACATTTTACCCGATTTCCCTAATAAGAGTGGAAGTGTTTTTATGCAGTCGTGTTTTTAAATATATAGCAGTAATATGTATTGTGGGGGACCTGTGCGGGCCCTGTCGTGAGGCAAAGCATATATATTAGTACTAACATACAGTATGGACACTCCCTGTTATGTAGCTCTCTAGATTGCGACCTCAGTCCCCCCCCCCCCCCCCTCGTCACACAGATTTATTTCGCCGCCATTTTGTTTGTTCCGTCATTCATTTTTTTTGAAATGTCATTTCTGGCCCGTTGTATGAAGGGTCCAGGGTGTGCTTGAGGTACGTAACTTCTGGTAGAACTTGCTGAAAATCCCAACAAAACTGAAATGTTTGCTTTTACTTTTATTTTATTTGATTTTTATTTCACTGCTTAGTTCTGCATAATCGCTGATTATTATTTGGCGATTATTCTAGAATACACGACGTTCTAGAAAATTATGGAGAAGATCTGAGAGTTCCTCCCTGGACTACCTTTCAGTCCAAAACCTAAGTAACGAATAAATATAGAAAAAATCCTAAAGGGATTCCAAACGTGAGCCACCGTAATGAATTTGGCTTTTTAATTACGCGCGGCGAGTACGTCTACACAAGTAGATGCGATGGATGAGTGTGGTGAGGTCATTACAGTACCATAGTAGATTTTTTTACTCTGCTCCTATACCGCAGTTAAACTGTCCTTTATTTAACTGTTGTGTCTAGGCTCGATATCGCGATTACGGGACGCAAGGCATTAATTAGAATAACAGCCAATTGTATTACAAAAATATTATAACAAATATCAGGATGAGAGTAAATTACAGCTACTATGTCACAGAATACTATATTACTATCTACGTAACTATGTACAGATACATGAAAGCGGAAGGAAATTAAGTAAGTATCAGGAACACAGTTCTAAATTAGGTGGGTAATAAATAGTAATAAATAAATATACATGAATAAATAAACGAATAAAAAGTAAGTGTGTGGGTTTATGAAACCACGGTAAAAGTGAAACTTTACAGAGGACGAAACGATCATGGCTGCTTTCGCTACGGTACAGAGGACGAAACGATCATACCGTCAGACGAAAGCGACCGTCACGCGACATGCAACACACAGACGAAAAAATTGAGACGATTTAATAAAAGTTTCACTAATACAATAGTATTAATAAATCAACGAAATCAGTTGTGCTTTTAAAAATAAACAGTAATGATAGTTAATTCCATATTAACGTAAAATGCAGCCATCAACTGGACGACTCCAGTCGTCATAAATAGAAAGAAGATACTTGGCTTTTAAATAGAGTTTTTTTATTCACAATTGGTAAGCCCTTGGCTTCATTTCACCTGATGGCAAATGACGATGATGGCGAAGATGGAAGCTGGCTTACCAAAATTCCCCAACGCAATGGAGAACTGGCTATCTTATCTTCAAGCCGGAACACATCAATGTTGTTAACACTTATGTTTGGCGTCAAGACTTAGATAAGATGCTGATAGCTAGCCAGGCGGGTTAAGAAAATGCCCTACCACCAACCAAACCGACTCTTGCAAGTTGTCCCCAAATAAAGTACCTTTGTACAAAATTAACTAAAAATGTACCAAATTCGAACATGGTTGTTGCAATTCAAGTCTGTTTTTAACGTGTTCAGCGTGATCAGTTATTTTAAATACACATTCACATCAATAACTCTAGTTTTCTTTCACAGCGGATGACCGAGTCCTAACAGCGGTCCAGCATTCCGTCTCAGAGAACTCCGTAGTAGACGGGTACCAGGAGCCGGGCTCCTTCCGGCAAGAGATCACGTACGACGCCAACAGGGCGCAACTCGAGGCGCTGATCAACAGGTCGCACAGCTGCGTGCAGAGGCTGGAGTACCAGTGCCGGCATTCCCGGCTGCTCAACTCGCCCAGTGAGTAGCTGAAACCGCTGATTGTTAAATTTTATGACACACACCTGTCCTAGTCAGGTTTGGGATAGGTTTTGATTTTAAGATGTATGGCCAGTAAGATGACTAGTTTAGAAATAATTTAATATAGATAGTGTAGTAGTATCTTAAAAAATATCTTTAATTCAGATATATTTTTTTTCTTCTTTTTTTTTCGACTAAGACACCGTCGAACGATACACGCTTTCAAAAATTGTAAGTCAAGAGATGATAATCCAGAAAAGCAAAAATTTTGTCTCTGCCCAGGTGACGAAGCAAACTTCCACCCGTTCGCGTGGTGGGTGTCCCGCACAGGCCAGAAGATGGATCACTGGGCCGGCGCGCCCGCCGGGTCCCGCATGTGCCAGTGCGGCGTGCTGGGCTCCTGCATCGACCCCACCAAGTGGTGCAACTGTGACGCCGAGTACACGCCGAACAAGCCTCATGGTTAGTCTATGTAACTTTTGAAAACAAGCCAAACTAGAAGCGGTCGTACCTCAGTTCGACTTTGGCCCCTGTGTGTTGTCTTTGTAACTCTGAGAAAAAAACCAAACTAGAAGCGGTCGTACCTCAGTTCGAATTTGGCCCCGTGTGTGATCTTTGTAACTCTCAGATAAAAACAAACTAAAAGCGGTCGTACCTCAGTGTGACTTTGGTCCCCGTGTGTGGTCTTCGTAACTCTGAGAAAAAACCAAACTAAAAGCGGTCGTACCTCAGTGCGGCTTTGGTCCCCGTGTGTGGTCTTTGTAACTCTGAGAAAAAACCAATCTAAAAGCGGTCGTACCTCAGTGCGGCTTTGGTCCCCGTTTATCGTCTTTGTAACTCTGAGAAAAAACCAAACGAGAAGCGGTCGTACCTCAGTGTGACTTTGGTCCCCGTGTGTGGTCTTCGTAACTCTGAGAAAAAACCAAACGAGAAGCGGTCGTACCTCAGTGAGACTTTGGTCCCCGTGTGTCGTCTTTGTAACTCTGAGAAAAAACCAAACGAGAAGCGGTCGTACCTCAGTGTGACTTTGGTCCCCGTGTGTGGTCTTCGTAACTCTGAGAAAAAACCAAACGAGAAGCGGTCGTCCCTGAGTGCGACTTTGGTCCCCGTGTATCGTCTTTGTAACTCTGAGAAAAAACCAAACTAGAAGTGATTGTCCCTCAGTGCAACTTTGGCCCCCGTGTGTGGTCTTTGTAACTCTGAGAAAAAACCAAACCAGAAGTGGTCGTCCCTCAGTCCGACTTTGGCAAGGTCTGCCTACGCTACGTCTATGTAAAATGTATCTTTAAATCGTTTCAGAGTTCCAATCGGATGGAGGTGAGATAACTGAAAAGGAATATTTGCCTGTGAAGCAATTGAGATTTGGCGACACTGGGAGCCATCTTGATGAGAAAGAGGGACGGTATACGCTTGGACCTCTGCTGTGCGAGGGAGATGGTAAGCTATTTTTAGAATATCTAAGAGTATTCTATGCAGAATTCGCTTGAATTCGCTTGAAAAGTTGTTAAAGTTCCGTACCAGGGACCGTAACGGACCCTATTACTAATCCTACGCCGTCCGTCTGACCGACTTTTAAAGGGACTTTTGAATTGAAAGGATCTTTTGAATCATGATAGGTAGCCGGTTGAAATTTTGCACAGAATATGTGTTGTTATGAGGGAATTACAAACTAATAATAAAAATTAACAAGTGAAAAATTAGGGGATATCCCCCTACGAGAAACTTGTCTTTTAAAAGGTTTTTTAGTTTAAGCTCTATCGTAAAAACGGTAATACATACAAGCGTGAATCTTAGTTTGATTATAACTTTGATTAATCCTGAATTAAAAAAAAAACAAGTAGGTAATAAGAACCAGCCAAATTTACGAGTAAATGAATGAGTTGTACTTGCGCTGACGAGTACGAACTGATATAAAAGTAATAATTTTTTCTGTCGCTCGCGTTGATGTTCTTTGTTTGAAATGAATAGTTATCGTTGTTGTACTTGTGTGGAGAGGGTGATGGTATGGAGCCTTAGCTGCGCGTGTCTGACTCGCGCTTGGCCAGTTTTTTTTAAGTTTAGTATTAATAATCGGCTAAATACTTAGTCAAGTCATAAGTTCTGTCAAAAACTTTTTATAAAATTAATGATAAACTTTTTGTTAATTATATAGAAATTATATATGAAATAAAGGTAATTTAATATACAATACAATTTTATTTACATTATTCAAAATGCCCTCCCCTATTTTGAATACATGCCCTTAATCGACGCGGCCAATCATCAATCGCAGCACGCACCACATTTATATCTATTTCTGCCGCTGCTTTAGCCAAAGATGCTCGGAGTGATTCTAAATTCTGATGAGGTTTAGCGCAGACTTTCTCCTCCAAACGTTGCCTTATCTTGTAATCCAGTGGGTTTAAATCTGGACTAGAAGAGGGCCAGTCTTCATGTCCGATAAAGTCAATTCCACGGGCGGTCAACCAGTTTTGCGTGCTTCGTGCCGTATGAGCTGGTGCAGAGTCCTGTTAGAATATCCAATGTCTGTTTTTGAACATTGTTTCAGAACGAGGTTCCACTATGTTTGTTAGGACGGTATTTTGGTACACCTTGGCACTGGTTTTTACACCTTTTTCACAGAAAAACACCTCAGTTAAGCCTGAATATGAGACTCCAAGCCAAACCATGAGTGACGAAGGATAATGTTCTCGTTGAACCCTCGGAATACGCGTCCTGGCTTCTTCACTGCTGTGGGCATACACCTTATCATTTTGTTTATTATAACTTTCTTCGATCTTAAAAATTTTTTCATCCGAAAACAAAATTTCGTGGTATTTTTTCCCGCGTACCGCCGTAACAAAGCGCGGGAACTATCCGGCCAATTTTTTTTTTCAAACGCTCGTTCAAAAAATGTCCGGTCTTCTTACGATAAGCTCGTAGTCCCAAGTCTTCATTTTTCACTCTTTTGACCGTGGTTCTGCTTAGGCCCATCTGAAGAGCTAAGATTTTTTGTTTACGAACAGGATTTCTTTGAATTCGCGCCTTCACTGCTTTGATGATCGCGGGTGTCCTAACTGTACGAGGTCGGCCGGTCCTCTTACGATCTTCGAAGCTTGAATATTCAGTGAATCGTTTGATAGTGCGATAAACAAATCGTAGGGTTATTTTCAAATTTTGTAGAATATTGAAAATCTCTTTTGGCGCGTAACCGCAGCGGTGCAACGCGATAACCGCTACTCTATCTTCTTTCTTCGACCACTCCATATTTGAAAATTAATGAAAATGATTGTCTTTTTTATTTTAGGCATGCGCAAACGCGTGCGTCGGTGGCTCAACCGGTAACGACTCGGTCCATCTAACCAGAGGTACCGGGTTCAAATCTGGACGGCCAATGTACCAATGAGTTTTTCAAAAACTTACGTACATACTTACCGATTGCTTTAACGGTGAAGGAAAACATCGTGAGGAAACCTGCACACGCCTGCGAAGAAACTCGAAGGTTGTGTGTGAAGTCGACCAACCCGCACTGGGCCCGCGTGGTCGACTAAGGCCTAATCGCCCTGATTCAGGGTAGGCTCGAGCCCCTCGGTGGGGACGTATATGAGCTGTTATAATAATAATAATAAATGCGCAAACGTTATATTTTTAAAATTAGTGAGGTTCATCCAGATAATATTCGAAATTTTTTAATAATAAGGTTTTGACAGAACTTATGACCCGACTAGGTAAGATGTGCAATTATTTGTAAAAAGTACAAAGGTTTTCCATACAATATACTGGATTATCTAAGATAACGTTCTATTTCAGACTTATTTAGCAACACGGTGACATTCCGCATCTCGGACGCGGTGATCGTCCTGCCGACGTTCGACCTGGGCCACAGCGGGGACATCTACTTCGAGTTCAAGACCACCAAGGAGAACGCCGTGCTGTTGCACTCCAAGGTACGCTGGAGCCTGAAGTACATCATCATCATATCAGCCGAAATACTGCTGGACAAAGGGCTCCCCCAAGGATTTCCACGACAACCGGTCCTGCGCTGCCCGCATTCAGCGGCTTCCCGCGATCCTCACTAGGTCGTCGGTCCACAGCGTGGGAAGGCCTCCCACGCCCTTCCCACGCTAAGTCTTTCGGTGCGCGGTCGCCACTCGAGAACTTTACTGCCCCAACGGCCGTCTGAATTAATAGATTAATAGGAAGGTAAGTGGCACACAATGCGACGTAGCACCGTTTTTCTATGCCTGCGATGCGCCAGCGGTGATGGCACCGCGGCTTCAGTCTACTCACGACCACGGCTATCGAAGCATAGTCGAAACGTTGGGTTAAAAACAACATCAATTATATAAAATCACGTCAAGCCCCGTTTTCAATTTGTCAGTAGCATTATATTGTTCTTCCGCAGGGTATCCAAGATTACATAAAGCTGTCCATAATTGGCGGAGACCAGCTGCAGTTCCAGTTCCAGGTGGGAGACACGCCGCTCGGAGTCAACGTGGAGACCAGCAACAGGCTGGCCGACAACAGGTGGCACTCCGTCTCCATCGAAAGAAACAGGTGAGCTTCACGGAGATGGCTATGTAAACCTATCACATATTCAAAACAAGCGCGTGAAAAATTTAAAAAACCGGCCAAAGGCGAGTCAGAACCGAATACATAGGGTTCCGTACCATCATACTAGATGGCGCTAGTTTCTTCACGTTTTATAAAAACACATTTTTTGTATGGAGACCCCTCTTCTTTTTTTACTTTTTCTAATTTTTAGTATTTGTTGTTATAGCGGCAACAGAAATACATCATCTGTGAAAATTTCAACTGTCTAGCTATCACGGTTTATGAGATACAGCCTGGTGACAGACGGACAGACAGACGGACGGACAGCGAAGTCTTAGTAATAGGGTCCCGTTTTGGGTACGGTACCCTAAGAAATGACTAAAAATCTTCAAAATGTTGACAGATATGAATGGCTGCGCCAGAAACGAATACTTTTTATTTAGATTTTTGAGATCTATAAAGAAATGTGTATTAATAATTAATCGACTTAGAAACCACCGACCAAATTTATTTGAGCTTAATCGAAGCAACAATCCGTGGCGTAATGGTTAAGTCCATTAGCTTTACATCAAGAGGTCGAGGGTTCGATTCCTAGCGGGGTCTAACTTTGTAAGATTCGATTTGGTTGGTGAAAGCGCATTTTCTAAGCGCGCCTGGCTAGCTACCACCATCTTATCTAAGTCTTGCCGCCAAACATCAATGGTAACAACATTAACGTGTTCGTGCTTAAATATAAGAAAGCCAGTTCCCCACTGCGTTGGGGAATCTTGGTAAGCCCGCTTAAATTTTCGGCATCATCGTCACTTACCATCAGATGAGATGGGCTTACCAATAGTGGATGAAAAAGCAACTTCATTTTCGGCGTTAACCATCTCAGTAACTCTAGCTTTTTGATAAAAAAAAACTGCGTTGAAATCGGTCCACCTGTTTGGGGGAGCTACGTTGCCACAGACTCACATAGTCTATCACTATTACACACTTTAATATAACACCTCTCTGTTTGTGTCGGGGGAAGTAAAAATGAAATGGGTTGACAAAGTTGCCCTACGCTACTAACGCGCCTGCGCGCCAGCTCCAAAGGCATCCTGTCCACACTGGCTGACCGGTAGGACTCTCCTTTTTTGCAAATATGGATGCAGCTTCACGCAAGGATATATAAGGCCTTGTATATTTAAGACTGTTTATTGTGTGTGTGTGTGTGTGTGTCTATAAACTGTTTTGATTTAACTTTATTGTACCTAATTAATTCACCTGTTGTCGTTGACTTAATTACCTATCTAATATTTCAAAATTGTTACCAAAATTTTAATTTTTGAGATTTGATAACTTTTTGGGAGCTTAATTTAATATTAATTTTTAATCAGATTTGGTTTTATATTTAATGTCATTTATTTGTTTTAAACTTGGTTTATTTTGTTTTACCTAATTTATTATAGAATGAATGTAATCTTTTTATATTTTTTATATTGTTTTACGTAAATTTGATTTTTGAATTTTGTACCTTACGGAATTTTTAGTCTGACAATAAACGAATTATTATTATAATAATAATAAAAAAACATTCCACATTCCTCTCATAAAACAAGATCAAAAAATTTTTTGTTTACAATCGTCTATAATTTTCGCTCGGCAGGAAAGAAGCACGCGTCGTCGTAGACGGAGCTCTGAAGAACGAGATTCGTACAGGGCGAGAGCGCATGCGCGCACTACAACTTACCACTGGCCTGGTGTTGGGAGCGGCGTTTGACAGGAACGATGGATTTGTGGGCTGCATGAGGGCGCTCCTGCTGAACGGGCAGCCGGTGGATTTGAGGAGTCACGCTAGACGTGGTTAGTATGAATTGGAATCGATTGATGCAAGGTTCGAGTCCCGGTGGGAACTTTGGGAATGTTGGAAAGTCCGCTTTCATCTTACGATGATGTCGAAGAGGAAGCGGGCTTACCATGATTCTCGAATGGGGATCTGGCTATCTTATCTTCAAGCCGGAACATTGATGTTTGGCGGCAAGACTTCGATAAGATGGTGGTAGCTAGCCATACATACATACATATAATCACGCCTCTTTCCCGTAGGGGTAGGCAACCACTTCTTTCCACTTGCTACGATCCTTACATACTAGTTTCGCTTCATCCACTTTCATTATTTCCTTCATACATGCTCTTCGGTTTAGGGTACTCTTGACCTGGCCTTTTTTCAAGACGTCCCTGATTTGGTCTCGAAACGTCCGCCTAGGTCTACCCCTTCCAACACTTTCATTCACACTCGCCTTATACACTTTTTTCGTCAATCGTTCTTCATTCATTCTCTCGATATGGCCCCAAACCATCTCAGCATACCTTTCTCAATTTTTGTCACTACATCTTCTTTCAGACTACAACGTTTCCTTTTCTCACTATTTCTTATCCTGTCACTCTGTTTAACTCCTATCATACTTCTTAACGCTTTCATCTCAACTGCATTTATTCTGCTTTCATGTTTCTTCTGCCATACCCAACTTTCACTTCCGTACATGAGTGTCGGAACCAACACCCCCTCATGTACAGCCAAACGGGCCTTGTTAGACACCTTCCGACTGTTCATAAAGGAGTGCAAAGCTCCATTCACCATGTTTCCTGCATTCACTCTTCTTTCAATATCACTCTCACACTTTCCATCTCTTGTAAACTTTGAACCCAGATACACAAACTCATTCACCTGTTTATTTTTTTCATCACCAATCACGATTTTGCAGTCTGTCACTGCCTCATCTCTTTCAAACACCATCACTTTCGTCTTCTTTCCTTCATCTTCATTCCCTTTCTAACAAAAGCTCCACTCATAGCAGTTACCATCTCCTGCAACTCCTCGGCCGAAGACGCAAGTAATACTTGGTCATCAGCATAGAGAAAAAATTTGACGAGTAACTCATTCATTCTCAACCCACCACCAACCAAACCGAGTCTTACTAAGTTGACCCCGCCGGGACTCGAACCCGCGACCTCCTGGTGTGAAGCGAATAGACTAACCATTGGTTTTTAACCGCCTCCGGGGCGTATCGGTTAGTCCATTCGCTTCACACCAGGTAGTCGCATGTTTGATTCCCGGCGGAGTCAACTTTGTAAGATTCAGTCGATTCTACGATCGGTATCACGAGGTCATTGCTCTCCGGATTCACGTCAAAGATTACGTAATTTGACTACGTATTCATTTTTAAAGTTTATCATATTATCCTTGATAATTATTATCAACGGTCGGTACCTCGAGGACAATGCTCTCCAGGTCACGTCGAGGCTTACGTGTATTTTTTTTAATTTTGCGCGGGAATATACGGACCCTCCGTGCGGGGATCATTGACCTATTACTATGTTTGAAGAACAATTTTATTCATGTAACTTACCTACTAAGTAAGTAGGTAGCCACTGTTGATTGTTACGTGCAGTAAATATCTAATAAACATTTCCTGACCAATGCCGCCAGTGTTTTTCAACCCTACCTGCATTTGTGGCTATAGATAGAGTTTATATGTATATCATTTCTCGCTCGTTTGTATGGAGTGTCCGGGGTGTGCTTACGGTGAAGAAAAACATCGTGAGGAAACCTGCACACGCCTGCACAGAAACTCGAAGGTTGTGTGTAAAGTCGACCAACCCGCACTGGGCCCGCGTGGTCGACTAAGGCCCTATCGCCCTAATTCAGGGTAGGCTCGAGCCTCTCGGTGGGAACGTTTATGAGCTGATATGATGATGATGTCATCATCATCATTATATCAGCCGAAGGACGTCCACTGCTGGACATAGGCCTCCCGAAGGATCTCTACGACGACCGGTTCTGCGCTGCCCGCATCCAGCGGCTTCCCGAGACCTCCACCAGGTCATCGTTCCACCGAGCAGGAGGCCTGCCTACACTACGCTTTCGGTGCGTGGTCTCCACTCGATAACTTTACTGCCCCAACGGCCATCTGTTTTACGAGCAATGTGCCCCGCCCACTGCCACTTAAGTTTAGTAATTCTGAGAGCTATGTCGGTTACTTTGGTTCTCCTACGAATCTCTTCGTTTCTGATTCGATGATGATGTACTCTAGTATTAACAAAAACATATTACTTGATACTTGCAGGGCTGTACGGGGTCTCAGAGGGCTGCGTGGGCAAGTGCGACTCGTCGCCGTGCCTCAACAACGGCACCTGTCTCGAGGGGTACGACTCCTACTCCTGCGACTGCCGCTGGACCGCCTTCAAGGGGCCCATCTGCGCTGACGGTAAGCTCATTAAAACGACACTAAAATGTAAGTGGAAAGCATTAATTGGGTGAAGTGATGGCCAGACGTAAAACTCCTCATGTATTTAGTCACAATTTCGGCTAACGGAAACGTCTTGCGGGGTGGGGGACGCACCGGTGACAGCGGAGAAGCGCGACGCGGCGGAGTTGCCTCCGGAGGCATCTGTGCCGCGCTTCGGAAGTCGGTATTTAGTAGTCCGCCGGCACGCGCTCGGCACTGTCGCTTGCGTAGTGAGTGCTTGAAGTGGTTTGGTGTGTAGCGCGGTGCGCAGTTATTCATTCCATCTATTTCTTTTTCTTTTTCATCCATGTGACTTTTCAGTCAAAAAACCAAAACTCGATCATCGTAACGCATCATGTTAGATTTTATAAATTCATACCTTAATACTTCACAAAAGACCCATTACGGGTAAGAATAATTAATGTTTTTCCTCGTTTGTGATTTATATTTATAATTTAAGTGTTCTAACGTTTTTCTTATTTGTATGTTATTTTCAGGTTTTTTAATTAGCTTTTACCTCTCATTAAATTATCTGAACACGCACGTCATTTTTTAAGAACCTACGCCCTACCAACCTAACTACCTGCCGTGCGACAGGTGTAGCAGTAGTTTGGGTTCGTGGAGCATGTTCACTGTGTTCTGATTGATGTACAGTGATCATCAGGTGGTGTTATATCCAGGCTTTAAACTATAGTTAATAATTTTGTAAAACGCAAGGCCGATTATAATCCAAGCAATGAAAAGAAGACTTGTATTATTGTAGATTTTTTTTTTTAGTTTAACTAGTACGAAACACCTCGTGTTCAATTTAACGTACTAAAACAAGAAAATAAATAAAGTTTCTTTTATAATAATACTAGCTGTTTCCCGCGGCTTCGCCCGCTCAGATTCCGGTGAATACCTATTCTCAGACCTACCGAATATACACAGAAAATTTCATGGAAATCCGTCCAGCCTAATTAGATGCATAAGGCTTAGCAAACTGACGTCACATGTCCCCCACGCATGCTCTCACGTAACTGCTCAGCGTCCGCTGTACTGTTAAAAGTGATTTTTTTTGTAGTCTGTCTAGTTCCTTGAGGTTTGTCAGATGTTGTAATTCTAGGAATGTGTAATATAAACCATTAGCACCCCAAAAACACCCACTTCATGGGGTCCACCTGGGTCCCTCCCCCTCTCCGGGGCGACCGTTTATTTTTTTTTACGTTTTTCGATGTACGTACACACAAAAACCGTCACGTATAATTAACAATAACTACTAAGTTTACTGTTTTTTAATCATTTTCATGGATATCCATGATTTTTATTAAATTATGTTTAATATGTAAATCAATTTTGTTTTTATTTTTTGATGAAAAATATTGTAAACTATCGAATAACATCAAGGAATTTAAAATATGATTAAATTGAGATATGTGACGGTTTTTGTGTGTACGTACATCGAAAAACGTAAAAAAATAATAAACAGTCGCCCCGGAGAGGGGGAGAGAGGTAGACCCCATGAAGTGGGTGTTTTTGGGGTGCTAATGGTTTATATTACACATTCCTAGAATATCGGTAGTTCGATCCCGGACACACTGTATATATTAAATTTAAAATTTGAGTGCCTTTAGCTACATCTTCCCTGATGAAAAGTGACGATGTCCTTGATGAAAAGTCGCGATGCAGTTAAGAATGGTACACCCAAACCAAAGTATATACAGGGCGTAACATAAAGGTGTGGTGATACTTTTAAGGTGGGCTTGTATTGTACCCATCAGACTAAACCACTTTTGTTCTGCAACTTTGCTAAAATCGCAATTACTTTTTAGATTTATCGTCAAAATCGGTCAGCTGATTTAACGGTTTTGTATGGAAAATACAATAAAAATTTCGCGATTTCAGTAAAGTTGCAAAACAAAAGTTGCTCAGTTTGATGAGTACAAGCCCACCTTAAAGTATCACCACACCTTTATGTTACACCCTGTATATTAGTACTAACATACAGTATGGACACTCCCTGCCGCTCTCTAGATTGTGACCTCACCCCCTCGCCACCCAGTTTGATACAGATTGATTACAGTTTGGTTGTCGAACGTATAGAATTTTGCCGCCATTTTGTTTGTTCCGTCATTCCTTTTTTGAAATGTCATTTCTGGCCCGTTGTATGAAGTGTCCAGGGTGTGCCCAAAAGCAATGCGCAAAGTTAGAAGAGTGCAAACGTCAGGGGTGGGTACTTTTTAATGATTTGGTCTTACGTCTCGTCCCTGATATAAATCATTCTAACATTTCCCACAGAGATCGGCGTAAACCTCCGTCCCAACTCGATGGTGAAATACGACTTCCTCGGCTCCTGGCGATCCACCATCGCAGAGAAGATCCGTGTCGGCTTCACCACCACAAACCCCAAGGGCTTCCTGCTGGGATTCTTCAGCAACATCACTGGGGAGTACCTCACGCTGATGGTCTCCAACTCAGGTAACTTCATCGTTATCAGCACTGTTAGAGTCAGCAGTATTAGAATAGAATAGAAGATCGTTATTTCCAGAAACACGACACAACACAATTAAAAAAACAACAATAATAACAAAAAGCTTACTTATACGTACATAAGCGATATAACTAGAAACTTTAGGAATCTTCCAAGACGAGAGTGAATACGCACTATTTGAGGCTGCATCGGCACTTACCATTAGGTGAGGTGCAGCCTAAAGAACTCATATTTTTAATAAAAATCGCTACTAATCTAGCACTCTGTTGTGTCCTGGAAATGGTAGTTTACTTAACACATAATTGAAAACGCTAAACACGTTAAAAAACCGACTTCCATCGCAACAACTTATAACATTTTTGCATTATTCTTTTTGGGCTTTGTTAATTTTCTAATAAATTACTACACCGATTTTGATAAAAATTATATGGGATCACACGGGAAGTACTAGCTTTCAAATAAAAAAATAATCATAAAAATCGGTTGACCCAGTCATAAGTTCTGTGTTAACACACATAAAAAAAAAACAGTCGAATTGAGAACCTCCTCCTTTTTGGAAGTCGGTTGAAAATAAAATGTTTAGCAGCAGTTTCATCACCACCAAGACTTCAACATCACTGGGGAGTATCTCACGCTAATGGTCTCTAATTTAGATAACCTTATTATCGTCATCATCAGTTATATGGGGTCACTTTATTGGGTTTCGAAAGACTGATTCGTACGTTACCTATCCCAGATTCGACCTCGGCACTTCTGTTTAGGAGGACCGAGTCGGTACCGATGAGCAACCGACTGCGGCGTGTTGAGTGAACCATAACCTCAGCTCATATATACGTCCCCACCGAAGGGCTCGAGCCTACCCTGAATTAGGGCGATCGGGCCTTAGTCGACCACGCGGGGCCAGTGCGGGTTAGTCAACTTCACACACAACCTTCGAGTTTCTTGGCAGATGTGTGCAGGTTTCCTCACGATATTTTCCTTCACCGTTAAAGCAATCGGTAATGATATGTGCGTAAGTTTTTGAAAAACTCATTGGTACATTGGCCGTCCAGATTTGAACCCGGTACCTCTGGTTCGATGGACCGAGTCGTTACCGGTTGAGCCACCGATGCTAAAACCGACGCTACCTCTTGAAGTCCCCTGAAAAAAAGCCCTATTTCCAGATACAACAACCCGGGAGAGACTAAATAAATAAATAAATTTTATTAACAGTAGTCATTTACAATAGCATCTTAAACTATAGGTTTTAGAGATACACCTGTTTTCTTAAGTAATTCACGATAATAATATGATATTAAGTATGGTAATGTTTAATATGGTAGGCAAGTAAAAAAATAAATTGATACGGCTAATGCCTACACTAGGAAGACCCTTTTTGTGTCGCCTTAAGTACAATGCAGACGTTATCGTGAGTGACAATGATACATTTTAAATGGTCTTATTTTTAATGGATAGTGTAGGTTAGTAGGTATCTACTTAACTGGGTTCTGCTGTTGTGTGTCTTTCTCTGTATATGATATACATGTGAGTTCGAGTGTAAACAAGTATAGGTCTGTAAAAAATATGTGATGGTATATTATTTTATTTTTTGTTTTGTTTTAAATGAGCCACGGCTCCTATATTTACTTATTTTAGATCCATTGTGTGGAGTTTCGCATGGGTACACACTACGTCACGTTTCTTGTCCACAGGCCATTTGCGAGTGATATTCGACTTCGGGTTCGAGCGACAGGAGATCATATTCAAAGGGAAGCACTTCGGCCTGGGCCAGTACCACGACGTGAGGCTGTCGCGTAAGAACAGCGGTGCCACTATGGTGTTGCAGGTATCTTGTACATGTCTACAGACTTCGCCAATTAAATGTTTGTCTTGTGGCACCATTATACCAGCACAATGTCCTAGTTCGGTCTCGCATTGATGGCTTCAATAATAATAAAACATTCAGGGACATAACATAACCGTTATAGCTCTCAGAAGCGCTAAAATTTAGTGGCAGTGGGCGGGGCACAAAGCTTGTAGATGGCCGTTGAGGCAGTAAAGTTTTTGAGTGGCGAAGATACAGCGTAGGAAGGCCTCCCACTCAGTTAAAGGTCGTAAGAAGCCGCTGTTTGCGGGAAGCGCAGGGCCGGTCGTTGTGAAAATCCTTGAGGAGGTCTCTCCAGCAGTGGAAGTCATGTGGACTTTCGGTCGAAATGAGATAAGATACATACACATATAAATATTAAACTTGTAAAAAATCTGTTCGCCATACGAGTGTTTGCTCTGGAAATAGAATTCACGAGTGTCGGTCTATTAAGCAGAGTGCTGACCTTCGCGCCAGTCATACATTGAAGGCTTTGCTTGAAGCCAACTGAGAGCCGTTGACATGGCAACATATTGGACCAAACTTATTTAATATTACGCTGTGAGAAGAAGAAGAAACATTAACTAGGCCATTGGCTTCATACAGAGGTCCCGCCGCGCGGGATCGAACTGTTTTATGGTAGAGGAATATATTACCCTCCTACACCTGCCGCTAAGCATTAACCGTTTCGGAAGTGTTGTGTTCTGAAAGTAAAGATAAAACTAGTCGGTTCTAAAGAGCGTTGGTAATTGGGATGATGAATGTCATGCTGAGGATATGCTGAAATGGGTCCTGTTTGGCGTCACACTACAGCGCAACGCACACTTTCCCTGACATGTGGGGACGTTAGGTATCTGCCTTTTGTTGTTGTTTATTTTATCTTTTACTTTATGTACCTACATGTTTTTTTGTCAACTCGTGTTTTATTGTTTTGTGTTGAGTTGTAGCGTTATGTCTAATAAATAATTGAATCTGATTCTGAATCTGAATGCATCAAAAATAAATTATGAACTATTGATCACTAAATTTCTCTCCTACTGAAATTTTGATAATCATCATCATTGTCATCATATCAGCCGAAAAACATCCACTGCTGGACAAAGGCTTCCCCCAAGGATTTCCACGACGGCCGGTCCTGCACTCCCCGCATCCATTGGCTTCCCGCGATCTTCACCAGGTCGTCGGTTCACCGCGTGGGAGGCCTGCCTATGCTACGTTTTCCGGTGCGCGGTCGCCACTCGAGAACTTTTCTACACCAACAAAATTTTTAAAATTTATAATGCTTGCCCGTTTTGTTTTCCATCAAGTCTTCAATTGATAATCCATTAAAATCACAAAATAAGCACAGTAATGACGCTGATAAACTATGACGTCATGCGTAGGTAATAGGTATTCAAAACTAGCCTTTGCCCGCGGCGTTGCCCGCGTGAACATCGTTTTTATGACTGTCTTCGAGGGTGAGTGATGTTGCGGCTCGTGAGCATGGACATGAGTTTTCTCCAGATCCCTCAGGAACTTTATCAGGCTATTTTGATTAGCAGTCTATGTCACTTCCCCACCCCTCAACCAATTCTATACAAATATCACTTCAATCCGTTGCTCCGTTGCAACGCCGACGACGTGCGTGAGCGTGAAAATGAGTTTTCCTCAGATCCCTCGAAAACTACGCCAGGATATGCTTATTAGTAAAATGTCATTTCTCACCTCTTCAGCCGTCTCTGTGCAAAAAATCATAACAATCCATTGTTCCGTTGCGATGTTAAAGAAATTAACCAAAAAAAGCATTCTTCCAGTTCCCTTAGGAACTACATCAGACTATGCTATTTTCACAGGATAAAAAGTACCTTATGTCCTTCCTAGTGACACAGGCTACCTGCATGCCAAATTTCATCAATATTGGTCAAGGCGTTGAAGCGTGAAAAGGTAACATACAAACAATCAAAATTTTCACATTTATAATATTAGTAAGGATGACGTTTTTGAAAGATGATAAAAAATAACTCAAATGACTAGCAGTCGTCATCCCTATTCTCAGTATGCCAGTTTTGTCGTTCGATAGCATTGTCAACTACAATAAATGAATATAATGTCACTAATCAATGTTTGTTACCTATCAAAAAGGTACGTGTCTAGCAAAATATTTAAGATTTCCCGTCGACCGTGGGCAAATTAATATGCAGCCTCGTCCAAGAGCTGCCATGCCACATATGTGTGGTGGATGTACCTGCTAAAATTTAGGACAGTGGCTACATGCTGGAGGTGATCCCATCAACATATAATTCTTTCATTTGAATCACTTTACAGGGCTATAAATTGCTAAACCGGTCCAAAAGCTGATGTTTTTTGGCTAATAGTCCTCTAACATTTAGCAAGTAATAGTGTTTGCTAGCAGATACCTCAAGTCTCCCGGGCCGCGTATATACATACAAAGGCGGCTGCAGCACAGACAGGAGATGTTATGCAACACAGCCGGGTCCGTATATATAAATAATTACAAACACGACTACACCACAGACATTTTAAAACTGCCTGCACTGTGATCGGTTTCGGAATACATTTTTTTAACAAAAACGGCTGCAATAGCAGTTTAGCTGTTGATATCGTCAAACGCTGAGGAGCGATGTTGAGCGAGCGAAGCCCTCCCCGCCTCCCCTCTCCTCCCGACCCGTCCCATCCCATCCCACCCCTCCCTCTCTCCTTCCCGCTTCCGATTCAGATATTAATGGAACCACCACCAGTCTGCAGCTACTGAAGTGTTTTTACTTTTGACATACCACACATACGTGGTGGCTTTTGGACAACACTTGCCCACTATCATTTATTCCAATTTATTCCCTTAGGTGGACAACTATGAAACCCAAGAGTACGAGTTCAACATCAAGGAGTCCGCGGACGCGCAGTTCAACAACATCCAGTACATGTACATCGGGCGCAACGAGACCATGAGCGAGGGGTTCGCGGGTTGCATCAGCCGCGTCGAGTTCGACGACATCTACCCGCTGAAGCTGCTGTTCCAGCAGGACCCGCCGCCCAACGTCAGGAGTTTGGGAGGTGAGTGTTATTACTTGTTTTGTCTAATGTAGCGGAACAACTGAACTCCGGAAAAGAAGGGAGCTGGTGGTCGTTGTAATAGCTTTAATCATCATATTAGCCGAAAGACGTCCACCGCTGGACAAATCCCACACGGTCATCTGGCCCCAAAGTAGGATTCCCTAGGATATAAGTTTAAATACGGACATTAAACACCCAGACACATCACACAGAACAAACAAACCTGTTCCTCACACGAATGTTTTCCTCGGGTGACGACCTTTGGCTCAGCAGGGAGAAACTGACCACTAGAAGAACGAATCACTCAGTTGTCTAGTGTTACGAGCAGAATCTATTATTTGTCTTTTATCAACGTACAGGATCCAAGGAAATATCTCAACACTGGTTATTATTTTTCTCTCAGGTACTCCCCTTCACGAGGACTTCTGCGGAGTGGAGCCCGTGACCCACCCGCCAGAGCCGGTGGAGACGCGCCCCCCGCCCGCCGTGGACCTGCAGAGTGAGCTGGACTACCACAAGACGGACGAGGCCATACTTGGCAGTACGTATTTATACCCATAACTACTGGTTGACGGTTTGATATGCACTGCTTAACAATGTCTAGGGATATTTTAAGGTTTTTCATGCTAAACATGTTTTTTAAAAGATATCATAATTATTTAGGATGTTATAATTGAATATTAATGTCAATCAAACACGTCTGTAGCATACAGTTGTCAAACATACAAATTAAAAAAAAAATATCCCTAATTAGCTAAAAAAACACCCCTAAGCGTCCCCGGCGCAAAGGAGTCCATAAAGCTCGCAGCGTTGCCGTGTTGTATTTAGGATATGTGTACTTTGTAGGGTAGAAACTTTCAAGGTAGGCAATTATTTTTACCCTGTCACTTCTTATAAATGAATTTAGTTTTAAGTGGTTTTTGTACAAACGCATAACAAAAAAATAATTCGCTTCCACTAATTTCATTAAATCTGCATCACTGTTTTAAGAAATAGAAAAATAGTATTTATTGCTTTGACGATTCATCGCATATTTATATATTTTTTGTTGCAGCGGTGCTGGCGTTTATATTTCTTCTGCTACTCATCGTAGCCATTGTTTTGGTGCGAGCGCTGTCAAGGCACAAGGGAGAATATCTTACACAGGTCAGTAAAATTTAACTTTAAAGTATAATTTCGCTACGCGATCGAATCATAAATGAGATGCATAGAACTACCAAAGTAACAGACATGGCCCCCAGAATCGGCCGTTAGGGCCTCTCCCTCTCGTATATCTACCAGATACGCTAAAACTACCAG
Source organism: Coleophora flavipennella (assembly GCA_947284805.1). Lineage (NCBI taxonomy): Eukaryota > Metazoa > Arthropoda > Insecta > Lepidoptera > Coleophoridae > Coleophora > Coleophora flavipennella. The sequence goes on from OX369297.1 coordinate 5,088,793, forward strand.
GTTTATGATATAGCGTCCCCACTTACCTACCCGTGGGGGTACCTAACAGTGGGGGCCGCTATTCCTGCCACCTTACGGCCGTTAGGGCAGTAAAGTTCTCAAGTGGCGACCGCGCACCGGAAGACATAGCTTAGGCAGGCCACCCACTCGTCGGATGCGGGTAACGCAGGACCGGTCGTTGTGGAAATCCTTGGGGGAGGCTTTTGTCGCATCGGTGGCTCAATAGTAACGACTTAATCCTTCTAATCAGAGGTTCTGGGTTCAAATCTGGGGACGGTTTGAGCATTTTTGCTTGAGAATTGACTATGGTTTCCTGGGGAAAGTAGTTCAATATGATGAGCAGAATCACCAATCAACGGGTGCCAAACTCATTTTGTTACACCTGTATATTGATTTTTTTAAGGACACAAAACAGTACAGACTTAAAACGGCATAAAATATCAATATTTAATTCATTAATTCAAGTTCATTACAGGTCTTTTTTTATTTTTTTTATTCACAATTGGTAAACCCTTGACAACATCTCACCTGGTGGTAAGTGACGATGTTGCCGAAGATGGAAGCGGGCTTACCAAGATTCCCCAACGCAATGGGGAACTGGCTATCTTATCTTCATCCCGGAACACACCAATGATATCAACATTGATATTTGGCGGCAAGACTTAGATAAGATGGTGGTAGCTAGCCAGGCGGGCTTAGAAAATGCCCTACCACCAACCAAACCGAGTCTGACAATTGACCCCGCCGGGAATCGAACCCGCGACCTCCTGTGTAAAGCCAGTGAACTTTGCCTCTGGGCTACGGAGGCGGTTAAGGCGGTCTTCACTAATGAATAAACCCTTCCTCCTTTTTGACTTTCCCGTAGTTACTTACTCCCCCCTCCCGCTGGAATTAGCCGTTATGTTGTGGTATTGACGAGTATGTTTGTGGTGGCCAGGAGGAGCGCGGAGCGGAAGGTGCGGCGGACCCCGACTCGGCGGCCCTGCACGCCGCCACCGGCCCGCGGGTCACCAAACGACGGGAGTTCTTCATATAGTGCGCACTGTATTGTACCAAGTATTGGTCTCACATTGTTGTCGATTCGGTGAAACACGACTTAACTTATTTGACAGGATTAAACTAAATTTATGCATTCTGTCTTTTACTTTCTGTATCGAAAAAACAAGGATAGAATGCTTAAATTTAGTTTAGTCCTGTCAAATAAGTTAAATCGTATTACACCGAATCGACACCATTGGCTTGATAACCGGCCTATTTAAATAGAACTATGCAAACAATATTAACAGTAGAAGTTAGAGGAAAAACAAGATGCTCGCTGTCACCGGTCTCTGAACATTTTATAACAATCTGATAAGACGTTCAAAAGTTAACCCTGGACAAACATTGACACATAAATGCAAAACGCTCCTAAAGTGCGTGCCACGAAAGATGAGACTTTAAAACATTAAAAAACCAAAGTAGGAAGATGTTTTACTATGTGTACACCTATATATCAAAAGAAGCAAAGGTTAAGGATAACTATACAGTAATGTATGTAAAAAAAATGGTGTAGCACCCGTTAACTGGGGGTTCTACTCATCATACTGAACAACATTCCCTAAGGAACCCATAGTGAATTCTCAAAAAAAATATTTGACCCTCCATACTAAAATGTACAAAATTGCTCGATTAGCTGATCGATTTGTATGAAGAGTAAATAAAGTTTTTTGCGATTTCAGCAAAGTTATCAAACAAATGTTGTTCAGTATGATGAGTAGAAGTCCCAGTTAACGGGACCCACACCAGTTTTGTTACACCCCGTATATTATGGATAACTATTTCGTACACTTCCTATTTTATCTTTTTAATGTTTTACGTGGTGTTTCAAGTCTCATCTTTAGTGGCACGCATTATACCTAACTGAAACCGTCGCGTCTCTCGCTTTGCTCGCTCAGTGATTAGAACAAAGTAGTTTTTATTTTTAAATTGCAGCCAATAAAATCTAAATTTTTGAATTGCGTTAGGTTAATAATATAAGGTACAGTGCCACTATGAAATAAATATTAATTAAGGCCTATTTCTATGACTTATTGCAATTTTGGGCCTAAAGTAAATTCACAAGCTAATTAAAAAAAAGTCTCTATCTGGGTCTCCCGTAATGTGCCATTTGGCAAAACTTTTCGATTTAAGTATATTTGAGTGATATTCTTGAAATTCACAATTAGAATCTCATTTTGTAGTATAGTAAGAAATACATAACGAATCTCTTCCTCGTGTAACTTATTTTAAAAATTAATTTTTGTTTTTTCATAACTAAAAATAGTACTTTACTGCATTTATGTAAAACACTGTGACATGTCCAACAGTGGACGTCCTTCAGCTGGTATGATGATGATGATGATGACTGTGGCATGTTGTAACAGTTTTGTATGGAGCTTTAGTGAGACTTGAAATCAGAATCATCGGGATGGACAAGCGTCAGGCTTTAAAATCAGTGTTTTAGAGACTGTTTTTTATAGGTATTTTAAGGACATTAGTAGTTAATAAATTATATTGTGTGTATTTTTATTTTATTTTTTGTCCGTCCAAAAGAGTTTTTTGTTACTTAATTATCTTATTTTGAATTTTGTGTAAAAATCTCAAAGGGTTCAAGTATTGTAACATTATAGCACAGTAAGGATTTGTACAAAACCTTTGTGAATTTCTTTAGTGTAGTTTTAACATGTGTGTCTTAAATATCTATTGTTAAAAAAAATAATAAAAAAATGGTTTTTGTGTATGACTTCAAACGTAATAAAAAATATCTGAATTTATATAAAATTAATTTTTATTATTTTTTACGATGTTTCATGATATAGTAGACTATCACAGATATTTCGGTCACATAATACTTGTACAGCGTATAACAAAGTTGTGTAGATGCCTAAGGACCTATAACTATAACCCCCATGGTAAATTCTCAATCATTTTTTTGGAGTGCATACTGCAGCGGAATTTATTTAAAATAGGTAAAATAATATAATAAGGCAGCTACGGATTCGCTACATGACAAGTAGAATTTAGATCAATGGCCTAAATATGAACTTCGGAAAGAAAATATTTTTTGGGGTAATATAGAATACTTAAAAAAGTAAATTTGCTAAAAAAGGATGACCGTGAAAGTACAGTAAAACGGAATGTTTTCGCTGCAATACTTATTAATTTCTGAGTTAGTTTTTATCAACTATCAAAAATGACATTTTGTTTTGAAATTCTTCGTGTTACAGGCATGTGACGTCATCGCCTTTGACGAATGAATTTAGTACTTTTTGTAATTGTAAAAGGATTAAAACATCAAACGAGTAAGTTTTTGAATGTAAAAAGCGTCGGTGGCTCAACTGGTAAGGCCTCGGTCCTTCTAGCCAGAGGTACCTGGTTCAAATCCAGACTGCCAATGTACCAAAGAGTTTTTCGTAACTCACGTACATATACTTACCGATTCTTGTAACGGTGAAGGAAAACATCGTGAGTAACCTGCACATCTGATTCCAGATGTGTATTAAGGTCGCGTTGCACACGTCCGTAGGTGTGAATCTAAATGCCCTACACGTGACCGCGGGTGATGTTAAGTGCAAAACCAGGCAACCGCCGCCTATCCCTTGGATAAGAAGTAAGTTTTTGTGCTTTTGTACGAGAACCCTCATGAGTGTCTTAATAAAAATTGGTCAATCAGCTGATCATGATGTATGAAGGTACATAATTTTTTTTTATGCGTATTGACTATGGGTTCCATTGGAAAGTTGTTCAGCATGATGAGAAAGAATAGAGATGATGCCAGAGGCTTACCGTTAATAAAAAAAACAATCTACACCAACTTTGTTACATCCCAGTACGTATTTGATTAATTTTGTATGTCATGTCATTCGTTATGTCATGTCATTCGTTAGGGATTGTTATTGTAAGGTCTCGTGCCTTAACCGTAGGGAGGCACTAGTAATGTTCACAACACGTAGTCATAGTGTGATAGAATATTTTAATACTGCGGTATCACCAATAAATTTTCCACAAATATGTAATTTGTTGTTTTACTTTATCACTTTAATGTTTAAGGCCCTTCGTACACAAGGCAACGCAAATCTTCGATACTAGTGTTGTATACTACATTAGTATCAAGTAGCGAGTATCGTTTAGCACACGGTCTATACACACGACGTACATACAAACAAAAAAAAAGAAAAAAGTATACTTAATAAAATTATTATTTTATTTTCTATTTTTCTTGTAGAAACTTATTTAATACTATCTTTTTCTCGCGGCTTCACCCGCGTGGACATCGTTTTAATGACTGTCTTTAAGGGTGATTAGTAAATTATGTCGTTTCCCACCTAATCAACCATCTCTGTGCAAAAAATCCCAACAATAGAGTATTTTTTCAGTTCCCTCATGAACTGAATCAGATTATGCTATTTTCCCGGGATAAAAAGTAGCCTATGTCCTTCCCCGTGACACAGGCTACCTGCATGTCCAATTTCATAAAGATTGGTTAAGGCGTTGAAGCGTGATGTCACATTTATAATATTAAGTAAGGATTAAAAGCTCCGCCATCTTGGAAATAGTTGCGACTTATGTAGCTACGATCTCGTCCTGCAGGTAGCGCGCGACTGGCGCTACGCGAGAATGGACTTGTATGGCGGTAGTCGCTTGGACACTAAAATCTTCGAGTGTCGATGATTTGCTTAGTAGCCTTTTGTACGAAGGGACTAAGTCAATTCAATACCGTGGAGAATAAACACTAAAGAGACGGGAGTTGTTTTAGTACCGCGGCACTTTTTGAAAAAAAAAAGATCGGGTGCGGCTGTGTCGGGGCACACTGCCGTTGTTTTATTGTGAAACGTCTAGTTTTGACGTTTCTGACTTTTTAGGGTTCCGAAGTCAACAAGGAACCCTTATAGTTTCGCCATATCTCCCCCTCTGTCCCTCCCCCCCTTCCCATTCCCCCCTAACAGCTAAATCGCTATTTAAGGACATCTAAAAAAATTGTAAATAGTAGGACATTTATAATTAATTCAAAAGGAAACCTATCACGGCTAAGTAGACTTTCTTAGTTTAGAAGTAATAGTCGATCAACATAAGGTGTGTTGTTGGATTTGAAAAAAGTTCATAGATTTACAATACAAAATTTTCTATTGCCAACTTCAAATATCATCATATCAGGCGAAGGACTTACACTGCATAGGCCTCCCCCAAGGATCTCCACGACGACCGGTTCTGCGCTAATATAATTAACTGCAAATATAATTTAGTTTTTTTAAATATATATTTTTTAACGACTACGGAACCCTAATTTGCTTGCGCGAGTCGGACTCTTACTTGGCCTGTTTTTATTTTTTTCGCCCCCGGCCTCGCAGGGCACATTCGCTCGGCGCTTCGCACTACGCTATGCGGAGCTAGACCTGCGGCCTCGCGGTTTGTTACCGTGTAGTATATTAGGTCACGACAAAGGTCATTGGGCAAAATCTGACCCGGTTAACTAAAGTTATCCTACAAAAACCAAATTAGTTTTAAATTGTTAAGTATTAACCCACATTTCATTACAAATATTTTTTTTTTAAACCATGGAAATAAAATTTAAAAAAAATATATAAATGCGTAAATAAAACATTTTTAGTGAAGCACAAATCGATGGAGCCTCTTGCTAGTGAAGACCAGAGTTAAAAAAATCGATGAAGCCTCTTGCTAGTGAAAAGCAGAGTTGAAAAAATGGATGAAGCCTCTTGCTAGTGAAGACCAGAAATAAAAAAATCGATGGAGCCTATTGCTAGTGAAAAGCAGAGTTGTACAAATCGATGGAGCCTCTTGCTAGTAAAGACCAGAGTTGAAAAAATCGATGCAGCCTCTTGTAAATGAAGAGCAGAGTAAAAAGAAGTGATGGAGCCTCTTGCTAGTAAAGACCAGAGTTGAAAAAATCGATGGAACCTCTTGTTAATGAAAAGCAGAGTTAAAAAAATCGATGGAGCCTCTTGCTAGTAGAGTACGGAGTTGACAAAATAAATGGAGCCTCTTGCTAGTGAAGAGCAGAGTTGAAAAAAAAGATGGAGCCTCTTGCTAGTAAAAAGCAGAGTTGAAAAAATCGATGAAGCTTCTTGTTGATGGACAGCAGAGTGAAAAAAAGCGATGGCGCCTCTTGCTAGTGAAGAGCAGAGTTTAAAAAATTGATGAAGCCTCTTGCTAGGGAGGAGCAGAAATGAAAAAATAGATGGAGCCTCTTGCTAGTGAAGACTAGAGTTGAAAAAATGGATGAAGCCTCTTGCTAGTGAAGACCAGAGTTAAAAAAATCGATGAAGCGTCTTGTTAATGAAAAGGAGAGTGAGAAAAAGCGATGGAGCCTCTTTTAACTCTGCTCTTCACTAGCAAGAGGCGCCATCGCTTTTTTTCACTCTGCTGTCCATCAACAAGAAGCTTCATCGATTTTTTCAACTCTGCTTTTTACTAGCAAGAGGCTCCATCTTTTTTTTCAACTCTGCTCTTCACTAGCAAGAGGCTCCATTTATTTTGTCAACTCCGTACTCTACTAGCAAGAGGCTCCATCGATTTTTTTAACTCTGCTTTTCATTAACAAGAGGCTCCATCGATTTTTTCAACTCTGGTCTTTACTAGCAAGAGGCTCCATCACTTCTTTTTACTCTGCTCTTCATTAACAAGAGGCTCCATCGATTTTTTCAACTCTGGTCTTTACTAGCAAGAGGCTCCATCGATTTTTTTAACTTTGCTTTTCACTAGCAAGAGGCTCCATCGATTTGTACAACTCTGCTTTTCAGTAGCAATAGGCTCCATCGATTTTTTCAACTCTGGTCCTTACTAGCAAGAGGCTCCATCTATTTTTTCAACTCTGCTCCTCACTAGCAAGAGGCTCCATCTATTTTTTTAACTCTGCTCCTCACTAGCAAGAGGCTCCTTCGATTTTTTCAACTCTGCTCTTCACTAGCAAGAGGCTTCATCCATTTTTTCAACTTTGCTTTTCACTAGCAAGAGGCTCCATCGATTTGTACAACTCTGCTTTTCACTAGCAATAGGCTCCATCTATTTTTTTTACCTCAAGAACGTTTAAGGACGTTCTGTCACGTTGCTAACACGAAAGTTTTAACCTCAATATTATATTTTTCTTTTTTAAGCTTTTGGCTTGAATCCCATTAACTACGTTAATGCGACATATATATTCGTGAACTAGAGACGTTTATCTAAACATCCTACCTAATTTTTTTTCTGTAGGCCGTGGGTATAGGTTTCATACTATGCTGCCCAATGACCTTTGGTGAATCTAACAGAAATGGATAAACTTAGGTTGAGAGTATAAATGGCAACCCTCAGATGTTAAATATGTCGGTCTGCCTGCGCAAAGTGGTTGCGTTATGTACATAAAGCGCCTGAAAAACTAGTTATCGTGACCAAAAAAAAAACGATAAGGGATATGGCTGAGTAAAATATAAAATGAAAGTACAAGTTGTACTCATGACTATTATGCAAAATGGAGCAAAGCCCGTTAGTAGTAGGAATTCTGGCTCAGGCCCCCACCCTCTTGCCGGAGCACCAAAGTTGGAAATGGCGGACATTAATTCCTAAAAAAAAGCATTAAAAACAATGGTGTTGCCCCCCGCCATTTAAATCGTTTGCGCGTGGTCTCATTTCGCTATTTTCAAGCGTTTCCGGGATAGAAATTCCAGGCAACTATGGGGCTCCGGCAGGGGGGTGGGATCCTGGTCCAGAACTCTCGCTATTCCTACTACTAAAACGGTCCATAACGAAACCGAATATTTGGTCAATTTTTGCATATACATAGTAGAACGCCGATTATCCGAACGCCGATTAACTGAATCGTCAATTATCCGAATCGGTCCTAAGAGTAATACCTCTATTATTGTTGTGAATTTTTATATGTACTTTGTATTTTTGTTAAGGCCTGATGGGGTTGCAACTTACTCTGATCGAGATGTTCAAGTGAGCGTTATCGTAAAACTGTGTTTGTTAAACTTCATAAAGTTTATTATATGTGTGACAGTTCGTTTTTCTTTATTACCAGTCTATGTCCGTTTTTTTATTTTTTATTTATTCACAATTGGTAAACCCTTGACAACATCTCACCTGGTGGTAAGTGACGATGTTGCCGAAGATGGAAGCGGGCTTACCAAGATTCCCCAACGCAATGGGGAACTGGCTATCTTATCTTCTTGCCGGAACACACCATTATCCGAATCGACCCCGGTCCCAATTAATTCGGATAATCGGTGTTCTACTGTAACAAAATTGTCTTGAGTACAACTAGTACTTTCATTTTTTATCTTTCTCAGTCATTTCCCTTATCGTTTTTTTTGGTCACGATAACTAGTTTTTGAGACGCTGTACATAACGTAAACACTTTGCGCAGGCAGACCGACATATTTAAATTAAAAGGTTTGCCATTTATCCTGTCATTTTAAGTTTATCCTTTTCCGTTATCGTTACCAGATTTGTCATGTGACCTCCTAGTCTATAGCTATAGCTATGGAGCCGCGGTTTGTTATTTGGTTGCTATGGAAAATAAAACCGGCCAAGTGCGAGTTGAACTCGCGTGGAGAGGGTTCCGTACAATGCCATAGTCAAATACAAAATATCACATTTGAGATCCTCACAGTAAAATGCGAGTTTATTTTTATTATTAAAAATTTGAGTGCGTTTGGCTGCACCTCACCTGATGGTAAGTGCTGATGCAGCCGAGGATGAAACAAGAAAGCTCAAAAAGTGCCTATTCACTCTCGTCTTGAAGATTCCTAAATTATACGAATCGGGGAATACAGACGCCGGCAAGGAATTTCACTTCTTGCCCGTTCGCATAATAAACGAAGAAGCAAAACGCTTCGTGCGTGAAGGTGGAACATTAACGACAAAGGGGTGGAATCGCCCTCCGCACCTGGTCGTTCGATGATGAAACGAAGAAGGGGAATGAGGTCGTGAAGCTCCAGGACACACTTTCCGAGATGAATCCTGTAGAACACCGATAGACTATTTTCTATTATGACAAGAACTAAGTATATTCCGCAGGTGAACGTATTATATTGAGTTTACCATTTTTTTTTAAATTGATAGAATTCTTATAGGTTTTCCTGTAATCTACAAGCAATGAACTACATTTTGTATTTTTTTTTCAAAGCTGGAGCCCCAGGGGTGGAGGAATATGATTCGAAAATGCAAGTTTTGACGTTGGGTTGTTTGTTATGTTCGGCCATTTCATGATCTGGTCACATGGACACTTCATACAACGGGCCAAAAATGACATTTCAAAAATGGAATGAAGGAACAAACAAAATGGCGCCGAAATCCTATACGTTCGACAACCAAACTGTAACCAATCTGTGTCAATCTTGGTGACTTGTTGTGAGGTCGCAATCTAGAGAGCGGCAGGGAGTGTCCATACTGTATGTTATTATAGTACTAATATGTATACAGGGTGTAACAAAATTGGAGTAGGTCCCGTTAACTGGGGCTTCTACTCATCATACTGACCAATTTTTTTCTACAACTTTGCTGAAAACGTAAAAAATTGTATACACACACAATACAAATCGATCAGCTGATCTATCGATTTTGTGCATTTTAGTATGGAGGGTCCAATTTTTTTTTGAGAATTGACTATGGGTTCCTTGGGGGAAGTTGTTCAGTATGACCAGTAGAACCCCCAGTTAACGGGACCTACACCAATTTTGTTACACCTGTATATACTTTGTCTGAACTGTGATGCAAGTGCTTGCGTGCGCCCGCCGCCGCCGGTGCAATCGACTAGTAGGTACCATTAAGTAACTAGTATCTCATCTGTGCCATTACGTCACGCTAAGACCCAAAGTTTGCTACTGCGACGCGTCTTGAAACCAACTTCAGAGCCTTAATAAAGTTTGGCGCGTATGAACTAAGTAAGATAAATACAGTTTTGATAAATTTACGATACTTTCTATAATTTCCCGACATAACTAAATTCTACGTATCAATGCATGCTCAATTTATTAATTTACTAGCTTTTGCTCGCAGCTTCGCCTGCGTGGACGTCAGTTTTATGACTGTCTTTGAGGTTGTGCTGCGCGAGCCGCAAGCGGCTTGCGAGCGAGGACATGAGTTTTCTCCAGATCCCTATCCCAGATCGGGCTATTCTGATAAGCAGTCCATGTCACGTACACCCCCTCAACCAATTCTATACAAAAAAAAACACTTCAATCCGTTGCTGCGTTAAGACGACGCCGACGTGCGCGAGCGTGTAAATGAGTTTTCGCCAGATACCTTGGGAACTATGTCAGGTCAGGATATGCTAAATAATAAACTATGTCATTTCCCACCCGATCAACCATCTCTGTGCAAAAATCATAACAATCCATTGGTCCGTTGCAATGTTAAAGAAATTAACCAAAAAGAGTAGTTTTTTCAGTTTCCTCAGGAATTGCATGGGACTATGCTATTTTCACGGGATGAAAATAGGCCTACGGTCTTCCCCGTGACATACGCTACCCACATGCCAAATTTCAACAAGATTGGTCAAGGTGTTGAAGCGTAAAAACGTTACATAGAAACAAATTACACATTTGTACATATATAATAATATATAATATTAGTAAGGGTTATTATGATTAATGATTTTCAAGACAATACAATAAAATAAAAAAAAAATCGAGCGAGACCTACAGTACTCGCATATGATGTGTAACATGTGACAAAATAATTTAGGTTAGTTAGATTTGATGACGATATTGTACCTGGGTGGCGGATCTGACAGTAACGAAAAAAACCGACCAAGTGCGAGTCGGACTCTCGTTGTTACACATTTCCGTCCCATTTCACGAAATCACTCCCACAAATTGCAGGAAAGCGAGAGCAACCGACCAAGTGCGAGTCGGACTCTCGTTGTTACACATTTCCGTCCCATTTCACGAAATCACTCCCACAAATTGCAGGAAAGCGAGAGCAAAGATGTTACACATCAAAAAGTAAGTGTGTGGTTTTATGAAACCACGGTAAAAGTGAAACTTTACAGAAGACGAAACGATCATGGCTGCTCTCGCTACGGTACAGAGGACGAAACGATCATATCGTCAGACGAAAGCGACCGTCACGCGACATGCAACACACAGGCGAAAAAATTTGAGACGAATGTAAAAAAAGTTTCATTTTAAAAACCGGCCAAGTGCGATTCGGACTTGGACAGACAAACAGAGAGACGGACGGACAGCGAAGTCTCAGTAATAGGGTCCCGTTTTTACCCTTTGGGTACGGAACAATAAAAATGACGGTAATTTCTAGCCTTTAAAAGAAGTATATTTAATTGAATATCTCAAAACAATCTGCAATCCGCTTCGTTTTTCATATCAAGCACTAAACCAGACTACCTACCAGACGAAAGTAGCCACAGCTTCAAAAGTGTTACCCTACTTTTCCATGCATAGCTCAAAGAGAAACCATTGTCCTTAACAGGTGCATTTCCCTTTCAGCCAGCCCTTGGGGCCCGTAAGCACCTGTAAGCTCTTAACCCGTTTGTGAAACGCTGACTTGAGCACTCTAAGCTAGCTAAACGATACGCTAGGGAAGGGACAAACCGTTTGGATGTTAATTTTATGTTGTTAGGTAACGAAGTTAATGTTTTGTTTCACAACACAGTCACACCACGGGCACTGCATACAAACGGTCGTGAAATAAGATTTATAAAAACAAATGACGGAGCAATCAAAATCGCGGCGAAAACCCATACGTTTGAGAACCAAACTAAAACCAACCTGTATCAATCTGGGTGACGAGGGGTTGAGGTAAGAATCTAGAGAGCGGCAGGGAGTGTCCATACTGTATGTTAGTACTAATATTATACTTTGACACAGTGTTGATTTCAGAAAGCGTACACTTAGTGATTCGATCAGAAATGAGAACCGTAGGAGAACCAAGGTAACGGACACAGCTCACAGAATCGCTAAACTTAAGTGGCAGTCGGCGGGATACATAACTCGTAGAACTGATGGCCGTTGGGGTAGTAAAGTTCTCGAGTAGCGACCGCGCACTCGAAGACGTAGCGTAGGCAGGCCTCTCACTCGGTTGACCGACGACCTGGTGAAGGTCGCGGGAAGCCGCTGGATGTGGACAGCACAGGACTGGTTGTTACCACTGGTGGCTTACCATGATTCCCTAACGTAACGGAGAACTGGCTATCTTAACTTCAAACCGGAACACATCAATGTTGTTAACACTGATGTTTGGCGGCAAGACTTAGATAAGATGGTGGTAGCTAGCCAGGCGGGCTTAGAAAATGGCCTACCACCAACCAAACCGAGTCTTACAAGGTTAGACTCCGCTGGGAATCGAACCCGAGACCTCCTGGTGTGAAGCGAATGTACTAACCATTACGCCACGGAGGCGGTTAAATAATCAGTCTACGTGATATGGGTATGATAAAGTTTCTTAAACGTGAAACAATGATTAATATATTACGAGTAAGTTATCTTTTTATCTCAGTACTTTGTGCCCCCCCCCAGTCCTGTCATCTAAACTTTCTAATCAAGGGCACCGAACCCGACAATGAGTACTTTAAACTCACAATTGAAAGCCCTTGGCATCATCTCACCTGATGAGATCAAGTATCGTCATTAATATCAGTGGAAAGACATCCACTACTGGACAAAGGTTTCCTCAAGGATTTTCACAAATGACCGCTTGGGCCACAAGGAAATGATCAAAGCCACATTGTATTGTGAATAAACTGCTTACTACTTTTTAACCGCCTCCGTGGCGTTCTGGTTAAGTCCATTTGTTTTACATCAGGAGGTCGCGGGTTCGATTCCCAGAGGAGTCTAACTTTGTAAGACTCGATTTCGTTAGTGGTAGGGCATTTTTCTACGCCCGCCTGACATGCAACCTCTAGCAATCCGGAACTGGACCCCGTGTGTGGAGTATGGCCTCACCGTCCCGAGTTTGGGAAAACACCCAAACTTCAGTCGTCGTATGTTTATTCTTTTAGTTGTTTATTATGATATAAGCAATGTTTTTAACCCGCGACGGCGCAAAAATTAGGGTGTTATAAGTTTGAAGCCTATGTCTGTCTGTCTATGTGTCTGTATATGTCATCGCAGTTCCTAATCAGGTGGACCGTTTTAAATAGGTTTTTTAAATACATTAACCCAGAGGAGTTTAAGCCATACACATATTTGAAAGAAATCCATTCAGCCTTTCATGGAGATGATCAACTGCCCCCCAAAACGGTAAGACATAGAGTGGTGGTGCTTTAAAACTATTTAAAACAATGTATAGTTCGTTTGCTCATTTAACTGCATCTTTGATGAATGCCGCGAGCCGGCAGCGGCGACAGTCAAACACTCCTACAAAGGGGCTACGTTGAGTTCAATCGCGACGCCGTCGACGCGGAGGGCCGTTCCATTGAACTCAAGGCGGCCTCTTTGATGGAGTCTTTTTCGCGAGTCGTCAAAGCTGCAGTTAATTCAGCAAACGAACTTTTTATTTTTTTTATGGTTTTTATTTGACTAATATCGTGAGGCGAAGGTGTCACACCACTAGCTCATGTGTCGAGTGCATAAAGGCTGGCCCAAAAGCGACGGCATCGGCAATCGAGCACGCGCCGCCACTCGGCCACCTTTCAGATCCACTAGTTTACTGGGTCACTGGAGCATGCAGTATAGGTAGGTACAAATCTAGTGAGACGTGGCCAGGGGGTAGGGGGGTAGATGTAAAGCTTGTGCGCAAGAGTGACAGGTGCAAGCAGATACGGTACTGTTGTGTAGCACGTGGACTGACTACTGACATACAAGGACGACATAGAAGACGTTTATTACTCCCCCCCCCAAACAATTACAATAAACTGTTAAAATATTATCTTCAAAAACTTTGTTTTATTCAGAATATGTGTCTGTAAAAGTGTATTCGAACTTATTAAACACGGGGGGTATGTCACGTAAATGGCCCCACGTTTGAGTATGCCGTAGGTACGGCATACTCCTCTCATAGGTTGCTGTAGTGAAAGTGAGACAGATATAGTTTTCATATAGTTAGTAGATTTTGCCAGCGGCTTCGCTCAAGTGAACATAGTTTCTATGACTTTCTTCCATTTGTAAACGCGGAAAACTTCCTTTGATATTTAAATACATCAATTAATTAATATTAATTGATGTATTTAAGACGGAAGTTTTGAAGAAAACGAAGATAGCCAGTTCTCCATTGCGTTGGGGAATCTTGGTAAGCCCGCTTGCATCTTCGGCATCATCGTCACTTACCAACAGGTGAGATGATGCCAAGGGCTTACCAATTGTGAATAAAAAATAAATAAAAAAACTGTAGCTCCGAGTTTACCTCACATGTTTGAAGAGGATAATTACATCTTCCAACAAGTCGGAGCACCATCACACACATCAAACGTGGTACAAGCATGGTGTCAAGCCAATTCGACAGATTTTATAACCAGAATGACTGAGTTTCTAGCTGACCAAATTTGAATCCTTTTAATTTTTTGTATTGTCATACATGCTCGCGAAGTTAAATGATCACATAATTGCAAATCTGTATTTTTTAACTAAGTATGAGAGTTCTGTGGCGTAACGGCTAGGGCCGCCGCCTCCTGTCCGGCAGGTCGTGGTTTTGAATCCTGCCACGTACCAATGTGATTTCGAATTTAGATTTCATATGTACGTTTATCCGATGCTTTTACGGTGAAGGAAAACATCACGAGGAACCTTGTGTGTTAAGTCGACCCACCCGCACTGGGCACGCGTGGTCGACTAAGGCCCGAACGCCCTAATTCAGGGTAGGCTTGAGCCCCTCGGTGGGGACGTATATGAGCTGATATGATGATGAGAGTTCTGAAAGTGTATTCGAATTTATTGGACACGGTGTAGAACTTCCCTCTGGAGATAAAATAGATACCTACTCTACCTAACATCTATCGCCCCTAACTACCTGTTCAATAGCACTTGATTGAGCTTCAAATTACAAAGGCAGAGTTGATCATAACGTTAGTTACCTAAACCGAATCAAAATTGGTTGCCTGTAATCAAATTATCAAACACGGACAGCTAATGCCACCTTTTCAACTGAGATTAGAGGGCAACACTCGAATTCAACCACAGATAAGTACAAGGTGAAGGTGGGTGTCGCATGGGGAATTACTAGGCTCGATACCGTCTAACTCAAAATACACGAACATAATAGGGATGACGACAACATCATAAATAAATTATGAACTCTTGATCACTAAATTGCCCTCATACTTAAACTTCGGAAAGCCTTACTCGTTTTGTTTTCCATCAAGTCCTCTATTTTTAATTAACCAAAATCACAAAATGAGTATATATATGACGCTGCAAAACCATGAAGTCACGCCTAGGTATTTCAAACATTTTTAGAACAATATGTCATTTTTCACAGATGATAAAAAGTAAATCAGATGAGTAGCATTCGTTATCCCTATTATTAAACCGCCTCCGTGGCGTAATGGTAACGACCTTAGCTTTACATCAGCAGGTCACGGGTTTCGATTCCCGGCGGGGTCAACTTTGTAAGACTCGGTTTGTTTGGTGGTAGGGCATTTTCATAGCCTGCCTGGCTAGCTACCACCATCTTATCCAAGTCTTGCAGCCAAACATCGGTGTTAACAGCATTGATGTGTTCCGTCTTGAAGATAAGATAGCCAGATCCCCGTTACGTTGGGGAATCTTGGTAAGCCCGCTTCCATCTTCGGCATCATCGTCACTTACCATCAGGTGAGATGATGCCAAGGGCTTATCAAGTGTGGATGAAAAAAAATGTATACACCTACTTACGTATCCTATCGTATAATATTCAGAGACAATTGACACTCCTTCGGGTTCCTTGGGGCAGTTGGTTCATCTATGATGTAGAACCCCCAGTAAACGGGTCCTACACAAATTTTGATACATCCTGTATATGAATTAGTTATGTATACTACCTATACTTTGTTAAAATCGTAAACATATTTGTTCTTCCAAACTTGATCAGTAAATATAATAACCAACTGAGAGCCAACATGATGACAAGATCTAAAGCTAAATCCTGTTTATGGAAAAATACCTTACTTGTCACAGACAGCTAATTCACAACGAGAGGCCCTCCCCCCGGTAGTGAATTGCCGTGCTCTATTTGGAAACTCTGAATAGACGGCAGATTCAAGTTGGCTGATGTAGGGAGAATATGTGTAGTTGGGGTTTCTGTGACGAAGAAGAGTGTCCATGTGGAGTCAGTTCACAAACTATGACACCCGTACTGCCTTGCCCCGAGTGCCCGGACACCTGCACAATGGACTATGCGTGGCTACTTACTGGGCCAGTAAAATATTTTCTAATATTTTAATGGTGATATTGTGTTTGTTTGCTTAGTACCTTTTCACGCTTCAACCAATCTTGACGAAATTATGTATTCACGTAGCCTGTGTCATAGAGAAGGACATAGACTACTTTTAATCCCGTGGAACTGATAAAAATATAATCTTTACTTTGTTTAATTTTCTGAAAATTTCGGCGCAACGGATTATTGTGATCTTGGCGAAATTTTGTATTCACGTAGCCTGTGTCAGGCAGGCCTCCCACGCGGTGGACCGACGACCTGGTGAAGATCGCGGGAAGCCGATGGATGCGGGCAGCGCAGGACCGGTCGTCGTGGAAACCCTTGGGGGAGGCCTTTGTCCAGCAGTGGACGAGTTTTGGCTGATATGGATGGATATGGAATTCCATTCGGCATGTAGTTTAGTATTAAAGCGGAACTATGTTTGTATGGAAACTCGAGCCTCCTAGGGTCCCTTAAATCGATACAAAACCAATTAAAACCAGTCCAGAAGCAACTAATACAATCCATCCATCACCCGTTCATTAGACTCAACTCTAATCTCATAGCTGTAGGTACATTAAACAACAATTCAGGGAGATTCAGGTATAATAATAAATCTAATCACTCCTGTCTGAAACCTGCTCAATAATTTCCAAATTACAACTTTAATCTGCCATAAAACATCCAAAAATCACCCCTGAAGCAAGGTGAACAAGGTCTCAGACAAGGGTACAGGTCGTGCTGGTAATGGAGCTCGAAACGTTCGAGACATAAGGCCTTGTGCACACGGACACAGTCAGATATTAATCCGTCCGATCGTGATTAGATTCAGAGGCACGGAGTAATATATTATCTGAGGTAGATCTGAGGTGCCGCGAGTGAAGGGGTTGGCTGTATTGTAATGAGACGGTGGTATCGATTCGATTAAATTGTAGTTTAGTGCATAGTTTAGTGCACTTTAACATTTGAAACTTTGTGTGCATCTGTGTTGCATGTCGCGTGACGGTCGGCCGCCATGATCGTTTCGTCCTCTGTACCGTAGCTCCAAGACGAGAGCAGCCATGATCGTTTCGTCCTCTGTAAGTGTCTATAATGTGTGTCTATAAAGCCGTTGTCAAGGAATGCGTTTATCAACGAACAGAATACAATTTTTAGGGTTCCGTAATTCAAAATAAAAGGGAAATAGTTATAGGATCACTCGTGTCTATGTCTGTCCGTCCATCTGTCACAGCCGATTTGCTCAGAAACTACTGGACCGATTGAGTTGCAATTTGGCACACATATGTAAGTCGGTGACCCAAAGACGGACATGTAACGTTAATCAATTAATTTTAGGCATAGGGCCCTAGTTTAGGGTAGGCCCCTCGGTGGGGACGTATATGAGCTGATATTTATGTATTTATTTTTATTTATTTAGATGATGATGAATCCTAGGGGCCACTTTTGGGGGGTAAATTAGAAAATATAAAAAAGTTTCGTAAACTATGTCGTGTGACACATCAAACGCTTTCATTTGATGTGTCACGCGATACGGCGTGCAAAACTTTTTTTGCAATTTATAATTTACGCTAGTTGTGAGAATCTCAAATATTTGTTTTTATAATTTTAAAATGAATAGTTTTCTAGTTATTTCAGAAAATAGGTGAAAATTAGGGTTTGCTAGAACTATTTTTTGATTCAGTGATCGGTTTTTAAAATATTAGGCTTTCAAATGATAATTTTGTTTATGTCAAGTGTCCCTCACCCCTACTAGCAAAACCACTATGAACATCTGAAAAAAAAATAGTAGGAAATAATCAATTTAAATGGAAAACTATCACGGCTAAGATTTACACTTTAGTAGTTAAGGAGTAATAGTCGATCAACTTGAAGTGTGCAGTTGGATTTGTGAAAAGTTCATAGATTTTCCACATTAAATATTTCATTACCAACTTCGAATATATATATATATATATTTTTTTTGTGAAAACTACGAAACGAAACCTTACTTTGCGCGCTCGCACTTGGCCGCTTTTTATTATTTATATAGACTACTGTACTAAACGGAAAGCGCAGGCTTAGTAATAGGGTTTCGTTATCTCGTACGGAACCCTAAAAACAGATATCCGCGTGAAAAAGATGACCATGACTTTTTAAATTCACAATTGGTAAGCCCTTGGCGTCATCTCACCTGATGGTAAGTGACGATGATACCGAAGATGGAAACGGGCTCACCAAGATTCCCCAACGCAATAGAGAATTGGCTATCTTATCTTCAAGGCGGAACACATCAATGTTGGTAATACTGATGTTTGGCGGCAAGACTTAGATAATATGGTGGTAGCTAGCCGGGCGGGCTTAGAAAATGCCCTACCACCAATCAAACCGAGTCTTACAAGTTGACCCCGCCGGGAATCGAACCCGCGACCTCCTGGTGTGAAGCGAATGGACTAACCATTACGCCACGGAGGCGGTTAAATGACTAGGTAATGCTGTTGAGTAGTTGGGTAATAAAGTCGTACAAGTGCTACGACGCGTAGCATTTAGCGTAGTTACCTGCTACGTACCCTTAAAAACGGTGAAAGTTAACATCGTGAGGAAACCGGCACATCTAAGATAATCAGATGTGAATTAATGTTCGCGTGGTACGCGTTACTCTCGAAATAGGATACGTGTAAATCTGCGAAACCTGCTTAACGGCCTCCGTGGCGTAATGGCTAAATCTAGCTTCACATCAGGGGGTCGCGGGTTCGATTCCCGGTCGAGTCTAAACTTGGAAGATTTGGTTTGGTTGGTGGAAGAGCATTTTCTAAGCCCGCCTGGCTAGGTAACACCAATCACCATCTTATCTAAGTCTTGCCGCCAAACATCAATGTCAACAGCATTGATGTATT
The DNA here is from genome assembly GCA_947284805.1 of Coleophora flavipennella. Classification (NCBI taxonomy): domain Eukaryota; kingdom Metazoa; phylum Arthropoda; class Insecta; order Lepidoptera; family Coleophoridae; genus Coleophora; species Coleophora flavipennella. Next base: position 5,107,968 of record OX369297.1, read on the forward strand.
CCGGCTTGAAGATAAGATAGTCAGTTCCACATTGCTTCCACCTTAGCAGCATCGTCACTTACCATCAGGTGAGATGATGTGATGATGATGAATTGTGTATAAAAAATAACTGCGGCTTGACTCAGATAATCCTAAGCCACACTAGGCAGCTGACATACCATCCTAAGGAACATCACATGATGAAAAGGAAAAGATAAAGTTATCGACATCATCCCTGCCCTAGCCATAGGTATCGACATTCGATAGACGGTGCGTGCCGCGGCAAGCTGCCGGTGTCTTACCGTGCCGAGGTGGGCACCTTCAAATATAGATATCTTGTGCAAACTTGGACATCAGAAAAATTAATCTTCTCTTATCGTGTGGCACAATTAACCGTGCTATCCCAAGTGATAGACGGCGGTTGCCTAGTGTTGCATTTAGCATCACGCGCGGTCACGTGTAGGGCATTTAGATTTACACCTATACGGACTTGTGCAACCCGGGAACTCTGGTTAGGAGGCGAAGTCGTTACCGGTTGAGCCACCGAGAAAAATTAAAGTTTTTTTTTCCTTCGCCCTTTTAGGGCAGGCTAAGGCTCATTGACCATACCGCCTAGTCTTCAGTATATGTTTTTCAGTAGTATTAATTTGTAGAATTCACGTCTTCAGTAATTTTCAGTATATTTTTCAGATTACGTAGTCAAAAGCTCATTATATTGGTCAAATCCAGATGTCCAGTCCATTTTTTTTGTTTTCAATATCAATGTTTCCTCACATTTTTCTCCTGTCAATCTTTCTAAGTGTTCAGTAACTTTTCAGTCTTCAAAATCACTGTTTCTTCACGTTCACATCATATCATTGTCTATAAACTAACCTAACCTACATACCTACACTTATATGATCCTTCGCTGATAAATACACTATCAATATTATACATCAAAAACCACTAAATGTAATTTTTCGGATAAAAAAAGAAAAATGACAAACTGAACGCCACAAATTCCCGCCAAAAAGTCGAAAAATTAATGAATTTAATAAATAAGCTATACAGGGTGTAAAAAAATGGTGTAGGACCCTTTAACTTGGATTATACTCATCACACTGAAAAAAATATTTAGAAAACTGTTTAAGTACAGGTGTAACAAAATTGGTGCGGGACCCATAAACTAAAAACCAGCCAAGTGCGAGTCGGATGTATATTTATTTAAAAAAAAACAAAATTATATTTGCAGTTGTGGTAAACGAATATTTTGTATAGAAAGTCTATGAGCTTTTAAGCCCTTGGCATCATCTCACCTGATGGTAAGTGACGATAATACCGAAGATGGAAGCGGGCTTAGCAAGATACCCCAACGCAATGGAGAACTGGCTACCTTACCTTCAAGCCGGAACGTTGTTAACACTGATGTTTGGCGGCAAGATGGTGGTAGCTAGCCAGGCGATTGCCCTACCACCAATTAAACCAACTTCAAAGCTTAATATTTCACATATGGATTTCTGAATCGAAAAATGGTTTTAACAAACCGTCAGTAGTTTTAACCCCCCCTTTTAACGATACCCCGCACGATAGGGTACGTAAATGAGGTACCCTAAAAATATTTTTGAAGATTTTATTGTACTACTTTGTCGGCGTGATTCATATGTAAAATTAAAGCTAAATTACATTAACCATGACAAACTACAGCTTTCTAGTACTAATAATCTCTGAGCTAAGCTGCAGACAGACAGACGGAGAGACATGGCAAAACTATAAGGGTTCCTTGTTGACTATAGAACCCTAAAAAACTCATACTTAAGGGGCTATCTCCAGTCAAATAGCGCCGCCATCAGTTCATAAATAAGCAAATTAATTACTCGCTAAATACATAATTTAACGGAAATTTTTAACCATGAAAATTAAGAATAGTTACTGTATTTAATTTAGAAACTAACAACCATTTAAAATATACTTAGCTGTTGTTACAGATATCTGTAACTGTAATAACAGCAAACTATATTTCACAGGTTTAAAAGTTTTCAAATAAACTACAGTACATATTAAAAAAGATTTAAAAAAAATTAAACAGTCCTGAAAATATTATCACACTAATTAAAAATTAAACCTAAAATAAAATCCCTGAAATGGAACACCTAAAATACCTAAAATCATATCTAAAATACCTTAATTAAAACACCTAAAATAACCCACCCGTCTCTCGTCAACCCTATTCGTTAAAGTACGCTAGTACTCTTTATTATACTGTGGTTAAAGTGTATACTCAGCTAGTAAATTTTTTAACTAAAGGTGGCGCTAGTTAGGCAGGGGATCCCCTTAACAACTCTTTTCATTAGACCCATAACTAGCTACATATAATACGTGCCACCAAAGAAGAGACTTGGAACACCACGCAAAACAAAAAAGCAAAGTAGGAAGTGTACGAAATAGTTATCCATAATCCTTTGTTTCTTTTTACATATAGGTGTACACGTCGTAAATCATCTTCCTACTTTGTCTTTTTAATGCTTTACGTGGTGTTTCAAGTCACATCTTTAGTGGCACGCACTATACGAGGGCTGTTTGATAAGTACCCGTTTATGGCAAGAAAAAACATTTTTTTTTGTATATATGCATTTATTTTTCTACGTAGTCACCTTTTAACTCTATACACTTGTTCCACCTATACTCAAGCTTCAATAAACCATCCAAAAAGTATGATTTTGGAAAGTCATTAAAATAGGCCTCTGTGGCGGCAATGACTTCGTCATTTGATCCAAATCGCTTACCACCGAGCCATTTTTTAGGTTGGGAAACAAAAAGAAATCGCATGGGGCCAAATCTGGAGAATACGGGGGGTGAGGCAATAGTTCGTAGCGTAACTGTGCTAATTTAGCCGTCACAACTCTGGACGAATGAGCCGGGGCGTTGTCGTGATGAAACAGTACTTTTTTCTTTTTTAAATGGGGTCGTTTGTCCTTTAAGACGGCGTCAAATTCATCCAATAAATTAGCATAGCACTGCCCTGTTATCGTTTTCCCCTTTTCTAAGTAGTCAATATGTAAACTACCCTGCGAATCCCAAAAAACAGTCGCCATGACCTTTCCAGCCGATGGGACGGTTTTTGCTTTCTTTGGAGCAGGTTCACCCGGTAAAATCCACTGCTTCGACTGCTCTTTCATTTCCGGGGTGTAGTGGTGAACCCACGTTTCGTCCACGGTTACGAAACGACGCAGAAACTCCTTCGGGTTACGTTTGACCACTGCCAAACACTGCTCCGAAGTAGTCAGTCGGTTCCGTTTTTGCTCCTCCGTGAGTAAACGCGGCACCCACCTCGCCAATACTTTCTTCATACCCAATTTTTCTTCTAATATGTGTTGTACCCTCTCGATTGAAACGTTTACACCATCAACGATTTCTCGAAGTTTAATTCGGCGGTCGGCTAAAACGATATTTTCAATTTTCTTAACCATATCGTCTGTAGTCACCTCAATTGGCCGGCCTGGGCGATCCTCATCAAAGACGGTTGTTCTCCCCCGCTTAAACTCGTTATACCAATATCTGACGGTTGTTATAGAAGGAGCACATTCATGGTAAACCGCTTGCATTCTTACTTTTATTTCATCACATGTTTTTCCTTCCAAAAACAAGAATCTAATTACAGACCGATACTGTTCTTTCTCCATTTTAACAATTTTAAGTTCACGCTTTCACTAAATCGCTGTCAAATGAGAAAAAAAAACAAAAGAATGCAATTTTTTTTTCTTTTTCCCGCCTCTGAAAAGTGGCTTAAAAAGGTGGTATACTTATTTTTGGCCAGTGATATTAATCAATCGCAGAATTTTCACAATTGTTGCGAAAACTCGTAAAACACATTGTTAACATTGGCACAGATTTAAACTCGTTACCTTATAATCGGAAGCAGAGTACTGACCACCAAGCCAGAGGCGAATCAAATTAGGTAACAGAATCATTATTCAATTAAGAACATCAATTACGTTACAATTTAGTTGTAAAGTAGAGTGTTTTACATAATAGACGCCTGGAACGTTAGAAATACCGTTAACCTTACACTAACTACTTTGATTTTATTCTGAATACACATTGTAGAAGTTTAAACATTATGGGAGCGGAATCTGAAAACTTTTACTATAAAGTCTGTTTATCCATGTATTTGATGGGCACGCCAAATTTTTGGATTGACGATTTGAAACTACCCGCATTTGTTACGAAAATCCACGACGCGTTTTGGAGAGCAGCAGACGTGATCGTTTTCCTGTGGATGCTTTCTGAATACTTGGCCAATTTCACTCAGCACAATCTGAATGAGAAGCAAAAAGGCGATTTGACTATGTTCTGCCTTGCACACCCACTCATGTTCTCCTATTCCTTCGCCGTTTATTATCACAGGGAGAATATAAAAGAGGTACGTGTTTGGTCCTAGCTTTACTGACATTTTAAATAGGGTAAGATGGCGTGGACATAAAAAGAAGACCTGACGTCACACCGGGCTTTCAATGGCTACTACAAAAAGGGGAAGAGAAAGACCTACAACATGTTGGAAGAAAAATAAGCAAAATGACATGACATTCTCTACTACACGAAGAAAATTATTAAGATAAAGGCTTTGCATGATTCGGAATGTGGACCCCCGAATAAAGGGACCAGGCAAGGATGTAGAAGAAGAGAGGGACTTATTTACTGAAGTAGCTTATTTATCATAGCTGGCCTGGCGACCCAGAAAGGATATAAGATGACCGTGTTGCAAAGACTGTACGTAAGAACACTAATCAGAAGAAGTCGAATTTAGCTACTGTGACAAAAATAAAGGGAACTGGGGATAAAAACCCTCACGGAATTTGCCACATACGATACGTACGATTTAGAGGTTCAGGCCTAAATGGAGTTTGAAGAAAAAAATATTATGGGGTAAATTAGAATAAATATATTTTATGATTTTTTCCTAAAAAGAAGGAACAATAAACAATATGACCAACAATATGAACAATATACAATGGTTGACCGTGTAGACAATTAAAAACAATGACCTAATATATTTATGGAGAATTTACGGAAATAAATTTAAGGTTACAATTTTATCTGTATATAAAATGGTTATTTTATAGTATGCCGACAGGCAACGATCGTCACCGTCCCTTTGGTACTTAAATAAGTTACTAAGTTTAAAATTTCAGTTTAATCTGAATTACCCTATCTTTTTAACAAAATATGTATCAGATACAAAACACTTTTAAAATTTAAAATAAATAACTAATGGTCAGAAACTGGAAACAGGAAATCTTCTAGGTCGGCGGAAAGGTCAGAGAGTCAGAGAGTCGCTCGGGATAAAAGATAAAATAAATTCACTTCCCTTATGGCGAGCAGCTGGGCGGGCAGTAGAAAGGAGTGGCTGGTGATCAGCACTGCTCCATCCCGGGATTAATCCTTTATTGTAAAACTTCGGGGACGTCAACCTCGTAGGGGCTGGATGAAACCCTACGGAGATATAACAATGTAATTCGCCGCAGAACCAAAAATACACGCAAAGCGGTTTCCTTATACAAATTACTTACCACAGAATAAAATTGTGGGCCTCAATAACGACTTATAAAACAATTTATCAAAAAAAAAATTAAATTCGCATCTGTAGACGGGATCACGGTCAACCTTTTTTTTTTCTTGTCAAAAAATAACAACCATTTTCAAATTCAAATACCATAGAGCAACGACATCAAAAAAGAATTTAATTATGAAACGCGACAAAAGAGATCGGCTCGAAACGATAGTTAGCGTTTCAAAATACCCACAAACTCACAAAAAAAAGGCGAGAAGTCCAAAAAATTTTTTGAAATTTGGACAACCCTATGGACGTTGGACAGCCCTGAAGAAGAAAAAAATAAAAACTCTCTAAGTAACTAGTTAACTACGAACGTTTACTTGAAGCAGGTAGAAATTGACATTTATACACGAACGTACACATACAAACGGCAAAAACTCCATCTAAAAGTGAACCAACTTAATAACCCCAACAACACACTAGTGTTAAGGGATCGCTGTGCACAGCCTAAAATAGTCAACTAATGCCGAAAGAGCATAACTAAACAACTAATTAAATAATATAAAGTGAGAAAGAAGAAGGAAAAACGAAGCACACTGCACAGATGGCAAGTAGGGCTGTCACGCAAAAGATTTCTCGAGGGAAAAACCAAGAGAAACGGGAAAAATTCGGGGAATACCCGCGAAAAATTTTTGGAGACCCTCCCTCAACGAAAGAAAAAAAAAGGAGGCTTCCTATTTTAAAATATCCTTAATGTGGTAATGACCAACATAAGGAGAATCCAAGTCCTGTAATTCGTACGTCTGAGAAGAAACGGCACGTAAAACTCGACACCGAATAAAACGTGGTGCAAATTTTCCCATAAAATAACCAATACCAGATGAACGTGCGAAATTTCTACGCCAAACAATATCTCCCACAGAGAGAACTACAGACTCTCTTTTCTCGTTGTAAGTTATTGAATTTTTTAGAAAAGCTTGCGAAAGATTATCGGCAACTCTTGCATAAATTTGATCTAACGAAGCTAGTGCGGAAGCGCGACGATGCCGACTCTCAGATAAATTAGCACCGGAAGTCTGCGGACGCGTCTCACGATTATCTAAAAGAATTTCTCTGCCGAACATGAGAAAATTAGGAGTATAAGTAGTCGCGAGATTAACGCAAGAATTTAAATATATTTTAACCTTTGGTAACATTCGTGCCCAATTTCTATGGTTTTCAGAAACCAAAATGCTAAGACAAGTAACTACACTCTGGTTATATCGCTCTACCACATTCGCTTGAGGTGAATAATAGGCCGTAAAAAATGGTCTAATATTATAAGACCTCAAGAAACCCTCGAATCTAGAACTGCGGAATACAGTGGCGTTGTCACATGAAAGTGAGCGAGGTACACCGAAATTGAAGAACACCTCGTTTTCCAACGCAGAAATAATATTCCGAGCAGTTACCTTCTTCAGCGGAACAATCCAGACATATTTAGTGAAAACATCAACAATATTCAGGATATGTCTGAAACCATAGCAAGATGGTGGAAGAGGACCAATAAGATCAATTGATAACATTTGGAGTGGAGTTGAAACATTTAAAGGATTTTGCATATGACCTCTTGGTTGAGTATTTGAAATTTTATAAGCCTTACAGACATCGCAAGACGCGATAAAGTCGCTGACATCCCTAAACATGTAAGGCCAATAATATTTATTCTTTAGAGCCCAATAAGTTTTGTTTATACCAGGGTGAATAGATGGTTCAGTAGAATGAGCTTCAGAAATTGCTTGACGCGTCTTCTCAGAAGGTAAGACAATACGCCACGGGTCGTTATCTAATGGGGATAAAATAGGCATCCGACGCAATAAAACACCACCACTTAAAACATACGATGGAAACATATGTGGATGATTGCGAACACCATTATAAATTTTCCGGTACCAACGATCTTGCGTATACTCAGAACCTTGATCATAAGTGATCAGATTAACGTGTAGTCTTGAGAGAGCGTCTGGAACCACATGAAGAACACCTTTCCTGTGCACAATATCAAACGTATACTGGCTTATAGTTATAGCCCAACGAGCGAGACGTCCAGAAGGATTGTTTAAAGTTAGCAACCACTTCAAGGCAATATGATCAGTAATGACGCTAAAATGCATACCGTCAACAAATCCTCTAAAATGCAGGATTGAATCGTGAACGGCTAAAAGTTCACGCTCAGTTGTGCTATAATTGCGTTCGGCTTTGGTAAATAACCGCGAATAATAGGCAACAGGATGTTCAACACCATCAACTTCCTGAGATAGGACTGAACCTAAACCAACTGCTGAAGCATCACATTGCAGCGTGAAAGGCTTTGAAAAATCAGGACAAATCAATAGCGGAGCACTAATTAAAACTTCTTTCAACTTTTCAAAGGCATCCTGGGCTTGGGATGACCAGTCAATAGGGTCATTACCTTTTTTCTTACCAATAAGTACTGTAAGAGGTGCGATTATTGTAGAAAAATTATCAACAAAACGTCGATAATAAGAACAAACACCAATAAAAGCACGTAAGGACTTTGCAGTGACAGGAATCGGAAACTCCTTGATAGCATCGAGTTTGCGAGGATCCGTTTTTAAACCGTCCTGGTTGACGATATAACCTAAATATCTAAGCTCGCTCATACAGAATTTGCATTTATCTAAGTTGACAGATAGACCAGCTTCTTTCAGGCGGTCGTGTACTTTACGAATGAGGTTTAAGTGGGAGTCAAAGTCTCTCGAAACTAAAATTAAGTCGTCAATATAACCGAAAACGACATCACCACTAGTACCGGTAAATTCATAGTTAACGATTAACTCTGTCAAACGTTGCATCTCTGAAGCGGCATTTGTTAAACCAAATGGCATCCTTACAAATTCAAACAAACCTCTCTGTGGAACGATAAAAGCGGTTTTCTCACAAGAGTCCTTGTCCGCAAGTGGTATTTGCCAAAACGCACTTTTAAAATCTAGTGAAGTTAAATATTTGGCTCCTTGTAAAGAATTTAAAATCTCTTGAATCCTTGGAAGAGGGTAAGAATCTCTCACGGTAACACTATTCAACTTACGACTGTCAACACAAAATCTCACCGAACCATCTGGTTTGGTGACCATGACAACTGGACTAGCCCAAGGAGAACGTGAAGGACGAATAACACCCGCATCTAACATTTTATCAATCTCCTCATTTAAAACTTTGAGTTTGACTGGAGATAGAGGGTAGTACCTTTGGCGAATAGGTGGACCACTGGTAATAATCTTATGAGAAACCCAAGTAGTTTTTCCAAGGCCAATCTTATCGGACGAAATATCACTAAAATATTTTATCGTATCTTGTAAACGTACTTCCTGTGATTCGGAAAGCTCACTTCTGGGGCGTACACATGAAACTTCACCTACAGTAATAGGAGAAAACGTTTCTTTATTGAGTGGGACACGAAGGTTACCGTTTACTTGGTTAACAAAAGCGGTACGTAATATATCAGTTAAACCAAAATCATTCCAGAAGCCGATACCTAAAATAAGTTCTGAAGAAACTTGATCAGCAACTAAAAATGTGTGCTTTAAAGTTCTCGAATTAAATGTTATCGACACTTCCGAAGTACCTAAAATGTTAATCGGCGAGTTGTCAGCTGAAAGAACCGCAGGAAAACATTCCCTATTAATCGAAATGTTCAAATCGCGAATATAGTTATAACTGATTAATGAAGTTTGCGCACCTGAATCTAAAAGCGCAGTAAGAACTTTGTTTAAAACTGTTATCTCAATATACAACCTATTATCAAGAGAGTCTGTATTAATCACCGGAGAAATCGTTTGACGTTTTGGAAAAAAAAATCCCCGGTGAACTACGCGTTTTTTGGGAATGAAGGTTTGACAGCTCCAGGGTTGCAATTGTTGCAGTAACGTGTAATTGTTCCAGGTTTCTTACACTGGAAACAAATGATACCAGGTATCACCGGACAAAGTCTAAAATTGTGTCCAGGTTGGTTACACTTGATACATAAAGACGAAACATCTGCTACAACAGGAGCAACAACCTTGGAAGTCGAAGGTTTTTGTAAGAACGAATTATTATAGATTTCAAAGTTGCTGGTTACTTCTGTCAATGTTTCTAAATCCTTAATTCTGTTTGTGGATAAACACGTTACGTATCGAGGGTGTAAATTCCTCTTTACGATGTTCAAAAGTGTATCATTAGGTAGTTGATTGGATAACCTGGCATTCAAGTCATAGATCACCGTGAGAAAATCACGGACTCTCTCTTGTGGTTGTTGTTTGCGGTTACGCAGTTCCTGTTCAACCTCGAAATCATAATCTGGAGATCCATAAAATGTCAAAAAACTATTTTTGATTTCCGAAAAAGTACGTAACCCAGGGCGTAGTGAGCGGAAATATTTCAAAGCGATCCCGGATAAAAGTTCGTGGAACCGCCTGGCTACGTAGGTCTGGGGGAAATCACTAGCCAGCATATTTTCCTCCACGCAGAAAAAGAATTCTCGAACGCAGGAACTACCGTCGAACTTCAGGTTCCACTTCGACAACGAGATGTCCTTGGAAACCAAATATGTCAAGCGTTTTTTATCTTCAGGCATATCAACAACCTCGTCTATCCTTGGAATCGTGAAATTAGAAGTGGTGGGTTGGGGTAAACGAGTAAATCGGGCAGTCTGGAACCTCTGAGTACCAAGAATTGGACTCTGGACGGGAACAGACGGAGTTGCCGTAATAGGAGGTTCTAAGAAATCATCAGTAACCTCGGCAGCATCTTCAACCAAACCTTGTTGTTGAATTTCTTCAGGGGCCGCGTCTCCGTAAGCACCAACCTCAGGATGTTCCATCTTGATTAGAAATAATCAAAACTAAGACGGGAACGTATTCACCCACAAACGACGGAAAAAAAGGGAAAACCTGGGTATATTTTTACCCCGTAAAAGGCAAAAATACTATAGTTCGGGCGCCATAAATATGTGACAAAAATAAAGGGAACTGGGGATAAAAACCCTCACGGAATTTGCCACATACGATACGTACGATTTAGAGGTTCAGGCCTAAATGGAGTTTGAAGAAAAAAATATTATGGGGTAAATTAGAATAAATATATTTTATGATTTTTTCCTAAAAAGAAGGAACAATAAACAATATGACCAACAATATGAACAATATACAATGGTTGACCGTGTAGACAATTAAAAACAATGACCTAATGGGCGGATCAACTATTTTCTGTTAAAGCGTGTCCCCTACATTAGTATGTCTTTTCAAACTAAAAATTTTAATATTTACTTACTTTTTTTTGTACTATGACGTTATTAGATCTACCATAATTTGTACGAAACATTTAAATCGATAAAAATACATAATTTGTTTAAAAAAAGACGTCGTGAGTAAGGAGACGTTTTTGTTTTCTCATACAAATTGTTGATGTCCCTTGAGCATAGTGTCCTTATGAACTGCAACGTAAATCAAAAATGTTCTTCAGTGTGTTGTGTTTTAAACCTTTAGTAGTAAACTTCATTACATTCTCCTTAAACTGAACGACTTACAAAACACGCGGACTAATTTCACGTAATTTTGTTAAGCTTTTAAAATGTGTCCCCGATTATATAGTTCAATGCACGTCGCCTGGGTCACGGATATTAATGGATAGAGGTGCGAGCAGGATAGTAAGACAATCTCGTATTAGCCAATAAGAAACGCGCCTGAGAATCATTCGATGGAGTCGACGCTTTCATAACCATATTTGGTAATCGGCCAGTTCGTCCGGGACTCTCGTGGAGACAGCGTGGTTTTATTGTGTGTCTGCTGACTCACGTCAATATCACGTGTAAAGGTAACCACTTTTATAGTAAAACTGTGCTTATTGAATGATATTTAGGTCTGGAATACCTAACAATCCATAGTTATTGTTATTTTTCAATATTTGTTTGAGATATTTTATCGTATTCATTAAAATGTCTCTTGGGTAACACGTCTCCTAGCTCACAAATTATGTGACCCAAGAGACAAACTGTGTGACCCCAGAGACTTTTTTGTTTTATTATTAAATATTTTCTACACATAGGTACTTTCAGTGTATGATATCGTGTTACATATTGAAATACTTAAACTATAAAATACTTAAACTACATTGTGTTCAATTTTAAGAAAGAAGAAACTTTTCGTTTTTGTTTTTACAGTAATTTTAGAAATTGTGATTATTTGTGATCTCATAATTTGTAGATTATAAGAAGAAATGAATAATTCTTGATTTTTCAAAAAGTTTAGCTTGATTTTCGATGTTAAACATGTCGAAATGATGCTGTTAATGTCTCTTGAGTCACCAAAATGTCCCCTGGGTAACGAAAATTGTCCCCCGATTTTTCATTGAATGTATTCAGATTTAAGTAAGATTTTGTTACATAGCCTTTAGAGTTTTTTGCTTTTTATGTTTTAAAAGACATATATGTTGAAACGGCAACGCAGTTCTATCGTTGTTTCTGTTGGAGTCAAATATAAATTAAATATTATGTCCAAATTATTCGCCGTGTGACTCAAAGGACATAATAGATGTTCTAATTTTGAGATTAAATTTTTTCTAGTTCCCATGTTGTTTTGTAGAGACTTATGTTTTATAATAAAACACATTGATTAATATATCCTACTTATTTTTATTGACTAAATGACAAAAACATATTCCGTTAGCCAGGAGAAACTTACGTATCCATTTTTCAATATTCCTCATTAAAATCAACAATCAAACGTCAAAGTTCGCGGCTTCGCATAAAAACATAAACTTTGGTAGTTTTTCTATCAGTATTTAGTAGTGGTTTTGCGCAAAAAGGTGATTTATTTCTTGTCACAAAAAGTTGAGTCTCTACAAAAAATAGTTGATCCGCCCTAATATATTTATGGAGAATTTACGGAAATAAATTTAAGGTTACAATTTTATCTGTATATAAAATGGTTATTTTATAGTATGCCGACAGGCAACGATCGTCACCGTCCCTTTGGTACTTAAATAAGTTACTAAGTTTAAAATTTCAGTTTGATCTGAATTACCCTATCTTTTTAACAAAATATGTATCAGATACAAAACACTTTTAAAATTTAAAATAAATAACTAATGGTCAGAAACTGGAAACAGGAAATCTTCTAGGTCGGCGGAAAGGTCAGAGAGTCAGAGAGTCGCTCGGGATAAAAGATAAAATAAATTCACTTCCCTTATGGCGAGCAGCTGGGCGGGCAGTAGAAAGGAGTGGCTGGTGATCAGCACTGCTCCATCCCGGGATTAATCCTTTATTGTAAAACTTCGGGGACGTCAACCTCGTAGGGGCTGGATGAAACCCTACGGAGATATAACAATGTAATTCGCCGCAGAACCAAAAATACACGCAAAGCGGTTTCCTTATACAAATTACTTACCACAGAATAAAATTGTGGGCCTCAATAACGACTTATAAAACAATTTATCAAAAAAAATTTAAATTCGCATCTGTAGACGGGATCACGGTCAACCTTTTTTTTTTTCTTGTCAAAAAATAACAACCATTTTCAAATTCAAATACCATAGAGCAACGACATCAAAAAAGAATTTAATTATGAAACGCGACAAAAGAGATCGGCTCGAAACGATAGTTAGCGTTTCACTACTTAATATAACCTATGTGGTTACTGCCTTAGAATAGCACCACTCCACCTCTTACCGAGGGTGTCGTAAGACTATGGGAATAAACTGGAGGATGGGCAACAGCGTTCTTTCCACGTACTTTGCACACTGCGATCTCAAAGCCTCCAGCCTAGAGTGGGGATTATGGTAATTCCCCCTCAACTTGTCCAGCAGTGGACGTTTTATGGCTGATGTGATGTTGATCATCATCACATCAACTAAAGCCCATTCTAAACTATACAGACAATCGACAAAGACACCTCTAGATCTAAATATTTTTGTCTCCGTACGAGACAGACATTGGTTGGAGGTGCCTACGAGTATCTACTGATTGCCAGCGATGCCTCCGGAAATGCTAGCGCAGGTCTGGTGGTTATTAGAAGTTGACAATACATGGATTTGACGAATGTCGTAGTCGTTAGTGGATATTCCTGACAGAAAAAAACGGCAGATCTAAAAAACATTTCGTCATCATAGATTACGAGCGTGGAAAAAAAATCAACTACCTATAATTTGAAACGATAAAAAAACCCGACTTCTATCGCTTCTAAGTATAATTTTGCATTATTATTTTTGAATTTTGTTAATTTTCCAAAAAAGCTCCTCACCGATTTTGATGAAATTTTTATGGGACTAACTTGGCAGCATACCGCAATCAAATAAAAAAACCGGCCAAGTGCGAGTCAGAACCGCACGCAAAGGGTTCCGTACCATCATACTAGATGGCGCTAGTTTCTTCACGTTTTTTGTATGAAGGCCCCCTTATTTCTTCTTTTTTTCTAATTTTTAGTATTTGCTGTTATAGCGCCAACAGGAATACAACATCTGTTAAAATTTTAAACTGTATAGATCACAGTTCATGAAATACAGCCTGGTGACAGACGGACGGACAGCGGAGTCTTAGTAATAGGGTCCCGTTTTTATTCTTTGGGTACGGAAACCTAAAAAAAGAATCATAAAAAGCGGTCCACAATCTGAGAAGATATCGCGTAACTGTCAAACAAAAAAAAAAGAAACAACATACCACAGATACGCCAGTAATATTTTTTTTTTTTTTTTGGTTTCTTCTTTCCGGCTAACAAAAAGCGCGGAAAAGGCAAAGGTTACTAAAAGACCATACAGCCAGGTCGGACGTATTTAAGCTTCCATATCTTTTGGATTTGTAATGCTAGTGCCGGTGCATTACAAATCTTCTCTGAAGTTCTTGACAGCATTTGCAGCAGCTACATTCTGAGGTGGAACACCCAGTTGCTGTAAGGCGTCTATAAAACTGCACCTAGAGCAAGTTGGGTTCTCACGTCCTCCTTCGTTTTATTTTCTTGTTCTCCACATTGCTCACGTGCACTAGGCGATTTTCTCCAAAATGCACCACTTTTTAAACAAATTCCTAGCAGAAAACAATGAAAAAACAACAAAATAAAACTACGAATGCGTCTACCACAAATCCCGCCAAAAAACTCCGCCAGTAATATATAAGTCATTGCAACATACAGTCGAATTCAACCTCCTTCTCTTTGGAACTCGGTTAACAAATAAAGACATTTGTATTTACAGGTGATGAAACATGTTGTTGTGAACTTTAAAGAGGTCTACAACAACACACAAGTGGAGGCAGAGGCGTTGAAACGAACCAAGTTTTTCTTGATACTGTTCGCTTGTTTTTTCGTTGCAGCATTGGTATTTTATGGCATGGATGGCATCAAAGGTGAGCTCTCATCACATTGTGTTTCTACTTGAATCAAGATTTAAACCAACAGTTCTGTCAATTTAATGTGCAGTTCGCAAGAAGCGGGCAGCGCAGGACCGGTCGTAGTGGAAATCCGTGGGGGAGGCCTTTGTCCAGCAGTGGACGTTCTTCGGTTGATATGATGATGATGATGAATGTGTAGTACCTACCCAAGACTACAGGGATAGGGGAGAGATTTAGTACAAGAGCATTTGTTTTACACAGAGTCTTAAAAAGTTAGAATCCGCCGGGAATCGAATCCGCGACCTCCTGGTGTGCAGCGAATGTACTAACCATTACGCAACGGAGGCGGCTACTATCGATAAAATCTATTGATCGGATCTATTGATATAAGTTTTGTAATAACCGGCAAAGTACGATTTTAACCAATCAGATGTCGTTAAAAAATCTTTGGCAACATGACATGACATGACATGAAATACATCATGGTGGACTTCATTTTCCGTAGTTGGGTTTTAGCTTTTCAAACACAAACAACTCTTTATTTTACATCAAAATAAACAAAAACATGTACAGTTAAGGTGGTCTTATCGCCGAAAGTGATTTCTACCAGACAACCAAGCTTTTCTCTTTTATTCTCGTTTTAGATGGTGCATTCGTCACAGTTGTAACAGCTTGGCCGGACGTGAATGATAACAGAAATTTGGCAAAGTTCGGAAGAGTAATTATCTACCTGATATGGTGGTTATTAATGGCCAAATCGACTACAGCATTCATGCTCATCATTAGTCACGTCATCAGCTTAAGTCATCAGTACAGGAACCTAGCCAGTTACTTCTGTGGCATCAAAGAGATATTTGAAGGAATCGGCACTCAACAAGAAAAGGAGCAGAAATACGAGAACGCATTTAAAGTGGGCATAAAAATGCACAGTGACACTTTGAGGTGAGCTGATGTCTATGTTAGTATGCTATGTTCCTATGGGGTAGGCAGGGTGACACGACTTTGTACAAATTTAACCAAATACCATACGTTCAATTCTCAAAAAAAAGACGTGTGGCAATCGGGGACTGCCGCGTTAAAGCTATTGCATAGCATTTTTTATCAACTTATGCAACTATAATTATTTATTTAATTTTTATTTATGCAGTATTTACCAGTAGCATATAGTCCTTGGGGCGCGGGATGTTTATGTAATTAATTAACACTAAGGAAGTTAATAACTCAGCGTCGGTGGCTCAACCGGTAACGACTCGGTCCATCTAACCAGAGGTACCGGGTTCAAATCTGGACGGCCAATGTACCAATGAGTTTTTCAAAAACTTACGTACATACTTACCGATTGCTTTAACGGTGAAGGAAAACATCGTGAGGAAACCTGCACACACCTGCGAAGAAACTCGAAGGTTGTGTGTAAAGTCGACCAACCCGCACTGGGCCCGCGTGGTCGACTAAGGCCTAAATCGCCCTGATTCAGGGTAGGCTCGAGCCCCTCGGTGGGGACGTATATGAGCTGTAATGATGAAGGAAGTTCATCATCATCATCATCATCATCCGCCATCATCATCCACCATCATCATCCGCTATCATCAATCGCCATCATCAATCGTCATCATCAATCGCCATCATCAATCGCCATCATCAATAGCCATCATCAATCGCCATCGCCATCACCAATCGCCATCATCAAACGCCATCATAAATCGCCATCATCAATCGCCATCGCCATCGCCATTATTAATCGCCATCATCAATCGCCATCGCCATCGCCATCGCCATCATCATCATGATGGATAGATGGCACTGTAAGTTTTTTAGAACTCAATATATATATTTTTTTGGGGTGTCAGGTTTTATTTTCGTTACGAAATTTCTTGATTCGGTCCCCTCAAAGCCCGCGATAAAAGCTATACAATAGCTTAAAATTATGCTGTAAATGAATGTGTTGGTGTAAATTACTGTTGGTAGACCTAATAAATAAATAAATAAATAAATCATATAATAGGGATGACGAATGCTAGTTACTTTTTATTTTATCATCTGTCAAAAACGACATTTTGTTCTAAAAATACTTGGAATACTTGGGCGTGACGTCATAGTTTAGTATAATATAGTCATAGCGTCATTTAAGTACTCATTTTGTGATTTTGGTGACTTAAAAATCGAAGACTTGATGGAAAACAAAACGAGTAAGGTTTTCCGAAGTATAAGTAGGAGGGCAATTTAGTGATCAAGAGTTCATAATTTATATCTGATGCTGTGGAAAAGCAAGTGGACCGATCGGGAAAGAAGACGGTTTGTACTAGTGGACCGATCGGGAAAGTAGACCGATGGTTCCGGAGGGATGACCCCTCTATGACGGATTTGTATAAAATGTCCAAATGTTTTTGTCAACTGATCAAAGGCTTCTTGGCGAAAGTTGTTCGGTGTTATTCATGTTTTTAAATGAGTCCGTTGTTTAACCAGTCCTTGTATATTGCCTTTGCGATTCGTGTCTCCAGTAATTGGTACCTATACAACTAAAATGATGTATAAAAAAAATTAAAGAGGTGTTCCACGGGAGATTAGAACGGGCTCTGGAATAAGTACAGGAGAAATGCCATACAATGCCGAACCCAGTTTAGATGTTTGCTTAGTGAGGATCAGTCATCGCTTCCCTCAAAAATATAATGTACATTTCTCATGCTCGTAAAGTTGTTATTTATGTCGAGAGAAGGCTGCGTACAATGTTTTTTTCATACTCTTGTGCCTAAAGTATTTTGTTCTTTTAAAACAGCTACATACACAATACACCTTCATTTACTAGATATGTTTTTATAAGATTTAGGTTTTTAATTTTCTTAATTAAATTTACGTAATTACGACATATGTATTACTAGCTGTATCCCGCGGATTCGCCCGCGTGAATGTTTCTATGATTTTTCGAGAGTGCGCAGTGCGCGAGCCGCAAGCGGCTTGCGATCGTGAAAAAGAGTAGCCTATGCATTAATCCAGGTGCTAATCTATCTACCTACGAAATTTCAGCCAGATCTGTTCAGTAGTTTTTGAGTTTTTTGGAATAGGTAAAATTGTGTGACGGGAAACTAATTATTAGTCTAAACTAGCCAAATGTATTGTATTGCGGTTGAAAATTAATTAAATAATTGGTAATTTAACAATGTCTACGAGTAGTGACTATCAAGTAATGATTTGTTTCCTTGCAATCGAAGTGAGAAGCAAAGTGTAACAGTTAAGCATAAAATCCATTTTACCCTCCACGTGTACCGGCTCGGGTGGCTATATGAACGTCTCGGGTAAAATGGCTTGTTTAATGCTCGTGTTGTACAATCTACTTTATTCCAACGTAGCGTGGGTGTGTTTTTCCGTGCAGGTGTGTGCGCCTGACGAAGCAGACTAGCAGCTGGATCTGTGGGGGCCAGGTCGCGCTCAACGTGACAGCCCTTATTCTGTTTATGGGCCAGATGCTAGTAAGTACAGTACGATGGTGATCCGCGCAGCCACCAATGAAAAAAAAAATTAAACAAAAAAAAACCGACTTTAAACGCACTAGTCGTCACTACGATTTTCGAAGGGTCCCTTATCAGATCCTGGTTTCCTTATTATGGTACCACCCTTGGGATACCTCCTTTCTATTAAAAAAAGAATCACCAAAATCGGTTCATAACCGACGAAGTTATCCGCGAACACACATAAAAAAAATATATATACGGTCGAATTGAGAAACCTCCTCCTTATTTTGAAGTCGGTTAAAAGCGTGAATTTCGTCTTCATACTTATTTATATGAGTAATGTAAGATGCATTATCTAGTATCTTGGCTTCACAAAGGGAGGTTGTAGATTCGACAGGTGTCATATTTTTGAATCTGTTTTGGTTAGTGGCAGGTCATTTCGGACATTTTCCACTATTTTATCTAACTCTTGCCGCCACACATCAATGTCATTGATGTGTTCCGGCGTTGGAAATGAGATAGCCAGTTTAAATTGAATTGGTGATTCCCGGTAAGCTTGTTCTTCGGCATCATCATAACTGAAATACCACCAGCTAAGGGCTTATGACTTGTCAATAAAAAATAAACAAAAGCTATTAAACAGTTTTGTAATTTCCCGCCAGAATTCTGAACGGACCTTGTCAAATACCATCACCACACTGACGTCAGCCAGCGCCCTGCTCACCGCCACCGGCTGCTTTATGTGGAATGCAGGAGACATCTCCGTCGAGGTATCCATCATCACACCTACCCTATCACCCTCTGTTTCAGTGACGAATGTCTTTTTTTTTTAAAGATGGCAAAAGGTTGGGCTGATGACTCACCTGATTTGAAATAGCTACCTCAGCAACGAAAATAACTGGAAAATAGCTATTATGACTATTAGTAGTTTTAACACTGTACCAACCAGGTGAGCTATCCATGTTCTGCTGACCCTGATGCCTCATGTGCCAAAAATCTTGCTAAAAATAATAATAAAAAGAACCTCTTCATACAAATCGATCACTTTTATATTTTTTTATTTTTGTATTATACTTTTAGGTAACGACAAATTTGGTAACGATAACGGAAATGGATAAACATAGATTGAGAGGATTAGTAGTAGGAATCCTGGACCATGCTCCACCCCCCGCCGGAGCACCAAAGTTGGAAATGGCGGACATTAATTCCTAAAAAAAAGCATTAATAGTAATAGTGTCGCCACCATTTAGATCGTTTCCACGTGGTCCATTTGGCTATCTTCAAGCGTTTCCGAGATAGGAATTTTAGGCAACTTTGGGGCTCCGGCCGGGGGATGGGGGCCTGGTCCAGAATTCCTACTACTAACGGGCGTTGCTCCAAAACGCAACCGAATATTTGGTCAGTTTTTGCATAACTAGTACTTTTATTTTATATGTTACTCAGCCATTTCGCTTATCGTCTTTTTTTTGGTCACGATAACTAGTTTTTCAGGCGCTATAAGTACATAACGCAACTACTATGCGCAGGCAGATCGACATATTTAATATCAGAGGGTTGCCGTTTATCCTTTCAACCTATGTTTATGCATTTCCGTTATCGTTACCAAATTTGTCATGACCTCCTAGTATATGTGAAGGGCATTTTTTTTTGTAAATTGACTATTCGTTGGGATAAGTTATAGATAAGTAGAAGCCCCACTTAACGAGACCTACACCAATTTCGTTACACCCTGTATGTATACACCAAATAGAAACATTGTCAGCTCTTCAAAAGTCTCCAGGCAAGTAATGGCGGACGTAGGCCGACATTTTAAATGAACTCGTACAAAAAAAATAATCCTATGCAAACTTCAACTTCAAATGTCAACGTAAAGCGGACGGTTTCTGTTATTGAATTCGTATGAAAACCGTAATCAATATTTATCTATATTCAGGTGTATCAAAAGTGGTGTAGGTCCCGTTAAATGGGGCTTCTACTCATTAAACTGAAGAACTTTTGTTCTACGACTTTGCTGAAATCGCAAAAAAACATTTTACTCTTCACACAAAACGATCAGCTAGCTGATCGATCAATTTTGTGCTTTTTAGTACGGAAGGCCCAAATTTTTTTCGAGAATTGACTATGGGTTCCTTGGGGAAAGTTGTTCAGTATGATGAGTAGAACCCCCAGTTAACGGGTCCTACACCAATTTTTTGTTGAAGGAGTTTGTATACTGTGTGGGTATTCAAACTATTTAACTACATGTGTTTTGAATCTTGAAAAAGAGTTTATACCTATGTCAATTGTCAATGTCTCGATTGTGAAAATATAAAAACAACGTTTGGTTTATATGTGCTATATTTAATTTATTTTTTCTCTGTTATCATTCTCCAAAACTGTGTCCTAAGGCGGACACCACTGACGCTCTGCTTACACGTATGTGTTAAACTATATCAGGTTATCGGTCCCACCTACAAATATGGAGAATTTCGGTAAATTACAAATTGGCTTGTTGGAAGGGAAAGCAAATTGGGATACTTGGAAATATAAAGCCACCAGTCTGCTACGCACCGTCCCGGACGCGCTTGAGGTAGTGGTGGGCTCGTTCAAGAAACCCACAGAACCTGTTCTTCCAACAGATACAGTTGCAGTGACCACGTACAAGACAGAACTAGGCCGTTTTGTAAAAGCTGACGCAACTGCTCTGCTTATCGTAACCACCAATATGAAAGAAGAGACACTTCGAAAGGTCATGAGATACACGAATGCAAGAGACGTATGGCTTGAGCTACATAGACTTTTCGACGGCACGGACGAAGACAAGTCCTACAATCTATGTATGAGCTTCTTTGGCTTTAGAAAAGATCCGGCAGATGACATAGCCACACACATGTCAAAGTTGAAAAATATTTGGACGCAGCTTAATCAGGAGTTAAGTAAGGACAAAACCGGTGAGCTACCAGAACTTCTACTCCTTTGCAAGATTCTCGATACGCTCGACGAAACCTATTTTTCCTTTAGAAGCAGCTGGCTATTATTACCTAAATCTGATCGAACCATCGAAAGCCTTACAAGCCATTTATGTGCATTTGAACGAGCTTTGCAGAGTAATAACGTACTTCAACAAGAAGCTCTCGTTACAAATTCCGGCACTACGTCTACTGCAGAGAAGAAGGATAGAAAGTTGAAATGCAACTACTGCCAAGCTATCGGCCATCGAGTGAGAAACTGTCAGAAGTGGATCAGAGACGGCAAGCCTCCGAAAAGCAGTAATCCGCAAGCAACACGTTCTACCTCTAAATCCGCAAACATGATCCTGTTGTCTATCGATAGCACAGAAGTATTTTCAATCGTTCCCGACATCGAAAACTGGTACGTGGATAACGGCGCCACGAGCCACGTGACAAACCGGGCTGATTTATTCCAAACCTTCAAATGCTTTGACGATATCCATACTGTAACAACGGCTGACGGCAAATCGATTCGTGCTAAGGGCAAAGGTTCAGTAATTATCGAAGCAAATGTAAGAGGGAAGCTACAACGAGCGACCCTTCAAGATGTTTGGTACGTTCCAGCCATTTCGAAGAATTTATTCTCAGTACTAGCACTTCACGACAGGATTCCGAACAGCAAATTCGTATCGACGACAAAAGAATGCAACGTCTATGTCAACGAAGAAGCGTGCTTAATAGGAAGACGTAAGAAAGAAGGTGGATTGTACAAACTAGACTTAAAAGTTGTACATCCTGAGAACCCCGCTGAAGTCTTTGCAACATTCAATACTATGCAACTATACCACGAGAGGTTTGCACACCAGAACAAGAGGCACGTGAAAGCTACAGTGAAACGCGAACTGGACTTAGATCTTCCTCTTGATAAGGAGCTGTGTGAGGGCTGCATATATGGAAAAGCTCATAGACTTAAATTCGGTACGAGGACCCGAGCTACCGCGCCAGGAGAACTCATGCACACCGACATTTGTGGACCATTTCAACCAAGCTTTTCAAAATTCCAGTACTACGTGTTGTTCAAAGACGACTATACAGGCTATCGTATGGTATACTTCCTGAGATACAAGTCGGAGGTTAAGGATAAGCTCGCCTTAATGCTAGCTCAGACGAAGAATGAAGGATATGCCGTAAAATGCCTGTTAAGCGACAACGGTGGCGAATTTGACAACAAGTCCATTAGAGATATACTAGACTCCCATGGAATTCGACAAAGACTGGTAATGCCTTACACACCAGAGCAGAACGGTGTAAGCGAACGTGAAAATCGCACCTTGGTTGAAACAGCGAGATCCATGATGTACGCGCATGACCCTATGCCACAAGAACTTTGGGCAGAACTGATAAATACGGCCGCGTACATTCTCAACAGAACAGGTCCGACAAACAACAACGACAAGTCACCGTATGAACTTTGGACTGGAAAAAAACCGACTGTCAAACATCTGCGTATCATAGGATGCAATGCCTACGTCCACGTTCCAAAGCAGAAACGAAAAAAAATGAACAAAAAAGCCATTAAAGGACGACTTGTCGGTTACGATGAAGATGGCTACCGGGTATGGATTACTGACGGAAAAAGTAACAAGCTCGTCCGTTCACGTGATGTCACTTTCGATGAAAGACCGCTTCCTAACGAAGATGTTCACCCTGCTTGTGTAAACAACGACACAAATACGAGGGAGTACATAGTACAGCTGCCGTTGGGTAACTCCAACAGCAATGAGGAACCGGCTCCCCTTCCTGAAGTACATCATGATCCATCACCAGATGAACCCGAGGAAGATTTCGAAGATGCTGAAGATAATGTATCTAGCGATAATGAACTTGGCCTTGAGGGAGGAAATTTGGAACCCGAACCAGTCCAAGAAGACCAAGTACATGAACCCGAACCGGTCCAAGAAGACCAAGTACACGAACTCGAACCTCATCACGATGATCCTGAAGTAGTCGACTATGACGCCGAACCGCCGCGTTACAACTTGCGCAATCGCAACGAAATACGACGACCTGAGAGATATAATGACTACGTATGCATTACAGAGATGTACCCGTCGAATTTCGCTGATGCAATGGATCGTGACGACAGCGAAGAATGGCGAAAAGCGATGCACAGTGAAATGAAGTCACTGAAGGACCTCAACGTTTGGACGGCATGTGATCTACCGAAAGGGAGAAAAGCGCTTCCTTGCAAATGGGTCCTACGAACAAAAAGAAACCCAGACGGCTCTATTGACAAATACAAGGCACGACTCGTTGTGAAGGGATTTAAACAAAGAAGAGGAATCGACTACGATCAGACCTTCAGTCCTGTCACACGCCTAGCGACTGTCAGAGCATTGTTGAGTGTCAGCGCTCAAGAGAACATGCATATAGTACAATTTGATGTTGCTACTGCGTTCCTCAACGGAAAGCTTGTGGAGGAAATATACATGCAACAACCCGAAGGTTTTAGCGACGGAACGACTAAGGTCTGGAAACTTAACCGAAGCTTGTACGGCTTAAAGCAAGCTCCAAGATGTTGGAACTCGTGTTTTGAAAGCATTTTACTTGATATGGACTTTAAGCAATGCGAGGCTGACTGTTGTCTATACAGTAAAGAAACAGATGGCAAGAAACTATTGATCACGTTGTACGTAGATGACGGATTAGTAGCCGCAAGTGATGAAGACTTAGCGCAATCATTTCTTAATGATTTACGAAAACGTTTGAAGATAACGACGAAGCCCGCTTCATATTACCTAGGGCTACAAATCGAAAGAGAGAAGGATGGCTCTGTCTTCATAAATCAAGAAGCCTATGCAAAGAAAATATTGGAGCGCTTTGGGATGACAGAATGCAATCCTGTCGCAACACCCATTGAGAAGGATGCTACGACTATTCAATCAGGGAAAGTCGAATCCGAAACCGTGAAGTATCCGTATAGAGAAGCAGTCGGTGCGTTAGCATATTTAATGGTCGGAACACGTCCTGACATTGCTTTTGCAGTGGGTGTTGCCTCCCGAAAATTGGAATCCCCCTCCAAGGAAGACTGCCTTGGTGTAAAAAGGATTTTGCGTTACATCAAAGGAACGTCTGCCTATGGAATTAGGTATGGACAGCATAAACCAGGAATACTCGAAGCATTCAGCGATGCTGACCATGGAGGCGATCGAGAGACCAGCCGATCTACCACAGGCGTTGCCTGTCGCTATGCAGGAGGTGTGATATCTTGGCTCAGTCAACGGCAAGCGTCCGTTTCTATCTCTACTACCGAAGCCGAGCTGGTAGCAGCCAGTGAAGCAGCCAGAGAGTTGGTTTGGCTCACCAGAGTAATGCAGGAGTTAACTGAACTCAGGCATATTCCTACACTATATGTTGACAACGAAGCAGCAGTTCGCTTAGCACATAACCCCGAATTCCATAAGCGAACAAAGCACATTCGTATTAGACATTTCTACGTTCGAGAGCAAGTTGCTGAAGGTGCAATGGAAGTCAAGAGAATTGGCACTGCAGATCAGCCAGCTGATATTTTAACCAAAGGACTACCGCGGCCAAGATTCTCTTTCCTTTGCCATGCCCTTGGAATAGTATTGAATAAGGGAAAGTGTTGAAGGAGTTTGTATACTGTGTGGGTATTCAAACTATTTAACTACATGTGTTTTGAATCTTGAAAAAGAGTTTATACCTATGTCAATTGTCAATGTCTCGATTGTGAAAATATAAAAACAACGTTTGGTTTATATGTGCTATATTTAATTTATTTTTTCTCTGTTATCATTCTCCAAAACTGTGTCCTAAGGCGGACACCACTGACGCTCTGCTTACACGTATGTGTTAAACTATATCATTTTTTTGCACGTTGTATATAAAAGAAAGTCGTGTTAGTTACACCATTTATAACTCAAGAACGGCTAGACCGATTTCGTGAATTCTTTTTTGTTGAGTTCGTTATTGTCAACAGAAGGTTTTAGGGTAGGGTAGGGTAGTGTAGTGTAGTGTGGTATAGTGTAGTGTAGTGTAGGGTAGGGTAGTGTAGAGTAGTATAGTGTAAGGTGGAATGAAGTTCGCCGGGACAGCTAGTATTTAATACAATTAAATTAATATCAATCATTAAAAAATATAATAAAAACCGAATATCAATTACTTCAGTTCTCTGGCGCATAACTATTTCGGATTTTATCCCGCTAATAAACTCCAAGCGTAGCTCTCATTAGCTCATTAATGATGGTTGTTAATAAAAACTGTGTTGCCCTTACGCAGGCTTCTCGGCTGGCGACGGCCATGTTCGGCTCAGGCTGGCATAACTGCCGCAGCGCTTCAGCTAGGAGGGTCCGAGCGCTGGTCACCATCTCCATGTGGCAGAGTCAGGTAGCGTTCATAGATCATCATCATTTTAGATTGAAACACTTCTCCATGACCTACACTAAGCGACATGCATCAAGCGGCTCGAGATTGCTTTACTACATAGGTCATCACGTTCATCCACTTGAGGGCGTTCCTGTACTGTATCTTCCAACCCGTGGTCGCCCCTCAACAAGCTTTCACATTTGTTATCAGTTCTGTGAGCGTATGGCCTGCCCCTTACCACAACGTATGACCTTCCTGCCGCTTATCACAGCGTATGACATACCCCTTACTACAGCGTATGGCCTGCCTGCCGCTTATCACAGCGTATGACCTACCCCTCACCATAGCGTATGACCTGCCCCTTACCACAACGTAAGCCTTGGATAGCACGGTTAATTGTGCCACACGATAAGAGAGAGAGAGAGCCTTGCCTGCCCATTACCACAGCGTATAGCGTGCCCCTTACCACAGCGTATGGCCTGCCTGCCGCTTATCACAGCGTATGGCCTGCCCCTTACTACAGCGTATGGATTGCCTGCCCATTACTACAACGTATAGCCTGCCCCTTACCACAGCGTATGGCCTGCCTTCCGCTTATCACAGCGTATGACCTGCCCCTTACCACAGCGTATGGCCTGCCTGCCCCTTACCACAGCGTATGGTCTGACTCTTCGCACTTTGTTATTAATTGTTATTGTAAATCGAAATGGTGTTATTTGATTTGAATCAATTTGATCTGATATTATTGTTTACCTATTTAATATTTACCTAATATTTTTTTTATTTCCAGAGACCGGTGGACCTTAAATGCTTTGGCATCATCAAGCTCTCATATGACGGCTACTTGACGGTATGAACCGATTTTATGACTATCCTTGAGCAAGTTATATTTTCTTTCTTCTCAAGTTATATATTCAGTTTGATCCGACAATAAGACTAATAGGGTGTCAAACTCATAACTACAGTTTTTAGGGTTCCGTAAACCTTAAGGATGACCAACGGGACCCTCGAAGCCTCCGCTGTCTGTCTGTCTGTCAGCGGGCTATATTTCATGAACCGTAACAGGTGGATAGTTTAAATTTTCACAGAATGTGTATTTCTGTTGCCGCTGTGACAACAAATATTAAAATAAAAAGTGATAAACTATAGGGGCTGTTACACAAAAAAAAATATAGGTGTTTTAGATGTATTTTTCATTCAGCTCTATCGTAAAAAGGTAATATACAGAAGCGTGAAACTTGGTGTGATTATACTACTTATTATGAAGTAAAACAACAAATAAAATAAATCAGCTAAGGTGAGTCATCTGAATAAAAAAAAAACATACTTCTGTCGCTCACGTTGATCATCATAATCTTATCAGCCGAAAATTGTCCACTGCTAGACAAAGGCCTCCCCCAAGGATTTCCACGACGACTGGTCCTGCGTTGCCCACATCCATCGGCTTACTTTTTCTCAAACATGCTTGGGAATTTCGTCGAGATAAATCGAAATTGCTGTACTGGCCAAATACATGCGAGCAGCGGCTTGCAAAAGTTTTATGAAAATCCTTATCTGTCGTGTCTACCTGTCAAATAAATTACTATTTAAACTCATATTTATCGTGTAATTTAAAAATGGAACTATATTTTACTCCGAAACATGGCAACCAAAGAGGTAGCTTATCAAAGGTTTTATTTCAATTTCGAACTGGCTTGCAAATAGAAGCTTTTTATTAAAAAAATAAACAAATGAACACTTGGCGCGTGAAATATTATTGTTGATGTTGTTCGACATTGATTTAAAAAAGTTCTGATAGGTAAAAAGAATATTCAAAAAGTAACTCCTTTTTTTGGTAATGAAATAAAAAAATATTATTATTTATTTATTTATTTTCAGATCGTGAAATCGTCTTACTCCGTCTTCTCAGTTTTGTATTGATTATACTCTAAATTAACTATTTTCAATACAGTTGCTCGAAAAATGATCCTTTATATGCCAGTCAAAAATGCGCAAAATTGATTTTACCGCACACGTGTTTTTACTTTACCACTTTTTTTTAATTTCTAGCTCGGAGGAACAAGACATTTCTAGCAAAAAAATATAACAACCAAAGATACAAAATCTTCTTTAAGACTTTTGAAAGGAGAATTTTAAGAGATAGGTAGTTCCTCCGAGGTTAGTAGATAACGCAAGCTGTTTAGATTCTCTTTGGGTTATATCTTTGTGAAGAAAAGATAAAAAATATGAATGAAGTGGAACCAGTTACACCAAGGAATAGGTCATCTTTTCCAAAGAGGCTTAGTATCCCAAGCCTTATTGTAGTCTATTTATGATAATAAAAAAAAACTTACTAAAGTATGGCGCAATTTTCGTAAAACTGAATTGAGATGTTTTGTTGTGAAAACTAATAAAATTAAGAAAAGTTAATATATATGTAATAAAAAATATACTTATGTGTATGTATAAGAAAAAACAAAGTGAGATTACTCCCCGGACATTTAAAATAAGCCACAAGTGGTGTAAAATGAACTTTGGTTGCTGAAACCTTGATAGGTATGTACCTATGTGAAGGTCGCGGGAAGCCGATGGATGCGGGCAGCGCAGGACCGGTCGTCGTGGAAATCCTTGGGGGAGGCCTTTGTTCAGCAGTGGACGATTTGTGGCTGATATGATGATGATGATGTACCTACACATGTATTTTGCTTTTCTGTCACGGTCGTTTTTTTATTTTATCTATTTTCTCACAACTGTAATGAAAAACTTCGTATGATACATGGGTGTAAAAGGAAATAACAAACTCGTGACAATGATAAACCCTCGCCTGCGGCTCGGGCTCACAAATGTCACTCGTTTGTTATTGACCTTTTTACAACCCTTGTCTCACTTACACACGTATGTTATTGAGTGTCAATTTTCAGTACAGTTATTATTTAATAAATTCACAATAATTATTATAACAATGAAAATTTTGTAACGATCATAACAATTAAATATAATGACCAAGACAATTGATCGACTGTTCAAAATTTAGTGTAAAACAGGTATTGTTACAAGCTAGTTCGGAGTTAATAATATATGGACCTGTGCTAAGTACCCGTGTTATTTTATTTTGGAAATGCTATACATATAAGCAGAAGAGAAATGAGGAGATCCGCAGGAGAACCAAAGTAACCGACATACCTCACAGAATCGCTAAACTGAAATACAGTGGGCAGGGCACATAGCTCGTAGAACAGACGGCCGTTGGGGAAGTAAAGTTCTCGAGTGGCGACCGCGCTTGGAAGACGTAACGTAGGAGGCCTCCCACGCGGTGGGCCGACGACGACCTGGTGAGGATCGCGGGAAGCCGCTGAGGAACTCCTTGGGGGAGGTCATTTAAGTAGTAATATTTTGATTCAAGAGTCGTCGCGTAGGGGGACCGCTAAGTCACACACCGGACATTGCATACAAAGGCACAGATGAGATACTAGTTATGACAAAGGTGCGTACAGACTAGAGGCAACCTCGAGCTGGGGCAGGATGCTTTGCTCAAATGTAGGTGCGCTCAGCCAGCCCTACGCACGTGCCTCGAGTCTCGACCCGAGCGCTCACCTCCTAGTACCTCCGAATCCCACTCGACACAATCCGTGCGTGGCAAGGCTGCTCACCCTGAGGCTGCCTCTAATGCGTACGCACCGTAACGGTCGCGAAATGACATTTCTGAAAACAAATGAGCAAACAAAATTACGGTGAAATCCTATGCGTTCGAGAACCAAACTGTAACCAATCGGTATCAATCTGGGTGACGAGGGATTGAGAGAGATTCTAGAGAGCGGTAGGTTGTGTCCATACTATATGTTAGTACTAGTATTTATATACTTTGGCTAAGTTGTGAAATTATTAGTATAATAATTAGTTGAAGTATAAAGTAAATCAGTTGTATTCTGCTTTATTTTATTTACTTTGCGGTCCCCCTAATTGAATATGAGATTTCTTAGTCGTGTACATTTTCTATAAAAGAGTGCGTATGTGCCAGCAAAGCCGTGGAGGCCATTTGCCCGATGTGTTATTCCATAAATAACCCTATCTTGTATTTTATGATTCAATAAAAAAAATCACAATCTGATGACTAAAAACTGTGTTTTCTATTTAATTTAAATCTTAAGTTAATTATGGGACAACCTTTTTAATATTCTAAAATGTCAGTATTTTATAAAATAAATGAAAAAAAAGAAACTTGTTGTCTGTAAAGTTGGTTTACACAAGATAGTTTTACGTGATAACGTCATAAGAAAACATTGATCACAAGCCGAACGCTTAAGGCCCTTTTCCTGTCATGCGTATTTTAGCCCGCAAGCGGATCTCGTCCGCATGCGTACTGCCCGCATCCCATCATTTGATACATGTTTTTACTATCATGCGGGTAGCACGCGCGCGGAACGCGGATTGGCTGCGGTCGCGCAGCCCGCGTGCGCGCTATCCGGATGCGCGCGGTGATTTCTGCCTTCAGTGTTGTTTTTACTGTGAAGCGGGTCGCACGCATGCTCATAGTCCACGTACAATCGCAAACAAAAAATGAAAATTGATACAGAGAGAGTTATTTTTGAAGTGCACCTTCGCCCTTTGTTGTGGAACAAGCAGAATGAACTTTACAAAAACCGGGAAGCAAGGGCAGCTGGTTGGCTAGAAATTTGCAAAGAAATAATTCCAAATTTCGAAAATTATACTAAGGATGAACAGAAAGATTTTGGTGAGTTTTGTGCACGACTTTAGCCACTGGCGACACGCACAACACTGCAGCAGCAAACGATATCTTTGTCCTGCGTGTGGCCCGGAGCGTGCTATTACCCGCATGCGGACGAGACCCGCGTGCGGGCTAAAATACGCGTAACAGGAAAAAGGCCCTTAGGCCAATCGTGTTTCTCTATCGCTTGTTCCGCGCTCTCGCTTGCACGCGGAACGTGACACTTTTTCGTGCATGCAGCCGGCGTTAATTGATTTATAAGACGTTATTCATATCACGTCAAAAAAACAAAATGAAATCTCTAGTCTAGCCTGGATGCTGGAATGGTGACTCCTATTTTTCTGTTGGCAAAAATCTCACTTACTTCCGCACTTGATTTTAGTTTTTTTGATAACTAAGAATTGTGTATTGAACCACTTCTTTTTAGCTGCGATTAAAAACTTTCCGCCCATCTCATTATGAGAAAACTGGCCAAAATTTCAAGCTCTCTACAAATTTTGCACAAGCTCCAAGCCCCTGCGCCGTAATTACCAACTTTGCAATCCGCTTTCGATGTTAAGCGACGAAAATTAGTTGCAAATTAAAATACCCTCCGTCCGTCTACCTGTCTGAGCCGATTAGTCGTATCGGCGGACTTTTAAATTTGACAGGCTTGCAGACACGAAAGTGTTTTAGAGAAATTAAATAGAACATGAAAACATATGATTAGTTTGTTAGCGCCTATTAAAATTAGGAGTATGCTGTAGTTGATTTGTGACATTATATAAGGTGTAACAAAATTAGCTGAAACTATTTTAACTGATGCTTCTATCCATGAAACTGAACAACTTTCCCCAAGAAACCCATAGTCATATCGCAAAATAAATTTGGCTCTTCCATACTAACTCGATTAGCTGATCAGCCAACTTAGTATGGGAAGTTCAAATTTTTTTTTGAGATTTGACTATGGGTTTCATGGGGAAAGTTGTTCAGTTTCATGGGTAGAAGCACCAGTTAAAATAGTTTCAGCTAATTTTGTTAGACCTTATATATAAGTTACAATAATGTCAGAAGGTGGCGTAAAGTGCAGGTACTCAGGAGCGATTTTTAAGCTATTGTATAGCTTTTATCGCGGGCTTTGAGGGGACCGAATCAAGAAATTTCGTAACGAAAATAAAACCTGACACCCCAAAAAAAAAAAGAGTTCTAAAAAACTTACAGTGCCATCTATCTATCCATCATGATGATGATGATGACGATGACGGATGACGATGACGGATGACGATGACGGATGACGATGACGGATGACGATGACGGATGACTGACGATGACGATGACGGATGACGGATGACGAATGACGGATGACGGATGATGATGATGATGATTAACTTTCTTAATGTTAATTTATTACATAAACATGCCGCGCCCCAAGGACTATATTATGGTACTGGTAAATA
Organism: Coleophora flavipennella; assembly: GCA_947284805.1. Taxonomy (NCBI): domain Eukaryota; kingdom Metazoa; phylum Arthropoda; class Insecta; order Lepidoptera; family Coleophoridae; genus Coleophora; species Coleophora flavipennella. The sequence goes on from OX369297.1 coordinate 5,139,738, forward strand.
CTGCTTAAATAAAAATAAATAAATAATTAAAAGTTGATAAAAAATGCTACGCATTATCTTTACCGCGGAAGTTCCCGAGTGCCACACGTCTTTTTTTTAACTCTGTGGTAATTACTTAAAATGTAGAATGGAGACAGAGATATGGTCCTAAAATCCGGCCAAGTGCGAGTTGGACTCACGAACCGAGAGTTCTGTACCACCACACCTTTACACACAAGAATAACAATGTTATCGTCTCATTTCAACCAAAATACATCATCGCGAGCGACAGAAAAGTGCAGTTTTTTTCATTCAGTTCAGACTCCTTAGCGCGAGTATGACTCGTACTTGGCCGGCATTTGTTGTTATAGTTTTAGATAAGTTATATTACCACACCAAGTTTTGCGATTCTAGAATTTACGATAAAGTAAAAAAACCCTTAATATACCATTATTGTATGGGGGGGGGACCCCCTGTATTTTACTTTTTGCAATGTTTATTATTAGTTGATATATAGCCCTCATATCAAAACATATTATATGAAAATTTCAGCCGGCTGCCTATTTCGGTTCAAAATATATAGCACTAGCTTTTTCCCGCGACTCCGCCCGCGTGGACATCGTTTTTATGACTGTCTTTAAGGGTGAATAGAAAATTATGTCGTTTTCCACCTACTCAACCATCTCTGTGCAAAAAATCACAAAAATCGAGTATTTTTTTAGTTCCCTCAGGAACTGCATCAGATTATGCTATTTTCCCGGGATAAAAAGTAGCCTTTGTTCTTCCCCGTGACACAGGCTACCTGCATGCCAACTTTCATAAAGATTGGTCAAGGCGTTGAAGCGTGAAAAGGTAAGAAACAGACAAACACATTTTCACATTTATAATATTAAGTGAGAATTTTGAAAGTCGGATCGACAGAGGGACAGACAGATAGACAGCGTCCCGTTACATATGGTACGAAACCCTAAGGCTCAAAACACACCGGAATGGCAAAGCACGGCGGCAGGGTAGACGAGGGACAAGCAGTTTCAGTTTCAAAGCATTTTAAACTTTATCTCCATTGGTAAAAAAAAGACGTGTGGCACTCGGGGACTGCCGCGGTAAAGCATAGCATTTTTTATCAACTTATGCAATTATAATTATTTATTTATTTTTTATTTATGCAGTATTTACCAGTACCATATAGTCCTTGGGGCGCGGGATGTTTATGTAATAAATTAACACTAAGAAAGTTACACCAGTAAAATTGACTAAGTCCTTTTAGTACCGCAAATCGCTAATAGATGGCACTGTAAGTTTTTTAGAACTCGGCCGAGTGTGGGGTGTTAGGTTTTATTTTTGTTACGGAATTTCTTGATTCGGTCGCCGCGCTCAAAGCCCGCGATAAAAGCTATGCAATAGCTTAAATATAATGGTATCGCTTGGAAATAGTAGCGCGATTGGGATTTTATTTAACTACCTAAGAGTACGAAAATTAAAGTTCTTAAAAATCTGGTACCTTTTATTTTGTTGGTAGTCGGTAGCGAGTTTCTCCGCAGGCTTGTGTGCAGGTTTCCTCACGATGTTTTCCTTCACCGTAAGAGCGACGGATAAGCGTAAATATGAAATCTAAATTCGAAATCACATAAGTAATAGGCGGTGTATATTATTTCTACAGATGCCAGACCTTTTGCCCGAGCCTAAAACTTGTAAAAATTTATCAATTCATACTAAAATCTTTTTTTTTATTCACAATTGGTAAGCCCGTGACGATGATGCCGAAGATGGGAGCGGGCTCACCAAGATTTCCCAACGCAATGGAGAACTGGCTATCTTATTTTCAAGCCGTAACACATCAAAGTTGGTAAGACTTATGTTTGGCGGCAAGACTTAGATAAGATGGTGGTAGCTAGCCAGGCGGGCATAGAAAATGCCGTAACACCAACCAAACCGAGTCTTACAAGTTGACCCCGACGGGAATCGAAACCGCGACTTCGTGGTGTGAAGCGAATGGACTAACCATTACGCCACGGAGGCGGTTAAAACTTGTTCTGGGCTCTGGAGCCAATGGATCGAAATAAACATAAAAAAGTATTATTATTATCCGTGACAGTTTTACTATCCTATTAATAAAATACTTTCCTCAGTTCGCAGCTTGAACCATTAAGAGCTTACATTCAGCTATTATACATCTTCAACACGAGTTCTTCCTCAAAATTGTCTGTCTCAAAACTTATTCTCATAAAAAGATTTCGCAAAGTGCCAACGGGAGGTAGGAGGTGAAAATTTTTCTTTGAAAGCACCTGCTTCAAGACTGGATAAAGCCACGTTCACATGGAGTGCATAGTCAGGTACGATTATAAAGTATAATAAGTCGTGCCGATTCACGAAATGGTCGACTAGATCATGTCATGCAATACAACATTGCCCACATCATGACATGGTTGTTTTGCCCACATCATGAAATGGTTTTATTGCCCACATCATGATATAGTCGAGATTGGCGAGATCATGAAATGATCATGAAAATCTGGGTTGACGGAGCGAAGAGAGTGATAATAGGGGGAGGCTTCCCCCAGGGGTGGCGGAATATGATTAGAAATTGCAAATTTTGAGGTTGGGTTGTTTGGTCGGCTATTTCATGATCCGGTCACACCCTGGACACTTCATACAACGGGCCAGAAATGACATTTCAAAAAACGAATGACGGAACAAACAAAATGGCGGCGAAATCCTATACGCTCGACAACCAAACAGAAACCAATCTGTATCAATCTGGGGGACGAGAGGATGGTTTAGTTCTCGAACGTAAAGGATTGCACCGTGATTTCGTTTGTTCCGTCATTTGTTTTTAGAAATGTCATTTTTCGCCCGTTGTATGAAGTGTCCGGGTTGTGGCTCAAGTTTGGACGTTAGCCAGAGTTCTTCGGACTGAGTGATTATTATTATTATTATCGTACGGCCTTTCTAAAGGAAACCTGCGTTGTAAAGTTAAATATTTATATCTAAGTTCTGTAGCCAGTCTACAGCCGCCGGGGTAAGGTCGTTTAGCTCACTAAGTCCGCCCGCGAGGCGCCTGGCCGGGCACTCCTCCACGATATGAGCAACTGTTTGTTGAGGGGCGCCACAGTCGCACGACGGCAAATCCTTGAGACCCCATTTGTAAAGGTGGTAGTTACAGCGGGCGATCCTTGTCCTGATGCGGTTCAACGTAGACCAAATCTTACGGCCTGCCTTGAAGCCACAGGCAGTTGAACAGTCGGATCTTGAACTACGCTGCTCGCTGAGCATTCGTGTTCCTCCCAGTCCGCTTGCCAAGATGACCGTAGGTCTAGCGGTTGCTTGATTCCGGGATCCATCCAGATGGGCCTGCGTGACTTAAGGTGTTTCGGAATGTCCCTGTCAAGAGATTTAGTTATCGGCATCCGGTGTGGTAGCTTAATATTTTCCACTTTTGATGAGTTTTGAAGTGATGAGGATAGGCTTTATTAGAGGAAAATTGCACTGTATCGAGCAAAATATGAAAAGACTGTAGCTATATTGGATCACTGAGTTAGCGGAGAAACTACGAAAATAATCAGAAATTATAAAGTACACTTTACAATCTGTACAACTTTGTGAAGCAAGATTTTCATCATCATCATATCAGCCGAAAATCGTCCACTGCTGGACAAAGGCCTCCCCCAAAGATTTCCACGACGACCGTTCCTGCGCTGGCCGCATCCATCGGCTTCCCGCGATCTTCACCAGGTCGTCGGTCCACCGCGTGAGAGGCCTGCCTACACTATGTTTTCCGGTGCGCGGTCGCCACTCGAGAACTTTACTGCCTCATCGGCCATCTGTTCTACGAGCTATGTGCATTGCTCACTGCCACTTCAGTTTAGCGATTCTGTGATTCTCAAGACTAAGATTTTATTGCCTTGTAAATAGTTTTATGGTCTCTACATCCGTCTTGCTACCCTAATTTACAGGACGGAATAAAATTGGTAGAGCTTCGGTGGCGTAACGGCTAGAGCCACTACCTCCTACCCGAGATGTCGTGGTTCGAATCCTGCCACGTACCAATGTGTTTTCGTATTTCGATTTCATATGCATATTTATTAGACAATCTAACGGTGAAGGAAAACATCGTGAGGAAACCTGCACACGCCTGCGATGAGACTCGAAGGTTGTGTGTGAAGTTGTGGCCGACAAAAGTCCGATCGCTCTAATTCAGGGTAGACTCGAGCCCCTCGGTGGGGACGTATATGAGCTGATATGATGAATAAAATTGGTGTAGGAACCGTTGACTCGGGCTTCAACTGATTAAATAACTGTTCATGAGAGACACATTGTCAATTCACAAAAAAAAGAACTGTTTACACAAATCGATCAGCTGATCAATTAGGTCAATAATCTGTGCATTTTTGTATAGATTGCCTTAATTTTTTTGAGTATTGTCTATGGGTTCCTTGGCAAAAGTTTTTCAGTATGTTGAGTACCTATAAGCTTCAGATAATGGATCCTACACCAATTTTGGTACACTCTGTATATAAATGAAACCCCTGAACGAAACTTGATAGGAGTTTACAGTTGAATGAGTTCCTGCTTTAGGGTAGTTTTTATTTTGCGTTGGAAGGACAGTTGAGCAAGGAATGTCTACATAATAGTACTGATCTGATTCGAGATTGTGTATTAAGGTCGCGTTGCACACGTCCGTAGGTGTAAATCTAAAATGCCCTACACGTGAGTGCGGGTGATGCTAAGTGTAACACCAGGCAACCGCCGTCCATCTATTGGATAACACGGTTTATTGTGCCACACGATAAGAGAGAGAGAGAGAGAACGTAAATTTCCTAGCAATTGAGCCAAACTGTCATTGCTAGATATCGAAAATACTGACATTGGCAGATGACAGTGGATAATGTGGCAGGCAAATTGTACGAATAGTCATTTTACATACGGTCAGGCAAATTGTATAATTCGTCCGTATGTAAACGTTCAGGCAAAATGTAAAATGCTGTACGCCGATTCAGGCAATAGGGATGACGACAGCATCAGAAATAAATTATGAACTTTGATCACTAAATTGCCCTCCTGCTGAAACTTCGAAAAATCTTACTAGATTTGTTTTCCATCAAGTCTTCGAATTTTAAATCACCACAATCACAAAATGAGTACATAAATGACGCTGCAAAACTATGACGTCACGTTTAGGTATTTTAAACATTCTTAGAACAAAATTTCGTTTATGACAGATGATAAAAAGTAAATGGATGACTAGCATTCGTCATCCCTATTTGTAATAATTCTTCCGTATGTAAACGGTCAGGCAAAATGTAAAATTCTGTGCACAGATTGTAAAATGCCGAGCCAGGCAAACTGTAATAATTCGTCCGTATATAAACGGTCAATGCCGAGTCAGGCAATTTGTCAAAATGCTGTACGGCAGATTGTAAATGAGCTCGCGAGGTTTGATTGATTTAAACCTCGCGAGCCCCGCCCTCGCCATTATATAATTTGCCTAACATTTTCCTGGCCGTATGTATAATGACGAATTATACAGTATGCCTGCGACTGATAGACCGATTATCTATATCTGCGTCGATAATGTTATAACCAACGTGAATACAGCCTAAGCTTCTAACTTCGTAGGAAACTCGATGAAACTTGGCGAAACTTCACACCGGATGTTGTTATCGGCCGGAAGCGCTTTAGGCAACTTCCTGTTTGACGGACGCGCGAAAAAACGGGCTTCGCTCTTGAGAGACAAAGTTTCGTAAAAGTTTCCTCTTAATGTTGTTTTGATAAGATTACCTGTGATGAATTAGGCAACGCTAACTGGTTTAAAATAAACGTGTTGATATTCGACAATCTTGAGCAATTTTCAGGTTTAACATGGAACTATTAAATACAATTATTTAAAGCCCTACAAAACAAATTGTAAAAAAAAATATACAGTAGTACATAGTACCTCCTCCTTTTTTGAAGTCGGTTAAAAAAGTGCCAAGTCTCGATTAAGATCACTTAGCCATAAAAAGTAGTGAGATCAAATAAAGATCCAAGGCTAAGTGAATAAAGATAATGAGTGACTTGGCCGTCAAACTTTTTGTAAAAGTAGTAAGCCTAGGTAGACATGTCACTTTTCATTGATGTCTACCTAGACTTTGTTTTCACATAATGTTTTTGTTGTGATTCTTTTTGTAGGATCAGTAGTATTTTTTGGAACATTTTTTGAAACATGCCCTTCACAAAAAGAAACTTTTGCTAAGGCGGTATTTCTTCATATCCAATAGTTTATCTGTGCCATCAGGTAAAAGAGGGATGAAGTGAAGCTGATCCTCATTTTGAAAATTTTCCCTTTGTGTGGGTTGGGTACTAACTAAAACCTATTCCTGTCTCATCTCTCTAGGTATATGGTTAAGGTACTAGTTCCATTTTGGTGATCTATAAGTAAGTGAGTCGGTGAGTGTCAAATTAGCTGAACTTTATCATCAGATATCTTCAAAAACATGTAAGTTGAAAACGTGAAATTCAAGGGGCCGTCACAAGCACACATAGCTCATTAGATATTTTCATTGTTTTAATCTTTCCCAGTGGTAAGATACAGGAGCTCAAAAATTGGCTGTAATGGTTCTAAAAAAGGCATAGTCATCATCATCATCATATCAGCCGGAAATCGTTCACTGCTGGACAAAGGCCTCCCCCAAGGATTTCCACGACGACCGGTCCTGCGCTGCCCGCATCCATCGGCTTCCCGCGTTCTAAGCGAAAAAAGGCATAGTATGTAATATATATTACGGCAGTGCAATTCTCGCTTTGTGCTCTACTTGGCGGGGACACTCCAACTTACAACAACGGGTTTCGCTGCTATAGGAAATTGTTTTGGTATTGCAAGTTATAACAAACAGCTGACATACACAATTTGGCAATTGTACTCATAGTATATGTATATTGTACCCATATTGTTTCTATTGGTTCCTTGGGGTACGTTGTTTAGTGACATGAGTGGCATCCTTAATATTTCCGCTTTTTAATTGTCAGCCATTCTGGAAACCGTGTTGTTAACGTTCAGGAGAGGCTTAAATGTTCCAGGAATGAGTCATATATCACCTCATATACGTCCCCACCGAGAGGCTCGAGCCTACTCTGAATTAGGGCGATCGGGCCTCAGTCGACCACGCGGGCCCAGTGCGGGTTGGTCGACTTCACACACAACCTTAGAGTTTCTTCGCAGGCGTGTGCACAGGTTTTCTCACGATGTTTTCCTTCACCGTAAGAGCGTCGGATAAACGAAATATGAAATCGAAATTCGAAAACACATTGGTACGTGGCAGGATTCGAACCACGACCTCCCGGACAGGAGGTAGGGCCCTTGCCATTACGCCACTGACGCTCTCAAGTAAATACTTAGTAATCCTATGTTTTATTAAATTAAATCTATAATGTAGTGAAAGTCTTCATAGTAACTTACTTCATTTATTACTCAAAACATATTAAAATACTTTTATAATCTTGAAAAAAATAGAACAGTGTGTGGTAGAGTTTCTTCCACCGCGCACTATAAAAGCAATCTCCTTTCCAAAACTCAGAGCCTGAGGCTTACACCTTATAACACTCTGAAAAATGGCTCCCCCCTCACTCCAGACAAGGACGCGATAAAAGTTTTAAGTAATTTCCTACTTTTTCCTCGTGAAGCACCTCTGACAGGTTACCCATAATACTTTTATTGAGAAAAAAACTCGTGAAAAATGAGGTGAGCTCGAGGAGGTATTGTCTTGTTCAACGATTTGATGGGCGAACGATAGCGACGGGGGTTTTGAAAGCTTTTACTTCTCTCTTCACATCGGTACTTACCTGCCACATCAAGTCACTTTGAGCAGAGTATATATATATATATTAGTACTAACTTAAAGTATGAACACTCCCTGCCGCTCTCTAGATTGCGACCTCACCCCCTCGTCACCCAGATTGATACAGATTGGTTACAGTTTGGTTGTCGAACGTATAGGATTTCGCTGCCATTTTGTATGTTCCGTCATTCGTTTTAAAGTGAAACTTTTATTACTACGTCTCACATTTTTTCGTCTGTGTGTTGCATGTCGCGTGACGGTGAAGTGTCCAGAGTTTGCTTTGAGTCCTAAGATGAAAATTCACCGATTCAGTGTATTTTTAGTTTCGAGCGACAAAGGAGTAACATGGTATTGTCACGGCAAATAAGTCGAGCTTGAGATATTTATAGGGATCGATTGTCATACACTTAGAGCTAAAAATAATAATAAAAATAACCACCCCGGGAGTGCCGATAGAAGTGAAAACTTTTTTAAGTTTTATAAGGTTTGACCCTCCGAGTGTTCCTGGCGAACGACTACGTTGACACAGTTTTGGCCCTCCGAGCGTTCCTGGCGAACGACTACGTTGACACAGTTTTGACTCTGCGAGTGTTCCTGGCGAACGACTACGGTGACACAGTTTTGACCCTGCGAGTGTTCCTGGCGAACGACTACGTTGACACAGTTTTGACCTTCCGAGTGTTCCTGGCGAACGACTACGTTGACACAGTTTTGACCCTCCGAGTGTTCCTGGCGAACGACTACGTTGACACAGTTTTGACCCTCCGAGTGTTCCTGGCGAACGACTACGTTGACACAGTTTTGTCCCTCCGAGTGTTCCTGGCGAACGACTACGTTGACACAGTTTTGACCCTGCGAGTGTTCCTGGTACGGTGGCGGTTTTTACTTCAAAAACTTTTGTCGGTTAAGTTTAATAATAATAAATAATTTTAATTAGGTAGGTACTTAATTAAAATTATGTCATTATTAAATTAATTAATTAAATTTTATAAAATTAAATTACTTAATTAAAATTAATTATCATTATTAAGTTAAACTGACAAAAGTTACCCTTAGGGAGATAACTTAAAAATTTTAACTAACATATTTATGTATTTGTAATTATCTTTATTATTAAGTATTAATTTTTAGTTGCACATGCACCGCTATTGTTTCACTTTCTCGTCTCCTCCGTTTATCAAAGGTTGGCTGGAAGAAATTGCTTAAAACGATAAGTCCGTCTTTGCATATCAAAGTATATTTTGCTAGTTAATATGTCTTTAATTTCTGTATATTTGGTGTGCAATAAAGGATATTTATCTTATCTTATAGATGTACAACTGTTTGAAATAAAGAATATAAAAAATATAAAATATAAAAATGAATGTGTATAATTGTATGTATATAGAGCGTCGGTGGCGTAACGGATAGGGCCACTAGGTACCTCCTGTCTGGGAGGTCGGTGTTGCGAATCGTGCCACGTACCAATGTGTTTTCGAATTTTGATTTCATAATATAATATGTACGTTTATCCGACGGAAAGACATCGGGAGGAACCCTGCACACTCCTGCAAAAAAACTCGAAGGTTGTGTGTGAAGTCAACCAACACGCACTGGGCCCGCGTGTTCGACTAAGAGCCCTGCGGTGGGGACGTACATGAGCTGATATGATGATGATGATATGTGTGTTATGTCAAATTCTAGTTAGGAACATATTGTTATTTTATATTCAGCTGTATTTAATATTTTTTCCAGTTTGGTTTAAAGGGTTGTTACCATAGTAAAAAAACTCAAAAATTGCTAACGATTTTACTGAAACTAATTAATTTGCTAAAACTTTAGACGACCTACGCAACTATGTAATTTGTCATTCCAGGAAAAATCGTAATAAGATACAAAACAAACTCAAAATATTCGCATTTTTTTAAAGTCTGATACACGCACGAAGCGTTACGCTTCCTCATTTATTATGCGTACCTACAGCGAAGGAGTGGAACTCCTTGCCTGCGTCTGTGTTTCCCGATTCCTATAATTTGGAGGTCTTCAAGGCAAGAGTGAATAGTGCAGCATAATTTGATTTAAAAGGGGTTAAATAATAAAATAAGTGCTACATGATACGTAGAATTTTTACTCGCTGCCTAAATATGAATTTCGGAAAGAAAATAAATTTTGGGGTAATATGGAATACTTTTATTTTACAAGACTATAAATATTTGGGTAAAGATAAAAACCAGTGGATAAATAAAGATGTAAAGAGTGAATGACATTTAAAAAATAGGTAAAAGCGTAACAAATTATTGGTATAACAAATGGTTGACCGTGGAAGTAGTTAAATATAAAAACAACACATTACCTAATTTTAAAATATAAAAAAAGGTTAGGTAACGATCGATCGTCCCCCCGGGTATATAAAATGATCTGATAAATTCCTAAAAAAGTAAATCAAGTTCAATTATCAGCTGTCGAAATTACCCTTCAACGTTATACGTAAAAAAACTTTGGGTGTACCATACTCTTAATAAATTTTAAATCAAACACAAAATTGTTATGATAAAAGGGAGACAGGAGAACACGCAGGCCAGCAGCTGCGCTTGGAGGACGACAGCAGAAATTTGTCGGGCAGGTCGTAATGCTTGATCACCAGTAAGAATCGAGTCCAATAGGCCTTAAATTAGATATGAACAAAAGTTTCACTTCCCTTTTGGTAAGCAGCAGGCAGTTGCTGATCGGCGTAGTTAGCAACACTCCGGGGTATAGTGGTAGTATGCTGATATGTTCGGTCCGTGTGGAAGACCCTTGTTCGGACCGTGTGGAAGACCCTACAACGATGAAATAAAATTTAGTTCGCAACGGCACTAAATAAAATTGGACAGCTATCTCTAAGCATAAATCACTTACCCAGTTAAAAATAGGAGGTCTTGATAATAATAATAATATTTATATTGAAAAAACCTATTTCTACGGTCAACACTCCTCAATTGTTTTCACTCTTTGTCAAAAGCTCGCAATCATTTCCAAATTTTATTTTTATAGACGAACAAGATCAAAAGAGAATTAAATTATGAAACGCAAGAAAGAAGATCGGCTCGAAACGATAGTTTGCGTTTCAACGATACTTTGCGTTTGGTTTTTAGTACAGGAAATCCTAGTTTACCACCAGGCGCCTATGTGATTTGTCCCTGAACCTATTCAGGGTAAATACCTATATTTACTCGTGCGGAAGCTAGAAGCGGGCAGCGCAGGACCGGTCGTCATGGAAATCCTTTGCTTTTGTTCAGCAGTGGACGTGTTATGGCTGATTTGATGATGATGATGAGGTAATTACGTATTATTTATTGATTTATCTGAACGTGGATGACAGGTCCTAAGAAAGCTGGCTTCCGCTAACAAAAATGTCAGTTTCGTCATCCGTCTCGAATCTTGATGTTATTTATTACCCGACTGCCCATAAGGAAAAGCTTTTTTTATCGACACAACGGATAAGCCCTTGGCATCATCTCACCTGATGGTAAGTGACGATGATGCCGAAGATGGAAGCGGGCTTACTAAGATTCCCCAACGCAATGGGGATTTGGCTAACTTATATCTTCAAGCTGGAACACATCAATGCTGTGAACACTGATGTTTGGCGGCAAGACATAGATAAGATGGTGGTGGCTAGCCAGGCGGGCTATGAAAATGCCCTACCACCAACTAAACCGAGTCTTACAAAGTTGACCCTACCGGGAATCGAACCCGCGACCTCCTGGTGTGAAGCGAATGAACAAACCATTACGCCACGAAGGCGGTTAAATAGTAAGGTTTTTCGGGGTATGTACGTATGTATGTCTGTTTTTTTGACTGAGCCTGTAACCTAAAAGGTTTAATGGATTTCGGAGTGCGAGGTGTCGTTAGATCCGTTTTGATCCCGTGAGTGTGACATAGGATATAATTTTGATTTTTATCCGATTGCCCAACACATAGAAGGGTAATGTGTTCATGCAGTAGGGTTTTTAATTTTTACTTAAATTGGTTCGTTTATTTTGTTACATCTGATTTTGTTTGGTTGCTGAGCACCGCGGAGTGGAAGTCTTTCGACCTAATTTTTGAATTATTTCCAAATAGAAGATTTCAACATTACTTGTAATGAGAAGAAAATAGCTTTATATTCAATTCAATTTTATTCCATTAACCAAATTACTTTGTGTAGGAAAACAATATTAAAAATTATCACACATAACGCAATATCACATTTCAATAAATCATAAAACAATCACAAAAGTATAAAATAACAATACAGTCACTTACTCTCACAAAACTCATCAATACTATAATAGCATTTTTCCAACAAAAAGCGCTTTAAAAGTCTTTGGAATACATGCACATTACTAATCGCCTTCAAGTTGGATGGGAGACAATTGAACATCTTTATCTTATATTCCGTGTAGAGGCGGTCATCTAAGGAGACTTTCCCAATCCTTAGTTTAAAGAATATTGCCAGTACCTGTGTCATTCATAAATCAGAGCATCATTAAAAAGTTGCACGAAACTTATTAATTTTTAACACCTACTCCCAAAGTCCCTCAAATCAGGTCCCCCTGACGTCGTCGGCGCCACACCGGCGACCTCGTAAAACCCGACAATATCATCAACAGACCCAATAATTAATGATCACCTCCAAGGTGTCGGCCATGTCGGTGAGAACACTTTTAAAAACTTCGCCAAGCGCGAATTATTAATAGGTTTCTTTCTGCAAGCGAGATTTTAGGGATGTGCTCTGTACTTATCGAAACATCGACAGTTTTGTGTTATGAAAGTTCTAATAGATTAGTATAATTATGCAACGTATACATGATTTTATAAATTCACACATACATTATGGTAAATCTCGTGTATACTATTTTTTTTAAGCGTGACGTAGCAAAATGCTGCACTACAAAGCCGATGACGTCGTCGTAATCATCGAATGTAAACCAAGAATCTTATAATAAGGATAACATTAATATAATAATGGTAAGAGCGTCGGTGGCCTAACGGCTAGGGCCGCTACACCTCCTGTCCGGGAGGTCGTGGTTCGAATCCTGCCACGTACCAATGTGATTTCGAATTTAGATTTCAATTGTACGTTTTTCCGACGCTCTTACGGTGAAGGAAAACTTTGTGATGAAACCTGCTCACGCCTGCGAAGAAACTCGAAGGTTGTGGTGTGTAAAGTCTGCCAAACCGCTCTGGACCCGCGTGGTCGACTAAAGCCCGATCGCCTAATTCAGGGTAGTCTCGAGCTCCTCGATGGGGACGTATATGAGCTGATATGATGAATATTACTATAATTATGTAATTATATAAATGAGTCCGGTAAAATAATCTCCATACTAAATTGGTAAATCATCAGCAGTTTTCACAAACGATTAAAACTAATAGTACGAATTGACCATGGCTTAATTTCTTTGGAGAATCACTAAGACTAATAAGTTATTTATAAGTATATTTTGTAGGATAATTATGCTCGTTGGATTTAAGTTCTTAACTCGGCTTTTTTGTTATCAAACTCAGAAGATATTTTCTTCGTTCTTATTTATTGCTTGTCACAGTTTCTGATATATATTATTATTTAATGTTGTTTCATATAACATCCCGTTGGGGCAATGCAATACCTAGTAGCAGAAACGGTTCGCATATAAAAATCCAGCGAAGTGTGACTCGGGGTCTCACAAACAGGGTTCTGCACCAAAACTTTCACTACCAACAGAACAAGACCTCTCAGTTCATACTTTGCTCTAGGTAAATAGGGGTCTACCTATTCTGGACTTTAGAAATTTAATTGTTCATGTGGGAACGGAAGAAGTTTATACTTTTTATGGATTCTTCTGTAATCTATGCATTTAATTTCATATACTGTGATTTTTCAAGATTTTAGGCATAGTAGTTTCGGAGATAAGGGGAGAATGGTTAATTTTAGACTATCTTCTTAAATAACCTCAAAACCACTTATTTCAAAATTATAAAAAAAATGTGTTTGAAATTCTAATAACAAACACTTCTATCAGTTATATCACATTATATATTTTGAAAAACTTTTTTTTTAACCCCCCAAAAGTGGCCCCCATTTTCGAAATACATTTATTTACGTTATCCTTCTTTCTTTCTGTTACTGACTTACATATGAGTATTAAATTTCAACTCAATCGGTCCGGTAGTTTCCGAGCAAATAGCTGTGACAGACGGACGAACAGATACATGAGTGATCCTATAATGTTTCCGTTTTTACCTTTCAAGGTATGTAACCCTAAAAAAAGTAACTATAATTATAAAGGTATACCTACATAATTTTAATCGACAACTTGCTTCCCATCCCTAGTCCAACAACACCTTGCCACGATGTAAAAATTAGTGAGGAGGGAGATTTTTTAAAGCCTCCATCCACTTCGAGTTAGAGTCGCCACATTAATTCTTCCCGTCGATTACTCGGCAGTTCGCAACTCGCAGATAAAAAATGAGCTCCACCTGAAACTTTGGACGTAATGATGGAAGTCTACAAGTTTGGAAAAATAGGGAAAACGCAGGAGTTTCAGTGAGTCAAGCTTTATGGGTAGAGGTACCGTAGTTACTTGTCCCAGATCTTTTAAGCTATTGCATAGCTTTTATCGCGGGCTTTGAGCGCGGCGACTGAATCAAGAAATTTCGTAACGAAAATAAAACCTAACAGCCCACGCTCGGCCGAGTTCTAAAAAACTTACAGTGCCATCTATTAGCGATTTGCGGTACTAAAAGGATTTTACTGGTGTAACTTTCTTAGTGTTAATTTATTACATATACATCCCGCGCCCCAAGGACTATATGTTACTGGTAAATACTGCATAAATAAAAAATAAATAAATAATTATAATTGCTTAAGTAGATTAATATGCAATAGCTTTACCGCGGCAGTCCCCGAGTGCCACATTTTTCTTTATTATTATTATTTGGCACGAGGCGAAGTGGCAAGAGCACCTCCAGCGGAAGCACAGTCGGCTGCAGTTCAGTGTGAAGGGGATTATTCTTATTATTTTAATATATAAAATTTAAGCGACTCTACTCACTTGGCACGAGGCAAAGTGGCAGGAGCACCTCCAGCGGAAGCACTGTCGGCTGGAGTTCAGTGCGACGGGGAGAGAAAGCGTCGAACTATCCGGGCATTATCGAGGATCGGAGATCCAGCCGCCTTAGGTGACGTTCAAGGTTGGCTGAAATTAGCCCGTTCACGGATAGAACTACGGACTATTACTATTATTATTTTTCCTTTATTTTGGATAACGTGGATCCATAAGGATTTAGAAGTGTTTTTTTATCAATGGCTTAAATTAATCTGACAGAAAGTGATAACCGCCGAATATAGACAATTTCAAAGAGGGCGTTGTCAAAGTTTTTCTGATTTTTCAGAGACCTTTTCAATCCCTTTCTTAGAGTCCCATTCTTCGGGGACCAACTTCTTCATTATCATCATCTTTATAATAGCCGAAAGACGTCCACTTCTTGACAAAGACCTCCCGTAAGGATTTCCACGACGACCGGACAGATGGTCGTCGGGATAGTACAGTTCTCGAGTGGCGACCGCGCACCGAAAGACGAAGCAGTGCATTCTACAACGTAAAGGATATTTGCACTTTTGGGAGGGAACTCCTTGAATGGGTGAAAAGAGTTAGTGGCTCAACGGTAATTAGTCGGTTCTCCTAACTCTGGAGGATTCTATTTCCATTGGCTTTGTTGCTGCTGTAGTTGTTGTCACTCAACTTTGTATAATCCCGTAATTCGAACTGAATTTTTCTTCTAGAGGGAATCCCCACGGCGCGGCACGTTGACACTTTGTGCGTTCGGATAGACGCAAGTTCGGAAATACACGTTCGAATACAGTTCACTTTCACGAACGCAATCTTTTGTTATTATCAGTCGATAATTATCCATTTGTTATTATTGCGATAATTATCACGAATTATCCTTTCGATGTTTTCCTTCACCGTAAGAGCGTCGGATAAACGTACATATGAGATCGAAATTCTAAAACACATTGGTACGCGGCAGGACTCGAACCACGACCTCTTGCCGTTGCGCCACCGATGCTCTATCGTGAGGAAACCTGCACACATCTGCGAAGAAACTCGAAGGTTGTGTGAGAAGTTGACCAACACGCACTAGGCCCGCGTGGTCGACTAAGGCCTGATCGCCCTAATTCAAGGTAGGCTCGAGCCCCTCAGTGGGTACGTATATATGAGCTGATGTGATGATCCTTTCGAGCCCTGCTAAAAATATACCCTATTTTAGAAATTCCTAAATAGCTTATGAGCACATATAACAGCGTCTGGATTGTCCACACATATTATTTATTAACCCTCCTAAAGTGAATGTGAATTTGTATTAAAGTTCGTTCCCGTGCGTTCCGGGCTCCGGGCTCCGGGCTCCGGTCGACAAATCAACGTCCCTTACCGTCGGCTGCGTTTCCAATTTGCGCGGAGACGCGGCGTTCTGGTAAGTGCAGTGTGTGCGCGCCTTTATACAGCTGTGAAGTACGAAATGTGTGGAGGTGGCCGCGACGGCGGTGATAAGAAACCCGGCCAAGTGCGAGTCGGAATCGTGCACTGAGGAGGGTTCCTAACCAACAACTTATACATTTTTGTATTATTATTTTTGGTTTTTGTTAATTTTCTAATAAAGTACTACACCAATTTTGATAAAATGTTTATGGGACCACACGGGAAGCACTAGCTTTCAAATAAAAAAAGAATCATAAAAATCGGCTCACCCAGTCAAAAGTTCTGAGGTAACACACATAAAAAAAACCATTCAGTTGAATTGAGAACCTCCTCCTTTTTGGAAGTCGGTTGAAAATAAAAAAAACAAAGCAAGCGACAGAAAAATACTTTTTTCATTCGGTTCGGACACCTTAGAGCAAGTACGACAAAAAAAATAGCAAAAAAATTCATTTCATGATCGTCAATTGAAATTTGTACTGAAGCCGTTTTTAATATTTGTAAAATCATAAAAAAATAAATGATTAAAATAAATAAATATTCAAATAAATTTCTTAAATTTCCTTCTTAGATAACATAAAAATGTAAAATAAATAATTTTGAACAAAAATAAACCGACTTCAAACAGGAAACTAAGGTTCCCCTCGATTTCTCTGGGATGCCATCATCAGATCCTGGTTTCTTTATCATGGTACCACCCTAGGAATATCTCCTTTCCAACAAAAAAATAATCATCAAAATCGGTTTATAAACGACGAAGTTATCCGCGAACACACATAAAAAAATAAAAAAATATATACGGTCGAATTGAGAAACCTCCTCCTTTTTTGAAATCGCTTAAAAAGATCTAAATTTTTAAATAATTTTATGTCATAATGTAACATAATGTAAATTTAATATGTTTAATAACACAGATGAGATACTAGTTACTTCGATAATAGTCTCTATTGGTAACACACAATCTTTTATACTTAGTATAGTCACGGAATTTAATTGTTTAACAGAATAATGTCTCTTTAATTTGGCCGGGTTATGAAATTAGTTAGACATGTCAATCATCATCAGTCTTATGATCTCGGAAATGTAGGTAGGTACTTATGACCCGGCAAAATTGAAGTTCCGTGAATCTGCTAAATAATTCCATTCCGGGACCGTACATGAAAAGGAGCGTATCCAAAGTGAAGTTTATCCAACCTCTTCGTGCTCCTGTGTAAGTGCATCGAATACATCTGCCGCGTGCACTAATGATAAAATTTATCCGCTATTCTTCGTCGCCTGCGTCACAGGAATGCCTCAGGACTTGCACTACTGCAACACATTGTAGTGAAATCTGCAATTTATTAGAAAATTGTGCGAATTGTGAAAAGCAGCTTTGTAACCAACGGCACACAGTATTACAATATAGCGGCTTACAGTAGTGCAAAGAATGTACTTACGCAGAGAAACTGAAGGGTACTTGCGGGACCGCGGGTGGCGGAGCACAGCCTGGCAAACTTCGCGAGTTTGCCAGGCTGCCTACAGGCTAGTACTGCTAGTACCTACGCCGTGGCGGCATCGTACGACATCAAAGGCGTTGCGCTACTGTAAGCCATATCGTAATACTGTGCCAACAGTCTAAGGAAATGTTTTGACTGTTTGTTAACTATACATTAACGTCCCCACTGCTGGGAAACGGGTCTCTTTCCATACATCGCGAAGATTAGGTTAAAGAAAGAAAGAAAGACAGAAAGAAAATGAATTTATTTTGACAAGCAAGTAAGTATGTACAATATAGGGTCTTAACAAAGGTACGCAATTTTTTAACTGGAGCATGTTCTTCATGAAACTGAACAACTTTCCCCAAGAAACCCATGGTAAATTCGTTTTTGTTTTTTATGAAATTTATTAAATTGCGCAGAATACGCCAGAATACGCCGCGGCAGCGTGGCGGGCCGGCGCGGTTATTGAACTTTGTCAATACGCGGATACCAGCTGGGAGTTGTACTCTGAGCAGTTGATAATTTAATTAAAAAATAATAAATGCGAATTGACCATGGGTTTCTTGGGGAAAGTTGTTCAGTTTCATGAGTACAAGCTCCAGTTAAAAAAGTGCGTACCTTTGTTAAGACCCTATATATAAGGTATAACAAAATTAGCTGAAACTATTTTAACTGGTGCTTCCACCCATGAAACTGAACAACTTTCCCCATAAAACCCATAGTCAAATCTCAAAAAAAAAATTGAACTTCCCATACTAAGTTGCCTGATCAGCTGATCGAGTTAGTATGGGAGAGCCAAATTTTTTTTTGCGTTTTGACTATGGGTTCCATGGGGAAAGTTGTTCAGTTTCATGGGTAGAAGCACCAGTTAAAATAGTTTCAGCTAATTTTGTTACACCTTATATATACATATTTTATAGATTTAAATACTCTGCCAAAAAAGGCACCGTCTCAGCATAATACTTTGACTTTAAAAAAGCCAAAGCGCTGATTTTCAGCCGGCACCGGAACTATGTGGGTAGACCCACGGACGAAACAATACATTTTATATTGTACTAAATCAAACATCTAGGTTAGGTTATACCAAAGTATATAATATATATTAGTACTAACATACAGTATGGACACTACCTGGCGCTCTATAGATTGCGACCTCACCGCATCGTCAATCAGATTAATACAGATTGGTTACAGTTTGGTTGTCGAATGTATAGGATTTCGCCGCTATTTTGTTTGCTCCGTCATTCATTTTTTGAAATGTCATTTCTGGCCCGTTGTATGAAGTGTCCAGGGTGTGGTTATACTCTACCCACGGAGGCCCAGTACGGATTAGTGGAGGTTTTTAAGGCTAGTGGCTAATTACTCCACTGTCAGAACATGCAATGCACGGAAACGGTCGAGAAAATTGCCACTATGAGTCCAACCCATCCGGGTTATGACAGCGCTTTAGGTCAGTTAACCTGAGTGATCTACCGAACCACGCAGGTAGCGTCTCCTCCCGTATGTTGTAGAGGCATTACATAATTGAAAACGCTAAACACGTTAAAAACCGACTTCCATCGCAACACCTTAGTACATTTTTGCATTATTATTTTTGGTTTTTGTTAATTTTATAATAAAGTACTACACCGATTTGATATAAGATTATTGATATGGAACCACACGGGAAGCACTAGCTTTCAAATAAAAAAAGAATCATAAAATCGGTTCACCCAGTCAAAAGTTCTGAGGTAACACACAAAAAAAATTAACATTAAAACATACAGTCGAATTGAGAACCTCCTCCTTTTTGGAAGTCGCTTGAAAATTGATTGCACTGCAAAATGGCGGAACAGACTGATATACACAACAAGAGTACGTAAGTAGGATGCACTAATTGGTAATCTACACTTTGATTGTATCTTAACATTTTTTCTTAACACACAATTGGCTCTTGGCATCGTCTCAGCTCATGGTAAGTGACGATGATGCCGTAGGTGGAAACTGGCTTACCAAGATTCCCCAACGCAACGGGGAGCTGGCTATCTTATCCTCAAGCCGGAAAACATCAATGCTGTTAACATTGATGATTTGCGGCAAGACTTAGACAAGATGGTAAATAGCTAGCCAGGCGGGCTTAGAAAATGCCCTTCGATCTACCAAACTGAATCTTACAAGGTTAGTCTCCGCCGGGAATCGAACCCGCGACCTCCTGATGTGAAGCTAATGTACTTAAGCATTACGCCACAGTGGCGGTTAAATCACACTTTGATTGTATCTTAACAATGTAACAAATAAAGCTTTACTTACTTATTTAAGTGATATTGCGATAGCTCCATAGCTTACGTACAGCCATTTGTTTCCCGTGTCCAGCCGCGCACGCACGGAGCACGGAGCACGGAGCACGGAATTTAGCGAGCTTGCTTTACATGTCATGTATTTTACATAACATGAACTTTACAGTCAACTAACACAATAAATCATGGAAAAGATACGTTCCTGTAGTGTTAAAAGGAGTTAAATTAATTAAATTTTTATTTGAAGTGGTTAAAAATCAGGTAATTAAGTTTTTTAAAGGCTTCAAAAAATTTACCTTACATTTTAACTGTTTGCTGTCTTTATTTACAACCACAGCAAATAATTGTTTTGTGGCTGTTATTTATGTAAAGTGCTGTTTCTCGTCGATTTTTTTTATAATAGACAAATACATAAGGTCATTGGGCCCCTAACCACAGATAAGATACTAGTCAAACTAGGATTCTCTGTACTATGGGAAGAAGAGGCTGATACACATACTTATATACTTAAGCACATATATGTTATGTAGATATTGAATACCCGGACACAAAAGAAAAAAACCTGTTCATCACAAGAATACTTGCCCTTCTTCTTCTATCGTATCGACGACAAGTCATATCTCCTGCCCAGTATGTGGCCACCCTAACGGCGCTATCGGTGGCGTCCACCAGCTCCTCCCGGGTGCAGGTGTCAGGGCACATGGGACATACAATCAGATGGGCCATTGTCTGTGGGGCACCACACCTACACCTCAGGTCCGACCCGTGCGTCAACCCCCACCTAAACTGATTGTCTTTGCTCCGGCCGACCTGAGTGCGGAGTCTTTATTAATCGACTTCCAGACCGGACTCGTCAGATCGTGTCCTGGGGGAAGGCACTCCGAAATGTTTTCCGAAAGGTTGAATCAAACCTATGGCTCCCGGGGACGTTGCCACTGGACCAACAGGTCTGTCAATTTTAAATTGCAGAAATAGTAGCTGTTGCCCGCGGATTCGCGCCCGTGGTTATCGAGAGTGAACGGGGTGTCTTTAGTCTATTCTGAAATTCTGAAATTTAGCTTATTCTGTAATTCCCTTGTAACTATCGGTGAATGTTTTTTTTTTTTTAAATCGGATGAGTAGTTTCGAAAATTATCATAGAAATATAAAAACTTCTTTATAATATTTGTTTAGAAGTATAGATTATCATAAGTTTGAAACCATAAGTTTTGAAATTGTTAAAGTGTGCGGCATTAAAATGGGTCTGTAAAAACAACAACAACAACAAAAAATAAACCCTACCAACATGACAATAGAAGTAACAGAGGTGACCATTTATAGACCCTAGCCAGGATAAAGCAATGCTCCCACCCTTTCTTCCGTAACTCGCCCAGTTTGTGCTCAAAAGCTGTCCGAAGTCCGTGACGTCACAATAGGAAGACCCATTCATACATTAGTATCATTCGCATTCGTACTGACGTCATATCGTTTGCATCGCGGGCGGGAGAAAGGGGAAGTTTGCACAAAATATTTGTATGTAAAGCAGAAAAGCAATCCACTTATGCTGTCTCTTACCTGCACGGCTGTCGTCCGTTACATGCTGTCGTTGAGAGGACAGGGAATCTAGTGGAGAGGTATGTAAAGTAATCATTTTTATTCTAATTTTATTAAAGTGAAACTTTTATTACATCGTCTCATTTTTTTTCGTCTGTGTGTTGCATGTCGCGCGACGGTCGCTTTCGTCTGACGGTATGATCGTTTCGTCCTCTGTACCGTAGCGAGAGCAGCCATGATCTTTTCGTCTTCTGTATTTTACCGGTTTCACTTTTACCGTGGTTTCATAAAACCACACATTTACTTTTTCTATTGTAATTTGTTTTAGTTTTAATTTATGTCTTTAATAAAAACAATTAAGAGCCTTAATGAGAGAAATAATTGATAATCAAATAATTGATTTTAAAAAGCTTTAATTGATTAAAAATAAGGATATTTTAATATTCATACTTAAAGCTTCTGTAGGAAAAATTGCTAATTAGCAATAACGCCGCATATTACATTTTGTTTTCTTTTGTTTTTATTTTTCTGTTTCCTTCTGCAACAATAAAAACATATTTTCACGATTATAATTAAACAGCACTCAATCAGTTATTATTAATTGAGTAACTAGGTAAGGACAACTCAGAAAACTTAACCAAAGTATACTTAACGAAAGACTAGTGGCAAAGACTAGTTTTAATTCCAGACTCAAAATGATATCACCAAACCACAGATTACTAAATAGTTACTTCGACCAAACTTCCAAAATCTTTACCAACAATAGCGACTCCACGTCCTTCCTTACTAACAATTTGCCGAGGACTTACCTCTTCATAAAGAGGGTAGGAATTTTTCTTTATTGTCGGGATTATTTGAGCGGCCCTCGTGAAAGCTTTACGCGATCTCGAGATGGCTGCTGCTGCTTGCGATCTCCTTTACGGCCTTATCAAAGTGCCGTTCACCTTTATTAAGTTATTGGCAAGGGTTCTTGCAAGTTACGGCTCTTTGCTTGAATATATTTTATTATCTGTGGAGGTTATAGGTTTTTTCATTCATAATGTTTGATTAAACGATTGATTAAACTTGTATTTTGATTGTAGGAAAATAAATTAAGGCTTAAAGATTGTTACCCAAGGGATGAAATTAGTGACTTTCATCCGAGTTAAACACTATTTTTAATTAGGAAAGTAAATAAAGCCAGAAATGAAAAAAAAGCTTATTAAAAAAATAACACAATGGGCTAAATAAGTATATTACAATACATTAAAAAAAAGAATTTGCATCAATCTGGCTTTCACGCATTTTTTTTACGCGCAACATTTTACAAGCGCCATAGCATAGAGCCAGCTTCAAAGAAAAAATTACGCTGCTTTTTGGCGGTTCGTTATACATTTTTTTCTTAAAATTTTACCTCTCACCATAAAAAAAACTTATTATTTGTACAAAAGTATCCGAATGGTAATTATTAGATACCTAGTATTTATGTTGCTGCTCGCGGGATTTTTTCTTCCTAAAAATCTTAGTCGGACTATTACGAACATTTGAATTTTGCAAAATCGGTCCAGCCATTCTTAAGTTATGCTTTTATCGAAGGACATCATTTAATTTTGAAGGTTCCGTAGTCAAAACTAGCCATGTCCTCCTGTCTGTCTGTCTGTCCGTTGGTATGTCACAGCCGTTTTCCCAGAGACTATGCTAGTAACTAATTAGTAATCTGTGACTATGCAGATTACAGCTAGTTAAAAATTATCTTCTAGAATACCAAAAAACATTGCCCACCGCGTCCTTCCTACCTACCTTACAGTATAGTAAGTGACACTTATCAGCAGGTAAAAAAAATCATATTATGTTTAAGTATATCATAAATATAATATATATTACTACAACACGGCTGACCGCATCCTGCACGCAATCGCAGCCCTGGGCCACGCTGAAAACCAGCCAGCGCTGTGTTGCAGCATAAGCCGCACGCAGTATATGCTGAGCGCGGTGCGTGATTATTGCACCACACACACACACATCATACATTGATAGTATTTTTTACTCTACTTGTAAAATTAGGTACTGTTAATTTTTTATTTTTCTTCTCTCTTTTTTCAAACGACTTCCAAAAAGGGAGGAGGTTCTCAATTCGACTGTCTGTTTCTTTTGACTGGGTGAACCGATTTTTATAATTCTTTTTTTATTTGAAAGCTAGTGCTTTCCGTGTGGTCCTATATAAATTTTATCTAAATCGATGTAGTACTTTTTTTAGAAAATTAACAAAAACCAAAAATAATAATGAAAAAATATATTAAGTTGTTGCGATGGAAGTCGGTTTTTTAGCGTGTTTAGCGTTTTTATTTTATTTTATTCCAACATTATGTATGTGTGTTTGGTGACAAGGAATCTATAAATGTCTTATGTCTTATAAATCTGAAATTTGGTATGGTTATACAAAATTTGTATTACAAATCTGAGATACCTGTAAAGTAATGGAATTAAATATGTTTATTTTTTAACTTTCTCGACGCCGGAGTACGGTCCTTACGTACTAAGGTAGAGGAAATACTGTTATCGCGAAAAAATGTTATTCCAATTTTCGTAAAAAATTGTTCTAATATCATTAACACATACCGAAAAAGGCCTCCCCCGAGGATTTCCACAACGACCGGTCCTGCGCTGCCCGCATCCATCGGCTTCCCGCGATCTTCACCAGGTCGTCGGTCCACCGTCCTCCGTCGTCCTGCCCGCCTCAAATCCTTGGGGGAGGCCTTTGTCCAGTAGTGGACGTTTTTCGGCTGATATGATGATGATGATGATACCGAAAAACCGCATATCTCAATTCCGTCCGTCATGCTAGCTCCGGAGGCTAAATCTAGTCCGATTGACGGACTTAAGAGTTGTAAATTATTTCATTGAGGGATCATCAAATTTTTTTTCGTACCGTCAAACGGAAGCGTAGCTGTCATACAACAAAAACTGTATTTTTTTTCTCAAAAAGGGCTTTTACGATTTCGATGGAACTTTACATGTCGGAGTTGCTTACGTTTATCTATTTTAGGGTGACACCCATTGGTTTAGGAAAAATCTTGTTTGTAAGGTTCTCCTACAAATAAAATTAAAACTTGCTATTTACTCACAAATGGTTGGAGCTATTGAATTGTCATGTATTACGAATAAGTATATATTTTGTCACGCAATATGAATTCATCAAAATTATTAAAATATAATATGTATGTATGTATAATTTTTTTATTGCACACAAGTAATAATCATAAAATGGTTATATGTTAATATGTTAGATTTTTGTATGAAAAAAACAGTAATGAAAAAAATTGTCGAGAAAGTTTAGTGCGGGCTGCCGTACAATTTATTAAATTATGTACTCAATCGTACGTGTAAGTGGGGGTGTTTTATTTTGTTCAAGTCATCATTATATCAGCCACAAATCGTCCACTGCTGGACAAAGGCCTCCCCCAAGGATTTCCACGACGACCGGTCCTGCGCTGCCCGCATCCATCGGCTTCCCGCGATCTTCACCAGGTCATCGGTCCACCGCGTGGGAGGCCTGCCTACGCTACGTTCAAGTACCGATCATTTTTCCTATAAATTATTGGTTTACTAAACTATGTTTTTAAGTAAAGCGTCGGTGGTGTTATGGTTAGGGCCGCTACCTCCTGTCCGGAAGGTGGCGGTTCGAATCCTGCCACGTACCAAAGTGTTTTCGAATTTCGATTTCATATGTACGTTTATCCGACGCTCTTACGGTGAAAGACAACATCGTGAGGAAACCTGCACACGCCTGCGAAGAAACTCGAAGGTTGTGTGTGAAGTCGACCAATCCACACTGGGCCCGCGTGGTCGACTAAGGCCACCCTAAGTAAGGTCGCCCTAAGTCAGGGTAGGCTTGAGCCCCTCGGTGGGGACGTATATGATGATGTTTTTAAGTGGTGGTTTTTAGGGTTCCTTACCCAAAAGGTGCCAACAATGAACCCTCCATTCTAAAATGCACAAAATTGGTACATCAGCTGATCGATTTGTATGAAGAGTAAAATTATTTCATGCGATTTCAGCAAACTCGTAGGACAAAAGTTATTCAGTATGATGAGTAGAAGCCTCAGTTAACGGGACCTACACCAATTTTGTTACAGCCTGTATAAATAAAATTCAAAATCAAAGGGAGACCTCCTTTTCTATATTGTGCCTGTACGAGAGAGCCTAAAGAGAAGGGAGTGGATCGAGTGCACCGACAGCTGGCGCCATCTAGTCATTGGATCTTCATTCATTCATTCGATCTTCGCAATCGACACGGCCACCGACCGCCGCTCATTATTTTTCAATATTTCATAATTTACCTGAATTTACCTGAGTGAATTGTGCTACTACTTTCCTTGATATTGAAACTACTATCAAAAAAAATAAACTGTATGTGTTGTGTTCTATCATTTAAAATAGCTCCAACAGGGCCCCTATACAAGAAACATGATTAAAATCGAATCAAAATAATTTATTTTAAATAGGTTTTTACGCACCATTTTAATTAATCAAAAAAACTTATTGTCTATTACAAATAATGTCATGATTCAGATTACAGTCTCAGGTAAAGGTATTTGTTATAGAATCATCATATATTCTTTGTCATTTACAAAATCTATTATTATAATATCCTCTAGAGCACGAGCATTTTTTGACATGAATCTTGAATTTATTCTCTGACAAACTAGTTACATTTTCTGGAATATTATTGTAGAATCTTATACACTGCCCCACAAATGACTTTTAAACCTTACTCAGTCTCGAAAAGGCTATATCTATTTTATTTACATTTCTTAAATTCAAATTATGCCTGTCAATGTTTTAAATAAATGCAAATTCTTACTAACGTACATGATGTTTTCAAATATAAATTGGCTAGCAACAGTTAAAATATTAATTTCTTTGAACTTATTCTTCAACGAGTCACGTGATCGCATCTGATAGATCGCGCAGATAGCTCTTTTCTGCAAGATGAAAATAGTTTCTATATCAGCTGCATGCCCCCACAGTAAGATGCCATAAGACATTATACTATGGAAGTAGCTAAAATACACTAGTCTCGCAGTACCTACATCCGTAAACTGTCTTATTTTCTTAACGGCATAAGCAGCTGAACTAAGCCTTCCCGCTAAAGTTTCAATGTGTGGTCCAAATTGAAGTGAAACATCCAAAGTTATACCAAGGAACACCACAGTATTTATAAATTATATTGTTTTACTGTCTAATATAAATGTCCATCTAACCAGAGGTACTGGGTTCAAATCTGGACAGCCAATGTACCAATGAGTTTTTCAAAAACTTACGTACATATCATTACCGATTGCTTTAACGGTGAAGGAAAACATCGTGAGGAAACCTGCACAGGCCTGCGAAGAAACTCGAAGGTTGTGTGTGAAGTCGACCAACCCGCACTGGGCCCGCGTGGTCGACTAAGGCCTAATCGCCCTGACTCAGGGTAGGCTCAAGCCCCTCGGTGGGGACGTATATGAGCTGATATAATAACTGTCTAATATTACACTATTATTGACATTCTTTACATTTGGCAAACAAAATTTTTATACATTTTGTTTTCTTAGCATTTAATAATAAGTTGTTCACAGTCAATTACTTCAGTATCTTTGAGAGAGTGTTTTTTACTTCGTTAATTTAGTTTTCTTTCCTATTCACTTTAAAAATAAGAGAAGTATCATCCGCAATCATTACAGCTCATATAAGTCCCCACCGAGGGGCTCGAGCCTACCCTGAATCAGGGCGATTAGGCCTTAGTCGACCACGCGGGCCCAGTGCGGGTTGGTCGACTTCACACACAACCTTCGAGTTTCTTCGCAGGCGTGTGCAGGTTTCCTCACGATGTTTTCCTTCACCGTTAAAGCAATCGGTAAGTATGTACGTAAGTTTTTGAAAAACTCATTGGTACATTGGCCGTCCAGATTTGAACCCGGTACCTCTGGTTAGATGGACCGAGTCGTTACCGGTTGAGCCACCGACGCTTTTAATAAATCAAACAACACAATATTTCCAGATGTTGCACTATAAAATGCAAATCATTTACGTAAACAAGGAAAATAAAAGGCCCTAATATGGAACCCTGGGGCACACCCATTTCACTCTAGACCCAGATGAGTTCGTGCAATTTTTTAGTTCTTTTTGTGTTCTGTTGTCTAAATACGAATTTAAAAGACTGAAAGCCCCATTCTATACACCCTAATGCTTAAATTTCACAAGTAATGTTTTGTGTTGGATCTTAATCTTTTCAAACACCTTACTAAGAACTGGCAGCACAGAACCTGGTCTGTAGTTGCCCGGATCAGTTTTTAAACCGGATTTATATAAAGGTATCACTGTACCAAGCTTCATGAGATCTGGAAAGACGCCAATATCAATGCAAAAATTAAAAGACAAGCTAAATGTGGCGCTAAAGTATCAATTACATTACTGATCAAGCTTACCGATAATCCCCAGAGGTCTTCGGTTCTTTTCACTTTAAGAGATTTAAAAGTATTTACAATAGTTTTTGGTTCAATTACTCTGAAAGAGAATTTTTGATCACAAATACTAACATTATCCTTTAGCAACCTTTGAGCATACATAGGTGATGAGTTTAGGGCTTCAGTAGATAGCCAGTTCCCCATTGCGTTGGGGAATCTTGGTAAGCCCGCTTCCATCTTCGGCAACATCGTCACTTACCAACAGGTGAGATGTTGTCAAAGGTTTACCAATTGTTAATAATAAAAAAAAAGTAGACTTAAGTAAAATATTTGTGAAAAAAAAAATCGAATTCTTTGGTTACATCGGCATTCGAAACTATTTTACCTTGATCGATCTGTTTTTTCTCGAAAAAATATCTTCTACGATGGTACGGAACCCTTAATGAGCGACTTGAGTATCATTATTTTCCCACCTACGTCACAGATTACTAAATAGTTACTTCCTACGTAACCGCTATTTCAAAAAATGTGAAAGTATTTGAAATTGTTTGCATATTATAACTTATTTAGAAGGAAAATTATCACGGCCAAGTAGGCTTTCTTTGTTAGGAAGTAATAGTCGAGCAACTTAAGACGTGCAGTTGGATATGTAAAAGTTCACAGAATTACCATACAGAATGTTTGACACAAACTGTAAAGATAACTTTGTTTTTAGGGTTCCGTACCCAAAGGGTAAAAACAGGACCCTATTACTAAGACTCCGCTGTCGGTCCGTCTGTCACCAGGCTGTATTTCATGAACCGTGATAGCTAGACAGTTGAAATTTTCACAGATGATGTATTTATGTTGACGCTATAACAACAAATACTAAAAAAAAAGGAAGGTCTCCATACAAAAAACGTGTTTTTTAAACAGAAACTAGCGCTGTCTACTATGATGGTACGGATCCCTTGTGTGCGGTTCTGACTCGCACTTGGTCGGTTTTTTTAAAAGACTACGGATCCCTACTTCGCGCCAGGTCTTACACGCACTTGGTCACTTTTATTTATAATGATTATTATAATTCATCTATTTTGTTCACTATAATAGAAAAAAAGTAAAAAAAAAATATATTGGATGTAATATTAAAATTTGATAATAATTTGGGGTTATACAATTATTGACATCTAATTATGTTTTTAATGTAATATTTTAAATACTACTAACATAGTTTTAAGGTAACTAAAAAAATATGAACATTTTCTGAATTAAATATTAAAATAGGTAAAATAAATAAATAATCGAAGTAATACAGCACGAGTACTAAAGTAACCGACATAGCTCACAAAATCCCTAAACTGTAGTGGCAGTGGGCAGGGCGGGCACATAGCTCGTAGAACAGATTGCCGTAGTGGTAGTAAAGTTCTCGAGTGGCAACCGCGCACCGGAAAACGTTGCGTAGGAAGGCCTACCACGCGGTGGACCGACGACCTGGTGAAGATCGCCGGAAGCCGAAGGATTCGGGCAGCGCAGGACCGGTCGTCGTGGAAATCCTTGGGGGAGGCCTTTGTCCAGCAGTGGACGTTTTCGGCTGATATAATAAGGTTTCTGCCGTCGCCCACCATAAAGATTACACGAATATTGACTACATTTCTTGTATCACTTTCAACACACTTCATAGATAAACTACGTCACACCTCGGTCACTGGCGATCAAATGTATGAAACAAACGCGTTCCTACGCTCACAGTCTAAGCTCGTGTAGGTGAACGCGTACCATGCTTGTGTGAGTGAGATAAGACGTACTAGCCGATACCTGGGAGCTCACGAGAGGGGTGGGCGGCACTTTCGACGGGAGGCAGGGAGTGACCATACTGTACGTAGTACTCTTTATTATACTGTGACTATGGCCTACGAGTCTGGGATATGTAAATAATAATGACAATTAAAACTGAATTATTATGAATAATTTTAAATTAGAGCGCCTTGAGAGCTTGCTTGTCTATGGACACCTTACCACCTTATATTCAGTTCGGTTTTTAAACAGCTAATTTCCTCATTTCAGGACACGTCACAAGCATTTCCGGTAAATTTCGCGCGGAGTAAAAATTAAATTTAGAACTGCCATCCTACTTGCGTTTAAAGTTATCCAAAAAGTGCTCTTTTTACAATGACATAGAGCTCAAATGGAGTGTAGAAAGTATTGTTGTGGTTAAAGGGGATGGCTCTGACACTTCGCGAGGTTACGAGGTGACTGCTTAAGGTGCAAATGGCTCATTTAAATTTTAAAGAACAAATTCTTTGCGAACTTCTATTTTTTCTGTGTTATGTTTTAACTTTATATATTACTAGCTGTCCCGGCGAACTTCGTTCTACCTTACACTACACTACACTACGCTGCCCTACCCTACCCTACTCTACCCTACCTTACCCTACCCTACACTACCCTACCCTACCCTACACTACCCTACCCTACACTACCCTACCCTACACTACACTACCCTACCCTACCATACGCTACACTACCCTACATACACAACACTACACTATCCTACCTAACACTACCTAACCCTACACTACCCTACCCTACACTACCCTACCCAACACTACCCTACCCTACACTGCCCTACACTACACTACCTACCCTACCCTACACTACACTACCTACCCTACCCTACCCTATCCTAACTACACTACACTACACTACCCTACCCTACCCTAAAACCAAATATTTTTTGACTGATATTTTTTTATTAATGAATATCATATTTTTATGCTTATTATCTTATTCCCGACGAAGACAAATGCAAAAACACAAAAATCATAAAAATTGGTTCAGCCGTTCTTGAGTTATAAATGGTGTAACTAACACGACTTTCTTTTGTAGATATATATAGAAGATGATGTCTCGTTTTTCGTATAATTTACTCTGAAGTATAATAGGTACAAGTTGTCGCATAAGTCACAAAGAGGTTGCTACTGGTTATATATTTTTTTAAATGTTCATTAATTCATCGTTCATTACTATAAGACAACTAGCTGTCCCGGCGAACTTCGTACCGCCTTACATTACATTACACTGCCCTGCCCTACCCTACACTACCCTACACTACCCTACACTACACTACCCTACCCTACCCTACACTACCCTACCCTACCCTACATACACTACACTACACTACCCTACCCTACACTACTCTACACCACCCTACACAACACTACCCTACCCTACCCTACACTACCCTACCCTACACTACCCTACCCTACCCTATCCTATCTCTCAAGTTGGATCGAACTGCACATGGTGTGCGAATTTTATTATAATCGGTTAAGTGGTTTAGGAGTCCATTGAGGACAAACATTGTGACACGAGATTTATATATATTAAAAAGATAAAACAAAACTCATGGGGATATTTTAGAGTTAGGTTTTGAATATTACGTCACGTAAATGACCGCCACATCGACGAGCTCTTTCGAGAGCATTTCTCATAGTTTTCTCAGAACATGAGAAGTTATCAACCGTATTTCAGCTCGGATGTTCATCTTTACCTGCACGATTGGCCTGGGTTCGTTAATTATTATTATTAATCATTTATTTCAGACATAGGCAGGTTAGTATATTACAAAAATCTTAAAATTAATATTAGTATACAAATTGATAATGAATACCTTTTCTTTTAAGTAACTTCAGAGAAAGATAGTCTGGCGCTGTTAAGGCTTTAAGATAATTTAATGCGAGCAGGTTGATACATGTTAAAATAATATCGAACGTAAAGTCTATTCATTTTAAGTTCAATTCAAGGCGGGCTTCAACGTGGCTGTTACGTTAAAACCGAACGCCCAATTCTCGATTTTTACATGTTTTTATAACTTTTCTTCACTTTCAAATAATTCAAAAAAATATATTTTCAATAGTGTCCGATTTTTGTGTGTTGGTTTCATTCAACATTAACTACATGTGTTTTCGAGAAATTTTGCAATTAATGCCAAAAACAGGGTATACAGTATATTTTTTACATCAAAAGTGGTAATATTTTTAAATTTGTTTTCAGTAGATTTTTTATTACTTTAAGTATATAATATATTTTTTCCACAGTGATAGCTTTACAGTCTTTCAAAAATCTAAATTGAATATTGTCATATGACCCATCTTAAGGGCACACCCCGGACACTACAATCAAAGGGCGAGAAATGACATTTCAAAAATCGAATGACGGAACGAACAAAATTACGGCGAAATCCTATACGTTCGAGAACGAAACGGTAACCAATCTGTATCAATCTGGGTGACGAGGGGGTGAGGTCGCAATCTAGAGAGCGGCAGGGAGTGTCCATACTGTATGTTTGTACTAATATATATACTTTGTTAAGGGCCTAAATCTGGGGAACGAGCGGGCCAGTTAAATAATTATAAATGTAACTAGAAATGTCATATTTTTTTTAGTTATTAAAAAAATGAGTGCTTTCGGCTGCACCTCACCTGATGGTAAGTGCCGATGCATCCGATAAAACACGTAAGCTCAAATAGTGCCTATTCACTCTCCTCTTGAATTATACGAATCGGGGAATACAAACGGCGGCAGGGAAAATCCCGTCGTGACTTTTGCATGCTTTTGCGTCACTGCTACTTCTGCACTAATTAATTTTGATTTCGGTAGTTAGTTTTTTTTTAAATTCATTTTTTTACAAGTAAACCAGAATTGTTTATGTTGCAACACTTTCGTGAAACCGCTAAGTGAATTTTTTTGATGGGATTTGTAGTCCAGGCATTCATAGTTTTAATTTAGTATTTTTCGCGACAGAGTGGTCGACCTCACAATGCGGTTGCTGTAAATGCTTTCAAGAACTCCACATAAAAATGAACAGAAATAACTTATTAATGACTGTCTCAAAAATCTTGTACTTAGAGACGTTAATATATTTAAAGAAAACGCAACGCCCTCTTGTGTATATTTTGTCGATCCACAAAGTCACCATCACAAATTAAAAGTTTACAAAACTAAAAACAGACTTCAAAAAGAAATTCACAAGTATAAAATAATATTTTAACACATTATGAATACACAAAATTAACCAAGAATAACGAAATCAAAGGTAGGTATGAATCAAATTAGGGGCCTAAAAATTTTTTTTGAGGTCGGTACCAGCAAACAGCACAATAACCTATTAAATGTTTTAGATTCAATGAACTCACCTGATCTTAGCACCTGATGGTAAGTGACTACACAGTACACTAAAGTAACTTTTCCTTCGTCTATTGTGGTGACAATGATGCCGAAGATGGAAGCGGGCTTAACAAGATTCCGCAACGCAATGGGGATCTGGCTACCTTATCTTCAAGCTGGAACACTGATGTTTGGCGGCAAGAGTTAGATAACATTGGTGGTAGCTAGGTGGGCTCAGAAAAACATCCTATTACCAATCAAACCGAAACTTACAAGTTGACCCTGCCGGGAATCGAACCCGCGACCTCCTGGTGCCAAGTGAATGGACTAGCCATGACACCACGGAGGCTGTTAAAAATTTAACCCTGAGTGAAGTAGATAGTCAATAACATAATAATTTTGCCACGTTTCTTTCGAAGCACTCATGAAGGTACGCCGCCGTAGGAAAGTCCCATATAATCCTGACGGATGGTGCACATTCAATGGCAGAAGGTAGAGCTTGGTAGAGCCTTAAGAACGAGCATTATTGTCGAGGAGCAATTTATCAAGTGCTGTGATGGATCGAAACGAATTATTGATAAAATGATCTTGTCTAAATTATTTTACGAATTCAGCATTAATGTAAGCGTGTATTTTTGTGTTGGGTGCCCCGAGTCCCTCCGTGGGGATGTATATGAGCTGATATGATGATGATGAGACTATGATATTAAAAATGAATTTTGAAAATCGGTCCACAATTGACGGAAAAATCGGTGTACTTACATTTAAAAAAATATACAGTCGAACTTAGTACCTCCTCCTTTTTGAAGTCGCTAAAAATAAGTCTGTTCTGTTATCGGTATACTTAGCTCATATTAAAATCAACATGCAAAAATAAAAAAAATAAAAAAAATAGATATTTTACAGTAACAGTCTTTCTCGGTCAAATAATTCATCAACATTGTGGAATCTTTTTTAAAATATAGCCAGTAATATCTATTTCAAAATATTTATACAAATCAGGTGTACACTCAATTACACTCTTTCTGATGTTCATAAAATAGTAATGGCATAACATACTCATAGTGTTAAAGTTTGAGAACAAATTTAAAACAACACAAACAACATACAGTTTGTATAAGGTTAGCACTTTTTTAAGAATTTTTACAGACATTACCGCTATGGCACACTTGAATGGTAGTAGGATAAAATAATTAAAAAATACCCCTGGCAAATAATTTAAAAACTACGTGTGCAAAATTTCTTAAAAATCGGTCTAACAGTTTCCCCGCTAAACAGTTGGACGGACACCCACACATACTTTTTTTATTCACAATTGGTAAGCCCTTGGCATTATCTCACCTGTTGGTTAACACTTGGCGGCAAGACTTAGATAAGATGGTGGTAGCTAGCCAGGCGGGCTTAGAAAATGTCCTACGACCAACCAAACCGAGTCTTACAAGTTAACCCACCGGGAATCCAACCCGCGACCTCCTGGTATGAAGCGAATGGACTAACCATTACGCCACGGAAGTGGTTACATTTTTTCTCGACCACTGTTTTGGCGTCTGTTAGTGTATAGCCTATAGAGTACATTTTCAGCTACGTTATCTCGAAGTTCAGTTTCGGGCGATCATAGCCTTCTATTAGCTTCTTCGTCGCTAGAAGATAAAAATCTCAAATTTTTAATTGTCCATTGACTCTGCGACTTTTCACTTTTCTCTACCCACCTGCCACTCCAGATTACGCCCGACTCCTATCCTAAATGCCACAATGATCCTGTTAGATCCTTAGAACTAATGAGATTAGTTTAAACGTGCATCTGGCTGGCTAGGACTTGGACATCTTCTGGAGACGCTGTGTGAGCTAGAGGGGGAAGCGAGTTGTATTGATTTAAAAAAACTTTACAGTGTAGGTATACCTCGTACGTAGATTGCAGTTTAAGTTTAAATAGTCAAGTCCAGCATAGTTTCATTATATCAGCTCATATATACGTCCCCACCGAGGGGCTCGAGCCTACCCTGAATTAGGGCGATCGGGCCTTAGTCGACCACGCGGGCCCAGTGCGGGTTAGTCAACTTCACACACAACCTTCGAGTTTCTTCGCAGATGTGTGCAGGTTTCCTCACGATGTTTTCCTTCGCCGTAAGAGCGTCTGATAAACGTACAATGAGATCGAAATTCGAAAACACATTGGTACGTTGCAGGAGTCGAACCACGACTTCTAGGATAGGAGGTAGCGGCCCTTGCCTGGTAAGCATAGCTTACTTTTTAAAAATAAACGCCAATATAGAATACAATTGGATAGTGAAAACTTGCCAAGTAACACCAGTAGCACAGAAAATAACAAATTTCATTTCAAGGCTCCCCCTTCCTTAAAATAAGCAACTCGATACACGATGTTTCAAACATCGAACGAAATAGCTTGGAAATAAAGTTCTTGTCAGCTTGTACTGCAACGTGGCTGTTACGTTAATCGCTGCGGATGAATTGTGCGAAAATTGTAGGTAGTTATTAATTATCGACTGACTCAGTGGCTCAGTGGTTAGTGCTCTTGACTACTGATCCGAGAGTTGTGGGTTCGATTCCCACCCAGGGCAAACATTTGTGTGATGAGCAGATTTGTTTGCTCTGTCTCTGGGTGTTAAATATCTATTTAAGTATGTACTTAAACTTATATACGTATTTCTATCAGTCTCTGGTTCCCATGTCACAGGGAATCCTACTTTGGGGTCAGATGATCATGTGTGATTTGTCCCAGAAAAAAAAAATATAAATAAAATAAGATGAATTTCCAAAAAAGTAAGAAAACATTTTTATTTATTTAATATTGTTTTGTTAAGAAGGTTATAAATTATCATAATGTTCGATTAAAATTGCAGCAGTTCTATGATTACAATTAGAAAAAAGGGTGCATTAGGATATTTTTTTTCTTTTGTCTCTGTTTTAAAATAGAATTCGAGGAATCACTCCTCATATCCTGTAAATTATAAAACAATTTTTTTTATATAAAAAATCCTAAATTGAAGTAAAAAATGGTTACAAAGTTAGTCGTTGGCGACAGTATAAGCCTTAAGCAACTGAAACCTTTTTACATTTTCTGATATTTGGAAAAGTCTTAGATATAAATATTTCAATTTGAAATGCCGTAGCTATGATTAGAGAAACTACTATAGAACTTGGTACCTACCCATTTAGATCTCTGTCATTTTTTTTGGCATCAAACTTGGCTCTCTTTAACATTAACGCGTTTTGTTGGGATAGAGTTTAAATCAACTGTTTAATCGACCACAACCTCATCCCTTAACTGGCAACATGAAGGTACGCACAGACCTCACTGAGAGATTAGCCGGTGAGTATGAGGCGAGTTTATTACACTGCGCCACTTACAGGCAATCTTGAGTGAAAAGGGGTGGTTTTACATTGTCAGCGATGGCTCGTTACACTCGAGACCGGGTATTGTCCGTGTGAACTGGACTACAGCTCTGCTGTTGTGACAATTTCAAATCACAATTTCTAAGTATGTAAAAAACTTGAGAAGAAACTCGAAGGTTGTGTGTGAAGTCGACCAACCCGCACTGGGCCCGCGTGTTCGACTAAGACCCGATCGCCCTAGTTCAGGGTAGGCTCGAGGCCCTCGGTGGGGACGTATCTATGAGCTGATATGATGAAGTAAAAACATAACAACAAGCGAAGAGTCAGGTGTTTTATTGCGAAAATTAAAAGTCGTATATGTTTTCAAGCGACTTCCAAAAAGGTTCTCAATTCGACTGTATGTTTTCTTTATGTGTGTTACCTCATAACTTTTGACTGGGTGAACCGATTTTTATGATTCTTCTTTTAATTGGAAGCTACTGCTTCCCGTGTGGTCCCATATAAATTTTATCAAAATCGGTGCATTAATTTATTAGAAAATTAACAAAAACCAAAAATAATAATGCAAAAATGTACTAAGTTGTTGCGATGGAAGTCGGTTTTTTAACGTGTTATCCTTCAGCCGGTAGTGGTAAACCGCCCATCGGCTCGTAGACGGACGGCAGAAAGTTAAGACGCCATTACGTGAGTCGGACAATTAAATCTGCCTTCATTGAGGTGGGTCGTTAGAGGTAAGTCCATCTGTCGTGTCCACGGATCAGAAAAATAAGGTTGGATTGGAAACGTGCGCTGGGCAGACGAGCCACAAGTATGATTAGATAATCATACTTAACCGAAGGCGTCGGTGGCGTAATGGCTAGGGCCGCCACTTCCTGTGCGGGAGGTCGTGGTTCGAACCTGCCACGTACCAATGTGATTTTGAATTTAGATTTCATATTGGTGAAGGAAAACATCGTGAGGAAACCTGCACACGCCTGCGGAGAAACTCGCAGGTTGTGTGTGAAGTCGACCAACCCGCACTGGGCCCGCGTGGTCGACCAAGGCTCGATCGCCCTAATTCAGGGTAGGCTCGAGCCCCTCGGTGGGGACGTATATGAGCTGATATGATGAATGAAACTTAACCGAAGCAAGCGTTCAAACTTTTTATTTGCGTGTGGTTGTGTGTAACGTACAGACTCTCGAAATGGTGTGAGACACAATTGCAGCCCTGTGTTCTTAGTGTGTTTTGTTTATTAGTGTGCGCAATTCGTGCATATGTATTATTATTGCTTGTGTAGTGAAGTTGATGGGTGGGAGAAAGGCGGCGACGCTGGTTTCCAAACAAAAGCGTGACTATTGCTAATCCAACCTTATTAATCTTATCCGTGGTCGTGTCGGTCAAGAGAAAAAGTTTCAATAGTTCTTCTGAAGGGGATAAATTGTAAGTTTTTGCTCGGTATATGAGCCTTTGGGGAATGGCGACAATATTTTGAGATGTATCAAGGGTTTCTCGGGATATTTTGCAATAGAACAAAAATGCCTTTAGGTTCTATCATTTATTTATTTTGTTTTAGGAAAATTCACAGACAAGTAATTTCCGTTAATAACATAAAATTAGTTAAACAATGCTTATTACGAATTTCCACCGATAGATATTTAAAGTACTTAACAGAGATTAACTTCTAAAAAATACTTATATTAACAACTAGCTGTTCCCCGCGGCTTCACCCGCGTGGACAACGTTTTTATGACTTTTCGAGGGTGCGCAGTGCGCGAGCCGCAAGGGGCTCGCGAGCGTGAAAAAAAAGTGGCTTACGTGTTAATCCAGGTCCTAATCTGTCTACCTACCAAATTTCAGCCAGATCCGTACAGTAGTTTTTGCGTGAAGAATTAACAAACATACACACTCACAAACTTTCGCCTTTATTATATTATTATTATAGTGTGATAAAATAAAAAAAATGAGCAAAATAGAACTTTATCAACAAGTCAATGACAACACTGACAATTATTTGTATGTTAGGATGCAAAAAGAATATACATGCTATTGTTAACAATAGAGATATACATTCATGCATTTCAGTTATAGCTATCGAAAAATAGGCTAGCAAGTGCTCGGCGAGTCGATGTGGCGCTGCTGGTGCAGAAGAGGTCAATATCAGGGTCAAGTTTGTTAAAGTTGTGAAGGAGTTTTTTCGGTAATTAGTTCACTATCATCTTCATTTCCATTACGAATGGTCCAGCGGCTTCACGCAACCTTCAAAAGGTTGTTGGTCCACCAAGTGAAAAGCCTTCCTACTCTACGTCTTCCGGTGTGCGGTTGCCACTATACAACTTTACTACCCCAACGGACGTCAGTTTTATGAGTTAAGGGCGATGGAGCGAGCTATGCTCGGAGTTTCCCTATGTGATCGGATCAGCTATGACGATATTCGTAAGAGAACCAAGGTGTATCTCACAGAATCGCAAAAAACTTTCTTCTTTAATAATTCTTCAAGAACATAGGTTTTTACAAGACTGCACCACAAAACAGATATCTGTTTTGTGAC
Organism: Coleophora flavipennella; assembly: GCA_947284805.1. Taxonomy (NCBI): domain Eukaryota; kingdom Metazoa; phylum Arthropoda; class Insecta; order Lepidoptera; family Coleophoridae; genus Coleophora; species Coleophora flavipennella. The sequence continues at coordinate 5,178,735 of OX369297.1, forward strand.
TTCACCTTAAGTGGCAGTGGGTGGGGCATATAAACACTATAACCACATAATAGATAAGTACTATAATCTTATATAATAGGTTTGCATAAGACATGCATACATCTTAAAAATAAGGTATACTCCTTTGCGATTGGTCTTAATATTACCTAGATACCAATTAAAAAATAAATTATATTACCTCAAAAGAATTTAAAGTCCGCTCAAAGATATGAGAATTTCACGATGCTTTTTCTACATTTTCCCCTTGAGAGGGCCCCATAAACCCAATCACATTATTACCACAATGGCGACACCCACCTGCCCTCAAGCCATAACTCGAATTCTTCACTAGGGTCACCATAAGGTATGAAATAGTAAGTAAGTAATGAAAATATTAATTCAGAATTGGACGAGTTGTTATTGTTATTATCTGATAGGTACTTACTTGATTTATATAAATAAAACCAATGCTTTGCCTCCTTGGCAATGTAACGCATTGAGACATGGCCCATTAGTTTGGGATTGCGCCAGCGCACACCAATATCTTTAATTTTTGATGTTATTGAGGAGGTATTTGTTTGGTTTGTTTTTTCCACTTTGAATTCATATCAATTGTTTTATTTGTAACTAAATTGTATATCAAATTGTTAATTTGTACTGTAACTGTATAAAAATGTATTGTGTGTGCTGGGTGAAATCCTAAATAAACGCTTATCTATCTATCTATCTATCTAAATATGTTTATTAAGTTTTATAAAATGATAAACTTAAAAGGTATTTAATAAAAACATCATCATATCAGCTCACATACTTCCCCTCCGAGGGGCTCGAGCCTACCCTGAATTAGGGCGATCGGACCTTAGTCGACCACGCGGGCCCAGTGCGGGTTGCTCGACTTCACACACAACCTGCGAGTTTCTTCGCAGGCGTGTACAGGTTTCCTCACGATGTTTTCCTTCACCGCAGGAGCGTCGGATAAACGTACATTCGAAATCACATTGATACGTGGCAGGATTCGAACCACGACCTCCCGGACAGGAGGCGGCGGACCTAGCTGTTACGCCACCGACGCTCAAACATACTGAAACTCTTTATTTTCTTTTATTTGTTCCATCACGACTTAAATTACTGTCTAGTGCGGCACCGATCCTTATCGACTCGACATTTTTGATTGCTAATTTCTCACTTTTCGTTTGAATAATCCAGAAGTGAAGCCAGTGTATGTATAAGTAATTCAAGAGGATTCTAGTAGTATTAAAATATAACGCTTTCGCCAAGATAACAGAGCTTAAATAGCATCTAGTGATATCGGATCGAAAGGGCCACTGTGCCACGCCACAGATTACTAAATAGGCACCGCTGAGTACGTAAGTCTTATAAAAGACTGTTTTGGATTTTTACCGCACTAAATGAAAGTCATTCTTTTTTCTTCGCAGTTAACGTGTTAATTTATTTGTTTACAGTTATAGTACGCATAAATACGTATCATCATCATCATCATTTCAGCCGAAGGACGTCCACTGCTGGACGTAGGCCTCCCCCAAAGATTTCCACGACGACTGGTTCCGCGCTACCCGCATTCAGCGGCTTCCCGCGACCTTCCCCAGGTCATCGGTCCACCGAGTGGGAGGCCTGCCTTCGTTACGTTTGTCGGTGCGCGGTCGCCACTCGAGAACTTTACTGACCCAATTAACAAATACCTATACAGTTAGTTAAAACCAAAGACATTTACTACATGTATATCGATGGTTAAAACAAATTATTATAAATATCATGAGCTGTAGAGTAGATACTCCTATTGCTAAGAGAATTGTTTTCTCAATAACCTTATATTACTGGAAAACACGAAACAATATTACAATAAAGGCTGAGAAACAAGCTATTTAAAATACTTTTTGTATTTCAAATAAATTTCATTTTTATCACGCTTTTATTAGCTTCACCTGTATGTTTGTATGTAAGTTTGTATTTAACCGACTACTTTTGACCCACTTTAAACGGACAGATTTAATTCAAACTTTGTAGACTTATCATTATCAAAAATCAGCGACAATATGATAATTTAATAAGTTTAAACTAAAAAATAAATAGAGTTTAAAAAAAACTAAAAAACACGCTTTTGAAGTACATAAGACTAAAAAGTAAGGTCATATATGGTTATATATATGTCGGAGCGTCATTGAAAACGCGACCAATACCAGCTCGAGATAAGTTTACATAGTTACACTTTGTTTGGATCAAACGTCAGGTATTAGTACCTGGGTGAAACCGGTGGTGGCGTGACGATCGCTTGTACTCGTGAGACGATCGTTTGTGGTATTAGTACCTGGGTGAAACCGGTGGTGGCGTGACGATCGCTTGTACTCGTGAGACGATCGTTTGTGGTAGCAAAGATAACGTAATAACGGAAGGCTGTTTGTGCTGCCACACTGAGTTGAGAATTTATTAGATCTGTGGAGAAGCCATATTAGCTGGACGTCAGTCTCGAGGCAGACACTTTTTGACGGAGCGTCGAGCAGAACACAAGTAGTGGTGATCTGTGAGCAAAACGGACGTGTCACGCTATCGCTGGGATCACCGCGTTTGCATCCATTGTAATCCAAGGCATCCTGTACAATTCAGATTACCAAATGATCAAGACTATTGAAGAAGGACCTCTGTGATATAGCTGCATTGTTATTTCGACGCCCAATACCGAAATAGTTAAGGACGTGAACCACAAGGCCATCCATAACCTAACCTAACCACCGCCTTCGACATCAGAAGTTGGATTGTTCCCTGCGCTCGCAACGAGTGGAGAAAGACGGGAAAATTTGAAAAATGATAATGGAGCAGCGAAATAAAAACCATTGGCAACAATTCTACGTGCTACAGAACCAGAACATGCTGCGATTGATTGAGGCTATGCAAGCACCATCGACTACATCTACTGCAATCATATTGCCTACATTCAACCGGAATATACCTGCAGCTAATCCACGTGCACGGTGCTCTACTGTCGACATCTCCCTTACGGAACGACCATTGGAATGAGGTGACAGCGTGGGCTGTGCTGGCAGCAGCGGAGATGCACGCGAGCGGCGCGTGCGGCTTCTGCGAAGTGCGTGATGTACGCGGTGCTACGAAAATCCGGTGAGTCGTACCCCTTTTGTTTTGATGGTGGTAGTAGTACGTGCGTAGTACTATTACCAAATCTGTAGTGGTGCCTACTGTTCTCTCGTTAAAGAAAGTTTCGTGTATAGACTTTCGGGAGTGTGTTCAATACTAACGCACTATTGACTTTTGTAGGCAACTCTTAAGTTTACTGTACAGAACAAATATCGAGTGAGGGTAATATTGACGGGCATTGTTCAGAATGGTCATATCTTGTTATGCCAGACGAGTACGAACGATATTATGATCGATTCAGATATTTTAAATCTAGGATTGACGGTATTCTTAAACGAGTCCGTCAATAACAAAACAGCTTGACTGTCGGTAAGGATGCGAATAGAGTAGTTAGTCCCTTACCCTTCTAGTAGTGATTGCATTAGCAGCTAAAATGATGCCTTGTGGAAAGTACTCTTTCACATGCTTTCGGATTTTTACTTGTGACACAGCGTCGTGATTGAACGGAAGATTTTGAACGAGGACTCATTGTAAATATGACGATTCATTTAGCTAACTAGAGTTTCGGTTAAACAAACCTAAACCAGGATTGAAAGTATTGAAACCCCTTTAAGCATTTATAATATTGAGACTGGCATCTTAACATGGAGTAAACCCTTATTAGCTTTCTTCGTATTGCGACTGATATCCTCGTTGATCATAGGCCAAAGTTGTTGCCTATTTTTAATAGCTTTCGTGATGAATTTGTCGAGGGCATCCTTAATGCCCCGCTATCATATAGACCCTATGTAGGTATGAGTTTCGGGGACCCCAATAAAATATTTTGTTTACCAATTGTAAAAAAAAAGAATAATAACAGGGTAGTATGCGGAGTGCAGTGGTGGACGTCTTGCGGCTGATGTGGTGATGATGCGGGATTCATGGGCTGGAGGCTGCGAATGTCATAAGCCCCGAAACTTTCCCTTTTTGACGGCCTTATCATGCTGGTAAAGAAAAAGGATAGCATAGAACGCAAGTGTTGATAACCGTGAAAAAAAAAAGATAACAACATGCCTGAACGGAAATTGCTTCCTCTGATAGCTTGGAACATCGATTGACTTCATAGGTGGTCACTATTTCACCACGTCAGGCATAGCTAGTGGTTACATCAGGTGCATTCTTTACCTATTAAAAAGAAATGACTGACTTTGTAACCTCTGTTCAAATACGTCCACGTGTCATTCGATCTACGTAATGCCCCCTTGTATTTCAACTTACGTTCATAAACGCTTTAGGTGCGTGGCAACGGTCAGGTGAATCTTAGTACGTTTAAACGTTGGTACTCTTAGTTAAATGTCCTTTAAAATATGCTCACTTCCTTAGAGTATAGTAATGAGATTTCATGTTACAAGTCCCTACATGGTGATCATTTGGCAACAACCGAACTGTGGGTTAACCGAGTTACGAGGTACAGCCTCCTGGAGTTGCTTCTAGGTACGAGTAAAGTAGCCTAACCTCTAAATGTCATGTTTGTCGATTACACACACAGGCTGTAATTTTATCTAAGTGAAGCACGACAACATACTAGTGATAATACGGAGAGTAACGCATCCTATTACATGCTGCTGATGTGATAATAGACATGGGCTTCTCCATGTTGGAGCGGTTTTACCAATTGTAAAAAAAAACGCTACGCTTGGCGGGCTGTTTGGCGGTACAGTATAAGCGTGAAGGACGATGTTGCTCATCCTCAAATTTTTGGTCCCTTAGTTGCTTCATAAGGAACCCTCGGAAAGAGATGGGGTGTTACATTGCTCTGGGGCAGCACCACAGGCTGATTTCTAAATTAAAGCTTAGCTTCACAAGTTACCTAACTTTGTGTTGTTACAAATGGACAAGCGTAACCGACCACTTTAGATATCAAATACCGTCAGAGTTATTGAGGACAGACTACGTTAAATGCCCGATAGTGACAGTATTGTTGAATTTGACACAAATAATGATGGAGAGACTGAACCTCAACCATCTACTAGTGCAGAGTAAGGACTTTTGTACTTGACCGTGACACAATGTTTCGCAACAGAACGCCAATAGTCTCAGCCATTCGTAGACGTAGGCGTAAAACACCGAGTTATTTTCTCGTTTTCGTTTGAATAATCCAGAAGTGAAGCCAGTGTATGTATAAGTAATTCAAGAGGATTCTAGTAGTATTAAAATATAACGCTTTCGCCAAGATAACAGAGCTTAAATAGCATCTAGTGATATCGGATCGAAAGGGCCACTGTGCCACGCCACAGATTACTAAATAGGCACCGCTGAGTACGTAAGTCTTATAAAAGACGTTTCTTTTTTCTTACAGTTAACGTGTTAATTTATTTGTTTACAGTTATAGTACGCATAAATACGTATCATCATCATCATCATTTCAGCCGAAGGACGTCCACTGCTGGACGTAGGCCTCCCCCAAAGATTTCCACGACGACTGGTTCCGCGCTACCCGCATTCAGCGGCTTCCCGCGACCTTCCCCAGGTCATCGGTCCACCGAGTGGGAGGCCTGCCTTCGTTACGTTTGTCGGTGCGCGGTCGCCACTCGAGAACTTTACTGACCCAATTAACAAATACCTATACAGTTAGTTAAAACCAAAGACATTTACTACATGTATATCGATGGTTAAAACAAATTATTATAAATATCATGAGCTGTAGAGTAGATACTCCTATTGCTAAGAGAATTGTTTTCTCAATAACCTTATATTACTGGAAAACACGAAACAATATTACAATAAAGGCTGAGAAACAAGCTATTTAAAATACTTTTTGTATTTCAAATAAATTTCATTTTTATCACGCTTTTATTAGCTTCACCTGTATGTTTGTATGTAAGTTTGTATTTAACCGACTACTTTTGACCCACTTTAAACGGACAGATTTAATTCAAACTTTGTAGACTTATCATTATCAAAAATCAGCGAAAAAAATACAAATGTAATAATGTATGTGTATGTATAATGTGGAAATTACTAAATCACGTGACTATAATCACATATACATGGTGTAAAAAAATTGGTGTAGGACCCGTTAACTGGGGGTTCTACTTAAACTAAAAAATAAATAGAGTTTAAAAAAAACTAAAAAACAAGCTTTTGAAGTACATCAGACTAAAAAGTAAGGTCATATAAGGTTATATATATCAGTTGAAAATAATAATTAACAAATTACTAGTATTATTGTGAAAAAGTGTGGGTTGCTCGATAGACGAAATATATGGCCCACGCTTTTTCACAATAATACTAGTAATTTGTTAATTATTATTTTCAACTTATATTAAGAATTATTTTTAACTTTTTAGTCTGATGTACTTTAAAAGCGTGTTTTTTTAAGTTTTTTTATACTCTATTTATTTTAATTATTGAAACTACTCGTCGCTTTGTTGTCGGCCGTTGCCTCTTTGGCCTTGTTTACATTGGTCAAGTGTTTAGCGAAATAGACAAGTATAGTGAGTAAGTAGAGTGGTCGGTAAACGGATCGGACAGTAGTGAGTCGCATCATCATCATCATGTCAGCTCATATACGTCCCCACCAAGGGGCTCGAGCCTACCCTGAATTAGGGCGATCGGGCCTTAGTCGACCACGCGTGAGTCGCATGTACTCGTAATACACAAAATTACTAAATCAGGTGACTATCACATATACATAGTGTAAAAAAATTGGTGTAGGACCCGTTAACTACTCAAATGTACAAAATTAGTCGATCAGCTGATTGATTTGTATGAAGAGTAAAAAATTTTTTTTGCGATTTCAGCAAAGTCGTGGAACAAAAGTTGTTCAGTGTGATGAGTAGAAGCCCCAGTTAACGGGACCTACACCAATTTTGTTACATCCTGTATAGTATATGGTCCGCGCTGGCCGGCTGGAGAGCTCATGTGGAACAGGCGTACAGCTAGTGAGAAAAACGTGCGCTGATCGAAGCTCGTTCAAATCTGATTTTATTATAAAATAGTAAAGCTATTTATTATAAAGTAGAATAAATATTTATTCAGTGATAAGTACACAATAGTGAAATATTGCGTAGTTTTTAAAATACAATAGTTTGTACCTCTCACTGAGAAGGTAGCAGCTCAGCTTAAGCTGTCATCACAAAGATCACAGCGCTGATTTTCCGCTACTACCCCTTCAGGGAAGTGGGTGGACTTAAACGAAGTACACATCATATTTTTAAAATTTAAACTAAATAAAATTTTAAACATAGTAAAAAGAACCTAAAATTATTATACAAATAATTAATATTACGTACACAATAACTAAATTTCTTAGTGTGCTTTCTGTGTATGCGGCCGATGCAGCGTCGCAAAGCTTTAGATCTCAAGGTATGGTTTTAATGATGTCGGATTTTGTCTGTTCAAAGGTTGAACACAGGCTTTACTGCACATGTTGTGTGTTCAATGGATGAACTCAGGTTTAAATGCTCATTTTGTTTGTATATTGGTTGAACACAGGCTTTACTGCACATTTTCCGTCGATTCTTTCAAACTCTCAAAGTTGACTGCTTGACTTCGGTCTCTGTTTATTATTACTAGTTTAATAGCAACATAAAATATATGTGTGAAAAAATTGCCGAAGATCAATGAAATTAGGCTCAGTACCAAAGTGACAAATTAGCTGGGGGCAAAATTTTGTATTTTAAACGTATATGCTACAAAAAATATAATAGCAATAAAAAATATCTAATGAAATTTTTTCTTTGCTTGGAAAAATGTTCTTATAAAAGAACAGTAGTTAAAAGAGGGTTAAAGCTTGCAGACAATAAAAAAAAACACAAATGCACTCCGGCAGTGCCGACAGAAGTGAAAACTAAATGAAGACAGTCTCAACAGGGCTTGTACCCAGAGTTTTAAATATATATTTTTTAAACTTAAGAGGTGTCGGTAACGGTAACAGGGTAGCGAGTTCAATTGTTTTTTCCCATCACAAAAAATTACCAACGCGCCTAAGGAAGTTTTCACTTCAAAAAACATATAAACGTATAAATATTCATTTACAAAAGCCAGCTATGGTCACCCTACCTCAACTGTCCCTTCTACTACCCGGAGACCTATAAACGTCCACTCGTTTCTATTGTAGTGGCAAATAAAGGTTTTTCCCCGGTCGGGCATTGTCCACGGCAGGTATTCAGAAAATCGACGCGGTCTAGACAGATAATGACTCTTTCAGAAAAAAAATCTCGTGTCCATGAAAAACTGCAACGTTACGCTACACAACAACTACGCGATCTTATTTCTTCTATAGGTACATCATAAGATTATATCCCTACTAATATTATAAATGTGAAAGTAACTCTGTCTGTCTGTTACGCTTTCCCGCAAAAACTACTGAACGGATTTGGCTGAAATTTGGTAGGTAGACAGATTAGGACCTGGGTTAAGACATAGGCTACTTTTTACCACGCTCGCGAGCCGCTTGCGGCTCGCGCACTGCGCACCCTCGAAAAGTCATAGAAATGTGGTCCACGCGGGTGAAGCCGCGGGAATCAGCTAGTAATTTAATAAATCACTTTCCAAGCAATAAACCAAACAAAATGTGTCGTAATTATAAGAATAAAGATATCAGGTAGGCGAGCAGTGATACATTAGAGGCGGTTGGCGCGATTCCAGTTTTAAACTTGGCCGTGTTGTTCCCTTAGGCTAAAGAGCTTATTCATACCTACGGACGAGGCCTTCTTTGCATTAAAAACGACACCGTTTTCCTGGAGTCTGCGTTTCCGAAAACTGTAACCAATCTGCGTGACTGGGAGGGGGGAGGGGGGGGGGAGAAGGTCGAATCTACAGGACGGCAGGGGGAAAGTCCTACAACTATTTCAAAATCTGTAGTATACTTGTACTGCACATGTAAGCCTTACTATACGTACAGATCGTCCACATGTCCAAATAGCCTCCACAGATATAATTTCAAAACTGGCAGTACAAGTAGGTTGACATGTGTTTCGAACACATGTCAACCAATCAAATGCTAGCATTACGTCAGCACCGTTTAGTCACACCCCGTACAATAGGCATGAATGCAGATAGGGCTGTATCACCGGCGGCATTGGTTTGTTAGATATTTACTGCGTGTAACAATCAACAGTGGTTACTTGGTAGGTAGGTAACTTACATGAATAAAATGGTCGTTGCTTTTGTCGGTGAAACAATCTCACATAACAACCTACGATAACAGTTAATCTCAATCTATTATACCGTGATCACATTCTTTAATATCACATCATTCTATACAACTCATATCATATTTTCACACCATATTATCAAATTAGTGTTTCAATTACGAACAATCATTTTAATTAAATAAAGTAAACTACATCCCACGAACGAACGTTATAAAATAATGTACAACTAGCTAGAATGAAGATTCATACAAACTGATTGTTCTTAGATTTAGTAGTGTAATACTGGGGTGAACGACAAATCGTGATTCGAACTGCGCTGCCGTGACAAACTACGAATTAATGAACTGGCTTTTAGTGTTGCTTTTTATCCAAAGGATATATTCTATATTTTATATAGCGTAACAAATATACAAAAACACATAAATTTGAATTGAGAACCTCCTCCTTTTTGGAAGACGCTTAAAAAATTAAGGATGGTCCCCGTATAAGAAGCGTGTTTTTTCACGACTTTTTTTTGTTTTTACTCTATAATAAAAACTGTTACTACCTACTCTACAATCATTAAACTTGGCGTGGTTAAATTACAAAAAACCGGTCAAGTATGAGTTGTACTTGCACGAAGGATCCCCGAAAAAAATCTTTTTTTTGCTGCCTCTACACTATGTGAGTTAAAACATCAGTAAAATGAGCAGTTCACCAAATTTGGATTTAATAATTCCCAAACGAAATTCGCGGGGCGCGGTAACGTAGCTCATCCTTTTCGTTCGATAACCAAACTGTAACCAATCTGCGTGAAAGGGGGGGGGGGGGTGAGGTAGGTCGAATCTAGACAGCGGCAGGGAGTGTCCTACAACTATTTCAAAACCTGCAGTATACTTACGAGTATACTGCATATATAAGCCTTGTTACACGTGATCGTCCAGATGGCCACCACAGGTATAATTTCAAAACTGGCAGTAAAAGTAGGTTGGCAATACAGAACTCAAATAGATTTTCTGTCTAACAACGGGCCTACCAACTGTCGAACTCAGGTGCCATGATATAATCGTGACCGATCTTTATGTACTTGACCGCGGACAATAGAGGTTTGGGTTTTTTTTTCTACTTTCTGGCAGAAATATTTAATCAACAACGGTGCAACGACGAATTTAAATATGGGATTCCAAATGCCACATCCTTCAGATCAGGTCTTTGACCTAGGTGCATCGCCTCATTCTACTTTGTGTTTCGTTACTATTTTTTGTGTATTTACTGAAATGTAGTTTGATTTAAAAATGCCGCGGTCCATTGTTGTTCACTTTTAATAAAATACACCGATTTATTTGTTATAATCTATACGGGTGAGCGCTTGTTTTCGATGGAAACAATTTTAGGAGCAGTGTCTATTTCCGCTTCATTAATTAGTAAGCTGACTTCCACCAAGCTCGGATTGGTGGAGGGTGAAGGTCTGCTGGCGAGCCCCGAAGAGGGGGGGGGGAGGGGAGTCGAGTGAACCTAGTTATGTAGGTTTCTTAGACCAACGTTCAAACTATCACATATTAGTTTGTTTGCGAAGTTATGTAGGTTCTAAACTAGCTGTTATCTTTTTAATCATTTGCAGTTCTACAAGTAAAAGTTGTTCAGAATAAAAATATTTCTCAATAAACCTACTGTCGATTCACAAAAAAAATTAACATACTTTTACAGACTCGCACACAAATGGTTCCGTACCATCGTACAAAAAACAATCACGCAGCTTGTATGCCCCCCACTATATATGTTTTTTTTTTTTAATTCAAAATTTGAGTACGTTTGGCTGCACCTCACCTGATGGTAAGTGCCGATGCAGCCGAGGATGTGACACGCAAGCTCAAAAAGTGCCTATTCACTCTCGTCTTGAAGATTCCTAAATTGTACGAATCGGGGAATACAGACGCCGGAAGGGAATTCCACTCCTTGGCCGTTCGCATGATGAACGAAGACGCAAAACGTTTTATTATTTGTTGTTACAGTGCATAGAAATACACATTCTGTAAAAATTTTAACTATCTACTATTATGGTTCATGAAATACAGCCCGCTAACAGACAGGCGAAAGGACAGATGGACAGACGGACGGACATGCCCTCTCGCACATCTACCAGATACGCTAGACTGCCAGGTTTATGATATAGCGTCCCCACTTACCTAGACGGACGGACAGTAGACGGACGGACAGATGGACGGACGGAGAGCGGAGACATTAGTAATAGGGTTCGGAACCCTAAAAATTAGGCAGAAACCTCTACCCACGAGTATTTTGATAGTTTGCGCAACTTTTGGGGCAATGTTAGAATGGACCATAGAATCTTATGTCTTGGTTTTTGGTTAGACTTTTACCTAAGTAAAACCAGTATCTCTGTGAGCTATAGACCTCGTGAGTAAAAAAAATTAATACTAATTCACTTTTGGCAAGCCCTTGGCTTCATCTCACCTGGTGGTAAGTGACATGATGCCGAAGATGGAAGCAGGCTTACGAAGATTCCCCGACGCAATTTATTATGTGGTCAACCCCCATGGCTCCGCCATTAAAAAAAAAAAACCAGAAGATGAATCCACACAAAAAAAAAACATATAATTATCGAAACTGTTCACAAAATTTTACAAGAAACGGTTGAGAAATGGGACATGTAGAGGAGAACAGTCGGACAGACGCCGGACAGACATAAGAAAGAATTTTGGCTCAAACTGAAACGGACACGCTTTGCACTTTATTCGCGCTCGCTCGGTTAATAAAATGCAACAAACACATTCATGTAATCGAGGGAACTGCATCCATCAAAGTATTTTTTTTCATTATTAACTTGACCGTATTTCTGAAAATTATCATTTAACCCACTTTTTACTAAAAAAGGGGGCAAAATTTTGAATTTGAAACGTGATACTAAAAATATAATAGCAATAAAAAATATCTAATGAAAATTAATCTTTGTTTGGAAAAATGTTCTTTTAAAATAACAGTAGTCATAAGAGGGTTAATGACATCACACCAATGTGCAGGAAAACGAAACAAATTTTAACCACAAAAACGACTCCAAAAGTATAAGATCACTTTCACACTTGACCGCTGTAACGCTGGACCTAAACGCGAGTGAAGGAGTCGACCGGAAGCGTCGGGGACAGGTGGAGCGGAAATGGCGGGCACTTCCGGTCACGCGTATTGCTCACTCGATGGCTCGATAGAGCTTCCAGCATACAAGTAAAATATATACTTAATATCTAAGGAGAAGAGTGTTTAAGGTTTTAAAATGTTTTTGAGTTCTGAGAGGCTCTTTTTACACATTTTTTCAAGGGGTTATGGCTGTTGTGTTCCTAAGGGCAAGATCTCTACAGTTTTTTTTAAATTACCCGTACCAGGCCTGTCGCACTCCAAGCTGTGGGTATGAAAATGTACCTACGCCGCGTTCTACGCTACGCGGCCCCCTGCATGGGGCAATTCAGTAGACAGAAGAGATAAGAGTTACGCGATAGAAAAAGAGACAACTTGTAGGTGAGTGTAACTGTAGGTAATAAGCGCTGTGCTACTCGAATTTGCACTTTATTGTGTCGTAGCAAGAGTAACCATTTATTTAAATGATTTTTCGGAGTTAATCTTCTTTTACGTAGTAAATTGTCTTTATTCTTTGCCCGTGCACAGATAACATTTTCAAAGTATTAAGGTTTATCAGAAACAGCTGGAGACCGGAAGTCTGCCACCATTCGAGTAGACGGCTGTGAAGAAATTTCACCGCAGCAACGACGTGATCAGGTGTGAAATGGCTCTTACATTGTATTGGCGTATTGTGAAGTTATAGAGATCGACACACGAAAAGCTTCACTTTGGATGTGAAGCTTCACTCGGGATCTGAATATTCCACAAATGCTACTTTATTTCAATTTTACAATTTTGGAAATGCAACAGCTATTCTTCAACACATTTAAACGGTGTCACTGAAGTATAAATGCTTTAAAAATTTCCACAGCTACAGAGACTGTAGAAGGACATTACTACAAAGTTTAATACATTACAAGATATTCTGACAAACTTGTACATCCGATGGTAATCCTTACTAATTTATAAATGTGAAAATGTATGACCAATCTTGAAGAAATTTGGCATGGAGGTAGTCTGTGTCATGTGAAAGGACATAGGCTACTTTTTATCCCGTAAAAATAGCATAGTCCGATATATTATTGATTACTTTTTCATCGCAACGTAGCAACGGATTGTTATGTTTTATTGCACAGAGACGGTTGAAGGGGTAGGGAATGACATATACTACTAATTAGCATAACTCGAGATAGTTCCCGAGGGATCTAGAGAAAACTCATTTCCAGGCTCGCGTACGTCGGCGTCGCAACGGAATTTTTGTGCATAGAAATAGTTGAGGGGGTGGGAAGTGACATAGACGGCTAATCAGAGAGTCGGATATAGTAACGGATTTTTGAGATTTTCTGCACAGAGATGTTTGAAGGGGTGGGGAATGACATATAATACTAATTAGCATATTTAGAGAGGGTTTCCGAGGGATCTAGGGAAAACTCATTTCCAGGTTTACGTACATCGTCAGCTTCGCAACGGAGTAAGTGATTAACGTGATTTTCGTGCATAGAAATAGTTGAGGGGGTATAGTAACGAATTGTTCTGATTTTCTGCACAGAGATGGTTGAAGGGGTGGGGCATGACATAGACTACTAATTAGCATAGCTCGAGATAGTTCCCGAGTGATCTAGGGAAAACTCATTTCCAGGCTCGCGTACGTCGGCGTCGCAACGGAGTAACTAATATTGTATAATGTTAATTAAATATGCAGGTTAAAACAGGAATGGGGAAGTTATTATAAGAAAAACAAAAACCGGCCAAGTGCGAGTCAGACTCGCGCAAAGATGGGTTCCGTAGACTTTTCACAAAATAAATGTATATTTTAAAAAACAAAATTACGTTTACAGCTGATAATAGGACATTTTGTATGGAAAATCTATGAACTTTTGCAACTGCACATCTTAAGTTGGTGGGCTTTTACTCCTAAACTAAGAAAGTCCACTTAGCCGTGATAGTTTGCCTTTTAAATTGATTATATGACCTACTATATTTTTTTTCAGATGTCCTGAAATAGAGGTTTAGCTGGTAGAGTAGCGAGGACACTTGATTAAACAAAAAATAGCACTTTAAAGCTTAATATTTTGCAAACGGATCTCTGAATCTAAAAATGGTATAAGCCAACCCTCAGTAGTTCTGAAAGACCTATTCAACGATGCTCCACATGATAGGATACGTCAACGAAAAAAAAATTTACCCCCTCTTTTCATGTAGGGGAGGTTACCTATTTTTTTGTCATGATTTTATATTATCACTTTTTGGCGTATTTAGTTGTTTCATCATCATAATCATATCAGCCAGAAATCGTCCACTGCTGGACATAGGCCTCCCCCAAGGATCTCCACGACGACCGGTTCTGCGCTGCCCGCATCCAGAGGCTTCCCGCGACCTTCACCAGGTCATCGGTCCACCGAGTGGGAGGCCTGCCTACACTACGCTTTCCGGTGCGTGGTCACCACTCGAGAACTTTACTGCCCCAACGGTCATCTGTTCTACGAGCAGGTTGCCTTCCCACTGCCACTTAAATTTAATAATTCTGAGAGCTATGTTGGTTACTTTGGTTCTCTTACGGATCTCCTCGTTTCTAATTCGATCACGCAGAGAAACTCCGAGCATAGCACGCTCCATTGCCCTTTGGGTGACCTTGAGCCTTCTTATGAGGCCCATAGTAAGCGACCATCTCTCAGTTCCGTATGTCATCACTGGCAACACACACTGGTCGAAGATCTTGGTCTTAAGACACTGCGGTATCTGGGACGTAAAGATATTGCGAAGCTTCCCGAACGCTGCCCAGCCGAGTTAGATTCGGCGATTGATCTCTTTCTCGAAGTTGGACCTACCTAACTGGACTGTTTGTCCCAAGTATACATATTCGGTAATAACTTCGAGTGTAGAGCCTCCAATCTTCAGAGGAGTAGGTATGACACGGACGTTTGATATAATTTTCGTCTTGTCCATGTTCATTCTAAGACCCACGGGCGTAGCCAGGGGGAGGGTTTTGGGGGTTCAAACCCCCCCCGAAAAGTTTAGATATTAACATTTATAGAATTAAGATAAGAACAGGCGTGCGGCATATCTCATTAATTATTACAAACTATTACCTACATTAAAATATACGGTGGTT
The DNA here is from genome assembly GCA_947284805.1 of Coleophora flavipennella. Taxonomy (NCBI): domain Eukaryota; kingdom Metazoa; phylum Arthropoda; class Insecta; order Lepidoptera; family Coleophoridae; genus Coleophora; species Coleophora flavipennella. The sequence continues at coordinate 5,194,182 of OX369297.1, forward strand.
TGGATTCCTCCGCCACCGTCGATTATCAAGTAAAGGAAGCTAATTTTTTTGCGATTCTTGCTGATGAGACAACTGACATTGCGCGTATAGAGCAAGTCTCGCTGTGTTTGCGATATGTTGATAAGATGTTAAACAACATAAAGTTAAGGAGATGTTCTTAGAGTATATTCCAACTGTTGACGTGACAGGATCCGGCCTTGCAAATCTCATAATTACAGCTCTGAAAAAGCATGGACTTGGATGTTCTCATGTGGTTGGTCAAGGTTACGATGGGGCTGCAGCTATGAGTGGGCATTTTCACGGTGCCCAAGCGTATATTCGTCAAGAATGTCGTCTTGCTCTTCATGTACATTGTAGTGCACACTCTCTCAACCTTGCTATTGCTGACTCATGTTCACAAGCAGATGTGCGAAATTGCGTTGGGAACGTGCAGTCTGTTGGTTCCTACTTTAGTTATTCGGCTCAACGCACTGCCGTTCTCAAAGACAAAATTCGGGATCTGTTACAGGCTGATCAAAAAAAGCCTGCTTGCGATGTGCGAAAAACGGTGGGTTCACAAGCATGAAGCCATTATAAGATTCAAGGAAATTTATTCAGCTATTGTGCATGCTCTCGAAGAACTCCAATCTAGCCACAATAAAGAAACATCGCAACAAGCCGTCCAAATGCTTAACACACTTCGATCTTCGAATTTTGTTATGTGCCTAGTGATTCTTCAAAAAGTCATGAGCTACACATTGTCGCTATCAAAGCAACTGCAGGCAATTACACAGACCTCATAACAGCATTCAGTCACGTGGATGATGTTATAAATGCTTTGCAACTTTTGAGACTTAAAGTTGACGAAGAGTAGCTATCTCCATCTCTATGAAGAAGCAAAAGTGGTGCTCGAAGAAAATGGTGGTATACTGCTTATGCCACGTATCGTCGAAAGGCAGTTGAATCGCTCTAACATTCCTGCGTCGGATATATACACGTATTACAAAAGAAATTTATTTATCCCATTTCTCGACCATACTATTCAACAATTGTTTGAGAGGTTTACAAAACACCGCAAAGTAGTATTCGACAGTGCTGCCCGAAAAAAGTACATCTGTCGTCAAAGCAGAACTTGAAGTGTGGAAAGCAGTTATGAGTCTCACCTCCCCTACTCCAAAATCAGCTTTGGAATGCTTAGATAAGTGCGACCAAACACTATATCCAAATATTTACACATTGTTGCAAATATTGGCTACCATACCTGTTTCCACTGCTACCCCAGAAAGGACATTTTCAAGCCTAAGAAGACTTAAAAACTACTTGCGGAACACAACGAGTGAAAACAGACTGAACGGCTTGGCTCTCATGAACATTCATTATGGGATAGAAATTGATGCGAATGAAGTAGTGGATATATTTAAAAAGAAAAACAGAAGATTAATTCTGTGATATATAACAAAACGTTATTTTTTTTATAATTTTTTTGTTTATACTATCCCACTGCTCGAAAAAGAACTCCCCCAATTCCTTCGAGGAGCTTTTTTCTGTATGTATTTTTTACATCTTTAATATTTTTCTTATCTAAGTGTTGTTTTATGTACTTTTAGTCGTTTATTTTCTTGAACCCTCCCCGATACTAAAATCTGGCTACGCCCGTGCTAAGACCCACTTGTTGAGGGGCTCTATTGAGGCCATCAAGCATTGTGCCTAAGTCGTCCATAGTCTCGGCCATGACCACGATATCGTCAGCGAATCGAAGGTGGGTGATGTACTCGCCGTTGATATTGATGCCGAGTCCACCCCCTGTGTCCACCCCAGTCCAAAAGCTTAAAAACATCTTCCAGGGCGGCGGTGAACAGTTTCGGAGATATAACGTCTCCCTGTCTCACCCCTCGCTGCAGCTGGATAGGTTCATACAAACTAGGTGGCGTTTTCATACAAACACTTAAGCACTTCGATATATCGATAGTCAATTTGGCACCTCTGGAGAGACTGTAACACATCCCAAGTTTCGACCGAATCGAAGGCTTTCTCATAGTCCACGAACGCCAAGCATAGTGGCTGATTGTACTCTTCGGTCTTCTGTATAATCTGCCTCTGCGTATGTATGTGGTCTATGGAACTAAAGCCTTTTCGGAAACCGACTTGTTCGGGAGGCTGGAAGTCGTCAAACCTGCGTGCGAGACGATTCATAATGACTCTCGAAAACAGTTTGTAGACATGGCTCAGAAGTGAGATGGGTCTGTAGTTCTTCAGCAGAGTGTTGTCGCCCTTTTTGAAGAAAAGCACGACCACACTTCTGTGCCATGCCTTAGGCGTTTGTCCCTCAAGTATAACGGTATTAGTTGTTTACCCATACCAAATTCCAGCTTTCTGGTACTAATAGTCTCTGAGCTAAGCCGCGGATAGACGACAGACATTGTTGACTGCGAAACCCTAAAAAAGAGATGAGTGCATGTATGTGTGTGTTTGTTTGTGTGGGAGTGGAATAAGGAGAGGGGGGAAGAGATGTGTGGAGGGGTAAGTTGCTTTTGCGAGTCATAAGATTAGGTATGTCAACTGTACGAACTTGTGAAATTAAAAATTCCAAAACTTTCCCAAGGTAATTTATGTCTTTTTATAAACTTTAGAATCTGTAAACGGATCTGTATTACACAAAATATTGTTGTAGGATCGAGCGACACGTGTGAAGAAAGAGTTACGGCCGTAGCTAGTTCGATGAAAGGGTATATGCGTCATTCCAGTGTGATGAGTTCTGTTTTGGGGGGCTTTAAACCCAAATTTAGCTATAAGGGGTGGGCAGTCAATATTTCCGTTAACCAAGTCATAGGAGAACAGCATATCGAGCATATCTCTACGTTCTTCGAGCGTAAGTAGCTTGTAGTGGCGACAACTGGTATTGTAGTCATTTACAGATGATTTTGTGGGATAGTCTAATTTTTTTTAATAAATGTTCTCAATGATTTTTTTGTAAAGAGTACAAGAAACTATTAATTACTTTTATAGGACCTATTCAACGACACCCCATGGTTTTTAAGTATTTTTAAGGTTTGGTAGTTTTTAGGATGAGAGTAAAAAACACAACGGACAACATACTTAATTAGGGTCCCGTTGGTCACAATTTGGGTGTACGGAACCCCAATTAAGTATGTTGTCCGTTAAGAGTCTCCAGGAGGCTCGCGTTTCCATACAAACGTAGTTCCGCTTTCATACAAAAACTTCATGACGGATTGAATCCAAACTTTGCGAATATGTAAAGTAGACACTATCGATGTTTGTAATTAGTTTTCATGTTAGTAAATTAAAACATAACTAAACACAGGCTTAAATTACTTTTGTACTACAAGTTTGAAACTGCTCTTATTTTTTTCCGTTTTATATTAGTACATCGAAAACTTATTACAAACATTGATATGTGTCAACTCAATAAATTTTCAAAGTTTGGTTTCAATCAATTAAGTAGTTTTTGTGTTATAGCGGAACTACGTTTTTATGGAAACTGGAGCCTCCCGATTTCACATTGTAATCTTTCCAAAGAAAACGCATAGGTAAGGAAAAGAAAAACAATAAATTACCCGCTAAGTGCAGCGCGTTTAAACAATGTCTATATAAATAGAGAACACATGTCGCAGAGCCATAAATTAGGGAGAGCCACGCGATGGTCGACCAGTCTAGACTAGTCGTGTACCTGGGGCGAGGCCTGGCCTGACTCATAGGTCACTGGAAATCCTCAATAAAATAGAAGGTACCCTGGTACCTTGGTACTGCCCACAGCTAGGACAGAGTTACATATGAGAAATTGTTACCACATGGCAATAAGAATATGTATAAATTACCTTCAAAACTTAAAGATTTGCCCACGAACAAATTAAAGACTCAAGTAGATAGATTAGATTAGATTTAATAATTTTATATTATCAATGTCTTATTACAATAAAGCTTGTTAAATAATTTGCCAAAGGATAATATGATCGTCAGAATAGTAATAAAAATAAATTATGAAAATCAAACATAAAAAGATAATCAAAAGAAAATTAGAAATAATAATAAAACACACTGATCACAATGTCAAAAATAATGTCAAAATAATGTCAAGAAATATGTTATATCAAAATAAATCAATCAAAATTAAATTAACTACGTCAATTTACCCAATTTTATACAAATTAAAATTAAAATTTCGTGTTAACATGTTCATTTACTGAATGAAATTCGTTTTCCAACAATAAGTTTCACCTTCACCAGCTTCACCAGCTATATAGCTTGTTGAGAAAGCTTTTTATTCTGTAGAGGAATATTTAAATTGTAATACATCACAATTTTAACATTGTGTTTTATATTAATGTCCTTAACTATGAATGAAATATTGGGCTATTTAGTTTAATCAGTGACCTTCTGACGTCTATAAATATTTTTGTGAATTAATATGTCATTAAAATAATTTGTAATGTACGATATGTATGTCTGTATGTAGGTTTGTATGTATGTTTGTAACCAACTTCTTTGCACTCGATTTGACCCACCTTAATCGGACAGATTTAATTCAAACTTTGTACATTTATCAAGAATCAGTGACAATATAATATTTTCGTAAGTTTATCTCATTATCCTGAACAAAAAATTGAAAAATTAATAAAGTTTTAAAAAACTAAAAAATACCCTTTTAAAGCACATCAAACTAAAAAGTGAAAAATAATTCTTAATATAAGCTGAAAACAATAATGAACGAAAAATACCAGTGTTATTGTGAAAAAAGCGTGGGTTGCTCGATACACGAAAAATATGGCACAAAGCGCCTTACGCTTTTTTCACAATAATACTAGTATTTTTCGTTCATTATTGTTTTCAGCTTATATTAAGAATTATTTTTACTTTTTAGTATGATGTGAAGCGTGTGTTTTTTAGATAAACTATATTTATTATGCTTGTCTTAGGCTAAACATGGGAAACTTTATTTTAATATATAAACATCCAATTCTTACCATCTTTAAAGCAAAATACACATTTAATTTCATTTCAATGGATAAATATACAACAACATATTTATTATACAGTTTTTGGGGTTCCGTAAGTACCAAAAGGGTGCCAAACAGGACTCCATCAAAGCTAAAGCCGACTTATTATCATCAATTCGCAAAACGCACAGGGCATCCAGTTCATCCAAAGATATATGAGACAGCGGTCGCAAGACGTTGTGATAGGTGCACCCAATGTCTTCGTAGTCCAAGACCTGAAAGTTGGAAAGGGTGATCAGTGACACTGTACAATAAAGAGTACTAGCGTCGTAACAGTACGTTATCTTCATACAAATTGGTCGAAACGGCGCGCTTGGAAATCTCAGCCTATCTCGGCACCCAACAGTCACGAGTGGCTCGCAGTTACGTCACAGATTACTAAATAGTTACTTCGGTTACGTTCGGACGTGAACGGTCGGTGAGAGACGCTTTCCCGCGCATTTTATGGCACGAAATTATCGGCAGTATTGTTTCGTATATGGTTGTTTGAATTCTTCGATATCAAAACCAGAAATAACATTTTTTAGATTACCAACTCAGTCGGCCAGGTAAGATTATAAAAGTAATATTATAGTTCTTACATTTTATTTCTGTTACCTATGGCTAATGGCTTATGATAAGTAGCTATCGTAGCAAGCATAACTTCCTTGATGGGTATATAGATACCTACCAACTTACTGGTTAGTACATATTTGTCTTTTTTCGCCAAGTATTTTTTTTATCCACAATTGATACGCCCTTGGCATCACCTCACCTGATGGTAAGTAACGATGATGCCGAAAATGGAAGCGGGCTTTACTAGGTTCCCCAACGCAATGGGAATCTGGATATCTTATCTTCAAGCCGGAACACATCAATGCTGTTAACACAAATTTTTGGCGGCAAGACTTAGATAAGATGGTGGTAGCTAGCCAGGCGGGCTATAAAAATGCCCTTCCACCAACCAAACCGAGTCTTACAAAGTTGACGCCGTCCGGAATCGAACCCGCGACCTCTTGGTGTGAAGCGAATGGACTATCCATTACACCACGGAGGCGTTTAAAAGTTGGGAAGGGTGATCAGTGATCACTCATCTAATCCAACCAGATTTAGCGTTTTTGAGCGAAATATGACTTGTGCCTGATTGGCTGATGTTAATGTTCAATTGATATGTGCATTTCTCCCCACGTCCATTCTGCGAAGGTCTAACTCCTTACATCTATTCCGTGAACGTCTATTTCTACCGAATTATATTTCGTGAATGCCCAACTACCCGCTAGTTTTAGTACCATTATTTTATAAGTACTATTTTCTTGGCAAAAAGGAAGAACTACTTTAGCACCATATTGGAGCGAGTGGAGGGTGAATGTGAAGTGTACTCTTCCACCATGGACCAAGACGAAGCCACCGGCTACCCAGTAGAATTTTTGAATTCACTATCGGCTCCCGGGCTCCCTGCGCATATATTGAATCTTAAAGTGGGTGTGCCTACAATACTTTTAAGAAATCTGAGCCCACCGAAGCTTTGCAACGGAACTCGGCTTATAGTGACAGCTTTACAGCGGAACGTGGTAGAGGCGGAGATACTGACGGAATGCGGCATCGGCGATCGAGTATTTATCCCAGGCATTCCCCTGATACCAAGCAATTTTCCGTTCCAATTTAAACGCGTGCAGTTCTCCATCAGCGTCTGCGTCGCGATGACAATCAACTAGGCGCAAGGGCAGGCGCTGCGCACCGCGGGCGTGGACCTCACCACCAGTTGCTTATCGCACGGGCAAATTTATGTGGCGCTATCTCGCGTCAGTAATGCTGGAAATTTATTTGTCTATGCCCCAGAACATAAAACGGAAAATATTGCCTCTTTAGGCATTATTGAGGTAAACATCCAATTTTATAGTTTTTCTTTAATTCTGTTTCTTTTTTCTATTTTTCCCTTTCACGAGTAAATTATATCTCTACGAATCTTTATCTCTACTATAGTTTGTTTAATACATATATTTAGTGTGGTCACTTTTCTATTTATTGTTTTTTTTTTCTTGCTCTCTATTTTTTCTTTTATCTATAAATATTATTTGTTTATTTCTTTTCTTTATTTTACTAACTTGAAAAATATCGTTAATTAAAACCTCCTCGCGAACAAAGTCGCGGGCACAGCTAGTCTTAAATAAAATTTGAATACAAACGTAAGGCTCCTGCCGGCCATTTTACCTTTTTTCAGAAAATTATGAGGGTTGTAAAATACACGGGGAAGTTGAGATTTCGCCATCGCTGGCACGCCACCAAACTACCTGCGCGGTAAATGATATGCGCCGGTCGTCGTGCACGGACGACTTAGTAATCTCACTAAAAGTATAGACGCGAAAGGATAAGTGTGTTTGTTCCTCTTTGGATGAACCGATTCCGCATATTGCAAATTAAATTTTATATGGAGTTAAAGCAAAGGGTGGTGAAAAAAATTGGATATTTTTAATCCCCACAAGATGCATAGTCTCAAAGGAATCTGGGAAAAATGAAGTCCACACGCGGGTGAAGCCACAGGCAAAAGCTAGTTATTTTATAAATAAGCAAACCGATTTGTATAAGAATTCCAAATATTGTTTTTTTAGTTAAAAGTTATTCAGTTTTTTTTAGATAAAACCCCATTAGAGAGTGTTAGCTTTTTCAGAACCAACCTTTTTATTAAAGTATTTTGTATTTTACATACGCACTATTCGTTGAAGTCTTTAGTATGAGACTGTATTTGCGGTTTATCAAAGACTTTTTGCACAGCTTGCATGAGAATGACATTTGGACGCCGCGGCTTGCAGATGAGATAGTTAGTTCCCTATTGGGTTGGGTAATCTTGGTAAGCCCGCCTCCATCTTCGGCACCATCGTCACTTATGGCGACGGAACTTCTGGTCGCAAGGATCTCGATTTTCCTCAGCAATTACAAATCATATATGAAAGTGATATGTTGTAACCTGATTCTTCATATCAATGACTTTATTTTGGTCAGTTGCAAAAACACGACTCGTAAACTTTTATAACAGAAAAATGTTTATCAAACCTCTTTTAAAACAGAGATTTGCATTTTACAGTCAAACTAGACCGATTTCAAACACACTTCAATATGCCAGTTGGATTTATTTTAATTAATTGTAGGTTTTCATTCAAAAACGAATAGAGCGTTGAAAAAGTGCAAAAGTGTGGTTATTTTCATGTACAGAGGCCAGCACATCAAGCTATACACTCGTAGTGCGATTCTGATCCATACGCATTCGACATAAGAACGGTACAAAGTCCAAAGTGTGTAGCTTGATGTGCTGGCCTGTGTATCATTTAAAACCTAGATATGTAAGTATGACCAATAGTCTCTGTGTCCCATAGCACACGAGAATCCAAGCGTGCGATTTATTCCGTAGCAAAGTCGCACGTCCGCGGCTATCTGCCGATAACTGCCACTGTTATGGCAAAGATAATATTTTACTTATGCACCGGGCTATGGCACAGTATTGACTCCATAATGCGGGGTACCCGGTTCGATTCCTGTGCGGGGCATGTAAGTGTTAGTGCGGTGTTATAACCTATAGATTGGGAACTTGTTCTGACTTTTATCGGGTTTATGTTGGGATTCGTAGAAAGTTCTTTTTAGTGGGCTGTTAGGGATGAGGTTATGGTTATGGCTAACCTGAGTTTAAATGCTATCAGAGATTGCTTTAAACGTAGAAACTTTAATATTTCGTCAGATAAAGTCTTTTGATTATTTCCGGGTTCAACGGGCTGTTTATACAGGGTGTAACAAAATTGGGTGTAGGACCCTTACTCATTATACCGAACAACCTTTGTTGTAACTTACGTCATAATAAAAAAGAGTTTAAAAAACTAAAAACCGACTTCAAAAAGAAAATACTTAAAAGTATGAAATAATATTTTTATACGTATAATACACGAAATTAATCAACAATAGTGAAATCAAAGGTAGGTGCGAATCAAATTAGGGAACAACAATTTTTTTTGAGGTCGGTACCAGAACACTGAAAAAACCATATTGACTCAATTTTCAAAAGACTGAATCGGTTTGTATTTGCGTTAAGAAGATTAGGGCAAAAAGCCTCCATATAGAAGCCGCTTTGACAGCCTACCACGGTTATGTATCGTCAGTCCTCAGTTATGGTCTCTTACTATTGGGAAATTCTCGAATATTATATATATTATTCGAATAGATGTCGATAGAACATTTTGATTGAAAATTAAAAAAACGATGTTGTCTGTAAAGTCGGCTTACAGACGATAATTTAACCGACATAGCTCTAATTGCTAAACTTAAGTGGCAGTGGGCAGGGCACATAGCTTGTAGAACAGATGGCCGTTGAGGCAGTTAAGTTTTTGAGTACTGACTGCGCAACAAAAAACGTAGCGTAGGCAGGCCTCCCATTCGGTGGACAGATGACCTGGTGAAATCTAGATAATGTGTCTATATTATTGAGATTTCTATGCGGTGGACCGAGGACTTGGTGAAGTTCGTGGGAAGCTGATGGATGCGGGCATTGCAAGACCGGTCGTTGTGAAAATGTTTGGGGGAGGCTGTGCTTCAAAAGTGGACGCGTTTCGGCTCATATGATGATGATGACCCTTTTACCAAGTCTTTTCTTCCTCAGTCAGCACCTCGAGCTCTTGATACGACACAACAACGACCTTTCCCTCTACTTAATCTACGAGTATCTATATAGTTTAGTTTCTACTTCTTCTTCAGTGGAGTGAGTGGGAGGCTGTTGTTCAGCAGTGGACGCATCTCAGCTCGTATGATGATGTTGACCCTTTAACCAAGTTTTTTCTTCCTCAGTCAGCACCTCGAGGTCTTGATACGACACAACAGCGATCTTTCCCTCTACTTGGTCTACGAGTATCTATATAGTTTAGTTTCTACTTCTTCTTCAGTGGAGAGTGTGGGAGGCTGTTGTTCAGCAGTGGACGCCTCTCAGCTCGTATGATGATGATGACCCTTTTACCAAGTTTTTCCTTCCTCAGTTAGCACCTAGAGCTCATGATACGACACAACAACGACCTTTCCCTCTACTTGATCTACGAGTATCTATAAAGTTTAGTTTTCTCTTCCCTAATGATCCCCTTCTTCCCTCTATGTTGCCTTTTAGTTTTCAAAACTGACAAATTTCAAGATAAAACAATCTAAGTAAAAGTGGGAAATATCAAGTAACTAGCTGCACCCCGCGGTGTTACCCACGGTTAAGAAGTAACCTTTGTGTTAATCTAGGGTGTCAGCTACCTCCATATCAAATTTTATCAAAATTGGTCAGGCCATTTGAGCGTGAAGAAGTATTAAACACACACACTCACAAACTTTGGCCTTTATAATATAAGTGTGATTACGAGTAATTATGTTAAATTGTTGTATTTACGTAGGTGTCAACCCGTTACCCAGATTTGCATACCAGGCGTTACAACACATTAAATATATTATATATTATAAAAAATGCATTAATAAAAAAAAAACTTTAATTTCGGGGGTATGTGGGTTAATGCGTATAATATACAGGGCGTAACAAAATTGGTGTAGGTCCGGATAACCCCCTTCTACTCATCATACTGAACAACTTTTGTTCTACGACTTTGCTGAAAACATAAAAAAAAAATTCTACTCTTCATACAAATCGATCAGCTGATTGACCAATTTTGTGCATTTTAGTATGGAGAGTCCAATTTTTTTTTGCGAATTGACTATGGGTTCCTTGGGGAAAGTTGATCAGTATGATGAGTAGAAACCCCAGTTAAAGGCTCCTACACCAATTTTGTTACACCCTGTATAATGCTCCTAAACGTTACAAAGCATATTTCACTCACAAAATAAATCGCCAACGGTTTGCGAATTCAATTAAAAACGACATAATCTCAAGTGTATACTTCCACCGTACACTAGCTGGCAAACAAATGTGTCTAGCGAAAATTTATTCGTCGCGACGCTCCCGCAGGTGATGTCCGGACGTGGCCCGTTTATTTGCAATGCAGTGTACGGGTCGTGCTCTCTTTTTCATTGTACCGAGAAATATAATTACATTGGATTGCATGAAATGGTGAACATTAACAATAAGTACGTTTAATAAATAAAGGTAAATTTACGAAAAATATGTTTTTTTTAGGATTCCGTACGCCCAACGGGTGACCAAGGGTACCCTAATACTAAGCCTCCGCTGTCTGTCCGTCTGTCTGTCTGTCAGCGGGCTGTATTTCATGAACCGTAATAGGTAGATAAATGAAATTTTCCCAGAATGTGTATTGCTATTGCCGCTATAACAAAAAATACTATAACCTAAAAAAAGAGAAAAAATTAGGGGGTATAATGAAAATCCATACAAAAATTCAGTTTTTATAGGGCTTTAGAAATATTTTTGATTTAGCTCTATCGTAAAAACGATAATACATAAAAGCGTAGAACTTGATGTGATTATATTATAGTACTGCTGATACTGAAGTAACACAATAAATAATAAAAATCGGCCAAGTGTGAGTCGTACTCGCGCTAAGGAGTCCCAACTGAATGACAAAAAAGCATATCTTTGTCGCTCGTCTTTTGTCTGTAATGTGAATAGGTATCATTGTCATTATACTATGAAGTTGTGTGGAAAGGTGTGGTGGTACGGAACTTTTTGATGTGTAACATCTTTGCTCTCGCTTTCCTGCAATTTGTGGGAGTGATTTCGTGAAATGGGACGGAAATGTGTAACATGGGACGGAAATGTGTAACAGGAAGTCGCGAAAGCGCGGAATCCTACCTTACGAGAGTCCGACTCGCACTTGGTCGGTTTTTTTCGTTACTGTCAGATCCGCCACCCAGGTACAATATCGTCATCAAATCTAACTAACCTAAAGTATTTTGTCACATGTTACACATCATATGCGAGTACTGTAGGTCTCGTTGGATTTTTTTATTATTTTTTATTTATTTATTCACTATTGGTAAACCCTTGACAACATCTCACCTGGTGGTAAGTGACGATGTTGCCGAAGATGGAAACGGGCTTACCAAGATTCTCCGACGCAATGGGGAACTGGCTATCTTATCTTCATGCCGGAACACACCAATGATATCAACATTGATATTTGGCGGCAAGACTTAGATAAGATGGTGGTAGTTAGCCAGGCGGGCTTAGAAAATGCCCTACCACCAACCAAACCGTGTCTTACAATTGACCCCGCCGGGAATCAAACCCGCGACCTCCTGTGTAAAGCCAGTGAACTTTGCATCTGAGCTACGGAGGCGGTTTAAGAAACTCAAAAACTCTCGTCGGAGTGCTAGTCCGACTCGCACTTCGCCGTTTTTTTTATAACACAGAGTTAAAAAGTAGTAAGGCTGACCGGTCGTCGTGGAAATCCTTGGGGGAGGTCTTTGTCCAGCAGTATATATGATGGTCTTTGATATGATGATGATGAAGGTTGAAAACTCCGCGTCAGCTGAGTTCACAGCGCATTCCGATAAGGGGTGAAGTAAAAAGCTTGTGAGGTAACCCACAGATCTGAGAAACCCATATATATAAGAAGGTAGTGTAGCACACGACTGTAGGTGTACATACATCAGCATGCCCTACACGAGACAGCGTGTGATGCAAAGTACAAAAAACCGGCCAAGTGCGAGTCGGAACCGCACACATAGGGTTCCGTACCATCATACTAGATTGCGATTTACGATTTATGACGTATTAAAAAACTACTTACTAGATCCCATTCAAACCAATTTTCGGTGGAAGTTTGCATGGTAATGTACATCATATATTTTTTTTAGTTTTATCATTCTATTATTTTAGAAGTTACAGGGGGGGGGACACATTTTACCACTTTGGAAGTGTCTCTCGCGCAAACTACTCAGTTTTGAATTTTTGAAGACCTATCCATAGATACCCCACACGTATGGGTTTGATAAAAAAATTTTTTTTGAGTTTCAATTCTAAGTATACCCCCAAAATTTATTGTTTTTTTTCTATTTTTGCGTGAAAATCTTAATGCGGTTCACAGAATACACTTACCAAGTTTTAACACTACAGTTCTTATAGTTTCGGAAAAAAGTGGCTGTGACATACGGACGGATAGACAGACAGACAGACATGACGAATCCATAAGGGTTACGTTTTTTGCCATTTGGCTATGGAACCCTTTAAAAATCCTAATACCCTCCCGTCTATATACTTAGAAGTTTCACTTCAAAAAGGTTTGTTTATTGAAAATATAGATTTATTTATTTAAGAAAATAATTTGAATGTTTATTTTTTCAACCACTATTTTTTAAGATGTAATGACGTCACAGGCCCAAACATTTTGAAAAAAAACGGCTTCGTAAGTGATTTAAATTGACGATTATGAAATGAAATTAGTTGTTTAGTGTTATTAAATGATTTTTTACAGTTTAAATATAAATTTATTTATATATATGAGTGCCTTCTAAAAACTGAACAATGCATATTTATACGCCTTTGGCAACATCATAACTGTAATATACTGAATCATTACGGTTAAAAGAATAAGTTTAGTCAGAAGATTAAGTTTTCATTACATTAGATAATAAAAAATCACTATTAATAAAAACACTGGAAGGCGTCTAGTGTAGATAAATCTTCTTCTGGAAGCAGAAATAAAACAAAAAGGGCGGTAAGTAATAAGTGTCAAAACGCAGTAGTTAATTCTTTAGCGAGGTAGCTTAACGAGCCTCGGTGTGAAGCATGGCTTAAGGCGTGTGCCACAGTGTCTGCTATAAAATAATAGGTATTTGACTATACTTAATTAAAAGTCATAATTGCAACACCATGCAACCGCTGTCTTTTACGATAAGAGAAAGAGAGAGAGAGAGAGAAGAGCAGAGAAGAGAAGAGAACGGACGAGAAGAGAAGAGAACGAAAATCCCTTCAAGAGGTTGTATAAAACTAAGAAGCGGTCGTAGCTTAGTTCGATCACGCAGGTTAACCAACCTGAAGCACGGTTAGTTCCGTAATTCGCAAATCACTGAGTCAGATGACCTAAAAGCGGTTTGTAAAACATCTGATAGTGGCGTTTGCTACTAGCCCTACAACCTCCAACAACCCGGACTTGGACCGAGTCTTCGAGTAGCCGGTGGTACTTCCAGTGTTGATTTTCAAGTCTCCAATCCCGAAAACCTCGGAAACGACATCTCAGAGTGAGTTGCAATGTTTTGCTGAACAAAAAATAATTGTATATTTCCGAAATTGCGCAGTTTTGTTTTCATCCATATCCGGTACCCGGACAGACTTCCGGTTATCAAAATTAAGTTCAGCGACAGTCAGGCCACACCACTCGACTAGATTCAAGTCATAGGACGTTTTTTTTTAGTTCAGGCTCCATTTTGGCCTCCACCTTGAATTTTGAGCAAAGGAGTAAAAGGAGTCAAAATTCGACTTGTCAACATTCAGAATCTGATTCAGGAGGATTTTTTACTATAGAAAAATTATGTTGCCCAAATAGTTCACAAAATGCCGTTGAACTTGAAAGAGTCTGAAATAATTATCAGTCTAAAATATATTAGTAGTTTCTACGATATCGAATTTAAAATGTGTATAAATTTTCTCCTGTGAGGGATGACAACCTAGCTAAAAAAAATTAAAAGGTTGCACTCCGGGAGTGCCGGCAGAAGTGAAAACTTGAATATTAACGTTGTGCATTTTTGATATTTTGGGATGGTTAGGGAATAATTTTGCACGAATTGTTTTGATTATCAGTATAAAAGTACTATCATGTGGTAGAATATGTGGTAGAATACAATATTTATTTATTGCACTATCATACACAAACATGACAATTTATATTACATTAAAAAGTTTATATCTCAGACAAATCAACAAAAAATCAACTCCATCCGTCTTACGAATTTTCGATCAAGTCAAGAGTCCTGACGCGAGTTTAACATTTTTTACCCATTACAAAAAAAGTGCACAACGCCGCTAAAGATGTTTTCACTTCAAAAAACTGCCTAGCTCTCGTCAAATTTAGTAATTGAAATCCTGACAAAAATATTCAGACCCAAAATTCCGCGGAGACTCGCGCGTAAAAAAATCCAATATCTAGCAAGTTTTGTTACAATACGTATTGGCCAATTTTCTAACTGCAAAGGTTTTAAATTGAAAAAATATTTTTCTGTGTGATACACTAACATATTTAAAATTTTCCGATTTTTCCCGTCGTTTGTGCTATTATTCCTTGCTTCTTGTCAAGTACCATAATTCTAGATAAAGGAAAGTAGCCTATAGGTTTAATATATGCGGCAAATTGCCATATTTTTTAATTTTGTTGACCAAAAGGGATTTGAAAGGACCTTCATCTGGACATAGGCTTACCCCAAGGATTTCCATGACGACCGGTTCTGCGCTGCCCGCATCCAGCGGCTTCCCGCGACCTTCACCAGGTCATCGGAGCGAGTGGGAGGCCTACCTACGCTACGTTTCGGAGGGACCTTAGATTGAGATTTAATATTAATTTCAACTTGACACTTCCACACATTCCTGAGAAAATGGGTCTTGACAGACAGACAGACAGACATAAGGACAAGGAAGTGATACGATCAGGTTCATTTTTTGCTTTTAAGGTACAGAACCCTAAAAATATGCTATCTATTACCTAACAACCTATATAAGCCAATACGAGAGCGAAACACTTTTGCGAATAGGGATGACGAATGCTAGTCATTTGAGTTACTTTTTATCTGTGTTTGTTTGTTACCTTTTCACGCTTCAACGCTTTGACCAATCTTAATGAAATTTGGCATGCAGGTAGCCTGTGTCACAGGGAAGGACATATACTACTTTTTATCCCGTGGAAATACCATAGCCCGATGCAATTCCCGAGGGAACTGAAAATATACTTTTTTTTGGTTAATTTCTTTAACATCGCAACGGAACAATGGATTGTGTGATTTTTTGCACAGATGGTTGAGGGGGTGGGAAATGACACGATTTACTAATAAGCATATCCTGACATAGTTCCCGAGGGATGTGGAGAAAATTCATGTCCACGCTCGCGAGTCGCTTGCGGCTCGCGCACCTCGCACCCTCTAAGTCAGTCACAAAAACGATGTCTACGCGGGCGAAGCCGCGGGCAAAAGCTAGTATGTCATAAACGACATTTTGTTCTAAAAATATTTGAAATACCTAGGCGTGACGTCATAGTTTTGCAGCGTCATTTATGTACTCATTTTGTGATTTTGGTGATTTAAAAATCGAAGACTTGATTGAGTAATTTTTTTCGAAGTTTAAGTAGGAGTTGTAATATACCACCATCTTGCATATTCATCTGATTAATTGACTAAACTTTCTGGGATTTAGTCCTAGGTTCTTACTGTTTTTTAAAGTGAAACTTTTATTACATCGTCTCATGCTTTTTCGTCTGTGTGTTGTGTGACGGCAAAGAGATTATTATATCGTCTCAAACTTTTCGTCAGAGCAGCCATGATCGTTTCGTCCTCTGTACCGTAGCTCAAAGACGAGAGCAGCCATGATCGTTTCGTTCTATGTACCGTAGCTCCAAGAGGAGTGAAACTTTTATTACATGATCGTTTCGTCCTCTGTACCGTAGCCCCAAGACGAGAGCAACCATGATCGTTTCTTTCTCTGTACCGTAGCTCCAAAAGGAGTGAAACTTTTATTACATGATTGTTTCGTCCTCTGTACCGTAGCTCCAAGACGCTGCAGCCATGATCGTTTCGTGCTCTGTAAATGTCTATAATGTAAAAAAATAACACTTTTACCATGGTTTCATAAAACCACACACTCTTTTTTTCACTATTTTTGTATTTTTCGATAGCTTTAGAGTGTACCACCGCCCTAATGGTCACGCTCACCGCGCGGCGCAATAAATAAGCGCAGAGACAACACCTTGTTAACTGGAAATAATTAACGCGAAAATAAAACTAGTGTCCGGTGGAAAGCGTCCTTTACTTTTTGTATGTAATGTTGTTCGTTTTAACTAATTTTGTACAAACGTGTAATCGACTCGGTCCTCCTAACCAGAGGTGCCGGGATAAAATCCGGACGGCCAATGTACCAATGAGTTTTTCGAAGCTTACGTAGGTACATATACTCACCGATTGCTTTAACGGTGAAGGAAAACATTGTGAGGAAACCTGCAAAAGCCTGCGAAGAAACTCGCAGGTTGTGTGTGAAGTCGACCAACCCGCACTGGGCCCGCGTGGTCGACTAAGGCCCGATCGCCCTAATTCAGGGTAGGCTCGAGCCCCTCGGTGAGAACGTATAGAAGAGGCCCTAAACAAGGTTTCCTCAAAGGCACTATGAGAACAGAGACATATATATATAGAGAGATATAGTTACATACTTATCTAAGTTTAAGTACATTTTTGACCCCCGACGCAAATACAGGGGTGTTATAAGTTTAATGTGTGTATCTGTGTATCTGTGTGTCTGTCTGTGGCATCGTAATTCTTGGACGAATGGACCGATTTTGATGCGTTTTTTTTTTTTTCGAAAGCTGACGTGATCGAGGGGGGTCTCAGCTATAATTTGTAAAGATGTGTTCAGCCGTTTAAGGATCATCAGCTCTTATCTAGGTGATAAAGGGATGTGGGCAGCGTAAACAGGTTTGATCAATTTAAAATTTGGTGCCTTGCTACTGTATAATATTGCGAAACCATGGTATCCTTGACCTGATGCTGCAGCATCTCCTAGAATCTGCAGGATACCCAACTCCTCGCCAACTTACAGCAGAGGTATCGTATTTGGGATCATTAGAATAGTCTCAATGAATAGGCGTTAGATAGAACATGGTATCCTTGACCTGATGCTGCAGCATCTCCTGGAATCTGCAGGATACCCAACTACTCGCCAATTTACAGCAGAGGTATCGTATTTGGGCTCATTAGAATAGTCTCAATGAAGAAGTGTTAGATAGAACATGGTATCCTTGACTTCATGCTGCAGAATCTTCTGGAATCTGCAGGATACCCAACTCCTCGCCCACTTATATCAGAGTTATCGTGTTTAGGCTTATTGGAATAGTCTCAATGAATAGGTTTGAGATAGAACATGGTAACCTTAAACTGATGCAGCAGCATCTCCTGGAATCTGCAAGATACCCAACTCCTCGCCAACATACAGCATAAGTATCGTGTTAGGGCTTATTAGAATAGTTTCAATGAATAGATTTTAGATAAATTATGTTTAACTTGACCTGATGCTGTACGTTTCCAGTGTAGACTGTAGAGTCTCCAACCTTTAGAGGGGTGGGTGCGACATGGACATTTAACATTATTTTCGTCTTGTCCATGTTCATTTTAAGACCCACTTGTTGAGAGACGTTACTGAGGCCATCGAGCATTGTGCTTAGGTCTTCGATAGTCTCAGCCATGACCACGATATCGTCAGTGAATCGGAGATGGGATATGTACTCGCCGTTGATATTGATGCCGAGTCCACCCCAGTCCTGAAGCTTAAAAACATCTTCCAGGGCGGCGGTGAACAGTTTCGGAGATATAACGTCTCCCTTTCTTACCCTTCGATGCAATTGGATAGGTTTCGAGTTCTGATCCTGGAGGCGAACCGACATGGTGGCGTTTTCATACAGATACTCCAACACCTCGACGTATCTATGGTCAATTTGGCACCGCTGGAGAGACTGTAGCAAAGGCCAGGTTTCGACTGAATCAAAGGCTTTCTCATAGTCCACAAACGCCAAGCATAGTGGCTGATTGTACTCTTCGGTCTTCCTTATAATCTACCGCAGCGTATGTATGTGGTCTATGGTACTAAAGCCTTTTCGGAAACCGTCTTGCTCGGGAGGCTGGAAGCGTGCGAACCTGCGTGCGAGACGATTCGTAATGACTCTCGAACAAGGAACATTGACGACAAAGGGGTGGAACCGTCCTCCGCACCTGGTCGTCCGATGATGAAATGGAGAGGGGGAATAAGGTCGTGAGGCTCCAGGATATACTCTCCGAAATGAATCCTGTAGAACACCGATAGACAGGCGACTTTGTGGAGATGCTCGAGGCTTTGGAGCCTGTTTTATAAAAGGTCCTCGTCGCCAATGAGTCTCCTAGCGCGTCCGTCGATAGAATCCAAGGCAAATAGCAAATAGCTGGTAACGAGCCGATCCGTCCCACAAGTAAGAGCAGTACTCCATACAGTTACTTCTAGTAGCGCAATCTAGTGGTGTTTTAGTGAACTTCTTTTTTTAAATAAAAATTTTGTACGTTTGGCTGCACCTCACCTGATGGTAAGTGCCGATGCAGCCGAGGATGTAACACGCAAGCTCAAAAAGTACTTATTCACTCTCGTTTTGAAGATTCCTAAATTATAAGAATCGGGGAATACAGACGCCGGCAGGAAATTCCACTCCTTGCCCGTTCGCAAAATGAACAAGAAGCAAAACGCTTTGTACGTAAAGGTGGAACAACAACGACAAAGGGGTGGAATCGCCCTCCACACCTGGTCGTTCGATGATGAAATGAAGAAGGGGAATGAGGTAGTGAAGCTCCAGGACACATTTTCCGAAATGAATCCTGTAGAACACCGATAGAGTAGGGGGATCGCTAATATAATAAAAACAGAATACAACTGTTTTACTTTACTACAACTAATAAATAATGATTCAGCAACTTATTTTACGACTCTTATATCAAAATATAACTACTTATATTAAACTTAAACGGCCAAGACATATAATTTTCTACTTTTTAGCGGATGTTTTGGCGGGGGTTTTTTAAATTTTTAATTTGTTTTATTTTTTACACACATAAGTAGATTTTTTTTAATTCACAATCGGTAAGCCCTTGGCATCATCTCACCTGATAGTAAGTGACGATGATGCCAAAGATGGAAGCGGGCTTACCAAGATTCCCCAACGCAATAGAGAACTGGCTATTTTATCTTTAAGCCGGAACACATCAATGTTGTTAACATAGATGTTTGGCGGCAAGGCTTAGACAAGTAGCCAGCCAGGCGGGCTTAGAAAATGCCCTACCACCAACCAAACCGAGTCTTAAAAGTTGACCCCACCGGGAATCGAATCCGCCATCTGTTGGTGTAAAGCGAATGGACTAAAATTTACGCCACGGAGACGGTTAAAAAATACATATATAATAGCCAGACACAGAGCAAACAAACGTGTTTGTCACAGGAACTTTGCCCTAATTAAATTTAGTTTTTTTCCAAACTCTATGCGATCGAAGTTGCGGGTCATCATCGTAATATCAGCTGAAAGACGTCCACAGCTGGATAAAGATCTCCCCAAGAATTTACCAGTCTTACGCTGCCCGCATCCAGCGGCTTCACGTGATCTTCACATCGGTCCACCGAGTGAAACGCCAGTTTACGCTACGCCTTCCGGTGCACGGTCGACACTTGAGAACTTTACTGCCCCAACAGCCATCTGTTCTACGAGTTAAGTGTAGTGATTCTGTAAGCTATGTCGGCTAATTTGGTTATCCTGTGGATCCTTTAATTTCTGATTCGATCCCTTAAGGAAACTCCATGAAGTTATAGGCTCATCAAATTATTAAAAACTTAAGTAAATTAAAAATTAAAAAAACCCTCGACAAAAAAACCGCTAAATAGTAGAAAATAATATTATGTCTTGTTCCTTTAAATTTAATATGAGTAGTTACATTTTAATATAAGAGTCATCGCGTAGGGGGATCGTTAAGTTTTGAAATTATAATTTATTCATGTACTAAAGTAAAACAGTTTTATTCTGTTTCTTAACCGACTTCATAAAAGGAAGAGGTTTCTCAATTCGTCCGTTTTTTATGTGAGTTCGCGGATAACCACGTCGTTATTGAACCGATTTTGATAATTCTTTTTTTATTGGAAAGGAGATATCCCAAGAGAGGTACCATGATAAGGAAACCAGGATATGATGATAGCATCCCAGAGAAATCGAGGGGAACCTTAGTTTCCTGTTTGAAGTCGTTTTTTTTTGTTCAAAATTATATTTCATTAACTTAGCGGTCCCCCTACGCGACGACTAAATATAACTACTTATATTAAACTTAATTTTCGGTACAGTAGATCAACTCATAGCTTTTATACGTGCCTACAAAGTCCAGGGCACACATCTACATCTCGCAACTGTCCCCATAAATCCATGGGTTTTATGGAGCGAGTGTGTCCTCACCCCAATAATTTCCGCAGTTGCTTATGGCCTGTTTATGGGATACCTGGCATGATTTATAAACGAGGTCCTTGAGGTATGTTCGTGTTTTGTGGAGATTGCTTTTTCGTAACATTTTCTTGGAACGAAAATGTTTTTGGTGCGTTACAGTATACAAGGGCTATCTGAAAGGTGTCGTCTTGCGTGGTTGCGTCGATCACGCAGGTTAATTGATCTGAAACACGGTTATTACCTGGATGGGTTTGACTGTTAGTGATATTTTTAAATAATCCTCATATGAAGGCTCAAGGTCACTGGTCAAAGGGCAATGGAGCGTGCTATGCTCGGAATTTCTCTGCGTGATCGAATCAGAAACGAGGAGATCCGTAGGAGAACCAAAGTAACCGACATAGCTCTCAGAATTGCTAAACTTAAGTGGCAGTGGGCGGGGCACCATTGCTCGTAGAACAGATGGCCGTTGGGGCAGTAATGTTCTCGAGTGGCGACCACGCACCGGAAAACGTAGTGTAGGCAGGCCTCCCACTCGGTGGTCCGATGACCTGGTGAAGGTCGCGGGAAGCCGCTGGATGCGGGCAGCGCAGAACCGGTCGTCGTGGAGATCCTTGGGGGAGACCTATGTCCAGCAGTGGACGTCCTTCGACTGATATGATGATGATAATGACCTAGGCGTGACGTAATAGATTTTAAGCCTCATTACATTAATGTATACTCATTTTGTGATTTGGAGCAACTAATAATAGAGGAGTTGATATGGAAACAAAACGGGAAGGTTTATTGAAATTTCGGTAGGGGGGGAATGTTGTGCAAAACCGTTCATAATTTATTTTTACCCGACTGCCTCAGAAGGAGGGTTATGTTTTTCGAGTGTATGTATGTATGTAGATTTCTATGTTCCCTGCTACAGCCTGAACTTCTTGAAGGATTTTAACGTATGAGGTATCGTTAGATTCGTCTTGATCCCGTGAGTGACATAGGATACATTTTTACCCGACTGGCTAAAAAGAGGGGTTCAGTTTTTTTTTTGCAGTCGGGTTTTACATTTTTATGAATTCCTAAAGCTACTGATACCTACAGTCATCATCCCAATTCACTGTAAGTCGTAATTAACACAATTTGAAAAAAAAAATATATTAATGAAGCCGTTTCTTCCCGTTTACCGCATGTTGTATAATATTTCTTCTATGTTGCTTTTTTGTGTTGTATTCATCATCATCATCATATCAGCCGAAAAACTTCTCATCTTATCAGCTCACGTCCCCACCGAGAGACTTGAGCCTACCCTGAATTAGGGGGATCGGGCCTTAGTCGACAACGCGGGCTCTGTGCGGGTTGGTCGACTTCACACACAACCTTCGAGTTTCTGCGCAGGCGTGTGCAGGTTTCCTCACGATGTTTTCCTTTACCGTAAAAGCGTCGGATAAACGTACATATGAAATCTAAATTCGAAAACACATTGTTACATGGCAGGATTCGAACCACGGCCTCCCGGACAGGAGGTAGCGGCCGTAACCGTTATGCCACCGACGCTCAAAGTATCTAGTACTAAGTTTAAAAATAAAATGACAAACAAAGAAATAAGTCTGCTTGTATTTTATGCATTTTGTAGTTATTTAGTGATATAATTTATGTAACATAATCACTAAACTTGAACACATTTCAAAATACCTACAAAATACAATGCAATTTTAGTTTAAACAATTTAAGTATACTTGGTTAAAGCGTCGGTGGCTCAACCGGTAACGACTCGGTCCATCTAACCAGAGGTACCGGGTTCAAATCCGGACGGCCAATGTACCAATGAGTTTTTCAAAAACTTACGTACATATAATTCCCGATTGCTTTAACGGTGAAGGAAAACATCATGAGGAAACCTGCACACGCCTGCGAAGAAACTCGAAGGTTGTGTGTGAAGTCGACCAACCCGCACTGGGCCCGCGTGGTCGACTAAGGCCTAATCTCCCTGATTCAGGGAAGGCTCGAGACCCTCGGTGGGGACGTATATGAGCTGAGCTGATATAATAAGTACACATGGTAACTATTATCAATTTTACTTTTATTTATTTAATGTTAGTAGATACATCATGGTATTTTAATTATTTTAATTATTTAAATTAAAATACAATTATATCTCATATTATTACCAGTTACTAAATATCTGGATACCGCAGCAGTGAAGTATATACAGGGTGTAAATAATTGGTGTAGGACCCGTTCACTGGGGCTAATACTCATCATACTGAACAACTTTCCCCTAAGAACTCATAGCCATAAATATTCGACGCTCCATACAAAAATGCACAAAATTGTACAATCAGCTGATCGTTTTGTATGAAGAGTTCCAACATTTTTTTGCGATTTCAGCTAACTTGTAGAAGAAAAGTTGTTCAGTATGATGAGTAGAAGCCCCAGTTAACGGGACCTACACCAGCTGTGTAGGGGCAGTCAACCCAGTACCCTATCATCTTCAGAACGCTGTTGGGGCCCCCGGCGCGCCAGAGACGCCCTCCTCTTATGTTTGAGTAAAATCAGTCTACGCGCGCGTCTGCAAACATGACTGATGCACATAAATCATTTTAAATGAAGTACCTAAATCATCATCATCATATCAGCTCATATACGTCCCTACCGAGGGGCTCGAGGCTACCCTGACTTAGGGTGATCGAGCCTTAGTCGACAGTGCGGGTTAAATGACTTCACACACAACCTGCGAGTTTCTCCGCAGGCGTATGCAGGTTTACTCACGATGTTTTCTTTTTCCGTAAGAGCGTCGGATAAACGAACATATGAAATCAAAATTTGAAAACACCTTAGTACGTGGCAGGATTCGAACCACAACCTTCCGGACAGAAGGTAGTGGCCCTAGTCGTTACGCCACCCACGACCTAAATCATGCAAGTTTTAAATACCTATGGTAACTATCTATTTTTATTTAATTAAGTAGGAATTTCGATTTTCGTTTCTTAAAATCCGCTGTAACCTAGATAATTTAGTTTTCCATGTAAGCTATACAAAATATGTGATTAAATGCAGTCACTCCTACCTACTGTAGCAAAAATAATTTAAAATAAATTTACCCCTTTTTGGTCATTCCATTTCCCGAACCAGCCTTATTTTTTTGTCGTTGGTAGGTGTTCGCGTTCATCGGGATTATATGACATATCAACGATATTTTGAAATTGATACTATATTTTCTCTATTTATTGGTTCGGGATCTATATTTTTTCCTTTTTTTGCTAGCTTAACTAACTAACTAGATAAGCTTTTGACAACCCTGTTTTTTCTAGCGTCAACACGTTTCCCGAAGTTTTTTGACGTGACCACGTCTAATAAATCGATGGACGCCGGCTGCACGCACGAAAAAGGATGACTCATTTAGCCGTTACGCTCATTGTCCCGTTAAGTTATGACGTTGTTACGTTAAACTATCGTCCGTAAACCGACTTTACAGACAACCAATTTTTTTCTTTTGAACTGTTTACGTTTAACAGACCTTTTATTTTCTTTTGAACTTTTTGCGTTTGACAGCACTAATTGCCTTTGGAGGGGTGTAGTCTCCTTTTTTTAGCTTCTTTGTTTTGTACCTTCTCGTTGGAATTCTTTAGCTTCTTCGTTTTGTCCCTTCTCGTTGGACTTCTCTAGCTTCTTCGTTTTGTATCTTCTCGTTAGAATTCTTTTGCTTCTTCGTTTTGTCCTTCTCGTTGGACTTCTCTAGCTTCTTCGTTTTGTCCCTTCTCGTTAGAATTCTTTAGCTTCTTCGTTTTGTCCCTTCTCGTTGGACTTCTCTAGCTTCTTCGTTTTGTCTCTTCTCGTTGGAATTCTTTAGCTTCTTCGTTTTGTCCCTTCGCGTTGGACTTCTCTAGCTTCTTCGTTTTGTATCTTCTCGTTAGAATTCTTTTGCTTCTTCGTTTTGTCCTTCTCGTTGGACTTCTCTAGCTTCTTCGTTTAGTCCCTTCTCGTTGGAATTCTTTAGCTTCTTCGTTTTGTCCCTTCTCGTTGGACTTCTCTAGCTTCTTCGTTTTGTCCCTTCTCTTTGGAGTTATTTAGCTACTTCGTTTTGTCCCTTCTCGTTGGACTTCTCTAGTTTCCTTCGTTTTGTCCCTTCTCGTTGTACTTCCTTAGCTTCTTTGTTTTGCCCCTTCTCGTTGGATTTTTCTAGCTTCCTTCGTTTTGTCCCCTCTCGTTGGACTTCCTTAGCTTTTTTAAATTATTTTTTTTATTCCCAATTGGTAAACCCTTGACAACATCTCACCTGGTGGTAAGTGACGATGTTGCCGAAGATGGTAGCGGGCTTACCAAGATTCCCCAACGCAATGGGGAACTGGCTATCTTATCTTCATGCCGGAACACACCAATGATATCAACATTGATATTTGGCGGCAAGACTTAGATAAGATGGTGGTAGCTAGCCAGTGCTTCTTTGTTTTGTCCCTTCTCGTTGGACTTCCTTAGCTTCTTCGTTTTGTCCTTTAAGTTGGACCTTTCTTGCTGTTGTTTTCTTTCGATGTCTGTCGATTTTCCCAACTATTGTCGATTAACTTGTTTCTTAGGTAGATTTTTTTATATGGAATTTTAATTTTAATTTCTTCTTCATGGCTGTCCATCGACTTTAGGGTTGTCCAAATTTTTAAATTTTTTTTGGACTTCTCGCCTAATTTTTTTTTAGTTCGTGGGTAGTTTATAACAAAAAATATTTTCGTTACAAAATGAAAACTTTTTCGCTACGATTGTAAAACTTTTTGGTTCTATTTCTTGGCTTTTGGCTTGTTGTATTTCTTTAGAATGCGCTATAAGATTTAAAATTCGGGTTCTGTCATGTCTTTGAGAGATAGATCAGAAAAAAGTGCTGGCCGTTGGATATTTATTTATTTATTTATTTATTTATTTACACTTATAGTACACTAAAACAATTTCGTAAAGCTAATACATATAGTTTATATTATATTTTATTTCTTAAATTTTTCGGTTTAACACAGAGATTTGTTACCATAGATGGGTTATGCACTAACAAACCACATTTGAAAATCGAATCCATTTACACACACATTATATTAGGTACCTACCGAATGATACTATGAAAAGAGATGCCAATTGGCATCTTTTTTTTGCTTCACTTTTAGGATGCATGTAACCTATCTACCTCCCTTTATTATATAGCATATCTCTGGTTTAACATACAAAATATAGTGTGAAATTGTTTGACGAATTATAATCGTGTAAATGATTGTAAGCAGTGCCCTCGTGTTTTGCCAGAGGTGAGTGGTTTTATGTCTGTTCTGTAACGTGCTTGGTCCAGCTTGGTTTTGACCATAAGTATTTATTTTATAACTGCCGGTCATAGTCCTGCCGAGGAACTCTGTAGCCAGGCGGACTTCTACCGTGATTTTATTTCTGAGTGCTGCCAGGCCTTATATTTATAATGAATCTTGGTAAGCCCGCTTCCATCTTCGGCAGCATCGTCACTTACCACCAGGTGAGATGTTGTCAAGAGTTTACCAATTGTAAATAAAAAAATAAAAAAATATCGCATTCCAAAAAAATATTGACTGTTATTGTAGGTACCTAACCTACCTTTACGTAATTTTTTAAGTTTATCACCTTATATTTTTTAATCCACAGTTGATAAGTCTTGGCATCGTCTCACCTCATGGTGAGTGACGACGAAAAAAAAAAAAAACATGGTTTCTTATCACCGGAACCTTTACTGACCGGCATTACAAGAACACGGACTACTGTTTAAAAAAATCTAATTTATTTGTGATATAAAGTTAAGGATATTTTTAGGTTCTGTTTTGTGTGCCTCGAGGCTATTTTACTACCTTATATTTTAGGTAGTGTGTAAACTACCTCGAGGTAATTCCGTAAAAGCCAATTTTTTAGATGTGTCTTGTTCATTAATAGGTAATTATAATATGATTCTGGGGAAAGCCACGATCGTTGTTAATCCGATACCCAACAAACAGTTATATTTAAATTTGTTCTTTCTTAACTTAACAATGTACTTAACAAAAAATTATGTGTTGGATGCCTAGTCTAAGACAATCTATTACGACCATCACGTTTTTATAGTCCCTTTTACCATTTTCCATTTTAAAATGTATTCCTTTTTACCCCATAAATAATTATTTTTTTATTAGGCGTCGGTGGTGCAACCGGTAACGACTCGGTCCTTCTAACCACGGACGGCCAATATACCAATGAGTTTTTCAAAACTTACGTACATATTACTCACCGATTACTGTGACGGTGAAGGAAAACATCATGAGGAAACCTGCACACACCTGCGAAGAAACTCGAAGGTTGTGTGTGAAGTCGACCAACCCGCACTGGGCCCGCGTGGTCAACTAAGACCCGATCGCCCTAATTCAGGGTACGCTCGAGCCCCTCGGTGGGGACGTATATGAGCTGATATGATAATTCTTTTCTTAAACTCCATTTAGGCCCAATTCCACAAAATTTTACGTATTATTTAGCGAACCCATATCAGGTTAATTTATCCACTTTAATTTATTTTCGCTACACTACCTAAACTATTGTTATAATTTTTGTAGTTGTCTGTCGTCAAGATCAAAAGCGTCACTTCACTCTCACCGCGCGCGCGCGTGACTACCTCAAAGGGCCCGTCGTAGCCGACTCTCCTTTAGGGCTCCGCGTATAAAGAAGGGAAAAAGTATTTCTGCGTAATGGTGATGCATGCTTTTTAGTATCAAAAGATATGATTGCACGCACGTAACGCACGGCATTTGTCGTAAATCTTTTTATCATTGTTCATTTTTAGGGTTCCGCACCGCAAAGGGTAAAACGGGACCTTTTTTTATTTTTATTCACTAATGGTAAACCCTTGATAACATCTCACCTGGTGGTAAGTGACGATGTTGCCGAAGATGGAAGCGGGCTTACCAAGATTGCCCAACGCAATGGGGAACTGGCTATCTTATCTTCATGCCGGAACACACCAATGATATCAACATTGATATTTGGCGGCAAGACTTACATAAGATGGTGGTAGCTAGCCAGGCGGGCTTAGAAAATGCCGTACCACCAATCAAACCGAGTCTTACAATTGACCCCGCCGGGAATCAAACCCGCGACCTCCTGTGTAAAGCCAGTGCACTTTGCCTCTGAGCTACGGAGGCGGTTAAACCTATTACTAAGACTCCGCTGTCCTTGTATAAAACTGTAAAAAAGTTTTATTCAAATTTTCACTTCGGCACTATCGGAGTGGTTAGTTTTTTATATTCACAATTGGTAAGCCCTTGGTATCATCTCACCTTCAGTGACAATAGAAGCGGGTTTACTAAGATTCTCCAACGCAATGGGGTACTGGCTTTTGTTTAAGCCGGAATACATCAATCTTGTTAGCATTGATGTTTGGCGGCAAGACTTAGATAAGATGGTGGAAGCTAGCCAGGCGGGCTTAGAAACTGCCCTACCACCAACAAGTTGTTGTTTTTACGATTTTAATAAAACTTTGTGAGCTACTATAAGCGTCGCGGTGGCGCAACGGCAAGGGCCGCTACCTCCTATCCGGGAAGTCATAGTTCGAGTCCTGCCACGTACCAATGTGTTTTCGAATTTCGATCTCATATGTACGTTTATCCGATGCTCTTACGGTGAAGGAAAACTATAACGACATCTAGAACGCGCTATTAACATTTCTTCAGCACTGTGTATGTATGTCGTAGGCGGATTGTGTATTTAGTCATATTACAATACCGCTACCTTTTTTACAATACGGAGGCACATTGCGCTATACCGTGTCGACGATACGCTGCATCGTCATCGCAACATATGTGGCAGGCAAATTGTATGATTAGTCATTTTATATACGGTCAGGCAAATTCTATAATTCGTCCTTACGTAAACGTTCAGGCAAATTGTAAAATTCTGTACGCAGATTGCAAAATGCCGAGCCAGGAAAATTGCCAAAATGCCGAACGGCAGATTGTAAATGAGCTCGCGAAGCGAGCGATGTTAGGTTCGGTCAGGTTTGATCGATTTAACTGTCAAAGAGCCTCGCGAAGCGAGGCTCCCCGCCCTCGCCATTATATAATTTGCCTGACCGTATGTAAAATGACGAATCATACAGTATGCCTGCGACACAATGCCAGCGGTAATGCAATCTGCCTTATCGTCGACCCGTTGTATTGCAATGTAGCTCCGTATTGTAAAACAGCTAGCGGTAATGTAATATGACTAAACATACAATACGCCTGCGACAAATATACAAGTACCAAACATCAACGGTTGGTCCACGACCGGACCACAGGCATGCCACCTAGGCTGGTGGAGTTATCTGCCTTTGCTATCTGGGAGTTGAAACACACCGTTTCTAAAGAAATGATTTTTTTTTATTAATTTATTTCCAAAAAATCATCGCAAAAGAACAAATGCTCAGGTTTGAAGGCTTAATTTCAAAAGTAATTGCTTTTGCTCTCAATATTGATAAGGAACTTCTAAATCTAAATTTCCATGTCTAGACACATTTTATGTTATTTTACTGAGAGAAGTACTTACTTATAATTATTTCTACGTAAAGTTAATTCTATAAAACACAAAAGGACACCATAAAAGGTACCATCAGAGGAATAATGGCGTCGTGAGGAACGGCACAAGGTCATGGGATACCGCGTCGGACACACAGGGCCGCACTAAGGGCAGCCTGAGTGGGGCACACAGCTCATAAGTATATTAAGTATAAAATGAGTCATGACGCGATAACAAAGGACGGGGCCACCGATTATCGCCAGAGAAGGCACTTAAGTTCACCAAAAACACAACTAGGATAATAATTTGCCTTGTCCACATATTGACGCAAAAAGCTGCTACTGTCGATTGGAGCACACGTGCTGTCACGACGGGGCCGCTCACTAATCCTATCTCCTACTATAAAATTATAAACGCGAAAATTTGTAAGAATGTATGGATGTATGTTTGTTACTCTTTCACGCAAAAACTGCTGAAAGGATCTGCCTGAAATTTGGAAGGTAGACATATAAAGAGCTGGATTAACACACAGGATACTTTCTTCTACACTGCGCACCCTCGAAAAGTTATAGAAACGTTGTTCACGCGTGTGAAGCCGCACAGCTAGTGTTCATATAAAACATAGACTTGTGTTGAAAGTACTTAATCGCAATGTGTAATGCAGTGGACTCTTAATATTAAAGTATTTTTCAGCTTTTTATTTGATGCGATGTTTACTTGGAGCGAGCGATTTATTTTATGCAGTGTATTTATATAATAAAACATGTATAAATTATACCGGACATCAATTTATGAGGCCGCAACAACTACAAACTCCTTCTCTTATCCCTTGTTCCGTACTTACACTTTGCGCCTCCGTGTGATTGGACCCCAAGTTCATACCTGTTTAGTTATTCAATAAAGTGAATATAATCACTCGAAACTGAATAACATTTTGCGGAATCAAGTCAACTCAAAGGGCGAGTCAATAGACAAATTATTGTGATCTCATAATTGAAAATACATTGTGATGCTTCATCTTTGTGTCTCTTAACAAATACATTTTATTAAGGCTATAATTTTAATGGGCGATGAAATATTGGCATTTTGGGCAGTTCAAAAGTATAATTATACTGTTCACTTTAATGTTTTGGACAGTAAAAAAGCTATCGTCTAATCCCCGGTACCAATTTAATCTCATACCCTTCTCCATACCTCACGTGTATCTATCTATCTGTAATAATTTCATCATCATATCTGTCAAAAGATGTGCACTGCTGGAAAAAGGCCTCCCCCAAGGATTTCCACAACGATTGGTCCTGCGCTGCCCGCATCCAGCGACTTCCCTCGACCTCACCAGTTCTTCGGTACTGAGCGGTTTGTTTAATTTTTGGTAATCCAGCAGAGGGTTCCTCGAGGAGTTTCTCAGTTATATGAGTAGAACACCCCGTTTTAGTTTCCAAGAGCACTCTGAGCACACCCTTTATTACTTCAAAAGGAAAAAAACGGAACCCTTATAGGATCACTTTGTTGTCCGTCCGTCCGTCTGTCTGTCAAGACCCTTTGTTTTGGGAGCGCGTGGAGGTATCGAATTGAAATTAAAACCATATACTGCGGTCTAAAGTCCCCTCAAGCTCTGAAAAAAATAAAACTTCAAAGTTAACGTTAAAAAAAGATACGGCCGTTTATGCCGCAAAAAACGTACTTATCGACACTCTCAAGGGAATCAAAATTCATAGGGTATTTTCCGTTGACCTAAAACTACGAAATTTGGGAAGAAATACCGTCTTATACTACAAGTGTAGGTAAAAATATTAAAACTGTAAATTTGTAATTAAATCATAAAAAATATAGTCTTTATTTAAAGTACGTAATCAAGCAAGAAACGGCGCGGGCCGTCAAAATTTTGAATTGAATTAACCGTGTCTTATGGGGTATCGTATGAAAGGGCTTCATTGACCCAAGCTTAAACAGATTTTTAATTATTTTTATGATGTATAGTTTTCAATTTACGACGAAGAATAAAAAAAAACT
The DNA here is from genome assembly GCA_947284805.1 of Coleophora flavipennella. Lineage (NCBI taxonomy): Eukaryota > Metazoa > Arthropoda > Insecta > Lepidoptera > Coleophoridae > Coleophora > Coleophora flavipennella. Next base: position 5,225,770 of record OX369297.1, read on the forward strand.
TTTCCTTTTTTTTATAATATGTAATAGGTGGTAGGTACCTAATAATTTTGGTGTCATCATCATCATCATCATATCAGCCGAAGGAAGTCCACTGCTGGACATAGGCCTCCCCCAAGAATCTCCACGACGACCGGCTCTGCGCTGCCCGCATCCAGTGGCTTCCCGCGACCTTCACCAGGTCATCGGTCCACCGAGTGGGGCCTACCTTACTACGCTTTCCAGTGCGTGTTCGCCACTCGAGAACTTTACTGCCCCAACGGCCATCTGTTCTACGAGCAATGTGCCCCGCCCACTGCCACTTAAGTTTAGCAATTCTGTGAGCTATGTCGGTTACTTTGGTTCTCCTACGGATCTCCTCGTTTCTGATTCGATCACGCAGAAAAACTCCGAGCATATTCGGAGCATCGTGGAATTCAACTCGGCTGGGCAGCGTTCGGGAAGCTTCGCAATATCTTTACCTCCCAGATACAGCAGTGTCTTAAGACCAAGGTCTTCGACCAGTGTGTGTTGCCAGTGATGACATACGGAACTGAGACATGGTCGCTTACTATGGGCCTCATAAGAAGGCTCAAGGTCACCCAAAGGGCAATGAAGCGTGCTAATTTTGGTGTATAAGGTACAAATTTGTGCGGAACCCTCGGTGGGTGACTCCGACTCGCACTTGTCCGGGTTTTTCTTAGTGAGCCACTTCACTTCGATTACACAAGATCGTTGGCACTCTTGTCATTTGCATAAGCGATTACTTATTTTATTTGGCTAGTACAGACAGCGACACATCAAGCTATACAATACCGGTATAAGCTGGCCGCGCGAGTCGCACGACGCCTTTGCGTTTCAACATCAGTGATGCCAACTCTTTATGGCAAAAAGTCGTTAGTCGTACGCTTGAAAAGTCGCTAGAACAATATAAAGATGCCAATTCTGTAGCTAGATGTATGGTGTTACTGTGCTTGAAAAGTCGCTAAAATTATGAAGCGTCGATTTTTTTTTGTCCCTAGACTGCTCCGAAAATACGTTAGATCTAGTTACTAAGTTGCTGAATTGGCAACACTGTTCAACATACGCGAGGCCCGCGAATAATGGTTTTGTATAGCTTGATGTGGCGCCGTGTGTACACTGAACATGCAATGAATGGACGAGTCATACTAGCGCGTCGGTATTACAACGACCTTGTGCTGGTGGGACTATCTCCGCCGATTGAGATTTTGACACGCATGCGCAATTAATCGACATTTATTAATGTGTGACAGAAGAGTATAATAGTTATTTATGTAAGTGTGTACTTTAATTTAATGCATATGTTAAAGACTTGGATGCATCTGTTATTTTAATAATTTGATCAATAAGGAAAATGAATTGGAATTGATGTAGCTCTATTTATATACAATTGACAACGCATAACATGTTAAAAAACCGACTTCCATCGCAACAACTTAGTACATTTTTCATTTTCATTATTATTTTTTGGTTTTTGTTAATTTTCTAATAAAGTTCTACGTAACTATTTAGTAATCTGTGGTTCTACACCGATTTTGATAAAATTTATATGGGACCACACGGGAAGAAAAATCGATTCAGCCAGTCAAAAGTTCTGAGGTAACACACACATAAAAAAAACATACAGTCGAATTGAGGATCTCCTTTTTGGAAGTCGCTTGAAAAGAGGAGACTGATAGACACAATATAAAATAGAAGAGAAAAATGATTACTCCACGGACAAAAGCTAAGCTCTTAATATATTAAGCAACAACAATTAATACAGAGCCACACATTCACAAAAGTAATACCTTAACCCTTTAATAAACCCATAATATAACCTGCGATATAAGTACAAGTATGGTAAGGGCGTCGGTTAAAAAAGATGCGTACTCACGGATATTCTGTATATATATAAACTAGCTTTTGCCCGCGGCTTCGCCCGCGTGGACATAGCTATAATGACTCTTTTTGAGGGTGAGTGGTGCGCGAGCCGCAATCAGCTTGCAAGCGTGGACATGAGTTTTCTCCAGGTACCTCAGGAACTGTATCGGGCTATTCGGATTAGCAGTCTTTGTCACTTCCCACCCCCTCAACAAATTCTATACAAAAAATCACTTTAATCCGTTGCTCCGTTGCGACGCCACCGACGCGTGCGCGAGCGTAGAAAACAGTTGTCCCCAGATCCCTCGGGAACTATATCTGGATATACTTTTTAGTAAATTATATCATTTTACACCTCATCTCTGTGCTAAAAATCACACCAACCCATTTTAAACGAACAAAGAGTATTGTTTTAGCTTCCTCAGGAACTTTTTCCTTAGGGACTTTTTCCTCAGGAAAGTAGACTATTTGATTTCCAGTGATACAGGCTACCTGCATTCCAAATTTCATCAAGATTGGTAGAGGTGTTGAAGTGTGAATAGGTAACAAACATACCAACACATTTTCACATTTATAATATTATAAGTAAGGATTTCTAAATCTTAAATAACATATAGAGCGTCGGTGGCAAAACGGTTAGGGCCAGTACCTCCTGTCCGGAAGGCCGTGGTTTGAATCCTGCTACTTACCAATATCTATACGAATATCGATTTCATACTGGTATGTACGTTTATCCGACGCTCTTACGGTGAGAAAAACATCGTGAGGAAACCTGTACACGCCTGCGAAGAAACCTGCGTAATCGTCTAAGGCCTGATCGCCCTAACTCAGGGCAGATCGAGCCCCTTGGTGGGGACGTATATAAACAACTGATATGATGAAATAACACATATTCCTATATATTATCAAAAAAATAATTCAAATCATTATATCAATCTAGTAATAAAATTTCCTAAAAATAATAATGTGGGTCAAATCCTCGAGTCGTATAAGCTCCAAAGGAGCCCATGACGCACTTCTCGTTGCCGCGCTGGATGGCAATAGACAACCTTAGCAGCAAGTAGGACCTCACGTCACATCTCTCTCGAAGGCGACGGCCAATCTCCTTTGTGAAGGCAAAGGCCTCTGCTGAGGGTTCAGCAGCCGGTTGTCTCACAGACCAGTGGCACAAAGCAGTAATTTGCCTCCAAGACCGAGCACTTATTATGCTTTTTTCTCGCCGCAAATTGGCAGCAGTACCGCACGGGTGAGGAGTGAGGCAAAAAAAGTGGCGTCCCAATGCAGGCACGTTCCTCTCTGCCATAGCACCTGTTTAAACCCTCCGGCCTTTTGCCATCAGATCGACTAAATCCCGGCGGCTGCATCAAAGATGGAATATTCCATCTGGCCGAGACCAGTGCACTCCGAGTGAGGTCATTAAGGAATTGGTGACGTGGGAATCTTCACAAACAACGACCGCAACTCAGTGAGTGATGGCCAATTGCCTCCACCGTGGACCCGCAAATACATTGATGAGGATCACAGATATTGATATTGCAGGCGGAGAGCAACTGCCACACGCAAATAGTCGCCGTCAGAAGAGTTCCCATATCTGTGCCTCCTGTTAAAAGATGCTAAACTCGATTTAAATGTGTTTTTAATTTTTTTACACTATTGCAATCTGTAAAAAAATACCTATCTGTTCGTCTATGAAACACATCGCTACGTGCCATTGTTCCAGAGTTAGAATTGTGTAAAGTAGCGTATGCTGAAAAATACATAAAAGAAATCCACTCAAAAGTATGAAATAATATTTTCATGTTTTATTACAACATAAGTGCGTTTTATTATCCCTGCAGTGCCATCTATTGACATTCTGCTGCTATGATTCTAATGTGTGGTATGTGTAGCTAATATGTGGAAAAAAGTACTCTATTGTTATTATTGTAAGTATCTATAGATAATTTCCCAAGGGACCTCTTTAGTTTTCCGGGATAAAAAATACCCGCCTATACAATGATGGTCAAAAAACCCCATCCCAATCTAAAGGTTTCATATTGTTACGTTGAGCCATTCTAAGGATTTTTTTTTGCATTCCTGAAGAAACCCTTAATTTTTTTGGGATTCATAATGTCCCATTTTTAGTTTGCGATAAGGGTATCAACGTGTAAAATTTGATTGTAATAGGTCAAGCCACATTTGCGTGGTGAGCCATTCTATAAATGTATACTTTTGATTTTCCCACGGGAACTATTAAATTTTCCGGGATAAAAAGTATCCTATATGTTAACCCGGGCTATAAGGAACCACCATACAAAATTTCATCAAAATAGGCCTGGTAGTTTTTGCGTGATGCGCGAACATACAGACAGACAGACAGACAGACAGACAGACAAAAATTCCAAAAGTTGTTGTTTTGGCCTCTGTATCGTTAGTAATGTCCACCACAGTTATTATTTTCCAAAAATATTTCATGTACAGACACGTCCCCGTTACAGTTTTATTATATTATAGACTAGCTTTTGCCCGCGGCTTCGCCCGCGTGGACATAGCTTTAATGACTCTTTTTGAGAGTGAGTGGTGCGCGAGCCGCAATCAGCTTGCAAGCGTGGATATGAGTTTTCTCCAGGTACCTCAGGAACTGTATCGGGCTATTCGGATTAGCAGTCTTTGTCACTTCCCACCCCCTCAACAAATTCTAACAAAAAATCACTTTAATCCGTTGCTCCGTTGCGACGCCACCGACGTGCGCGAGCGTAGAAAACAGTTGTCCTCAGATCCCTCGGGAACTATATCTGGATATACTTTTTAGTAAATTATATCATTTTACACCTCATCTCTGTGCTAAAAATCACACCAACCCATTTTAAACGAACAAAGAGTATTGTTTTAGCTTCCTCAGGAACTTTCTCCTTAGGGACTTTTTCCTCAGGAAAGTAGACTATTTGATTCCCAGTGATACAGGCTACCTGCATTCTAAATTTCATCAAGATTGGTAGAGGTGTTGAAGTGTGAATAGGTAACAAACCAACCAACACATTTTCACATTTATAATATTAAGTAAGGATTTCTAAATCTTAAATAACATATAGAGCGTCGGTGGCAGAACGGTTAGGGCCAGTACCTCCTGTCCGGAAGGCCGTGGTTTGATTCCTGCCACTTACCAATATCTATACGAATATCGATTTCATACTGGTATGTACGTTTATCCGACGCTCTTACGGTGAGAAAAACATCGTGAGGAAACCTGTACACGCCTGCGAAGAAACCCGCGTAATCGTCTAAGGCCTGATCGCCCTAACTCAGGGCAGATCGAGCCCCTTAGTGGGGACGTATATAAACTGATATGATGAAATAACATATATACCTATATTATCAAAAAAATAATTCAAATCATTATATCAATCTAGTAATAAAATTTCCTAAAAATATTAATATGGGTCAAATTCTCGAGTCGTATACGCTCCAAAGGAGCCCATGACGCACTTCTCGTTGCCGCGCTGGATGGCAATAGACAACCTTAGCAGCAGGTAGGACCTCACGTCACATCTCCTCTCTCGAAGGCGACGGCCAATCTCCTTTGTGAAGGCAAGGGCCTGTGAGGGTTCAGCAGCCGGTTGTCTCACAGACCAGCGGCACAAAGCAGTAATTTGCCTCCAAGACCGAGCAGTTATTATGCTTTTTTCTCGTCGCAAATTGAGCAGCAGTACCGCACGGGTGAGGAGTGAGGCAAAAAAAGTGGCGTCCCAATGCAGGCACGTTCCTCTCTGCCATAGCACCTGTTTAAACCCTCTGGCCTTTTGCCATCAGATCGACTAAAGCCCGGCGGCTGCATCAAAGATGGAATATTCCATCTGGCCGAGACCAGTGCCCTCCGAGTGAGGTCATTAAGGAATCGGTGACGTGGGAATCTTCACAAACAACGACCGCAACTCAGTGAGTGATGGCCAATTGCCTCCACCGTGGACCCGCAAATACATTGATGAGGTTCACAGATATTGATATTGCAGGCGGAGAGCAACTGCCACACGCAAATAGTCGCCGTCAGAAAAGTTACATATCTGTGCCTCCTGTTAAAATATGCTAAACTCGATTTAAATGTGTTTTTAATTTTTTACACTATTGCAATCTGTAAAAAAATACCTATCTGTTCGTCTATGAAACACATCGCTACGTGCCATAGTTCCAGAGTCAGAGTTGTGTAAAGTAGCGTATGCTGAAAAATACATAAAAGAAATCCACTCAAAAGTATGAAATAACATTTTAATGTTTTAATACAACATAAGTGCGTTTTATTATCCCTGCAGTGCCATCTATTGACATTCTGCTGCTATGATTATAATGTGTGGTATGTGTAGCTAATAAGTGGAAAAAAGTACTCTTTTGTTATTATTGTATGTATCGATAGATAATTTCCCACGGGACCTCTTTAGTTTTCCGGGATAAAAAATACCCGTCTATACAATGATGGTCAAAACACCCAATCCCAATGTAAAGGTTTCATATTGTTACGTTGAGCCATTCTAAAGATTTTTTTTTTGCATTCCTGAAGGAACCCTTAATTTTTTTGGTATTCATAATGTCCCATTTTTAGTTTGCGATAAGGGTATCAACGTGTGAAATTTGATTGTAATAGGTCAAGCCACATTTGCGTGGTGAGCCATTCTATAAATGTATACTTTTGATTTTCCCACGGGAACTATTGAATTTTCCGGGATAAAAAGTATCCTATATGTTAACCCGGGCTATAAGGAACCACCATACAAAATTTCATCAAAATCGGCCTGGTAGTTTTTGCGTGATGCGCGAACATACAGACAGACAGACAGACAGACAGACAAAAATTCCAAAAGTTGTTGTTTTGGCCTCTGTATCGTTAGTAATGTCCACCACAGTTATTATTTTCCAAAAATATTTCATGTACAGACACGGCCCCGTTACAGTTTTATTATATTATCCAAAAATATTTCATGTACAGACACGGCCCCGTTACAGTTTTATTATATTATAGATAAAAGAAAGTCGTGTTAATTACACAATTTATAACTCGAGAACGGCTGGACCAGTTTTTATGATTTTTGTGTTTTTGCATTCGTCTTCGTCGGGAATGGGATAATAAGTATGAAAATATGATATTCATCAATAAAAAAAATCATCAGTCAAAAAATAAGTGGTTTTAGGGTAGGGTAGGGTAGGGTAGGGTAGTGTAGTGTAGTGTAAGCACACCCCGGACACTCCATACAAACGAGCGAGAAATGATATACATAAAAACAACTGAATTAGCTTAGATATAAGAAGTTTTTTTTAATATTTTATTTTTGTGTATAAATTGTAATTTATGTAGCTTTGAATAAATGTTTTATCTATCTATCTATCTACCTATCTATAGCCACATATGCAGGTAGGGTTGAATCACAATGGCGGCCTTGGTCAGGAAATGTTTAATAGATATTTATACTGCACGTAACAATCAACAGTGGCTACCTACCTGCTTAGTAGGTAAGTTACATGAATAAAATTGTTGTTCAAACATAGCTAAATAGGTACGTATAACGTATACAACTACAATCCCCCGCCCGCTAGTAATAGGTCAATGATCCCCGCACTGTGAGTCCGTATATTCGCGCGCAAAATTTAAAAAAACACGTAAGCCTCGACGTGACCTGGAGAGCATTGTCCTCGAGGTACCGACCGTTGATAATAATTCTCAAGGATGATGTGATAAACTTTAAAAATGAAGACGTAGTCAAATTACGTAATCTTTGACGTGAATATGTAGAGCAATGAACTCGTGTTACCGATCGTAGAATCGACTGAATCTTATAAAGTTGACTCCTCCGGGAATCAAACACGCGACCTCCTGGTGTGAAGCGAATGGACTAACCATTACGCCACGGAGGCGGTAAAAATCAATTGTTAGTCCATTCGCTTCACACCAAGAGGTCGCGGGTTCGATTCCTGGAGGGGTTAACTTTGTAAGACTCGGTTTGGTTGGTGGTGGGGCATTTTTATAGCCCGCCTGGCTAGCTACCACCATCTTATCTAAGTCTTGCCACCGAATATCAATATTAACAGCGTTGATATATTCCGGCTTGAAGATAAGATAGCCAGATCCCAAGAAATAATAGCGAACCGCGTTAAGTTCCTTGGAGAACTTTTTTTAATTTTTTTATTATTAAAAATTTGAGTGCGTTTGACTGCAACTCACCTGATGGTAAGTGATGATGCAGTCGAGGATGGTACACGCAAACTCAAATAATGCCTATTCACTCTTGGCTTGATGATCCCCAAATTATAGGAATCGGGAAACACTGACGCAGGCAAGGAGTTCCACTCCTGCGCTGTACGCATAATAAATGAAGAAGCGTAACGATTCGTGCGAAAAGGTGGAACATCAACAACAAAGCGGTGCAACCCCTCCCTGCGTCTCGTTGACCGACGGTGGAATGGAGCCGGGGGAATGAGGTCGTGAAGTTCTTGCGCGCACTCTCCGAAATGAATTCGATAGAATGCCGATAGACAGGCGATTTTACGGCGATGCTCAAGGCTTTGGAGCTTGTCATTGACTAGCTCGTCGTCACCAATGAGTCTCCGTGCGCGTCGGTCGATGGCGTCCAAGGTATCCAGCTGATAGCGGGCTGATCCATCCAGAATGTTGTAAAGAGGGGCCTAAAATTATGTTCACGCATTTCCGACGTGTATAACCGTCCCGTGTTTGCAAGGTGACTCGTGCCCCAGCAGTGGGGAGGTTATGATTTAATTAGCCGACTGCGAATGAAGGAGGGTTATGTATTTTGTTTTGGTAATTGACCGCAGCTGACTTGCAATCGCTGAGATGGTTTGGCCATATAGAGAGAATGAATGAAGAACGATTGACGAAAAAAGTGTATAAGGCGAGTGTGAATGAAAGTGTTGGAAGGGGTAGACTTAGGCGGACGTTTCGAGACCAAATCAGGGATGTCTTGAAAAAAGACCAGGTCAAGAGTACCCTAAACCGAAGAGCATGTATGAAGGGAATAATGAAAGTGGACGAAGCGAAACAAGTATGTAAGGATCGTAGCAAGTGGAAAGAAGTGGTCTTTGCCTACCCCTACGGGAAAGAGGCGTGATTATATGTATGTATGTAATTGACCGCAGTTTTTGTGGGGATATTGCACAGTTACACAGTAAGAACTCCACCTTGAAGTAATTCCACATCTTCATCTAGGGGATGTCCTTCAATCACGTGAGTTTTAGGCCACTTTTATACCCTTCCTCTTTTTTTCCCAGTATCATGTAGTATTTTTAGAATATTTTTAGTGCAAAAATATCATTGAATTAAACTCCGCGGTATCGATACCGTTATCATTTCAGTCAAAGGACGTCCACTGCTGGACATGAGCCTCCCTCAAGGATTTCCACGACGACCGGTTCTGCGCTTCCCGCATCCAGCGGCTTCCCGCGACCTTCACCAGGTCATCGGTCCACCGAGTGGGCGGCCTGCCGTAGGAAAACCAGAGTTACCGATATAGCTCTCAGAATTGCTAAACTTGTAGTGGCAGTAGGCGGGGCACATAGCTCGTAGAACGGATGGCCGTTGGGACAGTAAAGTTCTTGAGTGGCGACCGCGTACCGAAAAACGTACCGATACCATAAAGTAATTTTTTCAATTTATTTATTGCTAAAATATTTTATACGTCACAAATTTAATTTTTTCGTCACACGAAAAAATATACGTAGGTCACATTATTCCCTCCCCCCATCGTAAATAATTCTGATGTGTTTCCAACCCCTACCCCATGTTCGAACCTCTCGTGATTGAAGGACGACCAATACATGATATTAATTATGTGAAATTTACTATCGAATAATAAAGGTTTAAATAAATAAAAAATAAGGGAGCACCCGGATAAAACAGTTTTTTAAGGTTCTTCTGCGTTTTTTAACATGCAAGTGTAAAACTTGAAATGATTATACTACTTATCCTAAGTAAAACAACAAATACATTATAAACCACCTGCCAAGTGTGATTCGCTGACACGCGCTAAGGAGGCTTAATTTAATAAATTTAAACAAAAAAAAACGACTTCAAACGCACTAGTCGCCACTACGATTTCTGAAGGTTCCTCTCGATATCTCTGGGATGACATCATCAGATCCTGGTTTCCTTATCATGGTACCACCCTTGGAATGTCTCCTTTCCAACAAAAAAAGAATCATCAAAATCGGTTCATAAACAACGAAGTTATCCGCGAACACACATAAAAAAATAAATAAATATATACAGTCGAATTGAGAAACCTCCTCCTTTTTTTTAAAGTCGTTTAAAAATAATCTGTTGCTCGCGTTGATATCTTTTGATTGATAGGTATATAATTATTGTAGTTGTGTAGAGAAGTGTGGTGGTACGGAATCCTCGGTGCACAAGTCCGACTCGCACTTAGCCGGTTTTTTAAGAAGATTTGTTAACTCTTGAGACTGTTAACTCCTTAAACACCAGTGGCTTAGTGAGCTTTGGGCCTCGCAAGTTTTTCGAATGGCTGAAATATTTTATTTTAACGTTTTCAACCCATGGGGGAGCCATTGGGCTCCACCATTTTGAAAAATTTCCAAAAACTTCCATACAATTATCGAACTTGCTCACAAAATTTCACGAGAATCGGTTAAAAAATGTTATCTTTCGAGGAGAACAGCGGGACATCTGGACAGACGTACGAAATAATTTTTGCCCAACCTAAAACCAAAAAATTTTATTAGTACAACATACAGTATGGACACTCCCTGCCGCTCTCTAGATTACGACCTCATTCCCTCGTCACCCAGATTGAAACAGATTGGTTACAGTTTGGTTGTCGAACGTATAGAATTTCGCCGCCATTTTGTTTGTTCCGTCATTCCTTTTTTGAAATGTCATTACTGGCCCGTTGTATGAAGTGTCACGCTTCACGCTCGTTTTTTTATATTTTTTTATTCACAATTGGTAAACCCTTGACAACATCTCACCTGGTGGTAAGTGACGATGTTGCCGAAGATGGAAGCGGGCTTACCAAGATTCCCCAACGCAGTGGGGAACTGGCTATCTTATCTTCATGCCGGAACACACCAATGATATCAACATAGATATTTGGCGGCAAGACTTAGATAAGATGGTGGTAGCTAGCCAGGCGGGCTTAGAAAATGCCCTACCACCGACCAAACCGAGTTTTACAATTGACCCCGCCGGGAATCGAACCCGCGACCTCCTGTGCAAAGCCAGTGAACTTTGCCTCTGAGCTACGGAGGCGGTTAAAAATTAAATCGCTCGGTCAATAATGCAATAAAATAAATCAAATCGAAGGACAGACTCGACCCAATCAGCACGGTACAAGAGGATCCACTCACGCGCACCACTCGAGACGAGTTAACTTTTATAGTTATTCCGTAATTATGCAAAGCTGTGACATTCGGCGTGTCAAGGTGAGCCTCTCAGGCTTATGGATTAGATATCGCAGAGGAGACAGTTTGCAGATAGACTGTTAATCAGGGTGTCCCAGGAAAGAGTGCTAACCGGTGGTCCATCAAATAAAGCACTTCATAGAGTGGACGGTGCATGGTAGGTATTCGATGCAAACAAAAGTTCACAGTTTTCGATTTTTTCACATTTAAGTTTTCTGATTTTTTTTCTGAAAAATACCTTTGCTTGACTTCTTCTTTTTTATTTTATCATGTTTCCAAAAGGTCTAAGAGTGTTAGATAAAGTAAAAACTGAAAATAATTCAGAAGGGTGTATAATTCTTTCCTGGGACACCCTTGAGTTTATTGAACCCACAACTAAGATGTTACTCATAGAGTACATTATCATCACATCAGCTCATGTATACGTCCCCATCGAGGGGCTCGAGCCTACCCTGAATTAGGGTGATCGGGCCTTAGTCGACCACGAGTACATAAGTAGGTATTAAGTTAATAATATTACTCATATATTAACTAATTGAGCGTAATTTAAAAAAAAATTGTGATATTTAATCCGAAAAATTAAAAGTAAATAATTACTACTTGTGCTAGACTAATAAAATTACATGTTTTCTTTTTTTCCACTTTTAATATTAGGTACTGTTGTTATTTTTCTCCTGTCCTATTTAAAAAAAAATTATGTATGTATGTTTGGTGACAAGGAATCAATAAATGTCTTATGTCTTAATAATATTACTCAAAGGAAGAAAAATACAAACTATATAAGATTAACCGTTAAAGTTTCTTGAGCCCAGCTAGCGTTCTACCAGAATTTTAACTGGCACCTGTGAGTCTCTTGTAATTACATCACGATTAGGCATTTAACCGTTTGTCTCCGACCGTCTTATCTTTGCGCGGGAGTCAAGTACTAATGTCAATATGCGCGAAAGCCCGCACGTACGTCCCACTGCAGATCCGTGGCCCACGCAATGATGACCCACGATATCCCGTGATGGCCCAGACAGACGGGCACCGGTGATGAAACCTACCACACGCACCGATGACCAAAGAGAATATACAGGATGACTGGTTGAACGACGGACACGTTTAAAGAGGTAAACTAGATACCCATGTACATTCCCTCTCGGTAAAAAATAGTGAAAGTTATTTTGAAATACGTGTGATTTACACATTTTTTGAAATGTGATATTTCTGTTATTTTACTTATACTGTGCGGAGCGCATGTTATCTTCCTATAAGGCGCTTTGCACACGGCGGGGCGGGGCGGTCAATTTTTCCGCCAACGATAGCACAAAGGAAATCCTATACAACCAACGCACATGGAGGCGGCGCGGTCGGCGCGGTCTTTTTGTCCTCCACGTGCGTTGGTAGTATAGGATTTCCTTTGTGCTATCGTTGGCGGCGAAATTGACCGCCCCGCCCCGACCCGTCGTGTGCAAAGCGCCTCAGAGTCGTTGTCAGCTGTTGCATGCGTACGTCACAGCGAGCGTAGTAAACGGTAAAAAAGGAGATGCACATTAAAAAAAAAAATAGGTGGTGGTTTTTTATGCTTAATGAAGTTGGTATCGGCTTCTTATACACCTCCATTAATGGGTCCGTTGTTCAACCAGTCACCCTGTATAGTGCGTTACTGCAGCGCCCAGCAAGAGGCATTGATGGACGAATGTTTAAACATACGGAACACATAACGGAAGTCCACTAATGCCTAGTTGTGGCCAAGGCTTGTATAGTACTTTTCTCAAATAATGCGCGGAAATTAAAACTTTAATAATTACTATTCAAAATCAATGACGAACAACAATAATTTTTCGGGCGCCAAAGTGTTCTTTTGTTTTTTTTTTCAATAAATAGCGTTCTGTTTGCAAGTCAGTTCGAAATTTAAATAAAACCTTTGATAAGTTACCTCCTTGGTTGCCATGTTTCGAAGTAATATATAGTTCCATTTTTAAATTACACGACATATATGAGTTTTAGTAGTAATTTATTTGGCCGTCAAACATGACAGATATGGATTTTTATACAACTTTTGCCGGCCGCTGCTCGCGTGTATTTGGCCAGTACAGCAATTTCGATTTATCTCGAAGCAAGTTGTCAAAATAATGTTCAAATTTCCAAGCATGTTTGAGAATAGTCACTAACTTTAATCGGAAACTCCGAAGAAATACCTTACCTACCCACGTAGGTACTTAGTTATGTTACGATTGTGTCATACGATACGATACCCTACACTACGGTCTACCCTAACCTTGAATAATAAACGCTTTGTTTATGAGTCTATAAAATGTTTATAAGAAGATATTTTATAGCTTTCTGTTCAAAAACTACTCAGACCTTTTCTGAGTTCATATATTGCTTAACAAATGTTACAAGGTAAAAAATATCAGTCAATAGTTTTCAGTGTTAACTTATTTATGATAATAACTTTTCGCATAAAGGTACTTGCAAAACGCATCAAGGCGAGGTATTGATTGAACAGTTGTCTCTGTCTTTTTCTTTACGTGTGAAGAGTAAAGAAAATAACCACACTTTTGTACTTTTTCATTTTTTTTCGTTGAATACTTTCGCAAAAGTGAACTAAATTAAATTTTAATAAACTTAAATGTACTTTAAAAAGAAGAAAATTATGATAAAAATTTCAAATTTATTAGAAATATTTTTCCTACAAATGTTTACAGGCTTTGCTTCAATTTATGATATGTTTGGGAATTTTTATAATCGAGTCAAGTTAATCTAATCGTGTAACGAACTAACAAGGAACCTAAGTAATATCCTTAAACACAACATATATTTTTTTCGGGCCAAAAAATCAAGTGGGAATAATTTTCCTGATTTTTTTGCTAAGCGCTTCCCACTGCTTATTTGCTAATATACCGCCTTCAAAACATTAGATCTTCCATATTTGTTGGTGGATCTAGTTATAAATCTTAGAGCAGGGCCACGAACTACACATTAATAACTATAGTAGGCCATATAAGGTTATGAACTTATGACAACGTGCAAAGTTTGATTAAAACCTTTAAAGCCATTTTTGAGAAAAAAATAATAAGGAAACTAGATTTGTATGGAAGGTGCCTACTCTAATTCGATTTTTTCGGAGTAATTTTTACCTTATTTTTTTTTATTGGTACCTCCCCTACATGTAAGGTGGGGGTGAATTTTTATTCATATACCCCATGGTGTATATGAATAAAAATTCAACCCCACCTTACTGAATAGGTCGTTCAAAACAGTTGAGGGTTTTCTAAGACCATTTTTCCGAATATGATTATTTTACGAAATGTTAAGTTTTTGAAGTGGTGATATCTTCACCCCCTGCAGGCTCGACCGTTATTTCAGAAAATTTGAATAGTGTTAAATATAGTAAGGAAAAAAAATAATTTGAAAGAAAAATCACGGCTTAGCAGGCTTTCTTAGTGCAATAACATAAGAAGTAATCTCTTTTTTTATGCACAATTGGTAAACCCTTGACAACATCTCATCTGGTGGTACGTGACGATGTTGCCGAAGATGAAAGCGGGCTTACCAAGATTCCCCAACGCAATGGGGAACTGGCTATCTTATCTTCATGCCGGAACACACCAACGATATCATAATTGATATTTGGCGGCAAGACTTAGATAAGATGGTGGTAGCTAGCCAGGCGGGCTTAGAAAAAGCCCTGCCACCAACCAAACCGAGTCTTACAAGTTGGATTTGTAAAAATTTCATAGATTTTCTGTACAAAATGTTCTATATCAAATGAAAAAATTAATTCATTAATGTACGTACATTTATCTTACGAAAATAATCATAATCATTGTAATTTTTATTTTTTATTTTTTTGGAATCTCCTCTTTTTATCCACAATTGGAAAGCCTTTGACATCATCCTTCCGAACGGTAAGTAACCATGATGATGAAGATGAAAGCGGGCTTACCAAGATTCCCCAACGCAATGGGGAACTGGCTATCTTATCTACATCAACGCTGTTAACATTGATGTTTGGCGGCAGGACTTAGATAGAATAGTGGTAGCTAGAAGCTAGCCAGGCGGGCTTAGAAAATGCCCTTCCACCAATTAAATCGAGTCGTACAAAGTTAGACTCCGCTGAGAATCCAACCCGCGACCTCACGATGTGAAGCTAATAGACGTAACCATTACGCCATGGAGGTGATTGAAAATATTAATGTAGGACACTGTTTTTTTTATTATACAATCTTCATTCTTTGCCTGCTTCTGAGTCACTCCGAATTAAAAAAACCTCAGTTACCTTAAAGCGTATTTACCAAAAATCGTTTCTCATACAATTTTAAAATTACTATTTCTTAAAAATGGATGGATGGAACGAAACTTTATACACAGAAGCAAGTCACGAAATTCTAGTTTGTAGATAGATGACATTTTAAAAGTAAATATTCTTTATTGCGCACCAAAAAAAATACAAAAACATAATTAAATATATATACAGTGCAAAGGAGGCCTTATCGCTTTTGGCGATTTCTTCCAGGCTACCTTAAAATAACCACATAAAATAATTCGTAATAATCCTAAAAATTGCAATTTTTAAAAAAAATATAGTATTACGAAAATGTAATCTGTCCACCAACAAGAATTTTGTGACTCGATTATGTGTATGAAGTTTCATTAGAATCAGCCCATCCATTTTCGAGAAGTAGTAATTTTAAGTTTGTATGAGAAACGATTTTCTGATAAATACACTCTTAACTAATTAAACATTTTGACGCAAATCGTGTAATTTACGAGTACTTAGACTTTTCGATACTAGGCCGGGGGTAATACATTTTAAGATTTAATGGTTTTTTAACCGACTTCAAAAAAGGAGGAGGTTTCTCAATTCGACTGTATATTATATATATTTTTTAAGTGTAGCGCGGATAACTTCGTCGTTTATGAACCGATTTTAATGATTTTTTTTTGTTGCAAAGGAGATATCCCAAGGGTGGTACCATGATAAGGAAACCAGGATCTGTTGATGGAATCCCTGAGAAATCGAGGGGAACCTTAGTTTCCTGTTTGTAGTTGTGTTTTTTTGTTTAAAATTATTTAACAACAAAGCTACCGACATGCCGAGAATGAGCTAGCTTGGCCCACTCAGCTCATCGTAAAGCCAAGTATAGTTTTATTGGATTTACGTAACATTCATAATATTGATGCAGCTCCCTTGAAATTATTGTAATTCGGCGGTTTGTCCTTAGCTGTCGAGCGACACACACAACATTACCCACATATTACGGCTATGTAGCGCTCTGTTTTAGTGTTCATCTGACTGGACAATTTGTTTTACAGATTTAGACAATTTTTATTCATTCACTAGTGCGTAAGTATCTATATCAATAGGTTAATTGATGCCGAAAGCGCTCTCCTCCGCCCCTATTGCTCGCCATCGAAGTCAAATTCATCCCCACCATTGGAAGCCGAATCGTTCTCAAATTGGTTGCTTGGTAAATAACAATTCTGTGATAGCTCTAACAATATGGCGTAAAATTTAAATGTTTTTTTTTATTTTTCCATAAAATTTCCTTACATTTGTTTGTCACCATACACCTATTTGGCAGTATAAATGAATACGTTGTATTTGTTTAATAAGAGAATAACAAGCCCTAGTAGCATAAATATTCTCCCCCCCCCCCACGCGCACAGGGGATGAATCTAACTTCTCTCCACATCTGAAAATGATCATTGAAGTAAGTTCTATCCATGTCTGAAAGTCCATGCATCAAAAAGTGCACAATTATAGCCAAATTTTGCGATTAGAAGCTCCACTATTATTGGAGGACTGATACTTATCCATAATTATAATATCCATATTATTAACATAATCCATTATTGAATAATATTCTCCAGAGCACAGGTATTTTTTGATAAGTGTCTAGTTACATTTTCAGGAATTTTATTGTTATGAATTGCGCCACAAATCACTTTATAGCCTTACTCAATATTCTCGAATAGGCTACATCCATTTTTATAGCCTTACTCAATATTCTCGAATAGGCTACATCCATTTTTATAACCTTACTCAATATTCTCTAAAAAGGCTACATCCATTTTTATAGCCTTACTCAATATTCTCGAATAGGCTACATCCATTTTCATAACCTTACTCAATATTCTCGAATAGGCTATATCCATTTTATCTAGACACACGGCGGTGTGTCAGCCAAGTTCTAAAAGAAAAAGGCGACACCGGCCGTAAGTTATACTATATTACAAGAGCCATTTCGGGCCACATCTAAAATCTGTTTGACTTACACACTTGCCAGCTCATATACGTTTTTTTTTTTTTTTATTAACAATTGGTAAACCCTTGACAACATCTCACCTGGTGTTAAGTGACGATGTTGCCCCACTATTTCACTGCAAATAAATAAATAAATAAATAATAATCATTTCATTTCATTTCATTTCACTGAGGGGCTCGAGCCTACCCTGAATTAGGGCGATCGGGCATAAGACAACCACGCGGGCCCAGTGCGTAGCGAAGGTTGTGTGTAAAGTCGACCAACCCGCACTGGTATAATATAGTACCTACTAATAAAACAGCAAATAATAAAAACCGACCAAGTGTGAGTCGTACCACGAGAAAGAAAGTATTGGTTTAAGAAAAAAAAAGTATTGGTTGCTTTCGTTAATTTATTTTGTTTGAAATTATGTGGTACTCATGCGGAGAGGTGTGTGGTGGTATCGAACCAGCGTTGCGAAAGTCCGATTCGCACTTGGCCGGTTTCATTTTTAGGGTTTCGTAGTCAACAAGGAACCCTTATAGTTTCGTCTATCTGTCTGTCCGCAGCTTAACTCAGAGACTATAAGTACTAGAAAGTTGTAATTTGGTATAAGTATAAAATATAAATCACGCCAACAAAGTGGTACAATAAAAAAAAAAACACAATTAATATAGTCCCATACATGTAAAGAGGGGGTGGATTTTTTTTTCAGTAACGTTCAAAACTATTGCTAGTTTTTAAAAACCATTGTTCGATTTTGCGAAATATTAAGCTTTAAAGTGCAAATTTTTGTTAGAGTTAAGTGGGGGGGACCGCAATTAAGTAAACCGCAATTTCAGGACTTCTTTTTTTTTTAAGTAGGACATAATATAATCAATTTAAAAGAAAAACTACCACTTGCGACTTTTTTAGTTTAGGAGTAGTAGTCGACCAACTTAAGTTTTTTTTTTGGATTGGTAAAAAGATTTGATTAAATTTCACATACAAAATATTATTATTTTTATCACGCTTTTATTAGCTTCACCCATATGTATGTATGTTTGTAACCGACTCCTTTGCACTTGATCTTGAACCACTTTAAATGGACAGATACAATTAAAACTTTGTACATTTATCAAGAATCAGTGACAATACAATAATTTCATAAGTTTATCTCATAATGCTGATCAGGATCGCCAGGATTAAATGCACATCAAACTAAAAATTGAAAATAAATAAAGTAAAAAAAAAAACTAAAAAAAACGCTTTCAAAGCACATAAAACAAAAAAAGTTAAAAATAATTCTTAATGTAAGCTCGATATTCGAAAAAAAATATGGCACAAAGCGCCCCACGCTTTTTTCACAATAATACTAATATTTTTCGTTCATTATTGTTTTCAGCTCACATTAAGAATTGTTTTTCACTTTGTAGTTTGATGTGCTTTAAAAGCGTGTTTTTTAGTTTTTTAAACTTTATTTTTTACGTTTATTTTTTTGAAAAGACTACTCGCATTTGGCCGTTTTTTTAATAGAGGGTAACTTGCGACCTTTTTTATTACCCGACTGCCAAAAGTGGGTTATGTTTTTCGCAAGTATCTTGTATGTTTGTAAATTTCTTTATTACCTTAGTATTATATTATATTATCTTAGTTTTAGATTGGTAACTTCAAACAAACAAACTACTAAAACCTTATAAACTCTTCTATGATGTAACAGACTAAGTTATGAGCTGAAAGGCTAAGTTACCAAAATAATCATATTATACTACATCCTAGTAACAATGTATGGATGTATCTTTGTTACTCTTTCGCGCAAAAACTACTAAACGGATCTGGCTGAAATTTGGTAGGTAGACAGATTAGGACCTTTATTATCACATATACTACTTTTTTACATGCTCTTAAGCCGCTTGCGCCTCGCGCACTGCGCACCCTCGAAAAGTCATAGAAACATTTTCCACGCGGGTGAAGCCGCGGGAAACACCTAGTTTACATTATGTTTGGTAACAGGCGGGACCCATTAATTTTTTTTTTGGTTCATAATTTGCAAATGGGTGCCGCCTGGTGCCAAACATAATGTAAACCATTTAAGTAACTTAGGCTTTCAGCTCATAATTTAGTCTGTTAAACCAAAGTAGATTTTATTACTAGGTTTCAGTAGTTTGTTTTTAAAAGTGACCTATGTAAAGTGACCTATGTAAAACTAAGATATCCTTATTAAGCTAAACGTTTTGTGTGAAACTAATGCGTTATCTTACGTTACCTTTTCAATGTGTCAATTAATATCATATCAGCCGAAGGACGTCCACTGCTGGACATAGGCCTCCCTCAAGGATCTCCACGACGACCGGTTCTGCGCTGCCCGCATCCAGCGGCTTCCCGCGACCTTCACCCGCCTGCCAAGCGTGGCGATTACGGCAACACCCAATGATCGACAAAAATTACTATACAGACAGAAAATAGAGCGTCGGTAGCGTAACGGTTACGGCCGCTACCTCCTGTCCGGGAGGCCGTGGTTCGAATCCTGCTGCGTACCAATGTGTTTTCGAATTTTGATTTCATATGTACGTTTATCCGACACTCTTACGGCACACTGCACACGCCTGCGAAGAAACTGGAAGGTTGTGTGTGAAGTCGAACAACCCGCACTGGGCCCGCGTGGTCAACTAAGGTCCGATTGCCCTAATTCAGCGTAGGCTCGAGCCCCTCTGTGGGGACGTATATGAGCTGATAAGAGACGGAAACTAAACTATAAAGTTTAACAAAAAATAAATTTAAAAAAATAACGATTTTTATTTCAATGTGTTAACTAGGTTTAGACGACTAATTAAACGTCCGTACGTATCTGCCTTCTACTTATAAAAATCATAGTTTATTTAATACGTCAAGATCGAATTAACTCATTTGAATAATCAAATCATCAAATCAATGCAAACAAAAGTAATAAATTAATAAAATGTTGAGCTAACCGTTGCGCAATCGAATTAAAATTTTATTGAAACACAAGGCGCAGTGATGACTTTGACATTCAAATAAGGAATCTTTGCAGTTTTTATCGTACAATTTTATCTTAGCCCTACAATACATCGGTTACCACGGATAAGATAAATAAGGTTAGATTGGCATCATCGCCTGTCTCCCACCCATCAACTCCACTACACAAGCACTACACAAGAATTGTACGCACTAATAAACAAAACACACTTAGAACACAGGGCTGCAATTGTGTCTCACACCATTTCGAGAGTCTGTACGTTACACACAACCACACGCAAATAAAAAATATGAACGCGTGCCTAGGTTAAGTATGATTGTCTAATCATACTTGTGGCGCGCCTGCCCAGCGCACATTTCCAATCCATCTTATTTATCTGATCCGTGTCGGTTACCGCTATGTGTCACATTTTTATTATTAAGTGTTTTTCTTCTTTTGGTTCCCTACTACGCCAAGAGATGGCGACACGGTCATTCTTTGATTCACGTACCTATTTGCGCATGGTCTTTCTGCCATTTCTATTTAATCTTATCCAGCGCAAACAAAAAGATCGAAATGTGTGCTGGGACACATAGTAGAAGTGAAACTTCAACGGACAAGTGGCAAAACGAATCGCAACGGACAGGTGGCAAAACGAATCGCAACGGACAAGTGGCAAAACGAATCGCAAAAAAAATTGAACAGAGAATTTTTATGGGCAGGTTATCAAATTGGACTAATTAACAATCTACCCGTAAATCTTCAAGTTAAGCTTTTTTTTAAATTCGTTTTGCCACTTGTCCGTTGCGATTCGTTTTTCCACTTGTCCGTTGCGATTCGTTTTTCCACTTGTCCGTTGAAGTTTCTACTATATGTCAAAGCACACATTTCGATTTTTTCGCAGGTTTACTGCAAATTATAATTTGGTTAGGTTAGCTACATTATATTGAATGAATTTTTTATTTAAACATATTATATCAAACAAAAAACTATAGGATAATAATATTATTTCATACTTTTGAGTGAATTTCATTTTGAAGTCGGTTTTTCGTTTTTTTAAACTTTTATTTTAATTTTCTTTATTTTTAGTGATAATGCTATATATCTATCTAAGAACGTAAAACCCAATCACCTACTCACCAATAGGAATTATCAAATCATAATACATGTGTTTCATTAACAGATACAAAGTCCTGTGGCTTCCATCATCATCTCAGCAGATGATGATGA
The DNA here is from genome assembly GCA_947284805.1 of Coleophora flavipennella. NCBI lineage: Eukaryota > Metazoa > Arthropoda > Insecta > Lepidoptera > Coleophoridae > Coleophora > Coleophora flavipennella. Next base: position 5,247,445 of record OX369297.1, read on the forward strand.
ACGATTTAACTCCATAACATAAAATTTATGGAGTTAATCGCCCATCATCAGGTCATCTGAATAACCTGAAAGAATACAACCTATCGGTCTATGCATACCTACGTATATATCTATGTATATCTAATATTGAAATAATTTTCCTCCAACTCTTAACCGTACCTTCCTTCTTCAGCTTATCAACATGAGATGATGACTAACAGACGCTAGTATTTTAATAGCTTTAGAAAACATAATAATTAATGAATCACGTAATAAGTGCCTACGTAATGAGTAATTTGAGGGTTGCTCTCGATTTCCCTGGGATCCCATCATCAGATCCTGACTTGGTGACAATGGGACCCCCTCGGGAGTATACTCTTTCAAATAAAAAAAATAATTTTGAAAATCGGTCCACAATTGACGGAAAAATCGGTGAATATACATAAAAAAATATACAGGCGAACATAGAACATCCTCCTTTTTTGAAGTCGTTTAAAAACAAGAATTACGATTAAAACCATTTTCACACTTCACACATTTTTAACCACAGTAGGCATGAGGTTCTGCCTAACCAGTACATGCATGAAGTGTGAAAATAGCTGGGAGTCGTATCTTTCCGTTATAACTTTTAGTCGACCACGCGGGCCAGTGCGGATTTGTCGACTTCACACACAATCTTAGAGTTTCTTCGCAGGCGTGTGCAGTGCAGGTTTCCTCATGATGTTTTCCTTCACCGTAAGAGCGTCGGATAAACGTGCATATGAAATCGAAGTTTGAAAACACATACCAACGTACACTCAAACCACCACCTTCTGGACATGAGTTAGTGGTACAACGTGGTCGATTTTTTATGAATTTTCCATACAAATTGATCAGCTGATAAAGGTAAATTTGTATGGGAATTCCATAAATTCTTGAAATTTTAGCAACGTCGTAGAACAAAAGGTATTCAGTTGCATTGAGCAGAAGCCGTTAAAAGTCTGCGCCATTTTACTCACCATCCTGTGTATTGGAACGTCAGTTTTACTCACCACACTGTGTATTGGAACGTCAGTTTTACTCACCACCCTGTGTATTGGAACGTCAGTTTTACTCACCACCCTGTGTATTGGAACGTCAGTTTTACTCACCACACTGTAAATTGGAACGTCAGTTTTACTCACCACCCTGTGAATTGGAACGTCAGTTTTACTCACCAACCTGTGTATTGGAAATTCAGTTTTACTCACCACTCTGTGTATTGGAACGTCAGTTTTATTCACCACCCTGTGTATTGGAACGTCAGTTTTACTCACCACCCTGTGTATTGGAAATTCAGTTTTACTCACCACTCTGTGTATTGGAACGTCAGTTTTACTCACCACCCTGTGTATTGGAACGTCAGTTTTACTCACCATCCTGTAAATTGGAACGTCAGTTTTACTCACCACCCTGTGTATTGGAACGTCAGTTTTACTCACCACCCTGTGTAGTGGAACGTCATTTTTACTCACCACCCTTTGTATTGGAACGTCAGTTTTTTTCCAGTTTGCAACTACCTACTATTAAAAAAGTACCTACTTTTGAAAACGTCCGGCAGCGGTTATCTAATTATCTATAGCACAAAGTAGATCGTGTCTATAGCTTCTTTCTGATCTGGTAGGCCTTGAAAACTTGAAAAAACAGACCAATTCTCGCATATTTTGTGAGTAATTATGAATTGTTTGAATAAATTATGAGCCACTAGCTTTTGCCCGCGGCTTCGCCAGCGCGGACATCGTTTTTTTTTAATCCAAAGTTATGGTCTTGAGTTCATACAGAAATGAAAATACAATTAGTTAGTCTTTGGCATCATCTCACCTTTCAATATTTCCCGAATTCTTCAACTATTCGGGTAACTATTCCAATTTTTCTTTCCCAAAAACCTTATTCGGACTATTTCAAACATGTAATAATTTTCGAAAAACCTAAAAACTTTAAGTAACAAGCTTTTAATATTGTATTGTCACGCGAAATGTAAAATGCATACAAAATTTCAGCTCAATCGGAAACCGGGAAGTAGATCAAATTTAACTTGCAAGATTTCACACGAACAAACATTCATACATTGCAAGTTAAATAAAAGCTTGTAAAAAAATTGACAAATCGGATACTTACAGTCATTCTCAAGAAGTGATGCGCTTATCAACAAACAGCTTTTAATTGTTATTTATATGTATAAACTAGCTGTCCCGGCGAACTTCGTACCGCCTTACATTACATTACACTGCCCTGCCCTACCCTACACTACCCTACACTACACTACACTACCCTACCCTACACTACCCTACCCTACCCTACATACACTACACTACACTACCCTACCCTACACTACTCTACACTACCCTACCCTACACTACACTACACTACCCTACCCTACACTACCCTACCCTAACCTACATACACTACACTACACTACCCTACCCTACACTACTCTACACTACCCTACACTACACTAACCTACCCTACCCTACACTACCCTACCCTACACTACCCTACCCTACCCTATCCTATCTCTCAAGTTGGATCGAACTGCACATGGTGTGCGAATTTTATTATAATCGGTTAAGTGGTTTAGGAGTCCATTGAGGACAAACATTGTGACACGAGATTTATATATATTAAGAAGATTAGTATGAAGAACTAATTAGCAATAAACAACATTTTTGATAGTATCTTCCAATAACAGATATGTCAAGGCTAGGTCATAAAAACTATAAAAACCAACCAAGTGCGAGTCGGAATCGCACACCAAGGGTTCCGTACCACCACTTCACTACTCTACAGCAGGGTTCCGTACCACCACTTCACTACTCTACAGCAGGGTTGCGTACCACCACTTCACTACTCTACAGCTGTGTAATAATGATACACATTCATTATCATAATCATTTATTGGTAAAAAAAATATTTTCGCGTCTATTTCGATTAAAAATATTTTTTTATCTACTCTCATATCGTAAAGTTCGCATTATAAACTTCAAAACGAGTTTATATTGGCATACTTTATAAACACAATACCGTAATAAAAAAAATACATTATAACATTATTTTGTTAGAGAAAGAATGTTATAATGTATTTTTTTTTCCGTTACGATACAAGTTAAACCAAAGAGATAATATCACCAACGAAGTTCCATATATTTTTTTTTATTGGAAGGCACATGCGGTTCGCGCCATTTTTACAGCAATACAAAAAGTTTTCATTCCAATTGTTACTTGTCTGTGACAGCGCCCGCTTTAGCGCATGCGCGGTGATGTGTTGGTTTTTCATGGAATTTTGTTGTAGATACTGAATTTCGTGGATAATTTTCATTCTTGTTTAAAAATGTCTGAGATCAGTAAAAGCATTGTTTTTACCTGTCTGTGACACCGTCCGCTTCAGTGCAAGCGCGGTGATGCGCTGGGATTCAGCGCTATGACACGTTTTGTTGTAGGTACTTACTGATTTTCGTTGGATTTTTTTTTACTCTTAACTTTGATCTTTGCATTTTAGTTGATTCAATCCCAATGTATGAGATAAGATAAAGTAGTGTATGAAACTGCACATAATTTGGTCTTAAAACACTCGAGTTATGCTATAAAAAAACTCGCTTACGGCTCGTTTTTTTGTTTACACTCGTATTTTAAGAACCCTTATTATGCAACAGTTTCATAAACTACTATTAAAAAATACATATGTCAACACCAAATTAAAATACTAGATAGTAAAACAGTCAGTACAATAAAAAAAGGAATAGTAGTATGTCGTTTAAAAAAAATACATATCTAAAGCACACCCCGGACACTTCATACAACGGGGACGAAATGACATTTGTAAAACAAATGACGGAGCAAACAAAATCACGGCGAAATCCCATACGTTCGAGAACCAAACTATAACCAATCTGTATCAATCTGGGTGACGAGGGGGTGAGGTCGGAATCTAGAGAGCGTCAGGGAGTGTCCATACTGATAACATTATATTAAACTAGCTGTTTCCCGCGGCTTCACCCGCGTGGACCACGTTTCTATGACTTTTCGAGGGTGCGCAGTGCGCGAGCCGCAAGCGGCTCGCGAGCGTGATAAAAAGTAGCCTATGTCTTAATCCAGGTCCTAATCTGTCTACCTACCAAATTTCAGCCAAATCCGTTCAGTAGTTTTTGCGGGAAAGCGTAACAGACAGACAGAGTTACTTTCGCATTTATAATATTAGTAGGGATAAAAAAAAAAGCAGTGAGTGTCCATACTGATAACATTATATTAAATAAAATAAAAAAGATTTAAACTGTAAAACGTGTGCTTGAGAAGCACCGCTTTAACTCTTTGCCTTGAAGCTTGCCTGTGTGAGTGCCTCAGTGATATGAGTCGGCAGTTTGTTGTACTTTGTTGGCCCCAACACATGAGTAATTATGTAAAATAACAAACAAAAGACATCAACGCGAGCGACATAAAATAACATAGGTATTTTTTCATTCGGTTCGGACGTAACAATAATAACAAATATTCTATGAAAAATTCAGCTAGTACCTATTACGGTTCTAAAGATACATCGTTAGAAAAACAGACACACAGACAGATGGAAGGCTTAGTAAAGAGTCCCGTTACACAGGCACCTCGGTCGAACAATAAAGTCAATAAAGTTCGAACTCTATTTGTGCCATGTATGGGTGGAGCACGCGTCGACACTCGACATCCTTGAGACCCCGAAGGGAATGCCTCATAAATATATAAAAGCCTTTTATTAATTGCAATATCATCGCTCAACTTTTTAATTATCTTATGTTTGACACCCTAAAATACGACGTTCAGTAGGGTTGCCAGCATATATGCCTTTTATTAATTAAATATCATCGCTCAACTTTTATATCCTATATTTGACACCCTAAAATACGACGTTCAGTAGGGTTGCCAGCATAAATACCTTTTATTAATTTTTGAATATCCTATGTTTGATACCCTGACATCCGATTTTAAGTAGGTGTCAGTGACAGAAAAAAGTATAGTTGCCAAAGTGACTTTTGTAATAAAAAATTCTAACACACCACGTCAAAAGATATTTTCTGCATTTAATAAATATCCTCAGGTATTTCCAGAAGTTCAATCATTAACAGTAGGGTTGCCACTATTTTAACCCCTAGATATTCCCGACTTGCCCCCGTATGTGGAGTATGGCTTAACTTTTCCCCGAAATACTATATACGAGATACTAACATACAGGATGGACACTCCCTGCCGCTCTCTAGATTCCGACCCCACCCCCTCGTCACCCAAATTGATACAGATTGGTTACTTATATTGATTTTGTTTGCTCCGTCATTTGTTTTTAGAAATGTCATTTCACGACCGTTTGTATGCAGTATTTGTATACAATATAATCAACAAAGTCGTGTTTCAAATCCTGCCGTGTGCCACTTGATGAATCATTTTAACGTCAACGTCAATGTTTAGCGGCAAGATTTAGATACGACGGTAGTAGTTCATCATATCAGCGCATATACTTGCCCCAACCGTGGGGCTCGAGCCTACCCTGAATTAGGGCGATCTGGCTTTAGTTTGACCACGCGGGCCCAGCGCGGGACGGTAGTAGTTAGAGCGGACTTAAAAAATGTTTTACCGACATCAAACTCAGTTTTGAGTATACCGGGAATCAAACCCACGACCTTCTGTTGTGATGCGAGATGCACTACAGCGCAATGTAATATTTGTAAAAAACAAATGAACTCGAACTATCATCATCATTCACTGCTAGAAAAAGGCCTCCCCCTAGGATTTCCACGACGACCGGTTCTGCACTGCACTGCACGCATCCAGCGGCTTCCCGCGACCTTCACCAGGTCATCGGTCCACTGAGTGGGAGGCCTGCCTGCGCTACGTTTTCCGGTTCGAACTATCACTGTGTTGATATTATGAATAACAAGGTCATCTTTGGTAACGATAAACTGATTGTTGGCCACACCACCCTTGCTCCTCCGACCTAGCCGTCACAGCGCCACACCCTGGACACTTCATACAACGGGCCAGAAATGACATTTCAAAAAACGAATGACAAAACAAACAAAACGTCGGCGAAATCCTATACGTTCGACAACCAAACTGTAACCAATCTGTATCAATCTGGGTGACGAGGTGGTGAGGTTGAGATCTAGGGAGCGGCAGGGAGTGTCCGTACTGTATGTTAGTACTAATATATATACTTTGACCGCGCCATGGCGTGAGTAAAATTACAGAAATTAATTTAAAGGTTCATTACAGGGTTTCTCATTAGCCATAGCCCAAATAAACGATTACTACGACACGAAGGCGATTGAAAAATGATTGATAGAAATAATCCACCACCTGGTTTGTGCCTTTTACAGTTAACAGGTTTTCGTGTTTTTATTCATCATCATCATATCAGTTCATATACGTCCCCACCGAGGGGCTCAAACATACCCTGAATCGGGCCTTAGTCGACCGCGCGGGCCCAGTGCGGGTTGGTCGACTTCACACACAACCTTCGAGTTTCTTCGCAGGTGTGTGCAGGTTTTCTCACGATGTTTTCCTTCACCGTTAAAGCAATCGGTGAGTATATGTACGTAAGTTACGAAAAACTCATTGGTACATTGGCCTTCCGGATTTGAACCCGGCACCTCTGGTTAGAAGGACCGAGTCGTTACCGGTTGAGCCACCGGTGCGTTTTTATTAGCTGAAACTATAGCTCGATTGTAACTATATTGGTGCTCTGGGCTGTGGTCTTTGACCGCAGTGCAGCCGAGGTAAGTTACTCGTAAGATAAACCTGCCTTATCACATTACGCATAATCATATTACTAATGCTAGCTTAGCTAAACATCGATTTGCAAATAAATGCTTCATAATGTAATGTATCTATTACACACATACAGGTAGACGTACCATCTAAATTTGACAACATAATACCTACGTGAATGACCTCTTACATCTTATTACATAGATACAGGGTGTTTGTGCAAACTGTGACAAAAATAATGGAAACTGGGGATAAAAACCCTTACGGAATTTGCCACATATGACACGTAGAATTTTTACTCGCTGCCTAAATATGAATTTCGGAAAGAAAATAAATTTTGGGGTAATATAGAATACTTTTATTTTATAAGATTAGAAAAAAATTGATAAAGACGTAAAGAAGTTGATGAGTTAAAGTTATAAAGAAAGGAAGACCATAATATTTAAAAAATAGGTAAAAGGCGTAACAAATAATTGGTATAACAAATGGATGACCGTGGAACAAGTTAAATATAAATAACACATTACCTAAATTTAAAATAAAAAAAAAAGGTTAGGTAACGATCGATCGTCCCCCCCAGGAGTAAAAAATGATCGAATAAATACCTAAAACATAAATAGAGTTAATTTATTGGGTGTCGAAATTACCCCCCAAAGTTGTAGGAAACACTTTGGGTGTACAATGCTCTTAATGATTTTAAAATAAATGCAAAATTGTCAAAGTAAACGGAAACAGGAGAACACGTAGGCCAGCAGCTGCGCTTGGAGGAAGACAGCAGAACCTTGCCGGGGAGTAGCAGTGCTTGGTCACCAGTGATAACAAAATGGTGCGGCAGGTCGTAATGCTTGATCACCAGTAGTAGTGTTTGGTCACCAGTGACAACCAACTTCAATGGGCCTTAAAATTAGATAGAAACAAAGGTTCCACTTCCCTTTGAGTAAGCGGCAGGCAGTTGTAGAGCGGCGAAACAAACGCCGGTGGAAGACTAGCAGTAATCCAAGATAATAGTGATTCGTTCGGGCCGGGTGGAAGACCCTACGAACATAAATAAAAATTTAGTTCGCAACGGCAACAAATGAAAATGGATAGCTATCTCTAAGCATAAATCACTTACTCCTGTTAAATATAGGAGGTCTTGTAAACAAAACCAAAATCACAAAATTTTAAAATATTTTCATCAAAACACCTATTTCGACAGTCATCAGTCATCCAGAATCAATTTTTGTTTTACACTTGTCAAAAAGTCACAAATATTTTCAAATTAAACTTTCATAGAGGAACAAAATCAAAAGAGAATTTAATTATGAAACGCAACAAAGGAGATAGGCTCGAAACGATAGTTTGCGTTTCAAAACCCAATAAACATTTAAGGAGATGAACAAGAAACCAAAACTGAAAAAAAAATCCTCAAAAAACGTATGGTCAATTCTAAAAAAAAATATGTGAACTTCCCATAAAAATCTATCAGCTGACAAGTCAAGTTTCTGTGGAAAGTCCAGAAGTTTTTTTAAGTATTGACCATAGGTTTCATAGGACCATAGTGGGTACGAATTAAATTAGGGGCTTGAATTTTTTTTTATTTCTGTACCAGCACACAGTTACTAGCGTATCAAATGTTTTATAGATTCGATGGTTTGCTGACACCAACCTCAAAAAAAGTTTTAAGCCCCTTATTTAATTCGTACCCACCTTTGATTTCGTTTTTGTTGATTGATGTCCTGTATTTAAGTATAATAATAATATTTCATACTTTTGAGTGAATTTCATTTTGGAGTCGGTTTTTAGTTTTTTAAACTTTTATTTTTATTTACTTTATTTTTAGTGATTGTGCTATCTATCTAAAAACCCAATCACCTAGTTGCCAGTAGGAATTATTAAATTATGTACATTATAATTATAAATCCGTGTCGTGTGGCGTTTATTGGATTTTACAAGATCGATTTCTAGGGGTCCCTTTTTACTTTTTTTAGAAACAAATACCGTTTACTAAAATAAAGAAACGAATTAATTACTAATTAAAAACCCGACTGCATCAAAATTTAACCCATTGTCTTTTGGCCAGTTGGATAAATATATAAACTACTAGTGGATGCCCGCAGCTTCGCCCGCGCAGATCCCGATTTTTGCAGTTTTTTTTTTTTTTTTATTAAAAATTTGAGTGCGTTTGACTGCAACTCACCTGATGGTAAGTGATGATGCAGTCGAGGATGGTACACGCAAACTCAAATAATGCCTATTCACTCTTGCCTTGAAGATCCCCAAATTATAGGAATCGGGAAACACTGACGTGGGAATTCAGAGGTCAGATCATAGCGGAGTAATGGCTAGCTTTCCCGTAAGTATTTCTGCAGAACACATAAAAATTCAAACGAGACCGGTCACTGCTAATCGAATAGAAAAGTTTAAAACAGTGCTAGATGAAAAACTGCCCATACCAGATTTTGATAATGAAGTGCAAGCCAACAGTTTTTACAATGATTTTTTTACAGTACTGGATAGGGAATTCCAAAGTATATTTAAGTCTAAATCCACAATCAGTAACATCAAATTTAAATTCAGTGAATGGGCTACTATAGGTATATACAAAAGTCGCCAAACTTTGTTTGACCTTTATGACAAAAAAACTTACACTTTTGATGAGAACTTTACAAATTATGTGAAACAATATTCAAAAATTTTTAAGCAGGTTTGCCACGTAGCAAAATCTAATTATCTGGCTAGAAAAATAAAATTTTCAGATAATAAAATAAAAACTGTTTGGAATATCATTAGCAAACAAACAGGTAAAGTCAAACCTCGCGACAAAGAATATGTTTTGCAAACAGATCAAGGTAAAATTAGTTCGAATGCCGATGTAGCCAAAGAATTCGAAACTTTTTCACAAATATTCCACTTAAGACTACTGAAGCCCTTAACTCATCACCCATGTATGCTCAAAGACTGCTAAAGGATAATGTTAGTAATTGTGATCAAAAATTCTCCTTCAGAGTAATTGAACCACAATCTATTGTAAAAACTTTTAAATCTCTTAAAGTGAAAAGAACTGAAGACCTCTGGGGATTATCGGTAAGCTTGATCAGTAATGTAATTGATACTTTAGCGCCATATTTAGCTTGTCTTTTTAATATTAGCATTGATAGTGGCGTCTTTCCAGATCTCATGAAGCTTAGTAAAGTGATACCTTTATATAAATCTGGTTCAAAAACTGATCCAGGCAACTACAGACCAGTTTCTGTGCTGCCAGTTCTTAGTAAAGTGTTTGAAAAGATTATGCTTAACCAAATGCTATAATATTTTACAGAAAACAAACTACTGCATAACCAACAATTCGGTTTCACTAAAGGACGATCAACAACCGATGCAGGAGTAGCACTCATTCGAAACATATATGATGCCTTCGAGGAATCGCAGAATGCAATTGGAGTGTTTTGTGATTTATCTAAGGCTTTTGATTGTGTTGAACACCAAACATTACTTATGAAATTAAAGCATTATGGTGTAGAGGAAGGGGCTCTCAGTCTTTTAAATTCGTATTTGGACAACAGAATACAAAAAGTACAAGTGAATGGCACGAACTCATCTGGATCTAAAGTGAAAATGGGTGTGCCCCAGGGTTCCATATTAGGGCCTTTTCTTTTCCTTGTTTACGTTAATGATTTGCCTTTTATGGTGCAACATCTGTCAAATATTGTGTTGTTTGCGGATGATACTTCTCTTATTTTTAAAGTGAATAGGAAAGAAAACGAAATTGACGAAGTAAACAACACTCTTTCAAAGATACTGAACTGGTTCACTGTGAACAACTTATTATTAAATTCTAAGAAAACAAAATGTATAAAATTTTGTTTGCCAAATGTAAAAAAGGTCAATAATAGTGTAATATTAGACAGTAATAAATTACAATTTGTAAATACCACGGTGTTCCTTGGTATAACTTTGGATGTTTCACTTCAATGGGGACCACACATTGAAACTTTAGCGGGAAGGCTTAGTTCAGCTGCTTATGCCGTTAAGAAAATAAGACAGTTAACGGATGTAGATACTGCGAGACTAGTGTATTTTAGTTACTTCCATAGTATAATGTCTTATGGCATATTACTGTGGGGGCATGCGGCTGATATAGAAACTATTTTCATCCTGCAGAAAAGAGCTATCCGCGCAATCTATCAGATGCGATCACGTGACTCGTTACAGAATAAGTTCAAAGAAATCAATATTTTAACTGTTGCTAGTCAATTTATATATGAAAACATCATGTACGTTCGTAAGAATTTGCATTTATTTCCTAAAAACAGTGACAGGCATAATTTGAATTTAAGAAATGTAAATAAAATAGACATAGTCTTTTCGAGACTGAGTAAGGTTAAAAAGTCATTTGTGGGGCAGTGTATAAGATTCTACAATAAAATTCCAGAAAATGTAACTAGTTTGTCAGAGAATAAATTCAAGACTCATGTCAAAAAAGTTTTGTGCTCTAGAGGATATTATAAAATAATAGATTATGTAAATGACAAAGATATATATGTTGATTCTATAACAAATACCATTACCTGAGACTGTAATCTGAATCATGACATTATTTGTAATTTTATTTTTATTTTTATTGTATTTTTTTTTTGTTTTGACTATTTAAAAGTGTGTGTAAACACCTATTTGAAATAAATTGTTTTTGATTTTGATTTTTGATTTTGAATTTCCCAAAATCCTTTCTTAGCGCATGCCTACGTCATTACAGCTACCTGCATGCCAAATTTCAGCCCGATCCGTCCAGTGGTTTGGGCTGTGCGTTGATAGATCACTATATTAGTCAGTCAGTCACCTTTGAGTTATATATATTTAGAAGATGTGTTTGATTAACAGATACAGAGTCCTGTGGCTTCCATCATCATCTCAGCAGCATCAAAGTTTAGGATTTAAATCTTCCATCATCAGCTCATCTGAATAACCTGAAAGAATACAACTATTGGTCTATGCGTACGTATCTATCTACGTATAATATATAATTCTTTAAATATTCTCTAACTCCTAACCGTCAAGGAGTTTTACCTTCCAGCACCAGCTCATCAACAAGAGTTGATGACTACCAGACGCAAATTCTTTAATAGCTTTAGAAAACATATGAATCACGTAATACGTGCCTATAAAATTCGAGGGTTGCCCAGAGATTTCCCTGGAATCCTGAGTTGGTGAGTCGGGAGTATACTTTTTCGAATAAAAAAATAATTTTGAAAATCGGTTCACAATCTGCAGAGATATTGCGTAACAAACATAAAAAAAAAACGTACAGTCGAATTGAGAACCTCCTTCAATTGAAATCGGTTGAAAAATAAACAACTGCCGACTCCAGTACTAACATAAACCGCTCAACTCTCAAGATAAACTTTACTGTTAGTTCATACGTACGAAAGATGCACTGTGTTTCCAAATTCAGTACCTAGAACAAAGACCTAAATATTACTTCGTAAGGAGTAGCCGGTTGCTTTGAAAGTGAGGCGACTTTGTTGGAACTTAAGTGGAGCTCATACCTTTAGTTTTTTTTTCATTAAGTGGGCTGAGACTGAGTTTGAGAACTCTGGGTGTAACATAATTGGTGCAGGACCCGTTAACTAAAGCTTTAATACTTATCATAATTAAAAGGTTTCTCCAAGGAACCCATAGTCAATTTAAAATAAATTGTACAGACACGCTGTGCATACTTCCTCGTGAAGCCTTCACCGTCTGTCATATTCAGGCATACACACATCAAAAATAAACATTACACATAGTAGCAATGAATAAAGTAGGGTGACTTTTAATTAGTTTTTGATACCAAAACATATGAATGTATTCGTGATTACAAACAATTTTTTTTAAAGAAACTATGTGTCAAATATGAAAAAAAATTGTTGGTCCTCGATACATAATAAGTTACCGAATCGGAAAAAATAAATAAAGGATCATTTCATCCTTTGCTATCAAGAACTAATAAAAAGTCACCTATATATCACTACTAAATTTCTATGGTAGATGCTTTTTTTAGGAATAATGAAGTTCAGCATTTAGTTGGCCATATTATATTATAATAACTTACCGAGTTTTATCAAAATCTATTTTTAGTAAAATATAATTTAAATGTTTTTTACTATGGTGACAACCCTAAAAAATCAAGGTAGGGTTTTTTTTAAAAAAAAACGGCTCTAACACATATTTAACTTCAATCCGTCCAATAGTTTGGGAACTACACAAAGACGACTCTCTCTCTTACACACACACACCCACACACATTCATTTTTTTTTGTTTTTTAGATCTCAACTTCATTTTTTTGCAATCACAATACCTTCTTCTCTCCTTTGTCGATCGATCGCTAATTCTCGCTTCTCAGTCGCTCGAAAGTACAAAAATAAGACTTTTCATTCAAAATTGTTAAATCAGTTAATCAATTTGTATGAAGTTCAAAAATTTTGCGAATCTACAATGGGTCTTATCGGGATAGAGGTTCAGCATGACGTGTAGACAAAATCAGTTATCGCCCTTATTCAGAGTAGGCTCGAACCCCTCGGTGGGGACGTATATGAGCTGATATGATGATGACATGTAGAAGCCTCGTTTTGGTAACAAAATATAGGTGTAAACCTGTTGTGCCTCAAAGACCTTAAAAATTGTTTCTCATGTCACTGATGATGATGACGTCACTACTACATTGACAGTTATGGTAGGACCATAGTAAGGATGACAACAGCAACATAAATAAATTATGAACTCTTGATCACTAAATTGCCCTCCTACTTCATCATAATAGCCGAAGGAAGTCTCGAGAATAAAAAGTTCTTTGGTTCCTTAAAAATTTTTTTGATAAATTTGTGCCCCTACAATCTCGATGAACTTTTAAAGAAATGACAAAAATGACATACTAGTTATTTTTCCTTGACATAATTTTAAATAATGATTAATAATTTGTATTCTTGGTAATAGAATTATTGTGTATTTTTAACTAACAAGTGCATTGATATTATGATACTTAATTTTTATTTTTAATTTAAGTTATGACTACACTACTTAACGTGGTATATTGCATAGAACCTACTATATTTTAAGAACTTTTATACTTGCAATTATGGTCAAATAAATGAATGAAAAAGTTCTCTGCTGGACATAGGCCTCCCCCAAGGATCTCCACGACGACCGGTTCTACGCTGCCCGCATCCAGCGGCTTCCCGCGACCTTCACCAGGTCATCGGTCCACCGAGTGGCAGGCCTGCCTACACTATGCTTTCCGGTGCGTGGGCGGGGCACATTGCTCGTAGAACAGATGGCCGTTCAGGCAGTAAAGTTCTCGAGTGGCCCTCCTACTTAATCTTCAGAAAACCTTAACTCTTTTTGTTTTCCGTCAATTCTTCGATTTTTAACTCACCAAAATCACAAAATGACGCTGCAAAACTATGACGTCACGCCTAGTTTAAAACATTTTAAAGAACAAAATGTGGTTTTTGAAGCATGATAAAAAGTAAATCACATGACTAGCATTCGTCATCCCTATGGTACTTATGACAACTTTTGTTCCATAAGGCAGGTCTAGTGTCTATGACCACCTATCGTTTGAATAGGTCTGTGTAACTGTTGAAATTAAAGTGGCCATGTGCGTGTAGTATCACGCGAATAGTAGGGTCTCGTAGCCTTTTCAATAAATGAATGTATATTTTAAACAACAAAGTTATTTTTGCAGTTGGTATAAAACATTTTGTATAGAAAATCTATTCATTATTTCAGCTCATATACGTCCCCACCGAGGGGCTCGAGCCTACTTTGAATTAGGGCGATCGGGCCTTAGTCGAACACGCGGGCCCAGTGCGAATTGGTCGACTTCACACACAACCTGCGAGTTTCTTCGCAGGCGTGTGCTGGTTTCCTCACGATGTTTTCCTTCACCGTAAGAGCGTCGGATAAACGTACATATAAAATCGAAATTCGAAATCACATTGGTACGTGGCGGGATTCGAACCACGACCTCCTGAAAAGGAGGCGGCAGCCCCAGCCGTTACACCACCGACGCTCTTCTCTATTAATTAAAAAAAAATACTAATTGGCCGTATTCATTTTCCTTTCAAATTGATTATATGCCCTACTAGCTTATGCCACCGGTAGATAAAAAGGCGAGAGTTTCATACTATTATGTTCCTTTTTTTTAAGCTTTTTTAAAAAGCGTCGGTGGCTCAACCGGTAACGACTCGGTCCATCTAACCAGAGGTACCATCTAACATCGTGAGGAAACTCGAAGGTTGTGTGTGAAGTCGACCAACCCGCACTGGGCCCGCGTGGTCGACTAAGGCCTAATCGCCCTGATTCAGGGTAGGCTCGAGCCCCTCGGTGGGGACGTATATGAGCTGTATTGATGATGTTCCTTTTAAAGGTAGACAGACAGTGTAGGCTTAGTAATATGGTCCCGTTGTTACCTATGCGTATGGAACCCCAGAAAATAGTGGTATAGATGTCATCTTAACTTTAGGAAATCAGGATGTTAACAACATTGAAGTAGGAGTCGTTAACGGGGCATTCCCTAATCAAATTGAACAACTTTCCCCAAGAGACCCACAGTCAATTCCGTTCTGTGCCGTTCCGGTGGCACACTGTCCAGATGTTCTTCTGCAAGGGTGTCGACATCAGCATCAAAGTATATAAGTATATTAGTACTAACATACAGTATGGACACTCGCTGCCGACCTCACCCCCTCGTCACCCAGACTGATACAGATTGGTTACAGTTTGGTTGTCGAACGTATAGGATTTCGCCGCCATTTTGTTTGTCCCGTCATTCGTTTTTTGAAATCTCATTTCTGGCCCTTTGTATTAAGTGTCCAGAGTGAGTCAGCGTAGGGAAGTGATCAAAGGTGAGACAACTATCACTGCTCAAGCTTTCCGCCAAAAGGTTTTTTGGACTCTTCATCTGTATCGATTAGCTAAAAATTTATCAAACAATTTTGTATGGAAACCCAATTAAACAAAAAAAAAATATTACTTTGGTTCCTTTGGGAAAAGTTTTTCATTATGTTGCAAAGAATCCCCAGTGAACAGGTGAACATCAATTAAGCTACATCCTGTATGTAACGTGATACACTAGACCTTAAAATAAAATATGTATTAGCTCGAAAATAAAACAAAACCTAGCTGGAATATAATAATATGTAAAATAGGTTACCGGTAAATTCTAAGTTCAAATGTCACTGCGCGTCCTTGCCGCGAAGACGCGCCGGCGCGCGCGCACGCTATAAATGCGCACGCGACGACACAAAATGCACAGTCGCTCGCTCCTTGTTCTCATCACAGGACATCCAGCTAACCTATCCAAAAATGAAATTGGTACGGATTAAGTGATTAAAATAATTAACTGTTTTCTGTTAAAAATAAACTTCGCAGTGTGAATTCTTGGCGGTGATTAATGAATAATTAATTGGTCCTCTGCCTTATAACGAGTGCAATGTACTTGTACTATTTCAGTATTTGGTATATTTTTTAAAGTGATTAATTACAAGTATAAATTAGAATTTATATAATTTTCGAAAAACCTAAAAACTTTTAGGTACAAGCTTTTAATATTGCATTTTCACGCGATATACATATGCATGCAAAATTTCAGCTTAATCGGAAACCGGGAAGTGGGTCAAAATTAACTTGCAAGATTTCACCCCAACAAACATAATTATACATACATTGCAAGTTAATTAAAAGCTTTTAAAAACTACAATCAAATGTATAAAAATCTCTATAAAAATTAAATATTTTGTCAGTTTTATCCCATCAGGTACAAATAATAAATTGGAAACGCTGAAAACGTAAAAAAATCGCAACAACAAAGCACAATTTTGTATTTTGCTAATTGCCTTAAAAGTACTGAACCGATTTTGATAAAACTTAAAATTACTGAAATTGATGTTCAGTCAGAGGAGCGTCGGGCACTAATTTTTAAGTAATTAGTTAGGACAAATTATATCACTACTTATTATAAAAAGTTTCTGTCTCTCTGTCTGAACCCAATAAACTCCAAAACTAACTAACGGATTTTAATACGGTTTTCTCAATGAACGGAGTGATTCATGTGGAAGATTTAAATATAACGTGTTTTTTTACATTAGTTCTATTTTAAAACATGAATAAACAGTTATTTAACCGATTTAAAAAAAGACAGAGGTTATCAATTCGACTTTATGTTTTTGTTTATGTAACTTAGTTTCTTCACAAATTTTGAACGGATATTAAGGAGTTTTTATTTGTTAAATTATCACTTTAGGGTTGTCCAAAACGGTTTAAGTAAGTAAGTAAATACACTTTATTGCACACCAAAAAACAATACCTACTACTACTACTAAGGTGAGACATCTATCATTACAAGCTTTCCGCCAAAAGGAAACAATTTTGTTAAAACAAAAATTATTTTTATTGATTGAGATCGATTGTTTTAAACTTGGTTCTTATTGTCAATGATTAACAAAACATTTTCCCTGCAGTTCGTAGTATTGGCACTGGTCGCGGCTGTCGCCGCCGCCGCTCCCGCCGCCGGCCCCGACGCAGACGCGCAGACCTTGCGTTTTGACAGCTCCGTTGAACCCGATGGTTTCAAATACGCGTGAGTATATTATTTTATATAAAGGGATAAATCACACACGGTCATCTAGCCCCAGCCTGGGGTTTCTTGTATAAAATATACTTTAATACGTTACCTAAATATAAAGGTGTAAAAAAATGGTGTGGGACCCATTATCCGAGGGTTCTTCCCATCATACTAAACAATACTAAACAACTTTCCCCAAGGAACCCATAGCTAATTCTCAAAAAAAAAAATAGGACCCTCCATACAAAAACACACAAAATTGGTCGATCAGCTGATCGATTTGTATGAAAAGTATTTTTTTTGCGATTTCAGCAAAGTCGTAGAACAAATGTTGTTCAGTATGATGATTAGAAACCCCGTTAACGGGACCTACACCAATTTTGTTACACCCTGTATATAACGTAATAGATATTACACTCCAAGACACGCGGAGCAAACAGACCTGTTTTTTACACGAACCTACGACCCGTGGTGGCCCAGGTAACAGAACCTGACCACCGGACTATCGGGTCAGTTAGCATCATTCTCTTCTTCTAGTGTGACCAGTTATTACAGAAAACAGGGTAAAATTATGTGAAAATCATCATCATCATATTAGCTCATATACGTCCCCACCGAGGGGCTCGAGCCTACCCTGAATTAGGGCGATCGGGCCTTGGTCGACCACGCCCAGTGAGGGTTGGTCGACTTCACACATAACCTGCGAGTTTCTTCGCAGGCGTGTGCAGGTTTCCTCATGATGTTTTCCTTCACCGTAAGAGCGTCGGATAGACGTACGTATGAAATCTAAATTCAAAATCACATTGGTACGTGGCAGGTTCGAACCACGCACTATGTTTTCCTTCACCGTAAGAGCGTCGGATAAACGTACGTATGAAATCTAAATTCAAAATCACGTTGGTACGTGGCAGGTTCGAACCACGCACTATGTTTTCCTTCACCGTAAGAGCGTCGGATAAACGTACGTATGAAATCTAAATTCGAAATCACATTGGTACGTGGCAGGTTCGAACCACGACCTCCCGCACAGGAGGCGGCAGCCGTAGCGATTACGACACCGATGCTCTCATGTCTCATGTGAAAATAGTGTGTTACAATAAATATTCATTCATTACAAATGAACAATAACCGATCGAGAGCCTCACTTTTAAATTTCTAGCAATGCCACTGAGCTATTTGTAAGTTAGTATTTTTAAATGATTTTGTGAGTAAATTTTTTTTTAGGTTCGACACCTCCAATGGCATCAGTGCTCAGGAGGAAGGTCAGCTGACGAACCCTGGAGCTGAGAACGAAGCCATCGCCGTCCGTGGACAGTATTCTTACACAGGACCAGATGGCGTTGTCTACACAGTCACTTACACCGCAGGCGAGGAAGGATTCCAGGCCCAAGGAGCACACTTACCCCACTAAAAATATTAAATAGACAACCCAAAAACTCTAGTCCAAAAATACTCACCCCCTTTTTCCCCACTTCAGCCTTTGTTGTTATGTTAGTGTGATCGTCCAAGCGATTCTGTGATACAAACTCCGAATTGAAATGTCAATAAAAGATTTTGATAGTAATTATATCCTGTGGTCTATGAATTTATTTTACACTCACCTAAACAAAATTGGTGTAGGACCCGATCACTGATCATACTGTACAACTTTCCCCAAGGAACACTTAATCAATTCTCGAAAAAAAATTTGGACCTTCCAATTTTTTATGAGGAGAAAACTTTTTTGCGATTTTAGCAATGTCGTAGAACAAAAGTTGTTCAGTATGATGAGTAGAAGTTAACGGGACTTACACAATTTTTTTACAACTGTTTTAGGGGTTTTTTTTTAAAAAAAAAAATGATACTAGTGGCTCTGTGAGCTGTAGACCTCGCGAGCTTTACGAAATTGCTGAAATTTGATATTTTTTTATACGTTTTCAACCCCCATGGCTCGGCCATTTAGAAACAAATCCAGAAAATGAATAGACAAAAATAAATTTAATTATCGAACCTGCTCACAAAATTTCTCGAGAATCGGTTGAGCAATGCAGGTCTTAGAGGAGAACGGAATACGGAATATGATATGAAAGCATTTTAGCATTTTAGCTCAATTTATAGACCTACTGGCTTTTGACGGCGGCTTCACTGGCGTAAACATAGTTTCTGTGGCTATCTTCAAGGGTGCGCAGTGCGCAAGCCGCAAGCGGCTCACGAGCGTAGATAATGTAGCCTATATGTTAAACCAAGCCCTAATCTGTATACCTACAAAATTTCACTAAATACGTTCAATAGTTTTTGCGTGAAAGAGTAACAAACATCTATTCATACAAACTTTCGCGTTATAATATTATAATTATAATATATAATATCGCGTCTATTAAAAAATAAAATTTTACCGTGATTGTTAAGTTACGAGGAGATAATTTCATAAGCATTCATTTTTCCAAGATTTTTTTTTTATAGTATTCGTGATGTAGGTATAAAGACGTGAAGATAGTTATTAATGAATATTTAGGAATTAATTACAAACAAAAAACTCGACTGTACAAAACTTAACCCCTTTTTTGACCACTCGGGTAAAAATTTATACTCACTCGCGGGATTAAGACGAATCTAAGGACACCTCGTGAGGAAACCTGCACACGCCTGCGAACTAACTCGAAGGTTGTGTATAAAGTCGACCAACCCGCACTGGGCCCGCGTGTTTGACTAAGGCTCGATCACTCTAATTAAAGGTAGGCTCGAGCCCCTCGGTGGGGACGTATATGAGCTAAAATGATGAAGGACACCTCGCACTCCAAAATTCATCCAGCCGTTTTTCTTCAGAGCGTGCTAAAGAAATAAACGCCTATATAAAAGATTTATCCGCCTCCATGGCGTAATGCTTAGTCCATTCGCTTCATACCAAGAGGTCACGGGATCGATTCCCGGTGGGGTCAACTTGTAAGACTCGGTTTGGTTAGTGGTAGGGTATATTCTACGCCCACGTGGCTAGCTACCACCATCTTACCTAAGTCTTGCCGCCAAACATCAGTGTTAACAACAATGATGTGTTCTGGCTTGAAGATAAGATAGCCAGTTCTTCATTGTGTTGGGGAATCTTGGTAAACCCGCTTCTATCTGGTGAGATGATGCCAAGGGTTAACCAATTGTGAATATAAAAAAAAGCTCTTTTTTTGGCTAGTCAGGTAAAAATGTATGTTATGTCCAACATAACAAAGGAGAGTTACATTTTTCGAGTATATGTATGTATGTCGGTATTTTTTTCTTTGGCACGCCCTGTATCCTAAACGACTTGATGAATATTGGAGAGTGAGGTGTCGTTAGATTTTTCTAGATCCCGTGAGTGACATAGCATACATTTTTTGCCTGACTTACTAAAAAAAGTTTAAAAACAAGCCAAGTGCGTGTCGCACCAAGCGCACATTAGGGTTTCGGAGTCATTAAAAAATCCGGCCAAGTGCGAGTCGAACTCGCGCTTCGAGGGTTCCGTACCACCACACCTCCGCACAAAAATATGACAGTGATGCCTATTTTCGTTACAAATAAAATACATCAACGCGAGCGACATAAAAAATATTTTTTTATTCAGTTCGACTCCCACGCGCGAGTACTGCTCACACTTGGCCAGTTTTTATTATTTGTCGTTTTACATCTAGATAAGTACCATAATCAATTAAGTTTCACGCTTATATGTATTACCTTTTAAAATAGATAGCAAAACACAGTGTGGAAATTTCAACTTGTAGCACGTCGTAGGATTGGATGAGGTTGGGTGTGGGTAAATACATACGTACTCACAGATCAATTTATTGGCGAATATAAATATAAGACGAATTAAAAGACCTAAAAAAAGTACACAGGAATTGGGTATGCTAAAAAAAAATGTATTTTTTTTAATTTTTTTTCTGATGGTTTAGACCATTTTGAAAAACTAATTTGAATATTTCATTTTTTAAGCCTCTAGATATTTTTAAATATTTTTTTAAATTTTGAAACCTTGATGACGTCATCGGTTCACATTACTATGAAACGAACAGCCCTATTTCTATGACGATGAAATGAATAGGCCTTGACGTCAACTGTCAAGTCACTCAAGTCAATCATTCCCAAAGGTTTTTTGGCGGGATTTGTGGTAGACGCATTCGTAGTTTTATTTTGTTGTTTTTTCATTGCACCGGCACTAGCATTACAAATCCAACAGCTAAGGAAGCCTAAATACGTCAGACCTGGCTGTATGGTCTTAGTAACCTTTGCCTTTTCCGAAACGAAACTATCACAAAGCCAACAACGAAACGTCAAAGTCAAAATTTACTTGTCATCAAACATCATAATCTATGTATGGACAAGGCCTTCAGAGTTTAAATGTTTTTTAGAACCACAATAAAAATTGGACCTCTAATGAATATCTTACCCATTTAAGTATTTAATTTGAATGACGTTCTAATAATATTTGATTGTTTCAAACGTAGTTTTTGGTGGATGATAAATAAATAGTGCCTTTTTCAGTGCTCGACGAAAGCTCGTCCTCAAATGCAAGGTCCGTAATTGATATGACAAGTAAGAGTGCACGTTCCGTTCAGTGGTGAAATAAGGTTTTATTGTAAACTCGTGACGTCATAGGGGTCAAATGAAGGTTATTGTCCTTTTCCGATTTTTTTACGCAATCTTTTACTTTTTCGAGTGGAAAATGAAAAAATAAGGCTTTAAATAAAAATATCTCGAAATGGTTTTTTTATTTTCATGGCTTATAAAAAATTTAGCATACCCAATTAGAAAAACTAATACACACGTTAAATTATTATCACTGATCACAAAAACATAATTATATTTTACCCAAGATGGGTCTTTTAGGCAGAGCTCGTAAAACGGATGGCCGTTTGGGCAGTAAAGTTCTCGAATGGCGACTGCGCACAGGAAAACGTAGCGTAGGCAGGCCTCCCCGCTCGGTGGACCGATGACCTGGTGAAGGTCGCGGGAAGCCGCTGGATGCGGGTAGCGCGGAACCGGTCGTCGTGAAAATCCTTGTGGGAGGCCTTTGTCCAGCAGTGGACCTCCATCGGTTAATAATGATGATGGGGTCTTTTAGAAAAGTCATCATAGGGGCTCGAGCCTACCCTGAATTGGGGCGATTGGACCTTAGACCACACGGGCCCAGTGCGGGTTGGTCAACTTCACATACAACTTTCGAGTTTCTCTGCGGGTGTGTGCAGGTTTCCTCACGATGTTTTCCTTCACCGTAAGCACAGTATATTATATATTAGTACTAGCGCCGCAAGGGTATCGGAAAAACGTAATATGAAATTTAAATTCGAAAACACATTGGTACGTGGCAGGATTCGAACCACGACCTCCCGGACAGGAAGTAGTGGCCCTCGCCATTACGCCACCGACCATTTAGGAGAGTATCAGGTTTAAAATAATCTTCTTCTTCTCTACTATATAAAAATAAGTCGGGTTTTCCTTCCTGACGCTATAACTCCAGAACGGCTGGACCGATTTGGCTAATTCTTTTTTGTGTAGTTCGTTATTGTCAGGAGAAGGTTCTTATGTAGGGTAGGGTAGGGTAGGGTAGGGTAGGGTAGGGTAGGGTAAGGTAGTGTAGTGTAGTGTAGGGTAGGGTAGTGTAGGGTAGGGTAGTGTAGGGTAGGGTAGGGTAGTGTAGGGTAGGGTAGGGTAGTGTAGGGTAGGGTAGTGTAGTTTAGGGTAGGAAATATAGGGTAGGGTAGTGTAGGGTAGGGTAGTGTACGGTAGGGTTGGGTAGTGTAGTGTAGGGTAGTGTAGTGTAGTGTAGTGTATGTAGGGTAGGGTAGGGTAGTGTAGGGTAGGGTAGTGTAGTGTAGGGTAGGGTAGTGTAGTGTAGGGTAGGGCAGTGTAATGTAATGTAAGGCGGTACGTAGTACGCCGGGACAGCTAGCAATAGCACACCCCGGACACTGCATGCAACGGTCGTGAAATGACATTTTTATAAACAAATGACGAAGCAAACGAAATTACGTCAAAATCCTACACGTTCGAGAACCAAACTATAACCAATATGTATCAATCTGGGTGACGAGGGGGTGAGGTCGCAATCTAGAGAGCGGCAGGGAGTGTCCATACTTCTTCTTCTTTTCGAATCGATGGTTTGAATATTGACACTTGCTATTTTATCTAAGGCTTTTGATTGTGTTGAACACCAAACATTACTTATGAAATTAAAGCATTATGGTGTAGAGGATGGGGCTCTCAGTCTTTTAAATTCGTATTTAGACAACAGAATCGATTGCGGAGGTGGAAAACGCACGACTGGGTTTTTTTCTGGATTGGGTCTCAACGAGTTTCTCTCGTAGTAGGTGCTGAGAGTTTTCAGTGCCATCGTCAGGTTGTACTCTGCCTCTTCAAAGCGGTTCGTCTGTGAAGCCAATGCAAGATCATCAGCATATATGAAGCGTGACGTGTTAGCAGTGGAGGGTTGGTCATTGGTATATATGTTAAACAAGGTAGGGGCTAACACGCTGCCCTGTGGAAGACCGTTTTTCAGTGAGCGCCATCTACTTTTTCCGGAAAGTAGATGAACCTAAAAGCGTCTGTCATGGAGCAGCTCGCTTAGGATCTTGACGAACTTTCTGTCTCCGGTTAGTTCCCCCACCTTCCAGAGAAGCCGTTTCAGATTGACTGTGTCATATGCTGCAGAAAGGTCGATAAAAACGACCCCCGTGACCCTGTTCACCTCCAACCCATCCTCTATGAACTGCGTGAGTCTCAGCGTCTGGCTGGTACAGGACTTTCCAGGTCTGAAGCCCGCCTGCTCAGTAATAAGTTTGGGGTGTCCATACTGTATGTTAGTACTAATATATATACTTTGGTAATAGGGTTCTGTAGGTCACCCTTAAAATAAATGAATATACCTAATTCTGAACAAAGCTATTTTAAGTTGGTTACGGACAGATGATATAGTGTTTTTCAACTTTTACCCGATTGCCCAAAAAGCTAGGTTATGTTTCTTCTAGTGTGTGTACTTGGTGGCAAGTTGGAATAGATCAGTAGGGGCAGCTACTAGATGACAATCGACATTCGCAGATTTAAAAAAAAAACGTGCAGTCAGCATGAAAAGGACATCGTCATATCAGCCGAAAAACGTCCACTGCTGGACAAAGGCCTTCCCCAAAGATTTCCACGACGACCGGTCCTGCGCTGCCCGCATTCATCGGCTACCCGCGATCTTCACCAGGTCATTGGTCCTACGCGTGGGAGGCCTGCCTACGCTACGCTTTCCGGTGCGCGGTCGCCACTCGAGAACTTTACTGCCCCAACGGCCAACCCCAACTTTTACGTAGGACGATTGATGAGAAGGACAATTTACACATAAACTTTTATAACGCCAATCGATCCTGTTTCATATTTGGATCAAAATTCTTTATTAGACAAACTTAGGTTAGAGCACTAGAAATGTCAGAATTCGCAGTAATATATTCCCGTACATTTAATATGAAAAATATTAAAAATCTAATGTTTTTTCTAATGATGTATTATATGTTTGTATGTCTCTTTTTTTGGCTCAGCCTGTAGCCTAAACAGCTTGATGGATTTAGAAGGGCGAGGTGTCTTTAGATTCGTGTTGGACACGTGAGTGATAAAGGATACATTTTTACCTGACACCACAAAAAGAGGGGGTAATGTTTAATAAGTTAGTTAAGTTAATGAATAAGACTCTGACTTTATTGGTAAGTGACGATGATGCTGGAGATGGAAGTGGGTTTACTAATATTGTTAAATACATTAAGGAAATAGCTTATCTTTGATGCCAAACATGTCAATGTAACAAACGTTGCTGTTTGGTGGCAAGACTTGGATAAGAAGGTGCTAGCTAGCCAGGCGGGTTTTGAAAATGTCCCAACACCTTCAGATAAGAGCAGGCCAAAAACCGAACCTGCTACCTCTTTGTGTAAAGCGAATGAACTAAATATTACGCCACTTAAAACACAATAAGATAAGATAAATATACTTTATTGCACACCAAATATTCGAGAACTTATTAACTATCAGAACAAACTATCGCTTTAATCTTTAACCTTTGGTGAATGGAGGAGACGAAAAAGTGGAACGATAGCGGGTGGTTGCAAGTGCAAATAAAAATTAATACTTAATAATAAGGATAAATTACAAATACATAAATAAATATGTAAAGATAAATATACAAATTAAATTTAAATGATTATGTTGATTATGTTAAGCCTTGAGCATCGCCGCAAAGTCGCCTGTCTATCAGTGTTCTATCGAATTAATTTCGGAGAGTGCGCGCAAGAACTTCACGACCTCATTCCCCCTGCTCCATTCCACCGTCGGTCAACGAGACGCAGGGAGAGGTTGCACCCCTTTGTTGTTGATGTTCCACCTTTTCGCACGAATCGTTACGCTTCTTCATTTATTATGCGTACAGCGCAGGAGTGGAACTCTTTGCCTGCGTCAGTGTTTCCCGATTCCTATAATTTGGGGATCTTCAAGGCAAGAGTGAATAGGCATTACTTGAGTTTGCATGTACCATCCTCGAGTGCATCATCACTTACTATCAGGTGAGTTGCAGTCAAACGTACTCAAATAAAAAAAATAATATAAGTATCCAATTTAGATGTCATAAGGTCGGTCGAATATCTCTCGTAAAAAACTATAAATACCTACATAGCCGTTCGTGATACTAAGGTTTTACTTTAAAATTTATTGTTTTTTTTTAATTTCCAATTACTTTTTAGATAATCTGAAATAGGTACCTAGTGAAGCATAATTCGCTACATATCGAATTTTTTTACGCGCGGGTTTCGCATAACTCTCGCCTCAATCTCCTTGCTAAGATTCCATTTTTAAAATTTGTCTAGGCAGAGAAAAATGAGTTTTTTTGATTCAATTGTCAGCGCTTGAGCGAGTGTCTGAATCTGTGTTTGTTGGATAAAACACCAAAATTTCTGTGTAATATCATAATATTTTGTGCATCTTTTTTTGTATAGCAGTTCCTTAGCTGCTTTCCTGGATATATGTGTTATTTCTTACAAGTTTATTTACTCGTAGGTCAAGAAGATTGTCTGATCACAGTCGTGTACTCGTACGCAGAGTTTTGTTACCATAGATAGGCTATGCACTAACAAACAACATTTGAAAATCGAACACATTTATGACTAAACTTTTCTTGCTGTTTTTTACCCGACTGCGCCAGAAGGAGGGTTATGTTTTTCGAGAGTATGTATGTATGTATGTATGTATGTATGTATGTATGTTTGTATGTATAATTGTTTGGCACGCTCTGCAGCCTGAACGGCTGGATGGATTTCAGCTTGAGACGTGTCGTTAGATTCGTATTTACTGTGAGAGTGACACTGGGTATATCAAAATAAAAAAAAAAACAAAATGGCGGATTTTTGGCGCCAAATTGAAATGTTTGACACGCTCCGCAGCCTGAACGGCTCGATGAATTATAGCTTGAGGCAAAGAGAATATAACAAACTACGTTTTGCTTGAGGGTTGTCGTTAGATACGTTTTTACTGTGAGAATGACACTGGGTATATCAAAATAAAAAAACAAAATGGCGGATTTTTGGCGCCAAATTCCAATGTTAGGCACGCACTGCAGCCTGAACGGCTCGATAGATTTTAGTTTGAGGGGTATCGTTACATACATATTTACTGTGTGAGTGACACGTGTATATCAAAGTAAAAAAAAAACAAAATGGCGGATTTTTGGCGCCAAATTCAAATGTTTGGCACGCTCTGCAGCCAGACCGGCTCGATGGATTTTAGCTTGAGGGGTTTCGTTAGATACGTATTTACTGTGAGAGTGACACTGGGTATATCAAAATATAAAAAAAACAAAATAGCAGATTTTCCGGAGAATAGCAGCAAGCGGTATTTGTTGACGACCGCACAATAAAAAAATATCAACCAGGAGTTCGTATACGGATTGAACCATGTACGATTGATTTTGACGCACTTCGAGGACAAGGAAAAATTTAACGCAGGATGTTGCCCTTAATCCTAAGTTGGGCTATAACTGTCCACAAACTTCATGGTGCTACATACACTCGATTTGACACTTGTGGACCTCGGCTCACATATATTTGCTCAAAGTCAAGCATACGAGTATGTAGCACTTAGTCGAGTTAAAACATTAGCTGGACTGGTCATCTGTTCACTTGATCCTAAAATACTTTTGAATCGGCCACACGATCAGAATTCTTCTAAAGAGCTTCAACGTTTATTATTTATTTATTTATTTCAAAAAACGATAATATTATTCTATCAACTGATAAGTTAATAATCTGCGTAATCTTAATGTTTGTCATGTGTATATAGGTTAATATACAAACTCATTCAATAATAAAACTAAAAAATGAATAAAATAAAAAACGGTAATTTAAAAAACTAAAAAACCCGCCTGCGTTTCTGTGTAATTTGGAAATGAAAAACCCTAAAACAAGAAAGTCGTCATACCCGATTGCACTTAAATCAAGAAAAATTGTAGCAGTCGGGACCCATTCTAGAAATGGAGGCATAGTGAATTGAGAGCACATACCTATATTACATTGCAGATTACTCCAATATACTGACTACACGGCTGACTTTCTAGAATGGGTCCCGACTGCTACAATTTTTCTTGAGTTAAGTGCAATCGGGTATGACGACTTTCTTGTTTTAGGGTTTTTCATTTCCAAATTACACAGAAACGCAGGCGGGTTTTTTAGTTTTTTAAATTACCGTTTTTTATCTTCGTTCAGGTCTTGTTCCTAATAAAAATCGTATTTGTAGCAATCGGGTTTCTCTAATATTTTATTCTTCGTTTTAACCCGATTTTGCTAAATTAGGCTCTATAGAGACCTACACAGGGAATGTAGATCTGATTATGTTAAATAAGAGCATCACTTTTCTCTTGATTTTGTACTTTATTATATTTATTTCTCTGTATGATGCTGTGCCGGCTGGCCTATTTTTGAATCGATTACTCTTAGTAAGAGGACGTTCCATCTGATGATGGAGAGGCTCCGAGGAACTTCTTAAGAGTTTAAATCTTGACAGAATTCCAAGCGCGATTCTTTAAAATTTAAACTAAGCTTTTTAAATAACGCGCGGTCAGAACGTTCACACAAGGAAATGCGATGGACGGGAATATTAAGATCATAAAAGTACCATGGGGATCTATTGGTAGGCTAAAAATCAAAACTTAGAAACTTGATACTTCGTAAACGAATCATTTGGCGAAAAACATATCCTACTAATGTTATAAATGTGAAAGTTTAGATGGATGAATGTTTGTTATTCAATCACGCCCACTACTGCTGGATCTGGATGAAACTTAGTAGGTAGACAGGTCAGGGCTTGGATTTAAATATAGACTACTCTTTTTCTACCCTCCAAGTCAGCCATACAAACCATGTTCACGCGAGCGGCTTTCGCTGGCAAAAGGTAGTGCTCTATAAAAGCGGTATCTATTTTCCATTAGTTGTGCCTTCAGCGTTTTTGCCACCTTTATAAAAATCAAAAAGCGTAGGCAGGCCTCCCACTCGGTGGACCAACGAACTGGTGAAGGTCGCGTAAGCCGCTGGATGCGAGCAGCACAGGTACGGTTTTGTGGAAATCCTTGGGCGAGGCATTTGTCCAGTAGTGGACATCTTTTGGCTGATATGATGACGATGAAAAGGTAGTTAAAGGCTGACAGACCACTTGAAGTTACACGTGTTGGATATGGACCAGACGTTTCCTAATTTGTTATGAGACCCTTGCCCCAGTAGTGAGGAAGATTACGGGCTGTCAAGAGTCTCCCGGTGGCTTGAGTTTCCATACAAGCGGAGCTCCGTTTAAATACAAAAACAACTATAAATATATTGAAAAGACACATTTATAAATGTACTGAAATAAGAGCGATTTGCTATCTAATGTGTTGAAGTTTATAAAACTAAATTAATTTAGCCCTTTAGTATATATGTTTTTAAGTTTATTACTATGAAAACCAGTGTGTGTTGCCAGTATTTTGTTACATACGGAACTGAGACATGAGACATGGTCACTCTCTCTCTCTTAACCGTGCTATCCACTTACTATAGGCCTCATAAGAACGAAGTTACCCAAAGGGCGATGGAGTCTCCCTGCGCGATCGAATCGGAAATGAGGATATCATTAGAAGAACCAAGGTTACCAATGTAGCTCAGAGAATCGCTAAACTTAAATGGCAGTGGGCGGGGCACATGGCTCGAAGAACAGATGGCCATTAGGGCAGTAAAGTTCTCGAGTGGTGACAGTGCACCAGAAGACTTAGCGTAAGCAGGTCTTTCACTCGGTGGACAGAGGGCCTGGTGAAGGTCGCGGGAAGCCGCTGGATGTGGGCAGTGCAGGACTGGGCGTCATGTAAAACTTTGGAAGAGGCTTTGTCCAGCAGAGGACTTCTCTAGGCTGATATGATGATATGCATATTATTTTTTGTTTTTTAAGACTATTAGTCTAAGATAGTTGATCCCTATCGCAATCTCAACTTCGTTTTTTTGTTTTTAAGACTATTAGTCCAAGACAGTTGATCCCCATCGGAATCTCCAATTAGTTTATTTTGTTTTTTTAGACTATTAGTCTAAGACAGTTGATCCCCATCGCAATCTCAAATTAGTTTTTTTTTTGGTTTTTTAGACTATTAGTCTAAGACAGTTGAGCCTCATCGCAATCTCAAATTAGTTTTTTTTGTTTTTTCGACTATTAGTCAAAGATAGTTGATCCCCATCGCAATCTCAACTTAGCTTTTTTGTTTTTTCGACATTAGTCAAAGATAATTGATCCCGGCAATCTCAACTTAGCTTTTTTGTTTTTTAGACTATTAGTCAAAGACATTTGATCCCCATTGCAATCTCAACTTCGTTTTTTTTTCTTTTTTAGAATATTAGTCTAAGACAGTTGAGCCTCATGGCAATCTGAACTTTGTTTTTTTGCTTTTAAGACTATTAGTCTAAGACAATTGATCCCCATCGCAATCTCAACTTAGTTTTTTTTGCCATCACAATACCTTCTTCACTCCTTCGTCGCTCGCTAACTCTCTTTTCTCAGTCGCTCGAAAGTAAAAAAAATGCTGTAAAATGTTGAAAGTTAAGGCAAAAAAAGTTGAGAAACTTATGCGTATGAGTTTAAATATGAGCGTAAATATAAACAGGTATTTTTTAATAATGCTACAATGGTAAAATATTTATTTTTACCATAAAATATTATTTCTGAAACCTCTAGTTAGTAGGTACATTTGATATTGTAAAATATGATAATATTTTAATCCATACAAGTCATAATATCTATTGTATCTGCCATTTTGTCATTGCTTGGGAACCTTCAAATGTCCCATCTATATTAAGAGTCATTTTAATATGCTCACTATCCTTGGAATCCTAAATTAAAAACCACTGACACGACATTATTGGCTATAATATTAGCATTTTACAAACTTGTTTTAATGAATTAGTTAAGTAAAACCTACTAATTTGGACTTATTTATACGTCAAAAATTAATAAAATAGGTGTGATAATAGTCGCTTACTATGGGCCTCATAAGAAGGCTCAAGGTCACTCAAAGGGCAATGGAGCGTGCTATGCTCGGAGTTTCTCTGCGTGATCGAATCAGAAACGAGGAGATCCGCAGGAGAACCAAAGTTACCGATATACGAGTAGCTCTCAGATTTGCTAAATTTAAGTGGCAGTCGGCGGGGCACATACTAGCTCGTGGAATAGATGGCGATTTGGGCAGTAAAGCTATAGAGTGGCGACAGCGCACCAGAAAACGCAGTGTAGGCAGGCCTCCCACTCGGTGGACCGATGACCTGGTGAAGGTCGCGGCAAGCCGCTGGATGTGGGCAGCGAGGAACCAGTCGTCGTGGATTTCTACAAAAAAAATTGTATAAGAGGAAAATGTTTCAGCATCATATCAGCCGAAGGCCTACTATGTCCAGCAGTGGACGTCCTTCGGCTGATATGATGATGATACATTTCCCTCATATACTATTTTTTTTAACAAAACTAAGAGTCTCTGATGGTTCTTATCTGTACTAGATAAATACTTACCTAAAAGATCAGGTGATTAGGGTTTGGGATAAGTTGTTCATTTGCATGAGTAGAAACGACGTTTAAAATTTCACTAAATATTTTTGTTCAACCTGTATATGGAATTCTATACAGGGTGTAAGGAACAGATAGGCAAATACTGAAAGGTTGAGTTCAGGCCATGATTCTGAATGGAAATCTGAAGGAATTTTCAACCGGAAAATTCCATAATTTTTCGAGAATTTTCATTTTTATTCTCACCCAAAATGACATATTATAAACTTATCGACCCCACTATGCAAGAAAAACTGTAAAAAAGCGTAATTGATAAAACCAGCAATGATTACGAGATCAAAAATTCTGCTGCTATACCATGCTATACGCTATCAGCTGTAGCACTTTTGTAGGCCAAGGACGATTACTGCACCCGAGGCCATCATCGTGTAAACTGTAAAGCTACCTACCACGTTTGATCATCATCTCGCTCGTTCTTTCAAGTTTGAGCGAGTAGGCAAATACCGAGCGCCGAAGACCCGATCGGACTCGGATATAACCGTGCCGATTCGGGTGGCGCCCCGCTTGAAAGGGTAACTCGGGCACAATCGGGTCTGCTCGGCAAGAGTAGAGCGATGCCTGATTTGGGAAAACTCGACTGTCGATTAGCTGATTTGGAAATTGATTAAATTAAAGATTAAAGATTTAACGTGCCTTGCGAATCATGGAAACAGTCGATAATAATGCAACTAACTGATTAACAGTCAAACCCATCCATGTAACGACCATGCTCCGGGCCAGTTAACCTGCGTGATAACGTGCTTTGCGAATCACGGAGACGGTCCATAATAATGCAATTGACAGACTAACAGATAAACCCCTCCAGATAACGACCATGCCTGAGGTCAGTTAACCTGCGTGATAACGTGTCTTGCGAATCACGGACACAGTCGATATTAATGCAACTAACAGATAAACCCCTCCAGGTAACGACCATCTTTCTGGTCAGTTAACCTGCGTGATAATGCGCCGTGCGAATCACGGAAACGGTCGATAATAATGCAACTAACAGGATAACAGATAAACCCCTCCAGGTAATGACCATGCCTGAGGTCAGTTAACCTGCGTGATAACGTGTCTTGCGAATCACGGAAACAGTCGATATTAATGCAACTAACAGGATAACAGATAAACCCCTTCAGGTAACGACCATGCTTGAGGTCAGTTAACCTACGTGAGAACGTGCCTCGCGAATCACGGACACAGTCGATATTAATGCAACTAACAGATAAACCCCTCCAGGTAACGACCATCTTTCTGGTCAGTTAACCTGCGTGATAACGTGCCTTGCGAATCACGGAGACGGTCGATAATAATGCAACTAACAGAATTACAGATAAACCCCTCCAGGTAACGAACATGCTTGAGGTCAGTTAACCTGCGTGATAACGTGCCTTGCGAATCACGGAAACGCAAACGTTTTTAATTAACGCAATGGTTAGTCCATTCGCTTCACACCAGGAGGTCGTGGGTTCGATTCCCGGCGGGGTCAACTTGTAAGACTCGGTTTGGTCAGTGATTTGATTTTCTAAGCCCGCCTAGCTAGATACCACCATCCTATCTAAGTCTTGCCGCCAAACATCAGTGATACACAACTGTGATGTGTTCCGGCTTGAAGATAAGATAGCCAGTTCTTCATTGCGTTGGGGAATCTTGCTAAGCCCGATACCATCTTCGGCATCATCGTCACTTACCATCAGGTGAGATGATGCCAAGGGCTTACCAATTGAGAATAAAAAAAACACAGAAACGGTCGATAATAATGCAACTAGCAGACTAACAGATAAACCCTTCAAGGAAGGGACCATGCTTCAGGTCAGTTAACCTTCATGATGATAGACAGAATCACGTAAGATGCACTGAGCTACGATCGCTTGAATGGGCAAAGGTCAAAGAGCCATCAAAAACATTTACCTATACGATGACAGATTATTCTGTACCGTCTAGTCTAGCATCAGTAAGAGAGGTGTGGTTTGGTGAACACCCGACCTTTGTGCACTCTCGCTGGCGGCCTTCACATTATTACATAACGAGAGATAGTACGTGAGTCGGCCGGCAACCTGAGCGCCCAGGTATATTTGGCTGCTGCCTGTTCGTTATTCTGAAAGACTTTCTTTCATATTTCATCCGCGATTAGTCGAAACTCGAATAGCTTTTTAGGGTTCCGTAGTACAACAAGGAACCCTTATAGTTTCGTCATGTCTGTCTGTTCGTCTGTCTGTCCGCGGCCTAGCTCCTATACCATAAGTAGTTAAGAGCTGAAATTTGGCAAAGATAATAATAACGCGGAGAGAACTGTGAAAAAATTACCTCCCCTACAAGTAAAGTGGGGATGATTTTTTTCTCGTCAAGCCCATTCGTGTGGGAATTCGTTGGTTAGAGCTTAAAAAATTGTTGTGAGTCTTCTTAAACCATTTTATAAATTAGGGTTCCGTTTTCGAAAAAATGGGCTTGAAAGTGCAAAATTTTGTTGGAGTCGAGTGTCTCCACCCCCTAACAACTAAACCTCTGTGTTTGAAATTTGAAAAAAATCATGAAAGTAGTCTAAATAATAAAT
Source organism: Coleophora flavipennella (assembly GCA_947284805.1). Lineage (NCBI taxonomy): Eukaryota > Metazoa > Arthropoda > Insecta > Lepidoptera > Coleophoridae > Coleophora > Coleophora flavipennella. The sequence goes on from OX369297.1 coordinate 5,281,375, forward strand.
TTAAAAGGCAAACTATCACGGCTAAGTAGGCTTTCTTAGTTTAGGAGAAATAGTCGACCAACTTAAGATGAGCAGTTCGATTTGTAAAAAGTTAAACTGGTATTGGTAATAACCAACTGCAAATATAATTATTTTTGTTTTTTGAAATAAACATTTATTTTTTGAAATGACTACGGAACCCTACTTTGCGCGAGTCCGACTCTCACTTGGCTGGTTTTTAAATATAGGTAGGTACTGTAAAGATCGTATAGCTCTGCGTTCGCGCACTTGCATCTCCTTTCCAATTTTCGTATTAAAAGGCTAAGTTTAAAAAGTTACTAAATTCAAACTAGTAGGTCGTTCGAAAGTCTTTCTGAAACAGTTGAGTGGCATTCTATTCGTGACCGCGAGCCAGGACAGAGGTCCCTTTAGGTCGAAGTGTACATTTTTATAGCAAGAGTGCAGCACTAGCTTAGTATGGTAATCTCAGCCCAATAATCAGCCAGCCGGCGGAGCTCTATTTTCTATGTGAATAAAGATTGCTCTACGCCTTTCTTCACAAACTAGAAACTGCATTTTCAATCATCAATGTAATTCCTCTGAGCTTACTCCCCCTGACGACTCGTTGGTGCGTCATAGTGCTCATTAATAAAGGTAGAATATACAATCAGTGGCCTGTAGTGCGGCCCTAAAATAGCACTACCCCTTCTGTTCCTGAAGAGGTCGTAAGAGTTGACTAGGGGAGCGAACCGAAAGATGGGCAGAAGCATCCTTTCCTCGTACTGTTCCATCACACTCCGCACTGTGGTTGCCAAGCCGTCTGCCCAGCGAGGCGATTACGGTAAAACCCCCCAACCTGGGGGAGGCCAATATCCAGGAAACCATCTCTGCGGCTTAAGTAGAATAGCACCATCCCAACTGTTCCTGAGGGTGTCGTAAGAGTTGACTTAGGGAGCGAACCGTAAGATGGGGATAGGCATCCTTTCCGCGTACTGTGCCATCATACTCCACACTGTGGTCGTCAACCCGCCTGCCTAGCGAGGCGATTACGGCAAAACCACCCAACTTGGGGGAAGCCAATGTACAGGAAACCACCTCCGCGGATTAAGTAGAATAGCACCACCCCAACTGTTCCTGAGGGTGTCGTAAATGTTGACTAAGGGAGCGAACCGGAAGATGGGCAGAAGCATCGTTTCCGCGTACTGTGCCATCAAACTCCACACATCTCTGGCGTCCCGAGCAGGGATCGAACAGCCAGCAGCGAAAGCCGCGGGAGGTGAGCGTGCCTACAGCTCCGGGACCTACCTGGACAGTAGGTAGTGGTTCTCTTCCACGAGGCACTCGCCTTGCAGAGTACCGGGACAAGCGTCTTGGCGGCAAGACCTACCGTAACTGGTCCTAGTCTTCACCTTATGGTGTTGGCAGGAATAGCGGCCCTCACTATATGACCTTGCTGTCGGTGAGTGAGGACGCTATATCATAAACCTAGTAGTTTAGCGTATCTGGTAGATATACGAGAGGGAATGTTCCTCAGGGTGTCGTAAGAGTTGACTAGGGGAGCGAACCGCAAGATGGGCAGAAGCATCCTTTCCGCGTACTGTGCCATCACACTCCACACTGAGGTCGCCAACCCACCTGCCTAGCGTGGCAATACGGCAAAACCCCCCAACTTGAGGGAGGCCAATATCCAGAAAACCACTTCCGTGGCTTAAGTCCATCAGTTTCACATCAACAGGTCGCGGGTTCATTTCCAAGCGGAGTCTTAGTTTGTAAGACTCGGTTTGGTTGAATAAAGGGAATATTACTAAGCCCGCCTGGCTAGCTACAACCATCTATTAAGTCTTGCCGCCAAACATCAATACTAACAACATTTACGTATTCCGGCTTGAAGATTAGATAGCCAGTTCCCCACTGCATTAGGAATCTTGGTGAATCCGCTTCCATCTTTGTCATCATCGTCACTTACCATCAGGTGAATGATTAAGGTTTAAACGTCTTCATGGCGTAATGGTTAGTCCATTCGCTTCACATCAGGAGGTCGCGGTTTCGATTGGGTCAACTTGTAAGACTCGGTTTGGTTGGTGGTAGGGCATTTGCTAAGCCCGCCTGGCTAGCTACCACCATCTTATCTAAGTCTTGCCGCCAAACATCAGTGTTAACAGCATTGATGTTTTCCGGCTTGAAGATAAAATAGCCAGATTCCCATTGCGTTGGGGAATCTTGGTAAGCCCGCTTCCATCTTCGGCATCATCGTCACTTACCACCAGGTGAGGTGATGCCAAGGGCTTACCAATTGAGAATAAAAAAAATATGCGACGATGCCAAGGGCTTACCAATTGTAAATAAAAATAAGAGAAGTTGAATTCTTTTGGATCAGCTGAAGCACACTGAACAAACAAATATGTATTTTAACTTTAGAAATAACAGTTCGCACATTTTTATTAGGTAGTTATTTAGTAAAGTGGTTTGACTTTTACATTAATAGTTATCACTTTAAACTTTATGATTAATTTGTCTCCCTTAAAAATAATAGTGCTATAATTTTTATGCCTTTAACTGCAAATGCACCACAATAATCAAACTGTTGACATTTAAGCTTAGAATTTTTGAAAGTGAGTAGTATAAAAGTTTTTATATCATTTTTAAACGACTTCAAACGACTGGATTAACATAGAGGCTACTTTTTTTTTCTACTGCGGCTCGCGCACTGCGCACCCTCGGAGACAGTCATGGAAACTATGTTCACGCGAGCGAGGCCGCTGGCAAAAGCTAGTTTGCAAATAATTTCGGTTTGTATGGGAGGTACCTTACTTGGATTTTTTCTGGAATAATGAAAATCCCAATGGAGTATGGCTTATTATATGTTGTTTGTTCCGTCATTCCATTTTTGAAATGTCATTTCTGGCCCGTTGTGTGAAGTGTCCAGGGTGTGCCATAACCTTACATAAAAAAATGGCTCAAACGATTTTAATAAAATTTTGTTTAATAATTTAGACTTAACGATAGATAAGGCAAACCGTGAAGGGAAACATCGTGAGGAAACCTGCACACGCCTGCGAAGAAACTCGAAGGTTGTGTGTGAAGTCGACCAACCCGCACTGGGCCCGCGTGGTCGACTAAGGCCCGATCGCGCTCATTCAGGGCAGGCTCGAGCCCCTCGGTGGGGACATATATGAGCTGATGTGATGACTGTAAGGCAATCGATCCTCATCGAAATCTCAACACCTTTTTTACCTTCACAATACCTTCTACACTCCTTTGTCACTCGAAACTAAAAAGATGTCCTTCGAACGCTTTTATATTGATTACTAGCTATTTCCCGCTTCTTCACCCACTCAGATCCCGGTGAAAATCTTTCTATACCTATTCTCAGACCTACCGAATATACACAGAAAATTTCATGGAAATCCGACCAGCCGTTTCGGAGGAGTACGGCAACTAACACTGTGACACGAGAATGTTATAAATATAGATAGATAAAAAATAGAAGAAGATAGCCCGTGTCTTTGTCACTATTTTAATTATTAAAATTATAGCATAAATTGTTGATAAGATCTAAAGATATATAACTCATAGGTGACTGACTGACTGACTGACATAGTGATCTATCAACGCAAAGCCCAAACCACTGGACGGATCGGGCTGAAATTTGGCATGCAGGTAGATGTTATGACGTGGCGTCCGCTAAGAAAGGATTTTTGGGAAATTCCCACGGGAACCCCAAAAATCGGGATCTGCGCAGGTGAAGCTGCGGCCATCCACTAGTTTTAAAATAAACTTACATCTAATTTGTTTTAATTTAAAAAATGGTCAAGTGCGAGTTTGCATTCCAAAGGCTCCGTAACTAACTACACCTTTATTTACGGAACTCTAAAAGCATCTATGACTACAACAACAAAATTAATTTCAATTTAAAATACATTGGGGTCGTCCATAAATTACGTGAGGCATTTTCAGGATTTTTGACCCCTCCGCCCCCCCTCTGGTGAGATTTCGTGAGATTTTTATCAACTCCCTCCCCCTCCCCAAATCTCACGTGAGATTTTTTTAAATTTGTGTTTTAGCTGGAAACGCGTTGGATTTATAAAGAGTCTAATAAAAGTTTAATGAAACACGAATGTTTTCAATCTTCAAACTGAACTCAAAATACGACAAACACTGTTGTGTGAAATTTAGCCATATTTTCATTCTATTTTTTTTACATTGATTTAACTTAACTTTAACGCAATTTTACACCGTATTCTACTAGAAAAAAATTACGTGATATTTGCTAAAACCCCCCCTCTCCCCCAAGTGAGATTTGGAAAGGTTTAGCTTGACCCCCTCCCCCCCTTACACACCTCACGTAATTAATGGACGCCCCCTTGACGAAACTGACAGTAAAAAAACCAACCAAGTGCGAGTCAAACTCGCGCACTAAGGGTTCCGTACCAAAAACTGATTTTCATCTGCAGCGCCATCTGTACGAGCCAACGTACATTTTCATTTTAATTTCTTATTAGAGAAATAGACATGCCTAAGCGGCGCTATTTTTAGTAGGTCGAGATTGCGCATTACACTTTGTACAGTTTAGGTTAAGAAATAAATTGATTAAATAGTCTAATTTTAGCACTCAACTGGGTCGGTATTTTTATTTTATCACTCTCCGGAGTCGCCGCACCCCTCAATATCATATCATCATCTTAGTGTAGGGAGCACCCCCTACATTATTTTTTGGTCCTTCGAATCGTTTGACTTCGCGCGGTTTGGTCAAATTCAGGACTCTGCGTGTGGTTAAATTTATCAATTTTCTTTGGCGTAAAGACATTGGTATTTTTTTTAGACAGACAGTTCAGTGTGTTTTCTATAGACATTAGTGAAGATAACCGCCGTACCCCTCAATATCATATCATCATCTTAGTGTAGGGAGCACCCCCTACACCATCTATAGATATAGGTAAAAGGGAACTAATTGCTATTGTCGTATTACTACGTGAATTAACTTTGTAGAAGATACTACTAGATCCCACTAGGTGTCGCTAGTTTCTAAGCAATCGGACTTTGAATTTATTTTTTTTAAGAACGGAAGGATTAGATTTAGATTTTCCTGTAATCTATGCATTTAACCCTTGGATCAAAATCAAATTACTTTTAACCTGAGATTTCACTTCATATATTGTGAATTAAAAAAAAAAATAGGCACATTAGCTTCGGAGGTAAGGGAGGGGGGAGAGGAAAAGGTCAATTTTCGTTTGTTTTCTTAAATAACTCTTAAACTAGGTATTTATCTCAAAATTATAAAAAAAATAATTTGAGATTCTCACAACAAGTTTTTTCATTTGATATGTCACACGATATTGTTTTGGTTGCTCTTATTTACTCCCCAAAAGTGGCCCCTATGTTAAACACAATACATTACAATTCTTTATTGCATCACAACATAAAAAAAAAGAAATGAACAATATAGGAGAAAGCCCATACAATAGGCGGCCTTATTTCTAGGTAGCAATTTCTTCCAGGCAACTTTAATTATTATTTTAATTAATTTATTTACATTACATGTTGAATTTATTTATGTTACACTAGCTTTTGCCCGCGGCTTCGCCCGCATGACTTTTATGACTTGATAACAGCTTTTATGACTCTTTTTGAGGGTGAGTGGTGCGCGAGCCGCAATCAGCTCGCAAGCGTGGACATGAGTTTTCTCCAGGTACCTCAGGAACTGTATCGGGCTATTCGGATAAGCAGTCATTGTCACTCCCCCCCCCCCACCACCCCCTTAACAAATTCTATACAAAAAATCACTTTAATTCGTGCTAAAAATCACACCACCCCATTTCTACGTTACGATTTTTAATAACTTAACGAACAAAGAGTATTGTTTTTGTTTCCTCAGGAACTGCATAGGGCTATGATAATTTCACAGATAAAAAATAAACTATTTCATTCCCAGTGATACAGGCATGCCATATTTCATCAAGATTGGTAGAGGTGTTGAAGTGTGAATAGGTAAAAAACAAACAAACACATTTTCATATTTATAATATTAAGTAAGGATTTCTAAATCTTAAATAACATATAGAGCGTCGGTGGCAGAACGGTTAGAGCCAATACCTCCTGTCCGGAAGGCCGTGGTTCGAATCCTGTCAATTACCAATATCTATACGAATATCGATTTCATACTGGTATGTACGTTTATCCGACGCTCTTACGGTGAGAAAAACTTCATGAGGAAACCTGCACACGCCTGCGAAGAAACTCGAAGCTTATGTATGAAGTCAATCAACCCGCAATGGGCCCACGTGATCGTCTAAGGCCTGATCTCCCTAACTCAGGGCAGGTCGAGCCCCTTGGTGGGGACGTATATAAACTTATATGATGAAATAACACATATACCTTTATTATCCAAAACCTAATTCAAATCCTTATATCAATCTAGTAATAAAATTCCCTAAAAATATTAATATCGGTCAAATCCTCTAGTCGTATCAGCTCCAAAGGAGCCCATGACGCACTTCTCGTTGCCGCTCTGGATGGCAATAGACAACCTTAGCAGCAGGTAGAACCTCACGTCACATCTCCTCTCTCGAAGGCGACGGCCAATCTCCTTAATGAAGGCAAAGGCATCTGAGGGTTCAGCAGCCGGTTGTCTCACAGACCAGCGGCAAAAAGCAGTAATTTGCCTCCAAGACCGAGTACTCACTATGCTTCTTTCTCGCCGCGAATTGAGCAGCAGTACCGTACGGGTGAGGTGTGTGGCAGAAAAAGTGGCGTCCCAAAGCAGGCACGTTCCTCTCTGCCATGGCACCTGTTTAAACCCTCCGGCCTTTTGCTATCAGATCGACTAAAGCCCAGCGGCTGCATCAAAGATGGAATATTTCATCTGGCCGAGACCAGTGCCCTCCGAATGAGGTCATTAAGGAATTGGTGACGTAGGAATCTTCACAAACAACGACCGCAACTCAGTGAGCGATGGTCAATTGCCTCCACCGTGGACCCGCAAATACATTGATGAGGTTCACAGATATTAATATTGCAGGCGGAGAGCAACTGCCACACGCAAATAGTCACCGTCAGAAGAGTTCCCATATCTGTGCCTCCTGATAAAAGATGCTTAACTCGATTTATGTGTTTTTAATTTTTTTTACACGATTGGAATCTGTAAAAAAATACCTATCTGTTCGTCTATGAAACACATCGCTACGTGCCATAGTTCCAGAGGTAGAGTTGTGTAAATTAGCGTATGCTGAAAAATACATATAAGAAATCCACTCAAAAGTATGAAATAATATTTTAATGTTTTAATACAACTTAAGCGCGTTTTATTATCCCTGCAGTGCCATCTATTGACATTCTGCTGCTATGTTTATAATGTGTGGTATGTGTAGCTAATTTGTGGAAAAAAGTACTCTATTGTTATTAATGTAAGAAACGATAGATAATATCCCACAGGACCTCTTTAGTTTTTACGGGATAAAGAATACCCGACTACACAATGATGATTAAAACACCCCATCCCAATGTAAAGGTTTCATATTGTTACGTTGAGCCATTCTAAAGATACAATTTTTTGCATTCCTGCAGGAACCCTTATTTTTTTTGGGATTCGCAATGTCGCAGTTTTAGTTCGCGATAAGGGTATCAACGTGTAAAATTTGAATGTAATAGGTCAAGCCACATTTGCGTGGTGAGCCATTCTATAAATGAATACTTTTGATTTTCCCACGGGAACTCCTGAATTTTCCGGGATCAAAAGTATCCTATATGTTAACCCGGGCTAAAAGGAACCACCATACAAAATTTCATCAAAATCGGCCTGGTAGTTTTTGCGTGATGCGCGAACATACAGACAGACAGACAAAAATTCCAAAAGTTGTTGTTTTGGCCTCTGTATCGTTAGTAATGTCCACCACAGTTATTATTTTCCAAAAATATTTCATGTACAGACACGGCCCCGTTACAGTTTTATTATATTATAGATTGCAGGGCAGGACCGGTCGTCGTGGAAATCCTTGGGGGAGACCTTTGTCCAGCAGTGGACAATTTTCGGCTGATATGATGATGATGACATTACATGTTCGTCTCTGGGTTACCGACTTACATATGTGTACCAAATTTCAATTCAATCGGCCAGTTGTTTGTGAACAAAACCGGCTGTGACAGACGGACGCACAGACAGACACTCGAGTAATCCTAATAACACTACCCAAAAGGTTTATTAAGACAAGTGTTAACAACATGTCACGTAATAATTTTAAACAAAAAAAAAAGACTTGAAATAGGAAACTAAGGTTTCCCTTGATTTCTCTGTGATTCCATCATCAGATCCCGGTTTCCTTATCATGGTACCACCTTTGGGATATCTCCTTTCCAATAAAAAAATAATCATCAAAATCGGTTCAACAAAGTTATCCACGAACACACATAAAAAAAAATATGTACGGTCGAATTGAGAAACCTCCTCTTTCTTTGAAGTCGGTTAAAAACACTTCAAACCAATAAACGAACAAACTATAAATGCATAAAATTGCATAAACGTTGCAGATTTTGAAACTAACTTTGTTACTTACCTTTAAATCTCTTTGATACGTAGTCAACGTATGTACCATCCAATCGACATGCGTCTGCGCAGTCAAACCTGTATTTCTTCGCGCCATTCTTCCTATAGTTATCTCAGATCTACGTGTCTGTATCTGTACCTGTAGCTCAGTATTACCACACCCTGGACACTTCATACAACGGGCCAGAAATGACATTTCAAAAAAGGAATGACGGATCAAATAGAGTGGTAGCGAAATCCTATACGTTCAAAAACCAAACTGTAACCAAAATGTATCAATCTGGGTGACGAGGGGGTGAGATCGGAATCTAGAGAGCGGCAGGGAGTGTCCATACTGTATGTTAGTACTAATATATATACTTTGGTATGAGTTTCGCTTTCGAGATAAGGGTCTGGTTTCGACTTTTGACTCAATTATGAGAAATGTATCCTATGACACTCAGGGGATCAAGACAAATATAACGACAGCTCGATTTTTAAGATACAGTCAACCGTCTGCACGCTACGACGGAATAAACAATCCCACCGCGATTACACAACCTTCCTGTTCATAATCTTCATTATCATATCAGCCGAAGGACATCCAATGCTGGACATAGGCCTCTACAAGGATTTCCACGACGACCGGTTCTGTCCTACCCGCATCCAGCGGCTTCCCGCGACCTTCATCACGTCATCGGTCCACCGCGTGGGAGGCCTGCATACGCTGCGTTTTCCGGTGCGCGATCGCCACTAGAGAACTTTACTGCCCCAACAGTCATCCATTCTACGTTTCTGTTCAGTTCCGTAAAATCTAAAATTTTAGCACGACAGCGGGAGTAAATAAAACCATATTGTTTTTTACAGGGATGACCCCAAAAAGGCATGCTACGTTATGCTTATTGTTAGCATGAGATGACCCCAAAAAGGCATGCTACGTTATACTTATTGTAAGCATGAGATGACCCCAAAGGGCATGCTACGTTATACTTATTGTTAGCATGAGATGACCCCAAAGGGCATGCTACGTTATGCTTATTGTTAGCATGAGATGACCCCAAAGGGCATGCTACGTTATGCTTATTGTTAGCATGAGATGCCCAAAGGGCATGCTACGTTATACTTATTGTTAGCATGAGATGACCCCAAAGGGCATGCTACGTTATGCTTATTGTTAGCATGAGATGACCCCAAAGGGCATGCTACGTTATACTTATTGTAAGCATGAGATGACCCCAAAGGACATGCTACGTTATGCTTATTGTTAGCATGAGATGACCCCAAAAGGCATGCTACGTTATGCTTATTGTTAGCATGAGATGACCTCAAAGGGCATGCTACGTTATGCTTATTGTTAGCATGAGATGACCCCAAAGGGCATGCTACGTTATGCTTATTGTTAGCATGAGATGACCCCAAAGGGCATGCTACGTTATGCTTATTGTTAGCATGAGATGACCCCAAAGGGCATGCTACATTATACCTATTGTTAGCATGGAACATTTTTGCATGGAGACTAAGTGCCTGGAAGCCATCTCAATGTTTAGCCGCGCATGATACATCGCATAGTTCTAGATTGAGGATGGAAATACTAACCAAAATATACAAAAGCGTCCCGCTACTGAGATATTATGAGTCAAAGATGGCCAAAGCATAAAATTGAGTAACTCCAATCAATTCATTAAAAATATCTCATCTATAAAAAGCGTCGGTGGTTTAACCGGTAACGACTCGGTCCTCCTAACCAGAGGTGACGGGTTCAAATCCGGTCGGCCAATGTACCAATGAGTTTTTCGAAACTTACGTACATATACTCACCGATTGCTCTAACGGTGAAGGAAAATATCGCGTGGAAACTTGCACAAACCTGCGAAGAAACTCGAAGGTTCTGTGTGAAGTTGGACCAACCCGCACTGGACCTGCGTGGTCGACGAAGGCCCGACCGCCCTAATGCAGGGTACGCTCGAGCCCCTCGGTGGGGACGTATATGAGCTGATATGATTTTAGTACCAGAATGCTTAAAGTTAAGTTTAAATACCTACCTGTACAATTGTACATAGTGGTTTTTATTAAATAACAAGTGGTAGATGCAACGCCGAATCTTCCATTTTCCGTTTTTGGCTAAAACAAAAGTTCATTATGTATTTCAAAATGTATATTTTCGTCCCCGATCAAAACATGTGGGTTAAATCGAGATGGTGGCTGGTCATCATATTATCAGCTCATATACGTCCCCACCGAGGGGCTCGAGCCAACCCTGATTTAGGGCGATCGGGCCTTAGTAGACCACGCGGGCCCAGGGCGGGTTGGTCGACTATACACACAACCTTCGAGTTTCTTCGCAGGTGTGTGCAGGTTTTGCTCACGATGTTTTCTTTCACCGTTAAAGCAATCGGTGAGTATATTATGTACTTAAGTTTCGAAAAACTCATTGGTATATTGGCCGTTCGGATTTGAACCCGGGACCTCTGGTTAGGAGGACCGAGTCGTTACCGGTTGAGCCACCGACGCTACTGGCTGGAAACTTTGCCAAAAAGGTTCGTACCCCTTTGATGACATTCTTTTTTACCGACTTTAAAAAGGAGGAGGTACTTATTTCGACTGTAATTTTTTTTTTGATGTATGTTCACCGATTTTTCCTTCAATTGTTGGCCGATTTTCAAAATTCTTTTTTCATTCGAAAGAGTATACTCCCGAGGGGGTCCCATTGTCACCAAGTCAGGATCTGATGATGGAATCCCAGGAAAACCGAGGGCAACCCTTCAAAAATAATGAAACATTTGAATTTTAAAGGCACTAATTACGTGATTCATATGTTTTCTACAGCTATTAATATACTTGCGTCTGTTATTCATATTCTCATGTTGATAAGCTGATGTAGGAAGGTACAACTCCTTAACGGTTAGGAGTTGCAGGAAAATTCTTTTGAATGTTATAAATAGATATATTATATACGTAGAGGTATGCATAGACCGATAGTTGTATTCCTTCAGGTTATTCAGATGAGCTGATGATGGACGATTTAACTCCTTAACTTTCATGCTGCTGAGATGATGATGGAAGCCACAGGACTCTGTATCTGTTAATGAAACACATGTATTATGATTTGATAATTCCTATTGGTGAGTATAGGTGATTGGATTTAACGTCGCTAGATAGATAGCATTACCACTAAAAATAAATAAATAAAAAAAGTTAAAAAAAACTTAAAACCGACTTCAAAATGAAATTCACTCAGAAATGTGAAATAATATTATTATACTTAAATACACAGCATTAACCGACAATAACGAAATCAAAGGCGACGAATTAAATTAGGGGCTTAAAATTTTTTTGAGGTCGGTACCAGCACACAGTTACTTACGTATTAAATGGTTTAGATTGGATGGTTTGCTGACACCGACCTCAAAAAAAATTTTAAGCCTCTAATTTAATTCGCACTCACCTTTGATTTACTTCTTACGTGTATTTGTTTTACTTCCGAGATTTTTCAATAAAATCAGTCTTGACAGAAAACTACAAACTACAAACAGGTATAGTACATACCAATAGTTTACCAACAGTCCCCTTCTCAACGTTATCAAAAAACCTTCACAAAACAAATAAATAATCAACAAAACCATTAAACCTATCTGTGTAAATCAATAAAATGTATGCAAAAGCCTCAATATTAGGTAAATAAATCATGCAATAAATAAACGTCGCGTTTGTCTGTCAAGCAAAACGGACGATCCGGTTGGCCAGTGACCATAGTGACCGACGATGGCCGGCATGCGTGCGCGCATGCCATTTAGCCGTGGAATTGTGTAACGTGAAAGTCAAGGTCCCATAAACGAGTCTCATCTCGTAATGTTATAGGATGTATGAGATGAGTTCAGATGAATTAGTGACACGGAAGAAGATATTTTTACAATTTAACATTTAATTCATCATATCAGCTTATATACGTCCCCACCGAGGGGCTAGAGCCTACCCTGAATTAGGGCGATCGGGCATTAGTCGACCACGCGGGCCCAGTGCGGGTTGGTCGACTTCACACACAACACAATTAATTATTTATTTATTTTGACATTTAATTAAATCAATTTTACTCTATATGACGTGACGTCAAATTTATGTCAAGTTATGTCACGTTAAGTCAAGCGCTTAGTAATTGCATTCAGAAGACTTACTATGACATGTATGAATATTTAAATGATGACATATTGTGAAATTACATGATTTATTTATGTTCGACATTATACATTAAATTTATATTCTTAAGCACAACATTTGACATCAATCATTTAAAATTTAAAGGTATTATGTAATTTTCAAGTTTTTTTCTATTTTTTTGTGCAAGCTAAAATGTATTGTATGCCTCTTTAGGCAGATTATTTGAAACTTAATATTGCTTAAAAATCTTTGTACCATAATCAACAATAAAAACTCTGATTCTGATTCATATTCGTGTATATGAAAAAGTGTATGTTTGTATTCTCAGTTAGTAGGTGAAAGTACGTAATGGCGTTCTCCTACAAATTGACGATTGATTTAGGTAGGGAACCAATACCTTAGTTTGTTTAATACAAAAAAAAAACTTAATACCTCTAGGTTTTTCAGAAAAACAAAAACAAGACAGGAAAAGTTTTACTTACCTAACTACTTTGCTGAAATAAAAAACAGCTGAATTCCATGTAAAAAGGTTCATTACCCGACGACCGCACATCGCAAAGTCCTTGCAGGTGAAAGCAAAGGCAGCGGTCTACAATCCATTAGCACCACGAGGACAGCATGTACAGGGTGTTAAAAAAATGCGTTACTCGCCTCAAAAGTTAGTACTAAAAATATTTCTTAAAAGTCAAAACCCAAATTATTTATATATTTTTTTAATTACTATTGTTAAGCCCTTGGCATCATCTCACCTGATGGTAAGTGACGATGATGCCGAAGATGGAAGAGATTCCTCAACGCAATGGGGAACTGGCTATCTTATCTTCAAGCCGGAATACATCAATGTTGTTAGCATTGATGTATGGCGGCAAGTGGAAGACTTCAATGAACCTGATTTCTGAGTTCAGTTAGAACTAACATTGAGTCCTTTACTATTCCCCTTTTATTTAATTCCGTCACTTATTCGTCCTACCCCTCCTACACACTTGTGATCGGGCCTGCTGATACTTTTCTGATTTTAATGAGAAGTAATTTTTATTCTGAACTAGTCATGGTTTTTTAAGAAAAGACACAGTTCAGTTTTTTTTCGAAAGTAAAATCATTTTGCGGGCCTTTTATTTTTGTTACACGCTGTGAATGCAGATACGCTAGCGAGCACACCGGGCGATACCTACTGCACTCACCTAGATCAAAGTTAATCAAAGAGAACCCACAAAGAACCGAAAAGAGTTCCATTGTGGCAAATGGTCGGGCGTGGCTGTGGGTAGGGAAGGTGGCTCTACCTATACTTTTACCATAGTAAATTATTACTATGCTTTTACTAAGTGTAGCAAAAAATAATGGTTCCGTTTTTACCTTTTAAGGTACGGAACCCGAAAAACACAAAACTTGTATTTTCTGGATTAATGATAATTTACATTGATTTTGTTGTATAATAATAATAATAAATAATATCCTTAAACGTGCAGCGCAGGGCCGTTCGTCGTAGAAATCCTTGGCAAGGCCTTTGTCCAGCAGTAGACGTTTTTCGGCTGATATGATGATGATGATTAGAAGTGTGAAAGTTTGTATGTATGGAAGTTTGTTACTCTTTCAAGCAAAAACTACTGAACGTATCTGGCTGAAATTTGGTAGGTACACAGATTAGGACCTGGATTAATATTTAGGCTACTTTTTTTGCACTGCGCACCCTTAAAGACAGTCATATAATCTATGTTCACGCGAGCGAAGTCGCTGGCAAAATCTAGTACGTATATATTAATATACAACAAAAATTCAACCGACTTCCAAAAAGGAGGAGGTTCTCAATTCGACTGTATGTTTTTTTTAAGTGTGTTAACTCAGAACTTTTCAATGTGTGAACCGATTTTTATGTTTCTTTTTTTATTTGAAAGCTAGTGCTTTCCGTGTAGTTCCATATAAATTTTATCAAAATCGGTGTGGAAATTTATTAGAAAATTAACAAAAACCAAAAATAATTATGCAAAAATGTACTAAGTTGTTGCAATGGAAGTCGGTTTTTAACGTGGTTAGCGTTTTTTTATTTACCGAGGCAATACTTTCTTCTATGTCAGTTTGCAAAAGAGCAAATTATGAGAAAGTTCTGTTATCTGCATTGCGAGAGTAGCAGCGTTATTTGATTCTAATTTAATTCATCATGATTGATGATATAAACCATTTGCATACCTTTCTTATAACTTTCAGAAATAACACAGACCTGAAAACCTTTCAAATTTTTAGGCTCCCGCGCCAGGTAACGGGGGTCCTTACTAAGCCTACGCTGTCTGTCCGTCCGTCTTTATGTCTGTCAGACTTTTGAAAGGCTGAATCTTTTTAATTGGTGGTTAGCTGAAATTTTCAGAGAATATGCGTTATTTATTATTGTAATGAGCGTCGGTGGTGTAATGCCTAGGTATGTGTCTCCTGCCCGGGAGGTCGTGGTTTGAATCCTGCCACGTACCAATGTGATTTCGAATTTAGATTTCATATGTACGTTTATCCGACTCTCTTACGGTGAAGGAAAACATCGTGAGGATACCTGCACATGCTTGCGGAGAAACTCGCAGGTTGTGTGCTGAAGTCGACCAACCCGCACTGGGCCCGCGTGGTCGACTAAGGCCCGATCGCCCTAATTCAGGGTAGGCTCGAGGCTTACTAATGTTGCTGTTAACGAACACTGTATGTTAATTAATTAAAAACTTTTTGGTTACTATTAAATATTTATATACTTATTAATTTATTATGTTCTAATGTTTAAAAATAGAAAACATTAAAAAAGGCTCAAATTTGGGTAATTCCCTACAAGAAACGTGTTTTAAATTGTTTTTTTTTTGCTCTGTCGTAAAAACAGTAATAAATACAGACGTGAAACGTGATGAGATTATAGAACTAACCCTAAAGTAACACAAAAAAAAATTAAAAGCAGCCAAGTATGAGTTAAACGCTAAACATGCCGAAATTAATAAGATTTTTTTTTGTCGCTATCGTTGATTTCATTTGTTTGAAATTAATAAGTGTCATTGTTGTGTCAGATGTTGTGGAACAGAACTCTCAATGCGCAAGTCCGACGCATACTCGGGCGGCTTCTATTATGTTTGTGGCCAATTTGACCAACCAGGTTAACAGATAATATATGTTTGTACAATTGTCTATGACAGATATGTTAACCCACATTTAACATATTATGGTATCATACATTAGGGCCACTCTGTTCACTTCACTGTCCACTTTCATTCTGCAAAAATGATGTCTTAGAATTATTTACAAAATCATAAGCAAATGTATTGAGACCTGTATTCAAATAAAATAGATATTTAACCTTGACGTCCATTTGTATACCTACTTGAATTGTGTGTTTTTATGTTGCAGAAATAAACTCTGGAGTAGATACAAAAATCAAATGTGTGCTGTACTAGCAAGAAGCTACATGTTTATTAAATGTGTGCTGTACTAGCAAGAAGCTACATGTTTATTCAATGTGTGCTGTACTAGCAAGAAGCTACATGTTTATTAAATGTGTGCTGTACTAGCAAGAAGCTACATGTTTATTAAATGTGTGCTGTGCCAGCAATAATCTACATGTTTATTAAATGTGTGCTGTACTAGCAAGAAGCTACATGTTTATTAAATGTGTGCTGTGCCAGCAATAATCTACATGTTTATTAAATGTGTGCTGTACCAGCAAGAAGCTACAGGTTTATTAAATGTGTGCTGTACTAGCAAGAAGCTACATGTTTATTAAATGTGTGCTGTACCAGCAAGAAGCTACATGTTTATTAAATGTGTGCTGTACTAGCAAGAAGCTACATGTTTATTAAATGTGTGCTGTACTAGCAAGAAGCTACATGTTTATTAAATGTGTGCTGTACTAGCAAGAAGCTACATGTTTATTAAATGTGTGCTGTACCAGCAAGAAGCTACATATTTATTATATGTACAATTGCAGCGGGTACTAAAATTTTGTGCTAATTTTGTAAAACTAAAATGATGGTGCTCATTTCAAAAGGTCACTAAAAGAGTGGTTGCATAATAACGCATACGCTTTTTATAGCTTAGATATTTTTTTTATAAAGTGGCATAAATAGGTAGCATTAATTGTTTATGTAATAAATGACAATATGATAATGTAAATAACTATTATTTTATGCCCGATATGGGTAAACTGAAGATGTCCAAACAATCTGTAATAACCTTTTGTATTAATTTTTTGGACAACAAATTATATCTTGTCTTATCATGTTCCATTGTAAGCATCACGAAATGTTTTCATGTTCAAAAATAAAGTACTTACCTGATAATAAAAACAAGACTTTTTTGCTTTGGCCAAAACCTTTCCGTGACACCGTGATATTTGACTATCATCAAATATCACGGAGTCGCGGAAATGTTTTGGAAATAAGTAGAGCCACCTTACCGTCCTTCCATCAGCAAGATAAGCGGCCACAAGATTACATCTTAGCTCAAAGACACAACACAAAGGTGTTAATGCACTGCCTTGTACGTACTTACTCATACCTTCACTCGCTTTGTTGTGATACCAAGACAAAGATATAGGTGAGCGCGACACGCCATTATACAAAGTATGGTGTGCGGGGGAAAGAGATTGCGGAGGTAATTGCGTGTTGTATGAGGGGAAAACAAAAGGAAATGATCTCTTTAGTACGTATAACGCGATAAGAAAACTGTGAAACTAGGTAGGTACCTAAGTTTACTTGGCCGATAAAATGTTTTGAAAGCTTTAAGGCTTTAAGATAACTCAATCCGAGCAGGTTGAGACGTGTTAAAATAATATCGAACGTATGTAATTCTATTCATTTTAAGTTCAAATCAAGGAGGGCTTCAACGCGGCTGTTACGTTGAAACCCAACGCCCAATTCTCGATTTTTACATGTTTTTATTACTTTTCTTCACTTTAAAAAAGTTTTCAAAAAATGTTTTCAATTAAAAAGAAAGGTGTTAAACTCACCGATTTGTGTGTGTTGGTTTCATTCAACATTGTATATTTGTTGTTAAGAAATTTTTAAATTAATGCCAAAACCAGTATATTTTCTTAAATCAAAAGTGGAAATATTTTTAACATTGTATTCAATTAAACTAATTTTTAGGGTTTCGTAGCCAAATGGCAAAAAAAGGAGCCCTTATGGATTCGTCATGTCTGTCATTCGTCTGTCCGTCCGTACGCCACAGCCACTTTTTTCCGAAACTATAAGAACTATACTGTTGAAACTTGGTTAGTAGATGTATTATGTGAACCTCATGAAGATTTTCACACAAAAATAGAAAAAAAAAACAATAAATTTTGCGGCTTTCCCATACTTAGAACTGAAACTCACAATTCTTTGTTCAACAAACCCATACGTGTGGGGTATCTATGGATAGGTCTTCAAAAATGATATTGAGGTTTCTAATATCATTTTTTTCAAAACTGAATAGTTTGCGTGAGAGACACTTCCAAAGTAGTAAAATGTATGTCCCCCCCCCCTGTAACTTCTAAAATAAAGGAATGATAAAACTTAAAAAAATATATGATGTACATTACCATGCAAATTTCCACCAAAAAATTGATTTGAACGAGATCTAGTAAGTAGTTTTTTTTAATACGTCATTTATTATAGATAATGGTGCGGAACCCTTCGTGCGCGAGTCCGACTCGCACTTGGCTTTTTTTTTACTTAAAGTACATTATATATTTTTTCCATAGTGATAGCTTTACACAGTCTTTGAATATTTGAATTGAATTTTGTCATTTGACCCATCTTAAGGCCTTAAGACAGTTTTTTTGCATTAAAATCTAAATGGAGCTACTTTATTTGTAGTAATCAGATACTGTAACAGCGTTTCTATGTCTTTCATGTGAAACTCAAGGTCAAGTTGCAAATAAAAAAGTTTTTTTTTGTGAATTGACCAGAACTTTTCTTGAAGAAAAGTTTTTTAGGTGGGGCATTTTCATAACCCACCTGGCTAGCTACCACCATCTTATCTAAGCATTGCCGCCAAACATCAGTGTTAACAGCATTTTGAAGATAAGATAGCAAGATCTCCATTGCGTTGGGAAATCTTGGTAAGCCCGCATCCATCTTCGGTAAGATCGTCACTTACCACCAGGTGAGATAATGCCAAGGGCTTACCAATTGTGGATTTAAAAAAGCACAAGTAGAATATAATTTACGTAATGTAAGGGCGACGGAGCGAGCTATGCTCGGAGTTTCCCTACGCGATTAAATCAGAAATGGGATCCGCGTGAGATGAGCGTCGGTGGCGTAACGGCTAGGGCCGCTTCCTCCTGTCCGGGAGGTCATGGTTCGAATCCTGCCACGTACCAATGTGATTTCAAATTTAGGTTTCATATGTACGTTTATCCAACACTCTTAAGGTGAAGGAAAACATCGTGAGGAAACCTGCACACGCCTGCGGAGAAACTAGCAGGTTGTGTGTGAAGTCGACCAACACGCACTGGCGGGCCCAGTGGTCAACTAAGGCCCGATCGCCCTGATTTAGGGTAGGCTCGAGCCCCTCGGTGGGGACATATATGAGCTGATATGATGGGATCCGCAAGAGAACCAAGGTAACCGACACCGTAAAGGAATCGCTAAACGGAAGTGGCAATGGATGGGGCACATAAGTCGTAGAACAGGTGGCCGTTGGAGTAATAAAGTTCTCGAGTGGCAACCGCACACCGGAAGACGTAGCGTAGGCAGACCTACCACAAGGTGGAACGACGACTTGGTGAAAGTCTACACTACACTACACTCTGTACTACACGAAATGTATAGGTAATGTACGGAAAAGTTAATTTTCTTATATTTTTTTATTTATTATTTTAATGAATTAAAAATTGAAGACTTGATGGAAAACAAAACAAGTGAGGCTTTTTAAAATTTCAATACGAGGGTAATTTGATGATCAAGAGTTCATTATTTACCTTTAATGCTGTTATCATCCCAATTGTATTAAAGAATGGTATTTCCATCAAAATTCGGAAAAAAAAGAAGAGAAATCAGATCATATAGGTACAGAGGCCAGCATATCAAGCTAGACGCTTAGGACTTTGTACCGTTCTTATGCCGTATGCGTATGGATCAGAATCGCGCTACGACTGTCTAGCTTGATGTGCTGGCCTCTGTACATAGCCTTTTTCTGAAATCGTCTTCATAGGTACCTATGTAATGCAAAGAATACCAACGCACACCAGATTTTATTCGAAGAAAATTCTCCCTAACACACACGCATATTTCAATTTCCACGTATCAAAAAGGCATTCCACGTGCTTGCACAAACTTGTCTCGTAAAAAACGCGTTACCGTGTTTTTCGGCTGTCAGCGTTTTTTTAGTTCCGCGACACGAAGGGAGGAGTGGAGAAAGTATTGTGATCAACTGAAACATTTTAGAATTTTTTTTTTGAATAAAGTCTTCTTAGTTTCCTTGCTTTACAGATTTGGACAGAAGGATCCGCCCGTCTCCATATTTTACTCAGATTTTCTTCATACAAGCAAAAAGTAGCGCCATCTGACATAACTCGTGCGAACTAGCGTGGGCGAGAGTTGACGTCAGCGCCGCGCTAAAAGGACCTTGGTAGAATTGTCGCTTTAAAAATGAGTTTATTTAATTTGTTTATACAAGAAAAAATACAATGTAAGGTAAAATAAGTTGATACGATATCCCATGTTTCTTTCATGATTTTTACAGCCTCTGACAACACAAAAAGGCATTATTAGGTTATATGGAAAATCTTTCCACCGCACTCTGCAATTTCCCGCAGACGACTGAGTTGCGAGTGTGCGAAACTTTTGATTTTCGCACCAATTCGCTGGGAGCATTAGTCGCGCGCGTTGGCCTGGTCCTACGCCAGGAATATAGAAGTCACGCCTACTTTTTATTTATTCGTTCAAGCTTTTTATTCGTATGGCTTTCCAAGTCGCTTTTCTAAAAATAAATGAACAATATTGATCCAAATTACAATCTTGTACCTAAAATATCACTGGTCTACAGTGGTTTTGTTGCCCTAGATATAAGATCGATTTTGAATATATTTATGTACTATCAATGATTTTGTAAGATTTCCTCTCGCTTTTTTGCGCAGAACTGTAATCATGACTGGGAAAATAAATTTTATTACTAACAAGCCAAAATGTAGGATATGCAATAATCATAAAAACAAGAGCTTATTTAATACTTTCATGAATAAATTCGTAATCTGGGCACTTGAAAACAAAAGTTGGTAAGATATCCAGGGCACAAATTTTTGAAGTGAAAACTTCTTTAGCGGCGTTGTGCACTTTTTTGTAATGGTTAAAAAATGTTAAACTCGCGTCAGGACACGTGACCTGATCGAAAATTCGTAAGACGGATGGAGTAGTGAAAACTTCTTTAGCGGCGTTGTACACTTGTTTTATAATGGGTAAAAAATGTTAAACTCGCGTCAGGACACGTGACCTGATCGAAAATTCGTAAGACGGATGGAGTTGATTTTTTGTTGATTTTTCTGAGATATAAACTTTTTAATGTAATATAAATTGTCATGTTTGTGTACGATAGCGCAATAAATAAATATTGTATTCTACCACATAAATGATAGCACTTTTATAATGATAATCAAAGCAATTCGTGCAAAATTATTCCCTAACCATTCCAAAATATCAAAAATGCACAACGTTGATATTCAAGATTTCACTTCTGCCGGCACTCCCGGAGTGCAACCCGTCGTTTTTGATGTGCAACATCTTTGCTCTCGCTTTCCTGCAATTTGTGGGAGTGATTTCGTGAAATGGGACAGAAATGTGTCCCATGGGACGGAAATGTGTCCCATTGTAACAGGAAGTCGCGTTTTTTCAGGCTTTAAAAGCGCGGAAAAGGCAAAGGTATCTATGACCATACAGCCTAGTCTGCCGTATCTTTGCCGTCCTTTTTTCAGGCTTTAAAAGTGCGGAAAAGGCAAAGGTATCTATGACCATACAGCCTAGTCTGCCGTATCTTTTCCGTCCTTTTATAAAGTATTTTGTCCACAGATTTATATAAGTCACTGATTTTGTCACATGTTACACATCATATGCGAGTACTGTAGGTCTCGCTCGAATTTTTTTTTTGAGCTGTGTATTTACCCATTGGGCTGTTTTTTTATTAAGAGAGAAAATATCCAGGAGATTACTAGTGTACTTCGTTTTAGGCAGTCGTGTATGGTATGGTATATGGTGTTGACATGCCTAATAATAACTGCCTTTAGTTTTGAAAATTTTTGATTATGGGTTTTGAGGTTAAAATAATGTCTAATTGTACATTCACATTGGAAAAACACCTTTGCAAGATTTTCCATTAATTTAACTCAAAGCTGTCTTTGCTTCTAAGAATTTTAATTTTTCCCATATATAAAAAAAATAATAATAACTGATTGATGAAATCCAGTTACCTCAGTCTGTCGAAGTTCGGAGTAGTTTCTGTATTTGTAAACTCTACCGTAAGTCAGTTTGAAGTTTGTTAGAAAGAGTTTCGAAATTATTTAATTAAATTTGGAACACAAAAACAAATAATTTGTCTCACAAGTTTGAGCATAGGTTTTACATTTTATGACTCAATCAGAACAGGTTGATACGTGTTTAAATAATATCGAACGTAAGTCTATTCATTTTAAGTTCAAATCAATGCGGGCTTCAACGCGGCTGTTACATTGAAACTGAACGTCCACTTCTCGATTTTTATATGTTTTTATTACTTTTCTTTACTTTCAAAAAAGTTTTAAAAAAAATGGTTTCTATTAAAATGAAAGGTGTTAAAGTCACTGATTTTTGTGTGTTGGTTTCATTCAACATTAACTATTTGCTATCGAGAAATTTTTGTATTAAATGCCAAAAACAGTGTCTACAGTATTTTTTTTTTCATAAAAGTGGTAATATTTTTAAAATTGTATTCAACTAAATCGATTAATTTATTACTTTAAGTATATTTTTTCTATAGTGATTGCTTTACATAGTCTTTCAATAATTTAAATTGAATATTGTCATTTGACCCATATTAAGGCCATAATAGAAAGGTTACAAGCAGAATGTGGCAAGGTGTGAAGTACCCAAATGTTAATAATGTTCTGTCATTAGGTGAAATGTAAATCAATACTGTTCTTAATGTGTATTTTATCTACCTAGCAATAAGGCCTCCTATAAATTAATTTAAATAAATGACTGCCACGCTACGGGTGCCAACAGAATACCAGCGCTTCGCTTCCGAGCCTAGCATATGCTGAGTTGGGACCCTGTGGTTGCAGTGGCACGTCATGAATATATGTATTTTTTAAAAATATTTATTTTCATGCATGTTTATTAAATACAAGGTCAATGTTTATAATCATCATATCAGCCGAAGGAAGTCCACTGCTGGACATAGGCCTCCCCCAAGGATCTCCACGACGACCGGTTCTGCGCTGCCCGCATCCAGCGGCTTCCCGCGACCTTCACCAGGTCATCGGTCCACCGAGTGGGAGGCCTGCCTACACTACGCTTTCCGGTGCGTGGTCGCCACTCGAGAACTTTACTGCCCCAACGGCCATCTGTTCTACGAGCAATGTGCCCCGCCCACAGCCACTTAAGTTTAGCAATTCTGAGAGCTATGTCGGTCACTTTGGTTCTCTTACGGATTTCCTCGTTTCTGATTCGATCACGCAGAGAAACTCCGAGCATGGCACGCTCCATTGCCCTTTGGGTGACCTTGAGCCTTCTTATGAGGCCCATAGTAAGCGACCATGTCTCAGTTCCGTACGTCATCACTGGCAACACACATTGGTCGAAGACCTTGGTCTTAAGACACTGCGGTATCTGGGACGTAAAGATATTGCGAAGCTTCCCGAACGCTGCCCAGCCGAGTTGGATTCGACGATTGATCTCTTTCTCGAAGTTGGACCTACCTAACTGGACTGTTTGTCCCAGGTATACATATTCGGTAACAACTTCGAGTGTAGAGCCTCCAACTTTCAGAGGAGTAGGTATGACACGGACGTTTGACATAATTTTCGTCTTGTCCATGTTCATTCTAAGACCCACTTGTTGAGAGGCTCTACTGAGGCCATCGAGCATTGTGCCTAAGTCGTCCATAGTCTCAGCCATGACCACGATATCGTCAGCGAATCGAAGGTGGGTGATGTACTCGCCGTTGATATTGATGCCGAGTCCACTCCAGTCCAAAAGCTTGAAAACATCTTCCAGGGCGGCGGTGAACAGTTTCGGAGATATAACGTCTCCCTGTCTCACCCCTCGCTGTAGCTGGATAGGTTCCGAGTTTTGATCCTGGAGGCGAACCGACATGGTGGCGTTTTCGTACAAACACTTCAGCACTTCGATATATCGATAGTCAATTTGGCACCTCTGGAGAGACTGTAATACAGCCCAGGTTTCGACCGAATCGAAGGCTTTCTCATAGTCCACGAACGCCAAGCATAGTGGCTGATTGTACTCTTCGGTCTTCTGTATAATCTGCCGCAGCGTATGTATGTGGTCTATGGTACTAAATCCTTTTCGGAAACCGGCTTGTTCGGGAGGCTGGAAGTCGTCAAACCTGCGTGCGAGACGATTCGTAATGACCCTCGAAAACAGTTTGTAGACATGGCTCAGAAGTGAGATGGGTCTGTAGTTCTTCAGCAGGGTATTGTCGCCCTTTTTGAAGAAAAGCACGACCACACTTCTGTGCCATGCCTTAGGCGTTTGTCCCTCAAGTATAACGGAATTAAATAATTTCTGAAGAGTTTTAAGTACCGGTGTTCCACCTGCTTTCAGAAGTTCAGCCGTAATTCCATCATCACCCGGTGCCTTATTGTTTTTAAGCTGTTTTAGAGCCATTCTAATCTCGTACAGGCTGACGTCCGGGATATCTTCGGTATAGTGTCGGGTAAGTCTAGCTCTTGGGTCTTTAGCCAGATCGCTGACAGGCAGACGTGTGGTCGTGTACAATTGTCCGTAGAACTTCTCAACTTCTTCCAGCAACTCAGTCTTAGACGATATGATCCTGCCGTCCTCAGTCTTCAGCTTGGTCAGTTGGCTTTGACCAACAGACAGATCTCTAGCGAACACTTTTGAGCCTTTGTTGTTCTCAATCGCCTCTTTAATACAATTTGTATTAAAGTGGCGCAAATCGCGAGTTAGAGACTTAGAGATCTGCCTGTTTAGTTGCCGATACTGAGTAGCGTCTTCAGAGGACTGCAAAACCAATCTGCGTCTTTCTTCCATGAGGCTGCTGGTGAAGTCAGAGATTTTTTTGGTTCTGTTTGAACGGCGAGTTTTGAAAATCTTAGACCCGACCGTTTGGACAATTTCCACGAACCTGTCGTTATAATCGTCCACATTCTCGCAGTCTCCTAGGCATTCGAAGCGATTGTGCAACTCGAGCTGAAAGTTTTCGGGGTTTTGGAGCTGGATGGGCGCTGGTCGGAGTGTGGACTCCATCAGTCGACATCTTTCTAGCTTGGTCTTTAGATTCAATGTGCCTCTTACCATTCGGTGATCGCTTCCTGTTTTGACTGAGTTGATCACAGAGACATCATTGAATATTTGCCTTCTTGTCGACAAGATGAAGTCGATCTCGTTCTTCGTTACGCCATTGGGATGCAACCATGTCCACTTTCGCTGTTTAGGCTTTTTGAAGAAGGAGTTCATCATAAAGAGGCCCTCCTTCTCCATAAAGTCGGCCAGCAGCTGGCCACGTGCATTTCTCTCTCCATATCCAAATTGCCCCACTCTCAGCTCACCATCACTTCGTTTGCCCAGTTTCGCGTTAAAGTCCCCCATAACAATGGTGTATTGAGTCCGGGAGCTATTATGTAGAGCTCTAGAGATATCCTCATATAGGAGCTCCACTTCATCGTCGGAGTGTTGCGCGGTTGGTGCATATACCTGAATAACTTTTAGCGAATACCGTTTGGTAATTCGGAGAATAAGGTACGCTACCCTCGTCGAAACACTCTCGATCCGGATCACATTGTTAATGAGGGACTTGTGGACTAGAAACCCGACACCACCCTCGGACAGTTGGTCGCCCTCCCGGAAATAGAGCAGGTTTCCGGATTTAAGGATTATGGTGTCCTCCCCCTCTCTTCGGACTTCACACAATCCTACGATGTCCCATCGTAACCTGCTCAATGCTTCCTCGAGTTCTGTTAGCTTTACGTCGGTTCGCAGTGTGCGCGTGTTGTAGGTTGCCAGGGCCAGAGGTCTTTTGTTGAGGTAGCCTGGCATCTGCCGGGGATTCTTCGCACCCCATGCCCCGCCGTTCCCTTGACCGCTACCGGAGCCAGGAATAGCGGGGCCGCCGGGGACTAGGGGCCGTTTTTTCTTTGTGTCGGTCATTTGGGGGGTGTTGCCGTAATCGCCACGCTTGGCAGGCGGGTTGGCGATCGCAGTGTTGCAGATTGGCTGCAAATCACGGAAAGACGCTGCTGCCCATCCTCCGGTTTGAGTCCCTTAGTCGGCTCTTACGACACCTATTGGATGAAATAGGATGGCCCTATTCTAAGCCGGGAACCATACGGTCTATAATAATAATGTTTATAATAATATAACATAATGTGAACAAATTATAAATGTCACGAACAATAAATCGGCCACTAGCTTCGTCACATATTTATTTATCTAAACTTTGTTTTTCCTAATATACTATGTATATTTGTGCGCGTTACTGGAACCCATATACGTATTTCTTCTCTCTTTCTTTCTTTTTCTTTTCTATTGTATAAAATTTCTTCTTCTATGTTTTAGTTCATTTTTCCTATACTTTTTTTAACAAAAGTTTAAGAGAACTAAAACTAAAAGTCAAAGAGATTAGAAACTGTATTGTAAAGTGAGAGTCAGAACCGCCCACAAAGGGTTCCGTACCATCATATTAGATGTCGCTAGTTTCTTCAAGTTTAAAAAAATACCCACTTGTTTGAATGGAGACTTTCACTTTTTTTAAATTTTTGGTGTTTTAAAATTTCAACTGTATAGATATCACGGTTCATGAAATACAGCCTGGTGACAGACGGACGGACGGACAGCGAAGTGTTAGTAATAGGGTCCCGTTTTTACCCTTTGGGCACGGAACCCTGAAACATAAAAAATAATTCATTTTTGTATCAATATTCATTTTTGTTTTCAAGATTTATTAATTTCTATTAAGAACTTTGTTTCTTTTTCAACCAGAGTGACTCGAATCACATCGATCACTCCAGCTACTGGGGAGGCACGTTGTCTACGCATCTGCAATCAATGAGACCATTTTTTTTTTTAATTTTTTTTTATTCACAATTGGTAAACCCTTGACAACATCTCACCTGGTGGTAAGTGACGATGTTGCCGAAGATGGAAGCGGGCTTACCAATATTTCCCAACGCAATGGGGAACTGGCTATCTTATCTTCAAGCCGGAACACATCAATATTGTTAACATTGATATTTGGCGGCAAGACTTAGATAAGATGGTGGTAGCTAGCCAGACGGGCTTAGAAAATGCCCTACCACCAACCAAACCGAGTCTTACAATTGACCCCGCCGGGAATCGAACCCGCGACCTCCTGTGTAAAGCCAGTGAATTTTGCCTCTGAGCTACGGAGGCGGTTGATCAGAGAACCCTACTTTCTCCTTTTTATACATCTACCGACACACTTCCTTTTCAATGCAAAAATGGCTACTAGCTCTAACGCTAATTTGTAATTTAATATCTTAATAATTATAAATACGTGGATATTTACGCAAAACAATAGTTTAATTTCATGACCGACACACGTGTTGCAGGATCAATATAAAAAAAATACACCTTTCATTGATGGCCCGTGTATGACATATCTACACTGCCACATGCTCGCCGTGTTAAAAGTTATTTGTTCAAAATACGACATTATGATTATCTCCTGATTCGTCCCACTTGTAATTTTTGTTGTGCATACGAACATATTACAGAAACGTTCCTCCAAAATGTCGAGTGCCTTCCGCACTCACCTCCCCTGCCCGGTGAAGTTGTAAGTGCCCCCACGGCCAACAACAAGCTTGTCTTTTCGAAAAAAAATAATCGTTCCTGCAAAATGTCGAGTGCCTTCCGCACTCGCCTCCCCTGCCCGGTGAAGTTGTAAAGTCCCCCACGGCCAACAACAAGCTTGTCCTTTCGAAAAAAAAACGTTCCTCCAAAATGTCGAGTGCCTTCCGCACTCACCTCCCCTGCCCGGTGAAGTTGTAAGTGCCCCCACGGCCAACAACAAGCTTGTCTTTTCGAAAAAAAAATCGTTCCTGCAAAATGTCGAGTGCCTTCCGCACTCGCCTCCCCTGCCCGGTGAAGTTGTAAAGTCCCCCACGGCCAACAACAAGCTTGTCCTTTCGAAAAAAAAACGTTCCTCCAAAATGTCGAGTGCCTTCCGCACTCACCTCCCCTGCCCGGTGAAGTTGTAAGTGCCCCCACGGCCAACAACAAGCTTGTCTTTTCGAAAAAAAAAATCGTTCCTGCAAAATGTCGAGTGCCTTCCGCACTCGCCTCCCCTGCCCGGTGAAGTTGTAAAGTCCCCCACGGCCAACAACAAGCTTGTCCTTTCGAAAAAAAAAACGTTCCTCCAAAATGTCGAGTGCCTTCCGCACTCGCCTCTCCTGCCCGGTGAAGTTGTAAAGGCCCCCACGACCAACAACAAGCTTGTCCATTCGAAAAAAAAAAGTTCCACCAAAAAGTTCGTAGAACAATGGCGTACTTACAGCGCATTTTTTCGCAACACACGGCGTGCGTTGCGCGGGAGACGCCGCGTGCAAGTGATCGCGGCGTTAATATTACAGGTGCCTATGATCTATCGCCTCGACGTGGTCGGTGGGGGACAGGTGATGAGAGTATGGCGATTTCGCATATTAGAATAGAATTTATTGTAAAATACAAACAGTAATATACACATGTACGTAACTTAATTTTTGTACTTAAGTAAGTGTCTGACTTAATTTTAGTATATTTATAGGTACATAACTTAGTTTCAATATGTAAGTAATTTAGTTTAAGTAAGTGTATATTTTAGTTTAGTCAGTAAGTACATAACTTTAGTTTTAATATATAAGTTCATAACTTAGATTAATTATACAAGTACATAACTTAGTTTATGTAAGTATAAATACAAGTCCAAGCGTCTTATGAATCCGATCTGAATTTATTAATAATAAAAATAAAAACTTTGTGAATAACTAGAACTTAGTAATTGTAGACTTGGAAGTTGGATGCATAAGTCAAAATTAACGTTGTATATCTCTATGTCCAGATTTCTGAACAATCTATAAATGTCACCACTGCTGAGTCACGAATATCTATCTGAATATCTATCTATATGACATATCTATCTGAATCCTGCCACATACTAATAAGATTTCGAATTCAGATTTCATATGTACGTTTATCCGACGCTCTTACGGTGAAGGAAAACATCGTGAGTAAACCAGCACACGCCTGCGGAGAAACTTGCATGTTGTGTGTGAAGTCGACCAACCCGCACTGGGCCCGCGTGGTCGACTAAGGCCCGATCGCCCTAATTCAGGGTAGGCTCGAGCCCCTCAGTGGGGACGTATATGAGCTGATATGATGATTAGACTAAAAATTACGGTTTAAGAGCTTGTGTTTTGTACCAAACGCCAAGGAACGTGTCTGATAAAAGAACATGCGAAATATTTGTAAAACAACTCGCGCGGCTGGTACCAGGCGCACAGGAGTGTTGCAGCGGTGATTTATGAATTTCAATAACTACCAGAAAGTACCGGGTTAGTTGACGTGATGTGGAATAGATAGGGTTGATGGGAGGAAAAGGGGGAAAAGGCGATAATACGTATAGTTTCAGAAACCGGCACGCATTGGCATCGGAAAGAAAGAAAAAGTGAAAATCAATATCATCAATATTTTAATTTGACTCACCCAATGGACCAGTGCTTCTGCCTGTTATGCTGAAAGTCGTGGGTTCGTTTTTCTTCAGAGCAAAAATTCGTGTGACGATCAGGTTTGTTCACTCTGTGTCTGGGTCTTCAATATTTATTTAATCTGCGAAGAAACTCGAAGGTTTTGTGTGAAGTTGACCAACCCGCACTAGGCCTGCGTGGTCGACTAAGGCCCGATCGCCCTAATTCAGGGTAGGCTGGATCCCCTTGGTGGGGACGTATATATGAGCTGATGTGATGATACAGGATCTAAAAAATGGTGCAGGACTCATTGAGTGGGGCTTCTACTCATCATACTGGAAATCTTTTCCCAAGGAACCCATAGTCAATGTACAAAAAAAAATTGACGCTCCATACAAAAATGCACAAAATTGGTCAATCAGCTGATAGTTTTGTATGTAGAGTTCAATTTTTTTTTGGGATTTCAGCAAACTTGTAGAACAGAAGTTGTTCACTTTGATGAGTAGAAGTCCCAGTTAACGGGACCTACACCAATTTTGTTACACCCTGTATAGGAAACCCTAAACCCTAGTTTGGGCCCACATTTTCATGTGTATATACATACATATGATTTTTAATTAGTTTTTGACAGCAAAGCATAAAATGTACTCGTGATTAAAAACAACTTTCCCAAATAAATTATATGTCAAATATGAAAAAAACTTTTGGTCCCTTATACATTTTTGCCGATTTGATAACTTATTATGTATCGAGGTCCAAACATTTTTTTTCTGATTTTACACATAGTTTATTTGGGAAAGTTGTTTGTTATCACGAGTACATTCATATCCTTTGCTATCAAGAACTAATTAAAAGCCATCTGTATAAAAGGAAAAGGTGATTGACTGGTATATCAACGCACAGCCGAAACCACTGAACGGATTTCGCTGAAATTTGGATAGGACGTGGACATCTGCTAAGAAAGGATTTTGGGAAATTCTGCGCGGGCGAAGCTGCGGGCCGGGCACCCAGTCATTATTAAGTTAAAAAATAAATCTCACTAAC
This sequence comes from Coleophora flavipennella, assembly GCA_947284805.1. NCBI lineage: Eukaryota > Metazoa > Arthropoda > Insecta > Lepidoptera > Coleophoridae > Coleophora > Coleophora flavipennella. Next base: position 5,311,920 of record OX369297.1, read on the forward strand.
TCTTCATACGGACAGTTCAATATAATCAGATATCTTGCAGCATCAGGATTCCACGGTTGACTGTAGAAATTATAATGATGTAGTGCCCATGATGAATGCCAAGTTTCATAATAAGCGAATGATGGGTAAGGCAGAATAGAAGCTTCCCAAGAGGCTCGAGTTTCCATACAAACGTAGTTCCGCTTTAATACAAAAACTACATGCCGGATTGAATCCAAACTTTGCGAAATATAGTGGTAGACAAATATCGATGTTTGTAATTAGTATTCATCGTAGTAAATTGAAAAATAACGAAACGAAGACTTAAATTAGTGTTGTATAGAAAGTTTGCAACTGCTCTTATTTTTCCCGTTTTATATTAGTATATCGAAAACTAATTAAAAACATTGATATGTGTCTACTCAATATATTTGCATAGTTTGGATTCAATCCGGCATGTAGTTTTGGTATCAAAGCAGAACTACGTTTGTATGGAAACTCAAACCTCCTGGGGACCTATACAAAAACTACACGCCGCCGCCGCCGGACTTAATCCAATCTTTGCAAATATATTAAGTAGACACATCTAGAAGTAAAACTTACCTTGTTTAAGGCGTACTGCCAAACATTTTACATCTGCGGCCTGTGGGCACACCCTGGACACTTCATACAACGGACCAGAAATTATATTTCAAAATAGGAATGACGGAACAAGCAAAATGGCGGAGAAATAATAGACGTTTGACAACCAAACTGTTACCAATCTGTATCAATCTGGGTGACGAGGGGGTGAGGTCGCAATCTAGAGAGCGGCAGGGAGTGTCCATACTGTATGTTAGTACCAATATGTATCGTACATACCCTCAAGGCCTGTAATTCCCTACGCATCCGATATAATAATGGGTTTAGGATGCTGATGGGTTTGCCTCGTTTCTGCGGTGCATCAGAAATGCTTGCAGAGAGAGGTACGCAGTGACTCTTATCAGAGTGTTGTGTGTAAGAGAGTCGGTTTGCTGATGCGTCGCGTGCGGGACGGCCCCAGCGGCCTCCTAAAGACCATACTGGAGCGGGTGGACTGCCCGATTGTGCGGCACTGGAACTAGAGTGTGGAGGCACTTCGATTTGTGAGGGAGATTTATGGTGGGATTTTAGGTATGTTTTATTTAAGGTGGGATTTTAGGTATGTTAGGTATTCCATTTTAGGTATTTCAGGTGTTTAATTTTAGGTATTTCAGGCATTTCATTTTAGGTTTAATTTGTAATTAGTGTGATATTATTTTTAGGAGTGATTAATTTGTGACTTATAAATAATTTACATTGAATTATTTTTTTAATAATATATTATTGTTTACTAACATAGTATAACTTGTACTAACAAATTATGGTCATGGCCTGAATAAAGATAATACTAATATTATCGATTTCTGTAATTAGTTTTCATCGTAGTAAATTTAAATTTAACTAAACGGAGGCTTAAATTAGTTTTGAACTGATAGTTTCAAACTGCTCTTTTTTTCCGTTTTATATCAGAAATTAATTACAAATATCGATGTATCTACATAATTATATCTTCAAAGTTAGGTTTCAATCCGGCGTGTAGTTTTAGTATTAAAGCGGAACTACGTTTGCATGGAAACTCGAGCCTCCTGGGGACCCTTAAACCAAACAAAATCGTAAAAAATAGAATTATTATTACCTACACAGTTCAGTTCAGTTCAGTTCATGCCCCCCCCCAGCCAGCATTACTGCAGCAAGGGCGCGGGGACCCAAGAAACCAGAGGGGGGCGTAGATAGGACAGGAGTGTAGGTCGGCGCAGTCAGGATGAGGAGCGATAGGAGTTTGAACCAGCCCGAATTCAGAACATCGTAGCCAGTATGGGGAGTATAAGTTCTATAATTGGTGTGTACATATATATATGGGGAAGGAAATTTATGACTGCTAGATAGATAGGGCTGCTTCCAGTTGGGTCTCCTCTTCGGTTCCGTATCCATTGCTTTATTGTAAGGTCGGTGTGTCTTCGGATATCGTGGCTGAGGGAGTCCACCCAGGTGAAAATTGGTCTCTCTATTTTGCGTTTTCCTTCTTCGTAGATGTATGCAGCGTGAGACATAAATTCTTTAAATATTCATAGTACAGGTTGATCATAAAAAAACTTATGGCAAAACCGAATCTGAACAAATCGACAAAAACATCTTTCAATACGTAATAGTTATTTACGCCACTGCCAAGTAATGAGAGCCATTGTAACAGGAGTGCTAGTTTGTGCCACGAAGCGAAGGCGAGTGGCACAATAGACAGCACGAGTGTTACAAAGGCTAATTGCGTGCATTGGCATACAATACTTTTTCTACGACCATGAAATAAATAAAAATAAGTACATTGAAATGTCATAATCATAACAAAATATATTTAATTTTTGAAGCCGAAGCCATAAAAATATTTAAAAAGTTTCATTGTAGTACAGTTGTCTCGTTTTGAAATGATCATTGTAAAGCAACTTATAGGAATGAATACTTTTGTTATATGATTTGAGGTTATGTATTAAGCAAATTACCAAACGTGAGTAGAAAACAGTTCATTTATGTCACTGCCAAGTAATGAGAGCCATTGTAACATGAGTGCTGGTTTTTGAAGCCAAAGCCATAAAAATATTTAAAAAGTTTCATTGTAGTACAGTTGTCTCGTTTTGATATGATCATTGTTATACGACTCGTAGGAATGAATAATTTTGTGATATAATTTGAGTTTATGTATTAAGTAAATTACCAAATAGGAGTAACAAAAAAAACTTTGTAAGAGGATTCAATGTCATTGAATTTACTTAGGCTCCAGTTAAAAATTTGCTTATAGTTTTAACAACCTGTATTCTCATATCCCTGATGATTATGACACTTGTGTCCATAATTACAAAATTGACATTTAAATAACATAATTACCATAATATAGATATGTGTTCAATATGGCGTTGCGTAGGTATGTAGCCACCTATGACCGGTCGGTCTTCTTATAATTATTACCGTTTTAGTGTTTACGATCTGAGGATGGCGACAAACTACGACAAGTCTTCGATTCCCAATCATTAACATTTGTTAAATCTTATTGTATTTGCTAAGTATTATTCATTTGTGTAAATTTATTATAATGATAACATTATAATTATATTATTATACTTTATTGACATGTAATATGCATGTAATCTGTTCTACGAGCTATGTGCCCTGCCCTCTGCCACTAAAGTTTAGCGATTCTGTAAGCTGTGTCGGTTACCTTGGTTTCCTACGGATCTCCTCATTTCTGATTGGATCGCGTAGGCAAACTCCGAACATATAGCTCGTAGAATTGATGATTGGGGTTCTAAAGTTCTCGAGTGGCGATCGCGCACCGGAAGACTTCGCGGAGACAGGCCTCGCAAGCGGTGGACTGATCGTCGTGGCAACGCAGGACCGGTCGTCGTGGAAATCCTTGGGGGAGGCCTTTGTAGACATATTTTGGGTGACATTTTATATTTATTTTTTATTGTTTAAGGAAAACTAGGTTACATTAAATGATCAAACATTTAGAAGATATGGAACATTGAGAAGTTTTCGCCTTTAGGTTACAGATAAGCTAGCTTGACGTACGCCATACAGTTTGACATTTAATATTAAAAAAATATTTTGAATATTGGATTTGAACAAAATTAATGAGAAGAATTTAATTCAAAATGATTGAAACACACTAAAATATTATGGCTCGTTGTCGCACCGTTTAGTAGGACAACGAGTAGTGGGACAACGAGCCATGTGTACAATGCATGGTCCCACTTTCTATCTTTGGACATAATACCATACAACCTCATTCTACTAGGTACTTCATATTCAGATGATAAGTACTGGCCACTTATAAAATATCATCCCATAGACAGTTTTAAATTGACAAGGTTTTATTGTTTTTTTTCTTATTTTTAGTGTGTTGTGTTGAGTTTCTGTTAAAAAAGTTTTTATATCTATCTATACATACGGGGGCCAAGGCCGGGCTGGTTGAGGTTGTAGGGCTAGTGGCAAACTCCACTGTCATAAGTTTCCAAGCCGCCTTTAAAGCACCCGACAAGGCTTGTATGACATAAGACGCGTACATATTTGCAAATGGACTAATTTAAGTTCATTGGGAAACGATTTTCAATTCTATCAGTACCTAAATAGGTTCCATTTATAAAAGCTCCATTTTAAAAGTAATGTGACATAATAATTATAATCTTTGTTAAACATTTGAATGCCTTGACAGGCGAAACTATGTTTAACATCCTACTACCATGTTTGATGCAAATAAATTATCATTTCATCTTATATCATTTCGTCTCGTTTTGTTTCTTTTCGAATCGTTTCGTTTCGTTTTGTTTCATTTTATTTCATTCATTTCATTTAAATTTTCGCACCGGAATAAATATCGGAACTGGAATTGTTAGCATGGTTTGTGTGCGGCCGTTTACACGATGTAAAACACGTTATTGGCTAAAGGTTAATTCATGCTAGTTCAGTGAAAGATGAGATCTAAGAATGTTGCTAAAGTCGTTTTATCTTTTCCTAAGGTATCTATGTACTATGTACAGGAAGGTCAAGCTCTTTTTAACTACAATATAATATTATGCAATATTATTTTTAATCACTGAAAAAAAGGGTTTGTAGACTAATTGATTAAGCAATAATGTCTCTGGGCGACCGAGCGACGCTCAAACTCTTAGGCATATGAGCTAAAATATTTTTTGTATAAAAATGGACTTTTACAATAAATACTTTTTTTTTTATTAAAAATTTGAGTGCGTTTGACTGCAACTCACCTGATGGTAAGTGATGATGCAGTCGAGGATGGTACACGCAAACTCAAATAATGCCTATTCACTCTTGCCTTGACGATCCCCAAATTATAGGAATCGGGAAACACTGACGCAGGCAAGGAGTTCCACTCCTGCGCTGTACGCATAATAAATGAAAGAATACGTCGAAATAAAGCCATAACATCAAAAAGAATTCTGAAAAAAAAGATACGATCGGATCGGACCGAGGATCGAACTCATTATCTACGAGTAGAAAGTTTAACGCTTTGACCACTGGCCAATAGTTTCATATCTGACGCAATGAAATTGCCGACCTCATTATTGCGCGCAAAAGACGATGTGCGTAAAAACTAAAAAAAAAAGAATTTTCCCAGATGTGAGATTTAGCAAGATCTAGTTTTCGTCCCCTTAACTTAAAGCAACGTTAGAACCGTTTTCGAGAACGTGATTACAAATATGTACAGGGTGTAACAAAATTGTTGTAGATCCCGTTAACTTGGGCTTCTATTCATTAAACTATACAACTTTTGTTCTATGACTGCTGAAATCGCACAAAAATTAACTCTTCATTACATATCAATCAGCTGATCAACCTATTTTGTGCATTTTTGTATGGGGAGTCCAATAGTTCCTTGGGGAACGTTGTTTTGTATGATGAGTAGAAGTCCCAGTTATCCGGACCTACACCAATCTTGTTACACCCTGTAAGTATATGTATATACACAGAAATATAGCTCGTTTAAAAGTATAGGAAGGTAATGAAATGACTAACTAAATGAAATGAAAAGCTTTTTCAAAAGACAAATAAATGAAATAACAAAAAGTTGAACTAAGACACATAAAATTTGGGCGGTCTCTTCGATGAAAGCGATTTCTACCAGATAACCAAGTGCCCGAAGACAAATCAAGGATAGACAGGTTAGTCGCAAGCAAAAAAAAAACAGAAACTTTAGTAATGATAAGCTCAAACTTATAATACTACTAGCTTTTGCCCGCGGCTCCGCCCGCGTGGACATCGTTTTTATGACTTTGTTTGAGAGTGAGTGGTGCGCGAGCCGCGACGTGGACATTAGTTTTCTCCTAATCCCTGTCCCAGATCGGGCTATTCAAGGGTAATTATATTCTGATTACTAGTCTATGTCATTTCCCACTCCCTCGAACATCTCTATGCATAAAATCACAATAATTTAATCAATCAAACCTGACCGAACCTAACATCGCTCGCTTCGCGAGCTCATTTACAATCTGCCGTACGGCATTTTGACAATTTGCCTGACTCAGCATGGACCGTTTACATACGGACGAATTATTGCAATTTGCCTTGTTCGCCATTTGACAATCTGCGTACAGCATTTTAAATTTTGCCTGACCGTTTAAATACGGACAAATTATTACAAATTGCCTGAATCGGCGTACACCATTTAATATTTTGCCTGACCGTTTACATACGGATGAATTATACAATTTGAATTATACAATAGGAATGACGACAGCATCATAAATAAATTATGAAGTCTTGATCACTAAATTGCCCTCCTACTTAATCTTCAGAAAACCTTACTCGTTTTGTTTTCCATCAAGTCTTCGATTTTCAATTCATCAAAATCACAAAATGACTACATAAATGACGCTGCAAAACTATGACGTCACGCCTAGGTATTTCAAACATTTTTGGAAAAAAAAAAATCGTTTTTGACAGATGATAAAAAGTAAGTCAGATGCTATCTTTTTGCCTGCCACATATACATAAGGTTGTGGATACATTTTTTGATGCTTTGAACGTATATCTATATTTTTTACCTTGACTGTACCTAATTTTTTTTGGGTTTTTCGTTTTTTTTTTAAATTTTAAAGTGAGAAGTGGCGTATTTGCTTAATTATTCAAGTGCTACATACTCGTAGCTACGAGCAGGTGTAATTTTATCAAAAAATACATACAAAAAAAAACTGTACAGGCTAAAACAGGACGACAAACCCTGCGTATCTACCATCTCCGTCTACAGGGCGTATTCTGTACCCTCTGTGAAAACGGAGCTAAGTCAAGTTATATCTCTTTTAGTTTTATTTCAAATCCTTGTTATGCGTAAAATGATATATCTTTCTGTCCAATCGGTATAACTGTAGCTGCTATAGATCCGGAGATATTTTTTGTGCCTAGTAATATAAGTTGTCTTGTAATCATCTTAACGACTTATCATCTCGTGTCAACTGATATAAGTTAACATACATCGGTCTAAATTATGTACATTTAATTTAAGTGCCTGTGTTTAAAGATATAAGTAGAATTAAATTATTTCATACTTTTAAATTTCATTCGTATGTGATCGTGAATACGGATATAACTGATGTTATATTAGTTTCCACAATACTGTTTGACAATTGCTCGTATGTGAATAATGGTAAAAGTCAAGTTATAACTTATGATCGTACATCATTATCAGAAAAACTCTAGGTGTCCAAAGATATAAATATACTTATATTACTTGACACAAATTTTTGGTCCAAAGTGAAAGTTGTGAACAACGACACTTTACACTTATATCAAATTTACTCTTAATTTTCGATATGGAATATTCGAATTGATTCGTGTCTAATAATATAAGTTTAACTATCTATCCTTATCTAATACGCGACCATTTGGCAAGTGGGAAAGAGAACGGTGATTAGACGCATGTTCGCGGGGAAGCGGGGAAATTCCGCGGAGCGCTGGCTAGCCGGCGCCGCCATCAGTAGTGTCCAACGCTTCGACGGGGAGCCCGCGTCCGCTGTGTGAAAATGTCACGCGAGGTACGTAAACTTATATCACTTTTCACATTTCTAAACCTGAGATATATTATTAAACACTAAAATTAAATCTAAGCACGCGTAACTTATACCGCTATACACATTTTGAAATAATGAGATGTATTATTAATCACGAACATAAAGCTAAGTGTGCGCGACTTATAGCACTATACACGTGTTTTCTTTGATTTGTATCAGTTCTCACCAAGATAGTTCTCGCACAGTTACACTCTTTTTTTTTCATCCCACCATCTCGGAAAGACTATTTTTGCACTTCGATATCGGAGTGAAAAAGCCGTTTTTATCCGCTAGAGGATAAAGTAAATTTGAATTTAGAACATCGTGTGCACTAAGTCAAAACATCATTAAACCTACCTATTTACTTCTACCTCCATGGTGCCGAATTTATCATACAACTTTTTTGATTTGGAGACTCGGATCGGAACCTTCTTGGTGTTATTTTCTTTTAATTTGCTTTGCGAGCGCCATTTTCATTTTATTCATTACCTCGTTTTAGGCAGCTAGAAAGGCCCGGATCCACCAGATGGTTCAGAACGCAATATTTTCAGAAAATGGGACTAACAAAAACGATGCCGAGAAGAAAAAGAAATACAGAAAAAAAAGAGACACGATATCGAAGAATACACAGAAAATAGTCTGAAAGACAGCAAAATAGGAAAATACGATTCAGAACAATGTTATAATGAAGTCTTATAATGAAGTCAGCTTAGACAGCGTCAAGAAATGTTACAATGAACCAGTGCCTATAGCAGCAGAGAAAAAAAAAGATATTATCTCTCTTCTGGAGTATATTGATCCGAGCGTTCATGACTTTTATCTTAATTTGCCAGCGAATGGTGATATATCCGCTGCTATAGATCCCGATCTGATAGAGGAAGAAGATTTTTATAGTGATAATTTTTAAGACATATTTTTTTGAAAATTACCTATTGTTATTTTAATTTTGATTGTTTTCATTTAATTTGATCGAGTTTTTATTACAAAAGAAACGTACTCGTAAATTACGTCGTTAGTTTTTAAAATTCTAAGGGTTTTTTATTGACAGACTAAGTATGTTGTCATATTTTATAATTCTAAAGCGTTTATTTTGTACCGTATAGTTTATTTGTGATTTTGGAGAGTCTTTCATTAGATAAGTTTTATTTAAGTAAGTATCCGCTTTCTGTGACTTGAAGATCTCTTTTTAATAAGCGTCTAATTTTGTATGTTGGAGTCTTTCATTAGATAAGTTTTAGTAGAGTAAGTGTAAGTATCCACTCTGTCTCTGTGATTTTAAAATTATCGTTTTTGTTTGTTCTTATATATAAGAGAAGAGAGTTACAAAAATACAAAGGCTGGTCACTCATTGATGTTACAGATGTCGCTTTTGGCATTATGGCTAAGTTTCAAACTATAAATTACTAAACTATTTGCATATATATGACGTTAGCGATGAAGGTTTCCATCTCTTCCTACTGTTAATTGCAGTGATCAGCCCCGTTGGGCCTTTTTATAGGCCACGGCACGGCACGGCAAATTTTTATTACATTGCCCCTCATGTTCTTAATGTCACTAGTGTCACTAGTAACAGGCGGCATTAGTAATGCTTTGCCATGCCATGCCGTGCCGTGGCTCTAAATATAAAAAGGCCCAGTGGCTACGTTTATAAATAAGTGCCATACTTTAATTTTTTTTCGTATTTTATGCCTACTTCTAGGTACTCGTGTCTATCGTTAAGACCCTAGTACAGTTCATAATAATACATCATATTTTTTTCTGATCTCAAACAGTGATAACAAGGTAATACGTTCCTAAGACATAACTAAAAGACTGTTACTAGTGCCTTAAGTAACTCGTTATAATAGTGCTTATATAAGTCATTAAGTAATGAAAATAAAAAGTTTCATATAAAAAAACATTGTCTTATTTCATAAAACCACAAATTTATATTCCATTTCATTTGGTTTATTTAGCATCATGCAAAAATTCAGTAACATTTTTTGCCATAAAAAGATGTACCATTTCACACCAACTATGATCTGAGTTGTATCATTATTTTTTTTAGATATATTATAGTACACAAAAGTTTGATCACAATTATGCGGTGTCTTTTAGTTTACTTCAATTTTATATGCACTTTAATGATTTTTGTCGCATTTATTGCAAAGATATTAATTTGTAACGGAAGTTTTATTTGGCAAGTTCCCTTCATTTGCTAAAGATGACTCTGTTAAATCTATTTGAAGATAATTTTATATCATTATTCACCAACTAGCTGTCGTGACATTAGTCGCCGTGTAAACCGTTTTAATTTGAGATATATCCTTAGACACAACTTAGACACGCTCTAATTCTAATGTGGTAAATGATTTATTTAAATATATTTCCACTTAGCTCCGAAAGTAATAACTGAAATATAATTTTTGATGAATCACAGTATCAACACTAAAATTCGCTAACAGACGCACCTACACCTGAAGCAATAGGCCAAATATGAAAGAAGTTATAACAGTTTAAAACCGAAGAAATTTCAAACCCATTTTTCTCGGAACATGAATTTCTGACTTAGCTCCGTTTTCACAGAGGGTACAGTATTATTCTCGCGTTAACGCGTTATCTGCCCACCGCGCTTTTTACGAGGGCCGGAGGAGCCGACTTTTTGCGCGGGAAACTTTCAATTTTCCTGTCATTAAACGGCTTTTAACGCGGCCGTGCGCGGGGAAAAAGAGGGTAAGTTCGATCTGTGTAATTTTGGAGTAGTTCCTGCTTGATATTGCGTCTGTAATGGTCAAAATGTTTCCGTTACAGAAAAATCCATTTGGCGCTTTGCCGATATCAAATGTTTTCTCAGTATTATTGTATAAAATCTATAATAAACTAATTACTGTTCTAGTTAGCTAATGTAATCTTCTTTCTATGTTATCAATAAATTCAAGCAAGATTACATTTTTATTTGTTTTTTTTTTACATTTCTTGGAAACAACAATTTTTTTTTTTGACTTTTTTTTAAAATCTGTCACTAAAGATTAGAAACCTTAATTTTGGAAAAAAATCTGCGGAATTAAGACGATAAATATTGATGTATCAGTCTCTCAACAGTATTATGGTATAGTTTGACAGAGATCAGGACAGTATAAGTACACTTATTACGTCATAAATTACGTCACACTTCTTCGAGTGTCACTGTGGCACTCTTCCCGCTTGAGCGTTGTCCGGTATGTATGACAAATGGCATTATTCCCGCTTGAGCGTTGTCCGGAATGTATCTAAAATGGCATTATTCCCGCTTGAGCGTTGTCCGGTATGTATGACAAATGGCATTATTCCCGCTTGAGCGTTGTCCGGAATGTATGCCAAATGGCATTATTCCCGCTTGAGCGTTGTCCGGTATGTATGACAAATGGCATTATTCCCGCTTGAGCGTTTTCCGGTATGTATACCAAATGGCATTATTCCCGCTTGAGCGTTGACCGGTATGTATGCCAAATGGCATTATTCCCGTTCGAGCGTTGTCCGGTATGTATGCCAAATGGCATTATTCCCGCTTGAGCGTTGTCCGGTATGTATGCCAAATGGCATTATTCCCGCTGGAGCGTTGTCCGGAATGAATGCCAAATAGCATTATTCCCGCTTGAGCGTTGTCCGGTATGTATGCCAAATGGCATTATTCCCGCTGGAGCGTTGTCCGGAATGAATGTCAAATAGCATTATTCCCACTTGAGCGTTGTCTGGAATGTATGCCAAATGGCATTATTCCCGCTTGAGCATTGTCCGGTATGTATGCCAAATGGCATTAATCCCGCTTGAACGTTGACCGGTATGTATGCCAAATGGCATTATTCCCGCTGGAGCGTTGTCCGGAATGAATGCCTAATAGCATTATTCCCGCTTGAGCGTTGTCCGGTATGTATGCCAAATGGCATTATTCCCGCTTGAGCGTTGTCCAGAATGTATGACAAATGGCATTATTCCCACTTGAGCGTTGTCTGGAATGTATGCCAAATGGCATTATTCCCGCTTGAGCATTGTCCGGTATGTATGCCAATTGGCAATATTCCCGCTTGAGCGTTGTCCGGTATGTATGCCAAATGGCATTATTCCCGCTTGAGCGTTGTCCGGTATGTATGCCAAATGGCATTATTCCCGCTGGAGCGTTGTCCGGAATGAATGCCAAATAGCATTATTCCCGCTTGAGCGTTGTCCGGTATGTATGCCAAATGGCATTATTCCCGCTGGAGCGTTGTCCGGAATGAATGCCAAATAGCATTATTCCCGCTTGAGTGTTGTCTGGTATGTATGACAAATGGCATTATTCCCGCTTGAGCGTTGTCCGGAATGTATACCAAATGGCATTATTCCCGCTTGAGCGTTGTCCGTTATGTATGACAAATGGCATTATTCCCGCTTGAGCGTTTTCCGGTATGTATACCAAATGGCATTATTCCCGCTTGAGCGTTGACCGGTATGTATGCCAAATGGCATTATTCCCGTTCGAGCGTTGTCCGGTATGTATGCCAAATGGCATTATTCCCGCTTGAGCGTTGTCCGGTATGTATGCCAAATGGCATTATTCCCGCTTGAGCGTTGTCCGGTATGTATGCCAAATGGCATTATTCCTGTTCGAGCGTTGTCCGGTATGTATGCCAAATGGCATTATTCCCGCTTGAGCGTTGTCCGGTATGTATGCCAAATGGCATTATTCCCGCTTAAGCGTTGTCCAGTATGTATGCTAAATGACATTATTCCCGCTTGAGCGTTGTCCGGTATGTATGCCAAATGGCATTATTCCCGCTTGAGCATTGTCCGGTATGTATGCCAAATGGCGTTATTCCCGCTTAGAAGGTTATGTAATCTTTATAAATTTCATTTAGCTTACTAGAAAATTTGAATAAAATAACGTGTAGCTAGATGATATGATCATATTTAAAGGTTTCCATAAAAATAAATGGAAACCCTTCATGTGTCATGTGGGCTATTAGGAGAGAACTTTTTTAAAATTCATAATTGGTAAGCCCTTGGCATTATCTCACCTGATGGTAAGTGACGATGATGCCGAAGATGGAAGTGGGCTTACCAATATTCCCCAACGCTATCGAGAACTGGTTATCTTATCTTACCAAAACACATCAACGTTGTTAACACTGATGTTTGGCGGTAAGACTTAGATAAGATGGTGGTAGCTAGTCAGGCGGGCTTAGAAAATGCCCTACCACCAATCAAACTGAGTTTTACAAGTTGAACCCACCGGGAATTGAACCCGCGACCCCCTGGTGTGAAGCAAATGGACTAAACATTACGCCACGGAGTCCGTTGAGTAACTCATATGAGATTTTTAAAGGTAAAGAAGATTTTTAATACTTAACTTTCAAAAGATTCCTATGGATTGACAAAATGACTCTTTTGCCAAAAAACAAAAACAAAAAAACCTTTCACAAAATTCTCTAAAAGTACCTACGGATCCAATAAAAAAGAACATAACAGATAAAACCAAGAAACTCCACCTCATCGAGCGAATTCAATAAGAATATATTTTTTTTACCTTCAGTTTCGAATAAGCTGGCTCCCTGCCCCCCGGGCCCCGCCCCTCGCCCCGGTGTGCCCTGGCCCCTTTTATTGTGCCTCTATTAAGATCGGAATGAGCTACGAATTGGCTAATAACCGTTCTATCAGGTGAAAGGAATTCACTTTCCCTTCTGGTAGAGATAAGGTAGGGTAGGTATACATATCTACTTGGTAGCAATACTTTTTTAAATACCGAAACCAAAATTCACACATTAATTTGTTCTAATCTCAGATTTAAAATAATGTAGATATTGAGTTTCATACAAAAATCATAACAGAAAGTGGGTAACGCTTCTTCTATTACTAGAACCTTCGGACCTGCCACGCAACAATGTGATTTCGAATTTAGATTTCATATGTGCGTTTATCCGACGCTCTAACGGTGAAGAAAAACATTGTAAGGAAACCTACATACGCCTGCGAAGAAACTCGCAGGTTGTGTGTGAAGTCGACCAACCCGCACTGGGCCCTTGTGGTCAACTAAGGCACTAACGCCCTAATTTAGGGTAGGCTCGAGCCCCTCGGTGGGGACGTATATGAGCTGATACGACAATGAGTGCATATCAGCTCATATTAGTGCACTGTTCAGTTGTTTACTCCCTCGTCACCCTTGTACCAATCAGCTTCATCACGCCGGGAGGCTATGTTTACCTAAACGATGTTTGTCCAGCGATCATCGGTAGCACTGGCATGTTCTTCGAGCCCATTGTCACTTCAATTACGTTGAAGAAGGCAAAAATACTAACTGCGCCATCTTTCGTCACAATGTCGAACCTAAAATCACTAATCGATTTTGGTTTCGGTATCACCTTTGCACTGTTTGGTCTCGTCTCTAGCCTTATCGTGCCGTTAGTGAAGTTTTCCACCTTGATGTCTCTTTGGCTGTTTTTCCGGCGTCCGGGACGTTAGCACGCTCACTCTTGGCCATTGGGAAGAAAGTTACAGATAAAACAGTTTCTTTTGGAGAAATTGACGAAATTTCAGAGTATAAGGTTGCAATAGAATTGGCCGTTGGTACAATTGTTGTTCTAAGTTAATTTTCTTAATTTTCAATGAAAATAAAGTGGTGGAAGCCATTGAAGTTTCTATTAACCACCTCCGTGGCGTAATGGTTAGTCCATTCGCTTCACACCAGGAGGTCGCGGGTTTGATTCCCGGCGGGGTCCTGGGGGGCGGGGATTCACAGGGATAGTGAATCTTACCCTAAACAATTTTATTTTTATTCGAAACGATTTTTTATGTTCGTATTTTCGTAACTCATTTATATAGTTTACACAACAGTCCACTCCGCACAACACACTGGTTGTTCCGTAGTCACAACCACCACACACAGGGCGAGCTCACTAACAGCACTACAGGGTGCGGTGGCTCCCATTACCGTATTTCAACCGGTCATTTGTCCACTGAATCAGTCACCTGCCCACTGCTGGGTAACGAATGGGACGCTTTATTGCAGCTTGACTGTCACAGCGACCGTTGGGGCCACTTTAAATTATTGGGCGTAGAAATTAGGGAAATTTTGGAAAAACTGGATATGATAGTAAGCAAACCGCCTCCGTTCTCTATACAGGGTGTAAAAAAAATGGTGTAGGACCCGTTAATTGGGGGTTCTACTCATCATACTGAACAACTTTCCCCAAGGAACCTACAGTCAATTATCGAAAAAAAATTTAGACAAAATAATAATAATAAGTTAGTTTAATTTATTTTTTTATTTAATTTTTATTTATTTTTTAATTTATTTTTGGATTTATTTTTTTTAATGCACAAAATTGTTCGATCAGCTGATCGATTTGTATGAAGAGTAAATTTTTTTTTTTGCGATTTCAGGAAAGTCGTAGAACAAAAGTTGTTCAGTATGATGAGTAGAAGCTCCAGTTAACGGGACCTACACTAATTTTGTTACACCCTGTATAGGAAGGTACGTAACAGTTGTGACCAAGGCGATTGTAACTTACCTATCAATACAGAATGTAATAATTTTTTTTTAGGACCTGTTAACTGGGGCTTTTACTCTTCAGAACTCCTTCTCAAGCTCCATTCCGTTTGTTAATATTAAGACAATAGACAATAAACAGATTTTTATTTGACACAAACACACAACGATTTCACCTATTTGCAAGAAGCGTTACGTTGGGGACCTCCAGGGCGAAAATGAATAGGCATTATTTGAATTTGCGTGTAGTATCCTCGACTGCATCGTCCCTTTCCATTAGGTCAGATGCAGTCAAACACATTAAAATTTTAATTAAAAAAACCCGCCAAGTGAGAGTCAGAACCGCAAACATAGGGTTCCGTACCATCACACTAGATGGCGCTAGTTTCTTCACGTTTAAAAAACACGTTTTTTGTATGGAAACCCCGCTCATTTTTTCACTTTTTCAAATTTTTTGTATATGTTTTGTTATAGCGGAAACAGAAATACATCATCTGTGAATATTTCAACTGTCTAGCTATCACGGTTAATGAAATACAGCCTGGTGACAGTCGGACGGACAGACAGACGGGCAGCGAAGTCTTAATTATAGGGTCCCGTTTTTACCCTTTGAGTATGGAACCCTTAAATACTGAACAACTTTCTCCAACCCATAAAAAATCAACGTTCCATACAAAATTGCACATAATTTCAAGTAATCGATTTTTATAAAAAGATTTTTTTTTCAAAGTGACTATTGGGTCCCTTGATACAACTTGTTTAGTATTGTGAGATGATGCAGCGCGCACTGCAAAGATCAAATTCGATCCAAACTAAACTTACAGTGTATAACATAAATATTTAGTAATACATTAAGGTGGGCTTCTATTTATCAAACTGAACAACTGTTGTTCTACAAATTTGCTAAAATCGCGAACTTTTTTAAAAATTCATACAAAACCGGCCAACCAGCTGACCGATTTGTATGAAAAATCCAAAAAAAATCGCGATTTCAGTGCTATGCTCGGAGTTTCTCAGCGTGATCTAATCAGAAACGAGGAGATCCACAGGAGAACATAGCTCACAAAATCGCTAAACTAAACTGACAGTGGGCAGAGCACATAGCTCGTACAAGAGATGGCCTTTGGGGTGGTAAAGTTCTCGAGTGGCAACCGCGCACCGGACCGTTTAATGATTTTTGCGCTTTTCCTTCCGCGTGGTGATAATCTTCTGAAGTTTTGTGTCATTGACTCAAATCAAGGATTTCCGCAACGATCGGTCCTGCACTACCCAAATTTATAGGCTTCCCGTAAACTTCACCATTTCGTCGGTCCCCTGAGTGGGAGGCCTTCCTACGCCGTGTCTTCCGGTACGCGGTCGTACTCAAGAACTAAACTAAGCATCTGTTCTACGAGCTATGTGCCCCGTGCTATGTCGATTACCCTGGTTCTCCTACGGATCTCCTGATTCGATCACGTAGGCAAAGTAGACGAGTATATATTAGTACATTTTGTTCCGTCATTCGTTTTTTGAAATGTCATTTCTGGCCCGTTTTATGAAGTGTCCAGGGTGTGCTAATAGGGAAACTTAGATCATAATAAGTTGTATATAACCAACGAAAAAAGTATGTATAAGTATAGCCTCCTCAAAAAAAAAACTACGAAAAAGTTCAGAGCTGACAAAATCTCTTCAGCGATTAAGCCAAAACTTTAAAGAATTCACCTTGAAGCACTTGTAATAATCCGGTGAGATAATCCCACCAGTTAACGACTGCCTTATCATTTGTCTGCGATCGCACCAAGGAGGGGTACATCTAAATTTATTCGCGTAACATCTCGTCGCAGATTAAAAATGTTAATTCGGGAATTATTCTGTGTAATTTATTCTGTGAGTCGCCCAGGGGAGCAGCCAGCTACCTTGCCGAGTGCGAGGTATGGTGGTATATACAGGGTTGTTTAAAAATTCTTTTTTCTGGTGGTTGATGTACGATAGTTGTGGGTATAACTCACAGATAAGATAAAAAAATTGAGTCGTTTAACTCATCTCCAAAACAGCCAAATAAAACTTCCCGCTGAACTTGGACAACCAATATTTTAACAACTCGACGCGAGAACACAAAATTAATCATCCATGATGACCACAGAAAATGAGAATTATTATTCTCAACATAATAATGTTGCTCTGCGTTCTTAATTTTTGCATACATAAATGGCCCAGTTATAGAACCGAAGTGGAGTACTGAAACAATTTTTGTATACATAAAAAGTTTTTTGTTCCTTATCTTCTAAATGTTTGATCATATAATGTAACCTAGTTTTCCTTAAAAAATAAAATAAAATAAAATGGCCCAGTTATAGGGCCGAAGTGGAGTAATGGAACAATTTTTCTTCCTATTTTCTGTTTGGCCTCCTACATCTATGAGGAGTTTTGTAACGATAATGGAAGGATAGCATAAAAAACACAAAGAGTTCCGTGCCATCACACTAGATGGCGCTAGTTTCTTCAGTTTCGTACTATCATACTAGACGGTGCTAGTTTCTTCACGTTTAAAAAAACACGTTTTTTGTATGGAGACCTATTTTTTTACTTTTTCTATACATCATCTGTGAAAATTTCAACTGTGTTTAGCTATCACGGTTCATGAAATACGAGTACAGCCTGGTGACAGACGGACAGACGGACGGATAGCGAAGTCCTAGTAATAGGGTCCCGTTTCTATCCTTTGGATACGGAGCCCTAAAAATAAGTATTTGAAATCATCAAATATGTAATTCCGGTGTACCTGGGTTCGTAATTATTATCCTCCTATACAGCTTAACCGATTTTGATGTTTTTTGTATTGATAGGGTCACCAGGAGAGTTATTAGTTGTTACTTTTATCGATATCTAGATTTTTGTTATAGTATTAGTTAGTAACATTGACGTGTTCCGGCTTGAAGATAAGATAGCCAGTTCTCCATTGCGTTCGGGAATCTTGGTAAGCCCGCTTCCATCTTCGGTATCATCGTCACTTAACATCAGGTGAGATGATGCCAAGGGCTTACCAATTATGAAAAAAAAAATCTCAATAAATAGTGGCGAAAGGTCAACGTCAAGTGAAGCTCACGGCTTTCAGTGATGGGTGACGCTCTTTGTGGGTTTGCTGTTGGAACTCGGAACAGAGCTGTCTCTAAGTCGATCCTCTTCTTATGACCGCCTCTTTACTGAATGTGGATCACAGGAATTTTCCTATCACACATAAAATTTAAGGTTGACGCCCAGTCGGTCGCCCCAGGTATCGATGGTGTCATGTTGCGAGCGTGGATCTGTACGAGGCTACGAGCTCCAAGCTGGTATTGGCGAGAAACCGCACAACACCGAGACAAGTGGCGAATTCTCGTAACGGAGGCACACACTGGGCCGTTGAGCCAGGAGAGTAAGTATTTAAGTAAAAAAAGTAAGTGTGTGGTTTTATGAAACCACGGTAAAAGTGAAACTTTACAGAGGACCAAACGATCATGGCTGCTCTCGCTACGGTACAGAGGAAGAAAAGATCATACCGTCAGACGAAAGCGACCGTCACGCGACATGCAACACACAGACGAAAACAAATTGAGAAGATGTAAAGCAGAAATGATCGACGAGATCTAGCGTTGTTGCCATCAAACCAAGTACACATTAACCCCTTTTTCCCCACTGCTCAACTAAGTGCTCAACCAGTTGCGCAGTTGAGCAGTGGGTCATCGCATTGTATGTTCGAACTGAGTGTTCCCCACTGCTCTACTACTGCTCAACTGTCATTGAAAATAGTAACGCTGGCCATTTATAATTAAGATCTATGTCGGTTCACGTTGAATTGAAATACCTACTTACTTAATTGTTTCATCAATGTCATTATTGTTCGTGAAATGTTAATAAAAATAGAATGATGGATGATAATCAGGAACAAAAGAATGCTACAAGTACTTTGAACAACCTGACATCACTCCAGCAGTGGTACCACGTGTATCTTCCTCAGTATTGGAAACTGAACAGATGTAACGAAATCATACTGGACTGCTTTTCTTCAACGATTTTGCTGACATCGCAAAAAAAAAACTCTTTAAACAAATCGATCAGCCGAATGACTAATTTTGTGCATATTTGACTGACTCGGTGGCTCAGTGGTTTGTGCTCATGACTACTGATCCGAGGGTTGTGGGTTCGATCCCCACCCAGGGCAAACATTTGTGTGATGAACAGATTTGTTTGCTCTGTGTCTGGGTGTTAAATATTTATATATTATGTATGTATTTAAACGTATATAAGTATATGTATATTAGTCTCTGGTTCCCATAACACAGGGAATCCTACTTTGGGGCCAGATGACCATGTGTGATTTGTCCCAGAATATTTATTTATTATTTTTAACCGCCTCCGTAGCCCAGTGGCAAAGTTCACTGGCTTTACACTGGAGGTCGCGGGTTCGATTCCCGGCGGGGTCAATTGTAAGACTCGGTTTGGTTGGTGGTAGGGCATTTTCTAAGCCCGCCTGGCTAGCTACCACCATCTTATCTAAGTCTTGCCGCCAAATATCAATGTTGATATCATTGGTGTGTTCCGGCATGAAGATAAGATAGCCAGTTCCCCATTGCGTTGGGAAATGTTGGTAAGCCCGCTTCCATCTTCGGCAACATCGTTACTTCCCACCAGGTGAGATGTTGTCAAGGGTTTACCAATTGTGAATAAAAAATAAAAAAAATGGAGGGTCAATATTTTTGAGATTTGACATTGGGTCAAATCGTGAGCCGGGTCGTTCCTTTCCCTCTAATATGGCTGACTCTCGCGTTATACTCGTGACCAGGTGCTGAGCGTGTGAACTGGCCTACACTTGTCAAAGGCGTTCATGACATTCAATGATTTTAATTTATGACTTTTCGTGTCATGTTGTTTTAATGTTCTAATGACATTATTTGTTTTTTTTTATATCACGGATTGAATTTTGACGTTATTAACTAATGACTGTTTATTTCTTGATCATGTAATCACTATTTTATTACTATCAGAAAGAGTGTAATTTGCACCTCATCATTACAGCTCATATACGTCCCCACCGAGGGGCTCGAGCCTACCCTGAATCAGGGCGATTAGGCCTTAGTCGACCACGCGGGCCCAGTGCGGGTTGGTCGACTTCACACACAACCTTCGAGTTTCTTCGCAGGCGTGTGCAGGTTTCCTCACGATGTTTTCCTTCACCGTTAAAGCAATCGGTAAGTATGTAGGTACGTAAGTTTTTTGAAAAACTCATTGGTACATTGGCCATCCAGATTTGAACCCGGTACCTCTGATTAGATGGACCTAATTTGCACCTATTTTGAATAAATATCTTGAATCTTGGGTTTCTTGGGGAAAGTTGTTCAGTATGATGAGTAGAACCCCCAGTTAACGGGACCTATACCAATTTGGTAACACCTTGTATAAATTGATAACAAATGAATTAGAAGAACAAATAGATCATCCTGTTGATCGCAGTAAGTAGGAGCGAGATATCTTCATTAATCTGGCGGATATCCGGCTTAATTCATGCAAACTAATGCCGGTTCGATTCATTAAAGTTAACCCTTCACCTGCCAACTACACAGGACGGATACAAATGTCCGTAGCGACCTTTATGTAATAACCTTATCAATTTAATTAAAAATTAAAATCCCGTCTGCATAAAAACAAAACACCTCTTTTTTGGGCAGACGGGTAAAATTTTATCCTATGTGATTTAAGGGATCAAGAGAAATCAAACCTCAAACTCCAAAATCTTTTAGGCCTCAGACTCAGCCAAAGAAACTAACATACATATACCCGAAAAATATAACCTTCCTTTGTTGGGCGATCGGGTAAAAACACCACTCCCGGAAACTTTAAAAACACCACTCCCGGAATATTTAAAAAAGCGTTAAAATGCTCATTTTGATCCTTTCATTCAGTTTGTTGCAGTTCGGCTTTTCGGCAAGTCGAGGTCATCATATCAGCTTATATAAGTTCCCACCGAGGGGCTCGAGCCTACCCTGAATTAGAGCGATCGGGCCTTAGTCGACCACGCGCGCCCAGTGCGGGTTGGTCGACTTCACAGGTGTGTGCAGGTTTCCTCACGATGTTTTCTTTCACCGTTAATCGGTGAGTATATGTACGTAAGTTTCGAAAAACTCATTGGTACATTGGCCGTCCGGATTTGAACCCGGGACCTCTGGTTAGGAGGACCGAGTCGTTACCGGTTGAGCCACCGATGCTGTGAGTCGAGGTAATTCCAATAAATCGTTTAATTTTAAGTCTAATGCAACTTGTATGCAGTGAGAGAGTTGCCTCCGCCAGTGGGTAGATGGCGCTGCGACAACACAGATTTTCAGTTCAATTCAGTATTTTATTCATTTCATTTTATTTACTTCACACTTCCTTTGAAACTTACAGATATTTATTTATCGTACGGCATTTTAAATTCACACTTGTTATAATAAAAAAAGATTTTATTATTATTATATCAGCTCATATACGTCCCCACCGAGGGGCTCGAGCCTACCCTGAATCAGGGCGATTAGGCCTTAGTCGACCACGCGGGCCCAGTGCGGGTTGGTAAAAAAAAAAAAAAAAAAAAAAAAATTAAATACCGTTAAAGTATAAAAAAAAGACGTGTGGAACTCGGGGACTGCCGCGGTAAAGCTATTGCATAGCATTTTTTATCAACTTTTAACACTAACAAAATTACACCAGTAAAATTGACAAGTCCTTTTAGTACCGCAAATCGCTAATAGAGGGCACTGTAAGTTTTTTAGAACGCGGTAACATTACGTCACGCTCGGCCGAGCCAGTAAAATTGACTGTACTTTTAGTACCGCCAATCGCTAATAGATGGCACTGTAATTTTGTTTAGAACGCGGTAGCTAACGCGTTTTTTCGTTACCAAATTTCTTGATTCGGTCGCCGGGGTCAAAGCCCGCGATAAAAGCTATGCAATAGTTTAAAAATTGCATTCCGCAGGTATGAACTCGCGGCCTATCTGAACAGATAGGAAATCTATGTAAAAGTTCCCAATTTTTATAAGCTCTACCCGTGAATCTGAACAACTTTGTTTACAAGGAACCTTTTCTCAATTCGCAAAAAAAACTTTTGACTTCTCTAAATAAACTTTACGGCAGCCCGCACTAAACCTTCTCGACTTTTTTTTTTCATCATCGTATCAGACGAAAGACTTAGCGTAAGCAGGCCTCCCGCACGGTGGACTGTCGACCTGGAGAAGGTCGCGGGAAGCTGCTGGATGCGGGCAGCGCAAGATCGGTCGTCGTGGAAATCTTTTGGGGAGGCCTTTGTCCAACAGTGGACGTAGTGGCTGAAATAGAATAGAACAATACTTTATTTGTGTAAATGTGGTAGATATAGTATGTTGACATGTAAATTAATAGTGCAATACACATTAAGCCTTATTACAAAGACATTAAAACAACAAAGTAAAAAATAACATTTTCATTTTTTCATCTAAAGGGACCTGAGAAAAAACATAGATGTAAGCAAATATTCCACTCCTCGGCCGTTCACATGATGAATGATGAGACAATACAAACGGATGGAATGGAATGGAAACAGTCGTCCGATTTGTGCATGCTATGACACTAAATCTATATCTATATGTATTATATTATCTTCTATTATATAAAAATCGTATTAGTTACAGTTTGTAACTCAAAAACGGCTGGATCGATTTCACTAATTCTCTTTTTGTTGAGTTCGTTATTGTCAGGATGTCAGGAGAAGTTTTAGGGTAGGGTAGGGTAGTGTAGGGTAGTGTAGTGTAGTGTAGGGTAGGGTAGGGTAGTGTAGTGTAAGGTGAATTTATAACTCAAGAATGGCTGGATCTATTTCACTAATTCTTTTTTTTGTTGAATTCGTTACTGTCAGGAGAAGGTTTTAGGGTAGTGTAGTGTAAGGTAAAACGAAGTTTTCCTTATTACAAAGACATGCAAACGATAACTTAAAAAATATTTTTTTACATTTTTTCATCATAGACGAAGGCAAATATTTCACTTCTTGGCCGTTCATATGATAAATGATGAAGCAATACAAAGGGATGGAAAAACCCCCTCCCCCTCCCTCCACACGCCTAGTCGTCCGATTTGTGCATGCTATAACACTAAATGAAGGATAAAAACACTATAACGTACCCCCCAACACCTCACACAGTCCTCAGGTGGCCACAACATACTCCACCGTCTACATTTTCCTAAAAACTCCCGGTTAACATTTATCACGCAGCCCCAAAATGTCTACTGAACATCAGGTGTCTACGTCTACCTCCGGGAATATTTTAATACGGTGGACCCTCCGCAATCATTTTATTTTCATACGGGTCCCCGAGGCGCCGAGGGCCTCCTGATTTGCCATTCAGTGCGAGACGTGACGTGGAATCAGGTATGGGGATGAGTTCGGCCATCGACATCGAAGGGTTAAGATAATACTGGCGACAGACGGTGGATTTGATTCAAGAATTGTATTATTGATTTGATTTGATTTTTGGAAATGAATCCTGACAACCTTAATTTTTAAAATGGAAAAAAAATAAATATTCTGGTACAAATCACACATGGTCATCTGGCCCCAAGATAGGATTCCCTGTGTTATGGGTACCAGAGACTGATATACAACACCCAGACACAGAGCAAACAAATCTTCTCATCACACAAATATTTGCCTTGGGTGGGAATCGCACCCACAACCCTCAGATCAGTAGTCAAGAGCACTAACCACTGAGCTACCTAGTCAGTCAAAAGGATTGCGTTGGAGAATCTTGGTAAGGCCGCTTCCGTCTTCGGCATCATAGTCACTTAACATTAAGTAAGCTAAGGGCAAAGTATATATATTAGTACTAACATACAGTATGGACACTCCCTGCCGCTCTCTAGATTGCGACCTCACCCCCTCGTCACCCAGATTGATACAGATTGGTTGTCGAACTTATAAGATTTCGCCGCTATTTGGTTTGTTCCGTCATTCCTTTTTTGAAATGTCATTTCTAGCCCGTTGCATGATGTGTCCAGGGCGTGCTAAGGGCTTGCCAATTTTGGATAAAAAAAAAGAACCAACTGAATAGAGTGGTTGGTGCTGCCCACAGGAATTTTGCAACTCCCTGTGGCGTTATTTTAATCGAAAAACTTTCACAACGACCATTCCTGCGCTGTCCGCATCCAGCAGCTTTACTTGACCTTCCCCAGGTTGTCGATCCACCAAGCGGGAATTCTGCCTACGCTTCATCTTCTGGTGCGCGGTCGCTACTCAGGAACTTATAGATAAAATAAAAATATAAACCGATTAACATCTCAACAACTTAGTACAGTTTTGCATTTTTTGTGTTTGATTTTTATGGGACCAACTTATCGGCAACAATGTCGAATAAAAAAACCGGCCAAATGCGAAACGGACTAGCACTCCGAGGGTTATCCACATCTTTTCACACATCTACATAGTATTATGACATTGATACTTATTTACATTACAAACAAAAGACAACAACGCGAGCGACAAAAATATACTCTTTTAGTGATTCAGTTCGGACTCCTTAGCGCTAGTTCGACTCACACTTGGCCAATTTTTTATATTTTTTGTTTTACTTTAGTACTAGAAATATAATTACAGCAAGTTTCACGCTTGTATGTATTACCGTTTTTACGATAGAGCTAAATCAAAAATACTTTTAAAGACCTTTAAAAAAACCGGAGTAGTGCGAGTCGGACTCGCCCACCGAGGTTTCCGTACAAATTTGTAAGCACATATTATAAATCATAACAGTGCAAACTGTTAGGTGTACTACCTAAATATATTATATATAGCTATACATACATATAAAAAGGGAAACGATTTTTTTTTTCATTCTGTGGTAGGGTAGTGTAGTGTAGTGTTCATAAAAATAATTAAAAATCTGTTTAAGCTGGTGCCAATGAAGCCCTTTCATACGATACCCCAAATGACATGGTAAACTCAATTCAGAATTTGGACCGCCGTTCCTTGCATAATTAATTAAGTACTTTAAAGTAAAGACTATATTTTTATGATTAAATCACAATTTTGAAGTTTCAATATTTTTCCCTATACTTATGACGGTATTACTGGCCAAATTTCATAGTTATAGGTCAACGGAAAATACCCTATGGATTTTGAATCCCTTGAGAGTATTGAAATATACGTTTTTTGCGCATTAACAGCCGTATTTTTTTACGTTTCCTTAGAAAATTAATTGTAGTAGACTGTACTGTAGACCGTAATATATGGTTTTAATTTCAACTCGATAACTTTACCAGTTGTTGAGATATAGGGTCTTGACAGACAGACGGATGGTCAACAAAGTGATCCTATAAGGGTTCCGTTTTTTCCTTTTGAGGTACGGAACACTAAAAACACATTTTTTGTATAGAAAACCTCTTTATTTTTTGATTTTTTCTAATTTTTATTATTTTTTGTAATAGCGGCAACAGAAATACACATTCTATGAAAATTTCAACTGTCTACTTATTACGGTTCATGAAATACAGCCTTCTGACGGACGGACAGACAGACAGACAGACAGCGGAGGCTTAGTAACAGGGTCCCGTTAGTCACCCGTTGGGCGTACGGAACCCTAAAAAGAATCATGAAAATCGGTTGACAATCTGCGAAGATATCGCGTATGACCGCCTCCGTGGCGTAATGGTTCTTCCATTCGCTTCACATCGCGTCGCGGGTTCGATTCCCGGTGACTCGGTTTGGTTGGTGGTAGGGCCTATTTTATAAGCCCGCCTGGTTAGCTACCACCATCTTATCTAAGTCTTGCCGCCAAACATCAGTGTTAACAACATTGATGTGTTCCGGCTTAAAGATAAGATAGCCAGTTCTCCATTGCGTTGGGGAATATTGGTAAGCCCGCTTCGATCTTCGACATCATCGTCACTTACCATCAGGTGAGATGATGCCAAGGGCTTACCAATTGTGAATAAAAAAAAATAAAAAAAATAATCTTACAAAAAAAAACCTACAGTCGAATTGAGAACCCCCATATTTTTGGAAGTCGGTGTTGATAATGTAAATATTTCTATCACTCCAAATCTTATTCACCTCTGAACACACTTAGACGGAACAAATCAAAAGACAGACACCGCAAAACTTTGAAGTCCCATCTTTTCGCCCTCATATTCAGATCACACGGCGCCCATAAACATGGCAGGAAGGTGTGTTTTATAAAAATAAAGTGCGATTTATTAAAGGGTTCCATCGCGGACCCCAGTCACGTCGCCACCGGACAGATTTCCGGAGGTGGATAGCTAGTTTTTTCGCTCCCTTCCGGCATGAAGTTTGGGTTGCGTCTTTTCTACTTATATTGAAATCTGGAGGTATTGAAGATGCGATTTCGTACGTGGTCTGTTTGTATTAAGGTTTTTTGATTTGAGTGGTTGTTTTTTGTTTTTTGTCCGTGTTATTACCTATTTGCTATTTGTTTTTGTGACGACATAGCTCGTTCTTTCTTTTTATTCGTAAATTTACGGCCTCTGTGGCGTAATGGTTAAGTCCATTAGCTTGACCCCAGGAAGTCGCGGGTTCGATTGCCGGTGGAGTTAGTAAGACTCGGTTTGGTAGTTGGTAGGGCATTTTCTGAGCCCGCTAGGCTAGCTACCACCATCTTATCTAAGTCTTGCCGCCAAACGTCAGTGTTAACAGCATTGGTGTGTTCCGGCTTGAAGATAAGATAGCCAGCTCCCCATTGCGTTGGGGAATTTTGGTAAGTCCGCTTCCATCTTCGACATCATCGCCACTTACCATTAGGTGAGATGATTTCAAGGGTTTTCAATTGTGGGTAATATATATTAAGTATTATGAGACCGCTGACGTTCATAAATTTCATACAAACGTATTTTTTCATTAGTTTGTTGACCAAACAATGGATTTTGAAATAGTTATATATTAAAAATCGAATGTCGTATATCGCGCCTTTCAACTGTTAAGCTGTAATTTAATAACGTACTTAGTTCTAAAGTTCTGAATTTAAACTGATAAATCTAAAAATTTTTGGACATGTATACACACATGGACACTATATATTCGACTGCATTCGGAAATGCGAAAACCGAAGCACTGTACAAGCTTTTATTTTAATGGTAAAAATTCGTCTTTTTTTTAAATTAAAATTTGAGAGCGTTTGACAAAAAAAAAGTCCATGTAAAAGAGAGTTATTGGTCGGCCACTTTCACTAAGTTAATAACCATCTACCTCCCCATTTGTGGAATTCAACAGACAGAGGGTTCTGGGAAAAAATGGATTTTCTCTGAATCTAAATGAAATATTATGTGTTTTCATTTAAGACATTATTCAAATTAGAGTGTTTTACTTATTTTTTTTCATTGTTTTTACTTTCGCATTATGGTATTGGATAATATTGTTATTTACTATGGGATACCTAATAATTAACTACATTTCTTGGTAAAAAAAACGACGGGTTGCACTCCGGGAGTGCCGGCAGAAGTGAAAACTTGAATAATAACGTTGTGCATTTATATTACATTAAAAAGTTTATATATCAGAAAAACCAACAAAAAATCAACTCCATCCGTCTTACGAATTTTCGATCAGGTCACGTGTCCTGACGCGAGTTTAACATTTTTTACCCATTACAAAAAAAGTGCACAACGCCGCTAAAGAAGTTTTCACTTCAAAAATAAATAAAACTATGAGTGAACTTTTCATCATCAATTCAGCTCATATACGTCCCTACCGAGGGGCTCGAGCCTACCCTGAATTAAGGCGATCGGGCCATATTCGACCACGCGGGCCCAGTGCGAGTTGGTCGACTTCACACACAACCTGCGAGTTTCTCCACAGGCGTGTGTAGGTTTCCTCACGATGTCGGAGCGTCGGATAAACGTACATATGAAATCTAAATTCGAAATCACGTGGCAGGATTCGAACCACGACCTCCCGGACAGGAGGCGGCGGCCCTAGCCGTTACGCCACCGACGCTCTGAACTTTTCTATTACGCCTATTTATTATTACGGGATCTGCGCGGACGAAGCCGCGGGCACCCAATAGTTTTAGTATATAACCAAAGTATATAATTAGTACTAACATACAGTATGGACACTCCCTGCCGCTCTCAAGATTGTGACCTCACCCCCTCGTGACCCAGATTGATACAGATTGGTTACAGTTTGGTTGTCGAACGTATAGGATTTCGCCGCCAATTTATTTGTTCCGTCATTCCTTTTTTGGAATGTCATTTCTGGCCCGTTGTATGAAGTGTCCAGGGCGGGATATAACACAACGAGAAAAATTATTGTAGGTAAGTATTCTTACCTATCTAGACTGATCGCGACTACCTGTGGGGTGAGGAGTAGGGGGTGTCCCTCGCGCAATATTTTTTCAGCGCATTCCGGGCAGGTGGCCATAAATCAGGAGTCTAGACGCGTTTTATAGCCCCGCTGATGCACGCACTATCAAAAGATACGAGTATAACCACTTTATTGTATTGGATTTTTCTGCCTCACTGTGCTCTTGAATGATTTACAGGTATTGGGTGCACGGCACGACCTAATTTTAGTCGAGAGTATTTTTTTCTGTTCCAAGCTTAATGTGTTTTGTATTCTCTTTTTTTTGTTATAATGCCAAGGGCTTACCAATTGTGAATAAATAAAAAAAAGATTTATGTACTTTAGTTGGACGGATAAACACCTATGCGCTCTAGGTATCACCAACAGCTCCCTATGCAGAGGTCGTGCACCTCGGTGATCCGAGGTCGCTCCAGGAAGTCGTCGGTAACCTTCGGGGGCTACTGGACTTCTTGGAGGAGGTGGGGTGGCAGTGATGCCGGCCAATCACGCAAAAAGGGCACAGCGGTCGCTTGGTTGCGGAAACCAGCCCGCAATAGGTGGAGGATGGTCTTTAGCTCATGATGGAAACCGGTAGAAGCATAGTAGGATCACAATGAGAGGAAGTCAATAAAAGGAGAGTATTTATATCTAAAATCTAAATTCGTTGGATTACGATGTAATCGACGATTGTATACGCAAACTCAAATAATGCCTATTCACTCTCGCCTTGAAAAACAGAAGCTTTGATTACGTTCCACAGTTGACGTTTTCCTAGGTTAATGACATTAAAACATTTTAACACGTTAACAGTCCACCAAAGTCTAGTCCAATATTCATTGTAACTTTTTTATTTATAATGGATTATTAGGATTGTTCTTTTATTTAGTCATGTTTATATATTTTAGTGTGTATTTTTCAAATGTATCCTGATGGATACGGGGACTTAAAACTATAAATATGTGTGAATCCACTTGGACACACTTACACCTATTACTGACCTGTTCTAAGGAGTTTGGCAAATCAATCAATCTTTTTGAGGACCACTTCAGATGTTCATACTAATGTCAATTTACTAATAATACTTAAGAGTCCCCAGGAGGCTCGAGTTTCCATACAAACGTAGTTCAGCTTTATTACAAAAACTACATGCCGCATTGAATCCAAACTTTGTAAATATAATGAGTAGACACATATCGATGTTTGTAATTAGTTTTTATCGTAGTTAATTTTATCGTAACTAAACGAAGGCTTAAATTAGTTTTGTACTGAAAGTTTGAAACTGATCTTATTTTTTTCTGTTTTATATTAGTACATCGAAAACTAATTACAAACATCGACATGTGTCCACTCAATATATTTGCAAAGTTTGGATTCAATCCAGCATGTAGTTTTTGTATTAGAACGGAACTACCTTTGTATGGAAACTCGAGCCTCCTGGAGACTCTTAAGACATTTTAAGAACACTTATTCACTTCAAATTTAGAGTGCCGGTAAAACAAAAGAGTTACTAGAACGCGTACCGGTAGTTTCGCAAAATGAAACAAAAGTAAAACGCAGTTAAAGAGAAACAAAATAAATTCTTGTGCGAGTTAGGTGGCAAGCGCAGTGACAGGTTACTTTGGCACCGCTCCTGCAGAGTGCTGCCGTTCGAGACAGAGGCGCCTACCACACACACTTACAAAACAGTATATCAACTTTTTGTAGTGAAAACTCCTTTAGGCGCGTTGGGCCTTTTTGAGATGGGAAAAAACTATTGAACTCGCGACACCGTTACCGACACCGACACCGACACCTAACCAGAAACACTCGCAGGGTCCAAACTTTGAAAACCTAGTCGTTTGCCAGGAGCACTCGGAGGGTCAAAACTTATAAAACTGTAACAAGTTTTTGTCCCAATGTGGCGGGCCTTTTTGAGATGGGAAAAAATATTGAACTTGCGACACCGTTACCGACACCGACACTTTACCAAGTTAGATGGCAAGCGCAATGACAGGTTACTTTGGCACCGTTCCTGCAGAGTGCTGCCGTTCGAGACAGAGGCGCCTACCACACACACTTACAAAACAGTAAATCAACTTGTGTCTAACGCCACAATAGGTTCTCTAACAAAGATGCCCTATTACTAAATCATCTTTGTCTCAATTCTAATTTAATATTTGGTCATCTCTAACATTAATAGGTCATCTTTGTGTGTTTAAAATTAATAGGTCATCTTTGTGTGTGACATTAATTATTAGGTTATCTTTGTCTAGCGGCAAATAGCCGAACTAAAATTAATTCTGTACAAGAAAGCATAATACGCACGCGTCTTGTAAAGTAAAATCGAAGAATAAACAAATTAAGTATATTTCATCCGAAATCCGACGTTTCTATTGACGCTTAGGGCTACAGCAACAACTTGTTTTAGTGAAAACTTCTTTAGGCGCGTTGGGCCTTTTTGAGATAAGAAAAAACCATTGAACTCGCGACATCGTTACCGACACCTTACCAGGAACACTCACAAGGTCAAAACTTTGTCAACATAGTCGTTCGCCAGGAACACTCGGAAGGTCTATTGACTATTTAAAAGTGTGTGTAAACACCTATTTGAAATAAATTGTTTTGAATTTTGGTCACAACTTATAAAACTGTAAAAAGTTTTCACTTGTGTCGGGACTCCTGGAGCACTTTAAAACTTATATCTAAATTCTTATGTAATACATACATATTAGTGGAGGAAAGAAAAAAGAGAAAGAAAGAGATACAGAGATAGAGGTGGCTCCTCTAAACTCTACTATAATAACTAAACATTACCGATCTCAAATCCCGGACATGTATTGACATACTTATTGCTTAAAAGTTGAAGGAAACACACGTCCATAGTAGATTTAAATTTGTAATATTGTTTTAATGTGACAACAGGTGATGCTAAGTGCAAAGGAGATAAGTAGATATGTATGTATGTATATAACACTAATGTAGTGTTTAAAGTTAATGGACGTTTTTACAATTCACGGCAATAGGGTATTTGACACTTTTTAAAATAAATTAAAAAATATTATTCACTAAATAGCATTTCTCCTACAAAAGCATTGAAACTTATTTATTTAACATTTTATTTTATATTTATCAAAATCACTAAATTAGTTCGTCAAAGACAATGACGTCACAAGTTTTTTCACGAACAATTTCAGAACAAAATGTCGTTTTTGACAGTTGATAAAAAGTAACTCAAATGACTAGCAGTCAAATACCGGATTATGCAAAAATTTAAGAGTTGAGCTTCTGTCGCTTTATATTTGTATTGTATGTGATAGATAAAGGTGCGTTCGTTTCGCCTGGTCTGGTTGGCGACGGAATGAACGCGACCTAATATCTGCCTTAGTGAACTTTTGAAACATTTTGCTGGGATTTAAGACGATATTGTTTTAAAGAATAAATGTATTAAATTGGATAGACACCCTTTAAAAGTAGATAAAAGTCTTAAATTTTTGCAAATTTGAGTTTGCTTGTTACATTCTCGGCTGCATCGGCACCTACCATCAGATGAAGTGCAGACAAACGCACTAAATTTTTTAATAAATAAGTATTAAAAGTAGTTTTTTCTTTTTTTGTGTGAAAATCTTAATGCGGTTCACAGAATACATCTACTTACCAATTTTTAACAGTATAGTTCTAATAGTTTCGGAAAAAGTCGCTGTGACATACGGACGGACCGACGGCCATTTGGCTATAGAACCCTAATAAAGTTTAGGTAGATACAAAAAAAAGTATTATGTAAAAATAACATTGTTTGTCTTTTATAAGTTCAGTAGGTATTCAATTAAAAGCAAGAAAATAAGCGGCAGATAATTTATTAGGCGTAGATTCTAGTAATGAAATTGAAAAACTTCTTGAAGGGGATCCACCTCCTAACTAGCGCCGCCATAAGTTGAAAAATAATTACACGCCGAGTTAATTCCCATTAAGAGGTTTTTTTTTGTGATTTGACTATCCTGGGAAAATTTGTTCAGCATGATGAGAACAAGTTTATAACAATGTATAAATATTCTGGGACAAATCACACATTGTCATCTGGCCCCAAAGTAGGATTCCCTGTGTTATGGGAACCAGAGACTGATATAAATACTTATATACGTTTAAATACATACATATATAGATATTTAACACCCAGACACAAAGCAAACAAATCTGTTCATCACACAAATGTTTGCCCTGGGTGGGGATCGAACCCTCAACTCTCGGATCAGCAGTCAAGAGCACAAACCGCTGAGCCACCGAGTCAGTCAAAATATGATAATCTATTCGATCAATTGAAGAATTGTTCAGTAAAATACATAGTAGCCTCCTGTCACATACTCACACACACACACACACACACACACACACACACACAATGTTCTGTTATATTTTCTTTGTTTATATTATTTTTCTATAATCTTTTTGTTGTTTTCCACTTGTAATAATCACTTAGTTTCTTAGTTTTATGTTAATGTTCTTTTGACCGCCACGAGACAGGCCTAGCCTAGTGTGGGGGCACAGTTAACTTGTATTTATTAGATAAGATTACTTCGTAAATAAAATTTTTATGTCTTATGTCTAAATAATAAAAATTACAAACCCGACAGATTAAAAATATATTATCGTATGTATCTCGGGTCGCGTCGGTGGCGTAACGACTAGGGCAGCCGCCTCCTCTTCGGAAGGTAGTGGTTCGAATCCCGCCACGTACCAATGTGATTTCGAATTTCGATTTCATATGTACGTTTATCCGACGCTATTACTGTGAAGGAAAACATCGTGAGGAAACCTGCACACGCCTACGAAGAAACTTACAGATTGTGTGTTAAGTCGACCAACCCGCACTGGGTCCGCGTGGTCGACTAAGGCCCGTTTGCCCTAATTGAGAGTAGGCTCGAGCCCCTCGGTGGGGACATGTATGAGCTGATATGATGATGTATCTCGAGAGAACAAGGGGAATCTACGGGCTCTGCCGAAGTAACATACATACACACATACAACCGCAAAAAATACCCTTCTTAGAAAGTAGGGTAAAAAGCAAAGTACTGAGGAGTCCTTCACTGACTGATTGAATCAGCGCCCAGACTAAACCCATGGACTTGCTGAGATAAAATTTTGCACATAGCTTCCCTTTATAACGTAGACAAGTTCATATTTATGATTTTCCCACAAGATACGGAATGAAGGAACGAAACCGCGGGTAACGTCTAGTGTTATAGAGTGTAGCACGTCACTGGTGAGTAGGTATGGTAAGGTAGGTAGGACGTGGGTAATAAATAACTCATAATAAGCGTACGTTCTTATTACGATTATACAGATGAGTTTAATGGAAATATAAGATGAAATATAAGACCCTAGATGGGTCTTAAAGAGAGAATCAGTATTTACAAGGTTATTACTTTTATTATTATATCAGCTCATATACGTCCCCACCGAGGGGCTCGAGCCTACCCTGAATTAGGGCGATCGGACCTTAGTCGAACACGCGGACTCAGTGCGGGTTGGTCGATTCACACAAAACCTTTAAGTTTCTCCGCAGGCGTGTGCAGGTTTCCTCACGATGTTTTCCTTCACCGTAAAAGCGTCGGATAAACGTACATATGAAATCGAAATTCGAAATCATATAGGTACGTGGCAGGATTCGAACCACGACCTCCCGGACAAAAGGTAGTGGTCCTTGCCATTACGCCACCGACGCTTCAAGGTATTTTATTTTATTTCACAGTTTTGGTGGTGAAAATATTGAAATGAAATGAAATGAAATAGTTTATTTGTGGAAACACAGTATTAAGGATTTTAGTTATTAATTATAATTAAATGGAACAGTGTGTTTCGCCAACAAATGGCAAAATACTTATGTTTTAAAATTATAAAATGTCAAATATTTCTAATTATAATGTCAATCTCTAAATATATATAACTCAAAGGTGACTGACTGACTGACTGACATAGTGATCTATCAACGCACAGCCCAAAACAATGGACGGATCGGGCTGAAATTTGGCATGCAGGTAGGTGTTATGAAATAGGCATCCGCTAAGAAAGGATTTTGGGAAATTCCCACGGGAACCGCAAAAATCGGGATCTGCGCAGGCGAAGCTTCGGGCATCCACTAGTAAAAAATAAATAAGTATCTTCTCATTAAATTATTGATAATAAAATTCATTTAAGTCATAAATCAAATTGTCTGTCAGCCAACTAGAAAGTTTGGTTTTTAAATATTTTAGTGGGAGCTCCCTGAAGTCGCGAGGTATGTGATTGTAAATCTTAAATGACATAAAATAACAGTTTCTCTCATATACAGAGGTTCTGCATTTTGGTACTAACAATCGCGTAAGAATGATAGAATTTGGATTTTGAAGCACATGTGTCACAGTTTATTTCAGAATGTGACACACGGATTGTTTTGTGCCAACGCATGAGAAATAGATGAAATAGTTCGACAGAAACAAGAACAAACAACAGCAACGCGTTACCGCGTTACAAGAAATGAAATGAAATTTATTTTTAACAACATTTGTTGCAAGTTTGTTTGGTGTTTTATATTTGAGAATATGGGTATGAGTTATAGCTATATCGCTATGGGGAGCTTAGTGTTAGCAATACGCTAGCTAAGAGCTCTGATTTGGAGTTTATTCCCCTGGTACTTGGCTATATTTCGTATTGCAAAATTTCTTTGAGCCTAGTATGTTGATTTCTAGTGGATCTCAGTCGATGATTAATTTCTCCTCTGATGTCTGGTATTGATTTCGAAATATTGGTGCTTAGAAAAATTTTTATTTGAATCTGAGTTGACCACAGATTATCCGGGAACTTTATGGTCAGACCAATAAGTATTTATTTATCTCGTAATTAACACCACTTTTAAGATAGTCTTGCATAGTTTAAACTTTTACAGGCCACAGATAGTATGGTCATTAATTATTTTTGTTTGATTTTTGTTAAAGGTGGTTTAAGCGACTTAAAGAAAATATTTTTGGGATAGTTAAGTCAGGTATAGGGAATCAGGCTAGATTTGTTTTATGTTCTTTAAGATAGGGAGGAATTAGTTTTGAAATGTATACATGTTGGACAGAGAGCAGTAGGGGTTTAAGGGGTTAAACCTGCTGGGGCAATGGGCGGTTTCAATATTAACGCGGTGTATATGTGTAGTTGGTCTGCACATATACTTTTCCAAATTTACCTCCCATTGTTGGATCAATATCGAAAGATCTCTCTCTGACGACGTCTTCCCCTATAGGTAGGCGCCAAGAGACGTTGGCACTTATAGGTAGGTGTAGACAGGAAGTGGAGAAAAGCATCGCTTCACGGTGCGTTTCTCAATTGGCGGTGGGTGATGTAGAGATCGTATGTCTCTACATACATCTACTCCCAGCCTCTTTGCTTAGTTTCTTGCTGACGCGAATCGAATTTAGAATATTAGTTTAAATTTGATTTTATAAGTCATTCGAAAGCTTTTTGAAACAATAGATTGATTCGATAGCTGACCGTGAGCCAGGACAGAGGTCCTTTGAGTAAAAGTATATTTTTATTATCCGCGCGTCTGGGCTGAGTTCCCTAAAACCATAGCAAGAAAGTAAGAGGAATCATTGAAGCTAATAATAATCAGTCAGCCGACAGAGCTTTCTATCTTTTTTTGCGTTTTAAAATATATGATCATCGCTGGTGATCTTTTAAAAACGTATCCCAAGTATTTCATTTTGAGTTACACCCCCGGCGTCTCGTTGGCGACGTTACAGTACTCATTGTAGTCAATACTTCACAAAATACACAGAAATGCTAATGCAAGGACAATAAAAATAAATGTCAGGAATTTAAAACAATCCTTACTTAATATTATAAATGTGAAAATCTGTTTGTTTGTTTCCTTTTCACGCTTCAACGCCTTGACCAATCTTTATGAAACTTCACATGCAGGTAGCCTGTGTCACAGGGAAGGACATAGGCTTCTTTTTATCCCGGGAAAATAGCATAATCTGATGCAGTTCCAGAGGGAACTAAAAAAACTTGATTGTTGTGATTTTTTGCACAGAGATGGTTGAGTAGGTGGCAAACGACATAATTTACTAATCACCCTTAAAGACAGTCATAAAACGATGTCCACGCGGGCGAAGCCGCGGGAAAAAGCTAGTAAATGATAATTGATGCGATAAGTAATACTTATTAATAACGTACTAAAATAACTGCAGACCCTACGTGAGCAAGTTCTTATAAACAAGAGTATGTATAAACGAAAACTATATCACAAATAGCGATGACAACTTAAACAACCACTCCGTTGGATCAGGTAATCCAATAAAAAAGGCTATCAACGAAATTGTCAACCAATAAAAACAAAAACAAAGGTAAACAACAAAACCGTTTCGGAACAACTGATTCTTATTGGAAAAAAAAACTGGCCATTACCATCCTTATCTAGGGTAAGTCAATTTTCCACATACCGCCCTTAAAACAAACTTACTTTACCGATGAAACAAAGTGATTTGAACCTTACGTAGGATTTGATAAGGGTGCGATGGTAGTAAAAGAAAAACGTGGTCGGTTACAATGTCCAACCTGCGTACACGTTGACAAGGTGGAAGCGGATCGTATAATCCTCATAAAATAAAGCAGCGAAAGAAGTTGGGGACACACTGAGAGCAAGGAGTTTTCATTATAAGAGAGAGAGAGTTAACAGCCTACAGGAGGCTCGCGTTTCCATACAAACGTAGCTCCGCTTTCATACAAAGACTTCATGCCAGATTGAATCCAAACTTTGCGAATATGTTAAGTAGACACATATCGATGTTTGAAATTCGTTTTTATCTTAGTAAATTAAATCATAACTAAACAAAGGCTTAAATGATTTTTGTACTGAAAGTTTGAAACTGCTCTTATTTTTTTTCCGTTTTATATAAGTACATCGAAAACTAATTTCAAACATCGATATGTGTGTACTCAATATATTTGTAAAGTTTGGATTCAATCAAGTATGTAGTTTTTGTATTAAAGCGGAACTACGTTTGTATGGAAACTCGAGCCTCCGAGACATTCTTGATTGGCTTGCTACGACGCGGAGACTCTGTTAGGGCCTATGTGGGTCTTTATCGAAGCATATCAAGATGAGATGTTGTCATCATTACAGCTCATATACGTCCCCACCGAGGGGCTCGAGCCTACCCTGAATCAGGGCGATTAGGCCTTAGTCGACCACGCGGGCCCAGTGCGGGTTGGTCGACTTCACACACAACCTTCGAGTTTCTTCGCAGGCGTGTGCAGGTTTCCTCACGATGTTTTCCTTCACCGTTAAAGCAATCGGTAAGTATGTACGTAAGTTTTTTTGAAAAACTCATTGGTACATTGGCCGTCCAGATTTGAACCTGGTACCTCTGGTTAGATGGACCGAGTCGTTACCGGTTGAGCCACCGACGCTTTTTTTGAGATGTTGGCAAGGGTTTACCAATTGTGATTAAAAAAAAATTAAAAAATTAGTAAGACTTCGCTGTCAGTCCGTCCGTCTGTCCGTCTGTCACCAGGCTGTATTTCATGAACCGTGATATCTAGACAGTTGAGATTTTTACAGATGATGCCTATTTCTGTTGCCGCTATAAAAGTAAATACTAAAAATTAGAAAAAGTAAAAGTCTCCAAACAAAAAACGTGTTTCTTTCAAACTTGAAAAAACTAACGCCATCTAGTATGATGGTACAGAACCCTTTGTACGCGGGTCTGACTCGCACTTTACCGGTTTTTTATTTAGTTACCTTACTACACATAACTTACTTTTCTACTAGGTATACCCCCGCCCTAATGTACCAGTATAATCCGATGTCCGGTATCGGTCACACCGCTGCCCCGGTTTACGAGCGCCCGACGGTAATAGCCAACCGTACCCCGATCGGTTCGATGAACCGGTTTCCTATATCTGACCGGTGCGCACCGCACTTTTAAACTATCGGTCATACCGATGAAAGTGGCTACTTGGCCTAACTTTCAATTTTCATCATATCAGCGTCCCCACCATACGGCCTCACCGAGGGGCTCGAGCCTACCCTGAATTAGGGCGATCGAGCCTTAGTCGACCATGCGGGCCCAGTGCGGGTTGTTCGACTTCACACACAACCTGCGAGTTTCTCCGCAGGCGTGTGCAGGTTTCCTCACGATATTTTCCTTCACCTTAAGAGCGTCGGATAAACGTACATATGAAATCTAAATTCAAAATCACATTGGTAGGTGGCAGGATTCGAAACACGACCTTCCGGACAGGAGGCGGCGGACCCAGCCGTAACGCCACCGATGCTATTAATTACTCCTAATTACTTTCAATTTTATTAGGCAACTATTAACGAAAAGGCTAAGGCTCCATAGCCATACCTCCTAATTCCATTTAACCAAGTAACAGTTACTAAACGTAGCGTAGGCAGGC
Organism: Coleophora flavipennella; assembly: GCA_947284805.1. Taxonomy (NCBI): domain Eukaryota; kingdom Metazoa; phylum Arthropoda; class Insecta; order Lepidoptera; family Coleophoridae; genus Coleophora; species Coleophora flavipennella. The sequence continues at coordinate 5,350,707 of OX369297.1, forward strand.
CTCCCACGCGGTGGACCGACGACCTGGTGAAGATCGCGGGAAGTCGATGGATGCGGGCAGCAGAGGAGCGGTCGTCGTGGAAATACTAAGGGGAAGCCTTTGTCCAGCTTTGGAACATTTTCGGCTGATATGATGAATAGAGCTACACCAATTCAACTTCAAATTTCCTTATTGATAAAACTATTAAAATAACAGACGCATCCAAGTCTACATTTGCATTAAGTTAAAGTACCCACTTACATAAATAACTACAATAATACCTCCTTTACGCGACCTCACTTTGCGCGATTTCGTTATAACGCGGTTTTTTAAATTCGCGCTATTAAATAAATTCAAAAATATATTCTGGTCTAGAGATGTTGGAAAGTTCGGACAGTGATGTCAACCGTGTTTTATATCTGCGGGAATCCATAGAAAACGGTGTTACTTGCTACGAAAAAATTTAACTTGAGCGCAAGAAAAACTCTACTCAAAAAACGTTAGATGAGTATTTCTCTAAAAATTAAAATATATAGATATTTTGTTTTTTTGTAAGCTTATAGGCAATAAAAGTAAATTTGTAATTTATTTTGCTTGTTATTTCATTGATCTCGTTATACACGTATTTTGCTTAGCGCGAAATTGATCGGAACGCATCCTTCGCGTAAACCGAGGTATTACTGTATTCTTCCGTCACACATTCACATCGCGATTTTCGGCTGATATGATGATGATGATGAGGCAATTATACTTTTTTATCAGATTTTTACGTACTTGTAGCTATGTCTTCAGGTGAACATTGATTTAACGTGAAACATCCAATTTGACGTCCCTGACCTTACGCTTCGCCCTACGCGGAGCTCAGCCTCCGGGCTCGCGGTTTGAGTGGTTGAATGTAATTAGGAGGTATGGCTATGGAGCCTTAGCCTTGTCGTGAAACGGAAACAGATCTAAGTCTCTTTCGTTACTGCCGTTACTTATTAAATATACTCGTGTATGTAACGGTGGGATTTCGCCGCGTGCAATTTATTTTAGCCCTTATGTAGTATAGCTATAAGGATGCCGCAACCTTATTCCATTACTACGCTTTACGCTTTTGTAACGTGATGATAAACTTCTTTAGAAATTCTTTGGAACTAATAAACAAATAGAAAACAATAATAATAATAATAATTTCTGCACTGTCTCAAGCAAAATGAAACACATAAGAATGGAAAGAGAAATTTCCTAAAATAGAACAAAAGAGCTCGATCTAAGAGGATCCAAAAAGTTTACATAACTCTTTCACGGTATAACAGTTTTATGCGACAGAGTGCCACTTAACTACGTCGAAACAAAAAGTGGACCGCATTATGTAGTAAAGAAGCATAAGTAGGAACTAGAGCACTGTAGTTGGCAAGTCTAAACGCACTGGGGCACGTTCTTAATACGTTGTTTTTAAGGTTCTGGCCACACACAGCAGAAAGAAATCCGTATCGTGTGGCGTTTATTGGATTTTACAATAATGAATTCTAGGGGTCCCTTTTTACTTTTTTTTTAGAAACAAATACCGTTTACTAAAATAAAGAAACGAATTAATTACTAATTAAAACCCGACTGCATCAAAATTTAACCCATCGTTTTTTGGCCAGTTGGATAAATATATTAACTATTATGAGCGTCGGTGGCGTAACGGCTAGGGCCACCGCCTACTATCCGGGAGGTCGTCGTTCGAATCCTGCCACGTACCAATGTGATTTCGAATTCAGATTTCATATGTACGTTTATCTGATGCTCTTACGGTGAAGGAAAACACCGTGAGGAAACGTGCACACACCTGCGGAGAAACTCGCAGGTTGTTTGTGAAGTTGACCAACCCGCATTTGGTCGACTAAGGCCCGATCGCCCTAATTCAGGGTAAGCTCGAGCCCCTCGGTGGGGACGTATATGAGCTGATATGATGATTAACTATTTAGTAGCGATATCAAGTCACAGTAGACAAGTTTAGGAACGTGTTTTAATTGATAGTAAATCTTGGATTCTTGTAAATACTATTCGAATTACTTTTTAATTACATCTAAACTCAGTCTGTAGAAAGTTTCTATTACACAGTTTCGGGGCAAAATATAAAAAACAGTTATTACTAGCATCATCTAGTTTAAGTACACCTGAAACATTTAATTGCGTACTATTTAACGTAGTGTAGTAACGCTTCTCAGTTACGATTGTGGAAGGCAATGAAGAAGCAGACAAACTGGCTAGAATGGAATCTCAGACAACAATGTGTGGTCCAGAACCGAGGATAGGACTACCAAGGAGCACTATTATAAGGGCATTAAAGGAACAGGATGACATAAACACTCTAAGCTTTTAATCGGTGAGGTCACCACAGGGGCAACCATGTACATCTGGAATAACAGCAGGACGCGAATCAGAGCGGTAACAGGAGCGTTGACGGGCCACTTCGCCACAAACGCTCACCTGCAAAAAATCGGCCTGACGAACGACCCGACCTGCAGGGCCTGTGGTGAAGATATAGAATTAATGGAACATTTACTGTGTCACTGCGATGTCCTGGCTAGCAAGCGTATGTACCTCCTAGGTGATGGCTACCCAAAACCGGAGGACTACAAGCACCTTCCAATCAGCGGAATTGCTGCATTAATGCAGCACATCTTCGAGTAGGTTGGGGTGCAAACGATAAAGGGGTAGACACAAAAGATCCCACTGGGTCGAAGTGTCGCTGCAACTGTATCCCCCACTTACAAAGTTAAGATAATATAAGATAACGCTTCTCAGAATATAAAGGTAAGCAATGTATTCTGACCAAGAATTATAATACATTATCATCTTTGGTTGAGTAAATGCGTGCATTGACATAATCTTTATTTTGTTTAAATAAATCTACGAGTACTCCGAGTCTATCTGGCCGTTCTTTTTTTTTAAATAAAAGGTCTTTATGCTAAGATTTGTCAACAAGCATTAGAAAACCCTGCGTGCCCCTTTCAGCTTGCGCACCGTGCACCCTTTATGATATCAAATCTGAGTCCATCCAGCCGTTTTATTCAACCGATTTGTGTTGTTTTTAATGAAAGATGTTGATGCACATTTTGTCATCAAACATTACAAAAACTCGTGAGCTGCTTGCGGCTGGTACACCGCGCAGCTTTTATGAAATCTAATCCGAGTCCTTCCAGGCCGTCTAAACAACTGCCTTGGTCAATTAAAAAAAATGAAAGGTGTTGATGCACACATTTGTTATCAAGCATTAGAAAATCGCGCAAGCTACATACAAATTATTAAGGTAAAGATTAGACTTATATAACATGTTTAAAATTTTAGTGTTTTTTTCCTTTCAAGGGAAAAACGACTGAAGAAGGTATTATGTGATTGATTTTTATGTACATTGATTGTCTTTATGTGTGTCCGTCCGATGCTCTAGCGCCTAAACTACTAAATGCATTGGGTTACAGTTTGGGTAAGGGTGATATTATTTTAATATCATCAGCCATTTTGAAAAACTTTCCTATCTAGGGTTGCCACCATGGTAAAAACACTTACGTTTTAATAAAAAAATCATTGTAATGGTTTTTATTAAGCTTACTAAGCTAATACGTTATTATAAAGAGTAGGTCGTTACTGCAGGAAAAATCTGAGTAAGGTATCGCCCATACAAAATCTTGTTTCTTTCAAAAACATTTTTAATAATCTTTTTTGTGTAACTATAACTTTATACGGTCTTTTACACTGTACATACATACATAAGATCACGCCTCTTTCCCGGAGGGGTAGGCAGAGACCACATTTTTCCACTTGCTACGATCCTGACATACTTCTCTCGCTTCCTCTACATTCATCAATCTTTTCATACAAGCTTTTCACTGTGATGTTTAATATTCCACAAAACGTTGCAATACGGTTATTTTCATACAAAGCTAGGTTCTTGGATTTTTTTCTTAAAATGACTCTAACGATTTAAATGAAACTTTGTTAGTTACTCAAAATTAATAAGGCCTACTAAACTAGGTAGTTAGTTACAGAAAAAAATAAAACAAGATACCTCCAATAAAAACTCAAATAGCATTTTTTATCAAGCCTGATACATATCTTTCCTTCGCTACTGGTAGCGCATTTTAAAGTTCATTTCTGTATGCAATAAAGTATGCATAGCGTGGTTGTACAATAAATTTCCTATAGGTATACATTTTAAAACTCTTTAATTGCTGTTTAGTTGCTGTTTTGTTTACTTAAAACTCGATAAACATGTTTTTAAGGAGCCATTATTAATTATTATCATTTGATCAGTCAAACTTACAAAATACGCTATCACAAACTAAACAGAGTCTTACAAAGTAAGACCCAGCCGGGAATCGAACCCGCTAACTCTTGTGTATGAAGCGAATGAACTATTATGCAAACGCCTCCGTGGCGTAATGGTCAGTCAATTCACTTCACACCAGGAGATTACGGGTTCGATTCCCGGCCGGGTCAACTTTGTAAGACTCGGTTGTGGTAGGGCTATTTTTATAGCCCGCCTGGCTAGCCACCACCATCTTATCTCAGTCTTGATGCCAAACATTAGTGTTAACAGCATAGATGTGTTCCGGTTTGAAGATAAGATAGCCAGATCCCCATTACGTTGGGAAGTTATCCTTTGTTTTATATAAATTAATAGCCTTAGTTTAAACTAATAATTTTGAAATGTTGTTTCACGTCTTTCGGAGGTGGGCGTCAATAACAGCGACACAGTCTTATTCGACTAGTGCGGTTACTATCGTACAAGCTTATGTTGTTAAAACCGTTGTAACGTTTCAAATAAACTTTTATTTATTTATTAAACCTTGGTAAGCCCGCTTCCATCTTCAGCATCATCGTCGCATGATGAGATGATGCCAAGGGCTTATCAATTGTGATAAAAAAAGGCACGGTGGCTGTTTAATGTCGTATGAAAATCTTTGTAAACTCCGCGGCGTTTAGTGTCACGACCGCGTGGTGTGTGCACCCCCTTAGTCCACAGTACCTGTTGTATGACCAGCGGACATTGAATGGGATATTTCGCGACTGCCAAACGGCGCGGCGTTTAGTGTCACGACGCCTGGTGTGTGCACCCCCTTAGTCCACAGTACCTGTTGTATGACCCGCGGACATTGAATGCGATATTTCGCTACTGCCAAACGGCGCGGCGTTTAGTGTCGCGACCGCGTGGTGTGTGCACCCCCTTAGTCCACAGTACCTGTTGTATGACCCGCGGACATTGAATGCGATATTTCGTGACTGCCAAACGGCGCGGCGTTTAGTGTCGCGACCGCGTGGGGTGTGCACCCCCTTAGTCCACAGTACCTGTTGTATGACCCGCGGACATTGAATGCGATATTTCGCTACTGCCAAACGACGGGATGTTTAGTGTCACGACGGCGTGGTGTGTGCACCTCCTTAGTCCACAGTACCTGTTGTATGACCCGCGGACATTGAATGCGATATTTCGCGACTGCCAAACGGCCCGCCCGCCGCTGCCAAATTAGGCCATAAAGGTTAATATGTGCGACGGAATAGGTAGCCGTGTCCGCTGCAGCCTTAATGGACATTAGTTTAACGTTCACGGTGAGCCGGTTTTATAAGATTTTTCATGTTAGTTGGGTAGGCTCTTTTGTTATTAGATGTCTGTTAAAATGTTAAACCGACTTCAAAAAAGGAGGAGGTTTCTTAATTCGATCGCATATATATATTTATTAATATATAGATATATTTATTTATTTTGATGATTCTTTTTTTGTTGGAAAGAAGATACCCCTAGGGTGGTACCATGATAAGGAAACCAGGATCTGATGATGGCATCCCAGAGAAATCGAGGGGAACCTTAGTCTCCTGTTTGAAGTCGGTTATTTTTTGTTCAAAATTATATTAAAATAACCAGCTTTTTCCAGCGGCTTTGCCCGCGTGGACAACGTTTTTATGACTGGAGTGGTGCGCGAGCGTGGACATGAGTTTTCTCCTGATCCTTCAGGAACTATTTCGGGCTATTCTGATTTACAGTCTATGTCCTTCCCACCTTATTCAATTCTATACAAAAAATCACATCAATCCGTTGCTCTGTTGTGACGCCGACATGCGCGAACGTGGAAATGAGTTTTCCCCATATCCCTCAGGAACTAAGTCAGGATATGCTAAATATTAATTTTATCAATTCTTACCTCCTCAACCATCTCTGTGAAAAAAATAACAACAATCGATAGAAATTAACCAAAAAAGAGTTTTTTTTCAGTGTCCTCGGGAACTGCATCGGACAGTGCCATTTTCACGGAATAAAAAGTAGCCTACGTCCTTCCCCGTGACAGAGGCTACCTGCATACCAAAGTTTATTAAGATAATTCAAGGTGTTGAAGCGTGAAAAGCTAAAAAACAAACCAAAAAACACGTTTTCATATAAATTAATATTAGTAACGCTGAAGACGTTAAAAAACGGACTTCTATCGCAATATCTTTCTAAAGTTTTTTTTTTGTTTATTTTCGTAAAACCTATCAATTAAAATATGAAAATCAAGACAAAAATCGGTTAACCACCGTCGAAAAAACCACGTAACATACAAAAAAAAAATGCAGTCGAATTAAGAAGCTCCTCGCTTTTTTGAAGACGGTTAAGAAGGTTTTGTATTCCGTGTTCAAATTTTACTTTTGTCCCAGTTGCCCCCTTATTTGTTTTTCAATAAATAATTTGTTATCGTTTTTCTGACTTGAAAAAAATATATAAAAAAAGTTTTTGGCGTTTTAACGGCTAGTAGGGGAATCTCCATTTGCTAGCTCGACCAACAACCGCACATATAGGTAAGTGCCAACCAACATAGCTGACCTTGATATGAAACGCGACCAGTTAAAGGCCCGACCACCTGCGACCATTTCATACAATTACAAGGGTGGCATACTTAAATGCCCTCAGTGCGCGAGGAGTTTCGTTGCGAAGATTGGCTACATAAGCCATCTTCGAGCGCACGCGCGGCAAACCGATTAGGAGTCGAAGTGGTCGCCATGATCGAAATCCGTCTGATAGATCATCATTATCATGTGCCAACCCTTAAAATCTACGCACTGCGCACCTTAGCGCAACAGTCACAAGAGTGTTACGTGTAGTCGCTACGCGCTACAAACAGACTACGCGGCGCCCACGCCGCAGTCAGCAGCTAAAGTGTAAGCGTGGCATTGATTGGAACAGTTGTCTCTGTCTTTTTCTTTACGTGTAAAGATTGAAGAAAATAATCACACTTTTGATCTTTTACAGTGTTTTTTCGTTCCAATTTAAAACTACAATTAATTTTTAAAAATCCAACTGGCATATTAAAGTGCAGTAAATATAATTCCGTGCTTCGGAGAGCACGTTAAACCGTTTATTCCAGCTACTGTTATTGTTTGAAAACTCTGACACAGTGTGTCTGGTGGATCTCTATCCTTGCGACCACTTAAAGTATTCCTGATAGTATTTTACCTTATAGCTAAATACATAGAACCACTATATTCTAAGACTAATCGACTAAGAAAATTAAGAGGTTTGAATCGGTCTGGTTTGCCTGTAAAATGCAAATCTCTGTTTTAAAAGAGGTTTCTTTGATATACTTTTTTCTGTTATAAAAAAATAACGAATCATGTTTCTGCAACTGACAAAAAAAAGTCATTGAAATTAAGAGTTAGGTTACATAATATCACTTTTATATGTTTTATAATTGCTGAGAAAAATCGAGATCCTGCGACCAAACTTTCCAACGCGTCGCCTTAAAATACAAATACATAAATAAATCTTTATTATACAGGAGTAAGGTTACAAATATTGTGAACCTTAACTCCTTTACTAGGTAGAAACCTGTATTTCAGGAGTTAATTATTATTATTATTATTATTATTCCTTTATTTCGGATAACGTTGATCCATAAGTGTTAGTTACAAAGGTCTTACAATCTATGTTAGTAAAGAATATGACGTGTTATAAACAAAACTTATTGAGCATGCCCAGAGGCCACTCGCATGCAATGCCATAGCACAGGACAGTCCCAGCTGTCCGCCACCGCTATGATTGATTGATTGATTGATTGAAAACACTTTATTGCACAACATAAGAGAAAAAAAAAAAAAGATACAATGAATGGAAGTTGTACATATAGGCGGTCTTATCGCTAACAAGCGATCTCTTCCAGACAACCTTTAGGTGAAGGAAATATGAGAAATCATTATTGTGGGGTAGTAGTGGGCAATAAACAAATTCATAGAGAAAAAAAAATAAAATAAAAAATAAATATCCAATCTTAAACTACGTAATACACGTAAATATATAAGTAGATATAAATGATATAAACTAAAATACATATACATAAAAAATACATATACATAAAACATACATATATAACATATATAGTATAGTAAGTACATACATAACCACATTAATGATGATGATGAGAACAACTAGAGATAATATGTAGGAGATTAAACAGATTTATGAAATTTATAGCGCTAGAAAGTGATCTTTAACTTTAGATTTAAATATATTAAGGGACGGCGAATTACGAATGGACTCAGGGAGAGAGTTCCACAGGCTTATGGAACGTATAGTGAAGGAATCAGAGTAGAAATTGGTAGAATGAGTAGGTACAACAAGGCGAAGTGAATTTTCAGATCGTAGAGGTCGACTATGAGAGGAGGAGAGGTATTGGAAACGGTTTTTAAGATAAAAGGGAGTACGAGGGTCAAAAAGCACTGAATAGAGAAGAGCAAGAGAATGGGCGTCCCTTCGACAACGTACTGAAAGCCACTGTAGCTCCCTTCGGTACTCGGATACATGGTCATATTTGCGCAGTCCATAAATAAACCGAATGGCTAGATTTTGTAATCGTTCTAGCTTATTTAGGAGTACAACATTGAGATCAAGATAACACGTGTCAGCGTAATCTAGAATGGGAAGAAGAATGGATTGGGCTATAGTAATTTTGGTGGCTGTTGGAAGAAAATTGCGCAGTCGATTGAGAGAACGGGTTGAAGCAAACATCTTCCTACTAACCTCAGCAATCTGGGGGACCCAAGACAGGGTTTGGTCAATGAAAACTCCTAGATTTTTTACTTTTGTACTGAAGGGAACAGTTACACCGTCGAAAGTAATAGTAGGCAAATTAAAATAATCTATCCTAGAGACAAAATACGGACTGCCAATCAGGATACATTGTGTCTTCATTGGATTGACTTTTAAGCCGTAAGATTTGCTCCACTCTGATATGACGTTAAGATTAGCATTAGTAGTCTTAATGGCAGATGAAAGGTCATCTAAAGGTGCCTGTGTGTAAATTTGTAGATCATCTGCATATAGATGATAGGAAGAGGAGATCTGAAGGGAAACAGAGTTAATAAAAATAGCGAATAGAAGAGGGGAGAGAACGCCACCCTGCGGCACGCCAGCACTAGTGGATAACCAAGATGAAAAGGAATCTTCAATGCGTATGCGTTGTCGACGTCCTTGCAGGTAACTGCGGAACCAATCAATTACCGGTGGCGACATGTTGAGTGAACTCAACAACCTAAGCAGTATGTCATGATCAATAGTATTAAATGCGTTGCTGAAGTCCAGCAAAGTTAGTACTGTGAGTTGTTGATTCTCCATACCAAATCTAATGTCGTCAGTGATTTTGATAAGTGCAGTATTCGTACTATGGCCAGGACGGAAACCAGATTGGAACGGGTTCAGAAGACTATTTTTGACCAGGAAATGACTAAGTTGGCAGTGGATAAGGCGTTCAAGGACTTTGGAAAGGAAAGGGAGAATAGAAATAGGACGGTAATCGGACAGACTTGATGGATTGGACTTCTTAGGGAGAGGGATGATTTGGGCCTCTTTCCAGATATTTGGAAAGGAGCCAGATGAGATACATGTGTTTAGGATTTTGGTTATGATGGGAGACAGGATATCAATTAAAGGAAAGACCATATTACGACTAATGTTATCACCACCGACGGCACCAGAAGTGATAGCGAGAATGTTCTTCTCAACTTCGTCCACCGAGAAAGGATCGAAAGAAAAAGGAGAGTAGTTTGGGGTATGACTCCCCTGCTGTAAATTAAAATATTTAACCTTCTATTGTAAGTACAGAATTAGATACTCTTAAGTTAGGTTAGTTACAAAAGAAAAATAAATAAAAAACTGAATTAAGTAAAAAAAAAGTATCGTAACTTAAAAAAACAAGAAATAGTTTTTCGAAAATATGCGTGTGAAAAATGTCACTAAAGCTCTCATAAAAGACTACGCGGCCCCCTACCCCAGGTTGGACACTATTCCGATGAAGGTTTCAAGGCCCCACGAGCTAAAGACAACAGCAGGCGGTGTTTAGTGGGTAGGCAGAGATCAGCTGTGAGTCCCACATAACCCATTTTTTTATTTTTTTATTCACAAAGTGTAAGCCCTTGGCATCATCTCACCTGATGGTAAGTGACGATGATGCCGAAGATGGAAGCGGGCTTACCAAGATTCCCATACAGACGGCTGTACGGGTATCCATGAGGATTTACCGCCTCTCTCCCGTTGATGGTACCCTTTGTTGAATGCAAAAAAAACCATCAAGATGGTATCTATGCTGAATAATAATATCATTGAATGCCTTATAAAATAACTAGCGACCCGCCCCGGCTTCGCACGGATGCAATGTAGATAATATATGGGACAGTGTGGAGTGATTAATAATTTTATGAATAGTCTATACTACAGGATATCTTTGTATACAATGTTACCGCCGACCGCTGCCAACCGGAACGAAACGTACGGCCCGCCAGCCGCATTTTAAAATCTCTGCTTCTAAGATAATTTATCCATTTAATTTTTAATGAAATGCTGATAAGGACAGTTTTGATTTACATGAAATGTACGACGTATATAATGTATTTAATTGGATTAAGAATACTGTATTGTATAAAATAGCTCGGTAAATAACACATATTTTTAATTTTAAAGATAAAAATGGTTACTGTGGGTTATTCTTAGAAGATAAATATATTATGCCATTGCGGAATTTTAAGTTATACTAATCCTTAGTACATTAATTTGATCCATCTCGTAAGGTGTAGCCAGCGTTTGCGATTTAAGCGCACAAAAATATGTTTGTCAAGACATCACATTACAAATCTTTGAATTTTTCGGCTTTTCTGTACTATAATATGTATGTATTATACATATAAACCTTCCTCTTAAATCACTCCATCTATTGCTGAAAACTGCGTCAAAATCGGTTAAGTAGTTTAAAAGATCTAAGCGAACAGACAGCGGAAGCGCCTTAAGTTTATACTATGTAAAGAAACGAAGAAGAAAATGTTACAAATCTTTGAATTTTTCAGTTTTTCTGTACCATAATATATACGTATTATATACATAAAACTTTCCCTTTAATCACTCTATCTATTGCTGAAAATTTGATTAAAGTCGGTTAAGTAGTTTAAAAGATCTAGACGAACAGACAGCGGAAGCGCCTTAATTTTATACTATGTAAAGAAAAGAAGTAGAAAATATTACATATCTTTGAATTTTTCAGTTTTTCTGTACCATAATATATACTTATTATACATATAAACCTTCCTCTTAAATCACTCCATCTATTGCTGAAAACTGCCTCAAAATCGGTTAAGTAGTTTAAAAGAACTCAGCGAACAGACAGCGGAAGCGCCTTAATTTTATACTATGTAAAGAAACGAAGAAGAAAATGTTACAAATCTTTGATTTTTCAGTTTTTCTGTACCATAATATATACGTATTATATACATAAAACTTTCCCTTTAATCACTCTATCTATTGCTGAAAATTTGATTAAAGTCGGTTAAGTAGTTTAAAAGATCTAGACGAACAGACAGCGGAAGCACCTTAATTTTATACTATGTAAAGAAAAGAAGTAGAAAATATTACATATCTTTGAATTTTTCAGTTTTTCTGTACCATAATATATACTTATTATACATATAAACCTTTTCCTTTAATCATTCTATCTATTACTGAAAACTGAATTAAAATCAGTTGAGTAATTCAAAAGATCTAAGCGAACACAGCGGAAGCGACTTCATTTTATACTATGTAAAGAAGATGAATGTTCTGTGAAATTGAATAACGTTTAGATATAAAGTTTCGTTCCCAAATGTATTTCGATAAGGAACCCTCCGTACAAGATGTAAACTCGCACTAAGCTGTTTTTTTTAAATCTTTCCATACAAACGTAGTTCCACTTTAATACAAAAACTGTATGCCGGATTAAATTCAAACTTCGCAAATATATTGAGTGGATACATATCGATGTTTTTAATTAGTTTTTTTATGTACTAATGTAAAACGGAAAAAATAAACAGTTTCGAAATTTCAGTACAAAATTAATTTAAGTCTTCGGTTTGTTACGTTTCAATTTACTACGATGAAAACTAATTACAAACTATATATATATGTTCCACCTAATATATTTGCAAAGTTTGGTTTCAATCCGGCATGTAGTTTTTAAGGTTCAGTACCCAAAGGGTAAAAACGGGACCCTATTACTAAGACTCCGCTCTCCGTCTGTATTTCCGTCTGTCACCAGGCTGTATTTCATATAACGTGATAGCTAGACAATTGAAATTTTCACACATGATGTATTTCTGTTGTCGCTACAACAAAAAATACTAAAAATTTGAGAATGTGAAAGTCTCCATTTAGAAAAACGTGGTTTTTTTAAACGTGAAGAAACTAGCGCAATCTAGTATGATGGTACGGAACCTTTGTGCGCGGTTCTGACTCGCACTTTACCGGTTTGTGTATTAAAGCGGAACTACGTTTGTATGGAAACTCGAGCCTCCTGGGGACCCTTTAAGACTTATCTCTATTGTGCTTTAAGGCAGTAAAATATTTTTTTTAATTTACAATTGGTAAGTCCTTGGCATCATCTCACCTGATGGTAAGTGACGATGATGCCGAAGATGGAAGTAATCTTACCAAGATTCCCCAACGCAATGGGGAACTGGCTATCTTATTTTCAAGCTGGAACACATCAATATTGTTAGCATTGATGTTTGGCGGCAAGACTTACATAGGATGGTGGTAGCTAGCCAGGCAGACTTAGAAAATGCCCTTCCACCAACCAAACAGAGTCTTACAAAGTTAAACTCCACCGGGAATCGAATCCGCGACCTCCTAATGTGAAGCTAACCATTACGCCACGAAGGTGGAATTTGTCCGTGAATTTTATTTAAACTTAAACTTAAACTAAAGTAACATAGCAAGTAGTCGTGAGGAGCACTAAAAAGGTAGAAGTCAGACAATTTCCCGTTGAAATAAATTTAACGGGAATGTTTTATTTTTCCAGGACATGGGACCGGGAGGGAGGGAACAACGAGACTCTCAGGGTTGCTGCGTGTGTTTCACCAAATCAGTATTTACATACAGTTACTGGTCATTATCATATCTATTATTATTATTATTATTATATCAGCTCATATACGTCCCCACCGAGGGGCTCGAGCCTACACTGAATCAGGGCGATTAGGCCTTAGTCGACCACGCGGGCCCAGTGCGGGTTGGTCGACTTCACACACAACCTTCGAGTTTCTTCGCAGGCCTGTGCAGGTTTCCTCACGATGTTTTACTTCACCGTTAAAGCAATCGGTAATGATATGTACGTAAGTTTTTGAAAAACTCATTGGTACATTTGCCGTCCAGTTTTGAACCCGGTACCTGTGGTTAGATGGACCGAGTCGTTACCGGTTGAGCCACCGACGCTTTTTGGCCACTGACGCTTTTTTCATTATCATAATATATTTTTTATTCACAATTGGTAAACCCTTGACAACATCTCACCTGGTGGTACATGACGATGTTGCCGAAGATGGAAACGGGCTTACCAAGGTTCCCCAATGCAATGGGGAACTGGCTATCTTATCTTCATGCCGGAACACACAAATGATATCAACATTGATATTTGGCGGCAAGACTTAGATAAGATGGTGGTAGCTAGCCAGGCGGACTTAGAAAATGCCCTTCCAAAAACCAAACCGAGTCTTACAATTGACCCCCCCGGGAATCGAACCCGCGACCTCATGTGTAAAGCTAGTGAACTTTGCCGCTGGGCTACGGAGGCGGTCATCATCATCATATACGCCAAAGAACGTTCCCTGCTGGACAAAGGCCTACCCCATGGATTTCCATGACAATCGGTCCTGCGCTGCCCGCATCCACCGGCGTTCTGCTATCTTCATCAGGTCGTCAGTCCACAGCGTGGATGGCCTACCTACGCTACGTTTTCCGGTGCGCGGTCGCCACTCGAGAACTTTAATACCCTAACGGCCATCTGTTCTACGAGCTATGTGCCCTGCCCACTAACACTTCAGTTCAGCGATTCTGTGAACTTTGGTTCTCCTGAGGATCTCCTCGTTTCAGATTCGATCGCGTAGGGACATTCCGAGCATAGCACACTCCATTGCCCTTTGGGTGACCTTGAGCCTTCTTATGATGGCCACAGTATGCCACCATGTCTCAATTCCGTATGTCATCACAGGCAACACACACTGGTCTTAGTCTTAAGACACTGCAGTATTTGGAACGTGAAAATATTGCGAAGCTTCCCGAACGCTGCCCAGCCGAGTTGGATTCGACGATTGATCTCTTTTTTTGAAGTTGGACCTACCTAGCTGGACTGTTTGTCCCAGGTATACATATTCGTCAACAACTTCCAGTGTAGAGTCTCCAACCTTTACAGGGGTGGGTGCGACACGGACATTTAACATTATTTTCGTCTGTAAGTTCGTAGTTGCTGGTAAGTCGATATAATTCTTTTAAAGAGATGAATCACATACATCTTAAAACAGATGATGACTGCTGGACATTCGAGTTGTTTTTTATTTTATATAGATGTGATGTCATATTTTTTCAGCGTCATTTTTAACCGACTTTTAAAAAAAGGAGGAGATTTCTCAATATGACCGTATACATTTTTTATTCTTTTTGTGTGTTCGCAGATGACTTCGTCATTTATGAACCGATTTTGATGTTAATTTTTTATTGGAAAGGAAATATCCCGAGGGTGGTACCATCATAAGGAAACAAGGATCTGATGATGGCATCCCAGAGAAATCTAGGGGAACCTTAGTTACCTGTTTGAAGTCTTTTTTTTGTGAATTTGATTAATAAACAAAAATATTGTAGAGTTTTTGTTTGAAAGCGGGAAGGTTTATTGACCGAGCGAGCGCCAAGCGTCTCCGGTTCAGCTTGGTCAAAAATGCTTTTGTATAAGTCTGACCGGCTGTTCTCCTCTAAAGGTCGCATTTCTGAACCGATTTTCGTGAAATTTTGTTAGCCGATCATCGAAGTATACCGCGCACGATAGAAATGTGAAAGAATTTTGTCACATTCACGCAAAATCGTAAAACTAAATCGACTACGTAAAATCGGTATATGACAAGGTTCAATTTTGTGACACGGAATATTGTTCGATTATGACAAGGTTTCATTTTGTGACATGGCTCCTTGTTGGGTTGATGCGACAAAGTTCTATCCCATTGAGATCGTGTGCGTATTTAAGTCCTGAATCTGACCAATTTTCCACAAAGGCCCGGAATAGAAAGTTGTTGGCTTCCCACAATAAAAGTCAATTAATCACCCGATTCGCCGACTTTGTATGAAAGCTTCTATTTCCTGAGGGAAAGTTGTTCAGTTTCATACCCTGTATACAAGTGAAGTGTCAGTAGCTCAACCGGTAACGACTTGGTCCTCCTAACCAGAGGTCCCGGGTTCAAATACGGACGGCCAATGTACCAATGAGATTTCGAAACTTACGTACATGTACTCACCGATTGCTTTAACGGTGAAGGAAAAACATCGTGAGGAGGAAACCTGCACACACCTGCGAAGAAACTCTGAGGTTGTGTGTGAAGTCGACCAACCCGCACTGGGCCCGCGTGGTCGACTAAGGCCCGATCGCCCTAATTCAGGGTAGGCTCGAGCCCCTCGGTGGGGACGTAATTGAGCTGATATGATGATACGAGTAAAAGTTATTTATATAAGTAGAGCCTTGTATATGTGATCAATAAAATTATTTTTAAAATTATGAATTTTTTACTATAGTATTCTTATATAAAATACTATAATAGCTTCTTTCTTTGTGTACCTGTCTGCCGTTTCAGTTAAAACTAACTTTTCCCGGGTTTGCTGGAAGAAATTTCTTATTGGAAATAAGTAATACCCTTTGTATGACTTTCTTTTAGACCTGTTTGTTATCTTATTTGTACACAATAAACTATTAAATAAAAATAAAAAATAAGTCAAGGACGGAAATAGAAGATCTAGAAATCCCAAAAGTTGGGATAAGTTTATCCCACAGCCACCCCTAAACCTTCACCGTTAAAACCAAGTCCTTCACGTTGAGGCCAAGTGTGAGTTGAACTCGCGGTACGAGGGCTCCGTACCACCACGCCTCTCCACACAACTATGACAATGACACCTATTCACATGACAAACAAAAAACACAAACGCGAGCAACAGAAAAATACTACTAGCGCTATCTAGTGGTGTTTTAGTAAACTATTTTCCGTAAGTAAACGTAATATTATATTGAGTTTACCACTTTGTTTTCAATTGATAGAATTCTTATAGGTTTTTCTGTATTCTAAAAGCAATGAAATATATATATATTTTTTTAAGATCTAGATATACACTATAGGTATGTATTATATTATTATTATGTATGTTTATTATTTATTTTGTGTATGTTGTAAGTATATTATTTTTATTATTATTTATTTATGTATGTATATTATAGGTATATTATAATTAACTTATACGTATTTGTTTTATTATAAGTATCATAATACTTAGCAACTTATATCTTATAGTTTTTTTTTTTACATTTCTAATATCAAATTTGTACACGCCTCTACCCGTTCGTATTTTATTTCTTTCTCACTTACTGGTTTGTTGGCAGAAAACTCTTACAGAGTTAAGCATACCAATTGTAAATCTTATGTTTTTTTACTTATGTATCTCTCATTTACTGTGTACAATAAACAATAAATAAATAAATAAATATCCCAAAAGTTGGGGTAAGTTTGCCACACAGCCACCCTGCGCACCTATCAGTATCTCACGCGCGGGAACATTGCCAAGGTAACCTGCGTCTGCATACAGATAACAATCCCGTACGTGTGTACAGTTTAGATGTACGAGTACTCGTACGGTTACGCCTCTGTGACATTGTGTTCTGTGTGAAACTTTTCATTCTATATTTTTTCTCGCGATGTTTTCCTTCACCGTTAAAGCAATCGGTGAGTATAAAAGGTGCCAAGTGAATACAGAAAATATCTTAGCATCAACCAAACAGAGTCTTTCAAAGTTGTCCCCGCTGGGAATCGAACCCACGACCTACTGGTATGAAGCGAATGGACCAACCTAAGAATAAAAATATTTCATCATATCAGCTCATATACGTCTCCACCGAGGGGCTCGAGTCTACCCTGAATTAGGGCGATCGGGCCTTAGTCGACCACGCGGGTCCAGTGCGGGTTGGTCGACTACACACACAACCTGCGAGTTTCTTCGCAGGTGTGTGTGCATGTTTCCTAACCAGGTTCAAATCCGGACGGCCAATGTACCAATGAGTTTTTCGTAACTTACGTGCATTTAAGGTGTAACAAAATTAGCTGAAACTATTTTAACTGGTGCTTTTACCCATGAAACTGAACAACTTCCCCAACTTGGAACCCATAGTGACCTCGCAAAAAAAATATTGTCTCTACCATACTAACTCGATCAGCTGATCAGCCAACTTAGTATGGGAAGTTTATCCACCTGGCAAGCTACCAACACCTTATTTAACTCTTACCACCAAACATCAGTGTTAACAGCATTGATTGATTTCATTCTAGTTAGTCATAATCTTTAGCTATAGTTTTTTTTTAATTTCACAATTGATAAGCCCTAAACATCATCTCATCTCATAGTTGTTTTATATTAAGTACCTAATACTGTAATTATTTTTCCCTTTTTTTTGCAAAATAAACTTCATTTCTTTCTTTCTTGATTTGTTCCGATTTGAAGATAAGATAGCCAGTTTCCCCGTTTCGTTGGGAATCTACGTAAGCCTACGATCTTCGGCATCTTCATCACCTAGCATCAGGTGAGATGACGCCAAGGGTTGTGTGGTTGTGATCACGCAGCCTAACTGACTTGAACTACGGTTAATACCTGGATGGGTTTGACTGTTAGTGGAATTTTCTGACCGTTTCCGTGCTTTGCGAGGCACGGTAATCCTTTGATAATGGTTGCTCTCACTAGATAACAGTAGTTAGCTTATAAGCGGCTTAAAAATATCATCATATCAGCTCATATACGTCCCCACTGAGGGGCTCGTGCCTACCCTGAATTAGGGCGATCGGGACTTAGTCGACCATGCGGGCCCAGTGCGGATTGGTCGACTTCACACACAACCTGCGAGTTTCTTCGCAAGCGTGTGTAGGTTTCCTCACGAGTTTGCTTTCACCGTAAGAGCGTCGGATAAACGTACGTATGAAATCTAAATTCGAAATCACATTGGTACGTGGCAGGATTCGAAGCACGACCTTCCGGACAGGAGGCGGCGGCCCTAGCCGTTACGCCACCGACGCTCTTAGATACTTAAAAATATACTAGGAGGTAACGACAAATTTGGTAACGATAACGGAAATGGATAAACATAGGTTGAGAGGATAAACGGCAACCCTCTGATGTTAAATATGTCGGTCTGCCTGCGCAAAGTGATTGCGTTACGTTTTGAAAATTTGTTTTAAGCTGTTATAATCAGTAATCAGAATAACTAAACTTAAGTGGCAGTGGGCAGAGCACATTAAAGTTCTCGAGTGGCAGGCAACCACGTACCGGAAAACGTAGTGTAGGCAGGCCTCCCATTCGGTGGACCGATGACCTGGTGAAGGTCGCGGGAAGCCGCTGGATGCGGGCAGCGCAGAACCGGTTTTCGTGGAAATCCTTGGGGGAGGCCTTTGTCCAGCCGTGGACGTTTTTCGGCTGATATGATGATGACGATGATCACATTCCATATCTACAGTCTCAAATCCTGGTCATTTAAAAATACAATTCACTAAAATTTTTAATCACTTTTTTTTTAAAACGGATTTATTTTAAAACTTCCCTGGGTATTCGCCAATCCTTTAAACAATAATAACAAGACTAGCATCCAAGACAAGAAGCGTCGGTGGCTCAACCGGTAACGACTCGGTCCATCTAACCAGAGGTACCGGGTTCAAATCTGGACGGCCAATGTACCAATGAGTTTTTCAAAAAACTTACGTACATACTTACCGATTGCTTTAACGGTGAAGGAAAACATCGTGAGGAAACCTGCACACGCCTGCGAAGAAACTCGAAGGTTGTGTGTGAAGTCGACCAACCCGCACTGGGCCCGCGTGGTCGACTAAGGCCTAATCGCCCTGATTCAGGGTAGGCTCGAGCCCCTCGGTGGGGACGTATATGAGCTGTAATGACTAGCATCCAGGATAGGATAACTTAACCACAGGTGAAAGTTGGGTAAAGTTAGACAGCGGTGGCAAAGTTACCGGTGATCCGCTCAGTGCACCGAGTTTACAGTTTACAGCAAAGATCTCACACGCTAAGTTAAGCTATTATAGGTAGGTATTCAAAGTTACGAGTACGTCCGTATGTAATGGAAGTCTATTTTTAGGGTTCCATATCCAAAGGGTAAAAACGGGACCCTATTGCTAACACTCCGCTGTCGGTCCGTGTGTCTGTCCGTCTGTCACCAGACTGTATATTATGAACCGTGATAGCTAGACAGTTGAAATTTGCACAGTTGATGTATTTCTGTTGCCGCATTACAACAAACACAAAAAAAAAATGAAAAAGTGAAAACGTAAGGGGAATATCCATACAAAAAACGTTTTCTTTTTTAAACATGAAGAAACTAGCGCCATCTAGTGGCACGGAACCCTATATGTGCGGTTCTGACTCTCACTTGACCGGTTTTTAACTTTTGTTATTGTTACCCACTTACCTTAATTTAAACACTTCAGACTGATGTGTTGTGCGTATTCCATTACTACCTCATCACCATCAACATATCAGCCGAAAGACGTCCACTGCTGGACAAAGGCCAAAGGATTTCCACGACGACCGGTCCCGCGCTGCCCGCATCTAGCGGCTTTCCGTGGCCTTCACCAGGTCTTCGGTCCATCGTGTGGGAGGTCTGTCTACGCTACTTACCTATTTGCGCTGAATCTTCGAAATGTGTTTTAATGCTGCAAATTTTGCTGTAATTAAACACAGTTTATACTATTAATGATAATTTTCGAAAAACCTAAAAAGTTTTAAGTACAAGCTTTTTAGGATCAAAGTATTCGGCAATGCTAATAAAACGAGCCCAAACTTGATGAGGTTGTGTCGTTTTATTGCGAAGTTCCTATGGCCACCATCCAGCTTCACCATCAAATCAGCACCATGTCATCATAATATTGCATTGTTACGCAATTTACACGTGTATGCAAAATTTCAGCTCAATCGGTAAACGAGAAGTGGATCAAATTTGATTTGCAAGATTTGATGACAAACATCGAGATAGGTGAAACTAAATAAATGCTTGTAAAAACAATAAACAGACGAAACCGATATAGCACTCACCGATGCAATTCTTACTGTCCCAGGACTCTCTCTGGTCTTTTTGTTACTTAACTCACAGGGTTTCAGTAGATTTTACAGTTTTTAGCATTTAGTTTTATTGTTTATAATATTATCTTGCCTTTCTGAGGGTGCAGAGCTGAAAAGCATAGACAACAGAAACTGAACAACAGAAACTAAAAAATGAATAACTTTTTCATACAACAAACCTACCATACAATGGAACTAAAAAATCTGCACTTCAAATATAGTGCGTGCCACTAAAGATGAGACTTGACACACCACGTAAGACATTAAAAAGACCTGCCAAGTGCGAGTCAGAACCGCACACGTTAGGTTCCATACCATCATACTAGATGGCGATAGTTTCTTCATGTTTCAAAAAAACACGTTTTTTGTTTGGAGGTTCCTCTTATATTTTCACTTTTTCTAATTTTTAGTATTTGTTGTTATAGCGGCAACAGAAATACATCATCTGTGAAAATTTCAACTGTCTAGCTATCTCGGTTCATGAAATACAGCCTGGTGACAGACGGACGGTCGGACAGCGGAGTCTTAGCAATAGGATCCCGTTTTTACCCTTTGGGCACGGAACCCCAAAAAGAAGGAATATTGTTTACAACGTGTACAACTTTATGTCAAAAGAAGCAAAGGATTATTGATAACTAAAACTATATTACATTATGGATAAATATTTCGTACAACTTTGTCTTTAATGTTGTACATGGTGTGTTAAGTCTCATATTTATTGGCACGCATTATACTAGGTAATAGAACAACTGGCCAACTCTGTATGAAGAGTTCAAAATCTTTTGTTCTCCGATTGTATAGGTTGCTTGGGAAAATTTGTTGTTACTTCAAAATTTGCCAATGATTCAATATCCCCAATTAATGTTCCTTCTTGTCTTCTATGGAAAGTCACAATGTGCTCATATTCCGTAGGTAGGATCCTATACATTGATATTCCTTCTCGTATATCTACCAGATACGCTAAAACTAACAGGTTTATGATATAGCAGGGATGTGAGCGTGCCTACAGCTCCGGGACCTACCTGGACAGTAGGTAGTGGTTCTCTTCCACGAGGCACTCGCCTTGCAGAGTACCGGGACAAGCCTCTTGGCGGCAAGACCTACTGTAACCGGTCCTTGTCTTCACCTTATGGTGTTGGCAGGAATAGCGGCCCTCACTGTATGCCCAAGGGTAGGAAAGTGGGAACGCTATATCATAAACCTATACATTGATAGTCGTAATTTAGGAACGGTGCGTTCCTACTCGCAGAGAGCAAAGGTAGATATTTCCGCCAGGCGAGGCGGTGTGCCTGGGGTCTGGCCGTGGCCCAATCGTTGATGATAGGTATCTGTATATATACTCAGCGCTGAAGAAATTCTGATAGCGCGTTCTAGATATCGTATTTATTTTGTTCTCTCTTTGTTTGTGTTAATGTTTAGTGGCGGGTTACTGCAGTTGCCGCCACAGTACAATACAATCACCATTTTCACAAAATAAACGCGACGTGGCCTAATCTAAGACGCAATACCGTCCCTTTGCCAGACGTCTGCATAATACAGGTGTTAGTAGGGCCGTCACGTGTCGATAATTAGATGAGCCTCGTCAGGGGTGCACAAACGCAGTTATAAGAAGGCTCCATCTCTTTTGTGGAAAGGTTGTATCTCTTTTGTGCCTTTTGTCGATAGGTGAGCAAGGTAAAGGAATAAATGTTTCTGGTCAGGATTAGTCCCTGTCTCGTTTTTACTTTCGAACGACGAACGACGACAAGTAAAAGAAAGTTATGTAATCGTCCGAAAATTCGGTTTTGTGATTTTGAGGAGACTTTGCTAAATGTCACTTATAGACATCAAAAGCACTAGAGAGTCGGTGGCGTAACGGCTAGGGCCACAGCCTCCTGTCCGGGAGGTCGTGGTTCAAATCCTGCCATGTAACAATGTGATTTCAAATTTAGATTTCATATGACGTTTATCCGACGCTCTTATGGTGAAGGAAAATATCGAGAGGAAACCTGCACACGCCTGAGAAGAAACTTGCAGGTTGTGTGTGAAGTCGACCAACCCGCACTGGGCCTGCTTGGTCGCCCTAAATCAGGGTAGTCTCAAACCCCCGAGGGGTTTGGGGGCGTATATAAGATGATAGATATATCAAAAAGGTCTTCGTTAATAAATGTGTATTTATGAATCTGTGTCTGTATCCCTGATTTCTGGAGAAACTGCTGAACTGATTCAGATGAAATTTTCAACATAGATGTTGGAAATTGTTTGTCAGAGGTATTTTAAAAATATATAAATTTAGAAATATTAATAGTACGCGCCATACAAAAAAAAGTTTAAAAAAACTGAAAAACGACTTCAAAATAAAATTTACTCAAAAGTATGAAATAATATTATTATACTTAAATACACGACATTAACCAACAATAACGAAATCAAAGGTAGGTATACGAATTAAATTAGGGGCTTAAATTTTCATAAACGGTTCATAAACGGTTCATAAACGATGAAGTTATCCACGAAAAAACATAAAAAAAAAAAATGGTCGAATTGAGAAACTCCTCCTTTTTAAACGACTTCAAAAAAGGAGGAGGTTTCTCAATTCGACCGTATATATTTTATTGAATGTTTTTTTTTTGAGAAGTCACTAAGGATCTTGATCAAATTTTTATTATCAAGAACACTTAAAACAACTCGTACAGTATGATAAAAGTGAAATGTATAAAAAAAACTTAAAAAAACTTTCTTCTCATACTTAGTGATCCTTACATGTGAAAATGTGTTCGTATTTTTGCTAACTTTTCATGCTTTAACATCTTAACCAATCTTGATGAAATTCTGTATACACGTAGCCGGTGTCATGAAGTGGGACGACTTTTTATCCCGTGAAAATAAAATAATCCGACACATTGGTCGATTTCTTTGAAATTGCAACGCAGCCATGGATTTTTGTGACTTTTTGCACGTATTTAGTTAAGGAAATGACAAACTACAAATAAACATAGCCTTAGATAGTTCCCATAGGGGTTCTGGGGCAAACTCATTTCCAGGCACGCGCACGTGGCGTTGCAACGGAGCAACGGACTGACGTGATTTTTTGCATAGAAATAGTTGAGGGTGTAGGAAGTGACATAAACTGCTAATCAGAATAACGATATAGTTCCCGAGGGACAGACAAAATGGACAGACTCCTTCCTGTGCGATGCAGACTCGCCAAGTCAGGTAAGCTGACGCATGTGCTGGGACCGGGAATTTATAACAAACTGCCGGTAGAAATCACAGAAGCTCCCTCATTAATGACTTTTAAGACGAAATTCAGGCGCTGGCTTATCGAGCACACCTTCTAAAGTTTACATGACTTCTTAAATTTACACAACGTGTAACTATTTTTAGTTTTATTTCTTTTCGTATAAATTTTTATGATTATGTACCTATTTTTTAAAATTTTGTGCAATATTGTCAATTTTTTTTACAATTTTATTATTTTGTATTCATATTTTGGATTCATTAGGATATGGAGAAAACGTATTTCTACGCTCGCGAGCCGGCTTGCGGCGAGCCGCACCACTCACCCTCAAAGACGATGTCAACGCAGGCGAAGCCGCGGGAAAAAGCTAGTACAAAATAACTTCAGATGAAGCTAAAGAGGAATTGATATATTCTCCGTTCGGGATATTCATTTACTCCTATATTTAAAAGCTTTAATTTAGCTTGCCGTGTTAGTAAGTTTGGAACAAATCTTGGAAGTTTAATTAGAACCACTTGCCGGTTTCCGATTGAGCTGAAATTTTACATACACGTTAAGTTTGGAGCAAAATGCATGGTTAGTTAAGTAACGATGGACTCCAAAAGATGGCGGGCTAGTTATTTTTTTATTAATATTTTTTATACACCTCCACGTCAAATTTTTCACCTCATTATCAAATGCACACCCCGGACACTCCATACAACGGTCGTGAAATGACATTTCTAAAAACAAATGACGGTGCAAACAACATCACGGCGAAATCCTATACGTTCGAGAACCAAACTGTATCAATCTGGGTGAGGTCGTAATCTAAAGAGCGGCAGGGAGTGTCCATACTGTATGTTAGTACTAATATGTATACTTTGATATGGGTATCAAATAAAAGGGTTTGTTAAGAAGAATACACAATATTTAAAATTATTTTCAAATATGGGCTTGTAAATAAAAGTTTTTCGGTTTTTTGAAAGTTATTTATACTTTATGTACAGGATGTTCAAAGAGTTATTTATACTTTATGTACAGGATGTTCAAAAAATTATTTATACTTCATGTACAGGATGTTCAAAAAGTAAAATAGGTACGTACATTATTGGAGGCAAGCATGACGCTCGGTAAACAAGATCACACTCAATATTTATGTGTGCTATCGAGCATAATGGACGGCGTGATTTAGTGCGGAGAGGCAAGTGGTCGCGGTCAGGTGTCGATTTATTGACCCCCTGATTATTGGTGATAGCCCCGGGCGAGGGGGGAGCGGGAGGGGGGGGGGACTGACCGGGGGCGACGAGTTGGCAGTGTTGGGGCTTATAGTGAAGTATCGGAACATTTTGTAAAACTAAAAGAGAACGTAAAATAAAGTTTGAGATATTAAAGTTAATTTCTTTTTTTATCATCGCTACTCCATTCAAAAAAAAGACGTGTGGCACTCGGGGACTGCCGCGGTAAAGCTATTGCATAGAATTATTTATCAACTTATGCAATTATATATTTTTTTATTTTTTATTTATGCATTTATGCAGTATTTACCAGTACCCTGTAGTTCTTGGGGCGCGGGATGTTTATGTAATAAATTAACACTAAGAAAGTTCATCATCATCATCATAATCATCATCCGCCATCATCAATCGCCATCATCAATCGCCATCATCAATCCCCATCATTAATTGCCATCATCAATATCGCCATCATCAATATCGCCATCATCAATATCACCATCATCAATCGCCATCATCAATCGCCATCATCAATCGCCATCATCAATCGCCATCATCAATCGCCATCGCCATCGCCATCATCATCATCATCACCATGATGGATAGATAGATGGCACTGTAAGTTTTTTAGAACTCAATATATATATTTTTTTGCAGTGTCAGGTTTTAGTTTCTTTACGAAATTTCTTGATTCGGTCCCCTCAAAGCCCGCGTTAATAGCTATACAATAGCTTAAAATACCTATTCAACAATAACGCACCCGAAGGGCTGCAATTGAAAATATATTTTTTTACTCATGCTATTATAGTATGAAACGTATCGTGTCGCTAAACACAACAAATGTACAGCAACGTTGTGCATAATTTATCGCAGAGTCTGCATACACAAAATACCGTAACACCATAGTCTGCATACACAAAACACCGTAACACCATAGTCTGCATAAACAAAACACCGTAACACCGTAGTCTGCATACACAAAACAACATAACACCGTAGTCTGTATACAAATACGGTCTCATAATATGGGGGAACAGTACTAATGTCAAAAAGGTTTTTATCGCTCAAAAAAAGTGTGTCCGTGCCATATTCGGTGTTTCACAAGATATTTCATGTAGGCCCCTATTTTGAAACTTAAAAATACTGCCACTACCTTGTCTTTATATACAAGAAATGGCAAAAGTATTTAAACAAAATCAACAAGTGTTCTACAGAATAGTTAGAGACGTATCAGTCTGAAATAAGAGGAATCCTGACAGGTTATTAACGGATGAAATTCCCAAAACAACGCGATTTCAGAAAAATTGTTACTGGATGGGCCACATAATATACAATAAAATACCGCAATCGATTCGGGAATTGCCCTTTAACAAGTTTAAGGCAACATTGCATGAGTGGCTTCTTCAGAACATGTTTTATTCCGTTGACGATTTTCTAATGCATAAGCAATGTAAATCTGTAGTATCATTATTTTATTTGAATTATGAATTTGGAAAATGTTGAATAATTACTTGGACCTACTTTATTTTATTATATTATTTTTGTACTTACAAAAAATATTTGCATGCTAATAACATTTAAGTAGCTAAATAAGTGATTCTGAAACTATTGTAAGACCTTTATACATACCTTATTTAAAAGCAAATAAAGCATTCTATTCTATTCTATAAAAAAAACCGTAACACCGTAGTCTGCATACACAAAACACCGTAACACCGTAGTCTGCATACACAAATTACCGTAACACCGTAGTCTGCATACACAAAACACCGTAACACCGTAGTCTGCATACACAAAACACCGTAGCACCGTAGCCTCCATACACTAAACAACATAACACCGTAGTCTGCATACACAAAGCACCGTAACACCGTAGTCCGCATACACAAAGCACCGGTCTGCATAGACAAAACACCGTAACACCGTAGTCTGCATACACAAAACACCGTACATCGTAGTCTGCAGACACAAAACACCGTGACGCCGTAGTGTGCATACACAAAACACCGTAACAAAGTAGTGTGCATACACAAAACACCGTGACACCGTAGTCTGCATACACAAAACACCGTAACACCGTAGTCTGCATACACAAAACACCGTAACAACGTAGTGTGCATACACAAAACAACGATAAACAAAGGAAACATTACGCTTACTTCGAAGCAAAGATTAAAGTAATATAATAATATGACGATAAAAAATTTCTTCTTTTTGAGAGCGTCGGTTGCGTAACGACTAGGGCCGCCGCCTCCTGTCCGGGAGGTCGTGGTTCGAATCCCGCCACGTACCAATGTGATTTCGAACATGTACGTTTATCCGACGAAGTGAAGGAAAACATCGTAAGGAAACCTGCACATGCCTGCGAAGAAACTCACAGGTTGTGTGTGAAGTCGACCAACCCGCACTGGGCCCGCGTGGTCGACTAAGGCCCGATCGCCCTAATTCAGGTAATTCAGGGTAGGCTCGAACTCCTCGGTGGGGACGTTTATGAGCTGATATGATGATGAAAAATTTTTAACAATAATTTGGGGTTGTTTGACGTAGAAGAGAGAGATGGGAGTTACATTATTATTTACTGGCCTTAAAAAGAACCCCTTTCAGAAAATAATGCAAACCCCGAAATCGAAGGTTGGAAAAAGTCATTTTTCTGCGGTTGAAACTGCAATACATTTTTCAATTAAAAAAAAATATATATATTTCAATATGTCTGCTACAAAGTGAGGAGGCCAAAACACGATCTAATAAAAAAAAATTCGATGGAAAAAAATTGCAAAGTTCGCTTTAATTTTGTCAATTTTTGCTGTTTTAGCTCACAAAAACCAGTGTTAATTCACAACAAGTAGACATAGCACCTTATTCTTTTTCTCTCTTATTTTACAATAAAATCTTGACATATAGTCGGACTCACTTTTTTTGCTAAAATGCCTATATCTAAGCCAAAAAAATAAAACATTGAAATAGTACATAAAAGTGTGGTTATTTTCTTTACTCTTTACACATAAAGAAAAAAACAGAGACAACTGTTCTGAGCCATACCTCGCTTTAAGGAGTATTCTAGCTCAGACTTAATATATTTATATTCTGCGAAGAACTTCAAAACAACAATCAAACAATAATGTGGGGTTGTTTGTCGTAGAAGAGAGAGATGGAAGGTACATTATTCAGATTTTTATTCTCTAATAATGAACTACTCAGTGCAGTAGGTGTTTAAAGTCCTTATTTACAAAGTTTAGTTAAAACCAGTAAAGCCATTTTTGAGAAAAAATAACAAACAACCTAAGTTCGTATGGCAGGTACTTTATTGCAATTTTTCCCGGAATAACGAACAACGGCGTATAGTATGCCATAAAAAGTTACAGTAACGTACAGAGTATCATCAAAATCGTAAGCCATTTTTTTTTAAAAAAAAAGGATTTTTTACTATAGTAGCAGCAACAAAAAATCAAGAGGAGAAGTTTCAGATAAAAAAATTCTGAAAATATAAAAATAACATTGCCCTACCAAAATTTTACCCAAATCCGTCTTGTAGGTTAGGCACTAGACCAACGGTCGGACACACAGACACGCAAACACACGCACAAATATTTTTTAGATTCTTTTTTTTCGTACAATTTGGGAAATCAAACAGCTAACAAACTAGATGGTTTCAGCCTTTACAGATTTCCACAGCTAGATTTGTGTAAGACAATCGATCAAAATCTCAACTTCAATTTTTTTGAAATCACAATATCTACCTGCCTTCTTTAGTCCTTCATCGCTCGAAAGTAAATATTATCTACTTTTATTTATTTCACACTTAAAAGCGTCGGTGGCGTAACGGCTATTACCACCACCTCATGTCCAAGTCTATTCAAAGGGAGGTTTTGCCGTAATAGCCACGCTTGGCAGGCGGGTTGGCCATCGCAGTGTGGTTGCAGGTATGTTGCAATGCGCGAAAAGGACGCTGCTGCCCATCCTCCGGTTTCAAGTCCCTTAGTCGACTCTTACGACCCCCATTGGGAGAGATGGCCGTATTCTGAGCCGGGAGCCATACGGCAATGCGAGCAGCGAAGGGGCGGTCATCGTGGAAATCCTTGGGGGAGGCCTTTGTCCAGCAGTGGACGTTTTTTGGCTGATATGATGATATACGTTCATCCAAAAGGAAAACATCGTGATGAAACCTGCACACGCCTGCGAAGAAACTCGAAGGTTGTGCATGAAGTCGACCAACCCGCACTGGGCCCGCGTGATCGACTAAGGCCCGATCACCCTAATTCAGGGTAGGCTCATGGCCCTGGATGGGGACATAAACGAGATAATATGATGATTTAATTCTTAAGCAATGAGATCTATAACTTACCTATTTTAACTATATAATTTGGTTCAATAATATGGTAGTTATTACGCTGAGCCTGAGTGTGACGAAAGGACGAACAGTCATACAGAACGATCTTTTTAAGGGTTCCTCGTTAGACTATTTAGCCCTGAAAGTTTAATCTATTAATATAATAAAACTGTAACGGGGCCGTGTCTGTACATGAAATATTTTTGGAAAATAATAACTGTGGTGGACATTACTAACGATACAGAGGCCAAAACAACAACTTTTGGAATTTTTGTCTGTCTGTCTGTCTGTCTGTCTGTCTGTCTGTCTGTCTGTCTGTATGTTCGCGCATCACGCAAAAACTACCAGGCCGATTTTGATAAAATTTTGTATGGTGGTTCCTTATAGCCCGGGTTAACATATAGGATACTTTTTATCCCAGAAAATTCAAGAGTCCCCGTGGGAAAATCAAAAGTATTCATTTATAGAGTGGCTCACCACGCAAATATGGCTTGACCTATTTTAATCAAATTTTACACGTTGATACCCTTATCGCAAACTAAAACTGGGACATTGTGAATCCCAAAAAAATTAGGGTTCCTACAGGAATGCAAAAAATTGTATCTTTAGAATGACTCGACGTAACAATATGAAACCTTTACATTGGGATGGGGTGTTTTGACCATCATTGTATAGTCGGGTATTCTTTATCCCGGAAAACTAAAGAGGTCCCGTGGGAAATTATCTATCGATACATACAATAATAACAAAAGTGTACTTTTTTCTATATATTAGTTACACATACCAAACATTATAATCATAGTAGCACAATGTCAATAGATGGCACTGCAGGGATGATAAAACGCGCTTAAGTTGTATTAAAACATTAAAATATTATTTCATACTTTTGAGTGGATTTCTTTTATGTATTTTTCAGCATACGCTACTTTAAACTCTGGATCTATGGTACGTAGCGTTGTGTTTCATAGACGAACAGAGAGGTATTTTTTACAGATTCCAATCGTGTAAAAAAATAAAAACACATAAATCGAGTTTAACATCTTTTAACAGGAGGCACAGATATGGGAACTCTTCTGACGGCGACTATTTGCGTGTGGCAGTTGCTCTCCGCCTGCAATATCAATATCTGTGAACCTCATCAATGTATTTGCGGGTCCTCGGTGGAGGCAATTGGCCATCACTCACTGAGGTGCAGTCGTGTTTGTGAAGATTAAACGTCACCAATTCCTTAATGACCTCACTCGGAGGGCACTGGTCTCGGCCAGATGGAATATTCCATCTTTGATGCAGCCGCCGGCCGGGCTTTAGTCGATCTGATGGCAAAAGGCCGGAGGGTTTAAGTACTCGGTCTTGGAGGCAAATTACTGCTTTGTGCCGCTGGTCTGTGAGACAACCGGCTGCTGAACCCTCAGAGGCCTTTGCCTTCATAAAGAAGTTTGGCCTTCGCCTTCGAGAGAGGAGATGTGACGTGAGGTCCTACCTGCTGCTAAGGTTGTCTATTGCCATCCAGCGCGGCAACGAGAAGTGCGTCTTGGGCTCCTTTACCATATTAATATTGTTAGGAAATTTTATTACTAGATTGATACCTATAATGATTTGAATTAGTTTTTTGATAATATTTCATCATATCAGTTTATATACGTCCTCACCAAAGGGCTCGACCTGCATTGAGTTAAAGCGATCTGGCCTTAGACGATCACGCGGGCCCATGGCGGGTTGATTGACTTCACACATAAGCTTCGAATTTCATCGCAGGCGTGTGCAGGTTTCCTCACGATGTTTTTCTCACCGTAAGAGCGTCGGATAAACGTACATACCAGTATGAAATCGATATTCGTATAGATATTGGTAAGTGGCAGGATTCGAACCACGGCCTTCCGGACAGGAGGTAGTGGCTCTAACCGTTTTGCCACCGACGCTCTATATTTTATTTAAGATTTAGAAATCTTTACTTTATATTATAAATGTGAAAATATGGTTGTTTGTTTGTTACCTATTCACACTTCAACACCTCTACCAATCTTGATGAAATCTAAAACAATACTCTTTGTTCGTTTTATTTAAAATCGTAACGAAAAAATGGATTGGTGTGATTTTTAGAACAGAGATGAGGTGGAAAATGATATAATTTACTAAAAAGTATATCCTGACATAGTTCCCGAGGGATCTGGGGACAACTGTTTTCTACGCTCGCGCACGTCGGTGGCGTCGCAACGGAGCTACGGATTAAAGTGTTTTTTTGTATAGAATTTGTTGAGGGGGTGGGAAGTGACAAAGACTGCTAATCCGAATAGCCCGATACAGTTCCTGAGGTACCTGGTGAAAACTCATGTCCACACTTGCGAGCTGATTGCGGCTCGCGCACCACTCACCCTCAAAAAGAGTCATAAAAGCTATGTCCACGTGGGCGAAGCCGCGGGCAAAAGCTAGTTACACATATTTGTGTTATTGCAAACCATAAACAAGACAATGTTTTTTAATTGTCGATAAAATTGGGTCTACTTTGACCCTCTTTCATATGTGCACTTTATAAACACTCACCCTGTATTTACTTACTTCATTATTATGTTTGTTAGCTTAAACGTTTTATTTTTGTTTTTCTTTATTGATTCATTGTTATCTACATAAATTATTCTGCACTCTAGATTTTATTGCATGCTCTAAATTCTAAATTATTCTCTTTGTTCGTTTTAAATAGGCATCAGTTATATGTTCATGTGTAATGGGTTCCCACGATACAGGCTCAGCCTAGCGTGGGGACCACTGTGTCAATTTTGTATGTATATCGTACGTTTTTAAATAAAATATATTTGAATTTGAATTAAAAAAATCAGGGACTAGTCACACACGGACATTTGACCCCAAACTTGGGTTCACTGTACCTACTATGGGAATCATAAATAAATAAATCTTTATTGTACAGGAGAAAGATTACAAAGACTGTGAACCTTAACTCCTAAACTAGGTAGAAACCTGTATTTCAAGAGGTAATGACTCCCCTGCTGTAAATTACAATATTTAAATTTCTATTGTAACTATATAATTAGATACTCTTAAATTAGGTTATTTACAAAAGCAAAATAAATAAAGAACTGAATTAGGTAAAAAAAATAAAAATATCTTAACTTAATGAACAAGAAATAGTTTTTTCGAAGATATGCGTGTGTCACTGTGTGTGTGTGTGCGTGCGTTTGTATGTGTGCGTGTGTGTGTGTGTGTGTGCGTGTGTGTGTGTGTGCATGTGTGTGTGTGTGTACGTGAGCCTGTGCGTGCATGTGTTTTATGCTATTATATCGAAAAGGTTTTCAGTGTCACTGTAGTTCAAGGACTTCAACCAAAATAAAATGAGCTCCTTAATATTATGGTTATTTAACCTTCTTATTTCTGCATATTTTTTGTCTTTACTATAATAGGAGCTTAGTTTACTATAAAGGCGAGGAGCTAAGAATTCGATGAAGAGGTTTTTTGCGATTTTAGCAAAGTCGTAGAACAAAAGTTGTTAAATATGATGAGTAGAACCCCAGTTAACGGGACCTACACCAATAGTTACCCCAGTATACGTTTACAGAAATTATTTATTTACATTTCTGTATGTACATACGTTTTAATACATTCATATCACATCACATCAGCTCATATATATGTCCCTACCGAGGTGCTCGAGCCTACCCTGAATTAGGGCGATCGGTTCTTAGTCGACCACGCGGGCCAAGTGCGGGTTGGTCAACTTCACACACAACCATCGAGATTTTTCGCCGATGTGTGTAGGTTTCCTCACGGTGTTTTCCTTCACCGTAAGAGCGTCAAATAATGGTACATATGTGATCGCAATTCGAAAACACATTGCTACGTGCCAGGGCTCCCGGATAGGAGGTAGCGTCCCTTGCCGTTTCCCCACCGACGCTCTTCATCCCATTCATATACTCCTATAGAAATTGAACACCCAGAAACAGAGGCAACAAACCTGGCCGTCACACAAATGTTTGCCCTGGGTGGGAATCGAACCCGAGACAGGAGCGCTGCCGCTGGACCAACGGGTCAGTCAAACTACAAAAACAAGGGTTAAACTGCCAACTGGATTAACAGAACTAATCAAGGAAACACCTCTAATCTGCAGGTCGAGTTAAGGGGCCCGCTATAAACGCAGCCGTACAATCTAGAGGCACAGTATTACGATATGGCTTACAGTAGCGCAACGCCTTTGATGTCGCACGATGCCGCCACCGGCATAGGTACTAGCCCATACTAGCCTATAGCCACCCTGTCAAACTCGCGGAGTTTTAAATCAAACTTCTCTACGAAAATTAATAGTATTTTTTGCAATAAATAAAAATTAAGATGAATATTAATTTCTATTTTAATTAGAGAAAATTTATGATTTATTTATTTATTAATATATTCATTATTAATTAGAACTATTTGTTTCAACTTTTAAATATATTTTTTTATTAATCAACTTTTTATTATAAATATCCAGTAATTAAAAATTCCATATTAATCTTTTTTTTATCTCTTGGAGGTTTACCCTCCTTTATTAGATTTTTACCAAAATGAATTTTTATTAATTTTCTTAGATATAATAAATTTTACTTTTTAATTTTAATTTTTATTATAATAAGATTAACTCGCGGAGTTTGACAGGCTGTGCCCCGCCGCCCGCTGCCCCGCAAGTACCCTTCCGTTGCTCTGCGTAAGTACATTCGTTGCGCTACTGTAACCCGCTATATTGTAATACTGTGCTAGAGGTCAGAGGTTGCGTTCTTGTTAGAGGTCCCTCGGGAAAAGCCGAGATGAAGGTAGATACTAAATATAGTACACAATTGAGTAACATCTTGGAGAATGTTTGTGAAAAAAGGTAAAAAAAGTAATGCTGAAAATAAATCACCACCAATTTTTAACCGCCTCCGTGGCGTAATGGTTAGTCCATTCGCTTCACACCAGAAGGTCGCGGGTTCGATTCCCAATGGGTCATCTTGTAAGACTCGGTTTGGTTGGTAGAAGGGCATTTTCTAAGCCCGCCTGGCTAGCTACCTACCACCATCTTATTTAAGTCTTGTCGCTAAACATCAGTGTTAACAACATTGATGTGTTCCGGTTTGTAGATAAGATAGTCAGTTCTCCATTGCGTTGGGGAATCTTGGTAAGCCCGCTTCAAGCCATCTTTGGCATCATCGTTACTTACCATCAGGTGAGATGATGCAAAGGGCTTACCAATTATGAATTTAAAAAAAGAACATGAATCTGAACGATACAGATATCAACAACCTATTGTAGAAGTTAATTCAAGTTCTCACATGGTTCCAAGGGAAGGGCAAGTAGCTTCCAGGTGTTTGTTGATAAATGATTATACTCTGCTAAAATTAAGTGACAGTGGGCTCTTATACTTATCGGTATCTTATACTGATCGGGCCTTATTCGACCACGCGGGCCCAGTGCGGGTTGGTCAACTTCACACACAATCTCCGAGTTTCTTCGCAGATGTATGCAGGTTTTCTCACAATGTTTTCTTTCACCGTAAGAGCATCGGATAAACGTACATATGAGATCTAAATTTGAAAACACATTGGTACGTGGCAGGACTCGAACGACGACCTCCCGGATAGGAGGTAGCGTTATGAATCACACAAAAGTCAAACAGGTAGGTGAGTACCTAATTTATCGTAATTTTACTGAAAATACAAACCAGTTTCTCTTCAAATCTAAAATTGGATTTGTCCGATTGCGCTTGTTTTAACACAATGGTGAAAAATCGTCGATTCCTCTGATGGAATCCTTGGAGTTTCACCAAACAATTCTTTGGATAAACATTCCTTAGAGACAAGCTTTTTAGGTTTCCGTAGGGTAAAAGCCGGTAAAGTTGCCACACTTTTTAAAATCACTCTATATCTCTCAGTACAAAAATCAAAATACTTTGTTTGTAAAACTGGCCGGTACTTTAATTAAAAAATTAACAAATTTAGGAAGAGTAAAATACATTACCACATTTAATATTTTCAGAGTATAAGCGATTTTTGCGAACCTATATATTTTCGGACACCTATCCCTTTTAGGGGATAGTTGCCTTATCCATGTAAATTACGTTAAGGATGGATGTACCGCCGAGAAACAGGACGTCTAATTTATCGCATTTTGCCTTTTCATGCCATCGCACAGAGACATGAAATATGGTTAACTTAGTGGCAGTAAGAGAGTCTTTCGATAGATTAATAAAATAGTTTGCAATTCATCCGCGAAACTAGAGTAATTACAATCGGGGCAACTATCCTCGTTTTACACTATAAGAAAAGTTTTGTTTTGTTTTTGCTCTATAGTAAAAACGTTTATACATCATCATCATCATCATCATATCAGCCGAAGGAAGTCCACTGCTGGACATAGGCCTCCCCCAAGGATCTCCACGACGACCGGTTCTGCGCTGCCCGCATCCAGCGGCTTCCCGCGACCTTCACCAGGTCATCGGTCCACCGAGTGGGAGGCCTGCCTACACTACGCTTTCCGGTGCGTGGTCGCCACTCGAGAACTTTACTGCCCCAACGGCCATCTGTTCTACGAGCAATGTGCCCCGCCCACTGCCACTTAAGTTTAGCAATTCTGAGAGCTATGTCGGTTACTTTGGTTCTCTTACGGATCTCCTCGTTTCTGATTCGATCACGCAGAGAAACTCCGAGCATAGCACGCTCCATTGCCCTTTGGGTGACCTTGAGCCTATACGTTTATACATACAAGCGTGAAATTTGGTTAATACAGTACCTATCCTAAAGAATAACAATAAAATATTAAAATCCGGCCAAGTGTGAGTCGAAAACGTTAAGGATCCAGAACTGATGAAAAAACCAGCATTTATCTGTAGCTCGCGTTGATGTATTTTGTTTGTAATGATTAGGTATCATTATTATACTTTATAGTGGTAGTACATGGGTGGTACGAAACCCTCAGTGTATGAGTCCGACTCGAACTTGGCTGTTTTTTTTCTGCTTATATACCAAAATGTGAGTACGATTTTTTTTATTGCCAGATGTAACAGGTTAATTGAATGTTGGCAGTAACCGAGATGGCAAAGATCAGGAGTGAGTAGATATGTACGAGGTAGTGTTAAGGTAGCACCGGTGTCGGAGAAGATAGAAGTTACCGATTTATATTGTTTGGCAACGTACGCAGAAGAGAAAAGGCGCACACGGTTCGAGGAGTTATATGGACATAAGGATGGAGAGATTTTTTATATTTTTTATTACCCCTGGCATCATCTTACGTGATGGTGAGTGACGATGATGCCGAAGATGAAAGCGGGCTTAACAAGATTCCTCATCGCAATGGGGATCCTATCTTCCATCTTCCTATCCTCAAGCCGGAACACATAACGAAAGGAAGAACAAAGAAGCAATGGTAAAAAGGATATGGAAGAGTGTGGAGCGACGCAGGGACCAACCGGAATGAGACCAGAATGGAAGCAAGGATAAAAAGAAGAAGATGATGATAAAGAGTAACATGGAAATGCAATCATCGACACATCTACTTTTACACTAGATATATAAAAATCTACTCATGCAACACGCAAAGTAGAACGAAGATGTGATTAAAAAGGATATGGAAGAGTGTGGAGCGACGCAGGGACTAACCGGAATGAGACCAGAATGGGAAAAAGGAAGTAAACGAAGCTATGTACATTGGTACCACTTTAATGGCAAGAAAGAAGAGATCGCTTGTTAGCGATAAGACCGCCTATATGTACAACTTGCTTAATCATTGTATCTTTTTTTTTCTCTTATGTTTTGCAATAAAGTGTATTAAATAAATCAATCAATCTAAACAAACATATATATGATAAAAAAAAATCATATTCAGAGGATAATAAAACTCTTTTCATAAACTGTCTATACCTCCATATGACAAAAAAGATTTTGTAATCTTCTGAAGACTAAGTATGTACTTTCATACATATAGATGGAGCTAAAGAAGTTTTACTTCAGTCGTGTAGTCTAAACCACACTCATATATTTTTTTGGTAGAATACCTCCTTCTATAAATATATCAATTAGTTTATAACGGCTCAATCGGAAACGACTTGGTCATCTTAACAAGAGGTTCCGGGTTAAAATCCGGAAGGCCAATGTACCAATGAGTTTGTCGAGGCTTACGTACATATATTACCGATTGCTTTAACGGTGAAGGAAAACATCGTGAGGAAACCTGCACATCTGATTCAAGATGTGTATGTAGGTCGCGTTCCACACATCTGTAGGTGTAAATCTAAATGCCCTACATGGGACCGCAGGTGATGCTAAGTACGATACCAGGCCACTGCCGTCTATCCCTTGGATAGCACGGTTAATCGTGACACACGATAAGACAGAGAGAGAGAGAGAGAGATAATAAACCAAGTACTTATGTACCTACCTAGGTACACTTTTGCACAGCTTTTGGTTGGTCAATTTAAATTATTGAAATACTGTGTAAAGCTATCACTATGGAAAAAATAATATTTTTAAGTAATAAAAAATCGATTTAATTTAAAACAATTTTAAAAATATTACCACTTTTGATGTAAAAAAATATACTGTAGACCCTGTTTTTGGCAATTATTGCAAAATTTCTCGAAAACAAATGGAGTTCATAAATCATAAAATTTATCGATATAAAATTATTTCAAAATAAGTTCTTTGGTTAACAAATGAATCAAATACTACGTTTGTACGGGATTTATAAACTCCAGCGGGCTCTTAAGTTGAATGAAACCAAAACACAAAAATCGGTGACTGTAACACCTTTCATTTTAATTGATTTTTTTTTAAAACTTTTTGAAATTGAAGAAAAGTCATAAAAACAAGTAAAAATCGAGAATTGGGCGTTCCGTTTCAACGTAACAGCGGCGTTGAAGCCCGCGTTGATTTGAACTTAAAATGAATAGACATAAGTTCGATATTATTTTAACATTGTATCAACCTGCTTGGATTGATTCATCTTAAAGCCTTAAGTTAAATAAATATATATCTAGAGAAGCAATGCCTTTTTACGTCTCGACCAAGTAGTGAAGTCAAGTAACATAATAATATTGTAAGACGTAGCTGGGAAAAACAAATTGTGTCAAAATAACACTATATTTGTCTCACTCTTAATACCTTAGTAACCCGTGATGAGGAGTATGCCGTAAAGCACACTTCACGTGGGATCATGTACGTGACAGAATCTCTCTCTGGAGATAAAAAAAACTCATTGTTATTTTACAAAAAACGTAATATAAATAATGTTTGAAAATATTTATTTAAAACTAGCTGTTTCCGGCGGCTTCACCCACGTTGACAACGTTTCTGACTTTTAAAGGGTGCGCAGTGCGCTTGCGGCTCGCGAGCGTGAAAAAGGAAACCTATATGTTAATCGAGATCCTAATCTGTCTACCTACCAAATTTCAGCCAGATCCATTCAGTAGTTTTTGCGTGAAAGAGTAACAAATACATATCCATACATCCATACGTTCTTACAAACTTATAGTATTTTTTAGTTTACGTAGGTAATAGGGATGACGAATGCTAGTCATCTGATTTAATTTTTATCATCTGTCAAAACGACATTTTGTTATAAAAATGTTTGAAATACCTACGCGTGACGTCATAGTTTTGCAGCGTCATTTATGTACTCTTTTGTGATTTTGGTGAATTAAAAATCGAAGACTTGATGGAAAACAAAACGCTTAAGGTTTTCCGAAGTTTAAGTAGGAGGGCAATTTAGTGATCAAGAGTTCGTAATTAATTTCTGATGGTGTCGTCATCCCTATTCCTCTTTATTTAAATAAGTCCTTATTCACAACCCAAATTTAAAGAAACACAAAAACTATCGTCTCACAAAAATAGAGATTCCTAAACTTTATAAAAATGAATTGTTTTCATTTGTTTTTGAAACTGTAAACTAACACCTTGGTTTCATAGTGATTGCTAAAGTCCAAAGTTCATCTAGTAGAGAGCTCTCATCGCTTAGTGTCAGGAGATAACACTGAAATATGATGTTTTCTAACCCCCAGTGCACCTATAGGAAGTCATACAAAAACACGATTTTACAATGTGAATTTTTAAACTAAAATTCTTTAGGGGTAACACAGGATAGAACCAGAATAGTTGCCCCAGGAGTATACTTGCCCCGATTGTAATTACTCTAGTTTTGCAGATGAATCGCAAGCAATTTTATATACTATTTTTTACTAACCGTCTAAACATACACACATCCCCACGCACACACACAGACACACACTAAAACACATTGCACATGCTTTTTGTACTTACCTTTATTTTGTTAAATCCTCACTTAAAAGGATTGGTTGACATCGCATACTTTGTTCCTATGTCTGCAAGCTGACTGCTAAGGTACAGGCTTTTTCTAGCCTAGTTTAGTATCCAGAGTTCTAATAGGTAGATCTAATATGTACAACTAAAATTCAGACTTTGTTTTTCTACTTGTAAACTTTTTGTGAAATATGTATATTTTTTAAATTAAATTATCGAAAAACCCTGCAACTACCACTAATTTGACCATGTCTCTGTGCGATTGCATGGAAAGGCAAAATGCAATCAAATTTTTTGCGGGATAGATGTCTTGTTTCTCAGCGGTAGATCTATCCTAAATTTAATTTAAATGGATTAGGCAACTATCCCCTTTGTGGGATATACTTCCCAAAATATAGAGATACGCAAAAATAGCTAATACTCAGGAAATATTAAAGATCATGTTTTTTACTCTTCATAAATTTGTAGGTAAAAAATTAAAGTACCGGCCAGTTTTACAAATAAATTATTTTGATTTTTGTACTGATGATGCCAAGGGCTTACCAATTTTTTTTATATTTTTTTATTCTCTATTGGTAAGCCCTTGGCATCATCTCACCTGATGGTAAGTGACGATGACGCCGAAGATGGAAGCGGGCCTACCAAGATTCCCCAACGCAATGAGGATCTGGCTATCTTATCTTCAAGCCGGAACACATCAACACTAATGTTTGGCGGCAAGACTTAGATAACATGGTGGTAGCTAGCCAGGCGGGCTTAGAAAACCACCAACCAAACCGAGTCTTACAAGTTGACCCCGCCGGGAATCGAACCCGCGACCTCCTGGTGTTAAGCGAATGGACTAACCATTACGCCACGGAGACGGTAAAAATTGTGAATAAAAAAAAGTATCGTGGATCATGAACCATAATCCTATTATACGCACAAACTTTGACAAATAATTGGTTAAAGCGCACAAATAAAAGAACAAATTTTTTTCCGCGCTTCT
This sequence comes from Coleophora flavipennella, assembly GCA_947284805.1. Classification (NCBI taxonomy): domain Eukaryota; kingdom Metazoa; phylum Arthropoda; class Insecta; order Lepidoptera; family Coleophoridae; genus Coleophora; species Coleophora flavipennella. The sequence goes on from OX369297.1 coordinate 5,391,356, forward strand.
CACACGTTACCGCGAAACTAAAACCATAAGTGCCTACCTGACTTTTCCCTCACACATTCCTATTTTTCAATGCAGATGCCAGAAAGGTTAGTCAGGTCGGGGGGTCACGGGAAATAGGCGATGACCCCCCGGCCGCGTGAGTTACGACTTCGCTAATACGCGCCGAGTGCGACTTTATCTGCGTTGGCTTTTGGGGATGTGGGTTTGAATAAGTGAGGAAAAGCGCTTATTTTCTAAGGTGAATGGTGAATCTTTTTTGTGAAAGTTAATGAATATTTCGGTTAACTTTCAGGTAAAAAGGAAAAAAAAAGAATAATTTCGAAACCTAAACACTTTTAGGTATACAAGCCGCCTCCTGTCCGGGAGGTCGTGGTTCGAATCCCGCCACGTACCAATGTGATTCCGAATTTAGATTTCATATGTACGTTTATCTGAAGGTCTTACGGTGAAGGAAAACAACGCGAGGCAACCTGCACACGCCTGCGGAGAAACTCGCAGGTTGTGTGTGAAGTCGACCAACCCGCACTGGGCCCGCGTGGTCCCGATCGCCATAATCTAGGGTAGGCTCGAGCCCCTCGGTGGGGACGTATATGAGCTGATATGATACAAGCTTTTAATACTGCATTGTCATGCGATATACATATGCATGCAAAATTTAAAGTGGGTCAAATTTCGTTCGCCAGATTTCATTACAGACACCTGGACAGGTGAAACTAAATAAAAGCTTGTAAAAAATAACATTGTTTAGAAGGGCCATTAATTTAATTACTTTAAGATTAAAAGTGTCAATTACAAATGATACTTCAATAATACCTGTAATAAAACCTAACATTTTATTAGTATTTCACTCACTCTTAAAGTTTACTTACGTGAAAATCTGAATTTCCCTAACATGCCTACATCATGTTTAGGGCTCTATAATATTCAAACTAGAAATCCTGACTTCGCCATGTCCGTCTGTCCATCGCTATATCTGGCTTTACTCAAAGACTTCTATAGCTATAAAGCTGAAATTTGGTATCATCATATCAGCCGAAGGAAGTCCACTGCTGGACATAGGCCTCCCCCAAGGATCTCCACGACGACCGGTTCTGCGCTGCCCGCATCCAGCGGCTTCCCGCGACCTTCACCAGGTCATCGGTCCACCGAGTGGGAGGCCTGCCTACACTACGCTTTCCGGTGCGTGGTCGCCACTCGAGAACTTTACTGCCCCAACGGCCATCTGTTCTACGAGCAATGTGCCCCGCCCACTGCCACTTAAGTTTAGAGATTTTTTGCCAATTAAGTTTGAAATTTGGTATAGTATTCAAAAATATATGCTACCTTCACCGTAGGAAAACATCGTGAGGAAACCTGCACACGCCTGCGAAGAAACTCGTCGACCAACCCGCATTGGGCACGCGTGGTCGACTAAGGCCCGATTCAGGGTAAGCTCGAGCCCCTTAGTGGGGACGTGTATGATCTGATATGATGATATGCTACCTACCTCCCCTATGTTAAGTGGGGGTAATTGTTTTTCATGTACCCCAGCGTGTAGGGTAGGTTCGTTAAATACGAGTAGGTCTTTTAAAATTATTAAGTGCGAAAATTTTTTTATGAATGATTATATTATTATTTTTTTAATCAAAGTGGTGATGTTTGTAAGAGTTAGATGTTCTCCCCCACCCCCTACCAGCTAAAAAGCTATATAAAGGGTTTTCCATTAAGGACATAACAAAAAAAAACTTGAATAAAACACACAATTTTTAAGATTTTGAGCTCAAATTTATTCCAGGTGTTGTTGAATAGTTACATTTTAAGAATGAAATTCGATTTCGGCCATATGGCCACCACGGCTCGATTTACAGCGGTGGATTCTTTGAACAAAATTTTCGGCAACTCTGGCACATAATTCGACTGGAACGTTGCGAATTTCACGTATGATGTTGTCTCTGAGCTCATTTATCGTTGTTGGTTGGTTGGCATAAACCAAAGACTTAATGTGACCCCATAAAAAATAGTCTAATGGCGTTAAATCGCACGAACGAGGCGGCCAATCGACTGGGCCGTTTCTCGAGATAACACGTTGACCAAATTGTTGTTGCAATAAGTCCATTGTAACGTGTGCTGTGTGGCTTGTGGCACCGTCTTGTTGAAACCACATATTGGTGATGTCCATACCTTCCAATTCGGGCCAAAAATAATCTTCTATCATGGCTCTATAGCGCTGGCCATTGACGGTAACATGACGATCGTTTTCATCGACGAAAAAATACGGCCCAATCACTCCTCCGGCATGAAATCCACACCAAACAGTAATTTTTTGTGGATGCAATGGTGATTCATGAAGCACATGTGGGTTTGTTCCTTGCCAAATGTTGATTCAAATTTTGTCACTATAGCACGCACAGCTTGTCGGGTGGGACGATTATTACGACCGAAAATTGGAGTAAGCGCTCTTAAAGTTGCGACCACCGACTCAGAATTTCGGTAATAATTTTTAATTATTTCCAAGCGTTGTTCGTTCGTGTAATTCACCATGATAAAAATGTTGTATTTACTGAGCAAATTGACATTGACAGTTCATAAAAAAAGTTTAAGGGTGCGTTCATATAAAGGTGCAAAATTGTTATGTCCCTATTGGAAAACCCCATATAAGAAAAACTGAAAAATATTGGAAATAGCAGAGATTTGTTATATAGCGTATCTCTGGGAAATAGTAGAGAATGTAACAAATTTAAAGATAAAACTATCACCACATAGTAGGTTATCTTAGTTAAGAAGTAAAAGTTTTAATCGACCACTTAAGGTGCAGTTGGATTAGTAAAAAGATTACAGGTTCTATAAAAAAATGTTCTGTACAGACTACAACAATGACTTTTTTTTGAATAACCGCCTCCGTAGCTCGGAGGCAAAGTTCACTGGCTTTACACAGGAGGTCGCGGGTTCGATTCCCGACGGGGTCAATTGTAAGACTCGGTTTGGTTGCTGGTAGGGCATTTTCTAAGTCCGCCTGGCTAGCTACCACCATCTTATGTAAGTCTTGCCGCCAAATATCAATGTTGATATCATTGGTGTGTTCCGGCATGAAGATAAGATAGCCAGTTCCCCATTGCGTTGGGGAATCTTGGTAAGCCCACTTCCATCTTCGGCAACATCGTCACTTACCACCAGGTGAGATGTTGTCAAGGGCTTACCAATTGTTAATAAAAAAAATATAATAATAATTATAACAATGTTTGGTGATATTAGGTAGGAGAAAAAGTTACTTCGTATTTTGTAACTAAAAATTTGTAATATTTGTACCTTCTGGTTATAATAAAATGAAATAAGTGAACTTTCGAAATTTTCATTAAAAAAATAAAATTCACTCCATTTTAAAATTGTTTTTTCTGTCTATAAAAAAGGGGTGAAAGTAACGAGAAATTTGCTAATTTTTGAAATTTTGTGTAAAAAAAGGCAAAAATGCAACACAGGCCGCGAATAAAATTTGTGCTGTTTATTGAAATAATGCAGTATCAGTCAGTATCACAAGCTTGATTTAAAAATTTCTAGTTTGAAGATGCAGCTCGTTTTGTTCGCCCTGTTTGAATTTGCATACAAAATACGAAAAAACTTTTTACCCTACCTAATATCACCAAACACTGTTATAATTTTTTTTTTTTATTAACAATTGGCAAGCCCTTGGAATCATCTCACCTGATGGTGACGTGACGATGATGCCGAAGATGGAAGCGGGCTTACCAAGATTCCCCAACGCAATGGGGAACTGGCTATCCTATCTTCATGCCGGAACACACCAATGATATCAACATTCATATTAGGCGGCAAGACTTAGATAAGATGGTGGTAACTAGCCAGGCGGGCTTAGCAAAAGGCCCTACCAGCAACCAAACCGAGTCTTACAATTGACCCCGCCGGGAATCGAACCCGCAACCTCCTGTGTAAAGCCAGTGAACTTTGCCTCTGAGCTACGGAGGCGGTTAAACTAACTAAACATTGTTATAATGCTCAGCTATCTGCAGACTAATAAACCTCAGCCATAACTCCGTCTGACCGCGGCAGCCTAACGGCGCATACCCCATTGGCTCCAGGGTCCGCGCCACCTTGGAGACACACATCCCTATCAGCTTCACGCCTCACTGCGCCGCCACCTGCCAGGTATGATTTAAGACTAGAACTTGGCTTAGTAGCAAATTGGAACCTGGGCTTGGACTAGGGATGTTCACTAGTCCAAGATTACGGAAACTTATTTTTTGGTGTTTGCCAAGTCTTTTTAGGATTCCGAAGTCAACGAGGAACCCTTATTAGTTTCACCATGTCTGTCTGTCTGTCTCTCCACGGCTTATCTCAGAGACTATTAATACTCGTATCAGTTCATATACGTCCCCACCGAGGGGCTCGAACCTACCCTGAATTAAGGCGATCGGGACTTAGTCGACCACGTGGGCCCAGTGCAGGTTGGTCGACTTCACACACAACCTTTGAGTTTCTTCGCAGGCGTGTGCAGGTTTCCTCACGATGTTTTCCTTCACCGTAAGAGCGTCGGATAAGACGTTAATTATTTCTAGTTAGACATTGAATTAATTGATTAATACTTAAAAGCTGTAATTTGCCATATTAATAACGCCGACAAAGTTGTACAATAAAATCTTGATTCTTTTTTAGGGTACCTCCCCACAAAAAAAGAGGGGGTGAATTTTTTTTGCTTACGTACCCTATAGTGTGGGGTATAGTTGAATAGGTCTTTCAATACAACTGAGGATTTGCAAGCATTATTTTTCGATTGAGGGATCTGTTTACGAAACATTAAGCTTTATTTACGAAACAGATATAGTATATATATATAGTGCAAATTTTTATCCAAGTTTAGTGTCCCCCAGCCTACAAGCTAGGTCGCTTTTTCATGACATCTGCATTTTTTTAAATAGTAAGACATATAATCAATTTAAAAGAAAAACTATCACGGCTAAGTGGGTTTTCTTAGTTTAGGAGTAATAGTCGACCAACTTAAGATGTGTTATTGGATTTGTCAAAAGTTCATAGATTTTCTAAACAAAATGTTCTTTTTTTTTTTTTGGTTCCGGCTAACAAAAAGCGTGGAAAAGGCAAAGGTTACTAAAAGACCATACAGCCAGGTCTGACGTATTTAAGCTTCCATATCTTTTGGATTTGTAATGCTAGTGCCGGTGCATTACAAATCTTCTCTGAAGTTCTTGACAGCATTTGCAGCAGCTACATTCTGAGGTGGAACACCCAGTTGCTGTAAGGCGTCTATAAAACTGCACCTAGAGCAAGTTGGGTTCTCACGTCCTCCTTCGTTTTATTTTCTTGTTCTCCACATTGCTCACGTGCACTAGGCGATTTTCTCCAAAATGCACCACTTTTTAAACAAAATCCTGAAGAAAACAATGAAAAAACAACAAAATAAAACTACGAACGCGTCTACCACAAATCCCGCCAAAAAAAACCACAAAATTTTCTATTACCAACTGTAAATATAAATTTGTTTTTTAAAATAAGCATTTTTTTTAAAGACTTCGGTACCCTACTTTTTGGCCGGTTTTTGAAAATGGAATGTAAAGAAAACTAAAATTAAAATTTTTAATAACCTGTTCTGTTGCACGTTAATGTACTATTAGAAGTACAAAGTAATTGATAGTATAAATAATATTATTAACATGCATATATCTAAATAACAATAATAATATTTAGTAAGTAATTAGTAGATGATTGAGGATGTAGACGACTTAGGAAGTAGACGAGTAAGGAAGAGGACTACTTGAGAAGAAGACGAGTTAGAAAGTGGGCATTTTAAAAATGTAACATAGACAACATAGGAATGTGGACAAATCATCAAACAGGAAAGTGAACCATTTTATCCAGAGCAAACGGCACAGTCACAGAACACAGTGGATCAAATCAAAAAGCAATAACAAATTAAAAAAATATATATTATATATTTTTTAAAAACGCGTTGAATGGATGATGATTTCATTGTACTTTTTGATTGAAACGAAAAACCATTGAAGAAGTGCAAAAGTTTGGTTATTTTCTTTACTCTTTACACGTAAAGAAAAAGACAGAGACAACTGTTCCAATCAATAGGGCCCTGGCAGAATATCAGCGTCATGGGCATTCAACTATAACATATGCTGAGCCAGGGCCTTTTCACTGGCCTGGCACTAACTGCAATTTCATTGTATTTTATTGTTTTTATTAGTAAGTAGCTAGTTAGTCTTAGTGGTGTCATCTTCTTTTTTTTTACTTTATTGTTACCAAAGTTCAACTTATTGTTTTTTGTGCTTGGTCGGTGAATAAACGGTTTATCTATCTATCTATCAATACCTTGCCTTAATAAATCGTTTTTTTCACCTACCTTACATTTAAAATATCCGTTTTAGCTCATCACTACCTTGGACCTAGGTCTTACAAATTAAATGGTTGAATTATTTGAGGAAGGGAGCCGGCGAACTTTTCTGTCCGAGGAAGAAATTAAAATTGTGCAAGGAAGATTCTTTTTAAGTTTTCTGACCCGTGGCTCTTTCCGAGTTGTAATCTTACTGGTGTTTTTTACGTGGCAAAAGTTTTAAAACTGTTCGTGTGTAAGTGAATCCGGTTATGAACCAATTTATTTCAAACTAGCTGTTTCCCGCAGCTTCACCCGCGTGGACAACGTTTCTATGACTTTTAAAGGGTGCGCAGTGCGCGAGCTGAAAGCGGCTCGCGAGCGTGAAAAAAGTAGCCTATGTGTTAACCAAGGTCCTAATCTGTCTACCTACCAAATTTCAGCCAGATACGTTTAGTAGTTTATGCGTAAAGAAGTAACAAACATACACACTAACAAACCTTCGCCTTTATAATATTAGTGTGATGAATAGCTTTTAACTGGATCATCTCTCTCTTATCGTATGGCGCAGTTAACCGTGCTATCCAAGGGATCAAGCCTACTATTAAGCTCTAGCTGATTAGAATCGAGATAAAGATAATACAAAAAAGCAGATTTTTCGGTGAGGTACACTTATTATTTTTCGGTGAGGTACACTTATTACTTTACGGTGAGGTACACTTATTATTTTTCGGTGAGGTACACTTATTACTTTACGGTGAGGTACACTTATTATTTTTCGGTGAGGTACACTTATTACTTTACGGTGAGGTACACTTATTATTTTTCGGTGAGGTACACTTATTACTTTACGGTGTGATACACTTATTACTTTACGGTGAGGTACACTTATTACTTTACGGTGTGATACACTTATTACTTTACGGTGAGGTACACTTATTATTTTTCGGTGAGGTACACTTATTATTAGATCTCATCATCATAACATCAGCCGAAAGACGTCCACTGCTGGATAAATGACTCCTCCAATGATTTTCACTACAACAGGTCCTGCGCTGCCTGCATCCATCAACTTCCCGCGACCTTCACCAAGTCGTCGGTCCACCGTGTGGGAGGCCTGCCACGCTACGTCTTGCGGTCCTTCGGTCTTCGACCTCATTGAAGGAATTCACTTTTTCAACTATGAACGGAACGTTAGGGCTCGTCCTCACTAGGATAAAAGTGGCTAGGATATAAGTTGTTTCTCCACTATAGTTGTTTGCGCCGTAATCAGATTTAAAACTCGCGCATTAGGTTATGTGTGTTCAAACTTCAATATCCCGTAATATTCCTCTCCTTTTCCCACTCACGCATCGAATATGGCGCATCGAGTGAGAAGCATACAACGACGCCATGTCTTGCTGGTGTCGAAGTCAAGAACTAACAAGAACAAGATGTCTACCGCTATGACATCGCAAGTGAACGCGTGTCGCTCCCGCTAATAAAATTATCTAAAATATCTAACCGCCGTGAAAGACCAAAATAACGTGTGTGTGTGCAATCCGAAGTGCTAACCTAAGTACCTGCTACAAGGAGTTCCAACTGGAGAAGGAGGATTTGAGCCAACGTTGACTGACCATGTGCCACTCTTACTTCGTGACGGTGAGTTCCTTTTATATTTGACTGCTCTGTTTATATATCCCCATTTTACCATCCAGGGCGGAGCAGTCTCCCAACTTAGGTTGAAGTTTGGAAGCACATGCATAAGCCGCAATATTTCATCCGCTATATATCATCCCGCTCCGCAAAAATACAGTCCACTTAACCTTCAAAAACCGCGAACCGGCTTCACCAATAGTAGCGGGTATATTAACATTTGTTAAGGCGGTAATATTTGCATTGCAAATATATTGAGTAGACACATATCGATGTTTGTAATTAGTTTTCATCTTAGTAAATTTAAACATAGCTAAACGAAGGCTTAAATTAGTTTTGTACTGAAGGTTTGAAACTGCTCTTTTTTCCGTTTTATATTAGTACATCGAAAACTAATAACGATAACATGGGGAAGTAAAATGTATGAAAATAATATTGGAGGCGCTTTTGCCGAATTATAAAATCACCCATTGAGTGCTGGAACTATCATCATCATCATCACCGCTGGACATAGGCCTCCCCCAAGGATTTCCACGACGACCGGTTCTGCACTGCCTGCATTCAGCGGCTTCCTGCAACCTTCACTAGGTCATCGGTCACCGGCCTGCTTACGCTACGTTTCCCGGAGCGTGGTTGCCACTCGAGAACTTTACTGCCCCAACGGCCATATTTTCTACGAGCTATGTGCCCCGCCCACCGCCACTTAAGTTTAGAAATTCTGAGAGCTATGTCGGTTACCTTGGTTCTCCTACGGATCTCATCGTTTCTGATTCGATCACGCAGAGAAACTGCGAGCATAGTCCATTGCCCTTAGGGTGACCTTGAGCCTTCTTATGAGGCCCATAGTAAGCGACCATGTCTCAGTTCCTTATGTTATCACTAGCAACACCCACTGGTCGAAGATGACTGAAACCGTATTGCAAAACAAATGTATCTCAGTCTGAACGAATCTTAACATACTCTCACCTCTAAATAGAGCACCACGCAATGAACTCGGAATTAGTTGAGTTCATCAATAGCGTTTCCCATCGTACATAAACAATCAATCGCCGAACTTGGGTATACTCAGTACCCAAAATTAACTTACCTCTGTCTGGGCTGTCAAGCCTCCAAAGTGACTGACGTTACTAGCTGGCAAGCTATTTAGGACAGTGACATTGACGAAGATGACCAACAAAAACGTCATTTCGCGACATACTGTAAGAATAAGTGCATGAAAACATATCCGAAAAGCGTCTGTGGCTCAATGGTTACGACTCGGTCCTCCTAACTAGAGATCTCGAGTTTGAATCCGGCAACAGCCAACGTACCAATGTGTTATTAAAAACGTATGCACATTTACTTACCGATTGATTTAACTGCGAAGGAAAACATCGCGAGGAAACTTGCAGATCTGATTCCAGGTGTGTATAAAGGTCGCGTTATATGGTCGCGTTGCACACGTCCGTAGGCGTAAAACTAAGTACACTACATGTGAAGTGCAACACCAGCGCCTCTATACCATAGATATCATGGTTAATTGTATCACACGATAAAAGAGAGAGAGAGAGAGAGATTTATCTCCACATTTAGAAGTGGTTTCCTCGTAAAGACAGTTTAAATACGTAGGGGAAGTTTGTTTTGGTTGGACCACTTTACTTTAGAAAAATATGGCTCATTGATTATAGAAGATAAAATGAAACCAGATCATGAATATTATTTCTCATAAACTTTATTAGCAATAGTCTAACACATTGGCTGTACAGGCTAACGGTTTTGGAAATAAATTGAAAACAATGTTTCTGTATCAGTTGCCTTCTTTGGACCATAGTCGCTTTAATTGTAACACAAGGTTGCCATCAATGGAATTCAAGAATTTTTTTCTTGAGGTCCAATCAAGGCGACTGATGGAAAATCAAAATGAAAAACATCGATACAAAATCTTAAGACTCTAAGTGCGTAAATTGACATATTATGTAATTATTTTTCTTTTTTCATCCTTAGTATTACTATATGTATAGAACAAAAATTAACTATTAAACATAATAAAAATCCCAGACTTATAGGGCGTAAATTAACATGTTATATATTTATCAATTTTTTTTAACTTTATTATACTATAGAAAAAAAATTCTAATATTCAAGGCAAAAAAGATTCCAGACTCATAGGGCGCTAATATATTATATAATATTCCTTTTTTTATCTTTAATATCTTATCAGCCAAAAATCGTCCACTGCTGGACAAAGGCCGACGACCGGTCCTGCGCTGCCCGCATCCATCGGCTTCCCGCGATCTTCACCAGGTCATCGGTCCACCGCGTGGGAGGCCTGCCTACGCTACGTTTTCTGGTGCGCGGCTGCCACTCGAGAACTTTACTGCCCCATCGGCCATCTGTTCTACGAGCTATATGCCCTGCCCACTGCCACTTCAGTTTAGCGATTCTGTGAGCTATGTCGGTTACTTTAGTTAGCCTGCGGATCTCCTCGTTTCCGATTCGATCACGCAGAGAAACTCCGAGCATAGCACGCTCCATTGCCCTTTGGGTGACCTTGAGCCTTCTTATGAGGCCCATAGTAAGCGACCATGTCTCAGTTCCGTAAGTCATCACTGGCAACACACACTGGTCAAAGACCTTAGTCTTGAGATACTGCTGTATTTAGTACGTGAGGATATTGTGAAGCTCTCCGAACGCTGGCCAGCCGAATTGGATTCGTCGATTGATCTCTTTCTTGAAGTTGGACCTGCCTAGCTGGACTGTTTGTCCAAAGTATACATATTCGTCAACAACTTCTAGTGTAGAGTCTCCAACCTTTAGAGGGGTGGGTGCGACACGGATATCTAACATTACTTTCGTCTTGTCCATGTTCATTTTAAGGTCCACTTTTTGAGAGACTTTACTGAGGCCATCGAGCATTGTGCTTAGGTCTTCCATAGTCTCAGCCATGACCACGATATCGTCAGCGAATCGGAGGTGGGACATGTACTCGCCGTTGATATTGATGCCGAGTCCATCCCGGTCCAGAAGCTTAAAAACATCTTCCAGGGCGGCGGTGAACAGTTTCGGAGATATAACGTCTCCCTGTCTCACCCCTCGCTGCAACTGGATAGGTTTCGAGTTCTGATCCTGGAGGCGAACCGACATGGTGGCATTTTCATACAGACACTTCAACACCTCGATGTATCGATGGTCCATTTGGCACCGCTGGAGAAACTCTAGCACAGCCCAGGTTTCGACTGAATCAAAGGCCTTCTCATTGTCCACAAACGCCAAGCGTAGTGGCTTTGGCTGATATAATGATCTTTACATATATTGTATAGAATAAAACATCAACTATTCAACTATTGAACATAACAAACATCACAGACTCAGGTGTAAATGAGAATTTTAAATTTTTCCATTAATACACTAAATTTTATAGTATTTTACATTCATCATCATTACAGCTCATATACGTCCCCACCGAGGGGCTCGAGCCTACCCTGAATCAGGGCGATTAGGCCTTAGTCGACCACGCGGGCCCAGTGCGGGTTGGTCGACTTCACACACAACCTTCGAGTTTCTTCGCAGGCGTGTGCAGGTTTCCTCACGATGTTTTCCTTCACCGTTAAAGCAATCGGTAAGTATTTTACATTAATACAATGAAATAAATAGACTGTAATGATACTTCACATCAGTTGTCTTTCGCAAGATTTTTATAATTCGGGTGTCGTAAACCAACGTGGAAACTTTGCTTACTATCGGCACCAGCAGCGAAACTTAGGTTCCAGTGGTGGAGTTGGGTACACGACCGTTACGTTGTGGCTTAGGTCTTCTAGTGTGACCAGTTTTGGAAATATTTGGATGGCCCAATAAAGGCGCCGATCCAATGATACCCTACCTCTTTCTCAAAATTACTAAGAATATTAATGTTTTTTTTTAGAAATACCAACCTATATTGAATTGGCAAGTTCAAAAACAATTGTAAGCAAAATACAAAGGTTTTTGAAAATTTTCACGAATAGAGAAAGAGAACAGTTCAGTGCCCAAGGACTACATTTTACGATCCAATGAAGTTATCTTTTCAATCTCTTAATCTGAGGAACAGAGTGTACAAAACCCAACCCCATAAAAGTTTTTCGATTAACACCTGCCAATGTGCGGCCGGAAGTGTGGTGCTGTTTATTCACTAGCCCTAGTGTAGTTGCACGTCTCCTCGCGTGATTGGTCCAGCGAAGTTAGTGAAACTAATGAACCTCTGCTATTGTAAACATTTGGCTACCTATTCAGAAAATTAATCGCAGAACCTTTAATTGATGGAGAAGAATGGTAATCCCCTGGAAAACGTTAACTTAGGTGTCCATGCCAACCACAAATCTGATCCGTTGATATAGTATGGCAACTTGCAACAACGCAAAATACAGCAGCTTAACCTTAAAATTATAGTGTAAAAATAAACCAAAAAGTTCCAAAAAATCGTCATCATTAACATATCAGCCGATAAACGTCCACTGCTGGACAAAGGCCCCCCCAAGGATTTCCACGACGAACGGTCCTGCGGTCTTTTTTTCCAAAAAATACATTGTTTCAATAAAAACTAATAATCCAAATTAGCGATAATAAAGTTTTTCCCAGTTTTTAGAGGTTTGCATCCAATAAAAATAATATTTGTTCACAATTGACGAAGAAATCCTGTAACAAAAAAAACATACAGTGTAAACTCTGCAAAACGTCACTCCATTATAACAATTTACTCTTTGAAACGTCAAAATTTTCTGGCTCCAGTTGGTTTACTTTGACGCTAATTTCTCTCTGTATAACGAAAACTCTCAGTAAAACGTCACAAATTTCCCGATCCCTTGAGTGTCGCTATATAGAGTTTACGCTGTAGCTAAATTGAGAACTTCTTCCTTTCTTGAAAATACAGTAAATCCACTGTGATTACAGTGTAACGAGAGTTACTGTACGGGTGTACGATAGATGAAGGTTGCGTGGAGATATAGAAAAGTGACTTAGTTCACCTTAGTTGTCAGTTCACGAAAGTTCGTATTTATTAGAATTTAAAGGAATAATTTTAGCGATTCTGTGAGCTATGTCGGTTACTTTAGTTCTCCTGCGGATCTCCTCGTTTCTGATTCGATCACGCAGAGCCCTTTGGGTGACCTTGAGCCTTCTTATGAGGCCCATAGTAAGTGACCATGGCTCAGTTCCTTAAGTCATCACTGGCAACACCTTGGAAATCCTTGGGAGAGGCCTTTGTCCAGCAGTGGACGACTTTTGGCTGATATGATGATGATGATGAAAGGAATAATTTTGCAGTAAGTAAGGTTTTACTTGGGTTATGTCTATAGCGAGGCGCAAGTGGGAAACGACTTTCCTCCCTTGTCCGCGACTGGGGAACGACTGGCGAGCCTTGTACAGTGCGTAATGCATTCGCTAGGTGCTTACGCAGCGCAATAATAAAATATGTAGTACCTATGTAGCTAGGAGCGTCGGTGGCGTAACGTCTAGGGCCGCCGCCTCCTGTCCCGGAGGTCGTGGTACGAATCCAGCCACGTACCAATGTGATATCGAATTTAGATTTGATATGTACGTTTATTTGACGCTCTTACGGTGAAGGAAAACATCGTGAGGAAACCTGCACACGCCTGCGAAGAAACTCGTAGGTTGTGTGTGAAGTCGACCAACCCGCACTGGGCCCGCGTGGTCCACTAAGGCCCGATCGCTTATCGATTATTCAGGGTAGGCTCGTGCCCCTCAGTGGGGACGTATATGAGCTGATAATATGATGATGTACCTACAACAGAGTTACTCTAGCAACACTGCGTTGATAACATATTGTAAAGATAGATACCATGAATTTTGACATTATTTGTAATAGACAATACGTCTTTTTTGACTGTTTAAAATTTTAAAATTTTAAAATTTTCGAATTCAGATTTGTAAGTCAAACGGTACCAGATGCGTAGAGAATGGCTCGAATAGCGATTTAAATTGTTCGTTCTAGACTGACATGTGTCAAAAAATGGCGTTAAAAGTTAAAGTGTCATTTGAAACAGAGACGCAATAAATGAACAACGAGTATCCCGTTTAAATTTGACGAGATAGCATCAAAGAGCAGGCAAATTGTTAAACATCATCCTCCCTCTCCTACAATAAAAACACAAAATTAATCGTCAATAAAAATCCTTGCTCCTACCCTACCGGTTTAGCGCGACCGTTTATCATTATTCCAGTGTGGCAACACCGAGCTCACGTCGAAGCAAGGTGATGTGATGTATCATCGGGAGAATGCTTGTCAATGGACCCCTTGATAGGTGCCGTCGATATTGTAACGCGATGTAATTTTTCATTTTTATGGCCCTCAAAATATTTTCGCTGGATGCGGTAACGGTTCCTAAACAAAATGAAGTTTGCGTTTTTGAATGTTCGGGGCGCAAAATAAACAATTATTTCCTTGTAATAAATTGTGCTTGCAGCAAAAAGTTCTCGTAGCATTGATGATGATGATCTACCCGACCGATTTCGGTCATGGCGACTACTTCGACTCCTAGTCGGTTTGCCGCGCGTGCTCTCGAAGATGACATAAGTAGCCAATCTTCGCAGCGCAACTCCTCGCGCAATGAGGGCATTTAAGTATGCCACCATCGTAATTGTATTAAATATGATTTTATTATATAATTATGCTTTGTACTATAAGCAAAAACTGCAATTATAAAAACCGGCCAAGTACGAGTTGGAATCACGGACAAAGAGTTCCGTATCACCATACCTTTGGGTACAGAGCCCCAAAAAAACATCAGTTTTTTTTATTCACAATTGGTAAACCCTTGACAACATCTCACCTGGTGGTAAGTGACGATGTTGCCGAAGATGGAAGCGGGCTTACCAAGATTCCCCAACGCAATGGGGAACTGGCTATCTTATCTTCATGCCGGAACACACCAATGATATCAACATTGATATTTGGCGGAAAGACTTAGATAAGATGGTGGTAGCTAGCCAGGAGGGCTTAGAAAATGCCCTACCACCAACCAAACCGAGTCTTACAATTGACACCGCCGGGAAGCGAACCCGCGACCTCCTGTGTAAAGCCAGTGAACTTTGCGTCTGAGATACGGAGGCGGTTGAAAAGAAAGAAAGAAGTAAGAACTTCAATGATATTTATTTCTATATAAAAGACATCAACGAGATCGACAGTAAAAAAACTGATATTTCTTTCATTCAGTTCATGTCAGGATCCTTAGTGCGAGTCTGAATTGACCGGATTTTATTATTTGTTGGTTTAATTCCGAGTTTGCACCTTAGTCACACATAGTTTTTTTTTTAAAAAAAAAACGCCCGAGGAAATACAGAAAATAATGTTAGAAAATCCGCCACTTTCTGCAGTGTGAAAATTTCAATTATTATGGTTCAAGAGATACAACTCTTTAATGGTAGGTAAAGGTGGATGGACGGCATAAGCTTGACAATAGAATCGCGTTGGCACTCTTTGGGTAAGTGACCCTAAAATGTGTTTATATTATTACTTCGAAAGTTTAAGACCACAACTTCATAAAGTATCCATTTCTTAAAATGTACGCGAACAGAACGTGTCCTGTACGGTACCTGCGATATCACAGGAAGTTTTGTGTCCTAAGTAATAAGTATACTCCTTCCATTTCCATCTGTGGTATAGGTTTTGCACATCGCAATAATATTTCATTATCATCATATCAGTCAAAGGACGTCCACTGCTGGAAATAGGCCTCCCCCAAGGATTTCTACGACGACCGGTTCTGCACTGCCCCCATTCAGCGGCTTCCCGCGACCTTCACCAGGTCATCGGTCCACCGAGTGGGAGACCTGCCTGCCTGCAAAAACAGTCAATCTCTGTGCGAAACATATTTAGAAACTTAAATCAAATCACATAGTTATACACATTATTCTCAAACTTTGTATCGAAATATATATTTGTTTAATTGTTTTAAGTCACGATTTTAAAAATCATAGAAGGAATATCAATTTTTCTCTAACAAATCCAATTCTAATTTATTCTTCAAAATTACTAACCCTACTTTCTGCTTTCAATTCTGTCGGGATTAATACTGTTGACAATGGTTTAAAAATGGCTCTATAATATGATGTAAGTCTCGCATCACGAGGTTTCACAGCTCCGTTGTTTGGCATTGACGCGCGACACGTGACACGCGACACGTGTGACGTGACAGTCAACACGCGCCGCGTTTGTAGTTAACACACGTTTTACCTAAAGCATGGCCTCTGTAAAATTGATTAATATAATGGGTGGTTATAGAATGTTTAATTTTGGTTTTTGGCAATACTCGATATGATGATGATGATAAGAAATTAACCCGCCAAAACTGCACGTCGACTCGCTACATAACTAAACTGCGTATAAATCAGCCATTTTTTTTGGCGGCCCGTCTAGAAATGTAACTAGTTTGTCTGAGAATAAATTCAAGACTCATGTCAAAAATGCTTGTGCTCTAGAGGATATTATAAAATAACAGATTATGTAAATGACAAAGATACATATGTTGATTCTATAACAAATATCATTACCTGAGACTGTAATCTGAATCATGACTGTCACGAGCTGTCGTCTTTGTCTCCTGGTACGTATGAATACGGCACCATCCATTTACTTGGGTCATATATTGTTTCCTGGGGCGCCCTCTTCCTCTTGTTCCTTCGATCTTGCCCTCCAGTATGGCTATGTTCAGCTCTCCGTGTCTGAGGATGTGGCCCAAGCATCTAGCCCTTCTGTTTTCAATGGCGGACAATATCTGTCTTTTCTCCTTCGCTCTTTCTAGCACTTCAACATTGGAGCGCCTTTTAGTCCAGCTGATTTTAAGCATTCTCCGCCAGCACCACATCTCAAACGCTTCTAGGCGTTGTCGGTCTTGGGTGGTGATGTTCCAGCACTTACATCCATAGAGAGCTATACTCCAGATTTATGTCTTGATCAGGTTTTTTCTGATGTTGATGTGCAATTTTACTATTGTATACAATTCTATTTTTTGTGAAGGCCCTCTTGGCTATTGCTATCCTAGTTCTTATCTCTTTCTCGCTTCTGCCCTTCTCCTCTATAATGCTTCCCAGATATGTAAACGCTTTTACCTGCTCTAGTGGTTTCGAGTTAAGTGTGATATTGAGTTTAGGACTCATCGTTTTGTTTGTTGCCATGACTTTGGTTTTCTTGACATTAATTTTTAAGTTGTATAATCATATCATTATCTGACTTTTCTAAAATCTTTATTAATTGTAAACTTGACATTGATAATATGAAATAAATTAATCTTATTTAATCATTAATTAGCTTATTTGAAAAAAATAATTAATTAACAACTTATAACTATTGGGATACGGGTCTTTTCTCATCGCACACTCGGGAAGGTTAAGGGCCACACTCCACACGGGGGGGCAAGTCCCGATTGATGAAGGTTGATGGCTAGTGGCGGTCCCTACTGCCAGAAGTTTCCAAGCTAACTTTAACTCTGACACGGCGTAACGACTGCCATCCAGTGATTGCAACCGACACCAAAACCCGAGATATATGCTACTTACAGATAAACCCATCTAGGTAGGTAATGACCGTACTTTTGGTCAGTTAACCTACGTGATCGACCTAACCACGCAAGTTACATTGAGCCACGATCTCCTTGCTATCATATCAGCTCATATACGTCCCCACCGAGGGGCTCGAGACTACCCTGAACCAGGGCGATCAGGCCTTAGTCGACCACGCGGGCCCAGTGCGGGTTGGTCGACTTCACACACAACCTTCGAGTTTCTTCGCAGGCGTGTGCAGGTTTCCTCACGATGTTTTCCTTCACCGTTAAAGCTTTCGGTAAGTATTTATACGTAAGCTTTTGAAAAACTCATTGGTACATTGGCAATCCAGATTTGAACCCGGTACCTCTAGTTAGAAGGACCGAGTCGTTACCGGTTGAGCCACCGACGCGTTTGCCTTGTTATACACAAACGAAATCAGATAATTAGCACAACAAATTGCTATTTCAATAAATAACAAATAGCTATTCAACAGAATAGGTGACGAAAATTGCGTATATCGTATTTCTGCACATCTCTTTGTAGCGCGGCACTGAAATCGACAAATCGCCGCTTTTCAGCCCGATTCCGAGGTGAAAACAGCTGGAAAATTCCTGAAAAGTGCCTCAATGGGGCTGAAATTTATTGCGCAGGCTTTTATGTGGCGTGTGATTGATTTCCATGCATTGGCACGGCTCGCAGGGTGTTTTCCGAGGGGGCCTCAACTATGAATTGGATGAGGTTTTGATTCGCTGATGGTGATGGTATTTTTATAAAGGTGAGATTAGGTTATTGCATCTCAATAGATATCACCAACAATGTGATAGAAATTTACTTAAAAAATATAAGTTTTAGCACTATCAACGTGTTAGCACTATTCCTTGTTTTAGTGATCAATATTTATTAGTTTTTATTTTTATTATATGTAAGTATAGTTTATATCATTATAATTTTTATTTTGTATAGCATTTTTATTAGGTACATGCTGTATTATGATTTAGATTTTATTATTATATTTTTTTTATATATTATATTTTATTTTATATAAACTATTTCTATTTTCAATATTGTTGCATAAGTTTGCTTTGCACAGTCCTTACTTTTATTTAATTGTATCCACTCTCTGGGTTGCCTGGAAGAAATTGCTTTTAGCAATAAGGCCGCCTACATTGTACAGAGGCCAGCACATCAAGCTACACAGTTTGGACTTTGTACCGTTCTTATGCCGAATGAGTATGGATCAGAATCGCACTACGAGTGTATAGCTTGATGTGCTGGCCTCTGTACAATTTAAAATTTTACTATTTATTCTCTACTACTTATTATCTGTATATATTTTTGTAATTGTATAATAAAGCATATTTGATTGATTGACTGATTGATTGAAAGTTTTTTTTTTATTATTATTCACAATTGGTAAACCCTTTACAACATCTCACCTGGTGCTAAGTGACGATGTTGCCAAAGATGGAAGCGGGCTTACCAAGATTCCCCAACGCAATGGGGAACTGGCTATCTTATCTTCCTGCCGGGACACACTAAGCCTTAGATAATATGGTGGTAGCTAGCCAGGCGGGCTTAGAAAATGCCCTACCACCAACTAAACCGAGTCTAACAATTGACCCCGCCGGGAATCGAACCCGCGACCTCCTGTGTTAAGCCAGTGAACTTTGCCTCTGAGCTACGGAGGCGGTTAATGTTGCATGCCTTTAACTCCTATTACTTTTTACTTCGGAAAACTAATTCAGCACTTACATCTTCTCTTCACTGTTCTTTACGGTTACTTCATTGATACTGAGTAATCCTTTTATAACTGACTAGCTTTAGCCAGCGGTTTCGCTCGCGTGAACATAGTTTCTATGACTATCTGCGAGGGTGCGCAGTGTGCGAGCCGCAAGCTTCTTGCGGGCGTGGAAATTGAGTTTTCTCTAGATCCCTCAGTAACTATGTCGGGTTACGCTAAATAAAGGCTTGTGTCACTTTCCAAACCCCACAACTATCTCTATGCAAAATATTACATAACTATAGTTCAAAGACTAATAAGTAATGACCTAATTATAACAATGTGTTACTTAATTTGTAACGAATCAGGTAAGTACATCACCCACTAATTACCTATAATTACCTCTACCGCAAATTTAAAAATATTTGTTTGTTTGTTTGTAAACTCTATAATGCATTTTAAACAAATAAGGGTTGTCTGGAACAAATCGATCTCAGCGATAAGACCGCCTAAATTGTACGTCTCTTAGTTTTAATTTAAATTTTGCATGTTATGTATTTATTTTTGATTCACAATAAAGAGTTATTTGAATTTGAATTAAGGTGTTAACAAAAGGATATAAGGTAGATACTAACATGCCTAATAATGTATTTTTATTTATAGTATATATGTCATGTTATTTTTATAAGTTTTTATATATTTATGGGCCTGTACTGTAGTACTAAGTTGCCTGAAAATAAATGAATAATAATAATAGCAAAGGTGGACTTATCCGTTTCGGGATTTCTTCCAGTCAACCTTGGAATGCTGAAAGTACTTCAGATCATAACGGTCAGGTAAAGTATACGACTAAAAAATATATTTAACTACCATATAATCGTCTTTAGTATAATTAATATAAAATGTACTCTCGTAGTATTAACAGCTTACCCACGGGAATATAAATCAGAATAAAAAGTAGCCTATATGTTAATCCATGTCCTAATATGTCTACCTATCAAATTTCATTCAGATCTGTTCAGCTGTTATAGCGTGATTGAATAACAAACATTCATCAAGATTCAAGATTCAAGGTATTTATTCAAAATAGGTGCAAATTACACTCTTTCTAATAGTCGTAAATTAATAATAACATAATTTCATTTGTTAAAAATCAAGAAATAAACAATCATTAATTAATTGATAATGTCAAAATTAAATCCTAGAAATAAACCAGATTATGTCATTAAAACATGAAAACAATATACACAATTAAAGTTATATACACAATTATTGAATTTCATTGAAACCTTTGACAAGAGTAGGCCAGTTCACACAGACAGCACCCGGTCACGAGTATAACGCGAGAGTCAGCCATCGCTCCCATCAACCATATTAGAGGGAAAGGAACGACCCGGCTCCCGATGTGCCACCATCCGCACGAACATCATCCATCCATCAAAACTTTCACATTTATAATATTAGTAGGATTCATCCAACGAGTTGGATGCCTGTCTACACTGCGTCTGCCGGAGCGCGGTCGCCACTCGAGAACTTTACTGTCCCAACGGCCATCTGTTCTATGAACCATATAAGTACCTACCCCGCCCACTGACACTTAAGTTTTGAGATTCTGAGAGCTATGTCGGTTACTTTGAATACTGATCTCCTCGTTTCTAATTCGATCGCGTAGGGAAATTCCAAGCATAGCTCGCTCCATCGCCATTAGGGTGACCTTGAGCTTTCTTATAAGGTCCATAGTAAGCAACCTTGTTCCCCCCCTAGGGAGGTCGCTCCGATAGGCTTTTAAGGTAACCATGTTACCAAAGCTTGGGGGTTGTTAGTTGTTAGTTAGTGCGGTCTTGTGTCTATGTCTAGGTATGTATATGTAGTATGTATGTATGTGTGCCGGCTGTACTGGTATGCGTAAAAGCATTCTGACTAACCTCTTTATGATAATAAATACTTTTGATACCCTACACAGTAACACATATACAGGATGTAACAAAATTGGTGTAGGGCCCGTTAACTGGGGTTTCTACTCATCATACTAAACAACTTTTGTTCTACAAGTTTGCTGAAATCGCAAAAAGTTTTTTGAATTCTTCATAGAAAACGATCAGCAGATTTTTGTGCATTTTTGTTAGGAGCATATTTTTTTTACGAATTGACTATGGGTTCCTTGGGGAAAGTTGTTCAGTATGATGAGTAGAAGCCCCAGTTAACGGGTCCTACACCAATTTTTTACACCCTGTAACATATCAATGTAATAAGTATGTATCAATTCTTCAGTGCTTACAAGCGTGAACTTTTTAACCGTCTCCGTGGTGTAATGGTTAGTCCATTCGCTTCACACCAGGAGGTTGCGGGTTCGAGTCCCGACGTGGTCAACTTTGGTAGGGCATTTTCTAAGCCCGCCTGGCTAGCTACCACTAACTTATCTAAGTCTTGCCGCCAAACATCAGTGTTAACAGCATTGATGTGTTCCGGCTTGAGGATAAGATGATAAAAAAATTGGTTGTCTGTAAAGTCGGTTCACGGACAATAGTTTTAATTGACAACGTCATAACAAAACATTGATGAAATGATTGCATACTTTTATGACGAGTCAATTAGCGTAACGGGACAATAAGTCATCCTTTTTCGTGCGTGCAGGCGGCGTCCATCGATTTATTAGACGTTGTTTCGTCAAAAAACTTTAAGTTACCAATAAAACTATATACCTATGTTTCGCGTTTGATATGAGTCCTTGAAATACTTCACGAGCAAATCCGTGGAACACCCAATATCGCACGTGAGCACGTGAGAGTCGAACCCGCGATCGGTTTAGTTGCCGTCCTGCAGTAAATCAACGTGAGCTTTTATACCTGTCGCAATTTATCGCACTAGTGCAGACTTCGGTCAAAGTATATATATTAGTACTAACATACAGTATGGACACTCCCTGCCTCTCTCTAGATTGCGACCTCACCCCCTCGTCACCCAGATTGATGCAGATTGGTTACCGTTTGGTTGTGGAACGTATAGGATTTCGCCGCAATATTGTTTGTTCCGTAATTCGTTTTTTTAAATATCATTTCTGGTCCGTTGTATGAAGTGTCCAGGGTGTATCGCTGGGAATTGGTAGCAATGGCAGGTCAGAAGTAAGTTGCCAAGAAAGCCTAGTTTTATGTTTGTATGAAGCTATACAGGGTGTAACAAAATTTGTATAGGTCCCGTTAACTGGGGCTTCTACTCATCATACTCAACAACTTTTGTTCTACGACTTTGCTGAAAACGTAAAAACATTTTTTTTACTCTTCATACAAATCGATCAGCTGCATTTTAATATGGAGGGTCCAATTATTTTTTTTGAGAATTGACTATGGGTTCCTTGGAGAAAGTTGTTCAGTATGACGAGTAGAACCCCCAATTAACGGGACCTACACCAATTTTGTTACATCCCTGTATAAGCACATCCCGGACACTTCATACAACGGGTGAGGAATGACATTTTTAAAAACAAATGATGGAAGAAATAAAATGATGGCAAAATCCTATACGATCGACAACCAAACTTAAACCAATCTGTATCTATCTGGGTAAGGAAGGGGTGAGGTCGGAATCTAGAGAGCGGCAGGGAGTGTCCATACTGTATGATAGTATGTATACTTTGGTATGAGTATAAATGTTTCTTTATACTTACGAACAAGTAGTTAGTATAGGGTTAAACAATAAATTGTACAGCCATATTGCGCATATATTTCTATTATTGCTCTTACTCTTATTGAACCCAAATCAAACACACACACACATACGCACTCACACACACATGAACTCGCACACACACACAAGCAAACATACTCACACACACACACACACACAAACTCAACACACACACACAAACACACCCACACAGCAACAGACATTTTTATTTGTTGTCTTTATCGACTCTATTTGTATAAGACGCTAACGCTCGCTCCTCCATAGCTCAAAACAAATTGAAATCAAAACTAATTGGTACTATTACACGAAGTTACTATTATCTCATCTGTGTTATTACGTAGATATATAGAAAACTTATATTTCACAAATATTCTGGGCTATCGAAATTATCCTAATAAAATTCTCACTAACCAATTCCTCTACACTTCCTCGCCAAAACAATGTAACCGTTGGAAAAATGCAATTTATTTATTCCGAACAAACGCGCACCGGCACCTGTCGCGTTACGTGACGTCACGGCTATGAAGTCACGTCAACGCTGCCACCTAGCCTAAGCAAACAGCAATTTTTCGCGCAACCAGCGTTAAAACAATATTGCTGTCTCTGGCCAATGCTTGGCGTTGAAAGGAGACAAACGGTTTAACCTCTTGCTTCGCGCGGCAGGATACTAGTGCCGGCCGTCGCGCGTGAGGAACGCGAAATAAAAATTAAAAAGCCAACGGAGGGTAAACAGGTTAGCGTGTAATCGCGTTGGCAGGTGACGGGTGGTGGATGAAAATAAATTGTTCGGTGACATTTTACTCTGAAACTAGCTTTTGCCAGCGGCTTCGCTCGCGTGAACAGAGTTTCTATGACTGTCTCCGAGGGTGCGCAGGGCGCGATCCGTAAGTGGCTCGCGAGCGTGGGAAAACGTCGCCTGTATGTAAATCCAGGTCCTAATCTGTCTACCTACCAAATTTCAGCCAGATACGTTTAGTATTTTTTGCGTAAAAGAGTAAAAAACATCCGTTCATTCATACATACAAACTTTCGCTTTTATAATATTACTAAGGATTCGATATCTGTCCGGGTGAACTTCGTTCCACCTTACACTACACTAAACTATCCTACCCTACACCCAACCCTACCCTACCCTACACTACCCTACACTTACCACCCTACCCAGGTCCTAATCTGTCTACCTACCGAATTTCAGCCAGATACGTTTAGTAGTTTTTGCGTGAAAGAGTAACAAACATCCGTTCATCCATACATACAAACTTTCGCTTTTATAATATTACTAAGGATTATGATTGACTATTATTGTTACATACAATCAAGGGCATAAAGCCGTTTTTTTTTTGTTCCCCTTTTCAGAGGGTGAGAGGATTAAAAAATGTATGACGCATACCATACAACCGGTCTACGGTCTGGTTATGTGGGATGTTCCATACATACTTACACACTTTCACATTATTAATATTAGTAGGATAGATTTTAGGTAGGTACTTTTTAGGCCGCGGTGGACTGACGACCTGGTGAAAATCGCGGGAAGCCGATGGATGCGGGCAGCGCAGGACCAGTCGTCGTGGGAATCCTCGGGGGAGGCCTTTGTCCAGCTTGACTTGGGTTGGGTCGATCTTGTAGGTAAACTTACCTGAAGCACGGTCATTACCTGGATGGATTGACTGTTAGTGGACTTCTTCTTGGCACGTTGAGACGCTGGTTCCAGTTGCAATTACTAGTGAAATAATAATAATAGATAAATAACATCGAGATAGTAAATAGAACTGAATGTGTCATGATATTATTTCTGTTTTTGTATCAAAATTATTAAATAAAATATTTATTATTTTTATTAAACAATTTGTACTTGGCCCTTGTGTGCGGCGTATGGCTTAAGCTTCCCGAGTTTGGGAAGAAAAATGTACCCCAGCAGTGGGGATGTTTACGTGGGTTGTCAACGATACTGCGAAAAAACAATGTTGGTAATAAATTGACAAAGCTATAAACCGCCTCCGTAGCTCAGAGGCAAAGAGTTCACTGGCTTTACACAGGAGGTCGCGGGTTCGATTACCGGCGGGGTCAATTGTAAGACTCGGTTTGGTTGGTGGTAGGGCATTTTCTAAACCCGCCTGGCTAGCTACCACCATCTTATCTAAGTCTTGCCGCCAAATATCAATGTTGATATCATTGGTGTGTTCCGGCATGAAGATAAGATAGCCAGTTCCCCACTGCGTTGGGGAATCTTGGTACGCCCGCGTCCATCTTCGGCAACATCGTCACTACCACCAGGTGAGATGTTGTCAAGGGTTTACCAATTTTGAATAATAATAAAAAAAACGTAAAAAAACAACCGATTTCTATCACAAAAACGTGTTTCTTCAGTGACTGGTACAAATTTATCAGTCACCTAAAAAACTACTGAACCGATTTTGATGAAATAGTTCACTAAGTTCAATAAAAATAAGAATTCACTCAAATAACAACTCTATTTCTAGTTTCTGTGAAATATGTGATGTAACACACATACATAAAAAACATACATTACTTAAATTTCACATACATACACTTATTAAATTTGGCACACCTATTTATAAGCCCACATAAACCAACACATAATCATATCATATCAGCTCATATACGTGTCCCCAATGAGAGGCTCAAGCCTACCCCGAATTAGGGCGGTAGTACCTTAGTCGACTAGTGCGGGTTAGTCGACTTCACACACAATCTTCGAGTTTCTCCGCAGACGTGCAAGTTTCCTATATTAGGTTATACTATACTAGCAGCCCGTCCCGGCTTCGCACGGGGTAGACAATTATTTATTTTTGGAAATTTGGATATAAAACACTTTTTTTCACAAATATTTTTATTTGTATTAAAAAAAAATCCCACAGAGCATTTTCATTAATGTTTAAAATGAAAAAAGTTGTTGTAGTGACATAACTACAATAGTTGGACATATGCTACTGCGGAGTTTTTTATAGACATTATGATGTTCTTCAATATTGTTGTACATTATTTTGTTCTATCGCTAATAGTTTCGGCAGCGCATTCGACGAAAGACATTTTAAGACTCATTTTTCTACACCTTCGGTTACATTGTTCAAATTTTACCAAGGATCCCTAATTTTGTAGCCAAGGATCCCCAATTTTGTAGCCTATGTCAAATTGGAAGAATGTAGCATTCTATTGGTGAAAGAATTTTTTAAATCGGCCCAGTACTTTTTGAGCCTATTCATTACAAACATACAAACATACAAAAATAGGTACAAATCTTTCCTCTTTATAATATTAGTGTAGATTTGCTTACTTTAGAGCATAAGGTCACGTGTGTTACTGGAGCCGATGGGTTCCTTAATACTCAACGGAAAGAACAAATTACCGGGACCGTTAATACATAAACGGCGCGGCGGTGCTTTAACGTACCTAGCGTACTTTAACCCGACAAACTTTTAGCTTATGTAGACAACCTATCGTTTTCTGTATACAGACGTGTATTCATCACATCAGCTCATATATACATCCCCACCAAGGGGCTCGAGCCTACCCTGAATAAGACCACGCGGCCCAGTGCGTCGTCGCCCAGTTGGTCGACTTCACACACAACCTTCGAGTTTCTCCGCAGGCGTGTGCAGGTTTCCTCACGATGTTTTCCTTCACCGTAAACTTACATATGAAATCGAAATTCTAAATCACATTGGTACGTGGCAGGACTAGAACCACGACCTCCTGGACAGTAGGTAGCGGCCCTAACCCTTACGCCACCGACGCTCATACGAATATTGTGAAATTCCAACAAACATGCATACGGGTCAAATAGGGATGACGAATGCTAGTCATCTGAGTTACTTTTAATCATCTGTCAAAAACGACATTTTGTTCTATAAATGTTTGAAATACCTAGGCGTGACGTCATAGTTTTGCAGCGTCATTTACATACTCATTTTGTGATTTTGGTGAATTAAAAATCGAAGACCTGATGGAAAACAAAACGAGTAAGGTTTTTTAAAGTTTAAGTAGGAGGGCAATTTAGTGATCAA
Organism: Coleophora flavipennella; assembly: GCA_947284805.1. Lineage (NCBI taxonomy): Eukaryota > Metazoa > Arthropoda > Insecta > Lepidoptera > Coleophoridae > Coleophora > Coleophora flavipennella. Next base: position 5,418,264 of record OX369297.1, read on the forward strand.
GAGTTCATAATTTATTTTTGATGCTGTCGTCATCCCCATTGATAACCTCTTTTTTTAATGTCTGTTGAAAAAATCTTGCACATTTATTTTATTCTTAGACTGCTCTTTGGAAAGTGTTCGAGGCCTGTTTACGGCGAATTGCGAACTTTAGCGATGACGTCCCAAGAAAATAACTTTTGACATAACTTTTTCGTTCTCGTATCATTTTATAGGTAAGTTGTTTACCGTTTATAGTAATTGACGATAAATCTTATTCTTTTGTAATTTATGCGTTGTTTATTCGGTTTTTGCTCACTCTGGTATAGTTTTCGAACTGGGTTTGCGTTAAAGTATTAAAAGGGAATTACTAGTTTTATTCGCAGTATTTTTACAAGCTTTATATTTTTTGTTATTTCATCATATCAGCCGAAAAACGTCCACTGCTGGACAAAGGCTTTCCCCAAAGATTTCCACGACGATCGGTGCTGCGCTGCCCGCATCCATCGGCTTCCCGCGATCTTCACCAGGTCGTCAGTCCACCGCGAGGGAGGCCTGCATACGCTACGTTTTCCGGTACGTTTTCTTAGTTACTTTGGACTAAATATTGGAAGCTAAATTAAAACGGGAATTATATTTTTCGTCCCCAGTTAAATAGATTCATCTCTATTCAATATTTTCGTTCTCAAATTGATAGATCTGTCATCAAATTGATAGATCTGTCATCAAATTTATAGATCTGTCATCAAATTGATAGATCTGTCATTAAAAATACGTGTGGCACTCGGGGACTGCCGCGGTAAAGCTATTGCATGGTAACAAATCGAAAACTAGGGGGTAATCGGTCAAAAACAATAAATAAATGAGCGAGCGAAGCGAGCGATGTTAGGTTCGGTCAGGTTTGATTGATTTAACAGTCAAAGAGCCTCGCTTCCCCACCCTGGGTACAAAATTACTTCGCAGCAGAAGAAATTATCGGAAGATGACCCCTAACGGGGGCGTAGCCCCCGCCGCCCGTTTCGAACATCAACAAACTTTCGGGATCCGAAGAGGATGTGGGAGTATCTGTAGGTCACCTTTGTTAGTAATTTTAGGCATTTATTTGGTGACAGATCTGCTATTTTGAGTACAAACTATATTATTTATGAAATTTCAATTTTTTTATTTAGTGATCGAAGCTATTTAATTGACAATCGTTAAAAGACTTTTCTGGTGATAGATCTTTTCCTTTTGAGTATTGTTTTGGTGTTGTTTGATGACTTTACTTTGGTGACAGATCTACTATTTTGAGTACAAACTATACTATTTAGGGAATTTCATTTTTTTTATTTAGTGATCGAATCTATTTAATTGACAATCGATAACATCATACCCAATTAAAACCATTTCCCGGTTTCCGATTGAGCTGAAATTATGTACACACGTTAAGTTTGGAGAACAATGCATGGTTAGCTAAGTGAATTCATTCTAAATCCAATATGGCAAAATAACAAAAATAGCAGATCAGTTATTTTTTATGCACCCCCATGATATTGCTTCTTAACTAGAAAACTGTTTATCACAAGTGACCTTAAAACTTTCCATTTAAAGGGTGATTTTAAGTTATAAGACTTATTTTATCCACAATTGATAAGCCCTTGGCATCATCTCACCTGTTAGTAAGTGACAATTATGCCGAAGATGGGTGCAGGCTCACCAAGATTCCCCAACGTAATGGGGATCTGGCTATCTTATCTTCAAGCCGGAACACATAAATATTGTTAACACTGATGTTTGGCGGCAATACTTAAATAAGATGGTGGTAGCTAGCCAGGCCAGCTATAAAAATGGCCTACCATCAACCAAACCGAGTCTTACAAGGCTGACCCCGCCGGGAATCGAATACGCGACCTCCTGGTGTGAAGCGAATGGACTAACCATTACGTCAAGAAGGCGGTCAAAAGTCAAATAGTTGATAGGTACACTTCTTGTCCAATTACTTATAAGGACTTTAGCGACATTCAGTGTAAATAGTATAACTGATTAAAATATTATGTTTTAAAAACACCAATTTATTTAAATTTGCAGTTTTTTAAGTAACAAAAACTAAAATCTACAGATAATTGTTTAACTATTGTATTTTATAAACTACGAAATAATTCACTTGTGTGTACTTATCACTGAATAAACACTTATTCTATTCTATTCTATGCTATATTCCATCGGTTCTTAGATGTGAAAGTTATGACACTGTGATTAGCTGTGACGAAACCGTAAAAAGGAACATTAAATTAATTAAAAAGGCTAAATTTAAAACTAGCAACATTTTTCCTTTATTTACAATTGGTAAGCCCTTGTCATCATCTCACCTGATGTTAAGTAACGATGTTTCCAAAGATGAAAGCGGGCTTACCAAGATTCCCTAATACAATGGAGAGCTGGCTATCTTATTTTGAAGCCGGAACACATCTAAGCTGTTAACATTTATATTTGTCGGCAAGAATTAGATAAGATAAGATGACTTAGAAAAGATGGTAGGAGCGATGGCTGACTCTCGCGTTATACTCGTGACCGGGTGCTGTCCGTGTGAACTGGCCTACTCTTGTTACAGGTATCAATGACATTCAATGATTTTTATGTATAACTTTTCGTGTCACATTGTTTTCATGTTCTAATGGCATAATCTGGTTTATTTCTAGGATTAAATTGTTACATTATTAACTAATGATTGTTTATTTCTTGATTTTTCACAAGTGAAATTATGTTATTATTATTTTATGACTCTCAGAAAGAGTGTAATTTGCACCTATTTTGAATAAATACCTTGAATCTTGAATCTAAGTCGACCAACCCGCACTGGTCGACTAAGTCACTATCGCCCTAACTCAGGGTGGGCTTGAGCCCCTAGGTTGGGACGTATATGAGCTGATATGACATGATGATATGTTAGTCTATGTGAGCTTCTAAATATGTGTGCCAAATTTAATAAGTGTATGTATGTATGTATAGAGCGTCGGTGGCGTAATGGCTAGGGCCGTCGCCATCTGTCCGGGAGGTCGTGGTTCGAACCTGCCACGTACCAATGTGATTTCGAATTTAGATTTCTTAAGTACGTTTATCCGACGCTCTTACGGTGAAGGAAAGCATCGTGAGGAAACCTGCATACGCCTGCGAAGAAACTCGGAGGTGGTGTGTGAAGCCGACCAACCCGCACTGGGCCCGTGTGGCCGACTAAGGCCCGATCACCCTAATTCTCAGGGTAGGCTCGAGCCCCTCGGTGGGGACGTATATGACCTGATATAAATAAAAATAAATAAAAATGTATGTATATATTAATTCATCATCATCATATCAGCCACAAATCGTCCACTGCTGAACAAAGGCCTCCCCCAAGGATTTCCACGACGACCGGTCCTGCGCTGCCCGCATCCATCGGCTTCCCGCGACCTTCACCAGGTCATCGGTCCACCGCGTGGGAGGCCTGCCTACGCTACGTTTTCCGGTGCGCGGTCGCCACTCGAGAACTTTACTGCCCCATCGGCCATCTGTTCTATATTAATTAATGTATGTTTTTATGTATGTGTGTACGTTTGTCCACGTATTTCACAGAAACTAGAAATTGAATTCTTGTTTGAGTGAAATCTTATTTTTATTGGATTTGAAAGATACCTAATCTTTCATTTCATCAAAATCGGTTTCGAAGTTTTTCAAGTTAAAGACTAATAATTATTTTATACTACTAATTATTATTTTATGACTATCAGAAAGAGTGTAATTTGCACTTAATTTGTATAAATACCTTGAATCTAGCAATACCTGTCTTCTAAAAAACCATGTTCACGTAAACACACAAAAGTGCAGGTGCATTGTTATTCTGCAAACGGGCAGGACCTGCATTATGGGCTGTGCGTCTGGAATGCGAAGCGGAAACTTTAATTAGGAGACAGTTCTTAAGTGCGGGGTGCCTCCACTTGGGTACCTTTCAGGACATACTTTCTTGGTTTGTTTTTAGGTTTGGATGGGGGCATTTTCAAGCGACTTCCAATAAGGAGGAGGTTCTCAATTCGACTGTATGTTTTTTGTATCTGTTTTACCTCAGAACTTTTGACTGGGTTAACCGATTTTTATAATTCTTTTTTTATTTGAAAGCTAATGCTTCCCGTGTAGTCCCATAAAAATTTGATCAAAATCGATCTCATCATATCATCATCATATCAGCCGAAGGAAGTCCACTGCTGGACATAGGCCTCCCCCAAGGATCTCCACGACGACCGGTTCTGCGCTGCCCGCATCCAGCGGCTTCCCGCGACCTTCACCAGGTCATCGGTCCACCGAGTGGGAGGCCTGCCTACACTACGCTTTCCAGTGCGTGGTCGCCACTCGAGAACTTTACTGCCCCAACGGCCATCTGTTCTACGAGCAATGTGCCCCGCCCACTGCCACTTAAGTTTAGCAATTCTGAGAGCTATGTCGGTTACTTTGGTTCTCTTACGGATCTCCTCGTTTCTGATTCGATCACGCAGAGAAACTCCGAGCATAGCACGCTCCATTGCCCTTTGGGTGACCTTGAGCCTTCTTATGAGGCCCATAGTAAGCGACCATGTCTCAGTTCCGTACGTCATCACTGGCAACACACATTGGTCGAAGACCTTGGTCTTAAGACACTGCGGTATCTGGGACGTAAAGATATTGCGAAGCTTCCCGAACGCTGCCCAGCCGAGTTGGATTCGACGATTGATCTCTTTCTCGAAGTTGGACCTACCTAACTGGACTGTTTGTCCCAGGTATACATATTCGGTAACAACTTCGAGTGTAGAGCCTCCAACCTTCAGAGGAGTAGGTATGACACGGACGTTTGACATAATTTTCGTCTTGTCCATGTTCATTCTAAGACCCACTTGTTGAGAGGCTCTACTGAGGCCATCGAGCATTGTGCCTAAGTCGTCCATAGTCTCAGCCATGACCACGATATCGTCAGCGAATCGAAGGTGGGTGATGTAATCGCCGTTGATATTGATGCCGAGTCCACCCCAGTCCAAAAGCTTGAAAACATCTTCCAGGGCGGCGGTGAACAGTTTCGGAGATATAACGTCTCCCTGTCTCACCCCTCGCTGCAGCTGGATAGGTTCCGAGTTTTGATCCTGGAGGCGAACCGACATGGTGGCGTTTTCATACAAACACTTCAGCACTTCGATATATCGATAGTCAATTTGGCACCTCTGGAGAGACTGTAACACAGCCCAGGTTTCGACCGAATCGAAGGCTTTCTCATAGTCCACGAATGCCAAGCATAGTGGCTGATTGTACTCTTCGGTCTTCTGTATAATCTGCCGCAGCGTATGTATGTGGTCTATAGTACTAAATCCTTTTCGGAAACCGGCTTGTTCGGGAGGCTGGAAGTCGTCAAACCTGCGTGCGAGACGATTCGTAATGACCCTCGAAAACAGTTTGTAGACATGGCTCAGAAGTGAGATGGGTCTGTAGTTCTTCAACAGGGTATTGTCGCCCTTTTTGAAGAAAAGCACGACCACACTTCTGTGCCATGCCTTAGGCGTTTGTCCCTCAAGTATAACGGAATTAAATAATTTCTGAAGAGCCTGTCAGCGATCTGGCTAAAGACCCAAGAGCTAGACTTACCCGACACTATACCGAAGATATCCCGGACGTCAGCCTGTACGAGATTAGAATGGCTCTTAAACAGCTTAAAAACAATAAGGCACCGGGTGATGATGGAATTACGGCTGAACTTCTGAAAGCAGGTGGAACACCGGTACTTAAAGCTCTTCAGAAAGCTCTATATTTTTTCAGATAGAGCTAAATAAAAACACGTTTTTTTGTATTTTTAGTATTTGTTTTTATAGTGGCAACATAAATACACATTCTGTGAAAATTTAAACTGCCTACCTATTACAGTTCATGAAACAAAGCCCGCTTACTGACGGACAGACGGACAGACAGCGGAGGCTTAGTAAAAGGTTTCCGTTGGGTGTACAGAACCCTAAAAAATTGTGTTCTGGGGGAGGTAGTTCAGTAAGATGAGTAGAAGCCCTGAGTAAACGGGTCCTACAAATTTTGTGACACCTGTGTAGGACCTCTGATTAGGGCTCCGGCGTAGTCGACGCGTAGCGCGTAGCAACGTTTTGTAGCTTCGGCGTAGTCGACGCGTAGCGCGTAGCAACGTTTTGTAGCTTCGGCGTAGTCGACGCGTAGTGCGTAGCAACGTTTTGTAGCTTCGGCGTAGTCGACGCGAAGCGTGTAGCAACGTTTTGTAGCTTCGGCGTAGTCGACGCGAAGCGTGTAGCAACGTTTTGTAGCTTTGGCGTAGTCGACGCGAAGCGTGTAGCAACGTTTTGTAGCTTCGGCGTAGTCGACGCGTAGTGCGTAGCAACGTTTTGTAGCTTCGGCGTAGTCGACGCGAAGCGTGTAGCAACGTTTTGTAGCTTCGGCGTAGTCGACGCGAAGCGTGTAGCAACGTTTTGTAGCTTTGGCGTAGTCGACGCGAAGCGTGTAGCAACGTTTTGTAGCTTCGGCGTAGTCGACGCGAAGCGTGTAGCAACGTTTTGTAGCATCAGCGTAATCGACGCGTAGCGCGTAGCAACGTTTTGTAGCTTCGGCGTAGTCGACGCGTAGCGCGTAGCAACGTTTTGTAGCTTCGGCGTAGTCGACGCGAAGCGTGTAGCAACGTTTTGTAGCATCGGCGTAATCGACGCGTAGCGCGTAGCAACGTTTTGTAGCTTCGGCGTAGTCGACGCGAAGCGTGTAGCAACGTTTTGTAGCATCGGCGTAATCGACGCGTAGCGCGTAGCAACGTTTTGTAGCTTTGGCGTAGTCGACGCGTAGCGCGTAGCAACGTTTTGTAGCTTCGGCGTAGTCGACGCGAAGCGTGTAGCAACGTTTTGTAGCATCGGCGTAATCGACGCGTAGCGCGTAGCAACGTTTTGTAGCTTCGGCGTAGTCGACGCGAAGCGTGTAGCAACGTTTTGTAGCATCGGCGTAATCGACGCGTAGCGCGTAGCAACGTTTTGTAGCTTCGGCGTAGTCGACGCGTAGCGCGTAGCAACGTTTTGTAGCTTCGGCGTAGTTGACGCGTAGCGCGTAGCAACGTTTTGTAGCTTCGGCGTAGTCGACGCGTAGCGCGTAGCAACGTTTTGTAGCTTCGGCGTAGTTGACGCGTAGCGCGTAGCAACGTTTTGTAGCTTCGGCGTAGTCGACGCGTAGCGCGTAGCAACGTTTCGTAGCGCAATACATATGGATAACTTTTATTTTTGACAATAGGCAAATGATTATTTGACAACAATTAATCAAGATCATACAATAAACCTTTCTTTAAAAAAAAAATTTTTTGTACACAATTGGTAAGCCCTTGGCATCATCTCACCTGATGGTAAGTGACGATGATACCGAAGATGTGGTAAGCCCTTGGCATCATCTCACCTGATGGTAAGTGACGATGATACCGAAGATGGCTATCTTAGGGTAGGGTAATGTAGGGTAGTGTAGTGTAGTGTATGTAGTGTAGGGTAGGGTAGTGTAGGGTAGGGTAGTGTAGGGTAGGGTAGTGTAGGGTAGGGTAGGGTAGTGTAGGGTAGAGTAGTGTAGGGTAGGGTAGTGTAGTGTAGGGTAGGGTAGGGTAGTGTAGTGTGGTGTAGGGTAGTGTAGGGTAGTGTAAGATAGTGTAGGGTAGGGTAGGGCAGTGTAGTGTAGTGTGAGGTAGAACGAAGTTTGCCGGGACAGCTAGTTTTCAATAGAATCGAATGAAACACAACCTTTTTTTGAATTTGGAACCGTGTATTTTTAATTGTCATTTGTGAATTGACTTTTTTAACATAAAAACTCTTACCAAAAAGCTTTCAGGTATTTCGAAAATTATTATTATGCTATTTAGTCCTACTGCTGGGCAAAAGCCTCCCCTCTATTAGGCCACTCATCTCGATCCAAAGCCACGGTACCTTCGCCCACTCCTTTAAACGTTGCTCCAACTCGTCCCGCCAGCGCCACCGGGGCCCAATGCGTGTGCGTTCTGCTTTTGGCACCCAACTTGTGGCCATTTCGTACCATGTTTCCGGGTGCGTTCGGCAAACGTGCCCTGCCCAGCCTCAATTCAACTTGGCCGTCTCTTCGCCATTATCCGCGTTCGAGAGCGCAGTGCAGTATTGTGGACTCAAGCGATCCGTTTTATCTTTAATTTGCTGCGATCCATCTACTTCTGACAAACCTTTAATTTGGACTTTTGATGATCAGTCAAGGACCATGTCTGAGCCATGGTTTAGTATAGGCAGAATACATTTATTTTATTTATTTGTTTTTAGGAAAACAAACAAACAAACAAACTTAAATACATAAAAAACAATGTCATTAAAAAGTTTCTACCAATAAAAATTAAAAAAGCGGATCACAAAAAACATATATATATCAAGTAGTAAATCAATTGTGGAAAAGAGAAAAATAAACAACAGCAAAAAAAAAAAAAACAACAGCTAGCACCAAAAACAAAAACTTAAAGAAAGAAGTAAATTACAAATAGAAAAACTCAGCAGCAAGAATTCGCCGTATAGTTAAGGTACTGGAGCAAAAGAGGTCAAAATTATCACATAAACTATAAAATTGTCTAAATACGCGTATAAGGAAAAAAAATTGTCTATAGTTCGTGCGAACAAGTGGTACATAGAGCATAAGTCTTTTTCTGTAATTTAAGAGGTCAGTACGCATAGTAATTTTTGCCAATAATTCAGAGCAATCAATAGCGCCCGATGCCAATTTAAAAAGATAACTGATATCACTGATAAGTCTTACATCTAGAGGCAAGAAATAGTAAAACGGTGACATCGATGGTTGTAGTCATATATCACGAGTTTACGTTTCAACGATAAAGAAAGGTTTCCTTAAACAAATCTAAAAAGAAAAAAATAATACTAAATTTTATACATTTATAAATCAAATAAGTAGTCAAAAAAATACGTACACGTGTGCAAAAACGACAAATCGGTGCACACTTTTGTGTTTTGACCACCACTGTGGCGTAGTGGTTAGTCTATTCGCTTCACACCAGGAGTTCGCGGTTTCGATTCCCGGCGGGGTCAACTTTGTAAGACTCGGTTTGGTTGGTGGTAGGACATTTTCATAGCCCGCCTGGCTAACTACCACCATCTTATCTAAGTCTTGCCGCCAAACATCAGCGTTAAAAGCATTATTGTGTTCTGGCTTGAAGATAAGATAGCCAGATCCCCATTATGTTGGGGAATCTTGGTAAGCCCGTTTCCATCTTCGGCATCATCGTCATTTACCATCAGGTGAGATGATGCCAAGGGCTTACCAATTGTGAATAAAAAAAAATCATCAACATATCAGCCGAAAAACGTCCACTGCTGGACAAAGGCCTCCCCCAAGGGTTTCCACGACGACCGGTCCTGTGCGGCCCGCATCTATCGGCTTCCCGCGATCTTCACCAGGTCGTCACTCCACCGCGCGGGAGATCTGCCTACGCTACGTTTTCCGGTGCGCGGTCACCACTCGAGAACTTTATTACCCCAACGGCCATCTGTTCTACGAGCTATGTGCCCTGCCCACTGCCACTTCAGTTTAGCGATTCTGCGAGCTATGTCGGTTACTTTGGTTCTCCTGCGGATCATTTGTGGGGAATAAAATTTTAAAATAAACCATAGGCTAGGAACTTCATAGTTCTTTTTAAACACAAAATTTTAAGTTTCTACATAGTCTGCATAACATCGTATTTTTTCCAGGATTGGCAGTTAAATGAGTTTTGTTAGTTAAAAAGAAAGAAATTCAATGTAATTTGTTCCCATCAGTCTTCCAGCAGTTCCAGCTTTTCATCTATTCATTCACCTGTCCGGGCGGCTCAACGCTTCATGCCAGGACCTGCAAATTTATAGAGCTGTGAAAGAGAATCGATAATAAAGTGATGATAGAGGTCGGAAAACGTATCGTAGGAGCTATGTTTTCTCACTTTTATATAGAAAAACTGTATAACTTTATTTTGAGGTCTGGACATCGTTTTACAAAAACCAGAAGCCACCCACGTAGAGGACCAACCACGAATCACATACAAAGGGGTCATTTCGGGGGTACAACGTTTCAATAAAAAAAATCACGCGACACGAGTTTAATCACCGCTTTAATTTGACATATAGTTTCTTTGGTAGAGTTGTTTGTAATCACGAATACAGTCATATCTTTTGCTATATCAAAAACTAATTAAAAGTCACCCTATATACTCATCGTTACTGACCAATTTTGTTCTTTGACTGCTGAAATCGCAACAAAAAAAAATACTCTTTGTACAAATCAGCTGATCGACCAATTTAGTGCATTTTTGTATGGGGAATTTTTTTTGAGAATAGACTATAGGTTCCTTGGTGAAAGTTGTTCAGTATAAAGAGTAGAACCCCCAGTTAAAGGGTACTACATAACACTTTGTTAGGTACATTCTGTTTATAGGATATCATAAGTCATTAGATTAATATTTTACAAAAATATAGTCAGTGGTTTATCTAAAGCAGTTCAATAATAAATATAGTTACTATTTCCAATTGCACTGCTACTTACAACCAAATATACCACCGATAGTAAAAATACATATTTAGGTTTTTTCTTGCATTATTCCACAATTAATTTAAATAAAACACAATATTGTTTATACTGCAACCGGTTTCGTGATCATCTTCAGCCAGTAGACTTGATCACGAAAACGGTTGCAGTATAAACAAATTTGTGTTTTATTTATATTAATTGTGGAATAGTGCAAGAAAAACCCAAATATGTTCTTTCAGTGTTCCACCAAGAACCTACTATCGGAAGCATACAATAAAAAAACATACTTTTAATTGCCTGGTCTAAACAGCTCTATACAGATCTTTGAGCCGCTCCCGCCCAAACAAAGGCATTTATCGCGATAACCCCGTCGTTGGGGCGATTGAAAAACGAAGAGGAACTGTCTGGAGGTTTTTAAAAAGAGTAATGGTTGCGAATAGCTTTTAAAGGTGGCCCAAGACTAATGGTGGCCGGTGTTGCCGTGAACGATCGCACTCCACGGGACCAGGGGCGGACTTGGGTTTTAAACCTAAACCTAAGGTGAGAGTGAATAAGCATTCCATTCATAACATTCCATATTCAACCGACTAACAAAAAGGAGGAGGTTCTCAATTCGAGTGTATGTTTTTTTAAATGTGTGTTAGCTACATGATATCTTCACAGATTACAGACCGATTTTTATGATTATTTTTTTATTTAATAGGGTGCTCTCAAGTTTTTCATAAATATACAGAGTGACTTTTAATTAGTTCTTGATAGTAATGGATATGCATCTACTCGTGATTAAGAACAACTTTCCCAAAGCAACTATATTATGTCAAATATGAAAAAAAAATTTGGTCAAATGTACGTTTTTGCCGGTTTGATAACTGATACTTATTATGTATCGAGGACCAAATTTTTTTTTCTGATTTGACAATTATAGTTTCTTTGGGAAAGTTGTTTGTAATCACGAGTACATGCACACCTTTTGGTATCATGAACTAATTAAAAGTCATCCTGTATATCATATTTATTAAAATCAGTGTAGTACTTTTTTTTAGTAATTTAACAAAAACCAAAAATAATGATGAAAAACTATAGTAAGTCGTGTTTAGCGTTTCCAATTGTTTATTCACTCCATCGTCACTAATCATCAGATATTATAGGCAAATAATAATTATATCAAAGTTACCCAAAACTTCGTAACTCAGGGGTTCTCAAAGTGTAATCTGGGGCGCCATGGCCGTGGAGAGAAATCAAGGGCGCCGCGAGCTCAACTGGCTGTAACAAAAAAATACTATGCAAATTAAATTGACGAGAAATTAGGGTAATAAGTGTAGATATTTAATACTTTAAACCTTTATTTCTGGGCCTAAATAAAGCCACCATAGATGACGAGCGCGCCATGACCAGTTACCAAACCTGTTATTGCACCGTGAACTGAAAAAGTTTGAGAAAACCTCTCCTGACTTATTATTTGCCGAAATAAAAATAGCGCATAATCGTATCATAAAAGGATACAGCTCACTGAGTTCGGCCCTGGCTGCAGTCGGGTTTTAGACATTTTTAGCGAGAGATTGATATTTTGCAGAAGGATTGGAATATTGATTGCTTGAAAACATTTTTTAAATTGTTTAGTTTCGCTTCATTACAGTTATTGAATGTTTCATATTATTCTCTTTGTGCTACGGCCCTACACTTTGTAAGTTAATCTACCTATATAAATAAAATGGCCGAAATCTGCCCTGGCACGCGTATCACGCAAAAAACTACTGGACAGATTTCGATCTTTTTTTCGTTATACTTCTTAGATACTTTGTCCTTATCTAAAAAAACCCGAATTGCTAGCGGCTTGCTCACCGCTTACGCTCGATATCCACGGGGGCAAAAACGCGGCCAACAGCTAGTCGTAAATAAAATTACAATCCATTATTTCTCACTGAATTTTAAGTTTCCAACTCACTTTTATGTATATTGAGAATCGATCATTTTCAGGTTTCTTGTTAGGGTTCCGTACCCAAAGGGTAAATACGGGACCCTATTACTAAGACTCCGCTGTCGGTCCGTCTGTCACCAGGCTGTATTTCATGAACCGTGATAGCTAGACAGTTGAAATTTTCACAGATGATGATATATTTCTGTTGCCGCTTTAACAACAATTACTAAAAATTTGAAGCAGTGACAAAAATAAGGGGGTCCCCATACAAAAAACGTTTTTTTTAAAACGTGAAGAAACTAGTGCCATCTAGTATGATGGTGCAAAACCCTTTGTGTGCGGTTCTTACTCGTACTTGGCCGGTTTTTTTAGGGTTTCATAGTCATCAATAGGCATATATGTATAGTACGTATTCATAATTACTATATCATTTGTATGTAAGACTATGAGAAATAAATGATTTACCAATCTATCTATAAAGGAACCTTTGTAGTTTCGCCATGTCTGTCCGTCTGTCCGCGGTTTAATTTAAAAACTATTAGCGTTTATTACCCGTGGTTCACTTTCGTAGTCCACCCAGGTGGATCACGGGTAAAAAATATTTCTCGTGGTTCACCGGAATATCCAAAGCCTTTTGATTACACCGTGGTAGTTTGAAAGGTTAGCATAGATCTAAAAACAAAAGAGTATGGAAGTAATTTCTCATTGAATATTATTTTTTAAACGACTTAAAAAAAGGAGGAGGTTTCTCAATTCACCCGTATATTTTTTTTTTAATGTGTGTTCACGGATAATACGGTTTATGAACCGATTTTGATGATTCTTTTTTTGTTGAAAAGGAGATATTCCAAGGGTGGTACCGTAATAAGGAAACCAGGATCTGATGATGGCATCGCAGTGAAATCTAGGGGAACCTAAGTTTCCTGTTTGAAGTCGGTGTTTTTTTTTCAAAATTATATTGTGTTGAAAACAAAAGATTATCGGAAAAGCAACGGAATATAAAATACCTATGAGTAGTAGAAAGCTGTAATCTGTCACGTGTATACATATTGCGGTATCTGGGGCGTAAAGATATTGAGAAGCTTCCCGAACGCTGCCCAGCCGATAGGATTCGACGATTGATCTCTTTCTCGAAGTTGGACCAACCTAACTGGACTGTTTGTTCCAGGTACACATATTCGGTAACAACTTCGAGTGTAGAGCCTCCAACCTTCAGAGGAGTAGGTATGACACGGACGTTTGACATAATTTTAGTCTTGTCCATATTCATTCTAAGACCTACTTGTTGAGAGGCTCACTGAGGTCATCGATCATTGTGCCTAAGTCGTCCATAGTCTCAGCCATGACCACGATATCGTCAGGGAATCGTAGGTAGGTGATGTACTCGCCGTTGATATTGATGCCGAGTCTACCCCTGTCCAAAGGCTTAAAAACGTCTTTCAGGGCGGCAGTGAACAATTTCGGAGTTATAACGTCTCCCTGTCTTCCGAGTTTTGATCCTTGAGGCGAACCGACATGGTGATGTTTTCATACTTCGACCAGTGTGTGTTTCCAGTGATGACATACGGAACTGAGAGATGGTCGCTTATGGTCGTTCATAGATTTTCTATACAAAATGGTCTATTACTAACTGCAAAACATAAAACAGCCCTACTTAGCGCGTGGTCCGACACACACTTGGCCTCTTATTATTTACCTACACGTCTCGAAATTCCGGAAACGTTGGATAAACAAGTTCCAAGCGATAGGAATAACTTTGCAAAAGGTGATATTCGATTTTCATTATCTGTTATCAAAAATGTTAGTATTGAAATAGACACTTTTTGCTTTGATTTTTATCAATAGAATCTTTGGGGTCTTTCAAAAAACAAAAACCTTTTCTTTTATAATAATATTCTATAAGAAGGTAGGTAGCGTAACGGTTACGGCCACTACCTCCTGTCCGGGAGGCCGTGGTTCGAATCCTGCCACGTACCAATGTGTTTTCGAATTTTGGTTTCACATGTACGTTTATCCGACGCTCTTACGGGGAAGGAAAACATCGTGAGGAAACCTACACACGCCAGCGAAGAAACTCGAAGGTAGTGTGTGAAGTCAACCAACCCGCACTGGGTCCGAGTGTTCGACAAAGGCCCGATCGCCCTAATTCAGTGTAGGCTCGAACCCCTTTGGTGAGGACGTAAGCTGATATGATTATTATAAAATTCTAAGATTTCATGTAATCGACGTAGCCTATAGCCAAAGAATCGATAAACTTAAGTGGCAGTGGGCAGGGCCTATGATATGATTAGGGAGTAAGGCTATAATATGATTAGGGAGTAAGGGGGGAGAATGGCTATAACATCCTTGCCGACCCCAACTGTCAACCTCTCCTGCAAGTGGCGCTCCCTGCTAGATAACGGACGAGGCTCTGGCGACCGAGCAAAGGCGGTATAACCTTACACCCAGCCGGACAACCGGCTGGAAGAGGGAATCAGCGACCTTGGGGGCCAAATACCCCGAAAACGTCTGGTGCAGAAGGCAACGGGAAACCACTGCACTATTTTACCAAGAAAACCACAATGAAAAGTTCACCTACGAAAAATGCGTTGTTATGCGATCCGACTGACCCTCGGCGCCATCGCGATTCCGGGTCGCATGGTGTGAAGAATGTTACCGGCCACTTCACTATGAACCACCAGGCGGGAAGTGGAAGCGATGCCACTGGTCAAGGTACAGGATCACAAAAAACCCCATTACGGAAACAGCTGCGCATGGGGACTTGGAATGTGAGAGGGTTGCTAAAAGTAGGGAAATTGGACGTTGTTGAACGAGAGATGGCGAGAAACAAAATAGATATACTTGGGATCAGTGAGACGCATTACAAAGGAAACGGTCATTTTGTTACAGACAATGGCAACATCATGTACTTTTCAGGCGGAGATAATAGCGAAAATGGAGTTGCCTTCATAATACCAAAAACACTACGGAACAACGTCAAAGGATATCAGACTCCGAATGATAGAATGATCGCAATAAAACTGGATGCTAGTCCTGTACCCATCAACATCATACAAGTATATGCACCCACATCTAAATGCAAAGAGGAATTCTCCGATGAGTTTTATGCCAATTTGAATGCGCTGCTACGCACTATACCATCCAGGGAAATTATGGTTGTGATGGGAGATTGGAATGCTAAAGTAGGCGATACCAAGGGAAGCTCACTTAAAGGCACTCTGGTGGGCAAATGGGGCCTCGGTGTACAGAATGACAGGGGTGAAAAATTTCTTCAATACTGTTTTGAAAATCAGCTCACTGTAATGAACACCTGGTTTGACCAGCATCCAAGAAGACTGTACACTTGGACTTCACCAACAGGCCACCGAAACCAGATTGATTACATTACGATAAAGTCCAGATGGCGGTCGTCAGTCATCAATGCCAAGACGCTTCCTGGTGCTGATTGCGGCAGTGACCATGAGCTGCTCATTGCAGACTTTAGACTGCGCTTGAAGAAAATCCGTCCAAAAACTCCGAAGGCAGTCACACTGAATGGACCGGCTTTAATCCACTTCCACAACACAATTGACTCAAAGATCAAGTCCATAGAATGTGAACCATTTGACTCTAGCGAAGCAGACTGGAGTAACCTGAAAAGGGAGATTCTGCTCACGGTCAAAGAGAGTGTGGCACTTCACAAAAGTATCAGGAAAAGAGAAGAGTGGATAAGTCAAGCGTCGTGGGACCTGATAGAAGAGAGACGAGAATTAAAAAGCGCTGGTTTAAGTAATCACAGCGACCGCGAGCGTTACAATCTTCTACACAAGGAGGTGCAAAAATCTACACGGAGGGACCGAGACATGTACATCAACGGACTGTGCGATGAGATTGAAGGACATGCTGACAAATGCCAAGCGAGGGATCTTTTTATGAAAGTCAAACAACTGACTGGCACCTTCAAACCGAAAAGTTGGATTGTGGATGACAGTAAAGGTAACACTTTAACAGAACTGGAACAAGTTCTAGAAAGATGGAGAAGTTACTGTTATGAACTGTATCGGGATAAAAAGGGACAACTAACGGAACGAAGATGGTATGAACACCCGGAAGAGCCCGCCATCTTGCTTTCTGAAGTGCAGAATGCCATACAGAAAATTAAACACAAAGCGGTTGGCCCTGATGGAGTGTCGGCTGCAATGCTACAACACCTAGGTGCAGAGGGTACTAAGTTCTTACACCAGATATGCAACAAGATCTGGAAAACTGGCCAGTGGCCAGAAGATTGGACCGAACATGCCGTCGGGCCACTTCACAAAAAGGGATCCACTAGAAAGTGTGAAAACTATCACACGTGTCACTGATGTCTCACGCTAGTAAAATCATGCTCCGTATCATAAATACCAGGATGTCAACATTTACAGACCACCAGATACCCAATGAACAATCAGGCTTCGTTGCTGGAAAAGGAACTAGGGAACAGATATTGAACGTACAAGTATACTCATTGAAAAATGCAGAGAGTTCAATAAACCGTTGGTCTTGTGCTTCATTGATTACGCCAAAGCATTTGACTGCGTTCAGTGGAGTACTATGTTTGATGTGCTTTCGGAAATGGGAGTCCCCCCCCACCTCATATTCCTGATACAGAATCTGTACCTAGATGGCACTGATGTCTCACGCTAGTAAAATCATGCTCCGTATCATAAATACCAGGATGTCAACATTTACAGACCACCAGATACCCAATGAACAATCAGGCTTCGTTGCTGGAAAAGGAACTAGGGAACAGATATTGAACGTACAAGTATACTCATTGAAAAATGCAGAGAGTTCAATAAACCGTTGGTCTTGTGCTTCATTGATTACGCCAAAGCATTTGACTGCGTTCAGTGGAGTACTATGTTTGATGTGCTTTCGGAAATGGGAGTCCCCCCCCCACCTCATATTCCTGATACAGAATCTGTACCTAGATGGCACTAGCTTTGTGAAACTGGAAGACCAGCAGTCGAAGTCCTTCCACACTGAACGAGGCGTGCGTCAAGCCTGTATTTTGTCGCCAAAATTGTTCAACTTGTACGGCGAATACATTATGAGAAAAGCACTTGAGGACTGGGACGGAGGCGTATCAGTAGGAGGCTTGCGCATCACTAATCTCAGGTACGCTGATGACACGACCATAGTTGCATCGAGTGAAGTAGATATGGCAATTCTGCTGAAGAAAATAGAAGCTGAGAGCGCCAAACTCGGTCTTAAGATCAACCATTCGAAAACCAAGATCATGGTGGTGGACCGAGCGCAACTTCTGCCGCAAACCGATGCACTCGACGGTTACGAAAAGGTTAGTCAATTTGTGTACCTGGGATCTTTGATTACAAATGAAGGCAGCTGTACAGATGAAATACGCCGAAGGGCCGGGATGGCTAAAAGTGCCATGGCGAATCTAGACAAAATCTGGAGGAACCGCGGTATTCGCCGGAAAACCAAAGTGAGACTTGTTCGGGCCTTGGTATTTTCGATTTTCCTTTACGGTGCAGAAACCTGGTGCTGCAAGAGCAACGACAACAAGAAAATCGATGCGTTCGAAATGTGGTGTTGGAGAAGGCTGCTCAGAATTCCGTGGACCGCTATGAGAACCAACGAGTCCATACTGCAGGAGCTTAACATCATGACGAGGCTCTCAGAAATCTGCCACCAGAAGGCCCTACGCTTCTTTGGACATATCATGCGGTCTCCTAAGCATAGTCTGGAGAAACACATGATCGTGGGTCAGATGGAGGGAAGACGAGCCAGGGGCAGAGCACCCTCAAGATGGATAGACGCCATAAAGAAAACTGTGGGGCCGGACATCCAGACGGCAGTCCACAGCACTTACAACCGCAGCCAATGGAGAGCAAGCTGTTGTGGTCGCGATCCTCAGCACTGAGGGACCGAGGAAGAAGAAGAAGAATAATATGATGATAATATTATTTTAGTTAATAGTTCTCGAGTGGCGACCACGCACCGGAAAACGTAGTTTAGGCAAGCCTCCCGATCGGTGGACCGATGACCTGGTGAAGGTCGCGGGAACCCACTGATTGCGAGCAGCGTAGAACCGGTCGTCGTGGAAATCCTTGGGGGAGGCCTATGTCCAGCAGTGGACGTCCTTCGGCTGATATGATGATGATAAATAATATTTGAAATATCTATCGCATTAATAATGCGGTAATTATCGACTGTTCTAAAGCTGGCCTGCCCTCGCTGTGGTGTGGACTGACCGCAAATCCCACTATACATTTTTATTGGCTACCTTCCGCCAGGCGACGTGAGCGGACTGTTCATAGTTTAGGCCTGTTTCATAGGGTGCGACACGCCCGCCTGAGCGCGCCGCTGCTGCTGTATACAAATAAAACTTTGTTCTAACTTGAACGTTGTAGACACTAATTCTTACAGAAATCCGACACAGATATTAGTGTCCAAAACGTGTTTACAAAATTTCAAAACTTTTTTTTATCCTCAATTGGTAAGCCCTTGGAATTATCTTACTTGATGGTAAGTGACATTTAAGCCGAAGATGGAAGCGGTCTTTCAAGATTCCCCAACGCAATGGGGATCTGTCTATCTTATCTTCAAGCCGGAATACGTCAATGTTGTTAACACTGATGTTTGGCGGCAAGACTTAGATAAAATGGTGGTAGCTAGCCAAACGGGCTTTGAAAACCACCAACCAAACCGAGTCTTATAAGTTAACCCCACCGGTAATTTAACCCGCAACCTCCTGGTGTGAAGCGAATGGACTAACCATTACGCCACGGAGGCGGTTAAAAGATATTTGATTATTAAAGTTTAAAAACAAACAAACATCCTTTGCTTTGGGGAATCTACGTAAGCTCGCTTCCATCTTCGCCAGCATCGTAATTTATCATCAGGTGAAATGATGCCAAGGGCTTACCAATTGTGAATAAAAAAATTAAAAAAAAACTACGTTTGTATGAAGCGCGCTATTTATGTCATTTATCAGACCCTGGGTGATGATAAGTAAAGTAATTAGACCCGTTGGAATCTTTAAATGACCTGGTGGTCCGGCGGTCCTGCCGGGAGGGTTGTCGGTTCGATTCCAACTTAAGGCAAACATTCGTATTAGGCAAAGGTGGTATGCTCTGTGGCTGGGTATTTAATGTCTCTATCGTTTGTGTCGTAAGTATTATTTGTAAATAAGTTTATCAGCCCCGGTTCCCATAGTACACGAAACGGAATTCTAGTTTAGGAGCAGATGATCGTGTGTGATGTGTCCCCGAATGTTACTATATATATTTATGTTAATCTAAAACAATACGAATAAGATTTTAGAAATACATTTAATAAATATAAAATGAGTAAAGTGTGTTCATTGCATTTTGTAAAAGAAATCTTAATCAATACGCCAGGCCTCGTAGCAAATATATTTTGAAACCGATAAATCAAATAAATCAGTAAAAATAAATCGAAATCAATATCAAATCGAATGTAGGTAGTTTGCTTAGTCTTACAGCGTTACCCACTTGAGTCAATAATTATTATCTTCTTGAAATATTCTTTTTGTAATTCATAATTTATCCATTGTCCTCTTTTATCGTCAGATGTGCGACAGCCCTAACACTTTCTGCGCTGGACGTGTGATTTGTAACCGATTTCCCCCTCCTCCCCTTCCACCGCTGGTCAGGTAAACACCAAATACTACGCACTATTACACTACTCAGGGGGTTTCATTATTTTCTGCCCTTAATTCTGCTTTCCTTGCTAAGTTTTTTTCAGCAGAGTTTGATCTAGGAAGATCTTAGTGGAAGTCTCCTTGTGGTTAAGTGGCGTCTTAGTATAGGAGTTGATAATGTAACAGTGTCTATTGCAAAGTGGCTAGTCTACAATATAAGGACGTGGGTTCAAACCCAGTGGTATCCAAAACAATGGGAGTCCCCTGGGTAGGACCCAGTTTCAGGGTCCCAGTTTGGTTGGTGGACATGTTAAGCCCCCTTGGCTAGCTACGAGTACCACCATCGTAATATGTTATATATAGTACGAGTATTGTCATCAAACATCAGTATTAACAGCATTGATGTGTTCCGGCATGGAAATATTACTATAGGGATTATTGGTAAGCTCAATTTTATCATATTTAACCGCCTCCGTGGCGTAATGGTTAATCCATTCGCTTTACACCAGGAGGTCGCAGGCGGTCGATTCCCGGCGGGTTTAATTTGTAAGACTCGGTTTGGTTGGTGTAGGGCATTTATAAGCCCGCCTGGCTAGCTACCACCATCTTATCTAAGCCTTGTCGCCAAAAATTAGTGTTAAAAACATTGATGTGTTCCGGCATGAAGATAAGATAGCCAGTTCTCCATTGCGTTGGGGAATCTTGGTAAGCCCGCTTCCATCTTCGGCATCATCGTCACTTACCATCAGGTGAGTTGATGCCAAGGCCTCACCAATTGTGAATAAAAAAAAATTGGTTGTCTGTAAAGTCGGTTTACGGACGATAGTTTAACGTGAAAACGTCATAACGTAACGGGATCATGAGCGTAACGGGACAACTAGTCAACCTTTTTCGTGCGTGCAGCCGGCTTTCATCGATTTATTAGACGTTGACACGTCAAAAATCTAAGCCATCATCACTTATCTACCATGAGGTGGGATAAAAAGAGCTCAGCAATCGTGAATTAAATAACTTATCACAATCAAATTAAAATTGAATTACCTTTATCACTAAAAGTTCAACTACGTACCTACTACTTTTCTATTCTCAATCCAACCCTGTCAGATAAGTGACCTTACAGAGATGAGTTCTGATAAAGTGGCTGAATGGTAACTGCTCGCTTAAAGGATAAAAATTTTAATTAAAAGCGCGTCACTTGCATTAAGTTACCGGACTGAGATTAAATGTAAGGAAAGTTTCCTCTCTCTTACCGTGTGGCATAGTTTCTATCGGGTTAAGATTAGTTTGAGTGTGCTCTGAGATTAAGACTATGATTATAGATGTCAAAAAATGGTGATACACAGAGGACTGCGTTAACCTTGAGCTCTTTGGAGAAAGTTTATATACAGTATCATCGATAGAAAACATTTTCCGTAAGTGAACGTATTATATTGAGTTTACCACTTTATTTTTAATTGATAGAATTCCTATAGGTTTTCCTGTAATCTAAAAAGCAATGAACTATATTTTATACTAGCTTTTGCCCGCGGCTTCGCCCACGTGGACATAGCTTTTATGACTCTTTATGAAGGGTGAGTGGTGCGCGAGCCGCAATCGGCTCGCAAGCGTGGACATGAGTTTTCTCCACAGGAACTGTATCGGGCTATTCTGATTAGCAGTCTTTGTCACTTCCCCCCCCCCCCCCTTAACAAATTCTATACGACGTGCGCGAGCGTAGAAAACAGTTGTCCCCGATCCCTCGGGAACTATGTCAGGATATACTCATTAGTAAATTATATTTTCCACCTCATTTCTGTGCTAAAAATCACACCAATCCATTTTTTCGTTACGATTTTAAATAAATTTGCGAACAAAGAGTATTGTTTTAGTTTCCTCAGGAACTGCATCGGGCTATGATAATTTCCACAGATGAAAGATTGACTATTTCATTCCCAGTGATACAGACTACCTGCATGCCAAATTTCATCAAGATTGGTAGAGGTGTTGAAGTGTGAATAGGTAACAAACAAACAAACACATTTTCACATTTATAATACTATAAGTAAGGATTTCTAAATCTTAAATAAAATATAGAGCGTCGGTGGCAAAACGGTTAGGGCCACTACCTCCTGTCCGGAAGGCCGTGGTTCGAATCTGCCACTTATCAATATCTATACGAATATCGATTTCATACACTTATATGTACGTTTATCCGACGCTCTTACGGTGAGAAAAACATCGTGAGGAAACCTGCACACGCCTGCGAAGAAATTCGAAGCTTATGTGTGAAGTCAATCAACCCGCAATGGGCCCACGTGATCGTCTAAGGCCAGATCGCCCTAACTCAGGGCAGGTCAAGCCCCTTGGTGGAGACCTATATAAACTGATATGATGAAATAACACATTACCTATATTATCAAAAAACTAATTCAAATCATTATAGGTATCAATCTAGTAATAAAATTTCCTAACAATATTAATATGGGTCAAATCCTCGAGTCGTATCAGCTCCAAAGGAGCCCAAGACGCACTTCTCGTTGCCGCGCTGGATGGCAATAGACAACCTTAACAGCAGGTAGGACCTCACGAGTCACGTCACATCTCCTCTCTCGAAGGCGAAGGCCAATCTCCTTTGTGAAGGCAAAGGCCTCTGAGGGTTCAGCAGCCGGTTGTCTCACAGACCAGCGGCACAAAGCAGTAATTTGCCTCCAAGACCGAGTACTTATTATGCTTTTTTCTCGCCGCAAATTGAGCAGCAGTACCGTACGGGTGAGGAGTGAGACAGAAAAAGTGGCTTCCCAAAGCAGACACGTTCCTCTCTGCCATAGCACCTGTTTAAAATCTCCGGCCTTTTGCCATCAGATCGACTAAAGCCCGGCCGGCGGCTGCATCAAAGATGGAATATTCCATCTGACCGAGACCAGTGCCCTCCGAGTGAGGTCATTAAGGAATTGGTGACGTGGGAATCTTCACAAACACGACTTCAACTCAGTGAGTGATGGACAATTGCCTCCACCGTGGACCCGCAAATACATTGATGAGGTTCACAGATATTGATATTGCAGGCGGAGAGCAACTGCCACACGCAAATAGTCGCCGTCAGAAAAGTTCCCATATCTGTGCCTCCCGTTAAAAGATGCTAAACTCGATTTATGTATTTTTATTTTTTTACACGATTGGAATCTGTAAAAAAATACCTCTCTGTTTGTCTATGAAACACATCGCTACGTACCATAGTTCCAGAGTTTAAAGTAGCGTATGCTGAAAAATACATAAAAGAAATCCACTCAAAAGTATGAAACAATATTTTAATGTTTTAATACAACTTAAGCGCGTTTTATTATCCCTACAGCGCCATCTATTGACATTACTATCATTACATCTATTTACTATGATTATAATGTTTGGTATGTGTAGCTAATAAATAGAAAAAAGTACTCTATTGCTATTATTGTAAGTATTGATAGATAATTTCCCACGGGACCTCTTTAGTTTTCCGGGATAAAGAATACCCGACTATACAATGATGGTCAAAACACCCCATCCCAATGTAAAGGTTTCATATTGCTACGTTGAGCCAATCTAAAGATACAATTTTTTGCATTCTTGTAGGAAACCTAATTTTTTTGGGATTCACAATGTCCCAGTTTCAGTTCTCGATAAGGGTATCAACGTGTAAAATTTGATTGTAATAGGTTAAGCCACATTTGCGTGGTGAGCCATTCTATAAATGAATACTTTTGATTTTCCCACGGGAACTCTTGAATTTTCTGGGATAAAAAGTATCCTATATGTTAACCCGGGCTATAAGGAACCACCAAACAAAATTTCATCAAAATCGGCCCGGTAGTTTTTGCGTGATGCGCGAACATACAGACAGACAGACAGACAAAAATTCCAAAAGTTATTGTTTTGGCCTCTGTATCGTTAGTAATGTCCACCACAGTTATTATTTTCCAAAAATATTCCATGTACAGACACGGCCCCGTTACAGTTTTATTATATTATAGACTAGCTTTTGCCCGCGGCTTCGCTCACGTGGACATCGCTTTTATGACTCTTTTTGAGGGTGAGTGGTGCGCCAGCCGCAATCAGCTCGCAAGCGTGGACATGAGTTTTCTCCAGGTACCTCAGGAACTGTATCGGGCTATTCGTATTAGCAGTCTTTGTCACTTCCCACCCCCTCAACAAATTCTATACAAAAAATCACTTTAATCCGTTGCTCAGTTGCGACGCCACCGACGTGCGCGAGCGTAGAAAACAGTTGTCCCCAAATCCCTCGGGAACTATGTCAGGATATAATTATTAGTAAATTATATCATTTTCCACCTCATCTCTGTGCTAAAAATCACACCAATCCATTTTTTCGTTACGATTTTAAATAAAACGAACAAAGAGTATTGTTTTAGTTTCCTCAGGGACTGCATCGGGCTATGATAATTTCCACAGTTAAAAGGTTGACTATTTAATTCCCAGTGATACAGGCTACCTGCATGCCAAATTTCATCAAGATTGTTAGAGGTGTTGAAGTGTGAATAGGTAACAAACAAACAAACACATTTCACATTTATAATATTAAGTAAGGATTTATAAATCTTAAATAAAATATAGAACGTCGGTGGCAAAACGGTTAGGGCTACTACCTCCTGTCCGGAAGGCCGTGGTTCGAATCCTGCCAATTACCAATATCTATACGAATATCGATTTCTTACTGGTATGTACGTTTATCCGACGCTCTTACGGTGAGAAAGACATCGTGAGAAAACCTGCACACGCCTGCTAAGAAATTCGAAGCTTATGTGTGAATTCAATCAACCCGCAATGGGCCCGCGTGATCGTCTAAGGTCAGATCGCCCTAACTCAGGGCAGGTCGAGCCCCTTGGTGGGGACGTATAATATAAACTGATATGATGAAATAACACATATACCTATATTATCAAAAAATTAATTCAAATCATTATAGGTATCAATCTAGTAATAAAATTTCCTAAAAATATTAGTATGGGTCAAATCCTCGAGTCGTATCAGCTCCAAAGGAGCCCAAGACGCACTTCTCGTTGCCGCGCTGGATAGCAATAGACAACCTTAGCAGCAGGTAGGACCTCACGTCACATCTCTTCTCTCGAAGGCGAAGGCCAATCTCCTTTGTAAAGGCAAAGGCCTCTGAGGGTTCAGCAGCCAGTTGTCTCACAGACCAGCGGCACAAAGCAGTAATTTTCCTCCAAGACCGAGTACTTATTATGCTTCTTTCTCACCGCAAATTGAGCAGCAGTACCGTACGGGTGAGGAGTGAGGCAGAAAAAGTGGCTTCCTAAAGGCTCTCTGCCATAGCACCTGTTTAAACCCTCCGGCCTTTTACCATCAGATCGACTAAAGCCCGGCTGGCGGCTGCATCAAAGATGGAATATTCCATCTGGCCGAGACCAGTGCCCTCCGAGTGAGGTCATTAAGGAATTGTTGAAGTGGGAATCTTCACAAACACGACTGCAACTCAGTGAGTGATGGCCAATTGCCTCCGCCGTGGACCCGCAAATACATTGATGAGGTTCACAGATATTGATATTGCAGGCGGAGAGCAACTGCCACACGCAAATAGTCGCCGTCAGAAGAGTCCCCATATCTGTGCCTCCTGTTAAAAGATGCTTAACTCGATTTATGTGTTTTTATTTTTTTACACGATTGGAATCTGTAAAAAAATACCTCTCTGTTCGTCTATGAAACACATCGCTATCGTACCATAGTTCCAGAGTTTAAAGTAGCGTATGCTGAAAAATACATAAAAGAAATCCACTCAAAAGTATGAAACAATATTTTAATGTTTTAATACAACTTAAGCGCGTTTTATTATCCCTGCAGTGCCATCTATTGACATTCTGCTACTATGATTATAATGTTAATATATAGAAAAAAGTACTCTATTGTTATTATTGTAAGTATCTATAGATAATTTCCCACGGGATTTAGGATTTAGTTTTCCGGGATAAAGAATACCCGACTATGATGGTCAAATCACCCCATCCCAATGTAAAAGTTTCATATTGTTACGTTGAGTCATTCTAAAGATACATTTTTTTGCATTCCTGTAGGAACCCTAATTTTTTTTGGGATTCACAATGTCCCAGTTTTAGTTCGCTATAAGGGTATCAACATGTAAAATTTGATTGTAATAGGTCAAGCCAAATTTGCGTGGTGAGCCAATCTATTAATGAATACTTTTGATTTTCCCACAGGAACTCTTGAATTTTCTGGGATAAAAAGTATCCTATATGTTAACCCAGGCTATAAGGAACCACCATACAAAATTTCATCAAAATCGGCCCGGTAGTTTTTGCGTGATGCGCGAACATACAGACAGACAGACAGACAGACAGACAGACAGACAAAAATTCCAAAAGTTGTTGTTTTGGCCTCTGTATCGTTAGTAATGTCCACCACAGTTATTATTTTTCAAAAATATTTCATGTACAGACACGGCCCCGTTACAGTTTTATTTTATTATATTATATTATAGATTTGTTTTCAAAATTTTAGGCTCAGTAGTTACAGAGATCTGGGGGGGGGGGGGAGGGGATGGTCAATTTTCGTCTTCTTTCATGAACAAAATCATAATATAAACAAAAATATATTTGAGATCCTGATAACGAGCCCTTTCATTTGATATGAGTATATGACACAGTAAGGTTTAAAAACTTTTGTTTTTTTTCCTAATTTGACCCATACTTAAAAAAAATAAAATTAATTTGCATGTGTTTGGGTAATAGGGTTTTTTTTTATGCACAATTGGTAAACCCTTGACAACATCTCACCTGGTGGTAAGTGACGATGTTGCCGAAGATGGAAGCGGGCTTAACAAGATTCCCCAACGCAATGGGGAACTGGCTATCTATCTGGTTACACAATTTTATGAAATTTCACCTGATTTGGTCCAGTGGATTCGGAGCAAGTTTGCTGTGACAGACGGACGGACAGACAGACAGACGCACAAGTGATCCTATAAGGGTTCCGTTTTTTTAAATTTTTTGTACAGAACCCTAAAAATGGTATACGAATTTGATCTCGGCGTTGAACCATTTTCAGATATCGATGTAAAAACACTGGTGCAGGTTGTGACGACGACATTGGTTGGTTGGTGATGTTCTTTTACTTTCTACCAATTTTTAACCCCGACGCAAAAAAGGGATGTTATAAGTTTAACGTGTGTATTTGTGTGTCTGTCTGTGGCCTCGTAGTTGTTAAACAAATGGACCGATTTTGATCCGGTTTTTTTGTTTGAAAGCTGACGTGACCGAAGTGCTTCTTAGCTAAAATTTATGAAGATCTGTTCAGCCGTTAGAAGATCATTAGCTTTTATCTAGGTGATGAAGGGATGTGGGCAATCGATTCGAAATTTGGTGCACTGTAAGTGTAAAAATGTTGCAAAACCACAATAACCTTAACCTGATGCTGCACCATCTCCTGGAATCTGCAGGGCACCCAACTCCTCACCAACTTACAGCAGAGGCATCGTATTAGGCTCCTTGGAATAGTCTCAATGAAAAGGTGTTAAAAGAATATGGTAACCTTGACCTGATGCTGCAGCATCTCCTGAAATCTGCAGGATACCCAACTCCTCGCCAACTTACAGCAGATATATTGTGTTTGGGCTCATTGGAATGGCCTCAATGAATAGGTGTTAGATAGAACATGGTAAGTTTGACCTGATGCTGCAGCATCTTCTGGAATCTGCAGGATACCCAACTTCTCACCAACTTACAACAGATGAATCGTATTTGGGCTCATTAGAATAGTCTCAATAAACAGGTGTTAGAAAGAACATGGCTTTGACCTGATGCTGCAGCATCTTCTGGAATCTGCAGGATACCTAACTCCTCACCAACTTACAACATATGAATCGTATTTGGGCTTATTGGAATAGTCTCAATTAACAGGAGATAGAAACATGTTAACCTTGACCATCAGGTGCAGAATTTCCTGGTATCTGCAGGATATCCAGTATAAGTTTTTCATTTTTGTATATTTGGTGTGTAATAAAGGATATTTATCTTATCTTATATCCAACTCATTACCACCTTACAGCAGATGTATCGTGTTTGGGACAACAGAAATAAAATACAAACAGAATACAACTTATTTACTTTTTTCTCTTCTCTTATCAACTAATATACGTCCCCACCGAGGGGCTCGAGCATACCCTGAATTAGGGCGATAAGGCCTTATTCGACCACGCGGGTTCAGTGCTGGTAGGTCGACTTCACACACAACCTTCGAGTTTTTCCGCAGGCGTGTGCAGGTTTCCTCACGATGTTTTCCGTATCCGTAAGAGCGTCGCAAGAACGCACGTATGAAATCGAAATTCAAACACACATTGGTACGCAGCAGGATTCGTACCACGGCCTCCCGGACAGGAGGTAGCGGCCGTAACCGTTACGCCACCGACTTACTTTACTACAACTAAATACTAATAATTTCACAACTTAGCGGTCCCTCTACGCGACGACCCTTAGATCAAAATGTAACAACTTAAATTATACTTAAAGCGCCAAAACATATTACTTTTATAATTTGTATATTTGACAACTGTAATTTACATGAGTAAATAAATAGGTATGTAGGTAATACAAAAAATATAAAAAAACAGATCTAATAAAACTGGCTAAGTGCGTGTCGGAGCATGAACAAAGTAGGGTTCCGTAGTGATAAAAAAAATTAAATTAGAAAAAAAAACTAAGTTAATATTACTTTCTAATTTTTAGATGTTTTTGTCGGAGTCTTTCCCCATTGCGTTGGGGAATCTTGGTATGCCCGCTTCCATCTTCGGCAACGTCGTCACTTACCACCAGGTGAGATGTTGTCAAGGGTTTACCAATTGTTAATAAAAAAAAAAAAAAAAAAAAAAAAAAAAAGTTTTTTAAATTCTTAATTTATAAACTGACTGTTAAAAAAGAAGGGTGATGTTTTTCGGTTGTATGTCTGCTTGTTTATTTGGCTGAGCCTGTAGCCTAAACGGCTTGACGGATTTTGTAGTGCGAGGTGTCGTGAGATTTGTCTTGATAGCTCAGAGGCTAAGTTCACTGGCTTTACACAGGAGCTCGCGGGTTCGATTCCCGGCGGGGTTAATTGTAAGACTCGGTTTGGTTGGTGGTAGGACATTTTCTAAACCCGCCTGGCTAGCTACCACCATCTTATCTAAGTCTAGCCGCCAAATATCAATGTTGATATCATTTGTGTGTTCCGGCATGAAGATAAGATAGACAGTTCCCCATTGCGTTGGAGAATCTTGGTAAGCCCGCTGCCATCTTCGGCAACATCGTCACTTACCACCAGGTGAGATGTTGTCAAGGGTTTACCAATTGTGAATAAAAATAAAATAAATAAAGAGTGAAATTGAAAACAGCTAAACCAGCGTTCTGAAACATTTAAAAAGCAAAACTCAGTGTAAGATGAATGTAGGCAAAACAGAAACACAGAACTGTCATGGGCCACAATTTCGCAAATACACACGGTGGCAACGAAAGTGGCCACACTTTTTTCGCTGTCCGCTGGCACGTGAGGGGAATCGTTGAATCGAATCATTTTTTCTTATTTTCTCCGATTGATTGGACTGGGAGGTTTGCGATGTTTTTTTTTGTTTCGCTCATCCCCCGCAAACAATGCGCGCGGCAGGTGAGCTAAATGCTGGCAGTCGTTTTCGCGACGGAAACAAATTGTTTTGGGATCGGAATGTTTACGACTGTCTTCACAATACAAATTGCTCAGGTTATTGGCGAGTTTTTCTGAAAGAAATTCTCTTTTTTGAGGTGATTGGGTGAATGCTAAATGGAAATGAGGGAAAATATTTTCACTCAACTTGAAACTGTGTTGAATTTGTGGTGATAACTCTTAACCGCTTCCGTGGCGTAGTGGTCGAGTCAATTAGCTTTACATCAGGAGGTCGCAGGTCTTACTTTCTAAGGCTCGGTTTGGATGGTGGAAAGGTATTTTCTAAGCCCGCCTTCCTAACTACCCACCGTCTTATCGAAGTCTTGCCACCAAACGTCAATGTTAATAGCATTGATGTGTTCCGGTAACTTGATAAGATAGCCAATTCCCCACTGTGTTGCGGAATCTTGGTAAGCCTGCTTCCATCTTCGGCGTCATCGTCACTTATCGTCATGTGAGATGATGCCAAGGGCTTACCAATGAAGGTACGTTAGACATCACAGATAACAGTATTTTAAAGAATCTCGGGTAGTTATTAATAAGCATTGACGATTTTTCAAAATTCCATAACAGGTAACGGGAAACTATTAATGAGCCTACGCTGTCTGTCCGTCCATCTGTCTGTTTGACCTATAAAAGCCTGTATCCTTGGAACCGTACTAGAAAGCTGGTTATTTTTTTACAGAATAGGTATGAATTACTACGGGAGATTTACCAACAAATGATAAAGAATAAACAGAAAAAAAAGGAGATCCTCATACAAAAAACGTGTTTTTAGGGTTCCGTTTAGCCAAAGGGTCACCAACAAGACCCTTTTACTAAGCCTCCACTGTCCTCCTATTTGCTTGTCAGTCTGAAAGTGTGAAACTGGTACATGTGATTATAGTATTAATCCTAAAATAAAAATAAAATCACAAAAACTGACGAAATATCATCATCATCATATCAGCCAAAGGACAACCACTGCTGGACATAGACCTCCCCCAAGGATTTCCTCGACGACCGGTTTTAAGCTGCCCTCATCTAGCGGCTTCCCGCGACTTTCACCACGTCATCGGTCCATCGAGTGGGAGGCCTGCCTACACTACGTTTACCGATGCGAAGTCGCTACTCGAGAACTTTACTGCCCCAACGGCCATCTGTTCTACGAGCAATGTGCCCCGCCCACTGCCACTTAAGTTTAGCAATTCTGAGAGCTATGTCGGTTACTTTGGTTCTCCTACAGATCTCCTCGTTTCTGATTCGATCACGCAGAGAAACTCCGAGCATAGCACGCTCCATTGGCCTTTAGGTGACCTTGAGCCTTCTTATGAAGCCCATAGTAAGCAACCACGTCTCAATTCCGTATGTCATTACTGGCAACACACACTGGTCGAAGACCTTAGTGTTAAGACACTGCGGTATCTGTGACGTAAAGTTATTGCGAAGCTTCCCGAACGCTTCCCAGGCGAGTTGGATTCGACGATTGATCTCTTTCTCGAAGTTGGACCTACCTAACTGGGCTGTTTGTCCCATATATATATATATATATATATTCGGTAAAAACTTCGAGTGTAGAGCCTCCAATCTTCAGAGGAGTAGGTAAGACAAATATAAAAATGGATTTTATGTCTCTCGCGTTAATGTCTTTGGCTTGTTTTGTGAATAGATATTACTATCATAGTGTGTGAAGAGTTGTAGTGGTACGGAATCCTCAGACGTGAGTCCGACTCGCACTTGGCCGGTGTTTTTCTTATCCCATTTTGCTCGCAAGTGTAATGCAGTAATGATAAACCATCCCGCCCGTAAGTCAGGTGTTCGTGCCGCGAGTAGTGAGCGGGTGTGCACTTTATTCGCACTACACAGTGCGCGGCGCGAACTCATTACCTCCCGCTTATTTCGCGTCGGGCAAAGGTTAATTTGTAAACTGTGAGTGAAATTTTAAGTAAGTATGCCTTATTTTCGTTTGCTGTTTATAAATATACTAGCTTTTGCCCGCGGCTTCGCCCACGTGGACATCGTTTTTATGACTGTCTTAGAGGGTGCGCGGTGCGTGAGCCGCAAGCGGCTCGCGAGCGTGGACATGTTTTTTCTCCAGATCCCTCGATAACTATGTCAGAATATGCTTATTAGTAAATCATGTCATTTCCCACCCCCTCAAACATCTCTGTGCAAAAAATCACATAATCCATTGTTCCGTTGCGATGTTAAAGAAATTAACCAATAAAGAGTATATATTACTTTAGGAACTGCTTTGGGCTATGCTATTTTCACGGGATAAAGAGGAGCCTATGTTTATCCTCGTGACACAGGCTACCTGCATACCAAATTTCATTAAGATTGGTCAAGGCGTTGAACCGTGAAAAGGTAACAAACAAAAAAAACACATTTTCACATTTATAGTAAGGATGAGAAAAAAATAAAAATAGCAACTTAATCCAAGCGGTTTAACCCTCAACCACTGACTTACGTCGTATTGACGTAGGCGCACATTTAAAAAAATCATCGTACACGAATGGACTTGTCATTTCCTGTACCTACCTTCCTAGAATATAGTGACGCACACGCAGCGGAAGTGTGCGGATCTATCCAGACTTTTCCAGATCTTAGTTACCTCAACACAGCCCTCCGTTTTGTAAATATATGGGGATAGAAATATCATCATCATCGTCACTTACCATCAGGTGAGATGATGCCAAGGTATATAAAAAATAATAAATAATAACATCACCATATCCGCCGAAGGACGTCCACTGCTGGACAAAAGCCTCCCCCAAGGATTTCCACGACGAACAGTTCTGCGCTGCCCATATCCAGCGGCTTCCCGCGATCTTCACCAGGTCATTGGTCCAAGTGGGAGACTTGCTACGTTCTGCGGTGTGCGGTCGCCATTTAAGATACAACATATTACCGAAAATTTTTTATACAGGATACCATAAATAACAAATTTACCTATTAGTGGAAGATACCAGTATCTTTCAATTCAATTAAATATATTTATTCAAAATAGGTGCAAATTACACTCTTACTGATAGTCATTAAATAATAATAACAATGTCATTTGTGAAGAATCAAGAAATGAACAATAATTACTTAATAACGTCAAAATTAAATCCTTGATATAAACCAGATTATGTCATTAGAACATGAAAACAATATGTCACGAAAAGTTATACATAAAAATCATTGAATGCCTTTAAAAAGAGTAGGCCAGTTCACACGGACAGCACCCGGTCACGAGTATAACGCGAGAGTCGGCCATCGCTCCCATCAACCATATTAGAGGGAAAAGAACGACCCGGCTCCCCACGAAACTTAAGCCATTACTACCTAATCCAGTCTTTCCGATTCGACAGTATTACCTCAATTTGACTGGAGTTAATAAAAGGGCTGATAAAAAGTTTAGCTGGCCACCTGGTGCTTATTTATGGGGAAACCCTTCCGGAGTTGCCAATGTAATTTCATGGTTGGAAGCACGTAATTAGGTTAGTTTTTCTTTGGTATATGTCGGTAGGTGACAAAGTGTACTAGGATCTTTCACATACAATAATTCTAAGAAGTTTTTTATTTCAATGCATTACGATATAATTCAAACTGAAGCGTCCGCCATGTTTGCGGAGGCGCTCATCGACGGTTTTCCTGCGATTATGAGAAGAAAGAAGAGTGTCGGAGGTGTAATGGCAAGGGCCTCTACCTCCTGTCCGGGAGGTCGTGGTTCGATCCTGCCACGTACCAATGTGTTTTCGAATTTCGATTTCATATGTACGTTTATCCGTCGCTCTTATACGGTGAAGGAAAATATCGTGAGGAAACCTGCACACGCCTGCGAAGAAACTCGAAGGTTATGTGTGAAGTCGACCAACCTGCACTGGGCCCGCGTGGTCGACTAAGGCCCGATCATTCTAATTCAGGGTAGGCTCGAGCCCTTCGGTGGGGACGTATATGAGCTGATGTGATGATGAGAAGAAAAGTTGTTTCATTGATGTCCAGAGTGCACGGGAGTACCAAGAGTATTTTGAGGGTGATCGGGGATAAGTATGAGTGCCCAATCATTAGGCACTGGAACTCACTACATGTGACCTGACATTTTGTTCTGATATTGATATATTGTTTGACATTGAATATTATTAAATTGGAATATTATTGTAGTTTGACCGCTTGACATTATTATGATTGATATTTTTGACATTTCTGTTGATACTAACTTAGTTTTATAAGATGTCTGTTACTAAAACATTATGGATTGACTATCTAAAATAAATAATTTGAATTTGAAATTTGAATTCGAAGCGGACGCGGCTTAGAGCGGCTATGTAGCTAAAGTTGTATGGATAACTTTGGCAAAACAGCTGATCGCATGCTGATCGTTTTGTGTTAAGTTAATGTATAATGATGTGTCATCCACTTACCTGTTACTGTAACGTCATGATTTTCTTAGTAAATAACTGTACTATATTCTAACACATTCCCGCAAGCATGGTACTTTTTAACAGACTCTAAAAATGGAGAAGGTTTCTCAATTCGACCGTATAGTAAATATATTTTTTTATGTGTGTTCGCGGATAACTTCGTCATTTATAAACCGATTTTGATGATTATTTTTTTGTTGGAAAGGAAATATCCCAAGGTGTTACCATGATAAGGAAACCAAGATCTGATAATGGAATCCCAGAGAAATTGAGGGGAACCTTTGTTTCCTGTTTGAAGTCGGTTTTTTTTGTTCAAAATTATACTAAACCAGATGTCTTGGCGCATGTTTTCCTCATATAAATATGAAAACGTATTCACTCGTTCTGCTTTATCTTATTTATTTCATGCGTTAGTGCACGTCAACGTTCATCGCAACCCATACACGAAAAAACGTATATAGACGTTGTGTGTGAGAGAGAACGAGACTGTGTATATGTGTAGAACAACTTAGCTCTATGAAATTTTGATGTTGCGTGACTCTTGGGATTTGAGATTTTGATATGTTGTGGCGCAATGACGTCACCAATAGGATTATGTATTACTAAATGACGTTTATCTACGTTCTCAAAGTAAATCAAGTATGTTGAGTGATGTATTTATACGCTGTTGTACATGTCTTTCCAGTATTTTGGCCGTCTATATACGCAGTTCAAAGTAAGTTGATTGCTTTGACATAGAGGATGTAAGTAATGCCATCTTCAGACATCTTAATAACGCTTTGTGATTGGCGTGCGTTGCGTGCGCGCCATGTCAAATAAAAAAGTGCTTTGTAATTGGTTGAGGGCATTATCACCCTATCTATAAAAAAGATAGGTTGGGTGGTAGGTAACGGCGGATGGTGATGGCTTCTGAGAGTGGTCGTCGTCGTGCTGGAAAGTCGTGACAGCAGCTAACATCACAATACTGCCAAAAAAACCAACATATTACCAATAACTAGCGCGACTATACAATCTCTTTAGACAATTTAAGAGGATGATAGTGCCTCCTATTAACAAGAATCTCGTTTTTTCTAATCCACAATTTAAAAGCCCTTGAAATCATCTCACCTGATGGTAAGTGACGATGATGCCGAAGATGGAAGCGGGTTTATCAAGGTTCCCCAATGTAATGGGGATCTGGCTATCTTATCTTCAAGCCGGAACACATCAGTGCTGTTAACACTGATGTTCGGTAGCAAGACTTAGACAAGAAGGTGGTAGCTTAGAAAACGCCCTACCACCAACCAAACTGAGTCTTACAAATTAGACCCCGCCAGGAATCGAACCCATGACCTCCTGGTATGAAGCGAATGGACTTACCATTACGCCACAGAAGCAGTTAAAACCCGTAAAATAGTAATAACACTAGATAAGTAAGGTACGCTTACCATTAAATATCATTTATCTAAGTCTATCTCGAGTTTTTATATTTGTAATATTTGTAGATACGAAGTATGTACTTGTATGTTTCCAGACCTGTCATGATTCAGGCAAAGCAGACATGGGAATGTTTTTAATTAAGGAACCCAAAGAAAAGGATATATGGCTCTTAAGGCTCCTCCGTCCCTAAAATTAGGAACTATATTCACGATGTTTCAATTATCGAACGAAATATAGCTTGGAAATAAAGTTCTTGTCAGCTCGTACTTTTTTTTTTTTTTTTATTCACAATTGGTAAACCCTTGACAACATCTCACCTGGTGGTAAGTGACGATGTTGCCGAAGATGGAAGCGGGCTTACCAAGATTCCCCAACGTGGCTGTTACGTCAATCGCTGCGGACGAATCGTGCGAAATTATATTTTGAATTCATTATAATAGAATTATAAGAATTTTCAAAAAGTAAGAAAACAAAATCATTTCATATAGTTTTGTTTAGAAGTTCATATATTATTATAATGTTTCGATTAAAATTGCAAAAGTTCTATAGTTAAAACTAGAAAAATTCTATAGTTAAATTAAAAAAATATATACAAAATAATTGTTATGATAATACAAAGTAAGAAATGTTATTATTTTTGATACTTTCATTCAGAAAATTGAAAATAATCGAAAAAACTTTTAAAAAGTGCAAAAGTGTGGTTATTTTCTTTACTCTTTACACGTAAAGAAAAAAACACAGACAACTGTTCCATTAAATGCCTCGCCTTAACAGATAACCAACAAAGATAGTCCTACTCCTCAGGCTTAAATCAAGGCTCCATTCACTACCAAAGTTCAGAACAATTCAAACTTCATATCGCTATCTCTTTTACACCCCAGCGCTCCACCTGAGACGGAACACCATGATTTATAGTGGCAACTATTCCAGGAGCCAGGAGATTGGACCTGTAAGTTTGTTTGTAAGTTTCTGAGTCAGTGGAAGACAGTTTAGTGGAGCGCAATGTACAGAGGCCAGCACATCAAGTTAGACACTCGCAGTGCGATTGTGATCCATAAGCATTCGGCATAAGAACGGTACAAAGTCCAAAGTGTCTAGCTTGATGTGCTGGCCTCTGTACCTGCGCGCGAGCTGGGACCTTTTTGATATAAGCTCGGACAGTCAAATGCACGTAGATCTACGCATCCTTACATGCTAAATAATAAACTAGCTGTTTCCTGCGGCTTCACCCGCGTGGACAACGTTTTTATGACTTTTCGAGGTTGCGCAGTGCGCGAGCCGCAAGAGGTTAGCAAGCGTGAAAGGAAGTAGCCTATGTATTAATCCAGGTCCTAATCTGTTCAGTAATTTTTGCGTGAAGAAGTAACAAACATACACACTCACACACTCACTAACTTTCGCCTTTACAATATTAGTGCGACGTTTTTTTATTCATAATTGGTAGCCTTTGGCATCATCTCACCTGATGGTAAGTGACGATGATGCCGAAGATCAAAGCGGGCTTACCAAGATTCCCCAACGCAATGGAGAACTGGCTATCTTATCTTCAAGCCGGAACACATAAACTTTGTTAACACTGATGTTTGGCGGCAGGTCTTAGATAAGATAGTGATGGATGATAGTCTCAGATTAAAAATAATGTAGACATTGAGTTTCATGCAACCATCATAACAAAAAGTGGGGTAACGCTTGTTCTATTACATACGTATGAATCTTTACCTTATGTGGTAACCTCGAATAATATTTCGACACGTGATAGGTCCTATCTTTCATGGTGATTGAGACCAATGTATTTGAGACATGTCACCGCACGTTTCGGCATGTTGACGGTAAGTCTGCCAACGTTCGAATGAAACCAAAACTCTGCTCGGTAGTGATTGGAGCAGAGTTTTTTATACCCCGTTTTCAAATCACTAACACTAAATATACCTTTTATTTTTGATCTGAGGTAATAGTGATGAATTAGTTTATTGTGGACATAAATATATAGGGTGACTTTTAATTAGTTCTTGATAACAAAAGATATGAATGTACTCGTGATTACAAACAACTTTCCCAAAGAAACTATATGTCAAATCAGAAAAAAAAATTTAGGTCCTCGGTACATAACAAGTTATCAAATCGGCAAAAATGTATGAAGCACCATCATTTTTTTTCATATTTGACAAATAGTTTCTTTAGAAAAGTTGTTTCTAATCACGAGTAAATTCATATCCTTCGCTATCAAGAACTAATTAAAAGTCACCCTATATATAATCATAAACATAATGTATATAGTATGTTATCATTAGAACGAACTTTCTCGAACAACACCAATTTCATTCAACTTTACAACACTAAACCTCTATTAAATTTTGTCTTTTAAGTCAATATTTGACAGGCATGAATTTAAGCCATAGTACAGTTATATAGCAATAGTTGCCACAGTCCCTGTTTATATATTTTTTTTATTTACAATTGGTAAGCCCTAGGCATCATCTCACCTGATGGTAAGTGACGATGATGCCGAAGATGGAAGCGGGCTTACCAAGATTCTCCAATACAATGGAGAACTGGCTATCTTATATTCAAGCCGGAACACATCAATATTGTTAACACTGATGTTTGGCGGCAAGACTTTGATAAGATGGTGGTAGCCAGGCGGGCTTAGAAAATGCCCTACCACGAACCAAACCGAGTCTTACAAGTTGACCCCGCCGGAATCAAACCCGCGACCTCCTGGTGTGAAGCAAATGGACTAACCATTACGCCACGGAGGCGGTTGAAAATAAAATGTACAGCCACGCTGTGCTTACTTTCTCGCAAGGCCTCCCCCTGGCACACATAAAATGGCATTAAAAATACGCTTACCTTGTAGCAAAGAAAAGTTGACGAAAAATTTACAAACTTTCTAGATTTGTATGAGAGGTACCATAGTGTTTTTATGGAATAATAAACTCTAAAGTGTAGTAGGCCTTATTAAGGCCAGGATATTCGAGCGTAGTAGGCATTGAGTGCTACCTCACTCCCCGCGCGACTAGTTGCGCGAAGTCTCCGATCAAATGTTTTCTCTCTGACCCCGCGCGCGGCGACAGTAGTGAAACATATTATGCTACGGTCAGACGCGCGCCACGCAGCCCGGCAAGCGGCCCGGCATGCAGCCCGGCGCGTGCGGCGGGCCAAGCAAGCTATTCACACGCACTGGGCCACGCCAATCTGTGCAAGCAGCCCGGCGCGTGCGTCGTGCCAAGCAAGCTATTCACACGCACTGGGGCACGCCAGTCTGTGCAGTCTGCACTACGCAGACCTCGATCTCGTGGCGGCTATTGCGTTAGTTTTCACCTATTTTTATTGGAAAAAAAATCCTGGCTTTTTTTCAGGTGACGTCAAAAGGAGCCCATGGGCATATCCTTTTTTGTTTTTAATTCTTTCATCTTCCCCAAGCATCGCCAATTTTTTTCTTGCCTTTATTATTGTATGTGGTGCGGATCCCATATTATTGACTCTGCCTGGTAACATTCCAGGAAATACAGAATTTGATCACTTTACCGGTCGGACATATTTAATAAGTCGTCTGCGCAATTAAAAAATGAAATAAATTCGGGTGATCCGTTCTCCACGAAGTCGCATTCGACACTGTCTGACGCCACTGCGCCGCGCGCCTGTAAACAGGCACACGAGCGCAAGGACATTCAACATTCAATTCACTTTGAACGCATTTTGACGCTTGTGCTTGTGTTCGTGCCCGTTGAATGTCGCTTTGAACGCAAGCGTGTGACCGCACCATGTAAATTAGTTTTAATTACATTATTTATTGAACTTTTTATGGTTTTGTTTTCGATCCTGAAGGCACAGTATAAAATGCAACATAATGTGATCGTAAGTAACATTTAATACCTAAGAGAAATAGATAAAAATATTAATTGCATAATTTTGATGGTTTTTTACAGCTGAAAAATAAATCATTTTTATTATTAATATTTTTATTTCAGTTAATCTTCAATAAATATTTTTTCCGCAAATATACCTTTTAATAGCTACAGATACACATCGAAACAAAAATAAAAATTCTGTAATATTAATTTAGCTCATATACGTCCCCACCGAGGGGCTCGATCCTACCCTGAATCAGGGCGATTAGGCCTCAGTCGACCACGCGGGCCCAGTGCGGGTTGGTCGACTTCACACACAACCTACGAATTTCTTCGCGCGTGTGCAGGTTTCCTCACGATGTTTTTCCTTCACCGTTAAAGCAATCGGTAGGTATGTACGTAAGTTTTTGAAAAACTCATTGGTACATTGGCCGTCCAGATTTGAACCCGGTACCTCTGGTTAGATGGACCGAGTCGTTACCGGTTGAGCCACCGACGCTTTTTACTAATTACGCGTATATTAATTACGCGTGTGATTGGACCTGGTTCCTAAAAATCTTGTATTGGACTTGAAGGCTGTTCATTTTCCTCGGCTGGTAACCCTCCCGTTACCAGCCGAGGAAAATGAACAGCTTCTTTTTGGCACACCACGCTTATGTGAACATGGACCCGGTTGTTCCAAATCATGAATTGAACTCAAAAGATGTTCATTTTTCTTGTCTTGTAACATGAGGTTTCCTAGGTTTTTTTTATACGTTGTTTTGAGTGAGATTTATTTCGATGTTGTGAATACCCCCATTTTTAATAAAACATCAAATAGGTATTGTCAATGAGATTATTTTTGGTCATGCAATTTTCTTTGGTAACGCTCATCGTTTCTTAAAAAATGGTTTTTAGGTTCTGGGTCAATTTTCTCGAAAACCTGGCATGTTAGGAAAAAACTTGTAGTAATCAAAATGTATTACTTTGATAAGATATTGCTAGTAAAAATAATTAAATTCTATTGTGTAAGTTTTTTTGGGTAAAATTGTATAGTTTCTTGAGTGAGATTTTTTTCATGTTGTGAAGAGCCTATTTTTATTAGAGCATCAAAAAGGTATTGTCAATGAAATTTTTTTAGTCATGTAATTTTTTTGGTAACATGCATCGTGTCTGAAAAAAAATGGTTTTTAGAAACTGGGTTAATTTTTAATTTAAGAAAAAACTTCTAATGAACAAAATTTATTCCTTTAACCAGACCTAGACGCTGTAACTTGTTAAAACAAGTAAATCCGAATATGTAAGTTTTTTTGGGTAGCTTTGTACAGTTTCTTGAGTTAGATTTATTTCGATGAAATAAAGACCCCTAATTTTATTAGCGCATAAAGAAAGTTTGACCTACAAAAATACATGACTATCTCAATGACAATACCTTTTTGATGCGCTTATAAAACTGGGGGTCTTCATAAAATCGATATAAATCTCACTAAAGAAACTGTACAATTTTACCCAAAAAAACGTACACAATCGGATTTAATTTTTTATACTAGCAATATCGTGTGTAGGACTTATCAAAAGAAGTTTTGGTTATTAGAAGTTTTTTCCTACCATGAACGGTTCCCGAGAAAATTGATCAAGAAATTTAAGAGCATTTTTATTAGAAACTATGCATGTTACCAAAAAAAATTACATGACCAAAAATAATGTCTTTGACCACACCTTTTCGATGAGCTAATAAAAATGAGAGTTTTCATAACTTCGAAATAGATAAATGGGACTCGCACTTGGCCGGTTTTTAAAATATCGATACCTGTGACGTCCACACTAGTTCTACTGCGGAGAGCCCTATACGTCGGTTATAGCTGGGGAGGGGGGAGGGGGAGAAACCACCAGGCAGCAGAGCGAAGCGACACACGTCCTACGTCGATGACGCCTCACAGGCAACTGAAGCGCGGGCCGCTCTTTTATATAATTTGATATTAAGAAAAATAAAAACATTCATTTAAAAAAGTAATCGTTAAATATTCTTCTAAATGTTATTATCTATTTTTCCATGTTAATTTTGTAACTTAAAATCTGATAATCTTCAAGTACAACCAGAAAATAATCTAAAACATCTTATGTTTGTGATTTGTTTTTATCTAGGCAAGTTATAATTATCGTGTTTTGAACCGTTAAATAATCAAGAACGTATATTAAACTAAAAATATATTTTTTTACGTATCAAAAAAACGAACATTACCTACTATGTTTTCACCTTAATTAATCAAAAACAGGTGGTTCGGGATATCCTGGCCTTAAGTTTTGGTAACCCACAAAGTTTTTTTAAAATCGTTAGAGCCATTTTTGAGAAAAAAATAAAGACCGATTTGATATGGGAAGCACGTTATTCCGATTTTGCTTACAATAATAAACATCACAGTACAGTAGGTTGTATAAAGTCGAAAAAACTTACAAAGTTTTAATAAAATCGTTAAAGTCGTTTTAAGAAAAAAATAAAAAAGAAATAATATTTGCCCAACCCAAATTTTATCCAAATATAATAAGTAGTTAAAGAGCTAGAGCCAGGACCCATACAGAGAGACATTGTTTGTTTTTGATTTTTTGGACTCTGATAATGTTATAATAATATAGGGTGACTTTTAATTAGTTCTTGATAGCAAAGGATATGAATGCACTTGTAATTACAAACAACTTTCCCAAGAGAATTATATGTCAAATCAGAAAAAAAAATTTGGTCATTAATACGTTATCAAAGCGGCAAAAATGTATGAAGGACCAACAATTTTTTTTACATATTTGACTTATAGTTTCTTTGGGAAAGTTATTTGTAATGAGTACTTTCATATCCTTTACTATCAATAACTAATTAAATGTCACCCTATATAATCGATCCCCATTAAAATCTCAACTTATTTTTTTTGCCATCACAATACTTTCTTCGCTCATCATTCGCTCAAAAGTAAAAACGCTAAATCTGTTTACACATCGGCTCTTGTCCAACAGCCCGTCAGATTAACCGTACTTTTAGTTCATTACGCGGGATTGAACCCGCTACCCCTCGGCCAGTGTTGCCAATTTAGCGACTTAGTAGCTAGATCTATCGTATTTTCGGAGCACTCTAGCAACAAAAAATCGATGCTTCATAAATTTTAGCGGCTTTTCAAGCACAGTAACACCATACATCTAGCGACAGAATTGCCATTTTTATATTGTTCTAGCGCCTTTAAAAAAAAATTTAGCTACATTTAACAAAAGTCATTTGGCAACACTGGGTGCAGGTCGCCGGAGTAGCCGCCGCCCGGCCGGTCAGGTGAAACTGTGCCCAATTTAGGGGATTTCCTCTTAATCCTGAGTGGAATATGTTTGTACATGAGCTTTGCGTGGATTCTGTAACAATAAAAGAGTTTGAAGTTACACATACTCGTACCCTAGGTATGTGATTTATTGTTTGCTGTTTTGTAATGTACAGGCATTTCCATATTTATGTATATAAGGTCTAACAAAATTAGCTGAAACTGTTTTAACTGGTGCTTCTACCCATGAAACTGAACAACTTCTCCCATTGAACCCATAGTCAAATCGCAAAAAAAAATAGCACTCCCATACTAACTCGATCAGCTGATCAGCCAACTTAGTATGCAAAGTTCAATTTTTTTTTTGATTTGGCTATGGGTTTCATGGGGCAAGTTGTTCAGTTTCATGGGTAGAAGCACCAGTTAAAATAGTTTCTATGTAAAAAGGGGGACATATCAATTTATGCCTACTTCCTAGATTTAAGTAAAGCATTTGACCTAGTAAATTACGATCTACTCTGGGAAGCTGCAGGATGTAGGTACCGCAGTGCGATTGGCCGTTACGATGCCACAGACAGACACACATATTTAACTTATAACACCCTTATTTGGGGTCGGGGGTTATAAATACATACCTATTATGATATTAAATACCCAGATTAAACCACCTCCGTAGCTCAGAGGCAAAGTTCACTGGCTTTACACAGGAGGTCGCGGGTTCGATTCCCGGCGGGGTCAATTGTAAGACTCGGTTTGGTTGGTGGTAGGGCATTTTCTAAGCCCGCCTGGCTAGCTACCACCATCTTATCTAAGTCTTGCCGCCAAATATCAATGTTGATATCATTGGTGTGTTCCGGCATGAAGATAAGATAGCCAGTTCCCCATTGCGTTGGGGAATCTTGGTAAGCCCGCTTCCATCTTCGGCAACATCGTCACTTACCATCAGGTGAGATGATGCCAAGGGCTTACCAATTGTGAATAAAAAAAAATAAAAAAAAGATTAGAGTGCAAACAAATCTGTAAGTCACTTGAAAGTTTGTCCTAGGTAGGAACGGAACTCATGGCTCTCAGGACTCTGGCAGAGCTCTGACAACTAGACCACCATGCCAGGTAATCCATGTATGAAACTGAACGAGCTACTTTTCCCAAGGTACCTATACAATCCAAGCAGGAAAAGTTGAAGGCTTTCCATTCAAAGTACGAATCGACTAAAAATTATCGACTACTAGCTTTTGAACGCGGCTTCGATATCATTTGTATTGGATGTCGTCTGTATTACTGTGGGTGCATCTTTCGAATCGTGAGTTCATACGAAAATTCCAATAGAAAAAATATTTTTTTTGTTTTTAGGGTTCCCTACAAAAATAAAAAAACGGAACCCTTATAGGATCACTCGTGCGTCTGTCTGTCTGTCCGTCCGTCTGCCCAAGCCAATTTTCTCCGAATCTACT
Organism: Coleophora flavipennella; assembly: GCA_947284805.1. Taxonomy (NCBI): domain Eukaryota; kingdom Metazoa; phylum Arthropoda; class Insecta; order Lepidoptera; family Coleophoridae; genus Coleophora; species Coleophora flavipennella. The sequence continues at coordinate 5,462,395 of OX369297.1, forward strand.
GGACCAAATCAAGTGAAATTTGGTAGTATAGTGTGATTCTATGACCCAAACACAGATGTGCAAAGTAAACATATATTTTTTTTTTCGGCGGACAAATTAGGAAATTAAAAAAAAAGTTTCGGAAACCTTATTGTGTCATATATTAAATGAAAGGTCTCGTTATCAGGATCTTAAATATTTTTGTTTATATTGTAAAATAAATAGTTTTGATTTTATTCATCAAAGAAGACGAAAATTTACCATTCGCCCCCCCCCCTCCCCATTCTCCGAAACTACTGAGCCTAAAATATTGAGAGAATACAAAATATAATTAATTACTTGTAGATTACAGAAAAACCTATAAGAATTCTATCAATTGGAAAAAAAAGTGGTAAATACGTTCATCTATGGAAAATAGTTCTAGTCATAATAGAAAATAGTCTATCGGTGTTCTACAGGATTCATTTCGGAAAGTGTGTCCTGTAGCTTTAAGACCTCATTCCCCCTCTTAATTCCATCATCGAACGACCAGGTGCGGAGGGCGATTCCACCCCTGTGTCGTTGATGTTCCACCTTTACGCACGAAGCGTTTTGATTCTTCGTTCATTGTGCGAACGGGCAAGGAGTGGAATAACCTGCCGGCGTCTGTATTCCCCGATTTGTATAATTTAGGAATCTTCAAGACGAGAGTGAATAGGCACTTTTTGAGCTTGCGTGTTACATCCTCAGCTGCATCGACACTTACCATCAGGTGAAGTGCAGCCAAACGCACTAAAATTTTTATTTAAAAAAATGAAGTTCACTAAAACACCACTAGAGAACGCTAGTAGTAGTTAACTGTATGGAGTACTGCTCTCACTTATGGGACGGATCGGCTCGTTACCAGCTATATGCCTCGGATTCTATCGACCGACGTGCTAGGAGACTCATTGGCGACAAGGAACTTGTATCAAACAGGTTCCAAAGCCTCGAGGATCTCCACAAAGTCGCCTGTCTATCGGTGTTCTACAGGATTCATTTCGGAGAGTGTGTCCTGGAGCTTCACGACCTCATTCCCCCTCTCCATTTCATCATCGGACGACCAGGTGCGGAGGGCGGTTCCACCCCTTCGTCGTCAATGTTCCACCTTTACACACGAAGCGTTTTCCGGCGTGTGTATTCCCCGATTTGTAAAATTTAGGAATCTTCAAGACGAGAGTGAATAGGCACTTTTTGAGCTTGCGTGTTACTTCCTCGGATGCACGGTACTTATAATCAGATGAGGTGCAGCCGAACATACTCAAATTTTTAATAAAAAAAAATAACTCACTGTCTTATAATAAAAATAACTCATATCTTCCTGTGAGGATTTCAAATGTGATATTTTGTATTTGACTTTGGCATTGTACGGAACCTCTCCACGCGAGTTCAACTCGCACTTGGCCGGTTTTTTCCGATACGTATTCCAATGCTCCGGGTAACTTATCAAATTTTCTTTCCCTTAAAACCTTATATGTAAAGACTATAATAAAAATTTTTAAAAAGTGAAGTCGGCCAAGTGTTTAATTGTTTTTTTATTTGTTTATTTTTGAGTTAATATTACAATGGTACATTAACATGAGAATGAGCTCTCAGCTAGGACCTTCACTGGGATTCCCTGTGTTGCGGGTGCTCGTCTCTTCCCTAGGCTTAAAATTAACAACATACAGAACAATGATAAATTGATGAAAATAAATAAAAAATAACAAAAAAGACTAAACAAAATCAAACGAAATACTTAAATACTAAACAACTGCTGTGTGTGCTGACTGTATGTGTGTGACTGTGTGTGTGTGTGTGTGTGTGTGTGTATGTGTGTGTGTGTGCGTTTGTGTCTGTGTGTGTCCTATTTTTACAGTACAAAAACAGCTCAATGTGAAGAGGTACGAAAAATTAACTGGACTGTATGTAGGTACTTATATGTGAAAAATTTGGTTCAAGCTTTGTCTCAATATGAGTGAATGGTTCCAATGGGTTACGGTTAGTTCCAAATACACACGGCGCACCCTGCTGCATTCACCCTGGATGATGATCAGCTCCAGGCGAGCACGGCACTCCTCGCTGCTGAGGGAGGAACAGGAGGCACAATCACTGCACAAAAGCAAAGCCACAAAATACGTCAGCACGGCTAGCGGGTCAAAAAAATTGTCCTTTTAAAAGGTAGCCCGAAGATGAACAAATAAAATCTTTGTTGACGGCGGTCATGAGTTAACCTCGAGCTATGTTTGTTTACGTAATAATATGTAAGTAAATGTATGTAAATACTAAGTTTTCCTTACGGCTAGGGCCGCCGCATCCTGCCTGATCCTGTGGTTTGAATCCCGCCACGACGTACCAATGTTATTTCGAATTTAGATTTCATATGTACGTTTATCCGACGCTCCTATGGTGAAGGAAAATCGTGAGGAAGCCTGCACACGCCTGCTAAGAAACTCGCAGGTAGTGTGTGAAGTCGACTAACCCACACTGGGCCCGCGTGTTCGACTAAGGCCCGATCGCCCTAATTCAGGGTAGGCTCGAGACCCTCGGTGGGGAAGTATGTGAGCTGATATGATGATGTTTAACAGGTTGCTAGATGATATAAAAAGGTTAATATACACTAGCTATTTTCGACCCAACCTGAAGTCTTTTTACTTAAAAATAACTACTATAGTGTGGGCGATTATCTAAATTAGTTGACAAAAGTTATAAAATAATTTTGTTAAGACTGACATTATATTGCTTTCAGACTTCACTTTCATACAATGTTGCCATATTGTAATAATAATAAATTGTTGACATGTATTTAATTTTGGTGTGTGTTTATCTAATGTAAGGAAAAGATTTGTTTTAATATTTTTATTGTAATTATTTTGATTATGTAGGTTATGTTTATTTTATATTTATGTCTACTTTATTTTTATTTAATTTTGACATGATATAAGTACCTAATGGATTCTTGATGTGTATCTATTTTTGATATGTTTTTGTTAACTGACGTAGGGAAATTATTTGTTTTAATTTTTAATTTATTTTAATTCGATGCGGTTATTTTAATTTTACAACTATAAAATTTTTAAACGAAATGTATGTTGCTTAGAAATGATTGAACTTGAACTTGATGACTAAGTTTTCCTTACAGAATAGTTCATCTTTAACGTGTACAGATAACACTGACGTGCTGCCGACTATACCTACCTCTATAAACAATCCAGGGATAACAGATAATCCTCCAAAATTTAATCACACGTAACGATTGTACCTCGGAGGTGCGGGCGGATTATGGGCTCCGCGAATGACTGATGGAGGGTCCCGGGTTCGATTCCCGGACGTTGATTGATTCACCTCAGTGTCTTCGAAGCTTCAATGGCATTGTATTGACGGATGAGCGGCGTTTAAGATATTTATTAATGGTGTTTCTGGTTCTGTTAGCCGAGGGTGTATTTCTCTTTTGGAACTGAACGTTCGTATAACAATTTTAAATATATGGTTCAGTTAGAAATCGATTTTGAAATATACAGGTCGACTTTCTTTATCATATCAGCTGATAGACGTCCACTGCTGGACAAAGGCCTCTCGGAAGGATATTCATGTTCATACAAATATTCTTTATTATTTCTTTAGGATTTACTTAAACTGGCTATTTAATCTTCATGCTAGAACACAGCAATGCTTTGATGTTTAACCGACAAGATAAGTAGATAGTCTTAGCTAGTCAGGTGGGTTTTAAAAATGCCTTATAGGAAAGTATATATATTACTACTAACATACAGTATAGACACTCCCTGCTGCTTTCTAGATTGCGACCTCATCCCCGCGTCACCCAGATTGATACAGATTGGTTACAGTTTGGTTGTCGAACGTATGGGATTTCGCCGCAATTTTGTTTGTCCTGTCATTTCTCTTTTGAAATGTCATTTCTGGCCCGTTGTATGAAGTGTACAAACCAATCAAACTGAGACTTACAAAGCTAGATTTTGCCGGAAATCGAACTCGCAACCTCTTGAAGTAAAGCGAATGGACTAACCTTTATGCTATGGAGACGGTATTGACGGTTCCATCATGTTGTTAAGTTTATGATTTTTGTAACCGAATTTTGTTAACGTCTCTGGGTGCAAGCCCTTTAAGTTTTCACTTCTGTGAGCACTCCCGGAGTGGTGAGGTTTTTTTCCTGTTTTAAATTTTAGTTTATGTCTTAAAACTTTAAAAATTTTAATCAACAGATTAAAATTTTTAAAGTTATACGAAACGGTAATAATCATGATGAAATTGCACAACAGATTGACAAGTAGCTGTAGAATGTAGCTGTCGTCCATTCTGTCAAAGTATACATTACCATCAGGTGAAATACAGTCATACTTCAAGGCAAGAGTGAATAGGCATTATTTGAGTTTGCGTGTACCATCCTCGACTGCATCATCACTTACCATCAGGTAAGTTGCAGTCAAACGCACTCAAATTTTTAATAAAAAAAAAAAAAAAAAAAAATCGCACGCAAATTTTTAATAAATAAAAAAATAAAATAAAATAAAGTGAAAAGCTTACAGTAGGTATTGAAAGATAACCTTTAGTATATTGTTGACTTAGATTTTAGGTTCGACAAGTCTATTGAGTCTGTCGATTTCTCGCTATAGTAATTCCTTAGGATTTTCCAATAGGGATGACGACAGCATCAGAAATAAATTATGAACTCTTGGTCACTAAATTGCCCTCCTACTTAAACATCGGAAAACCTTACTCGTTTTGTTTTCCATCAAGTCTTCGATTTTTAATTAATTAAATTCACAAAATGAGTACATATATGACACTGCTAAACTATGACGTCACGCCTAGGTATTCCAAACATTTTTAACAACAAAATTTCGTTTTTGACAGATGATAAAAAGTAAATCAGATGAATAGCATTCGTCATCCCTATTAAACAGAGTGTAACAAAATTGGTGTTGGTCACTTTAACTGGTGCTTCTACTTATCATACTGAATAACTTTTGTTCCATGACTGCTAAAATAACAAAAACAAAATTAACTCTTTATACAAATCGATCAACTGATCGACCAATTTTTTGCATTTTTGTATGGAGGGTTCACATTTTTATTGAGAATTGACCATGGGTTCCTTGGGGGAAAGTTGTTCAATATGATGAGTAGAACCCCCCAGTTAACGGGTCCTACACCAGTTTTTTTACACCCTATGTAAAGCATGATGATATCAGCTCATATACGTCCTCACCGAGAGGCTCGAGCGTACCCTGAATTAGGGCGATCGGGTCTTAGTCGACCACGCGGGCCCAGTGAGGGTTGGTCGACTTCACACACAACCTGCGAGTTTCTCCGCAGCCGTGTGCAGGATTCCTCACGATGTTTTAAAATGTTAACTACTTATATCTGGTACCCATACCTACTTATAGGATTTAGTCCTTATACTTCTTTCAAATTTTAATTTTTCCGTCTGTCGCACGTGAAGTAGTATCTATGAGTTACTCAGTAGCCAAACAACGCGAAAGAAGACAAAAGACAAAACAAGCTGTAAATAAAGCTCTCGTTAGCGGACAGGTGCGAGATGAATGCACAATTAATTTTGTTTTGTCGCCAGGGAGGGCGTCAGGGGACACAAGGGGACTCGAGGGGGAGCGAGGGGGTGCTACAGGCGGTAATTCTTAACTCTCCAGCCATTTACGTGGTTGAATTGCTAAGTGCGTACCTGTCAATGGTGTTTTGTTGTCTTTATTAAGGCTTGCAAATCTACAGATAATGGGCAAAAAATTATCTTTTGCGCCTACCCACTTAATCATTTGGTATGCAGTTGCACTGATGCACTTCTTCTGGGACCATCGACCAGTATGAAAACATCTCCATCACGCCCCGCTGGGACCACGTGGTTCCAATAGAGTGTACTCCAGTTTGACAACTTTTAAATAAAAAACCGGCTAAGTGTGACTCGGGGTAACACAAACAGGGTTCCGCACCAAAGCTTCAACTACCGACAGAACAAGACCTCTTAGTATTACTATGCTCTAGGTAAATGCTCTAGGGGTCTATTTTCCCTGTCCGGTGAAGTTGTAAAGGCCCCCACGGCAAACAACAAGCTTGTCCTTTCGAAAAATAAAAAAAGGGATCTATTCATTCTGAATTTTTGGAAGTTTTTTTTTTGTGGGAACGGAAGACCTTATTTATCTTATAAATGAAGACCTTTAGATGTTCTCATAGGTTATCCTGTAATCTATTCATTGAACCTCATAAACTGTGATTTTTTTAAGGTTTTAGGCCCAGTAGTTGGGGTGTTTCAACTCAATCGGTTCAATAAAGCTTTCTGAGCAAATTGGCTGTGGCAGACGGACGGACAGACACACGAGTGATCTTATAATGGTTCCGTTTATACTTTTTGAGGTACGAAACCTTAAAAAGTAAGAAATTAAAAATTTTAAACTGTGTTAAATTTAAAACTGTGTTGTGATGTGTAACTTTATTTTATGTATTTTTGTGAAATTACTAACATAGACATAAGTAAAAGTATTACTAACAATCTATGGACTTAATGTCTGAAAATAAATCATTTTTATTCTAAGCCTAATCACAATTGCAAAGAACGCATTAAAATTTTTAGGGTTCCCTAATCTCTCAGAAGAATCCTTTATATCTTTTCTCCATCTTGGTTACTTCCTTGTTAAAAATCATTATCATATCAGCCGAAAAACGTCCACTGTTGGACAAAGGCCACCTCCAAGGATTTCCACGACGACCGGTCCTACGCTGCCCGCATCCATCGGCTACCCGCGATCTTCACCCAGGTCTTCGATCCACCGCGTGGGAGGCCTGCCTACGCTTCGTTTTTTTGATGCGCGGTCGCCACTCGAGAACTTTACTGACCCAAAGGCCATCTGTTCTACGAACGATAATATCCCTATTGAGATGCAATGTCTATTTACGGCTTGACGGAGAAGTGGAAGTCATAGGGGGGGGGGGGGGGGGGTTGTTTGCCGTAATAGCCACGATTGGAGATCGCAATGTGGTTACAGGCTTGTTGCAATGCACGAAAAGGCCGCTGCTGCCCATCATCCGGATTTAAGACCCTTAGTTTACTCTTGTGACCCCCATTGGAGAAGATGGGATGGTCCTATTCTAAGCCGGAAGCCTTACGGCATAGCAAAAAATAAAACATTGTTAAAATTGTTTTCTGATTTGGCACTCTCTGCAAGGAATTACTGAGTTTGGTAAAGTCATCTAACAAATCTTTGAGTGATTAGATGAACATTAAAAATCGTTAACCACCAAAAGTAACCACCGTGAAGAAAAGAGTTATAATGTGTGTAACAGTCAGACTGGCATAACGATCGCTTTTAATGCTCCTCGGAAGAACTACTGAATCCTAAAAAGTCGGCGCCAACAATCTACAAAACCATCAACAGCACCTAACAGAAGCTACTTAAGTGCTGCAAACCAATGAGTTTCTATAATATGTCCAGTCCATAGGGAAATTATAAGTCACGTCAATGCCGTACGAAATAGTTCTCTTAAATAGCGTCGGTGGCTCAACCGGTAACGACTCGGTCCTTCTAACCAGAGGTACCGGGTTCAAATCTAGACGGCCAATGTACCAATGAGTTTTTCAAAAACTTACGTACATAATACTTACCGATTGCTTTAACGGTGAAGGAAAACATTGTGAGGAAATCTGCACACACCTGCGAAGAAACTCACCAACCCGCATTGGGCCCGCAAGGTCGACTAAGGCCTGATCGCCCTAATTCAGGGTAGGCTCGAGCCCCTCGGTGGGAACGTATATGAGCTGATATGATGATGATGATCATGATGATAGTCCTCTTATATCTATTTGCTGTAGTAAGAGTGAGACAATTAATTATTGTGTACTTTTCATACAGCTTAGTTATTTCAGCTACGTCTTTAAATCTGTGGCTTGACTCCACTTCTCCGTCAAGCCGTAAATAGACATTGCATCTCAATAGGGATATTATCGTTAGTAGAACAGATGGCCGTTGGGTCAGTAAAGTTCTCGAGTGGCGACCGCGCACCAAAAAATGTAGCGTAGGCAGGCCTCCCACGCGGTGGATCGAAGACCTGGGTGAAGATCGCGGGAAGCCGATGGATGCGGGCCTTTGTCCAGCAGTGGACGTGTTTTGGCTGATATATTGATGATGATGATGATATGGGGTAATAAAGAAGCTCGGTGCTCAAAACCCTTTAAACCCGCGAACACATTGATGAGAGAATTGATCCGAAATGAATCTTTTAATATCGGCGGCGCAAACAGTGCGGCTGGCGTGGAGTAACAAAGGTTATTGAAATCCGACGCTCGCTCGATTATACCTAATAACGCGATCGGTTTAGCTGTGTGGACAGGGCTTTACATTTTAGTATATTTGTTATTGTACAGCTCCCTTATTCAGAACGGCTCAATTTCGATTCATTATACAAAATCGACGAAGTACTCGAGCGAATTCGGAGCAAACTAAAAAAAAAGTAGTGTGTGGTTTTATGAAACCACGGAAAAAGCGAAACTTTTTTTCACATTATAGACATTTATAGAGGACGAAACGATCATGGCTGAGCTCTCGTCTTGGAGCTACGGTACAGAGGACGAAACGATCATACCGACCGTCACCCGACACACAGGCGAAAAAATTCGAGACGATGTAATAAAAGTTTATAATAATAAGATGGGCACAAGGGTCCCGTACTATGGTCCCGTATCACCATACCCTTTGCATAGTTTACGAAACCTAAGAAGAGTATAAGACCAACAGTACTTTTTCAATTTTTTTAAATTATTTTTTAGGATATTTGCCACAATAACACATAATTATTCTGTGAAAACTTCAACCGGCTATCTGTTACGGTTCAAACAATACAGCCTAACAAAGTAGAAATGCCAGTCCTATTAGGGTCCCGTAAGCACCCTTCAGGCACACCCCAGACACTGCATAGGACGGTCGTGAAATGATATTTCTGAAAACAGACGACGGAGCAAACAAAATCACCTCGAAATCCTCTACGTTCGAGAACCAATCTGTATCAATCTGGGTGACAAGGGGGTGAGGTCGCAATCTAGAGAGCGGCAGAGACTGTCCATACTGTATGTTAGTACTAATATATATACTTTTCTTCGGGTACGAAAACCTACAAAGATCAGTTAAAATCTGTTAATAACACACCTACGTGAGTGAAAACTACTTCGCGTCTTTATTAATTCTGGGTAAATGTAATGTAATCTTCGACCACATGTAATAGACCGGCTCTATCCATCCATACATTAAATAATCTCATCAATAACTTTAGGAATTCATTAATAATTAAAAACCCGACTGCTTAAAAACGTAACCTCATTTTTGGGCCAGTCGGGATAAAAATGTATCCTATGTGATTCACGGTATCAAGACTAATCTAACGATACCTCATACGTTAAAATCCTTCAAGCCCTTCAGGCTGTAGCAGGTAACATAGAAATCTACATACATACATACACACGAAAAACATAACCCTCCTTCTGAGGCAGTCGGGTAAAAACGAGTCAAATACACACTCACACCTCTATAATCTACCGAGTCTTGTTCAAATATAAACAATGACAGAGAGAGAGAGACGTGCTCGGAATGTAGCACGAATGAGACATCAAATTTCACTCACTTCGACCTTCATCCTTGATCGATCAGTATTCCCCAAATCAGAGACAAAATGAGCGAACTCGCTCATTCTGTGGCCAACAAAACCGCTGTTCGCGTAGGCCGGTCCATAGCTGTTATATTGGTCGAAGAATGTAATGTAATGTTCATGTGGGTAGCTGGCCCAGGAAATGGGTTATGAGTCTCCAGGAGGCTCGTGTCTCCGTAAAAACGTAGTTCTGTTTTAACTCAAAAACGACTTGCCGGATTAAATCCCAACTTTTCAATTAAACTCGGAGTAATGAATTCGGGTCACATAATTTTTCTCAGTATTGCACATATCCACACAAAGAGGGGGCCCAATAAGCAAAATTTTTTTTAATCAAGAAAAGAAAACTACGTGGTTAAATCCCTGGCTACAATGCTGATCTGACCACGGATACCGAACGCAAATTTGTCGAAGAGCTTGATCAAAGTACATATATGTACTTGATCAAAGTACCAGCTGTTTTCCGCGGCTTCAACCGCGTGGACAACGTTTCTATGACTTTTCGAAGGTGCGCAGTGCGGAGTGCGGAAAAAAGTAGCCTATGTGTTAATCCAAGTCCTAATCTGCCTTCCTACTAAATTTCAGCTAGATCCGCTCAGTAGTTTTTGCGTGAAAGAGTAACAAACATACATCCATACATTCTTACAACTTTCGCGTTTATAATATTATTAAGTATGATTATTAGTACTAACTTAGTTAGACACTCCCTGCCGCTCTCTAGATTGCGACCTCACCCCCTCGTCACCCAGACTGATACACATTGGTTGGTTCTCGAACGTATAGGATTCCGCCGTGATTTAGTTTGCTCCGTCATTTGTTTTTAGAAATGTCATTTCACGACCGTTGTATGCAGTGTCCGGGGTGTGGCTAATTTTCTGCAGAGCCTCGGAAACTCATTAAAACGCTCAAAACAAAGAATATGATTTTGAAATGTGACACTAATTTAAAAAAAACATTATATAACATAACTTAACCCGGCGCCAATGACGCTGGGTCATATTGACCCGAGCGATTTTCAATTCGGGAAATTTCGAAAAAAACATATTATAATCGTTATTGATTTTCTCAGTAGCTGGAGATAAGACCTCAATTTGTACCATAGTGTAGTGAGCAAGCGCCAGTGAAGAATGGTAAAATCCTTTTTCTTGAATAAAACGGCTACAGCTCCATACATTTTTAGTTCCAAAAGAGAAATTCTTTTAGTTGCCCTTTTGAGGTTGTTGCATTAAAACTAAATTATAGTTTTAGGATCAGAAGTGGTTTATAATTTAAAAAACAAATCATCACTAACCTAGCTTTATTATTACGTACAAATTTAATCAAAATTACAGAGAAACGAACAACACCTCACTTGTGCGCCAATCCACACACGAAAAATCACAATAGGCACAAAAAAGATAACGAGAGAAAGGGAAACGGAAATGGCTCACGTGACCTGGGATGGTTCCACCACGATGTTACCGCACCGAGCGCCGCAGAGAAATAGGCTTAGCTCAACGGCAGCCGCTCTTTTATATGCTCCGGCGCCGGCATGGCAAGATCGAGGTGAAGTAGGAGGGGGTTCTGCTTGATCGAGGTGAGGTAGGAGGGGGTTCTGCTTATACGGCCTCTCCTGACGTTGGTTCGTCCTCGAACCAGGGGTCCAAGCGGTGCCGCCCGGTCCCGCAGCGGTGCTCAGCGATGCCGAGGACTCCTCTTCAGGCCCAGAGTCCAGCAGAGGCATGGACGGCCCCACGCCGGTTCCGGCCTCAGGATCGGAGTCCAGCAGAGGCACGGACCGGTCCGCGCCGGGATCCGAAGGTTGAGGTCAATCCTCTTCAGAATCTTTTCTTCGTATCTTCGCTTCTGTACTGCAGCGGAGGACGCGCAGCGCAGCTCGCCTCTCACCGCACAGCTCAGCGGAGGACGCGCAGCGCAGCTCGCCTCTCACAGCACAGCCCAGCGGAGGACGCGCAGCGCAGCTCGCCTCTCACCGCACAGCTCAGCGGAGGACGCCCAGCGCAGCTCGCCTCTTACCGCACAGCTCAGCGGAGGACGCGCAGCGCAGCTCGCCTCTCACCGCACAGCTCAGCGGAGGACGCGCAGCGCAGCTCGCCTCTCACCGCACAGCTCAGCGGAGGACGCGCAGCGCAGCTCGCCTCTCACCGCACAGCTCAGCGGAGGACGCGCAGCGCAGCTCGCCTCTCACCGCACAGCTCAGCGGAGGATGCGCAGCGCAGCTCGCCTCTCACCGCACAGCTCAGCGGAGGACGCGCAGCGCAGCTCGCCTCTCACCGCACAGCTCAGCGGAGGATGCGCAGCGCAGCTCGCCTCTCACCGCACAGCTCAGCGGAGGATGCGCAGCGCAGCTCGCCTCTCACCGCACAGCTCAGGACAAACACAGCTATCTGCAACATGACGCGTCTAACATGCACGCGTCCGCCCGACCGGTGAACTTGGTCACGTAAACGGGCTACAGGCGCCAACCTGTACGGCGACATGGTGTCATTACACCAACGCCACGGCAACACGACACACACTTGTCGATGCCAGAGCGAACCAACGCTCACGCCTGAACAGCACCCATTGCCGCAGGCCACAGATGTACCTTATTCGCATAACGAGCAACCCTGTTCGCCACAACACCAAAAGGACCTAAGCTTCACTAACATCCCTAAGCTAGTGGGGGTCTATAGAAAAATAATGCTAACCTACATGTCTAAGTTGCCTAATTAAGAAATTGGGTAAACCTAATAATAGGGACACGGGAAGAGTAAATATTTAAGGATGTAACGAACAAAATAGCATCGTCATACTCGAATCAAGGCATATCTAACGCTAGCTTTCAATGAAAGCAAAGCACGACGCCAGGCACCACTCGCCCCGCCACGGCACCACACGTTGTACCGCAGCCTGCGTCAGCTTGCCGTAGCTACCACCGCTCAGCAGTTTGAGCTCGTAGCGTCCACATGGCAAGATCTCGACCACCTCGTACAGGCCGCGCGTCCCAGCGCCCAGTTAATTCATCGACTGCGAACAAATGTTCAAGATCAAAACAAACACGACCAAGGCCATTAATATTTCCTCGTTCGATGAGCACGCTTATCTAGCTGGCCCTGGTTTTTCTGGAACACCTGGAGCACTCGACTCCTGGATCTCGTAAATCACCTTGTTAGTCCTCGAGTTCTCAAGGGCCACCTCACATACCATGGACAGATTATTGGGGTTATCGCATCTAAGCTAATAAGAAGATTCAGCGGGGGGGCCTGCTTGGTCTGCCTCGTGATGTTCATAACAAGCTAAATTTTCCACAGGGTCACAGGTTCTCAGTCCAGCATGATCTCACCTGTCTCAATGCGAAAAATGTAAATAACAGTCGTTTGCACCTTAGTCGTTGATCCACATCACGAACTCGTTTGACTCAAACATGCGTCCCTTGTATGTTACTTTCAGCCAAGGTACACCAAATAAAGCAACAGCCAACGTGATTAAACGTTTGAGCTCACCTGCATCTTACCGGTGCATGGGGTACAATAACGGGTACTTTGTGAAGGCGCCCACCACACTAAGGAGGTATTCGAAGTCCTCCTAGGTAGGCACGGACCGTCCACGTGCACGACATGGCTTCTTCCACGAAATGACGTTCTGAGGGGGTGCTCGAGGTACACTTCTTGGGAATACATATCAGACAGTGAGATATGTACTTGTTACCTTTTTCAATCCTTCTAGTTTTTACTTGTAATAGAGCACATCTTTTTAGCAACTTCCCATTAAAATCCAGACCACATTCGTGATGCTATTTGTGGAAAGTCCTGCGACTCGCTGTTGGCAGCCTGGACTATTTGTGCCCAATTTCGGGGCCTAGTAACTTGGGCAACAATAGTACTTGAAGTATAGCAACGCCTTGACGACTGCAAGCGTCTCGAGCTCGTAGGAGTGATATGAGTTCTCCGCATCCCGAGTTACCTTACTGAAGAAGGCCACAACCTGTTTCTTACTTCGTGAGATTGAATCTAGACTGCTCCGCAGCCTGCGCTGCTGGGGTCCATGTGGGCCTTGGTAGAAATCTTTGGAACAATGATAGCAAGTACTGGCTCGATCGCTAGTGAGGTATTTTATGACTACAATTAAGTTCAACCCCTTTTTGATAAGTCGAGCTATTGCTGTTTTTGTTATGGCATAACCCGTCGTTTCTACAAAATTACCCCTTAAGACTAAGGAACTGACGAACATGTGTTACATTACTGGGAGGTAAAGTTAACAAGACCCTTTTTTTTTCACTGGCTCGGCCTAACCTGACCCCTTCTCACAATTCTATCCAAGTGCTCGACCGTTTTAGGTAGATAGGAGAAACACCTAAAGTTTATTGAATAGCTAGTCTCAGGAAGCGTTCTCAACAGTTTGATATACCTTCTAACACATAAAAAATCAACAAAAAGTATCCAAGCCATCACGCTTATTAAATAAAATAAACGGGCTCGAATGCTCCGATTGAGACCTAATAATTCCCTTTTCTCACAGTTTTATAGTTACCTAGCAAAACTTGAGTATCTCTTGGTAAGAAAGTTTGTACGGCCTGCACGATACTAGGGTCGTTCTATCTCAATTTCCATGTCACCCGTATGACCATAGTAGTTGTAGCAGTGCCCAGAATCAAGTACTACGAGAACTCAATTATCACACCTTTAGACCTTACGTTCCTCATCCTAAATGGCGAACGTTAACAGTTGGGTTATCAGAACAGACACGGTACTGCCTGTTGGTTCGAACATAGGTCACTCCTCGCGATACAACACATCGGTACCAATTATAATTGACGCGTTCATACGAACGCCACCACCGCTATACCAGCTTTGATAGAAAGGTCACCGTTAACGTAACGTATGACGTAGATTATTTACTTATCTAACAATCTAAAACACAACCCTTTGGTTTAGGCTGACCCAGTAGGCGTCTTAAAACATCAAAATCATTAAAATCCAGTGACAACACATTCATCGGAGCACTATTCATCACAAACGTAAATAGTGACTTCATTGTGCGTAAGTTAAGTATTCAAATAATCATTAGGGTTTACGATAAACTGATTGAAACGTTCTTTGGAAAAACAAGTACCTATATTTGACATGTCACATGTTGAACAGTTGGCGATACTAGATTGCTAAGGCAGATTTTAACTATTGTCAAACGGTCGGTTTTGGTTACTTCAAACCCTTACTATTCGTATAATTTTTTTTTGAGCACAAATCATTTACCGTTGACACGCTCACTCAGACCGTTTTGGAAAACATGTCTCGCACTCATATGCTATTTGAAGCGGTTGCATTTTATGTAAACACAAAACAAGGTTCCCGGGAGACAAGTTAGCTGTCTTTAGTAGCAGCGGTGCGTACTTGTGGACTATCGATGACTCGATAACAATAAACGTTCGCAAATAGTCACTTAACCCCGAACTACCCTCAATCGTAACAAAATGCTTTGCGCTTACACTGCAAACGTCGGATATATATCTGACGTAGTGTTCATATCGTCGAAAAGAATGTTCGCTTAAGTGTAACTTACGTGGACACAACTGTTTAAAATCACGATCGTTGGTTACCCACTCGTTCAACCATAGTTTAGTATCGCCCTTTAGGCAAAAGTCTACCCGTGACAAGTACTCAGACCAGCCATTCGTATCACTGGCGCGATCCCCTCTTCGCACCACGCGCCAATGTAAAAGGTTTAACACAAAATAATTTGCGACTTAATGGGTAGAATTGTTTTGATAGATTTTATCAGAGCTTTGCGAGGGTAGACACCTTAAAACACTGAGCAGCAGATCCTACAGACTTGTCCTGCCTTGGCATACTATTTGGCGGGTTAGAACAACAATCTAATGTGATCAGTGGTTTTGTTGACACTGTCCTCGGGGAGACTGTGTTGGCTAGGTGTTGTTTAAGCTTTTGTAGGTAAACTTACATTCGTGCCGTTTGTACCTACATCGTCACCTTACGTTTTAAACGAACTATTCATTTTAGGTGTCGAGTACTGTCGTTGTCGAAACACTTCGCGACTGACGCGATTAACTGCCGCGGAAACTATGCCTAGAACTACGTGGTGAATCATCACGACGACGTTGATGTCTTTTGTATGAAATACAGAGCAAGCGACAATGACGTTTTGAGACGTTACGAGTCTTACGATCTATTCTCTGCTGTATTTGCAAATGAGATCGCGACCTAACCCCGTATCTAACGCCTCGACTGCGTAAAACTACGCGATCGTGGTCACATCCGAACACGCGAGCCATTTCTAGAACGATGCCGCTTACGGCTCCGCGATACACTTCTGCTACGCACCATTTTCACAACAAATACCTATTTGAATTCATGAGCAAATCAACGCACTTTTAAAATAACGGCCAGGTAAAAGAACACAAGTGAAATTCGACACAATAATTCTCTTTGAAAATTAAACCGTTAGAACTTCAAATCAAAAGTGAAATGTTGTTTTGTTTCCTGTCTTTTATCGTGGGCTAACAGTCCTTTATCCCACTACTGATTTTAGGATCAGAAGTGGTTTATAATTTAAAAAACAAATCATCACTAACCTAGCTTTATTATTACGTACAAATTTAATCAAAATTACAGAGAAACGAACAACACCTCACTTGTGCGCCAATCCACACACGAAAAATCACAATAGGCACAAAAAAGATAACGAGAGAAAGGGAAACGGAAATGGCTCACGTGACCTGGGATGGTTCCACCACGATGTTACCGCACCGAGCGCCGCAGAGAAATAGGCTTAGCTCAACGGCAGCCGCTCTTTTATATGCTCCGGCGCCGGCATGGCAAGATCGAGGTGAAGTAGGAGGGGGTTCTGCTTGATCGAGGTGAGGTAGGAGGGGGTTCTGCTTATAATAGCTTGATATCTAAATTAACTTAAACATCTTGGTACTACAATGACTTCATGGTCATGCAATAGTTCTTACTTTGTATTAATTTTTTTATAATTCAGCAGATAACCAGATAATTAAGAAAAAAACATTCGGGTCATATTGACCCAGCGTCATTGTCCGCGTTATTTTTTACACGTCATTGGCGCCGGGTTAACATAACATTTATTCCATAATCGGCAAATGAAATTAGTACTGTCATGTACTGTGGCCGTATTTTTCACAGCTATTTGGGCATGTCAGTTTTTACTATTTGAAATATCATAAAAAATGAACAGTTATTATTTATATTTACTATTTTTTGTTTCTTATTTAAGAAAAATATATTCAAATAAAGTTCTTAAATATAAGTATTATTATTTTAAACAAAAAAAAACTACTTCAATCAGGAAACTAAGGTTCCCCTCAATTTCTCTGGAATACAATTTGATGATTGGTTGATCCTGGTTCATTCAACTCCTTAATTCTTTGAACAATGCCAATTGAATGTTTTTTGACGCCTAACTAAAACGTTATACTAACGATAAATAGAATTAAATTTCTAACACTTTTAAAAGCCGGCTCCACACTAACTCCACTGCATTCTTGCAGTTGGAAAAAATCCGGTCGTATCCGGAAATGAAACAAAGGTGGGTACACGATTGCAAGTGTCGGGTGGGAGCTGGCTGATTGTGACGTCATTATCTTCCTCAGTGTGGAAATGGTTCGGGTTTTTTTTTATTTCAACAACTTGTGCGCCGGAGAACTTTTTGTACGACTTAGGTATTTTGTTGCAGTTAGCATCTTTTTTTTTTCTTTTTATTCACAATTAGTAAGTCCTTGGCATTATCTCACCTGATGGTAAGTGACGATAATACCGAAGATGAAAGCGGGCTTACCAAGATTCCCCAACGCAATGGAGAACTGGCTATCTTATCTTCAAGCCGGAACACATCAATGTTGTTAACACTGATATTTGGCGACAAGACTTAGATAAGTAGACTTTGAGTTAATGTACTGACCCCCCCCCCCCTTCCTGTTTTAGGAGTTATCTATAGTATTTGCTGGTCATAATTTCAAGCTCATATACGTCCCCACCGAGGAGCTAGAGCCTACCCTGAATTAGGACGATCAGGCCTATAGAATTATACGAGCGCAGTGCGGGTTGGTCGACTTCACACACAACCTTCGAGTTTCTTTGCAGGCGTGTGCAGGTTTCCCTAAGATGTTTTTCTTCACCGTTAAAGCAATCGGTGAGTATATGTACGTAAGTTTCGAAAAACTCATTGGTACATTGGCCGTCCGGATTTGAACCCGGCACCTCTGGTTAGGAGGACCGAGTCGTCACCGGTTGAGCCACAATTTACCTTACCTTTACTTATCAATTAGGCATAAAAAAATAACAATGTGAAAGAAAATTACTCTGAACTTCCTTAATTCTTTCGAATGAAAGTAATTAAATACAAACAGCTTATTTAATTTAAAACAAGGCTACTACGCTAAGAAACAAAACCAAATTGTATTGCAATTGAATTGATTCCATGGCGCGCTTGAAGCCGTCCGGTCCTCAAAGAGAGCTGGACTCAGGAGCGAGTAGCCGTGGCGGTCGTCTCGGGCCAATATAAATGTAAATGTAGTTCGGAGTTGAGGTACGCTGGCCAGTGAGGGATCAAGTAGTGGCCCCCAGTAGCGGGAATATGCCTAAATACGTGTCGAATCTGTGAGAAGTTTTTCCGTTGGTGAAAAGCAACTATAAGCAATTTTAGGGCAGTTGATTACAAACTGGCCAATTTTGAACTCATTCACTATTTTGCCTAAGAACGACAGGTGTGCATTTTCAGTTTTTCTTAACTCTCTTAAAAGACGTGCAGGGTTGTTTAAGGATATTTTAATAGTGTTATACAGGTTGTTTAAGAATATTTTAATAGTATTATACAGGTTGTTTAAGAATATTTTAATAGTGTTTTACAGGTTGTTTAAGAATATTTTAATAGTGTTATACAGGTTGTTTAAGAATATTTTAATAGTGTTTTACAGGTTGTTTTAGAATATTTTAATAGTATTATACAGGTTGTTTAAGAATATTTTAATAGTGTTATACAGGTTGTTTAAGAATATTTTAATAGTGTTATACAGGTTGTTTAAGAATATTTTAATAGTGTAATACAGGTTGTTACAACGCACGCATTTCAGGAAGTGTGGTGTTGAAGTTAAAACTGAACAACTTTCCCAAGAAACATATTCGCAAAAAAAAACACTACTCATGCAAATGTTTTTTTTTTGGAGTTTACTCCTTATGAAACGATTTAAAGATGGGTACATAGCGAAATCCAGTGCTAACTTTGTTTATTTACGTTGTTTAAGGGGGTGTTCAATAAATAGTGATAATGCGATACATTATCCTTGGAAAGAAAAAAAATACTGGCATAGCCCAGACATTTAATATGATGATAATACAAAAAACCAATCAATTTTCTTTTGTTTTTTAAAATAGAATTGAGTTTTTTGGCGGGATTTGTGGTGAACGCATTCATTGTTTTTTTTTGCATAATTTTCTGCTAGATTTTTGTTTCAAAACGTAGTGCGTTTTGAAGAAAATCTTTTGGTGCACGTGATCAATGTGGAGAACAAGAAAATAAAATTAAGAAGGACGTGATGCGTGCAGTTTTATAGTACTGTGATGTGTTCTACCTCAGTATGAGGCTGCTGCAAATACTGTTAAAACTCCAGAGAAGATTAGTAATGCACTGACACTAGCATTTCAAATCAAAAAAGAAAAGAAGACGAAAACTGAAGACTGTCTCAAAAAGGCTTGCACCCAGAGACGTTAATGTATTCTAACCAACTAATAGAAGTAATTTGTTGGCGTTGTGTCGGAACGTGTTCTTAACACGTTAAAAAAATACGGTAATTTAAAAAACTAAAAAACCCGACTGCGTTTCTGTGTAATATGTAAATGAAAAACCCTAAAACAAGAAAGTCGTCATACCCGATTGCACTTAACTTAAGAAAAATTGTAGCAGTCGGGACCCATTCTAGAAATGGAGGCATAGTGAATTGAGAGCACATACCTATATTACATTGCAGATTACTCCAATATACTGACTACATGGCTGACTTTCTATAATGGGTCCCGACTGCTACAATTTTTCTTAAGTTAAGTGCAATCGGGTATGACGACTTTCTTGTTTTAGGGTTTTTCATTTACATATTACACAGAAACGCAGTCGGGTTTTTTAGTTTTTTAAATTACCGTATTTTATTTTATTCATTTTTTAGTTTTATTATTGAATGAGTTTGTGTAGTAACCTATATACACATGACACACATTAAGATTACTCAGATTATTAACTTATCAGTTGATATAATATTATTATTATATTCTGCAGCCGTTCTGGCTGCAGAGCGTGTCAAACATTTGAAATTGGCGCGAAAAACCCGCCATTTTGTATTTTTTTTATTTTGATATACCCAGTGTCACTCTCACAGTAAATACGAATCTAACGACACCTCTCAAGCCAAAATCCATCCAGCCGTTCAGGCTGCAGAGCGTGCCAAACAATTATACATACATACAAACATACATACATACATACTCTCGAAAAACATAACCCTCCTTCTGGCGCAGTCGGGTAAAAACCGACTTCCATCGCAACGACTTTTTTGCATTGTTTTTGTTAATTTTATAATAAAGTACTACATCGATTTTAATAAAATTTATATGGAACGTGTGGCACTATAGCTTTCAAGTAGTGGCGTAACGGGACAATGACGTCACGTTACGGGACACTTCTTCGTGCATGCAGCCCGTGTCATTAATTCATAAGACGTTGTCACGTCAAAAGTTTTTCAGTTAGATGAGTACAACCTTAAAGTATCACCACACCTCCATTTTACACCCTGTAGAAGTAATACAGATTACATTAAAAAAATAAACTCATAAAAACCATCGGTACCGATTTTTTTTAAGATTAAGAATAATCTTTCACCAAATCCTTACTAATATTAAAAATGTGAAAATGTGTTTGTTTGTTTGTTACCTTTTCACGCTTCAACGCCTTGACCAATCTTTATGAAATTTGGGATGCCGGTAGCCTGTGTCACGGGGAAGGACATAGGCTACTTTTATTTCGGGAAAATAGCATAATATGATGCAGTTCCTGAGGGAACTAAAAAATACTCTATTATTGTGATTTTTTGCACAGAGATGGTTGAGTAGGTGGGAAACGCAGTGACTTATATATTACTGGGGGAAACGTCATAATTTACTAATCACCCTTAAAGACAGTCATAAAAACGATGTCCACGCGGGCGGAGCCGCGGAAAAAAGCTAGTATTAAATAAAAAGAAAGTTTCTTGACCATTATGCCTAAATGTCTCATCTGCAAAACAATAATCTTTGTCCACACATCGGCGTGCGTTCCGAATCACAAGAGATCTCATGCATAAAGGAGGTTCACATTGGCTACAGCGCCACCTGCACGTCAAAGCCTGAATCTTTCATGCGTCTGCGGTTCTGAGCCGAACGTGTTACTTGGAACGTGACCACGGATAAGATAAATACGGTTGGATTGGCAATAGTCACACTTTTGTTTGAAAACCAGCGTCGCCGCCTGTCTCCCACCCATCAACTCCACTACACAAGCAATAATAATACCTACACATTTAACGCCTCCGTGGCGTAATGGTTAGTCCATTCGCTTCACACTAGGAGTTCGCAGGTTCGATTCCCGGCGGGGTCAACTTGTGAGACTCGGTTGGTTGGTGGTAGGGCATTTCTAACATTTTCTAAGCCCGCCTGGCTAGCTACCACCATCTTATCTAAGTCTTGCCGCCAAACATCAGTGTTAACAATATTGATGTGTTCCGGCTTGAAGATAAGATTGCCAGTTCTCCATTGCGTTGGGGAATCTTGGTAAGCCCGCTTCTATTTTTGGCATCATAGTCACTTACCATCAGGTGAGATGATGCCAAAGGCTTACCAATTATAATTACAAAAAAAATTGTGTGTGTCAGCTCCGACGCACGACTGGAGTTTACTAGCGCTTGAAAAAAACTATAACTCACTTCATTTCTACTATTGAACACGACCTTTTTGGTATCGAAACTTTTTCGTAACGCTGTCATTCATCGATAGATTTTACTCCTCACATTGTTCTCATACCGGGCCCCTTATATATGCAAATCGATTCTTAAGGAGTAAACTCCAAAAAATACACGAATTGCGCACACTTATAAACAAAACACACTTAGAACACAGGGCTGCAATTGTGTCTCACGCCATTTCGAGAGTCTGTACACACAATCATACTTGTGGCACGCCCGCTCAGCGCACATTTCCAATCCAACCTTATTTATCTGATCCGTGAACGTGACCTTCGAGGCCCTTTCAGTCAACTCATAAATAAATTGCTCCCCGTAATTTCATCACTGCTGATTAAAAACAGTCGATATGTAAGTAGATACAAGGTGGGCAAAAAGTAGTGTATTGAAACCACCTGGCGTAATGGTTAAGTCCATTTGCTTCACATCAGGAGGTTGCGGGTTCTATTCCCGGCGGAGTCTAACTTTGTAAGACTCGGTTTAGTTAAGGAAGAGAATTTTCAAATCCTTCCTTTCTAATAATACCGTCTTATCTAAATCTTGCCGCCAAACATCAATGCTAAAAAAACTAAGATAATATGTAGATAAGATAGCCAGTTCCCCATTGCGTTGGAGAGAGAATCTTGGTAAGCCCGCTCCATCATCGGCATCATCGTCACTTACCATCAGGTGAGACGATACCAAGGGCTTGCCAATTGTGAATTAGAACAAAGCTTATATTTTTTACAAATGGCGCCTCCTTTTTTATTTAGACGTAAAAGTCTTTTTGGAGATATTTCGTGGTTCCTTGCTTCATGTAGTAACAAGAAGTTTATAGGTAAATCTGGAGGCCATTGCTTCATGTGGTAACAAGAAGTTTATAGGTAAATCTGGAGGCCATTGCTTCATGTGGTAACAAGAAGTTTATAGGTAAATCTGGAGGCCATTGCTTCATGTGGTAACAAGAAGTTTATAGGTAAATCTGGAGGCCATTGCTTCACGTGGTAACAAGAAGTTTATAGGTAAATCTGGAGGCCATTGCTTCATGTGGTAACAAGAAATGTATAGGTAAATCTAAAGGCCATTTCTTCATGTGGTAACAAGAAGTTTATAGGTAAATCTAGAGCCACACTCTAAATACCTAATTGAAGCAAAGAAATATGGCCATGAAGTTTCTTGTTACCGCTCCGTCTCTTACTAATCAGGTGGTGTGAACAAGACGTGTATAGATAAAGCTCTTGCTCACACCCGCTTATTGAAAAGAGATGGAGTGGTAACGAGACATTACAGGGCCATTTTCTTTGCTTCAATTAGGTTCCATTTAGAGTGTGGCCTCCAGTTTTACCTATACACTTCTTGGGTGTTAAAGACATTTTCTAGTATTGAATTCTTGTTGATTGTACTGTGTCTGTACGTTGATTAGTAAGATACAAAAAGTTATGCCTGTTCATAAACCTAGAGCAATAATACTTTTTGGTTCATTTGATCGAATACCGGTTTTTTTTCCATGATATGCGATAGGTATTCAATGAAAACTAAAAGCGTGCAGGGCCAACTTTACGAAATCTATTTTCCTAGAATTAAATTCTAAATAATAGGGATGACGACTCTTAATCACTAAAAAACTTAAACTTCGGAAAACCTTACTCGTTTTGTTTTCCATCAAGTCTTCAATTTTTAATTCACCAAAATCACAAAATGAGAACATAAATGACGCTGCAATACTATGACGTCACGTCTAGGTATTTCTAACATTTTCAAAACAAAATGTCGTTTTTGACAAATAATAATAAAAGTAACTAAGACTAGCATTCGTCATCCCTATCCGACAAACGCATTTGGTGAGGTACAGTCAGGTCCAAAAGTTTTTTTAATTTTTTTGTAAACCCTTAACAACATCTCACCTGGTGGTAAGTGACGATGTTGCCGAAGATGGAAGCGGGCTTACCAAGAGTCCCCAATGCTATGGGGAACTGGCTATCTTATCTTAGCTTGGCTAGGTCCAAAAGTTCCTCACTACCTGCTTACGTAGGTACCATTAAATTGTTTGTGCAGCAGTAACGACACGATGCGCATCCACTGTTTGTTAATAATCCTTAATTATTTCTAATCTTAATTCTTAAAAAACCCATGTCCACGCTCGCGAGCAGCTTGCTGCTCGCGCACCACTCACCCTCAAAGACAGTCATAAAAATGTTATCCACACAACTATGACAATGATACCTATTCACATTTTAAACAAAAGACATCGACGCGAGCGACAAAAATATACTTTTTTTTGTCATTCAGTTCGGACTCCTTAGCACGCGTACGACTCACTCTTGGCCAATTTTTATATTTGTTGTTTTACTTTAGTAAAAAAACTTTAATCATACCAAGTTTCACGCCTTTACGTGTTACCGTTTTTACGATATAGCTAAATAAAAAATCCTTCTGAAGACCTATAAAAAAACATGTTTTGTTGTTATAGCGGCAACAGAAATACACATTCTGTGTAAATTTAAAATGTCTACCTATTACGATTCATGAAATACAGCCCGCTGACGGACGGACAGACGGACTTACGGACAGACAGCGGAGGGTTAGTAATAGCAAACTTCATATATTAGTACTAACATACAGTATCCATCCATGCCGCTCTCTACGACCTCACCCCCTCGTCACCCATATTGATTCAGATTGGTTACAGTTTGGTTGTCGAACGTATAGGATTTCGCCGCTATTGTGTTTGCTCCGTCATTCGTTTTTTTAAATTTCATTTCTGGCCCGTTGTATGATGTGACCAGGGTGTGGTTATAGGGTCCCGTTGTCCACCCGTTGGATGGTATGGAACGCTTATAAGTAAAATGATTCAAATTCCAAGTAACAAAAGAAAGTTCATGATTCTTCAAAATCTTTGGACGAAACTTTTCTCTCATGAACTTTTTATTTTTAATTTACCTAAGTTCCATTTTGAAGCATCCTTCATTACGCCCCACCTGACCCGGCAAAGTTACCTAATGAATTCTTTATCCCGCCGGCAAAGTTGCCGAGTTTCCATGATTTTTATATTGCGAACTTTGCACATTACCTATGCATTGTGCGGAGACACGCTCGGTTCTTGCGATGGATATTTAATTTTAGGTACGCCAGAGAACATCTGCGTTTGAATATTATGTTTTTGTAAGTTAGTATTTTTTTTTGTAATTTAAAGGTAGGTTTAACGTAATGTTATGGACAGTAGCGGCGTTAGGGTAGGGCGCCAGATATAAAGGGGCGCCCGCTCGCTCCCTGAGCGAGCCCTATTTACTGGGAAAGACGAGAGTAGAAATATTAGGTACTCGATTATTCTTCTTTTATTGTAATTCTTTGAAACCACTGCACACTCTCTCGAGTGGCGACCGCGCACCGGAAAATGTAGCGTACGCAGGCCTGGCACGAGGTGGACCGACGATCTGGTGAAGATCGCGGAAAACCGCTGAATGCGGGAAGCGCGGTACCGGTCGTCGTGGAAATCCTTGGAGGAGGCCTTTGTCCAGCAGCGTACGTTTTTCGGCTGATATGATGATGACTGTCATTTTCACTATTATTTATTATTATTAAACAGAAAAATAATAATATAAACTATACTCTCAATCAGTACAGGTACCTTTACCTACAGCGTAATAGCGATGTTTCATCATCAATGTATCAGCTGAAAGACGTTCACTGTTGGACGAACGCCTTCCCAAGGATTTTCACAACGACTGCTTCTGCGCTGCCCATATCAAGCGACTTCCCGCGGCCTACACCAAGTAGTCGGTCTACCGAGTGGGAGGCGGTTGCCAACCGAGAACTTTACTACCCCAACGATCATTTGCTCTACGATATATTTGCCCTGCCCACGGCTACTTAAACTTAGCAATCCTGAGAGCCGTAGGTCTCACGTATCTCGTCCTACGGATCTCGTCGTTTCTGATTCGATCACGCAGTGAAACTCCGAGCATAGCACTCTCCATTGCCCTTTGGATGAAATTGAGCCTTCTTATCAGGCCCATAGTAAGCGACCATGTCTATGTCATCACTCGCAACACACACTTATCAAAGGCCTTGGTCATAAGAGTCTGCGGTATTTGGTACGTGAAGCGTGAAGATATTGCGAAGCTTCCCGGACGCTGCCCAGCCTAGTTGGATTCGCCGATTGATCTCTTTCTCAAAGTTGAATCTACCTAACTGGACTATTGGTCCCAGGTATATTTTTGTCAGCAAAGTATAAATCGTTAACAACTTTGAGTGTAGAGTCTCCAACCTTCAGTAATCTTCTTGGTGAGACAAAGTATAATTCGTAAACAACTTCGAGTGTAGTCTCCAACCTTCAGTAATGTTCTTGGTGAGGCTAATTATAATTCCTTAACAACTTAGAGTGTAGTGTCTCCAACCTTCAGTAATATTCTTTGAGTTCGAATCTCCAACCTTCAGTTAGGTTAGGTTACCTTTTCAGCCAAGTTATCGAGTTTTAAAAACTTGCTGAAATCTATAATTTAAGTAAAATATCTACTTAATTGTACTTTCAGCTGATTAGGTCACTTATTTAACAAACTAGCCAAGTAGAAATTTCAAAGGCAGAATCACCAGCTATCTGATCTGTTTAAATATCTATTGATTAACTCGTCATATCTTTCTAACACAGAATACGGGTGCTTCACCGCGCCCCGAGTCCTGAGTCGAGTTCGCCAGAGAAAGCAAAAATTTAACCCGCGGATAGTCGCGCATGAGTCGAAAGGACCCTGCTAGTGCATCTATTGGTTACTACGTAAGGTACCTTTAAGCTACTGTATAAGCTACACGCAGAATTGCTAAACTTAAGTGGCAGTGGGCGGGGCACATTGCTCGTAGAACAGATGGCCGTTGGGGCAGTAAAGTTCTCGAGTGGCGACCACGCACCGGAAAGCGTAGTGTAGGCAGGCCTCCCACTCGGTGGACCGATGACCTGGCGAAGGTCGCGGGAAGCCGCTGGATGCGGGCAGCGCAGAACCGGTCGTCGTGGAGATCCTTGGGGGAGGCCTATGTCCAGCAGTGGACTTCCTTCGGCTGATATCCACGCGGGGCCAGTGCGGGTTGGTCGACTTCACACAACCTGCGAGTTTCTTTGCAGGCGTGTGCAGGTCTCCTCACGATATTTTCCTTCACCGTGAGAGCGTCGGATAAACGTACAATTAAATCTAAATTCGAAATCACATTGGTACGTGGCAGGATTTGTACCACGAACTCCCGGACAGGAGGTGGCGGCCCTAGCCATTACGCCACCGATGCTTAACATTTTTACCTAAATATATAAATATTTGTATTTTCAATGTAGTTTTATTACCCTCTTTCTATTAAATTTATAAAAAATCTTGAATTTTCTATGACTTTTCGAGGGCGGCTCGCAAGCGTGAAAAAAAGTGGACTTTTTGTTAATCCAGGTCCTAATCTGTCTACTTACCAAATTTCAGCCAGATCCGTTCAGGATTTTTGAGTGAAGAAGTAACAAACATACACACTCACAAACTTTCGCCTTTATAATATTATTTTGATACCATCTGTTCTAACCACAGCCAGGTCTTCAAGACCATTTCAATATGAAACCGACAGCTGGAAACATCTCCAGTCTTTCGCCGCCGATTTTCACGGGCCGTTGATTCCCGCGTATTGTTTTAAACCGTTGCAGAATTAACGAGATTACCGGCCAATGTTTGGGCAATTTTGCCTCGTGCCTCGTGCCTCGTCGCCGTCCAAAGTTTGTCCTTGGTTGTTGTGTTGTGACGCGTCTTTGCATAATTCATAACTTTTTGATTAGTCTGCTTTGAACAAGCAGGCAGTGGTGCCAAGTTTGGCACTATTCGCCATTTAGGCTACCTTGGGGAACAAATGGCGACCAAAAAATCCAATCGGCTACCAGTAGCCATTTACGCTACCTATAAAAAAAAGAATGGGTTATTTAGGCTACTTCAGGATTACAAAAAAAATATCAATTCAAATCAAATATGCTCTATTGTACAATTACAAAAATTACAAAATACGAGTACAGAATAGATAGTAAAATTTTAAATTGTACAATGTAGGTGGCCTTATTGCTTAAAGCAATTTCTTCCAGGCAACCCAGAGAATGGATACAATTAAATAAAAGTAAGGGCTGTGCAAAGCAAACATATGCAACAATATTGAAAATAGAACAATTTACTATAAATAAAATATAATAAATATAATATAATATATAAAAAATCATCATCATCATATCAGCCACAAATCGTCCACTGCTGGACAAAGGCCTCCCCCAAGGATTTCCACGACGACCGGTCCTCCTATATAAAAAATATAATAATAAAATCTAAATCATAATACAACATGTACCTAATAAAAATACTATACAAACTAAAAATAATAATATTAAATATATTAGGAGATTTAGGCTAATCGGTAGGCAAAATTAGGCGAATTGAGTTAGCTGATATCTGGCAACCCTGCAAGCAGGTGTTTTAACCCTTTACGTGGCAATGTATCTCAACATATACAGTCGACTTTAAAAATTCATATGCTTAAACCTCGTGAACGTGGAACGGAACGTTATTTTTAGTTTAAATGTTCAATCGGTTCTGAACGCATCCTTAGTAAGTGTTTGCACGTTGGCCCTACAGATTTTGCAGTGAATTCAAAATGGCAAGCCGTTTGGACGCAATTCCGAGAAAGAAAGTAAGAATTTTAAAATTTTTGGGGTTTATTATTTGTAATCTATCTGCTAATGCATGGTATCAACTTATTTATAACCTAATAATTAACAGAAGATAAGAATATAAGTAAAATTAATAGATTATATCTGAAAAACTGACCATCAAAGTGTAATGTATCTTGCAGTGCACACTGCCAAGTTTGCTACGTTTATGGGTTTGGAAGGAATGTATCTCACGGTGCACACTGCCAGGTTTACTACGTTTATGGGTTTGGAAGGAATGTATCTCACAGTGCACACTGCCAGGTTCGCTACGTTTATGTGTTGGAAGGAATGTATGTTATGGTACACTGTGCCAACTGCTTAGCATGTGAATGTTGCGTTCTTGTTTACAGGGGGGAAGACGACCTTCTTTCAACAGAGGCAAAAAACTATGCAAACTTGCTCTCGTACCGATATCTGGAAAAAAATCGGATGATGGTGAGTCGTCTGATTCGGGTGACGAAATGCGGCTTGCTTCTGCTGCACCTGTAAGACTTCCAGATGACGATGAATATTTCTCTTCGCCTGCCCCTTCACTGCGGTCTTCATTTGAAAACTTGCATTTACTCACCGATGAAGAAATTGTCGATGTACAGGCTGCAGCCACTCCACTGGTGCAACAGCATACCAGATCCAAAGTGCTCTGTGGTATATTTCGACAACTTCTTTACCAGCCTAGAGTTGATTCATTATCTGCGAGAAGAAAAAGGCATTTTCTCTTTGGGAACCATTAGGTCAAACAGACGAGGTGCTGAGAAAAAATTGATAACTGACAAACTGTTAAAAAAAAAGCCAAGAGGATATCATTCCCAAACAGTTTGTAATTCAAACAAAGTCTGTGTGGAAAAATGGTATGACAACAAATGTGTGACTACTGCCAGCAGTTATGTCGAAGCAAACCCACTATCAACGATTGAGCGGTATGACAAAGTAACCAAGAGGAAATCGAGTGTACCCTGTCCCCAGATCATCAAGCACTACAATGCTCATATGGGAGGCGTTGACCTGGCTGACATGTTAATTGTACTCTACAGGACTGGTTTCAAAGGTCATCGCTGGTATTTGCCACTAGTTTCCCAAATAATTGACATTTGCATGTCTAATAGCTGGATTTTGTACCGAAGGCACAGCAGCGCAGACTGTTTCCTTGAAGAAGTTTCGTTTCGAGATAATACAAAGTTTATGGAAACGAGAGCGACAAACAACAATTGATGATGAAGAGGCACCAGGACCTACTCCGTCAAAAACAATAAAGGTGCCAGTTGCTGCCCGACCCTCTAATGATGTCAGGTATGACCAATTGGGTCATAAAAGGAAGATGCAAATTGTGCACAAAAGGGCAGACAACTGTATCATGTTCGAAATGTTCGCTACGACTGTGTTTTTTGCCAAACAGAAATTGTTTCGTATCTTTTCATTCAGAGTAATAAGATTTATAATTATTTTATTTGGTATTTTCAGAAGCTACATTTATGTTTTTTTTGATATGTTATATTTGTAATTTTGGTTTTTTAGAGGGTACATTGTGTTTTCGTTTAAACTTTGCTGTTTTATTTTGAGTTTTGGAGGAAAAAAAATCCGTTTTATTTATTTTTTTATTAAAATGTTGTTTAATTTTAATTCTAAGAGTTATGTGCAAAAAATCTCTTTATTTTAATTAATAATAAACGCAAATATATTATTACCAAAGCAAGATTTTTTATTTCAAATCTCTTGACAATGTATCCCTAGAGATACATATCGTATCTTCTAAGTTCTTAATTAGATTTTTTAAATTATATTTTTCACATAACCTAGGAGTCAAATGATAATGTATTCTGTAAAATAAAATTTTGAAAACCAAAATATTTTTTTTGCCAATTTAAGGGTTAAGTAGCTGTACAGACAATATTTGTTTAAACATTATCACCAATTATACACTTTCTGTTAATAAGAGAATAGCGTTTAATTAAATGTCTTTCCCTTTTTTATACAGGGCTATGAAAAAAAACCAGCCAAGTGCAAGTCGGACTAGCGCTCCGTGGGTTCCGTACCACCACACCTCTCCACACAACCACACCCTGGACACTTCATTCAACGGTCCAGAAATGATATATCAAAAAAGGAATGACGAAACAAATAAAATGGCGGCGCAATCCTATACGTACAACAAACAAACTGTAGCCAATATGTATCAATATAGGTGACGAGGGGGTGAGGTCGCAATCTAGAGAGCGACAGGGAGTGTCCGTACTGTATGTTAGTACTAATATATATATACTTTGAAACAACTGTGACAGTTTTACCTATTCACATTACAAACAGACATCAACGCGAGCGACAAAAATATGATTTTTTGTCATTCAGTTCGGACCACTTAGCGCGAGTACGACCCACACTTGGCCGACAGACGGACAGAGAGCGGAGGCTTAGTAACAGGGTCCCGTTGGTCACCCTTTGGCTGTACGGAACCCTAAAAAGGGCAAGACATTCAATTAAACGTTATTATGAAACGAAATTCGATCAGGTTTACTATTAATTTGTTGCACATTATTAAACATTAATTTAAGACATAAGACATAAGACATTTATTGATTCCTTGTCACCAAACACACATACATAATATTGGGAATAAATTAAATAAACAACTTAAAAAAAATAAAAATGAGAGGATCACAATAACAAAATAACAGTACCTAATATTACAAGTAGAGAAAAAACTATCAAAGTACGATATGTTGTGTATGTGTTTGTGTGCGTGTGTGTGTGTGTGTGTGTGGTGCAAGAATCACGGACCGCGCTCAGCATATACTGCGTGCGGCTTATGCTGCAACACAGCGCTGGTTTTCAGCGTGGCCCAGGGCTGCTGCGATTGCGTGCACGATGCGGTCAGCGGTAATTTAATTAAGACTATATAAAATACTAGCTTTTGCCCGCAGCTTCGCTAACGTGGAGATCTTTTTTGCCCGCGACTTCCTTCCCGCTTTATTCCCTACCAGTAGGAGTATTAAAAATTGGAACACATTATTTTACCAAACTCTTTAAGTTTGTTTTGACCACCTTAATCCGTACCTGTGTAAAAAAAATATTTCAATGATCTTTGTTTTATATCATTACTAGCTGTCCCGGCCAACTTCTTTCCACCTTACACTACACTACACTACACTACACTATCCTACCTTACCCTACACTACCCTAGACTACCCTGAACTACCCTACCCTACATTAACCTACACTACCCTACACTACCCTAGACTACCGTGAACTGACCTACCCTACCCTACACTACCCTACCCTACTCAATACCAAAGTTATTTCAGGATAATATTTAAATTTTTATACAAATTAATTTGTTACAAAAAGTGTGGCTGCTTAGTATACAGTAACATGGAGGTAAATGAAGTCGCAACGGGAGGCGGGGGGTTCGCCCATACAAAAATGCTGACTGTACTATATAAGCTAGTGTGTCGCTACAATATTATTCCATTTACTTATTTTACATATTACGCAGTTTAATGTAGGCTACATACTACGTCGGTATGTATAGAACAAACGTATTCACCAGTGCACGAGCCGAGCAGCGCACGCGCATTTTGCATCTTTTATAATAACTGTTTATTTGCAAATTTAACCGCCTCCGTAGCTCAGAGGCAAAGTTCACTGGCTTTACACAGGAGGTCGCGGGTTCGATTCCCGGTGGGGTCAATTGTAAGACTCGGTTTGGTTGGTGGTAGGGCATTTTCTAAGCCCGCCTGGCTAGCTACCACCATCTTATCTAAGTCTTGCCGCCAAATATCAATGTTGATATCATTGGTGTGTTCCGGCATGAAGATAAGATAGCCAGTTCCCCATTGCGTTGGGGAATCTTGGTAAGCCCGCTTCCATCTTCGGCAACATCGTCACTTACCACCAGGTGAGATGTTGTCAAGGGTTTACCAATGGTGAATAAAAAAATAAAAAAAAATAATTTCTGTTTTTACCTATTGCACCGCCCCTTAACTTATTCTATCGCTGTTTCCCTACCGAAAGGTTGCCTGGAAGAATTTGCTACCTAGCAATAAGACCGCCCATTGTATAGGCTTTCTTCTATATTGTTAATTTCTTTTTTTTATGTTGTGATGCAATAAAGAATATTGTATTGTATTGTACATATTTATGTGTATTAGCAACACCATAGGAGTTTCATGTACACTTCGATTGCTTTTAGACCCGGCCCTGTCCAAAATCCGTTCTAATCTGACGTCTCCTACCTGCAAACTATCTACCATACCAATTTCAGCTTCACAGATCAAGTAGTATTCGGAATATCGCCCCGTGTGTCGCAACACTGACGATCACTCACACATAATAGCGCGACGCGTGCGCTGCTCGGCTGGTGCACTGGCGAATGCGTTTGTTCTATACATACCGACGTAGTATGTAGCCTTCATTAAACTGCATAACGAGACAAGAAATATATGTTATATTTTAATATGTTATATTATATGCTCGGAGTTTCTCTGCGTGATCGAATCAGAAACGAGGAGATCCGTAGGAGTACCAAAGTAACCGACATAGCTCTCAGAATTGCTAAACTTAAGTGGCAGTGGGCGGGGCAGAGTCGTTCTCGAGTGGTGACCACGCACCGGAAAGCGTAGTTTAGGCAGGCCTCCAACTCGGTGGACCGATGACCTGGTGAAGGTAACGGGAAGCCGCTGGATGCGGACAGCGCAGAACCGTTCGTCGTGGAGATCTTTGGGGGAGGCCTATGTCCAGCAGTGGACGTCCTTCGGCTGATACGATGATGATGATGATGATGTTATATTAATATATTCGATATGTTTTGCGTAATGCGACGATGAATGACGGTGCACGGACAAGTCTTTACGGGTTTTGTTACACCGGTAAATAAATTATCTTTATCTTTATCTTTGTGTCTTAATTTTAAGGTTATTTAATGCAATAAAAAAAACCTTGTTTATTCGTTGAGTGAGTGATTAAATCTATAAAATCAAGATCTGTTATAATAGTTACTTATTCTACGTTATTAAATAAATAGTTTCAATGATGATGCATACATTAATTAAAAATATGATCTTAATTACTTTGAAAATGATTGAATATTACATAATAGGAAACGCTAAATACAAGTCGTGTAAATTACACCATTTTTTATAACTCAAGAACGGCTGGACGTATTTCACTAATTCTTTTTTTGTTGAGTTCGTTATTGTCAGGAAAAGGTTTTAGGGTAGTGTAGGGTGGGGTAGGGTAGTGTAGTGTAAGGTGGAACGAAGTTCGCCGGGACAGCATGTATTTATATGAAACAAAGTCGGGTTATTAACATTATTTATAACTCAAGAACGGCTGGACCGATTTTGATGATTTTTGGGTTGTTGAATTTTTCTTGACCCAGAATAGCAGAATAACTATTAAAATATCGAAAAAAAATAGAAAAAAACGTGTTGCACTCTGGGACTGCCGCGGTAAAGCTATTGCATAGCATTATTTATCAACTTATGCAATTATAATTAATTATTTATTTTTTATTTATGCAGTATTAACCAGTACCATATAGTCCTTGGGGCGCGGGATGTTTATGTAATAAATTAACACTGAGAAAGTTTTACCAGTAAAATTGACTAAGTCCTTTTCATTTTCATTTCAATCGCTAATAGATGGCACTGTAAGTTTTTAGAACTTGGCCGAGCGTAGGGTGTTAGGTTTTATTTTCGTTACGGAATTTCTTGATTCGGTCGCCGCGCTCAAAGTTCGCGATAAAAGCTATGCAATAGTTTAAAAGAAAATTGACTTTTTCGCACATAACCGATAAATGTGTAGTTTAGTGTAGCGTAGTGTGGTAAAGTAAAGTAAAGTGTAGAGTAGAGTTTGTGAGGCGATATACGAAGGTTGCTGGGACAGCTAGTAATATTTTATATAATACTAGCTGTTTCCCGCGGCTTCACCCGCGTGGACCACATTTCTATGACTTTTCGAGGGTGCGCAGTGCGCGAGCCGCAAGCAGCTCGCGAGCGTGGTAAAAAGTAGCCTATGTCTTAACCCAGGTCCTAATCTGTCTACCTACCAAATTTCAGCCAAATCCGTTCAGTAGTTTTTGCGGGAAAGCGTAACAGACAGACAGAGTTACTTTCACATTTATAATATTAGTAGGGATTAATATGGATTATATCATAAAAAATCCTATTTACTTAATAAAACAAACTATTTATTATCAATACGTAAGAGACAAGGGGAAGGGATCACCTTCTCGTGTGTGTCTACAAACTATCGACATAGTGTCCGCCGTATTCACCGCGCTAATACATCATCAAGACAAATAGAGCTGCGCCCGCGATCCCGTAATCCGCAGGTGAGCCGGGATCGCTGCCGATCCCGCGGGGCGGTGCCTGATCCCGTAGTACAAGAAAAGTTGTATTTCATTAGTGCTGTCAAAAATGTCAACAAAAATTTACTAAATAAAACAAACTATTTATTACCAATACGTAAGAGTCAAGGGGATAGGATCACCTTCTCGTGTGTGTCCACAAACTATCGACATAGTGTCCGCCGTATTCACCGCGCTAATACATCATCAAGATAAATAGAGCTGCGCCCGCGATCCCGTAATCCGCAGGTGAGCCAGGATCGCTGCCGATCCCGCGGGGCGGTGCCTGATCCCGTAGTACAAGAAAAGTTGTATTTCATTAGTGCTGTCAAAAATGTCAACAAAAATTTACTAAATAAAACAAACTATTTATTACCAATACGTAAGAGTCAAGGGGATAGGGTCACCTTCTCGTGTGTGTCCACAAACTATCGACATAGTGTCCGCCGTATTCACCGCGCTAATACATCATCAAGACAAATAGAGCTGCGCCCGCGATCCCGTAATCCGCAGGTGAGCCAGGATCGCTGCCGATCCCGCGGGGCGGTGCCTGATCCCGTAGTACAAGAAAAGTTGTATTTCATTAGTGCTGTCAAAAATGTCAACAAAAATTTACTAAATAAAACAAACTATTTATTATCAATACGTAAGAGACAAGGGGAAGGGATCACCTTCTCGTGTGTGTCTACAAACTATCGACATAGTGTCCGCCGTATTCACCGCGCTAATACATCATCAAGACAAATAGAGCTGCGCCCGCGATCCCGTAATCCGCAGGTGAGCCAGGATCGCTGCCGATCCCGCGGGGCGGTGCCTGATCCCGTAGTACAAGAAAAGTTGTATTTCATTAGTGCTGTCAAAAATGACAACAAAAATTTACTAAATAAAACAAACTATTTATTATCAATACGTAAGAGTCAAGGGGATAGGATCACCTTCTCGTGTGTGTCCACAAACTATCGACATAGTGTCCGCCGTATTCACCGCGCTAATACATCATCAAGACGAATAGAGCTGCGCCCGCTATCCCGTAATCCGCAGGTGAGCCGGGATCGCTATCGATCCCGCGGGGCGGTGCCTGATTCCGTAGTACAAGAAAAAAAGTATTCATTAGTGCTGTCAAAGCTATCAACAAAAAAAGTAAGTGTGTGGTTTTATGAAACCACGGTAAAAGTGAAACTTTACAGAGAACGAAACGATGATGGCTGCTCTCGCTACGGTACAGAGGACAAAACGATCATACCGTCAGACGAAAGCGACTGTCACGCGACATGCAACACACAGACGAAAAAAATTTTGACGATGTAATAAAAGTTTCTCTTTTAAATTGCAGCATCGGCGTACCCTCCAACTATGCCGATGCACGCACAAGAAAGAAGTAGGTTCCGTAGGGCGGGGCAGGGTTCATTGTAATCCAATAAAATAATATGCTTCCACCACCAACACTGAACTATATAATACTAGTTGTTTCCCGCGGCTTGACCAGTGTGGATAATGTTTATATAACTTTTCGAGGTTGCGCAGGGCTAAACTCTGACTGTACATACAAAATGTGTGTGTACAGCATATAGGCAGGTAGCTAGGACTTTACATATATGCAGGCACCTACAAGGTTGTTTTTTACACTGCAACTACATTCCCAACTTGTTCTCCAGAAATACGCTGAACTATCCAGATTTATGAGGAAACTTAGCAGCTCGTAGGCTTAGAACCATGTCTCAGCATGCAGGTCACCAAGCAGGCCCAGAGTTGATTTGTCTAAATTACAGGTGATCGTGAATTAAATGTCAATGAAATAATAGTTTCATAGTCGATCATTATATTTACTAAACGAATAATTTATTGGAAAATTTATGTAAGCAAACCTTCAGTAGTTTTAAAAGATCTATTCAACGATACTCTGCACGAAAGGGTAAGTGACCAAACAAAAATTCATAATTATCCACTTTACACGTAGAGAGGTGCACTAAAGATTTATTTTTACAGATTTTATTCCACTCCTCTATAGGGTTCACAGATTTGTATAACTGTATCAAATTTCAGCTTTTTTTTTTTTATTCACAATTGGTAAGCCCTTGGCATCATCTCACCTGATGGTAAGTGAAGATGATGCCGAAGATGGAAGCGGGCTTACCAAGATTCTCCAACGCAATGGAGAGCTGGCTATCTTATCTTCAAGCCGGAACACATCAATGTTGTTAGCTTCATAGCTGTGATAGTCTTTGAGAAAAACGGCTGTTACATATCGTTGGACGACAGATGGACATGGCGAAACCATAAGGGTTCCTAGTTTGACTTAGCAAAACTAAAAAGACTTAGCAAAACTATAAGGGTTCCTAGTTTGACTAAGCAAAATTATAAGGGTTTCTAGTTTGACTAAGTAAAACAATAAGGGTTCCTAGTTTGACTAAGCAAAACTATAAGGGTTTCTAGTTTGACTAAGTAAAACAATAAGGGTTCCTAGTTTGACTAAGCAAAACTATAAGGGTTTCTAGTTTGACTAAGTAAAACAATAAGGGTTCCTAGTTTGACTAAGCAAAACTATAAGGGTTTCTAGTTTGACTAAGTAAAACAATAAGGGTTCCTAGTTTGACTAAGCAAAACTATAAGGGTTTCTAGTTTGACTAAGTAAAACAATAAGGTTTCCTAGTTTGACTAAGCAAAACTATAAGGGTTTCTAGTTTGACTAAGTAAAACAATAAGGGTTCCTAGTTTGACTAAGCAAAACTATAAGGGTTTCTAGTTTGACTAAGTAAAACAATAAGGTTTCCTAGTTTGACTAAGCAAAACTATAAGGGTTTCTAGTTTGACTAAGTAAAACAATAAGGTTTCCTAGTTTGACTAAGCAAAACTATAAGGGTTTCTAGTTTGACTAAGTAAAACAATAAGGGTTCCTAGTTTGACTAAGCAAAACTATAAGGGTTTCTAGTTTGACTAAGTAAAACAATAAGGTTTCCTAGTTTGACTAAGCAAAACTATAAGGGTTTCTAGTTTGACTAAGTAAAACAATAAGGTTTCCTAGTTTGACTAAGCAAAACTATAAGGGTTTCTAGTTTGACTAAGTAAAACAATAAGGGTTCCTATTTTGACTAAGCTAAACTAAAAAGATTAAGTATCATTTTTATTATTACTATAAAAATCTTCTTGAAAAAGTACTCAATACCTACACTCCGTACTGGTATACCTACATACCTGTTTTACTTATCTGTATAAAGTTTTATTACAGACGGCTCATCCGTTTTTAACAAAATGAAATTTTTAATTTGTATGGAAAACGAGTTTAAGGAAAATTCGCTAAAATGTGTTAGCCGTATCTAACTACGTGAAATAATACTAGTAAGTAAGTAAGTAAGTTTTTTTGAATATTAACGTTTAGATACAGAATACAAAATAAAAATGGTGAGGTACTTATTTAAGTTATATCTTAGTATAGATCCGGTTTCGGTCATACTCAAATAGGGCCATTTACAGCTCTACCTGTGAGAGGTCATTCGAGATAGAATACTATGTCTTCTTCTACCATGCTTGATCCCGTGTCGCATCGCCACGTTTGATTTGATCGGGATTAGTGGGGTCCACTTGTGGTGTAGTTTATGGAGACGTAAATGTGGAGTGTTTTGGAGTGGGGTACGGTCTGCACCAAATTGGGTATTGAGAGACGTTTGGCGAAATAATGTGCGAAGTTTAGAAAAGCAATCAGTTTTGCTGTGGAGGTACCCAATTTTGTAAAAAAAAAATTGACGTAAATTATATGACTTTTATAGCACATTTTGGTACATTTGGGATAAGATAGTGGTATATTATTTGTCATGTTTGAATGCAAGAGAAAATTGAGAATATTGTTAAATAATGAAAGGTTTTACACAAAAATACTCCAAAGAGCATTGTGAGTGGCCAAACCCAAACCAAAGTATATATATTAGTACTAACATACAGTATGGACACTCCCTGCCGCTCTCTAGATTGCGACCTCACCTTCTCGTCACCCAGATTGATACAGATTGGTTACAGTTTGGTTGTCGAACGTATAGGATTTCACTGTCATTTTGTTTGTTCGGTCATTCCTTTTTTGAAATATCATTTCTGGCCCGTTGTATGAAGTGTCCAGGGTAACCATACTATGGTACATACCTGTATTAACTTTCATTTAATTCTTTTTATTCAGAGATAAATCACACACGGTTATCTGGACCCAATACATAAATACTATTCACTTTTAAATACAAACATTACACAGATATTGAACATCCAGACACAGAATAAACAAACTAGTTCGTCACACGTTACGCCCTGAGTTGGGATCGAACCCATGAACCTTAGCCCAGTAGGCAGCACCGCTGCCACTGGACCAACGGGTCAGTCAATGCCTTTAAATTAAACAGACATCGATATACTAAACAGATTAGTATATTAATTTTATTTATTTACAATTTATCGTGCACAGAAATAGGGACAAACGAACATTAAACTAGATAAGAATATACAAAAGGTACAGCTTATTTCTATGAGAAATTTCTTCCAGCAGACCTTCCAGAGAAAATTACAAAAGAATGTCAGAAGACTTGTACGTAACAAAGACGAAATTTAAATCTTTATATGTATCGATGTAAATAGCTCAAAATGCTACACCCCAAACAATTAGGGATGACGACAGCATCAGAAATAAATTATGAACTCTTGATCACTAAATTGCCCTCCTACTTAAACTTCGGAAAACCTTACTCGTTTTGTTTCCATCAAGTCTACGATTTTTAATTAATTATAATCATAAAATGAGTACATAAATGACACTGCAAAACTATGACTTCACGCCTAGGTATTTCAAACATTTTTAAAATAGAAATTTTTTGAATTTTTAGATTTCGTTCCTTTCCCTCAAATATGGTTGATGGGAGCGATGGCTGACTCTCGCGTTATACTCGTGACCGGGTGCTGTCCGTGGGAACTGGCCTACTCTTGTTAAAGGCATTCAATGATTTTTATGTATAACTTTTCGTGTCATATTGTTTTCATGTTCTAATGACATAATCTGGTTTATATCAAGGATTTTATTTTGACGTTATTAACTAATTATTGTTCATTTCTTGATTCTTCACAAATGACATTGTTATTATTATTTTATGACTATGAGAAAGAGTGTAATTTGCACCTATTTTGAATAAATATATTGAATTGAATTGAATAGAACAAAATATCGTGTTTTGACAGATGATAAAAAGTAAATCAGATGACTAGCATTCGTCATTCCTAAAATTAATGTGATTCTGCATGTTACCAAAACCGTTTTATAAGCTACCGTTAGGTACGTTTATTCGTAATTATCCTGCGAAAACTTCCAAAGAACCATTTAACTAAAACTGCTCGGTGAATTGGGTGCTCAGGAAAGTTCACCTGAAAACTTGTTCGTAATTTTAATGAAAAAATAATTTCACTTGACAAAGTTCGGGAATGTTCGCCCGCGGGATGCCGCTGACATCATCACCTCCCTATTTTCGCGGTTGAAGGTGTTTTCATAATGTTTTCGTAAGTTAAAATTAGGTGTCCCTGTCGAGCGATGAAAAGAAAATTG
Source organism: Coleophora flavipennella (assembly GCA_947284805.1). Taxonomy (NCBI): domain Eukaryota; kingdom Metazoa; phylum Arthropoda; class Insecta; order Lepidoptera; family Coleophoridae; genus Coleophora; species Coleophora flavipennella. Next base: position 5,502,638 of record OX369297.1, read on the forward strand.
CAAATGAGAGTCCCTGTTTTTGGTGGAAGAAAAAATACACAATTTTAAGCGTTTCGGTGTATGCTGACATTTTGATTCATGAAATGTTAAAAGTAAATTGAATTTGGCTAACGCAAACGTCGAAATACAAAACAAGGAGACAAAACGTAACTAATATGCTTGCGATTCAACAAAAGATAAAAGATCAATATTTGGTCAGTCTCCTAGATTCAATACAAATAATAAAGCTTTAAAAAAATTTAAGCCTTTATAAATTACTCTAAATATCTTAAAATAATAGAAAGTGTTAACACATATAATACTGTAAACAAATATAGATTTTGTCAATGTTTCCCTTAAAATCTAAAAAAAAAAACATCTACAAGGATCCGCTAATACCTAAGTTTTATTTCATACGTAATGTTATACTATAATTATGTGTATGACTTTTTGTGTTTTTACGTACAAATAAAATAAATAAACAATAGTGGCAATGAACTGGCCAACAAAGAGGATGGGTAAAGAAGAAAAGGAAGACAACGCAAGAAATAGGAGAATGACTGAATACGAACAGTGTGATTGAACTGTACAAACGTGGTCTACGACAGAAACCAATGAAAATGGTTAAAGGAGGCCAGTGCCAAAAGGCATATTGAAATCAAAAACATAATTTAATAACATCGAACCAAGAAAAGTACCTCATTTCAGAATAGAAGTCTTAAACAATAATAATGAGGATTGGTCGGAAGACTAGGTGTTGTATGGCCTCCACCAAGTCACACCCTGGACACTTCATACAACGCACCAAAAATGACATTTCAAAAAAGGAATGACGAAACAAACAAAATGGCGGCGGTGATACACAGTAGTGTCACAAAAAGAAGAAAGTCTGTATTAGAGTTCATTAAAGAACATTTACACTAATAAACTTTTCAATTAGCAAAAGAGACCGATCATAATACTCGCATGTAATTAACGATTATCCAATATCCGCTAGATTTCATCAAATCTACGAGTGATTCTTAAAAGACACGCTTCAAGAACGACCAAGATTAACAACACATTGTCAACCTGTAAACAACTTCTAAACAAGTGTAAACAAGGAGGAAGTTTGTCGTAGTGCAGGTGCTACAGAAGTTCCAGATGGTCGCCCTGACAGCTGCGGCGAGATGACAGATCATGAAACTTGGCAAGTTTGGAGGCGCCTCCGGCGTAAATAGAGAACAGGTGGGAATTGTAAGTTCAAATTGATGCTAAAATATTGATCGTATACTTACTAAAATTAAAAAAAAACTGGCCAAGTGCGAGTCGGATCTTTTGTACCTAAACGTATTTGGGTGCGAAACTCTATTAACATCAATAAGTACAACAAACAACACCATTGTTGTACTTATTGATCGCATGATTGAAGGACCAAAAAAATTTGGTATAAAAAAAAAATGTAGGTTTTAATTCGAAAAAAAAAAATGTCGTATTTAATATAACTATAGGTATACCTCTCTGAGTATACCTACAATTTTAGTTCTTTATTTGTGCTACATACTCTTGCTTCTTGCCACATTTCATGATTCTAGATCGACAGGAAGGTCCCCGTAAGTTTTGAATTACTTGCGAAAATCAAAACACGATTGTGTAAAATGGTCGTATCTTTTTTTTTACTTTGACTTGGACTTTGGAGCTTGTTTTTATTACAGCTTTAAGGGACCAAACCCTACTAATATTATAAACGCGAAAGTTTGTAAGAATGTATCGATGTATGTTTGTTACTCTTTCACACAAAAACTACTGAACGGATCTGGCTGAAAAAATTTGGTAGGTAGACAGATACGGACCTGGATTAACACATAGGCTAACTTTTTTCTCGTTCGCGAGCCGCTTGCGACTCGCTCACTGCTCACCATCGAGAAGTCATATAGAAACGTTATCCACGCGGGTGAAGCCGCGGGGAACAGTTAGTATTCCATAAGGGCAATTACCCTATTGACGGTGCGGTCGCCCTAAGCAAGATGCCAACTCTGGCGTAAAAATGCACACTACCCGCCCCGTTTGTTCGGATTTCGGAGTGCCTTCCCCAGGACACGATCTGACGAGGCAGGTCTGAAGGCCGATTAATAGACTCCGCACTCAGGTCGGGTCGGCCGGAGCGAAGACAATCAGTTCAGGTAGGGGTTCACCAACGGATCGGACCTACAGTGTAAGGTGTGGTGCTCCACAGATAATGACCCATCTGATAGTATGTCCAATGTGCCTGACACCTGCACCCGGGAGGAGCTGGTGGACGCCACGGATAGCGCTGTTAAGGTGGCCACATACTGGGCAGGAGAAATATGATTTGTCGTCGACGAAGAAGAATTTTGTAGCCACTTGCGGCTCGCGTACTACTCACCCTTAAAGGCAGTCATAAAAGCAATGTCAACGCGGGCGAAGCCGCGGGAAAAAGCTAATTTACAATATTACTAAGGACTTTAAGGATAAGTCTGTTTTAATTTCATTTTTAAGTTTCTCACGCTTTCTCCAGTATCCTCCCAATACGGTAGGTAGGGTACTAGAATAAAAAAATTCGAGCGAGACCTACAGTACTCTCATATGATGTGTAACATGTGACAAAATACTTTATAAAATTACGGCAAAGATACGGCAGGCTAGGCTGTATGGTCATAGATACCTTTGCCTTTTCCGCGTTTTTAAAGCCTGAAAAAACGCGACTTCCTGTTACACATGGGACACATTTCCGTCCCATTTCACGAAATCGCTCCCACAAATTGCAGGAAAGCGAGAGCAAAGATGTTACACATCAAAAAAATCTGGCCAAGTGCGATTCGGAATACACAAAAATGGGTTCCGCATCAAAACTGTAACTACCAACAGAACAAGACCTCTCAGTAAATACCTTTCTCTAGGTATATAGGGGTCTTCTTATTATGGAAATTGGAAATTTTATTATTCCTGTGGGATCGAAAGGACTTTCTCATACGGTTTCTTCTGGTAATCAATGCATTGAACCTCTTAGATTGTGAATTTGTCAAGGTTTTAGGCGTAGTAGTTTCAGAGACAAGGGGAACGGTCACTTTTCGCCTATATTTTCTTAAATAACTTTGGGAACGGAACGACTTCAGAATTTACATAAGATTTCCTGTAATCTATGCATTCAACCTCATATACCTATTCAGATTATTTCAAGACTTTAGGCCCAGTAGTTTCAGAGACAAGGAGGAAAATGGTCCATTTTCGTCTATTACTTCAAATTCTTCAAAAATATTTGTCTTAAATATATAAAAAAAAAATATTCAAGATTATCACAATTAGCTCTTTTATTTGATTTGATTTAAAGTAAAGGGCCAAGGGCTTACCAATTGTGAATAAAAAAAAAATAAAAAAAAAAATTCTCGAGTGGCGCGTAGGCAGCGCTCCCACGCGGTGGACTGACGACGAAAATCGCGGGAAGCCGATGGGTGCGGGCAGCGCAGAAGCGGTCACTTTATTATTATATTTTATTTCTTATTTTATATATAGGTCACAGATTTGTATAAACATAATTATCAAATTTCAGCTCTAAAGCTATAATAGTCTTTTAGCAAAACGGCTGTGACAGTTAGATGGACATGGCGAAACTGTAAGGGTTTCTAGTTTGACTACGGAATCCTAACAATCATCTATTTACAAAAAAAAAACTATTATATAGTAATTTTACAAGTAAATTTTGAATTTCCGTTTTACAGGTTCAGAATATAAAACAGGTACATTATATAAAACTGAAGCCTCTGTGGCTCAACCGGTAACGACTCGGTCCTCCTAACCAGAGGTGCCGGTTTCAAATCCGGACGGCCAATGTACAAATGAGTTTTTCGAAATTCTCGTGAAAAATTCGAAAAAAAATAAAATTAAAATTAATAAAATAATTTATTAATTTATTTATTTTAATTTTTCTTCGTGACTATGTTTTAAATATGTAACAATTTGTTGTCATCCTAATAAAAGGTAATGTAAAAATCATATTTTATTAATGTTTTGAAAAAATAAGGTCATTTTCTGTATAAAAAACATAAATGAAATTTAATTTTTTTTTTGTGGTTTGATCACGTGTTTGAAAACGCTCTGTGATTGGTCGCAACTCTGATGACGTCACACAGAAGTAAACATTAGTTTCAATGCGTGCTTTCACTATTACAGCAGTTTGTTGTTTACTTATGTGTGACGCCATCTGTCAGAGCAACCAGGCGCCATAGCGAAAATTGCGTTTTGGCGCGTAATTTTTAAATTCAAACTTTAACATTGATATACTCCGTATATACGACAGATCTCCAGGAAATATTAAAATGGTTTGCATTTTGCATTTTATGAAATAACAAATAATACAAAACTATTTTCCAGTAGTAGTCAAATAGCCTATTGCTTTAACGGTGAAAGAACACATTGTGAGGAAACCTGCACACACCTGCGAAGAAATTCGAAGGGTGTGTCTGAAGTCGATCATACCGCACTGCGCCCGCGTGGTCGACTAAGGCCCGATCGCCCTAATTCAGGGTAGGCTCGAGCCCCACGGTGGGGACGTACATGAGTTGATATGATGATGATGATATAAATCTTACAAATTAGTCGGTACAGTGATTTTGAAAGGTGTGTCAACCACTCGAGCTACTTTTTGGATTGTTTTCAATCGGATGGTCCATTTCAAGGTGTCTCTTTGTCTGTATTTACACTATGGAGAAAGGTGCAAAGACAGTTTTAATTTTGTTTTTTTAACAACGACATAAGGAATAAAAAAATAACTGTGATACTAAAATGTTTTTTGCAAGGTCTTGTTTCGTATAGTCTTAAATTAAATATTAAATTTTCAATTTCGTTTAAGTAAATCGAAAAAAGTCCAAGGACTTGAGTCACAAAAACTTTGGACTTAGGGATTTTAATACTGATTTTAAGTTACTCGGATCAATAGCTAGTAATGAAACTTTGTAACTAAGCAGTCTTCGTACTTTAAAACAAAATTCCGTTACTTAATAATTTGGAATCATGTTATTTATTTAAGAACTAATATAATGCCCTACAAAATATCCTTAATCCTTATTTTCATTTTTTACCTGCCTCAGTGCAATAAAATTTAGCCTCAATCTAGAAAACACTCAGAGCAAGATCCGTAATTCAATCACTTAAGATCATTTAACGTTTAAACCCTTCAAATCCAGCTCTAAAATTCCCGTATCTCAATCACCACATCCCCGTGAACCGGGCGCGATCGCCACAAGTCTCCGGCCGTTCCTATACCGGATCCAGATCCGCTCAGGTGGACCGGACTAAGCCGCATCTGGGCGGCTCGAGCCGGATCAAACACGATTTTAGACTTAACCCCTCCGCCACCGGTCGGCAGTTCATTTGGGCGTAGATTAAGGGCGAGGTGAACTTTGCTGGAATGTGAAGTGAACGGTTAAGGGATTTGGAAGGCAATAAATTTTCGAAACAATTTGGAAACTCAAGGGTAATTTCTTTATTGCTATAGGCACCTTTTACTTTGCGTTAAACTTTATAATAGGTCTTTAGCTATTCAACCGCCGATTCAGTTTTTCAAAATTAATGCCAATTTTTATTGTAAATAAAAAAGTTATTGATTTTTATAATTGACCTTATGTTGACACTACTTATGGTCTTTTACTAGTAACAAGTGGCATGTCTTTCATGTTCCAATCCCCTGAGCTATGTACCATTGAATGGAACAAAGGCGTTTTCTTAATGGTCAGCTGGACTAGTTAAGTTTTAGTTTTTTAGTTTTATGAAAGTAACGAAATCTTATGCGAGGTATTCCCAAATATGAAATTAGTTACGAAATTTATATTTTTTGCTTCAATAAAGGCAACTTTTTCAGGTGAAAAAACCTGACTTCATGGGGTTAAAGCCGCCGTGCTCTCAAAATATCCAAACAATAGGCATAATATGTTTACCACCATTTAATTTGTACTAGTCTAATGCTATTTTTTGAGAATAAATTTTGTTTTAATAACTATTGTTGTTCTGATTATTAATTTTCATCTTTTCACCTTTTTATACATTTGACAATTTCATAGTTAAATACTTACTCGTAATATGATATTGTATATTATGTATGCAAGAAAAAACACAGCAAGTTACCTACTCTTTGATGTTGCTTCTTATTAGAACATCTAGTTTAGCAGAACTTTTATTGACGACATTTTTTGCAACAATAAGGAACTGAGTCAAGGACTTCTAAAGAAAAAATAAATAAAAAAAAAATTTTTAGCAAGTAAGTTTATGTTTTCACTCCAATTCTCCATTGCGTTGAGGAATCTTGAGCCGGTTTCCATCTTCGGCATCATCGTCACTTAACATCAGGCGAGATGATGCAAAGGGCTTACCAATTGTGAATTTAAAATATATATATTAAGAACATTTTTTTACCCGACTGCGCCAGAAGGGGGATAATGTTTTTCGAGTGTATGTGTATATATATTTATATATGTTTATTTCTTTAGCATGCCCTGTAGCCTAAACGGCTTAATAGATTTGGATGTGAGGTGTCGTTAGATTTAATCCCTTGAGTGACATAGGAATTTTTAAAGTTTTCGTGACAAAATAATTATAATCTATGTTAAACATTTGCATGCCTTGCACAGGCGAAACATGATTGCACTAAAAATTATATTAAACATCCTACTAACATGTTTGATGCAAATAAATTATCATTTCATTTCATTTCATTTCATTAGGATACTATTTTACCCATGGCTAAAAAAATAGGGGGTAAGTTTTTATACAGTCGGGTTGTAAAATTTAAAAAAAAAATTTAAAAAAAATTTAAAAACTATTTAAGGTCGCTGAGTTTTAGTGAGGTATACAATGCGTCAAATTTGAACGATGCTTTTAACGAATTTCACAATATATTTTGCCTACTATATACTCTGTGTTTTCCGAAAATTCGAATAAAAGTAAACAATAGTAACAAAGGCCCGAGATGGATTACAAGAGGACTTAAAAATAGCTCTAAGAAAAAAAGAATTCTTAGATACTCCTATTACAGAAATAAAACAGTAGAAAGTAAAAATAAATACATAAAATATTGTAATATTTTAAAGAAATCAATGTATAGAGCTCAAAAGAAGTACTACAGTAAATATATAAAAGAAAACAAAAACAGAGTAAAAGCTTCCTGGAACGTAATAAAAGAACAAACCTCAACTGCCAATTGCATGCAAAATATTAAAGAAATCAAGGACGGTGAGAGAGTAATTATTAACCCGGCAGAGATAGCAACATCTTTAAATAAAAACTTCATTATTTTATCCAATAATAAACCTAATGATTCCAAAATATACTCACATGTCAAACAAATATCAAACTCACTTTACCTAACACCCGTTGATATTGAAGAGGTTAATAAAGTCATACTTGCTCTTAACAACTCAAAAGCATCTGGCATTGATGAGGTTATCACTATGGTAATAAAGTCTTGCTATTCTGAGATATCACATGTCCTGGCATATTTAATAAACTTGTCTTTTGAAACCGGTCAATTTCCTAATACTCTGAAAGTATCTATAGTTAAACCTATCTATAAGAAAGGAGACAAAGCTGATGCAAAGAATTATAGACCAATCGCCCTAATTTCTATCTTTTCAAAGATAATTGAGAAATGTATGTACTCACGACTTTATGATTTCTGTCTCAAACATGATATTATCAGAATGGAACAAAATGGATTCCAAAGGGGCAAATCAACATCTCTTGCTTGCTTTTCATTGGTACATAAGATTATTACACACCTTGATATGAAGAAACATGTTCTCGGACTTTTTTTTGATATGTCTAGGGCATTTGATAACGTTGATCACAATATTCTCTTAAAAAAACTTGAATTATACGGTGTACGAGGTGTAGTTTTATCGTGGTTTGATTCATACCTATCACAAAGAAAGCAATGCGTAGAGATTAATGGAATCGACCAAAAAAATGTCATGTCCTCACATAGATCTAAACTGTGTGTCAATCCTTTTGGCATACCGCAAGGTACCGTGCTTGGGCCGCTTTTATTTTTATTATATATTAACGACTTACCTTCTGTTACTGACCACCAATGTATATTATTTGCAGATGACATATCAATAATTGTGACATGTAATAATGATGAATTAAATAAATTTGAAAATGACATTAATAATACTATAAAATCGGTAATCGAATGGCTAAACAGTAATAATTTGCATGTTAATCTGACAAAAACTAATTATATACAGTTTGCTACACGAGGACATAGTAATAATAGACTTGACATAAGATATAATAATAAGGAATTGATTGCATCGGATATGACTAGATTTCTTGGTATACTGATTGATAAAAACTTAAACTTTAAATCACACGTTGAAAATATTTGTAATAGAATTAATCGTTTTGTTTATGTACTTAGCAGACTAACAAGAACTGTTTCTCAAAAAACAGCTTTGATTGCCTATCACGGATATGTTGCCTCCATACTTAGATATGGAATTCTTATGTGGGGTAATTGCACAGATGTCCATAAAGCGTTTATAGCACAAAAAAAATGTGTACGTGCCATGTGCGGTGTTGGTCCGTTCCAAACATGTAGACCACTATTCCCTAAGCTGGGTATTCTTACTCTTACAAATATATACATATTGGAATGCTGTAAATTCATCAAAACACACGAAAAATTATTTAAAACTGCAATATCTGTAAACCCTAGAAACACTAGAAAACCGAATAGACTCGTATTTGATCATATCCCTAGGACAACATTGTGCCAAAACCATTGTTATAACATGTGTGTAAAAATTTTTAGTAACATTCCTCATGACATCAAAGTATTGCCAAACAAACAAATGACTAGAAAATTGGAAGCATGGCTCATGAATTTTAGCTTTTATTCTGTAAGAGATTTCCTTAATGTAAAATATTAACTACTTTACTATTTGCATGCTGTGCAGTCAGCTGAATAGAGAAACGATTTATTGCAAAACACCTCGATGTAACCTATTTCACTGCAAATAAATAATCATTTCATTTCATTTCATTTCATTTTCATTTCATTTCATTTCATTGTAACTTTTAATTATTATTTTATGCTCTGTAAGGTTCACACATACTTATTACGAATCATCTAAATATATATAACTCAAAGGTGACTAACTGACTGACATAGTGATCTATCAACGCACAGCCCAAACCACTGGACGGATCGGGCTGAAAATTGGCATGCATGCAGGTAGGTGTTATAACGTAGGCATCCGCTAAGAAAGGATTTTGGGAAATTCCCACGGGAACCGCTAAAATCGGGATCTGCGCGGGCGAAGCTGCGGGCATCCACTAGTTTTGTAATAAACTAGGTAGTGTACGTCATAGTCTTAATTTAATTACCACCGTCTCCATAATCGAGATTAAACTGCCTTTTTGCCATCACAAAAAGGGCCAACTATGACGAGAAGCCAACGAATACCTGAGTAATTCATGCAAACGAATGCAAGCCAATTAATTAAGAGCATCCCAAGAGCAGGATTTCTGCACGAGATTCTGCTGCCTCAGCGGGGACCTCCGGGTTAAGGGGACTATACACTCCCACATCACTATGGTTCTTTTAAATGGAGTTTTTACGATTAAAGTGACAATTATTTATTAACAGGCCTTTGTTTTTATGTATACTTATAACAATAAATAAGTAAGTAAATATACTTTATTGCACGCCAAAAAACAATACAGGACTTATAATTTGTGATAGTGATTGAGTTATGCTTATCGCTTTAAGCGATTTCTACCAGGCAACCTTAAGTTAGGGATTGAAAGACAGGTAAACTAATACAGGTGGCAGCAAATTCAACTTCAAATATTGTATTGTAGTTTTTTTTCTGTTTTGTGCAGACAATAATATTTAATGTTAGCAGATGCTTATTAGGTACCTACTAAATAAGAATTGCTTAAAGAATATTTTCAAAACTGTTGATACTAACCTCTTATTGAATTTAAAATTCACGTATGATCATTTTATATACTATTTATAAGTAAAAAACGAATTGTTACCATTCATTAGTGTAAAAGGACCTTATTTTCAGTAATTAATACTTTAATATCTCGTCTCTGCAATTACATTCGGGAGATTAAGGTGTTTCATTATTTAGTGAATAAAAAATGAGTTAAATTTTCTTTATTATAAGCAAATTTTTAAATCATTTAATACAAAGTTGCGAAGAAATTGTATATTGGGACTGTTTGTTTTTTAGCCAAAAACGCATCGATTTAAAGAAACTTACTGTATTTTTTCCCGCTCTTGCTAAACCCTTAACATCATCTCACCTGATGGTAAAGATTTGATGTTGGAGAGAGAAGGTGTCATCAAGAACCCAATGAGATACTAATACTAGAAAACGAACTGCTGTTTCAACACAAATGTTTAGTATAAAGAGTAACGCTGCATTTATTCGACGAAACGTTCAGTTTGGTCGTTCATATTGTGATACTCCATACCCAACACATTCACACGGGAACCACACTGCTGTGTAGTCGTCGCCATCCTTTTCTCTGTCGCAGCCATCTGGTTAAATCTTCCATTTGATTGAAAGGCTAGCCCGTTGATTGAATGGCGACATTCAATTAAATGACTAAAGGACAACTGGCCGAGTCGTTCAACGACATTGCTTAACGTCATTTATACCAAGTCGTTGAGTGGGATATTCCGAATATACTAGGAATAAAAAACTGATGATTTCTTCTTCTGCGAAGCATTCTGCTACTGCTTTGCGAGGCTCTTTGTCTTTAAAATAAATATTAAAACCGGACCGAACCTTATATCGCTCGCTTCGTTCGCTCATCTACAGTTTTTTAGGGAAAAATAATTTTTGCTACCTCCCATATCGTTGTATGAGATTTTACGTCCGCCAAGTTCAAAAGGCTTGCTTACAATAAGCCAACTAGTTGAATGTTGAGTGACGATTGTTCAATCAAAGTTCGGCCTAGTCATTCAATTAAATGTCGCCATTCAATCAACGGGCTATCCTTTCAATCAAATGACATATTTAATCAGATGGCTGCTATATATCCCTATATTATAGTCTGTGTTCAATGGTTACATGTCATTTCCACGTACCTGAACTAAAGTATCGTCACGTCTCGGTATGAATGATCCGATTATCCTATATTACCCGTATACCCCATAGATGTTTAGTCGTACGACCAGTTGTTGTCCGTGTAAATCAGAATGTTCAAAGCTGTAAGATGGTGAGATGATGCCAAGGGCTTACCAATTATGAATCATCATTACAGCTCATATACGTCCCCACCGAGGGGCTCGAGCCTACCCTGAATCAGGGCGATTAGGCCTTAGTCGACCACGTGGGCCCAGTGCGGGTTGGTCGACTTCACACACAACCTTCGAGTTTCGTCGCAGGCGTGTGCAGGTTTCCTCACGATGTTTTCCTTCACCGTTAAAGCAATCGGTAAGTATATGTACGTAAGTTTTTAAAAACTCATTGGTACATTAGCCGTCCAGATTTGAACCCGGTACCTCTGGTTAGATGTACCGAGTCGTTACCGGTTGAGCCACCGACGCTTTTAATATATATATATATATATATAAAATGGATTCTCAAATTACATGAGCTTAGAAAATCTAACAAACCTGGTCTTTACAACATAGTACCATGTATTTCAAGAGGAAGACATGCAAAATTTACCTGTCTTCTGCAAATTATGGCAGAATTCGTGAATTCCAGTATACTTCCCTAGTTTTCCAATCTGTTGCACGTCTTTTGAACAAATACGGTTCGCGACGCGCGACATTAGTTACTGAAATAAGAGTGAAATTGTGTGTTTAGAACAAACTGCAGCCCCGGTGACTCCATAACATTTGTCACATTCCCGTGAGCGACTAGTGATGCGCCACACTTTTCGATAAAATCGATTGAAATGTGAAAAGGTATATTTAGAGCGTCGGTGGTGTAATGGCTAGGTACGCCGCCTCCTGCCCGGGAGGTTGTGGTTCGAATCCTGCCACCTCCCAATGTGATTTCAAATTTAGATTTCATATGTACGTTTATCCGACGCTGTTATGGTGAAGGAAAACATCGTGAGGAAACCTGCACACGCTTGCGAAGAAACTCGCAGGTTGTGTGTGAAGTTAAGTTTTATTAATATATTAGTTTTATAGACAGATAATATTGTATACCTACACAAACCTACGACGTTCTGTTTTTTATAATTTTTTGTAGATTTTATACTTGGTAAACGATTCTTCGCGCGTCGGTGGCGCAAACGGTAAGGGCCGCTACCTCCTATCCAAGAGGTCGTGGTTCGAGTCCTGCCACGTACCAATGTGTTTTCGAATTTCAATCTTATATGTACGTTTATACGGCGCTCTTACGGTGAAGGAAAACATCGAGAGGAAACCTGCACACATCTGCGAAGAAACTCGAAGGTTGTGTGTGAAGTTGACCAACCCGCACTGGGCCCGTGTGGTCGACTAAGGTCCGATCACCCTAATTCAGGGTAGGCTCGAGCTCCTCGGAGGGGACGTATATGAGCTGACATGATGATGTATTTAGAACAAACTGCAGCAGGCACGGTTATTCCGCGTTACCGTAAGGCATAGGGATATACCAAACGAGTAGATGAATTTGGATATTTTTGAATGAAAAGTAAAATAGTTACTTTGTTTAGAGCAAAAAATGCAACCAGACTGCTTACTTCATATTTTTTGTCATACTATCAGTATTTAGCCAAATATTATTAAACGAGCGAGAACGAAGCGCGAGCGAAGCGTCTTCGTTTCAGCTTGGGTAAAAATGCTTTCGTATATCCGGATGTCCGGCGGATGTACGCCTGTTCTCCTCTAGAGATTGCATTTTTCAACCAGTTTTCATGAAATTTTGTCATCATGTTGAATAATATGCATTTTTTTGTCGATTCTGCTTTTTTTACACTATATGTAACCATGGGGGTTGAAAACGTAAAAAATATCATATTCCAGCCATTTAGAAAAACTCGCGAGTACTACCAGCTCATCACATCAGCTCCGTGTGTAGGTTTCCTCACGATGTTTTCCTTCACCGTAAAAGCGTCGGATAAACGTACCTATGAAATCAAAATTCGAAAACACATTGGTACATGACAGGATTTGAACCACGACCTCTCGGACAGGACGTAGCGGCCCTTGCCACTACGCCACCGACGCTATAGCTATATACCAGCTCACAGAGCCATTATTCAATTACTAACTATTACTTTTCACAGCTATTGTACAAATATGTGCAAATAACTAGCTAGCTCAATTTAAATTAAAAGTTCTCTTAATATGATATCGTACCTTGTCAATTGCATTGTCCTACTTGTAAGGCTCGTGAATGCTAGTTAAAATATGTGTTTAAGATTTCAATTAGAAACACCGTAGTACCTACTTATAATAGTATTACTCTAATCATCATCATCATCAATTCACCTTATATATGTCCCTACCGAGGGGCTCGAACCTACCCTGAATTAGGACGATCGGGCGTTAGTCGACCACGCCGTTCTATTGCGGGTTGTTCGAATTCACACACAACCTTTATAGGTTTTTTCGCAGGCATTACTGTAATACCATACTGTATTTTTTTATTTCACAGTATGTGCAATAGAGAGTATTTTTTAAAAATTCGGCAGGATAAATAATTTTATCGATAAATTTTCATCGACACGACACTCCAAGTCCGGGCATCTACACAACATAAGGTGAGTTATGCAGTCTGGTGTCAAGCGACTATCGATGAGTTATAGCGCCATTTTACGGCACATCACTACTGCGCTCTGAGCAAAATCTGAATAAAGCGAATTTCAAAACTTCGTATGAAATATGAGTTTTATATTCACCTGAAATGTTTATAAAGGACTTGGATACCGACTGTGTTGACCGAGTCTCTGTATTTTCTACTTTTCTTTCTTTCTATAGTTACATGTATGAAGGATTATTACGGCCAGCAAGGGTATCAGACATGACGTCAGGATCATCTGAGTCACTTGACTCAGTCATAGGTAACCGGCGCGGGTAAAAGGACGAGGAGAATACAAAATCACTAAGGCTTCAACTAATTTTCAGTATAATCAAACTCTGCAACTTGATCTAAGCACACTTATTACTTTTAAACATTTAATTACAGTATTTTTACCAATCTGGAATACCGAACCTCAAAAGTGCAAAACACATCATAGACCCTCTAGACTAAATCAACTTTTTAATCTTAATTTATTATAAAGGCTATGAGTTCAGGTCAGTAAGCCATAGACTATCCACGCCGCCGCTGGTTAGTACGTCAGGTTCGAAGCAATGAGGGCGCTAGTGTCGCTTGATGAATAGGTCATCCTTGCTTGATGTTTCACGTAGACGGTGCTGCCACGGAGGCGCCGTCATGTATATTTCTTTCATTTTTCATTAAAATTCATTTTTCAGAATCCAGGCTAATACATACAGCAAGCTTTAGATCATAATTTCAGTGTCATTAGTTCAGTACATTCATAGAACGCAATGTTTGACATATATCAGTATACTAGCTTTTGCCCTCCGCTTCGCCCGCGTGGACATCGTTTTAGGGTTTCGTAGTCAACAAGGAACTCCTATAGTTACGCCATGTGTGTCTGTCCGTCGGTCTGTCCGCGACTTAGATCAGAGACTATTAGTACTAGAAACCTGTAATTTGGCTTGGGTATACTATTAATCACGCCGAGAAAGTGGTACAATAAAACGTTGAAAAAAAATATGATGTAAGACATGTAAGTAGGTAAGGGTAGGGGGTTGAATTTTTTGTGTGTCCTACCCTGTTATGTGGGGTATCGATGTCGTTCAAAACTGTTGAGGATTAACTAAAACCATTTTTCGATTCAGTTTGCGAAATATTAAGCATTACAGTGCTAATTTTTGTTAGAATCAAGTACCCCCCCCCCCCCACCCCCCACCCCTCCCTACCAGTTAAACCGCTATTTTAGGACATTTGTAAAGTATTGTAAGGCATTTTTAGTTTAGGTACTTTTTAAACTAATATTTTTTACTCTTTGGTTTAGGAGTAATAGTCGTCCAATTTGAGACGTGCCGTTGGATTTGTAAAAAGTTCATAGATTTTCCATATAAAATGTTCTATTACCAACTGCAAATATACATATTTTTTTAAATTTATATTTATTTTTTGAAAACACTACGAAACCCTACTTTGCGCGAGTCCGACTCGCACTTAGCTGGTTTTTGACCATCGTTGAGGGTGCGTGATGCGCGAGCCGCAAGCGGCTCGCGAGCGTGGACTTGAGTTTCCTCCAGATTCCTCAGGAACTATATTAGGCTATTCTGATGAGCAGTCTATGTCACGTCCTAACCCCTCAACCAATTCTATACAGAGTCACTTCAATCCGTTGCTCCGTTGCGATGCCGACGCGTGCGAGCGTTTCCTCAGATCCCTCAGAAAATTATGTCATTTCCCACCTCCTCAACCATATCTGTGCAAAAATCACAACAATCTATTGTTCCGTTGCGTGCGATGTTTAATGAACTTGACCAAAAAAGACAGTTCCCTCAGGAACTGTATTGGACTATGCCTTTTTTTAGGGGACACTATTGTCCTTCTCTAGTGACACAGGCTACTTGCATGCCAAAATTTCGTCAAGATTGGTCGAGGTGTTGAAGCGCGAAAAGGTAACAAATAAACACATTTTCATGCTTATAATATTAGTAAGGATTTTTTGCTTCATATCTCACAATAACAATAAATGAAATCATATAGTTTAAAATGTTTATTAATGTGACTTTTAACTCACGAAAACCGGAGTGTGGTGTGGTTAATTTAATTACAACTGTGACTAACAGCACTCCATAAGAAATTGTTTTTAAAATACTTGTAAAAAATACATTATTGTAATTTTACGATTATTCCTCCTTATAAGAATCGTTTACCAAGTATAAAATCTACAAAAAAATGATAAATTACAGAACGTAGGTTTATGTAGGTGTACAATATTATCTGTCTATACCCCCCTTAATAAAAACATCCAAACCCCGTACCTCTGAAAATCCCCAAAGGCAACAAAAAGAGGACTTCCCATCCCATGCTATTATCTTGTTTTCCATCACGGCTCCCTGCCTACCTTGCTCCTGGACTATCAGCGCTGATAATCACAACGCATCCGTCAATGTCTGCTATACAACGCAGGAGGATATTGCAATTTTGTTCTGGAATGGACGAGGTTAGTCTTGAGAATTTTGTGATTTGCTTGGAGGAACATTTTTTTATAATGGATTTGAATTTTGTTGAAAAGGTACAAACGAAATTCCATTGAAATGACTGTATGGATTGGTGAATGGTTTGGTATTAATTTAGTACTTACTTAAGATGATTTTAATCCTGTAACTTTTCATACAAACAGCGATAGCGATTTTCACCTCTTAAATGTTAACCGATTTTGACCAACTTTTAGTGGGTTGTACTGACAACCCTTTAAAAAGTTAGTCAAAATCGGTTAACATTTGAGATTTACACTAAAGTTCTGACTGGGAACAAAAGCAGGTTTGTAGGTTTTTATTTTTTCAATACAATTAAAGGGGTGGAAAGTGACAACAACTACTAATAAGAATAGCCCGATATTTCCTGAGGTACATGGAGAAAACTCATGTCCACGCTTGCGAACCTATTACGGGTCGCGCACCACTCACCCTCAGAAAGAGTCGTAAAAGCTATGTCCACGCAGGCTAAGCCGCGGGAAAAAGCTAGTTAACAATATAGAAGAAAGCCTATAGCAATAGGCGGCCTTATTGATATACAATTAATAAGTTTAAATTTTTTATAGTTAAGTTTTAGTGTTTTCATACAAAACTAATTTCGGTTATTATAAGTTTCTTTTTTATTCAATAATTTGAAAAACGAAACCTATAAATACTAAAAAACAAAAAAGAGTTCACAGACAAACAAACAAACCTGGTTTTGTTCTGACTGACGACCTGTTAAAATCAGTTAACATCTAGGAGGTGAATCGCCATTTGTATCAAAAGTCTAATTTTCGCCGTCGAGTCACAATCCTCTTAAGCATAATTAAGTGTAATTTATTTTTTTATATATTTTCAATTTTATTTCAAGTAACATGGACTCATACATAGTTAGTAGAGCTTAACCTAGGGGATTAGTACATGTAAAGAGTTACAGAACGAAATGAAAGGACAGTTCGGCCAGTCCGCAATCATTTTCAGGATGATGTTGGCGCTGCCCCGCACCCTGCGCGCGCACCAGAGACGCGGCGCGCCTGCGCATGGTCGCGCGGAAGCAACCGACCTGCTGTAATTAAGTAATTTTTTTCCTCTTTAGTTTAATTTATGTGTCTGTGACAAATAAAATAAGGATGACAAATGCTAGACACCTGATTTACTTTTTATCATCTGTCAAAAACGACACTTTGTTCTTAAAATGTTTGAAATACCTAGGCGTGACGTCATAGTTTAGCAGCGTCATATATGTATTCGAAAACAAAACGAGTAAGGTTTTTCGAAGTTCATGTAGGAGGGCAATTTAGTGATCAAGAGTTCATAATTTATTTCTGATGCTGTGGTCATCCCTATTCTGTTTATTGTCTTGTCTATTGTCTATTAAAAAAATTGACAAGTGCGAGTCGGACTCGCGTACCGAGGGATCCGTACCGCTACACTTCTCCACACAACAATGATACCTATTCATTTCAAACAAAAGACATTCGGGAGCAACAGAAAAAAATCCTTTTTTTTATTCATTCGGTTCAAACAGTATGATTCACATTTGGGCTGTGTTTATTATGTGTTGCTTTAGGATTATTAGGTACATTATTACATCTTTTTAACTTTAAAATACGGACAGCCGGACGTACAGCGCAGGCAGTTGGATAGCCGGACGTACAGCGTAGGCACTCGGACAGCCGGACTTACAGCGTAGGCAGTCGGACAGCCGGACGTACAGCGTACGCAGTCGGACAGCCGGACGTACAGCGTAGGCAGTCGGACACCCGGACGTACAGCGTAGGCACTCGGACAACCGGACGTACAGCGTAGGAAGTCGGACAGCCGGACGTATAGCGTAGGCAGAAAAAGGGTCCCGTTACCTGATACGATACCTTAAAAATTAAGAAATTTAGCTGGTACTGTCACACAGGACAGGCTTTGTCGAATGTGGGGGTCGCAAGTAAATCTTTGAACTAAGAAACTTGCAAAAGCAGTGTTTTCCTTTAGTTTTATTATACTTTCCATGGGTTGTAATACATATAGTATTAAAGAAAAGTGAAATTTAATACAATTTAGTCCGGCCGTTCTATTCAACCGATTTGCTCATATTTAGTAAATAAGTAAGTATTGATTCACAGATTTGTCATCAAGCATTAGAAAACGCCGCAAGCCACTTGCAGCTCGCGCACCACGCACCCTTTATAAATCTACTACGAATCCACCCGGCCGTTCTAACTAACGGATTTGCTCTTTTTTTTTAAACAAAAGTTATTGATGCACAGACTTGTCATCAAGCATTAGAAGAAGCTCGCGCACTGCGCATCCTTTATGAAATCTAATTCGAGTTTGTGTGGTCGTTCCATCCAACCGATTTGCGAAAGGTATTGATGCACAGTTTTGTTATCAAGCATTAGAAAACCCCGCGAGCGGCTTGCGGTTCGCGCACCGCGCACCGCGCAACTTTTATGAAATCTAATACAAGTCCATCTGGTAAAAGAAGACATGAAAGGTATTAAAGCACAGATTTGTCATTAAGCAGTAGAAAAGTCCGCGCACTCTCGATGTCCATGCGGCAGGGCCACGGCCAAAAGATAGTGTATGTTTGAAATAAAAATTAAATGCCCAAATCCTTACTATATAATATTATAAATGTGAAAATGTGTTTGTTTGTTACCTTTTCACGCTTCAACACCATAACCAATCGTGATGAAATTTGGCATGCAGGTATCTTGTGTTACTGGGAAGGACATAAGCTACTTTTTATCCCGTGAAAATAGAAAATTCTGATGCAGTTCCTGAGGGAACTGAAAGTATACTCTTTTTTGGTTAGTTTCTTTAACATTGCAACGGAACAATGGATTGCTATGATTTTTTGCACAGAGATGGCTGAGGAGGTGGGAAATGACATAGACTTCTAATCAGAATAGCCCGATATAGTTCCTGAGAGATCTGAGGAAAGCTCATGTTCGCGCTCGCGAGCCGCAACTCACCCTAAAAGACATTCATAAAAACGATGTCCACGCGGGCGAAGCCGCGGGCAAAAGCTAGTATTAAATATAAACACGCCTTACTTGTAAACCATACTTTACAAAAATACGCAAAGAAATGGTCAAGGATAGCTTATTGTAAACAAGTCGCCGTGTCATTTCATCCAAAAAATACATCGCCATTAACTACAATACAAACTAACGTCTCGGCCCTCATTACTCCCTGGACAAGGGGGTGGGGGGGTTGGGGGGTTAAGACGCCGGCGGAGGGTTAAGTGACTCCGAACGGACATAAAGGTGCACACGACTGGAGGTAATGTTAATTGAATTTCTGCAGACGCCCGTGAGTAGAGGTTGGGGAAGGTCGATGTGTTTGTCGATAGTTTAGCAATTTTATTAGATTTTGTTTATTTTGTTTGTGAACTTAAGTGTGAACTCTTTATTGTACAATAAAATATACAATTATAGATATAGAATAGCAGCAGCATGCACAAAGGTGGACTTATCCCAAACAGGGATCTCTTCCCACAACCCTTAATTACTGAAAGGATTTAAACTATAAGCAAAGAAACAAAAATATAATTAGTACACATTTTGAATGAAGTTAAAAACATAATCTAAAGTTATAAACAGATGTATTATTACAATTACATAAAAATAATAAAAAAAATTGTATTTAGTTTTAAAATTGGTAAATAAATAAAAAAAAAATAAAATAAAAAAAAAAACATACATAAATAAATAGATACATACTATGGTATACTTTAGATAGATAGATATACCGTTTATATACATACTTACATTTACTTACTTATTACATATTTACATAATTAACCGCCTCCGTAGCTCAGAGGCAAAGTTCACTGGCTTTACACAGGAGTTCGCGGGTTCGATTCCCGGCTTGGTCAATTGTATGACTCGGTTTGGTTGGTGGTAAGGCATTTTCTAAGCCCGCCTGGCTAGCTACCACAATCTTATCTAAGTCTTGCCGCCAAATATCAATTTTGATATCATTGGTGTGTTCCGGCATAAAAATAAGATAGCTTGTTCCCCATTGCGTTGGGGAATCTTGGTAACGCCGCTTCCATCTTCGGCAACATCGTCACTTACCACCAGGTGAGATGTTGTCAAGGGTTTACCAATTGCGAATAAAAAAAAAAAATAACTCATTGTCTCCATTATAATAATACGTATGTAAATATATCGCAAGGAATATTAATTTTCAAAAAACGAGTAAGTGGATCATTTTGTAATTAGTTTGTCACAGAACAAATTCAAGAATCATTCTTAGAAAAATGCTTGTGCTCTAAAGGATATTATAAAATAATAGATTATGTAAATGTCAAAGATATATTATAGTAATATCTTGATTCTATAACAAATACCATATTTGTAATTTGAATCATGTCATTATTTGTAATAGACTTTAAGTATTTTTGACTTTTTAAAAGTGTGTGTAGACATCTTTTTAAAATAAATATTATAGTTTATTTTTTTAACTTTAAAGTATTTCATATACAGGGTGTAACAAAAGTGGTGTAGGTCCCGTTAACTGGGGGTTCTACTCATAATTCTGAACAACTTTCCCCAAGGAACCCATAGTCTAATCTCAAAAAACACACACTTTTAAAAAAAACTTATTAATAATAAAAAAAGATTTTTTTATTTTTTATTCACAATTTGTAAACCCTTGGCAACATCTCACCTAGTGGTAAGTGACGATGTTGCCGAACATGGAAGCGGGCTTACCAAGATTCCCCAACGCAATGGGGAACTGGCTATCTTATCTACATGCCGGAACACACCATGATATCAACATTGATATTTGGCGTTAAGACTTAGATAAGATGGTGGTAGCTAGCCAGGCGGGCTTAGAAAATGCCCTACCACCGACCAAACCGAGTCTTACAATTGACCCCACTGGGAATCGAACCCGCGACCTCCTGTGTAAAGCCAGTGAACTATGCATCTGAGCTACGAAGGCGGTTAAAAGATATTAAACAAATATTAAAAGGTGTAGCTAAAAATGTGGAATTGATTTCTTTACCCCGATGGTTTCATAGTCAGTTCGAAAAAATATTATAAATTGACAAAGGCTTACTCGAGAAAAGTTTTTCGTTTTATGAGTGACAATCTACTTTAAAATATTGCCACACCTGTACCTATATTATCGATAAATTAGTCCCATCTCTAGCTCGGCTGGCGAGTGATACGCGCGGTCGTCGCACGCAAGATTAAACGTCACAAACCTTCTGATACTTCCACCAGAATGGGGGGGCGTCCACCACTTCACCCCAATCTTTTCCCCCTTAACACCACAGCATACGGTCGCAATTCGAGTTGAACAGGTGTCTTAATAAGGTGGTTAAGATGGCAGTCAGAAACAGGCGAGTTTTAAATATAACATTCCAGTAATTATGACTTGAGAGGCGAAAGATATTTTGTGTAATTGAAATCGTGTTCAGGTTTTCGGAAATACGACGGGGGAGAGGGGGGGGGGCGGTGATCTTATTTAACTTAAGGCTTAAGATGCCTCAATCCGAGCAGGTTGTTATGTGTTAAAATAATATCGAACGTAAGTCTATTTATCTTAAGTTCAAATCAATGCGGGCTTCAACGCGGCTGAAACGTTAAAAGCGAACGCCCGATTATCGATTCTTACATGTTTTTATTACTTGCCTATACTTTAATTTTAAGAAAATGTGTTCAATTAAAATTAAAGGTATTAAAGGTAGTCAACGATTTTTGTGGGTTGGTTTCATTTAGCATTAATTATTTGTTTTCGAGAAATTTTGCAATTCATGCCAAAAACAGGGTCTACAGTATATTTTTTTACATCAAAAGTGGTAATATTTTTAAAATTGTATTCAATTAAATCGATTTTTTATTACTGTCCATAGTTATAGCTTTACACAGTCTTTTAATAAATTGAATTGAATATTGTCATTTGAACTATCTTAAGGCCTTAAAAGGTAATAAAGGCTTTTAAGAGCCCGCGGGAGTTTATAAATTCCATACTAGCGTAGTCTTTGATTATTCGTTAACCAAACAATCGATTTTGAAATATTTTTATGTCCATAATTGGATGACGTACGTAACGAGTATGTGTTTGTATCGCAATACTTTTTTTTTAAACTAAACGGGAATCCATTATTAACCAATAGAAGTTTTCAGTTTTTTTTTTCACTCAGCTCGATAAGATAAAAAAGGCCTCGTGTCGAAATCGAATTTATAGTGTATTTTAAAAATTAAGTACGAATCAATCTATTTACAACTAATATATATTCTTTGCTACTTAAATACACAACATTAACCAACAATAACGAAATCAAAGGTGGGTACAAATTAAATTAGGGGCTCAAAATTTTTTTTGAGGTCGGTGTCAGCAAACCATCGAATCTAAAACATTTGATACGTAAGTAACTGTGTGATGGTACCGACCTCAAAAAAAAATTAAGCCCCCCATTTAATTCGTACCCACCTTTGATTTCGTTATTGTTGGTTAATGTTGTGTATTTAAGTATGATAATTTTATTTCATACTTTTATGTGAATTTCATTTTGAAGTCTTTTTTTATCTTTTTCGTAAGTCAGATCCGCCACCCAGGAGGGAACCCGCCTCGACAGTGTAATCAATCAAACCTAACCGAACCTATTATCGCTCGCTTCGCTCGCTCAATTCTAGTTCAGTTGATAAGGATAGATAATTTGAAGTGTAATCAGTATTTTTGATATGATTGTCACAAATGAATGATGAAAATATATTGATTCTTAGGTGATTAGTTGTTTGAAGTGCAACTAAAAATATTCCATAAAAATGAAGCAACTTCACCATCAACCACTCAGTATGTACTTTATCTACTTTCTAAAATAAAACCCTCCAGCCAACCCCTTCCATTCCCTTCCTTTTAGCACTTACACAAATCACGACGCCTAAGTGGGCCGAATTACCTGCCATAACCGGGGACTCCCCGTTGGAATCGCACCTTTACTTTAGCGGTGGAAAAGCGATTGTAAGAAATCGCCCTAAAATTGTTCTTTACTTCATAGCTTTTGAGCTAGTGATGGGGTATGATTGTTATGGCTGGGTAGGCTAGGAAAAAATGTATTGTCTAATAAAATAATATTATGTTTCTGTTTCTAAGAATTTCACTCCAGGTGTTTTAACCCTCGATGCAAACATGGGGGTGTTACAAATTTAAATTACTTATTTGCGTATCTGTTAGTGGCATCGTAGCTTCCAATTCGATAAAGCGATTTTGATTTTTTTTTTCTTTGAAAGGTAACGGACAAGAGTATTCTTAGCTATGAATCAAGAAAATATAAAGATAAGATCAAAAATATAAGATCCAAAATAACTTTGCTGTCGAGCGAAATGCGCGCTAAAATAGAATTTCAAACAAAACCTTTAAGGCCCAATACGCCTTGGAACAGTTGTCTCTGTATTTTTCTTTACGTGTAAAGACTAAACAACATAACCGCACTTTTGCACTTTTTCAATATTTTTTTTGTTTTAACTTAGTTACAGGAATTTTTGCAAAAAAAAGTGAGTCCGACAATATGTCAGGATTATATTGAGGAATAACTGAGAAAAAAAAAAGGTGCTATGTGTAGCTGTGGTGAAGTAAAACTGTTTTTTGTGAGCTACACATAGTGAAAATTGAAAAATTTAAGCAAACTTTGCAATTTTTTTCTATCGACAAAACTTTATCAAATCGTGTTTTTGGCCTCCTCTTACATTTTGTATCAGACATATTATAATAAATTTATAAAAAAAAAATGTATTGTAGTTTCAACCGCAGAAAAACGACTTTTTACAACCCTCGATTTCGGGGTTTACATTATTTTCTGAAAGGATTTCGCCTTATGAAGCTTGTGAAGTGAATATAAAAACATGTTATTGAACTTATTAAAAAGTTTTCATCTATATGCACAAAATAAAAATTGGCCATGGGTTGAAAATTCAATAAGTACCTACTTGCTACCTAATCATAAGTAGAAGACTCAGTCACCCATTTGGTTACAACTTGCACAGAACTAAAGTTCATGATCATCATCATCATCATCATCATCATCGTCATATCAACCGAAAAAACGTCCACTGCTGGACAAAAGTCTTCCCCCAAGGAATTCCACGATGACCGGTCCTGCGCTGCGCACATCCATCGGCTTCCCGCGATCTTCACCAGGTCAGCGTTCATGATCCTAACCACATCGAAACATGACATAATGCTTATGATACTGCACATTTTGTTTGTGAGTTTGAAATTTACCACCTTCGTGGCGTAATAGTTAGTCCATTCGATTCATACAGGAGGTCGTGGGTTCGATTCCCGGCGGGGTCAACCTTGTAAGACTCAGTTTGGTTGGTGGTAGGGCATTTTCTAAGCCCACCAGGCCAGCTACCATCATTTTATCTAAGTCTTGCCGCCAAACATCAGTGTTAACAGCATTGATGTAATCCGGCTTGAAGATATGATAGCCAGATCCCCATTGCGTTAGGGAATCTTGGTAAGCCCGCTTCAATCTTCAGTATCATTGTCACTTACCATCAGGTGAGATGATGCCAAGGGCTTATCAATTGTAAATAACAAAAAATGCATATTTTGTTTTTTGAGTTTGCAAGACATCGTTTATCTATTACAAATTGACTTACTGGGTGTGATCATGGTGAAAACACCAAGAGTAGGAAGATAAATACTGAGCAGAGCCAAGCTCAGGAACTATATTTGAAACTCTAAGGGATGACGACAACATCAGAAATAAATAATGAACCCTTGATCACTAAATTGCCCTTCTACTTAAACTTCGGAAAACCTTACTCCTTTTGTTTTCCATCAAGTCTTTGATTTTAAATTCACCAAAATCACAAAATGTGTACATAAATGGCGCTGCAAAACTATGACGTCACGCCTAGGTATTTCAAACATTTTTAGAGTAAAATGTCGTTTATGAGAGATGACAAAAAATGAAAGTTTAAAAAAACTAAAAACCGACCTCAAAAAGTAATTCACTCAAAAGTATGAAATAATATTATTATACTTAAATACACAACTTTAACCAACAATAACGATATCAAAGGTGGGTACAAATTCAATTAGGGGCTTAATTTTTTTTTGAGATCGGTACCAGCACACAGTTACTTACGTATCAAATGTTTTAGATTCGATGGTTTGCTGACACCAACCTGAAAAAAAATTTAAAGCCCCTAATTTAATTCGTTCCCACCTTTGATTTCGTTATTGTTGGTTAATGTTGTGTATTTAAGTATAATAATATTATTTCATACTTTTGAGTGATACATTTTGAAGTCGGTTTTTAGTTTTTTTAAACTTTTATTTTTATTTTCTTTATTTTTAGTGATAATGCTATCTATCTAACAACGTTAAACCCAATCACCTACTCACCAATAGGAATTATCAAATCATAATACATGTTTTTCAGAAACAAATACAAAGTCCTGTGGCTTCCATCATCATCTCAGCAGATGATGATGGACGATTTAACTCCATAACATGAAAGTTATGGAGTTAATCGTCCATCATCAGCTCATCTGAATAACCTGAAAGAATACAACCTATCGGTCTATGCATACCTACGTATATATCTTTGTATAATATTGAAAGAATTTTCCTCCAACTACTAACCGTTAAGGAGTTGTACCTTCCTTCATCAGCTTATCAACATGAGATGATGACTAACAGACGAAAGTATTTTAATAGCTTTAGAAAACATATGAATCACGTAATAAGTGCCAACGTAATGAGTAATTTGAGGGTTGCTCTCAATTTCTCTGGGATCCCATCATCAGATCCTGACTCGGTGACAATGGGACCCCCTCGAGAGTATACTCTTTCGAATAAAAAAATAATTTTGAAAATCGGTCCACAATTGACAGAAAAATCTGTGACCATACATTAAAAAAATATACATACAATCGAACATAGAACCTCCTCCTTTTTTGAAGTGGGTTAAAAAGTAACTCAGATGATTCGTCATCTCTATTCTACACCTTAACTGGTAGACAACAGATTATCCGATTATCCCAGCAAAAAGGATCGCTGAAAAAGGAGGCAAGCTCCCGCGTCGCAGCCGCCGCGCCGCTCACCTCAGCGAAAATGCAATTAGATTCGTCTCCGGAGACCGACGCGGGTCACATTCGTGGACCGAGAGCCCGGAGGCAGTTTTTGTGAGTTTGTTTAGTAGGTGGTAAAGGTCCAGTCTAGTGTATCTGCGGGCTGGCCACTGATGCTAGACTTTCACGAAAAATTGTTGACATTAATATCAACTATTGTATATCTTAGTAATTATGAAGTAATCCATTGCACTTATTTTTATAGTCTCTTGGTGGAATAGTAGAAAATTAAAAAAAACTAGCCGTGTATACAAAAGCTTGTGCATATACAGAGTGTAACAAAGTTAGAACTGGGGGTTCTACTCATCATATTGAAGAACTTCCCCCTGGTGGCCCATAGTCAATTCTCATAAAAAAATTTAGACCCTTCATACGAAAATGCACAAAATTGGTCGATCAGCTGATTGATTTGCATGATTTTTTTTTCTGCGATTTGAGCAAAGTCATAGAACAAAAGTTGTTTAATATGATAAGTAGAAGCCCCAGTTAACACCAATTTTGTTACACCTTGTATAATTCCCTACCACCACACAGAATTGTATAATGTATTTACAAAAAATAATCAAAAATAAACATTGTACTTGCAAAAGTTCTTCCATACATCGTTAGACGATAAGATAAATTTTTCAACTGCAAATGTAAGTTTTTCACCAAAAACATTTTTTATATGATAAAACTACGAATAAACGGTTTTAGGCTTTTTTATTTTAATATAAGGTTGCCGGGAAGAAATAGCTTAAAGCGATAAGGCTGCCTTTGTACTGTAAATATTTAAATTAAGTTTTTGTAATGTTTTTTCTGATATGTAACAAAGAATATTTACAAACTTACAACTCCAATGTAGAAAAAGGGTCTAGATAGATAGACAGACGGACTACGAAGTGATCCTATAAGGGTTCCGTTTTTCTTTTTGAAGTACGGAACCCTAAAAAACAAGTTTTTTGTATGAGGACCCCGCTTTATTTTTTTATTTTTTTTGAAAATCTTCTTTAATATCATATATTTTATGAAAATTTCAGCCACACCTATCACGGTTCCTAAGACACAGCCTTTTAAAAGACAGAATAATTGACAGATGAACCTACAAATTATGTTAGTAACAAAAATATTAAAAATTAAAACTAAAGCATTTAATTATAAATAGCACTCAAGGACAAACAGTCACGTGCTCACGTGTGCCCTTGTCCAAATGTCCAGCATTGTTAATAAAGGTAATGATATAAAATCGCCGTGCTCCTGGTCTATTGTCCCTTCGCCTGATTTGCATGTGAAGTTAGTTTTAACTGTAACCGCTCTCCCGTGCCTCGTCTACCCGTTTACCGCATCGATAAAAACGCACGAAAATATAGGATTTTTCTTACCTTAGCCAGTTTTATATTATTATCTTTATTTCAGGCTATGCCCATAATTTGTTAGTACAACTTATACTATAAAAGTAAAATTAAAAGTTTTAAAAACCCACCGACACAAAAAATGAATTCTAAAAACTAACAAATAATATTTTAAACCTATTATAATTATTATCGTCACATATATTATGTAAGTTCAAATATTTTATTTTCCAAGCGTCGACGCGTCGGGGGACCGCTAAAGTTTATAAAGTATTTTTCCAACAACAGATAATTAATCATTACTAATTACATTTAGGTACGATACGATCGATCTTAAGTTTCATAGTTTCATATAATATAGTCTACGCTCTGCGCGCGAGCTCGGTGTGCGGTATGCGGCGCGGGGGTGGGCGTCACCAAGTGCGGCGACCCGAACGGGCAGACGACGTTGACGGTGGTGTCGATTTTGCGAATTTTTCGGGGTAAATTCTTTTGTTGCAATCTGCGACTACACCTGTTTTTCTCACTTAGCGGTCCCCCGACGCGACAACGCTTGGAAAATAAAATATTTGAACTTACATAATATATGATAGTTTTTAGAATTCATTTTTTGTGTCGGTGGGTTTTTAAAATTTTTAATTTTACTTTTATTTTGTCCTTTTTAAAGTAGGTATAAATATTAGGAAGGCATTCATCAACTATTAAAGAGCTGATGATCTTCAAACGGCTGATCAGGTCATGGTTACCTTACCATATACTTTCAATACCATTGAAGTAACACGGTACTAAATTTCGAATCGATCGGACATAAGTTAGTCAGATCCCTCATCAACTAGAAAGGAGCTGATGATCAGCCGTAACACGGTACTAAATTTCGAATCGTTCGGACATAAGGAAGTTAGTCAGATCCCCTCATCAACTAGAAAGGAGCTGATGATCTTCAAACGGCTGATCAGGTCATGGTTACCTTACCATATACTTTCAATATCGTTGAAGTAACACGGTACTAAATTTCTAATCGATCGGACATAAGGAAGTTAGTCAGATCCCCTCATCAACTAGGAAGGAGCTAATGATCTTCAAACGGCTGATCAGTTCATGGTTACCTAACCATATACTTTCAATATCATTGAAGTGACACGGTACTAAATTTCGAATCGATCGGACATAAGGAAGTTAGTCAGATCCCGTCATCAACTAGAAAGGAGCTGACGATGTTCAAACGGCTGAACAGATTTTCATGAAACATGGCTAAGAACACTCGGGATAAAATTATCTATGACACAAAAAAAACTAAACGGAAATCGGTTCATCCGATTGGGAGCTACGATACCACAGACAGATACACAGATACACAGATACACAGACAGACAGACAGACACGTCAAACTTATAACACCCCTCTCTTTTGCGTCGGGGGTTAAAAATGAATATGGACAAGACAAAAATAATGTTAAATATCCGTGTCGCACCCACCCCTCTAAAGGTTGGAGAATCTACACTGGAAGTTGTTGACGAATATGTATACCTGAGACAAACAGTCCAGCTAGGTAGGTCTAACTTCAAGAAAGAGATCAATCGGCGAAAGCAACTCGGCTGGGCAGCGTTCGGAAATATCTTCTCGTCCCAAATACAGCAGTGTCTCAAGACTAAGGTCTTTGACCAGTGTGTGTTGCCAGTGATGACTTACGGAACTGAGACACGGTCGCTTACTATGGGCCTCATAAGAAGACTCAAGGTCACCCAAAGGACAATGGAGCGTGCTATGCTCAGAGTTTATCTGCGTGATCGAATCAGAAACAAGGAGATCCGCAGGAGAATCAAAGTAACCGACATAGCTCACAGAATCGCTAAACTGAAGTAGCAGTGGGCAGGGCACATAGCCCCTCGCGGTGGACCGACGACCTGGTGAAGATCGCGGGAGGCCGATGGATGTAGGCAGCGCAGGACCGGTTGGGGGAGGCCTTTGACCAGTAGTGGACGATTTTCAGCTGATATGATGATAATGATGATGAAAACTTATACTATAAACAAAAGTAAATAAAAATTTACTATACATGACGATCCTGCACTCCATGTGCACGTAGTTCCAGTGCCGCACAATCGGGCAGTCCACCCGCTCCAGTATGGTCTTTAGGAGGTCGCTGAGGCTGTTCTCAGCGAGCCGACTCTCTTACGCACAATACTTTGATAAGAGTCAGTGCGTGCCTCTCTCTGCAAACATTTCTGATGCGCCGCAGAAACGAGGCAAATCCATCAGTATCCTAAACTCCTTATTATATTGGATGCGTAGGGCATTACAGGCCTTGAGGGTATATCTGACCCACAGGCTGCAGGTGTAAAATGTTTGGCAGTACGCCTTTTAGCAAGTTAAACAACATTGATGTGTTCCGGCTTGAAGATAAGATAGCCAGTTCTCCATTGCGTTTGGGAATCTTGGTAAATCCGCTTCCATCTTCGGCATCATCGTCACTTACCATCAGGTGAGATGATGCCAAGGGCTTCATCATCATCATCATATCAGCCAAAAATCATCCACTGCTGGACAAAGGCCTCCCCCAGGGATTTCCACGACGACTAGTCCTGCGCTGCCCGCATCCATCGGCTTCCCGCGATCTTCACCAGATCGTCGGTCCACCGCGTGGGAGGCCTGCCTACGCTACGTTTTCCGGTGCGCGGTCGCCACTCGAGAACTTTACTGCCAAGGGCTTACCGATTGTGAATAAAAAAAGGTAAGTTTTACTTCTTTAGAGCAGCATGCGAACCTGCGAGCCAACATGTTGCAGCTCATGGCCCATTGGCTACGCCCATGGGACATTTCCTACGCTCCCTCTCCATATCCATATCAACCTTCAGATCCTCAGTGACCCAGTGCCCCAGGTAATTAAATTGTGTTACTCTACTACCTTGTGTTTTGTTACTACCAATAATTTAATGATTTAGTGATCTAACTAGGAACACGGAGGAAAACGTGGATACTGTTATTTATTATTAAAATGATGATAAGTGCTGATGCAGCTTAGGATGTAACACGCATGTTAAAAAAACCGGCCAAGTGCGAGTCAGAACCCCACACAAAGGGTTCCGTCATCATCATCATATCAGCCGAAAAACGTCCACTGCTGGACAAAGGCCTCCCCCAAGGATTTCCACGACGACCGGTCCTGCGCTGCCCGCTTACATCGGCTTCCCGTGATCTTTACCATACTATTATACTACCATACCTTCAGTACCATCATACTAGATGGCGCTAGTACAAAGGATTCCGTACCATCATACGGTTAGATTCTCCACGTTAAAAAAAACACGTTTTTTTTTTGTATGGAGACCCCCTTATTTCTTCACTTTTTCTAATTTTTAGTATATTTGTTGTTATGACGGTAACAGAAATATATCGTCTGTGAAAATTTTAACTGTCTAGCTATCACGGTTCATGAAATACAGCCTGGTTAAAATACAATATAGACAGACAGACAGACGGACGGACAGCGAAGTCTTGTTAATAGGTTCCCGTTTTTACCCTTTGGGTACGGAACCCTAATCGCTAAACTGAAGTGGCAGTGGGCAGGGCACATAGCTCGTAGAACAGATGGCCGATGGGGCAGTAAAGTTCTCGAGTGGCGACCGCGCACCGGAAAACGAAGCGTAGGCAGGCCTCCCACGCGGTGGACCGATGACCTGGTGAAGGTCGCGGGAAGCCGATGGATGCGGGCAGCGCAGGACCGGTCGTCGTGGAAATCCTTGGGGGAGGCCTTTGTCCAGCAGTGGACGATTTGTGGCTGATATGATGACGGAACCCTAATAGTGCCTATTCACTTTATTCTCATTTGTAAGATTTCTAAATTATACAAATAGGGGAACACAGCAGGTAGGGAGTTCCACTCCTAGGCCGTTCGCATGATGGATGAACGACAAAGCAGAACGCTTTGTGCGTATAGGTGGAACATTAATGACAAAGGGGTGGAATTTTTATCTGATCTCATTTTGTTTTATTGTTTACTAGCTTTTTTACCGCGGCTCCGCCCGCGTGGACATATTTTTTATGACTGTCTTTAAGGGTGATTAGTAAATTATGTCGTTTCCCACCTACTCAACCATCTCTGTGCAAAGAATCACAACAATCGATTATTTTTTTAGTTCCCTCAGGAACTGCATCAGATTATGCTATTTTCCCGGGATAAAAAGTAGCATATGTCCTTCCCCATGCACAGGCTACCTGCATGCCAAATTTCATAAAGATTCATCGAGGCGTTGAAGCGTGAAAAGGTAACAAACAAACAAACAAACATTTTCACATTTATAATATATGTAAGGATAAATGAATTGATAAAGTAAAGGCACATAGACTTTACTATTATCTTGTTAAAATTAGTTGCGAACTTCTTAAAAAAGCATATGCGTACGTGAATTTGTCACTAAAATTTTAACCGCTTTTGTGACGTAATGGATAGTCCTTTCGCTTCACATCAGGAGCTCGCGGGTTCAATTCCTGGTGGGGTCTACTTTATAAGACTCGGTTTGGTTGGTGGTAGGGCATTTTCGTAGCCCGCCTGGCTAGCTATCACCATCTTATCTAAGTCTTGCCGCCAAACATCAGTATTAATAGTATTGATATGTTCCGGCTTGAAGATAAGTTAGCCAGATACCTATTGCCCAACGCAATCTAGGTAAGCTCACTTCCATATTCGGCATCATCGTCACTTAGCATCAGGTGAGACGATGCCAAGGGTTTACCAATTGTGAATAAAAAAAATACTAATTTCCTTAAGCCAGTCAACTATAGTAAGAAGCCAAAGTTAATAGTTGTTTGACAATTAAAAAACCTACTTCCATCGCAACAACTTAGTACATTTTTGCATTATATTTTTGGTTTTTGTTAATTTTCTATTAAAGTACTACACCGATTTTAATAAAATTTATATGGGACCACACGGGAAGAACTAGCTTTCAAATAAAAAAAAATCATAAAGATCGGTTGACCCAGTCAAAAGTTCTGAGGTAACACACATAAAAAAAATACAGACGAATTGAGAACCTCCTCCTTTTTGGAAGTCGCTTGAAAAAGGTCCGGTTCCTTAAATAGACTATTATGCTGTAGGTAATTAGTTCTCCAGGCACAGTCCTCAGGGGCCCTCACGCTTCTAAGTTGATCATCTCAATCGATCAGAGAGAGAGACATTGATGGAGATGATACTTTGGAAGCTGATTATGTTTTTTGTATCTTATTAGTAGTCAGTTCCCCTCTTGATTAACCGACTTCAAAAAAAAGAGGTTATGGATTTGACCAATATGTATGCAATATTTTTGAAATTGCACAATATTCGTATATGAGCATCTAAACGGGTATGATTTTCATAAGTATATGTATGCATGTACTGAGCCGGTGGCGTAACGGATAGGGCCGCTACCTCCTGTCCGGTAGACCGTGGTTCGAGTCCTGCTAAGTGTTTACGAATTTTAAATTTTTATGTACTTTTATCCGACGCTCTTTACGCTGAAAATCATGTAAGTAGGCTCAAAGCCTCTCAGTGGGGACGTATGTGAGGATGTATGTATGTTTGCATGTATTTTTCAAAAACAATTAATTGAAATGCAATACTTCTTTTTCTATTGGTTATTTTCCAACTAAGGCAAAAATATGCAAGTTTCATCAAAATCGGTTCAATAATTTTCAAGATATACACTTAGATACACTTATATATTACAGTAAATATGTACAAATGACTGGAAAAACGTCGTAGGTTTCACGTAGCAACTTTGTGATTTTTCGTTATTCACGTTTCAAGCGTTTTTTTTAAAAATCTATTATTGGTAAGCCCTTGGCGTCATATCACCTGATGGTAAGTGACGATGATAGCGGGTTTACCAAGATTCCCCAATGCTACGAGATCTGGCTAACTTATCTTCAAGCCGGAACAAATCAATGCTGTTAACACTGATGTTTGGCGGCAAGAATATGGTGATTGAAGGTAGCTAGCCAGGCGGGCTACCAAAATGCCCTACCACCAACCAAACCGAGTCTTACAAAGTAGACCCCACCGGGAATTGAACCCGCGAGCTCCTGGTGTGAAGCGAATGGACTAACCATTACGCCACGTAGGCGGTTAAACCTGGAAGGCGATGGAGACGGTGCGTCGTGGAAGAGATACTCTCCAGGTAGGTCCCGGAGCTGTAGCAAAGTATATATATCTCTCTCAAAGTATATAGAGCTCTCTAGATTGCGACCTCACCCAGATTGATACATTGATTGGTTACAGTTTGGTTGTCGAACGTATAGGATTTCGCCGCCATTTTGTTTCTTCCGTCATTCCTTTTTTGAAATGTAATTTCTGGCCCGTAGTATGAAGTGTCCAGGGTGTGGCTGTAGGCTCGCTCACCTCCCGCGATGATGATGAACAATTGAATCTCCAGGCAATGTTGGGTAGCGCGTTCTCTACCATTCTAGCATCGTGGCTAAATCACTGATTCAATCAGAGGATATTGCCGGTTCGATTCTAAATTTTTTTTCCCGTTTTGGATTGCACAAGAGGAATTATTTTAGTAGATTTGTAAAAACGCTAAGCAGGTTACAAAACCGACTTCCATCGCAACAACTTAGTACATTTTAGCATTATTATTTTTGGTTTTTGTTCAATTTTCTAATAAAGTTCTACACCGATTTTGAAAAAAAATATATGGGACCACACGGAAAGCACTGGCTTTCAAATAAAAAAATAATCAAAAAAATCGGTTCACCCAGTCAAAAGTTCTGAGGTAACACACATTAAAAAAAACATACAGTCGAATTGAGAACCTCCTCCTTTTTTGAAGTCGCTTGAAAAAATAAACAAACCATCTCTGATCAAATTAATCATAAATCATATCAGCCGAAAGACGTCATCAGCATCCAGCGGCTTCCGGTGACCTTCACCAGTTTGTCGGTCCACCGTGTCGGAAGCCTTCCTAGGCTACGTCTTCCAGTGCGCGGTCGCCACTCGAGAACTTTACTACCCCGACGGCCATCTGTTCTACGAGCTAAGTGGCTTTCCAAATGATGAAATGAAATGAAATGATGAAATGATAATTTATTTGCATCAAACATGGTAGTAGGATGTTTAATATAATTTTTAGTGCAATCATGTTTCGCCTGTGCAAGGCATGCAAATGTTTAACATAGATTATAATTATTTTGTCACGTAAACTTTAAAAATTCAAATGTCAATAAGTTTATTTTTGTCACAGAGGTATTCATTAACGCTATAATAATTTTTGTCAATAAGCCATTTCAACAATTTTGTCTTAAAGGTTTTCGATTCAAGCTTTCGCAGTTCAATTGGTAGGTTATTATATATTCTAACGCTCATACACACACAATTTCGGCTATACATTTCAGTCAATGGGATTTCGTTAAAAACTAGCCTGTATGGATCTCTAAGGGTTCTCGTGGTTTTGTCACTGGCTTTTTTAAATAATTGCAGATGTTGCTTTACAAACAGACAGAGCTCAAATATATATAGCGCGGGTAGTGGCAACAGACCAAGCTCCTTAAATAGTGGCTTGCAGGAGTCTCGTGATGACTCCACTGCGATTCTGTGAGCTATGTCGGTTACTTTCGTTCGGTCCTGCGCTACCCGCATCCAGTGCCTTTCCGCGATCTTCACCAGGACGTCAGTCCACTTCCTACGCTACGTTTTCCGGTGCGTTGTCGCCACTCGAAAACTTTACTATCCCAACGGCCACCTGTTCTACGAGTTATGTACCCTGCCCACTGCCACGTTATATATACCTTATACATATACACCCTGCCCATCACCCAAACATTTAGACATTTTTATATTATCTTCACAAGCCCCTAGTTACACTTAATAGATTGTGGGACACCTAAAATTTTATAGTGACCACTAACACTAAATCTTTCCCCAAGTAGAGTATATTTTACCTCAAACTGTGTAGCTACCTATATAAATGGAAGGCTGCGCTATATGGGAGCAATTTCCCGCGAGGTAACGAAGTCCAAGGGAGTGACCGCACGCCATATATCGCGTAAGTGGCGATGGGGTTGTGTGGACATGACCTGACAGAAATAGTATAAGATCTAAATATTGTCAACTAAACTTAAGCAGGTGTCGATTGAATCTACCAAGTAAAAAGTTAATCAAAATATTAAGGACTCATTTAGATGTACCACATTGCAACGACAAAATGTGGTTACGTGTGAATAAAACTCTTCGTTTTTATATAAATCTATCCCCGCTCAATTAGTTGACTTGGACGGCCAAATGTGGTCTATCATCATCATCATATCAGCTAATATACGTCCCCATCGAGGAGCCGACATACCCTGAATTAGCGATCGGTGATCATAAAATGTGATACGTGTGAATAAAAGTATGTATTGTCATACAAATCTGCCCTCGCCCACGTAATAGGGATGACGAATGCTAGTCATCTGATTTACTTTTTATTATCTGTCAAAAACTACATTTTGTTCTAAAAATGTTTGAAATACCTAGGCGTGACGTCATAGTATTGCAGCGTCATTTATGTACTCATTTTGTGATTTTTGTGAATTAAAAATCGATGACTTGATGAAAACAAAACGAGGAAGGTTTTTCCGAAGTTTAAGTAGGAGGTCAATTTAGTGAACAAGAATTCATAATTTATTTCTGATGCTATGACGAAAGCTCGCCCTATAATATTGTCTTTGTGATTATGGTATGTCAGAATTTTCCCTTAAAATGCCTATAATGCGGATGAGCCTAAAATTTCATATTTCAACCACGTTTTATTGATCGTTATATAGATGACATTAAATTGAAACGGATTTTTGACAACAACCAAGATAAATTTTGTTGTTACTTTTAGTTTGGTTCTGGCTAACAACGCATCTTTTCCAGAACTATCCAGTTTCAGAACCTTCCGCCCAAGACATTCATCCAACTTAAGTCAAATTTCTCTTTCAAATCCCCAAGAATGCGAACATTCTTTTTTTTTATTCACAATTGGTAAACCCTTGACAACATCAACAACAACAATCAACATTCCTTGTTAGCCTTGTCCATAGTAGTCTTACTCACGGTCCAGCGGTAATTGCCGCTATCAGCCGCGTCCGTAAAGAGGTGAGCGGGTGCCCGATTGACTGTGAACGGACCCTCGCGGACGCACGGCCGCGCCGCCGATAGCAGCCGAGCGGTTAAGAATTGAATTACCTGACCGTTTTTGGACGGAATTTTCTTTTAGCGTTTAGAGGTGAAGTTTGGAAGAATACAAGAAGAAAATTAGAACTGAAAACACTTTGGACTCAAGTCGTAGAAGAAGTTGTATTAAGACTTACCGTAAAACGGGGCTACTTGGCCATATTTGTGACACTTTTTGGAAAATATTTCGATAATCATCGCGTATATCGATCTCAAATAAAATATATTGTACGGACGGTATCAAAACACATCATTTATAGTATATAGTTTCGCAAGAAACCCAAAGGAAGAAGAAAAAAAAATTAAAAAGAAGGTGATCAAGTAGCCCCGTATTTGGGGCTACTTGGTCACTTTGAAACAAATGCTCATAACTTCTTTATTAATGCGTTTTTTGCCCATGTTACCCCTGATTTAGACAAAGAAGAAAAAAACTAGGCCCCCCGCATTTTTTTCGAAAGAATAACATTAAAAATAAAAATAAATTATAAATCAGTTTTAACTCTCCAGAAATATTTGTGAAAGTACAGATCAAACAATCATTAGCACAAATATCACTAGGGATGATATTCTTCATCGTTATCGGAATTGTCCATAAACTGCACATGTTCGTCATCACTCGAATCATCACATCTCGGGCAAGTAAAAAAAGGGTCCTTACTACCTTTATTACAATCTCCACAAATCCATTATGTACGTGCAATTGTGGTCTCTTCTTGAGCAGACAGAACCCTTGGGTGGCCAACATTGCCCATATTATTTCCAAGGGTCTTCCGGGTGAGGGTTGTGCGTGGCACTCGATATGTTTCTGACGCTAGTTTTTTTGGAAATATATATTTTTTAAAGGCATAATAAACATTCAGTCCGCAAAATAACTACTTGAGCGGCAAGATTTCATGATTGAGCGGCAGAAAAACATGTCTATAAGCAGCAACTCAACACTGTAGGAAGAGTGTGGTACGGGGAGTTCTAAATGGAAGCGGGACCGAGCGAAGCGAGCTCGGACTTGCGGAGCACCCCGACTCGGATCCGTTAGGTTCGGAGACTGTGCGTAGTACAGACAGTCGTAGTGTTAGGTTTAACATGAGAACACAGAAGTAGGAGCCCCGAAGGGGCTCCGTCGACCACTCAACACTGTAGGAAGAGTGTAGTACGGGGATGTTTAAAATAATTACAGCCATCCAGAATGACATAAATTGCTGATTGATTTTGAAATGTTTGCTGACCATGAGTTGCTGACCAATTAGCTATTTCTGCTGACCGATTAGCTATTTCTGCTGACCGATTATATTTTTCTGCTCACAGAAATAACAATATTATGCTAACCATTTAATTGACACCCGTTTTTTTGACATTCCAGCTTCTACGGCCTCTAGTGCTTTTCGTAGGTCCTCGTCTGTAAAGTTCTTATAGGGTCTGGCCCCTGGAGTTCTATGGTATGTACGTACCTTGTTTATTCAAGCTGTACCTGTATTAAATGAAATTAACCTAATACAAAAATTAAAAAACTAAATTAAAAAAAAACTACAAAAGAACCCTAAGTGACCAAATAGCCCCGCGGTGTGCAAGTAGCCCCGTTTTATACCTTAATAATAAAGACTAATAGATTAAAACATTGTTTATAACTTTTTTTTATTCACAATTAGTAAGCCCTTGGCATCATCTCACCTGATGGTAAATGACGATTATGCCGAAGATGGAAGAGGGCTTACCAAGATTCCCCAACGCAATGGAAAACTGGCTATCTTATCTTCAAGCCGGAACACATCAATGTTGTTAACACTGATGTTCGGCGGCAAGACTTAGATAAGATGGTGGTAGCTAGCCAGGCGGGCTTAGAAAATGCCCTACCACCAATCAAACCGAGTCTTACAAGTTGACCCCACCGGGAATCGAACCCGCGACCTCCTGGTGTGTAGCGAATGGACTAACCATTACGCCACGGATGCGGTTAAAAACTTATAAAGGTAAAGAAAAAATATATTACCCAGCCTAAATATATAGGCACTTTACAAGTCACTATTCATTGACACTCAATTGGCTTTACAAATCGGCAGGTTAGCTTTAACGACCGGCTTTTAGAGGGAGGTATAACGTATAAGAGGGTCGCTGGGAAAAGAGGATTTCAAATGACGTCACACACGCTATAGTGATTGCTCTGTTAGCTGCCGAAACGCGTTCCATGAGGAGCAAAGATTTTAAGAGCAGCGGTGGTATTCCACAAAGGGCAATTACCAAAACAAAGTCAATCGAAGCTTCTAGTTTTCAAGCGACTTCCAAAAAGGAGAAGGTTCTCAAGTCGTCTGTATGTTTTTTTTTATGTGTGTTACCTCATTACCACAGAGCATGGAATACGCTCGCTCGCGTCCCCTCGAGCGAGCGTATTCCATGCTCTGTGCTCATAACTTTTGACTGGATGAACCGATTTTTATGATCCTTTTTTTTTTGTTGAAAGCTAATGCTTCTCGTGTGGTCTCTTAAAGATTTCATCAAAATGGGTGTAGTACTTTATTAGAAAATTAACAAAAACCAAAAATGTACTAACTTGTTGCGATGGAAGTCGGTTTTTTAACGTGTTTAGCATTTTTTAATGGTTCTTTTCGCAAATCAATTCTTTAGAAATTCTCAACATTTTGTACTGCTTTGTCTATTTATGTTTTACAATGAAACTTAAATAAGTTCGTCCATGATGGTGAAAAATTGTGACGTTTTAGTGTTCTGTACCCTAAGCACACCCCGGACACTTCACACAAAGGGCCAGTAATGACATTTACGGTGAAATCCTATACGTTCGACAAACAAACTGTAACTAATCTGAATCAATCTGGGTGACGAGGGGGTGAGGTCGCAATTGAGAGAGCGGCAGGGAGTGTCCATACTGTATGTAAGTAGTAATATACTGGGTGTAACATAAAGGTGTGGTGATACTTTAAGGTGGGCTTGTACTCGTCAAACTGAACCACTTTTGTTCTGCAACTTTGCTGAAATCCCATTTTTTTTTCGTACAATCGGTTAGCTGACTAAACGGTTTTGTATGAGAATTCCAATAAAAATCTCGCGATTTCAGTAGAGAGAGCTCAGTTTGATGAGTACAAGCCAACCTTAAAGTATCACCACACCTTTATGTTACACCCTGTATATACTTTGCCCAAAGGGTGCCACCGGGACCCTATTAATAAGCCTTCGCTGTCCGTCGTCCGTCTGTCTGTCAGCAGACTGTATTTCATGAACCTTAACAGGAACAGTTCAAATTTTCACAGAATGTTTGTTTGTATTTGCCGCTATAACAACAAACGGTAACAATAAATTAAAATTAAATAATTTTCGAAAAACCAAAAATCTTTTAGGTACAAGCTTTTAATATTGCATTATTACACGATATACATATGCATGCAAAATTTCAGCTTAATCGGAAACCGGGAAGTTGGTCAAATTTAACTTGCAAGATTCCACCCGAACAAACATACATTAAAGCTTGTAAAATTAAAGGGTATACAAGAAATGAGATTATTTCGAAAATTGAAAAGTATTCCAAAAGTACATAGTTTTAAATATTGTACGATGGTACGGTGCGGGTCCGACTTACACTTGGCCCGTTTTTGAATACGGTTGTATACTAACAGTTACGTAAAAAAGTATTTACCCTCCATTAAGTTATTTCTCCCATAATCTAATAAAGTATTTAAAATCTATATATATAAAAGAAAGTCGTGTTAGTTACACCATTTATAAGTCAAGAACGGCTGGACCAATTTTTATGATTTTTGTGTTTTTGCATTTGTCTTCGTCCGGAGTAGGACAATAAATAGTTAAATATGATATTCATCAAGAAAACAATTTTGTTTAATATTTATTATCAGTCGAAAAATAATTGGTTTTAGGGTAAGGTAGGGTAGGGTAGTGTAGTGTAGGGTAGTGTAGTGTAGGGTAGTGTAGTGTAGGGTAGGGTAGTGTAGGGTAGGGTAGTGTAAGGTGGAGTGAAGTTTGCCGGGACAGCTAGTAATATATAACTTTTCTTCTGGTTCATGCTAAACTTTGTTCTTTTAAAACAATTTGTAGTTTATTTGATTATTAATTTGCAAAGAATGATGATTTTTACAAGCTTTTATTTAACTTGCAATGTATGTATGTTTGTTCGGTTGGAATCTTGCAAGTTAATTTTCACCCACTTCCCGGTTTCCGATTGAGCTGAAATTTTGCATGCATATGGCTATCGCGTGACAATGCAATATCAAAATCTTGTACAGATCGCGCCAAACTTCTAGCTCTCTCTGAAGTTGCGCCGCGCAGGTGTACAGTTAGCAACAAGCACTAACACAAGCGTAGAAGCACTCGGCGCACACTGACGCGCGAATAAACATGGCGAAGGCGGTACAGCGCAGGAGTGAGCGGGGGTGTGCTCTCCCGTCCCTAACCGCTTACGTCCCTCTGATACCTATAATGTGCTATTGCGACGCGACTTGCCTCGTGTTCAGAGAGAGCTAGAAGTTTGGCGCGGTCTGTACCTATAATTTTTAAGGTTTTTCGAAAATTATTTTTAATAATCATGGGCGGCAAAATATTTCCCAAGCGATCACTCCGCGTGAATACTCTAGGTTAAGTTTGTTTCTATTCTTTTTAAAGTTCGGTTGCTGAATCAGCTGCAACTTTGATAAATGCCGCTCGCCGCTGTCTGTTCGCGTCAAAAATTTGCGTCAAAGGGGCCGTCCTGATTTAGATCACGGCGCCGATGATGTTACACCAGCACAGGGTCGCGCGAGTCTTGTTCAGTGTAATTATTAATTTAGGCTACGATTATGATGATATTTCATCCAGCAGTGAAAGTGATAAAAATTGATAATTAATTCGAAATAAAAAAATATCTATTTTTTTGGAAATTTATTTTATCCTTTATCACATTTCCAGAATTCCTTTCGGGTGTACTCCAGCTAATACCCTGAATGTACTTCAGATAATATTGTTTTATGACCTATTAGAAACAGATAAAAACCGATTTTTGATTTCTTTGCTAGCTTAGCTGAAGAATTTCGTTAGAGAAATAAGATGAAATATATATTTTTTTCAAATATATTCTCTTTTAAATAAGTAGAAAATAAGGCTGATATAGATAGACACTTTAAATCCCGCTGGCAACTTTATGAATCGACTGCTCCGAAGTGGTTCAGAGAAAGCAATCAAAACAATTTATTGTTTAAACAAGGTGTGCTAAAGCTCTTACAGCTGACAATCCCATGGGCACTGTGTGGTAGATTCTTCACTGAATCAAGGTGTTGCCATGACAATTTTTAACTACAACCAACATACAAAGACAAGTTTTGAACAATAACCTGAAAAATAAAATTAATTATTTAGATTTAATCAACAAATCAATCAAAAACAAGACATTTTAATTTAATTTTATTTCAATTCAATTTGAAGACTAACAAGGAATGTAACAGTATAAAAAATGACATAAAAGACAGAAAACTACTTAAAGTCTTCACTAATTGAAACGTATTTCATCACATCAGCTCATATATGTCCCCAACGACGGGATCTAGCCTACCCTGAATTAGGGCGATCGGGCCTTAGTCGACCACGCACGCCCAGTGCGGACTGGTCGACTTCACAAACAACCTTCGAGTTTCTTCGCAGGCGTATGCAGGTTTCCTCACAATGTTTTCCTTCACCGTATAACATATTTACCAATAATTATCGGCTGAACGACTGCCCGCAGTCATCAAAGATGAAAAAAGTGACGAAACGTTTAGTCGCCAACTGAGAAACCTTTTGTTGGATAAGGAATTATATTCTGGAAATGAATATATTGACACGAAATTTTAATTTTAATTTGTACAACATTTAGTAAATTGACATAGTTCATTTAATTTTGTATAGACACGAAATTTTAATTTTAATTTGTATAGCATTGAGTAAATCGACATAGTTCATTTAATTTTTGATTTATTTATCTATAAAATATTTTCTTGACATTATTTTTACACTATTTTTGAAATTTTTATGAATGTGTTTATATTTTTAATTTTAATTTTCTTTTTTTTACCTTTTTATGTTTAAATTTTGTTTTTTATTCTTCTATAATTTATTACTATTTTGACGATCATAATTATTATCCTTTGACAAATTATTTAATAAGCTTTATTGTAATATGACATTGATAATATGAAATTAATAAATCTAATCTATTTAATCTGCTAAAACCGTTTGTCTTTTTCTGCTACAGAGTGTAAAGCAGGAGGAAGTACAGAACTACAGATCATCATATTCCTTGTGCCAATCAAGAAAATAAAGGATGGACATATGTCGCAGACAATTTGTATGATTAGTCATTTTACAAACGGTTAGGCAAATTGTATAATTCATTCGTATATAAACGTTCAGGTAAATTTTAAAATGCTGTAGGTAGATTGTAAAATGAGCAAGCGAATGTATGAGTAGTCATTTTACAAATAGTCAGGCAATTTGTAAAATGCTGTAGGTACATTGTAAATGAGCGAACGAAGCGAACGATGCAAGATTCGGTCAGGTATGATCCCCCCTCCCCCCGGTTGCAGAAATCAGCGTATGGTATTTTACCATTTGTAAAATGACGAATTACATTATATGCAGATTACTTTACGTTTTCTTTTCTAATCTTTTCATTGTCAATTACACTAAATTATAATTAAAGTTTATTTTGAACACTTTTGGGCAACAATTAATAGTTTGGCGTCATGTTTAAGTGTTAGAACAAAAAGGATTCGTGATAGTTTTGTTTTCATTTTCTTGGTTGGGATAAGTTAAACTTAATTAAGCAATCACTGCAGTATTTTTTTTATATGTATTTTTTTTTGGGACAAATCACACATGGTCATCTGGCCCCAAAGAAGCATTTCATGTGTTTCTTTATTTATTTATTTCTCTATTGGTCAATTTACAGTAAGAGCTTACAGTTATGGGAACCAGAGACTGATTTAAATACATACATATATAGATATTTAACACCCAGACACAGATCAAATAAATCTGCTCATCACACAAATGTTTGCCCTGGGTGGGGATCGAACCCACAACCCTCGGATCAGTAGTCAAGAGCACTAACCACTGAGCCACCGAGTCAGTCATCTGGACACAATTATGTGTTTCGGTTGCTTTATAAATGATTTTGATTTATACCTTTATTAATAGTTACCGGTTTCGTTATTCCTAGTTATGTTTCGTTGTGCATCGTACGGAGTATTTGAATTAAATTTACCTTTAAAATCCCCTACATTCAGCAAATTCCCTACACACTAGCAACACCTAAACCTCTCACCGCCCACCTCGGTGCCGCTCTCATCCACTTAATAATATTTTTCACCTTGTTTCGTTTTCCAATTTTCCGCAAGTCACTCTCCTGGGTAACGGGCCATGTCCTGATTGTGGAGCCGACGTGGCTATACATTGTATAAAGTAGGTAGGCATCCTGTGTTCTCTATGACACGGACACGGTACCGTCACGGGTTTTTTTTGTAATCAATTTATAAGGAAAAAATTCAACCCTGAAGTGGTCGCGAGGAATACTTTTTTTTTTATTATAAATTTGAGTGTGTTTGGCTGCACCTCACCTGATGGTGAGTGCCGATGCAGCCGAGGATGTAACAAGCAAGCTCAAAT
This sequence comes from Coleophora flavipennella, assembly GCA_947284805.1. Classification (NCBI taxonomy): domain Eukaryota; kingdom Metazoa; phylum Arthropoda; class Insecta; order Lepidoptera; family Coleophoridae; genus Coleophora; species Coleophora flavipennella. Next base: position 5,547,083 of record OX369297.1, read on the forward strand.
AGTGGCTATTCACTCTCGTCTTGAAGATTCCTAAATTATACGAATCGGGGAATACAGACGCTAAAAGGGAATTCCACTCTTTGGCCGTTCTCATGATGAACGAAGAAGCAAAACGCTTCGTGCGAAAAGGTGGAACATTGACGACAATGGGGTGGAACCGCTCTCCGCGCCTGGTCGTCCGATGATGGGGAATGAGGTCGTGAAGCTCCAGGGCACACTCTCCGAAATGAATCCTGTAGAAAACCTTTAGACAGGCGTCTACAAATGTAATCCATGGAAATTAAAAATGAAGTATTCGTAAACAGTTCAAGTGTGTTACACAAGACTCCGTGAACTTGAAGTATGATAATCCCCACCCACGCTCTGTTCATTCCAAATTTGTATGTAGTTCCCGTTTAGAAAATAATAGTTAATTTATTAATGCAATAAGCGTTAACACTTAATAAGGTCTCATATAATCCAAAGTAAATTTTCAAAGCCGATTTATAAGAAGTTTGTGTTTTGGTTTATTTTGACAAAACTGTTAATTATTCTTTTTAGTTTCTTATCATAATTTAATTTGAAATAAGGCAAGTTGTCATTTTCCAATAAAATAATTATAACATAAATGATTTTATAAAAAAAAATAGAAAATAATTAGGCATACAAATGTAATCCACGTGACCACTGCAGGGTTAAAAGGAAATTTAAAAGGTATAGTCGGCTTTCTTAGTATATGAGCAATAGTCGATCAACTTAAGATGTACAGTTGCACTTGTAAAAAGTTCACAGAGATTCCCATACAAATTGTTGAAAACAAATAACAAAAATAACTTTGTTTTTTTAAATTAAACGTTTATTTATTACAAAAAAAACATGAAATACTACTTTGCGCGTGGTCTGTTACGCACTTACTATTTTTTTTCGAATAAGTCCAAATAAATAGGAATATATACCTACCTATTAGGGACCTGTCTGTCTTGTTTCATTTATAAACCTGTGTGTTATTTTACTCTACCGTGAGATTGACTCTCTGTTATGATATCACCTGACTATATTTATGTTACATTATGGGATGGGTAGACATAACAGGATTCCGCCGATGTCCACTCCGCGTTTGACCCCACTCGCGAAATCTAATTGTGTCCCCTTATGATATCGCACGAGTATGATAGATAAGGGAGTCGACGCATGTTGAGCAAACATTCGACAATAGCCTTCGGAGGTATTTTGTAAAAATATAGGAGTACTAGCTGTTTCCCCCGGCTTCACCCGCGTGGACATCGTTTCTATGACTTTTTGAGGGAGCGCTGTGCGCTAACCGCAAGACTTTGTGTTAATCCAGGTCCTAATCTGTCTATATACCAAATTTCAGCCAGATCCGTTAAGTAGTTTATGCGTGAAAGAGTAACAAACATACATCCATAAATTCTTACATACTTTCGCAACACCCTGGACACTTCTTACAACGGGCCAGAAATGATATTTCAAATAATGAATGACGGAACAAACAAAATGGCGGCGAAATCCTATACGTTCGACAACCAAACTATAATCAGGGTGACGAGGGGGTGAGGTCGCAATCTAGAGAGCGGCAGGGAGTGTCCTTACTGTATGTTAGTTAGTACTAATATTTATACTTTTCTTTCGCGTTTATATTAAAAGTAGGATTATTTGGTCCTGAACCTTATTGCAGTTTGGTGGGTAACACAAATAAAACCAACTGATATGCTCATTACAGATCCACAAGACATAGCGCAAGCTTTTAATAATTACTTTATTGATGAAGTTGTACCAGTGACACAGGTAAAAGGTAGTACTTCAACACAAGGACGCAGCAAACTTAGTTCGTTATTCATGGAACCTACCTGCCCCGATGAAATCCATCAAGTTATTAGAAACTTGAAAAACACGAGTAGTACCGGATACGACAATATATGCACGCGAATCATAAAATATGTGTCACTAAAAATTGCGCCAATATTAACTCACATCACGAACTTCTGTATCGAGCACGGTGTATTTCCTGAAAAACTTAAAACTTCTGTTATAAAACCTCTATTCAAAAAAAACGATAAAGATGACATGAAATTCTATAGACCGGTTGCACTGATCCCTATTATGTCTAAAATTATAGAAAAAGTCATTTACGATAGACTATATAAATACTTTGAAACTAATGATATACTAGTGAAGGAACAAAATGGATTTAGAAAAAATAAAAAGATTGATGTAGCTATCTATGATTTTTTAAAACAAATATATAATAGAGTAGATAATCGATTGCCAGTATTTGCACTTTATCTAGATATGACGAAAGCATTTGATTACGTAGATCACGAAACTTTACTTAAAAAACTAGAATCTTATGGTGTAAGGGGTAATACTAACGACCTAATAAAATCCTACATTAGTAACAGAAATCAGATTACCAAAATTGAACGCATATGCACTAAGTGTAAAGTTGAAAAATCTTATATATCTGATGCACGGAGGGTGCATTACGGTGTGCCACAAGGCAGTGTTCTGGGTCCATTACTGTTCCTTATATACATTAATGATTTACCAAAATGTATCGAGCATCCCATGGTTCTATATGCTGACGATAGTACTGTAATTTGCAAAAACGAAAATGATATAAATAGTGACTTAAACTCAATTGTTGACTGGTTGAAACAAAATAACCTCAAAATTAATATCGACAAAACAAATATCATGTCTTTCAAACAAAGAAACTTTAAAAAACTTACGACTAATGTCCAATTCGAAGGAAAAACAATTAAAGAAATTACGGTTACAAAATTTTTAGGCCTTCAAATTGACAATAATCTGAAATGGAGCTCACACATTGATCAAGTTTGTACAAAAGTAACCCAGTTTTCTTATGCCCTATATATGTTGGGAAAAACGGTCAATAGTAAAGCAGTGCTCGCTGCTTATCATGGCTATGTGGTACCGACCTTGAAATACGGAATAATATTTTGGGGAAATGCTACTGGTAAGGAGGCGGTATTGAGATCTCAAAAAAGATGCATTAGGGCCATCTGTAGGCTACAAAAAACAGACACTTGTGTGCCTTACTTCAAGGAACTAAAGCTACTCACAGTACCATCTTTGTATATATTTGAAACTGCAGTTTTTGTTCGATCACATCCGGAGTATTTTCAGTATGGAACAAGAGCGCGACTTTGTGATCGTCTGTACCTCGTAAAATGCAAAACTTCACTTTTTCACAGTAGTATATTTGCAATGGCTCCTAAGATATTCAATAAAATTCCTAAAGTTATACGTGACTCCAATACCACGATAGATTTCAAAAGAAAACTTAAAACTTTTTTGACACATAAAGCGTACTACTCAATTAATGATTTTTTAAATGATAAATCATTTTTGACATAAGTTTTTTTTTTATTTTTTTTTTATTAGAATTTGATATCTTTAATTATTAATTTATCAGTAGGTAGGTATAAGGTTTGGACATGTTTTGCTTATTATAATAAAAAAAAATACATCTTATCTTTAACATTGACGTTATGATGAATGACTCGTTGTTTTTAGTTAAATTATATTGTAAAAAAAAAACAGTTATGTAATTTTAATTTTGAGGGCTTCATTGATTATGTTTTTATTACTATTTTATTATTATTTTTAATTTGTACGTCAAATGACAGATTATATAATAGGACATAATTTTAATTTAACATCTATTGTAACATATAATCACAAATAAATAAATTTTGAATTTTGAATTTTGGGAAATTTCGCGTTTCTTTTTTAAAAAAAACTATCATGCTCTTCATAAAAAAAAGAAAATAATAGTTAGCATTAATATATACCCAATTTCTCTAATTACGTTAGATACGAGGGTATTCGGCGAATATTTTAGAAAAACTCATTCAAGCTTTTCCTGTCCGGAAGAGCTCAAACTTGGTGTGTTTTAAAAATGATTTTGTTTTTTACGAAAGAACTGGCTGAAATGTATAATAGTGTGATATATTTTTGGAATCAACTCATAGAGCCTTTTCATTTGATTTCCATCTTTATAGGTGTCTAAAGAAACAGATGTTTAGTCGTAACTGTAAAATGTACCAGATGGCGGATATCCACCCAAGTCAAAAATACTTACTGAGACTCCTGCTATAGTTTCCTGAAAAAAAATATCTCCATAGGCGAATTTTCCACAGGACTGCAGTCATGTCCTGGATTAAGTTTCTTTATTTTCCTTTTTTAAGGTATGGAATTATCATGAAAATTCAACATTAAGGTTTTTGAAATAATATGATGGTACCTATAAAACAGAATTTTTGGTAGGTAACTACCAAAGTTACAAATTCAAAAACAAAAAGTAAATTTTTACGAGTGCAGAATAGGGATGACGAATGCTAGTCATCTGATTCACTTTTTATCATCTGTCAAAAACGACATTTTGTTTTAAAAATGTTTGAAATACCTAGGCGTGACGTCATAGTTTTTCAGGGTCATTTATGTACTCATTTTGTGATTTTGGTGAATTAAAAATCGAAGAAGTGATGGAAAACAAAACGAGTAAGGTTTTTGAAGACTACGTAGGAGGGCAATTAAGTGATCAAGAGTTCATATTTTATTTCTGATGCTGTAGTTTAATACCGAAAAAAGTCATAGTACCCCAATTTAAGCAATTTAAAAAATATAATTATTGTAAGTTAGACCAGCACGTATTCGTGAATTGTACATATCATTTAATAGTAAAATTGAGGTGCCGATTTAAAAGAATTTGAACGGTTGATTATCCCCATGTTGTGTAATTCTTTGATACAAAAAGTAAAAATTCTCGTCAAAACTAAAACGTTTAAGAAAGTTAGTGTTTGAAACGAACACTATTCACTAACCCAGAGAATGCGATCAAACATTTGTCCAAAAGTTTCGTCATAAGTCGTCAGCCCGCCCCGCCCCGCCCCGCCGCGCCCCGGCCGGGACGAAACGCAGGTAACTCAGGAAAATCTAATTCCGTAAATTGAATTACACTGTCCACTCGGAGATATTATGAGGGTATCTCGCGGAAAGAGGATATCTTTTGACATTGTTATTGTGATATGTCAAACTTTTGGTTGATGAAATTGTTGGTATTGGGTAAGGATCTAAGTATAGAAGTTTACATGGGTTTTTGTTAACGTTGTGACTTATCAACAGGGTTATATACAGGGTGTAACGAAATTGGTGTAGGTCCCGTTAACTGGGGCTTCTACTCATCATACTGAACAAATTTTGTTCTACGACTTTGAAGAAATCGCAAAAAAGATTTTTTTGCTTTTCATACTAATCGATCAGCTGATCGACTAATTTTGTGCATTTTAGTATGGAGGGTCCAAATTTATTTTTGAGGATTGACTATGGGTTCCTTGGGGAAAGTTGTTCAGTGTGATGAGTAGAACCCTCAGTTAACGGGTCCTACACCAATTTTGTTACACCCTGTATAGCATATCTCTGCTTATCTATGCCAAAATTTATTTTCAACTTTCATTATATAAATATCTTGACAAGATAAAACAACTTTATGGACTTATGAAAAAAGTGGCCAACTTCGTGTTGTACCATGCGCAAAGTACGATTCTATAGCCATTTAAATTAATAAATGTACATTTCAAAATCAAAGTTATTTTTGCATTTGGTGTAGAACCTTTTACATGGAAAACCTATGAAATTTTTACAAATACAACTGCACATCTCAAGTTGGTCGACTATTACTCCTTAATTGAGATAGTCTATTTACCCGTGATAAATTTTGTGCACCATTTTTATTACTTTTCAGATTTCCTGAAAGTGATTTATCTGGCAGGAGTTGGGGCCTTGTAACTATAACTAAAATAACCACTTTAAAACTATTTTTTTAGAAATCGAATAATAAATTCAAATTAATTTTTATTTTCGTTAAAGGAAAAATGATCTTAGCAAACAATCATTTGTTTTGAAATTCTTACTTAAACCTTGCGGGTACTTAAACCAACAAAAACATCACCCACATTTAACATAGGGGAACACATCATTTTTTACCCGACTACGAAAAAAGAAGGGATATGTTTTTAACTGTCTATGTATGTATGTTCATCTGTTACTTCGTATTTCCTAAACCACTGAATGGATTTTGTTACAGATTTTAATCTTTAACTGTATAAGGATCACAAATTTGTAATTATGACCATACTAAGTTTCAGCTCTGTAGCTGTAAGATTATTTGATGAAAACAGTAGTGACATACCGACAGATAGGCAGACATACAGATGGAGAAAGCGAAACTATAAGGGTTCTTAGATAACCACACCCCGGACACTTCATAAAACGGTCGAGAAATGACATTTCTAAAAACAAATGACGAAACAAATGAAATCACGGCGAAAGTCTAAACGTTCAAGAACCAAACTTAAACCAATCTGTATCAATCTGGGTGACGAGGGGGTAAGGTCGTATCTAGAGAGCTGCAGGGAGTGTCCATACTGTATGTTAGTACTAATATGTATACTTTGACCATAATAAGTTTCAAGCTGTATTTGAGTATTTAATAAAAACAGTAGTGACATACCGACAAACAGGCAGACAGACTGACGGACATGGCGAAATATAAGGGTTTGTAGTTTGACTACGGTACCCAAAAAAGCGAGATGGCCGTTTTAAGGAAATGCAAATTTAAACCTAACGAAGCTTAGTAAGGTTCTTTTTTAATATTATTAGGAGGAGCCCAGCACGTTCTATACACAAGTTTTTTTTAAATTTATATATTATCTTACTTTTCTTTTTTTTGTCCTCTCTGCATGTTTTTATTATTTCAAATTGGGGGCAACGGTGCTGGTTGTACAATTATTTTCTTTTAGTTTAATTTAATATTTATAACATAAGCTTTATTGTATAATCGTTTGTTGTTCTAAATAAAATAAAATAAAATAAAATCATCATCATCATGTCAGCTCATATAAGTCCCCACCGAGGGGCTCGAGCCTACCCTGAATTAGGGCGATCCGGCCTTAGTCGACCACGCGGGCCCAGTGCGGGTTGGTTGACTTCACACACAACCTTCGAGTTTCTTTGCAGGTGTGTGCAGGTTTCCTCACGATGTTTTCCTTCACCGTTAAACCAATCGGTGAGTATATGTACGTAAGTTTCGAAAAACTCATTGGTACATTGGCTGTCCGGATTTGAACCCGGCACCTCTGGTTAGGAGGACCGGGTCGTTACCGGTTGAGCCACCGACGCTTTTTTTTGTATATTATAATAAATCAAATTTATTGAATCTTAGTTGAAACGTTTTAAAAGCTAATATTATTCTATATTTGTGTATTTTAGATTTCCTTTAAAAAATATGTAGATTCAATCGAATCGGAAGTGAGGGGATCAGTAGGAGAACCAAGGTAACCGACATAGCTGATAGAATCCTTTGGGGTAGTAAAGTTCTCGAATGGCGACCGGGCACCAGAAGACTTAGCGTAGAAAGGCCTCCCATTCGGTGTCCCACCGACGCTGGTGAAGATCGCAGAAAGCCGCTGGATGTGGGAAGCTCCCGCCTTTGTCCAGCAGCCGATGTATTGCGGCTGGCTGATATTACGATAATGATGATGTAGTTTCAAAGTTACACGGGTTCAAAGAATTGTTCTCCTGCTGCCCGGTGAGCTCGCCAAGCACGCCGTCAGCGAGGGCACCAAGGCCGTCACCAAGTACACCAGCTCCAAGTGAAGCGTCCGTCGTTCCTTTGCGTCGCACGCCCACAGCGTGACGGCTGCTGTTGCGGCAAGTCAAGACAAAGGCCATTTTCAGGGCCACAATATAATTCTGTGCATAATTTATTATAGCCTGATGAGTATAATAATAGTATCATAGAGTTTCTGACCTTAGTTGCGTCTTCCCCCATCACTCACTACTCACCAGACTATGTTAGGTATACCAACTACTAGTACTATAATCATTATTTATTTTTTTATATATAAAAATTATCTATCACGTTGTTTGTCCGCGATGGACTCCTAAACTACTGAACCGATTTTAAATTTGATTTGCACACCGTGTGCAAATCGACCCAACTTGAAAGATAGGATAGCTTACATTTCAATTTATAGTCTAACTTATAGTTTCTAATAACAGATGGCGATATCTGTTGACTGGATTGAGTAAATATTCAATAGACGTGTAGGGTAGGGTAGTTTAGTGCAGTGTAGGGTAGTGTAGTGTAGGGTAGGGTAGTGTAGTGTAGTGTAAGGCGGAACGTAGTTCGCCGGGACAGCTAGTTTTATATAATGAGTAGGCACTTCACTCGCCTGTAGTGCAAGGAAGTTGTATGTAAGTGTGTGAAGTATATCGATATCATTAACCATCATAATATATACCACCACTGGTCCTGCGCTGCCCGCATCCAGCGGATTCCCACGATCTTCACCAGGTCGTCGCCACCTGTTCTACGAGCTATGTGCCCTGTCCACTGCCACACTTCAGTTTAGCGATTCTGTGAGCTACGTCGGTTACTTTAATAGTATAATATTAAGTTTGTGGTAGGTGTATAGTGTATTATTAAACTAAGTAGATCACGTTGAGATTTTTTTAGGGTTCCGTACCTTAAAGGGGAAAAAACGGAACCATTATAGGATCATCCGCGTGAACTGTCTATCATATCCGTCCATCTGTAACAGCAAAAATTGCTCGGAAGCTATGAAATGAAATGATAATTTATTTGCATCAAACATGGTAGTAGGATGTTTAATATAATTTTTAGTGCAATCATGTTTCGCCTGTGCAAGGCATGCAAATGTTTAACATAGATTATAATTATTTTGTCACGTAAACTTTAAAAATTCAAATGTCAATAAGTTTATTTTTGTCACAGAGGTATTCATTAACGTTATAATAATTTTTGTCAATAAGCCATTTCAACAATTTTGTCTTAAAGGTTTTCGATTCAAGATTTCGCAGTTCAATTGGTAGGTTATTATATATTCTAACGCTCATACACACACAATTTCGGCTATACATTTCAGTCAATGGGATTTCGTTAAAAACTAGCCTGTATGGATCTCTAAGGGTTCTTGTGGTTTTGTCACTGGCTTTTTTAAATAATTGCAGATGTTGCTTTACAAACAGACAGAGCTCAAATATATATAGCGCTACTGGAGACCGTTCGAGTTGAAATTGGGTACACAAAAAGACATTTATTCTACGATAGACAATGTTCAAGAAAACAATTTGTCTAAATACTGGTGTCAGTTAGAACAGTCTGCAGTGTCAAACATTAGTTGTCGTCTAACCAAACCATTCAAACATTCAGCGCTTGATTACTTATAGAGTACTTATAGTTTTCTTGCGACCAAAACATCGTAAGCACCATTAAATTTTACGGCACTTACGCCTTTCGTTCGATGTAGTATAACAACAAGCCGTTCCTATAGATTTTACACTGCAGAAGTGACACAGCTTTTGTACCTACAAAAAATCATATTCTATTTCAAAAAAGCGTCGGTGGCTCAGCCGGTAACGACTCGGTTCTTCTAACCACAGGTACCGGGTTCAAATCTGGACGGCCAATGTACCAATGAGTTTTTCAAAAACTTACGTACATACTTACCGATTGCTTTAACGGTGAAGGAAAACATCGTGAGGAAACCTGCACACGCCTGCGATGAAACTCGAAGGTTGTGTGTGAAGTTGACCAACCCGCACTGGGCCCGCGTGGTCGACTAAGGCCTGATCGCCCTAATTCCGGGTAGGCTCGAGCCCCTCGGTGGGGACGTATATGAGCTGATGTGATGATTTCAAAAATAAGTAGTTTGTGCTCAGGCACATATTTTTACCTACAACCAGCTTTATAATGGAACATGCGTGTCTATGATTGTAGATGGCTGTCAAATACCTAGCTTAACTAAGAGGATGTAAAACTGGAACGTGCCGATTAAATGAAGAAATAATATTTTCTATTGTGGTATTACGATATTATAAGCTATTTATTCACATGACCAACAAATAATTGTATTTACTTGACAACTGAATTGTTTTTTTTTTTTTTTTTTTTTAATCACAATTGGTAAACCCTTGACAACATCTCACCTGTTGGTAAAAATATGTGCCTGAGCACAAACTACTTATTTTTCCAATAGAATATGATTTTGTTGTTTGCGTACACGCTTTTTTGCTTTGCCTCGAATTTTCGTGCCGCTCCGTATGCGCGCACAATGATTGGATGGCGAAGCCACACTAAAGTGAGGTGTGCAGTCTGCAGTCAAGTGTAGTCGAACAGAGTGAGTGTTAGGATCGCGAAATCTAGTGCGTAGTACATATATATCGATGGGTACACATCATGTAAGTCGGTGACCGAAAGACAGACGTGTAACGTAAATTGATGAATTTTAAACATGGGTGCCACTTTAGGGGGGGTAAATCAAAAAATTAAAAATAATTTCAAATTATATCTTGTGATAATCTCAAATACTTTTTTTTTTAATATTTTAAGATAAATAGTTTTGAAATTGTTTAAGTAAATAGATGAAAATTGAAAAAAAAAAATAAGACTCAAAATTAATATAAATATCCATTTTACTTTACAAAATTATTTATTATTATGTATACTTATATTGTACTATACTTAAGACCTCCTCTCTTCAGATATTGTTGTGCCCAAACTGGGTCCATAAAGCACTTTTATTCTCTCTAACACCTATAAAAACTCATGGATGCAATAAATAATTGAGTATTGAGTATTGAAAAACTAAACCTTATCTCCAAAACTACTGGGCCTAAAATAAAAAAAATACAGAAAATAGTTATTAAAGTAAAACTTTTATTTCATTGTCTTACATTTTTTCGTCTGAGTGTTGCATGTCGCATGACGGTTGCTTTCGTCTCACGGTATGATCGTTTCGTCCTCTGTACCGTAGCGAGAGCAGCCATGATCGTTTCGTCCTCTGTAAAGTTTCACTGTTACCGTGGTTTCATAAAACCACACACTTACTTGTTACCCATAATAGCAGGAACAACTTTAAGGAGTGTATGGTATTAAAAGTAACATAGGAAATTTCTCAATCAAAGTACGGAACCCTCTCCACGCGAGTATAACTCACACTTGTCAGGAACTTAGTTGGGGAAACACCAAACACAAGCTGTGAGCCGCATTTCTTGCAAACCACTTGTCTCATTTACCCCAAAACAATTCCATTGATTCCCCCACCTTCACCGTCTCGACCAGATGGTAACCAGATCCGGGTCGCAACCTGACACCACCTTTTAGCCACCTTTCATGGCGGCAAACAAGTCAGGTGTTTGTGAAACAGAAGATACTATTTGTTCTGGGGGGCGGAATGTAGGCGGGATGACGCAGTGATTGATCGGTTTGAGAGGTACAATAGGTAGGGATGACGAATGCTAGTCATCTGAGTTACTTTTTATCATTTGTCAAAAACAACATTTTGTTCTAAAATGTTTGAAATACCTAGGCGTGACGTCATAATTTAGCAGCGTCATATATGTACTCGTTTTGTGATATCAGTGAGTTAAAAATCGAAGACTTGATGGAAAACAAAACGAGTAAGGTTTTCCGAAGTTTAAGTAGGAGGGAAATTTAGTGATCAAGAGTTCATAATTTATTTCTGATGATGTCGTCATCCCTTTTAAGTTTATTTGTTTTGTGTATGTGGGAGGTAGCTGGTGGCAATTTATAGGTCTTAAAAGGTAGGAATGCGTTTTCAGAAACGCATCGCACTTCCATTTCAACCGACTTCAAAAAAATAGAAGATTCTTAATTTGACTCTGTGGTTATTTACCTTCTCGACCCCGTAGCACGCCCTGGATACTTCATACAACGGGCCACAAACGACATTTAAAAACGGATGACGGAACAAACAAAATGGCGGCGAAATCCTATACGTTCGACAACCAAACTGTAATCAATCTATTGTATGCTTGCGATAGTAGGTTCTTGGTGGAACACTGAACTGAACATATCTGTTCAGCCTGAAGATGATCACGAAACCGGTTGCAGTATAAACAAATTTTGTTTTATTTACATTAATTGTGGAATAGTGCAAGAAAAAACCTAAATATGTAATCAATCTGTATCGATCTGGGTGACGAGGGGGTGAGGTCGCAATCTAGAGAGTGGCAGGGAGTGTCCATACTGTATGATAGTACTAATATATATACTATGCACGTAGTACGGTACGTTACGTAGGGTAGAGGAAGTATTGTTATCGCGAAAAAAAGTTTTTCCAATTTTCGTGAAAATGTGTTATTGTATATAATTAACACATACACACATTAAGGCCCGATCGCCCTAATTCAGGGTAGGCTCGAGCCCCTCGGTGGGGAAGTATATGAGCTGATATGATGATGATGAACACATACTGAAAAACTGAACTAAAATGTATCTCAATTCTGTCCGTGCGTGCGTGATTTCGTCCGTCACGCTTGGCTCTGGAGGCTATATTTTTAGTCCGATTGGGACCAAATTTGGAAATAAATAGTTTTACATTATTTCATCGAGTGATTATCAAAAGTTTCTTCGTACCGTTAAACTGAAGAGTAGCTGTCATACAAGAAAAACTGAAAATATTTTTTTCTCAAAAACGGCTGTAACGATTTTGATAAAACTTTGCGTGTCGGAGATGCAGTTTTTCTACTACTTAGCAATATCCATATCAATAGCCATAGCAATATCCAAAATTGGTTTAAATTTACATTTATCACGAACAGGTAAACATTTGATCATGCAATATGGAGTCATCAAAATTATTAAAAAAAAATGATTTAATTTTTGTATAAAAAAAAAATGTCTTGCCATTGCCAATTTTGTATGAGAATATTGCTATTAAATTAACATGTATCCACGAATCCTTACCAATATTATAAATGTGAAAATGTGTTCCGACGCCCACTTGGCCAGTTTAATTTATTTGATTATAATAAGAGAAGGTAACAAAAAGTAGCGTAAATGCTTATAGACTTCATTACTTAAAGTGATCAATTCTTAACAATGAGGTATTGAAATTGGTACCTACCTACCAATTTATAAACTATATGAGCTACGTGTGTGTGCGTTGTGTGTGTGCGTGATTGCGTGTGTGTGTGCGTAATGCGTGCGTGCGTGATGCGTGCGTGCGTGATGCGTGCGTGCGTGATGCGTGCGTGCGTGTGTGTGTGGTTGGCAATCGCAGTGTGCAGTGTGGTAGCACAGTACTGTATGCCTGACACCCATCCTCCAGTTTTATTCTCTAAGTCGCCTCTTACGACACCCTCGGTAAGAGATCAGGTTTTATTATTTTATAGCCTCACCACAGGCACACCCCGGACACTGCATACAAATGGTCGTAAAATGATATTTCTAAAAACAAATTACGAAGCAAACAAAATCACGGCGAAATCCCATACGTTCGAGAACCAAACTGTAATCAATCTGTAACAATCTGGGTGACGAGGGGGTGAGGTCGCCATCTAGAGAGCGGCAGGGAGTGTCCATATTGTATATTAGTACTAGTATATATATTTTGCTACAGGCCAAAGGAAGATAAAAGCCTTCAATAGCAGATATTTATCATAAAGATACTTTAAGGGAAGCACTGTGAACCCTATCTATGTGAAATGTATGAATGTGAATAATATTATAAAAGTGAAAATGTATGTGTTTGTTTGTTTGTTTGTTACCTCTTCACGCTTCAACACCACAACCAATCATGACGGAACTTATTAGTAGTAATTCAATGGATACAGACTACTTTTTGTAACCTGAAAATAGCAAAGTCTTAAACAGTTTTTTTCTTAATATTGGTAATTGGTGAACCCTTGACAACATCTCACCTGGTGGTAAGTGACGATGTTGCCGAAGATGGAATCGGGCTTACCAAGATTCCCCAACGCAATGGGGAACTGGCTATCTTATCTTCATGCCGGAACACACCAATGATATCAACATTGATATTTGGCGGCAAGACTTAGATAAGATGGTGGTAGCTAGCCTGGCGGGCTTAGAAAATGCCCTACCACTAACCAAACCGAGTCTTACAATTGACCCCGCCGGGAATCGAACCCGCGACCTCCTGTGTAAAGCAAGTGAACTTTGCCTCTGAGCTACGAAGGCGGTTTCTGAGGAAACTTAAAAAATATATATTTTTTGATGATTTCTGCAATGTGTAGATTTTTTGCACAGAGATGGTTGAAAAGGGGGAAAAATACGAATTATCATAGCCCGAGATAGTTCCCGAAGGAACCGGGGGAATTTAAGCCTCGCGCACGTCGGCGCGGCGTCCCAACGGACCAACGGGTTTGGTTGTGATACAGATTACTAATCAAAATAGCCCGATATAGTTCCCGAGGGATCTGGAGTAAACTCGCGCACCACCCACCCTCAAAAACAGTCAAAAAAACTGGCCAAGTGTGAGTCAGAACCGCGAGCAAAGGGTTCCGTACCATCATACTAGATGGCGCTTGTTTCTTCCCTGATAAAAAAACACTTTTTGTGTATGTTGACTTCAACTTTTTCTAATTTTTTGTATTTGTTGTTATAGCGGCAACAGAAATACAACATCTGTGAAAATTTCAACTGTCTAGCTATCGCGGTTCATGAAATACAGCCTGGTGACAGACAGACGCACGGACAGCGGAGTCTTAGTAACAGGGTCCCGTTTTTACCCTTTGGGTAGGGAACCCTAAAAACGATGCACATGCGAGTGAAGCTGCAGGCAAAAGCTAGTTAAACCTTAATGCAAGTAGCCAGTTAAAGTGCTCAGGTGGTACAAGTTTGGGAAAGCAGTAAAACCTCCAAAACATTAACATAGGCTACAAAAAGTACGTAAAGCCCGCACTAGTGACGCGGCAACCCGGATCAACGCGTAATCTGATTCGCACCGGACCGTTCCGGTTCCCGCGGATAGTTGGAAATGACACATGTCACCTGGAATTAGTTGGATATTCTGTGTTTCTGTCGTGGGGTTAGTGGGAATATGGAGAGATATAAAAAGAACCTTGATTTCGTGGAATAAGTAAGTATGTCATTTAATCTTGTGTTACCTTCAGGGATTGACTCCAATAAAAGTAGTGGAATTCTCTTCACATTGTTTTATTCCATCGATCTGAAATATTATAATATCCACAGCGAAAGGCACACAGTGCCATATCAAACTTAGACGAAGACTGCGCCACAAAAGACTGACTGCGCGCTCCGGACTGGTTGGACAACGTAGTAGTTTATATCCTCTTTGCAACTTACAGCACTGGTGGCTAATATAGAGGTATATAACTGTTATGTAAAATACAATAACTAATATTTGTACCTGTTACACTTCTGATATTTAAACTTGCCGGATGAATACGAATAGTGACTGTTGAAAGCTTTTATTTTTTCTTGATTACCGGCAACTTCATCTAGTGGCCGCTGTATGCGGGCAACACAGGACCAGTCGTTGTTGAAATCCTTGGGGAAGACCTTTGTCTAGCGTCATCATGTCAGCCGAAAAACGTCCACTGCTGGATAAAGGCCTCCCCCCAAGGATTTCCACGACGACCGGTACTGCGCTGCCCGCATCCATCGGCTTCCCGCCATCTTCACCAGGTCGTCGGTCCACCGCATGGGAGGCCTGCCTAATCTTCGTTTTCCGGTGCGCGGTCGTTACTCGAGAACTTTACTGCCCCAACGGCCATCAGTTCCACTATCTATGTGCCCTGCCCACTGCCACTTCAGTTTAGCGATTCTGTAAGCTATGTAACTTACTTTGGTTCTCCTGTGGATCTCCTAATTTCTGATTCAATTGCGTAGGGAACTCCGAGCATAGCACGCTCCATTGCCCTTTTGGTGACCTTGAGCCTTCTTATGAGGCCCATAGTAAGCAAAAATGTCTCAGTTCCGTAAGTCATCACTGGCAACACACACTGGTCACTGCGGTATTTGGGATATTGCCAAGCTTTTAGAACGCTGCCCAGCCGAGTTGGATTCGTCAATTAATCTCTATCTTAAAGTTGGACCTACCTTGCTAGACTGTGTGTCCCAGGTATACATATTCGTCAACAACTTCCAGTGTAGTCTCCAACCTTTAGAGGGGTGGGTGCGACACGGACTAGTGTCTAACGTAATATTTAGTATTCTTTGGTCTAGGAGTCGACATCTTTCGGCTGATATGATGATGATGAGCCGCAACTTCGTTCGCATAGAGTTTGGAGACGAACTGGTTCCAAAGGTTTCCACGGAACCGTAGGAAAACTGTATCTTTTTCACAATTTTCCAAACATCTTCCGTTGGATCATATCTCACAGATTATATATGGCTTGGGAAGGCTAGGTTTCAATTCAAAAAATATATTGTGGTTTCCAAATCATAGCATAATTATTTATACATCATCATCATATCAGCCGAAGGACGTCCACTGCTGGAAATATTAGGCCATTGTCATGGAAATCCTTGGTCCCCTATTTATACATATAGGATACTAAATATCAAGGTGCTAGCACAGCCTGGACACTTCATACAACGGGCTAGAAATGACATTTCAAAAAACGAATGACTGAAAAAACAAAACGGCGGCGAAATCCTATACGTTCGACGACCAAACTGTAACCAATTTGTATCAATCTGGGGGACAAGGGGGTGAGGTCGAAATCTAGAGAGCAGCAGGGAGTGTCCATACTGTATGTTAGAACTAATATAATAATATGTACTTTGGTGCTAGGGTAAATAATATCTATGCGCGCGTGCGTTACCAGATGTTATCTAAACATTAAATCAAAATTTTAAAAACGAAGAATAACTGTTTTTTTTTAAGTAATACTAAAATATTTATTGACACTATAAACGCTATTAATAACCGTTTATCGACAATTTCAATTAAGACTAGTTTCTAATAAATTAAATTTAAACTCTATACCTATTTGCTTATATATGATCAAAACATGACCAGGCTTTATCACGTAAACGTTTATAACAAATTAATTTTTAAAAATGTTTTTGTTATATTTTTGTTTAGTATTATTTAAATCTGGCTACGCGTTTCTTAATTATGATATGGAGCAAAATATGACCATTGGAAACTGGACCTTGGGCCCTCAAGTTAAAAGTGTGATTCCTTTGGTACCTCCAGGTTTCATGATAACCTTTACTGCTGTTCGGTCACCAAATATTGATGATCCCGTCATTGGATATAAGGTGAGGAAATTATGCTTATTAACCGACTTCAAAAAAGGAGGAGGTTCTATGTTTCACAGATTTTTTTATTTATGGTCACCGTTTATTATGTAAATTGTGGACCGTTTTGTTTTTTTGTTCGAAAAAGTATAGTTCGTTCACTCATTTAACTGCATGCCGCAAGTCAGTAGTTGCAACAGTCGAACACTCTGACAAAGGGGCCGCGCTGAGTTCAGTCGCGACGTCGACCATGTCCGCAGCGGCGAGGCGAGCGGCGCGATTGAACTCAAGGTGGGCTCTTTGATAGAGTGTTTGTCGCGAGCCATCAAAGCTGCAGTTAATTTAGCAAACACACTTTATACTCCCAAAGAGTTCCCATTGTCACCAATTCAGGATCTGATGATGGGATCCCGTAGAAATCGAGGGCAACCCTCAAATTTTATACGTACGAATTACGTGTTTAATGTTTTTCCTAAAGTTATATAATTATTTGTGTCTGGTAGTCATCATCTCATGCTGATGAGCTGACGATGGAAGGTACAATTTCAAAATGAAACTCACTCAAAAGTATGAAATAATGTATTTATATGTAGTATATTATGCCAAATTAACCAACAATAACAAAATCAAAAGTATGCACGAATCAAATAAGAGTCCTATAATTTAATAAACATTTTTATAAAGTTTCATTATAGTACAGTTGTCTGGTTTTGAAATGATCATTGTAAAACGACTTGTAGGAATAAATACTTTTGTGATTTGATTTGAGGTTATATAGTAAGCAAATTGCCAAATGGGAGTAGAAAAAGAACTGAACAATGCCATTTCTTGCCCTATTAATGCTGGAAAACCATTAATTCCTAAAAACATATTCCGCTACAGCTGTTAAATTACGTCATCATCATCATCATATCAGCCGAAACACGTCCACTGCTGGACAAAGGCCTCCTCCAAGGATTTCCACTACGACCGGTCCTGTGCTGCCCGCATCCAGGGGCTTCCCACGATTTTCACCAGGTCGTCGGTCCACCACGTGGGAGGCCTATCTACGCTACGTTTTCGGGTGCGCGGTCTCCACTCGAGAACTTTACTACCGCAATGGCCGTATGTTGTACGAGCTATGTGCCCTGCTCACTGCCACTTCAGTTTAGCGATTCTGTGAGCTATGTCGGTTACATTGGTTCTCTTGCGGATCTCCTCATTTCTGATTCGATCGAGTAGGTATAAGAGTATGAGATGGAGCGAGCTATGCTCGGAATTTTCCTACGCGATCGAATAAGAAATCAGGTAAATTACGTATATTTTTATTAATATTATATTATTTGCTTTACCTTTTTTTCAGTTGTACGTAGAAGAAAAGAAGGCCGGCCCACCGACCGAGAACAGATTAATATTAGATAAAATAAAAGCCATCGATGATGTTGTGCAACTTGTACAGGTAGATAAGGTGTAACAAAATTAGCTGAAACTATTTTAACTGGTTCTTCTACCCATGCAACTGAACAGCTTTCCCCGTGGAACCAATAGTCAAATCGCAAAAAAAATTGTCTCTCCCATACTAACTCGATCAGCTGAACAGCCAACTTAGTATGGGAAGTTCAAATATTTTTTTTGAGATTTGATTGAGATGGGTTTCATGGGGAAAGTTGTTCAGTTTCATGGGCAGAAGCACCATTTAAAATAGTTTCAGCTAATTTCACAAACTGGAAAATGGCGAATTTAGAGAATCGTCGAAGTGGAGTTAAACTTTTCATTGGTTGCATTCAGAGTTCCGTACTAGGTATCGGGACCCTTTCATTCGTCCATCTAAAGGTTGTCTGGAAAAGATTACTTGTTAGCGATAAGACCGCCTATATGTACAACTTCCTCAATCATTGAATATTTTTTTTCTTGTGTTCTCAGTCAATCAATTATTATATTGAAATGAAGAGGCGTAGTTGTTGTACTTAGAGTACTTACGTAGAGAGGCGTCGTGGTACGGAACCCTCGATGCGCGAGACCGACTCGCACTTGACCGGTTTTATTCTTTTCAGCTTACAAGCTTATACTACGTTGTATTCTTTATTATTCTGTGTTCCTATTATACAATACAATACAATATTCTTTATTGCATCACAACATAAAAAAAGAAATCCCTACTAATATTATAAATGTGAAAGTAACTCTGTCTGTCTGTTACGCTTTCCCGCAAAAACTACTGAACGGATTTGGCTGAAATTTGGTAGGTAGACAGATCCTAATCTGTAATTTTAACCTGGCTTAAGACATAGGCTACTTTTTACCACGATCGCGAGCCGCTTGCGGCTCGCGCACTGCGCACCCTCGAAAAGTCGTAGAAACGTGGTCCACGCGGGTGAAGCCGCGGGAAACAGCTAGTCAATAATAAAGAAGAAAGCCTATACAATATTATACGTTCGTTGGTAGCGTGGCCAAGCAGTGTAATTAATAATATGTTTGGTTTTTTCAGAGTCAAGCAGGCCTCACTCACCTATTTAGTACAAAATTTAAAGGTTCGCCTTTTGAGATTGACGTGCCAGTAATTTACAGAGAATTCATGTACAGGTAATATACTTCCCATTAACATGTAAAGTACTTCCCATCAACAGGTAATATACTTCCCATTATTAGATAAAATACTTTCCATTAAGTAGCTGGTAACATACTTCCCAACAGATAATATACTTCCCCTTAACTGGTAATATACTTCCCATTAACAGTCTGACCTGGGTTACTAGTATTTATCTGCAAAACTCTATACTGGTTGTGAAAAGCTAACTTTTGTTGTAAAAAGGGTTGGAAAATTTTTATATGGAGACAAGAATAGTAATATTTTGAAAACAACGTCACACAATTAAACCTGTTTATTTAAATAGAAGAACCAAAAATGTAATTTAGCATTATGTCCTAAAACGCCACGTTACGGAAATATTTGGACTTAGAGAAATAAAATAAAAGTATTTCGAGTCATTCTGCAATTTCATTTCCAGTTACCTCCGTAATGTGTCATTTTAGGACCTTACGCTAAATTACATTTTTAGTTTGTCTATATTCCCATAGCCAAATATACAGGGTGTAACAAAATTGGTGTAGGTCCCGTTAACTGGGGCTTCTACCCATCATACTGAAAAACTTTTGTTTTATGACTTTTCTGATATTGAAAAAAATAATTAATTCCTCATACAAATCAATCAGCTGATCGACTAATTTTGTGCATTTTTGTATGGAGGGTCCAATTTTTTTTTTTTTGAGAATTGACTATGGGTGTTTTGGGGAAAGTTAGTATAGGTTTCATCGTGCAACACATTTTTTACAAAAAATTAAAATAGACTATGCCAATTAGTTTTCAAAAATTTGATTTCCCATACAAAGCTAGCTAATCAAACGTTCAATAATAATTATTATATTATTAATTTAAAAAAAATGTACTTCTTACTAATAATAATTATTAGTAAGAAGTACATTTTTTTACGAATTGAGTATAGGCTCCTTGAGAAAAGTTGTTCAGTTTCATGAGCTGAATCCTACGAATAAGTTATTCACCAGCTAAGGAGTTAGCAATTAATATATGTGCCAGGTACCAGACGTCCTTAAAAAGAGTGTAAAAAACTATCGAAAATCGGAATTAAAGGACGTAGCCTCTTTGTTAATCCAGGTCCTAATCTGTTTACTAACGAAATTTCATCCAAAACTGTTTATCGCTCTGGCGTGATTAAATAACAAACATCTATCCATCCATCTAAACTTTTACATCCTATCCTAGTTTAATATTATAAATGTGAGAGTTTGTATGTATGGATGTTTGATACTCAACGTATCTGGGTGAAACAGATTAGGACCTGGATTAACATATAGGCTACTTTTTTCCAAGCTAGAAAGCCGCTTGCGGCTTGCGCACTGCGCACCCTCAGAGAAGTCCTAGAAACTATGTGCACTCGAGCGAATCTGCTGGCAAAAGCTATTTATAATATTAGCAGGATAGGATTAAATTGGCAAAGAATGGATGGCCCATCTTACTGGAAAGTGGCCACCGTTTTTCATATACGTCCCCACCGAGGGGCTCGAGCCTACCCTGAATTAGGGCGATCGGGCCTTAGTCGACCACGCGGGCCCAGTGTTCGGTTGCCCCCGTTACCTGTAGATATGTTTAATTCCAACAAAAATATAGGCCTGCACACACCTGCGAAGAAACTCGAAGGTTGTGTGTGAAGTCGACCAACCCGCACTGAGCCCACGTGGTCGACTAAGGCCCGATCGCACTAGTTCAGGGTAGGCTTGAGCCCTCGGTGGGGACGATGATGTGTGCAGGTTTCCTCACGATGTTTTCCTTCACCGTAAGATCATCGGATTAACGTGCATATGAAATCAAAATACGAAATCACATTGGTACGTGGCACGATTCGAACCACGACCTCCCGGACTGGAAGCGGCGGCCCTAGCCGTTACGCCACCGACGCCATCATTACGTGGATAAAAAAAACTTGTTTTTTCGACTAGGATCCGCGTTTTGCACGTGCAGCTGAAGACGCAGTACTCAATCAAAGTGCAGGCTTACACAAAGGCCTCAGTGGGGCCGTGGTCAGAGCCAGTCAGAGGCTACATCGACAGCAGCAAAGGCTACCGTCTGCTCAAGCAACCTGGCATAGACCCCAAGACAGATGGCTACTACCCTCTCTTGGGATGACATTAGGACCTAATAAACAACTTAAAATTATAAAACAAATTTGTATTCAAGTTGTTTTATTTATATACTTTAATGGTTTTTACCCGACTGCGCCAGAAGGAGGGTTATGTTTTTCGAGAGTATGTATGTATGTATGTATAATTGTTTGGCACGCTCTGCAGCCTGAACGGCTGGATGGATTTTGGCTTGAGAGGTGTCCTTAGATTCGTATTTACTGTGAGAGTGACACTGGGTATATCAAAATAAAAAAAAACAAAATGGCGGATTTTTGGCGCTAAATTCCAATGTTAGGGACGCACTGCAGCCTGAACGGCTCGATAGATTTTCGTTTGTGGGGTGTCGTTAGATACGTATTTAAGTACTGTGTGAGTGACACTGGGTAAATCAAAATAAAAAAAAACAAAATGGCGGTATTTGGCGCCAAATTCCAATGTTAGGCACGCACTGCAGCCTGAACGGCTCGATAGATTTTCGTTTGTGGGGTGTCGTTAGATACGTATTTACTGTGTGAGTGACACTGGGTATATCAATTACCCGACTGCGCCAGAAGGAGGGTTATGTTTTTCGAGAGTATGTATGTATGTATGTATAATTGTTTGGCACGCTCTGCAGCCTGAACGGCTGGATGGATTTTGGCTTGAGAGGTGTCCTTAGATTCGTATTTACTGTGAGAGTGACACTGGGTATATCAAAATAAAAAAAAAACAAAATGGCGTATTTTTGGCGCCAAATTCCAATGTTAGGGACGCACTGCAGCCTGAACGGCTCGATAGATTTTCGTTTGTGGGGTGTCGTTAGATACGTATTTACTGTGTGAGTGACACTGGGTATATCAAAATATAAAAAAACAAAATAGCAGATTTTCCGGAGAATTACAGCAAGCGGTATTTGTTGACGACCGCACAATAAAAAAAACAACCAGGAGTTCGTATACGGATTGAACCATATACGATTGATTTTGACGTACTTCGAGGACAAGGAAAAATTGAACGCAGGATGTTGCCCTTAATCCTAAGTTGGGCTATAACTGTCCACAAACTTCAGGGTACTACGCACTGCAGCCTGAACGGCTCGATAGATTTTCGTTTGTGGGGTGTCGTTAGATACGTATTTAAGTACTGTGTGAGTGACACTGGGTAAATCAAAATTAAAAAAAAACAAAATGGCGGTATTTGGCGCCAAATTCCAATGTTAGGCACGCACTGCAGCCTGAACGGCTCGATAGATTTTCGTTTGTGGGGTGTCGTTAGATACGTATTTACTGTGTGAGTGACACTGGGTATATCAATTACCCGACTGCGCCAGAAGGAGGGTTATGTTTTTCGAGAGTATGTATGTATGTATGTATAATTGTTTGGCACGCTCTGCAGCCTGAACGGCTGGATGGATTTTGGCTTGAGAGGTGTCCTTAGATTCGTATTTACTGTGAGAGTGACACTGGGTATATCAAAATAAAAAAAAACAAAATGGCGGATTTTTGGCGCCAAATTCCAATGTTAGGGACGCACTGCAGCCTGAACGGCTCGATAGATTTTCGTTTGTGGGGTGTCGTTAGATACGTATTTACTGTGTGAGTGACACTGGGTATATCAAAATATAAAAAAACAAAATAGCAGATTTTCCGGAGAATTACAGCAAGCGGTATTTGTTGACGACCGCACAATAAAAAAAACAACCAGGAGTTCGTATACGGATTGAACCATATACGATTGATTTTGACGTACTTCGAGGACAAGGAAAAATTGAACGCAGGATGTTGCCCTTAATCCTAAGTTGGGCTATAACTGTCCACAAACTTCAGGGTACTACACTCGATTTGACACTTGTGGACCTCGGCTCACATATATTTGCCAAAAGTCAAGCTCTTAGTCGAGTTAAAACATTAGCTGGACTGGTCACCTGTACACTTGATCCTAAAAAACTTTTGAATCGGCCACACGATCAGAATTCTTTTATAGAGCTTCAACGTTTACGAGAATATTATTCTATCAATTGATAAGTTAATAATCTGCATAATCTTAATGTCATGTGTATATAGGTTACTACACAAACTCATTCAATAATAAAACTAAAAAATGAATAAAATAAAAAACGGTAATTTAAAAAACTAAAAAACCCGACTGCGTTTCTGTGTAATTTGGAAATGAAAAACCCTAAAACAAGAAAGTCGTCATACCCGATTGCACTTAACTTAAGAAACATTGTAGCAGTCGGGACCCATTCTAGAAAGTCAGCCGTCTAGTCAGTATATTGGAGTAATCTGCAATGTAATATAGGTATGTGCTCTCAATTCACTAAGCCTCCATTTCTAGAATGGGACCCGACAGCTACAATTTTTCTTAAGTTAAGTGCAATCGGGTATGACGACTTTCTTGTTTTAGGGTTTTTCATTTCCAAATTACACAGAAACGCAGTCGGGTTTTTTAGTTTTTTAAATTACCGTTTTTTATTATTTATTTAAGTCTCATATATGATGCCGCTGCCGGCGCGTGTACTCCATGCGCGCGTGTGTTCTGATCGGTTATAGTCATCACATCAGCTCATATACGTCCCCACCGAGGGGCTAGAGCCTTCCCTGAATTAAGGCGATAGGGCCCTTATTAATAACAAGTAATAATAAGATAAGATGAATATACTTAATTGCACACCAAATATACAAAAATGAAAAAAACTTATTAACTAACAAAGGCGGACTTTTCTTAATAATAACATCGCAACACATTTTTAACACGCGGTGGACCGATGACCTGGTGAAGATCGCGGGGAGCCGATGGATGCGGGCAGCGCAGGACCGGTCGTCGTGGAAATCCTTGGGGGAGGCCTTTGTCCAGCAGTGGACGATTTGTGACTGATATGATGATGATGAACAAATTTTTATGTCTCAAAGGGGCCTCTGCGTGTTGGATCGCCACGAAGGCGAATATTTATCTCCACGTACGCTTTCCAAAGGGCCGGCCTATGAAAAAGCCGAGATAGCATGATATGATAAATCCTTTATTTATTTATTTTCAGAGGTACGTAATTTACAAAGATTACTAGGTAGTAGTAGGGTAGGCTCGAGCCCCTCGGTGGGGACGTATATGAGCTGTTATAATAACTAGGTAGTAGATGTCTAAAAAACCGGCCAAGTGCGAGTTGAACTCGCGTGGAGAGGGTTCCGTATTATGCTAAAGTCAAATACAAAATATCACATATGAAATCCTCACAGTAAGACGCGAGTTAACTACTACTAGCGCTATCTAGTGGTGTTTTAGTGAACTATTTTCCGTAAGTGAACGTATTATATTGAGTTTACCACTTTACTTTCAATTGATATATTTTTTATAGGTTTTCCTGTAATCTACGAGCAATGAACTGTATTTTGTATTTTTTTCAAAATTTTAGGCTCAGCAGTTTCGGAGATCAGGGGCAGGGAATGGTCAATTTTCGTCTTCATTCATGAATTAAATCAAATCTATTTATTTTACAATAATAACAAAAATATATTTGAGATCCTGATAATGAGCCCTTTCATTTGATATATGGTACACTAAGAGGTGCAAAACTTTTTTTTAATTTCCTAATTAGTCCCTCGAAAGTGACCCTTATTCAGAAAAAAAAATATTTACTTTGCACATTTGTGTTTGGGTCATAGGATTACACCATCCTACAAAATTTCACCTTATTTGGTCCAGTAGATTCGGAGTAAATTGGCTGTGACAGACGGACGGAAAGACAGACACACGAGTGATCCTATAAGGGTTCCGTTTTTTTATTGTACGGAACTATCAAAAGAACAGGATGATGTGTGCCAGAACTAGTATGTTACATTAAATTTACAGCTATACACAGTTGAATAGTATAGTATTCTAGAAATAATTAAAATCCTAATTCGGGGTAGGCTCGAGCCCCTCGGTGGGGACGTATATGAGCTGATATGATGAATTAAAATTTATCCACAACATTTTCGTAGTTACATCTTCAATTCGATCCGGCTGGGTGCGCTAAGAGGTCCCTCCATGTCGCGCGTGACGGCCTGCACACGAGTCTCATACGTGATGCCAGCGCGAATGTGCTCCATGCGCGCGCGCGTGTTCTCCGCGCCAGACACTAGAATCTCCTTGGGGCGCCCGTCGGGCACGTGGCCAGGGGTCAGCTGTGGAAAGAACATACTTAAAACTTTAATTACATCGTCTCAATTTTTTTTGTCTGTGTGTCGCATGTCGCGTGACGGTCGCTTTAAAAACTGCAAATAGGAAACGTCTAATAATTTTCCTATAAAAGTTAAGAACAAAAATTGTAGACGTGCTGCTGACTGTACTTACATAAAATGAAAAAAAAAAGGACAATATTCTCACCTTGGCAGGCTCGTATGTTTCCACCAACGCTATTTTGCCGTTCACTATTTCATACTTGTATGTTTTCACCGGGTGAACCTCCCACACTTTCACCTGGAAACATATTTTGTAAGTAGTTACATTATGCACATTGCTCGTAGAACAGATGGCCGTTGGGGCGATAAAGTTCTCGAGTGCCGACCACGCACCGGAAAGCGTAGTGTAGGCAGGCCTCCCACTCTGTGGATCGATGACCTGGTGAAGGTCGCGGGAAGCCGCTGGATGCGGGCAGCGCAGAACCGGTCGTTGTGGAGATCCTTGGGGGAGGCCTATGTCCAGCAGAGGACGTCCTTCGCCTGATATGATGACTTATATATATTATATATTTTACCTATGACATTGCCGATTCAGTTTTCAAACTTCAGTGCCAATTTTCATCGGAAAAAACGTTCTTGTTATTAATTATTGACTACTTAATTACATTAATTTATGATTTTTAATGAGTGTGATGTCTTTTATGTTCATGTTACCCCGCATGAAGAGAAAAACAAAGGCTACGATTTCAGGCGGGAAATTCTTGTTTTCATACTTTTTCGTAGTCGGGTAATTAGTAGGAAACTGGCGCGTAAAGTTAGATGTAGGCTCCCCCCCCCCCTCGGTATTTTTTTTATCCACAATTGACATGCCTTTGGCATCATCTCACCTGTTCCAAGAATAAAACATGATAAGTGAATACGAAGTAAAAAAAAACAAAGATCTGATAAGGTTACGCTGCGCTTAATTATTTGAATGATTTTTTCTGTTAAAAAGTAGTCAAAAGTCAGCAACCAAGCAGCGTTATTATTTCAACAGTCTATATTATTTGTTCTGTTTAATAAAAACAAATTCTTTTGTACACGGATGTACCAAAATTAGTGAAGAATTCGTTAACAGAGGCTTTAGTTGTCATAGGTACTGAGCTACTTTTCCCATCCCAAAGAACTCAGTTAATTTTCCAAAAAAACATCGGATAATATCTACCTAATCGTAGCTCTGTTAACAAAATGCACAAAGTTGCTTTTTTATTGACAATTGTTTGCCTTTGGCTTCGTCTCATACCAAGATTCCCCAACACAATAAGGAGCTGGCTATCCTAACTTCAAGCTGGAACACATCAATGCTGTTAACATTGTTGCATGGCGGCAAGAATTAGACATGATGGCGGTAGCTAGCCAGGCGGGCTTAGAAAATGCCCTTCCACCAACTAAACTGAGTATTACTTAGTTAGAATCGAACCCGCGACCTCCTGATGTGAAGCTAATGGATTTAAACATTACGCTACGGAGGCGGTACGTCAGCTCAGCTGATTGATTTATGTAAAACTAGCTTTTTCCCGCGGCTCCGCCCGCGTGGACATCGTTTTTATGGGCACTGTCTTTAAGGGTGATTAGTAAATTATGTCGTTTCCCACCTACTCAACCATCTATGTGCAAATCACAACAATCGACTATTTTTTACTTCCCTCAGGAACTGCATCAGATTATGCTATTTTCCCGGGATAAAAATATAGCCTATGTCCTTCCCCGTGACACAAGCTACCTGCATGCCAAATTTCATAAAGATTGGTCAAGGCGATGAAGCGTGAAAAGGTAACAAACAAACAAACACATTTTCACATTTATAATATTATAAAGTAAGGATGTTGATGTTAGGTCCTAGCCAGAATATGTATAACAGGTAGAATATTGCTCCTGGAACATTTTTTTCCTTTCGCGTCGATAGCTCCTAGCAACCTTGACCAAGATGGGGCCACTTCCGTTGCGTTGACCAGGTCCTGCTCGCAGCATGTGAGGAGGTGCGCCATGGACTGGGGTGCGGTTTTGAAGCTGCACCGCGTTTGTGGGGAATGCCCCACTTCAGAAAAAGGTTTCCGGTCCCGCCAAAGTTGCGGACGACAACATTGTATTAAACTGGTGATCTAGTGATACTGTATAAGCTCAGGATCAACAGCGATTTTTTTTAACCACAATTGATAAGGCCTCGGCATCATCTCACCTTTTTTTTATTATTAAAAATTTGAGTGCGTTTGACTGCAACTCACCTTATGGTAAGTGATGATGCAGTCGAGGATGGTACACGCAAACTCAAATAATGCCTATTGAAACGCTAACTATCGTTTCGAGCCGATCTCTTTTGTCGCGTTTCATAAAAATTCTTTTTGATGTCGTTGCTCTATGGTATTTGAATTTGAAAATAGTTGTTATTTTTTTGACAAGAGAAAAACAAAGGTTGATCGTGGTCCCGTCGAAACTGATGTGTATTTAAATTTTTTGTACAAATTGTGTTATAAGTTGTTGTTGAGGCCCACCATTTTATTCTGTGGTAAGTAATTTGTATAAGGAAACCGCTTTGCGTGTATTTTTGGTACTGCGGCGGACTACATTTTTATATCTCCGTAGGGTTTCATCCAGCCCCTGCGAGGTTTGACGTCCCCGAAGTTTTACCGGATAAAGGATTAATCCTGGGACGGAGCAGTGCTGATCACCAGCCAGTCCTTTCTACTGCCCGCCCAGCTGCTCGCCATAAGGGAAGTGAATTTATTTTATCTTTTATCCCAAGCGACTCTCTGACTCTCTGACCTTTCTGCCGACCTAGAAGATTTCCTGTTTCCAGTTTCTAACCTTTAGTTATTTATTTTAAATTTTAAGATGTGTTTTGTATCTGATACATATTTTGTTAAAAGATAGGGTAATTCAGATCAAACTGAAATTTTAAACTTAGTAACTTATTTAAGTACCAAAGGGACGGTGACGATCGTTGCCTGCCGGCATACTATAAAATAACCATTTTATATACAAATAAAATTGTAACCTTAAATTTATTTCCGTAAATTCTCCATAAATATATTAGGTCATTGTTTACACGGTCAACCAATGAAATCGCACCTTTTTTTATACTCATATTGTTTATTGTTCCTTACTTTTAAAATAATCATGAAAATACATATATTCTAATTTACCCCATAACCTTTTTTTCCTTAAAACTCCATTTAGGCCCGAACCTCTAAATCTTACGTATCATATGTGGCAAACTCCGTAAGGGTTTTTATCCCCAGTTCCCATTATTTTTGTCACACTATTCACTCTTGCCTTGCTATTCACCTGATGGTAAGTGACGATGATGCCGAAGATGGAAATGGACTTACCATAATTCTCAACGCAATGGGGTTCTGGCTAACTTATCTTCAAACCGGAACACATCAATGTTGTTAACACTGAAGTTTTGGCGGCAAGACTTAAATAAAATGCCCTCATCATATCAGCCGAAGGAAGTCCACTGCTGGACATAGGCCTCCCCCAAGGATCTCCACGAAATAAAATGCCCTACCACCAACCAAACCGAGTCTTACAAAGTTTACCCCGCCGGGAATCGAACCCGCGACCTCCTGGTGTGAAGCGAATGGAGTACTACGTCACGGAGGCGGATAAAAATTGATAATGATAATGATGACGTATGTTGTCAACTAAAGATATCTTACCTTGTATCCAATAACGGGGTTCCTGTCATCTAGACTCTTGACAGGTGTCCAGTCCACCTCAAACCCCGGGGGGTCGAAAGCCGTCAGAGCGATCAGTTTCGGAGCCGGTACACCAACAGACCTGGTTACCCTGGTCTTTGGCACTGAAGACCCTTGGGTTACCATAACAGCCACCAGCAGAACTAGGAATTTCATGTTGTTTCTTCTAAGTCACTCTGCTTTGGAGGAGTGTCCGAGGACTGGTGCAGTCGCGTTAAAAGAATGATGTCTAGTAACGACTTGTGTGTTTTTATATATGTTTGTTTATTAAATTACACGTGTAGTTATGGGTAAGGGTGTGTGCACAATGAGAAATATTATGAGCAACCAGATGGATATTTTTTTTAGTCTTTTTTTATATTAAAAATTTGAGTGCGTTTGACTGCAACTCACCTGATGGTAAGTGATGATGCAGCCGAGGATGGTACACGCAAACTCAGATAATGCCTATTCACTCTTGCCTTGTAGATCCCCAAATTATAGGATTTGGGAAACTCTTCTTAACTGACATCCCATTAAGAAGGGTTATTTGATCACCATTAATAGGTTATTAAAATGCTTTGTCGTTTTTTTTTTCTTTAACGCTCAACCAAAACTTATTTTTTATCTAAAATTTGTGTGTATCTCACCGGATCATTTCAATAAAAATGTTTAAGGGCAACAAAAGATGTAAGCAATAACATAGTCAATTGAAATTAAGTTTTAATTATACATTTTTTTTTATTCATGTAAATTACAGTTGTCAAATATACAAATTATAAAATTTTTAAAACTAAAATAACCCACCCCTGAGCGTGCCCGGCGCAAAGGTGCCCATAATTAACCAAATACATAACTTAAAGTTTTAATTAGCAAACTTAAAAAAATAATAAATATACTATTTATATAGTTAGTTAACTTTTATAATTATAGGTTCAATGCAATCAATGTTGATAATAAAAGATGGTATAAATGACTTTTACAGCAATACTGAAATTAAATTTCTTGCGCTGAATCAGCTGCACCTTTGGTAAATACCGTTCGCCGCTGCCGGCTCGCGTCAAACGGTTCCAGCAAAGGGGCCGCTCTAAATTCAATCGCGGCGCCGCTGACGTTACACCCGCACGGGGTTGCGCGAATCTTGTTCAGTCTTTAATTATTAATGCAGGCGACGATTCTTAATATACTTCGCCTAGCAGTGAAGTGATTAAAATTAATAATATATTATAAATTAAAAAATACCCATTTAATTTTTTTTTTATTAAATTGTTTTATCCTTAAACACATTTCCAGAACTCCGTACGCGTGTACTATAACTAATTCCTCGAACGTAACATACTTTCTTGCGAAAAAGTACGTCCACCGCTGGACATAGGCTTCCCCTAAGGATTTCCATGACGACCGGTTCTGCGCTTCCCGCATCCAGCGGCTTCCCGCGGTCTTTACCAGGTCATCGGTGCACCAAGTGGGCAGCCTACCTACGCTACGTTTTCCGGTGCGTGGTCGCCACTCGAGAACTATACTGCCCCAACGGCCATCTGTTCTACGAGCTATGTACCACTTAAGTTTAGCAATTCTGAGAGCTATGTCGGTTACTTTGGTTCTCCTACGGATCACTTCGATCACGCAGAGAAACTCCGAGCATAGCACGCTCCATGCCCTTTGGGTGACCATGAGCCTTCTTATGAGGCCCATAGTAAGCGACCATGTCTCAGTTCATAAACTCAGTTATTAAACTATATTTTAACTGAAATTTACGATAAATGGAATTTTTGATACATACATTTCCTGTAATTGCCTTTAATTATTTTTTTTTGAGAACAATAACATTGCTACTCGATATTACATTGTTAATAGTTACTACTTGCAAAGTTTCATAAAAATCATCAAAGTAATTTTTGATATTATTGCAATTGTTTTTCTGTGCAGCTATATTTTAACATTTTTTCCAGAATAACTTTACATACTAATAGCTTATACAAACTAATTTAGCTTGCAATGTTCTTATGTATGTATGTATGTCCGCTTCATATCTTGCGATCAATTTAAAAGCGATGTAAGATTGAGCTAAAATTTGGCATAAAGGCTTATTCCCGGTGACAAGAGATACTTTTGGCATTTTGAAGTTGATTTTACGATGAACTACGAAGGTGGAATCAAGGTCCTAGGATAGTCTATCGTGTTAATCAATCAAATCATAGGTAACCGTGTGCTAGCCTAGCTCTTTTAAATTTAAAATAACTGACAATAAGAGCTTATTTATTGAAATTGGCTTTTTAGGATGGGTCGAATCTTGCAACTGAATTGTAAAACAGTTATACCCAACCGATAGAGCTGAAATTTTGCATGTACGTCTATCCCATGGTGTACGGTGTCGTTAAATATGTCGTGTCGTTATATATAATTTTTAAATATTTTTTTTTATTCACAATTGGTAAACCCTTGACAACATCTCACCTGGTGGTAAGTAAGCGATGTCGTTATAATTATTATGCGTATTTGTGTTAACCATTTTTTTTTATTCAATTAAATTTTTGTTAGATTAAGGTATCTCCCTCCTGCCCGCTAGACCACAATTTCAGGACTCCTGAAAAACAAATTAAATACTCGTAGTAGGACATAATTTAAAAGGAAAACTATCATGGTCAAGTAGGATTTCTTAGTTTTTTTAAGAGTACTATTCGACCAATTTAAGATGTGCAGTTAGATTTGTAAAAAGTTCATTGATTTTCCATACAATATGTTCTGTTACTGAGTGCAAACATAATTTTGTTAATATAATTACGGAACTCTACTCTGCGCGTGGTTTGACACGCACTTGACCACTTGTTTTGTTTATTCTGTCTTGTGACATAGAATACATTTTAAGTAAAAAATTGGGTGTCTGTAAAGTCGGTTTACGGACGATAGTTTAACGTGAAAACGTCATAACGTAACAGGACAATGAGCGTAACGGGACAATGAGTCATCCTTTTTCGTGCGTGCAGGCGGACTCCATCGATTTATTACACGTTGTCACGTCAAAAAAATTCATGAAGACAATTCTTTCTTTACTATTGCTCCGCTCGGTCGCTCGAAGTAAAAACCATCGATACATTTACTGAAACTTTTTCAGATAATAAATGTCATTTTTAAGGCTCCTTTGTTTCTAAAACTAACAAATCGATTCACGATGTTTCAAACATCGAACGAAATAGCATAGAAATAATGTTCTTTTCAGCTTGTACTGGAACGTGGCTGTTACATCAATCGCTGCGGACGTATCGTGCGAAAATTGTGGTCTTTAATTTATCTATACTAATACTAATAATATTATAAAGAGGAAAGACTTTATCGTTTGTTTGTTTGCATCGAATAGGCTCCGAAACCACTGGACTGATTTAAAAAAATGTTTCACCGTTGGGAAGCTACACTATCCGCGGTTGCTATAGGCTATATTATATTTTCACAAAAATTGGGGATCCTTACTAAAACTCTAATAATGTTGGTAAAAAATTACTTAAAAATTCCTGTATTATCTAGAAAAAGTAGTGTAGTGTAGTGCAGTGCGGTACTAAGTTCTCCGGGACAGCTATAAATATAATAAAAAAAAATTGCCAAGAAATTAAAAAAAAAAACAAAATCATTTAATATTGTTTTTTTAAGAAGTTCATTAAATTATCATAACTTTTCGATTAAAATTCCAGCAGTTCTATGGTTACAACTAGAAAAAAGGGTGCATTAGGATATTTTTATCATTAGTTCCGTGTATTAAAATAGAACTCGAGAAAATCAAAATCTTTTTTTTTTATGCACAATTGGTAAACCCTTGACAACATCTCACCTGGTGGTAAGTGACGATGTTGCCGAAGATGGAAGCGGGCTTACCAAGATTCCCCAACGCAATGGGGAACTGGCTATCTTATCTTCATGCCGGAACACACCAATGATATAAACATTGATATTTGGCGGCAAGACTTAGATAAGATGGTGGTAGCTAGCCAGGCGGGCTTAGAAAATGCCCTACCACCAACCAAACCGAGTCTTACAATTGACCCCGCCGGGAATCGAACCCGTGACCTCCTATTGTATCCTTTAAACATCAAATCACTCCTATTATATCCTTTAAATATCAAAACATATTTTTTTTGATAAAAAATACTTAATCAAAGTAAAAAATGGTTACAAAGTTGGTCGTTGGCGGCGGTATAAGCCTTAAACAGGGAAATCTAATATTTTTTAAGAGTCTCGGTGTCTCGCCTTTACGTCAAGTATACGTTAAGTGACAAAATAGCCGATAAACGGCAATGCAAGTGTTTAGTTTGTTTAAACGTGCAGTTCCCCGTAATAAGAGCGAAATAATTATAATTAGAGAACCTATTAAGATAATACGGTTATTATTATTTATTTATTTATTATGCTCCGTTCTCAAGAAATCTACTCGTACAATTATTATCCAGAGGCATATTATATTAGTATGTACTACATATTATACAGTATGGACACTCCCTGCCGCTCTCTAGATTGCGACCTCACCCCCCCGTCACCCAGATTGATACAGATTGGTTATAGTTTGGTTCTCGAACGTATAGGATTTTGCCGTGATTTTATCTGCTCCATCATTTGTTTCTAGAAATGTCATTTTTAAACCGTTGTATGCAGTGTCCGGGATGTGATAACACACTAGATTGTTTTGTAATTGTAATTTTAATTTCAGTAAAATTGTCCAGTAGAAAAGCGTCGGTGGCGTAACGGCTAGGGAAACTACCTCCTGTCAGGGAGGTCGTGGTTCGAATCCCGCCACGTACCAAAGTGTTTTCAAATTTTGATATTAGTATATTTATCCGATGCTCTTGCGGTGAAGGAAAACATCGTGAGATAACCTGCACACGCCTGCGAGGAAACTCGAGTTTGTGTGTGAAGTCGACAAACCCGCTCTAGGCCCGCGTGGTCGACTAAGGCCCGATCGCCCTAATACAGGGTAGGCTCAAGCCCCTCAGTGGGCAATAATATGATGATGATAATAAAATTGTAAAACCAAAGCGTACAGCTATGAATTGTATGTAGTTTTTTTTTATTTATTTGAGTGCGTTCGCCTATATCTCACCTGATAGTAAGTGACGATGTAGTCGAGGATGGTACACGCAAACTCAAATAATGCCTATTCACTCTCTCCTTGAAGATCCTTAAATTATAGGAGTCTGGAAACACAGTCCAATTTACCAATTTATATTACCAAATTTTTGCAATTTCCGTGAATAGCGCTCCCAGAAACCTTATTTAAGCCAAATAACATTTAAATCTGGGTCGCTTGTCTTTCTTGCCTTCTAATTCCGAGCATTCAAATTCTAATTCGAGTGACGACATGAAAGGGACACAAATCACTACACCCGATCACATTCTACAAATTAAACATTATTTCTTTTCCCGCCCGAATTCCCTACGACTTTTATTGGAATTTTTCGATCGCCCTGTACATACGGTACGTGCCAATAAATACTCGGCGCTAAAAGGTCCCCTGTGTTTAACGGTTTTATGTCAATCGGCACACAGGGACACCCTGTAGATGTACAGTCGGGCACACACTACTGGGAACATGCAAATAAGGGAAGTACAAGGAATCCAACGTGTTTTCTATTTACGATTGCATTTGTGTACAGTGGACCATTGGTCTTGATAGTAGTAAATTAGGTTTAAATATAGTTCTCTTTCCATCAACAAATAAAAGAAAAAGTCATTTAAATAAATATAAATTATAAAATATATTCAAGTTATCTCATATGCCAAGGGTTGTCTGGAAGAGATCTTTTTTAGCGATAAGACCGACTTTGTACACTTAAGTCTGATAAAACCATTTTGTGATTATTTCTTGTGTGCAAAAAAGGATTTATACATACAGACATACAGTTGCTCGAAAAGTGGTCCTTTTTAATCAACTTATGTGTGCGCAAAATTGATTTTACCGCACACGTGTTTTTAACTTTACAACTTTTTTAATTTCTCTGTCTGTCAATATTTTCAGTCTTTACAAAAGGCCTAACTTTACTAAACTGCTTAATTTCAAGTTCAATTGCGCATGCGTTCCCCTTGTGCGTTAGTAATATTAGGTCATCTTTGTCTCTTGGTTGTGAATTTCACATAGCAACCACCCAACTAAATTGATTTTGATATTGAAATTGAACAAGTGTAGTAAGACGTAGATCCAAGCGAGACGGACAAAGATATAGTGATCCTTCTCACACTAGTAAACTTACGCATGCGCACTGCGTGGTACGCAAGTAATTTATGGTTATTGTACCAGTTTGTTTGTAAAAAGTGATTTGAAATCCAATTTACACGGGTGTAAAAGGTAAATTCACACTAAGTTTCAAGCTTGCATGTATAAACGTTTTTACGATAAATTAAAAATAAAAAAAACTTTAAAAACACATTCGTTGTATGGGAACTACCCTTAATTTTTTATTCTTTTTATTTTTACTATATGTCAGTTTCTATAATAACCAAAATTTCAACCGGATGCCTATCACGGTTCAAAAGATACAGCCTTTCAAAAGTTAGAGACGGACGAGCGGACAGCGTAGGCTTAGTAATAGCAAAGTTGATATATTAGTACTAACATACAGTATGGACACTCTCTGCCGCTCTCTAGATCTCGACCTCACCCCCTCGTCACCCAGATTGATACAGATTGGTTACAGTTTGGTTGTCGAACGTATAGGATTTCACCGCCATTTTGTTCGTTCCGTCATTCCTTTTTTGTAATGTCTATTCTGGCCCGTTGTATGAAGTGTCCAGGGTGTGGCTGTAGGCTCGCTCACCTCCCGCGATGATGATGAACAATTGAATCTCCAGGCAATGTTGGGTAGCGCGTTCCCTGCCATTTTAGCGTCGTGGCTAAATCACTGATTCAATCAGAGGATTTGCCGGTTCGATTTACAATTTGTCCAGGATGTGGTAGTAGGGTCCCGTTACCTGGTACGGAACTCTAAAAAGTATCAAGACTATCAAATCTTACTACTCCAAGCGCTGGCTGCGAGAATTGTCTCCTTAACACGACTCGGAGGCGAATAACAGAATAAAATACAATAGAAAAAGCGTAAAAGAGAATGTATTGATTTGGTGGAATTTTTATTAGGAGATAGCACCTTGTAGCCAACGCGACGCTTTGCCTGTGGATATTGCCTTCGTGTGAACTACGTTTTATGCCTTTGCTTTGCCCGTTATTGAGTAGCAGTTTTGTTCATATGTACGTTTATCCGACGCTCTTAAGGTGAAGGAAAACATCGTGAGGAAACCTGCACACGCCTGAGAAGAAACTCGAAGGTTGTGAGTGAAGTTGGCCAACCCGCACTGGACCCGCGTGGTTGACTAAGGCCCGATCGCCCTAATTCAGGGTAGGCTCGAGCCCCTCGTTGGGGACGTATTTATGAGCTGATGTGATGATGATTGTTCGGTTGATGTTTTGATTTCCTACTGAAGTTTTCATTTCGGTTCATTGTCAGCTGAGACGATGCCAAGGCCTATACCAATGACATAGATAAATCCTACTAATATTATAAACGCGAAAGTTTGTAAGAATGTGTGTATTTTTTTTATTTTTTTTTATTCACAATTGGTAAGCCCTTGGCATCATCTCATCTGATGGTAAGTGACAATGATCCCGAAAATGGAAGCGGGCTTACCAAGATTCCCCAACGCAATGGAGAACTGGCTATCTTATCTTCAAGCCGGAACACATCAATGTTGTTAACACTGATGTTTGGCAGCAAGACTTAGATAAGATAGTGGTAACTAGCTAGGCGGGCTTAGAAAATGCCCTACCACCAACCAAACCGAGTCTTACAAGTTGACCCCGCCGGAATCGAACCCGCGACCTCCTGGTGTGAAGCGAATGGACTAACCATTACGCCACGGAGGCGGTTAAAACTACATGCCGGATTGAATCCAAACTTTGTAAATATAATGAGCAGACACATATCGATGTTTGTAATTAGTTTTCATCGTAGTAAATTTTAAAGTAACTAAACGAAGGCTTAAATTAGTTTTGTACTGAAAGTTTGAAACTGCTCTTAATTTAAAAAAAAAAAAAACAAAAATAAATCAAAAACAATTTATTTCAAATAGGTGTTTACACACACTTTTAAATAGTCAAAACAAAAAAAATACAATAAAAATAAAATTACAAATAATGTCATGATTCAGATTACAGTCTCAGGTAATGGTATTTGTTTTAGAATCAACATATATATATCTTTGTCATTTACATAATCTATTATTTTATAATATCCTCTAGAGCACAAAACTTTTTTGACATGAGTCTTGAATTTATTCTCTGACAAACTAGTTACATTTTCTGGAATTTTATTGTAGAATCTTATACACTGCCCCACAAATGACTTTTTAACCTTACTCAGTCTCGAAAAGGCTATGTCTATTTTATTTACATTTCTTAAATTCAAATTATGCCTGTCACTGTTTTTAGGAAATAAATGCAAATTCTTACGAACGTACATGATGTTTTCATATATAAATTGACTAGCAACAGTTAAAATATTGATTTCTTTGAACTTATTCTGTAACGAGTCACGTGATCGCATCTGATAGATTGCGCGGATAGCTCTTTTCTGCAGGATGAAAATAGTTTCTAAATCAGCCGCATGCCCCCACAGTAATATGCCATAAGACATTATACTATGGAAGTAACTAAAATACACTAGTCTCGCAGTATCTACATCCGTTAACTGTCTTATTTTCTTAACGGCATAAGCAGCTGAACTAAGCCTTCCCGCTAAAGTTTCAATGTGTGGTCCCCATTGAAGTGAAACATCCAAAGTTATACCAAGGAACACCGTGGTATTTACAAATTCTAATTTATTACTGTCTAATATTACACTATTATTGACCTTTTTTACATTTGGCAAACAAAATTTTATACATTTTGTTTTCTTAGCATTTAATAATAAGTTGTTCACAGTGAACCAGTTCAGTATCTTTGAAAGAGTGTTGTTTACTTCGTCAATTTCGTTTTCTTTCCTATTCACTTTAAAAATAAGAGAAGTATCATCCGCAAACAACACAATATTTGACAGATGTTGCACCATAAAAGGCAAATCATTAACGTAAACAAGGAAAAGAAAAGGCCCTAATATGGAACCCTGGGGCACACCCATTTTCACTTTAGATCCAGATGAGTTCGTGCCATTCACTTGTACTTTTTGTATTCTGTTGTCTAAATACGAATTTAAAAGACTGAGAGCCCCTTCCTCTACACCATAATGCTTTAATTTCATAAGTAATGTTTGGTGTTCAACACAATCAAAAGCCTTAGATAAATCACAAAACACTCCAATTGCATTCTGCGATTCCTCGAAGGCATCATATATGTTTCGAATGAGTGCTACTCCTGCATCGGTCGTTGATCGTCCTTTAGTGAAACCGAATTGTTGGTTATGCAGTAGTTTGTTTTCTGTAAAATATTGTAGCATTTGGTTAAGCATAATCTTTTCAAACACTTTACTAAGAACTGGCAGCACAGAAACTGGTCTGTAGTTGCCTGCATCAGTTTTTGAACCAGATTTATATAAAGGTATCACTTTACTAAGCTTCATGAGATCTGGAAAGACGCCACTATCAATGCTAATATTAAAAAGACAAGCTAAATATGGCGCTAAAGTATCAATTACATTACTGATCAAGCTTACCGATAATCCCCAGAGGTCTTCGGTTCTTTTCACTTTAAGAGATTTAAAAGTTTTTACAATAGATTGTGGTTCAATTACTCTGAAGGAGAATTTTTGATCACAATTACTAACATTATCCTTTAGCAGTCTTTGAGCATACATGGGTGATGAGTTTAGGGCTTCAGTAGTCTTAAGTGGAATATTTGTAAAAAAAGTTTCGAATTCTTTGGCTACATCGGCATTCGAACTAATTTTACCTTGATCTGTTTGCAAAACATATTCTTTGTCGCGAGGTTTGACTTTACCTGTTTGTTTGCTAATGATATTCCAAACAGTTTTTATTTTATTATCTGAAAATTTTATTTTTCTAGCCAGATAATTAGATTTTGCTACGTGGCAAACCTGCTTAAAAATTTTTGATTACCGTTTTATATTAGTACATCGAAAACTAATTACAAACATCGATATGTATCTACTCAATATATTTGCAAAGTTTGGATTCAATCCGGCATGTAGTTTTTGTATTAAAGCGGAACTACGTTTGTATGGAAACTCGAGCCACCTGGCGGCGCTTAAGTAGCAGTATTGTTCGGTTGATGTTTGATTTCCTACTGAAGTTTCTATTTCGGTTCTAAGATGCCAAGGCTCATACCGATGATATTGATAAATACTACTAATATTATTAACGCGAAAGTTTCTAAGAATATATGGATGTATGTTTGTTACTCTTTCACGCAAAAAACTACTGAACGGATCTGGCTGAAATTTGGTAAGTAGACCGATTAGGACCTGGATTATCACATAGGCTCCTTTTTTCCACGCTCGCGAGCTGCTTGCGGCTCGCGCACTGCGCGCCTTTGAAAGGTCATGGAAACGTTGTCCACGAGGGAAATAGTGATAAATAAAAATTCATGTGTTCTTACAATTTAAATTTAAATTTTATTCTGTAAAGGGGTGCAAACCTCTGTCGTATAGTGACAGCGTATTTTTTTTAATCATTCGCACCCCATATAACCTTTGAACATATTTGGATAGGGTATGAAAATACAAACCAAAAATATATTAAGACATTTTAAATTAATGCATCACGTTGCTGGAACATTTTGAGAGATATTTTTTTTTTATTCACAATTATTGGTAAGCCCTTGGCATCATCTCACCTGATGGTAAGTGACGATGATGCCGAAGATGGAAGCGGCCTTACCAGATCATTAAATTAGAGTGGGAAGAAATAGTATTGTGATAACATTTAACTCCAATTAATATCTCAACAACGTGACGCTTTTTGTCAAAGTGTCCTAATTTAGATTATGATATAACGGTAAATTTTGAATAGGATCACAATTTCACGACCTATTCTTGTACCTCCGAATATAACAGATGGTTTCTTCTGCTGCGAAGCATTCTGCTGCCCAGGGGAAGGGGGGGTTACTACGATAAAAACTAATTAAAACATTGATATGTGTCTACTCAATATATTCGCAAAGTTTGGATTCAATCCGGTATGCAGTTTTTGTATTAAAGCGGAAATACGTTCATATTGAAAAAAAAATGGAAAGTCGAGGCTTCTGGAGACCCTTTACAGTCCGGTGTACCGTATGTGGTACACGGGGAGCGGTCCCGCCGGGTTCATGTACCCTATGAGGTACACAAGCCCTGTGTTACTCAAAGGGTTGATCACATGGACATATGGCATGTTTCGGTATGCTTGTATGGGGACTGTTAGGCGCAACACTTATACTGAACTTTGACCTTGCACATCCAGGCTTATCATACACTCTTGGTGAGAACCATAATAAATATCAATGGATGCACTCTTCAGAAGGCTCTTGTCACTGTCAGTATTTTTACAGAAAACCCATTGGAGCCTTGTATTGGTCCCCTAAGAATAATGTCAAATTAATTGAACGATCTGTGGGTACCTTGATAAAAACTGTCGACAGTCAGTTCTCGTAAACAATACAGTTTAATTCATCTATATTTATCTATGCCTGCATTACAAAGAGGTAAAGTTTGTATGTTTTCATGTAGGAGGTAATCTTCGAAACCACTCAACCGATTTAAAGATAAAACTTTCACCTATAGTTAGAATGAAATTTCAGGATGTACATAGGCTACAAAAACCTCGCGCGCTCACGATATCCACGGGCAACAGCTAGAAGTAAATATAAAGAGATAAAGATATTATATTGTTGTAAATGTGGTACGCACAATAGATGTGACATGTTACGTTGTGCTAATTATAAAGCAGTCGAGCAGACTTGCAGACAAATCGATCGATAAACGTCGCCGGTGACCAGCGCAGTGCGTTTTGTTATTGCACCTTCCACCTACGATACCCGTCGTCGCGTCGATGCACTGCACCCCAATCAATCTGCGTTTTGTTGCTGCGCTCCATCTCTGTCTGCCTTTGATCGTCTGATGGGCCGCCATTTGTCAAGATTTCCACACCTCGGAAGAAAATAAAACGCGTTCTGGTAATTTGTTTGAGTCGTTAGTCATGGTAACAAAAATAACACTGGATGACAAGTAAAGGGTTAAGCTATCGATAAAACCTTTTATAAGGTAAAATCATCATCACTTTTTTAGCATCATCGTCACTTACTATCAGGCGAGATGATGCCAAAGGCTTATATATGTGCAAAAAAAAGCACTTAGCTGTCTACAATATCGTTACAAAAATAAATATGCTCTTAGCATCAACCTTATTATGTCAATGGGTCTTAATGAAGAACAATAAATAAAAAATAAAAAAACGAAGTTAATTTAAAAAAATAGAGGTTTTTGACATCAAAAGTACTTGTAACCAAAATAAATTCTGAGCTTTAATTTGTAAACTTTACTCTCGAACAAAAAACTCGAAGCGAGAAGCGATATAAAACTATATAAAAATATTTGAATATTAAAAAAAAAACGTTTATTGGTTACCAAAAATTATCAGCTTTTTAAGGCTGAGATCTCCTTTTAGGTAAAAAATACCTGTGTCAGGAACTCTCACTCATAATCTATAATAATTATTGATAATAACAGAGTCTAGTTAATCTGAAGTAGGTAAATTTACTAAATGTAAATATAAACAAGCAATTATAAAAACATATTAAGAAGTACTCTTAAACAAAATATTCATATTACATCCACATTAACATAAAGTCCTACTCACGCTTTATTTACTGTTCCTAATTTAAATTAATTAAACGTTCTCATTTAGCATTTAAAATTGGAACGCGAAGTTCAAATCTTCCTGAACAAAGCAAGAAACGTAAGTACACACGAAGGCGGAGGTAAGGGTGTGTTTACACTAAACAGCGCAAAAGGTAGAGATTTGCGCGAATGTAAATCAAACTGGA
The DNA here is from genome assembly GCA_947284805.1 of Coleophora flavipennella. Classification (NCBI taxonomy): domain Eukaryota; kingdom Metazoa; phylum Arthropoda; class Insecta; order Lepidoptera; family Coleophoridae; genus Coleophora; species Coleophora flavipennella. Next base: position 5,589,707 of record OX369297.1, read on the forward strand.
TGTTTTATTAAACACTGTGCCGCTGGATATTCAAATTAAGTGGCGGTGTCGAAGGCAAGACTATGTGGAGACGGCTTTTTCCCCTCTCCCTAGGGGCCCCTCCCTCCTCCCTCTCCCCGCTCAGATGAAGGGTTCATAAGTCTTAGCAGACTTGTAATCCAGAGAGGTTTTTAGTGGGTATGCACTAGGAGAGTCCCACATAACCAGACCGTAGACCGGTTGCCTGGTGTACGTCATAACAAAACATTGATGAAATGTTTGCATACTTTTATGACGAGTCAATGAGCGTAACGGGACAATGAGTCATCCTTCTTCGTGCGTGCAACCGGCGTCCACCGATTTATTAGACGTTACCACGTCAAAAAAAGACGGCTTTATGCCCTCGATTGTATTTAACAATAATAGTAAATCATGTAATCCTTACTAATATTATAAAAGCGGAAGTTTGTATGTATGGATGTAGGTAGACAGATTATTAGGACCTAAATTAACTTATAGGCAAATTTTTTCACGCTCGCGAACCGATTTTTTATTTACAATTGATAAGCCCTTGGCATTATCTCACCTTATGGTAAGTGTCGATGATGGCGAAGATGGAAACGGGCTTACCAAGATTCTCCAACGCAATGGGAATCTGGGTATCTCATCTTCAAACCGGACACATCCATTTTGTTAACACTGATGTTCTGTGTTGTGATGTTTGTGTGGCATAAAGCATAATTTACTTACTTTGTTTTGAAATTAAGAAAAAACTTCATTTTTTCAGAAGCCTCGTCCTCTCTTTTCCAACCTCAAAGATTTCCACCTCGAAAGTACTCGTATTTACCCGTTACTTTCTGTAAATATTGCCGAAACATTTCCCGCGCACAAGTTACAAGTCGAGTTACACGAAATAAGCTTGTTTCATTGCTGTCTGCGCGTTTATACAGGATGTTACACAATTGACGTGGGCCCCGGGTACGTACTGAGTTTAATTTTGTTATTGAACCTTTTCCTCAAAAGAGCCTCATTTTTAACCGACTTCAAAAAAAGGAGGAGGTTTCTCAATTCGACAGTATATATATTTTTGTTTATGTGTGTTCGCGCTTCGACGTTTATGAACCGATTTTGATGATTACTTTTTTGTTCGAAAGGAGATATCCCAAGGGTAGTACCATGATAAGGAAACTAGGATCTGATAATGAAATCCCAGAGAAATCGAGGGGAACCTTCAAAAATCGTAGTTGCGACTAGTGCGTTTGAAGTCGGTTTTTTTTTGTTTAAAATTATTAGGGTTCCGTACCTTAAAAGGTAAAACGAAACCCTTATAGGACTACTCGTGTGTCTGTCTGTCCTTACGTCTGTCACAGGCAATTTGCTCGGAAACTACTGGACCGATTTAGTTGACATTTGGTACACATCCCCACAGGAAAAATGAAATTTCTGTAGTCCAGAATAAGTAGACCCCTATTTACCTAGAGCAAAGTATATCAGCCGAAGGCCGTCCACTACTGGACAAAGGCCTCCACTAAAGATTTCCACGACGACCGGTCTATTTTCTATACTAACATTCATCATATCAGCTCATATAATACCCTGAATTAGAGCGATCGGGACTTAGTCGACCACGCGGGCCCAGTGCGGGTTGGTCGATTTCACACACACGCAGGTTTCTTCGCAGGCTTGTGCAGGTTTCCTCACGATTTTTCCTTCACCGGAAGAACATTATAAAGAGGTAAAGTTTGTATGTTTGTATGTAAGAGGTAATCTTCGAAACTACTCATTCGATTTAAAAAAAATCTTTCACCAAATGATATAGATAGATTGCAATTTCAGGATGGATTTAGGCTAAAAAAATCCGCTCACTCTCGATATCCACGGGAGCGCAGCCGCGGTAAACAGCTATATGTGTTATTGCATTTGCCCGCGGCTTCACCCGCGTGGACATCGTTTTTATGACTGTCTTAGAGGGTGCGCGGTGCGCGAGCCGCCAGCGGCTCGCGAGCGTGGACATGGATTGCTCCAGATCCCTCGGGAACTATGTCAGGATATGCCTATTAGTAAATCATGTCATTCCCACCCCCTCAACCATCTCTGTGCAAAAATCACAACAATTAATTGTTCCGTTACGTTACGAAATTAAACAAAAAAATAGTATATTTTCAGTTCCCTCAGGAACTGCATCGGGCTATGCTGTTTTCATGGGATAAAAAGTAGCTACCTGTATGCCAAATTTTATTAAGATTGGTCAAGGCGTTGAAGCGTGAAAAGGCAACAAACAAACAAACACATTTGCACATTTATAATACTAGTAAGGATGATGAATCGCTGTCCGCTTTCCGTGACGCAACTCATTTATTTAACTGAATTTTAAGTTGGTTTGTGTTGTATGGAACAATTATTGCTGTTATCTGGCATGTTATGTGATAATTTTAAACGGTGGGTGATTTGTATGAATTATTAAGTATGTTGTTCTGTCACTTTGAAGGTCTTAAAATATAATATCGATTTGTTGGCGATAAAATCACACATAGTATAACGTTCATAAATAAGAAAAGTAAATCTATTTTTTTAAACAAGTTAAAGGAAAAAGTTTTATTTATTAATACTTTTTTTATCCAAAATTGATAAGATCTTGGCATCATCTCACCTGATGGTAAGTGACGATGATGCTGAAGATGGAAGTGGGCTCAACAAGATTCCCCAAAGCAATGGAGATCTGACTATCTTATCTTCAAGCCGGAATACATCAATGCTATATACTACACGATAAAAATTTTACGGAACTAGTTATTGCCAGCGGCTCCGCCAAGTTGGATGGCGGTACGCGAGTCGCAAGCGGCTACGGACCTTTTTTCTTATGAACATTCCCTGGCAGGTACACTTGGATTCCGATCTATTTAGGTCCTAAGTAATATTAGGATGGATGCGGGCAGCGCAGGACCGGTCGTCGTGGAAATCCTTGGGGGAGGCCTTTGTCCAGCAGTGGACGATTTTCGGCTGATATGATGATGAATATTAGGAGAACCATATTTTTTTTATAGGAACTGCGTTTGTCTAGCGCTGTACTCATTATGGTGAAATGTGTGTCCATTATAGCTTGCTTTGTTTTGATCCCCTCGTTTTCAATTCCTTAGCGAAGGAGGTCGATCTTGTGCGCTTGTAATCTCTTTTGAAATTTCGCGCCAAAAGAGAGGGATGCAGAATTATTATACTGAACCAAAGTATTTATATTAGTACGAACATATAGTATGGACATTCCCTGCCGCTCTCTAGACTGCGACCTCACCCCCTCGTCGGTCCGATTGATGCAGATTGGTTACAGTTTGGTTCTCGAACGTATAGGATTCCGCCGTGATTTTGTTTGCTCCGTCATTTGTTTTTTGGAAATGTCATCTCGCGATCGTTGTATGCAGTGTCCGGGGTGTGACTGAACTTTAGAATATTAACACCATGCAAAGTGATGTTGTTGGAGATTAAGCATTTATTTTAAAACTTCTGTTATTGCAATTTTCGTTCTTTTCACGATTACAAGAGGTTACTAAGGTTTACTAATCCAGTTTTTAAACCGATTCCCATCGTAACAACTATTGAATTTACATGAGACCACACGGGAATTACAAACTTTCAAATAAAAACAAAAACATCAAAATCGGTTAACCCAGTCAAAAGTTCTGAGGCAACAAACATAAAAAATACAGTCAAATTGAGAACCTCCTCGTTTTGGAAGTCGGTTGATAAATAAATGTGCTGTAATTTAATTTCTCCCAATTTTAGAGCACTTGTGCTGAAAACATAAGCAATATTCAAAATTACAATATTTTTGAAAAAAAAAACGAATTTTGAAGCCTTATATCTAAAAAAAATTTAGACATATGGAGTTGGGTGGGCTAAATTGTCTAAGATTTGATATAATCTCAAAATTAAAAAAACCGGACTGCATAAATACTTAACCTCCTTTGTGCCAATTCGGGTAAAAATGTATCCTATGACCAAAATACATCAAACCCTTTAGGCTACAGATCATGCCAAAGAAATAAATAAACATACATACAAACATTCGAAAAAAAAACCCCTAAAGTTTAACTTACTTAAGTTTAGCAATTCTGAGAGCTATGTCGGTTACTTTAGTTCTCCTACGGATCTCCTCGTTTCTGATTCGATGAAGCAGGGAAACTAAGAGCATAGCTTGCTCCATTGCCCTTTGGGTGACCTTGAGCCTTCTTATAAGGCCCATAGTAAGCGACCATGTGTCAGTTCCGTACGTCATCACTGGCAACACACACTGGTTAGAAGATCTTTGTCTCAAGACACTGCAGTATTTGGGACGTGAACATATTGCGAAGCGTCCCGAACGCTTCCCAACCGACTTATATTAGAGTAAACAAAATGTACAGAAATGTAATATTATATAGTTTTATGCTTTTTTGAAAACAAAGTTTGTTTCAATAACTATGCTTTTGGGTTCCTTAAAACGGGACCCTATTACTGAGACTTCGCTGTCCGTCGGTCCGTCCGTCCGTCCGTCACCAGGCTGTATTTCATGAACATGTGATAGCTAGACAATTGAATTTTTTACAGATTATGTTTTTATATTGACGCTATAACAGCAAATACAAAAAAATAAAAAATAAAAATATATTTAAGGTGTTTCCCAAACAACAAACGTGATTTTATTGCTCGATATTGACAACGGCAACTGGTAGACGCATGAAATAGTCACAGAATATTTAGTTATATAATATTCACTTTAACAATAAATCATCATCATTACAGCTCATATACGTCCCCACCGAGGGGCTCGTGCCTACCCTGAATCAGGGCGATTAGGCCTTAGTCGACCACGCGGGCCCAGTGCGGGTTGGTCGACTTTACACACAACCTTCGAGTTTCTTCGCAGGCGTGTGCAGGTTTCCTCACGATGTTTTTCCTTCACCGTTAAAGCAATCGGTAAGTATGTACGTACGTTTTTGAAAAACTCATTGTTACATTGGCCGTCCAGATTTGAACCCGGTACCTCTGGTTAGATGGACCGAGTCGTTACCGGTTGACCCACCGACGCTAAACAATAAATAATTAAATTAAAATAAACAAATATGTAAGGGGACCTCCCATACAACAAACGTGTTTTTTTTTTGCTCTTTTTTACCGATGTTGATAGCGGCAACAGGTATACGCTTGAAATATTCACAGAATATTGAGTTGTATTATTCACTTAAAAAATAAATAATTAAATTAAAATAAAATAATATTTAAGGGGGGCTCCCATACAACAAACGTGATTTTTATAGATAATGGTACGGAACCCTTTGTGCGCGAGTCCGACACGCACATGGCCAGTTTTTTAAATATTTATTTTCTTCTTTAAACTTCTTCAACCTTTTATTGATACCTAAGTCGCTGATACAAAGTTTTAATGCGAAAAAACTGGCTAAGTGCAAGTTGGACTCGCGCGCTAAAGCTTCGGTACACATAACGTTTTAAAAAATCTTTTTTTTTTGTTTATAAACCCTCTTTATTGTTGATTTTTTTTTATTTTTAGTATTTGCTATTATAGCAGCTATATAAATACACACTCTGAAAATGTCAACTGTCGAACTGTTACGATTCATGAAATGCATACAGCCCGCTGACAGACAGAACAAAAAACATGTATTTTGTATGGAGGGCCCCTTATTTTTTTTATTAAATGTATATTTTTTTGTTGTAGCGGCAATACAAATACACACTCTTTGAAAATTAACTGTTTAACTATTGCGGTTCACGAAATAAAAGCCGCTGACAGACAGACAGAACAAACAAAAGTGATTTTTAAAAATGTGTAAAGTGGGCTCCCATACAATGAATGAGAGTTTTTGTATGGGAGCCCAAATAATATATTTTTTTAATTTGTTGTTATAGCGACAATAGAAATACACACTCTGTAAAAAAATACGGTATATGAAATTCAGCCCGCTGACAGACAGACGGACGGATGGACAAACAGCGGAGGTTTAGTAGTAGGGTCCCGTTGGTCACCCTTTAGGTGTACGGAACCCTAAAATCGTTCCGTTAGTTCATCATTTCGTAGGATCATTAATAAAAAGTACTAGGAGAACACAACTCGACCGGAGAGAACTTCGTATCTTTTGCTAACTACTAAAAGATGGTAATGAAACGTAGATACTCACCTTTATCTTGCCGTCTCTTTTCCATGCGCCGTCGTCCTATAGCTCTGTCCCTATATTTAGGGCTGTCACCGCCACAACGGCCGATCCAGCACGGTGACAAGAAATTAATTAGGGGAAGCTTGGGAAAATAATGGTGTGCCGTGATTTTTAAATGAAATTTATTTTCTCCACTTCATTTATTTTCAAGGCGACATGACACTTCGGAAATTATTAGACTTAAGGCGGTGCAAGTAGGTAAGGTTTCATTTTGTTTACCTTCTTATAAGACTTAATTTATTTTTGAAATTGCAATGACTGTGGTAGCAAATGCTTTCTGTGGTTTTCCTTTGTTGGATATTTTGATTGAATTTTCATTTCAATTTACGAATTTATTTATTAATAAATATTTTTTTCCTCACCTTGAAATTGAAACGTAATCTTACAAAGATTTTAACGGCAACCCTCCATCTGACTACAAAATGTAAAAATTTTTTTTTTTCAAGCGACTTCCAAAAAGGAGGAGGTTCTCAATTCGTCTGTGTTTTTTTTATGTATGTTACCTCATAACTTTGGACTAGGTGAACCGATTTTTATGATTCTTTTTTTATTTGAAAGCTAGTGTTTCTCGTGTAGTCCCATATAAATTTTATCAAAATCGGTGTAGTACTTTATTAGAAAATTAACAAAAACCAAAAATAATATTGCAAAACTATACTAAGTTTTTTCGATGGAAGTCGGTTTTTTAACATGTTTAGCGTTTGTTAAACAATTTTTGTTTTGTCTCATGATCAATGTATTCGTATAGGGTAAAACCAGGATAGTTGCCCCAGGGGTATAGTTGCCCCGATTGTAATTACTCTAGTTTCGCGGATGAATGGCATGCTATTTGAATAATATATCGTAAAACTCTCCAAATACCACTAATTTGAACGAGTCTCATGTCTCTGTACGATTGAATGGAAAATGCGATCGAAGTTTTTGTGGCAAAGATGTCCTGTTTCTCGGCTGTACATCTATCCTAAACGTAATTTATATGGATTAGGCAACAGTCCCCTATGTGGCATAGATGTTCCAAAATATAGAGGTTCGCAAAGATCGCTAATACTCTGGAAATGATAATGATAATGTTTTTTACTCATCATAATCTTGTACATAAAAAACCAAAATACCGGCCAATTTTACCAACAAAGTATTTTGCTTTTTGTACTGAGAGTTATGGAGTGATTTCAAAAAGTGTGGCAACTATCCGGCTTTTACCCTATTTCTTGCTTCAAATTCAAATTCAAATAACTCTTTATTGTACATCAAAATAACGATATATGCAAAATTTAAATTAAAAACTAAGAGACGTACAATTTAGGCGGTCTTATCGCTGAGAGCGATTTCTACCAGACAACCCAGTGCTCGGAGAAAAAGCAAGGAGACAGGTAGTACGTGAGCAACAACAAATCTTATCTTCATATCTTAAACAGCATCCATTACTTCGCCGTTAACATCCACAAACGTGTGTTTTGAGATTTTTAATAGGACGCATTTTTTACGGGCGTTCCGTTTATCACCGCCTCATCACAGGCCAGCCTGAAACGCTCGCGCAATGAATAAACCTCAAAAAAATTGTTGGTCGTCCGTCAAAGAGTTGACGTGAAACGATTTTTCTTTTTGCCACTTAACAAGTTTTTATTCACTTTTAGAAGCTCTAAGAACGAGAGGTAGGGTTGAATTTGTGAGTGAACACGTTGGCAATAACTTTGTAAGACTAATGGTATTTTGGTTTGGTTAAACTGAAAGAGTTTGATGACTTGTTGTCAAAAAAATAATTTTGTTTTGGTTTCCTTTAGCAGTGTTAGCTATTATTTTTTAAAATTGTTTAGAATACTGTAAGCAATAACTTTAAGGGAAGCTTTTTTGTTATCTAATTGTTGTACCGTGATTAACGGTTTCACTGACTTAAACATTTCTAACCGTCTCCGTGGCATAATGGTTAGTCTATTCGCTTCACACCAGAAGGTCGCGGGTTCGAATCCCGGTGGGGTCAACTTGTAAGACTCGGTTTGGTTGGTATAAGGGCAATTTCTAAGTCCACCTGGCTAGCTACCACCATCTTATTTAAGTCTTGCCGCCAAACATTAGTGTTAACAACATTGATGTGTTCCGGCTTGAAGATAACATAGCTAGTTCTTCATTGCGTAAGCACGCTTCCATATTCGCCATCATCATCACTAACCATCACGTAAGATGATGCCAAGGGCATATTAATTGCGGATAAAAAAAACGTCAAATCTAATTCTTTTTTTGAGGAAGATTTTTTATTCTCAATTTTTCTAAGTATGTACCATATCTTTCTTAAAAACAGAACATAATTTTGGTTGGAGCACGGGTCTATTCAGAAACCGGTCTTACCATCAGGTGAGATATAGTCAAACGCACTCAATTTTTTAATTAAAAAAAAAGAACTCGGGAAGACTTGCAGGTCTAGTTACAAACCCAAGTGTCAAGGGCCAAGTCCGGGTTTGTGGAGGTTGTAGGTCTAGTTACAAACCCCAGTGTCAAGGGCCGAGTCCGAGTTCGTGGAGGTTGTAGGTCTAGTTACAAACCCCAGTGTCAAGGGCCACGTCCGGGTTCGTGGAGGTTGTACGTCTAGTAAGAAACCCCAGTGTCAGAAGTTTTTCAAGCCGCTATAATAAGACATAATACGGCTTAACGACTGTTATCTAGTGATAGTGACCAGCACCAATGGCAAAGTCGGGTTCGTGGAGGTTGTAGGTCTAGTAACAAACCCCTGTGTCAAGGGCCAGGTCCGGGTTCGTGGAGGTTGTAGGTCCAGTTACAAACCCCAGTGTCAAGGGCCAGGTCCGGGTTCGTGGAGGTTGTAGGTCCAGTTACAAACCCCAGTGTCAAGGGCCAAGTCCGGGTTCGTGGAGGTTGTAGGTCTAGTAACAAACCCCAGTGTCAAGGGCCAAGTCCGGGTTCGTGGAGGTTGTAGGTCTAGTAACAAACCCCAGTGTCAAGGGCCAAGTCCGGGTTCGTGGAGGTTGTAGGTCCAGTTACAAACCCCAGTGTCAAGGGCCAAGTCCGGGTTCGTGGAGGTTGTAGGTCCAGTTACAAACCCCAGTGTCAAGGGCCAAGTCCGGGTTCGTGGAGGTTGTAGGTCTAGTAACAAACCCCAGTGTCAAGGGCCAGGTCCGGGTTCGTGGAGGTTGTAGGTCCAGTTACAAACCCCAGTGTCAAGGGCCAAGTCTGGGTTCATGGAGGTTGTAGGTCTAGTAACAAACCCCAGTGTCAAGGGCCAGGTCCGGGTTCGTGGAGGTTGTAGGTCCAGTTACAAACCCCAGTGTGAAGGGCCAAGTCCGGGTTCGTGGAGGTTGTAGGTCCAGTTACAAACCCCAGTGTCAAGGGCCAAGTCCGGGTTCGTGGAGGTTGTAGGTCCAGTTACAAACCCCAGTGTCAAGGGCCAAGTCCGGGTTCGTGGAGGTTGTAGGTCCAGTTACATACCCCAGTGTCAAGGGCCAAGTCCGGGTTCGTGGAGGTTGTAGGTCTAGTAAAAAACCCCAGTGTCAAGAACCAGGTCCGGGTTCGTGGAGGTTGTAGTTTTAGTAACAAATCCTAGTGTCAAGGGGTAAGTACGGGTTCGTGGAGGTTGTAGGTCTAGTAACAAACCCTAGTGTCAAGGGCCAAGTCCGGGTTCGTGGAGGTTGTAGGTCCAGTTACAAACCCCAGTGTCAAGGGCCAAGTCCGGGTTCGTGGAGGTTGTAGGTCCAGTTACAAACCCCAGTGTCAAGGGCCAGGTCCGGGTTCGTGGAGGTTGTAGTTTTAGTAACAAATCCCAGTGTCAAGGGGTAAGTCCGGGTTCGTGGAGGTTGTAGGTCTAGTAACAAACCCTAGTGTCAAGGGCCAAGTCCGGGTTCGTGGAGGTTGTAGGTCTAGTTGCAAACCGCAGTGTCAAGGGCCAAGTCCGGGTTCGTGGAGGTTGTAGGTCCAGTTACAAACCCCAGTGTCAAGGGCCAAGTCCGGGTTCGTGGAGGTTGTAGGTCCAGTTACAAACCCCAGTGTCAAGGGCCAAGTCCGGGTTCGTAGAGGTTGTAGGTCTAGTAACAAACCCCAGTGTCAAGGGCCAGGTCCGTGTTTGTGGAGGTTGTAGTTTTAGTAACAAATCCTAGTGTCAAGGGGTAAGTCCGGGTTCGTGGAGGTTGTAGGTCTAGTAACAAACCCCAGTGTCAAGAGCCAGGTCCGGGTTCGTGGAGGTTGTAGTTTTAGTAACAAATCCCAGTGTCAAGGGGTAAGTCCGGGTTCGTGGAGGTTGTAGGTCTAGTAACAAACCCTAGTGTCAAGGGCCAAGTCCGGGTTCGTAGAGGTTGTAGGTCTAGTAACAAACCCTTGTGTCAAGGGCCAGGTCCGGGTTCGTGGAGGTTGTAGGTCCAGTTACAAACCCCAGTGTCAAGGGCCATGTCCGGGTTCGTAGAGGTTGTAGGTCTAGTAACAAACCCCTGTGTCAAGGGCCAGGTCCGGGTTCGTGGAGGTTGTAGGTCCAGTTACAAACCCCAGTGTCAAGGGCCAAGTCTGGGTTCATGGAGGTTGTAGGTCTAGTAACAAACCCCAGTGTCAAGGGCCAGGTCCGGGTTCGTGGAGGTTGTAGTTTTAGTAACAAATCCCAGTGTCAAGGGGTAAGTCCGGGTTCGTGGAGGTTGTAGGTCTAGTAAAAAACCCTAGTGTCAAGGGCCAAGTCCGGGTTCGTGGAGGTTGTAGGTCTAGTTGCAAACCGCAGTGTCAAGGGCCAAGTCCGGGTTCGTGGAGGTTGTAGGTCCAGTTACAAACCCCAGTGTCAAGGGCCAAGCCCGGGTTCGTGGAGGTTGTAGGTCCAGTTACAAACCCCAGTGTCAAGGGCCAAGTCCGGGTTCGTAGAGGTTGTAGGTCTAGTAACAAACCCCAGTGTCAAGGGCCAGGTCCGTGTTTGTGGAGGTTGTAGTTTTACTAACAAATCCCAGTGTCAAGGGGTAAGTCCGGGTTCGTGGAGGTTGTAGGTCTAGTTACAAACCGCAGTGTCAAGGGCCAAGTCCGGGTTCGTGGAGGTTGTAGGTCCAGTTACAAACCCCAGTGTCAAGGGCCAAGTCCGGGTTCGTAGAGGTTGTAGGTCTAGTAACAAACCCCAGTGTCAAGGGCCAGGTCCGGGTTTGTGGAGGTTGTAGTTTTACTAACAAATCCCAGTGTCAAGGGGTAAGTCCGGGTTCGTGGAGGTTGTAGGTCTAGTAACGAACCCCAGTATCAAGGGCCAAGTCCGGGTTCGTGGAGGTTGTAGGTCTAGTAACGAACCCTAGTGTCAAGGGCCAAGTCCGGGTTCGTGGAGGTTGTAGGTCTAGTAACAAACCCCAGTGTCAAGGGCCAAATCCGGGTTCGTGGAGGTTGTAGGTCTAGTTACAAACCCCAGTGTCAAAGGCAAAGTCTGCGTTCGTGGAGGTTGTAAGTCTAGTTACAAACCCCAGTGTCAGGGGCCAAGTCCGGTTTCGTGGAGGTTTTAGGTCTAGTTACAAACCCCAGTGTCAAGGGCCAAGTCCGGGTTCGTGGAGGTTGTAGGTCTAGTAGCAAACCCCAGTGTCAAGGGCCAAGTCCGGGGTCGTGGAGGTTGTACGTCTAGTAAGAAACCCCAGTGTCAGAAGATTTTCAAGCCGCTATAATAAGTCATAATACGGCTTAACGACTGTTTTCTAGTGATAGTGACCAGCACCAATGGCAAAGTCGAGATAAATTACACTAACAGTCCAGGTATTCACGCAACCACGTTGCAATGAACTACGACAGCTTCAAATCGAATGTTGTAGTAACTGAAGATAATCTCAAGAATAGGACAAAGTTCAGAAGGAAAAGTAGGAAGGCGCAGACCTCGCGTCTCGATGGGAAAATTCTAATAAGAAGAATATAAAACACAAGGTGTTTCCCGCGTCTTAACCCGCGCGGACAACGTTTCTATGACTATTCGAGGGTGTGCAGTGCGCGAGCGGCAAGCAGCTCGCGAGCGTGAAAAAAAGTAGCCTATGTGTTAATCCAGGTCCTAATCTGTCTACCTACCAAATTTCAGCCTGGTCTGTTTAGTAGTTTTTGCGTGAAGAAGTAACAAACATACACACTCACACACTCACAAACTTTCGCCTTTATAATATTAGTGTGTTATTGGTATCACGCATAAAGTTTCATTCAATAGCGAGTAAAACAAAGAGGAAATCAACGTAAAACTGGGATCATTAGACAAAAGTAGAGTTGGTTGCCTCGACAAACTTTCACCAAACAGCCGCAGCAAATATTTTAAAGGATTTCTCATACATATTAATAAATTACCAAAATGGTCATTGTAAGGACAGTCCGCAACGTTTTTTGCTTTGATTGTAGGTATGGGTCAGATTGTATCCTTAGGAAAAGCTTATCAGTTTGGGTTGATGTTTAGTTTTTAATTTAATCAACGATATCACTATCCTATATCTTATGATATTTCTTATGTTGCCATACCTAATTTACGCATGTTAAAATGTCAACAGGTGACAAATGTCAAACCTGACCTGATACCACACTGCACAATAATGTCCCTCACAATCCTGTCAAAATCAACCTCAAACCCATTCCTATAAGGTTTAAGATCCCACGTATTGCCCATTGAACTGGAAGCCCATTAATATTGACAAGTGCTGAACATCAATTAAATGCACGAACAGATTTATTCGGCGATAAAATAATGGCGTTACGGCAATGATTCGGTGACACGGAACGTAATTGGTACATTGTACGATTGTACTGCATAATTTGTTAGTTGGCTTTTGTTTTTCGGTGTTGACGGTTTTAATGGTGAGAGCTTTTTGTAAGGCTACTACTTTTAAAATTATATTTGGATGTTTCATAGAAGTTGGCTGATCAGGCTGATCGATTTGTTTAAAAAACCCTTTTCGTCGTTTTTCGGTTATAGTGACGTAAAAACAGGTCGTAAAAGAATTGGTGTAGGTCCCGATATCTAGACTTTCTAATCATCATTCCCAAGTGAACCATAGTTAATTCGTTAATATTAGTAGATAATATTAAAAGCGAGCAATACAATATTTTTTAGAGAAGACACTATTTTGAATCCAGAGCGGAACAAAAGATTATAGAGTAAACCCGGAGCGCAGCGAAGTAGAATTCTGAGCGCAGCGAAGTGGAATTCTGAGCGGAGCGAGGGATTCAAAGATACATCATCCAAAGAACACAAAATAGTTGCCGAGTGATACACTATATTTTTCGTCTTCTTCTGTTAAACAAATAAATAAAAGTTGTTTTATGTACAACTATTGAATATTTATGTGAAAAGGCGTTAGAGAAATAGTAGTATTAGTAAAGTAACATATTCGAAATATTTACGCAATTTGTACACAGAACAACTGCATGTGAAGCAATCAAAGACCTGTTTTGGTTATCCAGGCGCCAATCGTCGTTTTCAGAATAGATGTGATGAAAAAACATTGGACTCTTCATAAAATCGATCAGTTGCTTGTACTGACCAATTTGGTACAGAGGATTCAATTTTTTACGATTTGACTATAAGTTAACAGGTCCTTTACTAATTTTGGACCCTGTATAATATGTATAAAAGCATAAGCCAACGGCACGTCAAAGAGTAGTATTTAAACGCAAATAAAAAAAAAAACTATTTTTTGTATAATAAAATAATTCCAATTCCCATCGAAATTACTCATTGCATAGCAAAACACTTACCTCAAAATATAATTAATTAAGCAAAAATTTAAGTTCTTGGCGCACCACTATTTACCTATAAGTATAGCGTTTTATTATTTCTTAAGTCAGATCCGCCACCCAGGAGGGGAAGTGGGGGGTCTTTGCTTCGCGAAGCTCCGCGACGGTATCTATACATATAATAAAACTGTAACGGGGCCGTACGTGTCTGTACTTGAAATATTTTTAGAAAATAATACCTGTGGTGGCAATTACTAACGATATAGAGGCCAAAACAACAACAACTTTTGGAATTTTTGTCTGTCTGTATGTTCGCGCATCACTCAAAAACTACCAAGCCGATTTTGATGAATTTTTGTATGGTAGTTCTTTATAGCCCGGGTTAACATATAGGATATACTTTATTCCGGAAAATTCAAGAGTTCCCGTGGAAAAATTCAAAACGTCCACGCGGATGAAGTCTCGGGCACAGCTATCTATATATATAAAAATGAATTGCTGTTCGTTAGTCTCGCTAAAACTCGAGAACTGCTGGACCGAATTGGCTAATTTTGGTATTGAATTATTTGTGGAAGTCCAGAGAAGGTTTAAAAGGTGAATAAATATGAAAACGCTCGGAATTAAATAAAAAAAAAAATTTTTGGTTCACTTCACACACAACCTTCGAGTTTTTATACATACACTTAAGTAAATTTTTTTTCTGTTCGTTAGTCTCGCTAAAACTCGAGAACGGCTGGACCGATTTTGCTAATTTTGGTATTGAATTATTTGTGGAAGTCCAGAGAAGGTTTAAAAGGTGAATAAATATGAAAATGCTCGGAATTAAATTTACAAAAAATCAAACAATAAAATATCAGTCAGAAAATAATTGGTTTAGAGTTAGGTAGTGTAGTGTAGGTGTAGTGTAGTTAGGGTAGGGTAGGGTAGTGTTCCCATCTGGGCAGATGCCCTCTCACCCCACAACAGGTCTCTCCTGCGTAGGCCGCAGAGAGTCATGGCCACGAGGGCCATAAGAGGTTACTGCACCATCTCCGTTGAGGCGGCGTGCGTGTTGGCGGCAACCCCACCTTGGGAATTAGACGCCGAAATGATGGCTACCACATATAGGAGGTGCGCGGAGGCTAAGAGCCGGGGCCAACCACTGATACCGGAGGAGACGAGACGGCTAAGAGAAATCTCCCGAAAACGGCTTCTTGAAGCTTGGTCTCGACAGCTGGAGGAACCAAGATATGGGCACAGGACCGTTGCGGCTTTTCGACCCATTCTCAACGATTGGGTCGAGAGACGGCATGGTGCACTCTCTTTTCACCTGACTCAGGTGCTCTCCGGGCATGGATGCTTCGGGGGTTACCTGTTTCGGGTGAAGAGAGATCCTACAAGGGAATGTCACCAATGCGGCTGCACCGACGACACTGCACAGCATGCGCTGGAAGACTGCCCAGATGGAGCGGTTGAGCGGGCCGAGCTGGTGTCAGCGATAGGCACCGACCTGTCGCTGCTGGCGGTAGCGGAATCAATGGTCAGCGGAGAGCGATCCTTCGCCGCGGTTTCTGCATTTAGCGGTGCCGTCATGACCAGACGGGAAGAGGCGGAACGGCTGAGAGAGGATAATCCCCTCTCTCAACCAATCAGGCGCAGAAGGGTGGGCCGAAGACGGCTTGCCTACGACCGCCTACCGCCATAGACTGGGAGAGACAGGATGACGGGATCGGGAATAACCCATTATCCAATGGTCCTCAGGACGCTGCCGGCATACCAAGTGTCCACGGTATGCCGGCCACGATGGGATGGGCATCGCGCATAGAGCTAGCAGACTGTTGGCAGGGATTGCGGTTGCAAGTGCTAACGCGCATCCCTGCGATCCCTTCCAATGACAGAGGGAGCGGACACCCCGGTGGTTTTAGTGGGTATACCGACACGTCATGAATCGGGGAGTCCCACACACCTCCACGCGTCGTCCCCGCGGCGCGCGTAGAGACGGTGCGTAAGCATTTCCCCGGGTAAAAAAAAGAAAAAAAAATGGTAGGGTAGTGAGTATAGGGTAGGGTAGTGTAGGGTAGGGTAGGGTAGGGTAGTGCAGTGTAGTGAATGTAGAGTAGGGTAGGGTAGTATAGGGTAAGTTAATGTGTAGGGTAGAGTAGTGTAGGGTAGGGTAGTGTAGGGTAAGGTAGGGTAGTTCAGTGTAGTGAATGTAGGGTAGGGTAGGGTAGTGTATGGTAGGGTAATGTGTAGGGTAGGGTAGTGTAGTGTAGGGTAGTGCAGTGTAGTGAATGTAGGGTACGATAGGGTAGTGTAGGGTAGGGTAATGTGTAGGGTAGGGTAGTGTAGTGTAGGGTAGGGTAGGGTTGTGTAGGGTAGAGTAGTGTAGTGTAGGGTAATGTAGGGTAGGGTAGGGTAATGTAGTGTAGGTTAGGGTAGTGAAGTGTAGTGTAAGGTGGAACGAAGTTCGCCGGGACAGCTAGTTAATTAATAAAACCTAAGCAAGCCTATTTGAGAAGAATAGATAAATTGATGTGCAATCAGTATTTTTGATATGATTCTTATAAATAAATGATGAAAATAAACTGATAAGTGATTAACTAAAAATATTCCATTTTCCATTTCATTTCCACCATTTTTTTATATGACAAGCGTCGGTGGCTCAACCGGTAACGACTCGGTCCCCCTAACCAGAGGTGCCGGGTTCAAATCCGGACGGCCAATGTACCAATGAGTTTTTCGTTTTTTTGCTTTAACGGTGAAGGAAAACATCGTGAGGAAACCTGCACAACACACCTGCGAAGAAACTCGAAGGTTGTGTGTGTGAAGTCGACCAACCCGCACTGGGCCCGCGTGGTCGACTAAGACCCGATCGCCCTAATTCAGGGTAGGCTCGAGCCCCTCGGTGGGGACGTATATGAGCTGACATGATGATTTATATGTTTATTTCTCGACTGTACACAAACACTTTTATAATCTGTAGAAACACAGTAAATTTAATTTAAATTTCATCGATAACAGTATCATCAAAGAGTCTCTGACGAGCTCACAATGTTTTTCGGAAACACCTTCAAACCTGAAGTCCCTCGCAATCTCAACGACCACTCGAAGCCGCACCCCAAAGGCCTCATCCATGCACTAAGAGAGAAGGCTCGACGATACCTTGTGCTGTTTCTGGAGACATCCTCCATCCACGGGCTGAACCATCTAGTGGCGAGAAGGAGGCATCCGCTTGAGAAGTGAGTTTCCAGTTTGATTGTCACATGGCTTTCGAAAAGATTATACGGGAAGATGCTATGCTCGGAGTTTCTCTGCGTGATCGAATCAGAAACGAGGAGATCCGTAGGAGAACTAAAGTAACCGACATCGCTCCCAGAATTGCTGACCTTAAGTGGCAGGGGGCGGGGCACATAGCTCGTAGAACAGATGGCCGTTGGGGCAGTAAAGTTCTTGAGTAGCGACCGCGCACCGGAAAATGTAGCGAAGGCAGGGCTTCCACTCGGTGGAACGATAACCTAGTGAAGGTTTCGGTAAGCCAAAACTACTATAGTGTGGGCGATTATCTAAATTAGTTGACAAAAGTTATAAAATAATTTTGTTAGGACCGACATTATAATGCTTTCAGACTTCACTTTCATACAATGTTGGCATAATATAAATTCTTGACATGTATTTAATTTTGGTGTGTGTTTAAGTAAGGAAAAAATTTATTTTAATATTTTTATTGTAATTATTTTGATTATGTAGGTTATTTTTATATTTATGTCTACTTAATTTTTATTTAACTTTGACATGATATAAGTACCTAATGGATTCTTGATGTGTATCCATTTTTGATATGTTTTTGTTAACTGACGTAGGGAAATTATTTGTTTTAATTTTTATTTAATTCTAACTCCATAAGGTTATTTTAATTTTACAACTATAAAAATTTCTCAACGCAATGTATGTTGCTTAGAAATAAATGAACTTGAACTTGAACTTGAGCCGCTGGACGAAGGCAGCGCAGGACCGGTCGTCGTGGAAATCCTTGGGGGAGGCCTTTGTCCAGCAGTGGACGTCCTTCTGCTGATATGAAGATGATGATGATACGAGACGACTCAAGGCGAACTTGATTGGTCTATTTCTGAAAACTGCCATCGAAACGAAGCTGACTCATAAAAAAAATGCGTTTTTGCTACTAGATTTTGCCCTCGGCTTCACCCGCGTATCTTTTTTTCTTACTCTTTAGTTGGTGCCAGCGACTTTGTGTGAAGGTTGGGTTGGGTAAAGAGCTTTGTTTCCAATACCCTGCGTTAAGTTACATTCGTTGGTGGCGTAATGGCTAAGGCCGCCGCCTCCTGTCCAGGAGGTCGTGGTTCGAACCTGCCACGTACCAATGTGATTTCGAATTTAGATTTCATATGTACGTTTATCCGACGCTCTTACGTTAAAGGAAAATATCGTGAGGAAATCTGCACACACCTGCGCAGAAACTCGCAGGTTGTGTGTGAATTCGACCAACCCGCACTGGGCCCGCGTGGTCGACTAAGGCCCGATTGCTCTAATTTAGGGTAGGCTCGAGCCCCTCGGTGGGGACATATATGAGCTGATATGAATGAAATAAAGTTACATTGGGAAGTAGTTGTATGTTGAATACGCTCAAATTTCAAAATATAGTTTAGAATCGCGACTAGTGAAGTAGGTTTGAACGTAATGTTTTCAAAGAGTTGCTGCATGTAATAAGCGGACGAAAATACCGTTGGTTACTTATTGATCATTTTCTAAGGGGGAGCCGATAGGAATCGTGTTTATATGGTCTCTTCACCACTGATACTCGTAACTTAAACTTACCACGAAATTATGTTTGAAACATCATAATTATTGTACCTAGTATAATTTCATTTTTTTTATTTAATTTGAAATCACATTGGTACGTGGCAGGATTCGAACCACGACCTCCCGGTCTGGAGGCGACGGCCCTAGCCGTTACGCCACCGAAGATGTCAGGATATACTAATAAGTGAATTATGTTATTTCCCACCCTCTCAACCATCTCTGTGTAAAAAATCACAACAATCCATTGTTCCTTTGCGATGTTAAAGAAATTAAACAAAAACAGGGTTTTTTTTAGTTCCCTTAGAAACTGCATCAGACTATGCTATTTTCACGGGATAAAAAGTAGCCTATATCCTTCCCCGTGACACAGGCTACCTGTATGCTAAATTTCATAAAGATTGGTCAAGGCGTCGAAGCGTGAAAAGGTAACAAACAAACAAACAAACACATTTTCACATTTATAACATTATAGTAATATAATATTATAGCAAAGTATATAATATTAGTACTAACATACACTATGGACACTCCCTGCCGCCCTCTAGATTGCGACCCTACCCCCTTGTTACCCACATTGAAACAGATTGGTTACAGTTTGGTTGTCGAAAGTATAGGATTTCGCCGCCATTTTGTTTGTTCTGTCATTCCTTTATTGAAATGTCATTTCTGGCCCGTTGTATGAAGTGTCCAGGGTGATTATAGTAAGGATTAAGTCTCAACTTTCAGACTGCTCTGGCTGAACGTGGTCACTCTCTCCGTTTTCGGCTCCATCTACCTCTCCCGGACCACGTGGACCCGGTACCAGTACTCACCCACCGTGGTGTCCATGGACAGAGACATGCTTGCTTGGAACACCACCTTCCCTTGCGTCACCATATGCCCTCACAAGAAGGTTGACTTGAAAAAGCTGGAGGCTTATATCGCGTAAGTTAGATTCTTTAGTTCTGTATAACTGAATCTTTGTGCTTATAGGGTTCCCTACAAGGTAACGAGACCCTAGTTACTAAGCCTACAGTGTCCGTCTGTCTGTCAGTCCAATTTAAGACTGTATTTTTTTGAACTGTAATAGGTGCCTGGTAATTTTTACAGAGTGTGCGTTATTGGTCCGTATGGCTCCCGGCTTAGAATAGGGCCATCCTATTTCATCCAATAGGTGTCGTAAGAGCCGACTAAGGGACTTAAACCGGAGGATGGGCAGCAGCGTCTTTCCGTGACTTGCAGCCAATCTGCAACACTGCGATCGCGAACCCGCCTGCCAAGCGTGGCGATTACGGCAACACCCCCCAAATGACCGACACAAAGAAAAAACGGCCCCTAGTCCCCGGCGGCCCCGCTATTCCTGGCTCCGGTAGCGGTCAAGGTAACGGCGGGGCATGGGGTGCGAAGAATCCCCGGCAGATGCCAGGCTACCAACACAAAAGACCTCTGGCCCTGGCAACCTACAACACGCGCACACTGCGAACCGACGTAAAGCTAACAGAACTCGAGGAAGCATTGAGCAGGTTACGATGGGACATCGTAGGATTGTGTGAAGTCCGAAGAGAGGGGGAGGACACCATAATCCTTAAATACGGAAACCTGCTCTATTTCCGGGAGGGCGACCAACTGTCCGAGGGTGGTGTCGGGTTCCTAGTCCACAAGTCCCTCATTAACAATGTGGTCCGGATCGAGAGTGTTTCGACGAGGGTAGCGTACCTTATTCTCCGAATTACCAAACGGTATTCGCTGAAAGTTATTCAGGTATATGCACCGACCGCGCAACACTCCGACGACGAAGTGGAGCTCCTATATGAGGATATCTCTAGAGCTCTACATAATAGCTCCCGGACTCAATACACCATTGTTATGGGGGACTTTAACGCGAAACTGGGCAAACGAAGTGATGGTGAGCTGAGAGTGGGGCAATTTGGATATGGAGAGAGAAATGCACGTGGCCAGCTGCTGGCCGACTTTATGGAGAAGGAGGGCCTCTTTATGATGAACTCCTTCTTCAAAAAGCCTAAACAGCGAAAGTGGACATGGTTGCATCCCAATGGCGTAACCAAGAACGAGATCGAATTCATCTTGTCGACAAGAAGGCAAATATTCAATGATGTCTCTGTGATCAACTCAGTCAAAACAGGAAGTGATCACCGAATGGTAAGAGGCACATTGAATCTAAAGACCAAGCTAGAAAGATGTCGACTGATGAAGTCCACACTCCGACCAGCGCCCATCCAGCTCCAAAACCCCGAAAACTTTCAGCTCGAGTTGCACAATCGCTTCGAATGCCTAGGAGACTGCGAGAATGTGGACGATTATAACGACAGGTTCGTGGAAATTGTCCAAACGGTCGGGTCTAAGATTTTCAAAACTTGCCGTTCAAACAGAACCAAAAAAATCTCTGACTTGACCAGCAACCTCATGGAAGAAAGACGCAGATTGGTTTTGCAGTCCTCTGAAGACGCTACTCAGTATCGGCAACTAAACAGGCAGATCTCTAAGTCTTTAACTCGCGATTTGCGCCACTTTAATACAAATTGTATTAAAGAGGCGATTGAAAACAACAAAGGCTCAAAAGTGTTCGCTAGAGATCTGTCTGTTGGTCAAAGCCAACTGACCAAGCTGAAGACTGAGGACGGCAGGATCATATCGTCTAAGACTGAGTTGCTGGAAGAAGTTGAGAAGTTCTACGGACAATTGTACACGACCACACGTCCGCCTGTCAGCGATCTGGCTAAAGACCCAAGAGCTAGACTTACCCGACACTATACCGAAGATATCCCGGACGTCAGCCTGTACGAGATTAGAATGGCTCTTAAACAGCTTAAAAACAATAAGGCACCGGGTGATGATGGAATTACGGCTGAACTTCTGAAAGCAGGTGGAACACCGGTACTTAAAGCTCTTCAGAAATTATTTAATTCCGTTATACTTGAGGGACAAACGCCTAAGGCATGGCACAGAAGTGTGGTCGTGCTTTTCTTCAAAAAGGGCGACAATACCCTGCTGAAGAACTACAGACCCATCTCACTTCTGAGCCATGTCTACAAACTGTTTTCGAGGGTCATTACGAATCGTCTCGCACGCAGGTTTGACGACTTCCAGCCTCCCGAACAAGCCGGTTTCCGAAAAGGATTTAGTACCATAGACCACATACATATGCTGCGGCAGATTATACAGAAGACCGAAGAGTACAATCAGCCACTGTGCTTGGCGTTCGTGGACTATGAGAAAGCCTTCGATTCGGTCGAAACCTGGGCTGTGTTACAGTCTCTCCAGAGGTGCCAAATTGACTATCGATACATCGAAGTGCTGAAGTGTTTGTATGAAAACGCCACCATGTCGGTTCGCCTCCAGGATCAAAACTCGGAACCTATCCAGCTGCAGCGAGGGGTGAGACAGGGAGACGTTATATCTCCGAAACTGTTCACCGCCGCCCTGGAAGATGTTTTTAAGCTTTTGGACTGGGGTGGACTCGGCATCAATATCAACGGCGAGTACATCACCCACCTTCGATTCGCTGACGATATCGTGGTCATGGCTGAGACTATGGACGACTTAGGCACAATGCTCGATGGCCTCAGTAGAGCCTCTCAACAAGTGGGTCTTAGAATGAACATGGACAAGACGAAAATTATGTCAAACGTCCGTGTCATACCTACTCCTCTAAAGGTTGGAGGCTCTACACTCGAAGTTGTTACCGAATATGTATACCTGGGACAAACAGTCCAGTTAGGTAGGTCCAACTTCGAGAAAGAGATCAATCGTCGAATCCAACTCGGCTGGGCAGCGTTTGGGAAGCTTCGCAATATCTTTACGTCCCAGATACCGCAGTGTCTTAAGACCAAGGTCTTCGACCAATGTGTGTTGCCAGTGATGACGTACGGAACTGAGACATGGTCGCTTACTATGGGCCTCATAAGAAGGCTTAAGGTCACTCAAAGGGCAATGGAGCGTGCTATGCTCGGAGTTTCTCTGCGTGATCGAATCAGAAACGAGGAGATCCGTAAGAGAACCAAAGTAACCGACATAGCTCTCAGAATTGCTAAACTTAAGTGGCAGTGGGCGGGGCACATTGCTCGTAGAACAGATGGCCGTTGGGGCAGTAAAGTTCTCGAGTGGCGACCACGCACCGGAAAGCGTAGTGTAGGCAGGCCTCCCACTCGGTGGACCGATGACCTGGTGAAGGTCGCGGGAAGCCGCTGGATGCGGGCAGCGCAGAACCGGTCGTCGTGGAGATCCTTGGGGGAGGCCTATGTCCAGCAGTGGACTTCCTTCGGCTGATATGATGATGATGATGTGCGTTATTGTAAGGAATTTAATAACGATAAAAATAAAGTGTCAATAATCCAAGGCGAAGCCCGGAGCGTCCCTCCTGCAAAGACACTGACGTCAAAACTAAACATGCCAATATCTCTGTAACTAACCCTCGTGTTTGGACACATTTATGAATCTAAGCGCTTGGGAGGTCAAATATTTAGAAGCTTAATATATCTCTGTAACCACCGAGTGGGAGGCCTTCCTACGCTACGTTTTCCGGTGCGCAGTCACCACTCGAGAGCTTTACTGCCCCAACGATGCCGATGACCTGGTAAAGGTCGCGGGAAGCTGCTGGGTGTGGGTAGCGCAGAACCGATCGTCGTGGAAATCCTTGGGGAGGCCTATGTCCAGCAGTGGACGTCCTCCGGCTGATATGATGATGATGATATCTGTAAGCGTTCATCGTAGATATATCGTTATTTCAATTAATTAAAAATTTAGCACTAAAAGCGACTCGCTGATATAAACGTTTCACGTTAAACCAACTGCCGTGGGCCCCAGCGGAGCCCCTCCCTAATTTTCTTTTTGCTCTACCGTAAAAGCGGCAATGCATAAGATAAGCATGTGAAACACGAAGTAACTAGTATCTTATCTGTGGTGAAACTTGGTTCGATTGTAGTACTCATTCTAAAATAAAATAACTTGTGCTAAAGAGTCCGAACTGAATGATAAACAATGCATTTTTATTCTGTCGCTTGCGTTGATGTATTTTATTTCAAACTAGCTGTGCCCGCGACTTTGTCCACTTGTAGGTTTTGAATTTTCTCACGGGAACTCTTGTATTTTCCGGGATGAAAAGTATCCTATTGTTAACCCGGGCTATACGGAAAAACCATACAAAATTTTATCAAAATTGACCTTGTAGTTTTTGCGTGATGCGCGAACATACATACAGACAGACAAGAATTCCAAAAGTGGTTGTTTTGGCCTCTATGTCGTTAGTAATGTCCACCCAGTTATTATTTTACAAAAATATTTCATGTACAGACACGGCCCCGTTACAGTCTTATTTATGTATAGATATATAAGGTGTAACAAAATTAGCTGAAACTATTTTAACTGGTGCTTCTACCCATGAAACTGAACAACTTTCCCCATGGAACCCATTGTCAAATAGCAAAGAAAAAATTTGGCTCTCTCATACTAACTCGATCAGCCAACTTAGTATGGGAAGTTCAAATTTTCTTTTGAAATTTGACTATAGGTTCCATGGGGAAAGATGTTCAGTTTCATGAGTAGAAGCACCAGTTAAAATAGTTTCAGCTTATTTTGTTAGACCTTACATAATATTATGAATTAAGCCAAATTACTTAACCTAACCTAAACTGTGTGGTGGTTCGGAGACTCACGCGAGAACGGCTTGCACTTGGCCGGCTATCTATACTTATATTATGAAGAGTAGTCGTAATGTTTGTATGTAACAGTTAATCTTCGAAACTACTGATCCGATTAAAAAAATATATTTCACCAATAGTTCGAATGGAATTTCAAGATGAACAGAGGCTAAAAAACCACGCTCACTCTCGATATTAAAGGAAGCGAAGCCGCGTACAACAGCTTGTTTTAGGATACGTTCGTTTGTTTACCACTTTTTGTGTTACTTTCTGCCCCAATACAAGAAACCTGTCAAGTACGAGTCGGACTCGCATTTAGACATTTTTAGCCATAATGTCAAAGTATATATATTAATCACTAACATACAGTATGGACACTCCCTGCCGCTCTCTAGATTACGACCTCACCCCCTCGTCACCCAGATTGATACAGATTGGTTACAGTTTGGTTGTCGAACGTATAGGATTTCGCCGCCATTTTATTTGTTCCGTCATTCCTTTTTTGAAATGTCATTTCTGGCTCGCTGTATGAAGCGTCCAGGGTGTGATAATGTCATAAGACAATGTACTTTTTCAGTGAATCGCCAGAAGCCGACAAAGAGAAACTATCTACATTCATACTAGCCTTAGCGAATGGTACTTATGAGAACTTCGAAGACATCCCCGAATACGACGGCATCCCTTCTGAAGACTACATGGATCTGATCTTGAATCTGACGAGCAGCTTCACACCCTCCCTCACTATTGGAGCTTTTGGCATCAGCCTGACGATTGTGCCCACCATCACCGAGCTGGGACTGTGCCACGCTATCAACTCTAAAGTGGCTTACTACAATTCGCCCGAGTGAGTTCAAATTTTTCGTGTTTATTATACTTTTGACGATAATAACAATAGTTATTTGTTCTAGAAAAGCGTAGGTGGCTCAACCGATAAAGACTCGGTCCTTCTAACCAGAGGTACCGGGTTCAAATCTGGACGGCCAATGTACCAATGAAATTTTCAAAACTTACGTACATACTTACCGATTGCTATAACGGTGAAGGAAAAACATCGTGAGGAAACCTGCACTCGCCTGCTAAGAAACTCGCAGGTTGTGTGTGAAGTCGACCAACCCGCACTGGGCCTGCGTGGTCGACTAAGGCCCATTCTCCCTAATTCAGGGTAGGCTTGAGCCCCTCGGTGGGGACGTATATGAGCTGATATGATGATATATGATGAATAGGTATGCTACAGGAATTATGCATGTTTCCGAAATAAAAATTAGCCAATGTGTTAATAAACCTATACCGATACCTATTCCATCCAAATCCGTTTGGTCGTGTATGCGTTAAAATGGAACAAAAATACGAAGATACTTTCACATCATCATTACAGCTCATATACGTCCCCACCGAGGGGTCGAGCCTACCCTGAATCAGGGCGATTAGGCCTTAGTCGACCACGCGGGCCCAGTGCGGGTTGGTCGACTTCACACACAACCTTCGAGTTTCTTCGCAGGCGTGTGCAGGTTTCCTCACGATGTTTTCCTTCACCGTTAAAGCAATCGGTAAGTATGTACGTAAGTTTTTGAAAAACTCATTGGTACATTGGCCGTCCAGATTTGAACCCGGTACCTCTGGTTAGATGGACCGAGCCGTTACCGGTTGAGCCACCGACGCTTTTTAGCCACCGACGCTTTTTCAAACGCTTCACATAAATATAATTAATACAAAAATCTGAATCAGTACAACACAGACGCGTGATCTCCTGATACTAGGTCAGTTACCAAGTAGTTCTTCGATTTTATATTTCAGATATGTTTCGGCTAATAGATGGGATATTTTGAAAACTTACAATGATACCTTTTTCGTTCATCCATTAGACGGTGAAGTATTTGCACAAGTGATTAATGTATCTACACCATACGATGTAAGTTTATCATCATCATAACAATATTAATTTGTTACATGAAATTTTGGTAAAATTTGAGCCAAACGATTGGTTTTAGGTGTTTATACATGGACCTCTGGAAATGCCAGACATATCAACCAAACATCAGTATTCGGATGAGGGCTTCTACATGAAGCTCTATGTAATAGCATCGACGATATACACCGCACCAGAAGTCGCTACGTATATCCTTTAATTATTTCTTATTCTGTTTTGTGATGCATGGACGTTCTTTTTCTTTTATAATTAAAATCGAGTGCGTTTGGCTGCACCTCACCTCATGGTAAGTGCCGATTAAGGTAAGTTTATCGGTTTGGGTATATGAAACTTTCATTAAATAGAAGTAAAAACACTGCTCGATACACAAAAAATCACATCATTGCATATGCAAGCAAAATCACAAGAAAGTTAAAATTATTGAATATCACAGTTTTTAAGGATAGGAAAACATAAATTTTTCGCATCGATGGCGTATAATAATCAAGGTATACATTTGTGTCAATTCCAGTTCAATATTCATAAAAAAACATTTGAAGTATTAATGCTGTAAGTGCAACTTTTCTTGTTTTCCGTTGTCGTGACTTCCTACTATCATGTGACTATCATGGTTACCCGTGTCATCATAGCAGATATTCAATTGCAGGTAGTAGTTTACAGTGTATATTTGCAGGTTAAGCGTGGCACAGAGGCGCTGCCGCTTCCCCCACGAAAACCCTCTACAGCATTCAGCAGTTTACACCTACAACGCCTGTCGCATGGAGTGTCGTATCCGTCTTTGCTTCAAGTACTGCCAGTGTATTCCGTACTTCTATAGGCGATTTGGTACGTTTTTTGTCTATGTCTATTACTAAGTCAACTCTTCTTGCTATTGGCACAGTCCAATGGAGACGTCTAGACAGGGCAATCGTGCGGGGGCCAAAGGGATACAGGGGAGATCACAGGGCAATTGTACAGGGGCCAAAAGGAACAGGGGAGATCACAGCGCAATCGTGCATGGGCCAAAGTGATACAAGGGAGATCACAGGGTAATCATGCACGGGCCAAAGTGATACAAGGGAGTTCACAGGGTAATCATGCAAGGGGCAAAGGGATACAGAGGAGATCACAAGACAATCGTGCAGGGGCCAAAGGTATACAGGGAGATCACAAGACAATCGTGCAGGGGCCAAAGGGATACAGGGGAGATCACAGGGCAATTGTGCGGGGAGATCAAGCCCCAAGCTACGTAGTCATCGTTGTTCCGAAGATGAGGACATTCATTTAAATCTATACGCTCTGGGGGTAGCCCAGCAGCACTAGCCCAGTGATAATAGTGGTTTTGGCGTTGACGCAGACATCAAAGGCATTGGACCACTGAATGTCTTACACCATTATTTTTCATTATCTTTATCATCGTTTATTATTTATTATCGTCTTACTTTAAAGTTTAATAAACGACGTAAAATATTCTGGAACTTTTGAATTTTTTTACGATTCTGGTCAATTTACACCCAAAGCACAGCACAAAGTAACCCAGTAATATTTTGTCTTAAGATTTTATAACATATTTTAATGTTACAGACAACATACTTTTTTGACAGGAAATGAAAAAGTTTGCGATGTGCAAGGCATGCGCTGTTTATCAAAATACAAAGGTAATTTCTTGTTTTTTGAGTTTGTTACAATTTTTTTTTCTTATCATAGTATTGTATCTAAATACCGTGAATACATCGTCTTGAAAATTTTAGAGGAGCTGATACAACTAACAGAGAAAAATGGCAAGAAACTCAACTGTGGTTGCTACCCGATCTGCGATGACGTTAACTATGTTATTCAGTCATATGTAGGTATTATTTATAGGCACTACATTTCACTACTTAGCACAGATGATATTTCTAGTACTATCTTATTATTATTATTTTGTAACTGTACGTATGTACTTAACTTTAATATTTGTGTTATATGCAATGTAGAGTTTATAAACAAACAAAAAATTTTTAATATCTTTAGTTCTATGCATGAAGCTTTTTATTTTACATTTTGTAGTTATTTGAAACAATATTTTTGTAATTATATTTTGATCCACAATTGGAGTTTATTCTTTCATAGTATTGTTAGTAATATTGTGTTAGTTAATAATTGTATAAATTTTTCATTTTTGTTACTAAACTTGCTTTTAAGTCATTGAAGACCAAACTGTTTCGTTTTTTTTTAATTTTGTTTATTTTAATGTCTACGTTGGAATGCGCACATACTCTTTAGGTTCCAGTAGAATATCGGCGTTGCAAGTTTGTACCAAGTACTATAACTATTGCTACAAACCAATAAAGCTGAACCGGTGCAATTTCAATGCACAGAAACAGCTGTCAGATTTCCATTGTTTTAGCTTATTTTTAGTTTTATTTTTAGTTTATCCTTTTATATTGCTGTGTATTGAATAAAAGCATTTATCTGTCTATCTATCTATCAATAATTTGTTAAACATATTTATTTTATATTTTTGATTTTAATATATTTTTTGTTGCTGCAGGTGCTGCAAGAATGGTTATTCGGAACTAACCTACAGTGGGGAATCGTAACATATCCCAGAATGAGGTACAGACGAGACATCATTTTCGGTTTTACTGATGTACTAGGTGAGTCTCACTACTTTCACTGTTATTTCCTGTATCCTAGTAGAAAAGGGCTATCAACGGTTTGTGCTTTTATTCGCTCCGGTGCCAGGTATCTACTACCAACCCAGCTTGTCTTTCCGTTTAGTTTGTTTTTATTCTCCGACGCAAAGAGAGGTGTCTTATAAGTTTAACGTATGTATATGTGTACCTGTCTGTGGCCCCGTAGCTCCCAAACAGATGAACCGATTTTGTCTTGATCGAGAGAGGTCTCAGCTATGATTTAAGAGAACCTGTTCAACCATTTAAAGATCATCAGCTCTTTTCTAGTTTATAAAAGGATGTGAGCAATTTTCACAGGTCTGATCGATTCTAAATTTATTATATCGGCATACTTCAATGATAGAGCAAGAATATGGCAATTTTGACCTGATAATTATTGCAGGATCACCTAGAATTTTCAGGATCCCAACTTCTTACCAAATTACAGCAGAGGTTCCTATTGTGTTTTGGCTCATTGGAATAGTTTCAACAAATAAGTGATAGATGGTAAAGAAGGGATGTGTTTTTGATGTGCAACATCTTTACTCTCGCTTTCCTGCAATTTGTGGGAGTGATTTCGTGAAATGGGACGGAAATATGTAACAGTAACGTTTTTTAATTCTCGAAAACTAAGGTTGTCATATCATAGCCATGCCGCCTAGTGTGATGGCAAAGGCAAAGATGACATACTACTATTCGAAGGGTCGACCCGTGAATGTACGCCCCGATAATTAATTAATTTCATAAGTATTTTGTCACATGTCATAATATGCGAGTACTGTAGGTCTCGTTTTTTATTTTAAATACTAGCAGCGTGTAAAGATAAGATCTTGCTAAAATCATTTCGTTGTTGCAAGTTATGATAATTATCATCAATTCATCAATTATTACAGTTCGTATTGCCTCCCCCCCTGAACATATTCGTATTTAATTATATCTAGTATTTAATATAATTTTGGTACCTGCATTTCAGTGTCAGTAGGGGGCATGGCCGGCCTCTTCCTGGGTTGCAGCGTGCTCAGTTTTATGGAGATAGTCTACTTCCTCTCTTTGCGGCTCTTCTGTTACGCACACACTGGCATTAAGAAGTAGATGCAGTTACGCTGTTGATACGTTGTGGAGATATTGCAAAAACCCGTCAAGTGTGAGTGTGCGAGTCAAACTACCTACCACAACGCTGGGAATCCTAGCGTGGAACATGGGTCTTACTACTAAGGAATACTACTTTATTTGTACTAACATGCACTATGTAGTAAGTAGTAAATAAGAAACTGTGACCTAGATCCAAATAAATTTTAATCTAAATCTGAGTCTGAATCTGAATCTGAACCCGAACCTGGACCTAAACCTGGAACTGAAACTGGACCTGAACTTGAAACTGAACCTGGACCTCGACCTGGACTTGAACCTGGACCTGGACATGGACCTGGACCTGAACCTGGACCTGAACTTGAACCTGGCCCTCGACATGGTCTTGAACCTGGACCTGGTACTGGACCTGTACCTGGACATGGACCTGAACCTGGACCTGGACCTGGACCTGGACCTGGATTAAACCTGGACCTGAACCTGAATCTGACCAAATCTTTATCTAAATCTCAATCTAAACTCACGCACCTACCGAGGAATCCCTACCGCCACACCTCTCCACACAAGTATACAACACACCAACAACAAGTATAAAAATGATAAAGTATATTCATTTAAAACAATAGACATCAACGCAAGTGACGGAAAAATGTTTTTTTCATGTACAGTTTCAACTCTTTAGTGCGAGTAAGACTCACGTTTGGTCGGTTTTATTTATTTTCTATAATTACATCAAGTCTTATGCTTTTATGTCATACTACTTTTATGTCATACTACTTTTATGTCATACTACTTTTATGTCATACTACCTTTACGTCATAATACTTTTACGTCATACTACTTTTACGTCATACTACCTTTACGTCATAATACTTTTACGATAGGGCAAAAAATCTTTTAAAAAACCACCTTTCTTGTATGGGAACCCCTAACATTTTTTAAATTGTTAGGGTGGTACCCTAATCCGTACCCAAAGGGTAAAAACGGGACCCTATTACTGAGACTTTGCTGTCCGTCTGTCTGTCTGTCTGTCTGTCCATCCGTCTGTATGTCACCAGGCTGTATTTCATGAACCGTGACAGCTAGACAGTTGAAATTTTCAAAGATGATGTTATTCTGTTGCCGCTTTATCAAGAAATACTAAAAAATAGTATAAAATAAATATCTAACGGCTTCCATACAACAAACGTGATTTTTTTGCTCGTTTTTGATAACGGCAACAGGTAAATGCTTGAAATATTCACAGAATATTTAGTTATATATTCACTTCAAAAATAAATAATTAAATTGAAATAAAACAAATATTTAAGAGGGGCTGCAATATAACAAACGTGATTTTTATAAATAATGGTACGGAACCCTTCGTGCGCGAGTCCGACTCGCACTTGCCCGGTTTTTATAATTTGTTATTAAAATTTATATTTAAATAAAAGAAAAGCTGACTGACTGGTATATCCATGCACAGACGAAACTAATGAACGAATTTCGCTGAAATTTGGAATACAGAAGGTTATAAAAACGTAGGCAACCGCTAAGAAAGACTTTCGGGAAATTCCCACGGGAACACCAAAAAACGGAATCTGCGCCCCTGCGCGGGCACCCCCTAGTCCCCTAATAATAACACATATTTTGACAAAATTTCAGCTGATTTCATCATGGTTAGAAAGATACAGTTTTTAAAAGTCGGACATCAAGGATGTCAAGGATTAAATTTGAAGTTTTTTTTTGTTTGTTTTGTTTCTATATATTTAGTACTGTAATAACATTTGCATGCTGTTGTTTTATATGGCTAAACAAGTGATTCCTACTTTAATAACGAACATCATTTTACTTACTGTACCTTGTTTAAAAGCACATAAATACTTACTTACTTACTTACTTACTGACAGACAGGCTCAGCAATAGGGTCCCGTTTCAGGTACCATGGTACGGAACCCTAAAAATTGTGGTGATGCTTCTTACACAATTACACACAGCAACGTTAAACTCACAATCCTACATTTGCTTCTCCGTAGTTAGCAATAAGTAGACAACTCTTCCCTAAGCGTACGCACCCATACCCTTCCCTAAGCGTACGCACCCACACCCTTCCCTAAGCGTACGCACCCACACCCTTCCCTAAGCGTACGCACCCACACCCTTCCCTAAGCGTACGCACCCACACCCTTCCCTAAGCGTACGCACCCACACCCTTCCCTAAGGGCATGGGTCGCTCCGATAAAGGATTTTACAGGTCTTGATTGACCTAAATCCATGGGGGAGTTTCAGTGGGTAGGTTCAGCCTTCTGCTGGGAGTCCCACATAACCAGTACAGCCGGGCTGTATTGGTATGCATGAGCATCTCTCCCCCTCCTTCCGAATAAGGAAAAAGAAATGTATTGCCACTCCAAAAATAACATGTTTTTTCCACAAAACACAGCGGATTCTCGAGTTTGTGGTTATGACGTGTTTATGCCTATGTACGATGATGACGCAAACAAATCAAAATGTATGTGTCGCAGGCATACTGTATGATTCGTCATTTTACATAATGTCACACAAATTATATAAGGTATAACAAAGTTAGCTGAAAATATTTTAACTGGTTTTGAGATTTGACTATGAGTTTCATGGGGAAAGTTGTTCAGTTTCATGGGTTTGCACCAGTCAAAATAGTTTCAGCTAATTTTACTAGACCTTATATAATGGCGAGGGCGGAAAGCCTCGCTTAGCGAGGCTCTTTGACAGTTAAATCAATCAAACCTGACCGAACCTAACATCGCTCGCTTCGCGAGATCATTTTCATTTGTAATAATATGTGTGTGATTGCAGTGACAAATAAACGTGTTATCTATCTATCTATCTACAATCTGCCGTACGGCATTTTGACAATTCGCCTGACTCGGCATTTTACAATCTGCGTACAGAATTTTACAATTTGCCTGACCGTTTATATACGGACGAATTATTACAATTTGCCTGGCTCGGCATTTTAAAATCTGCATACAGTATTTTACAATTTGCCTGACCGGTTAAATACGGACAAATGCCTGGCTCGGCATTTTATAATCTGCGTACAGAATTTTACATTTTGCCTTACTGTTTACATACGGACGAGTTATTACAAATTGCCTGAATCGGCCTACGGCATTTTACATGTTGCTTGACCGTTTACATACGGACGAATCATACATTTTGCCTGCCACATAATATGCATGATTCAGAATGTACCTACCTTGCTGGATGTCAACATGAATCACTATACTCCTTTCGCACCTAACCTTGATAGGAATTTACTTTTTAAATTAACTCTTTTGTTCCATTATAGTAACGTATAGGTGTAAGTCACAAAAAAAATGTTTAAATAAAATTACAAAAAAACTAATTTTAATAAATAAAAGTAGATAAATAAGTTATTTGTAGATTTCGGTGACATACACTGTTTTTTAACCATAATTGATAAGCCCTTGACGTCATCTCACCTGATGGTAGGTGACGATGATGCCAAAGATAGAAGCAGGCTTATCAAAATTCCCCAACGCGAATGGGGAACTGGCTATCTTATCTTCATGCCGGAACACATCAATGCTGTCAACATTTGTAACTGCAACAAGACTTAGATAACATGATGGTAGTTAGCCAGGCGAACTTAGAAAATACCCTACCACCAACCAAACCGAGTCTTACAAAGTTGGACCCTGTCGGGAATCGAACCTGCGACCTCCAAGTGTGAAGCGAATGGACTAACCATTACGCCACGGAGGCGGATGAATTCATGTGTGTATAATACGATCGTATTAATTAGGTTCGAAAGTGCTACAGGGTTCAGTACAACATTGGTCGGTAAGTAAGCAGTGATCGGAATATGTATAGTATACCTAAAGTTTGTGACACACAACCCCAGCAAAGTATATATATTAGTACTATGGTAACATAAAGTATGGACACTCCCTGCCGCTCTCTAGATTGCTACCTCACCCCCTCGTCACCCAGATTGATACAGATTGGTTACAGTTTGGTTGTCGAACATATAGGATTTCGCCGCCATTTTGTTTGTTCCGTCATTCCTTTTTTGAAATGTCATTTCTGGCCCATTGTATGTAGTGTCCAGGGTGTGACCCTAGCAACCTCATGGAGAGCGGCAACCCTACATCTCACAAATGGAAGGAAGACATAGAACGCATAGGAAATCCTCCCCCAGGCACAGATGAGATTCTAGTTCCTTCGTAACCTCAGGCACCTTTTAATGCTGACGGTACAACCAGGCTAGCCGGCCCCAAGGGTCACAAGTTCTCGGGAGGATATAAAATGGAGTTGTTCAAACTACCAAATAAGTATTAGATAGATAGATTTCAGAGCCCACACAAGCAAAAAAAAAAGGAAATACAATGCAAGAAAAAAATTAATTAATACTACTTATTTTAAAAGCTTAATAACTATTAAATATAAGGTGGGCTAGGAAAATCACCACGCTCAGCTTGAATGCTACGAAACCTAAGATTCTTAGCATTCTATTTAAATCGAAACAAATTATGGGCCACCCTAAGTTTTGACAGTACATTTTCATACAAAGAGGTGGGTCCAAACAACCACGGTTATTTTTTGTCTATCAAGAAAAATAATATTTTTTTTCACTTTTTCTAATTTTTAGTATTTGTTGTTATAGCGGCAACAGAAATACATATTCTGAAAAAAAATAACTGCCTGCCTACCTATTACGGTTTATGAAATACAGCCCGCTAACGGACGGACAAACAGACAGACAGCGGAGGCTTAGTAATAGGGTCCCGTTTGTCACCCGTTGGGTGAGCGGAACCCAAACGAAGGAAAAATAACGGCCGACAAATGTGCCAATTGCTCAATAATAGCTGATAGGTCAGGGGGTTTTAACCTACCTACAGGAAAAGAAGGATTAATCGACATTTATTATATTTGGAGGAAAATCCATTTATAGGTTTCAAACTATATTATAAATAATAATATATTACTAATATACTATGGATATTGTTTTTCCGAAATAAAGCTTATTATTATTATTATTATTATTATCCTGAGTTTCATCGATGATTTTAATGAATCATCATTACAGCTCATATACGTCCCCACCGAGGGTCTCGAGCCTATCCTGAATCAGGGAGATTAGGCCTTAGTCGACCACGCGGGCCCAGTGCGGGTTGGTCGACTTCACACACAATCTTCGAGTTTCTTCGCAGGCGTGTGCAGGTTTCCTCAAGATGTTTTCCTTCACCGTTAAAGCAATCGGTAAGTATGTACGTAAGTTTTGAAAAACTCATTGGTACACTGGCCCTCCAGATTTGAACCCGGTACCTCTGGTTAGAAGGACCGAGTCGTTATGTACGTAATTATGTAAGTATGTTCCTAAGTTTTTTTGAAAAACTCATTGGTACATTGGCCATCCAGATTTGAACCCGGTAAATAAATAATTTTAATGAATATACAATTTTAACTACACCATATATTTACAGTCTTGGCACAAGCATAGTAATATTTTTTTTTTATTTGTAACTGCTCAGTAATACAGTTTTTTTGTAGTAAGCCACAAATTCACATACAAAAACTAAAAACCGACTTCAAAATGAAATTCACTCAAAAGTATGAAATAATATTAATATACTTAAATACACGACATTAACCAACAATAACGAAATCAAAGGTGGGTACGAATTAAATTAGGTGCCTAAATTTATTTTTGAGGTCGGTACCAGCACACAGCTACTTACGTATCAAATGTTTTAGATTCGATTAGCATTGCTGACACCGACCTAAAAAAAAAATTTAGGTCCCTAATTTAATTCGTACCCACCTTTGATTTCGTTATTGTTGGTTAATGTCATATATTTAAGTATATTAATATTATTTCATACTTTTGAGTGAATTTCATTTTGAAGTCGGTTTTTAGTCTTTTAAACTTTTATTTTTATTTTATTTATTTTTAGTGATAATGCTATTTACCTAATAACGTTAAACCCAATCACCCACTCGCCAATAGGAACACTCAAATCATAATACATGTGTTTCATCAGTTAAGTTAAGTTAAGTTAAGGAGTTAAAACTTCCATCATCAGCTCATCTGAATAACCTAAAAGAATATAACTATCGGTCTATACGTACCTACGTATCTACGTAAAATATTTGAAGAATTATCCTCCAACTCCTAATCGTTAAGGAGTTGTACCTTCCTTCATCAGCTCATCATCATGAGATGACAACTGCCAGACGAAAATACTTTCATTATTTTAGAAAACACAAGAAACACGTAAAACGTGCCTATAAAATTTTAGGGTTGCCCTCGATTTCCCTGGGATTCCATCATCAGATCCTGACTTGGTGACAATGGGACCCCCTCGAGAGTATACTCTTTCGAATAAAAAAAGAATTTTGAAAATCAGTTCACAAACGGCGGAGATATCGCGTAACAAACATACAAAAAAAAAAACAACATACAGTCGAATTGATAACCTCTTCCTTTTGGAAGTCGGTTGAAAAGGCGGTGCAATTCAGGGTTGCCAGACGAGTGCAAGTGAATTATCGTACCGGTATTCGAAAATTATCGTACCAGATCAAAAAATATCGTACAACTGACAGAACCGCGCGAAACGCGCTATTTCGCAAAACAACTGAAACAAAACAAATGAAAGATTTATTTGTAAAAAAAGTATATTTATTTGTTTTATGAAAGAGTAACTAAATAACTTAAATTTGAATCTAAGAAATAAAAATAAATGAAATGAACTATATCATTCTCTCATCTTTATCTTTACGTCCCAGATACCGCAGTGTCTTAAGACCAAGGTCTTCGACCAATGTGTGTTGCCAGTGATGACGTACGGAACTGAGACATGGTCGCTTACTATGGGCCTCATAAGAAGGCTCAAGGTCACCCAAAGGGCAATGGAGCGAGCTATGCTCGTAGTTTCTCTGCGAGATCGAATCAGAAACGAAGAGATCCGTAAGAGAACCAAAGTAACCGAAATCGCTCTCAGAATTGCTAAACTTAAGTGGCAGTAGGCGGGGCACATTGCTCGTAGAACAGATGGCCGTTGGGGCAGTAAAGTTCTCGAGTGGCGACCACGCACCGGAAAGCGGCCTCCCACTCGGTGGACCGATGACCTGGTGAAGGTCGCGGGAAGCCGCTGGATGCGGGCAGCGCAGAACCGGTCGTCGTGGAGATCCTTGGGGGAGGCCTATGTCCAGCAGTGGACTTCCTTCGGCTGATATGATGATATCATTCTCATTCATTCGTTGATTTGGTAGATTCGACCATAGACATTAATTTTGACTTTAAGATGATTTTAAGGCACTGGATACTAGTCTTATCACCCCACTTCGGAGAAGGGTTGTAAATTATCGTACTTTGAGGTACGATAATACATATTGTATCGTACATCGTACCAGCGTCGAAATTATCGTACATGTACACTGCAATGGGCCCGTTCTAAGAATTGCAAGTAGTCAATGAAGGAACATTGTAAGTAAGTAAGTGATAGATCACATAATGGACCCTTTCTAGCACACCAATATAGAATAAAAGAAAACAAATAAATGTATATTTTAAAACCCCAAAATTATATTTGCAGTATGTAACATAACATTTTGTATGGAAAATCTATGAACTTTTTTAAAATCAAACTGCACACCTTAAGTTAGTCGACTATTAATTACTTCTAAGTTAAGAAAGTCTATTTAGCTGTGATAGTTTTACTTTTAAATTGATTACATATCCTGCTATTAACATTTTTTTTCAGCTAGTGGGGGAGGGGGGGGCACTTGACTCAAACAAAAATATAACCCTCAGTAGTTTTATACCTATTTAACGATACCCTACACGATAGGGTACGTCAACAAAAAAATAACCCCCTGTTTACATGTCCCCTCCAGGTACCCTAATTTTTTTTTCAATATTTTATTGTACCACTTTGTCGGCGCGATTAATATGTATACCTATGCCAAATTACAGCTTTTAGTACTAAAATAAAATAGTCTCTGAGCTAAGCCGCGGACCTAGGGACAGACAGACAGACAGACCGACATGGCCAAACTATAGGGGTTCCTTGTGGACTTCGGAACCCTAAAAAGCAGATTGTTTGTACATTATACTCATGTCTGAAATTTGCTTAGATTTGTTACCTATGTTATACTTAACTAGCTGTCCCGGCGTTCACGTTCCGCCTTACACTACACTACACTACACTACCCTACCCTATCCCACCCTACCCTACACTACACTACACTAAACTACCCTACCCTACCCTACCCTACATAAGAACCTTCTCCTGACAATAACGAACTCGACAAAAAAAGAATTAGCGAAATCGGTCCAGCAGTTCTTGAGTTATAAAATTACAACGAAAAGTGGCATTGATTTTTATATATTTAGATTATGAATTTATATTAATTACGAATTAAACAACGAATATATTAGTGAGTATATTGAGTACCATTTCTCATTCCAAAGACTCAGTATAAACATGTGCTGCTGTGATCATCTGACATTGGATGAATTACTGATCAGCAGTCATTGGAAGAATAAAATTACTGGCAGGAAGCAGTAAATATATCAATTACTTAAACTGAATCAACTATCAGTGGAGCGCCTACAAATACGAAGCAAACAGGAAAACGTGTATTTTACACCAATGTACAGTATGATATTTTATTAAATTAGATTTTTAAATAATTGTTAGAAAAGTGGCAAAAGGTCTACCGGCAGTTTTATCACTCCACACACAGTTTACAAATCAAATCAAATCAAATCAAAACATTTATTTCGGACAACGTAATCCATAGAGTGTTAGTACAAGAAAATATTATAAATAAAATAAAATTAGGGTTAGTAAGGTTACACAAATTAAAAATAATAAAATTACTTTACATGCAGCCGTACCAATTGCCACAAGATAGGGCAGTCGGGTCGGCTAGCCACAACGCTCAGGATGCCGTTGCTGCTGCCACGAACACGGCTTAGCAACGAGGCGGCTCTCTTTCTTAAGATGGCATGAAAGCCATCCGTTCGAGCTTCAGCAAACATGCCTGATGCGCTGCAGTACCTTGGCAGGCCCAACAGCATCCTGAATGCGTTGTTATACTGAACGCGCAAGGCGTTGATTGTCTTCTGCGTGTAGTTGACCCACAGACTGCACGTATAAAAAGATTGGCAGAAAGCTTTAAATAAAACAACTTTAACAGCTTTGGTGCAACGTGCAAATCTGCGAGCCAACATATTACATCTGACAGCCAACGCCCGGCGCTCCCTCTCTATATCCTCATCATCAGAGAGATCCTCCGAGACCCAGTGACCCAGGTACTTGAAATGAGAAACTCTCGGCAAAGCGACTCCGTCTAGGAAAACGGGTGGAACTGTAGTGATTTTGTGACCACGAGATTGAAACACTAAAAGTTCACTTTTATTCACATTGTACCTGAGTCCACAGGTCCCGGCGTACCTCTCACATACCAGTAATAATTTACGTAAAGCGCTTATTGAGGGACCCAGCAACACCATATCGTCAGCGTAGCTGATGTTGTTGATAAATTTACCATCTATGGAACAGCCGACTCCAGTGTTGCCTAGTTCCTCAACAAGCCCGTTTACGTACAGGCAAAACAGTCGAGGAGAGGTCAAACCCCCTTGCCTCACGCCACACTTCAGCCTGTACGCATCGGAGACAGTGTCTGCCCACTTTACAACATTTATTTGGTTGTTGTACCAATAATCAAAAAGTTTGACTACCTCTTCTTACGTTTACGTATCAACTAATTAATTATTGATAAAAAATGTTAACTGCCTAATATACGACACGGCAGTTTTCTAAAAACCATTATAGAAGAAAAGATAGAGGGAATAAGAGGCACAGTAAAACCAAAGCGAAACTACATAAAGAAAGTAAACCTTATGACGGTAATATTACAGATTTTCGTTATTTTTGACGTTAATTATTAATCCTAAACGATAGAAAAGCCAAGGTTAAAAAAATAACTTTGTTGTTGATGATGTTCCTTAAAATTAAAAGCTATAGAAATACGATTAAGCAATTTTGGCTCGATAGAAAATAAACCCAAAGATATGTATACAACGTTACTTTCAACTCTAGTTATGACTAGTTATAGATGTTTTGAAGTATAAATAAAAAAAAACAACAATATGGTTTATGATAACACAAAGTATTGTTATTATTGTTTATACTTTCTTTGTAGTTTTTGATTGAAACGAAAAACCATTGAAAATGTGTGGTTATTTTCTTTACTCTTTACTCCTAAAGAAAAAGACAGAGACCACTGTTCCAATCAATTATCTCGCCTTGAGACGACGACTGGGGATTTTTTGTATGAAGAATTAGCAATTACTCCACAGGCATTAGGCAGTGCTCTTAAATAAAAGAAAAAGATAGTAGGGGAAGTCCGCATTATCTTTCCGTTTGTATAGATTCCTCGCGAAGAGTTGTTCACTTTCATGAGCAGAATTAAAAGAACTACATCTCCAATATTTTACTAAACAAACAATAAAAAAGAATGTCTGGACGTTCGTTTGATAGGAGACAAGGATAGATATATTCCAATAGCTTGTTAGATATCTCTATCGAAACCGATATAATAATATTTTAATCTTTATCTATAGTTTATTTCAATGAAGTACCTAATATTGTAATTATTTTTCTATTTATTTTTTGCCGAATAAACTTTATTTCTTTCTTTCTTTCTTTCTTTCTTATATAGGATAGTACCGCGAAATGTCATCTCCGTGAACAAAGAGGATTTTGTTATGTTTATGCACTTTTGACTTCCAAAGGGCAATGGAGCGAGCTACTCTCGGAATTTCTCTGTGTGATCGAATCATAAACTAGGAGATCCGTAGGAGAACCAAAGTAACCAGCATAGCTCTCAGAATCTTTTAAATTAAGTGGAAATGATGGGGCACATACCTTGTAGAACAGATGGTTGTTGGGTCAGTAAAGTTCTCTAGTAGCGACCACGCACCGGAAAACTTAACGTAGGCAGGCCTCACACTCAGTGATCCGATGACCTAGTAAAAGTTGTGGGACGCCGTTGGATGCGGGCAACGCAGGACCAGTCGTCGTGGAAATTCGTGGAGGCCTCTACGTCCCTCGGTTGATAATATGATGATGACGATGATGACCTTGCGACCGTGAATTTTGCTTTTTGGGGTCTAAGAATAGAATACAATACTTGCCGCTTTACAGTGAAGTGTAAGTATACTGACTTGTACAAGTAGGTACCTTCAATGAACATACAAACATACCACATAATAAACGAGAAAAATAATTTAATAGTTCAGTCGACTGAACTAGTAAGAAAAAAAAATCCCACTTGTTCAGCCAACTGAACTAGAACACTAAACTAGTGGAAACAAATGAAAAACACGTCACCCGTATACAATATGTTATTAATTTGACTTATCCTTTGTGTGTCATCTCTACCTACAAGCAATAAGTCTCATCGACACAATGCCACTTTTACAAAAGGCAGCGCTCGTAACCACACAGCACAGTTGAAGGTTAACATTTCAGTCAGCCCGTGTCAGTCAACTACTGGTCACAGGCCTAAACTTCGAAGGCATCCGATTGCCTCCAGCTACCAAGTCTACCAACAGCAGATCGCTCCACTCAGCTACAGGGCATCCCGCACTGCGTTTGCACAAACGCGGTCTCCATTCTACAGTTTTGTTAAGTGATTTGCGCAACATGTCTCCTTATGTGTGGATCGGTATCGCAGTGGCCTTACTAGTGATCGCGGAAGGAGAAGCGGCACCAACAGAGTCTCCCGTCCTAGCAAGTGGCGTCAATCAAGATGTTTCTTTGGGGCGTGATGCCATTGGGCACAAAACTACACTTCTACATCGTAACCCATCTCTACATCAACATGCTATGAAGAGAATTAAAAGGGATCTTTCAATTGTTTGTGGTTTGTGCAGAACCAGTTGTCCACTAGGCCTAAGGAAGATTGGGCGCAGGTGCCTACCGGAAAGTATATTATACTCGTAAAAAGGGCTGGAGAATGCAGTTCTGAACCATTGCTGCCTGGCTCACGTTGCTTATCACAACCAACCGTGTTAAAATAAAATAAATTAATATAACCAAATTATAAGTTTAAGGTGTCCAATAGAAAAATACATTAAATAAAAAATGTAGTTATTTAGTAACTTTTTATTTTTTTTAATGATGTGTCAGTCTTTGAATGCTTTAAAAAGTGTGTGTCAGCTTCGATGTGCTATAGGAGTTTACTTAATGAATATAATCTTTTTTTATGTTTATTAATTAGCTTATTTTTTTATCCTTCGGCACCGTAGGGCGAGTTTCGGGTTTCGCCCTACGCGGAGCTCGGCTTTTGGGGCCTTACGGTTTAGGCTATATGGCTATGGAGTCTTAACCTTCCTGACATAAATGTGACTGACATAAAACGTGAGTAAACAAATGTGAGTTAAGAAAGTTAACACTTGGTTTCACTCCCCATA
Organism: Coleophora flavipennella; assembly: GCA_947284805.1. Taxonomy (NCBI): domain Eukaryota; kingdom Metazoa; phylum Arthropoda; class Insecta; order Lepidoptera; family Coleophoridae; genus Coleophora; species Coleophora flavipennella. Next base: position 5,632,096 of record OX369297.1, read on the forward strand.
TGTTTTTCCTACCGTGTGCTATGTATGAAAATCAATTGCAAAGGAGTATTTCCAAAAACTTTACGTAGATATGTATACTTAACTATCTGACTGAGAGTCAACCCTAGCTAAAACCAGGACTCCTCAAGAATTCTCCTAGATAAAAAAAAACTAAACAAGATTACTTCTTTAATGAAACTCTTATTTATTTGCAAGTAAGTAGGACAAATAATAAAAATGTAGTTTACTTTTAATATAATTTGTTATTCTCAGCTACGTATTTCAATCTCATTATTGCATAATTATGTTACTTGAAACCCACAGATAAGAAACATTTTTTGCCGTTTGACACCTATGCTAGGATTCAGCCATGTCGTGAAAAGACATTGCTCCTTTGTTTAACGGGTGGCCCAAAAATACGCTGACAAAGAATTTTTAGGATTTTTTTTATTACTTACATTAATTTTACAATCCTTGCTAATATTATAAACATGAAAGTTTGTATGTATGGATGTTCGTTCCGGCTTTTGGCGGTGAGGAATTAATGCGGCCTCTCCAAAGATAACTGGAAGAAAACATTCTGCCATTTTTGTGACTATAGGCCTGTTTAATACAATAAATATTGTCATCTGAAAATAGTATATTTTACCACTTTGGCTTGGCTTTTCTTTCGATGGCTGACTCTCACGTTATACTCTTTCACGCCACAACAGATAAACGGATCTGGATAAAATTGGGTAGGTAGACAGATTAAGACCTGGATTTACATATGAAGTACCTTTTTGCCACGCTCGCGCACTGCGAATCCTCGAAGATAGTCATAGAAACTATGTTCAAGCAAGCGAAGCCACTAGGAAAAGCTAGTATGACATTAACACTATAAATTATTATTATTATAAATTATAATAATTTATTATAATCATTATGTAAACTAAAAAAATATGTTTGTATTAAAAATATCCTTATTTTTGATACAAAATCTATATCTATAAGATATATAAAAGAAAGTCGTGTTAGTTACACCATTTATACCTCAAGAACGGCTGGACCAATTTTTATGATTTTTGTGTTTTTACACTTGTCTTCGTCGGGAATAGGATAATAAGTATTAAAATATGATATTCATCAATAAAAAAAATATTTGTCAAAAATAATTGGTTTTAGGGTAGGGTAGGGTAGTGAAGGGTAGGGTAGGGTAGTGTAGTGTAGGGTAGGGTAGGGTAGGGTAAAGTAGTGTAGGATAGTGAAGCGTAGGGTAGGGTAGTCAAGGGTAGGGTAGGGTATTGTAGTATAGTGTAAGGTGGAACGAAGTTCGCCGGGAAATCTAGTATATTATAGATTATCTTTGATCTTGATACACAAATGCAAACTTTTGTAAAAATAGACAACAATATAGCTCATCAAACGTTATTTTTGTCCACTCTTTGGTAAGTAATGCTTTAGATGTCCCGGCGAACTTCGTTCCACCTTATACTACACTACACTACCCTACCCTACCCTTGACTACCCTGCCCTATCCTTCACTATCCTACACTACCCTACCCTGCACTACTATACCCTACACTACACTACCCTACCCTACCCTTCACTATCCTACCCTACACTACACTACCCTACCCTAAATGCCTAAAACCAATTATTTTTTGACTGATATTTTTTTTATTGACGAATATCACATTTTAATACTTATTATTCTATTCCCGACAAAGACAAATGCAAAAACACAAAAATCATAAAAATTGGTCCAGCCGTTCTTGAGGTATAAATGGTGTATCTAACACGACTTTCTTTTATATTATCTTAACTATATATATAAAAATTAATTGCTGTTCGTTAGTCTCGCTAAACTCGAGAACGGCTGGACCGATTTGGCTAATTTTGGTATTGAATTATTTGTGGAAGTCCAGAGAAGGTTTAAAAGGTGAATAAATATGAAAACGCTCGGAATTAAATAAAAAAAAAATATTTTGGTTGACTTCACACACAACCTTCGAATTTTTATACATACACATAAGTATATTTTTTTGCTGTTCGTTTGTCTCGCTAAAACTCGAGAACGGCTGGACCGATTTGGCTAATTTTGATATTGAATTATTTGTGGAAGTACAGAGAAGGTTTAAAAGGTGAATAAATATGAAAACGCTCGGAATTAAATAAAAAATAATAATTTTGGTTGACTTCACACACAACCTTCGAGTTTTTATACATACACTTAAGTATATTTTTTTGCTGTTCGTTTGTCTCGCTAAAACTCGAGAACGGCTGGACCGATGGCTAATTTTGGTATTGAATTATTTGTGGAAGTCCAGAGAAGGTTTAAAAGAAGAATAAATATGAAAATGCTCGGAATTAAATAAAAAAAAACAAAAAATAAAATATCAGTCAAAAAATCATTGGTTTTAGGGTAGGGTAGTGTAGTGTAAGTATAGGGTAGTATAGGGTAGAGTAGGGTAGGGTAGGGTAGGGTAGGGTAGTGTAGTGTAGGGTAAGGTAGTGTAGTGTAGTGTACGGTAGTGTAGTGTAGGGTAGGGTAGTGTAGTATAGGGTGGGGTAGTGTAGGGTAAGGTAGTGTAGGGTAGTGTAGGGAAGGGTAGGGTAATGTAGTGTAGGTTAGGGTGGTGAAGTGTATTGTAAGGTGCAACGAAGTTCGCCGGGCAGCTAGTATCTTATAGATATAGATTTTGTAAGACTTATAAAAACACGTTTTTTTATGGAGACCCTCACTTTTTCACTGTTTATTATTTTTTGTAATAGCGGCAACAGAAATACATTAAAAAATTAACTGTCTACCTATTGCGGTTCATGAAATACAGCCTGCTGACGGATGGACAAACAGACAGACAGCGGACGCTTAGTAATAGGGTCCCGTTTGTAACCCTAAAAATCAAAACAAAGGAAAAACAAAATGGCCGACAAATGTGGCAATTGCTCGATAATAGCTGATAGGTCAAGGTGTTTTAATTTTTAATTTCTTGTTTCGTTTCGTGTTTTATTTCTAATAATTTGCTTTGTTAAGGTTCCGACGCCAACAGGGTTCCCCCTTTTAGTTACGCCATGTCTGTCTGTCTGCCCATCTGTCCACGGCTTAACTCAGAGAATATTAGAACTATAAAGATCTAAATAGACATATTGTGTATTATGACGTCGTCTACACGATGTCTGGGGGTTTGCTATAGTGGAGTAGGTACCGTTGAAATTAAAAGATTGGTGTACGAATTCAATTCAAGCCTTATTTATTAAATTCGTAAAATTGATAATAGCTCTGTCAGCTGACTGATTATTAGTTCTTTAAACGAAACTATTGAAAAAATTTTTTTTTTTTTTAATACACAGTTGGTAAACCCTTGACAACATCTCACCTGGTGGTAAGTGACGATGTTGCCGAAGATGGAAGCGGGCTTACCAAGATTCCCCAACGCAATGGGGAACTGGCTATCATATCTTCTTGCCGGAACACACCAATGATATTAACATTGATATTTGGCGGCAAGACTGGCTCATCTGACTCTTCAGTTTTTTGTCCAGTTGTACGTGGTGTGCCACAGGGATCTATTCTTGGCCCTCTGCTGTTCATACTTTACAGCAGTGATATGACAACTTGTTTTCACAATTTTAGATACCACATGAACGCAGATGACGTACAGCTTTATCTTTCTTTTACACCTGAAAATTTGGATCGGGCTCTTGTGAGCATTTATAGCGACCTCAAGAGGTTGGTAGATTGGTCAAATCGCAACTGTTTAGTCCTTAATCCTGTGAAATCAAAATTCATGGTGCTTGGTTCCAAACACCTCGTAAAAAAGGTTTTGGTTCAACAACTAACATAATAGTAGCCGGTGAAAGATAGAATATGTTTACACTGCTCGTAATCTTGGTTTGACTCTAGACGCTAGTCTGATATTTGAGAAGTATATAGCTGGTGTTGTTAAAAATTGCTTTTAAAGTCTGAAAATACTCTATCAGATATGAGAGTTCCTTAGCGTGTCAGTCAGACAGCTACTTGTGGACAGTTTAATTCTTTCTAAACTAAACTATGGTGATGTTGTGTATGGCCCTCGCTTACTACACAGGACAATCCGTTTAACACAGCGTATACAAAACGCATGTACTAGATTCTGTCTTGATATCCCACGTAGAAGCCATATCACTCCGTATCTCAATAGTGCAAATTTTCTTAACATGAAATCCCGACGTTACAAACATTTAGCTGTGCTACTGTTTGGTATTATTAAAAGTAAAAAACCAAAATATCTCTATGATAAACTTACTTGGTCCAGCAATACAAATAAAATACTGTACCCGAGCATCGTCGTATTTACTGGTCATTCCGCGACACAAAACAACTACTTTCCGGGGTAGTTTCAAATACGCTGCGAATAAAATCTGGAACAACCTGCCTCCACCTCTAAGAGAGTGCGTCTCGGTTTACAGCTTCAAGCATAAAATTAGTACGTTTTGTCTTGAGGAACAAAAAGCCGGGCGTACCGCCCATCTCGTGTGACGTATGAAACTACTCCAGCTGTTGTCCGTCGTCCTTCTAGTATATATTTATTCAAATTTTTTATTTATTTATCGTAAACCAACCTAACTTATTATAATTATTTTTATTACAACCTATAATGATTATAACCTTTTACTGTAATTATAACCATAATAATATTGTATTTACCGATTGATCACCTTCACACCAATTAAATCCTACAATGTGATAAGTGAGTCCGCTTTGTACGTAGGCCCACCCCTTTCCTTTTTCCTTTGTCCGGACAGAATATCGGCGCTGTGGTTTTAGATATTAAAACCACAGCATCATGCTGAGTCTTGGACCTATTCGTCATAAAATTTAATTTTAGTTTTAATCTTTAGCTATAGTTTATTTCAATATTGTAATTATTTTTCTATTTATTTTTGCCGAATAAACTTTATTTCTTTCTTTCTATTTCTTTCTTTCTACTTGGATAAGATGGTGGTAGCTAGCCAGGTGGACTTAGAAAATGCCCTACCACCAACCAAACCGAGTCTTACAATTGACCCCGCCGGGAATCGAACCCGCGACCTCCTATGTAAAGCCAGTGAACTTTGCCTCTGAGCTACTGAGGCGGTTTTCTTGCCATAAAATAGATTATTAGAGATCTCTGCCCTGGCGCGCGGTCTTCAATCTATAACACACTTGAAATTGGTCCTCTGCCCTGGCTCGTAGTCCACCATCGAATCAATCTCAACTATTTTGGAAAGCTTTCGAACGACTTACTTATTTGAATTTGAACTTTTTAATACGAATCGCGCTGGCAAGTAAGTACTAAAGGAGTCGCGAGTGCGGAAACGTACAGATATATGATCCCTACAGTATACATATTAATCTTGCCGACAAAGCGGTACATTAAAATAAAATAAAAATAAGGGTACCTCCCTACATGTAAAGATGGCGTGATTTTTCTTGTTGACGTACCCTACCGTGCGGGGTATCGTTGTATATGTTGGTCCCCCCCCCTCCTATAAAGCAAAACCGCTATCAAAAGACACCTGAAAAATCTTGTAAATAGTAGGCCATATAATCAATCTAAAAGGAAAACTATTACGGCTAAATAGACTTTTGTTAGTTTAGGAGTAATAGTCGACCAACTTAAGGTGTGCAGTTGGATTTTAAAAATTTTCGTAGTTTTTCCATACAAAATGTTTTATTACTAACTGCAAATATAATTTTGTTTTTTAAAGCATTCATTTATTTTTTTTTAAGTTAGCGGAACCTTACTTTGTGCGAGTCCGACTCGCACTTGGCCGGTTTTTTTTACTTTACTCTCATTTTTTAAATTAAGAGAAAATTATAGTGTTCTTAATAGGTATTAATTATATACTTATGTTAATGAATTGTAAATACATGTTCTCTAAACCTACAAAAGCACTAAGCATTAATTACTCGTGAAACTAAAAAACTTTCCCGAAAAAAACTAACTATTGCATTAGGTCGTCCTAAGGATGATAGGGGACAGGGTTGACTGCCCCTATATGCTTCACTGCTGCGGACTCCACGTCCCCAGCAGTTAAGCAATATTTTTATGGAATTTTAATGTATTTAATTAACTACTAACACCTAGGATAAGTCACCTACTAACAAATTGTAAGTCTTTGTTACTTGATTAAATAAATAAATTATTATTATTATTTGAATTTATAAAATTTAAGCTACTCTGCTTACTTCGCACGAGGCGAAGTGGCAGGAGCATCTCCAGCAGAAGCACAGTCGGCTGGAGTTCAGTGCGAGGGGGAGAGAAAGCGTCGAACTATCCGGGCATTGTCGAGGAGGACTGCTTTCTGCATTGCTGCAATTATTGGTCTGCCTCGGAGATCCAGCCGCCTTAGGTAACGTTCAAGGTCGGCTGAAATTAGTCCGTTCACGGACAGGACTACAGGGATGATTTCAGTGGATTCCTCGTGCGCCAGGTCCAGGTACTTGGTCCTTTTATCGGCATCAGCCTGCACGAGGTTTTCGTCATATGGGATAATGATATCAACCAAAAACACCCTTGACTGCGCCCGATCCATCAACACGATATCAGGCTTATTCGAAGGAATAGTCCTGTCCGTGATGATGGGTCGGTCCTAGTAGAGCTTGGCGCGGTCGTTTTCGAGAACCGGCTCCGGCGTGTACTTGTAATACGGCAACCGCCGAGCTATGAGGCCATACTTTAGAGCGATCTCTTGGTGTAGGATCCTGGCTGCTTGGTTGTGCCTGTGCAAATACTCAGTGTTGGCAAGCATGGAACAACCGGAGGTTATATGACGCAGGGTCTCCCCTGGTTGACGGCACAACCGACAAACGTCCAAGGTGCCGTCTTTTATTATGAACCTCCTATAGTTGTTCGTCTTGACTACCTGATCCTGTATTGCTCAGATAAAATCCTCGGTCTCCGCAAAAAGGTCTCCGAAGCGCAGCCAGTGGAGAGTTTATCAGTTTCATAAATAGATTCTTAGTTAAAAATATTGCCAATGTGCGTTTTTCCACTAGCCGGCAATTTTAAGCCAAAATGTAAAAAATATATGAAGGGGGCTAATCGCCATTTATGGTATTTCGAGGAAAAGCCATTTATAGATTTCAGACTATTATATTATCCTGAGTTCCATAGATGATTTTAATGAGTATAAAATTTTATCTACAGTCTTGGCACAAGCATAGTAATAATATGATTTTTATTTGTAATTGGTCTGTAATATATATTTTTTGTATTAAGCCACAAATTTACATACAAAAACCGGCCAAGTGCGAGTCGGACTCGCGCAAAGTAGGTTTCCGTAGTGATTTCAAAAAATTAATATTTATTTTAAAAAACAAAATTATATTTGCAGTTGGTAATGTAACATATTGTATGAAAAATCTATGAACTTTTTACAAATCGAACTGCACATCTTAAGTTGGTTGACTATTTCTCCTAAACTAAGAAAGCCTACTTAGCCGTGATAGTTTTCCTTTAAATTCATTATAATATAGAATAATTTCAAATACAGCGGTTTAGTTGTTAGGGGGTGGGGACACTCGACTCCAAAAAAAATTTGCACTTTCAAGCCTATTTTTTCGAAAACGGAACCCTAAATTATAAAATGGTCCTAGAAGACTCACAACCATTTTTAAAGCTCTAACACGACTGGGTTTGACGAGAAAAAAAAAATCCTCCCCACTTTTTTCCAAAAGTTTTTTTACAGTTTTCTCCGCGTTATTATTGTATAAATCTTTGCCAAATTTCAGCTCTAAACTACTAATAGTCTAGGAGCTAGGCCGCGGACAGACAGACAGACATGACGAAACTATAAGGGTTCCTTGTTGTACTACGGATCCCTAAAAAGGCGGTGCAATGGGCCCGTTCTAAGAATAGGGATGACGAATGCTAGTCATCTGAGTTACTCTTTAGCATCTGTCAAAAACGACATTTTGTTCTAAAAATGTTTGAAATACCTAGGCGTGACGTCATAGTTTTGCAGCGTCATTTATGTACTCATTTTGTAATTTTGGTGAATTAAAAATTGAAAACTTGATGGAAAATAAAACGAGTAAGGTTTTCGAAGTTTAAGTAGGAGAGCTATTTAGTAATCAAGAGTTCATAATTTATTTCTGATGCTGTCGTCATCCCTATTGTAAGTTGTCAATATATATATCCCTTCAAAGCCAGTATCGAATGAAATGCGTTCCTTTTATCCCGGTTTACGTAGCAAGCAATAGGCTCCTTTTCGAAGCGGCGGTGGCTCAACCGGTAACGACTCGGTCCATCTAACCAGAGGTACCGGGTTCAAATCTGGACGGCCAATGTACCAATGAGTTTTTCAAAAAAACTTACGTACATACTTACTGATTGCTTTAACGGTGAAGGAAAACATCGTGAGGAAACCTGCACACGCCTGCGAAGAAACTCGAAGGTTGTGTGTGAAGTCGACCAACCCGCACTGGGCCCGCGTGGTCGACTAAGGCCTAATCGCCCTGATCCAGGGTAGGCTCGAGCCCCTCGGTGGGGACGTATATGAGCTGTAATGATGATGAGGCTCCTTTTAGTGTTTTATAGATTTTTGTCACGCCCATTTAACAGGAAAACGGCCTTTTTAGGGTTCTGTAGCCAAATGGCAAAAACGGAACCTTTATGGATTCGTCATGTCTGTCTGTCTGTCTGTCAGTCCGTCCGTATGTCACAGCCACTTTTTTCCGAAACTATAAGAGCTATACTGTTGAAACTTGGTAAGTAGATGTATTCTGTGTACCGCATTAAGATTTTTTAACAAAAATAGAAAAAAACCAAAAAATTTTGGGGGTTCCCCATACTTAGAACCAAAACTCAAAAAATTTTTTTCATCAAACCCATACGTGAAAATGATATTGAGGTTTCTAATATCATTTTTTTCTAAACTAAATAGTTTGCGCGAGAGACACTTCCAAAGTGGTAAAATTTCCCCCTCCCCTGTAACTTCTAAAATAAGAGAAAGATAAAACTAAAAAAAAATGAGACCTACAGTACTCGCATATGATGTGTAACATGTGACAAAATACTTATGAAACTAATTAATTATCGGGTCGTACATTCACGGGCCGACCCTTCGAATAGTAGTATGTCATCTTTGCCTTTGCCATCACACTAGGCGGGATGGCTATGACAACCTTAGTTTTCGAGAATTAAAAAAGTTTGCATTTCCTGTTACACATTTCCGTCCCATTTCACGAAATCACTCCCACAAATTGCAGGAAAGCGAGAGCAAAGATGTTACATTATCGGGTCGTACATTCACGGGCCGACCCTTCGAATAGTAGTATGTCATCTTTGCCCATGCCATCACACTAGGCGGCATGGCTATGACAACCTTAGTTTTCGAGAATTAAAAAACGTTCGCATTTCCTGTTACACATTTCCGTCCCATTTCACGAAATCACTCCCACAAATTGCAGGAAAGCGAGAGCAAAGATGTTACACATCAAAAATACATGATGTACATTACTTTGCAAACTTCCACCGAAAATTTGCTTGAACGAGATCTAGTAAGTAGTTTTTTTAATAAGTCAATTATTTTATTATAGATTTTGGTGCGGAAACCTTCGTGTGCAAGTCCGACTCGCACTTGGCCGGTTTTTTTGTTTGTTTTCAACACGTCATACTAAAGGCCCGTTCAAAAACTATCAACTGCAATTTTTGGTTTGATTTGGACTATGTCGATGAGCCCCTCCTTTTGTTGTACCCTTCATATGGAGCGCCTTTCCACCGATCGGCAACGGCGACGGCAGCGGCCCAATGGAAAAGACTGGTGCCGGTGCCGTGCCGGTGCTGATGCCGTACCGGTGCAGTGGAAAAACAGCCAATGACTTCATCTGCTACATGGCCAAACTATAGGGGTTCCTTGTTGACTTCGGAACCCTAAAAAGCAGATTGTTTGCACATTATACTTATGTCTGAAATATGCTTAGATTTGTTACATATATGTTATACATAATTATTAATTTATGTTATTTAGGAATAAACAACTAGTATATATTAGTAAGAATATTGAGTACTATGTCTCGTTCCAAAGACTCAGTATAAACATGTGCTGCTCTGATCATCTGACGTTGGAAGTATTTCTGTTGGGAAACAGTATTAATATTTGTTAAAGAAATAGACATCGAGCGTTCTTATTTTTTTTATTAATTTATTTGGCAAAAATACAGCAGACAAGCGTTCACATGATTGATGCACCAAAGCAAAGAGAAAGTACAGAACATTTTTGACAGTGACATTTGTTACATTTTGACGTTAATAGTTTTAAATAATATTGTTACTTTAACAATATCAATAAATTTAACTAAATCAACAATCAGTAGAGCGCCTACGAATGCGAAGCAAACAGGAAAACGTTTATTTTACATCAATTAACAGAATGACATTTTATTAAATTAGATATTTAAGTATTGTTAGAAAAGCGGCAAAACGTCTACCGGCAATTTACTAACTAACTAATTAAATATTGACAAGAAATGTTAACTGCCTGATACGAAACGGAGGTTTTCTAAAAACCGTTACAGAAGAAAAGATATAGGAAAACCAATGCGAAACGACATAGAGAAAATAAACCTAAAGGACGTATAATATTACTGATTCTCGTTATTTTTGACCTCAATTTTATTACTCCTAAACGAAAGAAAACCCAAGGTTACCCTTGTTTTTGATGATCTTCCTCAAAATCAAAAGCTGTTAGAAACACGATTGATCAATTTTGGCTCGATAGAAAAAAATCCCGAAGATAGGTATACATCGTTACTTTCAATTCTTGTTATGACTAATATTTTGAAGTATAGATATTAAAAATATACAACAATATGGTTAATGATAATAGTGAAGGTCGTGGGAAGCAGTTAGATGCGGGCAACGCAGGACCAGTCGTCATGGAAATCCGTGGAGGCCTTTGTCCAGCCATGGACGTCCCTCGGTTGATAATATGATGATGATGATGACCTTGCGACCGTGAATTTTGTTTTTTGTGGTCAAAGAATAGAATACAATACTTGCCGATTTACAGTGAAGTGTAAGTATACCGACTTGTACAAGTAGGTACCTTCAATGAAAATACAAACATACCACCTAATAAACGAGAAAAATAATTTTATAGTTCAGTCGACTGAACTAGTAAGAAAAAAAAATCCCACTTGTTCAGTCAACTGAACTAGAACACTAAACTAGTGAAAACAAATGTAAAACACGTCACCCGTATGACTATGAACAATATATTATTAATTTGACTTATACTTTGTGGTTTTCTGTGTCATCTCTTACTTAAATCACAGTACCTACCCGAAATAAGTCTCATCGACACAATGCCACTAGTACAAAAGGCAGCGCTCGTAACCACACAGCACAGTTAAAGGTTAACATTTCAATCAGCCGGTGTCAGTCAACTACTGGTCACATGCCTCAACTTCGAAGGCATCCGACTGCCTCCAGCTACCAAGTCTACCAACAGCAGATCGCTCCACTCAGCTACTGGGCATCCCGCACTGCGTTTGTACAAACGCGGTCTCCATTCTACAGTTTTGTTAAGTGATTTGCGCAACATGTCTCCTTATGCGTGGATCGGTATCGCAGTGGCCTTACTAGTGATCGCGGAAGGAGAAGCGGCACCAACAGAGTCTCCCGTCCTAGCAAGTGGCGTCAATCAAGATGTTGCTTTGGGGCGTGAAGCCATTGGGCACAAAACTACACATCTGCATCGTTACCCACCTATACATCAACATGCTACGAAGATAAGCGAAACAGAAATAATATTTCGTTGTGGTTTGTGCGGAAGCAATTGTCCACGAGACCAAGAGAAGGTTGTGGGCAGGTGTCAACCGAAAAGAACATATCAACTTGCTATGAAGCGAAGTAAAAGAGGATTTGTTTGTGGTATGTGCAGAACCAGTTGTCCACGAGGCCTAAAGAAGATTGGGCGCAGGTGCGTACCGGAAAGTATATTATACTCGTAAAAAGAAATGGAGACCGCAGTTCTGAACCATTGCTGCCTGACTCACGTTGATTATAACAACCAACCATGTTAAAATAAAATAAATTAATATTATCAAATAATAAAATTAAGGTGTCCAGTGAAAAAATACATTTAAGAAAAAAATTATCTAGTTATTTAGTAACTTTTTTTTAACGATGTGTCAGTCTTTGAATGCTTAAAATAGTGTGTGTCAGCTTCGATGCGCGATAGGAGTTTACTTAATGAACTACAATATTTTTTATGGTTTTTAATTAACTTATTTTTGTATCCTTCGGCATCGTAGGGCGCGTTTCGGGTTCGCCCTGCGCGGAGCTCGGCTTTTGGGGCCTCACGGTTTAGGCTATATGGCTATGGAGTTTTAGCCTTCCTAATATAAAGGAGACTGACATAAAACGTGAGTAAACAAATGTGAGTTAAGAAACTTAACACTTGGTTTCACTCCCCATATATTTTTCCTACCGTGTGCTATGTATGAAAATCATTTGTAAAGGAGTAAACTCCAAAAACTATACGCAGGTATGTATACTTAACTATCTGACTGAGGGTCAACCCTAGCCAAAACCAGGACTCCTCAAGGATTCTCCTAGATAAAAAAAAAAACTAAATAAGATTACTTCCATAAAAATTGTAATTTATTTCCGAAGTTTTCATTAATATGTATGTCCTCATAAGTTGATGTAGTGTAAGTAGGACAAATAATAAAAATGGTAGTTTACTTTTTATATAATTTGTTTTTCTCAGCTACGTCTTTCAATCTTATAATTACATAATATGTTACTTGGCTCAAACGGTAACGACTCGGTCCATCTAACCAGAGGTACCGGGTTCAAATCTGGACGGCCAATGTACCAATAAGTTTTTCAAAAACTTACGTACATACTTACCGATTGCTTTAACGGTGAAGGAAAACATCGTGAGGAAACCTGCACACACCTGCGAAGGTTGTGTGTGAAGTCGGCCAACCCGCACTGGGCCCGCGCGGTCGACTAAGGCCTAATCGCCCTGATTCGGGGTAGGCTCGAGCCCCTCGGTGGGGACGTTTATGAGCTGTAATGAATGATGAATGAATGTTACTTGGTACCTATGCTAGACACCATTGCGTTGGGGAATCTTGGTAAGCCCGCTTCCATCTTCGGCAACATCGTCACTTACCACCAGGTGAGATGTTGTCAAGGGAAAAAAACTCCACGATTCAGCTATGTCGTGAAAAGACATTGCTGCTTTGTTTTACGGGTGGCCCAAAAATACGTTGACAAAGAATTTTTGATGTGTAACATCTTTGCTCTCGCTTTCCTGCAATTTGTGGGAGTGATTTCGTGAAATGGGACGGAAATGTGTAACAGGAAATGCGAACGTTTTTTAATTCTCGAAAACTAAGGTTGTCATAGCCATGCCGCCTAGTGTGAAGTATTTTGTCACATGTTACACATCATATGCGAGTACTGTAGGTCTCGCTCGTTTTTTTTTATTTTTTATTATTACATCAATTTTACAATCCTTACTAATATTATAAACATGAAAGTTTGTATGTATGGACGTTGGTTCCGGATTTTGGTGATGTGGAATTTATGCGGTCTCTCCAAAGACGACTGGAATAAAACATTCTGCCATTTTTGTGATTATAGTCCTGTTTAATTCAAAAAATATTGTCATCTGCAAAAAGTATATTTTCCCACTTTGGCTTGGCTTTTCTTTCGATGGCTGACTCATCAATAAAAAAATATCAGTCAAAAATAATTGGTTTTAGGATTGCCAAAGAGTGGACAAAAATAACGTTTGAAGAGCTGTATTGTTGTCAATTTTTACAAAAGTTTGCATTTGTGTATCAAGAACAAAGATAATACTAGATGTCCCGGCGAACTTCGTTCCACCTTACAATATACTACACTACCCTACCCTACCCTACACTACACTACCCTTCCCTACCCTAAAACCAATTATTTTTGACTGATATTTTTTTTATTAATGTATATATATCATATTTTTCGACCGACCTCAAAAACGCGGAGGTTCTCAATTCTACTGTAAGTTTATTGTTTTTGTATGTTTGTTACGCGATTGTGAACAGATTTTCAAAATTCTTTTTTTATTTGTAAAAGTATACTCCCGAGGGGGTCCCATTGTCACCAAGTCAGGATCTGATGATGGGATCCCAGGGAAATCGAGAAAAACCCTCAAATTTTATAGGCACATATTACGTGTTTCATGTATTTTCTAAAACTATACAAGTTTTGGCGTCTGGTCATCTTATCATCATCATCAGATGAGCTGATGAAGGAACGGTTAGGAGTTGGAGGATAATTCTTTAAAAAATTCACGTAGACCGATAGTTGTATTCTTTCAGGTTATTCAGATGAGCTGATGATGGAAGATTAAACTCCTTAACTTTCATGCTGTTGAGATGATGATGATGGAAGCCACGAAGCTTTCGAATCTAAAACATTTCATACGTAAGTAGCTGTATGCTGATACCGACCTCAAAAAAAATTTTAGGCCCCTAATTTAAATCCTAGGCACCTTTGATTTCGTTATTGTTGTTAATGTCGTGTATCTAAGTATAATACTATTATTTTATAATTTTTAGTGAATTTCATTTGAAGTCGGTTTTTAAGTTTTTTATAATACTTATTATTCTATTCCCGACGAAAAAAAGTGTAAAAACACAAAAATCATAAAAATTGGTTCAGCCGTTCTTGAGTTACAAATGGTGTAACTAACACGACTGTATTTTGACGTTATGTTTTTATTTTTCACAAATGACATGTATAATTATGTAACTACTATTGTATGATCATCAGAAAGAGTGTAATTTGCGCCTGTTTTCTACCGACTTCCAAAAAGGAGGAGGTTCTCAATTCGACTGTATTTTTTTATGTGTGTTACCTCAGAACTTTTGACTGGGTGAACGATTTTAATGATTCTTCTTTTATTTAAAAGCTAGCGCTTCCCGTGCGGTCCCATATAAATTTTATTAAAATCGATATAGAACTTTATTAGAAAATTAACAAAAACCAAAAACAATAGTGGAAAATGTACTAATTTGTTGCGATAGAAGTCGGTTTTTAACGTGTTTAGCGTTTTTAATTACGAATGCAATGCAATGCATAAAAAAAAAGCTGTTGACTTCGAATCGTTACTAAAATGTGTGAAAATATAACAGAAAAACAAACTTTTAACGTGTTACATATTCATCATTTTTAATTTTTAATTTTATTTATGGTTTTTTTGGGCCACAGTGTAACAGATAGAATCTAATTGGATTGGAAGTTAAAATTATTGGAACAAAATGAATAGAAGTGGTTTCACTTACATCAAGCTAAGCATTTTTAGTGTTTCGTACCCAAAGGGTAAAAACGGGACCCTATTACCGAGACTTCGCTGTCCCTCTGTCTGTCTGTCTGTCCATCTGTCACCAGGCTGTATTTCATGAACCGTGATAGACAGTTAAAATTTTCACAGATGATGTATTTCTGTTGCCGCTATAAAACAAATACTAAAAAACCAGTCAAGTGCGAGTTAAACTTGCGTGGAGAAGGTTCCGTATAATGCCTAAGACAAATAGAAAATATCACATTTGAAATCCTGACAGTCAGTGGCGAGTTAACTTTTACTAGCGCTATCTAGTGGTGTTGTAGTGAACTATTTTCCATAAGTGAACGTATTATATTGCATTTACCACTTTATTTTCAATTGTTATAATTCTTATACGTTTTTCTGTAATCTACAAGCAATGAACTATATATTTTTTTATAGATTTAATTTCACTTCACATGTCATGTCAGGAGAGTTGAATTTAGACAAATGAGATTCCAAAAACTGATCGAATCACAAACGAAAAGATCCGTAGGAGAACCAAAGTAACCCACATAGCTCTCAGCAATTGTTAAAATTGTTAAAAGTGGCAGAGGGCGGCGCACATAGCTCGTAGAACAGATGGCCGTTGGGACATTAAAGTTCTCGAGTAGCGACCGCGCACCGGAAGCGTAGCAGGCCTCCTACTCGGTTGACCTATGACCTGGTGCAAGTCGCGGAAAGCCGCTGGAACTGAGCAGCTCAGAACCGGTCGTCGTGGAAATCCTTGTGGGAGGCCTTTGTCCAGCAGTGGACGTCTTTCGCCTGGTATGATGATAATATTTTTTGTGCAATTAACTTTCATTCCAAAAAGTAGGTGTCCACCCTATTTATTCAATCAATTCTAATAATTTTTCAATCGCTTAAAGGTCTACAGCGCATTTAAATATATTTAATGGGATTTTATCCACAGTTATAAAAAGAACAACCCGTTAATTTATAGTAAGTATTGTTTAAATACATTTTAAGCATAAATGAATTTAACGAAAACGACGCTAACGCAACATTGCCATCACGCAAAAATCCAATTCGGTCGTACTTTCCTCATTCTTACCTAGATCATCATCATCATCATATCAGCCAAAAATCGTCCACTGCTGGACAAAGGCCTACCCCAAGGATTTCCACGACGACCGGTCCTGCGCTGCCCGCATCCATCGGCTTTCCGCGATCTTCACCATGATCTTACCAAGATACTAACTAACAATTGAAGTGGAAGTGAAAAGACATGACTAGTCAAGTATTTTTTTTAATATACCTAGTCGGGTCATAAGTTCTGTCAAAACCTTATTATTTAAAATTTTCGAATACTGGCCTGATATACTTCACTAATTTTAAAAATAGAACGATTGCGCATGCCTAAAATGAAAAAAAAAACATTTTCATTCATTTTCAAATATGGAGTGGTAGAAGAAAGAAGATAGAGTAGCGGTTATCGCGTTGCACCTCTGTGGTTACGCGCCAAAAGAGATTTTCAATATTCTACAAAAATTGAAAATAACCCTACGATTTGTTTACCGCAATATCAAACGATTCACTGAAGATTCAAGCTTCGAAGATCGTAAGAGGGCCGGCCGACCTCGTACAGTTAGGACACCCGCGATCATCAAAGCAGAGACGGCGCGAATTCAACGAAATCCTGTTCGTAAATAAAAAATCTTAGCTCTTCAGATGGGCCTAAGCAGAACCACGGTCATAAGAGTGATAAATGAAGACTTGGGACTACGAGCTTATCGTAAGAAGAACGGTAATTTTTTGAACGAGCGTTTGAAAAAAATTAGGCCGGATAGATCCCTCGCTTTGTTACGGCGGTACGCGGGAAAAAAAATAACACGAAATTTTGTTTTCGAATGAAAAAAAATTCACATCGAAGAAAGTTACAATAAACAAAATGATAAGGTGTGTGCCCACAGCAACAGCAGTGAAGAAGCCAGCACGCGTATTCCGAGGGTTCAACGAGGACATTATCCTTCGTCACTCATGTTTTGACTTGGAGTCTCAGGTTCAGGCTTAAATCAGTGCCGAGGTGTACAAACATAGTGGGACCTCTTTCTCAAACAATGTTCCAAAACAGACATTGGATATTCCAACAGGACTCTGCACCAGCTCATACGGCACGAAGCACGCAAAACTGGTTGACCGCCCGTGGAATTGACTTTATCGGACATGAAGACTGGCCCTCTTCTAGACCCACTGGATTACAAGATAAGGCAACGTTTGGAGGAGAAAGTCTGCGCTAAACCTCATCAGAATTTGGAATCTCTCCGAGCATCTTTGGCTAAAGCAGCGGCAGAAATAGATATGAATGTGGTGCGTGCTGCGAATGATGATTGGCTGCGTCGATTAAGGGCATGTATTCAATAAAAAGCAAAATTAAAAATTTTTAAAAACCCACGACGTTTAAAATGAAATTGAAAAAGAATAAAATAATTAAAAACGCTGACCTGAAGAATTTATGTAACAAGTGATTATTAACGTAAAAATCCTTTTATAAGAAGATTTGATCTCTCGCAGAGTCGGACATTTGAACAACAGAGTATCAGTTTTCATAGCACTTCCCTACGTACCTATTTGGTTCCGCAAGATTGGTTTGTACAAAAAATGTTTACTGCAGCGCCCCCTGGTGAGTTGTCACTGTAACACCTATCTTAGAATATGCACCAATCAAACCAAAACCTATCACTGAAAACCGCATCAAAATCGGACTAGTAGTTTTGGAGATAAATAGTGTTTGCAGGTAGATGATGACATTAGTTTTTATAAAAAATGTTTACTGCAGCGCCCCCTAGTGAGTTTTAATCGTAACTCATATATAAGAACATGCAACAATCAAATCCAAACCCACCACTGAAAACCGTATCCAAATTGTACTAGTAGTTTTGGAGATAAATAGCAACATTGGTTTGTACAAACAAATGTTTACCTGCAGCGCCCCCTAGTAAGTTGTAACTCTAACACCTATATAGGAACATGCACCAATCAAACCAGAACCCATCACTGAAAATCGCATCAAAATCGGAATAGTAGTTTTGGAGATAAATGGTGACATTGGTTTTTATTAAAAAAAATATTGCAGCGCCCCCTGGTGAGCTGTCACCGTAACACTTATCTAAGAACATGCACCCATCAAATCCGAACCCATCACTGAAAACCACATCAAAATCGGACTAGTAGTTAGGAGAAAATGGCAACATTCGTTTGCACAAACAACCTCTCACCCCAAACGCATATACCGTCTCCGTTTCGTCGCGGGTAAAAATAGCGGAGGGCATTTAGAATAATGTAAATAAAATTGTATTGTTAATTAAATTACCTTTTTATTCATATTTAATTATCAAAAAGTGTATCATTAATTTTACAAAAAGTTTTTGACAGAACTCATGACCTGAATAAGTATATACTTACTTTTAATTTTTTAATTTTATCATTTACAGGAATGGTGCATGCTCGCTTAAATGTTCGTGAGGATGGTAGCGCCTTGGTAGCCAGGTCTACCTGTTCCCTCTAATCTGGTTGAGGGGAGCGGTGGCTGACTCGCAATATACTGGTGATGATTTTAATGTATCTCGTGTCATATTTTTTTCATGTTCTAATGACATACATAATCTATTAGATATCAATGATTTTGAAGTCATTAACTAATGATTGTTTATTTTTATTTTTTTTAACAAATGGCATGTATAATTATGTTATTACTATTTTATGGCTATCACAAAGAGTGTGATTTGCACCTATTTTGAATAAAAATCTTGAAATCTTGAAATGTAGATAAAAAGTTACTATGGCGACGTTGTGATGTTTACCGAACAAATACCTACAAGCATTTGATTGTTGCTGCTGCAATTGGTAGGCTGGCTCTCTATGAGCTGAATATAAACTTTTAAAATTTCACATTCTAACATCATACTTATCAACCAACATGATACTCATAGTTTTATCCTTAAACCATATAAATACCTATAAATTATTATTTGTAAAATATACGTTTGGAAGTTCGCCAGATAAGTTTGTAATTAAGGATCATGAGACATGTTTTTAAAGGAATAGAATAGAATAGAATATTTTTTTATTCAGTGATAAGTACCCACAAGGCTTTGTTTTGTTTTTGCTCTAACATTAAAACGGTAAAAGTTGGTATAATTAAAGTACACACCGAAATAAAACAACAAACATAAAAAAACAGTCGAGTGTGAGTCGTACTTACGCTAAGGATCTCGAACTGAATTTCAAAAAAACCGAACCACTCCGGGAGTGCCCACACAAGTGAAAACTTTTTACACGTTTTATAAGTTTTGACCCTCCGAGTGTTCCTGGTACGGTGTAGGTGTCGGTGACGCGAGTTCAATGGTTTTTTCCCATCTCAAAATAATTGTTGTAGTTACTTGTGTGGAGAAGTGTGGGGTACTGAACTCTCGGCGATTCCGTCTTATACTTAGCCACTTTTTTAATTAAAAATGGTAACTAAGACTTCCCGTCTTGTTTAAATATATTTGCCTAGTTTATAAAATATCAATTTTCTTGCTTATAGGATGTTTTAGCGCAATAGAAAAAAATGCTTGGCTGAATGTTGTAAGTCAAACCAATTTTATTTATTCCAATAATTTTTCCATTAGTTTAAACTTCAAATCCAATGAGATTCTCCTAGATTTTGGATCAAAAATACATTAATAAATTTAAAATCTAAAAATTATTAAAATGTAACACTAAACAGGCCTATAATAACTGAAATGGCACAATGTATTCTTCCAGTCGTCTTCGGTGAGGCCGCATTAATTCCTGACCGCCAAAAAACGGAATCAGTTAATCAGTTGGGGTGGTATGTCCTAGACAGGTAAACCTCCCCTAGTATCTAGAAAAAGGTGTCAAAATAAATCAGGAATAGAAGAGATATTCTTGTAGTTTTTCCTTAGAGTCAACAACATATTGGCAGCCAGCCATAGATAATCCAGCAGGACTCCGCTCCATCTCACGAGGCTCGTAGTGTGCAGCAGTGGAGAAAGAACAATTTTCCTGGATTCATCAGCTCGAAAATGCGTCATCTGTGCTACCACATACGATCGTCTCACGAGTACCAGCGATTGTCACGCCACCACCGGTGTCACCCAGGTACTAATACCTGACGTTTGATCCAAACAAAGTTTAACGATCTATGTAAACTTATGTCGAGCTGGTATTGGTCGTGTTTTCAATGACGCTCCAATATGTAGTTATCAAATTGAAAGACGTAGCTGAGAAAAACACATTTTGTTAAAGTTAACTAGGTACATTTTTATTATTTGTCCTTCTTTTACTACATGAACAGACTTATGAGGAGATACATATTAATGAAAACTTCGCAAATAAATTACAATTTGTATGGACGTAATCTTATTTAGTTTTTTTTATTTAGGAGAATCCTTGAGGAGTCCTGGTTTTGGCTAGGGTTGACTCTCAGTCAGATAGTTAAGTATACATACCTGCGTATAGTTTTTGGAGTTTACTTCTTTACAAATGATTTTCATACATAGCACACGGTAGGAAAAATATATGGGGAGTGAAACCAAGTGTTAAGTTTCTTAACTCACATTTGTTTACTCACGTTTTATGTCAGTCACCTTTATATCAGGAAGGCTAAGACTCCATAGCCATATAGCCTAAACCGTGAGGACCCGGATGCCGAGCTCCACGTAGGGCGAAACCCGAAACGCGCCCTACGATGCCAAAGGATAAAAAAAATAAGTTAATTAATTAACATAAAAAAATATTATAGTTCAATAAGTGAACTCCTTACATCATATAAAAAAAATAAAAAGTTACTAAATAACTACATTTTTATTTAATGTACTTTTCCAGTGTACACCTTTAACTTATTATTTGGTCATATTTATCTAATTAAATATGATATACGGTTGTTATAAGCAACGTGAGTAAGGCAGCAATGGTTCTAAACTGCACAGTCTCCTACTCTTTCTATTTTCTTTTCGGTTGGCACCTGCCCCCAACCCTCTCTTGGCCTCGTGGACATTCAACTGCTCTGCACGTCAAACAACGAGGTATTATGCCAGTTGGTAGGACGGGAGACTCTGTTGGTGCCGCTTCTCCTCCCGCGATCATTAGTAAGGCCACTGCGATAACGATCCACACAGAAGGAGACATGTTGCGCGAATCACTTAACAAAACTGTAGAATGGAGACCGCGTTTGTGCAAACGCAGTTCAGGATGCCCTGAAGCTAGGTGGAGCGATCTGCTGTTGGTAGACTTGGTAGCTGGAGGCAGCCGGATGCCGCGAGACCAGTAGTTGACTGACACGGACTGATTAAAATGTTAAATTTCCTTCAACTGTACTGTGTGGTTACGAGTGATGCCTTTTGTACTAGTGGCATTATGTCGATGAGACATATTTCTTGTAGGTACTGTGATTTAAGTGAGAGATGACACACAAAGGATAAGTCAAATTAGTAACATATTGTTCATATTCATACGGGGTGACTTTTTTTCACTGTATATTCTATTCTTACCATTTATTCAGGTGAGATGATGCCAAGGGCTTACCAATTGAGAATAAAAAAATCACAAGAGAACGAAATTCACGTTCGCGCGGTCATCATCATCATCATATTATCAACCGAGGGACTTCCACTGCTAGACAGAGGTATCCAACGGCTTCCCACGACCTTCACTAGTTCATCGGTTCACTGAGTGGGAGTCCTGTTTACGCTTAGTTTTCCAGTGCGCGTTCGCCACTCGAGAAATTTACTGTCCCAACGACCATCTGTTCAATGTGATATGTGCCCCATCATTGCCACTTAAGTTAAGCGAATCTCAGAGCTATGCTGGTAACTTAGGTTCTCCTACGGATCTCCTTGTTTCTGATTCGATCACGCAGAGAAACTCCGACTATAGGACGCTCCATTGCCCTTTTAAAGTCAAAATTGTACAAACATGAAGAAATCCTTTTCGTTCGCGGAGGTAATATTTCTCGGTTTTACAAGCTATTAGATTATAATTATTACATGATTCGTAAACTTCGTGTGGAGTGATTAAATTGCCGGAAGACCGTTCTCCGGTTTCCTAAGAACACATAATAATCTTATTTATGAAAAAAATATCATCCTATTCATTGGTGTAAAATAAACGTTTTCCTGTTTGCTTCGCATTCGTAGGCGCTCCACTGATAGTTGACTCAGTTAAATGTACTGATATTTACAGATACTTCATCCCGATAGTAATTCTTACAATGTCTGGTGATCAGAGCAGCACATGTTTATACTGAGTCTTTGGAATGAGACATGGTATTCAATATACTCAGTAATATAATCGTTGTTTAATTCTTAAATAATATAAATTAATATCCTACTAGTCCTACTAATATTATAAACACGAAAGTTTGTAAGAATGTATGGATGTATGTTTTTTAATCTTTCACGCAAAAACTATTAAACGGATCTGTCTGAAATTTGGTAGGTAGAAAGATTAGGACCTGGATTAACACAAAGGCTAATTTTCTCCAC